>OV725080.1:140978635-150978635 GCA_928085145.1 Nezara viridula | reverse complement strand
CGTTTCTAACCTCGCTTCCTATTCGATCCCCCTGATAACCCCCAGAAAAGAAAATTGCCTCATGATCTCCTAATTTAGATACTTTATTCGAGTGTTACCAATGTGTAGATTCTCTACAATTCTTTTAATGATATTGTAATTCTCTGTAAACATTTACTAGAATGTGAAAAAAAAAATAGTTTCCTTTATGTTAGATGGAAAGTAATGTTAAATTATTTGGAAATAATTCAGCGTTGTTGAACCACTTTTATTGAAAAGTAAATTTGTAATCTTTCAAATTGGTATTCGTCACTTTTCCCTTTGTTACCTCCTCCATCAAAATCCATCGCTCCAAAGAAGCGAAAAAGGGATCTATAGTATAGATTCTACACTACCGTATTATATATGATGTGTATTAGTTAGTTAACATATAAAATAATACTCGGTCGGTATGCCTGCGTTTTATTTTTGAAGCTAAATATAATTATTTTAATGCATATTATCAGTTAAAATGAAAACGAAGGATGTACAATAAATAAAACTCAACGGACCACCGCAAAGTGTGACAGAAGGAAGCCTTTGTCCATTGACAGGTATCTCCCGAGTCATTACACCCCCTTGTCGGCCAAACCGAATTAGCATGACAGAGGGTACGTCGGGAGCGCAGCCACAATGCCTCATCATCCTCTCTTATCCTGTATCCTTTATCCTTCCTTGTCCTCCTTCGTCCTCCGTTCTTTGTTTCCCCGGTATCCTTAACTCCATATCTAGCGGCGGCCGCTCCTGCCCGTCAGGTTACACCCGATGTCGTTCCAACAGCCGTATCAATGGATTACAAGACATCCTTCAGGAGTTGAATGGTAAGCCAAAGGGGATGAGAAAAGAAAACTCGGGCTTTAGAACACAGCTCTTTTGATAACACAAGATAGCGTTACAAATACGTATTCTATTATGAAGTACGTTTGGTGGTGGGAATAGAACAAGAATTTTTGAAGTGAAAACTTCTTTAGGGGCATTTTGCGCATTTTTTATGGAGAGTGAATTAGATTGAGCAACATAATATCCCTGTCCTGTCTTAAGTATACTTTATATATGATTGTCAGAATTAGATCTTTAATTAAATATATAACTAAGGAGTTAGTTTTACTCCGCGGTACTGTACCGAACTCTTTTTATCAAATTATTAACATCCGGCTAAAACTTCTTAAATACATTCATCTTATCAGAATATTAGTCCAAGGTAACGTACAGAATTTGTCTGAGGAATTTGGTATATCGCAGTTATAAACTAGTGGGCACGTGTTTCGTCTATATGAAAATTTAGTATATTAAGAATATTCTTAATTTAATATAATTTTCCAAAGTGAGTACCAATATTTTAAATTTAGCGAGGCTAATCTGAGATTATAGTGTTTTGTTAAAGTTTATGCATCTTAGATCTGAATTCTACATTTTTTTGCGGTGAAAACTTCTTTAGGGGCACTTTGCGCTTTTTTCTATGGAGAGTTAATTAGATTAAGCCGTCAGATCTCCGATTCGTAACGCTCGGATTAAATCGGCTAATTGAAGTATTTTTGCATATTGTTTAAAATATCTCAGAAACAAAAAATCTTACCTGCATACTATAAACGAGGGAATAATTCAGTATTTCATCCCTTTTATAATGAGTAATTATTTATAATTTATATTTCAAATTATTAATCTAGCCTTGTTCATGTTTTCATTTCTATCGTGTAGTTTTGAATCATACACCTTCATTTTTTTTTGTTTTTTTTTTTAATTTTTTATCTAACTCTTACCCAGTTGAAGCCGGTGTTCCTCAAGGTAGCGTCTTGGCCCCGTCCTTTATATCCTTTTTTCCTCTGATATCCCTGTCCATTCCAATACCTTTCTGGCAACATTTACTGATGACACCGCCATCCTATCATCCAACTCAGACCCCGAAATAGCATCTTTAAATCTGCAAAGGCACCTCTCCTTGATTGAGCACTGGTGTAATAAATGGCGCATCTAAGTAAACGGATGCAAATCCAAACACAATACCTTCACATTCCGACGCAGGTCCTGTCCACCAGTTCTCTTTAATTCCATCCAGCTTCCTTTTTCAGACACAGTCCAGTATCTTGGCTTTATCTTAGACCGAAGACTAACGTGGAGTCCACATATTAGACTTAAAAGACAAGAACTTAACCGACGATACGGCCAATTATACAGACTACTGACCTGAAAATCTCAACTTTCAGTTGACAACAAATTACTGATCCTCAAGGCAATCCTGAAACCTATTTGGACCTACGTACTTGAACTTTGGGGGACAGCAAAAGTAGTCCCATACCTCCGATATTTCTGGAAAAAAAGTTATGAAGGAAAAGAAACTTTATTCGCGAATAACCAAAAAGTATGTATTTTTTCTGAATTGTACCCATAATAAATAGAAATATTACTAAATTACCTACAAAACAAAACAAAAATAGTAAAAATCGGACAATTATTAACAAAGATACAGTCCATTAGTTTTGGTATACTTAATAATGTCTTCCGATTTAAAGATATTGCATTTAGGAATAGAATAGTCTACTACATTTTTTTCCTGTCTGATATATTAACTTTATTATTTCTTAAAGACATTTGGTTGTTCTTACATTTTATATTTTTTAAATAATTTAGAATATTCCATGATCGGGATATTATTTTGTCTTTATTACAGTCAGTGTTTAAAAATATCTCCTATTATTTCTATTATGTTTAATGGAATACTGTAATCGACCAAGAAAAAAAATATTAATTCATTCCTCACATAATACAATTATTAACAAAGATACAATCCATTAGTTTTGGTATACATAATAGTGTCTTCCGATTTAATGATATTGCATTTAGGAATATAATAGTCTACTACATTTTTTGTAGTAGACTATTCTATTCCTAAATGCAATATCTTTAAATCGGAAGACATTATTAAGTATACCAAAACTAATGGACTGTATCTTTGTTAACAATTGTCCGATTTTTACTATTTTTGTTTTGTTTTGTAGGTAAGTAAAAATACAGAAAAAAATACATACTTTTTGAGTTATTCGCGAATAAAGTTTCTTCTCCTTCATAACTTTTTTCCTAGAAATATCGGAGGTATGGGACTACTTTTGCTGTCCCCCAAAGTTCAAGTCCGTAGGTCCAAATAGGTTTCAGGATTGCCTTGAGGATCAGTAATTTGTTGTCAATTGAAAGTTGAGATTTTCAGGTCAGTAGTTTGTATAATTGGCCGTAAAAAAAATTGATAGTTGCACCGTTTTATGTCGCAAATGATACACTACATAAAGACTTAAACGTACCTACAATTTTAGATACTGCAAAAGAGAAATACAATAACTTTCACCAAAGACTGACGTACAACATGAATCCCCTGACAGAAATTCTTCATCGTACAAGAAACCCGTAAAGCCCACTACGACGATTACATAGGCGTTGGCCAAGAGACCTGCTGATCTGATTTATATTCCGGACGTCATGGGAAGCTGTGAAGCTGCCAAAAAATTTGCTCATTGCAAAGACATTTGCAGATTGCAAATTTAATCAAATGTTCTACATTTTTGTTTTGTTAATAAATAATACAAATTTCCATATTGTTTTGCTATTTCTTCACTAAATAAAATTTTCTGCGAATTTTTCACACGGGCCAACTTGTTATTAATGAATTCATTTTTCGACTATTCCTCTTCCTTATAATTTTAACATTTCACTATATTTCCATCACTAAATTTGGTATTGTTTGTTTTTAATTTCTAAAAAAAATTATTTAAAATCAGATTATTAATGGTTATTTAATTTTTTTTTTGTTATGTTTATAATTTCAGACTCAAGAGGAGTATACAACCCAAAACAATCATCCCGAAGATGAGAGGACAAGATGGATTACTGTTGATGTTTACATAAGAAGCGTGTAAAGGACAGGTAAGTGGTTGTAGGGCTAATGAACTGACTGTGGCAGGTAGAGGACTCAGGTAGCGACGGACCGAGGGAGCAACAAGAACAAGACTGCCCGGGGCGGTCGCTTTGAGCCCAGCGGGAGTCATTGTTTAGCCAAGACCTTAATCCTCTCAAACCTCTTTTTGTTCTTCCTAATCGGAACTGTCGACTGGGGATTATAGAAATTACCGACACGAGAGGGAATGAGAGGAGAAACCGCATCTTATACGGTCGAGATTTGGGAATGACAATCCAAGACGACCGCAAGGAGCATATGGTGGATGGCTGGCAGAGGTCAAGATCCGGCGGAGTCATGGGAATCGAAATTCGATCAAAAGGAACAGATTTGATTCTTGTGGTTATTATCTCGAAAGAAAAGAGCTATAGCTATAATATAGGATGGTAGTTCGGCTATAGTTTGGAGCCAAGATAAGAGTAATTATCTATTTTTTAAAATTTTCTATCTATCTTTAAATATAACACGATGGTTTTTCGCAGTAACTATCCCTTTTGGAATTTGCAGGAACGATCGACATTAATGAATGAGCTATCAAATAGTTAACGAATCGGAGTCAGTGAACACTTTATAAGTAATATTTTTATTCATAATATCTGTTACAAATAGCATCTTAAAATACTGAAATGTACTATGGATTGACTACAAGAGTTCACTCCAGGTCTCCTGCCAAGAGTGTGACTCAAGAAAGTAACGGCAGGAATGATTACTTCAGAGGAGCATGGGGTTTATATACCCAAGAATAGGAAGGGGGTGAAGGGAAGTAGGAAGAGGGCGGCAAAGGAAGTTATCGATAGTTAATATTCTTAAGATGTGGTCTGTGAGAATGTACCCTTTTGATATAATCTGTTATTGTTCCCAAAGTCTTGATAATGGGTCTTATGTCCAGTCGATACATTCCAGATAACTATTTCTTAGCTATCAGAGATAGCTTGTCCTGACTTTCAAGGGATAGTTTTGTTCTTTGAGTCATGAGAACCGTCAATACAATACATGGATTCATCAATTGGCTCATTCAACAAACTCAATTATTAAAATAAAACCCAAATCAACGCTGTTATCATCGAGTCTATTCCGTAACTAAACGAAAGGGTATTAAATAGAGCAGTGACGCATCATGCTAACATCCACCCGAAATTTCAGGAAAAAAGTAATTAATGAAAAGAAATTTTATCAGCGAATAACTTTAAAAGTATACATGTTTTTAATTAGGCGATAATTAGATCCATGATTATTTATTAGAAAATTTACTAAATACTCTAGAAAACAAGAGCCTATAGCAATGAACACACGTTTGGGATTCCTATTTTGTTCGAACTAATGTAATTCGACTGAGGAAATGAAAATTATTTCTTCTATTTTATAATACATATCATTCATTTATTTTTATATTATATTGTCAGTTGTTCATTAAATTATTCGCACTGGTCAACTAACATAATTAATATTTGAAGGTCTGGATAATGACAAAATTGTCATAAGGTATCATTCATGAAATGGTTCCAAATAGTAAATACTATTAGGCCTACGTTTCGACCCAGCTATGTAAGTCTTCATTGGGACTAAAATAAATAATATTCCAATCGTAGAATGATGTGAGAGTTTATTATTTTATCATATTGTTCGTCCTGCACAACAGTGAAGGCAATATGAGCGTTTCAGCTGTGCACTTAGATGCAAAAGAAATAAATTTTGAATAAATAAACCCTGCCATATATTTTTTAAAAAAATCTGGTGAACGCATCACACTACTTTCACTTACCGCTATATTTTGAATAGGAATTATTTTCAGGCAATGTTGGGCTCTTGCAAAGATTTTGAAGAGCATTTTTAACGGAGCTAAACTCATTAGGGCCATTAAAATAACACAATCCTTATTTATTATATCGAGGTATATAATACTGGTAAATCCACATGTTTTTGTAAACCACATAACTCCAGTCTCAGAGCTATAATTACCGAGAGATTTAATAAATAAAAACAATTATATTAATCGTATTTTGATGAAATACTGTAATTAAATTTAGATCTCATAAAATAATGAATAGACAATATAAGGTTGTTTGTTGAAGTGAAAACTTCTATAGGCGCGTTTTCACTTTTTTGGTGGAGAGTGAATTACATCGAACCGTCAGATCTCCGATGTGTAACACTCGGGTAAAATTGGCTGGAGTCCAGTAATTGAAGTGTTTTTGTATATGGATTGAAATATCTCGAATACTAAAAATCTGAACTGCATGCTGTAAGCGATGGAATTGTTCAGTATTTCATCCTCTCTGTAATAGGTTATTACTCAAAATTGTATCTTAACGCGACGCCGATTTAGAGAGGCGAAAAACAAATTATAACGAGTTTTATTGAAGATATGGATTAAAATATCTCAGAAACTAAAAATCGCTCTTGCGTACTGTAAGCGAAGCAATTGTTCAGCATTTCATCTTCTTTATAATTAGCGTTTATTTATAATTTATATTTCATATTATTAATCTCGTTTGTTGAAGTTTCCACTTCTGTCGTGTGGTCTAAAGCACACACCTTAATTGTTTTGTTTTTTTAATTTATAAAAACTCTTATAATAAATCTGTAAGCTCTTAAAAGACACTTTATCCATATCATATCCACGCATTCTTAAAGATAGATGAATTATAAGGAATATTCTTGCATCTAACAAAAAAAAAAATGTTTTGTTGTATTTTCCGTTTTATTTCATAACGTACGTAAACAATTTCGAACCGCTGGCTAAAGCAGGTGTTATTTATAACTGCTGATATGCATAAGAAGTTCCATATCCTCCCCCTTCCAGCATAAGAAGAAGGCGAGGTAGCGAGCTCACTGCCTGGATGCAGAGTTATAATTAGAGGCTAGAGATAACTAAGAACTGTAGGACTGAAGAAGCGAGCCCTGGGGCAGGAGGTGAAGAAAAAGAGCTCGATACTCCCTTCATCGGGAGGCGCCCCCCAAGGAGTCGGCTTTTTTGGAGGATCTAGATGATATCTGCATCACCTGCTCTCGGCCTTTCACAAATCGCCCTTATTACGTTTCTTCTCTGTATTCCACTTCGCGTGCTTCGGCTTCCAACCATGTCCTGTCTCTACCGGGTTCGATCACCTGGCTATGATCGGTACCGACTCTTGAAATCGTACTTTTAGATTTCTTTAACTTTTTTTTTGTCTCTGGGCGATGGATCCTTCTCCTAAAAAATAATTCTCGGAAGTTTACATTGTGTATACAAATTATGAGTGATAATAAGCGTAATCAACATAATAATTGAAAAATGAACAATATATTATGTATATATATATAAATGAGAGTTTGAAATCGATAATTAAAAAATTCCAAATCAGATCATATCAAAATTTTTATTTAGTATTTTTAAAAATGATTTGATATCTTTTATCAAGAGTGATTTTTATTTTTGATCATAATTGATAAAAATCATATTCTGATCATTATTTTTAATAAAAATTATAAAAATAATAATAATAGAAATTGTTTAGAAATCAGAAATTTTAATATTGTGTATAGTCTTTACAATATATTTTGAGTCAGGAGTAGTAGGTGGAAAATATTGTTATCGACCATTACCGACGGAACATCTTTATTTCCGAAATTCATTAGAAATTTTGATTAAAATATATATATATATTTTTTTTTTTTTTTTTTTTTTTTCCTACGTGGTAACCCCACACAAGGATCGTTTATTTGATTTTCCTTCATGCTCCATGCCTTAAAGACATACTACATGAATTACATTTGTAGTTAATATATGTGCTGTCGTTAATACATATATATATGGTTTAGGTACTACGTGCAAATTATATTTCTAAAGCGACTTCAAAAACATAATATTTAAAAATGTGCACATTAATAACGTATACATTCATATTAATATTTAATTTAATTTGTGTGTATGTATATAGGTAAGCACGTTTTTTTGCTTTGTTTTAATTTTCTTATTTTCAAGTTATTTTATTTTATTTATTATATATACCTTTTGATTATTATTTTGCTTCTATTTATTTTATATTTTTTTGTACATATAGTGTGAATGTTATCCTAACTCAATGTAACTAATGTTCAAGTGAAAGATTGTTAAAGTATAAAAAAAAAAATTGAGTTTAAAAAGTCATTTTTATTTTCTGATCTATTTTTTTTTAAATCTAAATTATCATTATTATTTATGTAAAATCATATCACTCACTGATTAATCGAATAATTAAGAATTGATTTAAATTTTTATTTATAAATCAGGCATAATTTTTAAATTAAAAATCAAGTATGATCATTTTTTTATGGTTTTGTGGAAAAAAAATCGTGGTTTGAAACTTTTCAATCCGAAAATTCATAACTCCGTCGAAACGTAAAATAAATAAATTTTATGGCGTAACTTGGTCACCAAACTTACTCACTTATTATCAGACCCGCTTGAAGAAGCCTCACATTATTAAAAATATTGCAGCATCGTTCCAGATAGACATCCATTCAGGAGATGTTTTAAAACTTAAACGTACCTTAAAAGTCCACGATAAGCCTCCGATATTCTTTAAGACCTCTTCTTTTCTTCACCGACCGGCAGACACTTACCCCTGGAAGGATAATACGGAGGGATCGTGACAATGAGAGTATATGGAACGACATTAGGGCGATATGGGAAAGAGGAGAGATGAGTCTCGGCTTAGAGGATGGATGGCTGGTGTGTGTAACCCATAGCCATCTCGATCAGTCAGGGAGCTCTCGTATGAATATCAAGTAGGGTTGATTGAGGAGGCTTTGGGGTCTGTAGTCATCTCGATGCTTCTAATAGCAGCGTATAGAGCGATTGATGGAAATTAAGTTAGTTTATGATAAATAATTTACAGAGTGACTCAGTTCTTAATGGCCAAACTCTAGGCCAAACTCTTAATGGCCAAATTTTTTATTATTTTTATAATTATTATTTTATTGTTCTCTTCAGAAAACGGTGATTACATTCACTAAGGTAAATGATAAATAGGACTTTCAGGAGGTCTAATATGGCCGCTGTACCAAGATATGCTGTCCTTGTAATGGTTAGGGGTGTTAATTATTCAATAATTATTAATTATTCAAATAATTAATTAATTTAATAATTATTAACTATTCAATAATTATTAATTATTCAATAATTATTAATTAATTATATTATTAATTAATTAATTATATTATATTATTAATTATTAACTTCAGCCCGAAAGTTATATTCGAGGGGCAGGCACCAATTTATTTTTTTCCAAATTTTATTGCTTGCTGATCAACTACAATATTTACAATTGCTTCTGGTGGATACCCTTGTATAATACATTTTTTAAATATACAATATATATGAAATAAATTATATTAAATTTATTGGTAAAAATATAAGCATATAAAGAAACAATACTCTTCCCAATAAAATAAAATAAAGACTATTTTAGAATAGACACAAAAACGTGTGCATGTTCATACAGGAAATATAAATTTTAAAGATGATGTGATATATGCATAGCACTATTGATCAGTATTTCATAATTTGCAGAAAATTATTTTAATATAATATTCTAAAACAATAATATGAAAGACCTGAGTGAATATGCAAAGATATTTAGGAAATATTACATATGTAATATGTTAAGATTTGAGTAAATATTTTGAATGGAAAATTATCGAATTTGTAATTTTTTTTTCTAGAAAAAAAAGTGCAGATTTAATGAAAAATATTGTTAAAAAATATGATCAATAAAACTCTTTGAACATCAGCACAGCAGAATTCTGTTAACGACTACCATAGTACTCGATGTTATAGGTTAGGTTTTGAACCCCTGCCTTATACATAATTTAAATTTTTAGTTTAGTTGAAATTATAAAAAAGGTTATACAATTTTTAAATCACAATTTTAATTTAGGTATCGCTTATCGAATTCGTTATATTATACCTCAGACTAGCGCGGTATCTGTTACAAGCGAAATGATAGCTTTGTAAATCACGAGACATCATCATCAATCAAAGGATTGTCACCCGACCTCTACAAGACCACACACGACACCCAACAATAATTGATGATCCCGAACTAACCATCTCGAACATGGTGTCACCACAACCATCAATCCATCAGTAATTGGTCTAAGGAGGATCTGAGCAGGTGATGCAGCAGTTCTTCCTCTCCTCAAGAAGGTCGAGAGGTGATTGGCAGATGTGGACAACCGTCCAGAAAAAAGTGCATCCGAATTACCGTTCTCAGCTGTCTCCGCCCTCAGCAGGAGAAAAAACCCGCAGGATCTTCTCCACTCGAAGAAAAAAAAAAAAGAAGGAAGAAGAAATGTTTTGAGGAAATAGAAGTCGATAAACACATCAACCCTGGGTGTTTATTAAGTTAAGGCTGCTATATTATCTAAGGGTTGCTATTAAACTGTTGAGATATTAAGGAAAATAAAAGAAAAAAATTAAAGTTATTGTTGAGGGAGATGTTTATCTTCTTCATTGAACACTGTTCACTTTATATTATTTTTTCAGCTTCATAGATTCAATACTTACTGTTCTCCTTTATTATTTTTTTTTTAAATATCAAGTGCGTTGTATTACACAATCTTCAATTGAAATATTTAGCCCGTAGAAAAGACCACTTTTTATCAAATTATTAACACACTCCTGAAACTTCGTAAATAGCTTCATCTCATCGTAACCTACAAATATTTTATTTGAGAAAATTCTCGGAATTGGGGCGTTTTCAATCTGGAGGTCCACAAACTTTGAGCATTTAATTTGGTTCAAATAACTCGTAAATACCCATTTGCTTTCCACTTGAATCGTAAGATAAGTTGATCACAAAATCGATAAAAAAAAAGGTGGCTTAGAAACATATTGGGCCGTTATATAATCTCGTTATTTTGACAATTAGTGGGTGTAGGTCAAGCCAAACGGCTAATTATTTTTTAAGGCCATTTTTTTTTCTCGACTTTGTGTTCAAATTATCTTACAATTTCAGTAAAAAGCAACTGAATATTTACGATTTTTTAGTACCTAATTAAATAGACAAAAGTTTGCGGACCTTCAAATTGAAAACGCCCCAATTCCGAGAATATTCGCAAATAACATATTTGTAGGTTACGATGACATGAAGCTATTTATGACATGAAGATAAAAAGGGGTCTGTACCGTGGACTATAATAGATTTAATACGTACTGTTCCACCTTTTTTTTTTAAAATCTGGTGCGATGTATTAGGCAATCTTCAATTGAATTTTTTTAAATATTTAATACTGATTATCATAGGCATAAACTTCGAGGGAGCCCCATCAATAAAAATAGAGAGGAGGCGAGAATATCGTTTCTCTCTCGCTCTCACAATATTTCAAAGAACAAAAATAAAACCAATAACAATACACCAACATGAATGAATAAAATATATAAACTATAATCAATTAAGAAAATGGAGAAAATCGACTAGATGGTTAGGCTAAGGTCTAGAAGTAAGTACGGAAGTATTTTATGCACTATGTTCCAATTATTGCAATTTTAATTTATATTCAAAAGTATTTATATTTAACAACAAATCTTATGATTTTATTATTCATTCAAGTGGAGATTTGAAAGTTCAACTCACGGCTTCAAACCTATAAATACAAATGTGTAACATCGGTTATATAAAGTGTCACCTCAGTTTACCCGATTTTGAAGAAAAAGTTGCAGTAACATCTCAGGTATATACAAACCTCAAATATATAATTTCGCTTTCATATGACCTTTCGTTTTTGAGCTAGACTGGTTACATACATACACACACACACACACACAGACCATTTTGTGGGATTTGGTCATTTGGACTCAGGAGACCTCAAAACAAGTATTTCCGTTGAAAACTCCGATTCGAAAATTTCCCAGAATCGCAATACTACTATACTATATATTTCATGTATAGGTAAGGGAAAGTAAAAATATGTAATATATTCAAGTGTTTTGTTGACAT
Organism: Nezara viridula; assembly: GCA_928085145.1. NCBI lineage: Eukaryota > Metazoa > Arthropoda > Insecta > Hemiptera > Pentatomidae > Nezara > Nezara viridula. The sequence goes on along the minus strand of OV725080.1, from coordinate 150,966,713 downwards.
ATTTTCAAATATACTCTAAAAAAAAAAAAAAAAAAAAAAAAGGACAATACTAATAACATATATTATGTATGAATGTAAACATAGAGTCATAATACTCAGTGCCCTAGATTGTGATAGATTTTATTATTTTTCTTCTATGAAATTCAATTCTGAATTCAAAATAATATGTAGACATATACATACATTTATTTTTATATACTGTATTATATTTTTCATTTTACAATAATTATGTTAATTATCAATCATCATTTTAATTCATAATAAAAGTCCCGACTTTTTTGGAAGGTCCAAGAAATTCCCTTCCCCCATCTCGACTAGAATGTAAAATGTGCGCCTATGTTAGCTATGATAATTTTGTGCACTGTATGATTTACTTTGACTTTACTCATATCAAATGTCATAAGTTTGTATTTATAATTACTTTATATCTAGCACCAGATTTTTTTTAAACTGAAGGTAATATATATATATATATATATATATATATATATATATATATATATATATGTATATAATAGTTGATATTGTCTCTATTTTTTTTCTAATATTAACTACAGAAAGAATCTACGTATGATTTATTGATTTGTTTTTTATCTTAACTGGTGAGCAACGGTTAAAGAAATGTTTTGTTAGCAAGTATCAATTGTCGAGGTTAATGATGAATGCCTAATTGCAGCTATCATGAGGAATATTGATGATTCGTTGCCAATATGAAGAAGTTTGATATATGGTTAGTTATTAGCTGATTAAACAGAAGAGAGGCTACAAGATGAGGAATTCATTATCTTGTATCCTGCCGAAGATTGAAGCAGCGGCCGCCATTGGGCAGCCTGTGTTTATGTTAGGAGTTATAGCAACTGTTGCGTAAACTGCCCATAATTACCTAACACCTGTTAGTCCATCTCTTTCAGTACAACAAATATAACCTATTGCCCCCTTTATTTGTTCATCGTATTCTTTTTCTAGCAATTTCAGGTTGATTATAGTCATTAAATCAGCTATTAAACATGATTATTAAATCAGATATTAATAATAATTTAGATAACCCTAGTATGCTTGTATAATAGCTCTTATATTATATATGTATAAATTTATTTATTTTCATATACGACCAAGCTATCGTTAAACATTTACCTGCATGATAATATATAAATACATCTCTAATTGAGTTATATAATATTCAGTAATAATTATTAAAAATTTTAATAGGGATCTTACTTTTAAATTCCAGAGAAACTTTTGAATTACTTATTCAAATAATTTAAAAATCATGATTCATTTGTAGATGCAGTTGAAGTCATCATATGTCAAAATAACAAAATAAATTTAACAAAGTGCATCGGTACATAGCTTCTTGTATATCCAAAGTAAGGGAAATAGAAAAATAATTTTTAAAAAGCTATATTTATTTTCTTGCTCATTCTAAATAATTGTTAAGCATTTATGTACATCCTCGTAGTTATATAAGTACCTTGGAGATATTAAGAACTGGTTAATCGAACAGGCAGTATTATTTATTTTAAATTAACAGTACCTTAAGAGAGAAACACTTTATTTTCATATAAAAAAACAAAACAGAGAAACTTCCCTGTCTCTTGTTCGGATAGTATAAATATGATAATTCATTAAGAGATGAAATCAACTTCTTTTATAATGAACAACTATTTTATTACTCCAAAATGCGTTGATAAAGAGTGAGGGCGAAGTACAATGTTCGAACTTGCACAGACAAGTAGAGTCCAAAGTTTAAACAATTATTTCTTAAGAAATATTTTAATTTAAATTTGTATTTAATTTATTTTTTCTTCTATAGAATACTTAAACATGTAACACATAGAAGAATTGTTAAGTATTTTAGTAAATTCTATTAGTTTTTAATTTCATACATCAAGGATTGATCAATTTAATAAATTCGTCAGTAACTTATTTCATAATAACTAAGGAGCATTCTCGTTACGTCCTCAAATATTTGAAAATACTTAAATTCTTATTAACAGCAATATATTTCAGTTATATCTGAATTACTGTAACTGTTACGAGGTAAAGCACAGCTGAGACTAGACTGACATGGCGATGAAGTATGCCAGTGTTACCACTCGTCAATAATAAATACTAATATCATTTTTTTTTTAATATCGTAAAATGCTTGTAGCCATGTTCCATCTAAAATCATAAAGATAGATAAAATTGATATTATCAAAGATATTTTTAAAAAATTAGATAAAAGCTTTTCTTATTAGCTAATAAAATAGTAAAATTATAGACGTCATAAAGGGGACCCTACACGGTAATTCATGAATGAACGTCACAAGAAGTTCCAAGATTGCCCGCTATCGCTTTGATCATGAAGACCCTTACACGTTCAATCATTGCTGATCATTACTTATGTGAAGTTTCCACTTTTTTTTCTCTCCAATTTATTGTCTACTTGACTTTTTAAAGAAAAAATAGTTGAAAATGGTTAATAATAACATAGACTTATAGTTAATAATAACCACTATTTACTTTTATGAAATTATTTACTTAATAACGAGACTTAGGTAAACTAACCTATCTAATAGTAAGGTTAGTCTCATAGAAAACCTAACCTAACCTATCACTTCTCGTGAATGAACCTTTGATTTCCGGATGTTCGGAAATCCGCAGCGCACCACCATCAGTACTTCATTCACTACCTTACACGACAATTCGGAACGTTATTAGTGCAATTCCGATTGACCGTGTAGGGTCCCCTTATGGATTAATAAAAGAATATGTGCATATTCTTGCATGTAAGCCAGTAAAAGTACATTTTTTAACAATATATAACATACATGGGGCGAGTTCTTGAACTCAGCGCTTTACTCATCGTTGGTGTACGTTTCGTCTCTAAATTGAGTAAAAAGATGCTATCAATGGACTCAGCACTGAGTTTTGGAATTTTACCATAAAATATAAGAAATAATAAGTATAAACACAGAATAAGACCAAACTAACTTTTTTTAAGAATTCAATATACCTACTCAATGCCTGTGAGTAAGGAACTGTGTTGATATCAGCCTAGGGCGAAAAGTATTCTAAAATACAATTTTAATTACCTAGTATTTCAAGTACTAATTAATTTTAAATTACTCAACTTAATTATTTTATTTAATAATCAGTTAAATTTCAAATACAAAATACTTTTTTATTTGTATTTATTTAGACGAGGATCGCACGGGTTACGCTTGGTTCACAATCACTTTGGTCACACTTGTTCATAAAACTTGCGGATAAACCCGGATGCATTTGGTACTCCATGAACAAGTGTGACAGAAGTTACTGTGAATTAACCATGCATAACCCTCACCTAAATAATCACCACAAAGTATTTTAAAATACATGTTTCTCCTGTTCTGATTGGTATCTACCTGATCCATGTTTGAGTCTGGGTGTTGCATGTAATTATTTATTCTGTAACATCGCCTGTGGATTGATTCTGTGGTACTTATTCAAATTTTAAGAGAAATTCAAAGTGATTATATGTCAACTGTCATGTGCTTTTCCCAACAATATTTATTATTTTGACATATTGGCCTATATATTCTACTTTGAACAGAAATTATTTGCAGAAAAACTTGGACTATTACAAAGTTTTTTAAGTGTATCCTCAACCAAGCTAAATCTTAAACATTACAGCTAACTACAGTAAATGTATTTAAGGTTATAAATATATATTTTATTCATTCATAAAATATTTCACTTTTTTTTATCATATGAGTATAATAAAATAGTTTAAATGATGTCATTGCCTTGATTCGTTGGTTTATATATAATTTTTAAAATTGAAAATAGTTTAAAAAGTTTACATTTAGTAAGGAAATCTCATTTAATTTCCATGGAAACATTTGGTTTCCATTAAATAATATTAGTTCCCGGAAATTATTATTTATAATATTTTCAACCAGCTGTTTTATCAACTTATTTTCTTCTATTCTGTTGCCATTTTGGCTAAGGTAGTGATTAAACATAGGATATGTTTACTATGAGCTCGAATAAATACAAACCAATGACTATGAAGTATACTAAAAAAGCTGTTGTGTACTGTTACAAATAAAATTAAAAAGTTAGCTTTACGCTGATTAGAAGAATAGGATATAAATTGAATTAATGATGTAATACTTGGATTAGTTTCAATAATGACATTTTCAAGATTCAGACTTTTAAATTACTTATTTAATAAGAATTATTGACAAACTTCTTTCTAAATACAAAAAGAGAAAGGTCGGTTGCAAATAATTTTGGCCAGAACAACATGTTAAAGCCTTCATAAAGTGTCATGTTCCCTTTGGCACAATAATAGCTCATAATCTTAGAATTACCCATGTACATTATTTTCTTATCAAGTACCATTAGAGAGCTCTATATTCAAAGAATTGCAATTTTTTTTATTTATATACAAGTAAATAAATTAGCATTAATTGTACAGATATTGATAACTTGAATCTTTTTCGAATGGCAATAATCATATCTATTAAGGTTAGAGATACAATTTATAACACTATATAAAAAAGTACTTATTTAATAGATATTTATTCCCGTAATTATAGAGAAAATACAATATTTTGGCTTCTTATAACGTTTGTTTTATAAGGAAATAAAGAAATGATCTCTGCCCTTTCTACTTTATAAAGTTTGGATGAACACTCTAAAAACACTTTTCGCACAAACTAAAATTTTATTACTTGATCAGTTAATTAATAATAATTAAATTGATAGGTTAATTTTGATAACAATTATTTGTTATATGAGGTTCTTGTAAAAAAGTAAATATTGTTGTAATTTATATTTCTTGTTTTATTGACAGCACAAGTAATTTTCCTTATATAATTAACTAAACTTAGAAAAAAATTGACTAAACAAAATTTTATTTTATTCTTGAAAATATTTCTAAGTTTTTTTATAACAACTTACTTAAGTTACAATAAAAAACCCCACCAAAAAAAATACAAATTATCATCGCATTTCATTTTGTATTTTTCTGTTAATTCTCTTAATAATTTTCAAAAGAAAAAAATATTGATTTGGTATTTGGCATCATTGCTCCTTTGTAAGAAATCATGAATTTTAAGGATAAATTAATAGACAAATTCATTAAATAATGATTCTAATGCTAAATAATTCATTAAGATTAGAGTTAGGGATGTGATGGCTAAGCACTTGGGGGTCCCAGAGAGCCGTTATGAACAGTGAGAGTTCGATTCCCACCTATGTTGCCTAATTTTCATTTTTTGGCAGCCCTGGAAATGACACTGGATGTTCCAACTCTCGTAAGTATGTGGCCTCAGAGTAGCCGTCAGGGTTTGGCATAAAGGACCCTCAGGGCACACTTGCCGGACTAGTTCCCTCAACCCAGTACCAGCAGTTAAAATTGCAATAGCTTTCAACATAAGAACTCCGTTTCACACTGTAGACTAAAATCCAGACTTATGAAAGACATTTTAATAAGAATTATATAATATTATTATTTTTTCTTTTATTATTTATTAATTTTCATATATTTTAAAGCTTTGATTATTGTATTATTATTATTCATTTATTTTACAAACTTGAAACTAGTCCAATGAACTACATATTATGTATATTTAGGGATGTATTTTGAATTAGACTTTATCCCCACTTTGGCCAACTGTTAAAAATTTTACTTATTGTTATAATATAAATGTATGGTACACTAAATCAATCTGGTAATAGAGCATATTAAAAAAAAATCAAATAAATTTTAAAGTTCATAACTTAATATAAATATATTTTTTAATATTTTGAAACCTTGGTCCTTAATACCATTGCGGCTGAGTGAGAGGCACTGGGATCTCCTTAAGTCCTTCCTTTCCTTCCATCAGTGGGAGGAAAGGCTTAGCTTGGAAACCTTGAGTAGTAGTTATTTAGATTAGTTTAGTTTCTTTTAGTTTATATTCATTTACGTTTAGTATTATTATTTTTCTTTTTATTTATTGTACATAGAGTGTGAATGAAATACTCTTCTATCAGTATTACTATTGCCTTTAGATGTGAAAGATTGTAATATTTCTCAATAAAAAACTGATTACTCAAAAAAAAAAAGAATAAATTTAATGAATAAATAATTTTGTCAAAATATTGATAATCTTGTGTGTGTACCACTTGATTTGCAGAATCTGAAGCTCTAAAATTCATCTAGTAATTATGCATGGATATTATAGGATGTACATATAATATTTATAGGATTTTATTAGCATTAAATGTATCATTATGAATTCAGTAGCAGGCAGTAGACTAAACCCTTACCATCTGATCTGAGATATTAAAGACAGCATCACTGATCCATACGGCTACCTGAGGCAGCTGTTGAAGGACTATCTATCAGATGGGATCTCTCTTCCAGCCTCAGGGTAGGCAGAAGGTGTGAACCCACCCACTCTTACAGTCCATCTCTCATCTAACTATATCTCTTTCCACTCTTTAATTATTGTGTTTCTTTTTCATTTTAGAATAATCAACTAATCTAAAGATCTCTTTACTGTTCCTAAACCAGAGCATCTATAGATTAATTGTAGACTTAATTAATGGAAATAAAAAATAAAGAAAAAAAGTAGTGAATAATACATTCATATTCATTTATCTCTACTAGTCATTCAATGTAATTATCAGATAATAAAAAAAAGTTATATTTTTACTGCATACTTACCATTCACATACATAATATGCAACAGTACATATACATAGTATTATTTTTGTCCAAAATAGTACATAGACATAGTATTATCGCATATTTTTTCATAAAGGTTAAACTGCCACCTGTCAAAAGCAGAATGGACATTTGGCATTTGCATTTTCTGTCATTTTTAATTTAATGTAACATAACAATGGCATGTTTCCCCTAAAGAAAATAAACCCTATGGTTCTCTTTCCAAGACAATATTGATATTAAAAAGTAAATTACACACAAAAAAACTACTTCATAATTTACCTAATTATACTTAGCAAGCAATTTTTAGGTATTATCTTTTTTTTTTTTGTTTATCTTTAATTTTATTGCTTAAAACAAACCTGAAATTTAAAAAAAAAAATACTACAGTGTGTGCTTAAGACCATAAGATAGAAGTGAAAACATCCAGACGGAATTATTAATATGAAATATAAATATTTTTTTTACTCCATATAAACAAAGTAATAATATTTACAATATATACAATTAGAATTGTATATAAATTAGTCTAGTAAACTGTGCTCTGATTGATCGTCATTTGTAACATTCTTCTAATCTAATCATACTAACAGAAAATATTTAAACATTTATACATTCAAGTACAATGAGGCATCAATTAGGATGAGACAATTATGCAGTATTGGTACTTTTATAAAAATAAAACTTTTGTAACCAGGGTCAGTAATTAGCTGAAACACTATGTAGTGTAAAAGAAAATCGAATAATCTAGCAAATTTGTTTCTGAATTCTTCATGGTATTTAAATTTTGAGATAGGTTTTTGACTCGGTGTCGCCAAAATACAATTTTGAATAATAGCCCATTACAAAGAGGATGAAATGCAGAACATTTTCCTCACTTACACAATGCAGGTCTAATTTTGAATTTATGGGATATTTTAATACATATCTTCAACAAAACTCGTTATCATTTGATTTTCAAAACTACCTTTATCTATTTCTGATTCATGATACAATTTTGAATAGCAGTAAATTACAAAGAGAATGAAATGCTGAAAATGTTTCTCGTTTATATTATGCAGGTCTGTTATGATAACTTTCCTCCACTCAATTTCCTTAGGGATTTGCTAGCCTGCAATCATCAGTAATCCAAGTGGACGAATTCGCCCACTTGTTCTAACACATATGAGCCAGACTGAACAGTATTTGGTAGTCATATACTTGGTTTTTGTTGCCTTCACCCATTATTATTTATTGCTTTATTCATGATAACATCCAATGCCATACATAGATCATTTGAGAAAAGGAAAACATTTATTTTTTAAGCTTCCTAATAAAAAAAGATAACAAATAAATACAATTAAAATCCCATAATTTTTTCATACAAACATCAACATTCTCAATTTAAAATAAAAATGTATGTAATTGTTTTGTAATAGTTATTATTCAATTCAAAAAAGAAAAGCATCCATAGAGCAGATAATCACCTCAGCTACTGCAGCTTCTACTTTTAATCCGTTACCAACAATATCCAGCTCTGTCATCAATTCTTACAGATCTCTAATAACATACAGATATCTTTGATAATTTCATATCTCATTTGATTTATTTTCATCTCTCACAATATCTACACTACGTTCGTACTACAATCTCTGAAGTAAAGTATTGATGACATCAGTTACTTAATATTCTTGCTTAGTAATATTTCTTATGAGTGGACAGAAGTTAGAAGCTGAAAGGTAGGTTATCTGTAGTAATAAATACATTAGTAGTTTGAATACACATCTGAACCTAAGAGAATAAAGAAACATATTTACTTATGATTAATATACAAAAGCTATTCTACCGTATGTACTTATAATTATTCCAAATGTCATTAATAACTCATTGTAAGTTAATTAATAAGATTCCAAAGCAACCTTTATAAAGAAATTCACATAAAGGCTTTAAAGAAAAATATATCCAGTCCATGTGATAACTTATAATTCTGTAGAATAGAAACTAGCAAAACTAAAAAAAAAAACACTATTACTCACTAGGATTTAGGATTTTTGCCACAAGAGACAGGCTTAATTTTGCTGTCCATTCTTCTTTCACCTCTCGCCTTCCAATAAAAATCAAGATATCACATAGTTTAGGTAGCATATTGTTTTTTAGTAGTTTAGGTAATGTATTTAGAAAAAAATATCCCCATTAGATAATATCAACCCATGACATTGACTGATTTAAGGACAAAACAACAAAACATAAAACTAAATATTTTTTCCTCATTTTAACTTTTCTTTTTAATTTGCCGCCCTTTAAATTCTGCCACCAAGGCAAATGCCCTTTTTGTCCTTGCATAGTTCTGTCCCTCGTTACTTAGATGAAAGCATGCGCACAAACTAAGCAATTAATTAATTAAAAAATAATAGATGGATATAACTACAAAACCTTCTTAATACTACTATTATTTGAAAATCAAGCATTGAAAAAATAAGTATGAATCTATTGTATACAGTTATAATTATTGAAAAACTTCAAAATATTGTTAACAACCCATTACTAGTTAATGAATAAAAATTCAAAATAACATGCACCCGTATAAAATAATTCACATAAAATGAGCTGACAGAAAACATTGTTGTTAATAAATTAGCTCAAACCTTAGAATATTATTCTGATCTTAAATTTTTCACCTCATCATTAACATACTATCTTGTTTATGCATTTATAAAGTATCAATTTTCAATAAAGTATACTTTAAAAACAATATTTAAAGCGAATCATTGGAATAAATTTATTATATGGAACAATTTATGATTAATTTTAGTTAAATTTCTTAGCTCACTACTCGGTACTATTCTAAACCGACAATAATTAAACTTCTTTTCATCTTACTGCAACTACGATGATGTATTTAAATGTTATAAAAAGCAATAATGTACTATTTTTTTTTTTATCAGAAATATTTTAATCTATTCTGAATACTAAAGTTAATCATAACCAAAGTTAACGTGATGCATGTAATGAACAAATATTTATTAAACGGTGGATCACTAAAATTTTAGTGTTTAGGCAGAAAAATTGGTAATCTAACATTTAATTAATATCCACTTAACATTAATGATGTAATGAATTCTTTAGGAATTCATTAAAACAATAAACAAAATCAAGAACATGCACCACTTTTTTTATATTATAACTTTATATCATTCATAAACCACCAACACCAGATGATTATAGGGTTGACATCTAAAATTATTAAAGTCACAGCTTTTATATAATATAATTAAAAAAAAAATTTATTTCATTAGGTTGTCAAAGTAGGTTTCAGTTTTCATTTGAACATAGTTTTATCTACTAAATTAAAATGAAAACTAATTGAAATTATTTCAATTCGCGATGATAATTTGGCATTTCCTATGATTACTATTAAATTATTCCAAACAGGAATATATGTTTTTTTAAACTTGCATGCCACATTTCTAAAAACATATTTTTTCATTACTCTAATGAGTGATTTGGAATTAATAATGGAAAAACATTTCTAATAAAATACCAGCTGAACAGTTACTGTTGTATAAATAAATAATTCAAGAATATAAAATGTTGATTGTTATGCCATAAATTAACTTGTTATAGTGTGAATTGGCTTTACATTTCTATGCTAACATAAATGAAAATTATCATAGCAATTATATAATTGAAGTTCATGAAATAGAATCACTGAAATTTTAAATGGTCATTAATTAGAGTTATTAAATAGTGCAATTGTATTCAGGTCATTACTTTTAAAGTTAAACCAAATATATATGGGTTATTACTCCTGGTATTTTAGAAATTGGTTTCATCAATTGAAAAAGTGTTTACAAACCTGTGATTACCTATTCAGTTTTAATAATATGGGCAGATGAATCTGTGATTTACATTTCCAAGTTTCGTCTAGAATAACGTTTTTTATTTATTAAATACTTTCCAACAACTACATTTTATTTTTATAAACGGTGATTCAAGATAACCAGCTGCGACTGCGATAAAACAGTTTAATAAAATTACTATTAAATAATTTAAATAACAAACGGGACAAATTCTGAGGTTAATAGCAGCAAAGGGTTGAAAACAATGACCTTGCATTATTGAAGAAAGTAAAACTGGAAGCTGTTTCATCGCTACCGAAGGCTAATAATTCTATAAGTTATCATTGTTATAAATTTTATAATTAACAATATTAAACGAGAACATTATTATAACGAATTCCTTTGTGTGATTTTATAAATTTAACAAAAAGATTCTATTTTGAGTTCGTGTCCATTCTGCTTAGTCATCGATTTGGCTGATTCATAGTTTGAATTCATATTATACATCGCGATTGCTATAAACTGTAAAACTAAACATAATAACGATGTTATGAGAAAATCGTATTGATAATTTAATTGGAAATGGATTAACGGTCTTATTTCTAAGAAATAAATTAGCCGATTGGCAACACTGTACAGATGTAGGAAACACTGAATGAGGTGGCAAAATGCGTCATATGGTTTCAGTCTTGTGATCCGGCTCTGGTCTTGTGTTGTCAAGGTAATTTATTTTAGTGAGTTGGGGTTAGTTCAGTGGATCGCTTACTGCCATATATAATTATATTAGTTTACAACTCGTTCAGTGGAGCTGTTTATTAAGTTCATCGAATACTTTACATATATATTTCACAATGACTGATAAGGATAATACTCAGGATCTTTCAATGGCCATTCTTCGAAGGAAACAGAGGCCGAACAGATTAATTGTCGAAGATGCTGTAAACGACGATAATTCTGTTGTCGCTCTATCTCAGAACAAAATGGATGAGTTAGGTTTATTTAGAGGTGACACGGTTCAACTAAAAGGTAAGAGAAGAAAAGAAACCGTGTGTATAGTCTTATCAGATGAAACTTGTCCTGATGAAAAGATAAGAATGAACCGTGTCGTTAGAAGTAATTTGAGAGTCCGTTTGACAGATATTGTGTCAGTTCAAGCCTGCCCAGCTGTCAAATATGGCAAAAGAATTCATGTTTTACCAATTGATGATACAGTTGCTGGTCTCACAGGTAATTTATTTGAGGTATTTTTGAAACCATACTTCTTAGAAGCTTACAGACCCATACACAAAGATGATTCATTTATCGTTCGTGGAGGTATGAGAGCTGTGGAATTTAAGGTTGTTGAAACTGATCCGGTTCCTTTCTGCATCGTAGCCCCTGAGACAGTGATCCACTGTGATGGTGGCTGCATCAAAAGAGAAGAAGAAGAAGAGGCGCTCAATGCAGTTGGTTATGATGACATAGGAGGTTGTAGGAAACAATTGGCACAAATCAAAGAGATGGTCGAGCTCCCTTTGCGACATCCTGGTCTTTTCAAAGCCATAGGAGTTAAACCTCCTCGAGGAATGCTCCTTTATGGGCCTCCAGGTACAGGTAAGACCCTCATTGCACGAGCTGTAGCCAATGAAACTGGAGCATTTTTCTTTTTGATAAATGGTCCTGAAATAATGAGCAAACTAGCAGGAGAGTCTGAGAGCAATCTTAGAAAAGCTTTCGAAGAAGCAGAAAAGAATGCTCCTGCCATAATATTCATTGATGAACTTGATGCTATAGCACCCAAGAGAGATAAAACACACGGTGAGGTGGAAAGAAGAATCGTTTCACAACTTCTTACTTTGATGGATGGTCTGAAGCAAAATTCACACATCATTGTCATGGCTGCAACAAACAGACCAAACTCAATAGATTCAGCTCTGCGAAGGTTTGGCCGATTTGACCGAGAGATCGACATTGGTATCCCCGATACCACTGGACGTTTAGAAGTTCTACGCATACACACCAAGAACATGAAACTTGCAGATGATGTGAATCTAGAACAGATAGCTATGGAAACACATGGTCATGTTGGTGCAGATTTGGCTTCTCTATGTTCTGAAGCTGCACTTCAACAGATTAGGGAAAAGATGGATCTGATCGATTTAGAAGAAGATCAAATTGACGCTGAAGTTTTGAACTCCTTGGCTGTAACCATGAATGATTTTCGATATGCTATGGGTAAGAGTAGCCCAAGCGCACTCCGTGAAACTGTGGTGGAAGTACCAAATGTCAACTGGGATGACATCGGTGGATTGGATAGTGTCAAATTGGAATTACAAGAGTTGGTTCAGTATCCAGTTGAACATCCAGAGAAGTTTTTGAAGTTTGGAATGCAGCCATCAAGAGGAGTCCTCTTCTACGGGCCACCAGGATGTGGCAAAACATTATTAGCAAAAGCTATAGCTAATGAATGTCAAGCCAACTTTATCTCTGTCAAAGGCCCTGAGCTACTGACAATGTGGTTCGGGGAATCTGAAGCCAATGTTCGAGATATTTTTGACAAAGCCAGAGCAGCTGCTCCTTGTGTGCTGTTTTTTGATGAGCTTGATTCGATAGCCAAGTCAAGAGGAGCAAGTGTAGGTGATGCAGGAGGAGCAGCAGATAGAGTTATCAATCAGATTTTGACTGAAATGGACGGTATGGGAGCCAAGAAGAATGTTTTTATCATCGGTGCTACAAACAGGCCCGATATTATTGATTCTGCCATACTTAGACCAGGACGTTTGGATCAATTGATTTACATCCCACTGCCAGATGAGAAATCCCGAGAAGCCATCTTTAAGGCAAACTTGAGAAAATCCCCTGTTGCAGCAGATGTTGACCTACCCTATATTGCGAAAATGACTCATGGCTATTCTGGTGCTGATATCACTGAAATTTGCCAACGAGCTTGTAAACTTGCCATTAGGCAGTCTATTGAAGCAGAAGTAAAGAAACAGCGGAAGTTGCTAAAGGATGGATTTGTTGACATGGAGTTAGATGATGAAGATCCAGTGAGAGAAATAACAAGGGAGCATTTTGAAGAAGCGATGCGCTTTGCAAGACGCTCTGTCACAGACAATGACATTAGAAAATATGAGATGTTTGCACAGACACTTCATCAATCGAGGGGATTTGGAACCAATTTCAGATTTCCCACGTCTTCTAATGCTGGAGTAACTGGAGCTGTCGATTCAGGTAATTTTCCCGAGGCTGATGATGATGACCTTTATAACTAAGATTGTTGGATTTTCATTGAAATTTAATTACTTCTCCTTTTATCAATAAAGGAACTTGTACTTCTGTTTCCCATTATATATTTAAAGATCAATTGTATGGTTTAACATCCAAAAAAGTATTAATCACTATGTATTATTATTAATTATCCTTTAGGAATTATTAAATTTGTTTAATTACATCTATAATAATTTTATATTTTTGAAAAATATCAGTATTAAAGATAGTTAAGTTACCTAGTGAATTTAATTGTAATTAATAATTTGTCAATTGAATTTTATTTACTTGGTTAATAAATATTTTTAAATATTACTATTTTTATAAAATTATCCTTTCCATAATTTCAAAATTCCTCTAAAATATTCCTAAAAGTTTTATAATATATTTTTAATTAATTCTTGATTTAGCTTCAATAATTTTTATTTACTTCTAATTTATTGGAAAATATTGCATAAGGCAGTTTCAGGTGATAACTAATTTATATTAGTTCAAATGTTTTCATTATTTAAAACTCTTACCTCATAGATAGATAAAAATTGAAAAAAAAAAAAAAAAACCGAATGGACCACTATTTATCTTAGTGGTCAATATTCTTATCTTTTGGTGTCAGCATTATCTTCTGCCGAATGTTTATTTATAATGAGACTAAAATTAATTTTTCTGATTCATTTTTGTAAAATATTAAATTTATAATTTCCTTCACTAATATCGGAATTAATATTTCAATTCATTACTATGTTAATTACAAACATACTTAGTTTTAAAAATATTAGAAATACCCTTAAGCTTAAAATAATTACTTTTTATGGATAAGAAAAAACGTAATGCGATGAAGGTAAAAATAATAGTGAATTATTCCTCTTGTAGATGCCATGTGAGTGTGAATCTAAACCAGTTTTGAACCTATTGTCAAATCCTTTATCACAGACAATGGTCTCCTTTACTTGTTCCACTAGTCCAGTGTGACTTATATTTTTTATTTGCTTTTTAATATCAGTTAGATAGGTATATTTATTTCTTTTTTTCTGAATTATGACTGATCAAATTAATTTGGCATTATTACAAAACCTTAAATTGGGTAGTTTTAATTCCTCGAATGAGTGTCAGCTATTTTAATCGAAAAATCGGATATTAAATTTTAAGTGTTTTACTAAGCTTAATTTTTTTCATGCCTTTTCATTTTCTTTATAAATAGTTTTTGCCTAATTATTTTGATACTTATCTGTAGGTCTTAAAATCTCTATAACACAATAATTTTAGTTTGTAATGAAGACATTCAAGGTCCAGAGATAATCACCAACTGAAATAGATATGAAATTTTTAATAAAATAAAAAGACAGTAAGTAATTTGGTAATTAAGTTCCTGTCTACTTGTCTTTGAAATTCTCATCCCAATTGATCATATAACCACAAAAAAAATTTAAGACAAATCTACTCTGTTTAAATGATTAATATTAATAAATATGTTTTTTTTTATTTGTATTATAAAAACCTTATTATTATTTATTAACATAAAATTGGACATAAAAAATTAAATTTGCGATCTGCAAATTTCTTTGCAATGAGCAAATTTTTTGGCAGCTTCACAGCGTTCCATTACAAAGAAACTTTGACGGATTTAAAATTATTTTTTGAAAGATTCAGAGAAGAATTTTAAATTAATTCGCTATAAATAATATTTAAATTTTTTAAATAAAAGTTTCTGTATAAACTTTAATACAAATAAGATTCTCGGCTCCATTTTTTTCAAATAGGAGACACTATCAGATAGATACTCTGGTTTCATTTAAAAATTAGAAGGCATAGAAACAATAGATAAAAGATTAAAACACTGACTATTTGAAATTAATTTGCAGTGAATAATAATGAATTTTTTTAAATGTTTCTGTATAAACTTTAATTCAAATAAGATTCTCGGCTCTATTTTTTTTCAAATAGGAGGTTAGATATCCTGGTTCCAATTAAAGATTAGAAGGCAGAAAAACAATAGAGACAAAATTAAAACACTGTCTATTATGAACTACTACTGGTGGGAGGAACTGGTCCAACAATGTAAAATATCTACTTCTAAAGCGTTCCATAACATTCTAAATGTTTACTGATTATTCTATGAATTAGAATACTAGATAATGATTATTTTATTTATTTATTTAGTAATATAACATCCTGTCATGTAAAAAATGGTTATAGTGTGATAAGACCACACTTATACCATGTAAACAGAGACAATAAAATAGTAATAGAAAAAACATGAGTAGTACCTAACTAAAGATAATAACTTGGGACATAATGTGTTTAGTGGGAATTGCATCGATTTACTTAGTTTATATTTATAATTACAGAAAAAAAAAATTCATAAATTATATCAGTGATGATTACCTAGTGGCATAAAATACATTGTAGTTAATGGCATTGGGCACAAAACTATTGGGTTGGCAAATGAGTCCTTTCGGTTTTTCTGGATGAAATAAAACTCAATGTATTATAGACATAAAATTTATTTTAATTTACAATACATTGGCCATTATTTAATATGACTTTTTCCCATCTTTCCACTAACTGCATAATGCCATGTTCATAGAATGTCCGGAGTTTATTGTTAAAAAACTGATCCAAGTGGTTTTTGATGTCCTCTTCCATTTGGAATTTCTTTCCATTCATGGAGTTCTGCAGAGACCGGAATAAGTGGTAGTCACTTGGAGCTAGGTCTGGTGAATTGGGAGGGTGTGGCAAAAGGTCCCATCCATGGCTCAATAATTGATTGCAAGTGACCAATAAGGTGGAACACAACACCCTTCCGATCATTCACAACTCTTCAGGATGTTCTCCAAATTCGATGTTACTATATTCATTCTAAAGCTGAATTATTGCTCTTCAAAGCCGTGGAATAATTTTTTTTCATTTAATGCCTACATAAGGAATAAATAAATAAAAACTCCTTATAGGTTTTTATTGTTTATCTCCATTTGTAGTTTGTTTACGAAGGACCTGTTGATATCATTTTGTATAGTTTATGTGGCTCAGAATTCCTGCTAAATTTCTTGTTGGTGGCAAAAGTCGTATTGAAGTTAAAACATTTCTTTTTATTTAAAAAAAAAAAAATTATGTGAGGGACCCAAACATTAAGCCTGGGAACATAGCCGAGCTTTTGAAAATGGTTTTCTATGCTTGTGTGCGTCACATTTAGGGCCATAGCAATCTCTCGCTGTGATTGGATGGGATTTTGATCATCAATGGCCCTAACATTGCTCGTTTCATTTTATGTAAGCGACCAGACTGTTGAGCATCATTGTTGTAAAAATTTCCTGAATGAAATTTGACAAACCAATTTTGACAGGTGCGTTCGGTTAAGGCATCATCCCAATAAACAATGCCAATTTTTCTACGAGCTTCTGAAGCACGATTACCTTTTTTAAAATAATACAACAAAATATGCCGATAATGAATATTTTCTTCTATTTTCACAGTGCAATAACAAACACAATATTAAGCTAGTTTCAATAAGAGTTAACAAATATAGTTGTAGACATATTACAAACAAGATAAACCATCCACTTTAGGGATTAATTCATCATAAATATGCTAATATATTTTTAAAACCAATATATCCATGCAGTCACTGGAAGTTCTATGGGGATGAGGAAACTTTTTTTTTTTTCATAAGTCCATATTTGTTTTTTTATGACGGATTTAAGGTGAATACTTAAATAATCACGATATATTCTATTTTTTAAATTATAATATTTAGACGACTACTAAATGTAAGCATGTTACAAGAAAAAATATCAGTAATTTTCCTGTGAAAGCATTTTTTCCACTTTTAAGCATCCCCTGATTAAAGTACTCCCCCAAAATGAAATATACGATCCGCTCCTATATAAACTCAATAACCTTATTCCAGGCGTTCATATCTTATAAAGAACGAAACCATAATTATATACTTTTTTGGTCCTTGAGCTGTGGAAGTCATTGCTCACCCACTGAGTTAGTCCGCTCCCAATATGCAAAACTTTTTTACATATAAATTTAAAATTTAATTTAATTGATATAGACATACATTTAACACAGTTACTGAGCGCTATGCATATAGTATAGTATCCTATATATTATTTCAAAAAGGTGTTTTTTTGTCGGTACGCCATAAGTTCGTCAATTCTTCATCAAATCCAATGATTGACCACTCATTTTGAAGATATTCTTCTACTGCACATGCGAAAAATAGTCCCACTCCCCCCCCCCGAAATTTCTGGAAAAAAGTTATGGATGAAAAGAAACTTTATTTGCGAATAACTCAAAAAGTATGCAATTTTTTCTGGATTCTACCCAGGATAATTAGAACGATTACTAAATTACCTACAAAATTAAAAAAAAAATCGTAAAAATTGGACAATTATTAACAAAGATACATTCCATTAGTTTTGGTATACTTAATAATGTCTTCCTGTTTAAAGATATTGCATTTAGGAGTAGAATAGTCTACTAAAATTTTTTTTCTGTCTTTTATATTAACTTTATTATTTCTTAAAGACATTTGTCTGTTCTTACATTATATTTTTTTTAATAATTTAGAATATCCTATAATCGGGGCATTATTTTGTCTTTATTACTTTTATTATCTTTCCAGTCAGCGTTTAAAAATAGGTCCTAGCAAAGTAATTTGTACAAATATTTTGGTCCATTATGTTTAATGGAATATTTTAATTGACTAAGGAAAAGATATTAATTCCTTTCTTACATAATACATAGGAACTACTTATTTTCATATTGTTTTGCTATTTCTTCACTATACAAAATTATCTGCGAATTTTTCGCACAGGCCAACTAGTAATAATATAAAACGTTAGACAGCATAGGAACATGTAATATAATTATTCAAAACAGATTTCAGATTTATTGATTAATATATTGCCTCAATTTCTATTTTTTATATAAAATTATTTCAAAGTAATTTTCTTTGAAATATGCCATCACCTTTAGTTTTTACCATAGGAATGTCAATTCATTAATTAATATAATGAAATACGATTTTATATAAATATAAAGATTATTTTGTACGAAATTGAATGATCCCAATTTTTCTACCAAAAATTATGGACAGAGCATGTTTTTTTCTTGGTGGAATGCTAACTTAAACCTCAGAGGTAAATTATTTTCCCACCGCGAAGCCACTAATGAATAGCTTGGATATAAATAAAAAAGAGCAGAAGAGGTCCTTTTGTCACCGAAGATACTGGAGAGGTAGCGAAGATATCCACGAACTATCCACCTCCTGGAGTTCGTGACTGCGGGCGAACAATGGCTAATAGTTGCAGATCAGGCGACACCGCTTGTCACAATAGAGAGGGTCCAGGATTCCCACAGGACACAGCCTTGCAACCTGTTATTTCCCCGCAATTTTGGATCGCTCGATTTGACTTAAGATGTCAAAAAAACAATAACAACAAAGCAAAATCTACAGAACAAACGAAGAATTCTAATATGTTGTTAGTAAGGCTTACCCACGGTCGTAGAGCGTTATTTAAACATCTTATCTCTTTTTGTTTCCTCACTACCGAAGGTACAGAAAGAAGTTCTTTTAACGTGTGGAAGATTACAAAATTTTATCAGCTGATTTTTCTTACGTGGTCTGTGCCAAGACTATCTCTTCGAAGAGTGAACCGATTTTGTTGCTCCTTGTTTTGTATTGTTAGGTTTTGAATATCGTCTGCGCAATAAAATAAAAACATGTTTTCGGTATAGACTATTGATCAAAACGACTGTAAGGTTTTTAATGAAACTTTTCTATAATCTTCTACCTAAAGTCCTTTCAATTTTCGTCATGAAGTGTATTCTCGGGAAAATTCAAGAAAAAAGTTGTAAAGAAAAACAAAATGTCTTGAGACTTAACTCACTGAGTAGTAATTTAATTTTGGAAGAGGAGGCTTCAGCCCAAAAGCTTTTTTTAAATATGCATATAACGATAATTAATTTTAAAAAAAGAAAGAAATTAATTGCCTATATGAAATGGTGTTTAAGTGGTTCTTGAAGTCTTATTAAATGTAATTACACGAACAAGAATACTTAAGAGATAGTTTTTAATATTTTTTTCTGTAAAATATGGTTATATTTTACCATTTTGGGAAAGGAGGGGATAGGGAGGGGCTTCAGCCCGAAAGTCCCCCTCTCCCGTAGATCTGCCCGTGTCACTGGGTATGCATTCTAAGGTAAAATTTATAAATAACCTTTTGAAAGATATTTAAATTTCCTACAAAAAAAATTCATCGGAATCGAATCAATATTAGCAATGATAAAGCGTATTCTATTTTCTCTAGAAGTTCTATTACTTTCCAACTCCTACTAGGCACTAGCAATCCAGGATTTAATTTTGGGGGGCTTCAGCCCGAAACTTTTTTTTTTTCATATACATATAACGATAATTACTTTGGAAAAAAAATGAAAGATACTAACTACCTATATGAAATTTTGTTTAAGTGATTCTTGAAGTCCTATTAAATGTAATTACACGAACAAAAATACTTTAAGAGATAACTTTTCACCATAAATATGTTTGCATTTCACCATTTTTTTGGGGAGGGAGAGGGACGGGACAAAAGCCCGAAGTCGCCCTCCCCCGTTTTTCCGCCTGTGCTACTAGGCAAGGAAAGTATTCCAATCTGTTCAAATTCCGTATGGGGGCGGGGTGGCCGAATAGGTTAAAGCGTGTGCACAACACCGCTAGTTGCCTGGCAACCGGATAACAGAGGTTTGAGATGATATAAAAAGTACGAGTTCGCTTCCCGGTGCCGGAGGGGATTTTAAATTCCCCGCCCTCACCCCCCGGCCCGGGAAAATCCCGTATAGCCTAAAAGACGAGGTAGGAAAGAACAAAAAAAAAAAAAAAAAGGTTCAAATTCCGTTATGCTGTTTTCAACGGATCTTAACGTTTCAGAGCCCTTAAATCTTTAATATAATTTTTTGAAGATTTATTAAATTTCCGACAGTTAAAAAAAAAAAATGGTCTAAATTGGACCAGTTTTAGCCAAGTTACAGTGCATAACAGCTGAGTTTAAAGGATTTTTTCCTGCACTTCCATGATATACGTTCCCGTTTGCGCTGCTTTAGTTTATGAAAGAAATCTTACTCTAAATCGTATTTCTCTGATCAGTTTTTCAGATAACAGAAAACAAGCATTAATATGATGTATTTTTTTATTTTTTAATGGACATATTGGTTAGTAATTTTAACATTTCAATAAAAATTGTACCAACATATAAATCAATCTTTATTTGTTTTCAGAGAAGAACCCTCCATTATACAAATGGACTCTATCACATAATAACAAACATTATTATCCTTATGGAAATACAAATTCCTTTTTATACTAAGACATTACTACACTCTCAAGCATAAATTAAAAATCATATTCAGTAAAGGTCAGACAGTTAAAATAGTTTCAATTATCAAATTAATATAAAATTTGTTTAAAGATATTAATATTAAACTATGTTTAAAAATTACTTTAAAAGATTACTCCTACACCTAAGAGAACAAACAAGAAAAATAACCAGCCAGATTACATGGCGATGTAAAACATGGAATTTTGCCATATTATGCGGAGGACAATATTCAAGATTATCCTACCATTTCTGTATAATTGAGATAAAAAACTATAATTTTCTCATATCTTCTGTACCGGTTGGCTTAAATATTTCTATCCCATCAAGATTTCCCATACCCTGGTAAATTCTTAACCTTAAAATACTATAAATTAGGCGTTTAAATAAAATACGATGAAGTGTTTCCTTTTCTTTAGTATTGCACATTTTGCACTCAAGTTGTGAAGTAATTTTCACAATTTTATTATTAACAGAAATCTTGATCATATATTTACCCGAGAGTCGGATCTGCATTAATAGTTTCGTATATTTGAGATTAGTCAGTATCAACAAATTCTGGGGTATCTGATCATTATTAAGAAAAAGGTTTAAATGTTCACTATAAGATGTTATCTTGTCTCCGTCCAGCAAATGTTGTTTGTATTTATTTAATATCCTGTTAATATTTGTTCTAATTATAGCTAAGTTGGTTTCATATACTAGACTTTCTTACCCAATAGTATCTAACAATACTTTTAGCTGAGAACATCAATTATATTTCGATAGAGCAGGATTAACTGAATGAAATTTATTTCTTAGCTTTTCAAAACATATTTTTTTGTACCAACATATCTTTTATCTTACATGTCTTCATTTTAATTTTTAATACCATTCTGCCAATTCGTCTTATTTCATCAAATAATAAAAATATTTCAGTCGTACTCTTCAGGAGACTGTAGACCCTAGAATGTAAAGAGTTCATCCTAGCTTCTTTGAGATTGTCCCAGAACCGAATCTGTAAGAGATAGCCATCGAAGGAGTACGCCGAATCTCGATCAACGGCCTTTTTTATTTCCAGGCTACAGAAGTCCCTGGAATCGTGCCTTATCTGTAAGTCATTGGAAATGTTAATCCGGCTCCAGAGTTCCAGATAAGATCTGCCGCAGGTTATCGTTCCCATCAAGTATTATTTATAGTAATTTGCCCCGATAATTATATGTTAATATGATTTAATAGGTTCGGTTATTATATCGGAGGGTGTTGATAATGTCGGCATGTAATGATTTAGTTATCCGATGTTATTTGTCAATGCGATTTTTATAATGTTTTAGAGTTCTAGACTTCTTTCAGATAATTAGGCTTTAATTATAAGCTTTCAGCGAAATAGATAGAAAAATATATTGGTACCGGAAGACAAATCTTATTATTGGTGATAAGAAAATTAAAAAAAATATATATATATATTCTGACAGGTACAAAAAAAGGATATTTTCCTTGTCATTTTTATTGATTACAAAAGAAAATACACATATGCACATTGACTTTACTAAGGTTATAATTTTCTATAAAATAATCCAATAAATAATAAATCACATTAAATTATTATTATTAATACATAAACATAAGCACAACCCCACAGTTCTATGCCAGAAGTCCAAATTGGTTTAAGTAAAACTTTATAGAGAGTTAGTTTGTTAGTCAAAGATAATTTTGAACGTCTGTCAAAGTTAATAATTTTATTCAGAGCTTGCCTATAAATAAAGCTCCGGGATTGGACTTAATTACGAATTTCATCATTAAAAATTTACCTTGGAAAGCGATTCTTTTTTTAACAAATATATACAATTCTATACCGAGAATCACCCATCTCCCAACCCTTTGGAAATATTCTGAAGTTGTCATGATATTAAAACCTAACAAATCTTTAGACTCTCCAAATTCCTATCGTCCAATAATTTGCCTTCTTCCTTGCTTTTCTAAATTATTTGAAAAAATTATTCTTCGTCGTCTCGATTAAAGATATCAACTTTAAATTTATTCCGAATTATCAATTTGGTTTTAGAAAGCATCATTCTACTGTTCAACAATGCCATCGATTAGTTGATTATATTTCTAATTCTTTAGAATCTAAAAATTATTGTCTTGGAGTTTTTCTTGACATTAGTCAAGCCTTTGATAAAATTTGGCATGAAAGGATTGCTTTCCAAAGTTTTTTTTTTTTTTTTTTATGGTGATATTTGCAACTGTATTACAAGTAAAAATACATTCAGTAAATGTGAACAAAGGAATAAAATAGCATGAAATCATATGTTGAGAAACTACCCATTGGTAGCACTCTAAAAATGTATTTACAAAAGGAGATCTCGAGGCATCTTCTTTTTCCAAAGTTAAAATTATACTTCCTCCAACCTATTATTTAATACTACTCTCATATTTAACAGACAGACATTTTGTAGTAAGAGTAGGGACAGAACATTCAGACATTAAATCTATTAAAGCTTGAGTACCTCATATATATATAAGTATATATGTTTCACCTACCGCAACACAATGACACTCTACACATTAAATTAAAAAAAACTTATATAACTTATATGTGTTTACTGACCACATTTTACAGCCATCATATTATTAAAAGCATTCATATAAAAAGTTGTGTGAATACTATTGTTACAGGCTTTTGGAGTGTCGCTGACAATATGATATTTCTGTGTAAACATATTGATATTTTTTCCTAACATACTGTTCTGTAATTCATCTCTGAGAAACCATTAACAGGACAATCGTTTTGCCAAAATTGCTGTAAAGCAGTTACGTAAGCCGGTTCGACCGCTAACAACAAAGCTCGCCAAGACAAAGATCGCGTGCAACCGAGGTCGTTCAGGAACGGAGTTAATTGCGCTAATTGTTAACTCATGGCGCTCACTAATTTTGTTAAACCAAGGTCCGAGATTGGTTTTAATGTGCGTCATTAGCTGGCCAATGAGGAGCCGTGTAGCTTAACCTTCCCACCAATCGCTATAGCTCTGCTTCGACAAAAGGATTTAATTGGAGGGTGGTTCCGAAGCAAGCTGATGTAACAATGTGAACAGAACAATTATACCATTTGGTTTTATAAAGACGAGTAATTTTAATGAATAGTTTTCGTAAAAAAAAATATTCACCACTAAACGACCACCAGCCAACAGCATAATGACTTTTTACCCGTGATTACACGAATTTCGATGATTATAGCAACAGACTAATACAAAATATCTCTACAGTTGGTATGGAAAAGATACAAGGAGGAAACTAAAAAGAGGTTGGATGAAAGATCTCCCTTAATCAATTAAGTTAAATCAAGTCGATAAGATCATGTTGGATTCAAAGCTTTTTTTTCAGATTTTCACCCTATTTCTCGCATAGAGAAGGGATAAGAGGACCGTTATAGAGGTGCAATCATATCTAATTCTAACCAGATTAGAAAGGTCGAGTTCATTCCGTGGGTCTGCTAGGTATTAAATTTTAGCCCGCTCAGACTGGATTCGAACCGGCGCAGAAAGGTAGGGAAACTTTTAATTTAGATAAGATATCAGAAAAATAAAATGGTGTATACTACCATGTTGGGCCTTCTAAATTAATACAGACCAGGGGTCTCCAAACGTTTTGGCCCACGGACCACATTGAGACTTCGACCAAGTTCCGCGAGCCATAGCTAGTGATGAAAAAAAAATTTCTTGTTTTATAAATATCGCTTTCGGCTGTGAAATTAGCTTTCTAAGAGAGAGATAGAAAAAACATGTAATAAATGTTTCAGTGACCTCGTGTGTGGGTAATTTGCAACCGGAAAAAAATTACAATCCAGATGAAACATACTAAAGATACATACTTTTTGAGTTATTCGCGAATATAGTTTCTTTTCATTCAAAACTTTTCTTTCCAGAAATTTCGGGATGATAGGACTATTTTTCGCATGTGAAGAAGAATATCTTCAAAATGAGTGGTAAATCATTGTATTTGATGAAAAATTGACGAAGTTATGGCGTACAAGGACGAAGTTATGGACAAAAACACCTTTTAGAAATAATATATAGGATTGTAAAATTGAAAATGTATTTTGTTAGGTTATTTACTGGATCAATTAAAAATATCTACTGGCTGTATTACAATCAAGAGGACATAGATAAACTCCTAAAAACACTGTGATAAAGGAAGCAAATCGGCCTACAAGTAAATAAAGATAAACTGAAATACTCGGTATTGAGCTGAAAACATCCCAGTATTAATTTCGTGTCACAAAATTTATATTCAATCTGTTCTTTCTCATTTTTCTTCAGTTTATTTGTTTCCATAATTTTCCTCCAGTTTTCTAAGAAAGAAAGTAATAAATTATATTAAGTATACGTATTTAGATATAGTTAGGATTTCTTTCTTGCTCGTTTTTTTTTATAGCTTTTTGACTTAATTTGCAATATAATTACCAAAAACTCAAATTAACACAGCTGATATTTCTATTCAGCATTAGCAGAGGGTTCAAACAACATTTTGATTACAGTAAGATCTTGACGGTCGTTGGCGTAAGGTACTTTCCGATGTTAAAACGAAGTTTCAGAATCCGTTGAGTGATAACTTATCCTATGAAATTAAGATTTTTTATTTATTTATTAAGAAAGAACTTATTTAAGAAATCATTTGTCTCATTTAAAAAAATTACACAGCAAAACATTATTTTGAGGATTCAGCAAAAACGCCTAATATATATTTAATAATTTATAACAAGTTGCATGATAAATGTGGCAGAAACAGGCTTTTTGTTTATATTTTATTCAATATCTCAGAAACTAGTATTTGTATTCATGCCTAAACTTTAGGAATATATGAATTAACTATGTATGACAATAAAAACATAGAAGTTCCAATTATCATAACACTTTGCAAATAGAAGTTTTTGCAGCTCTCAGAACACTGTCCGAGGTTGCTAGATTCGAGTTTGTATTAGTTTAATGTTCTACCATCACGACCTCTGCTGGGTATATCCGCCAATATGCCATTATTTTCAATATCTCTCTTCCCAAATATTCAGAATTTCGTAAAAATGAGCCCTTCTCATACATTTATATCTCATGAAAAATGTGACCTTCTTCCACCAATGTTGATGGCACTATCTGCGAAAATAAATATATAGGATGTCCCGTAAGCAGAGATTAATATTTAAAACGTTGATAGTAGACATCAAGATCTACAAAAAAGTTTATATAAACAATTGCCCGATTTTCAGCAAAAAACTAGACAGTTTAAGATTTATGTTTTTTTAAGCGTTTCGCGTTTTTGTTGGATAGGAAGCGATAACTAAAAAAATATTTGATTTAAGGAATTAAAGATTGCTCCATAGTAAACTAGACAAAATTTTCTTCAAATGCAAGTAGAGTTTGTCATTGTTAAAACCATTTAAGGTGGACTATTGAGCGAACAAACTCAGATAAGTTCCATTTAAAAAAAAGTCATGAATTATTTGTGATTTTTTTTTTTTTTATCACAGTTCAAATTTACTACAATTACTCCACTAATGCATGTATTAATCAGTGACAAACTTAATGTTTCTTACTAAAATTTTAAAATTTTAAAGATGAAAATAAAGAAATCTACTGATATCATCAATTATTGTTATGAAAACGTAAATATTAAAGCTAGAACCATTAAGTTTGTAACTGGTGTTCCCCGAAATCGGTCTTGGTCTTGCAAACCACCGTCTGACTGTTGCGAGACCAACACCAAGACTGGTAAAAAAAAAATAATCGTTTTTGCGAATACAAATTCAAGCAAAATAGTTACTAATGCTTCACATTTTTAGTTACTATATGTAAAGCATTGGTATAGCCAATAAACTTTTGGATTTAATTCTTCCAATTTTTCATTTGGCTTAGT
This sequence comes from Nezara viridula, assembly GCA_928085145.1. NCBI lineage: Eukaryota > Metazoa > Arthropoda > Insecta > Hemiptera > Pentatomidae > Nezara > Nezara viridula. Next base: position 150,939,699 of record OV725080.1, on the reverse strand, counting down.
TAAGTGTCCCCTATCTCAAAAACTACAGTAATATCTCTATAGTAATATGCTAGTTGTTGTCTATAGTCTGTTGCGAGACTCTTGCGCAAGACCAAGAGTAAGTGTGCAGGACCAAGACTTGTCTTGGTCTCGCATTTGGGCAACACTATATGTCACTTATAAATTCGTATCGATTCCTACGATAGATATTTTGATGAAAAAAAAATATTTATGAATAAATTGTGTTTTAAGGCAATTGTGTTTATTACAATACATCCCATATCACAGAAATACAAGAAATTAAAACATTGCGACAGTTAATTGTAGTCATTTTTGTTGAAAGCACGGGTACTTTTAGATGACTGAATAGAAAATCACATCGTTTCTTTACTTGTCCTTGAATCTCAATTTTTTTCTGATAAACCTCAAATAATTAACATGAACCTAAAACTTATTAAACGAGGAAGTTTTTTTAAAAGTGGGGGAAACCTTAAAACAGTTGAAGAGTTATTAAAAAAAAACAATCACAAATAAATTAAAAATTAAATAAACGAAACTTAGCTAAGTTTGTCCGCTCAATAGTCCTTAAATAGTTCCAACAATGGCAAACCTACTATCGTTTGAAGTAAATTTTGTGTACTTTACTATGGAGCAATGTTTATTAAAGTCAAACATTTTTTAGTTATCGCTTCTTATTCAACAAAAAACTTGACCGGCTTAAAAAAAAACACAAATCTTAATTTTATTTACTTTCCTGGTGGAAATTTGGCATTTGTTTTTATGAACTTTTTTGTAGATCTTGATACATATTATGAACCTTTAAAATATTTTCTTCCATTTATGAAAATCTGGGGAGTAGCTGAGTGGTAGGGTACTTAGCTTCCAATGCTACATGTCTCAGGTTCGAATCCCGGCTCATGGCAGAAATAATATTTGTTCTGTTTCATTAGCCATGGGACGTCCATGGATAGTCAGACACTCTTGAAGCACACCCAGCCTCTATAAAGTGGTTACTCTTAATTAAAATAATTGATTAAGGTGAAAAACCTGGCGGTTGAGCGTGATCTCGGTGAAATTACTTCCTTGCACAACCACCGGCGCCGTGTTAGACTGGCGAAAAGGAGAACATAGTGTCGAAAACCAAATGATAACGAGTTTTATAGAATATATGGATTATAATATTTTAGATACAAAAAATCGGACCAGTATAATGTAAGAGAGGGAAATATTGAGCATTTTGTCTTCTTTGTAATGAGATAATGTTAAAAACTGTATCTTAGCCCAACAGTGTGTTAGAGAGTAGGAATAAGGAACAAGATAATGTTCAAAACCGAATCGTAATGCCTTTATGCTAATATATATATAGTACAATGCTAATATATATACTACAAATGCCAATATTATTACAACTTTGAAATTTTATTTTGAGAAAATTATTGACAATATTTAAAAAATAAGAAGAGAAATAATATAAATGATAATAATAACAGGAATTCTTAGGCATTGGGCATTAGGGGTGTGGGGTACCTCAGTGGTAAGGTACTGAGCTTCCAATGCTTAAAGGTTCTAGGTTCGAACCCCGGCTCATGGCAGAAAAATTATTTATTCAGTTACATTGGCCGTGGGACGACCCTGGGTAGGTAGACCCTCCGGGAGCACACCCAGTCTCTATAAAGTGGTTACCCTTAATTAAAATAATTCATTACGGGGAAAAACCTGGCGGTTGGTCGTGATCTCGATCAAATCACCTCCTTGCACAACCGTAGACCAAGAAACAGTGCTTTCCATAAATAGTACTGAACCCAAGACTCTTTATTGTTTGTAGTGGTACATGTATTTTTTTTTTTTTTTACTTTACGAGAAACTCTGTATAATAGTTGTTGTTTTCAGTATTTAGGTATAAAAAATATTTATTTATTTATAAGAATGGCGGGGCTCCTCAACCTCTTAGGGCCATTTTAGCCCTTACAAAATATTTATTTTACACCAGATGAAATTAAATTTAACAGTAAATTGAAAGCATAAAATATTTAAAACAAAAAAAAGAGTCAGCAAATTTTAAATTTTGTTGTATAGGTGCGTTATTTGAAGAAATTTAAAGACTTTTTTTGCCAATTTGGTGGTATTTTTCAGAATTCCAGTTATATCGTTCCCCAATTCAACTTTATTCCGTTGTGTTTCATATCCATAACATTCAGTCAGAATGTGCCTGACTGTTAAATTGAGCCCGCAGCAGAGACACTGAGGGGCTTTGTCATTAGGTGTTCATGAGTTAATCCTGAGTGGCCGATTCGGAGCCTTGTCAGTATTATTTCCTCTCTTCTATTTATCTGAAGGTCCGCTCGATTGGGAACTACAGAGGGCTCGATCACTCTCAACTTATTGTCCCTTAACACATGCCAGGTATAAAAAATAATGAATGAGAGAAAACGTTTTATGAAAAAAAAAAAGCCTATAGTACGTAGAATTAACGTTGAGAAAACGAAGACGGATTGCACGCCACAATATTAGGAATCCTTGATCCTGGCACGAGTTATAAAAAAGTTGCGATCTTCTAGTTTACACTATAGTTTACTAAATGTTAAAAAATAAATAATTTCACATATGAATATCTATTTGAAACTCCCATCGAAGAATTAACATCTGTCATCTCCGGACATCACATCGTTCCAGATCTGACATTGTCATTATTATATATACAAATCGTTCGGAATTAAACTACCACTACCAAAAAACTATGGGATATCAATTTACCAATCCTCCGTTTAAAAGAGACAATAGATTTTTTCGATGGATTCCTGTAAATAGATCTGCGTGCAGCGAACCATGCCGATGACGTGATAATGATAGTGGAGCTTCCATCCACAATGGACCTCAAGAGGAGGAACGCTCACCACTCCACCACTCCACTGACTCCTGGAGAAAAAAAAGGCAGCTACTGTTTGCCTGGAGATGCTTTCAAATGGAAATGACAAGGGCCTTAGTGAAAGGAGGTGATTAGGAGTGCATATGTCCGATATACAGCTGAGGATTCTTAACTATGGTTACTTTTTCTCTGTTATTCCATTCGTTAAAAACAGTTCTTTGTTATTTAGAGTTACCTCTCAGTTTTTTTTTTCAGTGTAAACCCTCTGTGTAGTTTCTTTCTGATTAATTTATGAATCTGTTAATAAAAAAAAAAGTGAAGGTCAACTGAAGAAGCCAGGAGCCATCTGTGGAAGAAGAAAGTAAACTTAAAATTGAGCTTTGGGACTCCACTAAACCATCCTTACAATCCGAAATCCTTCGTAAAATCCTCAACGCTCCTTACTTTGTCACAAATAAAATCATCCATAACGACCTTAATGCTCCATATATTTCGGATTTGGCCCAATCCAGATACCTATCCTACCATAACAAACTTCAGAACCATCCGAATCCTCTCGTTTCAATATTCATCCTCGATCCCTGATAACCCTCCGAGGCGTCTGAAAAAAGGGTGGCCTCGTGATCTTCTTGAGCAAATTTATGGTTTGAGGGCTTCCAGTGGTTGGTTTCTCAACAAGCGATTTCATGTTATTATATTCATGTATACACAGAGATGTTTTTTATTTTTTACAATACAGTTATTAAAAACTAAAAAAATAAAATTTAACTTAAAAAAAGAAGTCCAAAGTAGTTAAAAAAATATCGTGCATATGTACATATAGTCCAGTTAATGAATGATTATAGAAGAAAATGGCGGGGACACAATTTTTTACTTTGGGACATTGTTTGGACTAGTAAACATTCTAAAAGTCTTCACTAAACCTTTCGTACAAGTTAAAAAAATAAAAACTTTTCTCACATTTTTCGCAATGGATTGCCAGTTTCGATCCTCAAATTATTGGCCTAATATTCTTTAAATCAGCCGCCATTTTTGAAAGCAGCGGCTCTGTAACGGCAGACAAGCTTCTTTTTATTCAAAATAACACACACTTTCGTAATTTACAATCAAACCTTCGCCTGAGATCAGGTCGATTTTTGGCTACAGGGCTAGTGAGCCAGATGCGAGAGGGGGCCAAGAAAGTCACTTTTTTGAATTTTTTTCTTATATGAGGAAAACTATCGACCTAATGACAAGAAAGTTCTATACAAAATTAAAGCTGATGAAATTTTTAATATAATTGATTACATATCTTTTTTTCGCAATATCGCTTAGTTTCCAAGATATCCGTCCTCAACTATCTCTAATGTGAAAAAAAATGTTATCTCATGTTTTTTATTGTATTTGACTACCTGATTCTTGGTTGCTTCTTTCTCTGATTAAATCGTAGGGAAGAAAGTTTTTGATAATTAAAATTTCTTTGAGAATATATATTATTTTACTAGTTTATCCGCAAAATTTCAAAAGTTAGATCAATTAAAACTTTATACGTCAATTCCGAGAATTTGCAGAAAAAAAAAAATTTTATAATACTCGTTATTTTATTGCTCTAATTTTGTATTCATATAAATCTCTATGTATGTATATACATATACATATTTACATTAGTGTTTATTATAAAAATTATTTTTTCCTGTGAATTGCTGGAATCAACATTTAAAGTTATAACTGATCTAACTTTTGAACCGTTAAAGATAAACGAGTAAAAGAATATATATTCTTGAAGAAAATGTCATTTTTAAAACCTTTCTTCCTTATAACTTAATCGTAAAACGAAGCAATCATAAGTTAGCTAGTTAAATACAGTAAAAAACACGAGGTAAACAACTTTTTTCCACATTAGCGATAGTTGAGGACGGATATCTCGGAAACTAAGTATGTTAGCGAAAAAAGCTACATAACCAATCATATTGAAAATTTCATCAGCTTTATTTTGTATAGTCCGTCATTGTCGATGCTATGGATAGTTTTCTAATTTAGGCGAAAACTCGAAAAACTGTAATAACACGAGGATTTTTTTTTTTCAAAATTAACCATAGTTGAGAAAAACTATCTCGAAAACTAAGTAAAGTAGCAGAAAAAGGTATATAATCATTCATATTGAAAATGTTATTAGCCTTAATTTTGTATAGAAATTCTTTGTCGATGCGATGGATAGTTTAAAAGATATCGGCGAAAACCCGAAAAAAGACCTAGGCGCCCCTCCGCCTAAATCTGGCTCACCACCTAGGATTGGGTACTTTTAATATATTTTGCTCCTTACTACTCCAAACAATGTCCTAAAGTCAAAAATCGTGTCCCCGCCATTTCCTTCTGTATCTTTTTAATGAACAGTTGCCTATGATTTGTATCGGAGCCCCAAGATACTCCCATGTCTCTCACCACTACGCTGAGTTAAAGTGGCTTTTTCCCTCCTTCCGAAGACAATATTTCCTAGGTACGTTCCTCTACCAAATCATCAACAACCATAGTCCTTCTTATGCCTACAACCTTCTCCAGTTCAAATCCTCAGTCGATTCTCTGTCTACAAGATCTCGATCTTCTAACCTTTACATGCCTTCTCACAGATCTAAATCATTCCGAAACTCCTTTATTGCTCGCTCTGTCAATTTCTGGAATTCCCTCCCTATCAAAATTCGACATTCCTCATCCATATCCACATTCTAAACCCTCGTATTCCAATTCCTATTCCAAAAACAGTCAGATAGTTGCTAACCATTCGACAACATACATTTATTTCATGTCATTCATTGTCAAATATCAATGCTAAATGATTAAGTATTTATATATTAATCAGACACTTTATATTGTCAGATTCAGCTTTCTGTTTTCTCAACAGAAACACAAAGCTGATTTTAATAAAGAATTTAATATATATATATATATATATTTTTAAATTCTTTATTGTTTTCTTAAAAGTGTATACTGGTCTATCAGTACAAATAGCTTTAAGTATCTTGTCATACTGTTAATTGTTTTGTATATAGTTTCGTTTGTTTTCTATATAGAATGTTTACCTTATATTTTATTTACATTATTTTTTTTTTCGGTTGATTTTATTTTGGCCAGATGTAATCTTTTAATTTTGTTCTATTTTGTTATTCTCAAGGGGTTGTGTCCCAGAATAAAGTTATTTTCTATCTATCTGTTTATATCTTCTTTTCGAGCATTCATAGATTGGACTAATATGTTACTTGTATAAAAGTATTGTATCTATGTCATAATGAAACGTATTCTTAACTATAATGTATTAATATACACATATTAAGATACTAAAGTGTTTCGATCAATACTTTGAAGACTAGAGGACACATTCACTCAGCCATATAAAAGGTACTCCATTAAACCCATCGCAACCCGTTATGTCCAAAAAGACAACAAAAACTCTTCTTCTTGACCATCTTCGGGCAGCTGGTCCGATTCACTCCTTGTTAACCACGGCTAGCTCCAAATAGCTGGCATTAGATGTCGCTGCGGTAGCGGCACTGATAAGAGAGGGATGGTTAGTGATTATTGTGACTGATGCAGGCCAGGTGAGCCCAGAGAAATATCCTTATCAATCATAGTTTTGTCTAATATTAGACCCCTGTCTCATTAGCGGGCCATCACCTGCCACTAGGTCTATTAGATTCGTAGCTATGTCGTTTCGTCATTCCATTTCACGCCGCCGCGGCAAATTAGCTACATCCTTGGAAGATACAAATAGGAAACGTTATTCGGAAATTAGTCTGATCTAGGAGTCGTTAGTAGAATACGGTTAAATCAATCAACCTTGTTAAAAGTTAACTAAAATTGTTAAACTCATTTTGAAAGAATGATGGTCATGATAACTTTGATACTTTTAGAGGCAATCAACATTATGACATGATGTTTCTAGTGAAAACACATAACATTGTTTCTGTTTTTGCTTGAATCAAATATCAACGAATTATAATTATCTCTGCGACTAAACTAAAAACTACACAATTTTACAAAATCCTCCCAAATCTTGACGTATTTCTTCTCGGGATTGATTTAAAAAAAAAAAATCAGATTATGACTATATTATTATTTTTATTAAGGAAGGAGATGGTCCGGGATGGCAGTCATAAATAGTGGTAAAACCTATTTTTAATATTTAAATTATTAAAAGGCTTTCCAGGTCTTCTTTAGGGAGGTGTGTTCAGCTAGGAGTTTCAGTTAGGACGTAAACGAACTGAAAAGAACTGTCAGTTCTAAGTGAAATTCCTAGCTGAACACATCTCCCTTAAGAAGAGCTGCATAGTCGGGTCGAAATGTTGGCTTTTAATAAAGTAGTTTTACCACTATTTAGCTTATTTATGACCGCCACCCCGGACCATCTTCTTCCTTTATAATGCAACGGTCAACTATTAAATATTCAATATTATTTTTATTATTTAAAAATCATTTTGTAATAATTATTATTGAGTCCGTAAACATCTAATTCTTACTTTTGAGTTTTTTTTTTCTCGCTCAAAAATAGTATTTTGCTTAAAATTTGAATTAATCAGTTGAGAGTGGTATCATTGTATTCTACCTTCTCTACTGTCACGACAGTTGACCAAAGCGATCCTTAGCCTTTTCTATCTGCAAGTTCTATCTGTTTCAACACTGTACTTGTGACTCTGTTACATCCAGTTCCTTGAGATCTTCCAGAACTTTGTTTCTTCATCTACTTTTTGGCTTTCTTCTAGGTCTTCCTCAGCATAGTTATAGTAAACATTTCTTACACTTCTTCCTTCCACCATTCTAGAATGTGAACTCGTCACTCCATCCTCTATATCTTGGCGAAACAGAAAATCAAGACACCCTAGGATGGAATAAAATATAAAAATTATTGGCATGGGTTGGAAGAACAGTAATTTGAAGTCATTAGAACTGAAACGAACTCAAAGGAACTGTCAGTTCTAAGTGAAACTGCTAGCTGAACACACCTCCCTGAAGAAGACCTGCAAAGTCGGGTCGAAACGTTTGCTTCTAATAAAATAGTTTTACCACTATTCAGCCTATTTATGACCGCCACCCCGGACCATCTTCTTCCTTTATAATGCAACGGTCAACTATTAAATATTCAATATTATTTTTATTATTTAAAAATCACTTTGTAATAATTATTATTGAGTCCGTAACTTTTAAATAAATTATAATTCTTTCTTTTGATAGTTTTTTCGGCTCAAAAGTTGAATTTTGCATATAATTTGAGTTGATCAGTTCAGAGTGGTATCATTGTATTATTCCATCTCTACTGTCACGACAGTACACCAAAATAATCCTTCACCTTCTCTATCTGCAAGTTTCATCTGTTTCAACATTGTACATGTAACTCTGTTTCTTCCATTTTCTTGAGGTCTTCCAGAACTTTATTTACTCTTTGGCCTTCTTCTAGGTATTACTAAGGATAGTTATAGTAAACATTTTGTTATGCTGCCTTCTTCCTTCCGCCATTCTAGGATGTGAACCCGTCTCTCATTCTTCTATTCCTGGCAAAACAATAGATGCTGAAGACGACCTAGGATGAAATAAAATACAAAAATTATTAGCATGGGTTAGAAGAGCAGTAATTCGAATTTCCAACGGTAATATTAACATTGAATTACATAAAAAACCTTGACGACTTAAATTTAATGATTTGGTTAGGGCCGTAAAAAAAAAAAAAAATAATAAAAATAAAACCCAAGTAAATCAAGCACGAATATTTCCAGTGTTTGATTTCTATAAAACTTCGTATTTAAGAGTTTTAAAAGACATTAAAACGAATCTGAACTGCTTTTTCATTAAAAAAAAATACTTTGTCCCCTTTACTAGAAACGGCTTTTTTGGAATTACGATAAATTAATACTATAGATAATATTCTTTTCATAATCTGCACAAAAAAAAAAGAAAATTGTTGTATACTTTCTATTAATTTCTTTTTTTATTTATTTATTCAGAAGTAAATTACCACGACTGTAAATCTCTCCTAGTAGGTAAAACGGAAACGACCGTTTATTCAATGTTCTGTTTTTCATTTTTTCATTTCACTTTTTACATAATTTTTTCATAAAACTTATAAAAAAATATAATTTAATAATTTTATTTCTTCCATATTTTATGTTACTTCTCTTAATGTTTGTAGCGAAGTGATTCCACGCTAGATCGCACCACTTGCATATGTAAAAATGGTTAACCACTGAGATTAATTATTAAATTTATTTTTTATTTGTAATTGTTCTAATTTAAATTATTATAACTATGTTCATTTATTTGGTTTAAAAAATTTCGAATACAATTAAAATATAATATATCTGTAATCTACAGCTATATAATTGTAATCTAATATAAATGTAATATTTTATTCATAATATTCTTTTATAAAATTAAAATTTCCTTTATACTAATCGAATGGAAATGAGTTGTTTATTTACATTTTAGGTTCATCATAATTTTACAGGCAAAGGATATTTCTCATCAAATGATAAAAAAAAAATTAGTTACCATGGATGTCCTTTATTAGGATGTTCCAAATGTTGTTCATGATTTCGCAACCTTTGGAAAAAACCACTGAATAATAATTGTGAATTAGGAAATGGAGTGTTGGTATAGCGAAAGGGAAGACGGACATCCTCTGCACCTGCTCTTGCATTTAAATAAATAATTCAATAATGGCCCCATTCTGATAAATGCCTCCTATATAACAAATGGCCGCTCTTATAAAGCTATATTTCATAATTTAGGGCATATTATAAACTCGGAAGTTATATGTTATTATTGGTCCATTTAATTATAAATTAGTTAGTCACTTCCAATTATATATAACATAGTTTCTTTCAGAATAGTCTCTACGAGTTTAGGACTTTCTAAGAGTCTTAAAAAAAAATTTGTATTCATTTTTCCAACAGTATATCACATGAAAATATTTTTTAAATTATTATCAATTATCTACGACATTAGGCAATATTTAGGGGATTGCGTTTACTGTGTGCTCAAAATGGCCTTCATAGACTAGTAATTTGGATCTGGTATTCTATTATGTTTAAAGTATTACTCTTAAAAATAAAATTCTCCGCCTTCACCCCCTGGCCCGGAAAAACCACTGTATAGCCTGAAAGGCGAGGAAGAGAACAAAAAAAAAAAAAAATAAAATAAATAAAAAAGATACTAAAAATCTATTTAAAAATTGACATTTATGATAAAAAGATTTATTAATAATAACCAGAGAATAATGAATTTAATGTTAAACATAAAAAAAAAAAACGCTGCAAATTATTTCACAATGGTATTTCCAAACAATTATATTTCCAAACAATTATACATCTAAATTAACATTACCTTCTTAGTAACAAAGAAAAAGAAATGAAAGGTGATTCCCATTATTGGCCTAAACAACTTTTTTGTTCCACCATTAGTAATTAACTATAAAAAAACAAAAACATTACTTCAGTAATACTTTCAAAAATCAAAAACCCAAAACAAAGGATATAATCTTTGCAGTAGAACATATAAAAAATATCAAGAGACCATATTTTTGCTCCAAATTGTCCGATTTTAACGATTTTTTTCGGAAATTTCGTAAACTTTTAAATAACCATACAATATCAACAAAAAGGTATTTTTCGAGTTATTTGTAATCAAATTTTATCAAACCCCGTAACTTTTCTTTTCCAGGTTCTTTTCGTTGAAGTATGTCATATAGATAAATTTAAAGGGCATCAAGAAGAAGACTTTAGCCAAGTTTCTTTGAGATCGGTATATTCGTTTAGGCGCTACAGTCTATAGCGACGCAAGTTTTTCGGTCGCCATCTTGAAAGGAATTGGCGGATAGTAATGTCGATATAGGGGGATCAACCTCGGATGACCTCTGATTTTAAATCAAAATTTGAAAAAAAATCGGTACAGTAGTTTAGAAGAAAATGTGCGATCGGCTAAAAAAATTGTTATTCGATTTTCGAATTCTAAGTATCTTGAAGCGTAAAAGCTCAAATTTTTAGGGGAATTAAGTTTTAGAATTTTTTGGTCGATTAAATGGTTCATTATTGAAAATAATAAACCAAAAGAAAATCAAAACAATAGCACTGTAAACTTTTTTTTTTTTTGTTAATACAGAAAGAAAATACCAATGGAAAATATTTTTGTTTCTCATAGTTTGTGAAATGTGTAAATGGATATTTAGATTTTATGCTCTGTAAAGGGTAGCTAATAATAGACCAGTGTTTGAATAAAATAAACGATTACGCACTGAACTTATGTAAATATTTATATATATGTTTCGATTCAAATCTTTTTCGTGAATCAGCAAAATAAAAATGAATAAGGTCATTGAAGAGATGTTTGCGATAGAACTAGGAATGCTAAGACTTTTAATAAATATTCATATCGGAATGTCTAGATTTAAAGTAGGTATTTGATAGGGTCAGCTTCTATAAAAAAGGATTAAAAAAATAATCTTTTCATTCTCAGGCTTGAAGGGTTACAATTCCAAGTCTAGTCTTCTTTAATTCCTTCCATGCTCGATCCTGTGTTCTTAATCGAGTTGTAAAACATTTAGACTCGCTTCCAGACGAGTGATGACATCTCCAACAGAAATATCTCGGACCAGCACAGCTAACCACAGATCCGCTCCGGAGTATCGAAACAGAACTGACAGGACCAGGCGGAGCAGAAGTGGAGGAGAGTAAAAGATATCGCCCCGAGGACATGGCCCCAAAGGGACCGACACCTGAAGACGTCCGCGATCTGATGAAAGGGAAAAGATATCCGAGCGGTGTAAAAAAATACTGGTTCGGCCGCTGGGAACATATCTGAGGCCAGTAGCAATGTACGTCTCGAATACCTGACTGATGAGCAAAGCCCCTAATCTATCTCAATAGATTTTAAAACAGTTACAATATTGGTTAGTATTTTTATTTGTTAAGGGAGGAGACTTAAGAAATAAAAAAAAATTAGTATATAAAAAATTTAAAATTAAAAGTTCTTTTCTGATAATGATTTATTTATTATGGTAAGCGCAGCAGTGATGGACATGGTTAAAGAAATGTTTGTCATTTTTAGCTTATACCATCGTAATTATTATAGTTATAAACTCGTCCATTGGACATTTATAATATCTAGGGTCTACTTTTTCTATTTAACACTTTAAAATTTAAAAAATATTCAGTTACACTAATGATGGACACCTTGAAATTCAATGGTTCTAGTAATGGACAGAGGGTCGGTACCAGTAATGGACATACCTCAGAAAAATTCTAGAATCTTGATAATTTTTCTTCTTAGACTAACTTAAAATCTATCTTACATCTATATTTTGCCAGCGTCGAGAAGCCGGTCGGAATGTTATCGTATTTAATTTAAAATTGGTCAATTATTTCAAGGATTCGTAGCAATTTTATTGAGTATGCAAAATTAGCGATTGATCCCTCTTGATTGATTTAGTGTGAATGTCATTCTACCTCACTGTAACCAATGTCCAAGTGACAGATTGTTGTAATACTCAATAAAGAAATAAAGAAAGATCCCCCGCATTCATAAAATCCAGTCTTGTACCTCCTAATCTTCTCTTAAACAACTCACCTGTATCGTTCCAAACTTCCGTTAAAAACCTTGGTATTATTTTTTATCAAACCATCTCCTGGAAACCACACATCTCCCAAATTTCCCGTTGTACTATTTCTACCCTAAAACAGTTCAACCGTCAACGCTATCTCCTTCCATACAAAACCCGTCAACTTCTGTTTTCCTCTCTTCTTTTTCTCCCACTTCAGCTATGGTTGTGTGGTATATGGTGGACTCCCGGAAGAACTCGAAGCCAAACTTAAACGCCTAATGAATTGCTCGATGCGCTTTATCTTCGGGATCTCAAGAGATACGCATATTACCGAGTATTACGCAGAGTTGAAGTGGCTCTATCCATCCTACCGCCGTCAGTACTTTTCTAAACCAGGCCATTAGAAGTCAGCGATCCTCTTATATTTTTTCAGAGCCTACAATTCAAATCCTTCATTCGATCCCGTCCCATTAGATCCCGTACTTCTAACCTTTATCTTTTTCCTCACCGACCTGTTGCGTCTGACAAATCCTTTGCAATTCAAGCCGTCTCCTTTTGGAATTCTATCTCTTCCAATATCCGACATGCACAACCAGTTTCCTCATTTAAATCTCTCCTTTTTAAGCACCTACTCCTTTCTCAATCCGACTCATCACGAAATGTTCATAAGAAAACTTCTGAAGATCCCCCAGAAATCATGTTGTTAACTTATGTTATTTTATTTTACTTTGTTTAGTCTATATATATAAATATGTATGTTTTTCTTTTGTTCTTTTTTCTTCCTAAATTTTTATTTTTAATTAGATATTATTTTGTAAGCATATAATTTAATGTATAGCCACACAGGAAATATTTTCAGTATTTATACTTTGTTCTAAAGGGTCATGAGTCTCAGGATAATAAAAATATTTTCATTTCAATTTATTATTCTTCTGTTTACAAATTCATATACTTCGGTATAATTTAATAAGGTTCGTTAAATCTCTTTCATTTTATAAATTGTTTTTATATATATATTTTTTTGTATGTATCTTTTGTATTTTTCTGGATGAAAAACTCACTCAGCTGCGCAGGGGACAGGACTTACCACAGAATTTAACCCTCACTCATTGATGTTCCTCTCACGAAAGTGCACGTATCCTGCCCACGTACTCCTCCAGAAGCTCCTAGATCCTGTAAGTCGGGTATTAAATATTTTTAAGATAATCGAGAGACGATTAGAAAGTAAATTGGTAGGGAGAAGGAAATGAACTAGCTAACGGGAGGTGCAGGTGTGAAGACAGTTGTCACAGGTAATAGGCTCGCTCCTCCAATCGAGGGTGCCGCGCCACTTAGCTGCCACTCCGACCAGGCAGTGCCATCTTGATCTGCATCCGATAGCAGCGCTCCTTTCGGTGTATTAATGATTTTATCTGCATTCGAAACTCTGGATCGTTCAAGCCGAACTAGACTAAAGAAATGCAAGTTATCTATTTTAATCTGTTGCAAATTACAATTGTCACTTACTTCAGGATTCTGATGCATTTCGCGTCGATGAAGAACTAGAACTTAAAATAATAATAAATAACAAAATAAGGATTAAAAAAAAATACAATTCTTATTGAAATTTACTAATGTATTAGATACAAATATAGCTAGTATGTTTGAATTGGTTATATGACAAGTATAAAATAAAGAGAAATTACCCATTGGTAGCACTCCAATTATCATTCTATATTAAAAGGATCCAAGGCCATCTTCCTCTTAGTGCCCTCGGAAGATTGTCAGGCATCGGAGAGGATGCAAGGTTAGAAACAAGTGGGTTAGGATGTTTCTGAGGTTAATTATGGAAGGATAAGTATTTGGATTTGATTGAGTCAGTAACGCATAGAGCATTAAGATCATTCCATATAATTTCATTTTAGGATCGTATACTAAGGATCAACTCCATAAGCCCAAATAGGCTTTATTATAATCAAATCAATGGGTTGTTTATTATTTATTGCAGGTTTAGAGCGTTTGTCTAGTAAGTGTTGAAGTAGACGAAAACGTCTTGTTGTTTCTTTTCGTTTCAGTCTTTGTATGAGGATTGCAAGTGAGATGTTATCCAGATGAAGTTCTAGGTAACGGATCTGTTTCAATAAAATATGGACAAATCTGTTAATTATACAGGCCAACGATAAAAACATTTTCAATAATATAACTTAACACCTGTGTTTTGTTTGCTGATTCTGGAAACAATAATACAAAATCATATCTCCTACTAATATATCACATTTTAATATAAACAAAGTATTTTATTATTCAGAATGTGAAAAAAAAATTAAGGTGTATGCTTTAGACCACACAATATAGAGTTATTTATACTTAATATAGAGTTATTTATTTATATTTAATTTAATATAGATTTATAATTTAATATAGAGTTATTTATTAGTTATTTACCACACAATATAGAGTTATTTATACTTAATAATCTATCCCAACAATATTACACTAATGTTACCCTATTAATCTTTCAATTTCTTCACTTCTTAACCTTTGGTCCCGTTATCTGTTTATTTACAATTAAAGGTAACCTCCACTTGCTTGTTATCCACTGATATCTTATTATTATGTTATCTTATCCATATTTTAACTTTACTGTAACAATAGTTATTCAATTTTCAATCTATTTATTCGTTAACATTTATGTATTTATTTTCTTTTATCTATTTTCTTATCATGTATTTATTTTCTTTATCTTTTATTTCTGTATCTGACAACTTCTTCGTAATTTATATATACTTATATTTATTTTTTATTTTATTTTTATTTTTTCAACATGTTTGTATCTTTTGTAGCCCTGAAGACGACATGCAAAGTGGATCGAAACGTCGGCAAAAATTAAAATTATTTATATATTTTAATTTTTTTTATTTATTTGACCGCACCCTCGACTAACTCCTTCTCATACCATATCAACGGTCAACCATCTCTACATCATTATAAATTATAAATATTATCTCATTATGAAAGGATGAAATGCTGAACATTTCCCTCACTTACATTATGCAGGTCAGATTTCTAGTTTCTGAGATATTTTCATTTTCATTTTCGCTTCTCTAACAACAAATAGACAACAGATAAATATTGTTTGGTCTGTTTATTATTATTATTGTTGTAAATATTGTTGTAGAAAATATATTTACCAATATCTACTGCAATGATGTAATAAAAATAATTGAAAAATACTTGGATACAATAGAACCGCAAACCCAAATTAAAGAGTTTTATGGAAGACATGTATTAAAATATTTCAGAAACTAAAAATCGGACCTGCATACTGTAAGCGAGGGAATTGTTCAGCATTTCATCCTCTTTATAATGAACTATTACTTCAGTTTTCAATTTTAATGTTATTAATCTCGACTTGCTTCTTTTTCTATTAAGAGACAGCGTTATAGTAAATTATAGGGAAACATTTAAATGTGGTATGACTATAACTTCATTGTTAAAAATATAAAAAACTTTCAAATATTTCCATAAATTTAACTCATTTATATTTCATAATATTAATATCGACTTGATGTTTTCACTTCTATCGTGTGGTCAAAAGCACACATCTTAGTTATTTATTTTTTTTTAAGAATTGATATGAAAACACTCTCACTGTTGTCGCATTTATGAGAATTTATCCGTCAAGTTTTATTTTTCGCAGAACAATATGTAAATACCGGACCCGATTTAGGATACTTGGAGCTAATCCGGGCACTTTGGCTAAACATGTTAATGACGCTGCGTATAGATCAGCGGATGCCAGGGCCTAGCCACTATCGATACCTAGATCTCCTAATCGAAAACAATACCAATCGACTCTGTTGAATTTCATGAGATCGAAAGTAAGCCGCCGCAGAATCGGATTTGCATCGATAACGGCTTCAGCACACCTGCCAATCTCCTTTCTAACTTCTTCGGTGGAGCTCATCTGCTTTGAACCAGCGAACGGATCTTCGTAGAATAGTTCCAACAGGCATGTGGATACGTAATTGGTTTACGTTTTCTGATTTGACTATCTGATTTAAACTATTTGAGTTACAGTTGAAATTTAACTTTATAGATTAACTTTATAAATTTAAAAATATATAGATTAGCAAACATCAAGAGCTACAAAAAATTATGTAAACATTGGTCAACCTCAATTTAATTTATATGGAATTAAACTTATTAAACGAAGAGGTTTTGCTAAACGTGAGCTATCTGTAGTATAGTTGGAGGATGACTAAAAAAAAATATAGAATAATTTATGATTTTTTAAAAACACATCTCAATTTAGCCGTCCAAAAGTCCTCTTTAAGTGATTTTAACAATAACAAACTCTACGATAGTATAAAGTTTATTTTTTCCTAATTTACTGAGGAGTGAGTAATTGTTAATTATTTTAATCAAATATTTTTTTAGTTGTCGGATCTTTGTTGCTTTTTTAGTATATCTATTTATACATATTTTTATCTTGTGAACCCATTGTTTCTCCACTTTGAAATTTGCCACACCTTTGGCCACCATATGTCAGAATAACATAATTTTTTAATAAATTTCTAAAATAAAGGATTCCATCGAAAAATATTATATTAAAATATAGTCATTTCTTTTATGAAAATAGAGAACATGAGCAACCGAAAAATATGACTCCGGTTTCAGCTTTCTAGGTCAAATAATTCATGAGAAATAGACTATGTTTAAAACGCACCTTTATTCTTGCTTTTTTTATTATTTAAAAAAATTATAACTAAAAATACAAAAACAAGGACGGCCATCGAAAATGGAACATGAGGAATATTATTTTCCAAAGTCTATTATATGTCGATGACATCTTTCTGATTGCGGACACGAAGTTGCAGTAGGCCCTTGTAGAATGGTAGGAAGAACTCCTCCGTTAAGGTGTAATCATCAATAGTTCCAAAAGAAAAGTTCTAGTCATAACAAGAGACAAACAAGAAGACGTCCAGCTGATCTGTAACGGGAAGGTACTTGAAGCTGTGCAAGAATTCACCTATTTGGGTACAATTATCAGCAAGAAGATTGACCCAGAAGTAGCGAATAGGATATCCAAAACCAACCAGATCTATTACCATATTTGCAACAGCACAGGAAAGAATAGGTGGGCACAGGGAAGTTGGAAAGGAAGCAAAATTGTATCCCAATCTATTGTATCCAAGTATTTTTCAATCATTTTTATTACATCATTCCAATTGACATTGGTAAATAAATTTTGTACAACAAAACAGACCAAACACTATTTACATATTGTCTATTTTATTTTTTTTTTTTAACCATTTGATCAAACCTCCATTGAGTTTTTATCTGGTTGTAACTACCTGATTTTAGGTTATTGAGTGTGGAATTGAGATATTTAGCCAAATTTTTTAGCTTCTCTATTGATATTACTGATTATAGGACTAAGTGGAGCTCAACTTTTGGGTAACTTTAATAATCCATATATTCTAGTTAGGGTTTATTAGTATAATTTCGTTTAATAAGAAATTTTTAAAGTTAATAACAAAGTTTATTTATTTTATTTATTGTACATAGAGTGTGAATGTGATCTGTGAACTCTATTATAAATGTCCTAGAGACAGATTGTAATATTTTTCAATAAATAAGTTAAAATAACAAAGTTCTATTGCATAAAATATAGACATCAAAGCAAGGTCAATCTAAACATATCCTTAATGCTTTATAATTTACTTATTTAAATTATTATTATTTACTAGTGTATATTGTATCCAACGACTGTATAATATCGTTGGAAGGTTATGTAATATTATATTATTATATATTTTTCATAATGTCTAAGAATTTTGTGTTATTATTATCATTTATATTATTTTTCTTCTTATTTTTTAAATACTGTTAATAATTTTGTCAAAATAAAATTTCAAGGTAAACGACACTATTTTTCTCTATTCGCATCTCTAACACAATATTGGATTAAGATATAATTTTTAATAGTAGCTCATTACAAAGAAGACAAAGTGTTGAATATTTCCCTCTCTTACAGTATAAGGTCCTATTTTTAGAATCTGAAATATTTTAATCCATATCTTTCATAAAACTCGTTATCATTACGTTTTCGATTATTTCCTTTTCGCACCCCTAACACGGTTTTGGGTTAAGATACAATAATACATCATTACAAAGAAGACAAAGTGTTGAACATTTCCCTCTCTTACATTATACAGGTCCGATTTTTAATATATAAAATATTTTAATCCATATATTCAACTAACCTTGGTTTGGTTTTCGACACTATTTTTTCCGTTTCGTTTCCCTAACACAGTGTCGCGTTAAGATACAATTTTGAATTATATCTTATTACAGGGAGGATGAAATGTTGAACAATTTCCTCTCATACAGTATGCAGGCCTGATTTTTAGTTTCTGAGATATTTTAAACCATACATAAAAACTTTTCAATTAGTAGATTATAGCCGACTTTACCCGAGCGTTAAAGTCTGATGGAGCAATCTAATTCACTCTCCCCAAAAAGTGCAAAACACTCCTAATGAAGTTTTCACTTCATAAAATCCTCCGCACGATAACTGGAGCATTCGGGAGGAGAAAGACAAAATCTGCTAAGAAATTAAGACCTGCCTACAAAAACTTGTCAATTAATATCTTATGATATGAAAGCAAGGAGATTAAGATGGGCATGTAGCGCTGAGACAAAAGACCACGCTGAAGAACAAATAGCAGATGGATAGATATAATCAACAAAGATGCATGCAGATAACTGAAAAGAATAGCCCACCTAGGCACTGGCGGATCTACGGGGGAGGAGGAAGTCTTTCGGGCTGAAGCCCCTCCAAAATGGTAAAATATAACCATGTCTTAGGAAAAAAGTATTTAATAATTAATTCTAAAAGTATTATTATTCGTGTAATTACATTTTATAGTACTTAAAGAATCACTTAAACTCTATTTTAGGCAGTTAGTTTCTTTATTTTTCTTCCTAATTAACTATTGTTATATATTTAAAAAAAAAACCTTCGGGCTGAAACCCCTCCTCCTAAAACTAAATTCTGGATCCACTAGTGAAGATAGGCAGAGCTGGAGTATGCTTTTCAAGGCGGCAAAACATCTACAAGGTCTTTAATACAGAATTATTATTATTAATAATAATTCCTAGAATCCCTTAGGTGAGACAAAAAACCGCTATGAAGTTCTGCCAGGCATCTTGATCTTCAGCCAGCTCCTTGACTTCAGACCAGGTCTGTCAGCACATTTTCTTCTACAGAGTCCTCCACCATGTTTCTCTGGGCCTTTCGCGTCTTCGCTGTTTAATGACTTGATCTATCGAGAGACATTGTTTTAGACCACCATACTCGGAATATATTCCGCAGACATCTATTGATAAATGTATGTAGCTTCTTCGTTATCTGCTTGGTAACTTTCCAAGTCTCGCAAGCATACAGGAGAACCGACATGACATTTGTCTTGAAGATGCGAAGTTTGGCTTCTCTCCTGATTTCTTGGGATCTCCACGCTGGCCAAAGCTGCTAGAATGCTTTTTGAGTTTTTCTTATACGACTCCCAAAATCTTCTTCACCCCAATGTAGCAAAATTTAGTAACTATTTCTATTTTTCCATCTTCTATAATAAGATTTTTTTGACTCCTACTATTTACTCGCATCTCTTTCGTTTTAGTATCATATTTTGAAGCCGGATCTTTGAGCTTCCTCCTCAAAGTTCATTTCGCTTCTCCTGCATATCTCTGAAACTTTGGGCGAAACAACATGTCATTCAACAACGTCCAGAACTTCGAGTCTTTCCGTCAGCCTCCACTGAAGTCTTCGTTCTCGACGGAGAGCTCTTTTTGAAATTATGTCGAGTACCATCAGGAATAAGATTAAAGATTGCACTGCAATACAGACTGTATTACAGAATGCCAACAGAAATAAAATGTATTGTAATTACATGGAGTTCTGATCAGCATTATTAATTTAGAATGTTAGGAAGACAAGTCTAAAAATAATTTCGTACTGGAGTAAATATGTATTTGTTGGTAAAATTCGATAATATGAAGGTCTCCAAAATGTAGACATAGCATGCTAAGATTGACGAGAGAAAAGTGGATAATGTCACAGTGGTTGCATAAATAATTTAGTATTAGATGACCTGAGTTCTTCTCCCAACTAATTAGAGGAAAACAAACAAGTGACTGAGAAGTTTTTTAAGTTCGACCTAGACTGGTTTCGGTTTCCCTTCATTAAAAGTGTAAACAGAAACATCCAGTCGAATTTGTGGCTCTAACTATACATTTGGTTGGTTCATCACCAATGTTGACACTAGATTTCACACCTAGCGAATGCAAACAGAATTCACATTTCACAGAACTGGTAACTTATTCAAATAAAACGATTTTTTGAGGTTCGGTTCTGCTTAGTTTTTACAATTAAAATTATTTTTTGTAGTATGGAAGAGCTATTTATTTCCATGTATGGATTCATTCGTAAATAGCAACTTATAGAGAAACAAACGACCAAGTTTAAGGCCAAAAACCAGATGGATAGATATAATCAACAAAGATGCATGCAGATAACTAGAAAGAAATAGAGATGGAGTAGGCATGTTAAGGTGGCAAAATATCACGAAGTCTGTAATTCCAACAGAAAGAA
The DNA here is from genome assembly GCA_928085145.1 of Nezara viridula. Taxonomy (NCBI): domain Eukaryota; kingdom Metazoa; phylum Arthropoda; class Insecta; order Hemiptera; family Pentatomidae; genus Nezara; species Nezara viridula. The sequence continues at coordinate 150,918,660 of OV725080.1, read as the reverse complement.
ACGAAAAAAGAAAGAACTTATACAGTTTGTTCGGTAAGAAAACAGAAATATTTAAAGTAGGATATTAGATCTCAAGAAATGCAAAAAAGTTCATTTAAACAATGGTCCGATTTGCGATAGGTTTTGAGAAACGAAATGTCAAAAGAAAACATATAATTTTTGAAAGAATTTAATAATTAAATAATGGAGAAAAATGATATCCAGGTGAAAAATGAATCTCCTGAAAAGTCAAAAGGTATACATGTAATATGTTGTTGGAAAACGGAGAGTTTTAAAAAACATAATATCAAATTAATAAAGTTGTAGAAGGTAACGGAGGGTGACGAAACATATATAAATAATAATTTCAGAAAGCTAACATTATTTAATGTAAATCACATGTTTCCAAGTAAATAAATAAAATTTTCTTACTAAATGTCTCTTTAATTTTTTTTTAAGTTTAAAAAAAACTATTTAAAATTCACTGAATCAATGCAATGAAATTGTTCAAAATACTATTTCATTGTACTGGTGTGAAAGTAGAAGTGAAACATAAAAATATTTCATAGATATGTTATAACCTTAAATGTATTTACTGTAGTTTAATAACTAGATCTAATATTATATGTAAATAATTAGGTACTTAACTTTTCACTTTAATCTTAACCAGTCGAATCACGGAATACGCCGAGGAAATTATCGGAGACTACCAATGCGGATTTAGACGGAATCGTTCAACTATTGATCAAATATTTTCTTTACGGCAAATATTAGGGAAAAAATTGGAATACAACGGTATTGTTCACCAGCTGTATATAGATTTTAAAAAGGGCTTACGATTCTATTGACCGCCAGAAACTGTATAATATTCTAATCGAGCAGGGGATTCCAAAAAAACTAGTTAATCTAGTGAGAATGTGCTTGACGGAGACACTCAATAAAGTTAGAATCGGTAATAATCTGTCGGAAAAATTTCAGGTTCGTTCAGGTTTAACAGGTTTTACAGGGGGATTCCCTTTTGCCTGTCCTGTTCAATTTGGAATTAGAACATGCCATTAGGGAGGTAATGCGTACCGAGAAAGGGTTGGATCTGGGTGGGACAACATCCGTGTTGGGCTATGCTGATGATCTGGTACTGTTAAGCGAAGACGTTGAAACTATAAAACTAAATACGACAACGTTAATGAAAGCCGGTAAAAAACTAGGACTCGAAATAAACGTGGATAAAACAAAATATATGGTTAGCTGCAAAAATGGCGATACTACTGGTGATATCGATATAGATGGTAATATGTTTGAACAGGTAGATAAATTTAGGTATCTAGGTTCTACGATAACTAAAAAAAACGAAATTGAAGAAGAGATTAAGGTTAGACTGAAGTCGGGAAATGCTTGTTATTTTTCGGTGACAAAACTACTCAGTTCGCGCCTCTTGTCCCGGAACTTAAAAATTAGAATCTATAAAACAATTATCTTGCCTACAGTTCTTTATGGATGCGAAACTTGGCCGCTTACCTTAAGGGATGAGCAGCGTCTTAAGGTTTTTGAAAATAAAGTATTGCGTAGAATATTCGGACCGAAGAAGGATGAATTAACCGGAAAGTTCAACGCCGAATTGCGTGAACTGTATCCGGGTAATATAATTGAGGTAACTTCGTCGCGTCGAATCAAATGGGCTTGTAAAGTTGTTGGGCTTAGTAACGAGAGAATTCCTAAAAGACTAATATTTGCTGTGCCAAATGGTAAGCGTCCGAGGGGTAGACCGAAGCGAAGGTGGGAAGATTGGATTAAAGCCGATCTGAAGGGACTGGGTTTAGACGGCGATCGGTGGAGGGAGGTGTGAAATAAGCGGTGGTGTCGGCATCGAACCTTCGGGTTCGCTAAGCCTTTTATTATTATTATTATTAAATAATTAGGTATCTATCGTCCATTTCTTCCGAAAAATTATCGTGTAATATTTTAGAAAATTAAATTATTAAATAATTTGATGAATTTTCCCTTTGTAAAATTACAACTTATCTGCCCGAGTTGTAGATTGAATAAACACATAGTTAGAAAAACATCAGCATAAATTATTTCAACTTCTAAAACGATTTTAACTGTTTAAAAAAAATAATAAATTCTATTATAATTTATCAGATAATATACACCAGACTTTTATTGGAAAGAATTTTATTAAACATTGCATTCCAGTTTGGAAAAAAAATACTAATCCTGGACTAGACAACGGACTACACTCCAGCGACACTCCCAACCCTTCCTCTAGGTATCTCTGGAATTTTCGCCCCGTTCTTGACAGCTCCCGGTCCCCAAGAAGCGACTGGATATTCGGATGCGGTCCGGATGGCTCAGATGTTATTCCCCGCTACCGGGCTACGCTTTACGCCTCAGCGAAGTCGGTCCACTTTTTTCTGCCAAAGGAAACCCGATCCGTTGCTTCACCCGTCGGAGTCCGCCTCTGTCGTTGAATATTTAATCTCAGCTCTAGCGAGTCCAATTAGGCTAAAACTATTTTAGAATGTTATTTAAAACATTTTTTTATTTAATTATTTAATCAAAAACAAATAAATTCCATATCAATCATTGGAAATGGTGAAAAATTTAGAAAATTAATGGCTAAATATTTACTTACATACAAAATCTGGTGCGCGCATTACACGACTTTCACTTACCACCTTCTTCTTAGCAGAAATAAGTATTTTCAAAGAAAGGGGAAGTGAAAGTAAAAATTTTTTTTTTTTTTTAAATTTCTTTATTGAGTATTATAACAATCTGTCTGTTGGACATTGGTTATAGTGAGGTAAGATGACATTCACACCATATGTACAAAAAAAAAAAAATAAATAGAACAAAAAAAGTAAAAATTAAAAACGCTATATTAATTTACATTTCATTGTGGATATTTTTATTTGTCTATAAGGATATTTAATCTTATACAGACAAATTTTAATTTTTATATCACTGTATTCTATATAATTAAATATCAAATAATACCAAAAATAGCATCTATGAAAACCGCATTTGTATATGTATATAATATTGTTGGTGTCCGTATTATATAAAGCTCATGTTAGAAGGAGAAGAAAAATAAATTTTACTCTGGGACGTTTAATCGCCTTAGATTAATTATAATGTACAAAACGATGAAAATTATCTGGCATTATAAAAAATAAAATACAATAAGAATAGTTTTAGCTAACACAACATAATAATCTAACCTTAGAATTCACATAAATTATATACAAGTAAACATATTCTGACTAACAATATTGATGATATGTAAGTAATAATAACATAACCGTCAAATAGGAGTTACGCATGAAAGACTGTTATAATCTTTCGGGCAAGTTCGATCGCGCTCGTATTCCTTTGGTTCTTCCATTACAACTATTTTCCATTACGATTTCTTATTCCTCCTTTAGTTAATTATAAAATTCTTACATATTTTATATTTAACTATATAAAGAAAATTAAAGGCATTTTAGAGGAAGCTAATATTGAAAATTAGCTATTTAAGCTCTGTTAGAGAACATCAATGAGAATAAAACCTAAATTATATTAAAAATTGCTTAATAATACTGATATACTGAGCTTAATACAAAATCATTAGAGCCGTTTTTTGAGAAAATCGTAAAAATGTGTTAAATCGATTATATAAAGTACCACTTCCGGTTTGTCGATTTCGGCGAAAAAGTTGCTGTAACATCAAAGGATCATAAAAACCTCAAATATGCTATTTCAGTCTCGTGCGACTTTCTGTTTTTGAGCTAGACTGTTAACTTACACACAGAGACTATTTTGCGGGACTTGGTTATTTAGACTCAGGGGATCTCAAACGTGTATTTCCATTGAAAACTGAGATTCGAAAAATTTTCACGATCGCAATACTTACCCTTATTATGCATTACATATGTATAGGTAAGTAGTGGGCGGGGTGGCCGAATGGGCTAAAGTGTTGTGCATAGCACCACCGTTGCCCGGCAACCTGATATATAATAAATGATACAAAAATAGTCAGGAGTTTGCGTCCCGGTGCCAAGACGTCTTTTAAATCCCCGCCCACATCCCCTTGTCCGGGAAAACGAAAACCCCGTATAACGGTGAGGAAGGGGAGGACCCCAAAAAAAAAATATATAGGTAAGTGAAAGTAAAAATATTTATTTACATTACTGTGATAAAGGACCTATGTAAATCACACTGATTGGGCTACGAAATCAACAAATCAATCACTGAATAATGTGAGCCACCAAACATAAAATTTGTCCATTTTTTCTCTCAAAATTGTTACAAACTTACAACTGTTCAATTTGAACACCTTACCCTCCTTGTCATTTCGGATAAAAATACATCACTTTAAGCAATTTTTTATTTTTCCATCAATGAAATATAATCCTTCTTTGGACCTTGCATCCGAAGTGTCAAGATAAACCGTGTAAGAGGTCTCATATACATTCTCAGATATTTATATTTGTTGCGTTAATTTGAATTGTTGATGTCGACCACATTATAAAGATATCTTCAAAGATAGATGAATAATAAATAACATCAATTAAAGCACTTTAGGTGTCATTAAGGCACAAGTTATTAATCTTGTTATCCATCCACCGACGATTGTGACCAGCTCTAAGCCTAGAAATTGACCTGATAGCCTCTTAAGGCAGGAATTAATGGAGTCCTTAAGAATCCTTAGGAATTAATCGGACAGATCCTGGAGAAGACGATGAGGTCCTGAGTACAAACACTAATCCTTTCCAGAGGATAATAGCTCTAATGTGTTTTTTTTTTGTCATTTACCTGTTCTCGCCTCGTAATGAGCGTTGACACCTGTGTACCACCTGCCAAAGATAACCAATCCCGTATCATCTTACAAAACAGTCGTAATTCCTAGTAATTCTCTTCCTGCTTTTTTGTTTTGTTTTTTTACATTTTGTTCTATTAGATATTACACGAATGCTTTTTTGTTTCGTTTACACTACACTGGGTGAAGAAACAGGTCCAAAAAACTACCAACTCAAACATTTACTGTCCCAACCACTACCAAAGCTTTTACAATATTCCACAGGATTACTTGGGACTGTTCAACTAAAATGATATGAAAAATCTATTAGGTCATTTAATATAAAATGTTCGTTTTCATTATTTTAGAAATTCGAAATGGGACTTTCATTGCTTACTACGTTTATGTTTACAGATTATAATGAGCCACTATTTCAGTAATCCTCTCTACAGTCACTAATCCTCTCTTTTTTTGATAATATTTACAAACAATCCAATTGATTGTTTAGTATACCATCAAATATGTCCATGAAAACAGGTTATTTTCGAGTATTTTTACTTTCCTACCTATAAGAAAAGTATTGTAATCGGGTCAAATTTCTGATATGCGGTTTTCGACGGATCTATACTTTTCAGAGCCACCTGAGTCCGGAAAATACAATTTTAGCATTGGTCTGTCTGTGCCAAGATTTTCTCGGGAACTAGTGAACCGATTTTGTTGCTTCTTTTTTTATTTTGTATGGTTTTGACTACTAATGCCTGTGACATAAATTGGGTGCTCCATGCGCAAAAGTAGCTGCGAAATAAATGAAAAAAGTGTTTTTCTATAGACTATAGCGCAAAAACGGCTCTAACGATGTTAATGGAACTTTCCTAATATATTCTAATAATTTTCCTTTCAATTTTCGTAAATGTACTAAATTCCCGAGAAAAGTTTGGAAAAAAGTAAGAAAGAAAAGAAAAATATTTTGGGACCTAACTCATTAAGTATATATTCTATGTTAAAAATTATAATAAAACTTTTCAAAAAGTAATTAAATTACTAACAAAACAAAAAACTCATCGGAATCGAACCATTATTAACGATGATACAGCGTATTATATTTTCTACACATGTTTTAATTTATTACTTTACTACCTATACTAGGTACGAATAGTATTCCGATCGGGTCAAATTTCCAATATGCAGATGTATTTATTCCCATTTTTTGAGGAAGATGTCAGCTATTGATGCTTTTACCCTATACTAGTAGGCCCGTGCGAAAAATTCGCACAGCTATTGTTATCAAATGCCAAATTAATAAGAAAATAAAATAATGCAAGGTATCAAAAGATAAAGAAATCAAATGATACTTTATCGATAAATATAATTGTTTGGAACCAACATGTGCAAAAATTTCAGTAAGCTGTATCTTTGTTAAAAATAGTCCGGTTTCGATGATTTTTTTTCCCTTTTGTAAGGAATATAGTAAGAAAAGTGTGTAATTTTTTATTTATTTCCAAATAAAGTTTTTTTTCTTTCTTAACTTGTTTGCCTGAATTTTTGGGTTGATTGGACTATTTTGCCCGCCTGAAGGAGAAGGAAACCTTTGAAATTGGTGGCTCAATCTTGAGTTCGGTGAAAAATTAACGATGATATGGCATGCCAATCAAAAACACCATCGATAAATAATATAAACCCCTCCTCTCTCGATCATAGAGACCTCAAGTCGACGAAATGAGACATGTATTCAATGACAGTACTACAATTAACGTAAGGTTGTGTGGATGCGCACCCTATGCCTTGCGTTATCTCGAAAATAGTACGTTTTTAGGCTTAAAAACGCAGCATCTGATAGTTCCAGAGGAACTATCCGGGCCTTGCTGTACGCATCAAAATCTTCAAGATCCAATTTGTCCCGTATCGATCTACAGACCTACCACCGTTCCAGTATTGAAGCCTAGCAAAATGTTTGTATCGATTTTATTTATTTTAGAAAGAAAACCAAAAGTGGAGAATACGATTCGCTAACCCCCCGTGAAATTTTGAATCCAACGGTACCCCATTCATAGTATTTGAGCATGACAGGAGCTTATATTTAGTACAAAATCGATTTCGAGCCTTACTGTAATAATATACATGGGGATGGGGATATGGGCAAAATGTACTTCCCCTCCCTCGCAGTGCCCCAAGTGAAAATGCATATAAGGAATCATTTTTGTATTGGACTTAGCACTCATCGGGGAAAGCAAAGGCCTGCGAGTGGACTCAACACATAAATAAAATAAAGGTATTTATTCATTTTTAATACAAACGCCATAGAAATTCTTTCATATTTACACTTTATAAAAACGATAAGTTACAAAATTTGGAAGAATACACTTTAAGCTGTCTCCTGTTCGGTTCGAAAGTGGCCCCGCGCGGCAGGAGCGGCCGCGTACAAAGACGACTTGAAAAGGAACGGCGTCAGAAAGATCATCATTCACCTCCTCCCCCCCAACTTCAAAATGAATTTAAATTTCTAATGGGCTCGTTACCGCCCCACCTGCTCCTCCGATTGTCTCCTAATGGTCTAATTACACAGGCCTCCTTGGTGGCGATGTGTCCTCAGGCTGTTTGCTTCCTGTCCTAATATATCTTATCCGAGGGTTTGTAGCTACATAATCCTGTCAGGTAGGCCATCAAACAAAAACCAATGGTATACTGTGTATGTCTTGGTACAATCAATAACATTTCTTATACCCTGTTGTCAGTAAACCCTCTCAATATTGACAATTAGACTGATCGATGTAGTAGGTATCATCAGGTAAAGCATATTAAGGATTAAGTAAGCAAAAATTTAATATCAACGAATTGAACATATCTGTGCCGCGGAGATAAAAGACATGATATCCGTTTTTTTTTTATTAAATAATTTAGTAACTATACAACAAATTTTATTTTATTTTTGTTTTCTTGGCTTTAAGAGTTCAGAAAAAATCCTATTTTGCGAAACTAATTTTAATAAATTCAGAATGCAGATATAATCTTGATTAAAAAATACCTCTTTGCAGTCGTGATGTACACATATAAATTCAATTGTTCTAGTAACGGACAGGAGGTCGGTACCAGTAATAGATATACCTCAAAAAAATTGAGAAAAAAAGATAGCAATAAAGATAACATAACATAAATGTTCAACTTATTCTTAGAAAAAACTATTAGTAGGAAGGTATGAAACGTATTGATCTCAAGAGCACTATAGATACAACAATGATAGAAATTTTAAAATTTTCTTTATGAACTTCGTTCATACAGTTGTCAATAGAGGGCATTGTTCTTCAATCTAGAAAAAATTGGAACCTGCCCGTCACTGGGTCCCCTGTCCATAATTGGTGCGTTCACCTTAGCATGTTAATTTAAATTGCAAACAAAAATTAAAAATTGTGCCTCTACAATAAAAGGTCTCGGATTCATTATTCGATAATGTTTTCAAATAATATTTGATTTCATTTACACCAATTAAAATGCTAATAAAAATGTTACTGGTAACATTAAGGGTGCCCATTACCCCAAGGTCGATGACGCATGAACCTTACCTCCTCCTCTTTAAAAGATATTTTATTGCTCTCCTCTTCTTAAAAAGTAAGCGAAAGTAGAATTTTAAAAACCGTAGATCCTACACAATTATACTTGCTGCGATATGTTTCATGTATTACTCTTGCCCCTTAGTTGACATCTTTAGAAGACATTTTTAGGCATGAGGGAAAAAAATAGTACCCAGCTGCACTTTTTCCTGGTCTTGGTTTATTTCCTTAATTCTGGAAAGAAGATCTCTCATCCATGTTTAAATTGAACGGCTTTGGTTCAAAGTTAGATCAAATGTAGGTATTTGTGAAAAAATGATGTAGGGTCAATTTTGTTTTCGCGAAAACGTGTTTTTGCTTAATACGTCTATATCTCTAAAACCGCTTGTTCGATTTGGCTCTAATATGGAGGGAATTTAGGGATTGGTAAACGTAAAATTAAATAGTTATCAATTTTATCTACTACTCAATAAAAAAAAGTACTTCCGCTTTCAGATCAGGAAATGTATTATTTGATATGCTTATATTTTGAAAACGGCGTATTCTATTTGACCCAAACTTGGAGGAAATTTGGAGAACAGTGTTAATTACTTAGTAAAACGCGAGTAAAAATTTTCGATTTTGAGCACAATTTTTTTTTATCCTCTTGCACGAATACAATGCTTCCCTTCCTTCGGTAGTGAGGAAGCAAAAATGAAGTGGCTAAACAAATAATAAACGTCATTTGGTTATGGCGAATGAGATTCGTAAATGTAGATTTTTTTTTATTTTGGCTGTATGTATAACTTATATGTACATAAAGTAGTATAAACACAATAAGTAATAAATTATATTAATAAAAATCTATTGATTTTATTCAGAATGATATAGTTCCTGTGTTCCTTCTACTGAACTCTACATTCTTATTTCATTTCTGAAACTAATGAAAGCTAAATTTTACTTCACAGTTGTCTTTTGGGCTATGTTCTATACAGAAATTTATGTGTTAAAAATTCCTACACAAGTATTTCGGTTTATGATTCAGTATGAATACTTCCATCCAATTATTGTTTATATTTTTCTCTCACGTTTCTAAATTAAAAAAAAAAAAAAATACTTAGATTAAAATATGAACTAAATATTTAACTATTACGTTGGATAAAGTAATAAACGACATATTTTAAAATAAAATTATGGTATTCCAAAAATATTTTCGATGGATATTGGCTTTTACCAGATGAGTCGAACAATAAAGGTCTCAGCGCTATCTGTTGAATGTCTTTCGAACTATCATGAAAACCTACCTTTTATAATGTATAATAAATATATAAAACAATCAAGGTATATTTATATTTTTTTAATATCATGCAGTTATATTTATTATTATTATTTGAACAATTATCAGGTATGTTTACATATCTGCGTTAACAAACTTGTATAAATTCTTTAATAAAAAAAAATTCCAATTTTATTTTTTCAACTTTAATTTCTCTTCATGTTGGAATATCTGATCAAAGTTTATTTACAGAATGATAATAAAACAAATTATAGATAGATGTTGAAGAGATGTAAATTATAAACAAATTTAAAACCTAAAGTGCTAAAGTTAAATAATTTATCTTCTTTACTTTCCACCATATTTTAGCATCTTCAGAGTTTTAATATTAAATAGCAGCATAGGGAAATTGTTATGGAGTAACTATATTCCATGTAATAGATAATATAAGTAACCAATTGTTACTAAACAATTAAACTCTTGATTCATGCTCTGAAGAAATAATGGTAATCAAAGCAATTTAAAACCTACAGTGCTAAAGTGAAATTATTTATCTCTTTTACTTATCACCGTATTCTAGCATATTCAGAGTTTTAATATTAAATAAAAGCATAGGGAAATTATTATGGAGAGACTATATTTCATGTAATAGATAATGCAAATAACTGTTTAGTTATTAAAAAGTTAAACTCTCGATTCATGCTCTGAAGAAATATTGGTAATATTGGAAAATTTTGTCTCTCAGATGAGCATTATTTCATCGATAGCTTCCTAATTAAAAATTTAACTTAATATTAATTTTATTAATTTCTTTTAAAATAAAAATAAGTAGTTTGATTCAGGCAAAGATATTAAAAATAGTACTGATGTAATGTAATCAAATTCAATTTTAGCAATGTAAAATGAGTTCCATGTGGAAGCATTTAAAATGATAAGGATGAAAAAAGTAGTTGTATACTGCATTTATTTCAAAATAATTATTTTAACTCAAATAAACCCTGTTTTAACCATTACTGGCAAAAAGTGATTGGCCTTACTTATATCTTATATTATGTTCTCAAATAATATATCAAAAACTTTTATATTTTAGATATTAATGTCGAAAATTAAAATATTTTGGTTTCTAATGAGTTGGGCTTGCGAGGACCCAAAAAATGTATCAGGAAAATAGGTAAGTTACTCAGAAACATGGAAAATTATGTCAAAGCATAACACAAAATGACTACTATTTTCAAAATAAGGGATACTAAGGTGTAATTAAAAACTCATTTCAGTGGGTGTAAACCTTAAGTAACAGTACTTTTAAAGAGCTGGTAGGCTTATATTTTATTATAATATTTCTTTATGAAATCATATCATTTATTAATTTTATAATGAATATGTTTTCAAATAGGTTGATAATTTTTAACATCAATATTATTATCAGACAAAATAAGAAAACTTTATTTTACATAGACTGTAAGAATCATAGTGGTGCAAGATAAATATTTCAAATTGGACTTTCTACATCTTGTTTCCCAAGACCCCATAAAACACTTATTCAATACTACCTCAAATAAATTACTCAGCTGAGTTTACAAATTGGCTTTGTAGACAACTTAAGAAATATATTGTAATAAATTATTAACAAAATAGCCGAGACAAAAAATAAATGTTAGGTTGTTATATTTGGAAAAATTCCAAACCATTCAGCCATATGTCTCCCAAAAATGCAGGCAAAGAAAAACCCGTCAATGTTTCGTCAATTCAGACATCAGGATAGAAAAAACAGCTAATTGAGAACATCATTCCTTGGCAAACTTAAACAGATTAAGGTTAAATGCTGCAAAAACTCAGGCCATAGTCATTGGTTCCAAGCCCCTCCTTAGATCCTATACCGACTTTCCCATACTAAACCTTGATGACCAGTCAATCTCCTTCTACTCCTCTGTCAAAAATTTAGGATTATTTATCGATCAAACCCTCTCCTGGAATCACCAGAAATATTTATTTCTCACATCTCCTGACGGACAATTTCTACCCTCAAACTATTAGACTTGACTATTAGAGTAGACTCCTGGTTTCCTCTCTCATCTTCCCCCACTTTGACTACAGCTGTGTGGTGCATGATGGACTCTCGGTAGAGCTACATGACAGACTGAAAAGATTAATGAACAGTTGCGTGAGATTTGTAATTGGTGCCCCGAGATACTGCCATGTCCCTCACCACCACACTGAGTTAGAGTGGTTCTTCCCCTCCATTTGAAGACAATATTTCCTAGGTACATTCCTCTATCATATCATCGTCCTTCTTACGCCTACAACCTTCTCCAATTCAAGTCCTCAGTCCACTCCCTTTCCACAAGATCCTGACCTTCTCACCTTTACATGATTTCTTTCCGATCTGCCTCATTCCAAAAATCCTTTATTGCTCTCTCTGTTAATTTTTGGAATTCCCTTCCCATCAAAATTTGGCATTTTTCATCCCTATCTACATTCAAAACCCTCCTATTCCAATTCCTGTCCCAAAAACAGTCAGATACCCGCTAACCTTTTATGTAAAATTACATCTTACTCATAATAATGTATTTACATATAGCTCATAGCTTAAATACTTATTATCAGATTCAACTTCGTGTTTACTGCTAAGAAGAATGTACTGTATTTTTTATTTCTTCTAAAAGTGTATATTTATATTTTACTATTGTACATAGTTTTAAGTGTCTTGGCAAGGTTTCAAGAGTTTTGTATATGGATTTTTTAATTTCATTTTGTATATAGTATATATAACTAATACTTTCTTTACTGATTTATCTTTATCTTTACTTTTGATGTTTGTTTTTATTTGGCCAGATATAACATTTTAATTTTGTACTTTTTTTGTTATTCTGAAGAGATTTCGTTCCAGAATAAAATTATTTTCTATTCTATTCTATGAAATCCAATCGCCTATGGAAATGAAGGTAACAGTAGAAACTTAAATAACTTTTTTGAAGAAAAAGGTTCTATTGTCACCTTCATTACAGTATGCGATTGGATTTCATATAGTGATGTTCAATTAGCTGTTGTTTTTTTTCTGTTCTGATGATGCCTGAACTGGCAAAATGTTGATGGGTTTTTCTTTTCCTACATTTTGGAGACATAAGGCTGTATGTTTTGAAATTTTTCCTATAATAACCTAACATCATATCCACAAAGTTAACTTATTGTATAGTAAGATTACAATTTTGATCTCAATAAATTGCAATCATACTGTAATACCAAAGAAAAATATTGTATAATTCCCTTTAAGAGCTAAGATAGGACATTCGACCAGTTAAAAGTGCATTTCATTGCCAGTTTATCTGTGGTATTAACTCGAAAATCATAATCTTTAAGTTATGGGTTTTTAAAAAATGAACAGTATATTGATTAATCAAGGAAAATATAGTATGGGTGACGGTCCGGATCAGTACAAAAAAAAAACCATACATACATGGTGATGTTCTTTTTGAACTTCAACAAAATATTGTTTCTCAAAATTTTGTAATTACATCAAATAACTTGTCTAAAAACATGTTCCTTGTTAACCTAGACCCATTGGAAGAAAATTTTTGTGGTATTTTTTAAACAAAATATTTTTTATTCTGAATTTTAAATTCTATAGAGATATGATTTTGTCATGATCGATTAAAACGATTACACCATTTCTTACTTATGTAGAAAAAACTGGACTGTTACAGCTGCTTGAGGCTTTTCAGAAAAAATTATGGTCCAGTTTTTAATAGTATAATAAATGTATTGAAAACAATTGTGAGATTTACTCTTTATTGGAAGATGTTCATGTGGTCCAATTTATTAAGGCACACCAAGCAAACTACTGAAAGGCTTTGTAATCGTCGAAAAAGTTAAATGACCACGATGATGGTGAATGGAAGACTTAGAAGAGGATTTTGAAGCGTTAGGGATCAATAAATTACAGCAGAATTATAAACAAATGATTCAACATCAATAAATAAGCAAAGGCCCACCATTGACTGTAACTGTATACCGTAAAGTAATATGTAAACAGTGAAAATAATTTATAAATTAAAATGAGTGATGATTTTTATGATAATTCGTCATGTTTAAAAGTAGAAATGGTGCGTCAGATTTTACCCAAACTAAAAATGAAAAAAAAATTGTAAAAACATTCATAACTTGTTTTGAAAAGACGTAACATTTTTTCCTTCAGAATGAACTTAAATTTTGCACAAATTTATAAAAATAATACTTAATATTAACACTAATATACTTATTTATTAATATTAATATTTGGATCAGCAGGAAGCCCACATAAAAATCAGAAACTTCACATTTGAGAGTGTGAACAAATTTATTTTTTTTCGGCTCTCGTGTGAACTCTGACTTGATATGCAACACGAAATTAATAGAAGATTAATGGCTGCAAACAGATGCTATTTCAGGCTTCTAAAACATTTCAGAAGTAGAGGATTCTCAGAGAACACCAAAGTGCAGCTTTATAAGACCCTCATAAGGGCCTTATAAATTGTTCTGATCCAAATGTTGTAAAATCTCTCTAGCTCAAGAACTAATGCTCCTAAGATCCGAGAGGCGGTTTCAATAGAAAGAATGTATAATAATACAAATTTCATAAGGTTCAAAAAGATTGGAAGGCTTCTTTGGGCAGGCCATGTTGCTCGAATGAAGAACGATGATATCCTAAAGAGACTTTAGAAAGAAAGGCTGTACGGCAAGAGGAGAATTAACATCCCAAGACTACAGTGGGCCGATGGACTGGCGGAAGATGCGCGATCCATCTTGGAAGTAAGAAACTGGAAGGCAACGGCAGCGAACCAAGAGGAATGGCAGTTGATGTTGCGAGATGCCCTGACCCATCAATGAGTTGTACTGATCGAAGGAAGGAATACTTAACATGTAACAATTCTTTTTATGATTGTTTTACTTATATTATTTAAAAAATAGATTACATTGTGCTCTTATAAGGCTTTGATAAATAAAAATTATTTCCCTTTATTCCCCCTCCCAACCTTTGAATTGAAAAAGGGAACCTTGTGACCAATGTGTTAACCCAGAACATACATTTAAAAAAAATTTAAATCAACAAATCTTCAATATATTTCTTAATATAAAAATGAATTTCACCACTATGATTCATAAAAACATACTGGATACAAATTTTATGTTAGAATCCACAAAAACTTCATTAAATTTCTCATTAATCTTTGTTAAATTTTATGAGTGATACATAATTATACTTTTATGATATTCAATGTACATAATAAATTACAATTCATTTATGAAATAATGATTCCATTTACAGAATAAATTGCATTTTTCAAACATTTTTGTCTTATATTTTAAGAACAATAATAGATAATTTATTTTTTTATAATTTAAGTTATTTTAATTTTTTTTTTATCAAATATAATAAATACAAAATTGTGTCACTTATTATTTAACAGTTCAGAGATAGAATAAATTATTTCAACATATTCCAACAGAAAAATATATAATATATTAGAAATTGCTCCTTGAATTTCAGAGTAATAAAGAATTCTTTTTTATGATAGAATATAATTTTAATACAATATTTTGATAGCATAAAAGACAGTGCAACATTAATAAGCACTGATAAAGTTTCAATAGATTGTTATTTTTCAATAATTCTTTGATATAGTAAAATTTTAAATTCAACATTTTTAATTATCATAATTGCTAATGAATTAAATTTTAGTAATTTACAAATAAATGCTCAATAATTTTATTATTTTTTGTTTTATTTTTATTTTTGTAAATTTTATAATAAATATGCTGATGATATAAGCTTATGACAAATATATATATATATATTTTATAATATAAAAGAATTGAGTAAATTTAAATATTCTAATACTATATTTATGCTCCCATTTCTAAATTCAAATAACCTCTTAAATAAGTTCATAAAAATAGATCACAGAAGCTCAGAGCTTTAAAAAGTTTAATGAGTTAAAAGGTGATTAAATTTTAACAATGACTAGAAAAAATGCTAAGTTTAAGAAAAAACAAATTAAATATCTTCTTCATCGAATTCCATATCCAACGAGTGCTGATTTTCAACCAGCCTAAAAGTTTCCAAAAATTCGTTCAAGTCCACCAATCCGTCTTTATTCATGTCCATCGATTTACATATGTCGATGGCTTCTTCTTGAGGTTGGTCCAAGTGTTCTCCAATTAGCTGGCATGCCTCCTTGAACTCCTCAAGAGATATGTAACCTGAAAAATATAACTTAACTTAGTTGCAAAGTTAATGGCTGAATGGGCTAACGTGTTTCCACAGCTGCCCGACGACCAGATAACTGAAGTTAAGAGATTAAAAAAAAAAGTACGAGTTCGTGTCAGAGCAGAGCAGAAAGCAACAAAATTCAAGTTAAAAAGTAAGAAAGCCCAAACATATTTAAGAAGATATCTCCGTCTTAACCGTAAATTTGTAAAAAATTAATATTTTCATATAAAACTCGGTCTGCAGCAATAAAAAAAATTATATCAGCATCATAAATAAAAGTTAAACACTTTATTTTAGTTACTAAACATACTCAAAAACATTCTGAAAATTTTAATAACCAGATTAATAAAAATATTACACATGTTAAATCAATAAACATACCAGAATTATCTTTGTCAATAATTCGAAAAATAGCTTCTAAACTGGATTTGTTTTTATAAAGTGTCTCTGCAACTGTAGTTTCAGTCTGGAACAATCAAAGAAAAAATGAATTACTGTTATGTGAAATTTCATAGAAAATGTTCTGAAGGAACACTTATTTAGAGAAAAATATAAAGTGAGGAACTACAATAAATAATCCTTTTGAGTTTTTGCTGTGTGCTCTAAGGAATAATTACTTTAACATGTACAGTATTAATGGGCTCTTGTATCCTGAGATTTTTTTTCCATTAAAAAATAAATTTGATTTGAGATAGATAATAAATCCTAATTCCTCCATTTCCACAAGTCTAACCGATCAGTTCAAGGAATATTTCTCATAACATTGAAACCAATATGAAGAGGACCTGTTTCTAAGCGTATTAGTAGTAGTATTTCGTATATATATAGTAGAATTTCGATTACCTTTTACAAAGCATTGTGAGTAGGTATAATTTTTTGTTGTTTTTCTTACCTTCTACCTTTTATATTCATAAGATTGTATTTTTTTGAAGCATATTTTATTTATTTAAAAGTAATACATTTTTTACTTATCTTCTACACACTGCTCCCTATGTGTGTATATGTATATATATTTATTTTATTTATTTTTTTTCTGCTCGTAATCTATTGTGCCATAGGTAGATCACAATACTTGTCTATTTTTTCACAATATCTTCATGTGTTTTCACTTAAATGTCTTAAGGAACATATATAAATCATTTGAAGGGCCAGGGAGAAAAAAGATGAAAGTGACCAAAAAGTGATTTCGAGAAAAATGAAAAACAAAGTTTGATTTCTATTATCTCCTTTTGTAATATAATCATACTTTTTTTTTTAGTGTATCAATTCCTAATAGATGTTCGTAATCAATATATGCAATTCCATGTAGCTCCTAGGTGAAATGATGAAGGTGAAAAAAGAAACTTAATGAATTTAATGAACAACTTATATTTTACTGGCAATGAACAAAAAATTTTTACGAAAATTTATTCATCTGGGTAATCCAGATATACATCTTCGCTGTCATTGTGAACAGCTGCTGGATTTATGGTCGACAAATTCTCAAAGAACGCCTTCCCAGCAGGGTTAACCAAAAATTTTTTTAGTTGTTGCAAGTCGTTGAACTTTGGTTGAGAAATCGGCAATGGTCCATCATACAGGTTAGTTAAAGGTCTAGTGGAGCAGGACGTTTTCTTGTATGTTGGGCTAGGTAGATTTTTCTGAAAGTCCATGGCAATGGCAGCAACAGTATGATTTCTTTTACTAATTTTTTTGATATTCCTTTTAATTGAATAGAATTTTTCAGCTTTCGATAGGTGAAGTTTGTGCTGTGTCCAATTTTTGTATTTCCAATTTTTGTATTTCCATTTTGGGATCAAATATTTTTTGCGAGTCTGGAAGAGTGGTTGTGGTGCCTGATTCAATTGCTGATTTCTGAGACTTGATGGCATCACACGTGCTGCAGGTATCCTTCCATGGATAGCCGAACGATATACTAAATACATAGTTGAAAATTGATCGGAATGTGTCATAATGTACGATGTTCTCTTTGTGAATTTCATTGTACATCTTGGTCAATTTGGACAAATTAAGATCTTCCAGTAGATATATTTTGTCCAAACCGTTTAAAGAATAATGGGATTTCCGTCCCTTCAACAAATTTATGAAATCCTTCACAAGATCACGAGTTTGATCCATGATTTTATGAGGTCGTTTTACATGTTTACCCCTATTATCTTTGGGACTGCAACCCTTCTCAGTTAATGACTGTTGAATGGTCTGAACTCGTTTAGGCGTAATACCAAAAATAGACGTGAACGCCTTGAAACAAACAGGTAAATCTCTGTTGGTCCCATCAGCATCGACCCTTACTCTAAAAGCATAAGAAGCCTTTTTTTCGCGACTACTGCCTTCCATGCTCTTTCGTTTCTGCACGGGTAGAACAGTAATGAATCCAGAAAGAAAAGAACTTTATTGGTCATAGGAGTTAATTTCGTTGAACTCCTTGATCAATTTCATCCTCACAAATTCTGATACAGTTTGAAAACATGTAAGCCGAAAACACTTACAGTCAGGTACTGGTTCATGCGAAGAGAGCCTTAGTTTCTTCATAACCTCTTTCATTCTCCCAGTCGGTCTCCTCTTTTTTGTCAGTTTGGTCGGAACTTTCCTCACCTCATCACTACTCTCTGCAGAATCCGGAGTATCCATGATGCTGGTACTCAATATTATTTTTTTATACACCAACAATTCAGGAAAAACAATAAGCCACAAAAACAATACGAATTTAGCCATGCACGATTCAACAAGTTATAAGCTGATTGTGAGGAGGTTTCCGCAACACTGCTGGCCACTACCGGTAGCCCGGGCATTTAATTTGACATTCATCTTTCTTCCATCTGCGCTTGTGACATTCATCTATTTTTCCCCTTACCCCGAATCTTTTCATTCACATTTCGGTCGATTCTCATCTTTTTTCCCCCTTGTTGTTTTTCTACCAGATGATATTACTCCTTCATAGCCCCTAGATAGCGCTAATATCTCAAAATTAAAGAAAAAGTGGCTTTCATCTTTTTTCTCCCTGGCCCTTCATTTATTTACTCTAGTTATTTAAAAAAAAAATATTTTATCACTAAAATTGGTTACTTATAAAACTTAGCGTTTCTTTCCAATTTTATTTAGTTATTAGTATGTTTTTGTTTTTTTTACCAATATTATAATATTGTAACCCTTGTTTTTATTTGTAATATACACTCCAAAACTATGTATATACTCATTTTAGTACTTAGATTTTAGTTAGTCTTTATTATAATAGATCATCTGGCCAGATTTATTGTCGATTGGTTTGAACAATATTGTTATTATTAAGGGACGTAGTCCCAGAATAAAGATGTTTTTCTATTTCTATTAAAATGTCTGGGGTGGATTTATAAAGAAAAAATGTCTGTTTATATAAATTTATGTTGACCTTTTCTAAGAGGTTTATGTATCGGAGACTCCATACCTGAGCACAATGTAGCAAAGCTGTATTAATGATGCCTTTTTAATCTTTTCTCTTGCCTTCGATGAGTTCGTTTTGGCTTTTGAATAAATGGCTAGTATAGTACCATTTGTGGAAATGGAGGAATTTAGATTTCCTAAAATATGTTTCGGAAAGCTTAGAACCAAATATTACCAATCTAATCCTGTTCTTTCGAAATATAATGCTGTGCTCAGAGGAAGGCGATTTAGTTTATTAAACCAACCCAGTCTTTTAAATCCCCGCCCACACTCCCTGACCCAGGTAAACTCCGTATAGCCTTAACGGCGAGGAAGGGGAGGACCCACAAAAAAAAAAAAAAAAAACCAACCCAGTCATAATTAGAGCTAATATTAACGGGATATTAAACAAATATAAACAACATTTGCAGGATAGTGACAAGAAAGCATTGCATAGCTCAGCTTACAGTGTTATATTGCTATTTATATATGCGCTTTATTTACCTTATAATAAAATATTAAATAATAAGTATTACTTAAAGTACTTTTCCTTTCCAAAGGTTACCATGTTGATTGATAGAGAGGAGTAAGTAATTATAATTAATGAGGCAAGAGAAGTGAATATGAATGAACTTCAAAAAGAAATAACACTATATTTACCTTTATACAATAACTTGAAGATAAAATAACATGTGTTCTGATCTGTTTCATCATCTTTATAATAACTTACAGTATTGAAAATAAACACATAAACAGAGATCATCATCATCTTTCTATTATGTCCACACAATAGTCCCACAACACCAAGGGATGCCATCCCAACTCTCCCGCCGCTTCCCCAACTCTAACTCTGGCACCCTAAGATGGCAGGCACCCTTTCTTTCCAACTGGTGGATATCCCCACTCTACTCCAAGCGCAACTTGATTGTTCCACATATAGCGACAGCGAACATTTGAAATTATTTCTTAACAATGGTAGGATCTCCCAGTATCTGTTGATGCCAGTTAATTCCAAATGTACCAGAGTATTAATACAGATCCGCCAACCGTGAAAATACTTTATTTAAATTTCAGGCAACATTCAAATTTTAAAAATCAATCCACAACTTGAGTGCAAAATGTGAAATACAATGAAAAAAGGGACACTTTATTATTTAAATGCCCAATATATAATAATTTGAGAGTAAAGATTTATCAGGGTATGGGAAATCTTAAAGGGATTGAAATATTTAAACCAAGCACTATACAAGATATGAGAAAATGGCAGCATGGCTACGAGAGCAGATCGAGCTTTGGGGCTCTACTAAACCATCAAATTCCTGTCGTATCCAATCCCTACAATCCAAAATCCTTAATGCTCCCTACTTTGTCACAAATAAAATCATCCATAATGACCTTAACGTACCATATGTTTCCGATTTAGCTCAATCCAGATAACTGTCCTTTCATAATAAACTTCTGAACCATCCAAACCCGCTCGTTTCCAACCTTGCTTCCTCTTCTATTCCTGATAACCCTCCGAGGCGTCTGAAAAGAAGATGGCCTTGGGACCTTCTAATATAGAAATATAATTGGAGTTCTATCAATGGGTGGTTTCTCTTCATGTTGTACATGTCATATTACTTGTTCATATTTACTTGTTGTATTTATTATTAATTACAGTTGTAAATTTCGTTAATAAAAAAAAAGAAAAAAAAAAGAATATCTTATTCAGTGCAGGTGCACTGAGATGCACTAATATTACAGATATATTTACTCTAGTAAATTGTCTTTTTTAAATTAACTTAATTAACTCAACATCCCTGTTTATATGGTAACCTTCTGGATAGAAAACAGAAATTCGGAAACCAACCTTATCTAAACTTTCTACAAGGATGGATTCTGAGTCAGAGTTAATTGAGCCCAGATTATGTTCCTACTAAAGTTGATCATAAGTTTTGCTGCCATAGTGATTACTGAATTAAGAAATGGAAAATTATGTTACATATCCTTCAAGGTTACTCTTGACCTCAGTACCTCTTGTTATACCTCAATAAGTGAACTTATTATTATAAATACCTCATTATTGATTAAACCTCTGTTGTTGTTTTTAAATTGCTGAGTTATAATTTTAAAAAACAAGTAGTAAGTTTTATAAACTTTTTTGTTTCTAATTCATCAAAATGTTATCATGTGATAAAAAAAAAAAAAAAAAGAAAGAAAAGAAAAGAAATAGAGAAAATAATAAAAAAAGTAATTCTAATTATTTATGTCCTAACCTTTTGCATAATGTTACAAAGTGGTTATTCTTTATTATTATAATTTTTTTCTTGGTCGGTTTCCTATCTATTCCATTATTTTTTAAAGTCAAAGAGATATAAACATTAAATTAAAACTGTAACAAAACAGATGATTAAATGTATACATATGTAATGGGAGTGCTCACAATGTAATCACATAAATATGTAGCCTGTACATTAAAATCTCACACAATCAAGTCAAGAGGGAATCAAATCATGACTGGAATTTGAAATCACACATCGGACTCTCTTTCTAAAATCTATACAATTGATAAGCATGATGTTAATAGGCAAAACTCTATTAAGGGCTGGCTTGAGGCTTGCCTGCCCAACTAAATATATTTATCCAACTATAAACAACGTAAAATACTGTTGCATTGCATCTAAACTTCCGTTCGATACACATTATTCAGAATGTGATTTACTTATAATGAAGAATAATTTTGATGAAGAAGATGAGGATCGAGATGAATGTATAAATATGTTTCAGTTTAACCATTTCATTCGACGTACTATGGGTAGATCATTAGATAGCAGGGAACTGTATTGTGTATGTATTATAATTTTATTTATTGATAAATATAAACTAAAAAAAAATAACAAAGAATACAGTATCAATGAGTATAGACAAACAATATTTTAAAATAATGTTTAAAAAAACTAAGTAATTGACGATATTTTTCTCCAAAGCCAAATAACTTCAGAATTAACAGAGATATAATTTTTTTCTGAATCCTCATTAAAATTCCATTTTATATTTAAAACTAAAGTTTCAAAAAGATAAAAATGTTGGAATGTTTGTTGTAGAATCCAAGTGTAATAGTGTATAATTTCAGTATTCATTGGAAATTGACTACTATTTGTATACTTGTGATTTCTTTCATTATAGACTAAATTATTTATTACTTTACTGGACTGATGTGAACCAGTAGATTTATTTGTTTTTATTTATTTTTCTGTTGTCTTTACAAACCTTTTAGATCTTTGGTCGCCTGAACTATCCTTTTCCATTTTCCATTTACACTTATCTTAGGCTATTCTTTTTCACTTATTCATGTATATATATATACAGTATCTTTGTTGATTATATATATCTATCTGGTTTTTGGTCTCCCATAGCTTCCGAGCTACATGCCCTGCCCATCTTAACCTCCTTGCCTTCATATCATGAGATATTGATTAATAAATTTTTTTTTTAGCAGTTCTCTATTGGTCTTTCTTCACCATACATAGTACATCAATCTCAAATTGCTACATTTATTTTGTAAAGGATTTTTTTTCCAGTGTGAGAAGCAGCTGATCATTCAAAGCCTTAGATAATAATACCATAAAACCGTCAAATATATATATATTACATAGTATTTAAGCCACTAGTGATAGGGGAGGTTAAATTCAATGGCTTACTAAAGTCATAAAATAGAAAATAAGTGCAGCATCAGAATCAGGGATAAAGGGATAGTGTGGTATCCGTATATACTTATTGTTTATAAGTGGTTAAAACTAATACTCCATAGTTGAAACTTATTAATTTAAAATAGACATCTATTGTGGTTTTTATAATTTTGTTAAACATTAATATAAAAAATATATTGTGTGTATATATATATATAAACATTTTTTCAATTTAATTGTGATTCATTTGGAGGGTGGTTAGAGGTAATATTATTACAAAATAGTATTGTATAATATATCTACCGCTATATATATATATCAATACTATTTTGTAAATATTTTTTCACCCTCCAAATGAATCACAATTAAGTTTGAAAAAATGTTTACCCACCCTGTGTTTTATATATTATATATAATAGTGTTTTATATATAATACATTTATCTGTAATCCGAACAAGAAAATTAAAAAAAAAAAATTGTATCACTACAACCTATTTTGGTTTTGGGTTAAGTACTTTGTTAGGAAGTATTGTTTAAAGGCTGAGTAGGGAGGTGATTGGGTCAGGATCATGCTCAAAGGCCTGGTTTTTCTCCGTAATTAATTATTTAATTAAGAGTACCCATTTTATAAAGACTGGGTTGTGCTTCAAGTAAATTAAATAACCTAGAGTTACTGCTATTGCACTATAAAATAAGATTTTGAAAAGTTAAATATTAGTTCTTCAAAATTTAATTATTACATATAAAAAAATAAAGTAATATTTACTTTATTTAAAATAATCCTCTTTTCTGCAAAATTTACATTGATTTTATTAGACATACTACCAATCCTGTACCAGCTTACGGTACTATTTCTTTGGTACAGCCTATGGTAGCGACCGCTTACTTACACTCTTGTTGGATCCAACTTATTATTCATTCAATTCAATAATTTTTTCCCTCAAACTATTTCTCTTAAAAACGATCAGACCATGAATTAGTCAAAGGATTTTGTTGAACTATTCTCCATAAGTATTAGTAATATCGTCGACAACATGTTAAAGTAACCAATGTGAATTTGTCCTACATTAGCTTTCGATTATTATTATTCCTACTACAGTGGAATGAAGAACATTTTTTTGGCAGGCATCATTCTATTAGCATACAAAAGTTGGCTTTTTATTTCTCCAAAAACGCTAAGAAATTTCATTGTTTTAAGTTTTTATCTTGAGGTAGCGTAAGAGGCTTAAAAATAATATTTTTGCTAAAGTTTTACATTTTTTTGGTTGATTATTATTTTTAATAATCATCAATTGGTTCTTTTTTACTATAACATCAATTGTTTCCCAAAATCGAAACAATTGGAGTTTTTACAGAAATATCAAGATATTAATTCTAGTTAAAAATTAAAACAATATTACAATTTTTAGCATTTTACAAACAAGAGTACGTTAAGCCTACCTCTTCCTTGTCTCAACTGAACTTGCATTAAATAGAATTTAAATTTGCTTATGCAATTATTTATCAATCCTTCCTCTATTCACCTCTCAAATATTTAGAGGTGTAATAAATAATTAATTTATTACATGATTTAATACTGATTTACCGATACTTAATAATGATAGGTACTCATTTTTATATTGTATATGTTTATTTAATACATTTTCAGTTTACTAATATTATCCACCAAATAGATATTTCAATTTTGGTAACTGTTCAGAAATTTAACTGATTGCTTTAAATTCTTTATTTTAATAAAAATTTTGATTAACTGAAAAATTATTGGTTTTATAGTAAAATTTATGATGGTCGTCAGCTTTTTTTTTTACTTTCACTTACGTATATATTGTAACATCCCTCTTATATTTTACAAATAATAATAATATAACCTCGGAAGAACACTTTATCCATTAGGATACTTCCAAAAGAAACAAGAGGTTGTTATAATAATAAACAAAATTAGAAGAGTATTAATATATTTATTTATCTCAGGTGTGGGTTTCTGACAATCAGATCAACTATTATTATTTACACTATTTATAATAAAATTAAACACTGATTTTAAAATAAAGTGAAATCTGGATTGACAAGCTAACCTTTTTTCTACATAAGATGTTTCTTCCGTTGTGGCACTGAACTCATTTGTCTTCACACATTTTCTTATGTTCTGCCAAACACATATCTCAAAATGGTAATACTAATCTTCCATTCAACTCAAGGTCTCTGGGAAATCCTCTCTCTTGTAATTCCAAACAACTATTCTCCCTGCCAAACAAGATCTTCTAAGATGGTAAAACTATTACTGGGTTTTACCCACTGGAGCCAGGACAGGATATCTTCTCTTAGCCTCTCTTCACTGCAGTCAAACAACAACTGCTTGCCAAAACAAAAACCTTTGTCCCTCTCCTCTTTGGGATTTTCCTTCTTGGGAAATTACAAAGTAGCCATTTTCTTTTCCCTGCACCAGTAGAACTAGATTATCTTGCCTTTTAATTGTTCAACATTAATTTATTAAACCCTTTTTACTCACTTACAATAAAGTTGTACATTACAATATATAATATATGGTAAGGATAAATATTGCGATCGAGAAAATGCTTTTTTTCTATAATTCAAAACATACATTCTATTCTTCATCTAATTGTATCCATATTTTCCTTCTAAAAATATAACCTATTACCTAAAAGAAGATATGGATCCATTCACATCCATGATCCAATGTCTGTTTCATATTTAGAACTATAAATTTACAAAATAACGAAAGTAAAAATTACACATTTAATAAAAGATATTAACAAAATATTTCAGCTCTTTGCCGAGATAGACAAGGACTGCAATGGGCTGCTTTCTTTGGGTGACATTGTCTGCCATTTTGAAAAGCAGTTTAAACCTCAGGAAGAACATAGAATGAAAGAGGTGTTTTGCCTTTATGATAAGGATGAAGATGGAAAAGTTAAATTGCATGAGCTGAGGGAAATTCTATTCCATCTTGGTTTTTTTATTTCCCGCAGCAAGTGTTTAGAAGATTTTTTTGAAAAAAGAGATCCGAAAAATATAAGAAAAATTGACTATGAAGAATTCAAAAAGTTGATGAAAGAAGATATCCCACATTTAATAAACCAATAAAACACACAAAACACAGAACATTAAAACATCTCAAAATGTTACATTTCAAAAGACAGATGTTTGCAAAAAATATACATACATATAAAACAACAGATGTTTCATCATTTATAAATTCTGTTTTAGTATTGTTTATATTGCTTCCTCACTATGGAAGGTAGGGAAGCATTGCATTGGTGGGAGAGGTTAAAAAAAAATTGTGCTCAGAATAGAAAATTTCCACTCACGTTTTTCGTTTCAAACATCAAGGATCAAATTTGGTTCGGTGTCTGCCTGTCTGTAGTCAAATCGATGTAACGGACATATCACGTTTTTAAGAATAATCAATATGGAATCTTCAAATACGGCACTCTTTCGCATTTTAATATTGGCTGATAAACGAAATTCGTGGATATCAAACCCGCGAATGTTGAAGGGTAACTGTATTTCCGAATCGGCTTCTCCCAGGAATTTTATTCTTATACGAAGAATTGTTTACCTTGTAATATAGATATATTTTAGCCAATGAAAGCGGTGAGGAAGCTATACTGACCTTACTTGTCAGACGTTTTCTTCGTCTATTTCCTTCTTGTAACACTAACTTATATATGTATATTACTAATCCTTTTAGTACTATATTACATTTAAATAATAAATCTGATAGTCCTTAGTACAGGTCCTTTTTAGAAAATTATTAACATCAGCTTGAAATTTCGTAAATGGCTTCATCTCATAGTAACCTTCAACTATTTTATTTACAAAAATTCTCGAAATCGGGACATTTTTAATCTGCAGATCGGCAAACTTTGTCTATTCAATTTGTACAATGTATGATTAATAAATAAAAATACTTTTGAACAAGCGTAGGTGTGCTTTATTGTTTATTATAAATTACACTGTCTGTCTTATCTTAATCTAATCAACATATGTAATCTATTATATTACAATTGAATATACATATAGGTTACAATCTTATACTACACCCTTCCCTTAATCCTCACATAGTCTTTTCGGTGGCTTCACTAGGCGGCCCGATCTAGTGCGCATACCTTCACTAGTTGGAGATGCCTGCTGAGCTTGATCATTGGAAATTGACAGTCCTTCTGGCAAAAGCAGGGAACCATTCTGTGGGTGAAACGGAGACTGTCTCTGTTCCTCCTGAAATAAAGCATTAGAGGGTTGGGGTAGAGGGTCAGAATCAGAATTAGTTGGGTTGAGTTGAGGATTAGTATTAGGTAATTTAAGAAATGGATCAGGATTAAGTATGGTGAGGCGCCTTAAGTGGGATGAGTTTCTTCTATATTCGTTGTCATATTGGTCTCTGACCATATATGATCTTGGTTCTGGGAGAACCTTTGTAATAGATCCTTCTTTCCATCGATCCTTCCATTTAACATAAACTGGTTGTCCCATCTTGAACTCCTCTGATTGACGAGAAGTTGAGTCATAATATAGTTTACTATTGAATTTTAGAAGCTCCATTCTTTGGCGCACTTCATCGTCTGGTGTTTTGGGTATTAGGAGATCAATGCTGCCTGGTTCGCAGTCTTCTACCCATCAACAGTTGGCTTGGAAAATACTCGAGCCCAGAAATGGGAGTTGTTCGGTATTCTATAATGGCTTCATAAATGTCTCCTCCTGAATAAGAGACTTTCTTTATCATCTTCTTCGCGACACCTATCCCTTTCTCCGAGAGACCATTAGATCTAGGGTAGTGAGGACTAGATATACAAATTTTAAATCCCCAATGTTTGGCAAAAGCTGCCATTTCTGCACTACTGAACGGGTTGTTATCACAACGTACAATTTCAGGCGTGCCATGGTTACTAAAAAGAATTTTTAGTTTTTTAATAATTTCAGTGGATGTTTTATTCTTGAGTGGTATAATATCCAACCATCTTGAGTAGTAATCTTCTACAGCCAAAAAAATTTTCGTATTACACTCGCCTATGCCCATACCAATAACTTGAAACGGAAATTTAAGAATTTCAGATGTTATAAGAGGTTCTTTAGGTTTATTGTTTTGGAAGGTTTGACAAGGTGGAACATGAATTTACGAAGTTTGTAATGTATTCGGACATATTTGGCCAATACATAAGGCTCTTGATACGGGAAACGGTTTTGTTTATTCCAATATGAGCTTTAGAATGAATCTGGCTTACGAAGTGATGTCGGAGACTCAGTGGTATAATAATTCTATCATTATAAAATAAAATTCCTTTATTTTCTGAAAGTTCGTCCCGGAGCCCATAAAAAACCTTTATTTCACGTTCCAAACACTTTTTATGAACTCCTTCCCAAGCATTCCTGATATAATTTCTAAGTCCACTGAAATCCTCCCTGGTAGCTTCTTGCAAGATTTTTATATCCTCTGATGGCACCGGCAACAATTCTATTCTAATATCAACAATGTATGATTAATTAATAAAAATACTTTTGAACAAACGTAGGTGTGCTTTATTGTTTATTACAAATTACACTGTCTGTCTTATCTTAATCTAATCAACATATGTAATCGATTATATTACAATTGAATATACATAGAGGTTACAATCTTATACTACACAATTAGGTACTACAAACTCGTAAATACTCATTTGTGTATTTTCCACTTGAATCGTATAATAATTTGTACATAAAATTAAGAACAAAATATGGCCTTCTTAAATATTGAGCCATTTGGTGTGAAACCTACACCCTCAAATGTCAAAATAACGAGGTTAAACAGACCAAACGGCCCAATATAATTGGAGGCCACCTTTTTTCTCGATTTAATGATCAAATTATCTTACGATCCAAGTGAAAATCAAACGGATATTTACGAGTTTTTCAGTACCTAATTAAATTGACAAAATCCGGCGATCTCCGATTTCTAGATTGAAAACGCTCCAATTCCAAGAGTTTTTTGTAAATATAACAGTTTTAGGTTACGATGAGATGAAACTATTCACGAAGCGTATGTTAATAATTTGGCAAAAAGGGGTCTGTATCAGGGACTATAATACAGACTACATTTTAGATTTCATAACATAGGGTTATTCTTATTTAACTGAGCATTTGGTTAAACAGCTGTCGCGTTTTTTTTTTGTATAAATTAATTATTGTATTCCACATCCTATAATTACTAATGAATTTTTTTTTTGCTTTCTTACTACTTAAGATAGGGAAGCTTTATTCGTGCGAGAAGTTAAAAAAAATTTTGTGCTCAGAATCGAAAATTTATTTATTTATTTTTACATTCCGCATCTACCCGATCGGGTCATTAGCGGCAAATCGAAAATTTCCACTCGAGTTTTACGTTTCAGACATCACGGTTCAAATTTGGTTCGGTGTCTGTCTATCTGTAGTGAAATATGTAACGATCATATCATGTACTACCATTTACCTAATTTTCATGAAATTTTTAGGAATCGTGTGGGATAGCGTTTAGATGGTACCATATCAATTTTATCAAATTCCATCCAGCTCTATTCAAAAAGTTAATTTATATTGTATTGTTTGGTCCATTTCAAACATTACTGGCATGACACTTACTGCCGTTACGTAGATTTCGTATATTTTTCAGTAAATATAAATTAATTTCTACTCTGAGTTTGTAAAAAAAAAAAATCTTATTTGTGATTCTGTTTATTTCTATTGAAGTTCAACCAGCTCGTCGTGGTCTCGATTTCTTCCTTGAACACCAAAATTATGTGAACTTCACTCGTATTATTATATCCCAGCTTAAATTAGTTTTGTTCTGACTGAAGAAAAATATTGGTCTCGTTAACTCCGAACAGACAAAAAGTTGAATTTTTCCAATGGATTTTTTGTTCCACCCATTTTACTTGTGAAAACATACCTATTATTTAATATATATAGCAACTGTTAGTTCAAAAGGTCTTTTGGAAAAATTTTCAATTTTATTCTATTTGTGCTAAAAGTGAGATTTTGTAGTCTGCAACTGATATAATTAGCCTGCTACTATGGAAAACAACAGAGGGAAATAAAAGATGAAATTGTACTAATAAATCATAAAGAAATAATTAGTTTTTGTACTCTCCTGTAAAACAATACATTTTTACATACGACCTTTTTACTAACAATAGCGATATTCAAGTACTGGAAAAAATGTTTTTATCACGTTTTTTAATAAATATGCAATGTTGAACGATTCCGCATTTTAGTATTCGTTGATGAACAAAAATCGTGAATGTCTTGAAGGACTACTGTATTTCCGAAAACACCTTCTTCGGAATATATTGTTCCCATACGAAAAATTATATACCTTGAAATATAGATATTGATTAGTCAATGAAAACGGTGAGGAAGCTATACTGACCTTACTTTACAGACTTTTTTATTTATTATGAAGGTGATAAATTACCAGAATTTTCAGTTGAGATTAGGTTTATAAGCAAAACATACGTTTTAATATTAAAAATAAACATATGATAATAAACAGCTGTTGTTTACAAGTTAATCATGAAATAATTCCTACATGACACTGAATCATACATCATAGAAAATTTTCAGCAAACAAAAACATCATGACACTACACGGAACTCTACCTAGATCTTTCATGTGGCTAATCAGGAAACCCATAGAATTATTTAAACCAATGAATATACAAACATCTGGAAAAAGCTATATAGTAGGCAATCGTTTCAGACAGTATTCCATTGAAGATTTGGAAAGGATCAAACTTAATTTCTCTTTGGCAAACAAGGATATTTTAGGCAAAATGAATATGGCCGAGTTCAACTATTTCATTTCTCTGTCTACAGGTCGAAAATGGGCAGGACATGATTTATCCAAGGTAGAAATTAATCTTAATTAGCAATACTTAGGGGTATTATAGAATTAAGATTATAAATATTGATCCTTGAAGGGACCATATTGATCCTTTTTAAACAATAAATTATACTATAAATACTTTAAAAGTAGATTGACTAACATGGAACCCACATACTAGACTCAAAAGACACGAATTCAACCGACGATATGGCCAATTATACAGACTACCGAACTGAAAATCTAAACTTTCAATTGAAAATAAATTACTTATCTACAAGACAATCCTGAAACCTATGTGGACATACGGACTTGAACTGTAGGGAACAACAAAATTTTCTAGCATCAAACGTATTCAATCTAAAGTCCTTCGAACAACAGTTGGTGCTCCATTCTATGTAACCAACCAAATCCTACACCATGACCTTAATATCCCATTTGTCTTAGACTTGATCCCAGAAAAATTCTCCACATTTCACCAGAACCTTACCTATCATCCAAATCCCCTTGCACAATCCCTATTCAGCACAACCCATCCCTACAATCCACCTCGAAGGTTGAAGCGGCAGTGGCACAAAGACCTTTTATGAATATGAATTTGTGTATGTGAGTAGCTGTTTTTATTAGTTTAGTTTCTTTTTGTTTGGTTTAGTTTATACACATTATAATGTATTATTCATTTTTATTTATTGTTGATAGAGGGTCAATGTGCTCTCTGAACACTATTAGAAATGTCCTTATTTGGGACAGATTGTAAGATCTCTCAATAAATATAGTTTTAAAAAAAAAGTAGATTCAAATATTTTACAGACTAAGGGGTCCTGTTCATATAAGTGTTTGTAATATTTTCTTTCTGTGAGGCATAAGATGGAATCTCTTCGTATATATATATTTTTTTTTTTTTTTTTTTTTTTTACAACTGTCATTGAAGATAGGATAATATGTCAACACGAACTTATAAACATACAAAATTTCACTCTCAACATTGCACAAAATTCTAAAAACAGAAAACGCTTATATATGCTGATATTTTAAATCAGTTTATTCAAGTTTTTAAGGTAGAAAAAAAAACCTTAATTTCACCTCCTTAGATTCAAATGATATGCATATATACACATACACATACATATAATAATAATAATAATAACAGTGTGTTTTATTTCGATTACAAAATAAATTACATTATAACAATATGCCTTACTAAAGGCTAAGATAAAAAAAATGTTTATGATTTTACAGGATAACTTACACACATTAAGCAATGGGCTATTTGTCCGTCTGCCCGGTTGGCCACTTTTACATTAATAATAAAAATTATAATCTGTAGTATTACAAGATTTGCTTCTCATAACTAAAGAGCAGCATTATACCTGAATATAAATATAAAATAAATTGCAAGACATTTTGAGCATACATACACGTAGTTCCCATTTCCTATATACCAAATCCATATAAAATTCGAATGCATACAATATAACAACAGAACAGCAATATAAATAATAATATTATTATAAATTGTAATAATAATCCAACATCACCCAGTTCATAAATATTTACATAAACGTATGTTCTGTTTATAAATGCAAACGTATTAATAATTGAATTCGTTTATCATTTGTTTTTTATATTTGAATGCCATAGTCGAGTATTTTTATAATCTGTCCCAGTCCTTTCCGTTAAGATAATCCATTACTTCAGTGCTGTTAAGTAATATTTTTTCCGAAATAGATATTTCGGAATTATTTTAACACGGAGCATGTACCAATGAAATCTATATTATCTTATATTTACAGATAGGGCAGAACAGTTTATCTGCAGATCTACATACATACATATATTATATATCCGTTCCGTTAATCACAGAAAGAGAAAATTATACCAAAACAACTTCATCCAAATATAAACATAAAAGCTTTAGCTCGGTTAAAAATTAACTTCAAAAATTTTGTAATAGCCCAATATTTCCAGAAAATAATTTCTATGCAAAGTAGAGCGGCAACTGAAAGTTGTATGATGCGCGCACCAGATTTTTTGAATAGTAAAACAGTGTTGGTTTTTTTTTAGACAGTTTATGCTTATTAATATATAAAATACATTTTATTTAAAAAAAAATGTTTTATACTAAGGCACGTGCATCCGGCATATGCAAGCCGGCATCACTTTTAGGCGTTACAAGGAAATATATAAGAGATTTCAACAGAAAAATTAATTTTTTCAAAAACTTTGTTAGAAAATAAAATGTATATCTATAGAGAGTAAAACAAAAATGAGATTACACAAAATTTGCCCCGTTTGCCTTGACACAGTCATTTAATCTCCGTGGCCAGTCATCAATAGCAGCACGTAGCACTTGTTGAGGAAAGCGCTCAACTGCTCTAACCAAACCTTACATACAAAATTGAATAGTTGTAAAAGACGAATTATTAGAACATTATAGGAAAGTTTCATCAAAATCGTTGGAGCCGTTTTTGCGCTACATTCTATAGAAAAACATGGTTTTCACTTATTGCGCAGCCGCTATTGCGCCAATTTGTGTCACAGGCATCCGTAGTCAAAACCCTACAAAATAAAAAAGAAGCAACGAAATTGGTTCACTAGTTTCCGAGAAAATCTTATCACAGACAGAGAAATGTTTTTTTTTTTGTTTTTTTGCAGAAATTACACCAGACTAAAATTGAAAAGAAAAATCTGACCATCTAATATGTGCATTGAAAAGAACTAATTAAAATAATGTCAATATTTTTTTTTTGTTTTCATTATACATTTCTTTTAAGCAGACCCTACACGGTAATTCATGAATGAACGTCACAAGAAGTTCCAAGATTGCCCGCTATCGCTTTGTTCATGAAGACCCTTACACGATCAATCATTACTGATCATTACTTATGTGAAGTTTCCACTTTTTTTTCTCTCCAATTTATTGCCTACTTGACTATTTAAAGAAAAAATAGTTGAAAATGGTTAATAATAATACAGACTAGGGATATAAACAACTATTTACTTTTATGAAATTATTTACTTAATAACGAGACCTAGGTAAACTAACCTATCTAGTAGTAAGGTTAGTCTCATAGAAAATCGTTTTGACAAAAGTTAGTAAAATATAAGTCTACTACATACAAAAATTAAGGAAAGGTATTGCGAAAATAATAAATTTGTTAAGTAAAATGGAAAAATTAATGACAAATAAACACAACAGTTAAAATTTTTTTTTCCTAAAGTAAATTGTGAAATTTCCTCATTTTTTTATTTAATTTGTTGCCCACTTGACTATTTAAAAGACATAGTTGAAGATGGTTTAAAATTATAGACAAGGGATATGAAAAATTATTTAACTATTTAGATATAATGAAAATCAGAAATTTATAATGGTTGTGAGGCCTAGGTAACCTAACCTATCCAGTAGTATGGTTAGTCTCCCCACTACTTTTACCTTTGTCCCCCCTCCACTTCTCGTGAATGAATCTTTGAAATCCGCACCACCATCAGTACTTCATTCACTACCTTACACGACAATTCGGAACGTCATTAGTGCAAATCCGATTGACCGTGTAGGGTCCCCTTTAGATTTTGTATCTCCTAAAATTTAGTTTTTTTTGTGTTTTTTCAAAAAAATTGTAAAAATAAAACATGTGTCGTTTTTTAATTAACAGATTCACATATTTTATACATAAACAAGATATTTTTACAATTAATATAAATGATATAATTTCGTGTCAATTCTCATTAAAATAAGCATAAATAAAAAACAGCTACATGTTATAGTTGTTAGAACTTCTGAATCCAATTACTTAAAAAGAAAATTGTCTGTAGTTAAAACTATGTCACGCTGCTAGTTTCTTTATTTTTAAACTGATGACAATAAAATTCATATAGGACATAGATATAGACAGATAACTAGATGTATAGATGGATAGATAACTTTGTTGTGAGTGATTTCTGAGTGAAAGCTCAATTTGTTAGTTAAAACCTTTTCATACCAAGACTAAGAAATAAAATATAATTAACGAATTTTAATCATTTAATAGGAAAATAAGACTAAATTATTACGTTTCAGCTGTTCAAAAAACTCGATATCAATAGAGACGAATACATCTCATTCACAGATGTTATGGACCATTTGAATAAAGCACAATATGAACAAACGAAGAATACTTTAGCTTATGCATTCTGCAAGTTCGATAAGGATTATGACAATCTTATGCATTTACATGAACTGAAAGAGGCCCTTTTTTATCTAGGATTCTTTCAAGCAGGAGATAAGAAAGTTGATCAGTTCTTTTGCGCCAGGGACAAGAACAACGACGGAAGGATCACCTTTGAAGAATTCGTAGCCATTGTAAAGGAGGATATGGCGGGATTATTTTCAAGGGGGATACCTAAGCCAGTCACTCAGTCACGGATATCTTGCAAACCAAGATGCAGGTTGAAGAAAAAAATTTTCATAAAAACAATAAAAAAAGAATTTCCTAAAGGAACTTTAAAACTTTAAAACAAAAAGAATTTTCTTAAATTATTGGTATCATTTATTATTACTATTATTATTATTACTAGTGACGCGGTTGAGTGTAACGCGGTCTTACCCTTCGGCTATGTTTGAATTTCTTCGATTCCATTTTACGATCTCTCATTTCACCGTTCACCTTCACATTTATTTAATTATTAAATTCTTTCGTATTTTATATTCAATACTAAAATACGTAATGAAAATCAAATTGAAATTCCCATCTACCACTGATTATATTATAAAAATAAATTATAATTTTGTACCTCAACGATGGATAAGAAAAACTGTGAAACGGAGAAAACATAGACAAATTCGGTCGCTGTGAAAATTCAAAGCTTTGTAACAATAATTATTAATGGTTAATAATAGCCCGATTATCAGATCAGAATCCTAAAAAATAATTGATTATTTCTAAAATGAACGCTAATAATGTTTAACAATATTTCAGAAAACTATATTTTTATTTTTGTCGTCCCCTTCCTCTCCTTTAAGGATATACGGGGGTTTTCCCTGGTCAGGGGATTAATGTCAGAGTTAAAAGCCCCCATTGGAAACGAGAAGCGATCTATCTTATCACATAATCTTATTCGGATTGTCATACAACGCGTGGTGCTGTGCACAGGCGTTAGACCGTTCGGCCATCCCCGCTCTCTAGAAAACTATATTTACTATTTTATTATTATATGTATTTTCTCTAGACCTATCAGTGGTAAGTGGAAATTTCAATTTAATTTTAATTACGTATTTTTGGATTAAAAATAAAATATTAAAGAATTTGATGATTAACTAAAGGTGAGCTAATATACTGTAATAAGGACCCGAAGAAACACGAGCGTACATCCGAACTTGTCTGAAGGGTTAGATTAAGCTGCCATACGTAACACATTCTTAGTATAATATGTGTTCCGATAATATTATATACATATAGTGTATATACATATAGTATATACATATATTCATATAGTGCGACTTTAATTACGGCAATATAAAAATTTAAATTTGTACATACACCAATGCTTAAACAAATACGTACAAAAAAATATAAATGAATATAGCGGCATACTTTATCAATGGCACTCTTGTCAGACTAAAACTATTTCGTGGCACTTAATTATTTATTATGATCAAACAAGTAAATAAAATATACAGTCGTGACACGAAATGGTAAGTTAAAAAAAAATAGATTAGACAGCTGTGAAAACATGTGGTAATTAAGTTTTTTAAATAATATTTTGTACCACCTGACACTTAGCTTCATCATAAAATACTTAATTCTGCTAAAAGAAGGATTGTTAGTATAAGTTATGTGATTTTTCTATAGGTATTTTTTTTATTTTTTTTTATTTCCTCTAGATCTATCGTTGGTTGGGAATTTCAATTTAATTTAAATCACGCAACAACATTTTCTGTTAAAGGTAAATAAGCTATATCTACTTATTTTTTATCAGAAGATATTTTTCTTATTACTTATTTTATTATTTATGTATTGTAAAGGTATAAATATAACTTAACCTAATCTGAACTACACCTATAAATCAAGCTCTGTGGATGTCAATACTATCTACCATTAGCAAAACGAAACTTTTACCGTTCTAATGTTCAAGATAAACTTTTTAAAAATATATAATTATTTTAAAGCCTCGTTTTTGTTTATTATTTTCAATAATCAATCAAGAAAAAATAAGGTTAAATCTACCTCAAAATTTGAGGTTTTACTTTTCAAGATACGTAGAATCCTAAAATAGAATACAAATAATTTCTTGAGTCTACCTTCCGCGATTTTTCTTCGAGACTACTGAACCGATGGTTTTCAGATTTGGTGTCAATATCAGAGGTTACCTCAGGATGATTCTTTCAACATAATAGCCGAAAACCTAAGTTGGTATTGACTGCAGTGCCTACAGGGATGTAACGATTTAAATGAAATTTCGCCAAAGTCTTTCCCCCAAAGCCTTTTAAATTTATCTGTACTTAGTTCTGCCATAAATATAATTATAAGGAAATATATACAGATTTCAACCGAACATTAAATTTTTTCAAAAACTTTATTAGAAAATAAAATTTATATCTATAGAGAGTGAAACAAAAAAAGAAATTACTCAAAATGGCTCCCTTTTGCCCTGACACAGGCATTAAACTTCGTGGCCAGTCATCAATAGACACGCAGCACGCTCGGACCAGAGATTGTTTGAGACTTTCTAAGTTTGCTTTGTGATATGCCATCCTCTCCAGTTCGGACCAAAGACGATAATCTTCTAGTGGGTTGAGATCTGGGCTTCCAGAGGGTCAATCTGAGGCAGAGATGAACTCTGTAATGTTCTTTTGCAGCCACTGCTGAATTGACCTGGCCTTGTGAGATGGAGCGGAATCCTGTTGGAAAACCCAATGACTTCCAGCAAACAGAGTATCATTTAGAGGCTTGACAACAAGTTCCAAGATATTGTCCAATGACTTCATGGACTTCTTTAGAGCTGTGTGCGTACACACGATTACTTTGGCGATTGAATTTTTCTTAAATTGTAAACATTTTCTCATCGCAAAACAAAATCTTTCGATGAAGACCATTGGTGTAACGGCCAAGCAGCACTTTGCATCTATACACTATATTTTTTTTTATTGAAGTGGTTAGCATTGGTCCTGTCATTGTTCGAAATGCACCCATCCTAAGGTCACTTTTTATTATGCGAGACATTAATCTGACAGAGATTTCCATTTCCCGAGACATGATTAGTTGTTTTCGAATGAGATTTCTTCGAATGAGCAGTCACTGCTCTCATTGTATTTCCCGTTCTCACAGTGCGGGGACGGCCCGGTCAAGGTCTGTCACATACAGATAGGGTCTCATTATATCTATTTATAGTGCGGTACACGAGCATACGGCTGATACCTATAGGTTTCAAAGTGTTGAAAATCTCTGACCTACATTTTCCAATAGCGATCACAGCTATTCGGTTTTCTTTATCAGCCCACTCCATGTTAACTGAGCGAAAGAAAAATACAAACTAATTGAGGCTATTACCCTGACATGTAAAGAAAATAACATGATCGAGGTAAGGATTATCTAAATGATACCCATGGATGTAAACAAAGTTCAACTTTGGTAACAGTATTTATGGCACAACTAGGTACAGGTAGAAAATACTTCACCGAAATGTACACTCCTGCATGTAGTATAAACTGCAGCGCCTATACGAATGTTCTTATTTCCATGAAACTCGGTTAAAGTCTTCTTCGAATCCATTTAAATTTATCTATATAATATACTTCACCGAAAAGAAGCTGGAGAAATAGATACGAGAGGTGGTGAAATAAGATTTCTGAAAAACTCAAAATGTATAAACGTGTTGTACATGGATATTTAAAAATTTACGAAATTGCCTAAAAAACAAAAAAATAATCGTCGAAATCGGATGATTTAATACAAATATATGTTGTTCAAAATATTTTCCACATCTTTTTTTGTAGAGCTGAAATCCTTTGTTCTGTTTTTTGAAAAGTCTTACATAAACCGAAGGATTAGAAATTATTCTCTATATTTATTAGCATATTATAATAATAAAATAAAAATTATTTAAATCAGTATAAGAAATAACCTTTTATTTATTATTCTATATGTGTCAAATGAATTATTGTTGAACATTTGACATATAAATTTTTGGAAATAATAAACCATTATGTAATAATTTTAAGCGTATTTTCTTTGTTATCGACTAGCTTATAACATCTTTCGTTACTTATGTATAAATAAATAAATTTATTTGAGGATTAATATTGTATTAATAAATTATTTATAGAACTATTGAAAGAGGTATTGTAAAATATTCTTCAGAAATTATTGTTACAACGTCAGTTTATTAAATTTTAGTACTATCATGTATGTCTGTTATAAATTCTACTTCAGTTGTGTCATGTGTGTTCAAAACAGATGACAGATGACAGAGGAACCATTTTGTGAACAGTACATATGTGATTTCGAGATTAATTTTAATCACAGAGCAATAAAAGATTGAAAACCAGCTGAACACGGTGAGTATCTTATATATTATTTCTAAAAGGTGTTTTTTGTCGGTAGGCCATAACTTCATCAGTTCTTCATCAAATCCAATGATTGACCACTCGTTTTAAAGATATTCTTCTCCTTCAAATGGGAAAAATAGTCCCATTCCCCCGGAATTTCCGAGAAAAAAGTTATGAAGGAAAAGAAAATTTATATACGAATAACTCAAAAAGTATGCATTTTTTTCTTAATGGTACCTATGATTATTAGAAAGATAACTAAATTGCCTATAAAACAAAAACAAAATCGATTAGAAATCTGTAAAATTTAAACGATTTGTACGGACCGAAGGAGTGTTCAAATATTTTTTTAAGGAGAAACAGAGTTGAGATTTATATTCGGCAGCTTGAAAGATCCTCGAATACAAATTTTCATAGCGATCGAAAAATACAATTTTTTTTCTACAAATTTGACCTATTTGATACAAATCTACCCCTTCGATTTTTTTTTCGAAAATCAAAAAAAGTATGATAACTTCAATATGCTTCCCACCTATCCACACGAAATTTTTTAGGTATATAGAGCCTTATAAACTACACGAAATAACACAAACTGTACCCCCTAAATAATTTAGAACTGAAGTTATAAAATAAAAAGCTGTTAGGAGTTTTTATTTATTTATTCTTTATAGACGCGTAAAATCAAAAAGTTATTCTCATTCAAATGCGAAACATAGTCCTATCCTCCCGAAATTTCTGGAGAAAGTTATGAAGAAAAAAAAAATATATTTGCGAATAAATAAAAAAGTATGCATTTTTTTCTTAATAGTACCCATGATTATTAGAAAGATTACTAAATTAACAACAAAAGAAAAAAAAATGGGACAATTATTAACAAATATTCAGTCGATTAATTTTGGTATACTAAATAATTTCTTCCTTTTTAAAGATACTGAATTTACTATTCTACTACTTTTTTTTTTCTTGGCTGATATATGCTTTATTATTTCTTAAAAGCATTTTTTTTTTGTACATTTTATTTTTTTTATAATTTACAAAATTATTTTAATGTTACCTTTTCAGTCAGCGTTTAGAAATAGGCTCCAGCAAAGCAATTTTTACCAATATTTTGGTTTATTATATTAAATGGAATATTGTAATCGACCGAGGAAAAAAACTAATTCTCCTCTTACACAATGCATAGGATCTACTTATTTCTATATTTTTTTGCTATTTCTTCACTAAAGAAAATTTTCTGCTAATTATTCGCACAGGCCAACTAGTTTTAATTAATTGTTATGATTGTTACTCTAATAACTTTCTCAAATGTAATGTTATGAAGATTTATTCGATTTAGTTTTATAGTATATGATGATCTTTTCTCCTTCAACAGAGCGAACTTATTAGTCCGTAGTACAGACCCCTTTTTTCATCAAATTATTAACATCGGCCTAAAACTTCTTGAATTCCTTCCTCATGCCGTAAACTACACATTTTTTATCTACGAAAATTCTCCAAAATAGGGCATTTTCTCATTGAATTAATTTCTTTAATGAGGTATTAATATATCATAAATAACGATTTTTTTTTCCACTCGTATCATAAGATAATGCTATCACAAATTTGAGACACAAAAAAATATTGGGCTGTTGGCCTATAAATGGTGTTGTAGGTTAAGTGGCCTAACTGCAAAATTAAGGACCTCAAAACAAGAAAAAAAAATCCTCTGAAGGTATGTCCGCAAACGCTTTGTTTAGGAGATATTCAAACCTAAAGATTTTCGTGTTTTTTTATTATTGACGATATATTAAATAAATAAAATTATTTGTTCTAACTACTTTATTTATTAAATGTAAACATTAAAAGTCATATTAAATATTGTTCAAATTGATTTTCTTGAGCATTAAGACAGGCTCGGCATCTTTCTTCAGCAGCAGCAGTGGCAGAACGGCACTGGATATGTGTTATTGTTTCACAAGATTCAATTATCCTTCTTCGTAAGGAATTAAGATCATTGACCGGACTTGCTCAATCATATCCCATGTCCCAATCAATGGATTGGCCGTGCAGGAATAGTGGCTTGGCCTGCACGCTCTACAGACCTGACAACACTGGATTGTTTTGTTTGGAGTGACATTAAACAAAAAGTCTATACAAGTCCGGTCAATGACCTGAATTCCTTACGAAGAAGAATAATTGAATCTTGTGACAACAAATTCACAAAAAAATTGTGCATTATTGAGAAAATCAAGGCTTGGAGAATCGTATTACAATTTTGTAATGCTATGTTATTACAATGCGTTCTTGATATTTAAAAAAATATAATGTTTTGGTTATGGAAGAACAAGAAACAGTAAAAAAAAAAAACACTCGTAAATGCCCTATGCTCCACTAGGAGTATTTGTGAGTTTGGATTTTTCTTTTAATAGATAAAAGCATTTCAATTGGTTCTACGTGTAAACTGATGAATGCCATTAATCATAATCCACCAAAAAGTGTATAGTTTTTGAGATATTTGTGAACGAAATTATTTATTCATTGTAACTTTGTCTCCAGCTTCTTTCCGGGGAAGTTTCGTCAAAATTTATACATCGGTTTTGGCGCTAAAGTCTACAGCGATACAAATTATTCGGCCAATATTTTAAAACAGAAGGTCGAATGGTAATTTAGAGTTTCGAAGATCATCCTCGGGTGACATCAGATATTGATACCATACCTCAAAGCAAAAGATTTATTATTAAAAATAAAAAATTAAATCGAACTAAAAGTATACTGTTGTCACAGCCACCTTAATTGTTCTCAACCTTGGTCCTACTTTGGAAGAAGGCAAAAGAACTAAAATAATAACAATAATACAAATAAAATAAACAAGTCGATTTAATATTACATTTATTAATATTTTTCTAACGCTTATTAATTTATAAATTCGTAATTTTAATCTTTAAAAACATAAATAATAAAAAGCTTATGTTATGATTATAAACAGGTGACAAACATGAATTAATTAAAAGCCTTCGAAAACTTTTCAGATCCAAGAACAAGGGTGAAAAAAAAATTGGCAGTTTTCTCAAAGTACATAGAAGATAGAAAATCATCAAAACAGAAATCATGGCATTGGGAGGGATTTTATCAAGAGGATTCATTGGCGCATTCAAGAACGTTACCAATGTACTTAAGCCAGTCAGAACCCCTTTTTCTAAATTTATTAAACATTCATCGACCAGGAACTATAGGGAAGGACATTTGGAAAAAATTAACGAATATTATGCCATCGCAAATAAGGATATATTGGACAGACTAAATACGGCCGAATTTAACCATTTCGTAAGTTTATTGCTGGGAAGAAAACTGGATGCATTAGATCTTCGCGAGGTATTATTCAATAAGAATTTATATGTTTATAGAATAAGATTTCATCTTATTTTTAATTTTTTCATATTTTAGGCAATAAAACTGCCAAAAGAAAAATAAGAAGATAACTTATTTTTAAGTTTTTAGATCAAAATTTGAATTTAAACAAATCCGTTAGTATCATATGCTATTGATGAACTTTTATAAAATATTTCATAAACTATAAGCAATATTTTTATTACAGAACAATCTCGGTAATTCGTAATTCCAAGCACAGGTGGGTCTATGGGGAAGGGAGAGGTGGGTTTTTGGGCTGAAGCTCCCTCCCCTCCCCCCCAAAAATGGTATAATATAACCATGTCTTATGAAATCAATTTATCTCTAAAAGTATTATTGTTCGTCTGATTACATTTAATAGAACTTAAAGAATCACTTAAACACCATTTCAAATGGGTAGTTAATTTATTTCTTCCGAAGTAATTATCCTAATATATACATACAAAAAAAGGTAGACCAGCGATGATCTTTTGTGACATTGAAGTAGGAATGACATGTCGAGGCACTATTGACATTCTGATTGATCGTGTAAGATTGATTGATGTATTGATGGACGTGACTAACGGATTTTTGGAAATTAAAGCTTCAATCACGAGAAGTGAGAAGACTGAAGTAAAAGTGCTGGAGAGACTAACCTTACTACTAGATAAGTTAGTTTAGGTAGGCTTCATAACTATTGTAAATTCATGATTTTCATTTAAAATAAATAGTTCTCATAGTCTTGATTTATATTTTTATAAACGATTTTCAACTGATTTCTTTTTAAAATTGTCAAATGGCGTTAAAATAAATTTTAATACAAGTGGATAATAACACAAATTACTTATAGAAAAAATTATGTATAGCTGATGTGTATATTGAGTGGCCTCATATCAAAGACGAACATCTATCATTTTCAGAAAGTAGAGAAAAAGTCATTTTAATTTTTTTTAGGTTCAAACTAAACTGTTTATGGTTAATTTATTTAAGACTGTTCAAATTTAATCATGATAAAAAAAATCATTTGAATTGGCTTAAATTGAAGTGATGTTAAAAAAATTGGCGTTTTCTCGACTTTTTAAAAATGATACTATGTCCACCTTTGATATTTTTTTTTCTCAACAAATCTATAGGTTCGTAATATTTTTCCTTGATTTTTGTAAGTGGTTGACTTATATTTTTCTTACTTTTTTCAAAACGATGTTCAGGCGGCACTAGGAAGTAATTATTATATCGCTAATTTTCCGTGACGTCCGACTCTATAAAAGATAACGGTATATAAATAAGCTTTTTTAATGACCCACATTTTTATTAATGAAAACTGAACCAGATCTACGCTGCTTATCTTAGCGTCAACTGAGCTGAAATGGTGTCAGTCTGATTGATAAATACGAAATAACTTTATTCTGGGACATAGTCCCTTTAGAATAACAGAATAGTACAAAATTGTACTATTTTAATTGTAAAAAATATACAAAAACGGCTGTTTGGTGTATGGAGGTCTATCTGCCAGGCTAGAAATGAGACTGAAGAAACTCATAAACTGTTGCATAACACAGGCGGATCTACGGGGGGGGGGGGAGGGCTTTCGAGCTGAAGCCCCCCTCAAAATGGGAAAATAAAACCATGTTTTATCGAAAAAAAATATTAAAAAATTATCTCTCAAAGTATTATTGTTCTTGTAATTACGTTTAAAAGGGCTTTAGGAATCATTTAAACACAATTTCATATAGGTAGTTAGTGTCTTTCTTTTTTTCCAAAGTAATTATCGTTATTTTTATGAAAAAACAAACTTTCGGGCTGAAGCCCCCCCAAAAATAAATCCTGGATCCGCTAGCGTTGCATAAGATACATCTTCGGGATCCCTAGGCGTTCACGTGTTTCATTCTGGTACACCGAGTTGAAGTGGCTTTATCCTACTTCCGGACCACAATTCCTCCTTGGTGTTTTCCTTTTCCAAGTCTTCAGAACCAAAAACCCTCCATGCATCCTGGAACTCCTTACTCTACGCTCATCTAGCCACCCTCTTAATACTAGGTCTCGACCTATGGATTTATATATCTCCTTCAGCAAATCCTTCGTCGTTCGTGCTCGTGGAACTCTCTTCTTAACTCCATACCTCA
This sequence comes from Nezara viridula, assembly GCA_928085145.1. Taxonomy (NCBI): domain Eukaryota; kingdom Metazoa; phylum Arthropoda; class Insecta; order Hemiptera; family Pentatomidae; genus Nezara; species Nezara viridula. The sequence continues at coordinate 150,873,919 of OV725080.1, read as the reverse complement.
ATCCTCGACCACAAATTCCTTCAAACTACTCCTGTTTCATCACCTACTCCACTTTCAAACTTCCGCAAACATGTAAAATTACTTTCATCTGTACTGTTTAATTTCAATCTACTGCCCAATTGCAATAACAATCAACAGTTAATTAGTTAATATTTTTTATTATTCTAAGTTAGGCCAAGATCCATAAATTTGTAACTCACTCATGGACAGGGAGCTCAGTGATGGACAGGTTGCACTTTAATTGTAAATAAAAAGCTTTCATGTTGAATAAAAGGTTCCAGTTTTTTTCTAGAATGAAGAACAATGCCCTCTATTGACAACTGTATGAACAAAGTTTCCAAAAGAAAATTTTAAAATCCTATCATTGTTGTTTCTATAGTGCTCTTAAGTGTGTTTCATACCTTCCTACTAACAGTTTTGCTAAGAGTAAGTTGAACATTTATGTTTTCTTATCTTTATAGTTAAACAAAGATTTTAGAATTTTTCTGAGGTATGTCCATTAATGGTACCGAACTCTTGTCCATTACTAGAACAATTGAATTTCAGTGTGTCAATCACTAGTGCAAAAAGGTGTTTTTTTTTGTTTAAATGGAGGTTATAACTGCATAACTGAATTTTTTTCAATTTTAAAGAGTTAAATAGAAAAAGGTGACCCTAGAAATTCTCAATTCCCAACGGAGAAGTTTATAACTATAATAATTATGGCGGCAAAAGCCAAAAAATTTCTCAGCTAGGTCGACTTACGGTGGACTTACCCTAGTTAACAACAAAAAAGTTAGAAATTTCAAATATTAATAGAAAAATACAAGAGAATTATTACGTTTCAGATGTTTGATGCCTTGGATGAAAACCGGGATGAATACATTTCAATGAGAGAGATCCAAGAACATTTAAGTAAAGGTTTAAAGGATCCAGCTTTAGGAGACTTGAAGTATGCATTTTGTAGATTCGATAAAGATTTTGACAACTACATATATTTACACGAGGCTCGAGAGGCTCTCTTTTATCTTGGATTTTTCCAAGCAGGGGATAAAAGAATTGGAAATTTCTTTGAAAAAAGAGACACGAACAAGGATTGGAGACTAAGTTATGAAGAATTTGCTGAGATTGTAAAAAAAGATATGCCATCATTATTTTAGATCAATTACGATGAAATCAAAATGCAACACTGTGTAACACGAGAAATAGCGGAACTGCCAATAAAAATGGGAAAAAAAATAAAAGCATTTATTTTAATTGTTTTTATTTATTTAATTTTTATTAAATTTACAGGCTTTATATATCTTCTTCCATCTCCATCTATCTTGAACTATTTTTTATTTTTTTTTTGGACTTGCTACAGGTTGTTCTTTGATATCTTGACATTTAATTACTATCTTTACATATTTTATCAATACAACTTTTTTGTATCAACATCATATCCCTAAACACTGAATGGAAATGATAAAATTTCATTAGAATTAACTTTTGGTAAAAATTAATTGTTAATTTATGACATAGAATTTCCTATAAATAAAATTCAAGAACTGATCATTTGTTTATATTAAAAAAATAATAACACTTTATTTTATTTTTGTCACTTTATTTTATATCACTTTATTCATCATTTAATTTTTGTAAGTAATACTCCTTTTTTTTAGAAATATTTTTTTAGCTTAAAGTAATACTCAAAACACTTTATCTTGCTTAATATCAGAGTTAGATAACAGCAAGTATTTTAATTTTATTCAAATCAAAAAATCTGTGTAAACATTTTGCATTTAATTTTTTTTCTAATTCTTTTATGTTTATTTTGTTTACATATACATGTTAATTTCAAACTTAGAACTTAGTCAGTTAGTGGAAAACTTAGTATGTAAAGTTAGGTAAAGTAATATCCAAATAATCAATAGATAAAGTAATATCAAATAATCGATATTTAAACAATAAAATTAATTGTATTCAGGAAAAAAACCAATTCGCAAACTTAACTGATAAATTAAGATAGTTTGGAGGCAAAAGATTGTATTAGGAAGAGAATTATAGAGTGAAACTAGTTAAAGGAAGTAAATACGAATAAACATTTGCTTGAATAGACAAAATCTGAGTGACCTTCTATCAAAGGCAGACATTTGAAATTTTGAGAAAAGGCCATTTTTCATTGTAGGGCTTTAATTTGAAAGAATTCTGTTCATTTTTTTTTTTTCATAATTCAACTTAAATATTGTTTCTGTGAAAGATTCGTTGATAACAATATGATTGGAAAAGTTAGTTATACTCAACATTGAAAATGAAGAGGTACATTTTTATAAGAAAGATTCACAATTGTCTGGTTTTGAACCAAACATGATGATAGAAGTTTTTGATGCAAATGACTCCTAATAATTCGTTTCATAACTATCACCTATGAACTCTAAAATCAGCTTAACTAATTTACTTTCATGTATTTTTAAAACAATAGAAAATAAACATAAAAAAGATTAATGCAAAATTTGTATTTAACGGAATTTACAAATCTTAGATATACAAAATCATATCATTTCCAACCGTAGATCTCTATAAAAAACTTCACCTGCAATGGCAGATTCACAAACATTATCTGGTAAAATACATTCTAGGATTCTAGAAGAACAGGAGTTTCAATTATGTTTTTGTACCATTCTAAAATTCTCTTTACTGTTTTCACAAAGTGATTTTCTAATAACATTTCTATATAATAAACGTTTTCTTTTTCGATGGACACTTGAAGGTATTTCATTTGGTTTGATCAGTTAAGGTCTGTGATTGGACTCTCAGCTCCAGTATTGATGTTTTAAGTATGTTTTCCTTTCACTACTATGTTTCTAAAGTTAGTTTTCCAAAAAATTATCCGCTGCATTTGGAAAGTTTAAAATGGTGTTGCACTTTGGCTAGTTCATCATCTACCCATTAGATAACATTCATTTGAAAATTTATTAATAGAAAACTTCTACAATTTTCCATTTTAAACTTAAATTTAGGAGATCCACCTTTCAAAATTAAGATTTTTTAAAATAGAAATAAATTTTTGAGAAAAAATCAATTGACATATGGTAATGCATTCACCAATTATTAATTGTTAAGTTTGTTCTTGTAATAATAATTAAAAAAAAAAGTTATGAAAATCCTGAGAAATTACACATATTTGAGATGTTAAAACAAGCAGTCTTGAAAAAACTGAGGTAGCTTAATGCTTTACTGACCTCTCTTTTGGTAATGTTTTCTTGGAATGTGGACATATAATGGACAAGACCTGTCGATGGATCAGTGGTTGCTAATTTACTCCGCAACATCCTCCATGGAAGATTGAGTCCGGTGACCTGCATCATGCTATCACACCACTCCGTTACGGTGATCACTCCTGTTTATAAAAAAAAATTGTTAAATTTATATTATCAAATATTTTTTATAATTTTTTTTATTTAACGTCTGCCAATAGCTATTAGAGCATTCTGCTCAAATTATTTTAATTGCAACATATTTAAAAATTAGTTTAGTTAATCTAAAAGAACAATTGTAAAAATATAAGTAGTATGTAACTACTGTAATAAAATGTCATAAAACCACAAAAATCGTATTTAAATTTTTTTTTGTTAACTGTTGTTCGGGTTAGGATCAATATATAACTAACCATTATATTTGATTCCTAGATTCAAATAAAATAAATTTGAGTACTCTGTATTTGAAATAAACTCATATTTATTTCATCACGAACTTTACAAAAGAGTTTTTAGAATTTGAGACTTTTAGAATTTTTTACAACAATAACAATTATTCACATATGAATATTTTTAACAATGTGAAATCATTTAAATATTTATAAAATAAAAACCACTTTTGACTGACTTCCTAACAATTATTAATGTAAACATTATATTATATTTAGAAGAAAACAAAAAAAAGATACTTTAATTTGAATCAATGAGAATGAAAACAGTACAAGTCCAAATTTGACCATTTTGGAAAAATTGTATTTTGTAGGTTGAAAACTGTAGAACATTGAGCACAAGAACAGTATGCTAACACTCGTAGGTCATAAACTGAGCTTGATAGAAAATGACTGAGGAAAAAACCAGTACGAGTCCATGGATTTATACTGTCCTTGTTCTTAATAGTTGCTCACACTAGTTCAAGTCTAAAGTTTTACATGAGTATATTCTTCGCTCTGTTTGTTCCAGCTGCCCAAACACAAATTGGGTTAGAGAAAAAAAAGCCTGTTATCTCTGTAAAATCTGTTGCTTACTATTTATTCACCAACTTCAGTGGTGGCCATTCGTTTACAAGAAGTGATCAAAATCAATCATAAGTGGATCGAACAAAACTTTTGCAACTACCGAGTACAGGAAATTTGAATACGATGCTTCCCTGCCAGAGTATGTCAAAACATACGACTTCGTTGATGGACTCATTTTTTCAACCTTCTAACTTGCCTATAGTTCTACCAAAGTATCAAAGAATGGAAGACTACCGAACAACAAAAAAAAACAAGAAAATGAGTATTTTTTTGTTTTTCTCTCTGAAATTAATCTTGGCATTCACAATCATTGACAATCACATTTTATTTCAGATGATTTACCATTATGATTCACATGAATTAAGCTAATTTTTTCTATTGAATTATGCTGAGAATAAAAACATTACAAGTCCAGTAATTTAATTTTTAACCTTATGTTCATATCAAGTTCTTTTTTAACACAAAATAATAGCATTGCCAGGTTGATCAAACCTGAAAGTATAATATCTGATAATTAATCAATCCTTAAAACACACTGATGGTGGTTCACATGATAACCAAACCTTTGACTGCAGATACCTTAAAAAGCTGATTTGGAACATGTACTGTTGTCATTATTACCGATTCAATTAAGGTAGAAAATAATATAAACGATTTTTGATCATATGTTTCTGTTGTCATATGCTTTTAAGTCATATGTTTTCGATCAAAAAATCTAAGCTGAATACTGGATTTTTCTTCTTGATTTTTCAGTTGAATCTATTTTACATGATAAAGTAGCTTAACCAAGTGTATGTGATAACAAATATGCCTATACTTGGATAGACACTTTATTTTTCATATTCTTCAAGTAAAGAACCTCAGATAACTGGTGAACAATAAATATTTTGATCAATAATGCATTATTTTCAGAACTTGCACATCAAAATCTCCACAATGTTACTATCTCCAATGTACTATATTTAATTATCCCTAAACCAGTTTAAAAAAAAAAAATCGTTCTAACCAGAGTGGGAAGGTCAAAATTCATTCCGATTATTGTTTTGCAGTTGTCTGAGGTCGAGTGGAACATAGGATTTGAGGTGGGGAACACAGATAGGGTGAATTTTATGAATATCCAAGTGGAGTAACCCCAGTCACAGTATGGACTTTATCTCATCAAAATTGTTTTTTGGCACTTAAAAGTTAATATTTGCAAATAGTATTAATTCTTGGTTTATTGATAAAAGCCATTAAGTAACATTTCATAATATTAAATCACTAATTACTTCTTCTCTTCTTTTGTTAGGAAGTTGTTGAATTTATTCTAAGGTTGGCAATAAAAACTTCTTTGAATGTAAACAAATTATTTGTTATAATTTACTTACATACCCATACTGAAAGAAAAATAAATAATCTCATACAAAGTACAAAGACAATCCCTTAGTGCTTAATACAGATTCTGAATTGTTAACCAGGTGATATGGCTCTGGATAACACCTTTGATAAAATGTATAAAATGAGCACAAATGGATAAATATTATTATTATTATTTTTTCTCAATAATTCAACAAATTGATCGTATTTAACTAACCTTTGGCCTCTGGGTCATGTGTACTAAATTGTTGAACAAGTTTGTTCCTAGAGTTGTTTATTTTGGTCGTAAGTTCTCTGATAGCAGAAGTTTCAATCAGACCAACTCGCTGCCTGAAAGTAAGGACTGATGGACCTGATTTTGTACTTGACATGAACTGAACAAAATGCGTTTTAAGTTCTGTTCCGACTAGTTTTAAATAAGCACCTTTATTTGATCCAGTCTCGTAGTAGTTTGAAGCAGAGAATATTGTTATAACCTGTGAAAAAACAACATATTCAAATAAGCTTCCTACTTTAAGAATAATTTTAATTAATTTAAGCTGGTCCAATTGCAAAAAGCACAAGCATTATAGGTCTACTTTTTGAGCATGAATAGAAGGTGAAATCTCCAGATCTAAATTTGCATCTGTTATTAATATTACAATAAGCAAATGTATCATATGCGTTAGAAAAATGGCATTTTAGGCATGAGGAAAAAAATAACCCACTACACCTCTTCTAAATCTTTATTGACTTCTTGAGGAAAGGACATCTCTTATCCACTGCTCCTTATCCTTTTCAGTTGCCTCCTTATGGTGTTGTCATCTACAGCCATTTTGTTTGTAAGTCTGTCGTTGTGTCTGTATAGTTTAATATGAAATCGCAGGAAAATGTATGTTTTTTGGTTCAACTATTAGTAATCACTTGAGAATTAAAATAAGGTAAGTTTTTTTTCATTTTGAAACTTATATACATGGATGCAAACATGTAGTAAAATAAATTGCTGGTCAGAACCATCTCAGAACACCTTTTGGCAGCCAAAACATCTCTATTTTTAAGACAGTCTTTTTTTTTGTCTGGTGCACCCAAGCAAAACAAGTTACTTTTTAATGAAACAAAGAATCACAATTAGCATACAATTTCATAATTTGACTAAATACTACTGTCGAAACCAATGCAAACAATCGATTTTTACCAACTTTGTCGAAAACTGAGATTCCTATAAATGACTGCAGTTTTGAAATGAGCTTTCTAAGAGAAAAACCTCATGTAATAGAAGTTGTAGTAACCTTGTATTTGAGTACTGCTACTGGTACTATTGAGGGAACTAAATTCAACAAGTGCACCTTTTTGCACAAATGATAGACTTCATCACCAACTATCCCGCAAATCTTTAGATGTCTTTTAAATCTGAAATCGCCAGTTAGTATCTCAATGATGAGTCGGATATCCTTTTCAACTAGGCCTAGTAGCCACTTAGTTCTAGAGAGCCAGGATTTTTCATTAAGTGTTTGGCTTGTCTGAGCCCAGTACATTGCTTCCACTCCTTACCTCTTCTTTTCTGTACCCGATCAAGGACTCGTTTTCTCCGATGTTTCTTTGATATTCCTATCATAGGTTCTGGACTCATAATAGGGATTACACTCCCTTTTTTACGAGGGTATCGGCTTTCTCATTACCTTTAATTCCCTTGTGACCAGGAGCCCACACTAGTTCCACTCTCTTGGAGGAAGCCAATTTCTCCAATGCCTGTTTACACTCCTGTACCAGTGTAGAGGTGATTTTGGAGGACTCTACCTAGTAGTATCATAGATATTGAAATATTGTTACAAGGAAATATATACAGATTTCAACAGAAAAATTATTTTTTTCAAAAGTTTTATTAGAATATAAAATATATATCTAGAGAGAGTAAAACAAAAAAGAAATAACTCAAAATGTTCTCCTTTTGCCTTGACACAGGTATTTAATTTCTGTGGCCAGTCATCAATAGCAGCACACAGCAAATCTTGAGAAAAGCGAGAAAAGACAAGGAATTGTCTCGGGGCAGAGATGAACTCTGGAATGTTCTTTTGCAGCCACTGCTGAGTTGACGATGAGAGCTGGAGTGAAATCCTGCTGGAAAACCCAATGATTTCTAGCAAACAGAGTATCATTTAGAGGCTTGACAATATGTTCCAAAATATCGTCCTGATAGTTTTAAGCGGCTGTTTTAACTCCTTTTTCACAAAAATGGAACTTTGTGGTGCAATTAGAGCAAATTCCCCACCAAACTATCACTGAGGAAGGGTGATGACCTCTTTTCCACTCTTCCAGTGACTTCCTGGACTTCTTTAGAGCTGTGTGCATACACACAATCATTTTGGAAATTAAATTTTCCTTCTATTATAAAAATTTTCTCATTGCTAAACATAATCTTTTTTTTTTGGGGTACTACCCTTTCTTGCCGTTATGGCTATGGGTTTTCCCGGGCCATAAGGTGTGGGCGGGGATATAAAAGACGCCTTGGCACCGGGACGCGTACTCGTGACTATTTTTATTAACATATGTCATATATCAGGTTGCCAGACAACGGTGGTGCTGTGCACAAGCGTTAGCTCATTTGGCCACCCCGCCCAATAAACAAAACCTTTCAATGAAGATCATTGGTGTAACGACCAAGGAGTACTTTGCATTTATCCACTCTCATTTTTTCTAGGGAAGTGGTTAACCTTTGTCCTGTCATTCTTCAAAATGCACTGATCCTAAGGCCACTTTTTATTATGTCAGACATTGATCTGACAGAGATTCTCATTTCCCGAGACATGATTTGTAGTTTTCGAATGGGATTTCTTCTGATTCGAGCAACCACTGCTCTCATTGCATTTGTCATTCTAACAGTCCAGAAGGCCTAGTCGAGTTCCGTCACATACAGATAGGGTCTCATTATATCTATTTATAATGCGGTATACAAACATATGGCTGATATGCAAAGGTTTCAAAGTGTTGAAAATCTCTGACCTACATTTACCAACTTTGTGTAAGGCGATCACAGCTATTTGGTGTTCTTTATCACCCCACTCCATATTAACTGATAGAAATAAAAAAAAAAAATAATTGGGATTAGTATCCTGACATGTAAAGAAAGTAGCCTGATAGAGGTAAGGGTTATCTAAATAATACCCAAGGATGTAAACAAAGTTCAACTTTTGTAATAGTATTTATGGCAGAACTAGGTAATGCTTGAAGTGCTGACTGGCTATCTGAATAGATAGTAATGCCAACCCTATCACAGTTAATGAATTCCAAGAAAGTGACTGCAGAGAGTATAGCAAACACTTCCGCTTGAAATATGGAATCTTTGGCTAATGTGATGCTTAGTTCTATATTTAAATTCTCTATATAAAGCCACCAGAATATCCATCCTCTTACCGTCCCATCTCTCTGTTACCCATCATGGGAAAAATCCTGGAAAAACTAATCTTAAAACGCCTGTACCCAATCCTAGATTCTAATCACATAATCCCAGATCACCAATTTGGATTCCGCTCCTCCCATTCCACTATACAGCAATGCCATCGTGTGGTAGACGTAGTATCCTCTGCATTGGAGCGCGGTATGTACTGTACGGGAGCCTTTCTCGATGTTGAATAGGCGTTTGATAGAGTTTGGCACCCGGGACTGCTGTACAAACTCCGAAAATTCCTACCATCTACCTACTTCCTCATTATCCGTTCCTACCTTACTGATAGATACTTTAAAGTAAATCACAACAATGTATATACATCCCATTTTTCCCAGTCTGCAGGTGTTCCTCAAGGTAGTATCCTAGGTCCTATCCTTTACACAGTTTATACAGCTGACATCCCAACCCATCCCAACACTGTCATCACCACATATGCTGATGACACATGTATCCTATCAGTCAATAACAACCCATCTATTGCATCCCAAACCCTTCAATCCCACATCACAAACCTGGAAGAATGGTGTCAGAAATGGAGAATTAAAATAAATTCCAATAAATCCCATCAAATTACCTTCACCCTTTTTGTCGTAAACCAATGAATTCCTGTCCTTCAGTATCCTTTAACAACACCTCACTTATTCCTGTTGAACAAATCCGTTACCTAGGACTCCATCTGGACAAACGTCTAACTTGGAATCCTCATACCAGACTGAAACGACAAGAAACCGCTCGACGTTTCCGACTACTTCAACACTTACTAGATAAACGCTCTAACCTTCCAATCAATTATAAAAGACTGATTTACATGACTATAATAAGGCCTATATGGACTTACGGGGTTGAGCTATGGGGCTCCACCAAGCCTTCAAATTCCTCTCGCATACAGTCCTTGCAATCCAAAATCCTTCGTAAAATCCTCAATGCTCCTTACTTTGTTACAAATAAATTTATCCATAATGACCTTAATGTTCCTTATGTACCAGATTTGGCCCAATCCAGATATCTGTCCTTCCATAATAAACTTCATAACCATCCCAACCCTCTTGTCTCTAACCTTGCTTCCTATTCGATTCCTGATAACCCTCCGAGGCGTCTGAAAAGAAGATGGCCACGTGATCTTCTAATATAGACATATTATTAGAGTGCTACCAATGGGTAGTTTCTCAACATGTGTTCCATGTCTTTATACCAATGTGCAAATTTACTAGATGTATTTTTTTGTATACAGTTGTAAATATCATTTAAAATAAATAAATAAAATTCTCTATTTAGACTCCTGCACCCGTTAATCCGGTTGAGCCTTTTCTCGATCCATTGGTGAGACAGGGCTAGTCCTTATCTATCTATTGAGCCCTGTACACAATCTGTTATATTGGGATACAGCTGACTATTGTATTTGAGTAAATTATACATTTCATTTTTCGTAAACAGTTTTGCCATGTAATCAAAGAAACTTTCATGGGCTGTAGTTTAGAGACTCCTGTTTTAATATAAAGTAAAAGGTTTATTCTGTATACTTTAAATCCGTGAATCAGGGCATAAGAAAAAAAAAATTAGAGATAATCTTAGAATAACTACAAATTTAAATATAAAAAAAAAAAAAAAAAGGTGCAATCATTAATGATCAACTCAGTGATTGAAATAACTAGAGTTGTTTCATTTTATCTTCAACAAGAGCTTGCATCATTCAAACTCTTTAAGCTCGTATTAAAAAAAAAAACAGGTGTTTTGGACATACAATGCTTGTGCATTTAGCCATCAGTATCATGATTACTTTAAAATATTATAGAACATATTTGCAGATAAACAAACCTTATTCCCATGCGTGATCTCATACCCATCAGGTTTGCATTCATGAGACCTAATAAGGTAAAGTAGACCGTGCTTATTAAGAAAGGATTCGGTGACATCAGGTCCAAAGTAAGTACCAGCACCTCGGAGAGAGTTGGGAACACAACCGTCGCCTCGCTGCGGGTCTGACCAGAGGATGTCAAAAACCTTATATAAAAATTAATTTCATCAATACAGGATTCGTCAATTATATAAAGATAGAAAAAAAATAAGTATATTGAGTCATTTTCTTTTGAAGTGATGTAAATATATTTTATATTATATGATGATATTTAAGGGTTTGTATTTGAATAGTTAATTTTTTTTTTTCTAACCCTCCAAAATGTTTATTTAATCAAATTATATATATATTATTAAATTACATAACAATACAATGTATACAAGTAATTTAAAGGAATTTTAAGGATTGGAGATAGCTAAGGGTAACTATGTGGCAGAAGGCCTTGTGACTTTCATTGAACGGGGAGGGACCGTTCTGCTAATTATTTATTATTTACAATAATTACATATATACACATTAATGGGTTTGGACCGCAGAGTCCAGACCACATCCTTTGGCGAGTATGTCCACTAAGGGAGTTTACCTTGCCACCTCCCAGGTCTGGGTGGCGGTGATTTCTGATTAAGTGGGTTTGCACAGACCTTCAGCCCATCAAAAAATTTGATGTGCCTCCGGCCAATGAACTCAGGTACCGAGGGGAGCTGGAGCTCCTAGCGTATTGTTTGATTCTTAGCCCTTTTTAGGGTGTATATTGTTAAAAACATTTCACTTAATTGATTGGGATTATATATATATATATATAATCCCAATCAACTGAAATCCCAAATTTAACATATTTCATAAGTGAATTTTTTTTTTTTTATATACATATATCAATTATTTTTGTGTCACCAATGATAAACCAATTGTGTTATTTTAAATCCATATATATATATTGATTTAAAACAGTTGATTTATCACTGGTGACAAAAAAATAATTGAAAAAAATTAACAGTTGAATTTCATAATTTTTTATAAAAGGAAACGGAGTTTTAATTTTGAAAACATAAATAAACAGTATCCACATAAGGCAAATCAAACATAATCTCACCTGTTTCCATTCCAGTTTGTTGACATTCTCTGATGTTGATGCAACTCCATCTATGACTGGCGGCCTCAGAAGCGAAACATACTAGACATTAAACATTGACTAGTTAAAATTATTAATTAAATCACATTAATTTCAATATTAAATATAAAGGGATTTGCATATGCACTTTATGAAAATATAATTAAATGTTTAGTAGTATGTTGACAAATAAAAGCCCATCAGGAAGTTATTTAATTTACTTTTTTTCATTATTGTCTTTATAGTGATTGTTTTATATTATCATCCGTTTAGAACTTATTCAAATAAAATTCTTGATTTTTCAAAAATTATTTAATTCAGATGTCATTTATGCTTTTAATACAGACTTTACAAGAGCCTTACTTCGGTAAGTAACTTTAAAGCCTTTCTATTTTGCTCGTGTTGAAATGTCCTTAACAAACTTCAAAAAGGATTCTTAATTTTAATTTTTTTTTTGTGTGTCCATTCGTAATTTCTATATTCTTGAAGTGATTTGTTGTTTTGAGATACTTACTATGAATTTAGTTTTCCAGAATTATTTTATCCACTTTATTTTTTTTCTATAGAATAACTTTTTTATTAAACGTCTATGATTAGAAATGCAAATATTTCAATCATTTTACCAATTTTCTATAATATTAAAAGTAATATTGTGAGTATAATTGGACTAAATAGAAAATACATCTCACAGATGACAAACGACTACTTATGCTACATATAGTGATGCCACTACTGGAATGATATAATAATATAATATAAATTAAAAATTAAAACTTACCTTGTGCCTGTCTATAGTTTTGAGCCATTGGATGTCCGTTGCATCTGAAATTCCTCCATGGACTATAAGGACTTTGTTGTTGACAAGAGTGCCCAATGGAAGCCATCGGTAAACTGCTTCGATGAGTTTCAGCAGCCTGTCTGCGTTGTGCTGATAACATGAAATTATTTCAATCATAATCATTTATCTTTTTAAATAATATGTTAGTACTTATTATAAAATCATAAAATAACCCTGCTTATGCATAACAACACACCTGACATTTAAAAAAAAAATCATATCTAACTTATAAAAACATTAACACAAGAAAAAGTGAGTTTAGTGAGAAGTAGTATACACTGGTGGATCTATGGGGAAAGGGTGGTTTTCAGGGTAAAGCTCCCGAAATTGAAGAAAATTTTATTTTTTTCATAGGTCCGTATTTGTTTATGTTAGTTCAAGATATTTAGCGATTATTATAACAGTTTTTTTGACGTCCAGGAGGAAGATTCACTTCAGAGTAGGGTTGTTCAAACTTGTAGTACCTAATTGAATACTAACCCAAGTCCCAAGAACGGAAACCTAACTACGAGTATATCATCACACCAACATATACTTATAATTAAATATAGTCAAAACATATATGTCTGTGCACTATAGGTGCAGATTTTCCATTTTGATGGGAGGGGAGGGCTAATACACACAGACAAAAAAAAATGGTAGCAGTTCATATTACGTGTACGAATTCAATATAATTATTGTGAAATGAACATATAATATTGAATACTTAAAAATAAATTTATATACGTGTTTAGACAGTTGTAGAATTTTTTTTTTAATGTTCTTTTGGATATACTTCAAAATATCTGAACAAAACAATTGGATATATTACAATTTATATACATTAAACATGGGAGGAATGGGAGAGCTTTTATAGCATAGGTATATTTCTAGAATTTTTGTATCTAATAATAAATAATGTTAAAAAACAGAAAAATACTTTTGATTTCTTTGTTTCTACAATGTCAAAAAAAAAATAAAACTTGTTCTCAATCTGACTATGGAAAAATGGATATACAATCATTCTCTTTATAATATATTTATACTTGTACTTATTATATACATTTTTTCCAACTTTATTGCAGAAAATTTATAAGAAAATCAAGTGAAAATGAAGGTGTTCAGATGAAAGATGAATGAATCATAAAATCCAAGGATATGTTTCTAAACTATTATTACTGAATATGAATGAAAATTTAAATAATAAGAATATTTAGGTTGTGATAAAATTGTTAAGTACCTACTTATAGGTCTTAGCTTAGCCAGCTAGTCGACTTTTCTTAATCGATTTTAGTTTACATATTTTTATTCATTCATGTAGCTTATTTGTTATCAATTTCATTTTTTTTTTTTTTTTGCTTAAAATTATTGGGATGGCGAAACGATATTTCCACCCCTCAACATTTTTATTGAAGTGTGCGCCTTTACTGTGCAGTAGAGGAACTATGAGGGATGAATGTTTTTCAGGCTCTCCCCCAAATAAAATTTTTTTATTTTTATTTTTATTTGTCCATATTTGTTTATGTGAGCTATCTAGGCTAAATACAATATGGTATATTGTAGTTGTTCAGGTGTTTAGAATATCATTCTCTTTTTAAATTATAATTCATAGACAGGTATGTGTAATAATAATGTAAGCACTGTCAAGAAAAAATATATGAAATTGATGTCTAAATGAATTATCGCTCTGTAAATTACCATTGCTTTCTTTTTTCTTCTAGGATCACTTAAATATATTTTCTTACAGGTATTTTTTTTTTTTCATTTTCTTCTAGAGTTATTACCGTTATTAAAAAAAAAAACAACCTCTTCTTCCTCCCCCCCCAAAAAAAAAATCCTGTAACCACTACTGCTTTTGTGGAACGATGATAAAAAACAACACAATTAGCTATGAAAAATCGCTAATTAAAAATTCACACTATTACAATTATCTGTCCTGTATAAACTCATAAACCAAGATTTTCAATTTAAGGCATTGTTATATTAAATGAACTTTATTAGTTATATTGATAGATTGTAAATAAAATAAATTATCACGGGTAGGATCGTAAATTTGGACATCCCCGTTCTAAAGGAAGACGGTTTACGATATAAGCCCAGATTATAGTACACAAGACTGAGGAAGTACCGCATTTTACAGAGGTTTAGAGTGAGAAAAGGTCTGGCAACAAAATGTTAGGACCAGTAAAATTTTTACACCAGGTTGTAAGTATTTTCACGAGTAGGAGACAGAATGCATGATGCATAGTTCCCATCATTGACCATAACTTCCATATCTCAACTACTCAGCTACGCGTAATAAATAATATCGATAGCCCTATGGTTCGATAGTGATACTACCCAATATATTGCCTCAGAATAATACCTTTCACTCATTCGAAAAATAAAAAATCATGAAATTAAGATTAATTTCACTCTCTTTACTTTAATTTCTTATATAAAGTACCTCCAGGCTCACATGCAGTGGTGGATCGACGGCTTTCGAACTGAAGCGTTCCAAAATAGAATATTAATTTTTTTTTTCATTAGTCCATATTTGTTACTGTTAGTAATATTTGAGTTAGATATTTAGGGTGCGGGGTGGCCGAGCGGGCTAACGCTTGTGTATAACACGCCTTGCCCGGTAACCTGATTGACTGAATATAATATGATAAAATAATTACGAGTTTCCGTCATGATGCCGAGGGAGGGAGGGGGATTTTTAACACTGGCATTTATCCTCCGTTCTCTAACCTGGCCCAGGAGATATAGCCTAAAGGCGAGAAAGGAGGCTATAAAGCTAGATGCTTAAGCGATCACAATGTACCCTCGTTTTAAATTATAACGCATACACAGCTACTAAATATAAGCCTGTGTCGGGAAAAATATAAAAAAATTATCGCTAATAGCTTATTTTTCACATAATTGCCGTTTTTATTTCATTTTTGTATCCCTTCAAGGTCCATTTAAATATCATTTTATATATTTTCTTTCAGAGTAAATACCATCATAAAAAAGAAATCTGGTGTGTCCACTCACAAGACTTTCCTACCTATTTCAGAAAAGTTTTTATGTCTCTACATATGTTCATGAAAAAACAAAAAAAGAATTGAACTAGATTTATTTTCCTGAAAATTGATCAAAGAAAAGATCTGAGTACGATTTATTTGATAACCTAAAGCAATGTAAACCGGCTTAAGGTAGATCAGTGTAAAAATTTCAATACCCTCTAATAATGCTGATCAAAAGCTTTCTGCCATAGCCTAATTTTGTCAAACAATGATTTCCGTTAGCAACAGATTTTCTTACTTCCACTTAGTCATCTCGTAAAAGTAAGAAAGTAAGACCGCAAAATTCTGAATCCACTACTGCTTACATAAACATACAAGTGTTACATGTAAGTGTACAATACATTCACATTACATATAAGTGTTATGTTTATTAGTGTCCAGCATAAGGGTCTATGGGGGAGGAGGGAGAGAGGCTTTCGTGCTGAAGCCCTCCCAAAATGATAAAATTTAACTATGTTTGATAGAAAAAAATATTAAAAACTATCTCTTAAAGTATTATTGTTCGTGTAAATACATTTAATAGGACTTTAAAAATCACTTAAACACCATGTCATATAGGTAGATAGTTTCTTCCTTTTTCAAATTAATTATCTTTATACATATGAAAACAAAAGCTTTCGGGCTGAAGTTCCCCAAAATTAAATCCTGGATCCACTAGTGATGTCCAGCACCAACAACCAATAATTTTGACACAAAAGGAAATGTATGTTAATAGACTTGGAGAAGCCAGGTCCGAAAAAAGTCGTAGTATTTTAAGAAAATTTCCACCCTACCAGCCTAATAGTACTCCTGTTAGGTATTACGAAAATGGTAGTCTGCCAGCTCAGACAGGTCGATTTAAGGTTTTAGGCGCATTAGAACCCATCAAAAAGTTCAAAATTTTGGGGCATTTTAAGAAAATTGTCTCTTTTTCGAATTGAGATACAATTTTGAATAATATGCCATTATAAAGAACATAAAATGCTGAACATTTTCTTTACTTATAGAATGCATGTCCGAATTTTAGTTTCTGAGATATTTTGATACATATCTCCAATAAAACTCATTATAAGTTGGTTTTCGACACCATTTTTTTCTCTTTTCGCCTCTCTAACACGGCATCGCGTTAAGATAAAATTTTAAATAATACCTCATTATAAAGAAGATGAAATACTGAACACTTATCTTGCTTACTGCATGCAGGTCCGAATTTTAGTTTATGATATATTTTAATGCAAAATGGTGCATTGTTCAAAATTTTATCTTGATGCGAGAAAACATTTGCTTAAAATGTCCCTAAATTTTGGACTTTTTGGTGGGTTCAAATGCCCCTAAAACCTTAAATCGGCCCATCTGAACTGGTAGACGAGCATTTTCGTAATACCTAACAGGAGGACTATGAGCCTGTAAGGTTGAAAATTTGCTTAAAATACTGCGGATTTTTCGGTTCTGGCTTCAAGTCTATAAGGATTAACAAGTCGAGACGACAATCAGTAGCAATATGTCTGTTAAAAATAAGATAGAAGCCAATAGCTAAAAAAAGAGCCAGATTCCACAATGTTGTATTCATTATACCATATACGGGAAAACGTGTTACAGACCATTGCTTAATTACAATTTTTTAAAATCTACTTTCGCTTGCACTACTTTTAAGAAGAGGAGAGAAATAAAATATATTGGGAGAGGGGGAGAGGTTTAAGCCTCATCAACTTTGTGAAGGGCGGGCACTCCTATCTTTCTGTGTAAAAAAAAAATAATTTTGTTTAAGGATAGTGAACTACTATCGTTAATTAAACGAAGCCTTTGACAAGATGAGCTTATTGAGACGCGTGGCTAAGGTTTAATATAACATGATCCGAAGGATACTCGAACCGTAAGGCGAGAGGTATTGGCTACGAAACGATTAACTAATTTCCCTCGGAAGCCAATCGTGGCTAGCCTTGATCGAAACACACAAAGCGGACTGATTTGCTGACTCGAGTGCAGTGGTAATGAGTTACCGTGTAGAGGCCGCACTGATGAACTACAGGATTGCGCTTCGGCTGTGGCTTTGTGCCTCCAATAATCGAGAACATGTGATCTTGTAACGTAGCAACAGTGTTATTGCTTCTAGTTGTTAACAGAAATCGGATTTTTATGCAGTATAAACCAACAAAATATGCCTAATGCAATAAAAAAAACGCTGCAAATTATTTCACAACGGTTTATTATTTCCAAACAATTATACATCTAAAGTAGCATTACCTTCCTAGTTACAAAGAAAAATAAATAAAAGGTGATTCCAATTATTGGACTAAACTTTTTTTTTATCATTAGTAATATGCTAAAAAAAAAAAAAAGCATTACTTCAGTAATACATTCAAAATTTAAAAACCAAACATAGGATATAACATTTGGAGTAGAACATATCAAAACGAAAACCGGAGACCATATCTTTGCTCCTAACTGTCCGATTTTAACAATTGTTTAGGAAATTTCGTAAACTTTTAAAAAACCATATACAATACCTACAAAAAAGTGTAAACTGTTTGAGTTATTCCGAATTTAATTTTACCATCCCTCGTAAGTTTTTTTCAGCTTCTTTTCGTAGAAGTATGTTATATAGTCAAATTTAAAGGGCTTCGAGAAAATGACTTTAGCAAAGTATCATTGAAATCGGTATATTCGTTTTGGAGCTACAGTCTATAGCAACGCAGGTTTTTCGGCCGCCATTTTGAAAGTAAAAGGCGGATAGTAATGTCGATGAAGGAGGATCATCCTTGGGAGACCTCTGGTTTTATAACCAAATTAGAAAAAAATCGGTCCAGTAGTTTCGGAGAAAATGCGCGGATGACGGACGGACAAAAAAATTTTTATTCGATTTTCGAATTCTACGCATCGTGAAACGTGAAACCTCAAATTTTGAGAGGGGATTAAGTTTTTAAATTTTATGGTCGATCACAATGGTTGATTATTGAAAATAATAAACCAACAGTCAAATATACATCTGAATATACAGTAATGAAACTTAAAACGCGCGCGATATGCAACGAAACGCGAAAATATCTACAAATATGCAATAATACAGCTTAAATATTTAATTATACTAATAAGTCTACAAACATTTCTGAAGTAAAAAAATAAAGTGGAGGTAGTATTAAAAATTATTAAATTTATTCTTTTAAATATAATCCACAATAATTAAACATAGTGTGAAACACAAAAACATACATTTATCAGTGATTAAAAACATAATATGAAATATTTGTTAAAAATTAAAATATTTACAACCAGGAATGATTTTAACTAAAAAATTAAATAAATATTATATCTAATCTATATATGATTATTTTTTTTATAAAAACCCGTTTTAATATCATTGTCTTTTATTATACATTTAATACATTTTTAAAATATTATTTTTAAAGATCAATTTTCAAAAATTCTTGTTCTTAAAAAAAAGACAATAAAAATATCATTTCTAAAAATTTCTTAATATATATATATATATATATATATATATATATATATATATATATATATATATACACACACACACACACACACACACACACACATATATATATATATATATATATATATATATATAGAACACTACACTATGGTAGTGCTTGTTTTATTAAATATAAAATGTTTTGTTTTAATTTTATTTTACTTCCGAAATTTCACAAAATATCTCTTCTTTTATTCATTTATTCAAAAACTTGATCCTGTAATTTAACAATTCCATTTTAATTTAATAATTTAAAATAATGTTTTTAAAAATAACAAAAAAAATTTCATTTTAATTTAAAATATTTAATATATATATATTTAAACAAGTAGGTTAGAACTTCACTTTATTTGTAATAATAAAACACACAATTTCATCACAACAGGCCTACTTTATTTATTTTTCTATAACATTTCATAGTCCGTGGTACAGACCCATTTTTATTAAATTATTAACATCCGTCAAAAACTTCATAAATAGTTTCATCTCATTGTAATCTACAACTGTTTTATTTACGAAAATTCTGGAAATCGGGACAAAAAGATAGTATGATCACAAAATCCATAAAAGAGGTGGCCTAAAAAATATTGGGCTATTTGGCCTAACCCCAACCCTCAACATGTAAAAATAACGAGGTTATATAGGCCAAACGGTCCAATATTTTTGTCGGACACTTTTTGTTTTTTTCCATTTTATGGTCAAATTATCTTACGATTCAAGTGGACAGCAAATTGGCATTTATGAGTTTTCAGAACCTAATCAAATAGACAAAGTTTGCAACTCTTCAGATTGAAAACGCCACAATTCCGAAAATTATCGTAAATATAAAAGTTGTTGGTTACGATGAGATCAAGCTATCCACGAAGTTTTAAGCGTATGTTAACAATTTGATAAAAGAGTGTCTGTATCACAGACTATCAGAGCCCTTAGGCCATTTTTAAGGTAAGAAAACTATTTTAAAATTAAAAATTATATGGGCTGATTGCCTTTTTCAGAATAACTTAATTCCTAAAATACTAATTAATTTATATCCTATATAAAGGAAAGTTTTAGTATTTGATTATTTAAGTTATGTTAACAAGAGTTATTCAGCTCATTTGATTTTTTTAAACAGTTTTCTTCCCTTGAAAATGGCCTAATGTTGGTGCAGAAAAAGAAATAAAGTAGAATTGTTGTGATCAAATGTGTTTTATTTTATTAATTATTTATTTTATTAATTAATTATTTATAATAATTATAAATTAATCATTTATTTTATTAATAAAAAAAAAATTTACAAAACAAAAAAATAAAACTCCAATGGATTCGGAATTCCTTAACGAACTGCTCTGAATTAAAATTACTAACTTGTTTTTATATATCGTGTCTTTAAGGAATATATAAGCCCTTTTACTTCCCAATTGTTTATTTTACTTCCGACGACATTTCGAGCTGATTAGCTCATTATCAAGTCATCAAAAACATTTTTTTATCTACTATAATGTATTTCAATATATAATTTCATGAACAACTATTTGTAGTACACTAATTGTCACAGATAACTATATTCCTCGTCACCATATTCCTTAAATGTTTGCGCATTAATTGATGTATGTCCCCGGTACGGTATTACCTCCTCCGTCTACTTTTTAATATTAATATACTAAGCTAATCAGCTCAAAACGTCGTTCCAAAAATTTTGAAAATATAAGGGCTTATATATTTCTTGAAAACACCATATAAAATTACAAAATTTATTTCTTCAAAACTAATTTTCCGTCTTTTGAAATATTTTTATAATAATAAGGAAATCATCTTTATTCGCCAACAAAAGTGACAAAAGCAAATTTATATCCACTTAAAATTCTTGACTTGTTATTTTCAATAGGAACTTGTTATGAACTACAGAAGGACAAACGAAACTTTCAATGAGTTTTTAAAACTGTTTAATCTTTAGAATCCTAAGGGTCGACCCAATATTTCAATATAAAATAATATGGTGTTCTTTATAAAACAAATAATATTTTTGGTTGTATAAAAAGTAAGAAATTTAAACAGAGTTTTGTGTTTAGAAGTTTGAAAGAATGAAAAGGTTAAGTGGAGACGATGGAAAAGAGAGAAACAAGGAATGAACCAGTTTAATTTTCATTTAAAGGTATACATTATACACACTATACTTTCATTTACTTATTAAGTATAATAAATAAAGAAAATATAACTTTTATTATAAGTAAAAAAAAGTCTGTATGATCTTCAATAATTACTTTACAATTTAAAAGCAATAATATACAAATTTTTACCCACCTTATACTTCAGTTTCACCTCCCGGATAAATCCATACCTAAAACATT
Source organism: Nezara viridula (assembly GCA_928085145.1). NCBI lineage: Eukaryota > Metazoa > Arthropoda > Insecta > Hemiptera > Pentatomidae > Nezara > Nezara viridula. The sequence goes on along the minus strand of OV725080.1, from coordinate 150,852,276 downwards.
AAAATAAGAAATAAGTACAATGTTAATATATATATATATATATATATATATATATATATATATATATATATATATATATATATATATATATATATATATTTGTTGAGATTGTAGGAAAACTAGAATAGAATTTCGATAAATAATGTACAAATATTCCAATGAATATTGAACAGATTAATATGTATTGCCGTTAGTTTGATTTGGTGAGAACCACCATCAGTTGGTCTGATGAAGGTCTGATAAAAGACCGAAATCGGTTGCACAAAAGTGAAAAATAAATAAAACATACAGGAAGAAAACGTCTTTTTTTTTTTGTAAAATTAATATATTTTATTATATTTAGACGAGCTTTCCGTTACAAGAATATACTTAAAAACGACTTTTCCAGGTTTTATTCTTAAACCATAAAATATATACCTTGCATCCAGAAATTACAGCAATATAAAAAAATGCGCGGATGGCGGACGGCGGACTAGTAGTGCACATATAAGAGAAAGTGTTGGACACTATTCAATGAAATTGACACTACATTATTTTTTCACCAAAGTCTACCTTTTATCTAACTTTGAGCCAAATCGAACGAGCCCTTTCTGAAATATTTGCATATCTAAAAATATACGTTTGCGCGTGCGTAAGCGGAAGTGCTGGATGGAATTTGATAAAGTTGATATGGGACCATCTAGGCACCAATCAGCATAATCCCTGAAAATTTCATGAAGATTTGATGAACGGTACTAGGTGATATGCCCGTCACATCGATTTGGCTACAGATAGACAGACAGACAGACACCGAACCAAATTTGATCCTTGATGTGTGAAACGTAAAACGCGAGTGAAAATTTTCGATTCTGAGCAAAAAAATTTTTTTAATCTCTCGCACGAACACAATGCTTCCCTACCTTCGGTAGTGAGGAAGCAATATTATAATTTGTATATATAAGAGTACTTAAACAAATAAAAATATCCACAATGAAATATAAATCAATAAAACGTTTATAGATTTTACTTTCACTTCCCCTTTGTGTGAAAATACTTATTTCTGCTAAGCAGAATAAATGAAAGTTGTGCGATGCGTGCACCGCACCAGAGTTTTTTCGGTATATTTTCCTCATTATTTGCTTTATTTGTTAAAGGTAATCGTTTAATATTGGTGACAATGTTAATTTTGATGTCGAAATGAAAGCGTAAGCTGTGTGTCGAGTGTGAATAAATGAAAGAAATGTAATTTAAGTTACAAGGTAGAGCAATTGACCTATGAAACTACAGAACATGCCTAGCCTCCATATATATAGATTTCACACTTTATTGCTAAACATAACTAAAATTCGAAGCAATATTAATGTAGTCCAGTGGAACGAAACTATGAAGGAGAGAACTTAGTTCGTTGTAAGTTGAGACAAGTACTGTGGGGTCTGGCTTCTTGCCACCCACAGCTGTTTCCTTCGTTGTAAACTTATAACAACTAGAAGAATGGTATGAATTTTAAAATTTATTGAACATGTTCGAAAAATTTGGCATGGCTTATTATTTTTAATAAGACCTAATAATATGTTATGCGGCAGTAATACCCCGACGGTAATAAGTTTGCAGATCGAGACTGGATAAGTTGGGTTTTAATAATTTCCAGCGGGAACATGACCCGATCAGGTATGGAATACAGTCTGTGGTGTTAGAAACTTTGTGAATGGCTTCATGTTATGTGAAACTACAAATTTTTTATGCACGGAAATTCTCAGAAACGGAAGTTTTCTCGTTAAATTAATCAATTAAATGAGGTACTAAAGAGTCATAAATACCTATTTGCTTTCCATACGAATCGTTCGAAAAAGAAGGTTGCCTACTAAAATATTAGGGTTTTTGGCCTATAATACTTCCTTATTTTGAGAGATTAGAGGTGGAAATCATACCAAACGGCCCAATATTTTTGTAAGTCATCTTTTTTTCTCGGTTTTGTGATCAAATTATTTTATATTATAGACGTTTGTGAGTTGTTAGCACTTTATTAAGTAAAAGCTAATAGGCCGTGGTTCAGACTCCTTTTTATGAAATTATTAACATCCATCTAAAACTTCGTGAATAGCTTCACCTCAATGTAACCCACTAGCGGAACCAGGATTTAATTTAGGGGGGGGAGAGCTTCAGCCCGAAAACTTTTTTTTTCATATATATAACGTTAATTAGTTGGAAAACAAAGAAGGAAACTAACTATCTATATGACATGGTGTTTAAGTGATTCTTGACGTCCTATTAAATGTAATTACACGAAAAATGATACTTTAAGAGATAGTTTTTGATATTTTTTTCAATAAAACATGGTTATATTTCACCATTTTGGGGAGGAGGGAGGCTTCAGCCCGAAAGTCCCCCCTCCCCCCCCCGCGTAGATCCACCTGTGATGTAACCTACAACTTTTATAATTACGAAAATTTTCGGAATTGTGCCGTTTTCAATCTGGAGAGCGGCAAAATTTGTCTATTTTATTACGTACTAAAACCTCGTAAATACCAATTTGCTGTCCACTTGAATTGTAAGATAATTTGATTACAAAATGAAAAAAAATAAAAGTGGCATACAAAAATATTGGACCGCCTGGTCTATATAACCTATTTATTTTGACGTGTTGGGGGAGAAGATTATGCCAAACGGCCCAATATTTTTTGGCCGAATCTTTTTTCTCAATTTTGTGATCAAATTATTTTATATTATAGTTGTTCATGAGTTTTTAGTATCTTATTAAATCGACAGAGTTTACCGATTTTAAAGTTGAAAACGCCCATTTCCGAGAATTTTCGTAAATAAAAAAAGTTATAGAATAAGATGAAATGAAGATATTCACGAAGTATTAGTAGTAGTCAAGACTGTAGAAAATATAGACATGTATATATGTCCAAGACCAACGTATTGGACTATGCGTTTTAAGGTCTTTAAATTTACCGTTTTCGGAATAACTTTTAGAAAAACCTTTATTCTAGCGATAGCGTCCTAAATCTCAAAGCGGTCACGAGAAACTTATCACATACAATTAGTGTTTTTAAAATTTAGTCTATTACAGTTTCAACTTTTGAAAACATTTATTGAATCTATTGAAGAAATCTGTTATAGTCTATAGCACATAAGGAGCTTCGATGCTGCAGGTTCCCCCTCTGCGGTCTACAGAAGGTTAAAATTCTGTAAAAAAGTTAAACAATAAAATTATTCCTGTAGTACCTTATATAGTAAAGAAAGTTTTTAAATAAACCAATTTTATGAACATATTTTCTTGGTTGGTAATATTCCTTTAATTTAATATTTTCGTCGTAAACCTTTTTTTGTTTGACTTTTTGTCCTACATTATCCTTTAATAACACCCCATTTATTTCTGTTGTACAAATCCAATACCAAGGACTACCTACACCTGGACAAACATCTCACTTGAAATCCTTATACACGACTGAAAAGACAAGAAACTGCTAGCATACTCCAACTTGATAAACGCTCTAAGGTTCCAATTAATTACAAAAGACACTTATATGACTGTAATAAGGCTTATTTGGACTTACGGAGTTGAGCTTTGGAGCTCCATCGAATTCCTCTCGTATACAATCCTTACAATCCAAAATCCTTCGTAAAATTCTCAATGCTCCTTACTATAATAATCCATAAAAAACCTTAATGTTACCGATTTGGCCCAATACAGATTCCTATCCTTCCATAATAAACTTCATAACCATCTGAATTCTCTCGTTTCAAACCTGTTTTGTTCTTCGATCCCTGATAACCCTCCCAGGTGCCTGAAAAGAAGATGGTCTCGTGATCTTCTAATTGCAAATTTTTATTAGTGTTATGCCAATAATTTGTTTTTCAACAAGTGTTTTAATGTCATTGTATTATAATGCATCGCATTTAATAGATGTATATTTGTTTTTAGAGAGTTGTAAATTTCATAAATAAAAAATATAGAATTCTATATTCCATTAATAATTAATTCTGATAACAACATAAACTATCGATATTGAAGTTACTAGCGGGAGTGAAATATTGTGCCAATAGCTGTCAAGCTAGGCAGCTATTTAATCACCCGCAAATTAAAAATAATATTAGATCATTTAAATATATTTTTTTCTTTATTTTATATTGCATAATAAAGATTATTAGTCTTTTTTAAACTATACTTAAAAATAAGTAAAACAACCGAATAAATTGAATGTTTTAAGAAACGGAGTTTTATATTTAGGTGACCATTTAGTTGAAAGTCAAGCCATTAACATTTTTCAAAATTAACATTCCATTATGCCTCATCCATTTTCTTTAAAATTTAATAAAGACGCACTCATTGCAGTCTGTCCTGAGATGAAGATAAAGATATTATCTAGCTCCCAGGACTTCTTCTGGAAAGGAAGGAAAAAATCTAATGGATGGGAATTATCATGTTACTAATTGTTTTTCCTTTGATGTTCTTCTATTACATAATTGTCCTGACAGATGTTTAGGGCTAATGGGGTATGAAACGTTGAGCACGAAGCACTTAAGGTAAGCAGTAAAATCAAAACAAAACCTGGGAAATTACAGTGTCTAAAATTTGAAGATATGGATGGATACAAGGGAAAATACTATATCTATGAAATAGATAAATTAGGAGATGGGTGGCCGAATGGGCTAAAGCGTGTGCACAGCACCGCGAGTTGCCTGGCAACCGGATTACAGATTTGAGAAGATATAAAAAGTACGAGTTCGCGTCCCGGTGCCGGAGGGGATTTTAAATTCCCCGCCCTCACCCCCCGGGCCGGGAAAATCCCGTATAGCATAAAGGGCGAGGTAGGGAAGAACAAAAAAAAAAAATATATATATATACATCTATGAAATAGATATAGCCTCCAGCTGACTCTCTTATGCCTCAATACTACACGGTCTGAAAACTGGCGCCAAAGACAAAGCTTTTATGCCCTTTTTATTCATATTAAATGAACTGTGTTGTAAGAAAAGCCGGGAACATTCGTTACGACGTTTTTACCCAAATTTCGGGAACAAACCAATTTTCCTACTTTACAATCCAATTATTTGGGTGAGCTAAAAAACGGTATCTATAATTCGAAATACTATCATACAACAGTGAAATTCCTCATGGTTAAATATTAATGGATACAGATTATGTCACATTAACCCTTGAAGAACTTAGAATCTTCACCTTAAGGACAGTAACATTCGTTAAATTTTACATTTACATTGAGATATATCTCCATGTGATTGAGGTGGATTTATTTTAATGGTACCATTCAATTCTTTCGAAAAAGTACAAAAAATCAATACTTTTACTTTTTTTTTCAACCTGAAGAGACTTGTGAAAAACGACTATAAAGACCTGAGATATCAAATAATATTAGAATGACCATATGTTTTGTGTGTGTGTGTTTTATATCATGCTAATAAAACAAAGCGTATTATTCTTTTTGATTTACCAATTTAGAAAATAAATTAATAAAAAAATTCTCACTTTCATAAAAAAACACTGTAAGAAATTAAAAAACAACAAGACAGTAATGTGATTTAGAAAATTATTCAAATAGATTCTACTAAGAAGGAAGACCTTTCTTCTACAAAATAAAAAAAAAATATTACAAGAATACGTTGGCTATGAAAGGTTAGGTAATGGTTTTAGCGCCACCGAAGTGACTTTAAAGGCGAAAAAGCTTCACTTACCTCCATGCCCTTTAAAAACTCTAATATATAAAGTCTTTTAACCTATATTTTAGAATATATCGCCTGTCAGCAGCCATTTTGTTATTGCATCACCTAACCTTTTTCACCAAGTTTCTAATATATATCTATGATGTTAAGCAGACCCTACACGGTAATTCATGAATGAACGTCACAAGAAGTGCCAAGATTGCCCGCTATCGCTTTGATCATGAAGACCCTTACACGTTCAATCATTACTGATCATTACTTATGTGAAGTTTCCACTTTTTTTTCTCTCCAATTTATTGCCTACTTGACTATTTAAAGAAAAAATAGTTGAAAATGGTTAATAATAATATAGACTAGGGATATAAACAACTATTTACTTTTATGAAATTATTTACTTAATAACGAGACCTAGGTAAACTAACCTATCTAGTTGTAAGGTTAGTCTCATAGAAAATCGTTTTGACAAAAGTTAGTAAAATATAAGTCTACTACTTACAAAAATTAAGTAAAGGTATTGTGAAAATAATAAATTTGTTGAGGAAAATGGGAAAAGAACTGATAAATATACACAACGTTAAAGTTTTTTTTTTCCTAAAGTAAATTGTGAAGTTTCCTCATTTTTTTTTTTTTAATTTGTTGCCCACTTGACTATTTAAAAGAAATAGTTGAAGATGGTTTAAAATTATAAACAAGGGATATGAAAAATTATTTAACTATTTACATCATGAAAATCAGAAATTTATAATGGTTGTGATAATTAGGTAACCTAACCTATCCAGCAGTATGGTTAGTCTCCCCACTACTTTTACCTCAGTCCCCCCTCCACTTCTCGTGAATGAACCTTTGATTTCCGGATGTTCGGAAATCCGCAGCGCACCACCATCAGTACTTCATTCACTACCTTACACGACCATTCGGAACGTCATTAGTGCAATTCCGATTGACCGTGTAGGGACCCCTTTAAAACGACACCATACTCCAAAACCGGTACAAACTAGATAGTAAAAAGTTGCAGCCTTTAGTATACAAACTTCACGGACGTTGATCATATTATATCAATCTGAAATTTTTTGGAGAATATACAAAAGCTGAAATAAATAATAAAGTAATTAGCAATAATTATGTCATCTTTAAAGTTCGGACAGCCATCTTGTTTCCTTTGTTTTTATTTGACAAATGTTTTATTTCAAGAGTCGTTACAGAATGCTTTGTAGAATTAGGTAACTGAAGTATTCAATCAATGTGATTTTCTCAGAATAGAAATTAAAAAAAAAAAATTGTATGTTATTTCATTATTATGATTAAATATTTTTATTTTGTTTGTAGTTTTGAAAAGAAAATTGTTCAATAACTATTAAAACATGGAACACTGATGAACGAGATATCCGAAACATCGGTTTATAAATATTTTATTAATAAAAAGAAATCATATAAAAGTATCAGGTCATCCCAGAAGTAATATCGGTATATATTGCGTGATATGAATGGTAGGATAAAATCAATGAAACACATTCAATCTAAAATGAATTTACCATTTTATTCTATAAGACTTCGCCACCTTGAATACAAATTTTCTATATCTTTCCTGAAAAAATCATTGGTTTTGAATTAAAGAAAGCCAACACCTCGTTTTTCGATTCTTCCACTGAATTATTGCTCCAGCCGAGCTACATCCTATGCTATACCCCGAAACATTTTCTTTTCTTCATATATTTTTTTTTAGTTTTCTTATAAAATTTTATTGAATCCCATTCTCTATTCTAATTTTATATTTTTGGTTTCTTATTCTCAATCATGAACCATTATAATCGTCCAAAAAAATCAAAAAGTTAACTCTTCCTCCCCCTCAAAATTTAAGATTTTACGTTTCATGATACTTAGAACTCGAAAATCAAATAAAAACAATTCTGTCTGTCCGCCATCCGCTGCATTTCTCCGAGACTTCTGGACCATTTTTATTGAAATTCGGAATAAAGTCAGAAGTCACCCGAAGATGATACTCCTGTCTCGACATTACAATCCGCACTTTCTTTTCAAGATGGCGACTGAAAAATCTGTGTTGGTATAGATTGTAGCACCTTGGCGAATGTATCGATTTAAATAAAACTTGCCTAAAGCCTTCTCCTCGATACCTTTTAAATATATCTATAGAACGCTCTTCACTGAAAAGTACTTTCCTTAAAGATGTCGGCCGAAAGACCTGTGTCGTACAGACTGTAGCGCCTGAATAAATGTACGAATATTAATGAAACTTGGCTAATGTATTCTCCTAGATGCCCTTTAAATTTATTTATATAACATACTTCAACGAAAAGAAGCTGAGAAAAAAAGAGAGTGGTGGTAAAATTAGATGGTAAAATTTCCAAATAACTCAAAACGTATAAACTTTTTTGTTGATGTTGTTTCTTAAAATTCCCTAAATGTAAAAATAAAAAACTGAATTAAAAAAAAACAAAAAAACATGCAAATTATTTCACAATGGTTTATTATTGCCAAACAAATATACCTCTAAAGTAATATTACCTTCCCAGTGATAAAGAAAAAGAAATAAAAGGAGATTCCAATTATTGGACTGAACATTTTTTTTTTAATCATTAGTAATATGCTAAAAAAATTAGCATTGCTTCAGTAACACGTTTAAAAATCAAATACCAAAACAAAGGATATAATAATCTTTGCAGTAGAGCGTATAAAAAACATTCTGGAAACTTTTAAATAACTATCAACTAAAAAGTGTATACTTTTTGAGTTATTCGGAATATAATTTTACCATCCCTCGTAACTTTTTTCCAGTTCCTTTTCGTTGAAGTATGTTCTATTGATAAATTTAAAGGGAATCGAGAATAAGAATTTAACGAAGTTTCATTGAAATCGGGACATTGGTTTAGGCGCTACAGTCTATAGCAACACATGTTTTTCGATCACCATCTTAATAGGAAAAGTGGATAGAAATCTCGATGAAAGAGGATCATCCTCGGGTGACCTCTTATTTTAAAGTCAAATTTGAAAAAAAAATCGGTCCAATGGTTTCGGAGAAAACCGGACAAAAAAAAAAAAATTATTCGTTTTTCGAATTCTACGTATCCTGAAACGTAAAACCTCAAATTTTGAGAGGGGGTTAAGTTTTTGCATTTTTTATTCGATCACAATGGTTCATTATTGAAAATAATAAACCAAAAGAAAATTTTGAAATCGAATAATTTGGTGCAAAGACATGATTTTTTATGTATTTTTTATATGTTCTACTGCAAATCTTATATCGTTCGTTTTGGTTATAATGTTTTTGAAAATGTTACATAAACTGAAGCAGTGTAGTCTATTTTTCTTGGAAAATTACAGTTGACAAAAAAAAAAAATATTTAGGCTAATATTAGGAATCATTTTTTATTTATTTTTCTTTATGTTACTTTTGATGAATAATTGTTTGGAAATAATAAACCATTCTGTAATAATTTGCAGTGTTTTAAATATCGACTTATCAAACTATGTAACTATAAAAATCGGAGTAATAACGATCTTATCCTGATGTTCTGAACAATAGCCATTTCCGACCACTGTCGACACTAACAAGACACGGAAGAGCAGTGAACTAGGAAGAGTGGCTCCTTGGTGAGCTTGGAGCCAATGGCTCGTTAGCGAGCACAATGGGCTCTTCTACGGGATTCGATGTCTTACTGGGGCCATATCCCGGGGCTGAATATCGCGCCACCGATAGAATACAACTGCCGCAACCTACAATCATATTGAACTTGTAACACGTTGAGCAGAGATAAAATAAAATCTGGCATACAGAGATTCGTTCTAATCGAAGAGATATCTTTATACTGACAAAAAAAATATCTACCAGTCCTAAAGATAAGAACTTATTACCGGAAGGACAAAATCGGATCCTGATGAGCGGAAGAAAACGTGATGGATCGGAAAAGGAAGAATATTTCAGATTAGTTTAACTTGTTTTAACATGGTACCGGCGATAGGATCACATATCATTTCAAATCATTTAATAATCGAGATACATAGAAATTTTATTTGTTTTAGGGGGGTTCCCCATACAAATAGAGCCTAGCTTGGCTATGTAGAAGAATATAATTTCACAAGTTACTTACATATCATTTAAATATAAATAAAATTTACAATATTTTACGTTTAGAATGGGTTTTAAAAAACATGAATAACAATAAAAATTAAAAACAAAAACGATTATTGCATAATAATAGTTATATGAACCCGTTACTACAGTAGAAACCATAAAAAAAAAAGAAATATATATATAAACAAAATATCACTTTTAAGATAAACTAAAAACAAACACTTAATAAAACATGGGCTACGATCAACAATTTTGTGTATGCACATTGTGTATTCCAATCATATAATAGTAAACTTTATTTAACTTATCTGTACAATCGATATTCAATATGGTTTCGATGTTGTGGTTGTCAGAAGATTCTGAGATGAAGTTTTGGAGGAATTTTTTACTATAGTCATTGTATGCTGGGCAGTGAAGTGAGAATGTGATGTAGACTATGGTAGATAAATTGACTGCATGATATACAAGTTTCTTGAGACTCGATCGAAAAAGTTGTTTTTTGCATAGATTCTGATATGTTCTGGGTTTGCAACTCTTATTTGACTAACAAATTTAATAATCGAGATGTTTAAACTATAATCTCAATTTTTTTCCAGTATTTTTTGCTCAAATTGTTTGATAACATTCATCACTGAGTAATTACAGCCACTAAAGTTAAAAATCGTTAAAGCCATCTACAAAAAAAATCGTTCTGTACCTTTTAGCGGATTAGTTAAACACACTTTATGCAGTAATATGTCAGCATTTTGAGGTCAAATTCTTTCACAATACCCAATGATTTGAGCCATCAACTCTAAAAAATGATACTGCCGTTTGTTAAAAAAAAAAAAAAAATAATAAATGGACAACCGAAAACCATAACCCTCGTTTAGATTCTACAAAGTACGGATTAATGAAATAAACATAATCAAAATAAGGTAACATAAGAAATGAAAAATGGTAATATTAGAATAAAATTGTTTATTATTAATTAAAATTATTATTTTATGTTACCTTTTTTGATTATGTTTATTTCATTAGTCCGTACACTGTTGCTGTTATTATTATTTATTTCTTAGTTCTCTGTTATTGTTATTAAACTACCAACTTTATTTTACTTTAATGTTCAATCTATTTACTTCACTTTAGTTTAAGTTTTTTCTACCTACATTTTTAGTCTGTACCTTTCACCTTTTTAATTTTAATTCTTTATTATTCAATGTTTATAGTTCCTCAAACCTATTGTTATCTGGTTCTTTTCTTAGCCTTGATGAAGGCCTGAACTTTGGTCCAAAACGTTGGAAAATATAAACATAAATATAATTATTTATTTTTACTATTTTTATTTTGACTGATCATCCTAACCATCCAATTTCAAGTTTTCACTACAGTCAACTATCAACCCACAATAATAAATAATAATTCTTACAAATTAGATAATCTAATTAAAAATTAAATATTTTGGAAGATGTGAAATACTTCATCTAATACATAAAAAACTTAAGGTTCATTAGTATAATTGATCAATCGGATTTATAAATGAAATCGTAAATTTACGAATTACTTTTTAAAGGATGTCTAACAGAAGACCACAAAAGAAACTATTAATAACAAGAAGGCTGTGGAGAGATTTAAAAAAAAAAAAGTAAAAAGGAACCGCTTAATCCGATCCGCCCTTTGAAAGAACCAGTCCATCTCTCTCCTACAAAAAATCCTGGAAAGATATCTCTTTTTTTCTAATTTTTCTGGAGGACCCACTCCTCCTCGGAAATATTCATGAAAGCTATTTATATTCTAATCGTTCTTTTTAATTATAATTTTCACTGCCGTCGTTCAATTAACAAATGAATTACTAAGACAACTTCAGAAGGAAAAAAAAATATTAAAAAAGTTGTCCCTTCAATTCATTAGTAAGATATTTTAAAGGAATATTTTAACACTTTCTTTATTTTTTGAAGTTAAAATGCGCGTTTTGCACTTCTTTTTATGGAGAGTGAATTAGATGAACAGTCAGATTTCCGATGTGTAACGCTCGGGAAAAGTCGGCTGGAGTCGACTAATTGAAGGTATGTCTAACTCACATTCTACGTATTTGCAATGTAATAAGTAATAAGTAATAATTGCAAGTAAGTAATAAAAGTAAGTAAGTCTTTCGTTTAACTCTGATAGAGGTCGTGGTGGCAGAGTGTGGTGAAGCGTTGCCCGTTCTAGCATTTTCGTGCCTAGCATATTGTAGGCGAGAGAAATGTTCATCATTCCAACCTATTTGCAATGAGCTATTATTAAATATCGTATCTTAACGCTACGGCGTGTTAGGGAGGCCAAAGAAAAAAATAGCGCCGAAGACCAAATGATAACGAGTTTTGAAGAGAAGAATGGTTGGTGTGATAAGTCCAAAAAAAAAAAAAAAGAATAGTAAAAATAAGTAAGTAGATTTATTTTTACCGACGTTTCGGCCCTAAGTTCAGGCCTGGTCAAACGAAAGATGTCGCAAGACGAAATTTGGTACGACGAAAAAAATAAAAATATTTATTTATTTTTACAATTTTTTTTATTGATCACTTTTGATTTATTGAATATATGGATTAAGATATTTTAAAATCTAATAATAGGACCTGCTTACTATAAGCGATGGAATTGTTCAGCATTTCACCTTCTTCATAATGAGCTATTATTTATAATTTATATTTCATATTATTAATCTAGCCTTGTTGATGTTTTCACTTCTATCGAGTTGTCTAAAGCACACACCTTAGTTTTTTTTCCTTCCAGTTTACGTGTCTGAAGTAATGAGCAGGTTCTTAAATTCAGCACTGAGATGGCATCGGATATGTATCAGACCGTTTTGAAACTCATCGATGGAATTCAGTGCATTTTGTTTGTTCAGCGATTGAAAGAAAACATGCATTTAGTTTAACAAGTTATGTGACAAAATAGAAAATGTACATTTACAGAAGTATTACAAAGCATTACAAAGTTGTTTGACTCAATTAAATTAGGAGTAGTTTAAATTGCAGGAATCATAAGTTTTGCAGCGCGCTTTTGTGAATACAAATAGTTTCCTCGAGAGAATGGAGTCCGCAATTCTCTTTGCTAGTTAATGTTCGGGACAAACAGAATCAAGCGTGGGCTCTATTATCGCCTTGCTATTTGAAATTCATAACTTCTGTTTCAAACTCTCAGATAAAAGTTTTACATTTTAAACTAGTGAGATCATGAATATGATCTACTCGGAAAACTTTAATATACATAAATAATTGTTTAGTGTATAAATAGCGAATTATAAACTTGTGCAAGAAGACTAAGATTACAATAACATTTAATATAACTACTAGATTGTTACAAAAGTTCTTGTGCATAGGTTTAGATTTGAATATATAGTTAAATTTATGGAAATATTTGAAAGTTTTTAATATTTTGAGCAATGAAGTTATATTCATACCAAATTTATATTTTCTATATCATCTACTATAACGCTGTATATTAATAGAAAAAGAACTAAAACGAGATTAATAACATAAATTTAAATTTTAAATAATAGCTTATTATAAAGTGGACGAAATGTTGAACATTTCTCTCGCTTAAAAAAACGCAGGTTGAACAGGTGGGGAACTGCGGCCCCGCAGGCCGCATGTGGCCTTCGTGACGTAGCTATGGCCTTTAAACGTTTTTACGTGATATTTATTAATCTTTTTTTTTTTTTTTTATTTATTTATGACATTTACAACTGTATTACATAAATACAACAAGTAAATTTGGACATAATTGATATAATGACATGAATACACTTGCTGAGTAACTACCCAATGGTAGCACTCTAATGATATGACTACATTAGGAGATCACGGGGCCATCTTCTTTTCAGACGCCTCGGAGGGTTATCAGGAATTGAAGAGGAAGCAAGGTTAGAAACGAGAGGGTTGGGATGATTCTGAAGTTTATTATGGAAGGATAGGTATCTGGATTGGGCCAGATCTGAAACATAAGGAACATTAAGATCTTTATGGATAATTTTATTAGTGACAAAGTAAGGAGCATTGAGGATTTTACGAAGGATTTTTGATTGTAAGGATTGGATGCGAGAGGAATTCGATGGTTTAGTAGAGCCCCATAGCTCAACTCCGTAAGTCCAAATAGGTCTTATTATAGTCAAGTATATGAGTCTTTTGGAATTAATGGGAAGTTTAGAGCGTTTGTCTAGTAAGTGCTGAAGTAATCGGAAATGTCGATTGGTTTCTTGTCGTTTCAGTCTAGTATGAGGATTCCAAGTCAGTCGTTTGTCCAGGTGGAGTCCTAGGTATCGGATTTTCTCAACAGGGATAAGTGGAGTATTGTTAAAGGAAACTGTAGGACAGGAAGTCGTTGGTTTACGACGAAGGGTAAAGGTAATTTGATGGGATTTATTGGAGTTTATTTTAATCCTCCAGTTTTGACACCATTTTTCAAGACTTGTGATGTGTTAAAAAGTTCCACTCCTATGATATAATATAACCTAGAAATCTGGAAGTTAAAAGCAAAAAGAAGTTACATAATATTTTTTTAAACAAAATATATAATTTTGTTGGCTCCTAAGCACCATTGAAACAAACACAGAAATATTTTTTTGTAGATTAAAAAAAAAATATCGATTGAAATGGGTGACCTATTGACTGTGTCCACTTGTTGGATCCGAGATTTTTTGGAAAGTAATACTACCAAAAGAAATTTCATTTAAAGTTAAAGTTTTAAAATATAAAGCTATTTAAGATTTTTTTTTGGTATACTGAAAAAATATGAATTTTTCCTAATTTATAGGGTAACCAAAAATATGGTTGAAATAGATGACCTATTGATTATGACATTCCATTGCTGGTTATTATATTTTATATATATTTCAACTTTTAATGCATATTTAAGCGTTGAAAAGATGTTTTTTTTTGTTTGTTTTTTTATAGGCTGTAAAATGGAGTTATAGCATTTTTTACTTTACTTTAAAATATTATAGTCATTTTTATTTCCTCTAGTAATGGAACAAGCTATTCCATTTTATCGCGATTAATATCTAGTAATAAAAAGTCATCTTTATTGAAAATACCTCTTCTTCTATGGATATTTCTATTTTTTATGTACTTATTTATATTGCATGCCGTTTGCAACTGCGCGGCAGAGCATCTATTAAATTTGTTCTAGAGGTATTTATTGATAATATATAAGCTTTGTTCTCATGTCTATTTCTAAAAATGAGCATTATTATAAAAAACGATCTTTTATATTTGAGATTTCATATCTTTTTTAATATCCTATTCATTTTTAAGAGATGAGAATCTGACAATATATACATGCATATATATATATATATATATATATATATATATATATATATATATATATATATATATATATATGTACATATACACATAGTCCACAGACTCCATTTTATCAAATTATTAATATTCATCTAAAAATTCGCGAACGGCTTAATCTTATCATAACCAAGATTTTTTTTATTTATGACAATTTCGTGAAAGCTTGAGAACGGTAAATTTTGTCTATTTAAGGAGATTTTTTAGTATCTTAGTAATTGAGGGACACCTTAATTTAAACTTGAATCATAAGATAATTCGATCACAAAATAAAAAAATAAATTTGGCCAACAGAAATATTGGGCCGTTTGACGTGACCTCCACACCTAACAAGTCAAAATAACGAGCTTGCATAGGCCAAACAACCATATATTTCAGGTGTCTTTTTTATGGAATTTGTGATTAAATTACCTTGCGTTGGAGTAGAAAGCAAATGCTTATTCACGGGTTTTTAGTTCCTCACAAAATAAATGAATTTAATGAGAAAACGCCCCTGAATATTTATAATTCCTAAGAAAAATTCCTGAGAATATTTATAGATAAAAAAGTTGGAGTTTTTTTTTTTTTTCGTTAATCAAGAAGTTTAACATATTCAACTTATATTTAAATATCTTTAAATGACCAATACACTATATCATACTTACACTATTAAATCAAAATTATATCTTCTTAAGAATTTCAATAGAATTTAAGAAATAAATATTATGGAATGGGAAGAAAGAGAAGCAAAGGTTGAGAGTGATAGATAAAGAAAGGTCTTTGACCCTATCATTAGTGATTTGACATTAAAAAAAAAAAAAACAATACGTCTTTTCTTTGCCTAATGAACTAAAGTGTCTATTTCGGTTCTGCAAACTTTTACTTTAATTAAGAGGAGGGTATTTGATAGCAGCCAAATGTCTCTACTTGAGGTCCCTATGATCTAGAGAGCAGGAGTTTATATTGTTTATCAAATGTGTTTTTAATCGGTAAGCCCGTATTATCGTTAATTCTTTATCAAATCTCAAGATTAAGCCACCAATTTTGAAGGTTTCTTTCTCCTTCAGGCGGAAAAATATCACACCGAAAATTTAAGAAAAAAAGTTATGAAAGGAAAGAAACTTTATTTTCGAATAATTAAAAATTACAATATTTTACCTTATGCCCATAATTGTGTAAAAGGTTAATAAAGTTCCTACAAAAGGAAAAAAAATCATCGAAATCGGACAATTATTAACAAAAATACAGGTTATTAATTTTGTAAACGTGTTGAAATGCAATGAAAATTTATTTTATTATTCTTGGACTGTTGTGCCTTTAGAACAAATTATAAGTACAGAATGCATGTCTGCTTGGTCATAAATAAATTTCATATTTCCAATAATAGTTAATTAAAAGTAAAAATACAGAAGAAAGAGAGAGAAAAAGAAAAGTTTTTGAATTTTTCGTTCGATCACAATAGTTCATTATTGAAAATAATAAACCAACATACCACATCTTATTGTGTTATTAGTTGGATCCTAAACCAACTGTTGCTCAAACTGAGGTTAACAGCATAAACAAATATGCCAGATTTCTTTAAACTCTGCTGAGTTTATCGCTAACAAAATAACAAAAATAACATTGGACATTGAGTCACCTGCATCCGTGTAAAATTAGAACTTGATCTGAATATTGTAGCGGGCGGGGTGAAATATTTGGAGTTTTTCCCCTGATTTCCGGCTAATCCGTTAATCCTAAAAGTGTATACGACAATATTTGTTAGGCTCGGGACGTGGAATCGAATGACACCTTGAACGGCCAGATAGGACAAAATTGAAAAATGAGTGTGTTTTACCCGTTTTATGTGGCAATGCGTTACAGATGTTCGATAATCCGGATGTTTCCTGTTGAGTTGTGATAATGTCTTATATCAGTTCAATAGTACAACTTTTAAATGTGTCTCACGATAGAGCAGGTTGGGATGGGAATCGAAGTTAGTAATTGCCTAACCGGGATCTCTAGACAAATGACTCAGAATTCATAACTATGGTTCTACGAAATATTTTGTTTTCATTTAAAGCATATATTTTAAGTCAAGCAAACCTAAATGTAATATCAAAATTTCATAAGTCTACCATTAGCCATTGCTGAGCTTACCCCTGACAAAATTTCTTTGGACAGTGCGGATATCCAGGCAGACAAAAATATTTTAAAAGTGGATTTGGTGTCTGTAATGTATAAAACGGAAAGATATCATAAAACGGGTTGATTCTATTCAATGTACAGACAAAACCTTTATTTCATTTATACAGATGTTCTTTTAAACATATGTTTATGATAAACATTTATTATCAACATTAACCAAGATCTCTAGACAAATTACTACAGAATTCATAACTTTGGTTATACTCAATATTTTGTTTTCATTTAAAGCCTATGTTTTAAGTTAAACAAACCATAATATAATGTCAAAATTTCAAAATTCTGCAATAAGCCAATAAGCCCTGACAAAATTTCGTTGCAATGCTGACATAGAGACAAACAATTTTTTAAAAGTGGATTTGATGTCTGCAATGTATGAAACGAAAAGATATCATAAAACAGTTTGATTATATTCAATGTACAGATAAAAACTTTATTTTATTTATATAGATTATGTAATTGAATAACCACTACTTCTGTTGTTTCAAAATTTAACGTACGTATGTGAGTTTGTTAGGTGCAAAAGTGTCCACTCCAAATTTTACTTATTTATATCAGAGCCGAAGTCCCAATTGGAGAAGACAGTTTGACCAAAAGTTTGACAGGTCCGAACTGGGAGCCTCTGAAATAGTGATATTGTGTTCTGTAGACACTGTCCAAACAAGTACAACTTGGAGGCAAACTGACACGAACAGATAGAAAACTTCCGAAAACGGGTTTTCGTCATGAATCAAGAAACACGTCTGTTTCCTGAGAAAATAATTGTGCGTGAGATAAATGATATGGAGCATGATGCTGGACAACAAGAAACAAAAGCAAATAATTTGTTAAAACAAAACAAAAACCTAGTAATTATACTAAAATAAGCATACATTTAGAAAAGAGGCATAAGGTAATTATTTAATAAATGGAAAAATCCAAACAACGAAGCAAAGAGTATCAAAAATAACGGTGAATAGTTAAATTGCCAACGTTTCGCCAATTTAGGCGTCCTTAGGGCAGAAAAATCAAGATCACGTATATGCAGAAAGAAACAAAAAAAAAAAAAAAAAAAAAAAATTGCTGTAGATATATTATCTAAATATTATGTAACTTCCAGTATTTTCTATATCCGTTTGTATCTTGTCCGTTCTAGCCCTGAAGAAGAGCTACAAACGTTGGCTTGAAATAAAATAGTTTTTCCATTATTTTAGTCTCTTTATGACCGCCACCCCGGACCATCTTCCTCTAAAATATATAACGGTCCACCATTAAATATTCAATATTTTTAAAATTGTATCTTGACGGGACGCCGTATTAGAGATGTGAAAAGGAAAAAAAAATGTTTCATCAAAAATTGATTGAAATGTCTCAGAAACTGAAAATCGGGTCTGCACACTGAAGGGAGGTTAAGATGCTTTTATCGTATAAAAATTCAATAATTTTATTAATATGTATAGCCTCTTCTATTTTTTTTACGTTTCACAATATTTAAGATTTTTGTGTTTTCAAAATCGAAACAGTGGGTATTTGCCATGCTATGTTTAGACAAAGCGGATGTATTTATGTTTTAAACATTTTTTTAACCAAACTTTAATTTTACGATGTGGCTAAAGCGCTAGTGCTCAGCCTCCACTGGCTTTACCACCAGTGACGCGTTGAAAGAGTAGCGCAGGGATCTGTATAGCCTCTTGTATAGGGATCTGTAGTGCACTTTTGGAGTCCTGATTTTCCCTCTACAGTTAGAAAAACTAGCCTGGCTTGTGGTTCCCTGCCTGATTGTATATATTGTGTATAGGTATGACTGTGTTATGTATATGTAGGTATGTTTTTAATTTACTTATATTTAGGTTATTTTATTTTTATTGTACATAGTTGTTTCATTATTATTAAGTTATAATTTTACTTTTGTTAATTTTATGTTCTCTGTATATATGGTTTGAATGAGTTCATATCTCACTATAATTATTGTCTACGTGACAGATTATTTCTAAATATTTCTAAATAAATAAAAAAGACATCTCAGGAAGCCATCCAAATACATGCTCTTGGGAAAATCTTGGAATTGGGGTGTTCTCAATCTGGAGTGGGGCAAACTTGGTCTATTTAATTAGGTACTCAAAACTCGTAAATACCCATTTGCTTTCTACTTTAGTCGTAAGATAATTTGATCACAAAATCGAGAAAAAAGGTGGCTTAAAAAAATATAAGGCCGTTTGTCCTATATAACCTCGTTATTTTGAAAAGTTTTGGGGTGTAGGTCACGCCAAACGGCTCAATATTTTTTAAGGCCATCTCTTTTCTCGATTTCGTGATCAAATTATCTTACGATCCAAGTCGAAAGCAAATATGTATTTACGATATTTTAAAACCTAATTAAATAGACAAAGTTTGCACTCCTCAAGATTGAAAACGCCCCAATTCCAAGAGTTTTCGTAAATAAAATAGTTGTAGGTTACGATGAGATGAAACTATTCATGAAGTTTCAGGTGGATGTTAATAATTCGATAAAAAGGGGTTTTAGTAATGTAATTATTAGGTTATGAATTTATTATTTTATTTTATTTTATTTAAAACGTTTTGTATTATTATATTTTAGTTATGCATTTTCTTTTATTTTCTTCTTTGTATTTCTTCTAATAATCTTTTCAATATAACCTTGCTCAGCTGCGTAAATAGAACCTCATATTTCCTTCAGTATATATTTGGATGGCTTCGTAAGATGTCTACAGCATTTTTTTTTTTCTTTTTGTTGTTTCTTTCTACACATACGTGGTCTTGATTCTTCTGCCCTGATGAGACCTGAATTGGTGAAAAGTTGCGATGTTAACTATTCAATTGTTTGTTGTAGACTCACGGCTTTGTAGTTTGGATTTTTACATTTATTAAATAATTACCTGATGTCTCTTTTCTAGATTTATACTTACATAATACATTTATGCTTACATAATACATGAGATGAAACTATTTATGAAGTTTCAGGCGGATGTTAACAATTTGATAAAAAGGGGTCTGTACCACGGACTAATAGCTTGAAAAGTGATGGTGGATTAGGTTACATATATTATTTGTGAAGTAAATGTGTGTCCACTGAGTTTATTAGGTGTCGATGTTATATAAACCTTCGAGCTTTTTTTATTTTGTATTTGTTCTTTTTTGTTTCAAAACACTCAGGTGATACCACCGAATAATTTGAGCTAACAAACTAAAAAATAATCCAGCGTTTCGTTCTAAAAACCGTCACATAGCTTTTAGCTGACGAAACAAACACATAACCAGTGTTACCGCGCGCTCTGTGACAAAACCTCGTACTCAAGCCTCGTACGCTAGCTCATTCATAACGTCCACTGTTATACTGCCAGTGTTATTGTTTTTTTTATAGTAAAATTAGATCAGAATTTTTTATTTTTACCTCCATTACAATTAAAGCCTTTTTACATTACTTTTTTTTAAGTTAATTGTTCAAGCAGTAAAATTAGCTTTATATATTTTATATTAGCTTTATAAAAGTTTATATATTTTTATAAACTACTGAAAACGTTATATAAAAATTAAAATAGCTAAATAAACTTCTTAAAGTACTCTTCATAGTAGTATTCATTAGTAGATCCAAGATTTAATTTGGGGGAAAGACTAATTTTTTTTATTTTTTCTAAAAACAAAACAACTACTTTTATGAAAGGATGTTAGTGGTTCTGGAAGGACAATAAAAATTAATTATGAGGCATTGATGCTTTTAGAGATATCCATTATGATATAAAAAAATAATAGATTGTGATTGTTTCAGTATTTAGCTTACAATTATATTTCGCACAAAATAAATGTGGACCACTAAAAAAATACTTTTTTTTTCATTATTTAAGATGGGTTCATTATGAATACTAATTAATTTTTCAATTAATTACTTTACTCGATTAAAATCGAAAATAATTTTTTTAAATTACGCAAATAATTTAAAAAAAAAATTAATTTATCTAGAATATATTTACAATTGTAGTTTTATGAAGGAAATAATAATTAAGAAGAAAATAATGGATATACTTTCTCGTATTTTATTTTATGCTCGATAAAAATGACGGTAAAAATTTCTGTTTAATTTTCTATTACAAAACATTTTAAAAAATTTATATTTATAAAAAAAGTTTTATGAAGGAAATAATGGATATGGTTTCTTATATTTTATTTTATACTGAATAAAATCTAAAAATTTTTAAAAAAAATTTTTTTCTAGAAAATTAAAAAAAAAACATATATATACAATCATGGTTTTATGAAGGAAATAATAATCATACTCTAATTAAAGAAGATATAATTGCAATTTATATGTCTAGAAAGCAACAGAAGTTCAGTATTTCATATCAATATAAAAATAATACAGTCAAAATAATCGTAAAATATAACCTTGCATTGCATACGTCAGAAAAACTTATGTACGAGGTACGAGGCTGACCTATCCTCGTACTTCGTACATTACGTCATAACCTCGTACAAATACGAGGATCCTCGTACAAATGGCAACACTGCACATAACCCTCGTTTTGCTTCGTATGGTCGGGTTATAATTATTTATAATTTATTTGCAACAAATGTTTTCTTTACCAAGAAATATAACCTGTATATATATCCAATCTAAAATTGCGTTTTGTTTATTAACTTAAGGTTGAGATGAAAATGCTTTGTTTTGTAGCAGAAGAAAATTTCATTTCTCGGCTTTCATCTATTCGTTTGGAGGCTAACCCCGTTAGCGGTCTCGCACTATCCGGGTTTTCTTTTCGCTGGAGAGCGATGATCGTTTTGATTGGATCAACCCTCGGGCTACGGATCCCTTCTTTCAATTTCATCTTCTCGGTCTTTCTTTCTATTGCTTCTTTCATCTATTCCTTCCTCTGGCTTAAGAATGTATAAACATTAAGCTCATTGCTTCGCTTTTGTTTTTAGTTTATTTTGAGAAATAAACACAACCAAAATGTTACCCATATGTAAGTATAAAACTATGCGAAATTTTGTTGATTTCGCTTCCCCATATATGAAATATATCGTCAGTTTATTGACAAAAAGTCACGTCAAGTTCAATTTGTATCTAAAGATATGTAGTTGTTAATTTCGATAATATTTATCGATACAATAACTCATTAAGTGGATACAAATAATACAAATCATTTTATACTTAAAAAAAAAATTTCATTAATCGCATGATGATCTGACTTTACAGAGCAAAAATTTACTATCTGATACTTAATGACTTATTTCACTGGATTAATTGATCTGATGTTTAATAAAATTATGTGAGCTATACCCATGGTCAGTAAAACTACCAGGTTCGCTCACTCAGAAATGCGTGGTGGGGGAACTTGTATTGTGACGTAGCCACTAGACTAACCTTCCTATTGTTCTTTCAAGCCTATCATTGGAGGTTTATTTGAATATTAATGTGTCTTTTTTTAGTTTTACTGGGGTAATTTATTGAAAAGAATATTTTTCTGTGTGCTTGATGTTTAATTGAAGATATTTTTAAGCAGGTAAATCAATAAATACGACAAAAAACCTAGAATAAAATATCAAATCAACCTTTCTCTCACCTTTCAAATTTATTAAAATTAATAAATTAATAAGTTATTTGGCAACACATTATTGATTTAATGTAGAAAAGTAAACAATAATCTTAAAATGTCCAGAAACTAAGGCCGGAGGGGTAAACTTAGTCTTTTGGCTACATCACAGCTCAATTCCTCGCCGCCATTTTCCCTCTGAGTGAGCGAACCTGGTAGTTTTACTGACCTTGAGCTATACCTAACTCACATTCTATGTATTTGCAAGGTTATAAAACTAAGTAAGTCTTTTGTTTAGATATGATAGTATGCAAAAAGTCACTATGTGCGGCGTAGTTTCAGTTTTTTCATTGTTATGTATAAGTATTTTAATTAATTGTCAGAAATATAATACATTATTAGAATTGAAAATAAATGGTCAAATTGCTATTTTAGTTTTTTTTTAAATGAAAACTTCTTTAGCCGCGTTTTGTACTTATTTTTGTGTATAGTCAGCTGGAGTCGACTAATTGAAATGTTTTGACATTTGGATTAAAATATCTCAAAAACTAAAAATCGAACCTGTTTATTGTTAGCAAGGGAAATTTTTATCATTTCATCCTATTTGTAATGAGCAATTATTCAAAATTATATCTTAATGTGACGCCGCACAATGGTCTGAGAGCGGCGAAAACTCCTATTTTTGAGAGGTTGATTTGCTCTTCTTCTCTTACCACTTGTTCTCTTGTCTAGTAATGTAGGCAATAAATATTTATAATTGATTTTGTAAATAACCTTATACAATGAATTTTTACAACATATTACATGCAAAATATATTTTACTTATATTTGAAAAAATAACAATAACAATAACGGTTGGTCTTACCAAAATAGTTTTATTGTATATTAATTCATAATGCCCGACATCTTATAATAAATTCAGTTTTTCAAGTATCTTACTTAAATTGAAAGTTTCCCAGGACTTTTACTGTTTTTATGCGTTTTCCGACCTATGTACGCCGTGTTAGTGAGGCGAAAAGAGAAAATAGAGTCGAAAACCAAATGATAACGACTTTTATGAAAGGTATGGATTAAAATATCTCAGAAACTAAACATTTGATTTGCATACTGTAAGCGAGCGAAATGCTCAGCATTTCATCCCATTTATAACGAGCTATTATTTATGATTTATATTTCATATAAGTAATCTCGCTTTTTTGATGTTTTCACTTCTATCGTGTGGCCTAAAGCACACATCTTAGTTTATTAAATGAATCATAAACTTCAAATTCGACTATCTCAAATTCATTAAAATGTTACTTAATGACTTTTTGCAATAAACGATGATATATTAAGAGATATTGTGATCATGAAAAACTCAAATCGAAATTTTATTTTAATGATCAAAAATCATTACCCGTGTTTTGGGTTGTTCGCTAAAGGCTAAGTAGCACTTTTTTGAGCAAATAATCGGATCGATTTTTAAGTTTGATGGTTCAAATTTAAAAAAATAAAATGTGTTTAGTCAATTTTCAAAAAGTTATGTAACGGTTTTTTAAGCGAGTCGTTCATTTTTCAGTTTTATGGCTCAAATTATTCAGTGAGATTCTCTTAGAGTTGTCAAACAATTTGTGCTAAAAATACTGATCCGTGATTAAATAAAATGTGTTTAATTTATCTGTTAAAATGTACACAACGATTTTTTGAGCATGTGAGGACCAATTTTTAAGTTTGATATTTTAATTTATTTTATTAGATTCCCTGAGTGTTTTGAAGGAATATGTCCTAAAAACACTGAATCGTGATTGAATAAAATGTGTTTTATCAATCTGCTAAAAGCAATGTAACGATTTTTCGAGCAGGGGGCTGGAGCGATCTTTAAGTTGGATATCTTAAATTATTCGAAGAGATTCTCTTCGTGTTTGAGAGTGTTTTTAAAGAATTGAAGCTGAAAATTCTGGAAAATTACTGTGTAAAGTGTGTTCAATCAAATGGTAACATTACAGTGACTGACGAATATAGAATGCGAATTATTCCAACGTTGAAACAAGTCTTTCTAAACATATTTTATATAATCTGATGGCGCTTACCTTGTGTTCATCACATGATCTTCGTGGTTGCCCCTGTTGAGGTAGACACCATCAGGGAAGACGAGGAAGCAGGTTAGGAGAAGCAGGAAGACTTCCATACCCTTCCTGCCCCGGTCGACGAAATCCCCGTTGAAGACATAAGGGTTTTCTGCCGAAGGAAGACCATTCTGCAAAATAACGTGTATCATCAAAATAGAAGAATGAAGATATTGTGTGAAATCTATAGTAAAACTTAATGTTTTGAAAAATATTTATATCTGTGGCATTTGTGCATAATGTGTTAAGTGCAAAAACCATATTTTTGGAAAAACACTATTGAAAGTTTGGAATTTTCATACACTGGCTCAGAGTCAAAATGATATATAGTGACATTAATACAAATTATTTAATAAGTTCAATTTATATTGCATTAAAAACAATAATTTATTGTAATCTTTAAATATCCTAGTAAAGTCTTATTTTTCTATGTTCTTTTTCTTGTTCTTATTCTTATATGTTATGTTTCTTGGTGTGGGAACGTATGGCGGCGAATAAACATGTCCACATATTTTGAGAAGAAACTTTGGGCTGAAAAACAAAATTTAGTTTTTATCAGGATAATGATGTGCCATGTGCCATGTTAATTAGGAAATGGTTACTTTATAACTGCCCCTTATTTTAAAACATTACCACAGTCACCAGATCATGATGTGATAAAACACCTGTGGACCAAGTTGGAATTAAAAAAAAAGAAGAAAACACGAAATTTCTAGCAAAGGAAACTTTAAAAAATATCTGCTCGATTAACCCCGGAATTAACCAAATAATTAGTCGACTCCATTACAAACAGACTGAAAGGAGTGGTTGAAAATAATGGTTCGCCTACAAGGTTTTTATCTAAATTAAGATAGGATACAAATAAATACATACATACACACACATTATATATATATATATGTATGTATTTAGTTCTTCATCACATAAATCATTTTGTGTTCAACTTTCCACTTGAGCTTCTCTCGATTATTCTGGATTTCTGAATTTTTGTATTTTACTATATATTCCATCATAATTTCATTAAAAAGATAATGAGAATGCCTCAATCGGGCTAGAAAAGTTTTTGGCTTCTCTTCTAGAGTTTGAATTTGATGAACAATATTACGTTGTGGTGTTCAAGCCGTCTTTTTTTTTTCAGTGACTTTAGAAGACCAACTACTGGTTGACTGGTTTTCGGTATAATAACATATTTTTATGCTCCATCAGGTTTTGTTCTTTACTAGCAGCTATTTCAGGGGAAGCAATTGAAGAAGATGAGGGTAATCGTTTTGCATGGTTTCTAGGACGAGAAATTTCAATTTCACTTTCGTTAAAAATTTGATGGTTATGGAAAGTTCGCTACAAGTGACTTCATTATCGCAATCATCATAGAGTTGTTTCAAAATTTTGAGTAACGATTTAATAAACGTAATGTAAAAATTACAATGGTTTGTACTCTAGGATTAAATCCGTTAACGAACTTGAGTTGTAATTGTTAGAGTTAAGATGGGGTTAAAGATTCATTATTGTTACTTTTCCTCGCATTTTCGAAATTTCCTCAAATCAAGTATCTTATTTTTTCTCTTCAAATCTTAATCCGCACCAGTCAAGAATTTGATAATAATAGAATTTCATATAATACAGTTGTAAATGTCATAAATAAAATTTATAAAAATAAAAATTACTTGTGTACAAGAAACTAATTATGTGAAAGTTATGTTATCCATCACACCAGATTTTTAATTTTATTATGCATCTAAATTCATATTATTAAAATGATTTAGCATAAGTATAAAACTGAATTTGTATTGATTAAAAAATAAATAAAAACAATCGGTGTAATTAGTTATATTTCAATACAGAAAGTAATCAAGTTGAATAGAGATGAGATTAAAATAAGGTCCTTCCCAGTAAGGACTCTGTTGTGGTGCTCACATCGTAGCCACGATATTAAACCTCAGCCAGGACAAGTATACCGTTAGATGTCACTTCTTCTATTTTCCTTCCCTTTGTGTCTTTGCTAGGTGGACTATATATGTTTTAGAACAAATTGAAAGAGACGCCATTTCTTAAAATTAAAATATGTTTTCTAATAATAATTCAGCCAACAAATGACAAAATAATGAGAAAATAAAATACAATGCAAAGTACCATAATGGAGTCGATCGGTATGACAGTATGACAGATTCTCTAACCACACTATGTGCGTCAGTGGTTGTAGCGAGCGCTTTTGCTCAGCCTCCATTGGTACTCCAGTAATAGCCTCCGTTAATACCACTGACGCGGATGAGAGAGAAGCGTTGAGATTTGCTAGAGTTCTGCTTTTCCGTCCACATATGAGGGCAAAAGCTCGGCTTGGATTCCTCCGGAATGGATGAATGTCTTTAAATATTGTATATAATTATGCCTATACTTAAGTTATTTTGAATAGTTTAAGTTTATTTTTTTTTATGTATATTTATTTTTAGTATTATTATATTGCTGTTGTTTTATTTAATTTACTTATATTTATTGTACATAGTGTGTAAATGAGCTACTACTTCACTATTACTAATGTCCTGTGACAAAAAGTAGTATTATTCAATAAAGAAATATTTTTATAAAAATTATCTATAATTGTTAATGACCAAGGAAAAGAAAATTATTTTAAAACTTCATTCATGTTTTAAACCAATACGTTACGATAAGCTACATCTTTGCTAATAATAGTCCGATTTCGATAATTTCCATTTTGGTTTTGAAGTGAATTCAGTAGTATTTTAATTTTTATTTATAAAATATTTTTTTTTATTTAATATATTTCTGATTGCAAATAAAGTTTCTTTTCCTTCATAATTTTTCTCCCTTAAATTACAGAAGAAAATCATCAAAATGAGGACTGTCATTAGATTTTATGATTAATTAACAAAAATATGGCTTACCGAAAAAAAGCACCTTTGAAAATTAATACAATTAAATTAATAAAATAAATAAATTTTTATTTTAAAACAAAATTCAAAGGATATCTGGAATATCCTAAATGTCCGAAATTAAGAAAATTAAAAAAAAATTGAGATTATCTTGCAGTTTGTAAAATAATCATGAAATGTCTTGTAAATAAATAAATTTTCATTTATTATTTTTTTTTTTTTTGAGAAACGCATTTCTTCAGTGATATTACATTTGGTCACATTTGAGGACATTAGTAGTGACTCATTCACACTCTATGTACAATAATTATATATAATTTTAACAACATGATAATAATACTAAAAGTAAATGTATATAAACAAAAACAATCAAAATAACAACTTAGGTACAAGCATAGGTTTTTACAAAGTTAATTCACTCAAGAGTACTCCAAGCTAATTCTTTCTCTTAGTGTTGCCCAAATGCGAGACCGGGAGTCATGGTCTTGCAAACTCAGTCTTGGTCTTGGTCTTGCGCAAGAATCTCACAACAATCTTGCAGTTACTTATTAGTTTATGAATATAGCGATATTACTGTAAGTTTTTAGATAGGAGAAACCTAACTAAGCCCGGATGAAAAACTAGAGGAGTTAAATGCAAAAGTATATTGGTTATACCAATTATTAACATATAGTAATTAAGATTGTCGAGTATTAGTAACTATTTTGCCTTAATTTTTATTTAAAAAATCGATTTTTTTTACCAGTCCTGGTCTTCGTCTTGTGACAGTTAGGCGGCCTTGGTCTTGTAAAGTGCAAGGCCAAGACCGATTTTGGGTAACACTACTTTCTCTCCACTCGTAGGAAAAGATATGATTCTAGGAGATCCCAAAAATATAAGGCAAAATATTTTTTCAAACTGAAGCAAGGAAAAATTCATGTTATTGAGTTTTCAAAAAACAGATAATTATTTGTTCTGTTTTACTGCCATGATTCGTCACTGGAAAAAAGAAAAATCTGGCAGTAGAGATTAATACCAGTCAAATCACCTCCTTCCGCTCAAGACTCTTCATCAGTCTTAATGGTACAGACTTTTTTTAAATTTATAAAAGATTCTAAAACAGTATAGATGTTGGCTCTATTTTTACTTTCCTACCTATAATAAGTAAGGAAAGTAATGCAATCGGTACGAATTTCTGATATGCGGTTTTCGACGGCTCTATACTTTTCAGAGTCCGAAAAACACATTTTAGTCATTGGTCTGTCTGCCTGTACCAAGATTTTCTCAGAAACTAGTGGACCGATTTTGTTGTTTCTTTTTTTATTTTGTAGGGTTTTGACTATTCATGCCTGTGAAATAAATTGGGGGCTCCATGCGCAATAGCTGCTGTGCAATAAATGAAAAACATGTTTTTCTATAGACCATAAAAACGGCTGTAACGATTTTGATGAAACTTTCCTATAATGTTCTAATAATTTTCCTCTCCATTTTCGTAAAACTATATAAAAACCGTTTATTTCGGACAACTATTAATGAAGTTACAACTATTCAATTTCCAATGTATGATTACGGGTTCATATCTTGGTGCCAGAAAGGGGTGAATGAGAGAAATAAGATAACTAAGTGAAGGTAAGAAAATCTTATGTCCGCATCATACAAGCTTCACTATTTCCAGTACTTTTAACAGAAATTATTGTTTAACAAAATTAGGCTATTGCAAAAAGTTTTTGCTCAGCAATATTAGAGTGTATTGAATTTTTGACACTGATCCACCTTAAGACGGTTTACTTTGCTTTAGTTTATCAAATAAATCGTACTCATTATCTTTTGTTTGATCAATTTTCAGGAAAATAAATTTAATTAATTTTTTTTTGTATCTTGATGGACATATGTAAAGATATAAAAACTTTTCTGAAAAAGATAGGAAAATCGTGTGAGTGGACACACCAGATTTTTATATTACTCGATATTTTTCGAAAAAAATGGTGCCTGTTAATGAAATATACTAACATTTTAAAAAATTGTTATTCTTATAATAAACAAAAAAAGTTAGCCTTTCCCAAATTAAATCTTTTATCGATATTAAATCACTACTGACCAGCAAAATGAAATATCGATAGCATGTTAATTGAAAACAAAATGCTTCTGGAATAGTCAAATAATCTAATTAACACTTCTTAGGGATGGTATAAGGACTAAGCATCGCTATTAGGGAAAAACTGAAGACTCTTATCCTAACCTATAGGGTCCGGCCAAACAACCTAATGGTGAAATAATATTTGATGTTAGCCTTCCATTGATTTCTGGCCCACTCCAACAAGGTTCCAAATCCTCTCCGACCCCTACCCTTTCAACAATCCTCATCCATCTCGATCTTCCCCAGGCATCACATACCCAAAATGGGTTTCCTTAAAACCATTTCATGACCGACATCTTCCTCAACAAAACAGGAACCAGGGATAAGGATTATGTTAATATAATTAAGGTAAAGATTAATCAATTTTAATAATTTAATTAAAATAAAGAATTTTGAACATGGTAAATTTTAAATTTAATTTGGTAATAGTCCAAATATGTCTATTCTCGGGAACGATTTCTCTTCTACATAAATAATTATGTAACAGAATTTTTTATTTTTATTTCTTAATGATATTTACAACTGTATTAAAGAAATAAATTTAGTAAATTTGAGAATATGGATATAATTACGTGAAAACACTTGTTGAGAAACTACCCAATAGTAGCACTAATAATATGTCTACATCAGCAGATCACAGGGCCTTCATTTCAGACGCCTCGGAGGATTATCAGGAATTGAAGAGGAAGCAAGGTTAGAAACGAGAGGGTTGGGATGATTCTGAAGTTTATCATGGAAGGATAGGTATATGGATTGAGCCAGATCTGAAACATAAGTAACATTAAGGTCATTATGGAGGGTTTTATTTGTAATAAAGTAGGGAACATTGAGGGTTTTATGAAGGATTTGGTTTGTAAGGACTGGATACGAGAGAAATTCGATGGTTTAGTGGAGCCCAAAAGCACAACTCCAATAGACAAAGTCCAAATAGACCTTATAATCATGTATATGAGTATTTTGTAATTAATTGGAAGTTTAGAGCGTGGTTCTAGTTAGTGCTGAAGTAATTGGAAACGTCGAGCGGTTTCTTGTCGTTTCAGTCTGGTATGAGGATTCCAAGTTAGATATTTGTCAAGGTGGAGTCCAAGGTAGCGGATTTGTTTAACAAAGATAAGTGGAGTATTAACAGAAATTAATTTTGTTACGTAAAAAGTGTTTTTTTACTTATTTACAATCACTTTCAGATTGTAAAATATAAATGGGTTTTCGGAGTGAATTCCAGGAACGAGACGAGCATAGACTACAATAATAAATATGAATTATAAAAAAGACAAAATAAAATAGTAATCCTCCAGAAATTTGATATCAATACACATTTTTTTTTTTGTAAATAACTTCATTAAAAAATCTAATAAAATAAAATCGTTATATCCCCGCTGTTCCCTACATCGCATTAAATCCAGAACCCTAATAAATAAATTCCATATCGAAGGCTTTATTCTTCTTCAGTTGAGAAGCAGGCTACAGTCCAATAAGGAAAATCTGGCATTCTTCTTCACTCTGGCATTTTCAGCCTTGTGATTAAATTTATCATTCCAATAAAGACTGTTTGAATAATCAGATATGAGAATGATTGGCATCCATTTTAGATCAATAAATATTACTGCGTGTGTGAAAGAATCATATTCTTCTTAAACTGAATGCTATATATATATATATATATATATATATATATATATATATATATATATATATATATATATATATATATATATATATATTTAAACCAGTCTCTGAATTTCATTGGCAACAATAAATGGCAAAAATGTATGTTGTTTTTTTAACTGTTCGATTCAAAGAGATTTCCAAACACATTTGTAATTATGATGCATCATAACTCATTTAATACAAAAGTAAGTATTTTTTTCTTATTTCACATAAAAAAAAAGAAGATATAGGTTGACATATTGCAACCTGAACATCCTGGCAAAGCAAAGGCGAAAATGAATAATATAAATTTTGTCAAAATTATATAAAATATTATCGGTTTCTATGGTATCGAGATATGTGTCCAATATTTTTCAATTCAGTATAACCTCACTGAATTTACAAGATCACTTATTAAACTTACAAAACTTTGGAAAACAAGATTAAATCATGACAAATGACAACGCATAACATTTACACTTCCAGGAGACACATGTCCACCAGTTTATATCGACGACAACCAAATTCCTCAGACGAACAAAGTTCGCTTTCTCGGACTTATATTCGACAGAAGAATGGCCTGGGGCCCACATGTCAAAATGAAACGAAAGAATTTAAACATGTGACTGAAAATGCTCTACTCTTTTTTCCCAAATCGAAATTGCAAAACAGACAAAAACTAAATACATACACACACCAACTTAAACCTATTTGGACATACACCTCAGAGATATACTGTTCAGAAAAAAATACTCACTTACAAAAACTATAATCTTTCAAGTACAAAATTTTACGACTGATAACAGCAGCTCTCTGATACGTAAACATCAAAATTTTACTTACAACAGCCAACGGTTTCATTTTAAACTACAAGGAAATAACAACAAAATCATAACCGACATGGCCACCCTTGACATTCCCATTAGGAGGAGAATGAAGAAGAGCTGGATGAGAGATCTCCTTCCCTGATTTACGGAAGCAAATAAATACCAGGAAAAGGTGCAGCTGGGTGCTATCCTTCCTCGTGCCTTCATGCCACTAGAAAACTGTCATAAAATCTGCTGATTGTCACGGCATGTGAAATGAAGGCATGAAGAGAAAAAAAAAGTATAATCTAAAAAAAAATGGTTGAAATCGGTGACCCTCTGACTGTACTCACCCCTTGTAAACTTCTATCTCTGCCGGTACTCCATTATGCTTTGACACCGTCCAAATTTGTATAATTTTTTTTTTTTTAACACGATCTTGGAAAATTTCTAACATGTTTCTGTTATCGAGAGGCTTGTATATTTTATGAGCCCAAGACAATACTCAAATACAGTAGAATTTTAATTATTTGAAAATTTTTAAGTTTTTCATAATGCAAGTTAATATATATATATGTATTGTGAAAAAAAAATCATACATAGTTTTTTTCCTTAATAGTTTTAAATATACATAAATATATAATAGGATGTGATAATACCTTGTGGAATATAATAAGCAAGTCGTCGAGCTTGCCATGAAGATCGCCGCAGACGGTGACTTGCTTGGATATGGCAGTGCTCACCTGGTTCAAGTTGGGCAACTTCTTCAGCTGTTGGCAAGCGTTCTTCAGGATCCCAGCCACGTACTTAGCGTGGAGCCGATGTTGCTGCGAACAAAAAAAAAAAATATACGTATATATTTATCAATAGTATTTTATGAATTGCTTCGTAAGATTTGTAATTGGAACCCCGAGACGCTCCCGTGTCTCCCACCACTACACTGAGTTAGGATGGCTCTTCCCCTCCTTAAGAAGACAATATTTCCTTGGCACTTTCCTTTATCAAATCATTACCGATCATCGTCCTTCTTATGCCTACAACCTTCTCCAATTTAAGTCCTCAATCCATTCTCTCACTACAAGATCCCGACCCTCTGACCTATATATCCCTTCTCATAGATCTGCCTCATTCCAAAATTCCTTTATAGCCCGCTCTGTCAACTTTTGGAATTCCCTCCCGATCAAAATTCGACATGCCCCTTCCCTGTATACATTCAAAAACCTCCTATTCCAATTCCTGTTCCAAAAACAGTCTGATACCAGCTAACTATTGATATTATATATGTATTGTGTAGCAATCATATAATCATAACACTTGGTAATAGATAGTACATGCATTTCCTACTATCGACGTAAGAATTTCAATACATACATTTTTTTTTATATATATTTTTTTTTTATTCAATTATAAGTAACTGTTTATTTTTATATATATATTCAAGTAAAGTTTTTTTTTTTTTTTTATGAAATGAACTCACTGTATCTCTTTTTCGTTCTTCATTTCTCAAAGTGAATGTTTATGTTGTTCAACCCTTAAATATAATTTTGTTCATAGTTCAAGTGATTCGTTCATAGTTTTAATTGTTTTGTTCATAATTTTAAATGCTCTGTGCATAGTTTTATCTGTTTGTATATAGCTTGTGCACCTAAGATTTTCTTTACTTTTTATTTTATTTTATCAATTTTATTTATTGTTTCAACGTTCAGGCCAGTAATATTATATTATTTTGTACATTATTGTTATTCTGAAGGGACTTAGTCCCAGAATAAAGTTTTTTTTTCTATCTATCTATCTATCTAAATAAAAACCAAACCATAAGTTGCTAAGATGTTTGTATCTTAAGATCAAATTTTGAAATCGAAAATTATTTTTTACACAAAATAATGTAATAATTATATTACATCATCGTGTCTGATATATAAATAAAATTTAGATCGATCTTTGATGTTTTTTTGATTCGATTAATAATAATAATAATAAAAATCATCTTGTAATACACAAATTAAATTAAATATTACTACATTTTACAATATTATACTTCTGAAATCGCTTTAATTGTTCACGCGGCACCTGCGCTATATGTATATATATATATATATATATATATATATATATATATATATATATATATATATATTTTTTTTTTTTTGTAATAAAAAATGTCTAATGAATTTCGATAAATATGACATGTTGCTAATAGTTGACAACCATATTCTCCACCTACTATTCCAGACACATCATAGAGATTATAAAAAATAAAAATATTTCTGATATTAAAAAGTATTATTCGAGAATTACTATTATTAATCCGTGAGCCCTTTTTATCGAATTATTAACATCAGCCTGAAACTTCGTAAATAGTTTCATCTCATCGTAATTCGAATCGAAACAACTATTTTATTTACGAAAACTCCTAGAATGGGTCGTTTTCAATCTGGAGGGGGACAAACTTTATCTATTTAATTATTTACAAAAAACTCGTTAATACCCATTTGCTTTCTACTTGGATCATAAGATAAATTGATCACAAAACCGATACAAAAGGTGGCCTACAAACATAACGGGCCGTTTGTTCTATATAACATTGTTATTTTGAAAATTCGGGGGTATAGGACACGCCAAACGGCTCAATATGTTTTAAGCCACCTTTTTTCTCGACTTTCTGATCAAATTGTCTTACGATCCAGGTAGAAAGCAAATGTGTATTTACGAGTTTTTATTACCTAATTAAATATAAGTAAGTAATAAGTTTGCCACCCTCCAGATTAAAAAAGCCCCAATGCCAAGAGTTTTTGTAAATAAAATCGTTGTAGGTTGGCATGAGATGAACTATTTACGCAGTTTCAGGCGGATGTTAATAATTCGATAAAAAGGAGTCTTTACCACAGACTATATTGTTAATTGCATAAAAACTATTAAAAAAAATAATGATCTGATAATTTTTATCACTTATGATAAAAAATAAAATTAATAAAAATCATTAAATGATTTAAAAAAATTTCACGTAAAAATTTTGATCAGATTTGTTTTTAATTATTGATTTTAAACTCTGCTTAAGACAATATTTGGAAGGAATCCAATTTTTTCAAGTTTATGAACCTCGTATGTTAAAAGTTTCAATAATTTGTCCTCAATAAAGGCTGTAGAATTAAAAAAAAGTTTTTATTTAATAATATATTAATTTTTTAAAGATTTTTTGGATTAATTTTTATTCATTACTTTTTGGAAATTTTCAAGATATCTCAAATCTCGATATTCTTTTAGGGTCCTACGAGGCCAATTTTGTTCGCCTCTGCCAATAAATCGACTAATAGCTCTGATGTATATAAGATAACCTTGAGGTTTTCATTTCTACAGGATTATATATTGTTCATAGAAATATCGAAATATCTTTCGGAAACGATATCAATGTTTTTTCAGTTCAGCGGAACTGCGTTTAAGCCCTTCAAATCTATCGCTTTCAGGTCAATGTATCGGAGAGAATTCGCCAGACCAGCTCACCTTAATTAAAGCGTCGCCATATCCTGGATTAGCTACCTATGAATGAGGGAGGAGGTTAATCGTATTATTTCTTATTAATTAATTTTAAGATGAGCTCTGTTTACAATTTGATTAGCCTTCTAATCAAAACCTGAAATATTCCTGAAGATATGTATTTTATCTTTTTTTTTTTGCAAGTGTACTGTATATTTCTGAATACTTATTAAATACAATTATAGGCGCAGACTACAGAGGGCGCATCGCTCACCATTTCCCCTCCCCTCAAAAAATTTGTTTGAGAGTGTCTATTCAACCATCATTTCCAAGACCATTTTCTACTTCAGTGCCGAAAATAAGCACCTCCCTTAATAAAAGTAGGAAAAACTTATTAAGTAATAATAATATTATTTGCGCATAACTCAAACATTACACAGTATTTAAATTTAATATAATTTTACTGAACTTTTTGTTTATTGATAAATATTACAATCTGTCTCAATAAAGGACATTCACACCTTATTTACAAATTCAAAAAAATAAAAATAAATAAGGTAATTTCAAAATAAAATAAATCTAAATAAGAACAATATAAAATATCATAGTGAAGGAGGAAAATATAAATGCTAGTAATAATAGAATAAAAATAAATGAATATAATAGATTTAAAGTTATCTTAAAAAAAAAAAATAAATAAATAAAAATAAACATCTTAGACGCAGGCATACCTATTTACACTATTTACAGTCGCCCATGGAAACTCCGAACCACACTTGTACCCCCACATGTGGAGGGGAAGCGAGGCTTAAGGAGATCCCTGCGCTTCTTCCTCAACCACTTCACTGGTATTAAAAGCCAGCGGAGATTGAGTAAGGGCGCTACAACCACAGACAAAATAATATAATTTTACAGACCGATTTAATAAATATTAATATAATATTGAAAGTTAGACAAAAAAACCTACAAACTCAGTCATCTCCTTACAACCCAAAAACTAAGCCTCAGATTAAAATTACTCATTTACAAAGTATTCTTCGCCCTTCTCTTCTCTATAGTACTGTCCCAGAAATCAGAAGACACAAGCAAGAGACTTCAGCAATTCCATAATGGAATTTTAAAAAGAATATCTAAAACCATACTCTTTGAAAAAGAGAAGTTAAATAAAAATCATGCTTTATTAAATGTTCTCAAAGTAAATGAATTTTTCGATAAAAGAATAATACAGTTTTACGATTCTCTACAATATTTAACTTATAGTGAATTTAATACCCTTACGTTTCCGGCATCTTGGTGATGGATATACACACATAGATGTAAGGCAGATTTTAGTTTGTTTTAGAACAAAATGATCAAGATAGAGGCGAGTCTTAACATCTTGATTAATAGTAAAGAAATCAGGATTAAATAGAACTAATGAATGCTTAGAAAAACCTTCAAATGCATCTCACATACAGTACAAGCAATATATAACAGCATTTATGAATAGGCAGGAACAAAACATCTAAGAAATTGTGAATACGAAAAAAAAAATGATTCCCTATCATATGTCAAATAAGTTTCGTTTTGTCAAATTAAAATTTTTTAAAAAATTTAAATACGAGGTATTTTTATAAACCTAACCTTATCTTTTATTTTTAAATTATAAATATCGTTTATTGGTTACTTCTTCTTGCAAATGAATCTAATGCTAAGGATAAAATCTTTCCAAAGAATTTTTTTTTAGCAATATCTTTTTTGAAGACCTATCTCCAAAAAAGTTATTTTGTCTGTTTTTATTTATATTTTTTTAAATTATTGATGAAATGTGCATAGTGGCAATTTATATTTTTAGTGTATCTCTTAAAGTTGATTATTTTTTCTATACTTCAATTATTTGTCTCTACCCACTAGAGGCATTGGCATGACTCTCCTCACTAATATCTCTCAAGGGTGCCCACAAAGGGTTTTCATGGCGCATTTCATCAAGTTGCGCCATCAAGATTTTTGAGGAAGAGGGGCACATTTTGACGGTTTTTTTTTTAATTTTGGAGAGGGCGAATTTCGGCAGGGTTATGAATTTTCAAAATGAAAAGTTTCAAACCAGAGAACAAGAGGAAAACAAATAACTGACCAGTAAAAGTGTCACTACATTTGACCTATTATTTTTAAAACTCTACTTCAGTTTGTACTGTTTTTAAGAAGATGAGAGTAACCGAATATCTTGAAAAGTTTGGGGAGGGGAAAGGGGAGGTTCAAGCGCCTTCCACCTTGGAGGGGATGGGCGCCCCTGACACCTCTCATATTTTATTGTAAAATTTAATAATTCTCAAGAAATCAATCAGGATCTCCACTTCTTTCTCTGCATCCTGCAACACCTCCCGAATAGTCTCATGTATATTGAAGTTCTTCCGCATAACCGCATAATGTGTATAATCCACAAATTCACAGTTCTCGGGGAACCACAGTTCTAGACCGTGGAGATGATAGCCGAGCGAAAATTCGCAGTGACCAATTCTGAGATGGCACAGGATTATTTCCTCTCGTATTCGTATGGTGTTACTCGTACACTGTTTAGCATTATTTGAATTAATCTGAGCAAGTTTGCTTGGTTGGCAAGTTGAGAGGTTTGTTCCCTAAGTCTCATTCCATTAAGATATTATCTGGAGTTTCGCTTGCCTAATCCAGTCCTCCTGAGGAACATAATCAATAGAATTTACCTTACTATTAACATTTGTCCGAGCCATTCGGGATACAACGTTTGCCTGTTCACTTCCTTGGATACCACATTGGGACAGATCCCAAATGAAAGCTATTTACTATCGTCGCATGTTTAGACGTATGGTTTTGGATTGCCAGTAGCACACTCATTAATATTTCAATGTACTTACTGTTTATAATTTCAATAAGTTTATTCACCTTGTTCATAACTTTTATCTAAATATTATGTAACTTCCACTATTTTCTATATCCGTTTGTATCTTGCTCGTTCTAGCCTTGAAGAAGACCCAAAGTTGGGTTGAAACGTTGGCTTCAAATAAAATAGTTTTTTCCTTATTTTAGTCTATTTATGACCGCCATCTCCTACCTCTAAAATATACAACAGTCAACCATTAAATATTCAATAAACACCATCCGAATCCTCTCGTTTCAAACCTTGCTTCCTCCTCGATCCCTGATAATCCTCAGAGGCGTCTGAAAAGATGATGGCCTCTGGACCTTCTAATATAGAACTTTAAATTGAGTTCTACCAATGGGTAGTTTCTCTTCATGTTGTACATGCCATGTCACCAATGTCACATTTACTTATTGTATTTTCCATGTAATACAGTTGTAAATCTCAATAAAATAAAATTAATAATAAAAATATTCAATATTTAGAGAGGCAAAATGAAAATAAAAAAATTTATTAAAAATAGTGTCGAAAATTAAATAATAACGAGTTTTATTGAAGATATTTATTGAAATATCTCAGAAAATGAAAATCGGGCCTGCACATTGTAAGCGAGGGTAAGGTGGTTTTATTGTATAAAACTTCTATAATTTAAATAATATGTATACCTCTTACATTTTTTTAACATTTCACAATATTTAAGATTTTGGTTTTTTTTTTCAAAATCGAAACAGTGGCTATTTGTTATGCTATGTTTAGACAAAGCGGATGTACTTATGTTTTCAACATTTTTTTCACCAACATTTAATTTTACGATTAGGCGAAAGCGCTCGTTTAATCTCCACTGGCTTTAGCACTAGTGACGGGGGTTGAGGGAGTATCGCAGGAATCTCTTAGAGTCCTGCTATTCCCTCAATAGTTGGAGGAAAAAGTCTGGCTTGGGGCTCCCTGCCTGGTTGTATATATTGTATATAGGTGTGACTGAGTTTTTATGTTTTTAATTTACTTATCTTTAGGTTATTTTAATTTTTATTGTACATAGTTGTTGATTATTAGTTAATTATTATTTTACTTTAGTTAATTTTATGTTTTCTGTATATATGGTGTGAATGCGTTCATATCTCACTATAATTATTGTTCACGTGACAGATTATTATATTTCTAAATAAATAAATTAAAAAAAAAAAAAATTTGGTCTTCTTTTTGCTGGGAAGTTGTATGTTATTCTCTGTTTTTGGCAATGATTACTTATCAATCAATTAAACAACAATTGACTTATTTGTATTTGTTGTATTTACAAGTTTACATGTTTACGTTTCAGGAAATTTATTTCCATCTTTAAAACTACAGTCCCATGTTTCTTTGTCAATTCATGGCTTAAGTCTAATGTGCTCCATTGTCAGTTTCTAACTTCATTCAGAAAGATGAATTTAGAAACTGACAATGGAGCACATTATACTTAAGCCATGAATCGACAAAGAAACATGGGATTGTAGTTCTGAAGAAGGGAATAAATTTCCCAAAACGTAAACTTGTAAATACAACCAATAAATCGATTGTTGTTTAATTGGAAGTTATTATTGCCAAAAATAGAGAATAATTTTTCGATAATTGGTTATATGAACTAAATGGTCTTTCAAACGCGCATTTTTATTGCGAAATCGGACAAAAAAATTCCGACCGTAGCAATACTATATATATATATATATATATATATATATATATATATATATATATATATATATATATATATATATATATATATATATATATCAAATAGTGAAAGTAAAAAACCAACATCAATAATTAAATTACTTATTCCGTCAGTGTGTGTAACATAAATTACCATTTAATATAGGACATGTTGTGCATCTATTCCCTTAAACACGAGGGAAGAAAATTGGTTTTGAAGAGGCTCGTGTAATCCGGGCTGGGCAAATACTAACTCCATGGAGCAGCAGAGCCACCTCAAACCAATTATAGCCCGATCGGGTGTCATTCCCTAGATCAACTTCACACAAATTTCCCTAATATTAAATATCAATCTATCCCTCAGGATGGAAGGAAGGGAGTTGATTAATCCCCGGGAACTAATCCGAGCGGGGGAGTTGGCTTCGAGATAGTTGGTACTCCGCGCTCCTAGCCAACTTTGATAAGTTCCCTGATAGACTTTTATACCTCTCCATTGTCTTACCTCATCGCCTCAGGAGATCGAGTATAGCGGAGGTATCCTGGTTTATTAATAAGGCAAAACATAATATAGTTCAGAAACAATTACAAAAAAAAAGAAGAAATATATATATAGTGAAGCAATTGTTAATTACTTAAATAGTTTTTTAGTTATCGGTTATTCAACAAAAAACGTGACTTCCTTAAAAAAACACAAAACTTTAATTTTCTACTTCCCTGCTAAAAATCGGTCCATTATTTATTTAACTTTTTTGTAGCTCTTGAAGTCAGCTGTCACTCCTTTAATTATTTCCCCCTACTTACAGGAAACCATGTATATTTTTTGTTTTACTTAGAAGCGATAAAGAGGAAAATGTCTGGAATCGCTATCGAAATGTTGGACTGGATCCAACTGGAGTATATATCGAACGACTGTTGAAGGTAGAAGTGTACTCATTTGCTAAGATGTTAGGAGTGCATTAGCCAGAGCAATTAGAGATAGGCTGGAAGGCGAAGAAGCCATTATCCCAAGAGGCAGCGAACCGATTTGCTCCAACAGCTCAACTGTTTTATCTCCCTATTCTCTTAGTCACAAATCCTCTGCTTAGCGGCCTACCATCTAATACTTTCCTGACGATATCTCACAAACTTGCGATATGTTATAGGTTTTTCCTTGTTATGCTGTCTTTGTCATATTGAGATCAAATATATGTAGGCAATAATAATGATGCTATTGTTCGTAAACATATAGCCATTTTGAACAAATTTTAATATACCTAGTCCTGTCATAATTATTTTTACAAGAAATATATAAAGATTTCAACGAACCAAATTAATTTTTTCAAAACCTTTATTAGAAAATAAAGTGTATATCCATACAGAGTAAAAATTTCTCAAAATGTCTCCGTTTCATCTTGACACATGTATTTAATCTTCGTGACCAGTCATCAATAGCAGCAGGCAGCACGTCTTGAGAAAAGTGCTCAACTGTTCGCATCAGAGATATTTTGAGGCTTTCCAAGTTAGGGTGTGCTCTGTGACACGCCATAATCTCCAGTTTGGACCAAAGCCGATAATCTAGTGGGTTGAGATCAAGGCTTCCTGAGGGCCAATCTGAGGCAGAGATGAACTCTGGAATGTTCTTTTGTAGGCACTCCTGAGTTGACCTGGCCTTGAGCTGGAGCGGAATTCTGCTGGAAACCCAATGACTTCCAGCAAGTAGACTATCAGTTAGAGGCTTGACAAGAAATTCCAAAATGTCGTCCTGATAGTTTTTAGCGGCTGTTTTAACTCATTTTTCACCAAAATGGAAATTTGTGGTGCCATCTAAGCAAATTCCCAACCAAACCATCACTGAGGAAGGGTGATGACCACTTTCCACTTTTCCAATGACTTCCTGGGATTCTTTAGAGTTGTGTGCGTACACAAGATCATTTTGGCGATTACATTTTTCTTCAAACATTTTCTCATCGCTAAACAAAATCTTTCGATGAAGACCAATGGTGTAACGGCCAAGGAGCACTTTGTATCTATCCAATCTACTTTTTTTTTAAGAAAGTGGTTAGACTTTGTCCTGTCATTCTTCGAAATTCGCCCATTCTAAGGCACTTTTTAATATGCGATACATTGATCTTACAGAGATTTCGATTTACCGAGACATGGTTTGCTGTTTTCGAATCGGATTTCTTCTGATTGGAGCAGCCACTGCCCTCACTGCACTTGTCGGCCCGGTCGAGTTCTTCCAAATACAGCTGTTGTTTCATATTATATAATTTAAGTGTATTAATTTGACCTTTTTAGTAAAATAAGTAATTTTTTATGCACTTGGCGGACCTGCCTACGTCAACTGTTATAGTCTATATGGGTTAGGTTTCGGCTATTTTAAAAAAACTTCCTTGTTTAATAAGCATCAAATCCATATAGAATTAAGCCGAGGTTTATTAGGAAAAAATTTGATATTCACCTCAATTTGTGTAAACAAATATGTGATTCTATATCCTACCGCTTAAAATATCCATGCTTTCAGTAAAAATGACTACAAAAACGATAGCAAATCTTTAATTTTTTTTTTCGATGACTTGGAATGTATGATAATAAATACGAATGCATAAACACACTGATTATTTCTAATAAAATGTTAAAAATAATTATTTTTTGATTATTCATTATCCAAATTATTAATGAAAATGCATTTTTTCCTAAGATATCAATTAATAGAATTAATCGATATTTATAGTGACAAAATAAACGTTTCTAGTCCTAAAATGTATGTTTGAAATAAAGAAATCTGTTGATTGCATACATTTTTTCATGAAATCATAAATATTAGGGTCAAGAACATTTAGCTTATCACGTATAAATGGTTAGTTTAACCGCTTAAAAATATTCTTTGAATTGTTTTAACAAGGACAAACTCTACTTTCAAATCAATTGGGACTTACTTAAAAAAAACATAAAACTTTAATTTCATACTTTTCTGCTAAAAATGGGTCCATTATTTATAAAGACATTTTTGTAGCTCTTAAGATATTCTACCCCTTTAAATATTTCTCTACTTCCTCTACTTACGGGACACCCTGCATATTATGTAGAGGGGTGAATGTTCATAAGGTAATTATAGGGGTTCCTTAAGGAAAATGAAATCGTGTGAATTTGAGCTGTAATAGAATTGAAACGGTAATGAACGTATATAAGATTGAGATCGAACATTTTAAATAGTAAACATAGGATTTTTATAAAAAAAAAAACTTGAAATGCAGTGTTCATCGAAGGTGTGGTGTGGTTGAGGGGCGTGGACTGAATTCACTGTAGCGTGATGTCAACGGCTGCCAACACGATACTCTCTCTGCTCTAATTTATAAAAATTCATTCATAAAAACTAAAAGAGTCTCTCTAAATAAACTTAATTGATCGGATTTTGGTATTTACATTCTATTAAGGGACCATAGCAAAGTTCCTATCATATATAATTTAAATTGAAGTAAGCATCACTGCAGCCATCTCTTGACAGGAGAGAGAAGCAGATCTTGATAGACCCCTTAAGTCTCAACTTGCCCCAGATAGCAAGGATTCATGTGCACTTAAGATAGCAGTGAAATTGTCAGCTTGCATGCAGAAGAATTTCTTTCTTTTTTTAAAAAAAGAAAAATAAGTGGTGAACTCTAGCGGCCCAGCAGGTAGGGTCTTAAGACTTGGAAGAATGAAAACACCATGGAGACAGGAACAGCAAGTTAGTTAATTTAGCCACCAACCAACCTAACAATATATAGTTTATAATTTTTTTTTTTTTAATTTCTTTATTGAGTATTATAACAATCTGTCTCTTGGACATTGGTTATAGTGAGGTAGGATGACATTCACACTATATGTACATATAACCTAAAAACAATAAAATAACCTAAAAAATAAGGAAATTAAAACTAAGAAAAAAAAAAAACCACATGTATACCATAGTTTAGTTTATAAAATTAAATCAAGCAATAGTTTATTAAATTTACATCAAAATTTATCGATTAACCCATTAACCAACATTATAATAAAGTTGGCCATACAACTACAACATTATAATATATATTAAAATGTATTAATCAGTTTAACGTCACATTTTACTTGTAGTCAATCAAATCCTTTAGTCATACAACAATTAAATAAGAATGAGCAAAGAATAGCAAAATTATTAGAACAATATTCCAGATAGAAATAAAAGGGATTGGCATAATAAATTTAAATTATTCTAATCACTAAAATGTAAAGTAATTTCACTTGATAAATCACAGAAGTCGAAACTTTCAAAAGCTTTTAAAAAGCTACTGTTTTGTAAATTTATAATCGATAAAATCTATTAATTTTTTTGAGGTGATACAATGAATTGTTTCCGAAATTTATATTAATTTTTAGATGTAGCGAAAGAAGACTAGCTAAGTTTTAGCTATCCGATAGATTATAATAAATAAAAAAAATTAGCATATTCCTTTGTCTTAAACTTTGAAAACATCTAATTATGTTTGTTTATGGATTACAT
Organism: Nezara viridula; assembly: GCA_928085145.1. NCBI lineage: Eukaryota > Metazoa > Arthropoda > Insecta > Hemiptera > Pentatomidae > Nezara > Nezara viridula. The sequence goes on along the minus strand of OV725080.1, from coordinate 150,807,412 downwards.
CAAACTTCCCATTTAAGTTAAATCAAGAAAAACAATACAGCTGTGATCTCGAATATACTGCATATATACCTCAGATGTTTGTGGCTCCACCATTACTGAAGCTTAGACGCTCAAGTAGCGAAAGAGATTGACTAGACTGGCCAGTTAGAAAATTCGTAATTCCACTGATTTGCTGAACATGGAGTAAAAAACTACATCGGTCGGCAAGGGGTCAAGAAGGGAAGAAAGAGGAGATGAACAAGAAGTCTGGCAAATAGAAGAAAAGAAAAAATGCAAGTATCCCAACCGACCTACATTTAACCCCTGTATAAAATTCAAAATTATAAAATAAAGCAATCAATTTTACATCATCACTTTTTTAGTCCACTCAATTCATTACTTTACAGTCCACAGCAATAAATGATTACTAGCTATTAAAGCAGAATTATTATAGAATATCCCTGACAGCTGTGGAAGGCATAGTAAATTAAACAATGTTATTTATATTTGTTGCTGTTCGTCCTCACATTAGATTACTGCATATATAAATAACTAAAAAAAATTATATGAGAAGGAGTTAGTCGAGGGTGCGGTCAAATAAATAAATAAATTAAAATATATTAATTATTTTAATTTTTGCCGACGTTAGCAGTATTTCAACTGCCCGCAGTGCCACATCCTACGCCCTGAAGATGACCTGCAAAATGGGTCGAAACGTCGGCAAAAATTAAAATAATTAATATATTTTAATTTTTTTATTTATTTGACCACACCCTCGACTAACTCCTTCTCATATTATATCAACGGTCAACCAGCTCTACATCATTAAAAAAATTATAGGTTGTTAATACTTTTTTTTTTTGCTCTCCCCTTCCTTGCCTTTGTGCCGGGAGGGAGAGAGGGAAATTATTCAGAGTTAAAAGTCCCACCGGGCATCGGGATTTGAACTCATAATTAATTTTCCATCTCTAACTTCGGTTATCAGGTTGCCGGGTAACGCGAGGTGCTGCACACACGCGTTAGACCATTCGGCCACCCTGCTCTCTACATTTTGACATTAAAAATGACTTACCTTCTTTTTCCTGAAGGACTCTATCAGATGGTCCAGATCCTTCCTCTGCATGGGGAAGGTGATGTGGATGCCCCGGTAATTGGTCTCGGTCCTAGCGGTGGGAGAACTGGCCTCGCTGGGAGATTCGTCTTCATACCTGGTCTCTACCGTAGTGTCTGCAACAGGTAAAGAGTACCTTCAGTATCCAGGAATCAAGTTAAAAGTAATTTTGAGGTTATGATGGCCAATAGTGCTAAGGCAACAGCTTAGCAAACTTGAGTCTAGCGGGGCCGCAAAGTGGCGCGAGCAAATGGTTTTTTTTGGAACCCAACCGACTTGGAAAATTCAGTGGAATACTTAAATTTGTTCAGGCATTCAAGCTTGTAGGATTCGAATAAAAATCTTTTACTTGAAAAATGTAATAAAAGTCAAAATGTTTTTTTCTTTATCCTGAATTAAATTTTATTTATATATGTAATATATAGAAAAAGAAAGCAATCGTGAAAATTTTCTAATATCAGTTTTGAACGGATTTACATGTTTTGAGGTCCCCTGAGTCCAAATAAACAAATCCTGCAAAATGATCTGTGTGTTAACAGTCTAGCTCAAAAACGAAAAATCGTATGCAACTGAAATTGAGTATTTAAGGTTTGTACTAGCCTGGGATATAATAGCAACTTTTTCGTTTAAATTTGCAAATTTGAAGTGTCACTTTAGAAATAGAAATAGAAAATCATCTTTATTCTGAGACTAGGTCCCTTGAGAATAACAATATTGTTTAAACCAATTGACAATAAATCTGGCCAGATGACCTATTATAATAAAGAGTAACTACAATCTAAGTAATAAAATGAGTATATAAATAGTTTTGGAGGGTATATTAAGGGAAGCAGATGGGTACAACGGTTACAATATTATAATATTGGTAGGAAAAACAACAACATACTTATAGCTAAATAAAATTGGAAAGAAATGCTAAATAAGTTTTATAGGTAACCAATTTTAGTGCTACAATATAATAAAAAAAATAAAAATAAGAATAAAAGAAAATAACTAGAGTAAATAAATGATTTATATATGTTCCTTAAGACGTTTAAGTGAAAATATGTGAAGGTATTGTGAAAAAGTAGACAAGTATTGTGATCTACCTATGACGCAATAGATTACGAGCAGAAAAAGAAAAACACACACACACACACACACACACACACATATATATATCCACATAGAGAGGAAAATGCAGAAAAAATTAAATAAATTACACTCTTATGAATAGAAAAGATAAAAGATAACAAAAACAATAAAAAAATATACCTACTCACACTGCTTTGTGAGAGGTGATCGAAATTTATATTTATATATAAATTTATATAAAAAACTTTATATCATCGATTTTACACATTTTTCTAGAAAATGGCTAAAAAGATTTTAATTAAATTCATTATTTAACACAGAGTATAATTAAGTGTTTTTTAATACAATGTATACCTTGTCTAATTCAAAATTCAAAATTTCGTACATTAACCTTTTTTTATTTTAAAATTAACTAGTTCACATTGATATATGATATAAAAAATGGTTAAAAATAATGAATGAAGGAAATTACTTTGCAACTAAAGGAGAAATAAGGGTTGGAAGCAATACGGAAACAGCACCCGATCTTTGCCGATCCTCTCTACAGATAACCGATACCACCAATGTCTTTTAGCATAAATTTAGAATAAATATAATATATAATAAAAGGGATTTTATATGATCCATTTCCAAATTCCCTTTTTGAACAAAAACTTTTTGCTTCTAGTGATATACTTTTAACCTAACTGTCCAGTTTACAATCGATGGGATTGAAATTGACAAATCACTAAATAGGTCTCTGTTATTATCCATCACAGCAAGAGAAATCTATTTAGTCCAATTCCCTAGTGACAATAACAACTTTTTTTCATTTAATATTAAAAAGAAAAGTATTATATTTTTTCAAAAATCACAATTTTTTTTTTAAACGTGATTAACAGTTCTGCCCTCAAGTTTTATTTATTTAAAACAAATATTGTATATTTTTATTTATAATAGGTAATATGATATTAAATAATAAGCATACTCATACAAAAAAAACATAAGTCATGCAAAATAAGTATTTTATGTATAAGTGTTTCATTCTAAAGTATATGTAAAAATATGCTAGATAGGTACCAATAGACTGTTTTAATTGATAAGGTTTTTTTATTTTTAAGGTTATTATTCACCTACAGTTGTCAAACGCCGCTTTACTAACGATGTAACACTAATTAAAATGACATAATAGAAGACATAGCCACAGCTGGCGTAACCCTTAATATAAGGAGGAGACTAAAAAGGCGTTGGACGAGAGATCTCCTTTCTTAAACAACCTAAGTAATTGAAACATGTCAGGGAAGAGGTGTTGCTCAGTATTGTTCTTCCCCTTGGCTGACAAGACATTATTTCTTATTTCTCCAGCACATTTTCTAATTTTCAATAAAATATTGAAAGGTTCAAATACATTCTTATATAAAAAAAATAATAAGGTTATTAATTCAATTTTAAATATATTTATTTAGACGGTAGAAGCAAGTACTTATTTCATTAATAATATTTTAATCAGGTTATAAGAGCTATGAAAGCTGAAAACATTTAATAAAATCTAGAGAAATAAAAGTACACAAACTTTCACATTATATAAGGTAGCTTTTGACCGAAGAACGAGAAGCCCTAGTTGTTAAAGTTTCCCTCGTACTACCAAATGTTTTATTTAACTTCAAAAGAAGTGGAAACTCCGACTTCAGTTTCTATTAAAATAAAATAAATAAAAAAAATCAACAGGGGGGAGGGGTGGGAAAATTACAAAAGGAGACTAAATTATAATTTTCTTTCTCAGGTGGTAAACTGTCAAGAACTTGAATTTAATTTGACGTCACGAGGGAAATGAGAAAATGAAACTGAGGTTTATTCTTTTTTTTTTTTTTTAATCTTGTTTAAAATCTGAAAATATTATTATTAAATTTTTCCTTTATAAATTGAGATGGCATTGTAAACAGTATTAAAAGTAGATTTTATTAGAAGGTGAAAACGTTCTGAGGTTCATTTTATTATCTTGTTTAACTTTTTTTTTCTATAAATTAATTATAAAAATAAAACTAAATTTCGGTGATCAATTAAATGTTCTTATCTTCTAATTCTAATATTTATGTTTCATTATTGGCTAAGTTAAGTTTTGTTATGAAGAAGGAAGTTGGAATAGTTTTCAGTGATCTTTAAACTCATAAACACGAATTTCTATATATCTCTCTATTATATAAAAAACATTTCAGTGACTTTCATATTTTATTTTATTTTAGTATAAGGTGAGTAAGAGATTATAGGAGTTCAACTTATAAGCCGATTATTTTACAATTTATACAACTGTTCATTTAATTACATATGTTAATTTTGTATTTCAAACAGCTCCTTTTACCTCCTACTCTCCTAATACAAAATAAAGATTTTAAGCAAAAATTTGTGCGGGAAATGGCATGATTTGGAGGTGGTAGTTTGATTATAAAAAAATCTGGGCTCTTAAGATGCATTGGCAAGAACTCTCGAACATGGTTCCAGTATATTTTAGACCTAGTATCACCAGTTTCATTAAAATTGGTGACCCCATTTTCTCAACCTCTCCTTGAAAGTATTTTAATGGGAGGAAGTAAGTAGCTACGTAACTATTTTATGTTGACCTAAATATTCCTATTATTTAAATTTTCATTTTTCCTTGGTTAAATTTAAATTGGGAACAATTCTTCTATTTTATGAATCATTCATTTTTCATGTGGACATCTCCAAATTCACGTGATTTTCTTATGAATTTTCTGTTATGATGTTGGAAAATATATTTAAAAAATATAAGTATAAATATATTTAATAGTGAATGGTTTTTAAAGACATTTTTACAAAACTAGTTACATTGTGAAAACGTTTTATTTTTATTTAGAGGTTGTACAAACTCAAAATTCAAAAACCTTTTTCAGTTTTTAACATTACTCATTTTTAGCTGAAAAAGTAATGGAAATGTATCTACGTTTTAGAAGCTTTCTATCAAGTTTAATGTGTACAAATTGCAATATATCCAATTGTTTTGTTTATTTATTAACAAGTATATCCAAAAGCACATAAAAAAAATCCTACAACTGTCTAAACGTATATATAAATTTATTTTTAAATATCCAATATTATATTTGTTCGTTATGTTGAATTTGAACAAATAATATGGAACTATTGTCATTTTTATTTTTTATTTTTTAAATCGCTCCTCCTTCCTTCCACCAATCAAAATGTAAGGTTTTAGTATCTTATTGTGTGAGTTTTAAGTATCTTATTAAATAAAATAATTTGATTAAGTTTTAATTAATTTAAGTTTTAGGTAACAAGTTATGATAAGATGAAGCAATTTATGATGTTTTATGAGGTGGTTATTAATCTAAAAAAAAGTCTGTTCCCCGAAAAAGAAGAAACATTGGTCAGGTGTATTTAATTTCCGAAATAACCATAATCGAGGAAATGACGTATTGCAGAGGGAATATTTCTTGAATGTAATTAGCAATACAGCGGTACCTTAAGAGGAAATCAAAGCGTTCTTGAGGAGAGCAATTATTTTCACCTGGTAATTAAATCCAAAGCATTTTTGAGTGTGGGTTCAATTCCACTAATGAACCAATTTTATAAGGTGATTGAGAACGAATGGGTGTACACTCACGCACAAATTTATATATATACATACATAAACATGAGTGTGTGTGTTCATAGGCTTCAGACTTTCCTGGATATTGTGTTGGGTCGGAGGTTTTCATAATGAAGCGATAATTTTGTATTTAATTTAATTGTTAGGTTATTTTATTTTTTATTGTACATAGTTTTTTATTATTAATTTATAAAGGAAGGAGATGGTCCGTGGTGGAGGTCATAATTTATTATGACCTCCACCACGGACCATCTCCTTCCTTTATAATGCAACGGTCAACTATTAAATATTCAATTATTAATTTATTTTTGTTAATTTTATATTTTCCGTATATATCGTTCAGGAATGCGTATATATCACTATAATTACTGAACACACGACATATTATCATATTTCTAAATAAATAAATACAAAATAAAAACTAATTGTGACTATGTTCTCAATTGGTTTTTGGGTTTTTCAATCTATCAAATAGTGCACTAATGGAGTCAGTTATTATTGCTCACTTGACTCAAGAGGTTCTTGAAGATTTTTTTGGAATCGGAGCTTACAACACAATATCCTACACCTCAATGTTTGCTTTTGATGCGTCCTTATATAAGACATTATGTACTTCATAAGGTACATAATTTATAAGGTCACTCCATTGTTTTCCAGAAACTGTATATTCTTTTTCCAATAGTAATATCAAACCCAATATTTAAAAATAAAAAATATTTCTGGAAAAATATTGATTATATTATTAGTAATTAAAAAATATTGAAACATTTTAATGCATTCGCTTTTGGAATGAATCAAACATAATGGCCCATATCGGAACAAAACCAAGTTAATAAGGGGAAGAAAAAATTATCTATGGTTCAGGAAGTAAACGTTATTAAAACTTTTAACTTTTTTTTTACCATTATTAAAATAAATGTAATTATAATTTTCATTAAAAAAAGTGGTTAAAAAAGCTTATGATGTTTTTTTTTTATTAAAATAAGAAGAAATGCATGTATTATTATATTACTTGAAAAAAAATGTGTATTAAATAAACTTAGTTTTTTAATACTTCGGTTAGTTTTTTTAAAAATTAATCTACTATTGGATTAATTCAATATTTTTATATATAAATTGATATTTATCTAAATTTTCGAAAAAAGTGATTAGGGATAACTAGGATGAACATAAATACATACACAAACATCAATAACACATAGATACAATCCGAATCCTATTTCTATTTATTATCCAAAAACAAAATGAATAGGGAATAAAACCTTAAACTTGAATGAATAAAACACTTGAGTTTGTCCAAAATCAATTTCTTATTATACAGAAACTAAACTTAATTTTCTTTTAGATCAAGATGGATTCTTGTGTTTGTCTCGAGAAAACACATTGATTGATTAAATGTCGAAGTACTATTAGGTCAAAAGGATCGTTAAGTATGTGGTGTTGTTTCATATGTCTAAGGTTACACTACAGTTGGTAATAGTTTTGCAAAGCAATGATTTAACGCCGGCAAAAATATAAACTAAATTAAGTCCGAAATGGTATTTAATTTTTGGCGTTTTATTGTTGATTTTTTTAAATGAGTAGTAGATTTTTGTTGTATACCAACAATTAATAGTATATTACTTGCTCGTATAAACTATTTTAAAACTTCAATATGATGATAATTTAATTCTTTTAATGTTTAGACCTTTCTTTGAAAACCTCAAGATTTGGTAATTACGTGGTTTCAAATTTTTGCTGACGAAATGTTCTTTCTTGATTTACCTTATATATCTTATATAAATAAGAATTAACAGACAATTTAATGATGATCTAGAATACCGAATCCAGCCTTCTTATATGCCTGAGGCTACACAAAACCTATAAGAGGATATAAACAGATGGGCAGAAATAAATGAGTTAAAGCCGAATGCAGATAAAACTAAGGCTATTCTTATCGGGTGCAGGCAACTCTCCTCTACTCTACCTCAATAACCGCCTCATCCAAATATTTCCTACAGTCAAAAACCCAAGAGTAACCTTTGACCTCTCCTGGAATACCCATATCTCCCAGAACGTCCTTAAACAACTCCTAAGATTCCGTGGTTGTATTCCTATAAAAACCAGACAGCTCCTTGTAATCTCCCTTATATTCCTCTACTTCGACTAAGAATTCTTGGTGTATGGAGGGCTATCTGCCAGACTAGAAAAGAGACTGATGAAACCCATGAACTGTATCATAAGATACATCTTTGGGATCCCCAGGTGTTCTCATGTTCTGGTACACCGAACTGAAGTGGCTTTATCCTACTTCCCGACGACGATTCCTCCTTGGTGTTTTTCTTTTCCTAGTCCTCAGAACAAATACCCTCCCTACATCCTGAAACTCTTTACTCTACGCTCCTTTATCCACTCTCTTAATACCAGATCTCAACCTATATATTTATATATGTCCTTCCTTAAAACTACCTCTTTCAGCAAATTCTTCGGCATTTGTTTTACCTCCTTTTGGAACTCGTTACCTACCTCTAGACGTCCTCCTCATAATCCTCGTCCACAAATTCCTTCAAACAACTCCTGCTCCATCAACTACACCATATTCAAGCTTCCGCAAACATTTAAAATTTATAAGCATCCGTACACAGTTTTATTCAATCAACTACACAATTGCAATAGCAATCAACAGTTAATTAGGCATCATTTTATATCCTTCTAAGTCAGACTAAGAATCATAAATATGTAACTCTGTTATTATTCTTAGGTATAAATATAGAAAAAAGAAATTTTTTCAACAAAAAGTAATATTAATATACTTTTTTTTTTTTCTGGTGTAGTAACTATAACTGTCTCGTAATCGTAATTTATTTTTTATTTATGAAATTTGTTTAACGATTAAATGAATGTTTTCTATACAATTATTTTTTTTTTATTTTTTTATTTTTTTTTATTTTTTTTATTTTTTTTTTTTTTTTTATTTTTTTTTTTTTCTTACCCTCCAAAAAGTTTATTGAAACAATTACATATATAGTATACAATAATACAATATAAACATGTAATAAATTCCTTCCACTGCCCGAGGGCATTTTAAGGATTGGGGATAGCTAAAGGTTACATATGTGGCAGAAGGCCTTGTGACTTTGACATTGAACGGGGAAGGACCGTTCTGCTAATGTTTTATTATTTACAATATATACAAATTAATGAGTTTGGACCGCAGAGACCAGACCACATCCTTCGGCGAGTATGTCCACCAAAGGGAGTTTACCTTGCCACCTCCCAGGTCTGGGTGGTGGTGAGATCTCATTGAACAGTGGGTTTGCACAGGCCTTCAGCCCATCAAAAAATTTGATGTGCCTCCGGCCTATGAACTCAGGTACCGAGGGGAGCTGGAGCTCCTCGCGTATTGTTTGATTCTTAGCCCTTTGTAGGGTGGTGCCACGGACAATTCGCCGAAGGATAGAGTTCTGGAAGCCCTGTAGACTCGTAAGCGTGGATTTATATAGGTATCGCAGGAGAGGGGCCCCGTGGAGCAGTGTTGGTCTTATAACAGCTTTATAAATTTGGAGCTTGAGTCTCAGCGAGAGCTGCGGCGACGTCAGTAGGTGGTAGAGCCGGTGCGACTTCTTTCGTGCCAGCTTGATCCTCTGCCTAACGTGATTGGAGAAGGTCAAATGTCTATCTAGCGTGACGCCGAGGTAGACAATCGAGGTAGAAATTTTATGATAAACTCCTCCAACGGTGAATTGTGTGGGTAGATGCTTCTTTCCCTTCTGAAACGACATGACAATAGCATCAGTCTTCGCAGGATTCACTCTGATACCGATCTCTTCTAGCTCTTCAACAATTGTGGCTGAAGCATTCTGTGCCAGAGTGAGTGCAGTCTCCGCGTTGATGCTGGAAGCATATATGCCAATGTCGTCCGCATAGGCTGCTACCACCGCCTTTGGATGCTTGAGTGCCACCACTGGCGCCGTGAAAACGACGAACAGTATTGGCCCCAACACAGACCCTTGAGGTACTCCGCAGGTGGTATCGACTGGGTTTGAGTAGTCTGTACCAACTCGTACGACGAGAGATCTTCCGCTGAGGTAGCTTCGGATCAGTCGGCATAGAGTGGTAGGAAACCTGAACTCTTCCAGACGGCGAAGTAGATGCGTGTGTGACACGCAGTCAAAGGCCTGACTGCAGTCCAAAGAGATGAGCGCCGTAGCTCTGTTGAGACTCATTTCATCTATTGTGTGGGCCTGAAGTTTAGCTAGGTGGTGTTCACACGCGACCCCTCTCTGGAAACCAGTCTGCTCTGGTGGTATGATGCTCTCTTTCCAGACGTGCTTCATAAGCTGATGGTGGATTAGCCTCTCGAAAATCTTGCTGATGTGCGAGAGGAGGCTGATCGGACGATAGTGCTCAGCTGAGTCCCCGTTCTTCGCCGGCTTGAGTAACGGTACAACGATCGCTTGTTTCCATGCGGTAGGAAAGTATGAGATTCGAAGACATGAGTTGAATATGTTCAGTAGAAAGGCTTTACCCTTCCTAGGGAGCATCTTCAACAGTACGTACGGAATCTCATCCAGTCCAGACGCTTTGTTTCCTTTGGTGCGTCGTAGCGTCGACTCCAGCCGATTGAAGGTAGAGAAGACGGGTTCTTCGTTGGGACTGGGCAGTGGTCCTTCCGGCATTGGTGGTGCATTTCTCGTCCGCTCAGCATCCCTCGCTTCATAGCTTTTGGCCAGGAGTTCAGCCTGTTCCTTAGGTGTCAGCAGCTCATTCCCCGACGTCAGGTGGACAGTCCTCTTCTTGTTAACGAACGTTCGGACCAGTCTCCAGAACTGGCGGTGGTCATTATGAGTCCTCCGGAGCTGGTCATGCCAGAGTGAGGTCTTCCAGTCTCGCATGAGGCTGGCTATCTGCCGGGTCATCGCATTGATGGCCGGTTTCAAGCTGTAGTCACGCGTGCGCTGAAAGATGTTCCTCAGGTTGTTCCTCTGACTGATCAGGGCGAGGATGTGACGTATACAACACATGACGTATACACACGTATACGTGACATTCTATACAATTAACAGTTGCAAATCCATATTTATACTTCAATTGCTAATTATAAGGAATGAGAAGAACCTTTTTGTGAAACATCAAACGAATTTAATAAATAAAAAACTAAATTTAAGGTTATGTGTTTCTTAAATGCAGTTAAAGAATAAAATAATCCATGAAGGTGACGAAAATTTAGGCATTATTCGGACAGAAGTGAAAAAAACAAAAAAAACAACATCAGTTCACTCCATTACATCCCATTACATACTAGAAAAAAAGTGAGGTAACACAGCTGAGGAAGGTAATATTCAAACAACTGATCAGCATATCAAAAGGAATACAGAAAAATATGGAAATACAAACCAAAATATATAAATATGCCACAATAAATACAGATAATAATGAGGAAAATAATAATATATATAAAACAATAAATGAAAATGTAAATAAAAGGAAGGTTATTATCAAAAACAGCTGATTGCGCACAAAGTGGCACCCAAAATGCTATATAATAATAAAACAGTAGAATTGGTCTTTAAATTATAAAACTTAATAACATGATATGTGTAATATGAAACAGAACCGACAGAAAATTACGAGAAAAAAGAAATTAAATGAAAGTAATTAATAAATCTAAAGCACACACCTTAGTTTTTTATTTTATTATTTACCTGAATTTTAGCGACACAAAGCTACATTGTTGGAACTTTTTCAATTGTAACCTAATATTGATTTTCTGTTTGTTGGTGAGTTTTTACTCGTTTACACTGATAAAGAAAATTAACTAAATTCATAAGTAAATTGTATTTGCCTACTAAATCAGTAAAACAAGAAACGTGGGTGTAATAAATAGAAAATTTCAAACTGTTATTTATCTTCGGAGCATACAGTCCAAGATAATTATGAGAACCGAACTGGAGGAAGGAGTCCTTCAGAAGCCGCGGTGAAAGGATTCATGATGACAAGACAGGAAGGAGGTCGGGATGTAGGAAAAGATGGGGGCATTGTCTGGGAACCATCCGGACGGAAACGACCCCCTTCGATCCCCATAAAGTTCACCGGGAGTTTGGTGACCTCCTTAGGACACGTCCCTGGGGATTTCGGTCTTGTTCCCGAACCGCATGGGAAAGGGTGGTGTTCAACTTCTTGAAGATTCTGTTTGTTTGGCACGACTCGAAGGCAAAACTAAGTTAGGATATAAACTTAAGTTTCATCAAATTAAGAGTTATAACATAATAATAAAAAGTAGAACTTTGACTCAACATTTCTTTATAAGAAATTGTTGTATAGGTACTGTTGCGGCACAGCAATTCAGAAGTGTATTATAATGTTAAGGCGTATAGCATTACAAAAAGATTTAGCGTGTGGAAATTAATAATTCCATAAATCTTGGAATATTGAATTTGTTAAATATGAGATACTTAAACGGTCTAACAGGGCTATCCTGAAAAATATCAACTGAAAATAAGAGTATTTTATTTATTTTTTGGCATCTTCACAGCGTCGCAACACAATCCAGGAAATAGTTCAGTCCAGCAGGTCTCTAGGCCACCGCCTACGTAATCGTCGAGATGGGCTGTACGGGTTTCTAGTGCTTTTAAGGTTTTCTGTCAGAGGATTTGTGTTGTAAGTTTGATGAAAGTTATTATAGTTTTCTATTGCAGTGCATAAAATTGTTGGGATGTTCAAGTCTTTGAGTAATCTATCGTTTGCGAAATAAAATCGTGCGTCAAATATTCTTCGTAAAATTTTTGACAGACTCGATTTTTTTAATATTGGAAGTTTAATAAGTCCAAATTGGTTTAAGTAAAACTTTAGAGAGAGTTAGTTTGTTAGTCAAAGATAATTTTGAACGTCTGTCAAGTAACCTAGATAAAATACCGTATCGTCTGTTTAATTCCTTACGCTTCTGTCTAATGTGTGTCCTCCAAGTTAGTCTAAATAAGTGTAAGCGAAAAAAAGTCAGCATAATTAACTTTCATTTCACTGGCAATTGATACCAGTGAAGCGATTGAGAGAAGTGCTGAAACCTCCTGAAGTCCTGCTTTCCCCTGAAATCTGAAAGACTTGGCTCCGGGTTCCAAAAATAATAAGAATTACATGATTATATGAGTAAGATCATATACAATTACACTTGCTGCGGTATCTTCCATGTTTTTCCTTTTATTCCTTATCCGAAAATTCATAACCCCGTCAAAATTTACCCGCCTCAAAAATTCAAAAACCCGTCAAAATATGCTTTCCTCCAAAATTTTGATGGTTCAACTTGTGCCATAAAACCCTATTCGGACCACCCCCTGCCGTCCTTTATATAATTAAATGTTCGTATTTAAGTATTGTCAGCCTCATTTTAGTGTTATTTCATAGTTATAATATTTACTACAATTTAAAAAAATCTGGTGCGAGCAACGTACAACCGCTCTACTTTGAATATAAATTATTTTCTGGCAATGTTGGACTATTATAAAATTTATGTAGCGTGTTTTAAACAGTGCTAAAGCTTAAAGCTTATAGATAACAAATGATTAAGAATATTAAATTACAAATACTCCATTTATTATCTCGACGGTAGGCAATAAAAATCTACTACCTCCATCTGCTATTATAAACCACACAACTTTAGTTTATACCTTTATAACACTGTGAATAATATTGCCACTAGAAATATCACTAAAAATAATAATAAAGAATGTTGAAATTGAAGTTAGTCATTCTGTCAACCGAAAGGTTCATATATGCCTAGAGAGATTTGAAAATATATCAGAATATTTAACCTATAAATGATTATCGATTGTAGGACTATTGTTATTAAACTGTTACTTTCCATTGTAATGTTTACTAAAATGATATTACGAGATTTTCATTGACTGCCATGACTAGGTCAAAAGTTTGAGTGGATACTGTTGGGATATCACAAAGAGAAAATTCATCAAATTTTTCACTAATTTAATTTCCTAAAAGGTTACATGAAGATTTATTGGAATAAACGGACGATAGATAGCTAATTATTTAGTATCTAGAGTTATCAAACTACATTATTTCACGATCGCAATACTTACTATATATTTCATATATAGGTAAGTGAAAGTAAATATATATATATATATATATATATATATATATATATATATATATATATATATATATATATATATATACATATATTTATCTAAAGTATTGAGTAATATTCTTCTCTGTTTTTTGAAGAATCTAGAAGAGTAAAGGATCTTTATCTTCGAAGAGGGTGCACTAGTAGTTAGTGAAAAGGCGAGAAGCGCCATTATTCTAAAAGCTCTGAGCTCGACCGTTAGAAACAAAAGAGACATTTTACACTCTTTGCCGAGTGTCTCTGCCCAAGGCAGCCAACTGAACCCAAGTTCTTCCAGATCCAACCAATCAGGTGCTTTGTGGAGAGACATGGCGGAGGATTGACAGGAAGGCAAATGCTTCTGAGTATTAACAATGCGTGAATATGATTAAATGTTATCGAAATTTTGTCTTGGTATTTTTCTTTTACAAAATATTAAACATGATTGGTCGCACCTAAAATCTATAATTATGTTGAATTTCTATCAGTCATTTACAACAAAAAAAAGAAAAGAAAGAAAAAGTAAAACTAATTAATCCTTGCAAAAAATTAAATATTAAAAATTAAATTAAATTGAAAATTATTTAGTAGGATAGTTCAAGAGATATATTTTAACATATAATAGTTGATGAACCATATTTCGTGAAATGTGTATTAATGACACAACGAACCCCTACTGTAATATATACTATGTTCCCCAATAAGATATATTATAAAAGTTTAATGGTTATATTATACTATATTTATCCCCCAAAACTTTGCCCTCAGGTCAAAATTAAAATTAAAAGTTTACATTTCTTTTAACTTGAACTCATCCAGGATGCTTTACCCCCTCTTTAGCATCTTAAATTCTATTGATATTTATTAAAATTATTAACTATTATAAAACATTCATAAATCTTCACAATTCCATACAATATTTTTGTAGATACCATATTGAGCCTAAGCTAATTAATTTATTAAGTTTTTTATTATGTTTTGCAAACAAAACTTCTTTTCTCTCGATTGAGACATTTTTTTAAATTTTTATATTTTCATATGTGCTGAATTCGAATCTAAGGTCTACAAAATTCTATAAGGCACCATTTTTAAGAAAATGAAGATGGTTTTTGAAAAAGAAACGAAATAGTATGTTTGTTTTTTTTACTTCATTTATTTATTTATTTTCTGGTGAATAATAATATAAAATATTTAAGCCTGAAAATAATATAATTTTATGCCTAGTCAATGTATATATATATATATATATATATATATATATATATATATATATATATCCGAAGGGAAACAGCTGTATATATATATACCGCTAGGTATTAAACTGATATTTTCGATTACAAAGTTTACTATGTAATGGAATTACGAGATTTGCATTGTATGTCATAGATAGATCAAAAGTTGTTGACAAAAATTGTAAGTGGATACTGTGGGGATATCACAAAGAAAAAATTCATCAAAATATTCATTAATTTAATTTTCTAAAAGGTTACGTGATGATTTCTTGGAATAAACGGACGATAGATACCTAATTATTTAATAACTAGCGTTAATAAACTACAATTAATTTATTTAAAGTTATAAAAATATGTTTTAAAGGAACCATGAAATATTTTTATATTTCACTTCTTCTTTCACACAAATGAAATGGTATCAATGGAATTACCTTGAAACGGTGTATTTAAATTCTTTTCCAAACTAAAAAAAAATTTTAATTTATTAAGAAAATTTCATTTAATTTCCTTGGAAACATAACCGATATAAGCAATTCATTAAAATTGTCTTTGTAATTTGTAGCTATTTTGCTGCCAAATTTTATTGACACACGTTTTCAAATTTGTACTTGTACTTGTACTTGTACTTTCAGTTTCATTTATTTTTTTTTTTTTTAATTTCAAGTCCTCAACTAGAGCGCGGATATGTAACTGAAAACAATCCTTGATGCCTAATACTTGAGCTTTCGGATTTTTTTCAAGTTGTAATATATGGCAATAGCTACAAAATCAAGTATTTTTTTTTCAATTTTCGTTGTAGTTTTCAATGATAAAAAAATCCCAAAATGTCGAAAAACACCTCAGTTTTTGACCCACAACACAAATTTGACAGAAAATGGTGCCTGATAGAGATGTTGTGCCTTAGGATTAGTGTTCAGCAAACCTCAAAACATTTCTGTTAAATGGAGGTTTTTGATGCAGAACAAACTAATTTGACTAAGCTTAATAATTAGAGGTCATATAATCAGTATAGTATAACAGCCATTTTTTCTCTATATTATTACTTTTTGCTTTATTTTATTTAAATTTATTTGTATTTTGATTTTGTCATCGAAGGACTTTATCTTTTTATAAAAAATAGGTATTATGAAAATTAATTTGAATTTTTAAAATCACCTATTTCATGAACGGTCATATGGGTAATGAAAAAAAAAAGAGAAATGAGATTGGAAATATGGGAATTTTGAACTGATGTTTACTACGAAACGATGGCCAGAAGAAAACAAACAAATGATTTTCTTTCTGAATTAATTCGCAATAAATAAAGGAAAGTTTGAAAATAGAGTAGACTTTAAAAACAAATTTGAATGCATAAAGGTAAGAAGAAGTTTAATGCCGAGGTCTGAGGTCAAGCCTTGTAAAATATTTTAATGCAATATACATGCAAATTTCTACGCGGCTGACTAACCTTAACGTCCGCCCTTAAATTACTCTCATAAACTTCTTAACCTCTTTAGGATTTTTATAGTAAAAAGTTTGTGACTTTAAAAACTTATTTCCTAGACAATGTGGAGTTAAATTCGCTTTAATTCTACCTCGAATATTCAGTTTTTACATAAGAACAATCTCTGTTTTACTAAAACTAATACATGTGTAAATAAGGTTGAATTTTATATTCACTTACCTATATGGATAGATAGATAGAAAGTAAACTTTATTCTGGGACAAGGTCCCTCATGAATAACAGATATGAACAAAAAATAAAAACTATATCTGGCCAAAAATTACATTAGTCAATGTTAAAGAATATATAGTATCTTCAGTAAAATTAAATTAAAACAAGTAAAAATAATACCATTTTGAAAAGAAAACATAATAAAAAAAACAAACATTACTTAAATGAAAAGAGAACAAAATAAAATAAACATGGGTTGATTTTTTAAATTTAAAACTCGTGTCAATTTTTACAACCATTCACCTCAGTCAAAATCTGTTTTGCAATATTTATTTTATTGTATAACGTCATTTTGGGATGTGAGAAGGAATTGGTAAAGATGATATTTAAATGAGAACAAGGAAGAGGCATGGCGGATTTCAGAAGACAAGGAATTCCAGAAGGCAGTGGATCGGGTAATAAAGGAATATTCATGTATATATAATATATTTATATATAATATATAAAGGAAAGTATTGCGATCGTGAAAATAAAAAAGGACTTTGTTATTTGTATATATTAGTATTGTTATACTTATTTTATGTAATTTATTAAATCAACGTTTTGGGGGGTTAGAAGAAAAAAAAATTAATTTGTTTTATTTTAAATAATTAATTATCTCCAATTGTTAGCCGTAATCAAAAAAGGCTAAATAAAACTATGTCGCAAGATTTCATGACCTCATATGAATATACCTATCTATAAATGAAATATTAAAAAAAAATGTATCGATTATTTTTTTTTTTTTTGAATTGTTATTAAATTTTAAAGGAAGGAGATGGTCCGGGGTTGCGGTCATAAATAGGCTAAATAGTGGTAAAACTATTTTATTGAAAGCCAACGTTTCGACCCGACTTTGCAGGTCTTCATCAGGGAGGTGTGTTCAGCTAGGAGTTTCACTTCGAACTGAGTGAAACTCAGTTACGTACTCACTTGAGTTCGAAGTGAAACTCCTAGATGAACACAACTCCCTGATGAAGACCTGCAAAGTCGGGTCGAAACGTTGGCTTTCAATAAAATAGTTTTACCACTATTTAGCCTATTTATGACCGCAACCCCGGACCATCTCCTTCCTTTATAATGCAACGGTCGTTATTAAATTTTATTTTTAAAAAATCTTGATCAATCTCCACCGGCTTTAATACCAGTTACGCGGTTGAGAGAGTAGCGCAGGGATCTTTGGGAGTCTTGTTTTTTTTATCCATAGTTGGAGGGACAAGAGTGTCTCGGAGTTTTTCTAATTTCTAATTTTAAATAGTGTATATAGATATGTATGTTTTTTTTTAAATTTACTTATTTATAAGATATTTTATTGTATTTATTGTATATAAAGGCCGAAAATGAATCTCCAGAAATATTCAGAAGGTATATGTATGTCGTTGGAAAGCAGAGAATTTAATAAAAACAACAACATAGTAAGTCGTAGAAGGTAATGGAGAGTAATGAAAAAATTATAAGTAATTTTTGAAAACCAATATGATTTAACGGAAATCACATGTTTCCAAGGAAATTAATTGAAATTTCTTAAATAAATTTAAACTTTTGAAATTATGTTAAGGTTAGAAAAAAAGTATATTAGATCCACCGAATCATGGCTATGACATTTAAATAGCTAAGAAACTATTTCATTGAACTTGTGTGAAAAAAGAAGTGAAATTTAAAAATATTTCATGGATATGTTTATAACCTTAAATATTTTTGTTGCAGTTTAATAACTCTAGAGATGATATTATATTTAAATAATCAACTATCTATTGGCCGTTTATTCCAAAAAATCATCAAGTAATCATTTAAGAAATCAAATTAGTGAATAATTTGATGAATTTTTCCGTTGTGAAATCCCGACATTATCCACTTACAATTAGTGTGACAACTTTTGACTTATCCATGGCAGGCAATGAAAATTTAGTTATTTCATTTTAGTAAACTTTACAATTGAAAATAGCAGTTTAATAACTAATAGTTCTACAATCCATAATCATTTATAGGTCAAATATTCAGATGTATTTTCAAATCTCTCTAAGCATACATGAGCTTTTCGGTTGACAGAATGATCTATTCCAATTTCAAAATTCTTTATTATTAATTTTAGTGAAGTTTCTAATGGCAAAATTTATACCTTTATTCACAGTTCTATATTTCAACACTGCAATCACCTTCTCTGTAATCAACTTACTCAATACCTGTAGGCGGTCGTTAGAGCAAGATACTTATCCTATGGAAATACTAAATTTCAGTATCTATTGAGAAATAACTTATCCAATGCGAAATTTTAGAATTCATTAAAAATGACTTATTTACGTGCTCATTTGACTCACTTATTCAAAGATAAATTATTTTAAGTAGAAATTAAAAACAACAAAATTGTATTAGTGATATATAACAAGGTGCAAATTGAAGTCTTTTTATTTATTATTAATTGAAAATCATGGAAACCAGTATTTTTATTCATGTCTAAACTGTTGAAATATATGAGTTAACTATAAATCGAATTAAAAACATATGAAATTTAAATTATCAGAATACTTTGAAAAACGGGGTTTTCACCGCTTCTAGACCACTGTGTGCCACATTTCCGAGAATTTCGGAAATAAATAATAATAATTATAATAATAAAAGCCGACATCACTAATCGCTTATTACATACTTTCCTCCACCGTTCGCCGTCCAAACCTAGTCGCTTCAGATGGGCTTCAATGCAATCTTCCCACCTTCGCTTCGGTGTACACCTCGGACGTTTACCACTCGGTATAGTAAATATTAACCTTTTAGGAATCCTCTCATTCCTTAGCCCAACAATTTTACAAGCCCATTTGTTTGAATGAAATCACCTCAATTATATTACCCGGATACAGTTCATGCGATTCGGCGTTGTGTAACCGTCTGAACTCTCCGGTTAACTCATCCTTCTTCGGTCCGAATATTCTAGGCAATACTTTATTTTCAAAAACCTTAGGACGTTGCTCATCCCTCAATGTAAGCGGCCACGTTTCGCATCCATAAAGAACTGTAGGTAAGACAATGGTTTTATAGATTCTAATTTTTAAGTGACGGTACAAGAGGCAGGAGCTAAGTAGTTTTGTAACAGAAAAATAACAAACATTTCCCGTCTTCATTACAACCTTAACCTCTTCTTCAATTTCGTTTTTTTCTAGTTATCGTAGGCGCTAGATAGCTAAACTTTTCTCCTGTTCAAAAATATTACCATCTATTAGTAAATAAAATCGGACTAATATCTCACATCAGACTTGTAGTATAGATAAACGAAATTGAAAAATAATGATTTTCAATATTTTTTTGTGTGTCTTCTTTAGTTAAATTATAAAAGCCTTTAATATATGAAGCGAGAACATTACGTTAATTCCGCTAGTTCGCTTGAAGGGCCACCCTTTGCGCTAGTAGACACTAGTCAGTACAAAGCCTGAGGTGTGTACCTTAGCTATGTTAGTTCTGAGGGAGCTCGTCGATTGCATGGCATTTACAAGTAAATAGATTATCTCTAGTACTGATCAGGTAATCAGTAATATAATAGGTATACGAGATGTTACTGTTAAGTAACGATAATCTGTGGTACAGACCTAGGGATGGGTTATCGAGGGTCCAATATAGATATTATTATCGCTATAATTATCGATAACAACGGAATATCGGACGCGAAATATCAATTGTCAATATTTTCATAGATATTATAAACTTTTTGAAATATGAATATTGATTCTCTTGCATATAGGCTTATAAAAAAAAAAGTTATTTTTCGACTTAAATTAGTTAATGGAAATATTAATTCTTCTTATTAAAATTAATTTCCTAGTTTTAATTAATTTTTTCAAAAATATACATTCAACCAATTATGTCTTCAATTCAGCAATAGATCGGATTCAGCGATGTAGTAATTTATTTGCATCCTACATAGATTTCTTTGACAATTCGTTTCCTTGGTTTGAGAAGGTTCTAATTAACAAATTTTGGCATATTGAGTTTACGTATGAGTGCGCTATTGAACTCTACTTAGGGATGATCATCGCTAGTATTTTTCTCTACTACGCACTACATTTTATATGAAACAGACAAGATGAGTATTATTATTATTTTTTAAAGATCAGATTCATACATAATTCCTAGCGCTTTCCGTAAACGATAGTTTTAATTGTAATTTTTAAATTAAAATATCGAGGGGGCGATATCCATAGTCGATAATATCCAAGTAGATGCTATCCATGATAAAATATCGAATATCAGAAGAAAAGTATCGATCTTTCGATAATAGCGACAACCGATGGTCATCCCTTTACAGACCCCTTTTTATAAAATTAATAACATCAGTCTAAAATTTATGAATGGCTTCATTTTATCGTAATATAAAATATTTTATTTACGGAAATTTTCAGAAATAAGGCGTTTTAAATATTTAATAAACTTTAAAAGTTACTATTTAATGAGGTACTAAAAACTGAAGAACACTCATTTGCTTTCCTCTTGAATCGTATGATAATTTGATAAAAAAATCAAGAAAAAATTGGCCTATTTTTGTAGATCACCCTTTTTATCGATTTTGTGATTAAATTATCAAATTATTTTAGTGGCAAGCAAATTAATTAGATTTTTCGTAGAAAAAAGTTTTGTAGGTTACGATAATATGACGTCATCCAAGGATATGTTTTCTATACTATAATTCCTCAATAAAAATTGAAAATTTAAATAATAGGACTATTTAGGTCGTGATAAAATAATTAGGTATCTAATTATAGGCCTTGACTTAGTCAGTTAGTCCAATTTTAGTTTACATATTTTATTCACTCATGTAGCTTATTTTTATTAATTATAATTTTTTTTTATTTCAAATTATTAGGGAACAAAACGGTATTCTCATTCTTCAACATTTTCATTGGTTTCAATCCCTCTCCTCCTCCCGAAGTCTGGGCCTATGTTGTTTAGTCTTGGTACGTACAAATAAATATGTTATTGATTAGAGCACTAATCAAAATATTATCAATATCCGAAAATAAAACTTCAATTATAATGAATCTAATAATTTTAAAAGGTATTGTGATCACCATCGAGATTATAACAAAACTTAAATAAGGGACTTGTCTTATGATACGAATCCATGAAGGTTTCTTTTCCTCCACGAAGTTTTTCCGCTTGTAGTAAGACAGATTCAAAGAAGAAAATCATTGGCAAGGAATGATTCGTGGATTTCATTATTAAGATTGATACTAAACTTTACGGGAGCGAGATAGCTGAGTGGGTAACCACTGACTTCCGGAACTCAAGTTCCCGGGTTCAAGTTCGACAGATGCTAAGTAATTTTTTATTAGCTGTGGATCGACCCTCCTGGGTGAAACCCAGCCTAAAGTGGGTACTCCTAATTAAATAATTAATCATGGAGAGAACCCCGAGGGTTGAGCTACTGCACAACCGTTGGCCTTGAAACAGTATTTCTTAACAAAAGTACTAAACCCAAGACAAATATCTAATACATTAATATCGTGCTGATAAACTAGGAAGGGTATAGCGACCCCTGCAGAGCATGTTGGTAAACTGCCAATTACCGCAAGGTGATTGCTTTGGTCTGGGTTCAGCCACAGGCGTCAATAAACACACCACCTTCATTCGTTTCGCCGTCAGGAGGGTCCATAATACTCTTGAATATTATCATTAATGCGCCCAAAACCTAATAGTATTTATCTCAACGTGAGTCCAAATAAATAAAAATAGAATTATGTAATTAATAATAACAGTAATATACCCAGCGTATATTAGGTGTTGAACGGTAAGAGTCTCTTTATGAGGCAGACCTCCTGAAAGTTCGTTTATCAATGACCTGGGTAAATTTAATCATTGTTTTCGCAAAAAAAAAAAATGTAACTACTTTGCGATGGTGTACTTAGAATTTAATTATCCTGAAGATACCTTGAAAGAGTGGGCTAGCTCAGTGATAAGGTACTGGGCTTCCAATGCTAAAGGTCCCAGGTTTGAATCCCGGCTGATGGCAGAAAAAATATTTATTATCCATAGTTTCATTGGCCATGAGGCGACCCTAGGTAGGTAGAATCTCCTGGAGCACACCTAGCCTATATAAAGTATATAGGGGCACCCTTAATTATAATAATTAATTAAAGAGAAAAACCTGACGGTCAAGTGTGATCTCGGTCAAATCACCTCCTTGCATAACTGTAGAGCAAGAAACAATGTTTTCCCTAAACAGTACTAAACCCAAGACCCTCCATGGGCTGTAGTGGTACAGGTTATTTTTGAAAATTTTTTGAGAAATTCTTTCTTATAAAAAAAAAATAAAAAAAATAGACCACCCAAAATTTACTCCTTTTCCTTTAAAAATTAGCCCATGGATCAAATGCACTTTTTTGTTAGAAATTTTCCCTAAAATCACTCCCCAGAGGTTGGCCTTTAAGAACAGACACCCTTTATACCCAACGCTATCTTATAGTAGCCATTCACCTAACTTCCAAATAAATAAATAAAAATGTTTTACATTTTAAACAATGATTAATTTAATGATTATTCGATACAAAATTATCTAATTATGGTTACTTTATTCAATATTCAATACAAAATATTTATTTTAATTAATAATTCCATAATTATGTTTCAATTTTTATTTGTGAAACTAAAATTAAGCCTAGTTTTGAAAATATTACCGACTTTGTCATATCTTGGTAAGGTTTCGATATATTTTAATATAGTTTTCTTTCAAACTTATTTATTGATAAATATTACAATCTGTCACGATTAAGGACATTTATAATAGTGTTAAAAGAGCACATTCACACTCTATTTTACACTCTAACAAAAGAACTAAACTAATCAAAATAAAAACTTAAAAACAACCATACATTTTAATATATTAGATTTTAATACTCAGGTGGAGCGGAGTAGCTCAGTGGTAGAGCACTAAGCTTCCGGTGCTCAAGGTCCTAGGTTCGAATCTCGGCTCATGGAAGAAACTTATTTATTCTGTTTCATTGGCTGTGGGCGGCCCTGGGATAGGGAGACCCTCCTACTGCACACTCAGTCTCTACGAAGTGGGTACCCTTAATTAAATAATTAATTAAGGGGAAAAACCTGGCGGTTGAGCATGATCCTGGTCCGATGCCCTCCCTGCACAACATTGGCCTTGAAACAATACTTCCTTACAAAAAACTGAACCCAAGACCCTTCATGGGTTGTAGTGGTACAGGTCAATACTCAGGTACACCACTGGGCTAACGAAAACGTTAGTTTTAAAAATACTATAAATATAAAAATCATGCGTAAATGTGGTGTTTGGTGAACTAAAGATATGTGAGTAGGGCGTTCAATTCTACGTTACACCCTCCAGCAAGTCTGGTGGGCCCCTAAATGTTGAATAGCTTACCCCTTACCCCTAAATGTTGAGATAATTTCATCGCGTCGAATCAAATGGGCTTGTAAAGTTGTTGGACTTAGAAACAAAAGAATTCCTAAAAGGTTAATATTTGCTGTGCCGAATGGTAAGCGTCCGAGGGGTAGACCGAAGCGAAGGTGGGAAGATTGCATTAAAGCCGATCTGAAGGGACTGGGTTTGGACGGCGAACGGTGGAGGGAGGTGTGTAATAAGCGATTGGTGGTGTCGGAATCGAACCTTCGGGTTCGCTAAGCCTGTTATTATTATTATTATTATTATGCGTAAATGTGTAATCTTAAAATCATCAGACTTTTCAAAAATACCTCCATTAATATAATAATAGACTTTATATCGAAAATAAAATCCAGACATTTACAATAAATGGATACCTAATGGTGATATCTGAAAATCTATAGTATTTTTATAAATTTTTATCAGTAACCCATTAATGAATATTGAAGGAATTCCATAAGCTGTTGTTTTTTTGTTTGTTTTTTCCAATATGAACATATTTAATGGTCGTAAAAGAGTATATGTGAAATTCATTAATTTAAAATTAATTTTAAATATTTGTTAAATATAGTGAAAATCCATTTCAACTGTTAAAATGGATTTAGAAATACTCAAAGAGTAATAAAAAATAAAGTACGCAAGTGTAGAAAAATAATTTCGATTGCAGACGTCTAACTTTAAAAATTTTCTTTATCTTAACTGGTGTTTATTTATTTATTTTAGGCTTTCTAACTATACTATGCTTTTCATAAAATCATGAATTATTCCTGATATTATATTTTATTTTTATTATTTTTTATCAGCCTCTTAAAGATTTCCAACGGCTGGAATGAGTTCCTTGTTTAATATTGTTTATGGTTTGAATGTGTTCTGTGAATTCTATTATAAGTGCCCTTAATTGAGACTGATTGTAATGTTTATCAATAAACAAGTGAATGTATATATATGTATTGTGACCAAGATTAAGGAAGCTTTGAAAAAAAAAAACTCGACTCTCTTTTGTTTCCAGTGACAGATTACTAATTCATATTTTAGCATGTGCATGTGCTCTTACATCTTATATCTCTTGTATCTTGACTATCTTTTCTAGATGTTTAGATGTGGCATGCCATACTATTGTATATAGAATAAGTATCTTTTTTTTGTTATTTTTATTATCTTAAATATCTTCCTATTTATCTTTAATTGTATATAGTAATTATGTTTAAATTCTCTCTTTTTCCTTGTATTTTATTTCTTTTTATTGTACATAGTATTAATTCTGTAAATATTTCTTTTTGTAAATAGGTCTGTTAACCTTTTTTGTTGCTTTATAAAAAATATCCAACCTAACCCCTTCTCACCTGAGCCAGCATGGTAGAATAAATGATTTATCATGGCCAAATAATGGGTAAGTAACTTATATTCTCTATAATTATCTCTTTAGAGATGAAAGGCTAGTAAAGCCAGGCGCCCAACAAATAAAAAAAATCCTATGGAAAATTATATTTATAAAAGCATATTTTATAAACTTTTTATTATATATATATATTTTATTTTTTTATTGCCATTGTTCCATCAGATGAAAGATACGAAAATATTTGTCGACATAATTTTAGATTAGAGTGTTGCGTTCTACTCCTGCTTATTATTTTCGTCCCTAAACAGTATTGACAGAGTGCTAGTTTATGCTTCAGCAACCAGGTGATTGTGTGCCTACTGTGTGCCTACCCAGCCGAGGCACCTGTATATACAAGAGCATTGATTGCAACATTGAAGCAAAAGCAGAGTGTACACTCAGCGCAAACAGCCTATATTGATCATCCACATTAGGCAGACTGTTTGAACAGAAAATAGAAGCTCATTCACGCTCTAAGAGCATCATATTCCAGAATCAGGGGTAAATTATAGGATCCCAGTCGGACAAATATGTTCTGAAGATAAACATGGAGAGGTGACATGGGCTCTCTGGAGCGATTTTATGTTTATGAGTCCAGAGACTACTAGACCGTGATAGAGAGCCCGTTATATCAAATTATTAACATTCGGCTGAATCATCGTAAATAGCTTCATCTCATCGTAGCTTACAAATATTATATTTACGAAATCTCTTGGAATTGGGTAGTTTTCAATATGCAGATTGGTAAACTTTGTCTATTTAATTAGGTACTAAAAATCTCATAAATATCCATTTGTGCTCCCCATGAATCGTGAGGTAATTTGATCAGAAAAAAGATCACCTACAAAAATATTGGACATTTTGGCCTATATAACCACATTTTGGAAGTGTATGTCACATCGAACGGCTCAGTGATTTGGAAAGCCACCTTTTTCTCGACTTTGTCCTCAAGTTATTTTATCCTTCAAGTGGAAAGCAAATGGGTTTTTACGAGTTTTTAGAACTTAATTAAATAGATGAGCCTCTACTGGTCCTTAATATCAGCAATGCGGCTGAGTGAGAGGCGCTGGGATCTCCTAGAGTCCTCGCTTGCCTTCCACAAGTGGGGAGAGGCTTTGCTCTAAGATCTTGAGTGAATGATTTTTTATTTTTTTTTTAGATATGGTATAGAAGCATGTGTGTATGTGGATTTAGTTTCTTTTTTCTGTATTATTTATTGTTGATATAGCGTGAATATGCTCTCTGAACAATATTATAAATGTCCTTAATTGTGACAGATTGTAATATCTCTCAATAAAAATCATTAAAAATAAAATTAAATAGACAAACTCATACCAGACTGAAACGACAAGAAACCGCTCGACGTATCCGATTACTTCCGCACTTTTTAGACAAAAGCTCTAAACTTCCAATTAGTTACGAAGGAATCATATACATGACTATAATAAGGCCTATTTGGACTTACGGAGTTGAGCTATGGGGCTCCACTAAACCATCGAATTCCTGTCGTATCCAATCTTTAAAATCCAAAATCCTTAATGCTCCCTACTTGGTTACAAATAAAACCATCCATAATGACCTTAATGTTTCTTATGTTTCAGATCTGGCCCAATCCAGATACCTATCCTTCCATAATAAACTTCAGAATCATCCCAAACCTCTTGTTTCTAATCTTGCTTCCTCTTCAATTCTTGATAACCCTCTGAGGCATCTGAAAAGAAGATGACCCCGTGATCTAACGTAGACATATCATTAGAGTGCTAACATTAGGTAGTTTCTCAACAAGTGTTTTGACGTCATTATATCCATATGTTCAAATTTACTGAATGTATTTCTTTAATACAGTTGTAAATATCATTAAGAAATAATAAATAAATAAAAAATTGACAAAGTTTGCCGACTTCCAGATTGAAAACGCCCAAATTCCGAGAATTTTCAAAAATATAATATTTGTAGGTTACGATGAGATGAAGCTATTTACGAAGTTTCGGGCGGATGTTAATAATTTGATAGAAAGGGGTCTGTACCACGGACTATACAGGACACTGGACATTTTATTAGTAGTAACATCGAGTGACAGTTACTTTTTTCGAATAAACCAATTCAAATTTAGAGGAACTTAAGACATTTTAAATTTAAATTTAATGAAAGACATTTTAAAATTTCCCATTTAAGCGTTACTTATTGTATTTGGGTTTCTCAGTTCTTAGTTGCCAAACTCTGTGGGATGATTTAAGACAAAATTTCCAACAAAAAAGTTTATATAAAGCATGGACTGACTCCGAAAAGAAAAGGAGTTCAGACCAATTTTGTGTCTTCCTTAAGGTGATCCCGTTTTCTATTGAATAAAAAACGTTACTTTGTATACTAAAAATAACTTCTATGCTTAAAATGTGCTTTCAATAAAGTAGGTCAAGTCAATTTTTGTTATGAAAAAGCAAAATATATTCCTTTTTTAGGACCCCTTCAAACTCTTAAATACGAACTGTTAAACAAAATAAAAAATACAACCTTTAGTACTTGATTTTCTTTGTTGTTTTTTTCCGGCCGTCAACTGGAGCATTCATAACTCCTCAGGACTTTTTTAAAATTAAACTTTAATATAACTGTTAGTTATATTAAAGTTATATAACTGTTAATATAACTGTAACGCATCAAGCAAATGTGGTGGAGTTTATTGTATCTTCTTGTATTCTTGATTTTTTTTTTGACTTGCCAGCAGAAGATCTCTAAGCCACTGCCTTTTAAATCGTCGTTGAAGCTCACCAGGTAACAGGGAAGAAGATAGAGATAGAACGAGTGGATTTGGATGACTGATTGTAGAAGAATGAAATATTTTTAATTTTAATTTTTACCCTCCGAGGCGTCTGAAAAGAAGATGGCCTCGTGATCTCCTCATGTAGACAAATTATTAGAGTGCTACCAATGGGTAGTTTCTCAACAAGCGTGTTTCATGTTATTATATTCCTCTGCACACATGTACTTGATGTTTTCATACTAATACAGTAGTAAATATCATAATAAAAGTTAAAAAAAAAAAAAAAACCTCCGAGGCGTCTGAAAAGAAGATGGCCTCGGGATCTTCTAATATAGAACTTTAGTTTGAGTTGTACATGTTGTACATGCCATGTTACAAATTTCTCATTTACTTATTGTATTCTCTATGTAATACAGTTGTAAATTCCATTAAAATAATAAAAAAAAAATTAATTTGTTTACGAATATAGGATTTATACCATTTCGTGTAGCTCATAGCGGCCTAAATACCATTTAATTTTCGCATGGATCACTGAAGCTGTTTTAAAATTAGCACAAGTTTTGTGGTTGTTGACGAAATTTCCAAAATTCCAGCCAAGAAAAAGATTTCGTGCATAAAATTTTTAATTTTTCGATTGATATATAAATTTATTTATTAATGTATCTAAGCGGTTTCTGAGCTGCAAAAAATGAATATCTGTTTCTCCCTAAAAAAAAAATTCTTGTTCTATAACAGATCGATTTTTAATAAATATTTTATGTGACAGATAACAACAAATATGAACATAATTTGGACAAACCGACGAGGCAATGTAGAAATAAAACTTTTTGAAAAAGTTATTCGTTTTTTGCACCTCCGAAAACACTTAAATATGAACTTTTATAGCAATCGAAAAAAGTTTTGCACGAAATTTTTGCCTAGGCTGGACGTTTGGAAATTTCGTCAACAACCTCAAGACTTGTGATAACTTTTGAACGGCTTCATTGATCACACACAAATTAATAGGGATTTAAGCCTATGTGAGCTACACGAAATGGTATAAACCAGTTATTTGTAAACAAATTAATACTAAAGATATAAAAATGGGTTAACATTTTTCTTAATTTCTAATTTGAAAAAAATAATTGAAATCAAAAAGTTATAGGTGTCAGTTGGAAGAGCGATAATTCAGCTAACTAACAGTTATTTCAAAGTCCGATACTAAGAAAATCCTGAGGAGTTATGAATACTTTAGTTGACGGCTGAAAAAAAACTCATCCAAGAAAATCAATTACTATTTTTTTATTTATATAACTATTCGTAGTTAAGAGTTTTATACGGGCCCTAAAAAGGAATTCACTTGGCTTACTTTAGAAAGCCCCTTTTGTTTTTTTTTTGTAATTTATACATTATAACTCATTTAATACAGTAGTTAATAGTTTTTTCTTATTCCGTACAAAATAATAAAACAATTAATGTATAGTAACCTAAAACTCCGGACAAAGCAAAGGAAAAAAATAAATAACATAAATTTTGTTAGAAATTATATAAAATGATTTAGTCTCGGCTAGAGTCCATTGGAAAGAACCGCGGAACACATGTCTAATATTTTTCAATGTGGTATCTCCGAAAAATGTTTGGTTGAAATCGGTGACCCACAGACTGCAATCTCTCCTCGGGAGACAATATTGGGAAACTTAGCTGTTTAGAATAAGAGGATTTGAAATTGTATTCCTTTAAAAAAATCACATTCGAGATTTTTCGCTTAATATATATTTCATATAGAGATAATTGAAAATAAAGCCGTGCTGTTTCTCCTTCTTTATTTAAATCCCTTCTTTTCCATTTCCTTCTTACTTCCCAAAAAGACGATCTTCTAACTTAGAATTTTAATTCAAGAATAAATTGTTGATTTTAAGTAAATACTTGTTTTAATGCTGGAAATAATACGTAACTTTATTTTTTCTTAATTTTAATTCTCAAAACAAAAAATTTCATAACATTAAAAATGTAAGAACAACGTGGATTTCATTATTTCAAAATTTTTTTTATTCTCGAGATGATTTTTTGTTTTGTATTTATTTTTAATGAATATATATGTATATATATATATATATATATATATATACTGTGTGTATTGTATATACTACTCTGAATACCATAGGTTGGGATATTAATTAATATATCACTAGAATTAATAAATATTTAATTATTTACGTTGCGAAAATTTGCAAATTAATAGAATTAAGTTGAATATATATATATATCTATGGGTCTGTACATTTAGTGATAACTAAAAATAGCAAAAATAAAATATAAAAATTTGTTGCGGCCTTCATTACTACTGTTTAACTTAACTGCGGCCTCTAATTAAAAGTTCCCAAGGTGAGGTATATACCATAAGGTGGGGAACCTGCGGTATCTAGGTTGCATTTGCCCTACAAGCCTTTTTGCACGGCATTTATTAATCTAGCACTAGAATGAATTAATATTTAATTATTTAAATTAAGAAAATTTTAACATTAATAATAGGGTTTATAAATAAAAATGACCGTTTTATCAAATTCAAGATTCAAAGGATTGTAAATATTTTAATACTTATCGATACTTGATAATCACTTTAGAGTATCCTCTAAGCTTGATTAATCCCATTCGAATAAAAAAAAAGCCTCAGTTTAGTTATTTATTTCAAAGAAGAAAGATGCGTGTATTAAGGCATTGCTGGAAAAACAATTCACAGCCGCTGAAGAAACTCATGAAATTATTAAATTTGGAGGGTAAGGTGTCCTTGACCAGGGCACTGCGTGGCGTTGGTTTTAAAAATTTAGCAGGTTCTGCAGGATGCTGTTGAGTCAAATCCGTCCACAAGTACTTGCGAACTTGCCAGGGAGTGTGGTGTGTCATAAGATATTGTTAGTCGCCATCTACTCTCCATGAAGAAGATGAAAAAGAGCAGTAGACTGGTTCCTCACGAACTTACTCCTCAGCAACCAGCTAAGACGTTAGAAATTTGTGAACAGAAGTTTGAAGAACTTCATGGATTCGAACACATTCCTCATCCACCATATAGTCCACACTTCGTACCAATTGGAGCAATTGGATAGCAGATAGATAATTATGGTAGGAAACAATGGACTATACTTTGAGTATTAATTGTATTTTATATCAAAGAAATAATAATACATATATTTAGTTGAAGAACATTATTTTTTTTATACAGCCGATTAAAATTAAGTCGAATATAGGTATATACTTATATAGGTGTATGTATTTAGTGATAACTAAAAATAGCAAAGAAGCAATCAGTAAAATATAAAGACTTGTTGTGGCTTCCATTAGCACTGCCTTATCTTATTGCGGCCTCAAATGATAAATAGGTTCTTTATATATTTTTTTTTTCATTGTGTATATTTGTTATTCTTATGGGACCTAGTCACGGAATAAAGTTTGTTTTCTATTCTATTCAATACTAAAGGAATCTCGGAAAGAAAATAAAGTCCACCTTTCTTAATTTCGTAATAGCTTCCAATTAAACAATATAACAATAAAGCGGATTTGATCAATTCAAACTAAAATCATATGCTGTTGGAAATAAAATATAATGATTGCTATACTCGTAAATAGGCAGTCCACAAGCGGCCTCTATTGAAGTGCTCTAGAAGTGGACCTGTCCCGTCAGCATTATCGGCTTCGTTATTTGGTTTTCGGGCTAACAATATTGCTTTCATTTACGGTTTCCATCCTTTCAATAAATCTAAATATTTTATATAGAGTTCCTATTTATTTTTATAGATTTTTCACACGAATATTTTTCATTTTTTTAAAACAACACCAAATATTATGCTGTATATAATACAGTTGTACAGATCCCAATCAGAGCGATGAATTTTGATGGAATAGGGTTATATTTTTCTCACAAAATAAGAGAAAAAAGTGGCCTACAAAGATATTCTGCCGTTTGGCCTGGACTCCACCCCCAACATGTCGAAATAACGAGGTTATGAAATTTATGAACTTCCAGCTGATTTTCACGTTACTCTTAACAAGATGAGTACAATAGTCACAGTGACCTACAAATTTCATTGTTCGTTTCTTCCACAGACAGATTTACGGTATTGTTCGTTATATTATTGTTCGTGTAATTACATTTAATAGGACTACAAGAATCACATAAACACCATGTCATATAGGTAGTTAGTTTCATTCTTTTTTTTTCCGAATTAATTATCGTTATAAATAAGCATGAAATCGAGAAAAAAGGCGGCCTCCAAAATTTATGAGTCGTTCGACGTGACCTACACTCCCAAAATGTCAAAATAATGAGATTATATATATGTCAAACGGCCCAATATTTTTGTAGGCGACCTTTTTTCTTGATTTTTTTATCAAATTATCTAACGATCCATTGGGAAGTAAATGGGTATTTATGAGTTTTTAGTACCTGATTAAATAAACAAAGTTTGCCGAATCCTATATTGAAAACGCCCCAATTGCAAGAGTGTTCATTAACAAAATATTTGTAGGATACAATGAGATGAAGTTATTCACAAAGTTTCAGGCGGATATTAATAATTTTATAAAACCTCATATAATAATTAGCTATAATTTCCTAGTTTAAAAAACTTTTTATGCTTTGAAATAATTTAAATATTATTTAATTGAAAATAATATGTAAAGGAAATATTATTTTATAATTTACAATTTATGCTAATGTGAATATTAAATGTTATACGGCTCGGAGGAGGATCAAACAAAATTCAAATTCGAGTATAATTAATTCAAGTGTGAATGAAATCTAATCTGGAACCCCTCATGCTGTTCTGGATCGGTTAGGGATCCATTTCTGAAACTGACATGCAATTTCCGAAATGTTTATGAATTTTAAATGAACATGTCAGAATCCAGAAGATTAGTATCCAAAATATTTTTATGACTATTCCATATTTTAACTATGAATTAACCAATCTATAAAATTATTTATAAACATTGTCTTTACAAACATTTTTTGTAAGTTCCAAAATACCTCAAATTCTTAAAAATCGATGATGAAGAAATTGTTGACTGTAGGATATATGGTTGGAAAGTAAGGGATGGCCATATATGGTCGATTTATCGAAATATCGATACCCTCCTTCCGATATTCGATATTTTACCACCGATAGTATCTACTTGGATATTATCGACTATCGATATCGTCCCTTCGATATTTTAATTAAAAACATTAAAATTAAAATTATCGTTTTCGAAAAGCACTAGCAATTATATATGAATCGGATCATTAAAATAAAATTATATTTATCTTGTCTGTTTCATATAGAATGCAGTGCGCAATAGAGGAAAATATTGATATTTCGATAATATGTACTATCGATGGCCATATCGAAGTAAAGTTGAGTAGCTCGTGTGGAACCATTCTCAATCAGTAAATTCAATTTGTCCAAATTTGTTAGTTAGAACCTCAAACCAAGGCCACAAATAGTTTAAGAAATCTTTGAAGGATGCGAATCTATGGTTGAATGGAAGGCATAATTGGTTGAATGGAAATTTCAGGAAAAAAACTGAGGATGACCATGAACTAGAAAATTAATTTTACTAAGAAAGATAGAAGAATTGACATTTCCATTAATTAATTTAAAGGGAGAAATAACTTTTTTTTATGAGCCTATGTGCTAGAGAATCACAATTCATATTTCAAGAATGTTTATAATATCTATGAAAATATCGATGGGTATTTAGCTATATAAAAAGGATCTTTATATTTTTTGAAATATATAATGTTTGAATATGAATGTAAATTGAAACAATTTTTTAGACTTGAAAATGGCCCAACGAGCCGAAACGTCGTAATTAGATGTGTAGTCATTAAGTTGACAAAATTTAAAAAAAATGCTGTGAAGTTGGCTGATAATAAATAAATTTGAAAATAAATAGCATGCACCGAAGAAGAATTGAGAAATATTGAGAGAAATAACATCTTTTTTGATAAGCCTATGTTCTTGAGAATCAATATTCATATTAATTATCAAATTTCAAAAATGTTTATAATAGCATCGATAGTTATAGACAAATATTAATATACATGACAATATCGATATTGGTCCCTCTTGACCATGAACTAGAAAAAAAAAATATATATATATAATAATTCAAAATAAATATATAAAAGAGTAATAATAAATAAATAAATAAAATAAGGAGAAAATATATATATATATATATATATATATATATATATATATTGGGCCTTCGTTATCCCATCCCTATAGGATGTTAATTGGGATTGCACTCGGTAAAAATAAAAATAAAAGATTTAGTAATTGTTGTATATTATTTCATCATCTTACAACAATTATCAAATCTTATTCATTTTATATCTCTTATGTTTCAATATTACTTAATACTAGATTTAATTTATTCATAATTTAATTATTTATTTCATTGGCTTATTACTGTTACGTTGTTACCTTTCACTTTTTTTATAGTTTATTTATATTTTCACAATTTACCATTACATATAATAAATAATCATATAGTTCAATTTGTTTTCAATTCTCTTATGTTTTTTTTTTCATTTTCTATTTATATTTATATGGGGAGCGGTGTAGCTCAGTGGGTGAGCACTGTCTTCCAAAGATCCAAGTCCCAGGTTCGAATCCGGCTGAATAATAATTTTTCATTATCCGTGGGTCGAACATCGATTAGGGAGACCCATCCTCCTAGGGCAAACTCAGCCTCTATTAAGTTGGCACTCTTAATTAAGTAATTAATTTAGGGAGAAAACCTGGCAGTTGAGCGTGATATTGTCCCGTCACCTCCCTGCACAACCGTTGGCCTTGTAACAGTACTTCCTCACACAGAATCCAAGACTCTCTCTCTCTCTCTCTCTCTCTCTCTCTCTATATATATATATATATATATATATATATATATATATATATTTTTTTTTTTTATCATTCATCATTTTCAATTAACTTATTATAACATTATCTCACATCGAGTTTCGGTTTCTACATACCTCAAAACATAAAACTTCAAATTTAATTATTGAAAATAATAAACCAAAAAAATTTAATTTCAGATAAATTTATTTTTGGTTTTAATGGAATTCTGTCTTCGTGGATTAATGTAATAAATCTCAATAATTCATTTTAGTATATAACACTCCATGCTTTTACTCTTCTAAAAAAAATGTCAATGAAGTCAGGAAATATCTACAATGGAGCATAACAAATAAAAATTCATTTAAAACATGGAAGAGAATCTTTGATAAAAAAAAAAAAATAAATAAAAATTTACTATTCAGTTGAAACGGTTAACCTATTTTTTTCTTAAAGAATACTTGGTCTCACATTAGATATAAGAAGTTTCAAATATTGGATGGTTTAGAAAGATTGATAAAAACCCTTTTATTTTCTATCTCCAGTTTCTTGACAGGTTTCACCTTGTTGATTATCTTAAATCAAGTATAGAGAAGAGAATGGCAGTGTTATGTTGCCTGAAATAACTATATGTGTACATTTTTCTTTTTAGAAAAAATAATTCCGAAGTTTTGAAGAAAGTAAAACAAAACTAATACTAGTAAATTAATTAAAACTAAATAAATACTTTTTTAACCATAGCACACTCTAATTAAACAAGATTTAGTACAATTAGTGAACTGTAAAGCTAATTTTGAAGCTTAGACCAATTTCCATGATCATGTCTAAGTTTGCAAGACAGCCAATGTCTTGACGAATTTATGGTCCTCAAGATCTTAGGAGCTGTTAAAGTCAGTCTATTTTAGTTGGTAATATCTAAGTTTCGTAGTTCTAAACATAAATAAAATTTAACTTTATATCGGCGACAACCAAATTCATCAGACGGACACTATGTTATTCGACAGAAGGATGACCTGAAAATACTGTAATCCCTTTTTTCCAAATCAAATTTGAAAAGAAGACAAAAATTAAGTACATACGCTTGCCTATTCAAACCTATATGGACATATGCCTCACAAATGTGCGGTTCTGCAAAAAAGACTATCATTTCAATCCAAAATTTTAAGACTAATAGTAGCAGCTTCCTGTAACGTAAACAACAAAACTTTACATACCGACTTACAATAACCGACTGTCGACCAACATCTACGTACTCTCTACTCCCGATTTCATCTTAAACTACATCGACACAACAACGGACTTATCAACGACATGGCCACAGCTGACATGCCCATCAGGGTACGACTAAAGAGGAGCTGGATGAGAGATCTCCTTTCCTAAATTATGAAGTAGACCAAGACCAGGAAGCGGTACTGCTGGGCACTAATCTTTTCATGCCTAAAATGCCAATTTTCTTTACAATGAGATTACATTTGCTTATTGTCAAGATTATGACAGGTGTGGACAGAAGTATAGAGAGAGAAAAAAAAAACAACTTTAATTTATAGAAATGATTTTTACGAGAATAATTTATTTTTTAGATATCATTAGGAGTTTAGAGAAGCAAATTAAGTTTCAGAAGTTTACTGGAGTGCGAGTACAGAAAAAAAAAATAACTAAAAAAACAACACTTTTTTGGGGATAATATTAAAAGGTTAACTAGCCATTTTTTATGAGAAATAAATTCTAGTTAAAGTATTATTATTTTGCTGTTAAAATAATAAAAAAATATTTATTTTTAGTCCGCCCCACAGCGGTTGAAAATCGGAGTGATGATTTTTTTTCGAAAAAAAAAAACCCTGGCAATCCCGATCTGTAAGCGACAGTTTTGATACTACCATAATCACCTCTAAATTGAGTATAAAATATATACAGTTGAACCTCGATTAACCGGCTCTCCGGTTTAATCTGTGATAAAAGAGAAAACGAAAAATAATTATTTTTTTCTCTTAATACGCTAGTTTCAGGGTGGAATTTTCAGCTTAAAAATGTATAGCTTTTGAGTTATTTGCAATTAAAGTTCTGAATCCATCGTAACTGTTTTTTCATCCTCTTTTCGGAGAAGCATGTTAAATACATAAATTAGAAAAACTTTAAGGGGAAGACTTTAGCAAAGTTTCATTAAAATCATATACCATTTTGGCGCTACAGTCTAAAGCGAATCACGTTTTTTTGGCCGTCATTTCGAATAAAAAGGCTGTATAAATAGTATTAAAATTTATATAAAACAACTACTGATTTCTATTGCAACGATGTATCAGAATTTCAAAGAAATCGGTGAAGAACTTTCGGAAATTAACTGTTTCCGACAAACAAACTCACATTTATATTCTTATTGCCCAAAAAAAATCAGTATTTTACCAATTTTTTTAATAAATCAAATGTATGTTTAGGCAATTAAGTTTATTATAATACATCCCAGATCATGGAAAAACAAGTAATAAAAGCTTTTAAACAGTTAATTGTAGCAATTTTTGCAGAATACACTTGCAAATTTAATGCAAATGGATTGAAAATCACATCATTTCTTTACACAACTTGAGGTAAATCGCAATTTTTTTCCTAATAAACCTCAACTTAATAATATAGACCTAAAGCATATTAAACGAGAAAGTTTTCCAAAAAGTGGGGTAAATGTAGTTAATGTTGCCCAAATGCGAGACCAAGACGAGTCTTGTTCTTGCAAACTCAGTCTTGATCATGGTCTTGGTCTTGTGCAAGAGACTTGCAGTTACTTATTACCGTATTGCTATAGAGATATTACTGTAATTTGTAAGTTAGGGGAAACATAACTAAATTTAAAAAATCGATTTTTTCCACCAGTCCTGGTCTTCGTCTCGCAATACTTTGGCGGCCTTGGTATTTGTCTTGCAAAATGCAAGACCAAGACCGATTTTGGGCAACACTAAATGTAGTACAGTTAAAAGGTAATTAAAAACACAATTAATTTATGACTTTTTTTAGACGGTACTTAGCTGTGTTTAGCCGCTCAAAAGATCTCTTAAAATAGTTTTAACAATGACAAACTCTACTTTTGTTTAGAGTAAATTTTGTTCTAGTTTACTATAGAGCAATGTTTAGTTATATAAATCAAAAATTTGTTAAGTTATCGCTTAAAAAAACTCAAATCTTAAATTTCCTACTTTTCTGCTGGAAATTGGACAATTATTCATCGAAACTTTTTTGTAGATTTTGATGCCTACTATCTACAATTTAAATATTTCGCTATACTTACTGTAAATCCTGTATGATCTCATTATTTTTTTATATCAATATTTATAAATTGACTACAATAAAAATATTTGAAAAATCATTATTTTAATTTTTTTTATTTTTATAAACAAAATGAGTTTTTAGTTATGTTTATTACAAGACATCTCATTTCACGGAAAAACAAAAAATAGAAACTTTGTAACAGTCATTTTTGCAGAAAGTACGGATACTTCAAGGTGACTAGATAAGAAATTACATAATTATTTTAAAAACCTTGAGGTGAATCTTAAACTTATTTCTAATAAACCTCAACTGATTAAATATGGAGTTAAAGATTATTAAACGAGGGAGTTTTCTGAAAGTGGGATAAGTGTAATACAGTTGAAGTGTGCTAAAAAAAAATTTATTTTATTTTATTAACGAAACAAAAATGTAGAACATTTGATTAAAGTTACAATCTGCAAATTTCTTTTGCAATGAGCAAATTTTTTGGCTGCTTCACAGCTTCCCATGACGTCCGGGATATAAATCAGATCAGCAGGTCTCTTGGCCAACGCCTTCGTAATCTTCGTTGTGGGCTGTACGGGTTTCTTGAACAATTTCTGTCAGGGGATTCATGTTGTACGTCAGTCTTTGGTGAAAGTATTTGTATTTCTCCTTTGCAGTATCTAAAATTGTGGGTACGTTTAAGTCTTTATGTAGTGTATCATTTGCGACATAAAACGGTGCGTCAACTATCCTTCGCAACACTCTTGACTGAAAGGCTGAAATTTTTTAATGTTGGAAGTTTTAGCAGAGCCCCACAGTTCTATGTTGTAAGTCCAAATAGGTTTAAGTAAAACTTTATAAAGGGTTAGTTAGTTAGTTAAAGATAATTTCGAACGTCTTTCAAGTAATCTGGATAAAAGACCATATCGTCTGTTTAATTCTATTCGTTTTTGTCTGATGTGAGTCCTCCAAGTAAGTCTTTTGTCCAGGTAAAAACCTAAATACCTAATTACGTCTGATGTTGGAATTTTAATGTTATTAAAATATATTTCAGGTGAAGGTTTGTGGTTAAAAAATAAATAAAAATAATGTATGGCTCTTTTTTTAAACGGAACTTAGCTGTGTTTGTCAGCCCAATAGTCCTGTTTAAATAGTTTTAACAATGACAAACTCTACTTTTGTTTAGAGTAAATTTTGTCTAGTTTACTATGTAGCAATGTTTAATTACTTAAATAAAATATTTTTTAAGTTTATCGCTTCAAAAAATCAAAAAAGTTTATCCAACAAAAAACTTGACTAGCTTTAAAAAACACAAATTTTAAATTTCCTACTTTTCTGCTGGAAAAGTTTCTGTAGATCTTGATGTCTACTATCAACCTTTTAAATATTTCCCCTCCACTTATGGGATACCCTGTATAATAATAATACTAATAATCAAAACTAAATGTATTATTTATTATACTGGCCTACTGAAAATGTAATTTTCCTTATATATTCCAGATGAAACTGGAACCTAAAGCCTTTTGGAAGGGATTAAGGACGAATTCCATCGAAAGGGCCGGG
The DNA here is from genome assembly GCA_928085145.1 of Nezara viridula. Taxonomy (NCBI): domain Eukaryota; kingdom Metazoa; phylum Arthropoda; class Insecta; order Hemiptera; family Pentatomidae; genus Nezara; species Nezara viridula. The sequence goes on along the minus strand of OV725080.1, from coordinate 150,767,432 downwards.
CTAACTACCGAATTGCGTGAACAGTCAACTACCTTCAGGTATTTCCTCCAAGTTCCACAGCTCTCTCTGAATTGCTTTCTTGTTCAGAAAACGCTGGGCTAACCCCACCCCCTTTCATCAGGGCTATTAGGCCTTTCTAGCACGTGCTTAAATAAAATTCGAATGGAGATGAAGTTGTGTTCAAACTGTCATAAACCAGACCGTATCGTATAACTCGACCTGAAATTGAACATCCGACCCTCTTTATCACCTATTTTATTGCTATATTAAAGAAGACATTCGTCTGTATGAGATAATTAGGCTAAAGCAGAATAATAAACTTTATCCTCGTTTCAAATGTAGATAAATTAATTCGGCTTATATACCTTAATAATTTATCTTATTAAAATTTGAATATATAATAGTTGACCATTGCATTATAAAGTTAATATAAACAATAAGCCAATTTTCCACAAAAAAGTAGGAAATTTAAGTTCTGTGTTTTTTTAAGTAAGCCATGTTTTTTGTTGAATGGGAAGCGATAACTAAAGAAATATTTAATTGAAGTAATAAAACATTGTTTCACTGCAAATTGGACAAAATTTTCTTCTAATGAAAATATAGTTTGTTATTGTGAAAAAACAATTTATAAATGTTTTGAACTCTGCAACCACCTGGTTCATTTTCGCCCTATATTACAATTGGATCAACTACTACATAGGCATACATAACAAAACTACAGCTAGCGAATACAATTTAAAGTTCACGAAGTTTAGAATAGATAGTTACAGATGAATATGATAGTAAAATTGAATTAAAGTTATAAAAAATTAAAGTTAAAGATTTAAAAGGAGATAAGTTAACACAGACAATAAAAAGAATGGTTAATAATTTTAAGAACAAAAGATAAAAAAAAAAATTTCTAAATAGTAAAAACTAATATTAGTAGAAGCGAAGTTAAAGAGTACAGTTTAAATATTAAAAGTACAAGAACCATTAAAATTAAATATTAAAGATTAGAAAAAGACAAGTTAGCAGTTTACAGTTTAGGAATATAATCTAAAAATACGGTTTAAAAAATAAAATTAATATTAAAAGAAGAAAAGTTAAAAAGTACAATTAAAATATTAAAAATTACAATAAGTAAAATTGAAACAATTAAAGAATACTTTCGAACAGCTAAACTAAATTAAGTTATGTTTTTTAATAACGATCCTTTAATTGCATCCCAAACTCTTCAATCGCATATCACAAGCCTTGAAGAATGGTGTAAAAATTGGAGAATAAAAATAAATTCCAACAAATCCCATCAAATCATCTTTACCCTCCGTCGTAAACCTATGACGTCTTGTCCTACAGTAACTTTCAATAATACTCCACTTATTCCTGTTGAGCAAATCCGCTACTTAGGACTCCATTTGGATAAACGTCTTACTTGGAATCCTCATACTAGACTGAAACGACAAGAAACTGCTCGACGTTTCCGACTGCTCCAACACTTACTAGACAAACGCTCTAAACTTTCTATTAATTACAAAAGACTTATCTAGATAACTATAATAAGACCTATATGGACATACGGAGTTGAGCTTTGGGGCTCCACCAAACCATCGAATTCCTATCGTATCCAATCCTTACAATCCAAAATCCTTCGTAAAATCCTCAATGCTCCATACTTTGTCACAAATAAAACCATTCATAAAGACCTTAATGTACCATATGTCCCTGATTTAGCTCGAGCCAGATATCTATCCTTTCATGATAAACTTCAGTCCCATCCAAATCCGCTTGTTTCCACTCTTGCTTCTTTCTCGATTCCTGATAATCCTCCTAGGCGTCTGAAAAGGAGATGGCCTCGTGATCTTCTTACTTAAAATTATTTAGAGAGTGCCACCACTGGGTAGTAACTCTTCAAGCCTGTACATGCCATTATTTATATTTGCGCATATTTACTTGTTGTATTTGTATACAGTTGTAAATTCCATTAAATAAAAAAGAAAAAAAGTTATGTTTTTAAAATGAAAAGGCGTAAATTACTCACGATTTTTTACTATCGTCATCCAACTATACTACAGATACCCCTGAGAACTAGCAGATTCAGGATTTAATTGTGGGGGGGTCTTCGGCCCGAAAGTTTTTTTTTCAAATATATAACGATAATTAATTTTCAAAAAAAAAGAAAGAAATTAATTACCTACATGAAATGGTGTTTAAGTTATTATAGAAGTCCTATTAAATGTGATTACACGAACAATAATACTGTAAGAGATATTTTTTAATATTTTTTTTAAAAACATGGTTATATTTTACCATTTTGGGGGGCTTCAGCCCGATAATTACCTCCGTAGATCCGCCTGTGCTCATGAGGAACATTAAGTTTCTCATTTATAAATTATAACAATTGGTATAATAGAGATCTGAATGAAAAACACAGGTTCATAACCATATGAAATGTTAAATAATCGAAAAATCATTTTTTTTTTTTTAGTCACACAGAGCGCGATGATTCGCAGAAATGCAAACAAAGGAATATCGTATCGGCGGGAAATAATATTGCGTTTTGAATACAGGAGCTTTAATATGTTATCATACTGCAAAATTGACAAACAAATCTAGATCTTAATCCGATAAAGTATATCTGGGTATTTTCAAGCAACGACAAACACCCGAAATCCATTCTTAGAATACTTGAAAAGTTATTTCAAAAACAGCTGTTATTGAAGAGTTGGAAAATTTAGTTAGCGTTGAAGTGGAATTTGTATCCGAGGCAACCAGCTAAAGCCTGCGGCGATATCGAACCTAATAAACAACTGAATTAAGAGGTTTACAGATAGTTTATGGTACTTGGGTTCTAGTCTGTTTACTAGTTGTAGGGACTTAGAGTTTTATCTGCTTAGTGTAGACTGAGCGGTTTATTTAGCTTTGGTGTCTCGAGGACTTAAATTTAACTTTGAATGATCGTATCAACACCTCTGGCTAAAATAAATAATAAAACTTTTGGTAATTATTTCCAAACGCTACTCCACTCGCCATCTTGGTTGAACTGGTATTATGTCCTGTGTTCTGATAACGTTTACAAAACACCACCAGGAAGCGCCACTATTGCGGAGGGGTTGTCTTATCCCCTCCACCTTACGTTCATTACAAATAATTACCAATTGTAACCTTTACAATATATAGTACCCACCATTTTTTTTAACTTGTCGATTTCTTTGTATCTTCAATATATCGATTAACCAAACTTTATATTTTAGATGTTATTATTTACACATATTACCTACATCATTATTTTTTACCATTATATATTACTAATATTATTTATAATTGTAGTGTTTATATATTGCCCGTTTTTGTTTTTTTAACTTCGAGATTCAGCATTATTAATGCTTTTCGCTTTCCTTATCATAAATTAAAGAAGTTTATTAACTTAAGTTTTGTTTTAATTGTGACACTTTATCTCTAATTGTACATTACCTAAGTATGTCCAATATTAAAACAATTCAGGAAGAATTAAACAATTTTCTATAAGGGTTTTAATGCTGGATAAGGGTTATACTTTTCAATTATATGTTACTTAAATCTTCTAGCAAGAAGAATTAAACAATTTTCTATAATGGTTTTGATGCTGGATAAGGGTTATATTTTTCATTTATATGTTACTTAAATCTTCTAGCAATAAAACACATTTTCAGTCTACTGAGGTACATACTGGCATTACCAGATTCTAAGGGAAATGTTGCAGTATCATGTAGGAGAGCTCTAGCGATTCATTTTATTTAAAATAATCAAAGAAGAAAACACTACTGACATTCCTTTAAATCTGAACTTGTCAGCAACATTACGAGTTCTTAGCGATTGGTCCCTTGTATATTCCCCTTGGAACCGTAATTTTCTACATAATTAACTATGCCAATCATCGTATCTGTATGATAGACAAGTATCTTAGCAACCTGTATATATATATATATAAAACGCAATGCTCCAAGAGGTATTTAGTTAAGCAGTAATCTTTTTCAAGCATTACCTAAATTATGTCAACTTGAGCCTGTAAGATTTATAACAGATGCTTTTGAATATATTTTTACCTATGCATCTCAATTATTCACATTTGGTTATTATAATTCCTAAATTGTCTTAATCTCCAATCCAATTTAAATTATCTGACCAGTTATCCCTAGCCATTTCCATTGCTGTCTACTTACATTATCTGTATCTACTTTTAGATAGATATATAGAAAAAAAAACTTTATTCTGGGACTAACAGTACAAGGGACCAATCGCTAAGAACTCGTAATGTTGCTGACAAGTTCAGATTTAAAGGAATGTCAGTAGTGTTTTCTTCTTTGATTATTTTAAATTAAATGAATCGCTAGAGCTCTCCTACATGATCCTGAAACATTTCCCTTAGAATCTGGTAATGCCAGTATGTACCTCAGTAGACTGAAAATGTGTTTTATTGCTAGAAGATTTAAGTAACATATAAATGAAAAACATAACCCTTATCCAGCATTAAAATCCTTATAGAAAATTGTAATTTTTTTAGTATATACAATCTAAAATATAGCATGGTCAAGCATAAAGTATTTAAAAATTGAATATATACAATCTAAATATCTAAAATATACAATGATCAACCATCAAATATTTAAAAATTTAAGTTAATGAAGTTCTTTAATGTTTAACAAATTGTTTAAGACAGTATGGTGCACATTAGACTGAAAATGTGACAGAATATATCTAAAAAGTATAAGCATAAATATATTATGTGGATATATAAAAAGTATAAGCATAAAAATATTATGTGGATAAGATGGAAATGGGTGTTCAATCGATGCTTATTTAATGGTGGGTAAGGAATGGTAAATTTAAAAAAAGGCGGGTAATATATAACCTAAACGATCTAATTTCTATATTTACTGAAAACAGAGGTAAGGTGGAGGGGACAAGACAACCCCTCCGCAATAGTGGCGCTTTCTGGTGCTATATTTCGTAAACGTTATCAGAACACAGGACATAATACCAGTTCAACCAAGATGGCGAGTGGAGTAGCGTTTGGAAATAATTACCAAACTTTTTCTCAATCAAGATAATCAAGAAGCTTATATTATATGTAGTATTTTCCTAACGTTTAAGGTTAGAGACTATATAAATGCGGATTTTAGGAGTAGATGACTTATATAACAATGTTATTTTGGTATACATAAAGAAAATTTGATCTCCTTGTTGTTATTAGACCTTTAATATCTCCTTTATAAATCCATGTGAATATTATGATGTTCAAATGTTTAGTTTGTTATTCAAATTCTGTATGTAGTGGAAGCTCAAATTTTCGACATGTTCTCATTTTTTTACTTTCAAATACCTACATATGAAATATATAGTAAAAGAAAAGATTACGGTCCCCTGAGTCCAAATAACCAAGTCCCGCAACATGGTCTGTGCGAGTGTTAACAGTCTAGTTCTAAAATGAAAAGTCGTACGAAAGTGAAATTGTATATTTAAGGTTTTTATATACCAGAGATGTTACAGCAACTTTTTCGTCAAAATCGCTTAACCATAAATGGCACTTTATATCATGGACTAAACACACTTTTACGATTATCTTAAAAACGGCTCAAACGATTTTGATTAAATTCATTATATCAGTGTAAAATTAAGCAGTTTTAAATAAAATGTAGTTTTTATTCTGATCGATGTTCTATAACAGGACTTTAATGGCTATTTTTCAATATTAGCTTTTTCTAAAATACCTTTATTTTTTTTATTTGAAATAATTGACCATTTAACATTAAAATGTAATATAAAAGATATTCAAATATAAAATGTAAAATAATTCGATAATTAACTAAAGTAGAAATAAGAGATCGTAACGGAGAATAGTTGTAATTGTTGAACCAAAGGAATACGAGGGCACCCGAGCTCATCCGAAAGACTAGAACACGCTTTATAATTTGAACATGAGCTTAAAATATAAATTCTGACAATATTATATAAATATGCAATTGTGGTTTTCATAAATGCTATTGTTGGTATTACTTAATATTTAATTGTATAGATTACAAAGATATAAATATTAAAATTTGGATATATGGGTACTTATACTAATAAAGAAACCAACAATGAAATATAAATAATAAAGCGTCTATAATTTTTACTTTCACTTTTCTTTTGTCTGAAAATACTTATTTCTGCTAAGAAGGGGATGTTAAGTGAAAGTTGTGTGATGCGCGCAATGCACCAGATTTTTTATTTTTGTGGAGAAAAACATATTTCACCAACACACACTGTGTATAGAGCCTAAGTTATGTCGAAAATGGTTCGCGAAATGTCTCCGTGTGGAAGATTTTTAACTGAAGGCGAACAACGCACTGGCCGACTATATGATGTTGAAGACGACCAAATCAAAGAGGTTTCCAACGATAACAGTCATAGTTGTACTTGTGAGATAGCAGAGGAGCACGGTGTAACACATTTATATAATGTATTGTTTATTTTACTTTTTTTTTAAAGTGTATAATATATATTTATAATTAGAGACCATAGAATAATATGTATAATTAGAGACCGGATTTTCGTGCAGTAAAAATCCGGCAGTAAAAACTCAAACTGTGCAAAATCGTGCAGTAAAAATAGAAAATACATAAAATTGTGTAATTGACACCTAAAAACGTATCAAAATCATGAATATTGTTTAATTTATAACATTACTACATCGAAATCTTATCAGATCTTGACTTAACCGAGAGACAAAAAAAATTGAAATGTAACTATGAAAATGAAATTAGAGGTTATAATGAGACGATGAGTGAGGATTCAAGCCAAAACAATAATTATAAATGCCTTACTAACAAAGCAGCTTTTTATTATCCAATTCTTCAGGAAAGTTCTATTCCAAGAATAGATGTCACTTGTGTTTGCTTCTTCCTTTTGTAATGAATACGATTTTTACTTCACAATGAATTATTTGCCTTCCTCATATTTTTCTATTTTGAATAATGAATTTAATTTGAACAATATAGTAAAATGAATATTAACACACTCATTAATACATTTGTATTTGTAAATTATCTAATTTAGCACAAAAGTTCAAAAATGTGGAATTTAATGCAACAATAATCAAAATCGTGCAATTTAAGCCGAAAAACGGCAGAACGTCGAATATAATATTTAAATATGTTATTCTACAGGTGCTGAAACGGATAGATATTCGGGTCCGGAATTTTTACAGGCAAGCGAATAAAAAGTGCAATAACGTGGAAATTCGGTCTCTAATAATAATAATGTTTTACGACTGTAGATAGTTTTAAGTGTCTAGTTTTTAGGTTTATTTATTTAATATATAGCACCTTATATTGATGTTTTCTTTACTTTTTTTTCTTTCTAATTAATTTTTTGTTTTTATTTAGGCCAGATGTAATCTTTTAATTTTGTACTGTTTTGTTATTCTGAAGGAACTTCGTCCCATAATTAAGTTATTTTCTATCTATCTATCTATCAAATTGAAGAGTATAGAAGTATGTATAGTGTGAAGAGTATTGCCTGCATTGAAGAGTATTTGAAACAACTAGGGCAGGCATTCCCAGCCTAGAGCTGACGTCACTTGTGTCCGAACTTGCGCTCGTGTGAAACTTCTGCTCGCCTATCTCTTACCTTTATCGAGGGAGCCCTGGCAACAATTTTACTATTGTCTGCAGCATATCGTCAAGTTTTTAATAAAATATTGAATATTTATTTCAATAAATAGCCAATAATTAATTGAACATAAATATTATATACTTAGGTTATATATAACATGTTGCTTCTAAGATAAATATGCACCAATAGCATGAAATGCTTAAGGGAATTTCCTTGAACTTTTACGTATAAAAACTTAAATATTTATGTTATTATATTTTTCATGGATTCATCTTATAGAACTATTTCTCACATTACCAAGATATATTTCAAATCCATGAAATGTTTATCTAAATTTAAAAAAAAAAATAAGAGAATTTTTGGTCGGGGGGTGCGGTCAAATAAATACTAAATTTTTTTAAAAACACTGTTTTAATTCTTACGCCGACGTTTCTACCCAATTTTCAGTTCTTCATTGGGTCTACAAAAGATAAAAATATATAAGAGGTACATGGTGAAAATAAAATAAATGAATTCAAAGTAGATATTAATTAAAAAACAGTTGTCTGATAAAGAAATAATAAGATGTCATCAGAGATATAGTGGGTGACAGTGTAGTTAAAATATCAAGTATTATATACTCATCATTATGTTATCTTATTCTTATTTTACCTTTACTAGATTTTACTTATTCAATTTTCAATTTCATTGTTCGTCAACACTCATTTTCTTTATCTGTTAACCTACAGTTATCAATTGTAATCTTTATTAGTTTGTTATACACTCATTTCTTATCTTTTATCACAATCTGTTTACTTTTAACTTACACGCTATATTGTCTTTTGTTTTCTATTTTTATTCATACTTTATTTCTATCTTATATATATATATATATATATATATATAATACTTGATATTTTAACTAAATTGTCACCCACTAATATCTCTAATGTCATCTTATTATTTCTTGATCAGACAACTGTTTCTTATTTGATATCTACTTTATTTGATTCATTTATTTTATTTTCACCATGTACCTTTTATATTTTTTTAGTCCTGATGAAGACCTGTAAGGTGGGTCGAAACGTCGGCGTAACAATTAAAAATACTATTTTTTTTTAAATTTAGTATTTATTTGACTGCACCCTCAGACCAACTCCTTCTCATTTTATATCACGGTCAACCATTTCTGCATCATCAAGAAAATTTTTGTTGTACCAGTAGGTGACACTGTTTCATTTGAAATGTTTCTAAACCTGACAGAGATGAGAAAGAGGATGTAAGTAAGGGAAGTTTCATACTATTCAATTTAAGATTAACAAAAATTACATTTAACTTATTATAAAACTAACTTCTTGCGTTTTCCGATTTAAATTTATCAATAAATGTTGGCCACTGTCAAGAATCTGATTTTTGGCAACTAGAAAACCTAATTTTGCTTTGTATTTAAGCCAAATGATTAGCAATTATTTTTAAACGATACAATAGTCAATGGTCTCGTTTTTAAGACCCCTTATATTAAGTATATTTCTTTGAATTAATGAGAGTACAGGTCTATCAATTGCTGGCAAAAGTCCCCATTAAAGGCCAATTCCTTCATCAAGGCAAGTTAAAAATAGACAAAACATAATTTCATAACACATCAAAAAACAATTTCGTTGTAATAATAATTTTGTAGTAATTAAATAGAATAAGGCAAACCTAAGATATGATTAGGTAACATACTGACAGATGGTTGTTCCTGGGACACTAAGTGGATCCTGAGGGACCTTTCAAATTTGCCAGTCAGTATTTCAATTGTGATTTTCGACAAAACTAAAGCAAAGCTGACAAAAATGTATGAAATAGAGTTGTAGGAGGTCCTGAAATTTTATTATTACCATTTTTCGAGGAGGGTGTCAGATATTGGTGCACTGTCAGCTATTGGTGCTTTTACCCTAATTAATTTTAATTTTAATTTAAAAATGTGTTTAAATTAATAGCTAATTCAAAATCACCTTCTCTGAGAATACTCCTATGGAACTCCAATGGTTTGCTCTAACGGAAAAACGAACAGGAAATTTGTTTAAAAGACTATGACATGAACATAGCCCTGATTACTGAAACAAATTTAACAGACAAACAAACATTCAAGCTACAAGATTACTAAACTTACAGAACTGAGCATCCACACCAGACAGCACATGGAGGAACTGCAATTATTGTGGACAAATCCCTCGAAATCTTTGTGTTTGTCGAAATCTTTGTCGATCGGAGTTTACTCGTAGATGTTTTAGCGTGCTATTATTCCCTAGGTCGTCTTTCAATGTCCTCAAACGTTTTACGATTTGGTATTCTTCGGTTATGAAATTTTTCACGATATTTTCCAATAGCAGCAGCATCGTTTCTATGTACTTCGGCGCCATAAGTTAAAAGCATGTCTGTTTTTTCTGTAAAAGTGAATAAATTTATGGTATCTCCCATGATAATCGTAAATTGAACTGTGTCACAGTAATCACTCACACTAAAACACACAGAACTAGACAAACTGATGAGCAACTACTGCCATTGCTTATCTTTCATTTGTTTATCAAGTGATTAAAACCTGTTATTTAGTCTTAAACACGTTAAACTTAGTACAGTAAGTCTTAATGTAGTAAATAAATAATATATATTTAACCTTTGATATCTGTTTAATAAGTGAGTTTGAGATATATGTTAATATGAATTTTTTTGTTTATTTTGTGTTAGTGAACAAATACCTGAAATAGTGCAGTGAAATTACGAAACACCCTGTATATTACATACATAGATAAGTGAAAGTAAACATTAAAATATTAATTTAATTATATGTTTATCAATATTTTAGAGAAATTTCCTCGTTTTACAGCAATGTCTTACCAATTTAAAACTGAACGGAATTACATTTGTTCAAATCCGAATCATTGGAACTCTGATATCGGAAACTTTTTCGATTAAGACCCGATTCGGTAGAAGCTCTCATGGCCTTCTTTGTATGGCTACCATTAATTATTGGATGTGAGGTCGGATATTTAGTTAGGCCGAAAAATCTCCGATACTCAGGAAACAGGTTAACAAGTGATTTTTGTTTTTTTCTTTATTTTTAAAGGCTTAATTTACTTCCAAAGCCAACTGGGCTAAATGTTTTGAAGATATGAGATTCCCAAAGGTAAATATGAACTCTCATATAACTGAATGCCAGTATTTTATTTTTTATGGTAGGAGATGGTTCGTCATTTCTTCAATATTTGTACTTTCGTATTTATTTTACTTAATTATGGAAAGCAATCAAGAAAAAAAAAGAGAAGGATTAATTAATATTCCGGTGGTTTTTTCTTCTGAAATTAGTTCTGAAAATGGATATGGGTTCGTTCTCTTATTTCAGAATACCGTTTAGAATAATTTCATTAATTAAAGAACGTACTAATTGATTGTAATATCAACCGTTAATGTATTGTAGCATAATCTCCATGAAGAGAAATTAAATCCTAATCGATGAAAGGTCGAAATGTAAAAGTTTAATTTTAAATAATAGAAACAAATACTAAGTGATTTTTCACGGTTTACCATTAAATTAAAATAAAAAGTCTTCATTTTTTATATTATATAAAGTTTTGAAAGATTTGAGAGAAAAATCCGCCGCATGACAACCGCAGCGACTAGTGTTGCCCAAATGCGATACCATGACTCGTCTTGGTCTTGCGTACCCAGTCTTGGTCTTGTGGTAAGATTATTCCTATAAAGATATTACTGTAATTTTTTAGATAGAAGAAACCTAACTAAGCCCGAATGAAGAATTAGTTAAATGGAAAGAGTTAAATGGAAAAGTATATTGGTTCAACCAATTCTTTATATATATTAACAAAAATTGTCAAGTATTAGTAACAATTTTGCCTTGATTTTCATTTAAAAAAAAAAAAATTTTCTTACCAGCCTTGGTCTTGGCGAAAGATCTACATTGTCTGTAATGGCAACAGCAATATATATAAATATATATATATATATATATATATATATATATATATATATATATATATATATTAGTTTCTAGAGAATACACTTAGCTCTAGTGAGTAGGTACGTCTTTGAGAAAAAGCAGGATATATTTTTCTTTTATCTACATCCATGGCCTTTCTAACACGCTTGTGGTGGAAATTATGTAAACATATTTTTTTAGTGAAGCTAATATTGGGATAAATAATCAATAAGAGTTAATATTGGTCAGATATTCTGGTTGATTGTATCTATAATAATTTGAAAGATTTCTAAATTAGACACTAAAACAAAAAATCACCATTTGACCATTATTAGCAAAGATAAAGCGTATTACAATTTGTACACATGTTTTTGTTTATTATTTTGATTGAAACATATGAAATTTCTCAATTCAAATCTACTAATTTCTTATTATCATTTGACTACATATTTATAGATAATATACCTTTATAGGCACTAAAAAATATGATACGTGAATTATACACATGGACCAATCTAGTAAAATATGTAAAAAAAAAAAAAATACAAACGCATACCTGTGGAAGAAGACTTGGAAGTTGCATCACTACCGATTGGTTTACTGGTCGACGAGGTGGTCGGTATATGAGTCAGGAGGGCGTTGAAGAAATTATACAACTGAAATAAATAAACAAAAATCATTGATAATAATAATAATAAAATTTTACAAAATAAACTAGTTATCCATAATGATAAGTCGCATTTACATATTTCCCAAACAGTGGGAAACCAGAGTTTGTGTGAAGGGGGTGTTTGCATCCCAGTGTTTGTAGCCAACACGTTCTGTTTTCCATTACAAAGCAAAGCAAGTTTAGATAAGCGCTAGTGTCACTTTTACACATTTATTTACAAATCATGTTGTTTGAGATATGCTTTTGTTTTTATTTGATTTATTTCACTTCGTCCGCCATTTTAGCTATTTTCATTTTAAAATTATAACAGATAATGCCATTTTTTACCTCTTTTACAAATCCAACGTCTGCTTAGTTTCCGTTTTTGAAATTACGGAAATTGAAGCTTCGTTATCTGCTATTTGTGTTTCTGGTGTTTGGACAATTTTAAAGCAGTCTATCTATAAAGCTGACGAGTTTGTTTGTCTGAAGAAGCCACTTTAACTATTAGTCGAAAAAATAGATCGTGTATTGAGGAAAACATTAGAAATCACACCACGATCCGCAGAAATTGCGCTACAACAATATAACAATGTAAAAGTAAAATGTGAAATAAATATAAATAGAGCGCAGGGACAGCATTTTAAGTGTACAGGGGTTGACTTAAGAGAAGAACTTTTTATCTCACACACCACTATATATTGCCTTATGCTAATCAGGTTATGAAGAAAATCAGTATGAACTTATATCACAGAGAGGAAGAATAGAAATAGAAATAAAAAATAAACTTTATTCTAGGACGATGTTCCCTTAGAATAACGAACAGTTACAAAAGAAAAAAAACAAATATCTGGCCAAAAATTAACTTAATAATGATTCAAACAATATTTATATATATATATATATATATATATATATATATATATATATATATATATAACAACTTAAATAATAGTATATAAACAACTACAGAATAAAATAAAATGTTTTTAACTATACTTATAATTGAACTGAAAAAAAAAAAATTATTACATGTATAGAAAGAAAATGCAAAACCTTCAGAAAAGAAAAAAATATCAAAAGTAAGTAAATAAAAAGTATTGACTTTTTATGTTAAAACATATACATTGCATTATACCGGTATAAGAGATATAAAATAAGAATAAATGAGAAATACTATTAGGAAGGGGCATTCAATTAATTTTATGAGGAAACAATTGCAGCGAAAAAAAGAAAAAAAATATTAAATGAAAATAAATTAAATATATATATATATATATATATATATATATATATATATATATATATATATATATATATATATATATATATATATATATATATATATTACTTAGGAATTTAGAATGAGTTGAACATTGAAAATATTGTTTAAAATTTGTTTTCTTTTTTTATATATTTGTAATCGCCTCTACTCTAGAGGGTCATTGGCGGTTAGTTTTTTATACTCTGTTGTAATATTGGTCTCTATTAAGTATCGGAATAGGGTGGCGACTCCATCTTCGTTGTCCCTTAATACCTCCTTCATTTCTGTAGGTAGTTTCAATTTTTGCCGAATGTTTTTGAACTCGTGGCAATCTACTAACAGATGTTTATTGTCTACTGACTGCGGTTTATTGTCACACTTTTGGCACGTGGGTGCTTCTAGTTCTCTAGAAGTAAACAGTACGTGAGTAAACAGGCAGTGACCAATTCGTATTCTGCACAATATGGTTTCCTCTCTTCTGGACATTCTTGTGCTAATAGCCCATTTGTTGCAGTCTGTTTCTATTTCTGATAGTTTAGACTGTTTGGTTTTCCACTTATTTTCCAATCTTCAAACAACTTCTTTTTTGTCTTGTGAACCCAGTCAGTCTTCTACTGTGGTACAGTTTATTGAAATTATGGTTGATGCCTCTCCCTTCCTTGTTAAGTTAGCTGTATGGTCTGCTCCTTCATTGCCTGAGATACCACTATGAGATGGAACCCACACAAATATCACTCTGACTCTTATTTTTTTTAATCCCACCATAGATTCAATATATCCCTTCTTAGGGAGTTCCCATGGGTTACTAATTCCTGTGATGACGCTTTTGGAGTCTGATGCTATCATCCATTTATCTTCATTGGAATTTGATATCCAATGGAGGGCCTTCATGATCGCATTAGCTTCTCCAGTAAATATGGAGCTTCTCCTGGTAAGCTAAACAGAAGCTGGTACTGGTTTTCATTGAAATAGACAGCGCAGCCAACACTATTTTCCATTTTGGAAGCATCGGTATATATGACATTAAAACCTTTGTATTTCTCCAGTAATTAAAAAAAAAAGTTTTGAATATTTAGTCGGTGCTCTTTGTTACATCTTGTCATCGATATATCTATAGTCGGTCTACTATTCTACCAGGAAGGAATTTCGAGATTAGAGATGGGTCTAATTATGTTCAAATTATATAGCGTTTTATGAAGTTTTCTTTAAATAGTTTAAAACATACATTATTAAAATATTTAAGTAGAGAGATCCAGCTGCTTGATGACTTGAAATACTGTATTGTATCTATACAACTAATTAATTAGTAAAAACAACAATATTCTAAATGCAGGCCAGTGTTCTTGTTGGCAAGTGGATAATCAGAAAGATACAGTTTTTCTCTGAGGTATGACAAGGAGAAAGGAGATAGTCTTTTACCAATCTTCTTTAAGCTAGTGCTGCATAAAGCTATGTAATGACATAAACTGAGAACCATGTAACTGTATTGATCCAGCTATTTGCAGAAGAAGCCTAGCGATGCAAACGACTTGGACGTACTAAGTTTACTGAGTCTATTAAACATATCTGAGATAATTGAAAGTTAAGGGTCCTGAGGAACTTGACACAAATAAGGATTTTATTTATGATAGACGCATTCTGTAAAGTTGGTAGTTTTTGTTATCTGTAATTGATCCATTTGAGTTTAAACGTAGATTAAGTACTTAGTTAATTGATAAGTACTTACTATTTAGTAATTAATACGGCCAAAGTCGGGGGAGGGAGAGGGGTGATTTTAGAAAATATTTGTAACAAAAAAGTTCATTTGACGCATGGGTCGAATCCGAACGGAAAATGAATTAAAACCAAGTTTGTTTTTCTTAAGATGGACACGTTTTTTTATTTTATGAGGAGCAATTGCTCAAAAACTGTTCAAGATAATTAAATTCTTATTAGGCCATCATAATGTAGACAAAATATTCTTTAAAAAAAATATGATTAAATTTACTAAACATACCAGACTGAAACGACAAGAAACAGCTCGACGTTTCCGATTACTTCAGCACTTACTAGACAAACGCACTAAACTTCCAATTAATTGCAAAAGACTCATATACATTACTATAATCAGGCCTATTTGGACTTACGGAGTTGAGCTATGGGGCTCCACTAAACCATCGAATTCCTCTCGTATCCAATCTCTACAATCCAAAATCCTTCGTAAAATCCTCAATCCCCCTACTTTGATACAAATAAAACCATCCATAATGTCTCTTATGTTTCAGAGCTGGCCCAATCCAGATACCTATCTTTCCATAATAAACTTCAGAATCATTCCAACCCTCTCGTTTCTAACCTTGCTCCCTCTTCAATTCTGATAATCCTCCGATGCGTCTGAAAAGAAGATGGCCCCGTGATCTCCTAATGTAGACATATCATTAGAGTCCTACCATTGGGTAGTTACTCAGCCAGTGTTTTCACGTCATTATATCGATATGTTCAAATTTACTAGATGTAATTCTTTAATACAGTTGTAAATATCATTAAGAAATAATAAAAAAACCAAAATTTACTAAGATCAATGATAAAAGGTACTTTCAGCACGTCTAATAACGCCAAGCCTATCATTACGCAGAATTATTTCACGGATCGGGATTACAGAGATATGCTGCTCGGATAAGGGTACTGTAACTGCAGAAGTACAGTGATCGTATTAGGCCTCCTGAAATCTCTTTTATCATTGAACTTAGTAAATTTAATCACTATTTTCTCAAAAAAGAAATTTGTCTATTTTACGATGGTGTACTTAGAATTTAATTATCTTGAACAGTTTCGAAGCAATTACTTCTTATGAAATAAAACCGTGATAATCTTTAAAAAAATTGGTCCTATAACCCTTTCTATTTGGAATATGTCCATGCATCAAATAAACTTTTTTGTTGGAATAGTACGAAATAGGCAGATATAATCTAAATATAACGTATGTGAAACTGTGAGGCTCACCTAGTAATTAATATTTTATTGTAAAGCTCTAGTAATGGATTCAAGAGAATTGAATTTATCTTAAAACCTTAGTACGATTTTAAAAGTTTAAGGAGATACTCTTCAGGAAGTATTAAAAAAAAGAAAACCATCAAATATTCGAGGCTCAAAAAAGCAGAAAAATGAGAGAATATTTATTTTTCTCGGCAGAATATATTCGCAAAAGCATTCACTCTTAAAGAAGAGAGGCAACAAAAAGAATACCTTTCATAAGGAACCTACACGAAATAAAATTCTTGCTCGAGGCCTTTACCTTTGTGTTGGGGACTTCAGGAGGGAAAGGATAAAGGAAGGAGTTTGGTTGGTAGATCTAAAGTCAGTGTAATTAATGTATCCAGTATCGATGCTTTTTACTTAACATTTTAATTATTTGGTTAGAGGAGAAAACAAAAAAATAGAAACCCTATGTAAGATATATAATAATTATTATCAAGGATTACATTTTCTTTTGTTTTTAAAATAATAATACCAAAAATAGACTAACATTTTTAAATACCATAATGTCCGGGGCAGATCAGTGGTTAAGGTTCAGAGGTTTCCTATGCTCAAGGTCCTGTATTCGAGTCCGACTGTGAGAGGTATTTTTTTATTTTGTTACATTAGTCGTGAATTGATGACTTTGGGATCGGGATTCTCTATATGCTAGGTTACACTCAGTATCTGTAAAGTGGGTATTTTTAATTAAATAATTAATTAAGAGGGAAAACCTAGGTGCTCAGCACCTTAATCACTGAGCTATCCCGCTTTCTAGACATTTAGAACATTTTCAACAACACAGTCTTTTCGAAATTCCATATAATATGCTACTCGATAGCATTACATTTTAAACATAAAAAAAATATTTATTTACAAGATTTAGCTTTTATATTTTACATTCTGGTACATTCTCTACGTAGTTATTTATTTTAGTAAACTGAATTTCTAAAAATAAATACATTTTTTTTTATTTTCGGTGCCACTTTTTAAATATTTTTTATTTAAAAGGTATTAGGCCAGAGGTCACTAATAACCTACGTGTTAATTTTATTCCTTTATTTTTCGGCCTCTCGAGCCATTTTCAAAAGAATTTACATATTTCAAGATCAAATTATATTAGTTTTTGTTTTATTTTCTTTAAAATTTAACATTATATCTAATTATTTATATCTAACTTTAAGAAACCAAAATATCCAATGAAACAAGAAATTGATTAACAGAGGATTTATATTATAATGATATACTGAAAATGTTTATGAAGTGGTGCATGATAGGTAGATAATTTTACATTAATTTTAACCCAAAATAATAAAAAAATATTATGGTATATAATCAAAATGTTTCTTAAATAGAATGAAAATATAGAATAAGGATTATATATGTAACAGACTATTAAAAATGAAATATATTACTAAATTAAATTTTTTTTACAGAATCTTGAAAATAAATTTTAATATTAGTGGCCTAATAAATTTTAAATAAAAACATACATTAATAGATTATAAAAAATATTGACAATTGATAATGCCTTGTCATAATAATATTATGGATTCCCAAGTCAAAATAAAAAATTACGATTCGTTTTTATTGCTTATATTTTATGCATCTATATAAGTTTAATCACCATTTCAGTCAATACATTCGGGCTAATTATTTCCTTATTTGCTGAACATCGAAACTTCGAAAATTGAGCGATCGGAAATTATGCTTCAAAGATAATGAAGTTAGGACTAAATGTATACCGCGTTATTAACATGTTTACTAACCCATTTGTACACATACTCAGCAATCAATGTTATATGAAGACTGGTGAAATTATTCGAGAATTTAAGAGATATAGGAATATATCAAGTATTTTCTAATTTTAGTTAGCTCAAATAGCTCGTACCAATATTTAAAAAATCACAATATACAATTATTAAAAAATATTATTTATTCAACCATCAATATGATTTTTATCACATTCACTTTTTCTAATGGTGTTTAATTTAGGACAACTTGTTTAGAATATGAGATGATCAATGTATTACAATACTTAACACGATCCAATATAACTTAATAAGTGTGAATTAACGCACTTTAGCATCGTCACTATTCTAAATATTATACTACAGAACTTAGGTATTTATATTCTTATCATTATATGAGATAGTAAACAGAAGAATTTAAAACAGTGTAGAAAAATGTATAAAATATTTCTGCGATAAATTGAAAATGAATCCTATTCCTTGATGAACTACTAAAATATAATAAACAAATATTTTAATATAGTAAAATGCAATTAATAATGGTGTATGATAATGTCACATAACTAACCGATACTGCACATGTTACAACGCATTTTAATCACGGAAACTTACGTGACCACATGAATAAAATATATTTACTTTACGGGTGTACTCTGTTGATTTTGACACCTTTGACATTTTTTTAACAAAGAAATTACGCGATTTCATAATTAAGGGTTTATAATGATTAAGTTTCATAAACCACGGACATTTTACATATATTTAACTAATCGCTATTACAACCAGTTATCGCAACGAAATTCATATAAGTACAAATATAATGTTATGTTTGTAATAGTTTTGTATCAATATAGGTGTTTCTACTTACACCATTTTTTAACCCGTTTTGCCTCCATATTCCAATACAAACATTGTTTTCTGTATCATCCCTAATTATTACCCAGAGTAAGTTGCTTTTTTATTTTTGTTTATTTATTTTTTATTTTATTTTTTTGCCGAAAATCTTTCAAAGAAAATCTAGATTGTTCCGAGACATATTGTTTTTTTTATTAGAAGAAAAACTAATAACTGAACGATTATACACGAAGAAATATTCAGAATATTTTAAAACATCATCAAGAAGTTCAAAACGATGTATTTTTCGATAAAGGCAAGACAAGTAAAATGAGATGATTTTAAAAATATTTTCATGTTATGTATAGAATCATTCTGATGAATGATCCCATATAAAATCATACACTGGAACATGCTAGCTTAAAAATTTTGAAAGGCTTCAGAAAGATGATTTGAGGTTACAGTTAATTAATATCGTTAGAATCGTCTTGGAGCTACGGTCAATAGAACGTTATTTTTTTTCGCCAATATTGTGTATATTGTACCCGATATAGTATACAGCTATCGTGATCTAAATTGTTATTTGAAAGATCTAGTTTTTCAAGACAGTCATGATACACAGGGATAGACCTATCAATTATCGAAAATACGGTTTCTAGACACAAAAGACTCCCTTAAAACCGAATTATCAATTGAAAGCTGCATATTTAGAATTTTACCCTATTACAATAATTTTTCTTACCTAGAAGCGGCGGGAAAAAAAACTAAAACAAATACATATATTTTGTTACAAAAGTCGTCTTTATATATTCAAACCAAGTCATAACCTGAAGTGGACAAATAATTTGTTTAGGCGCATTGTATTAATTTCGTAATTAGTTTCTTCCATAATTTTAAAATACTAAAAACTTCAAATTTCTTCTGAACGACATTTACTATTGGTCAAATTAATAAAAATAAAAACACTTGTAATTTAGTGTTTGTTTTTTTTAAATATATGTATTTATACGTTTCGGAGTTTAAACATATGTTTGGTCAATGATAGTAATAAAAAGCTATCAATTACCACAGTATTTTTTAAATTTGCCTTTTCATTTTTGATTGGTTGTGGAAATAGAGAATAATGGAAATTTATTTGTTATATTTGTTTCTAATTTTTTTCCACGTTAGAGGGGATGGAAATGAGTCAGATACCCTATCTAATTCAAGAGTAATTAAAATGTTTTCTCTAGGTTACGTAAGTCAAGATTTACCATACTTATTTTTTCATATTTTTTATGTTTTATTATTATGCTTATTTAATGATGTGTTAATAATTTTATTAAAATCATCTCATTTTACTTGACTTGCCTTTATCGAAAAATACATCGTTTTGAACTTCTTGATGATGTTTTAAAATATTATAAAAATATTCTGAATATTTCTTCGACAATAAACAATATGTCTCGGAACAATCTAGATCTTCTTTGAAAGATTTTCGGCAAAAAAATAAAATAAAAAATAAATAAACAAAAATAAAAAAGCAACTTACTCTGGGTAATAATTAGGGATGATACAGAAAACAATGTTTGTATTGGAATATGGAGGCAACACGGTTTAAAAAATGGTGTAAGTATAAACACCTATATTGTTACAAATCTATTGCAAACATAACATTATATTTGTACTTACATGAATTCCGCTGCGATAACTGATTATGAAAGCGAATAGTTAAATATATGTAAAACGTCCGTGGTTTACGAAACTTAATCATTATAAACTCTTAATTATGAAATCGCGTAATTTCTTTGTTAAAAAAATGTCAAAGGTGTCAAAATCAACAAAGTACACACGTAAAGTAAATATATTTTATTCATGCCGTCACGTAAGTTTCCGTGATTAAAATGCGTTGTAACATGTGCAGTATCGGTTAGTTATGTGACATTATCATACACCATTATTAATTGCATTTTACAATATTAAAATATTTGTTTATTATATTTTAATAGTTCATCGAGTAATAGAATTCATTTTCAATTTATCGCAGAAATATTTTATACATTTTTCTACACTGTTTTAAACCCTTCTGTTTACTATCTCATATAATGATAAGAATATAAATACCTAAGTTCTGTAGTATAATATTTAGAATAGTGACGATGCTAAAGAGCGTTAATTCACACTTATTAAGTTATATTGGATCGTATTAAGTATTGTAATACATTGATCATCTCATACTCTAAACAAGTTGTCCTAAATTAAACACCATTAGAAAAAGTGAATGGGATATGATTTCGATATTTAAATTTTTTATGTTTAGTTTTTTCATTCTTTAGTTTAAAAAAAAATAAAACAAAAAAAATGAAATTATTATAATTTTGAACCTCTCCTTAACTTCATTTATATTTCAAAACTTTTTTTATACATATCATTATATTTAAATAAGATAGTAGATTAGTATTTAAATAATTAGCAAGTTTAGTATATTTAGAGACCAGTTACTGCATATTTCATTTTTTTACTGCATATTATATGGTGCTATAGATTTTAACAGATCTATAGATTTTTACATAAAAATCCGTGATTTGCTTACCACCTTTTGGATATACAGTTTATTTGAAACCACATTTACTTTCCCTAACGGTGAATACACGTATTTATAGTTTTCCTAAAGCGTTTACTGGTCTAAATTGGAACCAAAACACTCTTGACTCATCTAAAAACATTTACTCAAAGTTCTTTAGTGTATTCGCTCCCGTAGAGGTTCATCCTTGACATTTCGATGTAAATATTTGAACACGGCGTGAAGCGATGTTAGCTGGTGCTTCTATAACCAGGGGCAGACCACGAGAGATGTCTACACGGCCTGAGGGTGTTGTTGGGTAGTCTGTGTAACTGGGCAAGGGCACCTGTAATTAGTGTACAGGACCTCGGAGACTACATGCTAATTTCCCGATTGTAAACTTTGGCCAAAATCGTAAAATCAATCAAGAACGCACAGTGGGACGAGGACACGGTACGGTTGGACGTAGGAAAAAAAAATGTTGTCCGTCCGTCGTTCGCCGTCCCCACATTTTCTGCGAGACTACTTGTCCAATTTTATTCAAATTTCAAAGTCAGAGGCCACCCGAAGATGTTCCTACTACCTCGACATTACTATCTGCCTGGGTAGTAGTATAGACTGTAGCGCCTAAACGAATGTAGAAACTTTAATGGAACTTGGCCTAAAGTCTTTTCCTTGATGCCCTTTAAATGTATGTATAGAATATACTTCACCAAAAAGTAATTCTCTTTCTGAAAGACCTATATCGTATAGATAATAGCGCCTGAACTCATGTAACAATTTTAATGAAACATGGCTAAAGTTTTCTATTTCAAAACCCTTCAAATTTATCTACATAACATACTTCAACGAAAAGAACCTGGAAATTTACGAGGATTAGTAACATTATATTTCCAAAAAACTCCGAAAGTATACACTTTTTTGTAATTTTTATAACAAGACGATTCAAAGGTTTTTCTTATTATCATCTGTTGTTATAGAATTTTGTTATTTTGTTATTTATTTAATGAAATTTAAAATTGTATAAACAATACCACCAGTAAAAATGCATACATTAGAAATATTGACATGAACACACTTAAGGTAAGAAGATCACGAGGCCACCTTATTTTCAGACACCTAGGAGGATTATCAGGAATTGAGGGAGAAGCAAGGCTGAAAACAAGTGGATTCGGATGGGACTGGAATTTATCATGAAAGGATAGGTATCTGGCTCGGGCTAAATCAGCGGCTTATGGAACATTAATGTATTTATGAATGGTTTTATTTGTGACAAAATATGGGGCCATTAAGGATTTTACAAAGGTTTTGGATTGTAAGGATGGGATACGATAGCCCCAAAGCTCAACTCCGTATGTCCATATTGGTCTTATTATGATTAAGTAGATGAGTCTTTTACAATTAATTGAAAGTTTAAAGAGTTTGTCTATAAGTGTTGGAGCAGTCGGAAACGTGGAGCAGTTTCTTGTCATTTCAGTCTGGTATGGGGATTCCAAGTGAGACATTTATCCAAGTAGAGTCCTAAGTAGCGGATTTGTTTAACAGGAACAAGTGGAATATCATTGAAGGATATTGTAGGATAAGAAGTTAGACGGCTAAGTTAGACGAAGGGTAAAGGTAATTTGATGGGATTCATTAGAATTTATTTTTATTCTGCAGTTATGACACCATTTTTCAAGGTTGTGATATGTGATCAGAGGCTTTGGGATGCAATTAAAGGGTCATTATTAACAAATAGGATACAAGTGTCATCTGCATAGGTGGTGATGACCGTGTTGGGATATCAGCTGTATAAACTGTATAAATGACCGAAGATGCTCCCTTGAAGAACACCAGCATACTCGGAAAACAGGGATGAACATACATTATTATGATTTACTTTGAAGTATCGAATATGTATTTTATTTTCACACCTGTTAATTAATAAGGTTTCACGTAAAACCTTAAGGGAGCTTAACACCTGTATTTTTATCGGCATCTCGCTTAATTTATGTGTACTAAAAAAAAAAAAACTTTTATTCTTGTCATATATGTTAAATATTAGTTTAGGATTACGTAGCAGCTAGATAAAAATAGAAAAAGAACGGAGTTATCTTTTTAAAAGATATGAAAATATCTTTATTTCAGATTCAGTATTAATAAACAGTCATTATCTAATTCACTGTATTACGATTATTCAAGTTTTTACCATTTTAATCGACAATTTTGAAGTGAAAATTCTTTAGGCTCCTCGTTTTCACCTTTTTTTTTTGTGGAGAGTGAATTACATTGAGCAGTCAGATTTCCGAAACGTAACGCTCGGGTAAAGTCGGTTGGAGTCGACTAATTGAAAAGTGTGTTTGCATACTAGGCTCTTAATCACTTCCTTAATATTTCCCTACTTCGACTATTGCTGTACGGTATATGGGGCGTCTCTGAGAGTCTAAAAACTGAGACGTTTGATAATTTGCATTGTACGATTCATCTTCAGGATCCCAAGGGACGCCCGTTTCCCATTTTTATGAAGAGTTGAAATCTTCCAAGTCATCCAATCCAGCTGCCTTCTTGGCAGATTTGGTACAATCCTGATACGTACACATTGATAAAAAACTTCAGAACTATCCGAACCCTCTCGTTTCTCAGGATTTCATCTTCTTGTAATGAGCTATTGATCAAAATTGAATCTTAACGCGACGCCGCACCGTGGGACGAGTAAGAAAAACTCGCGAGATCTTTTTGAATCTGTTTAGATCTTTTTAGAACTCCAAAAACTAGATAAACTGTTTCATTAATACATTGTGTTGTTGGCGGAGTTTCTGAGAATATTTTCAGTTGGAACAATACACATCTTTCACTGTTTTTATTGAACAGTTTAATTTAAAAAAAAAAAAAATTGATTTAGCCGATGTCGCGAGCTTTGCCTTACTCGTCTCACTGTGCTCCGTGCCAAACAGGCGAAAAGGGAAAAAATGTGCCGAAAACCAAATTATAACGAATTTAATTGAAGATATTGATTAAAATATCATAGAAACTAAAAATCGGACCTGCATACTGTAAGCGAGGGAATGTTCAGAATTGCATCCTCTTTGTAATCGGCTATTATTTATAATTTATATTTTGTATGATTAATCTCGCCTCGTTGATGTATTCACTTCTATCGTGTGGTCTAAAGGACACTCCTCAGTTTTTTCTTTTACAGAATCTTTATGAATCATAAAAGTGGTATTCATAGTGAGGAAATCATTCCGCGGTCTGCTTTATTATCAACTTTATGCCATGATAACGCATAAATCCTTTAGTGAAACACATAAATCTTGTAACTGTTTCGGGTAATATCAGCTAAATGACTAGTGCTACACTTTTGCTACTGGCCTTCCTTAGTAAATACTAAACTAACTTAGGTCACGCCATAATATCGTGGAAGCTCGTTTCAGGGGCGTCTGGTCCCTTTGCAAATGTCGCCATTTGGCCCTGTAACCGCCTAATAAAATTTACATATCGCGCCATCTAGGAAGACTGTTCGGAGACTATGACGTCGTATTACGTCATCGAAGCCGTCATCGAACCACCGCCGCAATCGTGACGTCACCACCAAGCTCTGTTTAAAGGGCAGGTCTTGATTAAAGGGATAGTTTTATAAGGCATAAATTACTCTTTTTTTTATAAGTTCAATTGATGAATAATAAAGTAGTTTGAAAATCAATAGACGTTTTTGAAAGAATCATATAATTCGTGGTACAGACCACTTTTTATCAAATTATAAACATCCGTCTGAAACTTTGCAAATAGTTTCATCTCATCATAACCTACAAATAGTCTATTTGTGAAAATTCTCGAAATTTTGACGTTTTCAATCTAGAAATTGGCAAACTTTATCGATTTAATTAGGTACTAAAAACTTAAGAATGCCCGTTTGCTTACAATTGAATTGTAAGATAATATGGTCGCAAAATCGAAAAAAACGCTGGCTTACAAAAATATTTTGCCGTTTGGCCTATATAACGTCGTTATTTTCACATTAGAAGGATGGACCTCAATGTTCCAAATGTTTCCGATTCGTCACTATCCTGATAAATATCCATTGATAATAAACTACATAACTACCCAAACCCTCTCGTTTCTAATCTTGCCCCTGATAATCCTTCCAGCTGCTTGAAAATAAGATGGTCTCGTTATCTCCTAATACAGAAATTGCATTAGACTATATTACATTATACACTAGACTTGTAAATATTTAGGTCTGTCACTTATATATACTAGGCTCTTAATCGCTTCCTTAATATTTCCCTACTTCGACTATTGCTGTACGGTATATGGGGCGTCTCTGAGAATCTAAAAACTAAGACGTTTGATAATTTGCATTGTACGATTCATCTTCAGGATCCCAAGGGACGCCCGTTTCCCATTTTTATGAAGAGTTGAAATCTTCCAAGTCATCCAATCCAGCTGTCCTTCATACGTCCGTGATCTTTCCATTCAAATCCTCTGCTTCCTCCCGCATTGCCCATTTCCAGATTTCAGATTCAAACACAAGAGCCCACCGAACCGCTGCTTTCATCACATGGTTCTTAACCATTCCGATCCTCATCCTGTGGAACTCTATCCGTTCCTACATCCGTCGCTCCAATACCATTTCTACCTGTAAATCCCGCCTGTTCAATAATTTCATATCCATTTAGTTTCCATAAAATTGTAAATAGATATTACTGTACATATGTATATAAATTATTAGATCATTCTTAATTATTTTTACTTCATGTTTTTTTATTAATAACCAAATTTATAAAGTAGCTTATAATTTGTTTTATTTTGTGATTATTTTTTATGTATCTCTGAGGTTTCCATAGCCCACATTTCTGTCTTCCTCTATTATTTTAAAGGAACTCAGAATAAATAAAGTATTATTATTATATTTCTCTGTGCCATATATATACTAGATATATTTTTATTTTAATAAAGTTGTAAATTTTATAAAAGTTAAAAAACTCTTTGAATATTACTTCATTTATAAATATAAAGGCGTCCGTTGACAAGTTAACTATCCACCTGTATATTTTCGACTCGATTATTTTTTGGTTTTTAATTTTTCCATTCATGTCCTAATTTTTTTATAACTTATCGTGTTATTCCACGTGAAGTCATCATTTACATTCCCATATCCAATTAAATACAGAGAAGAAGGAAAGGCAAATACAGATGTTGACATTTCAGCTGAGGGGCAACCCACTCAGTAGGTACTAGGAGCACGGAGTTGATTTAATGAATGTCAGAGGTCGCCAGGAGCTGAATGGAGATAATATTAATGAAGTTTAATTTTTTATTGAATAGACCACAGGAGGAAAAAGTGTGGGGTGGGGGGAGGGGAGAATCATTGTTCCATTGTGGGTGAATATAATGGCCCTTGTGGGCGAGCGTATCCAGTATCGGGCAAAATGCTTTCAACTTTTATGTTGGCAGTTTTTCTTCTACAACCATCGTTTGAGAATCTGTATACCTTTTGTAGTACAAACAATCTAGTGCGAAGCATCACACAACTTGTACTGTACATTCAGTAATAAATATTATTAAAAAAGTTAATTGTAGGATATTAATTATTAATACCAGGGCAGGTCCCAACCCTAATTTTTCAAAATTTTTTTTATTTTTTTCTCTTATGCCAGTCGTTGGTCATTTGGCCATCCGAAATCTTGCTGCCCAATATAATTTAGACTTTCTGATATATATATTTGAAAATATTTTTTCTCTTATGTCCCTCAAGGCAGGGCATGCGTCTAGATGGTTAGTAATTTTACAAATTATACATCTGTTCATTTGATTATAGTACTCGTTTCTCAAATTGTATAAATGTCATTTACTTGTAGTTCAGACTGTATTATTTTTTTATCAACATAAAATAAACTGAATGAAATCAAAGTTCCGTCAAATTTTTACTTTATTTAAAAATCTATGCAATACATCGCTTCTTATAGCCAATTTATATTATTATAATTATTGTTAATCCTAATTTTCAACCATAACACATATTCAACTTGTCCTGCTTCATATAGCCCAACAATAATTTAGTTTTTGTTTTTCTAATATTTTCATTGTAAGTTATAATGTGCTTCCTTTTCGGTTTCATAATAATTATAAATATATCACAATGAAATATAACATAATATTATATATATATATAATATGTTTCACTCAAGGGAGAAATGCCTAGATCGAAAAATAACTGCTGTCAACTAAGTAAAATCAAACTACAACCTCTAGATGAATTACATTTTCCGTATACAATTTTTGGTTTAAAATCTTTATTTTGTATTATAATTATTGCTAGTTATAGAGCTAAAAGGAGAGCTCCTGTAATCTCCTACTCTCCTAATACTGAAATATGAAAATCGCTAAAAACTTTCTTATATTATAAAGATAAGCATGGGGCCCGTCGTTTAAGGTTTGTCCTTATAAATTGACCATATCCAAAGACTTGATGTAAAACATACACGTCTGCCACCATATACCTGGCATACAAAAATACTACGCTGGAATACAAAATGGCGGCCAGTGAAGAAAGCTAGAGACACTATACAGGTAAATGTATATAGAGCGAGAGATTATGGATGTAGAATATATACTTCTAAAGAAAATTTAATAATAACAACTTTCTTCTTCATGAATGTTTTCGTAAAATGAAAAGGCAAAGAATTAGCGAGTCAAATAAAGATAAAAATGCAAGGCAAAGACAATTTTGTTTCGAAATTAGTGAAAAAATTAACATGACTATTTCTGTTCCAAACTTGGTCAGTTTAATTTCACTTTGATCAATATTATAGCTAGAACGCATACTGATATAAGTGAACAAAAAAAAAATCCACGAGGATGGGGTAACTGACTATTATTTCATGTCTTAAGACAATATATACTATAAATTAAAAGTGTTGGTAGCTTTCTATATCTATTAGACCTCTCACTATATATATACATACGTTTTCTACCTATTTTAGGTCTCTATCTATCTTTCCCTGGACGCCATTTTGTATTCCACCGGCTATATGTTGGCAGACGTGCATTATTCTCATATGCCTGTGGATAAGTTCAGTTTATAAGGATAAATCTTAGTATGAAATATGATATCTGTCACTCTCAAATAATATATGTCAAGCTCAAATAAGGTTGGATTCCGAACTTCATAGAGAGCTATCGAATTATTCTCTCCGTCATGTCTCATATCATCGAATTGAGGTCCCTATGATCGAGAGAGAAAGAGTTTATGTTATTTATCAAAGGAGTTTTTTTGTCGGTTCGCTAAATCTTTCGTTAATTCATCAAATACAATGATTGAGTCATCATTTTTAAGATTTCCTTCTTCTTCAGATTGGAAAAGTACTCACATTATACCAAAAATTCAGGCAAAAAAGTTATTAAGAAAATAAACTTTAATATAACTTTTTTGGAGATTACATCCATGATTGTCTATAAATTACTAAATTTCCTACAAACGATATATAAATATTTTAAAGGTCAATGGTAATTGCGTCGTATGTTTAAGAAAAGTAAACAAATATTGTGCACATACGAATTTATTCCTTTACTGTTAATCGAGTTACCTTTCTACCCCAACTAATGTTTAACGATGTGTTCGAAATAATCAAAATTTTAGACAGTACATTTTAAACACGTACATTGAGCTATTCTCAATTTCGACTAACTCAGTTTTACAATCGGCCAGTGAGATCTATCCTTATTAGTATATCAATTATTTCAAGCTCAATTTTTGCTGACTGTATGGAGTTTTTTTATTCATTTTCCCCTGGCACAAATTAATAATTGGTCCGCAGACGGAAATATTTAGCCAAAAATGATTACCGTTGGATCGAAACCGACCATCTCATCAAAGAACCTTCATCAGCTCCCGGCCGGATCGAATCATCACCTCCCGGACTGATGACCAACTCTATCATCGTCTATCGCTTCATCTAATGGCGTCTGATAGCGTATTGATAGGGCCATCACCTCTGTACCACGGCCTTGGTTATTCCAATAAATCTTTCTGTACATTATGCCGCAAAATGTCCCTCTTCATAAAAATGAAACATGATCCGAATTTCAGGAAAGTTATTCCTCATAGGACCATAAAGATGAACAGACAATGTGAATCTTATCTGAATGTATCAATTGTGAATCAAAAAGGCGATGGACCATATATATCATTTCTAGTTTTTTTTGTCCATATTCTCCTCATTTTTTTCCCATCTTCCTCCTTTTTTCTCTGTTTTTCAGCTACAAGAAGCTTTATGATTTTAGTTTGAAGAATTTTTCTTATCGTGGTGGTCTTCCTCTTTTATTTGTCCCGGATATCCTTCTGTGTTCTTCAGTCTCATTACCTTATCAAATATTAGTTGGTTTAACCTATTTCAATCCATTCACTTCATATGCCCGAAGAATTTTCGTCTCCTTTTCCAAATCAACGTTTCTAAGTTTTCAATATGTTCATAAAGCTCACTGCTCTGTTTTAGTCGATATTCTTTCATCTCCCTTCTTGGCTCGTATATTATTCTCATTATCTTTCTTCTTAATCTTAGCAACAACTCCATGTTGGTAAATCCCATAGTCACCGCCTATGAGATATCATAGGTTTTATAACTGTTTCGTAATTTCTAATTATGGCTTCCCTAAAAAGATCCTTTTTGTTATTAAAATGTTTGACTGAGAACCTTATTTTTAATATATGTATATATATATATATATATATATATATATATATATATATATATATATATATATATATATATTTTGTTTTTGTTTTTTTCACTCAGAATTATAAATTATGTAGATCATTGGTCGCGCAATATGAACCTCTTACGGACGATAATAATTTGCAAACCATGTTATTAGCAGCGCAGCCGCAGGCGACCCACGTCTTCTTAGACCAGAGATTACCAGACTTTTTTGCCCGCGGACTGTATTATAGAGGGAACCTCAAAACATGAAAACTCAGAGTCGAAAATTCTCACAATCGCCATACTGTCCCTTACTATATATTCCATATATAGGTAAGTGAAAGTAAAAATATGTCGTTCTATAAATGACACATCAGCTGCGAAATGAGCTTTATAAGAGAAACTCGATAAATGCGATAAATGTTGTTGAAATCTGCTGTTTGAGTAATTTAATAAATTTCATGTTTTTTTTTAACAGTTTTTAGAATTTCATCATGTAATCAAATGAAAAGAAAGACTTTGAACAAGCGAATGAAAATACTATAATCACTGTTTTCTAAATCAAAATTGAAAATTTTACAAAAACTAAATACATACACTTACCTGCCTCAAACCATTTGGACATACGCCTCACAGATTTACGGTTCTGCAAAAAAGACTCACTTACAAAAACTACAATCTTTTCAACCTAAAACTGCAGCTCCCTGCTACGTCAACAACAAGACTTTACATACCGACCTAAGACAACCAACTAGTGTTGCCCAAAATCGGTCTTGGTCTTGCACTTTGCAAGACCAAGACCAACACTGCCTATCTGTTGCAAGACCAAGACCAAGACTGGGAAAAAGAATCGATTTTTTGAATAAAACTTGAGGCAAAATAGTTACTAATACTTCACAATTTTAGTTACTATATGTAAAGAATGGGTGTAACCAATGTACTTTTGCATATAACTCTTCTAATTTTTCATTCGGACTTAGTTTGGTTTCTCCTATCTAAAAAGTTACAGTAATATCTCTCTAGTAATAAGCTAATAGGTAACTGCAAGACTGTTATGAGAGTCTTGCGCAAGACCAAGACCTACACCAAGACTGAGTTCGCAAGACCAAGACTCGTCTCGGTCTCGCATTTGGGCAACATTACAACCAACCATAGACCAGCACATACGTACTCTCTACTGCCGATTTCATCTTAAACTCCACGGACATCACAATGGACTTATCAACGACATGGCCACGGCTGAAATGCTCATCAGGAGGAGACTGAACAGGAGGTGGATGAGAGATCTCCTTTCCTTTAGGATGTAAACAGACCAGGGAAGAGGTGCTGCTGGGATCCATTCTTCGTCATACCTATCATGCCATTTTCTACATAACAACAAATCTGCTAATTGTCACTACCATGACAGGTGCGGATGAAGAATTGAAGACAAAAAAAAAGTTTGTAATCAAAGAAACTTTCGGGGACCACAGTTCGGAGACCCTTGCCTTAGACTGTCTCTTAGGAGCAAAGCTTGATTGGCATTGGCATTGTTCTTTCCACCAACTTACTCAGGTTCAACCATAGTGACTAACTGGACTAAATCCATGGATATGGATTAAGCCAACCATGGATGGCTGCTCATGATCGGCAGATGCACGAAGACCAAAATCTCTTGGGGCTACCGACACCCTGGAAAACCACTTTGAAATTCATGATTAAGGTAGGGTCATAAGCAGTAGGGTCATGACTTAGCCCCTTCGGTGTATGCTGTCTTTAGTAAGCTGACGGGCCTCACTTACGCGCGGGAAGATAAGGAAACTCGATCAGCGTGGCTATCCCTAGCGGACGGTCACACATCCAAGTACTTACCATGCTTGGGTTGCTTAACTTTGATTAACTACAACAGACACCTACTTATAAAGGGTTTATCGTTAGTAAAGGAAAATATTTAAAGGAACAATATAATTTAACACCCACGAAAAATTTATTTTAACCATGATTCGATTTACGAAAAGCAGGAAATTAAAGTTTTTTTAAAAAAGTAAGTCACGCTTTTTATTGAATGGAAAACGGTAACTAAAAATAATAAATTCCGGTTATTAACGATTTCTTAATTTTAAATATCAAAATGCAAGTAGAGTTTGTGTCAGTTAAAATAATTCAAAAAGGACTTTTAACCATCCCAACTACGTCAAGTTATGTTTTTCAAAAAATATCCTTTTTAATTTTAGTAAACAATACTAATCAAATTATGAAAAACTTCCATAAACAAAAAATTGTAAATGACAAATATCTTCTATGAGGACAGCACCAAAGATAATTAAATAATCAAAATATTGCTTCAAAGATTAAAATTAATTGTGAAAATTGAAGAAAAGACTCATAGACGTCATAATCATAACTGGTTCGGCCAACCATTTATCTTTAACAAATTTATCTTCCAGAGTATTGGAAGAGTCAAAGAAATTCAAAGTCCCCAAGCTCGATTGTAAAACGTTTAGGGCTTTTATTGAACGACTCGTTTCATTAAAAAAAAAAAAAAAAAAAAACTAGTCAGTGGTTGTTTTTAGTAGCTCACCCGCCTCAAATAAAAGGATCCCTATTTTCTTCTCACACAAAGAACAAAAAAACGCGAAAGCCATTGGTCTTGGCCAATCGATGTTAAGTCTCGTTTCCTCTCAGAGGATTAATTGAATTAGTTTCGCTATTATTCAATTCGGTTCGCTGCTTTATTATTTCACCAGTTTCTTTTATTTTTTTCTCTTACAGTTTAGAGAGAGAAATACTTTATTAAAAGTAATGCTGTCCTACTACATAGGGTTGCTTCGTACCCATCAATCCACAAGGACATTAATTTTATATTTCATTTTTCTATTTTGTATACATATATATGTCATATATTTCCTTTCCTTCTCTCTCTTTCCTCTTCTCCCTCATAATAATACACTTACAAGTTATCAACAATAAAACCATATTAAATAATATACATAGCACTATAAACATTTTCCTAAGTCGAAAAGAAAAAAAAATGTATATATTTCCCTGTTTCTCTCTTTAAATTTTCAAACGCCAAGAACTCATTACAACATCGCACACACACATAACACAGCAATTCCCAGAATGTAGACAAAAAGACAGGACAACAGCGGATCAATTCAAAATTTAATAAACAATTATTATCAGATGTCCTCAATCGGTATAAATATGATAGTGGATGATCTCCAGCGAGTCCAAAATAATATTTTCGGCCAATACCACGAGCTCCCCAACATCAACACCTAGTTCCTCGAGAAAGCTCCTTGTTCTTTCCGGGATCGTTCCGCGAGACCCAAACCAGAGGTCTCTCACGGTGAACTCTCTCTCTCCGAAGGTCTCGCGGAATTTCTCTTTTAGGAAAGGGATGCATTTGTCGTATATATTCCTCTTTTCCCTTTCCACTTCACCCGCCTAATCGAGGTCGTTGCTCTCAAAGCGGACAGTTGGATCCAAGATTAGCGCTGTCCTTCCTGTTCTGGGAAACGCGACAATATCCGCATATCTTGTAGAGCCTTCACTGTCTATGCAATAGACCTCGTCAAAGCAGGTGAATTCCTTTCTCTAAGGAGCCTCATCACCTCGAACTTTACCCTATGGTGCCGGCGTGTTATAAGGAGGGAATTGTTGGAGCATTTTCCCAGCACATGGGCTGGTGTTTCCGACTCTCTGCCGCATTTACGACAGAGGGACCCAACTTCCTTCGACTATCCACTGGCTCCAGGGACTCCGCGTAAAGGTGCGTAATTGATGTTTAGTTTTAAGGCGTTGGACCATTCCGACCCCGAAAGCACTTTTTTCTGGCATATGTATTTATTGGCTTTCGGGGTCTCTTTAAAGCAAAAAAAAAACAAAAAAAAAAAACAAGTAAAATACAGAAGTTAAGTAGGTAAAGAAAGAATGGAATAGTTCACCGTAAAAATTGATCTTGATTCTGTAAAAATCTTGAATGTCATGTCGAAGACTGATTAAACCAGCCTCAGCATAATTAAATCCGAAATCTTATGCGTAGATTATATTTAATATTTCTGACTAATGCATTAATTAATTACTCAATTAATCTCTGCTGATTATTAGCTATTGACAAAGTGATCAATGAATTAGGTTTTCAAGCACCGATATTACAAATTTCACAAAATTTCCAAATTTATCTTTTCTTCGAACTTTCTCTGATGCTATCATATAACTCCAGGAAGATATCAATAGAATATGCGCTTGGGCAAACTATTATAATAAGCTTATAATTGTCTTCTACATAAGTAAGCTTCAAGCACCTATTCGATTCCCAGTTTGGTATTTTATTTAAACATGAATAATATTTATTTCATGCCATTCCTTAATTTTATTATTTACAGATATCCTTCAATTTATCAATCTATGATAGTGGAGTAGAATATAGCATGATGAGTTTTCATGTATTTGTTTATTCATTCGAGTGTCTTAAACGATCTACATATAACTCTTTAATTTTTTTTAGAAGTGTTAACGCTCACAAAGTTTATTTATTTATTATTTTAATTAATTTCCTTTAATTAGTATATTTGTTTAATTTTATTTTATTTTAGTTTTGGAAGGGAAGAAATAATATTGTGCCCAATGGGAATTGGATACCTTCTTAGAGGTCTATAAGCGCCCACCTGCCAAAAGTGTGAAAACACACACCAAAGACAGTTAATTACTAATTACTAGAGTGCCCCCAGTATGAAAAAAAAAGTGGGAAAAATTAAAGTTGTCAACGACATTGAAGAATATTTTGGGAAACAGGGAGGAGGATATCGTCATTCTCTTGCTATATAAAATCCAAACAAAATATTCCAACAGAAAATAATAGAAAATTAATAATTACCGCGTAGAGGTAGAGGCAAATACAAATAAATAAATAAATTAAAATATTTCATTTTGAATATATTTTAATTTTTTAAATCTGGTGCGCGCATCACACAACTTTCACTTACCATTTTCTTCTTAGCAGAAAAAGGTATTACCAGACAAAGGGGAAGCGAAAGTAAAAATTATAGACGCTATACTTATTTATATTTCATTGTGGGTATTTTTGTTTGTATAAGTACCGTTATATATATATATATACACAATTAAATATTAAATAATACCAACGAAAGCATTTATGAAAACCACATATGTATATTTATATAATATTGTCGGAGTCTGTATTATAGCAAGCTCATGTTACGTATGGAAGCGTGTTCTAATCATTCTGGCGAGCTTGGGCCCGCTTGCATTCCTTTGGTTCCTCAATTACAACTATTCTCCGTTATGATCTATTATTTATATTTTAGTTAATTATCAAATTCTTTAAAAATTAAAGAAAATTTAGTAGAAATTAGCCATTTTAACTCTGTTAGAGAACATCAATCAGAATAAAAACTATATTTTATTTAAAACGGCTTAATTTTACACTGATATAATGAATTTAATCAAAATCTTTAGTATTGTTTTCGAGAAAATCGTAAAATGTATTTAGTCCATTATATAAAATGCCACTTCCGATTAGTCAATTTTTACGAAAAAGTTACTGTAACATGCTTAGCATATAAAAAACATTAAATGTGCAATTTCACTTTAGTACGACTTTTTGTTTTTGAGCTAGACTGTTGGATCCAAGATTAGCGCTGTCCTTCCTGTTCTGGGAAACGCGACAATATCCGCATATCTTGTAGAGCCTTCACTGTCTATGCAATAGACCTCGTCAAAGCAGGTGAATTCCTTTTCCCTAAGGAGCCTCATCACCTCGAACTTTACCCTATGGTGCCGGAGTGTTATGAGGAGGGAATTGTTGGGTCATTTTTCCAGCACATGGGCTGGTGTTTCCGACTCTCTGCCGCATTTACGACAGAGGGACCCAACTTCCTTCGACTGTCCACTGGCTCGTGGGACTCCACGTAAAGGTGCGTAATTGATGTTTAGTTTTAAGGCGTTGGACCATTCCGACCCCGAAAGCACTTTTTTCTGGCATATGTATTTATTGGCTTTCGGGGTCTCTTTAAAGCAATAAATAAAAAAAAACAAGTAAAATACAGACACTAACACATAAACACACACAGAGGCCATTTTACGGGACTTGGTTATTTGGACTCAGGTGACCTACATCAAGACGTCTATTTCCGTTGAAAACTGAGATTCAAAAATTTTCACGATCGCAATACTTTCCTTTATTATATATTTCATATATAGGTAAGTGAAAGTAATAAAAACAAAAGAAAAATCAAATCAGCTGTTTTAATTTGTAGTTAATCGGAGATTTTAGGCTCGGTTGACGTGCTGTATTATTATAGTATTATATTGATTATTATGAGCGTATTATAGCCTTATCTATAGACAAATAGTAAGTTTTGATTATTAAGCCCACGGAGTTCGTGAACTGGAGGCTGAGTTGCAAACTGCTGTACTGCCCACTTTCAGTTTTGAATGAGTTCTGCTACAGCCCTTCACTCCAGTCTCACTGTTTTATTGCCCATTTGCAGTTTTAAACCAGTTTTACCACAGTCCTTCACTGTTTAACTGCCCATTTGCAGTTTTATAGAAAAATATGAGCACTCATAAACTATCTGAATGTAGTCACGTAAAATTATTCAACCTTTTTTTTTTTGTTTTATTTAAATTATTATATTTTAATATTAGTGATATTATATGGATTAATTTTTTAACAGTTTCGTAGAGATAAATATCATTTATTTTATTCAATATTTCAGCATTGTTTTTATTTATCATTGTCTTTAACACACCTTTATTTTCATTTATTAGAAGATCTTATTTTATTGCCAAACAAATGTAAAATTGATTTAATATTTTTTATTATTATAGAAAACATGTCCGGCTGACGACAGGCCAACCCCATTTTACAAATTATAGAACTGCTAATTTAATTATATTACTCGTTGCTCAAATTGTACAATATAATTTTAATTTACATGTATTCTGTAGTTCACATTGCATTATCTTTTATGAACATAAACTAAACTGAACGAAACCACAGTTTTTAATTTATTTAAAAATCTATACTATATATCGCGCTTAATTGCTAATATATATATATATATATATATATATTATCACCATCCTTATCCCCATCCCCATCCCCACATATATTATTACAGTAAGGCTCGAAATCGGTTTTGTACCAAATATAAGCCCCTGTGATACTCAGAAGCCATAAATGGAGTACCGTTGGATTCAGAATTTCACGGGGGTTAGCGAATCGTATTCTCCACTTTTGATTTTCTTATTAAAATTAAAAAAAAATCGATACAAACATTTTGCTAGGCTTCAATACGTGAACGGTGGTAGGTCTGTAGATCGATACGGGACAAACTGAATCTTGAAGATTTTGATGCGTACAGCAAGATCCGGATAGTTTTTAAGCCCAAAAAGGTACTTTTTTCAAGATAACGCAAGGCATAGGGTTCGCATCCAAACAACCTTACGTTAATTGTAGTACTGTCATTGAATACATGTCTCATTTCGTCGACTTGAGGTCTCTTTGATCGAGAGAGGATGAGTTGATATCGTTAATTCTTTACCAAATCTCAAGATTGAGCCACCAATTTCGAAGGCTTCCTTCTCCTTCAGGCGGGCAAAATAGTCCAATAACCCCAAAAATTCAGGCAAATGATGAAAGAAAACAAACTTTATTTGCGAATAACTAAAAAAATACACACGTTTCCCTTGGTTATGCCCATCATTGTATAAAATATTACTAAATTCCCTACAAAAGGAAAAAAAAAATCATCGAAATCGATTAGAAATCTTTCCAATATTTTTTTTAATTTTATTATTTTTTATGTTCGATTAATATTCATTAGGAGAGTTCTATTATAGTCCATTTCATTTGAAAATAACTATATATTTGGAATATCATCGAAATCGGACAATTTTTAGCAAAGATACAGCTTATTGAAATTTGTAAACATGTTGGTTCCAAACAAAACTGAAGATTTAAATTAATTTTTGTTTCTTTTGTCGATTATATTCATCGATAAAGTAACAGATGATTTCTTTATCTTTTGATACGTTGCATTATTTCATTTTCTTATTAATTTGGCATTTGATAACAATATGCTGTGCACGGACATACTAGTTATTATAATAATTCTTATTGCCTATTTGTAACTATTTAATCAACTTGTCCAGCTTCATATTAGCCTAACAATAATTTGAGCCTTTTATTCTACGTTAAATTGTGATTCCTTTTCTATATAATAATAATTATAATTGTATCACAATATAATATAATAATTAATATATTGTATTTAAGAGGAAATGTGTGGATCGAAAAATAACTGCTGACATCTAGGTAAAATCCAATTACCACCTCCAGACGGAGTACAATTTTCCGTACAAAATTTTAGTCTAAACTCTTTATTTTGTATTAGAAGAGTAGGAGGTAACAGGGACTTAACCAGTATGTAATGAAATGAACAGCTGTATAATTTGTAAAATAATCGCCTAATAAGTTGAGCTCTTGTTATCTCCAACTTTCCTAATACTAAAATAAAATAAAATATGAAAGTCACTAAAAACTTCTTATATAATAGAGAGAAATATATACTTAGTCCAGGTTTTGTTATTTTTCAATTTTGTACATACAAATTTTGGTTTATTATTTTCAATAATCAACCATTGTGATCGACCAAAAACTTAACCCCCTCTCAAAATTTGAGGTTTCATGTTTCAGGATGCGTAGAATTCGAAAAACGAATAAAAATTTTTTCGTCCGTCCGCCGTCCGCGCATTTTCTCCGACACTGGTATACCGATTTTTTTTTCAAATTTGGATATAAAATCAGAGGTCACCCGAGGATGATTCTCCTTCATCGACATTACTATCCACCTTTTACTTTTAAAATGTCTGCTGAAAAACCTGGGTTGATGTAGACTGTAGCTCCTTATTTCAATAAAACTTCGCAAAAGTCATTTTCTTGACGCCCTTTAAATTTATCTATACAACATACTTCAACAAAAAGAAGCTGGATAAAAAGTTACGAAGGAAGGTAAAATTTAATTCCGAATAACTCAAAAAGTATACACTTTATTGTCGATATTGTAGGGTTTTTTTAAAAATTAACGGATTCCCTAAAAAAAAAAATAAATAAAATTCATTAAAATCGGACAATTAGAAGCAAAGATATGGTCTCCAGTTTTTTTTTATATGTTCTACTCCAAATGTTATATCATTTGTTTGGTTTTTAAATTTTGAATGTGTTACTG
This sequence comes from Nezara viridula, assembly GCA_928085145.1. NCBI lineage: Eukaryota > Metazoa > Arthropoda > Insecta > Hemiptera > Pentatomidae > Nezara > Nezara viridula. The sequence goes on along the minus strand of OV725080.1, from coordinate 150,727,909 downwards.
AAGTAATGCTATTTTTTTAGCATATTACTAATGATTAAAAAAAAAGTTTAGTCGAATAATTTTAATCACCTTTTATTTATTTTTCTTTGTAACTAGGAAGGTAATGTTACTTTAAAAGTATTGTTGTTTGGAAATAATAAACCATTGTGAAATAATTTACAGTGTTTTTTTTTTTAATATTTGTTAGTTAAGCTTCATTCTTTTATCTTCTTGATTCATGATATAATATTCATAAATCCATATTGTTCGCAGAGGAGTGGCGGAGAAGAAGGAAATACGACAGAATGATGACTGATGGGAAACGGGACCCGACGAAGAGATTCAATATTGGATAGGTTGGCTGTCCCCTAACCGTCGCATTTGTACATGTCACTCACCGAGTGGCGTGGCATCCCCCCCATCTCTAATACCTCCTCCCATTTCCTCCTCTCTACTTAATCATTTTCCAGATTACTAATATCCTCGCACTGGGATCATCTATGTCTGCTATATACATCACCATTAGTTTGTGGTTAATCTACTTCGCGGAATGAACTGTGGTTCATTTATGGTAAATAGAGCAGTTACCGTTTCCTTAATGAGAACAACTGAAGAGACACAAAGAAATTATAAGTCAAAAGAAAAGTTCATTTAATATTTCTCTGTGTAAATTTTTATTTTATTTTATTTATTTATTCAGAAGTATTACAATTCGCCACAATTAAGGACGTTTATAATAATAGTGTTCAGAGAGCACATTCATACTCTATTTACAATAAATAATACAGAAACTAATAATAATAAAAGTAAATGTATATAAACAAAAGAACTAAACTAATCAAAGTAACAACTAAAACACATGCATACTATACAATATTTAAAGAATACATTCACTCAGAAGAACTCCGAGCCAAGCCTTTCTCCACACTAGTGGAAGGAAAGGCAGGACTCTAGGAGATCCCAGCGCCTCGCTCTGAGCCGCATTACTTGTATTCAGAACCAGTAGAGGCTGAGGAGAGGCGCTATAATCACTGTATAAAATAAAATAGCAATTGGCTCACTAACTTATTGATTAATATATCACAGAAATGACAATCCGAAGAAAGCTTAAATTTTAATTGGTGATTCTCCTTATATAGTTGATGTACAATATGACTGGGTTTGGAAAAAATTCACACTAAGTTCTTTAAAAAAATCCTGAAAATTAAAATTGTTCTTAGATTAACTCAGAAATAATTCGTCATATTCTCCACAAAATTAAACGTCATCTAAATATGAACAGTATTATTTAGGATAAAGCGGTATTTCCTTTGTATTTAAGTATTATTTCACATATTCCATATGGAATCCGGTTCTATATCTATATACTTCTAGAAAGATATAATTCACTCACTGCCTATAGTATCTCAAAAGTAATACTAATGAAGCTGAAATATCAATAGTTCTCTCAATGCTGTTGAGGTGGAAAAAGACTGGATTTGGAAAAATACGTACATTTAGTTGATATGAAAAATAAAATCTTTTTTTTACATTTCAAAAATAAAATATGTTCTTCAAATAACTAGAAAATTAGATTTCTCCTGTAAAAGTATACTTTCACATTTGAAAGCTGATTAAATTCGCTACAAAATTAAATATCATCTAAATTAGTTGGGATGTAGCGTATTTAACATTGAATTTCTGTGGACACATAAGGCTTTTATATTAAGGACGAAAATGTGTAACATTTGATGTAAATTTGAACTAATGTTAATTTTTTGACGGTCATTTCATAAATAAGTTATGAATTTTATAATTAGAGGAATGTGAGGAGATTAATGTTATAAAAAAAATTATATAATTAACAATAATTATATAAAAAATGTAATCATATGGATTATATAAATCATAAGGTTTAATCAAAAATTTAATTTAAGTTTTATTTCACATGTTTCTCTATAACACGGCACTATCTATATATATACACAATATACATATAACCACAGGTGGAGAACCTGTGGTTTCGGAGGCCGCATGGGAGTTTCATTAATCTAGCGCTAGAATTAATTAATATTTAATTATTTAACTTACGGAAAATTTGAATATGAAGTTGATATGGGAGTATATGTGTGTGTTTTTACATATAAATAAAAATAGCTTCAGTAAAATATAAAAAATACTGTAGCCTCCAATATCACTGCCTAACTTTAATGCGTCCTCTAATAATAAAAATGTTTCCACCTATTACATATACTCTATATAAAATTATCTTACTGATTTATCGACCAATGTACCTCAAAAATTACAATGGCTATGAAGTTGAAATTTCAATTGGTAGTTCCTCTTACGCTGTAAATGTGCAATAAGACTGGGTTTGGAAAATTATGTGCACTAATGTGCACTAATATAATTGAAAATACTAAAAATAAAAATTTTGAAACTTTAAATGTCGTTATATTTTAATGCGCTTAAAAGTAAAATAATAGAAAAATTAGCTACTTCTTAAAGATAAACTATAAGTCAAATTAGAACAAAAGGTCGAACAGAAAAGTCATAACACGTATCTGTAATAAATCAAAAATAAATGTAATAAGACCTCATTGTAGAACAATCTTCTATGAAACTGAGATTGAGAAATAAAGAATTCAAATGTGTAACTCAGGTTACTATTTGTATTTTTTAAAAATATTCTTGTCATAAACCTAATACTCTTATCTGAAATTAAATTGCAAACGATAACTGAAACTTTAAGTTGACAGAATGATTAACTCCAATTTTAACAGTTTGGACTATTAATTTTAGTGATATTTCTAATGGAAAAATTTATACCTCTCAGTTCTATATTTAAATCTCTCCTTTTTAAGCACCTACTAGAAATGTACAAAAGAGAACTTTCTAAGTTCCCCCATTATTTTGTATACTTATGTTATTTTATTTTCCCATTTTCATTTTATATATGTATGAATGTTTTTTTTTTCCTTCCTATATTTTAATTTTAATGAAATATTATTTTTTAAATATTTAAATTAATGTAGGACCACAAAGGCATTTTTTCTGTATCAATAATTTGTTCTAAACGCACAACAGTCCCAGGATAATAAAAAATATTTTCATTTCATTTCATATATTTCGACATCACAATCACCTACTTTGGAATCATCTTAGCCACTGTAATATCTGTGTACAGATATTATAAATTTTTCCGACATGAAATATCACTTAAATTATAAATTAATTTGACTAAGAAAAAACGATATCTAATATAGAAAGTTGTAGAAGGTAACGAAGAGTAGTGAAAAAAGTATAAATAATAACATGTTTTCAAGAAAATTAAATGAAATTTTCTTACTAAATGTAAACTTTTAAAAAAGTTTTAAAGTATTAAAAAGTATTTAAAACCCACGGATTCAAGGCAATTACATCGTTTAAGATACTATTTAATTGTACTTGTGTAAATGAAAAAGTGAAATATAAAAAAATGTCAGGGATACGTTTATAACCTTAAATATATTTATTGTAGTTTAATAACTCGATATCTGGCATTATATTTAAATAATTAGGTACCTATCGTCCGCTTATTCCAAAAAATCATTATATAACATTTTAGAAAATTAAATTAGTGAATATTGGAGAGCTACCAATGAGTAGTTTCTCTTCATGTTGTACATGTCATATTACTCGTTCATATTTACTTGTTGTATTTATTATTAATTACAGTTGTAAATTTCATTAATAAAAAAAAGAAAAAGAAATTAGTGAATAATTTGATAAGTTTCCGCTTTGCGAAATTCATACAGAATCCACTTAAAATTAGTGTGACAACTTTTGACCTGTCTATAACGGACAATACAAATCTCTTAATTCCGTTTTAATAAAGTTTGCAATGAAAAATAACAGTTTAGTAACTAATAGTCGTACAATCCATAATCAACGAATCGTACAATCCATAATTAACCGGTGATATAATAAATAGGACTTTTGTTATTTTAATTGTATTTATGACTTGTTAGCTGCAATCTTCTAGTTTTAGCTCACTTAAAAATGCAATTCAAAAATTTTATAATAGCCCAACATGGCCAAAAATAATTTCTATTAAAAGTTGAGCGGTAAGTAAAAGATTTTTACTATATGTGAAAGTGAAAAATTAATTTAAAAATATTCCGCGTTTATCGAAATATCTTTTTAATATCCCAAGTATCTTTTTAAACTCTCTTAGCAAACTGAACGCTTCTTCTAACCTAAATAATTAAACTCTGATCCTTGCTTAACTTAGTTTACACGACAGACTTAAGCAAAGTTCGCTCGCCACACGTCAATGTTCAATCTATTACAATCTCGCCTGTTAATAGTCTACTATGATGTCTACAACTTTATAAAAATCGATTTAAACACTTAATGGTGAGCGTGTTTATTTTACAGATTCTCCTTCTTAATTTTTTTTCCCCGTTTCTAATTCCAAACACCGAAGCACCAAGTGTTCACCGTATCTTTAATTTATTAACCTACCTTTTAATTTTAACTTTTCTCAGTGTTTTAAAAGGAGATAAACATGTTTTACAAAATTACTGTTCCATTTTGCATGACGTTCTTTTTATTTCCAAGATAATTTACATAAATCGTTAACGAATTAGAGCACTCTTAGATAAGGTTTTTTCTCTTTTTTTTATTATAGGCCTATTTGCTGAGAGTGAAATTGCTAAAACTGTAATGAGTAACAGTAGAAATCGAAAGCACGGAATATTGCGTTATCTTTAAAATAATCAATGAGAATCCCTTTAGTCAAATTAGCATAAAAATAGGGGTCTAGTTTGCAAAAGTTCGGCTAATTCAAGTTCCTTTTTTATATTGTTAGATATGCTGTTTTCAGATTTTCTTCCTTGAAAGCCTTGTGTGTTCACTGCAGTCCTCGAAAAACGATTTAAAGTTCGAACTTTTTTTTATTTATGATCAATATCTCCTTTTTAAAGCGACATAGATAAAAATGGTTATATTCAATCTCAAAGAGCTTAAAATTATCTAACAGTTTTGTACTTTACACTTTTTTCTAAACCCAACAGAAAGCGAACTATCGACCTTTCAAAATTGATTAAGTTAAAAAAAAAATGGGTAAAGTTAAAAAAAAGACGATTAAATTATTTTATTAATGTTTATTCATCAAAACAAAAAAATATTAATATAATCATTATAGCACTATAATTATGCCATTCATGAGTACTTAATGATGTGGAAGGAACTATAGATAGTGTTGCCCAAAATTACACTTTGCAAGACCTAGACTAAGACTGCCTAACTATTGCAAGACCAACACCAGAACTGGTAAAAAAATCGCTTTTTTGAATGAAAATTAACGCAAAATAGTTACTAATACTTGACAATCTTAGTTACTATATGTAAATAATTGTTATAAGCAATATACTTTTGCATTTAACTCCTCTAATTTTTTATTTGGGCTTAGATAGGTTTCTACTATCTAAAAAATTACAGTAATATCTCTAGAGTAATAAGCTAATAAGTAAGTGCATGACTGTTGCGAAATTCTTGAGCAAGACCAAGACTGAGTTTGCAAGACCAAGACTCGTCTCGATCTCGTATTTGGGCAACTATAGGCACCAAATGCGCTTTTCCATCGATTAAATGTATTTTCTAAGTGACTGCTTCAAATATTTTCAAAAGTAATCAGTGCTTTACAAATAAAAATATATTCCCAAGATGTTTTATTTCGGATAGTTTTTCATTATTGTTGTTACTTAAGTTCAAACGACTTAAAAGCTTGACTTTACTGGTGTTAATATGGTTATAAATCCTTCGGATACTCTTCTGAAAAGGAGGTGTCATCGGCACCAGCACAACTACGAGAGTAAGCTTTTGGGCTGAAGTCCCTCCCACAAAAAAAAAATTGTTTATAGGTAGATATTCGTTACTGAGAGTGATCTAAGCTAAATACTCACTAAACAAAAATGTATTCTTGAAATAGTCATACACGATTTGTTTTGTTTTTTAAATTATATTTTTATTCATCAGTATAAATCACTAAACTCTCAGTGGATTTGACATACCGTTTTTGCAATTTAAGATTCCTCTTAAAACTAGTTTCATCAGAAGTCCAAGTACAATTGCAATCATAGACCAGCACACACATTCGTTCAGACAGAACTAGATGAATGATGTTTGCGTGTTGGTATTAATAAGAACAATAAAACATTCTAAACCGGGACGTGAAATGTTTCCCCTACCCTTATCAGTAGAATGCAGGCACAGATCCTGCCGGTAAGAAATCATCCTTCAGAATGAGTCGTAATAAAAGATATAACTCAAAGTAATATTCAGTGTGGAATTATGGAAAATCGACTTTTATTTAAAAAAAACGTATGTCGATCGGTGTCAGTATAGCTTCTTTACTATTTCCTTTGGTGACGAGTAACTACTATAGGTCACTGAACTTTAACTTTTGAAGATGTTTATTGAAAAAAATACTTTATCTCGAACTGCAGTTAAAATATTGTCACGGACAAAATGAATGTGATAAAGATGTAAATGTAATTACTTTTTAAAATAAAAATTCAAACTCAAAGTAGATGGCGAAGAACCAATAATTTCATTGGCACTGATAATTTACTGCATTATTTGTTTATTGATAAATATTACAATCTGTCTCAATAAAGGACATTTATAATAGAGTTCTGAGAGCACATTCACACCATATTGACAAATTCAAAAATAAAAAAGCTAATTTCAAATAATATAAAACTAAACAAGAACAAAATAAAATATCATAGTGAAGGAAGAAAATATAAATAATAAAAATAAATGAATAAAATAGAATTAATATGAGAAGGAGTTAGTCGAGGGTGCGGTCAAATAAATAAAAAATTAAAATATATTAATTATTTTAATTTTTGCCGACGTTTCGACCCACTTTGCAGGTCGTCTTCAGGGGTAGGATGTGGATGTTGAAACACTGCGGGAGGCAGTTGAAACACTGGCCAGTGTTTCAACTGCCTCCCGCAATGCCACAACCTACGCCCTGAAGACGACCTGCAAAGTGGGCCGAAACGTCGGCAAAAATTAAAATAAAATAGAATTAAAATTATCTTTAAAAAAAAAAAAAAGTAATGAAAATAAACATCTTAGATGCAGCTATACCTATTTACACTATTTACAGTCGGCTCATCCCCCCCCCACATGTGGAGGGAAAGCAAGGCTACTGATAATTTAGCGACAATTCAACCAATACTTAAGCGTACAATCTTAACAAACCAAGTTAGATAACTTACAGTACCATAAACTTTTTTTTTCTTTTTTATTATTTTATTGAAATTTACAACTGTAAATATAATACAACTATTAAATCTGCTATAGGAATATATTACATGAAGGTACTTGTGAAGAAGCTACCCATTGGTAACACTTCAAAAATAAATTAATTTAGGACGTCCTTGGCCATCTTATTTTTAGACGCCTCGGAGGGTTGTCAGGAATTGTGTTGGATGAAAGATTACAAACTAGAGGAGCAAAGAGTTTGGAATGAAAAGAAGTATATCTAGTTCGGGCCAAGTCTTCCACAAGAGGAATGTTGAGGTCTTTATGGATAATTTTATTTGGGGAATTCGTCAAACCATTTAATTGTTTATAATATTCAGAAAAGTTTTCCGATATTTACCTTTTTTTTTTGGATATACAAATTTATTTGCGTCGGTCAACTATTTGGTATTAATAAGCAAATGTGCTGGAAATACAATATGATATAAATGACATGTCAGGTATGGAAAAGGAAAGTACTCAACAGTACCTCTTCCCTGATTTGTTTCAATTAGTTAGGTTGTTTAAGGAATTGATCTCTCATCCAACGCCTTTTTAGTCTCCCCCTCATGTTCTGAGTATGTCCGCTGTGGCCATGCCTTTTATTAATCTGTTTAAATGCACCATTTAAATTAGTATAAAATAGTTGTTAAAGGGTCGTTATATGTTGGTCAGTATGTAGAGTTTTGTTAGTCTCGTACTATGGTACTTTTGTTATGAGTTGGAACAATTTCGATTGGAAGATTTGCGGTATTTACGTCATTATTATTTTTGCTATTTATACGCAACTACGGGACTAAATAAATTAAAAATTCCTGATAGGATTTTTTATAAAACAATTGTATTTTATAATTGAAAAGTTGACAAAAAAATATGTTTGATTTTTACTGAACATTTTTAGTAGACATCTTAGGCAATTTTATAAAAATATTATTAAATTTATACAAATAGAAAATATATTATTTAGGATATTTTTTAGTATCATTCTAATAATTTTATGCATCTTCATTTTAGAATCGAAATAAAACAAAATTTGTAGCTCGAGTTTATTGCAGTGATAAACACAAAGCGACACTAGCCCCTTAAGATTAAAGGATAGACTGGTGCCGCATTACAGTCCTGCGCTGCGTGACTTTTTCCACAATATTTGATAATATTTCAGGCGCTACAGCTTTCTGCATTGGATGGAATAATTAGACGACTGAAGAGATGGTATCGTTTGTTTTATCGCTGCGTCAAACTATAAATTGTCTTATTATTTGTTTTGTTTTATATGTTGTTTCTTTATCTTCTTAAAAAAAAAAAAGTATGAACAGGTCGGTATCGTTAACAATGCAGAACAAGAATCTATTAAGATGTTAAGAAGTATTTTCTAAGGCGGATATCATTTACATATTATTGATTAACCCAATTAGATATTATATAATGTTAGTTATATACACTGTCTCAAAACGTTTCTAGACAGTTAGTTGTTCTTTAATATTGCTAATAATCTATTTATTATATTGTTTTTATTAATCAAGAAGGGTAGTAGAAGCAAAGGTACATGATAATAAGTTCATGCTGGATAACTACCCTGGAGCTTTATGGTTTGATTGTAAATTACGAAAGCTAATGTTATTCTGAATAAAAAGAACCTTGTCTGCCGTTCTAGAGCCGCTGGCGGCTTATTTCAAGAATATTAGACAAGTAATTTTTTTTTTTAATATTTTTTTATTATTTTAATGGGATTTACAACTGTATTACATATAAAATACAATAAGTAAATGTGAAATTGATAACATGACATGTACAACATGAAGAGAAACTACCCATTGGTAGAACTCAAATTAAAGTTCTATATTAGAAGATCCCGAGGCCATCTTCTTTTCAGACGCCTCGGAGGGTTATCAGGGATCGAGGAGGAAGCAAGGTTTGAAACGAGAGGATTCGGATGGTTCTGCAGTTTGTTATGGAAGGACAGGTATCTGGATTGGGCCAAATCGGAAACATATGGAACATTAAGGTCTTAATGGATGATTTTATTTGTGACAAAGTAAGGAGCGTTGAGGATTTTACGAAGGATTTTGGATTGTAAGGATTGGATACGAGAGGAATTCGATGGTTTAGTGGAGCCCCAAAGCTCAATTCCGTAAGTCCAAATAGGTCTTATTATTGTCATATATACGAGTCGTAAATAATTGATTGAAAGATTAGATAGTTTGTCTAGTAAGTGCTGCAGTAGTCGAAAACGTCGGGCGGTTTCTAGTCATTTCAGTCTGGTATAGGGGTCCCAAGTGAGTCGTTTGTCAAGGTGGAATCCTAAGTATCGGATTTGTTCGACAGGGATAAGAGGGCTATTATTGAAGGATACTGTAGGACAGGAAGTCATAGGTTTACGACGAAGAGTGAAAGTTATTTGATGGGATTTATTGGAATTTATTTTAATTCTCCAGTTTTGACACCATTTTTCAAGGCTTGTGATGTATGATTGAAGAGTTAGGGATGCAATAGATGGATCGTTATTAACTGATAGGAAACACGTGTCATCGGCATAGGTGGTGATGACAGTGTTGGAGACAAGTAATTTGAGGATCGAAACAGAAGTATCGTAATATTAGTAGTATTGTACAACTATTAAGCTGGGATAATGTTGGAATTTCACAAATGAAAAAATCACTTTTTGTAATAAACGGATTTGAATTGTAAACATGTGTAAAACCGATGATCTAAAGTGGCACTTCCAGTAAGCCGATTTTAATGAAAAAGTTGCTTTAACATCCCAGGTATATACTTAACTTATTTGCAGTTTCGTACTTTTAGTTTTTGAGCTAGACTGTATTTGAACCAGAGACAGAATAAAAACCATATTTTATTCAAAACTGCTAAATTTTACACTGACATAATGAATTTAATTAAAATCGTTAAAGCCGTTTGCGAGAAAATCGTAAAAATGTGTTTAGTCCATCATATAAAGTGCCACTTCTGGTTATCCGATTTTGACGAAAATGTTGCTGTAACTTCCCTATATAAAAACCTTAAATATGCAATTTCACTTTAGTACGACTTTACGTTTTTTAGCTAGACTGTTAAAGCACACACACGCACTGACGATTTTGTGGGACATGGTTATTTAGACTCAGGATACCTCAAAAGGTGTATTCCCGTTGAAAACACAAATTTAAAAATTGTCACTATTGCAATACTTTACTTTACTATATATTACGTATATAGTTAAGTGAGAGTAAAAGAAATCACTGAATTTAAAATAAGTTCACATAAATCTGTGTCTTCTGGATGTGAAGATTGAAGTCTCCATAATATGTGCCAACTGTCAATCCCATACGTTAAATAAACATAAGTTAAACAATGAATTAATAATAATGAATAAAAATGTACTGATCTTCAGTTGGATTTTTCTTTTTAAAGAGATAATACTGTAGGTACGAATAAATCAGTGATTTCATAAAAATAAAAATTTTGACATATAAAATTAGTTGTTTGCGTACCATGCTGCTGTTGTTAGTCTTAAAATTTTGGATAAGTAAGATTATTGTTTATATAAGGTTTGTTTAATTTTTTTTGTTTACTTAAATATTTTTAATTAAATTATTATGCATTGTGATAGCAGTGAAGTTTTTTGAAAACTGAAAACCTTCCTGTTTCTTGTGCCGGGGCATATTATATAGCAATAGAATTGTAAGATAATCTAAAGTTTCCTCCATGATAAGAAAATCACGAATAGCTTCGTGATTACAAAACGTGCCTCAGACACAAAGTACTATAAGTTGTTATAGCTTTGTACCAAGTTTCCTAATAATTATTGCCAACTGATATCAAGTTTAGTTTATTTGTTTATCCGATTTTCTAACAGATATGCACGTCAGGTTCTTTCAAAACTATCTAGCGATCTTTTTCTACAAATAATAGCAAAGTAGGCCACAAATGAGTAAACTTAGTAGTTTCGGTCAAATATCCTCTCTTTATCTTATATCGTCCGGATTTTTTTTTACTACTTTTGTAGAAGTCACCTAAGCGAATCACTGAAAGTATCAGCTGAAAGAATTAACAAGTGTAACGAATTATACAGGAAGGTACCACAGAGTAATGGAAGTACGTTAAAATAGATAACTAATTTATTTCAGTTTTCCAGTCCGCTGGTGTTCCTCAAGGTAGTATCCTACATACAGTTTATACAGCTGACCCCTATCCTATCCCTACCTGTCCCAACACTGTCATCACCACATATGCCGATTACACATGTATCCTATCAGTAAACAATGACCCAGAAATTGCATCCCAAATCCTTCAATCACACATCATAAATCTAGAAGAATGGTGTCAAAACTGGAGAATGAAAATAAACTCCAATAAATTCTACCAGATTACCTTAACCTTCGTCGTAAACCAACGACTTCCTGTCCTATAGCTTCCTTTAACAATACTCCACTTATCCCTGTTAAGCAAATCCGATACCTAGGACTCCACCTGGACAAACGACTGACTTGGAATCCTCATACTAGACTGAAACGACAAGAAACCACTCGACGTTTCCAATTACTTCAGCACTTACTAGACAGTGCTGAAAGCACTTACTAGACAAACGCTCTAAATTTCCCATACATTACAAAAGACTCATATACTTGTCTGTAATAAGACCTATCTGGACTTACGGAGTTGAGCTGTGGGGCTCCACTAAACCATTGAATTCCTCTCGCATTCAATCCTTACAATCCAAAATCCTTCGTAAAATCCTCAATGCTCCTTACTTTGTCACTAATGATATTATCCACAAAGATCTTAATATTCCTTATGTTTCAGATCTGGCCCAATCCAGATACCTATCATTCCATAATAAACTTCAGAATCATCCCAACCCTCTCGTTTCTAACCTTGCTTCCTCTTCAATTCCTGATAACCCACCGAGGCGTCTGAAAAGAAGATGGCCCCGTGATCTCCTAATGTAATCATATAATTAGAGTGCTACCATTGGGTAGTTACTCAGCAAGTGTATTCATGTCATTATATCTTTATGTCCAAATTTACTTGATGTATTTATGTAATACAGTTGTAAATGTCATTAAGAAATAAAAAAAAAGTTTATTTTAGGCTAATATTGTCAGGTCTATTCCTCCAAAATTAAATAAAATTGCATATCAGTTTTCCTCTACAGTTAGTGGTCAACCGCCTATGTACTAACTAAACTAATATCTATTGCTTCTATGTTACTTTTAGTTTGTTTTTTTGTTTTGAAATATTTATTTGTTGAGAAAAAAAATACATTTTGCCTTAGTTCAGAGCATTAGTATTTGAGATTTAAGAGATTCATTCATAACATATATATAATAACAAAAAAAAAATAGAAAAATTGTAACAAAATAAAATAAAAAGAAAATTTAGTAAAACAGAAGAAATAAAATATGAGACAACATTATATAAAAATATAAAAAACATATTTATACTTATTTACAATATTTACAGACAGCCGAGGGAGCTTTAAAGTAACGAAGCCCCCAATGCAAGACTTTAAGGGATCCCAGCGCTTCTCTCTCAGCCGCGTAACTCAGATAGGTATCCAGTGGAGACTGAGTGAGGGCACTAAAGCCACATACGTTCATGACTTGAGTGGAGAAGCTAGAACTCCAATGACGTGTTTACAAAACATCTCGAGGCCACTGCCATTCTTTAATTCAATTGGAAATTTTATTTTGAGTTGAAGTAGGAGAGATAAAGATAAATTGTACCAATCTACATACAATGAAAATAATAAATACTTTATTCTTTCGCAATGAATATTAAACAATGAATACAAAACACATACATATTATGTATGTATTCAGTGATTTCATACTAATATTCACGGACATACTAATCTGAGGTATGACTTCAGCCGACTAACATGAGATGAAGACTGAAAAGGCGTAGGATGAGAGATCTTCTTTAACAAACCGTGGTAATTATATCTGCAGGAACTTATCCTTCCGCACGTCTGATATGTTATTTTTTTTATTATTTCCATCAGATATTCTGTTGATTGTCGAAAAACGTTGCTGATAAAAAAATTATAATAAAAATTATGGACATTTATATAAATATTTCTAATCGCAAACTGGAAACGTAGAAACTCTAAATAACGGGATCATTATGGTCGATTCCTAACCAACAATTATTTGATACGTCCCCGCATCAGATAACTGTAGATTACTTAGGCCAGGATAATAAGCAAGCATAACCTATAATAAACTTATTATCAGATCCTAAATTAATATTATTGATGTGAATTACAAAATGTTATCATCCTTCGTTTTGGGCTGATTAATTATCCTATTGTTCATGCCAATTACAGGTATCGTGTATTATTTTGTTTCTATGAAGTTTATTGTATACAATTATATATAATTAATTTCTAAGTTATCTGAGGTAGATGGCCCTTGCAAGCTCTGTTCACTAAAACCAATAAAGCCAATGAAAAATTCGTATAGTCAACTATTGTCTTATTCTAAATAATTGAATCTCATTTTTTTTATTTAGGATTTTTCCATATAGCAATGTGTTTCTCTCATGAATAAATTTTCTTAGGTCTCCTTCCATATTTTTCTGCCCGGGTTTCATTTCTGTTGTCAACTATATTTTATTATAGAATCTTTTATTTGCTTATCCTGCGATTACCTGGGCCGATCTTATCTTTTTCTTCTGTAAATTTTCGAAAAGTAATCGTCCTTTGGTAATCTATCTTCAGGCATTTTTTTAAACATTCAAACAAAATGAAGAAGTTTTCACTTCTATAAATATAACTGAAAAAAATCGGTAAAGATTTTCGATTAAGCCAAGATATTATTACATAAACGTTTCCTTTAAATTCTTGCCCTTTTATCTCTAAACCAAATATTACCTGGATTCAATAAAATTTCAATTCAGCATAGAGACCAAAGATATGATGGTTAAATAACCTTAACAAAGTTAACAAAAAATTGATTGTACTTTCAAAGTTTCTACTGCTAATATTCCATGGTTTCAATAAAAAGTCTTTGCAAATAGACGATCATAATTCATTTTTAAAATGAGTTTGTTGAATTTAAGGGAATATTAAAAAAAAAAATGTACATGTTGGGAAGTACTGTTTCTTGGTCAACGATGCGCAAGATGATTTGACCGAGATCGTACTCAACCGCCAAGTTTTCCTCCTTAATTAATTATTTAATTAAGGGTATCCACTTTATAGAGGCAGGGAGTGCCCTAGGGCGATTTTCTGATACCAGGATTGACCCACGGCCGATGAAACAGAATAAATAATTAATGAAAATGAAAAAATGAAAAAAATGTTTTATTATTCTGGGACTGTTGTCCCTTAAGAACAAAATATGAATACAGATTATATGTCTGTGTGGCTACAATTGAATTGTATATTTACAATGAAAGTTGACTTACGATAAAAATACAGAAAAGAGAAAAAAAAGAACAAGTAAATTGTACATATGTATGAGAAACTAAAATAACCTTAATAAATTGAGGTACTCTCTGGTGGTGCTCAGATATTTCTCTGAGATATATTTCACAATCATTCGGATTGAGAAAGGAGTAGGTGCTTAAAGAGGAGTGGTTTAAACGAGGAAACTGATTGAGCGTGTCGAATATCAGGTGGGATGGAATTCCAGAGGGAGGCGGCTTGTATTGCAAAGGATTTGTCAAACGCAGCAGTTCGGTGAGGAGGAGGATAGAGGTCGGAAGTACGAGATCTGGTGGGACGGGATTGGATGGAATATTTGAATTGTAAGCTGTGAAAAATGTAGGAGGGTCGATGGGTTCTAATAATTTGGTACAGAAAGGTGGCTAGGAAGTACTGACGGCGATAGGATGGGTAGAGCCACCTCAACTCAGTGTAATACTGGGTAATATGCGTATCCCTTGAGATTCCGAAAACAAATCGTAGTGCGCAATTCATTAGGCGTTTAAGTTTGGCCTCGGAATCTCCCGGGAGTCCACCGTACACCATACAGCCGTAGTCGAAGTGGGGGAAAACAAGGGAGGAAACTAGGAGTTGACGGGACTTATATGGAAGGAGATATCGTAGACGATTGAACTGTTTTAGGGTGGAGATAGTGCGACGGGAAATTTGGGAGATGTGAGGTTTCCAGGATAGGGATTGATCGAAAGTAACACCTAGGTTTTTAACGGTGGTGTAGAATAAGATAGGTGAGTTGTTCAGGAAGAGATTGGGAGATACTGGGGAGGATTTGAGGAGTGAAGGGGATCCGATCAAGATGGCTTTTGTCTTCTCGGCGTTCAGAGTGAGCCTATTGAGGTTTGCCCAAGCACTTATTCTGTCAATATCTTCCTGAAGTTTTTGAGTGGCATCTGAGATATCTGTCGGATTAAAGGAGAGGTAAATTTGAATGTCGTCGGCATACAGGTGGTAATGACAGTGCAGGATAGAGGATGGGAGGTCATTTATATAGATGGAGAAAAGGGTGGGGGATAAGGAAGAGCCTTGTGGGACGCCTCTGGTCAGAGGTAGAGATTCTGATGGTGGGTTATTAGGAATTACAACGTACTGGGAGCGACCGGTTAGGAAGGATTGGAACCAATTAAGGGAACTAGAAGAAAAAGAGATATTTTTAAGTTTGGTTAGGAGGATGTTGTGGTCTACTGAATCAAAAGCTTTGGAGAAGTCTAGGAGAATAAGGATGGTTAGTTTCTGCTGATCTATGGCTGTGTGAAGGTCTTGGGAAATTTTGATTAGGGCAGACTGAGTAGAATAACCAGGCCTGAATCCAGACTGGTAGGGATTTAGGAGATTATTGTCCTCTAAAAAATGGGATAGCTGGGATTGGACTAACCGCTCTAATGGTTTTGAGAGGTTTGAAAGGAGGGAAATCGGTCGGAAATCATTAGGAACTGATGGGTTTGAAGTCTTCTTCAATGGGCGTACTAGGGCGGTTTTCCAGGATGTAGGGAAGGTAGCATTTTGAAGAGAATAATTGTATATATGATAAAGGATCGGAAGAATGGATGGCAATGCGGCTTTAATCAGTCTGACTGGGATGTTGTCGGGACCGTAATCATTGGTATGGGACTTCTGAATGGATTTAAGGAGCTCATCTGGTGTAATATGGGAAAGAAAGAAGTGATCAGGATTAAAGGAAGAGAACATAGGAGCCAGACTGGACGTGGGAGATGTGGATGCAAGAGGACAGGAGACAAAGTGAGCGTTGAGGTTATCAGCAGAAACGGAATTGGACTGAGACTGGGGTGTATTACCAATGGTCAGTTTTCTAAGAATAGCCCACGTAGCCTTGGTATTGGGAGAGTTGGATAGGGAATGATGGTAGTAACGGGATTTAGCACGGCGTACTGCTGATTGAGTGCTATTTCGAAGCTGTTTGTAGGAGAGAAAATCATCAGGAAGTCGAGTTCGTTTAAACCGTCGCCTTGCAGCATCTCTTTCTCTCATACACTCCCTCAAAGCAGGGGTAAGCCAAGGAGCTGGAGGATATCGGATGGTTTTTGTGATAAGAGGAGCATGTCGGTCGAGGATAGAGTGAAGTTGAGTGGTTAGGATTTCTACCATGGTGTCTATGGATTTTGAGGAGTAGATGGGATCCCACTGGATATCGTCAAGACCTTCTGACAATGTTTCGTGAGTGAGATAATCTAGGTTTCGGAAGGATATTGTTCGGGGAGAAAAGGATGGAACAGGGACATTGTAAGAGATCTGGACAAGATCGTGGGAAGATAGAAACGGAACCGGGTGCTGAGATGCGGCAAGGAGTTTGTCTGAGGAATCCAGGATAATTAGATCGAGCCAGGACTCTGAATACTGAGTATGATGGGTTGGATTGTAGGGTACTATGTAAAGGCTGAGAGAATTAAAGAGGTTTGTTAGGTAGGAATAATCAGAGGATGGTGCCAGTAAATTGGTGTTAAAGTCACCGGAGAGGATGATGTTTGAGTAGGAAGGGATTAAGTTGTACAATAAAGTCTCAAGTGATTCATCGAAAGGAATTCTAGGAGGGCGATATATGACAGCAAACAGAATGGCAGATGAGGTGGTGAGGATTTCGGCGAAAAGGTATTCAACGTGCGGAGAATCGGTTATGGAAGAGCAGTGAAGAATTTTGGATTTGAGACTGTCATGGACAAAGAGACCTACTCCACCACCCGTGCGATCTACTCTGTCATGACGAAGGAGAGTATAGTTAGGTAGAAGGATCTGGGAGGACGGGATTGTGGGTTTCAACCAGGTTTCGGATACGGCAATTAAATGGTAGAAGTTATGGAGAAAAAAGTCGTAAAATTCATCAAAATGGGCTAAGAGTGACTGAGCGTTGACGTGGCAGGTTAGAAGGATATTAGTCATGGAAGAAGGAGGGGTGGCTTGGTAAACGGACAGAAGGAGTTAAGGATAGGAATATTTCTACAGCAGCTAGAGCCAATTGTGTGCAAGATCTCCTAGATATTAATAAGGATGGTAAACAAAAAATATAAAATTTAGTTAACGAAAAGCATATTCCTATTGTGCAAAAGAAAAAAAATACACAAATTAGAGTTTCTGGACAGATCAGACCTAAAATATTCTCATAAACAAAAATGAAATTATTATCATAGTCTATTATTAAAACAAACGCAACAAAAACATAAAACTGGGGATATAAAAAAGTAAAAACAAAATTGTTCAAAGTGTTGTAACATGTATATGCATGTCAAGCAAACGTTTCTAAATCTGATGGTGAGTTGATGACGACGACCTGCTGTCCATCGTCTCGTCGACATTTCACCTTGCCTGCGCTAAACCAACTGTACCTGATTTTTCCTGCAGACCTCTTTTGCCGGGCCAGCCAGTACAGGTGTCTGTTGGTTACGGACATAGCTTCGCTCAGGTAGATCTTGTGGGCGTCATTTTCTTGCCATCCGAGGTGACGTGTTGAAAAATCCCTAATGACTTTTCGCCTCTGGATCAACTCATCCCTAAGCGACTGCCGGACGAACCTTACCACAAGCGGCCCAGGTGTATCGTCTTGCCTGTTTCTTATCCGTTCTGCATAGTCAATGTCCTCCACCTTTAGACTAAGGCCCAGGCCCGCCCCCACGCTCATAACCAGGCCCATCGGGGTCTCTCCAGATCTCACTGGGACTCCTCTTATTTCTATTGACCTGGAAAGGTGCAGTTGCTCACTTTTATTGAGCCTGATTTCGAGCTCCGAGACCCGAGACTTGAGAGTCGTGTTTTCCAAGACCAGTCCGTCAATCTTGGAATTTTGAGCCTCCAGTAGTGACTCTATAGAGTCTAATTTCGCCGCATTCTCAAAAGTTATGGATGCTTGCTTTTCGAGAGATATTTTTAATTCTTTCACCTCGTTAGCATTGGCATCGAGGGAGAATTTTAATCCCTTGACCTCTTCTGTTAAATTTTTAATGGCAGCAAGTAACAGTTGTGACGTGCTGTCGACAGTTTGTTGTTGTGGCGCCGATCTTGGCGGGCTGAGACACTTGTCTGTCGGTTGGATATTTTTCCGTGCCTTTTCACATTTCGGGCATTCCCAATTTTTTCGTAATGCCCTCAGTGCTTCAAACTCACTCTCGTCTGCGTTTAGACATTTTCCATGGAAAATGGCTTGACATGTTGGGACAGTGCATGCCATTGTTTTTTTTTCTTCTCTTGCTATGGTCTGTTTACAGATTGGGCATAAAACCATCTTGATAAGCGAGAGAAAAGAAGAAAGAGAAAAAAAAAAATTACGTAAGTAACGTGGTAAAAAAATTGACGTTATCCCAACCTCGTCACTGGAAACACTGAGATATCTAGTACCTAGTCCTATTTATGCGCATGCGCTCCCCACCTATATTCTTATCTAGAATGCCTGCAATAAATACCTTAAGCCGACTAAAATTATGATTTTTCCTTTCTTCTTCTGACGTGAAACGGCGTTGTATTGAAGAATCTTTCCTGTCTGTGGATATAACACGATTAATAGTTGGTTCTAACCAAAAATTATGACCGAACTCCTTCTAAAAACTGCGAAAATCACTAACTATAAACTGACTGAACTTTTATCATACGCTCTGAACTGAGGTCTAGACCACACATTAATCTGTTATCAGCCGGATTCGAACCTGTGGCCTTAAGATCTGGAAGTCATGGCCCTATCCACAACCTGCCAGGGATAGTAAACCATCTAAATTATGTAACTTCAATATCTGAGAGAGCTTCCCATCACGTCCGGGATATAAATCAGATCAGCAGGCCTCTTGGTCAACGCCTACGTAAACGTCGTAGTGGGCTGTACGGGTTTCTTGTACGATGAAGGATTTCTTTCAGGGGATTCATGTTGTACGCCAGTCTTTGGTGAAAGTTATTGTAGTTCTCTTTTGCAGTATCTAAAATTGTAGGTATGTTTAAGTCTTTATGTAGTGTATCATTTCCGACTTAAAATGGTGTGTCAACTATCCTTCGCAACATCATTTTTGACTGAAAGGACTGAACTTTTTAATGTTGGTGAATACTACATGCATACTGTTTTTTTCATCCATCTTAATTTTCCACCTTGAGGCCCAATCTGCAATATCTTTCAAATGATTTTGAAGAGTTAGATACTCGAACAGGGTTTTTATTTAAGCTGAGGTCTGCAAAAGTGTTCCGGTAGGTCAGACATTAATATATATTAAACAATATTGGTCCAAGGGCACTACCCTGAGGTACTCCTGCTTTAATAGGTTTAATGTCAGAACATTAAACATTAAAAGTCTCTACTTTTACTACAAAATGTCTATCCGTTAGATATGAAACTAATATTAGATAGTAGGTCGGAGGAAGAAAATTTTAAGATTGGAAAGTAATCCTTCATGTCAAACTTTATCAAAGGCTTCACTAATGTCAAGAAAAACTCCAGGGCAATAATTTTTAGATTCTAAAGAATTAGAAATATAATCTACCAATTGTACTTACAAGAGAATGTACAAGAGATTGTACTTAAAAAATATTATTATTAAACTAAGTAGAAAATATTCCAAACGTTACAGCTGCCTAATTACCGTGTAGAGTGTGGCACTAGTACACACTAAGAACGGAGCCCTTTTAACAGTATTAGCCGAATTCCACATCAGCGGGCTTAGCCAAACTGGACCGGCCGCTGGAGTATAATTGAAATAGACCGCGGCCCTCCTTCAAACAGGAACGGGATTATGTAAAACACCGCGGAGCAGAAAGCGGAACCTTCCTGGGAGTTCTCCAGCTCCAGGCTGGTCTTCCAGTAATCCTGCCAAACCTAATTCTAATGGGGGGGGGAGGGGTAGAACCCAATTCATACCACACATAACTTATATATATGCTAATATTGGTTATTCTCCTCATTTTCATTCTTTATATGCAGATTTGATGGCTGTCGATTCGTATTATCCCGACACCTCGTGAAAAAAGTATATGATTTGCTATTTAAAAATTTTCAGCCAGTATTTCAATACTTAGTTTAAAAAAAAAAACAACTAAGGTGTGTTCTTTAGACGACAAGCCGTGATTAATAATATTAAATATTTGTTTTATTTTAATGAAATTTACAACTGTATTACATAGAAAATACAATAAGTAAATGTGACATTGGTAACATGACATGTACAACATGAAGAGAAACTACCCATTGGTAGAACTCAAATTAAAGTTCTATATTAGAAGGTCCCGAGGCCATCTTCTTTTCAGACGTCTCGGAGGGTTATCAGGGATCGAGGAGGAAGCAAGGTTTGAAACGAGAGGATTCGGATGGTTCTGCAGTTTGTTATGGAAGGATAGGTATCTGGATTGGGCCAAATCGGAAATATATGGAACATTAAGGTCTTTATGGATGATTTTATTTGTGACAAAGTAAGGAGAGTTGATGATTTTACGAAGGATTTTGGATTGTAAGGATTGGATACGAGAGGAATTCGATAGTCTAGTGGAGCCCCAAAGCTCAATTCCGTAAGTCCAAATAGGTCTTATTATTGTCATATATATGAGTCGTTTGTAATTGATTGAAAGCTTAGAGCGTTCGTCTAGTAAGTGCTGCAGTAGTCGAAAACGTCGGGCGGTTTCTAGTCGTTTCAGTCTGGTATGGGGGTAATATTAAATATAAATTATAAATAATAGCTCATTGAAAAGAAGATGAAATGCTGAACATTTCCCTCGCTTATATTATACAGATCCGATTTTTATTATCTGAAATATTTTAATCCATATCTTCAACTAACCTTATCATTTGGTTTTCAACACTATTTTTTTCTTTTTCCCTAACACGGCGTCGCGTTTCGATACAATTTTGAATTAAAGCTTATTATAGGGAGAATGAAATGCTAAACAATTTTCT
Organism: Nezara viridula; assembly: GCA_928085145.1. Taxonomy (NCBI): domain Eukaryota; kingdom Metazoa; phylum Arthropoda; class Insecta; order Hemiptera; family Pentatomidae; genus Nezara; species Nezara viridula. Next base: position 150,706,340 of record OV725080.1, on the reverse strand, counting down.
TTCATCCATTCTGAAATCCATTTGTAAAAATGCTAAGTCGATTCTTGCCGACTTTACCCGTGCGTTAATGCCGAACGAAATCTGATGGGTCAATCTTCTCAAAAAAGTTCGCACATCACACAACTTTTACTTACCATTTTGAAATTATTTTCTGGTAATGTGGGGCTATTACAAATATAATGAAATGCATTTCAACGGTGCTAAAGCATAAAGTTTACAGCGAAGACATCAAAATAAAAACCTCTTATCTTCATTTGTGTTTGTAAACCACATAACTTCAGTCTCTGAGCTATATCTGCCTAGGGAGATTTGAAAGTACATCTGTATATTTAACCTATAAATGATTATGAATTGTACGACTATTATTTATTAAACTCTTATTTTCCATTGTAAAGCATACTAAAATGTTTTCATTTTCATTGTCTGCCATCGATAAAGTTGTTCTTTTATTATTATTATTTGTTTTTGTTGAACTTAATATTTTAATTCATTATTCGGTCGGATGAAAATTAAAACATTTTATTAATAATGCCATTGTATATAGGTATGTATGTGTTCGTTTTATTTATTTATTTTTAGGTTATTTTATTCTTATTTATTGTACATAGAGTGTGAATGTGCTCTGTGAACACTATTATAAATGTCCTTGAGACAGATTGTAATATTTTTCAATAAATAGGTTTAAAAAAAAATTGATAATGCTAAAAATTATTTAGGTTTCTTCAATAATAGCTATAAAACAAAAGGGTATAAACACCACTTACTATGTTGAAACGAATGGTACTAACGAAAATGCTATTAAATTATTTACTATAGAACCGGAGTAACCGACCGCTATTCTTCAAACCAAGTCTGGTCGAATCCCGATTCCAGTATCTCATAGGCAATAACTAAATAATGAAAAATAAATCTGTTCTCTTTCCTTCGTTTGGATAGAATAGAATAGAATAGAAAATAATTTTATTTTGGGACGAAGTCCCTTTAGAATAACAAAAAAGTACAAAACCAAGTATTATATCTGGCCTAAGTAAAATCAAACATAAAAAGTGAAAATAAAGAAAAGGAAAAGGAAAGAAAATATTAGTTAAACATACTACGCACAAAAAAAAAAAATCTATATACAAAACACTTGAAACCACGCCAACACACTAAAATCTATGTACAGTGGTAAAATATAAGTATACACTTTTTAAAAAAATAAATAAATAATACATTACATTCTTCTTAGCAATAAACTCTGTGTTTCTGCATAAAAAAAAAGAAATGAAGACGAATCAGATAGTAAGTATTTAAGTGATGAATTACATGTAAATATATTATTATGTGAATCATTTTGAATAATATGTAATTTTACATAGAAGGTTAGCGGGGGTGTCTGACTGTTTTTGGTGATAGAAATTGGAATAGGAGGGTTTTAAATGTAGATATGGAGGGAGAATGCCGAATTTTGATAGGAAGTGAATTTCATAAATTAACAGAACTAGCAATAAAGGAGTTTTGGAACGAGGCAGATCTGTGAGAAGGAATGTAAAGGTCGGAAGGTCGAGATCATGTGAAAAGGGAGTGGACTGAGGACTTGAATTGGAGAAGGTTGTAGGCGTGAGAAGGACGACGATTGTTGATGATTTGATAAAGGAATGTGCCGAGGAAATATTGCCTTCAAATGGAGGGGAAGACCCACTTTAACTCAGTGTAGTGGTGAGACACTTGGGAGTATCTCGGGGCACCAATTACAAATCTTACGCAGCTGTTCATTATATCAGCTGTTGATGTACACGGTTCGTAAATTAACAGGAATCAACTCATAAAGAACAAACTTAGATGTAATGATCGTATACCGTGTAGCTTAACCCCGCACCGTAGTTGTTTTCCAGAACGTCAATAACCTTCCAAAGATGGTGATCGGTTTGAAGGAAAGAAATATTAGTCCTGTCGACCCAGAGCAGCCATCATCCATGGATCTTGATCAATTAATCACAGTGCTTAAACACGAGTTAGTCGATCTGAAGGACATTGGAAAGACCTGTACTTCTTCACTGAATATACATGTCATTAACAAGACTATGCTGCAAAATATAGTCAATAGATTCATGGTCTCATTTTACATTATTTTTTTTTGTCCTCCTTTTTCTTGTCTTCATAAGGCTATGCGAGGTTTTAGGGGTGAGGGCAAGGGATCAATGCTAGATTTAAATAGCTATAGTTATTATTACTATTTTTTTTCTTTATTATTATTAATATTGTTAATTCCTTTGTCTCAAAGAGTTATTGCCTCAATTATTGTCTCAAAGAGTTAGAATCGACCTGCTTCAACCATTGATAGATTTATGCTGTCATTCTCCAGCAGATGTTGACAGTCCTCCAACAATTTATGGCTACAACATTATTGCCCTTAGTGTCCCATAAAAGATACCTGCTTTTGTATATTGAGCCTCATTTGTCCCTAAGGTTTATAGTTAGTGCATGCTGCATTGTTACTTTTAACAAGAAACCAACTTTCCCACGGGAATAGTTAAATAATAGCCAACCTCTCCTTTAACATTTCGTATATATTGAGCTCCAAAATATCCTTCAGACAATTCCAAGTTTAGAAGTCAGACATGTAACTTTAGTTTAGGCCTCACAAGGCTAGTTTGTAAGAAGTTCAATAACATTATGTCAATATAACTTTATATTTTACAATAAAAGTATATTTCAAAAGTCTTTACTGCTGTACGAGTTCGTTAATTTGCGTGTTAGCCCGCTCGACCGTCCCTTGCGTACGTACCGATAAACAAGATGTACTAACAGTTACGCAATCAACTTAATTCTGTAATTGGTCATAATTAAATCTCCATAATCCGGCCCACAACCACCTCCAATCCGACCAACGACAGTTTCTTGGATTACATGATAAAATTTTAAAACTATTTTAAAATAACGAAATTTAGTAAATCACCAAATCTGGAAGCCACTACAACATTTAAGGCACGAGTTGTTTCTCTTTGAAAGCTCATTTCACGACTGAAGTGTCATTTATAGAACATGATTTTTGTAGCGCGGAAGAAAAAAAAAATAGTAGAGTCAGGATCTAGGGTATCAGTTATCTCAAAGCACTCACAAGACCACAAGACCTCTCAAGACCACTCACAAGACTTCTTATCAATACTTAAGGAAACAATAACGAATTTCAACAAAACACACCTTTCTCACAGACCTCAAATGATTACCAAAGGATAATAATCTCAATTGTTGACTTCTCTTTCCACAACTCAGACTTCTTTCATTCTCGCTACTATTCCTTAGTATATTTACTCTCATAATCCTCCGAAAAAATAACTTGTAGTCACATACTTTCCTAGAGAAATATATTCAAAATCTTGTTATCATATTCTTGTCGGGTGTATGATGTGAGATTCTCATCAAAACTTAAGATCACTTTATAAACACCGCATAGTAAGATACAAGGTGATAATGTATTCCAACAAAGAATAAAGTGGCTTATGGCTGAGACCAACTTCAATGAATTATCGATTCTACCCTGGCATGCTCTATCCCATATTTTATCCTAGATAATACTGAAATATGAAAAAAATAGTAAACCAACACTCAATACAATTAAATACCAGAAAAATTAATACTAATAGCTACAGAAGAATTAATTAAACAATTAAATGGTAAAAGCATTCCTGATTTCATAAAATATAGTCAATAGGCCTAGAATTATAGAAATAAATTCTTTGAGATTAATTATAGTTGATGAAATGAGGGATATATTAGTGACTTCATATCAAAGATAGACATTTGCCATTTTAAGAAAGTATCGGAAAAAGTTTTTTTTTTTTTTTTTCATAGGTTCAACTCAAACTGTTTCTGATAATTTATGTATTATGAAAAAAAATCATTAAGATTGGTTTTTAACCGATAATAAATTTTAACAAAACACCATAACCCCAGACTAGCCTTACTAAATTAACAAAATTGGTATTCACTTTGGAAAATTAGATCAAATCATGACGAATCACAACACATAACATTTACACTTCGACGAGGCACATGCCCACCAGTTTACATCGGCAACAACCAAATTCCTCAGACTGACACTGTACATTATTTCGGACTATTATTCGACAGAAGGATGACCTGGAGCTCACGAATGACGAATGAAACGAATGACTTTGAACAAACGACTGAAAATACTATACTCCCTTTTTTCCAAATCAAAATTGAAAATCACACAAAACCTAAATACGCACATTTACCTACTCAAATCCATATGGACATACGCGATCACAATTTTACGGTTCTGCAAAAAAGACGCACTTATAAAAACTACAATCCTTTCAATCCAAAATTTTAAGACTAATAGCAGCAGCTCACTGGTACGTAAACAACAAAACTTTACATACTGATTTAAAACAACTATCGACCAACACATACGTACTCTCTAATCCCAATTTCATCTTAAACTATAGGACACCACAATGGACTTATCAACGACATGTCCACAGCTGACATGCCCATCAGGAGACGACTAAAGAGGAGCTGGATGAGAGATCTTTCCTAAATTATGAAGTAGACCAAGACTAGGAGAGGTAATGCTGGGTACTAATCTTCCTCATGTCTTATATGCCAATTTTCTATACAATGAGATCACATTTGTTTATTTTCAATATTATGAAAGGTGTGGATAGAAGTATGAAGACAGAAAAAAAAAGGATTGGTTTAAATTGAAGCTATATTACAAAAAAATGGGTTTTTCTCAGATTTTGAAAATGACAGTTCTTCTTTAATATGAGGCTATTCAAATGTAAATAATGGCTAAGCAAGGAAATTAGTATTGTGTTTAATTTGTACTGAGCAAATTTCCAAATTAAATTATCCTGGTCAACCATCGGTACAATAATATAAAGTATCTAATATCCAAATTCCTGGAGACGAAAAATTATAGATGTTTCCTCGAAGTTTGTTACTCCACAATACGGAAGACTCGACAAGATTCGTAGACATCTTAGACTTTATTGCAAAAGAAAGGGAGGCTCTTATTTGTTGATCCTACAATCAGGAAAATATATATACAAATACATTCCTTACCTGAAAAAAATATATAGAGAAATTTATCGGCACGAGGACTTTGGTTTGGAAGTAGAGAGAAATGCCTATTTCAACTACTATTTTTTTGGAAAAGCTACGTGTTGAAAGGAATGAGTTACAGAGTATGGCAGAGTCCATTATTTTGGATTTACTAGGAATCCTGTACCATCAACTCTATCAAGGTATTAATTTATGTATCCGGGTGATATAATTGAGAAGAACGAGGATGAGAAAAGAAAAGAAACGACAAATGACTTTTTTTATATTCGAAGTATATCCAGCTAAATTGTTAGATATTATCAACCATATAGATTAGTAAGCTCTGTCAGTTAGCAACTAAACACAGCTGAGCAGCATTACAATTTTATTGTAGTTCTCTCGTAGTTGGGAGTGTGTATTGCATTTTTATGTGTTAAACATTTTTGTATTTATATTAAAAATAATTATATCTTATGAATATAAACAGAATATATCAGATTTAACTGTATATATGTAGATTTAGACATCAATCAATGTCAATGATTTTATAGTCGTAATTTAATTTATTATTATTGTCGATGGAGCGATCTGCGATCAGAATACTAACACATGGAGAAGAAAGGCCAATAAAGAGCTGCTTACAAAAACTAGTCAATCAATATCTCATTATATGAAGGTATGGAGGTGAAGATGAAGCTCGGAGCAATCCATCTATAAGTCTCTTCTATACGATAATGAATACCTTAATAGTATGCTGTGGAAGACCAAAAAGCAGATGGATAGATCGAATTAACAAAGATGCAATACAGCTACATGAAGATAACTGGAAAGATAGCCCAAGATAGGCACAGATGGAGTAGGCTAGTTAAGGCGGTAAAGAATCTACAAGCTCTGAAATGCCAACAAAAAAAAAAGTTGTAATTTATTATACATGGTGTTTCGTAATTGCACAGCACTATTTTAGGTATGTTTTCACTAACACATTATAAACAGTTCATATTAACATATATCTCAAACTAATTTATTAAACAGATATCAAAGGTTAAAGATTTATTATTTATTGTTACTATTTATTTATTATTACAACAAATAACCAATATGCTAGAAGTTAGGATCTCGTGTCCATTGTCGAATCTTGTGGTAACAAATCTAGCCTACTCGATACGTGAAATGGATACAATTTTTGTTCGCGTAAAGTTCGCCATACGCTGGTAGAGGAAACATCGAAACGACGTGACAATCTTCTGGTACTAGTAGTAGGAGATAACTGAACAGCATTGAGTATTTCTCCTTCAACGTTTGTAGTTCGTCGAAATCTTTGTCGACCAGTGTTTACTCGTAAAGGTTTTGGCGTGACATTATCTCTAAGGCGCTTTTCGATGGCCTCAAACGTTTTACGATTTGGTATTCTTCTGTTATTGAAAAACTGAAATTTTTCACGATATCTTCGAACAGCAGCAGAACCGTTTCTATGTACATTGCCAAAAGCATGTCTGTTTGTTATGCAAAAGTGAATAAATTCATGATGTCTCCCATGATAATCATAAATTGAACTGTCACACTAAAACACATAGAACTAGACAAACAGATGAGCAACTACTGTCATTGCTTATCGTTTATTTGTTTTATCAGGTGATTAAAACCTGTTATTTAGTATTGAACACTTTGTACAGTCAGTCTTAATGAAGTAAATAAATAATAAATCTTTAACATTTGATATCTGTTTAATAAATGAGATTGGGATATATGTTAATGTAAACTTTTATGTTTATTATTTGTTAGTGAACACATACCTAAAATAGCTATTAGGAAACACCTTGTATATTAAAATCAAACATCATTTTCATTGTATTATTACGATTTTTGAAACAGTAATTGGCAATCTAAAATGTCTTCTTCATAGCTATGATAAATAAAAATAAAGATAAATTATATGTTGGAGAAGATAGAGCAGGGATATTGGAGGGGAGAGAGCTCATATGGTGGAGGATTGATGTGAGATGGGAAATCTTAATTAAGAACCTCGCCCATTTTGTCAGGTGCTCTTTGTCACCCGAGGCAGGCAGTCGTCAAGAACAATGGCCTTCCAGATCGCTGTCTAACCTAACCTTCGAGGGCCTCCTTGAGAGAGCACTCCTTCTTGAGGGCTTAGATGTTTCTTACAGATAAATTAATTATTACAAGAATATTCAACTCGAGGACTAGTATCATTAATAAAATTAAAAAATAAACCTGACTAGAGAAATCGAGATATCCTTTCCACCCACAAGGAATGTTCTTCCAGATCAATTTAAACACCTTGGTAGATTAATAATAATAAAAAGGCTTAGCGAACCCGAAGGTTCGATGCCGACACCACCAATCGCTTAATGCACACCTCCCTCCATCGTTCGCCGTCCAAACCCAGTCCCTTCAGGTCGGCTTTAATGCAATCTTCCCACCTTCGCTTCGGTCTGACCCTCGGACGCTTACCATTCGGCACAGCAAATATTAGCCTTTTAGGAATACTCTCGTTACTAAGTCCAACAACTTTACAAGCCCATTTGATTTGCCGCGATGAAATTATCTCAATTATATTACTCGGATACAGTTCACGCAATTCGGCGTTGTGTAACCGTCTGAACTCTTCAGTTAACTCATCCTTCTTCGGTCCGAATATTCTACGCAATACTTTATATTCAAAAACCTTAAGACGCTGCTCATCCCTTAATATAAGCGGCCAAGTTTCGCACCCATAAAGAACTGTAGGCAAGATAATCGTTTTATAGATTCTAATTTTTATGTTTCGGGACAAGAGGCGCGAACTAAGTAGTTTTGTCGCAGAAAAATAACAAGCATTTTCCGCCTTCAGTCTAACCTTAATTTCTTCTTCAATTTCGTTTTTTCTAGTTATCGTAGAACCTAGATACCTAAACTTATCTACCTATTCAAACATATTACCATCTGTATCGATATCACCAGTAGTGTCGCCATTTTCACAGCTAACCATGTATTTTGCTTTATCCACGTTTATTTCGAGTCCTAGTCTTTACCGGCTTTCATTAACGTTGTCGTATTTAGTTTTATAGTTTCAAGGTCTTCGCTTAACAGTACCAGATCATCCGCATAGCCCAGCTCGGATGTTGTCCCACCCAGATCCAACCCTTTCTCGGTACGCATTACCTCCCTAATGGCATGTTCTAATGCCAAATTGAACAGGACAGGTGAAAGGGAATTCCCCTGTTTTAAACCCGAACGAACCTCAAATTTTTCGGACAGATTGTTACCGATTCTAACTTTATTGAGTGTCTCCGTCAAGCAAAACACCTTGGTAGATTATTAGAAAAAATTATTTCTTAATATTTTACCCGTTCACTCGAAAAATCGTTACATACCTTTTTAAAAAATTGGATGAATATATTTTAATCAATTACGGGCCAAAGTTTTTAGCTAAAATTGTTACAAAATACTTTCAGGATTTCACTAAATAATTTTATATATGAAACATAAAAATAGATCCGGCCGTTCACTCAAACGCGCCTTAACGTCCAAACAAGGTTTTCTATTTCAGTTTTTCTATTTAACTTAGGACTAGAATGTAGCATTCGAGAGTTAAGCACACTTTAATGGGTTCGAATCTAAGAGGAAAATAACTGTTCTCATGTAAGCCAATGAGTAGTGCAACTTTTGAGGAGTAGTAGGAGCAATTCGTTCCTGGCACCGATAGAGAAAAGGAAGATGAAGGCAGATAGAGAAGGAAGGTACATAAAGCCGAAAAAAAACGCTTTAACTTCCTCGAGTCTAGCGCCACCAGTTCAAATCCGGACAGGGCGGGTTGAAATTTATTTCTTGGGGGAGGTGAATCGAGTGAAGATAGATCTTCTTACTGTGAATAGAATAGGTTTTGTATGTAATATAGACCCTCCCTCTATAAACATGCCCTTAGCCGTATATTAGAAATGATGGGATGGAGGATAAAAAACAGATTGATACCAAAATATTTTTTAAAAAATCCAATTATAATAACAACAGAGAAGAAGTTAAAAATAAATAAAAGTTTAATCTTTGAGGAAAAACAACCATTTGATTTCTTTTAAAACATCAATGCTGAATGCTAAAGCTTTCTTTTATGTTATTTAGGTACTTTTATGTAGTCAATATATTTATTTTATTTATATGCATACCCCCATACCAGACTGAAACGACTAGAAACCGCATGACGTTTTCGACTACTGCAGCACTTACTAGACAAACGCTCTAAGCTTTCAATCAACTACAAACGACTGATATATATATATATATATATATATATATATATATATATATATATATATATATATGACAATAATAAGACCTATTTGGACTTACGGAATTGTGCTTTGGGGCTCCAATAAACCATCGAATTCCTCTCGTATCCAATCCTTACAATCCAAAATGCTTCTTACTTTGTCACTAATAATATCTTACATAAAGACCTTAATGTTCCATATCTTTCCGATTTGGCTCAATCCAGATACCTATCCTTCCATAACAAACTGCAGAACCATCCGAACCCTCTCGTTTCAAACTTGCTTCCTCCTCGATCCCTGATAACCCTCCGAGGCGTCTGAAAAGATTTATGTATTTGAATTTTCGTACTTTAATAGATAGACTTTAAAGTTAATTCTTATAACAACCATCGACTTCTTTATCAATTAAATAATCTAATGCCTGATAAAAGAATTTAAATAAAACTGGTCCATATTATTCTTAGTGTGAATATATATTAAGTTAGTATATAAAACTAATATGAATTTTTTTGTTTGTTTTTTTAATAATGAAATACAATTCTCTATTGGAAAATATTGGAATCTGTCACATTTAAGGACAATAGTAATATTGGTAATAGAAAATTGGCTCATTCTCATTCTATGTACAATAAATAAATATAAATAAACAGCAAAATAATAATACTAAAAGTAAATGTAAATAAACTAAAAGAAACTAAACTAAATAAAAATAAAACAAAATAAAAATATTTACAAAATTCATTCAATCAAGATCTCCGAGCCAAGCCTTTCTCTCCAATTCTGGAAGGAAATACAAGACTCTAGAAGATCCCAGTGTCGCTCACTCAGCTGTATTACTGGTGTTTTTTGTTAAGAATAATTTTTATTTTTCACTGTTTTTTAATCAGTTAACAAAATCCAGTGAAGGGATATTTATTGCCTACCGTCATGGCAGTCATTGCCGCTATAACTTCACTTAAGTTTAAAAACTTTAGGCCTATAGTAGATAACCCCAGAAGAGCAAGAAGAGCTTGCCTGATCCTGATTTCCGATGGTAATACTTTTTATTCCAATCTCTAAAAGAACTTAAAACGTTTTTATATTCTCCACCATGGGTTTCTTAATCCACATCTTGAATACAAGATCTCCATCTCCTGAGTGTATATCTTACGGAACTCCTTTTATAAAGTAAAAATATCTTTCGTGCTACCTCCATTTAGAATTCTCTTTCTATCGCAACCATATATGCATATTAAATTTTCAATCTTATGTACATATATATATATCCACATGTATTTTACATATTTTTGAGATTTGATCTTTTCACCAAACTTTGAAAAAAAAATATATATATATATTTAGTTTGATGTATTTTTTTGTAAATAGTTAACCCTATAATATTAAGTATGTGAGAATAATTAAAGAACCGATCAGATATTAAATTTATTACTAAAACTCTATCGTGACCTTCATAATAAAAACGGGTTGTGTTATATTGATGGTTTTAATGAGTTTTTTCATTGATAAATATGAAAAAAATTCATTTATATGTTGTTTGAAGTTTAGCACGATTAACAATGTACTTTTTGCAATAGTAAAACTTTAATATAAAAGAAATTCTACTCAAAGTTGAGTAGTGCGCGTACAAGATTTTTTTTTTTGTTAGGTCCCTTTTCTTCTTGATATTACAACAATGAAAAAATAAATGTTGTAATATCTTTTGAAAGACTAAATATTGAGAGAGACCGGAGAATAATGGTGTTTCTGAGCATGTCACTGTTTTATTGTCATTTGGCAGCTCATCTATATCATGGCAAAGACATTCTAAGGTGATAGTGACATATTTAGTAGCAAATAATTAAATTCCTTTTTTTTTGTAATTTCTGGTGAAATGACCAGCTGAATTCCAGAAGATGTTCATATCCGACCATGCATCCTTTTTGAGTTTCAAAAGCAAGGGTAGCAACGCAATAGTTGCTACAAAATCGTTTGCGATGTTTACACAAATGCATTAGACGTTCGAAATTCCAAAGATGGTTTTCATTTTGAAATCCGGTAATTTTGATCTTTCTAAACGCGTATCGACCAGGAAGACCAACAACGTTAGACAATGGCGTGTTAAGACAATCAAGAACTTGTCAAACAGTCTTAAATATCTTTGGTTGGCCACCCAAGAACTTGAAGCAGATTGAGAAACCACCATATGCAACTTGGAGATGAAACCTGCAGAAACTGTGAATGCAGACCTTTATCGTGAACAATCGGATAGTTAAATTCAATATTTAATTGAAAAGTGACAAGATATTGTAAACAGAAAAGGCGTTATTCTACAACAAGAAAATGCAAGATCGCATTAAGACAAACCCTGGAAAATATTAATGAATTGGGGTGGGATGTACTGCCTCCACCACCATGTTGCATCATGAGATTTCCATTTGTTCGGATCGTTTCAACACTTTCTAAGTGGCAAAAGGTTTGGAAATTTGAATGATGTCCAAAATGCCATTTCTATATATTTTGACCAAAAACTAATTGATTTTTATCGATCCTGCATTGAAAATTTGCACATTAGATGGCAAAAGATTGTTGATAATGAGGGTGATTAAATCAACGATTAAAATAAAACCTCGTGTGAAATTTATTTGTTTGAATTTAATTTAAGAAAACGACATTATTTTTCGCCCCCTTCCCTAATATTTATTATATAGATATTAATTTAGAATTTATTGAAAGAAATATATAAAATAATAAAATACCTAGCTCGTTGTACACACTCCCTTCTTCCCCACAATCCCATTGCTGACCCAGCAATCGTCTTTTATTGAGAAGGGTCCAACTGGTCTTAGATAACACACCTATTCCAAAGTCAGCGTTCTCTTATTCAAAGCTTTATAGACCTGATAATATAAATTTATTAGAATTTTATAAGCTTTGTAACGTGGAAGCTGAAACTTTCGCATATGAAAAACTTTGAGAAAGATTTTTTTTTTTTTTTAGAAATCGAAAATAACTTAAATAACTTTATTCTTGGACAAAGTCCCTTTATGATAACAAAATAGTACATAATTAAAAAACTACATCTGGCCAAAATAAAACAATAATAAAAAAAGAGAAAGTAAAGAAAATATTAGTTAAACAAGCCACATAAAAATAAAATCTATATAAAAACACTTAAAACTATGTACAGTAGAAAAAATTATTATTATACACTTTTGAAAAATAAGACAATAAAAAATACATTGAGTTCTTCTTTAAGATGAACTTTGTTTCTGCTAACAAAGGAAAGACAAATCTGACAATATAAAATGTGAGAGTATTTAGATAATGAATAATATCTAAACACATCATTATCTTGTTGTAACTATTGATACAAATTCATTGGTATAAGAATAAAAATAATAAAAAAACAAACAATAGGTGCATTCAGTGGCATTGAAAGTAGGACGATATTTTAAAATCCCTAATGAAGTTTACATTATGGAATAGTACTGTCATTTATGATGAATGATATAATAAAAATGTATCTGGCTGTTTTTGTGATAGGAATTGGAATAGGAGGGATTTGAATGTGGATATGGAGGGGGAATGTCGAATTTTGATAGGGAGGGAATTCCAGAAATTGACAGAGCGAACAATAAAGGAATTTTGGAATGAGGCAGATCTGTGAGAAGGCATGTAAAGGTCAGAAGGTCGAGATCTTGTGGACAGGGAATGGACTAAGGATTTGAACTGAATTTGATAGGAATAGGAATAGGAGGGTTTTGAATGTGGATATGGAGGGGGAATGCCGAATTTTGATAGGGAGGGAATTCCAGAAATTGACAGCGCGAGCTATGAAGGAGTTTTGAAATGAGGCAGATCTGTGAGAAGGGATGTAGAAGTCAGAAGGTCGAGATCTTGTTGAAAGGGAATGGACTGAGGACTTGAATTGGAGAAGGTTGTAGGAGTAAGAAGGACGATGATTTGATAAAGGAACGTACCTAGGAAATATTGTCTTCGAAAAGAGGGGAAGAACCACCTTAACAAAGTGTAGTGGTGAGAGACATGGGAGTACCTCGGGGCATCAATAATAATACCAATTTTCGATAAGAATAAAAGCTAATCAGCTGATAATAAACAAGATCAGCTGATAATTAATTTATTTGATTTTTATGATTTATCATGCTAGATTAAACTTATGTTATATAGAAAAACGTTTATCTTTACACAAATGAAGAAACAAAACTTAAAAATTATTGGATTATTTTAAATAAAATTCATTTGATTTGACATTCAAAGGGCATGAACCTCAAAAAACCTTGGAATGAAAATTGAATAAAAACAATCGTGTTTCGATTACGTGTGTTGTGCTTTCTTCCGTCCACTTTTGTGAGGCGGAAATTATCTTATCGTTATATTAGTTATACATTGTCGGATTTCTATCTTATCGCGGCAACAATCATTATTATGAAAATATTCCAATCACATTCCTCTTTAACCTTCTGCGGACGTTACCTGCAGTGTTGCCCAAATGCGAGACAGAGGCGAGTCTTGGTCTTGCTAACTCAGTCTTGGTCATAATCTTGGTCTTGCGCAAGAGTCTCGCAAAAGTCTTGCAGTTACTTATTAGCTTATTACTGTAGAGATATTACTGTAATATTTCAGATTGGAGAAACATAACTAAGTCCGAATAAAAAATTAGAAGAATTAAATGCAAAAGTATATTGGCTATACCAATTATTTACATATAGTAACTAAGATTGTCAAGAATTAGTAAATATTTTACCTTAATTTTTATTCAAAAATCGATTTTTTTTACCAGCCCTGGTCTTGCAAGACCAAGACCGATTTTGGGCAACACTAGTTACATGTTTTTTGTGGCTATGCCATTTATGAGTATATTAGGATGTCCTTGTAAGTTGACATGGAATAGTATGTAATGGGATCATTAACAGTTGGCATATGAAGCCCTGCGTGTAAGGTTATGTTGCTAACATCCTGAGGCCTTTTTAATAGTTTTAAATGTTTTTGCTTGAAAGTATGTGTATATGAATCTTTTTTATTGAGAAATAATATATTTTGCCTTAATTAAGGGCATTAGAGTCGTGTGAGACTCATTTATACAATATATACAATAACAAAAACAATATAAAAACGTGTCTTATTAGCTGTTTAAATTATCTGTGATGCATAAGTCCATATTTTTTTAAGTAAGCAATTGTAAGTATTCAATTTCTGTTTAAGTTTTAGTTTTGAGTGTTTCCAGAAAAGAGAATTCAGTGTTATAAGTATTTGATTTATGATTTTTGTTGTGATATTTTGGGCATCTGCCATTTTTCGGTCAAATACCAAAGCAAGTACATATATAAATATGTATATATATATATATATATATATATATATATATATATATATATATATATATATATATACTTTGATGTATACAGATACTACAATATATTATTCACCTTCACAATAAAAAATATAAAATATATATATATATATATTTTATGATTCAAAAGTTTTTAAAAGATTGAATTTAATAATAAAAAAAAAATGAAGAGTAAAATTTCTTATCCAGAAAAGTATTAATGTAGAATCTGTCATTCTGTCAACAAAACGCTTAAATATTTGATTCTGTTTAAATAAGGAGTTGGATAACTTTTCATTACTCTCAAGTTATATAAAGTTTGTCATTCTCATGGGATGTGGGGCCTGGTGAGTCTTTAACTTACGGCTCGTTATTAAACTTTTACCTGAGAGGTTTCTTTTAATTAAACTTTTTACTTCTTCCTTGCGCACATATTTAGGAAAAGTATTGTCTGAATAAAATAATTTTATTCCAAGATCTATAGTCTTGTCTAGATTAGTGTATCAGTGAATATGTGTAACACCAAATAATTTTTAAAAAATGTGACAAATATTTAATTTTTGACCAATGGTGCCACATCAAAAAAAAGAATGTAACAATAAAAATATTACTCTAATGATGGGAAAATTGTCCCGAAACGTAAGAGACAACAAGCATAAATAAAAAATATGAGGAAAATTGGAAGTTTTATTGCCTAAAATATGAAAAAAGATGGGTATTTACGAGTTTTTAGTACCTAATTAAATAAACAAAGTTTGACAAACTTCAGATAGAAAACGCCACAATTCCGAGAATTTGTGTAAATCAAATATTAGTAGGTTACAATTAGATGAAACTATTTACAAAGTTTCAAGCGGATGTTAATAATTTGATAAAGAGGGGTCTGTACCACGGGCTATAAGTAAGAATACTTAATAGTTAATTAAGTGAAGACTCGATATTTCTGTTACTTTAGGTAGCTTTGGAAAAAAATAAATTGTGATTCCAGTATTTGGATCTTCTTGAGAGGACACATAACCTCCTGGAGATCCTTCTGGAGATGGAGCTGGAGGTCTGAGGATATGAGGCCGAGCCGGGAGTTAGATTTGTCAGGGAGTATCAGATGCCAGTCCAGCCAACACCTTATCGCAACCTAAATCTGTCATCTCTGAATTCTCGGCGAATGCCTCTACATCTCCTTCCATTTAACCAGGAAATGTTTTACACAGGTAAATATATAATTAAAGGATTTCTAAACATATTATTTTGTTCCTTGCACAATTTAAAAAAAGAATTGAGGTATGTGCTTCAGACCACACGATAAAAATAAATACATCAACAAGGAGACATTAATAATATGAAATATAAATTATAGCTCATTATAAAGAGGATGAAATGCTGAACAATTCCCTCACTTACAGTATGCAGGTCTAATTTTTATTTCTGAGATATTTTAGTCAATATGCAAAAACATTTCCATTAGTCGACTACAGCCGACTTTGCCGGAGCGTTACACATCGAGATCTAACGGCTCAATCTAATTCAATCTTAAAAAAAAGTGCAAAAAACACCCAAGGAAATATTTTCTTAAAAAAAATTTCCTAACATCTGTATATTAATTCAGATTAAAAATGTATCTTAAGTTCTACTTAAATTGGTTTCTAGAAGTAAGATAAGTAATAATACGTATATATAATAGAAATAAAAAAATAAATCAATTTTATACTGGAACATAGTTCCTTCAGAATAACAATATTGTTCATGCAAATTAACGTTAAATCTGGCCAAAAGATCTATTAAAGAATAATTAAAACATAACTAATAACATTCTTTTATATCCCCGCCCACACCCCCTGGCCCGGAAAAACGCCGCATAGTCTTAACGGCGAGGAAGGGGAGTTAAAACTATAACATAAGTATATATGTATATATATATATATATATATATATATATATTAATTAATTATATAATTAAATTAATTAATTATATAAGCAACTCGCTGTAATTATAAAAAAAAGCCAAAAAATAAACTAACTAGAGTAAATAACTGATTTACATCCGTTTCTTAAGATGTGAAAAGGAATACTCAATGGTAATGTAAGAAATTAGAAAATTTATTGTAAACTACATGCTGAGACGTAGGTTGTAAGGGAAAAAAAAGATATAGATACACACACACAAACACACACATGTATTGTATATGTATGCATATTGTTGTAACGCTACAGATTTTAGAAAACAATGATATATAACCTTTTTCTTACAAGTCTTGCAGATAATGAAAAAAAAAATTGATTTCTGACATTTATATTCTTCTACTTTTAGCACTTATTCTTTACTTCTTTCTACCAATTAATTGGAGTCGGTTGAAATTATTAAACCCACTAATTCTTTCTACCCGTACACGAAAGCTTCGTAGTAAAGGTGTTTACTCGCAGAGGGAAATCGTCCTCCGTGATGGTATACAGTCCAGTTTCCCTCAGTAGTTTGCCCCTTATTGACTCAAAAGCGGTTCAAGTCCTGAAGACATGACAATTCCATTTAGATGTGTCTGCCGCAATCCTCTCTAAATAAATATTGACTTATTCAGAGCGAAAACTTAGTTGATGAAATAGTGTGGTAAGCGAAAGTGATGTAGTGGGGTAGCTCGCAGATTAAGGTACTTATTGTACTCAAGGTACTGAGAACACCTGGAGGTTGAGCTTGATTACGACCCAATCACCTCTCTGAACAACTCCCGGCCTTGTACTTGCAAAATACTGAACCAAATTCATGGGCTGTAATGGTATAGGTTTAAATGAACGTTATGTAATGCCCACGCCGCGCTAGATGTTATCAATTAGGAAACGATAATTAGCAATATTTTCCCTAATAACATTTTATTGAATGAGAAGATACATGAAAAGAAAATATAAATCCAAGAAAAAGTTGCGACGTATCCTTGAAGCAGCAAAATAATTTAATATTGATGAAATAATTACAAAGAAAAAATTATACAAAAATGGGTTTTGTGGAAGGAAATAAATAGCTTCAATTATTTATACATTCAGAGTAATACCAGCGTTCCCTAATGACCTCTTAAACCACCATTCGAGGAAGGAATTTAAATAAAAATTACACATCCATTAGAGAGCCGGAATGGGAGAGATAAGACGCCATTGTCCGGAGTTCTATCTGTTGCGGGCAGTGAGAGCTCTCGTGTCCAGCTCCATTCTAAATCAAGATTAATCACGGCTCTTAGTGTTGAGCAGAGATTAAGTCACAGATGGCCACTATCTCATCTCTCTCTTCTAGTCACTTATCTATTTTCTCTCTAAATATACCGAGGTGTTTAATTAAGGGTTTAACTAAGGTGTTTAATTAAGGGTTAAAGAAAAAGATAAAAATTATTGCTCGACATCATATTATACATAATAAACTTCAAATAATCAGTTTATTATGTATAATAAAATTTGTATTTGCTACTTATTTCTCCAATTTTTTTTATGCTTAATATTCCATTTGATTTCATTGTTGTTTATTTCATTACTTAGTTTATTTCCCTTATGGTAAATGAAAACTTATTTATTTTCCTAGAGATAAATACTTTACTTCTCTATAAACCCTGTCTCATATTCAACTTACGTCTCGGCTCTACTTTCACTCATTGTTTTTGTCCTGTTCAGATGTAACAAACAATGACTTTAAGGATGTTCCTAAATAAACCAATTTTTAAAAAAATGATGATATAATATGGATTTCAGTTATATGATATATTTAATAATAATAAAAATAAATCAAAGAAAATTCGAGCAAGGCCCCAACACGTATTACTGAGAATTTACACCAGAAGGAAGAAATAACTTTTCACAAACTGTAAAAAAACAAAAATTATCCTTCCTACATAGAATAATTGAAAGCGGAATAGCTCAGTAAGTTAGTCACTGGGCTGCTAAGCTCAAAGTTCTGGGTTCAAATTCGGCTAATGTCAAATAATTTTTCATCAGCCGTGAATCGAATCTACAATCGGGAGATCCTCCTAGGGCTCATCCACTCTCTATAAAATTGAATAATTAATTAAGGAAGAAAACCTGACATTTGATCCTGGCTCTGGAAACATTGCTTCATAACAAATCAATGAACCCAAAACTTCATCGGTTGTATTGGTTTTTTTTTTATAAATAGAGTAATTTATCAAAAATCGTTTATTTCATTATTTTAGTGCTGCTATTTTGTGATTATTTACTTTATTTCTTTGCTACCTTCACTTTATAAGTTTCTAAAAAAAATTTTTGATATATCCTATATATCAAATATTCCCATTCATTAATTATAAATTTTATTTTCCACTATCTATATTTTGTTTTCATAGCTTTTTATAAAATGTTTGAAATATTTTTTATTTGGTTACTACCACAAAATGAGCTTAGTATATCCTACAAAGCATTTTAATGGATAAATAATCATGTAAAATTTTAAAGGATTGACTTCAAAGATATTATATATTTAATAAAATATAATGACAAGTTCATGATTATAGAAGTTAATGTTCTGAACTTAAGGTGTGTTGCACTGAATCCTAAACAATGATTTATAAATAATAAAATATATATTATAATAATAATTAGGATCATCTTGCGTTGACCTGTAACTTGTATGTCAAATCTAAAAAAATATCTTGAACTGTTGTATCGAATTTTTGTAATAACACTTTTGAATTTTAACTATCTATAAACGTAAAATCTCAAATACTGGTGGGGTTAACCTTTCTCTGATTCAATTAAAATTATTCACTATAAAAATTATAAATAGAAAAAAATAATAGTGATAAAATAAAATTGGTTATGTTGATTGAAAATCCAATTCCAGTTGAATATAGTAGTAATCCGTACCAATAATGGCTCCATTTTAGATTTTATTATTTGTTTACAGTAATATATTTCTAAAACCGATTCCTTTTATAGGAATGTTGGTTTAGGGAGATTAATAGACTTTACTAGTTAATTCAAAGGCACCCCTCAGAATTTACTTACACAAAGGCTAAAGTTGAAGGAGTTTTAAAAATGGTTTTCTTTTGTCTATTGTCGATCTTTCGTTATTTTCTTTTGATAGTAACTCAATGAAGGAGTTCTCGTTAATTCGGATAATGGTTTGAATTTTGATGGAATTTAAGATAATAGACATTTTTGTAAAATATCTTTTATACTTTATTCTGTTTTATACGAACAAGGAAAAGTAAACAGTTAAATCACAGATCTAACAAGATGGAGTCATTTATTGCAATGAAACTCTTATTGGTGATACTAGCTTGAAAAATATTAGACCTAGGTCCAAAGGTTCTTACCAATGAGCCCTAGGAGCCTAGAAATCAAATATTTTATAAAATTTTAACATTTTTTTCAATTGCTGTTCTATTATTTTCAATAATGAGCCATAGTAATCGTCCGATAAATTAAAAAACTTCAGCTCCTCAACATTTCAGATTTTATGTTTCAGGATACGTAGAACTCGAAAATCGAATAAAAAAAAATTGTCCGCTCGCTGTCTGCGAATTTTTTCTGACACTACTGGACCAATTTTTTTCAAATTTGGAATCAAAGTCAGAGGTCACACGAGGATGATCTTACCACTTCGACATTACTATCCGCCCATTCCTTTCAAGATGGCTGCTGAAAAACTTGTCTTGGTATAGACTGCAGCTTCCAAACTAATGTACCGATTTCAATGAAACTTGTCGAAAGTCTTCTCTTCATTGCCTTATAAATATATGTACAGATCATACTCCACATTTAAGACGATGGCCGAAAGACCTGTGTCGTATAAACTGTAGCGCCTGAACGGATGAACCTATATTAATGAAACTTGGCTAAATATTTCTTCTCGATGCCTTATAAATTTATCTATATAGCATACTTTAAAGAAATGATACTGAAAAAAGAAGTTACGAGGGGTGATTAAATTAGATTTCAGAATAACTAAAAAAATGCACACTTTATAGTTAACGTATTATAGATGGTTATTTAGAAGTTCACGAAATTTCCTAAAAAAACAAAAACAAATCATCGAAATCGGACAATTTGAACGAAAGATGTGGTATTATAAATATTTTTCATTGGTTCTACTACAAAGCTTATATCCTTTGTTTTGGTTTTTGGTTTTTTGAAAGCGTTACTTCAATTGAAGCAATGTTGACTACTTTTCTTAACAACTTACTAATGACGAAAAAAAATATTTAGGCCAATAATATGAACCACCTTTTATTTACTTTTCTGTATGTAACTTTTGATTTATAATTGTTTGAAAACAATAAAACATTCGCTATGCATGGATTTTTAGGTTGTAAAACATAAATCGATTTTTTTAGTGTGAAATGAGAAAAATATATTGTAAATTGTATTAAATGGATTCAAATGTGTAATAAATTACAATGACCCAATGACCAAAAGATAATACCAGTAAAGTAGGTAAATTATTTTATAATTATTATTTTTTTTATACAAAAACAATTCAGCTTCGAAAATTCTAAACCATCGAATTCCTCCCGTATCCAATCCTTACTATCCAAAATCCTTCTTAAAATCCTGAATGCTCCCTACTTTATTAGAAATAAAACCATCCATAATGACCTTAATGTTTCTATTGTTTCAGATCTGGCCCAATCCAGATACCTATCCTTCCATAATATAAACTTCAGAATCATCCAAACCCTCTCGTTTCTAACCTTGCTTCCTCTTCAATTCCTGATAACCCTCCGAGGAGTCTGAAAAGAAGATGGTCCCGTGATCTCCTAATGTAGACATATCATTAGAGTGCTACTTTTTGTAGCTACTCTGCAAGTGTTTTCCTGTCATTATATCCATTATGTTCAAATTTACTAGATGTATTTATTGAATAAAGTTGTAAATATAATTATAAAATAATAAAAAAAAGATAGATTCGAAAATTGTTTTGAAATAAAGAATATATAAATTTGTTGAATTGATGTATGGAAGGTTTTTTTTTTTAATTTAATGTCATTTACTAAACCATCAGAACGTTACCAATGTAAAGCTGAAATATTGCTCTTTGAAATCACACCAATAACTTTTATTTTCGGAAATCTGAACAACAGCAGGTTTTGTACACGTTAATCTTACTTATAGAATCTGATTTCAACATAAGGTTAATATTTGGCATATAGCTATAGAATAAGTATGTACCGACCGAAGGAGCAAAGTGTGTTTAAATATTTTTTTAAAGAGAAATAAAGTTGATGTCTGCATCGATTTATATATAACAGCCTAGATGTCCATGTACAGTGAAAAAAATACTATAATATAAAAAAAAAACGTTAAAGTTGTATAAGGTTTTTTTTTCCGTTTACTAGCTAGAGTGCATTCACTCGGATATTGATATAATATTTTAGGACCCAGTATCACCAAAAAAGTTTCATTGAATAAAGGTTCCCTAAGTAACCTTCGCTCTAAGATCAATTTGTGAAGGAATTCTGTTGGGTTAAACTGAAATGTTATAACATGATATCGTGAGATTGACGGCTTCAACTCCAGTAATATCACCTTCTCAAGAAATAGTTGGGATGCTCTTCGTCCTAACAATATTACAAAGTTTGCTTTTGATATTGAAGAGGAATTTCCAATTGATGGAGTTCATGTCAATAGTTACTTAAGCCTACTTCCTTCAGTAATATCCATCCATGAATCATCTTCATAAACGTGCCGCGAGAGTTAGTTTAGATAGGGACGGATTGTTTGATTACTGTAAACACCACAAACACAGAGCAAGTTCCTAAATTCAACGTTAATGCAACCGATATATTCCATCAACCTATTGAACACAGCACCGATGGATTTTTGATGAGTTTAGGAAGGTCCTGCTAGATTTCAGCGGAAGGTTAACATTACTAGACGGTTACAAAACGCATGAAAAAAATAATATCTATTGAATTGTTGAACTTCAAAACAGAAATCATAATAACTATCTAATTCTACAATACTTTCTTTCCGACAGATTTTTCTCCGTCCGACACGGGTAGCAGAATTATCTTCCATCAGGTATGTCTCAGCAGGAGTACCCCAAGGTTCAGCATTCGCTCCATTACCGTATATCACTTACACTCATGACACATCTTGTAGTACCAACATTTTAACAGCGACATATGCAGACGACACAGCAATTTTAGCAAGACACAAAAGTCAAACATATGCCTCTCAGATCCTACAACAGTATTTAACAAGATTATATGACTGGTTTAAACTTTCAAAATCAGACTAAATCAAGACAAATCACATCACATCTACCGTTCGACATGAAACATGCCCTTCAGTTTTCCTTGACAAAACACAGATTCCACAGACAGAAACCGTTCACTACCTTGGTCTGACATTTGACCGAAAAATTATGCGTTTTAAAAAATAAGTGAAAAAAGTTTATATTTTTTACTTAACAATTTATTTTACAACAATTTATATTGGTTTTAATTTATTTTACAATTTAATTTGATCAATTTAATGAGGCGATGGGTCCAACAAAAAAAAAAGCTTGGAAATTTATATTACGTACAAACATTACGAGTGATAATTAGCATAACATATTGTAAAACGAAGAATATAGTTGGTTTTATTACAATGCTTTTATTACATACTATATATAACTATATATAAAAATAAAATGGTATATATAGTAAATATATTTTTTAAATAAATAATTTAATAAATAAATAAATAAATAAATAAATAAATATATATATATATATATATATATATATATATATATATATATATATATATATATATATATATATATATATTTATTTATATATGGTAAATAACTATTTGCTTTCAAAGAGTCGTTTGGCATGTTTGGCATTTATATAAATAAGAGTTTTCATTAATAAGGTTGTGTGAAAATTTTGCGGTGTCGGTCATGCCAAACAACTCTTTTTTTTTAAGGCCAGCTTTTTTTTGGAGTTTGTGCTCAAAGTTTCTTACGATTAAGAGGAAAGCAAATAGTTATTTACCAGTTTTAGCATAATTAAAAAAACAAAGTTTGACAATCCCCACATTGAAAACGCCCCAATTTTAAGAATTTTAGAAAAAATTTTTTTTTTTTTTTTTTTTTTTAATTTCTTTATTGAGTATTATAACAATCTGTCTGTTCGACATTGGTTATAGTGAGGTAGGATGACATTCACACCATATGTACAAAAAAATAAAATAAATAGAACAAAATAATAATCAAAAGTATATACAATAGACAATAAAATAAAATAACCTAAAAAATAAGAAAATTAAAACTAAGGAAAAAAAAAAAAAATAACATGCATACCTATATACAATCAGGCGAGGGAACTCCAGGAGAACCCTGCGCTACTCTTCCAACCGCGTCACTGGTACTAAAGCCAGCGGAGATTGGTCGAGAGCACTTTAGCCACATACACACATGTCTTGAGTGAAGAATCTGGCCATTGCCAGAACTCCAATTTATATAATTTACAAAAGGTCGCGAGGCCACTGCCGTTTCAACCTTCTTGGAGGATTATAGGGATGGGAGATGCTTGATAGGGATTGTGCAAGAGGATTTGGGTGGTAAGTAAGGTTCTGGTGAAATTTGGAGAACTTTTCTGGGATAAGGTCTAGGACAAATGGGATGTTAAGGTCATGATGTAGGGTTTTGTTGGATACATAGAAAGGAGCATCGACTATTGTTCGAAGGACTTTAGACTGGAAGGATTGGATGCGCTTGATGTTAGAAAATTTTGCTGATCCCCACAGTTCTAGTCCGTAAGTCCAAATAGGTTTCAGTATTGTCTTGTAGATCAGTAGCTTGTTTTCAATGGAAAGTTTAGATTTTCTGCTTAGTAGTCGGTATAGTTGGCCGTATCGTCGGTTGAGTTCTTGTCTTTTGAGTCTAGTATGCGGGTTCCAAGTTAGTCTTCGGTCTAAATGAAAGCCAAGATACCGGACTGTGTCTGAATAAGGAAGCTGGATGGAATTAAAGAGTACTGGTGGACAGGAATTGCGTCGGAGTGTAAAAGTAATGTGTTGGCATTTAGATTCATTAACTTTAATGCGCCAGTTATTACACCAGTGCTCAATCAAGGTGAGATGACTTTGGAGATTTAAGGATGCTATTTCGGGATCAGAGTTGGATGATAAGATTGCGGTGTCGTCAGCGAATGTTGCAAGAAAAGTATCGGGATGAACAGGGATGTCAGCAGTAAAGAGGATGTAAAGCACGGGACCCAAGACGCTGCCTTGGGGAACACCGGCTTTAACGGAGTAGATATTGGAAAATTCTGTTCCACAGCGAACTCGAAAGGAGCGGTCAGAGAGGTAGGATCGGAGGACTAGGTACAAGGACTGAGGTAAATGGATTTTAAGCTTGGAGAGCAGTCCGGAGTGCCATACCCGGTCAAATGCCTGTGCAATGTCCAGAAAGGCACCCGAACAGTATTCCTTGTTTTCTAGGGCTGAGGAAATATGATCAACGACTCGGAGTCCTTGTTGAACAGTAGAATGTTGAGAGCGAAAACCAAACTGATGGGAAGGGATATTTTGGGATTCTATAATGGGTAGGATTCGTTTCAAAAGGATCTTTTCAAAAATTTTTGAAAGGATTGGGAGTAGGCTGATTGGTCTATAGGATGTTGAGCTATTGAGAGGTTTTCCTGGTTTTGGGAAAAGGATAATAGTGGAGTGTTTCCATAACAGAGGGAAGTGGGTGGTGCGTAGGATACAATTGTAGATATATGTAAGGAATATGACTGCTTTGGATGGAAGTTGTCGAAGGATTTGAGGTGTAAGGAGATCATGTCCAGGAGCTTTACGGAGGATTAGTTTTTTTAATTGAAATTTTACTTCGGAAGGATGAATAGCTTTTGGGGGCAAGGAAAGTGGGATTGGTGATGTAAGGAGTTCTTCTACTGTTACGGTGTGGGCAGGATGGGATTCCGGATGTGAAATAAATGTATTGGATAGGTGAATGGCGAACTCCTCAGCTTTATCTTCGTCAGATGCTGCCCAGGAGCCATCACCTCGTCGGAGAGGATGGGAAATGCGGTGAGGATTTAGGATTTTTGTTGTGGTTTTCCAAAGGGAATTGTCGCGAGAAGAGAGGGAGGATAGGTAGGAGTTGAAGGATTGTGATCTGAAGGTGGCTAATTCCAGTTTTAATTGTTTGCAGTAGTAATTATAGGAGCAGCGGTCGGTAGGATGTCGGGATCGTTGCCATAATAATCTGGCACGGCGTTTGGTGCGGATTAGGTTAAGGAGGGGTTGGGGTAGAATGGTCTTTATAGGAATTCTGGAGGAGTCTTTTGGAAAGGAGGCAGTCCAGGCGGCTTGTTGGATTGTGGTAGTAAAGGAATTTACGGCACTATCAAGGTCATCGGGAGTTTTGAGGGATATGTTGAGATCAATATTATCGGAGATTATTTGGCGGAAAAGGTCCCAGTTTACTGGGCCCCTAATGAATGACGGTGGAGAAGGTTTGGGAACAGGTTCAAGTGAAACATTAAGGATTAGAGGACTATGGTCAGAGGAAAGTTCATTTAGACGTGTAATGGAACAATTGAGGGGACTTAAGCCGCTGTGGATAAAGAAATCTAGAAGATCAGGATTACGGTTGGGATCTGTGGGCCAGTAGGTAGGAGAGTTGGGGGAAAGGAGGTGAAAACGTTGGGAATTGAGTGCAGACAGCAGGGTTCGGCCACGAGAATTCGTGGTTCTGGAACCCCATTGTTGGTGCTTGGCATTTAGGTCTGCACCCAAGATGAAGTGATGTCCTAAGGAGTCGAGGAGAGAACTGAATTGGGCATTGGATATGGATCGGTTAGGAGGGCAATACGCTGATGCAAGAGTGACCGGAAAGGAGAAGGTTTTTATCACGATAGCGGTGGACTGTAGGAAATCATGTATTGGTAATGGGAGTAGGTGATGGGAGAGGGATTGGTGTACAATTACAGCAGTACCGGCATGTGCTTTTCCGTCAGGGTGGTCAGTACGATATGTCAGGTATTGTGGTATATTGAAGTGCTGTTTAGTGGTTAGTCGAGTTTCAGTAATTAGTGCCACATCAATGTTCTTGTCAAGTAGTAAAGTAGATAGTTCGTCTGTATGATTTCTAACACCATTCGCATTCCAAAGGAGAATGGATATGGGTTTAGGGATGTGAGTCATTTAAGGATTTTTCAAAGGAGGGATGAGGTGAGATACGAGATTCGTGAGGAGTGATATGAGTGGAGTAACAAGGGATTTGAAATCGGTGAGGAAAGATGCTAACAAACTTGTGAGATCTGTTGCATTTGAAGGAGGAGGAATATGAGGAATTTGTTGTTGGTGGTTAGGTATATTAGGATGAAGAGGATTTTGAGGTTGGGTTTGAGGTTGTTGTTGTGGCAGGGCTTGACATTTATCGGTTAAAGTCTTACCTCTAAGTAGTTGGGAGAATGATACATCATTGTTTACAATTCTGGAAGGCTCTCTCTCTCTTCTTGTTCTTAGTGCTTCATCTTGAATCCGGTTTTTCTGGTGTCTGGTTTTGAGATTCTTGTAAATTTGGCAGCCTTTGTAGTTGGCCGGGTGTCCCTCCAAGCATAGGGCACATACTGCTGGATCTTGTATAGGTTTGGTGCACTCTACAGATTTGTGCTGTTCACCGCACTTCACGCAACGCGGCAGATGGTGGCAATATGTCTTCGTGTGGCCATAGGTCTGACAATTATGGCACTGCACGATGTCTCTCTTGGGATATGGCTTCTCAACTTTCACCATTGTATAGTATATTCTTGTGATATCATATATTTTTTCGATACCTGGTGATGGCTCCAAGTCCACGAAAAACAATGGTAGTGGGATCCTATTTCGTAATCCTGGCTGTTCCCTGTCCTCCTTCAAAACGTTTGTTACCTGGCGTACATTGAAACCAAGCGTCGTTAGTTCTTCTTTAATAACTTCAGTGGGGGTTGAGGAATGTAAATTTCTTATCACCACTCGTAAAGCTCTTTCCTGCCTCAGCTGGTAAGTGTGAAAATTCGCATTTGTTTCTGATAAGTACTTCACTATTTTTCGGTAGGCTTCTGCAGAATCAGGTGTTATCTTGGTGTCATTGGTCCTGTTAAGGCATGAATAACTGCCAGAGCAGATTTTATTTAGTTGGGTGCAGAACATCTGGAAATTTTTTATATTTTTCACAAATATCGGAGGAGGCTTTGGTTCTCTGGGTATTGCTGCAGACTCCATTACTTCTTTGTCATTTTGAAGCACTTGGTAGGGGTTTGGAGTAAAGAAAGGTGATTCTTCAATCGTTTCTTGTGCAGACGTACCTGGTTGGGGCTGAGGTTCTGGTTCTGAAGTGTTCATTTTGGTCACTGGAGGTATTTCTCGTAGGCAGCGACGAGTCCTTTGTTTGGCTGGTGAGCTAACTCCGTCTGACCGAGACCTCTTGGGCACCTTACTGGCCATCACTTGCTGATCATACCGCATATCATAAGAGAAAAATAAATAAATAAATAAAAAAAAAGAAAAAAAAAAATTTTTTTTTTTTTTTTTCCTTAAAATAACAAAAAAAAAGATGCCAACAGTAAATATCAACTGCTCTGATATACACTTTAACTGTATCACGTGAATAATCAGAGAGATTCCGCTATAAAATTGGTAAAAACTGAGAGAGGAGTTGAGGAGACAACCTTCTCATCAGCTGATCCACTGCCTTATCCTTAGAAAATAAATATTTTTTTTCATATTTTAGGCAATAAAATATCAATATCCACCAAATATCATTCCGCTTAACAAGTTTAATCCTCTGTTCAAATCCCTAAGAACACTTGCCTATATGTTGTCCAAGTCTGTCTGTCAAACCCTCGTTTGCTACTGAATCGTAAAGTTTTAAGGAGGGTCGAAAAAAAGAATAATAAGAAGATAAATAAATATTTGTGTGTTACGATGAGATTACTACGTTTCAGGGAATGTTAATAATTTGATAAAAAGGGGTCTGTACCACGGACTACATTGACAATGACAAATAATAAAGATGCTTTTACCTAGGTTTTAAGTTTTTAAATGTTTACAAGACTTTTAACAAATACTTTTGTAAGTTGTAAAATATAGAATAGAACGGAAATAAATCCGGAGCGAATATTTCAGTCCAACCAAACAACATTTCAAATAAAAACTAGCGCTACCCAAAGATTGATTATAAAATCGAATTTAATGCCTTCTGACTTGGCAAAGTCCAAAAGCATAAAATAGCTTTTAGAACAGAAGTGAAGACTTGGCTATATCCGAGGATTTAAGTACCGGATGGAATACCAGAAAGTTATTAAAACTTTCCAGCTGTTGGAGTTGTAAGTTTTGTTACAAAACTGTTAAAGCACACGAGAAGTGCATTTATAAATTGGTTGGATTATTCGTCAAAATAATAATTTTTAACATTTCAAGGTGTACATATATAAATTTTATAAAAACTTATGTTGGAATATATATATTTAAATATTTTTTAAGTAGCCAAAATGAAGGGGCAAAAATATCAACATATTTTTATAATATATAATTGTAAGTTTTAGAAAACAATTATATCATGCAATACATTTATGTATTTAATATCATAGAGTAGTGGTAATAGAGTGACGAAAAACTAATGATCAATATATACTTTTATATTTTTTAATAGAAAATAAATATTTCCCAGTAACCCTGATGGAATTTCCATCTAAAACAAATAGGAAGTTATAAAATTAATTTTTATCTTGACACTCACAAAAATCTGATAATAGTAATTTATAATAATTTTCGTTTGTTTATATTTATAATAATATTCTTAGTTTTATTGAAGTACCACCCCCAGTCCGTCTTACGGCTGGACAACCACCATTTTATAAATTAAAAAACTATTCATTTAATTGTACTACTCCATGCTCAAATGGTATAACTTTAATTTATATGTATTATGTATTTAACTGTATTATGTATTTCAGATTCAATATATTTTATCAACGTAAAATAAACTGAACGAATCCCAAGTTCTGATAAATTTTTAATTTCTTTAAAAATCTATATAATGCACCTCGTCTTATTGTCAATTTATATTATTTTTAATGGCAATTTACTACCATAATATATATTCAACTTGTCCAGCTTCATATAGGAACGACAATAATTTATTTTTTTTTTCTAATATTTCCATTGTACGTTATATTGTTTTTATAACTTTCTATTCATTTTCTATTTTATAATAACTATAATTATATCCAAATATAATATAAATAATATTATATATAATATAATAATTAATACATTGTATTCAAGGGAAAATGTCTGGATCTAAAAATATCTGCTGTCACCTAGGTAAAATCAAATAACCACCTCTAGATAAATTCCCGAACAAATTATTAATCTTAACTCTTTATTTTGTAATAAGGAAGTATTACGTAACAGGAGCTTAACACATATGCAATTAAATGAACAGCTGTAAAATTTATAAAATAATCGCCTAAGTTGAGCTCCTGTTCTCTGCTGCATTCCTGATACTAAAATATAAAAATCACTAAAAACTTTTATATAATAGAGAGATAATTATTTCTTAAAGTTGAGTGGTGAGTGTAAGTAGTGTTATGTATGCTTCGCACCATTTTATTTATTTTCAATCTAAAGAGAACATCATTGTTTCTCCTCACAGGAGGAAAATTTATTTTTATATGAGGGCATTGATAACCATCAGCAGTTTTTTTGCCCCTAAACCCAAAACACCAACAACATAATTTTTTTGTTTCTTAATCTCATTCATTTATTTATTTATTTTTTTGTTTTAAGAAGCCTTAAACATTAATCCAACGATATAAATTAATCACTATTGAAACTTTAAGTTTTGTCAAACTTCAGTTATATAAATGTTATCATGCTTGCAATGAAATAAAGTAACTATGAATAAAAATACACATTTATTAAAGCCTAGGACAAAAATATCCATGGATAATAGAATAATAATAAGATAGATAAGGAATAATGAAGATAAGGATGGTTGAGGTGATCAGTCAGAAATAAAAAGGCAAAAATAAATAATAATATTTAATAATAAATATAAATAAATAAAACTTGACCAAATAGATTAATGATTATTTCAGATATTTATTTAAAATATATATTTATATCTGTCAGATAAGCAATCGCACGATTTATACACCAAAACCTGATTACAAGAAGCTTTGTGTTTTTGCTTGCCCCTACTGGCCCGATAGGACCCTGGATTAGCCCATTGTTAAGATTTTAACAATGAGATAGCAAGATGGAGTACAAGCCATTAATTTTTACTACTGAATGGTCACTAAGTTAAGTTATACAATTTAATTCTTAATTACTTTTGAACTACAACACTTGCACCTATATAGCGAACCTTACACGGTCATTCGGAATGGCATTCCGAGGCACTTTTAACATTCTGATTGATTGTGTAATATTATGATTGAAGTACTGATGGACGTAACTGACGGATTTCCGAAAATCCGTAAATCAAATCTTCAATCACGAGGAGTAGAGGAGATAATGAGGTAAAAGTGGTGGGGTTAGTTTATCTGTACCGTTGTACATTTCTGATTTTCATTAAAAGTAAAAAGTTGTTCATATCTCTAGTTTATATTTTTGCAAACGATCTTCAACAAGTTTTAAACAGTCAAGTAGGCAATAAATTTAAAAAAAAGTAAAAACTTCAAAATTTATTTATAGAAGAAATTTATATTAAAATTTATAATTTCGAGGAAAATCTCTTTATTTCACCCTCACACATCTTGATAAATTCATTTTAATGTTCTCGACAACGTTTCAGGCAATTTTGCCAAATGTAAAGTCGAAATATTTATATCATTATTATATAATCCATATAATAATATTTTTTATTATAATAATTATCGTAACATTAATCTCCTCACATTCTTCTAATTATAAAAATCATAACCTATATTTATAATCATAAATTATATTTATGAAAAGTCAATTGACAGTTTTTTCAGAGGACATAAGGCTGTTGTATTAAAAGGACGAAAAGGCATAACATTTGATGTAAATTTAAAATAATGTTTAATTTTTTGACAGTCCACAGTTTTTTAGAATTGATTTTTTATAAATAAGTTATGAATTTTATAATTAGAAGAATATGAAGGGATTAATGTTATATAAAAAAATGTTATTAGATGGATTATATAATAATCATCTAAATATTTCGATTTGGAAATGGGCAAAATTGCCTGAAACGTCGTCGAGAAAATTAAAATTAATTGAAGCGTGGAATAGAGGTGTAAGGGTGAAATAGAGTTTTTTCACTAAATTTTGAATTTTATTTATTATATATGCCCTTGGAAATTTAAAAGATTTAACAATAAAAAATTAATCTTGTGTCGTTATAAAAATATAATTTTATGATCATTCAAATCTTAGGAGAAAGTCAGATTAAGTTGAATTATATAAGAATGTCATTCATATAATTATAATAACTGTTCCTATTTACAACAATGTTTGTTGGAGTACTACATATGTCCAGGACGTGATGTTCCCAGGGGTACGAGGAAGGAAACTACAACACGCGTGTACGCCATGGACAATAAACATAAAAGAGCGCGTGATCCGTCCCTCCAGCAATTTACACGTACGTGACCATGACAAAGAAATCCTTGTTTGGAAGGGTGGCCTATAGGAAAAAAGAAAAAAAAAAACTTGTCCTCTTACATTTTAAATATTTTCACTTTCAGCCTTTAAATAATTAAAAATAGAATTGTGATTTGAAGTTAGGCTCGCAAGAAAAAAATAACTGACACATTCGTGTAGTATTATTCTTTCGCGTAACATGAAAATAATATTACCATTTTAAAGTAAGTCTCTAATTTATCTGTTTGTAAGTTTTAACAATCAGCTGATAAACAAATCAAATCAATAGCAAAAATGCCTAATTTTAGTTTAACCTTGTTAATCGAGAAATATTACGTTATTTTTCAATGGAAGGACAATTTAGATTGTTTATCGCAGGAAAGCGGAGAATTTCAGACAAAATAATATTAAATGAATAAAGCTGTACAAAGTAACGGAGAGTGGTAAAAAAAATATAAATAATAATTTCAGAAAACTAATGTTATTTAACCTAAATCACATGTGTTGGTTGATTATTGAAAATAATAAACCAACACATGTGATTTAGTATACACTTTTGTGTGAATATTGTATAGATTTTTTCAAAAGGTTACGAAATTTCCTAAAAACCAAAAAAAAAATCGTTCAAATTGGACAATTATGAGTCAAGATATGGCCTCTAATTGTTTTTAATATGTTCTAATCCAAATTTTATATCCTTTGTTTGGTTTTTAAATTTTGAATGTGTTACTGAAGTAATCCTATTTCTCTTTAGCATATTACTATTGATTAAAAAAAAGTTTAGTCCAATAATTGGAATCACCTTTTTTTTTTTTTTTCTTTGGAACTAGGAAGGTAATGTTACTTCAGTATAAGGTATGTATAGTTGTTTGGAAATAATAAACCATTGTGAAATAATTTGCAGCTTTTTTTTTTTTTAGTTTTTTTAAGTATATTTTGCCACATTAAAAGCCATTAATATCAATAAAATTTTCTTACTAAATGTAATTTTTTAAAGTTTTTTCTAAGTTTGAAAAAAAAGTATTTAAAATCCATCATGCCGATGCCATTGTTTAAAATAATATTTAATTGTTCTTGTGTGAAAGAAGAAGTGAAATACAAAAATATTTGATGGATATGTTTATAACCTTAAATACTTTTGCTGTAGTTTAATAACACTAGATATGATATTATATTTCAATAATTAGGTATCTATTGGTCGTTTATTCCAAAAAATCATGAAGTACATTTTTAGAAAATTAAATTAGTGAATAATTTGATGAATTTTCCCTTTGTGAAATCCCAACATTATCCACTTACAATTAATGTGACAACTTTTGACCTATCCATGGCAGGCAATGAAAATTTCGTAATTTTATTTTAATAAACTATACAATGGAAAATAACAATTTAATAACTAATAGTTCTACGATCCATAACCATTTATAGGTTAAATATTCAGATGTACTTTCAAATATCTCTACACATATATGAACCTTTCGTTTGTCAGAGTGACTAACTCCAATTTCAACATTCTTTATTATTAATTATAGTGATGTTTCTAGCTTCAAAATTTATACCTTTATTCAGAGTTCTATATTTCTACATTGAAATCACCTACTTTGGAATCAACTTGATCAATGTCTGTATAGATATAACTTTTCCAACTCAGAATTTCACTAAAATGACATTACTCAAAAATTTCGATATAATAAATATACTATTTGTCATTTTAATGGTCTTAATGATTTGTTATCTGTAAGCTTTAAGCTATAGCTCCGTTAAAAGTGTACTTCAAAATTTTTTAATAGCCCAACATTGCCAGAAAATAATTTCTACTCAAAGTAGAGCGGTAAGTGAAAGTTGTGTGTTGCGCGCATCAGATTTTTTATTTTCTTCCACAAAATTATAAATAGTAAATTATGATTATAAAGAATGTTCGTTTTGTTTAATTTAAGTTTTATTTTACACAAAAACATATTATATATATGAATCGAGAGAACTTTATCTAGTTTAATTTGAATGTAAAAAATTTTCACGATCGCAATACTTACCCTTACTATAGATTACATATATACGTAAGTGAAAGTAAAAACAATCAGCTGTCTTATGGACTTATGAATGGTACGCCCTCCCCTCCCCTCTACGAGCTGGGACTATATGAATGGAGATCGAGTGTCTTTTCTCTCTCAGCATCTAGAAGCAGAGATAGTCAGTTAGCGTTTCCCTTTAATATAGTCAGCGTCTACCTTAGTTAGTATTTACCTAACCCAGTGGTTACTTTGATGTATATCTTCGTCGGTGTACATTCATTAGCTGCCAGCTGAATTAAGAAGAAATTCACCTCCAAGAGTAAAATAAGGACTGATGATTTTTTATTTATTATGGAATCAAACCTTTTATAATAGATTACAGCCATACTCTAGACGTTTCACCTTAAATTTCCGAGCGTGAATCACCTCTTAATTTTTTTTTTTTGTAAAGCATATAATAGACATTGCTTAGTTATAATTAATATCTAACTTACATTATATTGATTAGTTCCAAATTCCAAATTGATTAGTTCCGAGCGTGAATCACCTCTTAATTTTTTTTTTTTTTGTAAAGCATATAATAGACATTGCTTAGTTATAATTAATATCTAACTTACATTATATTGATTAGTTCCAAATTCCAAATTGATTAGTTGCGAGCGTGAATCACCTCTTAATTTTTTTTTTTTTTTTTTGTAAAGCATATAATAGACATTGCTTAGTTATAATTAATATCTAACTTACATTATATTCATTAGTTCCAAATTATATATTATTACAAATTTAATTTCTTTCTTCGCAAATAATTCATTTTGAAGTTCTTCCCTTCCCTTCTTTTTCTTTACTATTATTATTATTAAGTTTTACCAAAGTAAAATTGCTTTATTTTTTATTTTTATATAAATCATTATAATTTTTCTATAGTGTATATGTATAATCATTATAATTTTGTATAGTTTAGTTTAATTGTAAGTTAAAATCTCTCGATTCATTAAAAAAAAAAAAAAATTCTCCACTTATTGATGAATAACAAACAATATTCCACAATATTTTCACTTAATAAAAATTGATTAAAACACTTATTCATTTTGTATGTTTCTATTTTTTTTAAACTAATTTTAATTGTATTATAACTATTTTTAGTTATTATAACTTTTATTTTTTTAAAATATTTTTATTGAGAAAAAAATAAATTTTTACTCAATTAAGGGCATTCAGTATTTCGGATGTATGAAACACAATCATACCATATATACAATAAATGAAAAACAAAATTATAATAAAAGAAAACTTGGAATAACAGAATAAATCAAACAGGAGACAGCATTAAATTAAAAAAAAAATAATAAATCCACATTCATAATTATTTACAATATTTACAGTTAGCCGAGGGAGTTCCGAGTCGGGCCTTTCTCCCCACTTGAGGAGGAATACTCAAGACTCCAAGAGATCCCAGTGCTTCTCTATCAGCCGCATCACTAGGATGGGAATCCAGTGAAGACTAACAGAGGGCACTAAAGCCGCATACGCTCATGAGTTGAGTGGAGAAGCTGGCCATTGCTAGGACTCCAGTGACGTATTTACAAAAGATCTCGATGCCACTGCCGCTTCAATCTTCTAGGAGGATTGCAGGGATGACTGGAACTGGATAAGGATTGTGATAATGGATTAGGATGATGGATTAGGTTCTGATGAAAATTTGTAAATCGGGATGGAATAACGTCAAGGATATAAGGGATGTTAATGTCATGATGTAAGGTTTTGTTCGTAACATAATAAGGAGCATTGACTATTACACGGAGGACTTTAGACTGGAAGGATTGGATGCGTTTGATGTTCGATAATTTAGTTGGCCCCCACAGTTCAAGTCCGTAGGTCCAGATGGGTTTCAGTATGGTCTTGTATATTAATAGTTTGTTTTCAATTGAGAGGTTAGATATTCCGTTAAGTAGTCTGTATAAATAATTTAATCGTCGGTTAAGTTGTTTTTTAAGTCTGGTGTGTGGGTTCCATGTTAGTCTATAGTCTAAAAAGAATCCAAGATACCGAACTGTGTCTTAGATGGGAAGAGGTACTGAGTTGAAAAGGATATGTGGACAAGATCTGCGTTGGAGGGTAAAGGTGACATGCTTGCTTCATTGATTTTGATGCGACAATTGTTACACCACTGCTCTATTACAGTTATTATAACTACTCAAGATTAAGGAAAATAGCTCAAAATGGAGTAATAGCTGCACAGTGTGTGCTCCACTGTGCGTTGGCACAATTTCTTTTTTTATTTTGAGTATTTCACTTTGACTGCATTCTCTAACCAACTCCTTCTAATAATACTTCCGAACAATGAAAAATGAAAATAATGTTTTTAAAAAAAATGATTTGTGTTATTTTGTAAATATATAAATTATATCATGATTTTATTATTATTATTATTATTTTATCAATGATCTTAGATAGACTTTTGTCATCAATAGCTATAATTCCAGGAAGTATGTAAAGTTCTTAAGATTATTTTTGTTATCTTTGTTAGGACATAAATACAAGAGTTGGACAGAGGATAAAGCTCATCTCTGACTTAAACATATGGTATAAAGTTACGGATGAAGTTTACAGTTTACGAGCCAGTAACAAGAACTGATGGGCCTGAATTGGGCCATAACATCCAAGAGACTACTAGGAACAGTAAGGGCCACTATAAAGGGCTTTTCCAGAACTGAATTGCCCAAAAGCTCCTTGAATCGAAGAAGGGGGAAAATTATACCTTTATCTATTAGCTACTTCTCTCTAAAAAAAACAAAAAACAATGGTATAAACCAAAAAGACCTGATACAGCAGTGATTCGCTGAGTTTAGAGTCGATCTGCTGGATTCTAGCGAAGATATTCTGTAGCTTATGAAAAGTTATTAAACACAATTAATAAAAAATTAACAAAACAATCTACCGTAATGCTGAATTAAAAATCTGGTGCGGTGCGCGCATCGCACAACTTTCACTTACAACCCTCTTCTTAGCAGAAATAAGTATTTCTAAACAAAGCGAAGTGGAAGTGAAATATATAGACCCTATATTTATTTATATTTCATTATGGATATTTTTATTTGTATAAGTACCCTCATAAATACGAATTTTAATATTTATGTCACTATTCTCAATACATTAAATATTAAATAATACCAACAATAGCTGTTAACGCCGCATAGGCTTATTTCTCAATATTTGCATTATTATTTCTCTCAACATTTACCCCTTTTTAATGTTAACAATAAAAGGTTTATTTATTTATTTTTGGTAAAAACTGAGGGACTATTGTCTCAGAAATATATTTAAGTTTGTATTATAGTTTATATTTGGCTTCGTTTGCGATGTGTTATCGCGTTTGTGTATACGCTCCAGCCCGGCAGTAATACCCTGTCTTAGGGATTAAGACACAAATACTGCGATAATACTGTTGGGTCCTCAGTCTGGAGCGAGCCTTCGTTATTGGGTCCACGTAGTGGACAACTTTTCTCACCTTCCCACCAGCCGCTCCAGTTAACTCAAACCCCACCGGCCTAGTATGTGCCCTTTTGTTTTTTCGGCAGTCTGGAGCTACCTTTCGTACGTAGTAGAAGTCTACCCCCACCATTTTCACCCAGCTCCAGGTTCACCTCACCAGCCTAGCGCCATTATTTTATAACAGCTGTTGGGCGCAGCTGAGTAATCGATCGAGATCGATACCACCCCACCATCGATTACTTGACAGCTAGACATCGAAAGGTAACCAGGTGGAACCTCCAACTTGGCTCGTTTTTTTGTGTTTTTTTTATTCTCACCAAGACATTCGAACATTTAGTTAATTGTTTTCTTCGCTAAATTAGTTTTATTCTTTTGGACAATAATTTTTCTCTCATGTTTTATTTATAGTTTTTAGAAGTGGACTTTACTATATATTTTTTTCATAATGTTTAATTGTTTTTATTTTCACTGAACATTATATTTTATGTTTTCTTTTATTTCAGTGCATTCGAATAATTTTCTTTCTTCTCATTTGTTTGTTTTGAATTTTATATAAATCTTTTATCTCAATAAATGTTGTAAGCATTTAGAAGGGGACTTTTCATTTTCCATTTTTTGACTTATTGAATATTTCTATTTAATATTATTTTCTTTTGCATGCATTTGTTTTTTTCTTTAATGTTTTACAGGTCCCATATTTACTCCTTTTTTCCCCCTTTCCCAACATTTCACTCAAATTTTCCCCACCTTTGAGGAAACGCACCGGGGAAAGATTTGTACTTCGATTTTGAAGTACCCCTGGCCCCAACAATAGCATTTATGAAAACTAATAATAAAAACAAAGCATTTATTATATAAATGTATATTTATATAATATTGTCGGAGTCAGTATTATATTAATAACATGATACGTATGGAAGCTGCTCTAATCTTTCGGGCGAGCTTGTGTGCCCTCGTATTCCTCTGGTTCCTCAATTACAACTATTCTCCTTTACAATATCTGATTTCTGCTTTAGTTATTTATCAAATTCTTTCATATTTTATATTTAAATATTTTTCAAATTAGAAATTAATGTGAAATAGTCAATTGTTACAAATAAAAAAAAAGGTACTTTAGAGGAAACTAATATTGAAAATTAGTCATTTAAGCCCTGTTAGGGAACATAAATCAGAATAATAACCGGATTTTATTTAAAACTGCTTAATTTTACACTGATATGATGAATTTACTTAAAATCGTTAGAGCGGTTTTCGAGATAATCGTAAAAATATGTTTAGTCCATTATATAAAGTACCACTTCCGGTTAGCCAATTATGACGAAAAAGTTACTGTAACATCTCTAGCATATAAAAACCTTAAATATGTAATTTTACTTCCGTACGACTTTTCGTTTTAGAGCTAGACTGTCTGCGGGACTTATTGGGACTCAGGGGACCTCAAAACGTGTATATCAGCTGAAAACTCAGATTCAAAAATGTTCACGATGGCAATACTTACCCTTCCTATATACTACATATATAGGTAAGGGAAAGTAAAAAAAAAACTAAGATGTGTGGTTTAGACCACATGATAGAAGTGAAAATATCAACAAGAAAAGATTAATAATATGAAATATAAATTATAAATAGCAGCTCATTATAAAGAGGATGAAATGCTGAACATTTCCCTCGTTTACAGTATGTACGGCCAATTTTTAGTTTCCAATATATTTCAATCCATATCTTCAATAAAACTCATTAAAATTTTTCGACGCTATTTTTTCCCTATCCACCTCTCTAACACGGCTTCGCGTTAAAGTATAATTTTGAATAATAGCTCATTATAAAGAGGATAAAAGGATGAACATTTCCCTTGCCAGTAATATGCGGGTCATATTTTTAGTTTTTGAGATATTTTAATCCATAAGCAAAAACACGAGCGTTACACATCGGAGATCTGACGAGTCCATTATTATTATTATTCTTTATTATTCAACATAATTATTTTCATTGGACTATGAACATATTTAATTGATATATATATTTTTTTAACATTTATTAAGAGATATTTCAATCTGTCCCAATTAAGGACATTTATAGAAGAGTTCAGAGTAGTATAAAACGATAATACTAAAATTGCTTGATAATTGTAATATTTAAATACAATTTTATTTTTCTAATTACAAAAACGTATAAATATTATTTTTAATTATAATAAGTGAAAATACCATCTTTATTTAGCGCTCTTTAAATTAATAAATTTTCTAGACGATATAATAAGAATATAGTGGATGATAAAACCAACTGTTTATTTCCCAGTCTGGAGACTAGAAAATCTGGTATTGATCTAGCAAAACTTTAGCTTAGAAGATGCAAGAAGTATTTTCTTATTTGTTTTCTGCTAAACATAACTTAAATAAAATTCTAATTCAGCATTGAATTATTATTTTATATGACGGATAATCATAATTATTTATTTTCAAAAACTAAAAAGCGATATTCATCCCTCTTTCGTAAAGAAACATAGGAAGTAGAAGAGTTATGTAATTTATAATTTTACTTTTGAAATTAGAAGTGGGAGCTAAGTAATTCTGCAATTGTAAAAGAAAGAAACATTCCCGGATTTAACATGGTCTTAATTTCATTTGATCTAGTTACCATCAAAGCCTAATAGTCCGTGGTACAGACCCTTTTTTATGAAATTATTACCTTCCGCCTAAAATTTCGTAAATAGCTTCTCATCGTAACCTTCAACTATTTTATTTACGAAAATTCTCGGAAGCGTTTTCAATCTTGAGATCAGCAACCTTTGTCTATTTTATCAGGCACTAAAAATTCTTAAATACTCATTTGATTTTCGAATTGCGTGACCTACACCACCAATATTTCAAAATAACGAGGTTATATACACCGAACGGCCACCTTTTTTTCTTGATTTCGTGATCGAATTATTTTACAATACAAGTGGAAAGCAAATAGGTATTTAGGAGTTTTTAGTACCTTATTGAATAGACAAAGTTTGCCGATCTCCAGATTGAAAACGGCCCAAGAGTTTTAGTAAATAAAATAGTTGTAAGTTACGCTTAAATGAAGCTATTCACGAAGTTTCAGACGGGTGTTAATAATTTGAAAAATAGAGATCATTACCACGGGATATAATTAATTTAATTTCTCACCGTGTTCAAACGTACTCCCTTCTATGTCTATATTACTTAAATCGTCGCCGTTTCAGCAATTAACCATATATTTTGGCCTTAATAGTCTTGATAACCGACTCCTTGAGTACATTAAAGGGTTTAAATGATATGTACTCAAAACGTCCAATTATCCTTAAAATACACAAATATCTTCACACTCTGGAAAATTTAGGAAAATCGGTTTGTTTTATATGGGTTCCCAGTCACGTGGGTATAGTCGGTAATGAGCTTGCTGATACGGCAGCCAAACAGGCATTCGCGCTTCCACACCGAGGTACTCCTATCCTGACCCCTCCAGAAATGAGTTTTCCTCTCAAAAAAGAAATATTGGATAGTTGGCAGTCTATGTGGAATGAAAGCCCACCTAGCAAATTATAAGTTGTTGAAAAATCAGTAAATAACTGGATCACATCAAACCGCCTTAATCGTAGAGAGGAGATCGCCGTGACCAGGTTAAGAATAGGACACACGAACCTAACCCATGTGCATCTCATCACTAAGCAGCCACCACCAAATTGTCAGCACTGCAATAGCCTTCTCACAATCAATCATATTTTCCAAGAATGCAGTTATTATACTTCAAGCCTAAATCGATTATCTCTAAACAGGATTTATCGGCAGTATTAAGCAACTACGAATCAAACATAAAAACAGTGATAAAATTTCTTTAAATCCATAGGCTATTAAATAAAATATAAAAATAAATATAATTTTTATTTTATTGATATTACTTTTTTAAAATATTTATTTTAATATATTTCATTTTTTATATGTTTTAAAATATCTTTTTCATTTATTACTCTATCTAATAATAATTATTAATTCTCCTCTAAAGAGTTTACAAATATAACCGACTCGCAGGTGTTGATGACCCTACGCTTTTACGCCTTAAATCCTAAATAAACAAACCAACCATATATTTTGCTTTATTCATATTTATTTCGAGCCAAAATAACCATTATTATATAATACTTTATTATATGTTAGATTTCTTTTATTATATGAATATGTATATAATTATATATATATATATATATATATATATATATATATATACACACAGACTATAATGCGTTACAGCCTAGCCAGCCAGCCTTAAGTGCCCAACGCAGAGGCCGCTGTTTCCTTATTCAGGGACTACTCCGGAATTTAGATCAGTCCATTTGCGGTCCTTGTAAAATGCTAATAGTGACTGATGGTAGAGCTCGGCAAAGTCCATAATTATTATCGGTTCCTTTTCACGAACATTAAATTGAATGCATAAACATCCAACGTATATAATAATAATAATGCTTTATTTATTCTGGGACGAGTCCCTTTAGAATAATACAGAGAAACAAAAATGTGGGCTAAGTAGCCTTAGAGATGCATAAACAAAAATATAGAGTAATTAAATATGCAACAAATAATAAAAAATAAGAAATTATAAGTTACTTACTAATTTAAATCAGTTAATAATAAAAAATAAACATGAATTAAAATTATTAAGAACTTTCTGATAATTTATATATATATATTTACAGTAGTAACTACTTACAATTTTATGAGGACTAGATGGATAAGAAATGATTGAACAGGCGGGATTTAAAGGTAGGAAGGGTTTTGGATTGACGAATGTGGGGAGGGATGGAAGTCCATAGGGATGAGGATCGGATAATAAACGATCTGTCAAAAGCAGCGGTTCGGTGGGCCCTTATGTATAAATCAGAAGACCGGGAACGAGTATTGCGGGAACGAACGGAGGATTTGAATTGAACGAACTCGGAGATGTATGAAGGACGGTAGGATTGGATGACCTGAAAGAGGAAGGATGCTAGGAAATACGACGGTAGAAAGGATAACGCCACTTCAAATCTACATAAAAACAGGAAACAGAGGCGTCCCTTGTGATTCCGAAGATGAATCGTACAAAGCAATCCCCCCAGAGACGTCCCCATATACCGCACAGCAATAGTAAAAGTTGGGAAAAATTAAGGAAGTGACTAGGAGCCTACGGGTTTCAAGTGGAAATAGGTGACGGGAATAATTTAGACGTTTTAAGGTGGAAATGGTACGGTGGGAGATGTTGGATATGTGATTTTTAAAGGAAAGCGTTTGATCAAAGATCATTCCAAGGTTTTTGATCGAGGAATAAAATTTTATGGGATTATCATGTAGGAACAGACTATATAATTGTGGAAGGATGCGGTTTCAAACAATCCTGTATATCTTAAATCCAATAAATTTCATAAAAGGTGTTTGTTGTATGATACTTTCTACTATACCATCTGGCAACAGTCTTTTAGGTTTCTCATAAAATCTCTGAAATAGTATAATTTGTTTCTACCGGTGTAGTTTTGTATAGTATTATTAAGAAGACCCAATCGTGCAGAATTTGTTACTTTGATTGTACTTAAAAGCTATTTTTTCTTTTCAAACGTGTGTTATCAGTATGAACTCTTTTTACAGTTTCTTTTTTTTAAATTTAACCATTGTTCTATCAGAGATCGAAATACAAAACAACTAGTGATTCCTGACTTTATTTATATTTCTTTTTTTGTCCCTTTCACCGTTCCCTTCGCAATATTTTATGTGCGTTAACTATAAGGACGGCCCTTAGCCCTTGAACCGTGACAACACTATCAGATAACCTGTTCCAGTAACTACAAAGACGCTGACAGTTCCAGCACAGACCTCGTTACAACGGAACGAGTCACAGGCACAAAGTAACCGAGCCTTAATGAATCTAGCATCTCGAAAGGGATCTGCTTAATAAGGGCTTAATCAAGGATACGCAGGACATCATGAAGCTACATCAAAGGGGCTTCAAAGGAAGACATGTTAAGAGTTTTTTCTGGCTATTTTAAATATATATATATATATATCTTGATTAATTATTATAAAATAAGACTCTGTTTATTTCTTCACCATATTTATTTTAATTTTCATAGCTACGTTTCGGCCGGTAAGCCATCCATAATATAAATACCATTAATTTTGTATTTTAATGTAATTATGCACTCTATGAAGGTGGTATTAGTCCTATTTAATTAAATATTCTATGAATGATAACTCTGATTAGGTTAAGTCAAATTTTTAAATTTTTGTAATTTACTTTATCAGTTAAATTGAAAATTAACAGTACCACTAGATAGAATGAGATTGCTTTACATAAGTATCAAAGTAAGATCAACAGACATAAATTATTTTAGATTTTAAAACATCCTTACTTTATCCAACCATACTTTTTACATGTAGCCCAAAGTCAGATTAAATTCTAAGTTGGGACGTTGGGAGGTTGGGACGTTGCACATTGTTATATATTTCTTTATACTGCTTACTTATTAAAGGTTATTATTAAAGATTT
This sequence comes from Nezara viridula, assembly GCA_928085145.1. Classification (NCBI taxonomy): domain Eukaryota; kingdom Metazoa; phylum Arthropoda; class Insecta; order Hemiptera; family Pentatomidae; genus Nezara; species Nezara viridula. The sequence goes on along the minus strand of OV725080.1, from coordinate 150,662,076 downwards.
ATTTAATTAAAATTTAAATTTTGAGATTATATTGACATATGTGCTGTTTAATCCATTTGTATCAGCATGGAAATTACATACTGTGTCTAAATTTTTGGAAATGTAAATGGATTCTAAAACTTTTCTGTTGAAGCTGTTTTTTTTTTTACTTATTCGTATTTTAGTGTTGTTAAAATCAAAATTGTGTTTTTGTTGGGTGCTATGTGTTGATAATCCAGTACTTGTGTTATATTTTTTTATTTTGGAATTACAATTACTTGACAACTTAGATTGGTCGGTTAATTCTATTTTTTAAGTTCCGTTTTGTATGTCCTATGAAACATGTGCTATTTTTATTTCCGCTATTGCTATTTTTACATTCCTTACAATCTATTTTGTATATGAAGTCAGTTTTTTTCATTTTTGTCTGTTTTGTCTTTATTATTGGTGTAAATGTTTTAAATATTGTTTTTTGATTTTCTACTAAACCTTTAATCTGCTAAGTCATTTTTCTTAAAAGTATTGGATATTATGTCAGTAAGACTATTAATTTGTGTTTTTATGTGCTAATTTTTTTAGTTTTATGTGCTGGGATTCTCTATTTTTTGTTTCAATATTTTCTTCACTTCTGCTGGATGATGCTTCATTTTGGTTTATTACATTATTATAAAACAAGCACATATGGTATCGTGATTAACTTTATAGAGATATTTTAAATATATACCAATTATTATAACATGGGTTAATTATTAGAACTAAACAAGTATGTCTCCATAAAAGGAAAACAAATGTGTGCCCTTCGTTAAATATTTTTCAATAACAAAAACGTATATATATATATATATATATATATATATATATATATATATATATATATATATATATATATATATATAAGATAAAGACCGGAGACTGGCGGTATCAGCCTTAATACTATCTGGTAATGTAAATAAACAGGCTAAGTGTATATAAGGAGGCTTATGGAACGAATAAAGCAGTGTTATTTCAGAAGTCGTGTATGTTACATCTTTTCCCTTTTCCTTCTTTTTTTTTGTTTTCTAAGTCCGACGACGCTTAACTGGTGCCGAAACCCGGGACAACGTCAGGGAAGTAATTTTTTTTTAAGTAGATATTTTTTTTTTTTGGTGTTTAAGGAAAAGGTGAAATGCCGACAGAAGGATTGATTAGACCGGGAGTACTAAGCGTACCGGAAATTCCTCAACCTCAGGAGATTCCACAGATCAATCAGGTACCCCAGATCGCGCCTCAGGTACCTCAGATACCTCAAGTCCCTCAGGTAGCACAGATCCCTCAGATCCAGGAGATCCCTCCATTACCAAGGGACACGTTGGCAGAAGCACACGCCAATGCCTTGGAATGGATGAAAATAAGAGCAACAACCACGCAGGACTTACGGAGGGCCATTGCGGACCTGGAACGATTCGGAGGCGAGGTAGGCGAGCTCAACCATTTCTTGAAAGGCGGAGATCGTCTTATGTCAAGAATCGAGGTGAAGGTGGCGGAGGACCTGGTGAACCTAGGGGACGCTGAAGAACTAAAAGCAGCTCTTGTGTGCCGAGTAAGGAGGAACGTCCTGAACCAGATCCAAGCGGACGAGGAGACTCCGTGGCCGGTGATTAAGGAGCGGCTGAAGAAGGCTTTTGGAGGAGGTAGGTGGACACCGGAAGAGGACATATTCCAAATGTTTAGGGAGCGGCGGGCCCAACGACAGTCAAGGGGGCAATATGCGGGAGTACTCGTGGCGAAGTACAATCGCATAACCGAGAAGATGCGGGAAACAATGAGCGTGGGAGAGGTCGAAGCCAGGATGGAGTTTCTGTCGACAATATTGAAAGTCCAGCTGGCTAAAGAAACGGGGAAGAGGGACGGACTGCCCAGAGAGCGATCGTTCCTCGAATGCGCCCAGGAGATGATCGACCTAAGTGCCAGAGAGGAGGAGACACGGATGGATGTGGAAGAACCGGGTTGGACCCGGGTGACGGATAGACGACCATGGACAGCCCCGACAGGTTGGAAGAAGAGGGACACCAGGCAGCCGAGTGGAGAAAAAGCCCCGACGAGGGAAAGAAGATCGGGACAGTCGTCGAGGCCGAGGAATGGGCCCCGGAGGGAAGAGAGAAAATGTCACGGGTGTGGGAAGCCGGGACATTTAGTAGCGCAATGTCCGCGCACCAGATGCTTCGAGTGCGGGACGGAAGGGCACATAGCAAGGCAGTGCCCATACATATTTCACAGGAGGGAGAGACCTCAGGACGAACCCATGGAGGTGAATGTGCAGAGGATGAAGAGACGAGCCAGGGTACATCAGCGGGACGGATCTTCGGAGGAGGCAACCGAGGAGTCAGGAGCGTCGGGAACGGAGACGGACGAACCAGGCAGCAGCGGAGGTGAAGGAGGTAGGCGCAGCCAACGGAGTGAGCAGCGACGAGCGGCGGCAGAAAGGAGGAAGCGGGACGACATCTGAGGAGTGTGTCGGCAGAGAGGCGACCGCACAGCAATATGCAACAACATCCGAGGTAAGCCATGCTGGTTGCCAATTATCGAAGTAGACGGGGGAGTAAAGTGTCTTGTGGACACGGGTAGCTCGAGCACTATTATGACTCGAAGGGCGTTAGGAAAAGGGTGCGGGAGCGAGAGGGTACTCCGGATACAGAAATGTGACTGCCAGCTGATCACTCTGGGTGGTCCCTGTAGTGTAGAGGGTGAGGCGACAATTGGGCTTGATCGGTGGACAGGGAAAGAGGGTGAGCTAACGGTGCATGTGGTAGAGAACATGACTCGGGAATACCAAGTCATAGTAGGGTGCGATTTGTTAGGTCAGGTAGGGGCGAGTATTAGAAACCGTAGAGGAATCTGGAGCGTTAGGTTAGGAAAGAGGAAGTTCGGATGTATAGGGGTCGCGAGAGAAAGAAGGGTGCGGATAGGAGCGGTGGACAGAGTGGAGGACTGGAGGAAGTTGCTACAAGAGGAGTTTAGGGATATCTTCTTCAGGGAAGGTGAGGTATTAGGAGTAACAGGGAGGACGGTGCACGAAATCCCACTGAAACAGGAGAGGGTAACTTACGTGAAAGAGAGAAGATACCCGCAGGCGTTGAGACAGCATATTCGGGAGGAGCTAGATAGTCTAAAAGAACAGGGAATCATAGTTGATAGCACCTCACCATTCAATAGTCCCCTGTGGGCGGTGAAAAAGAAGGCAGCACCGGGGGATAATAAGGAAAAATACAGGGTGGTAGTAGACTATCGTAAATTGAACGATAACACGGTAGACGAGAAGTACCCGATCCCGAGATTCGAGGATATACTCGATAGGTTGAGTGGGGCCGTGGTCTTTAGCACGCTGGATCTCAAGGCGGGATACCACCAAATACGGATGCACCCGGAAGACCAACACAAAACAGCGTTCACATTTGAAAGGGGGCATTATGAATTCACCAGGATGCCGTTTGGTCTGAAGAATGCGCCCATAACGTTTCAGCGTCTGATGGACGAATTTTTGAGGGGCATCGATGACTCGGTATGCCAGGTATACATGGATGACCTGCTGATTTTTAGCAGAACGGAAACCGAGCACGTGGAGCATCTGAGGACAGGGGAGGACCATCGCAGGACGTGCGGCAATTCTTGAGGGAATGGACTCCCGATGGCGAAGGGGCAAATGACACCGCAGGGATTGAGGACAGGGGAGATTCCCCAGAAGAGGAGAGCTCAGCGGAGGAAAGGGCAGCGGAGATGGAAGAAATAGAGGAGATCGTGAACGACAAACACCGTCAGGTGATTTGGAAGACACGAACAACCGGAATCATGAAGATCGATTTCAGAAGGTACGGGAGAAGTCGGATCCGCGTCATTTGGTCGCAGCCCGGGGTCAGCGAAGAACAAATCTGTACGGCACTGAGGGATGCCTCGGAAGCGGGTAAAACGCACTACCTATACGTAGGAAACAATACGGTATGGGATAAGATCAAGCGAATGTGGAGGTCCGAGCGAATAGGCGTGGACAGGACATTCATCCGGTGTAAGTATGCTGTGGAGACGATACAGGACGAAGAGCAGCAGCAAGCAATCACAGTAGCATATCACCAGGGGAAAACCAATCACCGAGGCGTTAATGAGACGCTGCAGGCATTGCGTCGGAAGTATTTCTGGTGGGGCATGAAGAGGTCCATCCAGGAAGTCATTGGGAAATGCGAGATATGCATGCGCACAAAATACGATCGACACCCCCCCAGAGGGGTTCAGGAGGAGACACCTACAGGGAATATGCCGCTACAGGACCTTCAGATTGACACGTTTACCTGGAAAGGGTTTAAGTGGGTCACGGTAATCGACATATTCAGCAAGGTGGCGATGGCATACCAAGTGATGGAGAAGTCAGCCAATGCAGTTGCGGAAGCCCTACAAACCTGGGTGCAGTTCTATGGGGTCCCCGAGAGGATTACTTCGGACGGTGGTAGGGAGTTCGACAATGCCGCGATTAGGGAGGAGGTGAAGCGATTGGAAATTGCGTGGCATTATAACACCCCAGGACATCCTAAAGGTAGAGGCGGTATTGAACGGCTGCACAGTACGTTAAGCGACCACGTCCGTGTATATCAGGGTGAAAAAGGGTTGGAGCCGGATGTGGCAATGAGGAAAGCGGTAACAGCCTATAACCACTCGATCCACTCCGTAACGGGGTTTTCACCCATGGAAGTTCTATTCGGGATGCGCAGGCCAAGGCGGGATTATGGGGAAACTACGCTTACCGAACCGTTAGTGGATCAAATTCTCAGCAATAGGGTAGAGGTAGAGAAAACATGGGGAAAGATAACGGCGAGAATTAAGCGGGAAAAGCAGAAGCGGGTGGAAAGGCAGAATGTACAAGTTCGCGACCAAATGGGGGAACTAAAAATAGGAACAATAGTTTACCGGAAATTGGGAACCAACAGAGGGAAACAATTACTACGGTACGAGGGTCCATTCAGAGTGGTTGTTATTAGGGAGCATAACCTGGTAACTATTGAGAGCGTGAATGAGCCCAGAAAGAGGAGAACCGTTCATATCGAACAATTAAAGCTCCCAATGATAGAGTCGGGACATAGGCCTATGGATTCGTAGTACCCTCACCGCTGTAGATAAAACAGAGGAATATGTTTTTTTTGTGGCTGTCAAAACAAAACAAGTTGTAAAAGATTTTTTTTTGTTTTTTTTTTTGTTGTATTATTTCATGTATAGAGGAAATTGTGTTTTTTTTTGTTGTTGTTAGGAGTTCTCAAGTGGTAGGAGTTCTAAAGTGCTGTGTTTAGTTTCAGTGTTTTTAATTATTTCTTCTGTATTTAATATTTTTCCAGTTGAGTGGAACTATTTTATTTTCTTTTAAGGATATACTGTAAAACCAATTGTAAAGTGTTAAGGCTGGTCACCGTGGGCTCCGATCTAGCAATATTTAAGTTTCCGAAAATCCTGTTCGTAAACTGGTGGGGGGGAGATAAAGACCGGAGACTGGCGGTATCAGCCTTAATACTATCTGGTAATGTAAATAAACAGGCTAAGTGTATATAAGGAGGCTTATGGAACGAATAAAGCAGTGTTATTTCAGAAGTCGTGTATGTTACATCTTTTCCCTTTTCCTTCTTTTTTTTTGTTTTCTAAGTCCGACGACGCTTAACTTATATATATATATATATATATATATATTTAAATATATAATATTCTTTAAACACGAGATTCTAGTCCACACATCTCTATACAGAACTGTTTCGTTTAAAAAATCCTTTAAAATTCAACCTCTATCAGGTTATTTTCTTTACATGTCAGGATAATAATATCAATTAGTTTGAATTTTTCGTTCGTTCAGTTAACGTGGAGTGGGGTGATAAAGAAAACCGAATAGCTGTGATCGCCTCACACAAAGTTGGAAAATGTAGGTCAGAGATTTTTAACACTTTGAAACCTTTAGGTATCAGCCGTATGTTCGTGTACTGCACTATAAATAGATATAATGAGACCCTATCTGTATGTGACAGACTTCGACCCAGCCCTGTGAGAACGGCAAATGCAATGACAGCAGTGACTGCTCTAATCAGAAGAAATCCTATTCGAAAACAACGAATCATGTCTCGGGAAATGGGAATCTCTGTCAGTTTAATGTCTCGCATAATAAAAAGTGACCTTAGGATGGGTGCATTTGAAAAAATGGCAGGGTAAAGGCTAACCATTTCTTTAAAAAAAAAAATGAATGCGTTATTTTACTTTACTTATCTTTCATATGCTATTAAACAAAATTATGTGGTCTTAAGCACAAACCGTAGTTTTTATTTCTCATTATTGAGAGATCATATTACTATATATAAATAATATTGAGTAAATTTAGGATCATCAGCAACAAAATTTTATTGATAAAAATAAAATTGTCTTGATGATGACATAAAAATTTTATAAATATTACTTAATTTTCGGAAGATTAACATTCGAAAAATAGTTTCTTTGTTGAATTTCAATATATATTATCTTCTTTCATTAAATCTTCAAAATGTTTCAAGGATATATGTTAATAATACAATTTATAATATCGATTTCTTATTTGTGTTATCTTGTATGTTTGGTATGTTTCTTTTCAGTTGTTTTTAGAGTTGACTATTCATGAATTTTACAATTAGAATTAGAAAATTTTTGCAATAATAATAATATAAAATTATGATTATATAATAATGATGTAAGTAGATATATCATTCATTGATTTGATATTTTGGATATTTAGTTTATTGTTCTTTTATGTGCTGTTATTACAATATAATTATTGTGTAATTACATTATAGATATAAATATTCGAATTGAAAATGGGCAAAATAGCCCGAAACGTCATCAAGAAATCGTTTTTTTAAAATCTATTTATTGAATAATAATACAATCAGCCACTGCTGGAGGGCTATAAGCATTAGGGCTAAAAGTTCTCATTCATACAATATATACAAATAATAAAGAAATAAATATAAATATAAGAAGTAAATAAATAATACTGATGAAGAAGGCAAATAAAAATAAAAAATAAAAATAAACAAATAAAATAAAATAAAAACTTCTAAACACAATCATAACTATATGCAATATATACATTCGCCCAAGAATCTCCAAGCCATGCTTTTCCTCCCACACGCGGAAGGCAAAGCAAGACTCCGGAAGATCTCAGTGCCACTTTTCCAGCCGCATCACTAGTATTAGAAGCCAGTGGATTAGTAGCTACTAATACTAGGGCCACAAACGTTCAGGACATGAGTGGAGAAGCTGGCCATTGCCAGAACTCCAAAGGCATATTTACAAAAGATCTCGAGGCCACTGCCGTTTCAACCTTCGAGGGGGATGGTATGGATGCTCGGTGCTGGATAGGGATTGCGCTAGAGGATTGGGATGATGAATGAGGTTCTAGTGAAAGTTGGAGAATCTGGATGGGATGATGTCATGGACATATTGGATGTTAAGGTCATGGTGTAGGGTCTTGTTCGTGACATAATATGGAGCAATGACTATTGTTCGAAGGACTTTGGACTTGAATGATTGGATGCCTTTGATATTCGATGATTTAATTGTCCCCCACAGATCAAGTATGTAGGTCCAGATAGGTTTCAGTATGGTCTTGTAGATTAATAATTTGTTTAATAATTTGTTTTCTGTGTCAAGAAATCTAAATGAATTAAAGCATTAAATAAATGTATAAAGAAAAAAATAAATTGTTTTCCTCAATATTATAAATTTTATATATTATCTTTTTTCAGAAAGAAATTCTAATGTCATTTAAAAAATAATAATAATAATTCTAAATTAAAACATATTCATAACATTGATATATTGAATAACATATACGTTCAACAATAGATTCGGGAAACGAACATTGAGCTACATGGTTTCTTATCTGTTCAACCGAATACCAAAAGAACTGTTACACGGACCTAAGACTAAGGGAACTAAAAAATAAATCTTTAATTGGATACTTTCTCATTTGTAAGTTCCAGTTACCTTTAATCTTACGGACCAAAAACAGTTATTTTTACTTTTCCTTATCTTATTTTATTATTTCTTTCTTCTACTAGTCACTCTAATTATTGTTTTACGAAGTATAATCCACTAACTATCACATACGTTCTGTTGTTATAAACTTCTGTTCATTTTAGTCAAGAAAATATTCTTATTGTTGTTTATATTTATATGCTTCCTTTCATAATTATAAATTATTTTATTTTTTATCTTATATATTATTACCGCTATATATTCATATCTATACATAATAATTATCATTTATATTGTATATTATATAATATTTAAGATCTCATATTTTATCATTTAATATTTAGTATATATCATACTACATTATCATTATGTTATTATCTATTATATTATATCATCCTATATTGTTGGACAAAAAAAATGTAACCATGTAAAAATTATTTACTTATTATAATTGCCACCGACAGATAGATGTTGCGATCTGGTCGGACATAATTGTAGTTATTGATTCATAAACTTTCAGCTCTAAAAAAAACAGTATAATTTTTGTATCAGCTACAAAAAGTATCAGTTACAGGAGAGGAACAACTTGTCATTGAGTACCGATCGGTTGTCACAGCCATGTTGAATGGTTAGCTGACACGAATTTTCTCTACAAAATTGATAGCCTTTGTTTGAGATGAGAACTGAAGTTTGTTGACGGCCACTTCCTGAATCCAGTCAGACCCAAATATTCATGGCATTGGTCAGGGGGCAATTCATAATCAGGGATCCAGTTTAAGCACAATGCTGACTATACATTCGTAAAAATTCTTAATTAATTTAATTAAAGAATAATTCAGAATTTTAATTTACTTGCGCAATTTTTACTGACGTCTTTAAAAAAAACAGAGAAATAACTCGCAGGGCATGAAATTAAAATGTAACTTAAATTTTTAATCAGTTTCAACATGACTGAAATATTTTTTTCTATTTCGTTTTTGTTACTTCAATACTAAAACCAATAGCCTAGCAAATATTTAAGGGAATATTCTGTTTAAAAAAAATTGTATTCAAAAGTTCTGTTGAAGATATTCATCACACTTAAACGTCACACTTAAAAATAGTACAAACACTTCATTACAAAATTTTAATACTAATATCAGCAGCCTCCTTGATAGTAAACAACAAAATTTCACATACAGACTTAAGACCATCCAATTATCAACCAACACATACATACTCTTCACTCCCGATTACATATTAAACAACACGGACACAACAGACTTATAAACGACATGATCATAGCTGACATGTCCATCAGGAGGCGACTGAAAAGGACCTGGTTGAGAGATCTCTTTTCCTGATTTATAGACCAGGGAAAAGGTGAAACTAAGTACTATTTTTCCTATTGACTAAAATGCCATTTAATATAACAACAAACAAATCTGCTTAATGTCACTTTCATGACAGGTGCCAATGGACATTTAAAGATAAAAAAAAACTTTTAACATGAACCAACACCTTTATTACAAAAATAATATTTAGAACTTTTAATTTTTTTTTAAATTAACACATTTATTTATTGAGAATTATTACATTCTGTCATATTCAAGGACACCATTAATAGTTAGAGAGTAGGTCATTCACACTCTATGTACAATAAATAAAAATAATTTAAACAACAAAACACTAATTCTAAAAGTAAATATATATAAACAAAAAGAAGCTAAACTAATAAAAATAACAACAAAATACACACATACTTAGAACTTTAAATTAAAAGAAATATTACAATATTTTATTGCATGTATATGTTACCAAACGTAATATTCATGAATATGTTCAAGAAAAACTGAACGATTCCTATTAAGAGATAAACTTTTAGTCTTCATTGGTCAATAACAAATGATATCAAGTTCATTAAAATGATTATTTTTTTTTTGGATAAATATACACAAAAAGGTAAATATTATTTATTGAGCCGCAGTTCTCAATCCTATAAAGAGATATCACATACCCGTTTTAAAATTTTTTTCTGGAAAAAAAAACGAATTGAGAGATTAAGGTCTACCAACGAGGTTCGTACATGTAAGGGATTTATTTTGAAAGGACATGTGTCAATTTCTAACCAAGGCTGTAACATCTGGGCATTAAGATCTTTCTGGATCATTTTATTTGTCGTACAAATGAAAAGTAAAAAATAAAAAATTAGATTTACACAAATAATTTTTACTTCATCGTTAGATTAGAGGTCATTCCGAAATGTTCTATTTGTCACTATGCACGTATCTCTCCATAAGGGTTTCATGTAATATTAGAAAATGAAAACTAAGGTGTGTGCTGTAGACCACAGGATATAAGTGAAAACATCAACAAGGCGAGATTAATAATATGAAATATAAATTAAAAATAATAGCTCATTATAAAGAGGATGAAATGATGAACAATCCCCTCGCTTACAGTCTGCAGGTCAGATTTTTAGTTTCTGATAATTTTAATCTATTTCTTCAATAAAACTCGTCATAATTTTAGTTATTTAATGATAATTAGAGTTATAATTTTATAATTATAGTTTTCGAAACCATTTTTTGTCTTTTGGCCTATCTAACACTGCGTTGCGTTAAGATACAATTATGAACAAAGATCATTACGAAGAGGAGGGGATGGTGAACATTTCCCTCGCTAACAGTATGCAGGTCCGATTTTTAGTTTTTGAGATATTTTAATAAATATACAAAAACGCTTCAATCAGTCGACTCCATAATAAGTTTTCACTTAAAAAAAAAATTGTAACACTACAACTCATGAATGGTTTTCGGTTCATTACTATTTAAAGAAGTCCTGTTTCTGAGCATGGAGGTGATTTGACCGATATCATACTTCACTACCTAAGTGATAAATCTTGATAATATTTCATCGCATTTAAGAATAAATATTTTATGTAAATGTTGCTTATACGTCAGTTACGAATTACCAAAAGCCTTTTTCAAATCATTGATGTGTAAAAAAACTAACAATACTTTTGCATACTTTGATACATATTTTAAACATGTTTTTCCAAATTCTAACATTTATTATCAATGCATAAGCACCTTTAGTATGTTAAAATAGAACAGACCTTATGTATCAAAAATACTTATAAGTGGAAAATATTCTTGTTTAATAGAAAGGTTAATGCATCTAAGAAATGATGTTTAAAGATTTTTTGCAATAAAATTATAATTGTTTAGAGACATTTAATACTAAAAAGTCGATACTGACCTCAGGCGAAAAAGCTAAACGATTAAGTTAAGACCCGTTAAAATTTAATCTCTTAAACAGGAATAGGTCATAAGAAAGCATTTACTGACCCAGAAACTTTTAAAAGCGGGTTGTAAGATACTTAAAAGTATTCAGCTAGCCAGGTGCCGCCGTTGAAACGATTTAATTAAGGGTTGTATAATTAAGTAAGTTTATTGTTATTGGAGAAAACAAATTGAATAAAAAATTCATTCTTTGATTAAAACAACTTTACTCACATTTTTTTTTTTTAAATCTTAAGAACAAGAACTGAGACAGAAACCAAATATTTAAATATGCTTACTTAAACCTATATGGAATTTCTTCTCTCAGATATACGGTACAGCTGAAAAATCCTACTCAAAAATACCACAAACTATTCAATCAAAAATATTACGAGTCATAACTAAAGCAGCTTGGTACGTGACTAATAATAGAAATATATATATATATATATATATATACATACTCATATACTGACTTCAACCTGCCAACAGTTCACCAATAGATTTTTAATATTATTAGGACTCTCTTAATACAACAGGACTCTTTACTAATTTACTATTCCATACTAATTTACTATTCCATACTAATTTACAAGGACATACTAACATACTAATAACAGATATGTCTTCAGATGACTTGCTCATCAAAGATTAGAATAAAAAGAAGCTGGATGAGAGACCTCGATCCTTAAACAAACCATGAGAGCTACTACTGGATACTATCCTTTCCCATAACTGAAATATCGGATTCGTTATTTTTATCAGATCGTCTACAGATTCTCAATTCAAGATAAATATTTCAAGATTAAAAAAAAAAATTTTCTAGAACTATTGAATGTAATTAGTGCTTCCTAAATGCAAGACCAAGACTCGTCTTAGTCTTTTGCGCACTTAGTCTTGGTCTTTCAGTTACCTATTAGCTTATTGCTATTCATTAAACATGTTACTTTTGATCTTAGAAAAATGCTAAAGGAAAATTTAGATGTTTTACTGATATAAACATATTCTATGATAACCGATCAGAGAAATCATTAGAATATTATTTCTTTGATGAACTAAAGCAATGTAAATGGGCAAGTAAAAAAACATTATAATCAGTTTATAAAATTCACTTTGTGGCTTTGAAACTTTGTGAATTAGTCTCCAAAATATTTTACTTTTTTTTTATAACTTTCTTGAATTTTCTTGGGAAAGCACATTCGAAAATTCAGAGGATTTTAAGTAGAATATTACAGGAAACGTTCATCGAAATCCGTTTTTGTGATACAGTCTATATAAAAACATGTTTTTCTCTCATTGCGCAGCCGCTATTTCCTAGAGAGTGCCTAATTTGTTTCACAGGCATCGCATCGGTAGTCAATCCTACAAAAAATAATCTGATGCGGTGTGCGCATCACATAACTTTCACGTACCATCCTCTTCTTATCAGAAATAAGTATTTTCAGACAAAAGATAAGCAGAAATTATAAACACTATATTGATTTATATTTCTATTAGTTTAAGTACAATTATATATAGAGACTTTAATATTTATATCGCTGAAATCTATACAGCTAAATATTAATCGGTCCACTTGTTCCCAAGATAAACCTTCACTTGGCTTAGACATAAAGATAGACCAATGACTGAAAATCTGTTTTTCGAACTCGGAAAAACGCACATCGAAAATTTGACCTGATCGCAATACTTTTATTTTTACTAATATAGGTAAGTGAAAGTAAAAATACAATACAAATTAAATTAGAGTGGACCAATTTTGACGCATGGTAACTTTACTTATATCAATTATTATGACGAATAAGTAACCGCAGTACAACAATACAAAATAATCACAATATACAATAAAAAGTAACCACCTGACTGACTCATCATAACATAGTTCTATTTTACTAATAATACTTTGCATTATAGCTTTAATAATGCACCTTACTGTAACTTTGACTTAACTCAAATCTTGCAGGGTTCGGTCTTGGAACAATTAGACGGTATTGGTCTTACAAAAGTGATAGACCGATTTCGGGAAACACTAAACGTAATGAGCATAATCAGGACTGAAATCAAAGTTAAATAGAATGGATTAAAATATAGTTAATTATGACATTTGCGATCCATTGATACAGTATTGGGCGAAATGCAAGACGTGGATTTTGTATTTTTTCTAGCCATACAATTTCCATTTCTAACTTTTATAGACTAAGTTTTTTGGCATCTTGAGCTCTTAAGTTTTATGTTGCTTAGAAAAAAAATATTCAAAAAATTATTTTTTTATGTATTTCAGTTAATTCCACTTACAAACATTAATGTGGAATTACAGAGCTTTAAGAATTTCTCTAAAAATAATGTATCGAACTCAATTTTTTTTTGTTTAGTTTGAACTATCAGTTGCGGAAATTTGCGAGTTAAACCAAACAAACTCTTTAGATTTACATTGAATACTTCATATTTGACCGTTGTGTTATTAAGGAAGGAGATGGTCCAGGGTGACGGTCATAAATAGACTAAATAGTGGCAAAATTATTTCATTAAAAGCTATCTCTCCTGTAGATCTGTAGGAGTATATTCACAATTGCATATATTATATTATATATTATACTACAACAATTGTTACCATCTATTTACTTCAGTTTAGGATCTTGTTACTTAGCTTACTCTGTTTATATTTTAATTTACTTACTGTTTGTAATTTTAATATGTTTTAATATTAGGGACTTGAACTATGGGGAACAGCAAAATTTTCTAACATCAAACGAATCCAATTCTTCCAATCCAAAGTCCTTCGAACAATAGTCGATGCTCCTTTCTATGTAACCAGCAAAACCCTACACCATGATCTTAAATATCCCATTTGTCCTATACCTTATCCCATCAAAATTCTCCAAATTCCTCCAGAACCTTACCCATCATCCAAATCCCTTTGCACAATCTCTATCCAGCACCACCCATCCATATAATCCTCCAAGGAGGTTAAAATGGCAGTGGCCCCGCGACCTTTTATAGTTTGTAAATATTGGAGTTCTGGCAATGGCCAGATTCTCCACTCACGACATGAGTGTATGTGGCTAAAGCACTCTTGCTCAATCACCACTGGGTTAAGTGACGCGGTTGAGAGAGAAGTGCTGGGATCTCCTGGAGCCATGCTTTTCCCTCTACACTTGGAGGGACAAGTCTGGTTTGGAGTTCTCTCACCAGACTGTAAATATTGTATATAGGTATGTATGTGTTCTTTTTATTCATTTATATTTAGGTAATTTTATTCTTATTTATTGTATATATATATATATATATATATATATATATATATATATATATATATTATTTTTCTGTATAATTTATTTTATTTACTGTACATACAGTGTGAATGTGATCTGTGAACAAATTATAAATGTCCTTGAGACAGATTGTAATATTTTTCAATAAATAAGATTTAAAAAATATATATATATATATATATATATATATATATATATATATATATATATATATATATGTTTATTCACATTGTTTATAATTTTTTGTCTAAATACTATGTAACTTATGTAAATTCTCTATATCTTTTTGTATCTTGTCTGTTCTAACCCTGAAGAAGACCTGCGAAGTCGGGTCGAAACGTTGGATTTTAATAAAATAGTTTTGCCACTATTAAGTCTATTTATGACCGCCACCCCGGACCATCTCCTTCTTTAGATTTACATATTAAGTATGGATTAAAAATGAAAAATTAACTCAGAGACTAACCTTGACCTGGTCTTGCTCTCCTTGGTACTCGATGCTCTGGAAAATAGTCCAGGTGTACCTTCGACGAATTTCCATCCTCGCCAAGTACCGGCGGTACCACTGCTGGATCAGTAGAGCGGCCTTCATCGCTGGAAAAACAAGAAGACAATTTTAAAAAACATGTTTATTTTCATTGTATCTATACAAACATTATGTAATAAATATATGCTTTTAATTCCCTTAATTGACGCGTGGTTAAGTAGAGTGAGCCATTACTTTAGTCTTTCAATGATTTGTATGAGGGTAAAATCTCTGTCTGTGAAAAAAGGATAAAATCTCTGTCTGCTTTTGAATTTTATATGAAGATAAGGATTATCAGTGCCTTATCACAATTATCATTGTTCAGCTTATAAACATGGGCAGATAGCAGTCCATAGAGCCCGCGTCGTTCACAAGTACCGAATATCGCAAAGAAAAAGCGCCCAACTAAGGGAATGAAGTATATGACATTATACAAATTCAATCTTTTTTATTTATTTCTTAATGGCACTTACAACTGTATTAAATAATACAGTCTAGTAATTTCATAATACAGCAATAATCTAGTAAATTTGGACATAATGGATATAATGACATGAAAACATTTGCTGAGTAACTACCCAATGGTAGCACTCTAATGATAAGACTACATTAGGAGATCACGGGGCCATCTTCTTTTCAGACGCCTTGGAGGGTTATCAGGAATTGAAGAGGAAGCAAGGTTAGAAACGAGAGGGTTGGGATGATTCTGAAGTTTATTATGGAAGGATAGGTATTTGGATTGGGCCAGATCTGAAACATAAGGAACATTAAGGTCTTTATAGATGATTTTATTAGTGACAAAGTAAGGAGCATCGAAGATTTTACGAAGGATTTTGGATTGTATGCGAGAGGAATTCGTTGGTTTAGTGGGGCCCCATAGCTCAACTCTGTAAGTCCAAATAGGCCTTAATATAGTCAAGTATATGAGTCTTTTGTAATTAATGGGAAGTTTAGAGCGTTTGTCTAGTAAGTGCTGAAGTAATCGGAAACGTCGAGCGGTTTTTTGTCGTTTCAGTCTAGTATGAGGATTCCAAGTTAGTCGTTTGTCCAGGTGGAGTCCTAGATATCGGATTTACTCAACAGGGATAAGTGGAGTATTGTTAAAGGAAACTGTAGGACAGGGAGTCGTTGGTTTACCACGAAGGGTAAAGGTAATTTGATGGGATTTATTGGTGTTTATTTTAATTCTCCAGTTTTGACACCATTCTTCAAGATTTATGATGTGTGATTGAAGCATTTGGGATGCAATTGATGGGTCGTTATTTACTGATAGGATACATGTGTCATTGGCATATGTGGTGATGACAGTGTTGGGATAGGTAGAGATGTCAGCTGTATTAACTGTATAAAGGATAGGACCTAGGATAATACCTTGAGGAACACCAGCGGACTGGGAAACAAATTCAAATGAATTCCATTGAAATGAAATTATAAAACCTGGTTGGTTAATAATAGCAATTTTAAAAGAATAATGCGAGATTTTTCTATAAATAACTCGTCTTTCAGAAGAATTTCAAGAAATTGTCACTTTATTTTCATTGAAATTTTTACATTAATTATCAGATCTTGTGAAACATCTTTCGCTTTCACCAACGTTTTATATCTCACCTTTTCTTGCATATTTTTTAAAACTTATTATTGAAAAAAAATCAAAAAAAGAAAAATATTTCGTTAATGCTTCCTCACTATCAAAGTTAGAGAAACTTTGTATTTGTGTGAGAGGTTAATACAATTTTTTTGCCGTTTTACCTTTTAAACATGAAGAAACTAATTTGGTTTCGTGTCTGTCTGTAATCGAATCCAATTTGTCGGGCACCAATTGCCTTCGACTTTGGTGGTGTCTGGCACCCATTTTCTTTTTTTTAACAAAACCTTAAATAGATGTCGTTGGCCAAAATTTTAAATAAGAATTATTCCAAATGACAATTTTCTCGATCATAATTAATTAACAGGTTTTCTTTTTTATAATATGATTCCTCTGGAGTTTAAAAAGTGACATAACGATCCCAAATCAGAATTAGGGTTTATTATTGTACCAATATAAGATGTACTGTATTTATTTGTTAGAGTTACAATATTCTTGATGAAATAGTATCTCTATAGCATATTTAATGTATGATATCAGTATATGTTTCGGGTCGTCCTTAACATTTCACAATTCATAATACTCGGTATCTTTTCTCTCAATCATACATAAATAGATAACTTAAATAGCATGATTAATTCTTAGTCTGCATATTGTTCTTATCTAAGTTATAGGAAGCTCGCAGTTACCAAACATTGATTACATTGTAAACAGCTGGCAGTACGATATATAAAACATCCCTTTTTCTTCTTTTTCATAAATATCAGAATAATACTTAGGTACTCCCTTATTAATTTTATTTAACTGCACTTTCGTTTACGCACACGTAATTGTATTTTCTTAGATATTCCTGTATTATAAGAATGGTTCGTTATATCTTGGCTAAAACAAAGAAAAGTGTTGGATATTTGCTATAAAATGATTTTGTATCAATTTTATTAGATTCTATCCACTAATTTCTCTAACGCATTAGCCATTTTTTTCTTCTCCAATCTCAAAAACCACAGTTCTGTTTGGCACTAAGACGAAGAAAGTCAAACACCGATTAAAAAATTATTGAATAGGAGCCAATTTTATCGAATATCATCCACTGCTTTCAAAAAAGACTTATGGAGGCGCATAAGTTGAATCTAAAAAGATGAAATGTTCAGGAATTGTGAGTGGGTTAACAACCATACGATCCAAGATCTACTGGTACTGTAGTAGTTTTGTGTTGCCTAACGAGGCGTTTTCTCTATCTATTTTATTAATTGTTTTCTATTCGTCCGTGATACAGACCTCTAACTTGAGCATAAAGTCCAGAAAAAAGGCGGCCTTCATAAATATTGAGCCATTTGGCGTGACCTACACTCCCCAAATTGTTAAAATAACGAGATTATGTAGGCCAAACGGGTAATTTTTTTTTTTAGGCTACCTTTTTTCAAGACTTTGTGCTCAAGTTAGGGGTCTGTACCACGGACGAATACAAAACAATTAATAAAATAGAGAAAGCTATCTTACGAATAAACTGGAAAGAAAATGAGTATTTTCGAGTTTTTAGTCTCTTATTAAATAGAAAATCCCGAGAATTTTCGTAAATAAAGTTTTTGTTGGTCACGATGAGATAAAGCTATTTACGAAGTTCATGTCTGATGTTAATGATTTGATAAAAATGGGTCTGTACCAAGGACTATACTTATATATTACGGCTACGATCTGGAATTTGTATTTCGACCTCTTACTTATTATGGTAATAAAAGAAATAAGTTGGAGACAGATTTGTTCCTTTTTATTTCACCCTATTATCACTAAAAACTATTTCGTAAAAATTCTCACACGATCACGAAGCTTCCCTAATTCCGATATTGAGGAAGCAATAACTAAATGGTTTTCCTCATTGGATCCCTTTTTCCATACTAAATTGGAAAGGTATCTAAGAAAGGCTGTTGCATAAAAGGATTGTGAAAGCGAAAGAAGGTTTGCCCAGATCTGTTAGACAATTTGAAAACCAATATAAAGCTTTCAATGATATTAAAGTGATTTCTTGAAATTCTTGTGAAACCCGAAGTACACATACAAAAAAAAAAACTGGTATTATTCTTTTAAAATTGATATTATTATTAACCGGGTTTCTTATTTCCATTTCAGTGGAATTCGACTTGTTATGATCATATGTCCAATGTTTAGGCATAGAAAACCAATATAAAATTTTCAATGAAATGAATGAAATAATTTCCTGAAATATTTACAAATACTAAGGTAAGATTTGTTTTGAAAACTCCTGGCAGATTTAGAGTTCATTTATTATAAGATAATTTAAGAATTTTTCACACTTCCCAAACAATTAAGTTTTCTAAAAATAAACCTAACCAAAAAATCAATTTCATATTTTTTTTTTTTTTAATACTTGTTGTTAACGTCCGAATTTACGTATTTTATTTCTCTTTCGTTTATTTTTTCTCTCACCATATTTACCCTTTTAAATGTTAATGGAATAAATACTTTTTTTTTTGTAAAAGGCTGAGAAATAGTGTCCCTAAAATGTATGGTATTTATTTTGTATGGTATTTTATATATATTATGATATTTTATATATATTATGGTATTTTATATATAAACGTTTGTGGTATTTATATATTCAGGCTTATTTTGCGATGTATTATCGCGTTGTATATACACAGCCCAGCAGTAATACTCTGTCTTAGGAATTAAGACATCAAAATACCGCTGGGTTGGCAGTCTGGAGCTGTCTTTCGTTTGTAGTGGACGTCTACCCCTATCATTTTCACCAAGCTCCAGGCCGTCTCGTCTCATCTTCACCTCACCAGCGCCATTTTGAAAAGCCCAGCTACGTTATCTCTAGTCGTCGGTAGAGATCGATAGGCCTATCGATTCGATACTCCACACCATCGACTTGACATCGTACAAGGTAACCTCTTTGGAAGAAGATCCTCCAAGTTGGAATGTTTTTATTCTCACCATCACCATGAGACATTTAAATATTAATTTGGGGTTTGTCTCTAAATTATTATTTAAACATTAATGAACTCTCAAGTTAATTTTTTCCTTTTAATTAATTTTATTCTTTGAAATTTGATTTTGTTCTCTTGAAGTTACTTTTTCTCTCTTAATTTAATCTTTATTATAGAAGTTTATTTTATTTCAGTCCATTTGAATAATTGTTTTTTTCTTTGAGGAAACCCACCGGGAAAAGATTTGTACTTCGATTTTGAAGTATCCCTGGCCCCAACACTTGTTATTGTTATATTTTATATTTCTAGTGAGGCGGTATAGCAGAGTGGTTAGATCATTGTACTGGTAAAATGACGATCGCAGCCCCTAATTTTCCAGTACGGCTGGTCACCGAGAATTGTTTAGTAGACCATAGGATTTTTTTTTATTAAATTCTGTCAACATGTGGATTTGGTTATAGTAAGGAAAAAGCAAATTAAAATAAATAAGTAATAATTAAAAGCTATAACTCTGTATTATGTAAAAAAGTTTATAGTGAGTTTCATATTTTATTTTATTTTAATATTAGGAGAGGGTTAAATCAGCTCTCCTATTAGCTCTATAATTAGCACTAATCATACAGCTGTTCATTTAATTACATATGTGTTGAGTTCCTATAACCTCCTACCCTTCTAATAAAAAATAAAGATTTTAGATCAAAAATGTATATGGACATTGGTATCATCTGGAGGTGGTAGTTTTATTTTACCTAGGTGAAAGCAGTTATTTTTCACTCTAGGCATTTTCTCCTTGATTATAATATATTAATTATAATTTTATATAAAATTTATATTATATTGTGATATAATTATAATTATTATGAAATAATAAAGGTAGCAAAATATAACGTGCAATAAACATATTAGAAATGAAAAGCTCAAATTGATGGCCGTTAGGCGGACAGGGGGTACCTCCTTAGTATAATAAAATAAACTTTAAGTTAAGCAATGTAAAATAACACTGAACTCCGAACTCCGGCCTGCCCCACCACCTCTCCACTAATGGAGAGAAAAGCAGGACTACAAGAAATCCCTGCGCTATTCACTCAACCACGTCACAAGTGGCTGAAGTATTGTAATGTATTTTAATAGTATTGTTTTGTAATTACGGAGTTTCTCACTGTAGCCATTTTAGGATTCTAGTTCAGGGTAATCATATTGAACGTCGGCAGTAATAAAAACCTTATAATGACTGCTTCCTGAATATTTATCATCCAAGATACAAGAATAATATATTCGGGAGGATATTATTTTGCTAGATCGTTGGATGTCGTTTTTAAGGCTTTCCTAACAGAAGCCGTATATAGTCGTTTGCGTGATGGATGCTTTGGCAGGCTTCCTAATGAACTGAAATGATGTAATTCACGAGGCATTTACACCTCAAGGTCGCGAAAAATAATAATAAAGTTCTCTGACGTTCAAAATAGTTTCGTTTTTATTGTAATTTTGGTTGATTGACACTGATTGGTTATTAACAGGTATAATTTTATTGATAAAAATCAAGATAAATGTTTTAATTCAACGATTGCAATAATAAATAATAGGCCTATTCTAAAGATAGTTTTGAATATAAAAAAAAAGCGTAGTACGGTTTTTCTTTTACGTTTTTTAGGTCTCCGAAAACCATGAAATGAACCAGCAGTCTGTCGTTATTGCATATTAGTCGGCATGATACGAGACAAAGGAAATTGAGATAGAGAAAGAGCAGAGTATAGGACCGAGCTAGCCTCAGCCCCTATTTTTTTTTTTTTTTTTTTTGGTTTTTCTGAAAAAATGACAGAGCGGAAGGAAACCGTTGCTTGGCAAGAGGGGCAGAAAAGATGAGGCGAGGAAAGTGGCCAAGATTTAATTTTATTTCTTCATTTACCAAATTTTAATTTTCTCCAGAGCTTGAGTAAGTTAACCATTTAGTTTGTTTTTCTATACATCACCGCGTTCTACGTTATGACGTTATGTATTATTTTCATCAGGGTTTTTAACCACCTGAAACGTCAAAATTTAGCCCAACCACTAAACTTGTTACTAATCACTTAACAATAATTATATTAATTTTGGCTTTCCCCTTTATCATCATGTAAAGAATAAAATGTAGATTAAATTATCAGTATAACATTCATGGTTCATTTTTACTTTCATACAATTCACTCAGATTCAAAAGGGTTTGAATGGCTGACCATTAAGTACAAGGCATTCATTCCCAAACAACGCGCA
Source organism: Nezara viridula (assembly GCA_928085145.1). Classification (NCBI taxonomy): domain Eukaryota; kingdom Metazoa; phylum Arthropoda; class Insecta; order Hemiptera; family Pentatomidae; genus Nezara; species Nezara viridula. The sequence continues at coordinate 150,640,246 of OV725080.1, read as the reverse complement.
TGCGGGATAGGTTTTATAACAAAAAAAACTGTACTCCACAAGTGGTTGGAGTAGACCTGATAATAGTTATACACTATAGTTTATTATATATAGTTATAGATGTTTACAAGATATTTAGAAGAGATAACCCTTGTTGTAATGAATATATATATATATATACCTAGTAATGTAAACAAATATAAAATAAATAAATAAACCTAAAAACTGTAACATGGCGATTCTTACTCCATGGTTAGCGAAATTTATACTAGTGTAGCCCAAATGAGTGACCGGGAAGAGTCTTGATCTTGCAAACTCAGTCTTGATCTAGGTTTGGTCTTACGCAAGAGTCTCGCAACTGTCTTGCAGTTACCTATTAGCTTAGTACTATATAGATATTACTGTATTTTTATAGATAGGTAAAACCTAACGAAATCCGAATGAAAAATTAGAAGAGTTAATTGCAAAAGTATATTGGTTATACCAATTCTTTACATATAGTAATGAAACATTGTCAAGCATTAGTAACTATTTTGTCTCAATTTTTATTTAAAAAAAATTTTTTTAACCATTCTTGGTCTTGATCTTGCAACAGTGAGGCGGTCTTAGTTTTGCAAATTGCAAGTCGCGATGCGATTTTGGGCAACGCTAATTTATACGCACATATATACATAAAAAGCTTCTGTTTTTCTGTAAGGCTCGCATTACGGAATTAATTTATTTGTTGACGTTGCTATATAAAAAATATGTTTATTTTATATTGAGGATGATTCCGAAATCACCTGGGGGGATTACGGAGAAGTTTTCGAAAGGCAAAACCGTGAGGTATCTGTTGTTATTAAGATACACAATGTTTTATAAAAGGTAGATTTATTTATTTATTTATTTTTTTGCATGGAATTTGTTTTATCTTGTAGTGATCACAGCATTCGCATTGTTCCTATGCAGCTATAGTAAATCCGAAAAGAAGTAATTGTCTCTGCTAATTGATTGTGTATTACAAACAAGTTTAACGAAAAAAGATAATTTCGCTTTACTTTAATTTTTTTCTTTTTATGTTTTTCATGTATTTATTTAGATATTTATAATCAGATATTAAATCATTATTTATTGTTTGAGGGAGTTTTGGGGCTGAATCTCTCCTTCCCGATGTAAAATGAAAAATATAACCTAGTCTTATGAAAAAAAAAAATTAATATCTAATTATGTGGTTATTTTGATTAGTAAAGTTTCTTTTTGTTTAGTTTAGTTATTCACATTATAGTTATATACATTGATTTTTGGTATTATTATTTTGCTATTTATTTGTGGTACATAGTGTGAATGAGCTACTCCTCTTTCACTATTAATATTGTCCGTAAATGTGATAGATTGTAATATATCTCAACAAAGAATTTAAAGAAGAAATCTAATAAAGAAATTAAAAAAAAAAATCTCTTAAAGTATTATTGTACATCATATGTGGTAAGTAGTCAGGACGCAAGCATTCCAAGCAAGTGGGTCATCATCAGGACGTTTTTCGAGCACTGAAGGTATTTGAAAAATACCCTGAACATACATTAGTTGAACAGAGTACTCGAACACCTTCAGTGCTTGGGTTGAAAGTTCGGCACTAATAAAAACCTTAAAAATGACTGCGTGATGATTTTGACCACATATGATATGTAGTCGACTAACTTCCTTTAATATCATTATAATATAATTATTCATGTGATTAAATTTTAAAAGAACTTCAAAAATCACTTGAACAACATTTCATATATGTAGCTAGTTTCTGTCCTAGTAAATACTTTTATATATATATATATGTATATAGGGGCTAAAGCACTCTCCCCGTAATTAAATCCTGGATCCACTACTCATCTAATCGTAAAACATTTCAACAGAATTAGCAGTGCAGCGCTGGAAAACATCAGAGCTACCTGCATTGAACATACTTGAGTATTATCTGTAATGCACTAATCATACAGATGTGTGGATGGAATTGATGTTTATTTGTACTTATTATTTGAATATTTTGCATCAGTAAAATTAATAAATCAGCAAAACCAGAGAAAGAAGTTTACAAATTATTATCACTTTTTGTTTTTTTTCAAACATTTAATGTTTCTGGTATTCGTTCAGAACTAATATTGATAAAGAATATGAAAATAACAGGATTCACGCTCTTGTGTTGCTTAAAGATAATATATCATATTAAATAATACAATATAAACAATAATATAATTGATGATATCGATGTTGTACGCCTAAAATCTCCAACAAACAACAATAACTTAATATATTAAAAATTGGCAGCTTTCATTAGGTACGATTGAAAATTCTTTTTCGAAAATTACGTATAACATATTCAGCGTACAACCAGCAAACACCTGCTTTGACCCATCACGCACAAAACGTATTCATCATCAATCGATACCTCTGAAAGCTTAATAATTAATAACTTGTTCGGCAGGGATTCAAAATATTGACAGGGGTGATTTTGTTAACCTTACAAATAAATATTATTCCATAACAAAAACTCATTAATATTAAAATATTAAATATAAAAAAACAAAAGAAATTATTTATTCAAAATATATGGTTTATTAAAAAAAAAAAAAAAATTTCACAGTCGGTAACTGACTATTGAAGTTATACTAAATTGAAATATGAAAATATAATAACTGTTCTTGTATTTAAGTTGTTATTTTGATAAGTTATATTTTTTTTGTTGAAATACATTTAATTTTAGTATTATTATTTTTTGTTTAATTTATTTTCATTTATTGTACATAGAGTTGTATTGTGCCCGCCAACTCCTAGTTTCCTCACTACGGTGGACTGTCTGGTGGGCTTGAGAACAGATATAAGAGACTTATGAATTATTTCGTTGGATTAATCTTCGGGGCCCCCAGGCGCTCCCACATCTCTAGCTAGTATGCGAAGTTGAAGTGGCTCTATCCAGTTTTCCGACGGCAATATTTCCTAGCTGTATTCCTTTTTCCAAACCTTTACAACTAAAAAGCCATCTTATCTTCTTAATTTGTTTACTCCTTGTTCTTCTGTATATTAGTTTAACACAAGGTCCCAGCGCACTACCCTTTTGTTCCTTTTTATAGAACTGTTTCCTTTGAAAAATCCTTTCTTGTACGTGTTACCTTGTTTTGGAATTCTATACCTACTACACCATTTTTAGATTTCGTTAGCAATCAATTTTCCAAATATACGTAAGAATAATATTTTAGTGTTTTTTAGTATTATCGCCTCATTTCACTGTTGTCTTAAAGATAAGCTATATATTAGCTATATATATATAGCTATATATTTTCTATTATTTAAATGTAAACACACTCATATACATCTATCTATAATTCAAATGTTAACTTGTACCTTTCTTTATTTAAAAAAAAATTTTTATTTATTTATTTATACATGTTTTGTGTTCTTCAACCACTTGCGTCATTTTCGCCCTATATTACAATTTGATGAATTACTGCACACATAACTCAACTATAGCTAAGAAATACAATTTAAAGTTTGAAAAGTTAAGAATAATTACAGATGATTATGATATTACAATTGAACTAAAATTATAAAAATTGAAACTTGAAGATTTAATAGAAGAAAAGATAACAGAGACAACAAAAATAAAGATTAATGATATTACGAATAAAAGCTAAAAAATACTTTTTTAAATAATAAAAATTAATACTAATAGAGGCGAAATTAAAGAATACAGTTTAAATATTAGAAAGTACAAGAACCATTAAAATTAAACATTAAAGATTAGAAAAGGATAAGTTAACAGTAACAAGGACATTTAAATAAGAGGTTAATGATTTCAGGAATATAATCTAAAAATACAGTTAAAAAAAAAATTAACATTTATAATTACAAGGTGTGATTAAATTTTGTGAAATATTTTGATTTCCTTAAGGAACAATATTAAGTTTTTAATAAAATAATATTTAAAAAAAAATAATAATAGAATAGAATAGAAGAATCAACTTTATTCTGGGACAAAGTCCCTAGAGAATAACAATATTGTGGAAAAAAATTTACATAACATCTGGCCAAAATGCATATTACAATAAAAAAAACACTAAAAAATAAGTAATAACAGAAGTATTTACATAACTATACTGATATATTAAAGACATAATATGAGCAATAAGGCCCTAATACTGCAAAATAGTTGCTATAAACAATAAACTATGGAATTCTAAATGAAATTTGAAATGAACGACAAATTACTTTTGTTGTATGATTAAAAAAATAATAATAAAAGAGTGGATAAATATTTACTTTAAATTATTTACATATGTAACTCAATTTGTTCAAAGAATACAATAATAGTATTGTAAACATCATACAAGTCCTATGTAATTTAAATCCTATAGAGGAGATTATATACATATATAATATACATGATAAATGGCAACCCTCATTGACTGTCTGTGAAGGCTGTGAGCGTCTGATTAATAATAAAGCATACATCTTGAAAGCATTTCAATACACTATTTTCGAAGAATTTTTACGTTCTATTATCTACTAAAACAGCTGTGCTGCCATATCAAGCCGGTAATAAGCCCCGCCAAAGGGCCTAAGGTTCGCAAGCAGGCTGCAGAATCAATGTTTATCTTCTTCAAGCACAAAGCCCTGTGTTTGCTCTTCGGCATCAGAGGGTTCAGGACTAAGTCAAGGGGCTTCGGGACTTCGTTTGTCAGCTTTTTTATTATCTGGTACTATTACTTCCTAACTGAAAGCTAAATATTTCGATCAACCATATATTTATATTTATAGTCGATATTTTTTTAATACCGCAAACATTTTACCAATTTTTGTTTTTAGCTCATATAGGCAGAATCTTCCATTATCGCTACTTCTTGTTTATCCCCTAATCTTCACCTGAACAACTCACCTACCTTATTCCACACTACCGTTAAAATCCTAGGGATTACTTTTGATCAAACTCTCTCCTGGAAACCACACATCTCCCAAATTTTCCGTCGCACTATCTTCACCTTAAAACAGTTCAATCGTCTACGTTATCTCATTCCATATAAGTCCCGTCAACTCCTGATTCTCTCACTTAATTTCCCCCACTTCGACTATGGCTGTATGGTGTACGGTGGATTCTCAGGAGATTTCGATGCCAAACTTAAACGCCTAATGAATTCCGCATTACGATTTGTTTTCGAAATCTTAAGAGATACGCATATTACCCAGTATTACACTGAGTTGAAGTGTCTCTATAAATCCTATCACTTTCAGTATTTTCTAGCCACCTTTCAGTATCAGATCGTTAAAACTCATCGACCCTCCTATATTTTTCACAGCCTACAATTTTAATACTCCATCCAATCCCGTCCCACTAGATCTCGTACTTCCGACCTCTATCCTTCTACTCACCGAACTGTTGCGTTTGACAAATACTTTGCAATTCAAGATACCTCCCTCTGGAATTCCATCTCTGCTGATATTCGACACGCACAATCAGTTTCCTCTTTCAAACCTCTCCTCTTTAAAAACCTACTCCTTTCTCAATATACCTAAGAGAACTATCTAAGTATCCCCAGAGACTACATCAATATTTTTACGTTATTTTAGTTCAGTATTATGACCAAAAAAAAATAAAGAGATAATAAAACAATTTTAACGAATATAATTTTCTGTTGGAATCTTCACTTGTTGGGCGCCTGGCTTTACTAGCCTTTCATCTCCAAAGAGATAATCATAGAGAATATAAGTTACTTACCCATTATTTGGCCATGATTAATCAGTTATCCTACCATGCTGGCTCAGGTTAGAAGGGGTTAGGTTGGATATTTTTATAAAGCAGCAAAAAAAGATAACAGATCTATTTACAGAAAGACATATTTTCAGAATTAATACTATGTACAATAAAAAGAAATAAAATACAAGGAAAAAGAGGTAAGTTAAACCTAATTACTATATAAAGTTAAAGATAAATAGTAAGATATTTAAGATAATAAAAATAAAGAAAGTATGGCATGCCACATCTAAACATCAAGAAAAGATAGTCAAGATACAAGAGATATAAGAAGTAAGAGCACATGCACATGCTAAAATATGAATCATTAATCAGGCACAGGAAAAAAAAGTGTGAAGAGTTTTTTTTCCAATGCTTCCTTAATCTTGGTTATAGTATGGCTGTCTTATATATGAATACAGTTTTTTTGTATTTCTCCCTCTCTTTGTTCTATATTTTTATTTTGAATTAACTCTTATTGTAAATATATAATTTACTTATGAACACACAGACATGCAATTTGTACTTAAAATTTATTCTAAAGGGACAACTGTCCTAGAATAATAAAATATATTTTAATTTAATTCCATTTCATTTGTATAGCTATTGGTCAAAGAACAATATTTACTCACTGGAGAAGTTTTGGATACTTAAAACACTAGAGAGTTTAGAGCAGTACTGATGTTTTTCTTTAATATCATTTATTTGTTTTTTTTCAATAATTAGTTTACACGCTAGCTGCGGTTACGGTCCCCATCCGCATTTATATCAGATATAATTGATTATTTACGTTTGTATCTATCTTTACATCTATCCAACTCCCATTCAAATATTTTTAAAAATGGCTAATTAAGTTACTTCGTAAGATAAGAAAAATTGGAGACGAATATCGGAACCCGGAAACCGTAACCAGCTAACGTGTTAAATTGAAGTACACTTTAACTATGAAATTTGTAAATCATTTATAATATGGTATTAATAGTACATTTTTATATTGAAATTTAAAAAATACAGATAAAACCACAGTTTTATAGAAATATATATTTATATATTAATCTAATATACAGAGCGTTCCTAATGGCCAAACACTGGTGAGTAATTCTAGACAAAAGTTCCAACAAAAAAGTTGATTTTCTGCACGGACTGCTTCCTAACGGATAAGGAGTTAAGCCCAATTTTGAGTTTTCTTATGGTAGTCACGTTTTTTTTATTGAATAAGAAGGAATTGCTCAAAAACTGTTTAAGATTATTACATTCAAATTCCAAGTACATCATCGTAAAAATAGTGAATTTTCCTTCAAAAAACTGTTATTAAATTTACTAAAGTCAATACTAAAAAAGACGTTCAGAACATCTAATAACGCAAAGTCTACAATTATTCCGAATTATTTCACGAAGCGGGATTACAGAGATATCGGGATTAAAGAGTTTGGGTATAGGTAATGTTAATGCAAAAGTACAGTGGCCGTATTAGATAGAATAAAAGATATAATAAAAATATATAACTACGTGTATAAATATAAAATAAACAGAAAAAGTAATTTAGTAAACAAGATATCAATGAATGACAAAGTAATCAGAGTATCTGGATGTACTTTGAAATTCTTACAGCTTAGGTTTTCAAGTGCAATTCGTGATAAATCGGATTGGGAATGGAGTAGGTATTTGATTAGGAGAGATTTGAAACAGGATATTGATTTTGCGTGTCGAATATCTGAGGGTATAGAGTTCCAGGTGGAGAGAACTTGAATTAAAAAGTATTTATCAAACGCAGCAATTCGGTGAGGAGGGGGATAGAGGTCGGACGGGATTGAAAGGAGCGTTTGAATTGTAGAATCTGTAGAATATAGGCGGGTCGTCGTGTTCTAATGGCCTGGTATAAGAAGATAACAATGGCAAGGAACTTTATAATGGTTTGCTATAATTTAATTATCTTGAACGGTTTTTGAGCAATTCCGTCTTATTAAATAAAAACAGAGACCATCCTAAAAAAAAATACACAAAATTCGTCTTAACTACTTTTTCGTTCGGAATCGTCCCATACATCAAATGAACTTTTTTGTTGGAAATTTTGTCTACAATCGCCCTTCATAGTTTGGGCATTAAGAACTCCGATAGCCTGCATACATTTTTAAAAAATCTTAATTCAGTTGTTTGAAATTTACAAGTGTTTCACTCTGGCGATGAAATCGGTTATTAAATATTTGACTCTCAAATTTCAATATTTACTTGTATTGTTTGTTTTCGTTTCTACTAATTCTTATTTTCTTACTATACCGAATAATAAAAACATATTTCATATAAATTTTCGAAAAAAATATTCACTGTCAATATTTTTACGTTTTTTTTTTCAACTGGATTGCCGTATGCCCATTGTGAGATGAAATCAAATGAAAATTCCTTTATTATTCTATGACTAGTGTCTCGTTAGATCAAATTATAAATACAGAATATAAATCAACAAACTAGTGTGTCCAAAAATTAATTATATATTCACAAAATAATTGATAAAATAAAGTGAAAATACAGGCAATTAAGAGAAATATCATGAATAACTATAAAATAAACAAAATAGTATCTGGGTGTACTTAGAGAGTCTTACGACTTAGACTGTTATGTACATTTGATCACTTGGATTGGGAATGGAATATGTGCTTAAAGAGGAGACTGTTTTTACGTGTCAAATATCGAGCGGGATAGAGGGATACGGCTTGAATTACAAAGAATTTCTCAAACGCAGCCGTCCAGTGAGGAGGAGAATAGAGGTCGGACGTACGGAATTGAATGGAGTATTTAAATTGTAGGTTCTGTAAAATATAGAAGGGTCGCTGAGATCTAGTGTTGCCCGAATATGAGACCGAGACGAGTCTTGGTCTTGTGCAATTAGTCTTGGTCATGGTCTTGGTCTTGCGCAAGAGTCTCGCAACATTCTTGCAATTACTTATTAGCTTATTACTACTATAGATCTAATACTGTAATTGTTTAGTTAGTGAAAACCTAACTAAGCCCGAATGAGAAATTAGAGGAGTTAAATGCAAAAGTATGTGGGTTATAGCAATTATTAACATATAGTAAATACGATTGTCGAGTATTAATAACTATTTTTCCCTGATTAAAAAAATCGATTTTTTAACTGTCCTGGTCTTAGTCTTGCAACAGTTAGGAGGCCTTGGTCTTGGTCTTGCTCTTGCGCAAGAGTCTCGCAGTTACTTATTAGCTTATGACTATGGAGAAATCACTGTAATTGTTTAGATAGGAGAAACATAACTAAGCCCGAATGAAAAATTAGAGGAGTTAAATGCAAAAGTATATTGGTTATACCAATTTTAAATGATATTGTCAAGTATTTGTATTTTGCCCTAATTTTTATTTAAAAAATCGGGTTTTTTTTTACCGGTCCTGGTCTTGATCTTGCAATAGTTATTATGTCTTAGCCTTGAAAAGTGCAAGGCAACACTATTAGAGAGTCTTGCGGCTTAGGCTCTTATGTGCCTTTCATGATCACGTGGATTGGGAATGAAACATATGCTTAAAGAAAGAGGAGACTGACTTTGCGTGTCAAATATCGAGAGGGATAGAGGGAAACGGCTTGAATTACAAAGAATTTCTCAAACGTAGTAGTTCGGTGAGAAGGAGGGTAGAGGTCAGACGAACGGAATTGAATAAATAATTTAAATTGTAGGCACTGTAGAATATAGGAGGGTCGCTGAGATTTAATAATATCGTGTTTAATAATCTGGTATAAGGTAGCAATGAAGTACTGATTGTGCACCAAGGGAAAGACTTTGAAACACACGAGAACGTTTAATCAGGGTGGCTTTTGAAGGTGCAAGATAATTCTATAAATAAGACCCTCAGCATCGAATAAAGGTATATGAGGACTCGATTAAGAAGAAGAAGAAATAATATTTACTATTCCAACAAAAATAATTTCCTTTTATAAACGATGAAGGGATAAATACATTAGGAAGAATACCTCATAAATCTGGTGAAGCTGTCATTAGGGAAAAAATTGTTCAAGTTTTAATATCTCTTTTACTTTTACTACGGAATTCTAGTTCTCCTCTCCCTCATCTTTATTGATAAACTTTTCAAAGGAAGCCTTCAAGTTGAAACCGCTGACTTGTAGATTATTCCTCAGATCCTTTAATGACCGAACCGCCCCAGAGAAAAACCTTATTCAAGCTTTTGCTATTAACCTTTTCCTAAGGGCTGCATCTCGGATCAAAGATAAGACTTGACATTTACCATCTAATACACTTTTTTTTTTAATTCAATTTAAGAACATCGCGAAACCTTTCCATCCCACAATAAATATGAATTTCTTTCATCATATAACTCTGCGCACTTTGTGAAGTGGTTTCCACTTGGGGTACTCTGCCAATGACAGGATTTAGATCCCAACTTTTTAATCATATTTTTCTACTTACGATCGCGACAAAATTAGTATCCAAATTTTCAACAGAAATACACATGTAAGGTGTATTTGAATCCCCTGAATCCAAATAAACAAATCAGGCATGACGGACTGAGTAAACAGCACAGTTCAAAATTAGAAGCCATATCGAGAGCCACACTGCAAAAGCCTGAAGAACAAAACTAAAAATTTTAAGGAAACGAAAAAGAAATGCCTAATTTTTGTTCTAAAAGCATTATATTTTCGGTTCAATTTTGGTTTATTATTTTCAATAATGAACCATTGTGATCGACCAAAAAATTCAAACACTTAACCCCCTCTCAAAATTTGAGGGTTTCACGTTTCAGAATAGGTAGAAATCGAAAAACAAGTAAAAAAATTTGTGTCCGTCCGCCGTCCACCTTCCTTAAACATCTAAATGGATTTTTAAAATTTTAAGGATTTTCCTAAAAAAATAAAAAAAATTCGTTAAATCGGACAATTAGGAGCAATGATATGGTCTCTAATTAATTTTTATATATTCTACTGCAAATGTTATATCCTTTGTTTTGATTTTTAAATTTCGAATGTGTTACTGAAGTAATGCTATTTTAATAGCATATTAATAATAATTAAATAAAAAAAGTTTAGTCCAATAATTAGAATAAACTTTTATTTATTTTTTTGTAAATAGGAAGGTAATGTTACTTTAAGTGTATAATTGTTTGGAAATAAAAAACCATTGTGAAATAATTTGCAAGGCTAAGATAAATATGTAATGTTCCATGTCACTCTTTTGTCTTATTTCTGCTAAATTATGTTTTTGAGCCTTTACTTGAGCTTATAGCTTCTTAGTTCCTTTGAAAACAGATAAAAGCACTAAAATATATTTTATTCCGTGCTAGAGACACTTTTTTATCGAATCATTAACATCCGCCTGAAACTTCGTAAATAGTTTCATCTCATCGTAACCTACAACTATTTTATCTACGAAAATAGTTGGAATTGGCACGTTTTCAATTTGGAGTGGAGCAAATTTAGTCTATTTAATAAGGTACTAAAAACTTGTAAATACCCATTTGCTTCTACTTGGATCGTAAGGTAATTTAATCACAAAATCGAGAAAAAAACGTGACCTACCCCTCTAATTTTCAATAACGAGGTTATATAGGACAAATAACCCAATATTTTTGTTAACCGCCTTTTTTCTTGATTTTGTGATCAAATTATTCTATGATCCAAGTAGAAAGCAAATGGATATTTACGAATTTTTAATACCTAATTAACTATACAAATTTTGCATCCCTCCCATTTGAAAACTCCAAAATTCCAAGAGTTTTCGTAAATAAAATAGTTGCAGGTTACGATGAGATAAAACTATTTACAAAGTTTCAGGCGGATATTAAGAATTCGATAAGAAGGAGTCTGTGCCATGGAATAGTTTAGTAACGCCCATAACTTTTTTAGTAATGATCAAATCATGACAGGAACAAAATCAGATTCCAAAATGTAGAGGAACGATACTTCAAATGAAAATTTGTAAAACCTTTGATTGGAAAAATTTAAGTACGCGAGTATTTAAACTCACGAGTTATTCACTTTTTTGTCTCCCACTGCATTTTGGAGTAGTCTATGAAAGTTTCGTTTTTAACGTACTCAACTTCATATGGACACTGCTGTTTCATTCACGAATGCTTGGCAAGTTCTAGGTTGCCTTCTGATGTGTAGTTCCTGAGCTTCTTGTGATTTTTAAGATTCATTGGTTTGAAAAAATTAAACTAGAGTTCATTTTTCGAAACTTAAACATATAAAAATGAATATAAACACCAAAATAATAATAATAAAAGTAAAATTATATAAACAAAAATAAACTAAACTAATCAAAATAGCTATTTAAATAAACAATTGATTTTATACAATATTTGCAAAATTCATTCACTCAAAATCTTCGAGTGAAGACTTTCTCTTCACTCGTGGGATAAAAGGCAGAAGTCCAGGTGATCCCTGCCTCACTCAGCCGCAATAATAATAACAAATAATATGAATGCTGGTAACTTCTATTCTATTTTTAATGGATTGCGATTAAGTCTATTTTAATGAATTGAATCTGTTAAGAAATAAACAGAAACAATTTAGCTTGTTTAGTTAAAGACCTTAAGCCAATTATTTCCAGATAACTGAATAAAAGGTGAAAAATCTGACCTATCGGACAGAGATGCTTTGAATATAAAAAAGTAAATTTATATTCTGCCCGCTTTATTGGTTATTTGTTTTTTCCTTTATCGAAAAGCCCCGTGTAATGACTTGGAAAAGAATAAATTGCCGTATTTGTCAGGAGGGAAGGAAATTTCGGGGACAACTAATCAACTGCTCTGTTTAAAAAAAATTATTTATGGAGTACTGTTGATACAATTTGATGTTATAATTAAGTGTTATCAAATTAGTAAAAAAAAATATTCTCCTATCAACGGGAAGTAACTCTGTAATCTTTATAGTATAAAAACATATTTGAGAAATAATGTACTACATTTAAAAAACGCTGCAAATTATTTCACAATGGTTTATTATTTCCAAACAATTACATATCTAAAACAACATTACCTTTCTAGTGAAAAATTAAAAGAAATACAAAGTTAATTCCAATTATTTGACTAAAAAAACATATTCAATATCCACAAAAAAGTGTATACTTTCATATATATTCGGAACCTAATTTTACCATCCATCGTAACTTGTTTTTCCAGCTTCTTTTCGTTGAAGTATGTTATATAGATAAATTTAAAGGACATCAAGAAGAAGACTTTAGCGAAGCTTCATTGACATCGGTACATTCGTTTAGGCGCTACAGTCTACAGCAACAAAGGTTTTTCGGCTGTTATTTTAAAAGTAAAAAGCTGATAGTAATGTCGATGAAGGAGGGTCATCCTCGGAAAAAATCGGTCCAGTAGTTTCGGAGAAAATGCGCAGACGGCGGACGGACAAAAACATGTTTATTCGTTTTTCGAATTCTACGTATCTTGAAACGTGAAACCCCAAATTTTGAGAGGGAGTTAAGTTTTTGAATTTTTTACTCGATTACAATGATTCATTATTGAAAATAATAAACCAAAAACAAATAGGTCTCAACTCCTTTCAAGACATTCGAAAGTAAAACTTAGTCAAAAATTGAAAATATGCACTTACTTAAGAAAAAAACACTTACTGCAAACTATAGCATTTTCAATCAAAAACTTTGAGGACTATAACCAAATCGATCTGGTACGTTATTAACATTACTTGACATTAAGACTTACAGATGTCAACAGTCAACGACCACATACGATCTCACTACAAAAGATTTTACAATGAATTACACGGATGTACCAACTCCCTGATTCAAGGCATGACCACAACAATGTGCCTGATAGTACTCGTAGGAGGCTAAAAAAACCTGGATGAGAGATCTCCTTCTTCCCGTCAGCATACTCGTTTGTTGATAGTATTCCCGACAGGTGTGATTTAAAATATAAAGTAAAAAAAATAAATCATTAATTTTATCTTAGTTTCTTTTTCTCGTGATCTTTAACTTATCTTCATTGTTGTTTATTAGGAGTTGTTATTTTATTTATTATCGATCAAGTATAAAATTAATTTCATTTTATTTCCTCTTTATAATTAAGGAAAAAATAAATACTTAATCCTGTTATGGTTATGGTTTTGTTTTGTTTCAATTATACAGTCCATTATTTTTATTGTAAAATTCTTTTTTTCACACCTGTTAGTGAAGCTTCATTTTAATTTTTCATCTAAAACCCTCTGCAGAGCTAACATCTAATGATAAACATTATACACATATGATATTCCAAAGTTTCTAAACTATAACAGCGACTTTGAGAACGATATTATTTTAACAAAGCATAGAAACGGTACACAAGCACCCCAGACTTCACACCATCATCTAACAAACCAAAATGACGCATTACTTTGACGATTTGAAATATTTCCTCAATTTTACGTCGATGTTTATTATCCTCTTTTCTGAGTACTTTTTAAGTTCTTAAAAATATTAATAATGAAAAAAAAAGTCAAACCTGAAGATTTGGGAGACACAATGGGCAACCCTAAACTCTTTATCCTAAAATTATGTTTAAAATATTATTTTTTTTATTTTCTCTACCCTGCAGTGCAGTTAGCAATGACTTTTATTTTCACTCCGTAATAGAATTTTATTTATGATATTTACAACTATATTAATATTTAAAAAAAAACATCTCTTTAATGTGTACACAGGAATAATATAATCACATGAAAACGCTTTTTGAGAAACTACCCACTGGTAGCACTCTAATAATATATTTACATCAGTAGATCTCGAAGCCATCTTAGAGATCGAAGAGGAAGCAAGGTTTGGAACGAGAGGTTTGGGGTAGTTTTGAAGTTTGTTATGGAAGGATAAGTATCTGGATTGGGATAAATCGGAAACATATGGAACATTAGGGTCGTTATGGATGATTTTATTTGTAACAAAGAAGGGGCACTTAAGATTTTACGAACTGGAGTGTAAGTACTGAATACAAGAGGAATTCGATGGTTAAGTGGAGCCGCAAAGCTCAATTCCGTAAGTCCAAATAGGCCTTATTATAGTCATGTATATGAGTTTTCTGTTATACGTTGAAAATTTAGAGCGTTTTCAAGTATTTTTTATTAAAATATTACACAAATTTATTATACAAATATATTGATATATATTTGTTTATTTAGAAATATTACATTCTGTCACATCAACGACATTTGTAATAGTGTTCAGAGAACACACTCACACTCTATTTACAATTAAAAAAATAATAATAATACAAAAAACTTGATAATAATAAATAGAATAAAATAAAATAAAAATAAATACAATAAAATAAAATAAATGTATATAAACAAAAGAACTAACCTAATCATACACACTCGGGCTTGAGTGGAGGATCTGGCCATTGCCAAAACTCCTATAGATGCTTATTTACAGAAGGTCTCTGGGCCTTCAACCTTCGAGGAGGATTGTAAGGATGGGTGGTGCTGGATAGAGATTGTGCAAGAGGATTTGGATGATAGGTAAGGTTCTGGTGAAATTTGGAGAATTTTTCTGGAATAAGGTCTAGGACAAATGGGATATTAAGGTCATGGTGTAGGGTTTTGTTATTTACATAGAACGGAGCATCAACTATTGTTCGAAGGACTTTAGATTGAAAGGATTGAATACGTTTGATGTTAGAAGCTTTTGCTATCCCCCCACAGTTCAAGTCCGTATGTCCATATAGGTTTCAGTATTGTCTTGTAGATAAGTAATTTGTTTTCAATAGAAAGTTTGGATTTTCTGTTTAGTAGTCTGTATAGATGGCCGTATCGTCGGTTGAGTTCTTGTCTTTTGAGTCTAGTATGTGGGTTCCACGTTAGTCTTCGGTCTAAATGAAAGCCAAGATACCGGACTGTGTCTGAGTAAGGGAGCTGGATGGAATTGAAGTGTACTGGTGGACAGGAACTGCGTCGGAGTGTAAAGGTAATATGTTGGCATTTAGATTCATTAACTTTAATGCGCCAGTTTTTACACCAGTGCTCAATCAAGGTGAGGTGGTTTTGGAGATTTAAGGATGCTATGTTGGGATCAGAGTTGGATGATAAGATTGCGGTGTCGTCAGCGAATGTTGCAAGAAAAGTATCGGGATGAACAGGGATGTCAGCAGTAAAGAGGATGTAAAGCACGGGACCCAAGACCCTGCCTTGGGGAACACCGGCTTTAACGGAGTAGATATTGGAAAATTCTGTTCCACAGCGAACTCGGAAGGAGCGGTCAGAGAGGTAGGATCGGAGGACTAGGTACATGGACTGAGGTAAATGAATTTTAAGCTTGAAGAGCAGTCCGGAGTGCCATACCCGGTCAAATGCCTGTGCAATGTCCAGAAATGCACCCGAACAGTATTCCTTGTTTTCTAGAGCTGAGGAAATATGACCAACAACTCGGAGTCCTTGTTGAACAGTAGAATGCTGGGAGCGAAAACCAAACTGATGGGAAGGAATATTTTGGGATTCTATAATGGGTAGGATTCGTTTCAAAAGGATCTTTTCAAAAATTTTTGAAAGGATTGGGAGTAGGCTAATTGGTCTATAGGATGTTGAGATATTGGGAGGTTTGCCTGGTTTTGGGAAAAGAATAATAGTGGAGTGTTTCCATAGCAGAGGGAAGTGGGTGATGCGTAGGATACAATTGTAGATATATGTAAGGAATATGACTGCTTTGGATGGAAGTTGTCGAAGGATTTGAGGTGTAAGGAGATCATGTCCAGGAGCTTTACGGGGTATTAGTTTTTTTAATTGAAATTTCACTTCGGAAGGATGAATAGCTTTTGGGGGCAAGGAAAGTGGGATTGGTGATGTAAGGAGTTCTTCTACTGTTACGGTGTGGGCAGGATGGGATTCCGGATGTGAAATAAATGTATTGGATAGGTGAATGGCGAATTCCTCAGCCTTATCTTCGTCAGATGCTGCCCAGGAGCCATCATCTCGTCGGGGGGGATGGGAAATGCGGTGAGGATTTAGGATTTTGGTTGTGGTTTTCCAAAGGGAATTGTCGCGAGAAGAGAGGGAGGATAGGTAGGAGTTGAAGGAATGTGATCTGAAGGTGGCTAATTCCAGTTTTAATTTTTTGCAGTAATAATTATAGGAGCAGCGGTCGGTAGGATGTCGGGTACGTTGCCACAATAATCTGGCACGGCGTTTGGTGTGGATTAGGTCAAGGAGGTGTTGGGGTAGAATGGACTTTTTAGGAATTCTGGAGGAGTCTTTTGGGAAGGAGGCAGTCCAGGCAGCTTGTTGGATTGTGGTAGTAAAGGAATTTATGGCACTATCAAGGTCATCGGGAGTTTTGAGGGATATGTTAAGATCAATTTTATCGGAGATGATTTGGCGGAAAAGGTCCCAGTTAACTGGACCCCTAATAAATGACGGTGGAGAAGGTTTGGCAACGGGTTCAAGTGAAACATTAAGGATTAGAGGACTATGGTCAGAGGAAAGTTCATTTAGACGTGTAATGGAACAATTGAGGGGACTTAAGCCGCTGTGGATAAAGAAATCAAGAAGATCAGGATTACGGTTGGGATCTGTAGGCCAGTAGGTAGGAGAGTTGGGGGAAAGGAGGTGAATACGTTGGGAATTGAGTGCAGACAGCAGGGTTCGGCCACGAGTATTCGTGGTTCTGGAACCCCATTGTTGATGTTTGGCATTTAGGTCTGCACCCAAGATGAAGTGATGTCCTAAGGAGTCGAGGAGAGAACGGATTTGGGCATTGGATATGGATCGGTTAGGAGGGCAATACGCTGATGCAAGGGTAACCGGAAAGGAAAAGGTTTTTATCGCGATAGCGGTTAACTGTAGGAAATCATGTGTAGCTAACGGGAGTAGGTGATGGGAGAGGGATTGGTGTACAATGACAGCAGTACCGGCATGTGCTTTTCCGTCAGGGTGGTCAGTACGATATGTCAGGTATTGTGGTATTTTGAAGTGCTGTTTAGTGGTTAGTCGAGTTTCAGTAATTAGTGCCACGTCAATATTTTTGTCAAGTCATAATGTAGTTAGTTCGTTTGTATGATTCCTAACACCATTCGCATTCCAAAGGAGAATGGATAAAGGTTTATTGGAAGTCATTTAAGGATTTTTAGCGGGAGGGATAAAATGTGATACAAGATTGGTGAGAAGAGATATCAAAGGAGTAACAAGGGATCTGAATTCGGAGAGGAAAGATGTAAATAAACTGGTAAGATCTGTGGTATTTGAGGGAGGAGGAATGTGGGGAATTTGGTGTTGATAAAACTGTTGATTAGGTGAAGTTTGATTAAGATGTTGAGGGTGGGGTTGAGAATTTTGAGGCATGTGTTGTTGTTGCGGCAGGGTCTCACAATAAGTAACATCATTCTTACCTCCTAATAAGTGTGCAAAAGCCACCGTTGGGTCAATTATTTTTGAAGGTCCTCTTCTTGATGCGTTAGGTTCTCTTCTTGATGCCTCTGCTTCTTCTTGGGTCCGGGATTTTTGATATCTTGATTTTATATTCTTGTAGATCTGACAGCCTTTGTAGTTCGCTGGATGTCCTTCAAGGCACAAAGCACAAACTGCAGGATCCCGTTTCGGTTTTGTGCACTCCCCGGATTCGTGCTGCTCTCCACACTTCACACAGCGCGGAAGATGATGGCAGTAAGTCCTGGTATGGCCATATGCCTGGCAATTGTGACACTGTACGATTTCCTTCTTAGGATATGGCTTCTCTACTATAACACTTGTGTTGTATATTCTTCTAATTTCATATATTTTTTCGATCCCTTGATTTGGTTCCAAATCAACGAAAAATAAGGGTAGAGGAACTTTTACTCCTGGCTGTTCTTTACTCTCCTTCTGTACATTTGTAATCTGGCGCACTATGAAACCTAAATTTTTCAATTCTTCTTCTATTGCTTCGGTTGGTGTTGAGGGGTGTAGATTTCTTATGACTACCCTCAAAGCTCTATCTTGCCGTAATTGGTACGTATGAAAATCCGCGTTGGTTTCCATTAGATACTTCACAATTTTTCTGTAGGTTTCAGCTGTATCTGGTGATATCTTCGTGTCATTTGTTCTGCTTAGACATGAATAGCTTCCAGAGCCTGTTATTTTGTTCAGTTGTGAGCATAGTAACTGAAAAATTTTTATGTTTTTAACGAATATGGGTGGAGGTCGGGGATCTCTTGGCATTGAAGCGGATTCCATCACTTCTTTATCATTCTGAAGCACCTGATAGGAGTTAGGGGTGAAAAACGGAGATTGTTCGGTTATCTCTTGTGAAGATGTACCTGGTTGTGGCTGAAGTTCTTCAATTGTTGGTTTTGATGATATTCCTGGCTGGGTTTCATTTTCTCTGGAGCTAATAGGCGTTACTGCAGGTGTTTGACGACATTGACGAGGCTTTTGTTTGACTGGCGACGAACAAGGTGTTGAGCCTAACGGCCGAATTCTCTTGATAGACGCTCTACTAGACATGGCCTGATGGTGATATCGCATATAAGGGGAAAAAAAATAATAATAAAAAAATAATAAAAAAATAAAAATAAAAATAACCCTATAATTTATAACAAACAATAAATATCAATTGTTGTTATGTACTCTTGACTTGTTTTGAATAAATAATCTTAAAGATTTCACTGGAAAATAAGCAAATTCTGATAGACGATGTAGAAACACGACCTTTCGCATCAGCTGATCCACCATCATCTAGTATTTTTTAAAATCAAATGTTTGTTTATTCCGCTATTTTCCTGTCGAAGTTTCCTTTTAAGTTGGTGTCATTTTCAATTTTTGCCCTATTTTTTTTTTAATTTCTTTATTGAGTATTATAACAATCTGTCTGTTCGACATTGGTTATAGTGAGGTAGGATGACATTCACACCATATGTACAAAAAAATAAAATAAATAGAACAAAATAATAATCAAAAGTATATACAATAGACAATAAAATAAAATAACCTAAAAAATAAGAAAATTAAAACTAAGGAAAAAAAAATAAATAATAACATGCATACCTATATACAATCAGGCGAGGGAACTCCAGGAGAACCCTGCGCTACTCTTCCAACCGCGTCACTGGTACTAAAGCCAGCGGAGATTGGTCGAGAGCACTTTAGCCACATACACACATGTCTTGAGTGAAGAATCTGGCCATTGCAAGAACTCCAATTTATATAATTTACAAAAGGTCGCGAGGCCACTGCCGTTTCAACCTTCTTGGAGGATTATAGGGATGGGAGATGCTTGATAGGGATTGTGCAAGAGGATTTGGGTGGTAAGTAAGGTTCTGGTGAAATTTGGAGAACTTTTCTGGGATAAGGTCTAGGACAAATGGGATGTTAAGGTCATGATGTAGGGTTTTGTTGGATACATAGAAAGGAGCATCGACTATTGTTCGAAGGACTTTAGACTGGAAGGATTGGATGCGCTTGATGTTAGAAAATTTTGCTGATCCCCACAGTTCTAGTCCGTAAGTCCAAATAGGTTTCAGTATTGTCTTGTAGATCAGTAGCTTGTTTTCAATGGAAAGTTTAGATTTTCTGCTTAGTAGTCGGTATAGTTGGCCGTATCGTCGGTTGAGTTCTTGTCTTTTGAGTCTAGTATGCGGGTTCCAAGTTAGTCTTCGGTCTAAATGAAAGCCAAGATACCGGACTGTGTCTGAATAAGGAAGCTGGATGGAATTAAAGAGTACTGGTGGACAGGAATTGCGTCGGAGTGTAAAAGTAATGTGTTGGCATTTAGATTCATTAACTTTAATGCGCCAGTTATTACACCAGTGCTCAATCAAGGTGAGATGACTTTGGAGATTTAAGGATGCTATTTCGGGATCAGAGTTGGATGATAAGATTGCGGTGTCGTCAGCGAATGTTGCAAGAAAAGTATCGGGATGAACAGGGATGTCAGCAGTAAAGAGGATGTAAAGCACGGGACCCAAGACGCTGCCTTGGGGAACACCGGCTTTAACGGAGTAGATATTGGAAAATTCTGTTCCACAGCGAACTCGAAAGGAGCGGTCAGAGAGGTAGGATCGGAGGACTAGGTACAAGGACTGAGGTAAATGGATTTTAAGCTTGGAGAGCAGTCCGGAGTGCCATACCCGGTCAAATGCCTGTGCAATGTCCAGAAAGGCACCCGAACAGTATTCCTTGTTTTCTAGGGCTGAGGAAATATGATCAACGACTCGGAGTCCTTGTTGAACAGTAGAATGTTGAGAGCGAAAACCAAACTGATGGGAAGGGATATTTTGGGATTCTATAATGGGTAGGATTCGTTTCAAAAGGATCTTTTCAAAAATTTTTGAAAGGATTGGGAGTAGGCTGATTGGTCTATAGGATGTTGAGCTATTGAGAGGTTTTCCTGGTTTTGGGAAAAGGATAATAGTGGAGTGTTTCCATAACAGAGGGAAGTGGGTGGTGCGTAGGATACAATTGTAGATATATGTAAGGAATATGACTGCTTTGGATGGAAGTTGTCGAAGGATTTGAGGTGTAAGGAGATCATGTCCAGGAGCTTTACGGAGGATTAGTTTTTTTAATTGAAATTTTACTTCGGAAGGATGAATAGCTTTTGGGGGCAAGGAAAGTGGGATTGGTGATGTAAGGAGTTCTTCTACTGTTACGGTGTGGGCAGGATGGGATTCCGGATGTGAAATAAATGTATTGGATAGGTGAATGGCGAACTCCTCAGCTTTATCTTCGTCAGATGCTGCCCAGGAGCCATCACCTCGTCGGAGAGGATGGGAAATGCGGTGAGGATTTAGGATTTTTGTTGTGGTTTTCCAAAGGGAATTGTCGCGAGAAGAGAGGGAGGATAGGTAGGAGTTGAAGGATTGTGATCTGAAGGTGGCTAATTCCAGTTTTAATTGTTTGCAGTAGTAATTATAGGAGCAGCGGTCGGTAGGATGTCGGGATCGTTGCCATAATAATCTGGCACGGCGTTTGGTGCGGATTAGGTTAAGGAGGTGTTGGGGTAGAATGGTCTTTATAGGAATTCTGGAGGAGTCTTTTGGAAAGGAGGCAGTCCAGGCGGCTTGTTGGATTGTGGTAGTAAAGGAATTTACGGCACTATCAAGGTCATCGGGAGTTTTGAGGGATATGTTGAGATCAATATTATCGGAGATTATTTGGCGGAAAAGGTCCCAGTTTACTGGGCCCCTAATGAATGACGGTGGAGAAGGTTTGGGAACAGGTTCAAGTGAAACATTAAGGATTAGAGGACTATGGTCAGAGGAAAGTTCATTTAGACGTGTAATGGAACAATTGAGGGGACTTAAGCCGCTGTGGATAAAGAAATCTAGAAGATCAGGATTACGGTTGGGATCTGTGGGCCAGTAGGTAGGAGAGTTGGGGGAAAGGAGGTGAAAACGTTGGGAATTGAGTGCAGACAGCAGGGTTCGGCCACGAGAATTCGTGGTTCTGGAACCCCATTGTTGGTGCTTGGCATTTAGGTCTGCACCCAAGATGAAGTGATGTCCTAAGGAGTCGAGGAGAGAACTGAATTGGGCATTGGATATGGATCGGTTAGGAGGGCAATACGCTGATGCAAGAGTGACCGGAAAGGAGAAGGTTTTTATCACGATAGCGGTGGACTGTAGGAAATCATGTATTGGTAATGGGAGTAGGTGATGGGAGAGGGATTGGTGTACAATTACAGCAGTACCGGCATGTGCTTTTCCGTCAGGGTGGTCAGTACGATATGTCAGGTATTGTGGTATATTGAAGTGCTGTTTAGTGGTTAGTCGAGTTTCAGTAATTAGTGCCACATCAATGTTCTTGTCAAGTAGTAAAGTAGATAGTTCGTCTGTATGATTTCTAACACCATTCGCATTCCAAAGGAGAATGGATATGGGTTTAGGGATGTGAGTCATTTAAGGATTTTTCAAAGGAGGGATGAGGTGAGATACGAGATTCGTGAGGAGTGATATGAGTGGAGTAACAAGGGATTTGAAATCGGTGAGGAAAGATGCTAACAAACTTGTGAGATCTGTTGCATTTGAAGGAGGAGGAATATGAGGAATTTGTTGTTGGTGGTTAGGTATATTAGGATGAAGAGGATTTTGAGGTTGGGTTTGAGGTTGTTGTTGTGGCAGGGCTTGACATTTATCGGTTAAAGTCTTACCTCTAAGTAGTTGGGAGAATGATACATCATTGTTTACAATTCTGGAAGGCTCTCTCTCTCTTCTTGTTCTTAGTGCTTCATCTTGAATCCGGTTTTTCTGGTGTCTGGTTTTGAGATTCTTGTAAATTTGGCAGCCTTTGTAGTTGGCCGGGTGTCCCTCCAAGCATAGGGCACATACTGCTGGATCTTGTATAGGTTTGGTGCACTCTACAGATTTGTGCTGTTCACCGCACTTCACGCAACGCGGCAGATGGTGGCAATATGTCTTCGTGTGGCCATAGGTCTGACAATTATGGCACTGCACGATGTCTCTCTTGGGATATGGCTTCTCAACTTTCACCATTGTATAGTATATTCTTGTGATATCATATATTTTTTCGATACCTGGTGATGGCTCCAAGTCCACGAAAAACAATGGTAGTGGGATCCTATTTCGTAATCCTGGCTGTTCCCTGTCCTCCTTCAAAACGTTTGTTACCTGGCGTACATTGAAACCAAGCGTCGTTAGTTCTTCTTTAATAACTTCAGTGGGGGTTGAGGAATGTAAATTTCTTATCACCACTCGTAAAGCTCTTTCCTGCCTCAGCTGGTAAGTGTGAAAATTCGCATTTGTTTCTGATAAGTACTTCACTATTTTTCGGTAGGCTTCTGCAGAATCAGGTGTTATCTTGGTGTCATTGGTCCTGTTAAGGCATGAATAACTGCCAGAGCAGATTTTATTTAGTTGGGTGCAGAACATCTGGAAATTTTTTATATTTTTCACAAATATCGGAGGAGGCTTTGGTTCTCTGGGTATTGCTGCAGACTCCATTACTTCTTTGTCATTTTGAAGCACTTGGTAGGGGTTTGGAGTAAAGAAAGGTGATTCTTCAATCGTTTCTTGTGCAGACGTACCTGGTTGGGGCTGAGGTTCTGGTTCTGAAGTGTTCATTTTGGTCACTGGAGGTATTTCTCGTAGGCAGCGACGAGTCCTTTGTTTGGCTGGTGAGCTAACTCCGTCTGACCGAGACCTCTTGGGCACCTTACTGGCCATCACTTGCTGATCATACCGCATATCATAAGAGAAAAATAAATAAATAAATAAAAAAAAAAGAAAAAGAAAAATTTTTTTTTTTTTTTTTTTCCTTAAAATAACAAAAAAAAAGATGCCAACAGTAAATATCAACTGCTCTGATATACACTTTAACTGTATCACGTGAATAATCAGAGAGATTCCGCTATAAAATTGGTAAAAACTGAGAGAGGAGTTGAGGAGACAACCTTCTCATCAGCTGATCCACTGCCCTATTAATTTCAACTATAATTTCCGCACATTGGTGCATTCAGACAAATACATAATCATGTGAGAACTCACAATACCCAACCCTTAATCTGCAGAGATAATGAATGAAAAGCACAGATAATAAAATGATATAAAAACGTACATAAAATAAAGTAAATAGAGAAGGTAAAATAAATAAACAAAATATCAATAAATCACAAAATAATCAAAGTATCTGGGGTACCAGCACTAGTACTTCGAGATTCTTACGACTTAGATTTTTAAGTACATTTCAAGATCAACTGGTTTGGGAATCGAGTAGGTATTCAAAGAGGGTAGATTTGAAAAAGGATATTGATTTGGCGTGTCGAATATCAGAGGGGATAGAATTCCCGAGAGATACAGCTTGAATTAAAAAGGATTTGTCAAACGCAGCAGTTTGGTGAGGGGGAGGATAGAGGTCGGACGAACGAGATTTGGTGTGACGGGATTGAAAGGAGCACTTGAATTGTAGGATCTGTAGAATATAGGAGGGTAGCAAAAAAATACTGAGGGGGGTAGGATTGATAATGCCACTTCAACTCGCTATAAAACTTTTTTTTTTTTTTCGCCCTGCATTGTTGCCATACGGGCTTTTGGCAGCAGTGGGTCAATACGTTTGGGTTCTCGTATAACCACTGCTGCCAATAATCAACATTTTATTTATGTTTAACAATATTTTTGGGGGATTTTCATTTATTTGAAATAAAAATTAAATAGGGTATACTGTGGTGCGGCCCGGTACACAGTTGTGCACCTTTATGATGGGGCCACACCTTGTCCTCACCGCATCCGTCCGGTCCTTAGTCTTCTTCGTTCTCCTCTGGTGTCTTCCTGCCGCTCCCAGGGAGAAATGTGCAGGGCCAATTGTGTCTCTCCACCCGTACACAAACTCCCCAAAGAGCGGGTAATTTTCTTCCTCCACTAGGCGGGGAAAATCCTGTTCTCTTAGGCTATACAGCTCTGTTTCCTTCAAGAGTTTGGCACGGCGTCCCTCCATTGCGGTGCAGGAAACCAGGATGTGTTCTGCCGTCTCGGGGACTCCGCAGGGAGGGCACCGGGGGTCGATGTCCTTCCCATGGTCAGCCAGCTTTCCCCGGAACCCACCATGTCCTGTGAGAATCTGCGAGACCCAATAATCAGGGCGAACCCAAGTAGCCTTAAGTCTGTCTTGGACGGTTGGGAAGAACTTCCTGAGGGTGGATCCTTTCTCGCTTGTCACCCACCGTCTGTTCCACTCCTGGATGGATTCCTCCACTCGCTATAAAACTGGATAATATGCGTATCCCTTGAGTTCCCGAAGATAAAGCGTACTGAGCAATTCATTAGGCTTTAATTTTAGCTTCGAGTTCTCCCGCGAGTCCAGCTAATGCTGTTCTTTCTTTCCTGAGGGATCGCTAAGAAGTTTTTCATTTCGAACAGTTGGTTTTTATTTCCTTTAATTTGGACTCGTTGTTCCCAGTTATTTCGTAACATTTTAGACACATATTTTTTATTTAATTAGTCTTCCACAGAGGTTTCTAGTGATGAATGCCATCGAAGTTGTGTCTACCTTTCTTGACATATTGGCTGCTTGATCGGCTTGTTAATTTCCGGTAATCTCGATATGCAAAGGGATCTAGACAAGTACTATTTCCTTACCCTTCGTCCATAATAACTACTAAATGTTTTTTATTACTTTTGTTAATGTAATTTTTCTCTGGTTATTACCATAGCTATTAATGTAATCATCGAATCAGTCAACACGGCTCGATTAGTAGTTTCAATTGTCTCTACGTATTTAAAGCTTCTCTTATCGCTACCGTTTCAACAGTAAAAAAAAAAAAGAAAAAAAAGAAACTTTAATATTATTTTTTTTTTTTAGTTCATTTGGAAGGGGTGTTCTCAGCTAATGGTTTTGAAAAGGACACGTTATCTTATATTGCATGCTAACAGCAGCTAAATGTACAGCACTATTTTATTAACACTTTATTATTTAAATAGGTTTTATTAAAAGCAATAAATAAAGTCCAGAGAGCTACATAAATTAATGTATTCAGTTGAGTCGGTAATATTGCGAGAGGCAGTGGAGCACCAAAGACCTCTCTCTGATCTATGGCTCCCTAAATAATACAATAGGGACACTATACAATTTACTAGCTAGCTAAAATATACTCTCAATAATATTGAAATTTCATTTTATACTATAGTTAAAACAAATATAAACAACCAAATGGAATTTGGATTTATTAATGATGTATATTTTATGGAAACGATGTGATGTTATTCTGGTTTTCCAACGACATCAACTAAATAAATTCCTATTAAATTTATAGTATATATAAAACTACAATAGAAAAATGTAATAGAAAAGAGAACTAAAAACAAGTTTTTAATCAATATGTGTCCCAACCAAAATAAATGAAATGAATTCGCTTTTTAGAAATTAATATTTTTTTAAAGTTAGACCTGTAGGGAATACCAAAAACCAGTGAGTGTGCTGTTGGGAAGAAGAGTGTAGACGTTGGCAGGCCTGAGGGAAAGGAGTGTCCTGCGGTGTCCCTTCCTAACTTGATTTGATATATATAGTTAGTGGAGGAGATCCCTCATCCAGCTTCTTTTGAGCCACCTACGGATGTTATCGGGCATATTGATTGTGCCTTGAATCAGTGAGTTATTATGTCTGTGTAAGTTCTTGTGAAATATTTTGTAGTATTTTTGTATGTGGTCATTAAATGTTGGTACATGTAAATTTTTTATATTAAATAATGTTACTGACGCACCAGGGAGCCTTGAATGTTTTTGATTGAAAAGTCTGTAGTTTACGTTAATAATAAATAAGTTAAAGCACAAATAAATTAAAAACGCTTTTTTTAAAATAAAAAGTAAAGGCAAATAATTACTAATATTAGGCAATTTTAATTTATATTTTTAAAGAATAGATAAAATTAATATACTTTTGCATTTAACTCTTCCAATTATTTTTTTTCTTATTTATTTATTGAGTATTAACAATCTGTCACATGGACACCAGTTATAGTGAGGTAGGATAACATTCACACTATATGTACAAAAAATATAAATTAAATAGAAGCCAAATAACAATAAATAATAATCAAAAAGTATATACAATAAACAAAATAAAATAACCTAAAAATAATAAAATTAAAACTAAGCAAAAAACATATGCATACTTATATACACTATTTACAATCAGACGACGGAACTCCAGAAGAACCTACGCTACCTTCTCACCCGCCTCATTGGTACTAAAGCCAGCGGAGATTGATCGAGAGTACTTTAGCCACATACACTCATTTCTTTAGAGGAGAATCTGGCCATTGCCAGAACTCCAATATATATAATCTACAAAAGGTCGCGAGGCCACTGCCGTTTCAATCTTCTCGGAGGATTATAGAGATGGGTGGAGCTTGATAGGGATTGGGCAGGAGGATTTGGATGATACGTAAGGTTCTGGCGAAATTTGGAGACTTTTTCTGGGATAAGGTCTAGGACAAGTGGGATGTTGAGGTCATGATGTAGGGTTTTGTTGGTTACATAAAACGCAGTATCAACTATTGTTCGAAGGACTTTTGACTGGAAGGATTGGATGCGCTTGTGTAGTAGTCATATTTTTTAAAAGGTTATTAAATTTCTGACAGAACTATAAAAAAAAAGTCGTTTGAATCAGACCAGTTTTAGCAACGTTATAGTGTATTTTTACCCTGGTTTTAATAATTGTTCACCGGTTTGTTTATATTGCTTTAGTTCATCAAAGAAATCGTACTTTAATGATTTCTGTGATCGGTAATCAGGAAAATTAGTCGAATTAAATTGTGTTATTTTTAATGAAAATATTTAAAATTTAAAAAAAATAATAAATCGGTAGGAAAGTCATCTGAATGGACACAACCAATTTTTTATTTAATAAATTGGCCACATTGTATAGATTGTCTTGATTCTACAACTCTTCCATTCAGAGGTGAGAGCCTATTATTATCATTCTTTGCAATAACTTTAATGTACTGTCAAGTTAATTTCATTAATTTAGTCTGACTTTACTATGTTTATGTCAATAAATCCTTTCAATTATTCCGTCATCTCATCCGAGTCGTATGCCAGTTATCTATCGGTGTCATCTATATGAATTAAAAAAACATTCACATTCAAATTTGCAGTGACTCATATTCGGCCCTCAAAGAAATACAAAATTTTCAACTCTCCGATAACCCTATTGCATTTACCATAACACAACTAATTCAGATAGCAAATAAATTAATAAAATTTCTCTGGGTCCCTAGCCATATTTGGATGTTGGTGTACCTGAAAATGTACTGGCTGACGCATGTGCCAAGGAAACCTGCACCATAATTTACACGGTGGGCCAGACCCCCTTACCGTGCACCAATGTTCCCAAAACAATGTTCCCACAAAAAAAAGTGAACGAACTGCCCCAAAATGGCGTCCAAACATGGCGGATTGACGACTTTGACTTTAGTTAGTTTTTTTGTTACTGAGAATCAGCATTTGGCTTAATTTCATTATAGTTGGTCTTTTATTAAAGCTGGATAGTCAGAAAATAATAAAACATGAAAAAATATTAAAAACTAATTGGCTTAGGCATTAAAAAAAATCGGTAAAGTCAATTTGTTTTACAAAAAAATTTTCAAGTTGGAAATCAAGCGTCGTTTGTAATTAAACGGCCAACAATAATGCAAAACGTGCTGAAATAAAACATCTGGAGAATACATTTCTCTTCCTAAAACACTGATTACTTTTTAAAATATTTGAAGTAGTTCCGTATAAAATATACTTAAGCGGCAGAAAAGCGCTACTGGCGTGGGCGCCTACAGGCCTCAACCACACCACTCAGTACTCATAAATGGCTTAGTTATAGTGCTATAATAACGTTTTTGTTATATTTTATTGATTATATTAACGAACAAATATTAATACAATAATTTAATTGTAAAAAATAATTTTTTTTTAAATTTATTATTTTTGTTTTTATTTTTCATTATTTTTTTTTTTTAATTTAACTTCATTTATTCTATACGGAGATCGCTTAAGAAGGCCTCTATTATAAAAATTATAAAATTATAATAATAAAACTTAATTGAAAAATACTTTGCAGAATATCTTGATTTTTTTATTTAATATTTGCAATTTAACATTTTGTTTTATATATTTACTGATTCTTAGAGGTAATTTAAATTGTATATCCTTCCCCGGAAATGAGTCATATTAATATATGTTTTATAAACTAAAATAATATATACCTAATCTGAACTGCTTTTAATGAATAGGTGATGGATTGTTTGGTAAAATTGTTATATCGCTATTAAAAAAAAAACATTTGTATTTCCTTTATTTTATTCGAAAGTTGGACCATATCATAAAAAATAGGAACTTTTAATATCAAAGTGCATTATTCCCTCTGCACAAAAGAAATATGGAAAGGGCGAAGCTATAAGTTCTTCTAGGTAACTGGAACTGATTGTTAGTATTTGGTCTCAAAATGAGGGTAAACCCCGAAATTGAACCCAAACATTGGAAAAATACATTAAGCGAACGACAAAGGAAGTGCAAAAATTTCGGAAAAGAAAACAAGAATCAGTATCCATTATATGGCTAAACGAATATATAGTAGACAGATGAACAGAATATTTCAACATTCTGCTAAATGGGGGTAAAAATGCTTGATCAGTTTGGATGATGTTAAGCAGGTTTATTATGGTGAAGACCATTTCATCAGCAAGAAAGATTTGTTCTAGGCAATTGGCAAGTCGGCTGGTCTGGAAGTAGTAACCCGAAATGGTGTGCGTACAAAGGCTACAAATGTATTAGAAAATGATATGGAAGGACTGTAGTTTTGTCCCTTTACAGGAAATGAGATACTAGGAAATGTTATTCGAGATTCCTTACTGTTTATAGTACCAAAGAAAGTCTACTCAAGAATCGTATAAGCTAAAATTAGAAATATTGTCAATTGCCTGAGCGATATGGATTGAGAAACTCAAGTTGCACATTGGAGCATAAGTTGCAAACCATTGGGACTGTCTTCACTTTAAGGTAGGTTATAAAGAAGTCCACAGAGAAAGAAAAATGGTTCTCTATCTGTTTAGTGCCTCACACTTAGGATTGATCGAATATCTACTAGTCTTTCACAAAAACTCGTTTTCCTTTCAGATTCATTCAAAATTCTTTTGCAATTGCACTAAAGAGGAGCAGAGCTATTTCCTTTTATCAATAGACCTCTGTATAACCTGCTTCACAGTGAAGATAATCCCAATGTACAACTTCAATAGCAATCTAAAATAAAGTGGTTTTCACCATTATAAACCTCGTTTACTTCCTCCAGACCTGCTTGTCAATTGCCTAGAACAAATCTTTCTTGCTGATAAAGTGTTCTTCACCATAATAAACCTGCTTAACATCATCCAAACCCATCAAGCATTTTTACCCTCTTTTAGCAGCATCTTGAAATATTCTGTTCATCTGTCTACTATATTTTCGTTTAGCCATATAATGGATACTGATCCTTGTGTTCTTTTGCGAAATTTTTGCACTTCCTTTGTCGTTCGCTTAATGTATTTTTCCAATGTTTGGGTTCAATTTGGGTAAACCCCGACCCTCATTTTGAGACCAAATACTAACAATCAGTTCCAGTTACCTAGAAGAACTTATAGCTTCGCCCTTTCCATATTTCTTTTGTGCAGAGGGAATAATGCACTTTGATATTAAAAGTTCCTATTTTTTATGATATGGTCCAACTTTCGAATAAAATAAAGGAAATACAAATGTTTTTTTTTAATAGCGATATAACAATTTTACCAAACAATCCATCACCTATTCATTAAAAGCAGTTCAGATTAGGTATATATTATTTTAGTTTATAAAACATATATTAATATGACTCATTTCCGGGGAAGGATATACAATTTAAATTACCTCTAAGAATCAGTAAATATATAAAACAAAATGTTAAATTGCAAATATTAAATAAAAAAATCAAGATATTCTGCAAAGTATTTTTCAATTAAGTTTTATTATTATAATTTTATAATTTTTATAATAGAGACCTTCTTAAGCGATCTCCGTATAGAATAAATGAAGTTAAATTAAAAAAAAAAATAATGAAAAATAAAAACAAAAATAATAAATTTTAAAAAAAATTATTTTTTACAATTAAATTATTGTATTAATATTTGTTCGTTAATATAATCAATAAAATATAACAAAAACGTTATTATAGCACTATAACTAAGCCATTTATGAGTACTGAGTGGTGTGGTTGAGGCCTGTAGGCGCCCACGCCAGTAGCGCTTTTCTGCCGCTTAAGTATATTTTATACGGAACTACTTCAAATATTTTAAAAAGTAATCAGTGTTTTAGGAAGAGAAATGTATTCTCCAGATGTTTTATTTCAGCACGTTTTGCATTATTGTTGACCGTTTAATTACAAACGACGCTTGATTTTCAACTTGAAAATTTTTTTGTAAAACAAATTGACTTTACCGATTTTTTTTAATGCCTAAGCCAATTAGTTTTTAATATTTTTTCATGTTTTATTATTTTCTGACTATCCAGCTTTAATAAAAGACCAACTATAATGAAATTAAGCCAAATGCTGATTCTCAGTAACAAAAAAACTAACTAAAGTCAAAGTCGTCAATCCGCCATGTTTGGACGCCATTTTGGGGCAGTTCGTTCACTTTGTTTTGTGGGAACATTGGTTTTTTTTTAATAAATTGTCACAAGGAACACAACGATATGCAATTTATAGGGATGTGGGGGGAGGGTGCACGGTAAGGGGTTCTGGCCCACAGACTAATTCCATAACCTAAACTTAACTCGGTGCGGTACTACTTCAATGCAGCCATGCTGAATCATTGCCAAGAAGCATGGCACTACTTTCGGTCCGAGGTACCAAAGACCAACAAACAGAAGGTCATTTATGAAGATATAGAACCACTGCCTCAGATAACAGGGAACCGTCGGGAGCAAACCATTTGTAGACTCAGAACAGGACATACTAGGCTGACGCATGGACACCTCCTTGAAGGGAAGGCTCGTCCTAGATGCAGCAGCTGCAACACACCATTGACCATCGATCATGGAAAATTGTCAGCGCTTATGTCCTACAAGAATCTCACCAAGACTCCGGAGGTACCGTCAAGCCTTGGAACAGGAATACCAGAAGAATTTTTAAAGGATAACAAACTGTATAAAATAATTTAAATTATGTAACAGAAACACCGTTGTTTTTGTACATGGCATCTTAAACTGTAATTAAATAAAAATAAATATTTCAATAAAACATCTAAATGTACCTATCCTGTAGCGTTTTTCTAATATCTAAAATAACATGTTTAATAAATAGTATGGTGTGAATGTGTTTATTTATCACTATAATCATTCTCCACAAGACAGAATATTATATGTCTAAATTAAATAAATAAATAAAAATAAATAGCAATGATCTAATAGGTAACTGAAAGACTCTGATGCCAAGACCAAGAACAAGACAGTGTGCCAAGACTGTCTTAGGCAACACTTCATATGGGTTTGAGTATTATTAATTGAATTATTTAAATATGGTTACATTAATTTAAGGATTAAAGTGATGCTACAGATTGTGCCAGTTTCCCTAACTAATACCTTCACTGATGGTTCCAAATTAGAGATTTAATTACCACTGAGGCAGCCGGTATTCAGTTATATTACACGACTGATTAACTCACCTTTATGGCTCACACGGATCTGTTAATGTTCTAGAGTCACGCTAATCTATCTTTGTTCCCGGTACCGTGTGTGAGCTAATCTACATATCCCACATTCCTGCGGATTACAGAATGCACAATGAGTCTCCTATCTTTATGGATATGCACGAGTATGATTCCTCTATTCATAGACATTATGCCATTTAAAATGAACAATATATATTGGGTAGTCTGGAAAATAATGCAGGATTTCGGTATAAAAAGAAAGTAAAGTCGTGGGAAAAAATGAGTAGGGTTAAGTTTTTTGTTTTATAATATCTTCTAAAAGTTAAAGGTAAAAAAATATAAAATTAGTATGGATCGTCATCAGTGATATTAATTTTTTATTTGAATCTATTGCCTTTAAGAAATTGGAAATAGAGCTTTTGAACTTTCCTTTCAAATAAAATTATTTTTCAGATATGCCCATCTATCCATATTTTACAAATACCCACAAAACCTTCACACTGCCAATAGCGCTTTACTTTCAAAACATTTTAATCTTGGTTACAGTAATCTAAACATGAAGAAAAAATTATGCAATATGAATTATAGAGAATACTTAATGGTTGATCATTGTATATTTTCGAGGAAGGATACGGTCTGGGTTGCTTTAATTTAATTTCAGTTAAAACTCAACTTCAGTTGAAACTCCTCGCTAAACGTACCACCATGAAGAAGACCTTCAAAGTCGGGTCGAAACGTTGGCTTGAAATAAAATAGTTTTGCCACTATTTTAGTCTCTTTATGACAGCCCTCAAAAATATCAAAAATTATGACATCCTTCCTCAAAAATATGAATTATAATTATAACAGCCAAATTTGGCATAAAGTTTTAAGAAAAGCGAGACAAAATTAACAAGAAAAATGCTGCAAATTATTACACAATGGTTTATTATCTCCAAACAATTAGACATCTAAAGTAACATTACCTTCCGAGTTACAAAGAAAAAAAAACAAAATGTGATTTCAATTATTGGACGAAACTGTTTTTCTTTAATCATTAGTAATATGCTAAAAAAAAAAAAAATAGCATTAGTTCAGTGACATAATAATAATAATAATAATAAGGCTTAGCGAACCCGAAGGTTCGATGCCGACACCACCAATCGCTTGTTACACACCTCCCTCCACCGTTCGCCGTCCAAACCCAGTCGCTTCAGATCGGCTTTAATGCAATCTTCCCACCTTCGCTTCGGTCTACCCCTCGGACGCTTACCATTCGGCACAGCAAATATTAACCTTTTAGGAATTCTCTCGATACTAAGCCCAACAACTTTACAAGCCCATTTGATTCGCCGCGATGAAATTACATCAATTATATTACCCGGATACAGCTCACGCAATTCGGCGTTGTGTAACCGTCTGAACTCTCCGGTTAACTCATCCTTCTTCGGTCCGAATATTCTACGCAATACTTTATTTTCGAAAACCTTAAGACGCTGCTCATCCCTTAATGTAAGCGGCCAAGTTTCGCATCCATACAGAACTGTAGGCAAGATAATTGTTTTATAGATTCTAATTTTTAAGTTCCGGGACAAGAGGCGCGCACTAAGTAGCTTTGTCACAGAAAAATAACAAGCATTCCCCGCCTTCAGTCTAACCTTAATCTCTTCTTCAATTTCGTTTTTTCTAGTTATCGTTGAACCTAGGTACCTAAATTTATCTACCTGTTCAAACATATTACCATCTATATCGATGTCACCAGTAGTATCGCCATTTTTGCAGCTAACCATATATTTTGTTTTATCCACGTTTATTTCGAGTCCTAGTTCTTTCCCGGCTTTCATTAACGTTGTCGTATTTAGTTTTATAGTTTCAACGTCCTCGCTTAACAGTACCAGATCATTAGCATAGCCCAGCACGGATGTTGTCCCGCCCAGATCCAACCCTTTCTCGGTTCGCATTACCTCCCTAATGGCATGTTCTAATGCCAAGTTTAACATGACAGGCGAAAGAGAATCCCCCTGTTTTAAGCCCGAACGAATCTCAAATTTTTCGGACAAATTATTACCGATTCTAACTTTATTGAGTGTCTCCGTCAAGCACATCCTGACTAGATTTACTAGTTTTTTTGGAATCCCCTGCTCGATTAGAATATTATACAGTTTCTGGCGGTCAATAGAATCGTAAGCCTTTTTAAAATCTATTTAAGGAACAATACCGTTATACTCCAATTTTTTCTCTAATATTTGACGTAAAGAAAATATTTGATCAATAGTCGAACGATTCCGTCTAAATCTGCATTGGTAGTCTCCGATAATTTCCTCGGCGTATTCCGTGATTCGATTGGTTAAGATTGAAGTGAATATTTTATAACATACCGGAAGGAGTGAAATTCCTCGATAGTTATTACAATCCGTCCTCGGACCCTTTTTGTGAATCGGAATAAGAATAGATTCTTTCCATTCTTCAGGTAATTTTTCGTTCACCCAGATCTTTTTAACCAACCGATGTATTTTAGAAACTCCAGCTTCCCCGCATGCCTTAACTAGTTCAGTAGGAATATTATCGATTCCCGCTGCTTTATATGATTTTAATTTTCCGATAGCTACTTCAACTTCCGCTTTACTTGGTCCTTCTATTAACGGTTCAGCACTCTGGTACTAAGAAGGAGGACACAGATCATAATTTCCCGTATTTAAAATATTGTCAAAGTGGTTCTTAAACTTATTCAATATGTCAAACGGATCGGTCAGAATATTGTTATTAACATCCCTAATTCCAGACGTTACGGGCCCTACATATTTACGTGATCTGTTTATACCTTTGTACATGTCTCTTACTTTATTTTCGATTCTATTAGTTTCTATTTCAATTATTTTATTTTTAAGATACTCCCTTTTTTTATTTTTGAGCAATTTTGTCGTTTCGTTCTTTGAGATTCGGAAGTATTCCAGATTGTCTTGGCTAGGATTATTTAGAGCTTTTAATTTAGCGGTTTTTCTTTTTTCGCACATGTTTAAGCAATCTTCATCAAACCACGGTTTGTTATTCTTAGTTTCCTTTTTTCCTAGGCACGAGTTACCGACCGCTTTTATATTATCCCTGATCTCTACCCATAACTTTTCAATATCCTCGTGGTCCCTCGTCAGGAAGCTCTAAAGCTTCAAATCTATTCCTAACATCTAGCTCGAATTGGTTTCGAATTGATGGATTTTTTAATTTTTCCAAATTAAAATTCTCAAAATCGAAACGGTTTTCTTTTCTCTTTTTTATATTAAGTTTTTGTCGAAGTTTCGCGATTACTAATTCATGATCCGACCCACATTCTGCTCCGCGATAAGACCGTACATTTGTGACCGTGTTTGCGAATCCGGTGATGTCCAAGTATATTTATGAATAACCTTGTGTTTAAACGTCATACTTTTAATTATCAGGTTTTTCGAGATGGCAAAGTTTATCAGACGGATCCCATTATCATTACTATATTCGTGCAAACTTTCTTTACCAATCGTCGGAATACCTTTCCTACCCTTCCTACCTTTGCGTTCGCGTCACCTACAATTATTTTCATGTAGTTTCGCGGTAGTTTATCATAAACCCATTCGAGTTTATCGTAAAATTCACTTTTGACTTCATCGTCACTGTCTTCGATCGGACAATGTATGTTTATTAATGCGATTTTAAACCAACGTCCCTGAAATATAGCTACCGAAATTCTATCACTAAAGAATTGTACGTCGCCCAAAGCGGATAGTAATCTACTCCTAATTAGAAAACCGGTACCTAAACAATGATTCCCGCTTCCTCCGTACCAAATAGTGTACTTTCCTTCCCTCATCGAGCTCTCCCCAGGCCAGCGAATCTCTTGCAGAGCCACGACATCCAAATTGTACCCATTTACCTCATTCGCGACCGATTTTAGCCCCCCTGCTGTGTTTAAACTCCTTATGTTCCACGTACCAATGTTTAAATCCCTATATTTCAACTTGCGCCATGAATCCCCTAAAGCAGTTCCCACCCGAAGACTCGAACGGGGGACTAGTTTACCTCCGGATAATGAGCGTTTTACCTTAGGAAGATCCATGACTTTTTGTGGTGTTTGGTGAACTAAAAATATGTGAGTAGGGCGTTCAATCCTACGTCACACCCTCCAGCAAGTCTGGAGGGCCCCTCTCATTGTTGGTCAGCGAGTCCATCGGACTTAGCCGGGAGGAACTTCCAAGGAATTTCCACCGACCATCCCCACATCCGCCACCCGTGGGACGCTCCTCATACGCGGTAATGAGCCCGCGCGAGGATTAGTTCAGTGACACATTTAAAATTTAAAAACCAAACCAAGGATATAACATTTTGAGTGGAACACATAAAAAAAACCGGAGACCATATCTTTGCTCCTAATTGTCCGATTTTAACGATTTTTTGTTTTGTTTTTTAGGAAATTTCGTAAAATCGTAAAAAACCATTTTTAAGAATTTAATGTTACCATCCCTCGTAACTTTTTTCCAGCTTCTTTTCGTTGAAGTATTTTATATAGATAAATTTAAAGGGCGTCGAGAAAATAACTTTAGCGAAGTTTCATTGAAATCTGTACATTCGTTTAAGAGCTAGAGTCTATAGCAACGTAGGTTTTTCGGCCGCCATTTTTAAAGTTAAAGGCGGAGAGTAATGTCGATGAAGGAGGATCATCCTTGGGTGACCTCTGATTTTATATCAAAATTTGAAAAAAATCGGTCCAGTAGTTTCGGAGAAAATGCGCGGACGGCGTACGGACAAAAAAAATTTTATTCGTTTTTCGAATTCTACGCGTCTTGAAACGTGAAACCTCAAATTTTGAGAGGGGGTTATGTTCTTGAATTTTTTGGTCGATCACAATGTTTCATTATTGAAAATAATAAACCAAAAGTAAATTGTATA
Organism: Nezara viridula; assembly: GCA_928085145.1. NCBI lineage: Eukaryota > Metazoa > Arthropoda > Insecta > Hemiptera > Pentatomidae > Nezara > Nezara viridula. The sequence continues at coordinate 150,602,542 of OV725080.1, read as the reverse complement.
ATTAATCAAATGTTTTTTTAATGAGATATGCTTTATTAAATATGCATAAATTATAAATTTCCAAAATACACAGAACATTTATACGGCATGATTATTCGTTTGTGGGAAATTTTATGTGATAATCTGCCTTTCATACGAAATTTCAATCAAATCAAATATTTGTAGATTCTACCTAGCAATTTGCTAATGGTATCATTAAATCCAAATTTATCTCGGGAACTCGAAAGGAAATTATCTGATCCGACCGTAAAGCCGATAGCCAACTTTATTACGCCCCTTACTCAATTCAATCATCCTAAAATTTCAATTTGATATAAAGGGTTGTATTTATCTTATTAAACATCTTCTGCATTTGCAAATATTTTGGATGTAGTAGATGGCGATAAAAAAAATAACAATAAAAGAATTATATGTACAAAATAATAAGTCTCAGAACAATCTATTAACTCAGGGGCGGTAAAATATGCGTTGCCCATAGCAACATAAACGAAGTTTACGAGTTCAAATCCCGGTGCCAGAGGGTCTTTTTACTCTGGCATTAGTCCTTCACCCTCACTCCTGGCCGGTAAAAAAACCTTAAACTCTAAAAGGCAAGGAAGGACAGGAACGAGAAGAAAAAAAAATATTGTAACTCAAGAAATCTAACACAACAATCTAAATAATGATCACAGGCCGAAAAAAAAGTAAACTTTCTTTGTTGGGTAATAAAACTTTATAATATCTGTGAATTTAAATATTCACATTTTCGCTCAACTACACAACAATCCACTCAAAATTAGTTACTCAATACATCTATAGTCATGAGTACAGTCTGCAGTCTGGTACCATAGAGTGTACTCAAGACCATAACACCTCATATATACCATCATATTCTTCAATCTTTCCTCTTCGACAGATTTTTCTTTATACAAAGAAATTTCTTCAATTTGACCAGTAGTGGCAGGTGTACAACAAGGATCAGTTCAGACTCTTTTACTATCCATTATATACTCACAGTACATACCTACCATATCCGTGACTTTGACCGCAACCTACGTAGACGATACCACAATTTAAACAATACACCACAATCCAAGAGAGGTTTCATATAATTAAAACATTTTGAAAATGGTATTCACTTTGAATACAAAATCAATTTTTTTTTTTTTTATTATTTTAATGGAATTTACAACTGTATTACATAGAGAATACAATAAGTAAATGAGAAATTTGTAACATGGCATGTACAACATGAAGAGAAACTACCCATTGGTAGAACTCAAACTAAAGTTCTATATTAGAAGATCCCGAGGCCATCTTCTTTTCAGACGCCTCGGAGGGTTATCGGGGATCGAGGAGGAAGCAAGGTTTGAAACGAGAGGATTCGGATGGTTCTACAGTTTGTTATGGAAGGAAAGGTATCTGGATTGGGCCAGATCGGAAACATATGGAACATTAAGGTCTTTATGGATGATTTTATTTGTGACAAAGTAAGGAGCGTTAAGGATTTTACGAAGGATTTTGGATTGTAAGGATTGTATACGAGAGGAATTCGATGGTTTAGTGGAGCCCCAAAGCTCAATTCCGTAAGTCCAAATAGGTCTTATTATTGTCATATATACGAGTCGTTTATAAGTGATTGAAAGCTTAGATCGTTAGTCTAGTAAGTGCTGCAGTAGTCGAAAACGTCGGGCGGTTTCTAGTCGTTTCAGTCTGGTAGGAGGATTCCAAGTTAACCGTTTGTCTAAGTGGAGTCCTAAGTAGCGGATTTGCTCAACAGGAATAAGTAGATTATTATTGAAGGATACTGTAGGACAAGAAGTCATAGGTTTACGACGGAGGGTAAAGGTGATTTGATGGGATTTGTTGGAATTTATTTTTATTCTCCAATTTTTACACCATTCTACAAGGCTTGATATGTGATGCAAAAGAGTTTGGGATGCAATTAAAGGATCGTTATTAACTGATAGGATACACGTGTTATCAGCATAGGTGGTGATGACAGTGTTGGAAAATCAAAATTAAAATTAAATAACGAAAGATGACGTTCACACTACGACGAGAAAAATGTTAACCAGTTTTTATCGCCGACAAATATATTCCTTAAAAACGGTTAGACAGAATGTAATTACAAAGAAATACTTACTTAAACTCATATGTACATAAGCCTCAGTGATATATATTTCACCAAAAAAGACGCACATTCCAAACCTACTGTATTTTCAATCAAAACTTTTAAGACAAATAGCAGACATTCCTTGGTAAGTATATAAAACAAAACTTTACATACCGATTTACAACAAAAAACTGTCGACCAACACATAAGTACTCTGTATTTCCACTTCCTTAATAAACTTGCGGAAATAACAACAGACTGAAAATATTTGTACTTATAAAACTATAAAATAAATAAATGGTTAACAGTTGATGCGACGATTTTAAAGAAACTTAAAAAAAAAAATTGGTTTCTGTGTGTGATGGTTAATAACAGGAATAATTTGTTTCTCCTTTATACCCAGAGGTGAAACCATTAGATCCACACCGTACTGCAGTGAAGTGATATTGATATAATGGATAAAAAACTTTTTTAAAAAACCTGCATTGGATGATTGGAATAAACCTATACTCGTACAGAACAAAGCCAAACTACATGTTTCGCGACTGACAGTGAAAAAAACTAAACGAATTGCGTTGTGAAATCCTTCCACATCCATCTTATTCACCAAACTTATCTCAATCAGATAACCATCTACTAATAAATTTTGAAAACCTACAAAATAATGTTTAAGGTTTCTTTTTATTGATTTCTGTAATGAAATTTACATTGTATAAACAATACAGCTAGCAAAAATGCAGACATAAGAAACAATGACATGAACAGATTTGAAGAGATACTGCCAAGTGGTAGCACTCCCTATTTAATTCTAGGTGAGAAGATCACGTATTTAATTAAATACGTGGCCGTCTTCTTTCCAGACGACTAGGGAGATTATCAGAAATCGAGGAAGAAGCAAGGCTGGAAACAAGTGAATTCAGATGGGACAGGAGTTTATAATGAAAAGATAGGTATCTAGTTCGGGCTAAATCAGCGGCATGTGGAACATTAAGGTCTTTATAAATGGTTTTATTTGTGACAAAATATAGAGCATTAAGGATTTTACGAAGGATTTTGGATTCTAAGGATTTGATACGATAGAAATTCGATGGTTTGGTAGAGCCCCAAAGCTCAACTCCATATGTCCATATAGGTCTTATTATGGTTATGTAGATGAGTCTTTTGTAATTAATTGAAGGTTTAGAGCGTTTGTCTAGTAAGTGTTGGAGCAGTTGGAAACGTCGAGCAGTTTCTTGTCGTTCCTGTCTAGTATGCGGATTCCAAGTGAGACTTTTATCCAAGTAGAGTCCTAGGTATCTTTAAGGTAAGAGGTAAAATTTTTGAAAATTAATTTTAGGTGAAAAAGGCATTTTCACCTTGTTTACAATAAAGCAATTATTAATTACTTAAATTAAATATTTCATTAGTTATAGCTTTCGATTCAACAAAAAACAAGACCCCTTAAAAAACAGCAAAACTTGGATTTCCAACTTTTCTGCTGAAAATCGACTCATTGTTTACATGAAACTTTTGGTAGCTCTTGAGATCTGCTGTCACTCCTATAAAAATTTACCCTCTACTAAAGGGGCATTATACATACATATATATCTATCTATCTATATATATATATATACACACATACATATCAATGCTTTCTCGGCAAATATAATGGAATACATTTGGACGTTTGGAATATATTTAAAAGGCATGAGGCTGTATATTGAAAGAAACGTTTCCAAAGGATGTATGCAAAAGCTGAAAGCCTGAAATTTGTAGAGCAAATCTTCCGGGCGATCCATTTAGTCAATGCTGGAAACCAATTGAGAGGAGAGTAAAGTGGTTAAGTGGATGGTAGGGGGGGAGGGAGAGGAGGGGGGTTGCGTGCCCACGTATTGGACTGATGGCGCGGAAACCGATTTGCCAAACATAGGGCTCAGCCTTGGTTCTATCGTACTTAGCGATGAATGCAATCGGTCCTTACGTTTCGGAGCCTGAACAAATTCAATATCGCGTAACGGTAAAGCCACTTTTCAAACATCCAAAAACAAATTAATCAAAATAATTACAATGACATTTAAAAAAAAGACACAATAAAATCATAATGTGAAGAAATATCTTAAACAAGTGACTAAAAATATTATATTCTCTTATTATCATATCAAAACTGAAAAAAAAAAAACTAAATACATACACACACCTACTTAAAGCCATATTAGTGTTGCCCAAATGGGAGACCGATACAAGTCTTGGGTCATGGTCTTGGTCTTGCGCAAGAGTCTTGCAGTTACTTATTAGCTTATTACTATAGAAATATTACTGTAATATTTTAGATAGGAGAAACCTAGCTAAGCCCGAATGAAAAATTAGAGGAGTTAAATGCAAAGAGTATATTGGTTATACCAATTATTAACATATAGTGACTAAAATTGTCAAGTATTAGTTAATATTATGCTTTAATTTTTATTTTAAAAATCGATTTTTTTTACCAGCCTTGGTCTTGTTCTAGCAATAGTTAGGTGGCTTTGATTTTGGGCAACACTAACCCATATAGACAAATGCTTGACAGATTCACGGTTCAACCAAAAATATACACTTACAAAAATTTTGAGAATAATAACAGCAGCTGTCTGTTACTTACAAAATAAAACATTAAATACCGACTTACAATAATCAACTATTGACTAAAACATATTGCGTACTCTTTACTACGAATTTTATATTAAACTACACGTACACAATAACAGACTTATAAATGACATGCCCAAAAGCAGGACTGAAAAGAAGCAGGATGAGAGATATCCTGAATTAAAGAAGTAAAAAAATACCAGGAAGAGGTGCTCCTAGTTGCTATCCTTCATCATGCCTTATGATGTGCTATTACCGAATTCAACAATAGTAAAATGTCTGCCGATTGTGAAAAAGAAAAAAAAAACAATACTTAAATATTAAAAATAAATTAAGAAAACCAGATAGAAGTAACAACTTTTCATGTAACACCAAGCACCTATTCCATATTAAAAGACCAATGAATAAAGTTTTTATGAATGTTTATATCCTCATAAAAAGTAAACATATTCTCCGCCATTTTGAATACTTTATTTACCTGCTGTTTACTGTTAATTATATTAGTATCAATCTATTGACGGGCAAAGCTGTTTAATCTGGGTAGCAATTGCAACAGTTTCTGCTACTTAAAAAAAACACTTTCGAAAAAACAGATATTACTGTTTCGAAATTCACAAGCAAAAAAAAAAGACCTAAATTCTCTGTTTGCTTACATTAGCATTAAAAATTCACACTTACATAAATTATGAATCATTTGTTTACATCAGTTAGTCACAATATTTATTGAGTGAAGTGAACAAGACAAAAAACTTGTCTTATTAATAATAAAAAATTAGTTTTTGATGATTATAATTTTTGTCTTAAACATAATTATCAATTTAATTGTACCTTCAAAATATATCAACTGTGGGTCAAAAGAAAAAGTATTTATAATTGCTATTAAAAGACAAAGTAACATTAAAATTATAATTTTGAATCATAACATATTTTAAAGGAATTATATAAATTTATTAGTGAAAATAATGAACAAATAGTAATAGATAGGAAAAGAAGTTGCTATAACTGTACACTAAACAGTACACAGTATGCATGTTGAAAGAAGCTGTTTAAACTAAACAGTTTCAGTATTTTCCTCATTTCCCCTCGGAATCGCTGTTCCGCTTCTACTAACCTGTAAAGTGTATTGTCTTGGGTAGGTTCCTAAATTCAGCACTGAGTTCATCAACGGCTTTATTTTTCTCTGTTTAGAGATTTATTGGATGGCATCGATGAGTTCAGCGCTGATTTCAAGAACAGCTTGCTCACTCCTAATGAAAGGTAACCTTCGTATCTGTTTAATCTCGAGTGAAACAGTTTACAGCAGCTGTATAATGAAAGAAACTATTTAAATTAAATAGTTGCTACTAAATAGCTACTAAAGGTACTACTAAATACCTCAACACTAAATCAATCATTATCTTATTTTAATTTCTTATACGAATGGCATTAAGATGTAATGTTAGTCACTACTAGGCTACTAGCAGTTACTAGGCTAAAAAAAAAAAGATATGTGAATATACCACATACATTTATTTTTTACGTTAAATCAAATGGCAATTTTCCAAAATGATTTTAAAATATTATCAAGAAATATGCAAAATAACTTTTTAAAAAGAAAGACGATTTTCATACTTTTTAATACATTAATTATTTGTAATTGTTGATACACTTAGTTTAAAATTAATTTAATAGTCATTTCAGATAGTGGAAAACTCCTCTTCCTCAAAAATGGCTCCATATCAATACTGATGGATCAGCTGAATCAGCCGTTAAAAATGCTGGAGCAGGGGTTTACTCAAGGGAATCCTAAATCAGCGCTGCGGTGGATAAAGATGGAATTTCGACGGTGAGATAAGAGCGATCCTCATAGAGTTAAGAACATTGTCTAGAAGGCGGGACCAGATCATCGACTCTCAAGCAGCCATCCGATCCACTGTTACAAACACGAATGAATGTCTATCGAGTGTAAATCCTTCGTCTGCAAGCTGAAACTCCGAGGCACCAATGTGATCCTACAATGGATCCCCAGCCATTGTGGGATTCCGGGAAACGTTAAGGCTGATATTCTTGCCAAGCGATAAACAGATTTGCCTCAGCCAATACATCCAAAACCTTACAATTCAATATGGCGAATGGTAAAGATGGTAATGAAGGAAGAAATTAGAAAAGTCATGAGTGTTTGAAAGATAATCCGATTCTAGCTGAACTATCCAGAAGAGATGCAGTAGCCAGCTTCCGGATGGTCACTGGTCACGACTATCTGCAGAGTCATCTCTACATGATAGGAGTGGCTGAGGATCCTAGCTGTAGATTTTGTCATCAAGGAAGAATGGATGCAGACCATCTAGACACATGTCCTGCCTTGACGGACATAAAAGAAAAGACATTTTTAAATTTATATATTAAAGAAGTCTAAATTATACTGGGCAGCAAGATGTCGGATGGCCGAATAACCAACGACTTTGGCGTAAGAAAAAAAGAAAGAAAAGATAGTGGAAAACGTCAATGTAGTTGCTAAGAACTAGAGGGTGATTTTTGTTTTTTAATTTAATAATCTGAAATGTCCTATATTTCGATTTAGGTTTCGCTACTGCCTCGGTACGGCGCTAAGTGCCTACAGTTCCGCAATGCACACCTCACGCAGTGACCGTTAATTCAGTTACCCAAATATTTTCTTTTAGAATTCGATTGGTAAGTATAGATTTATATGAAAGCATGCCCAAATAGAACGATGGTACATTATCTGTTCTCAAAAACGATGTTTGTCTGTCAATGTTTAAGATTGGAAAAAAAAACATCTAATTGGCTGAACAAAGTAATCGCGAATAATTTATGATTTTTTTAAAAACAGAATATCTTAGTTTAGCCGATCAAGAATCCTCTGTAAATGATTTTAACAATGATAATGATATTTCTTTAATCATTACGTAGGCATGTCCGAAAAGTTTACTTTGGAAACGATATTAAACAGTACTATGTGTTGGTTGTCATAATTTTGATATGTACGTCTCCAGTAGCGTCTTCTATTAGTCTTAAAAATTTGTATTAATTTTAATAAAATGAATAGATTCTAGTTTCCTTAAGTGCGTAATTTTTTTTTTAATATTATTGAAATTTACAACTGTATTAAATGATAAATACAACAAGTAAATATGAAACAAGTAACATGACATAAAGATAAACTACCTATTGGTGACACTCCAATTGTATTTCTATATTAGAAGGCCGCTTTTCAGACGCCTCGGAGGGTTATCAGGGAGAAGTAAGGTTAGAAACAAAAGGGTTCGGATGGTTCAGAAGTTTATTATGGAAGGATAGGTATCTGGATTGAGCTAAATCGGAAACGTATGGTACATTAAGGTCGTTATGGATGATTTTATTTGTGACAAAGTAGGGAGCATTGAGGATTTTACGAAGGATTTTTGATTGTAGGGATTAGATACGAGATGAATTTGATGGTTTAGTAGAGCCCCAAAGCTCGATCCCATAAGTCCAAATAGGCCTTATTATACTAATATGTACGAGACTTTTGTAAATAGTTGGAAGTTTAGATCGTTTGTCTAGTAAGTGCTCGAAAACGTCGGATGGTTTCTAGTCGTTTCAGTCTGTAATGGTAGGTCCAAGTGAGTCGTTTGTTCAGGTGGAGTCCTAGGTAGCGGATTTGTTCATATAAGTGGACTATTGTTGAAGGATACTGTAGGACAGGAAGTCATAGGTTTACGACGAAGAGTAAAGGTAATTTAATGAGATTTATAGGAATTTATTTTAACACTCCAGTTTTGACATCATTTATCAAGACTTTTGATGTGTGATTGAAGCGTTTGGGATGCAATAGGTGGATCGTTATTAACTGATAGGATACACATGTCATCGGCAGATGTAGTGATGACAGTGTTGGAATGTCAGCTGTATAAACTGTGTAAAGGATACGACCTAGGATACTGCGTAAAAATTTAAATTACTTTTATTAAGCATAAAAAAATTACATTTATTATGGTATAATCATATAAATCTTATATATATATATATATATATATATATATATATATATATATATATATATATATATAATATTATTAATAAAATTTAGCACTAAGATGCCCTTATCAGCAATATGTAGACAGCCAATTTCGTAGGTAGCTGTGGTTGATGGACTTAATTCAATAAAGTAACGTGTACCTCCCTCAGCGCTAATGAACGTGACAGCAACTTCAGGTTCAGAGATGGTTTATTGCCACAGGATTAAGTGAGAAGATTATGGCGCCTTGAACATTAAAACTTTTTTTTATATTTTAAATTCTTTTATTACAATTTTCTAGCTAAATAGCTACACTTAAGCGCTAATCAACTTTATAAAGATGATCGTTAAAAAAAAAAACAATTCAAACTACTTTCATTACACTTTTGCTAGAAATTTCTTTCAACTCCAAAGTTTCACTTCATTTTGGTCCACCGAAAACGATTAAATAGTTTTTTTTTTACGTAAAAGAGGAAAATTGCCTGGTAGGTTATGAGAGGTTATATAAAGATCGTCTATTTCCGTCATGATATTCATATTTCGCCCATTAATTAGTTGTTTTTTTTAAATTATAACTTACTTCATTTAATACTTTGTTGCGTATTTAGGGGTGCCAGAGTAATATTTTTTTTTTTTTGTAATAATTATATATTTCCGGGCTAATATTCGTATTACGCCTATTAACCACGCGTTTTTTTTTGTTTTTCAAAAATATACCTCAACTAATAGATGTAATGCTTTCGTTACCTATTTGGGAAAGTCAAGCAGTTTTCAGGAATATTCAGGATAGAACTGCTTGTTTTCTCGGGTCATTTATTCATTGGCAGCCACCTTGGTGAGACCACCGTCACTTGAGGGCCCTTAAGGTAACCAAAAGATGTAAGCTGACATAAAGATGGTGAGCTATTTTTGTACAATTGTTATATTCAACCATTCCATTAAGATACTGTCCACTGCATAAAATTAGAATGTTGCCTAATTAAAACTCATGAGAGTTATGTGTCTTAATTAGAAATTTCGCTTAAACATTTTGGTTTAGATCTAGCTGACCCAAGTCATATCGAACAAGCGGTTTTCGAATTATAAATGTATCACGAACAATCCGTTTGCTCATCCGTAAGCAGAAGTATTTTTTGAATGTAGTGGATTGAATTTTATTACGACTTGATTATTTCTTGACTGATTCATAACTTGTCTCCAAATTTAGACCAAATCGACAAAAACGCTTTTTTTTTTTTTTTTTTTTTTTTTAATATAGATATATCAAGGAATAAACGTTTGTGCATATGTAACAAGAAATACTGAATTATATTCATTAGACCTGATACAGAATTATTTTTTAATCCCCAATCCCCAACTTTCCTTTAATTAAATCTAACTAGCCGTTTCTGAGAAAAACATTTACGCTTTAATAAGCGAAAGTATTAGACGTAATTTGATGAAATAGATATGGTACCATCTGGGTTTTAACCCTCACAATTTCGATGTTAATATCGGCCTATAACTATCGATACCAACAAAGTAGTCGATATTAAAATCGAGAGTCGATATTAAAATCGACAGTCGATAATTTCATCGACATTATAAACGTTTTTAAAATGAATATGTATGTATGTATGTATGTGTATATATATATATATATATATATATATATATATATATATATATATATATATATATATATATATACTGATTTTCTAGCACATAGGCGCATCAAAAAACATTATATTTTCCTATTTAAATTAATTGATGAAAATATAAATTCTTCAACTCTCCTTAGTAAAATCAATTTTCTAATTCCTGTCCGTCTTTGTTATCCTCAGTTTTTTTCCCGGAAACTCCATTCACTCATAGATTGGATCCCCCGAAATGCAAATTTAATTTCATCCTACGTAGATTTCTTTGACAATTCGTGGCCTTGGTTTGCGAAGGTTCTAACAAATTTGGGCAAATTGAGTTTACTGAGTTAGAAGGATACCATGCGAACTATTCAACTCTACTTAGGAATGGCCATCGATAGCCGATACATGTTTCGATTATCGAAATTTTTTTTTTTTAACTACGTACTACATTCTATAAGCAAATAGGCAAGATGTGTAGATATTTTTTTTAACGACCAGATTCATATATAATCCCTAGCACATTCCGAAAACGAAAGTTTTATTTATTTTTTTTTAATTAAAATATCAAAGGGACGATATCTATAGTAAAATATCTAATATCTTTTTTTTTATTAATATTTACAACTGTATACAAAAAAATACATCTAGTAAATTCGAACATGGATATAATGACATGAAACACATGTTGAGAAGCTACCCATTGGTAGCACTCTAATAATATGTCTATATTAGGAGATCACGTGGCCATCTTCTTTTCAGACGCCTCGAAGGGTAATCACGAATTTAATAGGAAGTAAGGCTAGAAACAAGAGGGTTGGGATGGTTATGAAGTTTATTATGGAAGGACAGATATCTGGATTGGGCCAATTCTGATTCATAAGGAACATGAAGGTCATTATGGATGATTTTATTTGTAACAGAGTAAGGAGCATTGAGGATTTTACGAAGGATTTTGGATTGTAAGGATTCGATACGAGAGTAATTTGAAGGTTTGGTGGAACCCCATAGCTCAACTCCGTAAGTCAAAATAGGCCTTATTATAGTGATGTAAATGAGTCTTTTGTAATTAATTGGAAGGTTAGAGCGTTTGTCTAGTAAGTGTTGAAGTAGCCGGAAACGTCGAGCTGTTTCTTGTCGTTTCAGTCTGGTATGAGGATTCCAAGTTAGACGTTTGTCCAGGTGGAGTCCTAGGTATCTAATATCGAAAGGAAAATATCGATATTTCCATAATCTATCGATAGCCACTCCTAATATGATGTGGTTTGCCTGTCGTATCGATTTGATAACACACCGATACGGAACCAAATTCGCTTCTTGTTATAACATATAACGCTAATGAAAACTTTTTTTAACCGGCCGCACGATTGCGAAGTTTCCCTAAATTTAGTAAATGAAAAGCATAAAACAAACTTTGATATTGTGACAAAAAAGTAACAGAACAGTAAGATCTAAGGCATACAGACTCCAAAATTTAATTAAAACAACCAGCTTATCTTGACGTTCGGAGCTCTTCATCTATGCGACAATAATTCACCCGGCTCTGTTGGATGGTGCAACACTGTTCGAGCATATCAGCAAAACAGCTGGAAAGAGATTGCGATATTTTCAGGAGGGAATTTTAGAAAAAATAGTTACAGTAATCTCAATAAAAATATTATAAACAATGGATAACCAGTTAACTCTAAAATTATCCTCAGATAGAGAATTCTTCACTAAGCGTAAGAAATCATTTTAAAACTCTAAACAGTTGTATAAATCTTTCTTTATCAGCCTAATACCTGCATAAATAGCAAAATGTTGGTAACAACAAATTTAAGACTAATTTTAAAGGCAAGAATTAGATTTTAAGGCCAATTTAAGTCATAGGACCCCAATCACCAATATATATATATATATATATGTGTGTGTGTGTGTGTGTATCAGATTTTTATGAAACTCGCAAAAATACAAACACCTAAAAAATACACGTTACAAAAAAAAGTTGACATGAAGTAGAAAGAAAATTTACTAGAACTCAAGAAAAAGTATAAAAGAGGAGATATAAAAAAAAAAAACTTTCCTAACCAATATAGAAAAGTCAAAATAATTAAAAGAACTACAGTTACTCAAAACTTATTTTAATTTAAAAAAAAAAAACGACTACAGAAATTTAGAAATCCTATCCACCCTGAAGGAATGAATGTTTACCACATTACCAGGAATGAATCCACATTTACTGAAACATTGTGGTAGATTGATAGAGAAATTGACATCTACGGATATTTAAATTTGGTGTAGTGTTCGGGTTCCTTTCACTACACATTACGGCTCTAAGCAAATATATATCGTCCCATCCATCGGTGTAAGTTAACATCCGAAAGAGTCTTGAGGATGATAGGAACCCGACTGTTACACCAAGATTAAATATTCGTAGATGTCAATTTCTCTATCAATCTTCCGAGATATTTCAGAAGATAAGGAAATACACTTTCTCAGAGTGTTAAATAAAATTTACCATTTTCTGTAGTCGGATTTTTAATATTATTTTTTAATTTTTAAAATATTAATAATTCATTTTCATAACATATGTTTACATGGTATCACTTCAAAACAATTAATCATCGAGATACTTAAACTACGATCATTTTTTTTTTCTGTATTTTGACCTCAAATTGTTTCACATGATCTAACTGAGTAATTGTAGTCGTCAAAGTTAAAAATCTATCATGCTGTACACTCAAAAAGTCTTTATGTAACTTTTAGCGGATTTATTAAATAGAAATTTAACAGAATTTTCAGCTCAGATTATTTCAAAACACTCACAGAATCGCACTGAATAATTTGAGCCATCAAACTTAAAAATTGATCCAGGTGTTCAATCAAAATAGCGTTACATACCTTTTAGCGAACACTCCGAACTTATTACCCCCCGTGTCATTTCGCTTTCGAAACACCCACGAGACCTCGCCAAATAATATAATATATCAAACTTAAAAATCGATCCAGCTGTTCAATCAAAACAGCGCTACAAAGCATTTCGCAAATAAATTAAAAGACATTTTATTTACTAATAAGTCAGTATTTTTAGCTCAAATTGTTTCAAAAGATTTAGGGGATCTCACAATAATTTGAGCCAACAAACTTAAAAACCGATCCAAAAAAGAGTTACATATATGCTAGCGGACGGCCCAAACACATAAAATAAAATCTGTGTCCACTCACACGATTTTCCTACCTATTTCAGGAAAGTTTTTACATCTTAATATATGTCCGCCAACAAAGAAAATTTAATTAAATTTATTTTCCTCAAAATTGATCAAAGAAAAGATTTGATTACGATTTATTTGATAAACTAAAGCAATGTAAACCGGCGTAAGGTAGATCAGTGTAAAATTTGCAATACCCTCTAATATTGCTAATCAAAAACTTTTCAACTTTTCGCCATAGTCTAATTTTGTCAAAGAATAATTTCTGTTAAACATAGAGGTAATAGTGAAGCTTGTGTGATGAAGGCAACATTTTATCTCATTCACCCCTTTCTGACACTAGGATATGTACCCGTAATCTTACATTGGAAATTGAATAGCTCTAACTTCGTTAATAGTTGTCTGAAATGAACGATTTTTATATAGTCAAAGCCCTTTAAAACAAAAAAAAAGAAGCAACAAAATCGGTCCACTAGTTCCCGAGAAAATCTTGGCACAGACAGACAGACCAATGGCTTCAAATGTGTTTTTCGGACTAAGGAGGCTTTGAAAAGTATAGATCTGTCGAAAAGTGCATATTTGACCCAATCGCAATACTTTTCTTACTTAGTATAGATAGGAAAGTAAAAAATAAATACTAATTCGTTCCCTTTTTTCATTATTTCTATGTCAATTATTAGTCACAATTACAAATTGTAATTTACAACTAACAAACATTTGTATTTTACAATAATGCTAATGAAGTATACAGAGTCGCCTGATTAATTTTAATTAGAGCCAGGATGAGACGATAATGAAGAGGTTTTGGAAACATGAAGCGAACTTTGACTCTCCATTGAAACACAAACAAAAGATGTCTACCCCCGCTCGAATACTCGATCGGTCTCTCTGAATAAGAATAAATTAATAAAGTTTACCTTCGGGATCTGATTACTCGCCTTAATTAACTAAAGTAGCGATATAAATTCAACTTTGCTTGTATTCAAAGTAGCATCGTTCTTTGATTCGTTTTGCCTGTTGACTTAATTCGTTGTTCTGTGATGTACTTTCAATTTTTCTTTCACTTTTCTATATATTAAATATGTAGTATGAAAAAGTTTTGCGATCGCAAAATTGACCCATCGTTTTAAAGGGTAATATATGGTTTCAAGGTCTCCTTCCTCAAGGTGTGTATGTGAATATTTAAGTTTTTTTTTATTCATTGATATTTACAACTGTATTATAAAAAAAAAATACATAAATGAGCACTCAGGAATATAATAACATGTAATCTCTTGTTAAGTAACTACCCACTGATAGCACTCAAATAATAAATTTACACAAGAAGATCACGAGGCCACCTTCTTTTCAGACGCCTAGGAGGGTTATCAGGGATCGAGGAGGAAGCAAGGTTTGAAACGAGAGGGTTCGGATGGTTCTGCAGTTTGTTATGGAAGGATAGGTATCTGGATTGGGCCAAATCGGAATCATATGGAACATGAAGGTCTTTATGGATAATTTTATTTGTGACAAAGTAAGGAGCGTTGAAGATTTTACGAAGGATTTTGGATTGGATAAGACAGGAATTAGATGGTTTAGTGGAGCCCTTAAGTCCAAATAGGCCTTATTATAGTCATGTATATTGGTCTTTTGTAATTAATTGGAAGTTTAGAGCGTTTGTCTAGTAAGTGCTGAAGTAATCGGATACGTCGAACTTTTTCTTTTTGTTTCAGTCTGATATGAGCCAAACATTAGTACACATTTATTTTTCCAACATTTAAAAATGTTTGTTTTGTCGAAAAATTCTTTTCATTCATTAATTTAATGGGAACATATGTTTGTTAAAGAAACGGAACTATGAGAATGTACAGCCACTCCTAATCGAATTCTCATATTTTTCAAAGTGGAGATTTCCACTTTGGATAAATAAATAAAAAGACATATCCTTAAAGAATCAGGATGTACATAATTTTAAAAAATATATAATAAAATCAGACACCCAAGCACCCAAATATTTGACTCTAAATTAAGTAATGAATTGACAGAACCATTGATATAAGTATACTTAATATGTTTTTTTCGGTATTCAAGTTGGACCTATTTTTTTTTAATTTTAGTTGTACCATTTTTATTATGGGTTAGTTGTAGTGGTTATAACGGTCTACGTTTGATGGTTGAGAAAATTTAAAATATAAACCTGACAGCTCGTTGAACTGTTTAACTCTACGACATGCAACCTACCTCAAGCACCTGTAATCACCTTGGCTAATTGCAAAGCACAGAGCGGGGTCACAGAGTGCTTGTGCCGTGCCAGCCAGCCAGGCCGTACAGTCTTAGGTATGTGCCGTTTGCAGCAGTTGTTGCTGCTTCTCAGAGTTGTTTGTCTCTGTCTGTCGCTACCATTGGTGAGTTCATTATTTTTTATTTTATTTTTTTCCTACCCCCCAGGAATTTCTTTATTACAAGTCTTTAAATACAATATATATAAATGTTATATATACATATTTTTTTAATTTCCTTTTATTGCCCAAGGGCATTTTAAGGTAAGAGGGCTATGCACGCTGTATGCGTACTTTGCATCTGTGGCCAGAGGCATTTTATTATTTAATAGTTCATTAGTTAAGAGTTCATTATTTAATAAAAATAAATAGTTTAATGAACATTGGATCAAATTAGCCAATCGAGAGAGGCAAGTCGAACAATCCAGTATCAATAACTGTATTGCAATATCAAATCATCTCTCAGAAATTAAAAGCAGACAAATCGGGATTTTTCATTTTGATTTTGAAGGACAAAATAATGTAATGTAATCATTACTTAATAATGTAAGCATTAGTTATTAGTGATGTTTTGTAAGCTGGATTACTTGTTTACATATTTTACTAATGTTCCATTTCTTTTATAAAGTTGATCACTTTGTTGATAGTCCGTGGTACAGACCACTTTTTATCGAATTATTAACATACGCCTGAACCTTCGTAAATAGTTTCATTTCATCGTAATCTACAACTATTTAATTTACGTAAACTCTTGGAATTGGAGAGTTTTCAATCTAGAGGTCGGCAAACTTTGTCTGTTTAATTAAGTACTAAAAACTCGTAAATACTCATTTGTTTTCTACTTGGGTCGTAAGATAATTTGATCACAAAATAGAGAAAAAATGTGGCCTTCAAAAATATTGAGCCGTTTGGCGTGACCTACACCCCAAATTCTCAAAAAAACACAAATGACACAATATTTTTGTAGGCCACATTTTTTATCGATTTTGTAATCAAATTATCTTACGATCAAAGTAGAAAGCAAATGGGTATTTATGAGTTTTTAGTACCTAATCAAATAGATGTAGATTGCTCCCCTACAGATTGAAAACGCCCCAAATCCAAGAGTTTTCGTAAATAAAATAGTTGTAGGTTACGATGAGATTAAACTATTTACGAAGTTTCTGCCGGGTGTTAATAATTCGATAAAAGGGGGTCTGAACCACGGACTATGAGGTTATTGTGATCTCCATTTAGCATCTTGGCGATAGATGAAGGTACGCTCACAAAAATTTAAAAAAAAAAAGTAAGTGTAGAAATAGTTTTCTTATATTTATGTATTACATTATATATTTCAAAGACAGTAATAAATATTTATAATTTTATATCTTATTCAGGTTTTTATTGAATTTTTCCGACTATATAGAACAGATTTCAGCCAAAAAAATAGCAATCAAAGCACTTGATTATAATATGTGTAATATTGTAACCACAAGCGTGTAACCATTATTATGACTTAATGTATTATACATTTAAGTTGTTATTTTGATTAGTTTTTTATTTATTTTTTTGTTAATATACATTTAGTTTTAGTTACATTATTATGATGTTACTGTTAATTTATTTTTATTTATTGTACATAGAGTGTGAATGTGCTCTCCGAACACTATTATAAATGTCCTATGAGACATTGTAATACTTCTCAACAAAGAAGTTCTAAAATTTCTTATATATATATATATATATATATATATATATTTGTTTTTATAAAGGAATGACTAAATTAGCCATTTCTTTTTGCTATACTTAGGACCAATTTCGAATTTAGCAGTTCTGACATTTTGGAGTTGATTATTTGGTTATCATATAGTTGAGTGTGAGATGGTAGTGTATTATTCTCAAACGAGTTATGACATCTTACTCACTCCTTGATGTATCTGGAGTATTCCGACTTCTTTACAGTTGGTTTAACTAATCTAAGTTCATTTGACATATATTCGCCCGGTACGGTTTCCCATTTACTCCCATTGGCTAAAAAAATTCACTACTTGAAAGATAGGAACATTCAATTTTATCTAATTTCCAGCTCTATCGATCATATCATAATTCCCTGTTATCTCTTATTCGACGTTTTTAGATTGAATATACGGCAGTAGGTTTCTCTAATGAGAGGTTGTTCTGAGTTGGGATTACTTGCAAACAAATATATAATACATTTTATAATAATAATATATATATATATATATATATATATATATATATATATATATATATATATATATATATATATATATATATATATATATATATATATATATATATATATATATATAGTTAAAATAATTTATTTTCAAAACGGGAAATATTAAATAGTGTTTCTTAACAAGGCGGCACTTTTGTATGTCAGAGAAACTGGAAAACTGGAATTTTTCAACCTTGTGATAACTCAGAAAACATTTAAACTATTCTACAAGATTTGAAAAAAAGTATAATTTTTTTTAATGATTTTAGCTATAATTAATCCTAATAATAATTAAATTAGAAAAAAATAACTGAATGTTCTAAATGAAGAAAGCTTTATAAATCAATTTGATTGCAAAGTGTGTTAATAAAGATCTTTGATAATAACACTGGAAGTAATCCATTGACCTTTATCAAACGCAACAGATGAAGGCCATACCCTCAAATAGCCAGTAAGGGCTGTATAGAAATCTAAAATGGAAAATTTGTGCGCCAAAACAATTATTAAAAAAAAAACGTGTGCCACTACAACGGATGAAGGGTCTTGGGTTCAGTACTATTTAGGGAAAGCACTGTGTCTTGGTCAAGGTTTAAGGGGGGTGATTTGACCGAGATTACGCTCAACCGCAAAGTTTTTTCCTCAATTAATTATTTAATTAAGGGTGCCCAATTTATAGAGGCTGGGTGTGCCCCAGGAGGGTCACCCCACGTCAAAATAATTATAAACTGCGGTGAAATTCATAAATATATAATAGGGTGTATAAAAAAATTATCGTTTTTCAACCAAATATTTGTATTATTATTTGTTTGATATAAAATACAATCAATAATCTAACTATAGTCTAAAAAATATGCCACGGTTGACATGCTCATCAGGAGGCGACTGAAAAGAAACTGGATGAGATTTTATTTTCTGTCGGCTCCTGTTTACAAAGACCAGAAACAGGTGCTGCATAATTCTTTATTATGCCCATAATTCCGTTTATTTCAGTGAACATAAAATATCTGCTGATGGTCAAGATCAGAGGGGAGAATAAATATTTAGAGAGAAAAAAAATCCATTTTTATGTAGAAAAATTAATTTAAATAATAATGCAAACTCAGAATTAAACCGTTTAATAAATCGCCATTGCCTTAAATTCAGTTGCATTTTTACGTTTGCTATCTCAAATTATAATACCCTATGCACTTATTTTCTGCTTAAAGAGCCCCTCATTACGTTCTCTCAAATAGTTCATCTTTGATAATGGTTCATCCATGAATAAAAGATGCATGCACTGAGACTGAAGATAAAAGGGTTATTCAGTTATCACTTTATTACATATAATAGATTTTCACCAGCACAATTTATTTATAGTTTTAGCAGCAATTTTTAAGTTAAAGGTCTATAGTATAAATAATTTCATAAAATATAAAGAGGAGACAGAATTTTCTTGTCCTCTCACTTTTCCACTGTGCCTGCATCTAAGCATAATCGGATTAAAGTATATATGGAATTGTTTGGTTGGGAGGTTACATGTTAATGTCCTATTGTCTGAACTATTAAAGATATTATTTAATTAAAATTTTAATTTGGTGATAATATTTGTATGTGTACTATTTAGCCCCCTCGTGTCTGTCTGAAAATTACACACAGTCCATATTTTTTTCTTTCAGTTATGTATATATGTAATATAGAGTAAGGGTAAGTATTTCGATCGTGAACATTTTTGAATCTAAGTTTTCAATGGAAATACACGTTTTGGGGTACACTGAGTCCAAATAACCATGTCCCGAAAAATGTCCTGTGTGTCTGTATGTCCGTGTGTTTGTATGTTAGCAGTCTAGTTTAAAATTATAAATAATAATGTTCGGAAACTAATAATATTTAACGTAAATCACATGTTTTCAAGGACATTAAGTAAACTTTTGAAGAATTTTTATGTTTGATAAAAGTATTTAAAATCCATCTAATCAAGGCAATGAAATTGTTCAAAAAACTATTTTATTGTACTTCTGTGAAAGAACAAGTCAAATATAAAATCATTTTATGACTGTATAAAGCATATGTTTATAACATTAAATACATTTACTGTAGTTTAATAATTCTTGATCTGATATTATTTTTAAATAATTAGGTATTAACGTCCGTTTATTCCGAATTATTGTCGTGTAACTTTTTGGAAAATTAAATTAGTGAATAATTTGATGAATCTTCCATTTGTGGTATTCCAACAGTATCCTCTTTCAATTAGTGTGACAACTTTTGACCTGTCTATGACAGGTCAAATGCAAATCTCAAAATTCCGTTTTAGTAAACTTTTCAATGTAAAATGACAGTTTAATAACTAATAGTCGTACAATCCATAATCAACAGCTGATATAATAAATTGGACCTTTGCTATCTTAATGGTATTTTAGATTTGTTAGCTGTAATCTTTTAGCTTTATCTCGGTTAAAAATGTAACTAAAAAAATGTATAGTAGCCCAATATGGCCAGAAAATAATTTCTATTCAAAGTTAAGCAGTAAGTGAAAGTTGTGTTTTGCGCGCACCAGATTTTTAGAAATGTAAATGGATTCCAATACCTTACGTGTATAGCTGTTTTCTCACTGCTTACGATTTCAGTATTCTTGAAGTCAAAATTGTGTCTCTGTTGGGTGCTGTGTGTTGAAAGTCCTGTGTATGTGTTATATTTTTTAATTTTGGAATTGCAATTACTTTTATGTTGATTGATTTTTTTTTTTTTTTAAGTTTTGTTTGGTTTTCCCTATGTAATATTTATTCTTCTAATTTTCATCGGTACTATTTTGACATTCTTTACAATTTATTTTATATATGTCTGTTTCATCATATTTGTCTATTTTATCTTTATTATTGGTGTGAATTTTGTTTGTTGGTTTTCTGCTGAACTTTAAATCTGACAAATCATATTTTTTAAAGTGTTAGTTGTTGTATCTGTGAGACTATAAATCTGTCTTAAAGAGGAAAATTTTTAGTTTATGTATTGGTATTATATATTATTTCTTTCACTGTTTTCAACTGTATTGGTATATGATGGTTCGCTGTAATTTATTGGATTGAAAAAATGGGTAGTTAATTTATTTGTACTATTATTGAATTTTTGTTCTTTCTGATTTTGTTTGTTTTCTATGTTTATAATGTTTTGATTTAGATGTTATTGACTGTGGACTTGTACTTCATGTTTATTATATATTCCTTTTGTCCATAAATCATTTACAATTTTATCAGAATACCAATTTTCAATTAACATTTGATAAACAATTCCTCTCACTTTATTTAAATGTTTTTTACTGGTAAGTCCTATATCTCTGTCTATTAAATTCTTGACATTTCTGATTTGGTTGCATGTATTTGTAAAGATTTTAATTGTTCTTTTTTCTTTTGTTTTGAGTCACTTCAGCACAAAAATTATTAAAATTGTATTAACTGATAGTGCACATCGAATTATTACCCATTATGGAAACTAGAACAGGATTCCCAAAAAATATACTCACTCGAATAAACTCGTCGATTTGATCTACAAATTCAGAACATCAGCATTTATTTATTATTATTTATATTTTTTTCGGCAAGGAAAAAGTGCCACTGACCATTAAGCGAGACAAATACTCGCTAACCTATAAAATTCTTTACAAAATAATGTTTAATTTCTTAAAATACAATCGATTAGTCTTTGATAACTTTTACTTCCAACAAAATGATTTTAAGCAGTAGTTTAAAACGCATAACATTTGGTAGAATTAAAAATTATACACTTTTTTCTGTTCTCTTTATCAACAATATTCGATACCATATAATGCAAGCAAATATAATATCATCATGATTGGTCCATTTTATGAAATTTATTTTATTATTAAGTAGCGAAGTAATATTACCACTTATCTTCTGGTTCTTCGTTGTTCGTTAGTACGAATGCTTCATAGTACGGGTAGTTATGCTTACTTAAAAGCTGAGGGAAATCATCATCCGTAATGATGTAGAGTCCTGTTTCCCTCAGTAGTTTGGCCCTTATTGCTTCAAGAGCGGTGCAAGTCATGAAGATATGCTCAGAAGTTTCGGGAACACCACAACAGAGACATAGAGGGTTAATTTCTATTTTTTTTTTAATTTATAAGGCACTTTGCCGTCATATAAAGTGAATGAATTTAATCCTCAAGAATATTAGAATAAGGAGCAACATTTTCGAACCGACCAGATTAAATTGATTTTTACTATATTGCTCACATTTTTTGGAATTTTGGCCCACTGTGAATAGAAAATCGGTTAAACTTAAATGTATGATTTAAATTAATCGAATAATACCTACTAATAACTATTTATAAATAAGTAAAATTCGAAAAAATGTTCTCAATGGATAAAATATATTAAAAATAAAAATTACACGAAAAGCAATCAACTTGATCAAAGGACTACGTAAACATGAGTTTTATTCCAGTTCGCAAATGTCGGCTTGAGTCTCGTTTACTTAATGTTTCTAATATTTATCTTTTCGGAAACGTTACTCGGTGAAGAATGTTTTACTTTTCATCGTTGCTTTTTGTTTAATTTTTTGTTGCTTTCGTGGATATTAAAAATATTTACAGGTATATAAATTAAAATAACTAGTGTTTGCCGAGAGATCGAAATTCCATCATAATCGTTATTGTAAATTAGAGAATCACATAAATACATTTGCATGTTTCCAGTATATTTGTTTTCAACTCTTCTATAATCATTCATAAATTTTTATAAGTATTTTCAAGACGAAACAGGGCATTACGATTTGTCTACTTTTTGATTTATTCGAAAATCAAATTCTGAATGCGTAACCAACTTTGCTCCCCAATCAGTAAAATTGTTTAATTTCAACATTTTACTCACACTATAGCAATATATTAAATGTAAATTTACCATAATAGAGCTCTTCTAAAAAATATAAATCGCGAAAACGTAAAAAAATTCATATTTTATATTTAACTATCTTTTATATTAGGGAACAAT
Organism: Nezara viridula; assembly: GCA_928085145.1. Lineage (NCBI taxonomy): Eukaryota > Metazoa > Arthropoda > Insecta > Hemiptera > Pentatomidae > Nezara > Nezara viridula. Next base: position 150,579,578 of record OV725080.1, on the reverse strand, counting down.
ATGAAATAATCGATTGTTTCTAATTTAAAAAATAAAGGTACTAGCTAATATTGAAAATTAGTCATTTAAGCCCTTTAGAAAAAATAATTAGAGAACATAAATCAGAATAAAACCTATATTATATTTAAAACTGCTGAATCTTACACTGACAAAAATCGTTAAAGCTGTATTCGAGAAAATCGTAAAAATGTGTTTAGTCCATCATATAAAATGGCACTTTCGGTTAACCGATTTTGACGAAAAAGTTGCTGTAACATTCCTATAATATAAAAACCTTAAATATGCATTTTCACTTTCGTACGACTTTTCGTTTTGGATCTAGACCGTTTACACACACACAGACCATTTTGTGGGACTTGGTTATTGGGACTCAGAAGACCTCAAAACATATATCTTCGTTGAAAACTGAAATTCGAAAATTTTCACGATCAAAATTCTTTTCTTTACTAAATATTTCGTATATAGGTAAGTGAAAGTAAAAACAGTCTTGAATTTGACGACGATATGAACATTTCAAAGCATTTGGTAAAAACCCTACCGGAATTAAGAAAATTTACCGTAGATTAGCTTTTTTGTACGAACTAACATTTACATTTTTATTTATATACTCTACTAACAGATTTTTTAAAATTTTATTTTAACTTCAATCTAAATAATGAAAACATAATATATCCAATCAGCTCTACATCTACCAAAATTAAGAGAATTTCTTTCTAAGAGTAAATCATTTTTTGTTTATTTATTTGCAACTTGTTACAATGTGTTTCAGTGTAAGTGATGAGTTGCATGTTTTACAAAATGTTGGTTCCAGGCCTCTCATTAGGTAGCCATGGGTAAAGGCTGCATGTCCAATTCTAAGCCGAGTTAAAATTGTTTCTTCTTTCCTGTTCTTTCTGAAAGAGGTCATCCACGGTTTGGTATCTTTTTTGATTTCTTGCAATTTATTCGTATATTGGTTTCACTTGAATTGCCATTTTTCATTTAGGATTTTTTTGCATTCCAATCTCCAGTCAGCAGTGGTCGTTAAATTGATCATTGTGGTTCCATTAATTTTTCTTCTTGCCAGGAAATCATTTTTTTAATTTTCCTCAACAGTTGTCAGACCCTATTCTTAACAGCCTAACTCGAACCGATATTTCAAACCGTTGGAAAATATTTACTTAGCATTAATTTTAAAATTTAGTTTTAAATGTTAGATTATAAAATGAACTTAGGACAGAGGTGACTCCATCACCAATAATATACGAGATTGAAATGTCTAAACCCCAATATACTTTACTATGTTTTTTAGTAGTAAAAGAACTATTAACTGAACAGAAAATCAATTTAGAACTCATGAAATATTTTTTTTTTTTTAATTTGAAGGCTATAAACAAGAATTATAGAAGTTTAGATTATTTAAAGTAATGATAGATTTCCTCAAAATGATTATTGACAAAAGAAAAGTTTCATTAACCATTGATCGATCATAATGTAAGATTAAGTTGGGTATATGGGTAATTAGATGGTCCGGGCGAATAATTGATTTAGCATAATCTTCAGTCACCAAATAATAATAATATGGAAATAACTTGTCCAAATCCAAGTAACTTTTGCAAGGATGTTACAATTGTTTTCTTCTTTTGTGAAAATTAAAAATCAAAACATGAATAAAAGTCAATTATTATTTCTAATAATATCCTATTTTGATGATATTTTTTCGTTTTATTGAAAATTTATTTATATAATGATCATCCAATCTTAGAGAATGGAAACCCTTGAAATTTTCAACATTTTCCAAAATATGACATATTGGGTTTGTAAACTTAAATGTTAATTTTAGCTTGAATTAAAGTTGAAAAATTAAAAAAAAAAAATGTCGCTATGAATTGCGATATATATTTTTTATTAAATTTATTTTGGGCTATAGAACTGTTAACTTTTGAATACTTTGTCTTTGAAGAAAATTATACATTTTATTGAAAATAAAAAATTAAAAAAATTGTCAGCATTACATTCTTTTTAAATTTAATATAGGTCGCAAAAATAACAATAACACTTGTGAGTTAATTAATATTTATGATTTTTACATTTTATTATGTTAATCATTTTTCTATTGTATAAAAATGGGATAAACTTTTTTTCCTATAAATTTAATTAATTAATAAACAACAATTAGTACCCTTTCTTTCATCCAAATGGAACAAAATTCTTTTATTATAATTATTTATTAAACATTAAGTTATATCACATATTTATTAATTTAAACGTTTTGGCCTTTTTGGCTATATTCAAACATATCAGCATTATGCACAATTTACTTCCTTACCATAAAAAAATTAGTATTTATCTTTTTTAAAAAAATAAGATTATAATTATTATAATTATCGAAATATTATAATTATTATAATATTTCGAAATAATTATAACTCCAATAGCATAACAGATAATTGCTTAATTTTGATGATGAATATCTATAAACAGTAATAATTTTATTTTTCCTTCTGATTATCATTCAATTACAGCGAGGTACGTGGGAAGATTCTCAATTTAAGTTGCTAAAACTTTTGTCTCTTTGCAAGAGTTTTTTTTTTCATCCGAAGCTTAACAGTTTAAAGCGCTAAGCCGCTAAGAGAATCCAATTCACTCCAGGCTTTACCAGTCCCAGGCTGTTAAGCACTGAATAATTAAGTAACAGTAAAAGTAGATTTTTTTTTTTATGTTTTAAGCATTTAATGTGCTAAGTGTTTGTTGTCAAGTTTTTATTAAAATACAACCCAGGCGGTATCTGATAAATATTAAATATTGACTTCTGAGCTGTAAAAGTAATGAATGTTTAGGGCAATTAAATTTTAAAATATTACTAATTCGTATCGACAATTATAATTTATTATAGAGTTATATTATATATATACAGAGTTAGGTTATATATATAACCTATACCACTATAGCCCATGAATGGTCTAGGGTTCAGTACTGTTTATTGGTCAACGAGAGGTTATTTGACCGAGAGCTCAAATAAGCAGAGAGAGAGCAGGTTTTCCCCGTTAATTAATTATTTCATTAATTTTATAAAGGCTGGATGTGCCCCAAAAGGGTCTTCCAATCCCAGGGTCGCCGATGAAACAGAATAAATAATTTATCTGCCATGAGCCGGGATTCGAACCTGGGACGTGACTATTGCAAGCTCAGCGCATATACATATATATGTTTGATATAATTGATATGCTTCATTGATCCCTTTGTCTATATTGCTGTCTGTTTGACTGTTAGATAGTGGAATAGAAAGTACAACAAAATATCGCCAAATCGTCGCGAGCAGCGATATCATATCGGCGGCCAGTCATATTGAAAATTCTAAGATTAATTTTGATATATATATATATATATATATATATATATATATATATATATATATATATATATATATATATATATATATATATATATATGACTTTTACAGCAACTCCTGAATTTATAGCAATTATAGCAATTAGCTGTCAGCTAAACCACCCTTCTATTTACCCAAACATAAATTGATATTACTTCTACTACTACTGCAAGGTAAATTGATATTACTTAAACAAAATATCATTAGCGTGCCTATGTGAATAATTTGCATAGAGCATCGGTCAGTAAAAAACAGATATTGTATATATATATATATATATATATATATATATATATATATATATATATATATATATATATATCAAAATTAATCTTTCAATATGACTGACCGCCGATATGATATCGCTGCTCGCGACCATTTGGCGATATTTTGTTGTATCTTTATTCCACTATCGAACAGTCAAACAGACTGTATATAGACAAAGGTATCTATGAAGCATATCAATTATATATTATATTATATTATGGATTTTATTATATTATATTAGAGTATTAATAGAATTTTTAGTTATACCACGGACTTAAAACATAAAATGAAGACTATAAAACGACCTTACGTTTCACTGATTCCAAATTGAGGAGATACATACATTTCCCAACTAATATCCAAAAATTCACAGAGGTCTAAGGATCTCACCTTTGTAATTTTCTTTCCTTCATTTAAAACGAATCTAATCAAAATCGTTAGAATTATAAACACACAGAAACTATTTTGCGATAATTCGTTATTTGGTCTCACGGAGCCTTAAATATGTACTTGATGTTGAATATATATTTCTTAGTGTTGAAGATAAGTTCAGAAAAAACAATTTTACACCGAATTTCAAGTCAAAAAGTTCCTATAAAGGCATGGTCAATCTTCTTTTAGTTCCACATAATAATGGTTTTTGTGATTTTTCGGTAAATAGTTTAAAAAAAATATATTTCATTGCGTTTGAATGAAAAAAATTAGAAAACTGAGTCTTACAATCTGGTTAGTCAGAAAGGTTCAATTATTCGCTTAATAGTATCGGGCGTTGATAACTTCTATCATTATATATGGTCTCTATATATATGATAAAATAAACATATATTTTTTTATTCCTAAATAAATATTTTGTCATGATTTTTTTTTTTTTTATCATTAACCCTTAACACAACTATTAGGGGATATTAGGAATAGCAAACAATACCACAATTAAATTCTCAGTTGAAAATTTAATATAGGATTAAAATAGCAGAGAGGTTGATAGAATGTAATATTTTTGAAACTCAGTCTTCCATAGGCTCTTTATACTTCTTTATGTAAATTGATTATAGAAATATTCTATATCGTTTTAAAGGTTATTAGTTTCTATACCTTTTCAAGTTACAAAAAATAATATATTGATTGAATGAATAAACATGTTATGATCCCATAAAAATTTAACTAAAGTTTTAATAGTTAAAAGTTTATTGCACTCAATATTAACAGCTTATAAAATCTTAATTAAAAACAAAATAGTTATTTTTAATGAAAATTTTATGATCTTCAAATGATAGACATCAAAGGTTTTATGTTTTTTCTTTCAAACGCTGTAAAATATTTTGCAAAAATAAATCAATAAAATAATGAAATCACAGAAATAGGTAATTTATTTTTAGTAGATGTTAGGTTAAAAAATTGATTTAGAATCGAAGGTAATTTTTTTTTTTCATGAAAACTAAAACAAGTACATTTTTTTAAAATTTATATTAAGTAATGGTTGATTGCGCTTGAGATCAGTCGTGGCAAAAAAAAGTTATAACCATTTTTACTACGGAGGCTTCGGTCATTGTTCAGTAGCCATAAGGACCACCATTCCACGAGGTTTTAAATCCGTAAAGCAAATATAAATAAATAATAAATAACGAAAGGCTTAGCCGATTCGATTCGATGCCGACACCACCAATCGCTTATTACACACCTTCCTCCACCATTCGCCGTGCAAACTCAGTCTCTTCAGATCGGCTATAACGCGATCTTCCAACCTTCGCTTCGGCCTACTTCTCGGACATTTACCATTCGATACAGCAAATATTAACCTTTTAGGAATTCTTTCGTTACTGAGACCAACCATTTTACAAACCTATTTGATTTGCCGCGATGTAATCACTCCAATTATATCAACAGGAATTATAAAGTTCACGCAATTCGGCGTTGTGCAACCGTCTAAACTCTCCGGTTAACTCATCCTTCTTCGGTCCGAATATTCTAAGGCAATACTTAATTTTCAAAAACCTTAAGACGTTGCACATCCATCAATGTAACCGGCATTCATTTCGCATCCATAAAGAACTATAGGTAAGATAATGGTTTTATAGATTCTAATTTTTACGATAAGGGACACGAGGCGCGAGCTAATTGGTTTTGTTACAGAAAAATAACAAGCATTTTCCGCCTAATCTTAATCTCCTCTTCAATTTCGTTTTTCTAGTTATCGTAGACCCTAGAGATACATAAACTTGTTCAACATTTTTACAGCTAACTATATGTTTTGTCTTATAGGTGTTTATTTCGAGCCCTAGTTCTTTACCGGCTTCCATTAACGTTTTCATATATAGTTTTATAGCTTCCACGTTTTCGATTAACAGGACCAGATCATCCGCATAGCCAAGCACGGGTGTTTCCCCACCCAGATCCAACCTTTTTTTCGGTACGCATTAGCTTCCTAATGGCATGTACTAATGAGAAATTGAACAGGACAGGCGAAAGGGAATTAATTTGTTTTAAACCCGAACGAACCTCAAACGTTTTGGATAAATTATTACCGGTTCTAAATTTATTGACCGTTTCCATCAAGCACAGTCTGGCTAGATTTACTAATTTTTTTTAAATCCCCTGCTCGATTGGAATATTATACAGTTCCTGGCGGACAATAGAATCATAAGCCTTTTTGAAATCGATATATTGTATACGAACTATACCGTTGTACTCTATTTTTTTTTTAAATTAGTAAAGCAAATATACTTATACTGTTATTATTTCCTTAAATAATAATGAATTATCTTTTGAGGATATTGCATAAAAAAATAGGGATATGGTAAAGCTTGGTTTCCATTCATAACGGAACATAGAGACTGTCTCATTATACTTGGATAGATGCACATATTTGATGAATTTACATGGCAAGATTACATTGATCATGCTATGAACACAGAGGGAAGTTTGCAACACAATCAGGGATGCTAAGGGAGTTTCCAGTTGTGGGAGACATGAATTCAGCGATACTCATCATGAATTAAATCATAACTAGAAACTACTAAGTGAAGCCAATTAACCGTACAATATTGTCGCTATACATTTATTGAGCTTATTGCCTTTTAGAATTCCAACTAGGCCACGTTAGTTTGAGTATTTACAGATTACTATTTAATTTCGGCTAACAATTATTTGTCCACTTTGTACTTCGTATATTTTATAACCAGACCTGCAAAAATTATTGTAATTATTATTTTCAAATACAGCATTTAAAGTATCAAATATTTTATAAATACAGTGCATTTTAATTACTAAGTATTTAAATTGTTTTCATGGAATATTACTAATTAATTACAAAATGATTACTAGTGGACAATCAGCCTACAATCCAACCTTCTCTATTTTTTTTTGTATTTTTTATTTTAAAAAGAAAACAGTTACAAACAATCAATTTTATGTTTTATTTCGTGCAATGCAAAATAAAAAAAAGTATTTTATTTTATATTTCATTTTAAACACTACTCGGATCTGCTTTCAACCTGTTTCTGAATCCATTTAACATTAGAAATGGACAAAACTTTTAATTTAATATCAGTTCAAACTACAACTGATAAATGAATATTAATTTTGGGATACTTATTTTCAAAGTAAATCCCAATCTATTATTTTGAAAATCGAGAAAATCATTCCTTACTCTGTGTAAAACAACCCATGAATCAATATTATTTTTTTTAAACGAGCCTAAATATTAAAAAAAGGAATGGCTTAAAAATAAGTTGATTTACAAAACTAGCATTTTTTAAAGCAATCCAATGGTTGTTTTGTTTTTTATTTAGTAATATTAAATTCTGTCACATGGACAATAGTTAGAGTAAGGCAAGATTATATTCACACTATATATAAATAAAACATAAAATAAATTATCTCCTCTCCTTTTCAGCTCCTACATTAACGACCTACCTAAATCAATTCTCCATTGTTCCCATCACCTTTATGTAGACGATTCACAGATGTACCTATCATTTTTCCCTCCTGAGTTACTGGGGCATTTGCCAAGATCCAAGAAGACCTAGATCGAATCAGTGCCTGGACAAATGTAAATGGATTAAGGTTAAATGCTGCCAAAACTCAGGCCATTGTCTTTGGTTCCAAGCCCCTCCTTATATCCTATACAGACTTTCCCATCCTTCACCTTAATGATCAGCCAATCTCCTTCTACTCGTCTGTTAAAAATTTAGAATTGTTCATTGATCAAAACCTCTTTTGGAATCACTATATTTCTCATATCTCTCGACGGACAATTTCCACCCTCAAACTATTCCATCGTTTCCACCATCTCCTACCTCAACATACGCGTAGACTCCTAGTTTCCTCTCTCATTTTCCCCCACTTTGACTATAGCTGTGTGGTGTATGATGGCCTCTCTGTGGAGCTCCGTGATAGACTGAAAAGACTAATGAACAGCTGCGTAAGATTTGTGATCGGGGCCCAAGATACTCCCATGTTTCTCACCACTACGCTGAGTTAAAGTGGCTTTTCCCCTCCTTCCGAAGACAATATTTCCTAGGTACGTTCCTCTACCAAATCATCAACAACCATCGTTCTTCTTACGCCTACAACCTTCTCCAGTTCAAATCCTCAGTCCATTCCTGTCCACAAGATCTCGACCTTCTAACCTTTACATGCCTTCTCACAGATCTGCCTCATTCCAAAATTCCTTTATTGTTCGCTCTGTCAATTTCTGGAATTCCCTCCCTATGAAAATTCGACATTCCCCATCCATATCCACATTCAAAACCCTCCAATTCCAATTCCTATCCCAAAAACAGTCAGATAGTTGCTAACCATTCGAGCTGATTTTAATAGAGAATTTGATACATTTTATTTTTTTAATTCTTTATTATTTTCTTAAAAGTGTATACTGGTCTATAAGTGCAAATAGCTTTAAGTGTCTTGTCATAGTATTAATGGTTTTGTATATAGTTTCGTTTGTTTTGTATATAGAATTTTTACCTTATATTTTTTTTACATTCACTTATCCATTCATTCTTTCATTCATAATTCGAATGAAAATTAAAAATAAATTTATTTGATTCTCCACCCACTTTTTTGGGAGAAAAGATGCCGAAAAGTTTTCATATATTGTTAATAGATTTTTTATAATAAAAAAAAAACTTTTATGAATGAATCATATATTTATGAAGACATCCTACAAAGTTAAGTAACCATGTTATGATTCGTGTGTGTTGTGTTTCTCAGCCCTAATGCAGAACTAGATTTTGCCAGTACATATGCCCAATATTTTCTTAATCGTTATATATAAATATATATTTATGCTGTCTGATTACCGTTTATATACGAAAGTAGATTAATTAAAATTGAAAAATATCTGAGATCTAGCTAAGCACAAATATTTATAAGAGGAACAGAATTTTCAACACTTTAAAAAGAACCTCATAATTATTCAGGTCTCAATGCTGTTGAAAACTAACCTGGAAAAGTTTCATAACTAGAACTTCTGGCCATTTGAAAAGCTCATTCATTCTAGTTTGAAAGGAAGATAATTTTGTTGATAATTAAAATGTTATCAATGAGTTGTTAATTGTGGGTCTTCATTTAATCATCAAGTAAATTAATTAAGACTAGATTTCTGCTAATAAATAACCAAATAGACCCAGACTTAGAGTGTTCAATTCAATTAGAGCTAATGAATCTTGTAGGTTAGTTGGAAAACTTCAGAATCAATTACACTGATCAGAGCCGACAAAATAATGTCTAATGAAATATTTGAATAAAATCCTGCATACATGATATCTTATATTTTCGTTTTCAATAATACCAGATCATCAATTTGGATTTAGGGCACATCACTCAGATATACACAAACTACAAAGAGTAACGGACTACATATCTACAGCACTAGAGTATATGCAACTGGCGTATTTTTGGATGTTGCTCAAGCGTTTGACAGAGTTTGGCACTAGGGTTTTCTCTTTAAACTCAAGACAATACTCCCACCTTCCTATTATCTAATTCTACAATCCTCCTTCCCCTTTCCGGCAGATTTTTCTCCGTCCGACACGGGTCAGAACTATCTTCCATCAGTTATATCTCAGCAGGAGTACCCCAAGGTTCAGTACTCGCTCCACTACTCTATAACACATACACCCATGGCATACCTTGTAGTTCCAACATTTTAACAGCGACATATGCAGACGACACAGCAATATTAGCAAGACACAAAAAACCAACATACGCCTCACAGACCCTACAACAGTATTTAACAAGATTACATGACTGTTTCAAAGTTTGAAAAATCCGACTAAATCAAGACAAATCACAAAACATCACAACAGAAGACTGAAGAGGAGCTGGATGAGGGACCTCCTCGCCTAATGTAGATATCACGCCAGCAGGAGGTACCGCTGAGCACTGATTTCACATTATGGCATTACCATTATGGCAGGTATGAATAAATAAAAATTAAAGATAAAAAAAAAATCAGTATAATAATGAATAAAAAAGTAAACTAGTAATAATAAAAAAAATCCGTAGATGTTTTTTACAAATCCAATAGTTTTATTACAAAGAACGTTTTTCCGTTAGTTCATCTGGTCGCATAAAATATTGGTCAATATTAGTTCGAAAATAAAATGTTTGAAAATAAAATAAATAAAATGTTCTCCTAATGATGGTTTGAAAGTCCTAAGTTGCTTATTTCAATTTAGTTCTTATTAATCTCAACAGTAAAGTAGTAAATGGATGCGTTTAGTAGTATAATTCAAAAGTTAATAATGATTAATTAATTACCTTAGCATTTTTATTATAATTACCTAAATAATTATTTTTAATTAATTATCATGAATGTGACAATTGTGAACAAGAAAATTTGTTGAATTTTATAATAACATTATAGTCATGAGGAAGGATGGTACTCAACAGGATCTCTTTCTGTTTATTTATTTTTACATACATTTGTTTATTGAGTAATATTACATTTAGTCACAATTAAGAGGATTAATAATAGTAATAGTGCTCATTAACACGTTATATTCCGTTTAATTAGTTTTTTTTTTTTTTTAGATAATAATAGATGTTACATTATTTTTCAGTTCTTGCACCAATATAAACCTTAAAATTTCCACATAAAAATTCATACGAACAATAGTTGGATAATTTTGACACCAACAAACAATAGGTGGATAATTTAGGAAGACGAGGGGTGAGATCGCTCCTTCCCTCAATAAAATATTGAGGGGGCGAAAGTAGCATTTCGGTCCCCTCCCAAAAATTTGAAGACAAAAAATCATTATAAAGAGATCATAAATAGGCTGAATAGTGGCAAAACTATTTTATTAAAAGAAAACGTTTCGACCCGATTTTGCAGGTCTTCTTCACGGCTAGAACGGACAAGATACAAAAAGATAGAGAATTGTGGAAGTTAGATAATCTTATGAAAACAAATTATAAACAATGTGAATAAGCTTATTAAAATTATAAAAAGTAAGTACATTAAAATATAACAAAGTAAGCTAAGTAACAAGATCATAAACTGAAGTAAATAGATGGGAACAATTGTTGTAGTGTAATATATAATATATGCACATGTGAATATACTTCTACAGATCTACAGGAGAGATTGAAAGAAAAGGAAAAAGGATATAATATGAAATAATAGACATAAAGAACGAAAAACTATTTAATAAATTAGTTTTGCCACTATTCAGCCTATTTATGACCGCCACCCCGGACCATCTCCTTCCTTTAATTTAGTATTGTTTGTGTAATTACGGTTATAAAGTGATAACACGATGAATATTTTTGAAGTTTACTATTCATGCGAAGAAGAGGAACGAGCCAGGATTTCCTTTGAAAAAAGAGAAATTCGGCCTAAAGAAAGCTATTGTAAAAAAGGCCACATTATGAAATTTTACTAAGATAGGAAAAAAATATAGGTGCAACAAAAGACAATAAATGTGGCATGTATACGGGTACGTGGCTATGTGACAGCAGGTTTCCGTTAAGTAAAACCCTTTTATTCATTCACTCATTGAAAAAAAATCTGCATGAATGAATATAATTGGTCCGAATTACACTGCCTTCCCCTCCCCCTCGATAACTTCGTTGTTTTGGGTGTTTCTTATACATCACCACGTGGCCAATCTTGTTATTCGTATCTTACATTTTACTGACCATAATTTTGAATGTTATAGTTTTATTTTTGATATTGTATACATACATAGGCGCCCTATATTTAATAAAAATAGTGAGGGGATCTTTGCGTCTCTCCCCCCAATAAAAATAGTGAGGGGATATCTTTTCTCCCTCTTCCTCTCCCCCCCTAAAATTTTTACGATTTTACAACGAATAAACCATTTTAGACTGCGTAACTATGGATGTTATACTTTTATCGTCGACATCGTATAAATATATTGCATAGAGAATGTATTTTATAGACATCTTCACAAAAGAAGTCAGACTATAAAAGCTTTTTGTTTATATTTTGAGGTTGTATAAACTAAGAATAAGATATATTTTTAAAATAGATCCTTTATAACTAAAAAAGTTCTATAAATGTACATATATTATGGAGACTATCGCTTACACTTCATGTTTTATATATACCAACATGCAATGTATTACTTTTCAGATATTTTCAAATGTATCCGTACTCTTGAGAAAAGAAAAAAAACTACAGCTATATGAACGTATATGTTTATATATACAAACATCTATAAACATATATATATATGTTTATAGATGTTTATATCTATAAACATATATATATATATATATATATATATATATATATATATATATATATATATATAATATATATATATATATATATATATATTATATATATATATAAATATTTGTATTTATATATTTATATATATATATATATTATATATATATATAAACATTTGTATTTATATATATATATATATATACCCATTATTTTTGTTAAAAAAACAGGGATCGAAACGTTTTTGGATAAATGGAATAAACAGAAGCTGTTTTAAGTCATTTATGTGTATTTCATGAACTATTATCCGAATATAATTCATATCTTAAGTTTATATATATATATATATATATATATATATATATATATATATATATATATATATATATATATATATATATATATATATATATATATAAATTTATTTTTAAATATTCAGTATTATTTTGTTAGTTTCATAATAACTATGTTGATTTTATACATTTATAATTTTAATTAATTTTTTCAACTGCCGTCATTATTTTTTTTTTTGAAAGCGGAAACTTCAGTAGGCGCGTTTTGCATTTTTTTGTTATTGTGAGTGAATTAGATTGGGCTGTCAGATTCCCGATGTGTAACGCTCGGGTAATGTCGATTGGAGTTGACTATGTTAAATATTTTTGCATATGGATTAAAATATTTCAGAAATTAAAAATCGGACCTGCATATTGTAAGAAAGATTATTAATCATCATTTCATTATCTTTATAATAAGCTATGATTCGAAATTCTATCTTTAGGCGACACCGTGTTAGAGAAGCGATAAGGGAAAACAAAGTGTCGAAAACCAAATATTAACTAGTTTTATTGAAGTAAGAAGATAAAATATCTCAGAAACTAAAAATCGGATACCATAAGCGAGGGAAATGTTCAGCATGTTATCCTCTTTGTAATGTACTATTATTTATAATTTATATTTCATATTATTAATCTCGCCTTGTTGATGTTTTAACTTCATTCTTGATCACACACCTTAGTTTTTGTTTTTTATCACCCTCTCCCAATTATAATGGAAAATATCAACTTATACCTTAAAAAATAATTTCAGATTAAATTCGTTGCTCTTAATTTTTCGCACAATCAACTTCTGTGGCTTGTTCATTAAGAATACAGACAACCTTTATAATTAGTCTTGAGATTAAAAAAAAAGAAGGCTTAATTTCAACAGACACTCATTGAGAGAGAGAGAGAGAGAGAGAGAGAGAGAGAGAGAGAGAGAGAGAGAGAGGGAGAGAGAGAGAGAGAGAGAGAGAGAGAGAGAGAGAGAGAGAGAGAGAGAGAGAGAGAGAGAGAGAGAGAGATGAGAGAGAGAGAGAGAGAGAGAGAGAGAGAGAGAGAGAGAGAGAGAGAGAGAGAGAGAGAGAGAGAGAGAGAGAGAGAGAGAGAGAGAGAAATAAAAATGGTCTACTAGATGAATATTTTAGTTTAAGAAGTAAATTAAACAAAGAAGCCAGACAATACAAGCTCGTACAGTAGATCTTGTGGACCATTAATTCTTAGACTGCTGCGGCCAGAAAAACTTGCGCTTCGTTTGAGTTTATTTACGATGAGAGTTTATTATACGTCACTAATTCAGCACGACCTAATGAAGAAAATGTTCTTAAACGATTTAAGAGCCACTTACCATCAACAAGAAAGAAAATTTCTTTAAATAACAATCAAAAGAGCCTTTTAATTACGATTCCAATTACCAATAAAAGAAACAATAAAATAGAAACATGTCAAAACTAATTTTAACATGAAATTATCAAAACTCCAATTATCAATGGCCTTGATCTTTGCCATTTGAGAAATCTACAAAAAAAAAAAAAAATTGCTTACTCAATTTTTTCAAAAAGTCGAATTACTATCTATAATAAAAGTTATAGACGACTCATAGTGTCTGAAATTTGTTTGATAGGTTGAAAATGGAATGTTTTAACAGAAAATTATTAAGTGCCGTATGTTCTCATTCATGAAAAACAATATGAAAATTTTCCTTAAATTATATTCTTGAATCTTTTATTTTATTCATATTTTTGTTTCAATTTTTTAGTGCCGAAATATTAATGAAATAATTGGTAACTATAAATTTGTTTATAAATGTTCGTAAAATATGATTTTATAAGCGATTTATATATTTGTAGAAAAGTGTTTTCCTTTTATAAAATGAGGATAAATAAAAGCTATTATTTGTTAAGAATTAAAATTTGTTAAGAATATTTATATATTTTAAACATATAAAAAATTAAAAAATATCTTTATGTTTTAATTAAAGAACTGCTGCCTTTTGAATAGTATACTTTATATATATATATATATATATATATATATATATATATATATATATATATATATATATATATATATATATATATATATAATTTTAAATAATAATGATATGACTATTATCTTTTTTTTGTATGCAATAATTTTTGAAAATTACTTATTAGTATATTAATAGCCGCAACGTTAAAATATAATTCTTATTATAAAGATGTTTATATTATATTTATAAAATATAAACGTGCGGTATTTTAAGAGTTTTTTGTATAAACGTTATCATATATTGATTAAATATAATTACTAGTAAATAAAATTAGTCAACACTATATCATTAAATTGTTTGTTATAAATACACTTTATGTCAAAAGAGAGTAATTCTATTTTCGAAAATTTATGTGACTAAATTGAATATTTACCAACAGGTGAATTTGGACAAAGAAGGAGCTAGACCGGCATATTACAAATTTACTCAATCAAATACAAACTTTTTACAGTATTATTTTCAAAAAATAAATTTAATATTTGGAATTATCTCTCTTTTAAATAGATGCCTGATTTTATATTTTTATTAAACATTAGAAGGACAAAATAAAAGAAATTCTACAAATAAAACTAAGTAGAGTAGTTTTATTATTTATTTTAAAAGGTGACATTAAAAGTTTTGTATTTTGGATTGGAGTTTTGATGACACTAAAAGTCATCCAATAACGGTTATAAATTTTTTTTTAAATAGATAGACAAACACGAAACGACAACTAAACACACACACATATATATAATACGAAATATTATATGAAAAAAATCAATTATAAACATATTGGCAAGTTTCATACATGGATTGAATACAAAAACCAACTCTGATATTCTGATCATTTCAATAAACCTTATAATATTCAATTTATTGCATATCTTATAAGTTAATTAAAAAATATATCATAAAATTTGAAATAATATGTACAACATATAAAGTCAAAGTTGTCTATATAAGTTTATTATATTTTTTATTTTTTTGTAACATTGTCATATAAAAGTGTATATTAATTTATATATTATTTCTGAAATATATATCTATTTTCTCTCAGGAGAGATGGATTTTGACGATTGAGGTATCATTAGAAAGGGAATATCACGTAGAATGCGCGAATTGTAATTTTGATATTTAATTATATACCAGGACTTAAATAAAACTGAATGTAAAAGTGAGAAGTTTCAAACCATATGGTGGTGCCAAATCAACGAATCAGACGTTTAAAATTAATTCATAATTTGCAAATAAATCAAAATAAATAAATCCACTACACATATGACTATTTTAAAGCTTACCAAATTCTCTATAAAACATTAAAAAATCATGGAAATAGGACGACTTGGTGCAGCGTTACAGCGTTCTGAACATTTAGTATTTGTTGTACTGCAAAAGTTCTGTTGCATATGGAAATTTAAGATTTTGGAAATTGGCCTTTTTTACCCAGGGTACAGATTATAATGCATCAATTAGTATTTTTTTATTTTTTATTTCAAAACATTTTATTCTTTTTAATTAATTAAATTATTAATATTATTTATATTTATAATATTTTTTCTCCCTTAAAACATTTCTTGGAATGTTTGTAATATGTTTTAATTACTTTTTCTTTTTGTTTGTTTTCTTTTTCAATTTTTGTTTTATGATAAAGTAATATATGAAAATGAAATGAAAATAGATTTTTATTATGCTGGGACTGTTGCCCCTTTAGGACAAATTATAGATACAGAGAAAACGCCTGTGTGGCCATAAAATTAAATTAAACATTCACTATTCTCATTAAAATAAAAATATTGAAAGAAAATTAAACCAAAAACAGTAAATATATATAATACAAACATATGAAAATAAAATAATATAAGTGAACAAAATCATTTCTGGGGGAACTTAATTAAAAAGTTCTCTTATCTACTTTTTTTGATCAGTCGGGTTGAGAAAGATGTAGGTGCTTAAAAGGGAGAGATTTAAATGAAGAAACTGATTGCGCATATCGGATATCGGGATCGATGGTATTCCAGATATGTCAAACGCAGCAGTTTGGTGAGGAGGTGGGTAGAGGTCAGAAGTACGAGATCTAGTGGGACGGGATTGAATGGAATATTTTAATTGTAGGTTGTGAAAAATACAGGACGGTCGCTGAGTTCTGATGGCATGGTACAGAAAAGTAGCAAGGAAGTACAGATGGCGGTTGGATGGATAGAGCCATTTCAACCTGGTTTAATACTTGGTTATATGCGTATCTCTTGAGATTCCGAAGAAAAAACGTATTGCGCAATTTGCAACACAAAATATACACCCTGATTGTTGTCATGAGATTTTTAAAGCAATGTTTAGACGCTTTTGTTAATTTATCATAATCTAATTAAGCAAGAAGCTAATATTTAAGGAAACGCAATGCTTAAACCATGGAAAATTGTAAATCATATTTATAACTGATGTTTTACTAAATATGTATTAAACCTTCGCGTATCAAATATTATTGAATGGAAGTTGTGCTGAACCCTTAATGTATTAATACCAGAAATAAATATTAGGTTTGTGAGAAGTAGTAGCACGGGTCAGCGAGTTTTTTCTAAAATAAAAAATCAGTACCAATTCTGGTTGTTGTACTGTCGCGGAGATGTTGAGTACAGACGCTACGAGTCAATAACCTTGCCTTTTGGAACATTTCCAAAAATCAAAACCGCTTTGTAATTCCACCAAACGACCTTCTTGAAAACAACTATAGCCACTAAAGAGCTACTTTAATTCAATATGACGCGATATGAGATAGAAATCAAATCTAGCGAGAAAAAATCCACAACTGTTAGTTAATTAGAATACTTTATGTTCATGTTTACTTCGTCCATCATACATCTAGGCTTATCAGTCTTTCATAGTCTTCATTGCGAACCACCTAGGAGGAGATAAATACATCTATAGGTTATGATTAGTTAAGCTGCTTATGTTTTGTAGTATCAGTGTAAGAAAAGTCAACATAGTGATTACTCGGTAAAATTATCTTCCTCATATCGAATTGTAACAAGGAATAATTGTTATCATGTTTGAGATCTAAAATTACTAAAACCTATTTTATTTATTATAAGTTGTTTATTACAATTCATGCAAAAGTAATTGTAACTTTAATTAACATTATGATTATATTTTTATGAAATCATGCCAAATCATTTTTTTTTATAATCAGTCTATACTATATAATAGCTCTTCCTCAATCTTATCAAAGTTCTAGTAATAATCCATTAATGGACAAATATTTTATACGGATGAAGAATTTTTAAAAATATATACGAGTATACAGGATGCCCCATAAAAAGAGGGGAATTTTATAGGAGTTATAGCAGAATTTAAGAGCAACAAAAAAGGTTCTTAGAAAGAATGGCTCAATATTCAGCTGAAAAATACATAGAATAAGTTTTGTGTTGTTCTAATGTGTCATGTTTTTTGTTGAATAGAAAACAATAACTAAAGAAATATTAAATTAAATTAAACTAATTGAACTAATTGAGAAATGCTTCACTGTAAACTAGAAAAAATTCACTTCAAATAATAGCACAGTTTGTCATGTTTAATACCATTTAAATGGTCTTTTTGAGAGGCTAAGCTAAGAATAATTCTGTTTTAAAAAAAAAAATCATAAATTATCCGCGATTTTATTTAATCATCATACAATTACACTACATATATTTTAGATAAACTTCCTGTTTTAATAAGCTTTGGGCCCATATAAATTAAGTTGACGTTTACTAGACAAAAACTTGAGATTCTCCACAAGTGGTGTAAACAAAAATTATGTGATTTTTTATCGTGTCACCTAAACGTACCAGTGTTTTCAGCAAAAATGTCTGAAGCGATTTTCAATTACTTCATTTTTTTCTTCACACATAAATCCTACTATCGCATCAATTGCCCTTCAAAACTACTATGTACGGTATCTCGGACTCATTTGTTTCATCATCATGAACAGCTGCGTAAGATTTGTGATCAGACCCCAAGTCATGTCTCTCACCACTACGCTGAGTTAAAGTGGCTTTTCCCCTCCTTCCGAAGACAATATTTCCTAGATACGTTCCTCTACAAAATCATCAACAACCATCGTCCTTCTTACGCCTACAACCTTCCCCAGTTCAAATCCTTAGTCCATTCCCTGTCCACAAGATTTCGACCTTCTAACCTTTACATGCCTTCTCACAGATCTGCCTCATTCCAAAACTCCTTTATTACTCGCTCTGTCAATTTCTGGAATTCCCTCCCTATCAAAATTTGACATTCCCCATCCATATCCACATTCAAAACCCTCCTATTCCGTTTCCTATCCCAAAAACAGACAGATAGTTGCTAACCATTCGACAACATACATTTACTTCATGCCATTCATTGTCAAATATCAATGCTAAATGATAATGTGTTTATATATTAATCAGGCACTTTATATTGTCAGATTCAGCTTTCTGTTTTCTCAACAGAAACACAAAGCTGATGTTAATAAAGAATTTGATATATTTTTATTTTTTAATTCTTTATTGCTTTCTTAAAAGTGTATACTTGTCTATCGGTGCAAATAGCTTCAAGTGTCTTGTTATAGTGTTAGTTGTTTTGTATATAGACTGTTTACCTTATATTTTCTTTACATTATTTATTTTTTTTCGATTTATTTTATTTTGGCCAGATGTAATCTTTTAAATTTGTTCTATTTTGTTATTCTCAAGGTACTGTGTCCCGGAATAAAGTTATATCTATCTATATATATTAAAAATACAAGAACAGACTAGACAATATAACTCTATCATCTTCTGGACTACAGATCCTCACTTAGCTTACGAAAAATGTTACTGATCTACAACACTATACTGAGACCAATTTAGATATATGGAACAGAAATTTGAGATTCGGTAAAACAAACACACATAAACAAAATACAAACAACACAATAAAAAATTCTAAGAAAATTGTTAACGCACGCAAGTGTGGTATGCTTCAAATAACACCAAACATAACGACATCAACACCCCAACAGTTAATCCTACATGAATGACAAATACACTACATTTCATTCTTCAACTCAAAATCACCCTATCCTCTGATTCTTTCTATTTTCTGCTCCCAGATATCTGAACGACGCAAATTAAAAAGAAAATTTATTACTTCAATAACAACAAAATCAAGAAAATTCAAAGCGAAAAAATACAAATACATCCAATTTGCTAAATGTGTTGCCACGCAGGTGCAAATAGTATGAAACATTAAAGTAGATAAATACTAAAATAAAAATATTTTTTTGTTATCTGTTTATATTCAACAAAAATCACGACTTAATAACAAACATAAAAAACTTGGATTTCCTGTTAATAACTGGCCCTTTGTTTATATGAACTTTCTTGTAGCTCTTGAAATTTGCTATCACTCTTATAAAAATTTCCCTTTATTTACGGGACACCCTGCATGCACATATAACAAGCTATAATTTTTTTTTTTAGTTTTTTTTTTGTTTTTTTCTATTGTAATATGCATTTTGGCCAGATGTTATGTTAATTTTTATGTACAATATTGTTATTCTCAAGGGACTTTGCCCCAGAGTAAAGTTGATTCTTCTATTCTATTCTATTCTATAATATATACCAGATAAGTCAAGAGGCCTTTGACTTTCTCTTTGAGCGGTGGAAGAGCTGAGATTTTAGATAGAATTAGCCAGTTGAAGGAGAACGCTCCGTTGAAGGATCGACATTCCAAGCGGTTTGGGGCGAAGGCACAACCACACCACCACTCCATCTCGGCTAATCCCTATATCTCGGGATTCGACTTCCACTTTTAGGCCTGACTTAATTCGTACTTAGGTCTGATAGCAACTTTCTATCCAACTCGCTGTATTATATTAAAATCATTTTCATAATCGATAAAATAAAATAAAATTCTGCTTCAAAATCATAATAATATATATATATATATATATATATATATATATATATATATATATATATATATATATATATATATATATATATATAAATAAATAAATATATAATACATATATTATATGTCAGTAATATGTTACTGATTACTGAATTTCTAGATATTTTTTAGCAAATGAAAACTGTGAGGAAGCTATACTGACCTTACTTGGCAGACTTTTTTTTTATTTATTAAGTGTTGTTCTTACTTTCCTACCTATACTAAGTAAGGAAAGTATTGCGATCGGGTCAAATTTCCGACATGCGGTTTTCACCGGATTTATACGTTTCAGAACTTCCTGAGCCTATTCTCTACAATACCATATTAAAAGTTTGAACAACTAATAGGCCCGCCGCAAATTGAACACAGGGCAGGCGCAGGACAGGGGGCAGCAGTATGTGCCTATTCCCGATTAAAATTAACAAGTTATTTATAATATAGGTCTAAATAAATAAATACTTATTTAAATAACTTGTTAGTTTTAATCGGGAATAGGCACATACTGCTGCCCCCTGTGCTGCGCCTGCCCTGCGTTCAATTTGCGGCGGGCCTTAACGAAGTTATAATAATAATAAGGCTTAGCGAACCCGAAGATTTGATGCCGACACCACCAATCGCTTGTTACACACCTCCCTCCACCGCTCGCCGTCCAAATCCAGTCCCTTCAGATCGGCTTTAATGCAATCTTCCCACCTTCGCTTCGGTCTACTCCTCCTTAACGAAGTTGTAGCTATCTAATTTCGTATGTAAGATCACGAGTCTAAGCGGTGAATGAGGGATAAAAATAAGTAAGTGACAATAGACTTAACTAGTAGTTTCCGAAGACTTAACTCTCGGGTAAAATCGTCTTAAGTCCACCAATTGAATTTTTTTTACATATGGAGTACAATATCACAGGAAACAAAGACCAGGCCTGCATACTGTAAGCGAGGAAATTGTTCAGAATTTCATCCTCTCTGTAATAGGCTATAATTCAAAATTGTATTTTAACGCGACGCCGTGTTAGAGAGGCGAAAAGGAAAAATAGTGTCGAAAACCAAATGATAACGAGTTTAGCTGAGCATATGGATTAAAATATATCAGATACTCAAAATCGGACATGCATACAGCAAGAGAGAGAAATGTTCAGCATCCCATCCTCTCTGTAATGGGCTATTATTTATATTTCATATTACTAAACTCGCCTTGTTGATGTTATGTTTTAACTTCTGTCGTGTGGACTATAGCGCATACCTTAGTTTTTTTGTGATTTTTCTCTGATGCTCCAAAATGCACAACTTTTTATCTCTGAATATTATTCTAAAGAGACTTGTCCCAGAATAAATGAAGTACTATCATCATTATTAATCTTCAGGAGACCTAAGTTTTTCAGTACCGGTAATATTTCATCAAATAAATCTTTTTTTTTTTTTATTTTATTTTTTTTTTATTATTTTAATGGAATTTACAACTGTATTACATAGAGAATACAATAAGTAAATGAGAAATTTGTAACATGGCATGTACAACATGAAGAGAAACTACCCATTGGTAGAACTCAAATTAAAGTTCTATATTAGAAGATCCCGAGGCCATCTTCTTTTCAGACGCCTCGGAGGATTATCAGGGATCGAGGAGGAAGCTAGGTTTGAAACGAGAGGATTCGGATGGTTCTGCAGTTTTTTATGGAAGGAAAGGTATCTGGATTGGGCCAGATCGGAAACATATGGAACATTAAGGTCTTTATGGATGATTTTATTTGTGACAAAGTAAGGAGCGTTGAGGATTTTACGAAGGATTTTGGATTGTAAGGATTGGATACGAGAGGAATTCGATGGTTTAGTGGAACCCCAAAGCTCAATTCCGTAAGTCCAAATAGGTCTTATTATTGTCATATATACGAGTCGTTTATAATTGATTGAAAGTTTAGATTGTTTGTCTAGTAAGTGCTGCAGTAGTCGAAAACGTCGGGCGGTTTCTAGTCGTTTCAGTCTGGTATGGGGGTCAAATAAATCTAAACCTTAAAATCTTTTTCTTCAAACAAACTCATATAGATATGAGTGAAGCATACTTCTTCTAGTTCCACTCTCGATTTTATTGCGTCTTTTAACACTATACCACAAAGATTCCACTCTTTTTGAGAGCTTCATTGAGAGCATTTAAGCTCTTACAGCTTAAATAATAATTATATTTCATGCCTAGCAATTTTCTGAGGCCGTCGTCGGTACCGTGTTAAAGTAACGAAGATGTAACGTTGTACAGGCTTATATTCGTTACTTTAACATTGTGACGACGATGGTCATATTATGACTTTAACAAAACAATAAATTTATGATTCAGGTTAAAACCTCATTAGTACAGTCGTAATAATTTATTAAAGCATGTGTATTTGACAAATCTGTAACAGTTCTAAATGAGTAACAAATAATTTTAATGAGTGACAAATAATGTAACTAGCGTTACTTAAATAAAAAAGCCTCAATAAGTATAATGAATAAATTTATGTTCCGTCACCCATTGCAATAAACAAGTTCTATCCACTCGGATCTAAAGCTTTTAGTATGATTACATATGCAGAAATTGGAATTTATTTATTATTTATTTATTTTATTTTATGCAATTTGTACCTGCGCAGCTGCGCATCTAGCAAATTTGTTGTATTTTTATTGTCTTGGTGTGATTGCTTGATTTTTTTTTTTTTTTTTTTTTATTGATGTAGTAGGTCTCTTGGCCATTTTCTTCTTAATCTTCGTTGCTCAGGTAACAGGGAGCAGGAGATAGAAAGAACCAGAGGATTGGAGTGATTTTGGGTTGAAGAATGAAATGTAGTGTATTTGTCGTGGATGTAGGATTTTACTGTTGGGATGTTTAAGTCGTTATGTATAGTAGTGTTTGAAATGTACCAAGGTGCGTTAACAATTTTTCGTATAATTTTTGATTGTGCTGTTTGTATTTTGTTTATGTGTGTTTGTTTTGCTGAACCCCAAAGTTCTGCTCCATATGTCCATATTGGTCTCAGTAAGGTGTTGTAGATAAGTCGCTTGTTTCGTAAGTTAAGTGAAGATCTGTAGTCCAGAAGATGTGAAAGTTGGCTATATCGTCTAGTAAGTTCTTGTCTTTTTAATTTCGTATGTATGTTCCAAGTAAGCCTTTTGTCTAAGTAGAGTCCAAGGTACCGTACATAGTTCTTTGAAGGCACTGGATTATTGGCAATCGTTATGGGTGGACATGAGGCTTTCCTAAGAGAGAAACTAATGTGGGTGGATTTTGTACTATTAATTTTGATTCTCCAGTTTTCAAACCACTTTTCAAGAGAATGAAGATGGTTTTGTAGGGCAATTGATGCGATAGTAGGATTTTTGTGTGAAGATAGAATAGCAGTGTCGTCAGCGAAGCAATAAATGGTGGTATTAGGGTGCTCAGGGATGTCAGAAGTGTATATAGAATAGAGGATTGGGCTCAAGACGCTACCTTGTGGTACGCCTTTGTGTTGGGGAAAGAAGGAAGATACAGAAGAGTCTACGGAAATACAGAAAAATCTATTAAGAAAGTAGGATTGAAGAATTAAAAAATAAGTGGAAGGTAAGTGCGGTTTTAGTTTCCATAATAGGCCCTTGTGCCAGACACTATCAAATGCTTTCTCTATGTCGAGAAAGACGGCAGAGCAATATTCCTTTTTTTCAAAAGTCATAGAGATAGCATCTACTATCCGATGGCACTGTTGCACAGTAGAGTGATAACAGCGAAAGCCAAACTGGTGATTTGGTATCACTTCACTATATTCTAGAATAGGCTTCAGTCGGTTTAGTAATAGTTTTTCAAATAGTTTGCCCATTATTGGAAGAAGTGCTATAGGACGATAGGATGAAGGAGAAGTGGTAGGTTTTGAAGGTTTGGCAATCATTTTGATTGTGGAGAGTTTCCAAAGGAGAGGAAAATAGGTAGTGCGTAAAATGGAGTTATAGATATGTGTAAGAAACAAAACAGCTTTTCGAGGTAGGTGTCGAAGAATGAAGGGAGTGATTAGATCATAGCCAGGAGCTTTTTTGTTTGGTAGTCTGTTGATTTCTTTGTAAATTTCTTTTGGATGAAATGCCGGTGGGGGTAGTGATAAGGGTAGTGGTGTTGTCAGTTCTTCTTCTATTGCGTCAGTAAAATTATTGTCCTGTATTCTGTTTGTCCCAAATACTTGTGCAAGATATTTAGCGAATTCATTGGCTTTTTCTTCGCTTGTTATTGCCCAAGTGTTGTCTGTACGTCGGAGAGGGTATTGAAGGTCTTTTTTCTTTAGTATACGTCTTGTTGTTGTCCATATTGATCCATTTCTATTGTTTATTGTGTCTATGTAGTCTTTATAGCTGTCATTTTTAAATTTTAATAGTTTTTCGTGAAGTTTTCTAGTTAGTTTGTTGAGTTCTGTTTTGTACGATGGATATCTAGTTCTTTGCCATAGGGCTCTAATCCTACGTTTTTCTTTTATAAGATTATGTATTGGCTGAGGTAGGTAAGAAGCAGGTTTAGTGTATGTCTTTGGTGGTCTCGTTGAATGCCAAATAGCCTCTTGTATACTTTTTGTTAGGTCGTTGACTGCATTGTCGAGGTCGTCAGCTGTACTAATTAAAGTGTTTAACGTAATTTTGTTGTTTAAAAAATGTTTAAAGTCGTCCCAGTTTATGTAACCGTTAATTAATGTCGGGGGTTTGGGTTTAACGAAAGGGTTGTTCGAAAGTTCAAGTAAAATTGGGCTATGATCAGATGAAAGGTCAAGGAGAGAGGAAACGTTGGAATGTGCATGTGGTAAGGAGCTTGTGACAAAGAAATCAAGAAGATCGGGAGACTTTGATAGTGAAGTAGGCCAGTAAGTAGGTTGAGATGGCGAAATTACAGAAAATTTCAAATCTTCAATACATTTTTGTAGTCTTTTTCCACGAGTATTGGACACTCTAGATCCCCACCTTGTGTTTTTTGCGTTAAAATCTCCTCCTACAATGAATGATTTTCCCATTGTCGAGAAAATAGCCTTTAATTCATTCGTGGATATAACTTTATTGGGAGCTATATAGACTGAGGCAATCGTGAGTTGGAATTTTGAGGAGTTTAGAGAAATATTGGTGTATTGTAGGGAATTCGTAGAAGCAGCAGGAAGAATATGGTGATTTAAGGACTTGTCCACAATAATTGCAGTTCCTCCATGTGCTGTGTGGTCTGGATGGTCAGTTCTGTAAGTTTCGTAATCTTGTAGCTTAAATGTTTGTTTGTCTGTTAAATGAGTTTCAGTAATCAGAGCTATGTTTATGTCATGTTCTTTTAAACAAATTTCCAGTTCATTTTTTCGTTGGAGCAGACCATTGGAGTTCCATAGGAGTATTTTTAGAGAAGGTGATTTCGAATTAGTCATTGGAAGGATTAGAAATGAAAGTAGAAACTAGTTTAGTTAGAAGTTCTAAAATAGGGGATAAAAGGGATTTAAGTTCAGTTAGAAGAGGTTCCATAGAAGATTTTATAGCTGAAGAAATATCAAAAGTTGAAGTAGAAGGTTGGATAGAAGCTGTAGAAGGATATCTCCCTGTTACCTTAGCACAGGAGACCCCTGCCACGGTAGACGGTTTATCACTACTCTGCGGTGTTAGATCTTTCTCTTCTAATTTTTGAACTGATTTAACGTGTTCTTCATTTGTTTCTATTGATATTAATTTAGCTGTTGAAGGATCCATTATATTTGGAGTCTGTGAAGGGAGGGGATCTATCTCTAATCCTGATCCAGAGGTTATATGGTTGACAAATGGTTTGTTTTTTAGATATATTAGTTTTTTGAATGTAGCGCATCCTTTGTAATTGGCTGGGTGAGCACCTTCGCAGTTAGCACAAGTGGCGGGCGTTTCTCTAGTTTTTGTACAGTTTGCTGTAAGGTGTGGTCCAGCGCACTTAACACATTTGGCGGGAAGACTACAGTACCCTTTTGTATGGCCATAGGTTTGACATCTTTGACACTGTGGTGGTTCCTTTCTTAAGTATGGTTCCTCTACTTTTATTCTAGTATATAATAAAAATTCTAGATTAAAAATTTCTTGATTAGTTGGACTTTGTTCCAAATCTATAAAAAATATCGGTAGCGGTACTTTTGTTTTGGGATGTTTTGCGTTACTAATATTTTTTACTCTGTATCCTAGTTCTTCGAGTTCGAATTTGATATCTTCAATTTCTGTAGTGTGATGAAGATTTCGAATGACAACACGAAATGGTTTTTCATTCTGTAATTGATATGTGTAAAATGTTGCATTTTGTGCTTTTAATAGTTTTATTATTTTTCGATAATCATCTGGAGTAGATGGAAATATTTTTGTCTCATTTGTGTTAGAAAGACAATAAAACCCGCGAGGTCCGACTTCTGTTGATAAATTTTGACATAATTCTTTGAAGTTTTTAACTGATTTTAAATTTATAGAGGGGGGTTTAGGAATATTCTTGGTTGACAATTTGTCCTGAGTGTTAGACGACATAGGAACGGGTTGAGGTGCGATTTCTTTGGTTGAAGTAGCATTTGTTTGTTTAAGTAATTCGTTGGATGGGATAACATTTGTTGTTTTTGTGATAGACGATACGTTAGATTTCTGGTTAGTCCCTCTACTACGAGTAGACGCTTCAGTTTTGTCATGCTTAGAAAGGTTTATGAAGGCAGGAGTCCGTTTTCTATTAGTTACAACTTTAGGTTTTTGAGTTTTTGTCATACTGCAAGTCTAAATGTGACTTGCTATTTGAGGGATGAACTTTTTTATACCAATTGGTTAGTTCTTTTCTTACTAACCTGATAAAAAATTACTAACCTTCTTTTTTTGAAGAGGGGGTATATCTTTCCGGATCAACTTTTTAAAGCTGTTCTTTTTGTTTTCCAGTACTTCTTGCTTTCAATATTTTCGTCTAGAAGTCGATCAATATCGAGTTATTTCAATTTTAATCTAGATTGAATTTTTAAAGTTATTTACTTTTTCAATCGATCATATGTTATTCAATTGAATTTTTCTCACCCTGTAAAATATGCAATCTATCTATTTATAGCCAATTGATTTCTATGAATTATTGATCGAAATATATTCTGCCTTATTAGGGTGATAGATAAAATTAGTAATAACAGTATTTTCGCAATTTTCTTCTTTCACTTACTTATACATGTAATATATAGTAGGGGAATGTATTGCGATCGTAAAAATTTTCGAATTGAGTTTTCAACGGAAATACACGTTTTGACGTCCCCTGAGTCCAAATGACCAAATCCCACCAAATGGCCTGTGTGTCTGTGAACAGTCTAGATAGTATAGATAAGTATATGACTTAGAAGTCACAGCAACTTAACGTTAAGCAAGTAATCTTTTGAAAAATTAAAGTAGTGAGTGAATAATTTGATGAATTTTTTCTTGGCGAAATCCCAACATTATCCACTTACAATCAGTGTGATAACGTTTGACCTATCCATGGCAGGCAATGACAATCTCGTAATTTCATTCAAAAAGGCATTTTCCGTTTACTAAATAAAACAATTGTTAATCAATGGCTGAATTTATATCACTTGGAATCTCAAAGCAAAGGGAGAGACCACTATTTAATTCATCCGAAAATTTCTTTAAAATCGTGATTCGCCTCTGTTGGAATATTTTTGGAAAGATGTGAGGTAACAAATCTAATTAGGTTAAGGACCAATCATGGAAATACAAATAAATTCTAAAACTTTATAAAAATAATAGACGAATTGAGGGTTAAGTGATGAAGTCGAGGATCTACTATATTAAGCGATATCCTGTAAGAGTTTTAGCAACGAGAGGAAAGAAAAATTTCGAGGGGTCGGCACTCAATATTCCTAAGGATAGGTTTAGACATTCCCTAACTAAGGAACAAACAAATATATATAGTGCTTTTGTTTCTTATTTTCTGTATTTTACGTCGGTATTAAGAGAAATAAAATAAAAAGTTTCTTTTAGCAATAATGTTGCAGTTAGTTAAGTTAGATAATTGGTTTTCCTAAAGTTCGTGAAATGTCTAAATGCACAATAAAAATATAAAAACAAGATCGATTAGGATGCATTCAACTTGAAAAAAAAAATACATAACAAAAACAAAATTACGGCTTTAATGCTTGAAAAAAACATAAATTTTTGCCAAAGTAGGATCCTTTTAAAAATCTTTACGTCATAAAAAATAAATAAATTAAAAAAAAAATGGAGTTTCTGATGTGTTCCTACTTCTATCATGTATACTCAATAATACACGCTGTTATTGTCCATTTCTAACATTCATTAATGCATTAAACAATTTTTTAAGTCCAAAAAGCTAACTAATGCATTTTTTAATTAGATTATTAATTCATAATAAACTAATACTCAAAAAAACATAATGGTTCACATAACATGAAAGAGATACTAATATACTAAATCTGCTGCGCGTATCACATAACATTCACTAACAGCTCTGCTTTGAATATGAATTATTTTCTGGCAAGCTATTACAAAAATTTTAAACAGCTATAAAGATAAAGCTTAAACCTTAAGCTGACAAATCATTAAGACCATTAAAATAACAAAAACCCAATTTGCTATAGCGACAGTTGGGAATAAAAACCTCGTAACTCAATCTGTTTTTGTACCATCTAACTCCAATCTCTGAGCTAAATAGGCCTAGTACGATAAATTATTATTGATTGTTCTACTATTAGTTATTAAACTTTTATTATTCCATTGCAATGTTTACAAAATGGAGTTATGATATTTTCAATGCTTACTACCGATAAGTCAAACGTTCTCACACTAATTGCAAATGGATAATGTTGTGATTCCACAAAGAGAAAATTCATCAAGTTATTCACTAATTTAATTTTCTAAAATGTCACATGATGAACTTTCGTTATAAATACCTAATAAATACCTCGGAATAAATACGTAATTATTTAAATATAATGTCGGATCTAGAGTTATTAAACTAAAGTTAATATTTTTAAGAGTAACAAATTACAAACATATGTTTCACACATCTGCGAAATATTTTTACATTTTACTTCTTCTTTCTCACAAGTACTATGACATTTTTTTAAACAATGCCAATATCTTTATTTGGTGGAATTTACATAATTTTCTTTTAAAACTTGAACATATTTTAAAAGTTTACATTTTGTTAGGAAATTTAATTTCCTTGGAAACATGTTAAATAATTTTAGTTTTCATAATTTTTTTTTTGTCTATAAAACATGTATTTGCGCCTGTCAACTTATTGTTGACAATCAGCAAATGTGATGGCGATACATGTTACAATGACATGACAGGCATGGGGAAGGAAAGTACTCAGCAGTACCTCTTCCCTAACTTGTTCCAATTACTTAGGTTGTTTAAGGAAGGAGATCCCTCATCCAACGCCTTTTTAGTCTCCTCCTCATGTTCTGAGGTATGTCAGCTGTGGCCATGTCTCTTATAAGTCTGTTATTATGTCCATTTAAATTTGTGTAAACTCGTTGATAAAGGGTCGTTATATGTTGGTTAACAGTTGGAAAGTGGAGGTCAGTATGTAGAGTTTTGTTAGTCACGTACCAAGGTGCTTTTGTTATGAGTCGCAATAATTTTGATTGGAACGTTTGAAGTTTTTGTAGGTGGATCTTTTTAACGATGCCGTATATTTGTGATGAGTATGTCCATATGGGCTTAAGTAAGTATGCATATGTATTCAGTTTCTGCTTTAGTTTTACTCTTGAAGATTTGGCAAAAAGAGAGTAAAGTAGTTTGAGTCGTTTGTTAAGTATCTTACGTTTCATTTTGACATGCGGACCCCATGTCATCCTTCTGTCGAAGGTGAGTCCAAGGTAAAGTACCTTGTCCGTTTGAGGAATTTGATTGTTGTCAATATAAACAGGAGGGCAGGTGTTTTTTCGAAGAGTAAATGTAATATGTTTGAATTTGATATGATTAAGTCGAATTTTCCACAGTGTGAACCAATCTTGTAATTTAAGTAAGTGATATTGTAGAGTTTGTGAGACCTGTGTAAGGTGTTGATATTTTGTGAGGATTGTTGTGTCGTCTGCATAAGTAGCTGTCAAGATCTCATCGTCAATAGGTATATCGTAAATATATATAACGTAAAGTAGAGGGGCTAGTAAAATATTATTTTATATAATATATTTTTTTTTCTGTCGCTCTCCATTTCCTTCTATAACTTTCTATATTAGGCATTGTTTTTTTTTCTAAAATTCTCTGCGTCCCAACAATACATTATACCGATAAGGTCTGACTGAAATAGTAGTCAGACTGGAGATTTATTTACGAACCAAATAAACATTTTTCCTTTTTCTCCTTTATTAAATTATCAGACTCTTTCAAAAGTTATATTTAGCCATTTTTCATACACACATACACCATTTTGCCGGACTTTGTTATTTGAACTCATGGGACTTCAAAAGTCAGATTCGAATATTTTCACGATCGCCATACTTTCTCTTAATATATATTTCATATATAGGTAAGTGAAAGTAATATTATATGTACGTTTTATGGAGTTTTGTTGTTCATTTGTTTTTATAATAGTGCTTCTTTTAAAAACAAGAGGTTATGCCCTCAATATTAAAGCAATGGCAAGGCATACAAATTATTAAAGTTGAAGACAAAGATTTTATATTATTTGTTCATGTTTTAGTCAATATAACACCAAAAGCCCCTTTGGTATTGTAGGTGGGATCCTGAGATATAAGATGGATAGGTTGTGACATAGTTTGTATTCCAAGAGCGTCGCTGCCGAGTGGAGGCCAAATATTTGGCAAACAGTGGCAGAGGACTCCCAGATCTGATTAAGATACCCTCTACCCTCTCTCTAAGCCTTCCGTGTCTCTCTCTCTCTCTATATATATATATATATACACATATATACTGCATACATATACACTCTATATACATATATACATAAATACTCAATCTCTACTTTCAATGTCTATTCTCGGCTTTATTTATTTTTATTTAAAAAAATAAATCTGACTAAGATACTGACTAAGATAAAAAGCGATCTGATTAAGATACCCTCTACCCTCTCTCTAAGCCTTCCGTCTCTCTCTCTATATATATACATATATACTCCATACATATACACTCTATATACATATATACATAAATACTCAATCTCTACTTTCAATGTCTATTCTCGGCTTTATTTATTTTTATTTAAAAAAATAAAATAAATACATAGATAATCAGTGTCTTATTATTATCAATAATAAAAAAATAGATATTATATAATTTTTAAAAAGGTTTGGGCTTTATATCACCACGCTGTCATGCATAAGAATGGTATAGTAAACATATACGTCAATCTGAAAATCTGAAGGGAATAATGCTTACACAGTTTCTTCTGAGTATGGAATGAAACTATTATAAATATAGCGCAGAGACAAACCTTTGAGCATATTGGAGTCGAGGTAAAAAAATTCTACCCACAGTAGGATAGTAAGTAAACGTTGTGATCCATGAGGGCGCACCGAAGCAGATTAGTTTTATTGTGGTTTTTGAAGTGAAAACTTCTTTAGAAGCGTTGGGCACTTTTTTGTGGAGAGTGAATTATATTGAGCCGTCAGATCTCTGATGTGCTCAGGTAAAGTCGACTGGAGTCGACTAATTGAAGTGTTTTTGCATAAGGATTAAAATATCACAAAAATGTAAAAATCGGAACAACATATTGCTTGCAAGAGCAATGTTTATCATTTCATCTTCTTTTTTAATGAGCTATTATTCAAAATTTTATCTCAATACGATGACGAGAAAGGAGAAAAATAGTGTTAAAAACCTAATTATAACGAGTTTTATGAAAGATATGGATTAAAATATCTCAGAAACTAAAAATCGGACCTGCATACTGTAAGCGAAGGAAATGTTCAGCATTTCATCTTCTTTATAATCAGCTATTATTAACAATTTAAATTTAATATTATTATTCTCGCCATTTTGATTTTTTTACTTCTATCGTTAGGTTTAAAGCACACACATTATTTTTTGTTTATCTAAATATTTTTCAAGATTTTTTTCATTCCTTATTTTATTCATTGATGCAATGTATCATAAAGCTTTCTTCAATCTCGCCCTTCCATTTATCTTTAGTCTTATAATTTTTTATCAATTCAAAAGTCTTTCTGGAGAGTTGTAAGGTTTTTCATATCATCCTTTATTGGTTTTAGAATTCTTCCCCTTTTTTCTTTCCATTCGACAAAATTTAATTTCTACAGCTAACAATCTTCTTCAGTATACTACAATGATGACCAATGTCTTCGAGGCGTACTTAGTTATAGCTCTAAACATAGATTTATACTTTAACCTCTTCGTACTGCGTTTTATATTCCGACTAATTTTAATTATCGCTTATTACACAGCTAATAGAAGAACTCCTGCAAGCTCCTACTCTCGTAATACGAAAATGAAATAAAATATGGCATACGCTGAAAACTTTTTTATATTAGATAGATGAATATTTCAATATTGTTGGTTAGGACCTCACTGACATTTGACCGAAAAATGGCTTGAAGCCCATATAAAACTAAGAACAGAAAAACGCTAAATCAAAGACTCAAAATACTGAACTCACTTCTTTTGAAACATTCAAAACTAATGCCTTACAACACAGTCCGATACCTTGGCTTCCTTTTGGACAATAGACTGACTTGGAACCCATATACCAGACTTAAAAGATAAGAGCTTAACCGATGATTTGGTCAGCTATATAGACTACTAAACAGAAGACCTCATCTCTCAACAGAAAACAAATTATTAATCTACAAGACCATACTGAAACCTATCTGGACCTACGGACTTGAACTGTGGGGGACAACTAAATCATCGAATATCAAACGCATCCAATCCTTCCAGTCCAAAGTCCTTCGAACAATAGTCAATGCTCCATATTATGTCACGAACAAGACCCTACACCATGACCTTAACATCCCATATGTCCATGACATCATCCCATCCAGATTCTCCAACTTTCACCAGAACCTCATTCATCATCCCAATCCTCTAGCGCAATCCCTATCCAGCTCCGAACATCCATACCATCCCCCTCGAAGGTTGAAACGGCAGTGGCCTCGAGATCTTTTGTAAATATGCCTTTGGAGTCCTGGCAATGGCCAGCTTCTCCACTCATGTCCTGAGCGTCTGTGGCTCTAGTGCCCTCTTTCAGTCTCCATTGGCTTCTAATACTAGTGATGCGGCTGGAAAAGTGGCGCTGGGATCTTCCGGAGCCTTGCTTCGCCTTCCACGTGTGGGGGGAAAAGCCTAGCTCGGAGATTCTTGGGCGAATGTATATATTGTATATAGGTATGATTGTGTTTAGAAGTTTTTATTTTATTTTATTTTTATTTAACTTCTTCACCAGTATTATTTATTTACTTATTATATTTATATTTATTTCTTTATTATTTGTATATATTGTATGAATGAGAACTTGTAGCCCTAATGCTTATAGCCCTCCAGCAGTGGCTGATTGTATAATTATTCAAAAAAAAAAAAAAAAAATTGCCTTACATGCCATTATGTTTGCACTATCATACTTTCACTGGTTGTCATTACCATTATTACAGGTGTGAATAAAAAAAAAAATTACTTTTGTTACTAAAATTTATCATTTTTTTTCTTTGTCCTAAATTAATTTTTTTGTATTTACATTTTTTTTAATTTATTTTTCAAATGGATCTAAAACCAATATAGAACTCATTATTTTTCTATTTACATATAATTAAAAATTCATTTTACTTATTATTTTTACATAGTGGTGACCCAACTGTCTTGAATCGAGTTTGAAACTAATAGCATAATTTATCATTTCAGTAATATTAGTTGTGTACATTAGTTTTAAAATTTTTCCTATAACGATTAATAAGTATACTCAGTTTGCAGAAATATAAATGGGCAGCATCCTTTTATGAAAATAAAGTTATTTTCTCTGCTTATAAAAATTTTGTTTTGTATCTATTTTTCTCTTTTGTAAAATTTGAGTTTTTTCAAAATCAAAATTATGATCATCAGAACTTTTGTTTTAACTAGAGCGAATGTCCATAAAGAATGTGTTATAATTTTTTTAATTTGACGTGATCTGCATAATAATTATTAACATCCTGGGGGATCGAGTAAACAATTTACAAAAATCTTGAATATTACTGCCTCAACGTGCATAAATTCTTGAATTAAACTATTTATGAAGAGTATTAAAAATAATCACTACCATTTTCCTCAGAACGTACCGCCCCCCTCCTTCCTATCTTAAAAGGGTCCCGTTCGCTCGGTTTTATAATCTTGGAGATGGCAATATTTCCACATCAACTTGTTTACCCTGATCGGCCAACGACCAACAGAGGAAAATTAATTGGGTTTCGTTCAGAAATTGGATTAGTCTCCATTAACCGACTTCCGGCAATTGAATTAGAACCAGAATGGAACCTAAGGCCAGTTCTTTAATTGGCTTTAGTAATTATTAAATCCTGACTTATTTTTAATTGTGTAGTATATTAAAAATACAATTTTATAACTATTTTTGAGATCGAAAAAAACTAATAATTATGGTTTAAATGGTTGACTGTCGTGAATAATGAAGAAAAGAATGGTTGGGATGATCAGTCAGATATAAGAAGGCAAAAATAAATGATAACATTTATTTTGACATTTCGACCTGAAGTTCAGGCCTTCATCAGGGCTAAGAAAAGAACCAGATAACAAGGTATGAGAAACATGAATAATGTAGGTAAAATAAAATGAAGTGGGTAGAATAATGACAATAGTAAGAACTAAGAGATAAATAATAATAACCGTTACAAAGTGTGGAATGATGAAGTAAACATAATAAAAAAAGGTGACATAAGTATTAAAATTGTAATCTTAGAATAAAATGTAAAACAGAAAAAAATAAATATGAAGTTATATAAGAAATAGAAATAAATAGTAAAATTAAGATATTACAAATAGAATAGTTAGATAGAAAATTGAGATAATGTAAAGTCTATCAAAATGTACTGACAACGTATAATATAATAAAGAGAAAAAACAGAGAAAAGAATTATATTAAAAAAACTAATATTGTTTATTGTAAAGGAAATTTCAGGACATACTAATTATTGCAGCATGCTATCCAGGTAACTGGTATTGCTGATATCCGATATATGCAGAAGGAATGCAATGCAATAATCCAACCAACTCTAGTTCCTAATCAGTACGAAAATTAATACATTGTCCTTTCATTTTGAAATATAATACTTAATCTTAAAGAACATTAAAAATATTCCCATAATGTGCAATACTTTTATTTTATGTATATGTCATAGGATAAATACAGTGGCAAGCAAACGTTTTCATACAAGCATTGGTATTAATTTTAAAAAAGTAATTAAAATAACTCTCTCCTACATATTTTTTTTTATTTAACGATTTTAGTATAATTTCAAAAACGCTGTTTTTGTTTTTAATTTTATCAAAAATTATTTTTCTAACAATAAATACATTTATTTTAAATGAATATTTATATACGTATTCATATTATAAGATAAATTATTTATTTATTTTAGTCCAAATTTAAAATTTTTGCGTGAAGACCTAGTTTCTAGCACCGTTTCAAATGGACAATGACGGGGTCATCTTCGGAACCAATCAGGGACTGCAATTCTTCCAAAAGTTTATTAGTTTTAAGATATTTCAGTGACTTATTATTTTCAAATCAATAATTCGGCCAGCATTGCGATTTATCTCGAAAGCGGTACATTTTACATTAAAGCGCATAGAACGATAGTTATTTTGGGACTATACCGGCGATTGAATTAAAATTTATCAAAAAATTATTTTATTATGTGACTAAAATTCCCTTAGAAAAATAACAGTTCAAAAAATTAACTTGATTAAATTAAATTGACGAAATACTTGTCATTTAACTGTAAATTGCAACATTCAAATAATGGAACTGAAACATTCGAGAGCGGAAAGTCTGTGGAAAACCAGTCCACCAAGTATATATAAACATTTATCTAAAACCTCTTCAACGGCTTCATCTTATCATAACTTAAAACTTTTTTTTTTTGTTAAAATTCTCAATATTCTCATTACATTAATCAATTTAATGAGGTAGCAAAAACCCATTATTGCACATTTGCTATTCACTTGAATCATAAGATAATTTGATCACAAAATTGAGAAAAAAATGAAGCCTACAAAAATACTGGGCCGCTTGGCATATATAACATCATTATTTTGGTTGAGGATGGAGGTCTCGCAAACCAGCCCAATATTTTTGTAGCCCACTTTTTTTCTCGACTTTGTGATTATATTATCTTACGACTCAAGTGGAAACCAAATGATTGCTTCATTAAATAAACAAAGTTTACCGATCTCTAGACTGAAAACGCTCTATCTCCCAGAATTTCTGTATATAAAATTTATGTAGGTTACGATTAGTTGAAGCTATTTATTGACGATGTTTTTGTTACACCGGTGCTAATATATTGGTAAAAAGGTCTGCACCGTATTCTACGATATTTGACTGAATAGACTAAGATCTACCGATCATTTTATCTAACTGATGGACTTACAGCTAATAGCAATTTTAAATCCCAGATAAACTTCATCTGAGAACAAAAACTTCGCTAAGTCGGCTGAAGAACAAAAACTTCGCTAAGTCGGCTGAGAGTCGTTAATATACGAATATTTTAATCTGCGGCGAATAAGCGATATCATGAAGAATTTTGAAACTGAGTTTTCAACGAAAATACACGCTTTTATATCCATATAACCACTTAAAAACTTAATGGTATGTACTTATGAGAAGAGACTACCTCAAAAACGGAAAGTGGTACAAAACGAAATTACGTGTTTGGTATATGCCTGTAAATTCTGTAAATAAGTAAGATTGTGGTTTTATCACAGTTTTTTTTTCTACTTTTCGTTTGTTATAATTTTTCTTTTATTTTAGTTATTGCACATAAGAAATGAATGAATATCACATATATCTAATATTTAGTGCCCTCAAGAATGAACAAATGTATATTTTTTTGATAAAATATAGTAATGGTATATATGTCGGATGTTACAGCAACGCTTTCTTCAGAGTTGAATCACCACTCGCACTGATTTTTCATATTTTTACTGTTTATAACAGTTCTAACAAATTTGATCTGGATCATATCGATATTTTTCATCGATATACATCATACCAACATATTTTTCAAGTGTATTGAAATAGTTATTCGATACATCGAAATAGTTACTTTTCCAGTCAGAGTTTAAAATTAGGTCCTAGCAAAGTAATTTGTACAATATTTAATTCCTCTTTCACATAATACATAGGATCTACTTATTTCCATATTGTTTTGATATTCCTTGACTAACAAAATTTTCTGCGAATTATTCTCACGGGCCAACTAGCATAATTATGATAACTGCTTTAATTATAACAGGATCGTCTTATCCGTTCGAGACTCTTGCGCATAAGATAATAGTTGATATCGGAAACATAATAACCAGTGGTCCAAGCTAAAGGAGATGGATTATTTGATGATGAAAAGCGTACATCTCCACTAATAATCCCAATTAATTGGGATCGGGATTTCAATTAATGGAGATCTATCATCTCCTCTTACCAAATCGCTCGGCTACTTTCAGAATTTCATCTACAGTGTGATTGATGTGAACTTGTGCTTAGCTTAGTGAATTAGTCATTAGCTGTCGTATAGTTGCCTCAAATTGACTAAATAATAGCAAAACCTTTTTTTTTTTTGTATTTAATTTAAAAATTAATTGTTTTTTATTTTTTTTTTTACGGCCACCTCAGACCATCTCCTTTCTTAATAATACAACGGTCCACTATCAAGTATTTAGTATAAGGTTTTATGTTTGTGCTGTGTTTTAACATCACTGTTATCCTTAAGGATGAATTAAATCAAGCTCACTGGTATATTTTTGGGGCGCTTATTAAACAATTAAATAAATTTGCGACGAAAATCATATATAAACCTATTCTAATTATAGAAAATATTACTTACACCTATATAAATTTTTGATTCTGAAGGAAGGATGGTTGAGGTGACAGGCAGAAATAAAAATGCAAAATAAATAATTATATTTATTTTAACATTTGCCTACGTTTCGACCTAAAGTTCAGGGCTAAGAAAAGAACCATATAGCAAGGTATGAGGAACATAAACAATGTAGGTAAAATAACAAGAACTAAGAAATAAATAATAATGATTGTTACAAAGTGTGAAATAATTCTTTCCTTAGCCTTGATGAAGGCATGAACTTCAGGACGAAACGTCGGCAAATGTTAAAATAAATATTATTATTTATTTTGGCGTTTTTATTTCTGACTGGTCACCCATCCTTCTCTTTATTATTCACGACAGTCAACCATCAACCGACAATCTTTGTTATTATTTTCCATAATTAAATAAATCCGACCTTTTTATGAATTAAGATATTAACTCCGCTTTCAATAAATATTACAGTTTTCTGCCAAAAATATTCAAAGGCAGACAGACAGTCCTTTTGAAAAGAACATTATGGCCCTTTGAGGAATAAACCAATACTCCAGCTGATCAATATTCAGAGCATGTCCGAGGAGCTCTGGAGGGAAAGGGGCTTTAACACTTTATAGTCTGGAGGAAATGGCCGATGACCTGGGAGACACTTCCGGTGAAATAGGCCTCTTACTAAGAGGTAGTTCGGCTGCGCTGCTAACAGCTCCGAAGAATCCAAGCTCCTTGTATTAACAGGGAGGAAGTAGATAATGTCTTTAGCAACTCCTTTGTTTGTAACTTGCTTAATTCCCTTTTAATTAAAGTTTAAAAATAGTTCACAATTTCCTAAAAGCCTAACTAAAAGTCAAAGATTAAATATTTCTCAACCGATTTTTTTCCTAAGTGTGTAGTTTGTAACCAAGATTAAGGAAGCATTTAAAAAAATAGAATTCTTCTTTCTTTTGTTTCCTGAGACTGATT
Organism: Nezara viridula; assembly: GCA_928085145.1. Lineage (NCBI taxonomy): Eukaryota > Metazoa > Arthropoda > Insecta > Hemiptera > Pentatomidae > Nezara > Nezara viridula. The sequence continues at coordinate 150,540,011 of OV725080.1, read as the reverse complement.
ATTAATTCATATTTTAGCATGTGCCAGTGCTATTATATGTTATATCTTGACTATCGTTTCTTGATGTTTAGATGTGGCATGCCATATTACTGTATATAGAATAAGTGTCTTTTTTGTTATTTTTATTAACTTTATTATCTTAAATATCTTTCTATCGTATGTATCTTTATATTGTATATAGTAAATTTTCTCTTTTTTTCCTTTCATTTAATTTATTTTTCTTGTAAACAGTATTAATTCTGTAAATAGCTCTCTTAATCTTGTTTGCTGCTATATATCCAATCTAACCCTTAACCCCTTCTCACCTAATCTAGGATAAATATTTAATCATGGCCAAATAATGGTTTATTTATTATTTGCCTTTTGTTTCTTGGTCATAAGTTAAGACATTTTTTACTTTCGTTTTTCTATGAATGAAGACATTATTGTAAGTGGAATAGTCTGTGTTACCGACACCTTTTTATCATATATACATACATACATACATACATACATATATATATATATATATATATATATATATATATATATACATACATGTTTAAAAAATGTTTAAACTTATGACAAAAAAGGCAAATAATAAATAAGCCATTATTTGGACATGATTAAATATTTATCCTAGCTCAGGTGAGAAGGGGTTATTCCTCAAAGGGCCATAATGTTCTTTTCAAAAGGACTGTCTGTCTGCCTTTGAATATTTTTGGCAGAAAAGTATAATATTTATTGAAAGCGAAGTTAATGTCTTAATTCATAAAAAGGTCGGATTTATTTAATTATGGAAATAATAATAAAGATTGTGGGTTGATGGTTGATTGTCGTGAATAATAAAGAGAAGGATGGGTGCCCATTATTTTAACATTTGCCGACGTTTCGTCCTGAAGTTCATGCCTTCATCAAGGCTAAGAAAAGAATTATTTCACACTTTGTAACAGTCATTATTATTTATTTCTTAGTTCTTGTTATTTTACCTACATTGTATATGTTTCTCATGCCTTGTTATCTGTTTCTTTTCTTAGCCCTGATGAAGGCCTGAACTTCAGGTATAAAAATCTATATAGGTGTAAGTAATATTTTCTATAATTAGAATATGTTTATATATGATTTTCATCGCAAATTTATTTGATTATTTAATAAGGGCCTCAAAAATATACGATTGAGCTTGATTTAATTCATTCTTAAGGATAACAGTGATGATAAAACACAGCACATAGATAAAACCTTATATTGAATACTTGATAGTTGGCCGTTGTATTATTAAGGAAGGAGATGGTCCGAAGGGGCAGTAAAAAAAATAAAAAAATATTTGTTTTTTAATTATTTCCTTTTTCTTAAATTAATATATTCTGCCGCATTGGAGAGCATTAATATTAAGGCTAAATTAAACATTCACACAATATATACATACAAATGATAACTAAAATAGAGATAAAAGAAAAAGAGTTGCAGAAAGTAAAATTAACATACATGGGTAAAAAAAAAAAAGAGAGAGAAACTAAATGAAATTGAAATATATAAAACACATTCACACCCATATACAATAAAAAAAAATTTTAGTTTTGTTTAAAATAAAAATAGTTTTGCCATTATTTAGTCTATTTTATGCCTTTTTCTAGCCACACCGGACAATCTCTTTCCTTGATAAAATCTTATAACTTTAATGTGACAATTTTTTTAAATAAAAGTATTATAAACATTATGTTCTATACTAAAATAGAAACTAAAAATTAAACACACGGTACTTATACTGAGATAACTATACGACAGCTAATGACTAATTCACTAAGCTAAGCACAAGTTCACATCAATCACACTGTAGATGAAATTCTGAAAGTAGCCGAGCGATTTGGTAAGAGGAGATGATAGATCTCCATTAATTGAAATCCCGATCCCAATTAATTGGGATTATTAGTGGAGATGTACGCTTTTCATCATCAAATATCCAAAATAATCCATCTCCTTTAGCTTGGACCACTGATTATTATGTTTCCGATATCAACTATTATCTTATGCGCAAGAGTCTCGATCGGATAAGACGATCCGTGAGTCGTGTTATAATTAAAGCAGTTATCATAATTATGCTAGTTGGCCCGTGAGAATAATTCGCAGAAAATTTTGTTTAGGACCATATTTTAAACTCTGACTGGAAAAGTAACATTAAAAATTAAGCCTAGATTATGGGATTTTTTTAATTATTAAATAATATAAAATGTACAAAAAAAAATAAAGAGAGAATAAATAATTATTGTATATACTTTTGGTTATAATTTTGTTTCTATTTATTTTATTTGTTTGTACATATAGTGTGAATGTCATCCTACCTCACTATAATTAATGTCCAAGAGACAGATTGTTATAATACTCAATAAAAAAAAATAAAGCAAATGCAGTAAAACAAATCTTTAAAAAGGAAGAACTTATTAAGTATATCAAAATTAATGGTCTATATCTTCATTGATAATCGTCCAAATTTATCGCTTTTTTTTAGAAGTAATTTAGTAATATTTCTAATTATTATGGGTACAATCAAGAGACAGATTGTTATAATACTCAATAAAAAAAATAAAGTAAATGCAGTAAAACAAATCTTTAAAAAGGAAAAACTTATTAAGTATATCAAAATTAATGGTCTATATCTTCATTGATAATCGTCCAAATTTATCGCTTTTTTTAGAAGTAATTTAGTAATATTTCTAATTATTATGGGTACAATCAAGAAAAAATGCATACTTTTTGAATTATTCGCAAATAAAGTTTCTTTTCCCTCATAACTTTTTTTCATTCAATTTCGAGGGATTGGAATATTTTTTCCCACCTGAAGGAGGAGATCTTTAAAATCGTTGGATTTGATGAGGAATTGACAAAGTTATGTCGTTGCAACAAAAAAACACCTTTAAGAAATAATATGTAAGATTAGTATTATATTAATAAAATTATTACTACTGTAGCTGTTACTAAGAACAAAAATTAACTCAACCTTTAAAGGCGTGTAAAGTAACCTAATCTAATCTAAGCATTCTCTATAACACAAGACACAGCGCTCATGTTCGTATAAAATCAACCTTTTAAATTAATTAATCTATATTTAAAAAAAAAAAAAAAAGGTTTGGGAATAGGTCGCCAACGGTTACTTTCGGACACTCAGCCACTTTCCAAATTCCATCTATAGTGTGACTGGTAAGACGTTGCATTTTAAGCATGTACCACAATAAAGAAATTGCTCCACCCATCTCATCGCCGTCAGTGCTTCCTAACACCTTCCTGTACCAGTTCATTAGAACTCATCGACCATCCCATATTTTTCACAGCTTCCAATTTAAATAATCAATCCAATCCCGTCCCACTAGATCTTGTACTTCCGAACTCTATCCTCCTCCTCACCGAACTGCTGCTTCTGACAAATCCTTTGCGATTCAAGCAGCCTCCCTCTGGAATTCTGCCGATATTCGACAGGCACAATCAGTTTCCTCTTTCAAAACTCTCCTCTTTAAACACCTACTTCTTTCTCAATCCGACTGATTACAAAATATACCTATGAGAACTATCTAAGTATCCCCAGAGACTATTTCTGTTATTTTAGTTTCCTTTGTTTGTCGTATATATGTACGCTTTTCTTGTCTTTTTTCTCTTTCTTCTTATGTATTTCTACTTTTAATTAACTATTATTGTAAATATTTAATTTATTTATCCCCACACATGCATGTATTCAGTACTTATAATTTGTTCTAAATGAACAACAGTCAGAATAATAAAATTATTTTCATTTCAAGTACAGAGTTAAATTAACGGAAGACATTCTTCTCCACGTTAATATAAAATGTTTCACTCGATTAGAAACAAACAATTATTTTTTTTTTAAATTATATTCAATTCACTAATGAAGACCCAAATTAAAATTAATAAAAAAAAAATTAATAAGCTAAATTATTAAAACAAAATATGCTGAGACCTGTAGTCCCTTGGGCGAATATCAAAAGAACAAGCAAATTAACACAGCTGAAACTAAGTGGTTATAATATATGAATGTGTTTAGAAATTAATAAGGCATGAAACTATAACTACGGGATGAAAATATAAAGCGGCATCTTTATCAGATAATATCTACTTGCGTCTATTATTCTTGAAGATGGAAGCGAAGATTTTTTAGTAAAATAAATAAAAGAGCTTGGAAGAGATCCAAACCCATCTTTGTTAGACTGAACTTTCATCTAGTTATAAATATTCCTAAGTTCAACGACAATTTCTAAGTTCAATAGCTCAATACTTATTTTAGTAGAAAAAAAATCAGTTGTAGTTAGATGTTGGATGAACTTTCTATTGATTTTGGGAAAAATGACACAAAGTATTCTGAACAACATTAAGATTATCTTTTAATTTAAATGTTAACGTTTATTTTTTTTTTCAATTGATGCTAATTTATGTTTAAAACTATTCACTCAATGATGAAGTAAACCATTTTAATGTTATTGTTGTGATAAATGATTGGCATGATGAAGGAAAGTACCCAGCAGCACCTTTTCCAGGTCATCATTTACTGCCTTGATTTAGGTGAGGAGATCTCTCATCCAGGTCCTTTTTAGTCTCCTCCTGATGGGCATGTCAGTCGTGATCATGTTATTTATAAGTATGTTCTGGCCGTGTAGTTTGAGATGAAAAGGAGTGGAGAGAGTACGTATGTGTTGGTCGATAGTTGGTTGTCGTAAGTCGTTGTGTAAAGTTTTATTGTTGACGTACAAGGGAGCTCCTGTTAGAAGTTGTAAAATTTTAAATTGAAATGATTGTGATTTTTATTTATTTTTTTAATTTTTCTAGCATCAAACGCATCCAATTCTTTCAGCCCAAAGTCCTCCGAACTATAGTCGATGCTCCGTTCTATGTAACCAATATAAATTTTCCAAATTCCATCAGAACTTTATAAATCATCCAAATCCCCTTGCACAATCCCTATCTAGTTCCGCTCATCCCTACAATCCTCCTCGAAGATTGAAGCGGCAGTGGCCCAGTGATCTTTTGTAGTATATATTTTGGAGTTCTGGCAATGGCCAGATTCTCCACTCAAGACATGAGTATATGTGGTTAAAGCGCTCTCGCTCAAACTCAACTGGCTTCAGCTCCAGTGACGCGGTTGAGAAAGTAGCGCAGAGATCTCTTGGAGTCCTGCTTTTCCTTCTATAATTGGAGGGAGAAGCCTGGCTTGGGGTTCCCTGCCTGATTGTATATATTGTATATAAGTATGACCGTATTTTTATGTTTTTAATTTACTTATCTTTAGGTTATTTTATTTTTTATTGTACATTGTTTTTTATTATTATTTTACTTTTGTTAATTTTATATTTTCTGTATGTATGGTTTAGTGCCTCTTTTTTGCTGAACCTGAGAATCTGAGAGGCGTATGTCTAGATGGGTTTGGAATGGGAAAATTATTTCTTGTTTTGAGGTCCTTAGTTAATTTTTGCAGTTTGGTTACTTAACCCTGAAACATTCTGTATATTATATATTTTCATAGAGTTTAATATAATTCAAATTATCTCGTGAGTTTCAGGTATCAACTGATATAGAAAGAAGAGTTCATTTAGAAAAGAACTACAACTTCGACAGCTTGTTGGATTGCAGGGAAAGCTCTGCAGAAAAACCTTCTGAAGAATCCGATGAGTCACAGTCCGAAGAAGAACTTCTGCAGGACAATCGACTGCGAAAAGTTCGAGGCACGAGAAAGGTCAACAGAACGTTATTTAAAAATGATGTTCTAAACAGAGGTAAGAAGTGTTATTTATTAAATACTGATCCCAAGGAATAATATATGTCATATATATTTTTTTATTTCTGTCACACCTCATTGCTAAAATTGATTGGCATAGTCATAAAAAAGTAATTATTTAATTTCATCAATTAATCTGTACATTAGTTAATTAATCATAGTTCTCCTACCCTCCATGTTCCAGATTAGAGTTAGGCTTTCGGAGGTAATTATTTATTCTGTTTCATTGCCATGAATCGACACTGTAATTAGTGAACCGTCATGGGGTACACCCAGCTAATATTAAATGGATACGTTTAGTTAAATAATTAATTAGGAGGAAACAGTTGGTGGTTGAACATGATCTCGGTCAAATCACTTTCTTTCACTCCCACAGATAATGCACAGTATTTCCTAACTAAGTAAGGAGGAGCGAGGCTAAAATTAAACGAGGTAGGTAATTCCGCGTGAGATGGCTCCAAAATGAAAATAGATAAAGTATATAGTCCGTGGTACAGGTCCCCTTTTTATCAAATTATTAACATCTGTCTGAAACTATTTAAATATTTTCATCTCATCGTAACCTACAACTATTTTATTTACGAAAACTCTTGGAATTGGGGCGTTTTCAATCTGGAGGAAGGCAAATTTTGTCCATTTAATTAGGTACTAAAAACTCGTAAATGCACATTTGCTTCCTACTTGGATCGTAATATAATTTGATAATAAAAACGAGAAAAAAGGGGCCTACAAAAATATTGGTCCATTTTTCCTATATAACCTCCATATTTTGAAAATTAGAGGGTATAGGTCATGCTAAAAGGCTCAATATTTTTGAAGGTCACATTTTTTCTCGATTTTACAATCAAATTATCTTACCATCAAAGTAGAAGGCAAATGGGTAACTACTTTAGCCAAAGTTTGTTCCCATCGAGATTGAAAACGCACGAATTCCAAGAGTTTTCGTAAATAAAATAATTGTAGATTGCGAAGAGATGAAACTATTTACGAAGTTTCAGGCGGATATTAATAATTCGATAAAAAGCTATCTTTACGAAGGACTAATAATTTATAGTATAACTTAATAGATATACGTTCTGTGATTCTTAAAATTATAACCTAAATAATGTTATGTGTTTCTATTTATGAAGACTGATTAGCTACATCAGCTGTTAATTGCAAAGTGAGATCATGTATAACCTGAAAGTACTATTAAGAGATGTGAAGTAATTAAAGCTGATTAAAAAAATATTTTTTTGAAAATTATATTTTTTTTTCATGATTTTCTTAAAATTATCAGACTTAATGAGTGAATATTCTTAAGGTGTTGTTAATTAGTCTTTAAATTTCTCCATTTGTAATAAGTTGCTACTTTTTTGTTTTCCTTTATACTGAAGTTTATATAAAAACATTCGTTAAAGGTACATCTAAAAGTCTTTCAGATTCATTAATAAGAATGTTTGTACAAATTATAAACTAACATACATATTGTAAATAGGTCATTTTCTAAATAATATTTGAGGTTGCTTAAAAATCTGAACTTTTAGCCTAGCTCCTTCATGGGGGGTAAGGGCACAGTTTTTTTTTAATCTATAATAATCAAATTTTCACTAGGTGTAATATTTTTTTATTTCCCGCTTCCTAATAAATTATAATTTTAACACGAGTATTGGTTTAGCAGCCACGTTTCAAAAAAATGTTGTTTTATTTTAATTTTTTCTCTCAATGGTTATTTTTACAGGAGGAATTTTCCCTTTTACCTCTCACTTGGAGCCGCTACTGATTTTAGATCTAGATCTCTTGTATTCTCAGTAGAGAGGGAATGTGGAGATTTATTCTATCGGTTCACCACGAAATAAATTTTGAGCTCTACAAGCAGGAAAGTCATTTAGCTTTTAACACAAAGCCTTAAAATAAGAAAAATTTCAAGTCCTAAATTTAATTCAAATTGAGACTGATGGAAGCGATAAATTGTTCGAAATAATAATTGAAAAACTAAAACATTATTACATACACATTATTTGAGTTATCCATGGGATTTATTTTTTTCTGAAATCATCTCACCTAGGACCTAAACTTATTTCTAAAAGGCAAGATATTATTTCTTTAATTATTTACTTACATATTTTGCTGTCATAAACGTACAGAGAAAATTTGCCTAATATCTAATAATACTTTAAAGTCCAAATCCGTTAAAAAATATAAATTAAAATTATCAATACGAGAATATCGTTTCCTTCTCCCTCCAACCCTCCCACCCCCAACAATAATTTGAAGTAAAAATTAAAATTTATTACAAATAAGATACATGAATGAATAAAATATGTAAACTAAAATCGACTGAGAAAATTCGAGTAGTTGGCAAGGCTAACGCCTATAAGTAGGTACATAACTACTTTATCATGGACTTGAATAATTCTATTATTTATATTTTCACTTATATTCAGGGATGATTATATAGAAACATTTCTTAGGATTTTATGATTCGTTCACCTCTCATGTGTAGACCTCAATTTTCACGTGATTTTAATAAAATTAGAGACAAAAAAATTTAATAAGAATAACTATAAATATATTTTATATAGAATACAAAAATTGTATATACATTTAGTTAGTTATGATAACTATAGTTATCATAGTTAGACGATGATAACGCATTTTTATTTTAAAGTTGTGCAAACTCAGAAATCAAAAATATTTTTCGATTATTTAACATTATGCATTTTTAGCTGGAAAAGTTAAATATACCTATATTATAAAGGCTTTCTCCATTCCTTCCTTGTATAATTTATAGAAATTGTGATAAATTCAATTGGTTTCTTCAGATATTTTCAATTATATCTATACGCACAATAAGTACATATAAAAAAATTCTACAACTTCCAAACAAATATATACATTTATTTTTAAATATTCAATATTATATTTAGATCGATTCACAATAACTATGTTGGGTTTTTACACATAATAAGAACTACTGACTTTTTTTTTTTCCTGGTCTCTCGACCCTCTTCCAATCGGAATGGATAATTTGCATCTATACTTAGAGATCAGCAAAAATTAAAGAAAGATTTAATTTACACAACTTTAATTAAAATAAAATTCACACACACACACATATATATATATATATTTAGCAACACCAGAGAATGAGGTTATCTTCCAACAAAAAATCAAATTCATTTATTTATTTTTTTACGTTAAGTAATGATTGAATTTTATGTTATTTGATATTTCTCTAACTCAGCTGCTTTATTAAAAGGTTAAAATTAATTATTCTCATACTGATTGTAATTATTGTTCTGTTTCTCCTAGTCAGCGGCTTATATTTAGTAGCTGTGTATCAATAATAGTTAAATAAGATGACCTATTGTAATTTTCAACTATTTAGCTCAGAACATAAGCAATCAATTATAATTGATACTACAATCCTTTACCAACGATTTAAAAAAAAAAATTAAACGGACTTCAAAATAGATAAATAAGAGACATGGCCACAGCTGACGTACCCCAGCACATGAGGAGGATACTAAAAATGCGTTGGTTGAGAGATCTCCTTCCTTAAACAATCCAAGTAATTGAAACAAATCAGCGAAGAGGTGCTGCTGAGTACTTTCCTTCCCCATGCCTGACATGTAATTTATTTCATGTATTTCCAGCAGATTTGCTGATTGTAAACATAAGTTGACAGGCGCAAATAAATTTTATAGAAAAAAAAATGGAAGCATATGATTATGAATTTCAGTACCTCGTCAAACGGTTTTTAATCAGTGCAACTGCAACAAATCAAATGCTCCATTTGTTATAATGTTCGTAGATTAAAAAATTGTGTGTTCCGATAAGATGAAGATATTCATTAAGTTTTACAGGAATGATAATAATTTGATAAAAAATATTTTGTACCACGGACTATCTGTCTTATTGATTGTTCAAATATAGAAAGGACAAGAGTGTATATTTCATGATAATTACAGCAATATATAATAAATGATAAATGCCACCAGATACAGGCCGACACTATGTTGTAACCAGAGCTCAAAGATGGCAGGAGTCCATAGGATATCCTGAACCAATCTCTTTCCATTCCATCAGAAGCGGCCTTATCTGGAAGGGGCAGCGAGCCCTATCGCGAAGCGGCTTATCGTAACGTTATCTGCCCTTCCCGGGTCGGTGTACAGCTTCGATCGATGGGCTTTTCGGGATATGATAACGTGTATGTATCTCCTGGGGATCAATTCTATAAATAAATATATTTCTAAAGAAGTAAGTATTAAAAATATTCATTGTGACTTTCAATTGTACGAACTACGAGTTATTAATAAATACGGAAAAATATTATATTAGTTTTAATGATATTTTTGTCTTTAAACATTTAGTACATTTATCAACTATAGAATATCGATAATCAGCAGATGATATGATAATACAGAAAATACTTATCAGACATGGGGAAGGAGCATCTTTTCCATGGCTTATTTTAATTACTTAGATTGTTTAAGGAAGATCTCTCATCCAGAGCCTTTTTAGTCTCCTCGTATTTAGAGGCATGTCGGTTGTGACCATGTCTCTTATTAATCCGTTGTTATGTCCGTTTAAATTTCTCAAATTTGTTATTGTATTTTCATTATTAAATAACCTTATTCGGTCTTTGGGATAAGTGAATAAAATATTTTTCAATTAAAGATAATATTTAGAGTACCTATATAAGTCATTAAAAAAGACCGCTGCCTTCAAGTCTACCTCCGCCAGGACACTACAGCCGCCATAGCATGCACGTCAGTCTGGTTTAATCTAACTATTCCCCGTACTGACAATTAATTGTGAATAGGATTTACTCCAACTATTTAACTTTTTTTTTTTCTTCATATTTCCAAACTGTCAAAAGCTTGACAAATAGTCCCAACAGTAGCACTTCCTTGTCTCGGCTTACTTCTTTTATACAGGAAAGATCCCTCATCCAGCTCCTCTTCAGTGGACTCCTGATGGGCATGTCAGCTGTGGCCAAGTCGTTAATAAGTACTTTGTAATTTCCTTGTAGTTTAAGGTGAAATCGAGAATAGAGATAACGTATGTGTCGATCGATAGTTGGTTTTCGTAAGTCGTTATGTAAAGTTTTGTTGGTTACGTACCAGGAAGCTCCTGTTATAAACCGAAAAATTTTGGATAGAAATGTCTGTAGTTTTTGTAAGTGCGGCTTTTTCACGGAACGGTAAATTTATGAGGCGTATGTCCATATGGATTTGAGTAGGTAAGTGTATGAATTTAGTTTTTGCCTGATTTTCAATTTTAATTTGGAAAAAAGTGAGTACAGTATTTTCAGTCCATTGTTCAAGTCTTTTATTTCATTTTGACATGTGAGCAACTATTCAATTATATAACAGTTATTTAATACTATCTTCAGGAGCTGGATCATGTGTGAACATTGATAAAAGTGAGGTTAATTTTTCTTTGAAAATCTTTTTGACAAAATCTTAGAGTAAATTAACAGTGAAAACTTTTCTTTTTGTTGCATTCTGTTGTTGAAACCAATTAGCTCCAAGAAATAGGAACTCCACACCTCGGTGTAGCGGTTTCACCGCAAACGATGTCTGAGACGTCGATATCTGCCAGTTCTACAGAAAATGTGGACGCTTTAAACTCAAACCAAACTACTGAAAATAATTGGGAACTCGTTACAGGAAGAAAACGCTCAATGGACAATAACAGAGACCCAAGAAAAGCTAAAAAGGTAAGTGAAGTTACAACAGTAACCACTAATAGTTTTGAAGTTTTAACTAACATTAGTGACGAGTCTGATGCTACCACTAAGCAACCAGTTTCTGTAAAACCGCCCCCTATCCACTTGAATGATGTACAGAACTACACCGAACTGGTCACATTTCTCCAAAATGTAGGAGGTTTGAACAGCTTTAACCTAAAATCCACATCAAGAGGAGTAACCGTATATCCTGAAAACTCTGACACATATAGACGTATAGTAGCTAACTTAAGACAGGTAGGTGCCGATTTCCATACCTATCAGTTAATAGAAGATAGAAATCCAAGAATCGTATTAAAAAACTTACACCATGCTACACCAATAGAAACCATAAAATACGAATTAAAATGCCTAGGCTACGATGCCACAAGTATTGTGAACGTTATTTCCAGATACAAAAATCCACTTCCCATGTTCTTTATCGATATCTCTAAAGCCACATTTAATGAAAAAATTTTTGATATCAAATTTTTATACTATACTAGAGTGAAAATCGAAGAGCCAAGAAAGAAAAGAATGATTCCACAGTGCACCCGTTGTCAGCAGTATGGCCACACAAAGACTTACTGTAATCACTCCCCGAAGTGCGTGAGATGTGGCCAAGGACATGATAGCACCGTCTGCACAAAGACAAGAGAGACCGCAGCAACATGCGCGAATTGTAGCGGATCCCATCCAGCAAATTATAGAGGTTGTGCAACTCTAAAACAACTGAGGGAAGTACGCAATCTCCGTAAAAATATACAAAGTCCCCAAAAAGCACAAACTAGCGCACCCCCAGGTATAGACGAGTTTCCTTCTCTTCCGCAAAGTCAGCATACCGCAAATTCAGGTTCTTCAAAACCCGATTCTCAATATCTAGGACCAAAACTGCGAACTTCTCCTACAGAAGTCCCAGAAAATCACCTTCACCAGCCAAAGCATCCAGAAATGAAAAAGGGCATTACTCAACCGCCACTACCGACTTACAATCACCCGGCTTCAGCTCAGCTCTTCAACTTGGTAAGTGGATTGAATAACCTCATCCAGCCTCTTTTCAGCCTTCTCCAAGAACTGTCTCACGTTGCACAAGCCTTATCCTCCAGTTATGGCTACTAATCGGCTGACAGTGGGCTCCATGTCCGTTCTTCTCTGGAACGCAAATGGTATAAACCAACACAGGACTGAACTTGACATGTACATACATGAAAAACGGACTGACATTGCTCTCATCACTGAAACACACTTGACTCCACATTCTAAATTTTACATTCCAGGCTACAAAATATATAGAACTGACCACCCTGATAAGACGGCACATGGCGGTACGGCAATACTGATTAAGCAATCACTAAAACACAACCCTTTACAATTACCCATTACACCTGACATACAATCCACAGCAATTACTCTGTATACCCAGCACCATACCATTACCTTCGCTGCAGTGTACTGCCCTCCGAGATACGTGCTAACATCTGCAATGTTTTACAATTTTTTCCAACATCTCGGTCGGTGTTTTATTGCAGGTGGTGATTATAATGCCAAACATCAGTCCTGGGGAGCACGACTCTGTACTCCTAGAGGAAGAAATCTAAAGTCTGCCATCGATCAGCTTTCATTAAACACGATCTCACCTGATACACCTACTTACTGGCCAACTTCAAGACAGAAAACACCAGATTTACTTGACTTTTTCATTACTAAAGGACTCAGGACAGTGCCGTATACTGTAACTGCAAGCTCTGATCTTTGTTCTGATCATTCTCTTCTCAGTTTGGTACTATGCGATGAGCCTCGTACTGCATCAAAAAAACCAACACTTACAGATAGGATAATCGATTGGAAAGCTTACAGCGACTACTTAAATTCGACGCTATCAATCCCAATGTCCCTTAAGACCGAAGAGGAACTCGAAAAAGCTGTTGATAAGTTCACAATCAGCTTACAACAGGCTGTATGGTCATCATCTGTACCAAGACCTAGCAGAAATACGTCTCTTCCAATCTATCCGCAGTACATTAGAGACCTGATCAGAGCAAAGAGAAGAGCGCGCAAAGTGTGGCAGACTGGTCGACTTCCATCTGACAAACGGACTTTCAATAGACTTAACAATGAACTTAAACGACAGATTCAGAATTTTAAAAGAACGATCTACGACAATTACCTCAAAAATCTTTCGACTGACGATGGAAGCTTATGGAGACAGACTAAGAAACTTGTAAAGCATTGTGAGGTGTCATCACCACTCCGAAACGTAGATGGTTCCTGGGCTGTGTCAGACCTTGAAAAATCTGAGCTCTTTGCCAACCACCTTTCTTCTGTTTTCATACCACATACTGACTTCTCTAATACTGATCACGAAAGACATGTACAAAACACTTTAGACATTCCTTTACAACTGTCATTACCTCCACTTTGCTTCACTCCCACTCAAGTTGCAGAACAAATCAGACAGTTACCTAAAAAGAAAGCTCCCGGTCATGACCTGATAAATGCTCAAGTGCTCCAGAAAATGCCAAGGAAAGCTCTAGTATACCTAACATCAATTTATAACGCAATACTCAGAACGACTAAATTCCCCTTACAATGGAAATACTCATTCATAAAAATGATTCACAAACCTAACAAAAACACTGACTTTCCTTCATCATACAGACCCATCAGCTTACTCCCATTATGCTCTAAAATCTTTGAGAAACTTCTCTACAAACGACTTCTTGACATACTGACTACTGAAAACATAATACCTGAACATCAGTTTGGATTTCGTTCACACCACTCAACCATTCATCAGCTACACCGAGTGACAGACTACATTGCGACAGCACTAGAGCACAAATTATATGCAACAGGAGTATTTCTGGATGTTGCTCAAGCGTTCGATAGAGTCTGGCATCAGGGACTTCTTTTCAAACTTAAGACTATACTCCCTCCAACCTACTATCTTATTCTTCAATCTTTTCTTTCTGACAGATTTTTCTCTGTTTGCCAAGGTACAGAACTATCTACCATTAAACCAGCCCTAGCAGGAGTGCCTCAGGGGTCAGTACTCGCTCCTCTGTTGTATATTATTTACACATATGATATTCCAGATCCTCTCTATACTCTGACCGCGACTTACGCAGACGATACAACAATCTTGACAAGACATCAAAATTCAACATACGCCTCACAGACTTTACAATATCACCTAAACAATTTCTACGACTGGTGCAAACTCTGGAAAATTCGACTCAACCTTGACAAATCACAACATATCACTTTTACCCTTCGACGTGAAACTTGCCCCCCTATTTACCTTGACAATATCCAAATTCCTCAGACAGACAAAGTTCAATATCTTGGACTGACCTTTGACAGAAGAATGACATGGGGCCAACATATCAAAAACAAAACAAAAACTTTAAACCTAAGACTACGCCTATTGTACTCACTCCTTGCAAGAAATTCGAAATTAAAACTTAGACAGAAATTGAATACATATACTTACCTACTCAAGCCTATTTGGACCTACGCTTTACAGATATATGGGACAGCCAAAAAGACCCACATACGTAAATTACAGACTTTTCAATCTAAAACTTTCAGGACTATTACCAAAGCTCCCTGGTACGTCAGTAACATTACTCTACATAAAGACTTACAGATGCCAACAGTTAACGACCACATACGAACATACTACAAACGATTTCATAATAACTTACACGGACATACAAACTCATTGATTCGAGGCATGGCCACAACTAACATGCCCGATAGCACCCGAAGGAGGCTTAAAAGAAGCTGGATGAGGGATCTCCTCCACTAATTAGAAATATTACGCTCAAGACAGGAAGGACGCCGCTGGGTACTCCTCTCCCTCACGCCTATTCCAAGACCAATCTCTTCATCTTGACATCACACTCGCTGATTGTCGGAACTTCTGACAGGTGTGAGTTGAAGAATCAAGTCAAAAAAAAAAAAAAAAAAAAAAAAAAAATACTATAAATTTTCTAAATAAATAAAAAACTAACATTTAGTAATGTAGCAATAATTAAATAGCATTTTGAGTACATACTTTTGTTAATTTTGTTGCTGCAACCATGTCTTTCGTTAACTTTTGCTTTTTCCGTAAAAATTTGTATAAAATCGTTCATTTGTACTAACATATAAAATATTTTAAAACATAATGTTTCTCTACCGGATTAATGGAATTTTATGTCAAAAGAATTTTAAAATGTGCACATTGCTGCTAAACCCACTGCAAACATTCTCTACAAGATTCTCCAATTCAAGTCCTCAGTCCACTCCCTTTTCACAAGATCTCGATCTTCCGACTTTTACTCACCGACCGACCGAAAAATTCTCACAGATCTGCCTCGTTCCAAAACACTTTCATTCCTCGCTCTGTTAATTTCTGTTATTCCCTTCATATCAAAATTCGGCATTCTCCCTCCCTATCTACATTTAAAACCCTCCTATTCCAATTTCTACCCCCAAAAACAGTCAGACACCCCCCCCCCGCTAACCTTCTGTGTAAATTTACATATTATTCAAAATTATTCACAGTCTGAGAGTCCAACATAAATACTTACTATCAGATTCGTCTTTTATCCTTTTTTTTTTTTTTTTTATGCAGAAACACAGAATTGATTGCTAAGAAGAATGAAATGTATTTTTTATTTATTTTTTAAAAATTGTATACTTATATTTACCACTGTACATAGTTTTGAGTGTCTTGGCATGGTTTCAAGTATATAGATTTTTTTTATTTTGTACATAGTATATTTAAATAATAATATCTTTACTTTTTTTTCTTTTTTTTACTTTTTATGTTTGTTTTTACTTAGGCTAGATATGACACTTTAATTTTGTACTTTTTTGTTATTCTAAAGGGAATATGTCCCAGAATAAAATTATTTTCTATTCTGTTCTTTCTATTCTAAGCTTCAGTAGCTAAAACCTTACCAAATAAAAAAGACGCAACAAATCTGTCCAGCTCTTCGGGAGATAGTTGTGGTGCAGAAACACAAGCTCATAGACCGAAGGTTGATAATATATTTTTTGAAATATGGGGGGCTTTGAAACACAAAGAAATGTTAAACATAGCATATTTGAAATTTGAACCCATAAAGTAGTTTCTTACCTGGTATCGATATAAAAATAAAACAACAACAAAATAGGAATGCTTATGTAGATTTAATCGGTGTCGAAAGACCCAGGATTTTAAGTATGTATTATATAAAAACTTTACGTAAATAGTCTTTTTTGCAATTCCTTTCAGCTGTCTTGAATTTTCTGCCGCGAACATACCAGTGCAGTGGTGTCAAGATTCATTTCCTAGGATATTATTTATTTATTAGTTAAACATATTCCTGGCTCACAATAAATTTGCCACCTACCTCGGTATTCAGCAAATATGATATCAAGGAGAAGAAATGAGAGCATGAAGAAAAAAGAATAGTAATAACAAAACAAAAAGACAAGGAAAAAAAAACAGTAGTAAAACAACACATACATAATAACACACGCAAAAAAAGATAATGCAGCAAGTAGCTCAATGCAATAAGTCTCTTGGCCAGCGCCTCAGCAGTCTTCTGGGCGGATTATATGGATTTGTGGCAGTAGATAGAGCTTGTGTAAGTGGATTGGAATCTAGAGTCAGTCTGTCATGAAAAGTATTAAAGTGGTCAGTGGCAGTTGTGATGAAAGGAATGTTAAGGTCAGTGTGTAACGTGAGGTTTGAAACACAAAAGGGTGCGTCTACAATTTTCCGAAGGACTTTTGACTGGAATGACTGGATGATTTTTATATTTGATTTCTTTGCTGTTACCCATAGTTCGATCCCATATGTCCAAAGTGGTTTAATGAGGACTTTGTAAATAGTTAGTTTATTAGTCACAGATAATTTAGAACGTCTGTCAAGTAGCCTAGAAAGAAGACCGTGTCGTTGCTGAAGTTCTTTTCTTTTTTGTTTTATGTGGTATGTCCATGTCAGACGTTTGTCCAAGTGGAGATCCAAATATTGTACAGTTTTTGAAGGTGGTAGAGCGATATTATTAAAGAACCTAGATTACTATAAAAATAAATATTAACCTATCTAGATCGGAATCGAACCCGCAACTCCTAGAACCGGGCACTCTGTGTCCCACGCCTTTATGCGCTTGGCCATCACGTTATCTTCAGAATATTAATAAATTATTTATTAACATTTTTCCATTTCCAACTAATCAATTGAATACGTCATTATTATGTGATGGTAGTGCTCTCGACCAATCTCCGCTGGCTTTAGTACCAGTGACGCGGTTGAGAGAGTAGCGCAGGGTTCTCCTGGAGTTCCCTCACCTGATTGTATATAGGTATGCTTGTTTTTCTTTTTATTATTTTTAATTTTCTTACTTTTAGGTTATATTATTTTATTATTTATTGTATATACTTTTGATTATTATTTTGCTTCTATTTATTTTACATTTTTTGTACATATATTGTGAATGTTATCCTACCTCACCATAACCAATGTCCAAGAGGCAGATTGTTGTAGTACTCAATAAATAAATTTTTAAAAAAAATTATGTGATGATAATTGTTTCCATATGTTGCAGTTGGACGAAATGATAGAAAGAAGAAAAAGTACCTACTCCTAGCGACGGCAGCCATCGCAGCGAAAGCTGCGTCAGTGGCCACAGCACTTACCATCATCCTGCCGCTAGCTCTGAAGGTCATCAGCCTCCTCGCGATCAAGTCCTTCTTCGTCGGGACGGTGGCCATTTTGATGACATCCTTACTCGGATTCTCCAGAATGGTCCAGGAGCCCTCTGAACAGAAGACAATCATCTACGTCCACAACAAGCATCAAAAGCGTCCTTATAAGGGTTTTAACCCAAAGTTTAAACCTTATGATCACTTTTGGAGTGATAACCCTGATATCGAAAGAAGTTAATGAGCCATTCATTTTAACTCGGTCCAATGAAAACAAAGTAATATTTTCAATAAATCACAATGTTGAAATAAGCATAATCATTATTACACTGTAAATAAGTTACATTACGTCAAATTGACGAACTTATAATATATTAAAATAATTAAAAATAAAAAATTATGAAGAGATATGTACACAATGATTGCGTTTGCCTATTTGAAAATTTTTATTTAATTTCAAATTTTCATTATGAAAATATTACTGTAGAATAGTCGATTTTCCTTAATTATTTTTTCTGGATCATATATATATTTGCAGAATAACATATTATTTATGATTCATTAATGTTCAAATTATATTTTAGATTCAAATGTATATATTTTTTTCCTGTTGGCATTAAAGATCTTGTAGATCTTTTGCCGACTTAACAGGCTATCTCCATCACTGCGTATGTCGGTATATTCTGTTCTAGTTATCTTCATGCAGCACTATTACATCTATCTATCATGATTCGATCTATCTATCTTCTTTTTTTTTAGCCTTCCACGTGGTCTTCTATTAGTCATTCATTGACATATAAATATATATTTTTTTAATGTATTGATTAGTTTACACCAATTTAAAAATAATTTAATTTTTTTTTATAAAAACAGATGAAACAATCAGAAAAAAATATGCTGTGAAGATTACACGATAAAAGTGAAAACATCAACAAGGATTAATAATGTAAAATATAAATGTGTTTGTTCTATATTCGCAAAGTAAAAATATGTATATATTTTAAATATATAATATGTAAAAACAATTATAATCGTAATTTGTATGATCCTCTAGAAAAGAAACAATAGGTTGAAAACTAAAATATGCCGTTAACTAAAATTTGTCGAAACACTGTCGTGTGTAACAGAAAATCGAATAGAAATATTTAATTTCATATTTTCACCGCTAATTAAAAAAAATCTACTGACTTCTGCTTATTAGTTTCTTAATTCTCCATGATTTTTATTAATCATGAGATATTTCAGTCATAATGTGCAAAATATTCAAACAAAATATTATTTGTGTGTTTTTTGATGCTATCCTTTTCACCTTCCAATTCTATAACACAGCGTCACTTCAAAATACAATCCTGAATTATAGCTCACCACAAAAAGGATGAAATGCTGAAAATTTCTCTTACTTACAGAATGCAAGTCAGAATTTTTGTTTTTGAGATATTTTAATCGAAATGTTCAAAAAGATTTGTTATCATTTCGTTTTCGACTCTATAGTTTTCACTGTTTATCCTTTAACACGGCTTGGTTTCAAAACATTATTAGTTAATGAGATATTTTAATCCAAATCCAAAAATTAGTCGACTTGAACCGGTTTAACCAGATTGAGCGTAACATAGCTGAGCATAACTGCTCAGTCTTGTTTAATATCCACAAAATGAGTTGCTATGGAGAAGAGGTTTTCACATAAAAACATTCTATATTATTGATTTTATTTGATATAGGTTCGATGGGTAAATCCCCACCTATAGTTATTTATAATAGACAGACTATGTATGATCCTTGAAACATAGAAAAATATCCTATCAATTCAGTCTCATTCTTTTATTATTTCTCTTCAAATCCTGCAAGCGTTTTCAGGAAACTATAAGTCTTAGAGAGTACTTAAAGAATCAAAAGAAGGAGAAAATGAACCGTATACTCGCACTTATATATATATATATATAAGTTAAGCGTCTCCGGGCTTTGTAAACAAAAAAAAAGAAGGAAAGAGGAACGAGAAACAATACTCACGGCTTCTGAATTAACACTCCTTTATTCGTTCAATAATCTGCCTTATATACAATTGCTATGTTTATTTACATTAAAAGATGGTATTAAGGCTGATATCGCCAGTCTCCGGTCTTTATCTCCCCCCCACCAGTTTACGAATAGGATTTTCGGAAACTTATAAATTCCTAGATCGGAGCCACCGGTATCAGCCTTAACCCTTTACAATTATTCGTACCAGTATAAACTTAAAGTACACCAAACCTCACTTCCACTCCGCTGGAACGAGAAATAAATAAAAAGAAATAAACCACAGAAAGTAAACACACAACGTCTTATTAACAATGGAACAGAACTCTTAATCCTATAAAAATTACAATCACCTCTATTATGCTGCCATATCTTTATTTACAAGAACAACAAAAATAATGAAAAAAAATGACATCATCAACAGTAATAATAATAAAAAAAACATATTTTTTTATAATACGCGATAAGGGTACTACGAATCAGTTGGTTTCTGTACCGGTTCTAACATTGGGAGCTTCAATTGTTCAATATGAACAGTTCTCCTCTTCTTAGGTTCGTTAATGCTTTCAATGGTTACCAGATTATGCTCCCTAATAGCAATCACTCTGAATGGGCCCTCGTACCGTAACAATTGTTTCCCTCTGTTGGTTCCAATTCTACGATACACTATTGTTCCGATTTTTAATTCTCCCATTCGGTCACGTACCTGCATATTCTGCCGCGCTACCCGCTTCTCCTTTTCCCGCTGAATTCTCCCCGCTACCTTTCCCCACGTCTTTCCTACCTCTACCCTAGTACTCTGGATTTGCTCTACGAGATGTTCATCGGTCGTTGTTTCCCCCCAATCTCTCCTTGGCCTGCGCATCCCGAATAGTATTTCCACAGGTGAAAACCCCGTTACGGAGTGGATCGAATGGTTGTAAGCTGTTACGGCTTTCTTCATCGCGACATCCGGCTCCAACCCTTTCTCTCCCTGATATACACGGATGTGGTCACTCAACGTGCTGTGCAAACGTTCGATTCCTCCTCTACTCTTAGGGTGTCCCGGTGTGTTATAATGCCACACAACCTCTAACCTTTTCACCTCCTCCCTAATCGCGGTATTGTCGAATTCTCTGCCACCGTCTGATGTGATCCTCTCGGGAACTCCGTAAAACTGTATCCAGATTTGTAGGGCTTCCGCAACTGCATTGGCAGACTTGTCCATGACCTGATGTGCCATAGCTACTTTACTAAAGGTGTCGATGCTCGTGACCCACTTGAACCCTTTCCAGGTGAATGTATCGATCTGGAGGTCTTGTAGCGGCATATTCCCTGTAGGTGTCTCTTCCTGAACTCCTCTGGGGGGGTGTCGATCATACTTCGTGCGCATACATACCTCGCATTTCCCGATGATTCCTTGGATAGATTTTTTCATTCCCCACCAGAAATACTTTCGCCGTAATGCCTGCAACGTCTCGTTGACGCCTCGGTGGTTGGTCTTCCCCTGGTGGTATGCCAATGTAATTGCTTGTTGCTGCTCCTCATCCTGTACGGTTTCCACTGCATACTTGCACCGGATGATCGTTCTATCCATGCCTATTCGCTCGGATCTCCACATCCGCTTTATTTTCTCCCATACCGTGTTGTTCCCAACATAGAGATGGTGTGTCTTTCCCGGTTCCGTGGCGTCCTTTAGTGCCGTACGGATTTGCTCCTCGCTCACCCCGGGTTGCGACCAAATGACGCGAATCCTACTTTTCCCGTATCTTCGGTAATCTATTTTCATGATCCCTGTTGTCCTGGTTTTCCAGATTACCTGTCTATGCTTGTCGTTGATGATTTCGTCTATTTCCTCCATCGCCACTGGTCTTTCCTCCGCTGAGCTATCTTCTTCCGGGGACCCCTCCCTGTCCTCTATACTGACGGTATCATCTGCCCCTTCACCCTCAGGAGTCCATTCCCTCAAGAATTGGCGCACGTCCCGCGATGGACCTCCCCCGTCCTCTTCAACCGCGTTGATCATGATGGCCCTAGAGAGCCAGTCTGCCACCACGTTTTCCTTTCCCGGCTTATACACCACCTCCATGTTGTACTGACTAAGGAATTCTTTCCATCTCGTGACCCTCGCAGAGGTTTCCTTAAGTTTTCCTACCCACTGAAGGGGTTTGTGATCGGTGTGGACTCGAAACTTCCTCCCAAATATATATGGCCTGAAATGGTCGATGGCCCACACTATCGCGAGTAGCTCCCTCTCTAACGCGCTGTACCGTGATTCCGCGCTCGTAAGTCGTCGGCTCGCGTATGCTATCGGACGTTCACCCTCACTTCTGCCCTGGGATAAAACGGCCCCCAACGCGTATTCGCTCGCATCGGTGGTGACGTTGAACTGCTTCTCAAAATCCGGGAACGCCAATACGGGTTCTGCCTGCAACCTATCCATGCATTTCCGAATATTATTTTCCATTTCCGGTGTCACCACGATCCTCGCGCCTTTCTTCAGCAAGTTATTGATAGGTACCAAGTATTCTGCCATCTCAGGTACGAATCTTCTATAATAATTCAGCGTCCCGAGAAGCCTACGAATCCCTTTAACGTCCCGTGGCACCGCCATTCGTGTGATAGCCTCCACCTTTGCCGCATCCGGTCTGACCCCCTCGCTAGAAATAGTGTGGCCTAAAAAATTGATCCGCGTTTGTCCCAACAGGGACTTCTCACTGGACAGTTTCAGCCCGAATTGTCGCAGCCTTTCGAATACCGACCTCAAATGCCCCACGTGTTCGGCTTCCGTTCTGCTAAAAATCAGCAGGTCGTCCATGTATACTTGACATACGGAGTCGTCGATCCCCCTCAGAAATTCGTCCATCAGGCGTTGAAACGTTATGGGCGCATTCTTCAGACCAAACGGCATTCTGGTGAATTCGTAATGCCCCCTTTCGAATGTAAACGCCGTCTTATGTTGGTCCTTCGGGTGCATCCGTATTTGGTGGTATCCCGCCTTGAGGTCCAACGTGCTAAACACCACGGCCCCACTCAACCTATCAAGTATATCCTCGAATCTAGGGATCGGGTACTTTTCGTCTACCGTGTTGTCGTTCAACCTACGATAGTCCACTACCACTCTGTATTTTTCCTTATTATCCCCCGGCGCTGCCTTCTTTTTCACTGCCCACAGGGGACTATTAAATGGCGAGGTGCTATCGACTATGATCCCTTGCTCCTTTAGGCTTTCCAATTCCTCCCGAATATGCTGCCTCAGCGCCTGCGGGTATCTCCTTTCCTTTACGTAGGTCACCCTATCTTGCTTCAGTGGAACTTCGTGTACCGTCTTCCCTGTTACCCCCAATACCTCGCCCTCCCTGAAGAAAATATCTACGAACTCCGCTTGTAACGCCTTTCTCCAGTCCTCCACCCTGTTCACCGCTCCTATCCGCACCCTTCTTTCTCTCGCGACCCCTATACATCCAAATTTCCTCTTTCCCAGCCTGATACTCCAAGCTCCTCTACGGTTTCTAATGCTTACCCCTACCTGTCCTAACAGATCACACCCTATTATGACTTGGTACTCCCGCGTCATGCTCTCTACCACATGCACCTTTAGCTCCCCCTTTTTCCCTGCCCACCGATCAAGCGTAATTGACGCTTCCCCTTCTACTTTACAGGGACCACCCAGAGTGATTAGCTGGCAGCCACAGTTTTGTATCCGGAGTACCCTCTCGCTCCCGCACACTCTCCCCAACGCCCCCCGAGTCAAGATAGTACTCGAGCTCCCTGTGTCCACGAGACACTTCACTCCCCCGTCTACCTCAATAATCGGCAACCAGCATGGCTTACCTCTAATATTGTTGCAGGTTGCTGTGCGGTCGCCTCTCTGCTGACACCCTTCTCAGATGCCACCTCGCTTCCTCCTTACCGCCGTCGCTCGTCGTTGCTCGCTCCGTTGGCTGCTCCTGCCTCCTTCGCCTCCACTGCTGGCTGGCTCGTCAGTCTCCGTTCCCGACGTCCCCGACTCCTCGGTTGCCTCTTCCGAAGATCCGTCTCTCTGCTGCATCCTAGCTCGTTTTTTCAACTTTTGAGCGTTCACCTCCATTGGCTCGTCTAGAGGTCTCTCTCTCCTGCGAAACATGTACGGGCACTGTCTGGCAATATGCCCTTCCGTCCCGCACTCGAAACATCTAGTGCGCGGACATTGTGCTACCAAATGTCCCGGTTTCCCGCACCCGTGACATTTTCTGTCTTCCCTCCGGGGTCCATTCCTAGGCCTGGACTGTCCGGATCTTCTCTCGCCCGTCGTGGCTTTTTCTCCGTTCGGGTGTTTCATTTCCCTCTTCCTCCACCCGATCTGGGCTGTCCGGGGTCGTCTGTCACTCACCCGGGTCCACCCTGGTTCTTCTACTTCCATCCGCGTCTCTTCCTCTCTTGCACTCAGATCTATCATTTCTTGGGCACACTCGAGGAACGATCGCTCTCTAGGCAGTCCGTCCCTTCTCCCAGTCTCCTTAGCCAACTGAACCTTGAGTATTGTCGAAAGGAATTCCATCCTGGCTTCGACCTCTCCCAAACTCATGGTTTCACGCATTTTCTCAGTTATGCGGTTGTACTTCGCCACTAGTACCCCCGCATACTGTCCTCTTGATTGGCGTTGGGACCGACACTCCCTAAACATTTGGAAGATATCTTCTTCCGGCGTCCATCGGCCCCCTCCGAAAGCCTTCTTCAAACGCTCCTTAATCACTGGCCATGGTGTCTCCTCGTCCGCTTGGATTTGGTTGAGGATGTTCCTCCTCACTCGGCACACGAGAGCTGCCTTCAGTGCTTCTGCGTCTCCCAGGTTCACGAGGTCCTCCGCCACCTTTGCTTCGATTCTTGATATGAGGCGGTCTCCACCTTTCAGGAAGTGATTAAGTTCACCTATCTCGCCCCCGAATCGCTCCAGGTCTGCGATTGCTCTCCGTAGATCCTGCGTGGTCGCTGCCCTTATCTTCATCCACTCCAATGCATTGGCGTGCGCCTCTGCCAATGTGTCCCTAGGTAAGGGAGGGATCTCTTGTATCTGCGGTACTTGAGGTATCTGAGGTATCTGCGGAATCTGCGGAACCTGAGGGGCGATCTGAGGAATCTGCGCTATCGGCATTTCCTGAGGTTGCGGCATTTCAGGTGCGTTCAACACTCCTGGTCGAATTATGCCCTCTGTCGGCATCTCGTCTTTTCCTTATGACTAGGAGAAGAGAAAAAAAAATTAAAATAAAGAAAGGAAAAAAAAAATTTTACTTCCGTGTTCTCCTGACGTTCTCCCGGGTTTCGGCACCAGTTAAGCGTCTCCGGGCTTTGTAAACAAAAAAAAAGAAGGAAAGAGGAACGAGAAACAATACTCACGGCTTCTGAATTAACACTCCTTTATTCGTTCAATAATCTGCCTTATATACAATTGCTATGTTTATTTACATTAAAAGATGGTATTAAGGCTGATATCGCCAGTCTCCGGTCTTTATCTTATATATATATATATATATATATATATATATATATATATTTAAAAAATCAGCATCACAATCAATCACTGATTGAAAAGAAATAATTTTTTAATGAATGACATAAAAGTGGATGGATCCAGATTAGAAATAGATGAATATGGTGTAAGACACCGAAAGCTCCATGTGATCACTAAATAATTTAAGAATGAGCCTGAATTAAAAAGGTATTCTTCTATGTTTCATATATAATAAACAATCTACTTATTATTCGTTTTTAATTATTTATAACAAAACTTTATATTTTATTTACTACTATATCATAGTACTCTATGAATAACAAGATTGAAATTTTATTCTTAGTAGCCAAGCGTGAACAGTAACTCAGCATTTTTAAGTTGGGCATTTTTGCCATAAACCCAATATAGAAAAAAACTGGTTATTTTAATTTATTTATTTAATGAATTTATTTATATAATGAATAGCGGTTGTTATAAAATAATGGTTGTTAGTAGATTATACAAAAAAAAATTTGTAACGAGGAAAAAAAAATAACCTAAACAAAAACTAAAACTGTTTTGGATAACATACACCGGTTATAAGCCTTACCTTCCAATCACGCCATTATCTTCTCCGTTAAGATAGATATCAATTAAATTTTAAATAAACCTTTAACGGATACTAATAAGAATAAATCTTGGTATTCTACTGCAACAAATTATAAAAAGGAAAATACACTAAAAAAAATCATTCTCTAACTTCAGCCTATCACTTGTTTCTATAACAATATAAAGCTAGCAGAAAATATTTTTCTAATACAGGATCAACAAATATATCAAAGCAAGTAATAAATTGCCGTTCCTCTACAATTTATAGCTTGCTGTGTTCAAACATATAGGAGTCCTCTTTTGTTTACACCCCACCTATGAAGAAAAATGCAGTGAAAAGCAGAGATTCACGCGATCCAAAAATAATTTCCAGCTAAACATCAACTAAGTTAAGTGTACGCTGTAATGGACAATACAGCGGCCGTAATAGATCTTCGAAAAGTCCCTTTTTTTATTGATCTTAGTACATATAATCACTGTTTTCTCAACAAAAAAAATTGCCTACTTTACGATGGTGTACTTAGAATTTAATTATCTTTGATAATTTTTGACTAATTTCTTTTTATTCAATAAAGAACGCGACCACCTAAAGAAAACCACAAAATTAGTCTTAATTCCTTAAACTCCAATAAATCCCATCAAATTACCTTTACTCTTCGTCGTAAACCTATGACTTCCTGTCCTACTGTATCCTTTATCAATACCCCACTCTTACCTGCTGACCAAATCCGATACCTAAGACTCCACGTTGACTAATGACTCACTTGGAACCCCTATACCAGACTGAAACGACTAGAAACTGCCACACGTTTCCAACTACTCCAGCACTTACTAGACCATCGCCCTAAACTGCCAACTATTTACAAAAGACTTATATATATATTACTATAGTAAGGCCTATTTGGACTTACGAGATCGAACTTTGGGGCTCTACTAAACCATCAAATTCCTCTCGTATCCAATTCCTACAATCCAAAATCCTACGTAAAATCCTTAATGCTTCCTACTTTGTCACAAATAAAATCATCCATAGTGACCTTAATGTTTAATTAATATGTTTCCGATTTAGCTCAATCCAGATACCTATCCTTTCATAATAAACTTCTGAACCATCCGAACCCTCTCGTTTCCAACCTTGCTTCCTCTTCTATTCCTGATAACCCTCCAAGGCGTCTGAAAAGAAGATGTCCTCGGAACCTTCTAATATAGAAATATAATTGGAGTGCTACCAATGGGTAGTTTCTCTTCGTGTTGTACATGTCATATTATTTGTTCATATTTACTTGTTGTATTTATTATTAATTACAGTTGTAAATTTCGTTAATAAAAAAAAGGTCTTAATTCCTTTTCTGATCGGAATCGTCCCATAAAGTTCGAAATTTTTTGTTGAAAATTTTGTCTAGAGTATTCAACTAGTGTTTTGACTCTAAGAATTAAAACACCCTGTATATTAATATAACATAAGTAATATAATATGCATCTGGAAATTATTTTATAAATTGTTGTTCATCTTTTTCCTTATTTCTGTCCATATATTTGAGTCATCTGGTCAAACAAGAGGTCATTAATCATCTACATTATACCATCCATGATAAAGTCCTCATCCTGTCATATCGGGGACCTCCTTGCTTGGCAGACAAAGCTGGCAATACCTGGCTGGCTCAGAACTCAGCTCCGCAGGGATGGAGTCCTGATCCTATATACTGTAGTCTCTTTGTAGCTCTCTTCAATCCCATCTCCGGGTTAGCAAGATTAGGTTTGGTGTCTTGCTTTTTCCTTTATCAAAGGAGATGGTGAACGATCATATCCAGAAAATAATTATTATTAATAGTAAAAGAATTGTAATATAATGTTCATATATATGTAAAAATACTTCATGAATTATGTGACATATTTTCGCCAATCGTTTTATTGTAATATAAAAATTACAGAAAACAAATATTTCAGAGAATTGCAGTTTTTTTATTTTTTTACGGTATTTTTTTATTTTAAAAAAATGCATGATTTTTATTCTATGGGATAAAACGTTTTAATTTATTTTTGGATATTTTCGTGTAAATGTTCAGGTAAAAAGTTGTAATTCGTAATGAGAAACGTAAATAAATCAATTCTAGAACTTCTTCAATAACTTCTCAGGTTAAATTATCAATGAACTCAACAAATGTAATGACCAATAATTTGTTTTATTTGAGGAAACGATTTCACAAAACATGTAAAAATTAATTAAAAGTTTTTTGTTTTGATTTTTATGAGTTCAGTGTTTACCATTTTTAATATAAAAGAAACATACTGTTGTCCAGTTATCTTATATGAAAAAAATATTTTTATTTAAATAGTGGAAATAATACGAAAAATAAATATATCAATAAAATTGACAAATCGCACTATAGTTAACTAGGAGTGGACATGCTCAGTAACACACGTAAGTGGCTCAAATAGTAATAATAAAAAATAAATAAATTTTAAAGGTCTAAGGGAGTGATGTAATCACTATAATATAAATAATGAAACCAACATAAAAAGGAGTTCCATTCAATGTCTTATTACAACTTTAATTCCATAACATTCCTCTTATGGAAGACTTGGCCAAACTAGATGTATCTCTATTAACTCCAAACTCTTTGACCACCCCAATCCTCTAGTTCGTAATCCTCCATCCAATACAATTCTTGACAACGCTACAAGGCGTCTGAAAAGAAGATGGCCAAGAAATACATAAATTAATTTATCTTTGAATTGCTACCAATGGGTAGCTTCTTCACAAGTCCCTTCATGTTATATGTTCCTACAGCAGATTTACTAGTTTTATATACGTGTAAAGTTGTAAATTTCAATAAAATATTTTTTTTATTTAATCCGTCAATTATTGTATATAGAAATTAATATATGACAAGAATTTTTTTTTCTTTTTATTATCTTTTTAATATATTTTTTATTTTTCTGTTTACAAGTATTTTATATTTTCGCTATTTCTTTACATTTTTTTACTAACATATTTTCTTCTTATTTCTTTTTTTCTCAATTTTGTATATAATAGTATGAATGTACACATGGAGCCTTAATATCCAATACTCTTGATTGATGCAGATTTTATTACTATTCTTCCAATAAAAATTAAAAAAAAAAAATTCGTCAGCATGCTCATTGGTTGTCAGTATTTCTAAAATATATGAGCGAAGCTATAAAGTAAAAAAGAAAATATTAATTTATTATTTTCCATATCAATTATATATTGCAAAAAAATTTAATTCAATATAATGATTTAGGACACTAGACTAAATTTAATAACTATATGGGTATATTATGCATCTCTTTATAAAAACATAAGATGCAAAAATATTATAAATTATGTGGTTAAATAAAATTGTAATTTTTTCTTAGTTCATCTCAATTTAAGACCTTTAAACTATCACGAACTAATAAAGAAACTTGAAATATTTGAAATAATTTTTCTTATTGCATGAGCGACCGCATACCGCAACAGGAAAGACTGCAGGCGTTACGTCTCAAAGCCATATTTTTATTTTTAATTCAAATTAAATATTTTCTACGCTGAACCGATTATTTTTTAAAATAAATAACGGATAATCAATGGATTATAAAAATAATACGTGTCATTCATTAATAAATAAACAGGATCACAGGAATTACTGATGACCTTTGAAATAATGTAAAAACCACCTTTGAAATTATTTTACTCCAAATAATGTGTAAATATTTGATTTTCTTTTTGTTTCATGATGATTCATTAAATTATAATTTATCAAACATTTTTTTTGTTCGTTTTAACGAAACTAGCCGAATCTCTTGCATATATGAATATATACATTCTGCATACACAGAAAAAGCAGGTAAAAAGTTAGAAAAAAGTAAAAACATATTTGCCAATATCTCAAAAAGCAAACATTTTATAGTATAGTATAGTTCATGATAATTAGAAGCTAGTTTTCTATTCAGTGAAATTATTTTAAATATACAATAAAAATCTCAAAAAGTACAACGAAATCTCGAAACGTACAATATAGAAACAAAAAATAACTTGATGCTTTTTATGACCATAATGAGCAGAGATAATTATATAGATTTTATGATTTGTTCACCTCTCATGTGTACAACATGAAATTAATTCTACGTTATTTTCTTTTAAATTTTGTACTATTGAGTTGGAAAAAATATATTTAATAAGTGTAATTATAAATATATTTTATAGAGAATATTTTTAAGACATTTTTACATACTAGTCACACTATGGAAACATCGTGTTTTTATTTTAGGATTGTACCTAGTAACCAAACATATGTTTGGGTTCCTTAACATTATTCAGTTTTAAATGGAAAAGTTGTAGAAATGTAGCTATATTACGAAGGTTGTTCCCCTTGCTTCCATGTTTAATGTACACAAATTGTAATAAATCAAATTGTTTTGTTCAGATGATAACAAGTATTTCCATAAGCACAAACTAAAACAACTAAGATGGACTTAAAATTAAACTTATTATCAATAAATTTAACAAATTATTCTTAATTTTAATCAGGCCATCACAACTTAATTTAAACTCATTAATAATAGAAATAGGAAATTATACAAAAAACAAAAAGAACTATATACATTATAGGACAAAACTAAAAGTTTTAATTTTATTTTATTGTAAAACGCTATTTTTTTGTTCTTTTCAATGTTAATTTTTACTAATAAATATAATACTCTTCATATGTAACATATATATATTTTTTAATGTGTAGTACAAGGTTAAATCCCGTATCAGTTGTGAATTTATATTACATGTTATAATACTAAATAAAAAATAAAACCTGTCGATGTACAAATCCATTAGTAAAGTAAAACAAAATTATTGGATATTCAGTTATAATACCCAGGGATATAAAATACGCTTTAGTAAAATATACAGGACTCCAATATTAAGAGAATCTCTTTAAGCTTTATACATCGTCATATCAAAGGAACATTTTTATAACGCCTCTAACAAAAGATTAATAGTGAAAAGGCCGCCATTATATTAGCACTATAAAATGGAAATGCGTTCTTTAGACATGCAAGTTAAGCAGATTAACGACGCAGTTTTAAAGGAAGAAACACGATGGCATGGGGCACGCAATCGCTTTATGTATTAATATCCTGTCTACACTCTTAGTCATGTCAATGGAGCCAATATCGATGTATCGAAAGAGTTAGAGTATTACCAAAAATCGATTAAAAAAGTTCATTCATATTTATTGCTGAAATTTAATAATAGATTATGTAATAAAATATCGCTGCATAACACAAATAGTCTCTATCTTGCTCAAATCTCACAAACATTCGATATCGCATAAAACTGGTCTTCAACCTCTTCGGAATAATCGAACAGTTAAATCTTTATGTAATTTTTCCTTCAAACTCTATCAAGTCTAACTAAAAAAAAAAGCATAAAGCTAGAAAAGAGATGGTTATTTTATAAATAGAAAAATCCAAACTATAAAGAATAATTAACTTGCCAACGTTTCGCCAATTCAGGCATCACCAGGGATGAAAAACCAAGATCACATATATGCAGAAAGAAAAAAAATTATTACAGTAGGCACCTAACGAAGCCATTTAAATAAATACTGAAGGAAAGATAAGGTTCTATTAACAACTAACGATGGTTATATTGAACAGCTGATAAATACGTAATACAGAGGAGAAAATGGGTATAGCTAAAATACAATATTACAAAACCTGTTAAATTAAAGTTTAAAAATAAATAAAATAACAATTGAAAACAAAAATCAAATGAAAACGCTCCAAGGAATATATATGAATATATGACACCCATTTCCAAACCTACCCCACCTCAATCTTCCTGATTTGATAATTGCGAATATTGTTATAATTATATTATATTGGTTGATAATATATAATATTATAAACCAGCCAATGGGGGCTTAGACTGCTGTACTTTCATTCATGATCAACTCACGTGTCTATCGTAAACATAATTTAAATATAAGAATCCTATTAATCTCCTTTCGATATTTTCTAAGCTTATCGAACAATTAATAAAGAAAAAAATGCATGATATACTCAAATATAAATAATAATACCTGACCATCAGTTGGGTTTTCGCATCTCACATTCTACACCAACAATTCTACAGAGTTATTCACAACATTTCTGGCGTATTTCTTGACTCGTGGCATTCGATAAAGATTGGTACCAAAAACTTCACTTCAAACTCAATAGCATTCTACCTCATACTTACT
Source organism: Nezara viridula (assembly GCA_928085145.1). Classification (NCBI taxonomy): domain Eukaryota; kingdom Metazoa; phylum Arthropoda; class Insecta; order Hemiptera; family Pentatomidae; genus Nezara; species Nezara viridula. Next base: position 150,507,546 of record OV725080.1, on the reverse strand, counting down.
AACTTTTTCTTTAATTCTCTCTCTTCAAAAGATTTTTCTCAATCCGGCAGGGCTAATAAATCTCTTCAGTTCGACCAGTCTTAGCAACAGTACCGCAAGGATCAATACTACCTTCTATAATATAGATTAAATTGACACTAATCATCTACCTATCCAGATACATATACTATTACCTTCGAAGATAATACAACGATTTTAACGATACGACTCGACCCAATTAATCCAGATTCGTCAAACATACACAGAGTATGCTGCTATCTTGAACTAATTTAACTGAGGAGACTTAATAGTCGAAGTCAACAGGCGTAGGACAAAAAAAAAAAACTATACATAATAGCAAATGATGGAAGGCTCATCTAAACAACAAATGTCTCAATTTTCCGTTACCGCGAGGGAGGCAAAAAAACAGATGGGTAGATCGAATTAACGTAGAAGAGATGCATGCAGATAATCGGAAAGAAATATTCCGATTCCGTCCTGATTCCACCTCTGGAATCAGCTTACTCATTGTCTGCATAGATAACTTTTTCAACTAAAAATATCACTAAAATGACATCACTCAAAAATGTTGAAATTTAAGTTAGTCATTCTGTGGTTTATAAAAGCAAAGAAAATTGTGTGGTTTAGAAATGCAGAAGGAGTGACTAGATTTTTATTGCCTGGCGTCGATACATTAAATAGACATTTTGTAATTATAATGGTCTTAATGACTTGTTATCTGTAAGATTTAAGCTTAAGCTCCGTTCAAAATGCACTTCAAAAAATTTTATAATAGTCCAGCATTGCCAGAAAATAATTTTTATTCAAAGTAGATCGGTAAGTGAAAGTTGTGTGTTGCGCTCACAAGATTTTTTGTTTGTTTCGCCAGCGATAAACTCAGCAGAGTTTAAAGAAGTGGAGAGACTACAACTCTTTTTGATTAATTAATCTATTCCACAATCTCCGCCCTTCATCATAAATGAAAATTAAACACTTAGTAAATTTTAGTGGATCGGTGGTGGTCGGTTTAGTTGTGTGGTATCGAAACAAATAGGCGAATAACAACGTTTTTGTTATTACTCTTGCGAAACCTTGACTTCCATAAGTCAAAATAAAAAATTTCAAGACAACCCCTCTCCTCCCTCCCGACCCAATTTTATGAAATTGAATTTGGACCCTCCCCCTCCCTCTCCATAATACAAAATCCATCTCAAAAAAGATTCTCAAATTTTAACTATACACCTGTCAATGACGGGTACATCACCTAGTACTAAATAAAACAACAAAATCAATTATTATACTAGAAATATATGGATACATAATACATATATAAATACTCACTCCGCTCAGCCTTGGGCATGGAATGTGAGTCCGGTTTCCTGAGGCCCTTGAAGAGGTTCCTGGGAGACAAGGAAGCTAGGAAGGCCGAAACTCCGGCCTGCTTCGCCACCTCCATCTTCTTGTTCGTGGGAGGGACCGGCTGCTCGTCCAGGGAGGACAAGGAGGAACACGTCGAGGAGTCCCTCCTGCCCCACCCGCACCCTCCCCGTCGCCCGCACTTCAACATAACATCCGTCTCGACGTCATCTTCTTTTCTCTACGTCGAGACTGTCTTGGAATAACGGATAGAGAACAGAGAACACGAGGAAACAGTCTTTTTGGTCAATTCAATGGTTAATAGTCCGTCAAAAGATCATCTCTTCATAATCCTGAAAACAAAAAAACTTTATTAATGATTTAAACTTGATTGAAATAAAAAAAGAATATTAAAAAATTACATAAAACTTACTCACTAAATTATATCAAGTGTTCCAAATGCTGATTTCTTTCATATTATTCTACTTTGTAACAAAATTCTTATATGATTAAGAATGAGACTTCTGTTAATAAAGAGGTATAACTTATGACCTTCAAGAAACGCATCTAAAGCCTTCAAACCAATTCACCCTTAAAGGCTTCAATATCTATAGGACAGATTGTGGTCCAGATTACGAGCGAGCGTGTAGAGGCGTAGCCATAGCCGTAAAAGATACAGTTTATTCCCACCCAGTAGAAATAGATTCCCCACTTCAAGTAATAGCTGTTACAGTTCATTTAAACACAACATTCACAATTTGCAACATTTATCTCCCCCAAGACAATACTATAGAGACAGAACACCTTCTCCATATTCATAGGCAGTTGACAAAGCCAATTTTGTACACTGGAGATTTCAAAGGCCACAACCCATTATGGGGCTCACAGGACACAAATCCTAGAGGTCGCATTATAGAAACTTTCTTAGATTTAACGAATACTCTGTTACTAAACTCCGGCGAAGCAACATACATAAGTTCTAGCTTTGGTACATTTTCATCCATTGATCTCTCTATATGCACTTACTCACTGATTGATAATATAGAATGGACAGTTCTACCAGAGCCTTATGGAAGTGACCACTTTCCAATTCGTCTAAAATTCAGAAGTGCAAACTGCAATAATTACAGCGTCCCTCGTTGGCTATTAGAAAAAGCAGATTGGTCACTATTCACGTCTTTAGCTGTCCCACCTCAAAATCACCCTAACAGTATGAATATAGATGATAGTTGTAAATCTATAACTGAGACAATAGTTACAGCAGCAGAGTTCTCAATCCCTAAAACCAAAGGCCATTACAAAAGGACACCTGTCCCCTGGTTCGATAGTGATTGCAAGAAAGCCATACAACTTCGGAGAAATGCATTTAAGACATTTAAGAAAAATATGAATCAGGTTAATCACATTGAATATAAAAAACAAAGGGCTGTTTGCAGAAGAATTATAAATGACAAGAAAAAAGAATCATGGAAATCATTTGTTGAGTCCATTAACTCGTCTACCCCCTGCAATGTTGTATGGAACAAAATAAGGAAGATACGAGGAACCAATTCTTCCTACAAATATACTCTGATATGCGATGGAAAACTATGCGATAACCCAGACATTGTTGGAAGAACATTTGCCGAATATTACTCAGAAGTTTACACAACTACTTCTAGAAATAATATGGCTCAAGATCTAAACTTCTCTGACGATAATGCATATCACGATTACAACATTCCATTCAGCATGTGGGAACTCCAATCAATACTCCAAACTGTCAAAGGATCTTCACCAGGACCAGATAATGTACACTACTCCATGATACAACATCTTCCGAAAAATACACTGAACTGGCTTTTAAATTTTTACAATCATATTTGGCTTAGCGGTAACTTCCCTAGCAGCTGGAACGACTCTATAGTTGTCCCAATATTGAAGGGTAGTCAAGATAAACGTCATCCATCCAGCTACCGACCAATATTTTTAACCAGCTGTCTATGCAAAGTAATGGAACGAATGGTAAACAAGAGACTCACATGGATCCTAGAAAAATATCATCTCATCCAAAACTTCCAATGTGGTTTTCGCAAAGGCAGATCAACTGTAGACCACCTGGTTCAAATGGAAGCCGAATTACAGTATGCATTCATCCAAGAGGAGCAAGCTATTGCAGTTTACTTCGATATGAAAAAAGCCTTCGATAAAACTGACAAATTTGCTATCCTAAAAAAAATACACTCGCTAGGATTCAGAGGTAACTTACCAAAATTTATTCAAGGATTCCTTTCTAGTCGCTGCTTTCGCGTCCGTATAGGGAAACTGTTATCCAAGCAATGTAGACAAGTGAGTGGAGTACCACAAGGATGCGTTTTAAGTACAACACTTTTCGCACTGGCGGTTAGTGACTTGGGAAAAAATCTTCCACGCGGAATCAAAGTAATGCTCTTTGTCGACGATCTTGCTATTCTATACAGAGCGAAAGATGTCCTATCTGTAAAAGATAAGCTCCAAGAAGCACTGAATCGTATTGATGCCTGGTCGAAATCATCGGGACTTTGTTTCTCTTCTGAAAAAACTAAATGTATTCACTATAGCAGAAAACGAAATACTCCACAATCGCCAGAACTTCTTTTAGGTGACGCCATCTTACCATATGTCAGCACCTGCAGATTCTTGGGATTATTATTTGATAAACGTCTATCCTGGGAACACCACATAAAATCACTCAAAGATACATGTACCAAAAAACTTCAGCTTCTGAGAGTACTTAGTGGAACTAACTGGGGAGCAGACAGAACTACCATGATTAAAGTATACCAAGCTCTGATCGGCGCAAAAATAGATTATGGTAGTTTTGTCTACGGTTCTGCCCGAAAAAATGCTCTAGCCAAGCTCGACTCCGTGCACCACACTGGAATACGCCTTGCAACTGGAGCCTTTAGAACAAGCCCAACCCTGAGCATTTGTGTCGAATCTGGCCTTATACCACTGCACTTTAGAAGACAGAAACTTGCAATAAACTATATTACTAAATTATACCCGCAAACTTCACACCCCTCCCATAAATATGTTTTTCAATCTAAATTCTCAAAAAGATTTAAAGAAAAAAGGAATACTACATTACCATTGGCAGAAAGAATGTCTCTTATTATAAATAAACTAAAACAAATAACATTACATGAAATAGAAAAAGAAACAGCCCCTTGGACCTATATACAACCTAAATTAAATCTCCAACTCACCCAATTCACCAAAGATACAACATTACCTGCAGATTACAAAGAAAAATTCCACAAAATAATCATCACGTTACCTGAACATCTTCTAATATTCACCGACGGATCCAAATCAGATACATCTACTGCTTCAGCCTTTGTCACTCCTGATACTACCTACAAATATAAATTACACCATCTTTGTAGTGTTTACACAGCAGAGATTAACGCCGTAGCAATGAGTCTCCGATACGTCATGAAGAAGCCAGTTGCAAATGTGGTTGTTGTATCGGATTCCCTAAGTACTCTGAAAGCTATGAATAACATGTATCCAGACCATCCAGGGATACACTGCATTCTAAGTCTTATAAAAATGCTTCATGGAGTTGGAACAACGGCACATTTTATCTGGTCGCCTGGCCATATAGGAATTAAAGGTAATGAAATGGCTGATAGAGCAGCAAAGGAAGCTCTTACTCTTCCAGGCCGCGGTAAAGTTTTTTTGACACCATCTGAACTTGCACGACCTCTGAGAGAAACCATATTCCAAGAATGGCAAAGACGATGGGACAACAGCGCACCTAGCAAATTAAAAACAATAAAGAAAGAGGTGCAACCGTGGACCAGCTCCAGACGCAGCAGTCGTAGAGAAGAGGTCGTCCTCACGCGGCTGAGGATCGGACATACTAGACTGACTCACCTCCACCTCATAACAAAAGATCCTATCCCCCGATGTCAAAAGTGTAACCAATCACTAACTATAAAACATATTTTGGAAGAATGCCCTTTTTACACCGCAAGATTAAAAGATTTTGGAATACCCCAGAATATATCAGCATCCCTGGGAAATCAAGAAGAAATAGTTACCAAAGTCATCAAGTTTCTGGATAGTGAAAGACTTAAAAAACACATTTGACAGGCTTTTTTTATTTTATTTTTTTTATTTACTAATTTTCTTTTTATCTATTTATTTTTATTATATTTTCTCTTACTATTATTTTTTTTTTCACTTGATTTCATTTCATTTTAAATTCATTTGTTTATTAATCTCAATTCATTTATTGATTCTACTGCTATTTTTTAAAGTTTATTTATTTATACATTTTTTATACATCTTATTACCTATAAATGTCTATTATTATCCTTATTTATTTATTTTATTCTATCAATCCATTTCTTTATTTATTTATTTTTATTTTTTTTTATTATTATTATTTTTTTTTTTGTACTAATCATCCAAGTAGTATTAAATGATGTTATTTAGTTGATAAGCCGCTTATGACCTGGATGTTTTGCGCCTAGACATCGAAACAAACAAACAAACTTATGACCAAAAAAAGGATAAAATAAAAATATAATAAAATAATTTTTAATAAATATAAATTTCCACAAGAATTTTTATATGTTTTATTTGGGCGCCTGGCTTACCAGCCTTTCATCTCTAAAGAGATAATTATAGAGAATATAAGTTACTTACCCATGATTTGGCCATGATAAATCATTTATTCTACCATGCTGGCTCAGGTGAGAAGGGGTTAGGTTGGATATTTTTTTATAAAGCAGCAAAAAAGGTTAACAGATCTATTTACAGAAAGAAATATTTACAGTATTAATACTATGTACAATAAAAAGAAATAAAATACAAGGAATAAGAGGGAATTCAAACATAATTACTATTTACAGTTAAAGTTAATAAGGAAGATATTTAAGATAATAAAAATAACAAAAAAGATACTTATTTTATATACAATAGTATGGCATGCCACATCCAAATATCTAGAAAAGATAGTCAAGATACAAGAGATATAAGATGTAAGACCACATGCACATGCTAAAATATCAATTAGTCATCTGGCTCAGAAAACAAAAGAGAGTCGAGTTTGTTTTGTTTCCAGTGCTTTCTTAATCTTGGTTACAAACTTGAAATTAAAAAAACTTGAAAAAAACAACTAAAAAAACGTCTGCCAAGTAAGGTCGGTAGAGCTTCCTCACCGTTTTCATTTGCTAAAAAAATATCTATACTAAAAAGGTCTAAATTTTTTCTTATGAGGATAAAATCTCTGAAAGGAGCCGTTTTCGGAAATTCAGTAATCCCTCAACATATACGGGATTTATATCCACGAGTTTTATTAATCAGCAAATACTAAAATCCGAAAAAGTCCTGCATTTGCAGAATGTATATTTGATAATACGTAATTAAAAAACAAATTCCAGTGCTTACTGTATCTGTACTGAATACTGAATATGTATATCGCTATTGTAAGTGCAAAAGACGTATGTAAAAATTGAGTGTTTTACAGGAGAGCATAAAAAGTAATTATTTTTTTTATGATTTATTGGTGTAATATTATATTTTATTGCCCTATAATATGTTTCATAGTGGTAGACTACTTATATCAATTGCAGAATGTCAAAAAAAGAATAAAAATTGAAAACTTTTACATAAGAACTTTGCTCTAACAGTAGTGAGATATACTTAATAGGTATGTTGTAACTCATAAATTTGTTGGAATAAAAAAACCATAGGAAATATTCAACTTTTTGTTTGTTCGGAGTAAACGAGACCAACTTTTCTTCAGTCAGATCAAAACAAATTAAGCTAGAATATAAATATATGAGTGAAGTTGACACAACTTTAAGGATATTTAAGGAGAAAATTGAGACCACGACGAGCTGGTTAGACTTTAATGTAAATTTCCGATTCTGAGCACAAATTTTTTTTTAACCTCTCACACGAATACAATCAATGCTTCCCTAGCTTCGGTAGCGAGGAAGCAAACAACGAAGGCCACACGATATAGAAATGAAAACATCAACAAGCCGAGATTAATAATATGAAATATAAATTATAAATAATAGCTCATTATAAAGAGGATGGAATTCTGAAATCTCTTGCTTACATTATACAGGTCCGATTTTTATTTTCTGAGATATTTTTATCCACATCTTCCATAACTCGTTGTCATTTGGTTTTCGATACTATTTTTCGGGCGTAACGTTAAGATACAATTTTGAATAATAGCTCATTGCAGAGAGGATGAAATGCCGAACCATACCCTTGCTTATAGTATATAGGTCCGATTTTGAGATATTTTAATACATATGAAAATACAAATCAATTAGTCGACGCCAGCTGACTTTACTCGATCGTTACAGATCGCAAATCTGACGACTGAATCTCATTCACTCTCCACAAAAAGTCTTCACTTCAAATATTTGGGTTTGATAGAACATCTTTCTGATGCAGGTCTACGATCATAGATTTCGTTGTGCAGTGCAAATTCAGTTCTCAAAAAAAAAAAAACAGGTCATATATAATGTATTTCTAAACTAGTACATCTATATAATATCAACAGATGTATCTAAAACAGCTAAGAGGATTTTTTTACATTGTTTTAAATAGAAAAACAATGAGATTATCCAAAAATTTTAATTTTTTATCACAAATTATTTAAACTCACATGATATTAGCGATAATAGGGTAACTGAGTGGGTAAGTCACTGTGCTCATATGCTCCTGTTACCGGGGTCTGATCCGGCCGTAGCAGAATATATTCTGGCACATCTACCGTGGATATTGGATAATTAGATAGCAGATGAAGAAAAACATGACAGTTTTTTTTCTTTGAAATAATATTATCAATATTATTACTGCGACTCCGTAACGGTCAACATTCGAATTTTCCGTATTATTCTGTGATCCGCCTGAAACTTCGTAAATAGCTTCATCTCATAGTACAACTATTTTATTTACAAAAACTCTTGGAATTAGGGAGAATTCAATCTGGCGGTTTGTCTATTTAATTAGGTACTAAAAACTCGTAAATACCAATTTTCTTTCCACTTCGATCGTAAGATAATTTTATTACAAAATCGAGAAAAAGGTGGCCTACAAAAATATTTGACATATTTGAGCTGTAGGTCGCGCCAAACGGCTCAATATTTTTGAAAGCCAACTTTTTCTCGAGTTTGTGCTCAAATTATCTGACGATTCAAGTGGAGAGCAAATGTGTATTTACGAGTTTTTAGTACTTAATTGAATAGACAAATTTTGGCGATCTCTAGATTGAAAATGCTCCAATTCTGAGAATTTTTATAAATAAAATATTTGTAAGTTACGATGAGACGAATCTATGCACCAAATTTCAGGTGGATGTTAATAATCTGATAAAAAGGAGTCTGTAACACGGATTATATAATCTTTATTCGTACTAGACCCCGATTAACAAGGAATAAATAAAGTTAACATAAAAAAAAAAAAATCATTCTGAAACAAAAACTAATTTAAGAAGAGTTTAAAAAAGATTGCTTTAATAGTACTGAAAGATTTATAAACTTGGATGAATACAAAGATAGCAGAAGCGGCACCATCCATCATAAGATTGCTATGGCGCGAACTCCTAACCATCGAGAATTGATGAACGACTGAGTCCTTAGCGAATGTCACAGAAGGATTAGCAACCGCATTAGGCCGCTCGTTTGTCAAACCACAGGCTGATATTTGTCAAATCATTTTTGGATGATTTCTTCCACTGTTACATTACAATGTTAAACATTTCATAATATCTCATCGATTATTTAATAGTCTAATGCGAAACAGATGTTTCAATATTTCTTTAAAATTCAAAAGAGTTCCAATATCTACTAGTCCGCGATACATACAACAAAACTTCGTAAACGGCTTCGTCTTATTATCATAACCTATATTTTTTTACTTTCACTTACGTATATATGTAATATATAGTAAGGGTAAGTATTGCGATCGTGAAAATTTTCGAATCTCAGTTTTCAACGGAAATACAATTTTTTGAGGTCCCCTGAGTTCAAATAACCAAGTGTCGCAAAATGGTCTTTGTGTGTGTGTCTGTCTGTATGTGTGTGTTAACAGTCCTGCTCATAAACGAAAAGTAGTACGAAACTGATATTAAGTATTTAAGGTTTGTATATGGGCCGGATGTGACAGCAACTTTTTTGTTAAAATCGGCTAACCGGAAGTGCCACTTTATATGAACACATTTTTACAATTTTCTCAAAAACGACTCTAACGATTTTAATCAAAGTCGGTGTATCATTGTATAATTAAGTGGTCTTTAATATCATTTAGGTCTTATCCCCATTGATGTCACTTAAAATCGCAGAAAAACCTGCGTTGCTATAAACTGTAGCGCCTAAACGAATGCACCGATTTCAATCTAAAGTCATTTTCTCGACACCCTTTAAATTTATCTATATAACATACTTCAACGAAAACAAGCTGGGAAAAAAGTTACGAGGGATAGTAAAATTAAAATCCGAATAACTCAAAAATTATACACTTTTTTGTCGATATGGTTTTTTAAAAGTTTATGGAATTTCCGAAAAAAAATCGTTAAAATCGGACAATTAGGAGGAAAGATATGGTCTCTAGTTTTTTTTCCCTGAAGAGGTGAAAATTTGGATAAATTTAAAATATATTTTTTTAATTTTTGAGACTAAAAAAACCGTTTTTCTACAGATATTTAAGAAAGAGTCTTTCCTAAGAACATCTTTCATAAGAAAGTAGTACCTATATATATATTTTTATTCTCAGTTCTATATTTCAACACTGCAATCACCACCTCTTGAATCAACTTACTCATTGTCTGCATAGATAACTTTTTCAACTAAAAATATCACTAAAATGACATCACTCAAAAATGTTGAAATTGGAGTTAGTCATTCTGTGGTGTATAAAAGCAGATAGAGTGAATAGATTTTTATTGCCTGTCGTCGATACATTAAATAGATATTTTGTAAATACAATGGTCTTAATGACTTGTTATCTTTAAGCTTTAGCTCCGTTTAAAAAGCACTTCAAAAATAATAGCCCAGCATTGCCAGAAAATAATTTCTATTCAAAGTAGATCGGTAAGTGAAAGTTAAGCACACCAGATTTTTTATATATGCCAAATTCTATGAAATGGAATGTTACATCGACTAAGATACTAAAAACTAAATATTCATTTCCTTTCCACTTGAATCATAAGATAATTTGATCGTGAAATAGAAGAACAATGTGGCATAAAAAGATATTGTGTATTTGGTCTATATAACCTCGTTATTCTAAAATTTTAAAGGAAGAGGTCTCGCCAAATAGCCCAATATTTTTGTAGTTTTTTCACGATTTCGTGATCAAATTATGTTACAATTCAAGTGGAAAGCAAATGGATGCTCCTGAGTTTTTAGGACAGGATGGCTGAGCGGGCTAACTCGTGTTCACAGAACCGCGCTTTGCCCGGCAACCTTACTAAATAACCTATTTATTTATTTATTTATTTGAACCCTACTGTACCATTGAGGGAATACGGGTTTTGCAGAACTGGGTCGTTACACGTCACTGCATAACTGCCTACTGCTTCAACGAGACCTATTGTCATATTTATTATTTATTCCGCTCCTCCTTGTTCTGGCGGCCTCCCGGGAGCGGGTCCTCTTCTTGTGAGGTTGAAGTGTTTGCTTCTTTCCAGTCGTACACAATTTCTTTGTAGTACGGGATAAAAATCGGTCTCTGTGAGAACATAGAGACCGGTCTCCCTCACCCATTTAGCCCTTAGCGAATCGAAGGCGGTGCAGTTTATGATAATGTGCTCAGTAGTCTCCGGGATCCCACAGCTAGGGCATAGAGGATCTTTTACAAATACATGGAGCTTGTCTCGAAAGTCCCCATGAGTGGCCCCTTTCGGGTTTGTCAGCCACCGTGGATTCCACACATTAACTGTATCTTTCCGAATAATAGATTTCCATTTTCTGGGGTTTTCGTCGATTCTCTATTTGAGATTTCTCGGTAGACCTGCAGAACCTTCTTTCTTATATATGTACCTGAATATATCTTCTTGCAGGTTTCCCGCCTTCAACTCCAGGCACGAGAAAACCCCGTAAAGTCTAAAAGATGGCCATCCAAAAGAAGAAGTGAATAGCGCGGTTGGGACCCTTTAGTACCTAGTTAAATGGACAAGTTTTGCTGTTATCCAGATTGAAAATCCTCTAGTTCCGAGAACTTGCGTAGATAAAACAGTTGTAGGTTACGATACACTACTCACTGTAAGTGTTAGGCGAATGTAAATAAATTGATAAAAAGGTATCTGTACCACAGACTATACACTATGATTATATAATAGTGTAGTATATCTCTCTCTTGTAGTTCTTAGGAGCGAATGATGGATGAGGTATCAAACGAAAGGGATGGTATGTGGAAAATGACCAATTTCAATTTCGATCCTTAAATTCCCGTTGAAACTTTAATATAAGTCATTAAAAAAAGTATCAAATTCCAAATTTATCAAGTTGGTAACTCTATTAATTGAGATAGAACAGATTGGGTTTTAAATATTTCGATAGTTTCCTTCGTTCGTTCTGCATTTTAAATCTCAAAATATACCATTTTCGATATAAACCATAACTTAATCAGAAAGCCTCTTAGATGCTGCAGCTGACGTAAAATACTTAAAACATTTTGATTAGTTTTTAAAAATTGAAATATTGTCCAGTATTCGACAAAATCAATAAAAATCATTTGACAATATAAAGGGAAAAAAATTAAGTCTGAGGTACATATGAAATCTCAGACATTCTAATTTTTTTTTATTATTTCGTTATACAATTATAATGGTTTTATGCTTTTCAAAGAGCTCTGCTAGATAATTTAATTTCCCTTATAATTAACAACTTCGATTTTCCAGGATATGTATAGTAGTTAGTCATTAGAAAAAATTAAAAAAATTACACCGATTTCACTGGGAACCCGTTCAGCAATTTTCGTGCATTATTTTTCAAAGGAATGGCATATCTTGGCATAATTCATCATCAATCAAGGCTTGGTTAATAATTCATCAAGGCCAATGATTATGTCATTATTTTGAAAGTTTTCTTTGTCTTTTTTTATATATATATATTTATTGAGAGATATCACAATATGTCACAAATAAGGACATTTGTCATGTTGAGGGAGCTCATTCATGCTCTATCAACAATAAATAATACAGAAAAACAATAATACTAAGTAAATGTGTACAAGCTAAAAAAAATATCAATAAAAAAATCATAAAATCAATAGGTATCATATGTTTTAGTGCGTAATAAAATATAAAAAGTTTCTCGAACTCCAGTTGAAAACGCCCCGATTCTGAGAATTTTCGTAAATAAAATATTTTTAGGTTATGCTGGGATGAAGTTCTTTACGAAGTTTCATTCACTCAAGATCTCCAAGTCAAGCCGAGCCTTTCTCCCTACTCCTTGAAGGAACGACAGGACTCTAGAAGATCCCAGCGCCTCTCACTCAGCCGCATTACTGGTATGAAGGACCAGTAGAGGCTGATCAGAGGCGCTATAATCACGCATACATGACTTGAGTGGAGAATCTGGTCGATGCCAAAACTCCAATATATACTTTTCACAAAAGGTCTCTGAGCCACTGCCGCTTTAACCTTCGAGGAGAATTGTAGAGATGGGTGGTGCTGGGGATAGGATTGTGCATGGAGATTTGGATAATAGGTAAGGTTATGGTGAAATGTGGAGAATTTTTCTGGAATAAGGTCTAAGACAAATGGGACATTAAGGACATGAAATGAAATGAAAATGAAAAAAATGTTTTATTATTCTGGGACTGTTGTCCCTTAAGAACAAAATATGAATACAGATTATATGTCTGTGTGGCTACAATTAAATTGTATATTTACAATGAAAGTTGACTTACGATAAAAATACAGAAAAGAGAAAAAAAAGAACAAGTAAATTGTACATATGTATGAGAAGCTAAAATAATCTTAATAAATTGAGGTAGTCTCTGGTGGTGCTCAGATATTTCTCTAAGATATATTTCACAATCATTCGGATTGAGAAAGGAGTAGGTGCTTAAAGAGGAGTGGTTTAAACGAGGAAACTGATTGAGCGTGTCGAATATCAGCTGGGATGGAATTCCAGAGGGAGGCGGCTTGTATTGCAAAGGATTTGTCAAACGCAGCAGTTCGGTGAGGAGGAGGATAGAGGTCGGAAGTACGAGATCTGGTGGGACGGGATTGGATGGAATATTTGAATTGTAAGCTGTGAAAAATATAGGAGGGTCGATGGGTTCTAATAATTTGGTACAGAAAGGTGGCTAGGAAGTACTGACGGCGATAGGATGGGTAGAGCCACCTCAACTCAGTGTAATACTGGGTAATATGCGTATCCCTTGAGATTCCGAAAACAAATCGTAGTGCGCAATTCATTAGGCGTTTAAGTTTGGCCTCGGAATCTCCCGGGAGTCCACCGTACACCATACAGCCATAGTCGAAGTGGGGGAAAACAAGGGAGGAAACTAGGAGTTGACGGGACTTATATGGAAGGAGATATCGTAGACGATTGAACTGTTTTAGGGTGGAGATAGTGCGACGGGAAATTTGGGAGATGTGAGGTTTCCAGGATAGGGATTGATCGAAAGTAACACCTAGGTTTTTAACGGTGGTGTAGAATAAGATAGGTGAGTTGTTCAGGAAGAGTTTGGGAGATACTGGGGAGGATTTGAGGAGTGAAGGGGATCCGATCAAGATGGCTTTTGTCTTCTCAGCGTTCAGAGTGAGCCTATTGAGGTTTGCCCAAGCACTTATTCTGTCAATATCTTCCTGAAGTTTTTGAGTGGCATCTGAGATATCTGTCGGATTAAAGGAGAGGTAAATTTGAATGTCGTCGGCATACAGGTGGTAATGACAGTGCAGGACATGGTGTAAGGTTTTGTTAGTTATATAAAATGGAGCATTAACTATTGTTTGTAGGTATTTAGATTGAAAGGATTGAATTCGTTTGACGTTAGAAAATTTTGCTGTCCCCCACAGTTCAAGTCCGGATGTTCACATAGGTTTCACGATTGTCTTGTAGATAAATAATTTGTTTTCAATTGAAAGTTTAGATTATCTGTTCAGTAGTCTGTATAGTCGGTCGAGTTCTTGTCTTTTGAGTCTAGTATGTGGGTTCAATGTTAGTCTCCGGTCTAAAAGAAAGCCAAGATACTGGACTGATTCTGAGAAAGGAAGCTGGATAGAATTAAATTGTACTGGTAGACAGGAGTTGCGTCGGAGTGTAAAGGTAATATGTTGACATGTGGATTCATTCACTTTAATATATTACACCAGTACTCAATGAAGGAGAGATGCCTTTGCAAATTTGAGGAGGCTATCTCAGGATCAGAATTGGATGATAAGATTGCGGTGTCATCAACGAATGTTGCAAGGAAGGTATCGGGATGAACAGGGATGTCAGCGGTAAAGAGGAAGTAAAGTAAAGGACTAAAGACGCTTCTTTGTCTTTAGATGAGAAAAATAGGCACATCCCGAAAAAACTTAGGAAAAAATAAATTAACAAAAAAGAAAACATTACTAACATATAACTAAAAATAAATAGCCTTTTACCAGTTCATTCGTATGAGTGCTTCTATCATCCAGCTATGAAGCTCAAGTATAAGCTTTGGATAAAATGAAAAAAATCGAAAGATCATAATAGGTTGGTGTATTTTCGGCTTAAGCATCCTTATTCAACTTTTTTTGTGTTCCAGAAAACATGATGGAGTAGAGCACTGGTTTTTTTTTCAAATTCCAGAATTGATTTTTTTTCAGTACTCATTCACATACTGATTCATTTGTTTATTTCGTTTCTTCTCTTATATAATATAAATATGTTAGCCAGTTTTTAATATTACCTATGTTCCGAAAAACAGAAGTCGGTAATATTAGAACTGAAAAAAGTATTAGAAATTAAACCCATGATAGTGTTAAGCGTAAACTGTTCCCTGTTTATAGGAATTATTGGACTGTCAAAATCCCGGTTTTTAATCGTTTCATTTCTTAGATTTCCTTCTTCATATTAAAAAAAATAAATAAAAATACTATAATGAATACAATTTTTTTTATTGGGTTACCCCATTAATTACTGTTACGCCTTCCTCAGGTAAGATAGATTACTCGGGCTTCTGATCCATTTATAATTTCTTAAATAATTCCTACCAAGTCCCCATCCGGCTATTAACTCCCCCATCACCAAGTCTCTTTATCACGATTCTTAATTATAACTGCTAATAATTTACTACGAGAGTTAATTCAAAGGGTCCCAGATCATCCTCCTGAAATATTACATCTTAAAAAGCACTTTTAAAAAAATTCATTCTATATTTGCATTTACCATTAAACTATAAGAAAATCGTTAAGTATTTCATATAATTATTTAATTGATTAATAATAAATTTAAAATCTATATAGATGTATAAGTAATGTGTTTTATTCAGAACATCGTCGGTTTATTGTTTTGCTTCCTCACTACCGAAACTTTGTATTCGTGCGAGAGGTTAAAAAAAATGTTGTGCTCATAATTGAAAATTTTCACTCGCATTTTACGTTTCAGACATGAAGGATTAAATTTCGTTCGGCGTCAGTCTGTCTGTCGGTAACCAAATCGATGTAACGGGCATATCACCTACTACCGTTTATCCAATTTTCATGAAATATTCAGAGATTGTACGGGTTGGCGTCTAGATGGTCCCATATCAATTTCTTCAAATTCCATCTAGCACTTCCGCTTGCACGCGTCTAAATGTATTTTCTTAGATATGAAAATATTTCAGAAACGGTTCGTTTAATTTGGCTCAAAGTTGGAAAAAAAAATGTAGTGTCAATTTTATTCAATTCCGTCGTCTACATTATCTTATATATATACGCAAATGCGTTTTTCTTCATAAGTATATATCTGAAACCGCTTTTCGATTAGGCTCAAATTTGGAGGGAAGGATAACTTAGGAATTGGTTAACGGATAATTAAATAAGTATCAATTTTATCAAATTCTATCCAATACTCTAAATCATTTCTTAGATTATTTTTGTTCATCTACTCTGTTTTTGTAGATACATAGTTCAAAATTCACAAAAAATATATTAAAAATTCAGCCTCATCAAAAAAGTTAGTCTGCGGTACAGGCCACTTATTTAATTATAAGACTTCGTGAGTGGCTTCATTTTATCGTAAATGACGACTTTTTTACCAACGAGCATTCTCATAAATGAAGATTTTTCTGATTAAATTACTAATGTAATGGGTACTCAAATATCATTAATACTTATTTTGTTCCACAGTTAGCCGTAAGATATACAATTAATTACACAGCATAAAAAAAAAAAAGAACAACAAAAATATTAAGTCGTTTCGCTTAAAAAGTCTCGTTATTTTGACATTTTGAGGTTTGGAAGTTGTGATCAAATTATCTTACGATTCAAGTGGGAAACAAATGGATGTTCATAAGTTTTTAAGTAGGATCTCATTAAAATGACAAAGTTTGCCAATCTCTATATTAAAAACTCCCCATTTTCGAGGATTTTCGTCGTTAAAAAAGTTGTACATTACGATGGAATAAAGGCAGTACCGCGGACTTAGCACTTTTTGCAACAAACTGACGATATGAATGAAGGTGCTTTTCGGTCTTTTACCGAATAACATAGCTCAAATTCAAAAAGAAGAACGGCACTTAAATTACCTATCTAAAATAGTTATATGCCTGGGATGGATACCTTGAATAATAGATAATTTCTGGTTTAAATAGCTATGTTATTTTTATTCCCTTTTTGATATTTGTTCCTAATCAGCAATAGGACTTTCTAATTGACTAATTGACGAAACGGCATAGATGATTTGGGATCAAAAGTGAACAAGTTGTTGAATAGGCTTCCTAATTTGAGGAACTTGGTTAGAAAGTTAAAGCAATCTATCACAGGAGTTAACTTACTAATAGCAGTTATTATACTAAGTATTCCTTGTTACTAAGCCTGTTATATTAAACCAATTACAGCCATCATTTTCAGCAACGCACTAAAATTATTACCGTCATTAAGTAATAGCTTTTTTGGAAATATATTTTTTTTTAAATCTATAATTTTTTTAAGCGTTTTATTACTATAAATGACCGTGTAGCTCATGCAGAGGCAATATTTTATATGCCAGCTGTGCACACAGCCTGCTCTCTCTTCTTTTCAAGAAACGTCCTCTTCCACCCTCTCTGGTGATCTTCCGGATACAGGTCCATCTCTTCTTTCCAAAGAAAAGTGGGTTGAACCAACGAGTTCCTTCCACCCGTATACGAAGGCCTTCTAGTACGGGTATTTCTCCTTAATCATTAGTTGAGATCGCTCTCCATCAGAACGTAAAGCCCCATCTCCCTCAACAACTTGGCCCTCAGTGCCTCAAAGGCGGAACAGACAAGGACGAAATGCTCGATGGTATCCGGTATTCTGCTACTTCTGAATAGGAGATCAATATTCTTACCATATTTAACGAGTTTTACTAAGAAACCCCCATGCACTGTGAGGAACTGTAAGCCAAGTAGTCTGGGAGAACCCATGTCTGTTCCATTCTGGAACTAACGGTGGGGACGTATTTTCTTAGCGTAGCCCCTTTCGGCGTTGTCACCCACCGCTGGTTCCATTATTTTAACATGTTCTTCCGAATGCTCTTCCATCTATTAGGGTCTTCACTGATCCTCACACGGAGATTCGCCGGTAGATCCACCAGGCCTTCCCTCTTAACCTTGTGCAGAAAATATTCTTCTTGTAGAAGAAGATCAATAGGGGTAGTTCCAGCTAAGACCTGTACAGCCTCCTTAGACACTGTCCGGTACGCTCTAGTGACCCGCAGCAGAGCCATCCGCTGGATTGTTGCCAACCTTTTCTTCTGTTGGTGCAAGAGATGATGACTCCACGAAGGGGACGCATATCTTATTACTACTTTATAAATAGTCAACGTGGCTGGGTACTTGAGACCTCCGATGCGACTAAGTCCATTGAGAGCCAGGGCCACCTTACTTTTCATGTAGTCCCAGTGAGGCATAACGTTGAAATTTCTCTCAATTCTTATGCCAAGGTAAGTAACAACCTCACTTGGACTATTTTAACTAATGGCCATACAGATCGAGTTGACCTCATAACTACAAATATTCAAACCATATGTAATTATGTATTTAAGATAGGTGTGTGTCTGGGATGTGTCCCCAAATGGATTAATCTGAAGTGGGAGGGATGGCCATCGATAGTCGAAATTATCGGAATATCGATATTTTCCTTCTGATACTTGATATTTAACCATCGATAATATTTACTTCTTGAAAATTACAATTAAATCTATCGTTCTCGGAAAGCGCAAGCAATTATATCTGTCGTTTAAAAAATATATATTCATATTTTTGTGAATTGGTGGTTGACTGGAGTGAATAATCGAAGAGAACAATGGTTGGGGTGATTAGTAAAAAAAAAATATAATTATTTATTTTTACTATATTTTTTTTCTATCACCCCAACCATTCCATTGATGTGTTTTGTTAGCTACAATTATATATAATTTGGATCTTTTTGATAGGCCTAATCTAACATTTCATCCAACAAATGATCCACAACGTACTTGAGTTCATCAATAACTACTTTTCTCTAAATTAAAATGGCATTATTTTACAATCCTGAATATTAATTTAATTCATTACAAAATATTACTGAATGAAAATGAAGATGTTACATCCTATTGCCAATTATAAGACAAGGATCCCAATCTGACGGAATCGCGATGCTCTAAATAGTCTCATCAGGGACTGAATTAGCTCTTGTCTGAGAATTGATGGGAGCAATCTATCTTAACTCTCGGCATTATCAGTGACTCAATAATACAAAAGAGAAATATCAATCTTGAAAAATGAAGATAGCGACTAGCTTTTTGGAAAGTTTTGAAAAATAAAATGTGAAATAAATAAAATTGAAATAAAAAATAAAATTGAAATATAAATAAAATTGAAATTTTAACATAACGTTTCTTTCGGATTCAGGAGTTTTTTTTATATACATTTGATAACTCTCCAGCCTTTTGTTTCGGAAAGGAGGCCGAAAAAGGCTGTAGCGCCTAAACGGCTGTACCGATTTTAATTAAATGGGTGATAAATATTCAGGACGCATTAGTTTAAAAAAAAAATTTGTTATTTATGCCAACGTTTCAACCCAAACACGTGGGTCATATTCAGGGCGTGGTTTGAGCACTTAGGGTGTTCTGAACACTCTTTGAGTACTTCAACACCCTCAGTACTGAAACCACGCCCTGAAGATGACCCACATGTTTGGGTTGAAACGTTTATTTTATATTGAAATTATTTTTTTTTTATATAAAAGACTGCGTCCTGAATATTTATCACCCACGATATGTAGAACAGTCTACTAAACTTCCTTCGATTTTAATTAAACTTGGATAAAGTCTTCTCCTTGAAGCCTTTTCAATATAACATCCTTCCCCGAAAAGTGTATGAAAAATAAGTTAACATGGATTCAGAACTATATTTCCGAATAATTAAAAAAATTCACTATTTTTTATTGATTATACCCATGATTATTTGAAAGTTTCCTGAATTCCTTGCAAATTAAAAAAAAAATCTCTAAAATCGGACGATTTGGTGTAGAGATATAATGTTTTAAATATTTAGTACTTTTTCTTCGGAGATTAAGAGACGGATTGCTTCTCACATAGATAATTTATGTTGCATATTCTGGAGCTAGAAAACCAGACAATCTATTTAAATAAATAGGATATTTTAAAATAGGTAGATAAATTACTCGCAAAATAGTTTTTTGCGTAAAATCTTAAGATCATAAAACGCTAAAAAACATTAACATCATAACATAATCAATATTTGTCAAATTAATCATGTAGCTAGGCTGTTCACGTAACAAACACTATTTTGTGGGACTTGGTTGTTTGGATTCAGAGGAACTTAAAACGTGAATCTACGTTAAAAACTCAGATTCCAAATTTTTCACCATCGTAATACACTACAACTTACTACACATTACGTATATAAGTAAATTACAAAGGGCTAAGTAAAGTAAAGGGCTACAAAAAAGTTCATATAAATAATGGACCAATTTTCAGCAGAAAATTAGAATATCCAAGTTTTGTGAGTTTTTTTAAGTATCATGTTTTTGTTGAATAGAAAGCGATAACTAAAGATACATTTAATTTGGTTAATAAACAGTTGCATTACTGGAAACTAGACAAAATTCGCGATTTTTCTTAATCATCGTCCAACTATATTAGACAGTTACTACTTAATTATAAACATGTAAAGTTTATTTGAGGAAAAATAGAGATTCACCTCAAGTTGGGGAAAAAAGTTATGTCAAAAATGACTACAATTAATTCTTGCAAAGTTTTTATTTCCCTTTTTCGTGATCTAAGGTGTATTACAATAAACATAATTGCATAATTACACATTTTATTTATGATTTTTTTAAATAATTATTTTGCAACTATTTTTTTCAGATAAATTGTTTATAAAACTGTGTTTTTCTCCATTATAGAAAGTGATCTGTATTTATAAATGACAAATTGAATGTTTCTAATCCTAAGAAGAAACCTGATGATTGCTTCAGTTAGTTTCATGAAAACATACATATCACGATCAGGAACAACTAGTTTGTCAATTATAAATGCATATCACTTCCTATAATATAAATCTGGGTGGAAAACATAGTTATATAACTAATTTATCTGAAAAAAAATTCATAATAAAATATCATGAGCGATAAATATTCATAATGCAGTCATTATAAAGTTTTTATTAGTGCCGACATTTCAACCCAAACAACTAACTTGCTCCAATAATTCATAATAAAATATGAAATTTAGGCAATAATGTTTATTGTAATAAAATAAAATAAGAAATAAATGCTAAACAAAAATTATTTCTAATCATTTTTAAATATGATATGCCCTATATAGGTATATGCCCAAAATATAGGTATTTTTAGGTGACACGATAAAAAGTAAATCATTGCTTTACACAACCTAAGTTGAACTCAATTTCTTTCCAAATAAATCTCAATTTTATTTATATAAACACAAACCTTATTAAACTAGGTAGTTTTTCTAAAAGTGGTGTAACTGTAGTGTAGTCGAATGATGTTAAAAAAAATTGCGAATAATTTCTGATTTTTAAAAATACCAATTTAACTAGTTTTAATAATGACAAACTCCATTTTCGTTTGAAGTAAATTTTGTCTAGTTTACAGTAAAGCAACTGTTACTTAATTAATGTTTTTTTTATTTATTTATTTAAAAATATAATAATCTGTCACGTGGACAATAATTATGGTGATATATGAACACATTCACACCATATATACAGAAAACATAAAATTAACAAAAGTAAAATAATCTTATATATTATTTCTCAAATATATATCCTTTTATCGGCTCCAAGGATTTGATGGATTTTGACAAATGAGGTATCAACAGAAAGGAAATATCACGTAGAGTGCGCGAATGGTAATTTTGATACCTAATTTTATACCAGGAGTTAAATAAAAGTGGGAGATTTCAAACCACATGATGATGCCGTCTCAACGAATATTTGAAATGAATTCATAATTTGCGAATAACTCGAAAAGTACGCAATTAGTAGTCCATTATAAATATGGGTAATATCCGTACAAAACGTAAAAATAAATCATCGACATCGGACGATTTAGTGCAGAGTTATAGCGTTGTGAACATTAAATATTTGTTGTACTGCAATGATTCTGTTACATATGAGAATTTAGGATTTTGGGAATTGAGCCTTTTTTTCCTGGAGTACAGTATTTCAACGGAATAGTTAAACCATGGCACATAGTAAACCATATTTATAACTGGTGGCTTACTAAATATATGTATTGAACCTTGGCGTATCAAACATTATTGAATGGAAGTTGTGTTCTTGATGTATTAAAATCAGATACAAATAGGTTTGTGAGGAGTATTCGCACGGGTCAGCTAGTAACTAAATAATAATCAAAAACTATGTACAATAAAAAATAAAATAAACTAAAGATAAGTAAATTAAAAATATAAAAACTCAGTCATACCTATATAAAATATATACAATCAGGCAGGGAACCCAAAGCCAGGCTTCTCCCTCCAACTATAGAAGGAAAAGAGGACTCCAAGATATCCCTGCACTACTCTCTCAACCGCGTCACTGCTGTTAAAGCCAATGGAATTACTTAAATTAAATATTTATTTAGTTATCGCCTCCTATTCAACGTAAAACATGATTTCCTTAAAAAAAAAAATAACACAAAACTTGAATTTACTACTTTTCTACTGAAAATTGGCCCATTATTTATATGAACTTTATTGAACAACTTGAGGTCCACTATCACTCTTATAAAAATCACCCCCTACTTACCCCTGTATGTAAACAAACACATGTAAAGTATAATAAAATAAATTACGATTGATTATTCAGACTCAATTAAAACTAATTGGAAATAACAAAGACTAACACAAACAAACCACCTTCGTTGTGCCCAGTTTTATTCCAATAGCTGTCCTCCACAATCCCAGGCAGGATTCTCCTGACATTTCCAAAGCATAAAGAGTTCCAGGTTACACAATACTTTGTGGAAAACGGATTGTATTCGTTTGTTGGACAAATGAAGTCCTTTAGGGTCCTGTCCAATTTAGTTTTTTTTCTCATTTTTCGGGGGATATTTTTTTATCACAGACTTTAATTGCAATTTTATTTCCATCGCGTAATTGATAACACCGTACTAATTCCAAACCTATCATCGTTGCTTGCATTCTATTAAAACAAGTAATGCTTTAATTTTAAATAAATATGTAATATAAATTTTTTATTTAATTAGAAATATAATAATCTGTTAGGTGGACAGTAATTATAGTGATATATGAACACATTCACACCATATATACAGAAAACAAAATTAACAAAAGTAAAATAATAACTAACTAATAATAAAAAACTATGTGCATTAAAAAATAAAGTAACCTAAAAAATAAAGATAAGTAAATTAAAAACATAGTCATACATATATACAATACAAACAATCAGGCAGGATCCCCCAAGCCAGGTTCTCCCGTCACTGGTGCTCAAGCCAGTGGAGCTTAAGCGATGAATCTGGCCATTGCCAGAACTCCAAGATATATACTACAAAAGATCTCTGGGCCACTGCCGCTTTAACATACAAGGAGAAATCTAGAGATGAATTGAACTAGTTAGGGATTGTGCAAGGTGATTTGGATGATTTATAAGGTTCTGATGGAACTTGATTTTTTTTCAGGGATAAATTCAAGGACAAGTGGGATATTAAGGTCTGGATGTAGGGTTTTCTTGGTTACATAGAACGGAGCATCGACTATTGTTCGGAGAACTTTAGGCTGAAAGGCAATATAAATAAGTCGAAATTTTTCACAGTGGCATCGAGATAACTGACGTAATTCTACTTTAAGAAGAAGTAGATCGGGAGAGCGATTAATAGACATACAATATATTTAAATATTATATGTCCATTCATAATAATAAACCAAAATATATCTTACTATAAGATGTATCTTTGCTAATAATGGTCAAATTTCCACGATTTTTTAAAATTTTGTTTCGTACGGAATTTAGTAATATTTCCGTAAAATATAATCATGTGTCTAATCGAGAAATATCTATACTTTTTGAGCTATTCGCAAATAATGTTTTTCTCCTTCATAATAAATTTTCCTATGTTTTTGATGGAATGTGGCTACGATTTGTTTCTTCTCCATGTAATTCTCTTTCGTTTAATTAATATCTCATTCATCAAAATCTATCGCTTCTGAGATTCGGAAAAGAGATCTACATAATAATAATAAGGCTTAGCGAACCCGAAGGTTCAATACCGACACCACCAATCTCTTGTTACACACCTCCCTCCACCGTTCGCCGTCCAAACCTAGTTCCTTCAGATCGGCTTTAATGCAATCTTCCCACCTTCGCTTCGGTCTACCCCTCGGACGCTTACCATTCGGCACAGCAAAAGAGATCTACACTGTGAAATATTACCATATAAAGATAGGTAAAACACTAATATAATATATAATATTCCCATTGGTCGAACCATCAACTTCTTCGAAATATTTAACACTTTTGCTATTAATTTTTTTATAAAAATATTAATAATACTGTATATAATCATGTAAGCAATTTTCTACTTCAGACTTAAAAGCATCCCAAGAGTCACCAAAAAAAATGTACTCAGAATAAAAAAAAAACATTGGAGTGATGATAAAAAAATGATAAATATATTGATAAACAAATGATCCATTAAGAATCTATTTCATCGAATTTCATCTAACGTTCTAAAAACAATTTCCGCTTTCGGATTTGTAAAAGTATTGTCAATATGCCGAGAACATTCGATTTGATCAAAAGTTGAAAAAAATTCGGAGAATAATAAATAATCCAGTATCAATCAACTTTATTAAGCTGACGTTTTTGAATATTCGATGGAAGATATTCTCCAAAAATATTTTTTTAAAACTAAGGCGTGTGCTTTAAACAAGACGATAGAAGTTCAAACATCAATTATCAATGATATTTTTTTCTTCTTTACGTTTTCCTGTGTTTTCTCGGTAAAAAAAAAACGTTCCGTTAAAAACTGTAAATCGAATAATTAATTATTTTTAAAATCATTTCATTACTTAGTGGCAGTAAGAGAGTAAGAAAATAAATAACTAAAAGTAATAAATTGTCAGATGAAAGTAGAGTTTCTAAATTGATACTATCTAGTAACTCAAATCAAATATATGAAAAAGTTTATTGAGTTAAGGGATCAAAGTTAGCTAGGACCTGAATCCGCATGAATTATTTACAAAAAGGTTTTGATATTCCAGGCTCGCTTTTCTTGGTAAATTTATCGAAATGAGGATGCGGTAGGGTCTCTCTCAAATGAGTCCATCCAATGAATATTTCATCCCTGCTTTGATTTCCCATCGAATAACGAACTGTCCATCGAGGTTTCAATCCTTGCTTTTATTCACCGTTGAATAGATGATTTATTTCTACACCTATCTCTAAAAGAGGAAGTTATCGGCAAAGGAATTTTTTGAAAGATTAACAACGATGACGATTGAGTTTGATGACTGAGTAAATAAAATAAAAAATTTAGAATCATCAATTCTTCTATGAAACAAATCCAACTAGGGTAAGCGCACCATTGATAGACATAGCTAAGGATTTTTTTGTATTTTTTGGCTTACGCCACCGTAATTATTATAGTTATAAACTTCTCCGTTGGACATTTCAAGGAGTCTCCTTTTTATATTTAACACTTTAAAATTGAAAAAAATATTCAGTTATGCAGGTATATTCTTCATTAAAAAAAACACCTTTTTGCAATTGTATTGGACACCCCGAATTCCAATTGTTCTAGTAATTGTTCTAATTGGCACCGGTAACGGGCACACATCAGAAAAATTCTAAAAAAATTATTTAACTATAAGGATAAGATAACATAAATGTTCAACTTACTCTTAGCAAAACTGTTAGTGGGAAGGTATGGAACACACTGATGTCAAGAGCACCATAGAAACAACAATGATAGGCATTTAAATTTTTTTGGGTGGAACTTTGTACTGTTGTCACTAGAGGGCATTGTTCTTTAATCTAGAAAAAACAGGAACCTTCAAATCAACAAGGAAGCTTATTATTTACATTTAAATTCCAATCGGTCTATCACTGAGCCCCCTGTCCATAACTCGTGCGTCCACTCTAATCATTTGCCAATAAATAGATGAATAAGAAATATATTATTGAAAATATATTAATGCAACGCTAACGTAAAACTGCATAGAGGTGGAGAACCACTGCCACGGAGGCCGCATGTGGTCTCTGTGACGTAGTAGCAGCCTCCAAACGTTTTTGCGCGATATTTATTAATCTAGTACCAGAAATAATAGAATTAGGTTGAACGGTAAAACATAAAGAATGAATTATTGCTGCCTCCATTAGCACTGCCTAACCTTACTGCTCCTCTAATAATAAAAAGGCATAAATGACTTCAAATTAAAATTAATAAAAATATTATTTTTAAATTTTGAGTTTACAATTACATTGGCTAAATATACAACAAGTAAATATGAATTGATAATATTACATGTACAGACTTAAAGAGAGACTACACATATATTAGAAGGTCCTGAAATCATCTTCTTTTCAGACGTCTAAGAGGATTGTGAGGCATTGAACATTCATGGGTTAGAAATATGTGGATTTCGATGGACCTGAATTTCATAATGAAAGGACAGGTATCTGGATGTGGCCAAGTCGGCAACATATCGAATATTAAGGTCGTTATAGGTAGTTATATTTGTGACAAAATAGCAACATTGTGGATTTTATGAATGATTTTAGATTAGAAAGATTGGACACAAGAGAAATTCGATGGTTTAGTGGAGCCCATATATTCAACTCCGTAAGTCCAAATAGGCCTTATCATAATAATAATAATAATAACAATAAAAGGCTTAGCGAACCCGAAGGTTCGATGCCGACACCACCAATCGCTTATTACACAACTCCCTCCACCGTTCGCCGTCCAAACCCAGTCCCTTCAGATCGACTTTAACGCAATCTTATCACCTTCGCTTCGGTCTACCTCTCGGATGTTTATCATTCGCTACAGCAAATATCAACTTTTTAGGAATTCTTTCGTTAGTAAGTCCAACAATTTTATAAGCTCATTTGATTAAGCCTTAACATAGTCAAGTAAATAAGTATTTTGTAATTAATTGGAAATTTCTTGTCGTTTCAGTCTTGTATGAGGCGAGTAAAGCGTCTGTCTAGGTGGAGTCCTAAGTAGCGAATCTGTTCAACAGGAATAGGTGGATTATTACTGTAGGACAGGAAGTCATAGGTTTAAGACGAAAATATAAATCTTCTTTATATTTTAATTGAACACTCTTTTGACTTCCACCAATAGTCTTCTCGCAGTATTAGGGCTGTTCTAGGTAATAAGCTGTAATCGTTTGTTTCTCTTCTTATGTAGATGATATCCAGGGAGCCAGAGGTTTATGATAACCAGACGCGATCATAATCACTCCCCCTTCATCAGGATGGTTGACAAACTTTTGCATACGTCTCTATCCTTGTTGTTTTTTACGGGATAGGATTATTAGCCCTGTGCCCAACCCTCAAAATCTGGATGACCAAAAGAGCTATGTTATCAGACAAGGGGTTGCTCTCACCTTTCTGTATATCTCAGAGTGGGGACATTACCGTCCACATACGGGAATGGAACCCGCGCCGTAGTGGTCTAAGCAGTCGAGTAGGGACTGCACTTATTTATTTATTATTAATTATTTATATTTTTATCTTTTGCTTCCTCACTACCGAAAGTAGGGAAGCATTGTGTTCGTGCGAGAGATTAAAAAAAAATTTTTGCTCAGAATCGAAAATTTTCATTCGCGTTTTACGTTTCAGACATCAAGGATCAAATTTTGTTCGGTGTCTGTCCGTCTATCTGTCTGTCGTCTTTTAATCTTTCGGGCTGAAGTCCCTTCCCCAAAATTAAATCTGGATCCGTGTATTATACTATTATCAGAGCAAAAGTTCGAATGTAAAAATTTTCAACTACTAATTCTATGTGTATTAATGGTGACATTTTGTAGTCTGCATCTGATATAAGTACTCTGCTACTATGGAAAATAGCAGATGACCATAAAATATGAAATTATTCTAATAAAGCATGAAGAAATAATGAGTTTTTATGCACTCTTGTAAAACAATAAATACATTTTTACGTAAGACCTTTTGCGCTAAAGTATTGAAATTCATGTTCAGTATGCATTTTTTTTTTTTTTTTTTTTTTTTTTTGTTAAGCATAATAAAGTATGGAATCTTCAAATACGACACTCTTTTATTGAATGTTGAAGGGTATTCGGCTATTCCGATTCTGCTTCTCTCAGAGATTTTATTATCATACGAAAAATTGTATACCTTGTAATATACAACGGAAACGGTGAGGAAGCTATACTGACCTTACTTGGCAGACTTTTTTTTTTTTTGTTATTTAATCTCGAGAACGGGATTAAAACTCGTAGCATAAAATGTTTGCTGGCATCTTAACTCACTCGACCTCGAAATTAAAATGAATAAAAATATTGTTTATAAATAAATATATTTATTTAAGTTTACAACTGAATTAGCTAAAAATACAAGTAAATATGAATTGATAATATTACATGTACAGGCTTAAAGAGGGACTTTACATTGGTAAAAATCTGAAAGAAGAATATATAAATATTAAACTATATAATGATTTCAACATGTTTCACTTATATCTGTTGAACAGATCAGCAACCTGTGCCTTCGATAACATAATTGAGATTCTTATAACAAAAATTTAAGATGGAAAAAACAACAACATTTTTTATCGTTTCCCAAAAAACATCAAATTTATCACAAAAACTTTTTACCACAGCTATAATAAGGTTTTTCGAGATATAAGGAGCTTTGTGACTACATTAAGCATTTGAGCTATTGAATATAATTGCTGATGTCAAAATAAAAAAAAAAAATATATCAGAAACCACAATCCAAATATTGGTAATATTTTTAGTGTGTAAATAAATTCATTTTCAAGTTTCATAAGATCGAACTTTTAATATATTTTAACTAAGTGAATTCAAAAAGAGTTCTTCTGCATTATACTTTCCGACGGAAATATACAAAGAAGGGTTAATTACTTTTGAAATTGAAAAAGTTTAAGTACAGCTTTGAGCCTTAGCTTCATTTTTTTTCTTCTTATTTCTTTTTAAATCGTTTCAATAATGCGATAGATAAACTTATTACTTCCGCAGGAAAACGAAATTATATGCCGTTAAACTTCTAGTTAATTATTTCTTTAATATTCTCTTAAGAGAATTTTACTTTCAAACTAAAATTTTTAATGCCGTAGCAATATAAAACTTCCTTTTTTATTAAGAGACATTTTATGTGGTTGTTAAGAAATATGCTACATGTTACTAATTGATCAAGTTTTCTCTCAAGATTACATTAATTTTCTAAGAATCTCTAAATGAGTCAAGATATACAAGGTATGTTTCTAATTTCAGCGCTGATTCCATCGGTAGAATCTAACGATTGAAACCTAGACCGATGATGGACTACGATTTATACTGAGTTTAGTAACGAAAGTTGGATTCAATGGTAAAGTTAACACCCAAGGAAAGTGACAAAACATATTAAAAAAAATTTAGGAAATACAGAATTGTTGAATTTCAGGATAGAAATAAAACTGAATATAAACGTGTAAAGTAAATTGAGAAATAAGAGCACTGAGGTTAAATAGAGCGGACCCATGGTCGATGGAATCTCTGAGCCATTGGTGAAGAAAGATACATCCATTGATTGTTTTCATCGATGAGCTCAGCGTAATAGCGTAACCTATGAATTGCACCCGAGCTTGTGACTGTTCTCAGGATCTGATATGATAACATTTGGAATAAAATATATACCGAAATTGATGGCCGGTACAGAAAAGGCATACTTTTTTTTCTCCGATTTGTTTTTACTACAAAAGTCGGAAAAATAAATTTAGTTTGTAGCCTCATTTAAACAATGACAGTTTCAATAATGTTATATTATTACGACAGTGGGAAAGCGCCTGTCTGTATGATAGTTGAAAAAATGGCGGATTTAGAACAGCTGACTGAACATCAAACCACTGGAGTTATGATTATTTTAAGGATGACAACACATTAAAAAAATAGAATCAGGTGCGCGCAACACAATACTTTCACTTATCGCTCATCTTTGAATATAAATTATTTTCTGGCCGTGTTAGGCTATTATAAATTTTTTAAATTTTTTTAATATTGCAGATAACAAATCATAAATACTATTAAAATAAAAGTCCTATTTATTATATCACCAGTTGATTATGGATTGTACGACTATTAAACTGTTATTTTCCATAGCAAAGTTCATTAAAACGGAATTAAGAGGTTTGCATTGTCTGTCATAGACAGGTCAAAAGTTGTCACACTAATTGTAAGTGAATTCTGTTGGAATATCGCAAAGGGAAAATTTATCAAATTATTCTCTAATTTAATTTTATAAAAGGTTTCATAATGATTTTTCGGAATAAACGGACGATAGATACGTCATTATTTAAATATAATGTCAGATCTAGAGTTATTAAACTACAGTAAATATATTTAAGGTTATATAAGTATCCATGAAATATGTTTATGTTTCACTTCTTCCTTCACAAAAGTATAATGAAATAGTATCTTAAACAGTGCCATTGCTTTGAATCTGTGGATTTTAAATACTTTTTCAAACTAAAATAAAATGTTAAATGTTTTCCACACAGAACATATTTGGACTCGGGAGACCTCAAAACGTGTATTTCCGTTGAAAACCCAGATTAAAAAATTTTCACGATCGCAATACTTACACTTACTATATATTACATATATAGGTAAGTGAAAGTAATAAATCCAGAAGAATTGATTTCAATAACTATATTAATAAAAATAAGTTTCATTATCAATTTAGATGAACTATGTAGTTTTTATGTAGTTACAAAAATTAAATGTATATAATTTCTTTGCACATTTAGTTTTTATAACTTGATTTATTAACTAAGCTAATTCTAGATATTTATTTATTTTTAAAAATAAAATTTAATGTTTTTAGCATATGGTGTAATATATCTTCTGAAAATTATCTGTTGATTTGGTATATAAATATTTCTGAAATTAAATTTCCTTTTTATAATTAGGTAGGCAAAATTTTAAACAAAAAAAAAAATTAATTATTTGTATTGACTTTCATTCCAAAAGTTATCAAGTCTAAAAGTATCATTTAATGTGACAATGCCGACCGCGAAAAGTACCGACAACTATCACGAAAAGTGTGACAGTACTGTCAAGATAATGTTAAAATGTCTTCTAGTTCTCAACATACCAATGGCTGCGATAGTTGCTGTCAAGATCATAAGTAATGTAAGACCGTTGCATT
This sequence comes from Nezara viridula, assembly GCA_928085145.1. Taxonomy (NCBI): domain Eukaryota; kingdom Metazoa; phylum Arthropoda; class Insecta; order Hemiptera; family Pentatomidae; genus Nezara; species Nezara viridula. Next base: position 150,476,178 of record OV725080.1, on the reverse strand, counting down.
CGAAGCTGGACCTATATGCAAAGCTAAGTGTCCCATTAAGACACTGCATATAATCCTGGTCGCGTGTGCCATGCCACCCACCTAGTACCTTCCTAAGAAACTGCATCGTTAATCTCTCTTATTATCCTTATCTGCATTTTATCATTCCGTACATATTCTAGTATATTTCAAGTGATATACTAAAGGCATATTGGTGTGAAGGACGTTCACTCGGTTTGGAATCATACGAGCCAATCCAAGACTAAAACTCTTGTGCACGCATCACACAACTTCCACTTGCCACTCTACTTTGGATAGAAATTATTTTATGGTAAATTATGGATATTAAAAAGTTTTTGAAGTGCATTTTTAACGTAGCCTAAACCTTAAACGTTACAGCTAACTTTTAACAACTCAGTAATGCCATTAAAATAATACAAACGTAAAATACTATATCGGCGGTAGGCAATAAAAAATTCGACACTCAATCGGTTTATAATTATGTGCAACTCAACACTGAATCGAATCTCAATGTCTGTTTTTTGTAAACTACATAACTCATATAAAGTACCACTGTCTCTGAGCTATAAATGCCTAGAGAGATTTGAAAGTAAACTAGTATATTTAACCTATAAATGATTATTTATTGGAGTACTATTAGTTAATAACTCTCATTATCCCATAGTAAAATTTACTAAAATGGAATCAGGAGATTTTCATTGCCTACTATCGATAGGTCAAAAGTTGTTACACTAATGGTTAGAGAATAAGCTTGTGATTTCACAGATGGAAAATACATGAAATTATTCACTAATATAATTTTCAAAATGTTACATGATAATGTTTCGAAATTAACCGATGATAGATATATTTAAGGTAATTATTTGTATGATATTAGCGGATGTAGAGTTATATTTATTTCTTCTCTTTCTTTTTTTTTTTTTTTTTTTGCAGATTTAATGTAGATATAGATCGTAATGGTATGACAGGCATGTGGGCAGTAGAGTTAATAAACTACATTAAATGTTCCCAAGGCTACAAACAGATGCTTTATACATTCATGAAATATTTTTATATTTCACTACTTTCACACCAGTACAATGAAATACATTTTTAACAATATCGGTAGATAGATTCGGTAGAAATTATATACTTTCTTTTTCAAACTTGAAAATTAATTTTATAAGTTTAAATTTCGTTAAGAAATTTCATTTGATTTCCTTGTAAACATGTGATTTCTGTTAAATAATATTTGTTTTCAAAAATTATTATGTATAATTTTTTCGTCACTCTCCATTAGCTTTTACAATTTTGTATGTTAGACATTGTTTTTTTAAATTCTCAACTTCTTTCCGACAATATATTTTACGTATACTATCTGAATATTATTGTCCGAAATTTATTATTATTATGTTTTTATTATTTTATTTTTATTATTAAATTTATTATTTTATTATTATTACCTATGTACTCTTACGGGCGAGCTCGGACGCGGTCGTATTCCTTTGGTTCTTCTATTACAACTATTACCAGTTCTGATATGTTATTTCTCCTTTAGTTAATTATCAAATTAGTTGATATTTAATATTTAAATATTTTTTGTATCAAAGATTAATGTGAAATGGTTAATTATTTTAAATAAAAAAAGGTACTTGATGGAAAGCTAATATTGAAAATTAGCCATTTAAGCTCTGTTAGAGAACATAATGACAATAAACCGTACGTTATATTAAAAACTGAATAATAATATACTGAGTTTAATCAAAATAGCTAGATGTTTTAGAAAAATGTTAAATCGATGTGTTAAATCGATTATATAAAGTACCACTTCCGGTTTGCCGATTTTGACGAAAATTTTGCTTTAACATCCAATGGTTATAAAAACTTCTAACTTTCTTTTCGTTTTTGAGCTAGGCTGTTCACATTTATAAACATACACACAGACAATTTTGTGGGATTTGGTTATTTGGACTAAGAGGATCTCAAAACGTGTAATTCTATTGAAAATTCAGATTCGAAAATTTTCACGATCGCAATATTTACTCTTACTATATATTAAATACATAGATTAGTGAAAGAAAAAAGTTAGATTACGATACGGTAAAGCAATTCACGAAATTTTAGACGAATGTTAATAACTCGATAAAATTATGATATATGTTTTATATTTAAAATTCTATATAAGATAATTTTGTGAAGCAATTACCTCCATTACCGTAGTATGCAGATGAATGAAAAATCAAAATCATGCAAATTATTGTATATTAGAAAATGGAGTAAGTAGTACCTGTAAGTAGTATATAAAAAAAAATTCAGAATATCGCCCTAAATAGTAATATTCTAGAATGGTTTCGTAAATAGTAACGATGACCATGTTCTATTATATATATTATGTTATAAATTATTTTTCCTTCCCCTAAATTAGTAGAGCATTATCCATACCTCACTCTAATTGAATGGCAGGTTTCCGAGGCTATTGATTAGAAAGCAAAAAGGCCCAGGATGAATTACCGCCATTAAGGACGATTAGGTGCTGAAGGACAACCTCAGGCACCTTTCTTTCTCAAAAGAAAGGACTAATGATATCCTTGGGGAAAGAGAATTTTTTCAACTCGCGCCCTTTTAGTAAAGCTATCCTTTGAAGGAAAGGTAATAATTCTCTATACTGCCAAGTCATTTCCTTCTTCAATGCTCTAATCTCGTTAAAGGTTTAACAGAAAATACGTAATGTACATAATCTGAATATATACAGATGGAACTCGACTCTCTACAGATCAATGGGCGTCCGAATAAAAAGGAATTTTTTTTCTTATAAAAAAATGTTTTCCTAATTTTTATGTCTTAAAAATGATATGTGGTTAACAAATCAACATATATTTAATATTGAAATTCTATGAGAGTTCTAACTTCTTCCTTAAACGGCCAAATCATCTAATCAAGCCAGAGGGGATGAGATGCTGGCCACTGCCCTTTCCCATGCCTGGCATTATTTCCTGAAATAGTCAGGTAATTAACTGACTGATTGTTTACCGACAACAGTTCACAGATCCAAATGTATGTTAAAAGTCAAAAAACAAAAATATGTATTGCTTTTTAGACCGTGAATTTTCTCTTTTTTTGAGCAAATCTATATATGGATTGGTAGGTGCCCAAGCATAAAGCCACAAAAAGTAAAAATCTCTTTTTTCTCTAATTTTAACTATTTATTTTTTTTTACATATCGACGTTTCGAGTCTTTGCTCCATCATCAATAACTTTCTTTTATTTCACCTAACGATGTCATATAATCTATAATATAGTCAGCGAAACAGTGCAGGGATCTAAATGAATGTTCCCATTAGGATAATTTTAGAAAACTAGTAGGCCCGTGCGAAAAATTCGCACAGCATATTGTTATCAACTGCCAAATAAATAAGAAAATACAATAATGCAACGCATCAAAAGATAAAGGAATCAATTATTACTTTATCGATAAATGTAATCGACAAAGGAAAAAAATGTAATTTAAATCTTCATTACTGTTTGGAACCAACATGTTTACAAGTTTCAATACGTTGTATCTTTTCTAAAAATTGTCTGATTTCGATGATTCTTTTTTCATTTTGTAGGGAATTTAGTAATATTTTATGTTATCATGGATATAACGCTGAGGAAAGTAATTTTTTAGTTATTCGTAAAAAAAGTTTGTTTTCTTTCATAACTTGTTTGCCTGAATTTTCGGGGTGATTGGACTATTTTGCCCGCCTGAAGCAGAACGAAGCCTTCGAAATTGGTGGTTCAATCTTGAGATTTGGTGAAGAATTAACGATGATATGGCTTGCCGATCAAAAACACCATCGATAAATAATATAAACTCCTCCTCTCTCGATCATAGAGGTCTCAAGTCGGCGAAATGAGACATGTATTCAATGACAATACTACAATTAACGTAAGGTCGTGTTGATGGGAACCCTATGCCTTGCGTTATCTCGAAAATAGTACGTTTTTGGGATTAAAAACGCAGGATCCGATAGTGCCGGAGGAACTATCCGGGTCATGCTGTAAGCATCAAAATCTTCTAGATCCAATTTGTCCCGTATCGATCTACAGACCTACCACTGTTCAGGTATTGAAGCCTAGCAAAATGTTTGTATCGACTTTATTTAATTTAGGAAAAAAAACAAAAGTGGAGAATACGATTCACTAACCCCCATGAAATTCTTAATCCAACGGTACCCCATTCATGGTATTTGAGCATGATAGGAGCTTATATGTGGTACAAAACCGATTTCGAGCCTTACTGTAATAATATATGTGGGGATAGTGGTAACAAAATTATTAAAATAAAAAATATTATAGGTTATAAGACAATATTAAAATACTCATCTTCTTTTTTTTTTATTAACAAAAGATACATTTTGGACTTGGTACGCAAGTTTTAACGATATTTGTTTAATAATCCTCGCAAGTCCCCAGAGAAACCCATTTACTGTTTTTAATAGTCCGTGGTACAGACCACTTGAATTGGGGCGTTTTCAATCTCGAGATCATGAAACTTTGTTTATGTAATTAATAATTTAATTAGTTACGATAAACTCGTCAAGATCCATGTGCTTTCTACTTGAATCGTACGATAATTTGAGCACAAAATGGAGAAAAAAGGTGGCATAGAAAAATACTAGGCCGTTTGGCATGACCTACACTCACGAAACGTCAAAATAACGAGGTTTTATAGACCAAACGGCCAAATCTATTTGTATGTCACCTTTTTTCTCGATTTTGTGATCAAATTATCATACGATCGAAGTGGAAAACAATTGGGTATATAGCACTTTTTAGTAACTAATTAAACAGACAAAATTTGTCGACCTCCAGATTGAAAACGCCCCAATTCCAAGAGTTTTCGTAAATAAAATAGTTGTAGGTTACGATGAGATCAAACTATTTACGAAGTTTCAGGCGGATGTCAATGATTTGACAAAGGTCTGTACCACGGACTATAAGTACTCAAATATTACTCTATTACCTAACAAATGCTTATTTGAAATAGGATTAATTTTTTTACGTAGCAAGGCTTAAAAAAATATTTATTAAAACATATATATAATCTAATATTATATAATCGAACCAATATTATGGAAGATAATATTCATAATAAATTTCATAAACTAAGCGTCAATTCCATTGATGGGTTTTCATCAATCGATTGAATTCAGTAGCAATAGACAACTATTTGAATGAATGAAAACGTCTTTATTAAACTTTTTTAAAAATTACACAAACTAATATATATATACAAGCTACAACACATAGACAATGGAAAATTCCGTCTGTCGAGGTCTGTGTGTAATTAATAATAAATATTCATCACATTTATAACTGAAATAAATCAGCATTAATATATCTACAGTATTATTATGGTTTTATACATCCATTCTAGCAATTTTCTTTTTCACTGTCTCATCTGTTTAAATAGAGTTTTCGAAAAACAAACATTAATACATCACAAATCAAATACATAAGAAACTTAAATTCAACAATAATAATAATCATCAAATACAATATAGCAATAAAACAAACTTTACAATAAATAAACACGATATTGTATCAATAGCTTATTATCTGACTAATTGGGAACTTTGCAATGTGGCCTGCTGTACCTAATTGCTTAAAGGCTTTCCAGTTAGAACCCTTTAAAAAACCAAATAATTCTTCTGGAGAACAGGTCCGCTGCCCAAAACATTTCTCTCTTAACTCACTGAACATGTGGCAAGTCCCCAAAAAGTGAATGATATCCTCTTTTTCTTGAGAGTTACATACCGGACAGCAATCGTTAGACAACTATTTATGATTAGTTTAGGAACCAGCGGTTTAATGGATTCCAGCGGGAGATTAACACTGGAAGGTTGCAAGATAAATGAAAGGTAAAAAAAAAGTATTAAATTTGAAAATAGAAATAAATATAGATAGAAAGTAAACTGAATATAAATAGTTAAAGTAACTTGAGAAATAAAAACACTGAGAGTCTATACATCCACGGGATCTATCGAAGTGTTGAGCCATCGGTGATTCAATGCTGAATATAGGTATTCGGTTTATTTTATTGTTGGTTTTCATCGATGAGTTTAGGGACGGTATAATGAATTTACGATACCAGAGATGACCTCCGTACTGAGCTTAAGAATTTGCCTAAATAAAGTCATGCGGGAAGACCCATCAGGTATTGAATGTATGATTTATAACTACTTTTCCTTACGTAATCTGTTTTTGTAATAAATAAATAAATAAGTAGGAAGCCATCGACGAAAATGTAATAACTGGTAGAGACAGCTGCAATAATAAAAGCTCCAGATGTTAAATGGAGGTTTACAAAGGGTCCCGAAGCTCCGATGAAAAAACAATGACAGGACTTTAACCGAGGCGACCAATCCCGGGGAGAGAATGAAATTTTTAAGAGGGCCAAGAGAAACTTTTGTGGTTGTAAAGGAGCTCGGAAAGACTCAAGATGGCGGTAAAGCTTTTATTTTCACAAGACAAATTCAATTACTTCGAACCTTTTAATCTTAAGTGGTAATGTCTGGCTTTATGACTTACGGAAAATATTTTTCATTAAACGTTTATTCCGAACAATATTATAAACAATTAATAACGCTTTCTGATCAGTAGGCTTGTTGATATACCAATTATCATCATATACATGAAACAGCAACTAAAAATTGATTAGTATATGTAGTAAAATTTTTTGTTATTAGCAAAAAGCAATCAAACAAAATTAATTAAATTCAAGAGATAATATCAAATAATTAACTATGAAAAGTGATAAAAAGAACCTACAAATGTATCATTTGTAAACAAAAAATTTTTTTGGAAAGCGGAATAGCTCAATGAGTTAGGCACTGGGTTTCTCTACCAAACTCTTCATGGTCATTTTTTACCTCAGAAAAGGGGATTTGTTATCAAGCTCCTTTTCAGTCACCTCTTTACGGGTATGTATTCTGTGTCCATGTCGTTAATAAATCTATTGTTGTGTCCGTGTATCAAATTAAAATTAACATTAAAATGAGAGTGAAAAGTAGGTAGGTGTTGGTCGATGGTTGTGGCAAGTCTGCATGTGAAATTTCGTTGTTATTTTTATTTTAATATAAAATTTTGTTACAACGATAATATCAATCCTTTCTTACATGTCTTCAAATAATATATTAACAGAAAATATGCCATGATAGTCCCAACTTGTACATTTATATTTTGGCAGATGCGTTATTAAAACATACCATATTTTGTCTAAATAATGAAGAGATGCCGTGTTCACGTGTTGCACGGAACTGGAGATCTAGATTTCAAATTGATGCTTCTTTCACGAAAAATGCATCATGAAGCGATGGAAATCGACTTTGAAATGGAATTGATTTATTCGAAATTGGTATGGCTTTGCACGATTCTGTGATCATATCCACATAATTGGAACGAAAGGTATCAAATTTTCATTGCAATTGTCCTTTAAACATCATTAAGCAGGTTTAAGGGCAAATTTTAATTATAATTTACCTATTATAAAATTAACTTCATATTATCTTAAAAAAAATAAAAACATAACCCAATTATTTTTTTAAAAAATGAATCTAGTATCCACCATGGTCTCAATAGTAAAAAACGCAATAGTAAAAAACTTTTTCCATAGACTGTACTGCTTATGGCTTCAACTTCAAGCCCTTTTAATTGTATATATATATATATATATATATATATATATATATATATATATATATATATATATATATATATATATATATATATATATATATATATTATATAAATTAAAATTATGCCTATTTTTCAAAGGGATATATCTATTTATATTAATAAATGAGAAATAGTAAATAATATAACTAAGCAATATTTAATTGCACGTAAGCAGATAAGTAACTAAGGTTATTTGCCTAACTGTGTTGTTTAAATGTCTTTCGCAGAACTCATTCATAAAGAGGAGAAACGGATGTACTCCGGAAATTCCGGAGTAGTATTTATAGGAAATTAACGTCTAAGAACAAAAATATTAGAGCTCTGAATACCACCAGACTGAAAATAAACATCTCACATATAAGATATAAAAATATACATAGCACGAACACTTTGTTTTTAATATTTAAAATAATGACTTACTCTATATATATGTTAATATAAATCCATTTTCCGGCTTTCAGTAGAGGTGGATTTTGACATATAAGGTATCTAAAGATAAAGAATATCATAGAAAAGAGACAAATTCAAATTTCGATCCTTAAATTCAACCTACTATTGATAAAAGTCAAATAAAAAAATAGGAGGTTTCAAAACTCCGACATTAGTAAGTGGGTGGATTTTGTTTTATTGATTCTGGTACAATTCCAAAGGGATGTATTTGCCCTGCGTTTTAGGTTTTACTTATATTCAACGTTTTTTATCGCGATTGTAAGTATTACTATGGTTAACGACGGCCTAAAAATTTAATTAAAAGATAAACGAAGGAAAATAGTTTTCAGATGATGGAAAAAATGGCCCTTAAATAGAAAAAATAGGCCTATCTCAATCATTTATAGAAATTATGGAGGACAATCATAACACTTTGTTGAAAAGTTTGCTCTCTGTCAGATTACAAAGTATTGTGGTCATGGGTGCCCATCCACTACAAGATCGATGGCGCATGTTAATTCATCCTTCCTCCCCCTCTCGTTCCAAAATTGTATTACTTTCCTCTTCTTAAAAACAGTGCAAGCGAAAGTAGGATTAGACAAATCATAGATCATACATAATTACACTTGCTGCGGTCTGTCCGATGTTTTCCTCCTAGTTCTCCGTTTTGAAATTTTTCACTCCAAAAAAAAAATAACCTCGTCGAAATGTGCCCCCTCCAGAAAAATTTTGATGGCGCAATTTGCGTCATAAAACATCCTTTTGGGCACCCCTGGTTATAACAGAATATAAATTATAATTAAACGCCACTGATGCTTTAATCTAAAGGCTGTGAAAAGAGAAGATTTTTCTAAACGCAATACCTAAATAACTCTTCCACCATAAATGAAATCTTTAAAATATCTACATATCTAAAATTCAAATTGTAATAATCAGAATATGCAGGCAATAATCATGTTTATTAGGTTTACCAACGTTCCGCTCCAAGCACATTGGTCATCATCAGGGATAAAAATTGTATGAAAAAGAGAGAGGAAAAAGAGGAACGTTAACATGAGATAATAATAATGCAAACATAAGCCCATACTTTTCATTCTGGAGGGTTGGGAAATAGCTATGAATCCTCCCCTCCCCAATAAAGTTTTGAAAGTTTATATTACGTATAAAAATTATGAGTGACTATTCGAATAATCAACATAATTATTGTAAAACGAGCAATATAATACTGTAAATAAAAAAAATATTATGTATGTTTATTTATTTTTTTTTTTGCATGTTTTACGGGTATAATTGAAAATATGTTAATAAAATAACTAAATATATTACATATTTTTACTGTCACTTACCTATATATGGAATATAAAGTAATGGAAAGTATTGCGACCGTGAAAATTTTCGAATCCGAGTTTTCAACGGAAATACACGTTTTGAGGTCTCCTGAGTCCAAATAACCAAGTCTAAAAAACCAAATAAAAAAACAAAAAGTCGTACAAAACTAATATTACGTATTTAAGATAGGTATATACCTTAGATGTGACACCAACTTTTTCCTTAAAAGGAGACGGAGTAACTAGATTTTTAATGCCTACCGTCGATATAATAAATAGACTTTTTGTAATTTTAATGGTCTTAATGATTTGTTAACTGTAAGGTTTAAGATTTAGCTCCGTTTAAAATGCACTTCAAACATTTTACAATAGCCCAACAATACTAGAAAATAATTTCTATTTAAAGTAGAGCGGTAAGTGAAAGTTGTGTGTTGCGCGCACCAGATTTTTATTTTTATTAATAATAATACTTTTATAAGGCAGTTAATACTTTTATAAGGCAGTGAGATGAAATCTAAATTCAACGATGCTTCAAATATGCCCCAGGAAATGTGATAAAATCTTCACGTAAAAATGGAAGGCTGCACAAGAATGAATCATAAAATCCTAGGATATTGTTGTTATTTTTACTGTGGAGGAGGTAATGGTCTCTCCCGCCATTCCTCTCGAAGTCTTCGAAAACAAACATAACAATAAGCTTAGACAAAAAATTGGTTTGTTTTCTAACTAAATAAAAAATAATAAATATACAAAAATTACAGATAAAATAACTAAAACAATTAAATATTTAAAAGTAGGACTTAAAATCTCCTTCCAGAAGAATAAATTTATTACCATAAACCCCAACTTTAGGAAGACAGAAATAAAAATCAAAGTGGTTAAAAGCTTTAAGTACCTAGGCGAAATAATCAGCAGAAATTTATTGGAGCAAGAAAGTATGTAGTATAAGATACAAAATTTGGAGAAATTATGCTACTTAATGAGTAGCATTTATAATAAAAAATGCCTCTCCAAAAAGTCCAAAATCAGGCACTACAATACATTGATAAATCCAGTGATACTATATTGAACAGAGACAATGTTCTTTTCCAGTTTGGAGAAACTGCTGAAAATAGAAAGAGTGATTCTTAGGAGAATCCATGGGCCCAAAATAACACCAGAAGGAAACGGAAATGAGGGTAAGAAGACTTATGTTTTATGGACACATGCAATGGATGATCGAGTACAGGTTAAACAAGAAGATTTTCAGTAGGGTTATGGGATACAAGTTTAACCACGGATACACGGTACAAATAAAACAGGAAATACAGAGGCTTGGGATAACATTATGTGAGGATAAGACAGAATACAAGAAATTCCAGAAAATTGCGGTGCATCTGGTGGACAGTAAGGAACTTCCGTCCAGGAGGAAGTGGAGGGAGGAGAGGATGAAAAAATTTAGCGATATCCTCAAGCAGAGATGGGGATGAAAAAGAAACCAGTATCATAGTCGCGTAGTTATTCAGGGCTGTTTCGCGTCAAATAAATAAATAATTTAAAAGTAGGCTATAAACAAGACTAATCTAATAAGTAATTGAAGTGATTTTGTTAATTATACAAAATAATAAATTTGAAATAGTCAATGCTTTAAGGTAAGATTCAGAAAATTTTATATTTTCAAGAAGAATATCAATATGTATATGTAACAATTGAATCAAAAGTATAATAATAAAAATTTACAAGTATATATAATAACAATTACCGATTTCTGGCCATACAAACTTAATAAACAAGATAATTTACAGCATATTATCTTTATATAAACAGTTTAACCGTCTCCGCTATCTCCTTCCATATAAATCCCGTCAACTCCTGGTTTCCTCCCTTATGTTCCCCTACTTCGACTATGGCTGTCTGGTGTACGGCGGACACTTCGAAGCCAAACTTAAACGCCTAATGAACTGCGCAATACGTTTTGTTTTCGGAATCTCAAGAGATACGCATATAACCCAGTATTACACCAAGTTGAAGTGGCTCTATCTATCCAACAGCCGTCTATACTTCCTTGCTACCTTTCTATACCAAGACATCAGAACTTTAACTCCTCCTTTATAGGCGTGTAAAGTAACCTAACCTAATCTAAACATTCTCTATAAGACAAGACACAGCGGTCATGTTAATAGGAAAATCAACCTTTTAAATTAATTAATCTATATTTCCAAAAAAAAAAAAAGGTCTGGGAATAAGTCGCCAACGGTTACTTTCGGACACTCAGCCACTTTCCAAAATCTATAGTGTGATCGGTAAGACGTTGCATTTTAAGCATGTACCGAAAATCTGTACCACAATAAAGAAATTGCTCCACCCATCCCATCGCCGTCAGTGCTTCCTAGCACCTTCCTGTACCAGTTCATTAGAACTCATCGACCATCCTATATTTTTCACAGCCTACAATTCAAATATTTCATTCAATCCCGTTTCACTAGATCTCGTACCTCCGACTAACGAACAGCGAACTGCGGCGTTTGACAAATCCTTTATAATTCAAGCCGTCTCCTTCTGGAATACCATCCCTCCCGATATCCGACATGTACAATCAGTTTCCTCATTTAAATCTCTCCTTTTTCACCACCTACTCCTTTCTCAACCCGATCGATCATGAAATGTAGATACGAGAACTTTTAAAGTTCCCCCAGAAATGATTTTCTTTACTTATGTTATTTACCACGTTTGTATTATACATATCAGTATAATACAATTATACATATCACTTTCTGTACCAAATTATTAGAACCCATCGACCCTCCTACATTTTTCACAGCTTACAATTCAAATATTCCATCCAATCCCGTCCCACCAGATCTCGTACTTCCGACCTCTATCCTCCTCCTCACCGAACTGCTGCGTTTGACAAATCCTTTGTAATACAAGCCGCCTCCCTCTGGAATTCCATCCCAGCTGATATTCGACACGCTCAATCAGTTTCCTCGTTTAAACCACTCCTCTTTAAGCACCTACTCCTTTCTCAATCCGAATGATTGTGAAATATATCTTAGAGAAATATCTGAGCACCACCAGAGACTACCTCAATTTATTAAGGTTATTTTAGCTTCTCATACATATGTACAATTTACTTGTTCTTTTTTTCTCTTTTCTGTATTTTTATCGTAAGTCAACTTTCATTGTAAATATACAATTCAATTGTAGCCACACAGACATATAATCTGTATTCATATTTTGTTCTTAAGGGACAACAGTCCCAGAATAATAAAACATTTTTTTCATTTCATTTCATTTCATTTCATCAGTATGTTTTTAGTGTAATAGTTCTATTTTTTGTTTAATTCTTTTTCCAAAATCTTAATCTTAATAAAAATTGTAAATAATTAATTTTATGTATGGCCGCACAGGTATTTGGTCTGTAACAGTAATTTGTCCTAAAGGGATAACAGTCCCAGGATAATAAAAAAATATTTTTATATCATTTCATATCCTGATTATTTGTCATTATTATAATTTTAACGGTCAACTCTAGATCCATCTCAAAAATTCTTGTTGTTAATTGTTTTCTCTACGAGATATTAAAGTTTTAATAGAAAAAAAAAAACTAATCATGGACTGGAGATAATAAAAGTCGAAATAAAAACGTATTAGTCGAAGACAAGCTGGAGCCTAGAGGCAATTGGAGACCTAACTTGAGCAAAGGGGTGGATGAGTTAAAGCTTTCTCCAGCTCCATGTTCCAGGAGTTCAGGATTGTCTTACCCTGTCTACCTTCATTTGGAAAGGAAGGAGGAAATACCTCAGGGTATTACTACAGTAATTTGAGAACATTTAAACAATAAGATTCAATAATTGCTATTTATTTAATAATAAAATTTATATAAATTAAAAAGCGTCATAAAAGGAGATATTAGACTATAGGACTACATGAAATGAAATCATAAATTCACGAAGGGTAAGAGGTAATTTGAAAGGAAGAAAGTAAATTTTATTCTGGGACATTTAGTTCTTCAGAATAACTATAGTGAACACAGAAATGACAATTGTCTGGCTATTATGAATGATTAAATGACAATTAAAAATAAATTAATTTTCAAAGTTGTCTGACCTTAACATTGAAATAAAGAAAAGACACTCTAGTAATCAAGTAATCTTGAAGTAGACATATGAATTTAAAGATGAATATATACGGATGAGTAAATAGCATAAATAGCAAGATATCGGTATAATATAGCTGATATCTCTAGAGCACAAAATAACTTTATTTTTTACATATATTCGAAAGATTGATTACTGAGGAGATGGAAAAATAAATTGTGTTTAAATAAGGTCAAGGATGAGGATTTCCGTAAAGAGGTTGGTAGGGAATTCCAAAACGAGGTAGCACGTATGACGAAGGATTTTTTAAAGGAAACAGTTCTATGAGAAGGAATAAACAAATTTGAGGATTGGGATCTCGTGTTGAACGAATAAACAGAGGAACAAGGAGTAAAGAAATCCAGAAGGCAAGAATGTTTTTTGGTTGTAAAGGTTCGGGAAAGTAATGCACTTAGAAAATATTGCCGTCGGAAAACTGGATAGAGCCACTTCAACTCTGCATAGCAACTGGAGACGTGGGAGCGCCTGGGGACTCCAAGTATAAATATAATGATAGTCATTAGTCTCTTTAATCTGATCTTAAGCCCACCAGACAGTCCATTGTATACAAGGCAGCCATAATCAAAGTGAGGCAAAATGAGTGTGATATTTTGGAATTGATTTTAATCCTTCACTTTCGAAACAAATCTTCAAACAATCAATTCTTGACGAAATTGATACTTGATTATTAACTGATATGACTAGTGTTATATGTGGTGATGAAAATATCAGGATGGATACACATGTCAGCTGTTTAAACTGTGTAAAGGGTTTAACCGAGGGACACAAGCATGCTACTGATAAAAAAGACCAAACGCTGACAATATATCGACAACCACACTGCAAATACCTGTAAGAAGAAAAACTAAAAATTTTCCGAAGACGAAAAAAACTGTGTAATTTTTATTCTATGGGCATTATATTTTCCGTTAATTTTTTTTTTTTTTTTTTGCAGGCCAAAGATGTAATGTTTTCTGTAACATTTTTAAACATTTGACTGCCAAATAATCTGTTAGAGCCATTACTTCTAACTTATAGCTAATAAAATTAATCATCTCGAGGAAATAACTTTATTGAACCTTTTCACCTTCTCTCTATGCTTCAATTTGTTTTTATTTTTTTCGTCGACGTTTCAGGCAATTTTATCCATTTTCAAGTCGAATGGACTTGTATTGTTTACAATTAATTTTATAAATTACATTTTTTTAATTATTTTTTTTTATTTTACCCTTCATATTTGTTAAATTTATAATTATTATGTACACCAAATTTTATGTTTTTATGGTCATTTTTTTTTATGCATGTTTAATGTTATTAGTTATTCCTGGTTAATTTAATTTGACTTTTTTTTAATTTTCATAGATCATATTATTTATGTGATGTTACATATTTTACATATATATATATATTTGTGATTAATGTATTGTAATATTATAGATAAATATATTTACTTGAAAATGGGCAAATTGCCTGAAACGTCGTCGAAAAAAAAAATGAATTGAAGCATGAAGAGGAGGAGAAAGGGTTCAATAAAGTTATTTCCTCGAAATGATTAATTTTATTAATTAATAAAAATAATAGGTTTTTAATTACTTTGAAAATTAGTTAGGTAAAATCAATCAAATTTATTGTAATGACACCCATAACTTTGTTAATAATGACCAGAATCAGCTTTCCAAAATGTAGAGAAACGATACTTTTTAATAAAAATTTGTAAAACATTTCGAGTATTTTATCACAGGGGTTATTCACTTTTTTGTGAACTTATTAGAAATTACAAAAAAAAATAATACAAACCGTATGTTAAAAATTAATTTTAGTCTATTAAGAAATCTCATTGATACTTTAGTGTACGCTTTATAAATTCTACATTTACATAACTACCTTTCATTGAGCATTTCATTGCGTTTTTTTGGTACCGACACAATAACCTTCACTGTTACTTAGTTTTTTTACATCAAAATTTGTTGGTTTTTAAGTTACAGGTTTTTATAATAGGCCATAGAGAAGAAATGAAGCATCGTAGATTTGATTTTGTGGGAGCAGAATATGTGCCAGAAGAAGCTTGGCCAGAAAATCTCAAAACATCATTTTCCAACAATTCCAACGAAATTGACCTTACAGGCAGTGTGGCTGTCGATATGATCTAAAGGCTATAATACTTTAAAAGTAAATTTCTGAGGGTAGTAGGCACAGCGAGAAGAACAATACACACAAGGTTAGAGTATAAATACCTGTAAAAACTGAAGAGAAATTTGAACTTGTCACGGTAGGAACAAATGTTCATCTGAGAGTAGGTATAAGTTGACTTACCTATGAATACCTGGAAAAAACAAAAACAATATCATTAATATGTGATTTATTAAAATGAACATGCAACAAACTAAATATGTTATAATAAATAAATTCATTATTTACTAGATTCATTATTTTATTATTATTATTTTTTTTTTTGGTAGTATTCGAAACATTAAAACCATCTGTTTGGACAAATTTCAATTCAAAGATTTCTAAGCAATGCTCGTTCGTCTTCGTTTTTGGTACCACTAACTTAGGAAGTAAGTGACGCAGCCGTCACGCTCGACTATGTAACGCTCATTCGGTTGAAGTCGGTTCGAGTCGACTAAATTTTGCATTGAATTAAAATAACCAAATAAAAACTCGTTATCATTTGATTCTTGACACTATCTTTTTTTCCCTTTTTCCCTCTCTAACGCGATGTTGCGTCAAAATACAATTATAATTATACATATAGTAAATGTTATTACTTTGTCAATATAGAACAAAAAATAGTTTATGCACAATTACAATTGTATATATTGTAAATGTTATTGCTTAGTGAATATCGGTAAAAAAAGTTATATTTCATATAATCTCGCATTTTTGTTGTTTTCCCTTTCATCCTGTAGTCTTAAGCAAACGCCGTACTTTTTTTAAATGTATCTTCTTCAATATATTTTTTTTTTTTGGTTTTCACAAAAATTATTTCATGCTTCCTTCTACAACGACAAAGATCTCCAAGAGGAAATCTTTGAAAATCAAAAGATTACGCTTTAGAAATAACCCTTGACATAACTTGATGAGTCATGGCGCTAACCCTTCCTTAGACTACGACCTGGCTTTTGATTCCATTTGAAGTACTTATTTTAAGATCTTATTTTTCTTCCTTTATCATACTTGTTTCTTATTACTCTTCTTTCCTTACGAATACTAGTTATTTTTTTTTTTTTATTTTTTTTTTTTGTAAGCTTCAACTGATCTAACTTTAGATGGTTATTTTTAAATGTGAAAGACCGGTATTGGATAATACAGAGAAGGACCCGGGCCCGTGTGGGCGTAAGAAATGTTTGTGCAAAGAGGACCCAGGACCCGGGACTTGCAATTTGTCAACGTGCCACCTAGGACCATTTGTCACCCGCTTGGAAATTCCTAGCCGATCCTGATGAGGTACTCTTCTTATTGGAACCATTGCCTCTTCTCTTTTCTTAGTCATATGTTAGTCATTTAATAGAGTAGAATAGTATATATTCCTAATTTTTATATAATATATATATTTAAATTGGTAAAGGCTGAATCGTTGATTTAATACAACAATTTAAATATTGTTTAATTTATATAAGATATATGTAAAAATATAAGATCGTTTAACAATATCTTTTAACAGACAATTAGGTAACAGACAGATTTATCATTGGATATTACATCTTTAAATATATTTTACATACAGAAACGAAAAAAAAGTAGTACAAATACTTTGTATAATTTGTTCAGCATTTAAGTCAGGTCACGTTAGCTTCTCTCTGAGGAAGATTACGTGTACTGCTGTAACAGTAGACAACAAGTCTGTTCCCTTAAAACTCAAGTATCTCGGACTATACTTCGACAGAAAACGCACCTCGAACATGTACACCAAATTAATAAAAAAAGTAAAACCAAGAACTAACAAGACGATACAAACAACTGTCACATCCCTTATACCGTAAATCTCCACCCAACTTACAAAACGAGCGACTAATCTACACCACTACCCTTAGACCAATCTCAACATTCGGAGAACTTAAGAATTGTTATAGTTGTTATTTTATGTTTTCTGTATATATGGATTGTATGTGTTCATGCGTAAAATTTGTAAAATAATATACTGCCATGTTTCTCACCACTAGTGTCGCCAAAATGCGAGACCGAGACGAGTCTTGGTCTTGCAAACTCAGTCTTGGTCTTGCGCAAGAGTCTCGCAACAGCCTTGCAGTTACCTATTACCTTATTACTGGAGAGATATTGCTGTATTTTTTTAGATAGGAAAAACCTAACTAAGTCTATATGAAAAATTAGAAGAGTTAAATTCAAAAGCACATTGAATACTTAATAGTTGACCGTTGCATTATAAAGGAAAGATATTGTCCGGGGTGGTGGTCATAAAAGGCTAAATAGCGGCAAAACTATTTTATTAAAAGCCAACGTTTCGACACGACTTTACAGGTCTTCTTCAGGGAGGTGTATTCAGCTAGGAGTTCACTTAGAACTGGGTTCTCTTTTCCACTTTGAATTCTAAGTGAAACTCCTAGCTGAACACACCTCTCTGAAGAAGACCTGCAAAGTCGAGTCGAAACGTTGGCTTTTAAGAAAATAGTATTACCACTCCGGACCATCTCCTTCCTTATAAAGTATATTGTTTTCAAAAATTATTTAAATATAGTAATTATAATTGTCAAGTATTAGTAACTCTTTTGTCTCAATTTGTATTCAAAAATCGATTTATTTATTTTCTGAGTTCCTCCTACACTACGTTCCTCTATCAAATCATCAACACTCATCTTCCTTCTTACGCCTACAACATTCTCCAATTCAAATCCTCAGTCCATTCTCTTTCTACAAGATCTCGACCTTCTAACCTTCACACGTCTTCCACAACTCCTTTATTGCTCGCTCTGTCAATTTCTGGAATTCCCTCTCTATCAAAATTCAGAATTCCCCCTTCATATCACATTCGAAACCCTCCAATTAAAATTCCTATCCCAAAAACAGTCTTATAGTTGCTAACTATTCGACAACATACATTTGTTCCATGCCATTTATTGTCAAATATCAATGCTTTTCTTTGCTAGGGATAATATTTTCTTATAGGGTAAAGATTTTCCTACTCTTGATGGCACTGAACGCATTCATTGTTTGTTTTTAGCTAGTATCTTTTATTCACTATTAAATTCTTGCCTATTGTTTCGTTAAGAAATAGTGAGGATGTATTTATATATTACTCAGGCACTTTATATTGTATCATATTTATACTGTATTATCAAACAGACTGGTCAGGTTGAGCTTTCCTCTTTCTCAACAGAAACACAAAGCTTATTTCAAGGAAGAATCTGATATATTTTTGTTTCCTTAAAATTATATATTTATATTTTTTTATCACTGTGAAAAGTTTCAAGTGTCTTGTCATAGTTTTAAGTAGTCTGTATATAGTTTTGTGTATAGCATGTTTACCTAATATTTTCATTACATTTTTTATTTTTTTTTTTATTTAGGGCAGATGTAATCTTTTAATTTCGTTCTATTTTGTTATTCTCAAGGGACTCAAGGGATCCAGAATAAAGTTATTTTCTATTATTATTATTAATTTTTGTCCGTGTGACAGATTTTTATATTTCTGAATAAATAAAAAAAAAAAAGGATTCCGAAAAACACGTCTACATAAACAAAATTCAAATCACATAGTTCAAAGAACTTGGAAAAATCTTAAATTCCCTCTGGTTTATTTCAAACCACGCTATACATAACGACATGAACATACCAAAAGTAAAATCTTACATACGTAACATATATACAACATTTCACTCTTCAAACATTAATCATCCAAATAAACTTGTTCTCTCTTTTTCTTAAATAGACCAAAATAGGCAGAGGTGAGAAGGTAGTTTAAGGGAGCAAACGATCTACTAGTTCTGTAATGCTAACGGAAAAAAAGTGACAATTTTACTATATTATGAATCTATTATTTTTATCTATGTAGAGATTGTTGACCGTGATATAATAGGAGGAGTTGATCGGGAGGGGGAGAGGTGCGGTCAAATAAGTACTAAATTTTAAAAAATAGTATTTCTAACTCTCGGTGGAGCTCCGTGGCAGACTGAAAAGATTAATGAACGGTTGCGTGAGATTTGTAATTGGTGCCCCGAGATACTCCCATGTCTCTCACCACTACACTGAGTTAGAGTGGCTCTTCCCCTCCATTCGAAGACAATATTTCCTCGGCACATTCCTCTATCATACCATCAACAATCATCGTACTTCTTACGCCAACAACCTTCTCCAATTCAAGTCCTCAGTCCATTCCCTTTCCACAAGATCTCGACCTTCCGACCTTTACATTCCTTCTCATAGATCTACCTCGTTCCAAAATTCCTTCATAGCTCGCTCGGTTAAATTTTAAAATTCCCTTCCTATCAAAAGTCGGCATTCTTCATCCCTGTCTACATTCAAAACCCTCCTATTCCAATTCCTGTCCCAAAAACAGTCAGATACTCCCTAACCTTTTATGTAAAATTTCATATTATACATAATAATGTATTTACATATAGCTCATAACTGAAATACTTATTAGCAGATTCGACTTTTTTTTTTTCTAAAAGTATATATTTATATTTAACAATTGTATGTAGTTTTAAATGTCTCGGCAAGGTTTCAAGAGTTTTGTATATAGATTTTATTTTATTTTGTATATAGTATGTATAACTAATATTTTCTTTACTGATTTAGCTTTACCTTTACTTTTTATGTTTGTTTTTATTTGGTACAACATTTTAATTTTGTAATTTTTTGTTATTCTGAAGGGACTTCGTCCCAGAATAAAAATTATTTTCTATTCTATTCTATTCTATTACGCTGACGTTTCGACCCACCTTGCAGGTATTCATCAGGGCGTCTATCAACAGCCTCCTGCAGTGCCACATGACACACCCTGATGAATACCTGCAAGGTAGGTCGAAACGTCGGCGTAATAATTAAAAACAATTTTTTTAATTTAGTATTTATTTTACTGCATCCTTCCTACCCTACCCCCTCCCGACCAACTCCTTCTCATATTTTTAACATGTTACTGGTATTTAACATAATTATAATTTATAGAATCAATCAATGTTTACTCGATCAATACGTGGACTTGTCCTCTGATGGTCTTTAACAACATTATAGAGCATGCCCATATGTAAAATATGTTTTCAATACATCCATTGTTATTATTATTTATAATAAATAATTTACTATTTGAAAATTATTATCTGTATCTTGATCAAGAACATCCCCTAATTAAGTCAGGCTCTTGAACAAAAGAGCTCAACAGAGAGAGGACACTGAATAAGGAGCACTCAGTCCAAGATGAACTGCCACTCAGGCAGACACAGAGCACAGTATCATGATGATGGATATCTATTATAGTGGCTCTATTGACTGGTTGGCGTTGTTACCATGGCATAATCAGCGGGGGACATTGTCTTCGATTACAGTTGTCATCACTATAGCTTATGGTAGAGTAGGAGATATCTAAGAACAGTGATATAATTCAAATACCTGATAACAAAAGGTAAAAATACATTTATTTATCATTATATACATATATTAAGTACAAAATTGCCCAGTCCCTTTTTCTCCTCAGTTTCTCAACCGACTTTTACTTTCCTACCTATACTAGGTAAGGAAAGTATTGCAATCGGGTCAAATTTCCGACATGCGGTTTTCTATGGATGTATACGTTTCACAGCTCCCTGAATCCGAAAAACACATTTTTAGCCATTGGTCTGTCTCTCTGTCGGTGCCAAGATTTTCTAGGGAACTACTGAACTGATTTTCTTGCTTCTTTTTTTATTTTGTAGGGTTTTGACTACTGATGCCTGTGACAGAAATTCGGTGCTCCATGCGCAATAGCTTGTGCGCAATAAATGAAAAACATGTTTTTCTATAGACCATAGCGCAAAAACGGCTCTAACGATTTTGATGAAACTTTCCTGTAATGTTCTAATCATTGTTCTTTCAATTTTCGTATATAGACTAAATTTACGAAAAACATTTAGGAAAAAAGTTAAAAAGAAAAGAAAAAATGTTATAGGGCCTATTCCCTAAGTATGTATTATACGGTAAAATTTATAATAAAACTTTTGAAAGGTAATTAATTTACCAAGAAAACAAAAAAAAAAAAATCATCGGAATCGAACCAGTATTAGCCAGTCGCTTGAAAGGTAATGAAATTTCCTACAAAGCCATATAAAAATCGTTCATTTTGGACAACTATTAACGAAGTTACAGCTATTCAATTTCCAATGTAAGATTATGGTTTCATATCCTGGTGTCAGAAAGGGGTGAATGAGAGAATATAGATGACTAAGTGAGAGTAAGAAAATCTGTTGCCCGCATCACAGAAGCTTCACTATTTAATTTACTTTTAACAGAAATTATTGTTTGACAAAATTAAGCTATGGCAAAAAGTTTCTGATCAGAAATATTAGAGGGTATTGAAATTTACACACTGACAGCCGGTTTATATTGCTTGAGTTTATCAAAGAAATTGTACTTAAATCTGTTTTTATATCAATTTTCAGGAAAATAATTCTAATTTAATTTTGTTTACTTCTTAATGGACATATTTGAAGGTATAAAAACCTTCCTGAAATAGGTAGGAAAGTCGTTTGAGTGGACACACAGGATTTCTTTTAATTATTAACATCCGTCTAAAATTACGTAAGTAGCTTCATCTTATAATGACATATAACTTCTTTACGTAATTTTCTTTTCTTTTTTTTGTTTCGTAGATATTGAAGAATTTTAAATGAATGAATGAAACGAAAACATATTTTATTATTCTGGGACCGTTGTCTCTTTAGAACAAATTATAAATACAGATGCGTGGTTACAATTAGATTATATATTTACAATAAGAGTTGACTACAAATAAAAATACTGAAGAAGAGAAAGAAAATTGTACATATATGTGAGAAACTAAAATGACCTAAATAAATTGATGTAGTCTCTGGGGGTGCTTAGATATTTCTCTTAAGTATATTTCGCAATCAGTCGGATTGAGAAAGGAGTAGGTGCTTAAAGAGGAGAGGTTTGAAAGAGGAAACTGATTGAGTGTGTCGAATTTCAGCAGGGATGGAATTCCAGAGGGAGGCGGCTTGTATTGCAAAGGATTTGTCAAACCCAGCAGTTCGGTGAGGTTGAGGATAGAGGTCAGAAATACGAGATCTAGCGGATTGGATGGAGTATTTGAATTATAAGCTGTAAAAAATATAGGAGGGTCGATGAGTTCTAATGATCAGGTATAGAAAGGTGGCTAGGAAGTACTGACGGCGATAGGATTTATAGAGACACTTCAACTTGGTGTAATACTGGGTAATATGCGTATCCCTTGAGATTCAGAAAACAAATTTTAGTTTTATCAATAAAAAAAAAATCTGGTGCGCACAACACACAACTTTTAATTACCGCTCAACTTTGAATAATTTTTTTTTTTTTGGCCATATTGGGCTATTACAAATTTTTTGAATTGCATTTTTTACCGAGCTAAAGCTAGAAGCTTACAGCTAACAAATCATAAATACTATTAAAATAACAAAAGTCCTATTTATTATATCTCCGGTTGATTATGGATGGTACGATTCGTTGATTATGGATTGTACGATTATCCGACTATTAAACAGTTATTTTCCATTGCAATGTTTGCTAAAATGAAATTTAGAGATTTGCATTGTCTGTTATAGACAGGTCAACAGTTGTCACATTAATTGTAAGTGGATATTGTTAGAATATCCTAAAGGAAAAATTCATACATTTTTTTCACTAATTTAATTTTCTAAAAGGTTACATGATGAATTTTCGGAATAAATTGACGATAGATACCTAATTATTTGAATATAATACCTAGATTTATTCGAGAACCCTAACAAAATACAGTAAATATATTTAAGGTTATAAATATATACATTAAATAATTTTATATTTCACTTCTTCTTTCACACAAGTACAATAAAATAGTATCTTAAAGAGTGTCATTGCCTTAAATCCGTGGATTTTAAATACTTTTTCAAACTAAAAAAATATTAAAAGTTTTTCTTCTGACTATTATTTCCGGCATAGATATGTATCTTTCTTTTTTTTCTCCTATATTCAATTATCAAATTCTTTTAAAAGTTATATTTAGTTAAAAGTTATTATATACTTAAAAGGCTCAAAAGTACCTGGACGAGAGATTTTTTCGCTTAAAAATTCATCAAATTAAAATCAAGACAGGTAAGAATGCTACTCATCCTCACGCCTATTTATCAACGCTATTTATATTTTTTCCGACAGAAAATTCACTGATTGTCATTATTTTGGATATGTGTGGATTAAGAAATAAATATATTAGATATTTCAATAAATATTTCACGTATTTAAACTTAGTAAAAATTCTTCACGATATCCTTGATCTCCATAATATAGAAACAATATGTAGTAAAATAAACATAGAAAGAAAACATATTATAATAAAATCAACCTGAAAATAACTCAGTAAGCGGTGCAGCAGTATTCCTAATATAGGCGGCTACAATGTGCGTCACAGTTCAAATATGTCGCCCTGTACAGGAACAAACATTTTAAATAGAATTACAATTCGAGCCATATATTTTATTATTTTAAAACACTTTCGATGTTGAATTCAAGAGACATCTTATAAATAAAATAATGAACTATAAAAGCAGGATTATTAGCGGCACTGCGACATTCTTGTAGATCGAAGATGAAGACTGCAGAGCGTTTTCACATCAGAAAAAATAATTATTGAGGAGACGGGGAAGTGAAATTTCATCAGTATTAGGAACAAAATTTCTGAACAATATCAATACTGCAAACAAATTATCCCAGCAATATTAATATTTGAAACGAAATTAATGTTTAAGTAACTAAAAATTAGTTCCATAGTAAAATAAACAAAATTTACTTTAATCGAAAGTAGAGTTTTTCTTTGTTACAACTATTTAAAGAGGACTGATGTGCGGTCCAA
This sequence comes from Nezara viridula, assembly GCA_928085145.1. Classification (NCBI taxonomy): domain Eukaryota; kingdom Metazoa; phylum Arthropoda; class Insecta; order Hemiptera; family Pentatomidae; genus Nezara; species Nezara viridula. Next base: position 150,451,570 of record OV725080.1, on the reverse strand, counting down.
CATAGCTAGGTTCCCTTTAAAAAAAAAAAATATTTGTGATTTTTCTTTATTACTCTTTATCTGTACTGCATTTACCACCCTTGTAGAAAAACTTTCTCATTTAATATGCTGTGGGTCCATATTAATTAATTTGAGGTTTATTAATTGAGATTCACCTCAAATTGTGTAAAAAAAATGATGCGATTTTCTATCCAGTCACCTAAAAGGACTATTTTTAAATTTTATATATTTATAAGTAAATTTTTTCAAAGTTTTTAGGCAATAATGTTTATTATAATATATCACGGTAAAACAATAAACAAAAGCTTTGTAACAGTTAATTGTAGTAATTTTTGCAGAAAACATGGGTACTGCAAGGTGGAACGGAAATCACATTATTTTTTTCACGTCTTGAGGTGAATCTCTAAATTTTTCCAGATAAACCTCAACTTAATTAATATGAACATAAAGCTTATTAAACGAGGAAGTATTTTTTTTAAGTTGCAAAAATAATTTTTTAACTTTTTTTAAACGAAACTTAACTGTATTTGTCCGTCCAATAGTTCTCTTTAAATAGTTCTGACAATGACAAACTCTACTTTCGTTTAAAGTAAATTTTATCTAGTTTACTATAGAGCAAGGTTTAGTTACTTAAATAAAATATTTTTTAAGTTAGCACCTCCTAATCAACAAAAAACGCGACTCGGTTAAAAAACACAAATCTTAAATTTACTTTTCTGCTGACAATTGGGCAATTGTTTATAAAAACGTTTTTGTAGATCTTGATGAAGATTAACCTTAAAACACAACTCTTACCAGGGGTGCCTAGAAGGGGGTTTCATGGCGCAAATTTTACCATATAAATTTTTGAGGGGAGCATATTTTGAAGTTTTGAGGGAGGCGAAATTGGAAGGGATTACGAATTTTCAAGACTAATAGACAGGTGTAACTCATGGAACTGACCGCAGCAAGTGTATTTAAATATGATTTAAGATTTGTCTAATTCTACTTTAGGTTGCTCTGTTTTTAAGAAAGGTGAAGAATAAAATATCTTGGGAGAAGGGGGGCGTAGGTTCTTGCGCCATCGATTTTAGGAGAGATGGGCACCCCTGACTCTTACAACTATATCGTTTACGTTTACACCACAGGCCTTTTAACAAGAATTAGTAATTTAGATTCAGTAGGACCTCGAAACACATATTGCCGTAGAAAATTCGGATTCAATATTTTACGATCGTAATACTTCCTCTTTTTCTTTTTGAGTAAATTGTCTTAACATGAAAGCGAAATTCTCTTCCGCTGTTGGTCACCGAATCCATGTGAATAGGTACATAGAATAGAATAGAATAGAAAATAATTTTATTCTGGGACTAAGTCCCTTTAGAACAACAAAAAAGTACAAAGTTAAAGTATTATATCTGGCCTAAGCAAAAATAAATATAAAAAGTAAAAATAAAGAAAAAAAGTAAAGAAAATATTAGTTTAACATACTATGTACAAAATTTAAAAAAATCTACATACAAAAAACTTGAAACCGTGCCAAGACACTAAAAACTATTTACAGTGGTAAAATATAAGTATACACTTTAAAAAATACATTACATTCTTCTTAGCAATAAGCTCTGTGTTTCAGCAGTAAAAAAAAGGAAAAGAAGACGAATCTGATAGTAAGTATTTGAGTGATGAATTATATGTAAATATATCATTATGTGAATCATTTTGAATAATATGTAAATTTACATAGAAGGTTGACGGGAGGTGTCTGACTGTTTTTGGAATAGGAGGATTTTAAATGTAGATAGGGAGGGAGAATGCCGAATTTTTATAGGAAGCGAATTCCAGAAATTAACAGAGCGAGCAATAAACGAGTTTTGGAACGAGGCAGATCTGTGAGAAGGAATGTAAAGGTCGGAAGGTCGAGATCTTGAGAAAAGGGAATGCATACATAGTAACCAAAATAAATAAATGTTAGCTGATGCGAACTATTCGATGTCCTGGTATTATTCAGGAATACTCATACGCACATAGCATAAGTAGTACATATTACTAAAACTGTAATCGATAGTGATGTCCAACAGTGACCTTTTGATCCTGTATTACACACTAAGATATTCATGAGAACCCAACCATCCGGAAGACAGAGCGCTGATGGAACCGGTCATGTTTGAACTCGTAACGTAGTCATTGAATTATCATATGGACGAGTGTCGCTTAAGCTAATAGCCATCTTCCATTGATGACATGACGTTAACGAGGAACAGTTTGATATCTGTTTTACCAAGTCATAAAAAAAATCAGGTGTGTTACATCCCATAACTTTCAATATAAATTAATTATTTAAAAAGTTAATAAACAGTAATACCCAAATCGTAAATACCAAAAGATATTTAGAATGCTAATGAGACGGTAAGGGTATATAAATTAATTAAATAAATAACAAACATTAAAAATCTCGAAAAAGCTCGAAACCGGTTTTGTATCAAATGTTAGCTCCTATCATGCTCTGATGCCATGAATGGGGTATCTTTGTGTTCAGAACCATACTCACTGCTTTTGTTTTTCTTTCTAAAATAAATAAATAAATAAAGTCGTAAACATTTCGCAAAGGGTTCATGATGCAAACACGAAGATCCGGTTAAGACCCTGATAATGGTTTTGTAGCCACACAACCTCAAGTTAATTGTAGTGCTGCCATGGGCTACATATCTCATGTCGTTGACTTGAGGTCCCTATGATCGAGAATGGAGGAGTTTATATTATTTATCAAAGATTTATTTGTCGGTACGTCATATCTTCGTTAATTCCTGATCAAATTCCAAGATTGAGCCATCATTTTCAAGGTTTCCTTCTCCTTTAGGTGTGAAAAATAGTCACATACCACCGAAAGTTCAGGAAAAAGTTATGAAGTAAAAGAAACTTTAATTACGAATAACTCAAAAACTACACAGTTGTTCGTTCATTACACCAATGGTTATTTAAAATATTACTACAAACCTACAAAAGGAAAAAAAAATTGAAATTTGTCAATTATTAGAAAAAATACAGCTTCTTTTAAATTAGTAAACAAGTTGGTTTAAAACATAAATGAAGTTTAAATTAATTTTTGCACATTTTGTCGATTATAATTGCGAGAAAATAAGAATTGATTTATTCATGTTATATATTTATACATTCGATTGTTAATAGTTATATATTCATTGTTATATAGTTATATATTCATGCACTCTATTCAAGCAATCTCTTCGAACAGCCCTGATGAAGGCCTGAACTTCAGGTCGAAACGTGGGAAAATGTTAAAATAAATATTATTATTTATTTTTGCCATTTTATTTCTGACTGATCACCCCAACCATCCTTCTCTTCGTTATTCATGTTATAATACGTTGCATTATTTTATTTTATTTAAATTTGTCATTTAATCACCTACCAATATGCTGTGCGAATTATTCGCACGGGCCAACTAGTTAGTATAAATTATAATTCACTGTACTTTATATATGTACTTTATACAAATTTATGTTTTTCAGCAACACTTGTCACAAATACTTAAAGCTTTTTTAGCAAGACTTAGCTAAGTATACTGAGGGAACCATGAAACTTGTATTTCTGTTGTAAACTTGAATTCTAAATTTTTCATGAACGTAATGCTTTTCCTTTCTACATATTTAAAATATGTGTAAGTAGGAGTTAAAATGAATCTGTGATTAATAGATTTCACGCACGCATTTTTTTTTTGTTTTATAATCACTGAAAAACCAACATAATATTTAGGTATATACTCTTAGTAGCTGACATTGTTTTGAAGGCATTTGACAGAAGGGAACCATTTCCAAATATCACTCGTTTTAAATAAATTCAGGACAAAATTAAATAGGAAAAAGGAAAATCTAAACCTTTCAAATAAGTATATTTTCTTTTTGGTCTCAAAACTAATTTTATTCAACCCACAGTTAACTTTATTACGAATTGGTGATTTTATTATGTTGCCGCAACAACCTAGTTTAAATAAAAAATAAAAAACTGTACCACTACAATCCATAAAGGTTCTTGGGTTCAGTACTGTTTAGGGAAAGTACTGTTTCCTAAAAGTCAACGGTTGTACAAGAAGGTGATTTGACTGAGATCACGCTCAACCACCAGATTTTCTCCCTTAATTAATTATTTAATTAAGAGTACCCACTTCATAGAAGCTGAGTATGCCTTAGAGGGTATGCTAGTAGAGTATGCCTTAGACCCTTATCTCAGGGTCGCCCCACGGCTGCTGAAACAGAATAAATAATCTGTCTGCCATGAGCCGGAATTCGAACTCTTGAGAACTGAGCTACACCATTCAGTTGTATTAAATAAAACAACATTAAATTTCTTACGTGTTTGTTTTCTGTAATTTGTAGCCACAATTATTGGTGAAACTAATTCATGAAATATGTTTACTCATCTATAAACATTATATTACAATTATTTTACTATTAATAATAATTATTTTCAGTATACGATTGTTCACCATCTCCTTTGACAAAGGAAAAAAGCAAGACTCCAAACGTAATCTTGCTAACCCGGAGATGGGATTGAAGAGAGCTACAAAGAGACTACAGAATATAGGATCTAGACTCCATCCCTCCGGAGCTGAGTTCTGAGCCAGCCAGGTATTGTCAGCTTTGTCTGCCAAGAAAGGACCTCCCCGATATGATAGGATGAGGACTTTATGATGGATCATATAATGTAATATGATTAATGACCTCTTGTTTGACCAGATAAATCAAGTATAAGGATACAACTAAAGAAAAGATTAACAAAAATATATAAAACTAGTTGGCCCCTGCGAATAATTCGCAGATAATTTTATGTAGTATATAAATAGCAAAACAATATGGAAATAAGTAGATCCTATGTATTGTGTAAGAAAGGAATTAATATTTTCTCCTCAGTCAATTACAATATTTCATGTAACATAATAGACCAAAATATTTGTACAAATTGCTTTGTTAGGAATTTTTTTAACGCTGATAGGAAAGATAACAAAGCCTCGATCATGGGATTTTCTAAACTATTAAAAAAAAAAAATGCACGAACAAACATTTAAGAAATAATAAAGTTAATATATTAGCCAGGAAGAAAAAGTGTAGTAGAATAGTAAATGCAATATCTTTAAAGAGGAAGAAATTATTAAGTATACCAGAACTAATGAACTGTATCTTTGTTAATAATTGTCCGATTTTTAATTTTTTTTTTTTGTTTTGTATGTAATTTAGCAATCTTTCTCGTTATCGATATCTTCGAAATGATTGGTCAATCATAGGATTTGATAAAGTATTGACGAAGTTATAATGACAAGATGGAGTCCTGTCATGGCAACGAATTCACTTTTCATTAAGTTGTTGTTGCCTGCCGTTAACTAAAACATTCATAACTCCTCAGGATTGTATCCTAATAAAATACTTCTACAACCGTTGAAAAGCTGTATTATCGCTCTTCAAGACCGTACCAATAACTTTTTGATTTAACACACCTATAGAAAGCAAATAAATAAAAACTCCTGACAGGTTTTTATTTTATATCTTGAGTTCTAAATTATTTAGAGAAATATAGTTTGTGACATTTCGTGTAATTTATAAGGCCCTGTGTCTCTGCAACATTTCAATCATACTTTTCGTGATTTTCGAAGTGATTTTTCACACTTTCTAGCTGGGAAATACAAATCTCAACTCTGTTTCTCCTTAAAAAAAAATATTTCAGCACACTTTACTCTTTCGATTTTTACGATCTTTTTTTTTTTTTAGGTAATCTAGTAATCTTTCTAATTATGATGGGCCCAATCAAGAAAAAAATGCATGCTTTTTCAGTTATTCGCAAATAAAGTTCCTTCATATCCTTCATGACTTTTTTTCTAGAAATTTCAGGGAGATAGCACTATTTTTCGCATGTGAAGGAGAATAATATCTTCAAAATGAGTGGTCAATCATCGGATTTGAAGAAGAATTGACGAAGTTATGGCGTACTGACAAAAAAAACACCTTTAAGAAATAAAATATAGGATAATTTACAAATGAATATTACATTATTCATAATATAAAGTCCATAAAAAAAGTAAAAACAATTTTTAATTTTTTTGAGGTATAAAGTACAATATTTGCCACTATTATGATAAATTGGAAAAAAAATGGAAAAGTTGTCTTAGTTGACGATATACAGGGTGTCATAGTTCTTAATCTCCAAACGTTGAGGGATGATTACAGATAAGATATTCAACAAAAACGTTTATTTGATGCATAGGCCGATACCGAACGGAAAAGGAGTTAAGACCAACTGTGTGTTTTTTTTAAGGTGGTACCGTATTGTTTTGAATTGAATAAGAAGGAATTGCTCAAAAATTGTTCAAGAATACTAAATTATAAGTACACCATCGTAAAGTAGACAAAAATTGTATTTGAGATTATAGTGATTAAATTTACTAAAATCAAAAAAAAAGCTTATGCTTCTAGTGTATGGGTACTGTAACTGCAGGAGTTCAGTGGCCTTATGAGACCTCCTAAAAGTCCCTTTTATCATTAAACTTTACTAAATTAAAAAATAAAAACACATACAAGAAATTGTCATGTACAAATTGTTTTTCTGACTTTAAATATCTGAAAACTTCGAATGAACGTAATTCCGAAGCTACTCGTTAGAAATGGGCAAACTTTACATCATTATTATTTGTACATTTATTTAATGTATATATAAAATCTATCTGTAAAGTAAGACCTATCGTATTGGATCTTTTTCATACAATAATGGAAACAAACCCTTCAGAAAGCATCATATTCCCTTTGGACACAATAATAATACTACATAATATTATAATTAACTCATTATTCAGTCTTCTTTGGCAGCTGATATGAGTGTCTTCATTAATATAAACTTATATTTTTCTGCTAATGCCAGACTTAGCAATATTTCATTAGTTAAGAAGAAGCTGATTTTCAGATCTCTGGTGGAATCTCTGTAATATGATTAATGATAAGTGAGCCAATCAATAATTTATTATTTGTATAAAGAGATCCATTATTTACTTTGAGTAATTACACAATATTACCTAGGCATTACAAAGAATAATATGTTCTACAGGAAGAATCGACTCCAGGTCAGATCGATACAGAAAAACATAAAAGGGCCATCTAATACACTTGAGGATGTTATGATTAACGATAGCGGTAACACTATTAATCAACAGATGGCATTCATTGGATGGACGCGAACGATTTGCTAGCGTCCAAATAACGAAATTAGTATCGATTTCGACTGTCGTAACGCCGCCTGGATTATGTCATGAGGTTTATATTTAGGCTTGTTGCTTGTGGGTGACACCGAGCTGCATAACTCCGTCAGTTTGAAACAAGGTTATGATATCTTCATTATCTAACATTTTACATAAATCAAAATCATAATTACAATAATATATAATTGTTTTTTTTCTGTTGCCATTACAAATAATTTAGATCCTTTGTCGCTTATACCAGCCTTTACCATCTCGACATGTCTTATGTTCTTTCTTTCCTGTTATGAATGCAGCTCTATTTGATCTTTGTTGATTCGATCTATCCATCTGGCTTTTGCTCTTCAACGTGGTCTTTTGCTTACTGTTGGGCCATTTCTAAGGGATTGTTTCTAGCTACATGCCCCGCCTATCTTAACCTCCTTGCTATCACATGATGAGATATTGATTCACCAGTTTCTATACGCACCTATTGGTCTTCCTCTTCCATGTATTACATTTATCCCAGGTCGCTCTGGACTCTCTATAGTGCTGGTTAGTGTCCAGGATATATCTTACACCATAGTTCATAATTATATCGTCGACACCACGTTAAATGTACACATTCGTTACTTAAACATGGTGCCAACGATATGGGGAAAATATTTTCAACGGCAGTGTAATTGTAGATACCAGAGAGTCTTATATTTTCTAATCCATCCCCAAGAAAAATGCATGATGTGCCATTTGCTGATTTCGAATATAACTTTTCCAGTAATTTTACATTAAACAAACCAATACGTCATATTTCATTTAGGAGCTTAGATAATAAAGAAAAATATACCGATAATTTTTAATTTTATAACTCAAGTTTGATAAATAATAAAAAATTAGATTTACTACTGAAAACAGTTGGTTTTTAGAGTGATTTTTTATTATTTATTGAGTGATATAACATTCTGTCAAGTGGAAAATAGTTATGGTGAAGTACGACCACATTCACACTATAGGTACATGCAAATATAAAATAAACTCAGGTAAAAAAAGACTTAATATTAATAAAAAAGTATATACAATAAATACAAATAAAATAACTCACAAATAATTATATTTTTAAAAAACACAGACCTGCCTATATACACTATTTTAAAGTAAGTTAAAAAAAAATGAACAAAATTAAACAAAAAAATGCTTGTTGATGAAATCATATTGTTATTATCTTAATATTAAATAAATATTTATTAAAATAAATAATTATTTCATATTTTTTTCATTAAAAAAACAAAAAAACTATGGCATATTTTGATTCAGCACATTAAAAATCTTTCATGTTGCAAATATAAAAGATACCTTAAAGATACTAAAAAATCTGGTGCGGTGCGCACATGACACAACTTTCACTTACCACCCTCTTTCCACCCCTCTCTTAACAGAATAAGTATTTTAAGACAAAGATGAAGTGAAAGTAAAAATTATAAATGCTATATTGATTGTGCGTATTTTTATTTGTATAAGTACCCTTATATATACAAATTTTAATATTTATATACCTATAATCTATAAAATTAAATACTAAATAATACCAACAATAGCATTTATGAAAACCGCATATGTATATTTACATAATATTGTCGCAGTCCTTATTATATTAAGATCATGTAAGATATGGAAGCGTGTTCTAATCTTTCAGACGAGCTCGGGTGCGTTCGTATTCCATTGATTCCTGAATTACAACTATTCTCCGTTTCAACCTCTAATATCTCCTTTAGTTAATTATCAAATTCTTTCATATTTCATATTTAATTATCTTTTATATTATAGATCAATGTGAAATGACCAATTTTTTCAAATAAAAAATTGGTACTGTAGGGTAAGCTAATATTGAAAATTAGCCATTTAAGCCCAGCTGAAGAACATCAATCAGAATAAAACCTAAATTTTATTTAAAACTCCTAATTTTACACTGATATAATGAGTTTAATCAAATCGTTGGAGCCGTTTTCGAGAAAATTGTAAAAATGTGTTTAGCCCATGCTATAAAGTGAAGAAAAAGTTGCTGTAACATCCATAGCATATAAAATCATTAAATAAGTAATTTCACATTATTGTACAACTTTTCGTTTTTGAGCTAGACTGTTAACACACACAGACCATTTTTCGGGACATGATTATTTCGACTCAGGAGACCTCAAAACGTGTATTTCCATTGAAAACTGAGATTTGAAAAATTTCACACATCAGAGAGTAATAGTACCGTTTAAAATAAATAAATATATTTTTTACTGGGTATTGGAACTAAAAAGAAGGAATACAGACAACATGAAATGTTTTTTCATTTCAGGATACAGAAACTACTCTTGTATTTCATAGTACATTTCATCATTCACTTCAAACTAATTCCAAGTTCTTCAGAAAGTTACATACATTACACAATTATAGTAGAACTGAAAAGAAATAAGAGACAAGAAGAGGAACTGCGATTAGATTAGAGAGAGTCAAGTTGAATCTAAAGTCAGAAACTGGTGAATGAGAAGGAACTTAATTCAGCGGAAGGACTAGAACTTTTTAAAAGTAATTTAAAGTAGAAAAAAGTTAATGATTAAAAAGAAAAATAGTTTTACCTGATCTTAAACAAGTACTGGAACTTCTAATGAAGAAAATTCAAGTTAGTCATCCGATCACTACTTCATTGCAATAGATTGCATCCAGCCAACTTATTTTTAGTTAATTAAATATATATATATATATTTAAATTAAGTGGGGAAAAATCACTTAAATCTGAGATATAATATAATATAATAAGTACCCGTGTTTTCTGCAAAAATGACTAACATCAACTGTTGCAAAGCTTTTATTTCTTTTTATTCCTTGTAATGAGATATATTATAATAAACATAGTTTCTTAAAAAAACATTTTATTTATACAAATAAACATTTTTAAAATTACACTTTTTCAACTATTTTTCACGTAAAGTGGTTATGAAATTGTACCCTCTGAGGCGTCTGAAAAGAAGGAGGCCTCGTGAGCTTCTTGAGTAAATTTATTATTGGAGTGCTATCAGTGGGTTTACCACGAATAAAAAAAAATTGTGTTTTTCTCCCAGATCTCCATCATAGGAATTGATAAGTATTTATCAGAGACAAATTTAATGTATCTTACTAAATATACGTTTAAAATTAGGAAACCTACCGATTGCTTTAATTATTTTCATAACAACGTAAATATTAGGGCTAGAAACAATAATGCTATCAATGTTTAATAACTTAAATAAAATATTTTTCAAGTTATTGCTTCTTATTCAACAAAAAACTTCTCAAAAAATCTTAATTTTCCTACTTTTCTACGGGAAATTGGGCAATTCTTTATATTTACATTTTCATAGATCTTGGTGTCTACTATACAACATTTTAAATATTTTCTTCTACTTAAGGGACACTCTGAATAATTTCTATAAATGTAATATTATCTAAAATATATTCAAAAATTAGAAAAAGTAATCAAACAGTAATAGCAACTATTATAATATTATTTATGTAATATCATGGACGATAAACATTCAAGACGCAGTCATTATTAAGTTTTTATTAGTGCCGACGTTTCAACCCAAACATGTGGGTCATCATCAGTGCTGAAAATTTTTAATACAATCAGAAATATAGTATTATACGACAGATAATGGTTAATAATAAAAATATAGTGATTGATGATATACGAAATAGACAAATGAAATATGTAAAAAGTTATAGAAACTAAAAATAATGTATATAATCAAAATAGTTACTAATAGTTGACAATATAAATTACCATACGTTAATAATTGGTATAACCAATATACTTCTTGCATTTAACTCCTCTAATATTTCATTCGAGCTTATTTAGGTTTCTCGTATCTAAAAAAGTAATATATTTATAGTAATACACTAATAAGTAACTGTAAGACTGTTGCGAGACTCTTACGCAAGACTAAGATCATGATCAAGACTGAGTTAGCAAGACCAAGACTCGTTTCGGTCTCGCATTTTGGCAACATCAGTTTCGAGCACTGAAGGTATTCAAGTACTAACTCTTTGGTAGGTAAGTAAAAGGGTCGGGAGATGATTTCCCAGATGTGCTTTTTCAGATAGCAAAAGGTACTTAAACATAGTCAGAGGGAAGGGGCGAAGGGGGGCTAAACATTTCTCTTAGCAAAATGCAAATAATTTGTTGACTAAATTATTATATAAGTAAAAACTAAAAACTTTACGTTGTTTGGATTCTTACATAATACTATACCTCTGATTGTATTAAAAAAATTCAGCCCAGATGATGACCCACATGTTTGGGTTGAAACTTCGGCACTAATAAAAACTTTATAATGACTGCGTCCTAAATATTTATCACCTACGATATTACATAAATAATATTATAATAGTTGCTATTACTGTTAGAGTACTTTGTCTAACCTTTGAATATTTTTTAGATAATATTATATTTATATAATAATTAATGATATGAAGAACAGTCGACTAACTTCATCCAATATTTATATAATAATTAATTTATATCCTAGAAGGTTACGTTGCCGCAACATTTCACTTAATCTGAAAAAAAAATCAATTTGAATCTCCGCATTTATTTAAATATAGCCTGTATAATTATAATATTGAGAACTATAAAATATTTTGAGTGATATCAAATTTCAGAAATTTCAGTTAGTAAAACACACACTCGAGTCTTGACAGTTAATATCGAATTAGAAGATTCCTGTTGGAACGAGAGTACTCTGTTCAGAAAGTTGTAGGTTCGATTCTCACCTGAGTCAGTTAATATGTTTTTTTTTTGGCCACGAGAAATGAATCTTGACACTTCCATTCTTCTCAGTAAGCGGCGATAACCATTAGTATTTAGCAGAAAAGCCCCATAAGGCGCATTTGTCGGGCTAGTTCCTCTATAAGTACCAGTAAACCAAGTGTTCAAATAGCACTTCCGTCTTCCAGGGCATTGTACTTCAGAATATAATTTTATGATATGTAGTATAATATCTAATATAATAATAACTAACGAAGGGAGATGAAGAAAGGACATAAAGAAAACAAAATGAAAATCCTGCCGTTTTTTTTTATCGTCCGACTCTCTGAAGTTTGCATATCATTAGGACTTCTCAGGGGAAAAACTGGAGTTGTAAAATACGACCACTGCTTCCTTGAGTTTATGTCATTACTGTTTAAAACTTTTAAATATTTTAAATTTAAAATAAAATTAAATATATAATTTTAATTTATCTATTTGAAAATTTTAACATGATGTTGGATTTACAGACATTCTTTACTCTTACTTTCTACTCTAATGATGCTTAAATTGGCGAAACGTTGTTAAATTAGCTGTTTCCGTGTATGTTAGAGCCTTTCAAGGCTTTCTGTTTGAATTTCCTCGTTTATATTTTAATTACCTTATATCTCTTTTGGAGTGTGCTCTTTTGTATTTATGTTACTTGTGAAGTAACCATGTATACTTACAGCGTATAGATTTTGTTGGGTTAGGATGTTATATTCACCTTAGGATACTTTCTTTTATATTTATTAGTTCGTTATTTATTTTTAATTTCGTGCCTATAATAAGTAAGGAAAGTATTACGATCGCGTTTAAGTTCTGTGTGTGCGGTTTTCGACTGACATATACGTTTCATAGCCACCTGAGTCCGAAAAACACATTTTCAGCCATTGCTCTGTCTGTCTGTGCCAAGATTATCTCGGGAACTAGTAGACTGATTTTGTTGTTTCTTCCTTTATTTTGTAGAGTTTTGACTACTGATGCCTGTGATACAAACTGGGTGCTCCATGCGTAATAAGTGAAAAACATATTTTTCTATAGACGATTTTTATGAAACTTTCTTATAATTTTCTAATTAATGTCCTTTTAATCTTCATACTTTTACTTAATTCCTGAGAAAATGCAGGGAAAAAGTTATAAAGAACATAAAAATGCTTTGGGACCTAATTCGCTAAGTATTGATTCTATGGTAAAATGTATATAAATTCTTTTGAAAGGTGATAAAACTACCTACAAAACAAAAAAAAAATCATCGGAATCGAAGCACCTAAACTAGATAAGGAAAGTATTGCGATCGGATCAAATTTCCGATGTGTGCTTTTCGGCGGATATATACGTTTCAGAGCCCTCTGAGTCCGTAAACACATTTTCAGATATTGGTCTGTCTATCTGTGCCGAGATTATCTCGGGAACTAATTGACAGATTTTGTTGTTTCTTCTTTTATTTTGTAGGGTAAAATAAATGAAATTCACTTTTTTTTTCTTAATGGACATATTGAAAGATATAAAAACTTTTCAGAAATAGGTAAGAAAATCGTAAAATTGTCACGTACTCGCGTCCTGGTGTCGTGGGAGTCTTTTAAAATCCCCATCCACAAACCCTGGCCCAAGAAAACACCGTACAGCATTAAAGTCGAGGAAGGGGAGGAATCCCCCCTCTCCACTCCTCCCAAAAAATGTAGAAGAGTCGTGTGAGTGGGCACACTAGATTTTTTGTATTTAATATATTTCGAACATTTTTACTTAATTATATTAATTTTAATACAAATTACTATTTTCATAATCACAACCTTATTCTATGATACAGAGTAAGGTTTTTGTATTTTTTTACTAAAGCGGTTTGCCGAATCGGTCATTTCACCAATTTTCAACGCCAACAATGTCTAACTAAAAATTGGAAAAGAATGCTTTATTGGTTTTGTTTTTCAACGTTTTAGTAATAAAAAAAATGATTTTTTTTTCACTTTTATACAAGGTACATCCATAAGATATTATTTCCTAACATTAAAATGAAATTAATACTTCATTTTAAATTTTGTTTAGTTCTGTTTTAGTTGTATCATAGTTCAGACTATTCGACGCCAGAGGATATAGGGCATGAGTTAACCAACCTTATCAGATGTGGAACCGAGCCCATTTTGTTTCATTCTATATTTACCTTTGAATAATCACCTAGGTCTATAAAAAAAATACGATAAACTATCGTCCCCAAGTTTTCTTAAAAGTTTAAATATTCAAAAAATAGTAGTCTTTATTCAAGTATCTTAGTTATAATTATTATTAAATAATTATTAATAATATTGAATAATATAATTTTATGTTATAGATGACGTTACATGGAAAACCTTATCAGTACCTCCTGTTCTAATTAGAGCAAAAATCGGTTTTTAAATAATAATATATAAAATAATAAATTTACAAGCAACATCGTGAATACAATAATGCTGTTAACAAATATTTATTAATATCGGGATTTTTAGTGAAAGAAAAATGTTTTACATTTGATAAAAACTCAAAGATCTGGAAAGGAAAAAAAAAAAAACCAAACAAGAAAAAATAAACCTAAACAATACGTAAATAAATAAAAAGTACTTCACTGTGGAAAGAAAAAATAATTTAAATAAATTTTGATTGGCCACATTACCAGAGACAATAACTTTAAAACAAAGGATCCAGTATCAAATATCTTGATATCCGTGATAAAATTTTCAAAATACAATTTATCCTGCCTTGATCCTCAATCGGTAAATATAGAATTCCCAAATTTTTCAATGATTTCTACTTATTCCGTGGTTAGACTCCTTTTTTAAGAAAATGTTAACATTTGCCAAAAACATCACAAATGGCTTCATATTATCTTAACCTACATTTTTTTAATTTATGGAAATTTTCGGAAATGGGATGTTTTCAATTTGGAGATCGGGAAATTTGTCTACTTTTCACCTGAATCGTAAGATAATTTGATCACATAATCGAGAAAAAAGGTGGCCTACAAAAATATTGGACTATTTAGCGTGACCTAACACCGATTGTAACCTACGACTCCATATTTTTGTGAGCCACTTTTTCTTTCGATTTTGTCATCAAATTATATCTTATGATTCAAGTGGAAGTCATATGAGTAATAATGAGTTAATGAATTAATTAACTCAATGAGAGAACGCACCGAGTGTTTTCTGAGAATTTTCGTAGATAAAAATTTGTAGGTTACAATAAGACGAAGCCATTCACGAAGATTTAGGCGGATGTTAAAGGTTTTATTTTGCTAGTACTGCCCACCGCACCGACTGCTAGCAGTTAAGCACTGCTTTAGTGAGAAAGAAAGGAGCCTATTTCGCTGCCGCGGGCAGTTATAAATAGTACCTTATCTATTTCTCTTAAGCAGTTTGTAACTGCTAGCAGTAGGCGCGGTGGGCAGTACCATGATCATGAGTTCTTCTACTGTCCATTTGAAGTTTTACATATTAGTATGAGCGCTCATAAATTATCTAAAATATAAAAAGACAGGATTGCCAGCTAATTCCATTTTTACTGATCGACACCTGTGCGCGGCTACGTAAACGAGTTATTCTACCTTTATTTATTTGTTTTTATATATATTCTATATTTAATATAAGTAATATGTATATTTTACTTTACTTTCTAGTATTAGTTGTAGATTGATTAATTTTGTACAGTTATATAATTAAAAATATATTATTTATTGAATATTTAATAGTTGACCGTTACAATATAAAGGAAGAAGATGGTGCGAGGTTGCGGTCATAAATAGGCTAAATAATGGTAAAACTATTTTATTAAAAGCCGACGTTTCGACCCGAATTTGCAGGTCTTCTTCAGGGAGGTGTGTTCAGCTAGGAGTTTCACTTAGAACTTCAGTTCACTTAGAGTGAAACGTCGGCTTTTAATAAAATAGTTTTACCACTATTTCGCCTCTTTATGACCGCCACCCCGGACCATCTCCTTTCTTTATAGTGTAATGTTTAACTATTAAATATTCAATAAAAATATATTTTTAATTATATAACTGACCAAAATTAATCAATCTACAACTAATGCTAGACTGGAAAGTAAAATATACATATTACTTATATTAAATATAGCAACAAATAAATTAAGGTTGAATAACTTTTTAGCCAATTTATGACCGCCACCCCGGACCATCTCCTTCCTTTAAAAATATATTATTGTTTTTATTCAGAGAGTTTTTATACTTTTATCATACAGTTTATTATCAGTTCTTATTTTATTTTATAATCAATCGAGTGTAAAAATGATTTCTTTTTTTATTAATATTTAATGTTTAGTTCAGGTTTTATTTTGTTCAATATTATACAATCCATTATTTTTATTATGTAACTTTTTTCTTCCATTTTTCCATATCTTTTAGTTAAGCGTCATTATATATTAGTCAACCTTGATAGATTATAGTATAACTAATAATACTAATGTATTACATGAGCCGTTTATTTTGAAAGTGGCCGACCTCCATTTTTCTTCGAATCGAGATATTTAAGGGTTTGCGTTTCAATGAATTTAAAAATAGGATATTAATGAGTCATACTGCTTAAGTGTATCTATTAAAATAGTAACAATTATTCAGTGAGTAATGTGCGTTTTCTTATCAAGAATAGAGTTAGGCCACTTTCAAAATTAACAACTAGATTCATTATAAAATTTGAAGGTACCCAAGTCCATTCAACATAATTTAAGATGCTTCAAATTGAAAAACACATTACTCAATTTATTTTACATATCTTTAAACACAATTTATGCGATTCAAACCATTTTTTAATTACAGAATATACAAAATTACAAACAATTTATTCATCTACATTTTGCGCGGGTGAAAGGGATTTGAAGTAGTCATGATGTTCCGGTGGTATATATCGCAATAGGCCAATCATGTCCTTAAATTTTGTTGTTGTAATTTGTCTGATATTTTTATATTATTGAGTGGTGTCAATACAATATTTTCGAATTTTCTTGGTCAACCTCGACGTGGTAATAAATTCAGGACTTTAAAATTTTCATTCTCATTTATTGTTGTCTTATAGAAAATTTTATACGGTTCATTTCTAATAAAACGCATCCAAATTATTTGTAACCAGTTTACTGATTCTCCATCAGAATTCTTAACCCTTTTAAAAATTGTTGCCTCTTCTAATAATTTTGTTGATACAAAATCTTTTTGTCTCATTTCATTTACAATAAAATTATTATCTTTCCGGCACTATTTAATAATCTTGGGGAACGAACAGTAAATTATTCTTCCTTAGGTCACTTTCAAACTACACGGTTCAGTTATTGAACTAATTCTGAAAACTTATGTGTCAAAAATTTATCGTATTTGCTCGGAATATAAACAACCTGCAATGTTTTACTGATATATAGTAGGAAGTTGTACATGTAAACATGGTAACCAGCAAAAAATTGAAGAACGGAGTTAGGCCACTTTCAAAATAAACGGCTCATATACAGTGTGTAAACATAACTAGCATGAAATTATCATTACTCTACAACCCTATTAGGCATATTTCGCCTTCACAGACTTGAGTAAACCTTGGTTCTAATATCTTCTAGAACAGCTCCGAATACAGACATTCCTCAACGAAAAGACAACAGAGGCCAAGTCTATTCTTGACCCCAGTGACTGGGTTAGAGCCAACCTCACGCCAGTGCACTATTGACTCGACATCCTTTCGGACGTCACCCAACGTCATTCGTTGTCGTCCAACCGTTCACCTTACGCTCATTCATCTCCGATCTATCGATTATTTTCTATTTCGAGGAGGCATTTCGTGATTCCGAAGCGATAATGCCAACGACCTGAAGAGACTATTATTTTTTTTTTAATGACTCCTTGATCGGTTTCAGAAGGAAAGACTTTGGTATGATTCAGTCTTATACCGATTTATGAAGGTGTGATTTTCATAAAATTCATGTTATTGTATTATAATTATACTAGTAGACCCGTGCGAAAAACTCGCACAACTTATTGTTATCAAATGCCAACTTAATAAGAAAATAAAATAATGCAACGTATCAAAACGTAAAAACATCTAATGTTACTTTATCGAAAAATATAATCGACAAAGGAAACAAAAATTAATTTAAATCTTCTTTTTTGTTTGGAACCAACATGTTTACAAATTTCAATAAGCTGTATCTTTGCTAAAAATTGTCCAATTTCGATGATATTTCCTTTTGTAGGAAATATAGTAATCTTTTATAAACTCATGTGTGTTACCCAGGGAAAAGTGTGTAATTTTTTTAGTTATTCGCAAAAAAAGTTTGTTTTCTTTCATAACTTGTTTGCCTGATTTTCGGGGTGATTGGACTATATTGCCTGCCTGAAGGAGAAGGAAGTCTTCGAAATTGGTGGCTCAATCTTGAGATTTGGTGAAAAATTAACGATGATATGGCTTGCCGATCAAAAACACCATCGATAAATAATATTAACTCCTCCTCTCTCGATCATAGAGGCCTCAAGTCGATGAAATGAGACATGTATTCAATGGCAGTACTACAATTAATGTAACGTTGTGTGGATGCGAATCCTATGCCTTGCGTTATCTTGAAAATAGGACGTTTTTGGGCTTAAAAACGGAGGATCCGATAGTTCCGGGTCTTGGTGTACGCATCAAAATCTTAAGATCCAACTTGTCCCGCATCGATCTACAGACCTACCACCGTTCCAGTATCAAAGCATAGCAGAATGTTTTTATTGACTTTCTTTATTTTAAAAGGGAAACAAAAGTGGAGAATACGATTCGCTAACCTCCCGTGAAATTCTGAATCCAACGGTACCCCATTCATGGTATTTGAGCATGGCAATAGCTTATATTTGGTACAAAACCGATTTCGAGCCTCACTGTAATAATATATGTGGAATGGGATACATATTATTATTGTACTTGCCAAATATTTATCGAGATGACTTTTTATTGAATTTTTACAATTTATCTCGGAGAGAATTTTTTAAGGAAATAAACAAGTAATAATCGGATGGGGCAAGACCTGGAAATTACGAAGGATGAGATGAAAATTCCCGACCATTATGTTAGAGATTCTGTCTTATGACCAAAGAAACATGCGGAATTGGCCGTAAAACAGAAACTCTTACAGTTTGATTGGAATTATCTACCTCATCCTCTCTACTTCCCAGACCTCGAGAGTGATTTTTCACAAGGATGCGTCATTTCGGAGTTATACGCGAGAAACTAAAACAACTTAAGATTTATGATGAGGCTATCCGAATCTAGTCGATTTTCAGATTCAGCGAGCCAAGAAATACATAGAACCGTCGAGAAAAAATCGTCATCATTTTTTTTCTGTTCAAATTAACATATACGAATATCAAATAAACTAAAAATAATGCATTTCTAGAGTATTAATTTGGAGGAATAAATAAAAAAATCGCTGATTTAGACCGAGGCAGATATCTATCCTTTCATGATAAGCTTCAGTCCGATCCGAATCCACTTGTTTCCAGCCTTGCTTTCTCGTTTTCTGTTAATCCTCCGTTAGGCGTCTGAAAAGAAGATGGTCTCGAGACCTTCTTACCTAGAATTATTTAGGCAGTGCTACCACTGGGTAGTATCTCGACAAGTCTGTTCATGTCATTATTTATAATTTGTGAATATTTATTGGTTGTGTACTTATTTAATATAGTTGTAAATTTCAATAAATATAAAAATAAAATAAAATAAAAACATCGAAAATAGTTTGGAGTCTTAATAAAAAAAAAGGTATGCCTCACTGGCACGATATTGTCGGTAAGAGAACTTTATCTTAATAACTATTTTTCTTCCACTTCTCAAGCGATTTTTTTTTGGCGTTGGAAATCGTAATTGTTCACGATACCAAAAAAAAACGCCATGTGAGAACGAAAAACAAGCGCCTAGTGAAATCTGTTAAATAAATAATGGAAACCATGGCCCGAGGTAAGGGTTGCCACGTCACAACAACTACAAAATAGAAAATAATAAACACTCCTAATGATGGGGGAAAAATTCCCGAAACGTCAACTTTATATTTCACTAAGGAATTGTTTTTGCTAATTCCACTGTGATTTAAATAAGTTTCCCAACAAAAGAAAAGAAAGGAAGTTGCATTTTCTATTATACTCTATGGCATTGTTAATTTAGACATAGAGAATAATATCCAATAGGATAAAGATCTCATATCGTGTACAATCGACAAATATCGATTTTAGTAAGAGAACAAGGAGTGAATAGGGCTGTCCACTGACTCCCAATCTCGAGGGCTTATTGCTGATTGGGCCAAGCGGACAATAGGGTCGTTCACTGATCCGTTCCTTTCGTATTTGTATTTATTTTATTATTTCTAACTAGTGTCAAATAAAGATATTATTATTATTAATATATATCAGTCCCTTATATATCACAAATTTAACCCTTATATATCAGTCATTTATATTATATTTCACCCACATTGTTTATATGTAAAAATATGTGAAATCGCATATCTGAATTTATCTATGATTTCATATGTCTAACAGCGCCTTTTATTTATTGTAACCTTAGATCTAGATAATCCTGTAATCTAATTTATTTCCAATGCCAGACAATTGTCATTAAATTGTAGTTATTCTAAAGGGACTTCGTTCCAGAATAAAATTTATCCAAACAACAATTAAAGCCTAAACCAACATTCTAAATTAAAGCGCGGACATGAATTAAACGCAGATAACTATTTATTTATAGTATTTGAATACGCTTTTCTGTATAAATATAGTGCTGTAAAATCCCTCGATAAATTATTTTAAGCTTTATTAATAATACGCTCACCTATCACTTATATCGCTGCATTAAACGGATGTTTAATATAAATAAATACAACGAATAAAATAACAGGCTCATAACATAAAATTCTAATAGTCCACGATATAGACTCCTTTTTAGTTTCGTACCTATACTAGGTAAGGAAAATATTTCGATCGTGTCAAATTTTCGATATGCGGTTTTTTTATGGATCTATACGTTTCAGAGCCCTCTGAGGTCAAAAAACACATTTTTAGCTATTGGTCTGCCAGGTGAAAAAATTTTCTCAGAAACTACTAAAAAAAATTGTGTTGCTATTTTTATTTTGTAGGGTTTTGACTACTGATTCCTGTGACACAAATTGGATGCTTCATGCGCAATGAATGAAAAACATGTTTTTCTATAGACTGTAGCGCAAAAATGGCTCTAACGATTAATGTTTTGGGGTCTAATTCGATAAGTATATATTATATAAAGTTGATAAGAAAACTTTTGAAAGAGAATTAAATTATCAACAAAACAAAAAAAATTATCGGAATCGAACCAGTATTAGATTTAGCTTATTCTATTTTCTACACATGTTTTGATTTATTACTTTCCTATCTATACTAGGTAAGGAAAGTATTGCGATCGGGTCAAATTTTCAATATGCGGTTTTCGACGGATCTATACGTTTCAGAGCTCCCTGATAAACATCTTTCATTTGAAAAATTATTAACGAAGTTAAAGCTATTCAATTTTTAATGTGTCAGAAAGGGATGAGATGAGAGAAAAAATATGACTATGTGAAAGTAAGAAAATCTGTTGCCTGCAACACAAAAGCTTCACTATATCTTCTACTTTTAACAGCAATGATTGACAAAATTAAGCTGTGGCAAAACGTTTGTTATCAGCAATATTAAAGAGTATTGAAATGTTTAGACATATTTATGGTTTGCATTGCTTTAGTTTATCAAAGAAATCGAACTTAAATCTTTTTTTAGATCAATTTTCAGAAAAATAAATCTAATTTCATTTTTTTTTTGTTTCTTAATGGACATTGTAAAGATATAAACACTTTTCTGAAATAGGTAGGAAAGTCGTGTGAGTGGACACACAGGATTTTTTAAATTATTAACATCCGTCTAAAATTACGTAAGTAGCTTCATCTTATAATAACCAATAAAATTTTTTTTAATCTACGAAAATTCTCAGAAATAGGGCGTTTCATTATTTTAATTTATTTAATGAGGCACTAAAAACTCATTATTGCTATATTGCTTTCCATTTGAATCGTAAGATAATTTTATCATGAAATAGAGAGGAAAGATGGCTTACAAAAATATAGGACCAACATTTTCTTAGGTCACCTTTTGTCTCAGGTTGTGATCAAATTATGTTACGATTCAAATGGAAAGCAATAGAATGTTCATGAGTTTTTAGTACCTAATTAAATAGAAAAAGTTTAACAATCTCCAGATTGAAAATTCCCCATTTCAGAGAATTTTCGTAAATAAAAAAGTTGTGATTTACGATGAGGTACAGCAACTCAAGAAGTTTTATACGGAGGTTAATAATTAGATAAAAATGGGTTTGTACCGCGATCCTATACAATTTATATGTACAAATTACAGCCAACTGATTAAAAGCCTTCATTTTTTTGTATTAATAAAAGCGATTTTCAAAATATAAGCGTATCGATGAAAATAATTTGCGCATTCATAAGCTAAAGTATGAGATAGAATTTGATACTCACTTGATCATTTTTTAAACAATGATTGTCTTAGAAAATACATTTATAGCTATTATAACCAGGGAAATACAGTCCATATAGCCCAGAACCTTGACATGAATAGCGGGGTCTAAGTTGCATCAAATATGGGTAGGAGGTTTCCTTTTTTTTATTTCAGCGCCCTCCCCTACGGAATTTTTATTTACTTAGATCAAATATTTTTTTAGTTATCGCTTCCTATTCAACAAAAACGTGCTAATTAAAAAAAAACAACACAAAATTTGAATTTCCTACTTTTAGATATATAGATAGATAGAAAATAACTTTATTCTGGGACTCAGTCCCATGAGAATAACAATATAGAACAAAATTAAAAGATTACATCTGGCCAAAATAAAATCAATCGAAAAAAAGAAATAATGTAAAGAAAATATAAGGTAAATATTCTATATAAAACAATTAACGCTATGACAAGACAATTAAAGCTATTTGCACTGTTAGACCAGTATACACTTTTAAGAAAACGTTAAAAAATTAAATTAAATAAAAATATATTAAATTCTTTATTAAAATTAGCTTTGTGTTTCTGTTGAGAAAACAGAAAGGCAAATCTGACAATATAAAGTGCCTGATTAATATATAAATACATTATCATTTTGCATTGATATTTGACAATGAATGGCATGAAATAAATGTATGTTGTCGAATGGTTAGCAACTATCTGACCTTTTTTGGGGATAGGAATTGGAATAGGGGGGATTTTAAATGTGGATATGGATGGGGAATGTCGAATTTTGATAGGGATGGAATTTCAGAAATTGACAGAGCGAGCAATAAAGGAGTTTTGGAATGAAGCAGATCTGTCAGAAGGCATGTAAAGGTTAGAAGGTTGAGATCTTGTGGACAGGGGATGGACTGAGGATTTGAACTGGAGAAGGTTGTAGGCGTAAGAAGGACGATGGTTGTTGATGATTTGGTAGAGGGACATACCTAGGACATATTGTCTTCGGAAGGAGAGGAAAAGCTACTTTAACTCAGCGTAGTGGTGAGAGACATGGGAGTATCTTTAGAATTTTTTTACTCAAAATCGGCATTATGTTTATATAACTTTTTTGTAGATCTTGAAGTCGACTATATATTTTATAAATATTTCTCTCTACTTACAGGAGACACTATATATTGGAATTTTTTTTTTTAAATTCAAAATTTAATTGGCTGACGAAGGGATGATACCATTCCTATTATTTATGCGTAAATGGACGAACAGAAGTATACATCGAGTGACCTAAATTGTAGGTCACAGAATACACACCGATGACCACGCTCTCCACAAATCACTAATCTGTGGCTGATACAGTTTTCTCACCCGATAACTCAACAGTGTGCTAGTAGGCCGAGGGATTACAGAATCGATTCCCGAAGCCTTATAACTAATACCTCCTCTGTGCTAATTTCCTCTAAAACTGAACAAAACAGTCCCGGACCAGTTTCCAACTAGCTAGGATTGATCGCCTCGAATTCGATTACCTTCGGTCACGTTCGGAGTAATGTAATTTACCCGCTACCCCCTGAATACGGAAAGGTGTCTCTGGAATCTATTGTGAAAACAAATAGAAATATGCTAATCCAAATAATTTATTAATCCATATGACTATTTATTGAGGGTGGTGTTATGAGAATTGAAGCATATTTCAGTGTCTAAAATGGAATTAGTTTAGTAAAGAAAAAAAAAAGTAACTACCAACTTAAACTATTGCTAGAAAAAACTTATATAATAACAGAAAAATTAAAGACTTAAGTAAAACAAAAAAGATTAGGCCCACCCTGGAATAAAATTCGACTAATAGAAAAGAACCGAAATGATTGAGAAGAAAATGGTTGTGCAAACATTGGAAAGAACAAGATTCTGTTGAAGACTTCAATCCAATCGAGAAGTTAGAATAACGTGTTCCTAGTAGAAATGGAGCTGCCTCACTGGTAGACTTCCAAAGCTCAAGTCCAGGTTCTAGGTTCGAATTCGACGGTCAGTAGAGCCTCCAGGGCGAGGAATATAAAACTAAGGTGTGTGCTTCGGACCACATGATAGAAGTAAAAACAGCAACATGGAGAGATTAATAATATAAAATATAAATTATAAATAATAGCGCATTACAAACAGGATCAAATGCTAAACATTTTCCTCGATTACTGTATGCAGGTCCAATTTTTAGCTTATGAGATATTTTAATCAATATCTTCCATAAAACCCTTTAATTTGAGTATGCGGTTCTATTTTATCCCAGTATTTTTCAATTATTTTTAATACATCTTTTCAGTTGATATTTATAAATAATTTTCTACATCATAAGAGATCAAACTATATTTACCTATTTTATATTTTATTTATTTTGTCAAGCATTTGTTTCACCTCCATTGAGTTGTTTACATCATTGTTAATATCTGATTTTAGATTATTGAGTGTTGAATTTTTCTTATTTTAGAAAACTAAACTTTAAGTAATTTAATTTGATCGCCTTTATTTTATTTTCATAAAATGAGAGGAAGTAAAAGGTGATACATGACCTATAAAGTCCTTTCTCTATTATAAGCCGCTATTCATTTAACGGCTATTTAACCGAAATATTATAAAAATGTCCAAACTAAATGCTGTTAACATATACATTTATTTTATTTTCAGTTTTTACATATACATTATACATTTTCAGTGACAACATTCAGTTTCGACACATTCAGGTTAAATAGACCCCTCTCCCCTTAACCCTTCTGCACCTCCCATCCAAAACCGATTTTCGTAAACTATTAGTTCATTTCCGGCTTTCAGATAATCGGTAGTTGTTAGGAAACTACAGTCCGTGGTACAGACCCCTTTTTACCAAATTATTAACATTCTGGTGAAACTTCGTAAATAGATTCTTCTCTTCGTGAACTACAAATATTTTATTTACGAAGATTCTCGGAATTGGGGCGTTTTCAATCTGGAGGTCGGCAAACTTTGTCTATTAAAATAAAACTAAAAACTCGTAAATACTCATTTGCTTTCCACTTGAATCGTAAGATAGCTGGAGAACACAGTCGGGAAAAAAGGTGGCCTTCAATGATATCGAATCGTTTGGCGTGATCTACACTCCTAAATTGCCAAAATAACGAGGTTATATTGGCCAAATTCACTACTTTATTTTCTTATATGTTTATATTTATTATTTTTTAGTCTTATTTATTTACTCTCATTACTATTGTCTTATGACTCATTAAAGACATTTTTGGCTCCACATCCTAACAATTTTTTAATCCTTGTTAATTAAATATATTTGTGTAACTATTGGTTGCAGCAATCCATCTTTCATCTTTTTTTTTAGTTTATAAACATTATTTTTTGTATTTTCCCGGGTGATCAAAACAACCTTTAGGAGGCCATATCCCCACAAGTTTCAATATAAACATTTTGAATGCAATATAATTATTTCATTTGAAAAATATGTTATATTTTTAAAGAATGATTATCTAGGAGCATTTCGCTTTATGAAATATAAAAAAAGCTTTCCCAGAATTTTATTTAGCTCCTATTTTATAATCGAAGATCAATAATCGTTTTCACGCCTGGTACCCTAAAAATGGTTCCGCCGTCCGTATAATTGAAAAATCCTCTGTTCGATTCAGCTCAACTACAAGCACCGATAATTTACTTTGTATAAAAGCATGTGTTTATAATTGATAAACGTAAGCTTTATATTTACAGAAATAAATGCATTTTTAAATCGAAATAAATAAACACAGAATTAATTACCAATGTAGGTAGTAAGAATTACCACGAAATAAAAAATGTACAGTACACATGTACAAATGAGAAATTCTATCAGGTTATACAATAATGCCTCTTAATTAAGATAAACTTGATGCTAATGATAGAATCAAGAATCAATCATTTAATTAATATTTTAGAAATATTTAGTTTTAAGATGTTTAGGAAGAGTGACGGATGTACAATTACAAACGATTTTTTATTTCAAGGATGAAATTTGAAAGTGTGTTATGAATTGATAACTATTGCTATGATCTTTCATTTGCATTATTTTTTTTTCTGTTGGCATGATCGACCATCTAGATCTTTTGCCGTCTTGACAAGCCTGATCCATCTCTGTCTGTCTTGAGCTATTTCTATATATCCAGGAGTGCCCACAGGGGAGTTTTATCGCGTAAGTTGTGCCATAAGAATTTTTGGGAAGAGGCACATTAAGTATTCAATTTTAATAAAATATTTAAACCACGAAATAAAGATAAAAGGCACTCTGAGGTTTGCTTGTATACAAAAAAAATATCTAAGGGCGCCGCAACTTCGAAGAGCGGCAGATACGACTTTCTCCTTAGTACTCAACACAAGCGGAGCATTGTCTTCCGTATTTCCAGTTTCATTATTAACTCAAACGGCGCCACTTGTTTGAAATATCGGTATGCGGTACCTTCATTGTGTGTATATGTATATGTGTGTATGAGTATACAACTAATGTCTTTTCTTTGGATCTTCTTCCAGTTTCTTGGATCATCTCCTATTCTCACTCGGAGGTAATCCGGTAAAGCCGCTAAGTATTATCTCCTAATCTTATACCGTCTTCTCTCAGCAGGAGGTCAAGAGGTATTCCTCCTGTCAAGACCTGCACAGCCTCATGAGACACCGTCCTGAATGATCTGGATACTCGAAGCAGAGCCATCCGCTGAATCGTGGCCAACCTACATTTCTGTCTGTGCGAGAGATTTTGGCTCCAGGCAGAACTTATGAAATATTATTATCAGCGACAGATCGTTTCAACATTCTAAAAGAAACTAATTAGGAAATAAAGACTAATTTATCTATCCTCAAATTTATTGCCTCCTCCCCCATTTAAAAATTATATATTCCATTTTGACAACGCTCTCACAATTATTTCAGATGAAATTATTATAATATTTTAAAACAAAATAATTGCTAGCATGGGCATAGGCAGAGAAGGGTAGGGGAAGCCGTTGCCTCCTATAAAAATATTACTGATGTTACTTGTTGATTGTAATTGGCTAATGTATTGAGCCTTTGACATTACCGCGTATGGGGAGCGTCCCACGGGTGGCGGATGTTGGGATGGTCGGTGGAAATTCCTTGGAAGTTCCTCCCGGCTAAGTCCGATGGACTCGCTGACCAACAATGAGAGGGGCCCTCCAGACTTGCTGGAGGGAGGGGACCTCCAGACTTGCTGGAGGTAGGGGCCCACCAGACTTGCTGGAGGGTGTGACGTAGGATTGAACACCCTACTCACATATCTTTAGTTCACCAAACACCACAAAAGTCATGGATCTCCCTAAGGTAAAACGCTCATTATCCGGAGGTAAACTAGTCCCCCGTTCGGGTCTCCGGGTGGAGACTGCTTTAGGGGATTCATGGTGCAAGTTGAAATATAGGGATTTAAATATTGGTACGTGGAACGTAAGGAGTTTAAACACAGCAGGGGGGCTAAAATCGGTCGCGAATGAGGTAAATGGGTACAATTTGGATGTCGTGGCTCTGCAAGAGGTTCGCTGGCCAGGGGAGGGCTCGATGAGGGAAGGAAAGTACACTATTTGGTACGGAGGAAGCGGGAATCATTGTTTAGGTACCGGGTTTCTAATTAGGAGTAGATTACTATCCGCTTTGAGCGACGTACAATTCTTTAGTGATAGAATTTCGGTAGCTATATTTCAGGGACGTTGGTTTAAAATCGCATTAATAAACATACATTGTCCGACCGAAGACAGTGACGATGAAGTCAAAAGTGAATTTTACGATAAACTCGAATGGGTTTATGATAAACTACCGCGAAACTACATGAAAATAATTGTAGGTGACGCGAACGCAAAGGTAGGAAGGGAAGAAGTTTATATTCCGACGATTGGTAAAGAAAGTTTGCACGAATATAGTAATGATAATGGGATCCGTCTGATAAACTTTGCCATCTCGAAAAACCTGATAATTAAAAGTACGA
This sequence comes from Nezara viridula, assembly GCA_928085145.1. Taxonomy (NCBI): domain Eukaryota; kingdom Metazoa; phylum Arthropoda; class Insecta; order Hemiptera; family Pentatomidae; genus Nezara; species Nezara viridula. Next base: position 150,423,066 of record OV725080.1, on the reverse strand, counting down.
CGTTTAAACATAAGGATATTCATAAATATACTTGGACATCACCGGATTCGCAAACACGAAATCAAATAGATCATGTCTTGATACAACACAGCTGGCAAAGCAGTATAATCAATGTACGGTCTTATCGCGGAGCAGAATGTGGGTCGGATCATGAATTAGTAATCGCGAAACTTCGACAAAAACTTAATATAAAAAAGAGAAAAGAAAACCGTTTCGATTTTGAGAATTTTAATTTGGAAAAATTAAAAAATCCATCAATTAGAAACCAATTCGAGCTAGATGTTAAGAATAGGTTTGAAGCTTTAGAGCTTCCTGACGAGGACCACGAGGATATTGACAAGTTATGGGTAGAGATCAGGGATAATATAAAAGCGGTCGGTAACTCGTGCCTAGGAAAAAAGGAAACTAAGAATAACAAACCGTGGTTTGATGAAGATTGCTTAAACATGTGCGAAAAAAGAAAAGCCGCTAAATTAAAAGCTCTAAATAATCCTAGCGAAGACAATCTGGAATACTTCCGAATCTCAAAGAACGAAACGACAAAATTGCTCAAAAATAAAAAAAGGGAGTATCTTAAAAATAAAATAATTGAAATAGAAACTAATAGAATCGAAAATAACGTAAGAGACATGTACAAAGGTATAAACAGATCACGTAAATATGTAGGGCCCGTAACGTCTGGAATTAGGGATGATAATAACAATATTCTGACCGATCCGGTTGACATATTGAATAAGTTTAAGGACCACTTTGACAATATTTTAAATACGGGAAATTATGATCTGTGTCCTCCTTCTGAGTACCAGAGTGCTGAACCGTTAATAGAAGGACCAAGTAAAGAGGAAGTTGAAGTAGCTATCGGAAAATTAAAATCATATAAAGCAGCGGGAATCGATAATATTCCTACTGAACTAATTAAGGCATGCGGGGAAGCTGGAGTTTCTAAAATACATCGGTTGGTTAAAAATATCTGGGTGATCGAGAAATTACCTGAAGAATGGAAAGAATCTATTCTTATTCCGATTCACAAAAAGGGTCCGAGGACGGATTGTAATAACTATCGAGGAATTTCACTCCTTCCGGTATGTTATAAAATATTCACTTCAATCTTAACCAGTCGAATTACGGAATACGCCGAGGAAATTATCGGAGACTGCCAATGCGGATTTAGACGGAATCGTTCGACTATTGATCAAATATTTTCTTTACGGCAAATATTAGAGAAAAAATTGGAGTACAAAGGTATTGTTCACCAGCTGTATATAGATTTTAAAAAGGCTTACGATTCTATTGACCGCCAGAAACTGTATAATATTCTAATTGAGCAGGGGATTCCAAAAAAACTAGTAAATCTAGTCAGGATGTGCTTGACGGAGACACTCAATAAAGTTAGAATCGGTAATAATTTGTCCGAAAAATTTGAGGTTCGTTCGGGCTTAAAACAGGGGGATTCACTTTCGCCTGTCCTGTTCAATTTGGCATTAGAACATGCCATTAGGGAGGTAATGCGAACCGAGAAAGGGTTGGATCTGGGCGGGACAACATCCGTGCTGGGCTATGCTGATGATCTGGTACTGTTAAGCGAAGACGTTGAAACTATAAAACTAAATACGACAACGTTAATGAAAGCCGGGAAAGAACTAGGACTCGAAATAAGCGTGGATAAAACAAAATATATGGTTAGCTGCAAAAATGGCGATACTACTGGTGACATCGATATAGATGGTAATATGTTTGAACAGGTAGATAAGTTTAGGTATCTAGGTTCAACGATAACTAGAAAAAACGAAATTGAAGAAGAGATCAAAGTTAGACTGAAGGCGGGAAATGCTTGTTATTTTTCTGTGACAAAACTACTTGGTTCGCGCCTCTTGTCCCGGAACTTAAAAATTAGAATCTATAAAACAATTATCTTGCCTACAGTTCTTTATGGATGCGAAACTTGGCCACTTACATTAAGGGATGAGCAGCGTCTTAAGGTTTTTGAAAATAAAGTATTGCGTAGAATATTCGGACCGAAGAAGGATGAGTTAACCGGAGAGTTCAGACGGCTACACAACGCCGAATTGCGTGAGCTGTATCCGGGTAATATAATTGATGTAATTTCATCGCGGCGAATCAAATGGGCTTGTAAAGTTGTTGGGCTTAGTAACGAGAGAATTCCTAAAAGGTTAATATTTGCTGTGCCGAATGGTAAGCGTCCGAGGGATAGACCGAAGCGAAGGTGGGAAGATTGCATTAAATCCGATCTGAAGGGACTGGGTTTGGACGGCGAACGGTGGAGGGAGGTGTGTAACAAGCGATTGGTGGTGTCGGCATCGAACCTTCGGGTTCGCTAAGCCTTATTATTATTATTATTGTGCCTTTGATATTATCGAGAAACAAACCTATATTTTATCTACTATATTTTAAACTAGCATTAATATTACATCTCATATAGATACGTATTAATTATATAAGTGAGGGGGGCAATAATATTTTTGGGGGGAGGAGGAGGGGCATGCGCCATCGGCCTTGGGGAGAGATGGGCACCTCTCTACATATCTGCATGCACCTCTATTCCGTCTTTGTTGATTCTGCTTTTTGGCCTTCCAGTTGCTACGAGCTACAGGCTCTGCCCATCTTTACCTCTGTGTCTTCATATCATAGGATATTGATGGACCAGTTTCTGTAAGCAGTTCTTTATAACAAAATAATTGCTGGCATGGGCATAGGCAGAGAAATCTGCGTATTCAAGAATTTTATGATTTATTCCAACGTGGATCCCTCTATTTTCCTGCGACGTTGTTCTTATTACCTTCTCCAGGGCTAAGTTGAACAACATCGGTGATAGTGCATCTCGCTGGCATAAGCCCGTTCGAACTTTGATGGCTTGAGATAGTTCTCTTTGTATTAGTACTCTACATTTAGGGTCATTTGTACACGCCCTCGTCAATCGCACCAACTTACCGAGAACTCCCAGTTCAGTCATGATTTTCCAAATACTGATGATGTTTACATGGGATACAAATAGGGCGATGACATCCTGAGCTACTCCCTATCGTTTTTCGAGTACTTGTTTTAGGATGAAGATCTTGTCTAGCGTGCTCCATCATTTTCTGAATCCAGCTTGGTGGTCGCCTATTATATTTTTGTAATAAGGATAATATATTTGTATATTATTATATTATTGTATTCTCCATAATCCAGATCGCAAGACCGAAATAGTAATCGCACTTGTGTTTTATTCTATAATAAATCAACTACAAAAAGTCCTAAGTCTGTTAGATGTTCTGCATTGTAAATATTGTTCGAAGAATTAAAAATATATAGAAGATGTTAGAATAGAAAAGGTTTAGAATAGATAATGGATACTTGGGCACTTCGGATAATATAAAAAGAAAATGTTTGATATTTTTAATAAATAAAAAAATATCCAGGTAGGATCTCTATAATCTCAGTAATATAGTTCTATACCAATAAACGGTAAAACTATAAACCAAGGCTTAGATCTTGAGCGAGTATAATATTGGATTAAATCAGAGACAGCTGTCTTATTGCTCAACTATTAAACTGAAGAGCTATTTTACAGTGGGGCAAGCTCATTACTTATCTAATAAATTGTTAATTTAATAACCATATTGTATAAAATATTGTATTGAGCATGATTCACTGTGTGTGCCGATTAGGCTATCTTTATAATATTATTATACATAAATATTATTATGGTGCTAGCTGACCCGTGCGAAAACTTCGCACAAATCTTTTATTTGTATCAGATTTCAATACATCAAGAGCTGAGCATACGTTCCTTTTAGTAATGTGTCTAAACATAGGTTTAATACTTTTAGTAAGTTATCATTTTATAAATATAATAATCTATACCTATCCATAAGTTAACCCTTCCTAGTTTCATTAAATTTATAATTATTATATTATATTTTTCTTAAGTTTACAAAAGCTCCAAAACATCGCCTTTAAATTTCTGATGAAGACTAAATACTTTGGATTTAGATCTCTGGAAGGTACGTTTTGACCTAGCAGTCTATATTTACAAAAAATAAAAATTAATGTTTCTTTTGTCATTCAAAATAATCAAGTAAATTTTTAAAATGATAATCTAAAAGCTTATATATAGATAATATTTTATTTAAAATGTAGTATATAAGGTTTCATTGAAAAAAATATATTTTTTGTTTGCTATGAAAATCCGTATTTGGTAGTTTTCTGAGATGGGAAATACATATCTCAACTTTTTTTCTCCTTAAAAAAATATTTGAACCCACTTTGCTCGTTGGGTCAGTACGAATTGTTCCATTTCAATATTTTATTCATACTATAAAAATATGTCAAACATAAATTTGATGAAATAGAGCTCTTATGAGTAATATAAACCGAATATAAGTGTAAAAAAAAAAAGAAAAAGAAAGAAAAAAATATTTTATCAGACACAACTGTTATCGATTTCTATGTTGTTTTTTTACATTGTGTAGGGAATTTAGTAAGCTTTCAAATACTCATATGTATAATGAGCCAAAAATTGCGTCCTTTTCGAGTTATTCCCAAATTATGAATTAGTTTGTAACGCCTCGATTCGTTGATAAGGCACTATCATACGGTTTGAAACCTCCCACTTTTATTCAAGTAAAAGGTATAAAATTAGGAATCAAAATTACGATTCGTGCACTTTACGTGATATTACCTTTCTATTGATACCTCATTCGTCAAAATTCATCACTCCTAAGTGCCGGAAAAGGGATATATATTTGAGAAATATTATATAAGATGTTACGGTGAAAAATTTGATATGTACAAATAATAAATAGAAAAAATACCATAACAAAATGTTATTGGTTATTTCTTAATATTACAGACGAAGTGGAAGTGGAGGGTTCCAGCCTTAAACAAAGGTTTCTTATCAAAGCTAGACTCGCAATGTATTTTGTTTGTGTCGTAGAATTTGCTGGAAATATGTTAGTTTCATATCTCTACTAAAGAGTTCGCTATAAATAAATTTGATAAGACCAGACGAGTGAGGTTAGAAAAAGGGATTTTTTTCTTACCAACCTTTAGGCATTACAGGCAATTTTTCACGAATCTCCAGCCACTGCTAGTAGAAGACGGAAACCATCAGTAAACCACAACATCAAGTAAAGCGCTCATTATAAACATATTGTACAGGATCTTATAGCAAAATAAACCAGAGCTCAAATTAAATTGATTACCAATTAAATAATTATGGCCAATCTTTTATTAGACTAGGGGCGGTAACACCTAACGACTGACCAATCCCCATTTTACAAATTATACATCTGTCCATGTAATTATACTACTCGTTACTCAAATTTTATAACTTTAATTTACATACATTTCATAATTTATTGTATTTTTTTTGTCAACATAAAACAAACTGAACGAAAGCAAACTTCGGAATATTTGTTAATTTCTTTAAAAACATACATTATACATCGCTCATTATTGCCAATTAATTTTATTATATAATTATAGTTATTCTTATTGCCGATTTGTAACCATAATATATATTCAACTTGTCCAGCTTCCAATAAGTACAACAGTAATTTGAAGATTTTATTTCTAATATTTTCATTGTACGTTATACGGTGATTCCTTTTCTATTTGATAATAATTATAATTATATCATAATATAATATAAATAATATTATATATAATATAATAATTAATATATTGTATTCTAGGGGAAATGTCTAGATCGAAAAATAACTGCTGTCACCTAGGTAAAATCAAACTACCACCTCCAGATAAATACCATTTTTCGTAAAAATTTTTGGTCTAAGATCTTTATTTTGTATTAGGAGAGTACAGGAGCTCAATACTGCAACGAAAACATCAGAGTGTAAATCTGTATTTTTTATTAGGATAATAGGAGGTTACAAGATCTCAACACATATGTAATTAAATGAACACCGGTTTGATTAGTGCTAATTATAGAACTAATAGGAGAGTTCCTGTAATTCTCCTACTATCATAATACTAAAATAAAATAAATTATGAAAAGTCACTAAAAAAGACTTTTTTACATAATAGAGAGATTCATAATCATCAAATGTTAAAATCAGAGAAGTTAATCGGTGGGTGCGGTCAAATAAATACTAAATTATAAAAATAGTATTATTAATTTACTTAGCTGACGTTTCGACCCACCTTTCAGGTCTTCATCAGGGCTGCAAAGGATACAAAATATAAAAGGTACATGGTGAAAATAAAATAAATGAATGTAAAGTAGATATTAAATAAGAAACAGTTGTCTGATTAAGAAATAATAAGATGACATCAGAGATATGGTGGGTGACAATGTAGTTAAAATATCTAACTAACTACATAACTATCTAAAATATCTAACTAACTAAAATATCTAACTACATTATCAACCACCATATCTCTGATGTCATCTTATTATTTCTTTAACAGACAACTGTTTCTTATTTAATATCTACTTTACATTCATTTATTTTATTTTCACCATGTACCTTTTATATTTTGTATCTTTTGTAGCCCTAACGAAGACCTGTAAGGTGGGTCGAAAAGTCGGCGAAATAAATTAATAATACTATTTTCACAATTTAGTATTTATTCGACCGCAACCCCCGATCAACTACTTCTCAGATTTTAACACTTGACGATTATGAATCTCTCTATTATGTAAAAAAGTCTTTTAGTGACTTTAAATATTTTATTTTATTTTAGTATTATGATAGTAGGAGGATTACAAGGTGGGTTGAAACGTCGTCGAAATAAATTAATAATACTATTTTCATAATTTAGTATTTATTTGACCGCACCCCCCGATCAACTCCTCATATTATATCACGATCAACCATCTCTACATCCTTATGAAATGTTAAAATCATTAAGGTTTTATAGTAAAGACTAGTATAATTTGTAAAGGATTAATTTTAAGCCATATAAGTGTACATAAAGTAATAAGAGTTTAATTTTAATAAATAGTTTAATGTTCTTTACATTTGAATATAATATTTTGTTTCTGTATTTCAGTATATTAGCTCTCCTATAACCAACCATTCCAATTAATAAATATTATACATCTATTCTTTGTTGCACACTCTTCGTCTGACGACAGGCGGATCTACGGGAGGGGGGAGGGCTTTCGGGCTGAAGCTCTCCCCCTCCCCCAAAATGGTAAAATGTAACCATGTTCTACAGAAAAAAATATTAAAATCTATCTCTTAAAGTATTCTTATTCGTGTAATTATATTTAATAGGACTTCAAGAACCATTTAAACACCATTTCATATAGGTAATTAATTTTTTTATTTTTTTTCTAATTAATTATCGTTATATGTATATGAAAAAAAAACTTTCGGGATGAAGCCCTCCCAAAATTAAATCCTGGATTGTTCTAATAAAATTTAAATATTAGCTCTCCACGTCAGGGAATATCATGCCAATAGACAGGCAAACAAATAGTATTGACTAAATAAGTTTTTGATTTATAAATTATATAAATAAGGATATAATGAGAGAGTTTTCGCTGGTGTATATTTATATAAATATATTTACATGATCAATATAAATGCAAAATTATAAAATATTACAAATGCATATAATAATATTCAGTACTTCAATAAACTTTTGAGCCTAGCTAAGTGGTGGACAAGTGAGAGATATGGGCACCGAGGCGTGTGACTTTCCTAGCATTAGGGAGTGGTCTATGGAGCGACACTAAAGCCCTCGCTGTCTGGGATCGGTTCCACTCGAGCGAGAGGATCACACAGGCTCTCTGTACTTTGAGCCGATCATGGAACCATTTTCTTTTCAAGTGTGGTTATTGAATCTTTAGTCAGTTCCTAGTTCATTGAAGGAGGATATTCTTTTTTCCAATGGCAATTTTCTTGTAGAATAAATAATACCACTAGAATAAAATAGCACTAGAAACATTTTATTTTCTAACCATTTAACTGAAAAATCGCTTAATACTCTTTTTATATTAAAATAAAAGTGAAATATTTTATTTTTAATTAATTTAATTTTAGCTTTTATTTATTGAATTTCAGATTAATATTAAATAATAATAAAAAATGGGGTAACTAAGATTGACTCGATCTCAGTGAAAGAGTAAAAAATTATTACGTACATGAAGTGGTGATTTACTAGAAATAGCGAATAGCGATGCAGATAACACCAATCAACGGTAGTCATAGTTTTGAAATATAAATCTTTCTCAGGGCTCCAAGGAGTGAAAGAAAGGAACTGGGGAAAAACTAACGAACAATTTGACCGCTTAATGGTGCCATTGTTTTTAGAACATTGTTTAATAACTGACAAAGAAATATCCAAAGACCTTGCAGATAGCAATCTGGTAAATAGAATAAAGTTTTACTGTATGTTGCAATTTCTATGATCAGGACTATGGTATATATTTTATATACATATATATATATATATGGATGATTCTCAGATTATGGGTAATTTTCATGATAAAATTTTATTAATTTTGACGGTATTTAAATACAATTTTGTAAATACCTTCACATTCTATTGCCGCTCAGCTTTATCTGAAAAAATGGCCAAAATCAATAATGCTTTTTCTTCAGTAATTAAAGTAAGTGAAGCTAATAATTAGGTTGTCAGAATGAAACGAGTTTTCAACTTAGTAATGACATTTTCACGTATTTTATTCGGCCAAAACCGCTGTGTGACTAGTATTATAATTTTTATTGAAGTTTGTCAACTGTTCAACGTATCATGGGTAATAAATATTCAGGATGCTCGAATATCTTCTTGAAGACTTGAATACCTTTAGTGCTCGAACGACGCCCTGATGATGACCCACATGTTTGGGTTGAAACTTCGGCACTAATAAAAACTTTATAATGACTGCGTCATGCATATTTATCAGCCATATTATAATTTTGGTTTTTTTCCCGACTGACTTCTTGCTACAAACCGTAGTCAAACGTGAATTATAATAAATGGAATAATTTGAACAGGTAGTGAGATAATATACGCGGTGGTCATGACAACAATGAAGGTACGTGCTCAACCTATAAGAAACGGATTCGTAGAGGGAGGCTCCCCAACTGGTCGGTCTATCCGCTGGTGGCTGTCCTTTGTCTCCATGGCTACTACAACACTCAGAAGAAATTTCCTCACTGTTTCCTCTTTTCAACGCTTACATGTCTGATGTTATATATTTTGCTTGGTAGTGACATAACAGTATTAGTACAATGTTTGAAGATACATATACATACTTCACTGTTAACAAAAGTTAATAAAAATATATAATTCAAAATACCTTAATTATTCTTTAGGAGTAGAAATAAATTGCACTGTCATTTTACATAGGGTTCGAAAGAAAAAAAAATTGTTTACTAGAAAACCAACAGTGGGACAATACTTGGTATTGGCATTTTAGTAGCTTAAGTAATTATAAAATCACACTATTCTTAAATATATAAATTTTTAATATTTCATTATGAAGGAATACTTCTTCTCGGTATAGTAATGGGGAAAACAATCAAGATAGACTTAACTAATAACGTAAAAGTTGTAATGGACTAAAACTTGCCTCTAAAATGAGAATCACCCTTATATAATTTTACTACCATACTATACATAGATACTACCATGTCTCTCACCACTACACTGAGTTAGAGTGGCTCTTCCCCTCCATTCGAAGACAATATTTCCTAGGTACATTCCTCTATCATATCATCAACAACCATCGTCCTTCCTACGCCTACAATCTTCTCCAGTTCAAATCCTCAGTCCACTCCCTCTCCACAAGATCTCGACCTTCCGAACTTTACATTCCTACTCACAGATCAGCCTCGTTCCAAAACTCCTTTATTGCTCGTTCTGTTAGTTTCTGGAATTCCCTTCCTATCAAAATTCGACATTCTTCATCCTTATCTACATTCAAAACCCTCCTATTCCAATTCCTGTCCCAAAAACAGTCTGACACCAGCTAACCTTTTATGTAAAATTACATATTATCTATAAGAACATATTCAAATATAGCTCATAACCTAAATACTTATTATAGATTCGACTTTCTTTTTTTCTTTTTTTTTTCAACAGAAACAGATTTTACTGTTAAGAAGAATTTACATTTATTTTTTCTGTATTTTTTATTTTTTCTAAAACCGTTTATTTATATTTTAACATTGTACATAGTTTTAAGTATCTTAGTATGGTTTCAAGAGTTTTTTATATCGATTTATTTATTTTATTTTGTATATAGTATGTATAACCAATATTTTTTTTTTTTTTTTAATGATCTATCTTTATCTTAAGTTTTTATGTTTGTTTTCATCTGGCCAGATATAAAATTTTAATTTCTGTACTTTTTTGTTATTCTGAAGGGACTTCGTCCCAGAGTAAAATTATTTTTCTATTCTATTCTATTCTATTCTATATGATATATATTTTATTATTATTTGTATTTATTAGTTATTTTTATGAACGATATAATTTTTTTGTTCTGTTTTTTGTTGGCTTCCTAGAAATATCTATAAAAAATTTATATAACCGCTCACAGGATAACCAGAAACAAATTGAAAGAAAAATTATAAACATTGATTAGTTTATTATCATTAAAAAGGTGCTGTTGACTTTAATTTTGAATGTAAGGCTATGTTTTTTTAATATAATCAGTAGGAAATGTATATTAGGTGGAATTCGGGGACAGACTAAAAATAATTATGAATGAATAGCTTAGTAAGATTTGTCGAAGGGACCCCGAGACGTTGCCGTGTTTCCCACTACTATGCCCAGTAAGGGTAGCTCTTCCCCTCCTTCAGAAGACAATACTTCCTTGGTACATTCCTTTACCAAATAATCAACAACCATCGCCCGTCCTATGTATACAATCTCCTCCAATTTATATCATCTGTCCAGTCCCTCTCCACAAGATTTCGGCCTTCTGACCTTTACACCCCTTTCCAAAGATCTGCTTCATTTCAACATTCTTTTATTGTCCGCTCCTCCACCTTTTGGAATTCCATCCCATTTAAAATCCGCCATGCACCATCCTTATCCACATTCAAAACACTCTTATTCCAATCCCTCTTCACAACCCAATCAGACGCTGGTTAATTATGTATCGTGCAACAACGGTAATTTTTTTTTTTTTTCATACATCACTATTTTATTTTATTTTTTGTTTACTTTTTGTGAACAGGAAAGATTCAGTATCACTCTTGGCATAGCACTGTGAGGTGGTGCATAAAGAATAACATATTGTTTGTTGTTTTTATCCATTTTTCTTTTTTCTATCTAAAAGATTGTGTATATTTTAGACTTATTTTTCATTTCTTACATTCCTCAATTTGTATACATATATATCTTCCTATTACTTTTTTTTCTATACTTGTAATTCTTATAAGAATAAAGTTTATTTTCTATTTCTATTTCTATATCTGAACTTTAAACTGCGACTAGTTGATAAACTCTCGATTAACCGATAGTGCTGATACGCGATTATTCCTCCTACTGAGTTTTCTAATTGAGTGAGTTTGCCTTTCCAATTGGCCCGTTAAGCTGCCCCAATTATAGAATAGTGCTGCGGAGGAAGGAATGGACTGTTTGGACTGAGCTCTTGGCCGGGAGCAGTTTGATCATTATCTCAGTCCACAGTCCCCAGTCCTCAGTCCTTAGGGATGACTTGATTACAAGGAGGCTTCCCTCTCTAACCCTCTTTACACCCCTCCTAGATTATTCTCATTTGTCTCAATTTGCTTAACTTAAGGGATAACTAAATAATGAAACATCTAAGATATTATAATAGATTATAATTGGAGAGCCTGGTATTCGGAACGTTATTAATTTTTAAATCTATAAGTAATTAAACTGGGGGTGCGGTCAAATAAATACTAAATTAGTATTATTTAATTTTTTGGCTGAAGTTTCGACCCACTTTCCAGGTCTTCATCAGGGCTACAAAAGATGCAAAACATGGTGAAAATAAAATAAATGAATATAAGTAGATATAAAATAAGAAGAAGTTGTCGGATAAAGAAATAGAAAGATGATACCAGAGATATAGTGGGTGACAATGTAGTTAAAATAACAAGTATGATACATATAGAAGATACAAACAAAAACGGAAAATAAGTATGAATAAAAATAGAAAACAAAGGAGAATATATCATGTACTTTTAACTTACATGCTATATTCTCCCTTGTTTTCTATTTTTATTCATAAGGGCAAAAAACTTCGGCAAAAAAATTAAATAATACTATTTGTATAATTTAGTATTTATTTAACCGCACCCCCCCCCCCCCCGATCAACTCCTTCTCATATTATATCACGGCCAACCATCTCTACATCATTATAAGTAATTAAAAATTTCTTTTCTCTAGTAATTGTAGCCGATAAATCGTCATTTTTTTTTCTTCTGTTGGCTTTGCAGGATTTATAGATCTGTTTCCACCTTAACCAGACTTCTCCATCTATATCTTGGGCTATTACTTTCTAGTTTTCTGTATGTACATATTAAGATTCCAACAGAATTCAGAATTTTAGGGAAACAAATCAGAATCTTAAAGATATTGTTGAAATAGTCCGTGGTACAGACTTCTTTTTTTTAATTATTAATATTCGCCTAAAACTTCATAGATTGCTTTATCTCATCGTAACCTACAAATATATTTTTTACGTAAATACTCGGAATTGGAACGTTTTCAATCTGGAGATTGGCAAAATTTGTCTATTTAATTAGGTACTAAAAACTATTAAATATTTTTTTTTTATTTCCATTTAAATCGTAAGAAAATTTGAGCACAAAATCGAGAAAAATATTGAGCCGTTTGGCATTACATGCACCCCCAAAATGTCAAAATAACGTGGTCAATCTATAAACAAAATATAGGCCAAACAACCCAATAATTTTGTAGACCACATTTATTTTTCAATTTCGTAATCAAATTATCTTATGTTCCAAGTGGAAAGCAAATGGGTATTTGAGTTTTTAGTACTTAATTAAATAGACAAAGTTTGCCGATCAGCAAATTGAAAATGCCCCTATTCCAAGAGTTTTCGTATATAAAATAGTTGAAGTTTGAGATGAGATAAAGATATTCATGATATCTCAGGCGGATGTTAATAATTAAATAAAAATAAGTCTGTACCACGAAATATTAATTATATTATTGACAGAGGAAATTTTGTATTGAAATGATGAAGATATTGGATAAGTCTAATGAATCAAGAATTTTTGTTTAAATGTAAGGGACAGTAAAAATTTGTAACGTCAAGCGCATCCAATCCATGAACTTAACATCCCATTTGTCCTAGACCTTATACCAAGACAATTCTCCAAATTTCGAATTCGAAAAACGAATAAAAATTATTTTGTCCGTCCGCCGTCCGCGCATTTTCTCCGAAACTACTGGACCGATTTTTTTCAAATTTTGATATAAAATCAGAGGTCACCCGAGGATGATCCTCCTTCATCGACATTACTTTCCGCCTTTAACTTTCAAAATGGCGGCCGAAAAACCTGCGTTGCTATAGACTGTAGCTCCTAAACGAATGTACAGATTTCAATGAAACTTCGCTAAAGTCATTTTCTCGACGTCCTTTAAATTTATCTATATAACATACTTCAACGAAAAGAAGCTGGAAAAAAAGTTAAGAGGGATGGTAAATTTAAATTCCGAATAACTCGAAATGTATTTACTGTTTTGTTGATATTGTGATGAGATGTTTCAAAAATATTTAAATTTCCTAAAAAATGAAGGAAGTTCAAATCAAAGCACTATTAGTAGAGATATCGCGGTTTTTACATATTTTGGTTTATTATTTTCAATAATGAAACATTGTGATCGACCAAAAAATTCAAAAACATAACCCCCTCTCAAAATTTGAGGTTTCACGTTTTTTTAATGTGAGCAAGTTCCTAAACTCAGCGCTGAGCTCATTGATAGGCATTGGAACTTGGTAGATCTATAAGTGAAATTCACTGCGTACTATAATTAATTTTCATTGGTTTTTAGAGTCGATGGATACGATCGATGTCACCTTATTATAACCTGAACTTGTTATTTCTCAGTTTACAGATTTATATTCGGTATTCTATACATCAAAATTCATTAGTTTTGAAACTTAATAATTCAGTAGGTAAATATTTCGTTGATCATTTTACTTTTAATGTGTTCTTTAACATTCTAGGAGTGTCAACTTTCTACTATAATCCAGCACGTCGTTCCTAAACTCAGCATAAATCGTTGTCAATCTTGACAGGTTCCTTCAATCGATTGGTGGATTCCTTCCATAGAATGAGTGCTGAGTTGAGGAACTTGATTTATGTGTATGAATGTTGTGAAATGGTGAACAGTATCTTTTTCTGTTTTATTATTATTATTATTATTAGCATACATACGGCAGAATTAGTTTGGCTTTTGTTCTCATCATGCTTGAATTAACGGAACGCTAAAGGGTTAATTTGATTTTTCCCTGCATTTTAGAGATACATATCCATATCCTAATATTTAATTTATGTCTCTCTTTCTGGTTTTTTAATTCGTCACTTTAAATTATTACATATTCCTCATATTTTTTAAAATACAAATATATATATATATATATATATATATATATATATATATATATATCTTTTTATTTTATATAAAAAAATTGGTTAATAATAGGTATACTGTACGATAAATTGGAGTAACGAGAAGACTGAGCCTTAAGAAACTCCAAGAAGAGGTCATTTGCAATTCTAACTACTCAAAGACAGAAAATAATTCTTGCGAAAACTTACCAAAACTCTAAATCTGTTCTGTCCTCGAGGCATACGCTTCTTCTTTTAAGGAAGTAATTTTAGACTCACGATTTTTTGTGTTGTTGATAAAGAAACCAGTGGATTTTCTTTGGAACCAGTGTTTCATTTTATTAATATGTTTTGGAAAGTCTACAGGATTTTTTAGAAATTTGTAGTGAATTTTACAAAAAACTTTATATAAACAATAGACGAATTTTGAGCAGAAAGGTAGGAAATCCAAGTTTTGTGTTTTTTTAAATAAGTCGTGGTTTTTGTTATATAGGAAGGTATAACTAAAGAAATATTTAATTTAAGTAATTACCAATTGCTTTACTATAAACTAGACAAAATTTACTTCAAAAGAAAATAATAAATATTCCTAATCCTAATATTAACGTTTTCATGAAAATACTTGAAGCAATCACCAGGTTTCTATATTACAAACAAACATTTTAGGACTAGAAACGTTTATTTTGTCACTTGTAAATACCCATGAATTCGTGTGGTACAGATCTGAGTGAAAAATACATTATTTTTAATTTTTTTCTTTAAAAAAAAAAGTATATTCAAGCAATTATGCTTATTTTAAGACATTCCAGAGAAGGTAAAAACAAGAAATAAAAGTTTCGCAACAAATAGTTAT
The DNA here is from genome assembly GCA_928085145.1 of Nezara viridula. Lineage (NCBI taxonomy): Eukaryota > Metazoa > Arthropoda > Insecta > Hemiptera > Pentatomidae > Nezara > Nezara viridula. The sequence continues at coordinate 150,407,675 of OV725080.1, read as the reverse complement.
AGTCATTTTTTATGAAAACATGGATACTTTTACTTGATAGGATAAAAAATCACATCAATTTTTTATACAACTTCAGGTGAATCTAAATTTTTCCCTAATAAACCTTAACTTAATTAATAAAGACATACAGTGTATTCAAAGAAAATGTTTTTCTAAAAGTAGGATATCTGTATGATGATAAAAAAAATCGCGAAACATTTATGATTTTTTTTTAAAACAAAACTGAGCTTAGTTTAGCCGCTTAAAAGTTCTCTTTGAATGGTTTTATCAATGACAAATATTATTTTCCTTTGAAGCAAATTTTTTCTAGTTTACAGTGCAGCAATCGTTAATTACTTAAATTAAATATTTCTTTAATTATCGCTTTCTATTCAACAAAAAACACGACTTACTCTAAAAAAAAAACACAAATCTTGGTTTTTCTACTTTTCTGCTGAAAATTGGCTCATTGTTTGTAAGAACTATTTTGTAGCTCTTGAGATCTGCTATCACTCCTACGAAAATTTCCCTCATTTTACGGGACACCCTGTATAATATAAAATTCCCAGTTCCTAAAACAAATAGTCCGCTGATATATATCATTTACGCATATGATATTTCACACAGTTTCGAAACTCCGACCGCGACTTATACAGACAATACGACAATCTCAACAAGACATCAAAATCCAGTACACGCCTCACAGACTCTACAATATCACCTAATTAAATTTCATGACTGGTGTAAACTCTGGATAATTCTACTCAACCAAGACAAATCACAACATATTACTTTTACTCTTCAACGTGAAACTTGCTATTCTATTTACCTCGACATTGCCCAAATTCTTCAGACAGATAAAACTCAATATCTTGGACTGACATTCAATAGAAGAATGACATGGGACTCACATATCAAGAACAAAACAGAAACACTAAACCGAGGCAGCGACAGCTATATTCACTCCTCTCAAGACATTCGAAATTAAAACTTATCCAAAAATTGAATACATACAGTTACTTACTTAAGCCCATTTGGACCTATACTTCACAGATATGCGGGACATCCAAAAAGACTCACATATGTAAACTACAGACTTTTGAATCAAAAACTTTAAGGACTATGACCAAGGCTTCCTGGTAACATTACTTTACATAAAGATCTACAGATGTCAACAGCTAACGACCACATACGAACATACTACAAAAGATTTTACAATAGAAGCTGGATGAGGGACCTCCTCCTAAAAATAAAATTGAACAAAAACTTGTAGGATGAAGTGTTGGAAAAAGTTGGGAGGAGATCAAATGTTAGTTATATTCATTTAATGAGTGCGATGAGCTAACACCTAACACTTTGTACATAAATACAAGTATTGATCAACTTTTATAATGAAACTATTTGCAATAAATTACTTATTTGCCATTATTATCTAGCGCCGAAGCAAGGAATATGTCAATCTAGAAGTTCATTTTGCGGGTAAAGTTAATTTCATCGCTTGACAGTTCTCTGATGACTGAGCCCGGCGAAATAGATGTGCCACAGCGTCGCCTCAGATCGCTTTTAGAGCAATTTATTTTCTCATATCCTAAATTAGATATCGGTTTATCGGAAAATAAATTCTTGGTGCCATGTGGTTGTACACTTTCCCTAGCACAAAATGGGATATTAGACTCTCGCCCATAATTACAGCTATTTTTCCAAAGGACCATTAACCAAAACGACACACTTGAACGATTTTCGATGGCAAGTAGGTATATTTTAATTTTACACTAAAAATTAATTAGTGTTAACGTACCAGTTATAGACAGGGGGACAGGTTGGACTTTAAATGTAGATAATAATCTTCCTTGTTGATTTATAGGTTTCAGTTTTTTTAGATTGAAGAACAATGCCCTCTATAGACAACTGTATGAACAAAGTTTCCCCCCAAAAAATGCCTATCATTGTTGTTTCTATAGTGCTCTTGAGATCAGTGTGTTTCATACCTTCCTACTAACAGTTTTGCTAAGAGTAACTTGAATATTTATGTCATCTTATATTTACCGTTATCTATATAGTTAAATTAAGAGTTTAGAATTTGTCTAAGGTATTTCAATAATTGAAATGCAAACTAAATCATCACTCAAAAATTAAAAGCAAACAAATCGCGATATTTTATTTTGATTTTAAAGGGCAAAATACTGCAATGATTATTATTTCCGTTATTTGTAATTTTTGTGAACTGGAATACTTGTTTACACATTTCACTAAAGTTCCATTTCTCTAATGTAGTTGAGGTAATTGTGATCTTCAGTTAGAACCTTAGCGAAAGATCAAGGATGCCAATTTTATTGCTGATTTCGAATTTGAAAGGCTTAACATTTTGGAGTTTTTCTTTGGTCATCACATAGTTGTTTGCGAGGTGGTAGTGTACTATTCTCAAACGAGTTATGACAACTTCCTCATTTATAGATGTGTCTGGAATATACCGACTTCTTTACAGTTGGTTCAACTAATCTAAGTTTATTTTACATATATTCGCCCGGTATGGTTTCCCATTTACTCCTATTAGATGAAAAATTCCACGATGAACGAATCAGTTACAGAAAGGTTGGATTTTAAATATGAATAATAAGCTTCCTTGTTCATTTATAGGTTCTAATTTTTTATAGATTGAAGAACAATTGACAACTGTATGAACAAAGATCCAAAAAGAAAATTTTAAAATGCCCGTCATTGTTGTGACTATAGTGCCCTTGAGATCAGTGTGTTTCATACCTTCCTACTAACAGTTTTGCTAAGAGTAACTTGAATATTTATCTTTTCTTATCTTTATCGTTATCTTTATAGTTAAATAAAGATTTAAAGATTTTTCTGAGGCATGTATGGCACCGACCCCTGTCCATTACTAGAACAATTGAATTTCGGGGTGTACATTGCTGGTGCAAAAAGATTTTTTTTAATTTCAAGGGTTAAATAGAAAAAGGAGACTATAGGGATTATATATATTCAACGGGAAAGTTTATACCTATAATAATGGTATAAGCCAAAAATTTAGTTACTTATGTCCATCCCTGGTGCGCTTACCCTAAGTAACATTTCATAGAATTAAATTCCTATGTATTTTAATAAATTTTCTCTGACAAGAGAAGGTTACCGACTTGGGGTGACCGATTACAATGAAACTTTTTTTGGTTAGGCTAGGTCGAAAAATAGAGCCATGTCTCAGGGATCTTGCCAATGCGCCCAAGAAATCAAGAAACAAAATATTTTATATAATTTAGAACAAATTTGTGTTATTTATTTTAGCCTTTGCATTGCTTGGATTTTTTGGTTCTTATATATCAATTGATTTATTTTAGTATGTAAACTAAGAAAAAAATATTGCTTTTTTTGGGTCCTCCCTTTAAGGCTATACGGGGTTTTTCCGGGCCAGGGAGTGTGAGCAGGGATCAAAAAGACGCCCCCGGCACCAGGACTTGAACTCGTGACTATATTTTATCAGAGTATCATATATCAGGTTGCCGGGAAACGGAGGTGCTGTGCACATATTTTACTTTTGCAATGTCTAAGAAAATATATTCTTCTCCAGTTGATCTTTCTTTTGTTTGCGTTCTATTGTTTTCCTTTTATTGATTGTAATGCCACCAATCGAAGTTCGAGCAAACTGCCATAAAATAAAAATACAACATTTATATGAATTTTATCGCTAATAAAATTGAGGCCATAAAAAATATTTTATTGTATTACATATATCGCTCCATAAAGTCTAAGGATAAATTAAGCAAACCATCAGATCTATAAAATTTGTAGTAATAACAAACTTTAGAACGCTTTAATTAAGAGTTTGACATTAATTAAATCTTATTTATAGCAAATACTGGTACTTCTCTAAGCCATCAAATTTTACTACCTTTAGATGAAAAGTGCGTGGAAACGAACGAATTATATTTTTTTTAAATATGAGAAGATAAGACGGTAAAGTTTACAGAGGCACAAGAAAATAAAAAAATATCCTCATAATCCACGATAACACAAAACTGTGGGCGGTTAAGAAACGAGACTGTGATAAATTAACTACAAAGATTTTTTTTCTTCTAGGCTTAGAATGATGAGGGTTTCAGTAAAATTTCTCGTTCCATCAACTCAAAACATTTAGTCAGTAAAAACCTCCAAGCTCTGATTTAAAAATAAAACTAGAAAACAAATCTTTTTCGCTTATATTTATATGTAAGTATATTTAAATTATACGTGGTATAATTATACCGAATATCGGTATATTTTAGTAAATATACCATTCAATAGATGGATGAATATTAGATTAAAGAAATATATATATTTAGCAAAAAAAAAGTTTAAATATAGAAACTACGGTATGGGCTTAGTAATACACAATGGACGTGAAAACATCGACAAGGCGGAATTAATATTACGAAATATGAATATTTTTTTGAGATTTATTAATCCAAATATTTTTTTTAAATATTCAAAAATTTGGTTTTTAGCATTATCTTTTTCTTTTTTGCCTCTCTAACACGGCGTCGCAAGATACAATTTTAGAACAATAACTCATTATAAAGAGAATGAAATTCTGAACATTTCCATCGCTTATAGTATGCAGGTTCGATCCTTAGTATCTCAAAATATATTTTAATAAAAATATAAAAATTAGTTGAATCGAGCAGACTTTATCTTTAGAATAAGCGTTACATCGTCGAGGGTGATGGATCAGTATCATTCAATGCCCACAAATAAAGCGCTATGCGCGCCTAAAACAGTTTTCACTTCAATTTACAAAAAAAAATCAAATATCTATAATAATTTTATGTCTAATATGTTTATGAAAAATAATATTCTACTATTTTTATATATTCTACTACTTCCTATAAGTTCATCAACCTAGCTTTTATTTTCAAATATAATTCATATAGCTTATATGACGAGGAAGGGAACAACGAAATAAATATATATATATATTGCAAAATTTGTTTTAAAGGATTTGATATGATGTTTTCAAAGGCTAGTCCATTTATCAATTACTAAAAATAAAATAAAATGATACATTAATAAATTTTTTTTTTATTTCTTAAAGACATTTACAACTGTATTAAATAAATACATCTAGTAAATTAGAACATAATGTATATAATGACATGAAAAACACTTGCTGAGTAACTACCCAATGGTAGCACTCTAATGATATATTTACATTAGGAGATCACGGAGCCATGTTCTTTTCAGACGCCTCGGAGGGTTATCAGGAATTGAAGAGGAAGCAAGGTTAGAAACGAGAGGGTTGGGATGATTCTGAAGTTTATTATGGAAGGATAAGTATCTGGATTGGGCCAGATCTGAAACAAAAGGCACATTCAGGTCATTATGGATGGTACATTAACAAATAAAACTCTAAACGTACGCTATCAGTGTTTAAAATGTGGAAAAATATTATTATTGATTCACTGGACTACTGCTGAACGATATAATAAAATAAAATATAATCCTATTTTTTTTTTAATTTAGAGTATTTAAAAAAAAAAAAAAAGCTGGTTGCATTAAATAAATGGCAAGTTAAGTTCCAAGACTCCGTTGCCTCGTTTGCCTAAGCAGTTCCCTAGGGTGAGATAAGTCTTAAAAACTTAGCTTTTGACGTTTGCATAATATCGTATCACTCTTGTTTATAGCCAATTTCGTGCTTTTCTTCTTTTATACATTCCCTAGTTACTCAAGAGCACTTTGTCGGTCAAAATGCTGACGGCTAAATATACAGCAAAAAATTTAAACCAATGGAAAAACTCATTTTCATGCTCATGAGTTAATTACATATCTCATATTTATAAATCTTATTCACCTTCCCTCCATACAATACTCCATTTACTTACGAAAGCAACCTTATTATTTTAACAAGAGATACACCATAGGTGAAAAACCAACAAGATGAAAGGTGAAGACCGAAGATAATTTTTTAAATAACGCTTTATAAGATTTACTCTTAACGTTGGAATTTAAAGATTCATTAGTGGTTCCTCAACTATAACAGGCAACATACTTAAGTATTGTAAATATTGTTATGTATAATATAATAAGAACAATTAGGTAGAAAGTTTGTTTGTTTGGGCTTTAAGGCGTAAAACCCCAGTGTCATCAACGCCTGTGAGTCAAGATATAAGTATTGGATTGGCAAATAATTTCTATTGATTTCCATGTCACTATCATACACTTCTTATCAGACCAATAAATCCCTAAGATGGATTTTTTATCCTATTTGTAATATATCACTAAGAGAATAGGATGGCCGAGAACGTTGGGGCGTGGGTCCCAGAGTGCCCGATTCTGAACTTTGTGGGTTCGATTCCCACCCGGGTCAGTTACTTTTTTCCCTGCGGCTTACTCGGAAATTGCAGTATATTACTCAAATTTTGTCTGTGATTTTGAGGGTATTAAATTTGAACTCAAGCCATTTACTCAACTAGATACATGCATTAAAAGAAAAATAATAAAATATAAGTTTTTTTTTTATTTTGTAATATTTTTTCTGTTTAAAAGTTATGTGAGTACAAATGAAATATTACTGTTGTACCATTATATTACATATCGTCTAGTATAAAATAATTATAGATCAAATAGAATATATATATATATATATATATATTGAATTTCAATTGCAAAGTGTAAGACCAAGACCGATTTTGGAGGACACTATCTATACCACGGACTATTACGACACATTATAATAAATTATAAATACGTACATTTAAATGTATGTAATAACAGAAAATATTTTTTTTTTTTTTTAAATTTAGCTATTAAACTCGTGATATGCTTATAATTTGACCAGTATAGACAATTATAAGATATTTATTCAAAAACTGTGTCAACGGTAACTCAAATACGCTGGTAAAAAAAATTAAATAAACAAAATTTAATGGTAGTCACTCTAAATTCAATGTACCGCGTGTCAAATCTTAATATAAAGGGAAAAGTCTGAAAATTGTTTTTAGAAGCTCAAACCTTTGTTAACCACAAGGTCTATCTAGTTTTCGAACGATTTGCGAAATGGACCAATTGCCCAGCAATTTCTTCTTATTCAATAAAAAACGTGACCACTTTAAGACAGATTTAAAATTGGTCTTTAAAAAATCTTTTTCCGTTCGGAATTGGCTCATGCATCAAATGAACTTTTTTATTGGAAATTTTGTCTAAAATTGCCCCCAAAGTTTGGCCATTTAAAACTGAGACAACCTGAATATGTTGGGGGCGGGGTGGCCGAATAGGCTAAAGCGTGTGCACAACACCGCTAGTTGCCTGGCAACCGGATAACAGAGATTTGAGATGATATAATAAAAAGTACGAGTTCGCGTTCCGGTGCCGGAGGGCATTTTAAATTCTCCGCCCTCACCCCCCGGCCCGGGAAAATCCCGTATAGCCTAAAAGGCGAGGTAGGGAAGAACAAAAAAAAAAAAAAAAAAACCTGAATATGTTTCAAGGTTAAATTATTTTTAATAAAAGTGACTAATCCAAAACGTTAAGCGGAAAAAAGTCAAGAAGTTGTATAAAGATCTTGCATTCTGCTTGTTGAATAACATGGTAGAAATCGGACGAAGCCACATTGAATTATAGTTTAAATGGATGATTGAATTTTAAGATTTATCAATAATAATATAAAATTAAAATTAAATGGATTCTGTAAATTCCTTTGTGAGCGAACTCAATGAGATGAGGCACGCCTCGATTGAATATTCATAACCTCCTTGTTCCTGATTAATATAGCCAGGAAGAGCCTTTAATATATTAATTCAATAATTTCGGATTAATCAATTTTACAAGTACTCTTAAAAATAATGGAATAGACAAGTTTGATGGTAATAATTCCAGTTGTTTCATTACGCAAGATAAAGTTATTGAAGGCGGCGAAGTTCTTCAACTTCAAAGTTCAGTGGAAGATGGTTTATTAGTCACATCACCAATTCATGTAAAGGGAAAACTTCACGTTCAGAAGAGAACACGTTAAGATGGATCAAAGGAGGAGGAAAGTTTTTGAATTTGCAATGGGGGCTTTTCTCGTCTTGCTTAAAATATTTAGTTTCTCAGTACAATGATGTTCAATAATGCAATTGTTTGTTATCAATTACTAATTAGAAAAGAAATCCATGAATTGATCACGTTAAATTATCTTAATTATATTAATAGGACGAAATAGAAAAAATATCTCCATTTTAAGATCTGCGTTAAGTAATTAATTTGATTAGTTTAGCTTCTTTTGTTTAAGTTCATTTAAAATATAAATATGCATTAACCATCACAAGCACACAAATACCTAATAATTAATTGTAAATATGAATGGTCACTTAGAAATTTGTAATTTATTTTTTTAAATCATCATAATTTTTTTACATAGTATGCTACAGATAGAGGGGTTTTCAATTTAAATGTTTTACAATTTCTTTATTAAATATATGAATATTTGAAATTTAATAAGAGTTTATAGATATAAAAATGAATAATAATAATAATTATTATTATACACATAATAATTATCAAAAATAATAATTCATTTATCGACATTCCTACTATTGTTTTGATTAATCTTGTTTGATTAATCACTAGGCGTTTCCACCTTTTCTGTATTAATATACTTTATTAGTTTTAGAAATGATAAAGATGTTTGCTATTATACGTATATATATTTTTTTTTTATTGATACTATTTAGATTTTCTTTTTAAATGTGTAAACAGTAACCTACCTGCAATTTACAATAAACAAAAACACGATGCCCGCCACTAAGGACATAACTAAATTTGCCCGCTGCTGAAAAAAGGAATCCCTTGCGTAAGAAGCTGGGGTGCCCTCCTCCCCTCCCCAAGGTCCATGGTGCAAGAACCTACCCCTCCCCCCACCTCCTAAGATATTTTACTACTCACCTTTTCTTAAAAACAGAGCAAGAGCTTTCCTAGGCATTTCAATATTTCCTAGGCACACTCCTTTACCAAATAATCAATAATCATCGTCCGTCCCACGCATACAATCTCCTAAAATTTAAATCATCTATCCACACCCATCTATCCACAAGATCTCGTCCTTCTGACCTTTAAACCTCTTTTCACAGATCTGCATCATTTCAACATCCTTTTGTTGTCCGTTTCACAGCATTCTGAAATTTCATCACGATATAAAGCCGCCATGCATCATCCGTATCCACCCTTAAAACCTTCTTATTCCAATTCCTATTCACAATCCAATCAGACGCTGGCTAAATATATATATTGTAATAAGGCTTTAATTATCTTTTTTTTCTCTTATTTTTTATTTTGTGTTGAATGTGAATTTTCATTATTACTCACAATGCATTGTGAGTAGGTAAAATTTGTTTTTGTTAATTTCTAATTTTCCTATTCAAGAGATTGTATTTCTTTAAAATGCATTTTATTTTTTACTTATCTTCCACACACTCCTCTCTATGTGTATATATATATATATATATATATATATATATATATATATATATATATATATATATATACATATATATATACACTTTATTTTTTTTTCTTCTCCTAATCTTTACGTGTATTCACTTAAACATCTTAGGAAACATATGTAAATCAATTTTTTTTTAAATTTTGATATTCCATAACCACAATGCTTTGCCTATAAAATTGATTTTGCGTTCCTTTCTAATTTCATTCAGTGATTATTATGCTATTGTTTTAGCTCTAATATTGTAGTATTGAAATCCTATTACATGATTATTCTCGTTAATATATCCTGAGAGCTATTATACTTAATGTATTACTAGTATTTTGTTATTCTTTATTTGTAATAGGTCTTTTGGTTAGATTTATTGTTAATTTATATGAACAATGTTGTTTTCTTAAGGGACCTAGTCCCAGAATAACGATAATTTTCTATTTCTAGAAAATTTTTCTATTGGTAAAATTAGAAAGATCGTAGATCATATACCATTACCATTAGCAGCGGCATGTTCCATGGTTTCCCCTTGTATCTCAGCCCGAAAATTCATAACTCCGTCGAAATTCCTCTCCTCCCCCACAAAAAATTTAAGAAACCGTCAAAATATGCCTCCCTCAAAAATTTTGATGGCACACTTTGCGCCATGAAATCGGCTTCTGGGCACCCCTGGTTAGAAGAACCGTAAACAAAATTTAACTGCTACATATTCTATAGATACTTTTTGTTGGCGCTATAACCGGTACTGACGTTAATTCTAGTTATTTTCTATTTCTAGGACAATGAAGAAGAAAATAATAGAAACGGATATGTACGCCGGGTGACAGGAGCGAAGCTACACTGGCGGCCAATCAGGTCACGGTATTCTCACTAATTTAATAATCCAGCTCTCGCTGCCAGCTGCCATATTTTTTTTTCTTTATTGTGTTACACCATTCAGCGTATTTTGTAGATTTTCCTATATTGTATTCAATTTTGTTTCTCTCAATTTCAATGTTTCTATGAATAAGTTAATCAATTCAATAATATTAAAACCATATCCTCATCCTTTCGACATTTTCGGAATATTTCATGGTCAACAGTGTGCTCTAAAATAATTTTTTAACATCAATCTAATTAACCTCTCTATATTGAAGTATAATTAGACCTGAAAAGATGCCATTAGTAATGTTGCCCAAATACGAGACCAAGACGAGTCTTGCAACCTTATTACGATAGTTTTATTACTGTAATAATTTAGATAGGAGAAACCTAACTAAGCCTGAATGAAAAATTAGAAGATTTAAATGCAAAAGTATATTGGTTATACCAAATCTTTACCAATAGTAACTAAAATTGTCAACTATTTTGCCTCAATTTATTTTCAAAAAACCTTTTTTTTTTTACCAGTCTTGGTCTTGGTCTTGCAACAGTTAGGCGGACTTGGCCTTCGGTCTAAGACCGATTTTGGACTACAATAGCCTTTAGAGAGGTGATTAATAAAGGGAAAAGAATGAATCTGGGTGGAATATCCGTGCTAAACATAATAGTCCAGCAGCCCTTGGCAAAAATCTGTGTCATATTTCATACTATGCTTTGTCCTTATAAATTGATCATATCCATAGGCCTGATGAGAGAAATGCACGTCTGCCAGCATATAGCCGCTGCAATACAAAATGGCGGCCATGTGAAGATAGATAGAAACACTACATAGGTTGTAAGTTACCAATCCTTTCAAGTTATGGTATTGAAAGTTTTAATACATGAAATAATAGTCAGTCTTGATACAAGAAAAAAAATTTAATTTACTAAAAGTTTACTCAGATAAGATAGTAAAGTAATATACATATTCTTAAAGAAATTTAATATTAAACAACTTTCTTCTTCATGGATTTTTCATAAAATTAAAGAGTTGCCGAATCAAATAATGATAAAAATGCGATGTAAATATTTTTTTTTTCTCGAAATTAGTGAATTACGAGGACGGATATCACGGAAACTATAGGACGCTCAGGACATGAGTGGAGAAGCTGGACATTGCCAGGACCCCAGAAGCATATTTACAAGAGATCTCTGGGCCACTGCCGTTTTAACCTTCGTGGTGGATTGTAGGGATGAAGGGAGCTGGATAGGGATTGAGCTAGAGGATTTGGATGATGCATAAGATTCTGGTGAAAGTTTGAGAATCTGGATGGGATGATATCGAGGACAAATGGGATGTTAAGGTCATGGTGTAGGGTCTTATTTCTGACATAATATGGGGCATTGACTATTGTTCTAATTATGATATTCGAATGTTTAGCAGTTCCCCACAGTTCAAGTCCGTAGGTCCAGATAGGTTTCAGTATGGTCTTGTAGATTAAAAGTTTATTTTCAATCGAAAGATGAGATGTCCTGCTTAGTAATCTATACAGCTGGTCATATCGTCGGTTATACCTTGTGCATGTAGACATACATCTGGTTCTTATTTTAACTTTCTTTACTTAGGTATTAAATATATTCTATTTATACTTTCTGTATTCTAAATAATGGATTTGTACTTACTATGAATCATATTGTTTGGTTAGGATTTAATAGGTACTAATATTTTTTCTTAATTTCAGCAACTTAAAGATGAGAAAGGACCCTCTAATGAAAATAATGTGTATTTTCTTCCTGATGGTAAATAAAAACAAATCATTTGGCACTGGGTAATTTTTTAAGCAATTATTCATGTTTTTATGTTTATGTTAATAGTTACAGAAACAGAACAATTAAATGTACACACTACTGATAGAATGTGCGCCATATTTCAAATTCACAAGTTTTTATTAGACAGGTTGCGTTTATGAATGAAAAAGTTGTGTTGAGACACTCAACAACAATGTATATAAGGGAGTATATAGAATATAAGGGAAAAAACTAATATAACCATTTCTATTGCAAATTTTGTCAGCTTTAATTCACATGTAATATTATTATAGATAGAACACATAGTGTCACTGCTATAAGCGAAAAACCGAAAAAAGTAAACTTTTTAAATCGTAAATTCAATTTTTCGACTTGAAATACAAGGGTATGGGGTAACTGACTATTATTTCATGTCTTAATACTGTAAATACTATAAATTGAAAGTGTTAGTAACTTTATATATCTATAAGCCTTCTCTATAGATACGCTTACATATAGAGAGCTACGCTTACATACATATACATATGAAGTGTTTGTATCCATCTTCACATGGCCGCCATTTTGTATTCCAGCGGCTATATGCTGGCAGACGTGCACTTCTCTCATCAGGACTGTGGATATGGTCAATTTATAAGGAAAAACCTTAGTATGGAGTATGGCACCGTTTTTGCCACGGGCTCCAGGATTATATTTATTATATCAAAATAATTGAAACTTAATTTAATTAATTATTCATCAGTTTTGTACAATAACTAGTTGTAATCGTTTAAGCAGCAATGTTTTAATATTATCACAGATCAAAATTCTATCTGGCCATAACTTGAAATTCTCTCAAATATTCTATTACTAGTAAAGTAGGAAGTTGTTCATAACTTATATAGCAGGGCAATATATAGATCACTTGTAACTACCTCTCTTCCAAGTCACAATTTATTCTCTACCTAAAACGTTATTTCGTTATTATTGTTCTTTAGGGTGTTTTTAAAGAGAAGATAAACGTAAAGTAAAGTATAAAAGTCATTTATTGAAAGAAAAAAAAATATATATACGTTATTATATTGCTCTAAATCTCTATAGATCTAAATATCTATGTAGATACTAGAAGCTTTATATACATATAAAGCAACGAATATTACAAAAATTAAATTTCTCTCGAAATTGAAATCTAAAGTTATAATTCATCGAGCTTTTGAACCGTTGAAGATAAACTAGTAAAATAATATATATTATTTTTATTATATTACCATAAACTTCGTTTTATGAATTGTATATGTGAGAAGTAAATAGTGGTGACTACTGTTAAAGTTTTAGCATAAAACATCAATGATCTTTGTCACCTAGTTTGATTATTATTTTTATTATTTATTTGTTTTTCTCTTCACTTCAGGTCTTGCTTTTTTCTTTCTTTTTGTTTTTTCGTATATTTGTTTATATGTATGTATTACATTTTATATGTATTTTTATTTTTCTATATTTTTCCATTTCAACTATAATCAGGCTTGAGAAGATTTTTTTTAACTATTAATATATTATTTTATAGTGTTAGTTTATTAATTTAGTCTCCCTTTTATATTTTAACATAAAAATCAATGCCTTTCTGTTAATACTTTTGCTATCTTATTATATTATAGTTTTATTTACCCAGGTTATACTTTTTATCTCTCTATGTACCAAAATGTGTATGTATGTATATATATTTCTTTTTTCGCCATTACCCAATAAGATTTTATTTTTGTTTCTTTTAGTGTTTGCATATTACAATATAAAGCACTGAAGATATTATTACATTTTGTATTAAGTTAGCCTATTGTTTATAAATTGTTTAGTTATGTATATATAAATATCATGGGTGATAAATTTTTATGACGCAGTCTTTTTTTTAAAAAAATTTAATTTTTTATTTGTGCCAACGTTTCAACCCAAACATATGGGTCACCTTCAGGGCTGAAAATTTTAACTATTTACAGTTATACATGTATAAATATTTACATATTTAATTTTTAATATGTGTATTGTAATATTAGTTAAGATTCATGTACCATCAAATCACTATACTTTATTATTAAACATTATCGGTCGTATAATATTATATCTCTGATTGTATTTTAAAATTTTCAGCCCTGAAGGTGCCCCACATGTTTGGGTTGAAACGTTGGCACAAATAGAAATTTTTTTTTAAAAAAAGACTGCCTCCTGAATATTTATCATTCATGATATGTCGACTAGCTTCCTTCGGTATATATAAATAGGTAATTTTTTTTTTCTTTCAAGACAATAAGTAATTTTGAGAAGATTTTATGTTCATTTTTTAGTAGTTACTTACTATTTTTTTAAGTTAATGTATATAATTTTAGAATTTTTATAAGTTAGTTTTTGGCCAGATTTGTATTTTCTTTTTTATTAATTCATCATTGTTATTCTAAGGGGACTTAGACCCAGAATAAAGTTCATTTTCCTGTTCTATTCTATTTCTATATTTTTGAAGAAAATTGAATTATAAAAAACTTTCTTCCTCACGACTTAAGCAATCAAGAGTTAGCTAGTCAAATACATGAGGTAAACCTTTTGTTTTTCTAAATCAGAAATAGTTGAGGACGTATATCTCGGAAACTAAGCGAGTTAGTGAAAAATATATACAATCAATCATAGTGAAAATTTTATCAGCTTTAATTTTGTATAAAATGTCTTTGTCGATGCGACGGATAGTTTTCCTGATATAAGCGAAAACTCAAAAAAAGTGACTTTCTAGGCGCCCGTCTCTCCCACCCTCAATCTGGCTCATCACCAAGGAGTGGTGACGTTTAGTATGTTTACCTCCTTAATAGATCAAACAAATGTCTCAAATGTCAAAAATTGTATCACCACCATTTCCTTCTATAATCATTTAATGGCTGGACTAAGATAGATAGATTGAATAAATCTGGATAGATTGAATCAACAAAAATGCTACACCGCTGCATGCAGATATCTCGAAAACAATAGCTCGAGATAGGCAGAAATGGGAAGACTCGTTATTACAAAGGTAATATAAAATAATATATGGATATAATGATATATATGGTAAATAATGGTTTTAAAATTATTACGAAAACAATATAATATTCATTTTTGTACATAAATGTTGATAGGTAAGTAATTACCGTTTTATTAAAAAAAAAATGTAAGAACCCAAAAATTAAATCCTGGAGCACCTACTATGGATAAGTGAAAGAGTATGATGATTTAGAACGTTGAGGCTTTGACATTTTTGATTCTTTTTTTTCGAATTTTTTTGAGAAAAAATACATTTTGCCTCAATCAACGGCATTGAGTATTTGAGATACAAGAACCTCATTCATACAATATATACAATTACAAAAATAATAGAAATTATAACAAAAATTAGAAAAAGAAACATTAGTAAAACAGATGAAATAAAATATGATATAACACAAATAAAAAATTTTAAAAAACATGTATGCTTATTTACAATATTTACAGTCAGCTGAGATAGCTCCAAGTCGGGACGATCACGTGTGGAGGATAAGGCAAGACTCTAAGAGATCCCAGCGCTTCTCTCTCAGCCGCATCACTGAGATGGAGAAATTTTTTATTCTAGTGGAAAATTTATTTCTTTGCGGAATGATTCTTGACCTTGCCACTCTGGTTTGGATAACACTGCATATATCTCCGAAAAAAACTCCTCCCATCCATATAACAGATGAGAGAGAGTAGTGAGGTAATGGCAAACGAAAAAAAAATACTTGTAAGTGAAAGTAATAATTAAATATACAACGAACGAAAATAACCTTAGAAGTCTTAAAAGTGAGAATGATCCGGTTTACATAATGTAGCAAATACAAATCACACAACTGACAAAGTAAAACTGAATCCTTAGAAACATGTTTTTTCCACATTATGGGAACACTTGGTAGATAATTCAAAAACATCAGTTTGCTACTCCATGCCAGTACAGACTCATAGAGCACGTTATATCATGAGAACTTCATAATATTTTAAGTTAATTAACTTAATTTTAAGATGAGGAGATATTTCAGTCAGAAATTTAAAAAATACAATTTATTAAGAAATTTAATGAGTGAAAGTTTTAAACATTTCCTTCGCTTTAGACCAGTTACAAATCCATGAGGAACAGAGCTATCTAGCTGGAACAGAACTAAACCCTCTACTAACCAAAAAAGAAAAAAAATTAATTTTTCAATTTTTCTTTAAAATCCTTAATACAGATAAAATATATGTTATTTTTAAATTATAACACTTGCACCCCAGTAAATAATAAATAGACTAATAAATAAAATAAATACACCAAAGTAAGCAATCGAAAAACAAAATCCATAAAAGTTGTTCTTGTTTTTTATTATTATTGTTTTAACAGACCTTCAACAACCATTTAAACCCCATTTTATTTTATTTAGACTTATTTCCGTTATAAAACTTTAAAAAGTTACTCCTCCACCCAAAACGTGTTTTTTTTTTGTTTTGTTTTTTATTGAATATAATTTTAATTTCATAACAAACGTACAATAAATATTTTTAAAAATAAGGGATAGTAAAAAAACAAACTTAAACTAATTAAAATAACACACTAAACACAAATATACTTATTTATATACAATATTTACAAACATTCATTCAGGGAAACTCCAAGCCTAGCCTTCCTCCCCAAATATGAAGGGAAAAGTAGACTCAAGGAGATCCCAAAGGCTCTTTCTTTATGCTTACTTACAAAAGGTAAATGGGGATTGTGCAAGGAGATTTGGATGCTATATAAGATTCTGATAAAATTTGGAAAATAGTTCTGGAATAAGATATAGAACAAATACGATGCTAAGGTCATGGTATGAGGCAGGATTTCCCAACCATTTTTCAGCAACATTTTTCCCAAACATTGCAAATTATTCTATGAGCTTCTGCAGCACGCTTACCTTTATAAAAATAATAAAACCGAATATGCCGATAATGAATGATATTTTCTTCCATATTCACAGTGTAATATCAAACACAGTACTAAGCTAGTTTCAACAGATATAGTTGTTGACGTATTACAAACAGGATAAACAATCCATCTTAGGGATTAATTCATCAGATAAGAAGTGTATCATAGTGACATAAAAATAAACAGAAAGACCGAAACGACTTATTTTCCAACGCAATATTTTCCTTCACTTTAATTGAAAATCTAAATATAATATTTCGATTTATTATGGGTTATGAAACAAGTATTGATTCTATACTCTTATTAATTAATTACATTTGATTTTCCTCCAGAGGACAATATTAGGAAACTTCAGGGTTTCCTAATATCCATAGTTTGTTATAGAAATGGTTAGGCCTATATTTACTAATATACCTTTAGTAAACGTAAATATAGATGATCCATTAATTACCCTAAACTTCCTCAAGTTCCTTGAGAGAATCCTTGGAGGTGGGTAATGGCCTAGGATCACGCAGACTATTTTTAGTGAACTTGGAGTTCGTGGTAGTAGTAGGATTTTATTTAATGACGGCGGTCCTATCTCGCTCTTGAGATCTCTGTCGGCTTGAATAAATTACCGGTAATAAATCAGTTCTCAGGTGCTATTTATAGGCCTATTAAAGCTATTTAATAGGCCTACAAATGCCAATTTATTAATACAATTGCAATATAATAATGTGATTTAATTATGTAACTTATTTAATCTAGAATATATAGGTCATTTTTGTCAGCTGGTACTAAAAAAATAAAATCAATTTTATTAAATCCTTGAATACGGAGATGATATAGCTGTTCTTGGAAGTAATCAATAGGACATTAAGAAACTCGCTAAGACTCTAATAACAGAGGCAGAGAAGATCAGCCTACAAGTAAATGAAGACAAAACAAAATATATGATAATAAGCCGGATATTTCACCCCAATAACAGGATCTGAGTAGAAGGAAAATCATTCCCGTGAGCAGACAAATTCAAATACCTCGGCTCAACACTAACCTCAATGAATGACCAATGGGCAGAAATAGACCAGCGTATAACTAGCGCAAACAGAGCTTTCTTCTCCCTTTCAAAGGTACTGAAATCCAGAAAAATCTCAAATTAAGCATATAGAATGCTATGATCAAGCCACTTCTACCATATGGCTGTGAGACTTGAATACTGACCAACACTCTAGAAAAAAGTGTTGAAAGATTTGAGAGAAAAAATCCTCCGCACGATAACCGGAGCGATCTGAGATCAGAGTACTAATACCAATAAGAAGAAGAAAGATCAATAAAGAACTGCTTACTGAAACTAGTCAATCAATATTTCATAACATGAGGGCACGGAGGTTAAGATGGACGGTGCGTGTAGCTCGTAGCAATCCATCTGGAAGTCTTTACATAACAATTATTGCCTCAATAGAAGGCAAAAGACCACGAGGAATGCCAAAAAGCAGATGGATAGATTGAATTGACAGATAGAGATTGAATAGATTGATATTGAAGCGACTTATGAACTCCTTCTTAAGATTTGTCATCGGTACTTCCGGGTGGTCTCATGTGTCCCACCTGTACGAAGAGTTAATGTGGCTCTTCTCTTCCTTCCGCCGACAATATTTCCTAGGATCTTACCTATTCCAAACAATCAACTCCTGGCACCCTTCCTACGTCTAGTCTCCTACAGTTTAGACACATAGTCAACTCCCAGAAGACAAGATCCCGTGTTTACAACCGTTATACCCCTTCCCATAGAACTAAAATATTTGAACATTCCTTTACTGCCCGATCTACTGCCTTCTGGAATTGCTTGCCATCTGATATCCGTCATGCCTCTTCCTTGTCTTCATTCAAATACTACCAATTCCTTCTCACATCTCAAAACGACGCTGTAAAATCATGAAATAAATTTTGACTGAAGTGAATGTGAATGTTGTTGAAATTGTTAAATTTTAAATTTTAAGAATCAACTCATAGTGGTTATAACATTTTTTTTTTTATTTTATCTGATTTCTGTTTTCCTATCCATTTCATTAATCTTTCTTTCTTTTTTTTTCAAAATGCTTTCACTTTCTGTGGCTCATATATTTTCATTGAAGATACTCTATATGTATTCTTTAATTTTTATTAATGTAGTTTTTGGCCAGATATGATTTTTATTTTTGTTCATAATTGTTATTCTTAACTTTTTCTGTATTATAATATCATTTTTTCACTGAACAACAACAAATAAATATAATACATGAATAAGAGTTTTTAAATTGAATAAACAACGTAAAGGTGTATAACATATCAGCCGTCATGAGTTGAGAAGTTTGAATGTAAATGGATCTTGAGAGCTGGTATTCCGCAGTGGAGGGATCTTTTAGGATGAAGGATCATTCTAGAAAACTTTCAGCACAACAGGCATAATTCACAACTAAGGGGGAAATTCAAGAAGGGTACAGAGAAGAGAATAGAGAAAAGCCCTTCTAAGAAAACAAACTCAACTGTGTCTGGATGTATATACTTTTATACAGATACCATCTATCCTCTATAAATACACTGTAGTGTATTTATACATTTTCTGGCTTCATGGATTTTTTAAAATGAAATATCATAAAAACGAGAATTTCATGAAACAATGACGAATCCGAATTTTGACCCTAAATTCCTATAAGAAATTCAATAAATGTCTTTGAAAAATTAAACAGTTTCAAAGACACAAAGATAGGAGGATACAGCCTGTCACTGATTTCAATAAATATTTTTTGGTGATATTACATCGAAAAATATTAGAAATATCTTGGCGTTCGTTCCAAAGGGCCATACGAGCCGAGACATTTTTTTTAATATAATTTCTAACAAATATATGTTATTTATTTTTCTTCTGTTCATTATTTCTAAAATTGGTGTCTTGAGGTTTTATTTGTTATATAAATTAGGCCATTATTCCCCAACATTTTATTTATTAGCTATTTTATTACGGTTCGGCCATCACTAGGGTCATTTTTAAGTCTCGAAAATTGTAATGTCATTATTAGTTAACATTTAACATTTACAATTTTTTTTTATTTCACATAATTAACTTATCTAACGATCTACGCCTTTTCAATACACATAGATTTTTATACTTTTTCTTATAAAAAGCTTTCATGTACGTAACTTTACTCATTATAAACAATTGATTATTACCTTATTGAGTCCTCCATTTGATATTCATTATTAATGTCGTATTAATTTGTTCAGAGAAAAATTAAATTGTCCTGCTATTTAAGAGTTTCTCCTACGCCATTTCTGGAGGGACTGACTTATATCGTCCTGGTGGTGATAGTCAAGGGAAGAGGGGTTTTCCATCTATTGTTTTGCAATAGTGGATTATTTTCTCTAATTTATGATTTTTATATTACATTTAAATTAGTTATTTTATTATATGCGAATATTGTTAATTACATTTGTTTATAAGGTATTTATATTGTCCACATCTGTATGGTTGTTAACGCAACTCTTTAAATATTATTTTTGCCTTTGCTTTGTCCGTATTCTTAGGTTATTTATATCAATCGGTTTATTTTTTTGTGCTGGGTAAGGAAAAAATATTGACCATTGTATTAAATGAGTTATTATGTATCATAAACTATAAAAAACCATAAGGCGCTTCCAGTAAAGTAGGCGAAATAAATTTATATTATGAAAAAACAAGTTAGATTCGTTTTTAGTGTTCTTTTTATAGTAAAACTCTTAATGGTATTTTGAGGTGCGAAAAACGAATACCAACTTTCTTTTTCCCTAAAACATTATGAAGTATACAGAATAACATTATATAAATATCCGAGTATGAAAAAAAAAATGGAAATAAATTAAAAAATAATAAATAAACGTATGTATATTATTAATGAACTGATAATATTAATTACCTATTTTATTAATGAATCAGCTCATTGTCTTTATTGTTACTTTAACTATAATATATTTCTTACAATTTTGTTTTTGCTTTATTCAATTTATTTAAATAAATAATCCAAAAACTGACCAATTACTACCTTAGCAATGAAATAGATAAACTCTTAACTTTGAGCAATCAGTCGCTATTCAGTCTTCCCTTTCAAGAAAATATCACTAATTCCTCTGAGATTACTAGCTAGCGAAAGACTTGGGGCTTTGAAATCAAGAAATTGAGAAGTGATTTTCTTCCTTCGCAAAAGGAAAGTAATAAATAAATAATTTTATTTTGATTTAATTTTTATTTCATCCAATTCCGTTTTCATTTAAAATTTCATTTCATATGATAACTCGTAGAGAAGAAGGAAATTTAGAACCTTATTTTTTATTCATATACATGGAAGTAAATGATTGAAATGCCATCTACGATTATGAAATATACATAAGATTCAAACCCAGAAAACTATTAATAGAATGTAAAAAAAAAAAAATGATCGTTTTCTACGGAATATTTGTATTATTATTTCTTTTATATAAAATACAGTTAATACTCGAAGTATAATTGTTATATCTACCATCATTAGCCATCTGCTAGCCAATCGGTCGATCCCACGCTGACATCATTGTTTCGGATGGCCGTCAAAGAACTCATGAACAGCAATTTCAACTTTCTCAAAATTATCATATTCTTCCCTTTAAAAAAATGGGCCATGGATTTAAATAAGTAGCACTTCAATTTTCCAAGTTTTTCATAAATAATAAACTAATTGACTGTATGGAAAAAAAGAAATTGGTAAAAGACTAAATAAACCCATTTGCAAAGATCCACCATCAGAACTTAATCTGTGATTCACATTAATATAGACAATTACTCTGAAAGTACATTTACCTTATATTATGGACCAGGGTAGCTCGGTGTGTGAGCACTGACTTCCAGAGCTTGAGGTCCGAAATTCGAATCCAGCTGATGATTAGTAATTTATCATCAGCCGTGGATCGACCATGTGATCGAAAGACCCTCCTGAGGCACAACCAGCTTCTTTAAGGTGTGCATATTCTTTATTAAATAATTAATAAGGAGAAAAACCTGGTGATTGAGCGTGATCTCGGCCAATCACCTCTCTGCGCAACCGTTGGCCTTATAACAATAGTTTCAAAGTATTGAATCCTAGACCCTTCATGGGTTGTAGTGATACAAGTTTTTTTATTTTTATATATTGCATATAAAAATAAACATCTTTCGAAGGTTTCGCTTAAACATCGAATGCATTAAGAATAAGAATAATCATCTAAAGTGGGAAATTTTGTTGGACTATACTAGGCTATTTAAAATTTTATTAGTTAATGATAAGTTATTAGTTAGGTAACACACTGACTTCCTATGCTAAATGTCCAGGGTTCAAGTCCGGCTGTGCAGGTATTTAACCTAAGGCACAACCTAAGGTACCTAAGGCACAACCATCTATGAAGTGGGTACTCTTCTATAATTAATTAATGAGGACCTGGCAGGTAGCCTTGAAACAGTTCTTCCTTACAAAAATAACTGAATCCTAGACTGTATAGTAGTTGTACATTTTTTTTTTATTTATAGATTAGTTTATAATTTTTGATTAATTTATGATCAATTAATGGCAAAGTAAAAATTAGTTATAAAATAGCCTTTATATATTTTTTTCATTATTTATATAAAACATTATTTAAAAAAAAACTAATAATATACCTTTGTGCATGTTTTTTTTAAATCTATTTATTGAATAATAATACAATCAGCCACTGCTGGAGGGCTATATGTATTAGGGCTAAGGGTTCTCATTCAAACAACATATACAAATAATAGAGAAATAAATATAAATATAAAAAGTAAATAAATAATACTGACAAAGAAAGTAAATAAAAGAAAAAAGAAATAACAATAACATAAAATAGAAACTTCTAAACACAATCATACCTATATACAATATATACATTCGCCCAGGAATCTCCGAGCCAGTCTTTTTCCCCCACATGTGGAAGACAAAGCAAGACTCCAGGAGATCCCAGTGCCACTTTTCCAGCAGCATCACTAGTATTAGAAGCCAGTGGAGACTGAAAGAGGGCACTAGAGCCACAGACGCTCAGGACATGGGTGGAGAAGCTGGCCATTGCCAGGACTCCAGAAGCATATTTACAAGAGATCTCTGGGTCACTGCCGTTTTAACCTTCGTGGAGGATTGTAGGGATGAAGGGAGCTCGATAGGGATTGAGCTAGAGGATTTGGATGATGGATAAGGTTCTGGTGAAAGTTTGAGAATCTGGATGGAATGATATCGAGGACAAATGGGATGTTAAGGTCATGGTGTAGGGTGTTATTTCTGACATAATATGGGGCATCGACTATTGTTCTAATTACTTTGGACTGGAAGGATTGGATGCGTTTGATATTCGAATGTTTAGCAGTTCTCCACAGTTCAGGTTCAGATAGGATTCAGTATGGTCTTGTAGATTAAAAGTTTATTTTCAATCGAAAAATGAGATGTCCTACTTAGTAATCTATACAGCTGGTCATATCGTCGGTTAAACCTTGTGCATGTAGACATACATCTGGTTCTTATTTTAACTTTCTTTATTTAGGTATTAAATATATTGGATTTATACTTTCTGTATTCTAAATAATGGATTTGTACTTACTATGAATCATATTGTTTGGTTAGGATTTAATAGGTACTAATATTTTTTCTTAATTTCAGCATCTTAAAGATGAGAAAGGACCCTCAAAGGAAAATAATGTGTACTTTCTTCCTGATGGTAAATAAAAACAAATCATTTGGCACTGGGTAATTTGTTAAGCAATTCTTCATGTTTTTGTGTTAATGTTAATAGTTACAGAAACAGAACAATTAAATGTAAACACTACTAATAGAGTGTAAGCCATATTTCAAATGCACAAGTTTTTATTAGACAGGTTGCGTTTATGAATGAAAAAGTTGAGATACTCAACAATGAAAGTAATTCTGACAAAAAACAATTCATGCCTTCAAGGTCTTGCCCATTATTCTCGACACTTAAGTTTTGTCATTTTGTGAATGAGCCTCCCTCCTCGCCTTAGAGATATATCTACGGAGACAAAAACTGCCCCAGTTACTATAGAGGACTTAGACAATCGGGCCATTGTACAAGCTAAGTGCACTGTTGGGGCTAAGTTGGCTGGCGGAGCCTAGAGCTGTGCCAACTGGTCGGCAATCTTGGCACGAGCGGCTCCTTGCACCAGACCCAACTATCTTAGTGCAACACACTTATTTTACGGATAATAATAATCCATAATCCATCAATTATTGACTTTAAAAAAAACATGAAATCATATCATTCTCTAGTTCTTACATATTTTATTTTGAGCACACTTATACTGGTATATATATCTTATTTTTGAATTACCCACACGACGTTTCCTATTACTTCACCACTTAATAGACAAACGCTGTAAACTTCCAATTCATTACAAAAGACTCATATACATGACTATAATAAGGCCTATTTGGACTAACGGAGTTGAGCTATGGAGCTCCACTAAACCATCGAATTTCTCTCGTATCCAATCCTTACAAACAAAAATCCTTCGTAACATCCTCAATACTCCTCACTTTGTTACAAATAAAACCATCCATAATGAACTTAATGTTTCAGATCAGGCCCAATCCACCAGTGATGGACATCGCTAAGAAAATTTTTGTCTTTTTTTGCTTATGCCAGCGATTGGTGGTGTCGGCATCGAACCTTTTATTATTATTATTGGCTTATGCCGCCCTAATTGTTATAGTTACAAACTTGTGCGTTGGGCGTTTAAAATCTCTGGGGTCTCCTTTTTGTATTAAGCACTTTAAAATTGAAACAAAAATTCAGTTATATAGGTATAATCTCCATTTTTTTTCTTTCTTAAAGACATTTACAACTGTATTAAATAAATACATCTAGTAAATTTGAACATAATGTATATAATGACATGAAAAACACTTGCTGAGTAAGTACCCTATGGTAGCACTCTAATGATATGTTTACGTTAGGAGATCACGGGGCCATCTTCTTTTCAGACGCCTCGGAGGGTTATCAGGAATTGAAGAGGAAGGAAGATTAGAATTGAGAAGGTTGGGATGACTCTGAAGTTTATTAAGGAAGGATAGGTATCTGGATTGGGTCAGATCTGAAACATAAGAAACATTAAGGTCATTATGGATGGTTTTTTTTCTAAGAAAGTAGGGAGCATTGAGGATTTTACGAAGGATTTCGGATTGTAAGGATTGGATACGGGAGGAAGGGCTTAGTGGAGCCCCATAGCTCAACTCTGTAAGTACAAGTAGGCCTTTTGATAGTCTTGTATATGAGTCTTTTGTAATTAATTGGAAGTTTAGAGCGTTTGTCTAGTAAGTGCTGGAGTAATCGGAAACGTCGAGCGGTTTCTTGTCGTTTCAGTCTGGTAATAGAAATTAATAAATACGAATTACAGAAATGGGGATATCTGAAAAGAAGAATTGTTTGAATAATTATAATAACCAATTAAATTACTTGTACGGACGAAAGCTGAATCCAGATAGGAAAGCAATAAATTAAAACATGTGTAGAAAAAAGAATAAGCTGTATCATCGCTAATACTCAGTCAATTCCGATGACTTTTTTTTTGGTAATTTAATTACCTTTAAAAAGTTTTATTATAAATTTTATTATATAATATATACTTAGCGAGTTAGGCCCCAAAACATTTTCCTTTTCTTTATAACTTTTTTTCCTGAATTTTCTCGGGAACTTAGTACATATATGAAAATTAAAAGGACAATTATTAGAACATTATAAGAAAGTTTCATCAAACTCGTTAGGGCCGTTTTCGCGCTGCAGTCTATAGAAAAACACGTTTTTCATTTATTGCTCAGCAGCTATTGTGCATGGAGCATCCAATTTCTGTCACAGGCATCAGCAATCAAAAAAGAAGCAAAAAAATCGGTTCAGTAGTTCCCGAGAAAATCTTGGCACAGACAGACAGACTGACAGACAGACCAATCGCTAAAAATGTGTTTTTGGGACTCTGGAGGCTCTGAAACGTATAAATTCGTCGCAAAACGGATATCGGAAATCTGACTCGATCGCAATACTTTCCTTACCTAGTAGTATAGGTAGTAAAGTAAAAATATTTTTTTTTTTGGATTAAGAACAGATGAAAAAGAATTAAATTGCATCATGTTTACTGTATCCCCAAAAATAACCCACTTTATACTCTAAATTATCACGACTCATAATTACCTTCTTTTTTGTTCACTTAAATCCATAGGCGCAGACTTCGGTGAAGCGAGAGGGGGAAGTAATGCTCCCACAATAAAAATAGGGAAGGAGAGAGGGAATATCATGTCGCCTCCTTCCTCACTCAACAATTTGAGGAAAATAATTTTTAAAAAATAAAATCAAAATCAATAACAATGAATCAACTTGAATGGATAAAATATTTAAAATAAAAGCAATTGAGAAAATAAGAAAAGTCGAATAGATGGCTAAGCTAAGACCTAGAAGTAGGTAGTTTACGAAATATTAAGTACTTCACTATTTTCCTATTATTGAAATCGTCCCCACCAAAGACAAAGTACAACATGAATCCTCGGAAAGTAATCCTTAAACATATAAGAAACCATTACAGCCCACCACAACGTTAAAAAAAGGCGTTGCCCAAAAGACATGCTGATCTGATTTATATTCCGAATGTGATGGGAAGCTGCCAAAAAATTACTCATTACAAATTTAATTTAATGTTAAATTTTTATGTTTGGTTAATAAATGTTTAAATTCCGATATTTTGCAGAAAAACTTAATTTTCGTACTTTTCTGATTATTTTAAGTTAATTTTAGTAAAATAAGACACCATTTTTGTTTCGGGCTCCCGAACAATAAGGCAGTTAGCAGATCCAGAATTTAATTTTGTGTGAATATGAAAAATTTGACCAAATCTTGGCAAATTCAAATAAAAAGCATTTACTCTTCAAAAAATATCTGCCCTCCAGTATATATTGCGACAATCGCATTTCTCAAATGGCCAACCATCTTCAACTTACATTCGACAGAGGGATCAGATCAGGTAAAAATGAAAGAGAAGTTCCTTAATAACCGACCCCAACTACTTTATCAACTTTATATATATATATATATATATATATATATATATATATATATATATATATATATATAAACTGACATTTCTAAAAATCGAAACGAATAGAAAATATACCCTTGCCTTCTCTTGACGACTATCAATACATTGTCAGTACCTCTTATTTTCAAGAATAAAAAAATATTTTCCTTACAAACGTACCATAACGTATCACTCTCGAACATTTTCTGTTATGATTTTTTATGTTCTGTCAGTGATAGGTAATGAAAGTAATATAATCGATTCGAAATTGTGATCAATCATTCCTCTACAGCAAAGGATTATTTTTTAACTTTATATTTTAACTCATACCTGTTGTAAGCAATGACAATTAGTGGGTCTGCGGTCGGTAAGAATACAGGTAGTGGCTTGATAGGTGTGAGGGAAAGGAGTGCCCAGTGGCATCCCTTCCTGTTTTTATTTTATTATATTTTTAAGCAAGGAAATCCCTCATGCAGTTTCTTTCGAGCCTCTTGAGTGTGTTATATATAGCCATACTTTTTATAAGTGGGTTAGAATGCCAATCTAAGTTATCGTGAAATCTTTTGTAGTGCGTCCGTATGAGGTTGTTAACTGTTGGCATTTCAAGGTAAAATAATGTTTGTGACATACCATGGATCTTTAGTTATAGTCCTGAAATTTTTTGAGTTATAAGTTTTTGATTTCGTAAGTGAGTCGTTTTGGCTGTCCCGTAAATTTGTAAAGTATATGTGCAAACAAAACATGAAAATAAATTCGTTTATTATTTGCAAATGTCAAAAATATGACGAAATAAATGATAATTTAAAATATGGGCTTATGTGCATATGGGCTTTAACATTATTTTAGGTAAATGTAAGTGTTCAGTTTTTGTTTTAGGTTTAATTCTGAGCGTCTTAGTTATTGTTGTGTATAAAAAATGACTAAACATTGTTACATAAGTCACTTGAGAAACGTTAATATTTTTTTAGATACTCTTTTATTTTTCTTACATACGTTAAACATAACAATGGACTTAGAAATTAGACATAGTTGGTCTTCTCGACTAATACTTTTAATAATCAAAATACTAGAATGTATAATGGCAATATGTAATTGAAATTTTTGTCAACTGTAATTATCTGTAATTAACACTTTTTTTGAATCACTGCAATATTTATGCAGTGTGAATATAATTCCATCGTATAAAATTAAAGTAAATCGAGTCCGCGATGGTCGAATGAGTTGAGGCGCCGGCACAAATACACTCAAAGTGAGTGAAGGTAGAGTTCATGTTACGAGTTCAAATCCCATTCGCGAGATTTAAAAACAAAAAGATAAAAATATATAATAATAAACAAATAAGTGCAGGTTCTATTCGATTGCTTAGACCACTAATGCGCGGGTTTTGATTCTCGCGTAAATAACTTCCCCATCCAGACAGGGTGGTGAGCAACCCCTATGTTATTACACCATAGTTCATGCTCCTCAAGGCTGGACATAAGACAGGATGGAGAATTCTGCAAAAGGTTGCCAACCTTCCTTTAGGAAAGTGCCTGATGAATAGGGAGTGATTGTGATCGCGTCCAGTAATTGTATAAATCACGTGCTCCCTGGTGGTCAAGAGATATATCGACGAGGGATATCGTCAAGAGAACCAAACGATCTTTATTTAATCTTTAACATTATTATGTCTGCTATTGCTCCAAAGCTACTAGGAGGCTCATGGTGGAAGCCGAAAGTCAAGGGTTTTTTGAAATTCAGTATCAAAGTCAGATGATCCACCGAACTCGACATTAGCATCCAACATTTTGTTTTAAAAAAAAAGGCCGAAAATCCTGTACTGCAATAGACTGTATCACCATTACAGTTACGGTAACGACTATAACGAAACTTGTCTAAAATCTTCTCCATGAAGCGCTATAAATTTATTTATATATTATACTTCACTGAAAATAATTTGAAAAAAAAGTTATAACTAATGCAGAATTATATTTGCGAATTACTTTAGAAGAACATAGAATAAGCGCACCAGTGATGGTCATAGCAAGGAATTTTTTTTTTTGGCTTATGCCGCTGTAATTATTATAGTTATAAACTTCTCCGTTGGACGTTTAGGATCTTTAGGATCGCCTTTTTCTATTTAGCACTTTAAAATTGAAAAAAAAGCTTCAGTTATGTACTTATAATCACCATTTAAAAAAAAAAGGACCTTTTTGTACTACTAATGGACATACTAAATTACATGGACATACAAAAAAATACTAAATTCTTTATTTAACTATAAAGATAAGATACACGTTCAACTTACTCATAGCAAAACTGGTAGTAGAAAGGTATAAAACACACTAATCTCAGGAGTACTATTAAAACAAAAAATGATATGCATTTTAAAATTATCTTTTGGGAACTTTTTTTGTTCATACAGTTGTCAATAGAGGAGGACATTTTTCATAAATCTAGAAAAAACTGGAACCATTAAATCAACAAGTAAGCTTATTATTTACATTTAAATTCCAACCTGTCCATCACTGAGCCTTCTGGCCGTAACTAGTGCGTTCATCCTAGTTGAAATTACTTTAAAAAAAAGAAGGAAAATCGTCGGAATCGGAAAACTTGATGCGGAGATTCGGTATTTTGAACTTTTTGCATATGTTTTAACACAAAGTCGGTTCCTCTTATTTTATAACTGTAATACTTTTTTTACGTATGCAGTTGATAGATGAAATTATTTTAAAAATAATTTGATTTTTTAAGTGAAAACTTCTTTCGGAGAGCTTAGGACTTTATTTTGTGGGTAGTGAATGAGACTGGGCAGTCACAATCAGCTATGTAACGCTCATCCAGGTAAAGTCTGCTCTATTCAAATAAATTTTGAATTTAAATTAAAATATTTGGAAAAATAAAATTCTGACCTGTAAACTAATTTTTAGCATTGTAATTTTAATCCTATTTGGGTACTTGTGAGCGACGGGGGCTCGCTATCTGCAGTTATCTGGTTATTTAAAGTGTTGTTGTTATTTATATTTCTTATTATTAAATTACTATATTATTATTATATTTATATTTCTTATAAATATATATATGTATATATTAATAAGAAACAGGCAAAAAACACCAAATATATTTATATTTCTTATTATACTAGAGTCTAATTTTATATGAAGATAGGGATTATTTAATAATAAGTAGTTTTTAATAATAAGAAGCAGTAATTTAATAATAAGAAATATAAATAACAACAAAAACAACACTTTAAATAACAAAATAACTGCAGATAGCAGTCCATAGAGCCCGCGTCGCTCACAAGTACCCCTAGTTGTAATAAACTTTTTATTTTAAAAAGTATCAATATTGCATACCTGTCTTATTTTAATTTATTCTATTCTATTTTATTTTTATCAATTTCTAATTTTGTTTTTTATAACATATCGAACCGGACGCAGAAATTCTATTAAAGATGGAAGCTGGGAAGAGGAAGAGAAATGAAAGGGATATTTCGAAGATAAAGTAGGCGCTGAGCTATTCATCTCACTGTGCAAAACCCCGGTCTCACCTCACGAGTTTAGCATGTTCAATGGGGTCGGGATCAAAATTGAAGCTGGGGTTATAATATGAGGCCTCATGTCTCTCGGTTCTGTGCATACCTAATCGCTAATGCCGAATTTCTTTCAAAAGTAAAAGGATTAATTGCTGAAACAAAATATTGTTTTTTCCGTGATGTATTGTAATAACCATAAATGTCTAATAAAAATACATTTTATTTATAAAAATAAAAAATTGAACAATAATGATTTTCAAATATTTTTCTTATAACTTGGTTATGAAACTGATTTTCTCCCATATTTCTGTCATAGGAACTGATGCGTATTTATAAGTGACAAAGCTAATGTTTCTATACCTAATAATTACGTTTTCTTGGATATAATTACAGCAATCAGTAGAATTATTTATTTATTTAATGAAAAATTGAAAAAAAAAAATAGAGATAAAAAGAGAGTAGTGAGAGAAAGGGAAATTAAATGTTAAAAAAAAAGGAAAAAAAAAAGCATGAACCACTTCTGTATATTTATATATAAGTTCATTTATTGTCCTAAGGATTAACGAGTATGCTGTGTATATAGCAACCCAATATAACTGAGCTGCAATCTTTTATACTGTATATTTTTTATGAAAATAAAGTGTTTCTCTCTCTAACGTTTAAGACCATTGAAGTGGTTGAAGGAGAAACGCAGGGATATCCTGAAGCCTCGCTTTTTCCTCCACAAGCGGGGGGACAATTATGGTTTGGAGTTCCCCTGGCCGATTGTAAATAACGTATATAGGTATACCTGCGTCTAAGATTTTTATTTTTTAAGAACAAATTATTTAATTAATTAATTTTTATTTATTATTATTATTTTATTTTCTCATTATGATATTTTATTTTGAACTTATATCGCTGTATATTATTTTGTTATTACCTTATTTATTTATGATTCTGTAAATATGGAGTGAATGTGCTCTCTGAACTCTATTATAAGTGTCCTTAATTGAGACCGATTGTAATATTTATAATAAACAAGTAATCTAAAAAAAAAAAAAAAGAATTATTAGTGCTAGAAACATAAGTTTGTCACTTATAAATACGTATCAATTCTTATGACAGAAATCTGGGGGAAAAACACACCATGACCACCTCACAGATATATATTTGAAAAATCATTATTTTTAAATTGTTTTTCTCATCAATAAATGTTTATCACAATACATCCTATACAACGGAAAAACAAGAAATGAAAGTTAATTGTAGTAATTTTTGCAGAAAACATTACATTCAAGGTGACTGGATAGAAAATCCCACCATTTTTTCTCACAACTTGAGGTGAATCTCAAAATGTTTTCTCTACTTAATTAATATGGTCTTAATGATTATTAAACGAGATTTCTTTTTCTAAAAGTGGGGTAACTGTAGTAAAGTCGAAGGATGATAAAAAAAATCACAAATAATTTATGACTTTTTTAAACCGAACTGTGTTCGCCCGCCAAATAGTCCTCTTTAAATAGTTTTAACAATGTCAAAATCTACTTTCCTTAGTTAGTTTGTTATAGCCCTGTTAAATTACTTGAAACAAATATTTATTTAGTTGTCGTTTAACATTCATAAAAAAAAAACGTCGCATTTTAAAAAACACAAATCTTAAATTTCCTGTTTTTCTGTTGGAAATTGGGCGATTGTTTATGTAAACTTTTTGTAGATGTTGATGTCTTCTATCATCACTTTAAATATTTTCCTCTACTGACAGGACACCCTGTATACATATACATATAAAAATGCAGGGACAGTAAATCGGACTCCACTTGGACAAAAGTCTCATTTGGAACATACCAACTAAATTGAAAAGACCAAAATTGAAAATCAGTGGTATAGACTTGTTTTTATCATATTATTAATATCCGTACAAAAACTTTCTGAATATCTTTATATCATCGTGATCCTAAATTTTTTTTATTTATTGAAATTCTCGGAAATGGAGCGTTTTCAACCAGGAGATTGGTAAACTTCGTCTATTTAATTAGGTATTTTTTAAGTTACCGTTTCCCATTGATCAAAAAACGCTGCGTTTTAAAAAACACAAATCTTAAATTTCCTACTTTTTTGCTGAAAATTTTGCCATTGTTCATTATAATCACACTTAAGACTGTTAATAATGATATACCGACTGTCACTATATTTTCAGATCTTTTATAGTTCATCTAATTACTTTTTTTACTTTCCTATCTGTACTAGGTAAGGAAAGAATTGCGATCGGGCCAAATTTCCGATATGCGTTTTTTGACGGATCTATACGTTTCAGAGCCCCCTGCTGCTGCGCAATAAATGAAAAACATGTTTTTCTATAGACTTTAGTGCGAATACGGCTCGAACGATTTTAATGAAACGTTTCTATGATCTTCTAATAATTGTCCTTTCAATTTTCGTACGTGGACTAAGTTCCCGAGAAAATTCAGGAAAAAAGGTTATAAAGAAAAGTTTTGTGACTAAGTATATATTCTATGGTAAAATTTATAATAAATTTTTTGAAAGATAATTAAATTACTAACAAAATTGTATAAATATCATTCATTTCGGACCACTATTAACAAAGTTACAGCTTTTCAATGTAAGATTACGGTTTCATATTCTAGAAAATATGTTGCCCGCATCACACAAGCTTCACTATTTCCTCTACTTTTAACAGAAAATATTTTTTGACAAAATTAGGCTATGGCGAAAAGTTTTTGATCAGAAATATTATAGGGTATTGACATTTTCACACTGATCTACCTTAAGCCGGTTTACATTGCTTTATTTGATCAAATAAATCTTTTCTTTGATCTATTTTCAGGAAAATAAATCTGATTCAATTATTTTTTGTTTCTTGATGGACATATGTAAAGATATAAAAACTTTTCTGAAATAGGTAGGAAAGTCATGTGAGTGGATACACCAGATTTTTTTGCTTTAAAACTTTATTTGCATCTGTCAGCTTTTTCTTGACAATCAGCAAATGTGCTGAGAATACAAGAAGTAATGACATGTCAGGCATGGGGAAGGACAGTACTGAGCAACACATCTTCCCTGACTTGTTTCAATTACTTAGCTTGTCTAAGAAAGGAGATCTCACATCCAACGCCTCTTTATTCACCTCTACATATTCGCAGGTTTGTCAGTTTTGGCCATGTCTCTTATTAATTTGTTGTTATGTTCGTTTAAATTTGTCATTGTATTTTCATTATTCATTCGTAGGTTTAAATAATCTTATTCAGTCTTTGGGATAAAACAATAAAATATTTTTCAATTAAAGATAATAATTAGAGTACCTATATAAGTCATTAACAAAGACGGCTGCCTTAAAATCTACCTCCGCCAGGACACTACAGCCGCCATAGCATGCACGTCAGACTGGTTTAGTCTAACTATTCCCCGTACTGACAATTAACTGTGAAAAGGATTTACCCCTAACTATTTAATTATATAACACTTATTTAACATTATAAATTATTCAAATAAATAAAAAAATAAAATTTAATAAAGTAGCGACAATTAAATGCATTTTGAGTACAAAGTTTTGAACTGACAATGACATAAGATGTTAAAAACATCTTTTTATATAGTTACACTAGCTGATGTACCCGTGGTTGACGGGTGTATGGCTAAAATTTGAGAATCTTTTTTTGAGATGAATTTTGTTAATTACTTCAACAGCTTAAATGGTATCTCTAGACAAATTACTGACTTTGATTCTACTCAATATTTTGTTTTAAGTCAAGCAAACCTAAATATAATGTCAAAATTTGAAAAATCTACCATTAGCCATTCCATTAGCCAATGCTGAGCTTACCCCTCACAAAATTTCGTTGGACAACGCGGACGCACAGTCAAACATTTTTTAAAAGTGGATTAGGTGTCTGTAATGTATGGAATGGAAAAGATATCATGAAACGAGTTGATTCTATTCAATGTACAGACAAAACCTTTATTTTATTTATATAGATTACCCAAAGTTTTCAAATTTTAAAATATATTTCTCTACCAATGGTTATACCAAAATTATATGTGGTAGATACTGTAACATGGCAACCCATACTTACAGTTATTTATTCAACAGGTAGTTGTGAATAATCACTTGCCTTTCGTTTTTATATTGCCGTGATGCGATTGGGAATAGCTAAGAAAATCGCTTACAAAATCCAATGAGAGGCTTTCTGTCGTATCAGCGAGAATTCATTTCTTATTTAATACTCCAATTATATACAAAAGAGTGAATTATAGAGATATATTTAATTATTTTTAGTACTATAATAATATTTTAGTACTATATAATCTCGCATTTTGGATCAAGTCTACCGAAGAAACTCTCGCATAATCCCGCTCCACCATGGATAATTTTTGGATATTCTCACGTTCATGGTCATCCTCTATCATCTAGACATCGGACTAGAGAGATTGATGTTGCTAATTGTTTTGAAACATCATTAAACCGAGATATAATACCCAATCTTATCTGCTGCTGGACTGGACTTATGATTAAGTATATATTAAAGGAACATTTTCTTTGTGGTACAAGTATTTTGTATATAAATATACATACATATATATATATATATATATATATATATATATATATATATATATATATATATATATATATATATATCTTTCTTTTTTTATATCTAAGGTGTGTTACATCTTTTATTTTTGGAATTATATTAATTTTTATTGTTAATCTGGTCATAACATATATAATTACTTTGATTAACCGCAACTTTTTTTAAATTCATTTAAATGTTCATTAACAATTTTAAACAGCCTAAATCTCCTCGGGACTTCCATAATAATCGATCCACGACTAATAGATAATATTATGTCAGTATTCTATATTTTTATAAATATATTTATATTCTATTTCATTTTTTTTCTTCCATTATTTATTTTTACCTGTCGACGACTGTTAACAATCAGCAGATAGTCTGATTTTCATTTAAATTCATTTATAATTATTATAAAACGGTGACTGTCACTAACAATAGATCAGGAACTTCTATGCCGCTCAATTAGTATATACTGTAACTGTAACCGAATCTTAACTATAACTGAAGCTGAAATTGTAACCGGTTCTGGTACTGGAACAGTTAAAAAAACAGTGTTGGTATCATTTACTACAGCAAGAGTCGAATCGGGTCTCGGCTAATAACTGTAGAAAGATACTACATCTAAAATGTATATATTTTTTTCAATGTATTTAGTTTATCAAAATAAAATAATAATAAAAATTATTTAACCACAAAATAAAAAAATACCATTATGAAAGTACCAGAATCAGTTAATTTCAGATCGGTATATAACAAATAAACCAACTATTTTTTTTATTGAAACTCGATGTTACTGGAATAGATTAATTAAAATTAAAAGAAATTGTCTTCTTCGATATTTAACAACGACTAATATTTAAGATGACAATCACAACAAAAAGCCTACTTTATAGAACGAACCCTAAATTGTAATACACGAGGGAGAAACTTTTGGGCTATATCAGAATATATTTTGTGAAATACTACTATGAGGGGAGAGGCAAAATGTTGTTCCGGAAGTTCCGCGCGAATTTCCCTATATCCCGGAAATAAGGTGGGGAAATATATTCCACCGAACAATATTCCAGAGATAGTAAAAAGTAGTACTATAGTAGGCTAGTAATTTTTTAATATAATCTGATTGTTGACAGATATGAATTAACACTAATAATAAACTGGTATATTAATAAATAAATTATTAAAAATAATCCTTACAAAATAGTAATTATTTATGTAAATTATATCAATTTTATAAAGTTTTAATTTATAAATATATATTTTACAGAGCTGTATTCCGGGTCCGATGTTCAAAATAATGTTGTTAACTTTTCTAGAATAAAACAAAAACCCTTTTTTTTCTTTTTTTTTTTTTTTTGTCTATTACAATATATTTGCGCCTGTCAACTTATTATTGACAATCAGAAAATGTGATGGCGATACATGAAATAATGACATGACAGGCATGGGGAAGGAAAGTACTCAGCAGTACCTCTTTCCTAACTTGTTCCAATTACTTAGATTGTTTAAGGAAGGAGATCTCTCATCCAACACCTTTTTAGTCTCCTCATCATGTTCTGAGGTATGTCAGCTGTGGCCATGTCTCTTATTAGTATTAGTAGACAGAGTATGATTTAATTTTAAACTATTCTAATAATTATTTCCTAAGCTAAGCTATTATGTATAGTGATAGAGTGACTAGATAGAATTAAGTGTGAGCAGCAATAACATAATCAAACATTCTTGAGGTTCTGCCTGATCCGTTGCCACGATTGAGGATTCAATGTATTTATCTATTCCTATGTACACATTTACTTGATATATTCATACTAATACAGTTGTAAATATCATAATAAAAGTTTTAAAAAAAAATGTATTTATCATCTTGCTTGAAAACGTTTTCGACGAAACAGTCAAAATCTACCGTTTTCAGTGTAAAAAACTTATGTGGCAATGTTCCAGAAAAATTCACTAGAAGCTTTATTTTATCTCTAATTTCTATTTTAAATCCATGATAGTTACAAGCTAATTTCATGTAGAAATAAACAGATTTTAACTTTTTAACATGAAGCGAAATATTTAATCAGATGTCAAATATTTAACACTCATGGGTCAATGTGAAGGAAATTACGACATATATTGTAACTACAATATACATATTTTTTAACATAGAATTATAAAACATTGCAGTTTTATAGAATTTCTCAAGTATGCTTCCGGTTTCTGATGCGTTTCGACCTAATTTTATGTAGAAATAAACAGATTTTAACTTTTTAACATGAAGCGAAATATTTAATCAGATGTCAAATATTTAACACTCACGGGTCAATGCGAAGGAATTTACGACATATATTGTAACTACAATATACATATTTATTAAATTGGAACGATTACACTTATTATTTCACAATTCTGGCTAGAGCTGGCATATCTGTATGAATACATTATTATTTAATATCGTAATTATTTATTCAAGTATTATTACATAAATACATTTATATATTATTATTTATTTATATATTATTATTATTATTATCGCTATTATTTATTTATCTGCATAAAATTATTAAAGTTGTTTTTTAACAAAAAGAATCATGGAAATAATTACCAAAATTATGTCTCTAGAATTGGTAATAAGTAAATGCAATACATTTTGGGAATGAATAAACAATTTTTTTTTTTTTATGTAATACTTTTTTTTATATAGTACCAGGTAAACACGTGATTGAAGAATTCTAGGTATATTCAAAACCACTAGGTAAAAATTAGACCAACGTTAAAGGAGGATTTAGAAGACGACGAAAAAGTCCCCCAAAAAAACACTTTATTTCTAGAAATCAGTAAAATTTTACGACAAAATTTAAGGTAATAGTGTGTCCCAATGACCCTGCTGGGTAAAGACAGTAAAATTAAAATAAATACTTTTAATAATGAAGGTCCAATTTTGATTAATTCTTTTCGTTTGATTTCGTAGGTATTTAATTTTTTTATTAATATATTTATTGAAATTTACAACTGTATTAGTTAACAAATACAAAAATTAAATTTGACTTGATAATATAATATGTACAACATGAAGAGAGCTAGCCATTGGTAGCACTGCAATGTATTTTATAACCAGTCAAATGTTTCGATCAACTACGCACTGTATACATTTTAATTTATGTCAAATAAAGTTTTCTTATTTCATAACGTTTTCTTCTTATTTTTTCCAAAATATGTACTAATTTTCGCCAATGGCTGAAAAAATGTTCTTAAAAATTAAGGCTAATAATTAACATTTGTTGAAACATTAACAAAGATGTAAGGCGTGTAAGGTTGTAAAAAAAAAAAAAAAAACTTTAGAGAAATCTTTACATATTTCAACTATAATGTATATTTGCGATAAAGTTGAGTTTTCAAAAAAAAAATCATACTCTAATTGATTAAACAAAAATATTCTAAAATCTTAAAAATAATATTTCTCCGAAAATCACAAATGCATGTCTCCTTGTTAAAAAAAGAATTTGAAAACCCAGGCGCCTCCAAATGTGTTGTTATATATGCTATTTTTAAATGATAATGATACACGTAACAGCTGTATAATGTCTAAATATATTTAATTCTTCTCGATATTGTTCCATCAACATTTGCTTTAACTGCAACAGAAGAACACCAAACATGTGCTACAACATATGGCAGTTACATATGCTACACAGAACGGGGACAAAAAAGATGTCAGAGTTCAGCAAAAGAATGATT
Source organism: Nezara viridula (assembly GCA_928085145.1). Classification (NCBI taxonomy): domain Eukaryota; kingdom Metazoa; phylum Arthropoda; class Insecta; order Hemiptera; family Pentatomidae; genus Nezara; species Nezara viridula. The sequence continues at coordinate 150,368,777 of OV725080.1, read as the reverse complement.
GAATGCGTAGTCCATTTAACCGGAATGTATTCAGGATTTAGGAAGAATTAATTACAAAGTCACACCAGTGAAATATTGCTTCTCTCTCCTCTACTAATCCGGTTTCCTCTTTATTATTTTTTTTTTATTCAACCAATACGGTTATAAATCCATTTGTTAACTAATTGGACGAATAATACTGTACAACGAAAAATACAAATATATCTATCATAAGTATAATTCAAAAATCCTTTGGCAGTTATTCAAGCAAATAGGACTATCAGGAATATTTTAAAAAACTTACGATCAGCTGTAACGTCATAAAAAAAAATACGGTGTGTGGTTCAGTGTTGCCGTTTGTACGAGGATCCTCGTATTTGTACGAGGTTATGACGCAATGTACGAGGTACGAGGATAGACCAGCCTCGTACCTCGTACATAACTTTTGCTGACGTTTGCAATGCAAGGTTATTTTTTTATGAATGAAGTTTAGAATTGTTTTACGGTTATTTTGAATGTATTATTATTTATATTGATATGAAATACTGAACTTCTGTTGCTTTCTAGACAAATAAATTGCAATTATACCTTCTTTAATTAGAGTATGATTATTATTTCCTTCATAAAACCATGATTGTATATATATGGTTTTTTTTTAATTTTCTAGAAAATAAAAATATTTTAGATTTTATTTAGTATAAAATAAAATATAAGAAACGATATTCATTATTTCCTTTACAAAACTTTTTTTTATAAATATGTATTTTTTTAAAATGTGTTGTAAAAGATAATTAAACAGAAATTTTTACCGTCATTTTTATCGAGCATAAAATAAAATACGAGAAAGTATATCCATTATTTCCTTCGTAATTATTATTTCCTTCATAAAACTGCCATTGTAAATATATTCTAGATAAATTAATTTTTTTTTAAATTATTACCGTAATTTAAAAAAAATTATTTTCGATGTTTAATCGAGTAAACAAATTAATTGAAAAATTAAGTAGTATTCATAATGAACCCATCTTAAATAATGAAAAAAAAAGTATTTTTTTCAGTGGTCCACATTTATTTTGTGCGAGATATAATTGTAAGCTAAATACTGAAACAATCACAATCTATTATTTTTTTATATTATAATGGATATCTCTAAAATCATCAATGCCCCAATAATTAATTTTTGTTGGCCTTCCAGAACCACTAACATCATTTCATAAAAGTAGTTGTTTTGTTTTTAGAAAAAAGAAAAAAAATTAGTCCTTCCCCCAAATTAAATCTTGGATCTACTAATGAATACTTATGAAGAGTACTTTAAGAAGTTTAGCTATTTTAATTTTTATATAACGTTTTCAGTAGTTTATAAAAATATATAAACTTTTTTATATATTTTATTAAGCTAATTTTAATTCTTGACCCATTAACTTAAATAAAAGTAATGTGAAAAGGCTTTAAAATATATGAATGGAGGTAAAAATAAAAAATTCTGATCTAATTTTACTATTAAAAAAAACAATGACACTGGGCTTATAATAGTACAATTAATAGTAATATAATAGTAAAGTTATGAATGAACAAGCGTACGAGGATGTACGAGGCTTGAGTACGAGGTTTTGTCACAGAGCGCGCGGTAACACTGGTGTGGTTACGCACACACTGTAGTTTTCTTAAGTAAAAATATCAACAAGGCTAGATTATTGATATGAGGTATAAATATTTGTATATTACAAAGAGGATGAAATGTTGAAAAATTCTCTTGATAAAAGAATGTAGGTCGGAATTTTAGTTTTTGAGATATTTTAATTCAAATCCAATAATTAGGCACTCAAGCCGACTTTACCCGAATAGAAACACTTAATTTCATAATTTTGGGGCTAATTAAAAAAAAAAAAGCTAAATATTTATTGTTCGCGGAACAGACCCTTTTTCTATCAAATTATTAACATATGCCTGAAACTTCGTAAATAGCTTTATAGCATCATAATCTACAAATATTTTATTTACGAAAATTCTCGGAATTAGATATTCAATCTGGAGATCGGCAAACATTGTTTATTTAATTAGGTGATGCATATATTGGAGCCACGTATGTGTATTTATTGCGCCTCTGATCAACCTCTAATGATCTTTAATACCAGTAATGCCAATGAGTAAGAGGCGCTGGGATCTCTTAGAGTCCTGCCTTTCCTTCCACGAGTGGAGTTATTTTTATTAGTTTAGTTCTTATATTTATATAAATTTACTTTTAGTATTATTATTTTTCTGTATTACTTATTTTTATTTATTGTAGAGTGTGAATGTGCTCTCTGAACACTATTAAAAATGTCCTTAATTGTGATAGATTAGAATAATTCTGAATATATAAGTTATATAAAAATAGGTGATAAAAATAATAAATACCCTATTAGCTTTCCACTTGAACCGTAAGAAAATTTGATCATAAAATTAAGAAGAAAAGCATACAAAAATGTTGCGCCGCTTGGTCAATAATACCTCGTTATTTTGGGGGTGTTAGGTCATGCCAAACGACTTATTATTTTGTAAGGCCACCTTTGTTCTCGAGTTTGTGCTCAAAATCTCTTACGATTAAATGGAAAGATATTGGCGCGTTTTCAATCTAGAAATTGTCAAACTTAGTTTATTTAATTAGGTGCTAAAAACTGGTAAATAACCATTTGCTTTCCACTTAATTATAATATATTTTGAAAACAAACTCGAGCAAAAAGGTGGCCTTCAAAAATATTGAGCCTTTTGGAGTGACCTACACCCCCAAAATGTCGAAATAACAAGGCCAAACGGCTCAATATTTTTTAGGTCATCTTTTTTCTCGATTTTGTGATAAAATTATCTTACGATCGAAGTGGAAAGCAAATTGATATACACAAATGTTTAGTACCTAATTAAATAGACAAAGTTTGCCCACCTCCAGATTTAAAACGACTCAATTCAAAGAGTTTTTTGTAAATAAAAGAGTTATAGTTTACGATGAGATGAAGATATTTACGAAGTGTTGGGTGGATATTAATAATATTAACAAAAATAGTCTGTACAACGTACTATTATATATCATTACAAAGAGGATGCAATGGTGAACATCTCCCTCGCTGACAGTATGCAAGTATGATTTTTTTTTTTAATTGAAATGCAAAAATTAGTCACCTCGAGCCGACTTTACACGAACGAGCTGCGTTACATAGCCGAGTATGACAGCTCAGTGTCTTTCAATACCCTTAAAATATACTAAGCACGTCTAATGAAGTTTTCACTTCAAAAATAAAATGATACGATTAAAATGATAATTTCTATACTTAAAAAAAACAAAGTTAGAAATTGTTAATCTTTTTTGTTTATAGCATGAAATTTCAAACTAATGCTATGATAATTTATGATAATCTGTAGTTGCTATGCAACGAAACTTTCTCGAATGCAGTTTTATTTGTACTAAAATCTTTCAAGTTTATCTGCATGTTCCAACTTTAAATATATGAATATCACAGTTTTATTACCCAGAGTTCTTTACCTTATTGACTAAATCTACTTTTTTTTTTAAATTTAAATCCAGAAAAGAGTTATACATATCCACTACGAGATTATTTTCGACTTACTATACTTTTTTATCTCTCGATATTTATTAGGCATACAAATATTTTCATAATTCATGTTCTGTAAAAAAATTTCTCTTGCCTTTGGATTTCCCAAAAATAATCTAAAATTATTTTATCTCTGCTGCTGATATTTTAGTATAATTAACTCATATCCAAAGACTAACGTGGAACCGACGATAAGGGCAACTATACAGATTACTGACTAGAAAATCTCAATTTTCAATCAACAACAAATTACTGATCTACAAGAGTATCCTGAAACCTATACAGACATACGGACTTGAACTGTGGGGGACAGAAAATTTTCAAACATCAAATACATCCAATCCTTTCCGCCTAAAGTCCTTCAAACAATAGTTGTTGCTCCGTTTTATGTAACCAACAAAACTCTACACCATGACCTTAATATTCCTTTTGTTTTAGATCTTATCCCAGAAAAATTCTCTAAATCTCATCAGAACCTTACGTATCATCCAAATCCCCTTGCACAATCCCTGTATAGCACCACCCACCCTTATAATCCTCCAAGAAGATTAAAACGACAGTGGTTCCGAGATTTTTTATAATTTGTATATATGAAGTTGTGGCAAATGCTATATATGTGGCCAATGAACTCTCGATCAATCTCCATTGGGTTGAGCACCAGTTGGAGGGATAGTCCTGTCTCGAAGTGCCCTCGCCTGATTGTAATTGGTGTCTTTAAGTTTGAATGTGTTCTTTTTTAAATTTAAATATCTTTAAGTTATTTGATTTTTATTTATTACATATACTTTTTGATTATTATTCATTTGTTATTTTGTACCTGTTTATTTTATATTTGTATGTACATATAGTGTGAATGTGATCTTACCTTACTATAACTATTGTCCATGTGACAGAATGTATATTCTTTAATAAATAAATACATAAAAATTAACTCTTACAACATTTAAATAATAAATAAACAAAATTACTATCAACTATACTAAAAATATATTAAGTAAGCGAAACATGTAATTTCAAGTTACATTTTAAATGTTTTATTTCGTTATATTAGTTAACATATTTGAATTCGGAAGGTTCTAATAAATAATTTTTATAAGAAAATTAATATAATTAAATTAAATTAAATTAAGCATTAATTTTTATTTCTTCTTTACATCTCGTCTTTAGGTTAAATAAAAAAATAAATAAAAACTTGTTCAATTAGATATAGAATCACTATAAAATACAATAAGAGTGTGATTTCTTAAATTGGCCTTTATGCAAGATGTGAAGAAAAAATAAAAATTAATTAAGAATAATTAGGAGTATGAATTTAAAAATTAAACATAGATTTGACAATAAAATATGAATCTAGGCTTATAATTATATCCAGTATTCATTTTACTTTATATTTATCACACGTGATTTAACTGTTTTCGAGAGATGTTCATTTACCTAACGATAACCTACTATCGAAGTTGTTAATTACAAAAAATATTGGAGGTTCCTGCTTTTGGAATTATCGATTCAAATACACTGTCATAATATGGCGTAAACAACCGATAAAACGAACATAATATAACGAACGTTAAAGCTATCAAAATAACTTATATAAATTCCTGAAGCAAAATAATCGTTATGAACTGATTTAAAATAATATGACTAGAACACGTTGCCTCTAACCTATATGGCTGCACATGGCACCTTAAATTGTTTTGTTTTTTTTTTTATTTTTTTATTTATTGAATAATAATACAATCAGCCACTGGAGGGCTATAAGTATTAGGGCTAAGAGTTCTCATTCAAACAATATATACAAATAATAGAGAAATAAATATAAATATAAAAAGTAAATAAATAATACTGATGAAGAGAGAAAATAAAAGAAAAAAAAATAAACAATAACATAAAAAGAAACTTATAAACACAATCATACCTATATACAATATATACATTCGCCCAAGAATCTCCGAGCCAGGCTTTTTCCCCCACATGTGGAAGGCAAAGCAAGACTCCAGGAGATTCCAGTGCCACTTTTCCAGCCGCATCACTGGTATTAGAAGCCAATGGAGACTGAAAGAGGGCACTAGAGCCACAGACGCTCGGGACATGAGTGGAGAAGCTGGCCATTGCCAGGACTCCAGAAGCATATTTACAAGAGATCTCTGGGCCACTGCCGTTTTAACCTTCGTGGAGGATTGTAGGGATGAAGGGAGCTGGATAGGGATTGAGCTAGAGGATTTGGATGATGGATAAGGTTTTGGTGAAAGTTTGAGAATCTGGTTGGGATGATGTCGAGGACAAATGGGATGTTAAGGTCATGGTGTAGGGTCTTGTTTGTGACATAATATGGGGCATTGACTATTGTTCTAAGTACTTTGGACTGGAAGGATTGGATGCGTTTGATATTCGAATGTTTAGCAGTTCCCCACAGTTCAAGTCCGTAGGTCCAGATAGGTTTCAGTATGGTCTTGTAGATTAAAAGTTTATTTTCAATCGAAAGATGGGATGTCCTATTTAGTAATCTATACAGCTGGCCATATCGTCGGTTAAGTTCTTGTCTTTTAAGTCTGGTATGTGGGTTCCAAGTTAGTCTTTTGTCAAGAAGGAAGCCAAGGTAACGGACTGTGTCTGAGTAGGGAAGTGGAATTGAATTAAAAAGGATTGACGGACAGGATCTGCGTCGCAGGGTAAAAGTGATATGTTTGCATTTTGATTCGTTGATTTTGATGCGCCAGTTGTTGCACCACTGCTCAATCAAAGAGAGGTGAGATTGTAGGTTTAGAGATGCTATTTGAGGATCTGAGTGGGAAGATAGAATGGCAGTATCATCAGCAAATGTAGCTAGAAATGTATCGGGATTGGAAGGGATATCGGAAGTGAAGAGGATATAGAGAACTGGGCCCAAGACACTGCCTTGTGGAACACCAGCCTCAACTGGATAGTAAGTGGAGAATGCGGTGTCACAACGGACTTGAAAGGAACGATTTGAGAGGTAGGATTTGAGGACTAGGTATAAGGATTGGGGTAAATGGGTTTTGAGCTTGAAAAGCAAGCCATCGTGCCACACCCGGTCGAAAGCTTGTGCTACGTCCAGAAAGGCACCAGTGCAATAGTGCTTGTTTTCAAGTGCAGAGGATATATGGTCCACAACACGAAGGCCTTGTTGGACAGTGGAATGTCTTGAGCGGAATCCAAACTGATGAGAAGGGATGTTGTGGGATTCGATTATGGGTAGGATGCGTTTGAGAAGGATTTTCTCAAAGATTTTTGAGAGGATCGGGAGTAAGCTTATCGGTCTATAGGATGATGTGTTATTAACAGGTTTACCTGGTTTTGGAAACAGGATGATTATGGAATGTTTCCACACCAAAGGAAAGTTGGTTGTGCGAAGGATGCAGTTGTATAGATAGGTAAGGAATATGATTGCTTTTTTGGGAAGTTGTCTGAGGATTTGTGAAGTGAGGAGATCATATCCAGGGGATTTTCGGGGTTTTAATTTGTTTATAAGGAATTTGACCTCAGAGGGGTTAACAGGTTTTGGAGGTAGAGAGAGAGGAATTGGTGAAGAGAGGAATTCTTCAACTTCAGCAGTGTGGCTGGGATGGAGTTCGGGGTGAGGGGTGAATGTGTAGGATAAATGTTTAGCAAACTCCTCTGCTCTATTCGCATCTGACGAAGCCCAGGAACCATCATCACGGCGAAGTGGATGGAAAATGGACTGGAATTTAAGGATTTTTTTGGTTACGTTCCAGAGGGATTTATCACTAGCGGATAATGAGGAGAGGTAGGAATTGTAGGATTGGGTTTTAAAAGTTTCCAGTTTCTTTTTTACCTGTTTGGAATAATAATTATACGATTTCCGGTCATCAGGATGCCTAGTTCTTTGCCAAAGGGTCCTAGAGCAACGTTTGCTATGGATTAGGTCCAATAGATCTTGAGGTAAAGGATTTATGTTATGGTATTTTTTGGGACGATCAGGTGAGGATGCAGTCCAAGCTGCTTGCTGGATCAGGGTAGTGAAGGAATGCACTGCATCGTCGAGGTCTTCAGGTGTTTTTAAGGAAACTCTGAGGTCAATATTATCTTCCAGTATTTGACGGAAAAGGTTCCAGTTAACTGGCCCCCTGATAAATGAAGGTGGGGATGATTTGGGAATGGGAGATGTGGAAACGGTTAGGACTAGAGGACTATGGTCTGAGGAAAGATCATCAAACCTTGAAATAGAACAGTGTAGTGATCCTAGACCTTTGTGGAGGAAAAAGTCTAGAAGGTCGGGATTGCGGTTGGGATCTGTTGGCCAGTATGTGGGTGTATTAGGTGAAAGGATGTTGCTGCGATGGGAATTAAGTGCAGATAGCAATGTTCGGCCTCGGGAATTTGCCTTAAATTGTAACCAAATAAATACATAAACTATTAGAAAAGACTATTTATCCTTGATTTTGTATAAATTTAAAAGAATACTATTTTCAAAACAATCGATAAAATCGGAATCTATTTCACGCCACAGCTGCCAATCTTATTGAGCAACAGAAGGCACCCTAAAAAATGTCAAGGTTGGACTTAAAATATTACACTTCTTCGAACCAGATTCACCGCAACGCTCCATTTGTCCCATTCATTCATCCATTCATAATGTGATAGAAGGAAAATTGAATGAATGAATTGCATTATGTTTCGATATACCGATGTATTTTTAACTTTTCTTCCTTTTTAGAGGTTCAAATATTTAAAATTGCATTTTTAATTCAATCTCATACATACTTATAATATAGAAATATTATAAATATTTTAATTAATATTGTAAAGGCATATTAATAATTTATGAGAAAAAGAAGGCACGAATTAAAAAAATCCACATTAAGACAAGAAAAGCCAATTCAATAGTTGATTTGAATTGATAAAAACTTTTTAACTTGATTTTTCGTTATTTAATCGAAACCTGTCCAATTTATATTATTAAAGAAAAACTAACGTTTATGATAAAACAAACAAGCTTATTTTGATTATTTATCTACATAAATAAATTAAAGATTTTGTCTGTACATTGAATAGAATCAACCCGTTTTATGATATCTTTCCATTTCATACATTGCAGAAACCAAATCCATTTAAAAAAAAAAATTTCTGTCTGTATACCTGCATTGCAACGAAATTATGTCAGCGGTTAGCTCAGCAATGGCTTATTGTAGCATTATTATTACGATTTACTTGACTTAAAACATAGGCTTTAAATGAAAACATAAGATTGAGTATAACCAAAGTTATGAATTCTTGAGTAATTTGTCTAGAGATCTCGCTTGATGTTGATAATAAATGTTTTTTTTTTTTTTGCACTTACATTTATTTATCCGCACCTGTCAATTATTATTGACAATCAGCAGATGTGCTGGCTTAGTAATGAGAGAAAAATAAAATAAAATAAAAAATAAATAAATAAAAAAGGCTTGATAGGCATGAGGAATAGCAATACCCAGCGGTATCCCTTCCATGGCTTTTATTTACTAACATTATTTAAGCAGATCCCTCATCCAGACCCTTTTCAGTCGTCTTCTGGAGTTCTCGGGCATACTAGTTGTGGCCATTTCTTTTACCAGCTGGTTAGAGTGCCCGTTTAACATGGTATGAAATCGTTTGTAGTACGTTCGTATGTGTTCATTGACTGTCGGAACGTGTAGGTCGGTGTGTAAAGTGTGATTGTTTACTACCATGGTGCTTGAGTGATTAGTCGTAGTATCTTAGACTGAAAAGTTTGAAGTTTATTTATGTGAGTTGGTTTTGCAATTCCGTATATTTGTAGTCCGTAAGTCCAAAGAGGTTTTAAAAGATACGTGTAAATACTTAGTTTCTGTCTTGCTTTTAATTTGGAAGGTCGTCTTAACAGTGTATGTAACAATTTTAGTCTTAGATTTAATGTGATTCGTTTTTTCTTCACATGTGGACCCCATGTAATTCTCCTATCGAACGTAAGGCCTAGGTATTGTACTCTGTCTGTTTGTGGAATCGGTATGTTGTCTAAGTATACAGGAGGGCATGTTTCTGGTCTTAGAGTAAATGTGATGTGCTGTGACTTTTGATAATTTATTTTAGTTTTCCAAAGTTTACACCAATCGAGTATAATTTGTAAGTGATGTTGTAAGTTAAGTGATGCCTCTGTAGGATTGTCGTGCCTGGTAATGATAGCAGTGTCGTCTGCGTAGGTTGCTGTAAGAGTGTGGATACTTTGAGGAATGTCGTGTGTGTATGTGATGTACAGTAGTGGGGCTAGGATTGATCCCTGAGGTACACCAGCTAAAACTGATCGAATTGAGGATAGACCTTGGCCATGTCGAACGGAGAAAAATCTATCTGAGAGAAAGGAATGGAGAATTAAGTAGTAAGTATGTGGAAGTATGGTCTTAAGCTTGAAGAGAAGCCCCTGATGCCATACTTTGTCGAACGCTTGGGCGACATCCAGAAATACTCCGGTTGCATATAATTTCCGCTCTAGTGCTGTAGAGATGTAGTCAGTCACCCTGTGCAATTGTTGTGTTGTTGAATGTAATTTTCGAAACCCGAATTGATGGTCAGGAATAATCTGTCTGTCTGTTAGTATATGTAATAGTCGTGGGTACAATAGTTTTTCGAATAACTTAGAACATACTGGAAGTAAACTAATCGGTCGATATGAAGAAGGGTTGTTAGTGTCTTTGTTTGGCTTTTTAATCATGGTTATGTGTGAGTATTTCCATTGTATAGGAAATTTAGTGGTCCTGAGAATGCAATTGAAGATTGTGGTAAGAAACACTAGAGCTTTCCTTGGCATTTGCTGGAGCGCCTCAGCAGTTATCAAGTCATGACCAGGGGTTTTTCTTTTGGGCAATTGTCTAATTTCTTGTGCAACTTGTGATGGTGTGAAAGGAGGTGGTGGTAGTGTGAGCTGTAGCGGTATGTCTAAGTTATTATGTACAAAAATATCGTGTTCTGTATTAATTAAGTCTGTATGTGGTTTAAAAACAGTGGAAAGATGGTTAGCAAAGAGTTCAGATCTTTCCTCATCCGAAACAGCCCAAGAGCCATCCTCTCTTCGTAGGGGTGCTGACACCTCACGATGCTTTAAAAGATTCCTTGTATGTCTCCATAAACTTCCATCGTCCGTCGAAAGGTTGTTAATAAAATTGTCGTAGTTTGTGCTTTTGAATTTTTGAATATGTCTTTTAAGTTCGTTGTTCAATCTGTTAAAAGTTTGTCGGTCTGAAGGAAGTCTGTTAGTCTGCCATACTTTACGTGCTCTTCTCTTTGCTCTAATCAAGTCCCTTATGTACATTGGATAATGGGGCAAGTTCACTGCTTTTTGTGGCCTGGATGTTGATGAGGCCCATGCTGCATCTTGTATGCTTTTTGTGAATTTTTCAACAGCTTCTTCTAATTCCTCATGATTTTTAATTGAACCTGGAACGGAAAGATTGGTGTTCAAATAGTCTCTATATGCGTCCCAGTCCATGCAGCCTTTTATGAGCCTAGGTCTTTTTTGTTCCTCGGAAGGCGCGTCGAAGAGAACCATGTGCACTGAGGAGTGATCAGAACAAAGATCAGAGCTTGTATTGACGGAAAATGGTACGGTTCTTAGTCCTTTTGTAATAAAGAAATCAAGTAAGTCGGGAGTTTTGCGTCTGGAGGTGGGCCAATAAGTTGGTGAATTTGGTGTTACAGTGTCTAATGAAAGTTCATGGAGGACAGACCAGAGATTTCTGCCTCTTGGAGTACACAGCCTTGAGCCCCAGCCTTGATGCTTAGCATTATAGTCTCCACCTGCGATGAAGCATCTTCCGAGGCGTTTGAAGAACTCAGAAAACATCGTGGGTGTAAGCTTGTACTTAGGGGGACAGTAAACTGAGGCAAATGTTATAGTGTAGTGTTTAGTGTATAGTGTTATTCCTGTCGATTGTATGTCGGGTGTAATGGGTAAGTCTACGGGATTGTGTTTCAGTGAATTTTTGACGAGTATAGCTGTTCCTCCATGTGCAGTTTTATCTGGGTGATCAGTTCTGTAAATTGTGTAATCCTGGATGTAAATTTTTGATCGGGATGTCAGGTGTGTTTCTGTTATGAGTGCTACGTCGATTCTTTTTTCGTGCAAGTATAAGTCGAGTTCAGTACTGTGCTGTTTCAGTCCGTTGGCATTCCATAGAAGAACTGACAAGGAGCCTACAGTTAAATTATTGTGGGCCATAATTTGGGCACCAGACCTGTGTAACCTGTGACAGTTGTTGAAGAAGAATGAAAAGGGGCTGGATTAGGTTATTTAATCCATTAATTATATTAAATAATTGAGAAGAGCCATTATCTACCGGAGGTATCGGTTGGGTAATGCCTCTCCTCGTACCTGTACATGTTTTCTGATTAGGGGGTGCTGAACTAGATGATGTTTGGTTTTGTTGTTGCGGAGGTCCTGCGATGATCTGTGGTTCCCCTTGGTTGTGACGTTGCCGTATTGGAGGGAATTCATGCATGCCTGGAGGTCCCTGCGCTGGCTCTGCTACTGTGGAACGCTGAAGACGATTTCTTGCATTGCGCTGAAACCTGAGATCTTTCAGCGTCTGGCAGCCTCTGTAATTAGCGGGGTGCTGACCGGCACAGTTGGCGCATTTCGCGGGGGTGTCTCTCGTTTTCAAACATGAGCTGGTTTCATGATATTCACCGCACTTTACGCATCGTGGTCGATGGTTGCAATAAGTTTTAGTGTGCAGATATTGCTGGCACCGAACACACTGAGGAATATTTCTCTTTTGACGCGGTTCCTCAATTTTAATATGTGAATAATAAAGAAATTCAATACTAAAAATTTCTTCTCTAAACGTCTCTTTTGTAATGTCCACAAAGAACATAGGAAGGGGTTTTTTGAATCTAGATATGACGTTCACTACATTGGTGGCTTCGTAACCCAATTTTTTAAATTCCTCTTTAATGATATCGATTGGTGTTCCATGGTGAAGATGTTTAACAACAATCCTTGGGCATTTGTCCTGTGGAAGTTGGTAGGTATGGAAGTCGGCGCCTTTATTTCGCAGGCTAGAATTTAATTTTCGATATACGTCAGGATTTTCTGGGTACACAGTGACACCTTTCAATGTAGACTTAGTTTTAAACATATTAGGACCCGTTTCGTTTTCTAGAAATGAGATTAATGCATGGTAATTTTCAACACCGTTTATAAAAATTGGTGGAGTTTTATTGTTTTGAGGCGGTCTTCTAACTTCTTCTGTTTGTAAATTAGTGATGTTGGTTAGAACCTGAAAACTGTTCGAGGTTGGGATAGATTCTGTCGGTCGTTTTTGAGCTCTTGGCTCGCTCGAATCTATCATAGGTCTTTTACGACCAATAACCAGTTCCCAGGAGCCGTCTTCATTGTTTATATCACTGTTTTTAAAGTTCATGTTACTTACCTCAGTTTGAGATGATTCCACCATTGTTGGCGGTGAAATCCGCTCAATCTTTGTTTGGTGTTTTGTCCTTAGCAATCTTGTCTTGATAAAACACTTTTGTTACACAAAAATTAGGTATTTACACTTAATTAACACTTTTTTTGGAAGACAATACTAAATTAACCTTTCACCTTATTCAACATCAACAGCTGTTCTGATAATAAATGTTAATAATAAACATATGTTTATAGGTTAAAGAATATTTATATAAATAAAATAAAGGTTTTGTCTGTACATTGAATAGAAGCAACTCGTTTCATGATACATTCCCGTTTTGTTACATTACAGACACCAAATCCACTCTTAAAAAAATTGTTGTTTGTCTGTATGTCCGCATTGTCCAACCAAATTTTGTCAGGGGCAAGGTCGGCAATGTCTAATGGTAGACTTTTGACATTATCTTTAGGCTTGCTTGACTTAAAATATAGGCTTTAAATAAAAACGAAATATTGAGTTCTTGAAAAGTTATGAATTCTTGAGTAATTTGTTTAGAGATCCCGGTTAAGCAGTTACTTCGATTCTAATCCCAACCTACTCTATCGCGAGCCAAATTTAAAAGTTGTACTATTTAACTGATGGAAAAAATTATCACAACTCAACGGGAAAAATACGGAATACCAAACATCTGTAACGCGTTGTCACATAAAACGGGTAAAACACACCCATTTTTCAACTTTGTCTGATCTTCCCGTTCAAGGTGTCATTCAAATCAACTTCCCGAGCCTAACAAATGTTGTATACATTTTTGGATTGACCAAACGCATTAGCCGGAAAACAGGAAAATAAATCCAAAAATTTCACAATATTCAGATCAAGTTATAATTTTACACGGATGTAGGTGACTCAATGTCCAATGTTATTTTGTTATTTTGCTAGCGATAAACTCAGCAGAGTTTAAAGAAGTGGAGAGACTACAACTCTTTTTGATTAATTAATCGACTCCACAATTCCCTTCATCATAAATGCAAATTAAACATTTAACACATTTTAATGGATCAGTGGTGTTCGGTTTAGTTGAGTGGTACCTAAACAAATAGCCGAATAACAAAGTGTTTGCGAAACCTTGACTTCCATTAGCACCGTTATAAAAATTTCAAAACAACCCTCCTTCCCCCTCCCGACCCAATTTTATGAAATAGAATTTGGACCCTCCTCCCCCCATAATACAAAATCCATCTAAAAAGAAAGATTCTCAAATTTTAACTATACACCCGTCAACGATGGGTTCATCATAACACTAACGTTTATGAAAAAAACAAAAACCAATCTTACTTTGATTATTCATTAAAAATAAAAGTAAAATTTTAATTTAAAAAAAATTTATAAAGGTATTTAAATTATTTTACTATGGTAAATAGATAACCAAGAAAATACGAAATAAAAAAATAATATAAAAACAATTATAGTAATTAAAGAACTACTGAAAATATTATATTCGTTAACAAGTAGACTAAACGCACCAGTTATCGACAGGTTGAACTTCAAATGAAAATAATAAGCTTCCTTGTTGATTTATAGGTTCCAGTTTTTGACAATTCCCTCTATTGACAACTGTATGAACAAATTTCCATATAGAAAACTTTAAAAATATTGGGATAATACAACCTCGTTATTTTGACATTTTGGGAGTGCAGGTCACTCCAAAAGACTCAATATTTTTGAAGGCAGCCTTATTTCTCGAGTTTGTGCTGAAGTTGTCTTACGATTCAAGTGGAAAGAAAATGGGTATTTACGAGTTTTTAGTACCTAATTAAATAGACAAAGTTTGCCTATCATCAAATAGAAAACGCCCCAATTCCGAGAATTTTCGTAAATAAAATATTTGTAGGCTACGACGAGATGAAGCTATTTCCGAACTTTAGCCGAATGTTTATAATTTGATAAAAAGGGGTATGTACCTCGGACTATATTATTGTTGTTTCTGTAGTGCTCCTGAGATCAGCGTGTTTCAAACCTTCCTACTAGCAGTTTTGATAATAGTAGGTTAAACATTTATCTAGGTTAAACAAAGATTATAAAACTTTTTTTAGGTATGTCCATCACTGGAACCGACCCTCTGTCAATTACTAGAACAATTGAATTTCGGGGTGTCCATCACTAGTGTAAAAAGATGTTTTTTTTAATGGAGATTATACTAATGATTCACTTAGATAGAAAATGTTTTCATGAGGTTTTAGTAGCTTATTAAATTGATAAAGTTTAACAATCTTCAGACTGAAAACGGCCCATTTCCGAGAATTTTCCTAAATATAAAAGTTGCAGGAAACGAAAAGATGAGACCAAGAGGTTTAAATTATGATTGTTAATTAGATAAATACAAAGGTTTTGTACCGCGGACTATTTGCCATTGTTGAGGGAATTCGTTCCAGAATAAAGTTATTTTCCTATTATATTCTGTTCTATTAATTAGACTACAGAAATAATTTACTAAGCAAAAAATGTAATTCGAAGCCAGGTAAACTTATTGAAGTGTTTTTGCATATGGATAAAATACATCAAAAATTAAAAATCAGAACTTCATACTGTTAACAAGAGAAATGATCATCAACTTCTCTGTAATAAGGTATTATTCAAATTCGTCTCTTAAAGCGACGCCATGTTAGAGAGGCAAAAAGTAAAAAATAATGTCGAAAACCAAATGATAACGAGATTTATTGAAGATATGGGTTAAAATATCTCAGAAACTAAAAATCAGACCTGCATAATGTAAGCGAGGGAAATGTTCAGCATTTCATCCTCTTTATAATGAGCGTTTATTTATAATTTATATTTCATATTATTAATCTCGTTCATGTTTTCATTTCTATCGTATGGTTTAAAGCACACACCTTTGTTTTTTTTTATATTTGTTAACATATCGATTTCTTTGTTTGTATAAAAATTAAAAATAGAGAAGAAAATAATTGCAATATGGGCTATTTTATTCTAAAATATGAAAAAAATACAAAATATATGATGTGACAAATATTCTAAACGGGACGAATCTCATGTTGACCAGATTCGAGCTATTTTAAGGAGGCCTAGTCTATTTCTGGTTGCAGTCGACGGTGCTCGCATGTTTGGAAACACCTTCTGCAACAAGTATCTTTGGCAATGGCGATATCTCTCCCATAATGGATAGGAAATTATAAAAATCCGTTATTATAAGCATTTTGTAAAAAAAATGAAAACTTTAGGAATAACTTTTTTCTTAATACAGAATTTTATTGAAGAAAAAATAATACAATCTAGGGCATTGAGTATTATGGCTGTATATTGACATTCATGCATTTTACAAAAAACTTAAAATACAAATTGAGAAAAATAAAATGGAAGGCAATATGTAAGTTAGAATATTACATTAAATGAAAAAGAAAAAGAAAAAACCTGTAAAAATGGAACAAAAATACCTTGAAAGAATATTAAAGAAAGAAAAATATTCATTCCTATGTACACTGTTTAAATTCAGTTTAGGAAACTCTGAACCATGTGAAAGGCGAAACAGTGCTCAAAAAGATCCCAGTGCTTCTCTCCCAGCCGCATCACATAAAAGCCAGTGGAGACTGAGTGACAGCGCTAAAGACACATACGCTCAGGAATTCAGTAGAGAAGCTGGCCACTGCCAGAACTCCAATAGAATATTTACAAAGAGTTCGGGCCCATTACTGATTCAACCTTCGTAGGGGATTATATGGATGGTTGGAGCTGGAAAGAGATTAGAATGATGGATAAGTTTTGGATGGATGTTTGAGAATCTGGATGGAATTACGACGAGGACAAAGGGGAAGTTGAGGTCATGATGTAAGGTTTTGTTTGGGACGTAGTATGGAGCGTTAAATACTGTTCGAAGGACTTTAGATTAAAAGGATTGGATAGGTTACGAATAACTAAATTAGAATTCCGTGATATCTATCTTGTTGATGTAGTGAGAATAGAAAAAAATCGGAAGATAAATTTATTCTGATACTAGTCTTTTAAGAATAAAAACATATTGCTACTGCTAGTGCAAAAGGTCGTATGTAACATGTTTATTCTCTTTGCCCTAAACATGAAATTTTGTAGTCTGAAAAAGGAAAATAATAGAGAGAAATAAAATATGAAATAATATTAATAAATTATAAAGAAATAATAGATTTGTGAGCTCTTCTGTCAAAAAAGTCCATTTTTACATCGGACCTTTCGCACTAACAGTAGCGAAATGTATTCCAATAAATTGAACACAAAAACCAATGGCTGAAATTTTACGACTAATTCTGAAGGTGCGTAATATGATACATTAAAGATGAAAAACGAACTAATTCTTATATGATATACACATAAATATATGGTTATATCCATGTTTTTTTGGGGGGCCCTCCCCTTCCTCGCCTTTAAGGCTATACGGGGTTTTCCAGATCCAGGGAGTGTGTGCGCGGATTTAAAAGACGCACCCGGCACCATGATGCGAACTCGTGAATATATTTTATCATTGTATCATAAATCAGGTTGCCGAGCAACGGCGGTGCTGTGCACACACGTTTGCCGTTTGGCCACCCCGCCCACGCATTATACCCATGTATATAAAAATCAGGCTCTGGAAATTCATAGCAAATTAGGGCAATATAAAAACTAAAATATGTACATATTTTTTTTCACTACCACCCATTAAGGGTCTTAGTACTTTCTTAGTCAACGGTTGTGCAGAGAGGGGATCGAGCCAGAATCACCCTCAACGGCCAGATTTTTTATTCACACCCGTTAAAAAATCAGTGAACTGGATCTTCTTAATAAAACAGCATGAGACACATGACGGGAAGAAGTACCCAGCAGTACCTCCTGTTAGCATGATATCTACACTACATTAATTGTTAGGCGATGAGGTCCCTTATCCAGCTCCTCTTACACCATCTACTGATGTAATCTGGCATGCATGCATGACCTGCCCATAACATTTATGAGTATGTTAGAGTGTCCTCTTAATTTGTCATGAAATCGTTTTAATGGATTGTATGTATGTGTTCATTAACATTCGACATCTGTTGGTCAGTGTGTAAGGTTGTGTTGCTAATATAGCAAGGTCCTTTTATATCATTGAAGTTAAAACTTCTTTAGGCGCGTTTTGCACTTTTTTGTGGAAAGTGAATTAGATTAAGCCATCAGCTTTCCGATGTGTAACGCTCGTGTGCAGTCGGCTAAAGTCAACTATTTGAAGTGTTTTTGGATATGGATTAAAATATGTCAAAAACTAAAAACCAAATCTGCAATAAAAAATAAAAACGCTTAATGAGTAAAGTATATACAACTGTGTTCCTTTTTATGAACTTTATATAAACTAAAAATTACTGAAAAAAATTTATTTTTTTCAAATATTATTACAATAAAAGATACTAATATTTTTGTACCTTATCATTTCTTTTTTATCTATTTTTTGCATGAGATCTGTATTGCACGTTTCACAAATTATACTGCACGAAAATCCAAGCTAGTTATAATTTAAGACTCGTTTAGTATTTTGTGTAACCCAGCCTAAAACTGAAATAATTGAAGACATTTCCGGAACATATTTGAGTAATGAGAAAAATTGTATCGGAGAGAAATATTTGAGAATGAGGTGATACGTATACAGTAAATAGTATAGTAAGTACTGTCTTAAAATATTATTAATTAAAAATAAAGTTTTCTAAATAAATGAAAACCACACAATAAAAAAAATAAAAATAAAGTATTTCGAAAGAAAAATATCAGCAGAACCCGGAATAGAAAGTAAAAGAAGGAGAAGTAAGTTTGGAAGGAAGATATATCCGCTCTAGAGCTGGTTAAAATTTAAGGAGAAGCGAGCCATCAACTTCTTCCGTAGCCACTCTCTACTCCAGCTCCAGGCTGCATAAACTACACTTTCATGCTCTTTCAAGGCTTTTAGAACAGCTGTCTTCTCTCATGTATATATATGTATATATATATATATATATATATACTCTTGAGTAATATATCTTTTCATGGCAGTAATATTCGTAAATTGTATCTTTTTAATCTCTTATTTTACTACTTAAACATAAACTTTCATTGAAAACTTATTGAGGGGTATTAACTGTATGCATCAGGCCTTCCCTATTCCTGAGAAGGAGGATGAAGTGATTAAATCAAATTAAGGTTGACATAAAATATACTACGAAATAAAATTAAATGTTCTATGCTACTAAAGGGGGTCGCTAAATTATTTATATTGAGATTAGTTTTTTTTTTTTTTTTTTTTGTTCTTCCCTATCTCGCCTTTTTTCCTGGGCCGGAGAATTTAAAATTCCCTCCGGCATTAAAGTGCATAATTTTCGGGTAGTTCCGATTAATTCTATCTTTATCAACTTTTTTTATAATGGATCTGTGGGTTATTTGAAGTATATCGACATTATGTCCCCAACTAGAGCAGAAGGATATACAGATTAAATGACAGGTAATCAATCTATCCAGTCAGATTCGTTTTGCGGGTCTGCTACGAAATATACTTCAGCGCAGTATATATATATATATATATATATATATATATATATATATATATATATATATATATATATATATATATATAGATAGATAGATAGAGAGAGAGAGAGAGAGAGAGAGAGAGAGAGAGAGAGAGAGATAGATGGATAAAATATTTGAGAGATTAGGCTTAATAAGTAAATAAACAATAAGTTCATTTGTAATAGAGTCTTTTAAAAATAACACCGAAATCGATCATCATCTAGTAGTTTAAAATAGACCAAAATGTTCAGTTTTAAACTTATGATCATTTCTATACTACTATTTCATATTTTAAAATGATTCTACATATTTAGTACAATTTATTTAAACTTCATTTCACATTATATTTGCAACTGCGTTGTAACGCATCTAGCAAATGTGCTGTCTTTCGTTCTGACTGCTATTTCTTGAGAAATTATACATATTGTGAGCAAATCTGCAGGCCACTACCTTTTTAGCCGGATAAAAAGGAGGGAGAAAGAGAGAGGACAAGTGGATTTGGATGATTAAAAGTTTAAGAGTGGAATATTATGTATGTAGGATTTTACCGTTAGTATGGTCATGGCGTTGTGTATGCTATGATTTGAAATATATCACGGTGCATTTACGATTTTTCGAAGTATTTTGGACTGTAGTGAATTTTGTTTATGAGGACGTGTTTTGCGGAATCCCTAAGTTTTGCTCCGTATGTCCAAATAGGTCGTAGTATGGTGGTGTAAATTAATCGCTTGTTTTGTAAGTTGAGAGATCTGTTGTCCAAAAGATACGACAGTTGTTTGTGCAATTAAGAAAGAATATATTTAGTGTATTTCAAATTGAATTAGTATAATTTAAATTGAAAATATTTTTTATAATACGGAATTGGAAACTGAAAAATTATTTGATCTTGGTTTCTAAAGATATAATAATTGACATACTTTAAGACAAAATAGTGCTAATTTCTTATAGATATATAAGTAATCAAGCAAAATCAACATATATATATATATATATTTAGTTTCATCTCCGAAAAAAAACTTTATTGAATAGAATTTGTTTTGACTGCTATGAAGTATTATAAGTATAATAAATTAATAATTGATTGGTGTAATAAGTGGCAAATCCAAGTACATGAATCCAAATCCAAACATGTCACTTTTACCCTAAGACGCAATTCCTGTCCACCAGTCTACTTCAACTGCATACCACTTTCTCTGTCCGACACAGTCCGGTATCTTGGCTTTCTTCTAGATAAAAGACTAACATGGAACCAGACTTAAAATACAACAACTTAACATACAATACGGACAACTACATAGACTATTGATTAGAAAATCACAACTTTCAGTCGACATCAAACTACTATAGATAAATAGTCGATGCTCCCTTCTATGTATCCAATAAAACCCTACATAATGACCTTCATATCCCATTAGTTCTTGACCTAATCTCACACAAATTTTCCAAATTTCACCAGAACCTCACTCATCATCCAAATCCTGTATCACAATCCCTATCTAGCTCCAGCCGTCCCTACAATCCTCCCCGGATGTTAAAACGGCAGTGGCCCCACGACCTTCTGTAAATATTTATATATTGGAGTTCATGCAATGGTTCTCTACTCAGGACCTGAGCGTGTGTTGCTGTAGTGGCCTCCATCAGTTTCCACTGGTTTGTAATACCAGTGAAGCGGCTGACAAAGAAGCACTGGGGTCTACTGGAGTCCTGCCTTGGCTTCCACATTGGGGGACAAAGCATGATTCAGAGTCCCCTGAGTGAATGTAAATATTGTATATAGCTGTAAATGTGTTTTATTTACTTTAATTGCATTTAGCTTTTATCTATTATTTCATTTTTTGTACACAGGCATATTAATATACTTATTTTATTTTTCTATATTTCTTTTTCTTTATTAATTCTATCTTATTATTTGTATGTGCATATTGTGTGAATGAGCAATTCCTTAATATTAATTCCCTCTTTAATTTGGTAGAATGTATTAATATTCAATAAAAAATAATTAACCAAAGCATTCATACTCACAATAGTTTTACGAAATTAGGAAAACTTGCTTGATATAAAATTTAAGTTCAGTCTCTTCCAAAGATACATTTAGTATTTATTGAATTATGCCATGTAACAAAATCCTCGACAGTAAATAATAGACTGGATGACATTTAGTGAGCGGTATCATCTTTCCGGATCGATTGTTGAATTATATTTGCTATTTCGGGAAAGTGGAGGTAGGCAATTCGATACTCTCCCATTACATTTTGTTTGACATTAAACATATTTTAGAGTATACTCAGTCTAGATTTTACGGGGTAAAAGTTAAAACTGTATCGATACCACTAGTTATTTAAACCATGTTATTAAAATAATTATTTACACAATCAGTATTAAATTTTCAGGAAATTAATTAATGTTGTATTTATTCTTTTCATACAGTCAATAAAATTAATGATCCAACGATCTCCATGATTTTTATACATTGTGTGCGGAACCTGAGAGAAGAAAATGCAATTTTTTCTATCACGAAAGGATATAAACCTATACACAAGGTTTTCTTGCGATGTCCTAATACATAACAGGAATAAGACAAGTTCCTAAACGCAACGCTAATCCACCAATCGAGTAAGTACAATAGCAGTGGGCGGAGATTTAGGAACGATCTGCTGAATTCATGCAGAGGGTTCAAACTTCTGGAAGCCAAAAAAATCCTTCAAGAAGAAAAATTTTTAATTTAAAATATTATAAATATTATATATCTGCCCCGTATACACAATATTATATATCAGAAATATAGGTATGACACGTCAAACCTATTAAGGTGAGCTTGTCAATTTTTCGTGACAAACAATTATTTAATTTATTTTTAAGTAATTTTCCCTCCAGTTATATTCTTACAACTATTGGGTTGGCAAATAAGTCCTTTCGGTTTTTCTGCTTACTTTTATGTCACTATGAAACACTTCTTATCTGACGAATTAATCTCTAAGGTGGATTGTTTATCCTGTTTGAAATATGTCAACTATATCTGTTAACTCTTGTTGAAACTAGCATAGTATTGTGTTTGCTATTGCACTGTGAAAATGGAAGAAAATATCATTCAATATAGGCATATTTATTTGTATTATTTTAAATAAGGTAGGCGTGCTACAGTAGCTCCTAGAACTGCAGTATTTATGGGAATGATGCCATAACCTAACGCACATGACAAAATTGGTTTGCCAAATTTCATTCAGGAAATTTTGACATCAATGATGCTCAACTGTCTGGTAGCCCACATGAAACTGAAGCGAGCAATGTTAAGGCAATTGTTGATCAAAATTCCACCCAATCAGTGGGAGAGATTGCCATGGGCCTTAATGTGTTGCACAAAAGTGTAGTAAATCATTTGCACAAGCTCGGCTATGTTTCCAGGTTTAATTTTTGGATCCCTCACATGATTTTTTTTGTTATAATAATAATATGTGATAAAATGTTGTAACTTTAATACGACTTTAGCAATTACAACTAACTATAACTTTACTACAAGAGATTTAGCAGGAATTTAGTGCCACAAAAACTACACAAAATGACATCAACAGGATCTTCGTAAACAAACTACAAATGGAGATATAAAAAAATAAAAACCTAGGCATTAAATCAAAAAACCTTTAATGCGGCTTTGAAGAACTATAATTCAGCTTTCCAACGAATATAGTAACATCGAATTTGGAGTACATCCCAAAGAGTTATGAATTATCGGAAGAGTGTTGTGTTCCACCAAGACAACGCTAGGACCCACACCTCATTGGTCAGTCGCAATAAATTATTGAGCTTTTGATGGGACCTTTTGCCTTATTCTCCCTATTCACCAGACCTACATCCAAGGGACTACCACTTATTCTGGTCTCTGCAGAACTGGAATGAATTACCAAAAGGAAGAGGACATCAAAACAACTTGGATCAGTTTTTTAACAATAAACTCCAGACATTCTATGAATATGGTATTATGCAGTTAGTGGAAAGATGGGAAAAGTCATATTAAATAATTGTCTCGCTGATTTAGCTAGAGCCAGATATCTATCCTTTCATGATAAACTTCATTCCCATTCAAATCCGCTTGTTTCCACTCTTGCTTCTTCCTCGATCCCTGATAATCCTCCTAGGCGTCTGAAAAAGAGATGGCCTCGTGATCTTCTTACTTAAAATTATTTAGAGAGTGCTACCACTGGGTAGTATCTCTTCAAGCCTGTACATGCCATTATTTATAATTTGCGCATATTTACTAGTTGTAGTTGTATACAGTTGTAAATTTCATTAAATAAACCAAAAAAAAAATAAATAATTGTCAGTATATTGTAGATTAAAATAAATTTTATGTCTATAATACATTGAGTTTCATTTCATCCTGAAAAACCGAAGGACTTATTTGTCAACCCAATACTTATTAAAAATCGTTTCTTTATAAATAAAGATTAATATTTATATCCTCCCTCCCTCCCAAAATGGGATTTATCTTTCTTAATTAAGTTTAAAGTTCTCTAATATTATGGATTGCGGTAATAGCAAAGTTAAATATTTTAGTAATTATAGAAAATGGTTATTAATAAAGATCACTTGTGTTGCATTATAACTATTAGGATGACCAAGAAAACCTGGAAAAGTCGAGGAATTTAATAAAAATGTTCTGCAGTGTCACAGCAGTTTATTGCTTTAGAATGCAGGCTTCCCTGGGTCATGCAATTTCTTCTTAAACTTAGATTTAATTCTTCCCTAAACCAACCAAATTTAACAGTAAATGTTTAATTCTTATTTTTCAATTATTGTAATCAAAATTATTTCTTTATTACCATATGAGGGTAATCATTATTTAAATAAGAAAAGACAAAACAGTTCAGGACGTTTTTCTTTTCTGTTTCTCAACCGATTTTTTTTTTTTTATATATATATAGTAGTTATTGACAAGCTTTATTGTTACTAATACAAAATTGTTTGAAACAGTGTATATAAATAAAAATGTAATTGTTAGTTTATTGAAAACAGATAATATCCGATAATTTTTCACCGAGTGCTTTGGAATTTTTATACTAAGTTGCAATCAAATTCAGATTTTTTTATATACATTTCATTACCATCCGGCCTTTTGTTTCGAAATAGCGAACGAAAAACGTTTTTCATTACAGTCTATAGCGCCAAAACCGCTAAACCGACTTTAATGAAACTTGACCAAAGTCTTCTCCTAAAAGCCCTTTTAATTTATGTATATAAGAATGTCATAATCGAAAAGAATCGTGATATTTATATTTTTTTCGGTTTATATTGAATATTGCTATAGTATGAGAACAATATTAAAATGAAACTATAGATCAGAGTAGGTTAATTTTTTTTTTTTTTTTTTTTTTTTGAATAAGTAAGGATGAATTCAGGCTTTTATTTGGGAATAAATCAAAAAGTATACAAATAATACTCCATTTTTTTTTTTGTAATTTTGTTACACATAAAAGTTTACGTACGAATATGTAAGAATAGAAAAAAATATACTAGAAACATGCAAATTTATTTATGTTTTTATCAAAATTTTAATAATGATTATGGTCGAATTTCTACTACTGAGCGAACACTAGTTATGAAAAAGATTTATTGGATTTTATTTAAAATGTTTATATTCATTTAATTTAATCTATTTAATATTTTTTAAATTAGTTATAATAGCTGAAATATCTGATAAAATTAATGATTAGAAGTAAACCTGAAAATGATATAGCAGACATAAGCATTTAATAATTACAGATTCATAATTGTTCGTTCAAAGTTCTCAGCAATCACAGAACTGAATTTACAAGACCCACTTGGTACCAGACTTTTTTATTAATTTTTTTTTAGCGAAAATTCTTTATTGATATATATTACAATCTGTCACATCTAAGGACAATATTAGTAATAGTGATAGAAGAATAGCTCATTCACGCTATTTACAATAACTAAATAGCAAAATAATAATACTAAAAGTATATGTATATAAACTTAAAGAAATCAAACTAAACAAAAATAAACTAAACAAATCAAAATAACTACTTAAATACACACATGCTTTTATACAATATTTATAAAATTCCACTCAAGATGAATTACGTAATATATTTAATTTTTCTCTTCATATATTTTCAGATATATCCATATGCCATACAAATAAAAATAACCTGCAACTTTATAAGGATTCGTAAATATTTAGTATTATACTTCTGCGGTGGTCTCCGCGGTAACTAGTTAAGTCGAAAAATAATCTCACGAAGGGTGTAAGTTAAGATCATCTTCTAGTGAAGAAGTTGGTAACTCACTGTAATATGTTTTTATTTATTTATTTTATTTTATTTTATTTTATATATATATATATATATATATATATATATATATATATATATATATATATATATATATTGAGGCAGGAACTGTGAAATAACTTCTTCACGGTGTTTTTTATGGCCTTTATTCACAGAACTAGTGAAGAACATTTTTAACTTTTCAACTTAACTTTTTTTTTAATGCTTTATTTTATTTTATTTTTATGTAAATTACATCATATCATAATGATAAATTACATGTCGACTTAACTATTTATGGCTAGACACCATAGATTTAATCTTTTCACAATAATTGTTGTTGAATTTATACATTTATTATTTTCTATATATTTTTTTTAATAAATTTTTTGGTCCATCGCCTCCTCCCAATCAAAAAGCCTACGCCTCTGGTATCAGCAAACGAAGAATAACAAGGCATTTATTTAGTCGGAGGTAATCTGCAAGAGATTGCATTAGAGAAGGTATTAGGAGGCGTTCGAGCTAAGCTACCCTCTCTCCCCCCCCCAACAATTTCCTGAAGGGACGTCTCAGAAGTCCTAAGGGCCACTGAAGGGCTCAGACCTAATCCTTGGACCCCAGGGTCAGATACATTGCCTTTGTACCCAAGCAATGAGCTCAGGGGTCTCACAGTGACTCACGGATCGAGTCATGAGGACAGTTTTCATATTTGAACTATTAAATAAATTGCAATTTAAAGAAAACATACAGTACTCAACTGTAAAAAATATATTTTGTTCTTTCTACCTGTAGTAAAAATATATACCTATTCCTTTCTCTAGCAATGTGATCTATATAACATTAAGCAGCAGCTGTCTATGGGAAAAATTCTTTTCTTGAGTTCAACATACTTAAAAGTTTGTCCGTATGCTTTATTTATAGTGACATAGGATATTTAAGGGGAGCTTTACTATACATTACTTAAAGAATCACAGTAGTAATAATTATTACGAAAACGTCATTCTACAAGGTTTGTGATTGAAGAGTTTGAAAAATAAACATAAAAAGAAAATTTAGACGTGAGAAGCCATACAAGGGACTAGATATGCCCAGAGGTGGAAAATATTCTTTTAAACGTCTCAAAAACTAGAAAGTAACAATTTAATTTTTTTAAAACTGACTACTAAAACAACTCTATCTAATCAAAGAGAATGTTTTCATATATAGAGTGTCTCGTAACTAGAAGGGAATATTTAAAAGATTGATAATATACACCAAGATCTACAAAAAAGTTCATGTAAATATTTGCCCAATTTTCAGCAGGAAAGTAGAATATTTAATATTTGTGTTTTCTTAATCATCACGTTTTTTGTTAAATAGAAAGTGATAATATAAAAAATATTTTATTTAAGGAAATAAATATTGCTCCATAGTAAACTAGATAAAATTTACTTTAAACGAAGGTAGAGTTTGTTATTGTTAAAACTTTTTAAAGAGGACTTCTGAGCATCTCAACATAACTAAGTTCCGTTTAAAAAAAAGTAATAAATTATTTGTGATTTTTTTTTTTAACCATTCTTTAACTGTACTACATTTACTCCAGTTTGAAGTAACGTCCTCATTTAATAAGCCTTAAGTCGATATTATTGAGGTTGAGGTTTACTCAGAAAAAAATTGAGATTCACATCAAGTTATGTAAATAAATAATGTGATTTTCTATAGTCACCTTAAAAATCCATGTTTCCTACAAAAATGACTACAATTAACTGTTGTAAAGCTTTTATTTCTT
This sequence comes from Nezara viridula, assembly GCA_928085145.1. NCBI lineage: Eukaryota > Metazoa > Arthropoda > Insecta > Hemiptera > Pentatomidae > Nezara > Nezara viridula. Next base: position 150,341,239 of record OV725080.1, on the reverse strand, counting down.
GTTTTTCTGTGATACGAGATGTATTTTAATAAACATAACTGCCTAAAAATACATATTATTTATAAAATAAAAAATTTTAAATTATGTAAAAAATTGAAGCTATCAGTAGATTGCAGTATGTAAATAAAAAAAATGTAGTCATTATTAATGAAAATGTAGGTATTTTAAGGTGACTGAATAGAAAATTCACATAATTGCTTTACACAGCTTGAGGTGAATATCAAAATTTTTCCGAATAATCCTCAACTTAATTAATATGGACTTAAAGCTTATTAAACGAGCAAGTTTTTGTTAAAATTGGGTAACTGTAGTACAGTTTGTGTTGCCCAAATGCGAGACCGAGACGAGTCTTGGTCTTGCAAACTCAGTCTTGGTCATGGTCTTGATCTTGCGCAAGAGTCTCGTAACAGTCTTGCAGTTACTTATTAGCTTATTAATATAGAGATATCACTGTAATTTTTTAGATAGGAGAAACCTAACTAAGCCCGAATGTAAAATTAGAGGAGTTAAATGCAAAAGTATATTGGTTATATCAATTCTTTACATATAGTAACTAAGATTGTCAAGTATTAGTAACTACTTTGCATTAATTTTTATTTTTTAAAATCAATATTTTTTACCATTCCTAGTCTTGGTCTTGCAACAGTTAGGTTGCCTTTGCCTTGGTCTTGCAAAGACCAAGACCGATTTTGGGCAACACTAAGTACAGTTAAAGGGTATTAAAAAAAAATCACAAATAATTTATGATTTTTTTTAAGCGGAACTAAGCTGAGTTTGTCCGCTCATAGTTCTTTTTAAATGGCATTAACCAACTCTACTTTCGATTGAAGTAAATTTTGACTAGTTTATTATGGAGCAATGTTTAATTCTTTCAATTCAATACAAATATTTTTTTGTTATCGCTTCCTATTAAACAAAATATGTAACTTGCTTAAAGAACACAAATCTCTAATTTCCTAGTTTTCTGCTGCAAATTGGGCAATTGTTTATATGAACTTTTTTGTAGATCTTGATGTCTGCTATTCAACTTTGAAATATTTCCCTCTACTTACAGGACCCCTTTATACTTAAATCTTAAATTTAATTGAAAAAAGAGGGCCAGGGCGAGCGTACTAACGCGTATTCGAAACATGCTTTACCCGGCAACCTGATAAACCAAAGATTACTAGATAATTTTTATTTATTTATTTGGTAGTTCATACATACATAGTTAATACATTTTTCAAAATAACAAAATTCCAGGAACTTTCTCAATTTGCAATTCTATTTGGCGCTACCTTCACCATCGTAACGTTTTATCTTGGATATTGGAATCCAAGAATCATATAAAAAAAAAAAAAAAAAAGAAAACATACTAACATTAAGTTATAATATACTGAGCATTGCATTTACATACAAAAAGCAGCTGCGTCGATAAAAGTATAAAAGAAAAATATACATACATAAAATACACACTATATACAAAGTAATTTTAAAAGCTACTGAGGTAGCAATCTCTCCGCAATATAAGTAAGAAGAAGGTAATAGTATAATACATAAGCAAATAAAATAATAAAATCAAACAAATAAAAATAAAAAAAATTATAAAAAATAAATAAATAAATAATAAAAAAAACAACGTAAAAACGTAAATTATGGCATCGACATAAACATTGGGTATCACGCAATAAACGAGGAAGGAATCCCTCGCCCTCTCCCTGAAACCAACAGACAATACTTAAAATATAATCAACTTTTTTTTTTTGAGATCTAGTCAGTGTTTTGAAACAATTCGGGCTAAAACACTTCTGGGATCTCGCTAATAATTGGAACCTTTAAAGTGAAAAATCAGTCCAGTCAATTGCTCAAATAAATCGTTACCAACCTACAAGCGGTCCTCCTAAACACAAATATTTTTACAAGATATCTGGTATCCATTTATATAATCAGATATTACTAATTGTGATAAATGATCTACTTTAATTATAAATATATCAGAACCGTTTAGTTTCGTATGTTGTGAGTTGGGGCGGTAAACCTTAACCTTTTGGTGCGTCGGTTCCTATTTTATGCCGCAGCTGACATTTTAGTTTTATGATGATTACTCGTACTTCACCCTGTGGGTCAAATCTTATCATATAAGAATGTTTTCTAATATATATAGGTCCTGTACATAAACATGTTTCAACTTTGTGTATAAATACTCGTATTCGTGAAAGTACAAACGCGTTCTACAATACAGTAGTGGTTCCAGAATTTAATTTTAAGGTTGAGGAGAAGGCTTATGGAGAGTGAACTAGATTGAGCCATCAGATCTCCGATGTGTAACGCTCGGGTAATGTCGGCAGGAGTCGAATAATTGAAGTATTTTTACATATGGATTAAAATATCTCAGAAAATAAAAATCGGACATGCATACTGTAAGCGAGGAATAGGTTCAGCTTTTCATCCTCTCTGTAATGGGATTAGTGTTCCCCAAAATCGGTCTTGGTCTTGCACTTTGCAATACCAAGACCAATGCCGTTTAACTGTTGCAAGACCAAGACCAGGGACTGGTAAAAAAAATCGATTTTTTAAATAAAAATTAAGGCAAAATAGTTATTAATACTCGACAATTTTATTTACTATATGTTAATAATTGATATAACCAATATACTTTCGCATTTAACTCCTCTTATTTTTCATTGGGGCTTAGATAGTTTTTTCCTATCTAAAAAATTACAGTAATATCTCTTTGGTAATAAGCTAATAAGTAACTGCAAGACTGTTGCGAGACTCTCGCGCAAGACCAACACCATGATCAAGACTGAGTTTGCAAGACCAAGACTCGTCCCGGTCTCGCATTTGGGCAAGACTAAATGGGATATTATTCAAAATTGTATCTTAACGCGACGTTGTGTTAGAGAGGCGAAAAGGAAAAAATAGTGCCAAAAGCCAAATGATAACAAGTTTTATGAAATATATGGATTAAAATATCACAGAAACTAAATATGGGACCTGCATACTGTAAGCGAGGGAAATGTTCAGCATTTCATCCTTTTTAAAATCAGCTTTATTTATAATTTATATTTCATATTGTTAATCTCGCCTTGATGTTTTCACTTCTATCGTGTGGTGTATCTTCTATCTTAGTATTTTTTTTTTAATCTTTTATAAAGTTAATTTACTCGGGAAGAATAATATTTTATTTTTCTTAACTACATTAAATAATGCACAAGAACTTGTGATGGTCAGTAAAGATTAAACTATTTAAAATTTGATATTATTTAATATCATCTAGGTATTAACCTAATTGAATTAGTCTGACAGGGATTAAATTCTGAATTTTCAGAATTTCTTCCTATAATGTTTCTTTAAGATTATATTTTTTATTGTACCTTTATTACTATTGTTTTTATTTTATTAATTTTTATTATTCATGTATCTTTATATATTTTTAGAAATAAAAAAGGGCTTATAATTTTTACTTTCACTTATAACTGAACGTAACTATCTCTAGCCAATGTTGGGTTTAAATTACATTTTTTTATTTCATTAAGAAAAACATTTCGCATTAGATTTAATTGTTTTTTCTTTATTGAACACAAGGCCAAAACGTGAAGAAGATAAAAACATTACATTCATTAATATTTATTTTTATCTCAACAACAATATGAATATTTTTATACCAACATAAATATTTTCATTTTCACATTTAGTATTCCTTTTGTAGAAACGTGCACAATATAGAATACGTGAAACCGGCTTTAGAATATTGAGAAAAGCTTTCAATAAATCGAATCGTTCTGAGCCATAGCTGGGCAGGTTATTAATACATATAAATATTTTCAAACGGAATGAATCAAATATTTTTTGGAAGAATACTACTAACTATGTCTAAAATACACTTCCTTGGATGAAAACTTTCCAAAAATACAGTTTAATTAAGACATTTAGCATTCTTAAGGCCAAGGTTACGCGTAAAGATAAAATATGTTAAATTGTTAATATTTAATGTCTTTTATCTGCCAAGGTAACAGGAAATAGTTCGAAAGTTCTGTACTTTTGAAAAATAGAAAATGTCATCCCTTTTGTGGAGATAAAACATAGCAAGTGTTTTTTTTAATGATACTGAGGATAGGATATACAAATTAAACTTCACACACTTGTTTTTTTTAAATTATTCTACAAGCGTTCTGGCATGAAAGGGCTTGTTTTTTGATAATTCGAATATTATGGTAGGAGAATTTACTCTAAAGAAAACAATCTATTTTAAATGGTTCTTCAGTTTATTAATTTTATTCAACTTAGTTTATATGCAATAACTGGATGGTTTATACCACGGTCAATAAAATAAATAATATAAGGGGCCTTAAAATTGCCATTAAACAGAACGATTTATCGAACTAATGCTCAATAAAAATGGCTATCAAATCAGAACCATGAAGCACTTAATTCGTAGGAATGAGAGCAGATGTAATTTCTCAAGAAATTGGATCAGTTGGCTGGATGCCAGGAATTGTCCGCACAGTTATCAATTGGCGACTTAACACTCGGGGACCAATTTACTGGCGACCAAACATTCTCCTGAGTGTCTCTTGACCAATCTAAATTAATTTTGGTTTTTTAATTAAAAATTTTCACGATCGCAATACTTATCCTTACTATATATATTATATATATATAGTATATAAAAGTAATAATAGTGCTTTGATTTCGATGAAACTTCTTTCATTTTTTAGGAAATTCAAATACCTTAGAATCATCTTATCACAATATCCACAAAAAATGTGCATACTTTTTGAATTATTCGAAATTTAATTTTACCATCCATCGTAACTTGTTTTCCAGCTTCTTTTCTTTGAAGTATGTTATATAAAAAAATTTAAAGCGTGCCGAGAAAATGACTTTAGCAAAGTTTCATTGAAATCGGTACATTCGTTTAGGTGCTACATCCTATAGCAATTCAGGTTTTTCTGCATTTTTATTTTTTTCTGCTTTATTTTTTTTTTAATTTCTTTATTGATTATTATAACAATCTGTCTTTTGGACATTGGTTATAGTGAGGTAGGATGACGTTCACACTATATGTAAAAAAAATAAAATAATAGAACAAAATAATAATCAAAAGTATATACAATAGATAATAAAATAAAATAACCTAAAAAATAAGAAAATTAAAACTAAGAAAAAAAACACATGCATACCTATATACAATCAGTCTGCTTTATTAACTAAGCAAATCCTTTCAAAATTTATATTTAGAATTTTTTCGTAACTCTGAATAATGTGAAATGATTGACTTTTTTAAATAAACCATATTAAAGGTACTTTAAAGAAAACGTATATGAACATTGGGCATTTAAGCCCTGTAATGTAACATCAATGGGGATGAGACCTGAATGATATTAAAGACCACTTAATTATACAATGGCACACCGAGTTTAATCAAAATCGATAGAGCCGTTTTTGAGAAAATTGTAAAAATTTGTTTCAGCGTTGACATAAAGTGGCACTTCCGGATAGCCGATTTTAAGGCAAAGGTTGCAGCGATATCTAAGGCATATACCTATCCGAAATACGTAATATCAGTTTCGTACGACTTTTTGTTTTCGAGCTAGTGTTTCGCAGACACACAGGCCATTTTTCGGGACTTGGTCATTTAGACTCAGGGTACTCCAAACCTGTATTTCAATTGAAAATTCAGATTAAAAAAAATTTCACGATCGCAATATTTACCTTGCTATATATTACATATATTCGTAAGTGAAAGTAAAAACTTCTTTAGACGGGGTTTTGCACTTTTTTTGTGGAGAGTGAATTAGATTGAGCCGTCAGATCTCCGATGTGCAACGTTCGGGTAAACTCGGCTGGAGTCGAATAATTTAAGTGTTTTTGCATATGAATTAAAATATCCCAGAAATTCAAAATCGGACCTGCATTCTGGAAGCGAGGGAATGGTTCAGCATTTCATTTTCTTTGTAATGAGCTATTATTCTTGTAATTGTATCTTAACGGGAGGCAGAGTTAGACGGGCAAACATGAAAAAATACTGTCGAAAACCAAATTAGAACGAATTTTATGGAAGATATGGATTAAAATATCTCAGACACTAAACATCTACATACTGTAAGCGAGGAAAATGTTCACCATTTCATCCTCTCTGTAATGAGTTATTATTTAGGATTGTATCTTAACGCGAAGCCGTGTTAGAGAGGCGAACATGACAAAATACTGTCGAAAACCAAATTATAACGATTTTTATGGAAGATATGGATTAAAATATCTCAGACACTAAACATCTACATACTGTAAGCGAGGAAAATGTTCACCATTTCATCCTCTTAAAGATGAGCTTTCATTTATAATTTTATATTATTAATCTCGCCTTTTCACTTCTTTCGTAAAGCACATACTTCAGTTTTTTACTATAAATAAAACAATATAATTAATATATTTATACAATATATAAGTTGAAAAATAACAAAAATTAAGGATACTCTTGATTTATAATAATTTAGCTTTATATATTTTCCCATTTGGCACTACATACCAAACAGATCTCTTTGGCCGCAAGATGTCGTCTTTTTACAAATACATATTGCTTTTTGGAGTACTGATAGCATGAAGGAGGTCACCAAACCTCGTGGTGCTATGTCTGTTTGGCGTGTCTTTCCACTCAAACAAGAACAGTGATAAATCATTCTAGATCTCACGATTATGATTGTTAACGATCAGTGGGCAAACGAGGACCTATATTTCATTCCGGATAATCCATGAACCAAACCTCCAAGCGGTTACCGACATCTTAGCAAAGCACATCACGATTAGAGATTAATGTTAGACGGGAAAGAATCGTTAATTCTACGTACGGCCGATGTAAGTTTCCTCCAGTTGGTTGACGGAAAAAATATGGGATTTCACTCTCCATGGCTTTTCCGGATGAACAGTCACCCATCCAAGCTCGACTTGGCTCAATTTTATATTTTATATCTATAGTAAGCGATATAGCCCGCTTAGCCATTTTAGACCCAATCGATGCAAAACTGTATATATATATATATATATATATATATACATATATATATATATATATATATATATATATATATATATATATATATATATACACACATGTAATTTGTATACAATACCAAGTCAGCACCCAATTTATGTCCAATAATTTGTGGTAATTTAAAGACTTGTATTGGTACATTGGTGTTGTACAAAGAACTAAAAATGACATCAAAATATCATTATAACCTTCTCGATGCATCTACCAAATTAGCACTATTTTACAGGACCCCAGATTGCGTTAAAATATTTAACGCAGCTGGCGTCATATTTAAGAAACATTTCTTAAATAAGTTCCTCGACTTAAACACATTTATGAGGTTTACAATACTTTGCACTTGATTCATGAATACGCCTAAAAAATCATTATAAAGCTAAATATTTTAGAAAAACTAATTTCTAATATATAAACTTATATAGTAAAAAGTAACAAAATAATTATGAGCAATTATTTCTGAAAACTAATATTATTTAACGGAAACTACGTGAAATTTCCAAATGTCTCACACCAGTGGGAAATACTGACAAGCAGTTGGTATGCTGTCCAGAACTAAATGGAAACCTTTACAATTGTTTTTTATACCTGACAAAATAAAAATAAAAAATGCATCGAATTTTCTTTCTGGAAATATTTTAGCGAGGGAAGCGCATGCCGCTCGATATATGTCAACTAGCGTTTACGGGTTGATATGACATATGGTAATAACTTCTAATAACTTTAGCCACGATAATAGATTTAAATAAATAAATATTTAATAGCCCTGTTTGAGCAGAAATATAATTATTTAATTACGTTGGTAAGAGAAAATCGTGAGACATACGCCGCACGAGATTTTTTTTTATATAAAAATTTTCTACTTTTTGAGATATTTATTGTTTTCAGTGAAAGTTATTTCAAGTCAGAACGTACAATATATATCTTACAATATATATCTTTCAAAATTTTAAAACAATGTTTCAGGAAATAATGGCTGAGTTGTGATAAAAAATAAAACACACAGTAAAAAATGTTTACTGTTTGATGTGTAGCGAAGTTTTATCATTTTTTTAAGACAATCCAACCCCCTCAGCTCTTAATGATACTCTTCTTTTTTTTTTATATATAAATATTAATTGACTTACTAAAAAGTAATACAGTTCAAACATAGTAATGTTTTCTAAAACATTTTGTTAATTCGATTTAAGATTAAGTTAAGAAACGAAAATTCTAAACTTAAGACTACGACTTCAAGACATTCGAAATTAAAACTTAGACAGAAATTGTAAAATCCATTTACCTCAGTCCTTGTACCTAGTCCTCCGATCCTACCTCTCTGACCGCTCCTTCCGAGTTCGCTGTGGAACAGAATTTTCCAATATCTACTCCGTTAAAGCCGGTGTTCCCCAAGGCAGCGTCTTGGGTCCCGTGCTTTACATCCTCTTTACTGCTGACATCCCTGTTCATCCCGATACTTTTCTTGCAACATTCGCTGTCGACACCGCAATCTTATCATCCAACTCTGATCCCAACATAGCATCCTTAAATCTCCAAAACCACCTCACCTTGATTGAGCACTGGTGTAATAACTGGCGCATTAAAGTTAATGAATCTAAATGCCAACATATTACCTTTACACTCCGACGCAGTTCCTGTCCACCAGTACACTTTAATTCCATCCAGCTTCCTTACTCAGACACAGTCCGGTATCTTGGCTTTCATTTAGACCGAAGACTAACTTGGAACCCACATACTAGACTCAAAAGACAAGAACTCAACCGACGATACGGCAAGCTATACAGACTACTAAACAGAAAATCCAAACTTTCTATTGAAAACAAATTACTTATCTACAAGACAATACTGAAACCTATATGGACATACGGACTTGAACTGTGGGGGACAGCAAAAGCTTCTAACATCAAACGTATTCAATCCTTTCAATCTAAAGTCCTTCGAACAATAGTTGATGCTCCGTTCTATGTAAATAACAAAATCCTACACCATGACCTTAATATCCCATTTGTCCTAGACCTTATTCCAGAAAAATTCTCCAAATTTCACCAAAACCTTACCTATCATCCAAATCCCCTTGCACAATCTCTATCCAGCACCACCCATCCTTACATTCCTCCTCGAAGGTTGAAGCGGCAGTGGCCCAGAGACCTTTTGTAAATAAGCATCTATTGGAGTTTTGGCAATGGCCAGATCCTCCACTCAAGCCCGAGTGTGTATGATTAGGTTAGTTCTTTTGTTTATATACATTTATTTTATTTTATTGTATTTAGTTTTATTTTATTTTATTGTATTTATTATTATTAAGTTTCTGTATTATTTATTTATTTTTTTTATTGTAAATAGAGTGTGAGTGTGCTTTCTCTGATCACTATTATAAATGTCCTTGATGTGACAGAATGTAATATTTCTAAATAAACAAATATAATAAAAAGACAGAAATTGAATATGCACACTTATTTTCTTAAGCACATTTGAACCTACGCTTCAAAGATATACGGGACAGCTAACAGTTAACGATCACATACGAACACACTACAAAATATTTCACAATAACATACCCGGGGACATACCAACTCGGTAATTCAATGCTCGAACAACCACGAACAACATGTCCGATAACACCCGTAGGAGACTCAAAAAACGCTGGATGAGTGATCTCCACCATTTCAGTTCAAAAATAAACAAAATTTGTAACATAAATAAATTAACATAATTCTATCTACATTTTAAATAATTCTCTTATGAATTCGAAAATATGTTCCTTTCCCATAACAATATTCATTTTTAACTTTTTAACAGTATGGTAGTTAAAACTATAATTTTTTCTTTTTAAAAACCCTTACAGTTTAAGTTATTTATTTTTATTAATCAAATACTAAAACAATAAAGAAAATCGAATACGTTCAAATAATTATTGAATATATTAAAATTAAAATGTATTATTATTGATTTTTTTCTTATTGATATAAATAACGAAACATTTTATATTATTAAATAAATACTTGATACATGATGCACATCTACTATATCTTTATTCATTTTATTGTATATTATTTTTTTAGGGCTGTACCTTATTTTTAAAAAATAATGATGTATAGCATTAGTGTTGCCCAAATGCGAGACCGAGACGAGTCTTGGTTTTGCAAATTCAGTCTTGGTCTTGTGCAAGAATCTCTATTAGCTTATTACTATAGAGATATTACTGTATTTTTTTTAGATAGGAGAAACCTAACTAAGCCAGAATGAAAAATTAGAGGAGTTAAATGGAAAAGTATATCAATTATTAACACATAGTAAAGAAGATTGTCAAGTATTAGTAACTATTTTGCCTCAATTTTTATTTAAAAAATCGTTTGTTTTACCAGTCCTGGTCTTGGTCTTGCAAATGTTAGGCAGCCTTGATCTTGTTCTAGCAAAGTGCAAGATTAAGACCAATTTTGGGCAACACTATATAGCATATGTTATCATGATTTTATTTAAAGGGAAAAAAAATACTATGAAAATGAACGCTAGATTACAATTTAATTTGTTGTTTAATGTTTCGTGTTTTGTATATAACCTTCCGGGTAGATTTGAGGAAATGACGCAGAAAAAAAGATTATAATTCGGACAAGATGAAACATTGAATTTTTAATTTTTAATATTACAACGATAACCAACAAAAAAATACCACAAATAATAAACAAACATGTTAATATGCATATATTATATTGAAATATGATAATAAACATTTGTTTCAATATGTCTTTATTTTTTTTTTTTAACAAGCGTTTAAAATAATAGATAAATATAAAAATTATTTTGATATAGTCTGTTAATTTTCTCTAATAATAATGCATTAAAAATTCAAGAACTTTATAGTTGCATTATTTCACAATTTAATTTTTTTTTTTTTATTAGATTCTACAGTATGTTACATGATTTATAATAATACCTTTAATATTATTAAATAAGTTTATAATATAAATATTTTATTCCACTATGAATATAAAATAAATCATAGCCTCTTAATTGAAATAACTTTTTTTATTTTATCTTCTTATTGCTATTGTTTGAGGATATTGCTAACACAATTTGAAGTTCAATATTGATAATGGAATCCTCACGAAATAATATATTTATGTTTTAATATATTACATATATTTAAAACATTATTATTTAATAACTATACAAACATATTGAAAATCCGAATTGGATATGAGCTTAAAAAAATAAAATCTTTTAAATATAAAATACTGCCTTACTACATACAATCATTAAAGTAATTTTGACTTTAAATTATTTCTTAAATATGAGCACTATCACACATTATCTAAGTGTATATTTATTAAATTAAAATATATTTTATATTGTTTTTAAATTTTTTTTTTATTATTAAACGAAAAAAATTAATTTAAATATGATTTTATTTTACATACTTTGTTCTCGTAAATACGTGAAGGAATTCAGGCGAGGAGCTGCGATATGACCAACCCTAACGCGGCGTTGAGACTGGCATCAACGGGCAATCGCTTGCCAACGCATGCGTCCCGCGTCGCCGCTATATTTTAGCTCGGCCAATAGGAAATAGTTTTAGAGATAAATACTTTCTATATTACTATAATTTAAAATATAAATATATATATAAGTGACAAAATCTAAGTTTGAGTAAACGATTGTTAAAGTTAAACCTTTCCTGTGATTGCAATGTTTCTACAGTCACGGACTTTTTATTGGGTTGTTCAGAAAATAAAGCAGGTTTATTGTTTTGTACTAAAATAAAACAAATGATACGAAACTTTTTATTTATCAAAATGCAATCCATTACTTCCATTGATACATTTCTGCAAACTAGGTTAGTTTACCAACGTAAGTTTTCCATTCTCTCTAAATAGAATGAAGAAACGTTATTATTAACAAATTATGATAACATAATTTCTAACGAATTTCAATAAATACAATTTTTCCATTTTAAAAAGTGTTCAAGATGTCTAAATAAACTGGTAATCGGCATGCGAGATAACTTGAGAGTAGAACAATATATTTAAGGTAGAACTACTTCGATATTATCGATTATCAATATCGTACCTTCGATATCTTAATATTTAAAAAAAATGATTCTATTTTTATTAAGATATTTACAATTGTATTAGTATAAATAAATCAAGTAAATGTGTACAGAGGAATATAATCACATGAAAACGCTTGTTGCAACCCATTGGTAGTACTCTAATAATACGTCTACATGAGGAGATCACGAGGACATCTTTTCAGACCCCTCGGAGGGTTATGAGGAATCGAAGAGGAAGCAAGATTAGAAAGAATTGGATTCGGATGGTTATGAAGTTTATTATGAAGGATAGGTATTTGGATTGGGCTAAATCGGAAACATATGGGACGTTAAAATCTTTATGGATTATTTTATTTCTGACAAAGTAAGGCGCATTGAGGATTTTACGAAGGATTTTGGATTGTAAGGATTAGATAGAGAGGAATTTGATGGTATAGTGGAACCCCATAGCTCAACTCCGTAAGTCCAAATAGGTCTAATTATAGTCATGTATATGAATCTTTTGTAATCAATTGGAAGTTTGAAGCGTTTGTCCAGTAAGGTTTGGAGTAAGCGAAAACATCGAGCAGTTTCTTGTCGTTTCCGTCTTCTATGAGCATTCTAAGTGAGACATTTGTCCAGGTGGAACCGTAGGCATCGGATTTGAGCTACAAGTATAAGTGGGATGCTATTAAAGGATACTGTAGGATAGCAAGTCATAGGTTTACGACGATGGGTAAAGATGATTTGATGTGATTTATTGGAATTTATTTTAATCTTCCAGTTTTGACACCATTCTTCAAGGTTTGTGATGTGTGATTGAAGAGTTTGGGATGCAATTGTTGGATCATTATTAACTGACAGGATACATGTGTCATCAGCATACGTAGTGATGACAGTGTTAGGATGGATTGGGATATCAGCTGTATAAACTGTAGAAACGACAGGACCAAGGATACTCCCTTGAGGAACAACGGCAGATTGAGAAAAGAGAGATGAATAGATATTATTGAGATTTACTTTGAAGTGTCTATCAGTAAGCTAATAATCTATCAGTAACTAATAATATCCTTTAAATAATTTCAAAGGAAACCAACTGTTTCTATGGAAATGAAGTGAAATTACCTAACTAAATGTAAACTTTTAAAATTATGTTTAAGTTTGAAAAAAATTACATATAATCTACCTAATGAAGGCAATGCTATTGTTTAAAAAAATATTTTATTATACTTGTGTAAAAGAAGAAGCGAGACATAAAAATATTTTATGGTTAAATAAAACATATGTATATAACCTAAAATACACTTACTGTAGTTTCGATCCGATATCATTAAATAATTAGGAATATATCATTGGTTTACTCCGTAAACTCATTATCTAACATTATAGAAAATTAAATTAGTCAATAATTTGATGAATTTTTCCTTTGTGAAATCACAACATTTTCTACCTACAATTACTGTGGCAACTTTTGAACTATCAATGGAAAGGAATTAAAACCTTCATAACTCTATTTTAATCAATTTTACAAGGAAAAAACAAGAGTTTTATGTTATCTTCTCTTTGTCTTTTGACTGTAGATCTAATTGAATAAGTAATCACTCTCAATTTATAGATTATTCTTTATTAATGTATACGTAGATATGTAGAAGGTAATTAATGAAAAAGAATTAACTACTAGACTAGACCCGCAAAATGGTCTGCGTGAAAAACGAAAAGTCGTACGAAATTGATATTACGTATTTAAGACAGGTATATGCCTTAGATGTGACAGCAACTTTTTCCTTACAATCGGCTAACCGGAAGTCGCACTTTATATCAACGGTGAAACACATTTTTACAATTTTCTCAAAAACAGCTCTAACGATTTTGATTAAGCTCGGTGAAGCATTGTATAATTAAGTGGTCTTTAATATCAATTAGGTCTTATCCCCATTGATGTCATTTTACTAGGCTTAAATGCACAATGTTCGCATACCTCTTTCTCTAAAGTACCTTCAATATGGTTTATTTAAAAAAATTAACTCTCTTTTATTGACAGCAACTATAAAAAAATGGCTAAATATGAAGTTTGAAAGAATATGATAATTGGAAACTTGGAAACCAAAGAAAAATGCTTATACAGATTGAAAATGACTCTCCGGAAATAACAGACAGAAGGTATACGTATAATATATATGGTTGGAAAGCAGAGAATTTTAGAAGAAATAATATTAAATAAATAAAGTTGTAGAAGGTAACGCAGAGTGACGAAAAGATATAAACAATAATTTCAGAAAACTAACATTATTTAAAGTAAAAACAAAAGTAATTAAAATAAACCGAATCATGGCAATGCCATTGTTTAAAATACTACTTAATTGTATTTGTGTGAAAGAAGAAGTGAAATATAAAAATATTTCATTGATATGTTTATAATCTTAAATATTTTCGTCGTAGTTTCAACTCCAGATATGATATTATATTTAAATTATTAGGTGTCTATCGGCCGTTTATTCCAAAAAAATCATCAAGTGACGTTCTAGAAAATTAAATTACGGAATAATTCGATGAATTTTGCCTTTGTGAAATTCCAACATTATCCACTTACAATTAAAAGTGACAACTTTTGACCTATTCATGGCAGGAAATGAAAATCTCCTTATTTCATTTTAGTAAACTTTACAATGGAAAATAACAGTTTAATTATTAGTAGTTCTACGATCGATAATCATTTATAGGTTACATATCCAGATATACTTTCAAATCTCTCTAGACATATATGAACCTTTCGGTTGTCAGAATGACAAAATCCAATTTCAACATTCTTTATTATTAATTTTAGTGATGTTTTTAGTGGCAAAATTTATACCTTTATTCACATTACTATATTTTAACATTGCAAACAACTACTCTGGAATCAACTTACTCACTATCGGTATAGATATAACTTTTACAACTAGAAGTATCACTAAAATGACATTACTCCAAAATGTTGAAATTGGAGTTAGTCATTCTGTCAACTGAAGGGCTCAGAGACTGAAGTTATATGGTATATACAACTAGATTTTTATTGCCTACAGTGGATGTAATAAATAGACTTTTTATAATTTTAATGGTCTTAATGATTTGTTATCTGTAAGCTTTAAGCTTTAGTCCCTTTTAAAATGAACTTAAAACATTTTATAGTACCCTAATAGTGCCAAAAAATAATTTATATTCAAAGTAGAGTGATAAGTGAAAGTTGTGTGTTGCCCGCACCAGATTTTTTGTCCTGTATTCACAAATTAATAACATATATAATATAATATATACAATTATAATAGTATATAAACTATTTTTTTTTTTTCGATATTCAGAAAGTAATAACATTTACAATATATACAAGCACAATTATGTATAAATTACTCTCGTAAACTCTGCCTATTCGTCATTTATATCATACTTAAGAATATAATAGAAACTCTTAATTTCTTATTTTTACGGGTAATTATAAAATAATATCTTAATTGACTTCTGCTAATTGGTTTCTGAATTCTCCGTGGTAATTAAATTTTGAGATATTTTAGTCCAAATGTTCAAAACAGTCATTATTATTATTTATTTATTTTTCTCTTTCAGTCTCTCTAACATGTCGTCAAAATAAAA
Organism: Nezara viridula; assembly: GCA_928085145.1. Lineage (NCBI taxonomy): Eukaryota > Metazoa > Arthropoda > Insecta > Hemiptera > Pentatomidae > Nezara > Nezara viridula. The sequence goes on along the minus strand of OV725080.1, from coordinate 150,325,556 downwards.
TTTTGATTAATAGCTCATATAGAGAATGAAATGATAATATTTCCCTCGCTGACAGTATGGAGATCCGAATTTAAGTTTCTGAGTTATTATAATCCAAATGTAAAAATGTGGTGCGGTGAGCGCATCACACGACTTCGATATAAGAGTATATTTTTGTAATACCGGAGTCACTCTTTATGAAATGACGCTTTAAAATTACACATGCACGCACAATATTTATGTTGAATAAGGAATTTTTAAAAATTACGTTCTGTTAACCGAAAATCGATTTTTAGGAGTATCGAAAACTCCATGATTTGAATTAAATCAATATGTGACTGTGTTAACTCAAAATCGGTAATATTTTCATTAACTAGCCACAATTTTATAATCACAAAGAAAAAAGAAATATAATAATGGGATTATTAATTATTTAATATTTTTTATATAATAACGTTAATCTATGAATAATCAATAAATTATTCAATAATTAAAGGATGCTATATTTTTATTTATTTGTTATTCGAATAAAATTATGTCATTTGTATCTCTTTACCTCGAAAATTCCAACTAACACTTGTTTAACTGAGTAGCCACAATAACGCAGTATTGGATGGGTAAGTTCATTTCTACTACTACGAAGAAGATTGATAAATTTTCACACAAGTCTGTTTTGTTAAAAAATTACTTATAGCCCCTCCTCTTGCCTTTAATGTGCTCATACATCATCGAAGGTTTCGAGTATCCTATATTAAGTTTTTGGCTCAAATTTGCAAAATAAGAAATATTTTACTTAAAACTTGGAGATTCTGTAATTTATTACAGTAATTTACAAAATCATTAGAGAAGGCCGTGAGAATTCCGACACCGTACTTAGCGGTCGTACTTCAGTGACAAATGGTACTGAATGAGTGCTGCTACCGTATGTTCCACAATCCAATGAAAGCTCGGAGGATTTCTGTTACCTAACTCATTATCCTAAATGGACAGCTTGTGATGGCGATAGACGCATAATCGAATGATCACAAATACATTACTTATCAGTAACAGATATCGATCAGTCAATGTGATAAGAAACGCCTGATCTCATGAAAAACTCAGTTCTATTTAGTGTTCCTCTTTACACAAACCAATATGTGTATATTTTCTTTACATATTATATATAATATTATTATATAATATTGTTTGTTACTTATTAAATTTATATATATATATATATATATTTATATATAAATATATAATGAGGAACCGGGGTAGCTCAGTGGTAGGGCACTAAACCCTACACCCTACAATGCTCAAGGTCGCAGGTTTGAATCCCGGCTTATGGCAGAAAAATTATTTATTCTGTTTAATTGACCGTGGGTAGAGGTGGGCGTTTCTACATTTTTTTGAAAAACGAAAATGAACTGTTCGCTGACAAAAATCAACAGTTCTTAAGAACGGTTGAAAAAAAATTAAATAGTGTAATAATAAATAATAAATAAATGGTGTAATATAAATAATAAATAGTGTAAGACCTTTTCGTTTGATAACAGTCTTATTCGCTTTAAAATGGATTCTATTCGTTTAATGACGAGTCTGGAAATGAATGAAATGTTTTATGTATAAAGTTGATAAATTTTATTTTTCTCACAGATCTTCATCATAGGAATTGATGTATATTTATAAGTAAAAAAGTTAATGTTTCTAGCCCTAATATTCACGTTTTCGTTAAAATAATTCAAGCAATCAGGTTTCTTTATTTAAAACTGAAATTTTATTAATAAACTTTTAGTTTGTCACTGATAAATACATATCAATTTCTATGATGGAAATATTGGAGGAAAACACAATTCATAACAACTTTAGGTGAAAAATATTTTAAAAATTTTTAAATTTTTTATATTTATCAGTAAAATGTGTTTTTAGGCAATTATGTTTACTACAATACATCCCATATCACGGGAAAACAAGAAGTAAAACCTTTGCAACAGTTAATTGTTGTCATTTTTTCAGAAAACACTCAACTTAATTAATATAGACTTGAGTCCATTATATATTATAACCTTATGTATATATTATAACAAGAGACCGGATTTTCGTGGAGTAAATAATTCGGAAAACGTGCAGTAAAAAACTCAAAATGTGCAAAATCGTGCAGTAAAAATCCAAAATATGTAATTAACTCTTAAAACGTGTAAAATCATTAATATTATTTAATTTATAACATTAATGCATTGAAATCTTATCAGGTCTTCACTTAAACGAGTTTTTTAGAAAAAAAAAAATTGAAATGTTACATTGGAAATGAAATCCCAGATTATAATCAACTATTATAATAACAATTATTATTATATAATGCAGAACATTGAAGGTTTGAAGGAATAAATGAAGGAAGGAATTATGGGCACCTATATATTCTAGAGACCAGACCAATTTTAGATATTTAACTTTTATTAAAAATTATAATGGAAATTTTATTTTATAATAGGATTGAAATTTCCAATATCATAAATTCCAAAACGCTTTTGTTAAAATTTAAAGATTATTTTTAAAAATTTGAAATAGACTGTAATGTTTGACATTTTCAAGTGTTCAATTATTAGTGTTGAAGCTGTTTTCCTATATCACTAAAAAAAGATTTTTGGGAATTATGTTCTTTAGGGAATTATGATTTTGGGAATGTACGAATATTTTTTCTTACATGTTCCGCAATGAGCGTCTATCAGTGATTTCCCATGACCTGTTTGATTTTTCATAAGGTGTATAGAACTTTCTCATCAAATTTATTGTCCTCACTTTTCAAATCAGGCTATTTTTATATCCAGATTTAATTTTCGGCGAAAGACTAGATTTTACTTTCAGCGTTATCAATTATTTTTTATAATAAAATATCTACAAATAAATTTAAAGCCAGAAGAGATACTGATGGGTTGAAGGGTGAGTGAGAATCCAAGCCAAAACCATAACTATAAATTTCTTACTGACCAAGCAGCTACTTCTAGGAAAGCACCTTTTTATTATCCAATACTTTAGACAAGTTCTATTCCAAGAATAGGTCTCACTTGTATTTATTTCTTCCTTTTGTAATGAATACAATTTTTGCTTCACACAGAATTATTTGCCTTCCTCATATTTTTCTATTTCTAATAATGAATTTAATTTGAACAATATAGTGAAATAAAAAGTAATAGTAAGAAAATAGGAAAATAAATATTAACATACTCACTTATACATCTGTATTAATAAATAGTCTAATTTAGCACAACCATGCAAATATTTGCAATTTAATGCAACAAAATCAAAATCGTGCAATTTAAGCCAAAAACTGCAAAACGTGACTACAAAACTGTTCCGTGCAATATAACATTTAAATATGTGATTCTACAGATGCTGGAATAGATAAACATTCAGGTCCGTAGTTTTTACACCCAAGCAAATAAAAAGTGCTATAACATGTAAATCCGGTCTCTAATTATAACCAAGTATATTGTAAGCTTTAAAGGTTATCTCTTTGAATTTATAAGAGTAGGGGCCTGTCAACTACTGGCAAGAGGATGTCAGATATTGGAACACTGTCAGCTACTGGTGCTTTTACCCTAAAATGTGTGCAATTATGTTTATTAAAATACATCCCATATCACAGAAAAACAAGAAATAAAGCCTTTTTAACAGTTAATTGTAGTCATTTTTTTTTTCAGAAAACCCCGGTACTTTAAGGTGATTGGATAGGAAATCAAATCATTTCTTTACATATCTTGAGGTGAATCTCAAATTTTTTCCTAATCAACCCCAACTTAATTACTATGGACTAAAAGCATAATAAACGAGGAAGTTTTTGTAAAAGTGGGGTAAATTTAGTACAGTTAAAAGATGATAAAAAAAAAAATCACAAATAATTTATTACTTATTTTTAAATGGAACTTAGCTGTGTTTAGACTTTATGTCCTTCTATTAATTAGATTTATTAAAGTCCTTCGAAAAGTCCTGCTTAAAAAGTTTAGCTAGTGACAAATTCTACCTTCGTTTAAAGTAAATTTTGTGTAGTTTACTATGAAGCAATGTTTAATTACTCAAATTAAATATTTTTGATGTTATCGCTTCCTATTAAATAAAAAAAGTGACTCGCTTAAAAAAAACACCAATCTTAAATTTACTACTTTTCTGCTAGAAATTGAGCAATTGTTTACATGATTTTTTTTTTTTTTTTGTAGATCTTGATGTCTCCTATTAACTTTTTTAAATATTTCCCTCTACTTAAGGGACACCCTGTATATTTAACTTGTCCAACTTCATATAAATCCAACATCAATTTGAGCATTTTATTTCTAATATTTTCATTGTACGTTGTATTATGCTTCCTTTTTTATTTCATAATAATTATAATTATATCACAATATAATATAAATAATATTATATCGCTCTATTATATAAAAAAGTTTTTATTAACTTTCATATTTAATTTTATTTCAGAATTAGGAGAGTAGGAGATTAAAGCAGCTCTCCAATTAGCACTAATTATGCAGCTGTTCATTTAATTGTATATGTTTTAAGCTCCTGTAACCTCTTATTCTTTTAATACAAAATTGAGATTTACATCCTAGTGTCTTCGTTAAAGTATTGAGCTCCTGTAATCTTCTATTCTCCTAATACAAAATAGATAATATAGACCAAACAGAATATTGTATTCATCTGGAGGTGCTAGTTTGATTTTACCTAGGTGACAGCAATTATTTTTTGACCTATACATTTTCCCCTTAAATAGAATATACCATATATATCAAATATATCCATAAACCATTCTCAAAAAAAAGAATATATGTATTTTTTTTCTCTCTCTCTGCTGTAGTAACCCTCCAGAAGAGGCGTATATTTCTTAGAAATCTGCATACACCTTGCAAAAGCATGTTATATGCACTACATTGTTTTTTAAACATTTTTTATTATATTAAAAAATATAGTTTATTACAAAATGTGTTGGCTAAAGATACTTAAAAGGAATGGTACTTAAAATATATTACAAATATAAAATTAAATAATGGATGATTAAATAAAATAAATAACAATATCATATGAGTACAGTACCAAAAGGTACTAAAAAGAGAAAATATAATAATTAAATAAATAAATACAAAATATATATATATTTGACTAGGCAAAAACAAATACAAACATTATGCGGAGAAGAAACAAATTTTACAAATCTACAATTGAGTATTTACAAAATAAGGAATAAAATACATAAGTCTGAGCTACACTAAGTCTAAAATATAATTTTTATCCTCAAAAGTATATTAAATAAAGGTTCTATACTCGAATGTTATGTTGTAATTCTATGCTAATAATGAATTCTTTTAACTGCTTCTTGTATTTTTTGTATAGCAGGGGTTTGGGAAGAGGCCATGTGTCCCCTTGCGTTAAAGTGGATTTCAGGAAGGTGGCTTTTTAATGTTCGTATAACAGGCAGTCTTTTAAAATGTGTATCAAAGTTTGTGGAGTCAGTCTGTCGCAATCACATGCATCTGTTGCTTTAAAGTGGAATCTAAAAAAAACTAAATTAATCCTGGATATGCTACTAGCCCAAATTATTACAAAAAAACATTATAACAGGACTTTAAAAATAATTTAATAATATTGGTATGTTCTTAATTGAGACAGATTGTAATATATCTCAAAAATAAGTTTAAAAAAATAAAATAATAATATTGATAAATTATTTAAATACCTGTGTATTTATGATCCACAGCTACACATCTGAAAACAAAATAAACAATTCATTACTCAAAACATAATAAAATTTATTCTTCCATATCTATTATATTTTTCATTACTAAAATTGATTTCTATCAGTTGGTGGGAAGGATAAAAATCATAGTTCAAATTGTCTTCAAATTAATCTTTATCTATTTTTAATTTGTTTATTGATTGTTGGTTCATAAGTTTGTTTTGTTTTCTTAGTATAATTTTCCATTGCTCAAAAAGTGATTTTTGAGATATAAGGAACCATTAATTAATGAAATTATTTTATAATTTATGCACTTCTTTGAAGAAATCATGTGCAGAACCAAGTTAATTTAAAGAGATTGAAAATTTATCAAATAAAATGTTTTAAACAACTGAATTTATTGTTTAAATTGAAGAGAAGATAGATTGGGGTGTTGATCTGTAATTATAAATATATAAATATAATTTATTTATTTTTACATTTTTTAGAATGAGCATCCCAACCAATCAATCTTCTCTTCAATGATTCATTACAGTCAACCATCAATCTATAATTATGAATTTATTATTTAAATTATTTATTAAATAGTTTTTAATTTAATGTGCATTATTTGTAGTAAATTGATACAAAAATGATACATTTTAAATATTTCACTTAACTCTGGTAAGTTCATTCAAAATTACAATATATGATATACACAATTAAATTTTGAATTTTTTACTAACAAATATCAGTAGAAAAGTAAAAAAGTATCAATAAGTATATTGAATTATGTAAAAATCTATGATGGTTGACTACCAAAAAAATACTTTTAAATTATAAGACGTCAATACAAACATCATAAGACAGCACCGAAATTTTGATGTTTCAAAGTTCCATGATGTTAAGTATTTGTTTAATTTTTAAAATTCCTATCATTTTGTTTATTATTTTTTTATTTATATTTATTATTTATTCCCTTTAAACTTTGAGATTATTATTGGATTTGCTGTGGGAGTTCTGGCAATGGTCAACTTCTCAACTAAAGCTCTGAGTGTCTGAGACTCTATTTCTCAGTCTTCGCTGGTTTCCGATACCAGTGAGAAAAGCACTGGGATCTCCTGGAGTACTTTGCTTTCTATAGCTTGGTGAAGGGTAAAGCTTGGTTCGTAGTTTCCTGGACAAATGTTTATATTGTACATAAGAATTTTATGTACGTGTTTAAGGAGATTTATTTTGATGATTTAATTTTCTTTATCTATATAATTTTATTTCTGAAGTGCATACACTATTTTTCTTTTATCTTATTATTGTTAATATACTTTTTTATTATTCTCGTTTATCATCATTATTTTATTTTAATTATGTATAGGGGACTAAATGTCTCGGAATAAAATTTACTTTCTTTCTATATTTATTTTTCTTTAGCATGCAGATATTATATGAATTAAAATCTGTATTCCAAATATTTGTGGTCCTATAATGTGGCAGTTTATAATATTATTCAATAACCATGTTTAAAAAAAATTGGATAAAATAAAGAACTATGGTAACATTAGGTTTATGAAAAAAACTAAATATATTAACATACCAATTAAAGTAACATTGAAGTTTCATCAAAATGACAATATATGAATTATAATAGATGCTCAAACCAACAAATGTGCGTAATTATCCCAATAAATATATTTTATCTCCATTATTTAATAGAAATAAAATTAGATGACCTTCATAAACTGTGAAATGTCATGTAAGTAATATATTAATCAAAGAAACCTTGTAAGGGATATTTGTACATTTACTTCTATTATTTAAGATAAAACAATAAAAAGTAAGTGATGTGATATGCAACTTACCCTTGAGTTCTCAGAGATGTCATTTGCTTCTTTCTTGAAGTTCACTATCCGCCAAGGTCTTTAAACCCAGCAGATTTCGAAACGTAAGAAACCGGATGTCCTCGGCGGTAACTAAGATATTCATTTTCACATAAACTACACTTTCAAATATAAAAAGCAAATAAACTGAACGACACACGCGAACTGCACTGAACAAAATAAAATAAATTAAAGAAAAATAAATATAAATCAAAATCAAGACCACTGCACTATACCTATAGATTAAAAATCAAAATAATATAATGTCATTTAAAGATATATGTCAATTTTTAAAGATTACTTCACAATGGAATAAAAATGATTCTGGAAACTTCTTTTCATCAGTCTATTAAGAAGAGTATAAATTAATATTTATATTAATTATATACTTAGTCCTTTCAAAAATATTGTTACAAGGAAAATATATTTAGTCCTGTCAAAAATATTGTAATAAGGAAAATATACCTAGTCCTGTCGAAAATATTGTCACAAGAAAAATATATTTAGTCTTGTCAAAAATATTGTTACAAGGAAATTTATACAGATTTCAACAGAAAAATTAATTTTTTCAAAAACTTTATAAAAAAATAAAATGTATTCCTACACAGAGTAAAAAAATAAAAGAAATTACTCAATGTCCCCCTTTTGCCTTGACATAGACATTTAATCTCTGTGGCCAGTCATCAATAGCAGCACTCAGCACTTCTTAAGGAAAGCACTCAACTGCTTGGACCTGAGATTGTTTGAGGTTTTCCAAGTTAGGGTGTGCTCTGTGGCATGCCATCCTCTCCAGTTCAGACCAAAGCCGATCAGGGCTTCCTGAGGGCCAATCCGAGGCAGAGATGAACTCTGGAATGATCTTTTGCAGCCACTGCTGAGTTGACCTGGCCTTGTGAGCTGGAGCAGAATCCTGCTGGAAAACCCAATGACTTCCAGCAAACAGAGAATCATTTAGAGCCTTGACAACAGGTTCCAAAATATCGTCTTGATAGTTTTTAGCGGCTGTTTTAACTAATTTTTCACAATAATGGAGCTTTATGGTGCCATTAAAGCAAACTCCCCACTAAATCATCACTGAAAAAGGGTGATAACTTCTTTCCACTCTTCCAATGACTTCCTGGGTTTCTTTAGTGCATAAACATGATCATTTTGGCAATTAAATTTTTCTTCAATTGTAGAAATTGTCTCATCGCTAAACAAAATCTTACAATGAAGAGGATTGGTGTAACGGGTAATCAGCACTTTGCATCTATCCACTCTATTTTTTTTTAGGGAAGTGGTTAGCCTTTGTCCTGTCATTCTTCGAAATGCACCCATCCTAAGGTCCCTTTTTATTATGTGAGACATTGATCTGACAGAGGTTCCCTTTTCCCGAGACATGATTTGTTGTTTTCGAATGAGATTTCTTCTGAATCGAGCAGCCACTGCTCTCACTGCATTTGCAGTTCTCAGAGTGTGGGGACGGCCAGGTCGAGGTCTGTCATATACAGACAGGATCTCATTACTTCTATTTATAGTGCGGTACACGAACATACGGCTGACACCCAAAGGTTTCAAAGTGTTGAAAATCTCTGATCTACATTTTCAAATTTTGTGTAGGGCAATCACAGCTATTCGGTTTTCTTTATCACTCCACTCCATGTTAAGTGATCGAAAGAAAAATACAAACTAATTAGGACTATTATTCTGACATATAAAGAAAATAACCTGACAAAGGTAAGGATTATCTAAATAATACCCAAGGATGTAAACAAAGTCAAACTTTTGTAAAAGTATTTATAGCAGAACTAAGTAATATACTTAAATCAAAGTATTAGAGGAGGGGAAAAATAGATAATATTGGGCCTGGAAAAGTTGTTGAAATAGAAGAGAATCTTTTTCTAAAAGAAAAAAATCATAAAGGGAGAGTTCTCCCTGAATAATGGATGTTTGGTGGAGTTTGCCGAGAAACAGACAAGTGTTTCGTGGTAAAAATAAAGGACAAAAAAGCAACAACTTTATTGGAAGGTATTAAAAATAATATAGAAGAGAAAAGCACCATATATTCTGACTATTGGAAAGGATACAAATACCCAATTACTGAATGAAACAAAGTATAATCATTTCCAGATGAATCACCAGAATAACTTTTTTGATCCTTCAAGTGGGGTCCACGCACAACATATAGAATGACCATGGGGGGCAGCTAAGTGGAGAAATAAACAAAATCGAGGAACTGTGGAGCAAAACTTGGATTCCTATTTAAGTGCTTTTTTGTGACGGCGGGTTCACAGAGAAGAGGACCCTTTTCTCACTATTTTAAATAGCATCAAACTATTTTGTCGGCCAAAATAAATAAAAGTGTTTTATATGTATATATCTTGTATACATAAAGTATGTACATATACACATTAGACACCGACTAATTCACAAGTTAATGTTAATGTTTATGTTAGGATGTTTAAAAAGTTATAGTTAAGTCAGTTGGTTTATATAAAGGATAAATGATGATTTACAAAGCTCAAATAATCACTGAATTAATATAAATATCCATTTACTTATTATTAAAATAATAGAAGACATTTAGAAAACAGAAAAATCTAACTAAAGTATACCATACAAAAGTATAACTAATAGTATACTATCACTCGACTTCAATCTTACAGAACTAACAAATGATAATATTACTACAGAACCAGACATAATTTTTTAGGTCCAAAGAACTACCATAGACCACATGAAATCTTTTTTCAATTTAAATGAATTAGTTATGAATTTTTATCTTCAGGTGCCAATTGCAAAACAAGTTATTTCAAAAATTAATATCTTTCCAATTCCTATTTCTCTAATCTAAAGAAAAGGTGTAACAAACATTTTTAGCAATAAATGAGAAAAAAAGTTTTGAATTGTCAACTTTTGTAAAATAATACATAATTTGTAATATATTATAAAATAAACAGTAATGTATACCAACAATTACATAAAACTGAAGTAATTGAAATGTAAAACAGAAACTTTAATAATTAAAATTTAAAAAATATCATTTAATTTCCATATTTACCGCATTTTGAGAAATTTATCTTCAATGTCAACCTGTACCACTACAGCCATGAAGGGTCTTCAGTTCAGTACTTTGTAAGGAAGTACTGTTTCTAAGCCAACAGTTGTGCCGAGAGGTGTTGATCATGCTCAATAACCACCTTTTCCCCTTTAATTAATTATTTATGTGACCTAGGAGGTCTTCTGATTCCAAAATCAATCCAAGGCTGAAGTAACAGAATAATTATATATCTGCCACTACCAGACCCGAACCAAGGGTCCGGTAGTGGTGGATCCGGAGCATGATCCACCAAAGCCTTGCTCACAGAGCTTCTTCACCCTTTATCATCTGAAATGCTTTTTCTCAATAAAGAGATAATACAAATGGAATTATGTGGAACTACTTCTTAAACTAATGAAGATTCTCTAGTCAATGTTCAAGGCAATTCAGTTCGAGTCATAATGACGGGTACTGTTATACTTATGTTACTCCAGATTTTTTTATCGAAAGATAATAATATATTTCATGAAATTAAATGATTTTCAAATAATAATTTTTTTACAAATTAAAGTCAAAAGTAGAATGGAACAAAATAAATCAAAAAAATTAAAATATTAAGAAACAAGCCATCGACTCAAGCCTTTTTTTTTTCTGTTAAATTCTGTATCAAAATAGGTTCATATTGTTAATCCTTAAATTTTGGATCTCGGCACTAAATCACTCTGAATAAGAATTTGAAGATTACTATTTATATCAATCCATAAAAATGTATACATAAAACATTTCAAAACAATTCTGGACTTTTATACACCAATGGAAAAAAAAAACTAGTGAAAACTGGAACTGATTTTTCAGAGATGGTATTAACACTAAGTAAGAGAACGATTTATACAAAAGCAAATATTTCTTATCAATATGATTGTCATATTAAATATATTGAGTAATATTAAACCACTAATATCAGTAACATACAATCTAAAAGTAGGAACAGTGCAGTGATCTAACTTTTTAAAAAAAATGGTGGCTTGCAACTGAAATTGGCCCCAAACCACAAGAATAATGCTAACACAATTTAATTACCTATAATTGAATTCATTATCCCAACACGAACATTAAAATATTACTTATTCTTAATAATTGATAAATTATTAAGAAAAAGTAACATTTTAAATTATTTTCACATTAAGAGAGTACCTATGCAATTTCTCATTTCTTCAAGAAAATGAAATTAAGTACCAACCTTGGAGTATTAAATTTTGAACATGAAATTCATTTTTCAATACGCTAATATATAAAAATTATTTAAATTGATGTATTTAAAATTTATTAAATATTGTTTTAGAATATATACAAATAAGAAAAATATTTAAGTAAAAATCTTGGAAACAGGGTATGTGTAATATGTAAGTATTGTCGTTTTTTAAAATTAAAAAATTCATTAAATAATAAAACTATTTATTAAGAGAGTGATTAATAATGAGAATAAACTGGAGTGAGCAGGGCTGAATCAAATATTTTGGACGCTCCAAGATCCATGGATATACCCACCCAATTCTACGGGGGAGGGGGGCTTTCGGCTGAGGCCCCTCTCCAAAATGGTAAAATATAACCATGTTTTATGGAAAAAAATGATCTCTTAAAGTATCATTGTTCGTGTAATTACATTTAAAAGGACTTTAGCAATAACTTAACCACCATTTCATATAGGTAGTTAGTTTCTTTCTTTTTTTCCAAAGTAATTATCGTTATTTTTATTTTTTTTTAAGTTTTCGAGGTGAAGCCCCCAAAATTAAATCCTGGATCCGCTAGTAGCCCCTTCCAAAGAATTTTGTTGCCCCACTCCACTAGCGGATACAGGATTTAATTTTTGGAGGGGGGCTTCAGCCCGAAAGCTTTTTTTTCATAAAAATTACGATAATTATTTTGGAAAAAAGAAATAAACTAACTGCCTACATGAAATGGTGTTTAAGTGATTCCTAAAGTCCTTTTAAATGTGAATGCATGAACAATAATACTTTAAGAGATAATTTTTTTATATTTTTTCCATAAAACATGGCTACATTTTACCACTTTGTGAGGCTTTAGCCCGAAAGCCACCCCCCTCCCGTAGATCCGCCCGTGCCCCTCTCTTTTTAAAAATAGTGCAAGTGGAAGTAGAACTAGAAACATTTGTAGATTTTATAAAATTACACATTCTGTGGTCTGTTCCAAGTTTTTCCGCTTATTTGAATGTTTCTTTAAATAATTAATAATTAAGTTAATAGAAAAGATTTTTAGATAATCAAGATTTATTGAACTAAACTATTACTGACTGGAACAAATATTTAAAAATACCACATATGATAACCCTTGTAACCGGTTATAAGAACTGATGTAAAACAAAGTGTTATAAACCCTACAATTCCCTCCTCATTTGTGTACAGATTCCCTTTGCAATGTTTTTTTCAAACTGCGAAGCTGATCCAAGTGCCGCCTGTATATGCTGTCTTCAACTTCGACTTCGTTATGTTGCTTTCCTTATCTTCTTCTTCACTACTTCGGTCTTCCACTTCGGATTTTCCATAAAATCGTCCTGATACCCTCTCCCTCTACGTCCATATTCCTTCCCCCTTCAATTGGTCAAATCTCCTGCTGTTGTTCTGGGCCTCACTTGTATAGTTTACTTTTGGGTCTTGTCTGTTAGCGAGTCCCAGGGTAATCTAAGGTTTCGCCTAATGAAAACATCGTTACTCAGTGTGGGCGTTCGACGGTAGACGAAGAGAAACTCAGAGAGCGCTGTAATAATTGGTACGTTTATTAACAGAGCTATTTTAAGCCGATTCTTCGTTGCTTGAACATTTTTCTCAGCAACCTTATTAGTAGCGGGATAGAAGGGTGGTGAAAATAAATGGTTGATATTCCGATCCCTTCAAAAGATAGCAAATTCATCACTTGTGAACTAGGACCCACTGACACTAAAATTTGAGGTAAAACAAAGGTAGAGAAAAACCTGGTAAGCATATATATTGTGACCTTTGAAGTTATCGTTTTTGCTGGATACAATTCCACTCACTTATTAGAGACATCTACTACAATCAAGAAGCATGTATCCTTGCAATGCTGGCCTTACGTGGGGTAACCATGGCGATCGTCCCGGGCACCGACCAAAGGAGCGCTCTCCACTTCTTAGAAATTAAAAATATATGTATTAAACGTATTAAAATAATTAATATTAGTCTATCAATAAAGCAATTGCATTACTATAATGTATAATGAAATATTAAATAATATAGAACAGCTTAAGAAATAAATTAAATTTTTTGAGGAGGGAGATGACGTCATCGCCCGCAGGCGCCGATGGTCTAAGGCCGACACTTTACCGTTGATAGGCCCAATGTATTCATATGTATTCTATCCATGGGTGTTTTTGGGTACTCCACTTATGTAGATGTGTCCTTTGTGGGTTAGACTTGGAATACACTACTTGACCATCTCCTCTATTTCTTTTGTTGATTCCGGGACACCAAACGTAGGTTCTCGCGATGGCTTTGGTTTTACATATGTCTAGGTGATCTTTGTGTAGCTCGGTGAGAATCTGGTACCGTAGAAGTTCAGGAATATATGCACGGTCTCTCCATAACAGGCATTCATTCTGCCATGTATATTCTGACAAATTCCCTCGTCTTGGTGTCTGGTTGGAAAGGTAGAGCGATGGACCCTCCCCCAAAAAGTCTCGGGTAATATGTATAAAAATTATAAGTAATAATTAACATAATTGTTGTAAAACTAACAATATAATATTACTATGTATAACAATATAAAATTTTATAACAATATAAAAGTAAAATTTCAATAATATAAATATCCGGCAAAGTAAAAGATTTGCATACCTACTTCTAGGCCTTAGCTTAGCGATCTTGTCGACTTTTAATATTTTCTTAGTTGATTTTAGTTCATACATTTTATGCATTCATCGGAGAATTAATGTCAGGATTAAAAGACCCTCCCCGGGCACAGAGATGTAAACCCGTAATCATTTTTATCAAATTGTCTTTGATCTGGATTTGCTGGTAACACGCGGAGATGTGCACACGCATTAGCCCTTTCGGCCTCCACGCCACTATTGATTTGATTTAATTTTTTTAAATGTTTTTTCTTCAAAACATTGGGAGGAGCGAAACTATATTCTCGTCCCCTCGTTCCTCCTCTCCCCCTCCTCGAAGTCTGTAACTATGGCCGCCAAACGTTTAACCTTCTTGCTTGTAATTAGCTAGATCCCATTTATTTTAAATAGTTTTATTTTCACCATTACACTTTGTGGATTGATAGCTCCACACCAGTTCCCATAGACTCCCTTAGATGATTTTAAAAAAATAGATAGTACACTCTGATGTTTCTCACCCAAATGGATAGCAATATCATCCGCATATGCTTTTGTATAAATCCTGTGGTGTTATGAATAAGAATATGACACTATAGTTGTGGGAATTACAGGCCTCTCTCTGTACTACCTTCTCTCACCGTAATCCACAGTTCAGTACCTTATCCTGCAGCTCATGTTTTCAATACATATACTGACTGATTATGATACACTGGCCTCTTGGTGATAACAATAATCTTACCTTTAATGTACTACTATAGAACAACACATTCCGCAGGGCATTGGTGAAGAAAGATCTGCAGTAATTTCATATGAATTATTGTTTTCTGTTTTGGAGGGGGGAATACCATACAGAAAGTGTATCAGGGTTTTACCATCAGATCCTGAGTCTTTTGGGTCTTTCAGAAGCTGCCGCATGCTATAGCATTGTTGGCGAATCTCCATGTGTACAAGAGGATAGGCGTTTGGGTAACGTGAGTGGCAGGATTTCACCACCGAATACAGCTTTCACTGTCTCTTTTAGTATTACATCACCTCCTAATATTGACCGTGTCTCTGACTACGATGCAGATTTATTCAAATCAGAAAGGATGTTAGCCCCTGAGTAGTATGGAGTTCTGTTGTGGATAGTGACCAAGATCTTCTCTGCCTGTTTAGACACTGATTTTCTCCTGAAATCATCATAAGTATTTTCCCATATTTGAGTCTTACTTTTGTGCCTGTTTTTCCCCTGGGTCTTGAAAGGTCCCAGCATATTTTGATGCTGATTTTGAGGGAAGAAAATTATGATTCTTACATTTGGTAAATTTAATTTTTACATCAGGTAATTAAAAAGGTTACAGTTGGTGAACAAAATTAAAGAAGAATCACTTTGAAATCAATGTGAACCAACATTTAAATGTCTAAGGAGTAGAACTTTATGAAAATGAAAGCATTTTGTAAAATCTGATCTTTTAGGATTGAGTTTTGAAGGAGTTTGGTGGAAGGAGGTATGCGCGCAATGTTCTTTAGTGGTATTGCCATCAAATTTCTGGATTTAGTCATTCTTATTACTTGAGGATTTGATACCCGAGAACATTGGGAAGTGTGTGTTGAATTGAATATTGTTGATTCAATTTCCGCCTGGTCAGTTAATATTTATTTTTAGAAGAAAGAGAAATTAATCTTGAAACTGCCACTCTTGTAGTAAGTGGTGGCAATCCTTAGGTAGCCATCAGAATGTCATTTGGGGTTAGAAAAAAGAACCACAAGGCTAGTTCCTGCCACTAGTACAAGTAGTCTTATTACTATTATTTCGAAACCAATATCTTCACAGATATGTTGCCAAACGGTTTAAAGGTGAAATTTATATATTACGAATATATATTTATAAAAATGATAATTTTGTAAATGAGAAATCTTGGTATTATAATGATAAATAGGCAGTATTTGCTGACAATTTAATATTTAGTGAATACAAATTATAAAATTGTTACAAAATAATTATTATTTTATTTTTCTGTGTGTAGAATTTATGTTTTCCATATAAAAAAAATACTAATTTAAATAAGGAATAATACTAAAAACTATTTTTTAACAACTATTAAAATTTTCAAATCTCTTTATCATCTTGGGAAAGGAAATCATTATAACTTTGAGACAATTACTTTTCCAGATCATCAGTACTGTTTTACAAGTATATACATGAAATCCGAGTATACATACGATGACACCTCTTTCTCTCCTCCTTCCCAACCATCATCCAGATAAAACTGCAGACAACAATTTATAACATTCCTACAAAATACAGCTAAATAATTTCTGTTTTTTTACTTGCATAAAATGTAAAATAATGCTTGTGTATTAATAGAAAAAAAATCAAAATAAATGGAAATTCTGATTTGTTTGACAGATATTTGTCAAAATGAATACGACATATGTATATAGCTTTATGTTACTTTATTTATTAAAATGCAAAAAGATTTATGAATGAGGTCAAGATGATTAGGAAGATTAAAGATAAGATAAGAAGGAAAGTCCTGGATAAGATAAATATAATAGACATGTTTAACAATAAATTGAATGCTGCTATGAGATGTGATTGAAGTTAAAGGTAAGATTATATAGCAATTTAATCTATATCAATGAAGGGGTTATTATGAATGAAACATAAATCAGAAAAAGTTAAATTAAAATAGTGATCAAAATAAAACTCTACTTGAATATTGTCTAAGAACCTAGGTTCTCTAAAATTTACTCCCAATCTTAAAACTCTTCCATCCAGCAGTATAAAAGATTAACAATAAAGAAAACAAAATGAATAAAAGTAAAGAAATTGTACATAAATTCAAAGCTAATTTATTAGCAACAAACAAAAATATTGTTTGTTTGTTTACATGTTTCTTTGGAGCTGCATTACAATTAACATGATAGGATGTAAGATATAAGTTTGTCTAAATTAGTGAAGGTGAATTGTTTTTTAATTTCTAGCTACAAGAATCTTCAATGTAAATTTTGATGTTCATTATTAAAAATTCTTCATCAATTTTATTTTTCCTATTGTTATTAAAGACCTTGTAGATATTTTGCTACCTAACCAGTCTTCTCCATCCCTTCCTATCTTGGCCTATTTTTTTTTCTAGTTATTAGCATACAACTGTATTGTATCTTTGTTGATTCGATCTATCTAACTGTAGGCCTTCAATATAATATCATGATATTGAGGCATTTATGTCCTGCAGAGGCTTCCTAATGGATTGCTTTAGACTAAATTTCCAGCCATCTAAACATCCTTTCTATCTTTCTCCTCCATGACTGAGAAACATGCTCTGTGGTTTGC
This sequence comes from Nezara viridula, assembly GCA_928085145.1. Taxonomy (NCBI): domain Eukaryota; kingdom Metazoa; phylum Arthropoda; class Insecta; order Hemiptera; family Pentatomidae; genus Nezara; species Nezara viridula. Next base: position 150,307,823 of record OV725080.1, on the reverse strand, counting down.
TGTGAATGGTTTGAAATATAACAATGCAGTATCTTTATGAAAACATTTTTTTATAATTTAACAATTTAAAGATTAATTAGTTCAAAGTCATTTATAGGCAGACTTTTATAGACCATTATGTCATTTTATAATTGAGTATTTGTGCAGTTGATGAAAAATAAATTTGATTAACTGTAAAATGTTGGTGAAAATCCTTATATTCACAGGAAAATTTTAGCTCCATCTTTACTGCAATCCAACAAAATTAACGTGAAATAATAATATATATATTTAATATTCAAATTTAAGTTCGTTAATATTACTTCTCAGCCAATAGAACTGATTCAATAATCAATTTTTAAGTATTATTGGAAAGTACATGTATAATTTTTTTTGTGAAAAATCAATCAAAGATTTTAGAAACCCCTGCCAGGGGCATTTAAAATTTTGTTTTCTGCCCCATAATACTGTTTTAAACATTTCTGTATGCTGCAACATATTTTTTTTTTCTTTAATGGACCTTTTTAAATTAGCAATTTGAATACGATATTGTTCTAATAACTGACTAAGGAAAATGTTAAACAGTTTAGAACCTTCCCTAGATTAGTTTCGTCATTTTAATAGAATTGAAATTTTGTTTTTGTTAAAATTGTTTTTTCTCCAGTACATTTTATCAATAACTTTATTTTTATAACAGGTAAATAACACCTATTTGTACCAAAGCCTTTTCTATAATAGGTGGAGTTTTCGTCTATCGATTTCCTCGCATGGTGACGTAGATTGTAAGTGAATGAGACTTGCCCATGTACACTGTGACTCAGTACATAACAAAACTTTGCTGAGTGTGCAGTGTTTGTTTTTTATTTTTAATTGTAATCGTTATAAAAATTGTTAGTAGTGATTTGTTCTTTATTGTTGGTTAAAAAAATTAGTGTTCCGATTCAGTTGGAACTCTCTTTAGTGTTTTATTAATTATTTTTATTTAACTATTTAGTGCTTTTAACTCTTTGATATTTGTTGAAAATATCAAAAGAAACCGAATGAGATTCATTTAATTTTAAGGTAAGCTACGACTATTAATCCTAACCTGTACTAATTTTGAGAAGTTGGCTTAATTTTTCTTTTATTTTTCTGACTCATCAGTTTCTTGTTATTGTGTTTACTTATACTGTTATTATCAAAATTAAAGTATTAAAACTCAACCAAAGTAATTTATTTCACTTGTCACTTTTATTTTATTTAGTGACTAATTTCCATACTACATTTCATGTAACAGCTTTTGTGTTGGAATGTTTTTCTATTGAGAAGTTTGATTATTAGTAATTACCATATGACAGAAGGTAATCTTTGAATAGTTAATACAGTTTTCTTTTCTTTTGACAACTCTTATTTTTTAAAACAATATGCCCTGTTACAAGTGAGTAAAATTAAGAAAGATGATTTCACTATTAATGGAGTAATTTGATGTTCACTGTTTTAGAAATGTTTTTTATTTCTGATAAATTTGTGGCATCCATGATATTTTCAAATCAGATGACATAGCCTTTGTATTATATTGGGTATTTTGTACTAAGTGTGAAAAAATAAATAAAAAAATTAATGTTTATGTTTTAATAAACTTACTTCCAGTAATCGTTAGTTTTGAAATCCTTCTAAAATACATTCATTATTCTATAATATAAGTACTTTTTAGCAATAGTATTTGGTGTGTATCATTTAGTTTTGATAAATACTATTATTTGTGTAAGTGGTGTTCTGTTATCTTATTTTGATTTCATGCTCAGCCTGCTGGATCATAGAACTAACTTGATTTTCAAACATAATTGGTATTTTTGAAATATTTTTTTAAATAAAAACACTACATGCAACAATGTTCTCATTAAATAATCTAAATTTGAATTGTTTCTGTTTATAGTCTATGCTGGAGTCCAATGAAAGTGCTACTTGAGAGTGATGTCCAACTAACTACTCATTTTTGGGGAGCATCGGACTACAAGGATAAACTTAGCGTAAGATTTTGCTGTTTCTCTGTAATATTTTTTTTGTTCTTGAACGCTCAATTATGTGGTTAAATTCATTATTCAATAAAATCTTTAATATCAGTAAATTTTTCTTACCTCTTTGATTTCTTATAATGGGTGTTGAAAAATAAAAATATATTCTAACTTGTTAGTGAATTTTGATTTTACTTAGCTATATCCTTGCCTAAATCTATATATTACAATGGATGTTATAATATAATCAATGACAATATTGTTTGTTGACTGTTAATGTAAAAATTAATTAAAAGAAAGGTTATTCTAATTAGTATGTTAGTTATTACTTATATAAAATTTGTACATGAATATTGAATCTGTTAATGATATAAGTTTAGCTGGTGATTATGTCATATTTGTTGGAGTTGATAATTTAATCATTTAAGAGATGGTTAGATTATTCTTGTTCATTGTCGATTTTAGATGCTGAGTAGAAAGTATTGGATATAGAATGTTTTGTTTGATTTTTTATCTCCTCTATTTAACAATAAGGCATTGGTTCACAAGAACACATCAGGTTGACTGGTGTGTCAAAATCACATGGATCATATCAATAGCCACACTGCAAAAGCTTGTAAGAAAAAAAACTAAAAATGTTAGGAGAAAAAAAAACTGCGTGATTTTTGTTCTATGAGCGATATATTTTTGGCTTAATTTTTTTTAAGGCCTAAAGCAAAGGTGTAATGCTCTATGTAACTTTTTTTATCATATTTCTGCCATATAATCTTTTAGAGCCATTACTTTTAACTTATATCTTTTTAGTTACTTTGAAAAACAGCTATTAGTTAGGTAAAAGCAATCAAATTGACTGTAGTAACATCCATAATTTTGTTAATAATGTTCAAATCATGAAAGGAAGAAATTGAGTTGCCAAAATGTTGAGAAACGATTCTTCAAATGTAAATTTGTATAACACTTTGTTGGAAAGTGGATATTTGATCTCTCAGGTTATTCACTCACTTATCCCACTGTCTTGAACGTAGTGCATTTACCCCATTTTAGAATAGTCAATAAAAGTTTTATTTTTAACGTGCTCATATGGACATGGTTTGATTCACGAAAGCCTGGTAAATTTTAGGTAACCTGCTGATGTGTAGATTACTTCGTTTCTGAGCTTCTTGTAATTTCGAAGATTCATTGGTTTGAAAAGATTAAACTAGTTTTTTTTTCATTTTGTGTTAAATTTTTCAATTAATGAAATAAATTCTATGTCTCGCACTATCTGGAATTCCGTGGCATTGTAGCTTTTTTGCAGTCAAGCTCATTTTGCTGTTGCCTGGAGTTTTCAATTGTTTTGAACGCCGTTCAATATTATATTCCCACTTTTGTTTTGTCTAGTTCCATGGTAAGCAGTACCGGCCTCAGGGCAGGAGAAATTTTCCCAGAGGCTCCCGGCTGGAAATGCCTGCCACTTATTAGAAATTTAAAAAAAAAAATACAAAGCGTATGAGAAAATTAATTTTAGCATATTAATAAAGCTAATTGATACTGTAGTCTATGCGCAAAATGCTTTATTCATTCTATATCTATATGAAGATCCTTTATTAAACATTTTATTACGTTTTCTCGGTAACGACACAATCTCTATAACCTTCACTGTAACTTACAGTTTTTTACATCATGATTTTCTAGCTTTAAGTTACAGGTTTTTACAAAAGGCTTTAGAGAATAATTGAAACATCTTAGATTTCATTTTGTGAGATCAGGATATGCACCAGGACTAAATTGACCAGAAAAGCTCAAAAATTCATATTCCAAAGAAATTGTCCATACATGCTTTTGCAATGTGTCTGTCGATCTTTTGTTTTTCTTTTTTTCCCCTACCTGGCCGTTTCTGGCCTACAATGAGGGTTATCCAACAGGTGTCCAACCTCTTCTTATCAGAGTAGAAAGCTCAGGATTGATACTGTGTGTTTACTTTTAAATAAATCTCAATCTGTTGAAGCTGGATTCCCAGTAATACTGATAGGCTCTAGGTTGTTAAGCTGACACCTCAACACTTTTGAACAACACAGCCTCTACATCATTAGCCCTGTACTTGAAATCCCTAAACTAATCAAATGTTCTGGAAAATATGAAATGAAATGAAAAAATAATTTTATTCTGGGACTACTGTCCCCTAAGAATAATTACAGAGTTACAAATTTATGTATCTTAGTCTGACATAGTAAAAATACCAACTAATTTATTGTTAATTGTTATTTCAATTGTGCAATGGATTGAAATTAAACATTGTATAGATGCAAGTAATTTTACATGTTAGGGGAAGTTTGAATGTGGAGTAGGTGTTGGAACAAGAGTTGTTTGAAGGAATTTGTGGATGAGGATTGACGCATGGAGGTAGGAAGTGAGTTCCATAAGGAAGCAGCACGAATGACGAAGGATTTGCTGAAGGAGGAAGTTTTATGGGAGGGAATATATAAGTCTATAGGTTGAGACCTTGTATTGAGAGAGTGGATAGAGGAGCGCAGAGTAAGGAGTTCCAGGATGTAGGGAGGGTTTAGCACTTCAATATATAGAAGTGATTGTTCTCTAAACTCCTCAGAAACATTACTGTGTTCATAAAGTAATGGAAATTGTCATTTTTAAAGCATAGTTTTGTTTACTGTGTTATCACCTTCAAATTACTTTTCATTAGATATTATAAACTTAGCCTAGTGCTTTGTTCAGGCCCCCACAACACTTATCCGACACAATTTCTAGAATAGGTTTTAGCTTTCCCAGCAATGAGCTTTTAATCTTTGACCGAAAAACATTGGCCTATAAGATTCTTTCTATTTTAAGGAAAGAGAAACAAATCACTAAGGCCATATCAGATGAATCTGGAGGCTGTGTTTTTTTTGTATTTCTACAAAAAATTCCATAAACAAATCCAGAATGCATTTAACCAAGGTGCCTATCAGTCAGAGATTTTGTATGATTGGAAATTCATTAAACAGTCGTCAGGAGTTGTCAACTTTAATATATTCACCAATGAGATAGCTAATTTCGATAGTTCAAAGAATGAAAGAGGCTTCTTAGAGAATATAGCCAAACAGATATGTACTTTCAGTTAGGCAATTAAAGTGATTATATTATTATTTACTGATTGTTTTTCTTCTTCTTTTTTCATTAATTAGTTCTATTCATTAATTTGTATTGTTGATTTATGATTTTAGTTTATTGTTTTTAATAATGTACTTTTACAATCGACCAAGAAAACAAATTAAGACTTCCTTCAAAATTGGATTCATTGTGTTTAAAGATAAATAGAATCCAAAATATTAATTAAAAATCATATTCCTCAGTCTATTTTCACTGAAACTTCTGCCCAGATTTTTGCTCTTCAGATTTGGCAATTGGCAAACCCTCAGAACTGTACATTACCATATGCAGAATAAAAGTTTCATGCATCATTTGTGAAGAAAGAGGCAAAATAAAAAAAAAAAATTCATTCTGCGGGATCTTGTTTATAAGGCTAAAAAAATGTATTAAAGTAATATTCACACATTAGTAACAATTGGCTTTGAAAATAATTTAAGGGAATATTGTTGTATTATTTAACTCAATTTAATAATTATGCATATAATGTTTAGCTTTATATTTCAACAGAAAGTGTCAGGGTCAAGTAAAATACATTTTTATATGTATTTGTTTAGATTTCTGCCCAGGTTATAGGGTATCTTTTTTTAAAAACAAGTTTATTAAATGGCAATAGAATCTGTCACATTATTCATTGATTCAATTTATATATATAATTTAAATTAAAAACATATAAATAAAATAATAATGACAAATAAGAATAAGAAAAAAAAAAGGACAATAATAAATACTTTTCAAAAATAAAATTATAAAGTTGAATAAATTATAATAGCAAAATTAGAATGCTACAAAAGATTAAGAAAATTTGAAGTTCTATAAAAATAAACTAAGATTTCTTAAACAAATTCATACCAACCAAGCTTTGTCCTCCACATGTGAATTGCAAAGCAGTACTCCAGGAGATTCCAGCCATATCACTGGTATTAGATTCTGGTGGAGACTGAGAGATGGTGCTACAGATGCCACTCATACACTGGGCCACTGTCAATTTTAACCTTTGAGGGGCATTATTAGTATGATCGGAGCTGGATAGGGATTGAGCTAGAGGATTTGGATGATAAACAAGATTTTGGTGGAAGTTAGAAAATCTGAATGGGATGATGTCAAGAGCAAATGGAATGTTGAGATTAAGGTGCAAGGTCTTGTTCGTGATGTAATATGAAGCATTGATTATTGTTCAAAGTACTTTAGACTGGGAGGATTGAATACAATGATATTTGGAAATTTAAATGTTCATAGTTGAAATCTGTAGGTCCGAATAAGTTCAGTATGACCTTTTAGGCTAATAGTTCGTTTTCAGTTGAACGATGAGTTTTTCTGTTTAGTAGTCTATGTAACTGGCCAAGTTGTTGGTTAAGGTCTTGTCTTTTTGGTTTGATTTGTGGGTTCCATGTCTTTTGTCTAGAAGATAAGTTGTGTCTAAACTGTGTCTAAATATGGAAGTTATATAGAATTAAAAAGAACTGGCGGATAGGATCAGCGACAGAGGATGAAAATGCTCACCTATTCTGTTAAAAAAAATATATTTTTTTTTAATTGAAAACTTCTTGCGCATTGCACTTATTTTGTGAGTAGTGAATGAGATTGAACTGTCACGCTCGGATGTGTAATGCTCATTCAGGTAAATTCGACATATGGTATATTTTTGGACATGAATTAAAATATCTCAAACTATAAATCAGACCTGTATTTTGTATTTATTCAAAAGAATATCTTAAAGTGATGTCGTAGATGCAAAAAGGGAAAATAGTGTCGAAAACTAAATGATTACGATTATGAATTTTGTGGAACATATCGATTAAAATACCTCAGGAACTAAAAATTGGTCCTGCATACTCTAAGTGAGGAAATATTTTTTATTTTTGAATTAATATTAATTGAATTGACAATTTAAAGAAAACTTGTATTAATTAATAGTAATAATTATATTATAATTTTTTTTTTGTAATGAGCTTATAAACCCATGGTATTAGGGGAAGCAATGAATAGGAATGTGTTTTTGACATTCTGTACATTTATATTTAGCAGCGGTTGAAACTTTTTTATAAAGTTCATTTTAAAAGCTTCTGTGAAACCTTTTTAGAAATAAAGTTCTTTAAACAAAAGTTTTAAGGAACTCTTTAACAATAAATTCCAGATTGATGGTAAAAGTTTAACTTTTATTTATTCAAGTTCTTAAATAAAAAATAAATCGTAATTGGGCTTTGATTAAAGTTATAATTTATCTTAAATGAATTAAATATGATTCTAATGTGCCATTTGTTTGAGTAGCTATGAATTGAAGTTTTAAAAAACAAAAGTTCTGTGAAACCTTTACTTGAAAAGTTACAAGGAGAAAATTTTTAGTTCCAAAATAACTGAAAAAATATAGACAATTCCAATGATACTGAAACATGTGCACACCTGTGATGGACATAGCTAAGGAAATTTTTGTCTGTAATTATTATAGTTATAAACTTCTCCGTTCAACAATTAGAATCTCTAGGGTCTCCTTTTTCTATTTAATAACTTAAAATAAAAAAAAATATTCAGTTACGAAGGTAAAAGCACCATTTAAAAAAAACAAAACCTTTTTGCACTAGTAATAGACACCTCGAAATGCAATTGTACTAGTAATGGACATACCTCAGAAAAATTCTAAAATCTTTATTTAACTATAAAGATAACATATTATAAATGCTCAACTTACTCTTAGCAAAAATGTTAGTAAGAAGATATGAAACACACTGATCTAAAGAGCACTGTGTAAACAACTATGATAGGCATTCTAAAATTTTCTTTTGGGAACTTTCATACAGTTGTCAATTGAGGTCATTCTTCAATCTAGAAAAAACTGGAACCTTTAAATTAACAAGAAAGCTTATTATTTACTTTTAAAGTCCAACCTGTCCATCACTGGGCCCCCTGTCCATAACTGGTGCGTTCACCCTAATATATATAAACATTTTTTTAAAATTATGTTCAACAATGACAAGGAAAAAGTCAAAAGAAAACACATAAAAAAGGTTATACATTAGACTTATTGTGTTGTGATTAATTAATTTATTACTGTAGACTTTGTATGATATAGTAGAAATTAATTTTTAAGGGGCTGCAATGAATGGGATTCTATCAACACTATTAAAAAAATTTTTAGATAGACTAAACACGATTTTTCTGTGCCTATGTATGTTACCCAATTCCATTTTAATTCAATTAAATTAATTATGGATATAATTATGTGCTTATAATTATAATAGTTTTTTTTTTTTTTTTCGATTGATTTTATTTTGGCCAGATGTGATCTTTTAATTTTGTTCTATTTTGTTATTCTCAAGGGACTGTGTCCCAGAATAAAATTATTTTTCTATCAATCTATTCTATCTTATCAATTAATAATTGGGAGTTTAATTTTCTAAAATTTGGAACAGTTAATTCATGTAACAAAAAAAATAATCATAATGAAAACTTACTTTTCTATTAAAAAGTTTTTCCTCAATTTTAATGTTTTCTGCAGGCAGAAATTTTTTTCAAATAAATAAAAATTTAAAATTATACAAGCTTTATTGGAAGTATTCTCTACTGTTTTGCTGAAGTTATTTGTTTGTGTTGTTTGTTCATGTGCTATTCATGACTCAACAATTAATATTAATCTTTTTGCTAACACTGTATGCTACTGGTTATTGCAATTTATTATTTGATTCTAAATACCCAAAACGATATTAATTTTTTAACTTAAACTTCCAACTTTTTGAAAGAAGTGCTGTATATTTTGAAAATAAGTTTAATTATTTCATTGTTCAATAATTTTATATTTGTTTCAAATTAATGTTTAAAAATAGTTGAATATTTTTAACTTTCTCTGTTTAAATTTTAAAGTAAGACTCTTGTTTAGAGGTTGTAGAAAAATAATTTAAAAATAACTTTAAAAAGAGGTTTTAAAATTATTGTTTAATAAATCAAAGTATTGCGTTTTATTTTTAGAATTAAGTTGATAGTTTGTTTCGGCCACTGATTTTCATACACAAACAACTTTTAAGTGATAGTCTTTTATTCAATAAAAAAAAAAAAAAAATCAGTTTTAAGTTTATCGTGATTTGTTTAGTTATCATTGTTGGACATATTTAAAAATCACTTACATTTTGTTGGATAAAACTGATAATGTATGATGCTTGATCCTTGTTTTAATCCAGAATGTGCCAGGCAGTAGGGTAGTATTCATAGTATTAGTTCCATACATTCCACCATGTATACATAGAGAATTAGTAGCCCACCAATAGCCTACCCAGGAAATTTGTTTTTTGTAAACAATGCGGTTTGTATAATTCATCAGTTTTTTTATTTTACCATCTATTTATTTTTTTAACTTAAGATATTAATACAATTTTTCAATAAGTTTTAAATAATTTGTTAAGAAAAAGTTATATTATTATGAAATGTTAATTAATAAAAAAAAAGATGTACAACTAAATGATAACTGTCTATATAGTCGGTCGATATAGTTATAAAAATCAAAATAAATAGCCTCTCTTAAGAATGGAACCATGCCCCTCTGGTAAGTTCATAGTTCTGATAAGTAATACTAGGAGAGTGTTTATTTACAAAAATATTTATTTTTATGTTTTGTTTACACAGCAGAAGTTTATTTTCAGTTTAGTGATAAAAGCATAACACTCTGTTAACAAAAATAGAACTTATGTCCAGCCTTATTGAATCAATGTTTATAGAAAATTCTTATTTATTTTTTCTCTAATAGAATTTCTTTTATAAGAAGATACAGAATAATGCCATTTCACACAAGTAAAATTATTAATTTGCTTATTTGTTAAATATTAAATCAAAGTTCTGTTTATGTAAGATTCAATTAGTTTAAGTTAAACAACCACTATCCTTTACTTTGTTTTATATTGTAAAAGAGTAATATTATGATAGTGCCTTATTGAATAATGAATAATGGTTATTATTGATAACATATATTGGTTATGTGCTTGTTATTATATATATTTATTTTCATTTAAAGTCTTCCCTTTGTTATTCAAGCTAAAATTTATTTATCCTTATCTCTATGGCTTGTTTAATCTTTTTTATCTTTATACTTTATCTCAGAGTCTTTTATTTAAAAGCATAAATTTGAATGCTAGATAAGAAATTAAATAGAATAGTGTTTTATCTTGAATCTTTTTGTGTAGGTTGCGATAGGAGAACCTTTGGTTCTGAGCTCAGATGCCAGTTGGGCGAATCACATTCTCCTAGGACACCCTGCTATGCCCACAGCCACAGGTATATTTTTATTTATTTTTACATTCCACTTCTACCTGAACAGGTCATTAGGGGCATTTAATGGATTTAAATTAGATAAACATCTTTTATGTATTGAATTACACTTTATATTTTCTCTTCATTATCTGCTAGTGTTTCAGATGTGGTAAAAAGTATGTTGTGTTTTGTTTTGGTGTCAGAGTATAGTCTGCAAGTTGTTGCAATGTAAATATAGTTTGCAAGGTGGTTCCAGGCCTCTAATTAGGCTGAAAGATGCGTGTCCAATTTTTAGCCCTTTTAAAATTTATTAAACTCTGAACTGGACTTTCTGAATGAATTTGTCCATGGTTGAATGTCTTTTTTAATTTCTTGCAACTTTTTTACTTTCACTTACCTATATATGAAATATATAGTAAAGGAAAGTATTGCGATCATTAAAATTTTCAAATCTCAGTTTTACATACACATTTTGAGGTCTCCTGAGTCTAAATAACCAAGTCCCGCAAAATGGTGTGTGTGTGTTAACAGTCTAGCTCAAAAACGAAAAGTCGTGCGAAGTGAAATTGCATATTTAAGTTTTTTATATGCAAGGGATGTTACAACAACTTTTTCGTCAAAATCGGCTTACCAGGACTGGCACTTAATATCTAATAGATAAATAAATTTTTACGATTTTCTCGAAAATGGCCCTAATGATTTTGATTAAAATACCTGATGTCAGTGTAATATTAAGCAATTTAAAATAAAATGTAGTTTTTATTCTGATAAATGTTTTCTATAAAGGATTAAATGGCTAATTTTTTAATATTAGCTTCCCCCAAAGTATCTTTAATTTTTTTTTATTTGAAACAATTGATCCTTTCACATTAATTTTTAATATAAAATATGAAAGAATTTAATAATTAACTAAAGGAGAAATAACAGATCGTAATGGAGAATAGTTGTAATTGAGGAACCAAAGGAATACGAGTGCACCCGAGCTCGTCCGAATGATTAAAATATGCATTTTTCATAAATGCTATTTTGGGTGTTATTTAATATTAAATTGTATAGATTACAGCGATATAAATATTAAAATTTGTTTATATTAAGTTACTTATACAAATAAAAATACCCACAATGAAATATAAATAAATAAAGTATTTATAATTTTTATTTTAACTTCTCCTTTGTCGGAAAATACTTATTTTTGCTAAGAAGAGGGTTGTAAGTTAAAATTGTGTGCACACCAGATTTTTGTAGATTGAATTTTTTTGCATCATAATCTCCAATCAGCATTGGTGGTTAATTTGATCATTAAAATTTATTTTTAATATTTAGTTAGTTTAAAGCCAGAACTACGAATGTGTATAAAAAAAAAAAAAAGATCAAATTTCACTCACATGCAAAGTTTTGAATTATTTTCGTGCGAAGTTTCCTTAAGGTATTGGTTTTCCCGGTACTGCCCTCTACAGGAGTACTGCTTTAATAGAATAGAAAGGGACATATTTTATTGGTACGTATTTGGTGGTAGGGGAACCATCCCTCGTACTACAAGTGATTTCTTGCGGAAGCTCAGTGTCGGAAGGGAGCCGGTGGGGACAATGCCAGTGACTATTATTTTAGACTCATTGGGAATCCTCCATCACCACATATATTTATCATATATTGATCTTTTACCTTCGCATATATTATTCTGTACACTGTTTTCATCATATTTGCTATTTATTAAAATGGTCCCACCGAACTCTCTTTGCCTTTTTTTTTTTAAATAATATCTGTTGACTGATGAGTATTCTGTGAGATTTATCAATTCAACACAGCTGCTATGCAATATAATTGTAGTTCTCTCAAGATATGACATCATATCGATATTGTTTTATCCTGACTGCTCCAGAAGCCAGTGAAGCTGTTGGAAGTATAGTGGTTCTTGGGTGTGTTATCATTTTGTAGAATGGATGATAAAATTCACATTGCTGCATTTCATTTCACTTTATTTATCAAGTCAGGCAAAAGTAAATGAAAAAATTATTTAAACAATATTTAACCATATCCAATTGGGAACAGCTGTTGATGTTAAATAAGGTGAAAGGTTAATTTAGTATTGTCTTCCAAAAAAGTGTTAATTAAGTGTAAATACCTAATTTTTGTATAACAAAAGTGTTTTATCAAGACAAGATTGCTAAAGACAAAACACCAAACAAAGATTGAGCGGATTTCACCGCCAACAATGGTGGAATCATCTCAAACTGAGGTAAGTAACATGAACTTTAAAAACAGTGATATAAACAATGAAGACGGCTCCTGGGAACTGGTTATTGGTCGTAAAAGACCTATGATAGATTCGAGCGAGTCAAGAGCTCAAAAAAGACCGACAGAATCTATCCCAACCTCGAACAGTTTTCAGGTTCTAACCAACATCACTAATTTACAAACAGAATAAGTTAGAAGACGGTCTCAAAACAATAAAACTCCACCAATTTTTATAAACGGTGTTGAAAATTACCATGCATTAATCTCATTTCTAGAAAACGAAACGGGTCCTAATATGTTTAAAACTAAGTCTACATTGAAAGGTGTCACTGTGTACCCAGAAAATCCTGACGTTTATCGAAAATTAAATTCTAGCCTGCGAAATAAAGGCGCCGACTTCCATACCTACCAACTTCCACAGGACAAATGCCCAAGGATTGTTGTTAAACATCTTCACCATGGAACACCAATCGATATCATTAAAGAGGAATTTAAAAAATTGGGTTACGAAGCCACCAATGTAGTTAACGTCATATCTAGATTCAAAAAACCCCTTCCTATGTTCTTTGTAGACATTACAAAAGAGACATTTAGAGAAGAAATTTTTAGTATTGAATTTCTTTATTATTCACATATTAAAATTGAGGAACCGCGTCAAAAGAGAAATATTCCTCAGTGTGTTCGGTGCCAGCAATATGGGCACACTAAAACTTATTGCAACCATCGACCACGATGCGTAAAGTGCGGTGAATATCATGAAACCAGCTCATGTTTGAAAACGAGAGACACCCCCGCGAAATGCACCAACTGTGCCGGTCAGCACCCCGCTAATTACAGAGGCTGCCAGACGCTGAAAGATCTCAGGTTTCAGCGCAATGCAAGAAATCGTCTTCAGCGTTCCACAGTAGCAGAGCCAGCGCAGGGACCTCCAGGCCTGCATAAATTCCCTCCAATACGGCAACGTCACAACCAAGGGGAACCACAGATCATCGCAGGACCTCCGCAACAACAAAACCAAACATCATCTATTTCAGCACCCCCGAACCAGAAAACATGTACAGGTACGAGGAGAGGCATTACCCAACCGATACCTCCGGTAGATAATGGCTCTTCTCAATTATTTAATATAATTAATGGATTAAATAACCTAATCCAGCCCCTTTTCATTCTTCTTCAACAACTGTCACAGGTTACATAGGTCTGGTGCCCAAATTATGGCCCACAATAATTTAACTGTAGGCTCCTTGTCAGTTCTTCTATGGAATGCCAACGGACTGAAACAGCACAGTACTGAACTCGACTTATACTTACATGAAAAACGAATCGACGTAGCACTCATCACAGAAACACACCTGACATCCCGATCAAAAATTTACATCCAGGATTACACAATTTACAGAACTGATCACCCAGATAAAACTGCACATGGAGGAACAGCTATACTCGTCAAAAATTCACTGAAACACAATCCCGTAGACTTAACCATTACACCCGACATACAATCGACAGGAATAACACTATACACTAAATACTACACTATAACATTTGCCTCAGTTTACTGTCCCCCTAGGTACAAGCTTACACCCACGATGTTTTCTGAGTTCTTCAAACGCCTCGGAAGATGCTTCATCGCAGGTGGAGACTATAATGCTAAGCATCAAGGCTGAGTACTCCAAGAGGCAGAAATCTCTGGTCTGTCGTCCATGAACTTTCATTAGACTCTGTAACACCAAATTCACCAACTTATTGGCCCACCTCCAGACGCAAAACTCCCGACTTACTTGATTTCTTTATTACAAAAGGACTAAGAACCGTACCATTTTCCGTCAATGCAACCTCCGATCTTTGTTCTGATCACTCCTCAGTGCACATGGTTCTCTTCGATGAGCCTTCCGAAACACAAAAAAGACCTAGGCTCATAAAAGGCTGCATGGACTGGGACGCATATAGAGACTATTTGAACACCAATCTTTCCGTTCCAGGTTCAATTAAAAATCATGAGGAATTAGAAGAAGCTGTTGAAAAATTCACAAAAAGCATACAAGATGCAGCATGGGCCTCATCAACATCCAGGCCACAAAAAGCAGCGAACTTGCCCCATTATCCAATGTACATAAGGGACTTGATTTGAGCAAAGAGAAGAGCACGTAAAGTATGGCAGACTAACAGACTTCCTTCAGACCGACAAACTTTTAACAGATTGAACAACGAACTTAAAAGACATATTCAAAAATTCAAAAGCACAAACTACGACAATTTTATTAACAACCTTTCGACGGACGATGGAAGTTTATGGAGACATACAAGGAATCTTTTAAAGCATCGTGAGGTGTCAGCACCCCTACGAAGAGAGGATGGCTCTTGGGCTGTTTCGGACGAGGAAAGATCTGAACTCTTTGCTAACCATCTTTCCACTGTTTTTAAACCACATACAGACTTAATTAATACAGAACACGATATTTTTGTACATAATAACTTAGACATACCGCTACAGCTCACACTACTACCACCTCCTTTCACACCATCACAAGTTGCACAAGAAATTAGACAATTGCCCAAAAGAAAAATCCCTGGTCATGACTTGATAACTGCTGAGGCGCTCCAGCAAATGCCAAGGAAAGCTCTAGTGTTTCTTACCACAATCTTCAATTGCATTCTCAGGACCACTAAATTTCCTATACAATGGAAATACTCACACATAACCATGATTAAAAAGCCAAACAAAGACACTAACAACCCTTCTTCATATCGACCGATTAGTTTACTTCCAGTATGTTCTAAGTTATTCAAAAAACTATTGTACCCACGACTATTACATATACTAACAGACAGACAGATTATTCCTGACCATCAATTCGGGTTTCGAAAATTACATTCAACAACACAACAATTGCACAGGGTGACTGACTACTTCTCTACAGCACTAGAGCGGAAATTATATGCAACCGGAGTATTTCTGGATGTCACCCAAGCGTTCGACAAAGTATGGCATCAGGGGCTTCTCTTCAAGCTTAAGACCATACTTCCACATACTTACTACTTAATTCTCCATTCCTTTCTCTCAGATAGATTTTTCTCCGTTCGACATGGCCAAGGTCTATCCTCAATTCGATCAGTTTTAGCTGGTGTACCTCAGGGATCAATCCTAGCCCCACTACTGTACATCACATACACACACGACATTCCTCAAAGTATCCACACTCTTACAGCAACCTACGCAGACGACACTGCTATCATTACCAGGCACGACAATCCTACAGAGGCATCACTTAACTTACAACATCACTTACAAATTATACTCGATTGGTGTAAACTTTGGAAAACTAAAATAAATTATCAAAAGTCACAGCACATCACATTTACTCTAAGACCAGAAACATTCCCTCCTGTATACTTAGACAACATACCGATTCCACAAACAGACAGAGTACAATACCTAGGCCTTACGTTCGATAGGAGAATGACATGGGGTCCACATGTGAAGAAAAAACGAATCACATTAAATCTAAGACTAAAATTGTTACATACACTGTTAAGACGACCTTCCAAATTAAAAGCAAGACAGAAACTAAGTATTTACACCTATCTTTTAAAACCTCTTTGGACTTACGGACTACAAATATACGGAATTGCAAAACCAACTCACATCAATAAACTTCAAACTTTTCAGTCTAAGATACTAACAGTAAACAATCACACTTTACACACCGACCTACACGTTCCGACAGTCAATGAACACATACGAACGTACTACAAACGATTTCATAACATGTTAAACGGGCACTCCAACCAGCTGGTAAAAGAAATGGCCACAACTAGTATGCCCGAGAACTCCAGAAGACGACTGAAAAGGGTCTGGATGAGGGATCTGCTTAAATAATGTTAGTAAATAAAAGCCATGGAAGGGATACCGCTCCGCTGGGTATTGCTATTCCTCATGCCTATCAAGCCTTTTTTATTTATTTATTTTTTATTTTATTTTATTTTTCTCTCATTACTAAGCCAGCACATCTGCTGATTGTCAATAATAATTGACAGGTGCGGATAAATAAATGTAAGTGAAAAAAAAAAAAAAAAAAACCATATCCAATTATTTTGTTGGTTTGAAGCATTTATTTATTTCCTTCTCTGTCCGTTGCTTTTCGACAATATGGGATTCTAATTTTATTGTATAAAAACAATAAAATTTAATTTCTTTAACTAAATTTCTATTCCGCAGTCACCTCGAATTGAAATTGTGGGAGTTTCTATATTTTCACCTTACTTCTATATTGAAAAGGGCTGCGGCTACTATTTCCTTCCATCCATATATGAAGGCTTCCTGGTAAGGGTAGTTAAGAATTGAAGTGCAGAGACAAGCAGAGAGAAATCTTAGTTGTGGCTGTAGAGACCAATTCTTCTCTTTAGCTTGTTCCTTAGTGTCTCAAACGCAGTTCAGTTAGTGATTACATGTTCAGCGGTTTCCAGGACACCACAACTGGAGCTTAGAGGATTGACATGCTTTCCAAGATTGTGTAACTTTGCACAAAACAACCTGATGTCCGGTGAGGAATTGGGAGACCCAGTAGTTAGATTGTACTCATCTGGGAGCTAGTAGAGGCTGGACGGTGGGAAAATACTTCCTTAAGGTAGCCACGTTAAAGATTATGACTAATCCTCCTGTTCCATTCTTCAATGGTAACTTCTCTCAATATTGTCTTTCATCTGTTAAAGTGTTCCTCTATCCTTACTCGAAGTTTCTTTGGAATCCCTGCCGAATCCTCTTGGGCCTTCTCAAATTTATTACATGAATATTTTATTGACAGATTCAAATATGCTTAAATCTAACTTAATTTTTATAATGTTAACAAATTTGATCTCTAGTTAGATTAATACTCAAATCCAAACATTGAAAAATCTATTTGTCTTTTTTAATTAAAGTGCTGATTTACTAATTACATAAAGATAAAACATTTTCAGTTATGAATCGATAAAATCAGAGATACGCCTTCAATTCTTAAAATAATTGTTGGTCATGTTCTCTCTATCATGAGGCTGCTATTTTCTATTCAAAATATTATAAGAAACCATCACTTTGTAGAAGGTTAACATTAATATGTAGATAATAGTTAACAATTTATAGTTCAGATATACTCTGACTTTTTAATTCATCTTTAAATATGAAAAAAGATCACAAAAAATGCCACAATCATTAATATTTATTCTCTATTAATGATTGTGAAATTTAACCTATTTTTTAGGTTGATGACTATTGAATTTACTTGCTTTTTTTGGTTCTAAATAAATTTTTACTTCCACTTATTTATATATGAAATATATAGTAAGGGAAAGTATTGCAATCATGAAAATTTTTTAAACCCAGTTTCAACAGAAATACATGTTTTGAGGTCCCCTGAGTCCAAATAACAAAGTCTCTCAAAAATGGTCTGTGCATGTGTGAACAGTATAGCACTAAAACAAAGTTTTACGAAACTGAAATTGTATATTTAAGGTTTGTATAAAGCTGGAATGTTACAGCAACTTCTTCATTACAATCTACCAACCAGTAGTGCCACTTTATATCACCAATTTTACATATTTTTACAATTTTCTCAAAAATGGCTCTTAACAATTTTGATTAAATTCATTCTATCAGTGGAAAATTAAGCAGTTTTTAATATAATGTTGTACTATTCTCAATGATGTTCTCTAACAGGACTTAAATGCCTTATTTTCAAAATTTCTTCCTCTAAAGTTCCTTTAATTTTTTTATTTGAAATAATTAACCTTTTCACATTGTAACCAGATTAAAAAAAAAAAAAGGAAGGTGACCTGCTTTCTTAATTCGTGGTCCAGAACCTTCTCTATGATTCGGTGCACAATCGAATATATGGTGATGGGTCTCCAGGTAGAGATATGGTTTGCGTCACCTTTCCCCTTATATATTAATATTGTGCGCCCTTGTCGAAGTGGTTCTGGGACATAGGCCACCTTCAGCATTATCTCTGCAATCGTTTTGATAAGTCAAAATATTTGATTGTGCAGATCAGAACTCCATCAGGCACCAGCGATGTGTCCATTGATGTTGACTTAATGGCTTTCCTGACAGCTTCTATCTTAATGGACAGCAAATTTGGCATCGGGGCACACTGTTCGTAATCCGCACACCCGCAGAGATTTTCGCTTTCAAAGAGGTCTTTATAATGCCTCTCGATATGAAAATTACAATTTTTATATATACCACTGCCCAATGCTTAACCAAATAAAAATACCTAATTATAGCGACCTCCTTTATCAATGGCACTCTTGTCGGACTAAAAATATTTTGTGCTATAATCTTTTAATTTTCAACACATTTCAAGTTTATTTTCATCTATAATCTGGATTAATTCTTAACTTATCATCATTTACAGGACACAGTGGGGTCATCCCAAGTAATGAAGAATGCGGCATTCGCGATGTATGGGCTCATAATCTGAAGGATGAATTTAAAGTTATCAGGAAGATCATTCATAAATACAATTATGTTGCAATGGTGAGTTTCGATGTAATGTCTCTCTGATGTTGGGATATACATACATATTTTAGTAAATTTTATATTTACTCCTTTTTATTCCTAGGCTTTATTTATTTATTTTTATTTTTTCAATTGCATGTATGCAGATGTTATGTGATTTATATTTAATGTTATGTGTTAATTTTATTGAAATAGAATTAAACAAAAAAAAAAAAAAAAATTAATGTTGCTTAGTTATTTATTATATCACAGATCAAACTAAATGTTTTGTGTGATAGTACAATGAAACCTCTGCTTAGAGATATATATTTTTTTAAATGAATTATTTACACAAAAGTTCACTTTACACACAAATTTTTGTGTTAAACATTAAATTATGTCTGCCTTTACCTTGTTTAAAAAAAATTAGTATATTCATCAAGACTTAAATATCTTATTTCCCTTCCACAACTTTGTCCACAGGTAAAAATTAACAGCAAAATATATAGTGCTTATAGTTATTTGTTATTATTTAGGTATGCTTTGTTTTCTTCTCATCAGCATCTAAAATTAATAAAACCTTAAAAAATCTTCATAACTTTTTACATTATTTTTTTATACGTTCTACATTGAACCTGTGAAAAAAATAGTTTAATATAGGCATTTAGGATAAGAGAATAAATGAATGTTGGGACTGAAGAATCAAATTAAGTTTTATTGCTAAAAATGTGAAAAAAGGATTTTTTCTATTCCATGATAAATATCATTAAAACTACCAATTCCAGGAAAAACAATGTGCTTAACTTTACATTTATTGAAAATTGTGCTAACAGTTTAGTTCTGTATGTTCAGTAGTTCCGGAAATACATTTTTAAAAAAGACCATTTTGTTTTTTAAAAACAACAGGAAATCGGGTGATTTCATATTGTTAAATATCCTGGAAATGAACATCAGTATGTCTGATAGTTATTAACATATCAAAATGTTCTCAAAACAGCTCATTATTGACGAATGTTGCATAGTGCCAAAATCGTGTTAAATTATTTCTTATGCTGCACTAAAGTAATTAAAATAAATATTAATACTAAAGGAATTGATAATTCATTACTAATAATCATATTGTTATGAAGAATAAATTATTGTGTTATAAGATCAAAGAGTTATGTTTTCAATATATATCATTGAAACACAATAGATAACGTTAGTAGAATATAGTATGAATGAAATATAATACATTCAGTTAGAAGGTGAACAATTTCACTCATTACTTTTCTTCCTTAAGTATGCCACAATGTCTACTTCAATATTCTATTCCTGCTCCTCCACGTCTTCTTCATGGCGTGTCACCAAGTCTTCAGCATCACACACACTGTTCTCTGTTTTAATTAATCATTTATGTGGAGCATGCAGCTTGCCTTCTGTCCTGAAAGTTAAAAGTTAGAATTTATAAAACTATTATTTTTCCTACGGTTCTTTACAGATGCAAAGTGTGGCTGCTTATATTAAGGGATGAACAATACCTTAAAAGACTGTGTTGTGCAAAATATTTGGACTGAAGAAGGACGAGTAACCTGAGAATTTAGACGGCTACACAATGTCATATTGTGTGAGCTGTTCTTGGTAAATATAATTGAGGTGATAGCTCCGCAGCAAATAAAATAGACGTGGAAATTTGTTGGGTTTAAAAATGAAAGAATCCCTAAGATATTAATAAGCTCTTTGCCGAATGTTAAATGTCTGGTGGGAAAACCTTAGAGAAGGTGGGTGGATTACATTAAGCTGAGAGAAGGTTGAAGGATTACATTAAGGATGATCTTGTAAGATTGGGTTTGTACGATGGTCAAAGGATGGAAGTATGTATACAGCAATTGGTGCTATCACCATTGAACATTTGGCTTAGTTAAGCCTTTTATTGTTCTTAATATAACACAATTATTATTAGTGCAGCATAAAAAAAAAATACACAATTTTGACACTAACGTATATTCAATGAAAATTGGTCTTCTTGAGAAAATTATGATTATTAGGCATATTATAAAATATGACTAGTTAAATTCACTTTAAATGTGTTTATATTATTGATCTTTCTTGCAGAAATAGTTGTTTCATGATATTTTTAAAAATTAAACCACAAAATAGTGATTACTTGTTTTTAGGGGGAAAAGTTCCTTTTTTGACAACAACTGTATTTTGAGAACTGCTGAACTTAAAGCTCAAGTTTTAGTGCTTTATTTTAGTACATTTACTTTATTTTAATAAAAGATATGCAAATTGTTGTTCTTGCGGTACACAGTTGGTCGTAGAGAAGATGGAAGGATTACATTATGGATGATCTTGTGAGATTGGGTTTGTACGATGGTCGAAGGATGGAAGTATGTAGACAGCAATTGGTACTATCACCATTGAACATTTGGCTTAGTTAAGCCTTTTATTGTTATTAATATAACACCATTATAATTAGTGCAGCATAAAAAAAAAAAAAAAAAAAAAACACAATTTTTTTTTACACTAATGTATATTCAATGTTACTTTATATTCAATGTATATTCACACACTTAATATTTAGTGTTTAATGCTGCCCAACCCATATTTTGAAAATACTGTGATACAATTGGTAATTATTTGGTTTCAGTATTTTGAAGGTTGGATAGGATTAAAAAGTTTCAAAATTATTCAATTTAGAATTTTTAAGATATTAGTGGTATACATGTGCTTGTTGTAAATGCTTAATGTGCTATCAAGCTAAGAAGTCAGCACAAATTTTGAATGAATGGCAAATAACCTGTCAGTGCTAAAGTGTTATTACAATAGTTATAATGAGGCTATGCCTGTACTGTAAATAAAGTTTGTGAGTTTTTAATTGATCTGCTAACGTTTCGATTTATTTTTAAAATGTCAACGCAAAGTAGAAAAACTGAGTTGCTGGATTATTTGGTCAAGAACGCTTTATTAGAAAGTACGAATTAAGATTCAGATGATTGAGAAGGTAAAGAACATGATGAATACATAGATAAAATCTTAGCTGTCTTTAAATTCCATTTCTGTGGATATTGGATACAGACAAAAAAAATCAAACATCAAAACCTTACCATAACCTTTTCCGTGCATTTACAAAGTTAGCAGCACTTTACAGGACCTGAAGCAGCGTTAAAATTGAGAGTGCTAGCGGCCATATTTAACAAGGAATTTCGTAAATAATTTTCTCGACTTTGCACATTTAAGAGCTTTACAATACTTAATACTGGTAACATGAATACCCCTTATGTAAAACTGTTGGCAGTGTATTAACATGTTCACATCGGCGCTGGAATTCATGTTTCACTCTATTGGGGCGGACCCCGACTAAAGCGTAAAATGAACATTTAGCTAAGTTATATTTATAATATTGAATTATTATGTTTATGTTATTGAATTAAAGTTATATTTATAATACATTGTTGATTATAATAATAGTGGATTGATGGTTAACTGTAGCCAGATATATTGAAGAGAAGTAGGTTGGTGTTTTCAGTCAGTGAAGATATAAATATAATTTATTTATTTTTATATTGTTTCTTCACTGACTGAAACCCCCAACCAACTTCACTTCATTATTAGTTATAATTGTTAACAATAATAAATGTTCTCAATTAACATACATTTTATTTTCACTATTTTAATTTTCAAATATAAGGCAGTTTTTCTAGCTACTTAATGATCTAAATTTTTTGTTAGGCACCGCCTGATTGCACAGTCAAATTTGAGCCATGGGTGGTACGAGCCGGTATGAATATATTAACGTTTTAACCGGCCTAAGGAGTTTAAAATTTATTTTGTGGCGAGTCTAAGGAATGAATCTCAATCTGGTTAGAATAAGTTTGCTAGTATCTCTTGAAGCAAAATTCGTTAGACGCTTATATTTATATTAAACTAAAATTTTCTCTTCACTATGATTCGTATTATTAATATTAGAAAGCTTCAAAAACTACATGATCATCTTCAAGTGACATTATTGATAAATAAACAATAATTGTTCAATAAATAAATATAAGAATCTTGGTAGCCTAAGGTATTGTAACTTTAACGATTTTGATATTTAAAGGTTTTATTATACATTCCTCTTAAAGGGTTACAATAGCTTCTGTTATTTAGTTTTTTGTATTAATTTATTTTAGCTTTATTATTTATATATGTATATGTCAGTAGCATTTGCAAAGTATTGTGTGTTAAAAAAATTTAAAACGTTTTTGTTTCAAATAAAACTAATACTTGTGGATTTACAATTGTACCTAAAATCGACAAGTAGTCTAAAAATGAGGTTTCATCTGTCATATCACAATTTGTAAAGTATAAAGTTGCTTTTGTTGTTGTTTTATACGAGAGAGACTTTATAAATGTTTTGCAAATCCAATCCAGAGATCCCACCATTTTTTTTTTCTTTTCTTTATAGTCGTTTGTAATTAAAATATCTATTTTCCAAGTTTTGGAGGATTCCTCCCATGTGTTCCAGTCCTTACATTATCCTTCTGTGTTTTTTCTCATTTTATTATTTCTTTATTTTATTTATCTTTTTTTTATCATATCCCTTTGCTTAATATCTGACTGGAGTCATTTGAATCGAAGCTATTTTATCCTTCATAATGGCCACATTGGAGGAAGAGGTCATCATTTTTTTTTTAATAGTAATGATATTATTAATGAAATGTATCCTTTTTAGCAATAATTAAGATGTGATTCATTGAAAAATTTTGTTCCATGTTTTTTGGGATGGTCGCTGGCCACAAAGAAAGCTCATGCGGGCCAACCTTGGTCATCAGTATGTATTCTATAGGTTATTGTAGATATCTTCTCCATTGTCTTTGCTTTAGTTGTTGATTTTTTTTAATTTTATTTTTTGTAATATTAATGGTTTTTTTTATTAATATTTTCAATGTATTAGATTTATAACCATTAATTTTTATTTTTGTTGTTTTGTTTTTTAATTTTATTGAGCAAAGCAGTGTTTCTCAACCAGTGAAAATTGATGAAGATATCTATGGAGGTTGTCGGTTTATATTTCAATGAAAGTGACAATATTGTTTCGGCTTCGTTCCTCCAGTGGCCTCCTATCTACCATTTTGTTTTGTAAGATGAATTGGACTCATTTGATAGTAAAAAAACCTTCCTTCCTCGCTTTTTTATTTATTTATAATTTTTTTCCTTTTTTTTTATCAAATTCAATACTTTATTTCTCTATTTTCTTTCTTTCTATATTTATTTTATTTTATTTTTTCCAGGTCACATTTTTATTTTATTCTCAATTTTTTTGTGATTTATTCTTTGTTTTATTTAAACTATATTTGGATTGAAATTTATTAGCCTTATAGATATTAAAATAGAAATTAATTGAATGTTATATAATTTTTAAAAGTTGCCCAGCTGCAGGGGTGCTGTGTTTTTTTCAGTTAAGGTTGAGACCCACTGCTAAAGAATTTTTTAACCATTGCTTTGTTATTTTAAGAAGATTTATTTCTTTTAATACATTCTTGCATTCATTCATCCTAATTAATTAATTTACCTCTGCAGCTCCTTTTCATAATAACGAATGTTGTGTGGTTTTAATATACCATTTTATTTATTTATGTACATATATGAACCGGGTGAGTCAGCTAAAGTAGTTAAATTTCAGGTTTTTATTCTATTCATAATTTTCTAGATTTTAGTATGAATAACAGTATGATTCTCTACAGTTTGAGAGATATTTCTAAGTTTTTGTAATTTCTTATTCTAAATTTGTAAGTTTTTTGTGGGGGATCATTTTTGGTATTTATTAACTTTTTATTAATATTGTGAAACCATTCTATTTTAGAAAATTTGTCTCTGTCTAACCCCTCAACTTGTCTTTACATAAACCTATACCATTACAACCTATGAAGGGTTTTTGGGTTCAGAAGTTGGTAAAGAAATACTGTTACTTTGCCAGCGATTGTGCAAGGAGGTGATTTGGCCAATATCACACTTAGCTTAAGGGTATCCACTTTATAGTGGTCTGGTGTGCTCCAGGAATGTCTACAGACATGAACAAAAATTCATGGCGAATGTAATAGAATAAATATATTATCTGCTTCAACCATACTCAAACCCAGGTGTGGAAGATTTTTTTTTTTTTTAGATAATTATTTATTAAGTTGATTCAGCTGTGGATTTCCTTGAGTTGGAAGACCCTCCCGGGGCACACCCAGCCTCTATAAAGTGGATATCCTTAATGGTGGTAAAAGCCTGTCTTTCCTGTCGGCTGGTAAAATCTTTGCACAAATGTCGCTATAGAAATGATACTATTTTTGTGATGAAACAAAATTGTCAAGAATTTCAGTCCAAATTTCTTGAATGAGTAAGCCTACATTTCAACCCATTGACTACTTAGCCATCTCCAAAGATGCTACTTTTAATTTATCGAATACTAGAATTTTTATGTGTTTAAAGGTAAATGTATTGATTGTATGTGATTTTTTGTATTATTTTTGTTATTAAAGAAATTGTATGCCTTATTTTCCGAATTTTGATATCTCATTCAGAACATTTACAAAGTGTTAAAAGAAAAATATAAATTCTAAGATAATACATTTAATCATATTTAGGTTTTTGATCAAAACCTTGAAAAACTTTCATCAATGGTCCCATTGAGAGTTCTATTGATTAACTGTTTCAGGTGCTAAGAGTGAGAGAACGTTTTCCATATTGAAAAGTAATTAGGAATCATCTGCAATCAAGTGTCAATCAGGAAAAATTTGATGCTTTTTTTGTCATTTACTTCAATAGAAAATAATGTTGGGCTATCGATTAATAATCGGAACTGCATAATAGAATAATCGTAAAAGTCCAATGAACCGTTTTTATATTATTTTAGTTCTTACCACACTACAGCAAACCACTAAGAGGGTTATGTGTTTGAGTTCGACCAGTTCCTTGCATGAACTCAGTTTGGTAGTGAAACCTTGTACTGTGTAAAAGAGTCGTGTAAAGTCATGGGTCAATTTATTCGAGTAAAGCTTACGTACAAGAACATTCTATGCTGTGTATACCACCGTTTCTATTGTTACTGTTTGTGTTAGCTGAGTGAAAATGTCTGTATGGATGGTCACATGAGCGAGTTTTAAAGTTGAAAGAACTTATAAAGAGTGTTTTATACCATTAAGTTTCTCGGCCAAAGCTTTAAAATAATTCAATGTAGTTTGCTTAGCCTTAATCCGAAATGTTAAAAAATACATTATTCAAGTTTCACTTCTCATTGATATTGAGTTGTTAGGAAAACAATGTAGTATTTTGAGTTTTCTTTTAAATACCCCTCTATATTACAAGCTGTTTATGTTTCTGGATTATTCATTTGTATGAACTTCAACACTTATTAATCCTCTTCCAAATGATAATGCTTGTTTACCTCTGAATCATTTAGCTGCTTAGAAATAATTCAGTCTTTACTAAAATGTCAACTCGTGATTTTTGTATAATTTTGTTTTAAGAGTTTAAACTCGGCAGGACCCATTCTGGCTCCCTGCCCAGACATCCAGAAACATCAATCAAGTCTGGGCTGAGATCAGCATTAATGAGTGTGGACTGTTCAACGGTGGTTCAAAAGCCTTGAAGTGTGAAAGAAGGTCGTGGAAGGACTTCCTCTCTTGATGACTATGTTTTACGGGCTTTGGTGGAGAAGAAAACCCCAGGACAACTGTTTGAGAACTAGCAGAAAAACTTAACCATAGCAAATCTACCATTAATGATCACCTCAAGTGTATTGGAAAGGTGAGAAAGCTTGAAGGTTGGGTACCCCACACATTAAAGGACTGCCAACAAAAGTAGCGTCATGAAGTTTGTGCTACACTTCTTTACCTAAACAAAAACGACTCTTTTCTATCCAGAATTGTTACATGTGATGAAAAGTGGATACTTTACGATGACAGTAGACGTTCTGGACAGTGGCTCGACAAAAGATAAGCAGCAAAACATTTTCCAAAGCCTCCAACGCTTCAAAAAAAAGGTTTATTGATTAATGAACTTCATTTGGTTTGATACATTGTATCTTCTTAAATCCAGGAGAAACTATCAATGCCGAATCGTATTGTAACCACAATAATGCAATGCATCAGAAATTGGCACTAATAAGCCATCATTGATCAATCGGAAGGGTCCCATTTTATTGCATGATTACGCCCGGCCACATGTCTCACACTTGATGTCCCAAAAAATGAAACTCTGCCATATCTGCCCTACACTACGGGCCTCTTGCCTACGAATTATCATTTTTTTTGACACCTGAACCACTACTTACATGACAATATATTAAATGAACAAAGGAAATTAGAAAATGTGTTTGGAGTTAATCAATTCTAAAGATAGGAAATTGTATTCCGAGGGAATGGAAGAGTTGCCTATACGTTGGCAGAAATGTATTGATTTTGATTAAATAAAACAGTTGTAAATCTTTCTTTTTTAAACCAAAATCCTGCATCATTTTTCGGATAACCCAATAGGTATGGAGAAATGTGGAATGGAGAAAATACCTTTACTGTATAATAAAATAATATGACAGGTAAATTTTTTATCACTACAAAAATGTTTATTGTCTTAATTATTGTTATCCATGGTTAAGAATCTGATTAGGAGATCGGAATCCTTCAAGTTATATTCATATCAATATTTTTACTATTATAATTGGTAAGATTTTTCTTCTTTTGGTTAAGATGCGAGGTAAAGTAATAGAAAGCTTTTTAGACTCTTCTAATCTACTCCTACTCAACACTGGAGAACCTACCTTTCTTAGCTCAAGTTATGGCACTTACTCTATTCTTAATCTGTCATTTTGTGGTTCCTCGTCTTTTATCATTACTAACTGAACGATTTTGCCCAATTTATATAGTAGTGACTATTTTCCAATACTCATAAATTCAAAATAACGAATCCCATTAGAGAAAAACTGAAATTTGTCCTAACTAGAACTGACTGAACTTATTATTCTCTTTATTAGCCTCACCACCTCAAACTCCTCCCCATATTAAATGAATGTCGATAAAGGCTGTCAAACCATCACGAATACGATCTTAGAAGCAGCTAAAGTATCAATACCAATGACCTCCGGCTCACCCAGAAGACTGCTTGTTGCCTGGTTTAACGATGTTTGCAAGGAAGCCATTAAAAGTCCCCATAAAGCCTACAAAAAATTCCAGAAATATATGACCACTCAAAATTTAATATAATATAAAAGACAGCGTGCTATGTAGTATGTAGTATATGTAGAAAAATAATCAATCAGTGTAAACAAAAAATGTGATTTGATATCCTGTCGCATAAAAGTGCCCATATTTTTAGCAAAAATGCCTACTGTACATTATTGCAAAGCATTAATTGTTTCCATGACCTAGGATATATTATAATAAACATAATTTTACTAATCACTTTTTATTTATAAAATAAAAAATTATGTTAAAATATTTTTATGTTTTTAATATGATTTTTTAAATATTCATCATCTAGAGTGATTAAAACTGTGAACACATTTTTGTGTTATTGTTTCTAACATCCAAGCATCATAAATTAAACCACATACCTCGATCCGTAATATTACTAAGACTGTTGAGAATCATGTGTTAGTTCATACTGATTTATATATTAAATTTGAAATTGAAGTTGCACATCTGAAATTTTTTTTTTTTTGACCGACTCACCTTGTAAATATACAGGATTTGATGTATAATTTCTTGTTAATAGTGAATGTTTTTATTGCTGTTAGAGGAAAAAAAAAATGTTGATTTTATTTTTCATGAAAATGACATTAATCATCCCCTCAGTTCTATGTATTTCACCCTTGTGTCTCATTTTCATTTTGTATTTTATTTTTAATATTGATTTTGTTTAAGCTTGTTAGCATGCGGTGCATTTTAGCATATCATTCTTAGAGATTGTAGCATTTTTGATTTGTTATTCATATAAGCTTCTTTTTGCTGTTCAGTTCGTTGTGTATATCTTGATTAAATAAATCACATTGCCTGGTTGTTACATATTGTTTATATTGATCTCAATCTTATTTTTTTTTAAATATAATTTTCTTAACATTGACAATTTTGTCAGTGTTTATAAATAATCTATCTGGACCTTAATCATTCTCATTATACTTCATCTTGTCTATATTCTATTCCTCAGGTCGAGAAACTTTGATCTAACGGGTATAGACGCTCAAAGGATGTGTTTATATCAGTGTATGACAAGATTTATTGTTTGTTTTTCAAATAAAAATTGGAATAATTGAATTTTCTTTTATCGAGCTTGCTTAAAAGGAAAAAGTTTGTACTATTTTCGAATTTCCATTCGCTTTTCTTCTTTTATCTGAATGAGCTATTGGTTTGTAACAGTTTAAACAATTTTCCAACTGCACAGAGTTAAGCTAAAAAGAAAATCAGTGTGAAATTCGTTTCAAATTTTCATTCACTTTTGTATCTTATTCCGTGTACGGATGATCGGTTTTTCATGGTTCAAAACCGATTTTCTAATTGTTTAGAGGTAGATAGAAAAGGAAAAATTCATTTCAATTAATTTTCTATTTTGAATAATTGATCAGATTTTCACAGTTAAAAGCATCTGACTATTTAGAGGAAGACTAAATAAATAAAAAATAGCATGAAAACTTTCCAAATTTTCATTCACTTTTTCTCTTTTATCTCGTGAAGGAGTGATCAGTTTTGCATGGCTTAAACTAGTTTCCGTGTATTTAGAGGTAGGCTAAAATGGAAAAGAATATACATATTTCCCAAGACCCCTTAAGATATTTTTTTTATAGGGATTAAATTCAAGAATGGTTTCCACTTAGTTTCGTTAATATTAGTAAGTAACTACTTAGTTAAATAAAAAAAAGTGTTTTAGTCAGAAAACAAAAATTAAGATTTTTTATCAGAAATTTTAGGACCCTGGTGATATTATTCTTGTCTTGATTTACTTAATAATATATTTTGTAATATTTGATTCAATCTATTGTATCATATTTTTCATTGCATGTTTTATAAGAATGTTACTTTCGCGCTTCTATTATGGCTCTCTTTTAGCTGTTTCATATATTAAATAATGTAACATTATTAAATTTAGTTTCATATTGTATATTCTAATGAGATATGCACATATTTTTAAGTCTCAGTTTGATAGCTTTTATATTAAATAATTCTGTTTTATATATATATATATATATATATTATATATATATATATATATATATATATATATATATATATATATATATATATAGATATTTGTTTATGAGCCATCTGATGTAGGTTGTATATATTTCGACAAGAAAATCAAATCTTTTGCCTTTCCCATGACAAAGAAACTTTTTCTTTAGTTATCAATAGGCGAAAGTATATGAACGACATTTTTTTTTTTTAACATATCTTTATGGGATTTTTTTTTACATCATGTTAAATTTTGTCTTTTGAAGGACACTGAATTTCCTGGAGTGGTGGCAAGGCCTATTGGTGAGTTCCGAAGTTCAGCTGACTATCAGTATCAGCTTCTAAGGTGCAATGTGGATCTTCTCCGTATCATTCAATTGGGACTTACTTTCTTGGATGAAAATGGAAAAGCTCCAGCTGGTCCTTACAGTACCTGGCAGTTCAATTTTAAATTTAATCTCTCGTAAGTGATATAATATATTATTGTGATAGTATTATTGTATTTTATTTTGTTTTTCCTTCCAAAGTAACCCTTTAAAAGGACCGTTTACTATTGTACGTTCCATCTAAATTTATATTATTTACCTTAAATATAACATTTTATCAAATAACATTAATGTTAACTAATTAGAAACACAATTCAATTTAAACATAAT
Source organism: Nezara viridula (assembly GCA_928085145.1). Taxonomy (NCBI): domain Eukaryota; kingdom Metazoa; phylum Arthropoda; class Insecta; order Hemiptera; family Pentatomidae; genus Nezara; species Nezara viridula. Next base: position 150,276,955 of record OV725080.1, on the reverse strand, counting down.
AGTTAATATAAGCTTAACTAAAATAAACATAAATAAGAAAAAGATACAAAAATCAGTGAACATAGTTAATTAAAATCGCATAAGTTATAAAGTAGGTAAATATAATTGTATATTTTCTTTATAAATTAATATATTATACAAAATTATGGGTGACCTTATCAATATATGCTTACCATTTACTCAGATTTTTGTTAGTTGGTCATATTCTAGACTATTAATAAGTTTTGTGAGTCGAAAGTTATTGTACAAGTCAAATTCTGATATTGGCCAATGGAAATTTTTCTAAACGTTAGAGAAGTTCCAGAAAAAGGTTTTGGGTGACACTTTAATAAACTAACTGGTCAAAGTTTTGATGTATGTACTAAAAATTAACTTTCTTATAGTGATGTGTGTGCTACTAGCTGGTATAGATTTAAAAAAAATAATAATAAAACCTTAAACATTAAGCTGTCATTTTTCATATCAGGTTAATTTGGAGCTATAAGTTTTTATTTTCAATTGCTATGAAAATTTGTATTTAGGGTTTTTCGAGATGCGAAATATTAATCTCAACTTTGTTTTTCTTTTAAAGAAATGTTAGAATCCACTTTACTCTTTATGTCAGTGCTAATTGTTTCAATATTGTACTCATGCTATAGCTGTGTGCCAAACATATTTTTTCTAAACCTGACTGGTATCGAAAATAAGTTTACTTGCTCAAAATCTGATATTTTGTTGAGATTCAGTCCGAAAATAAGAATAAGGCAGGTATTGTACATATTATACTATAAAATTCATTTTCTTTTTTTTTTTTTTTTTTTTTTATGACCAACAAGCATTTGCAAGAACCTTCGGACATGGTGCTAATATTTTTTGATCTATTATGACCAAAAAAAAGTTTCATTGAAATCGGTGATCTCACATCTTTAACTTCCCCTGGTTTCAATTTATAAGTATTTCTATATTTAACCATTCTTAGTAGTAAATTAGAACTATCTATCATATGAACCATATTTGATGTTTATGAAAGATGAACCATAATGTTTTTTTCAATATTCTTTTCTTTTATTTCGGTGTCACATAATATTTCAGTTTCTAATTTTTTTATATAAGCCAACATTACACCGATGTTTTTACTTCCAAATCCTGCTACGACATTTCGGCTCGTCGAACCATTTTCAATTCTATCATGTACCTGTCCCATTATATTTCGGAAATGGTTCTAATATTTTTCGATCTAGTTTGACCAAAAAAGGTTTCATTGAAATCGGCGACCTCACGTCTTTAACCTCCCCATGTAAGATAGGTTTCAATTTATTAGTATTTTTATGTATAACCATTATTGATAATAAATTAGAACTATCTATCATATGAACCATATTTGATGTTTATAAAAGATGAACCACAATGGTTTTTTTTTTCTTTTCAGGGAAGATATGTATGCTCAGGACAGTATTGATCTTCTTCAAAATTCTGGAATACAATTTAAGAAACATGAAGAAGATGGTATCGACCCTGTTGATTTTGCAGAACTTCTCATGACCTCAGGGATCGTCCTGATGGAGAATATAAAGTGGTTATCCTTTCATAGGTATCTGATGTTTTATATTAATGTTTATTTATTAGTTTCATATTAATGGACTGACCAGGTTTTTGATATTATTTCATTAAAAAATAATATCTTAAATCTATGTAATAAAAAGCTAGTGTGGCTGCAAGCACAAGTAGGTATTCATAATTATTTTTATGATTACTTTAAACTAATGGAAGCAAGTTCATTACCAAAACTTTTTATTAATGAGAAATTATTGTGTAAATTCTTGACATATTCACCAAAAAAAATAAATGTAACAAAACTTCATTACATTTTACTGTTTCTTGAAAATCTCTGCAAGCAATGAGACTAAGCAATATTTTATTGGTTATTGGATATATTAAAAGTTACATAATATATATTGAGGTTAACAACAATTATAGTGTTTAAAAATAATACAGAAATAATCTTACCCATCCTAAGGGAATGTGTTTTTATATCTGTGAATATTTAAAATTGGTTTTAGATATTGATGTACACTAATAAATAGGACAAAATCTGATTTCCAAGAGCTGTAATGTGTAATAAAAGGCACTTGGTACACCAATTTTAAATATCTGTAGACATTTTTTAAGTGAAAACTTGTTTAGCCACGTTTTACACTTTTTTATGGAGAGTGAATTAGATTGAGCCATCAGATTTCCGATGTGTAACGCTCAAGTCGACTAATTGAAGTTTTTTAGCATGTGGATTAAATTATCTGAAAAACTAAAAAATCGGACCTGCATACTGTAAGCGAGGGAGCTGTTCAAGCATTTCATCTTCTCTGTAATGGGCTAAATTATTCAAAATGGTATCTTCGCGTAATGCCATGTTAAGGAGGCGAAAAGAAGAAAACCGTGTCCAAAACCAAATTATGACAAGTTTTATTGAAGATATGGATTAAAATATCTCAAAAACTAAAAATTGGACCTGCATACTGTAAGCAATAGAAATGTTCAGCGTTTCATCCTCTCTGTAATAAGCAATTATTCAAAATAAAATCCAAATGAGAATGAATTTCATACTAAATATTGTCTTATCAAATATGGCGAATCATACTAAAAAAAATGAGAATATATGATCATCACATATTTTAGCTATCATAAACAAGGTTTCATTTTGAGATACTATACGATACTGACTTAGTATGATCAGAAGGTTTACTATAGGGTCAAAGTTTACTATTGTAATTTAAATACAATTATAATTGTATATGTTGTGAATGTTATTACTTCATGAATATAGAGCAAAAAAAATATTTGCATTTCATATTACTAAGTCCACATTTTTGATGTTTTCACTTCTGTCATGTGGTCTTAAGCACACACCGTTTTTTTTTTTTTTTTTTTTTTTTTATAACTCTAATATTTTATTTGCACCTGTAAAATATTACAATCAGCAAATGAGATAATATAAAACATACATGGCTTGGGTAGGTATAAGAGAGATAGCTCCCAGCGATGCATACTCCTGGGTAGACATAAATTTCGGTAACATATTTCATGGTGTTTATGTAGATGAATGAATGAATGAAAATTTATTTATTGACTAAATAAGATGCAAAATATAGCTTAGATATTACATTTTAAAATACATAGACAATAGAAAATTCTATCTTTCGAGGTCTTTACATTATTTCCTCAAAATATGATTCATTTTATATCCTAAATACATTGATTGAGAAGTACAATTTTTTTTTCACTCTCTCAATTCTTTGAATGAAACTTGTAAACATTATTGTTAAACATGCATACTATAAAAAAATAATATAACAACAACAAATGCATTCTATATATAACAAATAAGCAAGGTGTTCTGCTAATTATTTATATACTGACTGGTTGGGCTCTTTGTGATGTGGCTTGCTTTATATAATTGTAATATTTAGGGTTTTCCTGTTGGTACCTTTCATAGACTATATTAAATATTATGAGGAGTTGATCGGGAGGTGCGGTCAAATTAATACTAAATTAAATAAGTAGAATTATTTAATTTTGCCGACGTTTCGACCCACTTTGCAGGTCTTCATCAGGGCTACAAAAGATACAAAACATGGTAAAATTAAATGAATATAAGTAGATATAAAATAAGAATAAGTTGTCTGATAAAGAAAGAAATTGAAAGATTAAAAGGATAATCTCAATTTCTTTACTTCTTAACCTTTAGTCCCGCTATCGATTTACTTACAGTTATCAAATGTAACCACCACTATCTTGTTATTCACTGATATCTTATTATTATGTTATCTTATTATTATTTTAGCTTTACTTTATCAATACTTATTCAATTTACAATCTATTTATTCGTTAACATTCATTTTCTTTATATGTTAACCTACATTTATCAAATGCAATCTTTATTAGTTTGTTATACACTCATTCCTTATCTTTTATCGCAATCTATTTACCTTTAACTTACATGCTATATTCTCCTTTAATTTCTATTTTTATATATACTTATTTTCCATTTTTGTTTGTATCCTCTACATATAGTACTTGATATTTTAACTACATTGTCACCCGCTATATCTCTGATATCATCTTTTTATTTCTGTATCAGACAACTTATTCTTATTTTATGTCTACTTATATCCATTTAATTTTACCATGTTTTGTATCTTTTGTAGCCCTGATGAAGAACTGCAAAGTGGGTCGAATCGTCGGCAAAAATTAAATAATTCTAGTTATTTAATTTAGTATTAATTTGACTGCACCCCGCGATCAACTCCTTCTCATATTATATTAATGGTCAACCATCTCTACATCATTATATTAAATATTATTCAAGATTTTATATTGAATTCCATAATAAATATTATCATATTAAGTATGGCGAATCATATTAAAAGAATGAGAATATACGATCATCACATATTTTAGCTATCATAAACAAGGTTTTATTTTTAAATATTATATGATACTGACTTAGTATGGATCAGTCAAACTGGTTGGGCTCTTTGCAATGTGACTTGCTTTATGTAATCGTAATATTTAGGGGTTTTCCTCTTGTCACCTTTCATAAACTAATTATTTCCTTAAGAGAACAGATTAGTCAAGCAAAAACTTTTTCCCTGATCTCACTATAGATATGACAAGTACCCCAAAAAGTAAATGGTGTCCTCTTTTTCTCCCTGAAGTCACATACTGGGCAGTTATCGTTTATGTATCCACCGCTTAGTGCTTAAAAGTGTTTATGTAGATATGAAAGTATATTCTCTTAGGATGGATAAGGTTGTTTCTGTATTTATTTTTTTAATTAAATTATTTTAACATTTTTTACTAACTCATTAGCTGCTGTTAACGGTCCCCGGGTTCCGATATTCGTCTCGACTGCCAAGGGACCAGGATTGTTTTGGATTTTGCCTATCTTACGAAATCTCTAAAATGGTCATTTTTTTGAATGGGAGTTGGATGGATGTAAAGATCCAAACGTAAGTAATCATTATATCTGATATAAAGGTGTAAGACACCAGGGACCGATAAAGTATCAGACTGATAAAAAATTATTTTCCGTAGTTATGATATAACTTTGATTTTTTATATTCTGCTTTTATCTTGACATTAAAAAATTATTGCACAAATAATGTATAAATTATATCATGAAAATTATAATTATATGTAATAAATTAACTTTTTATCATTACATTTTGAATATTTAAGATTTATTACCCTAAAAATAACAATTATTTTACTGAAATAAAGAGAAATAATAAAAAACTTGTCATATAAACAGCATCGGACGTCAGAGTCCACTCCTATGATTGCTGGCCATTAATGAGGACATAATCAACATATAGACACTGAATAGGAAATTTAGTTCACCTTTGTTGTCAGAAGATAGTATATAGCTCGAAACTGATGTATGTCTACAACGTCTGATGCCGTTGGGAACTTTATTACTAGTGTCGGTCGCTTGGGACCGATATTGTCGGGAAAGACATTTAAGGGATCATCATACTCCACAGCTAATGTGTTAAAGTAGTGATTGTATTCAACACATATGATCACAAACTTAATATGATATCCAACAAAATTGAAAATATGTAATATATAATAAACATTTTTTAGCTTATATAGTTTCAAAACATTCACAAAATCTCAAGAAGTTATTTGAACTAACAAACTTGAAAATCTTTCCTGCTGCTTGTTCTAAAAATTATTACATACCTCTCAACATACAGATCAAACATTAAGTACAGTTTAACTAAGGATATGTTTGAAATCTGTTAGTTGTATTACTATTTAGAAAACATTTTTATATAAATACATTTAACTGGATTTATTTTGGATTATATTTTAAAAATATTTGTGTTGTTTTTTTCAGTGGCTATGATTTTGGATACCTATTGAAACTGCTTACGAATCAGAACTTACCCAATGATGAAAGCGAATTCTTTGAGCTTCTGAAAATCTACTTCCCTACTGTTTATGATGTTAAAGTTAGTACACCCAAGAGTTAACTTAATAATAAATTCTAACCCTTTTTGATTTTGTAAAGATTTAACATTTCTTTGAATCGAATGAATTTTGAGAGGCCATTTCAGTATTTGCTTTCAGTTCTTGCTTGAATTACAAAATTTAAATTTTCTTTAACCTTGCATGAATCCAGTTTCTTATTTCTTTTTTTTTTTTTTTTTTTTTCCATTTTTCATTTTCCCCATATAAAGTTGTTTGGTTTGTATCGAATCATTATTTCATATATTGAATTTGTAAAATCTTCTTTCAATATATTTTTGTTTTTGCTATAATATTTTTAGTTTTTTTACAGATTTTGTTTTTGCTATAATATTTTTAGTTTTTTTACAGATTTTGTTTTTGTATTTTTTTATTCTAATTTTTTTTTTTAAAATCAATACTTCAATATTACTAGCTATTCTTAAGGTCTAGGCAGACAGAAGTTGATCTATCGGAATGATGAAGGGAATCTGCATTATAATGTTGGGTAGTGTTGTGGTCTTGCCACAAAGAATAAGTCGCAAAGAGATTTATTTTTATTTTATTCAGTTTATTCGTGACTGTACTTGTGAGTAGACTGAGGCTTTCTCCGATTGGTCTAAGAAAACTAAGTTAGCTTTACATTACTCAAAATAGGAAAAACTTAGATTTAATTTTAAAACTTTTTGGTTTGTTCCAATTTAATGTTTTTTTGTTTAAATTAATCTCATTTGAAAGTTAGCAGTGAAAAAAATATTAGTATCAATGTGCAAGGGGAGGCTACAGTCAGTCATCAGTAACAATTTAACAGAGATATGACAAAATTACATTTTTGACTAATATTGTCTATTATAATATATTTCTCCTATCTAGGATAAAGAGGAGTATAATTACTAAATTATTTAATATGAAGTTCTTTTTTCTGTCACCATTGCCAGTTGCTTTAGGGAAATGAACATTGTTATTTTTTTTTTCAAGCTCATGGATTTAATATTAATTTCAGAACGACAAATGATCTTATGTATAACATATCTTTATTATTATTATTATTGAACCCACTTGGAGCATTTTGTCACCTCAGCGACAATTTTTTTGTATCCGAAAATTTCTATCTTGATAGAAAGAACTTGAAATACTATTATAGTATTATTTTTTGGCAAAATGCACTACAGCCAAGAAGGCCTATTGTCCGTCTAAATTAGTGTCGCTCTTAATCAGAGCATTATTCCAGCAATCGTTATAAACTGAAGTAGGTTTGTCGAATTGATGTGATTTTCTTTAAAGAGCTCTTGCTCAAGTTGATTAGCAGATTGCTTCTCTTTGCACAGATCCCATCCAAGTACAGCCTTGAATGAGTCTGTTTTTTCAAACACCAATATTTCTTAGCTTCAGCACTCTCCGATTCTATTTTTAATTAAACACATGCCAATACCGCAGATAGGTTCGGGTGTTATGAGGGTTGTATGTGAGCGATTTCTGGCTAATTCGTCTGTCATCTCATTTTGATGAAAACCAGAGTGTTCTGTTACCCATTCAATGATCACCTTATTAAACCTAGATAAATTGTTGAGAATTGTACAGCAGTCCTTAACAGCCTTAGATCTAGTTATATAGTTGCCCAGCAGTTGTATTGCTTCACTAATCCACCAGACAGAAACTTTGAAGTTAGATATCGCTAGTATTTCATATTGGAATACCATTGCATATTTACCAAGTGATATAGTCATGCCCTCTTATAATTCGCCCTTTCTCCAAAATTCTGCACCAGAGCCGCAAGTCATTAATGAGCCATCAGTGTAACAATTGATTCCATTTATTAGTAGAGTAATAATAATTGATTAGCTAATTATTAATTAATAATTTATTAGTAGAGTAAGTACTTAATTATTTGTATGCAAAAATCATATTGATTATTTTGCCTTGATATAATTAATATTTTTGATTCTCAAATTAAAAACAAAAAAAATTAAAAATTGTCACAGTTACCTTGAACCTACGGAATAAAATATTATTAATGTTTTTTTAGGGCTGTTTTATCTAAACAGGAAGCCCTTTGTGATATTTTTATGAAAACACTGGACCCTGCAATTGTTGCAGACATGCAATCATTTGAAATATATGGTCATTGGACCTGATATAAAAAATAGTGATTAATATAATCGAAAGAAACATTTATTTATTGGTCTATCATGGATGTTCAAACAATGAAACATTCATTCCACTTTTTTAAGTTATGGAAAGTTGTCTATTGAGTTGGACGAACCCTTATCCTTGAAAAGAACTTGCTAGGTTTTGGCTGCAGTTCATTTCTTAATAGAAAACTGTTAAGATATGGGAATGCAATGGAAATTTACCCATTAAACTGTGAAATATTCCTATGATTAAGAAGTAAAAACCTGTCATGAAATGAACAGATCTGTCTTCAGAAAAACTGTTTTTTTATATTCCTCCTTTCGCCATTCGTATTTAGCAAAGTAAATACAGACAGAATTATAGAATCCAAAGACAATGTAAGATTATTTGCAAATTAGTTTCACTTTTATATTCAATGAACTAATGTTATGTAGGTCTTAAATAATTAGTTTTTCAACCAGATTTTTTTTTCTTTATATTTAATTTACTGTTGTGTTAAAAGATCGGAACAGTGTTAAAGTTATAAGACACAAGTAATAAATTTATTTTAAACAAAAGTATGAATTAATTTAAAAGGAAATTATACCATATTGAACTTTTAGGCCGTGGTAAATGTTTCACCTGTTTTAAATTGAAAATAAAAATTATAGACATCTTTTTTTTCTTATTTACATCAGTATCTATTATCATTTCATACGGATATTATTATGTTGACCGACCAACCTAACCGATTTTTTTAAGGTGATTCGAGGCTTCTTTGAAAATGAACTTCCTATCAAATGATGTTATCTAAGTCGAGTGTGAATCTGTTAGTGAAAATGATTAGAAGGTATGACATAGTATACTTCATTATCGTAAATTTATATTATTTTTAGTGTTGTTTTTCTTTTTATATCTAATGGGGCCTACTAACAAAACAAAAAGAAAAGGTTTTTCATTATTTCAACATATTTTTGGGGACTACAAGATACCGTAACTTTAGGGTGCAGTATCATTTTTAAAGATTAATTCATAATCATCAGTATTAATGAAAATTTTGTTTCCTCGTTTTAGTCTCTTTACAATCAGTTCTTTTCATTGGAAAAGTTAGTTTCTAAACCAAAATAATACAGCAGTTCGAGGATAGAATGGCCGAGCATATTGGGGCGTGGGTCCCAGAGTGCCCAGTTCTGGACATTGTGGGTTCGATTCCCTCCTGAGTTGGTAAATCTTTATTTCTCGGAGGCCCCGGGAAATGGATCTCGACATTCCCACTTTGGTAAGTATGCGGCAGTAACCTCCAGGTAGCCGTAAGGAGTTGGCATAAAGGACCACGATAGGACCCACTTGCCGGACTAGTTCCCCCACCAATAGTAGTAGTACCGATACCAATGTAGTAGTTTAAATTGTTTTTCTGGATCTCAGGAGTGATAGATTTTGACAAATGAGGTGTCGAAACAAAGGGAATTTCATGAAAAAGTAATGAATCCTTTTCAATTCTTAAACTTGTATTTTGCCTTTAATAGAACATTAAAAAAATTGTTTTCAAAAACTCCTACAGTTCTTTTTTGAGGTTGTGACAATAAAATTCTGCAGTTCCAAGTTGACCTATCGAGAAGGAATGAATTGTGTTTTAAAGATTTTGACACAGACATTAAGACCGGTAAAATCCTTCAGAGCATACTGGGCTCTGCATTTTAAAGTCCTAAAATCTGTTTTTTAAAATAACCTGTAATTCTTGCCGAAAGCCCACTAGTTTTCACAGTTCCATGAGATACTTATCAAATCTTTAGTTATAAAAAATTAATAAAATATCACTATTTAATGTAGTCTGCTTTAGTTATCACCAGCATATAAGTAGGAAACAGGAGTGATGAATGGAGTCAGATCAGAAAGATGAATATGAAGTATTTGTGTATTATATTATATAATATATATATAATCGTTTATATAGTGATAGAAGTGTTACTTCAATATAGTCATTTCACTAGTCCATAATTCAAACAATTGCGTGAATTAGATGTGATCAATTTCTTCTTTATATATTATTTTAAATTATTGTTATGTAAATTTATGTATAATATCAATTAAATAAAATCTTCATAAAACAAAAACAGAATCATCAAATTCGGATCATTTTTAGCAAAATGACAGGCTATTGTAATTCTTAAACATATTGGTTTAAAATATGAATGAAGTTTTAAAATAATTTTATTTTTGCTTTGTCGATTACAATAAGTTGAGAAAATAAGAGTTAATTCCTTCATCTCATGATACGTTTCATTATTTAAGTCCCTTACTATTTTGTCATTTGTTGACTGAATTATTCGCATGGGCCAACTTGTAACAATATATTGTTTATTCGTATAAACATGATTCGCTGATATCTCTTATATTGTAGTGTATTAGGATGAAGGAGGGTTGATATCTCATGCAAGAGTTCTCACCCAAGTAAATTAGTTTAATAGAATGTAATAATTCTTAGAATCTAAATTATTGTGAAAGGAAACAAAGCATAAAAAGTTTCTTTTAATATCAGATAGAATGTTATTGCCAATTGAGAACTATGTTTAGAAGAATTGTAGGTGACAAAATAAGGTTCCTTTAACTTTATGATGAGAAATATGAAAGATTGAGTATTTTGTAAGGAAATACTGTCTCGTGGTCAAGAGTTGTGCAAGGAGGTGATTTCATCACGAACATATTTGACCATATGTGGTATTTTGTGAACTAAAGATATGTAAATAGTGTGTTCAATCCTATGTCACACCCTCCAATAAGCCTGGGTTGTCTCTCTAATCGTTGGTCAGTGATTCCAATGGACTTATTAGTTGCAAAATTGCTCAGCTTATATTGCTCCTGTCCCAAAATTATAAATTAAGATTTGCAAAATCATTAATTATTTCTATGGTTCATTATGGAAATGTGAGAACTTTCATTCAGGGATGAGCAATATTTTATAGTTTAAAAGAAAAAAAAAAAGGGAGTAGCATATAAAAAAAGGGTACACTGAAGCGAAGGTGAGAGGATTTTATTAAAGCTGATCTGGCAGTGCTAGGTTTGGACAGCGAGTTGTGGATTATTAGTATCATGATCAATTCATCAGGTTTCTTAAACCTTTTATTATTATTTTTACTGTGCTCATGGCTCCAATACTCTCACAGAATCAGTTCAAAGAGACAATTTGGTATGTTTACTTGAAATATTGTACCATCCATGTGTGAGATATTTTATTAAATAGCAAATATCAGTTAACACCTTGGCTGTGGACAAGATACCTGCCTTCCTGTTAGGAGTTTGGTCAGCCCTGCAGACGGGATACATGCCCTCCCGCCTCGGCTATCGCCACTTGTAGTGGTAGCGGAGAAATCCCTGCTTCCACCGTTCGCCTTGTGGCTTAGTCCGTGCATTCATTAGTAGTTATACCTCACTCAGGTTGGTGGTTCTGGTTTCTGACCATTTGTTGGAAGCTATCAGTTACAGATTTATTCTGAAACTGGTTAACAAACTAGTAAATATTTTTTTCGTCAGAAAAACTTTATTTACTATTGAGAATGAAAACTTAAAAACTATTAGTTTTTTAATTCAATTATATATTAATAGTTCTCATTTTAATAAATTTAGAAGATGCCACAGTTAGGCATCAAAAATAACACCAAAAATAGTAGAAACTATTTATTGAATACTGAAGTTGCAAAGCAATTGAAGGCTTTCATCAGAGCTACAAAGATATTTTGGGCTTTGTAATAGAATTTTCCAAAAACATTGTTATATGGATTATTTAGTTAAAAGAAGCTCGTACATAACATAAACTAACATTTTTCATCATTCATTTTTATTTGATGTTCTTAGATATATTTATAAGTTATTACTCTTTCAATATGGTCAAGCAAGACCATTATATCCACCAATTCGTGATTTTTTAAACTTTTTTTTGTTATAAATGTTCCCCTTAAGAATCTTATTGGTTAGTTTTAATTATATTTGACACCCATCTCTCTATTCAGTGGTATATGTCATTGCCTATGTATGAACCATGAAGACTTAAGTTTTATTTCCATAACATCTGAGAATATTTCACAAAATATCCTCGAATAGATTTGAATGGAGAGTAGCTACTTAAATAAATCAGTAGTAGTGCGATACATAAATATAGAATTATTATTGCGAAATATTTGTTATAGTTAATCGCTATAAACCTCTACAATAAATTATACTCTATATATTTCAAAAATATTTTTTTAATTAATAATTTAAACAAAAATTTTGTCCTTAATCTCATTTTAATTGTACTAATACTAAAATTTATGTTTTCTTGTAATATTAAACATTTCTAAATTTTGTTTCAGTATCTCATGAAGAGTTGTAAAAATTTGAAAGGTGGTCTTCAAGAGGTTGCTGACCAGCTGGAGCTTACGAGGGTAGGACCACAACATCAAGCTGGCTCGGATTCGTTATTGACAGGAATGGCCTTTTTCAAAATGAGAGAGGTAATGATGTCTAGACTTAATGTTTTGTCTGAATTTATTTATCTTTTTACTTTCACTTACCTATATATGAAATATATAGTGCAAGGGACAGTATTACGATCGTGAAAATTTTCAAATCTGAGTTTTCAACAGTAGAGGTGTCCTGAGTCCAAATAACCTAGTCCCGCAAAATGGTGTGTGTGTGCGTGTGTCTGTATGCATGTGACAGATCTAGATCAAAAACGAAAAGTCGTATGAAAGTGAAATTGCATATTTAAGTTTTGCATATACCTGAGATGTTACAGCAACTTTTTCATCAAAATCAGCTTACCAGAAGCGACACTTAATATTATCGATGAAACACATTTTTACTATTTTCTCGAAAACGGCTCCAACGATTTTGATTAAATTAATTATATTAGCATAAATTAAGCAGTTTTTAATATTATATAGGTTTTATTCTCATTGATGTTCTCTTTCAAAATGTTAATTTTCAAAATTTCTTTCTCTAAAGAACCTTAAATTTTTGTTATTTGAAATAATTAATCATTTCACATAGGAAACTGATATAAAAAATGGTTAAATATAATTAATGAAGAAAATTGATTGGTAACTAAAGGAGAAATAAGGAAGCTGTATGGAAACAGCCGTTAGCGTTCAACCTTTGCCGATCCTCTCCATTTACAGATAACCGGTAACCCTCTGTACATGGGATTAATTGTTATACTGATGGGTCACTCATGTCATGCGGATCTGGTGCTGGTTTTTGGGGAAGGGATGAACCAAAGGCTGGCATGTCAATACCACTTGGAAATTATGCAACACTGTTTTAATCTGAAATACTGACGATAACTCACTGTGCCTCAAAAATGTTGCTGGGCGGGTTAGTTGAGAGGAGAATCGCAATATATACTGACAGTCAAGCGGCCATACGAGCATTAGACTACTATACAACTAGACCTAAGGCGGTTGGGGATTATGTTAGAATTCTCAATGATTTATCCAGACTTAATAAGGTATACATTGAATGGGTTCCGGGTTACTCTGGAATTCATGGCAATGAGATGGCCGATGAACTAGCTAGACTAGGCTCACAAATGACACCCATAGCTCCGGACCCAGTGTCTGACAATAAACAGAATCGGGGAGATATATGGTGCTGAAAACAAAAAGAACTAAAACTTGAAAAAACAGACCCACTCTAGACTGTTTCTGGAAGGAATTTGTCAAAAAAGAAGTAACTTACTAATTAATCTGAGCAGGAGCTCGCTTAAGAAAATTACAGCAGCATACACAGGGCATTGAAAACTTAATTATTACATGTTCAAACTCTGGCTCACAGAGTCGTCTCTTTGTAGGCACTGTGGAGGATTACTTGCTGGTGCGATGAGTTTGCTGGTTTAAGATTTCGTTTATTCGGCATTGATAGGGAGAATGATCCCAAGGCAAACGAGTTTATCAATCTAACAAGCTTATTACAGTTCATTGAGACTGCAGGAATTACACCGTAAACAGAAGTGCCGCTACAAAAAAAAAAAAAACCCTCTGTACAGGACTTTCATATTGTTAATTTAATTTTTATGTATCGCTTATCCATAACTTTTTAAAAAGGTTTTCACGTGAAATGTTGAAGATCTACTAATGTAAACCTAATAATATACAATAGTTTCCAATAAAACTCAGAATTTTCCAAAAGATCCATTTTTTCCCACAATCATTATTATTGTTTGATATTATCGACAGTCGCAAAAAGAAATAGTAAGTGATGCAAACGTATAAATTTAAGAGATTCGATGAGCATAAAAAACAGTAATTAACTGGTTTAAATGAAGTTATACTGTTGTTTTCACTTTCATTTCTCTATATATGAAAATACCTATCTATTCTAAGGTTGATAAGTGAAAGTTTTGAGTGATGCGTGTGTGCACTGCACCAGATTGTTGATCTTACATCTCCAAAAAAAAAACTTATAATTTTGATAAAACATGCTTAGTAATTTTCCAGAAGACCTTGCATTTTTTACTTTCACTTACCTGTATATGTAGTATATATTAAGGGAAAGTATTGCGAGTTTTCAATGGAAATACATGTCCTTGTTTTGAGTCCAAATAACAAAGTCTCGCAAAATGTTCTGTGTGTATGTGAACAGTCAAGCTCAAAAACAAAAAGGATATTACGTATTTAAGATAGGTATATAAGTTTGGATATCACAGCAACTTGTTCCTTAAAAATCGACTAACCGGATGTGCCACTTTATATCAACGGTGAAACACATTTTTACAATTTTCTCAAAAACGGCTCTAACAATTTTGATTGAACTCGCTATAAATTTTAAATTATAAATAAATAATTACTAAAATAAATAAATACTAAAATATAGTAAACTTTACAATAGTTTAATAACTATTAGTCCTAAAATCCATAATCATTTAGAGGTTAAATATTCAGATATATTTTCAATTCTCTCTAGGCATATATGAGCCTTTCGGTTGATAGAATTGACTAACTCCAATTTCAACATTCTTTATTTTTAATTTTAGTATTGTTTCTAGTGGCAAAATTTATATCTTTATTTATAGTTATATATTTCAACACTGCAATCTACCTACTCTGGAATCAACTTACTCACTGTCTGTATAAATATAACTTTTCCAACTAGAATTATCACTAAAATGACATTACTCAAAAATGTTGAAATTGGAGTTAGTCATTCTGTCAATTGAAAGGCTCAGAGACTGAAGTTATGTGGTTTATAAAAGCAGATGGAGTAACTAGATTTTTATTGCCTACCGTCGATATAATAAATAGATCTTTTGTAATTTTAGTGGTCTTAATGATTGGTTTTCTGTAAGCTTTAAGCTTTAGCTCCATTTAAAATACACTTATAAAATTTTATAATAACCCAACATTGCCAGAAAATAATTTTTAGTGAAAATAGAGCGGTAAGTGAAACTTGTGTATTGTATTATGCACGTGATACATTTGGAAGCCTATCCTAACCTTTAGGCTAAGATTGAGCATGCGCTCAGTTGTTTTCGGTCACACTTTACCAACCTTATTTCTATTAATTTTAGTTCTTTAAGTGATAATACTTAAATTAAGTTCAAAAGTATTAAACGAAACGTTATTTTATTTTTTTATATTTTTTACGAAACGTTATTGTATTTTTTTTATATTTTATATAACAACTTTCTGTTTCAGATGTTTTTCGAAGATAATATAGACGATGGCAAATACTGCGGTCACTTATACGGATTGGGTGCATCCTTTGTTGTGAACGGTAACAGTTTCCACGACAACGGAGACAACTCAAGTAATTCATGAGGTTCGGGGACTAGCAGCCCGCGTGATTCAGCGCATGCTTGCCCTCAAACCTCTCTGTATATATAGTGTCTTTTGACAGTTTTCCAACACAAACTGTAATATAGTGTGTAATAATCTCCTGCGCATATTTTTTTAAGTATATATGTTCATTACTGATATATTGTTTTCTATTACTTTTTTTTTAATTATTATTATTATTATTACTTTTTTTTAATTATTATTATTCCGTTTTAATTTCTAAAGTTATTTATTTATAATATCTTGTAAAACATCTCATTTGCACTCTCATAAAATTTTCTTGAACAAATCTCGATTAGAGTGTCCTGATACCATTGCATTATAATTTTTTTTTTAAATTATAATTTTTGATTCTTCGATGATTGAACTTTAATATGGCCACGCTACTTGTACTGCCTTTTCAGCTTTGAATTCTACTCAATAACGGTTAACGACCCTGAGGTTTTCATTAAACTGTGATCTGTTGATACATTTTTATTGTGTAAATAACAACTTGTTAGTATTGAAAAAAAAAATGAAAAGAAAGAAAAACAAAAAAAATCTTGTGATATAGTTTTTATATTATGTATATTATGAAAACATTTTAATCCGTGAAATAGAAATAATTGTTAAATATTTATTGCTTATAATTATATATTACAAATATTTAAAAGTTTTTTTTGTTTTTTTTTTAAATAATCTTAATTAATATCCGATTTATTAAAGTTGTTTACTATTTATTAACTTCCCAAAGTATCACTTTATATATTATTGTAAACTGGCATTATAGTGTATATCTATCATCGTTATTGTTATCTCATTATTTTTTAAGAAACTGTAAAATAACTTGTAAATAATATAAAACTGTGTTTTTAAACTGAAATGTATAATGTCAGTATATCTTTGGGAATGATTGAAAATATTTTTTTTTCAGGAAATCCGGGTTTGTCCAACCCAGATTGGGTAGAAATCTTTGTTCCATTATTATTTAAAAAATATACTACAATATACAAATTTGACTTTTTATATATGACCACCATTGTAAGTACTCTTTTTTCTTAAATTAGACTAGACTTAAATTTTATCAATTCTATATATATGCTAAGCAAATTTCATTGCACACTTTATGAAACAAGCGTATCCTGATTCTAACTATCGTAATTATAAGAGCCAGTTTAAGGCCCTTAGTCTTGTAAACTGTTATTGTTTCTCTCGATTTCACTTTCCTTTTCTTTTTATTATTACTTTATTTTTCTTCATTTTTTTTTTCGTTTTTTATATAGAAAAATAGTTTGTAAGGAAACCAGAATTTGTATTTTGAAATTTTTGAAAAATAAATGATAAAATTAAATGTAGAAAGTCAATTGTAAAGTGTCATTAATTATTGTTCAAAATAAACTAATTTCTCATTTATTTGGTTTATTTATGTACTATTAATATTCTAGATCATAGACTGAATTATATTTTCCCCTTTCTTCCCTTTCTGCCTATTGGTGCATCAATCAAAGGTGAGTCCGATGTGTAGGGATGGTATGGAACTTGTGGAGCCATTCCAAGGAACTCTATACACACCTTGCCATTTGAAACAACTTAAATATCGACAACATGATGGCTCCGGGTGGAATTGCTTAGGTGACCTTGGTTTATTAGTTCCACCGGAGCCGTTGCTGTATTAGTTCTTAGTTCCAGGCCAGTTCCACTGTTAACAACATTATAGTTCCATTCTAAATTGTTTAGATTTGACCTTGGCTTATTGGCTTCATATTAGTTTGTTAGCTTCAAAGGTGAGTCTCATAGTTCCTATCTTGCTACTATTTATTAGACGTTCAACAAGACAGTTGGACACAAATAACAGATTATATTAATTAAATATGAATTTTATGACAAAAAGTAACTATTAACATTCTTGTTATCAGTTTTATTATTTAAAAGAAAAATTTTCAGTTTCTAATTTTAGGGTCTTTCAAAATATCCATACCATAGCTTACTAAGGAGGCTAGACAAAATTAGTCTTAAGCACACTGTATAAAGAAATTATCAATGATTTAACAAATTTAACTAGGAACTATTGGGAACAGAAACAGTTCCACAGAAATCAACTCTACCAACTATTATTTTTTTCATTGCTTTAATTTTTCAATTGATTTTAAATAATTTCTTCTCTGAAAAAAAAAACATGATAGGCTGTCAATATAATTAATCCTCCAGTACCAGATCACTCAAAATGAGAAATAATTGTATTTTATTACTTTTATAGCAAACCATATTTCATTTTATTGAGTACAGACACACAGATATAGTGCAATAAATCTGTTTAACTTAATATTGCTTTCTAAATTTATGTTGAAAAACAAAAGGAGCATGACAAAAAAAAAAAAAAAAATGACAAAAAGTGTCTCCATTTTTCATACTTAATGCTATAATATATCTTTATATGTAAAAATGTATTTTACGAACAGCATGTTTTAAGAGAGAAACACTTTATTCTCATAAAATTGTGTTGCCCAATTACATTGGGTTGCTAAATACACAGCATATTAATAAATTGCTATGGACAATCAACTATATGTAAATATATAGTACTATTTGAATATATATGAGTATAATAAATAAAATGTTGCAGTACATACATGTCTCCCTATGAGAAACCTTTCTTAAATTTAAATTTAAAGGCCATGATGTCGACATATTTCCTGAATCCATCCATATGATGCAGTAGACTTTCCCAAAACGCAAAAAATCTCTTTTTCCTCATTAATTCGTGTTTTATCTGGTGGTGAAGGCGTGTCAAAGGAAGGAGAAGTTGAAGCATTTCTCCAACACATATGCTGGTGTTTCAGACCCTCTGCCGCTTTTCCGATAGAGGAACACAACTTCTCTTACCTGTCCGCTGATACCTGGGACTGTACACAGGGGTACATAATTAATTTTTAGTTTCAGAGCATTCGACCATTCAGGCCCAGAAAGTACATTATTTATTCAGTTTAAGGTTCTCTTTAAAATGGTGAACACCAATGTCCTGTCAACTGCAGTTGGCTCATTCCTCAAACAAATTTTCTCGTAGTGACTGCCGTTATACCCCATACTCTCGTATATTCCGATCTTCCTGATCAACTCTCAATCTCTCGACACATTGAGAAACTTCAGCCGACTAATCGAAGGTTGATTGGAAATGGGCATCTGGTACATTGGTCAGTCACTGAGCAAAGGATCAATCTTGAAGAGGAGCCTCCCATTAGCAGTGGATTTATCCCAATTCTTGGTACCTTCTGGGAGTGTTTAACATCGCTGTGGAAATATTTGCATAGACTCCAATAAAGGCCTTTGCACTCCTGCGAATCATGATGTCAATTATGTCAGGACGCAGCTCTGTGAGCACTGTTTGGAAAAGGTAAGTAAGGCCCTGGAATAGATACTGATCGACTATTTTGCTCCGGTTTAAGTAAGTAAGAGGTTACTAACTTATTAAGATTTTCATTTAATTTGGTCCCGAATATTCATTGAACTGTAGTTCTTCAGAGAATGTACATCTCTGGTTAAGTATAAATACTTAATAATTTCTCCATTCTTCAATATTAGGATGTACTCTCTATTCTCAAGGGAGAGTATCCTTGTTTCCAGCTCTTCTTTATTCAAAATTATGCCCATCCTTATCTGAGGATTTATAGCCAAACCAATTTCCAGTTTTAGCAGTTCGTAATACACATCTTCCTGATTCCACCATATGCATAAACTTAATTACTATGAATATTCTGCTTTGGCATCAATTTGGATGGCTCTTCTGAATCAACCCATGACTTTTGCCCTTGGCATTGCAGATATATTCTTCATCCTCAGTCACAATAGGCAACATTGTTTACGCCGCTCAGTGTTCAGGAATTAAAGGAGCCATGTCTAGCCTGAAAGTCTTAACTAACTCCCCTCTATCCACAACTAGATGTGATGCCCCCATATGGTGACATTCTCGAAAAGAACTAGACTTAGTTCTCTAGCTTCCGCCCCTCAGTAGCAATTAACCAGAGAACTGGAATTGCGCTACTGTTGTACATCTAACACATGATGTAACTGGCGTACTGCAGAGTGGCCCTGACCTCTAGCCCACATAGCCTATGCCTTTCCTAATCTAATTTTTTTTTGGTCCTCCAGACCGTTCTTTTTCCTATAGCTGTTGAATCCTATGAAACTGGTGCTTCATGATCGAGATTCACATCCAGCTTTCGAACGTTACTTCTATCAACAATTCATACCTATATTTTTTGGTGCGATGCTGGATTCTTTAAACTGTAATCATTTAATTTTGAGCCATTTTACAGTAAATCAGTCAGTATCTGTTTTTCCACATAAACATTTTTTTTCCAATTCAGCCTTGGACAATATGTCAGAAACCTTAACCTTATAGGGTTTTGTCTTTTTTATACGTTTGACGTTTCTATAAGCACACTATTCTCTGATAGTATACACTTTCTTGTGTTAAAGGAGCTTTCTCTTCTTCCTTTTAAACAGATTTTTCTCTGTCCGACAGGGATCGGAAACCTCTTCCATATATTCAGCAAGGGCCAGAGTACCGCAGGGATCGATTCTTGCACCTTTACTGCTCATTATAGACACAAATGATATACCAACTTACCCTAACACATTAATTGCAACCTATGCAGATGACACTGCTATTCTCACCAGACATGTTGACATCACACAAGCATCCTTGACCCTACAATATTATTTACAAATATTACAGGAATTGTTTAAAAAATGGAAAATTAAACTCAACAGTGATAAATCTCAGCACATCACCTTCACGCTCCGACATGACACCTGTACACCAGTTTATATAAACAATGTCCCAATACAAACGACTAACACAGTTCATTACTTAGGACTCATGTTCCAAAGAAGGATGACCTGGGAGCCACACATTTAAAAAAAAAGCCTTACCTTAAATAATCGACTAAGGCTTTTCTATTCTCACTTACACAAACGATCTAATTTTAAAATGAGACAAAAGATGGGACAGCAAAAAAGACCCAAATCAAAAAATACAGACTTTCCAATCAAAATCTTCAAGACTCATCACGCGCTCACCCTGTTACGTCAGTAACAAAACATTGCATTCAGACTTAAACATACTGATTGTCACTGGGAGGGAGGGAGGGGCTTTCCGGCTGAAGCTCCCCCCAAAAATGTTAAAATATAACCATGTTTTATGGAGAAAAAAAAAATTAAAAATACCTCTTTAAGTATTATTGTTCGTGTAATTATATTTAAAAGGACTTAAGGAATCACTTAAACACCATTTCATATTGGTAGTTAGTTTCTTTCTGTTTTTCCAAAGTGATTATCGTTATTTTTATGAAAAAAAAAGGTTTCGGGCTGAGGCCCTAGTCAAAAATTAAATTCTGGATCCGCTAGTGCCGATGGTACAAGATCACTTACGGACATCATATAAAAAATTACATGCCCAACTTCACGAACATACCAACATACTTATACAAAACATGGGCACGAGACATATGCCAGAAAACACCTTTTATTTCAAGTTAAGAGTAGGCACAGGCGGATCTACGGTGGGGGGTTTTCGGGCTGAAGCCCCCAAAATGTTAAAATGTAACCATGTTTTATGGTAAAAAATATTTTTAAAATTGTCTTAAAGTATTATTGCTCGTTTAATTACATTTAATAGGACTTCATATATAATTGTCGTTATACATAAGAAGAAAAAAAGGTTCCGGGCTTAAATTAAAGCCCCTCCCTAAAATTAAATTCTGGATCCGCTAGTGGAAGTTGGTGCCCACCTCCCTCATGTCTGACATGCCAATCCTATCAATAAAGATAACATCCGCTTATTGTTACTGGCTGTGACAGGTGTGGATTAAATAATAAATGTTTAAAAACTTCATTTTTCCCTCATTTTTGACTACTGTGGGCTTAAAACCCAAATTAAACCTTTGTCAGTTACTCGTTACTTGTGGAAACATTTCATCTACTTATATGGCTTTTCTTTTGGACCTGTTCAGTCGCGAACGATTCAGTTTCTATTGTAAACATTTCTGGAAGGTTTTAAATAGTATTTTGACAACCGTAATAGGACGTTATTTGTTTGCGTTTCATGTTTTTATTTGTTAAAATTACAGGTATTACTTATATAAATTTATTTTTTCTTATTAATATATTAATGTTGTACAACTATTGTACTGCTTTTAGTTTAACCTTACCTTGTTTTCTTTATCAACAGAAATTGCTTCTAAAAATGATTTAATCAAACTTAACAGAAACTTACTATCTAAAAACAAAATTGAGTTATACTAGTGTACTACTAAAATTTTCTTGTTTAAATAATTTTTATTGTCACAGTTTACTAATTTAGGAATTTATTCATGACCTCTTGGTTAGATTTTCTTTCCTAAATCCACTCTGGTATGGTTTGAATTCACACTTTGCTTATGGTAGGAGGTATCCTAATAGATTAAGAGATGGTATCTTATACGTACAGAACGTTTATATCAGTTCACGTTGAAATTAGTTCAAAGTTAGCCATATAAAGAAAGTTAATGCCTTGTCAGTATTAAAGATAAATTGTTTTATAGTGTGAGTGAATTGATTGTATCTTTATTATAAAGTGATTACGTTTAATGGGATATGTGCAAATTTCTGGACCTCAGGTGAGGTTTTTGTAATTTAAAATAATGATTTAAATTGTAAATCTCTTTATTATATAAAAACGATTTTAGTGACTTCTATTTTATTTTACACATACCAAGCGGGACCCTAACGAAGAAACACACTTTTTATTCTCAGAATTATTTCTTCCTTTAATGGTTACAAATTGACAAGGCGAAATATGCGAATTTCAAAGAAATTACAAATTTGTCCGGGCTGTTGTTTCTTTCCATTTATTTTATGTTGATGAAAAATAATACAATCTAAACTACAGAATAAATGTAAGTTGCGGTTATACAATTTGAGCAACTAGTAGTATAATTAGATGAAGAGTTGTATAATTTCTAAAATGGGGGTTGGTCTGGCTTTGGCAGGGAGGGGGTACCCACTAGTTTTTAATAAAAATAAAATACATTTTTTTTTTTTTTGTTAAACAAAACTATCTGAAAAAGGTAAGAATATATTATATTAGTTATAAAGAGAGTTCATTACTAATCTCTATTTATTTTTTACAGCTATCATCAATGTCTTTAGAAGAAGATATCATAGAAATCTCGAATGATACAGAAGTGGTAGAAAGTAATACAGTGTTAGAAGATCATAATTATAACCTGGTGGCATCTTCTACTTCAAAGCCTTTATTGTCTACACAAAAATCCCATTGTTATCCTGACCCTGATAAGACTAAACATCATTTGGATAAAGTATACAGCCAATTAGCAAATGCTCAATGTAAATCTTGTGCTGTAAGTCCCCTTCAACCCAAAGAAAAAGATGAATGCGATATTTACAGTAAACTCTTGGCGATAAAGCTGCGAAGACTTCCTAGAGATGAAAGGATGATATATATGAACAGAATAGATGGGTTATTTGTTGAGAGAATTTATAGGAGGTTTGCTAAACCTGAAACACCCTATCCTCGACCTTCATTTCCTAAACTGCTTAGTTTTAATAAAAATTCACCCCCAATTGCTCAAACTTCTTCTTCTGAGCCTATTATAAAAATAATAATCCCAGAAATACCTTCTGTTAATGAAACATCATATTCTGAGCCCATTGAAAATAGTTCAAGTCCTAATGAACCCTCTATGAACATGGAAGACGCTGAAAACAATAAAATTGAGCAGAAAGAAAAGAAACAGAGACGGCAAAGAAGATATTGGATGGCAAATGTTCACAGAAATCGTACCAGGTTACCATTAAGCTTAACTTTGGTTTTAGTTCCACCTTCCTCATCTTCTACCAATCTCCTTTCATTACTACACTGTCCACCTCCTTTTTTACCTTCAACACTAGTAACATCTGTCCATCTACTATTTTTCTAAACTCCTCTCTTTATTGGTTGTCCTTTTCTCAGTTTCTTAGTCTCTCTATTTCGTCTTTAATTCGATCAGGATATTCTTTGATGTTCCTAAGTTTTATCACTGTATCAAAGGTCCATTTGCTTAATCTATTCTTTCCCATCGGTTTCATTTGACTGTAACACTTCAACTTTCTTTTCCTTATTGATATCTAGATCTTCAATGTCTTCATTTACTCCTTGTTCTTTTTTGGGCTATGCTAAATAAAAAATATACCTATAAAGATAATAGAAAATATTATAAAGAAATTAAAATGAAATAGTATTTAAATTTGTTGTCAATTAAATTTTTGGTTCATGTTCTGTAAGTTGATAATGTATACATTAGTGTTGTCAAGTGATATTTGAAATTATATATATGTATTGGTAGCCTTCTAGTTAATTGTTTCCAATATTTTTCTCATCCTTATGTAATTTTTATATATCACAGACCTTGACACATTACAGATCTTGTAGATCTTTTGCCACCTTATCAAGCTTACTCCATCTTCGCCTATCTTGAGCTCTTTCTTTCCAGTTATCTGCATGGGTACTTATTTAATAGCGGGTAGCGTCCGACTGCTATCTGCCAATGTTTATAACCTTAACACTGATGAGCTTTTATTCATATTTTTTGTACTGTATTCATATTATTATATCTTCGTATTCATATTTATTGTTTTGTATTGATATTGTTGAAATTGTGAACAAAAACAAAAACAAATGTAATAATAAAAAAATACTTTTATTTTACAACATATATATTAAAATAGACCTAAACATTATAAATATATAATTAAAAAACATTACGAAAACATTGTAACATATACATCAAAATAGATGAAATAATTAAAATAGGCAAAAAATAGATGATATAATAAAAAACCACTTAAACAGCATATGTACATATAAAAGAAATACTATGAAGAAACGATATAAACAAAATATGAAAAATTTTATTTTAACTTGATTTATTTTGGTAGGGAAAATAGCTTTATGGTATTCTCTAACCACATTCCTTTCCTTATAGAAACGGTTTTGTTGCAACTACGAAAGCATCTCCATTTAATCTTCCCGCCGAACTTTATTTGATGACCTTCATCACAATATTTCACCTTTGCAAATATCCTGGCGTCTTGAAAATATTTGATAGCCTCTTCTGAAGACGGCAATTCCCACAATGTGACAGCATCCATAATTAAATAAGACTAACTCACAGCTAACACAAGAAACAAAAAATAAACAAGGGAATGGCTTAGGTTAGATAAGATAAGAGAGGTTAAGTGAAATGAGATTAGATAAGAAGGGAGGTTTTGTTGCTACCCGCTATTAAATAAGTACCTCTGCATGCAGCTATATTACATCTTTGTTGATTCTATCCATCTATTTATCTGCTTTTTGACCTTCCACATGGTCTTTTGCCTTCTTTTGTGGTATTTATTGTTACTTAGAGGGTTCCAGATGGATTGCTCTGTCCATCTTAACCTCCATGCCTTCATATCATGAGATCTTTTATCTTAGGTAAACAGAAGTAAGTAATTTCTGTTGTTAGATAGATACTACCAGGGAAAAACTTAGCCATTGTGTTTGTTTTTTCTTTTAATGTCACTTTGTCCTTTTACTCAAAACCAATATATTTTCATATTTTAATCCATTCATTTATTCCATTTCATCAAATTGTTTATAATTTGTTCTAGATTTTTATTTCTTTTTAGTAAATCATTATTATTATTTTCTTATTAGTATAGATGTCAAACATTATGCGAGACATCTGTTAACAAAAAAAGGTAACTCTGAGCAATAAAATTTGGCAAAAAAAAAAAAAAAAAAATGTTTGCGATTGATAAAATAAACTGTTGTCGATGTGCTTTCTTTCTTGCTTAACTGTTTTGCAATGCAAATTAATTTTTTTTAGCCATATTATAAACTGCACAAAACATATATTAAAATAGGTAGAATTATTTCTTTTTCCTAGTAGACACCTTACATAAGGTTTATTGAAATGAAAAATAATTTTATTCTGCCACTAAAGTCCTTAGAATAACAGCACACTCAAAAAATGTATACATCCACTTCAAATATATATAAATAATATTTAGAAAAATACAAAAATACTAGGAAAATAAAAATAAAATGGCTCTTATCAATTAACTGTTGGTGAGAAATTGCAATTACATAACCTAAAAATTTTTACAAGCTTGCGGAAGTTTGAAAGTGCAATAGGTGGAGGAATAGGTTTTGTATGAATTAATTTGTTGACATGATTTGTTCTATGGAGATAGGTAAGGAGTTCCAAAAAGAGGTATTGTGTGCTACGTTTACAGTATATTCTTTCGGGTTTTTTTATCTGGTTTTCACATTAATGTTACCTAGTACTTGTGACAGTGTAGTAGTACATGTGGAAATTGATATTTCTGCCCTTTCTACATCCAAAGGCTTTATTTATTTAATGATGTGATGTGGGATTGCTGAGTGAGTGAGATACTATGCTCCTAAGGGCGTTGGTTAATTATTTATTCTATTGATCAACCTCGGTGTTGCAAGATCTTCCTGGGGCACTCCCAGCCTTTAAAATGGATGTTCTTAATTGCAAGACAAAGTTCCATTTAAGAGTTATAGTAGCCAAATCACCTTGCTCAACTGTTAGCTCAGAAACAATTTTTTCTAAACTAAATCAAAAACTCTTTAAGGGTTAGTAAAAATGGTATATGTAAAAATGTATTGTGTGATTGTTTCTTAAATAATGCTATTGACAACAAAAGTATTCAATAGTTGATTAAAAGCGCTCACTATAACATTTCACTGTTCATATTATAAACTAACTTAATACATTTTAGGGTACTTGTATAATAGCAGGTAGCGTCAAAACCTCCCTTGTTATCTAATCTTATTTCACATAACCTCCCTTATCTCCTCTAGCCTAAGTTATTCCCTTGTTTATTTTTTGTCCCTTGTGTAAGCTGTGAATTAGTCTTATTTAATTATGGATGTTTGCACGTTGTGGGAATTGCCATCTTCAGAAGAAGAGGCTATCAAATATTTTTAAGACGTCGGGATATTTGCAAAGGTGAAATATTGTGATTAAGATCATCAAATGAACTTCAACAGGAAGATTAAATGGAGATGCTTTTGTAGTTGTAAAAAAACCGTTTCTATGAGTGGAATAAGGAAAGGAACGTGGTTAGAGGGATCGAGGATTTCTTTTTTAACGACTTTAAAATTCATATGCGTACATATGCTATTTAAGTAGTTTTTTATTTTTTCATTTATTTTTGTCTATTTTTTTCCCTTTTTTTGTTATTTAATTTATTTTTATATATATGTTGCAATGGTTTCATAATATATTTTAATTATATATATATATAATGTTTTGGTCTATTTAATATATATCTTGTAAAATAAAAGTATTTTTTTATTATTACATTTGTTTTTGTTTACAATTTCAATAATATGAATATAATACAATAAATATGATTATGAAGATAGGAATTGTGAGAAGCCTTATCAGAATTATCAGTGTTAAGATTATAAACATTGGCAGATAGCAGTTGGACGCTACCCCCTATTATACATGTACCCATTTTAGTATTAAATATTTCATATTATGAACTCTCTTAATACATTTCAG
The DNA here is from genome assembly GCA_928085145.1 of Nezara viridula. Classification (NCBI taxonomy): domain Eukaryota; kingdom Metazoa; phylum Arthropoda; class Insecta; order Hemiptera; family Pentatomidae; genus Nezara; species Nezara viridula. The sequence continues at coordinate 150,249,444 of OV725080.1, read as the reverse complement.
CATAAAATAGTAAGTTTCTTATGTATTTGTGTAATTACAATTATATCAATTATGTTTTTGTTACAGAGAAGCATTAGAACAAACATTTTATGAGCTTCTTTATGAACCATCCGGAGAATTCGATAATTTCTGTTGTATGACGTATAGTGATTTTGAATTATTGTTAAACAAAATTTCACCATTGATTACAAAGCAAGATACAAGTTGCAGAAAAGCTATCCCAGCGAAATATCGTCTCGCATTAACATTAAGATATTTAGCATCTGGTGACAGCTTCGCAAGTTTACACCATCTGTTTAAGGTATCTGTCCAAAGCATTTCAAAGATCGTACCCGAAGTCTGCAAAGCTATTAATGAAGTTCTAAAGGATGAAATTAAGGTAAAGAACATATTAGATTTTATTAAAAATATTTTGATAAAGTGAAAAATTTTTAAACCAAATTGTTAATATATATTTATACAATTAAAATTATAACCAGGAAATCATTAAAAGAAAAAAACTTCAAAAATGATTTTTTTAATTTGATGATTTCAATTTTCAAACTAGCAAATTACTTTTTCAGAAATTTTACAGAACTGGTCATAATGGAAATTTATTTTGCTACTTGGACCTTGCAAATAATGTGCATATTTGTTCATTTGGGAATATAATATTGAAATAAGTAAATGTTACATATTATGAGAAACAGGAATTAATTTCCATTTGAAATAATATAATAAAACCTGTGTATAGATTAAAATTGGCTGTATGTACTGACTTATTTGAGGTTTCTTCAGTAACTCCCTATGATAACGTTGATAGTTGTTGCTAAAAATAAACAGTGATTAGTACTAAATATACCATTATTGTTTATTAGATTTCAGTATTACTAATATATTTTAAATTGTTAGTTTTGAAAAGTTTCTCTAGTCAGATGTAGTTTAAAATTTTAGTAGGAACAAGATTTTGTTTATGACAGACAAGAATAAAGATATAGGGGATTTATGTCTGAAACATCTTTATTTGAGCAAAATAAAAGTCTTTAATTATAACAGGCTAGAGAAGCTCTTAGATCCTATCCATTTATTTCAAATTGTGTTTGCCTAATGGTGGAAATTCAACCAGAATCATTATTGAAAATTTGGGAAAAACTTAAATGAATTTGCATATCTCCATAATTTTTTTTCCTACTCTTATATATTCATACATAACACTTTTATATGTACTTAAAATATAAAAGAGTGCAGTACCATTTGTGAATTTTTTGAGTTATTCGCAAATAATATTCTAAATCCTTTATTATCTTCTCAGCCTCTTTTCGGGGAAGTATGTTGTATAAATAAATTAAAAGGGCTTCAAGGAGAAAACTTTAGCCAAGTCTAATGAAAATTGTTACAGCCGTTTGTCACTATAGTTTATGGTGGGTCATATTTTATAGGCTTTATTTCAAAATGAAAGGCCGGATGGAAATGAAGTGTCTATAAAAACATTCCTGAATTTGATTGCAATGTTGTATTTCAAAGCAATCAGTAAAGAACTTTCGGAGATTAGCTGTTTTGAACAAACTTAACGTTTACATTTACATTTTTATTTATATATACTGTTTCCAAATTGTTTTTATTGATAACATTAAAGCTCATCAATAATTACTAAACAAAATCGATTGATTGAACTGTTTTGCCTGTTGAACTAAATTGTACTGAAAACAAAAAATCACCAGTTCAACAAAATTAATAATACATTATTATTCCAGATGCCTACGACTGCAGAAGATTGGATAAATATTGCAGAAGATTACAGCAGCACATTTCCACATTGTGTGGGTTCACTGGATGCCAAACGTATCATTATAGGAAACCCTCATAGCGAAAATAAAGACAGAAAGAAACCATCTAGCATTGTTCTTATGACATTAATTGACAGCAATTATAAATTTATATTCGCAGAAGTAGGAAATCATATGAGACAAAATGATGGTGATTTTTTTAATAATTCATTATTGTGGCAAAGGATCAGTAAAAATGAAATTAATTTTCCCGAACCATGCCCTCTTCCTGGAGGAAATGATGATGTCCCTTATGTTTTTTTAGCCGATAGTCCTTTTGCTTTAAGTACACATGTAATGAAGCCTTACCCTGGTGAACATGACTTCGGCTCACCTAAACAGAAATTTAACCAATGTTTTTATAGATCTAGGGATGTGGTGGAAAATGTATTTGGAGTTATAAGTTCAGTATTTAGACTTTTCCGACGACAAATAGATGTAGAATCGGATACTGTGTCAGAGATCATGATGACCTGTGTAATACTCCATAACTGTCTTATAAAAAGTGAAAGTTCAGCTGAAAAATATATTCCCCCAGGAACATTTGATGAATATGATAATGATGGCAATTTGATTTCACTTGGTTCATGGAGGAGCCATCACAATGAATTTAATGCTATAAAAAATTTGCGACCCGTACCTTGTAGGACACCATTGAGTGCCTCGCTGATTAGGGAAGAATTTACTTCATATTTTTGTAGGAATATGAGATGACATTCTTGAGCTTCATAAGAAAGTTGTATATATATTTGTGCATATTGTAGTTATATGTATATTTTTTAATAGTCTTTCAATTGTATACTCTTATTAATAAGTTACCTTAAAAAGTAAAGTTGTTTTTATATTTCTTGTAAATAAAAGTTTTTGTAATAAAGACATTTTTTCTTTGTAGCAATCTTTTGTTATATCACTATTTTTCATAATACTGCAGTTTTATAGTTGGTACTAATATTATTATTTATTAATTATCCTGTTTTACAGTCTTCTTTTAACAAAATTCTTAAGAAGTTAGATTTTTAAGATTATAAGAAGATTTTTTGTAATTAATAAGCAAAAAAGTCCAAATTCATAAATCCCTGAAGCATGGAAGAGCAAAAGAATCCAAGTGCTATTTTAAAAACTGAATTCACAATATTTTTTTTTATAGGTCTGTGGAAAGTTTAACATACTATTTCGTGTGTGATTTTACTACTTACACAATCACAAGATATCAGAGAAAATGTTTTTTAATTAAATGTACATCAGCCCAATCTATAAATTAAAAAAAAAAACGGGACAGAAAAAAATGCAAATACTACAGAGAAATCTATTTAGTAACCCTTTTGCTAAAATATTAGTGAAACTTATAAGAAACAAATTAGAACATGGGTTTAGGGGTTCAAAAGACCAATGTGGATTTACAGCGGGAAGATTGTACATTGACCATATATTCACCATGAGGCAATTGTTGTAGAAACATCAAGCGGTTAACAGAGACATTGAACTAATATTTATAGACCAGGAAAAAGCGTATGACAGTGTCCCTCGAAAACTATCATGGCAGCCCTCCAAAATGCAAACATTAATATAGGTCTGATATATATAATAAAGGAAACACCTGCCAGGTCAAAATTGGACCATACCTTTCTGAGCCTTTCCCAACAAGCAAAGGATTACTCCAGGGATGTTGTGTCTCTCCTTCTCTGTTCAAGATTTATTTTGACCTATCCCTCGCAGATGACCTGGTCATCATTGCGCAGGAAGCAAATGTTGCATATATGTTAAGAATGATTAATGATTAAATGAGGAATACCAGCAGTGGGGACTAGTTATTAATGCAGAGAAAACAGATCACATGACATTCAATAATGAGGATATAGAACTATTTCCAATAGGAGTTCTAAAAAGAATTAAACATTTTAAATATCTTGGTTCCATAATTGAAATAGATGGTGCATCTAATGTGGAAATAAAAAGAAAAATATCAGTTGGCAAAAAGACCGTATCAATGCTCAACAACGTATTATGGAACCAGGACATTATCCCCAAAACAAAAAAAAAAAACATGTACAATAGTATAGTACTGAGCATTGAGACATATGGGTCAGAAACTTGGACCATAAAAAGCAATCTCAGGAAGAAACTTCTAGCCACTGAAATAGACTATTGGAGAAGAACGGCGGGAATATCCAGAATGGATAAAGTGAGAAATACGACAATCAGAGAAAAGATGGAGACTAAAAGAATCATTCTGGAAAAGAATGAGAAAAAACGCCTGAAGTGCTATGGACATTTGAAAAGAATGCCGGAAGTGGTATGGACATTTGAAAAGAATGCCTGAAGGAAGACTACCTAAAGAGGTCCACTTATGGAAAACTAGGGAAAGAAGAAGACGAGGAAGACTTGGGATAACGAAGTGGAGGAATCCATGACGAGTCATGGTCTACGGGAAGAAAGGACCTTAGATAGGACATTATGGAAAGAAGCCCTCCAAGCACTTTAGGTTAAGGAAACCCACTATTAGTGGAAACTTCTATTTAAAAAAATATTATTTGAACATTTCGCAAATAAGAAAACAATTGCTTGATATCCAGAACCATAAGACTTATCGACACAGTCGAATTATATATTAATAAAAGTGATATGTACTTTAATCGATCTGACACTTTAATCACTTTCCAATGAACGTTTGCCTTCTATCGATATGCTCAGATCGTTTCTATCTCTTTGGAATGTAGTTCTGTAACCTTCTTGACAACAAATTATAGATTTTCTTGTTAAGTTCGACTTGCCCGTGCCGTTTCTTTTTTCTTTACCCTTAGAAGTTTGTAGAAAACAAAAAAGATGTCTGAGAGAAAAGTTTTAAATGTAAGTATTAAGCTCATTATTTATGTTATAACAATCCTATCGAATTTGAGATATTATTAATTTTATATGTTTTCAGAAATATTATCCCCCTGATTTCGACCCTTCGAAAATACCTCGTATGAAATTTTCTAAAAACAGACAATTCACAGTTCGACTTATGGCCCCTTTCAATATGAGGTAACAATTAAAACTAATAGACATTTTTGGTGGTGAATGATATGAAGTTGTTAATTGAAACTTTCACTAACTGAAAGAAACTACTTTATGTTTACGGTATAATCATAATTATTTGCTTTCAAAAGAAAAATTATACTATAATTATAGGTTGATGGTTGACTAGTGAATTATGAAGAGAAGGATAATTGGGGTGATCAGTCAAAAATATAAATGGCAAAAATAAATAATAATGTTTATTTTAACATTTGTCGATGTTTCGAACCAAAGTTCAGGTCTGAGAAAAGGCCTGCATCACGACACACTTAATTATTATATGTATTTTATTTTTACCGTGTATTACTTCATTTAGTAATTGTTTTAATTTCATAATTTTTATATATTTGATATACAATGGTATGTAGTAAAGTAAAAACTAATACCGAAAATGGTTTCATTGATGAATTTTTAGGTGCAAAACATGTGGAGAATATATTTATAAAGGGAAGAAATTTAATGCTAGAAAAGAAGATGTTGAGGGAGAAGATTACCTAGGTATTAGGATATTCCGGTTCTACATAAAAGTAAGTTAATCTTTAATCTTTTTAAATAAATCCTATGTGAATTCTTAACACTAACCATTCTCATTTATATAGTGCACTCGATGTTTACAAGAAATATCTTTTAAAACTGATCCCAAGAATACTGATTATGAAATTGAAGCGGGAGCCACCAGAAATTTCATGGCATTAAAACTTGCTGAGGAGCAAGCCGAAAAAGAAAAAGAAGAAATGAAAGAAGAGGAAGCTTCAAATCCTATGAAGGTAATGAAAGTTAAGAATTAAAAAAAAAAGTATTAATTGTTGATTTTAATATCATTGTTGATTTTAAACTTTCCATTGATTTGTGATTAGATCGGGTTTGTAGACCTTCATCTTTGAGGATTTATAGCTCATTTTTACTTTCACTTACCTATATATGAAATAATGATGTAGAGATGGTTGACCGTTGATATGATATGAGAAGGAATTAGTCGAGGGTGCGGTCAAAAAAAAAATAAAAAAAAATTAAAATATATAAATAATTTTAATTTTTGCCGACGTTTCGACCCACTTTGTAGGTCGTCTTCAGGGCTACAAAAGATACGATTTTATTTTAAATAAGATTTTATTTTTATATTTTCAACATGTTTGTATCTTTTGTAGTCCTGAAGACGACCTGCAAAGTGGGTCGAAACGTCGGCAAAAATTAAAATTATTTATATATTTTAATTTTTTTTAATTTTTTTTTTTTACCGCACCCTTGACTAATTCCTTCTCATATATATGAAATATATTGTTAGGGACAATATTGCGATTGTGAAAATTTTTAAATCTGAGTTTTCAACGGAAATACATGTTTTGAGGTCTCCTGAGTTCAAATAACCATGTTCCGCAAAATGGTCTGTATGTATGTGACAGGTCTAGCTCAAAAACGAAAAGTCGCATGAAATTTAAATTTCATGATGTTACAGCAACATTTTTGTCAAAATCGGCTAACCAGAAGTGGCACTTTATATCGTCGATGAAATACATTTTTACTATTTTCTCTGAAATGTATCCAATGATTTTGATTAAATTCATTATATCAGTGTAAAATTAAGCAGTTTTTAATGTTATGTAGGTTTTATTCTCATTGATGTTCTCTAACAGGACTTAAATGGATAATTTTCAATATTAGCTTCCTCTAAAGTACCTTTAGTTTTTTTTATTTGAAACAATTAACCATTTCACATTGATTTTTTATATAAAAAATAGTTCAATATAAAATATGAAACAATTTGATAATTAACTAATGGAGATCGTAACAGAGAATCGTAACAGAGAATAGGGATGCGAGCGAGGCTAAGCTCACTCAAGTTGACCCGAAGATTAGAACAGGCTCCATACGTAACATGAGCATAATAAAATACGGAGTCTGACAATATATATTTATGTATATATACATTTGCAATTTTCCTAAATGTTTTTTTAGTATTATTTAATATTTAATTGTATAGATTACAGCAATATAAATATTAAAATTTGTATATATATGGGTACTTAAACAAATAAAAGTATCCGCAATGAAATATAAATCAATATAGCGTTTATAATTTTTAATAATATGGCATTTATAATTTATAATAATATAGCGTTTTTAATTTTTACATAATATGAAAATTAAAAACATTTTAATTTTTTTGTCCCAATTTGTTTGTCATGAGTTTTGAAACTATTTATTGATGTATTCCAAGTATTTAACTATAAACAATGGTGTTAAGTTAAAAATATAATTGAAAATGAAAATTAATAAGAAATAATAAAAATAAATTATTTTATTTTGTATACTAATTTGAGCTTAGACATTCAGAATTTTCCCCGCTTACATTCAAGGTTTCAACAATCTAAAAAGATCTTGAATACATTCTTGAGATATGTTTTCTTAGTCTTTTATTTGAATAAGTTATAGTTATCAAAGTAATTATCATAAAATCTGGTATTTATTTTTTTTTGTCTTGAAAAGTCATTCAAACAATGTTCAATAGAGTTAAGATTTGGACTAAGTGACTTGTTACATTTTGTACATTCGAACTTTCTCTTTCAGCTTTTAGAAAATAGAACCAAACAATCAAAGATGGAATTAGAACTTTTGGAATCATTGGAAGAATTGAAAGATTTGAATAAGAGACAACAAAACATAGATTATGATTCGATGCTTTCCCAGTTCAGTTCCAAGGAGGCGCAAGAAAAAATTCTCAAAATGCAAGAGGCCGAAGATGAGAAATTTATTAAGTAAATTTATTTTATTAATTTTAAACCATCATTATTTCCAGTCAATTATTTATTGACTGTATGTTTCTTTGATTATTAAAAAAAAAATCGTATCTAAACTTTTTTAAAAGTTATTTATTTTATTAATTGTTTATTTTAGGAAAGTGTTTGGTCAGAAAAAAGTTGTAACTGTAAAGGAAGAAGTGATAGACGATGTGAGAGAGCCTTCAAAAAAGAAATCAAAGAAACATTATCAAAATGAAGATATCTCATCTTCAACTTCTGTCGAAGGAGATTCGGTAATATTTAAATTATATTTTTTCATTTTCTCCTTCCTATTAAAATACTGTTATTTTTCCTCACAAAACTACCTGGTTTTGTCATAAATACTGTTATAAAAGTTGAACTTTGTTTACATCCTTGGGTATTATTTAGATAATCCTTACCTCTATCAGGTTATTTTCTTTACATGTCAGGATAATAATCTCAATTACTTCGTGTTTTTCTTTGGCTCAGTTAACATAGTGTGGGGTGATAAAGAAAACTGAATAGCTGTGATCGCCTTACACAAAGTTGGAAAATGTAGGTCAGAGATTTTCAACACTTTGAAACCTTTACATATCAGCTGTATGTTCGTGTACCGCACTATAAATAGGTATAATGAGACATTATCTGTATGTGTGAGACCTCGACCAGGCCCCCGCATTGGGAGAACGGCAAATGCAGTGAGAGCAGTGGCTGCTCGAATCAGAAGAGATCCCATTCGAAAACAACAAATCATGTCTCGGGAAATGGAAATCTCTCTTAGAGCAATGTCTCGCATAGTAAAAAGTGATCTTAGGATGGGTGCATTTCGAAGAATCACAGAACAAACGCTAACCACTTCCCTAAAAAAAATTAGAGTGGATAGATTCAAAGTGCTCTTTGGCCGTTACACCAATGATGTTCATCGAAAGATTTGGTTTAGCAATGAGGAAGTTTTTACAATTGAAGAAAAATTTAATTGCCAAAATGATCGTATGTATGCAAACAGCTCTAAAGAAGCCCAAGAAACCATCGGAAGATTGGAAAGAGGTCATCACCCTTCTTTAGTGATGGTTTGTTGGGGAATGGTGGAGAATTTGGTGACACCACAAAGCTCCATTTTTGTGAAAACAGAATTAAAAGAGCCGCTAAAAACTATTAGGACAATATTTCGGAACATGTTGTCAATCCTCTAAATGATACTCTGTTTGCTGTAAGTCATAGGGTTTTTCTGCAGGATTCCACTCTAGCTCACAAGGCCAGGTCAACTTAACAGTGGCTGCAAAAGAACATTCCAGAGTTCATCTCTGCCTATATATTCCTGGGGCACACTCAGCCTTTACAAATTGGGCACACTTAATTAATTGATTGGTTAAGGAGAAAAATCTTTTATTTTTTTTTTTGATACTCTTTCCTCGCCATTTCTGACATATTTACTTGTATTAGAGACACAACCAAACCTATTCTAACCACTTGGGAAGATCAAGATTCATTCCGTGGGTCCACCACAAAATAAATTATAACCAACCCAGGGTGGATTTGAACTGCCATTGTAAGATTCGAAAATGTTAAAGTTTACGGTTTAACACACTCAGCCATCTCAACCTCAAGAATTACTTGACATTAGCTGGACTGGAACTAGGAAGCATAAGCTTTGAAAGTCTTTGCTTACCTACTGAATTCTCTCATTATCTGACGGTTGAGCATGGTATTAGCCCATTGATCTCTATGCACAACCGTTGACATAGAAACCGTACTTCCTTATAAAGTACCGACCCCTGGCCCCTTTATAGATTGTAGTGGTGCAAGTTTTAGCTGTAAAAAAGATTTTTGTTTTTTAAATTACCCTGAAATTATAGATATATTGTACCTTGACAGTTCTGTCATGTTTATTTCAGCCAAGTATTAATGAATTTTCTCATCTTGTCATCATTGCGAGCAGGGGCACTGTTACATAGAATCCAACAGCTGTACGGAATTAGGTTTCATTTACTCTTTCAGGTACACTGGGACCTTATTATTAACTTTTTTTATTACTGGCATTCAATTCATTAATTTAATGGAACAAAATACATGTGAAACTGAAGAAAAAAAAGAGTTTTGAATTAAATGCAATGCGTGGTTAATATCATTCTATGTAACCAACAAAACCCTACATCATGACCTTAATATTCCATTTGTCCTAGACCTTATCCCTGAAAAGTTTTCCAAATTCCATTAGAACCTTACAAATCACCCAAATCCACTTACACAGTCCTTATCTAGTTCCACTCATCCTTACAACCCTCCTCGAAGGTAGAAGTTGCAGTGGCCCAGAGATTTTCTGTAGTATATATCTGACAATGGCCAGATTCTCCACTCAAGATATGTATGTGACTAAAGTGCTCTCAATCAATCTCCGCTGGCTTTAGTACCAGTGATGCGGTTGAGAGAGTTGCGCAGGGATCACTTGGAGTCCTGCTTTTCTCTCTATAGGTAGAGGGCAAAGACAAGCCTGGCTTGTGGTTCCCTACCTGATTGTATATAGGTGTTTTTACTGAGTTTTTATGTTTTTAATTTACTCTTATCTTTAGGTTATTTTATTTTTTATTGTGCATAGCTGTTTGATTATTATTTAGTTATTATTTTACCTTTGTTAATTTTATGTTTTCCGTATATATGGTGTGAATGTGTTCATATCGCACTATAATTATTGTCCACATGACAGATTATTATATTTCTAAATAATATATCATATAATAACATGTAAAGAAAAATAGAGGTATATTTCTTCTGGAATTCCCTCAGAGCTGCTTGAGATGCACATTCAAGTGTCTTTCTTCCTATGATTTCAAAACCTAAATCTACTTTATGTGCTATCATAAATGCTTTAACATTGCACGATTTTAACATTAGTAAGCTGCTTGAAAGTGTTCTATTTGCATTTACGATTCCATTAAGTGGAACATAGGTCTTTTTTATGCATTTTGGAATCGTGATAAATGAAGTATACTGTGACCAAAGCTATCAGAACAGGGAAGAACTGTGTGTGTTATACTTGGTGCAATTTTCCTTGTTTATCTTCGTTTTAAATTTTCAAAAATTGTTGTTAATGTTATAATTTTTTTCTTCTAGAATGGATTGGTTTCATCATCTACATCAACTGTTTCGAAAGCTGTTGCTCCAAAAGCCATCGACCAATCGTGGAATAAGAGTTTGGGTGTTATGAAAAGACCGCTTGGCAACTTAGTAAGGGTAAAGAAATCAGAACCAGAATCAGTTAAAGAAGAAAAAGAATCTAGCTCAGTCGATAATGTATCTTCGAGTACATCAGACTCAGCTAATGGAGGTACTTCTTCCGCTTCTGCATTGTCGATGCTCGGTTCATATTCCAGTAGCGATAGTGACTGATTTTGACTTTTGCTATTGTATACATTGTATATATATATTATTTATACCAAATGCTGGATGATTTTTTTTCAATTTTTTTTGCTCTGATTTTTTTAATAATTAATATGTTACTATATCTGTAAATATAATTTTATATTATTTTATTTGATAACAAAGATTAAAGATGTTTTATTGAAGTGATTAAAACGATTATAATTTTATGAAGAAACCCTATCTAATTAATTCTTTAGTATATTGTAACATAACTGGGTTCATGTTTAGATATTATTTGGACTACTGTAGATTTTGGTATTAAGTAATGCTGTGAAACAGATGCAGAGAAACCTTCCCTTTAGTTTAGTTTCAATATTTTGTTTGATTTTGATACTTGGATCTTGATCTTTCTCATCTTTCTGGGCAAACGATACCTAATTTTAGTATTTTTATTTGCTCAAAAACATTTCAAAAATGGATTTTTTTTTTTCTTCTTGGGTAGCGACCGACCTGAAAAAATGAGAAAAGTCAGGGAATTTTCAAAACAGGGAAAAGTCAGAGAGAAATAAGGAAAAAATAGTTCATAGAATTTTTTTAGTACATAAATATTTATTCAAATTGGTAATAAATATACAGTAGATATCATTATTAATGACATTGAAGGAGTAAACTTCGTGGTTATAAATGGCCACAGTCACTATATATTTAAATCAAACAAGGGTAATGAATAAAATTTAAGCAAACTAGACTGATAACAGAGATTGTTTGAAAAGAAAAACATACCAATACTGTTTGCTATTTGTAATATACAAGGTGTTTTGTAATTGCACGACACTATTTTAGGTATGTTTTCACTAACACAAAAAAATTCATATTAACATATATCTCAAACTCATTTACTAAACAGATATCAAAGGTTAAAGATTTTTTATTTATTTTCACTATTTATTTATTATTATTAAAATATTTAGAATAACTGTTCAAAGGGGCCCCCGTTTTGTTGAATGCAACATTCAGCACGACGAATCCATGCTTCTCTGGCTCTTCATATAGCATCAGGATGATGTTCGATAGTTACTGCGGCTTCCACAATCCAATTTCTTAGTTCTTCTTGCGTGCCAACTGCTGCAGAATAAACCATAGACTTCATCCAGCCCCACAAAAATAATCTAATGGCATAAAATCCGGAGATCATAGTGGCCATTTAACAGGTCTGTTTCGACCAATCCATCGGTCTCCCTAAGTTCCATTTAAATAATCAGTGACAGTATTAGAAAAGTGAGCTGGAGCATCGTCATGCTTAAACCAGAGCCTTTGCCTTATGCCTAGCGAAATATCTTCTAGGAGTTCATGAAGATTATTTTGCAAAAAATGCAAGTAAGATATACCTGACAGCCAAGGTGGCAAAAAGAAGGGGCTGATGATGTTGTCGCTTAGAGGACCACACTAGACATTTAAAGAAAAGGTATGTTGGTAATGTCCAACAGCATTCGTATGAGGATTTTCTTTAGCCCAAGTATGGGTATTTCAAAAATTAAGAATTCCGTTTCTTGTAAAGTAAGATTCCTCAGTAACCAAAATGCAGTCTAAATCGATTTAACCTCTGGGAGAAATTTCTGCACTTGTTATAATCTTGTAACAAATCTTGCCTACTCGATACGTGAAATGGATACAATTGTTGTTCGCCATACACTGGTAGAGGAAACATCGAAACGACGTGACAATCTTCTGGTACTAGTAGTAGGAGATAACTGAACAGCATTGAGTATTTCTTCTTCAACGTTTGCAGTTCGTCCAAATCTTTATTGAACGGTGTATACTTGTATAGGTTTTAGCATGCCATTATTCCTAAGGCGTCTTTCAATGGCCTCAAACGTTTTACGATTTGGTATTCTTCAGTTAGGAAATTTTTCACGTTATCTTCGAACAGCAGCAGCACCGTTTCTATGTACCTTGCCATAAGTTAAAAGTATGTCTGTTTGTTCTGAAAAAGTGAATACATTTATTGTGTCTCCCATGATAATCATAACTTGAACTGTGTCATAGTGTCCACTCACACTAAAACATACAAAACTATACAAACAGATGAGCAACTACTGCCATTGCTTATCGTTCATTTGTTTATCAGGTGATTAAAAACCTGTTATTTAGTATTAAACACGTTAAACTTTGTACAGTCAGTCTTAATGTAGTAAATAAATAATAAATCTTTAACCTTTGATATCTGATTAATAAATGAGTTTAAGATATATGTTAATATGAACTTTTTTGTTTATTTTGTGTTAGTGCACACATATCTAAAATAGTGCTGTGCAATTACAAAACATCCTGTATACATGAATGGACATATTTTTTTTTATAAAGTAATGAATTTCTTTATGGTAATTCTGTCTATAGATAAAAGTCAATTAGAACATTTGTCGACAATAGAATGAAGATTCAGGTCAAAGATCAACTTCTAAAAAAAATTGTGTTGAATATGTCTCACGAACTGTCCGCTATTTATTGATTTTTTCTCCTTCGAAAAAATAAATAAATAAATAGCACTCCCCTATTGTGTGTTGTCCTAAACTCAGTTAAAACAGACCAGATGCTTTCGCGAACCCATTGATACTGATAGGATCAATCAGTTCACAGTGCTTGGCACAGGTGGACTTACAGGGGGGGGGTAGGCTTTGGGGCTTAAGCCTACCCCCCTAAAATGGTAAACTATAACCATGTTTTATAGGGAAAGATATTAAAAACTATCTCTTAAACTATTATTGTTCGTGTAATTACATTTAATAGGACTTCAAGAATCACTAAAACACCATGTCATATAGGTAGTTAGTTTCTTTCTTTTTTTTCCAAATTAATTATCGTTATGTGTATTTAAAAAAAATCTTTAGGCTGAAGCCCCCCTCCAAAATTAAATCCTGGATCTGCTAGTGGTGCTTGAGGTCAGATAAAGATGAGATAAAGCCATTCATGAAGTTTTAGATAGTCAAATCTCTCAAGGCATATATAGCTCAGGGACTGATCAATCCCTGTTACAGGCCCCTTTTTATCAAATTATTAAAATCTGTTTGAAAATACGTAAATATCTTCTTCTCATCCTAACTTACAACTATTTTATTTACGAAAATTCTTGGAATTGGGACGTTTTCAATCTGGAGATCGTAAAATTTTGTCTATTTAATTAGGTACTAAAAAAACGTAAATACTCATTGCTTTTCACTTCAATCGTAAGATAATTTGAGCACAAAATAGAGAAAAAAAGGTGTTCTCCAAAAATATTGAGCCGTTTGGCATAACCTAAACGCCCAAAATGTCAAAATAACGATGTTATATAGGCCATTCGCCACAATATTTTTGTAGGACATCTTTTTTCTCGATTTTTCGATCAAATTATCTTACGATCCAAGAGGAAAGCAAATGGGTATTTACAGTTTTTTTAGTACCTAATTAAATAGACCAAGTTAGACGATCTCCAGATTGAAAACCTCCAATTCCGAAAATTTCCGTAGATAAAATATTTGTAGTTTACGATGAGATTAAGCTATTTACGAATTTTCAGCCAGAATAATTTGATAAAAAGGTGTCTGTACCACGGACTATGGAGTTATTAGGTCTATAAAAAAAAAAAAGAGATTTTTCTTGCCTACAGTCGATATGATAAAAAGAGTTTGTGCTATTGTATAACCTCGTTATTTTGACATTTTGGGAGTGGAGGTCACGCCAAACAGACAAATATTTTTGTAGGCCACTTTTTTTAAATTTTTATTTTGTGATCTTATTATCTTATGATTCAAAAAGGTACTCATGAGTTTTTAGTCCCTAATTAAATAGATATTTATAAGTAAATAAGGTTTACTGATCTCCTGATTAAAATCGCCCCAATTCCGAGAATTTTCGTAAATAAAATATTTGTAGGCTATGAAGAGAAGAAGTTATTTACGAAGTTTTTGGCGGATGTTAATTTTTTGATAAAAAAGGGTTATGTACCGCTGAATATACGTCCCTGCTTTGAGTTGGCAGACTTGAGAAAAATTAATGCGTGACCTACACCCCCAAATTTTCAAAATACCGAGGTTATATAGGACAAACGGTCTAATATTTCTGCAGGGCACCTTTTTTCTCGATTTTTTGATCAAATTATCTTACGATCTAAGTGAAAAGCAAATGAGTATTTACAAGTTTTTAGTATCTAATTAAATAGATAAAGTTTGCCGAACTCAATTCCATGAGTTTTCGTAAATAAAATAGAAAATATTTGTAGTATCAACTATGAATCCCGGAACATGTTTAAGGAACTATTCACAAACGTGGAGTAGCTAAAGTGAATAAAAATCACTTGCGTGTTCAACGAAGAAAAGAACCGACTTCATTTATCAGAATGCAATATACAAAATCGAGAAAAAAAGGTATCCTACAAAAATATTGGGGCGTTTGGCCTATATAACATCGTTATTTTGACATTTTGGGAGAGTAGGTAGATCACGCCAAACGGCTCTATATTTTTGTAGATCAACTTTTTTTCTTGATTTTGGGCTCAAATTATCTTACGATTGAAGTAAAAAGCAAATGAGTATTTATGTTTTTTTAGTGCATAAGTAATTAGACAGAGCGTGACGATCTCCAGATTGAAAACGCCCCAATTCCAAGAATTTTCGGAAATAAAATAGTTGTAGGTTACAATGAGAAGAAGATATTTAGTAATTTCAAGCAGATTTTAATAATATGATAAAAAAGGAACCTGTACCACGGATTGCTCAGTTCCTCAGCTATATATGCCTAGAGAGATTTGACTATCTAAAACTTCGTGAATGGCTTTATCTCATCTTTATCTGACCTCAAGCACTGTGAACTGAGTGATCCTATCACTTTTTGAGGTCTCAGTGCACCCTCCCCCCCCCCCCCCTATGCCTGAGGGGAAAAATAGCCCACACTTCCTGAGACATATTCAACACAATTTTTTTAGAAGTTGATGTTCGGCCTGAATCTTCATTCTATTATCAACAAATGTTCTAATTGACTTTTATTTATAGTCAAAATTACCATAATAAATTCATTATTTCATTAAAAAAATATGTCCATACATATTTAATAATTCGATAAAAATGGGTTTGTACCACGGACTAGAATGTGGTGAATCTTTCAAATCCAAAAATGACGATCTACCAAAGTCGAAATAGGTTCTTCTCAATATTCCGTGATAAAGATGAACAACTAAAAGTTTTATTTAAATATGTCCCAGAATTTCGACACTGTTCTTGGAGTACAAGTGCTGAGCAGTGAAGATCCTCAGACTCGGTTCCGAACATTGAGGAAGGCATCTCGTGGGTCGTGTGAGTTTATTCAGCGTTCGTGCTCGCCGCGGGGTACCCACAATTATTTCTCAAGCTGATAGCCAGCGATGGCCCGGCGCAGCATCTCTATCAACTCGCTACGATCTGGTGCCAAGCTGCAATTAAAAGCATCAGGTAATTGCTGTACTCAAAAGGTACAAAGTACTCTGGCGTCTTAAGACCCCTAATTCCACGAGAAGTTCCAACATCGGTGGAGCATTAATTGATCGAACAATTGTAGAGTAGGTCTCTACTGTTTAATGTTTAATACGACTAAGACTATTCCATGAAACTAAGCCAATAGCGGTTTTATAAACTATTATACTTCAGTGAAAACTCTCACATTACATAACTATAATTATCCCAAATTCATTCGACGTATAAGCAACATCAACAAAACATCAGTGTTTCAACTGCCTCCCGCAGTGCTACATCCTACGCCCTGATGAAGACCTGCAAATTGGGTCGAAACGTCTGCAAAAATTAAATAATTCTAATTGTTTAATTTAGTATTAATTTGACCGCACCCGCTGATCAACTCTTTCTCATATCAACAAAACATGTTTATACATATTTACAATATAATATTATCTAGATACTCATGATTCCCAATTGGTAAAATTTCATATTTTACAGTGACTTTTAAATTAAAAGTTTACTTAATCATAACTATCTGTTAACTTAAAATAATCCATAATTGTCACGCATACAATAATGGATTATTATAAACTATTAGGCCCCTGCGCAAAATTCGCACAGTATATTGCTTTCAAATGCCAAATTAATAATAAAATAATGCAACGTATCAAAAGATAAAATAAATCATTTGTTACTTTATCGATAAATATAATCGACAAAGGAAACAAAAATTAATTTGGAACCAATATGTTTACAAATTTCAATAAGCTGCATCTTTGCTAAAAATTGTCTGATTTCGATAATGATTTTTTTTTTTCCTTTTGCAGGGAATTTAGTAATCTTTTATATAATCATGGTTATGATCAAGGGAAAAGTGTGTAATTTTTTTGTAATTATTCGCAAATAAAGTTTGTTTTCTCTCATAACTTGTTCGCTTGAATTTTCGAGGTGATTGGACTATTTTGTCCGCTTGAAGGAGAAGGAAGCCTTCGAAATTGGTGGCTCAATCTTGATATTTGGTGAAGAATTAACGATGATATGGCTTGCTGATCAAAAACATCATCGATTGATAATATAAACTCCTCCTCTCTCGATCATAGAGGCCTCACGTCCGCGAAATGAGGTATGTATTCAGTGACAGTACTACAATTAACGTAAGGTTGTGTGGATGCAAACCCTATGCTTTGCGTTATCTCGAAAATAGTACGTTTTTGGGCTTAAAAACGCAGGATCCGTTACGCCATAACTTCGTCAATTCTTCATCAAATCCAATGATTGACCATAGATATTATTTTTGAAGATATTGTTGTACGAGTTTACGAGAAAATCGTAAAAATGTGTTAAATATAAAGTGCCACTAATGGTCAGCAGATTTTGACGAAAAAGTTGCTGTAACATCCCAGGCATATAAAAACCTTAAATATGCAATTTCACTTTCGTACGACTTTTCGTTTTTAAACTAGACTGTTAACACAAACACAGACCAATTTGTGGGACTTTGTTACTTTGACTCAACTGACTTCAAAACGTACATTTCCGTTGAAAACTGAGATTATAAAATTTTCCCCGATCTCAATACTTCCCTTTACTATATATTTCATATATAGGTAAGTAAGTGAAAGTAGTAAATTATAACATTCTGTATTTTGTATGATAGTTCCGCAAAACTCTATCCTTTTTGTTCACTTTCATTAAAGTTGTTGATTAGGGCCGATCATTGTATAGGCGTACAGTTGTATTGTACTTTTCTCTTATTAATTTGTACTGTCTTGAATGGATTCAGAAGATATACGATTATTGTATTGTTGCATTTACTAGCTGGTCTTGGATCTAACACCTGAATCGTGAATAAATCTTACTATAACTTTCGGTTTGAATTTTTGCAATAAAATAGCATCAATATTGCACCATATTTCCAAGGGAACAAATTCGTTATTTTTCTTCTTCCTCAGCCACCTTCTCGTTTGTTTAATTGTCTACAATTTGACTAATTAATGAGTGTATCAAAATTTCTTTGGTTACGATATATAAATAAACAATACTTTTTTTTTGTAGTTTGAATGTAAAAACATCAAACCGTATATTTTTTTTGTGAAGTCTATTTTATAAATATTTTTAAAGGAATTATAATAACGTGAACATAGATTCATAATTAGTAAATGGTTGACTGTCGTGGATAATGAAGAGAAGAATAGCTGGGGTGGTCAGTCAAAAAAGAAGGCAAAAATAAATGATAATATTTATTTTTACATATGCCGACGTTTCGACCTGAAGTTCAGGCCATCATCAGGCCATCATCTGACTGCTCTAAGGTAAAAGATCATCTTTTACTCCAACTATTCGTCTCTCCATTATAATAACGTGAAGTTGAAATTTTGTAAATGGCTTGTTTTTCGTAAATTTTTTTTCTTATTCATGCTTAAGTAGAATAGCTTTGTATTCGTGCGGGAGGTATAAAAAATTGTGCTTAAAATAAAAACAAACTCACTCTTGTTCTTCTTACGCACGCGAATACATGTTCTCTTATACACGCTTAAATGTAAAAAAAAAAAAGAAAAGAAAAAAAGGGTTGTTGGATTTGGCTCAAACTTACTGGAAATTATTTAATTGAAAACAAATTTCATGGAAATTAAATGAGATTTCCTAAATAAATGTAAACTTTTAAAATTAATTTCAATTTCTAAAAAAATATATATAAATCAACGAATCAAGACAGTGACATTGTTTAAAAAACATTTTATTGTAATTATGTGAAAGAAGAAGTGAAATATAAAATTTTTTCATGGATTTGTAAAATATATGTATATTTATAACCTTGAGTACATTTACTGTAGTCTAGACTCGATATATTTAAATAATTATGTATTTATCGACGGTTTCTTTCGAAAAATCATTATGTAACATGATAGAAAATTAAATTATTGAATAATTTGACAAATATCCTCTTTATGAAATCGCATAATTATCCATTGGCAATTAGTGTGACAACTTTTGACCAATAGTAGTCGATTGTAGACAATGAAAACTACGTTTTAGTAAATTTTACTAATGAAAAATAGGAATTTAGTAACATTTATATTATTAAGATTCAGTTCATATAAGTTTTACTATGTATTACAATCCTTTCTCATTTATAGATTAAATATTTAGATGTACTTTTAAATCTGTATTTGTATTACGATCTCGGTGACTGGAATTATTTGGTTCAAAAAGACCGATGAAGTTACGAGGTTTTTATTATAATAAATAGTGTTGGTGTTATTTTATTCGCCTTAATCAGTTTTTACAACTAAGCCTTTACTTTAAGGTTTAAGATTTAGCTCCTTATGATAGATGATGCACTTCAAAAACTTTGTAATAGCCCTGGTTTTCTTGTAAATAATTTCTGTTCAAAGTAGAGTGGTAAGGGAAAATAGTTTGATGCGTGCATCAGATTTTTAAACTTAGGCCAATGTACAAATCTTAAATTTTTCTACTTTTCTACTGGAAATTGGGCAATTGGGTCTTGATGTCTGCTATCTTATATATATATATATATATATATATATATATATATATATATATATATATATATATATATATATATATATATATATATATTATATATAGTTAATCACTGTTCTTAATAATATTTTCAACTACTTCAGTGTATTTTTAATTGATCAAACATTTCTAACTGGGCATATGAATCAAACCATTTGAAAAAAGAAAACAACGAAATATCAGCCATTCCGTTAACCTAATATCCTCCCTGTCGCTAGACCAGCAATCGAATTACCTCTAACAATGTTTACACTCTCCGATATCTGTATGGCTCTGCTTTTGTCTCTAATATTATTTCTGCCAGTCTTGTACTAGCTTCGGATCGGTTAACATTGCTCTAGTTCTGTTATTATTTTAAAATATTTCAACAGTTTTAATTTAATAGTTTAAAAGTGTTAGTTTTTTTTAATTTTTAAAATAAATTTCGCGATTTTTAATGTGTGTTTTATGGTGCTTAGATATAGGTAATGCTACATATTGGATATTTCTGCATCGGATGATTTTGAATAAAATATTTAATTTTTATATATATATATATATATATATATATATATATATATATGTTTTTTTTTTTAGTTTTGGAGTGAATCCAATAAGGGTTAATAGAAAAATTATTAATAAAATAACTTAAATCTGCAATTTTCATATATATATATATATATATATATATATATATATATATATATATATATATATATATATATATATATATATATATACATATACACACACACAAATTTCGGCTTTGATTAAATTGAAAATTTCAGATTTATGTTATTTTATTAATAATTTTTCTATTAACCCTTATTGGATTCACTCCAAAACTAAAAAAAACAACTTAAATTTAATTTGAAACCAGATATTATTAACTTTTATAAATCAGAGTGTTCTAGGATCAAATAAGTTAATATCGTCAAGTGTTATTGATGATATTTTTAAAAAATTAATTCGAAAGTTGATTCTGTTGGAATTATTTAAATTAATTTAATATATATTTAAAAGTGTATTTGTAAATGTCAATTTGATTTTAATAATCAGTAAATGTGCTAAAAATACAAGAAATAATAACATCAACCATGGGTGGGGGGGGGGGAGAGGACAATATTTTGTTTATGGAAGGAGATCTCTTATCCAGCGCCTTTTTAGTCTTCTCCTCATATTCAGAGGTATGTCAGCTGTGCCGTTTCTCTTATTAATCTGTCTTTATGTCCGTTTAAATTTGTATAAAATCGTTGGTAAAGAGTCGTTATATGTTGGTCAACTTTTGGAAGGTAGAGGTCAGTATGTAGAGTTTTGTCAGTCGCGTACCTAGGTGATTTTCTTACTTGAAAATAAATTATATTTATTGCAGGCAATAGTTAATTCGAACAAAATTTAAATAATAATATAGTATTTAAAAAATACTCATATATCACTGCGTTAAAAATTTAAATATTCTTTAAAATATAATATTTAACCAATTATTTACATAAGAAATATTTAACATTGCAGATACAAATAAAAAATAAGAGAACCAACTAAAATACATTTCATTAAACTCTGTTATTGTCAATTTTCATCAAAAATTATAATTAGATCTAATAATTTCAATAAAATATTGAAAAGTCAATTTTAATTATACCAAAATCAATTTGGAGATATAAACTTTATATAATATCTAAAATATTTAAATAATATTATCTTCTCATAACGTAACCAGGCATCCATGCTTTAATTATTTAAATATATATTTTTAAATTCCATGGAACATTAGAATATTTTATTTAAAAGTTTAATGTAGTTGATATATATAAAATAAAACCCTAAAAATTTCTATTTCTATTATATTTTTTTTATTATATAAATTGCGTTATTACATGGATAACTTGAATACGGAATTACACTAATAATAATAAAATGCCTATTAAAACTTTTGAATCTAACCATCGTTATAAACCTTATCTACTTGAATATTTGCAGTATTTTAATGAAAGTGTGTAGGTGAGAATTGGCGCTAACTCTCGGCCAATCAGATTGCAGTATTCTTCTAATCAAGTTGGCATTTGTCACAGCTCAACAGTGCACTTCTTCGGTCTCCATATTAATTTAGTTTAGATTTGGCGCCGTTCGGTCTGTACCGGTTTATTTTATTTTAAATGTGTGAGTTAGTGTTACAAATGTGATAGAATTCATTAGTTTCAGTTTCTTAAATATTAAATTATTGCATTATTTAATTCCACTTCGCAATCTGCCTATTATAAAGAACCTCTGTTTTCTTTAAATATGATAGTGAACCTGAAGAAAGAAGGCTTCATTAGAACTTTCAGCTGTGAGTTTTTAAGTTTTACTCTGTAGTGCATGGTATTCTTTAATTATATTTATACATGTTTTTTTAAGTGTTGTTGTTTATTCATTTTAAAACTTATTATTAAGATGTTAATACTCAGTAGCAGTTTTATATTATTATTTTTTTTATTTTATTTTTTTTAATTTCTTTATGACATTTACAACTGTATTACATAAATACATCAAGTAAATTTGGACATAATTGATATAATGATATGAATACACTTGCTGAGTAACTACCCAATGGTAGCACTCTAATGATATGACTACATTAGGAGATCACGGGGTATTTCTTTTTATTACCGTTCATTATGGAAGTAATTGTTTTAATAACTGAATGAAGCTATATATCGATTTACATTTAATATATTCCTTTTCCAATAAAACAGGATTTATAATTCATAACTTATTTTAGATATTTCATAAGTTTAAAAAGAATAAAACTATTGAAACTCGGTTTTTTATTTTTGTATTTGTGGAGAGAAAAATAAAAACTTCAGAAGTAATATATTGCAATAAGTATCTTGAAAATATATTGGTGATAGTTCACAAGTCGTCCATCTGATAATGTCCAAGATCACTTGGTCACACTTGTTACAGCCGAAATTAGCCGAGTTGGTCCGGAGCTGACCGAACTCCAAAATTCTAATTTCTAATTATTCATACATGCATAATTTTCGCTTGTCTTAACTTCTTTCTATTAGTAATTGTAGAAAACAGCGTGAACTGAATTATAAATCACGTTGAGGTTATAATTTTTGTCAATGATTGAATATAAAAATAAATATAATTGTATAATTACTAGGTAAGTAACATATTTTATAGGGAATTCCTTTCGTGAAGTTGGTGGCTTCTTAATTTAGCTGCCAATGCAGTTGGCTGCCTAGGCGCACACTTTGGTGGGCGATCCCTCCTCCCCTCTCCCCCAATTAAAATATAGATAGGACGAGAATATCGTTTGCCCCCCCCCCCCGACATTTCGAAAAACAAAAAAAAATCAAAATTAAAAATTTTTAATCAATTAATCTACATAACTAACTAAAATAAATTAAGAAAATTGGAAAAGTCAATTACTTGACTAAGCTAAGCTCTAAAAACAGGTATGCAAGTATTTGACCATACTCTATTTCCATATTATTGAAATTTTAGTTTATATTCAGACATAATTATATCTAGCAACATATCCTAAGATTTTATGATTCATTCATGTGCACCCTTTCATTTTCACGTGAAGATTTTATGAAGCATCCGAGAATTTAGAGTTCATCTCACTGCCTCTCAAATCTTTTTTAAAATTTTATTTATTTAGAAATATAACAATCTGTCACGTGGACAATAATTATAGTGATATATGAACACATTCATACCATATATACAGAAAATATAAAATTAACAAAAGCAAAATAATAATCAAAAACTATGCACACTAAAAAATAAAATAACCTAAAGATAAGTAAATTAAAAACATAAAAACACCGTCATACCCATGTACAATAAGGCAGGGAACCCCAAGCCAGGCTTCTCCCCCCAACTATAAAAGGAAAAACAGGACTTCAAGAGATCCCTGCGCTACTCTCTCAACTGGCGCTAAAGCCTTTAAAAAAAAAAGTAATATATTCAATTTCGTTGTTAAAATATTTTCAAATATACCGGTACCCATAAGCAAAAAAGAAATGTATGTACATATATATAAAACTAGCTAATATGCCCATCGTTAAAGGGTGTATAGTTAAAATTTGAGAATCTTTTTTCGAGATAGATATTGTATTATGGGGGAGGAGGGTTAATTTCATAACATTGGGTGAAGAGGGAGAGGTAATTTTAATTTTTAGAAGTTTTTCTTCCGATTTCAGGCTAATCCGTTTGGTTAATCCTAAAAATGTACACGACAACATTTCTTAGGCTCGGGAAGTTGAATAGAATGACAACTTGAGCGGAAGATCGGACATAGTTGAAAAATGAGTGTGTTTTAAGCGCCAATACGTTACAGACGTTTGGTATTTCGGATTTTTCCGATTGAACTGTGATAATTTTATCCATCAGTTGAATAATACAACAGTTAAATATGGCTCGCGGTAGAGTAGTTTGGGATGAGAATCGAAATAACTGCCTAACCGTGATCTCTTGACAGATTACTCAAGACTTCATAACTCTGGTTCTTTTTAATATTTTGTTTTCATTTAAAGCCTATGTTTTAACTCAAGTAAACCTTAATATAATGTCAAAATTTCAAAAGTCTACAATTAGCTATTGCTGAGCTTAGCCCTGACACTTGTTAGAGATTAAAAAAAAAATTGTATTAAAATAATTAATTTTAATCATATTGAATATTTAATTGTTGACCGTTGCATTTTAAAGGAAGGAGATGGTCCGGGATGGCGGTCATAAATAGGCTAAATAGTGGCAAAATTAATATATTAAAAGCCAACGTTTCGACCCGACTTTGCAGGTCTTCTTCAGGGAGATGTGTTCAGCTAGCAGTTTCACTTAGAACTCAAAGTTCTAAGTTTCTGTTCTAATTGAAACTTCTAGCTGCACATACCTACCTGAAGAAGACCTGCAAAGTCGGGCCGAAACGTTAGCTTTTAATAAAATAGT
Organism: Nezara viridula; assembly: GCA_928085145.1. Lineage (NCBI taxonomy): Eukaryota > Metazoa > Arthropoda > Insecta > Hemiptera > Pentatomidae > Nezara > Nezara viridula. The sequence continues at coordinate 150,224,529 of OV725080.1, read as the reverse complement.
TTTGCCACTATTTTAGTCTATTTATGACCGCTAACCCGGACCATTTCCTTCTTTTTTAATTAATTTTAACCTATCAAGCAACTGTAATTTCAAAAAATGTTGAATGAAATAAAATTCAAATATAAAACAGCCCCCATCATAGCCCGGGAGGGAGGAGACACGAATGCCTAAGGCCGTCACTGACTTGATTAAATCGACAAAGTTAGCGATCTCCAGTTTGAAAATGCTCCATTTCTGAGAATTTTCATAGATATAAAAGTTGTGGGTTACGATAAGATGAAGCTATTCATGAAGTTTTAGGTGGTTGTTAATAATTTGATAAGGAGTCGGTATTGAGGACTATAGTCATGTAATTGATTGAAATAGAGGAAAAGCTCTTCTGATCCTCTTTAATTGACTTTTTTTAGTCGAAACGTTGTTTATCAAAGTTCATATGCAACCTCCGTTTAGGTTACAGTGATTCTGCCATCGAGATAAGGACGACACCTGGCGGAGACGCGAAGAAGAAGCGAGAGGCCCCCCCAGCGAGCTAACGGCTCGTCAGTGATGGAAGAGGCGGCGCTCCTGTGAGCACGCAACAGCTTACCTTTTATTCCGCCTTTAGCTTCTTTAATGGCTCGGCTTGCACGCGACCTTCGGCAATCAATAAAGCCGCGTTCAATAGGCCAGTCGACAAAAAAGGCGCCCAGATACTTGGACGCCCCCAGGCCTTACTCTTCGATTGTGTGGAACTATGGTTCTGTCCCGGAGCATGGGAACGCCTTTGAGGCGTTAGTATTCTTTTTTTCTTTCTTTTCCTCCACCACTCTCTCTAAATGAATACCGTTATTGGTATTTAATCATATTCTTTAAGTTTTGAGGACCATACGTATTTAACTTTAAAAAATGCACCTATCTTTAATACTGAAACAGAGAACGATGGAATTAAAGTAATTATTACGCGCACGTGTTCTAAAATTCAAGTATTTGAAGAATACTACGATCACTGAACGCAAATTAGAAAATATTTTAAAAATACATCCTGCGTTAACAAAGTCGTGATTAGTTGATTTGTAAAAACAGTAATATTTTCCTTCTATATGGATTTTTTTAAATTTATTCATGATATTTACAACTGTATTAAAAAATTAAATACAATAAGTAAATTTGATAACAGAAAATAATAACATGAAATGACTTGTTGAGAAACTACCCACCGATAACACTCTAAAAACAAAATGTATTTACAGTAAGAGATCTCGAGGCCATCTTCTTTTCAGACGCCTCGGAGGGTTATCAGGAATAGAAGAGTAAGCAAGATTAGAGACGAGAGGATTCGGATGGTTCTGAAGTTTATTATGGAAGGATTGGTATCTGGATTGGGCCAAATCGGAAACATAAGGAACATTAAGGTCATTATGGATTATTTTATTGGTGACAAAGTAAGGAGCATTGAGGAATTTCCGAAGGATTTTGGATTGTAAAGATTGGATACGAGAGGAATTCGATGGCTTAGTGGAACCCCAAAGCTTAACTCCGTAAGTCCAAATAGGTCTTATTGTAGGCATGTATATAAGTCTTTTGTTATTAACTGGAAGCTTAGATCGTTTGTCTAGTAAGTGTTGGAGTAGTCTGGAACGTCGAGCGGTTTCTTGTCGTTTCAGTCCGGTATGAGGATTCCAAGTTAGACGTTTGTCCAAGTGAAGTCCAAGGTATCGGATTTGTTCAACAGGGATAAGTGGAGTATTATTAAAGGATATTCTGGGACATGAGGTCATAGGTTTACGTCGAAGGGTAAAGGTGATTTGATGGGATTTATTAAAATTTATTTTAATCCTCCAGTTTTGACACCATTCTTCAAGGCTTGTGATCTATATGGATTTAATGACATGAAATCACTAGCTGAGTAACTACCCAATGGTAGCACTCTAATGATATGTTTACATTAGGAGATCACGGGGCCGTCTTCTGAGATGATTCTGAAGTTTATCATGGACGGATAGGTATCTGGATTGGGCCAGATCTGGAAAAAAAGAAACATTAAGGTCATTGTGGATGGTCTTATTTGTAACAAAGTAAGCATCCAGTAAGCATTGAGGATGAGATAGAAGATAAAATAAGAAGTGAATAGGTGCAATTTAAATGTAGAAAGAGAGCTTTGCGGGCCAGGACTAGAGTAAAATTTCATAACATTATAATATAGTTAATGATTTGTTTAATAGTTTCATGGGAAAGATTGCAGAGGTCTTCAGGTATCATATATTAATGCAGTGAACTTCGGATTTGTCATGAAGAAGTTCGAATATAGATGGTCAATAATAAGAATACTTACATGACTTTCGATTTTTTATTTGTTGGTAGGGTAGTCCCTATTATTCTGATCCATATTTTTAAAGTTAATTAACATTAAAGATAAGTGGTGGGAAAAGAGCTGCGTTACGAGAGTGAAAAGACGACTACGTCATGAGCTGCCAGCTGATATCGTTGGCTTATTATACCTATTTCATTTATATAGGATTATATTTATATGTATTATATACATAGAATAGGGAAATGTTGAAAGCATCATGTTTTGGAGCGGTATACTTCACACCTTAGTGGATTCAGGCCACACCCCTATATCGCCCAGTCGCACTGTTATTTTAATTCTTAATTAAAAATGCATTTTTTTGGTCATTTGAGCTCAATCGTACATACGTACATACTCAAATTTGTTGATAAACAATACAAACAGTTTAGTAATCAACTGGTAGTCTTGGTCTGGTATACAGTCCCATATGGTTGTTTTTCGAACAATTTCTTATATGAGTTCACTTTTGTCGAGACACTCACAGTTTCATTAGGTCATGGGATCAAATTGATCTAACATAGAAATTTTTGGTTAAACTACAGAAACACTCACATAGAAAGTATAGAAACTCTAGGAAAAAAAGTTCAGGAAACATAATAGTGGATCAATTATGACTGGCGCGGATATATTGAAGAGGAATTGCTTGGGGTGTGCAGTCTTAAGTAAAGAAGTGAATATAAATAAATTATATTTATTTTTGTTTTTGCCGACGTTAAGGAAACACTATTCTTCTAATTATTAATTATTATTATTAGCAGGACTCTAGTTATAATTATATTTTTTATAGTAAAAATGTTGGGGTGGACCCATGGCCAAGTTTTTGAAATTGATTGAAGTGATGAGCTATCTCAGAAGAACATTACATTTCTTATATAAACTTTTTGAAGTGAAAACTTCTTTAGGGGTGTTTTGCATTTTTTCGTGGAAAATGAAGTAGATTGATCCATCAGATTTCCGAAATGTTAATGCTCGGGTAAAGTCGGCTAGAGTTGACTAATGTTTTTATATATGGATTAAAATATCTCAAAAACTAAAAATCGGACATGCATAATGTAAGTAAGGGATGTGTTTATCATTTCATCCTTTTTGTAATGAGTTATAAATTAACATTGTATCTTAATGTGGAGCAATTTTAGAGCGGCGAAAAGGAAAAAATTATGTCGAAAACCAAATAATAACGAGTTTTATTGAAAATGTTGATTAAATTATACCAGAAATTAAAAATTGGTTCTTTATACTGTAAGCCAGGGAAATGTTCAATAGTTTATCCTCTTTGTAATAGGCTATTATTTATAATTTATATTTCATATTATTAATCTCGCCTTGTTGATATTTTAATTTCTATCGTCGCACACCTTAGTTGTTTTTTTTTTTTTACTCCTGAGATTTACTTCTTCAATATTTTCCATTATTTATGGGCCCATATACGTGTTGAATTAATGAATATTGTAATTCATCCTTCAATATTTTAACACGTATAATACAATAATACAATACCTGAAGAATAGCTGCAAGGTAAACCTGCGCCTGGCACACCTGGCGGAAAAATATGTTAACTACAACCCCGACTTGGCCCGAGAGATCGCGTAAAAGGGTCTATAAAGTCTGGTGGTCTCCCCTGGTGTTTGAAAACCAGGCTACTTTTTAGGACAAAGCTTTGGTTGAGAAATTTAATCGTGTAATAATTCCTTAACAGAGTCGATACTGATGTTTTGATTCCAATGAATATGAAAGGAATGGGCCAGACTTTGCTCAAGGAATTTCTGTCTTCCTGGTCGACTTTAGGTCGAGCCGAAAAATGATATGATATTACAGACGATCTCAAGGTTAAGTTCCACACGAGCTAGCTGTTAACACAACCTCTTTGTTAGGCCTCGAAAGGATTACTGTGTTCCGTTTTCTAGGACATACGGCGGAGTGGATTCCGGAGGTAATAGTTTTTGCCTTCTACATTCCATTCCTTTTATTTCGTCTTAACTTTAGAACTTTTAGTTTTTCCTACCTCTTTGGCTTAACTGCTCCGTTCGTTTGAATCCTGCTAAAAGATTATCCTAGGGATGGGCGATAGTCGATAGTTTTCCACTATCGATAATTCGATTGTTTCGATAATTCAGTAACTTCCCGACACAGACTTAAAAAAGGATTTATTTTCACTACATTCTTTAGTTATTTACTTTAAAATGTTATATAAACTTTATAATAATTAACATTTATATTAGAAAAATCCTTAAAGCTTTATGTTAAGGCATTAATAATAAAGAACTATAATAAAATTGTATTGCTGCTCAACTGTGTTGAGTTGTTAACTGACACAACATACTAATCTATCTGATGTGACAATATTTAAGAATTCGGCTTGATAAACTTTGATATAAAATGTCATTTGCTGTCCCTTTCCTTTTCTCATCCTCATTCTTCTCAATCTGTCTCCCGAATCCATAAAGCAATGACCTCATTTAATAGATAGCCCGTGGTAACCACCCATTTTTATCGAATTATTAACATCCCTCTGAAAGTTCGTAAATAGTTTCATCTCATCGTAACCTAGTTTCATCTAATTCGTATTTTGTTTACGAAAACTCTTGGAATTGGGGCTTTTGCAAGTACAGCCGATTTAATGAATGTTTTTTCAATATATTTTCATTATTACCAATAAATACTTTACTAAAAAAGGTACTTTAAAGAAAGGAAACTCTGTAAAATTTGGATTATTTCTATGAGGATATGATCTAACTCTAAATCTCTTCGAAAATGTGTAAAATCTATGATATAAAGACGGTTATTCGGTTAATTGATTTTGACGAAAATTTAGTAACATCCCAGGCGTATACTTACTTTATATGCGTAATTTCAGTTTTATAACTTTTGTATTTGAGCTCCACTGTTCACATATCCAGTGTGTTTCGTTATTGCACGGCACTATTTTAGGTATGTGTTCACTAACACAAAATAAACAAAGAAGTTGATATTAACATATATCTCAAACTCATTTATTGAACAGATATCAAAGGTTAAAGATTTATTATTTATTATTATTACAACATTTAAAGTGACTGCTCAAAGGGGCTTCCGTTTTGTTTAATGCAACATTCAGCACGACGAATCCATTCCTCTCTGGCTCTTCGTATAGCATCAGGATGGTGCTTGATAGTTACTGCGGATTCCACGATCCGATTTCTTAGCTCTTCTTGCGTGCGAGCTAGACAAACAGATGAGCAATTACAATCATTACTTATCGTTCATTTGTTTATCAGGTGATTAAAACCTGTTATTTAGTATTAAGCACGTTAAACTTTGTGCAGTCAGTCTTACTGTAGTAAATAAATAATAAATCTTTAACCTTTGATATCTGTTTAATAAATGAGTTTGAGATATATGTTAATATGAACTTTTTTGTTTATTTTGTGTTAGTGAACACATACCTAAAATAGTGCCGTGCAATGACGAAAGACCCTGTATATTCTTTTTACGAGACTTGATTATTTAGGCTCTGAAGATCTTTTTTTTTTTGTTTTTATTCATAAAAATTTAAACCATTATTAAAATAAAAATACATTTAGTAAATGTGAAGAGAACATATATTTCGGTTGAAATATCAAATTCGAAATTTGTCTTAATAATTGGAATACATTAACTTTCTTTAAGGGCAAGGTATGAAGTCTTAGAAAAATTTTTTACTTTCCTACCTTTACTAGAAATGAATTGCTATCTGGTCAAATTTCCGATGTGCAGTTTTCGACGGATGTATTCATTCCATTTCGGAGCCCCGTGAGAACTATATAAAAATCGTTTATTTCGGATAACTGTTAACGAAGTTACATCTATTCAGTTTCGTATGAAATATGAGTTCAAATCCCGGTGCCAGAAAGAGGGGAAACAAGAGAGAAAAAAAGAAAAGTAAAAAAATCTGGTGCCCGCACCACATACATTTCACTTTCCCCTCTACTATTAATAGAACATATTCTCTGACGAAATTAGGCTATGGCAAAAAAATGTTTGATTAGCAATATTGAAGTGTATTGATTTCTTTTTTTACGCTGATCTTTCATAATCCGGTTTACATTGCTTTAGTTCATCAAAGATCGTACTCAAACCTTTCCATTGATCAATTTTCAGGAAAATAAATCTAATTCAATTTTTCTTTTTCTCTTTAATGGACATATTTAAAGATATAAACACTTTTCTGAAATTGATAGAAAAGTCGTGTAACTGGACACACCAGATTTTATTTTCTTAAAATTTATAGTACCTGTGTTTTCAAAATATTGAATTGAGCGGGTGTTTTGCGAATAATAAGTTAACGTACACTTAAATTAAATGGACGGGGGTTGAAATATTGTCAATGAACTATAATTACTGTTGTCCAAAATCGGTCTTGCAAGACCATTGCAAAGTGGAAGACCAACACTGTCTATTTGTTGCAAGACCAAGACCAAGAATGGTAAAAAAAAATCGATTTTTTAAAAATAAAAATTGAGATAAAATAGTTACTAATACTTGACAATTTTAGTTATTATATGTAAATAATTGGTATGACCAATATACTTCTGCATTTAACTCTTCTAATTTTTCATTCAGACTTCATCTCTCTAGTAGTAAGGTAATAGGCAACTGCAAGACTGTTACGAGAGTCTTGCGCAAGACCAAGACTCGTCTCTGTCTCGCATTTGGACAACATTAATTATAATCCCTACTCCCGAAAGGAAAATTTTATATAAATGAACAAGTTATAATAAATATAATTCATGTTGAACTTCACTATCAAACAAAATACTTGCATCAAGGTCGTCCGCGTCCATTTTACCGAAGACAATAATATTATTGAGTTATTTAAAATTTGTTGGGATTTATAATATTGTTCGATGTAGAGAAGTGTCTGCTAATAGTTTCAATGGATATTATGGTCCCCGTCTTCCCAATAATTGAGAACGACGCCATTATAAATTTATTATTGCAGCCGATTATCTTGTTTCAGTTTCTTAGGTATATCCAATGAATGAAGTCAGAAATAAAGATACCACGCATTATCTCTTAACCAAATCTCTCGAATTCGTGATCGAATCCTTTTTTCTTCTTTTCTCTTTTTCTTCATGACCTCGGTTACGAAACCTTTATTCCTCTTTGAGATCGAGGCTCCTTTTGTCGCGCGACGGTTCCGTGGAAACGGGAACACGAAAGTATCCTGGGCGAGGCTAAAGACAAAAATATATATAATAAGTCCAAATGAGGGGTAATTTCGGCACTTTTGAAAAGCTGTCGAAGATCGGACATCTCGGTAGTGCATACGAGTTCTTGGAAGGTGACGGATAAAATGAAACGGAAGGGAGCAACCTGATTTGTAGGCGGCCCCGAAATATTTCTCGAAATATAATTTGATCGGAGGAAGGAATTGAAAAGAAGTGGAAGACAAAAGGAGGCACGCGACTCGTCTCATTAGAGAGAGCCGAAGTGTACATTGTTGTACCTCGCCGACAATGTATGATTAAACCAGTCTCTTTCTTCATTCTTCTTTTTCATTCTCCGTTTTATTCTTTCAGATTTTTTTTTTTCTTTTCGATCTCTAATATTCTATACATGTTTTTTCTTGTGTTTTTTTCTCCTCTCTTGTTCTTTAAAGGAAATTCTTTCTTTCTCGCGGGAGGTAATTTTAAATGTGTATTATTGTGCAGGACAAGGTTTCAGGACGTAGTTAAAAGATTCCTGATACCGTAGAGGTCCTTCCGATTCGGTTTTAATAAGAGGCTTGTTTTGTTGTTGTGATGTCCTTATGGGAATCAGATCAATCTGGATTCCCAACCTTTTTATACTTGAAAACATATGCTGCCATTCTCGTATTCTAAACTAACAAACAATAAGCGACTTTCTCTCTTCTTAAGGGCAGTTGTTCGATTTAGGTTTTATGTATTTGTTTTGTATTTAACCTAAATTAACTCTAGGGCAAGAGCGGATCCAGGATTTAGTTTTGGAGAGCTTCAGCCCAAAATGTTTATATATATATATAAAACGATAATTACTTTAGAAAAAAAAGAAACAAACTAACTACCTGTATGAAATGGTGTTTAAGTGATTTATGATTCCTATTAAAAACGCAATTAAACGACCTATAATACTTTGAGAGATAATTTTTTAATATTTTTTCCATAAAACAGGGTTATATTTAGTAGCTCTGTATACATTATTGTTATCGTTTGAGTATTTAGCTAAGATCACTCACAGTAACAAATACAGACCAATAAAAACAAAATATTTTTTGTTGGGGCCCGAATACCTCCTTCCCTTCCCCTCCCCCCGTAAATTCACCTGTGCTTTGGTATATAATTAAATCTGTACCTTTGAGCATTTGACAATGATGAGTCTACATATTAATCATTATTTAAAGACACTGATATTTTATATTGTCAGCTTTGTCTTTTCTTTTTTAGCAGAAACACACCTCATTTTAAAGAAGAACTCAATGTATTTTTTATTATTTTATTTTTCAAAAGAGTATAATTATAATTTTTCCTGCTGTACATAGTCTTAAGTGTTTTATCATAGTTTTAAGTGTTTTGTATATAGATTTTTTTTTTTTTGTATATAGCTTGTTTAACTAATATTTTCTTTACTTTCTCTTTTTTATTATTGTTTTATTTTGGCCAGATGTAGTATTTTAATTATGTTCTATTTTGCTATTCTAAAAGGACTTTGCCCCAGAATAAAGTTATTTTTTATTTCTATTTCTAAAGACAATTTCTGGATATGACACTGGAACGCTATAATCTTGATTCATTACATTTGTTTCCTTAATTAATCGAGGAATACACATCTATTCAACCACGGGAGGATCTATGTAGGAACGGGAGAGAGAAGGGAGCCCTTTAGGGCTGAAGCTCCCCTAAATGGTAAAATATACAAAAAAATATATCTAAAAGTATTATTGTTCGTATAATTATTTTAATAGGATTCAAGAATTACTTAAACGCCTTTTCATATAGGTAGTTAGTTTCTTTCTTTTTTTCCTAAAGTAATTACGATTATATAAAAAAAAAAAAACTTTCTGGCTGAAACCAAAATTAATTCCTGGATCCGCTACTCTATGCAAATTTCTTTAAGTACTACATAAATTTGTTTTAGTTGATAATGTTTCGAAACTTTTACCTGAATGGCTGACAGCATCGAAGTCCAATCGAAATCTATTAGCCAAGTGTAGATGCCTCATCTCTCTTCATGACGAGATGTCCTCCGAGATGCTATCTGGCCCCTCACTGTCTACTGGAGTCCAGAAATTAACTGGACGCTCATAATTCAAGCAGATTTAACAAACCAGTTCCAAATGGAAGCCCCTCATTCGTTCATCGAACATAAAACTCTCCCATTGAGCTGAGGCGAGGATGGAAAACTGGCATATCTGGCTCAGTATCGGATAATTTATCCAGCTGCCAAAATCCGAATGTCTTGCAGTTCCCAGGTCGTCCGTCTCCGGCGGCTTCACTGAAGTCGAGGAATTATAATGGACGCTTCTTTTAAAGACGTCGAGGAGTCTGTTCTTGAGCTGCGTATTTTATTGTACCGAGCTGTCGGAGTTCTTGGAAACCCAGGTTCTGATTTAGGGAGAATTTAAATGAACAAAAAAAAAAGTTGCATTTCTCTCGCGACATTATAATATTCATAGACATTATTATTTAACAGTAGTATAATAAATATTTCATACTATTAAAATTATTAAGATCGTAAGGACTAAATTTAAAAAATGTATATATAATTATATAAAAAATATACATATATATAAAAATATATAATTCGTTCCACTACTTTTTGGAATTCCTCCCTACTTAAAATCCGCCATGCACCAACCTTATCCAAATTTAAAATACTTATTCCAATTCCAATACCATCCAATCAGACGCTGGCTAAGTTTTATTATGTAACACGGTTTTATTTTTATATACATAAGTATTTTCCATGAATTGGAAAAGATTCCGTATCACTTTTGACATATCTTTGGGTAGAGTGAAGAATAAATTATTATTATTTTTATCCAACACTGTCATCACCACCTATGCCGATGACACGTGTATCCTATCAGTTAATAACGATCCTTTAATTGCATCCCAAACTCTTCAATCACATATCACAAGCCTTGAAGAATGGTGTAAAAATTGGAGAATAAAAATAAATTCCAACAAATCCCATCAAATCACTTTTACCCTCCGTCGTAAACCTATGATCTCTTGTCCTACAGTATCCTTCAATAATACTCCACTTATTCCTGTTGAGCAAATCCGCTACTTAGGACTCCACCTTGACAAACGACTCACTTGGAACCCCCATACCAGACTGAAACGACTAGAAACCGCCCGACGTTTTCGACTACTGCAGCACTTACTAGACAAACGATCTAAGCTTTCAATCAATTATAAACGACTCGTATATATGACAATAATAAGACCTATTTGGACTTACGGAATTGAGCTTTGGGGCTCCACTAAACCATCGAATTCCTCTCGTATCCAATCCTTACAATCCAAAATCCTTCGTAAAATCCTCAACGCTCCTTACTTTGTCACAAATAAAATCATCCATAAAGACCTTAATGTTCCATATGTTTCCGATCTGGCCCAATCCAGATACCTTTCCTTCCATAACAAACTGCAGAATCATCCGAATCCTCTCGTTTCAAACCTTGCTTCATCCTCGATCCCTGATAATCCTCCGAGGCGTCTGAAAAGAAGATGGCCTCGGGATCTTCTAATATAGAACTTTAATTTGAGTTCTACCAATGGGTAGTTTCTCTTCATGTTGTACATGCCATGTTACAAATTTCTCATTTACTTATTGTATTCTCTATGTAATACAGTTGTAAATTCCACTGAAATAAAAAAAAAAAAAAAAAAAAAAAAAAATTATTATTTTTACATTTTTACCATTTACAAGATTCTGTATATTTGATATGTATTTTTATTTATTTTTTATGAATTGGAAAATATGCAGTATCACTTTTGACATAGCATGAGGAAGGAAAAGAGGAGAAATAATTTGTTTTTATTTATTTATTTTTTATCCTTTTCAAAATTCTCCCACCTTCCACACACTGGAACAAGCTACGGTGCGGCTAGGATCGCGGTGCGGTCATGCGTTTTCTATCCTCAGTTTGTTTTAAACATGCAAATAATATTTTAGTAGCCAGCAAAATACTTTTTAAAAATATATGGTGTGTCCACTCACACGACTTTCCTAGCTATTTCAGAAAAGTTTTTATATCTTTACATATGCTCATGAAGAAACAAAAAAGAATTGAACGAGATTTATTTTCCTGAAAATTGATCAAACAAATGATTTGAGTACGATTTATTTGACAAACTAAAGCAATGTAAACCGGCTGAAGATAGATCATTGTAAACATTTCAATACTCACTAATATTGCTGTTCAAAAACTTTTTGTCGTAGCATAGTATTGTCAAACAATAATTTCTGTAGAGGAAATAGTGAAGATTGTGTGATGCGGGCAACAGATTTTCTTACTTTCAATTAGTCATCTTTATTCTCTTATTCGCCCCTATCTGACACTGGGATATGAATCCGTAATCTTACATTGGAAATTGAATAGCTGTAACTTCGTTAATAGTTGTCCAAAATGAACGATTTTTATATAGTTTTGGAGGGAATTTCATTATCTTTCAAACGGCAGGCTAAACGGCGTTCATTCTTGGCACAGACAGACAGACAGAGTTCGTATAGGTAGGAAAGTAAAATATTCAAATGGTGCGTTCATAGTTCTTAACTAGCTAAGGCAGTCAAAATGTTTTCTCCTTGAGTCACGTTTTGGTATATTCTTTTTATAAAGAGAAGAAAAAATAATTAGCGACAGTGGAGATAATTGTTCCGATGCGGACAGACATAGCTCACAGCTGCTTCGACCAATTCAGGAATTCGTCGTTGGATACTTTTTATAGATCGGTCCGCTGGCCGTAAAGAGGCTAGTAGAGAAGCTGTTAGCTTAACGACCCTGAAAAAATAAAGAAAAAAGTGTCACCAAGAATTGTTCAATTGCTCTCCATTAGCATAGGGCTTGTGTGATAGCACTTAGTTCTGAGAAGTTTTTCTTTTCGCAATGATATGACTCTCATTGATGATTTCGTTGTTATTATAATAGGTCATTAATAAAGTCTTTGGACATTAAATCGTAGTAAAGATATACCGGATGACTCAGGTCTTAATGACCTAACTCTGGAGAAGGGGGAGAGGGTTATTCTAGACAAAATTTCTAACAAAAAAGTTTATTTGATGCATAGTCTGATTTCAAACGGAAAAGGAGCTAACAACAATTTTATGTTTTTCTTATCGTGGTCATGGTCTTCATTGAATAAGAAGCAATTGCTCAAAAACTGTTCTAGTTAATTAAATTAAAAGTACCCCATAGTAAATTAGATAAACATATTTTGAGAAAACAGTGATTAAATTGAATTAAATTAATGATAAAAACGACTTTCAGAAGGTATATTACGGCTGTTGTACAGAGATAATGAGATAATGCTGCTCGTGTATGGGTACTGTAACTGCAGCAATACAGTGGTATTAGATATTCTGAAAGTCCCTTTTATAATTGATCTTAGTAAAATAATTCCGTCTACTTTACGATGGTGTACTAAGAATTAAATTATCTTGAGCAGTTTTTGCCCAATTGCTTCTTATTCAATGAAAACCATGACCACCTTAATAAAAATACAAAAGTGGTCTTAATTCCTTTTCCGTTCGGAATTGGCCCATGCATCAAATGAATTTTATTTGTTAAAAATTTTGTCTGGAATAACTTCCCCTCCTCCCAGAGTCTGGCCGTTAAGAACTGAGATATCCTTCATATTTACTATAGTCAAAACAGGATTGGTAGGGAAGATCAGGCGAAAATCTCCAGGAGTGAGTTGCACACAGGAAAATTATAAGAAAAACAAAACTATATTTGTTACTGAAGGAAGTTAGACGACTGTTCTACATATCATGTGTGATAAATATTCAGGACGCAGTCATTATAAATTTTTTATTAGTGCCGACGTTTCAAGCCAAACATAGAGGTCATCATCAGGGCGTGGTTCAAGTGACTTGAATATCTTCAGTCCTCGAAGATATTTATTTATCGTTACATGTATTTATATTTCGGTTTGATTTTAGAGAATTTCGTCATACGAGACTGTTGTGCCTATATTTTCTTTATAAGACCAAGTTATATCTTACCATTTTGATAAAAAAAAAAAAAAAAAAAATCTGGTGTGTCCACTCATACGACTTTCCTACTTATATCAGAAAAGTTTTTATATCTTTACATATGTTTATGAAGAAACAAACAAAAATTGAACTAGATTTATTTTCCTGAAAATTGATGAAAGAAAAGATTTGAGTAAGATTTATTTGATAAACTAAAGCAATGTAAACCGGCTTAAGGTAGATCAGTGTAAAAATTTCAATGCTCTCTAATATTGTTGACCAAAAACTTTTTGCCATAGCTTAGTATTGTCAAACAATAATTTCTGTTAGAAGTAGAGGAAATAGGGAACCTTGTGTGAAGCAGCAGATTTTCTTAGGGAGTTAGGCCCCATAACATTTTTCTTTTCTTCATAATTTTTTCCCTGCGTTTTCTCGGGAATATTATTAGAACATTATAAGAATGTTTCATTAAAATCGTCAGAGCCATTTTCGCGCTACAGTCTATAGAAAAACATGTTTTTCATTTATTGCGCGCAAACTACTTCGCACGGAGCACCGAATTTCTGTCACAGGCATCAGTAGTCAAAACCCTACAATAAAAAAAGAAGCAACAAAACCGGTTGAGTAGTTCCCGAGAAAACTTGGCACAGACAGACAGACCAATGGCTAAAAATGTGTTTTTCGGACTCAGGGGGCTCTGAAACGTATAGATGCGTCGAAAACCGCCTATCGGAAATTTGACCCGATTGCAATACTTTCCTTACCTAGTATAGGTAGGAATCAATAACACATATATGTTTTAGAAGTATAGGTACGCTTTTATACACTATTTACAATCTGGCTAGGTAACTCCAAAAACAGGACTCCAGAACATCGTTGCATTACTCTCTCAACCACATCACTGATGCTAACCCCAGTGGAGATTAAGCGAGAGCGCTTTAGCCACATACTTTCATGTCCTGAGTGGAGAATCTGGCTATTGCCAGAACTCCGATAAGTACATAGTACATAAGATCGCGGGGCCACTGCCGTTTTAACCTTATTGGAGGATTAGGGAGATGGATGGTGCTGGATAGGAATTGTTCAAGAGGATTATGATGATATATATGGTTCTAGTGAAATTTGGAAACAATTTCTGTGATAAGGTCTAGGACAATGGGATATTAAGGTCATGGTGTAAGGTTTTGTTGGTTACATAAAACGGAGCTTCGACTATTGTTCCATGGACTTTGGACTGAAATTGGATGCGTAAGATGTTATAAAATTTTATAGGTTAAAACATCGGATTCACAATATTTCACGATTGCAATAATTTACCTTTCCTTCTTTAGAGAGTGAATATAAAAAAAAAAACCTATCATATTTGATTATATAATTAAATGATATCATATCAGCAAATGATCATATGATAAACTGTATTCTTGCATTTTCTACGACCAAGTTATCGGAAGAATGGAGAATCTTCTTGCGGCAAATACAGAGAGAAGTCTGAGAGTGGGTTCCGCAGGGAGAACAATGGTAAGGACACCGCATTCCTTCGAGAAGACGTCCTTCAGGAGTCCTATTATATTTAAATACAAGGACTAAAAGTGTAGCAGGGCACTAAATCGAGAGGCTGTCGCCTTCAAGCGGTCCTGGGGCAAAGCCAGTTGTTTGTTTTAGCGGCTAAGGCGGCTTCAGCTGACTGCCAGCGAATTCTCTTGTCCTGTTCTACGACAGTGATCCTAACTCCAAGGCTAAATTTCCAAAGCATCGTTTACACGGTGACAGTTTAACTGTCTCGTAGAATAGTCTCGACAGTGACCTGCTGACAGTAAACCTGATCACAGAAAAAATGACGAATTGTCAGAAAAATGAAAGCTGATTGAGCACTAAACAAAAGAATAACTGCTTTAATGATTACTAGTATGAATTAGTAATGAATGATTACGAAGAATGAAAAAGACTTATGAACAGCTGCGTAAGATTTGTAATTGGTGCCCCGAGATACTCCCATGTCTCTCACCACTACACTGAGTTAAAGTGGCTCTTCCCCTCCATTCGAAGCCAATATTTCCTAGGTACATTCCTTGTTATTTAAGAATAACAAAATATGTTTTTTTACCAGTCTTGGTGTTAGTCTGGGAAGGTGCAAGACCAAGACTTTTGGCAACACTACTAGAATAGAATAGAATAGAAAATAATTTTATTCTGGGATGAAGTCCCTTTAGAATAACAAAAAAGTATAAAATTAAAGTATTATATCTGGCCTAAGTAAAAACAAACATAAACAGTAAAAATAAAGTAAAGAAAATATTAGTTAAACATAATATGTACAAAATAAAAAAAATCTATATACAAAACACTTAAAACCATGCCAAGACACTTAAAACTATGTACAGTGGTAAAATATAAATATACACTTTTAAAAAAATAAATAAAAAATACATTGCATTCTTCTTAGCAATAAACTCTGTGTTTCTGTAGAAAAAAAGAAAGAAAAAGAAGAAGAATCTGATAGTAAGTATTTGAGTGATGAATTATATGCAAATATATCAATATTTGAATTATTTTGAATAATATGTAAATTTACATAAAAGGTTAGCGGGGGTATCTGTTTTTGGGATAGAAATAGGAATAGGAGGGTTTTAAATGTAGATAGGGAGGGAGAATGCCGAATTTTGATAGGAAGGTAATTTCAGAAATTAACAAAGCTAGCAATAAACGAGTTTTGCAACGAGGCAGGTCTGTGAGAAGGAATGTAAAACTCGGAAGGTCGAGATCTAGTGAACAGGGAGTGGATTGAGGACTTGAATTGGAGGTTGTAGGCGGAAGAAGAACCATGATCCCAGAATAATTCTTGTTTTATATTAAATTATATTTTAATTAATTTTCTGTATTATATTTTAGTGTTATTGTTTTTTCTTCCAACTTTGTCCTATGTAAAAGACATGTCGATTTATAAAGTATTTTTTCAACAATACAATCACTCTAAAAAAATGTATACATATAAATAATAAACTTCTAAGTGTTGAAAACTCGTTTCATGTTAACGACGGTACCGGAGAATAGATTCTTCCATAAAATCCTGTTGCTTGATGTATGTGGCCAATCATCGGCTGTTATCGTCCGTCATCGACATTATCTCGATGGCCTCGGGTAAATCGATCTCTGACCAGGATCCTCGCGATTTCCTTCGATTAAGGGGCTCTGTCATGATCTATCGATAGCCGCTAAGGATCCACTTCCGATGGTGGATTATGTGAGGTATGGACCAAGTAATTGTTGATTGCCGTTGTTAAGAATTGATCGTAACGTGAAATACCTTTATACATGTAGTCACTTTTTTTGTATAAATAATTTAACGAAACGCATAAAACGTACAAATAAATATAATATTCATTATATATATGATAATATCATATTGGATTTCGCTTATTATTTCAATTAGATCATTCATAGGAGTAATACTTAAATCTTTTGAATTCATGATAACTTATCTGAATAAAAAAACGCTGCAAATTATTTCACAATGGTTTATTATTTCCAAATAATTATACATCTAAAGCAACATTACCTTCTTAGTTACAAAGAAAAATAAATAAAAGGGGATTCCAATTATTGGACTAAACTTTCTTCTTTTTAATTATTAGTATTATGCTAAAAAAAAAAAAAAATAGCATAGCACATATTCAAAATTTAAAAACCAAACAAACGATATAACATTTGGAGTAGAACATATAAAAAAGAACTGAAGACTTTGCTCCTAATTGTCCGATTTTAACGATTTTTTTTTTTTTTTTTTTATAGGAAGTTCTGTAAACTTTAAAAAAAAACTATATATAATATCGACAAAAAAGTGTAAACTTTTTGAATTATTCGGAATTTAATTCTACCATCCCTCGTAACTTTTTTTCCAGCTTCTTTTCCTTGAAGTATGTTATATAGATAAATTTAAAGGGAGTCGGGAAAATGACTTTAGCGAAGTTTCATTGAAATCGGTATATTCGTTTAGAAGCTACAGTCCATAGCAACGCAGGTTTTTTAGGCCACCATTTTGAAAGTAAACGGCGGATAGTAATGTCGATGAAGGAGGATCATTCTCGAGTGACCACTGATTTTGTATCCAAATTTGAAAAAAAACGGTCTCGTATTTTCAGAGAAAATGCGCGGACGGCGAAGGGACATAACGATTTTTATTTGTTTTTCGAATTCTACGCAACCTGATACGTGAAACCTCAAATTTTGAGTGGGGTTAAGTTTTTGAATTTTTCGGTTGTTCACAATGGTTGATTATTGAAAATAATAAACCAAAAAAACTATACCATTGCAACCTATGAAGGATGTTTCTTAGATCAGTGTATGTTTCTTAGATAAAGATTCTAAGTAATGAATGGATTTACTTATTTTTCCTGTTTATAAAATGTTATGAATATTAGGGACCCGGTGGCCGATGACGTTGGGTTGTAAGTCCCAAGTGCCCGGTTTTAAACCTTGTGGGTACGATTGTCATCTAGGTCAGTAAATATTTATTATGAATCTTGACACTCCCATTCTGACAAGTAGGTTGGCAAAAAGTACCACAAGGCCCACTTGCCAAACTAGTTTTCCCCACTTGCACGAAAATAGTACAAGAGTACCAGGATATATATTGCGGTAATATGTACTGATATTGAGTTTGGCAGAATTTAATATTTCTAATAAATAAATAAATTATAAAAAATAAGGTTTGTCAATACATTAAAAAACAATTTTTAAAATATTCGTATCTTGATATGAGAACAGTTCCTTTCTGGGTATAATGTGGTCAGCATCCACTCTTAACCTCAAGATGTTCTCTCCTAACCCAATGAAAAGGTGTTTATCCACTTGATTAAGATTGAGTATAGATAGTAATTTAGGTCTTTTTAGTCCTATTAATAAAATAATTTATCATAAAATTATCCAAATTTTCGCCTCTTCTGGCATCTACAGGATACTATCTGATTTTGAAACATTTTGCCAATTTTCATTTGCAGTGCTCCGTCTTGCACACTTAGCCAGTTACACACATCTAAGTTAGCAAAACGATCCACCGCTTAATTGGATCCACCGCGATAAAGTATTTTATTAATGGAGACTAAAAAGGTCTAAATTAGTTTTAGCTACACTTATATATGTCTTTTTTCCATTGTCCTGATTAACCGCGAGCACATCCGGCTTGGCCCGCGAAATTATTTTTGATTGCATAGAAAATTTTAAAAACCATATAAAAATGTGAAATTTGGCAAACTACTCACACCATAGGTTACTACAACTATTACATGTTTTTTTTTCCTTTCTTATAAAGATCATTTCACAAATGAAGTATCATTTATAAGACAAGATTTATTTTTTTTATTATTACAAGCTCTGGCTAGCGGGACTGAGGTGGAGGTCTCAATGCTGCCCGTGGGCCAAAAAGTTTGAAGATTTCTGGTTTAGATTAAACCAAGGAGGGGTGGGACACATCCTTCATAAAATATGTACATTTTTAGATCGCTTTCAATTAAAAAAGAATAATGTAAAAAGTTAAAAATATCTTTGATTTCTTAGTGTGTACAACCTCAATTAAAAATACGTTTTTTGTTTAATATCTATTATAAAAATACGCTTAATATTTAGCTATCAATAAAATAGTTGCATATCTACTTCTAGGCCCTAGCTTAGCTGGTTAGTCGACTTTTCTTAATCGATTTTAGTTTACACATTTTATTCATTAATGTTGCTTATTTATTATTGATTTTAATTTTTTTTTACTTCAAGTGATTGAGGGAAGGGGGAGGAAAGATGTTCTCACCCCCTCAACATTTTTTGTGGGGGAAAGGGAAGGGGCAGACAATCGTTCCCCTCCCTCCCGAAGTTCTTTGATAAATACCGGTTTTTATGCTTCTACTTACCTATATATATAATATATACTTAGGGACAGTATTGTGATCGCGAAAATTTTCGAATCTCAGTTTTCAACGAAAATACATGTTTTGAGTTATTTGAGTCCAAATAATCAAGTCCCGCAAAATGGTCTATGTGTGTTTATGTATTTGACCTGCATAGCTCAAAAACGAAAAATCATATGAAAGTAAAATTGCATGTTTAAAATTTGTATATACCTGAAATGTTACAGCAACGTTTTCGTGAAAATCGTCTAAACAGCGCTTTATATAATCGATTTAACAATTTTCTAATAAATAGTTCTAACGATTTTGATTAAACTCAGTATATCAGTGTATTATTAAGCAGTTTTCAATATAATGTAGATTTTATTCTCATTGATGTTCTCTAATAGGGTTTAAATGGCTAATTTTTCAATATTTGCTTCCCCTAATGTACCTTTATTTTTTTTTTATTCGCAATGATTAACCATTTCACATTAATCATTGATATAAAAAAAAATAGTTAAATATGAAATATGAGTGAATATGGCAATTAACTAAAGAAGAAATAAGAGATCGCATTGGATAATAGTTGAAATGGAAGAACTAAATGAATACGAGTACGCCTGAGCTCACCTGAGCTCGCCCGAAAGATTTGAACAGGCTTCCATACGTAACATGAGCTTAATATACGGAATCAGATAATATTATGTACATATACATATGCGGTTTTTATAAATGTTATCGTTGGTATTATTTAATTTTTAATTGTATATATTACACTGGTATAAAAATAAAAATCTGGTGAGCGCAACACGCAACTTTCACTTACCGCTCAACTTTGAATAGAAATATTTTCTGGCCATGTTGGGCTATTATAAAATTTTTTAATTGCATTTTTAACTCAGCTAAAGCTAAAATATTGCAGTTTACAAATCATAAATACCATTAAAATAACATATGTACTATTTATTATATAACCGGTTGATTATGGATTATACGACCCATTGATTATGGATTGTAGGACTATTAGTTATTAAACCTGTTATTTTCAAGTTATTAAACTGTTTCGTTGAAATCGGTACATTCGTTTAGGCGCTACAGTCTATAGCAACGCAGGTTTTTCTGTGTTTTATTTTTTTCTCCTTTATTAACTTATCAAATTCGTTCAAAAGTTATATTTAGCATTTTTTCATAACTCTGAATAATGTGAAATGATTAATTTTTTAAAATAAATCATATTAAAGGTATTTTAGAGGAAGACGTATATGAACATTGTGCATTTAAGCCCGCTAATGTGACATCAGCGGGGATAAGAACTAAATGATATTAAATACCACTTAATTATACTATGCTTCACCGAATTTAATCAAAATCGTTAGAGGCGTTTTTGAAAAAAATTGTAAAATGTGTTTCACCGTTGATATAAAGTGGCACTTCCGGTTATTCGATTTTAAGGAAAAAGTTGCAGTAACATCTAAAGCAAATACCTATCTTAAATACGTAATATCAGTTTTGAACTTTTCTTTTTCGAGCTAGAGTGTTCACATACACACAGACCATTTTTTGGTTATTTGGACTCAGGTACCCCAAAACGTGTATTTCCGTTGAAAATTCAGATTCTAAAATTTTCTCGATCGCTCGATCTATATTACATATATACGTAAGTGAAAATAAAAATTTGTATATATAACTTTAATTAAACAAATTCAAATATCCACAATGAAATGAAAATGAATATAGCGTCTATAATTTTTACTTTCACTTTCTCTTTATCTAAAAATATTTCTGCTGTAAGTGAAAGTCTTGTGATTCGCGCACCAGATATCATTACAGGTGTCTTGCACCTGTTTGCCTCCTAGACTAGGCTCTCACAGAGACTGTAAAGAGACTTCCATTGACAAGGGGAGATGCCCATTGATAAAGATGAGTAAACAAGAGACATAAAGATAAGGGGAAGCGGGGCGCAGACAGACTAATGAAGGAGAAGACACTGCAGCCCGAAGACACTAGACCCGGCTGAAGTGAATGATGGGGTCACTGGCTGGGCTCCCAGTCGTGAGAGCGGATCATCGCAATTAGGGGCTCTCTTCCACTTAGCCGCATCTCTAGCTCTTGTCGCTATAGCTCTCTGTACTTTAGCAAGCGATAAATATCGATTTTTTAAAAAACAAAAATCGATTTTGGACTACGAATATCAGATAACACGATAAATAAACATATTATATTTTTTTGGGAACGGTGTAGTCCAGTGCATAAGGCACTGACTTCCTATGCTCAAGGTGTCAGGTTCGAATCCCGCTGTGGCAGGTAATTATTTATTCTGTCACGTCAGTCGTTGATTTACCCTATGTTCGGAAGAAACTCTAGAGACACAATTAGCCTATTTGAAGTTGGCACTCCTAATGAATTGGTTAATGGCGAAACCTGGTGATTGAACGTGATCCTCACCCCAATTACCTTTCTGACTTTTCGTTTTTTAGCTATACTGCTCAATAGTGTTGTCCAAAATCAGTCTTCATCTTGTACTTTGCAAGACCAAGACCGCCTGACTGTTGCTAGACTAAGACCAAGACTTTAAAAAAAAACAATCGATTTTTGAATAAAAATTAAGGCAAAAGACTTATTAATACTTGCCAATTTTAGTTACTATATGTAAAAAATTGGTATAACCAATATAATTTTGTATTTAATTCTTCTAATTTTTCATTCGGGCTTAATTAGTTTTTACCTATCTAAAAAAATACAGTAATATCTCTATAGTAATAAGCTAATAAGTAACTGCTGTCGCGAGACTCTTGTGCAAGACCAAGACTTGTATTGGTCTAGCATTTGGGAAACACTACTGCTCACATACACACACACAGATCATTTTATAGGACTTGGTTATTTGGACTCTGGGAACCTCAAAACGTATATTACCGCTGAAAGCTCAGATATATTTCATATATAGGTAAGTGAAAGTAAAACTTACAAACTTTCCAATAAAAATTATTAAGACTCATCAAAATTTTCACCCTGATTATAAAGGATCGACAGGATAAAAACTATAAGAGCAAAAACCAAATATGCTCAAACCCAAAAAATTGATAAGGAAGAAGTACTTATTTGTCAATAATTTTATCATTGTGGAATGATGGTTGACTGTAGTGAATAATGTAGAGAAGAATAGTTGGGATAATCAGTCAAAAACATTTGCCGACGTTTTGACCCGAAGTTGAGTCCTTCATCAGGGCTGATCGCTATTGATCGAAGAGATCGCAATTAATAGAATGGAGGTATTGTAGCCAATACCTAGTATAGTATTATAGCTACAATACCTCCATTCTATCAATAGCGATCTCTTCGATCAATAGCGATCAGCCCTGATGAAGGCCTGAACTTCGGGTTGAAACGTCTGCAAATGTTAAAATAAATATTATTATTTATTTTTGCTAGTTTTATTTTCGACTGATCACCCCAACTATCCTCCTCTTTAATAATTTTATCCTTCAGTTTTTTTCCTTAAATAAATAATAAAAAAATATGTAAATATATAATTTCCTGATTCCAAAAGAATTATCTCACCGGAAGCTATCAATGATCGAATAGAATAGATGATGCTAAGTCCGATCGATAATTATCAAGGCCAGGTGTTAATTAATTTGAATTTATCTTTTGTCTTGCCGCGCCTGCCTTCTGTATTATTTATTGTTTAAGATTATTGATCAAGGAAGTATTGAATTAGAAAAGTAAATTAAGAGCAAGTTTTATTTATATATTTGCTTTAATCGAAAACAAAAAAATTATCAGAACCGTTTCGAGAAAAACATAGTCGTTTCATTCTAATTTGATAAATTGCTAATGAGGATACGAACAGGACATATGTGTGCGAAAATACATTCAAATTAATATGTTTAATTATTTTTTAAATTCTTGAAATAAATAAAATATATCATACCTATGTGAGAATTCTGCCATTATACATATATTCTTTTCCTACCTATCTGTATATGAAATTCATATTAAAGTATTAAATATTATTTATAGCAAAGATCGGGAAAAATTTTCAAATCCGAGTTTTCAACGAAAATACAACAAATGTTCTCTGAAACAAAATAAGCATATCTCGCAAAATGATTTGTGTGAGTCCTTTTATGCAAACATTTTTGATGTTGACATCTATTTTCGGATAACATTTTACTATAATCGATATTACACTTCATTATGATTCTCTAAAAACCTCTAATTATTTTAAATTAGCTCGGTATATTGAGGTATATAATGTATCGATAGATTATTTTTAATGTCACATATATCTTATCAGCAGTGAACAATAATCTTGACAAAGTTTAAACACAGAATTTCCAAAACGTCTTCGTCAAATTTTATTTGGCGATTAACAAAAAGAAGAAACGTTTTCTCTGGTTGGAAACGAATTTACGAAAATAAAAGAGGCAATTTATTTATAAAAACAGTAGATTTTAGAAAAAAATAATATCCAACATCCATATGTGCTTGTTTTAGATGAATTTTTTTTTTTGTATATTTCTTCAACATATTCATTTCAATTTACATAGCTACGTTTCGGCCGCTAAGCTATCTTCAATCCATTTTATCTAACCATGCTTGTTGCATGTAGTCCGAAGTCAGATTAAATTGAATTTATTTTCACTTATTTATTTATTTACATCCTTTTTATGGACTTTTTGCTCAAGTTATCATACGTTTCAAGTGGAAAGCAAATGTTTATTTAAGAGTTTTTAGTACGTAATTAAATAGACAAAGTTTGCCGAACCCCAGAAAGAAAACGCCCCAATTCCGAGAATATTCGTAAATAAAATATTTGTAGGTTACGATGAGATGAAACTATTTACGAAGTTTCAGGTGGATGTTGATAATTTGATAAAAAGGGGCCTTTACCACGGACTATAACTATTGGCATCTCGAGATCTTTATGTTTTAATTAAATACTGTTTTTAAATATAATATCACTGTGAGTACGCTATCGTGATGATTTCAAATCATTGATACATATTATATTATGATTGAAAAAATAATATTATCTATTTTTCTATTCAGAAGAATTATCGAAAAATCGCGTACATCATCTTAAGTATAAATTTACTACAGATCATAATGGTTAATAACGTTGGTATAAAAACTTTACTCTTGATAGTAGATTTGAATAAATAAATATAAACTTCCACTATTTTAGTAGATATTTAATTATTTAAGTATGTTTGTACTTGAACGCTATTTGATGCTCACAGCAAGCCTACGTTTTGAAATCTCATTGTTTTCCTCTTAAAGTAGGGCAGGTCTATGCTAATCTCCCAAAGGGCACTGCCTTCCAAAGACCACAAACAATGATAAACAAGATGGCCTTGTTGAATTGATTCGAAATGAGTCCTCTTGATCGTCCTGAATGAGCCCTTCCCGAGACCGGAAAGATTTCAGGACTTGAGCTGAAATATCTTGTCCCGGACATTCCTCACCATCTTCTGCACCGACTGCATTCCTCAAGTTCATGGCGCACTTCTGCATCCGATCTTTTTTCTGCTTTGACTCCTTTCATTAGTCTAGAATATTCTGTTCCTTGTTTCCGATGAAATATATCATTTTGGAACAAATATAGGATGTGAAAATTAATTTTATATGAAATAAAGCATTTTTAAGTCTAAAAAATTAAGAAGATGGATTTGTAAACAATACTTTAGTCCACGGGCGGATCTACGGGGGGAGGGGCTTTCGGGCTCCCATGTTTTATCGAAAAAAATATTTAAAAAGAATCTCTTAAAGTATTATTGTTTGTGTAATTATATTTAAAAGGGCTTTAGGAATCACTTAAACACCATTTCATACAGGTAGTTAGTTTCTTTCTTTTTTTCCAAAGTAATTATCGTTATTTTTATGAAAAAAACATCTTTCGGGCTGAACAACAACCCCCCAAAAAATTAAATCCTGGATCCGCTAGTTTATCATGAAAGGATAGGTATCTGGCACGGGCTAAATCAGCGGCATATGTAACATTAAGGGCTTTATGAATGGTTTTATTTGTGACAAAATATGGGGTATTAAGGATTTTGGATTGTAAGGATTGGGTACGATATGGATTCGATGGTTTGGTAGAGCCCCAAAGCTCAACTCAGTATGTCCATATAGGTCTTATTATGGTTAAGTAGATGGGTCTTTTGTAATTAATTGAAAGTTTAGAGCGTTTGTCTAGTAAGTGTTGGAGCAATTGGAATAATCATTATATAAAAAGGCAAACACAAAACGGTTCAGTCCCTTTTTCTTTTCTATTATTCAACCGATTTTCTTCCTTCTTTTTTTGTTTAATAACTATCGACGAGATTTAGTGTTATAAATAAATATGAAATAGTGTATATAAACAAAAATATAAATGGTAGTATGTTATAAATAGCTAATCTCCGAAAGTTCTCCACTGATTTCTTTGAAATTTTGACGTAACGTCGCAATCAGATAAAGGAGTGTTTTTGTATACACAATTTTTGATCGATAATACCATATTTATTTGAAAGCTTCCTGAATTATCGACAAAATAAAAAAAAAAAATATAATCGAAATTGATAAGAATATCTCCGAAATCAAACAATTTGTAACGGACGTAGGAGTAAAGTGGGTTCAAATATTTTTTTTTATTTCACATCTCAAAATAAGCTTAAATACGAATTTATCGAATTATTTAATATTATTATTATTTAAAATCGAAAAATAAACTTTTTTGCATAACTCTTTGATTTTTTTTTTCGAAAATCACAAAAAGTGGAATAATTTCTGCATGACTTCACACAACAAAACCAAAAAAATCATTATACGGATCTTTTTCAGCAATGATAGAGATTATTGTAATTCGTAAATATGTTGTTTTAAAAGCATGAAAGAAGGTTTAAAATAACTTAATTTTCCTTGATTGATTATAAACTCCGAGAAAATAAGAATTAATTCCTTCATCATAGGATACGTTTAATTATTTCATTTCCTTCCTATAGACAAATGATATTGTTCATTGACCAATACTCTATGCTAATTATTCAAACCCGTGTATGACATTGGTTTTCCGTAATATAGTTAAAAGATAATATAGTCAAGGTTTATTAACTTAAGATCTAATATTTAATTGTAACTACTGTTATAATTTATATGTTGATTTTTTGTATTTTTTAAAATGAAAATTTTTTTTTTATTATCCTGGGACTTTTGTCCCTTTAGGACAAATTAAAGATACAGAGGAAATGCCTGTGTGACCATACATTAAATTAAATATTTACAATTCCCATTAAAATTAAAATATTGGAAGAAGAATAAAACAAAAACACTAAAAACATACAGATATAGTAGTAGTATAGTTTATTTTATTTGTCTAAGGAAATTCCTGTACAAATAAATATAATGGTATAATTAACAATGTTAGATCTTGAGTCTAGTACTGCATTCAAACATAACATTAACAATGTCCACGGCATTAAGTATGACTAATATAATAACAGATTAGTAAACGATATATATATATATATATATATATATATACATAACAATTAGTAAAACATTTTTTTTTCTACTTTTTTTTTCCATAATACATTTTTAAAAAAATATTCCAGAGGTATAAGACAAATGACAAATAAGCATTAATATATGTTATATGATTAACTATACCACTTAACAGTTCAATGAACAGCCCTGTATGAAATAATACAGTTGGTTTATTTTTTTCATAGTGTCTATTTTCAGTAACTCCTCCACACTAGAATCTTCCTTGGATTCAGTGATAAATGTCTTCAAGTACTTATTTCTTGGTTCGTTGAACTTGATACATTGGATCAGAAAATGAGTTACCGGGTCGGTTACAAGGCAGTTGCATGCACCACATACCTCACTAGATTTAATAGTCAAATTAGCATCTTTTAAGTATATCTTCATAAAATCTTTATTTGCTACTTTGAGACGACTAACGGCTCTTAATTTGTTTAAATTCAGAGCCCTGAACTGAAGATAATCCTCTGGTCTGGTAACATTAAAGGAGCAGATTTGTCTGTATTTTGGCTTTGATTTAGAGTTTAACACTCTGTCGATGTCCTTGGATGCGTGATGGTTCCTTATTTTTTCAATGATTTCATCTTTAAACCTCATCAGACATCAGAAAACATACAGATATATATAATACAAACATGGAAAAATAAAATAACATAAGTAAACAAAATCATTTCTGGGAGAACTGTAAAAAGTTCTCTTATCTACTTTTCGTGACCAATCGGGTTGGGAAAGGAGTAGGTGCTTAAAAAGGAGAGATTTAAATGGGGAAACTGATTGCGCATGTCGGATATCGGGAGATGTGGTATTCCAGAAGGAGACGGCTTGGATTATAAAGGATTTATAGTATATATAATTTTTTTTTTTTTTTTATGTTGTACTAAAGATTATTATCGTAAGAGGTGAAATAGCATTCCATTAAGATAGTACTTCAGTGACGGACATAACAAAACAGACGCGCTGCATATTTTCATACCTCACTGCATTCTCCCTGGAACATCAATTATTACACGGTAATTCCTTCGTACCGTAATCAACATATTCACTACACCCACACATGTTGCACTTGGGTCATGGGAAGGGCTTTAGGTTTCCACGAGATTTTTATCTATTATTTTTAATTTTTATTTATTTATCTGTAAAAAAAAAATAATAGACAGATCAAGTAAACAATATTTTACGTAAATTTAATTTAGCTCCTATGGAAACGATTAGACATTAGGAGACATTATCAGCAAGAAAATATAAATATAAAACTCATTATTTTTTTTCACCTAAGATATAACCATATTAATTTTTCTAAACTCTATTGCTTTCCAATTGAGTATCAAACATCTGCATTACTCCTTTTAAAATTGGCAAAAGTATTTTACACATTTTCACCTTTTGTTAATTATTAATTTTTTTTATAATTTGGATTTATTCCTTTTTTATTACTGTTGACAATGATAAACTAGAGTGATATTAAAGATCATTTGATTTTATGATCAAGTTTATATAAAATCGCTTCAACCATTTTAAAAAAAAAATGTTAATACGTTTTTAAAATCGTCCGTATAAAGCCCTATTTCCAATAAATCGTTCCCAACTTCGTAACTACCATAAATAAGTAATTTCAGTTTCATACGACTTATATTTTTAGAGCTAGATAATCCACATACACACAGATACACAGACGTAGAGAGAGAAATATTTTCGAGACTTTGTATTCCAGACATAAGCAACTTTGAAACATATATTTCCGTTGTAAAAACGGATTCGATATTTTTCACGATTGCAATACATTCGCTTACTTAAAAATGTATTTTATAAATGATTAAATTAATCTCATGGGAAAATCTCAAAACCACATGCATTGTATGAATGTTTAAAACGCCCTCAATAGCACATCCAACTCCCTTTATTTGCGTATAAGCTCCTTGGAAAGAGGTGAAAAATATCTCTATCTAAAAATCCGGATAGCCAAGATCAGACTAATGACTAAATTGCGATCAAGTGGCAATCAAAGCAAAACACTCTACATCCAATAGCGTACTATAAAATTTGATGTTGAATGCTACAAAGAAGATTTGAAATCACAATTTATTCTGTCATGCCCAATACTGCAACTCGAAAGATCAAGATTCATCAGCCCATTTATTCACAATCTTAATACAATAAACAACATAAATATGCAAGATAAAGAAGAAGAAATCAACAAAATCTTTCACTTAACCAGATCGCTGCAGTTTTCCAAAAACCAGTGAAATTTCGAACGTTTTTTTGTTTACGCTTAATATCTTCATTTTAAAGCGACATACGAGTAGATAAAACATGGTTACATTAAATCTTAAACAGCTTACAATTACCTAACATTTTTGTACATAACATTTTTTTTTAATCCAATAGGAAGTCAGCTATCGAGCTTTTAAAATAAGTAAAGTTTTGAAAATTCGCAAAAACATGCATAATTTTTGTTTTAAATTAATTATTTATTTTTGTATGTGACTTAGCTCAAATTTTAAAATTATTATTATTAAAGTAGACACAATTTACTATAGTTTTTATAGAAAACCTATTTCTCTTAACTTAACAACTTAAATACAAATCGCCAAAAATAAATTAATGTTTTGTAATTCGCAAAAAAAAACCTTATAATTTTATTTTTTCTGTTTTTCACTAATTTTAATGAAATAGGTCATTATCAATTACTATTTTTTCTTTTACTTTTAAATGAACTTTATTCTAACGTTCTACGTTTATTCTAACAAAGTTTTTAATAATTATTATTACCGAAGAGAAGGATGGATCAGTCAGAAGTAAATGCAAAAATAAATAATAATATTTATTTTAACATTTGCCGACGTTTCTACCCGAAGTTCAGGCCTTCATCAGGGCTAAGAAATAAACCAGATAACAAGGTATGAGGAACATATACAATGTAAGTTAAAAAACGAAACAAATTAAAGTAAAATGAAGTAGGAAGAATAATGACAATAACAAGAACTAAGAAATAAATAATAATAACGGTTACAAAATGTACTCAGTACGTTTTGATAGACTTCACAATATCTCAATTTTCTTTATAACTATTCTATTTACAATATCTCAATTTCACTTTTTTTTTTTTTTTTCCTTTTATATAACTTCATATTCCTTTTCTCTGTTATACCTTTTATTCTAAGATTACCATATTGGTACTTATGCCACCTTATTTTGATTGTTTACTTCATTAGTCCACACTTTATTACCATTATTATTAACTACTTCATTTTACTTTAAGTTTTTTTTTTATCTACATTATTTATGTTTCTCATACCTTGTTATCTGGTTCTTTTCTTAGCCCTTATGAAGGCCTGAACTTTGGGTCGAAACTTCGGCAAATGTTAAAATAAATATTATTATTTATTTTTGCCATTTGATTTCTGACAGATCACCCCAACCATCCTTCTCTTCATTATTCGCGACAGTCAACCCACAATTAATATTATCCAAATTACATGACTCTGTTCTTACAAATTGTTACCATCTTAAGACTGTTCGAATTTCGCACAACAAATTGTTTTAGATAATTAAATTATTATATTAACACTTTAATACAATCAAAATAATGTACTAAAAAATTTATTATAACATTATAACTATGCTATTTATGAGTACTGAATGATGAGGCAGAGAACTCTAGGTGCCTATACAAGTGAGGCTTTTCCACCGATTAAGTCTATTTTCTATGTAACCTCTTCAAATATTTTTAAAACTAATCATTGTTTTAGAAAGAGAAGTGTGTTGTCCAGGTAGTTTATTTTAGGGCATGTTTCGTTATTGCTGACCGTTTATATACAAACGATTTTCAACTTTAGTCTGAATGACGTGATGTTCGAATCCGGTCTGGGTGAGTTTAAATTAATTCCTTGGCGGGACCACGGGATGAATCTTAACCCGAGATGACTGGAGGGTGTGATCTTAAAATATATATGTATATATATATAGGTAAGTGAAAGTAATATATTAAAATAAAAACTAGTAATTTTCATCCTTCTTCTGAGAGTCAGCTTGGTAAATCTATTGGCACATACAATACCCTCCTAGATCGGCGCCTCTAGCGACAGCCAGGACCCTATCCAGGAGGACGAAGACCTCAAGGAGTACATCCTGACGGTAGGTCCCGAGACCGGTCCTGGTAATAAAATTTTCCACAATGACTCGGACCCACGTCACCCGCCTCAGCTGGTGTCAGGAATGTCATTGTCTCCTTGTCCTCCCTTCTCCAAGCGCTATTTTCAATGAGTCCCTCTCCCACTTTATAATTCCCATTATAATTCTGGCGCTACATTAATTTATAATTCTTTATGTTTTCTCACCCAATATCTCCTCTTATAGGTCTGATAAGAGGTAATTAATTCTCTTATAGTAATTAATCTGCTTAATCATTAATTATGAATGGGTGAATATCATCGGTTTATTGCCAGAAGCCATTAAGTCACATTTCATTACCATAAATCGCTATTTTTTTGGTCATTTGTTGAATGCATTAATATAGAGAAAAATACAAAATTTTAGATTTTTTGTACCTACGGTTTTTGAGTTATAATTTTTTTTAAATAATAAAAACCCTCGAAAAACCGTGCGGTTTTCGGAATAGATTTTGCGTTATTCCTCAAGAACTATTTCACCTAGAAAGATGAAACCAGTTTCATATGTTTCGATTGTTTATGTTTTTTCATATGATATACTACATAAATATATTCTATAAATATAATATTTTTCCAAGACCACCAGAAACTTCATTTTTGAATTTTGAAAAAAAAAAAACCTTTTGATTTTGATTAAAAAATTAAATGTTTTTCGAACATGTGGTAGCTAAACTTCAGTTAGTTATTTTATTTTTATTTATTGTATAGTTATTTTATTTATTGTTTTATTTTATTTATTGAATAGCCATTTTATTTTTTTTTCGCGGTATAGGCCAGCTGAGGACCGCACATATATCATTTCTTGGCTTTCCTTTTAGCTCGAACATTCTTCATTTTTTCACTCACTTCTTTTTTCCCTTGTCAAATCAACCAGGGAATTTTTTTGTTAAGTAACATTTAAATAAAAACATATAACGACATAAATTTAAATTAAAAAATATCTTTTATTTTAATATTGACTTCGTTTTTAGTGTACCCATTGTAGGTCAAAATTGTTTATCTTGTGAATCTATTGTTGCCTCACTTTGAAATATGGCGCACCTTTAGCTACCATATGTTAAAAAAACATATATTTTTAAAATAAAAATCAAAAGATATTTTTTCAAAATTCTAAATTAAAGATTTTGATTTTCTTGAAAAAATATGATATTTATAGAATATCATAGTCATGTCCTATATAAAAAAAAGACCACAAACAACCGAAAACTATGACACCGGTTTCAGCTTTCTAGATCAAATAGTTCTTGAGAAATGGTCCAAAACCTTTTTAATAAACGTATAGTTTTTCGAAGTTTTTTATTATTTAAAAAATTTTTAACTCAAAAACCGTAGGTTCAAAAAATCTAAAAATTTTGTATTTTTCTTTATATTAATGTATTCAACAAATAACCAAAAATTTATGAAAATCCAAGACTCTCTGGTTCAGAACCTGGGTTAATTTAACATGGAATGACTCATTACTGATTAAAATATATCATTAAGAAGTCTATTGAAGATTTCTTTTGTGAAATAAAAATACTTTATTCTTGTTCTATGTGTATTTGATGTATAAAAGAGTTTGTGTCATTTTGGCGCTCTTAGACCAAATTCACAAAAGCGTTCTTAAGAGTTCAACAAATCAAAAATTTACTCAGTGATTTTATGCAATAAACTGACGATCTTCTTATTTAAATTCGAATACTCAAGTAGTCCTAAAAAGAAGCATAATGCGAGATTTGCAAACCTACTTCGAACTCAGAAAATTATGATAAAGAATGTTACTCTAAGAGATACTAAAATTTCATGTCAGTACGAATCACGTTTAAGTTCACAATTTTGGATTTTATCGGTATATCTTTTTTAACAAAAAAGAAAATTTCTGTTGTGAAATATCAATATTTGCTATAACTAAGTTAAAATCTAAAAATATTTGAAAATTATAATAGTTTATTTTAAAAATATATATAGTTTTTTAAATGAAATCATAATTTTCATAAATAAAAAATATGTTTAATAGGTTATGAAATATAGTGGTTTTAAAAGTAATTTACAGGAAATCTGTTTTAATCAGATAAATAAAAGGCAAAGTAATTGTTATAAGTGGTGAGAAAATAAAATAATTAAATTTATATTACCAGAACTACTACCACCATGGAATAGAATAATTATATAATACTTACATTTTTAATTGTACTTTTTATGAATATTGTTTCTTTCCAGAATATCTGAAAATGTCATTAAATCCATAATGTCTTAATATAGATGTAATAAAAAACAACTCGTTAAAAAGATATTTATTGTCGTAATATAATTGTGGGAGTAATGTGGTCGTTAATCGATTATCGCTTAAATACATTAATTAAATTATTATAATTATATATTTTTTCATAAATCTGTTTGGGTTTACAGCATCGTAACATATCATTGTATTACTGCTGTATGGCTTAGAAATGAGTCATTCTGTCTATAATTTTCATTACTTAATGACCACAAGCGAACATTAAATATAAATTATTTTAAATTAATTTTATTATTTTTATACGGGATGTCTCCGTTCTTAATGATCAAACTCTGGGAGGTGATTCTGGATGTTTTAACTTCTTTCGTGTGGTCTAAACCACGCACCTTAGTTTTTCATGTTATTATTTTTCTGATATTTCATTCAGTCTACTTTATTATTATTTATAGTTAATATGGTGTGAATGAACTCCTGAATCTTTTCTACTTTAAACACACTAGTGATTTTTTTTTTCACATTAGTGATTTCACAGTTTAGTCCGTGGTAAAGACGCCCTTTTATCGAATTATTAAAATCCGGCTGAAACTTCATAAATAGTTTCATCTCACCGTAACCTACAAATATTTTATTTGTGAAAACTCTTGGAATTGGGGCGTTTTCAATCTGGAGGGGGGCAGACTTTTTCTATTTCATTAGACACTAAAACTCGTAAATACACATTTGCTTTCTACTTGAATCATAAGATAATTTGATCACGAAATCGAGAAAAAAGATGGCCTTCAAAAATATTGAGCCGTTTGGCGTGACCTACGCCCTCAAATTTTCAAAATACCGAGGTTTTATTGGACAAACGACCGAATATTTTTGTAGGCTGCGTTTTTATCTATTTTGTGATCAAATTATCTTACGATCCAGGTAGAAAGAAAGCAAATGCTTATTTTCGAGTTTTTAGTACCAATAAACAAAGTTTGACCCCCTACAGATTAAAAACGCCCCAATTCCAAGAGTTTTCGTAAATAAAATAGTTTAAGGTTACGATGAGATGAAACTATTTATGAAGTTTCAGCCGGATTTTAATAATTCGATAAAAGGGCGTCTTTACCAAGGACTAAAATGTGAAATCACTAATGTAAAAAAAAAATCACTAGTATGTTTAAAGTAGAAAAGATTTCAAAGAGTTCAGAAACTTGGTGGATGTTAATAATTCGACAAAAAGAGTTGTGTAACACGGACTATCAACAGTTTCTTAAACATAGACGAGAAAATAAACCTGACCTAGAATATAATGGAATGTAACGTTATAAATATGAATTTATTAAATGTGATCTAACATACATACGATATTTATTCAGTTTTCTAAAGGCATAACATTTTTAATACAACGCAATAATTTTTCAGAATAATCTTCATTTATGTCTTTCATCATTTTGTGTAATGTAGAAGACCTCGTTTTTTTGTGTAACAGTCCATATCTCTGTAGAGTCATATTTACCTTCTTGTCACTTTCTATAGCGGCACTTACAGCTAGTTCGAATAAATTGATTTCAGCGATGGAAATGACATTTTCATGAACTATTAGTTCCATACGTTTAATATAACAGTCCGTGGTAGAGATCTCTTTTTTATCAAATTATTAACATCCATCTGAAACTTCGCAAATAGCTTCATTTCATCGTAACCTATACATTTTTTATTTACCAAAATTGTCAGAATTGGGGCGTTTTAATCTTGAGATTGGCTTTGTCTATTTAATTACGTACTAAAAACTCATGAATCATTC
Organism: Nezara viridula; assembly: GCA_928085145.1. NCBI lineage: Eukaryota > Metazoa > Arthropoda > Insecta > Hemiptera > Pentatomidae > Nezara > Nezara viridula. The sequence goes on along the minus strand of OV725080.1, from coordinate 150,189,449 downwards.
ATTTGCTTTGCACTTGAATCGTACGATAATATGATCACAAAAACGAACGAAAAAAATGTGGCTCCGAAAATATTGGAGAGTTTGGCTTATATAACCTCGCTATTTTAACTTTTTCGGAGTGGAGGTCATTCCAAACGGACCAATATTTTTGTAGGCCTCTTTTTTTTTTTTCTATTTTACTGTCATATAACCTTTCGATCCAATTGGACCGCAAATGGGTATTCATGAATTTTTAGTACCTAATTAAATAGACAAAGTTTGCTGATCTCCAGATTGAAAACACCCGAATACCAGAAGTTTCGTAAATAAAATATTTTTAGGTTACAATCAGATGAGGTTGTTTACAATGTTTCTTGTGAATGTTAATAATTTGATAGAAAGGGGTCTGTATGATGGACAGACAGATGTTTGTAGTATCAACTATGAATCCCGGAACATGTTTAAGGAACTATTCATAAATGTGAAATAGCTAAGATGAGTAAAAATTACTGGTATGGTTATTGTAGAAAAGAACCGAATTCATTTATCAGGATGGAATATATAAAATAAAGAGAAAAAAAAAAATTAAAATCCCGATTCCTTCGATAGAAGAGCATAAGTGTGAACCTTTAAAACTCGAGCATTTCTATTTAGATTATTACTAAATCGAGAGAAATCACATTCATCCTTCGACATGAAACATGTCTCCTAGTTTTCCTTGACAATACACAGATTCCACAGACAGACACTGTTTACTTTCTTGGTACGACATTTGACCGAAAAATACCGTGTGGTCCATATATAACAAAAAAGAGAAAAACGCTAAATGAAAAACTAAGAATTCTAAATTCATGTCTTTCGAAATATTCAAAACTAAAACTGAGACAGAAATTGAACACATACAATTACTTAATAAAAACTGTTTGGACTTCATAGATATTTGGAACAGCTAAAAATACTCATAAATAAACTTCAAATCTTTCAATCAAAAACATTCTGGATAATTAAAATAGCACCTTGGTACGTTAGCGACATAACCTTACATACTGATCTCTATATGCTGTCTGTTAACGAACTCATTACAAACGATTCTAAGACTATTTGCAAGGATATCCTAACATTTTCGTAAATGACATAACCACTATGCAAATGCCTGATAACGTCTGTAGAAGGCTGAAGAGGGACTGGATGATGGACCTCCCGCGTAATGGAGATATCACGCAAGGAGGAGGTGCCACTGGGTACTTCTTTCTCTCATGTCTTACATGTCATTATTTTTTGCAACGATCATCTCATTCACTTGTTGGCAGTACCATTATGACAGGTGTAAATAAAAAAAAAAAATTAAAAAAAAGATTATGCAATGAAGTTTGAATATTGTTGACTTCTATTTTCAACAAGACAGTTTCTCGCCTGCAGTTGGCTCAGTGGGATTCCATTATAGATGGTTCCATAGAGCCTGGGAACTAGGCGCCCTAGTGGTAGACTTCAGAGGCGCCCTTTACAAGAACTCTCACACCTGAGCATGCTGCCAGCCCAAAGGGTGAATTAGCTGCTATTGTCTTCACACCTGACTGGGCATTTCTTTTACAATTATCTTTTGTCCCAGCTCAGATTCTTAACTGTTTCGGATAATTATTTTGGAATGTCTCACTTGTTATGTTCATTATTTTTTAAGGTTGAGGTGTTTTGGGGAGTGTCTGTTGTATTTCGTTAACTGGACATTTTTTTTTTCAGCTATGCTACTCTCCCGTTTTTTTGATACTCTCAGTTCTTGGTTAGCTTCCTTTCCGTTTTTTTGTTTATTTCTTTTTGAACCAATCCACAAGCAACTTATGCGGGTAAGTCGTATAATATATTAGTCAATGAGTAAACGTCAATTTAACATGGTGACAAGTAAATGCAATGTATTATGAGATGGAGAAATTAATTTTCATTCAAGTTTTTGTAAGGGTTTTTTTTTTATGGCCTTTTTTTCTCCATGCTTCGGTACTCTGATCCCGATCGCTTCGGTTTTCCTGCTGAGGATATTTATAATTTTTCAATACTTCCTTCAACCATGCTGGTTAGTGTCCAGGTCTCGTAGACGTTTATCAGAACTGGCCTTATTCTTACTCTCGGGAACTATTTACTTCCTTCCTAGATCCTGTTGTTTTAATAGACAAATTTGTTAGTTTTGGCTTATTATCATATATTTTCATTTTTTTTTCTTTTTTGTTAACAGATTTGTTCATTTTATGTTATTTGCGTCTTAACAAATTTTTCAATGTCCTCTTGATTGCTTCTGAGAACAGTTTTATCTTCTGCATGTCAAAGGATTTTATGATTCTTTCTGACGTGCATCTCTCCATTTTCTTGTGAGTTCATGTCACCTGCGCTATTGAACAAGAACAACATCGATGTACTAATTGTCACTATCATGATAGGTGCAAATGGATATTTGAAGACCAAAAAATGAAAATAAATAAATAAAAAATAATGTAAAAAAGTATCTGTATTTTATTTTAAAGATATTAAAATACAAAAAAAAATATATTTTGTATTTTAAATACTCAAAATATATTAATAAAAAGAGTAGGTTCCCTGTATTACATGGTAAACATCAACTATTAGAAGTTTAGGAAGTATTTTGTGTATGTAATTCTTTTTTTTTTTTTAATAAAATACAAAATAATTTTAATATATTTTATTTGAAATACATTCTTATTGGAGTCTTGGTATACTAAATCATCGATATCTTGCCGGCCTCCTCCAGAACTAGACAGGATAGGGCGACCTAGTCTTGATAATTATTGAAGGTACAGTTACCCACTTCCTGAGGCCATTGTAAGCCCTACTTGGATATCTTATTACCTCGTGATTACCGATTTCCTCAGCCCTTTCTCTTCACTATTCATCCATCCTATATTCTCATGTTTCTGCCTACCCTTCGCCATCTGTCTCTACCTTAGGTCTAACACTATCATAGATTTCTTTTACGGACCTAGGTTCTGAAAATAAGATTTTATGTGCTATAGCTGATTATTTTAAACATTAAGGGGTGCATTCAACAATAATTATTTAAAAAAAAATTATGTTGATATATTTAAATTATTTATGCTGTATTAATTTTCACCATATCTATATCCATACATATATTATTACAGTAAGGCTCGAAATCGGTTTTGTACCAAATATAAGCTCCTGTCATGCTCAAATACCATGAATGGGGTACCGTTGGATTCAGAATTTCACGGGGGGTTAGCGAATCGTATTCTCCGCTTTTGTTTTTCTTTCTAAAATAAATAAAGTCGATACAAACATTTTGCTAGGCTTCAATACTGCAACGGTGGTAGGTCTGTAGATCGATGCGGGACAAATTGGAAGATTTTGATGCGTACTGCAAGACCCGGATAGTTCCTCCGCAACTATCGGATCCTGCGTTTTTAAGCCCAAAAACCTACTATTTTCGAGATAACGCAAGGCATGTGTTTCGCATCCACACAACCTGACGTTAATTGTAGTACTGTCATTGGATACATATCTCATTTCATCGACTTGAGGTTTCTATGATTGAGACAGGGAGAGTTTATATTATTTATCGATGTTGTTTTTGATCGGCAAGCCATATCATCGTTAATTCTTCACCAAATCTCAAGATTGAGCCACCAATTTCGAAGGCATCTTTCTCCTTCAGGCGGGAAAAATATAAAACAGGTTTATTATGATTATATAAAACATTATAATGCGGGCTATTCCTATGATTATATAAAACATTACTTAATTGTCTACAAAAGGAAAAAAAATCATTGAAATCAAACAATTTTTCGCTAAGATTCAGCTTACTGAAATTTGTAAATATGTTGGTTCCAAACGAAAATGAAGATTTAAATTAATTTTGTTTCCTTTGTGGATTATATTTATGGATAAAGTAACAATTGATTTCTTTATCTTTTGATGCGTTGCATTATTTTACTTTCTTATTAATTTGTTATTTGATAACAATATGCTGTGCGAATTTTTCGCACGGGCCTACTAGTTATATATAATACGGCAGTACAGATCCTCTTGGATTTGACTACAGACTAGTGTTGCCCAAAATCGGTTTTGGTCTTGCACTTTGCTAGCGAGATCGCTAACTAAGACTGTTCCAAGGCCAAAAATTGTAAAAAAAAAAAATCGATTTTTTGAATGAAAATTAAGGCAAAATAGTTACTAATGCTTGACAATTTTAGATACTATATGTAAAGAATTGGTATAACCAATATACTTTTGCATTTAACTCTTCTAATTTTTCATTCGGGCTTAGTTAGGTTTCTTTTATCTAAAAAAATACAGTAATATCTCTACTTATTTATTTATATTTCCGTATATACGGTATGAATGTACTCTCTGAACTCTATTATAAGTGTCCTTAACTGTGACGGATTGTAATATTTCTCAATAAAATGTTTTAAAAATATATATATCTCTATAGTACTAAGCTAATAGGTAACTGCAAGACCTAGACCAAGATTGAGTTTTCAAGACCAAGACTCGTCTCATCTCGCATTTGGGCAACACTACTACAGACACATAAACGCATTAGGGTAAAGTCACCAATTATTGATAATTAACGAAATTTTTCAAAGTTTTCCATACTAGTCCAAGTCTGTTCTACTGATTCCGTTTATATAATGGCCAAAATACTATAAAGTTTTATTATTTTGACAGCAAAACCGATAACAAGTCTTTCACCAATTATTGACAAGTCAAATAAAATTTAGACTATTTTATTTTTAGACGGAATTCCGACTTATTGAAATTTTCACATGTCGTCGCAACTTGCACCGTTTTTGGAACAATAAGGGCCAGTCTGCTGAGGGAAAGCGGACTCTTAATTATCACGGATGACGATTTCCCTCATCTAGTAAGCAAGAATAACTAACCGTTCTACCAAGATATCGTGTATGGGTGATAGAAATTAGTGGTGGTTGATGAATTCAACCTTCACTAATGAAGAAGAGTGATATCGTAGTACTACTATCAAAAATTCGTATTTCTGAGAGACAAGGGAAGATTAAAATAAAATAAAAAGTGATTAAAGTAGATAAAAGCTTAATTGATTAATGAATCCAAGAGAATTTATAACTCGTAAATATTGGACATCTTTTTAGATAAATATAGACCCAACATCAATGTGACTTTGTTAATAGCAAAATAAACACGAAATTAACTCTGTTTATCCAGTTTTCTGGTGTTTCTCAAGGTAGTATTCTGGGCTCTTTATACAGTTTATACAACTGACATCCCAACACTGTGATCACTACGTATGCCCATGACACATATATGCTATCAGTTAATAACGATCCATCAACTGCATCCCAAACTCTTCAATCACATATCACAAACCTTGAAGAATGTTGTAAAAAACTGAAGAATTAAACTATAAACCAATAAATCCCATCAAATTATCTTTACCCTTCATCGCAAACCCATGATCTCCTGTCCTACAGTATCCTTTAACAATTCCCCACTTATCCCTGTTGAACAAATCTGTTATCTAGGAATCCACCTGGACAAACGTATGACTACTACTCCACCACTTACTAGACAAACACTCTCATCCTAAAATGTTGTATATGTTTGCGATTTGGCCAAATCCAGAAACCTATCTTTCCATGATAAACTTTAGAACCTCTCGTTTCTAACCTTGCTTCCTCTCGGATCTCTGATAACTCTCATAGGCGTCTGCAAAGAAAATGGCCACGTGATCTCCTTATGTAGATATATAATGAGAGTGCCATCAATGGGTAATTTCTCAGCAAGCGTTTTCAAATGATAGTGTTCTTGTGTACTCATTTACTAAATGTTTTTTATATTCTAATACAGTTGTAAATATCATGAATAAATAAATTTTTAAAAACTCTGTTTAATACTTTGTACTCCCGATAAAAAAAATTGCTATTTGATAGAGGAATTATTACTCCTCAAAGTGTCATCATTTCCTGAAGCCCAAAAGAAAAATCCGAGAGGGAATGTCCAGTTTTGGCAGAGGGAGTTGTGTGCCGGTTTCCTTATGTAATGGTATGTCTTAGGTCAGCGACCTTCTCTCTTCCAGACAGATTCCAACGACCGCTGAAAACCGAAAACCTTGCCAAAAATATCATGTCTCAATAGAATGCTACTGAAATTCAGTCCTAGGCAAGAGATCAAAAGATTTTGATGGAATGTAAAATTGTTAAGTAATTCAACAGCTGTAATGTTTGCCAATCTATCAATCTTATATGTAACATGGTATAATATATATTCCCTTTTCCGACATCAAGAGAAACCGATTGATGAATGAAATATTAAACCAAAGAAAATTTCATGAAGAAGTCATGAATCTCAATTTTCATCCTTAAACTCCAACTACAAGTTCAATAACTGTCATCGAAAACAGTAAGAGGTTCCAAAGTTCGGAGATGTGTCAGTAAGTGAATCTGTATTGGACCAAGATCGAATTTCGTTGCAAAGACTTCGACGCGGGCATCAAGACCAGGTTCGTTTCCTCCGGAACATATCGGACCCTACGTTTTAAAGATGTAAATTATATCATTTTTTAAAAGAACCATAATTAATTTCGACAATCTTCTAGGTGTCACCGTTTGTTAAGGATTTAATAATGAACATATAGCTAAGAAAGGTCAGGAAAATAAAATTATGAAGAAGAGTGGACTTCATATGTAAATAATTCATACATAGAATAATCCATAAACCATTGTAAACAGTGGCAGTGAAAAAAAAAAATTATCTAAATTATTTTTATAAACAATTTATTTTAATTTTAATCAAGTGACAAACTAGAAGATGGGTGAAATTCTCGAAACGTCGGACTAGGGAATCATAAATAAATATTTACCAATGGAAGAGGTAGCTTCAATTATAAAAAATCTAAGAATCGATATAATCTGTAGTACTGAACCTTTTTTTGAAATTATTGACACCGGCCTGAAACTTCATGAATAACTTTATCTCACCCTAATCTACAACTTCTTTATTTGCCAAAATTGAGCCGTTTTCAATCTGGAGATCAGGAAATTTGGTCTATTTAATTTAGTACTATAAACACATGAGACCCATGTGGTTTCCACTTTAAGTGTGAGATAATTTAATTGCAATTTGCGCAGATTTTTTTGGTCTATTATTTTGAACGAAAATCAATCCCCTGCATTTATTTGTTTCCATATTAAATTGACATCAGTCCACTGACCAACGTACAGTGCGAATTATTCACACGGGCCGACTAGTATTTAATATTAATATTGAATATTTTCACCGTTTGTTAGTAACTGCAAAGTATATAATTTTCGTAACAACTTAACAACATTAGGTGGTCTGTAAAATAAATTAAAAAAATATAATATAATATATTATGTAAGCCAAAATTATTTAATTAAAAGCAGTTACTCTTAATCTAGGATACCAGAAATTAGAAAAAAAAAAAAAAAGAACGTTTTTAGTACCTAACTAAACAGGCAAAGCTTCCCGATTTCCAGATTGAAAACGTCACGATGAGATGAAGCTATTCACGAAGTTTCAGACTGATGTTAATAAATTGATAAACAGTGGTCTGTACCACGGACGAATATACAATCACCGCCAAAATATAAACTGTTGTAAAAAGTAACATTTTCTCGCTTATTAAAGATAGGCGGATTCTTCTTTTAAAATAATCAGTTTGCTAGAACAAATAGTCGCAAGCCGAAATAGGTTGAAGACAATAGGGTACAATAAAGCCACATTTATGCTCTCTCGGACTCCCACTTTAATTTATTCCGTGGAAGTAGAGTTTTGCAATTTATTTCTCAATGCGAAATATAATTGCAGGACTCTTAAAACAACCGACCATAGATGGAAGAACCTCTCACCCATTCAGTTCTTCAAGACCACCTTCAACAGTTTTCAATGCCTTCTTTAATAGGTGTCTCTGTTACTGTATTGTAATTTGTAAAATATGATTTTGAGCAAGATCATACCAATAAATCATGAAGCAATTATTAGTTTTTATGATAATTCATTAAATTTATTTTATTGTTTTTTCTACTAAAAAATTCACGATTTTTTTTTCATAAATATACTTGGACATCACCGGATTCCCAAACACGAAATCATATCGATCATGTCTTGATACAACACAGCTGGCAAAGCAGTATAATTAATGTACGGTCTTATCGCGGAGAAGAATGTGGGTCGGATCATGAATTGGTAATCGCGATACTTCGACAAAAACTTAATATAAAAAAGAGAAAAGAAAACCGTTTCGATTTTGAGAATATTAATTTGGATAAATTCAAAAATCCATCAATTAGAACCCCATTCGAGCTAGATGTTAAGAATAGGTTTGAAGCTTTAGAGCTTCCTGACGAGGACCATGAGGATATTGACAAGTTATGGGTAGAGATCAGGGATAATAGTAAAGCGGTCGGTAACTCGTGTCTAGGAAAAAAGGAAAATAAGAATAACAAACCGTGGTTTGATGAAGATTGTTTAAACATGTGCGAAAAAAGAAAAGCCGCTAAATTAAAAGCTCTACATAATCCTAGCGAAGACAATCTGAAATACTTCCGAATCTCAAAGAACGAAACAACAAAATTGTTCAAAAATAAAAAAAAGGATTATCTTAAAAATAAAATAATTGAAATAGAGACTAATAGAATCGAAAATAACGTAAGAGACATGTACAAAGGTATAAATAGATCACGTAAATGTGTAGGGCCCAAAACGTCTGGAATTAGGGATGATAATAACAATGTTCTGACCGATCCGGTTGACATATTGAATAAGTTTAAGGATCACTTTGACAATATTTTAAATACGGGAAATTATGATCTGTGTCCTCCTTCTGAGTACCAGAGTGCTGAACCGTTAATAGAAGGACCAAGTAAAGAGGAAGTTGAAGTAGCTATCGGAAAATTAAAATCATATAAAGCAGCGGGAACCGATAATATTCCTACTGAACTAATTAAGGCATGCGGGGAAGCTGGAGTTTCTAAAATACATCGGTTGGTTAAAAATATCTGGGTGAATGAGAAATTACCTGAGGAATAGAAAGAATCTATTCTTATTCCGATTCACAAAAAGAGCCCGAGGACGGATTGGATTTAATAACTATCGCGGAATTTCACTCCTTCCGGTATGTTATAAAATATTCACTTTAATCTTAACCAGTCAAATCACGGAATACGCCGAGGAAACTATCGGAGATTACCAATGCGGATTTAGACAGAATCTTTCAAGTATTAAGCAAATATTTTCTTTACGGCAAATATTAGAGAAAAAAATTAGAATACAACGGTGTTGTTCACCAGCTGTATATAGATTTTAAAAAGGCTTACGATTCTATTGACCGCCAGAAACTGTATAATATTCTAATCGAGCAGGGGATTCCAAAAAAACTAGTAAATCTAGTCAGGATGTGCTTGACGGAGACACTCAATAAAGTTAGAATCGGTAATAATCTGGCGGAAAAATTTGAGGTTCGTTCGGGCTTAAAACAGGGGGGTTCCCTTTCGCCTGTCCTGTTCAATTTGGCATTTGAACATGCCGTTAGGGAGGTAATACGTACCGAGAAAGGGTTGGATCTGGGCGGGACAACATCCGTGCTGAGCTATGCTGATGATCTGGTAATGTTAAGCGAAGACGTTGAAACTATAAAACTAAATACGACAACGTTAATGAAAGCCGGTAAAAAACTAGGACTCGAAATAAACGTGGATAAAACAAAATATATGGTTAGCTGCGAAAATGGCGATACTACTGGTGATATCGATATAGACGGTAATATGTTTGAACAGATAGATAAATTTAGGTATCTAGGTTCTACGATAACTAGAAAAAATTAAATTGAAGAAGAGATTAAGGTTAGACTGAAGTCGGGAACTGTTTGTTATTTTTCTGTGACAAAACTACTCAGTTCGCGCCTCTTGTCCCGGAACTTAAAAATCAGAATCTATAAAAAAATTATCTTGCCTATAGTTCTTTATGGATGCGAAACTTGGCCGCTTACATTAAGGGATGAGCAGCGTCTTAAGGTTTTTGAAAGTAAAGTATTGCGTAGAATATTCGGACCGAAGAAGGATGAGTTAACCGGAGAGTTCAGACGGTTACACAACGTCGAATTGTGTGAACTGTATCCGGGTAATATAATTTAGGTAATTTCATCGCGGCGAATCAAATGGGCTTGTAAAGTTGTTGGGCTAAGTAACGAGAGAATTCCTAAAAGGTTAATATTTGCTGTGCCGAATGGTAAGCGTCCGAGAGGTAGACCGAAGCGAAGGTGGGAAGATTGCATTAAAGCCGATCTGAAGGGACTGGGTTTGGACGGCGAACGGTGGAGCGAGGTGTGTAATAAGCGATTGGTGGTGTCGGCATCGAACCTTCGGGCTCGCTAAGCCTTTTATTATTATTATTATTTCTATTAAAAAAATTCAACCACCATTTGAACCTCGATCGGATCCATGAAATTCCGTATTATTTTTCTTTCTGGAATCTCCAGCATTTGCAACCGTTTCATTGGTGTTGTATTGCTTTATTTTGACCTTGTTTTTATTTTTTCGGTAAACTTTGTATACTTACTGTCGCTGAATCATCAACATGCCCACTGGGTTGCCAAGGATCTATGGCAGCTCTGCATCTATGCGTAAATTCTTAACCAATATAGAACATTAGTTCCAAAGGTAAGTCTGAGGGTGGACTGCTACTGTATTGGACTAAACTTATCTTATGATTAATTTACACTTAAGTATGTGTTCAAAAAAAACAATAAAGAACTGCTATTTGATACAAGATTAGAGAAACAAATAAAAGAATAGGAAATTGTATTATATAAATGTTTTTAACACTGTGGGAGTTGGAGTAGAAACATTTTGACAATTAGGGCATACTAAATCATTTTTTTTTAAATATGTGGAGATGCATCAAACAATTTTCAGTATATTATATTTTTAAAGTTAATAAATCTTAAGTATATGACTTTAACTGTAATTATTAACTTAAGACATTCACCGGGATATAGCGGTAAGAACTAGCAAACCTGGCTTAATGAATCTTTTCCTTCCCAAGCTGGTTAGAATAGGTTTGGTTGCCCATCTTGAACAACGCCCCCCTTCGCGTATGCCGAAAATGGCGTGGTTTGGGGTTAATTTTTTTTTGGGAAATTTCTTTTTTGAGATATGTTACAATCCCTCTCATTCAAGGACAATAATGATAGTGATAAAGAGTAGCTCATTCATACTATGCACAAGAAATAAACAGCAATATAATAATAATAAAAGAAAATGTATATAAAATAAAAAATACTAAACTAAATAAAAATAAACTAATCTAACAAAATAACTACTTAAATACACACATGTTTTTATACAATATTCATTCACTCATGTTCTCCGAGCCAAACCTTTCCCCTCACTTGTGGATGGAAAGGCAGGACTCTAGGAGATCCCAGCGTCTTTCACTCAGCCGCATCTCTGGTATTACCAATGAAGGATGAGCAGACACACTATAACCAGACATGCATGTCTTGATTGGAGAATTTGGCCATTGCCAGAATTCCAATATATTCTTACAACAGGTCTCAAGGACACTGCCGCTTCAACCATCGAGGAGAATTGTATGGATGATTAGAGCCAGATAGGGATTGTGCAGTTGGATTAGGATGATATGTAAGGTTTTGATGGAATTCGGAAAATTGTTTGAGGTATATTGGGGTAAAAAAAATATATATATTGAATTATATTCACTACTTTCAGATATGAAGAAATATCTTTTTAGACAAGCATTTATTTCAAATTTGGTTCAATATTTGGGTAAAGTTGAAGGATTTCATATGCGCAAACGTATTTTTCTAGTGTTTAGAGAACAAAATATTTTTTTTCTACATAAGTTAGGCCATTATTCACCAAGATTTTATTTATTAACTATTTATTACGACGTTTCGACCATACTAAGGGCCATTTTCAAGTCTTAATGAGTCCTCCATTAGATATTCATTATTAATGTCGCATTAATTTGTTCAGTGAAAAATCAAATTGTCCTGCTATTTAATAGAATTTCCCCTACGTCATTTCAGTCACTCCAGAAATGAAGTAGAGGAAACTCTTAAATAGCAGGACAGTTTAATTTTTCACTGAACAAATTAATGCGACATTAATAATGAATTTCTAATGAAGAACTCATTAAGAATTAAAAATGGCCATTAGTATGGTCGAAACGTCGTAATATATAAGTAATAAATAAAATGTTGGTGAATAATGGCGTAATTTATGTAAAAAATAAAACCTCAAGACACCAACATTAGGAATAATGAACAGAAAAAATATCTCTTATTTTTTTAATATTTTATATCTACGCACCTAGGGAGAGAATGGGGGAGTTATACCAGAGTTAATTAATCGGAGGCAATGGAGACTCTATAAGTAATACTTTTATTCATAAAGTTATACAAATGGCATCTAAAATACAGAATAATATACTATGGATATATGAGTTGACTACATGTGTTCACTCCAGGTCTCCTGCTGTAAAGAGTATGACATGAAGAATGCAACTGCATGAGTGGTTTGGTCTGAGGATCATGGGGGTTATATGCTCAGGAATAGTAGGGGGAATGAATCAATTCTGGTGGTCTAGGAAGCGTGTGAATGAAGTTAAAAATTGATATCCTTATCTTTTAGAATTGATATGAAGTCTGTGAGAAAGTGCTCTTTTGCTGAAAACGGTTATTGTTCCCTAAGTCTTGATAAGTGTCTTCTGTCCAGTCAATACATTCTAGATAACTATTTCTAAGCTATCAGAGATAGCTTGACCTGGCTATCTAGGGCTTTGTGCTTTTATGCTTTGATAAAGGTCATGAGAAAGGTCAATGCATGATTAAATAAAATAAAAGTTAATATTAATAGTTGTTACGGATTAAGTCCATTCCGTAACTCATGCAAAGCTTATTTTACACACGCGTTAGCCCTCTCGGCCCACCCGCCCTCCTGTTGTGTACGTACATGTGTTGAAGCCCATAATTTTATTCTTCCCCGCCGAGCTCATGATGGACGAACACCTAAGGCTGCCTCGAGCAGAGGTACCGACTGGGAACAATGAGGCTGCCGCCTGGGAGATAGATGATTAGATGTATAATTGTTTATGATGGAGGTGGCGGTGAGGCCGGGGCACGTAGGCATCTGCTTTATAGCCTCGTAAAGGTGCATCCGTGCATTCCATCCGCCATTGCTACCTCCTTTGTTGTGTCTTCAGCTTAGTTCAAGCAAGAGGCTTTGTTTTCGACAATAGCTCACCTTTCGCATCCCCAGGAGATTTACGGACATTTCGTTGGTATACCTTCATTCATTAGGTAGACTTGAGATCAGATTGAAGAGGTTAATGAATGTTTTCATTATATTCACCTTTGGATTTCCCAGGCACCCTCACGCATCCAATTGATATGCCAAGTTAAAGTGGCAACATCCAATTGTCTGACGGAAACATTTTCTAGGTATATTCTTTTTGGTAAATGTATACTCTCTGCACTATACCTCGACATTATCTTCTTAATTTGTTTTCTCCCTGTTTCTCTGTATATTCGTTTAACACGAAATCCCAGCACCCCGACCTATTTATTCCTTCTCATAGAACTGTTTCCTTTAAAAAGTCATTTGTCATGCGTGTTACATTTTTTGAAATTCCTTACCCACCTCTATACGCAAATCCTCTTACTTAACCTAATTTATTTGTCCATCTCCTCAGCAAACAATCGACGGACCATATCGACAGCCATACTGCAATATCTGTAAAGACAGTTTCTAGGGAAAACGAGGTTTTTAGCTTTTCTGATCCATCTTTGCCTGGGGCATATTCTGATCCCACTACCATTTCATCCTTCTTGGAAGATTATAGGGATGGGTGATGCTAGATAGGGATTGTGCAAGATGATATGGATGATTAAGGTTCAGATGCAATTTGGAGACTTTTTCTTGGATAAGGTCTAGAACAAATGGGATATTGGGGGTATAAGGTTTTGTTGGTTACATAGAACGGAGCATCGACTATTGTTCTAAGGACTTTGAGCTGAAAGAATGAATGCGTTTGATGTTAGAAAATTTTGCTGTCCACCACACTTCAAGTTCGTAGGTCCAAATTGGTTTCAGGATTGTTTGCTAGTAGATCAGTAATTTGTTTTCAAATGAAAGTTGATATTTCCTATTTAGTAGTCTGTATAGTTGGCCGTATCGTCGGGTAAGTTCTGGTCTTTTGAGTCTCTAAGTGAAAGCCAAGATACCGTACTGTGCCTGAAAAAGTAAGCTGGATGGAATTAAAATGGATTGGAGGACAAGATCTGTGTCGGAGCGTATAGGTAATGTGTTTGCATTTGCTTTAATTAAACTAGTGCTATATCAGGGATAGGTGCCTTTGCAGATTTAAGAGTAATATTTCGGGATCTGAGTTGAATGAAAAGATGGCGGTGTCATCAGCAAATGTTGCCAGGAAGGTATCAGTATGTACAGGAATATCAGCGGTAATGAGGATATAAAAGGCGGGATATACAAAGCGCTACCATGAGGAATACCGACTTCAACTGGATAGCAATTAGAAAATTAGACAATAATGATTAAAAATTTGTTTTTTTTGACCAAAAATCACGTATTTTGGTTTGAGTCTAAATAAAATTTTGATAAGAATTTTAATTGATAATAATGTGCATGGGTAAATTCAATATTATTATGACATATCGTCCATTTTATGCTTCATGTCAAATAAATCCCATCGGTTAAAGATGCTTAACATATATTTCACATTTCGAAGTTTTTCCTTCTTTTTTTTCGTACCTTCTTTCTTTTCGTTGCAGCATTTTTTTCATCCCTTTTTCCTTATACTTTATTTTATCACTTAGTAACTACATGAGTAACATGGAAACTTTTTTCATAAAATAGGAATAATGTGTGTAAATTGTTGGTTTTCTTTTTTTCTTCCCACGGGTGCTGTAAATTTTTTTTGTAGTTATATGGCAAGGTTCTTGCTTAGTGACGTCTGTAAAGTATTTGCAAAAGATTCGCAATATGTTGTATTCAATTTGCTTTCTTGTTTTTGTTTCTTAGATTGAACTATCAGAAAATATTTTTATATAAGTATAAAACCAACACTATTTTCAATAATGTATTATAGAAATTCTAATTGAACTTTAAAATTTAATTCTTCTGTCATTTTTTTCAAGATTTAATTTTTTAAATAAACCCATATTCCAAATCCGTATTTTTTTTTTTTTTTTCTACACTCCCATCCAAAACCGATTTCCATAAACTCTCATTTTTTATCCGGATCTTAAATCATTGTTAATTGTTAAGAGACTAATTAAATTTATTAAACTCTATTTCTTATTAAGTTTTTTTTGTCATATTTGTTAATTTTTATTGATATACGTTGTTGTACATACTTCTTGTTTATTGCATTGTTTTTGTTTTATTTACACTAAATTATTTGGTTTATTAATTTTTACTTTTGATATACCTGTTCCATCTTTTTGACCTTTTCCATATATTTATAACACAAAAACATTTTCTTAGCATATTTATTATTGTTATTTTTATTATTATTGCTGTTATGGATATAACCGTTATCTCATTTATAAGTTTTACATTTTTCTTTTCTTATACTGTACATTTTTCTGTTGTTCTTCTTTACTCTTATTACTATTATTCTTTAATAGTAGTAATAAGCGGAAATAAATAAGATAAAAGTAATAATAACAAATAATAACAAATATAAAAATATAAGAAAAGAAAAACGTGAAACTTACAAATAAGATAGGGCTTATATATTCATAACAATAATAATAATCATTACAAAGTTATGAAATTACTAGACAATGAAAAAATTATAAAACATGTATCACAAGTTTATAACTAATGATCCTTTGCAGATTTATTTATTTTTTATTCTAAAATTTATTTATTGATTTTATCGCTATTTTTTTTTAGTTATTTATTTATCTATTCTATCTTATTATCTATAAGTGACTATTATTATTATTATTTTTTTTATGTTTTTTTTTTATTTTTATCCATTATTTTTATTTTTTTTTGTACCAACCACTTGAACAGTATAAAAGTATTGTTTTTAGTTGATCATTCGCTGATGACTTAGGTGTTTACCATTGGGGTATCCCAGTGGTTTGAGTACTGACTTCCACATCTCAAGGTCCTGGGTTCGAATCCGACTAGCGGCATATTAAATTATTTATTGTTTTTCGTCGGCCGTGAATTGACCCTGGGTTTGAAAATCCTGCTGTGGAACACTCTATAAAGCCTCTATAAATTAACACTTGCACTCTTGGCACTTCTGTTGACCAAGAAACCAACATATTACTAAACACATCATTCATGGGTTGTAGTGGTACATATTTTTTTGTAGTAAAAACTTCTTTCGGTGCTTTTTGCACTTTTTACTGTAGAGAGTGAATTGGATTAAGAAATAAAATCTCCGATGTGTAACTCTCGGATAAAGTCTGCTGGAATAGACTAATTGAAGTTATTAAAATATCTCAAACACTAAAAATTGGACCTAAGTACTGTAAGCGAAGAAATTGTTTAAAATTTTATCCTTTCTATAATGGGTTACTGTTCCAAATTGTGTCTTAACACGACGCCGTGTTAGGGTTGCGAAAAGGAAAAAAATACTGTCGAAAACAAAATGATAACGAGTTTTATGGAAGATATGGATTAAAATATCTTAGAAACTAAAAATCAGACCAGCATACTGTAAGTGAGGAAAATGTAAAGCAGATAATAAGAGGAAGAGAAGAGGGGATGGACAAACTTTGTTATAATTTTCTCATTAACGTCCTTTCAATTTTCATACATGTACTAAATTCCCGAAAAAATTCAGGAAACAAGTTATGAAGAAAAGACAAATTTTTTGGTGCCTAATTCGCTAAGTATATTTTGTATGGTAAAATTTATATACGAAGTTTTGGAAGGTGATGAAATCTGGTGAAAAATAGTGTCGAAAACCAAATGATAACGAGTTTTATGGAAGATATGGATTAAAATATCTCAAAAACCAAAATTCGGACCTGCATACTGTGAGTGAGGAAAATGTTCAACATTTCATGCTCATTACAATGAGCAATTATTTATAATACATATTTCATATTATTAATATCGCTTTGTTGATGTTTTCACTTCTATCGTGTGGTCTAAAGCACACTCCCCAGTTTTTTTTGTTTCTTTTATTACTCATATACTTCTATATCTATTGTTTTTGTAATGATATTTTAATTTTTAGCCATTCGATTACAGGATTATTTACATGTTTATTTCGAAATGTCGGCTAACACAAATAAGTTTTTGACTGCATATACTGGCAATTTTATTCATCTTTATACATAATCTAATGATTTGTTCTGTATACATAACAAACATATCAGCTGATGTTGCTTTTAAGTTGACATATTATATTAGAAGAATCATGGCTATTTAAAATGAGAGTTCTCACAGCGGCATATTAGTTATTATATATTATTATTCTATAATAATAGTAATTATTTTAATAATATAGAGTGACCCATAAAGACGAGAATAGAGTCCGAGACAGAAAGACCTTGCTACAGAGAGAGTCCTTCGGCCAGGCTGGCAACATTTAGACGGAAAGGGAAAGGGAGCCAGTCGTGCCAACCGCGGGCAATGAACCGCGGCAGGTGAATAGGCTGCCTTCATCGTAACCTTGGCAAGAAGTCGAGGGCTTCCGGCCCCCCTCAATTGGAAATTCCTCCGCCGTCAATTTGTCTCTTCTTGAAGGCTATTTTCGCTCTCAGTCCCGCCTGGCAATGGCTAATGGCTGATGTCTTCCCGCTTGTCATCGCCTACTTGGAGTGCTTGAGATTCCTCTCGTCTTGAGGACCATTATCTTCTTCAGTTTTAATGACTACACACGATAATGTTAATTACTAGTTGGCCTGTGCGAATAATTCGCATAGTATATTGTTAAGTAAACTAATAACAATATAATATCAAAATAATTAAATTAAATATATTTTATTCAAGTAATTAATTATAATTAAAAATAGAAGACCAAAAAATTAGAAAAATTACAATTAAAATTACATTTGCTAATTATTGTCCGATTATGATAATGTTTTTTTTCCGTTTTTTTTTAATTTTGTAGGAAATTAAGTAAGTATTCAAATCATATTGAGCATAGTTAACTATAAATTGCATATTTTTTAAATTATGCGAAGTCGGCTCATAAAAAAAAATAAAAAAATTGTAACTGGGAGATTACATGATAGTCCGTAGTATAGACCCTTTTTTATCAAATTATTAACATCCGGCTGAAACTTCGTAAATAGCTTCATATCATCGTAATCTACAAATATTTTATTTACAAAAATTCTTGATATTGGGGCGTTTTCAATCTGGAGGTCGGAATACTTTCTCCATTTAATTAGGTACTAAAAACTCGTAAATACCCATTTTCTTACCATTTGGATCATAAGATAATTTGAGCATAAAATCGAAAATAAACGTGCCCTTCAAAAATATTGACCCGGGACATACACCCCTCAATATTTTTGAAGACTACAGTTTTTTTTCAATTTTATGCTCAAATTATCTTATGATCGAAGTGGAGAGCAAATGGGTATTTATAAGTCTTTAGTATCTAATTAAATGGAGAAAGTTTGCCGAACTCCAGTTTGAAAACCCCTCCCGATTCCGAGAATTTTTTTAAATAAAATATTTGTAGGTTACGATGAGATGAAGCTATTTACGAAGTTTTAGCCGAATGTTAATAATTTGATAGAAAGGGGTCTGTACCACGGACTCTATAATCAACTATAAATTGTATATTTTTGGGTTATGCGAAGGACTAATAGTTAAGTTAGTCGGCTCAGGCATATGCATGTGAACAATAAAATCACTTCATTTGTTATAGTATGTATTATTGTTATGCAGCTGTGGAATGAAAGAATATATTTTCACTTCTAGTAAATATTTTTTTCCGCTCAAGAAAGTGACAACATAAAATTATTTTTACATAAATACTTAGTAAAAAAAATATGATGAGCGCATCACACAACTGTTACTTAACTCTCTACTTAGGACAGAAATTGTTATTTAGCGAAATTGAGCTATTGCAAAGTTTTTAAATTGTATTTCTATTGCAGCTTTTCCGTAAATTTTACAGTTACACTGTAAACACTGATTACCACCATAAAAATAACTCAAATCCTATTTTCTATATCGATGGTAGGAAATCATAAATCTCGTAACTCCATATCTCGTACAAAGAGAGGTTTTTTTCCTATAAATGAGTAAGGAGTGTACAACATAGTAAAACTTATAGGAACTAAATTTGAATAACATACTTGTTATTAAACTCATATTTTTGCCTTATAAAATTTACTGAAATGGAGTTACAAGGTTTTCATTGCCCGTCATCAACAGCTCAAAAGTTGTCACACTGATTGTGAGTGACTAGAGCTGGTGATTTCGGAGGAAAAACTCATCACATTATTCTCTAATTTAATTTTCTGTAATGATACATAATGAATATGTGATAATAAACCAAAAAATCCACCCAATAACAAGATCTGCGTAGAAGAAAAATCATTCCTGAGAGTAGAAAAATTCAAATAGCTCGGCTCCACAACAACCTCAATGAATGACCAATGGGCAGAAATAGACTAGCGTATAATAAGCGCAAACAGAGCTTTATTGTCCATCTCGAAGGTATTGAAACTCCCAAAAAATCTCAAATCAAGGATGTACAATGCTATGATAAAACCAGTTCTAATATGTAGCTGTGTGACCTGGACACTAACTAATACTCTAGAAAAAAAGTATTGAAAGATTCGAGAGGAAAATCTTCCGCACGATAAACGGAGCGATCTGAGAACAGAGTTCTAGCAAATGGAGAAGAAATACCAATAAAGAACTACTTACAGAAACTGGTCAATCAATATCCCATAATATGAAGGCACGGAGGTTAAGATGGGCGGAGCATGTAGTTCGTAGCTATCCATTTGGAAGCCTCTACGTAACAATGAATGCCTCAATAGAAGGCAAAAGACCTCGTGGGAGGCCAAAAAGCTGATGGATAGATAGAATTAACAAAGATGCAATACCGTTTGCAGATAAATGGAAAGAAATATTTTAAGACAGGCAGAGATGGAGCAGGCTTGTTAAGGCGGCAAAAGATCTACATGGTCTGTAAAGCCAACAAAACAAAAATTTTCATTATGGATAATTTTTAGAAATAAACGATGCTTAGCTAATTATTTAAATATAATTATTGTATTTATATAATTATTTAAATATAAATCGGATCTAAATTTATTAAACTTCAGTAAATGTAAATGAAGGTTATAAACATATATTTTACTTATCTATGAAATATTTGTATATTTCACTTCTTCTTTAACACAAGTGCAATAACATTTTTTTTTTAACAATTCCATTGTCTTGAATCTGTGGATTATATATGATTTGATTTCAAACTTAAAAATAAGTGAGAACATTTGATTTCGTTAAATAATATTAATTTTCAGAAATTATTATTTATAATTGATTCGTTACTGTATGTTATCTTCTACGACTTTACAAAGCTTAAATAAATAAATTTCAGCTTCGTACGACTTTTCCCTTTTGAGCTAGAGTGATCACATACACACAGGCACATATACATACAGATTATTCTGTGGGACTTGGTTATTTGGAATCCGGGAATCTAAAAAGTTATTTCTCGGATTCTGAAAACTCGGATTCGACAATTTTCAAAGTCGCAATGCTTTCAATTAATATATATTACATATATATGTAAGCGAAAGTAATAAATGTTAATGTATGCATATTCAAACTAATGTATTAGCATTAACTATTATTAAGAAAATAGACACTTCATTTAGCCTGTAAATAATTAAACCACTGGGCTACCTTCTAGCAAGTGGTTTCACTCTTCTAATCTTATCTTACAATTAGTCGTTCTAAAATGTCCCTTTCACTTGTCTTTCAAATCATTATCAGTTAAGAACCATTACTAAGAGTTTTATTTTAGTTACTGTATGTTTTATGTCCTGTTATATTTTTCAATTCTTGTCTCTGTATTGGAAAAAAATTGTAAACAATGCACATCATTTTTTCACATTTATATTTACTCTTAGTTAATTCTTAGTTCTTAATTGCTTAGTTTTTTTTTTTTTTTTTTCGTAAAATAAAAAATATTCAACGGAACCGGTTCGAATCTCGACCTTCCCACTCAAGTTAGAATAGCTATGGTTGTACCACTAGACCAACATCCCTCAACCCCCGCATGCCTGAATGGTGAGATACGGAGGAAACGAAAAGAAAAATGTAAAAAAAAAAATGAAAAAAATATCCATTTTAAAATGCAAAAAAGTCCCGCATTTGCAGGTTGCATATTTAATAATTCGTAATTAAAAAAAAATTCCAGTGATTACTGAATATGTATCTCGCTACTGTTAGTTGCAATAAAAATTGAGGGGTTTACAGGAGAGCAAACAAATTAATTATTTTTTTATGATTTATTATTATGATTTTATATTTTATTGTCCTCTGCTATTTTTCGTAGTAGTAGACTACTTATATTAATTGCAGGCTACATACTGTCAAAAATAGAATAAAAATTGAAAACTTTTTCATACGACCTTTGCACTAACAGTTATGATCATACTTAATAAGAATTTTTTCACTCATAAAATGGATGGAACGAAAAATCCATAGGAAAAATTCTACTTTTTATTTGTTCGGAGTTAACGAGACCTATAATTTTCTTTAGTCAGAACAAAACTAAGCTGGAATATAAAAATATGAGTAAAGCTGACTCAATTTTGATATTTAAGCAGAAAATCGAGACCACGACGAGCTAGTTGAACTTCAATAGAAATAAACACAATCACAAATAAGACTTTTTTTTCTACAAATTCTGAGTAAAAATTATTTTAAATTTACTGTTAATTACACGAAATCTAAGTAACGGCAATAAGTGTCATGCCAGTAATTTTTGGAATCGAACAAAAATACAGTATAAATTAACTTTTTGAATAAAACTTTAATTCTTAGGTCTTAATTGCCTAGTTTCGGTGTTTTTTTCGTAAAATAAAAAATATTTATCGGAACCGGTTCGAATCTCGACCTTCCCACTCAAGTTAGAATACCTATGGTTATACCACTCGACCAACATCCCTCAACCCCCGCATGTCTGAATGCTGACGTACGAAAAAGGAAAATGTTCTTTACCTATTTTATCAAATTCCATGTTCGACTACATCATGCCTAGATTTAAAAAAAAAAAATCGATTTAGCCCTAAGAGGGAGGAAATCAGGGAACAACTTACAAATGGTCTGGTACCATTTCGGTCGATTTTCATTTAGCAATTAAAAGCATTATAGCTGTTAAGAATATAACGGTTGTTATAATCTGTTAGGTGATATATGTTTGTTATCTTAATGCGATTTATTGGATTATTCTATTCAGTTTTAAATAAAATTTGAATTTTAGTGAAGTGGATGCGAAATCCCTAACTTGCCTCAAAATTTGAGCCAAATCGAACTAGCGGTTTTAGAAATATAGATTTATCAAGGATAGTGTTGCCCAAATGTGAGACTGAGACGATCCTTGGTCTTGCAAACTCAGTGTTGGTGATGGTCTTGGTCTTGCGCAAGAGTCTCGCAACAGTCTTGCAGTTATTTATTAGCTTATTGCTATAGAGATATTACTGTAATTTTTTAGATAGAAGAAACCTAACTAAGCCTGAATGAAAAATTAGAGGAGTTAAATGCAAAAGTATATTGGTTATATCAATTATTAACATATATTAACTGAAATTGTCGAGTATTAGTAACTATTTTGCCTTAATTTTTATTTTATAAATCGATTTTTTTTACCAGCCCTGGTCTTGGTCTTGCATCAGTTGCAACACTTTGGTATTGCAAAGTGTAAGACCAAGACTGATTTTGGGCAACACTAATCAATTATAAAACGTTTGCGCATATATAAGAGAAAGTACAGGACAGTTCAACAAAAACTATACAGAATCATTACTTTACTAAAACCCACCTTTCTCTCAACTTAGAGCCAAATCGAAAGGGCCGTTTCTGAAATATTGGCATATCTATGAAAACGTATTTACGCGTGCGCAAGCGGAAGTGCTAGATGGAATTTCATTCCAAAATTGATATGGGACCATATGAACCCCAACCTGCGCAATCCCTAAAAATTTCATAAAAATCGGATGTAGGGTAGTACAGACAGTGAATCAAATTTGTGCCTTGATGCCTGAAACATAAAACGCGAGTGGAAATTTTCGAATCGGAGCAGAAATTTTTTTTTAATCCCTCGCACGAATACAATGCTTCCCTACCTTTGGTAGCAGATTTTTATTCTAAATTCATCGATACCAAATAATAATTTTTTTTTAAAGTTACATACCTTTTTTTCTCCCATGTCATTTTACAAATAAATGAATTATTTTGATTTGATAATTACTTCAAGGGAGTCCAGAAGAGGGTGGTGTGATCCAAGTCGCACAATGGAAATTTTATAGGGTTTTGGATTTTTGAGAAAGTAGGGCACATTTTTCGAGGTTTTATATTTTGGGAAGGAACCATATTTTGAGATGTTTCAATTTAGATGAAGTTTTAAATCAGAGAACAAGGAAAAAACATCGAATAGACGATATGAGTTTAATTGTACATGAACTAAAATTTTTTTCAATTCTACTTTCGCTTGCACTATTTTTAAGTAGAGGAGGACAATAAAATTTCTTGGGACGCGCCTTCGAATTCGGGGAGGGATGGGCACCCATGACTACTATTGTAGACATGAAACATTTTAGTGCGTTCGTACATGAGTTCATGTGGTTTAATGCCCTATGAGGACGAAGTGAATAAACTAAATTAGATAATAAAAGACTATTATGTTAAATTGGCAGTAGCGTACGACCAAAGCAGTTAATCACATTAATGACATGTCAAAATACGCTGACATGGCCATAGATATTCTGACATCACTGATTTGTTATCTCTTGTAGCGTTCCCATCCCCAGGACATCCTTGGACATCCGTTAATCCTTCGTAATGTGTTGATGAGTAATCATTCGATGAGCTTTTGTTCTTTTACTGTAGTATAGTACTCTATGGGGATATACAGGCACAATCACCAAAATATTGTACATCAACATCATCGAATTCTTTTACAGAAACTAAAATCATTTTAGTATAGTAATTTATAAAAGTAATAAAATTATACTATCGGTTGACTGAACTGACTGAGTCAAACAAATAAAATAAAGTCCATGGTCTCAGATTTTTACGGTTAGTATTTACTTATTTAATCAATTTCCATAATTATTAATTATGTAAAAACTTCCAAAACTGTATGAAAAAAGAGACGTGATAGTCTAAATAACCATTTAATAAATTTGGTAATTTTTATTGTACTACAAAGATTTTCTCTCAGAAAGTGCTCGGAAGAAAATACGGACTGTTTACACCCGTTTCCCTTTGAAATCTGATCTTTTTTGTTTTGATTTTTGGTCATTCGAAAACTATACATCTGCAGAAACATCCGAGATGGTCATTTGAATTAGAATTTACTTGCCTATGTTAATAAACAAAAGAATCTTAATTAAAAAAAAACTAAGGTGCGTGCTTTAGACCACAGATAGAAGTGAAAACATCAGCAATCCGAAATTAATAATATGAAGTATAAATTATAAATAATAGGTCATTTTAAAGAGGTTGAAATGCTGAACATTTCCCTCGCTTACAGTATGCTGGTCTGATTTTTAGTTTCTAAGATATTTTAATCCATATCTTCCATAAAACTCGTTATCATTTTGTTTTCGACAGTATTTTTTTCCTTTTCGCAACCCTAACACGGCGTCGTGTTAAGATACAATTTGGAACAGTAACCCATTATAGAAAGGATAAAATTTTAAACAATTTCTTCGCTTACAGTACTTAGGTCCAATTTTTAGTGTTTGAGATATTTTAATAACTTCAATTAGTCGATTCCAGCCGACTTTATCCGAGAGTTACACATCGGAGATTTGATTTCTTAATCCTATTCACTCTCCATAGTAAAAAGTACGAAAAGCACCGAAAGCAGTTTTTACTTCAAAAAATTATGTACCACTACAACCCATGAATGATGTGTTTAGTAATATGTTGGTTTCTTGGTCAACAACAGTGCAAAGAGTGCAAGTGTTAATTTATAGAGGCTTTATAGAGTGTTCCACAGCAGGATCTTCAGACCCAGGGTCAATTCACGGCCGACGAAAAACAATAAATAATTTAATATGCCGCTAGTCGGATTCGAACCCAGGACCTTGAGACGTGGAAGTCAGTACTCAAACCACTGGGATACCCCAATACGTATGCAACGAAGTATGCAGATTCGATTTTTAGCTCTGAGATATTTTAATCCAAATCTTCCATAAAACTCGTTATCATTTAGTTGTCGATACTATTTTATGTCGTTAATCTATTTTAGTTTTTTACTTTCCTAAGTAATCGGATTATATTATCATTATAAAGTTTCAACATATCTTTAAGAGGTACCCATTTTAAACAAGTTAATTAAATTTCTTACGAAACTAAAAATTATAAAAAAAAAAGATGTGTGCTTTAGACCATACGATAGAAATGAAAACATCAACAAGGCTTGATTAATAATTTAAATCATAAATAATAACTCATTACAAAGTGGATGAAATGATGAACATTTTTCTCGCTAACAGTATTTTTAGTTTCTGAGATATTTAAATCAAGTCTTCCATAAAACTCGTTATCATTTGGTTTTCGACATTACGTTTTCTCTTTTCGCCTCTCTAACACGGCTTCGCGTTAAGGTACAATTTTGAATAATAGCTCACTACAAAGAGGATGAAATGATGAAGCCTCGTTCACAGTATGTGGGTACAATTTTTAATTTTTGAGATATTTTGATCAATTTGTAAAAACACTTTACTCTAGCCGACTTCACCCGAGCGTTACAAATCGTAGATCTGACGACACAATCTGATTCACTCTCCACAATAAAACTCGGCTAAAGAAGTTTTCATTTCCAAAGGAATATAATCCTATGTTTGGAAAAATATTTCCTATATTTGCAAGTAAGGGGTCATTTGGGGATAATTGACTGTTGTGTATACGATATTTGGATTGAGTTTTTAGTAGGCTTACATCAAGGCTATCCAATGAAACTACGGTTAAAAATAAAAAATAAATGTAATTAAAGTATCAAATAAACAGATACTGTTGTTATCAGGAAAACGAACTTTATATTTATTCTAGGTTATCTTTTGTTTCCTAAATAATAAATATTCTCCTTTTAGTAATTTTTTTTTTTTTTTACAGTGGAACCATCAAATTTTAATTTTATGTTGAAAGGATGAGAATTTAGAAGAAGACATGTCAATTTAAATTCTTTTGTCCGTGGACAGCTTTCCCTGATGATGTAGAAAAGACCGGTTTCCACTTTTGATTAAATCATCAGGTTCTAAAATATATGTAAATTTTCCATTGATGTTATATTATGTAGCCTGGCGGGTCCCGAGAATGCGACATCACTTTTTCCTAAAAATATTCAAACTAACTGAGGTTACTTTGACATCTCGGATGGGTCCGTTGACACCGAAAGTTAGTGACTCCGAAGTTCGGCGACTGCGGTAGGTCCCATCAGCTCTCTCTGCTAATTGTCCTGTCGCCTGGGTCTGTGTTGACGTCATCCCCAGCATGACTCAGGGCTAGAAATATATTAACTGCTATAACTATAATATATAACGGTATCTATTAAATAAGTGTAAGGCTAATTCTAAATCTATACTAACAACTAAATCTGAAGATTTCAACCCTAATTTCAACAACTAGTCTGATTTGATGAATTCTCTTGATGTATTATTTTCAATAAGCTTTGTAATCGACCAAAAGAAAAAAATTGAATTGAGGTTTCACCTCTCAAGATATCTGAAAATTGAATTAAAGAAAAGGTTGTTTCGTAATTGCACGGCACTATTTTAGGTGTGTTCACTAACACAAAATAAACAAAAAAGTTCATATTAACATAATCTCAAACTCATTTATTAAACAGATATCAAACGTTAAAGATTTATTATTATTACAACATTTCGATTAACTGTTCAAATGGGCCTCCGTTTTGTTCAATGCAACATTCAGCACGACGAATCCATGCTTCTCTGGCTCTTCATAGGTCATCAGGATGGTGCTTCATAGTTACTGCGGCTTCCACGATCCGATTTCTTAGCTCTTCTTGCGTGCCCAATGCCGCAGAATAAACCATAGAGTTCATCCAACCCCACAGAAAATAATCGAATGGCGTTAAATCCGGAGATCGTGGTGGCCATTTAAGAGGTCCGTTTCAACCAACCAGATTTAAATAATCAGTGTACCTATCCTTCCATGATAAACTTCTGAACCATCCGAACCCTCTTGTTTCCAACCTTGCTTCCTCTTCTATTTCTGATAACCCTCCGATGCGTCTGAAAAGAAGATGGCCTCGGAATCTTCTAATATAGAAATATAATTGGAGTGCTACCAATGGGTAGTTTCTCTTCATGTTGTACATGTCAAGTTCCTTATTTCATATTTACTAGTTGTATTTATCATTATACAGTTGTAAATTGCAATAATAAAAAAAAATAAAAAATAATCAGTGACACTAATAGAAAAGTGAGCTGGAGCACCGTTATACATAAACCACAGCCTTTGCCTAATGCCTAGCGGAATATCTTCTAGGAGTTCATGAAAATTACTTAGCAAAAAATGCAAGTAAGATATACCTGACAGCCTAGGTGGCAAAAAGAAGGGGTCGATAATGTCGCGTACAAGACCACATGGGGGTTTTCTTCAGCCCAAGTACCATTTCTTGTAAAGAAAAATTCATCAGTAACCAAAATGCAGTTCAGGAAGTGCAGTTCAGGATCTTGTGTGCATTATCGAATTAACCACTGGGAATTTTCTGCGCTTGTTATAATTTTGTGGTAACAAATCTTGCCTGCTCGATACGTGAAATGGATACAATTGTTGTCCGCGTAAAGTTCGCCATACACTGGTAGAGGAAACATGGAAACGACGGGACAAATCTTCTGCTACTAACAGTAGAAGATAACTGAACAGCATCGAGTATTTCTTCTTCAATGTTTGCAGTTCGCCTAAACCTTTGTCGACCGGCGTTTACTCGTGTAGATTTTAGCGTGCCATTATCCCTAAGGCGTCTTTCAATGGCCCCAAACGTTTTACGATTTAGTATTCTTCGGTTAGGAAATTTTTCACGATATCTTCGAACATTTTTTTTTTTTTTTTTTTTTTCGCCCTGCCTGGCATTGTTGCCATACGGGCTAACGATATCTTCGAACAGCAGCAGCGCCGTTTCTATGTACCTCGCCATAAGTTAAAAGCATGTCTGTTTGTTCTGCAAAAGTGAATAAATTTATGGTATCTCCCATGATATTCATAAATTGAAATGTGTCACAGTATTCACTCACACTAAAACACACAGAACTAGACAAACAGATGAGCAACTACTGTCATTGCTTATCGTTCATTTGTTTATCAGGTGATTAAAACCTGTTATTTAGAATTAAACACGTTAAACTTTGTGCAGTCATTCTTAATGTAGTAAATAAATAATAAATCTTCAACCTTTGTAGTAATGTAGTACAGATTTCTTTCTCACATCGGGAAAAATAAATAAAAGGTGATTTATAATTTTGGCTTGAATAATTTTATTGTTCATCATTAATAATTTCCTAAGAAATATAGACAACTGTATATATCATAGGTGGTGACCGCTGCCTCTGTGACGTAGTTGCGGCCTCCAAACTTTTTACTGGATATTCATTAACCTAGTACTAGAATTAATATATACTTTCTTATTTAAGTAACAACAGTTTAGAAATTAATAGGATTAAGTTGAATGTATGTGTATGCGTGTGTGTATTTAGTAACAAATAAAAATATACGCAGTCAAATATAAAGAACTATTGTGGCCTCCATTAGCTCTGCCTAACCTTACTGTGGCCTCTAACCATAAAAAGGTTACCCAACCTATGGTCTACTAGATTGTTGTTGTCTAGATTGTTAGACTTTTCAAAAATAAAAACAAAAATAAAAGATATATCAAATCTGCAATAGAACATGCGAAAAATATTCAGAACATATATCTTTGCAAGAAATCGTCCGATTTCAACCATTGTATTTTAGTTCTATAAACTTTTAATCAACAAAAAATGGTATACTTTTTTAATTATTCGGAAATCTAATTTTACCACCTCCCTTAACTTTTTTTTCTAACTTCTTTTCGATGAATTATCTTTTACACATAAATTTGAAGAGACCCATTTTGGGATTTTATTAATCGATTATAAAAGTTGATTATTCGAAATAATAAACGAAAAAAGCCAAGACCATCAGTCTACGGCATTTCTCCAAGACTACTGGGCCGATTGTGTTGTCGATCGATGTCATCGAAATTGTCGCTGTTTTTGCAGCTAACCATATATTTTGTCTTATCCGTGTTTACCTCGAGTCCCATCAACGTTGTTGTATTTAGTTTTATTGTTTCCATGTCTTCGCTTAACATTACCAAATCATCATCATACCCAAGCACGGATATTGTTCCACCCAGGTTCAAAACTTTTTCGGTATGTATCACCTCTCTAATGGCAAATTAAATAGCACAGGTGAAAGAGAATCACCTTGTTTTAAACCCGAACGAACCTCAAATTTTTTGGATAAATAATAACCGATTCTAACTTTATTGAGTGTTTCCGTCAAGCACATCCTAACTAGATTCACTTATTTCTTGGGGAACCCCTGTTCGATTAGAATATTATATAGTTTCTGGCGGTCAATTGTCTTTTTTAGACATGTTCTAGAATAGAATAGAAAAATAATTTTACTCTGGGACGAAGTCTCTTTAGAATAAATAAAAAGTACAAAATTAAAGTATTATATCTGGTCTCCTTACATCATGACCTTACCATCCCTTATGTCCTTGACGTTATTCCATCCCGATTTTCAAATTTTCATCAGAACCTAACCTATCATCCTAATCCCTTAGCACAATCCTTATCTAGTTCCAGTCATCCCTACAATCCTCCTCGAAGGTTGAAGCGGCAGTGGCCTCGAGATCTTTTGTAAAGACGTCATTGGAGTCCTGGCAATGGCCAGCTTCTCCACTCAAGTTATGAGCGAATGTGGCTTTAGTGCCCTCTCTCAGTCTCCACTGGATTCCCATCCAAGTGATGCGGCTGAGAGAGAAGCGCTGGGATCACTTGGAGTCTTGCCTTGTCCTCCACACATGGGGGAAAAGGCCCGACTCGGAGCTCCCTCGGCTGACTGTAAATATTGTAAATAAGTTTGAATGTGTTTTTACTTATTATTTTTTATTTATTTATTTTTTATTTATTTATTTTTTATTTTTTTTTTTAGTTTTTAATTTAATGTTATATCAGTTTGATTTATTCTGTTACTCCAAGTTTTATTTTATTTTATTTTCTTATAATCTTGTATATATGGTATGATTGTATTTGATTCATCATAAATACTCAATGCCCTTAATTGAGGCAAAATGTATTTTTTCTTTCTCTCAAATAAAAAAAAAAAAAAAAAAATATCTGGTCTAAGTAAAAACAAACATAAAAAGTAAAAATAAAGAAAAAAGAGTAAAGAAAATATTAGTTAAACATGCTATGTACAAAATAAAAAAAATCTATATACAAAATACTTGAAACCATGCCATGACACTTAAAACTATGTATAGTGGTAAAACATAAGTACACACTTAAAAAAAAAAAATACATTACATTCTTCTTAGCAATTAACTCTGTGTATATGCAGAAAACAAAAGAAGACGAATCTGATAGTAAGTATTTAAGTGATGAATTATATGTAAATATATCATTATGTGAATCATTTTGAATAATATGTAAATTTACATAAAAGGTTAGGGGAGGGGGTTTCTGACTGTTTTTGGGATAAAAATTGGAATAGGAGGCTTTTAAATGTAGATGGGGAGAGAGAATGCCGAATTTTGATAGGAAGGGAATTCCAGAAATTAACAGAGCGAGCAATAAACGAGTTTTGGAACTAGACAAATCTGCGAGATGTGAAGGTCGGAAGGTCGAGATCTTGTGAAAAGGGAGTGGACTGAGGATTTGAATTGGAGAAGGTTGTAGGCGTAAGAAGGACGATGGTTATTGTGATATGATAGAGGAACGTACCTAGAAAATATTGTTTTCGAATGGAGGGGAAGAGCCACTTTAACTCAGTGTAGTGATGAGACATTTGGGAGAATCTCGGGTCACCAATTACAAATCTTACGCAGCTGTTCTACATATAGTTATAGATGTCTTATTTTGGTTTATTATTTTCAATAATGAAACATTGTGATCGACCAAAAAATTCAAAAACTTAACCCCCTCTCAAAATTTGAGGTTTCACGTTTCAGGACGCGTAGAATTCGAAAAACGAATACAATTTTTTTTGTCCGTCCGCCGTCCGCGCATATTCTTCGAAACTACTGGACCGATTTTTTTCAAATTTTGATGTAAAATCAGAGGTCACCCGAGGATGATCCTCCTTCATTGACATTACTCTCCGCCTTTAACTTTCGAAATGGCGACCGAAAAACCTGCGTTGCTATAGACTGTAGCTCCTAAACAATTTTTTTTTATTTATTTTATTTTATTGAGATTTACAACTGTATTACATGGAAAATACAATAAGTAAATGTGACATTGGTAACATGACATGTACAGCATGAAGAGAAACTACCCATTGGTAGAACTCAAATTAAAGTTATATATTAGAAGGTCCCGAGGCCATCTTCTTTTCAGACTCCTCGGAGGATTATCAGGGATCGAGTAGGAAGCAAGGTTTGAAACGAGAGGATTCGGATGGTTCTGCAGTTTGTTATGGAAGGATAGATATCTGGATTGGGCCGAATCGGAAACATATGGAACATTAAGGTCTTTATGGATGATTTTATTTGTGACAATGTAAGGAGCGTTGAGGATTTTACGAAGGATTTTGGATTGTAAGGATTGAATACGAGAGGAATTCGATAGTTTAGTGGAGCCCCAAAGCTCAATTCCGTAAGTCCAAATAGGTCTTATTATTGTCATATATATGAGTCGTTTGTAATTGATTGTGAGCTTAGAGCGTTTGTCTAGTAAGTGCTGCAGTAGTCGATCTCCTAAACAAACGTACAGATTTTTTGTTGATATTGTATATCGTTTTTTAAAAGTTTACAGAATTTCCTAAAAAATCGTTAAAATCGGACAATTAGGAGCAAAGATATGATCTCCGGTTTTTTTAATGTGTTCCACTCCAAATGTTATATCCTTGGTTTGGTTTTTAAATTTTAAATGTGTTACTGAACTAATGCTATTTTTTGTTTATCATATTACTAATGATTAAAGAAAACCCGTTTAGTCCAATAATTGGAATCACCTTTTGTTTTTTTTTCTTTGTAACACGAAAGGTAATGTTACTTAAGATGTATAATTGTTTGGAAATGATAATCCATTGTGAAAAAATTTGCAACGTTTTTTTTAATGTGGTTGATAAGTATCCAGTATGTCCGTCAGTGTCCTGTGTCTCCTAAGGCTGTACGCCCCAATAAGCTACATCGGTTGATTCACAAATTCGAAAATTACAATTTGTTTCCATAAATCAGCCGCCTTTTGATTGCAGAGGCTCTGAAATAGCAAGGAAGATTAATTTTACTTGAATATCATATTAATTACGTAATGCATATTGAAACTTTTTCCTCTGGAATGAGTAGCCTTTTAGACCATGGATCCCAGGACCATTGTGACGACCAGCTGAGATCTGGGAGCTGGCACCTTATTGTCTGGAGGGCCGATGGATACCTGCTTAATGTCCCCGACCGACAGATCAGAAACCGCGACCGGACGCAGTCACAATCTGTGACCCTACTCCCGGGAGGGGAGGTCCCGTTTTATCTGACTTCTGGGAAGTGGCTCTCGGCTCAGGGCAAAAAATAGGCGCCCACAAATAAAGACCACCGCATTCCACCGGCCCTCGAGGCCTCCCCATCTTGTATTAAAATCCTTCTCCCACACACACACACAAACACACAATGGACTCCTGTCGTTTTGGCACCGGTATTGACAAGTTACTACCGGATTATGCTGGAAAATCTATGGCCGCTATTGGGATTTGATTTGGTTGTTGCTGGTGATTTGTTGTCCACTTTTTTTAGGAACGTTTATCTTCCCGCTGTCATCTTGTGAAGATGAAAGTTTATTGGAGGTAGCGTGTGGAAGTTCATATCCCAATAACTAAATTTATGGTGCTATTATAGATTCAAGCTCAGTTCATTCTTAAAACAGTGCAGGCTTAAACCGCTATATTCAATCAAGCAGTTTTTATTTATTCTGAAAGATGGACTCGATCATTTATTTTGGCTTGACTGCCTGACGTATAGTGAAATAATAAAACTGCAAAATGCGTATTCGAGTTTTCTCACTTTTTGCTCATTATATAAAGTTATGGAATGGACTTAATCCATAACAAATATTAATAATGATAATATTAATTTAACTTTTATTAATATATAACTTAATATTTAATATGCCAATCATAAAAGAACAAAGCCCTAGATAGCCAGGTCAAGCTATCTCTGATAACTTAGAAATAGTTATCTAGAATGTACTGACGGGACACAATAAGACCCTTTATCAACAATATATATTGGGGGACAATAACTGATTGCAGAAAAAGGCCCCTTTCTCTCATATCAATACTAAACAATAACTGATTTCAGCCAAAGGGCACTTTCTCACAGACATCTTAAGAATATCAACTATTGATAACTTTCTTTGCTGTCCTCTTCCGACTTCTCTCACACTTTCCTTCACCCTTCTACTATTCTTGGGTATATTACCCCCATCCTTCTCTGGACTAATCACTCATGCAGTTGCATTCTTAATGTCATACTCTTTACTGCAGGAGACTTGGAATGAACTCATGTAGTCAACCCATAGTATATTACTCTGTATTTTAGATGCCATTTGTAACTTTATGAATAAAAGTATTACTTATAAATTCACTGCCTCCGAGTCGTTAACTTAAGAATGACAAATCGCTTTTTTCGTGTTTAAATTTAAATAAGAACGTTTTTTTTAATGGACACCAACATTTATGGTTGACCGTGCAGATAATAAGAGGAAGAGAAGAAGGGATGGACAAACTTTCTTATAATTTTCTCATTAACGTCCTTTCAATTTTCATACATGTACTAAATTCCCGAGAAAATTCAGGAAAAAAGTTATGAAGAAAAGACAAATTTTTTGGTGCCTAATTCGCTAAGTATATTTTGTATGGTAAAATTTATATAAGAAGTTTTGGAAGGTGATGAAATCTGGTGAAAAATAGTGTCGAAAACCAAATGATAACGAGTTTTATGGAAGATATGGATTAAAATATCTCAAAAACCAAAATTCGGACCTGCATACTGTAAGCGAGAGAAATGTTCAACATTTGATGCTCTTTACAATGAACTATTATTTATAATTTATATTTCATATTATTAATCTCGGCTAGTTGATGTTTTCACTTCTATAGTGTGGTCTAAAGCACACACCTTAGTTTTTTTATTTACGAAAATTCTCGGAAATGGAACGTTTTAAATGTGAGAATTGGTAAACTTTCTCAGTTTAATGAGGTACTAAATAAAAAATACCCATTTGTTGTCCACTTGAATCGAAAGATAACTTGGACACAATATAAAAGAAGGTGGCCTAAAAAAAACATTGATCCATTTGGCCTGTGTGGAATTATTGCTCTATTCTTCATAAAAACAGAACAAGCGAAAGTAGAATTTATAAAAACGTACAATTAATTTTTTTTTTTTTTATCATTCCCTTCTTCACCTTTTGGCTATAAGGAGTTTCCCCCGGGGTAGGGAAGAGGGCGGGGATTAATGCCAGAGTTAAAAAGCACAATTTAATTGCACTTGTCAACTTTATGTTGTCAATCAGCAAATGTGCTGAAAAAACAAACAAAAATGCCATGTCAGAGATGATGAAGAACAGTACACAACAGCACCTTCAATTATTTAGGTTGTTTAAGGAAGGAGATCTCTCATCCAATCCTTTTTTAGTCTCCTCCTCATATTCAGTGATTTCAGCTGTGGAAATGTCTCTTATTAATCATTTAAATGTGTATCAAATTGCTGGTAAAGGATCGTTATATGTTGGTAAACTTTTTTATTGTTAAATCCATAATATCAACATTAATAATTTCTATCATACTCGATATATTTATTTTAAAAATAGTTTTTAGAGAGTTCATAAACAAGACATTGTGTTGATCTCGGCAACTTGTAGGGAATATTGAGTCTAATTTCGACTCCAATGATCATTAAAAATAATTCTTGAGTAAAAACTTTGAGTACAATTACACAGCCTTTCGGTCTATCGCAACAAAGTAGTACAATCAGATGAAAGTATATGGAATAAAAGAGAATTACACCCTGTTTTTTCTGCTCCAGTAGTCGAAATTAAAACATCCTAAAACTGTACTACGATACTTAAGTAACATCTTCAACCACCGTAATCTAGAAGTGGATTGGCAGAGGTGATTTCCTATCTTACCAGAAGATCTGAGAGGCCCTCCACCTAAACAGGTACTGACGATGCATCCCACTACCTAGTCGAAAGGTTCAACTCTCGCCTACTATCTACCGTAGCAGATAAACCTAAACACTTTAGCTATCTCAATCCATTTCATCTACACATTAAAAAGTGTTCACCTCTAACTAAATGCTACGCAATACATTGATCATAAGAGCTCTTAATAAACTGTTGTTAACACATACATAACAATGAAAACTTTTTGCATACTATTAACAAAACATGATCTTGCTTTTATAACTTAGCAAGTACATAGAATCCGAGTTAAATTTAACTTACTCACAATCAGTTAGTTTTATTAACCATCTGATCTATAAATCCAGTAAAAGAAGTCATTATGTACCAGATAGTGACTTATTGCTCTGTAAAGTCAGAACATTATTACTCATAAAAGAATTTGGATTATTTTTATGCACTTAATGAGTTACGATACTCACGTACCTTCAGGTAAAAATCGATCAAAAGTGTACTTTTTGCAATAAACCGGCGATATATCCTATTCTTTATTTTTACTTTACTACCTATACTAACTAAGGAAAGTATTGCAGGTTTTCGACGGATCTATACGTTTCACAGCCCGATATAAATAAAATATATTAATAAAAATACGCCGTTTAGCCTCTCGTTTGAAAGGTATTGAAATTCCCTACATAGCCATATAAGATCGATCGTTTATTTTGGACAACTATTAACGAAGTTTCGGGAGTGGGGTAGCTCAGTGGTAGGGCACTGAGCTTCCAAAGCAAAGGTCACAGGTTCGAACCCCGGCTCATGGCAGAAAATTTATTTATCTGTTTCATGGGCAGTGGGGCGACCCTGGGTTGAGAGTCCCTCCTGGGGCTCACCCAGCCTCTATAAAGTAGGTACCCTTAATTAAATAATTAATTAAGGGGGAAAACCTGGCGGTTGAGCGTGATCTCGGTCAAATCCTCCTTGCACCTCCTTGCACAACCGTTGACCTAGAAACAGTACTTTCCCTAAATAGTACTGAACCCCAGACCCTTCATGGGTTGTAGTGGTACAGGTTTTTTTTTAACGAAGTTTCAGCTATTCAATTTCCAATGTAAGATTACGGTTTCATATCCTGTTGTCAGAAAGGGGTGAATGAGAGAATAATGATGAATAAGTGAAAGTAAGAAAATCTGTTACCCGCATCACACAATCTTCACTATTTCCTCTATTTTTAACAGAAATTATTGTTTAACAATACTAAACTATGGCAAAAAGTTTTTGATCAGCAATATTAGGAAGTATTGAAATTTTTACAGTGATCTACCTTAAGCCGGTTTACATTGCTTTATTTGATCAAATAAATCGAACTCAAATCTTATGATTGATCAATTTTTAGGAAAGGTACACCCAAAAGAGTTTCAGATTAATAAAGAAGAATATGTGTACAAATTATAAGCTAGCATAAATTCTGTTAATAGGTCATTTTCTAAATAATATTTGAGGTTTTTTTAAAAATTTGAACTTTTAGACCCGCTGTTCTCTACTTCATAAATGCAAAATTGGTGCTTCGCTACCATAAGTAAATATTTCCACTAAATTTAAAATTCAAACCTTGTAAACTGTAGAAACTTTTTTTTTTTTGTTCTTCCCTACCTCACCTTTTAGGCTATACGGGATTTTCCCGGGCCGGGGGGTGAGGGCGGGGAATTTTAAAATCCCCTCCGGCACCGGGACGCGAACTCATACTTTTTATATTATCTCAAATCTCTGTTATCCGGTTGCCAGGCAACTAGCGGTGCTGTGCACACGCTTTAGCCTATTCGGCCACCCCGCCCCCTCTGAATGTAAACTGTAGAAACTGACGATTTTAGTTTTCCTATGGTCTGCTATGATCTTGGGTG
The DNA here is from genome assembly GCA_928085145.1 of Nezara viridula. NCBI lineage: Eukaryota > Metazoa > Arthropoda > Insecta > Hemiptera > Pentatomidae > Nezara > Nezara viridula. The sequence goes on along the minus strand of OV725080.1, from coordinate 150,151,931 downwards.
TGACCAATCACTCCATGTGACCAATCCCTGAATGAACTCCTCACCTCTCAGAAATTGTATTGCTTTCCTCTTCTTAAAAACAGTTCATACCAAAAGAACGATCGTAAGTCATATACAATTAAAATTTCTATGGTCTAGTCCATATTTCCACTTGTTCCCTGATTTGAAACTTTTCACTCCTAAAATTCAAAATCCCTCAAATAACAAAAGCAAAACAAAATCCCCTCCTCAAACATTTTGATTTGACCCTTGGCTGTAGTAAAAGTTTCTTGTATAGAAAAAGGTTGAAACTACCAATCTGGCACATTCTGTACTTCATCATAAAATTTCATTTAAACATTTTTATTATCTACCATCAAACATACTTTGAAATATTCTTGTCTTTCTGGCATCGCATTTTGGATTGACAGGAGAACATTTTTTATGTAAAGGAAAGAAATATTAGTATGACTGACCGTTGGTAAGATAAAAAAACATCAACAAAATCCGGCCATTATTAGAAAATATACAGCCTATTGTAATTTGTACAAACATTTTGGTTTGTTAACAATAGTTATATTAAATTAACTTATTTCGATATTATATTGCGAAGTTTCACAGACTGATGTACGATGCGGATTATTCACAGAAGCCAATTAGTTGTTATATAATTCTATCAATTATAATTCACTCAATATTAGTTATTATTACTTCTCTACCTCTGCTAGATAAGGAAAGTATTACGAGCGGGTAAAATTTCCGATGTGCGGTTTTCGACTGATCTTTACGTTTCAGAGCCCCTTGAGTCCGAAAAACACATTTTCAGCCATTTATCTGTCTGTTTGTGCCAAGATTATCTCGGGAACTAGTTGACCGATTTTGTTGCTTCATTTTTTATTTTGTAGGGTTTTGATTACTGATTTCTGTGACACATTTGGATTTTGTGTCTCTCTGCCCCTCTGCGCAATAACGGCTTCGCAATAAGTGAAAAACATTGGTTTATTATTTTCAATAATCAACCATTGTGATCGACCAAAAAATTCAAAAACTTAACCTCCTCTCAAAATTTGAGGTTTTTCAGGATGCGTAGAATTCGAAAAATGAATAAAAATTGTTTGGCCGTCCGCCGTCCGCGCATTTTCTCCGAAACTACTGAACCGATTTTTTTCAAATTTGGACATAAAATCAGAGGTCACCCTAGGACGATCCTCCTTTATCGACATTACCATCCGCATTTTAATTTCAAAATGGCGGCCGAAAAACCTGCGTTGCTATAGACTATAGCTCCTAAACGAATGTACCGACTTCAATGAAACTTCGCTAAAGTCATTTTCTTGACTCTTTAAATTTATCTATATAACATACTTCAACGAAAAGAAGCTGGGAAAAAAGTTACGAGGGACGGTAAAATTGAATTCCGAATAATTCAAAAAGTTTACACTTTTTTGTCAATAATGTATATGTTTTTTTAAAAGTTTACGAAATTTTCTAAAAATCCCCCAAAAAAAAACACGTTAAAATCGGACAATTAGGAGCAAATATATGGTCTCCGGTTTTTTAAAATATGTTCTACTCCAAATGTTATATCCTTGGTTTGGTTTTTAAATTTTGAATGTGTTACTGATGTAATTCTATTTTTTTTTAGCATATTACCAATGATTAAAAAAAAAAGTTTAGTCCAATATAAGTCGTAGATTAAATTAAGCCATGCACGACGTTTTGGAAGAATTTTAATAATTTGATAATATTTCGCGGGTTATTAAATTGTATAACTAATATGTTCTTTTACAGTTTCAGGTTTTTTAATAACAATCTGCTTTTTACTGCAACGTAACATACTGTATAAATATACATTTTTATTTTGTTTGCAATATAAATGCATTTTTTTTTGTATATTAAATTACTATATAACTGAAGATTTATACTTAACGTTGGTATCACATTATTAAATCTCTCGTAGTCTATTTTATTATTATATTTGACTAATATTTAAATTATTTCATCTCGAGGTTAGATTGCTTATCCTGTTGAGATGCTAAATTATAGCTGTGATATTTGCGGCGCTAAACGGAGCGGTGTATATGAAAGGATGGGGCATTCACTATCCTTGGTCCAGAAGGTCGCGCTGAGGCCTGGGAAAGATACTCCGGGCGTCTTCCTTTTGTTTTTAAATGGCTCCCCTCCATTCCTCTTTCAGAATAAAACATTTGTTATTAATGTACATATATTGCATAAAGCATATTTTACAGGATATATACAAGATCCTCCTCTCTACCCTTAAAAGAAGTACGATAACTCTCTATAGTTTTGTAGACTTTTTTTTTTTTTTAACATTTTATTGAGAAATATTACAATCTGTCACAGTTAAGGACACTTATAATAGATTTCAGAGATTTACATTCATACCGTATATACAGAAATATAAATAATTAAAGTAATAACAAAAGAATAAGAAAAAAAAGAACAAAGGAGAAAAAAAATGTATATATATACACATAAGTAAGTAACAATAGAAATAAAAGTAAAACAAACATCTTAGATACAAGCATACCTGTATACACTGTTTACAATCAGCCAGGGAAACTCCGAACCAATCTTGTCCCCCCCACATGTGGAGGGAAAAGCGAGGCTTAGGAGATTAAAACCAGGGGAGGATGAGTAAGAGCGCTACAGCCACAGACACTCATGACTTGAGTGGAGAATCTGGCCATTGCTAGAACTCCAAAATATCCATATTTATAAAAGGTCTCGTGGCCACTGCCGCTTTAACCTACGAAGGGGATTGTAGGGATGGGTGGATGCCTGATAGGGATTGTATAATGGGATTTAAGTGATGAGAAAGGTTCTGGTGAAATTTGGCTGGTATAAGATGAAGAATAAATGGGATATTAAGGTCATTATGCAGGGTTTTATTAGTTACATAAAAGGTAGCATCGACTATTGTACGGAGGACTTTCGACTGAAAGGATTGAATGCGTTTAATGTTAGAAATATCCTGTTCCCCACAGTTTTAGTCCGTAAGTCCAGGTAGGTTTCAGTATTGCCTTGTAGATCAGTAATTTATTTTCACCAGAAAGTTTAGATTTAATAGAAAATCAAACGCCGTGTAAAAAACTTTAACAAATCTATTGATACGTTGAAAGATCGTAAAGCTATAAAACGGTCAAATAAATACTAAATTAAAATACAGTAATTATTTAATTTTTGCCGACGTTTCGACCCACTTTGCAGGTCTTCATCAGGGCGTAGGATGTAGCACTGCGGGAGGCAGTTGAAACACTGCTAATAATACACTGCTAATAAAAAATAATACTATTTGTTTAATTTATTTTACCGCACCCCCTGATCAACTCCTCATAATATTTTTTATGTATTTTTTAAAATTTTACCGTGTGATCACAGAAACTTTTGCGGGCCATAGTTCAGAAAATCCTGGTATAGAGTATTTATAAATTAAATTTTAGCTTTTATTTTAGTTTGTAAGTTCAACACACGCAAAAGAAGGTAAGGCCCATCGGCTAATAGTTAATTAGAATATATGCAAATTGATAAAAAATAATTATGAGAATATAAACTCCTTAAAATGCAAATGTACAGAAAAAAAAGAATCTCAACAGCTGGTAGCATGTCAACAAGTAAATAAGGGGTAATTAAAGAAAATAAACTTTTATGAACACGGGTCAGCAAGTTTCGAACATTTTTTGGACAAAAATACAATAGATTTTTTATCACTACGGATAGAAAAAATGATTTAAAAAATTGTTTTTGTTTATGGGTACAAAAAATCTTGTTTGGTTGCTCTGAGCTTTTTAAACAAAACTAGTTTCACATGAAAGATATCAAAAGAACTTCGAATGAAGTTTTTTAATTATGCTTTAGCCCCAATCTTTTTAAAAGTATTATAAGTTTTATCAAAAATAAAACCATATTTTCGTGTAGCGGAATCCCAAAAACCTGCGGTAAAAAAACAGAAATTTGCAAATCTGTGTAGTTTTTATTGCTCTTTAAACAAATTAAAAAAATAATCGTTTTTAAAATTAATTGAGTCACTGAATTTATTTATTTTTTTTTTGCCTTTACTTTGCAAGGTCATTGGCAATAAATTCAAATTATACTATGTTATAGAATTTTAAAGTTTTTTAACTGCTCTTTCACTGTTTTATAAATTTTGTTTTAGGCTTTGTGCCTTGTCCAATTTTTTCCTTGCAGTTTCCAATATAGGGCAGTCTTGTATAATATGCTTCACTGTCCTTTGGACATTGCAGCTCTCGCAGGTCAGAGGATCAAGTCCTCTTAGTTGTTATTCATGCGAGAACTTACTGAATTAAAATTACATGTAACCTTTAGTAATGAGAGAAAAAATATTATTCAAATATATTTTTTTAATTTTCGAATAAATCGAAAATTATACTATCAATCGGAATATTTGTGAAAATATTATTTACTCATTAGAAAATAATGATTTAAAGTGCTTACAAAACTTAAATCAATAGTGGTTCATTCATTAAGAAATGTTTTGATCCTATTGACTCATTTTCCACTTTTCTAAATACCTTTATTTTCTTCTTGTCTTATTCACATCTCTACCTACTGAAATAATATAATGGAAAAAAAATATTTTTCAACCTTTTTTTTTCGTAATTTATGAAGTAATAAATCATTTAATCAAAAATAACGATTATACTATAAGTCGTGTAGAATTATATATGACGAAAGAGACCAATCAAAACGTTTCGATTATTGTTGATGTGATATGATTTTCAGTATGATCGTCTAACATTTCTCACCAACTTGACATTTTTAGAAAAGTTGGCTTTAGATTCTGCTCGGAACTATACCTCTTCATAGAGGTAAAACGTAAATTTCTGGAAAAAAATTTGATTTGAGGGGCGACATAATTTGAAGCTTACTGAATTGATTTCAAATATTTCTTTAATAACAATCTTTGACTGCTCGACAAGAACATGAAACAATAGGGCCTACAATAAATTTGTTTTTTTGAAAACAAATCTAATTCTGTATGAAATTAATTTCATTCCGTCTAAATGCAATCAGTTCTTTTTTCACAAATAAAAACGATTTATCTTGGACTTGGCTCGCATGAAAATGAAACGCAAGATAATTAACATATGACTCAAATTATTTAACCATCTTTTTTTTTAAATATTCAAAACTGAGAGAGAAACTGAATACATAAACCTATATGGACATAATCATCACAGATATAAAGTATCGCTAAAAATACCCACCTACAAAAACTGTGAACCTTCCAATCAAAATTATCTCGACTAATACCAAAAGCATCTTGGTACAAAACTCTACATACTGACCTCTATCTTCCAACATATAGCGACCCTTTACCAACGATTTCATACAAATTGAAACGGACATAACAACAGATTGATAAAAAACATGCTCACAGCTTACGTACTGCTGAATATGAGGAGGAGACTAAAATGGCATTGGATAAAAGCTCTTCTTAAATAAACTAACTCAGGGAAGAGGTGTTTTTCCATGCCTGACGTGTCTATTTTTCTTGTGTTTTTAGTACATTTGCTGATCATTAACAAAAAGTTGACAGGTGCAAGTAAATATTTAAAAGTAAAAAAAATATTTTTTTCCTATTCTTTTTGTCTTGAAAACTTTGCAAAACTTCACTTTTTGGCCCATGTTTATGACAAATTTTTTGTTTCCCCGTTATATTTGTTTTAAAAAACCATGGATTCTCCTTTTTTTTGAGAGAGGATACCTTGTATATTTTAATAAGTGCTATTCCAATGCGAGAATAGACTGAATTTATTAGTTATTCAGAGATCTCTTGGAGAAGCGTTGACCCGTATTGTGACAGAGAGAGAGATACATGCTCTGTGTGGACAGTTCCCCAACACCTGTTCTAATGTTTTAGTCTCATTTGCAACTATAATGCGTGTCCTTATTGCGTCTCAAACTTGTTTAAAACATTGAAATAAACTTTTTAATTGTCCCTTCCATCTTCTTTATAGATTATCAGATTATTGTAAAGATTAACATTTCAAAATAATTAATGAAGAATATTTAATTAGAAAAATAATTGGACTTTGTAACCTTCTTCTTCAACTTCCATTCAACTTAATTATTATTATTTAATTTTAAATATATATTTATTTTACTATCTTTATATATTTTATATACTTATTTATTGAGAAATATTACAATCTGTAACACTTAAGGACATTTATAATAGTGTTCAGAGAGTACGTTCACATTCTATTTACAACAAATAAAAATAAATAATACAGAAAAATAATAATACTAATATTAAATGTATATAAACAAAAGAACTAAACTAATCAAATGAACAACATAAACACGAGCATACATTTATACAATATTTACAGAATCCATTCCCTCCGAAGAATTCCGAGCCAAGCCTTTCTCCACACTCGTGGAAAGAAAAGCAGGACTCTAGGAGATCCCAGCACCTCTCAATCAACTGCATTACTAGTATTAAAGACGAGTTGAGGCTGAGCAGAGGCGCAGTAATCACACATACATGGCTTGAGTGGAGAATCTGGCCATTGCCAAAACCCCAATATATGCTTATTCACAAAAGGTCTCTGGGCCACTGCCGCTTCAACCTTCGAGGAGGAGGGGATAGGTGGAAAGAGATTGTGGAAGATGATTTGGATGATTTGTAAGCTTCTAATGAAATGTTGACATTTTTTTTTCGAATAAATTCTAGGACAAATGGGATATTAAGGTCCTGGTGTAGAGTTTTGTTGGTTACATAGAAGGGAGCATCAAATATTGTTCGAAGGATTTTAGATTGAAAGGATTGGATGCGTTTGATGTTAGAAAATATTGCTGCCCCCGCAGTTCAAATCCACAGGTCCATATAAGTTTCAGGATTGTCTTGTATGTAAGTATTTTTTTTTCAATAGGAAGTTTAGATTTTCTGTTTAGTAGTCTGTATATTTGGCCATAGTCTTCGGTCTAAGAGAAAATCTTGATACATGACTCTGTCTGATAAAGGAAGCTGGATGGAATCAAATTGTACTGTTGGACAGGAGTTGCGTCGGATATGTTAGCATTAGGATTCATTTGCTTTAATAAGCCAGTTAAAATTTTAGAAACGAATAACGTATAGCTTGCAGCTTTTTGTACAAACTAAAAGTCGTAGTAAATTTCTAAAAAATATGCTCGTTCCCTTTTGACCTTTGGTAATAAATTTTGGTTTTCTATCAAGAATATGCTTATTTAAAGGTGTATAATTTGTAAAATAACCGCCATAGGAGAGCAGCACTAAAATGTAGAGCTCCTATTATCTTCTACTCTCCTACTACTAAAATATGAAAGTCACTAAAAACTTTTTTAGTATCGATTGGCTCCCACCTTCATCTAGTGGCGGCGCAAGTCGTGTCCACTAGTTTATTTTAACTCCATACCACTTCCACTCTCCGACACAGTTCGGTGTCTTGGCTTCCTTCTAGACAACAGACTAACATGGAACAAACATACCAGACTTAAAAGACAACAGCTTAACCGACGATACGTCCAACTATACAGATTACTCAATAGAAAATCTCAACTTTCAATTGAGAACAAACTATTAATCTACAAGACAATTCTGAAACCTATCTGGACCTACTGACTCGAACTGTGGGGGACAAACTCAAAACTTTCTAAAATCAAATGCATTCAATCCTTCCAGTCCAAAGTTCTTCGAACAATAGTCGATGCTCCCTTTTATGTAACCAATAAAACTCTACACAATGATCTTAATATCCCATTTGTAACCTAATCCCAGACAAATTTTCTAAAATCCACCAGAATCTCACTGATCATCCTAATCCTATAGAACAGTCTCTATTTCCAGTCATCCCTACAATCCTCAGAGGCTAAAACGGCAGTGGTCCCGCGAACTGTTATAAATATGTATATATTGGAGTACTGGCAATGACCAGATTCTTCACTCAAGTCCTGTGCGTATGTTGCTCCAGAGCCCTCCACCAGTCTCCACTGGCTTACAAAACCAGTGACAAAACCAGGCTGGGAGAGAAGCACTGGGATCGCCTGGAGTCCTGCTTTGGCTTCTACATCGGGGAACAAAGCTTGATTCAGAGTCCACTGGACCAATGCAAACATAGGTATGAATGTGTTTTATTTATTTTGTCATCATTCGGCTTTAATATGTTATTTTACTTATCTTGTATATTACTTATTGGACTTAGTGACCTTCTTCTTAAACTTCCATTCAACTTTATTTAATTTTAAATATATATTTATTTTACCATATTTATGTATACTTATTTATTGAGAAATATTACAATCTGTCACTATTAAGGGCATTTATAATAGTGTTCACAGAGTACATTCACATTCTATTTACAACAAATAAAAATAAATAGAAAAATGATAAGAATAATAGTAAATGTATATAAATAAAAGAACTAAACTAATCAAAATAACAACTTAAACACGAGCATACATTTATATAATATTTACAGAATCCATTCCCTCAGGAGAACTCCGAGCCAAGCCTTTCCCCCCACTCGTGGAAGGAAAGGCAGGCAGGACTCTAGGAGATCCCAGCGCCTCTCAATCAACCGCATTACTGGTATCAAGGACCAGTTGAGGCTGAGCATATATATATGTGTGTATATATATATATATATATATATATATATATATATATATATATATATATATATATATATATAGATCTTCTTTTTTTTCTTCTTTCTTTTCTTACTTGGTTATTTTTTTTATTTTCCTTTCTTATGTACATATTGTGTGAATGAATAGTATAACCCTATTACCAATGCCCTTCAGTGTGGCAGACTGTATTAATGCTAAATAAAAAATAAGAATCGATTGGGAAACAGAGAAGTAAAACTGTTCTGCCTTTTTCTATTTATATATTAATTATTAATACATAGTCAAATATTGTACTACATATGTTATTACATATTAACTCTGTATTAATAATATACTATTAGTAAAGTAGAAGGCAGTGAGTACTAACTATAAGTACAGAACTGTATTGGCCTGTGGCGATGGAGGCATATAGTGACCTTGGCCTTCACAACCCAACTGCGTCATTCGTACTTTAACTAACCCAAGAACATTGATCTTGGCTCGTGTAAAAACTTGAAGCGATTTAAATCCCATTAAACCTTTAAAATCTCACATTTGTCTGAAGAGCGTGGTATTTTAATTCGTATTTTAAAAAAATATTTTTTTAAATTTTAGTATATTTTTTTGTAAAAAAAATATTTATTTTGTTTGTAATAAGTTTTTTAATTATATTTATTTATTATTTTATGTCATTTGCAGCAATGATATTGCGTATCTAGAAAATCTGGTTCAAATGTTTTGTTACAATTTTTTTTTTATACAGAACTCATGAGCGACTGTGGCTCTAGTGCTTTTTCTGTCCCTATTGTACTATAATGCCAGTGACGGGCTAAGAGAGAAGCGATGGAATCTCCTAGGTTCTCGCCTTGTCCTGCATACTGGACTCGGAGCTCCCTCAGTAGATTATAAATATCTTAAATATTTGAATTAAGTGTGAATGTGTTTTTTATTTATTTTTTTTCCCTTAAAATCTTCGGCGGGACTGTTTTGTGATTTTTTTGAAAATCACAGATAAATGTGATAACAACACAGTTAAAATAATCCACATGAAAATTAGCATTAATTTAGGCTCCTATGAAATAAACAAAATGGCACAAACCTGACTATAAATTAGGCTTGGAGATATAAAATAAAAAAGTTTTGTGGGAGTTTTTCCGTATTTAAAAAAAAAATTGAATTTTTCAATTTCAAAACAAAATTACGCTAAAAACTAATATGAATATTTTTTTTTGTTATGACAAAAATTTAGTTGGTCTACTTTACCGGAGTGTCTTTTGGTTTTTGTTATTTATAATACATTGGAATTCGTTAAATAAGATTAGCAATATGTTTTTTATTTTACACAAAAATAGAAAAAGATTGATATATACTAACTTAGAAATCCATGCAAAGCGAAGTCAGAAACCAAAAATATATTAATATCGCGATATCTCTACTAATTTTGCTTTGATTTCGATGTAACTTCCTTCATTTTTTAGGAAATTTAAATACTTTTTATTCGTTTTTCGAATTCTACGTATCTTGAAACGTGAAACCTCAAATTTTGAGAGTGGATTAAGTTTTTGTAGTTTTTGGTCGACCACAATGCTTCACTATTGAAAATAATAAACCAAAAATTTTATTTTAGAGAGATTTGGTCATGTATGGGGAATATATGGTTTTCCTGATACGCTCGTTATAATGTCATGTCACGATAACGATTTGACATATGAAATGTGATTGATGATTCTGAATAAAATTTTCGGTAGATTATCACTCCCTTAATTACTGACATTTCCTCCTCGGACACCGTGTATATTGTAAACAAATTATGTACCCTTTTTTTTTTGACTTCGGAAAAAAATATTGGGATCCCGAATAGCCGGGTAGCAAGCAGTAAGTGTCGACCCCAGATTGGTACCTGTCAATGACAGGGTGTGGTACTGTATCGGTACCTGTTTAATACCTGGTCGGCTACTCCGTTGACACTAATTCCAAGCAGAGTACCGAGTGAGTACCCAATTGGGTAGCCGGCTAGCTGGTGGGTACAATTGGGTTAGGACCGTGGGATAGCGGGGTAATACCCAACCGGCAGCCACAAAGAACCCTACCTGACTTATCTCCAACAGGTAGGCTCATCAATATGCCCGGGGGCCGCACGATAAATGGCCCCTGCTAACCACATACGATCCCTAACAGTCTCTTTAACATTTTTAAATGGACTTAAAAATTAAATAAGTTTTTTTTTAAAGGAAATATTTCACATTCTTCTCCAGGGTACCGTACCATATGTCGTGAGAGGTAACTGTTATTCATATTTTTTACTTGTGCCTTTGTCTGGATTAGTATCTTTGTGCGTAAATCTTAAATTTAATATTATAAATTAAAAAGAACGTTTCATTCGACTAAACTATATTTTTTTCATTTCATAACGTATTGTACATGAAGCACAAATATTTATTGATAAAAAGATTTAGGTTGTCTGTATTTCAAACGAACGGGAATTTGAAGAAATGGGGAATTCCCATATCTAAGTAGGAGTAAAGTAGAAGATTTAAACATTCTGAAATTGGATCAGTGAGTGCAGAAACCACTTCAGTCAAAAAAATTCTTTTTTGATGAAAAGAAGCTTAGAAAGGCGAGATACGTGTTAAGTGAAAGAACCAAGTTAGTCTGTTGAGTAGTTCCGTAAATATATTGAGTTCAGAAATAACATGAGCCAGTGACTGACATGGTTTCTGCAGCCACCGCTGGATCGCATGACCAGCAGAGATGGGCACATTTGTGCCCAAAAATATAAATACGATTACCATTTATATTTATGGTACTTATGAATATAAATATATTTATATTCATAAAAAGAAATATTACTACAGATGATACGTATTCACGGCTGTAAATATAAACACGGCCGTATTCACAATTGTAAAAGTGCATACGGAATATGACTTTGCAATTCTGTAATATAAATTTTTAAAATTGTTGTAAAATAAATTGTTAATTAAAAAATATAAACTTTTTATGAATGGCGACCTTTTTCGAAGTTTTCAGCTATCTGTAAAAAACAGTTGAATGCAGAAACAGCATAAGTTCGAATAAAATTTTTAATTTTTCTGAGCCTAATATATGTCGAAATTAGGTAATATTTGCATGACAGCAACATAAATGCATGTTATGACAGGAAAAACAAAGTTCAAATATTTGAAAATTTTCAGGAGTTATGACTTTTTTCTCTCTCCTGAAAAATTTGAAATTTGTGACTGAAGTGGTTTCTGCACTCACCGATTCAATTAGTGAGTCGATGAATCGAGATGAGACAATTTGGGCTTTAAGGTTTTTGATTTGGGCCTTTAAAGTCTTAGGGTAGGGCAAATGGGGCAATTATCCTGTGACCCCAACCTGGAGTTGTGGGGCACTCAGTATTTGTTGAAAATTTAAAAAAAAATATACAAAAAAAGTATTAAAATAATCAAACTTAGCCTATTAATAAAACAACTGCATTAGAAAGATATTGAATGAAATCAAATTTAAATATTAACCTTTCGGGGTACAATTCTCATCTTCAGAACTTCCTTTCATTAGTAGTTAATAGCTATAAAAAAAGTTTATTACATTGAATATATGTTACAATGTCTGTCAAGGTTAATTTTGTTACATATTTGTTATATTTACCTAAATACTATGTGTGCTACTATGTCATAATTTAAATTGTTTTTATTATACATAAAAGTAATATCTAGAGCAACTATATTATGGAACTAACAAATTGATGGTTCCATGGTTGATTGATAATGATTCTGTGGCTGATTATTTGCTATTTTTATTTTGATATTTGTATGAATGTTAGTTATATTACAGTATTTTATTTTACTATATCTTAATTTTGTTTAAAATGTCTGCATAATGTGCTCCTAAATACTTAGTATATGTTTTGTAATTTACTGTTATTCTATTGTTTTTTTTTGGGTTGTAGAAGGCTTCCATTAATTTTCTGTTCTTATTTTTTTGTTCAGGTTGTTTTTTATTTATTGTTTTTTTATCTATTCATTTTTTTAGTTTTTTATCTTTTTTTATCTATTTATTTCTTTTACTTTTTACTTTAAATTAGCAAAAATTATTTAACTTTTTTACGAATTTCTGTATTTTATTTAATTTTAACTCTAAGTTACATTTCCTTGGTTTATTATAGTTTTTGCCTATGTTATATAGATGTGTACTTTTTAAAATTTATTTATTTTATTATTTATTGTATTGCATATATGGTATGAATGTGGCTCACTCAACTTTAGTACTCAATGCCCTTAAGTACAAAACGTATTATTTCTCAATAAAAAAAATAAAAAAAGTTATTTAGATGTTTTACCAATGCAAATTTTAGGGCAATTTTGACAGTTAAATTTATAAATTACATTTTTCTTATCTATTGAATATATTTTATCTTTTGTGTTGGTAATGCATTTGATTGCTTTTTATTATTGTACTGTCCAAGCTTGATTACTGATAAGTCGTAATTTTTAAAAACGTCCTTAACGTTGTTTGTAAGTTCCGATATGTATGTCATTTTGTAGCAAATGTTAATGTTCATTTTGTTTATTTGTGAATTGTTGTCTTGATTGTTCTTATATGTTGTATTTGTTTTGTTTTTTTAAAGAATTGGGTATTGAATTATGTTGGTTTCTGTTTCCTTTTGGTGTATTGTGTGTTTCTTGTGTTTTGTTATCACGTCGATTTACTGATGTATTTTGTAAGCAACTGTACCATAATTTGTTGATTAAGTTTGTAGAGTTTTTATTTAGGGAATGAAAGTTTTGTAGGTCAGTTCTATTGCTTTATGTGTTAGGTTTTTGGCTGTGTTAATGATTTGATATATTGGATGGTTTAAACTGAAATTTAAAATTCTTTTATTATTTTTTCTTTTTTGGTCCATTTGGTGAGTAATCGTTCGTCCAAAAAACGAAACGTTAACTTAAAATAAATTATAGCAAATACACAATTTGTTATATGTTGGAAGTTTTTATTGCCAAAAACATAGTAATTTAAACAGCTTCCTAAAAAAAAGAAGAAAATAACAAATAAAATTATTTTTTTCATTAAATTAATTCATTGCCCGGTGGCGCCGAATGTCTAAGGCCGGCACTGAAATACTGAACCTACTATTACCGTTATTTCTCTAACCATTATTGTTACATTAAATTGGTAATGTATACTAATATATAGAACTGAAGAATATGTTGAATTGAAGAATTAATTAATTATAATTTATAATTGATCCGTTTATTTCCAAAGTGAACCCTAAATATCAATGACAAAGTTTTAGAAAATGCGAAAAAATATATTTTCTATTCAAATGTTATTATAAAAACCAATACTTTTTTAAAACAATAAATTATTATAGTCTTTATTTGTAGCTTATATTAAAAAAAAAATTATTTCAAAAGCAATAAAAAAAACGTAGAAAATTGAATAAACCGCTTTTGGAAGGTTTTAACCTTCAATATTCGTTTTTGAGAAAAAAAAAAAAAAATGAATGATTGTATAGTATAGAAAAATATATAACTATTAAAAAAAATACTTATGAAATTTAAGTTTCAATACATTCCTTGAAAAAAAAAACTCTTTTCAAAAATAAATTTAATTTCACACCACTTTTTCTAATATTTCGTTTTTGAAATATTAAAGAAGAAAAATTACAACATATTTCGAGTTATAAATCTATCGATTAGATAAATAAAAACAACGAATAAAATGTGAAATTTTAAATTAGACCGTACTTATTAAGTGATATTTGTATTTAATATTATTTATTTTTAATTCTTAATCTAATTTTATTCTGAAATATATTGTTTGAATTTCATAACGTTTAGAAAAATAAATACAAAACGAAACCTGTTAATTATGTATTGATCTCTTCTTATGTATATATTTTTACTATGCAATATTAGCAGATCAAAAGTAATTTATGTTAGTATATTTATAATATTTTTATTGTATGATTCTGAAATAAAATTAAACATGCTATTAATATGTAATTAATATTAAAACAAAATAATAAAATAAAATGAATTATTATGATAAATAAACGAATAAAAACTGAATAAGTTTGGAAGAGCCTACTGTGAGCTAGTAGCCAAGGTCAAACCTGGGGACTTAGCTGACGGTAATTAGCAGGTGGATACATAATACAGGAGGGGATACTGGGAGCCTATTGGTTGGGAGTCTGGACCAATCATAGCGGAGCTAGGTCCCCTCTCCACCAATCGCGTGAGAGCTGGCTCACCTGCGATGGCGGACCTGCACCGCTGCACTTGCACTTGTTCTCGGGGGCTTTAAAGTCGACAAGTGAGGGCTCGAAGGGGATTTAACCCTCCTCCACACCTGCTCTGGAGGGGTTTTTTCTTCCCTCGAGCTGCCTGGGGTGAAGCCGTCTAATAATAGAACCCGAGTCCGGGCTGTCTGACAGCATCCCGATGAAGTCAAGTGGCATTCCTAGCTGGGTGGGACTACACATTGTATAAATAAAAAAAATATATAAAAAAATAAAAATCATTTCTAGATAAAAAAATCATTTCTCATAAATATTTAAAAATCTCAAATATGGTTTAATCAACAAAATATGAAGAATACAGAAATAACCATGAATAGTGAAACCTTGTATGTCACTATCTAAAATAAGGTAAAATTGTAATGAAATTATCTTAAATAAAAATTCGTTTGCTATTTTTTGAATAACAAATATCTAATTAATGTTCTTTAGTAGGTAATTCAGGTTTGTTCTTAAATCTTTAAATTTAATATTTATGTATGTATTCTTTTTATTTATTTATTTTTAAGTTATTTTATTCTTATTTATTGTATATATATATATTATTTTTCTGTATAATTTATTTTATTTATTGTACATAGAGTGTGAATGTGATCTCTGAAAACTATTATAAATGTCCTTGAGACAGATTGTAATATTTCTCAATAAATAAGTAAAAAAAAAAATTATTATGTGTAATTATAATGGTTCGGATCTGCAGATATAAATTTACTAAAAAAAAAAAAAGTATTTGTGGGGCTTAAACACTGTTTAACATGAAAAACATAAATGAACATGGTAATTATACCATAATGTTAATAAAATTCTAAGAATTAACATTACTTAGCAAGAAAAGTGAGTTCCTAAACTAAGCATTAATTCTATCGATGGATTCCATCAATTGATTTTGGATTCCATCAATTGATCTTTAGCGATGAACTGCGAATTATGTTTAGTATAGGAACGACTTGATGAGTTCCATTGAAACAATTCCTGAAATATAGAAATATTTATCTAATTGGTGAATTTCCAAACAAATATATCATAAAAGGTGCAACTTCACCGCTGAACTAGTCTATAACGTCGTTTCGCCCAGTTTGGAATGGGATCCGATGCCATCGATATACTCAGCGCTGAGTTAAGGAAAACTGGGCCATATAGAATGAAAGTAAATTTAATATAAATACATGAAGTAAATTAAGATATAACAACACTGTGGTTTCAAGATTTCTGTAGTTTCTGGTTTGTTTTTCCTTCATGAGTTTTTCCTCTGAAAAGTTTTAATTTTGAAGCTCGTGCACTAGTTTTGCTACTTCCTGTTCCACCATAAGGTAAGTAGCATTCCACATTTAAAGCCTCCACATTTGTTTCTTTGTTATTGAACATTTCACAATCAAGTTTATGTTTCAGAATTTGGTAAAACCCCATCTTCAGAAACTTACAATAATATTTATATTTTTTAATTTTTTTTTTAACTTTTTTTACATATAGTTACATTTTTTAACATATTTACCAAGTAATTATTTAGCTGGATATGATTTTAAAATCATGTTTTTGTCAAATACTCCATTTAATTGTAACTTTTTCATTTGTAACTAGTATTTCTAATTATTGTACGTTGGCTCTTAGCTCTTTTGCTCACTACCACCATCTGTAAAATTTAAAATATTAGAATATTGGGAAGAATTGAAGAGGGGGAAGCAATACTGAGACTGAGAAAGGTAACTTTAGAAAATGTGAACGGCATTCACGTCTGCAAACATACAAACAACCACTGAGCTTTTCAAGTTTAAATAAAATCTTCTTAAATATATATTTTTAGTCAGAATTCCACCAGAATATCTCCAACACTTTAACGAGGACTTTAATATTAAGAAATCTTTTTATAAGTTGTATCCAGATTATTTTAACTAAGAACTTTAATTTAAAAGCCCATGCCTAATAGTCCTTGGAGTTGCTTTTATTGTAAAGCTTTTGAATGAATGGTCTTTAATTTAAAAATTCTGAACAAAAGATTCTCGTATTAACTTTACAATAAAAGTACTGAAAACAAAGTTCATGAATAAACTGTTCCGAAAAAATGTCTGAGAATAATTGTTTCGTCCAAAGAGGTAATAGTTAATACTGTATAACTTTTAAATTCGAGACCTTGGATTATTCGAGTTTTTTTGTAGATCCTGTTTATATTTTTTTCGATCAACACAATTTAATACTATCGTCTGTATTTCGATTTTAACAATTAAAAAAATAATATTTTATTTTAGTGATACAATTACAAATGCTATTACCTACATAATTATCACAGGCACATCTATTAAATTGAAAAAAAAAAGTGTTCACTATTTAGCTATACATACTCAATGCTTAACTGTACTTTTTTATTTCCGTGTTTCTATTTTTTTTTACTTTCGTATTTCCTAAATTAAAAAACTTTTCTCGTTCTTTAAGCATGAATAGATACTAATGTTTTGTATTTCGGAATTGTTTAAGTGTTTTATTTGTTACACTTATTAAATATTGTTTCCTTCTCATCCCTCCCCCCCAAAACGAATATTAAAAAAAGTCATTCAGATAAATGATTCAACTTTTTTTTTTAAGTTCCTCTGTAATTACAGAATATGAGAGGGATTTATGTTGAATTAAATCAATTTTTCAAGAATTTTAACTTATGTCCAGAAACACAACCAATAAAGGCCAAAATGTTGAATAATAATATGAGATATATTATAAATTCAATAGTTTGTTGTATTTTTCGATTAGTTAATGAAATTAAAAAATAGAATGAATTACTTGAACAATGGTTCAATTTTAAGATATCTTTGTACATTATTTCATATAGGTTTTTATTTATTTATTTTTTTGACGAGCCATCATTAATTTGTTAATTCTTCAATAAATTCAATAATTGAGCTGTTTTGAATATTATTCTCTGCTTCAGTCGCGGAAAATAAGCTCATCCTCCAGTAAAATAAAGGAAAAAAGTTAAGAAGAAATGGAAACTATATCTGCGCCCATCTCGAAACTTATTCACATTATGATTATTTGTACTCCTTATAATTTGAAAGGTTTCTTGAACTTTTCATAAAAATAAAAAACGGAATTACTGTATTTGTTTTATTATTTTCAATGAATCAAAGTAATCGACGATGGAAGAGAAAATTAATTGGTCTCACACATAATACTTTGTATATACGTATTTCCATATGGTATTACAATTTGTTCATGGACGAACATGTGTTATCACTTATTCTTATTATCACTTCTATGCAATCAGCACAAATTTTGAATAAATGATAAATGGCCAATGTGCTAAAATACTAAAGAGATATTAGTTGTAGTAAGGTTATGATTGCATTGTAAACAAAGTTTGTGAGTTCTACTTCTTGATTGATTTAATAGCGTCTTGATTCATTTTTAAAATGCCAAAATGAAATAGAAAGACAGATTTGCTAGATCATTTGATTAAAGATGCTTTAATAGAAACCTTGAATGAAGATCAGAAGTCAAAGAACTTGATAGAAACTTAAATGAAATGTTAGCTGTTAAGTCCCTTCTTGCATTCCATTTCGATGGGTAGTTTAAACGAACAATGAACAAAGAATTAAATACGATATCAAAACCACACTATAACTTTCTCCGTGCTTTTATAAAATTAGCACCTCTTTACAAGACCCTAGATTGCGGTGAAAGCTGATGTAATAGCGGTGGTATTTAACACACATATCTTAAATAATTTATTGACTTTAACATATTTAGGATGTTTACAATATTTAGCACAAGTTGCATGAATACGCCTTTATTATTGTTTTAGTTTGTTAGCATATGCTATATCGTCTCTGATATACTTCTTTATGATATTATCTTTGTTTGGAAAGATATTGAATAAATGATAAATGGCCAACGTGTGCTAAAATACTAAAGTGATATTAGTTGTAGTAAGGTTATGATTGCATTGTAAACAAAGTTTGTGAGTTCTACTTCTTGATTGATTTAATAGCGTCTTGTAATGAGCTATTATTCAAAATTTTATTTTAATTCGACGCCGTGTTAGGGATGCGAAAAGGACAAAATAGTATCGAAAATCAAATGATAACGAGTTCCATGGAAGATATGGATTAAAATATCTCAGAAACTAAAAATCGGATCTGCATACTTTAAACGAGGAAAATGTTCAGCATTTCATCCTCTTTATTATGAGCTATTATTTATAATTTATATTCCATATTATTAAGCTCGTCTTGTTGATGTTTTCACTAAAGCACACACCTTAGTTTTTTTTCTTTTTGTCTTATTACAACGGTCTTGTGCTAGAAAATACTTTATTTTATGAGGATTCCCAAAATACTCCTATAACGAAGACAGGACTCCCAGGCCCAGTAAACACCAATCAACATCGAAGGCCACCGAAGAATTGACCCGTAAAGAGGCCGAGGAAGGTCCAATTTGGACTAGAAAGAGCGAGGACTCTCCCTAGTCGAGATTCCAGCCTAATTTGGAAGTCGGGTATCCTTGGAGGTTGGTTATCCTTCGCGGCTCAGAGCGGCAGCTTGTTGACCTTGCTTCCAACCGTAAGATGGCCGGTCGCAGGTAGAATGCCTCAGACACTTTTTACCTCCCACTATTTCGCCCAATCGGCTCCCCCCCCTTCCCAAAAGATATTATCACAAGAGCTGAGCCCTTCCTAGTTCTTTACACTTCACCGTAAGAATTACTATCCATTACCTAAGCTCAGGTGGAAACTATTAGCTAAAGCCTAAATATAAACGCGCAAGAAACGTGGGAACTAAATATATTTAAAATGCATTCCAACCTAAATAATGCATCGAAAATAATATTATTTCTACTCTAAAGTTTAAATAGCTAGTTTCATTTACATGTAAAATCGTTAAAGGGGTTGTTTGGATTAGGGATCAATAAAGTTGAGTACTCTGTATTTGAAACAAACTCAATTTTATATTCCCATAAAAATTTTATAGAGAGATTGTAGACCTTTTAGGCTTTTTAACTTTTTTACAACAATAAAAATTATTTACATATGCATCATTTATCATTATGAAAATTAATTTAAATGTTTATAATAGCAGTTTTTTCTGACTTCCTAACAGAGGTCTTCTGCACATAAGCCCAGCCAAGTAGTTTTTAAATAGGAAAAAATAACTGTTATAGAAAGGTATCAGTTATATTTGAATCAATGTTGTTATTCTTCTATTATATAAACATCTGTTAAAAGATCATATGACTAAATAAAACACATGGTTCCAGATAAAACTTAAAACGTTCCTTTTTTTGGTTATTCAAACTAGAGTATAACCTAAACATTTGAAAGTTAACATGTATCAAAAATACACTTAGTATATATACAATAAACCGTCGATATATATAAGTATACATAAATTATATTTGTGAATATGAAAACAATAATGTGATTTGTTTTCTTGAATTTCAATATCCACAGAAAATGTTTATTATTAACAATCGAGAGAATAGTATAACCTAAACACATGATTACTAAGAAAACTTAAAGCCTTCCTTCTCTTCCTAATTCAAACTGCAATATAACCTAAAGGAGTTCATTTTTCTAACTAAACGAATCTTTTAACAGATGTTTATATAATAGAAGAATAACAACATTGATTCAAACGGAACTGATACTTATCTATAACAGTTACTTTTTCATATTTAAAAAGTAACTGGCGGGCTAATGTGCTAAAGACCCCGTTAAAGATATTAGAGAGTGACGAAAAACTAATAGCTACCTTAGTGACTAATAGTTAAGAATTTATAATAGTATACTTTATCGAGAACAGTAACATTAAACAGCTATCTTTATAGAAAAAACTTTACGTTTAAGTGACATAAGCGAAATATATTTATTGGTTTACACAATATGGTATTATCAAGATAGTCTATTAAACGTACAAAATTTGAAGTAACAGTATACTTAATAAGAGACCAACTTATTCCCTAGGAAAATCTTCTTCTAGTTTAATAAGTAAGCAATTAGATACAGCTATAAGTGAACTTATCCTTATCCATTGTTGTACTCACCCCAGACCTATTTCTTTGGTGCATTAGAGCTTTGCTTTGGAGTTCACTCACTAAGAATACGTAGTGTGCCTCAGTTCTTAATCGCCTAACTCTAAAAGGTGATTATAAACAAATTTTCAATAAAAAAGTTCATTTGACGCTTGGACCGATTCCGAACATAAAATGAGCTAAGATCAATTTTGTGTCTTCCTAAAGGTGATCACGTTTGATATTAAATAAGAAGAAATTGCTCAAAAACTATTCAAGATAATGAAATTCTAAGTACACCATCGTAAATAATACATAACATTTTCACTACGATAGTGATAAAAGGGACTTTCTGGAGAGTAGCCATTCATGAATTTTTTGACAGATGTTAATAATTTCATAAAAATGGGTCTGTACCGTAGAATATTCCTTTTTTAATAAGTTTTTTAAAACCTAAACATTTGACAAGTATTCCATTGCAACCATAGGATCCAGGAGTGTATCGGCAATAACCACTGTCTGATTTTGGAAACGATAAGTTTTTGGATTTTTAAATGCAGAAGTCTTTTAACCATTGTTTATCACGTCTTGACCCATGTACTTTTGAAACCATCTGAATTTTGAAAACACAGTTTTTTTGTGATTTATTTTATCGTTGTAGTAAGGTTTTACGTTTTGGAATTGTGATTTGTGACATTACCATGTGATTAATCTTCCTTTGATATCTCATTCATTCAAAATATATCGCTCCTTTTTTTTAATATTACGATAATTAATTTGGCATTTAAGTGATTCGTGAAGCCCTATGTGATTATATAAATAGTTATACTTTTAGAGATAATTTTTTAATATTATTATTATAAGACATGGTAATATTTTACCATTTTGGGGGGGAAGGGCACCTTCATCCCGAAAGCCGCCTCCTCTCCAGCAGATCCACCTGTGATCTATTCTACAGAATCGTATATAAGGTAAATTATTACAGGTAATAGACACTTTAAGAGACATTTTCAACATTAAAGTTTACAAATGGGTTTAATTGGAAACAGTGAATTAGTTAATTATTCATGAAAAACTTGGGAAATTATAACAGCATATATTGCAGTGATAGAAATCCAGATTTCGGGATCAATATTTTTTTTTATATGATTAAAAATATCAAAATAAATTCTGTATAGCTTTAAACTAAGAAAGGGCAAACTAAATGAATAAATAAATATTTCGATCTTATCTCCTACAGAAAATTGATAAGGAAATCTTCCTGAAACAAACGCTCAGCCTTTCTCCTTAAAAAACTTCTGATTGACTATTATGGCATGATATCACTTGAGGTTCAGGCATCAATCTCTTAAGTGTTATAATAAAGCTAGTTAAATGATAATGAGTAGAAAAATATATTTTGCTGGTACATTTACCTTAGTTTAGTAAAGGGAAGTATTACGACTTTAAAAAATTTAGAATCTAAATTTTCAACGGAAATACACGACATTTTGAGGTGTTTTCAAATAAAGTCTTCAAATATGGTATTTCTATCTGTGTGTTTGGTCAGTTTAAATAAAAAACTACCTGAAATTACGAAATTAAGTTATGAATATGTCTGACATATAACACCAGCTTTTCCCATGGAGTAACATCTTAGAAAATTAAATCAGTTCGCAATTTAGTGAGTTTTCTCTCAATGAAATCGCAGATTTATGCAGTTATAAGCAGTGTGACTAGTTTTGAGCAGGGGTTGAAACATTTTTAAAAAAGTTCCATTTTAACAGTTTCTGTGATAAAATTAGGAAAAAAGTTTTTAAGATAAAAGTTCTTAAGGGACTGTTTTGTAACAAAGTTCCACCTTTATGGTTGAAGTTTTATTTATTCAAGTTCTTGAAAAAGTTTAGTTAAATGAAAAATAAACTACAATTAAGCTTTGATAAGAGTTGTAATTTGTCTTAAATGAATTACACATGATTCTAATTTGTCGTTTGTTTGAGAAACTATAGGTAGAAGTTATTTTTTAGATCGACTTTTTAGCGAAATCGACAAAACCTTTTCAATAAAAGTTTTTTTTTTTTAAATAAAAGTTCTGTTTTTACTTTACTTTAAAAAATTGCTAAGGAAAACAGTCAGTATAGTATCAAATGATTTACGGTCGAAGTGAAACATTTTAAAAATAATTTTTTTCCCATTTCAAGCTCTGATTTTGATATGAAATTGGGTTTGTATTATATGGATACATATAATGAGTTTTTGTACTGACAAATATGATCAAAATTAAAGCACTTTAAGTTTAGTTCTATTGAAATTTTACTTAATTTAATTTTTTTTTAACAAACCAACAATATTAACTAGTCCTATTTGTGCAAAAATTAATTTATATATAAAGTTGAGTGGTAAGTGAAAATTGTTTGATCCGCGCACTATACTATAGTATGGATTTGAGTTAACTATAAAGTTATAAGACCGAATAAAAACCTAACTATACTTTATGCAGTAATTTTAAGATACAAAATAATAACAATGAGCAGTACTACTCAATGTAGCGTGTTCTTGAAAAGTTATTTAGGTTCGCTGCTGATAACGCTAGATAGCGCTACTGGTCCTTAGTTACCGATTAATAAAGCATAATGTTAATTATAATAGAGTTCAAATTAAGAAGATTATCTATGGATTAATGTTGAAAAAACGTAAATGAAATATAAATATTTAATTGGATAACACCAGTTGGCCTGTGCGAATAATTCGCAGAATATTTTTTTTGTATTGCAGGAAAAGCCAAACATCCTATCTGTTGTGTGAGAGAAGAATTAATTGTGTTTTTCTTGTCACATTTTTTGTGATTTTAGAGAAAAAATACCTTTATCTCTTTTCGATTTCTATGAAAATTCGTATTTGAGGGTCTTTCGAGGTGCGAAATACAAATCTGAACTCTTTTCTTCCTTAAACAAATATTTGAATAAACTTTGCTCTTTTGGTCAGTGCAAATTATTTTAAATTTACAAATTCCTAATTGATTTTTATGATTTTTTTGTAGAGAATTAAGTAAGATTTCTATTAATGTTAATTTTAAGTTATTCTCAAAAAACGTTTCTTTTCCGTCATAACTTTTTTATCTAGAAATATAGGAGGGTCAATCATTAGATTTTATGAAAAAAAAACGAAAAAAAAAATCTTTTAGTCATAATATATAAAGATGAGCAAACAATATCCATAAAGATCGATATTGTTTTAAAAAATACATTGTATTAGTCCATGATCCCATGGCAAAAAAGGTGACTCATTTCATGATACAATTTTCTCAAAATTTCCTATGATAATTACAAAAATATTATTTATAAATTGAGCTGAATATTTTATGAGTTCAGTTTAAGCATTTTCCATTCATCAAGTTGATCTAATTCAAGTTTTTGAAAATGTGATAAGAAAGGGGTGAAATTTATTAGTTGTTCATAGTCGGTATCTTTTTTATCAAATTATTAACATCCGTTTAAAACTTCGTCAATGGCTTCTCGTTCAGTAATGATTCAGCATTCAGTTTAATGATGTCGAACAAAGAGGAATAAGTCTACAAAATATGAGAAGAAGAAGAAACACTGTTCCAATCTACTATAGTTTTAAATGGAAAAAATAAGAGAATACGAGATGAATATGGTGCAGGTCGCTGAATGCTTCTATAGAAATAAAGTTTAAAGTATGAATGTTCTTTTTTTTTTATCTATTATTTTTTAAATAAATATAGAGACTGTTATTGGTAAACAAATATCCTGATCTACTAAAACAGTCTAAAATTATCTGGAAAATGGCTTCATGTTATTGTAACTTACAATTTTTTATTCAAAGAATTTATTATCATTAATAGAATGTTTTCTCATTCAATTAATCAATCTAATGAGATACTAAGAATTCATGAATCCTCATTTGCTTTCCACTATTTGATCACGAAATCACGAAAAAAGGATACCTACAAAAATATTGGGCCGTTTGACATATGTAACCTCGTTATTTTGACACAGTAGGGGAGGAGGTTACGTCAAACGGCCCATTATTTTTGTGAGACACCTCTTTTCTCGAATTTGTGATCAAATTACCTTAGAATTCAAGAGAAAATCAAATGTCTAACTATTTAAAGTATGGCTCGAAATCAGTTTTGTACTTCATACCTCATGTCTTGCTCAAATACCATGAATGGGGTACAGTTAAATTTAAAATTTCACATTAGAATGGGTTTAGCAATTCGTACTTTCCGCTTTTGTTTTTCTTCCTAAAATAAATAGATAAATCAAACATTTTTCTAGGCTGCAATACTGGAACAGTGGTAAGTGAGTATCGATGCGGGACAAATTAGGCCTTGAAAACTTGAAGAGTATAAATCCAAAAAACGTACAATTTTCGAGATACTGCAAGGCAAACGGTTCGTATCCACGCAATCTCACGTTAATTGTAGTGCTACTATGGAATATATCTCAAGTCTCATTTCGACGACTTGAAGTCTCTATGATTGAGAAAGGATGAGTTTATATTAGTGAAGTGATAACTTCTTTAGGCGCGTTTTGTGCTTTTTACTTTCCTACCTTTACTATTTAAGGAAAGTATTGCGATCGGTTCAAATTTCCGATATGCGTTTTTCGACAGATATTTAAGTTTAAGAACCATATGATACCTATGATTATTTAAAAGATTACTAAATTCCCTACAAAAGAAAAAAAAATCATCGAAATCGGACAATTATTAGTAATCTTAAGATAAGTTGCATTACTTTATGTTTTATTAATTTGTATTTTGATCACTGAACGATATACTGTGCGAATTATTCACACGGGCCAACTAGTCAATAAATATTGGCTCTCAGTTTTCAATTTATGGTCACTTTTCTATCTCTACTAGGTGAGGAGAGTATTGTGATAAAATTCCCGAAGTCTGTCTGTCTGTTTGTGCCAAGATAATAAGAAAAATAAGTTAAAAACATATTTTGTTGCTTAATTTTTTGTTTTGTAGGGTTATCACTACTGATGCCTGACACAAATTGGGAGCTCCCTGCGCAATAGCGGCTGCGCAATAAGTTTAAAATATATTTTTCTATAGACTGTAGCGCAAAAACGGCTTCAACGATTTTGATGAAACGTTCTTCTAATTTTGTAATAAATGTCCTTTCGATTTTCGTGTATGTACTAGATTCCCGAGAAAATCTTCGAAAAAAAATAATAAGAAAAAATAATTTTTGGGACCTAACTTGCTAAGTATATATTATATGGTCAAATTTGTTTACAAACTTTTGAAAGGTGGTAAAATTCAACTAAAATCTATATAAAAATAGTTCATTTTGGACTAATATTTACGAAGATACATAGATAGACCCAGCTATTCAATTATGTAAGATTATGAATTCAAATCGCGGAAAGAAGAGAGAGAAAAATGATAGTAAAAAATCTTTTATCTGCATTACACAAGTTTTGATATTTCCTCTTTTTTAAATAGAAATAATTGTTTGACAAAATTGGGCTAAGGAATAAGTTTTTGATTAGAAATATTATAATGTATTGATTTTTTACACTGATCTTCCGCAAGTTGTTTTACATTGCTGTAGTTTATCCAAGAAATCGTACTCAAATATTTTCTTTGATCAATTTTCAGGAAAATAAATCAGAATCAATTCCTTTTTTATTGGAAATATTAAAGATATAAAAACTTTCTGAAATAGGTGCACAAATATATTCACTACAGATAATTTGACTTTAGTCCCGCTAGATTGCCTTGGACAGCCCGGTTACTCACGATGTCCATTGGAGCTGAACACTACGCCACTTCTTCTAGCTTGTTGCACAGCTCACTCGAGCGTGCGCTAGCAGTACAAGACAATTAGTGAGAACTGAGACGCATAAGTGTCCTATTTCCCCGAGCCAATGGTAGAGGCGTTGAATTGGACACGGATGCTCTCCGATCTGGAACGATACCTTGGCCCCGTATGGCGTATTTAAAAGTTTAATGCGGAGCTGAGCCGCCCAGTTCCCACGGAATAAAAGATGAAGGCGAGACCTCACCTTCTGTTTACATTTACAGCTCGTCATTGAGACCCTTCGTTAGGCCGGGAGGAGCGCTATGGTCTCTCTGTCGGTCTCTACGGCCACTTTGTTTCAACTTATCTCTTTCACTTCTCACTTTTATACCGAATCTGAATTGTCCTATTTACTTTACAAATTAACAAGTTTCCTTCAATATGTAAATCTATTTATATAAAAGAAAGATGCTATTCATGAATTAGTGGTCACAATATCTCTGAATGGAGCTGAAATTTTAAACAATAGTTCCTCTTAGATTGCAGATGTACAATAACAATATACAATAAAAAACAAACAAACTAAAGAGTTTTCTATAGACCTCAAGATAGACGTAAAAACATCAACAATAAAATAGTTACTAATACTTGACAATCTTAGTTACTATATGTTAATAATTGGTATAACCAATATGCTTTTGCATTTAACTCCTTTAATTTTTCATTCGGGCTTTCAGGTTTTCCCTATCTGAAAAATTACAGTAATATCTCTATAGCAATAAGCTAATAAGTAACTGCAAGACTATTGCACAGGATCAAGACCGTGACCAAGACTGAGTTTGCAAGACCAAGACGCGTCTCGATCTGGAATTTGGGCTACACTAGATATTTTAATCCATACCTTCCATGAAGTTCGTTATCATTTTGTTTTCAACACGATTCTTTCATTTTTCCATCTCTAACATGGCGTCGCGTTAATATACAATTTTGAATAATAGCCCATTTTAAGAGGATGAAATGCTGAAAAATATCCTCACTTATAGTATGCAGGTCCGATTTTTATTTTCTGAGTATTTTAATCCATATTTTCAATAAAACTCGTTATCATTTGGTTTTCGATACTATTCTTTCCTTTTCGCCTCCCTAACACGGCGTAGCTTTAAGATACAATTTTGCATAATAACCCAATATAGAGAGAATGAAATACTAAACAGTTCCCTGGCTTACAGTATGCAGATCCGATATTTAGTTTATGAGATATTTTAATCCATATTTTCAATAAAACTCGTGATCATTTGGTTTTCGACAATATCCTTCCTTTTCGCCTCCCTTTAAGCGATTAATTAATAATTTTATCTTAAACTTTAAGATACAATTTTAATTAATAGCCCAATTCAGAAAGAAAAAAACGCTGAACTATGCATTATACTATGAAGGTCAGATTTTGGTTTTCTGAGATATTTAAATCCACATGTTCAATAAAATTCGTTATCATTTGGTTTTCGACACTACTTTTCCCTTTTCGCCTCTCTAACATGTCGTGTTAAGATACACTTTTAAATATTAGCCCTTTACAGAGAGGATGTATACTAAATGTCCAATACTATTTTAATAAGTCATTATTAATCTAAAATGTTACTATAAACACAGGGTGAATGAAATGGCAACTTCATTTTCCAGATGGTATGTGTTGTATTTGTTTGATAATAAAGCCTATTTGAATTATTTAGATTAATTCCAAATAGTACTTTCGGTTGCGCACGCGCAAATGTATTTCAGAAACGGCTGGTTCGATTTGGCTCAAAATATATAAAAAGGTGGGTTTTGGTAAAGTAGTGATGCTGTATCGATTTTCTTAAATTCTGTACAGTACTTTCGATTGCGCAGGAGCAAAAGTATTAGAGACGGCTGGTTCGATTTCGCTCAAAGCAAGAAAAAGGGTGAGAATTAGTATAACTAGTATAAGTAGTAGTATATCTTGAGTAAGTGGGGAACCAATGGAAGTGGTGAGGAAGCTATACTGGCATCGCTTGGTAGACGATTTTCACACAACTTTAGGTGAATCTCATATTTTTTCTTAACAAACCTCAACTTAAGTAATACAGATATAGAGCTTATCAAACGATGAAGCTTTTCTAAAAGTGAGGTATTTGTGGTATAGTTGGATGATGGTGAAAAAAAAGAAACGAATAATGTGTATTTTTAAAAAAAATTGAACTTAGCTTAGTTTAACCGCACAAATGTCCTGTGTAAACGGTTTAATAATGACAAACACTATTTTGGTTTGGAATACATTTTTTCTTATTTACAGTGAAGCAATCGTTAATTACATAAATTAAATATTTATTTAGTTATTGCTTCCTATTCAACAAAAACACAACTTTCTTAAAAAAAAATTCCCAAAATTTGGATTTTTACTTTTCTGTTGAAAATTGCTCCATTGTTTATATGGATTTTTTGATGTGAAAAATTCTTTAGGCGCGTTTGTGAAGAGTGAATTAGATTGATCCATCAGATTTCCGAAATTTTAACGCTCGGGTAAAGTCGGCTAGAGTCGACTAATTTAAATGTTGTTACATATAAATTGAAATATCTCAGAAACTAAAAATCGGGCCTGGATACTGTAAGCTAGGGAATTGTTCAGAATTTCATCCTTTCTGTTATAGGCTATAATTCAAAATTTTATCTTAACGCGACGCCGTTTTAGAGAAGCGAAAAAAAAGTAGTGTCGAAAGCCAAATTATAACGAGTTTTAGTGAAGATATGGATTCAAATATCTCAACTCTAAACTTCCAATTAATTATAAAAGACTCATATAATTGACTATAATAAGGCCTATTTGGACTTACGGAGTTGAGTTATAGGGGTCCACTAAACCATCGAATTCCTCTCGTATCCAATCGAAAATCCTTCTTAAAATTCTCAATGCTCCCTACTTTGTTACAAATAAAACCATCCATAATCACCTTAATGTTTCGTTTGTTTCAGATCTGGCCCAATCCAGATACCTATCCTTCCATAATAAGCTTCAGAATCATCCCAACCCTCTCGTTTCTAACCTTGCTTCCTCTTCAATTCCTGATAACATTCCGAGGCGTCTGAAAAGAAGATGGCCCCGTGATCTCCTAATGTAGATATATCATTAGAGTGCTACCATTGGGTAGTTACTCAGCAAGTGTTTTCATGTCATTATATCCATTATGTTCAAATTTACTATATGTACTTATTTAATACAGTTGTAAATATCATTAAGAAATAATAATAAAAAAAAAAAAAATATATCTCAGAAAATAAAAATCGAACGGGCATACTGTACGAGAAATGTTCTGCATTTCATTCTTTTTATAATGAGCTATTATTTATAATTTATATTTCATATTACTAATCTCGTCTTGTTGATGTTTTCACTTCTATCGCATGGTCTAAAGCACACACCTTAGTTTTTTTGTAGCTCTTGAGATCTGATATCACTCCTATAATAATTTCCCCCTACTTAAGGGATACCCTGTACAATCGATATGCCCTGCCCTAGCCGGGGTAGGTGAACCCTATCAAGGTAACACTGGGAGAACACCTTGCAAGGAAGCAGCTGTACTGACTAATGTACGGGAAACAATTAGTCCCAGTGTAACATGGCACTTGTCTCACTCTCAACTTGAAGCTAATACCTCCATGGACCAGCAAGTGCCTATTTATTTTAATCTCTTTGGCCGCTGTTACGATAGTACCAGTGGGAACCCTCATAGTAGAGAGCTAGCTGTCTTTCTCCCTTCGATGTAAAAGCGACAACATCAATGCATATTAATTCTATATATCAGGGTTTGAAATCGATAATTTTTTTTTTTTTTTATAAAATCCTGTAATAATTATTATATTTAATTTGTTATTTGAAAATCGTGCCTGATTTATAAATAAAAATTTAAATCGATTTGATTTTTATTTAAAAATCGTGCCTGATTTATAAATAAAAATTTAAATCGATTTAATTTTTATTTGAAAACCGTGCCTGATTTATAAATAAAAATTTAAATCGATTTGATTTTGATTTTAAAATCGTGACTGATTTATAAATAAAAATTTAAATCGATGTGATTTTTATTTGAAAATCGTGCCTGATTTATAAATAAAAATTTAAATCGATTTGATTTTTATTTATTCGATTAAAAATTATGATCACTCACTGAGTGACACGGTTTTAAATAAATAATAATGATTAAATTGTGATAAAAAAAAAAATTATCAGAAAATAAAAATCACCTTTTAGACACAAATTAAATTTAATATTAATATGTATATATACGTTATTAATGCACACATTTTCTAATATTATATTTCTGAATATTCACTTCAATTGTGCACGCGGTAGATGCACTATTTATGTATGTGTATATATATATATATATATATATATATTATATATATATATATATATATATATATATATATATATATATATAATTTTTTTTATACGATAAAATTTCTAATAAATTTCGTAAATAAAGATGTTCTGTTGCTAAGAGTTAAGAACAATATTCTCCACCTTCTACTCCAGACTCAAAATTTATCTTAGTGATTAATATATATATATTTTTGATTTTAAAGTATGCTACTTAAGAATTATTAAAATTTTTGATTAAAAAATAATTATCAGGATATGATTTTTATAGCTTATGATCAAATATAAAAACAGCTCTTAATAAAAATCATCAAATGATTTTTAAAAATTCCATATAAAACTTTTGATCAGATTGGATTTTTATTTTTATTTTTTAATAATCGATTTCAAACCCTGTGATATATAATATAATATTCTCAAGATAGTCTATTCAATACCTACAATTTCCGAAGCTTAATATATTACCATTAGTGTTAAAGTGACAATTTATTAATAAGTGATTAGGCTGTCGCTCTGTAAAATATCCCACCAGTTTAATAGTTAAGCGGTAAGACACAGTTATCTCTGAACTAATACTAATCCATTATTGTACTCAAGAACTGTTTGTTGCAAAAGAACTTCGTTTATAGTTCTCTCTCTTACTAAAAGTACAGCAGTTTATTACCTACTAAGAGTGGTTCTATTACTGACTGAGACGTCAAACATGGATTTTATTTTACTAAGAATATTAAAAAGTTTCATTCTATATTAAACGAAGTATCCAAAAGATCTATAAGCTACTCTGCTCCATCTACACTTTCAATAGAATTTAAGATCGTCGAAGACTATCATAAATACCAATATTTTAATTTTAAAACATAAACATGTGATAAGTATCCCATGGCAACGATTTAACTCGAAAACGAGATATTTCTGGCTTTAAAACGGTGTTCCGATAATATCGATATCGATAGATAAGAACACAATAAGTGCACTAAAATGAAACATACCCTTTTAAAGTGCTAATATAATGCAATTAGTTGGAAAAATCGCAGTAGGTAGGTGATATAAGGTATAAATAATCGTAAGGTTACTGTAGCATACCCTGGTTTATCATACCATCCTCGAATACCCTCAATTTTCTTGCTTCACAGAGGTAAAATTCATTAAAGTTCTATGTGATTTAATGTTATGGAAAGTCGCTTAATGACTTTTTTTTGCAATAAACTGACAATGCGTTTGTTGATTTGTTGATATTTTTGATTCATTATTATACTAGCTGATGATACATGTTATTATTCTTAACATGCACAGGCGGATCTACAGGAGCAGGGAGAGAGGGGCTGTAAAAAAATGTAACCATGTTTATGGAAAAAAATATGTTAAAAATATCTCTTGAAGTATTATTATTCGTGTAATTACATTTAATATGACTTCAAGAATCACTTAAACACCATTTCATATTGGTAGTTAGTATCTTTATTTTATTTTTTCATTATTTGGGCTAAAGCCTCCCTCCACAAAAGAATTCAATCATAGATTCGCTAGTGTTAACGTGTGATTATATCAGTTAATAATGATCCATCAATCGTATCTCAGACTCTTCAAAGACGCATCAAAAAAATTAAAGAATACTATCAAACCTGGAGAATTAAAATAAATTCCTATAAACCTCTTCAATTTATAGTTTACCTTTACTGTTCGTCTTAAACCTATGACTTCCTGTTATACAATATCATTTAACAATTCCTCACTTATCCCAGTTTAACAAATCCTATACCTAGGACTCCATCTGGTTAAAGGAATCACCGGAATCCTCTTACAAGACTGAAACGAGAAGAAACCGCTTGACGTTTTCGACCAAGGAGTGCTACCAATGGGTAGTTTCTTAACAAATGTTTCATGTGATTATTTTCAGCAGTGCAATGAAATTGTAAGGCTGCTTAACCGAATTGAATTGCTATATATCACAGCGAACTCAAACTCATCAGTCTAATCGTTCATATTTAAAAAAAGAGACAAAAAAGTGTTAGACGGGAATATCTTAATATACAACGAATATTTTTGTTTTCTTTTTATTTATTTCTCTTTCAGTTTATAGAATTTATAAAGCAATGCTCAGAATCAAAGTGTTGATACGGGTTTCCAAGCAATTGCAAAGTACTCGTTTTCGCCATACTCTCTATCTGATTTTTTTTAACACCCAATCTTTTCATAAAAAGATTACTTGTTGAAAGAGGAATAGTTTCTCTACTTCCTTACTAAAATTATCGAACTGAAGATCGTCTCTCACCAAATTCCTTTATTTTTTCTGTTGGTATGGAGTGCATTTATTATAGATTTTCTTTTTCTCTGCTTGTATCTTGAGGTTTTGATCTTCGTGTTTCCTTTCAAATTATAGTGTAGGGTCTACTGCTAGAGCCTTCTTTCCTTTCGAACTAATTGCTAAGATATCTACGAATTTTCCTGAGGTATTTTGGAGAAGGGCGATAACTGAAAAATAAATGACCTAAATGATAGGTTGTCTGAAATAGAATACTGTGTTTATAAGAGAAATATTTCTGAATCATTTTGAGTGTGACTTTGAGGATATCAGAAACGATTTTGTATTACAATGATTCATTAACTTTTTTAAAGATCATTTAGCAATATATGTTTTTCTAAGAAATGTTAAATCTGATAAACCAAGAATAAATTGTAGTATTCCTTCATGATTCCATATTAGCCCCGCTTTACGATATTTTTTATT
This sequence comes from Nezara viridula, assembly GCA_928085145.1. NCBI lineage: Eukaryota > Metazoa > Arthropoda > Insecta > Hemiptera > Pentatomidae > Nezara > Nezara viridula. Next base: position 150,118,159 of record OV725080.1, on the reverse strand, counting down.
TTCCTTTCTTTTATCTGTCTTTTAGTATTTTACTTGGTCGACAAAATCGCAGTAGGTAGGTCATATAAGGTACAAATAACCCTCAAGTTACTGTAGTATACCGTGGTTTATCATACCATCCTCGAATACCCTTTACTGATGAGAGATTATGATTGTTTACGACAGAATGAGGTTCAGTTTATGCCCTCCGAGAAGGAGAGTAACCCAAGAGGCTTCCATGTCTACAGTTTCAGATCTGATAAGGTTCTGGAACCAGTCTTTTGTTGGGAGCTCCAGTTTCATATTTCTTTTTGGCCGAAAAGCCCCAACAAATCACCTAGCTCCCAGTTTGAGGACGTTATGCTGACTTCTTAGCTCCTTTATTCTATACGTGGCCCAGTTATATATTCTGCAACTAAACCATCAATGTTTTTTTTTTTTTAAACTTTTATTATGATATTTACAACTGTATTAGTATGAATACATTAAGTAAATGTATACAGAGGAATATAATAACATGAAACAGGCTTGTTGAGAAACTACCCATTGGTAGCACTCTAATAATTTGTCTACATGAAGAGATCGCGAGGCCATATTCTTTTCAGACGCCTCGGAGGGTTATCAGGAATGGAAGAGGAAGCTAGGTTAGAAACAAGAGGATTCGGATGGTTTTTATGTTTTTTATTTCTTAAAGACATTTACAACTGTATTAAATAAATACATCTACTAAATTAGAACATAATGTATATAATGGCATAAAAACACTTGCTGAGTAACTACCCAATGGTAGCACTCTAATGATATGTTTACATTAGGAGATCACGGGCCCATCTTCTTTTCAGACGCCTCGGAGGGTTATCAGGAATTGAAGAGGAAGCAAGGTTAGAAACGAGAGGGTTGGGATGATTCTGAAGTTTATTATGGAAGGATAGGTATCTGGATTGGGCCAGATCTGAAACAAAAGGAACATTAAGGTCATTATGGATGGTTTTATTTGTAACAAAGTAGAGAGCATTGAGGATTTTACGAAGGATTTCGGATTGTAAAGATTGGATACTAGAGGAATTTGATGGTTTAGTGGAGCCCCACAGTTCAACTCCATAAGTCCAAATAGGTCTTATTATAGTCATGTATATGAGTCGTTTGTAATTAATGGGAAAGACCGTTTGTCTAGTAAGTGTTGGAGTAAGCGGAAACGTCGAGCAGTTTCTTTGTCGTTTCAGTCTTTCAGTCTTTCAGTAAGAGGATTCCAAGTGAGACGTTTGTCCAGCTGGAGTCCAAGGTATCGGATTTGTTCTACAGGAATAAGTGGGGTGTTATTACAGGATACAATAGGGCAGTAAGTCATTGGATTACGACGAAGGGTAAAGGTGATTTGATGGAATTTATTGGAATTTATTTTAATTCTCCAGTTTTGACACCATTCTTCAAGGTTTGTGATGTGTGATTGAAGAGTTTGCGATGCAATTGATGGATCATTATTAACTGGCAGGATACATGTGTCATCCGCATACGTAGTGATGACAGTGAAACCATCAATGTTGAATTTACTTTGGAGTAGACTTTCGAATGATAATTTTATTTATTTTTAGTTAGTTTACAGACCTTGTGGATCTTTTGCTGCCTTAACCAGCAATCTCTATCTTGGGCCATTTCTTACGTGCATGTTATTGTATTGCATTCAATCTATCCATCTGGTTTTTGTCTCTTGCCTACTATTGAAGCATTCGCTGTTGTGTAGAGGCTGATGGATTACTCCCAGCTGCCTGTTGCATGTCCTGTTCATCTCAACCTCCTTGCATTTATACTACGTGATATTGATTGTTTAGTTTTTATTAGCAGTTCTCTATCAGTCCTTCTCCTTCATGGGTTAGTAAGAAAGAATGAAAGAAAGAAAAGCGAGTTTTATTCTGGAACATTTAGTCTCCTCAGAATAACTATAATGACAATTGTCTGGCATTAGAATACAATTAAAAATAAATTAATTTAGAAAGTTATCTAACCCTAATATTAAAATAAAGAAAAGAACCTGTAGTAGATATATGATGTTGAAGTAGACATATAAAGATAAATACATACGATTAATTCACGTATTTGTACAAATAAGCAATATGGATAATACATAGATATCTGCAAGATATCAGTAAAATGTGGCTTACATATCTAAAATACAAAATATCATTATTTTACATATATTTCGAAGATTTATTACTGAGGAGATGGAAAAATAAATGGTGTTTAAATGAGGTCAAAAATGGGGATTTCCATATAGAGATTGGTAGGGAATTCCAAAACGAGGTAGCACATTTGACGAAGGATTTTTTAAAGGAAACAGTTCTATGAGAAGGAATAAACTGGAAATCAAGAAGTTAAGAAAGTTTTTTAGTTGTAATGGTTCGGAAAAGGAATACACCTAGGAAATATTGCCTGGATAGAGCCCTTTCAACTCGGCATAGCAAGTAGTGATGTGGGAACGCCTGGGGACTCCAAAGATAAATCTAATGAAACAAGTCACCAATCTCTTTAATTAGTACATTAATTCCAAATCGCTTTGGTTATCGTGTCGAAATATCTATTTTAAAATTTTACAAGAAAAATATTAAATAATCGAGAATAAATGCTCACCTAATCAGTTTGCACTGATAAATGAAATAAGACTTCATATTGAGCTGGACAGATTTTTCAACTTTCTCTAGGATCCATTATCCAATTCAGGATTTGATTTTTTATTACAATAATTACTGTAAAAAAATAAATAAATTATAAGAAATAATGTTTAGTTATGAAATGTGATGGTTCTTGAAAGTATATAAACTAAATAAGTAAAAATAAATAATAAGTAAATTATTGTTTATAGCTTGTGCTGATTAAAGCAACGAAAACGCCTTAGAAATATTTCTATAATATTTTTTCTTCATTTAATTTTATCCACAAAACTCTACATTCTGACCTCCACCTTCCAACAGTTGGCCAACATATAATGACCAACGATTTTATACAAATTTAAACTAACATAACAACAGATTAATAAGAGACATAGCCACCGCTGTAATTCCCCTAAACATGAGGAGGAGACTGAAAAGGCGTTGGATGAGAGATCTTTCTTAAACAACTTAAGTAATTGAAACAAGGAAGAAGTGCTTATCAGCATCCTATCCTTCCCCATACCTGGCGTTCCTGACGGCATGAAGTTCGCAGGTGCAAATAAATGTTTTAAAGAGAAAAATACTATAGATTAATTCTATAATTTAAAAAGATTGCTTATTGGTTTGTTTGAGTTTTTCACATTGATTACACAACTCAGAAATAAATATGAATCAGTGAAAATAAATTATTTTTCTATTGTTCGGTGGGTAGGAGGAAGTAGGGGAGGGAAGATTCATCCCAAAAATCTTCTTACGTTTTTCAAACACAAATTGAGGAAAAGAATAGCTAAGTGACCAGGTGCATTGCTGCTCATGTTTTTTATTTTGTCAAATAAGCGTTTCTTTTTATATGAAATTTAAAATTCTGATTCTAATGATAACTTTGTATTGTAAATAAACAAATTACTTCAAAGTAAATATACTTAGAAACGAGTTGTTCCTGAACAGATGTCGTTGAGGATAATGACTCTAGCATTGACCCCAGGGATGACCAGGTTATTGAATAATAAAGCCTATTTTTCCATCATTAAACAGCTCGGTTAAATATTCATAGGCTACTGAAATATGTAGTGGTGTTCCCAGGAGCCACTGCAACATGTGGAATCCTTCCCGTGTACCCGTACATCTGTCCCCGTATCTCCACCATCGTGAAGCCTTCAAGACTCGTGCGGTAAAATTATAGCAATTAATGTACAACAGAGCGGCCTCTCTAATTCGCTTGGGATAGCCAACAATCGTTTCCTTTCTAAAATTTTGGCCGATATAATAAAACTGGCTTACTATTAGAGCACAGAGATAATGAAGAGAAGTATATTGAAGGCTAAAAACCCCCCTCCATCCCAGATGCCTCACAGATTAATTTTTTAAAATTAAAATTTTGTAATTTCTATTTAGTAAAAAAATTTCATTTAATTTCCCTGGAAACGTGTGATTTACGTTAAACAATGTTAGTTTTCTGAAATTATTACTTTTTTTTTCGCCACTCTGAGTTACCTTCTACAACATTATTTATTTAATATTATTTTTTCTAAAATTCTCCGCTTTCCAACGATATATTGTACGCATACCTTCTGACAGTTAATTCCGGAGATCCATTTTCAGCCTGGATAATCATTATTCTTTTTTTCTCTAGTTACCAATTATCATATTCTTTCAAGCTTTATAATTAGCCATTTTTTATAGTTGCTGTCAATAAAAGAGAGTTATTTTTTTAAAATAAATCATATTAAAGGTACTTTAGAGAAAGACGTATACAAACATTGAGCATTTAAGCCCTGTAAAGTGACATAAATGAGGATAAGACTTGATTGAAATTAAAGACCACGTAATTATACAATGATTTACCGAATTTAACCAAAATCGTTAGAGCCGTTTTTGGGAAAATTGTAAAAATGTGTTTCACCTTTGATATAAAGTGGCACTTACGGTTAGCCGATTTTATGCAAAATGGTCTATTATTTTGATTGAAAATAAATTTCTCTCTCACATTGCATCGAAATTTTTCCTAATTATATACCATATTCTCACGGACCAATATACCTATTATACGAATTATTCGCACGGGCAAACTAGTATTATTTTAATTAAATATGGAATTTAATTTATATTTTAAGTGCATTAACCCAAATCGTCTCAAGATAAGAAGAAAAACATCGATTAATTGTGAATGACTGCTCAACTATGTTGAATTGATAATTGTAACAGCGTACCGAACAATCGAACAGACAATATTAGGAATAATTGAGAAGAAATAGAGATCGCTTAATGGAAATAGTGGACCACAAAAAATATCATGAGAAAAATATTTAAAAAATTTTGGTTGGTGGAACTAACAAAACGAAGTCAAATTTTAATACAAGTGATGGTGCAAGAACCTCAGTGAGTCCAGAATAACTGTATGGAAACATTTCTTTACCAAATCCAATTTCTCAAAAAAATTCCCTCGTTTCAGGAAGAATGGTCCTCCTTATTCTAAACTAAAGCTCCTTTACAGAAAATCATCTCTCGCCAAATTCTTCTATATACATATGTCCATACACATACATATATACATATACAAATACATATACTGAATCAGTAAAAGTATGATAGCAGGCTTCAAGAGCTACAAAAAATTCATATAAATAATGAATACATTTTCAGCAGATAGGAAATTCAAGTTTTGTGTTTTTTTAAATTAGTTACGCTTTTTGTTGAATAGGAAGCGATAACTTTAGAAATATTTAATAGATAACTAAAGAAATATTTAATTCAAGTCATTAACAACCACTTCAATGTAAACTAGATAAAATTCACTTCAAATGAGTACAGAGTTTGTTATTGTTAAATCATTCAAAGTGGTCTTTTGGGTGACTAAACTAAGATAAGTTCTGTTTAAAAAAAAAAAAAAAAAGCATAAAATGGTTGCGATATTTTTTATCGTCCAACTATAATACAGATACCTCACATATGGAAAAATTTCCTCGTTTATAAACTTTAAGTTAATTAATATTGAAGTTGAGGTTTATTGAAAAACTTGTGATTCACCTCAAGTTGAGTAAAAAAATGACGTGATTATTTATTCTGTCACAGAGAGGTATTATTACAAATCTTTTATTTCTCGTTTATACATGATGTGAAATGCATCAATAGAAACATAATTGCCCAAATACATTTTCTATATCTTTAGGTGTATATTCCCTTCTTATTTATACTGATATATCATTAATAATATACGAAATAAGAATAGAATATTGTCTTATTTCTAGTCTTCTAGATTACAGATCTTCACTTAAATTAAGAGATTATTTTTTTTCTGGATTAGTTTTTCTACCTGGCATTATTTACATAATAGAACTTGAAGAGTCAGAAATATACATTCATATAAAAAATACTAATGGTATGACCCAAAATATTTGAAAGATTGTTATGATTTATTTTAAATTATACTTTACTTACATAACATACCATTTTTTTTTAAATTTATTAAACAACTTATACTCAACGAATCAAAACGTGAGAAAAATACTATTTCTCAGGGATCTCTTGATAAAGGTTTTTTTTTTTTTTTTTTTTTTTTTTTTTTTTTTTTTTTTTTTTTTTTTTTTTTTTTTTTTTTTTTTTTTTTTTTTTTTTTTTTTTTTTTCTTCTATTATTTCAATGGAATTTACAACTGTATTACATAGAGAATACAATAAGTAAATGAGAAATTTGTAACATGGCATGTACAACATGAAGAGAAACTACCCATTGGTAGAACTCAAATTGAAGTTCTATATTAGAAGATCCCGAGGCCATCTTCTTTTCAGACGCCTCGGAGGGTTATCAGGGATCGAGGAGGAAGCAAGGTTTGAAACGAGAGGATTCGGATGATTCTGCAGTTTGTTATGGAAGGAAAGGTATCTGGATTGGGCCAGATCGGAAACATATGGAACATTAAGGTCTTTATGGATGATTTTATTTGTGACAAAGTAAGGAGCGTTGAGGATTTTACGAAGGATTTTGGATTGTAAGGATTGGATACGAGAGGTTGATAAAGGTAAAATTAAAACTATACTTTCGTCAAACAAATTATTAATTCCCAGAAGATCTTATTACTCGGCTCCCCTACTTCATGATAAACAAATATTCCACATCATCCTATCTTAATGTGCCCTTATCTGTATCAATTTTCCATTACCAGGTTGGTAACTCCAACGGGATGAGCCACATTTCGTGGGGGTTGGTCGTAGAGTGCATGTGGGCGTTAACATTAATTGTTTTTAATTAATACTTAACACCTTATAATTATTTTTTAATTCCTGAGAGGGCTATTGTTTTTATAATAGCTTTTTAATATTAAATGGACACTAAATTAATTCAAATGGAAATAAATTTAGTGGGTCAATTGCTTAGAGATCCATTATAACTGGCATCTTACTTTGAATTATAATGAAAGAATGAAGCGGGATCACTTTAGTGAATCTTATAAGGGCCTTATTTGAAGATAACATGTGCTATGATAATATTTATTATATCTAATTGATTCCAAATCTGGTCTTGATTATTTTTCTTATTATACAGGGTGTCCTGAAAGTAGAGAGAAATATTTAAAAGGTTGATAGTAGACATCAACATCTACAAAAAAGTTTATATAAAGAATTGCAAAATTTCCAGCAGAAAAAAAGGAATTTTAATATTTGTGTTTTCTAAAGCTAGTCACGTTTTTTGTTGAATAAAAAGCGATAAAACAAAAAATATTTGTCTGTTTCCCAATACCTTACATTATTTTCATCTTATTTACTGAAAAATGTAGGCCACATATTTCTCGATATTGTGATCCACTTATCTTATGATACTAGTGGAAAGCTAATTTCTGAGAATTTACCTCGATAAAAAAGTTGCATGTTACGGCAAGGTGAAGCTGTTCATAAAATTTTCATGAAAGGATGTTAATAATTTTATAAAAAGGGGTCTGTACCACGAACCAACAAGTGAAACTTAAAATTTGGACAATGTTTTTGAAGTGAAAAGTTAAGCGCGTTTTACACTTTTTTTGGGGGGAAAGTGAATTAGATTGTTACAGAATTGAAGTGATACAGATCTCCGATTTGTAACGCTCGGGTAAAGTCGGCTGGAGTCGACTAATTGAAGTCTATTTGCATATGGAATAAAATATCTCAGAAACTAAACATCGGACCTGCATACTATAATCAAGAAAAATGTTCATCATTTATTCCTTTTTGTAATGAACTATTATTTATAATTTGTAACAGTGGTTAAGTAGTTGACTGTCGTAAATAATGAAGAGAAGAATAGTTGGTGTGATCTGTCAAATAAGAAGGTAAAATAAATAATAATATTTATTTTGTCATTTGCCGACGTTTCGACCTTAAGTTCAGGCCATCATCAGGGCTAAGAAAAGAACCAGATAACAAGGTTCCATAGTAATAACAAAGAATAGTAAGAACAAGAGATAAATAATAATAAAATTTAATAACCTTTATCTCTTGTTCTTACTATTGTCCTTATTCTAACAACTGCATTTTACTTTATGCATTTTTATGTTTCTCATACTTTGTTATCTGGTTCTTTTCTTAGCCCTGATGATGGCCTGAACTTCAGGTCGAAACGTCGGCAAATGACAAAATAAATATTATCATTTATTTTGCCTTCTTATTTGACTGATCACCCCAACTATTCTTCTCTTCTTCATTCTTTATTTAAACTTGTATTTCATCTCGTCTTTTTAATGTTTTCATTTTTATTATGTGGTCTAAAGCACAAGATTTTTTTTAATTTTTTTTTTTTTTTTAGTTTTATAGGAAATTAAATAACCTTTTCTAAAATGGATACCTCTTCAAGATATGTTAAAAAATTTACATTAAAAATATAACCCGATTACTTAGTGCTAGGGGGAAGTAAAAAACTAAAATAGATTAACGACTTTTAATGAGGCATGCTTTCTTCAAGTCACAAGCCATGACATAGGCCATATTGAACGCGGAACCGCTCGCACGCTCCCAGATACCATAAGGTGCAGCGATGCCATTTGTTCGCCGTACTCCTCCGGCTAGAACGGCCGCAAGAGGCGATCGTTGAAGGAACGTTATAAGACAACGGACAAGTGAAGAAGATAACGGCCGGGACATCTGGAAGGAGATATAAACACCGAGCAACAGTTGTTCCAAAGGCCTTGAGCGCAAGTGGCGTTTCCTCGACTTCACGGTGCACGCGCTTCCTCCTTCCATTATCTGAGGGTCTACTCCAAGGGCCGCCACACTTCGCCGTCGTAAGGGATATCAATTAGGGGTCCGGGACCCTTCTTCGGATGTGGGACGTTCGATACGGGTTCTGCGTCAACACGAAACTAGTGTGTGCATACAGGCGTGACCTATCCAGGAGGTATTATTAAATAATTTGCTCTCAGGAAGAAGAGTCGATGACGCGTGCATCTGTCATGGTAGTTCCGAGCCGATAATGAGAAATAAATATATAAATTAATTAATTAATTTAAGAAATATTATTTAAATTATAATATACACAATTTGGGAATGTAATACACAATGCACATATAAATTGCAAAATTATGTGTAACAATGGTAATATTCATGAAATTGAATTCTTTATTTACTGGATTTTTACAGCAATCCACACTACATTCTGCCGACGTATCAATGGTATCAATGGTATCAATGAAATATTAATAACAGTCCATATTCTATAGTTCACTAAAAAATATCAGAATTGAATTTGTCAAAGAAGGAAAGAAAGTTGAAATAGGGAATGTGAAGAAAAAGAAAAGAAAATAATGAAAGAAAATTAGAAAAAAAAAATTCAAAATTAGATTTTTTTTTTAATTTAGGAAAATACTATGTTTCTCGATCATTTCGTATATTAATTTGTTTTAAATAAGTAAATATTTCAGAAATATAAGAGTTGTAATCATTTAATAAAGTTGTTAAATGATTAGACAGTTGGCAAGTGTTCGACAGTATTGGGTACGTTGCACTGTGTAGAGATAGGTGGTCTAGGAATTACAGTCAACTATTGTACTTTAATTATAAATGCTAATATTTATTTTTATCAGTATTTCATTCTTAATATTCTAACCAAATATTAATCATTGGAAAATCCAACAAATATAATAACCTATAAAATGTGTCTTGAAAGGTAGTAAGATAGAAGGAAATCCTACTGCGGGCTTTCCTATGGACATAATATATTTAAAAATATGAAAAATGTAGATCTGAAATGATATGATGGGATAGAATTCTGGGTTTGAATAAATTTTGAAGAAGCATGGGGTCAAAAACCAATTTGTACTCTTTTTACGTTTTGGACATCAAGGAACAAATTCGATTCCATGTCTGTTTCGATGTCTGTCTGTCAGTAGTCCCTCCTTCACTCCAATTGGACTAAATGTACCCCACTTTCAGAAAAACTTTCTTGTTTAATAATGTTTAAGTCCATATTACGTTAAAGTTTTTTACCGTTTTTACATTAAATTTAAGGTTTGTTACTGAATAAGTCTAGATCACCTCACAATTTTACTCACCACAAGTGGAGTAAAAAGATTTGATATTGTTTTATCACATAATATCTGTATTTGTAGCCAAAATAACTGCGATAAGTTATTGCAATGTTTTAGTTAATTGTTTTATCTGTGATCTAGATGTATTGTAACAAATTAATTGCGAATATACACTATTATTTATAAACAGATATGTTAAAAAACTTAGTGATTAAAAATGTTAAAAACTGACTGCGTCCTGGCTATCTATTACTCATATTTAAGGGAATTGATACTAGTGACCGAGTGACCTACTAAATATTCCTAATCCTAATATATAAGTTTTCATGAAAGCAACACTGCTAATATCAAAATAATAAACATGAATTTCCTACTTTTCTGTCGAAAAATTCGACTACAGTTTATATGATCATTTTTCTAACTCTAAAAGTCAACTATAAACTCTTTAAATATTTTTTTTTTATACTTACGGTACACCATATACATATTGATAACGATCTATAATATATATTTATCCAATTATCATGGTTACAAATGTACTGGTCCGCGGTACAAACCCTTTTTTATAAAATTTTTAACAACCGTCGAAAATTTCAGGAACAGCTTCATATCATCGTAATCTACAACCTTTAATCTACAAAAAATATCAGAAATGGGGTGTTTTCTCGTTAAATTAATTAATATAATGAGGTACTATAAACTCATGAATATCCATTTGCTTTCAACTTGAATCGTAAAATAAGTTTCTCATAAAATAGAGAAAAAAGGTGGCCTGTAAAAATATTGGACCGTTTGGCTTTCATAACACCGTTATTTTGTCATGTTGATAGTGTCATAAAGTTTTGTCATAAAGTCACGCCAAACGGCTCAGTATACTTGTAGGTAACCTTTTATCTCGATTGTGTGATCAAATCATCTTATGATTCAAGTGGAAAGCAAAAAGGTGTCCATGAGTTTGCAATACCTTATTAAATAAATAAAAGTTTGCCGATATCCAGATTCAAAATGTCACAATAATTTAGGCGGATGTTAATTTGACGAAAAAGGGTGGATTCAGGGAAATTCCACTGTCTTTTAAGTGACCATCAAAACCATGATATCAAAATATAAATCATCTGTAGACAAATCAGACAATAGTTCCTTGTACTATTTTTGTAGTTCTTAAGGTCTACTATTACGTCATTAAATATTTCTCTTTATTTACAGGGACGATGTATATATGATTGAACATGATCTATTTCAATAGGGTGTATAAAAAAAAATTACCGTTTAATCAAGTTCAAGATTTCAATCGACTGAAAATATTTTAATCCTATTTAATGCGTACAAATACTTAATAATCCCTTTATAGAATTCTCTAAGCTTGTTTAATCGCATTAGACTTCTTGAAAAAAGTCTCAGTTTAGTTATTTATTTCAAAGAAGAGACATTACATTGTCCTATGAAATTCTTGTAATTTTAAGGCATTATTGGAATAAAATTTTCACAGCCGCTGAAGCAACTCGTGAAATTATTAACTATGAAAGGAAAGTGTCCTTGACCAGCGCACTGCGTGGCGTTAGTTTGAAAAAAATAGCAGTGGAGATATGACGTTGGAAAGGAAGAAGGCCACCAGGCGACCAATAATGGATATTGATAAGGTTCTGCAGGAACCTGTTGAGTCAAATCCGTCCACAAGTACTCACGAACTTACCAGGGAGTGTAGTGTGTCGAAAGATACTGTTAGTCACCATCTACCCTCCATGGGGAAGGTGAAAAAGAGCAGTAGACTGGTCCCTCACAAACTTACTCCTCAGCAATCAGCTAAGAGGTTAGAAGTTTGTGAACATTTATTGAAAATCCCTTTTAATATGAGACTCTTGCTTCATCCACCATGTAGACCAGACCTTGTACCATCGGATTACTACTTATTCAGATCCATGGCACATTTTCTTTAAGGTAAAAAATTTGATATTTTTTCGGAAGTTGAAGAATTCTTTGACAGCCATCCCAAAAAATGGTATCAGCGTGGGATAGATCAATTGACTAACAAATGGCTAATGACGATAGATATCAATGGAGTATACTTTAAGTATTAATTGTATTTTATATCAAATAAATAATAATACAAACATTTTGTTGAAAACGGTCATTTTTCAAATTGTTCACAAATTTGATTCATTCTTATTCCACTCAACAACTGTTATTAACTTAGTGGAATAAAAATCCATTTATTTTGAATGTTTTTTTAAATAATTGGATGTCTGGAACCATAAATCTATTTACAATCTAAAATCAGCACGAACTCGATCTTGAAAAGGTTCGTCGGTCGATTTCTAGGTCGACAGATCGACCTTGAACAGAATCGATAGCTAGGAAGTCGTTTTATATATATGACGTCAAGTCCTATACATATGTATAGTGAGGAGATATTACGAGGTGTACATATATGTTTAACGATTAGGAGCGGGTGCCCGCCCCCTCCCGGTGTGAATACAAACTAGTCTCCGAAGTTTTCTTTTTTAGTGAGGGCCTGGAGAAGGGTAAACCACCCAATGTAATAGGAAACGTGTTAATTTCTATTCAGGAGGCCGTGCCGCGGTGCCATGCCGAATTATCTTGATATAATGGACGTCCTTATGCCTCTATGCCTCCTTTATAGAGATATTTAAAGGTTGACTGGTTTACATCCACGCCCGCACAACTTTTTGGGGTTTCCTTAAAATAAAACAAGAAATTATTTAAACGTTAAGCTCAACCGGGAGTTTTTAATGGGCCAATTATGCTTATGATTTCTTGATCATCAGAAGACAATCCAGTACTCTCTCTACAACCGCCTGACACAATAACTAGTTGTTATATAAAGCGTTGAGTAAATTTGATGAACATATGAGCCGTTTTATTTGATATTGCTATATCTATTTTTGAGAAAAAAACAGTTAAAAACAACAAAGAATGCAATTCGCTATGAGATTTTAATATGTAAACAGTCCCAAAAAAGAATAATCGTTCTAAAGTTTTATCATTAAGAAATTTTGTCAATGTCAATTTACTTGAAATTCTATGTCAGATTATCTGGAGATTCGGCAAAGTTGTTCTATTTCTAGATACTTTGGAAAATATGAAATTTTAATGAGATATGCCAACTTATTATTATTTTGAATTAGACAGCTAAAAAAATATATACATGGGAAAAAAAATTAAAAAAAAAAACAAGATTAAAAATTGTTGTTGATTCTGTTCTAATTTGGCAAGAGGTCTGATATTTATGTAATTTTAAATGGTCTTTCCTATGATACATTACTGTCTAAGGTAAAAATGATACCCTTTTTTTCGAAATCTATTTATCTTTTTTATTCCATATCTTTAATAAAAATCGTTATCATTTGTTTTAAAAATGAAAACATTAACAAGACGAAATGAAATATAAATTATAAATAATACCTCATTACAAAAAGGATGATATGCTGAACATTTCCCTCGCTTATAATATACAGGTCCGATTTTTATTTTCGGAGATATTTTAATCCACATTTTCCATTAAACTAGTTCATATGGTTTTCGACACTATTTTTCCCTTTTCACCTCTCTAACAGGGCGTGACATTAAGATACAATTTTGAATAATAGGTCATTACAAAGAGAATGAAATGATAAATATTTCTCTCGCTAACAATTTGCAGGTCCGATTTTTAGTTTTTGAGATATATTAATCCATATGCAAAAACACCTCAATCAGTCGATTCCAACTTTATCGGAGCGTTACACAATGGAGATCTGACTACTCAATCCAATTCAATCACAAAAAAAAAAAAAAAAAAATGCAAAACGCTCCTAAAGAAGTTTTCACACCGATAAATTGTTCCTTTAATGGTCGTAGTAAGGTATGAAGCTACAACAATGGTAGACTGTTCTTTATAATATTATATTGTATATTCGAATACCATGTTTCGCTGGTGTCACTTATACGTCAAATGAATTACAGTGAGGGATAGCTATCAAATGTAAGAGTTTAGTGGGCTACACTAGTATATCTATATTATATACCTATATTATACAAAACGAACTTAGACCACTCCCTAAGAAAACAGCTGATACGATGACTTAAAGCTCCTCGCTTTCAAGTCCTTCAACACCTGCCGTTTCATTCTAGTCACCCTGCCGACGGCTTCCTTGACCCAGGACCTCGAGGACTAGGACAATAAAGGAATAAACTGATCATTAAAGAGGAATCGCCCAAGATGTCCTGGCGTGTACCTGGCTGTGAAATCCTGTGGCGCCAGGGCCTGCTGGCTCTTTGTGTCATGTTGGATCTCAGACCGAGCGCCTTTGTGTCAAAAGTGACGCTTCACTGCGTCCACCTTCTTTTCTTCTTCAGGCGCCGTTCCGACAGGTTCACTGGGTCAGAGTCAAAAATGCAAGCTTTTCTTTAAACAGATTTTTTTTTTGCGTGACTTTAAACTTTGAACGGCTTAAATAGCTTAGACAAATGTTAATATATAAAAACAAAAGAGAAGAAAAACATTCAACCAAGAACTAGAGTTTACATGTTTGGGGTTTTTGGATTGGTTTGCGCAAGTATTTGGATGATTCTCGGTGTCAGGTAGGTTTTCGAGAAAAAATAAAGAGAGTATGCCTAAAGCGCTTGCAATTCATCTACACCTTTGTGCAGACAAACGCTTGAGAACCAGGAGATAAAATGAAATGTAAACTTTTGTTTTTGTGTATATTCGGAGCTAGAATTTTGTTCTATCTCATAAAAATTTTAAATTAAGGTTTTGTATAATTCGTATTACTTAAAACTTTAATTTAAAATTTTAATACAATGCATACGCCAAAAGGTTTTTTTTTTTAAATGGTGATTTATTTGTTAAAAATTTATGGAGACTGTTATAATGGAAAATTTTTAAAACAATATATTTGTCTATTTTATTTTTATTTTCTTGGTATTCATTCTACAAAATGTTTTTTTTTTTTAATATGCTTTCCTGAACGTTTTCGTTATTATTATTTAATATTTAATTGTATAGATTACAGTGATATAAATATTAAAATTTGTATATACAAGGGCACTTAAACAAATACAAATATTCATAATGAAATAAAAATCAATATAGCGTTTATAATTTTTACTTTGATTTCCCCTTTGTCTGAAAATACTTATTTCTGCTAAGAAGAGGTGGAAAGAGATGGTAAGTGAAAGTTGTGTGATGCGCGCACCGCACCAGATTTTTCTCTTTCATGTTGCCTCTTACGTGTTGCTACGTTTTATGATAAAAATAGGTGAAAATGAAAGTAATAGTCTCCCAAAGTTCGATGCCCGCCACGCTTACTTCCTTGGAACACGCGAGGTAGTTTATGAAGTTTGTTGGTTCGTTTGTTTGCCAAACATTGTAGATGTTAGGGACTTGCGCGAAGTACCCGCAGCGTGTAGAACTATCATTAACTCCTTACGAAACATTTAAATTTGTAACTTATGCAAATTAAACTAATAAATTATTTACTGATAATATTTTAGTATTTTAATTTTACTAATTATTAAAAATATTTAATATTTTACTATATATTACATTTTCACTACTGATCGAAACTCCGTGGAAATATAGTCCCTCCAAAAAATTCATAATCCAGTCAACATGTGTCCCTAAAAAAATTCAAACCTTCTAATTTAATAATAAAATGTAAAATGCTTGCCACTCTGAACCATTGATGTAAAATTGTATTATTTTCTTAAAGATGATACATGTGTCCCATCAGTTTATAACGACCCAACATTTGCATCACAAACCCTTCAATCACACATCACAAACCTTGAAGAATGGTCTCAAAACTGGAGGATTAAAATAAATTCCAATAAATCCCATCAAATCACATTTACCCTTCGTCGTAAACCTGTGACTACCTGTCCTACAGTATCCTTTAATTATCCCACTTATCCCTGTTGAACAAATCCGATACCTAGGACTCCACCTGGATAAACGTCTAACTTGGAATCCTCATACCAGACTGAAACGACATGAAACCGCTCGACGTTTCCGGCTACTCCAGCACTTACTAGACAAACGCTCTAAGCTCCCAGTCAATTACAAAAGACTCATATACACGACTACAATAAAATCTATTTGGACTTACGGAGTTGATCTCTGGGGCTCCACTAAGCCATCGAATTCCTCTCGTATCCAATCCTTACAATCCAAAATCCTTCGTAAAATCTTCACTGCTCCTTACTTTGTCACAAATAAACGACCTCAATGTTCCTTATGTTTCTGACCTGGCCCAATCCAGATACCTATCCTTCCATAACAAACTTCAGAACCATCCAAACCCTCTTGTTTCTAACCTTGCTTCCACTTCGATCCCTGACAACCCTCCGAGGCGTCTGAAAAGAAGATGGCCTTGAGATCTCCTTTTGTAAATACATTTTTAGAGTGCTACCAGTGAGTAGTTTCTCAAAAAGTGGTCTCATGTTATTATATTCATTTTTTTTCACATTTCCTGAATGTATTTTTATTTGTAATGCAGTTGTAAATATCACCAAAAAAAAAATTCTTAAAAAATATCGATAAGACCGAAAAAATGGTAATCGGCCGCCATTATGCTGTGCCGTTTAGCAACTTAATACAGCAACTTAACAATAGCCTTACAATTCTATGGTACATTTCGTTTTTTAAAAAATTATATTGATAAATGGTATTCGGCCGCCATTGGTGGAAGGTGTGCTACGAGGAACATCTTGAAGTGACTAATACCTTCGTCTGCAAAATCTGAAAATCATTAGCCTGTGAAGTATAGTGTCGATTTTTTTTTAGTGTAGTAACCAACATTTTGGAGGTAAAGGGAGGAATTGACAATATTGTAATGGATTACAGGGAGCGGGTTAGTTCAATGAGTGAGCACGAACTTCCTGAGCACAAGGCCCCAGGTTCGAATCCGGCTGTTGACTAGTTATTTTTCATCAGCCATGGATCGACACTGGGGCTAGGAGACCATCCTGGGTCACACCCAGCCTCAATAAAGTCGGTACTCTTAATTATATAATTAATTAACTCTTATTTTTTCTGGAATGTTGTATGTTATTCTTTGTTATTTGGCAATGATGACTTCCAATTAACAACAAATTGAATTTATCTGTTGTATTACCAAAATTAGATTTTTACATGTTAACGTTTCGGGATATTTACTCCCATCTTCAGAACTACAATTTTTTTTTGATGGCTTAAATAATGCGGATCCATCGTCAGGTTCTAATTCAAGTTATAATAAATTAAGTTATATAACATTCAGATTTATTCTACACATTTATTCTACAGATTTATTCTACACAGATTTATTTCACATTATATAACATTCTTTTAGACCAATTATTCGGCGTCTGCCACAGTGAATAAAATTCCCTATGTATTGTATTGTAATATTGTATTCACTATTGCAGACACCCAATAATTGGGTAAATATCCCGAAACGTTAACATGTAAAAATATAATTTTAGAAATACAACAAATAAATTCAATTTGTTGTTAATTGGAAGTCATCTTTGCCAAATAGCAAAGAATAATTAATTAAGAGAGAAAAGGTGGCGGTTGAGCGTGATCTCAGTAAAATCGCTTACCTGGAAAACCGTTGGCCTTGTAACAGTACTTTCTCAAATCGCACTGTTAACGCCAACAGCCTTCATGGGTTGTTAGTGGTACAAGTTATCGATTACCGAGGTTAATTATCGAGATTGATAAACCAAGAAGTAGTGATAAGGAATCTCGAAGGAGAACTACGATATGCTAAAATATCCTACGATATCATTAGCTAACATCAAATAAAATGAAGTAATGAAATTAAATAACAAATTATAATGAGTTGATTACAAGGCTCATGTTGATTTATTCTATCCAGCTAGCCCCGTCAACTAATAATCGCCGACAACAATTGATAAAGAAGAAGGTGATGTCTTTCTTCGGGGCCACGATGTGCCATTGAAGACACGTGCCACTGGCTACTTTATCGAGGACAAGGCAGTCTTCTGTATGGATCCGTATCGTTGTCGACGGAGTCCTTACTGAATACACAAAGCATGTTCTCCGATATGTACAACGTAACAGCTCTTAGCAAAGATACTTTCCACACTACTGCCGTAACCATGGCTCATTATGGTGAATTTTTAATATAACAGTTGTTGTTAGTAATAGATATCAATAACAATTTATTGGAATGATAAGTAATCCAGAAAATCAACACATTATATCACAGAAAAATATTTAATAATAAATTGTTGTTTAATAGATATTATGGTACTAGTCCCATTTGGATACTCCACGAAGGCGGTCGGTTCCAAATATTTAAGCGTACACTGCCCAGATTCTACATAAATATCGAAAGTAGGGATGGCCATCGATATTTTTCTTCCAATATTCGATGTTTATCATCGATAGTATATATTTTGATATTATTGACCAATCCAAAATCCTTTGTAAAATCCTTAATACTTCTTACTTTGTCACAAATAAAATAACCCATAAAGACATTAATGTTTCCGATTTGGCCCAATCCAAATACCTATCCTTCTATAATAAACTTCATAACCATCCGAATCTCCTTGTTTCTAACCTTGTTTCCTCTTCAATTCCTGATAATCCTCTGAGGAATCTGAAAAGAAGACATATTAGGAGTCTTTTGTAGACATATTACTAGAGTGCTACCAGTGGGTAGTTTTTTCTCAACACGCTTTTCCATGTGATTATATTTCTATGCATACATTTACTTGACGTATTTATATTAATACAATTGTAAATATCATAAATTAAAAAAAAATTAATTTATTTTTTATTTTTATTTATTTCGAAATATAATAATCTGTCACGTGGACAATAATTATATTGATATATAAACACATACCATATACCATACAAAAGAAAAAAGAAAAGTAACAAAACTAAAATAATAACTAAATAATAATAAAAAACTATGTACAATAAAAAATAAAATAACCTAAAGATAAGTAAATTAAAAACATAAAAATCCAGTCATACCTATATACATTCGGGCTGAAGCCCCCTCCTCCCCTCCAAAATGCTAAAATGTAACCATGTTTTATGGTAAAAAATATTAATTGTTCGTGTAATTACATTTAACAGAACTTCAAAAATCACATTAACACCATTTCATATATGTAGAAAGTATCTTTCATTTTTTTTTAGAGCAGTTATCGTTATATATATGAAAAAAATTCTTTCGGGCTGAAGCTCCCCCTCCCCAAAAAAATGATCCGCTAGTGCTATATGCAATACTAAACTATCCTTTTCGGATTATATATGATCGTTAGAAAAAAATATATACTCATCTTGCCTGTTTCATATAGAATGTAGAGCGTAGTAGAGGAAAATATCGATATTTCGATGATATCGATTATCGATGGCCGTCCCTAAATAGACTTGAATAGTGCACGTGAAACCTTTCTCACCCAGTAAACCTAATTTGCTCTAATTTATTAGTTAGAACATTTTTAAACCAAAGCCACGAATTGTGAGAAATCCGATCTATCAGAAAATGGAAGCCATAATTGGTTGAATAGAAATTTCTTGAAAAAAGGTAAGGATGAAGAAGGACAGGAACTAGAAAATTAATTTTCCCTAGGAGTGAAGAATTGATTAAGTTATTTAAAGAGGGAATTAACTTTTTTTTTGACCGCCTTTATGATAGAGAATCAATATTTATATTTCAAAAATGTTGATAATATCGATGAAAATATCGACTATCGTTATTTCAAGTCAGATATTTTGATGGTATCGATAGTTCTAGGCCGATATTAATATCTATGGCAATATCGATATTGGACCTTCGATATCTCATCCCTTATCTGCTGACTAGTCATACAGAGGTGCCCAGAGGAGAGTATCATGGCGCAAGTTGGGCTTTAAAATTTTTTCAGGGGGCCCCTTTTTAAGAGGATCTGATTTTTTTAAGAGAAGCATATTTTTAAGGGGTTCTGAATTTAGGGAATGAATCACTACTTTTATTATAATAACTAGAAACAAGAAAAAAAATTACAATTTTAGTTTGACCGTTTTTAAAAAAATGAGAGAGCAATAAATTTTCTCGGGAAGCATGCGCTTTCGTCCATTGGAAGAATGGAACCTCTGCATACAAAAATTACGTCTCAATAATTTAAAAACACCTTAAAATATGACCAGGATCATTAATTCCAGACCCGAAACTCTTCCGAAGCATCGAGGCTAAATCAACACGAGGGAAGGTCATAACTTAATAGGACTCCTAATGGGATATCGATGGCCCTATTCAAATGCTCTCTGTCGGGGATCGGACCTGGACAGCTGGGGCTAACGATTCGGTTCGGCTTTATGAGCTCGTCCGCTCGTAATTCGAGGCAGGCAATTACACAAACTGAGATATTTCTCTTCAATAAGTAAGTCATCTGTTTTGAAAGATCTACCGAATCTGATTCTCTGTTTTGACACCGCGTGTTCTTAATGCTCACGTAAATAACAGTTCTTGTAACCTCAGATTTTTTTTGGGGGCTATTATAAGTTGCTTTATTTATGTACCTAATCTATTTTAATCATTAAGTCATCCTTTATTACCGAATAACACTGAATTAGTACGGATCTTCTTCAATTATTATTACGATAGTTTTACTCATGCCAAGTAATTAGGGGTACCCAACCACCCCACCCTCAAGGCTCATTTTCTTAAAAACAGAGCAAGACAAACTAGAATTAGAAAAATCATAGATCATATACAATTACACTTGCTACGGTCTGTTCCATGTTTTCATAACCCCCTTATAAACTTCATAACCCCTTAAAAATATGCCTCCCTCAAAAATTCAAAAACCCTTTAAAATATACCCCCCTCAAAAATGTTGATGGCCCAATTTGCTTAATAAAACCCTCTTCTGGGCACCCTTGCCAGCAATGACCTTTGAATTGTAGGACAGTTTGAACTTGGCTTGATTTTTAGTTATGATAATTTTCCATGTCTGTAACAGTTACTGTCACATAAAAATTAACCTTATCTAACCTAATCAACGATAATGATATACCCATCCCCTAAAGGCCAATTGCTCATCCCCCCTTTCAAAAATTTTATTGGTTTCCTCTTCTTAAAAAATGTAAGTGAATAATAATTTAAAAATCTAATGCGCGCATCACACGACTTTCATTTACTTTCCTTAGCAGAAATAGGTAAAATGAAATGATAAATAAAGGGGAAATGAATGTAAAAGTTATATACGCTATATTTATTTATATTTCATTGTGGATATTTTTATTTGTTTAATTACTCTTATATATACAAATTTTAATATTTATATCGCTGTAATCTATACAATTAAATATTAAATAATACCAACGATAGCATTTATGAAAACCGCATAGGTGTATATACATAATATTATTGGAGCTAATCTTTCGAGTGCATTCTATTCCTTCGGTTCCTCCATTACAACTATCCAGTACGATCTCTTATAGGTAATTATCAAATTCTTTCATATTTTATATTTACCTATTTTTTATATCAAAGATTAATGTGAAAGGTTAATTATTTAAAATAATTCGGATACTAAATTAGGATTCTTCGAGTGGCCAATGACTCTACCCGACAAATCGAAGAAACATCGGCCAATAAATTTAAGACCAAAATTAATAAACCATAGAAAAAGCGATACTACATCACGAAGGAGAACTACAGTAATCTGTTTTTTTTCTTTATTTATTTTTATTGGAATAATAATAATAAAATATGCCTCAATCAAGTGAATTTTTTTAAGAAATAATAAGAAAACATGGAAGTAAAAATATATACAATAAAAGAACAACACAAATATAAAATACTTGTAAACTAGAAAAAGAAAAAGAAAAAAAAACATTAAAAGGATAATAAAAAAAAAAAAAAAATACTTGTCACACATTCATTCTTATATATAATATTTACATTGAGCTTGGGAAAACCTGAACCATGCTTTGCCGCTCTCATGTGAAAGGCAAAGCAGGGCTGAATGAGATCCTAGTGCTTCAATCGCTGTTTGAAAGTCAGTGGAGGCTGAGCGAGAACTCTAATAGTCTGTGGGCCAGACCCCCTTACCGTGCACCCTCCCCCTCCCACATCCCTGTAAATTGCATATCGTTGTGTTCCTTGTGACAATTTATTAAAAAAAAGCCAATGTTCCCACAAAAAAAAGTGAACGAACTGCCCCAAAATGGCGTCCAAACATGGCGGATTGACGACTTTGACTTTAGTTAGTTTTTTTGTTACTTAGTTTGTTTTTTGTTATTAGAATCAGTATTTGGCTTAATTTCATTATAGTTGGTCTTTTATTAAAGCTGGATAGTCAGAGAATAATCATACATGAAAAAATATTAAAAACTAATTGGCTTAGGCATTAAAAAAAAATCGGTAAAGTCAATTTTTTTTACAAAAAAATTTTCAAGTTGAAAATCAAGCCTCGTTTGTAATTAAACGGTAACAATAATGCAAAACGTGCTGAAATAAAACATCTGGAGAATACATTTCTCTTTTTAAAACACTGACTACTTTTTAAAATATTTGAAGTAGTTCCGTATAAAATGTACGTAAGCGACAGAAAAGCGCTACTGGCGTGGGTGTCTACAGGCCTCTACCACACCACTCAGTACTCATAAATGGCTTAGTTATAGTGCTATAATAATGTTTTTGTTATATTTTATTGATTATATTAACGAACAAATATTAATGCAATAATTTAATTGTAAAAAATTATTTTTTTTAAAATTTATTATTTTGTTTTTATTTTTCATTATTATTTTTTTTTAATTTAACTTCATTTATTCTATACGAAGATCGCTTAAGAAGGCCTCTATTATAAAAATTATAAAATTGTAATAATAAAACTTAATTCAAAAATACTTTACAGAATATCTTGATTTTTTTTATTTAATATTTGCAATTTAACATTTTGTTTTATATATTTACTGATTCTTAGAGGTAATTTAAATTGTATATAGTTCCCCGGAAATGAGTCATATTAATATCTGTTTTATAAACTAAAATAATATATACCTAATCTGATCTGCTTTTAATGAATAGGTGATGGATTGTTTAGTAAAATTGTTATATCGCTATTAAAAAAACCATTTTTATTTCCTTTATTTTATTCGAAAGTTGGACCATATCATAAAAAATAGGAACTTTTAATATTAAAGTGCATTATTCCCTCTGCACAAAAGAAATATGGAAAGGACGAAGCTATAAGTTCTTCTAGGTAACTGGAACTGATTGTTAGTATTTGGTCTCAAAATGAGGGAAAACGCGAAATTGGACCCAAACATTGGAAAAATACATTAAGCGAACGACAGTGCCAAAATTTCGTAAAAGAAAACAAGGATCAGTATCCGGTATATGGCTAAACGAATATATAGTAGACAAATGAACAGAATATTTCAAGATTCTGCTAAAAGGGGGTAAAAATGTTGATCAGTTTGGATGATATTAAACAGGTTTATTATGGTCAAGACCATTTCATCAGCAAGAAAGATTTGTTTTAGGCAATTGGCAAGTCAGCTGGTCTGGAAGAAGTAAACGAGGTTGATAATGGTGTAAACCACTTTATTTTAGATTGCTATTGAAGTTGTACATTGGGAATATCTTCACTTTGAAGCAGGTTATATGCAGAGGTCTATCGATAAAAGGAAATAGCTCTGCTCCTCTTTAGTGCAATTGCGAAAGATTTTTGAAGGAATCTGAAAGAAAAAGAGCTTTTGTGAAAGACTAGTAGATATTCGATCAATCCAAAGTGTGAGGCACTAAGCAGATAGAGAACCATCTTTCTTTCTCTGTGGACTTCTCTATAACCTATCTTAAAGTGAAGACAGTCCCAATTTGCAACTTATGTTCCAATGTGCAATTTGAGTTTCTCAATCCATATAGCTCAGACAATGGACAATATTTCTTATTTTAGCTCCTACGATTCTTGAGTAGACTTTCTTTGGTACTATAAACAGTAAGGAATGTCGAATAACATTTCCTAGTATCTTATTTCCTGTAAAGGAACAAAACTACAGTCCTTTCATATAATTTTCTAATACATTTGTAGCCTTTGTACGAACAGCATTTCAGGTTACTTCTTCCAGACCAGCTGACTTGTCAATTGCCTAAAACAAATCTTTCTTGCTGATGAAATGGTCTTCACCATAATAAACCTGTTTAATATTATCCAAACTGATCAAGCATTTTTACCCCCTTTTAGCAGAATCTTGAAATATTCTGTTCATTTGTCTACTATATATTCGTTTAGCCATATAATGGATACTGATCCTTGTTTTCTTTTCCGAAATTTTAGCACTGTCGTTCGCTTAATGTATTTTTCCAATGTTTGGGTCCAATTTCGCGTTTTCCCTCATTTTGAGACCAAATACTAACAATCAGTTCCAGTTACCTAGAAGAACTTATAGCTTCGTCCTTTCCATATTTCTTTTGTGCAGAGGGAATAATGCACTTTAATATTAAAAGTTCCTATTTTTTATGATATGGTCCAACTTTCGAATAAAATAAAGGAAATAAAAATGGTTTTTTTAATAGCGATATAACAATTTTACTAAACAATCCATCACCTATTCATTAAAAGCAGTTCAGATTAGGTATATATTATTTTAGTTTATAAAACAGATATTAATATGACTCATTTCCGGGGAACTATATACAATTTAAATTACCTCTAAGAATCAGTAAATATATAAAACAAAATGTTAAATTGCAAATATTAAATAAAAAAATCAAGATATTCTGCAAAGTGTCTTTGAATTAAGTTTTATTATTGTAATTTTATAATTTTTATAATAGAGGCCTTCTTAAGCGATCTTCGTATAGAATAAATTAAGTTAAATTTAAAAAAAAATAATAATGAAAAATAAAAACAAAAATAATAAATTAAAAAGAAATTAATTTTTTACAATTAAATTATTGTATTAATATTTGTTCGTTAATATAATCAATAAAATATAACAAAAACGTTATTATAGCACTATAACTAAGCCATTTATGCGTACTGAGTGGTGTGGTAGAGGCCTGTAGACACCCACGCCAGCAGCGCTTTTCTGCCGCTTAAGTACATTTTATACGGAACCACTTCAAATATTTTAAAAAGTAATCAGTGTTTTAGAAAGAGAAATGTATTCTTCAGATGTTTTATTTCAGCACGTTTTGCATTATTGTTGACCGTTTAATTACAAACGAGGCTTGATTTTCAACTTGAAAATTTTTTTGTAAAAAAAAATTGACTTTACCGATTTTTTTTAATGCCTAAGCCAATTAGTTTTTAATATTTTTTCATGTTTTATTATTCTCTGACTATCTAGCTTTAATAAAAGACCAACTATAATGAAATTAAGCCAAATGCTGATTCTTAGTAACAAAAAAACTAACTAAAGTCAAAGTCGTCAATCCGCCATGTTTGGACGCCATTTTGGGGCAGTTCGTTCACTTTTTTTTGTGGGAACATTGGCTTTTTTTTTTTTAAATTGTCACAAGGAACACAACAATATGCAATTTATAGGGATGTGGGGCGGGGGGAGGGGAGGGGTGCACGGTAAGGGGGTCTGGCCCACCGTGTATAAAGCCAGGACTTGAGTGGAGAAGCTAGCCACAGCCACAACTCCAATAGCGTACTTACAAAAGATCTCGGGGCCATTCCTGTTTCCATCTTCGTGGTGGATCATATGGATGGTTGGAGCTGGAGTAGGATTGTGCCAAGGGATTTAGTTGATAGATAAGTTTTTGATGGAAGGATTTCTGGATGGAATTAGGTCAAGAGAGGTTGAGATAATGATGTAGGGTTTTATTCTTAACGTAAAATAGATTATTGACTATCGTTGAGTTGGACTGGACCCACAATTCGAATCCATTGGCCCAGATGCGTTTTAGTATGGACATATATATTATTAGTTTGCTTTCAATTGTAAGATGAATGACAAAAATCAATAAGTAGAAGATAACCTTTAAAATGACAGTTCAAGTGTTGGATTTTATAAATTATTTACGAAGGTGTGGCGAATTAAAAAAAAAGAAAAATTTTTTTAGAAATAATATAAAAAGATAAATAAAAATATTATTTAATACAAAATTTAAATAAAATTTTACAACTAATATCTCAAGGACTGTGCCCTTTTGATGTCTGGGATTCCCCATCTTTCTCAGGAAGTGTGATATGTTATCAGTGCAAGTTGCAAGATGCCAGATGCTAAAATTAGGTTGATTGATAAATTTGTAAAAAGGTCTTATACTGTAATAAAATGATGAATTAGGAAGTTTCCTCTTATCTTGTATGAATGAAGAAACAACATAGTGAAATCATTATATAAATAGGCAAACACTAAACGGTTCAGTTTTTTTTTCTCCTCTATTATTCAACTGATTTTCTTCCTTTTTTTTTGTTTTTGTTTTATAGTTATTGACGAGCTTTAGTGTTATCAATAAATAAAAATATGAAATCGTGTATGTAAATAAAAATATAAATGGTAGTTTGTGCAAAACAGTGTGGTAGTTTCATTATTTTGGTTTTTGATAAATTGAAAACTTTTCATTTACTGAAGTAATCGGGACTATCATTTGAAGAGATGATATTATTGAATGTTAGTCTATGTATTAAACAATAACAGAACATACAAAAAAAAAACATTATTTATAGAGAAATTCTACATAAAGATTGATTGAAACTGAATTGAAACAGCTAATTTAAATTTATTTTGTATATGTATAATAACATTAATTTATTGTGATAATAACACACATAAATTAAAGTGTAAATTAATTAGTTTTGAATGAATTTATTTTGTATTTCTTATAAATAATTTTAATTAGTTTTCGATTTTTAATTGAATTTGAAATTTTGTTTTTAATAATAAATGAGGATTTTTGAATCGTCATTTAGTCTTTATTTATTGAATTTATTTTTTATTTAATTATATGTTTTCCTCAAACTTTCAATGATTATGGTCGAATTTTGGCGAAAACTAGTATTTATAAATATGGATATAATTTTAAAATCTATGAATATAGAGAATGTAAGAAAAATGTGATATCAACTTGAGTAAACTATTTGGTTTGTACATGAGACCGAT
Organism: Nezara viridula; assembly: GCA_928085145.1. Taxonomy (NCBI): domain Eukaryota; kingdom Metazoa; phylum Arthropoda; class Insecta; order Hemiptera; family Pentatomidae; genus Nezara; species Nezara viridula. The sequence continues at coordinate 150,090,966 of OV725080.1, read as the reverse complement.
ATTTATTTTGATTTCCATAAAAATGTATTAGGGCTCACTTTGGAAATAAGTGATTTCTAATTTATAGTCCGTAGTACAGATCCCTTTTTTTTCGAATTATTAACATCCGCCTGAAACTTTGTAAACAGTTGTAAACATCTCATCGTACCCTACAACTATTTTACTCTTGGAATTGGGGCTTTTTCAATCTGAAGGGGGGCAAACATTGTCTAGGTACTAAAAACTCGTAAATACCCATTTGCTTTTTACTTAGATTGTAAGATAATTCGACCAAAAAATGTGGCCTACAAAAATATTGGACCGTTTGTCCAATATAACTTCGTTATTTTGAAATTTGGGGATGTAGGTTACGCCAAAGGGCTCAGTATTTTTGGAGGCTACCTTTTTTCTCGATTTTGTGATCAAATTATCTTTCGATCCAAGTAGAAAGCAAATTGATATTTACGAGCTTTTAGTACCTAATTAAATAGACAAAGTTTGTCTCCCTCCAGATTGAAAACGCCCCAAATCCAAGAGTTTTCGTAAATAAAATAGTTGTAGGTTACGATGAGATGAAACTATTTACGAAGTTTCTGGTGGATGTTAATAATTCGATAAAAAGGGGTCTGTACCATGGACTGGAGCAGACTACACAGCTGAATTTCTGTTTAATTTCCTTCTTGGTCAGAGGAATGTCTTTAATAACAGTCTATGCTTCAACATTCCGGTAACTTATTGGAGATCACAAACCGGTAATTTCACTTTTTTTTTCCTCCTAAGTCAGTGCAATGAGGCGTTTTCGATCCACAAATTTATCGATATCCTCCACAGAGGCACGGACGGCTAATATCATCTTCGTGCCAGGTGATTCGCGTGCTTCCTTTTTGGAACTGGAGCCTGGAATGAGGCCAAGTCACGAGCCACCGCTAAGCAGCTCCAGCCCTGGTATCCGGCTTTGTAAGGGCCTTTAGTTCTCATCAAGTCCTTATGTATCTTGTTTCTGTTAAGCTCGGGAGTTTGAGTGGGTTCCTTAAAGTCTCATAAAAAAAGCTCAATTTTGAAAGAGTTGCATGAAAGGTATCTTTTTTTTTTCTCTCTCTCTTCATAGTTCTATCCACACCTGTCATAGTATTGGCAATAAGCAGATGTGATCACATTGTAAAGAAAGTTGGCATTTAAGGCATGAGGAAGATTAGTACCCAGCAGTACCTCTTCCTGGTCTTGGTTTACTTCATAATTTAGGAAAGGAAATCTCTCATCCAGCTCCTCTTTAGTCGTCTCCTGATGGGCATATCAGCTGTGGCAATGTCGTTGATAAGTCCGTTGTCATGTCCATGTAGTTTAAGACGAAATCATGAATAGAAATCACGTATGTGTTGGTCGATAGTTGGTTGTCGTAAGTCGTTATGTAAAGTTTTGTTGTTCAATTACCAGAGAGCTGCAGTTATTAGTCTTAAAATTTTTAGATTGAAATGATTGTAGTTTTTGTAAGTGCGTCTTTTTTGCAGAACCGTAAATTTGTGAGGCGTATGTCCATATGGGTTTGAGTAGGTAAGTGTACGTATTTAGTTTTTGTCTGATTTTCAATTTTGATTTGGAAAAAAGTATAGTATTTTCAGTCGTTTGTACAGAGTCTTTCGTTTCATTTTGACATGTGGGCCCCAGGTCATCCTGTCGAATAATAGCCCGAGATAACGTACAGTGTCAGTCTGAGGAATTTTGTTGTCGCCGATAAAAACTGTTGGACATGTGCCTCGTCGAAGTGTGAATGTGATTTGTCATGATTTAATTTAATTTTCCAATGTGTATACCAATTTTGTAAATTTAATAAGTGATTTTGTAAATTCAGTGAGGTCAGTCAGGGGTTATGGTGTTTTGTTAAAATTGTTGTATCGTCAGAGTAAGTAGCAGTCTTAAAGGTATTTTAAAATTTGATTTTAATGTTTTACAATTTATTGTTGCTACAGAATATCATTCCATAAACTTAATAGGAATAGGCAGCGTTTGGAAAATTACAGTCTGACTATTGATAGACACTACTGCAAAAAAAAAATCTTGTACGGTGCGTGCATCACACGAATTTCACTTACCATCCTCTTCTTAGCAGAAATAAGTTTCTTATAAGGTCTTATCATCTGGTCTTATAATTGGAGTGGTGGTGACGTTCCCCAAATGATATAATTCCTTCAGTTCGATTGCCAGTTCCTGATATTTTCTCAGTTTTTCTCCAACAGTGGAGCTTATATTATTATCATTGGGGATCCCGACATCAATAAGCTCTGCTCTTTTCTCTCTCATGTCTATTAGAAGGATATCTGGTTTATCGTGACGCACATTATGGTCAGTTATAATCGATTCATCCCAGTAGAGCTTGAGACTACCTTTTTGGAGGAGTTTATTTGGGTGGTACTTATAATATGGAGTTTCGTCATCTAACAATTTGAACTTTGTAATTGGTCTTTGTTTTTCGCATATAGTTCCATGTACCAGCTGTGGCTGACTGTGGTGGCTTCGTCGTTGATGATTAATTTGTATCCCATCTTGTTCTTTCGAAGAATCCTGCTTAGTGGGAACAAAGCCATACAGAACCATAAGGGGCTTAGACAATCTCCTTGGTATATTCCTCTCAATATTTTAATTTGATTCCCTGTGCAGATAGTTCCAACTTTCAGCGTAGTTTTCCATCCTGTCATTAAGTTTGAAAGGAGCCTGCTTACTTTAGATTCAACCTTGTATATATCTAGTACTTTAAGTAGCCAGCTGTGGGGAACCGAGTCAAAGGCCTTTTTATAATCGATCCATGCCATAGAGAGGTTTCGCTGTTTTTTCGCAACTTGTGCTGCAATGAACGAATCTATTACTAGGAGTTCTTTACAACCCCTAGCACCTTTTTTTGCACCCTAGCTGTTCTATGGGTATCATATTCTCACTTTCGAGATGCTCATATATCTTAGTTGCCAAGATGGAAGTTAGAATTTTATACAGACCATTTAAACATGTTATCGGCCGAAAATCTTCAGGACGCATGTTTAAGTCATTCTTTTTCGGAAGCATATACGTGATGCCATCAGAGAAACCATCAGGGGGGCTCTGTTTGTCTTCAAGTATATCCTGGTAACCTTTGGCCAGCAATTCATGGAAGCAATGAAATCTTTTAATCCAGTAATTTTGGATACTGGATAATAATTTTGGATATTATTATTATTATTATTAAAAAGGGTTTTCAGAAGATCTTATACGACCGTTGTACTGCTGTTGTTACAATAGGTACCCAACCACGAACAGTATATCTCTGTATTCCCAATTCGTAAGCAACAGTACAGTGGTCGTATTAGACCTCACGAAAGTCCCATTTATGATTGACCTTAATAAATTTAATACTTTTTTCTTAAAAAATATGTTTTTTCTACTTTACGATAACGTGCTTAGAATTTATTCACCTTGAAGCTTTTTAAGCATTATCTTCTTATTCAATAAAGAACGTGACCGTCTTAAGGTAGACACAAAATTGGTCTTAGCTCTTTACGATATCGGTCCGTGCATCAAATGGATTTCTTTGGGAGAATTCTGTCTAGAATCACCCTTAGAGTTTAGCTATTAAGAACCGAGATACAGTGTATATTTCGATCAATTGTAATTAATTGATACATAAACATATTATGTATTTACATATCATTTACTATAAATATATAAACTAGAACGATAGAATAGCTTGAGATGGACCCGATCCTCTCCCAGACGCCGCTCATTCTAGATCCAGCTGTCTGTGGTTTCCTCTCCGACAGGCGGCACTACAATTTAGGTCGCAAGGGGTTCATCTATACTCTCCTCCCTCTAGGTCAGTTACCTGGTCTCTTTATCGCTCACGTATTTCAAAGGTTATTATCCTTTATTTTCTTATTGTTTTCTCCACCTTTCATACCTCTGTACACAGATTTGAATGATTCCTATTAAGGATGATACCTAAGCATCAATGATGACACCTCATCTCGAAAATAAGTAACGCTATTTAATTGGTTGAATTTGGAAAATAGCGAAAACCATAATAATAAAAAAAAAATTAATTAAAAAAAAAAGATTAGGACGTGGAGTGAACTACGGACTCGGAACCTATGGGTTTAAAAACATATGTTAATTAACCTCATAACCTATCGAACTTTCTTACTTAGTTAATAATGACTTCCCTAATCCCTCGAATAGGGTATTACAGTTCCTTATTAAAACATAAAAAAAAAATATAATATATACATAAAACGTGAAAACAAACTGAAAAAAAAAAGAAAATAAAACTGGCTATTATTAATACTAATGATGAATTAACATATTTCTATTGATTTAAATAACTGTTAAAGGAAATGAAAATTATGAACCTGAAATTAGATTTATAAAAAAACAAAGAAAATACAATTAAGTTTAATTATCAACAAAAAGAATATAAAATTATTATAAAACTAAACCTTAACTTAGACTATACAATAAACCAAATACACGTATTTGAAAAAAATAGATAAGGAATAAAAACTTATATATACATATTTATAAAATCTCAATTCCGAACTTTGTCCAATTGGCACATTGAGTTATCTGAGGTAGCGAGAACTTATTCCAGTTAGCGCCGTCAGTGTCTCCCCAGTTTATCTCTTGAGCTGTGAAAATGTTTATTCACCAACTCGTAAAATCAAGCGGCATACGTCGCTGATAATCATAGGTTCTTGGAGAGGAAAAGAAAAATCTGGTGTACACCATAAAAAAAAAATTATATCACACACAAAAATCCTTAGAGCTCCTCTAAACTCGCGGGGTTCCGCCATCTCTCTCTAAAACTCTCGTTAGTTTTTCTCCCAATCATCTGTTGGTTATTCCAATCCGAAATAAATGAATACTTAAAACTATACTTACTATACTACACTTTTAATATTATAAACTAATACTTATTTTTAAAACTAATACTAATTAATTAATTTTATCTAACCCTCTTCGAGGTAATAAAAAAAAGTAACAATTATTTTACGAACTAATTTTTTTTTTTGTATTTTATTTTTCATCACAAAGTATATTAAATTTTTGTAACAAAATTTAAATCAATGTGAAATGTGGCAAATTACTGGAAACTTCAGAGGATTTTGGAGGATTTATTGCCCAAAACATATATGAAATCAAACTGTTGGACTAACCTCAGAGCATCCATACCTTGAGGATGATCCATAAATTGGATTGAAACCTAGGCAATAAAAAATTCATGGAGTTCTAATAACCTATCACCTAAGTGTTTTACGAAATATGATAGCAAAGTTTGGACAAAAAATGTTTTCAATAATTTTTAAAAAATTGACCCACAAGTATATTTCATAACAATATAAAGCATTCTTTCACATGAGAGCGACAAAGCATGATTCAGGATTCCCCAGGCTGAATGTAAATATTTTGTATAGGAATGAGTGTGACAAATAATTTTTTTTTTATTATTCAATTAATGTTTTTTTTTCTTTTTATAAGTATTTTATATATATTTATTCTTTTATTGTATATATTACTTAAATGTTTTCTTCTTATTTCTTTTTCTCAATTTGTATATAATAGTATGAATGAACGCGTAGACCCTTCATATCCAATGCCCTTGATTGTGGCAGATTGTATTATTATAATTTCAATAAAAATAAAATAAAATTAATAATCCGTGGCATAGATCCCTTTTTATCGAATTATTAACATCCTCCTGAAACTTCATAAGTAGTTTCATTTCATCGTACCCTACAACTATTTTATTTACAAAAACTCTAGGAATTGGGATGTTTTCAATCTGGAGGTTGGCATACTATTTAATTAGGGGCAAAAAACTAGTATATACCCATTTCCTTTCTACTTGGATCGTAAGATAATTTGATCATAAAATCGATAAAAAAGGTGGTCTACAAAAATATATGGGCGTTTGTCGTATACAGCCTCGTTCTTTTGACAATTGGGGAGGGGGGGGGGGCGTAGGTCACGCCAAACTGCTCAATATTTTTGAAGGTCTCCTTTTTTCTCGATTTTGTGATCAAATTATCTTACGATCTAAGTAGAAAGGAAATAGGTATTTACGAGATTTTAGTACCTAATTAATACACAAAGTTTGGCTCCCTTCAGATTGAAAACGCCCCAATTCCAAGTATTTTCGTAAATAATATAGTCATAGGTTACGATGAGATGAAACTATTTACGAATTATTAAGGGACTTGGTTATTTGGACTTCAGAACATGTATTTCCGCTGAAAATTTTCACGATCGCAGTACTGTCCCTTACTATATATTTCATTTACTATAATATATAGCATATGTATAATATACAGTAATATATACAATGTTACAATAATACACTGTTGCTAAAAATAATAATTAAATAACTAAATGAAATAATAAAAAATTAATTATTTTAGTTTTTATTTATTATTATTTAGTTATTATTTTCTTTTGTTAATTTTTTTTTTTTTTTTTGTATATACGGTTTGAAATACATTGGAAAGAAACATTAAATTAATATTATAGGTAAAATATCGACTACATCAACAGATGGGTAGAAATAAATGAATTAAAGCTGAATGCAGCAAAAACCAAGGCTATTATCATCGGGTCCAGGCATCTCATCAGCTACCTTCCTTACTTTCCTTTACTTTACCTCAATAACCATCCCATCCATTTTTCCGTACAGTTAAAAACCTAGGAGTAACCTTTGACCAGAACCTCTCCTGGGATAATCATATCTCCCAGATTACCCGAAAATCCATAACCTGCCCTTAAACAACTCCTAAAATTCCGTGATTGCATTCCTCTGAAAACCATACAGCACCTCGTAACCTCCCATGTATTCCCCCACTTCGACTACGGCTGTTTGAAGTATGGAGGGCTATCTGCCAGGATAGAAATGAGACTGAAGAAACTCATGAACTGTTTCGTAAGATACATCTTCGGGATCCCCAGGCGTTCACATGTTTCACTATAGTACACCGAGTTGAAGTGGCTTTATCCTACTTTCCGGCGACGATTCCTCCTTGATGTTTTCCTTTTCCAAGTCTTCAGAACCAAAAACCCTCCCTACATCCTGGAACTCCTTACTCTGCGCTCCTCTATCCACTCTCTCAATACTAGGTCTCAACCAATAGACTTATATATTCCCTACCATAAAACTTCCTCCTTCAGCAAATTTCATCCTTCGTCGTTCGTGCTGCTTCCTTATGGAACTCACTTCCTACCTCCATGCGTCAATCCTCTTCCACAAATTCCTTCAAACAACTCCTGTTCCACCACCTACTCCACATTCAAACTTCCCCTAACATGTAAAATTACTTGCATCTATACAATGTTTAATTTCAATCCATTGCACAATTGAAATAACAATTAACAATAAATTAGTTGGTATTTTTATTATGTCAGACTAAGATGCATAAATTTGTAACTCTGTTATTATTCTTAGGGGACAGAAGTCGAAGAACAAAATTATTTTTTCATTTCATTTCAACCATTGAAGTGATAAAAACAACAACTAATTAAAGGAAATAAATGGTTTACATCTGTCTCTTGAAAGGACACTTAAGAGTTTTAAATGAATTCTCATAATGATATTGTAAAAGAATATTACAGTAACGTAATCTACATACTAAGACGTAGATTGAAAGGAGAAAAAAATATAAATATATATATATATATATATATATATATATATATATATATATATATATATATATATATATATATATATATATATATGTATATTTTTTAATTTATAATTCGACCTTTATATATTATAACTTAAGATATGAATTATAGTCGGATAATAGGTCATAAAATTTCTGGCATGTTATCCGACTATAATTCATATCTTAAGTTATATATATATATATATATATATATATATATAAAGAGAGAGAGAGAGAGAGAGAGAGAAGTGTGTCTAACATTAGTAAAAAATGAAATATATCTCAAAGAGATATAATCTTACGAATAGGAAAAATAAAAATAAAAATACAAACAAACAATAACTGCTCACAACATGTAGACAAAGATACTATTAAATTTTCGTTACAATATTCATTAGAAAACTATCATCGTGTAAATAAGGATTTAGTTATTTACTGCTATTTGAGAAAGTTGGGATTAAATGATTCTTGGTAATTATTTCCATAGACTTAACTATTATCTTGACAATATTGAATTAAGGCGGTGTTGTATTCAATTTCGATTATCTGTATCGATATAATTGCCTGCTAATCGAACATATCTCTGCCCTCAGCCATAGGCCTGGACCCCGTTCCCAGGCCGCGGTGAATGGAGCGGTCCCTGATTCATTATCCTCCAGCCTGGAGAAGAGGCTGGAGAGGCGGCCAGCTATTAGTGAGCAGGTAGGCCACAATCTCCCAACCTATCTAACCTCTTCTCCAGCTCCCCTCTTTGTTCAGCTCTGTCTGGAATAACATTAAGGAGGAATATTCTTAGCGTTTATCCTGATACCGATGTTAGCATGAAACACTAGCGAATCCAGGATTTAATTTTAGGGGGGAGGGATACTTCAGCATTTTTTTCATATACATATAACATTAATTAATTTGATAAAAAAAAGAAATTAACTACCTATACGAAATGGTGTTTAGGTGGTTCTTCAAGTCCTATTAAATGTAATTACAAGAACTAGTGTTCGCCCAGTGGTCGAAATTCAACCATAGCCATAAAAAAATTAAATATAATTAATTAGAAATAAATTCAATAAATAAAGAGTAAATCCGTAGTACAGACCCCTTTTTATCGAATCCGCCTGAAACTTCGTAAATAGTTTCATCTCATCGTAACTTACGACTATTTTAATTAGGAAAACTCTTGGAATTGGGGCGTTTTCAATCTAGAGGTGAGCAAACTTTCTCGACTTAATTAGGTACTAAAAACTAGTAAATACCCATTTTCTTTCTTCTTGGCTCGAAAGATAATTTGATCACAAAATCGAGAAAAAAGGTAGTCTTCAAAAATACCGAGCCCTTTGGCGTAACCTACACCCCCAAATTTCAAAATAACGAAGTTCTATTGGACAAACGGTCCAATATTTTTGTAGGGCATATTTTGTATCGATTTTTTGGTCGAATTATCTTACGATCTAAGTAAAAAGCAAATGGGTATTTACGCCTTTTTATTTCCTAGACAAAGTTTTCCACTCTCCAGATTGAAAAAGCAACGATTCCAAGAGTTTTCGTAAGTAAAATAGTTGTAGGTTACGATGAGATGAAAGTATTTACAAAGTTTCAGGAATCCGATAAAAAAGGGGTCTGCACCACGGACTATAAATGTGTCACTTATTTCCAAAGTGAGCCCTAATAGATTTTTATTGAAATCAAAATGAATATAGGTTCCCATGTAAAAATCCAATAATTTGCTTCTAGATTCTTTCTACATTTAAATAAACATCTGTTAAGTTGATATCACATTTTTCTTACATCCTCTATATTCATAGATTTAAAAATGATATCCATATTTATAAATACTAGTGTTGGCCGAAATTCGATCATAATCATTGAAAATTTGAGGAAAACATACAATTAAATAAAAAAACAAAAAGCAAATTACGATTCAAAAATCCTCATTTATTAATAAAAACAAAATTTCAATTTCAATAAAAAATCGAACTTAAACTACCTAAAATTATTTATAAGTAATACAAAGTAGACTCATTCAAAATATTGAATTTCCATTTTAATTATGTATGTTATTATCACAATAAATTGACGTTATGATTAAACAAGAAAAAAATAAATTTGAATTTCAACTGAGTTTAAATCAATTTTTATGCAGAACTTCTCTGAAAACAATGTTTTTTTTTATGTTCTGTTATTGTTTTGTTCATAGCCATGACCATTGCCATTGGAAATATAAATTTCAAAATTTTAATTTTAATTTTAATTTGTGTCAAGGAGATCAATACAAATGTGAGCTTTTTTAAGTAGACCTTCATTGAGGTTACCTATGTAAAGGAGACCTTTACTAAGAAGAGCTTTGTTAAGATAAGCTTTGTTAAGGAGACCTTCATTAAGGTAATCATTCCTAAAGTGATCTTTAATAAGGCAAATTTTCGTAAGCTTATAGCCTTTGATGACCGGAGGGCCCTTTACCGGCCATTTACGCCTCTCAGCCCTAAATTACAACAACTTTGGTAAGGTAAGATTTGTTAAGGTGACCTTTGTTAAAGAGGTCTTTACTATGGTGAGCTCAGTTAAGGGGATCTTCGTTAAGGTTACTTTTAATATTAATCAATAATTACAACTATTATAAAATAAATGGATCTCATATTAGTTTGTAGTATGAAGTTGTACATTCAGAATATTTTAGTGTGAAGGTTGAAAAACTTTCCTTAAACTACTGATTCCTTACCTGATTCGATTCTAAAACTAATTTAAAGCGGTCTGTATTTGGTCGCAACTTTACTCAATATGGACACACATTTTTTTATATTATTAAGTTTTATTGTGCCGCTACACAATTCTAATACTGGCTAGGACGTGCTGCTATCTGTCATTGATAGTGAAACATACTAAATTCATTCCCCATTCTTCACATTAACATACCTTCCCCTAATGAGAAATACGATAGTCCGTGGTGCTGGTAAAAAAAAGAAATTTAAATATATTACATCTTGATAGATAAAATAAAAACGCTTGGGGAGTTAAGCGTTAAACATAAAGATTATATGACATGGTTTTAAAGTGAAATAATTCGAAATTCCAATGGTTATTGTAACATTGAATTTGAGAAAATTTTGAGGAGTTATAGATGTTTTAATGAACACCAGTGAAAACAATTCTAATGAAAAGAAAAAGAAAATTATTTCTTCTATCTCATAATACATTTAATTTACTCATTTTTATATTATATTTTCAATTGTTCACTGACCAATGTAATGTGCGAATTCTTCACATGGGCCAACTAGATCCATTAAAGTGCTGATAATATACAAGAACACTTAAGTTAAAAAAAAAATAGAAATGGAGAAATTACCCATTTTCTTTTTCTTTTCATTAGAATTGGTTTCACTGGTGTTCATTAAAACATCCAATTCCTCAAAATTTCTAATTCTATGTTACAATAACCATTGTATTTCTATTTAAAACCATATCAATAAATTTTTATTTTGAATGCTTTAACTCCTCATACGTTTTTATTTTATCTCTCCAGCTCTAATTTATGTCTTTATTATTATTTATTAAAGTTCTTTTTTGACCACCACCGCGGACAAATATTTTTCCTCATTATTGGAGGACATGGTAAGGTGAAGAATGGAAAAAGATGGGGAACAACTTTAGTATGTCTCACTTCAATCACAGATATCTTGCCCATTTGTAGTCCACGACGAATATATTTCTTGAGCCACATAAAAAAAAAAAAAAAACAATATATTAAAAACGTTCTTGCCTGATTAAACAGAAATTTGAACAGTTTTTTTCTTAATCAATCTATCATTCAATAAAAAAATAAACTCACCATTAAATTTAATGATAAAAACTTATCGTGGTGTCTATTTTACCAAAATAAATTATTTTTTTAAAAATATAATCTATTAAAAATAAAAATATTAACATAATTATTTTAATTTTGATTTGCTTCCGTGGAAAATTGTTGTGTCGGCTTCGAACCTGGGTGCGTTATTATTATCAATATACTGTTTTCATTTTTTTTTTTTTTTTTTATCGCATAAAGGTTAAGTTTGCATCCAATGCTTGAGATCTCGCATAATTCTATAAACTTTGAAGATTGTTGGGATTCGAGGAACATCGGTTAAATAAATTTATAAACAGGAAAAAAATGTACAAATGTCAAAGCATTTTCGAAGCTCTATCAGAACGAGCCTGGAAGACAGGATGTATAAATTAGATAAGAGAAAAATATAAGGAACGTTATCCATTCATACCCTGCCACTCCACTCGTCCGTGTCCTGGCCAATACAATTCCGTTTAGCCTGTCCAGTGTAACTGGATTGCCGGCCCACAATATGCTCAGTTTTATCCTTGAGGATTTATCAAAATGTCGTCTTCGGCTTAATAGGAATATAAAAAGCTGGTATCATCCCATTGACGTTAAGCAGAGAGCGTAAAGTCAATACCTTATAGTCACCACCTTATTACAAGTCAACCTTTATCAAAATACAAAATTGTTATAAAACTTCTAATGTAAATGTATTTAAAAAAATAATAATTACGAAAATATTAACATTCTAAATAATACCATTTTTCAACAATATATTCTGTTTATGCGAATAATTACTACGTATTGATCAACATATTCATCGGTGCTGAATGAGCACTTAAAAATTTTAGTTTTGTATTATTTTTTCAATGATGTGGAGATGGTTGTCCGTAGATTATAATTTCAGAAGAAGTCGGTCAATATATATATGAATGCGGTCAATATATAAAATACTATATTATATAATAATATGTTTATTCTATTTTTCAACGTTTCGAGCTACGCTGGAGGTCTTCTTCGGGGCATTCATCTGGCTCTACAGGAAAGAGTACTGAGACTCGAGTCACTTTCAATAATATGAGCCCTAGAATTTGTATTAATATTTAAAATTCGTGGATTAACAGGAGTAATTCTAGCTAATATACCAATTGGCATCGTCTTACACGATAATTATTATGTAGTTGCACATCTTCATTATGTATTTGTAATTACAGGAAGATTTATCCAGTCTCCGTACTGCTTCTTGCAGTGCCAGACGGAATACCCCAAAAAAGACGTACGACGTAGGTTGAAACGTTGGACAATGCCATAAACATGCTATAATATAATATTGTATATTATATATTGACCGCACCCCTGATTAAATCGTATTTTTTTTCCGATGTCTCAATGCATTGCATCATCTAGCAAAGTATTGATTTTAATTATCTAAGAATAAATTAATTAGATAATCTTAATTAAATAAAAGAAGGCTCAAACGGTGTTACGTTGGTAAAATAGAGCACAATGTAATGTTTTTTGAATAAAAGAAAAATCAAATGTGGGCAAAGATCCGATATTTTGAAGATTTTACGAAAGTTTTTTTTTCACTTATTGATTTGGTAATTTTATCTTCGAAAGTTTAATGAAACAGTAATAAGTTTTTATGTCTCCTTTAGACAATAGTTAGTCGGTTATGAACCTGAAATTTCATATAATATTCTTAAAAAGTTTCGGAATAAGATACTTTTTATTTTTTATTTTTATTTTAGTCCTCCCACTTATAGAATTTCAAAAGGCTAGAAACAATCATAATTGAATCATGCATACATCAAAAGAGATGGAATGACAAGAAACTATTCGTACATTCCGATTAATCGAGAATCTATTTTGAATTGACTGTCCAAACTGGAAATTTTTTAGGAAAAAGCTTTTACACCGATGTCAGGGCTTTTGGGGCTTACAGATTTGTGCTTTGTGAGGCCATTCAATTCTTTCCGTATCCTTATAACAAAAAATTCAGCGAAAAGTTTACTATGCGACATATTATGTCTAAAATAAAATTATCTATATATATCACAACGTTATATATCTAGCGTCTGAAAATGAGATGGACTCGGGACGTATAAAAAACGCAGAGCTTTCTTATACTTTTCAAAGTTATTGAAATCCCAAAAAATCTCAAGGAATCTCAAATTAATGGTGTTCAATGCTATGATAAAGCCAGTTTTAATATATGTCTGTGAGACCTGAACCAACGTCCTAGAAAAAAAGTATTGAAAGATTTGATAGAAAAATCCTCCGCAGGATAACCGGAGCGATCAGAGATCAGAGTACTAACACATGAAGAAAAATACCAATAAAGAGATACTTACAGAAACTGGTCAATCAATATCTTATGATATGAAGACACAGAAGATAAGATGGGCGAGAAACAATCCATATGGAAGCTTCTACACAACAATAAATGCCTCAATTTGTAGGCAAAGACGTGCAAGCCCAAAAAGCAGATGGATAGAACGAATCAACAAAGATGCAATAGAATTGCGTGCAGATCACTGGAAAGAATGATTGAATAATCTGAGATGGAAAAGGTAGATTAAGTGGCAAAAGATGTTGAGGTGGCAAAAGATCTACAAGATCCGTAATAGAGATGGAGAGTACTCCATTACTTTCATGATTTGAGTACTTTTATTGGGAAAAAGTAACGAGTAGTTTCTGTGCACGGCACGACCTCGGCGTGTACTGAAAGTATTCACGCTGCATTAATCACACGTTAGTTAAGTACAGAACGTACTCGAGGTGTTATATCCGTTTACATAAATTACTCATCTAAATTCCTTTGAGCACTTTTTATTTTTCAACTACCACAATGTTATTATTAGTGTAAGTATTTTCTTTTAATTCATTAAATAATAGCGGCCATATTGGGGTTATGCAAGACCCACTTAATCAATATTAGGGTCCTCTATTATGTTATCGGAGGAACTTTTTATGAAAATACTGTAGGATTTCAAGTTTTTGTAACATTTTGGGTTCAATAGATGCAAGGCTTACTATTATATTGTCGGGAGTTCTTTTTATGAAAATATTGTCGAATTTGAGATTCTGAAATTGCGCATCAAGTTTTTTTAATCTGTAGGATTTAATCGATATTAAATTTGTCTAATGAAGTTCTCGATTATTTTGAAAAGTACCGAAAGTAAAATAGTTCTGAGTAAATGTGAAAATGAAAAGTACTCATTAAAAGTAGTTTTTAGAGTTGTACCCGTTAATCATCAAATCGAGTAGTGATAAAAGTACTCGTTACTCGAACCGCGTGAGTATTTGAGTAAAATACTTTGTAGTTTGTACTTATTACTCAGAATAAATTTTGCCCATAGATACTCTGTAATGCCAACAGAAAAAAATATAATATTTATTTATAGTAGATTTGCATTTCAATACAAAAAAAAAATCTGGTGCGCGCAACACACAACATTCACTCACCGCTCTATTTCGAATAGAAATTATTTTCCCCGCGATGCTGGGCTATTATAAAATTTTTAAGTGCATTTTAAACGGAGCTAAAGCTTTAAGCTTACAGATAACAAATCATTAAGACCATTAAAATTACAAGGAGTCTATTTATAACATGGACGGTAGGAATAAAAATCTAGTCACTCCATCTGCTTTTATAAACCATACAACTTCAGTCTCTGAGCATTTCAGTTGACAGAATGACTAACTCCGTTTTCAACATTTTTAAGTAATGTCATTGATATTTTTAGATGAAAAAGTTATCTATACATTTAGTGATTAAGTTGATTCCAGAGTAGGTCATTGCAGTGTTGAAATATAGAATTATGAATCAAGATAAAAATTTTACCACTAGAAACATCACTAAAATTAATAATAAAGAATGTTGAAATTGGGGTTAGACATTTTGTCAACCGAAAGGCTCATATAGAAATAGAAATAGAAAAATAACTTTATTCTGGGACACAGTCCCTTGAGAATAACAAAATAGAACAAAATTAAAATATTACATCTGGCCAAAATAAAATTAATCGAAAAAAAGAAATAATGTAAAAAAAATATAAGGTAAAAATTCTATATACAAAACAAACTAAACTATATACAAAACCATTAATACTATGACAAGATACTTAAAGCTATTTGCTCTTTTAGACCAGTATATACTTTTACGAAAAAAATAAAGAATTAAAAAATAAAAATGTATCAAATTCTCTATTAAAATCAGCTCGAATGGTTAGCAACTATCGGACTGTTTTTGGGATAGGAATTGGAATAGGAGGGTTTTGTATGTGGATATGGATGGGGAGACAATATATGCCAAGAGACAAATTATCATTTGTTAGTGCATTTGAATATTTTAAGGAAAAAGTTTCTGCCACATCTAAGACATATATCTATCTTAAATACGTAAAATCAGTTTCATACGACTTTTGGTTTTTGAGCTAGACAGTTCACAGACATACACACAAACCATTTTTCGGGACTTAATATTTGGACTCAAGGGACCTCAAAGCGTGTATTTCCGCTGAAAACTCAGATTAAAAATTGTCACGATCGTAATACTTACTCTTACTATATATTATATATATAATGAAGGGAAGAATAGTTGGGGTGATCAGTCAAATAAAATGGCAAAAATAAATGATAATATTTATTTTGACATTTGTTGACGTTTCGACCTGAAGTTCAGGCCTTCATCAGGGCTGGCTGCAAAGATGTAAATCGGAGCAATGACATTTTTGCAGCCAGCCCTGATGAAGGCCTGAACTTCAGGTCGAAATGTCGGCAAATGTCAAAATAAATATTATCATTCATTTTTGACTTCTTATTTGACTGATCACCCCAACTATTCTTCTCTTCAATATTCACGACAGTCAACCATTTACCCACAACTATTATATATATATATATATATACTTAAGTGTTAGTAAAAAAAGAAATTGCGAAAATTCCAATGGATGGGTCAACAATTTCTATATATTTGTTAGATATACAATAATTTTAATAAATAACAAATACTAGGCTTAATCATTGAATACATTACACCACACTGTAAAATATACCTCGAGGGACGATTTGCCTCCAAAGACGGTAATCTTCTCGAGGGTTGGAACTGATGGGCCTCATTTACAAGCAGTTAGTTGCAGGGTACTAATTGTTGACTTTCTAGGTATCAACTTGGGCACCGCTGCAGGCTATGACTTAACGGAATCCGAACAACAATGAATCCATAAGGTATTCGGTGAAGGATAACTCTTATTGAAAAAGGGAAAAAAATAAATAAATAACTTAAATATAAATTGTTTTTCAACTATACAAAATCACGCTATCTCTAGGCAGATAATAAACATAAGTCATGATCATAGAAAATGCACATAATAGGTATTATGCACATAATTTATCATTATGGAATTTTTAGTACCATATATATCCAATTTTAAGTAATGAAACTTATTCAAATGATTATTTTAACTTCATCATTCACTTCTTCTTCTTTAATCAACATTAGAGTTTTGATAATTTCATCGGATATTTGTAATAAAATAGATATGCATAATTTTAAAATTTCTTAAATATCAAAAACAAGTTTTGTTTATTATTTTCAATAATGAACCTTTTCAATAACTTTATTATTATTATTTAAAAATTCGGTTTTGTATTTAACGATACATAGATTTCGAAAATCGAATAAAACCAAATTAGAATGATCTTCCTAAATGGACATTATTATCCGCCCTTTCCTACCAAGATGGCAGCCGAAAGACCTGTGTTGCTATAGACTCTAGCGCCTAAACGAATGAAACAAGTTTAATGATACATGGCTAAAGTCTTCTCATCGATTCACTTTAAATTTATCTATACAACAAACTTCAAGAAAAAGAAGAAAGAAAAAAATCTGGTGTGACTTTTCTACCTATTTCAGAAAATTTTTATATCTTAACATATGCTCATTAAGAAACAAAAAAAAATTGAACTAGATTTATTTTCCTGAAAATTGATCAAACAAAAGATTTAGTACGATTTAATTGATAAACTAAAGCAATGTAAACCTGCTTAGGGTAGATCAGTGTAAAAATTTCAATAATATTTCTTACTTTCACTTAGTCATATTTTTTCTCTCATTCACCCCTTCTGACACCAAGATACGAATCCGTGATCTTACGTTTGAAATTGAATAGCTGTAACTTCGTTAATATTCGTTAATTTTGTAGGGAATTTCATTATCGTTAGAGCCGTTTTCGCGTTACAGTCTATAGAAAAACATGATTTTCATTTATTGCGCTCAAGCTATTGCGCATGGAGCACCGAATTGAGCGCCGTAGTCAAAACACTACAAAATAAAAAAAAGAAGCAACAAAATCAGTTCAGTAGTTCCCGAGATAATCTTGGCACAGACAGACAAACAGACCAATGGCCAAAAATGTGTTTTACGGACTCAGAGGGCTCTGAAACTTTTCCGAAACTGAAAACTGATTTGTTGAAAACCGTATATCAGAAATTTGACCCGATTGCAATGCTTTCCTTACCTAGTTAGGTAGGAAAGTAATAAGTTAAAAAATGTGTAAAATTAGATGTTTGAATGACTCAAGAAGTATACAATTTTATGATTTATGATTTTTTAAAAGTTTACGAACTCTTCTAAAAAATCAAAAATAAATCGGAAAATTTGTTACAAAAATAAGGTTTTCTAAATTTTTTGTCATATTTTCTACTGCAAAGATTGTATCCTATGTTTTGGTTTTTGATTTTTTTAAATTTTACGTCAACTGAAGCAATTTTGTCTATTTTTGTAACCATATTGTTTGTCAGTGAGCCGTATCAACCAAATAAGACATTTTTTATATAGGTAAAAACTTAGATAGTTTAGTTAATCCATATTTTTAAAACTTACTAAAATAAATTTTCAAAGTGTAAAATATCTGAAAGAAATCTGTGAAAAGAGAAAAAAATTATTAGATGTATCATCAGTACGCTAGTAATTTATTAAACTACTTTTCATTGCAAGTTACATTGCAGTTTTAAAGTTTCTTTTATTCTACGTCAGAATATTTATCAGAAATCGGGAGGTGGGGATTTCATATTTAAGGAGTGGAACGCACGGTGATGAGGTGTAGATTATAAGATGGTGTGTTTGTTCTCTAGGATTATAATAGGAAGAAACCAAGGAGGCGTGTATATATATACTTCATAGTGTTAACATTATACATGTAGCGTTACATTAATCCACACAGTCATTATTGTTGTACTGTTCATAATTAATAACATTATATGTGTAGACATACCAAGTAAACAAGGAGCGGCACATGATATATATTAATGTTACTGAGGTAGTATTATATTTCAGTTTAGTGGAGTACAGCGAGAGATCGTGGGGTACCTTGGCTGCCATGTAAATGAAGAATCGTACCCGCATTCCTTCACGACCCGGGCGGAACCAGCCCAGAGACCCAGTTCGGGGTACTTCGTAGTTCGGCGGTACCTCCTAGTCGGGTGTACCTCGTAGAGTCTAGTCTAGGAGTCAATGACATATTTAATGATGAACGTTAAACTACTGATAGTTTTGAATGATAGTCTTCATCGAGTTGAACTAAAAGTCTTGGAGTCCAGACAGAGTAGTGTTGCTCAAATGCGAGACCAGTCTTGGTCTTGTGCACTCAGTCTCGGACCTGGTCTTGGTCTTGCTCGAGAGTCTCGCAACAGTCTTGCAGTTACCTATTAGCCTATTACCAGAGAGATATTGCTGTAATTTTTCAGAATGGGAAAACTTAACTATGCCCGAATGAAAAATTGGAACAGTTAAATGCACAAATATATTGGGTATACCAATTCTTTGCATATAGTAACTAAATTTTCAAGTATTAGTAACTATGTTTCCTCAATAACGATTTTTGTTACTAGTCTTGGTCTTGTTCTTGCAAAGTGCAAGGCTTAGACCGATTTTGGGTAGCTCTAAGACCGAGTGTTTTAGGTGAAATTTGGACTGAAATAGGTTACATTTTGAGGTTTCATTCGACGGAAAGTAAACACCTACAAAATTTAAAAAAAGTTATATCACACCCAGCGCTTCTTAAGTGTTGAATCGATTTAAACTTATTGGAAACACTTACATTTTAATATTAATACATGGTTAAACTATTGACGAGAACTGACTTTCAATTCATGTGCTTTTTCAAATCTGACTCGCTCAAATTTCGCTTTTGGAATTCATTTAACTGACACGTAAATGATTGGGATTTTTACTGAAAGTATTCAGCATGGCAAGATGAGTTAAAATCTCCGGGGCCCGAGAAAATGTGTTTCAAAAACTAACACAAAAACAGATTTTGGTTGTCTACATTAAACTATATTTGAAACATGTCGATTTAAACTTATGATAAGAACTGATTTCAATTGCTTAAGAAGACCGTGGAAGGTACGTTCCGAAAACCGATACTAAAAATTTTGGTAGAATCCATTTATTGAATGCACGATTGAATCGATTTATTAGATTCTGAGACACATTAAATACAATTATTATGTAAATTATAATAAATAATTAAACAACAGATTGAAGATATTTGTGATTTTCAAAAAATGACACTCCCAAACGCCTCAATTCCATTCGATAGATTGGTGAAAATGTATCCTAAAATATTGTCAGGCATTTAATTCTTTTCCAGCATTTAACCATCTATTTAAACCTTTTAAATTATCTTATTTTTAAATGTTTTCAATAACTTTAAATCATTTCAACCGTGTTTCAAATACAGTTTAATGGACTCACCATAATTTGTTTTGGACGTGTTTGAGTGCGTCAGTTTTGAAAACACCAGATTTTGTAAATGTTCACTATGGAGTATAACTTTACCGGTTGTAATAGTCCCAGGTGTCCCTTTTTATCAAATTATTAATATCCCTCTATAACCGAATAACTTCATCTTATCGTTAAGAACAATTTATTTATCTATGAAAATACTCAGAAATGGGGTGTTTTCTAATTGAATTAATTAATTTAACATGGTGCTAAAAACTTATCAATGCCCATTTGATTTCCAACCGTAACATGATTTGATCACAAAAATCGAGTAAAAATATTTGGCCGTTTGTCTTATATTATCTCTATATTTCGGTTTATTGGAGGAGAAGGACAATATTTTTGTAGGCCATATTTTTTCTTGATTTCTTGGTCGAATTATCTAACAATTCAAGAGAAAAGCGAATGAGTGTTCATAAATTTTTAGTACTTTATTGAATAGACAAAGTTTACCGATCTCCAACTTGAAAACGCCCCATTTCCAAGAATTTATGTAATTAAAAAAGTTGTAGATTAAGATAAGATGTAGCAATCAACTAAAGTTTTAGACGGATGTTAATTATTTCATAAAAAGTGGTTTGTCGTAACTTTTGTGAAATTGACAGATGTTTATTTTTTCATTGAATAAACGTTAAAATTTGAACTTTTTGAGTCCGAATCTCACCCGAAAACAACCAGTTGGACAGCAAGACTAGGTTAACCTAGTTTTACTCGATAAGACTACCGCTTAATGCTATCAGTAGCTTTTCGTTAGCTCCAAAAATAGTAGTTCGGAATTCCGGTCCTTCATCATTGTCCAAGATCTACGAGGATACCAAGTGCTAACTTTCAGTAAACAGTCTGAGCTTGTCCAAGGTCGTTCGCAAGCATCAATCATCGAACAAAATACAGGTTTGGATGAGTGGTTCGTGAGCTTTTATCGAGTGGTTGGGTGGGCACTCGCGGCTCTGTGGGAAAAGTAGTTTAAATTCAAATATGAAGTCATTAACGATTCGATGAGATTATTTGATGTGTAAATTGTATTTCTAGACAATTGGCAGTTTTTAAGTACTAGTAAAAAGTATTCCATGAATACCAGTATCCAACTTATTGGTAATAATTGCTATTTTTATACACTATAGATAATATGACAATACAAATTCCTTTTCTAAAGATATTTTTATGTATTTAATTAATGAAAAATTGAAAAAAAAAAGTGAGATAAAGAGAGAGAAGTGAGAGAAATGGAAAATAAATGTTAAAAAAGAAAGAAAAAAAAAGGTACGAACAATGAAAGAAAGAAAAAAAAATGTATGTATATATATGTCTATTTTTTCAAGTTTGTTTATTATCAGCCAATTTTACACCAATTTTTAAAATTTCGTCAACTTAAAGACTTCTCATCTAATTATGACGTTGAGCCATTTTCAAGTCTAATGTACCTGTCCTTTTCACTTATGCGAATTGCATGCGTCCACTCATAATAATTTTTTTTATTTTTGTCATGTCCACCTTATCATGTGTCACCGACATGTCATCAGTCTCATTTCTATTCCTATATCTATTTTACTAATATACTACCACTAGTGTATATGTATATATAAGTTCATTTATTGTCCTACGGATTAATGAGTATGCTGTGTATATAGCAACCCAATCATTATATGAAAATAAAGTGTTTCTCTCTTGATGAATGAAATATAAAACTAAAAGGAATTTCATTGAGAACTGACAAATCTTAATTTCAAACTACAATAAAATTCATTGAAAAAATTGAAATATTTTATAACTAAACGTCGGTAGATAAAGACAGCATAAATTGTTTTAAAGATTTTGACGCGGCCATCAAAAACCTTCAGAATGTACCTGGCTAAAACTGAGTAGCCTTTTTATGGTCAAACAACTGAAAATTAATTATAGCTAAGGCCAGATTTATATGAAAAAAAAATAGTAATAATAATATGCAACCAAATAGTGAAATAAGGAGAGAAATACTTTATTTAAAGCAGTGCTACCCTACTATATAGGGTTTCTCGATAAACAGTATACTCATCAATCCTTTTCCTTTTGACATACAAATTATATACAAATTCTTTTTCATATTATACAGCACAAACAATATCAATACTATAATATACTAATACATACAATTACAATTATACAATATATTATATATACATATTTCTGTGAAACCGATACAAGACAATTTCTAAAATTTGTAGGGCTAAAAAAAAATAAATAAATATAGTATTCGAATGCCAAAGTTTTAACACCAGGAAATTAGAAAGTACACACAGCAAATAACATAGTTCTATGATCATAGACAAAAAGACATGGCCAGATAAAATATTTTAGATAAAATATTGAGCAAGAAAAACATTTTAAAAAAAAATCACAATAATTAAATGATTTCACTATTTATGTTTTTTATATTATTTTACATTCTAATTGCGACATTCCTAATAAGGACCGCTAGGGGACGGTTTAGTGATATTTTTTTTAATTTACTGATTATCTTAATGCAAAAGTACTACACAATTCTTTTCAGATGAGGAGAATACTAACAAAAGTATTTTTAAATTTATTTATTTAAATTTTTAGTGGGGCTCAAATATTACTCAGCTTCCGACCCTAAATGGCCTATTAATGGCCCCCACTGACGGGATCCAATAATTTAATTTTAAAGGAAAAGAAGTACAGTCTTGAAATATTGGCATGGGTATTGGTTAAGTAGTCAATATATAGAAAATTAAGTAAATCTATAGACTGATTCTCCTTAATATAAAATTTGAAAACTGATTCTTACTTAAGAGAGGTAACAGATGTTGGAAAAAGGCTAGCCTGTATTCCTAGTGAAAGAAAATATGCAATGTTTTCCTCTGCTGAAATTCCAAAATATGTTAATCTAAGAAACAAACCAAATTTCAATTACAAAAATATAAAAAATAAAATAAAAAAGGGTCCTTTTATTAGAAACAGTAACAAAAGAAAAGTTGCTGTCAAGAATAATATTCAAAGGATGGATACAATTAACAGGTACAAGTAAAAACAATTTTGATTTCCTTGAAATATTATAATATAATAAAAAATAATATAATTTATCTATCAACCATTCCTTTATTATATTTTAATTATGATTTAAATATAAACCATACAGTGAACATATAAGAAGTAAAATGAGTACTATTATTTCATTACCAAAGATTTTTTACATCAATGGAATCAATCAAAAAAATTCAGCATATGAAAAAAAATTATTCAATATCACAATTTTCATCAACTCAATATATTAATATTTTATTCAAATTAATAATTTGGCAATAATTATAACGAGTGGAGCGGAAAATAAAAATAATGGAATAATATAAATCGAACATTTTAATACTAAAAATAATAATAGTAAGATCAATATTAATATCAATAATATTAAATAGAATTTCCACTTCCAAAATAAAAAAAATATATTTATTTTTCAATGATCCATGTTTGTTTCTATGATTGATCTGCTCAAAATACTTAAACAAAAACGCTATTTTCTCTTTTTAAGTTATAACGCTTGTTCTTATATCGCTACTAAATATAAGCACATATTAAGGAAAAATATAAAAATATTGAATCCTAAATCCATATGTGCTTGTTTAAGGTGAAAATTTTCTAATATTATAAAAATAAGTTTCTGTTTTTTTTTTTTTTTTTGACCATATTTATTTTAATTTTCATAGCTACGTTTCGGCTGGTAAGCCATCTTCAAGCCATTTTATTGAACCATGCTTTTTGCTTGTAGTCTAATTAGATGGTTGAATAAAATGGCTTGAAGATGGCTTACCGGCCGAAACGTAGCTATGAAAATTAAAATAGATATGGTGAAAAATGAAATATAATAAAAAAAATTATTTTATAAGAATCCTAAATGTATTATTGTTTCTGTACTCGTCGTTATTAAACAAAACTAAGCCATAAAGGAAAACGAAAAAAAAAATCATCTTCTCAATCACTTAACTGATTGGATAAATCGCGTAAATTATTGATTTAAAAACAATGAATTTGTATTTTTAAACTACTTCTAGATAATAAATGCAACTATTACTGGTGGTGTTGTCCAAAATCGGTCTTGGTCTTGCACTTTGCAAGACCAAGACCAACGCCGCCTACCTGTTGCAAGACAAAGACCAAGACTGGTAAAAAAAAATCGATTTTTTAAACAAAAATTGAGGCAAAATAGATACTAATACTTGACAATTTTAGTTACTACATGTAAAGAATTGGTGTAACCAATATACTTTTGCATTTAACTCTTCTAATTTTTCATTCAGACTTAGTAAGGTTTCTCATATCTAAAAAATTACAGTAATATCTCTGTAGTAATAAGCTAATAGATAACTGCAAGACTGTTATGAGAGTCTTGCGCAAGACCCAAGACGTAGACCAAGACTGTGTTTGCAAGACCAAGAATCGTACGGGTCTCGCATTTGGGCAACACTAATTACTAGATATTTGAAAAGTAGGAATTAAGTTAACAAATGTACTTAATATCATAGATTTATAATTATTTTAAGCGAATTTTTGTCCTTATTTTTCATTCATTTTTTTTTTATTTGTGTCAACTTTTGGATGTCCTTTCTTAATGTTCTGGTATTTTGCTTCAAATGAAATAAAGGTAGACAAAAAAAAAAAAAAAAAAAAAAAACCGAAAGAAAAATATATTTAACGCAAAATAATTTTATATTTGTTAATCTGACGATATTTTCATGATTATAAGAAAAAAAAACGCTACAAATTATTCCAAATTGATTTATTATTTCCAAACAATTTAACATCAAAATTAAAATTTAATTCAGTAAACATTAAGCAAAATAAATAAAAATGGATTCATGACTGCCTAAATAATTTTCTTTTATATAATTGATAATTTGCTTACAAAAATAGACAACATTGCTTCAGTTGACGTAAAAAAAAAAATAAATCAAAAACCAAAATAAAGCATGTAAGCTTTGTAGTAGAAAATATGACAACAAGTTAGATAATCTTATTTTTTTACCAAATTTTCCGATTTTTTATAGGACATTTTGTAAACTTTTAAAAAACCATACATCATACTAGTGTATACTTCTTGAGTTGTTCAAAAATCTAATTTTACCATAGCTTGTATTTTTTTTCTATCTTGTTTTCGTTTAAGTTTGTTGTTTAAATTTAAAAGGAAATGACTAGTTAAGGCGCTACAGTTCATCCCGGAAGGAAAGAGCGGATATTAATGTCGATGTAGGCGGTGGCTGATGACCTCTGACTTCGATTCCAAATTTGAAAAACTTCGGTGCAGTAGTCTCGGAGAAAAGCCGCGGACTCCGGTCGAACAAAATTTTTTTTATTCGATTTTCGAATTCTACGTATCGTGAAATATAAAACCTCAACTTTTGAATTTTTTCGAGAATTACAATGGTTCATTATTAACTATAATAAACCGAAATTGTTTTTGATATTTGAGAAATTTTAAAATTATGCATATCTATTTGATTACAAATATCTGATGAAATCATCAAAAATTTAATGTTGATTAAAGAAGAAGAAGAAGAAGCGAATGATGAAGTTAAATTAATTTATTGAACCAGGAAGAACCGACCCGATGACTAACAAGCTGCCTTGTAATTTTGTCATCGGAAATTTCAAAGCATGGCCAATTATAATAATTAAATTGATTAATTCTTGATTGATATTCGAAATAAGATGAGTTCTCAAGGGACAGCTGGAGCAAGGGAGGGAATTAGGAAGTTGTAAATTACTTTTGAATATTCTAATAGCCTCATGTCGTGACCGAGCTGAGCTCTGTACTCTAACAATCGAACTATTTTTGTCGATCGTAAACCAGGAATTCCAATGAAATTAAAACTAGTGGTTAAAACATATCGAAGATTTCTGTTTCGGAAAAAAAATACATTTTTTTAAAATGCCCACCTTGAACATTAATTAATTTCAGGATTATTTGGCTAAAGATGATAACTTAAATAGTTGGTAAAAATAAATTATTACTGTGAAAATTAAAATATTTTTAATATCAACTTCTTACATACTCTTAAATTTAATAGTTGGCTTAGAATCAAGGGTTTATCCAGGAGATGTAACGCGAGGCAGCTGTTTTCTTATAAAATTATGGATTGAATTTTTTTCAACTTCCAACTGAAATATATATGCACCATTATTGAGAAACAATTCTTGCTTCATAAGATAAATCGATATTTATTAAGTTTAGGTTTGTTATCGGATGAGTTGAGATTCTTCTCTAGTTGTGTATAAAATTATACGAATTGATTTTCTTTCTCCCATCTGTGTATTCACCAAAAATAACTTAAATAAATTATTAATAAGCCATAATTATTTTTTTCCCTGTGACCTGGGATAGCACAACAAAGCAAAGAAGTTTTATTCCTTAAAATCATTAATATTACATATACAATCTCTACTAGGTTTAACTCCAGTGACGCGGTTGAGAGAGTAGTGCAGGGATCTCCTGGAATAGTGTTTTTCCCTCCACAATTGGAGGGACAAGTCTGGCTCGGAGTTCCCTCGCCTGATTGTAAATAGTGTACATAGGTGTGTATGTGTTCTTTTGTTTTATTTATTTATTTTGAAGTTATTTTATTCTTATTTATTATATATATACATTTTTTTTCAGTTTAATACATTTTTATTTATTGTACAAAAAAATATATATATATACATATATTACGTTTTATATATATATATATATATATATATATATATATACACATATATATATTAAGTACTCCTTAGGATAGAGGCGAAGAATAAATAAATAAATTCTTCATTCAATAATTATTAATTTTATTTCACACAATCTATTATTCATTCATATTAGATTTCAAAAATGTACT
Organism: Nezara viridula; assembly: GCA_928085145.1. NCBI lineage: Eukaryota > Metazoa > Arthropoda > Insecta > Hemiptera > Pentatomidae > Nezara > Nezara viridula. Next base: position 150,063,855 of record OV725080.1, on the reverse strand, counting down.
ACTTATCATTATATTTTACTTAAATTTTCATACCTTACCTTTAGATACAATAGTTAAGTATATTTCAATTTTTATCAACTTTGTGAATTTATTTATCATAAGATGACATATTTGTTGTTCTCAAATATTTTTACTATAATTGTTTATGATTTTTTTTGTTATCTTATCTTTCCTAAGAAGTAATGAAGATCTGAAACTTTGATACAAAATAAAATAATTTATTTTTACACTTTTTTCCTGCTTAATGCTACCCACAATTAACTTTCCAACCATAAATAAGTAAATTTTATTTTCTTTAATGCATTATCATTTTATTTTTTATGAATTGGAAAATATTCCGTATCACTTTTGGCATAACATTGGAGTAAAAACAAGAAGAAATTGTATGTTTTTATTTAATTTTGTTACCACTTACAAGATTCTAAGTATTTGAGATGGATTTTTATTTTTCTCATTATTTTTATTTTTTATAAATTGGGAAAGAGTCAGTTTCACTTTTGACATACCATTGTGGTGAAGAAAAAAAGAGAAGAAATCGTTTGTTCGTTTACAAGATTATATGTATTTGACATTTATTTTATTTTTACATTTCTTACTATGTATATATACATTTTCTCACCTCTCAATTCACGTTTGTATTTACGTTGTATTTAGTTTACAATACTATTTAATTGTTTACATTTCCATTGCGAGTATTCATTCAAAGCTCTTAAGCAACAGATATAAATAATTCATTTTCTTTACTTATTTTTTTTTTTCTTTTTATGGCTGGAAAGGCTTTTTCATAAAATTAGTGTAATGTCCCTTTTCTATTTATATGTTAACTTATTTTTATTTTATTTTTCTTAAGCAGTGATATTGCAATACTGTCATCCTGCCTTTATTAATACTTTTTTAAGCTATGTACATACCTCTTTTTTTTTTTTCATTTTTAGTTATTCTTTTATGTATTACATGTTTTGGCCAGATGTAATGCTATTTTTTATGAACAATATTGTTATTCTTAAGAGACGTCCAAGAATTAAGTTGATATTTCTATTCTATTCTAAATATTTTTCTTTTGGTGATAGCTCAAAGAATCCGGACATTAACTACTACCGTATAAGAAAAATATTCATTGTTTTCTAAAACACTTTGCAAGTATAAAATAAATAAGAGACTGTTCAGAATCGTTAACCCTTTTAATAAGATATTGACGAGACTATAATTCGACAGATTTCCTACAATTAACACCCCGCGGAGGAATATTAACTGTATAATTGTAGGGGAAGGACAAAACAAGTGTTGAGTCCTTCCTGATGACCGTTCCGGACAAAAAACAGGACTCCTCGAGGAGCGGGCCTGTGAAAAACAAACGGCAAAGCGGTCTCTAATTTGACAGTTTCCTTGAGAAAAACAGGGCCCTCCCCTCCCCCCCGGGAGCCCTTTAGGCAGGTAATTATCTCAGGTAATTGTCCTCAAGTTTATCCTTAAGTCAACACCACTACTCCTTATAGATTCCCACATTTCTTTCTATAATTACACTGCAACAGATGCCTCATTACGAACAAAAACATAGCAATTTCTACCCAATTAGCTGACCTGCAGAAATGGAGTCTCTGAGATCACTGGAAGCAAAACATTATAAGTGACATAAATTAACGATATATAAATTAGATCTCTCTATTATATAAAAAAAATCTGGTGAGCGCAACAAACAACTTTCACTTACCGCTCTACTTTGAATAGAAATTATTTTCTGGCAATGTTGGGCTATTATAAATTTTATAAAGTGCATTTAGACTTACAATATTTACATTGCCTGTCGTCGATATGTCAAAAGTTGTCTCACTAATTCTAAGTGGATACTGTTGGGATCTTAAAAAGGAAAAATTATTCGTTAATTTAATTTTTTACCAGTAATGAGGCTGATTTAGAGGCGTTGGGATTTCCTAGAGTCCTGCCTTTTCTTCCTCGAGTGGGTAGAAAGGCTTGGCTCGGAGATCTTGAGTTAATGATTTTTTATTTTTTTTTAAATATTGTATAGAAGCATGTCTGTATGTGAGTAGTTGTTTTTATTAGTTTAATTTCTTTTTGTTTAGTTTAGTTTATATACATTTACTTTTAGTATTATTGTTTTAAATGTATTATTTATTGTTGATAGAGCGTTAATGTGCTCTCTGAACACTATTATAAATGTCCTTATTCGTGACAGATTGTAATATCTCTCAATAAACACAGTTTAAAAAAATTTAATTTTCTAAAGGTTACTTTTTTTTAAAACCGATTTATTGAAAAATATTACAATTTGTCTCTAAGTACAGCTCGAAAAGGTTACATATTTATTTTTCGGAATAAACGAACGATAGATACCTAATTATTTAAATATAATACCAGATCCAGAGTTAATATCTGTAGTAAATATATATAGGCTAAGAACATATCCATGAAATATTTTTACATTTCACTTCTTCTTTGAAGTATAATGAAGTAGTATTATGAACAATGTAATTTTCTCGATTCGGTGGATTTCAAATACTTTTTTTTATAAACTTAAAAAAAAATTATAAGATTACATTTAGTAAGAAAATTTAATTTAAGGAAACATGTGATTTACATTAAATAATCTTAGTTTTCAAAAATTATTATTTATATTTTTTTCGTCACTCGCAGTTAAAAAATAAACCCTCCAATCACATATCACAAACCTTGAAGAATGGTGCCATGACTGGAGAATAAATATAAATTCCAACAAATCCCATCAAATTATCTTCACCCTTCCTCGTAAACCTACAACTTCTTTGCCCTATAATATCCTTCAATGATATTCCACTTGTTCCTGTTGAACAAATCCGCTACCTAGGACTCCACTTGGATAAAAGTCTCACTTGGAATCTGCATACCAGACTGAAACGACAAGAAACTGCTCGACGTTTCCGACTGCTCCAACACTTTCTAGACAAACGCTCTAAACTTTCAATTAATTACAAAAAACTCATCTACTTAACCATACTATATGGACCATACCACAAGACCTATATGGACATACGGGTTTGTGCTTTGGGACTCTACAAAACCATTGAATTCCTATCGTATCCAATCCAATCTCGTATCCTTAATGCCCCATATTTTGTCACAAATAAAGCCATTCATAAAGACCTTAATGTTCCATATGCAGCTGATTTAGCCCAAGCCAGATACCTATCCTTTCTTGATAAACTCCAGTCCCATCCGAATCCACTTGTTTCCAGCCTTGCTTCTTCATCGATTCCTGATAATTTCTCTGTGCGTTTGAAAAGAAGATGGCCTCGTGATCTTCTTACCTAAAATTAAATAGGGAGTGCTACCTAGATAGTGCCCAGTGGCAGTATCTTTTCTAGTCTATTCATTTCATTATTTCTAATGTGTGCATTTTTACTAATTGTATTTTTTATACAGTTGTAAACTTCATGAAATAAATAACAAATAACTGCTATGATTCCCTTACTTTTGAGTATTAATTACCTCTTCTATTAAATTACTTCAGTAAAGGATTTGTATGTTCTATTTTTAAGGTATAGTTGAGTTATAGAAAATTTTAAATTAAATAAAAAACATCATGTATTTTTTTTCTATGATCATATGCCATATAGCACGTTGAATCTCTGCTCTATATTACTGTATGTTTATTGCTTCTTTTCTTGTTTTTTCATATTAATACGTTTTTCCATCATTATTTCCATCAAAATTATTAATAATTAGCTTCATATATTATTATAAATCGGAATATACCACCTGTTACTATACATGGTCACACAAAAATATCTCATACATAATATTACTAAATTCCCCTTCTGTTTAAATTGAGAATAAGTGTGAATTAATTTGCGAAATGTATTGATCGAAATACTTTTTGAATCCTTCTTTTAGAAACGAGAGTAAATGAATTGTGTTATATATGGGAGGACTTCATCGTAAATATATCATCTCTAAGGTCAGCTAAAAACTAGAAACTCTAATTAGAAGCAAGCCTATTCCTTTGATTTAGTGAGGACGTGTATAAATGCCTTCTCACGTTTCTTAATGCTTTGTCAGTTTTATCTTTCGGTTAAGTTATTATTATTAATATTCTATTGCGCACTGTGATCCAATCTTTCGTCTTCTTAGCGTGACCACATGTGTTATATAGGGAAATATCTAATTTATTTTTTAGTTTGAAAGTTTTGGGTTATTAATTGTGAGTTTAGCAAAGAAAACTTGCTTTGTGACAAGTAATTAGTATATATATATCACATATTATTATAAATTAACGTTTCGGGATTATTTTCTCATCCTCAGAACTTTTTGTAGTATTTAATTACAATTTTATATTTTATTGACCTCTGCTATTTTCCATGTTGGCAGACTGCTTATATCAGTTGCTAAGTATAAAATATCAGCTTTAACACAAATAGAATGAAAGTTAAAAATTTTGACATACGATCTTTCGCAATAACAGTAGTTTTTATATACATAATAGGTATGATTTCACTGGATGGAACAAAGAATCCGTAGGAAAAATTTGACTTTTTGATTGTTCGGAGTTAATGAGAGCAATACTTTTTTTAATAATAAGGATACAGAAATATAAAAATATTTGTGAAGTTCATACAATCTTAATATTTAGGGGGAAAATCGAGACCACGATGAATTGGTTGAACATCGATAGAAATAATCACAATACAAAATAAGTATAATTATAAACATATGTTGTTGCATGGTTAAAATTATTATGCTTTATTATTATTTATTTGCCTATTTGGTATGTGTGCTCCTTTGTCTGCGTTATATTTTCATTTTTTTAACATAAATGTTATCTGGGACAAATCATTTCTTGCCTAACAATTGGTTTGGTTTATGAAGTACTTAAATTTACCTTTGCACTTTGTACTTATTATTTATTATTTCTCCTTATATGGATTGTTATTTGTTATTTTTATTAGATTTATTAATTTTATTGCTTTAATTTTGTTAATTATTAATTATTATTAGTCAGAAAATTTATTATTTGATAAGCCTATAGTTTAAAAACTGCGCGTTCGATTCGACCCCAACTTTTAATAAATTTGGTAGACAGTATAAACAGTATAGAAATTACTCAGTATCAATTTCATTGAATACCATTTAATAATTAAAATTAATATAAATATTTGTTAACAATATAATGGCTTTGTAATGGGAAAGGCTTTGATCATCTGGAGTGTGAGTTAGGTTAAGGCAATATTTTTATGGCGTTATGAAATTTTAGGTTTTATTAAAGAAGTCAATTTATAATGTATTGTTTTGTTGACTCCAAATGTTACTGATATGGTACTTACTTTCGTTACTTAGATTTCGTGTAATTAAATTTGTGATTGTGTTTATTTTTATTGAACTCCAAACAACTCACCTTTAAGATCGAAGTTGTGTGAACTTCACAAATATTTTTATATTCTAGCTTAATTAGTTTTGTTCTGATTAAAAAAAAATATTGGTCTCGTTAATTCAGAACAAACAAAAAGTTGAATTTTTCCTATGCATTCTTTGTTCCACCCATTTTACAAATGAAAACATACATATTAAGTTTATATCACTACTGTTAATGTGAAAGGTCGTATGTCAAAATTTTCAACTTTCGTTCTATTTGTGTTTTGTATGTTTCTTTTATGTATGTTTGTTGGCAGTTTTGGAAATTTAATTTGGAATTCTACGTTTTTTATCTATTTTGTCTTTCGTATATATCTAAAGATATATTTAAAAAATATTAATAACACAGTATTTTAATATTTATTCTAAAACTATTGAACACAATATATTGTTTTTTTATATATTGTTTTATATTTAATATATTGTTTAATATTTTATTGTTTTTAATATAGTATAGTTATTTTAAACCAATGGTAAACTTAATATAAAATGTAGTTAATTATAAATTTGTTTATTAGTTAAATAATACCTTTTTACTAAACAGGGAAAAACTCTTGACCAACATATAACAATATCAAGCCAACAGTAACCTTTTCAATTCAATAGAAATAGTTACATTCAAAATGGAAAAGGTTACAATTGGCTTGGAAATGGCATAGCCTGTTCGGTGCGATATTAGTCGTTAGTTTGTTGTGCGGTATGGTATACCAGGGGCGCCTTTCCAAATTGAAGAGTTTTCAATAAAAATTATTAAAGAAAGACTCATCTTACAGAAATTACAACTTTTTTTTCTCAGTGTAGTGAAAAAATTGGACTGGTATATATTTTTTAATACTCACATATACTAGTCTAATTTAATTATAAAAATATATTTTACGCGTATCACACAATCTATTATGTTATTATATTAAATTAAAAAAAAATGTACTACACATCATTATATTTTACATAATTAAATAATGTTTATTTTGTTCTCATATTTTTACAATATTTTTAAATGATTTTTGGTTTAAATCTCATCTTTCTTCAGCCCTGATGAAGGCCAGAAGCTTGGACCGAAACTTCGGTCCATTTTTTTTCTCACTGACCGCAACCCCTAACTTCCCAACCAAATTAAATAATGATCGATTAGTAAGTATTGATCACCGATATACAACCATCTCACCCTCCGCCAGCACTAGAAGAACTGCCTCCACGAAAGAGGAAGCCTAAGAAGAGGCTGAAACAAGATCTAATTGGTCGGCGCCAGCGTGGCCCACGTGTCAGAGCGGCTTCCGGCGATGGTCAGTCCCAGGTGGAGGACATTCTTCAGCTCCAGCTCGGCCGCTTAGGCTTCGGCCTGGAATTCCAGTTTTTTTCTTTGTGGGAAAATCCTTCGTTCTTCGGAGCTAGACAAGTGGTAGAGAATATGTGCGCTGTTTTTGCGATCTACCGCAGCGTTCTAGGTTAGGCTGGTGGGGAACTGTGGGGTTTCGCTACGTTTTAGCAAAATATTAGGATAGTAAACATCTGCCTTTGTTGTATACCTTCTCTTATATCGTATATTTAAGAGTCTAATATTTACAAATGTCCACTACCATTTATTTTGTTTTATTTTTTTACTTCCATTACTTACATGTCCCGAGCGTCTGTGGCTCTAGTGTCCTCTTTCAGTCTCCACTGGCTTCTAATACTAGTGATGTGGCTGGAAAAGTGGCACTGCGATCTCCTGGAGTCTTGCTTTGCCTTCCACATGTGGGGGAAAAAGCCTGGCTCGGAGATTCCTGGGCGAATGTATATATCGTATATAGGTATGATTGTGTTTAGAAGTTTCTATTTTATGTTATTGTTTACTTTTTTTTTTTTATTTACTTTCTTCATCAGTATTATTTATTTACTCTTTTATTATTTATATTTATTTCTCTATTATCTGTATATATTGTTTGAATGAGAACTCTTAGCCCTAATACTTATAGCCCTCCAGCAGTGGCTGATTGTATTATTATTCAATAAATAGATTATTACTTCCATTACTGATCCTGGTATAAGGAAGGCAAGAATCCGGCAAGTGAGTCTCCTGGTCTTCATAAATAATAATAATAGCAGCTTTATTACATATTCTTAGTACAATATAAAGCCTGTCTAATGGAGATAATATTCCTGTTTGAACAAAAAAAAAAAAAAAAAAAAAAACAAACAAAAACAACGCGTCTCGGTGTCTGGAGAGCTTTTAAAACTTTGGCATTGATCATCCGCCCTCTCTCCTGGCATGAGAAAATAACAGCAATATAAAGATTAAAATTGAATATATAGGTATATAAACACTAATTGTAGGTATAGGTATATAAAATAATACCAGAAATGAAACATAAATAATTTATATAAATATAGATATAAATAATTTATTTTTTAGGAGAGCTCTATTACAGTATAAGTACAGTGTTGAAATCAAACGATTAGTACCGACCGAAGGAGCAAAGCGTGTTTAAATATTGTTTTAATAAGAAACCGAATTGAGTTTTGTACTTCGCATCTGGAAAAACTTCGAATACGATTTTTCATAGCAATTAAAAAATAAAAATTGTTTGCCTCAAATTTTCACCGAATGATCAATGTGGGTTCAAGTATCTTTTTTATTACAGTAGCTATCCCTGTTGAGCAAATCCGATACCTAGGACTCAACGACTAACTTGGAATCCTCATACTAGACTGAAACGACAAGAAACCACTCGACGTTTCCGAATTCTTCAGCACTTACTAGACAAACGCTCTAAACTTTCAATTAATTACAAAAGACTCATATACTTGACTTTAATAAGGCCTATTTGGATTTACGGAGTTGAGCTATGGGGATCCACTAAACCATCGACTTCCTCTCGTATCCAATCCTTACAATCCAAAATCATTCGTAAAATCCTCAATGCTCCCTACTTTGTAACAAATAAAACCATCCATAATGACATTAATGTTTCTTTTGTTTCAGATCTGGCCCAATCCAGATACCTATCCTTCCATAATAAACTTCAGAATCATCCCAACCCTCTCGTTTCTAACCTTGCTTCCTCTTCAATTCCTGATAACCCTCCGAGGAAAAGAAGATCGCCCTGTGATCTCCTAATGTAAACCATTGGGTAGTTACTCAGCAAGTATTTTCATGTCATTATGTACATTATGTTCAAATTTACTAGGTGTATTTATTTAATACAGTTGTAAATGTCTTTAAGAAATAAAAAAAAAAAATACAGTAGCGATGTATTTACATTTACTTTCAGCCAATTACTCAAAAAGTACAAAAATTGAACTGCACTTTTTTTTTTGTAAGTACATATAAAAGTGAATGTGCAAATACTTATGAGAAAAAAAAAATGTTGGAAACATTCAAATTCGCTTATGTTTACGTTCAATAATGATTATGGTCGAATTTCGACCAGTTATATGAATAAATAGTTATAGTTAATTAATTTTAACAATAATAATTGGTCATTCGTTTCTTGAATGATTTGAGTGAATGAATGAAGCTTGAATAATTGAAGGTTCAGCATCTTACCTTCACTGATCTGATCTAGCTATTCACGAAAAAACAAAACAAAAAAACAGACGGCATTAGCATTCTCTAATGTTGTAAAGTTTCGGCAGATAAATTGGCATCATCAATCAAATTATAAATAAGTAAACAGAAACAAACTTTAATGGCCTACGACATTCATCAGGGACATCATCATTCAAGAAAATTATTCCCCGGAGGTCCAACTATAGATCATGGCGGATATAGTTTTGACAACGCCGGATGAAAAAAACGCCTACTGGTGAGTTAACAAATGAGCGATGTATATCTAATGATTCTGAGCGAATAACTTCAAAGATAAAACCCTTTCAAGGTTCTTAATAATCTGAGCTTTCTGATCAGAGATATCTATTATCGCCTTACTGCAAGGGCCAAACATTAACGATTTATCTCGATGAATACTTCATTAAATATCAATTTTACATTATTTTGTTTCCTACAAAGTATACAACAGTGTAACAGCAAGTTTTTTAAAAAGCTGTGAATAAGAAATAAGTCAATGTTTCGCCAATTCAACGCGAACAAGAAAAATATAAGACTGCACAAAGATGAAAACAAGAGAAAGTACCTACCTATTCAATAGGCTATATATATATATATATATATATATATATATATATATATATATATATATATATATATATATATATATATATATATATATATATATAGATAGATAGATAGATAGATAGATAGAAAAATAATTTTATTCTGGAACACAGTCCCTTGAGAATAACAAAATAGAACAAAATTAAAAGATCACATCTGGCCAAAATAAAATCATTCGAAAAAAAGAAATAATGTAAAAAATATATAAGGTAAACATTCTATATACAAAAAAAAAAACGAAACTATATACAAAACAATTAATACTATGACAAGACACTTAAAGCTATTGGCACTGATAGACTAGTATACACTTTTAAGAAAATAATAAAGAATTAAAAAATAAAAATGTATCAAATTCTCTGTTAAAATCAGCTCGAATGGTTAGGTGACTGTTTTTGGGATAGGAATTGGAATAGCAGGGTTTTGAATGTGGATATGGATGGGGAATGTCGAATTTTGATAGGGAGGGAATTCCAGAAATTGACAGAGCGAACAATAAAGGAATGTTGGAATCAGGCAGATCTGTGAGAAGGCATGTAAAGGTTAGAAAGTCGAGATCTTGTGGACAGGGAATGGAGTGAGGATTTGAACTGGAGAAGATTGTAGGCATAAGAAGGACGATGATTGTTGGTGATTTGGTAGAGGAACGTACCTAGAAAATATTGTCTTCGGAAGGGGGGGGAGGAGCCACTTTAACTCAGCGTAGTGGTGAGAGACATGGGAGAATCTTGGGACCCCGATCACAAATCTTACACAGATGTTCATTAGTCTTTTCAGTCTATCACGGAGCTCCACAAAGAGGCCATCATATACCACACAGCTATAATCAAAGTGGGAGAAAATGACAAAGGAAACTAGGAGTCTACGCGCATGTTAAGGTAGGAGATGGCGGAAGCAATGGAATTTTTTGAGGGTGGAAATTGTCCGTCGAGAGATATGAGAAATATGGTGATTCCAAAAGAGGTTTTGATCAATGATAAATCCTAAATTTTTAACAGAGGAGTAGAAGGAGATTGGCTGGTCATTAAGGTGAAGGATGGAAAAGTCTGGATGGGATCTAAGAAGGGGTTTGGAAGCAATGACACTGACCTGAGTTTTGGCAGCATTTAACCTTAATTCATGTGTATGTATATATATATATATATATATATATATATATATATATATACACACTTTAAATATAAATAAATTCCCTAAAAAAAAAAATCATTGAAAATCATCCCAGGATCCAACTAGTTTATATATATATATATATATATATATATATATAGGATGTCCTGTAAGTATAAATATATATATATATATATATAGGATGTCCTGTAAGTAGAAACAAATTTTTAAAAGGTTGATAGTAGACATTATGATCTACAAAAAAGTTCATATAAACAATTTCCTAGTTTGCAGCCAAAAAAGTAGCAATTTTAAGATTTGTGTTTTTTTTATGCCAGTCTAGTTTTTTGTTGAATAGGAAGCGATAATCTAAAAAATATTTGACTTAAGTAATTAAACATTGCTCTATATTAACTGGAAAAATGTACTTTAGAGAAAAGTAGATTTTGTAGTTTTTAAAACTATCTAAAGAGGACTGTCGGATAAACACAGCTAAAGTTAAAGTTCATTTAAAAAAAAAAATTAGTTTTTTTTTTTTTTATCACTCTTCATCTGTACTACAGTTACCCGCTTTTAAAAGAACTTTATCGTTTTTATAATCTTCAAGTCTATATTAATTAAGCTGAGGTATATTGGGGAAACTGGAGCTCTTGATGCTAGGGAGCCAAAGCTGGATTTTATTGGTTCTCACAACGTAAAAATATAACCGTTTCTAATTTCGTTGAAGAATATTTAAATCGTTTTTTTGATCTAGGAATACTTGTTAGAAACAAAAATGCTATTTAAACAACTTTATCCAACAATTTATACTCCAGAGACATTGAACGTGGCTACAATTCAAATTACAGCCCAATGCATCGACGTATTTGTGGTTACGATTGCTCAGAACCCGAAAATTATTTAAAATTTTTGATACCTCTAAGAAAGTTACGAAGGTTAATTCGTTTAAGATTATCGAGTAGTGACCATCTAAAATTCCTCCATGGGAACATTACATACGTCATAAATACAAACGAAGTCTGCAAGTGGTGCGGCCAACTTATCAATAACGGTTTAAGCACTTGATGCTGGAGTGTTTGTTCCTGAAGACACATAGAAGGAAATACCTACGTACACATATAGAGGCTGCCACAGATGATTTATCACTGGAGTGTTTGTTGGATATAATAAATCTTGACTAGTTGAACAAAATATTTTATTTTATTATAAATGTTTGTGACTCTATCAATACAAGTACAAACCCTCAGCTTTAGGTCAGTCAGGCATGTGTTCATATGTCCGTGGATGTACGTGTATTTATTCACTATTTGGGTGGCTTTTAAATACTATTATTATTAATTGTACGATTTTACATGTGCGTTGTAATATTAAGATCTCTGTTATTTGTTTTGATTGGTTGTGTTTTGCATAGTAAATTTTAGTATACATTTTCTTTTATTCATTTATGATATTTATTATATAAATACATTTATATTTAAATAGTAAAAATATTTAGAGTATACAAATATTTATGATGTTTGTTATATAAAATATTTTTGTTTTTGATTTCTTATACTGTAGTTAATTACTTATTTTCTTCTACTTATAAAACTAATCCCTTCTAACAACTAAATGGGCCAGACTCCATGGCTAAGATGTATATTAAGTCAATAAAATGTTTCTATTATATTTTTATTTTATATTGGGAAAAACTTGAGATTCAAATTGTAATTAATTTTCAATGTTTGGAAGAGGACGGAATAAAGGAAGAGAGATGGTTTAAGATAATCAGTCCTGAGAGATAGCATAAAGAAATTGTAAGAGAATATAGCATTATGACTGAAGTGAAAACTACCAAATAACTTATTTACAAAATATCACTTCTTACAAATTAAATAAGGAAGAAATAAATACTATCATTTTCGTCATTGATTCGATCCATTCATATTTCTATCTCGCTTGCGACAGGGTACAAGTCATTAAGGTTTCCAGCTCCGCCAAAATCTGAATGGTATAGTTGTCAACTTCTTTCACAATGCCCTTATCACCACTGATAACACGTCATTCATTCTTATCTATAGCCGTCCTGTTAGAACCAGCTGGTCACTGATAAGAGCGAAATTATTTTGTCGTTGATAACAAAGAAACTGATAAAAATAACAGAGGGTAATGATTGTTTTAGTGTATTTTAGGAAGCGAAATTCTCACTACTGATAATAATTGCACTAATTTGTTTATTGGCTATTATCTGAATTTTATGACGTACTTCATAATAATAAGATTATGTATATGTCAAAAATCATAAAGTAAAGACTTCAAAGCCAGATAGCTGCTTCTTTACTGATAAAGCTACTCAATTAGAACTACGTGGGTAAGGTCATTAGTCCTTTTCCTATCTAAAAATGTCTCTCAAAAATATCAATATGCATCTATGGAACTGTTTTAAAAATAACTAACCGCTACAAAGCTCAGTTAGTAGATTTGCAGAGTAAAAAATAACCTTTATTCTTTCAAACGACTGCTTAGATCACTAAATATTATTTCACATGTTTCAAATGTTTATCTTAAAATATTTATTTGCACCTGTCAAATTGTTTCGATAATCAGCAAATGAGGTGAAATGTGAGAAATAATGACGTGCCAGGTATGGGGAAAGACAGGACTTAGCAGCACCTCTTCCCTGACTTGTTTCAATTACCTAATTTGTTTGAGGAAGGAGATCCCTCATCCAACGCTTTTTCAGTCTCCTCCTCATATTCAGGGGTATGCCAGTTGTTGCCATGTCCGTTATTAATCTGTTGTAATGTCCGTTTAAATATGTATAAAATCGTTGATAGAGTGGGTCGTTATGTATAGGTCGACTGTTAACATTAAAATAACCGCCAGGTTTTCCCCCTTTACTTAATCATTTAATTAAGGATACCTAATTTGTAGTAGAGGCCGGGTATGTCCAGAAGGGTCTCTCTGTCTCTGGGTCGCCTCACGGCCAATGAAACATAATAAATAAATTTTCTTCCATCAGCCGGGATTTGAACCTGGGTCCTTGAGCATTGAAAGATTTCTCTAATCTACCCCTCTAATTTATATTTATATTTAATAATATATTTAAATAATATATTATTATTAAATTTGGTTATTTGGGTAATAAAAGGCTCCCTAGTTATAAATAACATGAATCGTTTTGATAAATTAATCTTACCATTTTTTTTACATTAAAGAATGGGTAGTAAGGCAATGTGCTTCTACGCTCCGGGGTTCAGGTTGGAATTATTAATAGAGTAGAAGCAATTTTATAGTCAAACGTGATTTGGGTCAAATAATCAGCTTGTCCTAACAGTTGGGGATGACTTAGTATTTTCTCCAAGATACTAAACCAACTCTCAGTGGAGGAGAAGATACTGAAAAAAAAAAAATGTATACAAAATTTACTAACATCCCCAAAAAATTCCTTCATCTTATGATACGTTGTATTATTTAATTTCCTTATTACTATGTCATTTCTTGATTGACCGATATTATTTCCGATATTATATATATATATATATATTTCCGTAAGGAGATGGAAATATTTAGAACATTGCTAGTAGACATCAATATCTACAAAAAAGTTCATATAAACCATTGCCCGATTTCCAGCATAAACGTCGCACATTTAAGATTTGTGTATTTTTATGCGAGTCACGTTTTTGGTGAATAGAAAGCGATAACTTAAAAAATATTCAATTAAAGTAATTAAACATTGCTCCATATTAACTGGAAAAAATTTACTTTGGAGAAAAGTTGATTTTGCAATTTTTAAAACTATTTAAAGAGGATTATTGAGCGGTTAGTTCCGTTAAAAAAAATACAAATTATATCTGTTATAATTTATAAAAATAGAAAGCTTATCTAATTTAAATTATATTTTTTTTGTTGATATTTGAAAAAGTACCATTTGTGATGATTATTTTTAACACAATTAATATATATATATATATATATATATATATATATATATATATATATATATATATATATATATATATATATATATATATATATATATATATATATACAAGAGTCCCTCCTGGGGCACACCCAGCCTCTATAAAGTGGGTACCCTTAAATAATTAATTAAGGGGGAAAACCTGGCGGTTGAACGTGATCTCAGCCAAATCACCTCCTTGCATAACCGCTGGCTAAGAAACAGTTCTTTTCCTAAATAGTATTCATTTTTTTTTTAATATTAGAACCTCCGAGGCGTCTGAAGAGAAAATGGCCTCGAGATCTCCTTTTGTAAATACATTTTTAGAATGCTACCAGTGACTAGTTACTCAACAAGTGGTTTCATGTTATTATGTTTTTTTTGTTCACATTTACTAACTATATTTTTATTTTTAACACAGTAGTAAATATCAAAAATTAGAAACATAGTAATGTGTTTTATACGAAAGAATTTTTGAAGCTAAAGCCCAAATTATAAAAAATCTGAGAGAATCTGCTGTGTTTTTAATCTACCTGAAGTCGTAATACCGATTTCTTTATACTATTTTTGTTATCTAGGTTGTCTTCATAGGATATTTGGATACTTCCTAAAAGTTTTTTCTTTCGGATTCTGTTATTTAATAAAATGTTGGTGACATAACTTTGTGTAATGGATAAGTTTGAAACTTACAAAATTATCTAACCCTATTAACGGTATGATTATAAAAAAAGAAAATATTTAAATTCTTAATATTATTATTAAAGAAAAAAATAATAATATCGTAACTCTCTAATATTTCAATTAAAAAACCGCGAACTGAGTCGTTATCTTTAATTATCTTTTTATCACAGCAATTTTTTTTTAAGATAAATTCTTTGGACAGTTTAATGTTTCCTTTTACGAAAGAGATAACTTTGGTTGGCAACAAATCTTATGTTTTTTGTTACATTTTTTTAGCAGTTTTTGTTATTTAAAAACGATAACACATCTAATGCGGAACAAAGGTTGTATTTAAACAGGTCAATGAAAAAAACTTTCTTGTTTCGGTCAGACCTGAGCTTGGAGCTTCGAGGCCACATTAAAAAGAGTGCCGATAGCATTAACCAAGTGAAGGTTAATTATGGAAATCCATCTACACCCAACAACTTGCAGACAAAGCACCACCTCACCGAAGGCTCAGGTATCCGCTTTAGCCATTCACCAGACAGAACAGAACAGATGGAAACGCTTAAGATCTGAAATGAAATTAATTTTTCGGCTAGTATGAGGTAACTACTAAACTTTCTTGGTTTTTATGGTATATCCTACAATTGATTTATATATTGCTTGGTTGTTATATGTAGGTTAAGGATTTTCATGTAAAATCTATATTCTCCGCAATTATGTAATATATATATATATATATATATATATATATATATATATATATATATATATATATATAAAATAATAATAATAATAATAAAAGGCTTAACGAACCCGAAGGTTCGATGTCGACACCACCAATCGCTTATTACACACCTCTCTCCATAGTTCGCCATCCAAACCCAATCCCTTCTGATCGGCTTTAACGCAATCTTCCCAACTTCGCTTCGGTCTACCCCTTGGACGTTCACCATCCAGTACAGCAAATATTAACCGTTTAAGAATTCTTTCGTTACCAAGCCCAACAATTTTACAAGACCATTTGATTCGCCGCGATGAAATCACCTCAATTATATTAACCGGATGCATTTCACGCAATTCGGCGTTGTGTAACTGTCTGGACTATATATATATATATATATATATATATATATATATATATATATATATATATATATATATATATATATATATATATATATATATATATATCAAATTCAAATATATCAAAATATGCTTGTCTTGAAATCTTGAAAGTCGATGAAAATAGAAAAGAAACAGACTAATATTTATGAAACGTTCACAAAACTTATTTGAGTTAATATTGTGTTTTTATTTAAAGGGTGGATTATAAGTTAAATGAAACAAAATATTTACATATCTGTGCATTAATGTTATGAAAAGTAAATAAAAATTTAGAAAAAAAAAATACGTTGATGAATTTCTACATATTTATTTTTTATATTAAAAAATTAAAATATATATATATTTTTTTTTTCCCAGAGAGAAAAATCTATAATTTCAATATTTGGTACACAATATCCTAATGATGTCATTAGTTAACAATATTACAATGTTGGCTGAATAGGACTTGCTTAGACAAGTTTTAAGGCAAAAAAAAAAATGACAATGTATTCATTTTGCAAATAAATTGAGAAAGTACTGTTTCTTAGTCAACGGTTGTACAAGGAGGTGATTTGATATAGATCACGCTCAACCACCAGGTTTCTACCTTAATAAATTATTTAATTATGGGTCTCACTTTGTAGAGACTTGGTGGGTGTGCCTCAGGAGGGTCTCCTGATCCCAGGGTTTGTCCCACGGCTGATGAAACGCAATAAATAATTTTTCTGCCATGAGCCGGGATTCAAACCCAGGACCTTGAGCATTACCCCCACAGATACCCCACTCCATTCTAAAATATTGTATCTATAAAATCTCAGCTTATGAATTTAAAATATTTAGGTACCGGTTTTCATAATTAGTAACTCTTTGAGTAAAATACCACAATTTCTCAGGACGTACAATGTTTTCTAAATTTTGGATGTTTTATTAAGATAAGAATGCATCTCGACACTATACTTACTATAGTACTTTTGAGATTGATTTGACTTCTGAAATTTTACAGATTAAGTTCACTAGGATGCGTACAACGTAAGAAATACTGAATATTATATATAATTATTAGGGAAAAATACTTTAGACCTTCGCGATGAATCTAATCTGATAGAATTTCATGTCCGAGCACAAGGCACTTTTCTACTCCTAATTGAATGGGTCCAGAAAATTTTAAATAGGTCGATCAGTATGTTATATATTCGTATATTCACATATTCATATATATTATGTAGGTATACTACAAATATATAATATCCTCGAAATATATACAAATATGTAAAAATAAAAAAAAATATTAATTTCATTTTTAATTGAATGGAATGTAAAATAAACTGTCGAGGAAGCGTTTACACAGCTTAAAAAATAATATGTAAATATGTCAGGCTCTTAGTTATATGTATTGACTTCAATTTAGGCAGGCGTTTCAGGTATGCCATTCTGCATTACCGCCTACGCAATAAACAACTATAAACCAAACATACTTATCAATTTACACTGAACATACTAAATATCCCCTATCTTAACAGCTACATTCAATCTTGCTTACTTGTTTTTTTTTTTTTTTTTTCTGTCCTCCTTGATATTATATATATTCCTTATTATCATATATGTTGATAACTATTGTAGATAGCAAAATTATATTGACGAAAATGTGTATCTTATAATGTTTTTTAGGAGATTGTTTTTGTTGTATCGCGTAATTTTATTTTTTATTTATTTTTTTTTTGTATCTGTTTATTGAGTAATAATACATTTTGCCACACTTAAGGGCACTGAGTACTAAGGCTGAGTGAGGCACATTCATACCATATATACAATACCATAAAAAAAAAAAAATAAAAAAAAAAATAAATAAAAAAAATATAAAAATCTATATAACAAAGGAAAAAACTATAATAAACCAAGGAAATGTAACTTAAGAGTTAAAATTAAATGAAATACAGAAATTCATAGCAAAATTAAATAAATTATAAGTAATAGAAATAAATAGAAAAACATTCATACTTAAATACAATATTTACAATTAGGCAAGAGATCTCCGAGTCCAGCCCTTTCCACCACGTGTGAAGGACAAAGCGAAACTCTAAGAGATCCCAGCGCTTCTCTCTCAACCGCGTCGCCGGCATTACCAGTCCGGTGGAGACTGAGAGAGGGCACTAAAGCCACAAACACTCATGACTTGAGTGGAGAAGCTGGCCATTGCCAGAACTCCAGTGACTTCTTTACAAGAGATCTCGAGGCCACTGCCGTTTCAACCTTCGAGGAGGATTGTAGGGATAACTGGAGCTAGATGAGGATTGTGCTAAAGGGTTAGGATGGTGGATTAGGTTCATGTGAAAATTTGAGAATCGGGATGGAATAACGTCAAGGATATAAGGGATGTAAAGGTCATGATGTAGGGTTTTGTTTGTAACGTAATAAGGAGCATTGACTATCATACGGAGGACTTTAGACTGAAAGGATTGGATGTGTTTGATGTTCGAAAATTTAGTTGTCCCCCACAGTTCAAGTCCGTAGGTCCAGATGGGTTTGAGTATGTTCTTGTATATTAATAGTTTGTTTTCTATTGATAGATCGGGTTTTCTGTTAAGTAGTATAGGTGACCAAATCGTCGGTTAAGTTCTTGTCTTTTAAGTCTAGTATGTGGGTTCCAAGTTAGTCTTTTGTCTAAAAGGAATCCAAGATTGATCCAAGAGGAATGTGTCTGAGACGGGGAGAGGTACAGAGTTGAAAAGGATATGTGGACAGGATCTGCGTCGGAGGGTAAAGGTGACATGCTTGCATTTGGATTCATTGATCTTAATGCGCCAATTGTTGCACCATTGCTCAATTAGGGAGATGTGTCTTTGTAGATTTAAGGATGCAAGTAATTTTATTAATGAAAACATTTATTTATTCATTCATTCATAAAAAGTATATATCAGAGAACCTGTTGTCACTATGCAATGCCATTGCACCTAGCCTAACATCAATGGAATAGCGGTTTATTCATTGATGCATTGAGCTCGCTTACATTGTTGTAACAAATTAGCAAGTGCATCGTGAAGATATGATCCTATTTGATAGCGGACAGCTGTGCTCTAAATATAACTGTGTTCGCCAGTGAGCAGTTCATAGGTTGCAGATAGCGAGCTCGATAGAAGAAAGAGGCGATTGTTGTCCAACGGGACTAGGCTCAATGGCTATCTAAGGTCAGTCACTTTGTGTTGGGAATTAACGTCCCGGAGTTATTTTAGACTATCGTCTCCTCGTTCCCATAGATCTGATAGTCACTCTTCTCGGTACTCTATAGTTGGGTCTCGAGGCTTATTTATACCAGTCTGTCTGCAGTCGTAATAGTCTCTCCATTCTTAAGGATTTGTAGCATGAAACAGATAATTGAACGAATATAATAAATGGTTTTAAATAGAAATAATAGTTTAGGAAGACTTATGATTCTGCTATAGATAACAAATTAATACAATTTGAACTAGGGATAGTATATCAAAAGCCCAATACAGATATTACCATTGATATCAAAATATCGAACTTGAAAAATCTATAGTAGATTTTTTCATCGATATCATAAATATTTTTGAAATATCAATATCAATATAAATATCGATTCTCTACCATATAGGTCTATAGAAGAATATTTTATTTTCCTTTTTAAATTAATTGATGAAAATGTAAATTCTATTATGTCCTTAATAATTGGTAAATGGTTGACTGTCGTGGATAATGAAGAGAAGAATAGTTGGGGTGGTCTGTCAAAAAATGTCTTATTAAATTAAAAAAAAATCTTATTTCAGCTTTCTCAATTTCTTCCTTCCTTCCTTTCATTCCTTTTCTCTGTTTTTAACTCTTTATTATATTATACATTGTCTGTACATCTTGATAGACTTTACAATATCTCAATTTTCTATCTAACTACTCCATTCTCAATGTCTTAATTTTACTATTTATTTTCATTTCTTATATAACTTGATATTTCTTTTTTATGTTTTACATTTTATTCTAAGATTCCCATTTTAACACTTATGTCACCCTTTTTGATTATGCCTACTTCATCATTCCACACTTTGTAACGGTTATTATTATTTATCTCTTAGTTCTTACTATTGTCATTATTCTAACAATTTCATTTTACTTTATTTTTTTTTTATTAATTTTTATTTTTTTACCATCACTACTCATGTTTCTCATACCTTGTTATCTGCTTATTTTCTTAGTCCTGATGAAGGCCTGAATTTCAGATCGAAACGTAGGCATATGTAAAAATAAATATTATCATTTATTTTTGCCTTCTTTTTTGACTGACCATCCCAACTATTCTTCTCTTCTATTATGTCCTTGGTGAACGGAAAAAAATGGGTAAGTCTATCTAATTATTGTAAAGTAGCCTGGCAATACAGATATGCCTTATGCCAAGAATTTAATTATTAGATGAATAATATTTAAGCCGGAAAAATTATTTAAGTAATTATATTAAAATATCTTTACTAAAAATGTGTATGTATTTATATATGAGAAATTATATTTGTGCTATTAGGAGATGATACATTGTATTACGGTATTTGTTAGAATTACACGGTATTTATTATCATTAATAAATTATGTTTTAGTTTATATTATTGTATCAATAATACTTATTTTGCCAAGGCCAGCCTACGGATAACGATTTTAAGAACCAAGCCGTGAATATTTTTTTATTGAGTTTGGACACTTTTGGTGTCCTTGGTAAAATTAATTTTCTATTTCCTGCCCATCTTTCTCATCCTCAGTTTTCCCCCCAGAAATTTCCATTCAACCATTAATGCCTTCCATTCACCTATAGATCGGATTCAGGGAAATACTAATTTATTTGCATCCTACATTGATTTCTTTGACAATTCGTGGTCTTTGTTTGAGACATAGGCGGATCTACGGGTGGGGGGAGGGGTGGCTTTCGGGCTGAAGCCCCTCCAAAATGTGAAAATATAACCATGTTTTATGAAAAAAAAAAAAACTCTAAAAGTACTATTGTTCGTCTAATCACATTTAATGTGACTTAAAGAATCACTTAAACACTATTTCATATAGGTACTTTTTTTCTTTCTTCCGAAAGTACTTATCGTAATATATACATAAAAAAAAATCCTTCGGGCTGAAAGCTTTTCGATAATGATGGTTTTAATTTTTAAATTAAAAGATTAAAGTATGGAAGGGACGGTATCGATTGTAGATAATATGAAAGTAGATACTATCGATGGTGAAGTATCGATTATCGGAAGAAAATTATCTCGACAATATCGACTATCTATGGCCAACCCTAATTTGAATCCGTAGCCGATGTTTTTTGTATTTCATAATCGGAAAAGTTCTTAAACTATATTCTAATTCCATCGATGTATTTCAACAATCGATTGAATCCAGCACCGATTTATGCTGAGTTTGGCAACGACCTGCTGGATTTTTAGAGCAAGATCATTACACTTCATCCGGAAGATTTAAAAAAAATAATATTTAGATATTATTTACATACTAGAATGTACGCACCAGTTATGGACAGGTTGGATTTTAAATGTAAATAACAAGCTTCCTTGTTCATTTAAAGGTCCCAGTTTTTTATAGATTTAAGAGCAATGCCCTCTATTGAAAACTCTATGAACAAAGTTCCCAAAAACAAATTTTAAAATGCCTATCATTGTTGTTTATATAGTGCTCTTGAGATCAGTGTGTTAAATCTACTAACAGTTTTTCTAAGAGTAAGATGAACAATTATTTTATATTACCTTTATCGTTATTTTTATAGTAAAATAAAAATTTTAGAACTTTTCCGAGGTGTCCATTACTGGTACCGAGCCCCTGTCCATTAATAGAACAATTTAATTTCGGGATGATCATCACTAGTTCAAAAAGGTGTTTTTTTAATATTTTTCAATTTTAAAGTGTTAAATAGAAAAAGGAGACCCTAGAGATTCTAAATGTCCGAAGGAGAAGTTTATAACTATAATAATTACGCCGGCATAAGCCAAAAAAGACAAACATTTCCTTAGCTATGTCCATCAGTGGTGCCCTTAACCTAATTGTTTAATTTCAAATTAAAATAAACATAAATAGAAAGTAAACTGTAAACAAAAGTAAAAAAAAAGTAAACATAAAGGTTTACTTGACTTAAAATATGGGCTTCAGGAAAAAAAAAGGAAAATTGCGGAAATCAGGAAAAAATAATTCCCAAAAATTTCACTCTGCCCGCCACAATATTCCGTCAAGTTCTAATTTTTCAAGGGTGTAGGCGACTCAATGTCCAATGTTACTTTGGTTATTTTGCCAGCGATAAACTCAGCAGAGTTTAAAGAAGAGGAGAGACTACAACTCTTTTTGATTAATTAATCGAGTTCACAATCTCCTCACTTCATCACAAATGAAAATTAAGCACTCAACAAATTTTAATGGATCGGTGGTGGTCGGTTTAGTTGTGTGATACCTAAACAAATAGCCGAATAACAAAGTTTTTGTTATGATTATTGTGAAACCTCGATTTCCATAAGCCCCGCCATAAAAAATTTCAAAACAATCCATCTCCAACCTCCCGACCCAATTTTATGAAATTGAATTTGGAACCTCCCCCATAATACAAAATCCATCTCAAAAAAAAAAATTCTCAAATTTTAACTATACACCCGTCAACGACGGGTACATCAGCTAGTTAAATATATAAACTGTTCATTAGATACATATAATCTGCGGATTTGCATGGAATATGCACAGTTTGATTCATGGAATATGCAATTTTGAAAGTATTGCAAACAATTGTATACTGGCTTTATTTAATCTTCAAGAATATTATTGATGCTTGCGAGAGTGTTATATGGTTCCAAAAATGCTATATTTTATCTATCTATACTGTTATATTTTTTTGTAATTTTAGAAATAGGAAAACATTTCTTTTTTTCCAATTGGAGTTATGTTGATATCAGCCTGTTACGCATCACGTCATTCCATCCACGTGAACACTATCACTAGCCGAGCCAGGGAGCAGGTTCCCTGGAACTGGAGGGGGGGCGGACTGGAAAAGATAAACATTAGCCCGGAGCAGATGAGAACAATGATCCGTAGGGAGGTGCACTTGTTACCCTCACATGGGCCCCTAAAAAAGAGGGGCGAAACCACCCCCTAGTTCCCAGGGCTCCTCAACATGTGCGTCCAACAGTCAATGGTACGGTTCTTATGAATGGCACCTCTTCTCAGAACGGGGCGGCTCTCTTGGCTGACGATTGCTGGTAACCTCATGGCCCTGTCTTCACAAATCTTCTTGAGGAATGGGGAAAAAAGACATTCCGATGCCGAACATGAGGAGTCGGAAGAGATCTGTGGCGCTTAAGTTATCGAAGGAATATTGCAAGGATAGAAATCAAGAATAAACTGGAACACTGCCATCAACTAGTTCAAAATATCATCAGTGAAATATAAAAATACGGACCTAACATAATTCAGCTTCCCAGGTGTAACGTTCGCTATGGAATAATTATCACAAGTCATTATTTAGGTCTTTAAAAACTAATAGATCCTTTTAAAAATGGCATATGGTTAAATAAAAATCTATTGAAATGGTAAGCATATTAGCCCTCAGAACCCTTGGGCAAAATATTGGATAGCAAGAAACATGATGATAATCCTTTTTTTAAAATTTATTTTATTCATCAAATTTACAACTCTATACAAATGAGTATGTACCCAGTAAATATGATACAGAGAAATACAATAGAATCTACCCATTGGTAGCGTTCTAATAAAATATCTAAATTAAAGGATCACGAGGCCATCTTCTTTTTAGACGCCTGGGAGGGGGGGGGGGGACTTATCGGGGATCGAGGAGGAAGCAAGTTTAGAAACGAGAGGATTGTTTGAACGGTTCTGAAGTTTATTCTGGAATCATAAGTTTCTGAATTGGGTTAATTCGGAAATATATGGAACATTAAGATCGTTAAGGTTTATTTTATTTGTATCAAAGTAAGGAACATCGAGGATTTTGGGTTCTAAGGATACGAGAGGAATTCGCTGGTTTAGTGGAGTTCCAAAGCCCAACTCTGTGTTTCCAAATAGTCATTTATATGAGTCTTTTGTTTTTAATTGGAAGTTTCGAGCGTTTATCTAGTAAGTGCTGGAGTAGTCGGAATCGTCGAGCGGTTTCTTGTCGTTCCAGTCTGGTATTAGGATTCCAGGTGGGGCGTTTATCCATGTTGAGTCCTAGGTGTTGGATATAATAAAATTAAACAATAACAATTTTAACAAAACATCATGACCCCAGACTAGTCTCACTGAATTTACAAAATCATTTACTAAATTGACAAAATTGGTATTCACTAGGAAATTTAGATTAAATCATGGCAAATCACAACATATAACATTTACGCTTCAACGAGACAAATTCCCACCTGTTTATATCTGAGACCACCTAATTCCTCAGACGGACAGTGTATGTTATCTCGGGCTAATATTCGACAGAAGGATCAACAAATCAAAATTGAAAACCAGACAAAAACTAAATACATGCACTTAACTACTCAGACCCATGTGGAAATACACCTCACAAATTTACGGTTCTGAAAAAAAAAAAAAAGACAAATGAAAAAGACGCACCTACAAAAACTACAGTAATTTCAATCCATAATTCTAAGACTAATAACAGCTAGATGTTAATTCAACAACAAAACTTTACATACCGACCTAAGACAACCAATTATTGATCAATAGATACATACTCCTTACTCCCGCTTCCATATTAAACCACACGGACACAACAGACTTATTAACGACATGGCCACGGCTGACATGTTCATCAAGAGGCAACTGAAAAGGAGGTGGATGAGAGATCTCCTGTCCTCATTTAAGGATGAGACCAGGGAAGAGGTGCTGCGGGGTATTATTCTTCATCATGCCTATCATGCCATTTTGCACTGTAACAACAAAACTGCTAATTGTAACTATCATGACAGGTACGGATAGAGATTTGAAGATAAAAAAA
Organism: Nezara viridula; assembly: GCA_928085145.1. Lineage (NCBI taxonomy): Eukaryota > Metazoa > Arthropoda > Insecta > Hemiptera > Pentatomidae > Nezara > Nezara viridula. The sequence goes on along the minus strand of OV725080.1, from coordinate 150,038,493 downwards.
AAAAAGTTTACTTTCTATCTATATTTATATATATTTTGAAATTCAACAATTAGTAGGTAAATAATATCTAAATAATAGTGAGCGGGGTGGCCGAATGGGCTAACGCGTGTGCACTGCACCGTCGTTGCCCGGCAACCTGGTTCTCGTCCCGGTGCCCGGAGGAGTTTTTAAATCCCCGCCCACACTCCCTGACCCGGGAAAACCCCCGTATAGCCTTAAAGGCGAGGAAGGGGAGGACAGAAAGAAAAAATATCTAAATATTATTTTCTTTCATGTGTTTTTGAACCTTTCGGTAGTGTTTATCTTCCGCTAAAAATACAGAAGGTCGTTCTAAAACTTTCCTACCGACTTACGACTACTGGCGACCAACACACACGTACTCTCTACTCCCGATTTCATATTAAACTACATGAACATTACAACGTACTTATCAACGATATGGCCACAGCAGACATGCCCATCAGGAGACGACTGAAGAGGAGCTGGATGAGAGATATTTTCCTGAATTAAGAAAGTATAACCAATAATAAGAAGAGGTGGTGCTGGGTACTATTTTATTCCATGCCTTTGACGAAAATGGTCAAATATTTTCAATAAGTGATCGCAACGATCTAAAATCTTGGATCAATAAACAAGGATGGCTGGAGTGGCAAAACCAATGGTTTGGTATGAGACAAAATAAATTAAGATAACTCGTACAATATTGTCGACTTAGCCATGGATATCTGTTGAAGAAGGAAGAACCGCCAACATGTACAATACTGTGGGTGTATTCTAACAGTGCATCACATACTAACGGAGTGTATGGCTCACGACTCCTAGAGATTCTCCACAGACCCAGAACAAATATTGAGGCAGGGCCCAGACACGACTTCATGACTTATTAAATTCTTAAAAACTATCTACATTTATAATGAAATAAACTACAAGTGACTAAAGAAACTTCAGTGTAAATGACCCCAGTAGTCGAAACACTCAAACAAATAAATAAATACTCCTTGCCTAAAATGCCAATTTTCTTAACAATAACAACACATCTGCTTATTGTCAAGATTATGTCAGGTGCGGATGAAAATATGAAGAGAAAAAAAATATTGATACTTTAGCTTAGTCAATATAAAGTATAATTAAATTTAAATAGTTCTTGTTATTGGAGAAGGATTCTAAGGCTATCCTTCTTTCGAAAGGGGTATCTATGACTTAGTATAAGTGACTAGCCGAAGGGTTGGAACAGTAGCTGTAAGCTGTCCACGCGCTGGTATAACACATCTGACCCCACCCTCCGCCTAGCGAAGACAAGTTAATGAAACGGGTGCCATGTTTTGCTGCCCGTTAGGTTTACAAACAAACATCGATTTTAAACAGAGATTTTGTGAATGAGCTTCAACAAGGCTAGCGGTCCCGGTTGGCAGCTTGTTTGTTGCCCTAGCTGTTTACCGACCGGGAAATATGTAATTTTTTATCTATTTAACTTGTTTTATTTTTCGGTTCTAGAAAGTGTGAGGGGGGGCGCCAGGGGATTTATGCTATTTGGTAGAGGGTGAGAATAACCAACCACCCACCGGCACCCTTTGACTCTATCCCAGACAAATATTCCTATCTCATTGGTGACTTCCTTTCCTGGTTGGCTGTTTTTCATCCATTTTTTCCTTTGCGCCTCCTCTGCTCGCTTCTGGTTCGGTACCGTTAGCTAGTCGAAGGGAAAGAGGTAAACTGTAACAACATCTGAAAAGTAAAATAAGCCAACGAACCGGTTTGAAACTCATCAATTTTAAACAATCAGAAATGTAAGCTGGAACTTAAAGTATACTTAAAAACGAAGGTAGAATGTGAGGGAAAACGTCACCAAATATTTAAACTTGGTACAATAGTTGGTTTCCTTCAACTCAATCCCATTTTTAAATATTTTTGTCTTGATCCTAGTAATTTTCTGCCCTCTTAATAACCTTTTTACTGGTAAAATGCATTATAATGTGTAATGTGTTTCTATTACACTCACTTACCTATATATGAAATATGTAGTAATGATAAGTATTGCGATCGTTAAAGTTTTCGAATCTCAGTTTTCAACGGAAATACACGTTTTGAAGTCCACTGAGTACAAATAACGAACCCGCAAAATAGTCTGTGCTTGTCTATGTGGCAGGTCTAGCTCAAAAACGAAAAGTTGTATGAAAGTGAAATTGCATATTTAAGGTTTTTATATGCTAAATATATTATAGCAACTTTTTCGTCAAAATCGGCTAACCGAAAGTGGCACTTTATATTATGAACTAAACACATTTTTACGATTTCCTTGAAAACGGCTGTAAAGATTTTGATTTCATTCATTTTATCCGTGTAAAATCAAGCATAAAATGAAGTTTTTATTCTGATTGATGTTTTCTAGCAGGGCTTAAATGACTAATTTTCAATATTAGCTTCCCCTAAAGTACGTTTAATTTTTTTTACTTGAAACAATTGACCATTTCACATCAATCTCTAATATAATAAATAGTTAAATATACAATATGAAAGAATTCGATAATTAAATTATATTTTCATATTTTATTTTAATTTCTATGATATCTGAGATCTATTACAGAAGTGACTCCTTAACCTTTGAAAATCGGGGTCAAGATTATCCCTTTAGGCGCTGTTGAAGGTTCCTCACATAATCAGGTTGCTTACCCTATAATTGAAATCTCCTCTCAAAAATAATATAATACCACTCTTTATTTATTTTTTGTTAAATTATGTACTTTCAGTTGTAGCTCAAACATTACGTTTCATTATGTATGTATATACATACATGTATATGTATAAACACACACATATAAACATATACATTGAGAACTGTAAGTGAAGGTGTCGGTTGTGGCCTGAGGCGTGGGACTGGGCGCCCCCTCCCAAAATATTTGCCCTCGCAGCATTCCTTCCAGTCACTGTTTCCAGTCTGCTTTTTCTCTTCTTGAGGCCTTTAGTCCTCTCTTTGTCTGCTCACTGTTTTCTCATTCTTGAGCCCCTCAGGAATGTAATAGTTACCGGGCGTCTGCCTGGAATAAGAATAGAGAGAGAGAGAGAGAGAGAGAGAGAGAGAGAGAGAGAGAGATCAGAAATAAGAGTATAATAATTGCAAATAAACATTCATGAGGACTATATAGATATTAGAATTAAAATATGTTTATCAAAAGTAAACAGGACTTTATAAAAATTATAAATGAAATCCATACTTATTCATTCGCACATTTACACTCACCTTGCAAACCCTTGAACTACCTCTATAAATGGGTAAAGTACTGCACAGGGAGATCCAAGCGCTTCTTTTTCGTAATATCGTTAGAATTAAAACCTAAAGGCTGAGCTACGATGGCATGAAATCGACAGTTGTGCAGAGTGTTGCCCAAAATCGGTCTTGGTCTTGCAAAGACCAAGACCAAGGCCGTCAAACTGTTGCAAGACCAAGACCAGGAATGCAAAAAAAAAATCGATTTTATAAAATAAAAATTAAGGCAAAATAGTTGCTAATACTTGCAGACAATCTTACTTAGTATATGTTAATAATTTATATAATCAATATACTTTTGCATTTAACTCCTCTAATTTTTCATTCGGGCTTAGTTAGGTTTCTCCTATCTAAAAAATTACATTAATATCTCTATAGTAAAAAGCTATTAAGTAACTGCAAGACTGTTGCGAGTCTCTTGCGCAAGACCATGACCATGACCAAGACTGAGTTTGCAAGACCAAGAATCGTCTAGGTCTCGGTCTTGGGCAACTCTTATCTACCCATAGCAATTTGGGCAACACTACAGAGAAGTCATTGCTAAGATTATGTCATTCTCTAGGCAACCATCACTGGTTAAACCTTCAAGTAGGATTAAACGGGCGTCTAGAAGATAATGATAAAAACAAAGGATTTGAATATTTAGGTAGATTATGGTCGAAATTTGAAAGTTTTGTGTATATATATATATATATATATATATATATTCCTATTTCTTTACTAAATGTTATTATATTTTGTAGTACAAAAAAGAAGTTCGAATTAGTCACATTAACAGAGTAAATACTGGCATGCGTCTTATTTTTTTTTTTCTTGCATTACAGACCATGCAGATCTTTTGCCGTCTTAACAATCCTGTTCCATCTCTGCCTATCATGGACTATTTATTTCCATTTTTCTGCACGCAGCTCTATCGTATATTTCTTGATTCTATGTATCCATCTGCTTTTTGGCCTTCCGCGTCGTTTTCACCTTCTATTGAAGCAATCATTATTACGTAGAGAATTTCAGATAAATTACGACTAGCTCTCATGCACAGCCCATCTTAACCTCCATGCCTTCATATCATGGGATATTGATTGGTCAGTTTCTGTAAGCAGTTCTTTATTGGTCTTTCTTCTCCATGTGTTAGTACTCTGATCTCAAAGCGCTTCGGTTATTGTGCTGAGGATTTGTTTCTCAAATTTGCCAACACTTTTTTCAGGGGTGCTTGTTAGTGTCTAGGTCAAATGGTTTCACCGTTAATTTGAAATTTCTTCAGATTTTTCGTGATTTCAATAATTTTTCTCCCTTTGAAAGGGAGAAGAAAACTCTATTTGCAAACTCTGTACTCTAGGGAATGATTTTTCTTCTACACAGATGTCGTTATTGGGGTGGAATTTTCGGCTTATTATTATATATGGTTGGCATACTTACATATAATAATATATAAAATTACAGATCTGAATATTTAGGCCGTGATCTCGAGTGAAATAATACAATTGGAGTACAATTGCCAGGAACGTGTTAGAAGTGATTAGAAGAGGACAAGATGTCCTAGCACGTTCGAGTCTTGATCTAAAAATAATCGAGAAAAAAAAAAATACTATAGATAAATTCAACATCTTAGAAAACATTTGTGTAAAGAGAAGAAGAATTCTCAATAAAATTTTATAAATTGTACATTTGATCTGAATTTAAAAGCTGCCTAAAAAACAGAACGGTATTCATATCGATGAATCATGAGAAACTGAAAAAGAAGGTACATATCTTTAAAAGGACAGTATTAATATTATAAATATAAAAATATTATAAATATAAATATAAAAACAAAACAGTATTAATATCGAAGAAAAAGATCATGAGGAACTGAAAAAGAAGGTACATAACTTTAAAAGGAACATACAAGAACTACCTGCAAAAATTAATTTTTAAAAATAAATAAGAGAAGAATGGTTCAGGTGACCAGTCAGAAATAAGAAGGCAAAAATAAATAATATTATTTATTTTGACATTTGCCGACGTTTCGACCTGAAGTTCAGGGCTAAGAAAAATACCAGATAACAAGGTATGATAAACATAAATAATGTAGGTAAAAAAAATTAAAGTAAAATAAAGTGGATAGAATAATGACAATAGTAAGAACTAAGATATAAATAATAATAACCGTTACAAAGTGTAACGGATTTTTCTTTCTTTTTCAGTTTTCTCTTCTTTTCCTCCTTCCTTTCATACCTTTTCTCTGTTTTAACTCTTTATTCTATTTTACGTTGTCAGTACATTTTGATAGATTTTACAATATCTCAATTTTCTATCTAACTTTTCTATTTTTCAATATTTTAATTTTACTATTTATTTTCATTTCTTATATAACTTCATATCCCTTTTTTCTGTTTCACATTTTATTCTAAGATTACCATTTTAATACTTATGTCACTTTTTTTTATTATGTTTACTTCATCATTTTACACTTTGTAACGGTTATTATTATTTATCTCTTAGTTCTTACTATTGTCATTATTCTACCCACTTCATTTTACTTTTATGTTTTTTTTTTTACCTACATTATTTATGTTTCTCATACCTTGTTATCTGGTTCTTTTCTTAGCCCTGATGAAGGCCTGAACTTCAGGTCGAAACGTCGCCAAATGTCAAAATAACTTATTATTGTTATTTTTGCCTTTTTATTTCTGACTGATCACCCCAACCATTCTTCTCTTCATTATTCACGAGAGTCAACCATTAACCCACAATTAAAAAATAAATAAATTTTACTTTTGATACTCAGACCAGAATATCAACAGTTTTTGCAACTCCAGTTTTTTGCAAATTCATAATTTTTGTAACAGTTTGTCACAAAACAGCATATCGTTATAACTGTTCTTATTTAATCATTTTTAGTTAAAATAAGATTTTTTAACTTTAAAAAGAGACATAATTCTACCAACTGATTCGGTACTTCTACATTACTTTAGGGGACACATATAATAAATGATGATTTCATATAATAACTAATAGTGTCTAGTATTAGATACTATTTTGTCTTAATTTTTATTTCCGAAAACGCCTTTCTTTTTTTTACCAGTCTTGGTCTTGGTTTTGCAACGATTAGGCAGACTTGGTCTTGGTCTTGCAAAACCGATTATAAGCAACACTAGTAGAGGCCGAACTATATTAGGCCGAAAAAATTATAAAATAAATAAAAACTATAATGGTCAAATGGCCATATACTTACTTTAGTATATAATTATTACTTTAGTCCGTCACTAATAGAAAAAGCTGAGTATCTCTTAACACTCAATGAGCAGAGATCAGACATGAAAGCTCGAAACACGCTCTCTCAGAACGGCTTTCTTGTCCATCCTTTTGGAATTCCTTACCCAGTTTGTTCCTAGCCTCATTCAAACATCCTTTACCTTCTCAATTTCCAACTCTCTGAGCAAGTGTAAATATTTAAACGTTTGAGCACGTACGCCTGTTTGTTATGCGCCATTGTATTTTCTTGCGATGCTTACAAACAGAGGACTCAAAATGCTTTTCTTTTTCCATTCTTTTTATTTTATTGATTTTTGTAGGTATGTTTATTGTATGAAAAAAATCGAAACAAGGAGTTAGTTATTATGATCAAGTTCTAAAATGATATATGAGTGGCATAGTGTTGCCCAAATGCGAGACCAAGACGAGTCTTGGTCTTGCAAACTCAGTCTTGATCATGGTATTGGTCTTGCGCAAGAGTTTCGCAATAGTCTTGCAGTTATTTATGAGCTTATTAATGTAGAGATATTAGTGTAATTTTTTAGATAGGAAAAAAAAAACTAAGCCCGAATGAAAAATTAGAGGAGTTAAATGCAAAAGTAAATTGGTTGTACCAATTATTAACAAATAGTAACTAAGATTGTCAAGTATTAGTAACTATTTTGCCATGATTTTTATATTAAAAATCGATTTTTTTTACCAGCCCTGTTCTTGGTATTGCAACAGTTAGGCGGTCTTGGTCTTGGTCTTGGTCTTGCAAAGTGCAAGACCAAGACCGATTTTGGACTACCCCAGAGTGGCACGATTTTACTTGAATAATTTTACATAAAATCATCAGAACCAGCTTGAATTAAACCTATAAAACAAAAATTGACTTTTAATCCACTTTCTGAAAATGATAGGTGTTGTCTTTGATATGAATTTTATGTACTCTTGCTGCAACATTTTGGCATAAAACGATTAACAAGCAGAATAAGGCTATAATTTGGTGATGCCTTATAGGTGACTGATATATATTATTGGTGACTATACTTTTCATAACAAAGCTATCTTGATTAATTGTTTAGTCATCAACAAAGGCGCAAACTTTTGATTTTGACTGGTGGGGGGGTAGGGTAGGCGATGGACATAAATAACTTTTATTTTGTTTAAAAATTCAACATAATTATTGTGAAATGAACCAATATAATATTGAATATTTAAAATTAATTTGTATATATTTTTTTATAGCTGTAAGGATTTTTATTTGTTTATTTCATTTTTTTTTTTTGTTTTACTTATTATATATTCTTAAAAAGATCTGAAAAAAAAATTGTTTAGATTAAACATTGCGGATCGGAAAGACAGGCTCTATAACATTGGTACATTTCGAGAACTTTTTCAGCTAAAAATGAATAATGCAAACAAGTGAAAAATATCATAAATTTCTTAGTCTGTACAAACTCAAATAAAAATAAAATAAAAAACTTTTATCACAGTCTGAATAGTTTTTCGCGGGAAATGTGACAAGCATAAGGGTGATTGAATCATTAATTCCTAGGATATATTGATATACATTATTATCTATGACTATAAATGACAATTTAAATAAAAGTAACATTTAGCTATCAATAAAATAATTACATACCTATTGCTATGACCTAGCCTAGTCGATTTCCTAATCGATTTTAGCTTACAAATTTTATTCATTAATGTAACTTATTTATTACTGATTTAAATTTTGTTTTACCTAAAATTCTTGGAGTGAGGGAGCGAAACGATATTTCCCCAATTCAACATTTTTGTTGGGGGGGAAGAAGGCAGAGGGCGATCGCTCCCTACATGTGCAATATATAATAAGTGATTTTTTATTTTATTTTAGTTGTTCTTGTAAATACAAGTTTCCACTGTATGTATTGTTCCATAAAGATTTGTAGTTAATAAATTAGAATAATACATATACATAAAATTGAGTATGCCAATGAGTTAACTAATCACTAACTTATAAACTGAATTTGCTTAAGTTTATGTTATGTGACCAGTTATTGTAAAACAGGTAATATTAAGAAGCACTTAATTTAGTATCAGTTCAAGAGCGCCTTACTACATTATTCAAAATGAAAAATAGAGCAAATATATATGAGAGAATCTTGTTGCTAAGTTGGTCAGAATTATAGCGACCGAGGTACTGAGAGGAGAGGGAGGAAGTACAAAAAAGTGCAAAAAGTGAGAGTGCAAAATGGCTTTGATTAAACAAGCTATTTACGACGGAGCTCTACAATGCGGGCCTCACCTTGGAAATATGAAATTTCATTTTTATTCACCATATCGACCCAGACATCGATTCTTTATCGATTCTACCGGTTGTGGACCCTTTGTCCTGCAGGTGACATTTCAAAGTCGCAATTTCCAACTCCCGCATAGGATCATTAACGTGGATCATCTTGTATCATGTTGCGTCTTTTTAGTATTTCCCAGTATTATTTAATTTTGCTTCCTCATTACCGAAGGTTTTTTTTTTTGTTATATAATATTCTTACATTGTCAATAGTTATAGTAAGGTAACACTACATTTACACTATATGTGCAGAAAATATATAATAAACAGAGGAAAAATAACAACTAAATAATAATCATCAAAGTGTATATAATAAAGACAAATAAAATAACTTAAACACACGTAAGGAGTGGCAGTGGATCAGCTGATGCGAAAGGACGTGTTTCTACATCGTCTCTCAGAATTTACTTATTTTGCAGTGAAATCTTTGAGATTATTTATTCAAAACAAGTCAAAAATACATAATAACAATTGATATTTATTGTTTGTTATAAATTATAGGGTTATTTTTATTTTATTTTATTTTATTTATTTTTTTTTTTTTTTTCATTTTTTTTTTCCCTTATATGCGATATCACAATCAGGCCATGTCTAGTAGAGCTTCTATCAAGAGAATTCGGCCGTTAGGCTCAACACCTTGTTCTTCGCCTGTCAAACAAAAGCCTCGTCAATGTCGTCAAACACCTGCAGTAACGCCTATTAGCTCCAGAGAAAATGAAACCCAGCCAGGAACATCATCAAAACCAACAATTGAAGAACTTCAGCATCAACCAGGTACATCTTCACAAGAGATAACCGAACAATCTCCGTTTTTCACCCCTAACCCCTATCAGGTGCTTCAGAATGATAAAGAAGTGATGGAATCCGCTTCAATACCAAGAGATCCCCGACCTCCACCCATATTCGTTAAAAACATAAGCAATTTTCAGTTACTATGCTCACAACTGAACAAAATAACAGGCTCTGGAAGCTATTCATGTCTAAGCAGAACAAAGGACACGAAGATATCACCAGATACAGCTGAAACCTACAGAAAAATTGTGAAGTATCTAACGGAAACCAACGCGGATTTTCATACGTACCAATTACGGCAAGATCGAGCTTTGAGGGTAGTCATAAGAAATCTACACCCCTCAACACCAACCGAAGCAATAGAAGAAGAATTGAAAACTTCAGGTTTCATAGTGCGCCAGATTACAAATGTACAGAAGGAGAGTAAAGAACAGCCAGGAGTAAAAGTTCCTCTACCCTTATTTTTCGTAGATTTGGAGCCAAATCAAGGGATCGAAAAAATATACGAAATAAGAAGAATATACTACACAAGTGTTATAGTAGAGAAGCCATATCCTAAGAGGGAAATCGTACAGTGTCACAATTGCCAGGCATATGGCCATACCAGGACTTACTGCCATCATCTGCCGCGCTGTGTGAAATGTGGAGAGCAGCACAAATCCGGGGAGTGCACAAAACCGAAACGGGATCCTGCAGTTTGTGCATTGTGCCTTGAAGGACATCCAGCGAACTACAAAGGCTGTCAGATCTACAAGAATATTAAATCAAGATATCAAAAATCCCGGACCCAAGAAGAAGCAGAGGCATCAAGAAGAGAACCTAACGCATCAAGAAGAGGACCTTCAAAAAAAATTGACCCAACGGTGTCTTTTGCACACTTATTAGGAGGTAAGAATGATGTTACTTATTGTGAGACCCTGCCGCAACAACAACACATACCTCAAAATTCTCAACCCCACCCTCAACATCCTAATCAAACTTCACCTAATCAACAGTTTTATCAACACCAAATTCCCCGCATTCCTCCTCCCTCAAATACCACAGATCTCACCAGTTTACTTACATCTTTCCTCTCCGAATTCAGATCCCTTGTTACTCCTTTGATATCTCTTCTCACCAATCTTGTATCACATTTTATCCCTCCCGCGAAAAATCCTTAAATGACTTCCAATAAACCTTTATCCATTCTCCTTTGGAATGCGAATGGTGTTAGAAATCACACAAACGAACTAACTACATTATTACTTGACAAAAATATTGACGTGGCACTAATTACTGAAACTCGACTAACCACTAAACAGCACTTCAAAATACCACAATACCTGACATATCGTACTGACCACCCTGACGGAAAAGCACATGCCGGTACTGCTGTCATTGTACACCAATCCCTCTCCCATCACCTACTCCCGTTACCTACACATGATTTCCTACAGTCCACCGCTATCGTGATAAAAACCTTTTCCTTTCCGGTTACCCTTGCATCAGCGTATTGCCCTCCTAACCGATCCATATCCAATGCCCAATTCCGTTCTCTCCTCGACTCCTTAGGACATCACTTCATCTTGGGTGCAGACCTAAATGCCAAACATCAACAATGGGGTTCCAGAACCACGAATACTCGTGGCCGAACCCTGCTGTCTGCACTCAATTCCCAACATTTTCATCTCCTTTCCCCCAACTCTCCTACCTACTGGCCTACAGATCCCAACCGTAATCCTGATCTTCTTGATTTCTTTATCCACAGCGGCTTAAGTCCCCTCAATTGTTCCATTACACGTCTAAATGAACTTTCCTCTGACCATAGTCCTCTAATCCTTAATGTTTCACTTGAACCCGTTCCCAAACCTTCTCCACCGTCATTTATTAGGGGCCCAGTTAACTGGGACCTTTTCCGCCAAATCATCTCCGATAAAATTGATCTTAACATATCCCTCAAAACTCCCGATGACCTTGATAGTGCCGTAAATTCCTTTACTACCACAATCCAACAAGCCGCCTGGACTGCTTCCTTCCCAAAAGACTCCTCCAGAATTCCTAAAAAGACCATTCTACCCCAACACCTCCTTGACCTAATCCAAACCAAACGCCGTGCCAGATTATTGTGGCAACGTACCCGACATCCTACCGACCGCTGCTCCTATAATTATTACTGCAAAAAATTAAAACTGGAATTAGCCACCTTCAGATCACATTCCTTCAACTCCTACCTATCCTCCCTTTCTTCTCGCGACAATTCCCTTTGGAAAACCACTACCAAAATCTTAAATCCTCACCGCATTTCCCATCCCCTCCGACGAGATGATGGCTCCTGGGCAGCATCTGACGAAGATAAGGCTGAGGAGTTCGCCATTCACCTATCCAATACATTTATTTCACATCCGGAATCCCATCCTGCCCACACCGTAACAGTAGAAGAATTCCTTACATCACCAATCCCACTTTCCTTGCCCCCAAAAGCTATTCATCCTTCCGAAGTGAAATTTCAATTAAAAAAATTAATCCCCCGTAAAGCTCCTGGACATGATCTCCTTACCCCTCAAATCCTTCGACAACTTCCATCCAAAGCAGTCATATTCCTTACATATATCTACAACTGTATCCTACGCACCACCCACTTTCCTCTGCTATGGAAACACTCCACTATTATCCTTTTCCAAAAACCAGGCAAACCTCCCAATATCTCAACATCCTATAGACCAATTAGCCTACTCCCAATCCTTTCAAAAATTTTTGAAAAGATCCTTTTGAAACGAATCCTACCCATTATAGAATCCCAAAATATTCCTTCCCATCAGTTTGGTTTTCGCTCCCAACATTCCACTGTTCAACAAGGACTCCGAGTTGTTGATCATATTTCCTCAGCCCTAGAAAACAAGGAATACTGTTCGGGTGCATTTCTGGACATTGCACAGGCATTTGACCGGGTATGGCACTCCGGACTGCTCTTCAAGCTTAAAATCCATTTACCTCAGTCCTTGTACCTAGTCCTCCGATCCTACCTCTCTGACCGCTCCTTCCGAGTTCGCTGTGGAACAGAATTTTCCAATATCTACTCCGTTAAAGCCGGTGTTCCCCAAGGCAGCGTCTTGGGTCCCGTGCTTTACATCCTCTTTACTGCTGACATCCCTGTTCATCCCGATACTTTTCTTGCAACATTCGCTGACGACACCGCAATCTTATCATCCAACTCTGATCCCAACATAGCATCCTTAAATCTCCAAAACCACCTCACCTTGATTGAGCACTGGTGTAATAACTGGCGCATTAAAGTTAATGAATCTAAATGCCAACATATTACCTTTACACTCCGACGCAGTTCCTGTCCACCAGTACACTTTAATTCCATCCAGCTTCCTTACTCAGACACAGTCCGGTATCTTGGCTTTCATTTAGACCGAAGACTAACGTGGAACCCACATACTAGACTCAAAAGACAAGAACTCAACCGACGATACGGCCAGCTATACAGACTACTAAACAGAAAATCCAAACTTTCTATTGAAAACAAATTACTTATCTACAAGACAATACTAAAACCTATATGGACATACGGACTTGAACTGTGGGGGACAGCAAAAGCTTCTAACATCAAACGCATTCAATCCTTTCAATCTAAAGTCCTTCGAACAATAGTTGATGCTCCGTTCTATGTAAATAACAAAATCCTACACCATGACCTTAATATCCCATTTGTCCTAGACCTTATTCCAGAAAAATTCTCGAAATTTCACCAAAACCTTACCTATCATCCAAATCCTCTTGCACAATCTCTATCCAGCACCACCCATCCTTACAATCCTCCTCGAAGGTTGAAGCGGCAGTGGCCCAGAGACCTTTTGTAAATAAGCATCTATTGGAGTTTTGGCAATGGCCAGATCCTCCACTCAAGCCCGAGTGTGTATGATTAGGTTAGTTCTTTTGTTTATATACATTTATTTTATTTTATTGTATTTATTTTAATTTTATTTTATTGTATTTATTATTATTAAGTTTCTGTATTATTTATTTATTTTTTTTTTTTTTTATTGTAAATAGAGTGTGAGTGTGCTTTCTCTGATCACTATTATAAATGTCCTTGATGTGACAGAATGTAATATTTCTAAATAAACAAATAATAATAAACACACGTAAATTACCACAATAATAAATAAAACAGAAAACAGATATATCGATATACACTATTTACAATCAGGTGAAGGACCACCAAGTCAGGCTTATAGAGGGAAAACAGGACTCCAGGTGATCCACGGAGTCACTGGTGAAGATTGAGCGAGAACGATTAGCCACATACACTCGTGTCTTGAGTGAAGAATATGGCCATTGCCAGAACTCTAACATATCAATACTACAAAAAGTCACGTACTTCGGTTTTAAACTTTTTGGAGACGTATAGCGATGGATGGTGCGAGACAGGGATTGTGCTAGGGGATTTGGATGATAAGTTAAATTCTAGTGGACTTTGTACAATGTTTCTGCGATAAGGTCATGTTGGTTACATAGAACGGAGAATCGACCATCGTTCGAACGCCATTGGACTGAAAAGAAAGGATGCGTTTGATGTTGGTTATTTTGTTATCTCTCACAGTTATATTCCGTAGATCCAAATAGGTTCCAGGATTGCCTTATAGATCGGTTGTTTTTTTGTCTTTTAGGTAAGTTCTTGTCTTTTAATCCTAGTATGTGGGTTCCACCTTAGTCTTCGGCTAAGAGAAATTACTATTACCGAAGGTAGAGAAGCTTTGTATTTTTGTATTGAGCGAGAGGTCAAAAAATTGTTTGTTCTCAAAATCGAATATTTTTCAATTTTAATCTTAGTAATGTCACGAAAATGGAACAACATCGATCTAAAAAAAATTTAACCATCACAAAATTTATCTCTATTTAAATAACGACAAACAGATAATATAATAAATAATATTAAACAGAATAAAATGTCCGTGAAGATGGGCCGGAACCCCTAAACGTCGCACAGTGTGCCCGATTTTTGTTTGTTCAGAGTTAACGAGACCAATACTTTTCTTCAGTTAGAAAAAAATAATTTAAGCTGGAATATGAAGGATGAAATAAACACAATCATAAATACGACTACTTTTTATTTTTTTTACAAACAGAGTAAGAATTGATTTAAATTTATTGAAAATTACACGAAATCTAACAAAGGCTATTAACATTTGGAAGTCACCAAATAGTGCAGTATAAATTAACTTTTTGAATAAAACCTCATTAAATTTTATTACCTCATAAAAATATTTTATTAACCTAACTCCCATTACACATGATCAATGCCTTCCACATTTCACAGCCATTATAGTGTTAACAGTTATTCATATTAATTTTAATTATGGTATAGAATCCAATGAAATATAAAAATATAAGTGAAGTTCTCACAAGTTTGATGCTTAAGGATGAAATAAACACAGTCATAAATACGACTACTTTTTATTTTTTTACAAACTTAGAGTAAGAATTGACTTAAATTTGTTGAAAATTACATGAAACCTAAATAAAGGCTGTAAGCTTCATGCTAGTAACATATGAAAGCGATTAAATAATACAGTATAAATTAACTTTTTAAATAAAACCTCATTACATTTTTTACCTCATAAAAATACTATATTAACCTAACCCCCATTACACATGATCAATGCCTTCCACATTTTATTCATACTATGCAATTTCTATAATGTTCTCCAAATTTCCTCCGAATCTAAGTCAAATTGAAATAGCTATTATTAGACTATAGGCGTGTCAAATAATACATTTACTGATCCGAAAGCAGAGATTTTTTTTTTGAGTAGTGGAAAGAAATATATAAAATTGATATTCACTTAATTATCTGTAAACCAATCCCAAACTTTCCTCCAAATGTGAGCCAAATAAAGCGTGCGGTTTTACAGATATAGTCGAATCAAGGAAAACAAGTTTGCGTATATATAAGAGAAAGTAGTCGAAAAATTTCAATGAAATTGATAATGCGTTATTTTTTTTATTAATGCCTATCTTTTTTCTAGCTTTGAGACAAATCGAACGAGCCGTTTCTGAAATATTGGCATGTTTAAAAAAATACGCACTGTAGCAGAAGCGCTGGATGGAAATTGATAAGGGACGATCCAGACACCGACCCGCACAATTTCCGAACATTTCAAGAATATCCGATAAACGATAGTAGGTGATATTCCTGTTACATCGATTTAACTACAGACAGACAGACAGACACAAATGGCCCAATCATTTGATTTGGTTACTTCTTACACTTGAGATCAAATTCGGCTTCGCACAGCTGTTTATTGGTGCAAAATCTTCAATGTCCATCCTCAGATAGCGGACATTAGATCCTGCGGGGAAGCCCTCTCTCCCGTGGGAATAGAAGAAGAAGAGGAAAAAGTCTTTTTATTTAACAAAATTACAAAATATAAATAACAAAACAAAACAAAATAATATTTTTGGATTTAAAACCGAAAAACAGACGTGCTACATGGTCTGTTGACCGTCAGAGGAGTCTGTGTTTCATAACAAAATTATATTTCAGTATTTTTATATACAAATACTTAATAGGAAAATAAGAACAATTATATTTACAATGTAAAAGTTATACAAATATTTTAATTACAAAAACAGTGGTACCAAAATTCTCCAATTTATTAATTGTTAAATTCTCTGGTGAGCATTATTCTATAGGAGAAAGCAGACTTGCAGTAATTTACCAATGCTATAAAATTGTTTCCATTTATTAAATCTATTACTTGATCCCAAGATAAATTTCTAGACTTTAACCATTTAATTCTAAATTCATAGAGTATCGGACAAGCAGCCAGGAAGTGATAGAGATCTTCTGTTCCGTTTGTATTACACATGCTACAATTATTATTTGTTTGCTGGAAGTGTTTATAATTTAAGTTCAAAACATCAGCTCTAATTTTAATTACCCATCTGATCACCTTCAATGAGCTTTTGTCGTCAATATAATTTACTGAAGTTAAATGAGGATAAAAAGTGAAAGTTTTAAAATTCTGAACTTTAATTACTTATTGGTTATATATGTCTTTCTGAATTTGAGTCCTTAGTAAATATATATTTGCTCTCCATAGTTTAACATCATCACAGATAAATCGATTTAAGTTGAAATTTAATCCTTGCAGTTCAATCAGATTAAGTAAGTCCCTAAACCATGCGATTTCTTTTTTAATTATCTGTAGTGCTAATATGTTTGGATATCTATGTGGTGGAAGATTCAAAATGTTTACAATATTATCAAAATGGATGAAAATAAATAACGGATCTATTTTAGTCTCAAATTGAATAAAGTCTGTGGGAATAGATTACTTTCTGAGGCCTTAGAGATTAACTAGCTCTCAGAACCATAGGTGATGACGGGTCTTAAGATTTTCTCGTAATGTGATTTTTGTCCTATGAGAGAGAGAGTTATAATTTAACTTTTTCATGGCATAACAGCATCAATTACTAACCTTATAATAAATAAACTCTTTTCAATACTTCACATAGATTAAATGTAGTTAGAATGAAATAAAAAATGATAATAAAATAAAATATAAAAAAGAAGAGACAAGCGAGATAACAAGTTTCCATTGATGCCGCCCGACGCTGGAGGCCGTGTTTCGCTTTTTATACCCGTCTTGTACTGAGTTATTGTCTTCGGAACCTTACCACGTGTCTTCCAATGGAATATATGTCCCTCAACAGAGGCATTCACTTATAATTCCATATGTTTTTACTGACAAACGTAATTGTAATATTAATTGCGAAGAAATAAATTTAAAGGATACTAATTGATCAGAACGTATAATTTGCATTTTATATAGGCTAGTGGACAAATAACAATGTAATATGAAAGCAAGTAAATGCAGTGTAGAATGTACATAATAATAGAATGTATAAAAATTTAAAAAACGCAAAAATAATTTAAAATAGGATTAACGAGCCAATTGGGTCGAAATATCGTTTTAATATATTTTTTTTTTTTTTGTTTATTTAGAAATATTACATTCTGTCACATCAAGGACATTTATAATAGTGTTCAGAGAGCACACTCACACTCTATTTACAATAAAAATAAATAAATAATACAGAAACTTAATAATAATAAATACAATAAAATAAAATAAAAATAAATACAATAAAATAAAATTAAAATAAATACAATAAAATAAAATAAAAATAAATACAATAAAATAAAATAAATGTATATAAACAAAAGAACTAACCTAATCATACACACTCGGGCTTGAGTGGAGGATTTGGCCATTGCCAAAACTCCAATAGATGCTTATTTACAGAAGGTCTCTGGGCCACTGCCGCTTCAACCTTCGAGGAGGATTGTAAGGATGGGTGGTGCTGGATAGAGATTGTGCAAGGGGATTTGGATGATAGGTAAGGTTCTGGTGAAATTTGGATAATTTTTCTGGAATAAGGTCTAGGACAAATGGGATATTAAGGTCATGGTGTAGGATTTTGTTATTTACATAGAACGGAGCATCAACTATTGTTCGAAGGACTTTATATTGAAACACTAGCGGATCCAGGATTTAATTTTGGGGGGGGGCTTCAGCCCGAAACCTTGTTTTTTTCATAAAAATAACGATAATTACTTTGGAAAAACAGAAAGAAACTAACTACCTTTATGTAATGGTGTTCAAGTTATTCCTTAAGTACTTTTAAACGTAATTACACGAACAATAATACTTTAAGAGGTATTTTTTAAATTTTTTTCCCATAAAACATGGTTATATTTTTCCATTTTGGGGGGGAGGACTTCAGCCCGAAAGCCCCCTCCGTAGATCCGCCCGTGGATTGAAAGGATTGAATACGTTTGATGCTAGAAGCTTTTGCTGTCCTCCACAATTCAAGTCCGTATGTCCATATAGGTTTCAGTATTGTCTTGTAGATAAGTAATTTGTTTTTAATAGAAAGTTTGTATTTTCTGTATAGTAGTCTGTATAGCTGGCCGTATCGTCGGTTGAGTTCTTGTCTTTTGAGTCTAGTATGTGGGTTCCACGTTAGTCTTCGGTCTAAATGAAAGCCAAGAAACCGGACTGTGTCTGAGTAAGGAAGCTGGATGGAATTAAAGTGTACTGGTGGACAGGAACTGCGTCGGAGTGTAAAGGTAATATGTTGGCATTTAGATTCATTAACTTTAATGCGCCAGTTATTACACCAGTGCTCAATCAAGGTGAGGTGGCTTTGGAGATTTAAGGATGCTATGTTGGGATCAGAGTTGGATGATAAGATTGCGGTGTCGTCAGCGAATGTTGCAAGAAAAGTATCGGGATGAACAGAGATGTCAGCAGTAAAGAGGATGTAAAGCACGGGACCCAAGACGCTGCCTGGGGGAACACCGGCTTTAACGGAGTAGATATTGGAAAATTCTGTTCCACAGCGAACTCGGAAGGAGCGGTCAGAGAGGTAGGATCGGAGGACTAGGTACAGGGACTGAGGCAAATGGATTTTAAGCTTGAAGAGCAGTCCGGAGTGCCATACCCGGTCAAATGCCTGTGCAATGTCCAGAAAGGCACCCGAACAGTATTCCTTGTTTTCTAGGGCTGAGGAAATATGATCAACAACTCGGAGTCCTTGTTGAACAGTAGAATGTTGGGAGCGAAAACCAAACTGATGGGAAGGAATATTTTGGGATTCTATAATTGGTAAGATTCGTTTCAAAAGGATCTTTTCAAAAAAATTTTAAAGGATTGGGAGTAGGCTAATTGGTCTAATGATATTTAGATAAGCCGAGGTTTGAAGTGAAAAGAGAAGTTATTTCCTTAGAATATCACTTTGGAATAATTTAAAATAATTTCCTAATTAGAAACCACGATTAAAGAATAGAAATTCAAAACCGTACTATTCCAATTTCTATCACAAAAACATTCAGATCGTTGCTCGCTTTTAGGACATTATACATTTATTTCATCTCATTCATCTCCAAATATTAGTGCTGTTCTTTGCTAGAGATATTACAAGATTTGCCTTCTTTCAATGCCACTGAATGCATGTATTGTTTGTTTATTACTATTATATATATATATATATATATATATATATATATATATATATATATATATATATATATATATATATATATATATATATACATACAATTAAATTTTTACCTATAATTGCATCGTAAAATGATTATGATGTATTTACATATTATTCACTATTTAAATACTCAGAAATTTTATACGGCTTCCTTACGTGGAAGAATGTGTGTACTATATGAGTATGTATGTGTGTGTGTATATGTATACAGGATGCTTCAAAGTTAAGTGGCCAAACTGCAAATATCAACTAAGGACCTCAAAAAACGAAAAATTTCCTCTGAATGTATGTCCGCAAACGCTTTATTTAGGAGATATTCACACCTAAAGATTTTCGTTGTTATGAATTATTTACGTTATATGAAATAAACAGAACCTATTTATTTGTTCTAGCTACTTTATTAATTAAATGTAAACATTATCATTGATATCAAATGTTGTTCAAAGTGATTTCCTTGAGCATTAAGACAGACAGTGGTAGTGGCAGAAGGACACTGGATATATATTGTTGTTTCACAAGTTTCAATTATCCTTCTTCGTGAGAAATTAAGGCCATTGACCAGACTTGCATAGACTTTTTGTTTATTGTCACCCCAAAGAAAAAAATCCAGTGGTGTCAGGTCTGGAGAGCGTGCAGGCCAAGCCACAAGTCCTCCACTGCCAATCCATTGATGGGAATGATTTAACCATTGTCGTGAACCTACCTTCACTTTGAAAAACACTTAATATTAATTCAATGTTTACGTTTAATTAATAAAGTAGTTGGAACAAATAAATAAGTTTTATTTACTTAATATAACGTAAATAATTCATAACAATGAAAATCCATAGGTGTGAATATCTCCTAAACAAAGCGTTTGCGGACATACCTTCATAGGATTTTTTTTCTTGTTTTAAGGTCCTTAATTCATATTTTCAGTTTGACCACTTAACCCTGAAACACCCTGTATATATGGATATATGTATGAAATTAAAGTTGTCGAGGTTTATACGCAATAATTTTAACTTAATAATATTTGCTTTGAATCTGTTTATATTTTCGTAAATATACTGAACTGTTTTTACAAGCAAGATAAGATATAGCTAATTCCAAGCAGATGCTTATTTATCTTATATATATATATATATATATATATATATATATATATATATATATATATATATATATATATGGTTTTTTTTCTGAGCAGAAACAGAGGTAATTTTGAAGAATAATTTCTGTATTTTTTATTCATTTTTTTCTTAAAAGCGTTTACTTATATTGTATACTGTATTAGTTATATATGTATACTGTTTTACCACTATACTAAGATTCAAGTGTTTTGTCATCGCTTTAAGTGTTTTATATAGAGCATCTTTACCTAATGTTTTTTTTTCCTTTTCCTTATTTCTATTAATTCTCTCTCTCTCTCTCTCTCTCTCTCTATATATATATATATATATATATATATATATATATCACAAATAAATCGAAAGCAGACCAATGCCGTTCAAATCCAGCCGGACCGAACCCCATTGAACGGGGCTGAGGTGAATGGGCAGTTGCCCACTTCCAACTTTTACGATCTCACCCTTTTACAACTTTCTCTTGGACCCTTTCAACTCACCGGCACATCACTCTTGTAGGGTTTCGGGACCTTTTTTTTCTGTTTTTTTATTTTATTTTGTTTATTTTTTTATTTCCGTACCATTTGACAGCAAGTATCATGTCACTAATGCTTATTTTTTTGACCTGTGGTGTACACACCCAACAGATTTGTAGACTTGGTGTACCTCCAATGAGGTATAACTTTTAAATAAATAAAATTATAGCCATATTAGTGGCAATATACATATATATATATATATATATATATATATATATATATATATATATATATATATATATACATAATTATGTATATATATATAACAATTTGGAATCCGTTATTTGAGATACCTTTTATACTATTCCTAGGGGATTAATATCTGCCTGGTATTAAAAATCATCCAAATTGATATACCCAGTAATTACAGCCGTTTTCGAGTGGAAAGAAAAAGTGTAAAATAGTGGTTCTGTCAAATTTTGTAATTTCATTTTCGTAAAACTTTTGGTTTTTCAGCTAGGCTATTACATACTCACATACTTTATTATGTTTTACGCATTTTTACCATTTCTTGTTAGTTTTGTTTTATTGTAATGTTATCTGAAAATAAAATCGACTAAAAAAATAACTACCGCTTCAATCCACGGAGGGTCTTTGGTTCAATAATTTTCTAGAAAGTAATGTTTAAGTCAACGGATGTGCAAGAAGATGATTTTTCTTGTTAGCTAATTATTTAATTAACTACACATTTCTCCCGATTCTGGCATACATAAGCGAATCTTGGACCCTCACGACTAAACACAAAAGTCAGATCCAAACAATATAAATGAGATAACTTAGAAGAGGAAAACACAAGACGGGGCCGTATGAGAAACACAAAGATAACAGTGAGTATCGATATGAAACCAATCAAAGAAGTATTGGAAGAACATTGCTTGAAGTGGTTCGAACACGTGACGCGAATAGCTGAGAATTGCATTGCCATAGCTGCCTATGAAGCTATCTCAGAAGGGAAAAGATCCCAAGGAAGATCCAGGAAGATTTAAGAAACAGGGTTGAAAGTGGCTATCGGCAGGAGAGTTCTGGAGTGGAGGAAGAGGAAACGGATGATACAATACCGGGATTTACGGATCAAAATCCATCGAAAGACACCTCACACTGCGCTGTGGTAGAAGAGGTTAGATTAAGAAGAAGAATTAATTATTTAATTAATAGTAACCACTTCACAGATCCTAGGTGTGCCACAGGAGGGTCTCTCGACCTCAGGTTAGATCCACGGCCGATGAAACAGAATAAATAATAACCTGCCACGGCCGGTTTCAAACCTGGGCCTAGAGCTGCTTAACTCACTGAGCTACTCCGTTCCTAAGAGAACGTATTCCCATATTTAGTTAAATGCCTTGGTAGATTGTAAGCGAAACTGACATGTTCGAATATTTAAACTTGGTTTAGTCGAGCGACTTCCACTACACATTACGGCTTCTAACGACTAAATTTCTTCCCTTGTTCTAGGGTGAATGTACAGGTTACACACTTTAAAAGAATTTTAAATGTTAATGGGGATTGCAACTTTAGGTTTGATGGTGGATCATTGCACATGGGTTTTGAAAATTTAGTCTTTTATCAATTGTTTTTTTTATCAGTTAATTAATTTATTATTCATGAAAAACTCATAAAAATTCTGACAGCGCATTTCTTACCTATAATAGAAAATCAGGTTATAAGGTTGACATATTTTTTTTATACAAATAAAAAACCCAAAATAAATTCTACACAATTTAGAACAAGAGAATGGCTAACTACACACGAATAAATTAAAACCTTTATCCTAAAGAAAATTGATAGAAAAGCTCTCTGAAGCAAACACCTTACCTTCCTCCATTGAAAAATCAACCATTCGACCTATTGTGGTTATATCACCTAAGGTTCAGGCATCACCTTCCAAAGTGTTCTAGCTTCAAATCTAATCGTATTTACACTCTCTATTAAACTCATGAAGCTTATTATCTGTTAATCAATTAAAAAGTGCCTATTACTGGTACCTAGTGTATTTTAAAAAACTTATGTAAGTAGTGTGTGCAAAGTAGAAAGTAGTGTATGTGTATGTAGAAAGTAGTGTATATTTAAAATTGAAAGCAGTGTATGTGTATGAAACTAGTGTATTTCACCCACTATATCTCTGATATCATCTTATTATTTCTTTATCAGACAACTGTTTCTTATTTAATATCTACTAATAATTCTCTTTTTTTTTCAGCGTGTACCTTTTTTATTTTGTATCTTTTGTAGCCCCGATGAAGACCTAAAAAGTTGGTCGTAACGTCCGCTTAAACAATAAAATACTATTTTAATATATAGTATTTATTTGACCCCACCCCCAACCAACTCCTTCTCATATTATAATCATCTTCAACCATGTCTATACCATTAATCTACCATTTAGTTTAAGTAGATACACAAGTACATTCTCTAAGGATGGATAGGGCTATTTAATTATTAAATTATCTATTTTTAAATAATATAGATTAAGTAATCAAATTAAGGTGCAATTGGTGACTTATTAAGTATAACTCTATTACAGTTTTCGTCCTCAAGGATTTAGGTAGGAACCTAGTCCATTCCCCGTTACTGGAACGTTAGCCTAGAATCCTCCCCCGTTACCCCGACGAAGCATCACTATTCATGGACCATACCCAGAAGAGCCGACACACTCAATCCGCCCTGATTGGAGGAGCTGCGGTCACCACAAAGCGGTCCTGCCCATTGTCTCTCCACCAGGCACAGGCCTCTTCGTTGTGACATCCTTCCAGTGGGACCACAATGCCTTGTTATACATTTTTTTAAAAGGAGCTCTCTCCCGACCATTTTAAAAATGTCAAAACTGTCCCATTGAGATGCATATCAGGTGTAGTTTAATCATTAAAAAATAACTTTAAATTTATTCTATAGTTTTCGGGGAAGAGTTCTGGGGTTTGGAATCTGGGTCCAAGAGCGGCTTTGACCTGGTTTTAAAAATGGGGTTGTGGCATTGGTCGTTATATTCTACATACAATGGTTCTAAGTCAAAAAATACACCTGGGTATTAATAGAAGTTCTTATATAAATAAATAGTTCAATTTATATTAAAATCTATTAGTCTAGACCCCTTTTTATCAAATAATTAACATCCACCTGAAACTTCGTAAATAGCTTCATCTCATTGTAACCTAAAACTATTTTATTTATGAAAACTCTTAGAATTGGGGCTATTTCAATCTGGAGATCGGCAAACGTTGTCTATTTAATTAGGTACTAAAAGCTCGTAAATACCCATTTGCTTTCCACTTGGATCGTAAGATATTTTGAGTACAAAATCAAGAAAAAAAGTGGCCTGGAAAAGTATTTGGCCGTTCGGCCTTTATAACCTCGTTATTTTGACATTTTGGGGGGTGTAAATAACGCCAAATGGCTCACGAAGGCCACCTTTTTTCTCGATTTGGTTCTCGAATTATCTTACGACTGAAATGGAAATGGAGTTTTTAGTACCTAATGAGATAGACAAAGTTCGGCGATTGTAATGTTGTAATTGTATATAATTTACGATACTTTTATTTCTGTTATTAAGAAGAGGAAAGCAATAAAATATCTTGGGGAGGGGAGAGGAATGTCTAATGCATCATTGATTTTGGGGGGAATGGGCACCCCTGATTTATTGTAATCAATGAACATCCTAGTAAAGAGTTATTTTCACATGTTCTTTTTCTTTTTCTTATATTATGTTTTGTATTTTTTTCTTATGTTATGTTTCTTGATATGGAGATGTATGGAGTCTTCTAGTGTAGGAAATCTTTACTTCATAGTTGAAATATTCACATGTTATATTGAATAAACATGTTTACATATAAATTTTGGGAAGAAACTTGAAATAAATTTATAAAAATTTGGGGTGAAAAAAAATTTTTGTTTTTATCAGGGTAATGATCCCAAACATTCTACCATGTTAGTTAAGGAATGACAATTATATAACTACTCCAAAGTTATGAAAACACCATCCCAGTCTCCAGATCTTAATTTGATAGAACAACTGTGGCTTAGAAAACACTAAATTTCTAGCAAAGAAGATTTTAAAAATTTCTTGACGAAAAATTGAACAGGCTATCCAGGAATCACCAAAAAATTGTTCGACGCCATTACAAACAGGCTGAAAGGAGTGGTAGAAAATAGTGACTTGTGACTTGTGTTGAACTAAATATCTCTGAACTAAAATAAAAAAACGAAAAGTCGTACGAAACTGTAATTGCATTTTTATGGTTTTTATATGGATGTTACACCAACTTTTTCGTCAAAACTGGCTAATCGGAAGTGGCACTTTATGTATTGGACTAAATACATTTTTACGATTTTCTCGAAAACGGCTCTAACGATTTTGATTCAATTCATCATATCAGTGTAATATTAAGCAGTTTTGAATGAAATCTAATTTTATTCTGATTGATGTTTTCTAACAGTGCTTAAATGGCTAATTTTTAATATTAGTTTCCACTAAAGTACTTATAATTTTTTTTTTTGTTGATAGAATTGACCATTTCACATTAATCTCTAATATAAAAGGTAGTTAAATATAAAATATGGAAGAATTTTATAATTAACTAAAGGAGAAATCAGAGATTCCAAATTAAAATAGCTGTAATTGAGGAACTAGAAGAATACGAGTGCACCCGAGCTGACCCGAAAGAACACGCTTCAATTCATAATATAATAAGGAC
Source organism: Nezara viridula (assembly GCA_928085145.1). Lineage (NCBI taxonomy): Eukaryota > Metazoa > Arthropoda > Insecta > Hemiptera > Pentatomidae > Nezara > Nezara viridula. The sequence goes on along the minus strand of OV725080.1, from coordinate 150,012,499 downwards.
TCTCACAATATTATGTTTATATACATATGCGGTTTTTATATGCTATTGTTGATATTATTTAATATTTAATTATATAGATTAAGCGAAAGTTGTGTGATACGCGCACCGCACCAGATTTTTTGTTCAAAACGGGTTTTAAGTTTAATTCTTTCTAAAAGAGGTCATATTTAAGTTCCAACAGATATTAATTACTGTTGAAATAATCAGAATTATTCGCAAATGTCAACGAATAATGAATTTCTTAATATATTATTTAAAATATATAAGATATGACAATTGAAACAAAAAAATTTAGTTTTTCTCGTTTCCGGAAAATTGTTAGGGTTCACTTTGGAAATAAAAGTTTCAATTGTTGTAGTTTTGTTTGAATTAGTTGTTTAAATTGAATATAGTGGATATTGGGATATAAGATGGTGCGATAAGGACCAAGGATTTGCCGAATTTACGAGAATTATATAAAAACGAGGGACCTCAGTCCCAGGACCTCTTCCGAGGACTCTCAATAAATCCTTTAGACCCAGACCAACCGCTCGGGACCGGCCGATTCTTTGAAGTGAGAGGAAATTTGGTGGAATTCCTGAGGATCATCGCACTTTTTATAGCGCCTATATTCACAAATCTTTATCAACCAGATTGTTTTCATCTTTCCGCCTTATTTAGAATCCAGTTAAAAATCTTTATTGTTTTTCTTGGAAAATTCATTGATATTCACTCAAAGAATCGTGCGTTATGCGATATCTAAGGATCTGTAATTTAGGTTTTTACTTAATAATTTATTTCTTTTCATCCGTTTCGTTATTTCATTGACAAAGGGCAATAACACACGTGGAATCCCCGATTTAAATGATACTTTTTTTTTAGTATTTATCAGGGTTAGGCATTGATAATAAAAAATCAAAATCAAATCTGATCAAAATTTTCGTAGTAGATTTTGAGCTAAGTTGTTTACTACACGTCGACCTTTTTTAGAGACGTCATCGGAACTCAAGTTACACCGTACATTTTTGTTGAAAACTCGACTGTGAAATTTTAGATAATGAACCATCAGTTAGCCCAGTTTGCAGGTCAAGATATAGTGCAAATTCCTAAACTCAACGCTAATTCCATCCAAGAAATCTATCAATCGTTTGAATCCCACAACGATGTACAGTTATTTGTGCTAAGTTTAGGAATGACCAGCTGTATTTTAGACGAACGTTTATCATTCCAGGAAGGGTAAAAAAGAGAGGAAAAATGAAAAACATATAAAGAAATATTTTTCCGGAATTGTTGAATTTGAAACAGAAATATGGATAAAATGTAAACTGGATATAAAGATGTATAGTAAATTGAGAAATAACAAGACTGAAGTTATAATTTCACCTGGACAAACGACTCACTTGGAACTCCCATACCAGACTGAAACGACTAGAAACCGCACGACGTTTTCGACTACTGCAGCACTTACTAGACAAACGCTCTAAACTCCAACTATTTACAAAAGAATCATGTATATTACAATAATAAGGGTTAATTGGACTAGGATTATACAATTCCTCTCGTATCCAATCCCTACAATCTAAAATCCTTCGTAAAATCCTCAATGCTCTCTACTTTGTTACAAATAAAACCATCCATAACGACCTTAATGTACCATATGTTTCCAATTTAGGTCAATCCAGATACCTATCCTTCCATAATAAACTTCGAAACCATCCGAATCCTTCTATTCCTGATGACCCTCCGAGGCGTCTGAAAAGAAGATGGCCTCGGGGCCTTATAATATAGACATATAATTGGAGTGCTACCAATGGGTAGTTTCTTTTCATGTTGTACATGTCATGTTACTAATTTAATATTTACTTGTTGTATTTATCATTTAATACAGTTGTAAATTTCAATAAAAAAAAGAAAAAAGAAGTTATAATGAGGTTACATCCAGTGTAACCATCGATCCCAAAATGTGATGGAGTCGTCGATGAATCGATCAATAAATAAAGGAACGCGTTGAATTCCATTTATAGATTCCATAGATGAATTCCATTGGAAAGCCTCTGAACAAAAAAGGCCTGATGGATTTTCTGTCTATCAATGCGCAAAACACTGCGTTAAAGAATTTGTTCATATTAGGCTATATCTCAGTCTGAACTTGAATCTGAAATATTTTTTTAAAACGTACTAGAATTAACCTGAAAGAACAAATTTAAAAGTAAGTATTCTTTTAAGTTTTACACGCAATACAATTCCAAATAAAGTTGTCTTATTTATTTATAAAAATGCATTATCATTGATTTTATTCATCGCCAAGCTGCCGTCAATGCATTCTGGTTCCCATTTCCATTAATGTCCTTGCAAACCTTTTTTCTTAAATTTATGTCACTGCCAACTGGTTTCCGCCGGGTTACTGTTTTGAATTATGCTCTATCTAAATATGCATATGTTTCAAATCGTTTAAGTATTTCCGTTCGTCATCATTCCAAGAAGAAATAAAAAATGTAACTGATTCATGGTTTTATCAACCGATTAAAAAAAAAAAAAAAAAACTAGGAATGCGTTGTCTTCGAGTTTGCCAAGTTTTATTTAGTGTATTTAAATTTTATATAATACGTGTTGACCTCAGAACAGATATTAAACTTATCAGAACAAATAATTTCATAAAGCACATGTTACCTATTTTTCTTCTTAACCTCATCATTATTTTTATGATAATAGAAATTGTTTTTGCTTCGAGGATCTATTTTGGCAATAAAATATTCAATTGTCACTGTAAGAGGAAATTAAGCTGGGTATTTTTGAAGATATGATTTTTAAATGTAACTAACTCTTGAATGCAGGGGATTTTATAGCGACAGTTGCGGGATCAAAATTTTTGAGAGAGGCAATTTTTGACGGGATTTTCAATTTTTAATAAGGAGGGGAGGGTTATGATAGCCATTTCGTCGGTGTTATGAATTTTCGAATCAGGGAACTAGGGGAAAACATGGACCAGACCACAGCAAGTGTAATTATGTACGATCTATGTTTTTTCTGACTCTATTTTTGCTTTCACTGTTTTTATAAGAGAAAATAAATAAAATTTCTTGAGAGGGAAAAGAGTTCCAGCGCCATCGACCTTGGGGTGAATGGGAACCTCTGCTTGAATGAAACTTATATAGAACTTGAACTTGAAAGACTAATAGTTAAGGGGGCGGGATGGTCGTGCGACAACCTGACTGAAGCGGCAAACTGAAGTTTGATGTAGAAAAATAATTAAGAGTTCAAATCCCGTTACCAGTGGGTCTTTTAACTCAGCATAATTATCCTGCCCTAACCTCCTCCGGCCCGGAAAAAAAACTCGACTAGCCTAAAAGGCAAGAAAGGGGAGACAAAAAAAAAAAAAGTCAATTGTTTAAACTGAAGTAACTGTAGTTTTATAACAATGAAATGACAATAAAAGGCGATTTTTATTACGTAAGTGCTTCATCTTATTTTTTCGTTACCTTTAATCATTGGCCGAAGAAAGTTAAGTCTATCATCCATAGTTTGCGATCCTAAACCAATTCTTCTTCGTTTCTCAAATCTTTTGCACTTGAAGGCAATGTGTTGGACAATAACGACTCTTAGCTATACCATTACTTGTAGATATTTGTTTGTTCTGTCATGATCAAAATCTCTAGTCCTATCAACCCCAAAATCGAAAATTTCACGTTTTAGTCATCAAAGAACATATTTGGCACTGTGTCTGAACAATTAAGTATAAGTTAATTAAGTTTCACCATTATTATTTTTTTTTTTTGCCCTCCCCTTCCTCGTCTCTAAGACTATATGGAGTTTTCTCAGGCCAGGGGGTGAGGGCGGGGAATTAATGTCAGAGTTAAAAACCCTCCCAGCACCGGGATGCGAAGTCATAATTATTTTACCAAATTGTCTTTCAGTAGGTTGCCGGGCTCTATGTTTAAGTTTAATTAAAATTTTGATCACTTACATAAAAAAAAAGTTTCATTTTGGGGAGGCTTCAGTCCAATTAACTTCCTCTCCTACCGTTGATAAGTCAGTGGAATGGCCGAAAAAATAATTTAATAGTGACAATTTAAATTAGTTATATCACAATTTATTTATATAATATAGGAAATTAGCTATATATACATAAATATATAGTAAGGGAAAGTATTGCGATCGTGAAAAATTTTGAATCTATGTTTTCAACAGAAATATATGTTTTGAGGAACCCTGAGTCGAAATAATCAAGTCCCGCAAAATGGTCTCTGTGTGTGTAGATCTGTGTGTGTGTGTTAACATACTAGCTCAAAAACGAAAAGTCGTACGAAAGTTAAATTTCATATTTAAGATTTTTATATGTTTGCGATGTTACAGAAACTTTTTCATCAAAATCGGATTACCGGAAGTATATCATGGATATCATCATGGAAGTATATCACTTTATATCATGGACTAGACACAGTATTACAATTTTCTCAATATCGGCTCTAACGATTTTGATTAAATTCATTATATCAGTGTAAAATTAAGCAGTTTTGAATAAAATGTAGGTTTTACTCTGATAGATGTCCTCTAGCAGAGCTTAAATGGATAATTTTCAATATTAGCTTCTCCTAAAGTACCTTTATTTTTTTTTATTTAAAACAATTGACCATTTCACGTTAATGTACAATATAAAAGATAGTTAAATATGAAATATGAAAGAATTTGATGATTAAATAAAGGAGATATCATAACGGAGTAATTTAGGAACCAAAGGAATACGAGCCCATCCGAACTCACCCGAGCTCTCCCGAATGATTAGAACAAGTTTCCATACGTATAATGAGCTTAATATAATAAGGACTGCGACAATATTATTTAAACAACATCTGAGGTTTTCATAAATGCTATTATTGGTATTATTTAATATTTAGTTGAATAGATTACAGATATATAAATATTAAAAATTGTACATATAAGGGTACTTATACATTTAAAAATACCCACAATAGGATTACTTTAAACGCGAAGAAGACGAAAGCCATCCTGATCAGATCTCCCTCACTCCTCAAATCCTTACAGACGCTCTCCAATCTTTTCCTGAACAACTCACCTACCTCATTCCATACTTCCGTAAAAAACCTTGGTGTTACCTTTGATCGAACCCTCTCCTAGAAACCATACATCTCCAAAATTTCCTGTCGTGCTATCTCTATGCTGAAACCGTCTCCGCTACCTCCTTCCATATAAATCCCGACAACTCCTGGTTTCCTCCCTTGTGTTCCCCCACTTCCACTATGGCTGTCTGGTGTACGGCGGACTCTAATGAACTCACGAGCCTAATGAACTGCGCAATACGTTTTGTTTTCGGAATCTCAAGAGATACGCATATAACTCAGTATTACACCGAGTTGAAGTGGCAACCGCCGTCTGTACTTCCTTGCTACCTTTCTATTCCAATCCATCAGAACTCAGCGGCCTTCCTATATTTTTCAAAGTCTACAATTGAAATATTCCATTCAATCCCGTTCCACTAGATCTCGTACTTCCGACCTCTATCCACCTCCTCACCGAACTGTTGCGTTTGACAAGTCCTTAATAATTCAAGCCGTCTCCTTCTGGAATGCCATTCCTCCCGATATCCGACATGCACAATTAGTTTCCTCATTTAAATCCCTCTTTTTTAAGCACCTACTCATTTCCCAACCCGATTGATCATGAAATGTAGATAAGAGAACTTTTTAAAGTTCCCCCAGAAATTATTTTGTTTACTTATGTTATTTTATTTTCCCACGTTTGTATTATACATATCTGTATGTTTTTAGTGTTATTGTTTTATTTTATTTTTTTCCGATATTTTAATTTTAATGAGAATTGTAAATATTTAATTTAATGTACAGCCATTTTTTCTGTATCTATAGTTTGTCCTAGAGGAACAACAGTCCCAGGATAATAAAAACATATTTTCATTTCACAATGAAATATAAATCAATATAGCATTTATAATTTTTACTTTCACTTCTTCTTTGTCTGAAAATGCTTATTTCTGTTAAGAAGAAGAGTGGTAAGTGAAAGTTGTGTGATGCATGCACCGCACCAGATTGATTTTTTTTCAGGCGACTTGTTCTTTGCTGTAATGAGGCCATTTAAAAGACAGAGGACTTGTTCAAATTCTATCAATGTCAACTTAAACTCAAAAGGTCTTAGAACTCGATATAATCGGATTCCATCCACGTGTCCCGCCGGCATTCCTTCTCAACTGGAACTTCGATCCCAACTTTTGCCAGCCAAAGAGAAAATGAAAAAAAAAGAAAAAAAAATCGGAACAAAAGAAAGAAAAGAAGAAACTAAAAACCAATTCCCGTTCCACAGCTACGAATGATGCAAAAATCTCATTAGTTAGTTCTAAATTAAACGCCCAAAGACCATTTTTTTATTTCTATTCGATACAATTTAGGAGGCTTTGCGTGTTATATTTTACCAATTCACATCTATTCTTCCTACGTTTATTTATTTATTTTATTTTTGAGACTCATAAAGGAATTGTTTAAAAGCTTACGATGGGCTGATTACAAAGGCATAGGCCAATAATGACACAGTGTTACCTTGATATTTCTCCTTGGGACGGTATAGCTCGTGTTTCCGGCACATAAACCAGAACCTGGAGTGTTCCTCTTCCGTATTTTTATTTTTTTTTTGTTTTTTTTGTATTCTGGAGGAAGACATATGAGGTTATCATGGATAAAATAAAAAAGAACAACTAAATTGGAATCAGGACTCTACTCATTACTATATTCTAATTTGTACTATTTATGTATCTATGTTATGAATGAACACATTTAGCCTTGGTACTTGTTGCCCTTCAGTCTGGCAGATTGTATTATTTACTGCTCAATAAAAAAAAAAATGTCTACTATAATTATATTCCTGGAGGCAATGAAAACCAATGTAACTCCATCAATCTATTTAAAGGTATTCCAGTCTCGGAGGTACCATATACCAAGCAAGAAAAGTATATAGCTATTTTAATATATAAATACGTATTGTGCTATTTGGTAAAACCTATAGGAATTATATCTGTATCACTTTATACTTTTTTTAAAAAAACTTATATTTTCATCTTGTAAAGTTTAACAAAATGAGTTCTTATCTCGACATTCAAACGATAGCCCGAAGGATGACCCACATGTTTGAATCACAACGTCGACTAACCCAATAAAAATATCTTGACTGAAATACCTGACAATGGTTTTTCATCCTTAAACAAAATAAAGTTAAGATGTTTTCATTGCGTATCCTCAAAAATTTCTTCGCGCACAAAATTAAAAAAAAATTTCTAGCAGTGGTGGATAAAGGTATAGTCTTTTTTTTGATGATGGGATTATTGTGGTGGGATGTTTCAGAAAAATAATCTGGAAGAAATATTAATTCTTTAAGTTGATAATAAATCAATTATCCTGCCTAATGAGTGATAATTTATTTATAGTTTATAGTCTTGACCTTTATTCATTAATTATTAATTTAACGTATGTAACATACATATTTAACGCAATTTACAGTGTTTTCTTTATCATTTTTATTTGGACGTTTCAGGGATACTATTAGTGTTGCCCAAGAGCAATACCGGTAAAAAAAATCGATTTTTTGAATAAAAATGGAGGAAAAATAGTTACTAATACTTGACAAGTTACTATATGAAAAGAATTGGTGTAACCAATATACTTGTGCATTTAACTCTTCTATTTTTCATTCAGAGTTTGTTAGGTTTCTCATATCTAAAAAAATACAGTAATATCTCTCTAGTAGTAAGCTAATAGGTAACTGCAAGACTGTTACGAGGGTCTTGCGCAAGACCAAGACCAAGACTCGTCTCGGTCTCGCATTTGGGTAATACTAGATACTATGCTCTACTCTCCACCATAATATTTGTCCCAGTATTTGGTATGTCCAAGAACAAGTTTGGGCATCCTTTGATGTTTACTCTTGATCTAGGACTAACCCAATACTGGTATATAGCAATATCAATACTAGTCTACAAATCTATTAAATTTTAAATGGAATTAGATGAAATATATATTATACCATTTGAATACTATTGGATTAATTTTCTACTTTAGCTCAAACCGAACCAGCCATTTTTGAAATGAAGTCGTACCAAACATAATACTTTTACGTTTAAAAGCGTTTTTGAAAAGTAGGGGATGGAATTTGATACCTACTTCATCAATTTTTTACCAATCCGTATGTTTCTTTCAATTATGAGCCAAATCGAACTAATCGTTTTTAAAATATATGCATGTTCAAGAAAATTAATTTACGCACATGGGTAGACGAAATCGGAGGATGGAGTTTAAATGTGAATGAGCTATCCATGACAAATAGATTAACCGTTGGAGGTAAGATGTTTCGTTAAGATGTTACATCGATTACCGATAGACCAGGATCTAAATTTGTTTTTTTATCTGAATCTATGTCTGCGCCTATGGTCCTTATGATCAATAATCTTGCGTTTAAAATATGTTTAATGGTTTTGCTATTTTAATTATCTTATTTGATAGAAAACATCGTAACGCGGCAGACACTACAAAACCCACAGCCCTAATACAGACTCCATTGCCACTATGATCGGTAGTCCATCACGGCCTCCTAGAAGTGATTATAGCGACTACTACAGAAAGCAGTGACGCTGATGATGAGCCGCTCATCCATTAGCCCGGGGGAATAATACCCGCCGGCGGGAATAAAAAGGCGGGTTTTCCCTCGAGTTGGTTCATCACTCTTCGTCAGACGAGAGGTCTTCAAGCGCCCTCTCGACCACTTTTTACACACACTTCAGGTAGTTGTTCATATTTTATTGTTATTGCCCCAGTCAACTCCCGCCGCTTTATGTTAATTGGGTATCTACACCCCTTGGAGGTTCCTTATGGTATGTGTGCATTGTAAATTATATTGAGTCAACCATGATCTATAGAAGTCACACAAGGCCGTGAAGTCGTAGGGTAGATATATTGCCTTGAGGACTCAAGCGAAACCTCTCTATTTAAAGTAACAGCTGATTATACAGACCAGAAACAAAAAATTCTGAATGCTTCCTAACCCTAGCTAATTCTTACTAATGTTCAGTCGATAAAAACTAATATTACCTCTATCCACTCTCTTAATACCAGATCTCAACCTATAGAGCTATATATTAATCCATGGTACAGACCACTTTTCATAAAATGATTAACATCCGCCTCAAACATCGTAAATAGTTTCATAAATAGTTCTACAATTATTTTATTTACGACAATTCTCGGAATTGGGGCCTTTTCAATCTGGAGATTGGCAAACTTTCTCTATTTAATTAGGCACTAAATACTCATTTGTTTTCCACTTGAATCGTGAGATAATTTGATCACAAAATCGAGAAAAAAGATATATAACAAGGTTATATTGGCCATAGTCAAACCACATTCACATATTGCTTCCATTGCTCCACCTACTACGAATTCAAACTTCCGCAAGTTGTAAGAATGTTTAGGTTATGAAATTACAATTTCTCACCAAAAGTTGAAGGATAAGAGCCTGAAGTAATGCTATTTTTTTTTAACATATTACTAAAGATAAAAAAAAAAGTTTAGTTCAGTAATTGGAATCACCTTTTATTTATTTTTCTTTGTAATTAGGAAGGTAATGTTACTTGAGATGTTGTTTGAAAATAATAAACCATTGTGAAATAATTTGCAGCGTTTTATTCAGTATTTTGAGCTCAAATTTTTTCAAAACAATTTAATAATTTGTGTCATTCAGTAAAAAAAATCTTTAGTATCATTCGCTCGAAATTTCGTTACATAACATACAAAGAGATACACAAAAATACATTTAATACAATAATTTGACTGCATTTTAAGTTCAATTTTTTTAGAACGCCCAAGAAATCTCACTATGGAGCCATAAAACTTCAAACTTAGTTAGTTGTGACGTCTCAATTTAAAAATCTGTACATACCTAAAAACGGTCTTTCTAAACACACTACCTTCCTTTTAGCTTCACCGTAATCTGTTGAATAACAATAATAAATTAATCTAAAATGGTCACTCTTCAATAAGTTGCGGGACCGAATAAAACTTAGCGGTTTATTGTAAAATTGAAAATCTGTTCTTTATTTCTAGACATCCATTTCTATAGATTCGACGTATAAAACCAACATCGTAAGAGTGGTTCTGTTTGAATAACTACTAATAATGGTTTGTTCTAGACAAGTAACAGATACCCAACATGCAACAAAACCAAGATTAAGCGTTAATCAAACCCATTTAACCGAAGATAGCGATGCAAACGAAGGACCTATTAGACCTTTCCCATAGGGGCAGTCTTCAAAGGACATCATTTGAATATCGTCTTGTCGAGGGGAAAAATATATGACTGACAATGGCAGTTGAAGCAGCAACTTCCGTCGCGTTTTAAATATCTCCCTTTAAAAGGACACCGCTGTTATGCTCAGGTGAGCATCGCTAGTTAAGCCATAAAACACCACTAACGAACAATATCTAATCTCGACGGTATCCAGCCAGAGTCGGAGTAATTCTGGACTGTACTTAGGGAGTATTGACCCTTGTGTGTACTGGAAGACAGACAGATACTGGAAATATGAAGAAAAGGAATTTCTGGAGCGAGTACGTCATTCTAAATATTGACTTATTTTCGATTTTTCAAGATAAATTTTAGTTCAGAAAAATACTTTAGCTATTAATAGGTTCATTGTGTATACACCGAAGGATTCACACATCTGAATTTGTTGCAATCCCAGGAAGCACTGATGGAAGAGCCTATATGTGTGTTTTTTACTTCTCTACCTATACTAGGTAAGGAAAGTATTGCGATCCGGTCAAATTTCCGATATTCCGTTTTCGACGGATCTTTAGTCATTGGTCTGTCAGTACCAAGATTTTCTCGGGAACTAGTGAACCGATTTTGTTGCTTCTTTTTTTATTTCGTAGAGTTTTCACAATTGATGCCTGTGAGACAAATTAGGTGCTCCATGCGTAATAAATGAAAAACGTGTTTTTCTATAGACAGTAGCGCGAAAACGGCTCAAACGAGTACGTCGTAGTCGCACCAAATTCGCTAGAAAATTTAGGAAAAAAGTCTTAAATAAAAGAAAAATGTTTTGGGGCCTAACTCGCTAAGTATATATTCTATGGTATATTTAATAGTTGACCGTTGCATTATAAAGGAAGGAGATGGTTAAAGGTGACGGTCATAAATATGCTAAATAGTGTCAAAACTGTTTTATTAAAAGCCAACGTTTCGACCCGACTTTGCAGGTCTTCTTCAGGGCTAGAACGGAATAATTTTTGTATCTATAATTTTAAAAAAACATAATAAATAAATAATTATTATTATTATTGTGGTAAATATTAAAATTGAAAATCAAAATTTTTTCCTGAAAGAATATAGATACAAAGCAGATCTTTAAGCAAAACATTTATAACTTTTGAACGATATAAGGACAGTCCGTGTATCATGAAAAGTTTACTAATTTTTCTGTTTATAAAGATTGCAGGTCATAAACAATCGTAACTTGCGTCGTCTCAATTAATAATAGCATTATACATCTAAAAATATGAAATATTTCACTTACATCTAAATTGGTGGTTTTGGTTACCGTACGGCGCCTAATGTATACCTCTAACGCAAAACAAATTATCCGACATCCAAGTTACACGGAACAGAATAATACTAAACATAATCGTCCTGAGAATTCATTTGGCCAAATTCCTAAACACAGCGATAAGCTCATCTAAGGCATAGGTAATCCATCAAAGCGTTTCTTAACTCTTCGATGGAAACCAGTAAAGGAAGCTTAATCATTAATTCAGCGATTTAATCATGGGTACCTCAGCTGTTCAATTGGCTTTTGGGATAAATGGATCACCCGGACACAACCTCATTATAATCTTATTGTTGTTATTTTTCAATTTGCTTTAAATAATTATATTCAGTTTACTTTCCATTTAAATCTTTTTCTGTTTTGAAATACTACAATTCGGTAGGTAGTTATTTGTTTAAATATTATTTTTTTACCTTCCAGAAGTGTTTATCCATTTCGTCGCTTCTAAACTGAGAACAAATAGCTGTCCATCACTTCTGGATCAATCGATCAATCCATCGATGGAATTAGAACTGAGTTAAGGAACTAAGTCTCAAATATGAAATTAATAACACATTATATGATAAAAAAGAATATTTATGCTTATAGATATCATTTTATTACGTATCACCGTTAATATCAATTTATATGTTAAGCCGCTGCGTGTGGGTCAGAATAGAGTGGTGGTGTGGCCAGCAATTAATTCTCCTTAAGGGGTGATTCACAAGAAGCGATAGTTGTTTAGTCACATTTCACGCTCACATATGCTCTCTCATCTGTCTCAATATAATTCACTCCCCACTCAACAGTTAGCCCAATTAATAGGAAAATATTATGAATAATTTTTCTGAATTTTCAGAGAAACATGTACATTATATATGGTTTGTTGCGATATCGGGTAGGTTCCGTTATTCCTTATCGATATCGGTATTAGTATAATATCGATTAAAATATATCTATATCAAGTGTCGAATGATATCTATAGCAAACTAAAATTGTTGAGACATTTAATCAATATATTGTCGTTTTAATTAAAAAAGTCATTAAGTGACTTTTTATATGCTTAAATCGATTACAACATTAATGATTTTTTTTTTTGTAAAATCAGAAAATCTTATGATTAAATGTCCTCCTGGCAACTGCAAAATGAGCTTGGAAAGAAAAAAGCGACAATAATGACGAATGCCAGACAGTGGGAGACAGAGAATTGGTTTCATTAATTGGCATATTTAATACGAGACAAAAAAAAAACCATTTTTTTTAAGACAAAAACAGTTTCGTCTCTTCAAACCATCTTTTTTTTTGGTCATCTACCATCAACCATGATTCTTCGAAATCACAAAAAGCTCAGAAATGAGGTGATTTACATATCATCAGGTTACCTAGAAATTACGAATACGAATTATTCGTGAATCAAACCATGTCCATATGAAGTTGAGTACGTTAAAAACTTTCATAGATTGCTCCATAATGCGCATGCGGCCCCTTCAGTGGTAGAAAAAGTAAAATTTAAGTAAAATGTTACACAAATTTTCATTTGAAGTATCGTTTTTCTACATTTCGACCCAACTTTGGATGTCTTCTTCAGGGCTAGAACGGACAACATACAAACAGATAGAGAATTGTAGAAGTTACATAATATTTAGACAACAAATTATAAACAATGTGAATGAGCTTATTAAAATTATAAACAGTAAGTACATTAAAATATAAACAGAGTAAGCTAAGTAACAAGATCCTAAACTGAAGTAAATAGATGGTAACAGTTGTTGTGCAATATATATAATATAAGCAAATGTGAATACACTTCTGCAGATCTACAGGAGAGATTGAAAGAAAAGAAAAAAGGATATAATATGAAATAATAGACATAATGGAATGTGGAGAAAGAAAAGAAAAAAGAAATACAAAAAATAAGTAAATAAAATTAGAAGAATAAAAATAGAGACTTATAAGTGTGTTCAGCTAGGAGTTTCACTTAGAAATCGAAAATTGGGGTAGGGATAGGTACTGAGGAATTTGCTAACTTGTTTGGGTAATGAGGAAAAACCATCTCTTAATTCTATTTTATATGTATATGTCTATATTTATAATTTAATATTTCATAGTATTTTTTCCGTTGTATCCATCCATATCTTCAAATTTTAGATACTGTAGTTTTCGAGGTTTTTCTGCATTACCCAAACAAGTCAGCACATTCCCCAATACCTGCAATAACCCCGATTTTCCAGTTCCTATTTTTATTCTTCTTATTTTATTTACTTATTTTTTGGTTTTCTTTTTTCTTTTCTTTCTGCACATTCCTTTATGTCTATTATTTCTTACTATATCCTTTTTCCTTTTCTTTCAACCTCTCTGTAGATCTGCAGAATTATAATCAAATTTGCATATCCACAGATTCCCATCCCCACATATATTATTACAGTAAGGCTCGAAATAGGTTTTGTACCAAATATAAGTTCCTGTCATGCTCAAATACCATGAATGGGGTACCGTTGGATTCAGAATTTCACGGGTGGTTAGCGAATCATATTCTCCACTTTTGTTTTTCTTTCTAAAATAAATAAAGTCGATACAAACATTTTGTTAGGGTTCAATACAGGAACGGTGGTAGGTATGTAGATCGATATGGAACAAATTGGATCTTGAAGATTTTGATGCGTACAGCAAGACCCGTATCCTCCGTTTTTAAGCCCAAAAACGTACTATTTTCGAGATAACGCAAGGCATAGAGTTCGCATCCACACAACCTTACATTAATGGTAGTACTGTCATTGAATACATGTCTCATTTCGTCGGCTTGAGGTCTCTATGATCGAGAGAGGAGGAGTTTATATTATTCCTCAATGGTGATTTCGATCGGCAAGCCATATCATCGTTAATTTTTCACCAAATTTCAAGATGGAGCCACCAATTTCGAAGGCTTCCTTCTCCTTCAGGCGGGCAAAATAGTCCAATCACCCCGAAAATTGAGGCAAACAATGAAAGAGAACGAACTTTATTTGCGAATAACTAAAAAATTACACACTCTTCCCTGGGTTATGCCCTTAATTATAAAAAAGATTACTAAATTCCCTACAAAATGAAAAAAAATTATCGAAATTGGACAATTTTTAGCAATGATACAGCTTACTGAAATTTGTAATCATGTTGGTTTCAAACAAAAATAAAGATTTAAATTAATTTTTGTTTTTTTGTCGATTATATTTATCGATAAAGTAACATTTGATTTCTTTATCTTTTTATTCATTGTATTATTTTCTTTTCTTATTAATTTGGCATTTGATAAGAATATGCAGTGCGAATTTTTCGCACGGGCCAACTAGTATTATATATTACATTACAACAATTGTTACCATCTATTTACTTCAGTTTAGGATCTTGTTACTTAGCTTACTCTGTTTATATTTTAATGTACTTACTGTTCATAATTTTAATAAGCTTATTCACACTGTTTATATTTTTTTGTCTCAATATAATGTAACTTCCACAATTCTCTATCTTTTTGTATCTTGTCCGTTCTAGCCCTGAAGAAGACCTGCAAAGTCGGGTCGAAAAGTTGGCTTTTAACAAAATAGTTTTGCCATTATTTATGACCGCCACCCCCCCGGACCATCTCCTTCTTTTATAATGCTCATAGAACAAAATTTACGCAGTTTTTTCACCTGTTGAAAATTTTTAATTTTTCTTCTTACAGGCTTTTGCATTGTGGTTGTCGATTAGCTTTGCATTAGGATTGCTTTTAGTGACACTTCTCAACGACTACTTCTCTGTCTCTTTTGATATCATGTTTTCAAAGCAGGTTTCGAACTTCGTGAGCGTCCTGAGATGGTTAATAAATTCTGCCGTCAAATTCGAGCCCCGCAGTCCATCACCCGTGGCTACAAAGGAAGGAACAGGTGAGCCCGAGTTGGTTAGCCACCTGTGACCCTTTAATATGCAAATTAGCTTTGTTTCAGCTTCTTCAAATAAGTAGCGATAGTTTTTACCATTTTTTTCTTCTGTTTACTCTCCCATTCATTTCGGTGTTAACGACCTCTTAAAAAGTTCAGTATCCTATTTGGATTCTTAAGATGGCACGTGGAGTACATGAGTTCAGAAGAAAACAAGATCCTATAAATGCAAGCTAGATACACAATATTTCCTATCATACTATTTTACAAGATTTTTCGTAAATGATGGGAAATATTTAAACGAGAAATAGAAGACATTAAGACCTAAAAAAAAAAGTTTGAATTATACATAAAAGAACTGGAAATTTAAGATTTATACTTTTTCAATAGAACAGATTACAATGCTAAACACCAAAGATGGGGTTGTCGAACACTCATCTCCCGCGGTAACATTCTTTCACGTGTCACATCTTCCAGAAATTATTCAATCCTCTAGTCCATGAATCCTACTTATTGGCCAACATCCCTCAAAAAACGTCTCGATATCCTGGATATATTTATCATCTCCCAGATTTCCACTTCCCAAACCATAATCAACTCCCTGGATGACATTTCTTCAGGCCATAGTCTAGTTCTGCTTTCACACTCCAGGAGATCCCTGTGTTATTTTCTCAACCGCGTTACAGGTGCTAAAGCCAATGGAGATTGAGTGGGAGCGCTAAATATTTATTTAGTTATATCTTTCTTTTCATGAAGAAATACTATTTTTTTTTTTTTTTTTTTTAATACAAAACTAATATTTTCTACTTTTCTGCGAAAAATCTGAGCATAGTTTATTTAAACTTTTTTGGAGCTTTTAAGATCGGTTGTCAATTTAGATATTTTCCTTTATTTACGGTACGCCCTATGCAGTTTTGTTTTGTACATTCCTTTTTTTTTAATGTTTAATTTATTTAATGTATATGAGAAGGATATAATATATAAGGTATATGAGGTCGGGGGAAGCGTTAAAATAAATACTACATTTTTACAATAGTATTTTAATGGTTACACCGACGTTTAGATATGAACACTTGAAGAAAGATGATGAAAGAATCATAATTCAAGTCAGTATTATCATAATATTTATTATATGTTAACATAATATGTTTCACTTATATAATAATTCTTTCTTAAGATATCAATCCTTCTACTATATACCATATTACACTCTTCATATAGCATACTATTCCATTACCGCTTTCAAAAAACTGAATGTCTATTGTCATTTTTATACCTTTATTCATCATCATAAGGTTGTTTACATTTCTACTTCCATTCTAAATTTCTCTTTTAATTTTTTTTCTTATATATCTAAGAAAAAGAGTTATATATATATATATATATATATATATATATATATATATATATATATATATATAATATTATTTTAATAAATTTATCCTAATAATGTTACAACTCATGTTATCTTATTAGTTTTTTCAATTTCTTCATTTATTAACCTTTAGTCTCGTTATCTGTTTACCTACATTTATCAAGTGTAACCTCCACCAATTTGTAATACACTGATATCTTATTAATAGGTTATGTTATTCTTATTTTAGCTATACTAGATCATTACTCATTCATTTTTTAATTCCTTTATTTGTCAACCTTCATTTTCTTTATCTGTTAACCTACAGTTATCAAATGTAGCCTTTTAGCAGTTTTTTATCCACTCATTTCTAATCTTTTATCACAATCTGTTTACTTTTAACTTACACGCTATATTCACTTTCTTTTTTTTTTTTTTTATTCACACTTATTTTCTAATTTTGTTTGTATCTTCTATATATGTAATACTTGATATTTCAACTACACTGTCACTCACTATATTTCTGATGTCATCTTATTATTTCTTTATCAGAAAACTGTTACTTATTTAATATATACTTATAATTCATTTATTTTATTTTCACTATGTACCTTTTGTATATATTGTATCTTTTGTAGCCCTGAAGATGACCTAAAAAGTGAGGTCGAAATGTCGGCGTAACCATTACAATACTATTGTAAACATTTAGTGTTTATTTGACCGCACCCACCCGACCAACTCCTCATATTATATTGCGATCAACCATCTCTAGACCATTACTTAATGTATACATTTTTTTGACCTGAAATAATCTTTTTTTTATCAATATTTTTAATATTTTTTTTGTATTCTTGTAGGGCTATGTCCCAGCATTTAGTAATTTTTCTAGTTATATTCTGTACTTATAAATTACTTATAAAAACATCTGTGTATTTAAGTTATTATTTTGATTACTTTAGTTTCTTTTTGTTTATATAGATCTACTTTTAGTATTATTATTTTGCTGTAATTTATTTAAACTTTCCGTTTCCTCTTTACACCTCAACCTTCCTCTTACTTCAATATTGTTTCATCCTCCTGGACTGTTCCTCTCGCTCTTCCTTAGTCCATTTTCTCCCTCGTCTCTTGCTCCCACCTACAAGAACACCAACCCCTTTCAGTTTTTTCCTAAAAATCTCTCTATCCAAACAATCTCAATCTGTGATTTTTAGCCTCTCTAGTTCCTCTTTTATTTGTTTTACATATCTCCCCATACTTTTAAAGCTGCAAACTTTGTCAAACATTTTCTTGTTCAGTCTTTCCTTATTCATCCTGATCATGTGCCCGTAGAACCTCAGTCTTCTGGTCCTGACGACTGTTTCCAAATCTTCCAAATTTCTGTATATTTCTTTATTGGATTTTAGCCTGTATCTCTCTTGCGTTACGTTGGGTCCGTGAATCCTCTTAAGAATCTTCAAGATTTTCTCTAGGCTCGGAAGGCTGACTGTTTCCATACCATATAATATTACAGGTCTTGCTACTGTACAGCAATGTAATGCCTTAATTTCTTGCTGTGAACATCTCTGGTCGCGAAGTTCAGTCTTTCCAGTTTGATTATTCTTTATTCGATTGATGCCTTATTCATTGCATTACTACATATTATCTTCCCTAGGTATTTAAACTATTTGATGACTTTTATTTTCCCATATTTTGTGTCCAATATTTTCTGGGTGAAGTTGGTATCTGTTTTCATAATTTCTGTTTTTTTCATAAGAGATATGTAGTCCCGTTTTCTCGGATATTTCTTTCAGGGCGTTTACCTGTTTTATAGCTTCCTCTCCTGTCTCTGTTAGGAGGGCTAGATCATCTGCAAAGGTGAGGCACTTTACTTTCACATTGTCCTTCTTTGTTCCTATTTTTGAAATAAATAAAAATTAAAAATAGTCGCACATTTATTTAGAAATTCCATTTTTAGTTAGCATGTTGAATGTTAGCTTATATGTTGTTAATGCTAATAGTTTATGTTTTCTTAATAACTCAAGCAAATGTCGTGTTTCATTTTTAAATTTGACATTTCTAATAAATCCTATCAAATTACTTTCACTCTTCGTCGTAAACCAATGACTTCCTGTCCTTCAGTATCCTTTAACAACACCTCACTTATTCCTGTTGAACAAATCCGTTACCTAGGACTTCATCTGGACAAACGTCTGACTTTGAATCCTCATACCAGACTGAAACGATAAGAAACAGCTCGACGTTTCCGACTACTTCAACACTTACTAGACAAACGCTCTAACCTTCCAATTAATTACAAAAGACTCATTTACATGACTATAATAAGGCCTATTTGGACTTACGGAGTTGAGCTATGGGACTCCACCAAACCTTCAAATTCCTCTCGTATCCAATGCTTACAATCCAAAATCCTTCGTAAAATCCTCAATGCTGATTATTTTGTTACAAATAAAATCATCCATAATGACCTTAATGTTCCTTATTGTATCAGATTTGGCCCAATCCAGATATCTGTCCTTCCATAATAAACTTCCTTAACCCTCTTGTTTCGAACCTTGCTTCCACTTCAATTCCTGATAACCCATAAGGCGTCTGAAAAGAAGATGGCCACGTGATCTCCTAATATAGACATATTATTAGAGTGCTACCAATGGGTAGTTTCTCAACATGTGTTTCATGTCATTATATCCATGTGCGAATTTACTAGATGTATTTTTTGTATACAGTTGTAAATATCATATAAATAAGTAAATAAATAAAAAAAAAATTGACAATATGGCTTGGTTCAAAGTATTTTAATTCTTCCAAATTGCAATGTTTATCTCGTGGTGAGATCCAGAGACTTGAGTTATGATTATCAATGATGGTTTATGCACCTCGAGTTGGAGGAAGTGCGGTTATGTTGCCATGGGCGAAGCAATTTTCTGGTTTGATCGAGTGGCATATGAGACCTACCCCAAGGTGGATAGCCGAGACCGGGTTCTCGACACGCCCGTGGACAATAAAATAACACTCAACTCCATGCTCGGGCAAAACTTTAAACTCATTTTCGAGCTAAGGCTTCTTCCATGCTTCATTCCAGTACTAATTTCCTAAAGTCAATATTTGATCATTTAATATTGAGTACTTAATGGTCGATAGTATATTATTTAACAATATATTGTTTAGGGGTAGATATATTTTTCGCCTGTAAAAGAATAAGACTTAGTTCAAACTTTCTGTAGAAGAGTAATCAAAAATAAAATAATAATGCAAATAGAGAAATATTTAAAAATTTATTTTTTTAACAACATAAAAAAGTTAACTCTATTCGATATTTTTGGAAATTGATACAAGTATCGATTCTCATGTAGAAATACCCAATGAATCCGATGGTTTCCAACCCCGACCTTTTTTTTCATGGAATGTAATGAAACTTGCATTTCTTAAGTATTCTTTGAAAAATAATTCAAATCTTTGTTCGTTTGATTCAAATGAAAAATGAAAATTAATTAATTTTATTTACAATTACAAATTTTATAATTCTCTCCTCTTCCCCCTCCCCCACTCCCGGGTCATTCACCATATCTTCCCTTTAAACCAAATTCCTATCAACATTTTCTTTTATTCAAAACGAGCCTCGAAATTTAGTTTTTTCCAAAAGCGAATCTATTCAAGTTTTCAATATTTTTAACTACAATTGAAATTATGTACTACCAATGGAGAATTTCTTAATTTACTTTTAGGAAATTATTGGGATCTTTTTTTATGTTACAATTGAAATGGAAAATATAGTTTTTCGCATCTTTATCAATTATGATTAGGGTTCACTTTGGAAATAAATGGCTCATATGATTTATTAGGTTTGCCGAAGTTTCGACCCCAAGTATGTGGGCAATCACTAGGGTTAAAAATAAAAATACCTTCAGAAACACAATACATAGAGAGAGGATAAAAGATAGGAATAACACATAAATTTGTTAGTAAAAAGAATAGTTATATAAACATAAGTGCGTCAAGAAAAAAAAAACCCATAAATAAATGATATTAATAATTTAACTAATGATTAGTTCATGTAAATAAACCAAATGAATAAGAAGTACCTAGAATAATACAACAGGACTAACAATGAATGAGGTGATTTTTTATCAATTATAAAAAAGGATTGTAATCGAATTAATAAAGTTGTGCGGCTGGAATTTGAAATTCTAAAAAAAATATTATTATTTTTTAAATTATTCTCATTTCTTTTGGTTTCATGTCATACCATCCGTAAGGTTCTGATTATATGGGCTGGATATTGTCAATACTTCAATAATCTAAAAAAATAAAAATAAAAATATAAAAACTGGTCTACAGAAATTGAGAAATACCGTCTACCCTAACTGAATGTTCTTCAATATCTACTTAAACATCTTGATAGATGGTCAGGAAAATTTACGTTTAAGAATATTTAAAATCGATATAGTAGTTGGTATTTTTAACTTTGATAGTCCAAATTATTTTGTGAGATTTCGAAAATGTTTTGAAACAATTCAGGCCGTATATTTTATTACTAAATTTTATTTTAAATTAAGATAGATGTAGAGAAATTTTATAGTATTTTTTGCATTGTTTTTTAAATATTTAATGATTAATAGAATGAATTAAGAATTCGACTTCAGTTAAAAATATTTTGAAAGGATAAATTTTATTATAGATGCTGATTAGTAAACATTTAAATAAATAAGGAGATTGTTTTATTGATTATTTTTTGGAGAGAACATATTTTCTGTAAAAAGATATAAATAAGTAGAATTGTTTTAGGGCATAAAACACTAATCTTACAAGCTGTATTTTAGCAGAGGAAATGCGAACCGTATTAAAATTTATAATAAAAACATAAAAAGATCCTGTGGATTTAGAGGCGAAATAAATAAGAATTTATTACAGTGAGTCCACGGGATTTTCTTTTCTATTTGCTCAATGGGAGAGGACTGGCCCGACTGGAAACTGAAACTTGTTTTTATGTAATCGATGGTTTTTTCTAAATCGATTCTTCTCCAGAGACGAGGAGTATCTTCAAGTTGTGATTCATCGTGTAAATTAATAGTGAGGGGGGACTGGGGAGGGCGAACGTGGTGGTTTCATCCCCGAATTGTGTCCAATCCACCACTAATTGGTGATGCTGTTAAGAGCCCTCATATCCTGGATTTAGCCTTCCTGAGACAATTGGGTCTATTATCTTCAAGGGCGTCCATCACCAACCTCTGACCAATTTTATTAACACCAATAATGCCATTTGCTGGATTAACATCCCTTAACTTTCTTCGGGGTTGTCTTAACCTAAAGCTCTACTGTATTTAATAATTGCTATTGTTTTATAAATATAGGATCTAAAATCATCCTCCTATAAACCCTTCCGGTTCTCCTGAATAGTTTAAAACAAAATAATAAGGGTAGTGAGAGGAGATCATAGTGAGAAACAATTTAAAAAATATTAGTCCGGGGTACAGACCCATTATATCAAATTATTAACACCTGACTGAAACTTCGTAAATAGCTTCACCTCATCGTAACCTACAAAATTTTATTTTCGAAAATTCTCAAAATTGGAGAGTATTCAATTTGGAGATCGGCAAACTTTGTCTATTTATTTACTCACTAAAAATTCGTAAATAACCATTTGATTCCCACTTGAATCGAAAGATAATTTGAGCACAAAGTGGAGAAAAATGTAGCGTTAAAATTTTTTGAGCTGTTGGATGTGACCTAAACCACCTAATTGTCAAAGTTTCGTATATATATTTCGTATAATAGGCCGTTGTAAAGGCCCCTTTTTATCAATATTATTAACATCCGCCTGTCTGATCTGGAGATCGGCAAACTTTGTAGATTTAATTAGTTAAAAAAAAAAACTCGTAAATATCCAATTGCTTTCCAATTGGATCATAAGATAATTTGGATACAAAATCGAGAAAAAAGGCGAGCTTTAAAAAATATTGATCCGTTTGGAATGACCGACTATGTCGAACCCTAAAATGTCGAGGTTATATAGGCCAAACGGTTCAATATTTTTTTAGGCCATCTTTTTTATCGATATTATCATCAAATTATCATACGATGCATGTGGAAAGCAGATGGGTATTTACGAGTTTTCAGTACCTAATTAAATAGACAAAGTTTAATGACCTTTAGATTGAAAAAGTCCCAATTCCAAGAGTTTTCGCAAATAAATAGTTGTAAGTTACTATGAGATGAAGCTATTTACGAAGTTTCAGGCGGATGTTAATGATTTGATAAAAAGAGGTCTGTACCACGGACTATTCTTTTATAAATCTAGGATCTGAAATCCGCATTCTAAAAAACTTTTCAGATTCTGCTGAGATTAAAAAATAAAATAAAATAAACCTATTTATGGTTAGGAAGTTAATTGCAGTCGAAGTGGAAAACAATATAACTTTGAGTGGTAATTTAGGCCGTAGTAGTAGAATTAATAAAACAATTTATTATAAAATTCACTTCAGACCTACAATCTGATTTTAAAACGTTGTTTCAATGTTTGTTTATATATTTTTCAAATATATAAACAATCTCTCAGATGTCAATCTCTCTATAAAGTGGGTAACTTTAATTAAATAATTAATTAAGGGGAAAACCCTGGCGGTTTAGCGTGATCTCAGTCAAACTTTCTCCTTGCACTTTTTTTTTTTTTTTTAAATATTTTTTGTAAATCTATGATTATAAAAATTTCTGTTTTTTTAGTTTTTTTTTTTAGGTTATATACCTTTCATTGTGTATTAGGATTATATATTTATTTATATTTTGCAGCGTTTTTGTATATTTCGATTCCTTTTAATGCTCACGGTTAGAACAAGCTTATGGTTGATGGATTGACTCGTCGGTATTTCAATCCTCTGTGGGTTTTAAGAGATGGATTTTCTAATAAGCTCTCGTGTGTACTTTTTTTTTATTTTTTATTGCTCGCATCCTGAGATGGACATAAGTAAAAGGTAAGGATAATCTGTAAAATTACAAAAAGTGAGTGGGCGGGCCAGGAACCGGAGGCCCTCAGGTGATTTTAATTTGTTTTAATTTTAGGGCGCTAAGATAGGACGTAAAAAATGGGGCTGAGGTCGGAATGCCTTCCTCCTTCCCTCTATCTCATTATCATTCCCATTCTCTTCTCTTTGTTCCTCTTCCCAGGAATTCCCTTTTACTTTTTGCAATATATCATAGTTATTACGCTAATATATTATTATTTAACGAAAAAAACTCGAAACCAAAGTATTTGTTTCCGAAAGCCAATATAAAAATAAATATAAATTATAAATATAAGAGAAAAATCGAAAGACAAAAATACAAACACGAGGCATTTTTTTTTTTCAATATTAGCCATAGTTGAGGACAGATATCTCGGAAAATAAGCGAGATAGCGAAAAAAAAAATTATATTATAAATCATATTGCAAATTTTATCAGCTTTAATTTTGTATCCAACGTCTTTGACGATGCGATGCATAGTTTTCCTTATTTAAAAGAAAACTCGAAAAAAAGTGACCTACTAGGTGAGCTCCCCTCCTCCCCCACAATTGGCTCACCAGCTAGGAGTGGGGACTTTTAGTATGTTTTCCTCCTTACTAGTCCAAACAATGCCTAAACGTCAAAAATTGTGTCGCCGCCATTTCCTTCTATACCCCCCTTCGGTGAGCATTTGGTGAACTATAGACTGCAGCGCCTAAGACGATGAACTAAGTTAATCCCTTAAGTTATATAACATACTTCAGTTTTAGAAGCTGAAAAAGAAGTTATGAAATAAGATTTCAGAAGATACCAAAAAGTATAATTTTTTTTTGATGTTTTATTTAATATATTTTTAAATTTAGTTTTTCCAATATTTTCATTCAGCAAATTCATCAAAATCAAGGTGTTGAAATTAGATTTCCGAAGATACCATAAAGTATACATTTTTTGTTATTTTTTATTTAATATATTTTTAAAAATAGTTTTCAAATATTTTCATTCAGCAAATTCATTCATATACTCATCAAAATCGAATTAATATAACATTAACTACAAATTGAGAATATTTTGAAATATAATAAAGTATTTATTTCAATATTTCGAGCTCAGACAGTTTCAAAACATTCATAGTCCCTTTATTATCAAATTATTAACATCGGTCTGAAACGTTGTAAATAGCTTCATGTCATCGTAGCCTATAACTATTTTATTTATGAAATTGGTACGTTTTCAATCTGGAGTTCGGCGAACTATGTCTATTTAATTAGGTACTAAAAACCCGTAAATACCCATTTGCTTTCCACTTGAACCGTAAGATAATTTAATTATAAAAAAATAAAAACCAGAATACAGGTGGTCTTCAAAAATATTGAGCCATTCGGCCAGGTCACGCCAAATGGGTCAATATTTTTGAAGGCTACCTTTTTCTCTATTTTGTGCTCTAATTATCTTATGGTTCAATCGGAAATCAAATGGGTGTTCTCGAGTTTTAATACCTAATTAAATAGATAAATTGAATATTTAATAGTTGACCGTTGCATTATAAAGGAAGGAGATGGTCCGGGGTGGCGGTCATAAGTAGGCTTAATATTGGCAAAACTATTTTATTAAAAGCCGTTTTAATTTTAATAAAATAGTTATGCCCCTAACTAGCCTATTTATGACCGCCACCCCGGACCATCTCCTTCCTTTAAATAGATAAAGTTTACAGTTTTTCAGATTGATAAGGCCCCCCTTTCGAGATTTTTCGTAAATAAAATATATGTAGGTTACGATTAGATGAAGCTATTTACTGAGTTTCAAATGGCACTGAATAATTTGAACTATCATATTAAAAATCCGTTAAGCCGTTTGCTCAATAAATCGTTACATGTTTGAATTTGAACAATTTATGTGATAATACCACTTTCCCAAATTTTACTTCCATGTATTGTAGACAAGGAAGACGCCTTTCCACCCCACATGTTCTGCTGGGAACAGCCTCTAGGACGGAGCACAGAAGAGCCTTCTGAGAATCGGGTTTTTTCAGGATGGACTTGATGGGAGGGAGGGTTGGGGCGAGAGGAAAAACAGACATTTGTTGAAAGAAGAAGGGTTGGTCTGCCATTAAGGGTTAGCCCGGAGCTCTGAGAGTGGATCCTAGTTCACACCGACACGCAAGCAGCTCAGACGATCGTTTCTTACGTTTGGGAAAACATTTCCAAGTCGTTAGGCTACTTAGCAGGTGTAATAGCATTGGCTAGGGGAAACGTTACCCATCAGGATATACCTTGTTGTGACTTGAAAAAACAAAACAAAAGAATGAGCTAATTAAGCATACTAAGAATATTAGGTTTATTATTACTTATACAAATACAGGTACTTGTGAGCCTCCATAGTTGAAGGATAGATTCAACTATACACCTTATTATTATCTTCATGCAGCCTACTATTCCATTACCGCTTTCAAAAAACTTAATGTCAATTGTCATCTATATACAGGACAACTTGTTTTTATCATCATAACCTTGTTTTACATTTATACTTACATTCTAAAGTTCTCTTTTAAAATTATTGTTTTCTTATAGAGTTATTTATACTTAATAATCTATCCTAACGATATCACACTAATGTTACCCTATTAATCTTTCAATTTCTTTACTTCTTAACCTTTAGTCCCGTTATCTGTTTACCTACAATCAAATGTAACCTCCACTAGCTTGTTATCCACTGATATCTTATTGTTATGTTATCTTATTCTTATTTTAACTTTACTATAACAATACTTATTCAATTTTCAATCTATTTATTCGTTAACATTCATTTTCTTTATCTGTTAACCCACAGTTATCTAATGTAATCTCTATTAGTTTGTTATACACTTATTCCTTATCTTTTATCGCAATCTGTTTACTTTTAACTTACATGCTATATTCTCCTTTATTTTTATTTTTATTCATACTTATTTTCAATTTGTTTGTATCTTCTACATATATAATACTTAATATTTTAACTACATTGTCACCCACTATATCTCTGATATCATCTTTTTATTTCTGTATCTGACAACTTCTTCTTATTTTATATCTATTTATATTTATTTTTTATTTTCAACATGTTTTGTATCTTTTGTAGCCCTGAAGACGACCTGCAAAGTGGGTCGAAACGTCGGTAAAAATTAAATAATTACTATATTTTAATTTAGTATTTATTTGACCACACCCCCCAATTAAGTCCTTCTCATATTATATCAACGGTCTACTATCTCTACATCATCAAATATATATATATATTTCTTATAATACGAGAGTCTAATTTCATATGAAGATAGGGATTATCAGTGCCTTATAACAATTGTAAGTGTTGAGGTTATAAACATTTAATAATAAGAAATATAAATAACCACAAAAACACTTTAAATAACAAGATAACTGCAGATAGTAGTCCATAGAGGCCGCGTCGCTCGCTAGTACCCAAATACATTATTAATACAAATCTTTGTAAATTACCAACTGCGAGAAACAGACCAGGAACTAGCGCAAATATAGCTTTCTTCTCCCTTTCAAAGTTATTAAGATAACTTGATAAATGATAAAACCAGGTTTAATATATGGCTGGAATACCAGGACACTAACCTGGCTGGAACCTGGACACTAACCAGCAACATAGAAGTATTGAAATATTTGGGAGAAAATACTCCCCACGATAACTGGAGCGATTCGGGATCAGAGTACTAACACATGGAGAAGAAATACCAATAAAGAACTACTTACACAACCTGGTCAATTAATATCCCATGATTTGAAGCCAAGGAGGTTAGCTCGTACCAATCCATATGGAAGCCTCTATATAACAATGAATTCTTCAAAAGAAGGCAAATGACCACGTGAAAGGCCAAAAAGCAAATAGAATCAACAAAGATGCAATAGAGCTGCGTGCAGATAACTGCAAAGAAATAGGGCGATACGCTCAGCGATAGAGAAGGCTTGTTAAGGCGGCAAAAGATCTATAATTCCAACACGAGCAAAACAAAATTATTTTATTTTTTTTATTATTTCTTAATGATATTTGCAACTTTACTAAAGAAATACATTTAATAAATTTGAACATATGGATATAATGACGTGAAAATATTTCTTGAGTAACTACCCAATGGTGGCACTCTAATGATATGTCTACATTAGGAGATCACGGGGCCATCTTCTTTTCAGACGCCTCGGAGGGTTATCAGGAATTGAAGAGGAAGCAAGGTTAGAGACGAGAGGGTTGGGATGGTTCTGAAGTTTATTATGGAAGGATAGGTATCTGCATTAGTACAAATCTGAAACATAAGGAACATTAAGGTCATTATGGATGGTTTTATTTGTAACAAAGTAGGGAGCATTGAGGATTTTACGAAGGATTTTGGATTGTAAGGATCGGATACGAGAGGAATGGCTTAATGGAGCCCCATAGCTCAACTCTGTAAGTACAAATAGGCCTTTTGATAGTCTTGTATATGAGTCTTTTGTAATTAATTGGAAGGTTAGAGCGTTATAGTCCGATTGCTGAAGTAATCGGAAACGTCGAGCGGTTTCTTGTCGTTTCAGTCTGGTATGAACAAAATTATAAATTTTTTATTTACTGAATAGTAACATTCTGCCTCATCGAAGGGAATTGATAAATACTAATGAATAAATATCTTAGTTCAAAAATATTTCTGCAACCATCGAAATTAAGGCACTTTATATACCCTTAGAAAAATCCAGGTTTGAAGAAATGTCAATAATGACAGCTTTGTGTTGTCAGTTTAGCGGCCTCATAATGGTGGGCTGGAACCCGAGGAATTAGGTCGTTAGCTAAAGACGGGTATTTTAGTGAATAGCTGCGGCTAACCTTCCGTAATCGGCACAAATTGGTGCAATAATATTTTTTATATCCTATCATTACATTTTCATAGGAAACCTTGCATTTTTATAAATTATTTCATTATATTTATATTTTATACTAAGATATCTTAAGTGATAAGGTGGTTATCTAAGGGAGGGGCGGCTTTGGAGCTGAAGTCCTCCCCCCCTCAAAATGGTAAAATATAACCATGTTTTATGGTAAAAATATTAAAAAATTATATCTTGCAGTATTGTTTTTAGTGTAATTACATTTAAAAGGACTTCAGGAATAACTTAAACACCATTTCATATAGGTAGTTAGTTTCTTTCCATTTTTCCAAAGTAATTATCGTTATTTTTATGAATAAAAAGCTTTCGGGCTGAAGCCCCCCAAAATTAAATCCTGGATCCACTAGTGGCTGTAGGTGCATTATAATTTAAAAAGGAGAACATATTGTGTTTGATTAAGCATTTAGCTTAGACCTCAGACAGTAATAAATATAGAAGAATGAAATAAAAAAAATAAAAAAAGGCTTAGCGAACCCGAAGGTTCGATGCCGACACCACCAATCGCTTATTACACACCTTCCTCCACCGTTCGCCGTCCAAACCCAGTCCCTTCAGATCAGCTTTAATGCAATATTCCCACCTTCGCTTCGGTCTACCCCTCGGACGCTTACCATTCGGCATAGCAAATATTAACCTTTTAGGAATTCTCTCGTTACTAAGTCCAACAACTTTACAAGCCCATTTGATTCGACGCGATGAAATTATCTCAATTATATTACTCGGATACAGTTCACGCAATGCGGCGTTG
Source organism: Nezara viridula (assembly GCA_928085145.1). NCBI lineage: Eukaryota > Metazoa > Arthropoda > Insecta > Hemiptera > Pentatomidae > Nezara > Nezara viridula. The sequence continues at coordinate 149,983,036 of OV725080.1, read as the reverse complement.
TGTAACCGTCTGAACTCTCCGGTTAACTCATCCTTCTTCGGTCCGAATATTCTACGCAATACTTTATTTTCAAAAACCTTAAGACGCTGCTCATCCCTTAATGTAAGCGGCCAATTTTCGCACCCATAAACAACTGTAGGCAAGATAATTGTTTTATACATTCTAATTTTTAAGTTTCGGGACAAAAGGCGCGAACTAAGTAGTTTTGTCACAGAAAAATAACAAGCACTTCCCGCCTTCAGTCTAACCTTAATTTATTCTTCAATTTCGTTTTTTCTAGTTATCGTAGAACCTAGATACCTAAACTTATCTACCTGCTCAAACATATTACCATCTATATCGATATCACCAGTAGTATCGCCATTTTGCAGCTCTTTATCGTCAGTTCTTTATCGGCTTTCATTAACGTTGTCGTATTTAGTTTTATAGTTTCAAGGTCTTCGCTTAACAGTACCAGATCATCCGCATAGCCCAGCACGGATGTTGTCCCACCCAGATCCAACCCCTTCCCAATAGAAGAATGAAAAAATAATAATTTTTAATTTTGCCATATTGAAGGGGCGGGGGGGGGGGGAAGAGGGGACTTCAGCCCGAAAGCTTCTCATAGATCCGATAGCGACAGTGACAATTCATCTACTCGATGAAGCTGCAATTTTGTCATGACAGCAACTGTCCCAGCTTCATCATTCAAATTGGTCAAAGGTTGAAGTTATGTCAGTATTTAATAATTTAGTACTACTGTATGTCATGTAACGGCAGAACTGTTTGACGTAATTGTAGACTACGCATTTGGACTTTGAACTTTTACATTATATTTGACATTATGAAATAAGGCTGTGTTTATTTCTTCACTATATTTATTTCAATTTACATAGCTACGTTTCGGTCTGTAAGCCATCTTCAAGCCATCTTTATGATAAACACAATTAATTTTATATTTTGATGTAATTCTACACTCTATGAAGGTGATATTGGTCCTATTTAATTTAATATTCTATAAAGTATAACTCTAATTAGGTTAAGACAATTTTTTTTTAATTTCTAATTAACACTACCTGTTAATTTGTAAATTAACAGTACCGCTAGATAGAATGAGGTTGCTCTTTAATTCATATCCACAAATATTAAGGTAAGATCAACAGACATAAGTGATTTTAGATTTTTATAAATTTTAAATTTTTATAAAATATCCTTACTTTATCCTACCATGCTTTATGCATGTAGTCCAAAATCGGATTAAATTATAAATTTATCCCTGTTGAGCAAATCCGATACCTTGGACTTCATTTGGACAAACGTCTAACTTGGAATCCTCATACCAGACTGAAACGACAAGAAACCGCTCGACGTTTCCGACTAATCCAACACTTCCTAGACAAACGCTCTAAACTTCCCCTTAATTACAAAAGACTCATATACTTGATTATAATAAGACCTGTTTGGACTTACGGAGTTGAGCTATGGGGCTCCACTAAACCATCGAATTCCTCTCGCATCCAATCCTTACAATCCAAAATCCTTCGTAAAATCCTCAATGCTCCTTACTTTGTCACTAATAAAATAATCCATAAAGACCTCAATGTTCCATATGTTTCCGATTTGGCCAAATCCAGATACCTATCCTTCCATAATAAACTTCATAACCATCCGAATCCTCTTGTTTCTAACCTTGCTTCCTCTTCGATTCCTGATAACCCTCCGAGGCGTCTGAAAAGAAGATGGCCTCGTGATCTTCTCATGTAGACAAATTATTAGAGTGCTACCAGTGGGTAGTTTCTCAACAAGCGTGTTTCATGTAATAATATTTCTCTGTACAAATTTACTTGATGTATTCATACTAATACAGTTGTAAATATCATAATAAAAGTTTAAAAAAAAAAAAAATTATAAATGTTACTGAGAGGTTGCACATTGTTATATATTTTTTTATACTGCTCACTTATTAAGAGTTATTATTAAAACATTTGATTAATTAAAATTTCAATTTCGTGATTATATTGGAATATGCGCTGTTTAGTCCTTTTGTATCTGCTTGGAAATTACATACTGTGTCTACACTTTTGGAAATGTAATTTCCAAGCCGATACAAATGGACTAAACATCAGATATGCCAATATAATCACAAAATTAAATTTTAATTAATCAAATGTTTTAATAACAAAACCTTATTAACTGATCAGTATAAACAAATATATAAGAATGTGCAACGTCCCAACCACACTTACAATTTAATCTGGCTTTGGACTACATGCAAAAAGCATGATTGGATAAAGTATATATTGATACTAATTAATATTAGAAAATTTTCAGTTAAAACAAGCACATACAGATTATATTTAACCTTATAAATTGAAATTGAAATTGTGCTGGACAACAAAAATTAGTAAAAGCAAACAATCGAAATTATTATAAATAATTTTCAATACGGAATCAATGATTTTTTTAAATAAATACTAAATTATGCAACTTTTATTTCTCATCCAAGAATAAAAACTACATAATATAGTTGTCTTTTTTTAGTATTTATTAAAGAAAAAAAATCATTGATTGAAATTTAATTTTAATAACTTTTAATTAAATTAACTTAGGTAATGTTTATTTTTTATAAAATAATTATCGCTGTAAAAATAATCATGGCATAAGCTGTTGTTTTAGTTGTGTAGTGTTCAGTCAGCTGTTCTAGATTCCCATTTCTTCCAACTGTTCAGGTTTACTGTCAGCACGTAAACAATGACTCTACTTCTGTCTCATTATCATTACCAGGGACGCCCAAAAAATGGCGCGATATGCACCTTAAAAATTAAGAACACATAACTTGTCATAAATTGAGGTTGAAATAGTTATGTTTTTTACAAATGAGTTTTGAAAAAACAGCATTTATCAATAAGAGGTTAAAGGTAATTTTTTTTTCTCAAAACTGTTAAAAAAGTTATAAATTTTCTGAGAAAATCGTATTTTTGTAAGGTTCCAATTCGTAGAGAACTTTCAAACCTGTGAACAAGAGGAAAAACTGTGGTATGTTCCGTATATTGATATATATATATATACTCAAAAAATCGTTACATTTCATTCAGCAGACTGCTTCAAAGTTAAATAAATTATCAATAATAGACATACGTTATATATATTCACAAGATCTCGTCCTCCTGACCTTACACCCCTTTCCACAGATCTGCCTCATTTAAACATTCCTTTGTTGTTCGTTTTACTGCATTTTGGAATTCCATCCCACTAAAAATGCGCCATGCACCATTCTTATCCTCATTTAAAACCCTCTTATTCCAATTCCTCTTCACTATTCTATCAGACGCTGGCTAAGTATTTATTATGTAATAAGGCATTAATTTTTTTTATACATTGTTATTTTCTCTCTTATTTGTTGAACATGAATTTCCATCACCATTCACAAAGCATTTTGAGTGGGAATGATTTGCTTTTCTAAACATCTACTTTTCTATTCATAAGATTGTATTTATTTGAAATATATTTTATTTTTTTAATTATCTTATGAAAAGACTAATGAACAGCTGCGTAAGATTTGTGATCGGGGCCTCAAGATACTCCCATGTTTGTCACCACTACGCTGAGTTAAAGTGGCTTTTCCCCTCCTTCCGAAGACAATATTTCCTAGGTACGTTCCTCTACCAAATCATCAACAGCCATCGTCCTTCTTACGCCTACAACCTTCTCCAGTTCAAATCCTCAGTCCACTCCCTGTCCACAAGATCTCGACCTTCTAACCTTTTCATGCCTTCTCACAGATCTGCCTCATTCCAAAACTCCTTTGTTGTTCGCTCTGTCAATTTCTGGAATTCCCTCCCTATCAAAATTCGACATTCCCCATCCATACCCAAATTCAAAACCCTCCTATTCCAATTCCTATCCCAAGAACAGTCAGATAGTTGCTAACCATTCGAGCTGATTTTAATAGAGAATTTGATACATACAAATTCATTGATTGATTAGTTGATACGTTTTTAATTTTAATTCTTTATTATTTTCTCAAAAGTGTATACGAGTCTATCAGTGCAAATAGCTTTAAGTGCCTGGTCATAGTATTAATTGTTTTGTATATAGTTTCGTTTTTTGTATATAGAATGTTTACCTTATATTTTTTTTACATTATTTCTTTTTTCGATTGATTTTATTTTGGCCAGATGTGATCTTTTAATTTTGTTCTATTTTGTTATTCTCAAGAGACTGTGTCCCAGAATAAAATTATTTTTCTATCTATCTATCTATCTATCTTCGACGCACTCCTCTCTATGTTTGTATACATACTTTTTATTTTATTTTTTTCTCCTCCTAATCTTTATGTGTATTCACTTAAACTTCTTAAGGAACAAATGAGACCTCATAATATGTAATTCCGATAAAAACTCAAGACTCGAAAATTTTTACGATCGTAATATTTACCCTTACAATATATTCCATATATAGGTAAGTGTAAGTAATACAAACTGCACAGTCTAAAATACTTCGAAAAATCGAACATTCCAACAGTAAAAAGCTACATACATAACAAATACACCACATTCCACATTTCAACTATTAATCACCCTAATCCACTTGTCCTCTATCTTTCTTCCTCTCTGTTACCAGGGGAGCCTCAAAGAAGACTAAAAAAGGCAGTGGCCTCGGGATCTGCTCACAATATGAAAAATATTTCAAGGAGTAGCAGACAAAATGAACGAAAGCATATTGGTTAGATGCGTCCTAAATGCAGTTACAAATATAATATAAAATAATATGAAAATTTGGAATCACTATAGAAAGTTAGTTATCATTTATTAGTGACACATTAGTCAATGTGCTTTGTTTACCTTAGAATAGACTGTTGATCACTTACAATACGATTAAATAAAAAAGATAAAATGTTTCATTCACTCAAGCAATCTAAAATTCAAGTAATTTTATCTTAAGCAATAAATAAGCTCAATAGACAGCCATTACAGGTTATTATAAGCAGTCAATTTGAACGCTTGTTACAGGAGTGCAAAGATCCATCATGGATCGCATTTGGTTATGAATAAATGAATAATATTATTGGAGCGATCAAGTGAGCCCTGGTTATTATTTCAGGATTCCTTTTTAAATACCCAAACCTCTCCTGTGGTCTTCGCACCTCGAGTATTTAATCTCCTTTATTATTTTGATGACATTATTACTTTCCTTTTTTTTTTTTTACCCATACTTTCCAAAGTTTTTATTACTAATTTATTTATTTATTGAGTATTATAACAATCTATGACTTGGACATTAGTTATAGTGAGGTAGGATAACATTCACACTATATGTACAAAACATATAAAATAAATAGAAGAAAAATTATTTCTAATTAAAATTTTAGTTTATCAGAAATCATAAAAGAAAATATGAATTTTTTTCCTTTGTAAAAACATTAGTTCAACGAGCACTTTTTCAGTTCAGTCATCTGTTATTGAAAGACTAAATGAGGCGATTGAAGTACTTACCTTACCATCTTCTAAGAACTTTTAGTATATCAGACAATCTAATTTTTTCAGTACAAAAGAGATAAATTTGAGAAATCCGTCTAGTAAATACACAGTTTTTTATTTGATGGAATCGATTCACATTTACGTAATTTCTTCATTCATCTTAACATTCGTAAAATCTTTTAGTGTTGTCGATACTTAGCATTCATCATGTTTATTCTATTTTTGCTAAAGCTGATATAGTCTACTGCAATAAGCAGTCTGCTACATCAGACTAGCAGAGTAGCAGAGGAAAAAAAATGAAATTATAATAATCAACCATAATGAAATAATCAGTTTTTATGATATTCCATAAAAAACTTTTTTTTTACGATTAATTTTTACATACTACCTTTTGCTCTAATAGTAGCGATAAGTTCTATTAGTTTGTATGAAATGTATAATAAGCTCACAAGCGAATCTACGGAGGGAGGAGCTTTCGGGCTAAAGTTCCCACTCTCCCAAAATGGTAAAATATAACCATGTTTTATAGAAACAAATATTAAAAACTATCTGGTGAAGTATTATTGTTCGTGTAATTACATTTAATTGAACTTCAAGAACCACTTCAATACTATTTCATATAGATAATTAATTTATTTTATTTAAAAAAAAAAAAGTTATCGTTACATATATGAAAAAAAAAGTTTTCGGCCTGAAGCCCCCCAAAATTAAATCCTGGATCCTCTAGTGAGTAAGATAAGAGGGAGAAATGCTATTCAGCAGGTCAAATGGTTTTTAAATTACGTATAATTTGCTGAGATAACCATTAATGTTTTGTTTTTGGTATTACTCTGTTGGCATTACAGATAATGTAGATCTTTTGCCGCGTTAAAAAGCCTGTTCTATCTCTGCCTGTCTTGGGCTATTTCTTTCCAGTTATCTGCACCCAGCTTTATTGCATCTTTTGTTGTTGTTTTGTTGATTTTGCCTTCTATTGAGGCATTCATTTTTACGCAGTGGCTTCCAGATGTATTGCTACGAGCTACATGCCCCGCCTATCTTAACCTCCGTGCCTTCATATCACAAGATTGACCAGTTTCTTATTAAACAGTTCTTTATTGGTCTTTCTTCTCTATGTGTTAGTAATCTGATCCCAGATCGCTCCGGTTATTGTGCGGAGGATTTTTCCCCTTCTTCCATTAATGTTATTAATATTTTTTATGTTTTCACTTACATCGGTCCCACTAGTTTACTGGTGTCATGTATCGAGGAAGTTCATGTTTAAATCGAAATATATTTAACGTTTAAAAAAAAAAAAAAAATTGGAGTTCCTCAGTCAGTGAAGAAAAATATTGCCGACACAGAATATTACAGGTAAAATTGGAAGAGGATATAGGTACCTGCCCTTATCTGCTGGGCACTGATAATGTTGACCTTTTTCAGAAGATCAAATTACTTTTTTAAATCCTGTAGCAGAAGGAGTAGTGTCGCCTTGGAATAAATATTCGACCAATAGGAAACGTAGAACATGCCAGAGCATCATATAAAATTACCGGATGAACACAATTTTTCAATACTTTTGACTTGATTCCTGAAGATATTTGAATATGTTTTTTAGGCTTCATTTTTTTGTTCGTCCTGAATTAATCCTTCTATTTAATTCTTCTGATCTATTATTTATGGATGTGGTCTGTCCTAGATAAACGTACTGTTCAACAAGACTGATTTCTTTATTTCTTACTTTCATCTATAATTTTTGGGAATTCGTCATTATCTGAGATTTTTCTCCATTGATATGTAGACCCACCAATTCGCAGCTCATAGATCATTTCGTTAATTTCTGTTATTGAGTTGGCGAAAATAACAATGTCGTCTGTGAATATTAGATAGTGTTGCCCAAATGCGAGACCAAGACGAGTCTTGGTCTTGCAAACTCAGTCTTGCGCAAGAGTCTCGCAACAGTCTTGCAGTTACTTATTAGCTTATTACTATAGATATATTACTGTATTTTTTAGATAAGACAAACCTAACTAAGCCCGAAAGAACAATTAGAGGAGTTAAATGCAAAACTATATTGGTTATACCAATTATTTACATATAGTAACTAAGATTATCAAGTTTTATTAACTATTTTGCCTTAATTTTTATTCAAAAAATTAATTTCTTTTTTCCAGTCCTGGTCTTGGTCTTGCAACAGTTAGGCGGCCTGTGTCTTGGTCTTGCAAAGTGCAAGACCAAAACCGATTTTGAGCAACACTAATATTAGATTTGACTATTTAAACCCATTTTTTGAGATACCACTCTCACCCAGTTCAGCTTCTTAATCACATAATTTAGTATGCAGTTGAGTAGAATAGGAGATAATATAAATATAGGAAGAAGATAGTCCGGGATGGCGGTCCAGTTTTAAGTGAAACTCCTTGTTGAACACACCTGCCTGAAGAAGACCTGCAAAGTCGGGTCGAAACGTTGGCTTTTAATAAAATAGTTTTGCCACTATTTAGCCTATTTATGACCGCCACCACGGACCGTCTCCTTTCCTATATAATACAACGGTCAACTTTTTTTTTTTTTATTTGTTCTTCCCTACCTCGCCTATTAGGCTATACGGGATTTTCCCGGGCCGGGGGGTGAGGGCGGGGAATTTAAAATCCTCTCCGGCACCGGGACGGGAACTAGTACTTTTTAAATCATCAGAAATCTCTGTTATCCGGTTGCCAGGCAACCAGCGGTGCTGTGCACACGCTTTAGCCCATTCGGCCACCCCGCCTCCAATACAACGGTCAACTATTAAGTATTCAATAACATAAATATAATAAATAAATATAAATGCGGTTTCTGGTTCCCTCACTTGTCTTAAAAAAGTAGTGTTACCCAAATGAGAAACCGAGACCAGTCTTGGCCTTGGTCTTGCGCAAAAGTTTCGAAACAGTCTTGGAGTTACTTATTAGCTTATTACTATAAAGCCTAACTATGCCCGAATGAAAAATTAGAGGAATTAAATGCAAAAGTATATCAAGTATTAGTAACTATTTTGCCTTAATTTTTATTTAAAAATCGATTTTTTTTTTACCAGTCCTGGTCTTGGTCTTACAACAGTTAGGCGGCCTTCGTCAAACAAGACCGATTTTGGGCAATACTTTAAAAAAGCAGATATTCAGAAACATAACACCTATATTACCTATAATATAAGTAATATTAATTATCAACTCGTATCTAGAACTAGATCAAGAACATGATGTTTTTTTGTTTATTATTTTTTTACAGACATGTTGCAATGAATGGATCGATCGGACCAAAAAGAAACAAAAAAAGTAGATGTGTCAACATGGTGACGAGTCTGCAGCAGGCGCCACCGTTCTTCATTGGAACTATGCTGAAAGCAAACATCCGACTAATCAATGTACTGTACCACATTCAGGTCCACGGGTCCGCGGGTCAATGAACCCTTGGGTCTAATTTTAAAACCTGAATGAATTAGCAGCTCTGTAAAGAAAGTTGTTAGTTTTGGACACAATGACATCTGATTAGAGACGTCAAACAGATACCCGAAAATCGTGACGAATTATTAATTTTCTCAACTTCTTCGCAAGTCATATAAATTGCGAATGGTATGCAAAAAAAAAAATATGTATCTAATCAATTTTTCATATTACTGATGATCAAAGAATAAGAATATTCTACAAATTGAAGATTCTGCTGTGGCACATAAATTTGCCAGGTGACAAAAAAAACTTCCTATCCAGTTTATTAGAGATTCACTAACTGATGTACTGAAGTCGTTGACGGGTGTATAGTTAAGACTTGAATATATTTTTTTGAGATGGATTTTATATTATAGGGAAGGATCCAAATTTAATTTCATAAAATTGGGTGAGGGGGTTAATTTTAATCGAGACACCAATATCCGTGTAAAATTAAAACTTGATCAGAATATTGTGGCGGGCGGTCTGATTTTTTTTCTGTTTTCCGGCTAATCCGATTGGTTAATCCTAAATACGACAACATTTGTTAGGCTCGGGAAGTTGAATAGTATGACACCTTAAACGTGAAGATTGAACAAAGTTGAAAAATGAGTGTGTTTTAAGCGACAACGCGTTACAGATGTTCAGGATTCGGAGATTTTTCCCGTTGAGTAGTGATAATTTTTTAATTAGTTAAATAGTACAACTGTTAAATGTGGCTTGCGGTAGAATAGGTTGGGATTAGAATCGAAGTAACTGCCTAACCGGGATCTCTAGACAAATTACCCAAGGATTCATAACTTTGGTTCTACTGAATATTTTGTTTTCGTTTAAAACCTATATTTAAAGTCAAGCAAACCTAAAGGTAATGTCAAAATTTCAAGCCTAACGTTAGCCATTGCTGATCTTACCCCTGACAAAATTTCGTTGGACAATGCGGACATACAGACAGATAAAACGTTTTTTAAAAGTGGATTTGGTGTCTGTGATGCATGAAACAAAAATATATCATGAAACGGATTGATTCTATTCAATGTACAGACAAAACCTTTGTTTTATTTATATACATTATGGAACTGTAAGTAATGATGCTGTAAATACCGTCTAATTCACTACGTATAAAGCTCAGGGACAAACGTTATTTGGTAGACTAAAGAGAAGTTTGTTTTTGCCATGGACAGTTGTATACTGCCATTTATTGTATACTGCAAGATCAAGTTGAGGAGATAAACAATATATTCTTATACCATAGGGAGAGAATTAAACAGTTTCGCTTAAGATAAAGAACTATTAAGTTCTTATAAAGTAAAATAAACCTGTGTAAGATTTCAAACTTATAAAGTACATCAGCAAAAATATTACATAATGTTATGAAGATAGCCTATTCAACAAAAACCATTGGTGAAACTTCATAGTTTACTATAAATGTACGGGTAGTTATTCTTACTAGCTAGCTGATGGAAATTGCCCTTCGTGATTATGGAGAGAGTAGGGTTTTCCTCAATAGTTTGGCCCTTATTACTCCAAAAACTGTATACTCAGCAGTTTCAGAAACAACCACAGCAGGGATATAGTGGGTTAATTTATTCCCTAAAAGTATGAAGATTAGCGCGAAAACCTCCCATGCCATGTGAGGAATTGTTGCATTCAATAAACAAAGAAGACTCATTTCGCTTCCAACTTTGAATAGACGGTAGGAAAGTATTTTCTGAAGGTAGAAAGAGCCGTTATGAATAGTTACCCACCGTCGATTCCAGTGCTCAATGGTGTTATCCCGTGTTAATCTCCTCCATGTAGACGGATCTTCGGCAACACTTTCTTGGAGATTTTCCAGAAGACTTGATGAGCCTTCTTAAAAATATATTTCTGCTTGTCTTCTTGCAAGAAAAGGTCAAGATGTATCCCTCATGCTAAACCCTCCTTCGCTTCATGAGCAACAGTCCTGTAGGATTTCGTTACCTGCAGCAGAGCCGTTCTCTAGATTGTTGCCTATCTCCTCTTCTGTAGTATACCTCAAGATACCTAGTATTACTCCATTATAGATAGTCATCGGGGTACCTGGGACCCCAAAAGGCGTTCCCAATAAGACTTCCAAACTTATTTCACACTGATATAATGCATTTAATCAAAATCAAAATTATATAAAGTGCCACTTCCGGTTAGCCGATTTTGACGAAAAATTTGCTGTAACATCCCAGACATATACAAACCTTACATATGTAATTTCACATTCGCACGATTTTTCATTTTTGAGCTAGACTGACACACACACACAGACCATTTTGTAGGACTTCGTTATTTGGAATCAGTGGAGTTAAAAATGTATATTTCCATTGAAAACTGCGATTCGAAAATTTTTATGATCGCAATACTTTCCTTTACTCTGTATTTTATATATAGATAAGTGAAAGTCAAAAAGTTAATGAACTATAAATTTAAATAAACGTTGAATTTTTTTTTTTTGAGATGTTCTTTATTTAGGTAATGATATTTGGATTTATTCTTTTTTTTCTACACCTAACTTACTGTCTTCTGATTGGGTAGGAGTCAAGGTATCTTCTTCAACTTTCAGGTCGTTTATGATTTTCAACAGTTCCGATTCTTTTTTCTTTTGTTCTTCTTTGTCTGTAACAAGTATATGAATATTTTAATTTATGTAATTTGAAGAAAAAATGTATACGCAAAATATCAGTTATAAGTATTTTGTAAGTTATCAGGATTTTTATGTTTTCGACAGGAAGGTAAATTAAAATGGCTTTATATTTATTACTTTCACATTTAGGGAATGTTTGGACTTAATAATTAAAGGAGTAATTACTTATACTAATTTCATATTTAATAACCTTTCTTCATCATTAAATACCATTTTTAATTATAAAGAAGTTCAGCGTACATTGTACTGTAATTAAATACGAGTATCTATATAATTAAATAAAATTATATTTTATTTAAGAGGTGTAGTTTATGTGTGTTATATTAACCCACTTTATGAGATCCGTAAATAGATGCGACCTACAGACGTCAATTTGTCGACATATGTTATCATTTGGCGCCGTTTATAAATCATCAGCACGCGATGCAAGCGTGAAGCGAATATTAATAATATTATTAAAGGTATTAATTAAATATTATTTCTAAATTTTACGATATTTTTTTTAAATGACAAAACAAGAAAACCTGGTTGGGCACTAGGAAAAAGATATGATGCATTTTAAAAATCCATTTCTTCTATAACAGCATGTCCATTTTTTGCATAAAGATCTGCGTAGTGCTGTGAAGCCTATAATGTATGTAACGGAAATATATCATGAATCGGGTTGATTTTATTCAATGTACAGACAAAACCTTAATTTTATTTATATTGATAATTGAAGTACTACCAATGGGTAGTTTCTCTTCATGTTACCAATATCAAATTTTCTAGATATATTTTAAATGTAATGCAGTTCTAAATTTCAATAAATATGTTTAAAAAAAAAGTATTAAGAGCCCTAAAATTATATCTAATTGTAAGATAAAAGTTATTCAGAGACATTGGCCTGTTTATGTTCCCACAACTACCATCTATGCTTTCATAATAAGTTTTCTATTATTTTACAAAATTGGGTCAAATTGGTTTGTGTGTCTCCGTGCCACGATTGTGTCTCGAATGGGTTGAACGATTTTTTTGATTCTTTTTTAGTTTTGCAAAGTTTCAAATTTCTAATCACGTCTTCTAGGCCTAAAGTAAGAAAGTATGAACACTCATTCCTATATTTTCCTATACTCCTTCGTCTTCTCCTAGTAACTTCCTTAATTTTTCCCCACTTTGACTATTGCTGTACGGTATATGGGGGCGTCTCTGAGGATCTCGAGGCGAAATTAAAACGTTTGATAAATTGCTTTGACGATTCATCTTCGGGATCCCAAGGGATGCCTTCCTACCGTCGTATTTCCTTGCATCCTTCCTCTTTCAAGTCATTCACTCCCGCCGTCCTTCAAACATCTCCGAGCTCCTTCAATTCAAATCCTCCGTTCGTTCCCGCAATACTCGTTCCCGGTACACGAGGGCCCACCGAACAGCTGCTTTCGACAGTTTATTATCCGATCCTCATCTCTATGGAACTCCATTCCTCTCCACATCCGTCAATCCAAAACCATTCCCACCTTTAAATCCCGCCTGTTCAATCATTTCTTATCTATACAGTCCCCATAAAATTTTAAATAGTTACTACTGTAAATATGTTCTATTCTTCTATTGTTTTTTTTTTTATTTTGACTATTTAATTACCCTATATTTTTGTTTATGTATCTCTAAGGCTCCTTAGACCACATTTTTGTCTTTCTGTATTATTCTAAAGGGACTCGTCTCAGAACAAATAAAGCATTATTATTATTATATTTTAAAATAGTATAGTTATTAACTTACCAGACTTCCTTATCGAATCGAAGGAGCCCCCTCCCGAGGTGTTGACGATGTTGTTGTTGAGGTCCCTCGGTTGGTTTGTGGCGCCCTGGACGTGTGCGGCCTGCATCGACTTCTTCGCCGCAGCGATCACCTGCAACGCTTCGTCGTCGTGGAGTCCCACGGCAAGCTGCCGCAGGGCTTCCACCCAGTTCGCTTCGTAATCCTCTTCCTCTGAGCCCATCGCCTGCATCATCGATACCAGGTATTAGAAGAATGAGGTATTACTCTATCATTAGTATACTGAGGGTTGTTGCGTTATTACGGATGCCGATAGATATCTATCTTTTATCTATAGTGTCCTACGTTACTTGATTCAAAATCAGTCTGTTACGTGAAATATTTCTGAGATTGAATTCGAGAATTATATATACTAGTACGCCCTTGCGAAAAATTCACACAGCATATTGTTATCAAATACCAAATTAATAACAAAATAAAATAATGCAGCGTATCAAAAGGTAAATAAATCAATTGTTACTTTATCGATAAATATAATCGACAAAGTAAACAAAAATTAATTTAAATCTTCATTAATGTTTGGTACCAAAATGTTTACGAATTTCATTAAGCTGTTCTTTTCTAAAAATTGTCCGTTTTTGATGATTTTTTTTTTCTTTTGTAGGGAATTTAGTAATCTTTTATACGACCATGGGCATAACCAAAGGAAAAGTTTCTAATTTTTTAGTTATTCGCAAATAAAGTTTCTTTTCTTTCATAACTTGTTTGCCTGAATTTTCCTGAGTTTTATCCGCCTGAAGGAGAAGGAAGCCTTCAAAATTGGAGGCTCATTCTTGAGATTTGGTGAAGAATTGACGATGATATGGCTTGCCGATCAAAGACACCATCGATAAATATTATAAATTTCTACTCCCTCGATCATAGAGGCCTCAAGTTGACGAAATGAGACATGTATTCAATAACAGTACTGCAAAATACTGCAACGTATCAAAAGATAAAATAAATCATTTGCTACTTTATCGATAAATATAATCGACAAAGGAAACAAAAATTAATTTAAATCTTCATTAATGTTTAGAACCAATATGTTTACAAATTTCAATAAGCTGCATCTTTGCTAAAAATTGTCTGATTTCGATAATGATTTTTTTTTTTCCTTTTGCAGGGAATTTAGTAATCTTTTATATAATCATGGTTATGACCAAGGGAAAAGTGTGTAATTTTTTTGTAATTATTCGCAAATAAAGTTTGTTTTCTTTCATAACTTGTTTGCCTAAATTTTCGGGGTGATTGGACTATTTTGCCCGCATGAAGGAGAAAAAAGCCTTCGAAATTGGTTGCTCAATCTTGAGATTTGGTGAAGAATTAACGATGATATGGCTTGCCGATCAAAATCATCGATAAATAATATAAACTCCTCCTCTCTTGATCATAGAGGCCTCAAGTCGACGAAATAAGACATGTATTCAATGACAGTATTACAATTAACGTAAGGTTGTGTGGATGCGAACCCTATGCCCTGCGTTATTTCGAAAATAGTACGTTTTTGGGCTTAAAAACGCAGGATCCGATAGTTTCGATGGAGCTATCCGGGTCTTACTGTATGCATCAAAATCTTCAAGATCCAATTTGTCCCGTATCGATCTACAGACCTACCACTGTTCCAGTGTTGAACCCTAGCAAAATGTTTGTACTGACTTTATTGATTTTAGAAAGAAAAATGTGGAGAATACAATTCGCTAACCCCCCGTGAAATTTTGAATCCAACGGTACCCTATTCATGGTATTTGAGCATGACAGGGGCTTATATTTGGTATAAAACCGATTTCGAGCCTCACTGTAATAATATATGTGGGGATTTGAAGATAAGATCAAATTATGGCTATATTTTTATTGTCATAAATTACATATTTAGAATAACTCAAATTTATTTTAGAAAAGATGAAATATTATTTGTAATTATTATTGTTGAGTGATAAAATTTCAATAAAATATAACTCTTAGTTTTTAGAGATATTTTTTCTTCTCAAAATAAAAATCGCTGTGTTCTTTGGTCAAAATTTTAACTAGGGAGTTCAGTGTATTTTCATCGCATTCAGGAAAAAAAAAGACAAGAAAATAAATGATCATTTAACAAGTTATTAATGAAAAAAATATTTTATTTCAAGCCAAACTTTCGACCCGACTTTGCAAGTCTTCTTCAAGGGAGTTCATGCAGCATGGAGTTTCGAATGAAACTAGCTAGTTTCAACTGACTAGTTAGGTTCAACTGAACGGTTTTGAGAAACTGGTCAGTCACAAACTCCATACAACCCCATGTATTAGCTATCTGGTATCAGAGTACTAATACATGAAGGAGAAAGACCAATAAAGAACTGCTGACAGAAACTGGTAAATATCCTATGATATGAAGGCATGGTGGTTAACATGGTTAACTTCATCTAGAAGCTTCTACGTAACAATGAATGCTTCAATAGAAGGCAAAAGATAGAAGACCAACAAGTATATGGATTGATAGAATCAACAAAGATGCAATAGCGAGCAGATAACTGGAAAGAAATAGCCCAAAACAGGCAGATAAGGAGCAGGATTGTTAAGGCGGCAAAAGATGTACTGCTAAAGGATGTATTTTAGGCTATAGATTATACGTATTCTCATGACAGGGGTGAGGGCGGGGGGATTAATGTCAGATTTAAAAGCTCTGAGGATGCCCCTCTCCCCGGCACTGGGACGCGAACTTCTAATTATTTTATTATATTTACTCCCACAGGTTGCCAAGCAACGCACAGTTCTGTTAACCTGCTTGGGATTAAACAACAAGTCCGCGGTACAGATCTTTTTTATCAAATTAATAACATCACTCTAAAACTTCGTTTCATAATAGTGTCATTTTATCATTATCCATAGCTTTTTTTTCTACTAACATTCTCAGAAATGATGTGTTTTTTTCATTAAATTAATGAACTTTTTATTTACTTTTATTTTTCTATTCGCACCTGTTAATTACATTTATTAACAATCAGCAGATGTGCTAATTGTATAATGAGGAGAAAAACAAAAATAAAATAAGGAAGCTTGATAGACATTAGGAAAATTAATAAACTTAATGAGATAATAAAAATGCATTAATACCTATTTGTTTTTTACTTGAATCGTAGGTTAGTTTTACGTAAGATAATTTACTCCAGGAGTACCCAAAAGGAGATTTTATGGTACAAGTTGCGCTATCAAAAGTTTGAAGTGGACACATTTTGAATTTTTGAGGAAGCAAATTTTGACAGAGTTATGAATTTTAGAAGTGAAAAATTTCAAACCAGGAAACTAGGAGAAAACATGACCACTGCAAATGGAGTTTATATGAACTACCATATTTCTATTTTTAAATTCTATTTTTGCATGCACTTCTTTTAGAAGAGGAAAGAAACAAAATTTCTAAAGAGGTGGAAGTTCCTGTGCTATCGACCTTGGAGGAATGGGCATCCCTGATTTATGGTGCTTTCTCAAAAACAATAACTAAACTCCTAGATATTAGATGCGGGGTCATGAAATAGATTCAAAAAGAGGAGAGATCTTGTATTAGTCATTTATGTCCTTCAATATGATCTATCTGTTCCAAAATCAACTATTTTTAGAGGTGCAACCTATTTTGATCAGTGTTGTTCACTTAGTAGTTCCGTAAAGTATGTGTCATATGATTTACACGAATTAAAATATTTTCGATGTAACTGACCGTTAAAGTCTCCATACAAGAACAAATAGCAGATAAGAAGAAGACTTACTCCTGATGGCGGTGATATCTTGCTGACGATGTCGACTAGAAGATACTGCCCGTCTAGGGACAGACCACAGTCGGTGATCTTCTTCTGTATTTCTTCTTGAGTGCACTTTCCATTTAGGTTCTTCAACACCACCTGGAGTAGTTGTGTTGTTGTTATGAACTTCTTGTTCGCTACCTTTTCAGAAGACATTAATACTATTTATTGTGCATAGTTTTGGGGTTAAATGATGTAAAATAATGATCACATGTTTTGAATATAAAAATTTATTTGTGTTTTTCCACGCTGTCATACGTTACTGACATTTCAATTTCAAGATTTAAGGTGATTGACTTTTTTTATTAGAGAGAGTAATGTGTTGTAAATCCTGATTCGGAAATAATTGGTTATATTACTCTTTTTATTTCCTGAGAAATAAAACCAATATATCCTATTTTGCTTTATGACTAATATTTTAAGTCGCTGTAATATAAAATTAATCTGGATATTTATTGATAATTTCTGGATATATGATTATTTAATGTAGCTAAATTTTGAATGTAATTTATATAGAACTCAAACTTGAAAGATCAATTGTTAAAAACTGATGTAACAGCAGTTTCATAACTATCAAATCAGAATAAAAGGTGATACAGGGTGTTTCGTAATTGCACGGCACTATTTTAGGTATAAACAAAAAAGTTCATATTAACATATATCTCAAACTCATTTATTAAACAGATATCAAAGGTTAAAGATTTATTATTTATTTACTACATTAAGACTGAATGTACAAAGTTTAAAGTGTTTAATACTAAATAACAGGTTTTAATCACCTGATAAACAAATGAACGATAAGCAATGCAATGGCATTTTTTGCAAAATAAACTTCATGAACTCCTAGAAGATATACCGCTAGGCATTAGGCAATGGCTGTGGTTTATGCACGACGGTGCTCCAGCTCATTTTTCTAATAGTGCCACTGATTATTTAAATGCAACTTATGGAGACCGATGGGTTGGTCGAAACGGACCTGTTAAATGGCCACCACGATTTCCGGATTTAACGCCATTAGTTTATTTTGTGTGGGGCTGGATGAACTCTATGGTTTATTCTACGGCAGTTGGCCCGCAAGAAGAGCTAAGAAATCGGATCGTGGAAGCCGCAGTAACTATCAAGCACCATCCTGATGCTATGCGAAGAGCCAGAGAATCATGGATTCATCGTGCATGAATGTTGCATTCAACAAAACGTAGGCCCCTTTGAATAGTTAATCTAAATGATGTAATCTGTTTAACAAATGGGTTTGATATATATGTTAATATGAACATTTTTGTTTATTTTGTGTTAGTGAACACATACCTAAAATAGTGCCATGCAATTAGGAGACACCCTGTACGATTTTCATATCATTCAAAAACTTAGCCAGATCATGGGCGTTATATTTTTTCACAGATTGAAGAAAGTTTCCATCATCGGTAGTTCGCAATATGCATTAGCAATATATTATACCATCACCGATAACTAGGACGAGGTGAAGGACCAATTACAGAAACTGGTAATACTTTATTTCACGATATGTAGGCAAGAAGCTTATATTGTGTAGGACATATAGTACGAAGTTTCTAAACAACACTGAATGTTATGGTAATCAGAAAATACCTGTTGGAGGACAAAACCTAGAAAGATTTTTGTAATCAATAGAATCAGTAATAAGGGGAGGGGTAGTCGAACTAGGGGTGGGATATCGAAGGTCCAACATCGATATTGACATCAGCCTATAACTATCTATACCATAAAAATATCGGACTTCAAATAGTCGACAGTGGATATTATAAATATTTTCGAAATATGAATATCATTATAAATATTGATTCTCTAGCACATAGGCGTATCAAAAAATATGTTATTTTCCTCTTTAAATTAATTAATGAAAATATCAATTATTCTACACTCTTTAATAAAATTATGGCTTGCTTCCCCAATCCTTGTACCTAATTCTCAAATCCTACCTCTCTAATCGTTGCTTTCAAGTCCGTTGTGACACTGAATTATCCAATTATTATCCAGTTGAGTCTGGTGTTCCACAAGGTAGTGTCTTGGACCCAGTTCTCTACATCCTCTTCACCGCTGACATTCCAACCAATTCCGTTACTCTTTTAGTAACAATTGCTGACGATACCTCTATTCTGTCATCCCACACAGATCCTGAAACAACATCCTTAAACAAGGACACATAATTGAGCAGTGGTTTAATAACTGGGGCATCAAAATCAACGAATCCAAATGCAAGCACGTCACCTTTACTCTCCGAAGCAGATCCTTTTCAACTCTGTACCTCTTCCCATTTCAGACACAGTTCGGTATCTTCGATTCTTTTTAGACAGAAGACATAGACAGAAGACTAACATGGAATCCACACACTAGACTTAAAAGACAAGACCTTAACCGACGATTTGGCCAGTTAGAAAATCCAATCTCTCAATTGAAAACAAACTATTAATATACAAGACCATACTGAAACCAATCTAGAACTACGGACTTGAACTGTGACGGACAATTAAATTTTCGAATATCAAACGCATCCTTCCAGTCTCAAGTCCTCCATATAATACTCAATGCTCCTCATTATGTTATGAACAAAACCTCACATCATGACCTTTACACCCCTTATGTCCTTGACGTTATTCTATCCCGATTCTCAAATTTTCACCTGAACCAAATCCACCATCCTAACTCCTTAGCACAATCCTTATCCAGCTCCAGCCATCTCTACAATCCTCCTCGAAGGTTGAAACGGCAGTGGCCTCGAGACCTTTTGTAAAGACTGTTACTGGAGTTCTGGCAATGGCCAACCTCTCCACTCAAGTCATAATCGTCTGTGGCTTTAGCGCCCTCTCTCAGTCTCCACTGGACTCCAATGGACGTGACTGACGTGGCTGAAAGAGAAGCGCTGGCATCTCTTATAGTATCGTTTTGTCTTTCACGCTTGGAGCTCCTGGGCTCCACTAGTAAATATTGTAATTAAGTAGGAATGTTTTTCTTTT
The DNA here is from genome assembly GCA_928085145.1 of Nezara viridula. NCBI lineage: Eukaryota > Metazoa > Arthropoda > Insecta > Hemiptera > Pentatomidae > Nezara > Nezara viridula. Next base: position 149,962,927 of record OV725080.1, on the reverse strand, counting down.
TTTATCTGTTTATTTATTTTACTTATAATTTATTTAATTTGCTAAGAATTTCTGCATTTTTTTTAAATTTGATTTGAAGTTTCTTTGGACATTATACATATTAGACATTTCTTTGGTTTTATAGTATTTTCCTTTTGCTATAAAGATATATATATATATATATATATATATATATATATTTTTTTTATTGTATTGTATATATGGTATGAATGTACCTCATTCAGCTTTACTACTCAGTGACCTTAATCATGGCAAAATGTATTATTTTTTAATAAAAACACCTAAAATCTATATCTTTAATAAAATTACTTTTTTTAGTTCCTGTCCATCTTCGTCATCCTCAGCTTTTTCCAGAAATTGTCATTTAACCAATTATACCTTCCATTCAGCCATAGATCGGATTTGACGAAAAGCTAATTTATTTGCATCCTACATAGATTTCTATGACAATTCGTGGCCTTGGTTTGAGAAGATTCTAACTAACAAGTCTCATGTTTGCTATTCAACTCTGCTTAGGTTCCACTGTTTAGCTACTATGTAGTTTTATATTAATTTTATTCTGAAGGGAATAATAAAGAAATTTTTCATTTCACTCATCATAGAGGAGTAATAGTTATATATATATATATATATATATGTATATTTACACATGTGTGCGTGTGCGTGCATGCGTGTTCAAGTGAGACTTAACACCATTTTGGGAACCATCGAGCATAACTGCATCCTACCAGTTTAATTGTTAATTTCTCTATCGGTTCCAGGTTCTGTACGGGCCTGTGGAGGGTATGTGGGCTGCCTAACAGGGCTTGACACATGGTCGCTGGCGGTATGATGTCTATTAAAGTCCTTTTCGAACAAAAAAAAAAAAAAAAAGAGAAGAAATAACATTAAAAAAACACCGAGTGAATCATGATGTTAAGTCTAAACATGTGATACAGCAGCAACTTCGTATAGAAAAAAAAGAAAAGAAAAAAATCGAGAATAGAACAAAAAATGTTTGGATTTATTGCCCTGTGTTATCTCTATGACTTGTTAAATTTGTGGTTTAATTTAGGATCTTTTATGTACATACTTATTACACACTCTCATTATTATTAACTAAATGTAGAACATTCATATCATTATAAAATTTACTGGCAATATAACCTATATTATAAATATTTGTATACATAATTGGAAGATTTCAAAACGTTTAGTCTCTCTAATCGCAGCAACCTACCTGCCAGGAAGAGAACATGTACCTAAATCGCGTTACTGAATCTAAGTTTTGAGGTATTTTATGGTTACAGTTCTGGTTTTGATCTTGACCTGAGGTAAATTTCTTGAATTTAAAAGGAAGTTTTCAATATCTACTTTTAGTAGCCAAGTTAATTTCAGATTAAATGTGTCAAAGAAGATTTTCCTGATCAAAGGCTTTTATAACAAAACAATTAAATTATCTCCTACAACTGGATTCGAACCTTGATTCACGTTAGAGGTGCTGGAGATATATCGATATTATTTATAAAAACATTCAATTCATTTTGTAGTTTTATTTCGACATACTCTAATATCGAAAATCCATATTTTGCCATCCTCTTCTCTCCAAATAAAGAAACTAAGTAAACAAAAAATAAATTCTTCAAGAAAACCTGTCTAAATTAGAAGTTTCGTGCAGGAAGTTTAAAAAAAAAATTGTCTTCAAATCCGATAATTTCCACTTACATTTCAGAGTTTAAGGATAAAATTTTGTTTTCTGTCTGCAGTCAAATTGATTCAACGAGCACCTACTGCCGTCCATCCAACTTTCATGAAATTTTCAGAGATTGTATGGGTTGGTGTCTAATTGGTTCAAATTCAATGGTTGCAGTAAAAACCAGAAAACCTTCAACAGATTTAATTATTACATCATTTTAAATATGTGAAAACTCCATAAAATTAAAATATTTAAGTGTAATTATTTAAAAAATATATATTTAAAAAAACTGGAGAATTTCACCTCAATATCAAAATGATGCACCTCTTTCTTATTAATTTTTAAACACTATTGATTTAGTTCAATACCTTGTAACCAACCATAATTTTCTAACACTCCATTCAGTCTGTTTGAGATGGAGTTGACCATTTTTTTTTTGTGATTACAGGCTTAGTCTGTTCCATTTTTCAAGAAAATATTCTTCTTTGCAAGAAATTTTGTGTTTTCTATTTTCTACCTTCAATTTTCGCACAACTGTCTACTGCATCACGATATGATGATTGTAGTAAAGTTTTTATAATTTTGAGGCAGTTATAAAGTACTCAATCCTTATCTAACTTGGCAGATTGATTGGGGTCATTATCCTGATAAAAACAAAATTTATTTTCTAATCCAAATTTCTCACAATTTCTGTCTAGTTTCTTCTCAAAATGTATATTCACTCAAAATATGTTTATTCACTATACCATGTAAATATTTTCACTATAAAGTGAATATTTCCTATACCAGAAGTCACCATACATTCCCACACCAAGATACATAACATAAGGAAAAATCTGGTGGGCGCATCACACGACTTTCACTTACCACCCTCTTCTTAGCAGAAATATGTAATTTCAGAAAAAGGGAAAGTGAAAGTATAAATTATAGATGCTATATTTATCTACATTTCATTGTGGGTATTTATATTTCTTTAAATAACCTTATATTGACAAATTTTGATGTTTATATCGCTGTATTCTATACAATTAAATATTAAATAATACCAACGATAGCATTTATGAAAACTGCGTATGTATATGTACATAATATTGTTGGTGTCCGTATTATATTAAATTCATGTTACGTATGGAAGTCTGTTTTAATCTTACAGGCGAGCTCGGGTGAGTTCGGTCACGCTCGTATTCCTTTGGTTCATCCATTACAACTATTATCCGTTACGATCTATTATTTTTCTTGTACTTAATTAATAAATTCTTTCATATTTTATATATAGCAATTTTTTGTTTCAAAGATTAATGTGAAATCGTTAATTATTTCAAATAGAGGAAGGTAATATTGAAAATTAGCCATTTAAGTCCTGTAAGAGAACATCAATGAGAATAAAAACTACATAATATTAAAGGCTGTTTAATAATACACTGATGTAATAAGTTTAATCAAAATCATAAGAGCCGTTTTTGAGAAAATCATAAAAATGTATTAAATCTGTTATATAAAGTACCACTTCCGATGGTTTGCCGATTTTTGCGAAAATGTAACATCCAAGGGTTATAAAAACCTCAAATACCGAATTTCAGTTTCGTAAGATTTTTCATTTTTGAGCAACGCTGTTCAAATACACTCACCGACCATTTTGCGGGACTTGGTTATGTGGACTTAGGAGACCTCAAAATGTGTATTTTCGTTGAAAACTACGATTCGAAAATATTTACGATCGCAATACTTACTCTTACTATATATTATATATACATAGATAAGTAAAAGTAAAAAACATAAAATGATAACAAGAAGGAGAACATAAGAAAATAACTCTTTACGAATTGTTTGTTTATTCAACCCAACCTGTAATCAACTATATATATGTCATTCATCTGATATTGTTATTTACTTTATTTAATCCCTATTAATATTTATGTTATTTAATCATCTGTTTTCTAATTTTTCTGTTTGTAATATATATTAAGTACCATTATTTTTAAATATCTTTAGACAACACATATATATATTTAAATATTTGAATAGTAATATAATGCGTATAATATGCTTTTGCATGGTGTATGCACACTTCTCAGAAATATACGCCTCATCTATAGGATTACTATTGCAAAGAAAAAAAAAAGTATATATATATTGATATTTTTCTATGTTTTAATCAATATTTTCTTCCCTACCAGGAGTTAGGAGTCTAGTAAGATAAAAAAAAACAAATATACAAATATGTAATTTAAATTAGTCACATCAATACCCTTGTAGAGATATCTGGTGGAATATATCATATAGCATTCTTCTACCAAGATACATTTTCTTCCAATTCTATACAATATAGAAAAATCTTAGACAGATCTAAGAAGACAGAACACAATGAAGACATATAATAAATTAACAATAACATTTTTTGCTTCCTTTATCACCGTTATATCTGAGATAGGACCATAATTACACAGGGATCCTGGGCACAGAGACTCATTATGCTGGAAATGAATTATTCCTCGGCCACCCACTGACGTACAGGATCACCTCCAGCTCTACAGTAAAAGCCACTTAGTGTTGGCCTTATCTAGGGCCCCTGTGTTCGCCGTGTCTTCCCTCGCCAATCCATATTACAAAATAAAAATAATACCAACAACAAGCTTATGAATAGTTATTGGTTCTTGTTAGAGAGGAAAACATAGACTGATAGATCTAGGTATGGTAGGTCGTGTTTCAGTTGTGCTTGAGAACTTAACATAAAGAAGTTCACATAAAGAAGTTCACATAAACATGTAAAACATAAAGAAGTTCTCTTCCTAACTGCTTAACTGAGTAAAGATATGGCTGAACTGCTAGACGAAAATAGTCCGGGGAACAAAAGTTTATCAAATTATTAACATCAATTTAAAACTTCATCGATTGCTTCATTTCATTCTAACATAGAATTTTTTACTTACTCGGAAATGGGACGTTTACAAACTAGAGATCTGTAAGTTTTCATAATTTAATGAGGTATAAAAAATAGGTCATTTGATCACAAAAAAGAAAAAAAAAAAAAAGTAGCTTACGAAACCATTGGTCCGTTTAGTCTTTATGACCCCGTTGTCTTGGCATGTTGGGAGTAAAAATCACGCCAAACGGTCAAATATTATTGTAATAACGGTCAAAGATGTCCTTTTTTATGAATTTTGTAACAAAATTATGTTATCATTCAAGTGGAAATGAAATGGGTAGTTTATTTATTTGTTTAGAAATATAATAATCTGTCACGTGGACAATAATTATAGCGATATATCAACACATTCACACCATATATACAGAAAATATAAAATTAACAAAAGTAAAATAATAACTAAATAATAATCAAAAACTATGCACAATAAAAATAAAATAACCTAAAGATAAGTAAATTAAAAAACATAAAAACACAATCATACCTTCATATAAAATCAGACGGAGAATCCCAAGTCAGGCTTCTCCCTCCAGCTTTAGAAGGAAAAGCAGGACTGGTGCTAAAGCCAGTGGAGATTCATTAAATTAAAAAAAAACAAATGCACAGATCTCCAAATTGAAAACACCCCATTTCTGAGAAATTTCGTAAATATAAAAGTAAATATAAACATATTTTTTTAAAATGTATATTGGCCAGAATACGATTTGCAGACAAATCTTGAAGGTAATTTGTAACAATCAATACTATACTAGCAAGGGTGAGAATTTTCGAATTGCATGCGGGTAATTGGGAGGAGCTACACATTTATTTTTAGTTATTATATTTATTTCCAAAAAATTTCCATTTCATATTTTTAGTACAGTGGAGTTCTGATTTGTGACTCCTAGTATTGTCTAGGAACTTTCTTTTAAAACAATATAAAAATTTCTTATAGTCATCGCTAAATTTTCCCCAAATTTCGGCCTCAATGTGTTCCAAATGTTTTTGTACAGAATTATTACTTTTATTTTTTTCATTTTTCAATCTTCAATCTTGCTTACTGCCCTACATCTTGTACCCTGGGATCTTGTCCACTCGCAGGTTAATGACTTGATACACTTGGCCGAAGGCCACATTCCTTGGAAACAGCAAATACAGCAAATTCTTGAGCGGGGTCAAAATAACCATTTTCTTAAAAAAATCAATATAAGAGCGATATTTACGTTCGGGATACAGTAAATGTTGACAAAGGCCGCCCGCCCCCCGTTCAGACACAACATCCGGTCCTCTTGTATTCTCACACCATTACGTACTCAATTGAGCTTATTTTTATGCAGTACGTCAATTGAATTGGAATGAGATAATTATATTAAACTAGATTTTACCAAAGGTTCGAAATTCGACCATAATAATTATTAAACATTTGAGGAAAACATAAATGAATTTACATGTTTCAAAAACTTTCTATTCTACTCATATATTCATACATTCACTTTTATACGCACTTACATGAAGTACCATTTGTGAACTTTTTGAGTTGATAGTAAAAATATGGATTAATTCTTACTTTTTTCGGAAAAAAATAATAACGCCCTTTGCTCATTCGTTGAAAATTTGAAAATTCAATGGCTATGAAAATATTGAGTCCTGGAATTTAAAGACCAGAATCTATAAAACCATTATCTTACCTACCTGAAGTGATTACATCGCGTCGAATCAAACGGGCTTGTAAAATTGTTGGGCTTGGTAAGGAAAGAATTCATAAAAGGTTAATGTTTGCTGTACCGAATGATAAACGTCCAAGGGGAAGGAAGACCCTGGCGAAGGTGGGAAGATTGCGTTAAAGCTGATGTGTGTAATAAGCAATTGGTGGTGTCGGAATCGAACCTTCTGGTTCGCTAAGCCTTTTATTATTATTATGATAAAAATTAAAAATAATCCCACATCTTTTAAGAAATTCCATGTTTAGTTAGCATGTTGCATGTTAGAGTATATGTTGCTAATAGCTAATTTTTATTATTATTATACATGAAAATACTGTATTTCAGATTTTTCCCAGTAGCGAAATACAAATCCTAATTTGATTTTTCCTTAAAAAAATATTTGAAGCCAGTTAGCTTCTCCGTATGGTAATGAAATGTATATAAAAACACTCCTGAGTTTAAAACATTGTATCGAAATTTCAAAGGAAACAGTCTAACTTTTTTTTTGTCTATAATAAATTTATTTAAGTATTATTAACTTTTTGTTAATAAGCAGCAAATGTGCTGAAAATACAAGATATAAATGACATGTATGGGGAAGGAAAGTACTCAGCAGTACCTCTTCCCTGACTTGTTTCAATTACTTGCGTTGGTTAAGGAAGGAGATCTCTCATCCAACATCTTTTTAGTCTCCTCTACACGTTCTGGATTATGTCAGCTTTGGCCATGTCTCGTATTAATCTGTTCTAATATCCCTTTAAATTAGTATAAAGTCGTTAGTAAAGGGTCCTTATATGTTGGTCAACCGTTGGAACGTGGAGGTCAGTATGAAGGGTTTTGTTAGTCACCTCCCATCGTGCTTTTGTTATGAGTCGCAATAATTTTGAATGTAAGGTTTGAATTTTTTGAAGCTGTGTCTTTGTGATTAGTATGTCCATATGGGTTAAAGTAATTATGTATATGTATTCAGTTTCTGTCTCAGGTTCAATTTTGATCATTTATTTATTCGTCTGCTATTTCTTGAAAATTTCTTAATATTTTGAGTAGATCCCGAGACAACTGCCTTTTTAGTCTTCTTTGAGGCTCATCTGGTAACAGAGAGGAAGAAAGAGAGAGGAGAAGTGGATTACGGTGATTAACAGTTGAAGTGTGGAATGTGGTGTATTTGTTATGTATGTAGGTTTTTACTGTTGGAATATTCATGTAGCTGTGTATGGTGTTATTTGAAATGAACTAGGCTGATTTCCGATTTTTCGAAGTATTTTGAACTGTTCCGTTTGTATTTTGTTTATGTGGACGTGTTTTGCGGAACACCTAAGATCTGCTCCTTATGTCCAAATAGGTTGTAGATTTAGAAAAAATAGGATAAAGTAGTTTGAGTCCTTTGTCAAGTGTCTAACTTTTCATTTTTACTTGCGGGCCCCACGTCATCCTTCTGTCGAACGTGAGTCCAAGTTAAAGTACCGTGTCCGTTTGAACTATGTGATTGTTGTCAATAATCTAGGTGGCAGGTGTTTAGTCCTTCAATTAAATTGTATAATACAGAGGAGCTTTTCATTTCTCTTTTTTTCCCAATTGGTTTTACATAACTTATGCATATATCTATTACCGTCTTAACCAGCCTTATCCATGTCTGTCTTGGGCTATTTCTTTTGAGTTATCTGCATGCAGCTCTACTGCATTATTATTGATTCGATTTACCTATGTAGTTTTATGCCTACTATTGAGGCATCCATTGTTGTATAGAAGCTCCTACTGGATTTGTCCAAACTATATGCCCTGCTTATCTTAACCTTGCCTTCATATTGGTCTACTCAACGCGTTAGTACTCTGATCCCAAATATCAGATCGCTCATCATACGTAAATTTCTCTTTCAAATCTTTTAATACTTCTATCTATGTTCTATCCGGAGTCCTAGTTAGAGTACAGGTCTCACAGCTATATATTAGAACTTGCTTCATCATAGTACACTCTTAATTTCTTCTCTCAAGAGATTTCTTGAGATTTTTATGGAATTTAATACATTTTACCTAGTGAACAAAGCTCTGTTCGCGCTTGTAATATACTGGTCAATTTCCGACCATGGGTTATACATTGAGGTTATTTTGGAGCCGAGGTATTTGAATTGTCTACTCTCGGAAACGATTTCCCTTCAATGTTGATCCTATTATTGAGGTGAAATTTTATATATTTTGTTTTATCTTCGTTTTCTAGTAGTTAAATTTGCTCAATATACTATTGGTTTTTTCCAAGGACAGGTGCATATCATCTGCATATTCAAGGATTTTATGATTCATTCCAACGTTCATCCCTCTTGTTTAGGCAACTTTCCTAATTAAGGCAAATAAATCTCATGAGTTTCAATAAGGCAACATTCAAAATAATGGGCAACATTCTAATTTTATGCAGTGGACTGTATCTTAATGGATTGGTAGGTTATGCTGATTGTGCAAACAATAGCTTACTGTCTTTATGCCAGCTTACATCGTTTGGTTACCTTGAGGGCCCTCAGATGCCGTTGTTGTAACCAGGGAGGCTGGAAGTGAAGAAGTGACTCGAGAAAAACGGCAAGTCTTGAGGATTAAGTGTTACCTTTTAGATCGTTTGATCTGCCCCCACCACTTGCCGTAACACGGGAAATTCAAACCACTTTTGGCACAAACACCTTTATTTATTACAGGATTTATAACCTTCTTTGTTTACAATTTATTGAAATGAAATGAAATGAAAATATTTTTTATTATCATGGGACTGTTGTCCCTTTAGGACAAATTACAGATACAGAATAAATGCCTGTGTGGCCATACATAAAATTAATTATTTACAATTATTATTAAGATTAAGATTTTGTAAAAAGAATAAAACAAAAAATAAAACTATTACACTAAAAACATACTGATATGTATAATACAAACGTGGGAAAATAAAATAGCATAAGTAAAGATAATCATTTCTGGGGGAACTTTAAAAGTTCTCTTATCTACATTTCATGATCAATCGGGTTGGGAAAGGAGTAGGTGGTTAAAAAGGAGAAATTTAAATGAGGAAACTGATTGTACATGTCGGATATCGGGAGGAATGGTATTCCAGAAGGAGACGGCTTGAATTATAAAGGATTTGTCAAACGCTGCAGTTCGGTGGCGAGGTGGATAGAGGTCGGAGGTACGAGATCTAGTGAGACGGGATTGAATGGAATATTTGAATTGTAGGCTGTGAAAAATATAGGAAGGCCGCTGGGTTCTGATGATTTGGTATAGAAAGGTAGCAAGGAAGTACAGACGGCGGTTGGATGGATAGAGCCACTTCAACTTGGTGTAATACTGAGTTATATGCGTATCTCTTGAGATTCCGAAAACAAAACGTAATAGGAATATACACTGCCGGTGAAAGCTAATACATGACAGATTGTAATTCACTACTCTGCCTCTCATCTCGGTCTTCATTCCACTACTCGTTATTGAAGTTTGGATTTCAGGATATCTGGAAATACGTCAGTATCCTTCAATTCAATAGTCTTAACTTTGCACGAACAATAAGAATGTCAATATTCACTCAGATTGTCATTCCGACTGACCGTGTTGCGTCAAGTAGCCGCTTGAAGCTTGTTACTTTAGTCGTTATTCCCAATCCAACGAAATACAGTAAATTCCATGGCTCCATGTTGCTGGAGATGAGGGAGACCTTTGTCCTGGAGAGAAGACAGAGGAGCAGGTAGGTTGTTTTTGCCGAGGCTGGGGAACAGAAAAAGTGGTTGAAGTCCACCGCGGCTCTCTGGAAACCGCATTTATCTCTCCATGGGTCATTTAAATTTTGACAATTCTACAATATTTATTACATTTTTACGAAACCTAAATTAAAAAAAAAAAAAGTCTGCCAAGGAAGGTCAGTATAGCTTCCTCACCGTTTTCATTAGCTACAAAATATTTTTATTACAAGATCTAAATTCTTTCTTATGAGAATAAAATCTCTAGGCGAAGCCGTTTTCGGAAATTCAGTGATCCCTCAATATATACATGTTTGATATAAACGAGTTTTGTTCTTCAGCAAATACTAAAACGCGTAAGAGTTCCGCATTTGCAGATTGCATATTTGATAATTCGTGATTAAAACAAAAAATCCAGGACATACTGAACATACATATCAGTCTGTTAGTGCAAAAGATTGTATGTAAAAACTAATAATTTCTTCATGATTTTATTGTCCTCTAATATTTTGCATTGTAGCAGACTACTTATATCAGTTACTGACTATAAAATGTTAAATATAGAATAAAATTGAAAATTCGCTCATACCACATTTTGCAATAACAGTAGTTATATATATTTAATAGTTATTCACACGTAAAATGGACGGAACAAAAATTCCATAGGAATAATCCAACTTGAAAAAATTGAGTGTTTTACAGGAGAGCAAGAAAATTAATTATTTCTTTATGATTTATTAGTGTAATTTTATATTTGATTGCTCGCTGTTATTGTTAAAAAAAATCCATAGAAATAATTCAACTTTTGTTTATTCAGAGTTAACGAGCCCAATACTTTTCTTCAGTCAGAACAAAACTAATTTAAGCTGAAATATAAAAATATAAGTGAAGTTCACACAACTTTGATGTTTAAGGATGAAATCGAGACCACGACGAGCTGGTTGAACTTAAATTGAGAGTTAGATAATATAAATAAACACAATCACAAATAAGACTTATTTTTTACCAACTCAGAGTAGCAATTAATTTAAATTTATCGAAAATTACACGGTATCTAAGTAACGGCAGTAAGTGTCATGCCATTAACGTTTGGTATAGACCAAACAATTCAGTATAAATTAACTTTTTGAATAAAACCTAAAATTTTATAACCCCATAAAAATATCGTCTTAACCTAACTCCCACTCCATGTGATCAGTTCCTTTCACATTTTCCTGTCATTATATTGTTAAAAATTATTTATATTAGTTTAATTATCAAATGGAATTCAATAAAATTCATATTAGGAATTTTCTATACTATTCTCCAAATTTCCTCCTGGTTTGTGTTAAATTGAACGGTAAACCATATATATTTTGGGCAAACTATAGGCTTGCCAAATAATACGTTTGCTGATCTGAAAGCGAAAATATTGTATCTAGGAGAAGTGAATATAGTTTGATAAAATTCATACCTACTAACTTCTCTCCAAATTTGAGCCAAATCGAACATGCGGTTTTAGAGGTATAGATGTATCAAGGAAAACACGTTTGTGCATATATGCGAGAAATTAGTTGACGGAATTCAATAAAATTGACATTACTTTATTTTTTCACCATTACCTACATTTTATCTAGCTTTGAGCCAAATCAAACGAGCCTTTTCTGAAATATTGGCACATTTAAAAAAATACATTTGCGCGTGCGTAAGCGGAAGTGCTGGATGGACTTCGATAAAATTGATATGGGACCATCTAGATAACAACCTGCACAATCCCTGAAACTTTAATGAAAATCGGAAGAACGGTACGAGGTGATATGCCCGTCATATCGATTTGACTACAGGCAGACAGACAGACACCAAACCAAATTTGATCCTTGACGTCTGAAACGTAAAACGCGAGTGGAAATTTTCGATTCTGAGCACACAATTTTTTTTTTATCTCTTGCTATATATAATAACTAACACAATGCCATATATACTTTTTTTTTCTCATTATTATAATTTTTTAAGACATATTTAACGATTTTGGTTGAATATTACGTGTTTTTTATGTGCCCTTTTCTTTCGCTCCCTGATCATCTGTTTAATTATAATCTTCCTCAGCTGTTACTTACCTTCATTCCAGTATGCGATTGGATGTCGGAGTGATGTGATGGATGTTGGTGTGATCTTCAATTTGCTTTTCTTTTATGTCCTGGTTCCTGACTTTCCGTAACGTTGAATGGGTTTTTATTATTTTAGAGAGATAAGTGTGGTTGTAATTTTTCCAATTATAACCTAACACTGAATTTCTTGCTCGTGAGATTTTTACTGATTTATTAATATAGTATGATTTATTAATATAAATCAGTAAACATTCAGTGTTAGGTTATAATTGGAAAAATTACAACCACACTTATCTCTCTAAAATAATAAAAACCCATTCAACGTTTCGGAAAGTCAGGAACCAGGACATAAAAGAAAAGCAAATTGAAGATCACACCAACATCCATCACATCACTCCGACATCCAATCGCATACTGGAATGAAGGTAAGTAACAGCTGAGGAAGATTATAATTAAAAAAATGATCAGGGAGCGAAAGAAAAAACACGTAATATTCAACCAAAATCGTCCATAAGAAAATTGTATGAAGATACTGTATATTTTGATATTATGGCCATATCATCGAGGGATGTATCTTATAACGATCCGGAATGTAATGGAATGCCTGAGGAGGTCAAAAGTGAAAATAAAAGAATTAATTGAAGTAACATATTTCAATTACCATACACGAAGCGATAAATAGAAGAGCTAACCACCTCAATAAAGCACAATATAGCCGGCCCAAGCCCCGTTAGGCCAAAGCCTTCCTGCCCTCCTACCAATTACAGGCAACTCTCGGCGCCTCGAGAAAAAAAAAACCTTCACGATCGTCCTTATTGGAAGTCCTTTAGGTTAATAGGAAACTGGAGGATCTTTACGGGTCCTTCGTGTTGTAGCTAACTGGTCATATTAAGAAGAACTAAAAAATATATTTGAATAAACTTATTTCTACTCTTTTTTTTTATTTATTGAAATTTACAGCTGCACTAAATAAATAGAACTAGTAAATATAAGCAAATTAAGAGTAATGACATGAACAGACTTGTGGAGACACTACCCACCCAATGATAGCACTCCCTAAATAGTACTAAGTAGCTGTCAATTTCTGGAATTCTCTACCTATCAAAATTCGGCATTTCCCCTCCATATACAGATTCGAAACCCTCCTATTCCAATTCCTATCCCCAAAACAGTTAGATGCTTGGTAAACTTTTGATATTATACAGTTTTATTATATCATTCATCATCAAATGACAGTACTATTCCATACTTTAAACTTCACTAGGGATTTTCGAATATCTTCCTTCCTACTCTTAATGCCACTGAATGCATCTATTGTTTGTTTTTTTATTATTTTTATTCTTATACGAATAAATTTATACATATAGTTACAATAAGATAATGATGTGTTTAGATATTATTCATTATTTAAATACTCTGACATTTTTACTCATTTGTCAGATTGGTCTTTCCTTTGTTTGCAGAAACAAAGCTTATTTTAAAGAAGAACTCAATGTATTTTTTATTATTTTATTTTTCAAAGGTGTATAATTATAATTTTTCCTATTGTTCATAGTTTTAAGTGTTTTGTATATAGATTTTGTTTCTTGTATTTGGCTTGTTTAAATAATATTTTCTTTACTTTCTCTTTTTTCATTATTGTTTTATTTTGGCCAGATGTAGTCTTTTAATTATGTAATATTTTGTTATTCTAAAGGGAATTTGTCCTATTATATTCTATTACTATTACTAAATAAGGAGATCACAAGGCCATCTTCTTTTCAGAAGTCTAGGAGGATTATCAAAAATTGAGGAAAAAGCAAGGCTAGAAACAAGTGGATTCAGATGGGACTTAAGTTGGTCATGAAAGGAAATATATATCTTGCTTGGACTAAATCAGCGACATATGAAACATTAAGGTCTTTATGAATGGATTTATTAGTGACAAAATACGGGCATTAAGGAAATAAACAATAAACAGAGGGAACTCTATAACTGCCTCCATCTTATGATCACCGAATTCTACATAGGTTCTTGATCAAGATACCTCATTAATTTAAGTATATGAAATTGTTTAAAAAAATCATGAATTCATTTTGAAAAAAATATGAAATCGGTTGAAAAAAATACGAATTTAACTAAAAAAAACTTATGTTTAAGAATAAGAATTTATTAGGAGCCAATTCATAGAAGGCGTACACCCACATAGAATTTAATGAAGATTTTTACATTTTTTGATACTACAAGTTTTATCCATTATGTATGAAGAATTTTGGATTGTAAGGATTGGATACGATTGGAATTCGATGGTTTGGTGTAGCCCCAAAGCTCAACTCCTTATGTCCATATAGCTCTTATTACGGTCATGTAAATGAGTCTTTTATAACTAATTGAAAGTCTAGAGTGTTTGTCTAGTAATAGTCCGTGGTACAGACCTCTTTTTGTCAAATTATTAACATTCGGCTGAAATTTCGTAAATACCTTAATCTCAATGTGACCTACAAATATTTTATTTACAAAAATTCTCGTAATTGGAGCGTTTTCAATTTGGAGGTCAGCGAAGTTTGGCTATTTAATAAGGTACTAAAAACTGGAAAAACCCACATGCTTTCCACATTAATTGTAAGATAACTTGAGCACAAAGTCGAGGAAAAAGGGGGCTTTCAAAAATATTAATCTGTTTGGCGTGACTTACATATCCAAATTGTCAAAATAACGAGGTTATATAGCCGAAACAGCTCAATATTTTTGAAGGCCAGCTTTTTTCTCGACTTTGTGTTCAAGTTGTTTTACGATTCAAGTGGAAAGCAAATTGGTATTTGCGAGTTTTTAGTACCTAATTAAATAGACAATGTTTGCCAACCTCCATATTGAAAACGCCTCAATTTCGATAATTTTCGTAAATATAATATTTGTAGGTTATGATGAGATGAAGTTATTATACGAAGTTTCAGCCGGATGTTAATAATTTGATAAAAAGGGGTCTGGTATCACGGACTGCAGTTTCTTGTTGTTTCATTCTTGTCTGCGGATTCCAAGTAAGAAGTTGGTCCAGTTGGAACCCAAGATAGCGGATTTGTTCTACAGGAACAAGTGGAATATCATTGAACGATATTGTAGGGCAAGAAGTTGTAGGTGTACGACGAAGGGTGAAGGTAATTTGATGGGATTTATTGGATTTTATTTTTATTCTCCAGTTATGACACCATTCTTCAAGGTTTGTGATATGTCATAGGAGGGTTTGGAATGCAATTAAAGGGTAATTATTAACTGATAAGAAACAAGTATCATCGGCGTAAGTGGTGGTGTTTCTTGTCTTTAACTTTCGTTTTAACCGATGACTTTCTAGTCCGCGATAACAGACCCATTTTTATCAAATTATTAACATCCCCCTAAATCATCGTAAGTAGACATCATCTTATCGTAACCTACAACTGTTATCTATGAAACTTCTCAGGAGTGGGGGTTTCATAATTAAACTAAATAGTGTCAGTTCAGAGATCGAAATTCATAATCATTATTGAATGTTTGCAATAAATTTGCATTTTTCAACATTTTTTTCTACTATTATGCATTCGTATACTGACTTTTATACGTACTTAAAAAATAAATCAATATAGTACCATGGTTTACTTTTTGAGTAATATACAAATAAAAATGTGAATCCATCGTAACATATGAAAAAAACAAAAAATTAAACTCAGTTTTCTCACAGCGAAAATTTGAGGCAAAGTTTTTTGTTTTTTTATTTCAATGAAAATTCATATGTTAAATTGTTAGATTAAATGTTCTTCATTTTGTAGGGAATTCAGAAAGCTTTTAAATAAATATGGGTATAATCAATAAAAAATTGTGTACTTTTTGAGCTATTCAAAAATAAAATTCTGAATTCATCGTGACAATTTATGAAGCTTGTTTTCGTGATCAGCTATTTTTAATTATTGTATCCTTCCTCGCTTGTGCAATTTCAAATCTCAATTTTTTTTCTTATTATTTATGACATATTTTATGTGTTTGTTGAGTAAACTTTTATTTTATTTATTTTTTTTAAATCTGTATTTTTTCTTATCACCTGTTTGATTATTCCCAACTGTGTTACCTCCCCTTTCAGTATGGATATTAATATCTGTGTACACGTGATCTGGTATTTATTGATTTATTATTTTGAACATTGTCGGGTGTGTTAATAAGTACTTTTTACAAAAAAAACAAAAAAAAAAAAAAAACAGGAAACAAAGTTATGAAAAAAAAAACCGAAATTATTTGGACATAGCTAAAAATATATACATTTTATGGTTGATTATGCTCGTGATAATTTTGAAGATATCTAAAAATAGTACAAGAAGAAAAAAAATGGACCATTATTAGCAAAGATCCATCCTATTGTATTTTGTGCAAATGACTTTGTTAATTTTGAAAAATAATAAATTTTAATCGGTCAGTAACAAAAACAATTATCGAAGGAAGCTATTCGACTGTTCTGCATATCATGGGTGATAAATAGTCCGGACGCAGTAATTTTTAAGGTTTTTATTAGTGTCGACGTTTTAACCCAAGCATATGGGTCATCAGAACATCTGCATCAATAAACACCTTTAAAATGACTGAGTCCTGACTATTTATCGCCCATGCATGAAAAACGATTATCTCCCCCATAATACATCGTATTTACTTATTTCCATATTAATTAGCAATAGAATTTTTTTTCCTATACATAAGTAGAAATAGTAAGGATTAAAGAACTAAATATAGAGATAGCTCCTCCATAAACAGAGAGAACACCTAAAGCTCCACCATTTACGAGATGTAAAATGAAGAGACTCTCTTACGGCATGAGACCTAAATAATTTTACCTTCTTAGTACGAATAATTTAAAACATCCCATGGAAAATAAACAACGGTATTTTAAGTAAATATGAAATGTTTACTAAAAAGTATTTAAATAAATTCATTTTTTGTATTTAATATTTTTGCAATTATATTATTATAAATGTCAAATTAAGTCTTAAAGGATTAAGACTTCTTTTATCTATCCTAAAAAAATCAGGTCATTTTTTTTTAAGGATCTCGGCCTACTGCTATTATTAAAAATAAAAAATTCCAAACAAAGTGCTCACCATTATCTACTTTCGAGGATTAGCTCGGTGGTAGAAAAAATGCTTTTCATACCGATAAGAAAAAAAGTACTAGAAAAAAAGCACCCAACTGTCAAGACGTCCAGGTAAACAGGTGTGATAAATGTTTGTGGTAACTAAATGTTTCGAACCCGATCAAAGGAGGCGAACTTGCAATTTTCTGAAACACACCCAGAATTGGCCGACCCCAGGAGATACCTGCCCTCGGGTGAATAATAGTCAGATAAGTGGTCTCTTGTCTTTGCCTACCTGCCACTGTCATCCAGATCCGAGAGGCTTCAAGAGGCTCACTTTGTGGTACAGTGGGTAATTAGGCCTGCTCTGTCCTTCTCAGAAGTTCATGAGAGATTTTATCCATTTTGTTATCTTTTGGAAAAAAAGCTACTGCGAGTGTCAAATTACTTAGCTAAAAACAATGTCGAGATAGCTGCCTAGTTTTATCATTAGCGTTCACAATTCCCACAGAAATCAGAAATAATTTGTTCAAGATATCAACTTCTCGGATGGAGGGACCACCATATCATTGATCTTTCAAACCTTAATCCTTTTACTTTCCCAGATGACGAATATACCCCTTTTCCTTTTTTGACTTCATCATTGAGCCCCTTTTAAATGGTGCCATTAAATTTTCGAAAGCAGTTCCATTCTAGTCACAGATTCTTCGGCAGCTCTCCACACGACAACCATTACTATACCATTGTAAATCATATTCCAATGCTCATGTAATGGATTTATTGATACAATAAATCCCGTCAAATCACCTCTAACCTTCGTCGTAAACCTATGACTTCCTTTCCTATAGTATCCTTTAATAATACACCGCTTATCTCTGTTGAACAAATCCGGTACCTTGGACAAACGTCTAACTTGGAATCCATACCAGATTTAAACGACAAGAAACCGCTCGATATTTCCGACTACTCCATCACTTACTAAACAAACGTCTAAGCTTTCAGTTAATTACAAAAGACTCATATACATGACTACAATAAGACATATTTGTACCTACGGATTTGAGATATGGGGCTCCACAAAGCTATGGAATTTCACACGTATCCAATCCTTACAATCCAAAATCCTACGTAAAATCATTAATGCTCCTTATTTTGTCACTAATGAAATCATCCATAAAGACCTTAATGTTTCTTATGATTCCGAATTGTACCCTTATATACAAGTTAAAAAAACTTTAAACTAATACGTTTATTGAAGTGAAAACAAAACTTCTTTATGTGCATTTTGCACTTTGTGGAAAGTGAAGTAGATTGAGTCATCAGATCTCCGATGTGTAACGCTCGGGTAAAGTCGGCTGGAGTCAACTAATTGAAGTGTTTTTGGATATGGATTAAAATATCTCCAATTCTAAAAATCGAATCATTATTTTGCTAGCGAGGGAAATGTTCATGATTTATCCTCTTTGTAAGTAAGCCTAAAATTAGCTATTATTCACAATTGTATCTTAAAGCGAAGTGTTAGAGAGGTGAAATGTGAAAAAATAGTGTCGAAAACCAAATGATAAGGAGTTTACTTGAACATTTGGATTAAAATATCTCATAAACTAAAAATCGGACCTGCATACTGTAAGTAAGAAATGTTCATCATTTCATCCTTTTTGTAATGAGCTATTATTAAAAATTTTATCTAAACGAGAAACCTTTATAGAGAGGCGAAAAGGAAATAAATAGTGTCGAAGACCAACTGATGACGAGTTTTATTGGAGATATGGATTAAAATATTTCAGAAACTAAAAATCGGACCTGCATACTGTAACCGAGAGAAATGTTCAGCATTTCATCCTCTTTATAATGAGCTATTATTTATAATTTATATTTCATATTATTAATCTCACCTAGTTAATGTTTTCACTTCTGTCGTGTGGTCTAAAGCACACACCGCAGATTTTTCTTTTTACATTTTCCACCTTCATGTATTTCATTCTTCAACCGTCTATCCTGATATTTTTGAAAACAGGAGCTTTGCAAAAGACAGAGAAGTTCAATTTTAATTAAAACAGCCTGGAGTTTCGTAAATTATATATGAAACTTCTCCTAACAGGTCCTAGTTCCTAATGGCTTATGTATGAATTTTTGGTATTTTAAATAGAGGTATACGAAATTTCTTAAATAAAGGTATATACAATTTCTTAATTGAAAAAAAAGTTAGATGAACTAAAAAAAATTAATATTGTTTCGATTAATTTTTTGTAGCAATTTCTTCAATATGAATATATATTTTGAATTTCAATAATATATTCTATTTTTTAAAATATTTTTAAATTA
Organism: Nezara viridula; assembly: GCA_928085145.1. Taxonomy (NCBI): domain Eukaryota; kingdom Metazoa; phylum Arthropoda; class Insecta; order Hemiptera; family Pentatomidae; genus Nezara; species Nezara viridula. Next base: position 149,943,460 of record OV725080.1, on the reverse strand, counting down.
ATATTATTACAAGAAATTATAAGGATAAGGACGTATCAATGTTTTTGAACATTGTATATCGACATTTTTTTTTTTCATTTCATGCCATGGCTCGGGGAACTTAGTAAATACCTCAAGATGGCCCAAAGACCAAAACGTTTGGAGACCCCTGACATATGTCTTAACGAGGGTGGCGCTAACGGCGGTAAAATTAAGAATAGACAAACCTGTTACTTTTTTTGTAAGAAGAACGGAGTTCCTTCTGTAGAAGCCTTTTAATAGTTATTTAATACAAGAAAATATAACACAAATTTTACAAAATGTCAATTATTTTGTCTTTATTATTTATACTATTTGGCACTAAACGTCTCATATGATAGTACCATACTGTTTCCAGCCCATTGCCGTTCCAACTGTGGATCTTATCTTCGGTGTTTTAATAATATATATGTAAATATGAACCCTTTTCAGGATTGAGGATGTGAATGGGATAAAAGGAAACTACGAAGAGAGTTTTGTTTTTTATAATAGCTGTAGACCGAAGAGCAAAGGAGTGTCTATTATCGTTAGATAGCTTCTAATGAGCCAGTAAATATTTTAAGGAATTCTGTTTGATCAGAGCCGCTAAAACAAAGTAGCTTCTACCTTTTTAATCAAATAATAATTATTTAACTATTACTCCATCGGGGATAGAAGTAAATGGCAGAATAACCTTTTATAAACTTGAAATAGGGAGGATTTGAAGGGAGAATACTTTTACTAATTCGAGGATTATCAGGATGAATGTTACCCCAATAAATAGTAGGATATTACCCAATAAATACTAATTGGATAATTAGTAGGAATAACAAGCAATTTCAGGTTTTTGGAAACCTTAAAGAAATTAAAAACAAATTTTGATTTGTGAAAAATCTGATGGATATTAAATATGTGAAATGTAATGCGTAAACCGTTTTGACTTCGGTTTTTTATCATACTTCTTTACCAAATTATTAAGTTTAGATCCTCGCTTGACGCAAAATTTTTCGTACTTTAATTTTTAAAGCTTACGTTATTCCTTCCGATGTATCGTTTAGGAGTTATAGGTGAAAAACAAAAAAAGATCGAAAAAATTGGTTGTAAAAATGTTTCCCAGGTGTTTTTCATATGTTTGTACCCACACATATACAAGTTAATAAAATTGAAACTTTTTCCACATTTTTCGCAATATATTTCCCGTTTTGATCTTCAAGTTACTAGCCTAATATTCTTTAAATCAGCCGCCATTTTTTAAAGCAACTGCTCTAGAATGACAGTCAAGACTTATTTGATTTAGAATAACAAACACTTTCGTAATTTACATTTAAGCTTTCACCTGGGATGGGATCACTTTTTGTACCCTGACTTTTTAGACGCAGAGGGACATTTTTTAATAGAAGTTGAATTTCATCCAGACTTAGATAATCGATTATATTATTCATAATTGTGGAATGATGGTTGACTGTAGTGAATAATGAAGAAAAGGATAGTTGGGGTGAACAGTCAAAAATAAAAAAGGCAAAAATAAATAATAATATTAGCAATATTAAAATAAATATTATTTATTTTTGCCATTTTTATTTTTTACTGATCATCCCAACTATCCTTCTCTTGATTATATTATTCCATTTTCTTGAAGATTTCTTTCAATATTTCTCTGTGTCTTATGAGATGAAATGTATATTTTTGTCTTTGTCGTATTCTTCTTTGCCTTTTAAGCTATACGGAGTTTTCCCGAGCCAGAGGGTAAGGGTAGGAGATTAATGCCAGAGTTAAAGAACTTGTACCATGACGCGAACTTGTATTTTATTCTGTATAACTTCGGTTATCAGATTGCCGAGTAACACATGTCAGCCCGCTTGGCCATCCCGCCTCCAGATGAAGTGTATTTGAAATTGTTAGCACGAAATTTGTAAAAATCCTTCATATAAAGTAGGACTTTCGGTTAACCGATTTTAGCTCCTGCTAGGGAAAAAGCTCCTGTCACTTGCAAATTTCGGTTTTGCAAGATTTTCCGTGTTTTGGCGTGACTGTTCACATACAGACAGAACTTCGCAGTACGTTTTGTTTTCAGAATCTCAAAAAGAGATACGCATATTACACCAAGTTGAAGTGTCTCCATCCATCCTATCGCCGTCAGTACTTCCTAGCCACCTTCGTTAACCAGATCAAGAACTCAGCGATCCTTCTATATTTTTCACAGCCTACAGTTAAATACTTCATTCAATCCCCTTTCACTAGATCCCGTACCTCCGACCTCTATCCTTCCTCCTCATCGAACTGTTGCGTTTGACAAATCCTTTATAATTCAAGCCGCCTCCTTCTGGAATACCATTCCTCCCGTATCTGACATGCACAATCAGTTTCCTCATTTAAATCTCTCCTTTTTAAGCCCCTACTCCTTTTCCAACCCAATCGATCACGAAATGTAAATAAGAGAAGTTCACCTAGAAATGATTTTGTTTACTTATGTTATTCTATTTTCCCATGCTTGTTTTATATATGTTTTTTCATCTTCCAATATTTTTATTTTAATGAGATTTGTAAATATTTAATTTAATGTATGACCATACAGGCATTTTTTCTGTATCTATAATTTGTCCTAAAGGGACAACAGTCACAGGATAATAAAAAAAATATTTTCATTTCATTTTTTTTGTTGCAAAATTTGGTTACTCAATTGAAAAGTCATAGAAAAAAATGTTCACGACCTCTATAAAAGTTTTCGTACTATATATCTTATACATGGTTTAGTTAAAGTGAATAAATAAGACAGATAGAAGGTAAACATCTTTCTGATAATCATGTATTTAATTTGGTTACAGGACAAGCACTTCATTCAGCCTGTGGTGAGGGGTCTTCTGAGTTCTTTTTCAGCACGGCACCGCCAATGTCCAGCAGGTGCAATTTTTCTTGAAGGGCGTGCAAAATCTGGCTGCTTTTCTCTCCCACTTCGGCCTAGAAAAGAAAGGATTAGCCAAGTTTATGTTTTGAAAAGTAACTAAAAACACATATTGCTCTATTTATTGTATTTATAATAAAATTGTTAATGTTATTTTAATAAAAATAACTTATTTAGCGTTTCTTTCCAATTCCATTTAGTTATTAGTATGTTTTTGTTTTTTGTACAAATATTATAATATTGTAACCCTTGTACCCATCTGCTTTCCTTAATATACTCTCCAAACTTATGTATATACTACTTTTATTACTTAGATTTTAGTTACTCTTTATTACAATACGTCATCTGGCCAGATTTATTGTCAATTTCTTTGAACAATATTATTATTCTTAAGGGACCTAGTCCCAGAATAAACATGTTTTTCTATTTCTAAAAAAAATAATACATAAATTAGTATACTCATATTTTGCCGGTGACAAAATTATTAATCCTATCCATCAATAATTATCTTTCAATTTTCAAAACTAATAAAAATTAAAATCAATTTAAACGCATTATAAAAGTCATAAAAATTGGGATGTTTCAAAACTCAGATGGAAAGTCGACGAATCTGGAAGGAAAATATTATGTTTTATACATTTCGAAACGGTTATCAAAACCCGGTATAGTCCCAAAGGAACAATCGGAGATCTGAATTTTAAGAACGTAAGGGGGTAAACGATATTAAAAAAGAAAAAGTCCTTTTTAAAATCGAGTGATAAAATTAGATTCCGAATAACTCAAAAAATATATTCTTTTTTTGGTTTATATTGTGATTAGATGTTTCAAAAGTATTTTAATTTCCTGAAAAACCCAAGAAAGTTTTACCGAAATTAGATCAGTATACGTAAAGACATAGCGATTTTAAAATATTTTTGGTTTATTATTTTCAGTAATGAACCATTGTAATCGATCAAAAATTCAAAAACTTAATCTCCCTTCAAATTTTGAGGTTTCAGAATATGTAGAATTAAAAAATCGAATACTTTTTTTTTTGTCGATCTGCCGTAAGTCGTTATATAAAAGTTTACGAAATTTCCTTCCGTAAAAAATGGTTAAAATCGGACAATTTGGAGCAAAGATCTCTAGATATTTTTTGTATGTTCTACTTCAAAGGTTATACCCTTTTTTTTTTTTTTTTTTTTTGAAAGTGTTACTGAAGTAATGCTATTTTTTTTTTTTTTTAGCAAATTACTGATGATGAAAATAAAAGTGATATAATTTGTAGCTTTTTTTTGTTTTGGACTATCATTGATTGAAAACCCCAACTAACTTTTTTCAGTAAGAAGGTAGTGAGTGAGTGAAAGAGAGAGCGTATTATTGCACTCTTGCTCAATCTCCATTGGGTTTAGTCCCAGTGACGCTGCTGAGAGAGAAATGCAGGGATATCCTGGAGTCATGATTTTCCCTCCACAGTTGGAGGGGCAAGTCAGGCTCGGAGAATTCTCTCGCCAGGTTGTAAATATTGTATATTGTATGTGTTCTTTTTATTTATTTATTTTTAGGTTATTTTATATCTTATTTATTGTACATAGAGTGTGAATGTGATCTCTGAACACTATTATAAATGACCTTTAAGACAGATTGTAATATTTTTCAATAAAAAATAAATAAATAAAAAATTATTTGATATTTATTAAATTATTATACTTATCCTTATTGGATAGTACACTCACTTTGTCCAGTGGCGGTTCCTTCTTGAGCTGGAGGCTGAGGAGATCTGCGGCGCACTTCCTGGCCTGCGATATCAGCTGACCGACCTCGTCCTCGCTCATGTGGAGGCCCAGGTTGGTCAGTATGCTCTTCCAGTCAGCCAGGCCCTTCACCAGGTCCGGAGAGTTCTCCAGCACCTCGTACATCGCCGCCAGCGTCTCCGGCGACCAGTGGTTCAGCGAAAACGCCTCCATAAAACCCTGAAGGCGGGGGGTGTCCTTTAGCCATTTAATTTCATCAATGCTTCAATTCCACCCCAAGGATGAAAAATAATCAGGACATGCAGTCAATTATGTTGTTTATTAGGTTATTAGGACAATAGGTGCTGGCTAGACTCACAACAGGAACTCGTGTACTTAGGTCGCAACTTCGAAAAACCTAACAACCATCGGCGCAGACCACATGGGAGAGAGAGGGAAATCCTCCAAATAAAAATAGAGAGGGGCCGAGAATATGTACATGAAAGAATAAAATATTGAAGGAAGTTAGTCGACTGTTCTACATATCATGGGTGATAAATATTCAGGACTAAGGCCTTTTATAAAAAAAAAATTAATTTTTATTTACGCCAACGTTTCAACCCAAATATGTAGGTCATTTTCAGGGCTGACATTTTTTTTTTAAAATACAATCAGAGATATTATATTATACGGCCGATAATAGTAAATAATAAACTATAGTGATTTAATGGTACATGAATCTTAACTAATATTACAATACACATACTTACAATGAAATATGTAAATATGTAGTAAAAATATGTAGTAAAATGTAATGTAGTAAACGTATAATATTATATCTCTGATAGTATATTTAAAAAAAAATGTCAGCCCTGAAGATGACCCACATGTTTGGGTTGAAACGTTGGCATAAATAAAAAATTATTATTTTTTTTAAAAAAGGACTGAGTCCTAAATATTTATCACCCATGAAAGAATAAAATATGTTAACTAAAATCAATTGAATACTTAATAGTTGACCGTTGTATTATTAAGGAAGGAGATGGTCCACGGTGATTAAATAAATAGACTGAATAGTGTCAAAACTATTTTACTAGAAGCCAACGTTTCGATCCGACTTTGCAAGTCATCTTCAGGGAGGTGTGTTTAGCAAAGAGTTCCACTTAGAATTGAACACACCTCCCTGAAGAAGACCTGCAAAGTGGGCTCGAAACGTTGGCTTTTAATAAAATAGTTTTGCCACTATTTAGTCTATTTATGACCACCACTTCGACAATCTCCTTCCTTAAAATCAACTGAGAAAATAGGAAATGTCAACTAAGGTAAGATCTAGAAGTGGGTAGTATTTTACCACACCCCATGTTTCTATTTTTGAAATTTTATTTTCAATTCCATTATATGTGCAATATATCCTAGATTGATTCTTTTACGGGAAGATATTATTACATTTTCCGCGACAAATTTAAAGAAACGGATAATTGAGAGTTCGTCCGACTGCTTTAAAACTTTTCAATATATTTATAAAAAAAAAAAAATTAATATATTTAATTTCTTTGTTAACATATTTCCAAATATACTCTTAAAAATACTCTTACACGAAAAATATATATATAATTTTAGAATAATTATGTTAATTAACACATCATTTTCATACCCCATTTTTTTTTCATTTTTATAAACCCCCGAGACATTTTTGGGAGGAGGGGATTGGGAGAGAAGGGAAGGGGATACATGACCCCCATTCCCTCCAATTAGAATGGAAAGTGTGGCCCTATGCTAATAACCAATATAAATATAATTTTAGAAAAGCATCAAGTAGCATGTCCTAATTATCTTTCAACCTCATAATTTTAACAGTCAACTATATCTGCATCTCTAAATTATTTATACCAGTGATCGCCAAGTGGTCGAAACTCGGCCATAATCAACATTATAGGAAAAATCTCAAAAAGAGCAACAAATTTAATAATAAAGCCTCCCTCTACGCATCCGTTTCTTATACCTTGAGCACTTACCTTTATTGTTGTCATTACCATCGCATATATTATCTCACTACCTGTTCAAATTATTTCATTTATTATAATTCACGCTTGACTACGGTTTGTAGCAAGTCAGTTGGAAAAAACAAAAATTATAATACTAGTTACACAGCGGGTTTGGCCAAATAAAATACGTGAAAATGTCATTACCAAGTTGAAAACTCGTTTCATTCCCACAACCTTTACTTACTTTATTAGCTTTACTTACTATAATTACTGAGCAAAAACCATTTGATCTTGTCCATTTGCTCAGATAAAGCTGAGCGGCAATAGAAGATATAGGTATTTAGGAAATCGTATTTAAATGCCGTCAAAATTATTAAAATGCTATCATGAAAATTGCCCATAATCTGAGAATCATCCTTATATATAGCTTAGAAACTGGAGTTATGCAGTTTACAAAAACAGAGGGGTTTTTGAAGTTTTTATTGTCTACCGTTGATATAATGAATGGAGTTTAAGGATTAATGTTCAGCTCCGTTAAAAACGAACTTCAAAAAGTTTATAATAGTGCAACATCGCCAGAAAATAATTTTTATTCTACTATGTATAAAGGACGGCTGATTGATAAGTTTAAATATATATCATAAATTAGAATCATATTTCATGAACTAAAAATAACTGGAGAGATCAAGGGTATAAATGTGGTAATGACTGCCGAATGATCCAGTTCAGGTAGGTAGTGTTGTCGAAAATCGGTCTTAGTCTTGCACTTTGCAAGACCAAGACCAGGATAGTTACTAATACTTGACAATTGTAGATACTACATCCAAAGAATTGGTATAACTAATATATTTTTGCATTTAACTCTTCCAATTTTTCGTTCGGGCCTAGTTAGATTTCCACAATCTGAAAAATTACAGTAATATCTCTATGGTAATAGGCTTATTGGTAACTGCAAGACTGTTGCGAGACTCTGCCGCAAGACCAAGACTAGGTCCTAGACTGAATGCACAAGACCAAGACACGTCTTGGTCTCGCATTTGGGAAACACTACAAGTAGGAATACTGAAGTGTGCAAAAACGCCGATTTCTGCACACGTGCAAGATAAGGAGACCACCCTTTGTAAATTTCCTTATTTTAAAATTTTTCTTGACCCAATACAAGTGGTGAGGAAGCTATACTGATTTACTTGGCAGACGTTTTTTCTGTCCCAAGGATACCTCCGTAGGAAAAATGTTCGGAGATTATTTGTTAGGTATATTTAAGAGGTTTTGGAATATTTTCGGTAATATCCAAAACTATTATTATTATATTTTATGAATAAATGTGAAATTTTAAATTTATTATACTTCAATGCTGATCATTCCATTTTCGTCAGGCTTCATGTGGTCTATGACGTTCTTTGCCATTTCCTCGTCGAATAGGGTCCCTAAGGTCTTCTCCAGGAATTCCTTTAATGTGTCGCGGTGCACCTTCCCGTTCTCGTCCGGGTCAAGCATCTCGAAGGCTTGCCTGTACTTCTGCAACGATTCTGGCTCATCTTCCATAATTTCTGGAAAAGAAAAGTTATAAATTTAATTGTATATTAATTTTTTTTTTTGTTTACAACTGTATTACAAGTAAAAATACATTTAGTAAATATGAACAAAAGAATATAAAAGCATGAAATCATTTGTTGAAAAACTACCCACTGGTAGCACTCTAAAAATATATTTACAAAAGGAGATCTCGAGGCCATCTTCTTTTCAGACGCCTCGGAGGGTTGTCCGGGATCGAAAAGGAAGCAAGGTTAGAAACGAGAGGGTTAGGATGGTTGTGAAGTTTGTTATGGAAGGAAAGGTATCTGGATTGGGCCAGGTCAGAAACATACGGAACATTAAGGTCGTTATGGATGATTTTGTTTGTGACGAAGTAAGGAGCTGTGAGGATTTTACGAAGGATTTTGGATTGTAAGGATTGGATACGAGAGAAATTCGATGGCTTAGTGGAGCCCCAGAGCTCAATTCCGTAAGTCCAAATAGGTCTTATTGTAGTCATTTATATGAGTCTGTTGTAATTGACTGGGATCTTAGAGCGTTTGTCTAGTAAGTGCTGGAGTAGTCGGAAAAGTCGAGCTGTTTCTTGGTATATTAATTTAAATTTATAATATTTACATCTATAAAAAATTATATAGAAAAGTGTTACTTGCTTATTCGTATGAATATTGTTTGCTAATGCACATAGAATTCGGTCTTTATTGGTCTCAAGTAGCATTTAGCACTTTTTAGATTTACGTTTCTTGTATAAACTTCTAATCTGATAATACAAAATAAAAAAAATGAACTAAGGTTTGTGCTTTAGACCACACGATATAAGGGAAAATACCAACAAGGCGACGTTAATAATATGAAATCTAAATTATAAAGAATTTGAAATATTGAAAATTCCTCTCGCTTACAGTATGCAGGTCCGATTTTTTTAGTTTCTGAGTTATTTTAATCCATATCTCCAATAAAACTTGTTATCATTTGGTTTTCGACACTATTTATTCCCTTTTCGCCTCTCTAAAAAAGTGTCTCGTTTTGATACAATTTGGAATAATAGCCCATTACAAACAGGATGAAATGATGAACATTTCTCTCGCAAACAATATGCAGGTCCGATATTTAGTTTTTGAGATATTTTATTCCAGCTGCAAAAACACTTCAGTTAGTCGACTCCAGCCGACTTTACCCGAGCGTTACATGCACATCGGAGATCTGACGGCTAATTGGACCTCGAGCTTTGGGGCACCACTAAACCATCGAGTTCCTCTCGTTTTCAATCCGCATTTCGTAAAACTCTCACTGCTTCATACTTGGTTAGAAATAAAATCACCTTTAATGGCCATAACATTCCGTACGTTGCCAATTTGTCCCCAAATAAGATTTCATAATAATCGTCAGCACCGCGAGAACACCTTCGTTTCTAACCTCTTCGAACCTTTCTAACGCTTCGAGGCGTCTAAAAAGAAGATGGAAGAGAAATTTTATTAGAGAGCTGTCATTGGGTAGTTTCTTTATTAATCTTTTCATGGCATTATATTTCTCTCTTCACATTTACTAGATGTATTTTTAATTTTAAAGCAGTTGTAATTTATACGAATAAAAAAAAAAAAAAGTTTCTTTAAATAAAACCTTTATTAAAGTCCATGTTACAGGAGTTGAAACATTATTTTTCAGATTAACGTTTGTCATCATAAATAAAGAGCGAGGAAAACCGTTAAGCTCGAAAACAGTTCATGTTGACTTATCTGATAAATAACGTAATGAATAAATAAGACATAAAAAAAATTAAATTATATGGAAATGAATCGAAAAACTATTTTCCTAACAAAACCAATATTGACTCTTTGCTACAATCCACAAATCCTCTTTCAACACGTTCGAAGAGAATCAATTCAATGCAAAGATATATTTACTTATTATGATTATTTGAAACTCAAAAACTATGTAGTTGTGTTGTTTTTTTTTTAACAAAATAGGATGTTCAGATAAAAATAAAAATTACGAGCTGCTGGATTTTCTCTCTCTTTCGATGAGTAAAAAAGTCGATAACTGAATAAAATAGACTTCTCTAATACCAAAATGTGGAATTTACATATTATTTTTGAAAAAATATATAAAACGATAAACTTATTGAAATTATAAACAGTGTGAACAGAAAGTACTAAGGCACTCGTTGGCTAGAAATAAAATGTTTTTTTCACTATTTTAGTATTTTCATGATAGCTACCCCGGATCATCTCCTTCTTCAGATATATAAAACGGTTAACCATCAAGTATTCAAAATAAATATTATATTTTGTATACTTCCTTAGTGATTAATTTCCTCGTGTTAATCTCCACCTTCTACAGGTGTTTCAAAAAAATAAATAAATAAATATGAGCATTCCATATTCAAATTTCACATGCAAAGTTATCCAGCAATAATATTCAAATGTGGCGAAAAGAGAAGGGCAGATAGAAGAAGGAGCCGATATAACTCGTGACTCCTGGCCCATATCCTTTTGCATTCCTCCTGGGCGAGGTGGATGACCAGGCTCCTATAGATCGGTACCGGAGATCCCGATTCATCTTCTTCTTCTTCAAGGACGTCTTCCGTTTAAGAATGGGACAGAGATATCACCGCATCTCCAATCCCTCTCATCAATGATCACCCTTTTTGTCTAACTGAGGACCGATTCCTTGTGTAAGAGAGTAAATGACACCGGGGGTACCGAGGAGGCACAATGAACCAGACCGTTCCGAGAAGTACATGAGGATAAATACATCTACAAGAAGTAAAAAGGATTCACAGTTATGAATTTTGAGGTATTGATTCAAAGATAAAGATATAAAGGTCTCTCTCAATCACTGAAACAGAGTAGATGTTGAGACTGTATTACTAAAAAAGCTATCTTAAACACTAAAAGAAGTAAGTCTTGAAAAACTATTTGATCCGATGTAGAAAAAAAATTTATATTTGGCACATAGCTATCGCACGAAAAAAAAAATGACAAACCGACACTTAGTAGTCAAAAAAGGCATAAAAACGGCAAAAACTCTGAGAAACTTTCAATTTAAGTTAGATATTAGAAAAACTGAATTTATTATAGCATTCTCAATTAATATAAAATAATACTTTTTTTGGCAACACCAACGGTTATTATTATTGTTAATTTTTTTTCAATTATTAATGAAATATATTTTGCATGTAATATATATGTTGTAAAAGTGAAACTTTATTGTATAAGATTATTGTCAGAATCAATTATAAATATCTATTATCTATATTTCTATCAAGAGAAAATAGTAGAAGAGAATAAGAGAAAATCAACATACAACTAAAGAAAGATAAAACCAAATACATGGAGTGGAGAGCTAAAAACATTACCCCAGTTGAAAACATATGTGTTGAAAACATTATCAATTATGAATCACGAAATTGTTTGAATTTATCTTAATATTTTTATTTTCATTTTCATTCAGTTTTTTTGTTTCTATACTTTTCTTCCAGTTTTCTATAACGGAAAGGAATAAATTATATCAGGTATAAATTTATTTAGATAAGAAATTTTTCTTGCTCGTTTTTGGTATAGCTTTCTTGACTGAATTTCCCAGATAATTACCGAAATTTCAAATTATCGCAGCTGATTTTCGTATTCATCGTTAGCAGAGGGTTCAAAAAACATTTTGATTACAGTAAGACCTTGACGGTCGTTGGCGCTAGGTACTTTCCGATGGAAAAAGGAAATCCCAGGATCCGTTATTAGACTCATTACCAAAAATTAAGCAACAAAAACTTATTTTCAGAGTTAAAAAAAAACGCCTTATTTAATGATTTATAAGAAGTTGTATGATTAATGTTACAGAAACAGGCGTTTTAATTATATTTTATTGAATATCTTTGAAACTGGTGTTTTTATTCGTACCTAAACTTTAGGAATATATGAGTTAACTATGTCAGACATCTTAACACCTTGAAAATAAGGTTTTTGCCGCTCTCAGACCACTGTGTGACGGATAATTGGACGAGTAAGAGAAAACTGGCGACATCGACTAAATCTAGTTTTTTTTTTTTAGAAATCCAAAAACTAGATAAAATGTTTTATAAATACCTTGTGGAGTTCCCGAGAGTATTTCCTGTAGGCAGAGTATACATTTTTCACAGTTTTTATTATTGAAAAAAAAAAACATAGATTTAGCCGATGTGGCGAGTTTTTCCTAACTCGTCACACTGTCCGGCATAGCAATGTGGGTGTATTTATTTTTTTTAGGAAGAAAGAAAATATATATTTCTTATTAGCATCTCAAAAAGCTAAAAAATACGAATTTTCATTGCAATCGAAAAAATTAAAATAGTTTCTACGAAATTTTTTAGAAGGCTAGATCCTTCGAACTTTTGCCGCCAACCAAAGAAATTGTGATAACTTCAGAACGACACGGTCGAATCACAAGAACATTATTAGGCACATAAGGCTCTGTACGGTACAAAAGATAGTATAAAATAAACTTCTGTAAACAAATTAGAAACAACTATATTAAATAATTATATTTGAGACATTTTTCTAAATTGCTAGCTAAAAAAAAAAGATACATCTTGGCGAGGTTTGGAAGAGCAATAATTCAGCTTTCCAACCGTTGTACAAACGTTGAATTAGGAGAAAATGTTGAGAAGTTATAAATGTTTAAGTTAACAGCCGGAAAACAATCCTATAAAATCAAGTAATAAAATTTGCAATTTTTTATATTATAAAAAATCGTATTTATGAGTTATGTAAATGCATATAGCCTACTTGCCTGGAAGTGCCTTTTGGTTTTTGTTATTTAATATACTTTATAACTCATTTAATACCATGATCAACATTTTTTTATCGTTTTGCACAAAAATAAAATAAATAAATCGGATGGTGTATAATAACTTAAAAATTCGGACAAAGCGAAGTGAAAAGTTAGTAACCTAAATTTTTATTGAAATTATATCATTTTTTTCGGCTCCTAAGAAGCATTATAAAGAACACTCTGTCATAGGTCTAATATTTTTCGACCTAGTATCACCAAATAAATCCGTAACCTCCCTCGTCATTACGTTGCTATATTACCATTCTCTAAGAGTTCCGATTATTTAAATTTTCATTTATATTCAGGGATAACAGTATACCACAATTTTGCAAATTATCAAGAAGGTTATTGTTTAACTGATATTTTAAAAGTTTCTTGTGTATTTTCTTTCGTTCTTCAACTAATTATGTGATTATTTCGATTTTATAAAATTATTACTTTTATTGATATTTATTTTTATTTAAAAAAAAATAATTAACCCTTACCCCTTAGGTAATCCATTATCTCCCGCCAAGGTTCAAACTCCTTCCTAAACATACATCATGAAATAAAAAGAAATCTTTTTAAAATATTAAGATTTTTTTTTATGTTAATATGCTGTGTCCATTATATTCAAATATTTAATTAATGTGTTTTTATCCATTCTAGGTAAAAGAAAAATTAAGTTGTAAATATATCGTAAATAAATAATAAATAACGGGTGGGGCATGAGGCACGAAGCAATCTACCTGCAAGCCTTTACACAATGATAGTAGGCAAAAGATCACGTGGAGGAGCAAAAAGCAGACCGATAGATCGAGTCAACATAAAGGCAATAGAATGCAACTGGAAAGAAATAGCCGAATATAGCCACAGATGGAGTCGGCTTGTTAAGGCGGGAAAAGATCTGCAAGGTCTGTAATGACTTAAGATAATAAAAAAAAAATAAAAATAGCTCAAAATAATTTCTTGATTTATTATTGAAAAAAATATTTTTTTTGTATATGACTTCTTCAAAGAATATATAAGCCCTTATACTTTCAAATTTGTTATTCTACTTCCAAAGACTTTTGGAGCTGATTAGCTTATTATCAAGTCATCTAAAAATAACAATTAACAAAGATAATTTACAAAAATGACCGCTCATTATCTAGTGATATAAAAAGTGATAACTTATCAAAAAATGGTTGTCTCCTAAAATGTATTTCTATATTATAACATCATTGAACAACAATTTTTAGTACAAGAAATACCAAAAATAACCATATTCGACATCTCCCTGTTTGCTCATTTATTGATGCTTGTTGAGGCGGGAGTTCCGCAGGGCAACGTCTATGGTCCCATCCTTTATATTCTTTTCACCGCAGAATCTCTCCTGGCAACATTCGCTGATGATACCACTATCCTTTCAACCAACTCAGATCCTTAAACAGCGTCATTATAACTACAAATGCACCTCTCCCTGATTGAACACTGGTGTAAGAAATGGCGCATTTAAGATAAACGAATCCGAATGTAAACACATAACCTTCATCCTTTGTCGTAAACTCTGTCCACCAGTTTATTTTAACACCATCCAGCTTCCTTTCTCAGATACAGTCCGGTACCTTGGCTTTCTCTTAGACTGACGACTAACCTGAAATCCTCATACTAGACTTAAAAGACAGGAACTAAACCGATGATACGGCCAACTACACCGACTACTGAACAGAAAATTTAAACTTCCCTTTGAAAACAAGCTACTGATCTACAACACAATACTGAAACCTATTTGGACTTATGGACTAGAACTGTGGGGATCAGAAAAATTGTCTAACGTCAAGCGTATCCAATCCTTCCAATCTAAAGTCCTTCGAACAATAGTCGATGCTCCTTTCTATGTAACCAACAAAACCCTACATCCATGACCTCAACATCCCATTTGTCCTACACCTTATCCCAGAAAAATTCTTCAAATTTCATCAGAACCTTACGTACCATCCAAATCCTCTTGCACAATCCCTATCAAGCACCACCCATCCCTATAATTCTCCAAGAAGGTTGAAACGGCAATGGCCTCGAGACCTTTTGTTGATTGTATATATTGGAGTTCTGGCAATGGCCAGATTCTCCACTCAAGACATGAGTGTATGTGGCTAAAGTGCTCTCGATCAATCTCCGCTGGCTTTAGTACCAATGAGGCGGTTGAGAGAGTAGTACAGGGTTCTCCTGGAGTTCCTTGCCTGGTTGTAAATAGTGTGTAAAGGTATGCTCGTATTTTTGCTTAGTTTTAATTTGCTTATTTTTAGGTTATTTTATTTTATTTATTGTATAAACTTTTTGATTATTATTTATTGTTTTTTACATACTGATACATAAAATCATGTATTTTTTGTACATATAGTATGAATGTTATCCTACCTCGCTATAACTAATGTCCATGAGACAGATTGTTGTAATACTCAATAAATAAATAAAAAATTGATGCTTGTTATTGTACAATACAATTTTGTATATGCGACTATTTCAGAACTTATACGATTTCTATTTTGTTTTATTTTAAATGTATGTTCACCGCGTATGGTTCAACCTCCTCCCTCTATTGTTTAACATTGACTGCACATTTGAGCTCTTTAGGGATGTATGGTGCTATAGGAATGAACTAAATAAATGAATGGAATATAGCTCTGTTGATGTTTATTATTTTCCAATGCTCTATCTAATAAAAAAATTATCTCATTTAATTTATGGACATAATGTTGACCTATATTTTTAACATCAGATTTAAAATCTATTGGGTTATTTATATTTTTAGTAATACAAATTGATTATATGATTTAAAATTTTTATATTGTTAAAATGAAATGTATGCATATTTAATATGCTGATATTGGACAAAGCTGGAGATTTTATATTTTTAGGATTTTTTACATTAGGTTTGTGTAAATATTCCTTGAAGACACCATATATAAGAATATCGAGTGCCCTTGAAAGTTAGTACAGTAGCAGCTAAATATACGCAAATATTTTTGTTTTTACTATTGGAGCAGAAAATACAGTTTTTTTGCGTTTCTCCAAAAATTTTCAATGATGACTAGGGTAATTAATAATTGGAAAAATTTCAATCACTCAGCTTTATATATTAAAAAAAAACAGGCAAAGAATAACAAACCCTTCAACGTTTCGCCAAACCAGGCATCATCAGGAAACATCTTTTTTCAATTAAAACCTAACGATGAATCTCTTGGTGAGTTTCTTACTGATTTATATTAATTAGGATTAACTTTGGAAATAAATGAATCATTTATTATATCCACAATTATTGACTTGAAAATGGACCATATCAGATTCGAAACGTTGTCCATTTAAATAAATTATATAAATGAAGGCTGGAGGGTGAACTTTTCCGAAGAAATTTCACAAATCGATACTAATCATTGCATTCTCGATACATCACTTCGCATATACATCACTTCCAAGTTATTATCTAGAAAATTAATCAGACTATCGATAGATTTAAATCAACTAGCTCACAACTTCCCACGGCGTTGCCAGCCTTACCCCCCAGGCGCGCAAGAAAAATCGAAAAGAACGGAGGAAGAAAATAGAAAAAAAATAAAAAGAAGAGAGAGAAGACGGCGGAGTAGCTATTTGTATAAGTTGGAAAAGAAGAGGTTGTGGGTGGTTCGCTACGTGTTAAAAAGAAATGCAGAAGGCACTGGCGAAGAGGCCACTCCCTTCCGGCGCTGACGTCACTCCCTGCCCCATCCACCGCCTCCTCAATCCCGGCTGTCAATCGTGCATTGACCTACAATACTCGGCTTTTCGCGAGTTCTCAATCAGCTGATTCCGATTTGGTTCCTTCATTCATTCATCAATAGATGTATTAATTTATTATTCGTTTAATTAATAATAAATTGTTATTAGCGTATCATCCATTAGCAGAAGTATCCACAGGTATTGAAAACAGTACTTAAAAAATCGTGTGTTATAGATTTATTTAGTTTTATTAAATTACCACAGGGGGGGGGGGAGGGGAGGGAAAGCGGAGGAGGGGAGAGAGTGACATGGTGCAAGTTGTGCCACCAAAAATTTCGAGGAAGGGATATTTTTACCGGGTTTTGAATTTTAATTTAAGAGAGCACACAATCATCAGAAAAAAACACTTCTTACTTATTGTACAGCAGTCATTGCGCAAAAGGTGCTAGATTCAGTACACAGGCGTCACAGACCGAAGCAGAAAAATGGAAAAAGAAATAAAGGAATAAAACTCTAACTGCTCGAAAGGTAATCGTGGCACAGAAACCTTACACCGACAGAGCAATAGCTGAAAATACTAATATTTTATACATTAATTAAGTTACTAATGAGTAAAGGCAAACTTTGTCTATTTAATTAGCCTTTAAAAACGCGTAAACGCCCATTAGCTTTCTATTTGGATCGTAAGATAATTTGTTCACAAAATAGAGAAAAAAAAGGTCTAAACAAATAATAGGCTGTTTGGCATATGTAACCTCGTTATTTTGACATTTTAGGGCTATCGGTCACAAAAAACGAATTAATATTTTTGAAGCTTTTTTCTCTATTTTTTGCTCAAACTATCTTACGATACAAGTGGAAAGCAAATAGATATTTACGAATTTTTAATACCTAATTAAATGGACAAAGTTTGCTGACCCCCAGATCAGACAGGCGGATGTTAATAATTTCATAAAAAGGGTCTGTACCATGGCCTATCATACGAAATATAAATATTTAAACTTTTATTGATAATTATTGTCTTAAAATAGTACTTCGGAAATATAGGGCCTTGGAGATAAATGGAAAGGCCCCAGGAATTTATCTGGCCTTGAAATAAGTTTTCGGGGCCCCCTCGACTAATCTATCTTTATATAATACGGTATAATAATACTATATACTATATAATACGGTAGTAGTAATGTAGATCCATTTTCCTGCTCTCAGAAGTGATGGATTTTGATGAATGAGGTGTGTAATGAAAGGGAACTTCATTGAGAAGCGACGAAGAATTGCCACGTTCAACCGCAATTTCACAAAAAAAAAAAAAAAAAAAAAAAATTAAAACAAACTTTATTTGCAAATAACTCAAAAATTATAATTTTTTATCTACATTAGACAACCATGACAATGGCTGAAAATACTAGTCTGTGGTACAGACCCGTTTTTATCAAGTTATGTACGTGAATAACCTCATCTCGATGTAAACTACTACTTTTATTTACCTAAATTCTCGGAATTGGGGCGTTTCCAATCTGGAGATCGACAAATTTTAATTAATAAGCTAATAAAAACTCGAGCTTCTCATTTGCTTTTAATTTGTTCATAAAATCAAGAATAAAGGTGACCTACAAAAATATTGGACTGTTTGGATTGACCTCAACCCACAACATGTCAAAATAACGAGCTTATTTAGACCAAACGGCCTAATATTTATGTAAGGCACATGTTTTTTCCTTTCGATTTTATGATGAAATTATCTTACGATCCAAGTTGAAAGAAAATGAGTTTTTAGTACCTGATTACTTAATTATGTTACTAATGAGAAAACGATTGTTGACGATTTTCGTAGATAAGAATTTTTACATTACAATAAGATGAATCCATTCACGAAGTTTCGGGCGGATGTTAATAATTTGATTAAAAGGGATCTGTACCATGGACTCCGTTTTTTACACTCAGGGAATTCTCAATCGTAAAGATAGGTCAAAAAACGGCTATTGAATATTTGACCTGATTACACAATACTTTCCTTCCCCATTAACGGTAGAAAAGTTAAAATTGTTGATATATTTATTTAAATTATCAAAGTTGGATAGTTTATTTTAAAATGCATCGCGTTCAATGACCTCGTGAGAGCAAGATGTTAAAGGAGGATATGGAAATGAACAAATCCGTTCCGGGAATCGATCTTGACCAGCCAAAAGGAACAAAGCGAAAGCTAGCCGAGATGTAGCGACAGGAAACTTGACCGCAAATTATTACTTATTATTTCAATTATAATATTTCCTCACCTGACCGATGCCCTATTTTTCCTTCATTCATTTATTATTGTATTTATTTTTTTAACCATTTAAAAATATATACATAAATTGCCATCAATCATTATTATTTGGTTCGAAAAGAAGCGCTATCTAAGGGACTCCATTTCACAGTATATTGGGCCGTTGTTTTTCCTTAAGCTCAAGTAACATATAAATATTTGAATAATAAGTATAATTACTTTGTTTTGTGAAGAGGGTCTTCTTGAAGAATAAAGGGTCACCCCCAAACCAAACCACCGATTAAATTATTCGATAACCTAAATTTAAGACTTCAGAACCTTTTTCAAACTATGAAAATTTCGGTAAAACATTTTAGATAAATTAACAAAAAAAAAAATCTTCTGGGACTGAAGTGCGCTATAAATAATGACAATGTTCAGAATGTATGCACATTAAAAATGAACAAAAAAAATCTTAATTTTTATTTTAAATTGTTATATAATACTTGAAGATTGATTATTAATTATTTTTATTTACATTTATAGAATAATACTCAAATTGATGAGTTTTAGGGTTACAAGTATTTATTCATATAATATATAAATGAGAAATAAATATAGATAACAACAAATAAACAAATATCTATATATTATATAAATATATATATATATACATATATATATATATATATATATATATATATATATATATATATATATATATATATATAATAACAATCTTAATGATAAATACATAATAACAATTAGAAAAAAATAAATAATGCACATTAGTCTGGCAAGATCACTACAAAAATGCACTTGTCAATTAACAGAAACTATGGTTGGCTGGTGTGAATAATTCGTAAAGTATATTAGGCAGTGAGCAATTGGAAATATAATATTGAAATAAGTTATTGCAATGTATTTTGAAATAGAAGAAATCATTTTTTTTTCATGAGTGAAGTCCAGATAAAAATTTAAAGCAAAAAAATGTGTATTGACATAGCTATGAAAATCTGTATTGCAGAGTTTTTTCCCCAGGTGGTAAATTGAAATATCATCTCTGTTTTTGTTTAAAAACAAATATATTTGAAGCCATTTTGCTCCTACGTTCGGGACAAATTGTTTCAAATGTGCTAATTTCTAATAGATTTCAATATTATTTATTTATTTTTTTGTAAGGTAATGAGTAATATTTTAAATATGGTTGCCTAATGTAGAAAAAAATTATACTTTTTGAGTTATTCGCAAATAAAGTTCTTTCAATTTATATTTTTTCTCTGAAATAACGGTGGAACATGACATTTATTGGTCACTTCTCAATGAAATTCACTTTCGTTTCATACCTCATTCATCAAATTCCATCACTCCTGAGAGCAAGAAAATGGATTACCGTATTATACATAAAGATAGACTAAGCGAGGGCGGGGGGCGCGGTAAACTTATCTCAAGGCTAGGTAAATTCCTGTGGCTCTTCTTGGTTTCTCTCAAAGAATCTATATTTCTGAAGTACTATTTTTAAACAATGATGAGCAATAAAATTTTTAATACTTGGCCAACATAATATCGTTATTTTCACATGTTAGGGGTTGAGATCAAAACAAAACAGTCCAATATTTTTGTAATCCACATCTTATTCTATTTTATGATCAAATTATTTTACGATTCAAGTTTAAAGCAAATGTAAAGTATCATGAGTTTTCTCGGAATTGGGGTATTTTCAATCTGAATAAAACTAAACTTTGTATATTTTATTAGGTACTAAAAACTCGTAGTAAATACCTATTTGCTTTCTACTTGGATCGTAAGATAATTTGATCACTAAATCTATAAAAAAAGGTGGCCTACAAAAATATTGAGCCATTTGTCCTATATAACCTCTTTATTTTGAAAAGTTAGAGGTGTAGGTCACGCCAAACGGCTCAATATTTTTGAAAGCCACCCACTTTCTCGATTTTGTGATCAAATTATCTTACGATTTAGGTTGAAATCAAATGGGTATTTACGAGTTTTTATTATCTAATTAAATAGACAAAGTTTGCCGATCTCCAGATTGAAAACGTCCCAATTTCAAGAGTTTTTGTAAATAAAACTGTTGTAGGTTACAATGAGATGAACATATTCACGAAATTTTAGACGGATGTTAATAATTTGATATAAATGGGTCTGTACCACGGACTATGAGGTATGTTGTAATAATACTAATAGCTAGATATGATAGCTTGATATATGTTGATATATTATAACATTAAAAGGCGTATGATTGTTCCCACACATTAGGGTATTCTCCTTTTTGCCATAGTGTCCAATTGGATTGACCCGCGAAGGATAGGGCTGTCATATTTGATTTATGGTCGTTAGAAGACATTCCTCGAGGATCATAACATTTCGATCTAACCGTTGCCGACCAATCAGGTCCTCAGCTGCCGAGCCGATGGCCAATGAACTCCGCGAGGAAATTGTCCAAAGGTCGGTTATATTATACAACCGGCGGTACGTCATGGGAGTCCTCGCCGGCGGCTGTAAATGGACATCTTCCTGTCCGCCTGTAACGAAGAAATATCTTCGAGGACGATGAGCGATGTAAATGTGATGGCGTCCCCGACGATGGTGGGTTTAACTTGATTGGCGTTGACCGTGAGATTGCCTGCGTAGCTCAAGGAGAACTAACTTGTGCGATGCTAATAACAAAAGTTTATCTATTTACATTTCTGCTTCCTCATTACCGAAGGTAGGGAAGCTTTGTATTCCTGCGAGAGGTTAAAAAAAAAAAATGTGTGCTCAGAATCGAAAATTTCCACTCGCGGTTTACGTTTCAGACATCAAATTTGGTTCAGTGTTTGTCTGTCTGCAATCAAATCGATGTTACGGCCATATCACCTAGAAAACATTCATCCGATTTTCATGGAACTTCACACTCCATATGATCAGTGCCTTCAATGTTTCGCAACCATTATATTGTTAACAATTATTTATATTAATTTTAATTATTAAATGGAATTTAATAAAATTGATACTAAGTAATTTCTATACTGTTTTCCAAATCTCCTCCAGGTTTGGGTCAAATCGAATGTGCCTTTTTCAAACTATAGGCATATCAAATAACACGTTTCCTGATCTGAAAGCGGAAATTTTTTTTATTTCGTTTTTCTAAGTCATCTACCCTATATCTGACAACAGTCAATTTTCCGCGCAGATCAATTCTACAACTATCCTCGAATTCTAACCACTTTCGGATCCAATAAACTCTCTTAGTCATCACCTCTTTCGCTAGGATATGTGGCAAACGAAAACCAGCTACCTCCAGGACTTTCAAAATATAGTCGAAATGAATTTTAAGTATAGAAGAGTATATCGAGGCAAGACCGGTTTCGTGTGCAAAAATATAAATACTTTCTCTTAGTATATATTACATATATAAGTAAGCGGAAGTAAACAAATTATTGCTAAGGTATTATTATTATTCCTGTAATTACATTATATATATATATATATATATATATATATATATATATATATATATATATATATATATATGGGAGTTGGGTAGCTCAGTGGTAGGGTACTGAGCTTCCAATGTTAAAGGTCTAGGTTCGAATCCCGACGCATGGCAGAAAACATATTTATTCTATTTCATTGGCCGTGAGGGACCCTAGGTAGTAGGTAGACCCTCCTGGGGTACACCCATCCTCTATAAAGTGGGTAGCTGTAATTAAAATAATTAATTAAGGGGAAAAACCTGGCGGTTGAGCGTGATCTCTGTCAAATGATCTTTTTGTACAACCGTGGACCAAGAAACACAGCTTTCCCTAAATAGTACTGAATCCTTCCTGGGATATAGTTGCACAGGTTTTTTTATTTATTTTTTTTCTGTATGCATATAATATTTTATATGCATATAATATTTTATTATTAACATTTTCGTGCTGAAACCCCTCCCCAAAAATTAAATCGCTGAATTCGCTAGTGCCGCTGGTTACTGCTCCCCTTCATGCCTTAGATACCATAAAATTTTGTAAAGAACATGTAATTCACTGTTTAGCATTACTATTTTTGATAGGTCTGAATAAGTTCCAGGGGTGCCGGCCGACAAGGCGGTGTCATGGCGCAAGTTGCGCCATAAACATATTTGAGGGGGGCATATTTTGACTTGTTTTCGAATTATTAGCACAATGTTGAAATTTGGAATTTGTACCGATCGAAGGAGCAAAGTTTTTTAAGTTCAAAAAAAAAAAGTTGACACCTTTTTTTGAAAAGTAACGATGGATTCAATCTTATTTGCGAATAACTCAAAATGTGCACAAATGATGCTACACTGTTATGCATGATTAGTACATATAAAAATATATGTACGCATATTTGAGTTGAAAAAAAAATGAGTACATCATAGTTTTATATTAGTTACTTCATACCAGACTGTATCGACAAGAAACCTCTCGACGCTTCCGATTACTTCAGCACTTACTAAACTTCCAATTAATTACAAAAGACTCATATACATTACTATAATAACGCCTATTAGGACATACGGAGTTGAGATATGGGGCTCCACTAAACCATCGAATTCCTCTCGTATCAAATCCTTACAATACAAAATCGTTCCTAAAATCCTAATGCTCCCTACATTGTTACAAATAAAACCACCCATAATGAAATTAATGTTTCTTATGTTTCAGATCTGGCTCAATCCAGATACCTATCCTTCTATAATAAACTTCAGAACCATCCCAACACTCTCGTTTCTAATCTTGCTTCCTCTTCAATTCCTGATAACCCTCCGAGGCGTCTGAAAAGAAGTTGGCCTCGTGATCTCCTAATGTAGACATATCATTAGAGTGCTACCATCGGGTAGTTACTCAACAAGTGTTTTCACGTCATTATATCCATATGTTCAAATTTACTAAATGTATTTCTTTAATGCAGTTGTAAATATCATTAAGAAATAATAAAAAAAATAATAGTTACTATATTTCATTTTAGATTTTATAAATTGTACAATTTTGACAATCATTACTAGAGTGATACGGTTAAATTACCCCAACAGCGTGTTTGTAGTACATTTTTTAATTGAAGAATATAATATTTAATGAAACTTTGAATTGAATTTTAAATTAATAAATGCATTGCTATGTTTAGCCCGAGGGATATTCAATAGGATAAAAAAACAATAAGGGGCTATTGAAACGATATTTTTTCTCTTTGTTTCTTAATGAATATTTCAATACGCTTCGGCCATTGAGGTTATTACCATAGGGAGGAAGAAGCTCACCGAGGAAGATTCCTCGAGAGCGATAAGATCTGCTAATAAGACAAGACGGGAGATCCGGCCCATCGATAAGGGCGAGGACACACCTATCGAGAGGGCACAATAAATCGATAATGACATATAATACTCGATAATAACATATAAATACTCGATAAACATATAAATACTCGATATATCATTAATGGTTATGCAGCTAGTGGCGTACAGTGCCACAGTGGCGTAGGCCAGGTGACAGGCGGCCTTGGGACCAACAATCCCGGTCTGGAGAAAAACCGGTGCTGCATTCCCCTCGTCTCGGTCAAGGCCCGCATACCTTCCAGTGCACCGACTCTCCAGCCGTCTTTTCGGACGCCGCTTCGCCTATCTTCTCCAGTGGTGCGGAGGATATCGCCCTCATGTCAGTGTGGTAAGGGTCATCCACTATTAGCTATGGGTTTTGATTATTTTTTTATATTTTTTTATTATATTTACAACTGTATTAAGAAAGAATACATCAAGTAAATGTGATAACAGAAAATAAAAACATGAAACACTTGTTGAGAAACTTCCCACTGGTAGCACTCTAAATAAAAAATCTATTTACAATAGAAGATCTCGAGGCCATCTTCTTTTCAGACGGAGGGTTATCAGGTATCGAATAGGAAGCAAGGTTAGAAACGAGAGGGTTCGGATGGTTCTGAAATTTATTATGGAAGGATAGGTATCTGAATCGGGCCAATTCGGAAATATAAGGAACATTAAGGTCTTTATGGATGATTTTATTAGTGACAAAGTAGAGAGCATTGAGGATTTTACGAAGGATTGGATGCGTGAGTAATCCGATGGCTTTGTGGACTCCCAAATCTCAACTCCGTATGTCCAGATAGGTCTTATTGTAGTCATGTATGAGTCTTTTGTAATTAACTGGAAGCGTTTGTCTAGTAAGTGCTGGAGTAGTCGGAAACGTCGAGCGGTTTCTTGTCGTTTAAGTCTGGTATGAGGATTCCAAATTAGACGTTTGTCCAAGTGGAGTCCAAGGTACCGAATAAAAAAACTTCAAAAAAAAAAAAACTGCAGTGTGTCCTTAAGAGCACACGATGGAAATGAAAACATCAACAAGCCGGGATCAATATATGATTATATACAAATATTTTTTATATATTTACGAACCCTCCAAAATAAAACGAAAGCTCTCTTCTACTTTAAACACAGCAGAAAATTTTTCAAGTGTTTTTGCATTTGGATTAAAATATCTCAGAAATTAAAAATAGGACCTGCATACTGTAAGTGAGGAAAAATGTTAAGAATTTGATCTTCTTTGTAATGAGTTATTATTCAAAATCATATCTTAACCTGACCGCCGTGTTAGAAAGACGAAACGGAAAAAAAACATAACGAGTTTGGTTGAATATTGATTAAAATAATAAAATATCTCAGAAACTAAATATCGGATCAGCTTACTTTAAGCGAGATAAATCTTTTTCAGCATTTCATCCTCATTGTAATTAGCTATTATTCAAAATTCTATCTTAACGCTACGCCGTGTTACAGAGGCGAAAACGAAAAATAGTGTCGAAAACCTACTGATAACGAGTTTTATTGAAGATATGGACTAAAATATTTCAGAAATTAAAAATCGGACCTGCATATTGTAATTGGGGAAAATGTTTAAAATTTTATTTTCTTTGTTATCAGTTATTACTCAAAATCGTATCTTAATCTGACGCCGTGTAGGAAAGACTAAACGGAAACAAAGGAAGGAGTTTGGTTGAATATATGGTTTGATTAAAATATCTTAGAAACTAGAAATTGGACCTGCATACTGTAAGAGAGATTAATGGTCAGCATTTCATCGTTTTTGTAATGAGCTATTATTCAAAATTGTATCTAAACGCGACGCCGTGTAAGAGAGGCGAAAAGGGAATAATGGTGTTGAAAAGCAACTCATAACGAGTTTTATTGAAGATATAGATTAAAATATCTTAGAAACTAAATATCGAACCTGCATATCGTGTGCAATGGAAATGTTCAGCAGTTCATCCTCTTTGTAATGAGTTATTATTCAAAATTTCATCTAAACGAGAAACTTTTATAGGGAGGCAAGAAGAGAATAAATAGTGTTGAAAACCAACTGAACGAGTTTTATTGAAGATATGGATTAAAATATAAATAAGTACACCTCAAATTTATTTATTTTATTTTTTTTTTTAATTTAACGAAAAAAGGAAAGAAATTGTTTGAATATATGTAATTTAATGATATGTTCATATATGTAAATATATTTACAATATACATGTATCACAAAGATGAATGGATGGATGACTTAACTTTTAAATCTTATTAAGTCCATAATGAGTTAGATTAATGAGGTCTCGGGAATAAGCCGTTAATATATTATTTATGAAATGGTTGACATTAAGCTTAAAATTTAAAGTTTTTATTAGTTTAACAAAGTTCGTAATGAGAACTTTTTATATTATGGTAAAAATTTCAACGGTTTCAACGTTAAAATAGAAAATTAAATTTCTCTGGACTGAAATTCAGGACAACCTTTTTGCACAGATCGTCTGGAATGTTTAGAAAGGAATGGCCAAAGTTGAATAACCTGTTCATCATTATGATCAGCTGCAAGTGTTGAGCTTCATGAAATATTATTCTATGAATATTTAGATAGTACTTTCAATCTAAATACCATTTAAATTAATAACACAATAAAATAAATAAGAATCTTTAAAAAAATACAGAATACATTTAAACGACGGTAAACAATTTAGTAGGTAATCCTATTTTAATTTTTAAGATTGAAAAGGCGAGAATACAAGTAAGGTTGAGAAAATTGTTGTTATTCCATACCTATGTTTAAAGCTGTTTTAGAACGCATTAATTTCAAATCGCCGCCCTATTTAAAAAATTATTTTTATAACATCATACTATACAACTCATTGGAGTAATGAAAGCCGTCAATCAACTTGAAAAAGTGTGAATTATTAAGCTAATAGAGCTTCTAGTAAATATTGTTTGCAGTAATTCTAAAGAACAAGCAGGAAAACTTTTGAGCTCATAGGAGTCGAAGGAGGAGTTTTCTACAATATATGTATGTAGCACTTCCAAGCCAAATTCAAACTTTTCCATTTCAAATTTAATTTTCGAATTTTTGAAAATTTTCGATTTGTTTTTCGAAATAAGGACCACTTATTATAATATCGAAGGTGTAGCATTTGAAAAATACAATATAAAAATTATAACGCGAATGCATATCCATTTATTTTTAATTTTCAGATTTTTTCGGTATGATATTTCCATGCCATATTCAATTTTATTTAAGTTAAATTCAACCTTTTCCAACTCAATTATATTCTTTTCCAAATAAAATTCAATATTTTCCATTTCAAATTAAACTTTAGAATTTTTGTATTTTTTTTTTTTTCAAAATATGGCAACTTTTTTAATTTTCCAATATGAGGGTGTATTATTATGGTGTTACAACATGATAAATGTATGTAGTCTTTTTCAAAATATTATCGATTTTATGTTACATTAACGGATATCGATTTATTGTACCCATTTGGATTTATTCGACATAAAGGTCACGTTATCATATAGGCAACTTTTGAAAATAATCTCCATGTGAAGAGTAAGCCACTGTGTATCGATTTCTTTATAAGTTTTTTTGGATTTATTCGATATAAATACTATACAAAGTTCCATCTAATAATAAATATTTATGAAGCCAAAGTAGATATTTACAAAATGGTTAATTAAACCACAAAACACATTTTTACTTATATAAAAAATATGAAAAAGCAACTTGTATAAATTAAACTACCATTTACCGATTTTTCAGCTAACCAAACAATTCGTATCCTATCATTTTGTAAGAAGATAACATATAAGTAGGCGCTAATATCGAATAAATCCGAAAAACTAGAGGAAATCGAAACGCAGTGGCGTAATTTTAAAATGGAGATAATTATTCTTAAACAGGTTGAATTTTATTCGGAAAAGGTCGACTTTGAAATGGAAATGGTTAAATTTTACTTGGGAAATGTTGAATTTGCCTTGGAAAAGATTGGAAATGCTATATATAACAATAATAAATATAAGTTCTTTAAAATGGATAACTATTTGCTTAAAAATACAGATTATATCTAGCTAAAATATATTCAACATGTTCACCAGTTATTACAAATTTAATAGCAAGTTCTAAACAATGGTTTAAAAACAATATAAGGTTCATCTTTTTTTTCCGTGTGGCCATTTTGCTTTTGCTTTTTGTCATGTTTTTGAAAACATTTTTTTTTCATCAACTCCGGGATAACTTCGTATATTTAAAATCCATAATCTAAACTGAAATAGTGGTAAGTTCTATGCTTTTTTGTCAAACGGGACATTTTTTGGGATTAAACGATAGGTGCTGTACCGAATCTTGATATCTTCCAAAAAAAAAAAAAAAAAAGATCTTATTTCAATTCATTGACTTTGAAACCGTCAATGATTTGAAACTTTACAATTTTTTAATGACCTTTATTAGGTTTTCTATAAGAATTGATGGATCGAAATTGGTTCTCCATAAAATTCCCTTTGGTTAATATTCAAGTTCAAGTTCAAAAACGTTCCTTAATGCCAGAAAAGAGATCTACAGTAAAAGATCTATACAACAATATGCAGTGTAGATTGAGCCTATATGCTTATTTAATATCGTTATTATAACTACAACAGTTATTACCGTAGAAGTTCAATGATGAATTTTGAGGGGAAAACTTCTTTAGGCGAGCTATGTACTTTTTTATGGATAGTGAATTAGATTGAGCCATCAGACTCATATGTGTAACGCTTATTCGTGTAAAATCGGCTCGAATCGGCTAATTGTAGTTTTTTGCATATGGAAAATGTCTCAGAAACTAAAAATGGGACTTGCATACTGTATGTAAGCGAAGGAAATGTTCATCATTTCATCCTCTTTGTAATTAGCCAAAATTCTTATCCAATATTCAAGACTGTGTCTTAACGCGACTCGTGTGAGAAAGGAGAAAACAGAAAATACTAGTGTCAAAAACCAAATGATAAAAAGTTTTGTTGAAAATATAGATTAAAAAATCTCATTAACTAAAAATCGAGCCTGCATATTGTAAACCAGAGAAATATTTATCATCTCATCCTCTTTGTAATGAGCTATTACTCAAGACTGTTAACTTAATGCGACCCGTTTTGGAAAGGGGAAAAGTAGTGTAAAAAACCAAATGATAAAGAGTTTTGATGAACATATGGATTAAAATATCTAAGAAACTAAAAATCGGACCTACATACTGTAAGCAAGGAAAATGTTCAGCATTTCATTGTAATGAGTTATATATAATAAATACAATTATTTTGTTAAATATAGATCAAAAATAGTTTATACACAACTGTAATTATCTTATATTAGTAAATTTTATTACTTTGTGGATATAGAATAAAGAAAAATTTATATTTCATATTATTAATCTAGACTTTCATTTCTATTGTGTGGTCTAATACATACACACAACGTATTTTTCTTTTTTTTTTTTAATACCTCCTTTTTTCGGCTATACGGGTTTTTTGTCCGAACCAAGGGGAATGGCAAAGGTTTAATACAATAGTTAAACCGGGATTCGTACTCGTAATCTTCAGATTATCAGATTACCAGGTAGTGCGTATATTGCAAACGCCTTCACCCTTTCGGCTCCCACATTTAACAATATATATGAGAATATAACTATAGTTGATTGAATCATTTCGTGTGGTTGGGTATACACAATTCGATCAATATCGTACAATGCTTATCAATTTCCCACAAGATAGTTCCCCACGATGAGGTACAATGGTACTGAGACAGCCCACATAACCCTCACCCTCCACCCCCATGTAGTTCGGAATTGGAGGCACTTGAGCATAACCACCGTCATCATCTGACCGACAATCAAAAACATAATCTCACCGCCCAAGAATATTTTTGAATCATTCTTGACTGAACTGAACAGCGAAGAGAATGAAGTGGTCAAGGTTGAAAGTCAGTAATTTTGGATAACCTAAATAAATAATTAATTCTAAGAGGTAGATTAAGAAATATCGTACAAAATCGTTAGAAGGCCGGCTAAATCACGGAGGCCGTATGTTGTTCTACACCGCTCTGCCACTTGCGGATTCAGGATTCAATTTTTTGGAGGTGGGAGATCTTCAGCCCGAAAGGTTTTTTTTTTTTTTTTTTTTGTAAATAATGATTACTACTTTGGGAGAAAAATAAAGAAACTAATTAATTACCACCTATATGAAATGACGTTTAAGTTTTTTCTTGAAGTTATATTAAATGTAACTGCACGAACAGTAATACTTTCAGAAATAGGTTTTTAATATTTATTTCGTAAGACACACTTATATTATACCATTTTTGGGAGGGAAGGACTTCAACCCAAAAGCCACTCGTAGAATCGCCTGTGCTATATGCTGATTATTTCGTGATTAATGTCTATTTCTGGACTTACGGAGTTGAGCTTTGGAGCTCCACTAAGCCATCGAATCCCTCTCGTATCCAATCCTTACAATCCAGAATCCTTACTTTGTCACAAATAAAATCATCCATAACGACCTTTATGTTTCTTATGTTTCTGACCTGGCCCAATCCAGATACCTATCCTTCCATAACAAACTTCAAAACCATCCAAACCCTCTCTTTTCTAATCTTGCTTCCTCTTTGATCCCTGATAACACTCCGAGGCGTCTGAAAAGTAGATGGCCTCGAGATCTCCTGTTGTAAATACATTTTTAGAGTTCTACCAGTGGGTAGTTTCTCAACACGTGGTTTCATGTTATTATATTCTTGTATTCACATTAACTGAATATATTTTTATTTCGAAACTAGTTGTAAATATCATAAATAATAAAAAATAAATAAAAAAGTTTAAAACGTTAGAAAAGATTCCCTACAACATTTAAATTTCTATTTTTAATTTAAATATCTACTCTTCAGTGTTAACTTTCTATTTGTTTACCTTTACAGTGTTAGACAGATAACATTATCATTATTAAATAGCTTAAAAAACACATGAAGACAAATACAATAAAATTTAAATTACTAGCAGTAAGATATATGGATTGATAAAATCAGACTTTTTAAGCACAAAAGATAAGTTATCAGCTGCCCTTTTAAAGTCAGCAGGGCGCACTCTTCCAGATACCAGAGGAATCAGGGTTGGCCTCATTATACACCAGTCACTTCTCATAAGCATGTTTATAATTCCGGGATAGATTAGATATCCGTCGTAACTTTACCAAGGCGCGGTTATTAACGCATCTTTTATCATTTCCTTACAGCACCACGAGCTGATGTGTGATGTGCGGAACGTTGAACCCGGAATAATTCTCTGTTTCGGAATGTATTCCTTTCTTAATCCTGAAGAGATTTATTATAGAGCAAACAATGTCGGTTATGATAGCTACGACATGCGGAAGTCCGGAACAAAACATTACAATTCCCTGTAGTGAGAAGACTTTGCCCCCGAACGAATTATGCTTTAACAGCAAAAAAAAAAAAAAAAAAAAATGGATATAAATAAATGAATATATCTGATATACAGAGTGTTTCGTAAGTAGAGAGAAATATCTAAAAGGTTGATTATAGACACCAAGTTCTACAAAAAAGTTCATAAAAACAATTGCGTTTAAAATATATTAACTTACTACTACTTTAATTATTTTCATGAAAACGTTAATAGTAGTGCCAACATAAACAGTTAATTACAATAATTTTTGCAGAAATCAAGAGCACTTTTAGGCGATTGAATAGGAAATCACATCATCTCTTTCTTTACACAACTTGAGGTGAATATCAAAATTGTTCAAATAAACCTCAACTTAATTAATATGGACTTAAAGTTTATTAAACGAGAGTTATTTTTGTAAAAGTGGGATAAATTTAGAACGGTTAAAGAGTGATGCAAAAAAATTACAAATAATTTATACCTTTTTTTTAAACGCATTATATTTGTCCACTCATAGTCATCCTTTGAATAGGTTTAACAATGACAAATTCTATTTTCGTTTAAACTGATTTTTTTCTAGTTTACTATGGAGTAATGTTTAGTTACTTAAATCAAATATTTTTTATTTTATCACTTTCTATTCAACAAAACGCGTGATTCTCCTAAAAATTTTAAATTTTCTACTTTTCTACTGGAAATTGGGCAATTGTAAATAAGTAGTTAGAAATAATTTAAACTAATAAATAAACTGTTCAATTCCGACCTGGGCGGGTTAAAATTTATTTTATTGTGGACTCTCGGTATAAATCTCGACCTTTCCACTTTAGTTAGAATAGGTTGTTTTGGTTTATTATTTTCAAAAATCAACCTTTGTAATCGAACAAAAAAAAAAGTTTAACTCCATTAAACTTGAAATTTCAGGTTTTACCTTTGAAGATACATCGACAATTGAAGTCCGCGGCTTTTCTCCTAGGCTATTAGACCGAACGTTTTGATATTTGGTATCAACGTCACAGGACACCCGAGGATATTCTTCGGAACTTGATATTACCATCCACCCTATCTGTTCAAGATGGCGGCCGAAAAAACTCTGTTTCTATAGACAGTAGCGTCTAAACTAATATGTTCATTTCAATGAAACTTGGCTGAAGTCTTCTCTTTCGAAGGCCTTTAAATTTATCTATGTAACATACTTCACCGAAAAGAAACAGGGGAAAAAAATACGAGGAGTTGTTAAATTAGATTTCAGAATAACTCGAAAGGTACGCAGTTTTTTGTGGACGATGTATAGTGTTCGTTGTTATACTGTACGAAATTTTCTTAAAAAAAATAAATAAAAAAACTATGGTGGGTGCTTTAAACCAAATGATAGAAGTAAAAACATCAACAAGGCATGATTATATGTAGCGAAACAGTATTTTTCATTTCTGACATATTTAAATCCAAATGTTCAAATAAACTTGTTATCATTTGGTTTCCGACACTATTTTTTTTTCCATTTTCGCCTCTCTAACACGGCGTCGCTTTGAGATACAGTTTTGAATAATTGTTTATTACAGAGATGATGAAATGCTGAACAATTTCCTCGCTTACAGTATGCAGGTAGGATTTTTAGTTTCTAAATATATTTCAATCCATATCTTCAATAAAACTCGTTATCATTTGGTTTTGGACACTATTTTTGCTTTTTCGCCTATCCAACACCGCTTCGCGTAACCATACAATTTTTAATAATAGCTCATTGGATGGAATGATAAACATTTCCCTCGCTGACAATATGCAGGTCCATTTTTTAGTATTTGAGATATTCTAATCCATATGCAAAAACAGTTCAATTAATCGACTCCAGTCGATTTTGCCCGAGCGTTACACGTCGGAAATCTGACGGCTCAATCTAATGCTCTCTTAAAAAAAAAAAAAAATGCAAAACGGGCCTAAAGATGTTTTCATTTCAAAAATCGTTGTAATCGCACGATTTGGTGCAAAGATATGTTGTTATAAATATTTTCACACGTTTTTTCTGAAAAGCAGATATCCTTTGTTTTGTTTTTACATTTTTGAAAAGTCTTACACCTCCACAGTGAATATATCCCAATTCCGAGAATTTTCGTAAATCAAATATTTGTAGGTTACGATGACATGAAGCTATTTACGAAGTTTCTGGCGGATTTCAATAATTTGACAAAAAGGGGTAAATGATTTATTACAATCACTCCTATCGATGAGGTAATTATTTTCCCAAATTCTACAATCATTCTGATAAATCCTTCCCCCCCAAAAAAAATCATCTGAATCAGCCACTGCACTTTCTTAATCTTAATGATGCTTCCAGATAAGGGAAATTATCTGCATCATGAAACATATGTACCAAATAAACCTTATCAAAATTAAGTATTGTTATTTTTTTAGGATTAATTACTAAAATAATCGAGAATATTGTTTATATTTCTTAGAAAATTACTAATGATAAAAAAAAGAAGGTATATTTAGCCCAATAAAAAGAATCACCTTTTATTTATTTTGTTTTATAAGGAAAGTAGTGTAACATATGAAATATAACTGTTTGGAAAAAATAAACCATTGTATAATAATTTGCTGCGTTTTTTCCTTGTAGAATAAACCCTCTCCTCCTAGGCGAGAAAACTACATTCTATCCTCTCCTGATAACTCAGAAATGACCAGGTAGGGAGTAAAATATACGCTCTACACGGATAAAATCTCAAAAACCGCACGTTCCTTTTGGCTCCAAGCAAGAAAATGTTGGAGGGACAAAGGATGGCGGTGA
Source organism: Nezara viridula (assembly GCA_928085145.1). Lineage (NCBI taxonomy): Eukaryota > Metazoa > Arthropoda > Insecta > Hemiptera > Pentatomidae > Nezara > Nezara viridula. The sequence continues at coordinate 149,909,037 of OV725080.1, read as the reverse complement.
CGAAGTGCGCTCGCGCTACCCCCTCCTCTTCTATATTAAATCCCAGGATATCTTGCAAGTCATTAATCTGGGATCGGGCCGACTGCCTTTTTAAATTCCTCCGTCCATTAGGAAGTGGTTGCTTAATGAGGTTCGGGTTGGCTCAGCCGATAGCAGAGGGAAGGGAAGGGGGGGGGGAGTCGTTTTGTCGGCGTCCGGGCATCAATGACTGGGCGCTAATCGTTGGGAATTATTATTTGTTTATTTATCCGAAATTAGTATTTATTTATTACATCTACATAATTTATTAAACTTTTCTAGGATCATTCTGGGTTGACTCTTAACTTTGGCGTTTAACCTAATAAATAATAAATCGCTTCAGTAGCAAAGAGCGGCGAACGGCGATTCTACTAGTTTTCATTGGCAAATGAGAAAAAATATTTAAAAGTAAAATTATTATATAATTCAATAAATTTACCGTAAAACGGGAGACCTACACCTTATCTAAAATTGGAGTTATTCATTCTGTCAACTGAAAGGCTCAGAGACTGAAGTTATGTGGTTTATAAAACTGGATTTTTATTGCCTACCGTCGATATAATAAATAGATTTTTTATAATTATATGTTTTTTATGATTTGTTATTTGTATGTTTTAAGCTCCGTTCAAAATGCACTTTTTATAATACCCCAACATTGCCAGAAAATAATTTCTATAAGTAGACGGATAAGTAAAAGTTGTGTGTTGCCAGCACCAGATTTTTTTTTTGTATTATCAAATACTACTTGGGACCAATAAAGACCGAATTCTAAGTGCATTAACAAACTATATTCAGACGAATAAACATATACCACTATTCTATATAATTATATATATATATATATATCTCAGAAACTGAAGTTAAGTGGTTTACAAAAACAGAAGGAGCACCGAGGTTTCTATGGTCTATCGTTGATATAATTAATAGGGGTTAGTGGTCTAAATGATTTATTAGCTGTAAGCATTAAGCTATAGCTCTGTGAAAAATGTACTTTACAATTTTTATAATTCCTCAAAATTGACAGAAAATAATTTCTATTCGAAGTAGAGAGGTAAGCGAAAGTTGTGTGTTGCGCGCGCATCACATTTTTTTTCTTTGTATTTGCTATTTTAATCTGAAATCTCCTTGGCTTGTTATCAATGAGTACGGTACTTTTGTCTACAGGAAGTTCTCTCGGGAATTCCATTCACAAGGTTCCCTCCTTTTAGAGGAAACGGATAAGTTATTTTTTTACATTGACTATAGAAAGCGCCGCACGATCTCTATAGCATATAGCTATTCTCGCTGTCTATAGAACTCATCTCGAGCGAGTCAATGGCTGTTAAATATGTAGAAGATATTAGTAAAACATGAAGGAGGGTCTAGTCTAGCTCTAGGGGAAGGGGGGAGGGAACCGATATGAAAAAACCCCTTCCTAGTCCGGTGTAAGACCTCCCTGACACAGAGATTATACTAATGTCATGTTTGGATCTGTATCGTCTTCGGTCATTCAGGCCGCAGCGGCCTATTTAATATTCTCGGAGCGGGGCCGGCCTATCGTCGTCTATTTCCTTAGCCGTCTTCATTTAGTAGTTATTAACATATATCTGTATATTAGTATTCGAGAAGGAAAGGCCGATTATCTAAATCGAGAGACAGACACTGATTTAGTAGGGAAAGAAAACATTTAGTTCAATAAAAGTCTATTTTTAGTTTATTATTTTCAATAAAGAACCTTAGTAATCGAGAAAAAATATCGAGAAAGATTATCACAAGAATTTTTAAGAGAAACAACCTATCGACGAGCTACACCATGTTTTGTTCGTGAAAATCAAATTAAATATAATATATGGCTGTAGATCACAGGAAAGAAACGAAAAAAATAAAAAAATCGAGATAAATAATATGCAACATAAATTATATATAATAGCTCATTACAAACAGGATGAAATACTGAACAATTCCCTAACTTACAGCATGAAGGTCCGATTTTCAGTTTTTCAGATACTTTAATCCATATACAAAAACACTTCAATTAATTGACTCCAACCGACTTTACACGAGCGTTACACATCGGAGATCAGACGGCTAAATCTAATTCACTGTCCACAAAAAAGTGCATAACGTTCCTATAGATTTTTTTACTTAAGAAATACTAAGGCGTGTGTGTTTTAGACCACACAATAGAAGTGAAAACATCAACAACGCTAGATTAATAATATGAAGTATAAATTACAAAAAACACCTCATTACAGAGAGGATGAAATACTGAACAATTCTCTTGCTTACGGAAGTCAGATTTTTAGTTTCTGAGATATTTTAACCCATATGCAAAAACACTTCAATTAGTCGAATACAGTCGACTTCACACGAGCGTTACACATCGGAGATCAGATGGCTCAATGTAATTCTGTCTCCACAACAAAAAAAGTGCAAAACGCGCCAAAAGATGTTTTTACTTAAAAAAAACTAAGATGTGTCCTTTAGGCCACTAATAGAAGTGAAAACAGGGCGAAATTAATAATATGAAATATAAATTATAAATAATTGCTTATTACAAACAGCATGCAAGTCCGATGTTTCTCTGATATTTTAATACATAAGCAAAAACACTTCAATTAGTCGACTCCTGCGTCCTAACGGGCGTTAAACATCGGAGATAAGACGCAACAAGGCGATATTAAGAATATGAAATATAAATTATAAATTCTAGCTCATTACATGGAAGCTGAAATGATGAACATTTCCTTTGCTGAATATGAAGGTCCGATTTTTATCGTCTGAGATATTTTAATCCATATCTTCCATTAAATAGTTATAATTTTATTTTTTACACTGTATTTTTCCTTTTCACCTCTTTAACACGGCGTCGCTTTAAGATTCAATTTTGAATAATAGTCCATTATAGAGAGAATAAATTGCTGAACATTTCCCTCGCTAAAACTAAGCAAGCCCGATTTTGAGATATACCATATGCAAAAACGCTTCAATTAGTCGACTCTAGCCTACTTTACACGAGCGTTACACATCGGAGATCAGACGGCTAAATCTAATTCACTGTCCACGAAAAATGTGCAATACGCGCCTAAAGATGTTTTCACTTAAAAAAAAACTAAGGTGTGTGCTTTATATCACACAATAGAAATGAAGATATCAACAAGGCGAGATTAATATATAAAATATAAATTATATATAATAGCTCGTTACAAACAGGATGAAATACTGAACGATTCCTTAACTTTTAGCATGGAGGTCCGATTTTCAGTTTTTCAGATACTTTAATCCATATACAAAAACACATCAATTAATTGACTCCAACCGACTTTACACGAGCGTTACACATCGGAGATCAGACGGCTAAATCTAATTCACTGTTCACAAAAAAAAAGTGCAAAACGCGCCTAAAGATGTCTTCACTTAAAAAAAACAAACTAAGTTTTGTGCTTTAGACTACACAATAAAAGTGAAAACATCGACAAGGAAGGTTAATAATATGAAATATAAATTATAAATAATTGCTCATTGCAAACAGCATGCATGTCCGATTTTTGTTTTTTTTAATATTTTAATCCAAAAGCAAAAACACTTCAATTAGTCGACTCCTGCGTCCTAACGGGCGTTAAACATCGGAGATAAGACGCAACAAGGCGATATTAAGAATATGAAATATAAATTATAAATTCTAGCTCATTACATGGAAGCTGAAATGATGAACATTTCCTTTGCTTACAATATGAAGGTCCGATTTTTATCGTCTGAGATATTTTAATCCATATCTTCCATAAAACTTGTTATAATTTTATTTTTGACACTGTATTTTTCCTTTTCACCTCTATAACACGGCGTCGCTTTAAGATTAAATTTTGAATAATAGTCCATTACAGAGAGAATAAATTGCTGAACATTTCCCTCGCTAAAACTAAGCAAGCCCGATTTTGAGATATACCATATGCAAAAACGCTTCAATTAGTCGACTCTAGCCTACTTTACACGAGCGTTACACATCGGAGATCAGACGGCTAAATCTAATTCACTGTCCACGAAAAATGTGCAATACGCGCCTAAAGATGTTTTCACTTAAAAAAAAACTAAGGTGTGTGCTTTATATCACACAATAGAAATGAAGACATCAACAAGGCGAGATTAATAATATAAAATATAAATTATAAATAACAGCTCATTACAAAGAAGACGAAATGCATAACATTTCTCTCGCTTACAGTATGAAGGTCTGATTTTTATTGTCTGAAAATTTTAATCCATATCTCCAATAAATCATTTGGTTTTCGACAATATTCTTTTACTTTTTCGCCTCTCTAACACGGCGTCGCGTTAAGATTTAATTTTGAATAATAGTCCATTACAGAGAGAATAAATTGCTGAACATTTCCCTCGCTAAAAATAAACAGGCATGATTTTGAGATATATCATATACAAAAACGCTTCAATTAGTCGACTCTAGCTAACTTTACCAGGGCGTTACACATCGGAGATCTGACGGCTCAATCTAATTCATTCTCCACAAAAAAAATTACAAACGCACCCAAATAAGTTTTCAATTTAATTAAAAATACAAATCCGACACGATACGTCTTATCCTATTAAGGAAATTAATAATATTATAATATAGAATTAACAATACAGTTACTATAAAGTAATTCAAGGCACGAAATCTTTATATAAAAAAGACCCAACAAATCTAACACTACACTTGTTGCTAGGCGGCCACAATCGACTGAGGCGATGGGATTAGTGTAATTCCCTTAAACCTGGCGGTTATCAGGGCTCACTCAGCCTACTAAATACTAGGAACCTTAAGTGATTCCTAGCCTTACATAAGAAGGCAGGTTATCGCCTTATCTAATAGTTGTACCTGTTTACTAATATAGATTTCAACTATGTTTATTGTGTACACAGTGATAGTGCCTATCGACAATTATTTTTAGTCAGTGAGTTTACTAAATGTGTTTAGTTCACACTGGATCAGGGCAGTCTTGAGCTATGAATGTAACGAGAACTTATTTATCCTATTTAGAGACATTTAATTATATTTTTCAAGTTTCCCTTCTCAATTTTTAAATATTTTATTTTCAATAATTATTAAAACCATGTATTATACACATTATACATTGTTTGTATGACAATCAAAATTTTAGGATTTCCAATTGGATTTTAAAGTTTTTCACACCTTTTTTTTTTTCCTTCCATTCACCCTAAATTATGAAGGATTTCTAAGGTATTTTGAGATTTAGAGCATTTCAAGTAAATTTGAAACTTGGAATTTTAAAATAATTTGATCATCAGATTAAGAAAAAAAGTGGAACATTGGGTCTATATAACTTCCGTTATTAGACCGTTATAAGTATATTATATAGATAAACTTTAAGGGTTTCAGAAGAGAAGACTTAATCCAAGTTATATCCAAGTACGACACAGGTCTTTCGGTCGCCATCTTGAAAGATTAGTACTTTTCGGTGAAGTATGTTCTATAAACATAGTTAAAGGGTATCGAGGAGAATACTTGAGCCAAGTTTCATTGAAATCATCATCAGTGCATTAGTTTAGGCACTAAAATCAATAGCAACACAAGTTTTTCAGCAGCCATCTTGAAAGGAAAGGGCGAATAGTAATGTCGAGGTAGGACAATCATCCACGGGGGCTCTCTGACTTTGATCCTAAATTTGCAAAAAAATTGGTCCAGTAGTACCGGAGAAAATGCGAACAAACAATTTTTTATGTTCAGTTATAGAGTTCAATTTGAAATTTCAGGGAACAATTACAATGATTCATTATTCAAAATAATAAACTAAAAGACAATAAAACTCTCAGATAAAAAAAAAAAAAAAAAAAAAAAAAAAAAACGGAGAATAAGAATTAAGTGACGTTGCTCATTTTTTTTAATCCTTAAAAATAATTTTAAAGATGTTTTTAAAGGTTCTTTGGAGTCATGTTAGATATATCAACATATAAAAAAAAAAAACAAGTCAGTCAAGAATTTTAAATAGGTATACCCTTCACTCTCTTACAATAATTAAGCAAAATATCAAAACCATAGACATGCTATTTATAATAGATGATCTAGAAATATCGGAATTCATGAGTAGCTATTAAATTCAAACTAGACAAGAGCCTGTGGGAACTCCCTAGAGCAGCACCCATCCACTCCTAGCCAATTAATAGGACATCTATCTATGACAGATGTAAATTCGGCCGTCACATTGTACATGCTAAGCCCTTTACGTCTCTATCGGCCTTGCTCGGTCAACAGGTCTCTGCTACAAGATTGTTAACTCATCCCACACCTATATATTATAACATTGATATCACAGATAGACCCGAAGGAATATAATGTAAATCTCGTAAGATTCCAAAATGGTCGTGGGTCCAAGACCCTCCCGAACTCAAAGAGCAAGGTTAAATCGTTAATTTAGCAAGTGTGTGTAAAAACGAACAGTAGGTGTATGTATTTTGGTTTTAATCGTGGAGTTGTATAAAAAAATGTCCAACTTCCAACCAGTCATTGTTCAGAACAACAAATTTCTACCAATATATTCATATAAATACGAACAAAAAATTAACGAGGAAAAGCGCAAAAAAAAAAACTGTAAATTATTACACAACGTTTTATTATTTCTAAACAGTTATATATCTAAAGTAACATTACCTTCCTGGTAAAATAAATAAAAGGTAATTCCTATTATTGGCCTATCCTTTTTTTTTTCATTATTAGTAATTTGCTAAAAAATAAATAAAAATAAAAAAGCCTTGCTTCAGTAACACTTTCAAAATCAAAAACCAAAACAAAAGATATAACCTTTGCAGTAGACCATATTAAAAAAATCTAGACACAATATCTTTGCTCATAATTGTTCGATTTCAATGACTTTTTAAGAAAATTTGGTGAAATTTTAAATAACCATTACAATATTAACAAAAAGTGTATACTATTAGAGTTATTTGGAATTTTACCACCCCTAGCCACTTTTTTTCTCAGTTATACAGAAAAATTTAAAGGGTATCGAGAAGACTTTCGCCAAGTTTCATTGAGATCGGTACATTCGTTTAGGCGCTACATTCTATAGCAACACAGGTTTTTCGGCCGCCATCTTGAAAGGAAAAAGCTGATAGTAATGTCGAAGTAGGAGGATAATACTTGGATGACCTCTGACTTTAAATCGAAATTTGAAAAAAATAGGCCCAGTAGTCTCGGAAAAAATTCGCGGACGGGGGGCAGTTAAACAACAATTTATACCATTTTCGAATTCTACGTATCCTGAAACGTAAAACCTCAAATTTTAGGGGAAAGAGATTAAGTTTTTAAATGTTTTTGACGATTGAACATAATAAAACAAAACGAGTGAGTTCCCTATCATCTTAACATCCACTCAATTTACAAAAACAAATTTTAACCCTCTTACTCAATAAAAAGGAGTTGAAGTTGTGACTACAATAAAAATCGATACTTAAAAAGTTTGGAAATGCCAAAATTTGACTGAAATCGATCTCAACTGTTATCTCATCAAGAATACATCCGAGTGATATATTTCACACATTTTTCCCTACATCGGATAGCGGCTTATTTTAACTAGATCTCACACACCCTCACGGGGCAAGAGTACATAATCACTCGCGCGTAAAGCGTATATAGAAATATAAACGCTCGTTGGATATAGTCGTATATAGAAATATAAGCACTCGTTGGATATAGTCGTATATAGAAACATCGATCTCCTTTTAGTTACATTCTCCTAGTTGTGGGGTACCGGAGACCGCTGAGTCTATTGCACTAACTTGTACAGCATATTCACAGCAGAGTCACTGAGGGCGAGGCTGTTGAGGGAGATAAGTCTCTATGCCTTAATAGAGTCTTAATCTTCCTCAAATGAAGGTTAAAGAAAAGTATTCGTTCTTCAAAATTCTTATATCTACACTTTACATTCTCTTAACATTTCAAGTAAAATTTAAAACAAAAATTAAGGTGTGTGTGCTTTAAACAAACGATAAAAGTGAAAACATTAACAGGGCGGAATTAATAATATGAAAGATAAATTATAAATAATAGCTCATTATAAAGAGGATGAAATACTGAATATTTCCCTTGCTTACACTATACAGGTCCGATTTTTAGTTTCTGAGATATTTTAATCCATATGTTCAACTAAACTCGTTATCATTGTTTTCTACACTATTTTTTCATTTTCGCCTCCCCTATAAGGCGTCGCTTTAAGATACAACTTTGAATTATAGCCTATTACAGAGAGAATGAATTGCTGAATGATTTCCTCGCTTACAGTATGCAACTCCGATTTTTGGTTTCTAAAATATTTTAATCCATATGTAAAAACATTTCAATCAGTCGAATCTAGACGACTTTATCCGAGCGTTAATAACAATTCGAAAATGTGACGAATCAACCTAATTCAATTTCCAGAAAAAAAAGTGCAAACAGCGCTTAAATAAGTTTTCACTTAAAAAAAAACTTTGTACATAATTCAAAACATTAAATTAAATGTGGACTACACCTGTGATTATTTAAAAGGTTACAAAATTTCATACAAAAACTCATCGAAATCAAGATATTAATAGCAAAGATACAGCCTATGTTTTGGTTTATTGTTATGAATGAGCTATTGATTTATATTGTGTTATCTTATATTCTTAATATTTTGTCATTTATTCACTGACCACTATTATTGCGAATTATGCGCACTGGGCCCACATAGTTCAAAATTATTTATAATAATTCAACAAAAATAATAAAGTAACTAGAGTTAAGTATAAAAATATCATTAGTTTTTAAACAACACTATTTTTATCACTTGTTAAATATAGAAACCTTAAGACGTAGCAGACAAAAATTAAATACGGAAGAAACAACACACACACGACACACGAGAGCCACTAAACGGCTTGCATAACACGATATCACATGAAAAATATTATTAAATGATACAACAATTTGTAACATCTCGGTTCGTTAGCCGTAATTGCTTTAAATAAAGACTCCTTTCTTATCAGGCAGTGATAAGGGCCGATAGGCTGAAGGTTCTATTAAACACTTATCAGGCTTAACCCTGTCCATCCACTTACCATCCAAGTTCGTTAGTGCTTAATGTTGTCTTTTTTTTCGGGAGGGCGGAGAGAGATATCGAGAAAGGTCATCAGAATCTTGGTTATATGTTTCGTCCCAGTTTTTATCGATAATTATGGAAGGAATATGAAAAAAACAGGTTTTAAATAAACAAAGTATTTTAACTCACTGCTGGTTTTTCTATTAAAACTGAAGTTAATATATATATAAACGAATGTATGTCTGTCTATTTGGTCTTTATGCATTACTATACTATTCATCCGATCGTCCATGAAGCTTTGGAAAGCTCCTGCTGATTTTTTTTTTTTTTTTTCATTTTGTAGGGAATTTAGTAATCTTTTATATAATCATGGGCATAACCGAGGAAAAAAGTGTGTAATATTTTAGTTATTCGTAAATAAAGTTTGTTCTCTTTCAAAACTAGTTTGCCTGACTTTTCGGGTTGATTGGACTATTTTGCCCTCCTGAAGGAGAAGGAAGCCTTCGAAATTGGTGGCTCAATCTTGAGATTTAGTGAAAAATTAACGAAGATATGGCTTGCCGATCAAAAACACCATCGATAAATAATATAAACTCCTCCTCCCTCGATCATAGAGACTTATAGTCGACAAAATGAGACATGTATTCAATGTGACAGTACTACAATTAATTTAAGGTTGTGTGGATGCGAACCCTATGCCTTGCGTTATCCCGAAAATAGTACGTTTTGGGGCTTAAAAACGGAGGATCCAATAGTTCCGGGTCTTGCTGTACGCATCAAAATCTTAAGATCCAACTTGTCCCGTATCGATCTACAGACCTACCACCGTCCCAGTAATGAGGCCTAGCAAAGTGTTTGTATCGACTTTATTTATTTTAGAAAGAAAAATAACAGTGGAGAATACGATTCGCTAACCCCCGTGAAATTCTGAATCCAACGGTACCCTATTCATGGTATTTGAGCATGACAGGAGCTTATATTTGGTTAAAAAACCGATTTCGAGCCTTACTGTAATATATGTGGGGATGGGGATGTGGATGTGAGGATATATATATATATATATATATATATATATATATATATATATATATATATATATATATATATATATATATATATATATATATTCACTTTGTAAAATCAGAAAAATGAGTTAATGTAGCTCTGAATGATAAATAAAACAATGCCAAAAACACTTTTGATCCTCGCCATTTGCTCAGATTAACAGCTGAGAGGCAGTAGAAGGTGAGGTATTTGGAAAATTGTATTTAAATGCCGCCAAAATTATTAAAATTGTATCATGTAAATTGCCCGTAATCTGAGAATCATTCATTAAGATTAAGATCTGTTTAATAACAGCTAGTAATAAAATCTTAATAATAAAATTATTAAATCGAACTCTTTCTGCATAATATTGGAATTGACACAAAGTTATGCTTGCTCTAGATTTTAAATGGATGAAGAAAAAATAGTAAAGTAATATATATACATTCTTAAAGATAATTTAATGCTATACAACTTTCTTCTTTCTTTTAAAAGGAGTTCGTTCTAAAATTAGGTTGGTTGGTAAAAGTACTTACATAATGTGAATGAATGTAACAATGCTCAGATCTTTCAAATTCGCTTATTTTTATCTTAATTTTCTAACGCGAATGCTCGATGTTCTAAACAGAAATTTCAAACTACGCGCTGGGATTTTTTAAAAATTAAAATAAAAAAGATGTCGTAATTATGATGCCAATAAATTGTAGCTCATCAAACGTGTTGAAAATACATTGTGCTTAAAATTATCATGAAACAAAACTTGGAGTAGCGATCCTGATCCAGTACCCATTTTTTAACTTTTTATTCTCTTAACTAATTCTAATTTATTATCGAAAATTATTTGCAACATTTTCAGTGGTATTAAGTTTTCAGTGGTAATGAAGCGATGATAAAGCAATGGAATTGTGTTTTATGGAAATTTTTAACGATATCATAGTTTATTGCAAAAAGTCATTTAGTAACAATGAATAAACCTAAACCACTAAATCAACTCTTAAAATGTGTTATAAGAAAAGTTATTTTGGTGCATTTTTTTTATATTTCATTTGATTAGTTGTGTACAATAAAATTGAGATTCTAACTGAAAGAAAATTATTTCTTGGAACACGAATATAACGAAAGAAAAAATTGAACTTAATGATTCTGCAAATATTTCATAATCAATTATTTCATTAATAGACCTGTTTGATAAATTTTTGTTCATATTTTTTATAAAAAAACACTTTAATTATTTTCTCTCTATGAAAACAAAATATTGTGCCCTTAATATAACCATTTTTGAAGCTGTTGTAACATTACAATCCACTTACTATGCTCCTGTATCGATAAATAAGGTCCAAATTCTCAAAAAAACGTTAAAAGTATTCTTAATAAAGTGACTTTTTGTTTACGAAGTAACTTTTTATTAGTGACTTTTTGCAATGAAATGACAATATTTTTTTCAGTAGAGAAAAATTCTAATTACATGTTTATTAAATATATCGAAGTTTATTGCCAAAATTCTCTTGGTACATTTTTGAATCACTGAGCTGAATTTTTACGTTTTTGTGAATTTTGACGTTATTTATCGATAAAAAAAGTGCACTAAATTATCACAAATCCTTTTATATATCAAAATATACTAACAAAAATCCCACCATTTTCTAAATAAACAAAGATAAAATCCATCAAAGTTCATAATGATTAAAAGTTACGAAATGATACTTAACTTATGATGTTGATGTTAAAAAGATTTGATGAAGTAATATTTAAAATAGTTAACCTTATATGATTGTGATAATGATATAGTTACATATGAGCCTTTCAGTTGACAGAATAATATCTGAATAGACAGTAAGTTGATTACAGAGTAGGTGATTGCAGTGTTAAAATATAAAACTATGGATAAAGGTATACATTTTTCTACCAGAAATGTCACTAAAATTAATAATCAAAAATGTTGAAATCAGACTCTATTAACTGAAAGGCTCATATATCAAATATAGTAACTACAAACTCACAGTTTTCTAATTGAACAAAGAAAAAATTCGTCAAAGTTTATTTTTATTAAAGGTTATGAAATTGTAATCAACTTATTCTGATAAACCGACGGATAGTTAATAAGCAGATGGTATACATAAACAATATCTCACTTTAACAAATTTAAAATTACAAAGTTTAATGTGAAGGATAGGAACACTATTGTATGTATCCATATTTATAAAATAAAGAAAAAAGTAGTTAATGTTAAAAAAGATTTGATGAAATAATATTTAAAATAGTTAACCTTTCATGATTGTGAAAATGACATAGTTACATATGTAAGTTCTCAACATCACTAGAATACAACGTTACATATCGCCTCTTAAAATGTGTTATAAGAAAAGATATTTTGGTGCATTTTATGAATATTTCATTTGATTAGTTGTGTACAATAAAATTGAAATCCTAACGAAAGAAAAAAATGAACTTAATGATTCTGCGAATATTTCGTAATCAATTATTTCATTAATAGACCTGTTTGATAAATTTTTATAAAAAAACAAAGAATAAAGTGTTTTATAATTACACAATTACAAGTCAAATATATTTATTAACACTTACCCAGCTAATTCCTTCGATGAGAAAACAACGACGAATTTCAACAAAGCATTTGTTTTTGAATAAAAGTTATAACAATTATTTAACTACATAAAGAGTCATATTGACAGTGTTTTATCTTTTAATAATTACACTACCACATATGTTTATAAAAAAAATCGATGAATCGTGAATTTTGTTTGGAAGAAATTAAAGGATAATTGCAAAGAAAGAAAAAACCCCAAAATAAACATGCATCCTTAGGTTGCTAACAATACTATTGTTAGGAAACCACTATTATTATTACAGAATATTTTATTAAATATAAATAGATACTATTCAGGTTAGATATTATAGAACAGGCTCAGTTCGTTTTATTAATTTTATTTTAAGTAATATGTGGATTTTTCGTCGTCCAGTATAATATTCTCTGTTTAATAGTGTTAATATTACTAAAAATAAATTTTATATACAATATAATATGTAATTATCTTTGTAAAACAAATTAATGCAAAATCAATCAATGTGCACTATTTTATAACGTGAATCTTTATTGAAGGAATTTATTCGGCTGGTCTACACATCATGGGTGATAAATATGCAGGACGCAGTCATTATAAAGTTTTTATTAGTGCCGACGTTTCAACCCAAACATGTGGGTCATCATCAGGGAGTGTTTCGAGCACTGAAGGTATTCAAGTACTTACTGAATGTATTAGAGCACTTAAATACCACCAGTCTCGAAATACGCCCGAATGAAGACCCACATGTTTGGGTTGAAACGTCGGCAAAAATAAATAAAAATAAAAACTTTGTAATGGCTCCGTCCTGGATATTTATCACCCAGCAAATCTTTATTCTGTTAATAAGAACATTTATCAGAACCTTAATAACATCCTCTGAATTATTCTTTTATACAGCTTAACGTATATATAAATACATTTTTTTTTTAAATAGAATCCTTGCATAATTTTGCATAAACAATTAAAGATGGAGCATCGATTTATTTGTAGAACCAAATTATCTTTATTTTTTGACAAATGTTAATAATTTTGATATTTGTATTTTATTAAAATAACTACTGAAATATTCATCAATGTTATGAGATAAACACCCTAAAAATTGGAATAAATATAAATTTGTTTTTTTTAATTTAAAATCGACGAACCCCCAAACCAGACTGAAACGACTAGAAACCGCCCGACGTTTTCGACTACTGCAGCACTTAAACTATCTAAACTTCTAACTATTTAAAAAAAAAAACTCATATATATTACTATAATATGGCCTATTTAGACTTACGGGATCGAGCTTTGGGGTTCTACTAAACCATCGAATTCCTCTCTTATTCAATCCCCAAAATCCAAAATCCTTCGTAAAATGCTTCCTACTTTGTCACAAATAAAATCATCCATCACGACCTTAATGTACCATATGTTTCCGATTAAGCTCAATCCAGATACCTATCCTTCCATAATAAACTTATTAATAACTTATTCTTGTTTCCCACCTTGCTTCTTCTTACATTCCTGATAACCATCCGAGACGTCTGAAAAGAAGATGGCCTCGAGACCTTCTAATATAGAAATATAATTGGAGTGCTACTAGTTTCTCTTCATGTTGTACATGTCATGTTATTTGTTGTATTTATCATTTAATAAAGTTGTAAATTTCAATTAAAAAAAAAACCAAGAAATATGGATAGTAAAAAAAAGTTTATACCATAGACGAGAAACCGAATTATCATTATAGACAGTAGTTAGGTTGGGCAGTGATAATGAATGCCGCAATAAATTGTTATAGTTTACTGTTGCTATTTTTATTTATAATTAAATCCTAACACACACTTATATACATATATTCAACTTAATTATAGTGATTTGAAATTTTCATAACTTAAATAATTAAATATTAATTAATTCTAGCTTTAGATTAATGAAGATATCTCATGAATTAACGGGGGGTCTCAGTTAGCTCACTAAGGCCAAATGCGGCATAAAAGCCGCAGGTTCGCCGTCTAATACTTTATACCTTTTAAGGTAGTTTACGAAATAAAGTCACTTTATTTAAGACACTTACATCTTAAATATAATTATTTGTTTGAAACATTTTGTTCATCAAAATATTGTTGAATAAAAAAAAAATTAATTAATCTTCTACTTTTAACCTTAACCATAAGAAAGAAATTCTTAGATATATTTTTTATCGATCTAGCTTATAAATTTACCTGTTTTATTTTCACTAATTTCCATAATTGTAGATTACTGTGTCTTCGTTACAATCAAATTTGTATCACACACACCATTTATCTTTTTTTGAAATGAAAAGTGAAGTTTTCAGATTTTTTTTTCTTTTTCGGACACTGACTGATATTACAGTAGAGTACAGTCCATTCTTATTTTTCGTGAATCGTTATATATATTTTTAAGTTAGTTATCAACTCACATCTTTTCCCTTCAACTAACGCGAAAAAAAGAAATATTGGTCTGAAATATGTTTTTGTTAATGTTCGTAATATTTTGTTTTTTTAAAATAAATAAAACATATTTTTTTTAAAGGTCATTGGTTTTAGTTTCGATACAAAATTTACGTATTGTCAAAAGAATTTAATTGAAAATGCTAAGTTAGACAAAAAAAAAAATAATGACATTTTAGACTAAATCAAGAAATTTTATTATTTTGAAAAATAATAGGTTTTATAATTCAGAGATTGATTATAACTTACGGTTTGGAGATTATTGCTTGGACGATAAATAGCCACAATTTTCAGTAGTGGTGGAGAAATATTTAACTGCATATAGTTTGATTTGAAAGTTAGTTGGAATGTAGTCAAAGTTAAATAATCTTTTTTTTTTTGTCATTGTATACAATACTTATACATATTAGGGTAATTCACCAGTGATGGTGTAAGAGCTAATGAAATTATTGTCATTTTCAGCACATACCGTCGTAATTATTATAGTTATAAATTTTTCCATTTGTCATTTAGAATCTTTAGAATCTCCTTTTTCTATTTTACATTATTAAAATTGAAAAAAAATTCAGTTATGCAGATATAATCTCTATTTAAAGAAAAACGCTTTTTTGCACTAGTGATGGAGACCCCGAAATTCAAATGTTACAGTAATGGACAGGGGGTCGGTACCACTAATGGACATACCTTAGAAAAATTCTAAACTCTTTATTTAACTATAAATATAACATAATATATATGTTCAATATATTATATAAAAAATATTAGTAGGATGGTTTGAAATACACTGATCTCAAGAGCACATCTTAGAAACAACTATGATAGGTATTTTAAAATTTTCCTTTGGGAACATTGTTCATACAGTTGTTAATAGAGGGCATTGTTATTCAATCAAGAAAAAACTGGAAACTTTAAATCATAATTGGGCCTAGATAAAGAATTAACAAATGTATAGCTTACCGACAAAAATCAAACAAATATCGTACTCCGATTTCTAATGTGATTTTAGTCCTGATGATACCCTTTAAGCTTGGGTCAACAAGATATCGTATAGGAAAAATTACTTCTGGTTATTTAGCATTAAAAAAATTAAATAGTGTGCTCCGGGTACGAAAAATGAGTATTTGAAGTATTCTACAAAGTAGAAACTTTCGCTTTTCATATAATATCATATATCATGTTCTTCCACTTCAAGTGTGTCTACATTTTCAAATTATAAAAATGATTACAGAACCAAAAATACTTTCTTATAATAATATTGTTGACATATTTATACTGTTGTCTTTTAATTGATGTATTTACTTGTAAATACGTGAATTGAAATATATGAGAGGTTATAATATATGAGTTCTACATTAGAGATGACTATCCACAGTCGATATTGTCAAAATATCAACATTATTCTTCAAATATTCGATATTTTATCATCAGCTTCGATATTATCGACTAACAATTTCGTCCCTTCTATATTTTTATTTGAAAGTTAAAATTAAAACTACCGTTTTCGGAAAGTGATAGGAATTATATATAAATCTGACTGAAAAAAAAGTATTCTGAAAGTAGAAACGTAGTAGTAGAAAATATCGATATTTTGATAATATCGACTATCGATGACCATCCTTACTTCGGGATTGAGTAGTAGCACGTTAAATTGAAGAGCGCACGTGGGACCCTTCTCACTCAGTATAATCAATTTGCCCATATTTGTTAAAACCTTCTCAGACTACGGTCACGAATTAACAAATAAATTTATTTAGAAAGTAAATAAATTAACATAATTAAATAAATGAATGGAAAGCATCATAGGTTGCATGGAAATTTCTGTAAAAAAAAAAACTGAGGATGACGAAGATTGTGGAGCTAGAAAATTCATTTTACGAAGGTGGGTAGAAGAGTTGATATTTCCATTAATTAATTTAAAGAGAAAAATGAAATATTTTTTTAGGCGCTTAAGTGCTAGATAATTAATATTTATATTGTAGATATTAATATTTCAAAAAATGTTTATAATATCAATGAAAATATTGACTATAGATATTCCAAGTCCGACATTTTGATGGTATAGTTAGTTATAGGCCGATATTAATATGGATATTGGACCTTTGATATCCCATCTCTAGTCTACATATCGTCGGTATCACCTCTAGTAACGAATGTGAAACATTGGGCAGGTTAACATTTGTTACTTTACCACGGTGCCGTCAACATGTACATATTAATTGATTTACTTTAATTTATTTTATGTTATTTTGATTTATTATTTAATTTTGAACATGAAAAATACAACAAGTAAATGTGACATTGGTAACATGACATGTACAACATGAAGAGAAACTATCCATTGGTAGAACTCAAATTAAAGTTCAATATTAGAAGGTCCCGAGGCCATCTTCTTTTCAGACGCCTCGGAGGGTTATCAGGGATCGAGGAGGAAGCAAGGTTTGAAACGAGAGGATTCGGATGGTTCTGAAGTTTGTTATGGAAGGATAGGTATCTGGTTTGGGCCAAATCGCAAAAATGTGGAACATTAAGGTCTTTATGGATGATTTTATTTGTGACAAAGTAAGGAGCGTTGAGGATTTTGGATTGTAAGGATTGGATACGAGAGGAATTCGATGGTTTAGTAAAGCCCCAAAGCTCGATTACGTAAGTCCAAATAGGTCTTATTATTGTCATCGATATGAGTCGTTTGTAATTTATTGAAAGCTTAGAGCGTTTGTCTGGTAAGTGTTGCAGTAGTCGAAAACGTCGGGTGGTTTCTAGTCGTTTCAGTCTGGTATGGGGGTTATACATTTTTAAATATTTTTTTGTAGGTTATTTACGTATCTCAACTTAAATTAGTTTTGTTCTTTATATTTTTTAAAAGGTATTACGATGTTTAAAATACATTAGGAAATCTAATTTGTTTGATTATAAGTATGAGGCATCCGTAATCATTTGGAAAATCATTCTCTATTTGTAAACTTGTGAATAAATTATGACTTCTCTACGTTACGTTCTAAGGACGTTACGTTTAAAAAAAAAAATCTATAATTTTCCGTTTAGTTGTATTTTCTTCAATTAACGAACGTTTTCGGGGCCAAAGGCTTGGCCGCCATCTTCAGAGCCGAATTATAGTAAAAGTAAAAGGAAAACTAAAGGACGAAAACTGATGAAATAGCTATAGCGGCCATTTTGGTATTTACAGCCAGTTTGGGATATCCCATGGCTACCTACCCTCTCCCCGCTCGGGCCAAGATTTTGCTTTTGTTTTTCGATGAAAGATTCGATGAGTGTAACGAGTGCTTGGTCTGAGAGTTCCTTCAAAACGAATCGGGAAAGAAAATTTTCGGCGAATTCCAGAAATTCTATCGATATTTTCATGTCCAAAAGTCTGTGTACCACGAAAAATTTACTTTGGAAATTATATTCGATCATAGGAAGATGTACCAGTTCTGTATGATCTGTGTTGAGCATACAAGATATCATCTACGGTTTAGCCAAACTTAATATTAATCGTTATTTTAATGTATTCTCACCAAAATAAGACAGAAAGAAGAAGAAAAGAAATTTGGGATTAGAGGTTTTTTTTTAGACCGGGTGTGGATTCAGAAATAATCTTTATGGAACTCAAATTAAAAATAATTTTTTTATTGATGAAATTTACAACTGTATCAAATAATGAACACAACAAGTAAATATGAACAAGTAACATGATATGTACAACTTGAAGAGAAACTACCCATTGGTAGCACAACAATTATATTTCTATATTAGAAGGTCCCGAAGCCATCTTCTTTTCAGACGCCTGGGAGGGTTATCAGGAATAGAAGAGGAAGCAAGGTTGGAGCAAGGAGGATTCAGATGGTTCAGAAGTTTAGTATGAAAAGACAGGTATCTGGATTGAGCTAAATCGGAAACATATGTTACATTAAGGTCATTATGGGTGATTTTATAATAATAAAAATAAAAAAAGTATAAGGACTTATCGTATTTGATCCAACTTCATAATATTCTGCTAAGTGTAAGGAGGATCGGAATCAAACCGTTTTACGGCTGAGAATATTATTAGGAGGATAGAAATCTACCGTATATATATATATGTATATATATATATATATATATATATATATATATATATATATATATATATATATATATATATATATTAAAATATTTTAAATATTATTTTGAGCTCAAATTGTTTTTAAAAAATCACGGGATCTCACTAATCATAAATCATTTAAAATTATATCGGTCGAGGCATTTCCTCAATAATTAGCAACATTAATAACATTTCATAAAATAATTTACTCGTGTATTGAGCCCAATTTTTTTTTTTTTAAATAATCACAAGATCTCGCCAAATAATTTGAGCCATTTAACTTAAAAAGTCAACCGCTTAAAAAATCGTTAAATTAAGTCTTATACAATAATTTGTTCATGTTTTCAGCACCAATTCTTTCAAAATCCCCCCTTGATCTCAATATAATTCAAGCCATAAAAATCTATCCATTTGATAACACAAAAAATCGTTATACATTTTAGCGGTCAATCCAAATACGTAAGAAATTCTTTGGCTGCGCCATTGTCGGCTGAAATAGCCATTTGTTTTCTTATTCAACAAATATTGTATTATTTACGATAAAAATATAGTTTCAATTCATTTAATTCAGAATTTATAACTCTATGAAATAAAAATACATAAAATTTGTACAAAGGGATATAATGACTTGGAAAGTCTAGTGCAGAAACTAAGATCTAATAGCACTCTAAAAATAATTATAAATTTACATTAGGAGGATTATGTTCTTATCAGACGCGTCTGAGCGTTATCAAGAATCGAAGATTAAGCCAGGTTAGAAACGAGAGGGTTAGGATGGTTCTGAAGTTTATAATGGAAGAATAGGTATAATAGATAAGTCGGACAATATGCTGCTAATTGAAGATTTTAGATCGTAAGAATTGAATGTGAGAGGAATTTAATGGTTTGACTGTGGTCCTGCCCTCAACTCTATAAGTCCAAATAGGTCAAGTAAATTAGTATAATAGGCAAAAAGAATTTTAGACCGTTTGTCTAAAACGTGTTAAGGTAGACGGAAACGGCTATCAGTCTTGAAAAATTGAAATGATTCCAAAATTAGTGTGTTCAAAATCGATCTTGGTCTTGAACTTTGAATTAAGTCCAAGACAAGTAAAAACAAAAGAAAAAAAGCGTATTTGTGAATAAAAATTAATTTTAGTAATTTTAGTTTTACCATATGTAAAGAATGTGTAAAACCAATATACTTTTCATTTAACACTTTCTTCAATTTTAAATTAGGGGTTTCGTTAGGTTTCCCCATTCTGAAAAATGACAGTAATATCTTATTTTTTTTTCAAATGTTATTAAATTTTCGTTATAACTATTAATCATCTAAATCGGTCCAGTTTTAGCAACATTATATTATATTTTATTTTATACACTAATTTTAATAATTATTCACTTGTCTGTTTACATTTCTTTAGTACATCAAATAAATCGTTCTCTAATTATTTATCTGATAGATTATTAGGTAAATTAGTACAATTCAATTGTATTATTTTTAATAAGCATATTTATAATTGAAAATGTTTTTAATCGGTAGGAAAGTCATGTGAGTAGAAACACCAGATTTTTATTTAATTATTTATATAATTGGTGACATTGTATATATTGTCTTGATTCTACAACTCTCCCATTCAACAACTCTTCACTACATTTCTTGTATTTCTAAGATCTAAAGTAGTAAGTTTAATGAATAGCAAAAAGGTAATAGGTAGCAGCAAGACTTGTCTTGGTCTCGCATTCGGGCAACAATACCGAAAATCAATTTTGTTTTCTTTATGGTTGACGCACCCCCTCCTCTTAGATTCGCCAACGGGGAGATTGCTACTTTTTGTGTCATTAAAAGATGCCAACAAATTTTCTAAATTCAGAAAAAAGCCTGAGATAGTAAGGAAGAAAAAAAACAAAACTATGTATATGTAATATCAGTATGTTTTAGCTACTAAAATAGCTCAATTATTAATGAAAATTGTATGTACAATAATATTTACCCAAGGCATGCACAAGTATGAAGCACAAGCTATAAAACCATTTTAAACAAGAATCGCGATACTTGACCGCGTTTAAGCGCTGCACGTAAGGTTGATAGCGAAGGCACTTAAGGGCTATCCTGTCCTTACATAAATATTTATAGATAAAGTCATAAACTCACTTGTTCCAGATCGCGAACAATAAACATTATCGCTTTTCCGCAACCTCCTTCGCAATATCTTGGTCGGCGAAGACCACCTCCGCGATAAGGAAGAGGTTGGAGATAGTCTTGTCACTCTCCCTCTTTGACCTGGTATTCCCTCCTTTATCTCTGCCACTTCTACTTTCTCCAGGTTCCAGGGAGGCGCGAAGATTGCCTCGACGATGCTGTAACGCGGAGGACCAAGGCTATCGTATACGTCTTTTGTTTTCAGTTTCTTTTCACAGAATAATAAATTTTTAAAAATATATATACTAAAAATAATTAATAACGTTAAAAAAAATTTAGGTTCATTGATTATATACAACAAAATTGGTGTATTAATGAATGAATGATTTATTGCTTATAAAGAACAACTTACAGCAAGGAGTTGGCTGTTTGACAACTCAATAGCAATATTAATATAATATCAAAATAAAATAAAAAGAAAGTAGAAATGGTAACAACACTATTGATAAAACTTTAAGTAAAATTTATTATTGAAATATAGAAAGATTATCTGTGGTCTTATATATTTGACAGATGTATACTAATTTTTAGGCTACACAGGGTGATGTGAAAGATCTTGTTGATTTCTTTTTCTTTATGTTCCTTATGGACTTATGTTAATTTGTTTATTGGATTTAAGTTATGGATAACTCTGCTAATGATTTTTGATCAGTAATGTTGCTATATTGGACCAGAATAAAGTGGGATATTGAGTCTTCTCCATTGTAGCATAGGATGACAAAGATACAATATTTATTTTAATTTTATTATTACTATAATTTCTTCCCTCTTTATGATGTTTTATTTTGTTCTTATTTCGCTGTTTATTATTTGTTAATACTTTATTTATTTTGATTCTGTAAATATGGTGTGAATGTGCTCTCTGAACTCTATTATAAGTATCCTTAATTAACGTGATTAGTTCAATCTTACGAAACTTCAAGACGTTTTGGCTTGATTAATCTCACACTCGCGTATTTGTATATCTCAACATCCTTAAAAACTCTGGTACGGGCATCACACAACTTTCGCTTACCGCTCTACTTTGAACAGAAGTTATTTTCTGGTTAAGTTGGACTATTAAAAAGTTTTTGAAATGAATTTTTAACGGAGCTAAACTTTAAAACTTACAACTAACAATTGTAAAAACACAAACACTATTTTACATTGACGGTGAGTAATAAAACTCTCTTAACTTTTTCAACCACATAACTCCAGTCTGTGTTTTATATACAAAGAGGGGTTTCAAAGTATATCTATATATTTAATCTACAAATGAGTAAGAATTGTATCACAAAGTAGAACTTTGATCTCAATCTAAATAACATAATATAACTTATTAAACTCTTATTTTTACCTTGTAAAATACACTAAAATATAGTTACAAGATTTATATTGCCTACCATCGATAGGCTAAAAGTTGTCACACTAATTTGATATTATACTTAGTGGATAATATTAAGGAGAAAATTCATCAAATCATTTCCGAATAATCTTACAATAACTACCAAATTGTTTATATATATTTTTGAATCGGAAGTTATTCAATACTATACAAAAGTATTTAAGGTTATAAACATATGTTTTACTGATCCATGAAATATTTTTATATTTTAATTCTTAGTTCACACAAGTATAATAAAATAGCTTTTTAAACAATGTTATTGCCTTGATTCGATGGTTAACATTTATTGTAACCTATAAGTTTTTTTATTTATGATAAATCTCATAAATGAGACGTTTTAAATCATTAGATAGATAATCTTTGTCGATTAACTGAGGTAATACAAACTCCTGTACACCCACTTGCTTTCAAAATGAATCATAAGATAATTAGATCACAAAATCGAAGAGAAAGGTAGCCTACGAAAATATTGGGCCATTTGGAGTAACCTCCACGCCCAATATATCAAAATAAAACGGTTATATAGGCCAAACGGCCTAATATTTTTGTAGGCCACTTTTTTTTTTTTATCTATTTAGTCATCAAATTATCTTACAATTCAGGTGTAGAGCAAATGGTCATTAAGTTTTTAGAACTTTATTAAATTAAATAATTGAATATGAGAAAACGTTCCATTTTTGAGAATTTTCGTAGATGAAAATGTTTTAGGTTACCTTAAGATGAAGTTATTCACGAAGTCATAACGGATGTTAATGATTTGATAAAAAGCGGGCTGCACCGTAAGAAATTGTAGATTTTTTTTTCTTTTTTCTTATTTATAATATAATAATATAATGGATTTTATATTGCTATCACGAATGCTTGAAAAAAATTGTTTACAGTTCTTGTACTATTCTGATTAATAACAATAAATCATTTCGCTAGGTTTTACTGAGGTCGATAGATATGTTTTTTTCATAAGCAAGAAAGAGACTTGTTAAAGTTTTATAGTTATTTTACAACTGGTTTCAACAATAACAACTAAAAAAGAAAAAGAAATAGAAAAAAAAAAGCAATAATCATAGGTAAATGCCTTGGCGAAACGATCATACCTGACTCAATAGAGTTATTCATAGAACTATCGACTCAGTTGAGAAAGAATTTATAGATTGTCTGCATTTTTAACTATAAATAGTAAAATGATTTACAACTTCAAAGGGAAGATGATATTGTACTTTTAAGTTATTTCTAGTCATTTTTCCTCATTCTAACCCTTGCGGTCTGTTTTTTATCAAATTATTAACATCGTTCTAAAATTTCGTGAATGGCTTCGTGTTAGCATAATCTACAACTGTTCTACGTTATTATAAACAAATCGAATTTATTTTTTTTATTTTGCTCATGTAGAGAAATGAGTTTTAAATCAGTTAAAAATCTTTCGTTGATTGTGCTTTTTTATCAGCCATTTTAATTAATTTTAGATAAAGAAACAGGGAAACAGAGAAATATGAATGTGATCTCCCAAACATAGATTAACTTTGTGGTAGAGGACAACCGTTATCACAAAATTAAGGTACATTATCAGTGTATTAGGGTATTGAACGTACTTCATTCAATGCAGCATGACAGTGCTTATGATTAGTTAAATCTTATTTTAAACTATTGTGTTCTAAATTGACAGAAATTGACTCTGCAGATCGGCAAACTTTATCAATTTAATTAGGTACTAAAAACTCGTAAATATCCATTTGCTTTCCACTTGGGGCGTAAGGTAATTTGTTTAAAAAATCAATGAAAGAGATGGCGTACAAAAATATTGGGCCGTTTAGCCTTTATTACCTCGTTATTTTAATAATTTAAGAGTATAGGTCACGCCAAACCGCTCAATATTTTTTAAGGCCACCCTTTTAAATAAAAACGTTAGTACTTGAAATTCTAGTAGGTTTTTTTTTTTAATCGTTAAATAAAGTAATCATGTCATCGATGAAAACTCTACTGAATTTTCTTCAAATTAAAAAACAAGGACCTTGATCTGTTGAAAAGCAGAAAAGATGCTATAGCAATAACTTCAAGATTTGATTTATTTTTAAGCTAAAAATAAAGAACAAGTTCTCAAAACTTCGTTATTTAATATATTTTTTTACGGAGTTCGTGTTTGTGTTATTTCATAGAGCCCATAATTCCTATCAAATTTTGTGTGGCTCGTTGGATTTATCTTGAAGTTATTACAATTTTTATGCTTTTGAATAAATTAGAATCTAGACTAATATAGTGGGCTAAAAATTTGTATATTAGAACTTAAAATTACTGTAAAAAATCGTTTCTATAGATTTTTCGAGGTATAAAAACGAATATCGACTTTATATCTGCCTGAACGCTGATGGTCAGACCTTATGAAAATACCTGAAAAAAAATTCAGAATCCAATTCGAGTACTTCAGAAGCAATGTTGAGGCAATATTCGAGACATTTTTAAATTTGGGACCCTACCACTCTTCCCCCATTTAGAAAAGTTATATTTTTTCACCATCTTTTTATGAACCCCTTCCTCACCTTCTAGGCTGTACGAGATTTCCTCCGGCCAGGAGGTGAGGGCAAGGGATTAATGCCAGAGTTTAAAGCCCCTGGGACCGGAACGCGAACTTGTACTTATTTTCATCAAATGATCTGTTAGGTTTCCGAGTAACGCGGTGTTGTACACAAGCATTATTCCGCTCAGCAACTCCGTCTCCTATTTTCAAAATTTGTTGATTAATATTAACATTTCGCTTTTTCATACGTTCTCTCTGGGGTGCCTATCCGCCCAAGTTCGATGTATTTTCCTCTTCCATAAAGTAAAAAAAAAAATAATAGAAAATAATTAAAATAAACAAGTTTTAACTTCTTCAATTAGAGATATGGAGATGATTTGGGTTAATTTGAATCCTTCTTTTGCGAGCTTATCGGCTAATTTATTTCCAGTCATTTCACAATGGCCAAGGATCCACTGTTATTTTATAATAAATTATATTTAGCGATCTACAACAAGAGAAATTACTAACACTAATAGCCTTGTATGACACCTACACATTAGTATATCATAACAATCGACCAGAGATAATCGAATCGATAAAACTATCGAAGATCGGAGCGGTGCATGCCACACAGGCCGCCGCTGAGCGCGTGGGCGAGCCAAGGTGCGGTCACAAAAAATGCTGCTAGAGCATGTAGTGGTTCAATTAGTGACAGTATCTTTATTGGAAAAGAACAATGCTCCGCGAGCGGTCTCCCTCCCCCCCCCCGTCATTACGGTAACGGCCTCTGGGGAGCTATTGTTGAACCGCTGTTATTTCAACAATCTCCAGCCCCTAAGCTCGTTTTCTTCGGCTAGGTCCCAACGTGGCATTATTTCCAATTATTTTACAGTTACAGCCCGATGGGTTATTATATTTTGTAAAATGAGTATTTTCATTATAATTTTTGCTCTATAAACACGTCATTAACACCAGCAAAACAAAAGAAAAAAAAAAGTAAGTCGTATTTTTTGTTAAAAAGGAAGTGAGTACTAAAGAAATGTTTAATTTATGTAATTAACAACTTCTTCAGTGTAAACGTACTACAGAAAAAAATTACTTCAAAGAGGTTTGTAATTTATAACCATTTATGTTTAAAATAAAGAAACCTGCTGAGTGCTTCAACTATTTTTAGGGAATCAAAAATACTAGGATCGGGAACATTAATTTAGGCACTTATAAATACGGATCAATGCCTATGACAAAGATATGGAAGAAAAAACACAGTTTCATCACCACGTTACATGAAAAATCATTGATTTAAACTCTCTTTTATTGTATTAATAAAAAGTCTATTTAGGCAATTATGTTTATTATAATACACCACAGATCATGAGAAAACAAGAAATAAACGCGTTACATTAATATATTGAAGTTATTTGTTCTGAGTAAGTACCTTAAGTCACCTGAGAGTTATAAATCACCTTATTGTTTAACACAACTTGAGGTGATTCTTAAGTTTTGATTACACTTAATCTCAACCTTATTAATACGAACTTAAAGCTCATTAAACGAGAAAGATTTTACAATACGATAGTAAAAACCGGCTGTATTGTAAGGGGCGTAAACAGTGAGTTTTACCAACACAGAGAGAAAAAGACACTGAGATATATCCTTGGGCTAAGAAAACAACAAATAACATGAAGACATTGAAGACCTAGAGACATCATTGAGGAATAAAGGGTTGAAGTTTTAAGTTCACATGAAGATAATGGGAAAGGATAGATTGGACATGCGGATCTTTGGCAAAGTGATAAAACATCAAAGGATATCTTGTGCAGGTCATAGAAGAAACAGGCTAGGGATCACATAAGAGGACTACCAAGACAGAGAGAAGTTGAGAAACAAAGTAGATGGAAAGGAGGTTCTTGTAGTGGAAAAGAAAATGAAGGAAGGTATAAGGTGGACAGAAAAGCGAAGAGAGGAGGTGTGTCAGATAAAAGGAAAGACAAGAATTGATATAATCATGTTCCTAAGCTGGCCTATATCGCGATAAATAAGTGGCTTAAATGAAGAAAAGCTTCTGAAATCGACACTTCGCCCCCAGAACTGTTTGATAATGAAGGAGAACATCTAAGAGCAAAGTTGTAACAACTAATCCAGATGAACCAGAGGAACGGATACTGGAGACCTGGAACATAGAGCTGCTCTATCTTTAAAAAGGGCTCTATATATGAATGTGGCAATTACAGAAGCATAGTACTTCTTCCACTTGCCTTTAAAATAATGACTAATATTCTAAATCGGAAATGAAAAGTTAACAGGACCATGCAGAATTAACAGGGCAGCAAGGAGCACGCTAGACCAGATCTTCATTCTAAAACAAGTACTTGAGAAACGATTGGAAGTAGGTGTGGACATTTATGCGATCAAAGCAGCATATGATTTCGTGGATAGAAACTATGAAACAAATGGAAGATAACTGAGCTGGGTATTTCACTAAATTTAGTGAGATTTTAAAAAATTTATTTTTTGAATAATATAAAATTTTGTCACTTGGTCAATGGTTATAGGGAGTAAAAGATCATATTCACGCTATATGTACCAACAAAATATAATTAATAGAACCAAAATAACAACTAAATAAAAATTAGAAAGCATATACAATAAATAAAATGAAACAACTTAAAGATAAGTAAATTTAAAAAAACACATACATTGCTATATACACTATTTACAATCAGGAGAGGGAACTCCGAGGCAGGCTTGTCCCTCTAACTATGGAGGGGAAAGTAGGACTCTAGGAGATCTCTGCGCTACTCTCTCAACCTCGTCACTGGTTGGAAATTCATGGAATATACCGCAGCAAGTGTAATTGTATATGAAATAAGATTTTTCAAATTCTATTCTTAGCTTGCTCATTTTTTAAGAAAAGATGAGCAATAAAATATCTTGGGAGGAGAGGAGGAGATTCGCTCTTGCGCCATCGACCCCTGAAAGGAAGCGAGGATTTTAAAAACACTGAACGCTTGAACATAATCCACCGTCATATCGTAGAAATCCGAAAAGTTATTATAGAGCGAAATCCAAGTGTCAATAGTATTTTCATGAAAAGCTTCGATAACCTAATAATGAACTGAAATATTGAAGAAATCCGATAATCTTGTGCTTGGTTTTACGTTTTGAAATATGATAAACACATTTCAACAATTAGAGTGCTTTTAATAATAAATAATATAAAAAAAGAAAGTTTACTAGTTTAAAGAAATTATTGTAATTACAAGAGAAGTTTAACTTTAACCTTCGTTTACCCAAAACTTAGTTTTAGCCATTTACACTCGTTGATTTTTAGGGGCCTCATGTATAAGGATTGAAGTCTTACTTCAATCTTGTTATTATAAAGTTTGTAAATGTGTGTCTTGTCTGGACTTTCTGATAATTCGACATTTTTTCTCTCACGTATATGACCTTCGAATGACCTAGACATAATTAAGGAGTTCTTGTATTTATATAGTTAAGTAACAATTGGGGGTTGAGAACGATTTTTTAAGCAGAAGAACTTAGCGTTAAGCGCTACCTAGGAATTCTTCCATCGTTCTAATTAATGATTACATTATAAAACTATTTTTTTAAAAGTATATTCAATAAGTTGTTTAATAATATTTCTAATATATTTGTGCTAAATATTTCTAAACTATGAGGTGAAGGAGCGTGCAAGTTGTGGAGTGTGTAGCCATGTTGGTCCTTGAGCCAGCTGGGGCCCACACTGGGGCTGATCCTCGCACTCTCGCCTTCGTCATCATCATCAAAGATATTTAACCAGTTTTGATGATGATGATGATGATGGTCGTACTGTGGTATAAACATATGTACAATACTCTGCCAGGATAAACGAGTCTTGAAGAGTGAAGAATGGTCTACGAAAGAACTATCATGGCTAAGCAGATTGCAATGGAATCTTAGGCCTATTTATGTAGTCCATCTTTTGTCTCGATTTTGTGATCAAATTATCTTAGAATCCAAGAGGAAAACAAATGGGTATATACGAGTTGTTAATACCTTATTAAATAGACAAAGTTTGTCAACCTCCAGATAGTTGTAGGTAACCATGAGATGAAGCTATACACAAAGTTTCAGGCGGATGTTAATAATTTGATAAATGTGGATCTGTACCGCGGGATATATTTATGATAGTCATCGACGAACTAAAAATCTATTGAAATATAATTCTTTGGGCACTTTGTACATAGTGTTGCCCAAATCGGTCTTGGTCTTGCACTTGGCAGCCTAACTGTTGCTAGACCAAGACCAGGACTGATAGAAAAAAATCGATTTTTTAAATAAAAACTAAGGCAAAATAGTTACTAATATTTGACAATCTTAGTTACTATATGTTAATAATTGGTATAACCAATATACTTTTGCATTTAACTCCTCTAATTTTCCATTCGGGCTTAGTTAGATCTCTCCTATATATCTTTATAGTAATAAGCTAATAAATAGCTACAAGACCGATGCGAGGCTCTTTCGCAAGACCAAGACTCGTCTCGGTCTCGAATTTGGGCAATACTATTGATAATATTATTTTGTATATACAAATAAACATATTTCATAGATGCCTCTTATAAGTCCAATGCATTAAGGATAAATATAGCAATTTGATGTGAGAGTTTTAATATGGCAAGTTCTAAAACTCAGCTTGACCCATCAATGGCATCAGATATCCATTGAACCGTTCATAATCTCATCGATGGAAACATTGATGGAATTCAATGATTAAATCACGGATGGTTCAATTAGTTAAATTTGAAAACTTATTAGGCATAATAATTTGCAAGCCCACAGATCACAGTGGACATAAGGCTATTAAAAAGATAGGACGAAAATGTATAGCATTAGAACGAAATTAAAAAAAAAAATTTAACAAGTGAGACGTGTCCAAAGTATCTTTATTTTAATTGTTGAATGGACTTTTTATATATAGTTATGAAATTAACTGTTAAAGAAGGTGAGGATAAGATAATGATATAAAAAGTGCGACTTGAAAATGGGCAATGTTGGCCTCAAACGTTGGGAAAATAAATAAAAATTAATTGAAGCATTGAGAGGAGGTGAAAAGGTTCAATAATGTTATTTCCTTGAAATTATTAATTTTATTAATTAATTGAAGATACCTTTGGAAAATTTGAAGATTTTAAGGAAAAAGAAGATTCCACAAACACAACAGAAGAAGATAATATTAAACAGCTGATTAAGAGGGATAAAAGGAGTAAAAAATATTCATTTCTAAAAATAATAATACCAGTTTTTAAATTAAATAAAATAAAAAAAGAACAAATTAATAGATACAAAGAAAAAACTCGAAGGTGTAAATAAAATCCATACCCAACAAAACTCAATGGATACACGGCTACTCCACAAATAACATTACTAAAATAAGCATATAGCTCGAAGACTGACATACAGTGATTACGTTTTAAATGGTATAAGTCCAAACTATAAAACAATGAGACTCTAAGATACAGGTTAAGATACAGGTGAACAGTTAATCGTGAACAGTTGGATTTAGAAATAATTTTAATTCGATAGCTATACTATTTGTTATTTTATTAACTGACTAATATGTTAGAAATTGTTAATAGTAAATATAATTTCTAAACGGACAATTTTAAGTAGTCATATCATCTGTATGGCCTAGGCTCTTGGATGGTTGAAGGGATGTTGTCCTGCCTCTAGTGTAAATATCTCCGCATACCTGCACGCCAAACTGTCTCACCGCCAGCGACACGAAATGAAATTTGATTTTATTTAACATGGGCTTTGAACACAGTGGGTCTGAAACACGTCTAAATAACAAAAATTTGCATTAAACATGCTATTGGTGGACCTACAATTTTTTATCCACGAAAATTCCCAAAAAATGGCATTTTCTCATTAACTTAATTAATTTAATCAGGTACTTAATATTGATGATACTCATTTACTTTCCACTCGAATCGCAAGATAATTTGATCATATAATCGAGAAAAAAAATGGGCCTACACATTATTGGGCCATTTGGCTTTTATAACCTCGTTAATTTATCATGTTGGGGAAGAGATAGGGGTCACGCACGCCAAATGGTCCAATATTTTTGTAGGGCACCTTGTTTCTCGATTGTGAATTATTGATAAAAATTTTCTCCAAGAAAGTCCATCCTGGATTGGAATAAAATCTTGAAAAGTTGGACGTTTATAGAACAATTAGAAAAAAAAAATAATAGATTCTTAAAAAATGTTGACAAAATTATGAAAATGGATTTTCCTTTTTTTCAGCACAATAATCTAATTGTTTACAAGCACTGAAAATAGCTTCCGATATTTCTGGTCGTTTTAATGAATATATCTTCTGTGCCTCGGAGATATGGGACACCATGTCCATTTTTATATTAAATAATTTAGTGACTAAAAAAATACAAAAATATGGTGAGCACATCACACCTCTTCTTTGCAGAAAAAAGTATTTTCAGACAAAGGGAAAGTGAAAGTAAAATTATTGAGGCTATATTTATTTACAATTGATTGTGGTTTTTTTTTGTTTATTTTTGCTTGTTTAAATACGCTTATATATACAAATTTTAATTTTTATATCACTGTATTCTATACAATTAAGTATTAAATAATACCAACGATAGCATTTATGAAAATCGTATATGTATATGAACATAATTTTATCGGAGTCCGTATTATATGAAGCTCATGTTAACTATGTTCGAAGTTTAACAATATATCAAATTACTTTAAAGTTGATTGTCTCAAAAATGGCTCTGGACATAGGACTGAAATTTTGGATTCATCATTTTTTAAATACATATATACATAATTCCCAAGAATATTTTTGTTTTAAATTTCCATCAACTGGATTTTGACAAGATCCAAGATTGATTTCAGACTCAGTATGAACGTGTATAAATCTTAGTATAGCTATCAAGAGACTGAGAATCGAGCTGAGATAAATAAAACATCGAGTGCCGTAGTCATGATGAAATCAGCTGATCGTATTACAATCAGGTGATAAGAAGATAGGATTATAAAAACCTCTTACGTGTTAGGTTACAACCTTAGAGCTCAAGTCGGTAAGTGCAAATAATTTACATAAGATTGCGGGTTTCTGGATAATTTGAAGGGATGCAAAGCCGTCATTACAGGTAATTCGATTACAGAGTAAATTTTAGCGAAAACGAAAAAAAAATTCAAACATAAAAAAATAAGTTTGCAATTCTGAACTTCTGTTTCCTTAATGATATTTCAACATTAAAACAACAAAGAAAAACTGATATCTTGAACATTTGAAACTATAGAAACATCGTAATTATTATGAAAATTCCAATAAAAATGTCCTAAAATTTTGTTGATTTATCGTTCATTATGGATTTACTTTATTTACAGTTCTTTGTGGATGTAAAATGTGGCCGCATACTTTAAGGGATGAGCAACGTTTTAAGGTTTTTGAAAATAAACTATTGCGTAGAATATTCGGACCGAAGAAGGATGGATTAACCGGACAGTTTAGACGGTCACACACGCCGAATTGCGTTAACATAATCCGGTTAATATAATTGAGGTGATTACATCGCGTCGAATCAAATGGTTTTGTAAAATTGTTGTACGAATGGAAAATGTCTGAGGATTAGACCTAAGCGAAGGTGTGAAGATTGCGTTAAAGCCGATCTGAAGGGACAGGGTGGTGTCGGAACCTTCGGGTTCGCTAAGCCTTTTATTATTATTATTATTATCATCGTTTATTGAAAAGGAATCTACGATTGTAATATAAAATTTCTTCACAGCATTTTGTTGTTTTTTCCCCTTCCTTACTATCTTAAGGTATGGCAATTCGTGATCTTTGTTAGTTTTGACTCATCATGTTGTTTTAATGATTTTAACCTTTGAAAATGATTTCATATTGCCAGTGCATTGCAAAATAAACCAACTATCTTTATATCTTTCTTTATAAATACTAAATACAGGGGCTTTTCAAATTTTAGTTTAACAAATCTCCCAAAAAAGTTGTAAGGAGAAGGACGGATTTTTATTAAATTTTTTGATTCGGTCTTGAAACATAATAATATAATATAATACTCAAATATAAATAAGAGTAGTACGGTAAAAATGTCACTCCACTTTCATCTGATGATAACAGAATTAATGGAATCCCGAAAATGGCCGAGTGTGTCCGAATGTAGACGAAAGTTACCGAACCGTCTAGTAAGGTCCTGATCAGATTTGGAAAGGACTCGTGCTGGATTTGTTTCCCTCTTATAACTGGGAAAACAGCAATATAATTCATTGAAGTAACCCTCGACTATTCTCGAGGATGTTAGCATACTAGCCTAAGTGGAGTAGGATGGAGTAGGAGTAGACTTGGTATAGTCTATCTATAACAACGGTATAGGCCATAATGGAACCTAAATAAATTAATTTTTATTTTTTTTTTTTTTTTTTTTTTTTTTTTTCCTACCCCCCAGGAATTTCTTGAATAAATACAGTATGTATATACATAAATTTTCAACTTTCCTTTTATTGCCCAAGGGCATTTTAAGGTAGAGGGCTCTGCACGCTAAATGCGTTCTTTGCATCTGTGGCCAGAGGCCTTAACCTAAATAAATTAATAAAAATATGAGAGGAATAAAAACAATATATATCGTTCGTTGTTAATGAGAATGAAGAATAACGTAGGTAGTAGGCAAGAAGTTCCTGAGTCAGTCAGTATGCTATATAAATCATTCGTTCCACTCCTGTGGTTAAAAGTTGCCCCAAAATAACGGAATGTTATGAGAGTGAAGTGAACCATCTCTTTATGAAGTCTCCACCATGATTGGAGCATGAATAGCCAGTGAATGGGGGGACTAGGAGGAATAGACAAATTACAAACAGAAAGGATAACGGAATGGAATCAGAGTAAAAGTGAAACGTTGTAAGAAAGTGAAAAGGCACCCGTTGTAGCAGGGAATGTACCACCTCTTTATGAAACCTGCATCCCGATTGGAGAATAAATAGCCAATGAATGAGGAGACGAGGAGGAGCGGACGAATGAGATGGACAGAGGCTAACAGAATGGAATGAAAGTGAAAGTAAAATCTTGTCATAGAGTGAAAAGGCACTCCTTACAATAGATGATGCACTACGCACTATTTCATATTTTTATTGAAAGACAACACTATCTGCTTTTCACTAAAAAACTCCTTATGACTTTCTCCTAATTCAATTTCTATATGACCTTTGGAAAGCAAAGTTGGTGCTCTATAAGCCTATACATAAAATATTTATAATTAAGGCCCTCATAAGGAATAAATAAAGCACCATCCCTTTATCGTGCCTTCACGTTGATCGGAGGATAAATAGCTAATGAATGAGGAGACGAGGAGGAGCAGACGAATGACTAGGATGTAGGCTAACGGAATGGAATGAGAGTAAAAGTGAAATCTAAAAATAACGCAGATACTAGACAAGACGTTCCTGGATCAGTCAGTGGGTTATATAATGCAACTATATATTATTTACGTATGGTTAATTTAATGTTTCATCATTTTTCACGAAAATAATTCGAAATCATCTGTTCCACTCCAGCGGTCCAATGTTACCCTAGAATAACGGAATGTAATGATAGTGAAAGTGAAAACTTATTGCATAAGGAGATGTACCATTTCTTTATGACGCCTGCACCCTGATTTGAGGGTTAATAGCCAATGAATGAGGAGACGAGGAGAAGCAGACGAATGAGATGGAAGAAGACTAACGGAATGGAATGAGAGTGAAAGTGAAACCTTGTTAGAGAGTGAAAAGGCACCCCTTGCAGCAGAGGATGCACCACCCCTCAAGAAGACTGCAATCTGATTGGAGATTAACCAGCCAATGAGAGAGGAGACGACGAGGAGCGGGCGAATGACAAACAGGGATGTGGGTCAGAAGGTGAGGGGAGGGGGCGTGGGAAACTGGAGGCTGACGGCCTGGAGTCCTTGGCTACCGCCCCCCCCCCTCCTGCCTACCTCACCTCGCCCAGCCTACCTCAATCATTATCCCCATTCTTCCTTCTTCTTCCCTCCGGGATTTATCTTCTCCTCTTAGCGAACAATTATTCAATAATGTATTGTTATTATATACAATAACGTGTTATTATTAATTATTCGGTGAGTTATACAGATAACAATAAGTGGTTATGTCGTTCCTAAAGTCCTAAACAGCTGTCAACGTAATAAGAGAAAAATGAAATTCATAATTTCTTAATCTATTATTATCTATCTACACTAAGAATGGGATATCGAAGGCCCAATATAGATATTTTCAAATATCGGCCTATAAACATAGATACCATAGGCGCAGACTTTCCATTTCGATAGGGGGGGGGGAGGAGGGGATAACGAAGGAAAAAAAATAGAAGCAGTTTTTATTATGTATAAAAATTCAACATAATTATTGTTAATTATTTATGTCAATATTAATGAGCAAATATAATCAATAATATATAACAAATAATCATTAATATTAAATATTTAAAAATAAATTTATATATATATATATATATATATATATATATATATATATATATATATATATATATACTTTTTTTTTTATTCCCTCATTCAGTTTTAATACTCAGTGCCCTTAAGTGTGGCAAAATGTATTATTTCTCAATAAAAAGATAAAATTTTTATATGTGCATATGGATGTACTTGAACATATCTGAACAAAACAATTTGATTTATTACAATTTCTAAAGGACCACAACCATAAAATAAAAATACAATGTTTTCGCAGTCTAACTAGTTATGTAAAATGGCTATAATAATATTCTCTTTAAAATATAATTATACTTTTACTGAAAGAAGCTAGTCGACTGTTCTGTATATCATTGGTGATAAATAATTAGGACGCAGTCTTTTTTTTAAATTATTATTTATAACCCATGTTATACTTTTACTTATTAAATATATTTTTCCAATTATATCGTAAAAATATTTTAAGTAAATTTCGTAGAAATGGAGGTACACATGAGAGGCGAATGAATCATAAAATCCTAGCAAATGTTTCTATCCTATATATTATTTCTAAAAGGTGTTTGTTTTTTTCAGTATGTCATAACTTCGTTAATTCTTCATCAAATCCAATGATTGACCACTCATTTCAAAGATATTCTTCCCCTTCACACGCGAAAAATAGTCCTATCAATCCGAAATTTCTGGAAAAAAAATATGAAGGAAAAGAAACTTTATTTCTGAATAACTCAAAAATATGTATTTTTACTTATAGTCCTTAGCCTAGCCAGCAAGTCGAATATTCTTAATCTATTTTAGTTTACATATTTCATTAATTCATGTTTCTTATCAATTTTATTTTTTATTTTTTTACGTTAAATTATGGGCGATGGAGAAAGAAGGATATTCTCGCACTTTTCTCATTTTTATTGGGAGGGAGGGACGATACCCCCTCCCCCTCAATCAGCGCCTATTGGAATATCGATAGTCGATATTTTAATCGGTAGTATAAACATTTTTGAAACATGAATATAAATATTGATTCTCTAATACATAGGCGCATCCAAAAAGATGTTATTTTTCCTCTTTAAAATAATCAATGGTAATATCAATCTTTCTACTCTTCTTAGTAAAATTAATTTTCTAGTTCCTGTCCATCTTCTTCAACATCAGCTTATTTACAGAAATTTCCATTCGACTAATTATGCCTTCCATTAACCCACAAATAGGATTCAGTTAAATGCTAATTTATTTGCATCCTACATAGAATTCTTTGACAATTTATTACCAATTGCCTTGGTTAAAAAAGGTTCTAACTTATAAATTTGGGCAAGTTGAGTTTACTCAGTGAGAAACGCGTGATTTTTTTTTTTTTAAACAAGTTATCTTAAGATTTGAGTGGAAAGCAAATGGGTTTCATGAGTTTTTAGTTTGATAAATCTCAAGTTTGAAAATCCCTTATTTCCGAAATTTTTTGTAAATAAAAAAATATTTGTAATTGTAGGTTACGATAAGATGAAGACATTCACGAAGTGTTTGACGGATTTTAATGATTTGATAAAAAGGAGCCTGTAAAATACTGTACTGTACAATACAATCTAAAAGAAATAATAAAAATGTTGTAAAAAATAAAAATAATACAGAATACATTACGATAATTACATATGGGTATTTGTGCTTTGAGGCTTCATTAAATTGCAAGTTAATTCTGACCCTTTTTAATCATTTTATTAATGTGAATCATTTTATGTTTTCATAAAAAGATTTGGCTCAATATCTATCATAATAAATTCTACTGTATATATATAATGCACTACTATCGAATTTAGATTCTTAATCTATAAACTTTTAATTATCTGTTAAATACTTGGCGTGTTTAAAAGAAGTCTTCCAGACATTATTACACTTAAAAGGGAGTTACCGATGGATGAATGAATTTATTCACTGTAATATCAGCAAAAAATATTTATTGATTGTATTGTAATACAATTTGAAAGCTAAAAAAGATTGAAATTACAATAGATAAAAATTTGCATAGATCGCGATGTCATATCAAACTTACCGAATATTCCCTCCCATTTCAAAAGAGATTTTGGAAGACAGGGATACCCATCCTCCTCAACGTCGATGGCGCAAGAATCTACCCCCCTCCTCACTCTCCCAATATATTTTATAGCTCATATTTTTATATAAACTTGCTGCGGTCTGTTTCATGTTTTCCCCTTGTTTCTTAGTTTGAAACTTTACATACTGAAAATTTATAACACTGTCAAAATGTGCCCCCTCAAAAATTTAAAAAAACGTCAAAATAATTTGGAAGTTCAACCCTGGAAGTTGGAACCCACTTGGAAGAATTTCAAACTTTTTTTGGCGCCCATAACTAAACTTCTCATTTTCGAAGAAATTACCTTTTTGTAGTAAATTAGAAGTTGAGAATGAAAATTTTGTAGTTGTTTAATTTATAATGCAATATTTTTCATCATTTTGAATGATATTAAAAGGTAGCTTCTTATTTAATTAATATGAAAATCATGGCTGAGATGCTATTAGAAATAAAGCATGATGTGTTATTATTTATAACTTCGTTAGGTGTTATTATGCTAAAATAATTTTTCTTTTTTTTATTATATATACTAATTAATATATTGAATGCTACAATTATTGTATATTTTTGTGTAGAATGAAGAAGAATGCTTTAATGGGGTTCGGTACCTTGATTGGGGCCGGTGGAATGCGGTCCTATTGAAGTAAAAGTGACCAATTTCTCTATAGCAGACCTTTCCAAGGTGCATTCTTCAACATCCTCATCACAAATCGATGAGATACTCTCCAAGAATATATAAATAATATTTCGAATAAATAAGTGATGATGAATCAAAAGGCGATGTTCAATATAAACTTTAAACGAAATTAATGTCTCAAATTTAACTCAACTTTGCCCACAAAAATTGTTATAGTCCTTTAGATTATACATAACATTACGCTTCATGCTTTATATTATATTCTTCAGTATAGTATAATATATCACAGTATTATTCGGTAAAATTCTTACTAAAGTTCATAAAGCTTAGTCATTGACTTCCATTTATAGTCCGTGGTACAGACCACTTTTTATCGAATTATTAACATCCACCAGAAACTTCGTAAATAATTTCATCTCATCGTAATCTACAACTATTTTATTTACGAAAACTCTTGGAATTGGGGCGTTTTCAATCTGGGGGGAGGGGAGTAAAGTTTGTCTATTTAATTAGGTACTAAAAACTCGTAAATAAACATTTGCTTTCTACTTGATCGTAAGGTAATTTGATCACAAAATCGATAAAAAAGGCGGTCTACAAAAATATTGTGCCGTTAGTCTTATATAACCTCGTTATTTTGAAAATTTGGGGTGTAGGTCACGCCGAACTGCTCAATATATTTGAAGGCCACCTTTTTTCTCGATTTTGTGATTAAATTATCTTACGATCCAAGTAGAATGCAAATGAGTATTTACTAGTTTTTAGTAGCTAATTAAATAGACAAAGTTTGCCTCCCTTTAGATTGAAAACGCACCAATTCCAAGAGTTTTCGTAAATAGAATAGTTGAGGATTACGATGAGATGAAACTATTTAGACTATTTCAGACGTATGTTAATAATTGGATAAAAATGGGCCTCTACCACGGACTATTATGTCAGTAGGAAATCAGTAATAAATATGACTTTAAACACTTTTATTTTTAAATTTTGACCTCTGAAGAAAGTTAGTAAGGAGAAATGCATATTTAAATTATTTTCTATATCTTAAAATTTAGAATGAAGGAAGTTTACAAATTTTTCTGTTAAATTTTAGGATCAATATCGAGAAATCACCGAGGAATGAACATTACTTCGAACCTTCTGAAATGAATTAATAAAGTTTATCATCGGTTTTTAAGAAAAGTAACTAAGTAAATTTTTTATTGAACTAAACTTTTCAGCTTACATTAATCATTCCAGACAAGTTTATTGATGCGAAAAAAGGTTTGTTGCGAGATAAAGAAAGTATATCGAAGTACTTACAGATTTGATTTTCAAAAATGACGATATATACATAAACATACAAAAATATATATTATAATTTATTATATATTATATATATTTTTATATATATTAACAAGATATATATTAACAATTTCACTTATGATTGTGAATTACTT
Source organism: Nezara viridula (assembly GCA_928085145.1). Classification (NCBI taxonomy): domain Eukaryota; kingdom Metazoa; phylum Arthropoda; class Insecta; order Hemiptera; family Pentatomidae; genus Nezara; species Nezara viridula. Next base: position 149,869,083 of record OV725080.1, on the reverse strand, counting down.
CAACACATATTATAGTTGATTATTGTAAAATGCCTTAATAATATTACATGAGCTGGTTGAAATATTATTGTACAAAAAAATGTAAAATTGTACCGAGGCGCAAGTTACAAATAGAATTCCTACAGCTTATTCTGTAAGCTCGGTAACAAGGTTGTATAACAACCATATACTTTGTCCAATGTCTTTAAAATGAAATTCCATTTCCTCCAGAGACGTTTCCCAGAGTGAAGAGATGGATAATAAGATAAGATATTCGTCTGAAGCAATATCTTTGCTGGAATGCAAAGCCGTAAAATATTACCAGACTGGCTGTCTGAAACAACAACTATCAGACATCTTTGAGGAGAGGAATTTCAATACACATGTTCCTCTCACCTGAGAAAGTAATGGCAGTAGAAAGAGAACTTATAAATCGACTGAGTATTTATATAAAAGTAATCTCTTTTTTGGTACAGAGGTCTTCATATTTTAAGTAAGGCTCCGTGAGAACTTAAATGTTTATATTGGAGCTAAATGAAGTTATTAAGTACAAAATCTATACCTTCACTCAACCAATAGGTCTGAGATTTCTCGATAATTCAAACTTTTATATTTTTGTTTACAATAATATACAAGATATTTTTTTATAGGCTCTACTGATTGTCCAAAAACCCTCCACTCCATAATGTCTTTGGAATTTTCAAAAAATTCTGTTACCGAATGAAAGACAAGTTTATAGAATTTTGCAGCCTAGCTTATTATTCTTTTTCACTTCATCTTTATCTTCCTAAGCCAACACTGGAATTCTTCACCTCTAACAGAGTATTCTCTTCATAGCTTAAATTTGTTTATTATTTAATATTCAAGACTTTTAGAATTTTTTTTTTCTCCACTAAGGAAACTCACTATTCCATAACCTGAATTTGGTATTGCCTCTTTTGAGATTAATCCAACAAGAGTCCATTGATCTTTTAGACACACATCATATAGACAACTGTTTCCTTATTCCTTACGTGTCATTTAAGTTTTCTTCCTTCTTCCTTCATCTACTTTCATATGTAAACTTCTCTAGTTACTTTCCTAGTTTGTTTAAATTAAATGTGTTTTAATTATCAATGCAAGTTTGGCTTTCTTACTGTCAAAGGTAGGGATGCTTTGTATTGAGAACGTGAATCAACTCTTTGACACCATGTTTAGCAGGTTCTCATTTTTTAAATATAAATATTATGAATATTAAAAAATAAATTCAAAATTTTCTTCAGATATTGTTCAGACCAGTTCATTTTTGCTGTTTGGCCACTTACCCTAAAACAGCCTGTATACATACCCATTTTATTCACCGCACATTTATTACGTCAATTTTATTTATCAGGTGCAGTTGTGTCGGCAGCGTTGTGTAGTAGAATTTTCCGAATAACTTGTCTTTCTTCGGTCAAAAATATTTCACGCAATATGTTATTTTCATAAACCTTACAGAGTATATAGATACGTTTTAATCTAATTATCAATATAATTAATACAAGAATTTAATTATAAAAAGAATGATGCTTTTACTAATTGTTTTGTATTTATTTAAGACGCCCTGCAGGATTCAGCACAAAATAACCTCCGTAGAATAGAAGAATATCCTGATTTTATTTTCTCTTGCTGGAATCCGTTCCAAAATAAATCTCGGTTGCGGAGATCCCGATGCCGGCTCCAGACGACCCCCGGTGGCGCGGTAGATTGTATGTAAAACACCCGGCCATCGCAGCCTCACGCTCCTTCTTAATGAGATACCGTCATGACTCTTCTCCAGCCGATGTTCGAGCCTTCATTCTCGAGCGGCTGTCTGGAAGGATGTGTGATCCGGAGGAAGCAGGACATGGCATGAGTACGAGTCTTGGTCATCAATAAAGGCACATGAGAGGCAGGTATTCAACACAGGTGTATTTTATAACAGAGTTGCTAATATCATCTGTAGAAAAAAAAATGATAATTTTGCAAACTTTTTTTTTTACACAAATCTATATAATTCAATAAAGATATACATTTTATTTTTTACAGACCTTGCAGATCTATTTCCACCTTAACCAGTCTCATCAATCTCTGACCATCTTGGGCTATTGCTTTTTATTTATTTGCATGCAGCCCAACAACTAAAAATATCTGGTGTGTCAATTCACACGACTTTCCTACCTATTTCAGAAAAGTTTTTATATCTTTACATATGTTCATGAAAAAACAAAAAAGAATAGAACTACATTTATTTTCCTGAAAATTGATCAAACATAAGATTGGAATACGATTTATTTGATAAACTAAAGCAATGTTAACCGGCTTAAGGTAGATCGGTGTAAAAAGTTCAATACTCACTAATATTGCTGATCAAAAACTTTTTGCCATAGCTTAGTATTGTCAAACAATAATTTCTGTTAAAATTAGAGGAAATTGTGAAGATTGTGTGATGCGGCCAACAGATTTTCTTACTTTCACTTAGTCATCTTTATTCTCTCATTCACCCCTTTCTGACACCAGGATATGAACCCGTAATCTTACATTGGAAGTTGAATAGCTGTAACCTCGTTAATAGCTGTCCAAAAGGAACGATTTTTATATGGCTTTGTAGGGAATTTCATTACCTTTGTACATGCGTACATCATTTATTGCGCACAAGCTATTGCGCATGAAGCACTGAATTGGTGTCATAGGCTTCAGTAGCCAAATCCTACAAAATAAAAAAAGAAGCAACGAAATCGGTTCAGTAGTTCCCGAGAAAATCTTGGCACAGACAGACGGACCAATGGCTAAAAATGTGTTTTTCGGACTCTGGGGGCTGTGAAACGTATAGATCCGTCGAAAACCGCATATCGGGAATTTGACCCGATTGCAATACTTTCCTTACCTAGTATAGGCAGGATAGTAAAAATACATTCAACCTTGTAGAAAAACAGGAGCAGCAATAATTTCATTTTAGCCAAAAGGTTTTCGTCCTTATCAAACCAAGGTTGGATACTTATAACTAGTGTTGCCCAAATCGCAATTGCAAAATCAAAACTTGCACTTTGCAAGACCAAGACCAAGGCCACCTAACTGTTGCAAGACCATGACCAGGACTGGTAAAACAAAATAATCGATTTTTTGAATAAAAATTAAGGCAAAATAGTTACTAATACTTGACAATCTTAATTACTTTATGTGAAGAATCGGAAGAACCAATATACTTTTGCATTTACTCCCCTAATTTTTCACTATGGCTTAGTTAGATTTCTCTTATCTAAAAAAATACAGTAATAACTCTATAGTTTTTTTTTAAACTTTCATTGAGTATTAATACAGTCTGCCACACTGAAGGGCATTGGTACTAGGGCTATAGTATTCATTCACACAATATGTTTCAATATGTATCTCTATAGTAATAAGCTAATAAGTAACTGCAAGACTCTTGCGCAAGAACAAGAACATGACCAAGACTGAGTTTGCAAGACTCAGTCTCGGTCTCGCATTTGGGCAACACTGCTTATAAACTCAAAAACTATAGTATAAGGTTAACCTCCCCATTTTCATATATTCACTGCCTACTACACAGTCATTATTTTATTTTTATTTTTTCTGTAGTCTTTAAGAATTTTAGATCTTTTTCCAGTCTTCTCCATCTTTGGCTATTTCTTTATAGTTATTTGCATCTTTGTTGGTGGTCTCATGTCAATTATTGAGTCATTCACTGTGTGGAGGCTCCCTGAAAGAATGTTCTGAGCTAATGGCTCCACCCATCTTAACCTCCCTGGCTTCATGTCATGAGATATTGATTTCACAGCTTCTATAAGTAGTTTATTATTGGTGCTTCTTCACTATGCCTTAGTATTCTGATCCTAGACAGCTTCGTTCATCTTGAGGAGGATTTTTCTCTCAAATCTTTGCTGGTTAGGGTTCAAGTATCGCTGTGTTCTACCATGACATAAATTTGTACATCGTTTATTTGAGATTTCCAGAACGTTTTCCGGATTTCAATGCCTTTGAAAGAAAGACAAAACCTCTGTTCACATTATTATAAGATGTTCTATTTTTGACGGTTGCTCATGAATTGAGGTTATAGTGGAGCCGAGTTAATAAAATTTGTCGAATATAGTGAACAATTGCCTTTGTTACGGCGAGATCTTCAGTTTACTGTCATATATATATATCTTCATTTTTTGTATGTTAATAAAGGTTTGGATGTTAAAGATAAATAAAAAGGGAAATCAGGAAAACATGAGATGATTCGTTGTATTAAGAAATGAAGTAACAACCGTTCAAAGAATTAAGTCTTAATAGATTTTAATCTTAATTAACAGAAAAAAGTTAATTCCATCTATAAATGGACTTTGATAAATATCACGGTTAAAAGAAATTATCACATGAAATGATGGCAATGTTGAGGTGATGTTAGTTTTTAACGATAGTCAACAGTTAGAAATGCACATAATAGATAAAGATGTTTTAGGAATTGTTGGAATTCTTAAAATAAAATTGAATATAGTAGGCTGTGGAATGGGGGCGAACTAGAAACTACTAAATATTTTAAAAATGTGAAAGAAGAAAAGAATTCAGAAAAAGATAAAAATGAATTAAAAAAAAGTAACAACATAATTAATTTCCATTTTTAGCTTCTCACCTACCCTAAAATAATAGTCCGTGGTACAGACCCATTTTTATTGAATTATTAACATCCGCCTGAAACTTCGTAAATAGCTTCATCTCATCGTCACCAACTACTTTATTTACAAAAATTCTTGAAAATGGGGCGTTTTTAATCTAGAATTGAGCAAACTTTGTCTTTTTAATGAGGTACTAAAAACTCGGAAATAGCAATTTACTTTTCATTTGGACCGTGAGATAATTTGATCGCAAAATCGAAAAAAAAAAAAGGTGGCCTACAAATATATTGGGCTGTTTGGTCTCTACAACCTCGTTATTATTATTATTATAAACTTATAACTATAAGTTGGTCTATTATTTTTTCGTTTAAATCTTACGTAAAGTTTCTGTTAGTTTAATCATTTTAATTTTTATTTTCGAATCCCATTGTTTAAATATTTCATGTTAATATTATCGATAAGGAAACAGAGGATATTCTTGGAATTGCGTTTGCCAGAATCACCGATTCTGTATTTATTGTTAAGTAAGCTGTTCTATTCACTGAGAGAGAAAAATGCTGGAATCGACAGAATTCCTTCAACATTCCCTCGACTTCCTTAAATACCTTTTAATCTCATCGAACCTATTCATTAATATGACATGCTTTTAGTCAAGTCGTTTCCGAAAGAATCCCTCCACAAGCAAAAAAGTAAAATTATGTAATCGTTTTTAAAAAAATTCGAAAGAGAAACTTCCACTTTTTAGAACAGGCATATAAAAATTAAAGATTGATCCAGTTAAAAAAATAAATGATGTTTTTATAAAAAAATAGATAAATAGCACCAGGCATAATAATATATGAAATAAACACATATTAAACCAAAATAAATCTCAGACATAACAATAATAGAATGAAAACAGATAACCTTAACTACTTCAGCTTTAATTACTATCCTCGAATATTTTAACAGATCAAGAAATGATAAATAAACAATAGCCTGGAAATATAATAATATATTTTCAAACCATTTCAGTAAAAATAAAAGACTGCATTCAAATATTGGATATAAAAAAAAAAACTCCACAGGAGAATCATTAAGAAAGCTTAAACAGATAATAAAACGACATAAAAAATATTATCGAAATCATGCAGCTTCAAGCAGACATGAGGATGTTAAAATATTAGGTAAAGAATATGAAAGAAAACTTATTAATATATATATATATATATATATATATATATATATATATATTTTCTTTAAACGAGCATTAAACATACAGTAAAAATAATAATAATAATAACTAATACCTTGTACCAATTTATATCTATAGTATCTTTTTTTTAGCTCTCATGAACCCCAGCAACGTAAGTTGAAACGTCGGCGAATCCAATAAAATATTATTATAATATATAGTTTTATATATTGACCGCGCTCACGACCAACTCTTCTAATTATAACCATCTCCACACCGTTAAAGTTTTTATTTATTGATTTATTGAATAATATAACATTCTATTACTTGGACATTGGTTAGAGGGAGGTAAGATCAAATTAAGACTATACGTATAAAAAAATATAAAATAAACAGTTTTATTAAAATAAAGGTCATCAAATGCTGTTTTATTGGTTTACTTTATTCGAATGAAAGAACGAATATTATTTTTTCTCTGCAAACACCGATCAACCGGTTTTTTGTTAAGACGGTTTTGAAGTTTAATTCTTTCCAAAAAAGACCCTATTCAAGAAAAAATGTTTTTTAAGTACCTGAATAATCAGTGATATTCAGAAGCATGTACCCCAAATAAATAGTTTCTTAATTTATTTTTTATTAAATATTGAATTTGATGTTACAAGTGGAATAGAAAATATAGTTTTTCTTGTTTCCATAAAATCTTTTAATCATGGTGTAACCAAGATTGGCAGCGTTGTCTAAGACTAAATCTGGGAAGCCTTGAAAATAAAATAACCGTTTCTTCTTTTTTTTTTTAGACTAATTATTATTATAGTCCGTGGTACAGAACCTTTTTATCAAATTATTAAAATCTGCCTGAAACATCGTAAATAGCATCATCACATCGTAAGCTACAACTATATTATTTAATAAAACTCCATGGATTGGGTCGTTTTCAATCTGGAGGTCGGCAAACTTTGTCTATTTAATTACGTACTAAAAACTCGGAAATACCCATTTGCTTTTCACTTGTATCGTAAAATAATTTGATCACAAAATTCAGGAAAAAAGTTGGCCTACAAAAATATAGGGAAGTTTGTCCTATATAACCTCGTTATTTCGATATTTTTGGAGTGTAGGTCAAGCCAAATGGACCAATATTTTGAAGGCCACCTTTTTTTCTCGATTTCGTGATCAAATTATCTTATGATCCAAGTAAAAAGCAAATGTACATTTACAAGTTTTTAGTGCCTAATTAAATAGACAAAGTTTGCCGAAATCCAGATTGAAAACGACCCAGTTCCAAGAGTATTCATTAAAAAAAATAGTTTTAGATTACGATGAGATATTTATGAAGTTTCAGGTGGATGTTAATAATTTTATAAATTACTCTGTACCACGAACTATTAGCATGTGGAGGTAATTCTCTGAACGATTGTTATGTTAGATTTAGATGGCCTTTGTACATAGTTAATAGAATAAGTACCGTATTAGTTATAATTATTATCTTTATTGGTTGTCATATCTTTATATCTTTTTTTACTTACCTTTATGTTGTATATCGCTACTATTCGAGCAAAACGTCGTATATAAAAATACAGATTATTTCTTTATTACTTATTAGTATAATTCCGTATTTTATTTTCTTATTTTACAGACTACTTATAGCAGTTACAGATTACAAAATGTCATCTTTAGTGCAAAGAAAATAAACATATAAAATTATTACGTGCAACATTTTGCACTAACATTAGCGATATGGTAGTTAAGCTTAAATTTTATCTTTTTTCATTTGCTTTATTTTTTTTTTTTTGTACATATTATTAGTATTGTATATATTCCTATAGATAAACTACTTGTAATCTGAAATAAACTTTTTGAAATGAATACTTCATTAGGTGCGTTTGCACTTTCTTTGTGGACAGTGAATTACATTTATTCGTCTGATCTCCGGTGTGAAACACTCGGGTAAAGTTATCTGGAGTGAACTAATAGAATTGTTTTTGCATATAGATTAAAATATCTCAGAAACTAAAGTTCGGACCTGTATACTGTGAGTGAGAGAAATTTTCAGCATTTCATCCTCTCTGTAATGGGCTATTATTAAAAATTGTATCTAAGCATGACGCCGTGTTAGAGAGACGAAAAAGACAAAATAGTGTCGGAAACCAAATGATAATGAGTTTTATGAAAGATATGGATTAAAATATCCCAGAAACTAAAAATCGAACCTACCTACTGTAAGCGAGGGAAATGTTCAGCATTTCATCCTCTTTATAATGGGCTATTATTTATAATTTATATTTCATATTATTAATGTGGCCTTGTTGATGTTTTCACTTATTTATATCGTGTGGTCTAAAGCACATCTTTTTTTTTTTTTTTTTTTGGCTGCTTTATAAATCCAACCTAACCTTTCACCTGGCATGGTAACATACATGTTATTATGGCCGAAGAATGATTAACAATGGGTAAGTATTTATTTATAGTTTCTATAATTGTCTCTTTGGAGATTAAAGGTAAAAAATAGCCAAGCGCCCAACAAGTTAAATTCACAATATAAAATAATTTTAAAAAAATTTAAATTTATTTTCCTTAATGATTAGTGTTCACTTTGGAAATAAACAACTCAGTTATGAGTTATAACTTCGGTTTTCGACACTATTTTCTCCTTTTCTTCTCTCTAACACGACGTCATGCTTAGGTATAATTTTTAATAACCAATTAGGGAGAGGATGAAATGACGAACATTTTTCTAACAGTATGCAGGTCCGAATTTTAGTTTCTGAGATATTTTAATCAATATGCAAAAAAACTTCAATTAGTTCACTCCAGACGACTTTACCCGAGTGTTTTACATCAGAGATCAGACGGCTAAATCTAATTCACTGCGTGAAACGCGCCTACAGAAGTATTCAACTCAAAAAAGTTTGTTTCATTGGTTCAAAAAGTTACAAGTAGTCTATTTACGGAAATAAATATATACAATACTAATTATATTTAAAAAAAAAATAATAAAGTCAAGAGAAATCTTAAGCTTAACAACTATATCGCTAGTGATAGTGCAAAAGGTTGCATGTAATAATTGTATATGTTATGGATATGAAACACAACGGAAGGAAGTTAAATTGGAAAACGATATAACTGAAATTCGGAAAAATACGACCAAATTGGCAAAAAAGGTCTTTTAATTTCTTCGAATAACGCACCTACACAACACAATTTAAAATTTGCTGATTATTTTTTTAAAATTTTTTATGCTTTCAATTTATTGTTAAATTTTATCTCATCTGATGTAAAATAAATATTTTGTAAGGGCTAAAATGACCCGTAAGAGGTTGAAGAGCCCCGCCATTGTTATAAAATAAATAAAATAAATAATTGTATATGTTTATCTTCTTTGCACTAAAGGTGATATTTTGTAATCTGTAATTGCTATAAGTAACCTGTTAAATAGTAAAATAGCTGTAGAAAATATTTATTTATTTATTAGTTACGCATATTCCTGGCTCACAATAAATTTGCCGGTAATTGGAAAATAAAATATGGAATTATACTGTCAAATCGTAAAAAAATAATCGATATTTTTATATCGACCAATAGACAATGAGGGAGTACAAAGTAAAAACAAATTAATTATTTTTAAAAAATTTTGAGAATGAATTCTCCCCTTTTTTGAAAAATTTCAGGAAGAAGACAGGACATAAATTTGGTTTATCCTCTCCCCCTTCCACTTCCTCAATTAGGACCCCACTTGAAAGCGAACCGGCCCCCGGGACCAAAAAGCGAACAAAAAATATGTAAATGTTTATAGAGAGAAGAAATAAAAGAAAAGTGGAACAATACCTTGGGAGTCCAGCGATAAATCTCATCCTGAGAACCACACTGTGGCACCGCCGAGCTGCCTGGATATCTTCATAGATAACTGAGCAGCTTATTAATTGCTATCCAGCTTATCTATTTCTTAAAATATATCTAGTAATGAGATAATAATATGTATAAAAAGCATGCATAAATAGAATATGTAAGCATTTTATCAGATCGGAAACGAAACACACCGAGTAAGTTCTTACGAATTCATAAACGTAAGTTATTTTTCAATCAACAATTAATTATTTACATCTTAAGGATAAGGCATTGTTAAAATGCAAATTATCTTCTGTATGCCAAAGAAGGTGGTAGGTAGATATGAAGATAGGGAGTAATCGAAAAAAAAAAGTATAATAAGTCTCCGTTGAGAGCTGTTTCAAGAAATAAAATACTAAAATTGATAAAGAATAAAATATAAACCCATCATTACATAAATTTTTTTTAAGAGAAAATTTCTTTGGGAACGTTTTGCATTTTTTTTTTTTTTTGTTTGAGCCATATATATCTCCGATCTCCTAAATGTAACGCTCGGGTAAAGGCAGCTGGAGTCAACTAATTGTTTTGTTATATGAATTAAAATATCTCAAAAACTAAAATCGGACCTGCAGAGAGCAAGGGAAATCCCTTGCATTTCATCCTTCATTGTTCATCATTTCATCCTTTTTGAAATGAGCTCTTATAAAAAATTTTATCTTGACACGACGCCGTGTTAGGCAGATGAAAAGGAAAAAAATTAGTATCCTAAACCAAATAGTAACGAGTTTTATGGAAGATGAAGATTAAAATATCTCGGGAACTAGAAATCAGACCTGCATCCTTTAAGCGAGAAAATAATTCAGCATTTTATCCTCACAGTAATAGGATATTATTCAAAATTGTACTGAACCCAACGCCGTGTTAGGGTGACGAAAAGGAATAAAATATCATCGAAAGCCAAATGATTTTATTGAAGATATGTATTAAAATATTTCAGAAACTAAAAATCAGACATGCATACTGCAAGAGAAAGAAATGTTCAGTATTCACGCTCTTTATATTGAGCTATTATTTATAATTTATACTTCATATTACTAACCTCGCCCTGTTTATGTTTTCACTTCTATCGTATAGTCTAAAGCACACATCTTAGTTTTATTTGGACATTTTTCGAATACACATACGTTTTTCAGGGACACTTGGTTGTTTAGATTCTGGTATTATGTGAAATTGGATAAACAATTTAAATATAAAAATCATAACAAGTTACAAGCCAAAACCTGTACAGTTGTTTATACCTTTGTTAAATATACTTTTGATTCATCGATTGAAATCTACTATATTATTATGGTATAGATATAATTTCTTGCCATTGAAAACATCAACAATAAAATATGAAAAAAATAGTAACAAAAGTTTGCCAAGCAGACCAAGTAGGGGTGCCCAGAAGAGGGTTTCTTTAAGCCTTTGCATAAAAGTCTTTCAGGGAATGCAAACTTTAATGAGGTAATGAATTTTCGGAAGATATCATATTTTTGTGAGGTTCCAATTATGGCAGGAACTTTCAACTAGGAGACAATTTTTATAATTCTACTTTTGCTTAGACAGTTATTAAGAAGAGGAGACCAATAAAATTTCTAGAGAGGGAGTTATGCTTCCTAACTATTTCTATAGGATATGCATAATAAAATATGGAATGAATGAAAATATGTGTATTAAACTTTTTAAAAAATTACACAAAGTAAAACATACATATATACAACAACACATAGACAATGGAAAATTCCGTCGAGGTCTGTGTGTAATTAATAATAAATATTCATTACATTTATAACTAAAATAAATGAGCAATAATACATCTACAGTATTATTATATTGTTATACATTCATTCTAACAATTTTCTTCTTCACTGTTTCATTTGTTTAAATAGAGTTTTCAAAAAACCAACATTAATGCATCTCAAATCCAATAAATAAGAAATTTAAATTTAACAACAACAATAATAACCATCAAATACAATATAACAATAAATATAATAAATAAATAAACACGATATTTTATCAATAGTTTACTATCTGACTAATTGAGATCTTTGCAATGTGGCCTGCTGTACATAATTGCTTAAGGCTTTCCAGTTAGAATCCTTTAAGAAACCAAATAATTCTTCCGGAGAACAGGTCCGCTGCCCAAAACATTTCTCTCTTAACTCACTGAACATCTGACAAGTCCCCAAAATTACATACCGGACACCAATCGTTATCCTCCAGCATCCAGGGTTTTACGCTTAAATCGAGCAATTCTGTCCTACATCGAAAAACAGTTTACCAAATAAAATACATTTTTCCATACTTTAGTAAAAGGTTTCGACGGAATTGGATAAAATTGAAAATAAACAATTTTTGAATTTGTCGCCACTTTTTTTCACATTTGGATTTCCTTACATACTAATACCGAACTTAATTTGTTCTTTGAAGTGTAAAATGTAAAACGCCAGAGGAAATTTTCTATTTTGAGAACAAACAGTTGTTCAATTTTACACACTAAAATAAAGCTTATCTACCATTGGTAATGAGGAATCATAATAAGCCAATAAGTAATAACTGAAGCAGTGATTAATGTAATCTTAAATTAAATATTATCTAAACTATTCCAAGTAGCTTTAATTAATTTATTTAGGCCGGCTAACATAGTTATTTACTCTTCTTCATACATACCAGAATAGGCATGTTGGAATTTAAAATGAACACTGGGGGTTTTCTTGAGTTAGGTTGGGTTTCCATATGATTTGAATTACAATTAAAAAGATGTGGAGGGTGCGTTTGTAACCCTTATTGATTCGATACTTTTCAAAAGGGTTTCTTCGCCGGCATTATGTTTCATATTATATTCTGGAACCCCGTAGCGTGGAGAACCCCTCCACAATCTCATGGAATTACAATTCCTCCATGGACAGAGCCGCCGGCCTCCTAGCGGATTTCGTCATGTCCTATTCTGCCGACATTATATCCAACCCCTCTGCGAAAATTGTTCATATCGCTAGTTCACCCCTGCAGCCCTTTCAGCCTCGACCGGTTCCAGCATCACCTGTGTGACAGCGCTGTTCCACACCCGGAGGCGATGGAGACCAGATCTTTTGTGATAACCGGAACTATAGTTTACCACCAGTTTGAGTAAGGTTATATTTGATGAAGCGTATCATTTGCAAGTTTCTAGGCGGTATAGATGGGCGTCCCTCTAACTACACATGAAATTAGATGAAAAAAAGTATCATTTAAGCCACTTGGCGTTTCTTGAAACACTTTTATAAACCAATAACGCTGTTTTAAAATAAAACATTCCTTACTTGATGTTCAATCGATAATCTAAGGAAATTTCATCATTTCATCATAAGTAGTTTCTTTCTTTTCTTCCTAAGTAATTATCGTCAGACACACATCTATGGGGAAATAGGTGTACCTTGGGTCAATTTTTTAAAATGTTTTTTAATTAAAATAACAATGATTTTTAAAAATATAAAATAGAATTTTATTAGTTAAGCGTTTTAGATACTATGTTGGTTTTTACATTATTTTATCACGAAATTTTGACTACGAAAAAAAAACATTTTTAAAAATAATTAATGACCTAAGGTACAATTACTATATCGTATCTCTCTATATCATACCGCTCTACATAGTTGGTCACTCTATATAGTACCTAGGGTAAGTATACCTTGGGCTACGAATCCTATCTTGGTCAATATTTGTTGTAATAGGAATTATAATTATTATTCAATAATAAATATCGCTTGTCTACACTGGTAAGCTAACTTTTTCATGTTATCAGTTTAAAGCACACAATATATTACGCTTGTATTCAGTAAATAATCTTTTATAAACTACTTCAGTAAAAATCAAGAATTTATTCGCCGTCAAGTCAAGAGGTATATTTTGAAATTATATTAATGTACCTTAGGCCGGCCCAAGGTACATTAATATAATTTCAATTTCAATTCAATTTCAATTCAATTCAATTTCAAGGTACATTAATATATATATATATATATATATATATATATATATATATATATATACATTTTTTTATCTGGACGCTGCGATTTATAAACTGGCAGTGCCCAACCCTAAGTTCACTGCTCCGATATTCTGGAGTAGTGTAGCCCAAAATGGTCAAGAGACCAAGGCTGCCTAACTGTTGCCTAAGACCAAGACCAGGACTGGTAAAAAAAAATAGATTTTTTGCATAAAAATTAATGAAATGAAAATGAAAATGAAATGAAAAAATAATTTTATTCTAGGACTACTGTCCCCTAAGAATAATAACAGAGTTACAAATTTATGTATCTTAGTCTGACATAATGAAAATATCAACTAATTTATTGTTAATTGTTATTTCAATTGTGCAATGGATTGAAATTAAATATTGTATAGATGCAAGTAATTTTACATGTTAGGGAAAGTTTGAATATGGAGTAGGTGTTCGAACAGGAGTTGTTTGTAGGAATTTGTGGATAAGGATTGACGCATGGGGGTAAGAAGTGCGTTCCATAAGGAAGCAGCACGAATGACGAAGGATTTGCTGAAGGAGGAATTTTTATGGGAGGGAATATATAAGTTTATAGGTTGAGACCTAGTATTGAGAGAGTGGATAGAGGAGCGCAGAGTAAGGAGTTCCAGGATGTAGGGAGGGTTTTTATTTCTGAAGACTTGAAAAAGGAAAACGCCAAGAAGGAATTGTCGTCGGAAAGTAGGATAAAGCCACTTCAACTCTGTGTACCATAGTGAAACATGTGAACGCCTGAGGATTCCGAAAATGAATCTTATGTAACAATTCATGAGTCTTTTTAGTCTCATTTCCAGCGTGGCAGATAGCCCTCCATACACCAAGCAGCCGTAGTCGACGTGGGGGAATACAAGGGAGGTTACAAGGAGCTATCTGGTTTTTAGAGGAATACAATGACGGAATCTTAGGCGTTGTTTAAGGGCAGTTATGGATTTTCGGGTAATCTGGGAGATATGATTATCCCAGGAGAGGTTCTTGTTTAAGGCAAAATAGTTACTAATACTTGACAATCTTAGTTCCTATTGTAAATAATTGGTATAACCAATATACTTTTGCATTTAACTCCTCTAATTTTTCATTTGGGCTTAGTTAGGTTTCTCTTATCTAAAAAATTACAGCAATATCTCTATACTGATAACCTAATAAGTAACTGCAAGACTATTGCGATACTGTTGCAAAAGACCAAGACCATGAGCAAAACTGAGTTTGCAAGACCAGGACTCGTCTCGGTCTCGCATTTGGGCAACACTATTCTGGAGATAGTGAACCATTTACTGAAGTTGCGGTTTTACTTTTCCTTTTCCAATCATCATTCCAATCTGCTAGTTGATTTTTCCTTTCATGGTGTACCCTGCCTTCTTTGATAATATCTTTCAATTTTTCGACTGAGGTTTTTTTCTACTTCTAGCCAAATGTTGTACAATCTAGTATTTCAAGACTATAGTCATAACTTTTTACTTTTACTATTTCTGTAATGATTAAATTACTAATAGTCCGTGGTGCAGACCTCCTTTTATCAAATTATTAACATCTACCTGAAGCTTCTTAAATAGCTTAATCTCATCGTAACCTACAAATATGTTATTTACAAAAACTCTTGGAATTGAGACGTTTCCAATCTGGAAGGGCTCAAACTTTGTCAATTTAATTACGTACTAAAAACCCGTAAATACACAGCTGCTTTCTTCTTGGATCGTAAGATAATTTGATCACAAAATCGAAAAAAAAACGTGGCCTACAAAAATATTGGGCCGTTTGACCTATATAACCTCATTAGTTTGAAAATTTGGGAGTATAGGTCACGCCAAACGGCTGAATATTTTTGAAGGCCACCATCTTTCTCGATTTTGTAATGATCTTACGATCCAAGTAGAAAGCAAATGTGTATTTACGAGTTTTTAATACGTAATTAAATAGACAAAGTTTGACCCCCCCAGATTGAAAACGCCCTAATTTCAAGAGTTTTAAATAAAATAATTGTAGGTTATGATGAGAGGAAACTATTTACGAAGTTTCAGGTGGATGTTAACAATTCGGTAAAAAGAGGCCTGTACCACGGACTATTACAATTAGTCAGATTGTCAATGGAGCCAGAACAGTGCACGGGTTTGTTTCAACAACTCAGTAATTTATTATTTCCATATTGATAATACTTGAGATCAGTATCATCCCTTCAGATATCTATTGAATTTTATCGATTTACTTTCAGTCACTTGTAGAATCGATAGTGAATGGTCGTATAACACCAGCTACAAGACTGCGAAAGATCCGCACATAGTTTAAGACCTGTATCGTTCTGAATAATAATCGATAGGTCCAGTGCAACAGCCTAGACTTCCTCCGCCATGGCACTTCCTCCTCGTAAATTGTGGGCGCCCTCGGGAACACAGCACTGGTATTATCGTGTCCGTGTCTTACCCTCGCAGCTGCGGCCGTTGACACAGAAGAAACACTTAGCTCTGTAACAATGTTGGCCACTCAGGGCCCATAACTTGTACTCCACGCAAGTTCGATTTCCGAAAGGGTCGCCTCTTGCATATCAACCAGGCGTGGAAAATGAAACGCTTTCAAAGATACAAAGCAATAGCCGTTGAATTGATAATTTAAAAAAAAACTCATTAAATAATCTAAAAATTAAAAAGGTAAAATTACTTCCTTATAAAATCAAATTTAAAATTGAAATTTCTTAAGAATCGACTAGAAAAGTATATATTTCTATATTGAGAGGTTCATTTCTAACAGAATAGTCTAGACAAAGTTTTATAGTAAAAAAAGGATTACTAAGGATTAGTAAGCAAAGTAACTATACACAAAAGCAAATGAAGCATTCTAAAAAATACTTAAAACTTACACAAATGAGGAACAATGTATTTGCTACTAAGAAAAAAAATTAAAATTATCTAATATAGGCATAATTGGTAAATGGTTGAATGTCGTGGATAATGACACTACAACACTTTAGGAGACAGGTACTACTTCTTTTATTTATTTCTTATTTCAGCTTTCTCAATTTCTTCCCTCCTTCCTTTCATTCCTTTTCTCTGTTTTTAAGTCTTTATTATATTATACATTGTCTGTACATCTTGATAGACTTTACAATATCTCAATTTTCTATCTAACTAGTCCAGTCTCGATGTCTTAATTTTACTATTTATTTTCATTTCTTATATAATTTCATATTTCTTTTTTATGTTTTACATTTTATTCTAAGATTCCCATTTTAACACTTATGTCACCCCTTTGATTATGCTTACTTCATCATTCCACACTTTGTAACGTTTATTATTATTTATCTCTTAGCTCTTACTATTGTCATTATTTTAACAATTTCATTTTACTTTATTTTTTTTTACCATCACTACTTGCGTTTCTCATACCTTGTTATCTGGTTATTTTCTTAGCCCTGATGAAGGCCAGAACTTATATGAGATATAGTCATTAAATAATAGCCTTGCGAAATTCGAATGAATGTGTATTACATATAAATGTAAAAGGAATGTGGATAATTATAACTTAATTAGTGAAACTAACTGGAATTAGTTCGGAACCCCGGGTGCAAAAAGTTGACCAATGCCAACCAAGCATTAACGTTTTGAAACGCTAATTAAGAACATTCTGGAAAACTAGTTAATGTCATAGATGAATTATGTGCACAAGTATTAGGAACCAGAAACATGTAACTTTACAAAAATATGAGTCTGAGAGAACGAAGTTAACTAAGTAAATTTTATTAGTATTCTAGACTAAATTTCTCAATTTTAAACTTATGAACACTAGTTAAAGATTGAAGATGCAGTAAAATTAAATAAGGTTTTAAGTTGAAAAAGTATTTAAAATTTTCCTTACATTCACTTTACGTCACATAATATGTTCTTTCTCTTAGAAAATCTCGTTTCAAAGCAATAAATGATTATTTTGTATCAACTTTGTTTAGATTTATTATGAATAATTATTAAATAACAATAAAAAAATATTTTATCATAAATAGTAGAATAATGTTTATGTTTTCGAAATAGCTAAAGCTCTGCGTTAAAATGTCTCGTTTCTCAGTTTAATATACTCCGTCTTCAGGAACCTATAAATAAAAGATAAATTTACTCTCCCTTAACATTCACATAGTAATTTTTAATGTTTATTTTTATCTATATATAGATATTATTTAACTTACTATATCTATTATACAGGATTGATTGAGTTTGACTAGCTTTGGCAGTCCATAATTGCATTGATATTACGAAAAAATATTTTCAATCAAAATCAGAACAATACGTGATGGATTTCATTTAACATATAATACTAATGCACCAAAATATACACTCTAGCTAAAGATGAGTTTGACTAATTGACGAAAATAAATTGACAACCCTGTCAACATATATCATGTCCACAGTTATTATGATTCAAGGGACAAACTTGATTCCGTATGTGTCTATCTTTAGTCAAATCAATGCAAAAGAGATATAGCTTTTATTTTCTTAATACGATTTTGATGAAATTTTCAACGGTTATGCAGATTGGTACGTAGATAGTCATATATTAATTTTATTGTAATCCCTACTTTCGCTTATGGATATGCAAAATTATATTTTTTGATTCATCTATATTCAAAAACGGTTCGATCGGATTACTAGTTAACGGATATCCGAGGAATAGCGTACACATGGTCCTGTAGATTTCATTAAATTCTGTTAAAAATTAAAATTCATGATATTGCTCAAAATATAATGAAATTTTATGTTTTAAGAAAACATTAAAGTTGCCATGTTCTGGTGTAAACATTATTCGGGATGCCACTGGATGATTATTGATGATAATTATAAATGTTTAATACAAAATAATAATAGAAAATCAGTTACAGAAATTTGGATCTATAATATATTGATTGGTCATTGATGATATCATAGTATATTGAAATTATCCATTTAACACAGTTAAAAATTGTTTCGAGAACGATTCTAACGATTTTGATTATATTCATTATATCAGTGTCAAATTAAGCGGTTTTTAATATAATGAAAGTCTCATTCATATTGATGTTCTATGAGAGTGTTTAAATGCCTAATTTCCAAAATTTCTTTCTCTAAGGTACCTTTAATTTGAAATAATCAGCCCTTTCACATTGGGAATTGATATAAAAAATGGTTAAATATAAATAATGAAGAAAATTTATTGTTAACTAAAGCAGAGATAAGGGTTGGAAGCTATACGGAAACAGCCGAGATCGCTCGACCTTTACCGATCCTTTCCGTTTACAAATACCCGACGCCCCTCTGTACAGGGCTCTCATATTGTCAATTTCACTTATATATATCACTTATCCATATTTTAAAAAAAAAAGTTTCACGAAAAATGTTGAAAATCGTCTAATATAAATCAATTAATATACAATATTTACAAACGTTAACTTATTTTTTGATGAGTTTCGTGATAAATGTTTTCGATAAAACTCAGAATTTATCCAAAAGATCTATTTTCCCACAATCATTAGAATTGTTTGATAATATACTGTCGTAAAATGTATTAAAAAGCAATTCAAACGTATAAATCCAACAAATTCGATGGGCGAGAAAAACATGGTGAATTATTGTTTTTAATTAAGTTATACCGTCGTTTTCACTTTGACTAACGTTGGTAAGTGAAAGTTATGTGATGCACGCACTGCACCAGATTTTTTTTTAGTTTGAATTGTTGGTAGTAGTAGATATAAAGTGTTCTTGTATATTACACAAACAAGTTAAACGTATTAGGCCCGTACGAAAAATTCGCACAGCATATTGTTATCAAATGTCAAATTAATAAGAAAATAAAATAATGCAACGTATCAAAACATTAAGGAATCAATTGTTACTTTATCCATAAATATAATCGACAAAGGGAACAAACTTAATTTAAATCTTCATTTTTGTTTGGAACCAACATATTTACAAATTTCAATAAGCTGTATCTTTGCGAAAAATTGTCTGATTTCAATATTTTTTTTTTCATTTTGTATGGAATTTAGTAATTTTTATATAATCATGGGAATAACCAAGGGAAACGTGTGTAGTTTTTTAGTTATTCGCAAATAAAGTTTCTTTTCTTTCATAACTTGTTTGCCTGAATTTTCGGGGGGATTCGGAGTGGACTATTTTGCGCGCCTGGAGGAGAAGGAAGCCTTCGAAATTGGTGGCTCAATCTTGAGATTTGGTGAAGAATTAACGATGATATGGCTAGCCGATCAAAAACACCATCGATAAATAATATAAACTCCTCCTGCGATCATAGAGACCTCAAGTCGACGAAATGAGACATGTATCCAATGACAGTACTACAATTAACGTCAGGTTGTGTGGATGCGAACCACATGCCTTGCGTTATCTCTAAAATAGTACGTTTTTGGACTTAAAAACGCAGGATACGATAGTTCCGGAGGAACTATCCGGGTCTTGCTGTACGCATCAAAATCTTCAAGGTCCAATTTGTCCCGCATGGATCTACAGACCTACCACCATTCCAGTATTGAAGCCTAGCAAAATGTTTGTATCGACTTTATTTATTTTAGAAAGAAAAACAAAAGCGGAGAATACAATTCGCTAACCCCCCGTGAAATTCTGAATTCAATGGTACCCCATTCATGGTATTTGAGCATGACAGGAGCTTATATTTGGTACAAAACCGATTTCGAGCCTTACTGTAGCAATATATGTACGGATTTCAAGCTTCTTTTCTATGACAACGCTGAACAAAATAATCGATTTTTAAATTTGTTTTTAGTTTAATTCGTTTATTTGACATTTTAATTGGATTAATTCAGGATACTTCCGTGGATCTGTGGTCGATTGATTAAAGAAATAACTAGAGGAAACCAAGCCAAGGCTTTATTAAGAATTGTAATACACCACCGACTACGCGTGAGGTCTCGTAAGATCGAGCATTAAGTCATATATAAACAGTTCTGACTCAGATTGAATAAACGGAATTGAATAAGACAAAAGGGACGAGCTGATCTCTTAGGTGTCTAATTAGAATTGAATGAGACAATTACCTCCTCATTCAGCAGTCGGCGAAGAGCGAACGTGGGCAGCCTAGCCTACATTCATTAGCCAAATCCGCAGGTGGGTGGACGCGGCAAGGGCTGGTCGCAAATATTCAAATAAAAAATTGTTTATTATTCCCGGACCTGAATTATTGTTGTGGGAACTCTTTTCGGCCTCTCTTTGTCTTTTTGTAGCTGAGTGAGGAATCGTTCGGAGTGGCGTGTCATGATGGCAATCAGTCAGAGCTTTCAGAATCCAAATCATTCCTTTATCGGCCGGTTATTAGCGGTATAAATAATTTAAAAAAAAATAAAATTCAAATATTAACCATCTACAACACTCCAGTGTCTGGAAAAAAAAACTATGTACGTTATAATGTTGCCCAAAATCGGTCTTGGTCTTGTACTTTCCAAGACCAAGATCAAGACAGGTAAAAAAAAAAAGTTTTGTAAATAAAAATTAAGGCAAAATTAGTTACTAATACTTAGCAATTTTAGTTACTATAAGTAAAGAATTAGTATAACCAATATAGTTTTGCATTTAACTCTTCCAATTTTTTATTTGGGCTTAATTAGATTTCTCCTATCTGATAAATTACAGTAACATCTATAGTAATAAGTTAACAGGTAATTGCTAGACTCTTACGCAAGACCCAGACCAAGACTCGTCTTGGTCTCGGATTTTGAAAATACTAGTAAGGTAACTCAGACCATACTTATATTAGACAAAACACTTCGGAACACACATACGAAATTAAGAAGACGAACAGACAAGACGATATAATAAACCCTCACGTCTTCCGGACTACAGATCGTCACTTAACTAACGAAAAAAGAAGCAACTAACCAAGCAAATAATGAGACCAATTTGGACATATGGGGCAGATCTTTGGGGGTTATCAAAAAAAAAAATAATAATAATAAAAACAACACTATTAAAAAATCTTTAAAAATAATGTTCAAACAATAAATCTCTCTCTCGGCACTTTTTTTTTCTCTTACCTGTCATCATGGTATTGACAATCAGCAGATGTGTTGTGATGATGAGGATTGGCATTATAGCCACGAGGAAGGATAGTACCCAGCAGCACCTCTTATCAGTAGTTTTTTTAAATTTATTTTTCAAAGTTACAGTAAGTACTTAGGTATAGTATATATTACCACATTATATTACATATGTATATTACATTTTAGTCGCTTATTACTAAAGTGAATACTTATCGATTTTTTTAAACATAGGTAAGAATCGATTTCCATGCAAAAATATGCAATGAATCAGAAAATACAATAAAAAAGCAGGCCCATTTTTTTTTCAAAGAATGTTGTAAAACTTGAATTTCTATTTATTTCTTTATTATTTTATTAATTTGTTTCCGGAGAAAGCCCCATACAAATAGCGTTGGCTATAATGATAACAATGAAAAAATTAATATGAAAAACATTTACAATTTATATACAAAGTAAAATTCAACACGATTCAGTGACAACATCCTCTCCTGATATCAACCAAGCATCTGACTGTATGCCTAAATATTAGATATACCTATTTATTTCTATTCGAGATATTCTTGAAAGTATAATTCATTAAAATCTTTTTTAATCGTTTTATTCAAATAAAATCTTAATTTAAAATTATTTTATTGTATCAAAATTGTGAAACAAAAATTTTATTTTTATAGTATAATTGTTATCACTTTCCTCCCCAAATCATACATCATTTTTCTATTCAAAAACCTTTCAGTTTAATTCTTTTTAAAAACGGCCTTAATTACGTATGAAGGTTTTTAATTACGAATAAAATGATCAGTGATTTTCAAAAATGAGTACTATAAATAACGAATTTCTTTATATAGTGTTTAAAAAATATGGGTTTTGAAATTACAATTGGAATTAAAAATATTATTTTTCGCGTTTTCTGAAAATTCGTCATAGATAGATACATTTTTGCTTATTTTTATAAATTAAATTTTTGAACTGCGACTTCAAAACTTCATTAGATATGACAGGCAACCAACCAAACTTTTTACGAAAAATAAAAAAAAGGATCATAAAATAAAATTAATGAAAGAATAATTATTCCTATTATATATTATTGCTATTAATTATTAAAAACTTAACAATATAAACAATAAATACATGTGAACTAAAAGAAAAATACTAAATAAACTTATTAATTAAGGAAATCCCCTTGTTTTCTATTTTGATTTTACAGAAAAGTAAAAGTTCAGGTTCCCTTCCCTTAAGCGTTCCTCTCTCCAAGTTCAATGGCGCGATGTATCCCAAAAAGGCAATGTATCTAGCCTTGGTTCTAGGACAATAGTTGAGCTCTACTCCTCAAGAATGTTTGCCTAGGAACGAGTGGCTAGGCCAACAGCGACCTCGAGGATCAAGGACAGTGGCATCCTGAGTCCTTAACCCTCCAGTAATTCACTCGTCCTGGAATGTCCTTCAAACCTAGGACCTAAACACACAAATAGGCGACCCTTCCAAAACTCTTATATTAAATAGAAAATAGCTATAGTTACTAATCTTCCACAAAGCAGTGAAGTATATGGAAACGAAAAAAATAATGTAGATATGGAGTATAGGCACCAATTATTGACACTTGTAACTTAAATTTGATTAATCAGCGTTTAGATTCATGTAGGATTTTAAACTTGGCACGATTTCAAAAGCACATTAATCTGCCACCGATTGCCATCTAGATGAAGTGATGAAGTAGTTCACGATTGGGTGATAAATCAAGTTGGAAACGCATATTTCTTATCACTTCACCTCAGTCGCCGAGATCTTACAGGTTTTGCTAAGAAGGCGAAGGAAAAATGTTAACTCGTCCTATAATATTTATGAGTAATGAGTTTATGATCACGTGAAAGTATTTTCAAATGTGAATTTTGATTTAAGTAACAGGTATTAGGGATGTCAATGATTAGATCTTCAAAATAATAAGCTTCTCCAATTATTGACACAAAGTGTATTGTATGAACTAAAAGGATACAGAATGAGGACCTAAATAGAAGAACATTGAAGGGGGCCACGGACAGAAAAACATGGAAGAATTGGAAATTTCGGCAGAAATAGCTCCAGATCGGACAATGAGTAAGGATGACTTCGTCAAGGCCATAATAGTTTAAAAAAAAAAAAAAAAGCCTGTACCACTACAACCCATGAAAGCTCTTGTCTTGGGTTTAGTACTTTGGTTTGTTGGGGGTTAGCACCATGAGGAAGTACTGTTACAAGACCAACGGTTGTGCAGGGAGGTGATAGGGCCAAAATCACGCTCAACCGTCAGGGTTTTCCCTTAATTAATTATTTAATTAAGAGTGCCCACTTTATTGAGTTTGGTGTGCCCCAGGAGGGTCTCCCGACCTCAGGGTCAATCCACGGCTGAAATTACTAGTCATCGACCGGATTCGAACCTTGCACCTTGCTGGAAGTCAGCAAGTTGCATCAGCACCTACTGAGCTTCCCTGATCCAGCCATAATGGATACCGAAAGGAAAAACGCAATCATGGCAGGTCGATTTTTTAGGGTTTCAGAAGAAAAGGTGGCAGCTAATCCTTCCAGAGTTTACAACAGATTAAAGAATGTTTTTAATTTGATGAGGATGAGAAACATGAGAAGTCGAAGAGCGGAACATAGTTACCAAAATTACCAAAGCCTTTAATGTTTGGGAATAAGAAAAACCGAAGAGTTATATTTCCTTATTATTTAAATATTAATTAAAATGTACCAAAGTATACTTACCTACTATAGAATATACTTTCCTTTCTCATACTATTTTGTGGTATCTAAGTATGGGTAGTAAGTCTTAAAGCGTTTAGATGTAGTGATAATTTTGTAGCTATAAATCTAAAATTTTTTCTTTAAAATAAACTCGTTTGCTGGTTGAATATAGTGTCAATAACTGGTTCCTTTATCTGTCGCAAATTAATTTTTGCATGACAATAATTAGTGAAAATTTTGTCATCGGTTTTCGGCTCAAAATATTGAAAACTTTATAGTATTTTGGCCATGACATAATAGACTTCAGTTAGTATGAAAAACTTTGAAACATACAGATAGATTAATTAACAAAAAAATTTTAGGTAAATTACTAGAAATATTTCGTTAAAGTGTCAGTAATTGATGACTTTACCCTCCAGTAGTCGGAAAAAGTCTTCGAAAAAAATCTTCTTAATTCTGAAGCTTGCAAAAATTGTAGATGTTATATATTTTTCTTTCTAATATTGGTAATTTAATATAATATATTTCGGTAATTTAATTTAAAATTCCATACTTTATAATTCCTTTTTGAATTTTATTTAATGTTACTTTTATTTCAGAAAATATCAAAATATCATATTTTCGACAAATATAAAATTATAATTTTGTATCAATGAGGACTTACAACTGGGAAATTCAAAAATAAATTGAAGATTCTATTTCTGGAATACATTATGTCGTCAAAAGTTGTTAAAACCAACAACAACCAAAACAGGATTCAACAAACAATTTTTCTAACAAAACTACAATATTTTTTATATAAAATTTTAAGGCTGATAACAGCAGCTTCTAGGTACATAAACAACAAAACATTATAGACCGATTTACGGCAATCAGCTATCGACCAACAAATACGTACATTGTACTCTCGGTTTCATATTAAAGTACACGAGCACATACAAAAGATATGGTCAGGACTGATATGGGCATAAGGAGACGACTGAAAAGGAGTTGGATGGGAGATTTCCTTTTCTGAATTAAGGAAGTAAACAAAGAATTATCTTCCTTAGAAGATGTACTGCTGGGTAACATCCCCTCTTATGCCTAAAATTCCATCAACAGCTACAACGCATCTGCTAATAGTCATATAACAGGTACAGATGAAAATTTAAATAGAAACATATATTTTTATTTGTAATACAGTTGTAAATATCATAAATTAAATAAAAATAGATAGAAATTGTTGTACTCCAAAGTTCCCCAAAGATCTAGAGATTTAGTGACGTAGTAATGACTCCCTAGATTTCTTTTTAAACTATACTTAACAAAAAGAAACTCGTGTTATTCGAAAAAAAAATGATTCGATTTATTGATATTGAGTCAGTATTGTGTTCATATATACTACGTATGATCGGAACTCAACCTTCATTTGGTTATTCAAAAATATTGCTCATGCGATTTGACATCGTCGTCATGTTGTCGATGTTTGCTTGTTTTTGCAACCCTGACCTAGGACAATTTGAATTCATTTGAATTGTATGACACGATAATCTATGAGCTTCAAGATGAAATACGAACTCAATCAATGTCCAAAAAAAGCGAGGGGGTCCTTGTGTATTTGTTTTCTAAACAAGACAATGCTAGGAATTGAGTCGCCATACTATTTATAACTGAAATACTCGTTTTCCTTAATCATTTAGGATGCAGGTTTAAGATTTATATTGTTAGGTATTAAACACCAACTCATAGAACACTAAAATAAAAGAACAAACTCAAATATAGAAACTACATTTGGATGAAAATGGAATGGGTGAGCAAATATTGGTAATTTACATCTTCATATCCTAGGCTTCATATCAAAATAATGGTTGACTACTTTCTGTAAGCAATTCTTTATGGGTCCTTCTGTCTTGTACGTTAATATTATCCCCAGATTGCTCCTGTTATCATGCAGAAGAGTTTCCTCTCAAATTTTTAATACTTCTTTCTAAGTTGCTGGTTAGTGTCTACGTTTGGCTGGACGATGTGCTCTTCTCATTGACGTTTATCTTGCTGGAGCAAATATAGCCTAGAGGGGGTAACCCAACCTCAAGTTGCTATGAATCATGATCTTCATGGTGCAGCGGCAGGCCATCTGTAGATTCATAGCGAATCCCTTTCCAACAACTCGCTCGAGTACGACAAAACAGTGTAGATCCATGAATTATGGCTGCTCAGAGTGAGAAAGACTTACATTTCTTTCCCTGAAACAGGCAGTCCATGGACTTCACCTGTAGCCGCCTACTAACATCTTGGCATACCATACCGCGAATCCCGATTAAAGTAGATACGGTAATCATTCCTACGCCTGGTCGGTGTGAGTTGCCTCCAGTAGCCTGGAGGCTCTCACATACCCTGAGTGAGTTCTTGGGCAGCATGGCTTTCCCCGGTGGACGGTCGAGCGATTCAAGTGATCACCTACCCTGGCACCTACCACGCTCAGCTTTGCTAAACTTTAATTACATTTTGCAATCGCTTTAACCAGGTCCACCTATAATATATATAACTAAAATAAGCACATAGCTCTAAAAGAGAAATACCGTGTTAACGTTATAAATGGAAAAACTGCCTCATTCCAAAACTCCTTTATAGCCCGCTCTGTCAACTTTTGGAATTCCCTCCCGATCAAAATCCGGCATGCCCCCTCCCTATATACATTCAAAAATCACCTATTCCAATTCCTGTTCCAAAAACAGTCAGATACCAGCTCACTATTAACAATATATATGTATTGTGTAGCAATCATATTATCATACGATAATACTGTGTAACAGATAGTACATGCATTTCCTACTTTCGACGTACTAATTTCAATACATCTATTTATATATATATATATATATATATATATATATATATATATATATATATATATATATATATATATATATATATATACAAGTAAAGTTTTTTTATGAAATGAACTTATTCTATACCTTTTTCGTTCTTCATTTCTCAAAGTGTATGTTTATGTTGTTCAACCCTTATATATAGTTTTGTTCATAGTTTTAAGTGTTTAGTTCATAGTTTTAAATGCTCTGTACATAGCTTGTTCACCTAAGGTTTTCTTTACTTTTTAGCTTATTTTATTTATTGTTTCAAACTTTTAGGCCAGTAGTATTATATTGTTTTTTACAATTCTGTTATTCTAAAGGGTCTTAGTCCCAGAATAATTTTTTTTTTTTTTCATTCTATAGTATTACTTCTCCGACTAACTTCTTCTGAAAAAAAGATATGTTTTTATTATTTTGTTATTCTGTAAAGTATTATCATTGCAAAAACAATTCGATTTACATTGCCTCATTCTCGGAAAGTTGAGCCAAGTATTATTTTTCTTCGATTTCCATGAAAAAATAAAAACAACTATTGGTAAGATAAACAATGCTTGCCATCCTCAATTCCTAAGCTATGATCCCTGTTCTCCATATAAGCGTATCTGCTGATATTATCCTCGTTGTTGGATGTCCGCACCCCAGTCACGCTTCCAGGTCGTGCTCCGTACAGAGCGCCCGCAGAGTACCCTGGAGTCAGGACGAAGAAGGGTTACGAAGCCGGAGGAATGTCGCCTTTGTCTGAAGAGAGGTGGGCCTCAAGAGAGGAGAAGCTGAGTTTTTTGGAAGTGCCGCCGCCTCGATAAGACTATCGAGTTGCATGTTTTAGATTTCACATTATGGCCGCTAGGAGCACTATTAGATGGTGTGTGGGCCTCTGTATCTCATTACATCGCCAAACTGCCTAGCTCTCTTTCAACCGCCTTCTTTTTTGCCAAGGGGAAAACTATGTCCTTCGAGGGGAGGGAGGAGAAGGTCCTTCTTGTTTATCCTTTACCAAGGGCGCAGCTCCCATACTCTCATATTACTTCATGGGACAAACATTCATAAATTCAACCCCAAACACTCTCATGCTTAAAAGTAAACTAAAGCAGGCGTGACCCACTCCTGTGCTTATTCTCAATGATATAAAAATTTAATAAATAAATATAAATGATATAGAAGAAGAATAAATGGAATAATTAGAAAAATTGTAAGAGGAACCACGCTGCAGAGAAAGAAGACAGTGGATATACAAGCAACACTAAACTTATCAACAATAAAAGAATTTTTCGCAAAACGAAAAAAATCATTTTTCGAAAAATCCTAACAATTGGCGAACCCTCTTTTTAACAATTTGTTACCAGTCAAAATTCCAAAACGTTGGAAACAAATCACATGATATCGATGTTTTTATTTAGTTTAGTTGTAAGCTCTAGAGGATAAGGTCAACTCAAGCCTGAGGTGAGCCCCATCACCTTTTATATTACAGATGAAGAACGAAATACTTAGAAACGACAAAAATCTAAAAATAAACCTTACAATGCTGTTAAGCAGTAAAAGGACTATTATTCAGACAATCCAAGGATTAAAGACAAAAATAAGTAGAAAGGGGCTATGAAAAAAAAAAAGAAGAATCAACTTTATTCTGGGACAAAGTCCCTTAAGAATAACAATTTTCTACATAAAAATTAACGTACCATAAATAAAAAAAAAAAAACTAAAAACTAAGTAATAACAGAAGTATTAACATAACTATACAGATATATTAAAGAAATAATATGAGCAATATAGTCACAATACTTCAAAATAGTTACTACAAACAATAAACTATGGAATACTAAATTAAATTTGAAATGAACGATAAATTACTTGTGTTGTCATACCATTGAATTAATGAAAAAAAATAATAATAAAAGAGCAGATAAATATTTAATATAAATGATTTACATCTGTACCTTAATGTGTTCAAATGAATACAATAATAGTATTGTAAACATTATAAAAGTGTTATATAATCTAAATACTAAGCTGTAGATTGGTTGGAGAATATAAAAGATGATACACGTATAGAGGAGTGCATTCAATATTAATAATCAATTAAATACTGCTCAAAGACTTAGAATCTTATACATTGAAAAAATGACCAAAAACAACAATTCTTAGCGAAAGTGACTGGACACCTTTTCTATACTCAAAAAAAGAATTTGTATTTATATACAAATAATACATAGAAAAAAATGCAATTTTGTTACATGATAAATGGCTACCCAGCGTCTGATTGAATTTTAAGGTGCAATTGGAATAAGAGGGTTTTAAATATGGATAGGGATGGTGCATGGCGGATTTTAAGTGGGATGGAATTCCAAAAGGTGATGGAATACCATGAGTATATGACTTTTTTTATCATTAGAGGCCGCAGTAAGGTTAGACATCGCTAATGGAGACTGTAACAATTTTAATATTTTACTGTTATTATTTTTACTTATCAGTTATTATTAATAAGTTATTTTCACCTGTCAACTTTTTTTTTACGATTAGCAAAAGTGCTGGAAATACAAGATATAATAATGACCTGTCAGGCATGGAGGACAGTAGTCAGGGTTGTTCAAAGAAGAAGATCTCTCATCCAACGCCTTTTTAGTCTCCACCACTGTTCAGGGCTATGTCAGACGTGGTCAAATTAAAGGATCAATAGGTGACCATAGGTGTTTTTTTATGAGTCGCAAAAATTTTGATTAGTGGTTTTAAGTTTTTCTAGATCGGTCTTTTTAGCGATACCGTATATTTGTGAGGAAAATGTCAGTATTGATTTGAGTAAGTATGTATAAGTATTCACTTTCAGTTTTGAAGATTTAAACTGGTGACGCGTTAAGATATAATTATGAATAATAGCACATTACAAAGAGGATAAGAATGTTGATTGTTCAAAAGCAACAGAATCTAACATAACTTAATAAAGAGGATGAAATGTTCAACATTTCCATAGCTCACAATATGCTCCGATTTTTAGTGTGTGAGATATTGCAATCCATATATTCAATGAAACTAGTAACAATTAGGTTTTCGACACTATTTTTTCCTTTCCGCTTTACTAAAACGGCCTGCGTTAAAATAATATTTTAAATAATAGCTCATTGCAAAAAAGGTGAAATGATGAACATTTCACTCGCTTACAATATGCAGATCCGATTTCAAGTTTTTGAGATATTTTAATCCATATGCAAAAATACTTCAATTAATCGACTACAACCGACTTTATCTGAGCGTTACACATCTGATGGCTAAGTCTAATTCACTTTCCATAAAAAAATAGTGTAGAATGCGCCTAAACACTTTTTCACTTCAAAAATGCATATTAACTCAGTATTTTTTTAGGTTTTTTGGTCATAAATGAACAAGGGGATGCCCTATTATACAATGGTATGATATATATTATATAGATAACGATATATAAATAAATATATATATTAACTATGTGACAGATCGACAGAGAAGTGGGAAAAGGCAGGAGGAAAGAGCGGGACTACGCCAGAGACCGGTTCCCGCCCTCACCGCATTCCATTCTCGATTACTTAGCAGCCGGGAATTTTCTTATTTTACACTTATAATACATCCTCTCTTCCATTTCGTTAACCATTCCTCTGTCCTCTAGACCTTCCTCTGGCATTGTTCGTCACTCAGCCACGTATTACGATGAAATATATCACATAATGTAAGGAATGTATGAGGAGAAACGCAGCTATATTAAATTCGTAAATTTATAAGAGCTATAGTGGCAATAGTGGGCTGTAGATGAAACCAAAAGTGACGACAAACACAAGAAATATACACAGACAGTCCTGCATTTTTATTAACAGTAGCTGACAAAAAACATGAACAGTTTCGATTGGTGGAAAAACTGCTCAAACAACCCAGCTAAAAACTATGTAAATTTAGCTCTCCTGGACTATTTAAATTATACACCGACAACAAAATTCGAATATACAACATAAAAAAAGTCAAATGCCATGACTTACTGACTGAAACAATTAGGCAAACTATAAGGTGGAAAAAAAATTATCTTTTTTTCAATCAAATATTTGAATTATTATTTCGTTGATATTAAATACAATTAATACTCAAAGTATAGTCCATTGTTTCCTACCATAATTATCTATCTGCTAGCCAATTGCTCGATCCCACGCTGATACCATTCTTTGGGATGGCTGTCAAAGAACTCTTGGACAGCAATTTCAACTTCCGCAAAATTATCAAATTTTTTTCCTCGAAGAAAATGGACCATGGATCTAAATAAGTAGTAATAATAGAACCAAGTGCGAGGTCTGGACTACATGGTGGATGAGGTATGAGTCTCATATCAGAAGGATTTTTCGATAGATTATCACAAATTTCTAACCTCTTAGCTGACTGCTGAGGAGTAAGTTCTTGAGAGCCAGTCTACTGCTCTTTTTCACCTTCCTCATGGAGGATAGATGGCGACTAACAGAATCTTTCTACACAACACACTCCCTGGCAAATTCGCGAGTACTCCTGGACGGATTTGACTCAAAGGCTTCCTGCAGAACCTCATCATTATCCATTAATGGTCGCCCGGAGCCAACGTTGTATCTTCACTACTAAGTTTTTCAAACCAACGCCGCACAGTGCGCTGGTCAAGGACATCTTTCCCTTCATATTTATTAATTTCATGAGTTGCTTCAGTGACTGTTAAAATTAAAATTACGAGCATTTTGTAGGACACTGTCATATTTCTTCTTTGAGACAAATAACTAAACTGAGGTTTTTTTTTTAAGAATGCGATTAAACAAGTTTCGAGAATGCTCTAAAGAAATTATTATGTATTGGTAAGTATTAAATAGGATTAAAATATTTACAGTCCTTTGAAATCTTGAATTTGATAAGACGGTCATTTTTTTTGTATGTACACCTTATTATTTTAAAACTTCACGACTTGGACGTATGAGTTAAACTTGAATTTATTAAAGATAGTCTTGTCCAAAATCGGTCTTAATCTTGCATTTTACCTTCTACGACTACAATATTAGTTAATTTTTTTTTTCTCCTGACGATCTGGCTCTAAGAGGTGCCTTCAAGTTTCGGCACCAATGTTCAATTATTCCATTAGCATGAGGATGGTTAGCCGTTGTCTTTTGGTAGGAACTTCCAAGAGCAAGAGAAAATTCTGAAAATAAGTTAGTTTCAAATTGGATACCTCTATCTGTTGTTATTGTCTAGAAAATTCTGTAACGTACAATCTAATAGTATTGCAAATGCTATCGTTTCAGTTGAAATATTTTTCACTGGTATTCCAGCTCTTTTCCTAATGGCCAACTCGAGAAACGGTCAATTATTATGAAAAGCTAGGTACACCCTAGACTCCACTTGGCTGTAATGAGGAATTGGTAATGAGGTGTACTTCCAAATTTCATCTTTCTAGCAAGGGATTAGTGTTGTCTAAAATCGGTCTTGGTCTTGTACTTTGCAACATACTTCCGCATTTAACTCTTCCAATTTTTCATTCGGGCTTAGTTAGGTTTCCCCATCTGAAAAATTACAATAATATCTCTATAGGTAAGTGAAAGATTGTTGCGAGACTCTTGCGCATGACCAAAACCAGACGCATAATGCAAGACCAAGAGACATCTTGGTCTCGCATTTGGGCAACACTACTAGGAATGCTTGATTTTGCCCGTAGATTAACATCTTTCTTAAGTGATGGCCATACAAAGAATTGACCAGGTCAACTGATGCTTATCCCCCAGGATGTGCCAGCTTATGCAATGATTAAAAAATTATTCGAAATTGTTCTGATATGAATGATAGTAGATTACCAGTTAATGAATCACAAACTAGTTGTGAACCATGGCTCAGTTGAAGACTTTGAAACAGGAACTCTGGGTTTCAGCTATAAGTTCAAATAGAATGGATGATGAGACGAAAATTGATTCTGGAATAAACATCAGCAGGAATATTGAGCTTTCCTCGTTAATTAGCTTATGTCTGTGGTAAACTGACAATGAAGTAAAGAGGTCTCAGTTGACTGGGGCTAGCTTTTTCTGTTGTTGAAAGTGGCTTGTGGTTTGTATATAATGTTGATTGGCGTTCTTTATGCATATAGGGAAATTATTTTACACCCTTGTAAGCTGCAAGCAGGTCTGGATTTGACATCTCAGATTTGGACAATGTTTTTGAAAAATAGACCCAAAGGTTCTATGACGCCATTGTTTTTTTCTGATGAAGAGTAGCACCAGCAGCAGAGTCTGAAGCCTCAGTAAATAAAACTAATGGAAGATCAGGAGATGGATGGTTAAGAATGCGTTAGCAATATCTTCTTTGATTTAATTGAAACCTTGGATTGCATTGAGTTCCAATTTACCTTAAGTAGCAGCAGTGCCAGGTAGTAATAAGGATAAAAGTTAGATTAAGATAAACCTAAGTTCAAGACCTCAACATCCCATTTGTTCATGAGGTTATTCCGTCCAAATTTTCAAACTTTCATAGGATACTCGAAATTCGTACTACTCCTTTTGGATTACCCATAATCCTAACCAACCATTTCTACAATCATTTCAGAAAATTGAAACGGGAGTAGTATTGAAATATTTTGTGAATATTCTGTAGGAGTTCTGGCAATGCCATTTTCCACTCTGAGAATTTTGATTCCACCCTGAGCGCATATGACTAGTACTCTCCACCGTTCAGAAATACCAATAATGTTGTTAGGAGAGAAGCACTGGGATTTTCTAGAGTCCTTTATTTCCGTATTCCAACAAGTTGAATATAAATATTTTCTATAGATACGAATGTCTGTCAAGGTGATTTATTGTATTTTTATACTGATTTATTTCCATGACTATTTATTTATTCTGTTATTGTTTAACTTACATTTATTCTCATGTATATATATTAATTTAGATATTTTAATCAGTATGTTTATTTCACACATTTCTTTATTTCTATATACCTATATATTTTTTTTTCTTTACTTCAGCCTCTATATGTTATGTGGAGCCAATGAATACTTAAAGCACTACTATCTAATGCCCTTGAGTGTGGAAGATGGTGTATATAGTATGTACTTTAATAATATTTGTCTACATTTTTAAAGTATATTTAAAGAATATTTACTTTATGGACAAAAATCAAAATTTAAGTGTTATCCTAACAATTCAAGTCAATTGACAATTAACTAAAAAGCTGTAATAAATTAATAATAAACTGCCTTTTAATGAATGCCTTTAATGAACAAAACTGAATGCGTCATTTCACGCTTAGTATGCGCGCTGGAAAAGAAACTAATTTGACTTCAATTGAAACATAACGATGTTTAAGGGCTTGGTATCATTAACTATTTTGATATAATTCTCATTTATCTGCTATAAAAACTGTTATTCCCTCATGCTTTCTTCAAAATCAACAAAAATATAAAGAGACAAAATTTAAACATAAATAAATAAAGTAATACAGAACTAAATACTACGGTAATGTATTTAGTCGGTCAAAGCAGCTAAGGATTATCACTTTCAAATAAATTAAAATAAACAAATTTTTGAATGAAATGTGGAAACTCCAAAGTTATCTTTAGTGGCATAGAAGGGAAAACGTTCTCGAGAATAGATAGATTCCAATACCTCGACTCCACAATAACCTCAATCAATGACCAATGGTCAGAAATATTCTAGCATATAAAAAATGCAATCAGAGGTTTATTCCCTATTGCATAGGCATTGCAATCTCAGAAATACCTTTTTTTTTTTTATTTTTATTGACAGATTAATAATACAATCTGCCACGATCAAGGGTATTGGATATTACAGCTCTATGTTTACATTTATATTATTTATATAAAAACTAAAATAGAAATTAAAAAAATAAAATAAAATAAGAAGAAAATATGTAAATGAAAGTAATAAAATAAAATAAATAGATAACGATTTTATGAAGACAAATGTACATCGAAAGAAATAAAAAAATAAAAAATAAAGTGTGTGCTGTAGACCACACAATAGAATTGAAAACATAAAAAAGGCCAGATAAATAATACAAAACATAAATTATAAATAATAGCTCATTATAAAGAGGATGAAATGCTGACAATTTTCCTCGTTTCCAGTATACAAGTCCGATTTTTAGTTTCTGAGATATTTTAATCCATATCTTCAATAAAACTCAATATCATTTGGTTTTCGAAATTATTTTTTCCCTTTTCGCCTCTCTAACGCGGCGTCGCGTTAAGATACAATTTTGAATAATAGCATACTGTATGTGAGGAAATTGTTTACTCCCTGTAATATATACATCGAAAGAATCATAAAAGAAAAAATACTTGTAGTACCATCAAACCTATATAAAATATTTTCATTCAGCCTTTGAAACTCTGATTTGCCGTTTTTATATCATTAAATCGAAAAATCAATGGTATGCAATGTTATGTTATAAAGCCAGTTCTGATATATGGCTGTGAGATATGACACTGACATGGCTGTGAGACATTGAGGAGCATCTAGCAAGGAGGTATTGAAACATAGGGAGAAATATCCTCCACACGAAGACCGGAGATGAGAAGGACCAATAAAAAACTGTTCCCAGAAACTGGTCAATCATCATCTCATGACATAAAGGCAAGGTGGTTAAGATGGGTAGGGTAAATAGCTTGGAGTTCTCTATCAAGAAACCAATACCTCACAAATAGGTAACAGGCCACGTTTGAAGCCAAAAACCAGATAAATTTTGTAGAACTTTGGGAATTGCTTCATCTTATCTTAACCTACAACATTTTATATCAATATGAAGATCGGTAAATTTTTGATCTGTACGCTACTTTTTTTTTTCGATTTTGTGATCAAATTATCTTACGATTCAAGAAAAAAGCAAATGAGTGTTGATGATTTGTTAACCTCATTAAATAGATAAATTTCTATGGTTCAGACCCCATTTTTATTAAATTATTAACACCCCCTTAACTTTGTGAATAGCTTTATCTCACCGCAATCTATAACTTTTTTATTTACGAAAGTTCTGTGAATTAGTGGGTTTTAAATCTCGAGATCGGCAAACTTAGTCTATTTAATGAGGCACTAAAAACTCAAAATCGAGAAGAAAGGTGGCCTACAAAATTATCGGGCTGGGTAGTGACCTTTATCCACAAAATAACTCAGTTATGTAGGCGAAACGGCCCTATATGTTTGTAGAACACTTTTTTTTTTCGATTTTGTGATCAAATTATATTATGATCTATGTGAAAAAAAAAAAATCATTACCACGGGGTCAACAACAAGATACGAACCCATAATCCAGGCCGCAGTTCCAGACTCAAAGTTAGATACAATAATCCACAACTGTCTTCGTCACGTCAGAATCTCTCACTCTTCGCGGTACCAGATATCAAAAACCTTCCGGAACTTTTCATCATTCAGCACTGATATCTAATCACTTCTCTTCAAACTCCGCTTCATCTTCGTTCAACAATACTTCACATGATGACACATTGAACTCTTCAGTTTTAAACTCCTCTTCTCTACCTTGATGAAGACCTGCAAGATGGGTCGAAACGTCGAGGTTACAATTCAAAATAGTATTTTTTTAAAATTTAGTATTTATTTGACCGCACCTCCTGACCAACTCTTTCTCATAGTTTTTTTTTTAAATTAACTTTTGTAAATAAGTTTATATTTCTTTATGGATACGAAAATTCAATAAGTAATAATATATAATTTAATATAGTACGCCTAGTTGAATGAATATTTAAAGTGGTGTGGAAAGACATGAAGCTTGGGAACCGCAGCTATAAAGGATTAGACGCAGCTGTATAATTCAATAATAAGTTTAAACATTATAAAATAATTTTCAATAATCAAATTTCACAGCTCGTAGCACTCATAAATATAAATTTATTCAATGAATACGGGCGGTGGAACGACCCGTGTGTGTTTTCATAATGGATTTCAAAGCTGTTTATTACAACTGTTATTGCCCTGTGATATTGAATGCCCGGGCGACTCCCGTGGAGTGGGGGGCCTATTTCAAATGCAGTTACGACTAAGTGAATTGGATAATCGATGAATGACTCTAAAATCGATTGTTCATAAGGGGGTAATAAAGTCCTTTAGGTTTGCAAAGGTCTTGAACCCCTGTGGGTTGGTACCTCATCAGTCCCAGAGCTCCCAGGTGTACCAACCACTCTTCTTCTGCTTGAGGCTTTAGATCATGTGAGAACAAAAATGTTAGTCTTATATTGGTTGTCTTTATTCAACTACTAAAAAATCTACTTACTATTATCCTTCGTAGGCTTTCAGAGCTCGTAGATCTCTTGCCGCTTAACCGGTCTTCTATACTTCTTCTTATCTTGGGCTATTCCTTTATAGTACGAATGGCCATCAATAAAGTACGATAGTCAATATTATTGAAATATCGATATTTTCTCTTCTTTTTTTTCCCCTATAAAATATGTATTTTCGCCTGTCAACAATAAGTTGAAAATCAGCAAATGTGATGGCGATAATGACATGACAGGCATGGGGAAGGAAAGTACTCAGCAGTACCTCTTCCCTAACTTGTTCCAATTGCTTAGGTTGTCTAAGGAAGGAGATCCCTCATCCAACGCCTTTTTAGTCTCCTGCTCATGTTCTGAGGTATGTCAGCTGTGGCCATGTCTCTTATAAGTCTGTTATTATGTCCATTTAAATTTGTGTAAAATCGTTGATATAGAGTCGTTATATGCGTGAAATTCACAGGGAAGTGAGCGACCCCTGTGTCTTATACCATAGCTCCTGCTTCTCCAGGTTGGGGGTTGGGCATAGGGCTAATAACCCTACCCCGAAAAAAACACTTTATTTCGAAGCCAAAACGAAGCCTGTAAAATATAAAGATGGCGCATAGCCCTGAAGAAGGTAATAAGAACAATATCACAGGAAAATGGAGGGGTCCACGTCGGAATGAATTATAAAATCCCTGGATATGGAGATGATGTAACTGTCCTTGGAAGTAAGACTATGATAAGGGAGGCAGAGGAGATCGGCCAACAAGTAAATTAAGATAAAACAAAATATATGATAATAAGCAGAAAATCCCACCCCAATAACAGGATTTGAGTAGAAGGAAAATCATTCCCGGGAGTAGACAAATTAAAATACTATGCTCCACAATAACCTTAATTAATGAGCAGCGGGCAAAATAGACCATCCTATAACTAGCGCAAATAGAGCTTCCTTCTCCCTTTCAAAGGTATTGAAATCACGAAAAAATCTCAAATTAAGGGTGTACAATGCTATGATAAAGCCAGTCCTAATATATGACTGTGAGACTTGGGAACTAACCAGCACCCTAGAAAAAAGTGTTGAAAGATTTCAGAGAAAAATCCTCCACACGATAACCGGAACGATCTGGGATCAGAGTACTAACACACGGAAAGGCTCGGAGGTTAAGATGGGTGGAACATTTAGCTAGTAGCAATCCATCTGGAAGCCTGTACGTAACAATGAATGCCTCAATAGTAGCTAAAAGACCACGTAAAAGGCTAAACACATGGATAGATAGAATCAACAAAGATGCAATAAGCTGGGTGCAGATAAATAGAAAGACATATCCCAAGATAGGAAGAGATGGAATAAGTTTGTTAAGGTGGCAAAAGATCTATGTGGTCTGTGATACCAAAAGAAAAAAAAAACTATTCAATTAGTCGACTCCAGCCGACATAATCTGAGCGCACAGCGGAGATCTAATTCACTCTACACAAAAAAAGTACAAAACGCGCCTAAAGAGGTTTTCACTTCAAAAAGGAATTATATATGAATCGTCAGAGAAAAAAAATTATATTCATCTTGCCTGTTTAGTATAAAATGTAGTGCGTAGTGGAGGCAAATATCCATATTTCGATAATATCCACTATCGATGGCCATTCCTAAGTAGAGTCGAATAGCACGTGGGACCCTTCTCACACAGTAAACCCAATTTGCCAAAATTTGTTAGTTAGAACCTTCTCAAACCAAGACCACGAATTGTCAAATAAATCTATGTAGGATGCAAATAAAATAGCATTTCGCTAAATCCGATCTATGGGTGAATGGAAGGCATAATTGGTGGAATGGAAATTTTTGGAAAAAT
This sequence comes from Nezara viridula, assembly GCA_928085145.1. NCBI lineage: Eukaryota > Metazoa > Arthropoda > Insecta > Hemiptera > Pentatomidae > Nezara > Nezara viridula. Next base: position 149,829,755 of record OV725080.1, on the reverse strand, counting down.
GTTGAGGATGCTGAAGATGGACAGGAACTTGAAAATTAATTTTACGAAGGAGAGAAAAAAAAATTGATATTTCCGCTGCAGTTTAAGATACAATACAATAGAATTTTATATTTTAAATCTACTTCTCAAGATCGGCGTAGATTAGGAATAGGAGATTGATAGTACAATATCGATATTAGTATCGGCCTATAAATTATCGATACCGTGAAAATATCGGAGTTGAAATAGTCGATAGTGGATATAATAAACATTTTTGAAATATCAATATCAATATAAATATTGATATTCCAGCACACAGGCGCATAAAAAAAAAATGTTATTTTCCTCTTGTTAAGTTGATTAATGGAAATATCAGTTCTTCTACTCTCTTTAGTAAAATTAATTTTCTAGTTCCTGTGCGTCTTCTTCATTCGTTTTTCGAAAAATTTTCTATCATCCAATTATGTCTTCCATTCACCCATGGATTGGATCCCCCGAAATGCTAATTTAATTTCATCCTACGTAGATTTCTTTGACAATTCGTGGCCTTGGTTTGCGAAGGTTCTAACTAACAAATTTGGACAAATTGAGTTTACTGAGTGAGAAGGATACCATCCGCGCTATTCAATTCTACTTAGGAATGGCCATCGATATATAATCGAAATATCGATATTTTCCTCTACTACGCACTAAATTCTATATGAAACAGGCAAGATGAGTATATTTTTTTTTCTTACGATCAAATTCATATATAATTCCTTTTTGAAGTGAAAACTTCTATAGGGGCGTTTTGCACTTTTTTTTGGATCGAGTGAATTAGATCTCCGATTTTTAGCGCTGGGGTTACTCAGGTTTAATGATATACAATATCGATATTTTCCTCTAATATGAACTACATTCTATATGAAACATTCAATATGGGTATAATTTTTTTGTAACAATCATATATTCCAAGATTCATATATAATTTCTAAAGATTTCCGAAAACTATAGTTTTATTTTTATTTTCATATTCAAATATAAAAATATCGAAGGAACGATATCGATAATCGATAATATGGGAGTAGATAAAATAGATAATAAAATATCGAATATCGACTATCAATGGAGTAGATCTGTTGAGAAATGTGTTTTCCTTTAAACAGAAAAAAAAAAAAAAAAAAAAAAAAAAAAAAAAAAATATATATATATATATATATATATATATATATATATATATATATATATATAAACCCGTAATGCCGCACGTACTGAAGCCATCAACAGATGATTGAAGAGCCCAAGTTGAGCCCGCCCACGCCTGAATTGGGCGGGAGATAGGCACTCTGCGCGGGAGTGCGCGGGTTAGTTCCATCAATGAACCAGCTCTGGGAACTGAATGGGGCCCGGCCTCAGGTCGGGACTAGTTATGTAAATCTCCTCTCCTCTCTTCGGCTCACTAGGTTTCGACACCACTCTCTTCTATTTTTACTCTCGTTCCATCTCTCTAGAATCGATAATAAAAACAAAATATAATTTCAGATCTAATATCGATAGTACAGGACCGGATGTGGCCTTGCGTCTAGGAATTTTTCACAGCTACATTCACTTCCTCCCTCTCTCTAGTCATTTTAGTCTAATAATAATAATTTGTTCTTGGATTTCATCCTACATCGATCGAAACGTCTGTTGATGTTTAATCGACCTAGAGCTATTATGGTTACATATAAATAGAAAAATATAATTGTCACCATAATTAATAAATGTTTATAAATTTTAATACACTTCCTGATACGTTTTTTCTTTTATCCATTTTTTCCCCCTTATTTTATCTTCTAATAATATTATGGGTTTTTTTTTCTAATTTTTGTAATTTTATTGTATTTTTCATTTTCATAAATAATTTTGTATTATTTTGACATTCCTTTTATTCGATTCATCCTTTTAACATAAAATTTTTTAAAATTATTTTGTTGTTGGTGATTTTTTATCATTTGTTTTATCAAAAAATAATGATAAAATAAAAATATTTTTATAATGTTACAATTATTACTTATTTAATCTTGAAAACGTATTCCTTGTTATCATTTAGGTCAACTATTCATCACAGCTACTTGTAATTGCGTGGCTTTCGAGGTAAATTATTTTTTTTAACTTACTTCAGTCAGTATTCGCAAATAGTTTCTAAGAGTTCTGTTTAATATATAGGGGAATTATTTACTTTGTTACATATAAATATATACATAAATATTAATTTATACATATTTATAAATATATACAAAGTTAGTGAAAACAACTTGAAATAATTAACATAAAACTATAAATAATAAAACTTATCATTTAACCATCGAAACATTTATAAAACTAACATAGGTAATCATTTTTTATAAAAAATTACAAAAACAAAAAAATTATAAAATAAAATCGCTCAAAATGCTAAAAAAAAATTGTTTGCTTTAGGTACACGTTTATGTGCATTTACTTAAATATTATGTAAATATTAAATATTATTATATTAATTTCATTTTTGTATATAACCGGATATATTGTTTCATAATTGTTATTGGTTTTCTGAATATATTTTTGATAACTATCTCTCTATTATATAAAACATTTTAAGTGACCGTGTCATATTGAATGATATTTCACATTTAATGAAGATACCACACTTCTTATTCCTACAATTATTTCTCCCTTCCTCTAATTACAGATTGGCAATAACAATAATTATAATTATACAATAATATATATTGGCAATAAGGCGAGATTTATAATATATATTTTTAAAGAAATTAAAAATTTGTCCGAACCGTGTCTTCTTTCTATAAAATATATAAATATAAATATATAATTAATATATACGATAAAATATAATATTATCTGAACAACAGAAAACATGTAAATTACAGTTATATATATATATATATATATATATATATATATATATATATATATATATATATATATATATAAAATTACTGTATTAGGTGAATTGTTTATAAGTACTATTTATTTTTCTGTACATCTTTGTTATTATTTAGAGGCTTTGTCTCCAATATTTTTTTGCATTTAAAATAATGATAAATTAGTAAAAAAAGTCTTGTAATATTAATAAATCAATTCATTATAAATATATATGAATATGAATGCTGGGATTTTGTAAGATCTTACAGGCTCGTGTTTGCTCTAAATATTCAAAACTTTCCCACAAATTTTCTAACCAGCAACCCAAGAGTACCATTCTTCCCTGATTACACTGAAAAATTACTGCAATTTATCGTTGCAAAGCTTATATTTCTTGTTTTTCATGATGTGAGATGTATTGTGATAAACATAATTTCCTAAATACACATTTTATTTATATAAATAAAAAAATATATATTATAATGATTATAGTCCACATTAGTAATTTCCCTTAATTTATTTCTCTTAAGTTGTGTAAATAAATTTTGTGATTTTTTATCCTGCCAAGTATAAGTACCCTTGTTTTCAACACAAATTACTACAATTTACTGTTTTGTAACGAAATTGCCTAAATACACTTTTTATTTACAAAACAATAAATTTGAAATATACTGATTTTTTAATTTTTTGTCCGGTAAAGTGGTTATGAAACTGTATTTTTCACCCAGATATGTATTACAGGAATTAATCTGTATTTAAAAGTGACCAAAAATAAAAGTTTCTAGCCCTAAAATTTACTTTTAAAATAAAGAAACTTTCTGATTGGTTCAATTATTTTAATGAAAACGTTAATATTAGGATCAAGAATATTCAGTTTGTCATTTATGAATACGGACCAATTCCTATAATTGAGATCTGGATAAAAAAACAAAAACAGATTCATAAGCAATTTACGGGATAAAAGAAAATTGAAAAATCCGGTATTTTTTTTATATTTATTATTTTTATAACTAAAAAGTGTATTTAGGCAATTATATTTATTTTAATACATCCCAGATCATAGAAAACTAAGAAATAAAATCTTTACAATAATAAATTATAGTAATTTTTGCTGAAAACAGGGATACTTATAATTAAAAGTATAAAAAAATCACATAATTTTTTTACACAGCTTGAGGAGGATCTCAATTTTTTTTCTTAATAAACCTGGAATTAATTAATTCGAACTTAAGTTCTATTAAACGAAGAAGTTTTATTAAAATTGGGGTATAGTTGGATATCTGTAGTATAGTTGGATGATGATCGCAAATTATTTATGATTTTGTTAAAAACAGAACTTAGCTTAGTTTATCTCACTAAAAGGACTCTTTAAATAGTTTTAACAATGACCTATTTTAATTTCATTTAAAGTAAATTTTGTCTAGTTCACATTGGATGAATTGTTATTTACTTAAATTAAATATTTCTTTAGTTATCGTTTCCTTTTTAACAAAAACACGACTTACTTTACAAAAACACAATACTTGGATTTCCTTATTTTCTGGTTTAGATGAACGTATTTTAAAGCTCTAAAGTCTGCTATCACTACTATAAAAATTTCCCTTTATTTACGGGAATCATCCTGTATATATATATATATATATATATATATATATATATATATATATATATATATATATATATATATATATATATATATATGTGTATATGTGTGTGGGGGAGGGAGCTGTCAAAGACTGACTTTACATTGCATTTGACAATGGCAAGTCATTGGTCACGGACTAAGGATGGCACTGATGAAGCCCTCATCGCATTGCAGGAATGCTCTGCCACTTCCGTTTGTCATTCTCTCCATTATCTGACCCTTATAATCGTGAGAAAATACTAGAATGATGATAAAAACAAACATTAAAAATAAATAGAAATTATTAGAAATAAAAAAAATATCAATATCTTTTTGTAAAAATAGAAAAAAAAGTGAATAATAAATTAAAATAAATATGATATATATATATTTTTTTTATTAACTGTATTACATAGAAAATACAATAAGTAAATGTGACATTGGTAACATGACATGTACAACATGAAGAGAAACTACCCATTGGTAGAACTCAAATTAAAGTTCTATATTAGAAGGTCCCGAGGCCATCTTCTTTTCAGACGCCTCGGAGGGTTATTAGGGATCGAGGAGGAAGCAAGGTTTGAAACGAGAGGATTCGGATGGTTCTGCAGTTTGTTATGGAAGGATAGGTATTTGGATTGGGCCAAATCGGAAACATATGGAACATTAAGGTCTTTATGGATGATTTTATTTGTGACAAAGTGAGGAGCGTTGAAGATTTTACGAAGGATTTTGGATTGTAAGGATTGGATACGAGAGGAATTCGATGGTTTAGTGGAGCCCCAAAGCTCAATTCCGTAAGTCCAAATAGGTCTTATTATTGTCATATATATGAGTCGTTTGTAATTTATTGAAAGCTTAGAGCGTTTGTCTAGTAAGTGCTGCAGTAGTCGAAAACGTCGGGCGGTTTCTAGACGTTTCAGTCTGGTCTGGGGGTAAATATGATTTAAGTGACAATGCACGTTTAACATGCTGTCACAATAAAGATAAGTTATAATGAGAATTGAGTTCTTTTAAACCTAATTTACAGAAAATATAAATAAATAAAATAAAATAAACTTAAAGATAAGTAAAATAGAATAACATAGGTATACGCATATGCATTACCTACAATCAGGAGTGAACCTGAGGAGGGAAAAGAACTCCAGGAGATCCCTGCGCTACTCTCTTAACTCCATCACTGGTACAAAAGCTGGTGGAGATAGAACGAGATCGCTAAAGATACCTCTTCCTCCGTATCAAATGATAGTTTAATTCGGATTTAAGTAAATTCAACTATCATGTTCTTGGTGGATCACAATAATTAATAGTAACCAAAATCTGTGTGCAAATTAAAATTTACTCTATATTTACTAAAAATAGTTCGATTTTTATGATTTATATTTTTCGTATTGCAGGCAATTTAGAAACCTTTCAAATTCTCGTATGTAAAACCATACATTTTGTGTGTAAATTGTTATCATTATTTGAAATCGATAATTTTCACGAGAGTATGTAATAATTATTATATTTGATTTTTTAATTAAAATGCATGCCTGATTTATAAATAAAAATTTAAATCGATTTTTGTTGTTAATTGATTCGATTAAAAATCATAATCACTCACTGAATGATAGGGTTTTATATAAATAAATAAGAAAAACTACCATTTACAACTCATGAAGAGTCTTGGGGAAATAATATTTAGGGAAAGTATTTATATAAATAATAATGATTAAATAAAAATCACCTTTTACAAACAAATTAAATAAAATATTAATATGTATGTATACGTGAGTAATGGACACATTTCTCAATATTATATTTCTAAAATCGCTTTAATTGTGCATGCGGTACCTGCACAATATACAATATGCTGCACAAATATGTATATATATTTTTCTTTTGTAAACCAAAATTTCCAATGAATTTGGAAATAAAGATGTTCTGTTTATATTTCTGATTTAAAAAAGTATTAATTATATTTGGTGACGACACATGACCAATGTTGTAAAGAGACGTAAAAAAAAATTACTAAAGAATTATTATTATTGTTAATTGTAAAAAAATTGTTCAAAAATAATAATAAGGGTATTATTTTTATTAATGATTAAAAATAAAAATAGCTCTTAATAAAAAAAATCAATTAATTTTTAAAAATTCTGGTTAAATAAAAATTTAGATCAGATTTGATTTTTTTAATTATCAATTTCAAACCCTGATTATTATTGTTATCAATGTTAAATTGTGGAAATAAATATGTACATATGATTGGTGTACAATTGTTTGCGACAATTAAGTAGTCAATATTTATATCCCATTGATGGTAAGGAATTAGCGCTGATACACGGAATAGGCTCGAGATGAGAAAATAGCCTTCGTAGCGAAAATTTGTGGGAAAGTTTTGAATATTTCTATACACAACTGGAGGTGAATCTCTAGTTTTTGTCTAATAAACCTCAAGTTAATTAATATGAACTTGAAGTTTAAATGTGGCGTATCTGTACTTTAGTTGGATGAGGAGATATAAAAATATTGAATAGTATATGATTTTTCTAAAATCAGAACTTGGCTTTGTTTAGCCGCTCAAATGTCTTCTTTAAATGGTCTTAAAAATGATAAACTCTATTTATATTTAAAGTAAATATTATCTAGTTAACTGGTTAATATTTGTTAATTACTTAAATTAAGTTTTTCTTTATTTGTCGATTCCTATTCAACAGCTGGCACTTAAAAACACAAAACATGGATTTCCTACTTTTCAGCTGAAAATTAGCATGTTGTTTGTATGAACTTTTTTGTAGCTATCGAAGCCTGTTATCACTGCTATAAAAATTTCCTTCTAAATACAAGACACTGTGTATATTACACATAACCACTTCAGTCAAACTTATTTTTATTTATTTTTCTATTTTTTTTTATTAATTGAAAATTAATACATTCTGCCACAGTGGAGGGCAGACAGTCAAATTATAGCAAAAAAAACTTAATCATAATTAAAACTTAAAGCTCATTTGTGAATCAACAGGAAGAAACTCCTAATTATGTTTCTGGAAAGGCAGGTGAGAATCTCTCTTCACCGACTCCGTGAACAAAGTGCGAATTTCTTCCTTTGAATTCTATTTTTAAATATGCAAATTCCTCAAAATCTACAGTTAATAAAAAAACTAAAAAAAAAAAGTTACAAATTATTACACAATGACTCATTATTAACTTACAGTAATATATCAAATATAACACCAACTTCGATGTCATATAAAGTGAAATCAATAAAAAGCGGTTTCTAATATTGGCCAAAATATTTTTTTTTTCATCATTAATAATTTGCTATTAAAATAGACAACAATCCAGATTGCTTCAATTGATCTACCACTTTCCAAAAATCAAAAACAAAGGAATTAAGCTGTGTCATAAAACATATGAAAGATATTTAAAACACCATACCTTTGTAAGAAATTCTCCAATTTTAACGATTTTTTATTATTTCTTTGGGAAATTTCGTAACTTTATAAATGACCATACCATATCTCAAATTTAGTTTTACCACCTCTCCTAAATTTGTTTTCAACTTCTTTTCGGTGAAGTACTGGTACTGGTACTTGTTGGGGAGAACTAGTCTACCTTGAGGTTGCCACCGAACATACTTTATATATCTACATTGAACTATCTACACGGACTTGCATATTGCATTGAACGGACTTGCTCAATCATATCCCATATCCCAATCGATGGATTAGCCTCGCAGGACCAGTGGCTTGGCCTGCACGCTTTTCAGACCTGACACCACTGGATTTTTTTTGTTTTTGGTGATATTAAACAAAACGTCTATGCCAATCCGGTCAATGACCTTAATTCCTTGAGAAGAAGGATTATTGAGTTTTATTATTGTGAAATTATTATTGTGAAAATTTTTATTATAAGAAGGATTATTGTGAAACAATAACACATATCCAGTGCCGTTCTGCCACTGCTGCTGTTGAAGAAAGATGCCGAGCCTGTCTTAATGCTCAAGAAAATCACTTTGAACAATATTTAATATGACTAAGTAGTTAGAACAAATAAATTGCTTTTAATTATTTCATATAACGTAAATAATTCATAACAACGAAAATCTTTAGGTGTGAATATATTTTAAGCAAAGCGTTTGCGGACATACCTTCAGTGAACATTTTTTTCTTGTTTTGTGGTCCTTAATTCATTTTTGCAGTTTGGCTACTTAATCCTAAACCCCTATATATGTACACATAAATTTAGAGAGCTTCGATGAGAAGGTTTCATCAAGGTTCATTAGAATTCATTAGAAACGCTATAGTCTATACAACACAGGTATTTCGGCCAACATGTTGAAAGGAAATTTTTTTTTCGGTGAAGTACCTCATATACATAAATTTAAAGAGCAGAGTTTCATTGAAATCGATATATCCGTTATGCGCTACAGTCTATACGGGTTTTTCGGCCACCATCTTGAAAGGAAAGGGCGGATGCTAATGTCGAGGTAAGATGATTATCATTTATTTTGATTTCGAAAAAATCGATTCTGTAGTCTCAAGCAATCTAGAGGAATTTCGCAGACGGCTGAAGTACAAAATTATTTTTATTCGATTTCGGGTTCTATGTTTTCTGATAATCATTATTGAAAAAATAAACCAAAAAGTAACATTAGTGACTTTATCAGGAACTGAAAAAGAACAACTGCTATTTAGACTAGTGTTGCCCAAAATCGGTCTTCTAACTGTTGCAAGATCAATATCAGGATTGATAAAAAAAATCGATTTTTTAAATAAAAATTAAAATAAAAATAGTTACTAATACTTAACAATCTTAGTTATTAAACGTAAATAATTGGTGTCACCAATATACTTTTGCATTTAACTCCTCTAATTTTTCATTCGGGCTTAGTTAGGTTTCTCTTATCTAACAAATTACAACAATATCTCTAGAGTAATAAGCTAATAAGTAACTGCAACACTCAAGACTGAGTTTGCAAGACCAAGACTCGTCTCGTTCTCACATTTGGACATAACTAATTCACAATGAATTGAGTCTTTCACCAAGTTCTTTAAATGAAAACTAACATCTTAAGATAAATCACTTCAACTCACTACTAACTATTGCATAATTAATAAAATTGTCAATCTTAATTTTAATACGCATCTTAATTCACTTTCAGAAGGGTCTAAAAAAAAAATTGTGAGAAGAGAGACTACGGCATGCGAAGGTGGGTGTGCGAGGTCGTTATTTAGGAGATGTGGGAGTAGAGTTTGGCTCCTATTGATGAGGCTGTGGGCCAATCCCCTGGCGGATGTGCCATTAACTATTATCCTGATGGCAGTGGCTGATATAGCCCTAAATCCGATTATAGTAGCCATTTGTCACCTGAAAACATACATCCTTATCGCAGTTATTCAGTTGTAATATTTTGAATTTTATACTTCTTCTTCAGTCTGATTGAACAGAAGTTGGTCAGGCATTAAAAGAGAAAGAAAAAAAATTTCAGTCAAGTAGAATCAGTATTACCGCCTCGTTATTTATGTTTTGAATATAATTAGTCATATTTCAAGTTCAATGAATCATTCGAGAATAAAATCTAACTAGTGCGAATACTCCAAAACAATATGGAAATAAGTAGTTCCTACGTATTGTGTAAGGAAGGAATTAATATCTTTTTCTTGGTCGATTAAAAAGTTATAAAACTTTTTGTGATTTTCGAAATAAAGATTCTCGTGTCTTAGGTCAAATTTGTAGAATTTTTTTTTTTTTTTCGATAGCAATGAAAATTCGTAATCGAGGCATAAATCTCAACTCTGTTTCTCCTTGAAAAAATATTTCAACACACTTTACTCCTTCCGTCAATACAAATCGTTTAAATTATACACATTTCTAATCGATCTTTACGATTTTTTTTAATTTTTTAGGTAATTTAGTAATCTTTCTAATTATCATGGGTACAATCAAGAAAAAAATGCATGCTTTTTGAGTTATTCGCAAATAAAGTTTTTTTTCCAGAAATTTCGTGAGGATGGGACTATTTTTCGCATGTGAAGGAGAAGAATATCTTTAAAATGAGTGGTCAATCATGGATTTCATGAAGAATTGACGAAGTTATGGCGTACCGACACAAAAACATCTTTTAGAAATAATATATAAGATTAAAACACTGTTCTAAAGCACAAAAACGAAAATAATATGCAGTAATTATTTCGGAATCTTGAAGAAATCATAAGATTTTCGAAGGATTCCGGTTAGAATAAGAACGTTCATACTTCAACAAAAGAAAAGTCTTCTAGTTCCAAGAACCAAGAATATTAAAGCATAGAATGAACTGAAAAAAAAAAAAAACATGAAAAGAACATCAGAGAATCGCATTCAGCTGAGAGCATGAATGAACAAAGTATAATGTAGAAGAGCGAAAACAAAGATAGGTCCGAATACTTAATCGGAAAATGGTAAGGCATTACCTTTCTGATTGTCTTCGGCTTCGGCAGACATCACGTCCTGCAAAAGTGTAGTAATTTTCGCAACCATCCAAACCGCACCAGGCTTTGAAAAGCAACTGGATCTAAGAGTCTAACTCGTAAATGTCAAGCCTTGAAGAACAGTGGATTAAAGGAGAACTTTAAGGCTCAATTGAATTTTTAAATAATTGAAAATTGAAAATTAATCTGAAGTATATTTATGCTAAGGTAAGGACGTAATTTATTAAAAAAACTCGAGGTAAATCAATACAACAACCTATTGGCTATTATAAAGGCATTGCTACATTACACATATTTTCAGCATTATTTATAGAAGTTATTTCACTCAATTCTTTAATTTTTAATTTAACAGTAAATAGTAGAATCTGCCACATTGAAGGGCAACAGATAACAAGGCTAAATGTCTCCATTCATACAATATATGCATATAATAGGAAAATAAAAAATAAATAAATGAATAAGTAAAAATAAATTACTAAACTAAGAAAAAGTAAATATAAAAATAGAATAACATACATAAAAAGAAATAAATCAATGAGTAAAAATAAAATAATAATAATTATCCTAACACATTCATTTCTATTTACAATATTTACATTCGTCCAGGTAACTCCGAGCCAAGCTTTGTCCTCCAAAAGTGAAAGACAAAGCAGGACTCCAGGAGATCCCAGTGCCTCTCTTCCAGCCGTGACACTGGTAAGCCAGTGGAGACTGAATGAGGTCTCTAGAGCCACAGATGCACAAGACTTGAGAGGAGAACTTGGGGCCATTGCCAGAATTCCAGAAGCATATTTACCAGATATCTCTGGGCCATTGCCGTTTTAACCTTCGAGGAGAATTGTAGGGATGAAGGGAGATGGATACAGATTGAGGTAGAGGATTTGGATGATGGGTAAGGTTCTGGTGAAAGTTTGAGAATCTGGATGGGATGATGTCGAGGACAAATGGGATGTTAAGGTCATGGTGTAAGGTCTTATTTGTTACATAATATGGGGCATTGACTATTGTTCTAAGTACTTTGCCCTGGAAGGATTGGATGCGTTTGATATTCGAATGTTTAGCAGCTGTCCACAGTTCAAGTCCTTAGGAAAACCTTCAAATAGTTGCTTTGATAACATTAATAATATTGATTTATAAAAAGACAATCGATTGTAAAAAGAAAGGAGCAACCACGAGTACTATATATTATGTAGTATTTTACTACATATATTTTATATTTATTACTATATTTCATATTTTAGTATATGTAAATAATCATTATTTTCATTTTTATAAATAAAATATGTATTTAGGAAATTATTTTTATTACAATACACCCCAGATCATGGAAAAACAAGAAATAAAACCTTTACAACAGTAAATTGCACTCACTTTTGCTGGAAAGAAGGGTACTTTGAAATAAACGGGTAAATGACGTTGTACAATGAAATAAATTTTGACTAAGGTGAATGGTTGTTGAAATTTTTTTAGTTTTAATTTTAAAAATCAACTCATGCTCATATTATTTTGTTTTTTATTTGACCTGATTTCTGTTTTTCTTTTCATTTAAATAATGTTTGTTTTTTCCAAAATGGTTTTACTTTTTATTTATTACTTTCCTACCTATATTAAGTAAGGAAAGTATTGCAATCGGGTCAAATTTCCGACATGCGGTTTTCGACGGATCTATACGTTTCAGGGCACTCTGAGTCCGAAAAACGCATTTTTAGCAATTGGTCTGTCTGTGCCAAGATTTTTTCGGGAACTACTGAACCGATTTTGTTTCTTCTTTTTTTATTTTGTAGGGTTTTGACTACCGATGCCTGTGACAGAAATTCGGTGCTCCATGCGCAATAGCTAAAGGTAATGAAATTCCCTACAAAGCCATATAAAAATCGTTCATTTTGGGCAACTATTAACGAAGTTACAGCTATTCAATTTCCAATGTAAGATTACGTTTTCATATCCTGGTGTCAGAAAGGGATGAATGAGAGAATAAAGATGACTAAGTGAATGTAAGAAAATCTTTTGCCCGCATCACACAATCTTCACTATTTCCTCTACATTTAACAGAAATTAAATACCTTAAGCCGGTTTGCATTGCTTTAGTTTATCAAATAAATCGTACTCAAATCTTATGTTAGATCAATTTTCAGGAAAATTTATCTAGTTCAATTCTTTTTTGTTTTTTCATGAACATATGTAAAGAAATAAAAACTTTTCTGAAATAGGTAGGAAAGTCGTGTGAATGGACACACCAGATTTTCTTAATATACTTTCACTGAAGGTACTGTATATATTCATTAATGTAATTGTTGGTCAGATGTGGTTTTTATTTTTTTGTTCATAATTGCTATTCATAAGGGGCCTTGTCCCAGATTAAAGTTTATTTTCAATCCATATATCTATCTACTTTTAGGTTGCTGGTTAGAAAATCACATCATTTCTTTATGATGAATCCAGTGGTGCCCATCCCCCCCAAGGACTATGGCGCATGCCCCCTCCTAAAAAAAATATTATTACCCCCCTCACTTATATAATAATTATGTATCTATATGAGATGTAATATCAATGTTAGTTTAAAAGATATTATATATAATATTGGTTTGTTTATCGAGAATATTAAAGACACAATATATCAGGCAATTACAATCAACAAGTAACATCAGTAATATTTAGAGGAGACAAGGCTCCCCCCTGCCCTCCTCTGCGTATGCCCATGCCAGCAATTCATTATTATTTTTTTTTTAAATATTTTTTCCTTTTAAATAAGAATTTTATCTGAAATAATTGCGAGAGCGTTGACAAAATGTGGTATATCATTTTAAAATAAGGGGAGCAATAAATTTGAGGATGGAGAAATTAGTCTTTATTTCCTAATTAGTGTCTTTTAGAATGTTGAAACGACCTGATGAAAATATTTCATAAGTTTTTTATTCCTTGCTACTTTATTTTAAATTTGTTTTCGTGTTCTATAGTCAAAGACAAGGCATTAGTTGTATTTATTATATACACTCAATGAAGGTAGCGCATACCGATATTTCAAACAAGCAGCGGCCCTTTGAGATAATGCTGAAACTGGAAATACGGAAGACAATGCTCTGCTTGTGTTAAGTAGTTAGGATTAAGTCATATCTGCGGCTCTTCCAAGTATGCGGCGCCTTAAATATTTTTTTATATACTCGCAAACCTCAGAGTGCCTTTTTTTTCTTTATTTCCGGGTTTAAATGTACTCTTAAAATTGAAAACTCAATGTGCCCCCCCCCCCAAATAATTCTAATGGCGCAACTTGCGCCATAAAACTCCCCTGTGGGCACTCCTGGGTGAATATCCAGTTTTTGCCTCATAAACGTCAAGTTAATTAATATGAACTTAAAGCTTATTAAAGCAGAAAGTTTTCCTAAAAGTGAGGTATCTATAGTATAATCGGATAATGTTAAATAAAAAAATTCGCATATAATTTATATATTTTTTTTTAAAACAGAAATTACCTTCGTCTTTCATCTAGTTTACAGTGAACATTTATCGAAAAACATGATACTTAAAAAAAACACAAAACTTGAATTTCCTACTTTTCTACTGGAAATAGGCCCATTGTTAATATACAATTTGTTGTAGCTCTTGAGATCAGCTATCTCTCATATTAAAATTTACCCCTATTTACGGGACACTCTTTATAAGGGTACTTAAGCAAATAAAAATACTCACAATGAAATTTAAATAAATATAGCGTCTATAATTTTTACTTTCCCTTCCCCTTTGTCTGAAAACACTTTTTCCTGCTAAGAAGAGGGTGGTAAGTAAAATTCGTATGGTGCACGCAAGAGATTCTTTAATGTCAAAACAGAAATAAATCTTGATAAATTAACTGTATATATAAATATATAAAGTGAATTGAGTTAGAACCGATGTACCATCATTGGTTTAATCAATAAGTGATGGAAATGTTTCCATCGAGATTAGAGACGGTATGATAGATTTCTGGTGGCATCAATGAGTTGGAAAAATACCCAAATTTTGTTTTAAAAAAAAAGGAAAGAAAAATGTACTACGCCAAGCAAAGCATCCCTTTTTCACAATGGCATTTTCCATTTTAAAGTTGGCGGCTTCTTAATTTAGCTATTCTCAGTTGTTAACTCATAAATTTTAAAAGCTGCCTATCTTATTAAGTATTTTATTTATTTAGTTTTTAAAGGTTTCCTGAATAATTTGAAAAGTTGAATATTTGAATTTTTCGGCGAAATATTAAAAAAAAATATCGAGATTTGCTGAATAAGCTATATTTTTTATTATTGTAATAACAAAAATAATAATAATAATAATAATAATAATAATAAGGCTTAGCGAACCCGAAGGTTCGATGCCGACACCATCAATCGCTTGTTACACACCTCCCTCCACCGTTCGCCGTCCAAACCCAGTCCCTTCAGATCGGCTTTAATGCAATCTTCCCACCTTCGCTTCGGTCTACCCCTCGGACGCTTACCATTCGGCACAGCAAATATTAACCTTTTAGGAATTCTCTCGTTACTAAGCCCAACAACTTTACAAGCCCATTTGATTCGCCGCGATGAAATTACCTCAATTATATTACCCGGATACAGCTCACGCAATTCGGCGTTGTGTAACCGTCTGAACTCTCCGGAATAGCAAAAATAAGTAAAAAAAATTAAATGCTACTTTCTGAAGATAAGAATCTTTTACCTGTAAATAGAATTATTTAAAAGAAACTTTTATTAAATATGTAAAACTATTAATATTTAATTGAAAATTAATATGATTCAGGTAAATATAGAAGTCATCAACTTCAAAGAGGAAATTTCTTTTTAAAATGTGTTTTTTATCAAGTTGAAATATATTTATACAAAAATTTTGAATTATCTGACTAAAAATATTAACAAAACATTGTGTTCCACTACTCTAAAGGTTTTATTCCATTCAATCTTAAGAAATATCTGAAATAGATACTGAATTATTTGCTAATTCATCATGAGAAAAAAATATGCTTATTAGAAGAGAATCAATTTTATTTAAATTTATAATAAACATATTATGAATGAGCTACTATTTATCACTGTTACTATTGTCCTTAAATATGACAAATTGTAACATATCTCAATAAAGAATTTCCTAATAAATATAATATAAAATAAGGGTATTTTTATAACTTAGTTCTAAATTATTTGTATTTCAACCAAATTACTTATAAACTAATCATTTATAAATAAATTTAGAGTTTAAATAATTTAATAAGTTATAAATTTTATAATAGAAATAACTCGAAAAAACACTTTCAAAAGTAGGTAATTAAAAATAGTCATGCATTATAAAATTAATTCATAACTCACAGCAGTAAGATTTAATGATGACTTGTTCTCGAAGTTCATTATCATTAAAATAGACAGATTTCGGAAGAGAATTAAGTAAATAACTAATTTAATAAACTTAAACAAATCAACCACATCACATTTGTAACACTACTCACACATTTAAAATAAAATAAACCGGTAAAGACCGAACGGCGCCAAAGTTAAACTAAATTAATATGGCGTCCAAAGATGGGCATTGTGGCTGTGACAATGCCAACTGGATTAGAAGAATACTGCAATCTGATTGGCCGAGATTTAGCGCCAATTCTCACCTAGGCAGTCAGTGAAATATTGCAAGTCGATACGGTCTAAAACAGTGGTCAGATTCAACATCTTTAACAGGTATTTTATTATTATAAATGTTATTACTTATTCAAAGTTATGCACCTATAAACGCTATATATATATATAATTTAAAATTATAACAAATATTTATATTTTTATGAACTATTCATTTTTTAACACATATTTAGAAAACATTACCAACAAAATATTCAGATTTTTTAAAATAACATGTTTTGTTATAACACATTTAAATTATATTAAAATAATTAAATTGTTAATACCTGGATATGTTATCAGATATTATTATATAAATATTTTGGGATTTTTAATTTGGTATGAATGCAAACTATCGAATATAAAAATTTGAAAATTTTTCAATCCTACACCCTAGAGATTGTAATTAAATATTTTCAAAGAATGAATACTAAATTTTCAAACATTTAATAAACATTAAAACATCCTTGCTGTTTCGGCTGAACTGATAATGATGATTTTCATATTCGACAGTTAGTATTCGTATCGACGATAAATTGGATTTTTCAATATTTTATAAAATATTAATTGCAATGATTTGATTTATGTATGAAACTGATGATGAAATAATGCAATATTGGAATTATTTAAATTTTATATTACTTTCTTCTCTTATATAAAGTTATGCCTTTAACGATATCTGAAAAATTTAAATAATATCTTCTCAATGTTAAATATTTTAATATTTTAACGGAATGATAAATAATATTTCAAAAATTAAAGTAGTAACGCCTGGTTATTTGGTTATAAGATATCTTTACTTAAAATTTTAAATGTTCAAGTTTGTACCTGAATTTTCCTAATGACTAATGGTTTAAAAATAAATAAATGTAACATTACAATTTTTTTTTTTTATCAGTTACCTATTATGTGATTTAAATATAATTCAATAAGGAATTATAAAAGAGTAGATTTAAAAAAAAAAATGATATGAATAAAAAAATTACCTATATTGATTAGAAATCCTTTCTGATGCTTATTATAAAGTGATAAGATGTTAAAACTTCACTGTTCGGTCATCTTCGTGTGCAATCGGACATATCCGGCGGTTTTTTGAATTCCGTATATAATGTGATTTTTAGATATTGTGATCAACTATCGAAGTGGGGCAACACTTTTAAAGTATTATCATATTTTGTGACAGAAATAAACAAAATTAACGCATCCTATTTCAATATTTAAAAAACTAACACTTGAAATATTTTAAAATAATAACAGAACTAAATAAATGTTAACCGAACCGAGACCTGCACAAGACTGGCAAGCCATATCGAAGAGTGTAAACATCGCTATAGGTAATTCGATTTCCGGGCTGGCGACTATGAGGATATTAGGTTAAGGGAAGGGCTTGGCATATTGTTCTCTTATTTCAAATTATTCAATCTTCATGTTCAGTTAGGATCGCTTTTATTTTATCAATTATAAATGTCCTGAAATAGTTTTAAATATTGCTGGGAACATTGACAAAAAAATATTTATTTAGACAGTGGCCAGTAAACGTTTTGGTTGAAAATATAATTTAAAAAAATCAATAAAAACATTTCTGTACTACTTTTTTTTTTTTAATTTAAACATAAAAGTATAACTTCAATACCACGTTTATAAATTTTATGAAACATATTTGCCTAACAATGAATACATTATTTAAAAAAAAGTTTAGGTATAAAATAAAAAAGAGATGATCAGGGGTGGTGGTCATAAATAAGCTAAATAGTTGCAAATCTATTTTATTAAAAGCCAACGTTTCGACCCGACTTTGCAGGTCTTCTTCAGGGAGGTTTGTTCAGCTAGGAGTTTCACTTCAAACTTCTAGTGAGCTTGGAAATAATATTTGTATAGTGTTACCACCTGCTGTAATCCATAAATTAATGCTATTAATTTAGGATTTGGAAGAAACGATTCGATAACTGCATGGGACTTTTTCTCTCAAGCTGGTAAGTGTACAAGCAATGACTGTAAATTAGGATTCGGTGGAATCGCTTTGCTAAATCCATGGCAGGCTATTGAGGGACTATTAGGGAAAGAATTTTCTTAAGAAAGCTGCTTTTTAGCCGTATCGGGGAACCGAGGACGTGTAATGTAGACTCCAGGTTTACTTATTAGGCGAATTCCTTCCTACCTCTTTTCCTCCCTTTTCTTCTGGGGCCGACACACATTCGTCTAGTCCTGGATCTAGAGCCAGAGGATTTATAGCTCTTCCCTATCCTGCCTTCCTTCCTATATAAAGGATTAATTAAGGACTCTTGGATCAAAAGGGCCGATTTTTTTCTCGTACTTCGATGAAGTACGAATTATTTATCTCAGTAAATTATATTAACAAGTGTTCGCACCATTAGTCAAAATTCTACCATAATCATTATTGAAAATTTGAGTAAAGCATGAATGAATATGTGATGAATAAATTAATACTCTTAGGAATTTGTAAATACACTTTTATATGATAAAAAACTGTACTGTACCATTTGTGTACTTTTTGAGTTATTCGCAAATAAATTTAAATCAATCGTTTTTTTTTTTAATGTTTGAACCAACATAATGTTGAATTAACAAACAATATGCATTAACAATGTCTTCTTTATGATTCTTTTCTATTTTGATGATTATTATTTTTTGGAAATTCAGGAAACTTTCATATATACATAAATTACCACTTACATATATCAACTAACTTATATCGGTATACTAACACACTTATACAAAGTATATTCGACATGTAGGAAAACACACTTAGGAGGCTGAAAAGAAAAAAAGAAGCTAAATGAGAGATTTTCTCACTTAAAAAAATATTTTAGCCCACTTAGCTCCTTCGTTTGCTACAAATCGTTTCGTTTTAACTTTTTGATCTTACTATAGCAATATTTCTAATATAAATTTGTCATAATAGAACTTTCTTAAAAAATAATAATAATAATAATATAATAAAAGGCTTAGCGAACCCGAAGGTTCGATGCCGACACCACCAATCGCTTACACACCTCCCTCCACCGTTCGCCGTCCAAACACAGTCCCTTCAGATCGGCTTTAATGCAATCTTCCCACCTTCGCTTCGGTCTACCCCTCGGACGCTTACCATTCGGCACAGCAAATATTAACCTTTTAGGAATTCTCTTGTTACTAAGCCCAACAACTTGAAATTACCTCAATTATATTACCCGGATACAGTTCACGCAATTCGGCGTTGTGTAACCGTCTGAACTCTCCGGTTTACTCATCCTTCTTCGTCCGAATATTCTACGCAATACTTTATTTTCAAAAACCTTAAGACGCTGCTCATCCCTTAATGTATAATTATATATATAATTATATCCTTCTTAAAAAATATCAATAGGAAACAGTCAACAATAAATATGCAATAACAATATCTTATCGGACATGGTTCTTTTATATTTTAATGATTTTTATTTTTCTTTCATTTTTTTGGAAATTCAGGAAACTTTCATATATACATAAAGATTATCAAATGTCGACAGTTAACGACAACATAAGTATGGCTACATTTAACCTGCCCGAAAACACACTTAAGATGCTCAAAAGTAGCTGGTTGAGGGATTTCCTCGCTTAAAAATACACTAAAAATCTAGACAGGAAGAGATGCAGCTGGGCACTAATTGTAATTACTTATGACAAGTGTGGATGAATATATAAAATTTTAAAAAAATAAATAAATAATCACAGATTTAATGAACCGAAAATTGTGTACTTTTAAAGTTATTTACAAATAAAAAAGTCTCAACCTGAGGTAGGCAAATGCTACTACGAGTACCATGTATTTTACTCAAGTTGAATCAATATTGGGAATTCAATTACTACTTCAGTTAATCCTTTGGCATTAATTGAAGTAGTGATTAAATTCTTTGGTACTCTAAATAGGTCGGTATTTGAGTAAAATACTTGGTACTAAAAAAAAACGTTATTGAACTGTTTTGTGTTATATATAGCCCAAATAAAATTTTTAAAAAAATACATACACACAAACAAACAAACACGCACACACACACACACACACACACACACGTATATATATATGTAATCACAAAGTAATAATTACTTTTTCCTAAGTCTGAATTAAAGAAATCTACAAACAGCTGAGATTAATAAATTTATTTAATATTTTAATTTGATTATGAGCAATGTTGTGGAATGGTTTTAGTATGAATAAACTTTTAAGTTTATCTTCTGTTCAATTAATCCATCTATCCACAAAAGTACTGACCCTTTATTAGGATGGTAGAAAAATCAGATTGATGTTATACAGTCATATGTAATACATGAATACCTAAAAATAAATTGAAAATAACCTTTTTTTTTTTGTACAACTTATTGAGAGAAATACTTTAGTAATATAGTATCACCTTACTGTATAGGGTAGCATGATATACAGCATACTGTAACACGGGCGGATTTACGGGGGGGGGAGCTTTCGGGCTGAAGCCCCATCCCCAAAATAGTAAAATATAACCATGTTTTATGGAAAAGTATATTAAAAAATTATCTCTTAAAGTATTATTGTTCGTTTAATTACACTTAAAAGGACTTAAGGAATCACTTAAACACCATTTCATATAGATAGTTAGTTTCTTTCTTTTTTTCCAAAGTAATTATCGTCATTTTTATGAAAAAAAAGCTTTCGGGCTGAAGCCACCCCCCAAAATTAAATCTTGGATCCGCTAGTGTACTGTATCAATCCCTTTTGGACATAGCACTAACTCATGCAATATTGTATTACTATATATATATATATATATATATATATATATATATATATATTTTTTCTCTTCCCTTTTCAAATCATATCATTTCTTTATTAATCATACATCATTACTATATTAAACTTGGTTATCACCATCAAATAATACATATTTGAGTAAAACTGATATAATCTCAAAAATTTATATCTCAGCATAAAAGAAAAAAAAAACTAAAATTTAATAAATAATTATACTATTAACTGAATTAAATATAAAACTTTCAATTTTTCTTTAATTAGGCCATTTCTTAACTTAAGGGAGTTGCTAAATGTTAGAAAGTTTTAACTGTAAATAATCTAAAATAAATAAAAATTTTAATATTAAAAATAATTAGATATTGTACTTGAAAAATGGAACAAATTGATTCCGAAATTTCCTCCATTTAATTAAATAAAAGTTATGAAATCTGAAAGGTGATTTTTCTCTCTGAAATTTCGTTATTCATTTATTACACATTCCAAGCCTTTAAGGTAAATTTGAATTTTATTTTATTTTAAAATTTAATTAATTTATTTTTTATTAATTAACAACTAGTTTAAATTATAATAAATTTAAATGTGCATCTTCTGATGAAAAAAACATGCAATGTAAAATATATATATTTAAATACGGATTAATTTTCGTAAATTAATAAAATAGGATGAGAAATATTTTATCTAATTTAAATAATTTGGGCGGAAACTCGTTTTAAATCAGGGTTTTCTTATTTGGCCCTAGTTCCTAAAAATAAAATAATGTTAAACAATACAAATTATAGCTATTTATAGTTCATAATTGGTAATTGGTTGACTGTCGTGGATAATGAAGAGAAGAATAGTTGGGGTGCTCAGTCAAAAAAGGAAGGCAAAAAATAAATTATAATATTTATTTATTTATAGTTCAACTTTACTTTATTCATACTAATGATATAATATATTATACATACGTGTTCTTTACTATATTACAGTTATATACTACTGTTCAATTTAACTACATATTTATATAATTTTTAATAATAACGAATTTTTTATATCATGGTTCAATTTAACTTTATTCATACCGCCTATTGTTATAATATCTGTATTCTAGCTACCATATTTATTTAATTAACATAAAAAAATTTTCTCAGGTATAATATATCAAAAATTATAGTACCTGAAATAAAAATGACGTCACTTGATGATATTCTTTTTTAATAAATTATCATGGCTATATCTATGTTACTGGTAGGTGTAAATGAAATAATGAATTTGCTTTTGTAATGTTAAAAAAATCTTAAAGGTTGTTTGTTTCAAGTGTATTTATAAATGAAAAATAAATTTTTATATTTGATTTATGATAAAGATTCTGAGTATATAATCCAATATATTTTGGTAATATAAGTTAGAAATTCATTTCTCTTTAGGTATTCATATGTATCTAAATATCTGTCTTAATACAAAAAAATATTAAAAAGAAACCTAATTTAATTTTAAACAAAATACAATTAATATGGAATTGTTTTCTTTATTTTATGAAATATTACTATTGTATCTAATAGAAAATTCACTTGAAATTCCATAATTTTCTTAACTAATATATTATTAATGTCTTTATAAAATTAATTATATAATATAAGTGATCATTTATTACCAAAATTTTGGATACAAACAGAAAGTTTTCTTTTAGTTATTATTATTTTATGTGATATTTTTTTGAAACATTATTTTACATAAGTATTCATTATCATGTATTATATATATATATATATATATATATATATATATATACTGTTACATTAACTCAGGATATATAGATACATATCTGATGTGTTTTCATTAAAATATGTGTTTTTCAAAAGTATTTTTTGTTTATAATTATACACTATTGTTTCGGTGTTACACAATAAGTATGGTTAATTCTAAATACACAATATAGAAGCAATTAATACCTTTCTATGAGAATTCCAAATAATGGCGCGCAAATTACAATTTTCTGTCACATTTTCTTCTAGCTCCTCGCATCTTAACACAACACTTTCTATAATTAATCAATGACACTAAATATAATTAATAAAATATAATTTGAAACAAAATACAACATCCTCGGACAGAAGTCGAAGCGAGACTGAGAAGACCAAGATAGTGAAAGAGTGCAGGTCTCAACATGCTCGACCAACATCAAAGACAATATCGTCAGATGACCAGGTAGTTCACCAATGCATAGTTCATCGATGACTAACTCCTTAGAGCATTTCCTATCGAATTAGTTATCATTTATTTTCGAAAAATAAACGAACGAAAGTATGTTAATTTCGGTTTGTTTGTATCCTCTCAGATACAATTTTTAATTTATTATTGGACACAATTATACACAATTATTGGACGATTTGACAGATAATGTTACTCTATCATCGTTACATTAATTAGGTTTCAAAATTATTCATTTATCAAATTGTAAAATATCTATATACAGTGGTTAGCAAAAACTTTCATGTCCTCATTGGTCTAAAATAAAAAAAAAATCAATAAATATAACTCATTACTATAAATCTTTTTTTATTTTAAACTCTATTTAAAGTTTTTTTATTTTACTTCGATTTCACTTTTATTAATTTTATACTTGCCTTTCAAATAAATTCATATATTTTAAGTATAAAATATAAATTTTATACATACTCATGTTATACAGGGTATCCCGTTAGTAGAGAGAAATATTTATAGAAGTGATAGCAACTGTTAAGAACTACAAATAAGTTTATGTCAACATTGGCTCGATTTCTTGCAGGAAAGTCTTTTTTTTTTATTGTTAAATAATAAATGATAACTAAAAAAATATTTAATTTAAGTAGGTAAAAATTATGTCACTATAAATTAAACAAAATTTACGTTAAATTACAGTACAATTTCTCCTTGTTAAAACCAAATAAAGAGGAATTTTTAGCGGCTAAACTCAGCTATATGCGCTTTTTAAAAAAAATTATAAATTATTCCTAGTTTTTTCACACTGCTCATAATCATTTCATTACTTTACATGAAAAATATTTGAGAAATCATTATTTTTAGAGATAAAAATCTGATGTGTCCACTCGCACGACTTTCCTACCTATTTCAAAAACGTTTTTATATGTTTACATATGTCCATCAAGAAACAAAAAAAATTGAATTAGATTTATTTTTCTGAAAATTTATCAAAGAAAAGATTTGAGTAAGATTCATTTGATAAACTAAAGCAATATTAACCGGCTTAAGGTAGATCAGTGTAAAAATTTCAGTACAATACAAATAGATTTTTATATAGTTTTGTGGGGAATTTCATAATCTTTCAAAAAATAGGCTAATGGTGATGATTTAGTATAGGTAGGAAAGTAATAAATTCAAACATGTGTAGAAAATAGAATAAGCTGTATCATCGCTAATTTCGATGATTTTTTTTTTTTTTTTTTGGTAATTCAATTACCTTTCAAAAAATTTATTATATATTTTACCATATAATACATTCATAGCGATTTATTCTCCAAAACATTTTTATTTTCTTTATAACTTTTTTTCCAAAATTTTCTCGGTAATTTGGTACATATACGATAATTTCCGGGTACTTTTAGGAGAAACAGGATATAAAATCACACACTTTTTTTTACCTCAGGTGAATTTTAGCTTTTTTGTCAAATAAATCTCAAAAGACTTAAAGCTTATTAATGAATCACGAATAATTTATAATTTTTTTGAAAATGCTAATTTAGCTGCTCAAAATGTCTCTTAAAATGTTTTTAACAGGGACAAATTCTACTTTCATTTAACGTAATTTTTTTCTAGTTTACAGTGAAATAATTTTTAATTACGTAAATTAAACAGTTTTCATGTATGTGTTTTCTTATTCAACAAAAAACATAACACTTAAAAAATCACATTATAATTTCCTACTATTCTGCTGAAAATCGAGTTATTGTTTGTAGGAATTTTTTTTTTTTAGGTCCTGATGTCTACTATCAATCTTTACCCTCTTCTTTCGACACAATCCTGTATATCGACGTAGTTTCTTGTTTGAATTTGATATCTATGGAAAGTAATATAATTTATTTTACTATATAAATATATTTTCCTGTCGGTGAAATTTTTCAATTGTTTATTTAATATTTTTTTTTTGGTGGTCACATCAACTTAGATTTTTAAGAATCCATCCAATATAAATGTTAATTATCGTTATGAAAATGCTTACTGAAACATTTTAAACGTTTTAAACGATTAAGTAAAAAATTCCAACACTGTCATCACCACCTGTGCCGATGACACGTGTATCCTATCAGTTAACAACGATCCATCTTTTGCATCCCAAACTCTTCAATCACACATTACAAGTATTTAAAAATGGTTTCAAAACTGGAGGATTAAAATAAATTCCAATAAATCCCATCGAATTACCTTTACTCTTCGTCGCAAATCTATTACTTCCTGTCCTACAGTATCCTTTAACAATACCCCACTTATCCCTGTTGAACCAATCCGATACCTAGGACTCCCCCTGTACAAACGACTGACTTGGAACATCTATACAAGACTGAAACGACTAGAAACCGCCCGACGTTTTCGACTACTGCAGCACTTACTTGACAAATGCTCTAAACTTCCCACTATTTACAAAAGACTCATATATATTACTGTAATAAGGCCTATTTGGACTTACGGGATCGAGCTTTGGGGCTCTACTAAACCATCAAATTCCTCTCGTATCCATTCCCTACAATCCAAAATCCTTCGTAAAATCCTCAATGCTCCCTACTTTGTCACAAATAAAATCATCCATAACGACCTTTTAATGTACCATATGTTTCCAATTTAGCTCAATCCAGATACATATCCTTCCATGATAAACTTCTGAACCATCTGAACTCTCTTGTTTCCAACCTTGCTTCCTCTTCTATTCCTGATAACCCTCTTTCGAGGCTTTTGAAAAAAAGATGGCCTCGGGACCTTCTAATATAGAAATATAATGGAAGTGCTACCAATGGGTAGTTTCTCTTCATTTTGTACATGTCAAGTTACTTATTTCATATTTACTAGTTGTATTTATCACCATAAAGTTGTTAGTTTCAATAATAAAAAAATAATTATTAAAAATAATTCTTCTTAAGTCTGTGGCCGGAACTTAATTACCGATACTCGATAGTGTCGAATGGACTGTTGATGGTATTTCATCGACAGTATCGCGCTGTCCATAGTAAAAACTATTTATGGTATATGGACCAGTAATAGACACTGTACCACTAATAGAGAGTTCTCAGCTCATTAACAGATGACAAGCTTTACACGCCCGAAATAGAGTGTAAATATGAGTAGATTGGCAGCTAGAACACTTAACACAGTGATGCCTGAACCTCAAGTGATATCATGCTGCAATGGCCGATGGTCAGTTGATTTGTTAATGATGTTAAGCAGAATATTTGTTTTAAGAAGATTTCCTTATCAATTTTCTTTAGTAGAAGAAATTTTCATTGATTCGTCTGTAGTTAACCATTTCTTAGTTTAAAACATAAAGCATACTTTATTTTAGCCCGCTCTGTAACCTTCTGGAATTCCTTGCCACATAGCATCCGTCATGACTCTTCTCTGTCATTTTTCAAATACCTCCTTACATCCCGACGATCAGACGATTCGCAACCATAAATTTCATTTTTTGGATTGAAGTAAATGGTAGTGCCTGTTGTTTAAGTTTTAGCATAAAATACCAATGATTTTAATCACATAGTTTGATTATTATTTTTACTATTTATTTGCTTTTCTCTTAGCTTCAGATTTTGCTTTTTTCTTTCTGGGTATATATGTTTATATGTATGTATTATATTTTTATTTGTTATGCATTTTTATTTTTCTCTATTTTTCCATTTCAACTAGAGAAGATTTTTTGTTAAACTGTTAACATATTATTTTATAGTGTTAGTTCATTAAGTTAACCTAATGTTTACATTTTAAAATCTAAATCAATGCCTTTCTGTTGTTACTTTTGTTATATTATTATTTTATTTATTTTGCTTCCTCACCACCGAAGGTAGGGAATCATTGTGTTCGTGCGAGAGGTTAAACAAATTTTTTTTCTCAAAATCGAAAATTTCCATTCGCGTTTTACGTTTCACACACCAAGGATCAAATTTGGTTCGGTGTCTGTCTGTCTGCAGTCAAATCGATGTGACGGGCCATATCACCTAGGATCGTTCATCCGATTTTTATGAAATTATGCAGATTGGTGCCTGGATGGTCCCATATCAAATTCCACCCCACACTTTTGGTTACGAATTCGCAAACGTATTTTTTTAGACATGCCAATATTTCTGAGAGGGCTCTTTTGGTTTGGCTCAAAGTTAGATAAAAGGTAGGTAATAGTGAAAAAAATAACGTAATCTCAATTTTATTGAATTCTGTTCACTAATTTCTCGTATATATATATATATATATATATATATATATATTATATATATATATATATATATATATATATATATATATATACACAAATGTGTTTTTCTTGATACGTATATATCTCTAAAACCGCATATTCGATTTGGCTCAAATTTCGAGGGAAGTCAGGGATTGGTAAACAGATTATTAAATAGATATGAATTTTATAAAATTCCATCTACTTCTTCTAGAAAAAATACTTTCGCTTTCGGATCAGCAAACTTATTATTTGGCAAGCCCATATTTTGAAAACTACACATTCAATTTGACCCAAACTTGGAGGAAATTTGGAGAATAGTTTAGAAACTCATTTAATTTTTATTTAATAATTAAAATTAATATAAATAATTGTTAGCGATAAAATGACAGTGAAATGTGAAAAGCACTGATCATATGGAGTGGGAGTTAGGTTATGACAATATTTTTATGAGGTAATAAAATAAATAAATAATTATATGTTGCGTATTCTAGAGTTGGAAAATCAGACAATCTCTATATCTATAAAAGGAATGTAAGAATAAAAAAATGTATGTATATTGAAATAAAATATATTAAAAACATTTTTATTTCTTTTTCAATTCAACAGACTAAGACACAGCAACGCGTAGTAGGGTACAGCTAGTGCTTACATAAACATAAATATTTTTAAAAGATGTATCCAACATATATTCTCGTTACTGTAACGAAGCTTTTAAAGTAAATAACTAAAAACTTCAGCCGAAAATCCTCCTTAATTCTCTGGCGGGAACTTATTGAACTATCGGTATTTTTTCATCTATAGTACCGAACTATCGATAGTGAAAACTATCGACTATCATCCAATACAATCCACTTCATCTATATATATAAAAATGAATGTATGTCTGTCTGTTTGTTCTTAGTGCATTATTAAACCATTCAACCAATCGCCATGAAACTTTAGGAAGTTGTTCCGTACACTCCTGGGAAGGTTTCTGGCATAGCACTTCTGTCTTAAGATAATTTTATATATGAAAAAAAATGTAAATGTTTTTCTGTTAAAAGCCGCAAAAAAAATGAGTCGCTATAAACTGTAGCGCCAAAACGGCTTTACCGATTTAAACGAAACTTGGCTAAAGCCTTCCCCTTGAAACCCTTTTAATTTATGTGTATAACATACTTTCCCGAAAACAAGCTGACAAATGTTACAATGAATTCCATATTCAATTTGGCGATAACTAAAAAAGTACCCAATTTTTGATAATACCCATATTTATATGAAAGATTAATGATTTGCCGACAAAATAAAAAAAAAATCATCGAAATCGGACGGTTCGTTGGACAGTTATAGAGTTTTAAAGAGTAGTGAGTTCCTCACTACCAAAGGTCGGCAAGCATTTTTTTATTGATTAATCGAAAATTTTATAATTACTACAGTAATTGAAATTATCATTTGAAGAAGTTATATGATTCTCCTTATGTAGGTCAATACTACTGTACTTTTTTTTTTTATTAATTTTTTAATTTAGTTTTATAAGTTCAACTCAGACTGTTTCTGATGATTATGAATGACGGCGTATTCACTCAGATGATTATGAATGTTCAATTTGAATCATGAGAAAAAAATCATTAGAATTAGTTTAAATTGAAGCCATTTTACTGACAAATTTGTTTCCCAACTTTTTAAAAATGACAGATGCCCTTTGCTACTAATCTACTCATATGTGCTTTCTATTTTCTTTCTTTTTCATTTTGCCAGGCTAAGCCACAGCAGCGCGTGGCCGGATAAAGCTTGTTTACTTATAAAAGTCACTAGATCACTAGAATTTATTTATTTAATTTTTCATTCGTTTCATTTGCTGTCGCAAAAAATAAATAAATAAAAAAATGTATATCAGTGTAATATTAACATAAATGAATTGTATATGTATAAGTAGGTAATATGTATGTATGTAAAATTATACATGAATGGGTCTAGAGGCGCCTACACTACAGGAGGGAACGCGCATGAAGTTGGCATACCAGCTAGCGAATCATGCGGGCTCAGTTAATGGACTTGCCCTGTCGAATGGCTAAACTAATGCTTTATGGCTCCTAATCGTTGCTTGGGGTACTTCACACATCCCATTCTCTCCATTGCTCTCTCTGCACATATCCATTGCCATATAATGGTAATAAATAATCAATAAAAAAGTTATTAAGAGACTATTATAATAGTAAAAGGAAATTAAACAATATGAAACAATAATATTTCATCGCATATCTCAAAAGTTATATTTATATTGAAGTAAAAACTTCTTTAGGTGTGTTTTTGTGCATAGTGAATTAGATTGAGCCGTCAGATCTCCGATGTGTAACGCTCCAGTAGTCAGCTTGAGTAGACTAATAGAAGTGTTTTTGCATAAGGATTAAAATATCTTAAAAATTAAAGAAAGGACCTGCATATTGTCTGCATGGGAAATGTTCACCATTTCATTCTCTTTGTAATGAGCTATTATTTAAAGTTGTATCTTCACTCGAAGCCGTGTTAGAGAGGCGGAATGGAGAAAAATAATAATTTTTTATTTATTCTGGGACGAAAAATTAAAGAATAATTAATTTCAGAATAATTAACAAGGACAAAAATGTGGGCTTTTGAGCCTCAGATATATATACATGTATTTAGAAAGTTAACTAATAGATGTAATAGAGAATAAAGAAATAAAAAGTTATCTTCTGGATTAAATCGATTAAGAAAAAAGTAAATAAATGAAAGAACAATGAGATGAAAATAAACTAATAACATATATACATATTTACAGAAGTTTCTATTTGCAATTTTAATTCCGAAAACCAAATGATAACGAATTTTATTGAAGATATAGATTATAATATCTCAAAAGCTAAAAATCGGACCTGCATATAACTATAAGAAAGAGAAATGTTTAACATTTCATCCTCTTTATAATGGGCCAATATCCAAAATTGTTTCTTAATGCAACACCGTGTTAGGGAAGCGAAAATGGAAAAAATAGTGTCGAAAACCAAATTACAACGAGTTTTATTGAAGATATTTATAAAAAATATCTCAGAAACTAAAAATCGGATCTGTATACTGAAAGCTAGTGAAATGTTTATCATTTCATCCTCTTTATAATGAGCCAATATCCAAAATTGTATCTTAATGCAACACCGTGTTAGGAAAGCGATAATGTAAAAAACAGTGTCGAAAACCAAATTACAACGAGTTTTATTGAAGATATTTATAAAAAATATGTCAGAAACTAAAAATCGGACCTGCATACTATAAGCTAGGGAAATGTTTATTATTTAATCCTCTTTATAATGAGCCAATATCCAAAATTGTATCTTAATGCAACAACTTGTTAGGAAAGCGATAATGTAAAAAACAGTGTCGAAAACCAAATTACAATGAGTTTTATTGAAGATATTTATAAAAAATATCTCAGAAACTAAAAATCGGACCTGCATACTATAAGCTAGGGAAATGCTTAACATTTCATCTTCTTTATAATAAGCCAATATCCAAAATTGTTTCTTAATGCAACAGCGTGTTAGGGAAGCGACAATGGAAAAAAATTTGTCGGAAACCAAATTACAACGAGTCTTATTGAAGATATTTATAAAAAAATATCCCAGAAACTAAAAATCGGACCTTCATACTATAACCGAGGGAAATGCTTAACATTTCATTCACTTTATAATGAGCTATTATTCATAATTTATATATTATTAATCTCGCCTTGTTGGTGTTTTCACTTCTATCGTGTGGTCTAAAGCACACACCTTAATTATTCTTTTATTATATTTGTAACTTCCTTCCAACGCATTAAGCAAATTATTTATATTGTGTGCAAGATCTCTTGGCCTCTGCCTTTTTAGTGTACGTTGAGGCTCACCAGGTAACAGGGAGGAAGAAATAGAGAGGATTTGGGTGATTAATAGTTGAAGAGTGGAATGTGGTGTATTTTTTATGTATGTAACATTTTTCTTTGGTATTTTCATGCTGTGTATGGTGTGATTTTAAATAAACCAAGGTGCAGTTACGATTTTTCGAAGCATTTTGGATTGAACTACATTCTCCATTCAACATAACTAATCTTAGAATAGATAGTATTTCCATAAAACGTGTACCCGTAAACACATTAATAAAACTTAGTATAAAAGAAATCCGATAATTAAAAATAAATCGATACACTATTTCACCACTATGAATACATTATTTATATTATAGGTTAGCGATCTTGAAAGTGATCTTAAAATAGTTTGTATAGTGTTTTGATAAAATGTGGCTCCGACAATAATGGTCATTAATATCGAATATATCCGAAAAATTAAAATAAATCAATACGCAAGCGTGGTTCGTTAAAATCGATAATATTTTTTCAAAACTTTGAATACCATAATTCTATAACCACAAAGGAAATATAAAATGTACTTGTTGAATAAAGTTATTTGTATTCAATTGCTATTTTTTATGTGAGTATAAATCAAAACCACTCAGTTTATTTTTCAATGATTAATCAGTAATTTTTCATTTATTATTTTTTATTATTGTTATCTGCATGCAGCTCCATTGCATCTCTTTTTATCTATTTGCTTTTTGGACTTCTACGTAGTCTTTTGCCAACTAGTGAGGCATCCATTTTCTTGTAGAGGCTTACAGATGGATTGTTCCGAGCACATAACATCTTAACCTCTGTGCGGTAATATCATGAGATATTGATTGAACAGCTTCTGTAAGCAGCTTAATGCTGTTTCTTCTACATGCGTCAGTAGTCAGATCCCAAATCGCTCCGGCTATCGTACGGCGAACTTTTCTCTCAAATCTTTCAATAAATATTTCTATGGTGCTGATTATTGTCCAGATCTCACAGCCATATATTAGAACTAGCATCATAGCATTGCACAATCTTAAGATTTCTTGAGATTTTTCTATATTTCAGTACCTTTGAAAAGGAAAAGAAAGCTCTGTTTGCGCTCGTTATTCGCTGGTCTATTTCTGACCGATGATCATTCATTTAGGTTATTGAGGATCCGAGGTATTTGAATAACTATGTCTATACTCAGGAACGATTTCCCTTCTGCGCATATCCTGTTATAGGGGTGGAATTTCAGGCTTATTATCATGTATCTTGTTTATTATTTATTCGTTATTCAATTGAAATTAGCCCATCCGTAACTTACATCACTTCACCTTCAAAGCCCAATTAACATTAGTTTGAAGTTTAGGTAATTAGCTACTAAAATGAAGGGCCGAATAGTCAGAATAATTTTACTAAGTAATATATCTTTCATCTTACTAAGTAGATTAACGAATTTCCAAATCACCCCTGCAATAAACACTTACTTTTTCTGCACTTTTACACCTTCTTATATAATAATTTAATTTTCTGTTATTCGTTATATCATCCATGAATCAGCTGTTTAACTAGCAAACACTCCTAGAATTAATAGTTAGTAGCTAAGCCTCTTTTAAATTTCAGCACCATATCCTTCAATAGGGGCAGAACGTGGAAAGAATTCAGTGGTCGTGACCAGATCACTGATACAAAACTATTACTAACTTTGTTTTTTAATATGAAGGACAAACATATAATGCCAAGGTAGGTATTTGACTTTGGTGAGACAAAATTTGCCTTATTTTCCTTTATAAAAGGAATCATATACAATCAATACTAATTCCTCTAAATGTGAAATATCTAAACAATACAAAAAGAACAGAAGTTTTCAAGGACTCCAGGATTTTTCGAAAAATTTTATAGTTAAAGTTACCAAGAAGGCCGACGCCCATAACTCACGACTCCCTCATCAATTTGAAAAAATATTCTAAACTTTATTGAGGTCGGTTTCTAATTGGTCCATTCCTAACCAATCGTCATGCTCTTGAGGGTAATTGGGAGGACCTGGAGAAAGGTCGGGTGATTGGAATTCGAAATCCAAACTTACCTCAACTCATTTCAAGTTGAAACATTGGAACGTTTAGGAACCAATTCACTTTTTAAATGAATAATTCAGTGCTCTGTGTTACTTGTTTATTTATCTTATTGAAAATTCGATTATTATTATTATTTCGAAATCTACCATTCTAAGGTTGGAGCTGCGAAATCGAAAATACAAGTTAAAAATGTCAAAATAAAAAAAAGAGGGAAGATGGAAGATTGATGTTATGAACGAATTAAATCCAAAACCTCCCTTATAAGAAGAAAATTGAACTAAAGTTGAGTAATGATATACTTTTTTTTCTATAAGCATTATGTCTTGTAGATCTTTTGCCGCTTAACCAGAATTTTTTATCTCAGTCTATCTTGGACTACTTCTTTCAAGTTATTTACATCCTATTCTGCATATTTCTTTATTCGACCTATACATCTGAGTTATGTCCTTCCACATGGTCTTTTGCCCAATATTGAGACATTCATTGTTGTGCAGAGGCTTTCTGATGGATTCCGAGATAAATGCCCTTCTTATCTTGTCCTCTTTGCCTTCATATCATAAAATATTGATTGACCAGTTTCTGTAAGCTGTTCCCTCTTCATTGAACTTTCTATCCTATGTACTTTGATCCCAGTTCGCTCCAGTTATCATGCAGAGGATATTTCTCTCAAATCTTTCAAATTTTTTTCTAGGGCGCTGGTTAGTAATGTAGCCCAAAATCGGTCTTGGTCTTGCACTTTGCAAGACTGGTAAAAAAAAAAGATTTTTTGAATAAAAACTGAGGCAAAATAGTTGCTAATACTTGACAATTTTATTTACTATAAGTAAAGAATTGGTGTAACCAATATATTTTTGCATTTAACTCTTCTAATTTTTCATTCAGACTTAATTAGGTTTCTCCTGTCTAAAAAATTACAGTAATATCTCTCTAGTAAAAAGCTAATAGGTAACTGCAAGACTGCTACGAGAGTCTTGCGCAAGACCATGACTGAGTTTGCAAGAGCAAGACTTGTCTAGGTCTCGCATTTGGGCAACACTACTAGTTAGTTTCCAGATCCTGCAGCCGTATATCAGAACTAGCTTTATCATAACATCTCACACCCTTAATTGAGAATGGATTGCTCCAAAATATATGTCCCACCCATCTTATACTCCTTGCCTTCATATTAATCTGCTCAACGTTAGTGCTCTGATCCTAGATGCCAGATGGCTCGGGTTATAGTGCGTAAGATTCAACGACCTTCATAATTCAATTCTCCATTGTTCCCACCACCTTTATGCAGATGATACCCAAATCTACCTATCCTTTTCTCCCTCTGAGTTATTGGAAGCATTTGCCAAGATTCAAGAAGACCTTGATCGAATCAGTGCCTGGGCAAATGTAAATGGATTAAAGTTAAATGCTGCCAAAACTCAGGCCATTGTCATTGGTTCCAAGCCCCTTATTAGATCCCATACTGACTTTCCCATATTACACCTTACTGACCAGCCAATTTCCTTCTACTCCTCTGTTAAAAAATTAGGATTTTTCATAGATCAAACCCTCTCCTGGAACTACCATATTTCTCACATTTCCCGTAGGACAATTTCTACCCTTAAACTATTTTATCGCTTCCGCCATCTCCTACCTCAACATACCCGTAGACTCCTAATTTCCTCTCTCATCTTCCCCCACTTTGACTACAGCTGTGTGGTGTATGATGGCCTCTCGGTGGAGTTCCGTGATAGACTGAAAAGATTAATGAATAGCTGCGTAAGATTTGTTATCGGTGCCCCGATGTACTCCCATGTCTCTCACCACTACACTGAGTTAAGGTGGCTCTTCCCCTCCTTTAGAAGACAATATTTCCTAGGTACGTTCCTCTATCAAATCATCAACAACCATCGTCCTTCTTACGCCTACAACCTTCTCCAATTCAAGTCCTCAGTCCATTCCCTTTCAACAAGATCTCGACCTTCTGACCTTTACATCCCTTCGCACAGATCTGCCTCATTTCAGAATTCCTTTATAGCTCGCGCTGTCAATTTCTGGAATTCTGTACCTATCAAAATTCGGCATTCTCCCTCCATATCCACATTCAAATCCCTCCTATTCCAATTTCTATCCCAAAAACAGTCAGATACTTGCTAAACTTTCGATATTCTAGTCATCATCAAATGATAGTACTATTCTATACTGTGAA
Source organism: Nezara viridula (assembly GCA_928085145.1). Classification (NCBI taxonomy): domain Eukaryota; kingdom Metazoa; phylum Arthropoda; class Insecta; order Hemiptera; family Pentatomidae; genus Nezara; species Nezara viridula. The sequence continues at coordinate 149,793,912 of OV725080.1, read as the reverse complement.
CTTCACTAGGGATATCACAATATCTCCCGGCTCTTAATGCCACTGACCACATCAATTTTTTTTTTTTTTTTTTTGTTTTATTTATTATTATTTTTTATTGGTATTTAATTAATTCGGTACCTCTAGCATTTGATAATGATGAGTCTACATATTAACATTGTTTAAAGACACTGATATTTTATATTGTCAGCTTTGTCTTTTCTTTGTTAGCAGAAACACACCTCATTTTAAAGAAGAATTCAATTTATCTTTTATTATTTCATTTTTCAAAAGAGTATTATTATAATTTTTTCTACTGTACATAGTCTTAAGCGTTTTATCATAGTTTTAAGTGTTTTGTATATAGATTTTTTTTTTTTTGTATATAGCTTGTTTAACTAATATTTTCTTTACTTTCTCTTTTTTTATTATTGTTTATTTTGGCCAGATGTAGTATTTTAATTATGTTCTATTTTGTTATTCTAAAGGGACTTTGTCCCAGAATAAAGTTATTTTCTATTTCTATTTCTAAGATTTTTTTTCAACACTTCAGCTGTATATCAGAACTGACATTTTTATCACAGCGTTGTACACTCTTTATATGCGATTTTTTGAGATTTCAATTCCTTTCAAAGATAGGATAAAGCTCTGTTCTATTTCCTAACGTTGGTCATCCATAAGGGTTATTGTGGAACCGAGCTATCTGAATTTGTCTAATCTTGGAAACGATTTCTGTTTGTCACGAAGGACCACCTAAACCTCACATCAATTCACGCCTTTTGTGACTGGACACTGTTTTAGAGGTCTTCACCCTCTTTTTTTCTAATCAATTTTATTGATACAAAGTGTACACCAAGCCATAGGCCATGATGTATCTAAGTTGAGCCTTTATAGTGGTGTTAAGTGTTGGTTTAATGAAAGCTAATTGTTAACTCGATGGTCGTTAACACATAGAATTACAGGCCTTTGTAACTGCCGAAGGTCTGAGGTCACATCTGCTAGTGCCCTTTTTATAGTCGATTTTTAATTTCAATGACTTTGACATTTACTTAGTCTATTTAAACAGGAAAACATATGTATGTCATTATTTTAGGGATTAGTAGGCCCGTGCGAAAAATTCGCACAGCATACTGTTAAGTGATCAAATGCCAAATTAATAAGAAAATAAAATAATGCAACGTATCAAAAGATAAAAAATCAATTGTTACTTTATCGATAAATATAATCGACAAAAGAAACAAAAATTAATTTAAAAATTCATTAATGTTTGGAACCAACATGTTTACAAATTTCAATAAGCTGTATCATTGCCAAAAATTGTCCGATTTCGGTGATTTTTTTTCCTTTTGTAGGGAATTTATCTTTTATATAATCATGGGCACAGCCAAGGGAAAAGTGTGTAATTTTTTAGTTATTTCCAAATAAAATTTTCTTTCATAAGCTGTTGCCCTGAATTTTCGGGGTGATTGGGTTATTTTGTCCGCCTGAAGAAGAAGGAAGTCTTAAAAATTGGTGGCTCAATCTTGAGATTTGGTGAAGAATTAACGATGATATGGCTTGCCGATCAAAAACACCATCGATAAATAATATAAACTCCTCCTCTCTCGATCATAGAGACCTCAAGTCGACGAAATGAGACTTATATTCAATGACAGTGATACAATTAACGTAAGATTGTGTGAATGCGAACCCTATGCCTTGCGTTATCTCGAAAATAGTACGTTTTTGGGCTTAAAAACGCAGGGACCGATAGTTCTGAAGGTATATCGATCTACAGACTTACCACCTGTATTAAAGCCTAGCAAAATTTTGTCATCTACTTTATTTATTATAGAAAGAAATACAAAACTGGAGAATCGCCGAAAAGGGGGTTTCATGGTACAAGTTGCACCATAAAAATTTTTGAGGAGGGCATATTTTCACGGGTTTTTGAATTTCCGAGGAGGGCAAATTTCGGAATAAGGGACAAGGGGAAAAGATGGAACATATCGCAGCAAGTGTAATTGTATATGATCTACGATTTTTCTAATTTTACCTTAGCTTGCTTTGTTTTTAAGAAAAGGTGAGTAATAAAATATCTTGGGGGGAGAGGAGGAGAGGTTCTTGCCTCCTGCGGGAGGAATGATAGGCGTCCCTGGTTTATATGAACTTTTAGGTAGATCTGGATGTCTACTATCAACCTTTTAAATATTTTCCTCTACTTACGGGACATCCTATATAACAGTATTTTATTTTATAAAGGCTAAACATGTGATAATTATCCTATAACAAGCAAAGCACCAAGAGGCTTACGGCAATAATTACGATTCATCTCGAAAACGTTACATCTTGGGCTTATATAGTACCAACAAATATTCATATTTATTATGCTTATATAAGGTAGGATATAATAATAGATTTTGAATATACAATATATCAATTACAAAAATTGAAAATTACAAGAGAAATTTACCGTAGTCCTTTAAAAAATTTAATAAATAGATTCAAACAACAATTTCTAGAACATTATACTACATATTTCTATATGTTTATTTATGGAATGATAAAATAATCTATTATAATAAAGTAAAAAATTTAAGCGAAAAAAAACAGCACAAGAAAAGAAAGATCGCATCATACGGAAACTAAACCGCTGATAAGATTCATTCCTGTTGATAAGACATGGTTGCTAACTCATCCAGTATTATCAAAATTTATTACATCACAATTTAGAGCATGTCAAATATAGTTTTTGATATTTCTGCTAGCGATGATATAGTGAATGAAGAAAAATAAGTTTCATTCTTCTTCAATCACACATCACAAACCATGAAGAATGGTGTGAAAACTGGAGAATTAAAATAAATTCCAATAAATCCTTTAAAATTATATTTACCATTCCTCGGAAACCAATGATTTCCTGTCCTACAGTATCATTTAACAATACCCCGCTTACCCCTGTTGAACAAATCCGATACCTAGGACACCACCTGGACAAACTTGCAATATCCATACCAGACTGAAACGTCAAGAAACCGCTAACGTCTGACTACTTCAGCACTTACTATACAAACGCTCTAAACTTCCAAATAATTACAAATGACTCATATAGATGACTATTATAAGACCTATTAGGAATTTACGGAATTGAGCTTTGGGGCTCCACTAATCCATTGAATTCCTCTCGTATCCAATCCTTACAATCCAAAATCCTCAATACTCCTTACTTTGTCACCCATAAAATAATCCATAAAGATCTTAATGTTCCATGTGGTTCCTATTCGGCCTAATCCAGATACCTATCCTTCCATAATAAACTTCAGAACCATACCAACCCTCTTGTTTTTAGCCTTGTTTCCTCTTCGATTTCTGATAACCCTCCGAGGTCTCTGAAAAGGAAATGGTTTTGTGATCTCCTAATTAGACATATTATTAGAGAGTCTAACAGTGATTAGTTACTCAACAAGTGTTTTACTAGATATATTTTTATTTTTCATACAGTTGTAAATATTATGAATTAAATTTAAAAAAAAGAATATTCTGGAATGCCTGATAAAAATAATGCATTATAGAATACTTTATCTATTATCCCTATAGAATAACAATAATGTATAATTACTGAGGTATTTGTCTACAGATAATATGGAATTATTTACCAAAAATTTTAAATAAATGACAAGTTATAGTAAATAAATTATGTACATATATAGATTGGTATGTTTACATGTCATGTTTTCACCAATAAATAATAAAAATGATATTTTAACAAAATTTTGGAAGCATGAAAATTCAAATAGAATTTTGTCAAATATAAAATAATTAGTCTGTGGTACAGAGCCCTTTTTATTTAATTGTTAACATCAGCCTGAAACTTTGTAAATAGTTTCATCTCATCGTAACCTACAACTATTTTATTTACGAAAACTCTTGGAATTTCTGCGTTTTCAATCTGAAGGGGAGCAAACTTTGTCTATTTAATTAGGTAATTTGTCCAATATAACGTTGTTATTTTGAAAATTCACGCCACGCCAAATGGCTCAATATTTTTGAAGGCCACCTTTTTTCTCGATATTGTGATCCAATTATCTTAAGATCCAAGCAGAAATAAAATGGGTATTTACGATTTTTTAGTACCTAATTAAATAGACAAAGTTTGTCCCCATACAGATTGAAAACGCCCCAATTCCAAGATTTTCCGTTAATTAAATAGTTGTAGGTTACGATAAAATGAAACTATTTACGAAGTTTCAGGCGGATGTTAATAATTCGATAAAAAGGGGACTGTGTACGGACTAAATGATTACGCTCAAATTTCGACCATTGATTGAACACTAGATATTATTCTAAAACAATTTTTTTTTTTTCAAAACGCGAATTTAATCTCCATTGCTAATTATTTAATATCTAATAGTCAAATAATGCTTCCTTCAAAAGTAGCCTATCATTTTATCGTAAGGAAGTCTCACTTATAGATTTTAATGAAACAAAACATATTTGTAATATTTTCAAAAATACATTATTTTTTTTTAAAGCAGTGGAAACGTAGTGCAGTGTCTCAGGGGCGATAGAGCTGCTACTTTCAGTTGAGATCAAGAATCATATTTATATTATAATAGGAGGCATGTAAATTAAACCAATTTTGGTGGGTCCGTTTGGCTCCAAATACTTCAGAAAAATCTTTCAGAAGTCTCTAGAACGGTACCTGTATTATTGAAACAGGAGCTAATAATGTACTAAAGATAGAGTCATTTTATCTTGTTGCATCAAAATTAGATAGGTTAGGTTGGACGGATAGATAATAGAAAGGTCGTTGGATATCACCATCGCTTCCCACGCGCTGATACTTATGAGGAAAGTAATGTTACATTTCACCGGATCTGGAAGTCCTTAGTTGGCTTGATACTGATAATAGGAGATATTAGAGGTCATGATGGCTGAGGATGTTTAGAGTTAGAGCGTTTCCCGTTTTAACATTTTCGTCTTTAATGACACCTGTTCGGATCCGGTCTGAGCGAGATGAAATTTATTTCGCTGGAGACCCACGAAATGAACCTCCTCAGTCTGGTCAGAATAAGTTTGTTAGTACCTCTATAACAAGTATCCCCTCCCACGTTTTCTGAAAAGGAGAAAAAATACTGATAATAGAATTTGTTGGCATGAATGAATGAATGAAAAAATAAATTTATTCTGGGACTACAGTTCCCTAAGAATAATAACAGAGTTACAAATTTAATGGTATTAGTCTGGCTTAAAATAATAAAAAAAAAAACTAATTAACTGCTTATTGTTACTGCAATTGTGCAGTAGTTAAAATTAAACACTATATAGATACAAGAATTTTACATGTTAGCGTAAGTTTGAATGTGGAGTAGGTGGTGGAACAGGAGTTGTTTGAAGGAATTTGTGGATGAGGATTGACGTGTGGAGGTAGAAAGAGAGTTCCAAAAGGAGGTAGCACGAATGAAGAAGGATCTGCTGTACTAGGAAGTAGTTTTATGGGAGAGGATATATAAATCTATAGGTTGAGACTTAGTATTAAGAGAGTAATTGGAGGTAAAATAGAAAAAAAAAACATTCTGGTGCGCGCAACACATGACTTTTAGTTACCACCCTCTTCTTAGCAGAAATAAGTATTATCAGTCAAAGAGGAAGTGAAAGTAAAATTTATAGACGCTATATTTATTTACATTTCATTGTGGCTATTTTTATTTTTTTAAATACCCTTATATAGACAAATTTTAATGTTTATATCGATGTTGTCTATACAATTAAATATTAAATAATACCAACGATAGCATTTATGAAAACTGTACATAATATTGTCAGAGTCCAGATTATATTACGCTCATGTTAAGTATGGAAGCCTGTTGTAATCTTTTGGGCAAGTTCGGGTGAGCTCGGCCATGCTTGTATTCTTTTGCTTCTTCCATTACGACTATTATCCGTTACGATATATTATTTCTCCTTAAGTTAATTATCAAATTCTTTCATATTTAACTATTTTTATATTTAAGATTAATATGGAACAGATTTCAAATAAAAAATTAAAGGTACTTTAGAGGAAAATTAGACATTTAAGCCCTGTTAGAGAACATCAATGAGAATAAAACCTACATTATATTAATAACTGCCTAACATAATACTGAATATATTAATAACTGCCTAATATATTAATAGCATACTGTTATACTGAATTTAATCAAAATCATTAGAGCAGTTTTTGAGAAAATCATAAAAATGTGTTAAATTGATTATATAAAGTACCACTTACGGTTTGCTGACTTTAACGAAAATTTTCTGGTACATCCAAGGCTCATAATTTCTGTTTCGTACCATTTTTCGTTTTTGAGCTCGACTTTTCACATACATCCACACCCACAGACCATTTTGCGGGACTTGGTTATCAGGACCTCAAAACGTGTATTTCCGTTGAAAATCCAGATTCGAAAATTTTCACGATCGCAATTCTTACCCTTCCTCTATATTACATATATAGGTAAGTGAAAGTGAAAATCGATAAAAGGCGAAATTTTCTGACTTAAATCCATTTCCAAATTCCCGCGATCAAAATTAAAGCTATAGTAATCATTCATTAATGTTGAAAAGTTTTCTTTAAGTGTCCAATACCGGTATATTTGGCTCAAATATACAAACATTTCTGATTGATTCTACACAGCCATTTCAAATATCGCAGAATGAATGCGATACCTACCAATGATAACAGTCTATTTTTAATATTAAAATCGATCTATCATTGTTTATTGCCACTAATCGACTAGTTGTCAGCACATTCGCGGCATTGACTAAAAATGTCGCCGCGCGTGTCAACACGTCACGTTTCAACGGGGGCAACGAAATCAACAAACGGACCCTCTGTTCTCAACACGACCCTGTGCTACCCTAGTTCGGCCCCGGATGCGTCCACCTGGGGGAGGCAGAAGATAAGGATATCAGCAAGGAAGAGGAAGAACTGATCAGACAATATGAGCGGATCTGTCCTTGGTCGGGGTGAGTGACCGAGGAGCGACCAAGGACGAGCTAAGAATTACTGGCCTAGACCTCGTCCAATTCCGGTCCGACATAGCCCGCCCTAGAGGAGGCGGTGTTGCGTCTTCAGTCGGCGATGTGTCTGGGATCTGGAGTACCTAGGAATACCTAGAAGAAAACAGGTAAGAAGTAAGCCGGCTAGAACTATGGACAGTTTCGATCAGGGCTGGACAGTATTTCAAAACCAATATTTTAATGTACTAAAAAAATGCAATTAACAGTTAATTAAGCATCTTTTTGTATACTCTGAGCTGGAATAATTTTCATAATTATAGTAACTCGGTTATTATTCCTTTGGGACTGTAGTCCCAGAATAAAATTATTTTTTCATTTCATTTCATTTAAAAAACGCTGCGAATTATTCCACAAAGGTTTATTATTTCCAGACAATTATACATCTAAAGCAACATTACCTTCATAGTTACAAAGAAAAATAAATAAAAGGTGATTCTAATTATTGGACTAAAATTTATTTTTTTAATCATTGGTAATATGCTAAAAAAAAAGCATTACATCAGCAACGCATTCAAAATTTAAAAACCAAACAAAGGATATAACATTTGGAGTAGAACATATTTTAAAAAACCGGAGACCATATCTTTGCTCCTAATTGTCCGATTTAAACGATTTTTTTTTTTTGTTTTTTGGTTTTTAGGAAATTTCGTAAACTTTTAAAAAACCATCGACAAAAAAGTGTAAACTTTTTGAGTTATTCGGAATTTAATTTTACCATCCCTCGTAACTTTTTTTCTAGCTTCTTTTCGTTGAAGTATGTTGAATAGATAAATTTAAAGGGCGTCGAAAAAATGACTTTAGTGAAGTTTCCTTGAAATCGGTACATTCGTTTAGGCGCTACAGTCTATAGCTACACAGGTTTTTCGGTCACAATTTTGAGAGTAAAAGGCTGATAGTAATGTCGATGAAGGAGGATCATCCTCGGGGGACCTTTGATTTTATATCCAAATTTGAAAAAAAAAAATCGGTCCCGTAGTTTCAAAGAAAATGCACGGAAAATTTTTTTTGTATTCGTTTTTCGAATTTTACGCATCCTGAAACGTGAAATCTTAAATTTTGAGAGGGGGTTAAGTTTTTGGTCGATCACAATGGTTGATTATTGAAAATAATAAACCAAAAAATTATTAAAATTAAAAATTATTTTAAAAAGCAAAATATAAAATGCATAATTTGTGACAATTTTCTTTTTAAAATACAAATTAAAATTTTCTACTTTAAATACAAAAAATAAATTACTAATAATAATAAATAACTCATGATAACGAATTGTGCAGATTCCTCTTGTATTGATTGCTGTATTGGAGCAAGTTAGTAAGTACAAATGTTTTTCCTCGTAAAAAGCGACCTAAGATATTTTTAACATTCATTGTGCTAAATTTGTAATATTTATCTGCGATTCGTTATATATCTACATTCACAAACAAATAAGTACACTATATCATTTCGTAAAGTACAAGGTAATTATATCATTACAATTTAAAAAAAAAATTCGTAGTCTCAAGGTTAAAATTGGAAAATTTTTATTGACTATTGAAGTTAAGTATATATAAAAAAATATATTTTCTATTATGAAAAGTACATGTTAATTAGAAACAAATCTTCTTTCTTATTTTTTCTTTAATTGCCTTCAAACAAAGCTTTTCATTGAATGATGCGACATAATTATAAATTGGCGTCACTTATTTACTAAATCAATAGCTACATCAGACATCGCAATTAAGCAAATAGGTTATATTTTAATTTTTTTTTTGCATCGTTATATAAAAAAAAATATTCCAATCTTTTTGTTAGTGATAAAAAATCGAGAAATTTAAAATTCTCTTTGTGTAGACCGGACTACTCTCTCCTGCCTCTTAAAATTGAAATGAGGTCAGGAGTAAGAGGAATAGCAATAAAATCTGGAAAATGTTGCGTGTGTTTTTTTTTTTTTTTTTTTTTTTTTAACTTCAAATTGCTGAATTTGTAAAATAACACTAACCACAAGTGAATAATAAAAGCAGGAAGGAAGAAGTTAAATTATAATTACATTTTATTTTATAATTTTAAATAATGAATCATTTTAATCATCCGAAAAATTCAAAATTTTAACCCAAAATATATTTATATATATTTTACGTTTATGATAAGTAGAATTCGAAAACCGTATAAAAAAAAATTGTCCGTTCGCCGTTACTATTGCTTAAGAAAATGATTATTATAAAGACGGTTTTACCAATTCTTTTTCTTTTTAAAAAAATACAAGATAATTTAAAATCAGCCTGAGACGAAGATTTGATGTTTTCCATGGGATCACTATATTAATTAAAATTCAAATATATTTATAACTGATATAAATACAACGATTTGATCAATGATTTTGTCAAACAATGATTTAATAAGTATTTCTGAATACTTTTTAAATCTTTGTTTGAAGGCCCTAATTTCCAAGAATGGAATTAGACCACAGGTTTTAACGTATAATATTTGCACATTTGGCAGCCATGTGTTGATAGCATTGGCATTAACATTACAGACCACATGTAAAAACATATGTTCGATCAGTTTAAAGACCCCCTTGACTAAAATAAGAAGTAATTTATGAATGAATGAGTAAATATGGAGGCGGAGAATTTTATGCAAGAATAATTTTAACCAGAGCATGGACTGAAATTTTAACTATTATTTTTAATAATTTTCTGTATGAATGGAATATTTATTTTCAATTTTTTTCAGTTATTTCGGAACTGTGACCTTCTTCCCTCCCTCCCCCCCATACAACTTCTTAAGTAAAAGTTTGGCAGAATTTTTATATTTACAAAACTTTTACTTAAAAGTTCTGTTGATTTCGTTAAAAAGTCAAAAAAATAATTTTAATTCTAAAAAATGGCTTTTATTCTTAGCTGCTCAAACAAGCACAATAGAATCATGTTTAATTCATTTAAGGCTAATTCTAATTCTAATTTGAGCCCAATTTCTGTTTATTTCCCATGGAACGTAACTTTTTTTAATAACTTAAATAAATAAAGGCTAAACTGTTACCTATTAGATAGTTAAACTGTTAAATATTAGAGGAGTTAAATGCAAAAGTATGTTGGTTATACCAATTATTAACATATAGTAACTAAGATTGTCAAGTATTAGTAACTATTTTGCCTTAATTTTTATTTAAAAAATCTATTTTCTTTACCAGTCCTCGGTCTTGGTCTTGCAACAGTTAGGCGTCCTTGTTCTTGGTCTGCAAGACCAAGACCGATTTTGGACAACACAGTTCAGCTGTTTAGATCATATGGTCAGGTATTGTTTTTTTGTGGGATGAAATAATTGCATAGTCATTATACTTTAAAAATCTGGTGTGGTGCGCACATCTCATAACTTTTTCTTATCAACCCTAGAGTAGAAAGGTATTTTCATATATAGAGAATCATCCTATATAGAGTGATATCGGATATCTGTAAAGTTAAAGGATCGGTAAAGGTCGGCCGCTCTCGGCTATTTTCGTATTACTTCCAGCCCTTATATCTCTTTTAGTTATTAATCAATTTTCTTTATTCATTATATTTAACCATTTTTATATACGGTCCAATGAGAAATGGTTAATCATTTCTAATAAAAAAAAATTATCATTACATAGACTAGGAGCACTTCGTGCGCTCCTTGCAGAAGTGGACACATACAGAATCGACATAGCAGCTATCCAAGAGGTCCGATGGATAGGACAGGGAATTATGGAGAAGAAGTACCATACACTCTACTATAGCTGCCATGAAAAGCATCACATCTTCGGTACCGGATTTGTTGTGAGAGGCAGAGCTCGACAGTTAGTGATGCGATTTACTCCCATTAACCAAAGGCTATGCTACATTCGGCTTAGAGGAAAATTTTTTAATTTCTCTCTAATCAACTGCCATGCCCCAACAGAGGTGTCACCTGAGGAGGATAAGGAAGCATTTTATGAAGAACTTGGACGCGTGACAGAAAGCTGCCCCAAAAATGATGTTAAAATCATTCTTGGTGACTTTAAGGCACAAGTTGGTAAGGAGGGGGCACTCATGCCGACCATAGGAACCCACAGCTTGCATGAGACCAGTAATGATAATGGGCTACGGATGGTGAACTTTGCTACATTGCACGGACTGGTTGTTGGAACAACTCTTTTTCCTCGAAAGAATATCCACAAAGCAACATGGATCTCTCCAAATGGGCAAACAGCATCACAGATAGACCATGTACTCATTAGTGCCCGTCACAAGTCCAACATGATAAATGCAAGATCTTATAGAGGTGCAAATATGGACACGGATCACTATTTGAGCATTGCCGAGGTCAGATCACGAATTTCGCTGATTAAAAACCACTACCAACGACCAAAGAAGAAGATTGATGTGGTTAAACTTAAGGACTCAGACCACCAATATTCGTATCAACAAGCTGTGGAGACGAAACTTAATGAAGAAGTAATTAATGACAGCTCTATGGTCGATGAACAGTGGAAGAGATGCAGCAACGCAATGAAACAGGCAGCAGAAGAAGCTCTTGGCTACGAGACTAAATCTAGAAGGCCCCCATGGTTTGATGCTGAGTGCCTTCAAGCAGTAAAAGTGAAAAATGAAGCCTACAGAAAGAAGGTTCAGCGTCCCACAAGGCTCTCCCAAGAAACATATAGAAGAAAAAGACGCGAAGAGAAGAGATTATTCCGCGGAAAGAGAAGAGCTTGGGAAAATAAGAACATGGAGGACACAGAGGCATTGCGAGGCCAAAATGAAAGTCGCCTGTTCTTTCAGAGAATAAACGAGGGTAGGGCAGCTTTTAGGCCCAGAGTGACGGCATGCAAAGACACAAATGGAACTCTTTTAAGCCACAAAGATGACGTACTAAGGAGATGGGTACAACATTTCAAAGGCGCATTAAACAGAGGAACGGTGCCTGGAGAAGTAGGTGTAATGAAGGAAGACTCCCTGAATTCTATTGAACCCCCGGATGAGGAGGAAATGGAAAACGCCCTGAGGAAATTGAAAAATGGAAAGGCGCCAGGCCCGGACGGAATCCAGTCAGAGCTGTTGAAATGTGGAGGTGAAGAACTCAAGAAAGCTCTGCATGATTTAATGCTGACCATCTGGGAGAAGGAAGCTATGCCTACGGAATGGGCAACAGCCATTATCTGCCCAATACATAAGAAAGGAGATCAAACAGAATGCGCTAACTATCGAGGAATCTCACTCCTTTCGTGTGCTTATAAGCTGCTCTCTAACATTCTTTTTGAGAGGATCCTCCCGTATTCTGAAAAGGAACTGGGGAAATATCAGGCTGGATTTCGAAGAGGACGCTCAACGACTGATCAACTGTTCTCTCTGAGGATGATCCTAGAAAAGACTATGGAGCGTAAGGTAGTCACCCACCATTTATTCCTGGACTTTAAAGCAGCATACGACAGCGTTGATAGAACGCAACTATACTGTGCCTTGGAGGAGCTAAGCATCCCTCAGAAGCTCGTACGCCTAATCAAGATGACCATGGACAGCTCGAGATGCAGAATACGCGTCGGTTCTGACGACTCCGAAGAGTTTAAAGTGAGCAGTGGGGTTAGGCAAGGGGATGCCCTCGCCTGTCTATTGTTCAATTTGGCAGAGGAGAAAGCTGTAAGAGACTCCGGTATTCAGACCAAAGATATAATCTTCAATCGCCTGACACAGCTTCTTGGTTTTGCTGATGATATTGACATAGTAGGTAGGTCTGAACGGGCTCTCAGAGAAGCGTTTATAAGCCTTGAAGCAGCTGCAAGACCACTTGGTCTAGAAGTCAACGAGAGGAAAACTAAGTATATGAGAGTTGGCGGTGAGGTGGATCTGAACTCTCCATTTGAGGTAGGTTCTTTTAAGTTTGAGAGAGTGAAAAGTTTTATATACCTTGGGTCTGAAATTAATAGCAAGAATGACATGGCTCAAGAAATACAAAGAAGGATCACTGCTGCCAATAGATGTGTCTTTGGACTTGGCCGACACTTAAGAAGTAGGTACCTCTCAAAGAAGACCAAGCTGATCATATACAAGACCCTTGTTCGGCCTGTTTTGACATATGGCTCAGAGGCTTGGACGATGACTAAAAGGGATGAGATGAAGCTGAGTGTCTTTGAGCGAGGAGTCCTCAGAAGGATTTATGGTCCAGTAAAGGAGGGTGATGTCTGGAGGAAAATAAGAAATAGGGAGCTCAGTTCTCTCTATGCAGACATCGACGTAGTCACGTATATTAAACTGGCCAGACTAAGGTGGGCAGGGCATGTGGCCAGAATGAGCACCCTTGAAATACCAAAAAAAATAATGATGGAGGAGCTGCACCTCGTAAGACGGGTAGGAAGGCCGAGGACGAGATGGTTGGACAACGTGGCCTATGATGCGAGAGCCCTGCTTGGTGTGCGGAACTGGAGAGCTGCAGCAGAAGACAGAGCCAACTGGCGGAGGCTCTTGGAGGAGGCCCAGTCTCGGTAACGGGATGTTGTGCCATACATGAATGAATCAATGAATAAAAAAAAAAATAAAGGTACTTTAGAAGAAGAAATTTTGAAAATTAGGTATTTTAACCCTGTTTGAGAAAATCAATGAGAATAAAATATATATCATGTTTAAAACCGCTTAATTTTACACTGATATTATGAATTTAATGAAAATCGTTAGAGCCATTTTTGAGAAAATTGTAAAAATGTGAAAAATCGATAATATAAAGTAGCACTTAAGGTTAGCCAATTTTGACGAAAAAGTTGCTATAACGTCCCAGGCATGTAAAACCTTAAATATGCAATTTCAGTTGCGCATGACTTTTCGTTTTTCAGTTAGACTGTTTACATACATACACACACAAATTTTGCGGGACTTGGTTATTTGGAGACTGGGGACCTCAAAACATGTAAATTCATTGAAAACTAAGATTCGAAAATTTTAACGATCACAATATTTATTCTTATTACATATTACATAAAGTGAATGTGAAAACAGGCTTCTCCTGTAAATTTTATTCCTAAGCGAGAGATCATAGAACTTTTAATACAAATTATCATTCAGCTAATAGAAATAGGGTATAAACTATGTTAATTCTACCAAGTATAGGTTTTTATTATATTATTGCAATAATATTATTTTTGCTACTCTAGCTATATATAAATTAAATAATGCATGACTTACTAGCGAAAACCTTGACGTTCCCGATATTACACTGAAGATGTGGGAAATTGCGAATACGCTGGTGGCCAAAATTGCAGATTACCATCAGCCTTGTAACCACAATGTTGCGGTTCTTCAATGTTCAAAATGGTAGAAAATCACCCATCGATTAATTTCCCAAGTTAATCGATCTTCAAAATGTATTGCATTTGTTCTGTAGCTTGAAGAACTTTTTGAGGCAATTTGCAAATTAGATTTTTTTTTTTAAATTTAAGAGTCGACTGTTGCATTATAAAAGAAGGAGATGGTCCGGGGTGGCGGTCATAAATAGGCTAAATAGTTTTACCACTATTTAGCCTATTTATGACCGCCACCCCGGACCATCTCCTTCCTTTAGATTTTTTTTTTCATTCTTGGAACCAATGGACAAATAACATTTTAATTGTAAATTTGTAATTTTTATTTTAAAAAATATACAGAATTCTTTACATGAATTTTTTAAAAAATTATACACATTTGTTTAAAAAAATATATAATGCTCTAGCATACGAAAACTATAATGTGAGTGTTTTATTTCAAAAGTGAGTAAAACGATTTTTTTTCTATTCCATTCGTGACATCCAAGCCAATATTTATCAAACAAGAAATTCTATATTTATAACATATATTTACGAAAAGCGTAGATTATTTCAATAGTAATTTAAAAACAATGAAACTTAAAATTGTTCCACTCTTGGAAAAAAATGTTGATTGTGGTTTCATTAGGAGAGAATAAATGGATTATAATTTTGGAATAATGGGGAAAAGTGATCAAAATTGTTCAATAAAAAATTAACTTTTAGTTTTACAATAATAGTATAATAAAATAAATTTATTTTTAATTTTCATTTGGACAAAATGGTTAAAAAAGGAGTGGTTTTTTTTTATTGGAATATTTAGGAAATGATTCATTATATATATATATATATATATATATATATATATATATATACAAGCTTCATCACATTCTTTTAAAAAAAAGTTAAAAAATATTCTTATTTTCGCACTTTTTTTTTTAACTGTTAGGTACATTTTTGAGAAAAAAAAAAACAAGTAAATTAGCTGTTTTTACATAGAAATCGATACTTATCTCGATTTTTATAAAAATATATTAGCGTTCACTTTAGAATTAAGCGACTCAAGTCCTCCCATATACGAAATTAGTGAATACTAATGAATTAAAAAAATAATTTGTTGCAAAGAAAATGAGTTACACATTAAGGGTTTTTTTATTTATTTTTTTAAATTGCATTTATCTTTTTTAAACATCGTTTTAACTTCCGCGCTAAAACAGATTATTAAGTGGATATTTTGTATTTGATTTAAAATATATTTATTTTTTGTAAGTAATGTAAATAATATAAAATATATCAGTCTAATGAAGATTCTTTGTGTTGCAGTACCTGATGAATTAACAATCATCTCCATTAGCCAATAAATAATAAAAAATGGCAGATTGAGTTTAATGATTGGAGTATGTGGTTTAGGAATGTGAGTGGGGGAGCTGGCTATCAAGGTGGCATTTGTAGTGGGGGGAGCCTCATTCTTCAGGGGCGAAATGATATAAAAACAATTATTTTTTTATTTTTTATTATGTTGTCTCTACCCTGTAGGGTCATTGGCAACACCATTTTAAGTTGATAATTCTATCGTAGTATTTAGTGACCGGATTTTCATGCAGTAGAAACCAACGCAACAAATGCAGTAAAAAACTAAAAATGGCTCAGTAGAAATCTCAAAATATTTAAAATTTTGTAATTAACACCTCAAAACCTACCAAAATCATCTGTATTGTTTAATTTATAATATTAATTAGAGACTGGATTTCCGCGTTATTGCACATTTCATTCGTTTTGATCAGATTTAAGCGTATTAATACAATAAATTAAATTAAATACATGATTTCTGCACGTTTTTGGGTATTAATTATATACACTTTTAAATAATTTGCGGTTTTACTATATGATTTTGTACGTTTGATTTTTTTATTCCACAAAAATCCGCCTCTAGTATTATTTTACCAAATTCAAAAATTCTAGACTATTTTTAACAGATTTTTCGTTAACTCCTTCCTATGCCTTTATTTCAAAGACGGCTCTTTCGATTTGGCACAAAGGGGGAGAAAATTTGAGAAATCGTGTACAAATAGTCCAGTATCAATTGTGCCAAATTTTATTTCACAATTTTAATCAATTATTAATTATTAAAAATATTATGACTGAATTGCGACAGGTAGTAGACATGCGAAAAGGAATGATATATTTATACCATAATTATGTAAGTTTCGAACTTTTTAAAATTGCTAAATATTTAATGCCATTGATACAATGTTGATGAAATTTTCAGTGATAGTGGTAGTTTATAACTTGATGATTTTATATTATTTCAAAATGTACCAACTACTTTTGCCTGCGCCTGCCCCAATCTCTCTATTTCAAAAAATTCTTCCGATATGGCTCAAAGTTGGGAATTGATTTATAAATGTAGATTTTATCATATTCAAAAATATTAATAATAATAAGGCTTAGCAAACCCTAGGGTTCGATGCCGATACAACCAATCGATGTCCACATAATTCCATCCACCGGTCCCCGTCTAAATCCAAGCCCGCCAGATCAGCCCTTACGTAATCTTCCTACCTTCGCTTTGGTCTACTCCTCGGAAGATTGCTAGTTGGCATAGCGCCTATTATTTTTTTAAGGATTCGCTACTAAGTCTAGCGATTTTACATGCCCATTTTATTCGCCTCAACTTAGTCATCTCAATTATATTAACCGTATACAGTTCAGTGTTGTTTAACCGCCTAAATTCTCCAGTTGACTTTACCGGCTTCTTCGGTCCGAATATTCTTCGCAACTCTTTATTTTCAAAAACCTTAAGACGTTGCTCATTCCTTAATGTAAGCGGCCACGTATCGTATTCTGAAAGAACCGTAGGAAGGGTAATGGTTTTGTAAATTCTAATTTGTAAGTATAAAGACAGGCGCGAACTAAGTAGTTTCGACATAGAGAAATAAAAAGCATTTCCCGCCTTTAGCCTAACCTTAATATTACCTTCAATTTATAGTTATCGTAGACCCTGTATACCTAAAATTCTGTACTTACTCAAACACATTCCCTTATATGTCGATATCATCGAAATTGTCGCTGTTTTTGCAACATACAACATATTTTGTCTTACCCGTATTTATTTCGAATCTCATTTCTTTACCGGTTTTCATCGACGTCGTTGTATTTAGTTTTATTGTTTCTATATCTTTAACAGTACCAAATCAGGAGCATAGCCAACCACGGATATTGTCCCTCCCAGGTTAAAATCTTTTTCAGTATGTACCACCTCTCTAATGGCATGTTATAATGCTATATTAAATAGGACAGGTGAAAGAGAATCACATTCCGGATAATGAGAGTTTTATTTATCATATTTACAATCGTATATTTCTTTAACAGCTCGTCCCATTGATTTTTGTCTTAAATGATTTCATTAATTTAGAACAAACCTTACACCTTGAATTAGAGATCGATTATCTGCTCAATAGAAATGGTGAGGAAGTTATACTGACCCTATTTGCCTACTTTTTATGTTTTAGATTATTTTATGAAGGTTATTTTAATTTTCTTCTATTTCAACTTCCAAAATATTTATATATGTACGATGATTTTGGAAATTACTGAAGAAAATTAAAATAATCTTCATAAAATAATCTAAAACATAAAAAGTAGGCAAATATATATATATATATATATGCATATATCTATCTCTATGTTTCTTTTTCATTATTGAACGTTTGATTTGATCCCTAAAATAACCGTTTACATAACAGTTGGAAAGTTGCGTCATCTACAGCTGGTTATAGGAAGATAGTGATGAGATCAACAAGGCAGATAGTTTGATAGATCAGAAACACGCCTAGGCGAGAGCAGAATGGCTTCTATTGTTTGTCTCGAGAGCCTACATCTACCTTCGTCTTATCGCTCTTTTCTTTATCATTTAAGCTCTCCAATACGATTAGATATTGGCGCCGTATCTATGGCTACCGGTGTCATTTTAGTTATATTCAAACAGAAAACCAATGGGAAGATTTCAAAATTAATATTTATTAGAGTGCTACCAGTGGGTAGTTTCTCAACAAGCGTGTTTCATGTAATAATATTTCTCTGTACAAATTTACTAGATGTATTCATACTAATACAGTTGTAAATATCATAATAAAAGTTAAAAAAAAAAATATATTTATAACTGCAATGTCATTATGGTCAATAACCATTCATAAAACTTAGGTTATGGAATAATTTATTATAAAATAGAGTAAAACTACTAATTTCAATTAATATTCAAAACTGGTTCTTGTTTAGCTGTTTTTATAAGATGTTTTTATTATGCTCTTTTTAAAAGATGAATAAAAATGTTTTTATATATTTTTTATTTTTGCAACAGACCATTAATGGTTTTTTAAGATTATGATAATGAGAGAATTTTTGATTTCTTTTTTTTTTTTTTGTCCTTCCGTTTTAGGTTATACTTCCATTTTAAAAGTTTTCCCGGGCCAAGGGAAAGGGCGCGGGATTAATATCAGAATTAGAAGCCTTTATCAGGTTCAAAATCTAGGATTAAAAAACAGAGAAATAAATAATAATTTAATGTAGACTGAAATCTCATCATATTCTTTAAGGGATAGCTAGGATAGTTGGGTCTCAAATTAAAAAAATGGCATGAAATCCCGAATCCATTTCAGGTTATCGATCAGGGCACTGCCCAAAAGCGTTACATGGAAGTATGAACTCAAAATTGGTCCCGGAATATTTAATGAGGAAGCGTGGATTTACAAAATTTAAATTTCCAAATGCTCGAATTGGGTTCCACCTACATGTTACGCTCGATTTCCTGGCATTGCCTTTTCACCCAAATATTTCTCTATGTAATTTGTCGTACTTAATGGAATGGCGAAAAACGATTGGTGGAGAGAGTATAGCGAAAGAAACGATTTTGTTTATTAATTAATATCTTACGAAAAAAAAGTCCTATCCTTCACAAGCAGCGTGTCCAAATAATCATTTTGGGAATTCCTTTTTCATAATATCTCACAATTTTTCTTTGCAAAACAATGAACAACATTGTTATTAGGGATTCATAATTGAAAGTAATGATAGAAAAGAAGCAGAAATACAAAAAAGGGTCACAAATGGTAAAAAAAATACTAAAAAGAGTGGGAATGCTTAACTGTATACTCTGTAGCAGTAATAATTTAATAAAAACTAAAAAGATAATATGAGAAGGAGTTAATTGGGGGTGCGGTCAAATAAATACTAAATTAAAATATAGTAATTATTTAATTTTTGCCGACGTTTCGACCCACTTTGCAGGTCGTCTTCAGGGCGTAGGACACACTGAGTGTTTCAACTGCCTCCCGCAAGGCTACATCCTACGCCCTGAAGACGACCTGCAAAGTGGGTCGAAACGTTGGCAAAAATTAAATAATTACTATATTTTAATTTAGTATTTATTTGACCGCACCCCGCAATTAACTCCTTCTCATATTATATCAACGGTCGACAATCTCTACATCATTAAAAAGATAATATACAAAGCTTTGGTAGAAAACTTAATGCAATACGGTTCAGATATTTTAGTTCAGATTTTTGGAGGAGAGCAGCTAGCGTATCCAGAATTGAAAGGGCGAGAAACGGGAATAAAACATATTCTAAAGGTGGTGGAAGAAAGAAGACTTAGGTGGTATGTGAGGCGAATGGGTGACTATAGGATACCAAAAATAATTATGGATTGGGCGGCAGAGGGTAGAAGAAGAAGATGAAAAACCCCAGTTAGATGGAAGGATAGAATGGTGGAGAGTATGGCTGGTAGGGGCCTGTCGAAGGAGGATGGTAAGGGACCGGCAGAGACGGGGAGGCCTGCTAAGGCAGGAGTTTGGTTGAGGAAAACTTCATATTGAAGAAAGTCCAATGGAAAAAAACAATGCTGAAGACCACACGATAGAAATGAAAACATCAAAAAAGCGATATTAAAAAATAAAATTTTCTTGTTCTCTATTAAAAAATGATAACATTTACAATATATATAATTAAAGTGCTGTATAAATTATTTTCTGATCTATATTCACAAAATAATAACATTTACAATATATACACTCATGATTGTGAATACTTTTGATTGAAATTTATTTGCTAAATATCCAACAAAATCTCCGCCATTATTTTTTTTATATAACTTCCATGACAGTGACTAGTAATTTGTAGAATCTCTATCGTGAGCAATGAAATGAAATGAAATGAAAATATTTTTTTATTATCCTGGGACTGTTGTCCCCTTAGGACAAATTATAGAAACAGAATAAATGCCTGTGTGGCCATATATAAAATTAAGTATTTACAATTCTTATTAAGATTAAGATTTTGGAAAAAGAATAAAACAATTACACTAAAAATATACTGATATGTATAATACAAACGTGGGAAAATAAAATAGCATAAGTAAATCAATTCGGGGGGAACTGTAAAAAGTTCTCTTATCTACATTTCATGATGAATCGGGTTGGGAAAGGAGTAGGTGGTTAAAAAGGAAAAAACTGGTATCAGGAGAGGTGGTATTCCAGAAGGAGACGGATACAGGAATTATAAAGGATTTGTCAAACACTGGAGTTCGATGGGGAGGTGGATAGAGGTCGGAGGTACGAGATCTAGTGGGACGGGATTGAATGGAATATATTTTTAAAATATATCTATATTGACTTCCGTAAATCGGTTTTTGAATTTTCCATAGTATTTAAATTTTGAAATAGTTTAAACCGTAAGTTCAACGAAACTCGTTATCATTTGGTTTTCAATACTATTTCTTCTCTAGTTGCCTTTTTAGCATGGCTTCACTTTAAGACATAATTTTGAATAATATTTCATTATAAAGAGGATCAAATGCTGAAAATTTCCTTTGCTTACAGTATGCAGGTTTGATTTTTAGTTACTTAGATATTTTAATCCATATGCAAAAACCTTTCAATGTCTCGAGCCGACTTTACCCGAATGAGCGTTACACATTCGAGCCTGACTAAGTAACTACCCGCAAAAAAGTAAAACTCCTAAGAAGTTTTAACTTCGAAAATTATTTTTGTCCAAGCGAATTTTTTCAGCGCGCCTCCCCACTAACCTAGTGACCACAACACCTCCTTCCTTGCCTTTTTCGGTTACTCTCTACCGTATCCTTCAAGTTGGTGGGCTGTTCTTACCCCCCGTGATCCGATAATAAGATTCCTGATACCCGACCGGACGCTGACACGGTGGAGTGATGGCTGGGTACCAGACTCTGTTGTAAAAAACCGCGACTGACTGTATTAACATGTGCTCTTCAGCTCTGGCTCAAATACCACTTTTTATCTCTTCTTCTCTCTCTTCTCCTGTCTCTGCTCTGGCCTTTTAACATCTCAACTCTGTCTTGATAATAATTTGTTAATCTATCAATTTATCTATGAGTGTATCATGGGAGTTCAGGGTATCAGTCCACGATAGATGAACCTTTTCATCAAATTATTATTATTAAAGTTTCGTCTATGGCTTCATCTTATCGTAACCTACAACTTTATTATTCAAGAAAATTCTCGGGAATAAAGCGCTTTTGTATTGAAAGATCGATAAAATTCGTTAATTTAATGAAGTACTAAAAACTCATGGATGCGAAACATGGCCGCTTACATTAAGGGATGAGCAGCGGGGAAGCTGGAGTTTCTAAAATACATCGGTTGGTTAAAAAGATCTGGGTGAACGAGAAATTACCTGAAGAATGGAAAGAATCTATTCTTATTCCGATTCACAAAAAGGGTCCGAGGACGGATTGTAATAACTATCGAGGAATTTCACTCCTTCCGGTATGTTATAAAATATTCACCTTAATCTTAACCAGTCGAATCACGGAATACGCCGAGGAAATTATCGGAGACTACCAATGCGGATTTAGACGGAATCGTTCGACTATTGATCAAATATTTTCTTTACGGCAAATATTAGAGAAAAAATTGGAGTATAACGGTATTGTTCACCAGCTGTATATAGATTTTAAAAAGGCATGACCCCCAGAAACTCTATAATATTCTAATCGAGCAGGGGATTCCAAAAAAACTAGTAAATCTAGTCAGGATGTGCTTGACGGAGACACTCAATAAAGTTAGAATCGGTAATAATTTGTCCGAAAAATTTGAGGTTCGTTCGGGCTTAAAACAGGGGGATTCTCTTTCACCTGTCCTGTTCAATTTGGCATTAGAACATGCCATTAGGGAGGTAATGCGAACCGAGAAAGGGTTGGATCTGGGCGGGACAACATCCGTGCTGGGCTATGCTGATGATCTGGTACTGTTAAGCGAAGACGTTGAAACTATAAAACTAAATACGACAACGTTAATGAAGTTATTATATAAGCCGGTAAAGAACTAGGACTCGAAATAAATGTGGATAAAATAAAATATATGGTTAGCTGCAAAAATGGCGATACTACTGGTGATATCGATATAGATGGTAATATGTTTGAACAGGTAGATAAATTTAGGTATCTAGGTTCTATGATAACTAGAAAAAACGAAATTGAAGAAGAGATTAAGGTTAGACTGAAGGCGGGGAATGCTTGTTATTTTTCTATGACAAAACTACTTAGTTCGCGCCTCTTGTTTCGAAACTTAAAAATTAGAATCTATAAAACAATTATCTTGCCTACAGTTCTTTATGGATGCGAAACATGGCCGCTTACATTAAGGGATGAGCAACGTCTTAAGGTTTTTGGAAATAAAATATTACATGAATATTCGGACCGAGTCAACCGGAGGATTTAGACGTTTACACAACGCTGAATTGCCCGAACTGTATCATCCGGTTAATATAATTGACATGATTAAGCTAGGCGAATAAAATGGGCATGTAAAATCTCTGGGCTTAGTGACGAAAGAACTCCTAAAAATTTAATATGCCCTGTGCCGGCTGGCAAGCGTCCAAGGAATAGACGAAAGCGAAGGTGGGAAGATTGCGTTAACGCTGATCTGACGGAGTTGGGTATAGACGGCTCGCGATGGTTAATAGAATGTTGTCATCAATTGGTGGTATCGTCATCGAACCTTCGCTAAGCCTTATTATTATTATTATTACTATTAATAAAAAATCATGAACACCAATCTACTTTTCAATTAATTCGTATGATAATTTGATCACTAAATCGAAAAAAAAGGAGACCTACAAAAATATTGGACCGTTTGACCTGACCTTCACTCCCAACATGTCATGATAACGATGAATTCAGATATAGATCAACCAGTCCAATATTTTTTTTCGATTTTAGGATGAAATACTACAATTTAACTGGAAATAAAATGGTAGATATTCTGTAAAAAATACATCTTAACTAATGTTGATTTAAAGATGAAATCAGTTTTTTTTTTTTTTCAAAAAATAGAGTAACTATAGTCCAGTTGAAGAGTGATTAAAAAAAAATTGACCTTAGTTTAGCTGCATATAAGTACAATTAAAATGGATTTTACAAAGACCAGATCAATTGTCCTTTGAAGTAAATTTTGTCTATTTTATTATGAAACAATTGTTAATTACCAGAATTATTCTTTTTTTAAGATATCAACTTTTATTCAACAAAAATGAGTATTAGAAATGTTGAATGGTAAAATAAAATCGCGAATAAACTATAATTTGAAAAACAGATCTCACTACTTTAGCCACTATTAAGTAGAGTATACAGTCTGTGGGTTATCGATTTCAACCAATTTTTTTTTTTTTTTTTGTGGTATTTCATCGAAAAATATTATACACATATTCCAGCGCATTCGTTTCAGTGGGTCCTAGGGGACGAGAAAAAAGATTATATAAACTTTTATTTCATACAAAAAAAATTATTTTGCCTATTTTAGTGAAAGAGCGTTATGGTTTTTGTTATTTATGATACATAATAACTCTTTTAATGCAATAGTCAATATTTTTTTCTGATTCCGCACAAAAAAAAAAAAAAAAATTGATTTAAATATAATGCCCTAAAAATCCGGACAAAGCAAAGGCAATAATAAATAACATATATATTTTGTTAGAAATTATATAAAATATTTTTTTCTCGGTTTCTATAGCCCATTGGAAAGAACGTACCCAATATTTTTCGATGTAGTATCACCAAAATAATTTAGTTGAAATCGGTCACCTACAGACTGTATCTTTTTCTTGTATTGCCTTTAAGTGATTTTAAAGGACACTTACCTTACAAATGCTAACTCTACTTAGATTTCACGTAAATTTTGTCTAGTTATCATATATCACAAAAATAATGAATTACTTTTAAAAATTACAAAACTTAAATTTCTTGGCTTTTTTTGGAGTGTACTGTCACCTCTTGAAATATTTCAGTTTTCTTACTGGATACTCTGCATAAAGTTTACAGATCAATCCTACAATATCAAAGATGTTTTAAGAAAAAAGAAAATTCAACTAAAGTTATTGAATATGTCAAAATATTATTACATAATTAAAAAGAAGATTTTTTTTCAATAAGTGCTGAGGGTTGTAGTGATGATAACAAAAAAAAAATTATCTAAAAACTTTATCCGTGAACTCATTGGACTGTGTTAAGTGTCATCGTTAAAAATATTTATTATTATTTGATTATCACTTAATTAAGCCCTTCTGGTACCAATTAAGTAAAAACATTTATCAGAACACTATTAATTTATAACAAACCCCTTTTTCGTATCTGTGAGATACCGTAATCTTCTCTCTCTTTGTTAAGGGTATTTTTTCTTTCCTTTTTACGAATTATCTTTACAATCTTTGTTTACTGTTAGCGATGGTAGTAGTAGGCTCCTGTGTAAGTGTGTGTAAGCGAAGGCATGGCCGAGTCGCACATCGAAACCGATAACAGAATCTGGGATATCTCACCTCTGGCCAACCTATCCTCCAACGGTCGTTCACCTATCTCATATCTCCTCTTGTATTTATCAGTATCTCTTGTGTAGTCTAGGACTATTGTACTAGATTATTTCCTAGGAATAATTACGTATATATTAAGTCGCTCTATATGAAATGCCAGCTTTAACAGGAAAGGTTATTAAGTATACAACTTTTGAAATCAAAACATTTTTATTGAGAATATTTAACTTCAGTTTCCATATATTTCCCACAACGTTTTACCAATTTTTAATCCTAAAACTGAAAAATTCAGATTTTTTAAAATCCATTTATTGATGTTTACAACTGTATAAGTCATTTTAATACTCAGGCCGTCTCCTAAACTATTTTTCCCAACACCCTTACCACCAAAAAATGAGTGTAGCTAAAAACCTGATACACCGCAGTTTAACATTAACCGACCCACAATTCCACGATAACAACCTAACCAAACAACACAAGATCCTGAAATCCAACGCTTTTCCTGAACACATTATAAAAAACTTGATCAAAAATCAATCAAAACCCCATCTTCACCAGTCTCCCACAAACTGCTCTCAGTCCCCCACCACGATTTGCCAATATAGATCCATTCCATACATCCCTGTCCTATCTCAAAAAATCAAAAAAGCTATAACTTCGAAATTTCCCCATCTACAAATAGTTTTCAAAAATAACAGTAAACTAAGAAATCTATACACCGAACTCAAAGATCCTGTTTCGCTCCCAAAACAATCAAATATTGTATACCAATTTCACATGCTCTAGCCCAAACTGTAATTCTTCTAATATAGGAGAAACCAAAAACTATTTAAAAACGAATCTATCAACACAAATATAGCATCTCCACACGAAACCCGTTTGCCTCAAAACTAGCGGAACACGGCATAACCCTAAACCACACATTTGATTTTGAAAACCCATCCATACTCGCCACAGTTTCCAATCACCAAAAACGACTACTATCGGAATCTATATTCATTAATTTGGAAAAAAAATAATCCGGTAAACCATAAAGTAGACAAAGAAAAGATCTGCAATACATATTCAAATATTTTCCGCCTCCTGAAACAATAGCCTATGTAATCCTTAATATAACACAAACTTATATTATGATAAATATTGTATATATATGTTGTCCAAGTATCATTTGCATACATTGAAATTGTCTTTATTATAAAAATTATTCATCTAACCCTTGTATATTTGCTATCAAACTAAGCTATATTTATATTAATTATAGCACCTTTTGCTTATGTTCATTTTAATACTAGGCAATAGTCACATTTCTGTAACCATATGAAATAACTCAAATATTGTACACGTCTGAAATATTTGTCAGCAAATTATGTATATTCTACAAACATAAATGTTACCTCCCTTCCCCTCCAACCTTGTTTACTTACCTTTTGCTATCTGAAAAAGGACAACTGGGAAATCCTCCACCCCTGACCTTTTTAATTACCTACCAAACATAAACAACCTCAGTGCTCAAACCACGTTTAGTAAGAGAAAATATTACAAATTTATATAAATGAATTATATACATTATTTTGTATTTTTAGTTTGTATAACAATTTTAATATGTGATTTACAATATTAATTAAGATTCATGTGCCATCAATCACTATAGTTTATTATTTATAATTAGCGGTCGTATACTATTATATCTCTGATTGTAATTAAAAAAAAAAAACATTTTCAGCCCTGAAGATGACCCACATGTTTGGGTTGAAACGTTGGCAAAAATAAAAATTTTATATTACACCCATTACAACTGTATACTTGTATATAACTAGTAAATCTGTTAATATAATGAAAAATATGACAAGTACTTGTGAAGAAGTTACCCATTCGTAATACTTCAAAGATTAGATTAATTTAGAAAGTCCCTTGACCATCTTATTTTCAGACGCCTCGAAGGGTTGTCAGAAATTGTATTGGATGAAAGGTTACGAACCAGAGGTTTAGGGTGACCATAGAGTTGGAAACTAAAAGATAAATATATAATTCGAACAAAGTCTTCAATAATGGTAGTGTTGAAATTTTTATGGACCATTTTATTTGTGACATAATCGTAATAAGTATCATTTAACATTTTACTGAGAATTTTGGATTGTAAGGATTCGTTATGGGAAGAATACTATGTTTTTCTTGACCCCCAAAGCTTAATTCCATATGTTCAAATGGACCTGATGATGGAAGTGTATATGAGTTTTTTGTAGAATATTTGAAGTTTAGAGCGTTTGGTAATAAAGTGGTGTAGTAGTCGGAATATGTTAGCAGCTCCTGGTCTTTTAAGGATAGTATGAGGATTCCAACTAAGGCGTTTGTCAAGGAGTCCTAGGTATCGTATATGTTCATCAGGTTTCAGTGGGAAGTTGTTAAAGGAGACTGTAGAAAAGGATGTTGTAGATTTATCACGTTGTGCAGATATGAAGTTAAATAACGCGTTTTTCAGTTGAGAATCATTTTCGAAAATTTTACGACAGTAGTCCAAATTTCTGAACTTTTTTGAAGATAAGTCTGGAGAATTAGGTCGGTATGAAAGGACTTCGTAACTCAGCTTGTTTAGTTTATTCACTGTCGTGTAAAAACTTATCGCTATGTTTACTTACATTTTGCTTTTACTTATATTCTATTTTAAACCAACGTTTAAACCCAATTTTATAGGTATTGTTCAGGGCTAGAACGAACAAGATAGAATAGGAAATAGAAAAATGTGGAAGTTATTTGATATTTCAGATAAAAAATCTGGTGCGTCCAACACACAACTTTCACTTAATGCTCAACTTTGAATAAAAATTATTTTCTGGCCATGTTGGGCTATTATAAAATTTTTGAATTCCATTTTTAATTGAGCTCAAGAAAAAAGATTGCAGCTAACAAATCATAAATACTATTATAAAAACAAAAGTCCTATTTATTATATTACCGATTGATTATGGATTGTTCGATCCGTTGATTATGGATTGTACGACTATTAGTTATGAAGTTATTTTGCATTGCAAAGTTTATTAAAACGAAATTAAGAGATTTGCATTGTATGTCATAGACAGGTCAAAAGTTGTCACACCAGTAACCAGACACTAAACTGAAGTAAATAAACGGTAACAATTATTGTATATTATTTGAAATAGGAAAAAGTGAATGTAATAAGGAGGGTTATAATATACGTAATAATGAATATAACACTACAAATCTCAAGGAAAGATTGAAAGAAAAAGGAACAATAATAGATAAGCAGGGATTGTGAAGAGAAAGAAAATAGTAAGGCTAAAAAAAAAATTACAAACTTACGTATATGCAGCATGAAGTTTCGGTTGAAACTGGGAAAACATGAGGAAAATAGCTGAAACGGTTGTTAGGAGTAAGTAGTAAAACAAAAACAAGAACCAGGAATATTACAATATCTTTTTTTTTTTTTTATTTATATGATATTTACAACTGTATACAAAAAATACATCTGGTAAATTCGCACATGGATATAATGACATGAAACATATATTGAGAAACTAACCATTGGTAGCACTCTAATAATATGTCTATATTAGGGGATCACGTGGCCATCTTCTTTTCAGACACCTCGGAGGCAGAATGGAAGAGGAAGCAAGGTTAGAAACAAGAGGGTTGGGATGGTTATGAAGTTTATTATGGAAGGATAGATATCTGGATTGGGCCAAATCTGATACATTAGGAACATTAAGGTCATTGTGGATGATTTTATTTGTAACAAAGTAAGGAGCATTGAGGATTTTACGAAGGATTTTAGATTGTAAGGATTGGATACGAGAGAAATTTGATGGTTTGGTGGAGCCCCATAGCTCAACTCCGTAAGTCCAAATAGGCCTTATTATAGTCATGTAAATGAGTCTTTTATAATTAATTGTAAGGTTAGAGCGTTTGTCTAGTAAGTGCTGAAGTAGTCGGAAACGTCGAGCTTTTTTTTGTCGTTTCAGTCTGGTATGAAGTTAGAGTTCTAGGTATTACAATATCTAAAATTATTTTTTATTAATTTTTGTTTTTCTTTCAATCTTTTCTTGAGGGCTATATTTAATTTAATGTCTGTATAAAGAAGAAAATACTAAAAAAAGAAAAACTTTACTTTTGAAGTTTGGAGAACTTAAAAACAATTTTAAAATGTTATTAATAATAATATAAAAATATTATTGCTATTTAAAATATTATTGATATTTATAACAGAAGGACGAAAGAATGTACAAAATATCAACTCCAAAAACATAACAATACATACTGTAAGATATCACCCCATATTTTTATTATTTTTTTTTACTTTCTAGATATATGATAAATTTAATAGAAATAGCTGGTTCCATTTCTATTCCAACGAAAATTTTAGAAATACACGAATATTTGTTGTAAATGATGACGTTATTTTAAATCTAAAATTTTCTATATAACTTCATTAACGTCCGGGATCAATCTACCATAGATAAATTCATTAATCATTTCATAATAAAAATAAGAACCAGGACCTGAAAGGACTAACCTTTCCTTCCACAGACGTTAATCAAACGTTTCGGAAATTTTAGGTTCAAGGTTGACCTGTTAATTAGGTTGGAGATAACTTTCTCGGAGACCAATCTCATTCCTCCAGTCGGCTTCATCTTTCAGTTCCAAATCCCTCTGCCCATTTCCTTATTTTATATGAAATAAAAATGATTTTGCTAATAACTCTTAGAAAAGAAAAAGTGCAAGTTTCTATAGTAAGCTTTAAGAAAACTTTTAAACTCATTGCTGAATAGGCGTAGTTTAGAAACGGGTCCGTTGCCATCGATGAGCAGAACACTGAATTTGGGTATATATTCAAAGCTTAGAATATGATGACGGTATTGGTCACTTAAGATTAGATTTAAGGTCCCCATCAATATGAAACTCTAAACAATCTTTTTATGTGAGACCATTTTAATATACATCGAGTGGTTATTGAAAAAAACCATATAATGAAATTTTATAACCTTAAATAGCTTTGATAATATTTTTGTAGGCCACCTGTTTCCTCAATTTTGTGATCAAATCATCTTCCGATTGAATTAAAAGAACGTTGATATTCATGAGTTTTTAGTACTTCATTAATTCAATTACGAATCCGTCCCATTTCAAAGAATTTACATAAATAAAACAATTTTCTCAAAAACGTCTATAACGATTTTGATTAAACTCAGTATATCAGTGTATTATTAAGCAGTTTTTAATTTTTTTTTTTTTTATTCCATAATGATATTTGCAACTGTATTAAAAAAATGTATTTACTAAATTGGAACATATGGATATAATGACGTGAAAACACTCGTTGAGAAATTACCCAATGGTAGCATTCTAATAATATGTCTACATTAAGAGATCGCGGGGCCATCTTCTTTTCAGTCACCTCGGAGGGTTATCAGGAATTGAAGAGGAAGTAAGGCTAGAAACGAGGGAATTTGGATGGTTATGAAGTTTATTATGGAAGGATAGGTATCTGGATTGGACCACATCTTAAACATTAAGGCTATTATGGATGGTTTTATTTGTAACAAAGTAGGGAGCATTGAGGATTAGTTTTTAATATAATATAGGTTTTATTCTCATTGATGTTTTTTATCAAGGCTTAAATAAGTAATTTTCAATATTGGCTTCCTCTAAAGTACCTTAATTTGGTTTGTGTTTGAAATAATTAACCATTTCATTATTAATCTTTAATATACAAAATATGAATGCTCACTGGAGCTGACCCGAAAGATTACAATATTATGTTCATATACATATGCGGTTTTCATAAATGATATAGTTGGTATTATTTAATATTTAATTGTATAGAATACAGCGATATAAAAATTAAAATTTGTATATATAAGGGTATTTAAACAAATAAAAATACTCACAATGAATTGTAAATAAATATAGCGTCTATAATTTTTACTTTCACTTCTCCTTTTTCTGAAAATACTTATTTGCTGCTAAGAGGAGAATGGTAAGTGAAAGTCGTGTGATGCGCTCACCAGATTTTTTTATTAATAAATAAGATCGAAACTCACTATACGTCAACTCCATCAAAAATTTACTAAACGATTTTTTTTGCAATAAACCGATGATATATCGTAAATGACAGAAGGTATCCCTTGTAACGATTTTGTCTTCAGACTTAACTGGGTTTCTTTTAAATTTCTAGTTAATAAAATTCTAAGTAACAGATCTTCTCAATTTTATTTAAACAAATAAATACTATGCACAAATATTATGCTGGAGAACCTCACTGGATGAGAGATCTATTTAAATAATGTATTAGTAAATATATGCTGGGCTATACGGATGATCTGGTCCTGTTAAGCGAAGACGTTGACACTATAAAACTAAATACGACAACGTTGACGAAAGCCGGTAAAGAACTAGGATTCAAAATAAACGCGGATAAAACAAAATATATGGTTAGCTGCAAAAATGGCGATACTACTAGTGATATCGATATAGATGGTTATATGTTTGAACAGGTAGATAAATTTAGGTATCTAGGTTCTACGATAACTAGAAAAAAAGAAATTGAAGAAGAGATTAAGGTTAGACTGAAGGCGGGAAATGCTTGTTATTTTTCTGTGACAAAACTACTTAGCTCGCGCCTCTTGTCCCGTAACTTAAAAATTAGAATCTATAAAACCATTGTCATGTCTACAGTTCTTTATGGATGCGAAATTTGGCCGCTTACGGGATGAGCAGCGTCTTATGGTTTTTGAAAATAAATTATTGCGTAGAATATTCCGACCGAAGAAGGATGAGTTAACCGGAGAGTTCAGACGGTTACACAACGCCGAATTGCGTGAACTGTATCCGAGT
Source organism: Nezara viridula (assembly GCA_928085145.1). Taxonomy (NCBI): domain Eukaryota; kingdom Metazoa; phylum Arthropoda; class Insecta; order Hemiptera; family Pentatomidae; genus Nezara; species Nezara viridula. The sequence continues at coordinate 149,761,964 of OV725080.1, read as the reverse complement.
AATATAATTGAGGCAATTGCATCGCGGCGAATCAAATGGGCTTGTAAAGTTGTTGGGCTTAGTAACGAGAGAATTCCTAAAAGGTTAATATTTGCTGTGCCGAATAGTAAGCGTCCGAGGGATAGACCGAAGCGAAGGTGGGAAGATTGCTTTAAAGCCGATCTGAAGGGACTGGGTTCGGACGGCGAACGGTGGAGGGAGCTGTGTAATGAGCGATTGGTGGTGTCGGCATCGAACTTTCGGGTTCGCTAAGCCTTTTATTATTATATAAATACTATGAAGCATACATCAGAAGTGAAGGTTATGATCAACAAATATATCTTATATCCATGAATTTATTTTTAAAATAATCTACATAGTGCCTAATCTAGTTTTATTCATGTCTTTTTCTTAAAGATTTAGGACCAAAGGTGTTATTTATTTTTAATAAGTATAATCACAAATAATCCAATTATATGTAAAGCATGGAGAGTGATGTAGCACACATCACGTGGTTGTGTCGAGAAAATTATTTTAATTTAATGGCGGTCTACAGGACCCCCAAAACTGTCGGTCTCTAATCAACCGAATTCCTACCGCGTCCAACTTCAATCGGTGTTCCGATAGCAACACCAAATCGTAGCTCGTTACCGGGCCGCTATAATTTTGTGCCGAAAATTGCCAGCCCACATCCCAGGATCTGATAATGGCTGACTATTTGGATAAGAAGTACACGATTCTACCCGAGCTCTTTCGGCAAGGACGAAATATATTCTATATGACGGGAGGGGGTAATAAAAGAAAATCCGCTTACATAAGCCACACGTGCTTTGTTAACCATATTCTAGTTTAAGGCCGACGAACCTCTGGACATTCAAGGACAACCTCAGGTTCCTCAGTGAAAATTATAAAATATACATATATATTGTAACTAATATATTTTCAAAAAATACACTCTGTGAACATTAGATTTCAAAATTTAAAGAAAGCTTTAATGTTTTCATATATTTTGGAATGTCAAAAATGGCTTTAAAATAACATTTCAACTGATGAAATCTCCAAGAAAATTAAGTGCTATGAAAGAAATAAAATATAGTAGGCTTGCATACGAATTCGATTGAGAAAACGTTGTGTAATATCTGTACAAGATTTCGTAATCTTTCATAGATTTTAAAGCTACTAAACAAAGAATTAACCTCAAAAAATGGCGATAAGAACTGTCTTCGTTCAAAATTAATTACATCGATTTGTCGCCATGGTTGTTCACTGTTTTTTAATTTCTTTTTATTATTTTGAATGGGCTGTTATTTTAATAAAAACAGCACTCGCTCCTTGTATTCCTCTAAAATTCAGACAGTTCCTTGTAACCTCCCTTATATTCCCCCATTTCGACTACGAATGCTTGGTGTATGGAGGGCTATCAGCCAGGCTAGAAATGAGACTGAAGAACCTCATGAAGTTTTTCATAAGAAATATCTTCGGGATCCCCAGGCGTTCACATGTTTCATTCTGGTGCACCGAGTTGAAGTGGCTTTATCCTACTTCCCGACAACAATTCCTCTTTGGTGTTTTCCTTTTCCTAGATCTCAGAACCAAAATCCCTCCCAACATCCTGGAACTCCTTACACTATCCACTCTCTTAATACCATGTCTCAACATATATATATATATATATATTCCCTCCCATAAAACTAGTACTTCCTTCATTCGTGCTACCTCCTTTTGGAACTCCTTTCCTACCTATATACGACAATAATAATCAGCAATTAATTAGTTTTTATTTTTTATTATTCAAAACCAGACTAAGACCCATAAATTTGTTATCCTTCTTAGGGGACTGTAATCTCAGAATAAAATTATTTTTTCAGTTTATTTTCATTTCATAGCTTCAGCAGAAGTAGTTTATTCCCGAGCTTTATTTATTTATTTATTTTTTTCAGTTCCGGTACGACTGAGACTTTTATTTTCAATTGGTTTTCTTTTATTTAGAAACTACCTATTTTCTCATAGATATTTTCAATTAAAAGTTTAACAGAACTTTTATTTTTTTAACTTTTACTCAAATTTTTAGTGAATACATTTTGCCAAAAAATTAATTTAAAAACTGGTATACAAAGTAGATTCTTTATGTGAGGAATCATGCAGTGCTTTGAAAGTAATTATATCTCTGATCTAAGCCCAATTTATGGTTATTTCTCACTTAACGTAACCTTTTTTAAGTAATTAAAAAGATTAAAGTTAAAATTTTAGACAAAATCTGGGACTTCAATACAAAATAAGTTGTTCAGAACTTTTTTAAAAAGCTCCATAAACGTTTTAGCCACTGGTTTCTTCTATTTTTAATACTTTGGAGTGTAGTACATGGTAAATTTACTTTAGAAGTATAACATGGACTACTTATTTATTAAAATAATTTTTATCAAAGAAACAATTAGTTGTGAACATTTTGTATACTCTTTGGCCACTTTATACTTGAAGAACTTATAGTTGTATGCAAACACTCGGCCTATAAACTTGCACATGACTATAATATATTAATTCCTCCTTAAGTTAATGTTTCCATGTTCTATAAGAAAGTCAGAATAACGCCAATAATATAACAACGAGTTATCTGAAATTAATTCAAGTTTCGTTTTCAGAATATACTTTTCACAACTTTATAGTTTAATATTGATTTTATATCAACATATTTCTTTCATTATCCTGACTTTCGTACACCGTTCCAAGTTGGGTTTTTTAATCATGTTCAAACGACATGCGCTCTTGCCACGTTTCAACTGTTTTATAAGGATACTTTTTGATTTAAAATTCGGTAGCACAATTTAGTTTTTTAAATGGTTTCATGTTTTAAATGTTTACCAAAATAAAAATATTTAAAACTATGTTGATTAGGATTGCGGTATTGAAGTTGCAGAGCTATTAAAACGTTTGCTATTGCTTGCTCAAGCAGTTTATAGTAGGCAAATTTATTAATATAACAAACAGGCAGGCGGAAAACTGAAGAGCGGGAAGATGGGGATTTTAATCAATTTTGTTATGGTCAAATGCCAGATCAATATATATTATTTTATTACTCAATCAAATATAATTTTTAAAAAAAGTGTTCGAATGATATAAATAAATTTGAAATTGATTTATTTAATTAACTATTTTTTAATGTCAAATAACTTGCCACACTCAAAGCAGTGGTCTCCAAACTATGGCAATCAAAAGTTTCTTTGTTTACATCGTCAAACTTGAAAAATTATTTTAAAAAATATGAAATTTAGTAAATCACTTGAATACAAGGTTACTACAAATTTTATGGTATGAGTTGTTTCTCTTAGAAAGCTCAGTTAATAACAATCTTATTATTAATTGACTATTAAGGCACATATCACTTTCAACAGTGCTTACACTACTGATTTTAATGGAAAAGTGACGAATCACAATTCGAGAGGTGTGCTTGACCTAAATTAAAAATGTTGATACTCAGTTAACGCAGAATTCGGTAGTCTACAACTTTCATTTTGAGAGTTTTTTCTCTTTGCGAAATTATTTCGAATTCGCAGAATCTTTTATAGAAATATAAGTCAGTTTTAAAAAAAAAAAATGTCAAAAATAAAAAACATTGGTTGACCCAGGTTTGCGACCATAATATTTGCCGTTATTTAATTTTTTAAAGGGTGACATTTTTGCATGGATGCATCGTTCAAGAGTTATAGGTGAAAAACTAAAAATTGTCCCAAAAAAATACGTTATTTTAGCTACCATAATTTCTCCTGAGATAGCCCTTCTTAGCATTATCCTTTTTTACATTTTTCCTTTCATATACTTAAGTTAAATAGATAAGTTAAAAAAATTTCCATTGCCCCCGTTTCGATTCTGAACTGTTTTTTTTTTTTTTTTTGCTTTGGATTGGCAGGCTGTAACCGTTAAACCTCCACTTGTTAAGAATAACCTATTTAAGTCCTGCCTCTAGTTTTTGATCTATTTTAAAGAATTATAAATGATGGTCATGGTAAAATATGAAATAACAAAAGAAAAGAAAAATGCGCTGAATGAACAAAAGAATATCTTCATAATTGGTAAATGGTTGACTGTCGTGGATAATGAAGAGAAGAATAGTTGGGGTGGTCAGTCAAAAAAGAAGGCAAAAATAAATGATAATATTAAGTAAAAATGATAAGTAAAATTATGTTAAATGATAAGTAAAAATAAATATTATCATTTATTTTTGCCTTCTTTTTTGGCTGACCACCCCAACTATTCTTCTCTTCAAAAGAATATCTTGTTTGTTTCTTAAAAATTAATTATAATAAGTCGTTAAATTAATATTACAAAAAATAAAAAACCTCACTTTTATGTTGATGTATCGATGTTTGACTTTCAGTATTTTGAACATCGAGTATCGATTATTCGTAATCACAAAATTATAAGATTTAATTAAGATTTTACAAAAAAATACATTATTCTCGCAATTTTATTTCATCAATAAAAATCTTTTAACAAGAAATTATTATTTAATATATATTATTACGTTTTGCCTTTAATGCTATTTTCAAATATTCTAAAATAACACTAAGATATTCATAAAATAAAATACAAATATTTAGTTTACTACTCCATGGCTGTACTTATTTTGTTTGTTGTATTTATATTCTAATGAAATTATAATTTTAATAAAAAAATTTCAATAGGTTATTAAATTATGATGGCATTATCTTTAATTTAAGTAATTATCAAGAAAACTGTTTTCACTAAGATAAATAAAAGGCAAAGTAATTGTGATTATGTAATTAAGTGGAAAAATAAACCAACTAAATGTATAATTGACGTGCATTTTTCTGTAATAAAATGAATATTGACAAAAAAAAAAAAATTAATGAAACAGTGGTTATTATAAAAAATAAAATTATAAACGTTTGTTGAATTATGACATCATAAGTGATTTATATATCTGCAGGAAAGGTGTTGTTTGTTTATAAAATCAGGAGAAGATAAGCCTATTAGTAGATGTTGGAAAGAACAAAAACAACATTTTTTTTATTTTGAAATAAATAATTTCGGCTTTTTTAATAGTATACTATACATATATCTTTTTTTTAATAACGATTTTAGTGATAAAATGTAATATCATTGAATAAAGAAGTGTGTAAACTCGTAAAAAAGTATATTAATTTATGACTACAGTAGTTATAAAATCATTATTTGTTATATTTTTTTATTTTTTATTATTTATAAATATAATATTCTGTCACGTGGACAATAATTATAGTGATATATGAACACATTCACACCCTAAATCATTATTAAAAAAAATGGTATCATTAACCATACTAAATTTAATCACTGTTTTCTCAAAAACGTTTTGTCTACTTTACGATGGTGTACTTAGGATTTAACTATCTCGATCAATTCCTTCTTTTTCAATAAAAACCGTGACTACCTCAACAAAAACATAAAATTGGTCTTAACTCTCTTTTCGCGGAATCGGCCCATACTTCAAATGAACTTTTTTGTTGGATATTTTGACTCGAATCATCCTCCAGAGTTAAATGTAGATATTAAATAATTTTTCATCTGTTTTTCCAAACAAAAATAAAGAATAATACGACTTCGATGTCATAGTTTTTGTTTTTGTTTTTTTACTCCGGAAACCCCATTATAAAATGTTTAAGGTTACACAACTAATTCAAGTTTTGGGCGGGTTTTATATGCGACGAATACAGAAGGATCTAGTATATGTCCAACATGGTAAAAGAATATTCCTAGTGTCCTTTTGGCAAAGAAATAAACAGGCAATTTGGAGGGAAGTTTGGTCGAAGAGGACAAACGAAAGAGGCAGCCGCTACAAGGAAAGATAGAAATCCCTGATTTCTTCAGCTACCCAAGGCCAAAAAATGGAGGAAACATAAATTATCTTGCCGATGTCATGCCTTTTAAACTTTCAACACAAACAACAAGGGCGGTTCAGGGAATTATTATAATTAATGCAAAACAGAACCATAGTTCTAACGAGTCGTTGACTGATTTTGGATTGGAAGAAATTATTAGTCAATTTCTTGTTCAAAATGTTGGCTCATTAAGAACTTGATAATATTATTAACAGAACTTAATAATATCAAATTTAACAGATATTTTTTCTCTATTAATTCATATTATATTTTTGCACCACGGAGAATTAGTAGTGGTGATAATGCTGTTCATTCACACCATATATATTATAAATAAACATAAATTATGGAAAGATAACAATATAATAAAACTTAAATATATATCATATCATTTATATCTCTTGAAAAAAAAAATCTGTACCACTACAATCCTTGGAGGGTCTTGGGGATCAGTACTATTTAGAGAAAATACTTTTTCTTGGTCAACGGTGCAAGGAAGTGATTTGACTGAGATCACGCTCTACCGCAGGTTTTCCCACTTAATTAATTATTTAATTATGGTTAGATTATTTATAGAGATTGAGTGTGCCCCGGGAGGGTCTTTAGAACTTAAAGTCGATCCACGGCTGATGAAATATAATAAATAATTTATCTGCCATAAGCCGGAATTGGAACCTGGGTCTTTGAGTCCCATATGTTAAGTCGATCAAAATAAAGACTTATATTACAAAAAATATAAGCATAAAAGAATTAAGCATACCTTATTGTAATTTTATATAGACACAAGTTTGTTTTATTTCATCATATGTTTAGATAATTATTTTTTTCATATTTTTTCTCGCAAGTGTAATATTCTTTATTTTAATTTAATCTTTTACTTAACTTTTTGAATTTTTTTTTCTCTTTAACTATTTATCCGCACCTGTCATGGTATTGACAATCAGGAGATTTGTTGTGATGATGAGTATTGGCATTATAGGCATGAGGAAGGATAGTATCCAGCAGCACCTCTCCTTGTTCATTGTTTACTTCTTTGATTTAGGTAAGGAGATCTCTCATCCAGCTCCTTTTTAGTCTCCTCCTGATGGGCGTGTCAGTCGTAGCCATATCGTTAAGTCTGTTTGTGTGTCCGTGTAGTTTGAGATGAAAACGAGAGTAGATAATATGTATGTGTTGGTCGATAGTTGGTTGCCATAAGTCGTTATGTAAAGGTTTATTGTTGAAGTATCAGGGAGCTCCTGCTATAAGTCGTACAATTTTGGATTGAAATTACTGTAGTTTTTGTAAGTGCGTCTTTTTTGCCGAACCGTAAATATGTGAGGCGTATGTCCAGGTGGGTTTGAGTAGGTAAGTGTATGCATTTAGTTTTTGTCAATCTTTCAATTTCAATTTAGAAAAAAGTGAGTACAGTATTTTCAGTCGTTTGTTTGAGGTCTGTCGTTAAAAAGTTAAATATTAAGAAAATGTTAAATTGAAAATTAGAGAAGCAAATGGCTGAATTACGTATGTTAACTAGATACTATAATTGTAAATAAAAGGAATAAAAGTGAAAAAAAAATCACAACTTAAATACAGGCATACTTATGTACAAAAAAACATGTATAGGAAAAAAAGGACTCTTAAAAGATCCCAGTGCCACTCTCATAGTCACGTTACTGGTATAAGTTGCACTATGAAAATATCTTGAAGCCTCGAAAATGTAATGAATAAGCCTCAAATACGTGAAAAGCCTTGCAATAAATACGGATAAGACAAAATATATGGTTAGGTTAATTTATTCACAGTTACAGAACAATTTTTAACAGAATCTTTTCCCTGTTTATAAAAAATAAACGAATAAAAAATTTGAAGTGCTCCTAGAATCAAAAATTTCTTACATCGTACTGGAGAAAATGAAAAACAAAATGGAAATGAATTAAATCCAGTCCTAACTGGTTATCATTCTGGATGAGACGGTTTTGCTCATATCAATCAAGAGGTTCTCCCGGGAATTAGCTGTTATGGTGGGAGAAATGTCGATACCGTAGTTTTTATTATAACTTTTATTAAATTAACCGATACTCTTCAATATATAGCCATGGTTCAATATATATTGAACCAGACTAAACTAGTTATTCTTTAATTGGGTTTAAAAGTTAAAGAATAAATCTAAGTCATGATAGAAAAAAATAGAGGTAATCAAAATAGCATTTCAATATTTTTCAATAATTTCATGAAAAATATCGAATTTCAATTCAAATAAATTTTCATATAGTATTGGGCCATGGAATTAGTCCTTTCGGTTTTTCAGGGTGAAATAAAGTCGGTGTATTATAGAAATAAAATTCCATTTAATCAACAGTGTATTGACCATTATTTAATATGATCTGTTCTGATCTTTCCACTAAAATCAAAATGCCAGGTCCATTGAACGTCTGGAGTTCATTGTAAAAAAAATTGATCTAAGTGGTGTTGGATGTCCTGTTCGTTTTGTAATTGCTTTCGACTTATGGAGTACTGCAGAGCCTGGAATAAGTGGTAGTCCCTTGGAGCTAGGTCTGGTGGGTTGGGGCAAATGATCCCATCCAAAGTTTGACCAATGAGATGTGGATCCTAGCAGTAACACGATGCAAAACACCACCTTTCCAATTTTCCAGTTCTGAGCTGTCCTTTAAGCATACATCTGTGACCATAGCAATTTCTTGCACTGATTTGAAGGAATTTTGATCAAAAATGCTCTCAACATTAGTCATCGATGAAAAAATTTTCTGAATTGAATTTAGCAAACTAATTTCGAATCGCGCGTTATTTTAAAGCATTATCTTTATAAACTTCTTGATGTTCTGCAGCATGCTTACTTTTAAGCATGCTGCAGAACATCAAATACATGTTCGTAGTTCAATATCAAATACATATTAATAAGCTTATTTCAATTACAGTTACAGAATTAGCTGATGGCGTATTTTAAATAGGATAAACAATCCACCTTTTGTGGATTAATTCGTCAGATAAAAACTGGATGGTAGTGACATAAAAATTACCAGAACCGATAGGACTTATTTCCTTACCTAATATAATAGTGGCGCCCAAACATTTAGGTAAAAGTTTACATGTTTTGATTATCTAAGTTAATATTTTATTAATGAAACTGAAATAGAATTTAGCTTCAGGTATCTCTCTACGTCTCTGAAAATCGAGACAGACGTTTGTGGTTAGGGAAGACTATCGTTAGGTCGGCCGAATTCTAAAGACATCCAGGTCAAGGTGAGTCAAAGAACAGACCGCCACGACCACACAAAGCCGATATGACGCCATCTACTTAAGACGTCATCAATGTTATCCAGTGTAGGCTGTTAGCAAACCGTCTTGGAATCTCGAGATGTCAGATAAAAAAATTCGATGATTAAGAATGTGAAATAAATTCGAGATAAAAAATATCAATTAATTCAATTGTTTTCGATAATTTGGTGGATAGTAAAAAAAGTGTTTAGGCAAAAAAAAAATATTAATAGACGATAAATCGTGTTGATATTACTCTGAGTGGATAATAATTGGTTCCGAAATGAATGTATTAATGATAATTTCAGTGAAATTTGAACTTTTAATTCTTCTTATATTAGTCGGTGTTCGTATATAGATCCATTTTTATCAAATTATTGACACCTATGGACTTCTCGTAATTTGATGAGAAAACGCCCCCATTTCTAGATAATAAGATGTCCCATTCCTAAGAATTTTCGTAAATAATAGACCTGTAGGTTACGATGCGATATAGACACTCGCGAAGTTTTAGAGGGATGTTAATAATTTGACAAAAAGGGGTATCACCACGGAATATATGTTTACAGAAGTTGACACAGAGGTAGCTCTTTCTTTTTGTTTTATAAGAGAGGTTATCAGAGTGGCCACAGATTTTGGAGATATATTACCTGATCTATGTAAAATAGAAATAAATCAATCACCTCTCCCTCCCCCCTCTCCACCCTACGCAATAAATAATAAAGGTACTAAATATTTAATAGTTGACCGTTGCATTATAAAGGAAGAAGAGGTCCGGGGTGGCGTTCATAAATAGGCTAAATAGTGGCAAAACTATTTTATTAAAAGCCAACGTTTCGACCCGACTTTGCAGGTCTTCTTCAGGGCTAGAACGGACAAGATACAAAATGATAGAGAATTGTGGAAGTTACATAATATTTAGACAAAAAATTATAAATATTGCGAATAAGCTTATCAAAAATTATAAACAGAGTAAGCTAAGTAACAAGATCCTAAACTGAAGTAAATGGATGGTAACAATTGGTGTAGTGTAATATTTAATATATGCAAATGTGAATATACTTCTACAGATCTACAGGAGTGATTGAAAGACAACGAAAAAGGATATAATATGAAATAATAGAAATAAAGGAATGTGGAGAAAGAAAATAAAAATAAATAAGTAAATAAAATTAGAAGAATAAATATAGAGACTTACAGGTATGTTCAGCTAGGAGTTTCACTTAGAAGTGGAAAAACAAGGTAAGGGCAGGTATTAGGAATTTGCTGACTTGTTAGGGTAATGGGGAAAAACGTAGAAAATCTATCTAATATGATGTTATATCTTTAAAAACATATAATTTTTAGATTTTTTCTGACACGCAGATTGGCTTTATACTCCTCAGCATAAAGGATAATCTTAATTCCTAAATATGACAACTTATCTACAAATTTCCTTACTGATTTGAGTTAATACCATGTAGCTGACGGTGTCTTGAATGATTATTTATTATAATCAGATTGCACTGTGTTTTCTATTAATTTAAATTTAAAATGCTTTATTCAGCCTATCCAGTCAAAATAAGTGGTTGTTGTGGATATGTTATGAGAAATGTACCTGTTACATTACCGAATAAAATTCCACTAGATCCCTTCTAGACAGGAAATCCTTCGACCTCTGGAATTGCTTCTTGACGATGCTATTCATTGTGAGAGTTGCCTTTGATAATTTTAGAGTGGCCCCTTGATGGTTTTAATTAATGGATCTAATAATACGAAGGACGCGCTGGACGGCCTATCTGCCTCCTTAAGGACCTCCTCGGGTAATTATTCATCTCCTCGTCGTATTAATGTCTTGATGTTCCTCATGTCCATTACTGGACCTACGTTCCAGGAGTTTGAGTGTGAAGAACAGTTGATATGGACAATAATAATCGCAGGATTAGGGTTATGATCTGAAAAACAATAAAAACATATATTAATTCCATAGCCTCTAAATAGTAAATAATACCCTTAATAATAATATAAATGGTAATATCCGAACTACAAATCCATGAGCCTACAACATATAGGTGAATAATTAACTTGCTAACGTTTCGGCAATTCAGGCATAATCAGTATAGAAAAAACAAGATCACATATAAACAGAAAAAAAAAATGTATATTGCAGTTGACATCTCACGAATCCATCCAAATACATACTGACGGAAAGAGAAGGTTCTATTAATACAGCTAAGAAAGGTTATATTGAACTGCTGATCATCAAGAATTCGAAATAAAAAATTTGCATGTCTAAAATATAATAATACGAAACGTGTTGAGTTAAATAAACTAACAAATTCAAAAGAAAAATCTCGAAGGTTTAGATTTTTGCATTTATACAATAATCACCTTAAGTTCCTTTTCTAGCTTTATGCTTATTTTAGTAATATTACTTGTGGAATGGTTATGCATCCATTCATCGTTCCAATTTTAGTACAGGTACCGCATAAGCGTGTACGTTCATTCAATGAGTTGTGTTGGAAATGGATGTCATATACAACAAGTAATTATACAAAACTTGTTGAGTTAAATAAATAAATTTTTAAAAAAAATAATAAAATAACAAATTCTAAAGAAAAAGATCGAATTTGTATATGATTCCCATTCTCAACAAAACTGTACACGATTAAGTTCCACTAAAATTAGAATGATCAGTGGATGCACAGCCATTCCACAAGTTACTATTACGAAAATAAGCATAAAGATAGAAAAATTGATTATAGTATAAATGGAGAAATCGATACCTTTGATTATTTTCTATTGAATTTATTGTTTTTTTAATTTGTTACTTTATTTTATTTAACACGTTTTGTATTATTATATTTTACTTATGCATCATTTTTGTTTCTTCCTTGTATTTCTGCTAATCAGCTGTTCCTTAGCTCAATATGACCTTCTCTTTTCGTCAGTATTTGGATGGATTCGTATGATGTCAACTGCATTGTATATTTTTTTTTTTCTGGTATATATGTGATCTTGTTTTCTTTATGGTATGTGATATTGTGTTGATTCACCTATATGTTGGAATTCATGGCTTTTCAATTTGGATGTTTCCATTTATACTGATTATTTAGGTAAGATATTTGAAATAACGTTTGTAATAACGTTATAATGTTTTAAAGCATGCTATTTTAATTATTTTTACGAATAAATAAAATATATTGTATTTGAAATAAGTTGTAAAAACAAAAATTTAACGTATAAAGGTTATTTATCGAATCAATTATATATATTTGTTTCCTATATTACTATCAAGAGGACATTGATAGACTTGAAAAAAAAAATATTTTATGCAAATCAGCCTACAATTAAATGAAGACAAAATAAAATACATGGTAGTGAACTGAAAATAATATTATATTATCAATTTCGAGTCACTAAATTTGATCGAATTTCTATTTCATATGTTCCTTCGCATTTTTCCTCAGAATATTTGTTTCTAGTGCCCCCCGGCTTTAGGGTGGGGCGACCCAGGCTATTTCTACGAGGCGCCGGTCGATCTTTAGGGATGCTTGACCCTTGTTAATTTTTTTTTTTTTTTTTAACATGTTTATTGAGTGATATCACAATCTGTCACAAATAAAGATATTTATAACAGTGTTTAGAGCTCATTCACGCTCTATCAACAATAAATAAAAAATAAATAAAAAAACAATAATACTAAAAGTAAATGTAAATAAACTAAACTAAACAAAAATAAACTAAAATAATAAAAAAAACTACCCACATTCACACATGCAATACAATATATAAAAAAATAAAATAAGAAATCATTCACTCAGAAGAACTCCGAGCCAAGCCGTTCTTTCCACTCGTGGAAGGAAAGGCACGATTCTAGAAGATCCCAGCGTCTCTAACTCAGCCGCATTACTGCTATTAAGGACCAGCAGAGACTGATGTTAAAAATTTAAATAAATTACAAAATGTATTAATGTAATTAATTTTAGTCTATCAATAAAGCAGCTGTATCAGAGAAATGTTAAATGAAATAAAATTCAAATATTACATAATATAAAACTGGTTAAGAAATAAATTTAATTTTTTTTTAGGGAAGCCAATGAGACCGAGTCTGTTTGTTTCCACTCTTTTCCTCCAGTTTCCTAATGCGGAAGGAATATATATATATTTATTTTGCAGGTTTCTTGACTGAATTTTCCAGATAATTATATTTATAATATACTTACCAAAACCGCTAATTGACTAAAACCGAAATTTGTGTCAAATGCTCAAACGAAATATATAATCTACTGCCTTGCAGGTGGTCAAGGGGTGCCCATCCCCCATAAGGTCGATGGCGCAAGAATCTACATCTTCCCCTTCCCCCAATATATTTTATTACTTACCTTTTCTTAAAAACAAAGCAAGCTAAGTTAGAATTAGAAAAATAGTAGATCATATACAATTACACTTGCTGCATTCTGTTCCATGTTTTCCCCCTTGTTCCTTTGTCCGAAAATTCATAACCCCGTCGAAATTTGTCTCCTCAAAAATTCAAATACCCGTCAAAATATGCCCTCGTCAAAGATTTAGATGGTGCAACTTGCGTCATGAAACCCTCTTCTGGGCACGCCTAAAGTAGTCTACAGAAATATAGTCCGTTTGACTTATATGACCTCCTGAATTTCACATGTTGCAGAGTGAAGGTTACACCACATGGCCCAATATTTTTGTAGGTAACTTTTTTTCTCGATTTGGTAACCAAATTATCTTACGATTCAAGTGGAAAGTGCTTGTTTGTTCGAGAGTTTTAGTACTTAATTAAGTAGACAAAGTTTACCGATATCCAGGTTGAGAACGATTTATTTTCGAAATTTTTGTAAATAAAAAAGCTGTCGGTTCACGAAATTTTAGACGGATGTCAATAATTTGATACAAACAGTTCCGTACAGCGTACTGACATACTGACCTTTTTGTGAGATTTGATTATTTAAACTCAGGGTTCTTTACTTTTATTTTCGTTGACTGCTGATTTAGCTCGAGCCAGATACCTATCCTTTCATGATAAACTCCAGCCCCATCTGAATCCACTTGTTTCCAGCCTTGCTTCTTCCTCTATTCCTGATAATCCCCCTAGGCGTCTGAAAAGAAGATGACCTCGTGATCTTCTCACCTAGAATTAAATAGGGAGTGCTACCACTGAGCAGTATCTCCTCAAGTCTGTTCATGTAATGATTTCTAATGTGTGCATTTTTACCAGCTGTATTAAATAAATAAAAAAAATCGTTGAGAACTCGTATGGGTAATTGAGAGTCGCAATATGAAACATCTACAGAGATATCATAGATAGATAGATCAATAGATTAATAAATTATTATTAACACAATGGTTATTCATGGATTTTTATTGTCACATTGTTTACTGATCTCCAGATTGAAAACGCCTGATTTCCGGAAATTTTCGTAAATATAAAAGTTTGAGGTTACTTGAAGATGTAGCCATTTACGAAGTTTTAGAGGGATGTCAAGAATTTGATGAAAGAGGGGTTTATACCGCGGAGTACGAACGATGAACTGTGAACGATCCTTATAAACCAAGAATAAATATATATTGCTTTCATCTCATAATATATAGCATTTACTTATGTTATATGCTGTATCATACTGTATACTGTATTATATATCACACTTATATTGTATAGCCATTGTTCACTGACCAATATACTATGCGAATAATTCGCAGTAGCCAGATAGTTATTATTTAAATTCAGAAAGAAGACTATCTTAATGATATAATACACATGTTGAAGTTTAAGATAATATAAGAAAACAGCTGGCTGGCATCTTAGACATTTTCATTCACACGTGTTAAGAGGCATTAGTAGAAGAACACATGTTAACAGATTTTCGTTCCTGCCTGGTTAGGATTTAAATCACCATATTCCGAGCAGTCCGCTACGGTTTAAGCAATCCGATTACATAGCTGCTTACACAAGAAGAAGACATAGTTCTTAAAATACTTTAGTCAAAGATGAAGTCGCATTAGGTGCTTCAAGTACTCGTTTTCCAGGACGAATGAATATTTTTGTTTTAATTGCTCGTCGCACTATAAAGTACAAATAAATTTAACATCAATATCCTGTGATAAATGCAATGGATTAATAAATTTCACATTTGCAAATAATGACATTTTTTGCATCCTGACAACCAAAGCTAGGAATAAAATATTCGTATTTGAGGGTTTTTTTGAGATACCAAAAACAAATATCAAGTTAACATTACCAACTTTACTGGAAGCACCTTTTGGTTTTTGAAATTTATGATACATCATAACCAACATTTGTTTCTTATTTTGCAAAAAAAAAAAAGAAAGAAAGAAATTGGTCTACAGTGTGTTTCAGGATTAAGTAGCCAAAATGAACTAAGGATTTAAAACAAGAAAAAATTTCCTATGAAAGTATGTCCGCAAACGCTTCCTTTAGGAGATAAAGATTTTCTTTGTTATTGATTACTTACGTTATATGAAATAAATAAAATGTATTTATTTTTTCTAATTACATTATTAATTAAATGTAAACATTAACATATTAAATGTTGTTCAAAGTGATTTCCTTGAACATTAAGACATGCTCGGCATCTTTCTTCAACAGCAGCAGTGGCTGAAAGACACTGGATATGAGTTATTGTTTCACAAGATTCAATTATCCTTCTTCGTAAGGAATTATGGTCATTGACTGGACTTGCATAGAATTTTTGTTTAATGTCACCCAAACAAAAAAAATCCAGTGGTTTCAGGTCGGGAGAGCGTGCAGGCCAAGCCACTGGTTTTACACGGCCAATCCATTGATTGGGATATGATTGCGCAAGTCCCGTCAATCACCTTAATTCCTTACGAAGAAGGATAATTGAATCTTTTGAAACAATAACAAATATGCAGTGCACTTCTACCACTATTGCTGTTGAAGAAAGATGCCATCCCTGTCTTAATTCTCAAGAAAATCAATTTGAACAACATTTAATAAGAATTTAATTTTTACATTTAATTAGTAGTTAGAACATATAGCGGCCAATAGGTTTTATTTATTTCATGTAACTTAAATAATTCATATTAACGAAAATCTTTAGGTGTGAATATCTCCTAAACAAAACGTTTGCGGATAAAACTTCACAGAAATTTTTTTCTTGTTTTGAGGTCATTAATTCATCTTTTCAGTTTTGCCGCTTAGCTCTGAAATACTCTGCATAATAACCTAAAAACCCTGGCAAAGGAAAAGCAAAAGTCATTTTTGTTTGAAATTATATAAAATATTTTTTTCTCGGCTTCTAGTGCGCATTGAAACAGGTGTTTAATGTTGTTTTATTTATTAAAATGAAAAAAAGGTATTTTAATCGGTGACGCACTGACTGTAAATTCTAATTGTTAGTAAATTTAAAATAAAAAGTAAAAAACGTAAAAAAAAAATTAAAAAATGTATACTTCAGTTTCGGAATTAAGTGGAATTATGAATGGGCTGCTGATTTTTGTGAGAACTCATCAATGGCCTTCATGGAAAAAAAATTTTCTAGCCTCATCGAGTTTCGAACCAGTAAACTTTCACTAATCCACGGACCACACACAGTTCATTAAAAAAAATGTATCTTCATTCAAAAACATATAACTGAAATTTTTAGCACAACACTTTGGTATTCAAACAGAAAAGAAATCCTTTAAACATGTCATTTGCACAGTGTGAAATCTTAGAATATTTAAGACTAAAAAAATAGTTGAATTAGTTATGCGAAATGTAGAAAGAGTAACTGCCTATTACCAAACTGTTTTAAATCATTATAGGACTTTAAAAAATCAGTTTTAAATTGGAATTAAAAAACCAATTCACAAATAAACTTAAATGCCATTTTTATTGTTTACCAAACGTAGCTGGGGTCAGTGGCTTTGAACAAGTAGAACATTAATGAATAATATAACGAACAAAAACGCTGATTCGTTCGTGAACGTTGTAAGAATATTTTATTTATTCGTGAACACATACACGGAAACAGTTTCGTCTCTTTCTTAGTCACGTTCTTAGTTTTTTGTTTAAATAAATGTACTTTCAAATATTTGAAGTAACTTTGAAACACTTTCGTGTGTTCGTTCAATCTCATGATCTCATGTATAACATATTTGTATACACCTTTAATTTATATATTATACCAATTTACATGCAACTATCTATTGTTTTTTTGTCTTTCTATTTAACTTTTTAATTATCTGGAATCGTTAAATTTGTTTTATATACCGATGAAAGTGGGGTAGCTCAGTGAGTAAAGTACTCCTATGCTCTTTATCTCGGGTTCGAGAACGGCTGTGAGAGGAAATTTATTCTTTTCAATTAGGCGTTCATCAACCACGAGGTAGAGTAACTCTCTTGGAGCGTACCCTGCCTCTATAAATTTATGAATATTGGGTATTCTTAATTAATCAAACACGTGATTAAATTATCAAATTATCTATTTAATTGAATAGCATTAAAAATTTATGTAAAAAACAATAATAACAACCTCTAAAATATGAAAAAAAAAAATTAATAATTTTTTTTCAGTTTTATGACTTTATACAAGCAAAGTTTATTTCTCTTTTTTTTTTTTTAATGTTTTACCTTCATTATAATTTCTATTCACACTTAAGTGTTTGGCTTGCGGTCAGTTAATTAAAAATAAAAATTAGCTTTTGATAATTATTTAATGAACGTTTAAGGGAATCTTTGTCCCCCCTCTTCAGTAATATTTTATTCTCCCGAAAAAATTGAGTAAGTCATAATGATATAACAAGTTTGGTACAATGTCCGATATTCAACTATATGTTTTTGGTTAAATAAAATATTGCTGAAAATTGAGGCATAGATTCCCCGAAACATTCAATAAATAACTATCAAGAGCTAATTTTAGTTTTTATTAAACTGACCTTAAGGCATACACTTAAGTTTAGAAAATAGCTTTTTTCCTCTTATGTCGACTCCAACATGCTTAAAACATTGTTCTAGAGGAGGAGCTGTAACTTTTTGAAAGTGTTTTATTGAGAAACATTCTATATTCTGTCACATTCAAGGGGAATAGGTATTTGAGTTTATTTTTTAAAAATTTATAAAGTATTTAGAAGGAAAAATGAAACTTAATGTGCAGAATTATTATTAAGGAAATCAGCTTAAACATACTTATTTACAATATTTCCAGGGGCCCGAAGTCATTTTTTGCCCCACCAGCAGAAGAAAAAACAAGACCCCAAGAGATCACAGTGCTACTCTGCCAGTCTAGTCATTGGTATTTTAAAGCCTTGGAGCTATAACTTTTAGCTAAATTTATGTCCATCGGAAGTCTTGAATAGTGATCTTTACTCTTCACTTAAAGCTTCTTCTGGAAGAATAGTATCATACTGAGCCAAATATGAGAAAGCGGAGTAGCTAGGTGGTTGGACAAAACAAGACCCCAAGAGATCCCAGTGCTACTGTCCCAGTCTAGTCATTGGCATTTTAAAGCATTGGAGCTAAAATTATGTCCACGAAGTCTTGAATACTGATCTTTACCCTTTTAGAAAAGAAGATGGCTTCGTGATTTCCTAATTTAGAAATTTTATTGGAGTGCTACCAATGGGTTGATTCTCTAACTTGTCATGTCATGTATTTCTCTGTATTACATTTGCTGAATGTATTTTAATTTGTATAGTTTAAATTTCATAAATAAAAAAAATAAAAAACTGTACTGCTACAACTCATGAAGGGTCTTGGATTCAGTGCTAAGGAGGTGGTTTGACTGAGATCGTGCTCAATCAACAGGGTTTTTCTCTTTAATTAATTATTTAATTAAGGTTACCCACTTTATAGAGGCTGTGTGTGCCAAAAGAGGGTCTCGTAATCTCAGGGTTACCCCACGGCTAATGAAACAGAACAAATAATTTTTTCTGCCATGAGTCGGTATTGGTAGGAAGATCAGCATTGGAAGATCAGTGCCCTACCACTGAGCTACCCCACTCCCTAAAATTTCATAAATAATGATAAAATACTCGGTTTGTCCACTCACACGACTTTCCTACCTATCATAGAAAAGATTTTATATCTTTACATATGTTCATGATGAAACAAAAAAGAATTGAACCAGATTTATTTTTCTAAAAATTGATCAAAGAAAAGATCTGAGTACGATTTTTTTGATAAACTAAAGCAATGTAAACCGGCTTAAGGTAGATTATTGTAAAAATTTCAATACTCACTAATATTGCTGATCAAAAACTTTCTGCCATAGCCTAATTTTGTCAAACAATAATTTCAGTCAAAAGTAGAGGAAATAGTGAAGCTTGTGTGATGAGGACATGATTTTCTTACTTTCACTTAGTGATCTTTTTTCTCTCATTCACCCCTTTCTGGCACCAGGATATGAACCCGTAATCTTACATTGGAAATTGAATAGATATAACTTCGTTAATAGTTGTCCAAAATGATCGATTTTTATATGGTTCGCGCTACATTCTATAGAAAAACATGTTTTTCATGTATTGCGCGCAAGCTATTGCGCATGGAGCATCGAATTTCTGTCACGGCCATCAGTATTCCAAACCCTATAAAATAAAATAAGAAGCAACAAAATCGGTTCAGTAGTTTCCGAGAAAATCTTAGCACAGACAGACAGACCAATGGCTAAAAATGTGTTTTTCGGTTCAGATGGCTCTGAAATGTATAGAACCGTCGAAAACCACATATCGGAAATTTGACCCGATTGCAATACTTTCCTTACTATCTAGTATAGGTAGGAAAGTAAAAAAAAAAAGTATTTGTGTTAGTTACCATTTCTATCTTAAATAATGTTTCGTTCATGTTAAGGTTTGAATACTGATCTTTACTCTTTACTTAAAGCTTGTTATGGAAGAATGATACCATATCAGGTCCAATATGTGGTATACATTTTTTATGTAAGGTTAAAAAAGATATTTCTCGGAAAGAGACGAGATGAGCTCTGGGTTTGTATTAACAGCTGAGCGACAAGGCTCACATATGTGGCAGACAGGCGCCGGATCGTCCAGCCCGCCGACGGGTAACGACTTTAATTGACTCGTTCACTATTAAAGATGTTGTTCCTCCAGTCAATACCACCCAGGATCTCCTCAGGATCTGCCATCGCAGATACATATCCTTCATGTAAGGATATCTCATAACTTCAGGACACGATATATGTATAAGTTCTATATGTGACCACGATAACTACTGGAGGGCCTCGGTAGAGTTTTCTTATTCAAAGAGAATATCGCTACTTTTAGTACAAAAGGCCGTATGTAACAATTATAATGTATATTTTCTTAAAGGTGACATTTCGCAATCTTCTACTGCTATAAGTTGTCTTCTGATGATAGCGAAGGGAAATAGAATATGAAATTATATAAATCATAAAGAAATAATAGATTTTTATGCTCTATTTTAGTTTTATAAGATCAACAAGGTTACTGTAATAATATGAAATATATATTATTTTTAATAATGAACTATTGCGATCGACCAAAAAATTCGAAAACTTAACCCCCTCTCAAAATTTGAAATTTTACCCTTCAGGATACGTAGAATTCGAAAAACGAAAAAAAAAAAATTTGTCCGTCCGCCGTTTTTCAGGACCGATTTTTTCAAATTCGGGTATAAAATCAGAGGCCACCCGAGGATGATTCTCCTTCATCGACATTAATATTCTCCTTTACTTTGCTTATACTTTAAAAATGGCGGCCGAAAAACCTGCGTTGCTATAGACTGTAGCGCCTAAACGAATGTACCAATTTCAATGAAACTTCGCTAAAGTCATTTTTCTTCAAAAGTTGACAAGGAAGTAGGGTGTTCAGTTATAAATTCTAATACTCAAAAACTTTTCAAAATTCCCGAGGCTTGTTCTTTGTTTATTGCTGAAATACTAGCAATTAGAGAAGCTCTTAAACACATAGAGACAAGTGAAACTACCAATTGGGAAGTGGTGACAGACTCTATGAGGACATACAAGGCTCAAAACCACTCTCGCAAAAGATTTAAGAAACATTTGGTGGCTAATAAGGTAGAAGGGCAAAGAAGTAGTGTTCGTTTGGGACCCTTCGCATTGCGGGATCATCGGTAATGAACAAGCCGATCAAGCAGCCAACATGGCAAGAAAGCTAGATACAATATCCGTGAAATCAATTAATGAAATCCCTCTGGAGGATTACGTTAAAATAATTAAGGAGAATGTTTGGAACATGTGACAAAACAAGTGGGAACAAGGAGAATCGAAATTAAACCCCACTGTCTAAAATGGGAAACCTCGCACCGACCATCTTGAAAAGAGGAGACAGCCCTTTGCAGACTGCGAATTGGACATTGTGAGTTCTCGCACTCCTACCTACTAAGAGGACTTGATCCTCCGATCTGCGAGAGCTGCAATGTCCAAAGGACTGTAAAGCATATTATTCAAGACTGCCCTACATTTGAACCAACAAGGAAAAAGTTAAACATGGAACAGAGTCTAAAAGAAAACCTACATGACAGTGAAAGTGCAGTAAAAAAAACTTTAAGGTTTTTAAAAGAGATAAAACTCTACAACAGAGTGTAATTCTAAGGTGTTGCCAATGACCCTATAGGGTAGAGGCAACAAAACATCAAATAAATAAATTAATTTAACCAATCTGCCAATATCTTTACAATGAGCAAATTTTATTCGCAGCTTCACAGCGTCCCATCACATACCCAGGATATAAATCAGATTAGTAGGTCTCTTGGCCAATACCTACGTAATCGTCGTGGTGGGCTGTACGGGTTTCATTTATTTACGTTTAAGGATTTCTGACAGAGGATTCATGTTGTACGTAAACCTCTGGTGAAAGTTGTAGTTTTCTTTGGAAATGTCTGAAATTGTTGGGATGTTTTAATGTAATATATTATTTGCGACATACATTTTTTTTAATGTTTGACGTTTTAGCAGAACTCGTTCGGAATTCTATGCCGTTAGTCCAAATGAGTTTCAGTAAAACTTTATAAAAGGCCAGTTTGTTACTTAAAGATAATTTAGAACATCTGTCAAGTAACGTGGATAAAAATCCGTATATCATCCCTTTAATTCTATTTGTTTTTATCTAATGTTAGTCCACCAAGTAAATCTTTTGTTTAGGTAAAATCACAAATATCTAATTATATCTGATGTTGGGATTACAATGTTATTAAAATATATTTCGGGGGGAGGTGTATGATTAAGTGTGAATACTAGATACAACCTCTTTTTTTGACTCATTTTCATTTCTTAAAAAAAAAAAAATGAAAAATTTCTAAAAATTAAAAAAAAATATATATATTAATAAACAATAACAATTAATAACTTATTATTACTTCACAATTAGTACTTCTGTCATCTAAAAATATTTAAGTAAATTTACAATAAAAAAAACATGCAATAAAAAAATATATATCTATTGAGTAGAAATAAACATAATGTACATATAGGCTCTATACCAAGTACATATACTTTAACATGAACAATTCAGTTTCAGTAAAAACTAAATCTTAGGAAATTTCAGTGCGTATTTAAAGGTAAAACTTGACTAATCAAAAACGAAATCGTGCTTCATACTATATGGTTATCCAGTGCCTTACTTTTGTGAATTGAAAGTGAAATAAGAGCGTTTTAAACATTGGAACTTTGGAGTTTGGACAAACACTCTAAACTTCCAATTAATTACAAAAGAGTCATATACATGACTATAATAAGGCCTATTTGGACTTACGGAGTTCAGCTATGGAGCTCCACTAAACCATCGAATTCCTCTCGTATCCAATCCTTACAATCCATAATCCTTCGTAAAATCCTCAATGCTCCCTACTTTGTTACAAATAAAACCATCCACAATGACCTTAATGTTTCTTATGTTTCAGATCTGGCTATATCCAGATACCTATCCTTCCATAATAAACTTCAGAATCATCCCAACCTTCTCGTTTCTAACCTTGCTTCCTCTTCAATTCCTGATAACCCTCCGAGGCGTCGGAAAAGAAGATGGTCCCGTGATCTCTCAACAAGTGTTTTCAAGTCATTATATACATATGTCCAAATTTACTAAATGTATTTCTTTAATACAGTTGTAAATATCATAATCTTGAAGAATAATGAGATAAATGAATCAACATAGAGTTAGCACACTATCGCCAAGAACCTAAACTAACAAACCATTTGATTTTCTCACCAAAACCAAGGCAACGAAGACAAGCATCTAGATGGGTACATTTGGGATGGCTCGTGGAGTTGCGACCAATCCGATTGGTTCGCTTGTTTACCAAACGTTTACAAACGAACGCGTTTGGCAAGCGCTTGGACTGACATTAAACTAGTGTAATCTCGAAGCTGAGACTTGGCCATTGATGAAGCTGAATGAGTCGAGTGAGACATGTGCGCCACATGCCGCGTTGTCGGTGCTCTTGACCTCTTTAACTCAGGACTCTGCCATTGTCATCTGTCTTCGCTAGGCTCGCTCTTCTTTTTGCCAAAATTGACGCAATATTGTTAAAGTTTTGATAATAATTTGAAAGGATATTGAAAAATGGAAAATACAATGTCAGATATGAGCTAGCCATTTATCAATCTGTAAAATTTTTTACTTTCACTTATCTGTATACGTAATATACAAGGTGTTTCAGGGTTAAGTGGCCATACTGCAAAAATGGACTAAGCACCTCGAAAAAAGAAAATAATTTAAGTTGAATGAAAATTCCGAGCCTGTCTTAATGCTCAAGGAAATCACTTTAATTTAATGTTTACGTTTTATTATGTAGTTGGAACAAATAAATAAGTTTTATTTACTTAATATGGGAGTGTGATAGCTCCGTGGTTGGGTACTTCCAATGCTAAAGGTTCCAGGTTCGAACCCCGGCTCATGGCAGAAAATTTATTTATCTGTTTCATTGATCGTGAAGCGACCCTGGGTTGGGAGACCCTCCTGGAGCACACCCAGCCTCTATAAAGTGGGTACCCTTAATTAAATAATTGGTTAAGGGGAAAAATCTGGCTGTTGAGCGTGATCTCGGTCAAATCACTTCCTTGCACAAGCGTTGACCAAGAAACAGTGCTTTCCATAGATAGTAACCCTTCATGAGTTGTAGTGGTACAGTTTTTTTTATTTACTTAATAAAACGTAAATAATTTATAACAATGAAAATCTTTAGGTTAAATGAAATGAAAATACTTAACAACGACATACCTTCATATGAACGTTTTTCTTGTTTTCAGGTTGTTAATTTATATTTTCAGTTTGGCCACTTAATCCTGAAACACCCTTTATAGTAAGGAGTAATATTGCGATCGTGAAATTAATAAAAATGAAAACAAATAAAAATATTTACAATGAAATATGAATAAATATACCAACTTTATCAGTGGTACTGTTGTTGGACTAAAAATATGTCATAGCACTTAATTATATATTTTAATCAAATAAATAATTAAAATATACAGTCATAAAAAGTAATATTTAGTGTTATAAAAATCAGACATATATTACATAAGAGGGTTGTGAAAAACATTTTGTAATTCATTTTTTAAAATATTTTGTACCGTTTATAATTTTTGCTTCCCCTTTCCCTTGCCTGAAAATGTCTATTTCTGCCTAAATAAGGATGGTACATGAATGTTGTGTGATGGGCGCACCAGATATTTTTTATTCATCTTCAAATTTAAAACTTTATTTGTTGGTATAGCTCAATATCTCAATTTAAGAAAACAAATACTTGTAATTTATACTGATTTTATTTTTAGATGTACGTTTCGGTGATGTTTTACTTTGGTGATGCTCAGAGTAAATTTGGTCAGACGACCAAGAAGAAAGCTCCAAGCCATAATAAAATTTTTTTTTTTAATTATATCAATTTTAAATCGATTGACTCTTTCTTTTCACACAGAAATAATTAAAAAAAATAAAATTTATGAATTTATTTCGTCCTAGATTCCAGTCTATTTATGATAAAAATTTAATAAAATGATGTTAATAATTTGATAAAAAGGGCTCGGTGTCGCATACTATTATGTTTTTTCAAAAATTGTGACATAGAACGAAAAGACAAGATAATTAGGAAATTAATAAGATAGTAGTAGGCCGAAAAATTCGCACAGCATATTGTTAAGTGATGAAAGGCCAAATTAATGCAAAGAAAAGAAAATAATGCAATGTATTATAAAGAAATAAATTGTTTCTTTATCGATAAATATAATCGAAAAAGGAAACAAAAATTAAAAACTTCATTAATGTTTGGAACCAACATGTTTACAAATTTCAATAAGCTGTATCTTTGCTAAAAATTGTTCAATTTCGATAATTTTTTTTTCTTTTGTAGAGAATTAAGTAATCTTTTTTATAATGATAGATATAACCGATAGTAATTCGAAAATAAATTTTCTTTTCATTCATAATTTTTTTGCCAGAATTTTCGGGTTGATAGAACTACTTTGCCCTCCTGAAGGAGAAGGAGGCCTTCAAAATTGGTGGCTCAATTTTGAGATTTGGTGAAGAATAAACGATGATGTGTGTTGCCGACAAAAAACACCCCAAAAACGCAGGACAGTCCGATTTGTCCCGTATTGGTTAACAGACTTACCACCGTTCCAGTATTGAAGCCTAGCAAATTTTTTATATCGACTTTATTTATTTTAGAAAGGAAAAGAAAAGCGGAGAATACTATCCGCTAAGCCCTCCTCCCCCCATGAAATTTTGAATCCAGCGGTACCCTATTCATGGTATTTGAGCATGACAGGAGCTTATATTTGGTACAAAACCGTTTTCAAGCCTTACTGTAATAATATATTTGGGGATATATGTACATGGCATTAATAAATTTAAAGTGAAGGATAAAAATAGATGTAAAATAGAAAAACTAGAGCCGTGAGAATGGTATCACTTTCAACAATGGCCAGACTAATTTTACCCTCCCCCAGCGAATGTAATTTTTAATTTCAGCCCACAACGTGACCTCCTCTATAGGCATTATCGTCAACAAGTTTTTAAAATGAAAAGATGCCATCCAGATCTAACTAACCTTAACTAATCCCAAGATGGTGTGGCAAATGATAAAAGCAGCCGAAGGGAAAATGCTTTTTATTTTCAGGCGGGTGAGCCGAACCCAGTCTTATACAGCGATATCTGATTCAGGGCATTGTCATGTCGGCCATTTAATTAGATCTTGCAATAGGGGAAGGGAGGGTGGGGGATAATCGTTACTTAGCACGTACAATTGCTAACTGTAAAGACAGTTTTGTCTCAGTCAATTAGGACGTTAAGAGATTATCATACAAAAATGTCTTTCATATCATTCATTCACTTGTATTCAGCGCTGAGAAAGAAAAAAAAAATGACTACCAAGTAAAATTAGTATAGCTTCCTCGCCATTTCTATTGGTTAGGGATTAGACCAGGGATTCTCAAAAGTTTTAGTCCCCGTGCTAAAAAAATCTTGTTCTACGAATGGAACTGTAGTTGTAAAATAAGCTTTCTAAGAGAAACAACATATGCAATAAATTTCGTAGTAAGCTTGTTGTTTGAAACAGTAGGAATAATCTAGGAGGCTGCAACTAGATGTTCCATTAAAAAGAACTTGTACCAATACAACCTTGGGTCTTGGGTTCAGCACTACTTAGAGAAAGCACTGTTTCTTGGTCTACGAATGTGCAAGGAGGTGATTTGACCGAGATCACACCCAATCGCCAGGTTTTTCCCCTTAATTTATTATTTTACTTAAGAGTACCCACTTTATTGAGGCTGGGTGTGCCCAGGAGGTCTACTTACCCAGGGTCTCCTCACGGCCAACGAAACAGAATCAAAAATTTTCTGCCATGAGCCGGGATTCGAACCTGGGACCTTTAGCATTGGAAGCTCAGTACCCTACCACTTAGCCACCCCACCCCCTCAGATGTTCCATTAATCGCATATAGTCCGTGGAACAGATCCCTTTTTAGCAAATCATTACCATCCGGCTGAAACTTCGTTAATAGCTTCATCTCATCGTAATCTGCAACTATTTTATTTACGAAAATTCTCGTAATTGGGGCGTTTTCAATCTGGAGGTCGGCAAACTTTGTTTATTTAACTAGGGACTAAAAACTCGTAAATACCCATTTGCTTTCCACTTGAATCTCGAGATAACTTCCACACAAAGTAGGGAAAAAAGATGGCCTTCAAAAATCTGTCACAAATTGTTATGTTATATAATACAGTTTTATTACTGGTGACCTTTGGCCTAGTACATTTAAAAAGAATGTTTCGATTGCGGTACTACCACTAAATGCATTTCGCCATTTGACTAAGTATTACGAAATATTTGGGTGATACGATTATTCTCAGAGAATCGAGCGTTTTCTCTATAGATAACCTAAGGGTTTCTGGACCCAATTCGTGTTCATCTTCCCATTTTAAATCGTTTTGCATACAAATTCCAAATTATTCGTTTTGTCACGCCTCTCTGATTTGATTCAGTCGAAATGTATTCTTTTTTTCTTTATTTTTATTTATTTAGACATAGAATAATCTGTCTCGTAGACAATAATTATAGTGATATATAAACACATTCACACCATGTATACAGAAAATATAAAATTAACGTAATAATCAATAAAAGTAAATTAATAATCAAAAACTATGTACAATAAAAATTAACTAACCTAAAGGTAAGTAAATTAAAAACATAAAAACACAGTAATAGCTATATACAATATATACAATCAGGCAGGGAATCCCAAGCCAGGCTTCTCCTTCTAACTATACAAGGAAAAGCAGGACTCCAACAGTTCCCTGCGTTACTCTCTCAACCTGCATCATTGGTGCTAAAGCCAGTGAAATTTAAGCGATAGCACTTAAGCCACATACACATGTCTGAAGTGAAGAATCTGGCCATTGCCAGAACTCCAAGATATATTACAACAAAAGATCTCTGTGTCACTGCCGCTTCAACCTTTGAAGAGGATTGTAGGAATGAGTGGAACTAGGTAGGGATTGTGCCAGAAGATTTGGATGATTGATGAGATTCTGATAGAATTTGAAAAAAATTTCAGGTATAAAGTCAAGGACAAATGGGATATTAAGGGCATGATGTAATATTTTGTTAGTTTCATACAGGATTTTGTTGAAATGTATAGAGAAGTTTTATATATTTCAAAGTCAACTTTGAACTTGTTCGAGTTTAACGAAAATTCACGAACAAAAGTATTCTAACCCGCAATCCTCTTCGTGTCAACCATAGTATTTTGAAGATCATTTTAGTCTAATATTGACAACGCATGCCTGCTGAATGCTAAGTAAAATTATTTTTTATCTTATAAACCACATACAAACTGAAACAAACTATTTATGTTTGATTTAATAAGCGTTGAAGTGGGCAGTTTAACAGATGAAATCAATGATGACTGTGTCATTACCGAATGAGGAACCTTGAATGCCCTCATCAATGGTGAGGAACATATCGCCTATTAACTCGGTAACTCTATATGTCATTGAAGACCTTTACATCCCCTCTCTACCCTCCCCCTTTGTCTTCGGTTCATGTTGATAGCCCTGTATCATATTACCTCCATGTCGTCTTGTCCTATATTTTATTTCATTTCTTTCCAATAGAATATACCCCAAACCAACAGCTTCGCTATTCCATCCAGAAATATTTTTTTTATCATAGTTAAAATGTTTTAGTTTATTTCCAAATTTCAACTTCTTCCTATCAAGTCAGCTTTGTAAATAATGTTAGAAGTAACACGTAAGTATTTATCACTTTTGGCTCTCATGAGTGGTAGATGTTGATGAGTGAGGTAGCAAACTAACTAAGGAAATTTCATGGGCGTCGTTCTGTCTCAATTATTAGGTTGGACTATGGTCTATGAACTAAGATATATTATGATATAGTCCGTGGTACAGACCCCTTTTTATCAAATTATTAACATCCCTCTGAAATTTCGTAAATAACTTCATCTCATCGCAACCTACAAATACTTAATTTACGAAAATTCTCGAAATTGGGACGTTTTCAATCTGGATGGGAGGGATGAGGGCAAATTTTGTCTATTTATTTAGGTACTAAATATTCATAAATACCCATTTGCTTTCCGCCTGAATCGTAAGATAGTATAAGTACACAATCAATAAAAAATGTGGTCTTCAAAAATATTGAGCCGGCTTGACCTAAACTTCTGTGGCTGACCTATACTCCCAAAATGTCAAAATAGCGAGGTTATATTTTGTTATATTATATTATACAAACGGCCTAATTTTTTTGTATGCTACCTTTTTTTCTCGAATTTGTGATCACAATATCTAACGATCCAAGGGGAAAGGAAATGGGTATTTACGAGTTTTAAGTACCTAATTAAATAGACATAGTTTGCCGACGTCCAGATTGAAAATTCCCCAATTTCAAGAGTTTTCGTAAATAAAATATTTATAGATTACAATGAGATAAAGCTATTTACGAAGTTTCGAACGGAAATTATTAATTTGATAAAAAGGGATTTCTACCACGGACTAATGTACAGTGAAACTTATTTTAGCGGTCACTTCTTTAGATTGGGAAATTTTATAACCCAAACTCATTTTAAATAATTGCATTAAATCAATTGAAGATAATCAAGTCTCACATTTAGTGTTGCCCAAAATAGATCTTGGTCTTGTAGTTTACAATACCAAGACCAAGGCCGCCTAACTGTTGCAAGACCAAAACCAAGACAGGTAAAAAAAAGTCGATTTTTTAAATAAAAATTAAGGCAAATTAATTACTAATATTCGACAATCTTAGTTACTGTATGTTAATAATTGATATAAACAATATACTTTTGCATTTAACTGCTCTAATTTTTCATTCGGGCTTAGTTAGGTTTCTAGTATCAAAAAAATTACAGTAATATCTCTATAGTAATAAGCTAATAAGCAACTGCAAGACTGTTGCGAGACTTGCGCAAAACCAAGTCTGAGTATGCTAGACCAAGACTCGTCTCGGTCTCGCATTTGGGAGACCGACAATCTGCTCGCATTAAATTTTTACTTACTTCCAAATATCTTTCTCATTTCTTTTGACATTTTTCTAAATGTATCTACTGTGTCATTTATACATCCCAAATGGTTGTTTTCTGTTATAATTCAGGTATTTATTTAGAGAGGTCTATTTCACCTTTTATCGTTAAAAGTGCATTTTAAAATTTTCTTACAGATCAAGGAAATTATCTTCATTGAATTGGTCGAAGTTAAATAGGTGTTTTTTGTTTGTTTTTTTCGTAGAAGTTAAAGCTCATTCCGACCATTGATTAAATGAAAACGATTACGATATAAAATGTTTTTAAAAAACTCTTTAAAGTTCTCTTTATCTCTTTTAGAAAGAAGTTAATTAAATATTGTTTATTCCACTTCATAAATAAAACAGTTCCAGTTACTGAACTACTAACATAAGTATTTCGAATCTAGAAGATTAATTCCTTTCTTTCAATAATTAGTCGAATTGGAAATGCTCTTATCTTGATGAAAATAGCTGGGGAGTTTTCTAAATCTTTTAAATAATTTGAGGAGATTGTTACTAGTTTGTTTCTCCATGTATACCTAACGTAATACGAGACGGAGAGGATAATATTCTGTTCATATTATCCGTATATTCTGCTCAATCTGTACTCTCAAATTTAGTTATAAAATTAAAAGATTGGTTAACTAAATTCCTAGAACATTGCACCATTGCAGAACACTCCAAGACACAACGTGTGACTGTTGTTAAGGCGAAATATCATAATTTAAAATTTGGTTAAAGCTATTTTATTTACTTTTTTATCTTGTATAAACTTGTATAAACGTAGATATGGTAACACCTCTCCCCCACCCAATTCGCCGCACCCTTTAGGAAATGTATCTGTCCTGTTTTCAATCACGTGGATAGTTGGTTCGACAATTTCGGTCCTGTTAAGTCAGTAAAAACTCCAATTACAAAATATTGAAGGAAGCTAGTCGACTGTTCTACATATCATGGATGATAAATATTGAGGAAGCAGTCTTTTAAAAAAAAATTTAATTTTTTATTTGTGTCAACGTTTCAACCCAAACATGTGGGTCATCTTCAGGGCGTGGTTCGAGCACTGAAGGCTTTCAAGTACTCATAAATGATACTGCACCCTGAAGTACCAGTTTTCGGCACCTCTTGTTCAATTTTTTAAAAAACTTAAACAATTAAATCTGGCATTCTTCATGATGAAAAAGCTACAATGTTATTTTGTAGGAATGTATGTTTCATGCCAAAGACATGTCCTTCCTGGGCGAAACCTGTCGGGGTTTTAACCTTCAGCGATTTTTTCGACTTATAAAATTAAATAATTAGTGGGATATGCTAGAAAACGCGAACGCAGAATAGATTTCCGCTTCAAATGATCGCCTTTCATCTGCTCTAGTCCATTTCTAACGCTTAATATTCTTCAATAACTGCAAGGTGGATGCCGAAAACTAGAGGAAAATTGTGGATTTTACCCTATCTATAGTAAAGGTATTGCCGTAGATTTAGGATTATTTACGCAAATGTTTTTTCCTTTAGTTTTTCCTCATCATCATTTTTACAACAATCCAGCATGCTTCAAGATTAATATTAGTATGATTATGATGCCAGTTAAATATATACTAAAAAGTAAGAAAAGGAAGTTGTGCACATGCCAACCATCGATTAAATATAACTTTCTACTCCAGAGAATCGGGAAATAAGTCCGAAGAACAGATGGCACATCCTCGACCGGCTAATTTTCTTACTTTCCGAGCTAATGTCGCGGTGAGTAACGACGCATTCATGAATGACTCCTTCTTTTCTTAAAGACGCTACAGATTTTCCTCGCTGGTTTCCTTCTTCTTATAATATAACGTTTCCGTCCCACACGTTTCCTGTCTAATCTTGCTTCCGTCGCTCGGTAATGGAGCCTTTCCTTGGATGGCACGTGGTCCCGGTAGATCCTATCTTCCTTTTAATATCTCCTGCGACAGGTCATAACCGTGACCGCTTCCTCAAGTTCTGGAGATATCTGGAATATCCATGTAATCGTAGCCGTCGAGCTGTGCAAAGGATACACCTGATGTGTGCGTCAATGGAAAACATGACTGAGCTTACTGCAATAATTAGTTATTGTCTTCATTTTTCTTCTAAACTTTACATCGCCCGCTTGGAAGAAGAAGTGTTTATTGTTACCATATTAAGGTTTATCTCTGTCTCTAACTCAGTTCAAAACATCAAATCGGAAAAAAAAAAATTATTTTTTGGTCATTTGAATATTAAACATGATCTTAAAGTATGGTAGTTTTTCCATAAAAACAAAAATAAATTATTATTACAGTAAATATTAAAATTAAATGAAGAGGAGTTGGTTGGAGTCAGAAGTCTCAAATAAAAAGGAAAAATAATTAAATTATATTTAATTTAAATTTCGGCCCAAGGTTCAGGGTTCATCAGGGCTGAGACAAGACCTTAAGAACGAGTGCTTAAGGGTAATTATTTTGTTAAGTAGTATGGTGAAAATAATTTCCAAAGAACGCTGATCTTTATCAAATTCGTCAAAAACTGTGACAAAATACTATAAGTGGACCTACAGGTTATAAATTCCTTAACAGAAAAAAATCATAGAATAAAAGTTGCACAACATCGGATTCCACGTTCACTGAGTATCAAAAATTTTAATGGAGGCCACTTACTCCATCCGAAATAGGTAATCTCCCAATGGATGTAAATTGGTAATGAAGGTATGAGTGATTTTCAATATTTCAACAATATGGGTGTCTATTCTATTCATCTTTACATTTCATCAAATCAGCTTAAATTTGGTATTTAACTTTCTAAATATCCAAAATTTTGGGATGCCAAAGCAGTTTTTGTTTGTTTATTAAATTTGTCTCCCATTTTTATGAAGAACTGAAGTGGCTTTATCCTTCCTACCGTCGTAAGTACTTCATATCTTTCTCTTCCAAGTCATCCAATCCAATCTCCGAGCTCCTTAATTTCAAATACTTTCTCTACTCCCGCAAAACTCGTTCCCGGTCTTCAGATTTCTGCAGATTTTTCATTATCAGATGCTCGTCCCTGTGGAATTCTATCCCTCCCTGCATCTTTCGCTCCAATTTCCGCCCCACGTTTAAATCCCGCATGTTCAATCACCACTTATCCATTCAGTTCCCATAAAATTGTAAATAAATGTTGTAAATATGTATATAAATTATTAGTTCGTTTTAAATATTTTTATTTTTTATTTTATTGTTGAAGTTAGAAGATAACTTAGATTTTTTTTATTTGTGATTATTCTCTGAGGCTCCAAAGCCCACATTTCTATCTCTGTATATTATTCGAAAGGGACTTTTCCCAGAATAAATAAAGTATTATTATTAAGGATATAAAACTACTACATCATCAACATTCGTTGTATTTTTTGGATTAACTTGGTATTTCTTGATTATCCATCAATCTGAGTCCGACAGAGCACCGACAAGAGACGCATCAAGACCCGAAGAGGCCAGACAGAGTTCCACTCGTCAGAAATCAGTTTTTTTTTCTTGGTTTTAAAGATCTGTGTATCTTTACAGTTCCTACAAATTAAATAAGAAGGTTAAATTTTCTTATATAAATTATGTTGATGTTGTAGAAGTCCTTTTGGCGATATTAAATTTCCTCCTTCAAATCTACCATTTTGTTAATTATTTGCGTATTTCTAAAGACACTGCGAATTCTGATAAGTAGGTTATAACTTTTTTTTAGAAAAGTCACTTTTTTCTTCTACCACTTTTTGCCATTTTAATCAAATATTAACATAAGCAACTCAATTAATTTTTAAATTCAATTCAACAATGAAACTATTAAAATAGTTTTTATCTGTTTTTCAAACCAAAATAATGCTTGATACATTTTGTCGTAACGTTTTAAACAAAACAAGAATAAATTTAATACTTTCAACATTAATTTATTTATTTATATGAAAATATATATGTATATTAGTATAATCTTATATACTACTGTATACATATGTTTTGGAGGGAAGAGCTAGCCAGATTGTTGAGTATATTTACTGATTACGTCAGGTAAAATTTACAGTTGTTGGATTACTAGTTATCTTAATCCAGGCTGTTAGTGGGGGAGAGGCAGGAATGCCTTACCCCGAATAATTTTAATATGACCGTCTTTATCAACTGGATATCAAAGTTTAGTTATTATTGCTTTTGGTTTGTTAATTCTAGATTTTCAAATTGATAATATCGCTTAGTTGTTTATTTTTTCGCACCTTAAAAAACTCTAAAATACAAATTTTCATAGCAATCGAAACAATAAATTTTTTTCATGAAATTTTATCGCCTTCTATGAAAATTATTATGGAATTGGAATTATGTGTGCTACACAAAATGGTATCAACCCGCCCTCCGTAAACAAATTAGAACCAAATATATAAAATTATAATGTTTGAATTTTTTTTCTTAATTTCTACTTTAAAAAGAAATGAAATCCAAAACTTATTGATGAGGTTTTTAGGAGCACTAATTCAGCTTTCCAACAGGTCCAAGTATTGAATTTTTAGAAATTCTTGATAAGTTGAATACTTCAGTTAACGACGAAGTACTCAACTAACCTCTCAGAAAATCCATTACTAATATATATATATATGTGTGTGTGTGTGTGTGTGTGTGTGTGTGTGTGTGTGTGTGTGTGTGTGTGTGTGTGTGTAAATTCGTATTTATGAGTTTTAAAGAACACTAAAAGCAAATGTAACTTTTTTTCATAACCAAAATTTACACGACCTACTTTACTGTAAGCGCCTTTTTTTTATTATTGTTTTTATTTAAGAAGCTTTATAACTCATCTGTAACCTGTACAACTTATAATCAGTCATTTTTTCTTATTGTGCCCAAAACAAAAATCGATTGTTACAGAATAACTTAAAAATCCAGATTAAACAAATGGAAAAATTAATAACCCAATATTTGTTCTCTTTTATTTACTTTGTTTTATTTATTTATTATTTTATTTATTTTTCTATTTGTTATTAATTACTTTCATCTATTTTCTTGTATGTATATACTGTATGAGTGGATACTTTTAGCTCTAATGCTTATTGCCCTTAAGTTTGGCAGATTGTGTTAATATTCAATAAATAATAATAATATCATAAACTTTGTTTCAAATTATATAAAGTTTTGTTTTTCGGCTCCTAGGACGACCCGGACGACTCCTAATATCACCAAAAAAAAAAATCTTCATCAGAATTGGTGAATGTCCGTAACCTCGTTAGATCGCTCATTCAATTTAAAAATCTATAATCTTTCGGAATAAAAAAAAATTGGAAGAAACTAATGAGAGTGATCTTTGTATCGAATTTTAATTTTCATCTATTTTACATTATCTATATAAAATTCTAACAAACCTCATATATCGAAAGTTATGTTTATCGATAAATAGATTAATATCAATGACTTCTCACTTTAAATAGACCGATTAGTTATGGATGATGTGTTGTTCTCGAATAGACAGCAAATAAAAGACAATAAACACGAAGTGAAATAAATAAGATTATTACAAAGGTAGTTAGAGAAGGTAAGAGAATAGCGGGATACCAATTAGTTTCCAAAGATAGGTCTATCTTTCTCAGTTCGGAGCCATCTATTAAAGTGGGTACCTACACCTTCCCTCTCTACCTCGAGATATTTATCGACAGTTTACGGTTAGTGTGTAATTAATTCTCGGATATCTTCTTAATTGTCTTCTAGATGAGAGAGAAAGGAGACGGCACTATTTGTATATCAAAAGATAAATCTGTTTTTTGTTATTAGGTTTTCATCTTCTGCCTCTCCCACCAGCCCGGAAAAAGAGAACATTTTATTTTGAAAAAAAGAAACTAAACAATCTGCACTTTTATTATTATCATTTTGATTGACTAAAAAGGCGTTGGATGAGAGATCTCCTTCCTTAAACAACTTAAGTAATTGGAACAAGGGAAGAGGTAATGCTGAGTACTTTCCTTCCTCATGCCATTATTTCATGTATCGCCATCACGTTTGCTGAATGTCAACATTAAGTTGACAGGCGCAAATACATATTTTACAGAAAAAAAAAATTGAACAATGAATTGTATAAAATAATTCAGGCTTTGACAAGAAAAAGTTATATAGTGAAAAAAATATTTTTTTCAGTCTTTTTTTATAGAAAAGGCAGTAATTAGTCATACCAACGGTATAGAAAGAGGAGTAAGTCAAAACTAGAAGTGGTATACTTTCTATGAACGACTTTTTCATTTTTAAGGATGAAAAAAATGTCAGGAATTTCATTCGATATTTTTATTAGACTAGCCGACGTTTCGGCCCATACACGTGGACCATCCGCAGGCTATCGTTTGCAAATCGAGACAAAAACTCTGGGTTCTTGAGAGCCATAAAGATGACCCACATGTTTGTGTCGAAACGTTAGCTAACCGAATAAATTCCAAGAAAATTTTATATTCCTTATAATTCATCAGTTGACTAATTACTCATCCCGTTTTTTTTTTTTTTATTTATTGAATAATATAATATTCTGTCACTTGTACAATAATTATAGCGAGGTGAGACTAAATCAACACTATATTTACACAAAACATAAAATAAACATATGCAAAATAACAAATAAATAAAAATCAAAAACATTAAAGTTTAAAAAAAGTGTCAAAACAGCTTTTTTGCTTCTTCTGTAAAATAAACATTAAATGACTTACTACATTTTCCATAATAACGACTCAATTAATTTTTATTTCTAATTTGTACTAAAAAATAACGAATAATTTCAAAAATCTAGATATTTATACTAATCATTCTTCATTTATTGGCGAAATATTTTACGATAGTAGCTGCGTGTTGTTGCTAGAGTGTTCCAATCCCTTGAAAACTATTTTTAATACGATTTGTGGAAAAAATATAAACAACTGTGAGAATCCTAGAGAAAAAATTAACTTAAAGATTTACTAATTTTTTTTTTTTTTTTTTATTTCTTAATGACATTTACAACTGTATTACATAAATACATCTAGTAAATTTGGACATAATAGATATAATGACATGAATACACTTGCTGAGTAACTAACCAATGGTAGCACTCTAATGACTAAAATTTAAAATCAATACCAATATTTCGTTGAAAAAAAAAATATAATGCATTTGGATATTGTTGTAACATTAATAATAGATAATAAAAAGTTCAAATCCATAGGGAAGCCCAGAGGAGGGTTTAATAGCTCAAGTTGCGTCATCAAAATTTTTGAGGAGGGCACATTTCGGCAGGGTTATGAATGAATAGTTTCAAAACATAGAAGTGGAACCGTGGCAAGTGTAAATGGGTATAAAAAAAAAATCTATTTTTAATTTTGATACATTGAACTATTATGTGAGAAACTAGAAAGAATTTCTCGTGATTGGATGAGATGTGTAACAATTTTCTAAAAAGTATGCAAAGATTTTTTGAGTTAAAGACTCTATCTATTTTAAAGTATGATATCTTAAATTATTCGTTGAGACCTAGTGAAAGTTTGAAAACAATTTAATCTAAAAACACTGAATAACTTCAAAGTTTGGACAACCCTGGTCTACATCGTTGGTGGAGAACTTTTTCGTCATTATATTTAATTAATTATTCATTATATAATTTTATATATTCTACTGTTCCTATTTTTATTTGTCTTTAAATACTCATACCCATATACATGTTTGTTTGTTTATTTGGGCTTTGAGGGGTAAAACCCCGGGGTCATCAACGCCTGTAACCTCGTATACATTGATCCAATCTATTAATTTTCAAATGTTTGTAAACTTAATAATTAAATATTAATTAATTCTAGCGCTAGATTAGTAAATATCGCGCAAAAACGTCTGAAGGCCGCAGATAACTCACGGGGGCCATAGTTAGCCCACAGGTAGACAAAATTTACTTTAAACAAAAGTAGAGTTGTCATTGTTTAAGCTGTTTAAAGAGGACTATTGAGTTGGACAAACACAGCTACAGTGGACAAGGTTTTTTTTCTCAGAATAACATACAATTTCGTAATTTACAATCAAACCTTCGCCTGCGATCAGGTCGATTTTTGGGCCCTGGCTCCAGGTAATAGGTAAGATATCCCGATTTCTATAATCGAGATTTTTTTTATTCAATTTTTTTTTCAGATATCGATAACCTTGCTCAAAGAGATGAAATCTATTTCCACATTGGACACATCGATATAATTCATATCCTCGAAGAAGGTTACAACATGTATAAGTACCAGTATAGGCATTAATGGCAATTCGATGTTAATATCGATTCCTGTTATTGGCCGACCCCGGGTCACAAAGGGGATTGCTTCCGCGCGTTGCGAGATAGAGGCGTCTTTTTGTTCACTAATCGACTCTTCGATTTATTATCGAAAATAAGGGCTCTTCTTTGCTGTTATGCTCCATTAGGTCGAATTATTAGTCACACAAGTGTTTGCTTTGTTGTAAAACTTATCCAATTAACATCATATAAAAATTTAGGGTCATTTTGTATAATATATTGGCTATAAAAGTGTCATCAACTAATTTTATTGAAGCCCTTGAAGGGGTGGTTTTGCCCATCGTTATTCAGCTAATGACCTAATAAAGGGGGTTCAACGTAAAACGTGTGGAATACACAACGATGACAATAGATTACGAATGAGCTCCTTTCGCCGATTTATTGGTACTTATTTATATTGGGTACTTATTGGACTTAATATATGTTATAGGTAATAAATTAATTAATAAATTCATATAAGTAGAATTAAAGTTCACAAGTTGCAAAGAAATTAAAAACAATTCCAATATATAAAAAAATATTTCATAAACATGATTTATTTTTTTAAAATGTATGTATTATTGAAAAAAGTATATAAAATCAGTTATTTGTTTTCCTTTATAAAAATAACATAATAACTCAAGTTTATTTTTTAAGGGTATATTTATTTAACTATTGCACGACACAATTTATTTCTTAAGATTTAAGGTAAATGTAAATAAACACTTTTAGAAAAATATTTAACATTTATATGAACCATAATTTAATAGTCCGCGGTACAGACCCCTTTTTATGAAATTGTTAATATACGGCTGAAAGTTCGTAAATAGTTTGATATCATCGTTACTTACAAATATTTTATTTACGAAAATTCTTGCAATTGGGGCGTTTTCAATCTGGAGGTCGGCAAACTTTGTCTATTTGATAAGGTACCAAAAACTCGTAAATACCCATTTGCTTTCCACTTTAATCGTTAGATAACTTGAACACAAAGTCGAGAAAAAAGGTGGACATCAAAAATATTGAGCCGTCGGGTGTGATCTACACCCCCAAATTGTAGGTCTCCAATTTAGGTGTGATCTACATCCTCAAATTGTAGGTCTCCAATTTCAACATTCTTTATTATTAATTTTAGTTATATTTCTAGTGGCAAAATTTATACTTTTATTTTTATTCACACTTCTATATTTCAACACTGCAATCACCTACTCTGGAATCAACTTACTCACTGTCTGCATAAATACTAATTTTCCAACTAGAAATATCACTTAAATGACATTACTCAAAAATGTTTAAATTAGAGTTAGTCATTCTGTCAACTCAAAGCCTCAGAGATTGAAGTTGTGTTGGTTTATAAAAACAGGGCGAGGAGACGAGAATATCATTTCACTCCTTGCTCCCCCCCCCAATATTCCAAAAACAAAAATAAAATCAAAATTTATAAGACGATTTATAAACGAAAATTAATTAAGAAAATAGAAAAAGCTAGTAGATATTTCGCAATGTCCTATACACCTATTATTAAACTTTTAGTTTATATCCAAAGATTATTATATGTAGCAACATATCCTAGCATTTTATGATTTATTCATGTGCACTCTTTCATTTTGACATGAAGATTTTATAACATTTCTCGCCGCAAATTATAATTTCGAAGAATTTAGAGTTCATCTTTCTACCTCAATCATTTAAATAAAAATATGTGATCTATTTAATTTCTTTGTTAACATATTTTCAAATATATCCATAATCCATATTAAAATTTAAAAAAATAATGTATAAACGTATGCGTAAATTTATTTGTATATATAGTATTATTTTGTTCTTTTTACAATAATTATGCTGTTTATGTTAATTGCCTCTTATAATTTTTATACATAGTATAAACTTCCTAGTCCT
Source organism: Nezara viridula (assembly GCA_928085145.1). Taxonomy (NCBI): domain Eukaryota; kingdom Metazoa; phylum Arthropoda; class Insecta; order Hemiptera; family Pentatomidae; genus Nezara; species Nezara viridula. Next base: position 149,721,708 of record OV725080.1, on the reverse strand, counting down.
TTTTTTTTTAACAGGGGGGTCTATGGTCCACTTTCCCAACCAGAATGAAAAATCTCCGAATATGATTATCTGCGGTAAATGAAGAGTACCTGCTTGCGTAATCATAATAAGGAAATCATTAAATTGGTAATTAATTTCGCAATATACATAAATGATGCATCCCATAAACCTTTGTTGTTAGTCACAAAATTAGGAAATATTTGCTAAACAATATATAACAATATAACTTTTTAGTATCAATTTTCATAATGTTGTGTTGTACAATTCCTACATATGGAGCTATTATGTTAGGCGATAATATAAGCCAAGGACCAAAAATATTTTCGAAACGTGTAAGCAAAAATACTGCCGAGGTCTTTAACACTGTAGAGATAAGATGGAGTGTGTACTCTTATGTAAGCTATGATAAAATTACCTTCTACACTATTTTGTTGGATTACGTGCCAAAAAAATATTGTCCGATGACTCTCAATCCTTCTGCTACTATTCGAAAAATTGAAATATTTGTAATAAACTTCAGTTATTATATGTTTACATGTATGTAGTATTATTCGAACAATTCGTAATAACTGATAATTAAACGAAAATTGCTCATTTTTATATGTATTTCTTTTATTTCAATACGTTAATATAATACAAAAACACGAAAAACTCAAGGTGACAGTTGAATGGCAATAACTATGATATTTACATACTTAAATATCTCATATGTCCACTAAAATTATTTACTTTCCTCAAAGAAATTTCTTTGGTTTATCTTTACAAATAATTTATCCATAAAAAAAAAACCATTCTTTGTGTGCAATACGTTATTGTACCATAACCAGTCCAAAAGCCGAAAATTAGTTATTTTAAATTCAGAAGACTTTTTTTAACTTCTCTCACCGCTTTTGGAAACGATGGATTTCCAATAAAATAGCAACCTATTTTTAAGGCTTATCATATCAGGCAAAATGAAGTAAACTAGTAAAAATGAATAATTTTTAGAAATAATCTTTCGAATGCCAATAGATTTTCAAACTATACTCTTGAGGATTTAAAACAAAAGTTTTTGCGTTTTATCAACGTCATGCTCAACATAGCTAAGATAGTCGAATCCGTGAAACGTATTTAATTTGGGATTTAATCCATTAACATTTTTTTTTTCATTTATTGACATTTACAACTGCATACATACACAATAAGTAAATCAGCTGAAATGACAAATAAAACATGATAATAACTTGTAAAGAAAGTACCCATTGGCAGCACTTCAAAAATTAAATTAATTTAGAAGGTCTCTTGGCCATCTTCTTTTCAGACGCCTCGGAGGGTTGTCAGGAATTGTTTTGAAAGATAGGTTATGAACTAGAGGTTTTGAATTAAAAGAGGAATATCTTAGTAGGGCCAAGTCTTCAACAAAGGGAATATTGAGGTCTTTATGAATAATTTTATTTGTGACATAATAAGGAGCATTAAGGATTTTACGGAGGATTTTGGATTGTGTGAGGATTCTAAGTCATTTGTCAAGAAGGAGTCCTAGGTTACAGATCTGTTCGACAGGGATAAGGGAATTATTGTTGAAGAATACTGCGGAGGGTAAAAGTAATTTGTTGGGATTTGTTTGGATTAATTTTGATTCTCCAGTTGTGACACCATTCTTCAATGGCTGAAATGTCCATTAACATTAGATACTGTCAATAGAAATAGTACCAAACTACTATATGTTTTTCCTGTTCCTTGCTTATTTTCATTTGGGGTTCTAATATTTTTTGAATCCCCAACTTAAATTTTTGTAAAGTTAGGTGTAATGCTGTAAGACCGATAATCTAGAATGAGGCAACATTTTTTTTTTAATCTACAAGGTCCTAACTCGAAAATTTATTTCGTGTGATTATCTGATTTTTTTCATTTTTATGCTTTTTTATCAATTTTTTGCTTTAGCTACTACGATACTCTGAAAGAAAAGAAAAAATATTTTTCAATACATTGGTAACTAGCTTACTGAAAATTCGTCATAGAAAAAGGCGACAAATGTTGAGAAATGTGTAGTGAAATCTTATTTATTTTTTTAAAATCTTAAAATACGTTGTATAAAAAAAATGAAATAGAATGGCGGCAGAAATATATTTTCTTAGGACCTCCAAAGTCAGAAAATCCAATATTAAAGCGTGAAATTGTATGTCACTTAATGTTAATGTTTGTGAATCTTACTGCTATATTCTATCCACACTGATGAATCATGAAGAAATTACTAGAAGTACTTCAGTAGTACCTTGTTTTACCAAAGTACTATAAAATAATGGAATGAAAATTAGGTTGTATATTCCAAAATCAGAATCAGATTCAGATTCAACCAAACCATCCTTGTGATTTTATGGGGATAATTTATTTATTTTTTATTGTTAAAACATTATATACCGGTTTTTGAACAAGAATCAAACATGTTACAAAATATAACTTAATTGGTTATGTAACTGTTAATGGGGACTGGTTATTTTTGAGGTTTGACAAAACAGTAAACGCGAATCTGTTATTTGCTGAAGGTTCCCTGTCCCCAGATGGGGCCCCACTCCGATAACAGCCTTAAAACAGGTCATCTCAAATCAAGGTTCAACTAATCTAAATCTCCTCGTTCTTACCTAATTTATTACCTTTTGTGGTTCAATTTTTATTTAATTTTTAAATTAATATGAATCATACTATTCTTAATGTTTATATTAAATATTTCATAGCGTAATGGAATGAAAAACCTACACAAAATAAAATAAAAAACAAATTAGAATCATATTTACTAAATATAGAATATATAACATAATTGTGATTGAAATTGTACAAAAAAAAATTGAAAATAACATACTAAACAACACGAATTTTAAATAATATTACATAAATCAAAACCTCCTGATAAATAAAAATACCTGTAGGTATGACTTATATGCGAAATTTAACCAGTGATCACAAGATCAAACTGTACTGGTTCAACAATCATCTATGAAGCGAACTTCTTATAGAAAGAACAATACCAGCGTTCTCGTGGTCTAGAATTTAAAGATATAATCCAAAGTTTGTTTAAGCATTTATCTACATGTTTGTTTGTATATATTAATCAAATACTAATTTAACAAGCAGTATTATTTTTTATTTTAAAATCACATCAGTACCTTATTGTAAATTGTAGTAAAACTTTGTTTTTTATATAAATATATAGCTTAAAATCATAATTCTTTTGGAGATGAAATCAACTTTTTTTTTAAGGAATAATTTAAGTAATTGTTTGGAAGTGCATCGGTACGGAGCTCAACTATCCTGAGGGCGATGTACCGTGTTCGAACTTGCAAAGGCTGGTTGAGTCTAAAGTACAAAATAGTGAGTTCAATAAAAATAAAATATTCTCATCTTATATATTATAATTTGTAATTATACAGAATATTACATGCATACATTAAGAATCGATTATATGTTAATATACAATGATGCAAGTTAATTGGCAAAATTATTTTTTTAGAAAATTATATCAGTACCTTTTTGTAAATTGTAAAGAAACTTTTAGTTGATTTCTCAAAAATCAGATAGCTTAAAATTTTAATTTAGTAAGAGATGAATCAACTTCTTTTGTAAGATATAATAATAATTGTTGTTTTAATAATTGTTGCGGAGTACACCGATGCACCGGACAGTACTGAGGGTACGTGTTCATTCATTCATTTATTTATTCATTTCATTCAATCGGTCATTAATATAGGTTGAACATGATCCCGCAAGCCGAAAAGCATAAAAACGTTATAAGAATAAATCGATATATTTCTGTCTCTATATACTACATATCTGTGGCTCCTGTGAAAAATTTTTTAAGCGAAATTTTGTTAATTTTTATTGTTATCAATAGAAAGTTCTCTTTCTCTCTTCCTTTGTGTCCAATGGTCCAAGTTATGTCGCTATTACAGAGATGAACACTGGTTTGTGAATCATTGGTTCAAACTCGATTAAACTTACACCTGTGATTATCAAACGTTCAATTGCGTTTTTCCATAAATATGATTTCTGCACAAACTATAAGTGGCACTGATATAATTCAGTATCACTTTTCTGACCCTCGGGAGTGATGAATCTTTATGGGTGAGGTTTCAATCTAAAGAAAATTTTATGGAGAATTTGCGAATATCAAAACGTAAAATCTTAATGCGACTACAATAAAAGTCATTGAAAAAATTGAATGGTTTAAAAATATAGTATTGAATATTTAATAGTTGACCGTTGCATTAAAAAGGAAGGAGATGCTCCGGGGTGGCGTTCATAAATAGGCTAAATAGTGGTAAAAGTATTTTATTAAAAGCCAACGTTTCAACCCGACTTTGCAGGTCTTCTTCAGGGCTAGAACGGACGGGGGGTGGGGTGTGTAAAGCGTGTGTAACAGCACCGCTAGTTGCCTGGCAACCGGATAACAGAGATTTGAGATGATATAAAAAGTACGAGTTCGCGTCCCGGTGCCGGAGGGGATTTTAAATTCCCCCCCTCACTCTTCCCCTCCCCGGCCCGGGAAAATCCCGTATAGCCTAAAAGGCGAGGTAGGGAAGAACAAAAAAAAAAAAAAAAAAAGGCTAGAACGGACAAGGTACAAAAAGATAGAGAATTGTGGAAATTACAAATATTTAGACAAAAAAATATAAACAATGTGAATAGGCTTATTAAAATTATAAACAGTAAGTATATTAAAATATGAACAGAGTAAGCTAAGTAACAAGATCCTAAACTGAAGTAAATAAAAATAAATTAATAAATTGTTGTAGTGTAATATATAATAAATGCAAATGTGAATATACAGATCTACAGGAGAGATTGAAAGAAAAGGAAAAAGGATATAATATGAAATAATAGACATAAAGTAATGTGGAGAAAGAAAAGAAAAAATAAACCAAAACATTAAGTAAATAAAATTAGAAGAATAAAATTAGAGACTTACAGGTGTGTTCAGCTAGGAGGTTCACTTAGAACTGGAAAACCAGAACAAGGGCAGGTATTGGGGAAGCTGACTTGTTTGGGTAATGTGGAAAAAGCTAAAAAATTACAGTATCTGAAATTTGAAGATATGGATGGATACAAGGGGTAAAAATATTATATCTATGAAATATTATTATTATTATATGAAATATATTTATAATTTAGTTTTGTTACTTAGCTTACTCTGTTCATATTTTAATGTACTCACTGTTTATAATTTTAATAAGCCTATTCACAGTGTTTATAATTTTTTGTATAAATATTATGTAACTGCCACAATTCTCTATCTTTTTGTATCTTGTCTGTTCTAGCCCTGAAGAAGACCTGCAAAGTCGGGTCGAAAGGTTGGTTTTTTTTTTTTTTTTTATTATTATATTTTATTGAATAATAATACAATCAGCCACTGTTGGAGGGCTATAAGTATTAAGGCTAGAGGTTCTCATTCATACAGTATATGCAAGTAATAAAGAAGTAACTCTAAATATAAAAAGTAAATAAATAATACTTCTAAAAAAATATAAATCAATAGGAAAAAATAAGAAAATAAATAAATAAACAAACAAAATAAAATAAAAACTTCTAAACACATTCATACCTATATACAATATACACATTCGCCCAGGAATCTCCGAGCCAGGCTTTTCTCCCCACATGTGGAAGGCAAAGCAGGACTCCAGAGATCCCAGTGCCACTTTTCCAGCCGCATCACTAGTATTAAAAGCCAGTGGAGGCTGAAGGAGGACACTAGAGCCACAGTTGGCTTTTAATAAAATAGTTTTACCACTATTTAGCCTATTTATGACCGCCACCCCGAACCATCTCCTTCCTTTAAAAATATACTAGCTTATTAATTATCTGTTAATTAATTGTTTTTATATTATTATTGTTTTAGTTAATTTATGTAATTATGTCTATAGTTTATATTGCTGATTTAATATGATCATCCTGACTACATACGTTTTAATTCTCAAAACAATGTGCCAAAGTATTTTTTTTTTTTTTTTGACATAAAATACTAAATTATTATACTCTTCATTCATTCGCTAAAATTGTCCACTTATAGAACTATTCCTAAATAACTCCAGACAGAAATAGCCGAAGAGACAATGCTTAGAAGAGACGCGCCGCTGGGCTAATGAAAAGATGAGGTAGGGCGGAGGTGGCTAAAGAGCCGAGCGTATAATTTTGATAATAGGCCCCCCTGCTCCAGTCACATAATGACCCCTCCAGGAATCTAGTTCCTCTGTCCGCTAGGATGAAGAGTCCTTCTGGAGTTCTGGAGGGGCGCTTCCTTTCCCTTTCCTTTTTCTTCTGGCATTCATCTGACTCCCGATGGCTCCGGCTATACCAGCACTTGATGGAGAGCTACCATCACTTATACTGAGGGTACCTTACTGTGGGAACTGCCTCAACGACTCCGATCGAACTAATGTAACTGCCCATTTTAGATTTAGATTAATTCCAAGATTTCTTTCTATCCATGATTTAATGGGAGGTTGATTAGTATAACAAATTATATAAAACACTAATTTAAAAAGTGATATTATCACTTCATCTTCCTAAAGACTGTTTCAGATAGACATATTTCTCTATTATATAAAATTTTTTTTTAGTAACCGTATCATATTTCGAAGAGAAGAATAGTTGGGGTGATCAGTCAAATAAGAAGGCAAATATAAATGATAATATTTATTTTGACATTTTGACTGAACTGGTCGAAACGTCGGCAAATGTTCTTTCTTATTTCATCTTTCTCAGTTTCTTCTCTCCTTCCTTTCATTCCGTTTCTCTGTTTTAACTCTTTATTATATTATACATTGTCTGTACATCTTGATAGACTTTACAATATCTCAATTTTCTATCTAACTACTCTATTCGCAATGTCTTAATTTTACTATTTATTTTCATATCTTGTATAACTTCATATTCCTTTTTTCTGTTTTACATTTTATTCTAAGATTCCCATTTTAATACTTATGTCACTCTTTGATCATGTTTACTTCATCATTCCACACTTTGTAACGGTTATTATTATTTATCTCTTAGTTCTTACTATTGTCATTATTCTAACAACTTCATTTTACTTTATTTTTTTTACCTACACTACTTATGTTTCTCATACCTTGTTATCTGGTTCTTTTCTTAGCCCTGATGAAGGCCTGAACTTCAGGTCGAAACGTCGGCAAATGTCAAAATAAATATTATCATTTATTTTTGCCTTCTTATTTGACTGATCACCCCAACTATTCTTCTCTTCATTATTCACGACAGTCAACCATTTTACCCACTATTACGTGTCATATTTTATTTTACAAAAACAAAGCGGGACGGATCATAATAAATACACTATACTTTTTATTCCCAAGATCGTTTCTTTCTTATATGGTTACAAATTGGCAGCGATAACAATTATATAATAATAAAAATAGGCAATAAGGTGCGATGTGTAATATAGATTTTTAAATAAATTAAAAATTAGTCCGAACAGTGGTTTCGTTTCGTTTATTTTATGTTGGGAAAACATAATGCAATCTCACCAAAGAATACATGTAAAATACGATTTTAGCAGCGATTAGTACAATTAAATGAAAAGTTGCTTAGTTTGTAAAATGTAGTGTTGCCTAAATGCGAAACCAAGAGGAGTCTTGGTCTTGCTCAAGAGTCTCGCAACAGTCTTGGAGTTTTACCTATTAGCCTATTACTATATAGAGATATTACCGTCATTTTTTAGATAGGAGGAATATAAGACCGAATGAAAAATTAGAAGAATTAAATACAAAAGTATATTGGTTATACCAATTCTTTACAAATAGTAACTAAAATTGTCAGGTATTAGTAACTATTTTGCCTTCATTACCATTATTGGTTTTTGTCTTGCGACAGTTAGGCGGTCGTGGTCTTGGTCTTGCAAAGTGGAAAACCAAGAAAAATTTTGGGAAACACTAGAAAAATGGGGATCGGTCCTCCATTAGGCAGAATGGGTGTGCCATCTAGTTTAAAGAAACATCAGGGAACTTTAATTTTAAAAATGCTATATTATATTTATTGATGAAAAGGAAATCATTCATTTTCCAACTTATTGAAATGAATAACTCGTTAGATTAATTAATTCAATGAGGTACTAAAAACTCATGAATACCCATTTGCTTTCCACTCGAACCGTGAGATAAGTAATCACAAATTCGTGAAAAATATCAAGTAAGGTCTATCTAGAAATGAAATTTGACAAATATATAAAATTTACCGCTCATTGCACTTCAAAATTATTAAATTTAAGACAAAAACCTACAAATTTAGTTACCTTCTTTAACCCTAGTCCTCAGTCTCAGATTACAATTACTCATTTATAAAAGGATTCTTTGTCCTTATCTTCTCTATTATGCTCTGCCACTGTTCCAAATTTCACAAAACATAAGAGACTTTAATAATTCTAAAATGGAATTTTCAAAAGAAAAGTTTGAAACACGTTTTTTGAAAAAAAAAAATCTGATAAATTACATGCCTTATTGAATTTGCACAAAGTATCTGAATTTATAAACAAAAGAACAATAAAATTTTACGATTCTTTAAAAGATATAACCAATTGTGAATTCAATAAGATACTTAGAAGAAAAGTTATCCAAGTGAGTCCAACACTCCAATTAAAAGTAAAAATAAAGATTAAACAGAACTGAGGAATGCTTATCAAGACCTTAATATGTTTCTAAGATACAGTACAAGGAGCAAATTACAATATATATAAGAAACAAAACTATAAAACTAGGGTTATGGGGGGGGGAAAAAAATTGAATCTATGTGCAAAGATCCGTCAGAACTTAACCTATTGTTCACATTAATGAGGAAAATTTCTCTTAAAGTGTTTATCACCGTTTCATTTACCTTAAGGGTTTTGATATTTTATCAAGCACTTAAATGACAAATGATAGAGGTAGTGGTGGGGGAAGAGGCTCGACCAATTAGAAAGCAGAGTGGGTCGGCTACTTCCAAGAACGGCATACCTCCCTCAGGTTCGGCCCCGGCAAACCTTCTATCGTCCTCACTTGAACGAATAAAACCATTCTGAATCAAAATATCAAAGTTTCTTTAGGTATTTTGAACCTTAAAAATAAAGTTTTGTTTCATTATTGTAATATTATTCCAACAAGTATAAATTTTTCATTAAAAATGTCTTGATAACGATAATTTTTTTTTTATTTGCTGTTTTTGAACATCACATCGACTGCCAGGGTCATTAGTGACGATCTTTCTTCTTAGATATAACTTATTAATTTTCTTTGTCGAATGTACTTTAGCGTTTTTTCAATACCTCTGTTTTCTTTGTACGGTGCTTTGTCATCGATTTGCTGTTTCCGGAACTGGAATATAAGTTATGGTTAGATTAGCATTTTCACATGCCTCAAATGTCTGTCGAAGTACGCCAAGTATGGAGATGGGTTAGTTTGGTATGTCCAATTCAGAGCCTGCTTATTATAGAACACTCTTTTGATGTTAGCTGTTTTGGAGGATACCAAGCTCGATTTTCGTCTTTGGTCAGATGAAGATGATTGAGTGACAGTAATCTCCTCTTGACATTCCATTTGTCGTTCACTTTCTTTGTAATTTCTCTTGTCGACTCGTTGAGAAACATCGATCCTAAAACAGGTGAATCTGTGCTTCTGGTGGTTTCTTATGATCCCTCATCGGCTCGTTCATTGCCGATTATGCCATTGTGTGAGGGTACCCAAAACAATATTATTTTTTGACTATTTTTAATTAGTTTCAATTTCATAATTTGAATTTTTTTATGCAATGTGATACATGTCCATTTTGCAGTCTCTTGATTACAGATAAGGAATCGGTCACAATGACTGACTTTTCAATATTGGTGTTGATTACGTATTCAAAAGCCTTGAGAATCGCTTGAGAAAGTAAAATTATGGTTATTTAATTTCCATTTGTTTATATTCTTTTGCGTTACGAAACAGCATCCCACACCTTTCTCTGATGATCATGAAATAATTTATTGACAATTTCATAATAACTATATATAATTTCTTCTGCGGTAGTGTTGTTGGGAACATTGTTAAGTCCTACTTCATTTTTGATTGCCCATGGTGGGGTATCTCCTATTTTCTGGAATATAATATCTATATGCGTTGTAATTTCATACTCAGAGGATTATTGTTTTATTACTCACAAATTAACACATTACCGTAGTAAATAATTTGTAATTTGCAATAATAATTTTATAGCCAGTTCTTACAAGTGTTATACCTGTAGGACTTCCCTAATTAAGAGGGTAATGGTCTAACTTCACGCGGGGACCAGCAGTATTGGGAAGCAATAATAATAATAATAATTTGTAAATTTTGATTATACATTCACATAAGTTTCATAAACATCACGAGTATATGATTAAGTTTATCTAATGAACTGAATTACATCCAAAATTTGTTTGGAAAAACTAGGACAGCTCGAATAATATAGATTTTTTGTAATGAAATTTTCTTTAGGCGTGTTTTGCACTTTTTGTGTGGAGAGTGAATTTGATTAAGAAGTCAGATCTCCGATAGTTAATGCTCGGGTAGAATAAGTCGACTTGAGTCAACTAATTGATGTGTTTTTGGTTATGGTTTAAAATATATCAAAAATTAAATATCGGATAATTAAATAAATAATATAAATAATATTGTTAGCAAGTAAAATAGTTCAACATTTCATCCTCTTTGTAATGAGCTATTATTCAAAATTGTATCTTAACGCGATGCCGTGCTAGAGAGGCGAAAAAGAAAAAGAATACAATCTAAAACGAAATGATAACCAGTTTTATTGAAGAAATGGATTAAAATATCTCAGAAACCAAAATTCGGATCTGCATATTATAAGGAGAATTATTCATCATTTCATCCTCTGCAATAGACTATTATTAAAAATTGTATCTTAACGCACAATACCTTGTTGTTAGAGAGACAAAAAGAAAAAAATTATTCTTTCATAAAATTAATCTCGCCTTGTTGATTTTTCACTGCTATCGTGTTGTCTAAAGCACAAACCTTAGTTTTTTTTTTTTTTATTTTGTTAAGGTTCTTACTCATATCTTTTGTTTTTAATCTTTAGGAGAGCTCTATTTGACAATTTAAGTATCCTTTAAATTGTAAGTACCCTTTAATAACTAACAACCTCTCTTCCTATTTACTTATTTAATATTACATTGCTATTTAGTGTAGTATGCGAATTATTTGCACTGGTCACCTAGTATATTATGTTTTATGAATATTTATTTAAATTTTTTTCAAGGCAGTTACAAAAAATAAAATGTAATTGTTATTCTAGTTCTACAAAGCAGTATTGATACTTGCCCAATGTATCTGGCTTAATTATCAGAAATAACGAGAATAACATCATTCTCAAGGTTGTTTTGGAGAACTGTAGAAGTGATAAGTGCCCCAATCCTACATTGTCCGAAAGATGTCAACTGCACCCGCAAGCGAAATTTTGCACGCTTGTCCTAACATGTCAAACGGATCACCATGGAAAAGCACATAAAAACATTATGAGGAAAAGCACATTTCTTATGTACCAACTAGCCTCCCTTTATGAAATACTTGAATTTACCTATGTACTTTTCTATCTCTACATTCCAGAAGTGCCCATCCCCTCCCCAAAATCGATGGCGCATGAACATTTCCCCTTTCCTCTTCCGAGATATTTTATTGTTCTCCTCTTCTTAAAAATAGTACAACCTAATATAGAATTAGAAAAATCGTCCTAAATAGATTGTATGTCAGTTGGTTTGATTAAATTTATTATATTTAGTATATTCGACTAGTGTGTTCTAGACGTTTAATGTCAGTTTTGAAACACAGTTATGCTTGCTTCTCTAAAATACAGACTTCTGGGAGCAGACAGAATCTAAGTATGCAAAGCTGCCTCCATTAAATGGTCCGACCTTTTGAACTTCATTAGAAGAACAAAAAGATTTGAGACAGAATAGAGGTACAATAGGCAACCATTGATAGTATCAAATTTTGGGATTAGCAAAAAGGACCAATAGGCCCACTTGCCGGACTAAGTCCCCCCACCTGTACCAGTACCAGTACAGTTATGCTGCAGTTTTTTGTGATATGGATAGCTTCTGGTAGTTATCTTTTACTATTTTTTGTTCAGTGCCTATTATTTTGGTTTATTAAAATTAAATTTATGTTGGATTTTTGTCCGATTAAATGAAAACACGCTTTTTTGAGCGAACACCTGGATCAATTTTTAAGGCTCAAATTATTCAGTGGTTTTAAACAATTAAAGCTAAAAATACTTATACATGTTTGAATAAAATGTGCTTGATCAATTTGCAAAAAGCTATGTAACGCTTTTTTGAGCGAATGACTGGATCTATATTTAAGTTTAATGGCTCAATTTATTCGGTTTGGGCTAAAAACACTGACTGAAAAATGGTAATGTACTAGTGTTTTTACACAGAACTCTTTTATAACATCATATACTTCAAAGTATTAAATAATTGAAAGGAAGGAGATGGTCCGAGGTTGCAGTCATAAATAGGCTAACTAGTGGTAAAACTATTTTATTGAAAGCCAACGTTTCGACCCGACTTTGCAGGTCTTCATGAGGGAGGTGTGTTCATCTAGGAGTTTCATTTAGAACCTCATAAATAGGCTAAATAGTGGCAAAACTGTTTTATTAGAAGCCAACGTTTCGACCCGACTTTGCAGGTCTTCATCAGGGAGGGGTGTTTATCTAGGAGTTTCACTTAGAACACCGCACTTAGAACAATAAAATAGTTTTACCACTAGTTAGCCTTTTTATGACCTCAACCCCGGACCATCTTCTTCCTTTATAATGCAACGGTCGACTATTAAATATTCAATATTTTTTTTAAATTTCTTTATTGAGTATTATAACAATCTGTCTGTTCGACATTGGTTATAGTGAGGTAGGATGACATTCACACCATATGTACAAAAAAATAAAATAAATAGAACAAAATAATAATCAAAAGTATATACAATAGACAATAAAATAAAATAACCTAAAAAATAAGAAAATTAAAACTAAGGAAAAAAAAAAAAAATAACATGCATACCTATATACAATCAGGCGAGGGAACTCCAGGAGAATCCTGCGCTACTCTTCCAACCGCGTCACTGGTACTAAAGCCAGCGGAGATTGGTCGAGAGCACTTTAGCTACATACACACATGTCTTGAGTGAAGAATCTGGCCATTGCCAGAACTCCAATTTATATAATTTACAAAAGGTCGCGAGGCCACTGCCGTTTCAACCTTCTTGGAGGATTATAGGGATGGGAGATGCTTGATAGGGATTGTGCAAGAGGATTTGGGTGGTAAGTAAGGTTCTGGTGAAATTTGGAGAACTTTTCTGGGATAAGGTCTAGGACAAATGGGATGTTAAGGTCATGATGTAGGGTTTTGTTGGATACATAGAAAGGAGCATCGACTATTGTTCGAAGGACTTTAGACTGGAAGGATTGGATGCGCTTGATGTTAGAAAATTTTGCTGATCCCCACAGTTCTAGTCCGTAAGTCCAAATAGGTTTCAGTATTGTCTTGTAGATCAGTAGCTTGTTTTCAATGGAAAGTTTAGATTTTCTGCTTAGTAGTCGGTATAGTTGGCCGTATCGTCGGTTGAGTTCTTGTCTTTTGAGTCTAGTATGCGGGTTCCAAGTTAGTCTTCGGTCTAAATGAAAGCCAAGATACCGGACTGTGTCTGAATAAGGAAGCTGGATGGAATTAAAGAGTACTGGTGGACAGGAATTGCGTCGGAGTGTAAAAGTAATGTGTTGGCATTTAGATTCATTAACTTTGATGCGCCAGTTATTACACCAGTGCTCAATCAAGGTGAGATGACTTTGGAGATTTAAGGATGCTATTTCGGGATCAGAGTTGGATGATAAGATTGCGGTGTCGTCAGCGAATGTTGCAAGAAAAGTATCGGGATGAACAGGGATGTCAGCAGTAAAGAGGATGTAAAGCACGGGACCCAAGACGCTGCCTTGGGGAACACCGGCTTTAACGGAGTAGATATTGGAAAATTCTGTTCCACAGCGAACTCGAAAGGAGCGGTCAGAGAGGTAGGATCGGAGGACTAGGTACAAGGACTGAGGTAAATGGATTTTAAGCTTGGAGAGCAGTCCGGAGTGCCATACCCGGTCAAATGCCTGTGCAATGTCCAGAAAGGCACCCGAACAGTATTCCTTGTTTTCTAGGGCTGAGGAAATATGATCAACGACTCGGAGTCCTTGTTGAACAGTAGAATGTTGAGAGCGAAAACCAAACTGATGGGAAGGGATATTTTGGGATTCTATAATGGGTAGGATTCGTTTCAAAAGGATCTTTTCAAAAATTTTTGAAAGGATTGGGAGTAGGCTGATTGGTCTATAGGATGTTGAGCTATTGAGAGGTTTTCCTGGTTTTGGGAAAAGGATAATAGTGGAGTGTTTCCATAACAGAGGGAAGTGGGTGGTGCGTAGGATACAATTGTAGATATATGTAAGGAATATGACTGCTTTGGATGGAAGTTGTCGAAGGATTTGAGGTGTAAGGAGATCATGTCCAGGAGCTTTACGGAGGATTAGTTTTTTTAATTGAAATTTTACTTCGGAAGGATGAATAGCTTTTGGGGGCAAGGAAAGTGGGATTGGTGATGTAAGGAGTTCTTCTACTGTTACGGTGTGGGCAGGATGGGATTCCGGATGTGAAATAAATGTATTGGATAGGTGAATGGCGAACTCCTCAGCTTTATCTTCGTCAGATGCTGCCCAGGAGCCATCACCTCGTCGGAGAGGATGGGAAATGCGGTGAGGATTTAGGATTTTTGTTGTGGTTTTCCAAAGGGAATTGTCGCGAGAAGAGAGGGAGGATAGGTAGGAGTTGAAGGATTGTGATCTGAAGGTGGCTAATTCCAGTTTTAATTGTTTGCAGTAGTAATTATAGGAGCAGCGGTCGGTAGGATGTCGGGTTCGTTGCCATAATAATCTGGCACGGCGTTTGGTGCGGATTAGGTTAAGGAGGTGTTGGGGTAGAATGGTCTTTATAGGAATTCTGGAGGAGTCTTTTGGAAAGGAGGCAGTCCAGGCGGCTTGTTGGATTGTGGTAGTAAAGGAATTTACGGCACTATCAAGGTCATCGGGAGTTTTGAGGGATATGTTGAGATCAATATTATCGGAGATTATTTGGCGGAAAAGGTCCCAGTTTACTGGGCCCCTAATGAATGACGGTGGAGAAGGTTTGGGAACAGGTTCAAGTGAAACATTAAGGATTAGAGGACTATGGTCAGAGGAAAGTTCATTTAGACGTGTAATGGAACAATTGAGGGGACTTAAGCCGCTGTGGATAAAGAAATCAAGAAGATCAGGATTACGGTTGGGATCTGTGGGCCAGTAGGTAGGAGAGTTGGGGAAAGGAGGTGAAAACGTTGGGAATTGAGTGCAGACAGCAGGGTTCGGCCACGAGAATTCGTGGTTCTGGAACCCCATTGTTGGTGCTTGGCATTTAGGTCTGCACCCAAGATGAAGTGATGTCCTAAGGAGTCGAGGAGAGAACTGAATTGGGCATTGGATATGGATCGGTTAGGAGGGCAATACGCTGATGCAAGAGTGACCGGAAAGGAGAAGGTTTTTATCACGATAGCGGTGGACTGTAGGAAATCATGTATTGGTAATGGGAGTAGGTGATGGGAGAGGGATTGGTGTACAATTACAGCAGTACCGGCATGTGCTTTTCCGTCAGGGTGGTCAGTACGATATGTCAGGTATTGTGGTATATTGAAGTGCTGTTTAGTGGTTAGTCGAGTTTCAGTAATTAGTGCCACATCAATGTTCTTGTCAAGTAGTAAAGTAGATAGTTCGTCTGTATGATTTCTAACACCATTCGCATTCCAAAGGAGAATGGATATGGGTTTAGGGATGTGAGTCATTTAAGGATTTTTAAAAGGAGGGATGAGGTGAGATACGAGATTCGTGAGGAGTGATATGAGTGGAGTAACAAGGGATTTGAAATCGGTGAGGAAAGATGCTAACAAACTTGTGAGATCTGTTGCATTTGAAGGAGGAGGAATATGAGGAATTTGTTGTTGGTGGTTAGGTATATTAGGATGAAGAGGATTTTGAGGTTGGGTTTGAGATTGTTGTTGTGGCAGGGCTTGATATTTATCGGTTAAAGTCTTACCTCTAAGTAGTTGGGAGAATGATACATCATTGTTTACAATTCTGGAAGGCTCTCTCTCTCTTCTTGTTCTTAGTGCTTCATCTTGAATCCGGTTTTTCTGGTGTCTGGTTTTGAGATTCTTGTAAATTTGGCAGCCTTTGTAGTTGGCCGGGTGTCCCTCCAAGCATAGGGCACATACTGCTGGATCTTGTATAGGTTTGGTGCACTCTACAGATTTGTGCTGTTCACCGCACTTCACGCAACGCGGCAGATGGTGGCAATATGTCTTCGTGTGGCCATAGGTCTGACAATTATGGCACTGCACGATGTCTCTCTTGGGATATGGCTTCTCAACTTTCACCATTGTATAGTATATTCTTGTGATATCATATATTTTTTCGATACCTGGTGATGGCTCCAAGTCCACGAAAAACAATGGTAGTGGGATCCTATTTCGTAATCCTGGCTGCTCCCTGTCCTCCTTCAAAACGTTTGTTACCTGGCGTACATTGAAACCAAGCGTCGTTAGTTCTTCTTTAATAACTTCAGTGGGGGTTGAGGAATGTAAATTTCTTATCACCACTCGTAAAGCTCTTTCCTGCCTCAGCTGGTAAGTGTGAAAATTCGCATTTGTTTCTGATAAGTACTTCACTATTTTTCGGTAGGCTTCTGCAGAATCAGGTGTTATCTTGGTGTCATTGGTCCTGTTAAGGCATGAATAACTGCCAGAGCAGATTTTATTTAGTTGGGTGCAGAACATCTGGAAATTTTTTATATTTTTCACAAATATCGGAGGAGGCTTTGGTTCTCTGGGTATTGCTGCAGACTCCATTACTTCTTTGTCATTTTGAAGCACTTGGTAGGGGTTTGGAGTAAAGAAAGGTGATTCTTCAATCGTTTCTTGTGCAGACGTACCTGGTTGGGGCTGAGGTTCTGGTTCTGAAGTGTTCATTTTGGTCACTGGAGGTATTTCTCGTAGGCAGCGACGAGTCCTTTGTTTGGCTGGTGAGCTAACTCCGTCTGACCGAGATCTCTTGGGCACCTTACTGGCCATCACTTGCTGATCATACCGCATATCATAAGAGAAAAAAAAAATAAATAAATAAAAAAAGAAAAAAAAAATTTTTTTTTTTTTTTCTTCCCCTTTTTTTTTTTTTTCTTAAAATAACAAAAAAAAAGATGCCAACAGCAAATATCAACTGCTCTGATATACACTTTAACTGTATCACGTGAATAATCAGAGAGATTCCGCTATAAAATTGGTAAAAACTGAGAGAGGAGTTGAGGAGACCAAATATTCAATATTAAATATTTTATACTAACACCTCCTTAAAATATTTCTCTTATAAACTTATAAATGTGTCTGCAAATAGAAAAGATCTGGGACCCCCTGGCTTAGAGGCTTAGCCTGTTGGTGTGAATGCTTAGCAGCTCGAGCACAAAGCGAACCCTCAATGTATGTGTTTGCCGCTAGGCCGATAAAAATATTTCCTAACGCAGGTCTACAAAAACTGGCCTCTAGTCAAACAGACCCAGGTAGTCCGCATCTCTAACAAGTCTAGCCTTCCTCACACCAACGGGTATGAACAAAAACTAAGAGAATTTCATATAAACATTAAAAAAGTCAAAGTTAAAATATACAATAATAATGGTAATTAACTGATCACATTTCACTATTTAATTTAATATTATAACATGCCGTTAGGTAGGTGAAACATACCAAAAAAAGTTTGAATCAGACGAAACAATATGCTTTGTAATATTAATCGGAGACAAGGAAACTATAAAACTGATTACATAAATATTGATAAAAACTGGTAAAGAGCTGTTGCTGGAAATAAATACCACAAAATATATAGTTAACTGCAAAAATTGAAAAACATTCGGCGATATAGATATACAGGGTGGTTTAGGGTTAAGTGACCAAACTGAAAATATGATTTAAGGACCTCAAAACAAGACAAAAAATCCCTATGAAGGTATGTCCGCAAACGCTTTTTTTAGAAGATATTCCCACCAAAAAATGTTCATTGTTATGAATTATTTAGAAATAGAAATAGAAATAGAAAAATCATCTTTATTCTGGGACTAGGTCCCTTTAGAATAACAGTATTGTTCATATATATTAACTACAAATCTGGTCAAAAGACTTATTACAATGAATAATGACAAAATACATGTAATACATTAAGTATTAATTAAGCTCTTAGGATAAATTAACGAGGACAGTTGGGTAATAGGGGTTCAGTACTACAATATTGGAGCTAAAATAATTGCATAATAATCACTGAATGAAATTAGAAAGGAAAGTAAAATCTATTTTATAGGTAAAGCATTGTAGTGATGGAATATAAAAATTTAAAAAAATAATAATAACTGTTAATATGTAGGGAAAGAAATTGTAAAAACTAAAACAAAAAAATATATAAAAAAACAAATAATGATATACATGTGTTCCCTAAGATATTTAAGTGATTATGCGTAAAGATTAGGAGAAGAGAAAATAAAATAAAGTATATATATACACATAGTGAGAAGTATGTTGAAGATAATTAGAAATAAAATACATTTCACTGAAATACATTCCATGAATAACAAATTAGAACTTAAGGAAAACAAATTTTATCTACTCACAATGCTTAGTGAGTGGTGATGAAAATTCACATTCAACACAGAATAAAACAATAAAAAATAAGAGAAAAAAAAATAATGTCTAAAAAAAATTAAATCCTTATAACATAGTATGTATCAACCAGCGTCTGATTGGATTGTGAAGAGGAATTGGAATAAGAGGGTTTTAAAGGTGGATAAGGATGATGCATGGCGGATTTTTAGTGGGATGGAATTCCAGAATGCAGTGGAACGGACAACGAAGGAATGTTTAAATGATGCAGATCTGTGGAAAGGAGTGTAAAGGTCAGAAGGACGAGATCTTGTGGAGAGGGTGTGGATAGATGATTTGAATTGTAGGAGATTGTATGCGTAGGACGGACGATGACTATTGATTATTTGGTAAAGGAATTTACGTTGTATTAATTAAATAAAGCTTATTTATTTGTTCCAACTACTTTATTAAATAAAAGTAAACATTAAATTCAAACTAAATATTGTTCAAATTGATTTTCTTGAGCATTAAGACAGGCTCGACACCTTTCTTCAACAGCAGCAGTGGCAGAACGGCACTGGATATGTGTTAATGTTTCACAACATTCAATTATCCTTCTTCGTAAAGAATTATGTTCATTGGCCGGACTTGCAAAGACTTTTTGTTTGATGTAACCCCAAACAGTACCATTGCAAAAACAGTATATTCACTATTAGTATAAATGAAATGTATAATGGTGGATACTCTGCGAAAGCCTCTTACAAACCGATAAATGTTATTGAGAGTTTCCAATGCTAATTCCAAATAGTATTGATCCTTATGTTGTCAATAGTTTTTATACAGTTAGGTATAAAAGGCCATATTAGTATTCCGTCTAATTCATTTCGTAAACATAGCGTTTGTATACATACCTTCACTTTGAAAAACATTTAATATGAATGTTAATGTTTAAGTTTGATTAATAAAGTAGTTAAAACAAATAAATAGGTTTTATTTATTTCATATAACGTAAATAATTCATAACGACGAAAATCTTTTGGTGCGAATTTCTCCTAAACAAAGCGTTTGCTGACTACCTTTAGAGGAAATCTTTTTTCTTGTTTTGAGGTCATTAGTTCAATTTTGCAGTTTGGCCACTTAATCCTGAAACACCCTGTAGAAGAGGCTACGTAAGTTAAGATATTTAGAGTCGAGGATAACTAGGCAAATGAATTTGAAGAGAAAATTAACGCTAGGTTAAAGACGGGAACTTTTGGCGCGTCTTCTGTCCCGTCATTTAAAAATTAGAATTTACAAAACCATTAGCCTTCCCTTATGAATGAGAAATGTGGAGCCACGTCTATGATTTTTGAAAATAAAATAGTGTGTAGAATGTAGAGTAGAGTCAATCGGAGAATTTAGACAAATAATAAAATTTGCATGTAAAATTGTTGGGCTCACTGAAAGAACGAAAGAATCACTGAAAGATTAATATGTGCTGTGCCGTCTAGTGTAACCCAAATGCGAGACCAGGACGAGTCTTGGTCGTGCGCAAGAGTCCAGCAACAGTCTTGCAGTTACCTATAAGCTTATTACTATTGAGATATTAATGTAATTTTTCAGATATGGTAGAGTTAAATGCACAAATATATTGGTTATATCAATTATTTACGTATAGTAACAAAAATTGTCAAGTATTTTAGTCCGTGGTACAGACCCCTTTTTATCGGATTATTAACATAACATGAAACTTCGTAAATAGTTTCATCTCATCGTAACATACAACTATTTTATTTACGAAAACTCTTTGAATTGGGGCGTTTTCAATCTGGAGGAGGGCCAATTTTGTCTATTTAATTAGGTACTAAAAACTCGTAAATACCCATTTGCTTTCCAATTGCTTCATAAAATGATTTGATCACAAAATCGAAAAAACGGTAACATTAAATTTTTTTAGAAAATTAACGAATTAAACGATAAAGTAGAAATCAAATGGGTATTTACGAGTTTTAAGTACCTCATTAAATAGACAAAGTTTGCCCCCCTCCAGATTGAGAATGCACCAATTCCAAGAGTTGTAGGTTACGATGAGATGAAACTATTTACGAAGTTTTATACCAATAATTCGATAAATGGGGTCTGTAACACGGATTACTAAGTTTAAGAAGCAAAATCAAGGACTAGAGTAAATGTTTTTAAATGAGAGTTAACATGGGGTTTGTACGACGGACTACTAGTAACGTTAGGGGCGGGGTGGCTGAATGGGCTAACGTGTGTGCACAGCACCGCCGTTGCCCGGCAATAACCTAGATAAAAATAATCACGTCCCGGTGCCGAGGGTCTTTTAAATCCCCATCCTCACCCCCTGGGCTGGGAAAAACCCCGTATAGCCTTAAAGGCGAGGAAGGGGAGAAACAAAAAAAAAAGTATTAGTAACTATTTTGCCTTAATTTATATTCATAAAAACGATTATTTATTGTTTTTTTACCAACCTACAGTTAAGCGATCATGGTCTTGGTCTTGCAAACTGACCAAGACCGATTTTGGGCAACACTAGTGTCGACTGGTAAGTCCGAGGTTGGCCGAAGCGAAAGTGGAAGTTAAAATTATTGCGTTAAGTCTGATTTTACGGGGTTGAGTTTGAACGGTAGTTGGCGGATGGAAGTATGTAAACAGCAATTGGTGCTATCCCCATTCACAATTAATCGCAATTCACTCTTCATTAAAAAAGTACAAAACGCGCCTTAACAAGTTTTCACTTAAAAAAGAGGGTTTGATAAAATATATTTATCAATTATAAATAATCATAAAATTGAATCATAGTATTTTTAGTTGT
This sequence comes from Nezara viridula, assembly GCA_928085145.1. Taxonomy (NCBI): domain Eukaryota; kingdom Metazoa; phylum Arthropoda; class Insecta; order Hemiptera; family Pentatomidae; genus Nezara; species Nezara viridula. Next base: position 149,700,150 of record OV725080.1, on the reverse strand, counting down.
TTCTTCATTACTATATTGATGTTCTAATGATGCATTCCTTCTATTTCTAAAGATAGGGAATCCTGTATGACTGTTGACTGTTCAGTGTAAACGACCTTATAAACTGGAGACAGGGGCAGACAGTATCATACAAACTCACATTCCCACTGTCATTAAAATAAAGGCGGTGTAGACGGAGTTCATCATTGTCAACGAGAGCTAACGACCATGTGGGTCACTAGAAAATGGAGGCTAAATTGAAATTAATGATTAATTGCTATGTAAATAATTCTGTCAGTCATAGCCTCAGTCTCAATTAGTCCTCTTAGGGTTTTTGATTTTTTGCTCATGATTGTTTTCGACTTAATTTTATTTTCTAATTAACAACTGTCTTGATGTTTCGGAAAGAACTTAATACTTTCTCTGATGAGGACGAATGTATTATTGGAATAAATTAAAATTGCAAATGCTTGGCGCACATTGCAAATGTAGAAATTTCCTCAATAATTGGTAATTATGATTTTCATAAAATTGTAGTTAATTACTCGTCATATAAGGATATTAAGATTTATATCCATTTATATCTGATACAATCCAGTATTTTGGTTAAACACCTTTTACACATAAGGTCATAGACATCAATAAGATATTTTAATTAAGACTATATGAACTATATAATTGTTTCTATGGTTATGATCAAATTTTAAATTCTTTATTATAATGACTAATTAATAAATACATTACCTAAAATATACTTATTTTCATTGAGAATATAAATACAAAAATTATTTAAATCTGAGCTAAAATTCTATAAATAAAAAAAAATGAAATAACGAACGTTTTTATACAATTAGTCTAACGGGGATTAAATGTCGAATTTTCTGGCGGCATAATAAATATACTATTTATATAAATGAATATCTATCATATAAAGTTCTATAAAATGAAGGAAAGTGACAAAAATGTAACAAATTTTACTTGTTTTAGTTACTAGTGTTTACTTCCACTCTTGTGAATAAAAAATAAATGTTTTCATAGAAACTAAATAAAATTTCCTCAGAAAATATATGGAAAACTATTTCATTTTATTTTTTTTTTTTCAGGTTGATAAACCAAAAACCTATTCTGTACAGAATTTTCGTACCTTATTCGTTGTCTTAAGTTTGTCTTTATAATTAAAGTAATATTCTGAGCATTAGGTTGAGTGAAAACTCATCCATCGCCTTTGATTTTTACATTTATATTTTAAATGACAAATAAATAAAAATAAAACTGGCATGATCCTTATATGAATTTTTGTTTCCTTCCATGATTTAATTCGCATTCTGTTATTGGATCTCCTGTTAGGTGTTGAATTTCTTTATTTAGATAACAGTTTTTTTTTTTAATTTTATATAATTTTTCTATTATATTTTTATTATTTATTCTGGTTCATCAGCCGTGGGGCGACACTGGGGTCGGTAGACCCTCATACGGCACACTCTACAAAGTGGATACCCTTAATAAAATAATTAATTAAGGGGGGAACTGGTGGTTGAGGATACTTCCCTAAATAGTACTGAACTCAAGACCCGTTATTGGTTGTAGCGGTACAGGTTTTTTTTTTTATTTATATACATTTTTTACTTTATTTTTTATAATAAGTTCTATTTTATGAGTTTTATCACCTACCGCTTTTGAAAACCACAGTTCCCTCTATCTATAAAACTCTTAGTGCGTACCACATCATAATCAATGTCACACACTTCAAAAGACTACAAAAACTACCCCCAGGTGTAACTTCCGCCACAACCGTTGGAAATCTCGGTATTTCCGTTAAGGAATGGCTGGATATATATTACTTGATCGGAGATTCCTGTGGCAGCGGAGGCAAGTGGTGTTCTCAACCCCCCATAGCTCGACTATAATGGAAGGAAGAAGAAGGGCTGGTTTTTGCCCTTGGTTGGTCTTCAATGGATTTCGTTAACTTCTGGGAAGGGACGGCCGGAGGCGAACTCCAGGGTCATGTTGAGCAATGGTTCCATGGATCATTGAGCAGCCCTCGGGCCCGCAACTAATTCTTCGACAATGCCTGGAATCAACCCCTAGCATGATTACAAGTTTTATTTCAGCTTTGAAAATAGATCCGAAATCAAGAATGCATGATTCAATCAGGGCTCTTAAGAATATGAATGAATTCGAATTCAGGTGTCCTATCGAATTGCTTGAATTGGGTCCCAGTAGGAATAACGCTCGGTTCTCTGAACACAGACTTCTTCTCACTCAATTATTTCTCTACATTACATTCAATGTGCGTAGTTCTCTATATTATTTGTCATACTTGATCGAATGGTGAAATACGTTGAGCAATGTCACAAAATGGAAACATTTTTTTTTTAAATTCCTACCTGAAAAAAAATCTTTATCTTCTCAGGGAGTATCCGAATAAGGTTTTGGGACTTCTTTTTTTTTTTTTTCATAGTACCCTAATGATTCCTGCACCTCTATTGGTCATATGGTAGACATAATTTCTTCTAATATAATCTACAAAATTTTTATGTACGAAAATTCTCAGAAATGGGGCGTTTTCTCATTAAATTAATTAATTTAATTTGGTACTATTTATTGATGACGAGAAATTGCTTTCCTTCCTATCTGATCGAAATGTTTATCTCGAAGTAATTATGTTTCAGTTGAAGACCATTTACGAAACGGCTGGATTAAAGATCAACTTCGAGAAGACCAAATACATGGCCATCAATCAATACGGATCAATCAATCAATACGGATACTGGAACACTTCTAGTGGACAAGGAGTTCTGCAAAAAGGTTAATATTTTCAAGATAAGGGATCTTATCTCCACGCTACGGGATCATATGAGCATGACGTCAGGAGGAAGATCAAACCCGTAAGGCTACCCGAATTCTACATCCAGTTCTCTGGAACACTCAGCTTTCCACCGAGAACAAGCGTAGAATATTCACAGCAATAGTGGAAGCTATTCTTACATATGGCTCAGGAACATTGACCATGCAGGCTTGGTTGATTAATTGGATGGATTGGACTGGATAAAATTAAGAATGAGGCAGTTATACAGAGAATGGATGTGGGCACAGCGGTTAATGAGAGGATCGGGACACACTGCCTAAGATGGTATGGGCATGTAAGAAGCATGACGGAGGAATGTTGGCAGAGCAAAATCCTGGATTGGGTTCCGCCAGGAAAGAGAGGAGATGGACGGCCAAAAGCAGGTGGATGGAGAGGGTCCAGGAGGAAATGGCAGGTCGGGGTCTGGAGGAAGATGTTTGGCGAGATAGAAGTGTGTGGAGCTCTGCGCTGACTTTGTGAGGCAACCTTTAGATGGAACACCTATGGAGTAAAAAACAGTAAGTAATTCGTTACTAAAAACTCATATCCATTTGCCATTTTCGCAGACAGGTCCATATATTCTTCTGAGTACTTTCTTTTACCAAACTTTTAACATTCTTTCACTTTCTTTGAAAGGACACAAGTCTCACAGCCATAAGACACAACCTCCCTAATGACTGTTTTATATGATGTTACCTTAGATATGTTTGTCATGCCTCTGAATTTTAACAGTTTTAGAAGAGCCTAGTAGAATCTGTTTCTAGCAGCTACTCTTGACTTAATTTCTTCTTGATGCTTATTCTTTGATGTGACAAGAGCACCCAAATACTTAAACTGGTTTGCTATCCTGAAGGTGTGGCTTCCAAATCCGATGAACTGTCTTTTCGTCGTTTACATGGAGTCCTAACTTTTTCGCAGTGTTTTCGAACTCCTCAAACGTCCCCAATGATGCTCATGATCTAGCCGATATTACCACGTCGTCGTTCGTATACTAGATGCTGTGATAGTCTTTTATATCGTCCAATGAGGGCTAGTACTGCATATTCTAAGGCTAAGTTGAAGAGATTTAGAGATAAGGGGTCTCTCTGCCTCAGGCCGTTTTCAACTTTAAACTTTTCTGATAGTGCTTCTTGTATCTTGTCATTACAGCAACTATCAGACAGTGTCATCCTTGTTTCTCTAATTAACTTTTTCAGTACATCTGAACTGACCATTACTTTCAATAATTCGCTTCTTTCGTCACTTATGTAAGTCTGTTTAATATCGAAGAAATAATGATGAAGATCTACATTATATTCATTACATAGTCAAAGAGAAGACTTTAGCCAAGTATAATTAAAATCTTTACAGCGGTTTAGGCGCTATAGTCTATAGCGAAACACGTTTTTCGGCAGCCTTTGCGGAAAAGAAGACCGGGTGGTAATTAAATATATAATGTATAAAACACTCCTGAATATGATAGAAACGTTACTTCAAAATTTTAAAGCAATCGGTGAAGAGATTTCGGAGATTAGCTGTTTTAAACAAACGAACATTTACGTTTTTATTTATATAGATTAAATAGAAAAAAATCACCGAACTTCAGATTGAAAACACCCCTATTCCGAGAGTTTTCGTAAATAAAAATGTTGTAGGCTGCTATTCACGAAGTTCTGGGCGGATGTCAATAGTTTTTTTTTTTTTTTTTTTTTTTTTTTTTTTTTTTTTTTTTTTTTTTTTTATTTCAATGGAATTTACAACTGTATTACATAGAGAATACAATAAGTAAATGAGAAATTTTTAACATGGCATGTACAACATGAAGAGAAACTACCCATTGGTAGAACTCAAATTAAAGTTCTATATTAGAAGATCCCGAGGCCATCTTCTTTTCAGACGCCTCGGAGGATTATCAGGGATCGAGGATGAAGCAAGGTTTGAAACGAGAGGATTCGGATGATTCTGCAGTTTGTTATGGAAGGAAAGGTATCTGGATTGGGCCAGATCGGAAACATATGGAACATTAAGGTCTTTATGGATGATTTTATTTGTGACAAAGTAAGGAGCGTTGAGGATTTTACGAAGGATTTTGGATTGTAAGGATTGGATACGAGAGGAATTCGATGGTTTAGTGGAGCCCCAAAGCTCAATTCCGTAAGTCCAAATAGGTCTTATTATTGTCATATATACGAGTCGTTTATAATTGATTGAAAGCTTAGATCGTTTGTCTAGTAAGTGCTGCAGTAGTCGAAAACGTCGGGCGGTTTCTAGTCGTTTCAGTCTGGTATGGGGGTTCCAAGTGAGTCGTTTGTCAAGGTGGAGTCCTAAGTAGCGGATTTGCTCAACAGGAATAAGTGGAGTATTATTGAAGGATACTGTAGGACAAGAGGTCATAGGTTTACGACGGAGGGTAAAAGTGATTTGATGGGATTTGTTGGAATTTATTTTTATTCTCCAATTTTTACACCATTCTTCAAGGCTTGTGATATGTGATTGAAGAGTTTGGGATGCAATGAAAGGATCGTTATTAACTGATAGGATACACGTGTCATCGGCATAGGTGGTGATGACAGTGTTGGATTGGGTTGGGATGTCAGCTGTATAAACTGTGTAAAGGATAGGACCTAGGATACTACCTTGAGGAACACCGGCAGACTGAGTAAAAAGAGATGAATAAGCATTGTTATGATTGACTTTGAAGTATCTGTCAGTAAGGTAGGAACGTATAATGAGGAAGTATGTAGATGGTAGGAATTCACGGAGTTTGTACATAAGTCCCGGATGCCAGACTCTATCAAACGCCTGTTCAACGTCGAGAAAGACTCCCGTGCAGTACATTCCGCGCTCCAATGCAGAGGAGACTACATCTACCACACGATGGCATTGCTGAATAGTGGAGTGGGATGTGCGGAATCCAAATTGGTGATCTGGGATAATGTGTTTAGAGTCTAGGATGGGATACAGGCGTTTTAAAATGAGTTTTTCCAGGATTTTGCCCATAGTCAATAGTTAGATACAAATAGGTCTGTACCATCGACTATATGTTTTCATAAAAAAAAACGCTGCAAATTATTTTACAATCGTTTATTGTTTCTAAACAACTAAACATCTAAAGTAACATTACCTTCCTAGTTACAAAGAAAAATAAATAAAAGGTGATTCCAATTAATGGACTAAACTCTTTTTTTTAATCATTTGTAATATGCTTAAAAAAATAGCATTACTTCAGTAACACATTCAAAATTTAAAAACCAAACAAAGGATATAACATTTGAAGTAGAACATATTAAAAAAACTGGAGACCATACTTTGCTCCTAATTGTCCGATTTTAACGATTTTTTTTTTTTTTTTTTTTTTAGGAAATTCCGTAAATTTCTAAAAAACTATAATAATAATAATAATAATAAGGCTTAGCGAACCCGAAGGTTCGATGCCGACACCACCAATCGCTTGTTACACACCTCCCTCCACCGTTCGCCGTCCAAACCCAGTCCCTTCAGATCGGCTTTAATGCAATCTTCCCACCTTCGCTTCGGTCTACCCCTCGGACGCTTACCATTCGGCACAGCAAATATTAATCTTTTAGGAATTCTCTCGTTACTAAGCCCAACAACTTTACAAGCCCATTTGATTCGCCGCGATGAAATTACCTTAATTATATTACCCGGATACAGTTCACGCAATTCGGCGTTGTGTAACCATCTGAACTCTCCGGTTAACTCATCCTTCTTCGGTCCGAATATTCTACGCAATACTTTATTTTCAAAAACCTTAAGACGCTGCTCATCCCTTAATGTAAGCGGCCAAGTTTCGCATCCATAAAGAACTGTAGGCAAGATAATTGTTTTATAGATTCTAATTTTTAAGTTCTGGGACAAGAGGCGCGAACTAAGTAGTTTTGTCACAGAAAAATAACAAGCATTCCCCGCCTTCAGTCTAACCTTAATCTCTTCTTCAATTCCGTTTTTTCTAGTTATCGTAGAACCTAGATACCTAAATTTATCTACCTGTTCAAACATATTACCATCTATACCGATATCACCAGTAGTATCGCCATTTTTGCAGCTAACCATATATTTTGTATTATCCACGTTTATTTCGAGTCCTAGTTCTTTACCGGCTTTCATTAACGTTGTCGTATTTAGTTTTATAGTTTCAACGTCTTCGCTTAACAGTATCAGATCATCAGCATAGCCCAGCACGGATGTTGTCCCGCCCAGATCCAACCCTTTCTCGGTTCGCATTACCTCCCTAATTCTAAAAAACTATACAATACAATATAGACAAAAAAGTGTATACTTTTTGAGTTATTCGGAATTAAATTTTACCATCCCTCATAACTTTTTTCCAGCTTCTTTTCATTGAAGTATGTTATATAGATAAATTTAAAGGGCGTCAAGACAATGACTTTAGCGAAGTTTCATTGAAATCGGTACATTCGTTTAAGAGCTACAGTATATAGTAACGCAGGTTTTTCGGCCGTTATTTTGAAATTAAAAGGCGGATAGTAATGTCGATAAAGGAGAATCATCCTCGGTTGACCTCTGATTTTATATCAAAATTTTAAAAATATCTACGCTACTATTGAATTCTACGCATCCTGAAACATGAAACCTCAAATTTTGAGAGGGGGTTAAGTTTTTGAATTTTTTGGTCGATCACAATGGTTGATTATAGAAAATAATAAACCAAAATTAATTTGATCTTGATAGTTATTTTGTATATGTTAGTATGTTGTATTGTAAAATACATATACTTCATATGCTGATGATGCCCACAGCCTGACGACTCAACCTATCAAGTGATCCTCTTCCGGAGGACTTCTTCATCCCGATCAAGGAGGCGTAGAAACGAAGACAAACCGACCGAGACTAAGGAGGCGGGCCTCTGGACCACAAGATCTACCTCATCGAATTAAAAAAAAAAAAGATATAAAAAGAGCTGCGGACAGCGATGAGCCCAGTGCCTTCGGTTCCAAACCAGTGCTTGGTCAACAAGCCATGAAGTCCGTGCCACTAATCAGCTGTGCCTCATTTACTTCTTATTATAGTGGCATTTGTGGTCTATAATGCAATTAGTTTCATTATCCAATTTACTAGACTTAGAAACATATTTTTGTATACAGAAATAGAATAGAATTGAATAGAAAAATAATTTTATTCTGGGACGAGGTCCCTTCAGAATAACAAAAAAGTGCAGAAATTAAAATTTTATATCTGGCCAGATAAAAAACAAACATAAAAAGTTAAGATAAAGATAGATCATTAGAAAAACAAGAAAAAAAAATTGGTTATACATACTATATACAAAATAAAATAAAAAAATCTATATAAAAAACTCTTGAAACCATACTAAGATACTTAAAACTATGTACAATGTTGAAATATAAAAAAACCCTTTTAGAAAAAATAAAAAATACAGAAAAAATAAATTTAAATTCTCCTTAACAGTAAAATCTGTTTCTGTTGAAAAAAAAAAAAGAAAGTCGAATCTATAATAAGTATTTAGGTTATGAGCTATATGTGAATATGTTATTCTAAATAATAAGTAATTTTACATAAAAGGTTAGCTGGTATCTGACTGTTTTCGGGACAGGAATTGGAATAGGAGGGTTTTGAATGTAGATAAGGATGAAGAATGTCGAATTTTGATAGGAAGGGAATTCCAGAAACTAACAGTAAAGGAGTTTTGGAACGAGGCAGATCTGTGAGAACGAATGTAAAGGTCGGAAGGTCGAGATCTTGTGGAGAGGGAGTGGACTGAGGACTTGAATTGGAGAAGGTTGTAGGCGTAGGAAGGACGATGATTGTTGATGATATGATAGAGGATTGTACCTAGGAAATATTGTCTTCGAATGGAACCAATGACAATGGCCTGAGTTTTTGAAGCATTTAACCTTAATCCGTTTAAGTTTGCCCAGGCACAGATTCGATCTAGGTTTGCTTGGATCTTAGTAAATGCTACCAATAGCTCAGGGATAGAAAAGGATAGGTTTATTTGAGAATCGTCTGCATAAAGGTGGTGGGAACAATGGAGAATTGAGTCATGGAGGTCATTAATATAGGAACTAACAAGGAGGGGAGATATGCTAGATCCTTGGGCAACTCCAGAGGATAAAGGCAGGTAGGCAGATAGTGGTTAATTAGGAATGGAGACTGCTTGGGTGCGTTGTGAGAAAAAAGATTGGATCCAAGAGATGGAGCTATTGGAGAAGGAGAGTGATTTTAGTTTGTTGAAAAGGATGGGATGGTTAATGGAATCGAATGCTTTAGAGAAGTCAAGAAGTATAAGGACAGTTAATTGTTTATTATCTATTGCAGTCTGAACATCATTGGTAATTTTGATTATGGCGGATTGTGTGGAGTAGCCGGGACGGAAACCAGATTGGAGAGGATCGAGTTGGTGTCTATATACAGGGTGTCTTGTAAGCAGAGGGAAATATTTAAAATGTAGATGGTAGAAATCAAGACCTACAAAAAAGTTTGTATAAACAATTTTTCAATTTCCAGCCGAAAAGTAGGAAATTTAAGATTTGGGTTTTTTTAAGCTAGTCACTTTTTTTTTAATAGGAAGCGATAACCTAAAAAATATTGGATATGAGTAATTAAACATTGCTCCATAGTAAACTAGACAAAATTTACTTTAAATGAAAGTAGAGCTTGTCATTGTTATAACTATTTGAAGAGGATTATTGAGCGGACAAACACAGCTAAGTTTCTTTTTAAAAAAAGTCACAAATTATTTGTAATTTTTTTTATCACTCTTCAACTGTAATACACTTAACCCAGTTTTGTCCGTCCGACGCACAGTGGGACGAGTAGGAAAAACTCACGACATCGGATAATTTAATTTATTTTTTTTCGTTTGAACTATTTAATAAAAACAGTGAAAAATATATATTGTGCCAACAGAAAATATTCTCAGAAACTCCGCAAACAATACAAGGTATCAATAAAACAGTGCATATAGTTTTTGCCGTTCTAAAAAAATAAAATAGATTTAGAGAGATTTAAACAGATCCATCTTCTGCATTCCGCGCATTTTCTCCGGGACTACTGCACCAATTTTTATCAAATTTGGAATCAATCATTTGGAATCACCCGAGGATGATTCTCTTAACTCGACATTACTATCCGCCTTTTCCTTTCAAAATGGCGATTGAAAAACCTATGTTGCTTTAGACTGTAGCCCCTAAACGAATGTACCGATTTCAATGAAACTTGTCTGAAGACTTCTATTCTGGACCCTTTAACTTTATGTATAGAACATACTTCACCGAAAAGTACTTCTCTTCCAAGATGGCGGCTGAAAGACCAGTTCCGTTTAGACTGAACGAGTGAACCGATTTCAATAAAACCTCGATAAAGTCCTCTCTTTCGAAACTCTTGAAGTTTCTATCATCATTCTTCAACGAAAAAAAACCTGGGAAAAAGTTACGATAATGGCTATAAATTAGATTACCGAATAACATAAAAATTATAAAATTTTTACTTTCCTACCTATACTAGGTAAGGAAAGTGTTGCAATCAAGTCAAATTTCCGACGGATCTATACGTTTCAGAGCTCCCTGGGTCCCCAATTTTTAGCCATTGGTCTGTCTGTGCCAAGATTTTCTCGGAAACAACTGAACCAATTTTTTTGCTTCTTTTTTTATTTTGTAGGGTTTTGACTACTGATGCCTATGACACAAATGCTCCATGTGCAATAAATTAAAAACATGTTCATCTATAGATTGTAGCGCGAAAACGGCTCTAATGTTCTAATAATTGCCCTTTCAATTTTCGTGCCTGGATTAAATTCACGAAAAACTACAGGAAAAAAGATATAAAAAAAAAGAAAAAATAAAAACACCGTTAAGGTAGTAAAATTCCCTCAACTAAATTTATATTAAAACTATATAAAAATCGTTCATTTCGGGAAAATATTAACGAAGTTACAGCTATTCAATTTCCAATTACGGGTTCATATCTTAGTGTCAGAAATGGTTGAATGAGAGAAAAAAGATAACTATGTGAAAGTAAGAAAATCTGTTGCCCGCATTACACAAGCTTCACTATTTCCTCCACTTTTAACCGAAATTATTGTTTGACAAAATTAGGCTATGGGAAAAAGTTTTTGATCTGCAATATTAGAGGGTATTGAAATTTTGACACTGATCTACCATAAGCCGGTTTACATTGCTTTATTTTATCAAATAAATCGTACTCAAATCGTTTCTTAGATCATTTTTCGGGAAAATAAATCTAATTCAATATTTTTTGTTTCTTTATGGACATGTGTAAAGATATAAAATCTTTTCCGAAATAGGCAGGAAAGTCGTGTGAGTGGATACACCAGATTTTTTCTGTTAATGTTGTATACGGTCATTTAAAACATTTTCTGAAATATAAAAAAAAATCGTTGAAATCGGACAATGCGGTGCAAACATAAGAATTTTTAAATATGTGTTTCATATGTTCTACAGCAAGGATTATTCCCTTTGCTTTGGTTTTTAATATCCTGGAACATCAACTACAGAATAGTTTTTATTTTGCAAATTATCAATGATGGAAAAAAAATATATTTAGGCCAATATTAGGAATCGCCTTCTATTTAATTTTCTTTATGTTACATAGAAAGTAATGTTAATTTTGATGTTAAATAGTTTGGAAATAAGAAACCATTGTGTAATAATTTGCTGCTATTTTTTTTTTTTTTCAATCGCATTAAGTGAACCCTATTTATTATCTAATATAAACATGACAGAAACCGCCCTTGGGCTATCGAGTGGAAAAGAGAAGAAGGAAAGACTTCTTATAGTATCCTCAAGTTTCAATCTGGGACAAAACGAGTCAAGTATGTGTAGTGAAAGAGGGCCCTCCCTCTCTTTTCCAGGGGGATCAGGTTACTATTCAATTCACCAGTTGTCATTGAACCAGGCAGGCATCAATTTACTAATAAACTTTTTAAAGGGTCTTTAATTTACCCATCTGAATAACTAAGGGGATGTCATCAACGTTGAAGAAATCAAGACAACTCGAAGATTAATGAAGGTTAAAACTCCGAATCAATCTGAATGGAAATTAATTCACGGATTCAGGGACAAGTGGCCACTATTTTTGTTTGCTTTTATTCCTCTTTTCTTAACTCCCTCCCTCCTTCCAATATTTTAGTATTAAGTTTTTTTTTTGTTTTTTTTATTCAAGACTTCTGCTAGACGCCATTAGCGAAAATTTTAATAATGGGTTTAATCAAGAAAAAAAGTGTATACTTTTTAAGTAATTCGCAAATAAATTTTCTTTTCATTCATATTTTTTTTTCCTGTAACTTCAGATGGTTGTTACTATGATTTGTCACTGCTCCATTTAATACTCTTTTGTTTAATACCTCATTCGTTAAAATAAATCGCTCCTGAGAGACGGAAAAGGGATTTTTACTGCAAAAAACTGACGTATTATATTATAAGATAGATATTTCTAACGAAGAGGAGATGGTTGGAGTGATCAGTTACTAGTAAAATAGTAAAAATAAATAAATTATATTTACTTTTTTTTTTGCTGACGTTTCGGCCCAAGATTCAGAACTGCGTCAGGGCAATGTTCTCACGAAACATCGGCAAAAATAAAAATAAATATAATTTATATATTTTTACTTATTAACTTGTGACTGCTTACCCCAACCAACTCCTCTTCATTATATTCACGACAGTCAACTATAAATCCACTATTATTAAATTTATATGTTATCATATCTTTGTTTAGCCCCAATGAAGGTCCAAGATTTAGTCCGAAACGTAGGCAAAAATAAAATAAAATAAATATAGCTTACCTATTTATTTTTGTTTTGTATTTCGACTGATAACCCCAATCAACTTCTCTACAATTGTGTTATTTTTATTTTTTGTCAGTAAATAAGATTGAAATTCATAAAAACGTTCTTGAAAGTTGAACTCGACCAAAAATGTATTTTGATAATTTTTGCAATAAACTGACGATACCACACATTTTTTTAAAAAATTAGTTTTCCTTCACTAATTTCTAGTTTTATTTAAATATGCTATTAACTTTTTACTAAATGACTTTATGAAAAAGAAGAAAACGAGATGTTTTATAAATCTCATTGCCCACTGGTAACAATGGAACCAGGTTTCCTAATAGTAAAGCTCCTAGAACTTTGATAAATAAGAACAATGTGCAGATTAAAAATTAATCATGCCATATGATTAATCATACCTACCTAGATATGATCAAGAGAAAAGACAGAGATTATTGCGAACTTTGTGAAGTTAGACCCAAACCGTAAAATTTTAAATATTTTTTATTTCAAATGATTATTTAGCTGGATCATAAACTAATTAACTTTGATACTTAATAACTTACTTAATGCAACATGATGCTGAAAGATATAATTTCATCAATATAATTAAAATTCTAATAAATAAAGACAATCCATCTTATATTTATATAATAAGAAGCACTAATTCTGTTCTGAAACCCATAAGAATTAAATTATAAAAATTAAAATTAGTTTATGATCCAGCTAATATAATTCTTTTTTATTTATTTTTTATTTCTTCCATTTATCTATTTAATATATGTGTACTATTTATTTTTTTCTCTATGCTTATTTTTGTACTCTGCCAATATCTTATAATTAATTTTTATTTTTTTCACTGATAATTAACCATACATTTGGATTTAAATGTCGGCAATCAGCACTAGCGGATCCAGGATTTAATTTTGGGGGGGGCTTCAGCCCGAAAGCTTTTTTTTCATAAAAATAACGATAATTGCTTTAGAAAAAAAGAAAGAAACTAACAACCTGTATGAAATGGTGTTTAAGTGATTCCTAAAGTCCTTTTAATATTAATCACACGAAAAATAATACTTTAAGAGATACTTTTTTTATATTTTTATCGATAAAACGTGGTTATATTTTACCATTTTGGGGGGGATCCGCCCGTGGCAATCAGTACAAGACAATACATCTTCCTTGAATATAAAAAAGTGAATAAAAATCCATTTATAAGATTATTTTTGATTTATTTCCAATACTTCGATATCTAAAATTGTAATCACTTTATCTAAATGACGAATCACTTTAACTTTTCCAAGAATAGATCATATTCAATATTAATTATTAATCCAACGTTAATTAATTGGAAAATATATACTAAAACGTAGATAGATACAACCTTAAATTGTACATCAATAATTCTATAATAAGGCGTAAAATAATAACACTTTTTATTTAATTATATGGTAAAAGTATACTAAAGGTTTAGAAAAATAATTATCACTTTAATAGTCATTTCAAAATATTTTAATATTTATTTTGATTTTGATAAGATTTAAGATAAGCGTTTTGAAACAATTCCATATACGAGGTGTCACTTCTTAACTACCGGCACATTTCTTTTTCCATTGCCGCCAAATGAAGATCTAGCCGCGACATATATCCTTATTACAAACGTATATTGCAGACGGATGCACATAAAGCCTGGATGGACTAACCCAACTTTACGTTGTTACGTACCATGGACTTTACAATGGAGCTTCAACCTGGAGGCTCCAAATTTGTAGTAATCCTTCTCTTCATGGACAGACAAATCGGTCCAAATCTGTGGATTATGGCTGCTCAGAGTCAGCATGCGCACGAGTACCTTTATTAACTTTATTAATTTTCTTGAAACATGCAGCTAAAGATAAAGGAATCAATCGTTACTTTATCGATAAATATAATCGACAAAGGAATTAAAATTAATTTAAATCTTCATTTTTGTTTGGAACCAATATATTTACAAATTTCAATAAGCTGTATCTTTGCTAAAAATTATCCAATTTCGATGATTTTTTTTTCCTTTTGTAGGAAATTTAGTAATCTTTTACATATCGATAAATAATATAAACTCCTCCTCTCTCGATCATAGAGGCCTCAAGTCGACGAAATGAGACATGTATTCAATGATAGTACTACAATTAACATAAGGTTGTGCGTATGCCTTGCGTTACCTTAAAAATAGTACGTTTTTGAACTTGAAAACGCAGGATCCGGGTCTTGCTGTATGCATCAAAATCTTCAAGGTCCAATTTGACCCGCATCGATCTACAGACCTACCACCGTTCCAGTATTGAAGCCTAGTAAAATGTTTGTATTGACTTTATTTATTTTAGAAAGAAAAGCAAAAGTTGAGAATACGATTCGCTAACCCCCAGTGAAATTCTGAATCCAACGGTACCCCATTCATGGTATTTGAGCATGACAGGAGATTATATTTGGTACGAAACCGATTTCGAACCTTACTGTAATAATATATGTGGGGATATTATCAACCCCATCTCGTTGACGTTTTCACTTCTGTTGTGTGGTCTTAAGCACACACCGTAGCTTTTGTTATTTTAGGAATTTTTCGCTCGAAATGCTCTCCCGTACCCTCAGGTTTAGAACCACGGCTCTACTCCATCAACTATGCTCTGACACCTGTCGAAGCTTTTCCAACTTTCCCCCCTGAGGCCTATTTCAATCATTCGTCTAGAATGTGAACTAACTCGACAGTGCCAACCTACCCCGCTCTCCCCCCAATTTCTATTGAATTGTTGCAGTTAAAAATCATTATAATATTTTATATAATATTATCTTTTTTCGGAATAAACTAAGACCACAAGGTTGCCGAAGATAGTCAAGGATGACGAGTCATTCACCCAACCAGTTCGGTGGGCTCATGTCGTCAAGACCGGAAACTTATTCTCTTAATTAGCTTGATAGCCTCCCATTCATAGATTGTTCGCGAGGGCTCCTTACGCAGCTGTCTCCAGCGACTAATTCATATCCCAACCATATCGATTATCAAATATCGAGTTATTCTCTCTCTAAAACTAGAACAGGTAAACACCTGCGGAAGTGTTTTTATTTGCATATGCCCCGAATTCGCAAATTAAATTCCACTTGACAAATGTCGTAATATATATTTTTGAAAATGTCATGTATATTTGCAAATGAATAATTTATAAATGTCAAATCCAAAATAAATTTATTTTCTTCATTAATTTAACTTTCCATATGAATGTTTCATAATGAGAGATATCTTACTTTAAATTATAAACTTAGTTATTATAAATTATTTATTATGAAATACTATTAATTTTGAGATTAGATATCTGTTAAAAATGAATTAATGGATTTAAATTGTGTCTCCAAGCATAGATTAGCCCTTACAATTTACTATTTATTTGCTTTTTAACAACGTTTCTAACTAGTTTGCTTTTTTTCGAGTTATCAAAATCCAACCACGATTCCATAGATTCCAACAAAATTCCGTTATATCACTCTATTTCCAGTTAACAAAAATAAAAATCGAAGGTAGTACTGGGTTCGAGAATTGACAAGCAATATACAATATATGAATAAAATTCGATTTTTATTTTTGTTTACTGGAAATAGACTATAATAGGGTGATATAATGAAATATTGTTAGAATTTATGGAATTTTGGTTGGATTTTGATAACTTGAAAATGAGCAAAATGGCTCAAAACGTTATTAAAAGTGAATAAATAGTCAATTATAAGGGATAATCTATCCTTGGATACACCATTTATAAGTACACAAAGTGCCCTCGAAATAAATATATAAAAGATGTAATAGATAAGTTAAACCACAAATTTAAGTTAAGTATAGTTATAGTATCGAAATATCGATATAATTATAAATACGTATTTCGATATATATTTTAATATCCATATTTAAATTTTATTACCGAACCTAATTAAAAAAAAAAATGTATTTTTTCAAACAAATTTATTGAGATATATTACAATCTGTCACAATGAAGGACATTTATAATAGTATATTTATTCATAATAGGATATTTATAATAGGACATTTATTCACAATAAATAAAAAAAATTAAATAAACAAACAAAAAATAAAACTATTGCAGTCTTCAAGAAAAGCCAACCTCACACCAAGACGAGAGTATTTTCAAATACAATAACTGAGACATAGAATATTTTTTTTTTTTCAATATTAGCAATATTTTTTTTCAGTTTATAATGAACATTTTAACATGTTGTATAGATTTAAACCACGATTAATTCATTAATTTTTATTTTCAAACTCATTTTTGTTTTTTTAATAGTTTTATGTTGTGCAATTTAATTCATTTTTCTCAACCTCTTACAATTAATAATAGAAAGAAAAAATGAAAGAAAGTAAATTTTATTCTTGGACGTTTAGTCCCCTCAGAATAATTATAATGAACAAAGAAATGACAATTGTCTGGCGATTATTAATAATTAAATGACAATTAATAATTAATTAATTTACAAAGTTGTCTAATATTGATATTAAAATAACAAAAAGATACTGTAGTAAATATCTTGTGGTAGACATATGAATTTAAAGATGAATATATACGAATGAGTTCACGTATTTGTAAAAATAAATATAAATATCTGCAAGATATCGCTATAATGTAGCTGACATCTCTAAAATACAAAATAACTTTATTTTTACATATATTCGGAAGATTGATTACTGAGGAGTTGGAAAAATTAATTGTGTTTAAATGAGGTCAAGAATAAGGATTTCAGTATAAAGCTTGGTAGGGAATTTCTAAACTAGGTAGCACGTTTAAGGAAGGATTTTTTAATGGAAATAGTTCTATGGGTTTGAGTAAGTATGTGTAAATATTTAATTTTTGTGATTTTCAATTTTGATTTGAAAAAAAAAAGTGGGTACAGTATTTTGAGTCGCTTGATAAAGGTTTTATCTTTTCATTTTGACATGTGGGTCCCATCCTTCAGTCATCCTTCTTTCGGATATTAGTCCAAGGTCTGTCTGAGGAATTTGGTTGTTGCAGATATAAACTAGTGGGCACGTTTCTCGTCTAAGTGTAAATGTACAAGGATGCAGCTAAGGCTTCTCAGGTAATTCAAGAACACCTAGACGACATAGCTTGTTGGGCTAGAAGGTAGAGAATAAAAATGAACGAGTCTAAGAGCCAATTTGTTTCATTTACACTTAAACATGACTTTTGTCCTGCAGTGTTCTTTAATAATATCGCTCTGCCACCTTCAAAAACAGTACGATATTTGGGTCTCCACTTGGACAAACGACTGATATGGACATACCACATATAACAAAAAAGAAAAGAACTTAATCAGCGATACGGACTTCTTTCTAGCATTGTAGTGATGTAATATAAAAATTAAAAAAATAATAATAACTTAATATGTAAGGAAAGAAGTTCTAAAAACTAAAACAAAAAAGATATACATATGTTTCCTAAGATATTTAAGTGATTATGCGTAAAGATTGGGAGAAGAAAAAATAAAATAAAGTATACGTATATATACACATAGCGAGAAGTGTGTTGAAGATAATTAGAAAAAAAAAACATTTCACCGAAATACAATTTCATGAATAAAAAAATTAGAAATTAAGAAAAACAAATTTTATCTACTCACAATGCTCAGTGAGTGGTGATGTAAATTCACGTTCAACACAGAATAATCTAATTTTCTTAATCTTAATCTAATTATTAAAATTAAAAATAATGAATATAGTTTCACGTAAATAAAATAAAAATATCATGATGAATTGAAAAAATTAATTATTATTTCGTTACTGTATCCAACATTAAATAATTGGTAGAATACAGATAACCGAACAGCGAACCATAGAATAAGAATGCAACTAAATCTTGCCTTACAAACAATAATAAATTCCTAAACGTTCCAGCTCTTAATTACAGGAGATATAGTGTGTCGTACACCTTGTGAATTACAAGTCAGAGGGTAATATCAAGGGCGATATATCACGGGCTAGATGTGACCCAATGGTTCAACGCCGAGCGTGGGAGGTGGCAACTGATTGTATGCTAACTGTCAGGGCCGGATGCGGTTTTTGTCAAGCACATGAGCCCCCGCAAAAAATTTACACTCCCAAAAATCTCGGGTCAGTCAACCGTAGGGCCTTGGCTAGCGCGTACCCGCCTTCCAGTTAGCAATTCAAATCCCCGCTCATTATGTACTTATTGAGAGTTCCGTGTGTAACGCGTCCTTCCTCAAGATCAAAGAACTATACGGATTTGTACGTATTTAAAATTATTATTATTATAGTATTTAATTTACAAATATGAATATTATTCATTCCTTCATATTTATAATTTAACACTAATTAATGAAAAACATCATCTTTTGAACAGCAATACAAGAAAAATTAGAAAGTATTTAAAAAAACAAAAACCTTACTTTGACAAGTAAGGTCATTATCATATCTATTAAGTAAAGAAGGAAAAAAAATACTCTTTTAATTGTATATTTTGAAATCACATTAAAAAATTTGTTGTACCAAAGTTCATCAATCCAAAAAAAAAATATATATATATATTTCATTTTAACCCCTTGGGTACTTAATTGGGTACCCCCATACCAGACTTAATAATAATAATAATAATAAGGCTTAGCGAACCCGAAGGTTCGATGCCGACACCACCAATCGCTTGTTACACACCTCCCTCCACCGTTCGCCGTCCAAACCCAGTTCCTTCAGATCGGCTTTAATGCAATCTTCCCATCTTCGCTTCGGTCTATCCCTCGGACGCTTACCATTCGGCACAGCAAATATTAACCTTTTAGGAATTCTCTCGTTGCTAAGCCCAACAACTTTACAAGCCCATTTGATTCGCCGCGATGAAATTACCTCAATTATATTACCCGGATACATCTCACGCAATTCGGCATTGTGTAACCGTCTGAACTCTCCGGTCAACTCATCCTTTTTCGGTCCGAATATTCTACGCAATACTTTATTTTCAAAAACCTTAAGACGCTGCTCATCCCTTAATGTAAGCGGCCAAGTTTCGCATCCATAAAGAACTGTAGGTAAGATAATTGTTTTATAGATTCTAATTTTTAAGTTTCGGGACAAGAGGCGCGAACTAAGTAGTTTTGTCACAGAAAAATAACAAGCATTCCCCGCCTTCAGTCTAACCTTAATCTCTTCTTCAATTTCGATTTTTCTAGTTATCGTAGAACCTAGATACCTAAATTTATCTACCTGTTCAAACATATTACCATCTATATCGATATCACCAGTAGTATCGCCATTTTTGCAGCTAACCATATATTTTGTTTTATCCACGTTTATTTCGAGTCCTAGTTCTTTCCCGGCTTTCATTAACGTTGTCGTATTTAGTTTTATAATACCAGACTTAAACGAATAGAAACCGCCCAACGTTTCCGACTACTCCAGCACTTACTAGACAAACGCTCTAAACTGCCAACTATTTACAAAAGACTCATTTATATTACTATAATAAGGCCTATTTGGAATTACGGGATCGAGCTTTGGAGCTCTACTAAACCATCAAATTCCTCTCGTATCCAATCCCTTCAACCCAAAATCTTTCGTGAAATCCTTAATGTTCCCTACTTTGTCACTAATAAAATCATCCATAATGACCTTAATGTACCATATGTTTCCGATTTAGCTCAATCCAGATACCTGTCCTTTCATAATAAACTTCTGAACCAACCGAACTCTCTCGTTTCCAACCTTGCTTCCTCTTCTATTCCTGATAACACTCCGAGGCGTCTGAAAAGAAGATGGCCTCGGAACCTTCTAATATAGAAATGTAATTGGAGTGCTACCAATGGGTAGTTTCTCTTCATGTTGTACATGTCATGTTACTTGTTCATATTTACTTGTTGTATTTATTATTTAATACAGTTGTAAATTTCTTTAATAAAAAAAAAATATATTTCATTTACAATTTATATACATCTTTTAGACCAAAATTTAATACGTGAAACTAAAAAATTTTTTTTTTCTTTCCAATTTAAACTTCTTTCTTATTTATAGGATTCATGACTTTTTATTTGTATAAATTTGAACAAAGAATTTTAATCTCAATCATTAAAAAAAAAATGTTCTTGCCTGAATAACCATAAGGTTTGAGAATGTTACTGTTTTTTCACTGAAAAGTTCCTTTATAATTTTAATTTTTAAAAAAAGATGAAAAAATTAATAGAAAAATCGTTCATAAGAATCGATTCATGACAATGTATGAATCGTTGAGAATCGATTCAGTTAAAAGAATCGAATTTCCCATCTCTACTTCAAATTACTTCTCGATCGTCTCTGAAATAATGTTGCACAAATGCGAGACCGAGACTTGGTCTTGCAAACTCAGTCTTAGTCTAGGTCTTAGTCCTGCGCAAGACTCTCCTAACAGTCTTGCAGTTACCTATTAGCTTATTACTAGAGAGATATTACTGAATTTTATTAGATATGAGAAATCTAACTAAGTCTGAATGAAAAATTAGAAGAGTTAAGTAGAAAAGTATATTGATTCCACCAATTCTTTACATATAGTAACTAAAATTGTCAAGTATTAGTAACTATTGGCTTGGTCTTGGTTTTGCAACTGATAGACGGATTTTTGGCAACAGTACTCTGCAACGTTAAGAGATGACGAGGTAGGGGTAGTCCAAAAAGAAAAAAGTACTTAAGATATCGTTTAAATGCGTTTCATTCATTAACTCAAATGTGTATATACACACATACAAATATGTGTAAGTATGTAAATATATATATATATATATATAAACACATTTTTGAATGAGAAGCAAAAGACTGTTTGGTAGTTGGTAACATCTGGTGAGTGTGGTTATTGCCTCAGGTTGAGTTCTGTCTAGCTCAGCATTGCTTAGGGCTGGTGTACATATTTCTGAGTCGTGCCTTCTTCTCCCGTATGGCCTGGCTCCTTGGATCTTCGAGCAGTGTACGTCCGTAGAGAGTTCTAAAAGTATCTGCAAACTATACCAACATAGCTTGTTCGTTCCAACAGCGTTGGAATAATTTTATAATACTTAATGGATAGAATTGACCGAACCTAAACCAGGTCAATTTCGAATGACTTTCAGTCTGTTACAAGATTACTATCATATTCATATAATTTTTTTATCTCGATTTAACATATTAATATCTGTTTCAATTACTGACCACCAGTGAATTTTCTGAACTCGCAATCAAAGTACCAAGTGTATACCAAGTATGATAACGGGTGCTACTGAGCATATCTGTAAAAATAGAAGATTTAAACTCTCTGTTTTTGGCAATAATAACTTCCAATTAAACAACAATTGATTTATTTGTTGTATTTCCAAGTTTACATGTTTACGTTTCGGGATATTTACTCCCATCTTCAGAACTACAATCCCATGTTTCTTTGTTGATTCATGGCTAAAAATGAGTTAAATATAATGCATGTTACAATACTTGTTAAAATTGAGTTGTTACATTAAATTTGTAATTACCTTAGGTCTAATGTAGATTTAACGAATTATTTATTTTTTGTACTAAACTTCTTGATCATGGTCGGTTTTTTCAAGCGTTGATTTTAAAAATATAGTAGTATAAGATATCAGGGGAGCAGGGTAACGGAATAGGTAGAGCACTGTCTTCCAAAGCTGAAGGTCCTGGGGTAGAAATAGGCTGATGGTAGATAGTTATTTACTCTGTTTCAACAGTCTTGGTTCGACCATTCGAAGACCCTCCTGGGGCCCACTCAGATTCTATAAAGTGGGTAATATTAAATAATTAATTAAGGTCAGAAAACTTGGCGGTTGAGCGTAATCTCTGCCCGATCACCTACCTGCACAACCGTTGACTTTGAAACAGTACTTCCTTACAAAGTATTGAACCGAAGATCCTTCATGTATTGTTGTTGCAGAGGTTTTTTTGGGGGAGTGGAGGGGAGGGGTTTAATATAAGTTATTTATTATCATAAAAATTTAGCTGGGCTGAACCTACTATAAGCACCTAATTTCAAAATATTACGTAGAATTGATCACTAAAATGAGACTTGAGATCATAAATATACAATTGAAGGGTTAATTGCAAAAACCCCACTAGTCATAAAAAATGCAAATTTTCAGGAACACAAAAAACCCGTTTATGACTAAAATTTTATTCTTTTTTATAACATTTTTTTTATATAAATATCAGAAATGGTATCAGTATCAATGCTGAGATTACAAAATGCACCCTTTGGCAGTGGAAAAAGAAATGTGGTGGAACATGTGGGTTTTTTTTGCAGAATTCCTCCACAAGTCGAAAATTATTCATTATGTCGTTATCAGATAACAACTTACGTTGAAGGTCTTGTTTATTTATTAAAATGATTATCAAAGGAAAATCTTTAAAAAATGAGGAAATAATAATGTATTAACCGTCACTATTGTCGTCGTTATCAGTGTCATATTTATGCAGGAGGAAAATTTATCGTTTTAGGCATTTTGAATTTCGAAGCTGATGAATTGGCTCGATCAAGCGACATGGTTAAAGTCTAGACTACACTAATAGACATGTAGCGCGATTTTAGTCTCTGAAAGATGTCTCAGTTTGTCTATGTAGACAAATCCTATAGACCGAAAATCGCAGGTCTAATGTCTCGTGATCGAAATGGGAGACATTATGCAACTTTAGACTTGTTGCGCAACATTTTGACAGTGTGGATGTTACTCGGTGTCTAGAGACGAGACACTTCCCAGTCTTCCTCCAGCTGCCTAGTGCTTGATTCGGCTGTTTACAGTTATTTTGAAAAACTTTTGATCTAACGAGAAAGTTTTAAAACTAATTGAAGATTACCTTGGCGTCTCTCAGTCTTAATTTACTTAATAATGCATAACTGAAACTAGGTTTTCGTTTTCGCGGTCCTTTACTTGTAATTAGCACTAAGCAGAAACTCATTCCGCACTATGTCCTCCATGGTGGACTGTGGAGATGAGACTGAGAAATTCACGTCGTAGTGTGTAGACAAGACAAAGAACAATATAGACCATGTCTAGAGACCATTTCTAGACGGTCTATAGACAAATAGCGCAACTATATCTACTATTGTGTACTAGGCTTAAAAATAACGCAACAACACAACTCAATATTCACGGACATTCACATCGCGTATCTTACACTCCTTTTCCGTCACTTTTGCCTATTTTCGCAACCACTGATGACCATTTTCGTCCATGGTCGTTTTAAAATAATGGGAAAAAGCAAGGAACTGCGATGATTCTGCGCTGTCAATAACTTATTACCTCGTATCAACAGCTCGGGAGGCCGTTCTAGCGGCGTGGCTAAAGGAATTACTATTGAAAAATTGGGTTCTTGCTCGAAATCTTCCTGACTTGTTAGGTTTTTGCAGAATCACCGTATTTTCCTTGGTGTATACAATCCAACTGGTGGATTTTTTTGATAGACTTGATTATATAACCATGTGAGGAACGCCTTACACACCACAATGGTGGCTTTAACATTTTTTCGATTTCTTTGGCAAGTGGTGTTTTTTATATCAACCCCTCAATTTAAAAATATGTACTTCTCGAAAACGATTTCTCAGAACTATTGTCCAAGAATAGGGGTAAATTTGTATTTTTAGGAAGTACAAGAAATTGTTTGTATTGTGGCGCAACAAACCATAGCTAACAATGAGAGACCAAATTTGGCTTCGTATTGAGGTATTTGTGTTTTTCAATTTTAAATTATTAAAAATTGTATAATAAATTTATTACAGAGATACTCAGTCATGCTGAGATCATTCATGAATTGTTCCTTCAATGGCCCTAAGAGATGAATCGTCGTATCCTGTAGTCCGAGATTAGGGGGTTTGGAGGTAATGACCAGGGGCCAGTCCTCCAGCACAGTCTACGAGCTTAATTGACTCAAAGAGGGATGTGGTCCTTTTATGAAGGGGAGAAATAATTTTTGTCTTGTTCATTTCCTTATTCGCCTCTCCAGTGAGAGTCCTCCTGGAGCCTCCAGCCTACATTGTCCTGGGCGGTCAGGTAGCCCCAGTAATTGAGGAACAGCCTTCCGCTCCGCACGGTAAAAACTATAATAAATAATAATAATAAAAAACAGGCTTGGGGTGCCCAAAGGCTCGATGCCGATACCACCGAAGAAGAGGACCTACCAGACACAAGGTAGTCAACAACAAAAAATCAATACTTGAAAAACTTCAATGGATTCTATTCTATATTTATTTATTTAAATAATTATATTCAATAGAAAAAGGGTCTTTTTAATATCCATAATTAAAATACATTACTTTAAATTTATTCAAATGTTCACCTCTTCAGGGATAAAATCTGATTTCACAATATATTGTGAATTTTCATCTGAAAACAATATATACGAAAATTCTTTTAGAGGATATACTAGTAGACGTTAGTCCATTTATAAAACTCATAATAACATTAATTTTAATTATTGAGACTAAAAAGGCCTTTTTTCTACTGATACTTATTAAAGTTGAATTTAATTTATTTGTTAAAGATTATTTTACAATCTTGTACAAACCATACATATATGAATAACTTTATTTCACCTACATTAGTCTAGTCTATCATAACTGTACATTAACTTACTATGAAAACAATAACTAAACAATAATACTTCATTACATTCCAATTAATTTCTATCTACATTATTAATAAAACCATAAGAAAAAAAGAAACAAACAGTTAATTGAACTGACCAACAATTATCCTTAGTCATAGCACTTGTGTGTGGAACATCAGAGCTTAAGGATTCCAGTGAATTGCACGCTGACATTGTGAACCAGTAAATCTGGTTGAGTTTCTCTATGTTATCGATTCGAAGTAAGTCTTGTATCTTGTTTATATCACTTGGCGCAGAGAGAAATGCTCCTAAATGTTTGTGTCTGTCGTCTATTAGCTTTTCACAGTACAGAAGGATATGGAACAGGCTGTTAGAAATGAATTTGTTACAGAGAGTTCTGGTTTCCTGTGCTTTGATGTAGAAACTTTTGTTTTTCGTATAGAGCTTAATTAATTCGGGATTTGAAACCCTTAACTGACTTATTGATCTTAGCTTTTTTATGTTAGCTCTATACATCAAATAGGACTCTGGGCTGGAAATATTGAAGCTGGAAATAGTTCTATATATGGGATTTACTTATTAAAGTATCTTTACCAATATCATATTTGATTAAATATTATATTTTACTGTATATTTCTTTATTTTAACTGGTTTCATTTTTCATTTCAGCTTCGTTTTTACTTTCACTTACCAATATAGAAAATAATAGAATAGAACAGAATAAACTTTATTCTGGGACGAGGTCCCTTATTAATAACAATTATGAACAAAAAATAAAAACCACATGTGGCCAAACATTACATTAATCAAAATTAAAGAATATATACAGTATCTTCAGTGAAAGTATATCATAACAAATAATAAAGTAACACCATTTTGCAACAAAAAAAAAAAACATTATTTAAATGAAAAGAAAAACAGAAATCAGGTAAAATTAAAAACAAAACATTATAAGCACTATGGATTGATTTTTAAAATTAAAACTCAAACAATTTCAACAACCATTCATCTCAGTCAAATTTTCATTTATAATATTTATTTCAATGTACAATTTTGGAACGTGAGCTGTTATTTCGGAACTAGAATTTTTACTTTCTAATTTTTCAGTGAATATTTTACCGAACGTTTGCTTTAATAAACTTCAGTTTAAAATGTCTGTTGATTTCGCCAAAAAATCTATCGAAAAAACTACTACTCAAACAAATTAGAATCAAGTAATTTATTTAAAATAAACTTTAACCCTAATATAAATCAAAAACTGTTTATTTTTCATTTAACGTAACTTTTTTTAAGAACTTAAATAAATAAAAGTCAAACTTTTACTGTATACCAAGAACTTAATTACAGAAAGGGTCGATTTATTTTTATTTTTTCTCTTCAGATCTTAATCCGTATCTGTCATTCATTAATTTGGCAATAAGCAGATGAGCTGTTGTGAATATGGAAAATCGCATTAACTAAAATTATGTAATGAAACAATTAAAAATCAGACAATTACCTAAATGAAATTCCTAAGTTCCTTACGACATTACAAAAATGTATTGTAAGGACGACTGAATTCCCACTACAATGGAAGTATTCTCATAATAAAATTATACAAAAAAAGTAATTTTCAATCCTTAATTTTACCGACCTATCAGTCTCCTTCCAAAATGGTCCAAAATATTCGAAAAATTAATATGCAAAAGATGCCTAAAACGTCAACCAAAAAATAACCCCTCTTCCTCTATTCTTTCAACAACACACCAAAGACACAGAGTTATTGACTACACTTCTGGAGCACTATGGAAGAACGAATTCGCAATCGGCGTGTTTCTGGCTGTTGCCCAGACATTTGATAAGTCTGGCACCAGGGACTTTAAACTCAAAACTATCTTACCTCATACATACTATCCATTCCTATATTTAAAAAAACTGTTTTTTCTAAAAAGTTTCGATTTCTGCTTTTATCTATATTTTATGGTCATATGTTAACTGACTAATATACTAAGCAAATTGTTCGAAGGAGAGAATGTTAATAAATTGCTGGTCACAGATGAATGTAAAAGTTAAAATTCATATAAAATAATATTTTTCATTTTATATATTTATTATATTATTATATAAAAGATCATTGAAATTTCCATTTATAACCTGTTGGTAAGAAAGGGTGGGACTAAACACGCTACCCAAGAGCTCTGGCAGTTTTTTGTCACAGAGGAGGTGAGAGGGACCCAAACATAAACCCTGGGAACATACCAAACCTTTAGCGAATTATACTTCAAGCTTCCGTTCCATATATCACTATATTACAATAAATAAAACTTATTATATGACGTCGGATTATTAAAAAAAATATCACAAAGTATAGTCCTGGAGCCCGTGGCAAAAAAGATATATTTCATACTAAGGTTTGTCCTTATAAATTGATCATATGCACTTCTGCAAGCATATAGCCGCTGGAATACAAAATGGAGACCCTACATAGGTTGTAAACGTATATATATAGAGGACTTACAGATATATAAAGCTATCATTCCTTTAAATTTATAGTATTTACAGACTTAAGACATGAAATAATAGTGAGTTACCCCATACACATGGATTTCAAGTCGAAAAATTGGATTTACGGTTCAAAAGGTTTACTTTTTTCGGTATTTCACTTATATCAGTGAAAATATGCCTTCTATCTATAATAATACCATATATGAAAATAAAGCTGACAAAATTTGCAATAGAAATGTTTTTATTAGTTATATTCTATAATTTCCGAGTTATCCGCCCTCGTAATTCATTAATTTCGAGAAAAAATAATTTCATCGCATTTTTATCATTATTTGACTCGCCAACTCTTTATGTCTTCAATTAGGGAAAAGTCATGAAGAAGAAAGTTGTTTAACATTAAATTTGCTTTAAGAATATATAAATGATACTTTACCATATATCTTCAACCATTCAAAGACTATAGCAATTATAACTTAAGGATTAAACTCCGAAACTATACAGAAAAACATACTTTTCGCAATTTTCGTTATTACACGGCTCTTAATCTGCATATATGACAACATACGTGTGTATACATTAGCTTACATAATATACTGTCCTATAGACTATAGATTAAAAGCTGTGTATTAACGAAAGATGCAAAAAAAAAAAAAAAAAAAATACATACAAAATTATTGTTTTCACTATTTTTTTATTAATTAAAATTATATTTAGGCAATTATGTTTATTATAACACATGAAAAAATTTCATGGGAAACCAGAAATAAAAGTTTATGATAATTGATTGTAGTCATTTATTTAGAAAACGTGGGTGTTTTTCGGTGACAGAATGTAGTCACATTTTTTTTTTTTTTACACAGCTTGAGATTAATCTCAACTCTTCCCCTTAGATACCTCAACTTAATTAATATGGAATTAAACCTCATACGAGAAAAATTGTCCAAAAGTAGTTTATCTCTGGTATAGTTGAAAGATGAAAAGAATATATATTATTTTCGAGCGATTAATTTATAATTTTTTTAAAAACAGAACTTATCTTAGTTTGACCTCACAAAAGTACTCATTAAATGGTTATAACAATGGCAAAATACTTTCGTTTGAAGTGATTTTTGTCTAGTTCACTGAGAAGCAATTGTTAGTTATCTAAATAAAACATTTTTTTAAGTTATCGCTGCCCTAATCAAATCTTTAGATCGACTTAATTTGTTTTTTAAAAGAACGGAAAAATTACTTTTATTCGCTAACTCTCTCATGAAATTCCGAACACAACGGTACCCCACGCATGGCATTTGAGCATGACAGCTTATATTTGGTTACAAAACCGATTGAAAGGTTAGGAACCAATTACAAGAAAAAGCCCTATTAACGGATGAGCACATTCCTCAAGTCTCGAGCATTTACTTACTAAGTGGTGACAAAATTTATATCGCCTGTTAAAAAATCCCTTGTCTCACCTAGGAAATCCTCCATAAAATACAAGCCTGGCAAACGCCCGAAATTCGACTACTAAATTCCTAGAAGTGAAAAAAAGAGGCCCTAGGAATGTTCCCCTTCGATTCCCTTTTTGGGAGATAAAAAGAGTCCCGAGTCCTTCCATTCCTCCTGAGGAAGGAAGAGGAATGTACGTTTTAATCGAATAACCCGGAGGAGAAGTAAGAAATCAGAAGGGTTAAGGGAGCGATTTTTCTCTAAGATAAAAGCTCCTCATTAAGAAGTTGCTTCTTGGACCTCCCGCAACAATCCCACCATTATCCGATCATGACTTGACAAAAAACTTTTATTTTTTTCTCTCTTCTCTTTATTTAATCGATCTCTGTTGTCGGCGACTCTGTTGTGATTGTAAACAGTATCGTGGAGTGGGGGGAGAAGGATTGAACAACATGATGAGATTCGAAAGATCGAGAGAATGCTGCACCCGAAATCTTAATAAATATTTTGAATAAATTATATTAGTCCGTGTTGCAGATAACTTTATATCAAATTATTAACATTATCAACAAATTAACATCCACCTGAAACTCCGTAAATAGCTTTATCTTATCGTAACATACAAATATTTTATTTACGAAAATTCTCGAAATTGGAGCGTTTTCAATCTGGTGATCGGCAAACTTTGTCAATTATATTAGGTACTAAAAACTCAAGTAAATATCCATTTGAATCGTAACATAACTTGAGCACAAACTCAAGAAAAAAGTTATACATTAATTTATTTATAATAAATTTATTTATTATTTATTTAATTTATTATTTATTTATAATAAATTTACAAAAAATCAAGTATATTCGTACATGGATATAATGACATGAAACACAAGTTGAGAAACTACCCACTGGTAGCACTCTAATAATATTTCTGTATTAGGAGATCACGGGGCCATATTCTTTTCAGACGCCTTGGAGGGTTATCAGGAATTGAATAGGGAGCAAGTTGAACTAATTTGTTATCTAAATCTACCAAATTATCATTTCAGCTAGTTATAAAGCTACAATCAGCTCCAAGTCATTCGAAAAGTTTTTCCAAAGAAACTATTATTTTTTACAACCTGAACATTCCCAAAAATCAAAAACTTAGTGATACAGATCCCTTTTTATCAAATTTTTAACATTCGTCTAAAGCTTCGTGAATAACTTCATCTCATCTTAACTTTCAATCTCATCGAAATTGGTTTTCTATCTGGAGATCGGTAAACTTTGAATATTTAATTAGGTATTAAAAACTCATGAATACCCATTTGCTTTTCAATCGAACCATACAATAATATGATAAAAAAGTCGGAAAAAAAAGGTGTCCATCACAAAATTATTGGTCATTTTATCATGACCTCCACACCTAAAATGTCAAAATAACTAGGTTACATATGCCAAAAGCCCGATATTTTTTAAGGCCAGCTTTTATTTTTCGACTTTTTGATCATATTATTGTACGATCCGAGTGAAAAGCAAATGAGTATTCATGAGTTTTTAGTACCTAATTAAATAGGTAACCTGAAAAATTAGATAGATTGAAAACAAAATTCGATGAGATTGAAGGTTACGATGTGATTATGTTTTTACGAAGTTTCAGGCGAATGTTAAAAATTTGATAAAAAGAGGTCTGTACCACTAAGTTTTTTTTACCTTTGGTAAATTTTCAGGATGCAAAACAAAAAACTATAATATTCTATTTGAGAAAAACTTATCGAAAGATTTGGAGGTGATTGCAGCTTTACAACTAGCTAAAATAATAATTTAGTAGGTTTAGATAAACAAATTAGTTCAAAATATATCATTAATAACCAAATTAAATAAATTAATGTCTAACCAGACAAATCTATTTGAAACCAATTGTATACAATCGTAACCGTAAAAAAACTCATTCTTAAGTATCGAATGGGTTTTAGTATCCATTTAATAGCTTCAATCAAACACCTCTAGAGAATTTGAGACTATAAAAAATAATCTTAAAACTGAAGTGTGTTCTTGATTATCTCAATGGACAAGTTCATTCACTATTTCATCTTTGAAACGATACGTCATTATTATCAATATTCTAAAAAAAAATGTTTTTTAAATTTTGTAGTTATTTTTCAGGTATACTTTGTGTTTTTCAAAGTTGTACATCGGCTATATTAGTTGATGATAACTGTTAGTATGAATAATTTAACTTCTTAAATGTATGTATAAACAACACGTTAAATTTTTAAAATTCTCATTAGCTTTTATCGATTTTAAGGCCTTT
Organism: Nezara viridula; assembly: GCA_928085145.1. NCBI lineage: Eukaryota > Metazoa > Arthropoda > Insecta > Hemiptera > Pentatomidae > Nezara > Nezara viridula. The sequence goes on along the minus strand of OV725080.1, from coordinate 149,668,757 downwards.
AAATCCTTTTCTTTGAGGCATTGTTTACACAATGATATTAACTATGTCAGTTGTACAGTAATTTAGTAACCAAATGTGTACGAACAACAAAAAATAAGTTTAATAAGTTAAAGTCAGTCATTTAGTCAGGTAAAATTTTTTTTATCTAACCCTTCTCTGTTCAGATTTATAATTATACATCGAATAAGCAAATAAAAACCTTTAGTTTCAGTCTAGCTCATCAGTTGTTTTTCTCTGCTGCAAAAAAAAAAATTCATAGATATATATATTTTTTTTAAAACTTATTTATTGAAAAATATTACAATCCGTCTCAAAGGATATTTATAATAATGTTCGGAGATCACCTTCACACTCTATGTACAATAAATAAAATAAATTATACAGAAAAATAATATATATACAATAAATAAGAATAAACATACCTATATACACTATTTACAATCTGGTAAGAGAACTCCGAGCCAGACTTGTCCCTCCAACTGTGGACGGAAAATCATGATTCCAGGAGATCCCTGCACTTCTCTCTCAACCGCGTCACTCGTGCTAAACCCAGTATAGATTGAGCAAAAGTGCTTTAGCCACGTCGTGAGTGGAGAATCTGGCCATTGCCAGAACTCCAATATAATCATAGATATTAAAAAAAAATTTATCATGAATAATTATATGAGAAAGATAGTACAATAAAAATTAAAGTCTTAAATTTAGGTATATCAGTTATTTTTTTTACAAACACAAACATAATTTTTTTCATAATTAACATTGTTGGAACAAGGATAAAATAATAATAATTTTTAAAGTTAAAACTTCTTTAGGTGCGTTTTGCACTTTTTTGGTGGGGAGTGAATAAGACTGATGCCGTCAGACTTGGAAGTGTAACGCTCATTCGGGTAAAGTCGCCTCGAGACTAATCGAAGTGTTTTACATATGGATTAAAATATCTCAAAAACTAGAAATCGAACATGCATACTGTAATCGAGGGAAATGCTAAACATAATAAAGAGAGAGCTATTATTCAAAAGTATGTCTTAATGCGACGCCACACAGTTGGACGAGTAAGAGAAAACCTGCGACATCGGCTAAATATTTTTTTTCCTAACTAGATAAACTGTTTTATTGATACCGTCTGGAATTCGTGAGAATATTTTCAGTTGGCAGAATATACGTTTTTACTGAATAGTTAAATTGAAAAAAATTTGATTTATTCAATGTCGCGAATTTTTCCTTACTCGTCCAACAGTGCGCCGTGTTAGAGAAGCGAAGACATAATGTCGAACACATTTTTATATAAACATAGGTACATAGTTTTATTTCATAAACATCAACTCAAAACATTTATTTGTTTATTTCTTCAACCACTCCTTTTTTTCTTTCTTTTTTTGCTCTCCTTCCTTGCCTTTTAGACTATATGAGTTTTACCGAGCCAGAGGGTGGGGGCGAGGGATATATGCCATAGTTAAAAGCCCGCTCGGCCACCCCGACCTTTTTTCACCACACCTTTTTTTTTTTTTTTTTTTTGTCCTCCCCTTCCTTTCCTGTTATACGGGGATTTCCCAGGCCAGGGGATGAGGGTGGGTGCTTAATGCCAGAATTAAAAGCCTCCTTTGGCACCGGGACACGAACTCGGTATTATTTTAATCACATTATCTTCCAGCCGGGTTGCCAGGCAACGCGCGGTGCAGTGCACACGCGTTAGCCCGCTCGGCCACCCCGCCTCATCTCTTCAATCTAGTCACCTGTGAACAATAAAGACAACCAGAGAGTAGGCTGTCGGAAAGTATAATTGTGTAAGGTGTAAGACGAGTGTTCAGAGGCATCCCTTGACTTGTATTTAATGTTTATAGCTGACCGAGGATATCCTTCATCCACCTTCTTCTTAGTCTCTTATGGATATTGTCGCTGTTGATTGTGTCCATAACTTGTATCAGTGTATTTGTATGTCCATTTAAATTATCATAAAATCTTCTGTAGAATGATGTGGTTCTTAACTATTGGCCTTTGAAGATTTTGTATATTTAAAGCTTCTGAGGTACCATGGATCTTTAATTATGTTCTGAATTTATTTCACTGAAATGTTTGAAGTTTACATATGTGGTCTTTTTGGCTTTTATTTAAATCTGCGTAAGTCCAATGTTATATAGGTAAATGTTAGTGTTCAGTTTCGGTTTGATTTTATTTGTAACCGAAAAAATATTTATTTCATAATTAATATTAATTAACTTCTTGCCGTCCAGACTAAAGTTAAAATTCCTCTTCTTGTATTTAACAAGTAGCCTGCGTCGCGTGGAGCTATTGGTTGGTATTTACACACAGTTCACGGCATAACATCCCTTAAAACCCGTCCACCACGAGAGAAATGGCTACTTAAGTATGTTCAGTTGCACCATCGCGTGTCCACTTAGAAATTATATTTACTAGCATTATTGTCCGTGGTACAAGCCCCTTTTTATCAAATTATTAACATCCGCCAGAAACTTCGTAAATAGCTTTACTTCATCGTAACCTATATTTTATTTAATTAGGTATTGAAAACTCGTAAATACCGATTCTCTTTCCACTTAAATCGTAAGATGATTTGATTACAAATTAGATAAAAAAACGTTGCCTACAAAAATATTGGGCCGTTTGGCCTAATTAATGTCGTTATTTTGACAATTTGATGGCAAAGGTCACGGTAGGTCTTTTGGCCAGATTTATTGTTAATTTATATGAACTATACTGTTATTCTTAAGGGACCTAGTCCCAGAATAAAGATGATTTTCTATTCTATTATATTATATTCTAACACTATTTATTATTTTTTTTTATCCTTTGCCTCTACTCCCCTCTTCCTCCCCCAATCAAAATGGAAAGTCTGCGCAATATTTTAAAGTATTTGTAAACTTATATTTTTATCAACTCTAATTTTAAAATTAATTTAAGTTAATTTTAAAGGAAGGAGATGGTCCGGGGTTGCGGTCATAAATAGGCAAAATAGTGGTAAAACTATTTTATTGAAAGCCAACGTTTCGACCCGACTTTGCAGGTCTTCATCAGGGCTAGAACGGACAAGATACAAAAAGATAGAGAACTGTGGCAATTACATAATATTTAGAGATAATTTATAAACAATGTGAATAAGCTTATTAGAATTATAAACAGTAAGTACAATAAAATATGGACTAAGTAAGCTGAGTAACAAGATCCTAAACTAAAGTAAATAGATGCTAACAATTGTTGTAGTGTAATATATAATAAATGAAAATGTGAGTATAATCTTGTCCGTTATAGCCCTGATGAAGACCTGCAAAGTCGGGTTGAAACGTTGGCTTCCAATAAAATAGTTTTACCACTATTTTGCCTTTTTATAACCACCACCCCGGACCATCTCCTTCCTTTATGATTCAACAGTTAACTATTAAATATTCAATATTAAGTTAATTTTGTTTAATGTTTTGCCGTACTGTACTATTTTGAACTGAAATTCTGTATGTAGGATTGTGTTCTATATAGAAGAATAGAAACCATACACCTTCAATACTTTCTTAGAAATATTTTTGAGTTTTTTAAAGTTTTGCTCAGCTTTACGGCAACTCTAGTTAAAATTAGGAGGTTGAAGTTCAATTTGTAAATTAAATCTCAGAAAAGTGCCTTTAAGGTGGTCTCAACTTTCTTTTTTTTTCTCGTCATTTTTTTTCATGTGTTTTTTAGAAATCGCCCACCAAATTGTATTTGGTTTATTCATGTAGGGATTGAATTGTTTCATCAATGGAACAATTAACCACTTTTCATGTTTTCTGAAAAGAAATAGAGAAAGAGTATAGCAGAAACACAAACACTTAAGATACAATTTATATCCTAATCGAGCCAAGAAATCTAATAAAGAATGTTGAAAAAAATTAAAAACAAGTAGAATATTCTAAAAGAAAAAAAAAAAAACTACATTTTGACTAACAATCATTATGAAGCGGTCTATAATCTATGAATACCAATTATTATAATTCGGTATAATATGAATGTAAAAGCTGATATCATTTAATGTCGGAAATTATAGAGTCCATTAAATGACTGATATTGAAAGAACGGCCTCCAAAAAGTAAGCTATTATGTTATTTCGGTTAGTCTGGACTCGAACCCGATAATCCGGCTGGAACAAGGTTAGTGGCGATAACTTGAGAAGCGGACTCGGTTCAATTAGTAGCCGATACAATCGTAAACGGCGGACAAAGGGATACGGTTTGCCTGTGGAAGAACTAAATTTGGCTCAGTTATAGCGAGTGATTGATCATAGTTTTTGCCTCGGCCGAACCTGATTGGTTTTCTATTGTGCTCCTCCTTGCCTTCTCTCCTCCTATATATTACTGGCCCATTCTTACTAATTACAAGACGGTACAGTCTGGGGAGGTGTCGGCATTCCTCTGGCACACAGACTGTACCTCAATGAAGAAGATGGCTGCTTTATAGGTCTAGGTGTCTGGCATCCAGCCTCCATTCAGCCTGCCGTCAAAGCTATGGGTCACTGTGTTTTGTCTTGGCTCTTAAGAGAACATAAGAAGAAACACGATCTTCCGCTACGAAGGGATAACAAGGAATAGAAAATTAAACTTGATGGTCTATATCTATAGATATCGAACATAACTGAACAACTTATTAAAATACTTTTAAAGAATGAAAAAAAAATTCAGGAAATGCAATAAAAAATTTCTTTAAGGCGTTAGCTGACGTTTCGGCCCAAACATGCGGATCATCAGGGCTAAAAAAAAACGCTGCAAAGTATTTTTGGTTTATTATTTCCCAACAATTATACATCTAAAGTAACATTACCTTTCTAGTGACAAATTAAAATAAATAAAAAGTTAATTCTAATCATTTGCCTAAACATTTAAAAAAAAAAGCATTACTTCAATAACAAATTCAAAAATCCAAAACAAGGGATTTGTAGTAAAACATTAAAAACATCTAGAGACCATATCTTTGCACCTAATTGTCCGATTTTTTTAAAGGAAATTTCTTAAACTTAAAAAACCATGAACTTATTGAGTTATTTGGAATCTAATTTTACCATCCCTCGTAACTTTTTACCAGCTTCGTTTTTATTGAAGTATTTTATATGGATAAATTTAAAGGGCATCAAGAAGAAGACTTTAGCCAATTTTCATTGAAATCGGTACATTTGCTTAGGCGCTACAGTCAATAGCAACGCTGGTTTTTCGACCGCCATTTTGAAAAGAAAATGCGGATAGTAATGTCGATGAAGGAGGATCATCTCGGGTGACCTCTAATTTTAAATCCGAATTTGAAAAAAAAACTGTCCAGTAGTTTCGGAGAAAATCCACGGACTGCGGACGGACAAAAAAGGTTTTATTCGTTTTTCGAATTCTACCTATCCTAAAACGGAAAACCTCAAATTTTGAAAGAGGTTAAATTTTTGAATTTTTTGTTGGATTATAATGGTTTATTAATGAAAATAAATGAGCTTTGGATTTCACAATATAAGTGAAAACTTCAACAAGGCAAGATTAATACCATGTAATCCAACGTGTACCACATAAAACCCATTAAGGATTATTGGGTTCAGTATGTGACGGTTGTGCAGGGTGGTGACGGGCCAAATATAGACGGAACACGCTTAACCGTCAGATTTTTTCCCATTAATTAATTATTTTTATGAAGAGTACCCACTTTATAGAAGCTGAGTTTGCCATAGGAGGGTCTCTCGGCCCTAGGGTCGACCCACAGCTGATGAAAAATGACTAAATTACTAGTCATCAGCCGGATTCGAAGCTAGAACTTCTGGAAGTCAGTGCTCACCCAATGAGTTACCCCGCTCCCTAATAATATCCATACCTTCAAGAAAAATCGTTATAATTTTGTTTCCGTCACTATTTCTTCCCTTTTCGCCTCTCTAACACTGCGTCGCGTTAAGATATAATTTTTAATAATAGCACATCACAAAGAGGATGATATGATGCACATTTCTCTTGCTAACAATATATTTTTAGTTTTTGAGATATTTTAATCCATATACAAAAATACTTCAATTAGTCGACTCCAGCCGACTTTACCCGAGCGTCACACATCGGAGATCTGACGGCTCAATTTAATTCACACTCCACAAAAAAAAAAATTCAAAACTCGCCTGAAGAAGTTTTCACTGCAAAAAAAACTGTTTTTTAATAGTGAATTGATTTTGAGTCCTTAAGAACAGAGTATGGTACACTCGACCTCCATACATTGTAGATTGCCTTTAGTTATACTATACCCATGCTTCTTTAGAATAAATTTTTTCTTTTTTACTTTCCTACCTATACTAGGTAAGGAAAGTATTGCAATCGGGTCAAATTTCCGACATGCGGTTTTCGACGGATCTATACGTTTCAGAGCCTCTTGAGTCCGAAAAACATATTTTTAGCCATTGGTCTGTCTGTCTGTCTGTGCCAAGATTTTCTCGGGAACTACTGAACCGATTTTGTTGTTTCTTTTTTTATTTTGTAGGGTTTTGACTACTGATTGCTGTGACAGAAATTTGCGTAATAGCTTGCGCGCAATAAATGAAAAACATGTTTTTCTATAGACTGTAGCGCAAAAATGGCTGTAACTATTTTGATGAAACTTTCCTATAATGTTCTAATCATTGTTCTTTAAATTTTCGTATATAGACTAAATTCCTCAAAAATTCAGGAAAAAAAGTTATAAAGAAAAGAAAAATGTTATAGGGCCTAACTTCCTAAGTATATATTATACGATAAAATGTATGATAAAACTTTCAAAAGGTAATTAAATTACCAACAAAACAAAAAAAAATTCATCGGAATCGAACCACTATTAACGAAGTTACAGCTATTCGATTTCCAATGTAAGATTAAAGGGGTGAATGAGAGAATAAAGATGACTAAGTGAAAGTAAGAAAATCTGTTGCCCACACACAATCTTCACTATTTCCTATACTTTTAACAGAAATTATTGTTTGTCAATACTAAGCTATGCCAAAAAGTTTTTGATCAGCAATATGAGGAAGTATTGAAATTTTTACACTGATCTATCTTATGCTGGTTTACATTGCTTAAGTTTATCAAATAAATCATACTCAAATCTTATGTTTGATCAATTTTCAGGAAAATGTATCTAGTTCAATTCTTTTTTGTTTCTTCATGAACATATGTAAAGATATAAAAACTTTTTGAAATAGGTAGGAAAGTCGTGTGAGAGGACACACCAGATTTTTCAAATACAAGAAACTTCCTCAAGTTACTTGAGTTTACCAGCGATGAAGATATCCTTCGCTTCTTTTTCTCCTTTTACAGACTCCCGAAGAAACCCCTGTAGGTCGGGACAAGCCGCAGCACTAGCCCCAGCATGTCGGACATGAACTCCCCGACAGCCAGCGAGCTGGGAATGCAGGCAATGCACCGGCTGGGGTCATTCGTCGATAGCTCTGCACACAGCCGAGTGCCCTTTCCTTTCCACATCTCGCTCCTCAATATCTTTATCTTCCTTGTTTTCCTTTCTAGCGAACTTTTTTTTTATCAAATTATATTAATTTAAATATATTTAATTATAATAATATTCAAATAAAAAATACAGGGTTAAGAAAAAAAATCATCTGATAAACAAAACTTGTGGATATAGCCCAGTCAATGAATGATTATAGAAGAAAATGGAGGGGACACAATATTTTACTTTCGGACATTCATTGTTATGACGATTTAGGAGGTAAACATACTAAAAGTCCCCACTCCTACCTAAGTGGTGATCTAAACGTGAGGGAGGAGGGGGGGGAGGCGCCTAGAAGATCACGTTTTTCAGGTTTATATCACGAAAACTATCCATCGCATCGACATAGACGTTTTATACAAAATTAAAGCTGATAAAATTTTCAATATGATAGTTAATATACCTTTTTTCGCTACCTCTGTACCTTTATATACTTTTTGTTTCCGAGATGTCGGTCCGCAACTATAATTAATTTTGAAAGAAAATGTTTGCCAGATGTTTGATGCTATATTTCGGGTTTTCGTTTATATTAGGAAAACTATTTGACTAGCTAACTCTTGAATGTTTCTTTCTACGCTAAAGGCGAGATTTAGAAAGCTTTCTTCAAGAATATATTTTCTTTTACTAGTTCATCTCCAAAAGTTCAATAGGTAGATCAATTGATATGTCAATTCCGAGAATTCGCAAAAACAAAATTTTTTTTATTGTTCGTTGATTATATATATATATTATAATGTATATATATATATATATATATATATATATATATATATATATATATATATATATATATTTATAAAATAACCTGTACCACTACAACCCATGAAGGGTCTTATGTGGTACAGGTTAAATTATATTTGTTCAAAATCCATTATTCATTATCGTCTATGGCTTCATACAGTAGATAATATTTTATCTAAATTTTTAAACTTTTCATCGATATATTAAAACATGTCTATATCCCGGAGTTAAAAAAGAACACCATTTGCATTTTTTTTTCGTACAAGAGAGTCAATATTCCATAATTTTGAGCTGTTGATTTTTTTTTGTTTTTGTTACTAAATGATTAAATAAAAAAATGGACATGGTGTCGTTTATCTTCGGATCACACATTCGAAGGATATTTTATCAATTTTTCCCTGAGTTAATCATCAAATTATTTCTTAAGATATATTTGTTGAAGTGTTATTACTTACAATACTAAGGACCATTTAATTATTTCTAACGAACAAAATTAAAGGTAATTTAAAAAAAAAAATAGCATTTAAGTCCTATTGGACTATTCAAAAAAAAAAAAAACCTGTCTGATAACAGAGACAATTTAATAAACATTAATATAAGGAATAAGGAGCTAGATCCAAATCGTTAGCATTGTTTTTGAGAAAATTGCAAAATTGTTTAAAATCGATTATATGAAGTGGCACTTGTTTTGAGGGTATTTTAATTTTACAGGGTGTATGAAATGGTGTTTAAGTGATTCCTAAAGTCTTTTTAAAAGTAATCACACAAATAATAATACTTTAAGAGATATTTTTTTTATATTTTTTTCCCCATAAAACATGGTTATACTTTATCATTTTGGGGGGAGGAGAGCTTCAGCCCCTAAGCCCCCATGCCGTAGATCCGCCCGTGCAAGGAGGTGATTTGAACAAGATCATGCTCAACCGCTAGGCTGAAAATTAAGGGTAACCACTTAGTAGAGGCCGGGTGTGCCTCCTCCTCCCAGTAGGGTCTCCCTATCCCGCAGGGGCGACCCACGGCCGATGAAATAGAATAAATAATTTTTTTGCCATAATCCGTGATTCGAACCTAGAACTTCTTATACTATTTTATAAGCTATAAAATAGTATAAGAGTATCTACGTAAAGATTTAGATGTATAGAGAATTTTTTTATAAATTTATACCGAATTTATTAATAATATTATATTTAATATATATTAATATTAATAATATATTTATTAATAATTAATCAAACAGGTAAATAATGACAAGGAAGAGGTGCTGCTGGGTACTATCCTTCCTCATGCCTTTAATGCCAATCCTCATCATCACAACACATCTGCTTATTGTCAATACCATGACAGGTGCGGATAAATAGTTTTAAAAAAAATTATAAAATAGTGGAACTCAAACGATTTAGGTTTCACACAGAAACTGTTTAAAATTTTGTTCCTCGTGTCTTATTTTGATGAAGTGGTACAGATACAATAGTAAACAAGTTTTTCACAGTACCTCCAAACTTCACATCTCCATCAGATGGAGATTCCTCGACGCCATGAATGGTAAACAAATATAAATGACAATGGATACAATAGCTTGAGGGGGGCAACCTGTCGGATACTTCCCGGGGTTGCGAAAGGCACACCCCCATGGGATCCCCCGAGTTCCGCAGGTCCGATTTAGCAAGAGTTGAGGGCTTCCTCTTTGACGGACAGACGAACAATGCGCTGACATCCCCCGTTGTTGGGAGTGTAGCACCTCAGTGCCAGGGCGACCGCTTTTTCAACATGGGGTAGGGCGAGAGCAGGTCTTTAAACCCGTATGGCCAGCTCTTTACTTTCCAATAAGGATATAATGGATAATTGTGTAGAAGTTCACAATTTGTCACCTCAATGATATATTTATGTCTCTTTACCTGTATTTATTGCTTATAGTGTATTTACTCCTACTTCATGTATTTAGATTTCATGTGCATTTTGCAAGACCGCCTAATTGTTTCAAGACCAAGACCAAGACTAGTAAAAAAAAAAAGCGTTGTTATGCATAAAAATTGAGGCAAAATAGTTACTAGTACTAGGAAATATTATTTACTATATGTAAAGAATTGGTAGAACCAATATAATTTTGTATTTAACTGTTCCAATGTTTTATTCGAGGTTCAGTTAGATTTTTCCATTCTGAAAAATGACAGTAATATATCTATAGTATGTAGTGATAGTGTTTTTCAAAAAGTTACTAAATTTCCGGGGAAAAAAAATATCGTCTCAATCGGACCAGTTTTAGCAACGTTACAGTGTATTGAATTTTATCATCTGATTTTGGTAATTATTCACTTGCCCGTTTACATTTCTTTGGTTCATCAAATAAATCGTACTCAAAGGATTCCTCTGATCAATTATATCAAAAATTAGTCTAGTTCAATTGTGCTATTTTCAATGAACGTATTTTAAATTGAAAAAAAAAAGTTTTAAATCTGTAGGAAACCGAAGTAAGTGGACACATTAGATTTTATATATAAATAATTCATTGCATTGATTGTTTTTACTCTACAACTCTTCCATTCCATAGTGGGGCCTATCACTATCTTTCTTGGCAATGCCTTAATGTATTGTCAAGTTAATTTTATTAATTTGGTTGGACATTACTATGTTTATGTCAATAAGCGATCTAAATGTAACTATTCTGTAACGTTTTTCTAAGATCTAAATGTAATTATTCTGTACCGTTTTTCTAAGATCTAAATTACCATTATTAATAAATAGCAATAGACTAAGGTAACTACAAAACTCATGATCTCCTCACCCTAATAAAAATGTTAAGGGCGCAAGAATATCGTTTTACTTCTCTCCTCCAATAATTTCAGGTAAAAAAAAAATTAAAATCTAAAGTAAAAATCTACATAAATGATTAAAATGTGTAAAATAAATCGATTAAGAATGGACGACTAACTGGCTTGGTAAGGGTCTAGTAGGAATGTAATTATGTTATTGATACCTAAATGTTACTTTTATTTAAACTGTCATTCATATTCAAAGATAATAATATGTATCAAAGTAACCTAGAATTTAATTTTTTAATCACTCCTCAATTTTCAGGTGTCATTCTTCACACACTCTCAAACTATTACACACACTATCACATTTTCTCTACAAACTAGTCTGACTGTGAAAAAGGTTGTATTTCTATTAGAGGTTGTACACAGAAATAAAAGATACTTGTAACTTTTTAACATTATTGATTATTAGCTGAAAAAGTTCTAGAAATGTACCAATGAAAGCTGTCTCTCCTCAATTTTCAAGTTATATATAATAAGTAAAAAAAAAAAAATACAATAATCCTTACAACAATACAAACATACAAACAAATTAATTGTAAATATTCAATGTTATATTTGGAGGAAAGAGATGGTCCAGGGTGACGGTCATAAATACACTAAAATAGTGGCAAAACTATTTTATTAAAAGCCAACGTTTCGACCCGACTTTGCAGATCTTCTTCAGCGAGGTGTATTCAGTAAGGAGTCTCACTTAAAACTGAAAAGCAGTGTTAAGTGAAACTCCTTGCTAAACACGCATTCCTGAAGAAGACCTGCAAAATCGAGTCGAAACGTTGGCTTTTAATAAAATAGTTTTGCCACTATTTTAGCCTATTTATGACCGCCACCCCGGACCATTTCCTTCCTCTATAATACAACGGTCAACTATTAAGCATTCAATATTATATTTATAATTGGTAAAATGGTTGACTGTCGTGAATAATGAAGAGAAGAATAGTTGACTGATCACAGTTGTTTATTTGACTGATCACCCCAACTATTCTTCTCTTCATTATTCATTTTTCAATTTTATATTTATTCGTTTCACAATAATTATGTTGGATTTTTACATATAACTAAAACTCCTGCCATATTTTTTTTTTTTGTTCCATCGTCCTCCACCAATCATTATCGAAAGTCTGAGGCTATGATGATTGGTATAGTCGAAATCTTTAATATACAATATATCCCATCTTGATATGTTGACTTACAAAACCTACCAATTTTTTCTATGACTTTTATTTGTAACTTCTATATTAACTTCCCTATCATTTGATTCCTCATTCAATAAACCCAATCAATTCTGAGAGCCTAAAAATACTGCGTACAGTTTAGATGATAATAATTTATTGTTTTAAATTAATTGAAAACTAGAAGTGAATTAAAAAGAAATGTTTTATAAAACTAAAAACATATGTTAACAACAATAAACTCTACACCTCAATTTTTAAACCCATCAATGACACAGCAAAGACCCCAGGTAAAACCCTTAAGAGGCTAAACCTCCATCACTCAGCCCTGGAAATAACTTCAGGGGCTGTCCAAAACATCTTAGCACCTAAAGAAACATAAGTGCCTTAAGTTACTTTGTAGTTCTTATTAAAAAGTAGTAAAATATCTGGTTTAATGTCAAATTTCATTCTCAACTTTCACTTACATAATTGTAGAATTTCCTATTTCTTAAATTGATGGATTGATATTAATTGTTGACAAGATTGAAAGAAGTTTATAGATTTTCTATAACTTTTTTGCTTCCTCACTACCGAAGGTAGAGAAGCATTTTTTCGTGGAAGAGGTTAAAAAAATGTTTGTGCTTTGAATCGAAAATTTCCTTCGGTGTCTGTCTGTAGTCAAATCAATGTAACGGTCATATCACCTACTACCGTTCATCCGATTTACAGGAAATATTCAGGGATTGTGCAGGTTGGTGTATAGATGGTCCTATATCAATTTTATTAAATTCTAACCAGCACTTCCGCTTTTGTACATTCAAACGCATTTTTGTAGATATGCAAATATTTCAGAAACGGCTTGTTCGATTTGGCTGAAAGTTGAATAAAAGGTAGGTATTAAAGGCAGGATACAAATTATAATTTACCAAACAGAACTTTGTTTAGGTATTTAGCTTAGATCACTCACAGTGACAAATTTGGACCAATGAAAAAAAAATACATTCAGTTACTTTTATATGCAATGTTGCGATCGTGAAAATTTTCGAGTCTGAATTTCGTACGGAAAAACATGTTTTGAGGTATTCTGAGTGCAAATAATCAAGTCCCGTAAAATGATCTGTGTGTGTGTTTATGTATGTTACCAGTATAGCTCAAAAACGAAAAGTCGTATGAAAGTGAAATCGCATATTTAAAGTTTTTATAAGCTCTCGATGTTAAAGCAACATTTTCGTCAAAATCGGCAAACCGTAAGTGGTACTTTATACAGTCGATTTAACAGATTTTTACGATTTTCTCAAAAATTGCTCTTTTTTATTTTGATGAAACTCAGTATATCAGTGTGGTATTGAGCCGTTTTTAATACAATGTAGATTTGATTCTCATTCATGTTCTCTATCAGGACTAAAATGGCTAATTTTCAATATTGGCTTCCTCTAAAGTACTTCTATTGAAATAATCAACCATTTCACATTAATCTTAAATATAAAAAATAGTTAAATATAAAGCACGAAACAATTTGATGATTAACCAAAGCAGAAATAAGAGATCGTAACAGTTAATAGTTGTAATAGAGGAATCAAAGGAATACGAGGTTGCCCGAGCTCGCCCGAAAGATTACAACAGGCTTTCATACTTAAGATGAGCTTCATATAATACGGACTCCGACAATATTATGTTCATATACATACGCGGATTTCTTAAATGCTATTGCTGGTATTATTTAATTGTACAGTATAATACAGCGATATAAAAATTAAAATTTATATATATAAGGGTATTTAAACAAATAAAAATGCCCGCAATGAATTGTAAATAAATATAGCGTCAATAATTTTTACTTTCATTTTTCCTTTGTCTGAAAATAGTTATTTCTGCTATGAAGAGTAAGTGAAAGTCGTGTGATGAGCGCACCACATTTTTTTTTTTTTTTGCATTTTGGGAGCTTCAAAACGTAGCCCCCTAATCATCATATTCAATTAATAAACAAATTGAATAGAATTGGACTCCCGCAGGATCCTTGAGGGAGACCGGTAATTGCGAATGGAGGAAGAAATATTTTTGAATAAAAAGATCTACTAGCCAAGTTACTATCAGTAATATCAGATATGTAGCGATATTGAGGTTTATTAATTTAAAACTCAATAAATTTGGTGTTATGAATATTTTTTCAATGTCTATGACTATCAAATCTGAATGCTTGTTTTATTAATATTTGTAAATAAAATTGATTGAAAAATATATAAACATAGTAGTTCTGAACCTCAACCTTAAGAATGGAAAACCTTACGAATTTCGATAAGTTCAGAAATAATATCAATCATTAAATATTCTTATCGTCTTGAAATTCGTAATGAAACTTCAAAATATTTGGAAGCGGGGTTCTTTTCTACTCAAAATATAATTATGTAATTCACTGTGGAAGTAAGCATTAGATATATCAATCATAACATGAAAACATCTTCTAGTAACGTGTAAAGGGATGGTCCTGAGTGGCGGTCATAAAAGAACTAGAATAGTGGAAAAACTATTTTATTTCAAGCCAACGTTTCGACCCGACTTTGCAGGTTTTCTTCAGGGCTAGAACGAACAAGATACAAAAGGATATATCTGTATCTTGTCCATTTTAACCCTGAAAAAGATCTGCAAAGTTGGGTCGAAACGTTGGTTTGAAATAAAATAGTTTTTTCATTAGTTCAGTATTTTTATGATCACCGGACCATCTCCTTACTCAATAATATACCACGGTCAACCATCAAGTATTCAATCTTCTAGTAATCTTCTTTTGACACCAGCTGACAATATACACCATGTTATTTTGAACGACTAACGCTTTACCCTCGTCCACTTGTCGCTTGCCGACAGCACTGCGGGGGGTACGGCACGAATCACACGAGACCCGTGATTGATGGCACTGAATGAGATCTCCAAACTCAATTCCATTCTGCTCAATCAGAAGACGAAGAAATTGATGACATCATCTGCGCACCATATATCCTTCAGCGCACCTGTCTTCTCAGGCGGAACTGTTTATAAGGTGTCTTCTCATCAAACAAGTACTCAGCAGAACCATGTCTTGGAGTATCCTGCTACATCTGGAAGTAACGAGAGGTACTCATCTTCAATATCTGTAACGGTGTAGAGATGATTGACCATGATATAATACATCAGAGGGTACGGTCAAATAAATACTAAAACGTTAAAATAATATTTTAATCGTTACGCCGGCGTTTCGACCCACTTTGTAGGTCTTCATCAGGGCTACAAAAGATACAAAAATATAAAAGGCAGATGTTAAAAATAAAATAAATGAATTATCAGTAGATATTAAATAAGAAATAGTTGTTTGATAAAGAAATAATAAGATGACATCAGAGGTGGCAGTGTAGTTAAAATATCAAGTATTACATATATAGAAGATACAAACAAAATTATAAAATAAGTGTGAATAAAAATATAAAAACCTGTTAACCTTTAGTTTCCTTATCTGTTTGCCTACATTTGTCAAGTGTAACCTCCACTATCTTGTTATCCACTGATACCTTATTATTATGTTATCTTATACTTATTTTAGCTTTACTAGATCATTGCTTATTCATTTTTAAATTTCATTATTCATCAACCCTCATTGTCTTTATCTTTTAACCTACAATTATCAAATGTAGCCTTTACCAGTTTGTTATCCACTCATTTCTTATATTTTATCACAATCTGTTTACTTTTAACTTACACGCTATATTCACCTTTGTTTTTCTATTCTTGTTCACATTTATTTTCTAATTTTGTTTGTATCTTTTATATATAACTCGTTTTTATTTAGTATCTACTTATAGTTCATTTTCACCATGTACCTTTTATATTTTTTGTAGCCCTGATGAAGACCTACAAAGTGGTTAGAAACTTCGGTGTAACGATTGAAATACTATTTTAACTTTGATCGCTCCCCCCGACTAACTCCTTCAATATCAGTGCATCCCTATATTCTTCCCAATCCTAAAAATGAAAACAAAAAATTTATAAATTAATTCCAATAATTTATTTTATCTTAAATATTGTAAATTTCTGTATTTTAAATGCCCGGATAAATAATCTTATTTTGGTTATTCTATACCTTGGTACAGACCTCTTTTTTAACAAATTATTAGTAACAGATTTTCTTTTAATTTTATACATATTTACTTATTATCATCTCAATAATAATTATCACCTCTTCTCTATCCTTACAACGCTTCCTGTGAATCTTACATAGTCTGAAACAGTGCTACAACTATTCTTCTGTCAGCTTCTGGTTCGAGATACAGACTCTTTTTTATAAAATTATTAACATCCGCCTAAAACTTCGTGAATGGCTTTATCTTATCCTAACCTTCAACCTTCTTATCTACGAAAATTGTTAGAAATGTGTCATTTTTTAATTTAATGAGATTCTTAAAATTCATGATTACACACTTTCCATTTTTCATTTGAAACGTAAGATAATCGAGAAAATGTTGGCCTAATAAATTATTAGACCGGCCGAACGGTTCGTAATATTGATATGCTAGGGGTGGACTTCACGCGAAACGTCTCAATATTATTTTAGGCCACTTTTTTCTTGATCTTGTGATGAAATAATCTTGCGATTCAAGTGGAAAGCTCCTTATTTTAATTTTCTTTCTTACCTAGAACTTCACCTGGACAAACGTCTTACTTGAAATCCCCACACCAGACTGAAATGACAAGAAACCACACCACATTTTAGACTACTTCAGCCCTTACTAGACAAACGCTCTAAACTTAAAATTAATTACAAAAGGCTCATGTACTTGACTATAATAAGGCCTATTTGGACTAAGCGAGTTGAGTTATAGCGCTCCACTATACCATCAAATTCCTGTCGTATCCAATCCTTACAATCCAAAATCCTTCATAAAATTCTCAATGCTCCTTACTTTGTTGCAAATGAAATCATTCATAATGACATACAATCCAGATACCTATGCTTCCATTATAAGTGATTCTTGAAGTCTTATTAAATGTAATTAAACGTAAAATAATACTTTAAGAGATAGTTTTTAATATTTTTTTCTATAAAACATGGTTATATTTTACGGTTTGGGGGAGGGGGGGAGCTTCAGCCCGAAAGCCCCTCTCCTTCCCCTGTAGATCCTGTGGTCCTGGATGTAGGTCTTAAGTTATTAGAAACGTGATATTAAATCCTCTATTTGTTGGTTTCTTTAAAGAATTTTATTATAAGAAAAAAAACAATATCTATAACGCGATCTAACAAATGCTAATGACTTCGGAAAAAATTCCATACTTCGTGGGAGGTGTATATAAAAATCTGAGATAAACAAGCATATCGACACCTTCATTGCTTGATATAGTTTACACCAAACTAGCGCAAGGTGGCATAAGGAACGACATCAACATCAACAAGAGTACAACACCAACATCAACAATAGTACAACATCAACATCAACAAGTCGGTGACAGAACAGCCAGGGGAGGTCTGCCTGGGCGGTCCCTGTTGCCATGCAGCTCCAAGGTCCCTCCTTCCAGATATGAAAGGGCTTCCTTTTGCCTTGCATTATAGTATACACTTAGCCATATATATATATATATATATATATATATATATATATTATATATATATATATATATATATATATATATATATATATATATACAAATATTGTAATGAGTATCGATTAGATTGTAATAACTATCGAGGAATTTCACTCCTTCCGGCATGTTATAAAATATTCACTTTAATCTTAACCAGTCGAATCACGGAATAAGCCGAGGAAATTATCGAAGACTACCAATGCGGATTTAGTTGGAATCGTTAGAGTATTGATCAAATATTTTCTTTACGGCAAATATTAGAGAAAAAATTGGAGTACAACGGTATTGTTCACCAGCTGTATATCGATTTTAAAAAGGCTTTCGATTCTATTGACCGCCAGAAACTGTATAATATTCTAATCGAGAAGGGGATTCCAAAAAAAAACTAGGAAATCTAGTTTGTGCTTGACGGAAACACTCAATAAAGTTAGAATCGGTAACAATATGTCCGAAAATTTTTAGGTTCGTTCGGGTTTAAAACAGGGGGAATTCCCTTTCGCATGTCCTGTTCAATTTGGCATTAGAACATGCCATTAGGGAGTACTGAAAAAGAGTTGGATCTGGGTGGGACAACTCCCGTGTAGGCTGTGCGAATGATCTGGTAGTGTTAAGCGAAGACATGGAAACTATAAAACTAAATACGGCAACGTTAATGAAAGCCGGTAAAGAACTAGGACTCGAAATAATCGCGGATAAAACGAAATATATGGTTAGCAGCAAAAATGGCGATACTACTGGTGACATCGATATAGATAGTAATATGTTTGAACAGGTAGAGAAGTTTAGGTGTGTAGGATCTACGATAACTAGGAAAAACGAAATTGAAGAAGAAATTAAGGTTAGACTGAAGGTGGGAAATTCTTGTTATTTTTCTGTGACAAAACTACTTAGCTCGCGCCTCATGTCCCGCAGCTTAAAAATTAGAATCTATAAAACAATTATCTTGCCTACAGTTCTTTATGGATGCGAAACTTGGCCTCTTACATTAAGGGATGAGCAGCGTTTTAAGGTTTTGTATTAAATAAGGAAATTTTAGGAATTATTTTCTTGTTTTGAGGTCCTTAATTCATGTTATGAGTTTGTTCACTTAACCCTGAAACACCCTTTATATATGAGTGTATTATTCATAATAAAATTATAAATAATAAATAATAATAAAAGGCTAAGCGAACCTGAAGGTTTGATGCCGACACCACCAATCGCTTATTGCAAACCTCCCTCCACCGTCCACCGTCCAAACCCAGTCCCTTCAGATCAGCTTTAACGCAATCTTCCCACATTCGCTTCGGTCTACCCCTCGAACGTTTACCATTCGGTACAGCAAATATCAACCTTTCTTTACGAATTCTTTCGTGACCAAGCCCAACTATTTTACAAGCCCATTTGATTCTCCGTTATGCAATCACCTCAATTATATTAATTAGATACAGTTCACGCAACTCGGCGCTGTGCAACCTTCTGAACTCTCCGGTTAACTCATCCTTCATCGGTCCGAACATTATACGCTATACTTTATCTTCGAAAATCTTAAGACGTTTCTTATCCCTTAATGTAAGCGACCAAGTTTCGCATCCATAAAGAACTGTAGGCAGGATAATGGTTTTATAGATTCTAGTCTTTAAATTCCGGGGCTAGATGAGCGAGCTAAGTAGTTTTGTCATAGAAAAATAGCAAGCATTTCACGCCTTCAGCTTAACCTTACTCTGTTCTTCAATTTCGTTTTTTCTAGTTATCGTAAACCCTATATACTTAAACTTCTCTACCTGTTCAAACATATCATCTTACTACTGAAATAATCGATGATTTTCGGAAATATGTTCTACAAATAAATATTATTTTTTTAATAATGAAGAGAAGTATAGTTGGGGTGGTCAGTCAAAAAAGAAGGCAAAAATAAATGATGATATTTATTTTTACATATGCCGACGTTTCGATCTGAAGTTCAGGCCTTCATCGGGGCTAAGAAAATAACCAGATAACAAAGTATGAGAAACATAAGTAGTGATGGTAAAAAAATAAATAAAAAAATAAATTCCTTACCTTCTTTTTTAACTGACCACCCCAACTATTCTTCTCTTCATTATCCACGACAGTCAACCATTTGCCAATTATTTTTTTAAATATTGGTATTGATTTTACAATTGGAATAGAAAATATAGTTTTTTGAGTTTCCTGAAAAAATGTTGAACCTGCTTTAGGCTCATTTTTTTTTTCTGTTGTCCATTTAATCAACCTTCTCCATCTCTTCCTATCTTAGGCTATTTCTTTCCGGTTATCTATATGTTGCTCTATTGCATCTTTGTTGATTCTATCTATCCATCTGGTTTTTGTGCTTCCACGTGGTCTTTTGCCTTCTCATGTGACATTCGTTGTTGTGTAGAAGCTTCCTGATGGATGGCTCCGAACTACATGTTAACCCAATTGCTTTACCTTGCTTTCATTTCATGTTATATTGATTGACCAGTTTTTGTAAGCAGCTTATTTTATACAGCTTCAAAAAGGCACTTTGTAAATAAACTACTCATATTATAAATTGAATTTATGTTTTCATAATATGAACTTTTTAGATTTCTAGATCCCCGTTATAGATAAACTCATCAATCAAAATATTAACATCAATCACGTGAACGTTACAGAGTGTGTCTGATATACGAAATACCTCAATACTAATAAATTATTTAAAATTGTCCTCTACAGAGAAGTGTCCGTTAAGAGAATTTTCAATATATATTATAGTAGACTTCTAATAATGAGAACGAGCGACGCGAATGGTTCAGAGTAGTTATAATACTGCTTTTAGACCGTGTTAAAGATTTCGACACAGCTTACTGATTCGTCAGATTATTGGAGACTAATAGAGGAAGTTCAATATTAACTCGTGTGAACCTACAATAATTCGATACTCATTTAACTGATTTAAGAAAGAGAAAACCGAATCAACAAAAGGAAACGGGTAAAGTATGGCATCTTTATTAACCAGAGAAAAACCTTTTTAAGTTGAAAATTCAATATGGACGGACACTTCTCTGAAGTACTTAAACCTGGTTTCGATTCTTTTATCGAATTTGCTTCTTCCGGTCTGTGTGTTGTCTTCATTTCTTCTTGAATCTTGTCCCTCCTCATCAAAAGAACAGTTTATTTGTATAGAAAAGTTTGTCTAGTTTATGAATTTCACTCAATATCCTCTTCCTTCTTGATTTATTCTGTCTCTATGTACAATATATTATAATTGCAAATAGAGTTGATTCACTATTTTCTCCACATTATGAATGTAAACTAGTGTAACCGTTGGTACAATACCAATTCCTTTTCTCACTGCAAACTAATGAAGCTACGTGCGTGGATTTCACGATTCGCAAGTTGCAGATTTATGTTGACCACAAATCACAATGTGTCATGCCATTCAATTTTTAGTTATCTTTGGATTTATGGAAGATGGATTTATATATTTATATTATAGAGATGATCGGCCATAATAATTGGGTTGGCAAATAAGTCCTTTCGGTTTTCTGTTTATTTTTATGTCACTATGATAAACTTATTATCTGATGAATTAATCCATCAGGTAGATTGTTTATCCTGTTTGTAATATGTCAACCACTATGTCTGTTAACTCTTGTCGAAATTAGCTTAATATTATCTTTACTATTGTAGTTGGAATATTAAAGAAAATATCAGTCATTTATTATACATAATTTCGTTGTATTATTTTAAAAAAGGAAAGCGTGCTGCAGAAGCTTATAGAAAAATTTGCGGTGTTTATAGGGATGATGGCTTACCGAACGTACCTGTCAAAATTGGTTTGTCTGAATTTCTTTCAGGAAATTTTGATATCAATGATGCTCAACGGTCGCCCACCTGAAATTGAAACGAGCAATTTTAAAGCCATTGTTGATCATAATTCCACCCAATCAGTGCGAGAGATTGTTATTGCTCTAAATGTTTCGCACACAAGCGTAGAAAACCATTTGCACAAGCTTGGCCATGTTTCCAGGCTTGATGTTTGGGCCCCTCAAATGATTTTTATTCGAAAATCACAAAAAACGTTATAACTTTAATACGACTTTAGCTATCTACATGAAATTGAACAGAAATTTAGGGCCACATAAACTACACAAAATGACATCAACGGGACCTTCGTAAACAAACTACAAATGGAGATAGAAAATAAATACCTATAAGGAGTTTTTGTTTATTTATTCAATATATCAAAAAACCATTCGCACGGCTTTGAAGAGATTCTGCTTTCCAACGGATATAGTATACAACAAACTCCATACATTCTATGATCATGCCATTATACAGTTAGTGGAAATATGGGAAAAGTTCATATTAAATAATGGTCAATACATTGTAGAAGTTAAATTTTATGTCAATAATACATTGAGTTTATTTCACCCTAAAAAATCGGAAGGATTTATTTGCCAACCAAATATAATTTCAAGAAGATGTTGGTAAGGTGTGCTGCGGTCAATATCTAATAATATATATTACAATAGTATTATATACCTATATTGACCGCACTCGTGACCAACTTATTTTTTTAATTTTTATTTTTTTTTATCAGTTTTGATTTGGATAATCAGGTGAAAGGGTCAAATTTTATCCATATTTTCAATAATGAACCGTTATAATCGTCCAAAAAATTCAAAAACTTAACCCTCCCTCTCCTCAAAAGTCTTAGGACACGTAGAACTCGAAATTCGAATAAAAAAATGTTGTTCGTTCGCCGTCCGCTCATTTTCTTCGATACTACTAAATCTTTTTTTTTTTTTTTTTTTTTAAATTTGGTACTAAAGTTACAATGGTGTTTTATTTATTTTATTGTATTTTATTATCATTCTGCTTTAATCTGTTATTTTACTTATCTTGTATATTAATTTATCTATTTATTTATATATATTTTTTTTTTCATACTTGGTTATTTTTATTTATTTTCCTTTCTTATGTACATATATTGTGTGAATGAATGTTATAGCCCTAGTAACAATGCCCTTCAGTGTGGCAGACTTTATTAATACTCAATAAAATAAAATAAAAAAACGTCACAATGCTTAATTTTCATAGATATCAATTTCCCTATCGCTCTACCAAGTTGTTTAAGTATTTTTTAGTAGTCTCTCAAGAAAACCCATATGTTAAACGTTTGTGGCTGACAGATGAATGAAAATTTGATTTTTTAAATATAAATGAACAAATATCTAAGGATCATTAACCACGACCTTTTGGTAGCAGCTGTGAAAAAAATTGGTTTAAATAATCGTCTGCTCTAATGTTGATATTTCAGTATAATTATGTCATACAATAGTATAATTAAAAGTGTAATATAATTAGTTTTCCTAGACCTTGGTGAGAAGGGAATAGGTTATGTCACTTGAGTGTCCGTGGGTGTTGAACTCGTACGTGTACTTGAAGATATGCGGTCTTGGCTTTAATCATTTCTCGGTAGACTGGGAAAGAAGTTCGCCATGACATGCCTTACTGGAAAAGAAACTTATTTATAGTTCTGTCTATATGCAGATGTCTCTCTCTTCTTGGTATCGTGTCTTGGCAAGAAGAAAACTTTCAAATAAATAAAAATTAGAAAAGCTTGTTATGCTAATTATATATTTATTATTTAGGATGAAAAATGGTTAGGATGTGCATTCAAACAAATAAGTTTATTCATTTTTCCGTCGTTCCGACATAATCATGTGGGTCATCATCAGAATATTAAAAAATAACATTAGAAATATCCGTAAAATATCAGTTTCTGACCGGCCTTAAAACCATTGGTAGTTGTTAAAAAACTACATATATTTATTAATATTTATTTCTATACGTTGTTTTTGCACACCTCTTATTAATTGAATTGTTTTATTTATACTAATTATTTTTTACTTTTATATACTTATCTATTTATTACACAAAAACATTTTCTTAGCATATTACTCTTATAATTTTTCTTCTTACTTTTTTCTTCTCTTATACTTTTATATTTATCAATTTAATGATGTTATGTTTTAATATTGAGCCCTAATGATGAACCACATGTTTGGGTCGAAACGTCGGCAAACGTAATTTTTTTATTGCACAACCTGCCCATTTTTCATCCATACAAGTTCAACAGTATATTTTTATTTTTATTTTCTTTAGTAAGAAATATTTTTTGCATCTCGTTCCTAGTAACTGGGGAATATTCAAAAAGGATTTAATAAACAAACAACACTTTGTACTGAATATACTACTTTCTAATAAAATTCATGTTCGACATATATTTAAAAAAAATAAAAATATATAATAAAAACTTCTTGATCTTATAACGTTAATTCTGTTAACCTTAAAGCATTAAAGATTCCTTTTTATTTATTTATTATTTAATATTTGATAATAAACATTAGAATAATTATAATCCCTTTCTTGGAGTATATGATTGCCAGACCTTACTAATTTTTATTTTATCTTGTATATTTTTCGTCGATTTATTGCAAATTTCACAAGTACATTTTTGATGCAGATGAATAATCCATAGTACAGACCTCTTTTTATCGGATTATTAACATCCGCTTGAAACTTCGTAAATAGTTTTATCTCATCGTAACATACAACTATTTTATTCATGAAAACTCTTGGCATGGGGGCTTTTTCAATCTGGAGGGGAGCAAACTTTGTCTATTTAATTAGGTACTAAAAAATCGTTAGTTGACTTGAGCACAAAGTCGAGAAGAAATGTGGCCTACAAGCATATTGGGCCGTCCGTCCTATATAATCTCGTTATTTGGAAAATTTGGGGGTGTAGATCACGCCAAACGGTTCAATATTTTTGAAGACCACCATATTTCTCGATTTTGTGATCAAATCATCTTACGATCCAAGTAGAAAGCTAATGAGTATTTACGGGTTTTTAGTATCTAATTAATTATACAGTTTGCCCCCCTCCAGATTGAAAAATCCACGATTCCAAGAAATTTTGTAAATAAAATAGTTGTAGGCTGCAATGGGATGAAACTATTTACGAAGTTTCAGGTGGATGTTAATAATTCTATAAAAAGGGGTCTGTACCACGTACTATAGCTTTTAACAAAATTTTTGTAAATTTCGACCTTATTTCTAAAACTTCTTAATTATTATTGTCACCTATTTCCATTTGAAACCCGTAGGCTCCTAGTAACTTCTTTAATTTTCCCCCACTTTGACTATTACTGTTCGGTATATGGGGACGTCTCTGGGGATCTCGAGGCGAAATGTTTGATACCAAGGGACGCCTCTGTTTCCCATTTTTATGCAGAGTTGAAGTGGCTTTATCCTTCCCACCGTCGTAAATATTTCCTGGCATCCTTCCTCTTTCAAGTCATCCAATCCTACCGCCCATGATACATCTTCGAGCTCCTTCAATTAAAATCATCTGATCACTACCGCAATACTCGTTCCCGGTCTTCTGATTTATACATAAAGGTCCCCCGAACCGCTGCTTTTGACAGATCTTTCATTATCCGATGCTCATCTCTTTGGAACTACATCCCCTCTCACATTCATCAATTCGTTACCCTTACTACTTTTAAATCCCGCCTATCCAATCATTTCTTATCCATCCAGTCTCTATGAAATTGTAAATAGATATCAATGTAAATATGTAACTTATAATTTTTCATTTTTTTACTATGACTGTTTAATTACTCTGTATTTTTATTTATGTATCTCTAAGGATCCTTAGCCCATATTTATGTCTTTCTGTATTATTCTAAAGGAACTCGTTCCAGAATAAATAAAGTTTATTCATATAAAACAAAAAAGTGCATTAAAATTAACTAAACCGTTTTTTAAATCAAACATAGTTATAACGGATCAAAATTTTCAGATTTTATAATGGGGAAATCAATATTCTTAGTGATTTACGGTTGAATGATTTTTTTTTTCCCCTAAAATACACGATATATTGTCTATGTAATATATTGTCAAATAAAATAAATTAATTTATTCAAGCTGAAATTAATATCTATTCAAAGTAGATATTAATAGAGTGGTAAGTGAAAGTTTTTTGATATGTTGTCAGATATAATCTTATCAAAATAAATTGAATTAAATAACACTCAGGCTGCAAAACGCAGCTATTAAGCATAATTTTCAGGTTCCCGATTCAATGTTAATTTCTGGGAGAGGCTTTGGAATGGAATGAATGGCCTTCCCAGAAGCTATACAGGGGACACTCCTCCAGGCTTATACTTAGCTGGAATAGTTATTGCTAATTGTGGCTTTCATTCATGGCGAAGCCATCTCGTCATTTCGCAACACATTCTTTTGTTTTGTTTTTTTGTTTTTGCGGGATCAGATGTTGATCAGCTGTTGGAAATAGGGACAGGACTCAGCATCCTGGTACCGATTTCCCATAATTATGCCAATTGCACAATCTCTTCGAAGACACATGTCATCTGTCTTTGTGGGAAAGGATTTGTCCTGGATTTACTACTGTTGCCTTGGAATTTATTTCACCTTCTCCCACATACTAATTAGGTATATGTATGATTTCTAGGAAAATCCGATTATTCATCAAGAAAATCAATTTAAAATTAAATGTGTTAAACTATAAATGAATTTTGAATATTTAATAATTGACCGTTGCAGTAAAAACGAGGAGATGGTCCGGGGTGGCGGCCATAAATAGACTAAATAGTGGCAAAACTATTTTATTAAAAACCAACGTTTCGATCCGACTTTGCAGGTCTTCTCTAGGGCTAGAACGGACAAGATACAAAAAGACGTAGAATTGTGGAAGTTACATAATATTTAGACAAAAATTATAAACAATGTGAATAAGCTTATTAAAATTATAAACAGTAAGTACTTTAAAATATTAACAGAGTAAGCTAATTAACAAGATCCTAAACTTAAGTAAATAGATGGTAACAATTGGTGCAGTGTATGTAAGAAAAGAACATGAAATCAAAAAATAAATAAATATTATTATAATTTTATTTACTTATTTATTTATTTTTATTTCTTTCTGCACATTCCTTTATATGTACTTATGTTTATATGTTTATAATTTTAATAAGCTTATTCACAATGTTTATAATTTTTGTCTTTTTGTATCTTGTCCGTTCTAGCCCTGGAGAAGACCTGCAAAGCCGGGTCGAAACGTTGGCTTTTAATAAAGTAGTTTAGCCACTATTTAGCCAATTTATGACCGTCACCTCGGACCACCTCCTTCCTTTATAAATTTTTTTTTTCTTATTATGAGCTTGTTTTTAGGATCTAACTTTAATTTTGTACAGTTTATATTTATTCATTTTATTACTACTAACAATGAGATATTATTAACTGTTTCCAATTAACCAAGTTAAAGGTATTTTGGACGAAATTATTTTAAAATTTCAGTATTTAAAAAAATATTTTCATTCATAGATTATTTTAATTTATACAACCAGGAGGGTCCAGAAGGAAGGTGATTAGCGAGATAGAAGCGCGTGGAGCTCTGAGTTGACTATGTGAGGCAGATGGAACGCCTATAAAATCAAAAATCAAAACTAACATGTAATGCAATTAAGCTCAATATGATTAAAGTCGATTATGGCTGTGACACTGTGTGACATAAACACTAACCAGCGACCTAGAAAAACAGCATTGGCCGATTTTATAAGAGAAACATCTTCCGGACGATAGCGGATCAGAGTACTAACATATGGAAAAGAAATACCAATAGACAACTGTTTACTGAAACTGGTTTAATCAATATCTCATGATATGAAGGTACGGAGGTTAAGATGAGCGGGCATGGAGCTCCGAGCATTCCATCTGGATAATAGTTGGCAAAAGATCAGCCGCCGGAAGGCAAAAAAGCCGATAGATGGATCGAATAAACAAAGATGCCATAGAACTGCGTGCAGATAACTGGAAAGAAATGATTACCTTATCCCTTAGTCTGAAACTTTTCATTCTAAAAATTCATAGCCCCATCGAAATGTGTTCCCCTCAAAATTCAAAAACCCATATAAATAAGCCTCCCTCAAAGAATTTGATGGCCCAACTTGCACCAAAAAACCCTTTTTGGGCACACCTGCGGCAAAAGATTTAATGGTCTATAATGCAAAAAAAAATAATTATTGTGTCTTCGTGTGTCAGGTGCTGGTGAAACTCAACATTGATCGTAAATTGATTCAATTTATATCAATAATTCTCAATTAAGGCTCGAAATACTCTCTAGAAGATCTTGACTGATAAAAATAAAATTTGAACAAACTACAGTTTTTGCAACTTCAGAAATTTGATTTACTCACTTGTACAATAATTACTCATTTAAAGAGGTTCGAAATAAATCAAAAATAAAATTTTACATCACAATTAACTATAATCAAGCCTCATATAGATATTCCATTGGTCCCCGAATTATTTGAAAAAGATTGGAATTATTTCGAGTCAGATACAAACCAGTGCTACTACTATCATTGTGCTCAAATTAAAAACTTTGATGTTTGCTGGATTCGAATCCCTCCTGGGTCGGTTAATATTTATTTCTCGGCACTCTTGAGAAATGAATCAACACTCTCAATCTCAAGGTAGCCGCCATGGATATAGCAAAAAGGATCACCAGGCCTCCTTACCGGAATTGTTTCCCCAGCAGTACCAGTACCAGTATATACATCGTATTCTTACCTCCTGCCATTACATCTATAATTCTCTTCTGGTTCAGAATAAACAACTTTGAAAGCAATTGTTGCAGATTGCCTGTTTTCTAGGTTAAAATAATCGTTTCTGTGGCGCCCGAAGTCTATTTCCGTATTGAAGATCTGAAATAGACTCTAAGAATATTTAATGATCTAGAGTTTTCGCAAGAGTTGAAGAATATATCAATCATAAGAAACATGGCCTGTGATGAGGATGCAACGATGGCCTCGTCGGGATGCATTCCCTGAAAATTGCTTTGCAATAAACATCCTGAAAGGAAGGACTCTCCATAGATTATACCAAGAAACTAAGTACAAATGTAACTTTGAATTGAGGAGGAAAAGTTCTTAGGCAACACACAGCCGATCTAGGAGAACAAAATTCATTGAACGTAATTTGCTATTGGAAATCACGTATTCGTCACAAATAAAACTTTTATAATCTTAATTAATCCAATATAAATATAATTTATGGTGAAAATTTAAAATTATATTTCCAAAGGATTTAAAAAAAAATCAAAAATTAACAATCATAGTAATAAAAATAAAACTAGTACGGACATATTCAAATTTTCTTAACCTTATAATATAGATATCATTAAAACGTCCATTCGCTTCCTAATTTTTTTTCTTTTTTTATTTAATGAAATTTACAACGGTGTAAACAATACAACTAATAAAAATTCACACATTTAAAATAATTAAATGAACAGACTTGAAGAGATATTACCGAGTGGTAGCACTCCCTATTTAGTTCTAGATGAGAAGATCAGGAGGCCATTTTCATTTCAGACGCCTAGGAGGATTATTAGGAATCGAGGAAGAAGAAAGGCTGAAAACAAGTGGATTTGGATGGGACTGGAGTTTATCATGAAAGGATAGGTATCTGGCTCGGGCTAAATCAGCGGTATATGGAACATTAAGGTCTTTATGAGTGGTTTTATTTGTGACAAAATATGGGGCATGAAGGATTTTACGAAGGATTTTGGATTGTAAGGATTGGATATGATAGGAATTCGATGGTTTAGTCGAACCCCAAAGCTCAACTCCATATGTCCATATAGGTTTTATTATGGTTAAGTAGATGAATCTTTTATTAATTAATTGAAAATTTAGAGCGTTTGTCCAGTAAGTGTTGGAGTAATCGGAAAATTTAACATTTACTTCCTTAATTTTTTTTTCTACTCAGTCTGTAAATATGTGAGTATCTTTCGACTCAAAATCTATAATTTCTTAAAAATGTGCCCCTTTAAAAATGCTGATGGGACATCCAAGTGTATCCAATAATTTTTTTTAAAGCGTCCAGAAAAACATTATTTGGTCTCCCTGTTCCTTAGAAACTTGAAGAAGACCGCTGGGGATTATCTTAAGGTCTAGAAAATTTACTTCACATGAAAATTTCTTGACATATTTTAAAAAAAATAAATAAACATAATATTCTGAGATCTTCCCAAGGCTATAATTAATTTTGCATATAAACTGGGTTACACTGTCTTTCAAATCTGTACAGGTTTTAACGAGTAATTGATAAACAAATATTTATTATGTAGATAAAAAAATATAAATGATAAAAAAAAACTAAGGTGTGTGCATTAGACCATATCTTCAATAAAACTCTTTTTCATTTGGTTTCCGACATTATTTTTCCTTTGTCCCTATATAATAGGGCATCGCGTTAAGATACAATTTTGAATAATAGCTCATTACAAAGAGGATGTCATGATGAACATTTACCTCGCTATTAATATGCAGATCCAGTTTATAGTTTTTGACATATTTTAATCCATATGCGAAAGCTTTTCAATTATTCGACTGAAGGCAACTTGAGCGTTACACATCGGACTGCTCAATCTAATTCAATCTCCACAAAAAAAAGTGCAAAACGCGACTAAGTTTTCACTTAAAAAACGTAAACCATAAATTTGGTTTATGTTTACTGAAATATTTTTTTTTGTTTTGTTTTTATTTATTTATTGAGTATCACAACAGTCTGTCACATGGACACTAGTTACAGTGAGGTAGGATAACATTCACATTATATGTAAAAGAAATATAAAATAAATAGAAGCAAAATAACAATAAATAATAATTAAAAAGTATATACAATAAATAAGAAAATTAAAACTAATAAAAAAACACATGCATACCTATATACACTACAGATATAATTAAAAAAAAAAGTACTTAGCGCAAGCATGCCTAAAAATGTTGATTATTTCTAGCAAGAATGTAAAAAATGCTACAAAATAAAAACACTTGCATCGGTGGGAAATCGGGCAGGGTGTTTTATAGATTGTATGAGTGTTGTAAAAATATTTCTAAAGTTTGATCATAGCCATTTTGGAACATCAATAGTAACCAACAATAAAATAGCGTCAAACTAAACCACAAAAAAAAAAATTGTTGAAGCTATTATTATTGGAAGCAGCCTTGAACAATAGTGCACAGGTAATTACTTTTTATGATTTAATGATTTAAACCACAAATACAGTAATGCTGGAACTATTTGTCAACTGGTGGGACTGAAACCCTGCTCACCCGTACCCCGTTTAAAAGAAATTTTTAATTTTACTAGGGTACTTTTTGGTCAGCTTCTTTTATAGAATAGAAACGATAGTATATTTTATTTCTCATGTTTCGAAAGAACTTATCGTCCTCCTACATCGGCGATAGGCTCTACTGTGCGTCAGTGTTCTTACGATAATAATGTTTCTCGACTCTATAACTTAAAAAATATGCGAAATACTTTTTGCGAAACAAAAAACATGAGTAGCAACTAATTTCAGTAAGATACTAGATGCTGAGACACCCATCAGAAGACAGGCCATCTTTACTACTTCACAACAGTAATAAAAGTCTTATTTGACGGCAGCTAACATTCGAAAACATCGTCCATAAATGTCACTTTTTTCGTTACTCGTGTTTTCACTAACGTCTTATTGTTTATTAGGTTTTAAAACCCTCTGGAGTTCCCCTTTTATGTTATCCGCCAATTCAGCTCTAGTAGGAGTTAACGTGGGTGTTCGATATTCTAAACCAGAAGAAAACTTAGTTTAATTTTGTATCGGGTCACCATGTAAGTAACATGGGTATTTAATTGCGTGATATTAGGAGCAGAATAAAATCAATGAAACACGTTCTATCTAAAATGTATTTACCATCTTGAGACGAAATTTTTTTTATCTTTTCTGAAAAAAATCCTTTTTTTTTAGTTAAAGAAAGCCAAAACCTCATTTTTAAATCCATCTAATAAATTCATGGGTGATAAATATTCAGAACGCAGTCTTTTAAAAACATTTATTAATTTTTTATTTGTGCCAACATTTCAACCCAAACTATTATACTTAATATTATACGCCATATAATGGTAAGTAATATATACTATAGTGATTTGATGGTGCATGATTCTTAACTATTCTGTCTTATGTTTAACCGACCTTTTGCTATCTGAAAAAGGACAACTGGGAAATCCTCCCCCCCCCTGACCTTTTTACTTACCAAATGTGTCAGTACTTGAAAGCATTCAATGCTCGAACCACGGTTAATAAGAGAAAATATTGCAAATTTTTATAAATAGATTATACATATTATTTTTAGTTTGTATAACTTCTTACATAATTCATTTTGAATATTGTGCATTGTAATAATAGTTAAGATTTATGTACCATCAAATCACTATAGTATGTTATTTACCATTATATGTCGTATAATAGTATATCTCTGATTGTCCCCATGTTTCGGTTGAAACTTTGGCACAAATAAAAAATTATTATTATTTTTTTAAAACTGCGTCCCGAATATTTATCACCCATGATAAGTAGAACAGTCAACTAGCTTCCTTCACTAATAAATTCATGTTATTGCTGCTTAATGAGTTTTGGAGATAGCGAAAAAGGTGATGATCCAAAGACGCTAAGTCAGGAGAATATGGTGGGTGAGACATAGTCCTTCAATTTTTGCAATTTCTTTTTTGCAGCATCGTGCCACACAGTATCATGGTAAATATAAATGTCTCGTCTATTGATTTGTACGTTGTCCTCAATTTACCGCTTCAAATTAACCAGCTGATAAAAGTAAAGATCTTTTGTTTTGGGAAGATTTTTAATTGAAATTTCAGCACAGAATAACTAACTTTCTCCTGCAAAAACATGATAAATAGAAAAGCATATAGTGCTATAACAAACAAACACAAACTGGCAGATTTTTAAAAACATTTATTTGTTCAAGCTGGATTTCCTTTTTAGTATAATAATAATAGTGTTATCTATAGTTGTAAAGTCCAATCCGCATATACACCTCATCGGAATATACTATTTAATTAATTACTTAGCAATACTTCAATAAAAATTGATAAATAAGAAGAAAACTTAAAAATAATTTTCATCTTTCAAGAACGTTCCTAGAAATAGACGAAAAGCAATTAAATATCTATTTATACTAATAGTTCAATTCTGCGGGGTTTTCCCCTTTATCATTCATAAGTACCAGCATAAAGATTGGACACTTAACAATGTCTCCTGAAACATATCTTTGTAAATTTAACTTTGAATTGTTACAATTCTAGGTATAGATTTTTTAAAACTATTTTATTGAATGGTATAACATTTCGTCACAATATGAACAATGCTTATAGTAAGAAAAGAGATAATTCACATAATAATTACAGAAAGTATAAATTAAATTAAATGAAATAAAAGCAAAATTTCCACCAAAAAAGTTCATTTGATAAATGGGCCGATTCCGCATGTGAGCTCTTTGGTGCAATTGTATCGCTATTTTGTAATAGAAATAAAAATATTTAATGGTTAGTATTTTAATGACTTAAAAAATGTTATTTTTATGTTAATAGGCTCATTTTATGTTTTTTAAATATTACATTCATTTAAATTTATAATATGAACAAAAAAAAAAAAAATGAAATTGTCGTTTTTCTTTCAAAATGACTATAATATCGAATCCTTACTTTGGTTACGATTTTGGACGAATTCGAAAGGAAAAAATCTACATCAATATTATCGCATTGTCCTTAATCGGTTCAGTCGTTAAAAATGCAGTCAATCCAAATACATATACCTCCTTGTGTCTTAGACATAATCTGGTTATAATAAAACTCGTAATTTGAGAAGTTTTTATTTTTTTAGCTGTAAGGTACATTCATACCATATTTACAATATAATAAAATAGAAAAAATGAAATACATAATAATAGATATATAAAAGATAATAATGCATATATAACAGAAATAAAAACTGTAATAAAAACAAAGAAATATAGCTTATAATGAAATAAAATTCATAATGAAAAAAAAAGAATTAAATTAATATTAATGATAATAAATTATTAGAATTGAGTAAAAAAAAAAAAAAAAATTGAGAAGTAACAAGTTTTTATTAAATCAGTATAACTGTTACTTTTAACTGTTATGAGCAGCGGGTTTTAATTAACTGTTTATTAAAATTAAACCTTCCACATCTATATATTTGATCTAAATACATATTATTAAAATTTATATTACTGTGCATTTATTTGCAAGTTATAAAGTTTATCTTGCGGACTTTTACTTATAAATTATGAGATAGATGTTATCGAAGCCGAGAGAACTACACGGCGAGCGGCGACCGGCTTTGATTCGAGCGAGGCGCCACGGACGAGGTGGTGGGATATAAAAAGGTGGTTGATGGCGTACCGTTGGGGCTTATTATATATATCGCTCCGGAGGGAGGAGAGATATCGCTCCGGAGAGATAAGGAGGTCGGGGCCTCTCCCTCCCGCCAGATGGAGATAGAATCGCCCTAATAAAAACATAAAATCCACGGAGCGGTGGGTCTATGTTTGCCTAGGGCTGGGAACTTGTCCTGCATTCCTAGCCCACCTCATAGTGGTCTTCCTCTTCGAGGAACGTCTTCTCACGAACGAAGAGGATGACAGCAGCTTCATCGTCAGGTATCAGTTCTAAGGTTAAGTGGAGTGGGCAACAGATCATGCCACATATTTCCAGTAAATAATAAATATAACTTTTTCATGTATTAATATACACATAACTTATGATAAATGATTAACGCACTATGGTTCACAGGGACATGGAGTGCAACCTTGGGCTCCAGGGGTAATATTTCAGGTAATGTTGCCAAAATGCGAGACCGAGATGAGTCTTGGTCATGTTCTTGCGCAAGAGTCCCGCAAGTCTTGCAGGTACTTATTAGCTTGTTACTATAGAGATATTGCTGTAATGTTTTAGATAGACAAAACCTAACTAAGCCCGAATTAAAAATTAGAAGAGTTAAATACAAAGGTTATTACCATATAGTAACTAAGATTGTCAAGAATTAGTAACTTTTTCGCGTTAATCTTTATTTAAAAAATCGATTTTTTTTACCAGTCCTGGTCTTGGTCTTTCAAAGTGCTAGACCAAGACGGATTTTGGGCAACATTAATTTCAGGGCCTCCGTCTATTATTAATTTAAGCATTAGAACAAAACCTCCTCTTTTATTATAAAAGCTACAAAAATATCATTACAATATAATATAATTTTTATATTAATAAGTGCGGAGTAGCTTAGTGTGTAAGGCACTGACTTCCCAAACTCAAGGTTCGAATCCTGCAGATGGCAGAGAATTATTTATTCTGTTTTATCAGCCGTGGATCAATCCTGGGATCGGGAGACCCACTTGGGCCAAACCCAACCACAATAAAGTGGGTAATCTTGATTAAATTATTAATTAAGAGGGAAAATCTGGGGGTTGAATGTGATCACGGCCTCTTCAACCCCCTGCACTACCATTGGCCTTGAAACAATACTCCCTTACAAGACACTGAACCCAAGATCCTTCATCATGGGTTGGGTACAGGTTTATATATGTATATATTTTGGGCCACCCTAAGAATAAGAAACTCCACCGAGGAAAATTCAGGATTTGTGACAAAATTGAGTAGCCTGCGCTGCCAGAATACTTTTCAGCTAATTTTGATGTCTCTAATCCACTCCGTTTTTTTGATAATATTGATAAGTGCGTTTTAGAGTTCGAAAAGTAAGTTAAAATTTTTCTTTACTTGATAGAATAATTTTTATTCAAAGCAGTACATAGACATACTCAAAATTATTAGTCGGTTGATGTATAGTAATATCTCCAGCTTCTTTTGAAGGAAAGTTATAAGTAAAATACTTCAGGAATTTTCTAAAAAAATAAATTAAAAAAATAAAGTCATATCATTGTATCTTGAGCCACTATTTTATAATGTTCCTTGGGCCGGCCCATTCATTAATGGGCATTAATATAATTTCAATATATATCTCTTGTGGGATATATTCACTTACTTCAAGCGTAATATAGTGTGCGATTTCTCCAGACAAATGTAGTGTATAATAATTGATACTAATTATTGAATAATAATTATAATTCCTATTCAAACAAATATTGCCCAAGATATAATTCGTAGCCTGAAGTATAAGTAGTTGACCAAGGTACAATACAGAGTGGCCCGAGGTACAACTATCGTAATTTTACCTTGGGTCGTTTATTATTTTTAAAAATGATTTTTGTTCATAGTCAAAATCCGATGATAAAATAATGTATAAATTAGCATAGTATCTTCAAGCATGACAAATAAAATCCAATTTTGAACTTTTAAAAATCATTGTTATTTTAGAAGTTATGGAACATTGAAAAAAAGTTACCCAATGTACACTTATTTCCTCTATATATGAACCTTTACCACTACAGGTCTATCCATATATATGAAGTTTATCCATACATTATTTTAATATAAATTTGGATGTTAAAAACCCCTGGATCCTGGGCCCCAGAGATGCTAAATCTTCAGTGGACGATCACTCATGCTATGAAATGAAATGAAATGAAATAGCCTTTATTATGCAAAATAAGTATTTACATATGTACAAATGGTTTTTATTTATTTATTTTTTTTTTATAACTACTAATATCAAATAGCATGCATAACTACATGGATACGCACACACACATACACTATTATACACTTCTTCTTCTGTCTTTCTTCCTGCACAGGCCTTCCCGTGAGGGAGTAGTAGTCAGCACTTCTCTGGGTGACTAGCCCTGTTGAGAAGCGGGGTCCGTGAGCTCTGGGAACAAGTTTTGGTCACTGAGGCACATAATGAAAGGAGATTTAGATGTGGATCTTAAAAGACAGACCTTCGATAGCTGTATCCTCCCAGTAGTGACATATGGTTCTCAAACTTGGTCGTTAACTAAGGCCCACGAGAGAAAAATCCAAGTGTGGCAGAACAGCATTGAGAGGAGTATTATGAAGGTAAAGAAAAGAGACAAAATAAGATGCACTAAACTAAGGAAAGAAACAGGCCTCAAAGATATAATTTTACAGTTGAGGAAAATTAAATGGAAATGGGCTGGTCACCTCTTACGTAGCAACGATGTTAGGTGGTCGAAAATAACAACCGAGTGGACGCCATATGATCTAAAAAGGAAGAGAGGCCGACCAGTGAAGAGATGGTGCGATGTATTCAGGCTGACGATGGGACCCCCTGGTGGAGAGACGCTAAAGACAGGGTTATATGGAAAAAGAAGTGGACAGAGCTCACGGTCAGAAAAATCATTATATATGATAACATCATATGTATATATTTGTATAAAAATTGTACTGTGATATTCAATGATGAAAGTGTTTGAAAAAAACAAAGAAGAAAAACTAAGTTAATTAGAGTTATTATGCTGATGCAGTAGCAGGAAATAGTACGCGTTTCTAGCACTTGTTAAAGAGAGAAAAAAGTGCGAAACAACTGCAGCGGAAGAAATGACATTTATTGATGTCAACGTTCAAATGTCGCTGCCGAGAGCGACTTTTATAGCTCATGTGTAGCGCTGTCAACAAGACTTGCACCACTTGTTTCTTACATGCCGTCCTCATGTTGTCTCAGCTTCAGGCTATGTACTTAGCATTAAGCAATCTTTAAATCTAGATCTTTAAGCAATTTAAAAATTTTTATAGGGGTGAAATTTCAGCCCTCCTATTTACCTCGACAACACTAACGGATCCAGGATTCAATTTTAGGGGGATGGGAGGGGGAACTTCAGACCGATTGTTTTTTTTTCTTACATATACAGGGTGTTTCAGGGTTAAGTTACCACACTGCAAAAATGAACTAAGGACCTCAAAATAAGAAAAAAAAAACCCTCTGAAGGTAATTTGTTTAGGAGATATTCAAGCCTAAAGATTTTCGTTGTTATAAATTATTTACGTTATATGAAATAAAAAGAACCTATTTATTTGTTATAACTACTTTATTAATTAAATGTAATCATGAACATTCATATTAAATGTTGTTCAAAGTGAAGGTATGTCCGCATACGCTTTGTCTAGGAAATGATTGGATAGAGTACTAATATGGCCTTTTATCCCTAACTGTATAAAAACTATTGGCAATATAAGGATTAATACTATTTTGAATTAGCATTGGGAACTCTCAATAACATTTATCAGTTCATAAGAGGCTTTCGCAGAGTACTCATGATTTTGCTTTCCAATTATACTAATGGGGAATATGCTGATATGGTGTTAGTATACGGATTTTGCAATGGCAATACGTCGTGAATATACCAGGCGATTACCGAATAGATGATTACCAAACAAGTATATCTTTAACTCCACGTTTACACGTCTTAGAGAAACTGGTACATTTCCTATAATACAACATGCTGATGGTATTTATGCCCCTCCACTTTGTCAACAACAGCCCACATCAATTTAAACATCATTTAATATGAATTTAATGTTTACTTGGCCATTTTGAAGACTTCCCCTTCAGGCGGACAAAATAGTCCTATCAACCCGAAAATACAGACAAAAAAGTTATGAAAGAAAAGAACATTTATTCGCGAATAACTAAAAAATTACACAATTTTCACTAGGTTATGCCTGTTTATTTCGCTATTAACGATTTTAATAATATCGAAGCACGGAGGACCAAATGTTTAATTTATTTTTAAACATGGTTTTGGTATGATTTAATCATTAAATATTTTAATGATATCGGGGCCCGGAGGACCAAATGTTTATTTTAATATTAAAGATTTTAATAATATCCGGCCCGGAGGACCAAATGTTTATTTTATTACTATGCCAATCCCTTCCACGGCTGTCAGGGATATTGTCATAATAATTTTGCTTATTGCTTTAAGAGCTGCTGATAATTTATTGCTGTGGACTGTAAAATTAGATAGGTTAATAGACTAAAAAAGTGTATATGTAAAATTTATTGCTTTATTTTATTACATTTAACTTTAAAAAGAGGTAAAATATAGTAGGGTTTGGATACTTGCATTTTCTCTCTTCTTCTATTTGGCAGTCTTCTTGTTCATCTTCTCTCTCTTTCTTTCTTGGCCCCTGTAGCCGGCCGATGTAGTTTTTTTAATCCACAGCAATAACTTTTCACCAGCTCTTAAAGCAAAATTATTATGATAATATCCCTGACAGCCGTGGAAGGGATTGGCATAGTAAATTAAACAATGCCCATGATTACTAGAAGATTACTAAATTCCCTAAAAAAGGGGAAAACAAATCATCGAAATCGGACAATTTTTAGCGAAGCTACAGTTTATTGAAATTTGTAAACATGTTTGTTCCAAACATTAATGAAGTTTTAAACTAATCGATAAAGTAACAATTGAACTCTTTATCTTTTGGTACGTTGCATTATTTTATTTTCTTATTAATTTGGCATTTGATTACTTAACAATATGCTTTGCGAATTTTTGGCACGGGCCTACTAGTAAATATATAATATTCTTACCCCCATATAATTGAAAAAAATACTTTTTTTTTTCCACGTAGAAGAAAAGTCTAGCGGTCCTGATGCTAATATTGAATTTTTCGGAAGCCAGTTCAAACAGAGGTTGAAGAACTGTTGTAATTAAAGCACAAATCTGCAGTGATTGGAAGTCCTGGTGCTTCTGATTACATTGGCAATGCTGTTAAACCCCTACCACTCCTCGAGGTCTTTCGATAAGTTAGACAGCCTTCGCTTTTTGCCCAGGTCCCTGTAAGGATAACTAATGTAATTCTCTGTACTACACCTTTAATTGATCTTGTAAGCTTGTTTTACAATTCTGTTTTTACTTTTTTTTTTTTGCTAAACCGGTTAGCAAGTTTTTTTTTCTCGGACAAATCGAAGGATTTTTACAACTGCGCACATGTAACCATAATAAAGGATTATTTAAATAAATATTAACCATTAAAGGACCAAAAGAATTTTATTAATAATACATTAAGCAAAAAAAAAAAAACTAAAGGTTCTGTATTTGATTTATATTACATTCCTTTTAAATATATATTTTTTTATTATAGAAATTTACAACTGTATTAAATGACAAATACAACAAGCAAATATGAACAAGCAACATGACATGTACAATATGAAGAGAAACAACCCATTGGTAGCACTCCAATTATATTTCTATATTAGAAGGTCCCGAGGACATCTTCTTTTCAGACACCTCGGAGGGTTATCAGGAATAGAAGAGGAAGCAAGGTTGGAAACAAGAGGGTTCGGATGGTTCAGAAGTTTATTATGAAAGGACAAGTATCTGGATTGAGCTAAATCGGAAATAAGGATGATTTTATTTGTGACAAAGTAGGAAGCATTAAGGATTTTACGAAGGATTCTAGATTGAAGGGATTGGATACGAGAGGAATTTGATTGTTTAGTAGAGCCACAAAGCGCGAATCCTTTTAAATATGAAATCAAAATGATGCTCATATTGCGTATATTACTTATGGATACTTATATATTATGATTAATAACTTCAGAAGAAGTTAGTCGAGGTGCGGTCAAAAAATACTATATTATATAATAATCCCTTCTATGTATCGAATAAAATCCTCCATAACGACCTTCATATCCCATTTGTTCTTGAACTAATCTCAGACAAATTTTCCGAATTTCCCCAGAATCTCACTCATCATCCAAATCCTGTAGCACAATCCTACAGTTAAAACGGCAATAGCCCCGTGACCTTCTGTAAATATTTATATATTAGAGTTCATGCAATGGCCAGATTCTCTACTCCGGTACCTAGCGTCTGTTGCTGTAGTGCCCTCTATCAGTTTCCACTGCTTTGTAATACCAGTGACTCAGCCAGGAGAGAAGCACTGGGATCTCCGGGAGTCCTGCCTTGGCTTCCACATTGGGGTACAAAGCATGACTCTGAGTCCCCTAGACAAATGTAAATATTGTATATAGCTGTGAATGTGTTTTATTTACTTTAATTTCATTTAGCATTTATCTATTATTTCATTTTTTTGTACACAGGCATTTTATTTTTCTATATTTCTTTTTCTTTATTATTTCTATCTTAGTTATCATTTGTTTTTACATATTGTGTGAATAATTAATGTAGCCTTAATGTTAATACCCTTCAATGTATTAATATTCAATAAAAAAAATAAAATAGTATATTTTAGTACATTATCCAACGTTTCGACATACGTTGTAGGTTTTCTTCAGAGGTATATCAGATACAAACAATATATATTAGTTATTTAAATATATATATAAATAATATATATTAATTATAGAAAGTTACAGTATATGTAGATGACTATTGATCAATTCAATTTGAAAATTTAATGGATTATTAGGATAATTATTATAATAGGATAAAGATAAGGAATGTTGAGGTTCCAATAATATCATGAAGGGGAAATTATTTATTATTTAATTATTTAGGTTACGACCAAAATAAAATTTAAAAAAAATTATTACCTCTACTTAAACAATTAAAAATATCCATAATGAAATATGAGTATAATGAAACAAGCGGCTTCTACTTAAAGTAGGTTGGTAAGTGAAAGATGTGTTATGCGCACACCGCACAGTATTTTTTTTTTATTTATTTAATTGCTATACTGCCGTCTTCAAACAGATCGTTAATTGATGCAATAAACATAAATTATAAAAAAAAACTCGAGGTAGAGAATCATGGGTAGAAACAGCACTTTCATCAAATAAATAAAGACCATAAAAGTCATAAATATTTCACTAAAAGTAATTCCTTCCTAACAACGCCGTCCAATTTGTGTAGCAACATTTTAAAAATTATTACCACCTCCTTTTTTACGACCTTCGGGAATAAAGACTGATATTTCTCCAGTAAACATCCCTGTTTACGGCCATCGAGTTAGCTCCTCCAGAGATTGACTCCAGAAAGCAAGTACTAAATGATCCGAACGGCAGTCTTGGGATTCCTAGCCGGGCTGCCATATCGGGAGGCCTCCCCCCGCAGCTTCCCGATCAAAGCCTACCGTCTAATTGCCCTCCGGATGCCGACATCTGCTCGGTCTTTGGTACCTTCGTCGAAGAACTGGATGGCCTTTGACAACGAGCGGTAACAGGAATAATAGATATGCAAATAAATAAATAAATATATATATATATATATATAAATAATATATTTGTAATGATTCAAATTTAAAGCAAGTGACTCACTTGGAATCATCTTACAAGATTGAAAATGAAAGAAACTGCTCGACGTTTTCGACAGCTCCAGCACTTACTAGACCAACACTTTAAAATTTCAATATATTACAAAATACTATAATAAGGTCTATTTGTACTTACGGAATTGAGAATTGGGATTTCACTAAACCACGGAATTCCTCTCCTTATCCAAACCTTATAATCCAAAATCCTTCGTAAAATCCTCAATGCTCCTTACTTCATCACAAATACAATCATCCATAACGACCTTAACGTATGATATGTTTCTGATTTGCCCAGTCCAGATACCTATCGTTCCATGATATACTTTAGCCTCCCGAACCCTCTCGTTTCACACCTTGCCTGATAACCCTCCAAGGCGTCTGAAAAGAACATGGTCTCGTGATCCACGTATGTAAATACATTATTAGAGTGCTACTACTGGGTAATTTCTCAACAAGCGTTTTCATGTGATTATATAATTGCTGTGTACACATTTACCAGATGTATTTTTATTTTGATACAGTTGTAAATATAAATAAAATTTTAAATAAATAAAGTGTATTTTATTTATTTTTTTATTTTATATTATATTTGCTATTGCATTTTTGGGCTCATGTAGCTAATGTGCTGTCGTTCATTTTGTCTGCTATTTCTTGAAAATTTGTTGATATTGTGAGCAGATCTCTAGGCGACTGCCTTTTTATTCTTCTTTGAGACTCCCTTGGTAACAGAGATGAAGAAAGAGGGAGGACAAGTGGATTAGGGTGATTAATAGTTGAAGCGTGGAATATATTGTATTTGTTATGTATGTAGCTTTTTACTGTTGGAATATTCATGTCGCTCTGTATGGTGTGATTTGAAAAATAGCAAAGGGAATTTACGATTTTTCGAATTATTTTGGACTATACAGTTTGTATTTTGTTTATTTGAATGTGATTTGCGGAACCCTAAAGTTCTGCCCCTTATGTCCAAATAGGTCGTAGTATGGTGGTGTAGATTAGTCGCTTATTTTGTAAGTTGAGAGGAGATCTGTAGTTCAAAAGATGTGACAGTTATTTGTATCGTCTGGTCAGTATAAATAAATAAATTAAAGCTATACTAAAAATACCATAAGAAATTGCAATTTCTTAGCTTAAGAATTAACCATCCGTTTGTAACACTTCAATGGCTATTCAAAATCATAGTCCGCTGCAAAGATCTCTTATCAAATTATTAACAACCGTCTAAAATTTCGTGAATGGCTTCGTCTTCATAACTTACATGTGAGACTTTTTACAGATTTTAGGATACCAAATGCAAGAAAAAGCTGCATTTTAATATTCATGTCCTAGATGAAGTAATACTTATACAGTACCACTCTGACTAGATTCCTTATTTTATCTGTGCCGAATCCTTATTCCTTTGTTTGGTTCTTCGCTACAAAGGATAGTTCTGGATGAGAAAGGACTCCCAAAATAAGGGAAAGGAATCCTGTTATATAATGGCAGCTCTACTCCCAGGATCCTGGGGGAGGCAGTGGGTTATTGCGATCGGGCGATAGGACCAGTCCTTGAATAAAAGAAGCCGACGAATCTATCTTTTTTTTCTGTTTTCTTAATTCTGTTTAATAAATCACCTTTAAGCAACCACTATAACCAACAACAGTATGATATCTACCCAAACATACTCTTTCTGTTATGAAATAGCTTGGTAAATACAACTAATTTTCTTTAGTTAACACCAGACAAACCTGTTTCGACAAATCTTTAGTTAAACACAAGATTTCGTGATTATCAAATATGAATTAAAATTATATTTTATAATCTGGATGATAGATAGTCAAGACTCGGCTGTTAAGATTTTTATTGCCACCAGTTTCTACCCACGCTTGTGGTTCATCATTAAGGCGTGTTGCCGGCATTGAAGGTGTTCAAATACTCATTAAGTGTAGGGTGTCCCAAAATTAACTCAAGATTTAATTTAAATACAAAACACAGTTATTTCTTCTTTTGTTTTCTTTTTCTTTGTCAACTTAATAGCTGATTATTTAGGGTTAATAAAAATGGAGCGTTAACGAGAGAACAATGTGTTTTCATTGTTGTAAAATAATGAAAGTCTTGTGGCTACAGTTCGAAAATTTCGTACAAAATAAGGTCGGAATTGTGATTTAACCTCAACAACTATGAAGAGACTGGTTGAGAAAGTCGAATGCGAGACGAGTTTAAACTTGGTCGGAAGTCTAGGATGATGGGAATGTGAGTGAATTCAGTCAATGTGTTTAAAAATTTCGAGAGGGATATTTCAGCCATAAAGACTGACGGTCGGGGAAGAACCTCATCCATCCTTAAAGACGTTTTGCGAACTTTAGTCCAAGAAAATCCCAGAATAACTGTTTAAGAACTTGCAAAGAAACTGTCAGTTAGCAAATCAACTATCGCTGACCACTTCAACCCAAATGGAAAGGTGAAAAACCTTGAAAGTTGGGTTTCTCATGCTTTAAACGACCAGCAGAATTTCTACGTTACGAAGCTTCAACTGTGTTTCGCTGCTGGATTCCATCCATTGATGAAATCTAACGATGGAGTTAGCGCTGAGTTGACAAACTTGCCCCGTGAACTCTTACTGGAATTATCAGATTAATACATTATTTCCCAAACAGTTAGTTTTGAATTTATACTTACAAGGATCCTTATATCAGACTGAAACGACAAGAAACCGCTCGACGTTTCCGATTACTTCAGCACTTACGAGACAAACGCTCTAAACTTCCAATTAATTACAAAAGACTCATATATATGACTATAATAAGGCCTATTTGGTCTTACGGAATTAAGCTTTGGGGCTCGACTAAACCATAGAATTCCTCTCCTTATCCAATCCTTCGTAAAATCACTTTGTCACAAATACAATTATCCATAACGACCTTAACGTATCATATATTTCTGATTTGGCCCAGTCCAGATACCTATCCTTCCATAATAAACTTCAGAATCATCCCAACCCTATTGTTTCTAATCTTGTTTCCTCTCTAATTTCTGATAACCCTCCGAGGCATCTGAAAAGAAGATGGCCCCGTGATCTCCTAATCTAGGCATATCATT
Organism: Nezara viridula; assembly: GCA_928085145.1. NCBI lineage: Eukaryota > Metazoa > Arthropoda > Insecta > Hemiptera > Pentatomidae > Nezara > Nezara viridula. The sequence goes on along the minus strand of OV725080.1, from coordinate 149,623,783 downwards.
AGAGTGATACTATTGGGTAGTTTCTCAACAAGTGTTTTCACGTCCTTATATCCATATGTTCAAATTTACTAAATTTATTTCTTTAATATAGTTCAAAATATCATTAAGAAAAAAAAATGAAAAATAATATATTTACAAGGGGAGGCTACACTCAGTGAGTCATCGATTTCAACCAAATTTTGTTGATGATATTGCATCGAAAAATATTCGACGCATATCCTTGCGTTCGTTCCTATGGACCAGAGAAGTACAACTGCTACTCTAAGTACTGAGTACCAAATATTTTACTCAAAATACTGACCTGTTTTGAGTACCAAAGAATTCAATCACTACTTCAGTTGATGTCAAACGATTAGCTGAAGTAGTGATTGAATTCACAATAGTGATTAATTTGAATAAAATACTTGGTACTCGGTACTCCTTAATACTTGCCAATCTCTGTACAAACTAAATTTATGTTATTTATTTTTGCATTTGCTTTGTCCGGATTTTAAGATTATCATATATCCATCGATTCCTTTTTCGTGGAGAATCAAAAAAAATATTGACTATTGTATAAAATGAGATATGAAGTATCATAAATTACAAAAAGCGCTTCCATTAAAGTAGCAAATTGTTGTTATAAAAAAACATATAAATTCATTTTTAGTGTCATTTGAAGCTCTTAAATACGAATTTTTATATAAATTAAAAATTTTAAATTCAATAATTGATTTCCATAGAGGATTTTTTTTTCGGTCGTTAGTTAAAGCATTCATATCTTCTGATGTTCTCTCCAAATTTAACGTTAGTACAACCATTAGAAAGTTGGCTAACTGCTCTTCATCAAACCAACATTTAATACCTTCTTAAACTAGAAATTAAAAAAAATCTCAATAATATTTATTTCATTTTATTGGTTTTAGTTTATTTACGATGGTTGGTTTCTTAACATTTGGTATACATATAAAGTCCTAAATCCCTAATAATTTTCGTGTGGATCGGTGAAGCCCTTCTGAAGCTAACGATTTTTGTAGCTGTCGACAAAATTTCGGAGATTTAGACAAAAATATTGAGTAAAAATTTTAATTTATCGATTGCAATAAAAATTCTTATTTAACTATTTTTTGAGTTTCGAAAAACGAATATCAACTTTCGGTTGATTCAAATATAATGTTATTCAAAACCACTCTACAATCTAGAGTATTTCTGTTGTTTTTGTATCTCAAAAAATCAGTAAATATGAATTTTAAAAGCAATCGAAAAATTAAAATTTTTACACAAAATGTTTGCTTAGACTGGTTAATTTAATACCCAGTACATTATTTCACAAAACGTTTTTCTTTATACGATTTCTTATTTAAAGAAATTTTCTTTGTTGTCTTCTACGATTTAGTATTATATTTTTTTGGAAGTTTAAAAACTTGGAAACACTAGAAAAGACTGAAAAAGAGTTGTATGAGAATCCTTCCCACATTAAATGAAATTTAATTGAGTCCGCGAAGAGAATAAAAGATATACACTATAATAACTCCTATTTGTATCTATGATGTCTTTCATGCCCGATTAGTCAATGATTGTCGATTGCGTCTTTGACTGGTGCGAATTTATTAATGAATGGACTCAATGAGATCATTCATCACCATAAAATTCATTCTATAAAAAAAAATTCAATCTCTGAGAATCTTCTTAAATATGCACAACATGGAAGTATTAACATTCTAGTTGTACAATAGACGCCTATGTTGAACAATACAATCATTGTATAACTACGTCGTTATAAAGAGGAAGGGAGATTGGGCAGTCCTGTTCTGAATGCCAAATAGAAAATATTCGGGAGTCAGCTAATGTTTCCTAACCGCGGCTTTTGTCCATTGAGTCAATTTTTAGTCACGTACATGAATAAAATATTATAATATAAAACATAGCTTTATATGTACAAATAATTCCATAACAAAACCAAATACTGACTAAATTTCTTAATTAATCTTAAACATGTCCTTCTTAAATAAAAGATATCTTTAGATGGCTTTTTCAGGAATTCATTCCAAGGATCAGTGTACATTCACCTCGGCTGTGTTTCGTCCTTGGGAACCATTTCTTCCTGGCAAACCTCAAGAATTAATTAAATAGGAGTTACAACAAATAATTTTTCGTTTACCATCGAGGGCACTTCAAACCATTATGTCCTAGAAGGGGTACAGTAGTATGTAATACATATTATTTATTTAAATGCTACTTTTACATGTAGTACAGACTATTTATATAAAAACATGAATACAGGCTTATATTAAAAATTAGAGCAGAAGAATAACGAAAATACGAAAGTTATGCAGCCAATTCACACAGTAAATTATAATTATTCTAACTTTTGAAAGGGTGGAGATAATATAACAAAATAATATATATTCTTGACGAAAACTTAATGCTCAGAACTTCATTTTCTCAAGACTTTTGTGTAAAATGAATATAAAAAACAGTTTGGTTCACCCTTGGTTCAACTAGCAAAATTAAGATGAAATACATGAGCCGAAAATGTGTTATATCAAAATTAGCGATTATTGAGCACAAATATCTCGGAAACTAAACGAGATAGCGTCAAAATTAATATTTTTAATATTGTTGCAAATTTTATCAGCTTTAATTTTGTATTGAGCGTCTTTATGGCTAGGATGCCTTGTTATCCTGATATAAGGGACAAACAAAAATTTACCTTCTGGGTGCTCCCCTAAATTTGGCTCACTACCTTAGAATGGGGAATTTTAGTATGTTTACCTCCTAGTTCAAAATTTTCAACAACTTTTTTCCTCATGATTTTTTTGTAGATTGAAGAAATAACGAGTTGGCTAGGTAAACGAGGTGAGGAAATTGTTTTTAAATAAACGAATATTGAGCAAACATATCTCAGACATAGGAAATAGCGAAATAATAAATATGATTAAAATTTTCGTAAATTATATCAGCTTTAATTTTACATCGATAGTTATTATCGCTAGATCGCATAGTTTATAAGCGATAAATCATTCCCTCTTGGCTCACCTTCATAGGGGACATATGTTTACCTTCTTACATTTTGTTCAGTCAATTTTATTTATTTATTTATTCCTCCCATCCTTGCCTTTCGGCTACACGGGATTTTGCAGGGATGGCATATCACAAAGTGCCTGTCATTCTTGCTATTAAACAACAAGTACTTTAACGCTTTCGTTTTGTTTTTTCAAAGCTCTTCTTTCTCTAACATTTTCTTTTCACAATATCAGTTTGGCGGCCTTCCATTAGCAGGTCCTCTTCTTCCCAGATTAAATCGTGGGGACCCCAGAGCAACTTTCTACACAAAATCTTTGTTATACGGGTAGTTCTGCTTCGCCACTAACTGGGGAAATTCATCCTCCGTGAGGCCATATACTCCAATTTTTCTCATCATTCCGGCCCTCTGTCCAGCAGAGGCGGTGCAGTTGACTATGACATGCTCAGCAGTCTTTGGTATTCCGCATGTGGCGCATAGGTGGTCTATATCATTTCCAAAACCATGCAACTCGCTGCGGAAATCCTCATGCACTGTAAGGAATCCGGAAGAACCTACTTCGCATCCAAGCGACTTCTGTCGGGGGAAGAATATTTTCTTAAAGTTGCTCCTTTTGAGATAGTTACCCACCGCCGATTCCATTCGTCTGTGGTATCCTCTCGGATAATCCTCTTCCATTTTCTTGGGTCTTCTGCAATCCTCACCCGGATATTCTCCGGAAGACTTGCTGAGCCTTCTCTTTTTAACTTAAACATCAGCGAGTCTTCTCAATTTTTTTCAGTCAATGAATGATTAGAGGGGTCAACTGCGGGGACTCAATTTTTGACTTTAGGATATTGGACTGATAAGGAGGTAAACACACTATTCCTCAATTCCAAGTTGATGATCTAGTTGCGAGGGGGGCGTCTAGAAGGTCACCATTCTCGGGGTTTTCGTTTATATCAGAAAAACAAGCCATCGCATCGACGAAGACGTTCTATACAAAATTAAAACTGATAAAATTTGCAATAAGATTGAAACGTATATTTTTTCGCTACTTGGCTTAGTTTCCGAGATATCAGTCCTCAACTATCGCCAATTATGAAAAAAAAAATGTGTTATGTTTATTTCTATATTTCGGTTTTTCGCTTATATCAGAAAAAAATTAAAGCTGATAAAATTTTCAATATGATTCATTAAATACCTATAGTCGCTAAATCGCTTGGTTTCCGATATATCTGTCCTCAACTATCCCTAATTTGATGAAAAAAAGTCTTTTCCTCATGTTTTTTTACTGTATTTGACTAGAACTAATTCTTGATTGTTTTGTTCTACGATTAAATCATGAAAGTTTTTAATAATTAAATTCTCATCAAGAATATATATAATTTTACTAAGTTGTCTCCAATGGTTCAAAAGTTAACTCAATTATGACTTTATATACCAATTCCTAGAATTTGCAGAAAAAAATATTTTTCTATAATCCACGTTTTTATATTGCTCTATCTCTCTATTTATCTAAATCTCTACGTAGATACTTTTGTATATATATAACAACGAACATTATGAAAATCCTTTTTTTTCTGCTAATTCTCGGAATTGACATATTAAGTCCTACAAAAATATATGTACTATTATCTTTTATTCATTCTTGGACGAATCCCTTTAGAATAATTAACAAGAACAGAAATGTGGGCTTTTGAGCCTCAGATATATATACATGTATTTAAGTTATCTTCTAGATTAAATCGATTAAGAGAAAAATAAATAAATGAAAGAACAATGAGATGAAAATAATTGGAAATAAACTAATAATATCTATGAATATTTACAGAAGTTTCTATTTACAATTTTAGAGGGACTGGATGGAATGAAAGGGATTGAATAGGCGGGATTTAAAAGTAGGGAGTGTATTGGAGCGACGGATGTCGGGAGGGATGGTGTTCCATAGGGAATAATAAAAGATTTATCGAAAGTGGGTTCGGTGGGGCATTATATTTAAGTCTGAAGTCCGGGAACGGGTATTGTGGGAGTGGACAGAGGATTTAAATTGAAGGAGCTCGGAGATGTATGAAGAACGGCGGGATTGGATGCCTTGGAAGAGGAAGGATGCTAAGAAATACTTACGAATAATATTATATTGATAATTATATAATTATAAGTCGCTCGGCCCAAATAACCTCGTTGACTGACAGTAAGATCTCACTGCTGCGAATTAGTTGCCTAAAAAGTAGGACACAGTTGAAAATAAATAAAGAGTATCGCTCAAGAAATTTAGACTTTGCCAATAATTTCATATCAACTTACACAGATATACCGACAGGAGAAGAAAAAGTCACTGAATTGGTTGATTTCGTCAACCAACAGAGGGAAGAGGTAATGTCAGATACCATTCTTCCTTATGGCTAACTTATAATTGATTAGTCTCAAATTGTATCATATTTTAATTTATCGTAGTTTTCGATTAATCCAGGACCTATTTAGAAGTCACATGACGATTCCAAAACAGTCCTTTAAGATAAGGAAGGCGCTGAGAAGACCACCCGTGAAATCGGCTTTAGGGGTTGAAAGCTAAGAGAGAGCATATGGAGGCAGATTGGGCAGTTCCTGTTTACCAACCCCCCAAAACAAAGCTGCTACATTTTATATCCTTTGTATTCTTTCATCTACTCCGAATGTCCTGACCAGGACCAACCCTCAAGCTATTAAGACATTTAATTACCATCCAGGATAAACAGATACGTCCTGGGGAGGGGAGATTTCACTATTTTAAATACGGTCGTTATGCTTCGAGATCTTCCAGGCATCAATGAAATCCGGATATAAATAAATCAGTGTATGTGTATAAACGGAAGCTGTTACTATTCGTGGTGACCACACACAGAGATCAGTTTATTATTGAAACATTGGGTAGGATAGTATTTTATTGAGTACACAATGGGTCTTCCCTTCTTCAAGTGCTCAAAAGCTTTCAAGGATAAAGGAGACTAAAAATTCGTGTTCTAGGATCTTAAGTGGTAAATTCAAGTATACCTTACAAAACGCGAAAAGGATAATAAATATTTCAGGAAATTTACTTGCTGCGAAAATATTTCTCCTTAAATTAATTATCAAATCATTTCATAGTTCATTTTTTTATTACACCTAACAAACAATTAAAAACAATTAATGGAATTCCATTGAGAAATTAGAACTTCTAAAACAGTTTTTCTTCATCATAAGTTTATTTGATTAATTTGCATGTGACATTTCGGGATTTATTTTATTCCCTCTTCAGACTGGAACAAGAATTATATTTATTTAGGCATATATATTTTTAACAATGCATATATTTCTATAATTTATCATATTACTATTCGGTTGTCAATCTTATCTATTTTATTATCTTTGCCCTGGCAATGGCCAGCTTCTCCACTCTTTGGCTCTTGTGCCCTCCTTCAGTCTCTATTGGCTTACCAGTGACGCGGCTGGAAGATAGGTACTGGGATCTCTTGGAGTCCTGCTTTGCCTTTCAATTTTGGAGGACAAAGCATGGCTCGGAGTTCCCTGGGCGAATGTAAATATTATACATAGGAATGAATGTGTTAAGATCATTTATTTTATTTTTACTTGTTGATTTATTTCTTATTTCGCTTATGTATTATTTATGCATATTATTTTTTTTTAATATTTACTCATAATATTTCTCTTCATAATTTATTCATTTATTTTTTTTCCTCCTCGCGCGGGCTCATTACCGCGTATGGGGAGCGTCCCACGGGTGGCGGATGTGGGGATGGTCGGTGGAAATTCCTTGGAAGTTCCTCCCGGCTAAGTCCGATGGACTCGCTGACCAACAATGAGAGGGGCCCTCCAGACTTGCTGGAGGGAGGGGACCTCCAGACTTGCTGGAGGTAGGGGCCCACCAGACTTGCTGGAGGGTGTGACCTAGGATTGAACGCCCTACTCACATATCTTTAGTTCACCAAACACCACAAATAGTCATGGATCTCCCTAAGGTAAAACGCTCATTATCCGGAAGTAAACTAGTCCCCCGTTCGGGTCTCCGGGTGGGGACTGCTTTAGGGGATTCATGGCGCAAGTTGAAATATAGGGATTTAAATATTGGTACGTGGAACGTAAGGAGTTTAAACACAGCAGGGGGGCTAAAATCGGTCGCGAATGAGGTGAATGGGTACAATTTGGATGTCGTGGCTCTGCAAGAGGTTCGCTGGCCAGGAGAGGGCTCGATGAGGGAAGGAAGGTACACTATTTGGTACGGAGGAAGCGGGAATCATTGTTTGGGTACCGGGTTTCTAATTAAGAGTAGATTACTATCCGCTTTGAAGGACGTACAATTCTTTAGTGATAGAATTTCGGTAGCTACATTTCAGGGACGTTGGTTTAAAATCGCATTAATAAACATACATTGTCCGACCGAAGACAGTGACGATGAAGTCAAAAGTGAATTTTACGATAAACTCGAATGAGTTTATGATAAACTACCGCGAAACTACATGAAAATAATTATAGGTGACGCGAACGCAAAGGTAGGAAGGGAAGAAGTTTATATTCCGACGATTGGTAAAGAAAGTTTGCACGAATATAGTAATGATAATGGGATCCGTCTGATAAACTTTGCCATCTCGAAAAACCTGATAATTAAAAGTACGACGTTTAAACATAAGGATATTCATAAATATACTTGGACATCACCGGATTCGCAAACACGAAATCAAATCGATCATGTCTTGATACAACACAGCTGGCAAAGCAGTATAATTAATGTACGGTCTTATCGCGGAGCAGAATGTGGGTCGGATCATGAATTAGTAATCGCGAAACTTCGACAAAAACTTAATATAAAAAAGAGAAAAGAAAACCGTTTCGATTTTGAGAATTTTAATTTGGACAAATTAAAAAATCCATCAATTAGAACCCAATTCGAGCTAGATGTTAAGAATAGGTTTGAAGCTTTAGAGCTTCCTGACGAGGACCACGAGGATATTGACAAGTTATGGGTAGAGATCAGGGATAATATTAAAGCGGTCGGTAACTCGTGTCTAGGAAAAAAGGAAAATAAGAATAACAAACCGTGGTTTGATGAAGATTGCTTAAACATGTGCGAAAAACGAAAAGCCGCTAAATTAAAAGCTCTAAATAATCCTAGCGAAGAAAATCTGGAATACTTCCGAACCTCAAAGAATGAAACGACAAAATTGCTCAAAAATAAAAAAAGGGAGTATCTTAAAAATAAAATGATTGAAATAGAAACTAATAGAATCGAAAATAACGTAAGAGACATGTACAAAGGTATAAACAGATCACGTAAATATGTAGGGCCCGTAACGTCTGGAATTAGGGATGATAATAACAATATTCTGACCGATCCGGTTGACATATTGAATAAGTTTAAGGACCACTTTGACAATATTTTAAATACGGGAAATTATGATCTGTGTCCTCCTTCTGAGTACCAGAGTGCTGAACCGTTGATAGAAGGACCGAGTAAAGAGGAAGTTGAATTAGCTATCGGAAAATTAAAATCTTATAAAGCAGCGGGAACCGACAATATTCCTACTGAACTAATTAAGGCATGCGGGGAAGCTGGAGTTTCTAAAATACATCGGTTGGTTAAAAAGATCTGGGTGAATGAGAAATTACCTGAAGAATGGAAAGAATCTATTCTTATTCCGATTCACAAAAAGGGTCCGAGGACGGATTGTAATAACTATCGAGGAATTTCACTCCTTCCGGTATGTTATAAAATATTTACTTTAATCTTAACCAGTCGAATCACGGAATACGCCGAGGAAATTATCGGAGACTACCAATGCGGATTTAGACGGAATCGTTCGACTATTGATCAAATATTTTCTTTACGGCAAATATTAGAGAAAAAATTGGAGTACAACGGTATTGTTCACCAGCTGTATATAGATTTTAAAAAGGCTTACGATTCTATTGACCGCCAGAAACTGTATAATATTCTAATCGAGCAGGGGATTCCTAAAAAATTAGTAAATCTAGTCAGGATGTGCTTGACGGAGACACTCAATAAAGTTAGAATCGGTAATAATCTGTCAGAAAAATTTGAGGTTCGTTCGGGTTTAAAACAGGGGGATTCCCTTTCGCCTGTCCTGTTCAATTTGGCATTAGAACATGCCATTAGGGAGGTAATGCGTACCGAGAAAGGGTTGGATCTGGGTGGGACAACATCCGTGCTGGGCTATGCTGATGATCTGGTACTGTTGAGCGAAGACGTTGAAACTATAAAACTAAATACGACAACGTTAATGAAAGCCGGTAAAGAACTAGGACTCGAAATAAACGTGGATAAAACAAAATATATGGTTAGCTGCAAAAATGGCAATACTACTGGTGATATTGATATAGATGGTAATATATTTGAACAGGTAGATAAGTTTAGGTATCTAGGTTCTACGATAACTAGAAAAAACGAAATTGAAGAAGAAATTAAGATTAGACTGAAGGCGGGAAATGCTTGTTATTTTTCTGTGACAAAACTACTTAGTTCGCGCCTCTTGTCCCGAAACTTAAAAATTAGAATCTATAAAACAATTATCTTGCCTACAGTTATTTATGGATGCGAAACTTGGCCGCTTACATTAAGGGATGAGCAGCGTCTTAAGGTTTTTGAAAATAAAGTATTGCGTAGGATATTCGGACCGAAGAAGGATGAGTTAACCGGAGAGTTCAGACGGTTACACAACGCCGAATTGCGTGAACTGTATCCGAGTAATATAATTGAGATAATTTCATCGCGGCGGATCAAATGGGCTTGTAAAGTTGTTGGGCTTAGTAATGAGAGAATTCCTAAAAGATTAATATTTACTGTGCCGAATGTTAAGCGTCCGAGAGGTAGACCGAAGCGAAGGTGGGAAGATTGCATTAAAGCCGATCTGAAGGGACTGGGTTTGGACGGCGAACGATGGAGGGAGGTGTGCAATAAGCGATTGGTGGTGTCGGCATCGAACCTTCGGGTTCGCTAAGCCTTTTTATTATTATTTATTATTTTTTTTCCTATTATATGATATGAATGAACACATTTAGCCTTGTTACTTGTTCCCCTTCAATATGGCAGATTGTACTATTTACTGTTCAATAAAAAATTATCTTAATTTATCATAAGATAATTATAAATAACGCTAAATTGGATAATAAGACGGTTCTAGCCCACCAAAGCATCAATATTATTTAAAGAATCAATAATAATTGACAAAACAATAAATTATAAAACATATTTAGCTTAAATAGAAAGCCATTATTCTCACATATAGAAAAGCTTGAGAAGTTATGAAAGCTTTGTTTAAGAGCCAGAAAAATAATCTTCCATGAAAGCCATGTACTAAAATTTGAAATATTTGTTTTCGATAAAAATTTGTATTTGAGGTAGAACACTAAAGATGAATCTTTCTTTTTTATAGCAAAAATTTACTTCATCTACTTTATTAGAAGCACCTTTTGGTTTTTGTTAATTAAGATACTTAATAAATTATTTAATACCGTAGTCAATATATTTTTCATATTTGGCACAGAAAAAAAAAATTGATCTGTGTATATAATAATCTAAAAATAAGTGCAAAGCAAAGAAAAAAAATAGTAATATAAATTTTCTTTGAAATTATATTTTTTTAAATTTTCTCAGCTCATAGGGCGCTTTGGCTAAAACCCCAAATAAGTCTTTTCAGTTTTTCAGGATGAAATAAAACTCAATATACCATAGACATAAAATTTATTTTAATCTATAATATATTGACCATTATTTAATTTGACTTTTCCAATCTTGCAGCAAACTGCATAATGCCATGTTCATAGAATGTCTGGAGTTTATTGTTAAAAAACTGATCTAAGTGATTTTTAATGTCCTCTTCCTTTTGGATTTTTATTCCATTGATGGAATTCTGCAGATACCGGAATAAGTGGTAGCCACTTGGAGCTAGGTCTGGTGAATAGGGAAGGTTCCATCCAAGGCTAAATAATTCATTACGAGTGTCCCTCCCGGTCATTCATAACTCTTCAGGATGTTTTCCAAATTCGATGTTACTGTATACGTTGGAAAGCTGAATTATTACTCTTCAAAGCCGTATGAATGATGTTTTGATTTAATGCCTACATAAGGAATAAATTAACAAAAACTCCTTATAGGTTTTATTTTTTATCTCCATTTGTAGTTTAGGACGGTGCTGTTGATCCATCTTCGGGATTAATTCATCAGATAAGTAGTGTGCCATGGTGACATAAAAATAAACTGAAAAACCGTAAGGATTTATCTGTCAACCCAATATTTTCGACCTAGTATCACCAAAAAAAGTTTCATCGAAATCGGTAACCTCACGTCTGAAACCTCCTCTTGTTAGTGAATTATTAGTACTAAGTAAATTAACATAATTTCAAGTTAACAGGTGGATGTAGAAGCGTTACACATATATTAGTGCATAAGTAAAAATATAATTAAACTCCTTAAAAAAATAAATTAAAAAACATTATTACAGAGGTCCATTGATTCAACCAAGTTACATACCTCCTTAAGAAATGATGTAAGAAATATTGTAAAAGAAAAAATAAATAAAGCATAAGTAGGAGCAGACTCCACAGACACATAAATCCAACGTTTTTTAAAATAATTCCGATCAAAAAAGTGCCGAAACAATCCAACATGTGGCTGGCACATCCCATTATGAGTGGCCTATGAGCGAGATATTTTAAAACTCTAATTACCGACGCTTCAGCCCTCGTGTGTTGGTTTAAAGGATGAATGAGAGAAAAGAAAAGACCCTGGACATGTGCCAGTGGAACAGATGTTCCCTGAACTACGGGCAGTCACTCCGCTACTTCTTAGGCAAGTCATACACTCGCTGCCTCCGACACTTCCGAGCTGCCTGTCTAGGAATCTCGCAGGAATTTTTCTCTCCGTGTAATATACACTCACTATCCAATTACCATTCCTTAGTTAGCAGAAATATACTTTAAAGATAAGAGGTAAAGTTTTTTTTTTTTTTAGTATGGCAACAATATGTCTCATGGACATTAGTTATAGTGAGGTAGAATAACATTCACACTATATGTACAAAAAATATAAAATAAATAGAAGCAAAATAATAATCAAAAGTATATACAATTTTTATTTTTTATTTGGGTTTTATACAACTTAAGGAGTAATATCCCCAACACCCAAAAGCCACTGCTCCCTGTCCATCCAATCTCCTTCACGAAGCTTTCTGGCTGCCATGCTTTCCTCCACGTCCTCTGTCCATTTCTTCTTTGGCCTTCCACGCTTCCTTCTTTCAGGTGGCATATAGTTATAAATTTTCTTTGGCCAGCGGTTCTCATCCATCCGCATTAAGTGGCCATACCACTTTAACCGTTTGGTCCCGATCGGGTGAAGGATGTTCTTTTGACATCCGACCTTGTCTCTAATAGTTTGGGATCCGCTCGATTCTAGATATGCCACAGCTTCTTCTCCAGAAATCCATTTCCATGGAAAGCAACTTATTTTCCATCTTTTTTGTCAGTGTCCAGACTTCTTATCCGTAAGTGGCTACGCTTTCTACAAAGGAATGGTATATCATCTTTTTAGTTTCTAATCTTGTTTCTTTACTCCATAGGGTTGAATTTATCGAACTTATTATTCTTTTCCCATTATTTATTTTATGTTCGATATCAACCTCACTACCACCCTTTGAAGATAACCAGTATCCGAGGTACTTGAACTGCTGGCTGACATTTAGCGTCCAGTCATCAATTTCAAGGGGCAAATTTGGAGCGTTGAAAACTATACACTCTGTTTTACTTTCACTGATTTTCATACCCCATCTGGAATACGTGCCTAGCAACTCCCTCATCATATAGCTAACATCATCCGGATCCGATGCGATTATGACTTGATCATCGGCATATTGCAAATTGTAGATGACATCATTCCCGATTTGAACACCCATTCCACAGCACGATCTTTTCCAGTTTTTAAGGGCTTGTTATATATAAATGTAGAAAATCAGGGGTATATACAATAAATAATAAAATAAAATAACCTAAAAATGAGAAAATTAAAACTAAGCAAAAAATACATGCATACCTATATACACTATTTACAATCAGGCGAGGGAACTCCAGGAGAACCCTGCGCTACTCTACTCCAATATATGCAATCTACAAAAGATCGCGAGGCCACTGCCGTTTCAACCTTCTTGGAGGATTATAGGGATGGGTGGTGCTTGATAGGGATTGTGCAAGAGTATTTGGATGATACGTAAGGTTCTGGTGAAATTTGGACATTTTTTCTGGGATAAGGTCTAGGACAAATGGGATGTTGAGGTCATGATGTAGGGTTTTGTTGGTTACATAGAAAGGAGCATCGACTATTGTTCGAAGGACTTTTAACTGAAAGGATGGGATACGCTTGATGTTAGAATATTTTGCTGTTCCCCACAGTTCTAGTTGATAAGTCCAAATTGGTTTCAGTATTGTCTTGTAGATAAGTAGCTTGTTTTCAATAGAAAGTTTAGATTTTCTGTTTAGTATTCGGTATAATTGGCCGTATCGTCGGTTTAGTTCCTGTCTTTTATGTCTAGTATGAGGGTTCCAGGCTAGTCGTCGGTCTAAGAGAAGGCCAAGGTACCGGACTGTATATGAGAAAGGAAGCTGGATGGTGTGAAAATAAACTGGTGGACAGGATTTATGACAAAGGGTGAAGGTTATGTGTTTACATTTGGATTCGTTTATCTTAATCCGCAATTTCTTACACCAGAGTTCAATCAGGGAGAGGTGTATTTGTAGGTTAAATGACGCTGTTTTAGGATCTGAGTTGGTTGAAAGGATTGCGGTATCATAAGAGGTAAAGTGAATTATTAATATGAAAGAATAATTTCTTTAATAATGTTGATGTATTAAGCATCAACGGGACCCCGAGACGTTCCCAGTTTTCCTATCATATTGAGTAAGAGTTACTCTTACACTCATTCAAAATAAAATACTCCCTAGGCATATCTATCCTTGAATTCAAGCTCTGCTTTCACAAAATCTCGACCCTCTGAGATAGACCTCATAGACCTGCCTCATTCTAAAACTCCTTCGTTGGCCGCTCCAAAACTTAAATAAATTTGTAATTGTGGATTGATGGTTGACTGTAGCGAATAATTGAAGAGAAGAATGATTGGGGTGATCAGTCACTTATTAAAAATTATTAAAAATAAATTCTAGCAACTATGTCACCCCATTTATTTTATTTTTCTTGTCTACACTTACGTTTATTATCTTATACATTCCACTATTTTTCGTTGTTAATTAATTTTTCATTTCTTATGTTACCTTATTTTGATTATGTTTATTGCATTAGTCTCTACTTTGTTGTTATTATTATTATTTATTTCTCAGTTCTTTGTTACTGTTATAATTCTACCTATTTTATTTTACTCCTTATGTCCACTTTATCTACTTTATTTTACTTTAAGTTAATTCTTACTACATTTTTTAGTCTATACCGTTCACCTTCTTAATTTTATTATTTATTTATTTAATGAAATTTACAACTGTATAAACAATGCAACAAGTAAAAATGCACACATTAGAAATAATGACATGAACAGACTTGAAGAGATACTGCCCAGTGGTAGCACTCCCTATTTAATTCTAGATAAGAAGATCCTGCCATCTTCTTTTCAGACGCCTAAGGGGATTTTCAGGAATCGAGGAAGAAGCAAGGCTGGAAACATGTGAATTCGGATGGGACTGGAGTTTATCATGAAAGGAGAGGTATCTGGTTCAGGCTAAATCAGCGACATATTGAACATTAAGGTCTTTATGAATGGTTTTATTTGTGACAAAATATGGGACATATGGGACAGGCTTTTGGATTGTAAGGATTGGATACGATAGGAATTCGATGGTTTGGTAGAGCCCCAAAGCTCAACTCCTTATGTTCACATAGGTCTTATTATGGTTAAGTAGATGAGTCTTTTGTAATTAATTGAAAGTTTAGAGCGTGTAAGTGTTGGAGCAGTCGGAAATGTCGTAATTTTCCAAAGTGAATACCAATTTTGTAAATTTAGTAAATTTAATGAGGCTAGTCTTGGGTCATGATATTTCGTTAAAATTGTTGTATCGCCAGCGTAAGTAGCAGTCAATATTTCGGAGGTGGTAGGCATGCCATGCGTATAAATAATGTAGAGTAAAGGAGCCAATTATGGTCCTTGAGGCACCCCGGCTGACACGGGTTGAATTGAGGAAATTTCTAAACCCTGGACAGAGAAAAATCTGTCGAAAAGGAAAGAATGAAAAATAAGATAGAATGTATGAGGTACTATAGTTTTAATTTTAAGGAGAAGTACCTGGTGCCAGACTTTATCAAATGCCTGGGCAACATCCAGAAATAATCCGGTTGCATATTGGTTTTGCTCTAGCGCTTAATGGACTCAGTAACTCTATGTAATCGGTGTGTAGTTTAATGAAATGTACAAAAACCAAATTGATGGTGAGAAGTTATTTTTTGGTCTGTCAGTATGTCAACCAGTCTTTTGTATATTAATTTTTCAAAAACTTTGGACATATCTGAAGAAGATTGATAGGTCGGTAGAATGAAGGATTGAAAATGTCTTTTCCCCTTTTGTGTATCATCTTGATAAGTGAATATTTTCATTGTAATGGGTAGTTAGTTGTCCTCTATTCTCAATAAGGAACACTAAAGCTTTACTAGGCGTATGCTGCTCCTTGGCAGTTGTTAAGTCATAACCTTGGGCTTTTGTCTTAAGAAGATGGCTGATTTTTTATGCGACTAGTGAAGGAGTGAACGTAAAAAAGGGGATGTGTCATCTGTAATGGTATATCTGAAGTTTCAAGTACTAAGGTATCGTGTTCTGTTTTCGTGAAGTAGGTAAATGGTCTAAATACTGACGAAAGACAGTCTGCAAATAGTTTTTTTCTCTATCCGACAAAGCCCATAAACCGTCTTCGTTTTGCAGGGGCAACGGTGCCTCTCGTTGTTCTAACTAATTCTTGGTATGCTTCCACAAACTTCCATCGGCAGTTGATTTTTTGTATTAGTCATTTAAGTTCGTTATTTAGTATGTTAAATATCTTCGTCTATCTGAGAGAAGTCTGTTAGTCTGCCATACCTTAGAGGCTCTCCTCTTTGCCGTGATCAAGTTCTTTATATATTAAGGATATCTTGGCAAGTGCTCTTGATGACCTCAGTTGACACACAGATATCACATAGCCGCGAGGGGAAGATGCATATTTATTTAAACATTTCCTTTTTTTTTTTGGTTAGTCAACAAATTCCAATCCAGAGTTTTATTTTGCTTGCGATGTAACTTTCCCAGCCATTTCTTGTTCATTTGTATGTTTATATACACTGCTATGTATTGTAAGGATCACCTGTGGGATATATTTAATCATTTCAAATGAATGAATATATTCTAAATGACAATTGCTAACACCTAGGCGGTTAGCTGAGGGGAGTAACGACCCACTATTGAGTGCAACCTTTTGTAAGAGGTAATAAAACACTTAAGGACAGAGGTCGGCAAGAACATCAAAGGACGGACAGCGGTCTTACAGGGGCATGTTTGGAGATGATCAGAAAGCTTGTCTAACCAAAGGAGGGAACAGAAACACCTTCGAGAAAGGTTGGAAAGAGGAGGGTCAAGAAAGAGGGCCTGAGAGAGTAACATGGACGGGAGAGTTCACAGAGGCAGCTAGGAGAAGAGAGACAGCTAGAGATATCTGGGACACCCCTCACCATGAAGAAACAGCTAAGTCGTAACATTCATTTAGTTATACATATGTAAACTTGTGTTGGCAGTCATTAATAGAATCAATAGATCATTAGTTACCTCGTAGGCATATCCAAAATACAGTCTCCTCTAATATGATTCTCTAATAATTATTGTACATAGATGTTTTGTTTAAGCTTATAAATACATTAGTTATTATATCATGTTAATAATTTTACAATCTACCTTGCATGCCATTAATTCGTTATAGAAACAAATAGCAAATTTTTAACCACGATACCTTTTGAAAAGATATTCTATAAGAAGTATTTTAGTCAATCTAGCATACAACAGTAGGGGGTCTGTGGTATCTAACCTTTAAATACACAAGTCATTTATTTTTCAGTTGATCGGTTCCCTTCTGGAATCGATATAAGTATCAAATACATTAAACAGAAATAAATGCAGTTCCTGGAACTCCCTACTCGCCGTAGAAACGCGAAGTGTAGGAACATAGCAATACATCAGAAAAATAGTACTGAAAAGAACGGTTGAAAGGGTCTTTGCCGTGGAAGTCTATTCATACATTAAATTATAAATACATCTTTTCTACATATCATACATATTAATACATATCATCGAAGATGATAATGGTCCAGTACATTAAGATCAAAGCAGAAGGTAAGGAGGTGATCTGTTATCTAGTGCAGGGGGGGGGGGGCATTAGATTTTTAAAAAGTCGAGCCCAAGGCACAATTCCGTGGGAGTAGGCTGAGTAGCCACCCACGCGGTGGTCAGTAATTTGAAATATCGTCCATAACGGTTATTTATAGCCTCTAGTTCTCGGTGCTCGGGCTAAGTTCCCATGGATCCAATCTAATCGGCATTCTTTACAAGGTCTTTAATTTAGAAAATATATTTTTTTATAAAATATGTAATAGTACAGAAACGTACATACCAAATAAAAGAGTTGGCAAGTTGATACAGTCATATCTTCTAGGTTGAAAAGCCTCACCCGACTTGAGAAATTACGGAGTAATCAACACATTATTCAAAGAATTATTGTAGTTTGGAACAGGAACACACAATCTTTTTTTGGTTTATTATTTTCAATAATGAACCATTGTAACTGTCAAAAAAATTAAAAAACTTAACCCTTGCTCCTCAAAATTTGAGATTTTACGTTTCACGATACGTAGAATTCGAAAATTGATTTTTTTTTTTTTTTTTTTTGGTCGTTCGCTTCTTTGCGTCTGCGAATTTTCGCCGAGACTACAAATTATTTTCAAATTTGGATTTAAAGTCAGAGGTCACCCGAGGATGATCCTCCTTCATCGACATTTCTATCCGCCTTTTCTTTTCAAGATGGCGACCGAAAAACCTGCGTTGCTATAGATTGTAGCACCTAAACAAATATACCGATTTCAATGAAACTTTGCTTAAGTCTTCTCGATGCCCTTTAAATTTATATGTATAACATACTTCAACGAAAAGAAGTTGGGAAAAAAATACGAGGGGTGGTAAATTAGATTTCCGTATAAATCATTTTTTTTGGAATCTCCCTAACTTACCTTTTTTTTTTAATTTGGATTTAAAAGTAGACGTCATCCGAGGATAATCCTCCTTCATCGGTATTTCTATCCGTCTTTTCTTTTCAAGATGACGACCAAAAAAACTGCGTTGCTGGACTATAGCCCCTAAGCGAATGTACCGTTTTCAATGAAATTTCGCTTCAGTCTTCTTTTCGATGCCCTTTAAATTTATCTATATAACATACTTTAACGAAAAGAAGCTGGAAAAAAAGTTACGAGGGGTGGTAAAATTAGATTCCGAACATCTCAAAAAGTATACACTTTTTTGTTGATATTAAATGGTTATTTAAAAATGTATGGAATTCTCTAAAAAAAAAAAATAAATAAATCAATTAAATCGGACAATTAGGAGCAAAGATAAGGTCTTTAGAGGTTTTTTATATGTTATATTGCAAAGGTTATATCCTTTGTTTTGATTTTTTAATGTGCTACTGAAGTAATGCTAATTTTTTTAGCATATTACTAATGATTAAAAAAAAAAGTTTAGTCCAATAACTGTAATCACGTTTTATTTCTTTTTCTTTGTCACTAGGAGGGTAATGCTACTTTAGATGTATAATTGATTGGAAATAATAAACATTTGTGAAATAATTTGAAGCGTTTTTTTTTTCAATATGTTTACACACAAGGTAAAAAATAATCATTTTTACTAAATTTCGAAACATAACCCAAATTTAGAGCCTCTACTGATTTGTCTAATATTTTTAAAATGAACTTTGTCTACGACACCAAAGCCGATGATTTGTATGGAAGACAACGTTCATTTTACTTATAGCATAAACTTTTAAGACACATAAACATTTATATATAACATACAATGTATTAGTATAACACACACTTTTATTTATAACATACAATAATATTATATTAACATACAATTTCGAAATTCACATTCGAACCTGTTATGAGACTTGTTATTTTAGACTTTGCTCTAAAATTGCAAAACTTCATACTAAAGGTTTTTAATTTTACTTCTCTTTAATTGTAATTTCTTGAGGCATTACTAAACATAAACAATAATTTATTTCAACAACTCATAATAACTATCAATTTCAGTTTACTATACATAATTTTTGTTATACACTTAACATTGTTTTGCTGAAATATACAGTAAATATTAATGGAGTTGCTTAATAAATGGCTCCATGAGGTTGTATAATAAATAATAAAAAAATACTAAGAAACTTTATTATAAAATTATGTAATAAACCTGTAATCCTGAATATGATTATAAACTCTAAAGTCATATCATAGTAGGAACAAGCCCTCACATCGTCTTCAAAGTGTGTGCCTTGTGAGGGTCACCTGTGTTCACATTCACGCATGCAGGTGGACTTACAAGCTTTAACCTTACACGATCAGTCGTGAATGAAAGTCACGTGACTTACAAGGATTGCTCCATTCATGATGAACCCTACACGTTCAATCAATACATTTTAGCTCAGTTGACATTGAGATAACAGGTAGCATGGATCTGCTGGATTTTCCACTTAAAATAATGTGTTTAATTTAAAAAACGTATTTGGAAATTATCCTGTATAGCATTAGACATCAAGAGAAAAATGGAGATGTAATAATTACTTCCTTGTGCTTGAAAATCGTTTCACAAAAGTTAGAAAAATATAAGTATTGCGAAAATAATAACTTTTTAAAGAAAAATGGTAAAAGAACTGGCAAATATACACAAGAGTTAAAGATTTTTTTTTCTGAAAGTCAATTGTGAAGTTTTTACTTTTTTTTTTTAATTTATTGCCCACTCGACTATTTAAAAAAAAAAAATGAAAATTGAAAACTAGGGGTATGAAAAACTATTTGCTTTTATGAAATGATTATGATGAATCTATTTACTTTTATGAATTATTTACTTAATAAAAATGAGGAATATACAATGGTTATGAGGCCTACGTAAGCTAACCTACTTAGTAGTAAAATTAGTCTGTTAGAAAATCGTTTTGACAAAAGCTGAAAAAATATACTTACATACGTCTACTACTTACAAAAATTAAGAAAAGGTATTACGAAAATAATGAATTTGTTGAGAAAAATGGAAAAAGAACTGACAAATATATACAACAGTTAAAGATTATTTTCTTTCTGTAAGTAAATTGTGAAGTTCTCACTTTTTTTTAAAAAATAATGTCCCAAAAAAAATAGTTGAGGATGGTTTATAAAATATAAACAAGGGATATTATAAACTATTTACTTTTAATGAAAATCAGGAATTTAAAATAGTTGTGAAGCCTAGGTAACTATCTAGTAATAATGTTAGTCTCCCCACCACTTTTACCTCAGTTTCTCCTCCACTTCTCATGATTGAACCTTTGATTTTCGGAAATCCGCCAGCCACGTCCATCAGTACCTTACACGATCAATTTGAACGTCATTAGTAGCTCGGAATGCAATCCGGAATGACCGTTTAGGGTCCGCTTTTCCCTTAACTATATCTTCACAGAAGATGCTGACAATTGAGGAATGAAATTAACTATAAGAAAATTATCTTAAGAATATCGACCAGCTCATACTCTTTATTCCCGTTTCTATGATAAACCGCAAAGGCAACAACAGACTGATTAGCGACAAAAAGCATGATAAAAATTATGTTGCTTTCACAAGTAGCAGTTTAACCTCTAGAAACGCCATGAACCACTCATGTTATTGCTCAAAAAATAATATGAGTAAATTAAACATTGAGGCATCGTTTTTGTTCTAAAAACGGATACAAAAACCTGCAATTAAAATTTGAATAAAATTTTCACACAACTTTTTTAAATGTTTTGGTTCATTTTTGAAAAAAAAAAAAATTACACATCGGATAATTATAATAATAATAATTAATCGGACGGTTTTACATAGTAATGAATAATTATTTAAATAAATCTATGAGGGTTCACTTTGGAAATAAGCAACTCAATTTATTTATCAGCAGATAAAATATGTTTTGTTTTCATATCTTTTTATAGTAGTTTTGTCATAATTTTTGTTTGGTTGTTTTGTTACACTATGATGATTGTCAGCTATGATGAAAGACTGAAACATAGGCCGAAATATTAGCATAAAATAATATTAATTTTAATTAATTAATTTTAAAATTTAATCAAAATAAATCACAATATTTATTTAATTTAAATAACAATAAATGATAAATTTTATTTTTATTAATTTCATTTTTTAAATACTTGGGGCCCTCATAGCAAGAAATAAACAAAAACGTTAAACCTCAGACTACTACTATTATACGCACTTCTTTCAAGACGCTCAAAATTAAAATTAAGACAGAAACTGAACACTTACATTTGTCTACTAAAGCCTATAAGGAACTATGCTTCATAAAAACATTTAGGACTATAACTGAAGCTCCTTGGGGAATCACAAACATTACTTTACATAAAGATCTAATCATGCAAACAGTAAATGACACACTACAAAAAATTTCACGATAACTTACATGGATGTACTAACACACTGATACAAGACATGACCACGATTAACATGCCCGAAAACACGCTTCGGCGGCTCAAAAGAAGCTGGATGAGGGATTTTCTCACTTAAAAATATACTAAAATCAAGTCAAGTGCCGCTGTGCAGTCTTTTCCCTCACGCCGATCAAGCCATAATCAGCGGCTTATTTTTTCACGACAGGAGACTCGGTAATTGTCAATACTTCTGACAGGTGTGGGTAAAGAAAGATGAAGTTTAAAAAATATATATTAATTATTTTTAAATGTCATTAAAATAAATATTAATATTAATTAATTTAAATAATACACATATTTTATCTTTCCATTATCTTACCTACAGTTTTTTATGGATGCGAAACTTGCCGCTTACATTAAGGGACGAGCAGCGTCTTAAGGTTTTTGAAAATAAAGTACCACGTAGAATATTCGGACCGAAGAAGGATGAGTTAACCGGAGAGTTCAGACTGTTACACAACGCCAAATTGCGTGAACTTTATCCGAGTAATACAATTGAGGTAATTTCATCGCGGCGAATCAAATGGCCTTGTAAAATTGTTGGGCTTAGTAACGAGAGAATTCCTAAAAGGTTAATATTTGCTGTACCGAATGGCGGATCCAGGATTTAATTTTGGGGGCTTCAGCCTGAAAGATTTTTTTTTTCATATACATATATCGATAATTAATTTGACAAAAAAAGAAAGAAATTAACTACCTATACGAAATGGTTTTTAAGCGGTTTCTGTAGTCCTATTAAATGTAATTAAACGAACAAAAATACTTTAAGAGATAGTTTTTGATATTTTTTTCTGTAAAACATGGTTATATTTTACCATTTTGGGGGAGAGGGGGCTTCAGCCCGAAAGCCCTCTCCCCGTAGATCCGCCTGTGCCGAATGGTAAACGTCCGAGGAATAGACCGAAGCGAAGGTGGAAAGATTGAATTAAAGCCGATCTGAAGGGACTAGGTTTGGACGGCGAACGGTGGAGAGAGGTATGTAATAAGCGATTGGTGGTGTTGGCATCGAACCTTTGGGTTCGCTAAGCCTTTTATTATTATTATTATTTTATCTTTATTTGTGTTTCTCTGTGTGACCGCGACCCCCTAATAACTTCTTATCCATATTATCTACTGTCGACTATTTCTCCACCATTATTAGAATAATTTTATAAAAAAATAGTAATAGTACAATATTCAATATTCACTGCTCAAAATTATATACCTCTTTGGCAAGATAGTCGGCAGGTGGTGGGAACTCCACTTTTCTCACAATCGAAATAGAAACCGGAAACCGAAGTCAAAGACCGAACCTGTTGAGAAAAACCGAACCAATTTGCCCTAATCGGCCGAAATAATATCAGCCCTTGGGGAAGCGAATTATTTCACAAAGTGGTCGAGTTAGGTCAAAGCTCGGCTAGACATGGGAGAAAAAGGGAGCGAGGTATGCGGCGGGAGCAAAAAGCAGTCCCTTTGCACGATGCACCTAAGCCACCGTTGCACCAGGGTCTCCGTTGCACCAGAAGAAACGTCCGTCCTTGCAAGGCGACCTTCCCTCCCGTGGGAATCGAGACCGGTCAGGAAGATCGTCCTTTATTTTTATATAGTCCTGTGTCCTGCAGGATCTGTCATTAGGTCCTGTCTTCGGGGTGGCCGCTGTCCCAATCAGCCTCTGTCTTATGGCCCATCTATGCAAATCGGGTCCTGCGAACTGACTCGTGTATAATATAATCATTATCAGTTTTATGTGAGGGAGATGAATGAATGACAAGATGACCCTGGCCGAGGCAGATTGTCCTGAGAACGGTAGGCCAGCTGGAATGGCTAAATTGCAGTTTACATCGATAAAGCAATGCAAGGCGGAAAAAAATTTGACCATAAAATTATGAAATGCCAGAAGAAAAAAACACGGTATTCTCATGGTCATTGATGTTTAAAAAAAAATACAACGGTTATTTTCCTCAGTCTGAAAATATTTATTTATTTTATTTTACAATATATTTGCAACTGCTTTAGAAAGCATCAATCAAATATATTATCGTTTATTCTGTCTGGGTTTTTTTTCATGATAATTATTTATAGTGTAAACAAGCGATCTATAAGCCACTGCCTTTGAACTTTTTATTCAGGCTGACTAGGAAGAAGAAGAATAAGTGAAGAAAGAGGATAAGTGGATTTTAATAATTAATAGTTGAAGAAGTTAAGAGCTAAAGTAAATTATTAATATTCGTGAATGGGACTGCGAGACGTTCCTGTGTTTTCCATTATTATTATACTGAGTTAGAATGGCTCTTTCATTTCTTCAGAAGACAGTACTTTCTAGGCACATTCCTTTAACAAATAATTCAACAACCATAGGTAGTCATAATTTTAATAATTAATAGCTGAAGAGCTTAGTGTATTTTTTATTTATGTAGAATAGGTGCATTTACGATTTTTCAAAATGTTTTGGAATGTGAGGTTTGCATTTTGTTTATGTGGACGATTTTTGCTAAACCTCAAAATTCCACTCCATATGTCCAGATAGGTGTTGGTGTATCGTCCGTGGTACAGACCTCTTTTTATCAAATTATTAATATCTGCTACAACTATTTTATTTACGAAAATTCTCGGAATTGAGGAGATTTCATTCTGAAGATCGGTAAAAACTTGTCTATTTAATTGGGTACTAAAACTCGTAAATACCCATTTGCTTTCCTCTTGGATCGAAAGATAACTTGATCAAAAAATCTAGAAAAAAAGGTGACGTAAAAAAATATTGGGCCATTTGACCTAAATTACCTCGTTATTTTGACAGTTTGGGGTTGTAGGTCAAGCCAAACGGCTCGATATTTTTGAAGGCCACATTTTTTTCTCCATTTTTAAATCAAATTATCTTAATTTTTCGTAAATAAAATGAATGTAGAATACGATGAGATAAAGGTAGATGTTAATAATTTGATAAAAAAGGGTCTGTACCACGGACTAATAGGGGTACAGATTAGTCTCTTGTTTTGTAAATTGAGAGTTAATCTGTAGTCCGAGAGATATGAGTTGTTTATGTCGTCTGATCACTCCTTATTCCTTTAATTGGTGTAGATGAATTTTCTGTCCAAGTATAGTTCGAGATACTGTACTTATGTTTCTGATGTAACTGACTTGTTGTCTATTGTTGAAGCAGGACACGAAACCTTCCGCAGGGAGAGGCTTAGGTTAATGGCTGCCATTTATTTTGATTTTCCATTTTTCGAATTTGATTTATCACTTTTCGAGGAGAATTGGTTTTGTAGATAAATTCGCAAAAGCCAGTTAATTATATTTTAAATAATTATCAATTATTATAACAGTTTCAGAGTTATTTTAACCCTTATTACATAGGAAAAAGATAACTGTAGGGACAAAACATTTAATGAAAGTTCAAGAGGGAAAGTGTTGAAGATAAAAATTAGTTACGATTTAAAAAGCGGAAGTTTTCGCTACAAACATAATCAAGTTTTCGATAGTTTGTAAAAGGGATAGTTTCTTTAACAGAGATTAGCAAACGTTTGAAGCTATTCTCTGTTTTATCTTTATAGGAAATAGCGATGAAGATATTACACGACGTTATACAAAACAATACAAAAAAGAGATACATTTTAAATTAAGCATACAATAAGTGATAAACATTGGTAATTCATTCATTCATAATTTATTATATCAATTAAGTTAAGCGTTTAAATAATAAAATATAACAATAAATTCTTAACACACTATACAATGATTATAATGATTTTTGTAATTTTTTTCTATAATAATTTTAATAATTCTTCATGAATGTAGCAATCAACAATGTTTTGGCTTATAAAGGTTTTTTTTCGGGTTTTGTTTAGTCCCTTAATTCAGGATAGGAGATCTCTCATCCAGTTTATTTTCGTCTTCTTCTCATTGGAGTGTCATCTATGGCCATATTGCTTATAATTCTGTTGTTGGATCAGCGTAGTTTATGAAATCGGACCTAAACAGTATGTTTTTGTTGATCGATACTTGGTTATTAGACTTTAGATTGAAAGGATAATATTTAAAACTTTGTTTATTTATATAAATTTTATTTAGTAGTTACTTATCACTGAAAGAAACTAAACTTTTATGATAAATTATGTAATACAATTTTTAAATTAATTTAATAATGACAGCATGTATTTGAATCATTTGGTACAATTGTTATATTAAAATGATAAATTTAAAATAAAAAATTATTTTATTTTTTTTATTTTATTTAGAAATATAACAATCTGTCACGTGGACAATAATTATAGTGATATATGATGTAACACATTCATACCATATACACAGAAAATATAAAATTAACAAAAGTAAAATAATAATCAAAAACTAAGTACAATAAAAAATAAAACAACCTAAAGATAAATAAATTAAAAACATAGAAAGACAATCATACAATATATAAAATTGAGATGAAACAAAAAAACTAGACTTTTTGAGTTTATTGTTTTAAACCAAAAACAACACTTCTTTTTTTTTTTTTTATCCTGTAAGACTAATATTGTGGCGTTTCCAGGAGAAATAAGGTAGTTGCTGATCGAGGTATAGACATTCTGCGATGAAGTGTTTATATTTTAGTTCATTCAATCATCATATTTTAATTCATTAATATGAATATAATACACATAACTCCTGTAAAATTCAATAAACTCTTTTAAATAATTAAGAGAGCAAAGGATTTAAATAAATAAATTCAATTATAAGTTGAATCACATAGTGAAAGAGTTAATTTTGAACTGAAAAACATAAAAGAATGGGAAAATTCCAAATTACTAAAGGAGAGTGCAAATCTGTATAGATGTTTTTCAGAGGTTTTTGAACCTTAGAGCAGGTTTTTAAAAACCTAAAACTGGTGGGTATGAATAAATTCTGGATAGCCAAAGATCCTAGACTTGCAAGGACGACTGGACTTGACTCAGCTGACATTTTACTTTTAATTCCTTCATCTTTTTCCTCTCCCTTCTCCTCCATTAATGCCGTTTTCGGTCCATTAATCTTCTTGTAATCTCCATTCGTTTCTTCTTATTTTCAGGGTTTTCGTTATTCTGAATAAACTTGATATTTATTTGTGAATTTTACCTTTTATTAAATTGATCATTATTTATTCAGGATATTAAAATATTTTAGTAGTTAATTAAACCGAAGTCCACCCGTTCCCCCCCAAAAAAATAGCAACATTTTATTAATTTAGACTATTTTTAATAATATAACATTTCTGCACTTTTTACTTTGGTGATTTTCAAACATTTCTTTATTTAAATCGTATTTCTTACTGAAAATGACCCGTAAAATTATTTCTAATGGAAACTCCTCAATAAGATCAAACTTTTGCCTAAAATAAAAGTCATCTAGTAATCATCTTCTATGTATGATACTTTTAAATACATTTCATATTGAATATCAATAAATAAGTTCTTAAAATTCAAACATAAAACGTTTGAAAAATTATCAATAAGTATTTACAAAGGCTTCTTAAAAAGTCTTTAGGTACAACTAAATAATAATAAAATTATATTGACAAATATACTTCTGAGAGAATGCACACAATTTTGCTCTAATACATTCGAAGTACAAGCGATCATTTTTTTTTCCATTTATTTAATGGATATTATAAAAATTTGTCATTTGGACATTAGTTATACTTAGGTAGGATAACTTTCACACGATATTTACAAAAATATGTAAAATAAATATCAGCAAAATAACAATAAATAATAATCAAAAATTATATACAAAAAATAAAATAACTTAATAATAAGGAAATTAAAACAAAGCAAAAAACACGTACATACCTATATAGATTATTTAAAATCAGGCGAGGAAATTCCGAGGCTGGCTTATCCCTACAACTAGGAAGGGAAAAGCAGGACTCCAGGAGAACCCTGCGCTACTCTCTCAACCGCGTCACTGGTACTAAAGCCAGCGGAGATTGATCAAGGGCGCTTTAGCCACGTACACCCATGTCTTGAGTCTTTGATCGGAGGCAATGAGAATCTGACCATTGCTAAAACTCCAATATATACAATCTACAAAAGATCGCGGGGCCACTGCCGTTTTAACCTTCTTGGAGGATTATAGGGATGGGTTGTGCTTGATAGGGATTGTGTGGGTGGATTTTTATGATATGTAAGGTTGTGGTGAAATTTTGAGAATTGTTCTGGGATAAGGTCGAGGACAAATGGGATGTTGAGATCATGATCTAGGGTTTGGTTGGTCACATAGAAAGGAGCATCGACTATTGTTCGAGGACTTTGGACTGAAAGGATCGAATGCTTTTGATGTTGGAAAATTTATAAGCTATAATAAGAAAACATTTTTGTTCGTATGTTGATATCAAGAAAATCTACTCAACACACAAAATTAATGAAGTTCCGTACTTTGTAATTTCATTGTTAAAATAACAGTTCACTTAATATTTTTTTAAGCTGGATCGTTTCTTAAGTTCGATGGCACAAATTATTCGGTGAGATTCTCTTTGTGTCTTAAAATTTAAGCTAAGAATACTGATCCATTATTAAATAAGATTTATTTAATCAATTGCAAAACGCTTTGTAATGCTATTATAAGCTAACAGATGAATCGATTTTTAAGATTATATATATTTTATTATACGGCGAGGTCTCGTGAGTGTTTAGAAAACGAAACGACACGAGGGTAATGTGTTCGGGGTGTCCGCTATAAGGTATATAACGCTGTTTTGAGCGAACGGCTGGATCAATTTTTAAGTTTGAAGGCTCAAATTATTCGGTGAGATTCCTTGAGTGATTTAAACTCAAAATTCTGTGAAATTACTTTGAAAAGTGTGTTTAATCAATCCGTTAAGATTTTTTTAATGGATGACATGATTGGTCTTTAACTTTGACGGCTGTAATTACTCTAGTAGATCTCGGGAATGTTTTGAAACAATTTGAGTTCAAAATACCGAAGAAAAAAAATTATTATGGTTTAAGTATCTCGATTATTAATTGATTTGAAATGATATCATGTGATCATAGGGAATTTTATCTACTTATCTACTGAAACATCTTGGTAGATTGACAGAGAAATTGACATCTACGAATATTTTAACTTGGTGTGGTAGTCAGGCTCCTTTCACATTTCAAGAATCTTTTGGATGCTGACATGCACGGATACATGGGACGAAATATATTATAATGTGGAGTGAAAGGAACCGGACCACTACACCAAGTACGTAAATGTTTCAATAGATATGAAAGAAAATACTCTCAGGGTGGATAAAATTTCTCAATTTCTTTAGTCGGGTTTTTTTCCATTAAAATATTTTTTTTTCCTAAAAATATCAAAGTTTTTTTTCTATATTAATCTAGAACCTATAAGGTGCCCAAAGGATGATCAGAACTATTCTCTTTCATACACCTTTTATTTTGCCGATGATTATAATGTATAGCAACGTTTTAATTGTTAAGAAACGTAAACGATATGCTATATGTGTCCGATGGCGACCGTAGCGCATAGTAGGTAGGCTTTCAATTGAGGTTATTAAAAAAATGGCATATTTTAGAACTTTAATCTCGTTTTCGAAATATTTAAAGCTCTATTTGTCAATTTAAATGATAATTATATAATTTTTTTGTTATTTCTCAGCCTTATATTATAAGAAAATAATTTAACATTTTTTAATTTATTATTTTTATATAACTATGAATTGTGATGAAGAAAATTGAATTGACTAGACCAAAGGTGGGGAACTGATACCAATGACGTCAGAAAAAAATTAACACATATATATATGTGGGCTATTGAAGGAAGTCAGTCGGTTGTTCTACATATCATGGGTGATAAATATTCAGGACGCAGTCATTATAAGGTTTTAATTAGTGCCGAAGTTTACCCCTCACTGACTATTTTCACCTTTTTCTATCTGAGAAAAGACAACTAGGAAATCCTCCCTCGGTCCTTTCACTTACCTACCAAATGTGTCAGTACTTGAATACCTTCAGTGCTCGAACTACGGTTAGTAAGAGAAATTATTACAAATTTTTATAATTGGATTATATACATTATTTTTAGTCTGTATAACTTTTTACATATTTCATTTGTAATATTAGTTAAGATTCATGTACCATCAATCACATGTAGTTTATTATTGACTATTATCGGTCGTATAATATTATATCTCTGATTAAAGGAAGGAGATGGTTCGGGGTTGCGGTCATAAATAGGCTAAATAGTGGTAAAACTATTTTATTGAAAGCCGACGT
The DNA here is from genome assembly GCA_928085145.1 of Nezara viridula. Lineage (NCBI taxonomy): Eukaryota > Metazoa > Arthropoda > Insecta > Hemiptera > Pentatomidae > Nezara > Nezara viridula. The sequence continues at coordinate 149,593,801 of OV725080.1, read as the reverse complement.
TTCGACCCGACTTTGCAGGTCTTCTTCAGGGCTAGAACGGACAAAATACAAAAAAAGATAGAGAATTGTGGCATTGAATCACGTTGTTTATAAATTATGTCTAAATATTATGTAACTGCCACAATTCTCTATATTTTTGTATCTTTTCCGTTCTAGCCCTGAAGAAGACCTGCAAAGTCGAGTCGAAACGTCGGCTTTCAATAAAATAGTTGTCCACTATTTAGCCTATTTATGACCGCAACCTCAGACCATCTCCTTCCTTTATAATGCAATGGTGAACTATTAAATATTCAATATCTCTGATTGTATTTAAAACTTTTCGGCCCTGATGATGACCCACATGCTTGGGTTGAAACGTCGGTATTAATAAAAACTTTACAATGACTGCGCCCTGAATATTTATCCATATATACATATATATATATATATATATATATATATATATATATATATATATATATATATATATATATATGTATATATATATATGTATATATATATGGATGTGTGAGTGTATGCCTGTGAAATAAAAATATTAACAGTAAAATATAAAAAAATATTGCGGTTTCCATTATCACTGTATAACCTTAATGTGGCCTCCAAAGATGAAAAGATTCCCCAACTATGGTCTAGATGAAGTGTGATGCCAACACTTTGCTCAACAACTCCTGGAATTCGCATACTCTGATAATCTTCTGGCTCTCAAAGAATTACAAGAATGCACAGTATGTAAATTTTAAAATATATGTATTTAAAAATTGTTTAACCGTTTTATCCTCCCAGATACTTGCAATTTACTGTCTTTATTTATCTTATCGAGATAGAACTGGCTTCTTCTGACTGGAGGTTGAGCATGCCTGCGATGTTTGTTGTGTTCCCAGGGTTTCGAAAAAAAGGCCACCTAAACTAAAACCTGAGCAGGTAGAGGAAGCATTCACCCCAAGCCCCTCTCACCTGTAATTCACCTGTTAATAAATCAACCTCCACAACGTAATCCGAATTCTTGTGTAAAGTATTTCATCACTTGCTAAATCCAGGGGTGCTGAGAAGAGCATTGAGCAAGTTGTGCCTTCAGGATCTTTGTATGGATCACATTTTGCGAAGCTTTGACTATTTGAAGGGGTCACATTTTAGCGAAGTCATAATAATAATCTTTTATTTATTCTGTGCGAATCCCTTTATAGTAATTAACAAGGACAGAAATGTGGGCTTTTGAGCCTTAGATATATATACATGTATTTAGAAAGTTAACTAATAGATATAATAGAGAAAAAAAAAAAAAAGTTATCTTCTAGTTTAAATCGATTAAGAGAAAAATAAATAAATAAAAGAACAATGAGATGAAAATAAACTAATAATATCTTTACATATTTACAGAAGTTTCTGTTTACAATTCTAGAGAAACTGAATGGAAAGAAAGTTATTGAATAGGCGGGATTTAAAAGAGAGTATTAGAGCGACGGATGTCGGGAGGGATGGAGTTTCATAGGGATGAGGATCGAATAATAAAAGATTTATCGAAAGCAGCTGTTCGGTGGGCCATTATTTATAAATCTCAAGAACTGGAACGGGTATTGCGGGAGTGTACAGAGGATTTAAATTGAAGGAGCTCGAAGATGTAAGAAGGGAAGATGAAGGATGCCAGGAAATACAGTGGTAGGAAGAATAAAGCCATTTCAACTCTTCATAGAAACAGGAGACAGGGGCGTCCCTTGGGATCCCGAAGATGAATCTTACAAAGCAATTTATCAAACGTTTTAGTTTCGCCTCGAGATCCCCAGAGACGCCCCCATGTACCGTGCAGCAATAGTCGAAGTGGGAAAATATTTAGTAGGTGACCAGGAGTCTACGGATTTTAAAAGGAACAAGGTGTCGCAGGCTGTTCAAGTATTTTAGGGTGGAACAGGTACGTCAGAAGATATTGGATACAAGTTTTTTTCCAGGAAAGGGTTTGATCGAAGATTATTCCAAGGTTTTAAGCATACACAGGGTCTTTTGCACATTACCCTTGCCACTTACTTTTTGAATAGAAAAAAGTAACTGTTATAGAAAAGTATCGGTTACGTTTGAATCAATGTTAGAATTGATAGGTTATACTAGTTATATAGGTTATCCTGTCTATTATATAAACATCTGTTAACAGATTCATTTAGTTATCAAAATGAACTCATTTAGGCTAGACTCCAGTTTGAATAACTCGTATCTATGTGAATTTGTTTGGCGGAAAAGATTTTTTTGAGACAATATTATTAAATATCAAAGAGTTTTGTACATGTGAACAATCTTTTTTTTTTAAATGTAAATTAGTTTAATTATAATAAATACTTTCGATATCATGTGTTTTTTTAAAAATCATATAAAGTATTATCTGTTAACTGATGTTTATATAATAGAAGAAGAATAACATTGATTCAAATGTAACTGATACTTTTCTATAACAGGTACTTTTTCCTAATTTTTTTATTTATTTAATTGTAATTTATTTAGAAATATAATAATCTGTCACGTTGACAATAATTATAGTGAGATATGAACACATTCACACCATATATACAGAAAACATATAATTAACAAATAAGATAATAATCAATAACTATTTACAATAACAAATAAAATAACTTAAAAATAACTAAATTAAAACAAAGCAAATAACACATACGAGTAAATACCTATATGCACTATTTAAAATCAGGAATCTCCGAGGCATGCTTGTCTCTTAGCTTACTCTGTTAATAATTTCAATAAGCTTATTCACATTGTTTATAAATTTAGTCTAAATATTATGTAACTGCCACAATTCTCTATCTTCTTTTATCTTGTCCGTTATAGCTCTGAAGAAGACCTGCAAAGACGGGTCGAAACGTCGGCTTTCAATAAAATAGTTTTACCACTATTTAGCCTATTTATGACCGCAACCCCGGACCATCTCCTCCCTTTATAATGCAACGGTCAACTATTAAATATTCAATATTTTTTTATTTATTTATTTAATATTTGTAGTATATATAACAGAGATTACTGTGGAAGAAAACGGGAGAAATTGTAAGAGATCATGTTTAATCAGTCTTTAAAAGTAAAAATAAACCTAATTTCAGGAACAATAATCCTTATATGGATTATTTCTTCTTCCTTACATTTAGTAGCTCTATACTCATTATAATATAAAAACAGTATTGTATTGTGGTTATGTTAGTATTTAGCTTGTGTTAGATTACTCACAATAACAAATATGGACCAATGAAAAAATTATATTTTACTGTTTTAGAGGCATTAGGCCAAAAATTCCTCCTCGTAGATGCGTACTCATTTCATACTTTTGTGGGTTTTCAATTTTTGGAATCTTCCAAACCTGAGAACAAAGAAAAAGACATGAAACAGACCACAGTAAGGGTAAATGTACATTAACTACTACTATTTCCACATTCACTTGTTTTTGTTGTTTTTAAGAAAAGCATATCAATAAAATTCTTGAAAGAGGACATACGCCATAGACCTTAGTGTGATGGACACCAAATCAATATAAAAGAAATTCCTTTGGATTTCTTTGATAATTCAATATTATTCCTCATTACTGCTCTAATCTAATCCAGTTTACATAGATTTATCGACAAGCAGGAGTTTATCTGGTGTTTGCCTAACGCAATGTTCAGCCTGTTTGCATTTTTATCTTTGTCCAAGACGCGCGCAATTGAACCGGAGGAAGATAGCAATGTTTGTCTTGCTGACGTTCAGTTTGCCCTATACTTTCCTAATCAACTCCATATTTTGAAAGGTGTTTTTAGTTTATTTAGGACCAACAAACAAGAACCAGTAAGTGATATTAAAACCGACACACCTCTGTTGCCTTAGGGTTTCGCTCATGATACTCCTGTGTCATCGAATGCAGTGCAATATTGAAAGATAAAATTATCATAATTCGCCTGTTTATTTGCTAGTACGACTGAAAAAAAAATTCCAGATAAATATGTGTTCTTCAGGGAGTGGTTAAATGCAATGTTGTTCAATCTTCGTTTTAAAAATTATATTTAATTTTTTTCTTAATATAAATAAGAACTGAGTATTGTTCATGAAATCATGAAATGGAATATAATAAATGCAGAAACAATACTGAATTATATTAGCCGCTAAATCGACCTATACTTGCAATCCAAAATTAAATATTTGATTTCAAGTTACATTTCTTTGGTTTTATAGTTTTTGCCTTTGTTATATAGATATATATTTTTATTTTTAATTTTTTTTTTTTTTTTTTTATTATATTGTATATATACTATGAACGGGCCTCACTCAGCTTTAGTACTCTGCCCTTAAATGTGGCAAAATTTATTATTTCTCAATAAAAAGATTTTTTAAAAAATACAAAATGTATACTAAGATACAATGTAGAAGATAGAAGTAATTAAATATATAAAATAATGATAAATAATAAAGATACAATTTAAATATTAACTCATTTAACTAATTACTGTATTTCTTCTAAATTATTTAATTCTAGGTTTATTTCCCTATTAATCTGATCACGACTAATTCCTTATATATTCATTTTTTTGTCTAATCATTAGATAAAATGTAATATATATAACAATTTTTTTCACCTCTTTTTTTTCTCATTAAAATTAAAAGTATTACGTGTGCCTCTATCATCTCTTTTTAAAGATTCTCTTTCTATCATCTCTATTAAATCTTTTTCAATTAATATATATTTTATTTAACTTTTAATAATTACCTGTTTTTTTTCGTAGTTTATTTTATCTACATCTCTAATATACATATCTTAGTCAAAATATTTGTTTACAAAATTTAATACGTATTTTAAATTATTTATTGTCCCTGATGAACCTCCATACATTCAATTACCTATCATCTGTAAACTTTTTTTTTATATTATGTAACTTCTTATTATAATTCATAATTCTTGTTGACATAACTTGTTTCTGTTTTGTTTTCTTATGTTTTAAATCTTATTATAAACTTGTAATAACACTTTTTTATAGAATTTCTTATACATCACGATCATATTATATAGCATTTCTACCACTATGTACTAAATGTAAATACAATATAGTTGTTTTGTTTTTTATTACATTTTATTTATTAATTTCAGCCTCTCTCACACTTCTTATTTAATTTTTAAAAGATCTTATGAAATGAACAAATAAAATTTTCAGTATTTACAGAACAAGAAAAAACAAAAACAATTAAAATTCATACATTTAATGGGATGGTATGTACTATACAAAAACAAATATTTTTAACCTAAAATAACTGTATACAAAAAATAAATAACACATTACTTTGGACTAATCTCTTGAGTTTTCAATGCGAAATTAAATTTTATTATGTGGACTTATATTTGAAAGAAAACAAAACTTTCCAAATACTTCCATAAAAATCGATATTATGCATATCGATTATTCACTTGGGTTGCAGATGAATTATTAGCAAAAGAAAACATATTTATATTAATAACATGTGAAAAAATCAATAAATATATATAGCTAATATTTTTGTAGGGATTTTTTGTTTATCCAAAAAAAAAAATTATTTTTATGTTATGTTTGGATAAGAGGTACAAAATAAAATGCCCTCCGCCCCCTTTTTTTTTTTTATAAATTTCACCAAGGTATTTAAATGTCACTCACTGCTCGTAAACCTGTAGTTTTTAGTTTCAATATTTATTTAAAACAATAAATATTTATAAATTTTATTTGAAATACTAATTTGAATTGTGTATTTAATTTTTAAGTATTTTTTATTGTATCTTTGCATAATGACTTACTTAAGCCTTCTCAAGTTTCTATTTAGGACAATTTCTTGTTGTTCTTTATCATATGAAAAATATTATATATTGTTATTATTCATTTAAAAAAAAATTAATACACTACTTACTTCTAATAATTTTTGGGTTATTTAACATTGTTAATAACAGTTTTTAAAAAATAAATATTACATAAACCAAAATACCATATCATTCCATGTTGTTAACTGAAGCGTTAATTTAAGCAAGACATTGACTAAATATGCAAATAAAACGAAAAATAATCAATTTTTGTATGTATAAATATTATGTCTAATTCTCTATACATATGTGTACATATATGTATAGTTCATATATTCAAGACCAGAAGTTATTTCTCATCAATTATATATGTTATTGAACATTACATTCTGAACGAGAAACTCATATATAGTTTTTTTTCTATGAAATTCTACTAGTTTCAAAGATTATTTATATAATATATTGTATTATTTATTAAGTAATTATCACTATAATTCATGAATGAGAAGAAGACATGAAGTTTTTGTAGATATTTCTACAAAATTAGTGCGTTTCTAATGAATTCATTGAAAAGTTTTCGATCAATCGCTTTTCAATTTTTCAATAAAAAGTAAATAATTATTTGTAAATTAATATATAAAAATTTAAATATTTATTATGTATGTTTTACACATCCTTAGAATACTATGGTGCAGTTTTTCCACCTCTAAACTATCTAGTTTGGCTACATATTTCAAAAATTCATCAAGTTCATCCCCACCACCATTTCTAGTGTATCATACACATTTTAACATCAATAAATAATACAAAAAAAAAATTATTTCATACCTAGTATATCAAATACATTATAAAATCTGTCATAGATACGGAAAAATCAAGTATATTAATATTTGTTGCATCTATTTACAACTTATCCTTCTCATTCCACCATTAAAGTCGTTTGAATCATTAGGTTAATTACTTTTGCATTGAAGTCTCATACCAATATGTAATATTATGGATTAACTTTTAACTTTTATATATTATTTATATTTTTTTTAGTTTTTTGTGTGCATTTATGAATGTTTAAAGCAGTATTTAATTTACTGGATTGCCCAATTGAAGAAAAATTCTCCAAAGTTGGATGTATCCTTTACCATCTTCCTCCAGAGAACATTGCCTGACGCAAATCTTTGGTAATGTAAAATTATTGAAGAGAATTAGTAAGGAAATTATAAATAAATAATTTTTGTTCTTTTCCAACCTTATACCACTTAAAGGAAAATTCTAGTGAGCCGCCATCTTGGATTTCCCTATAGAATTTCGCTAATATGCAAACTTTATTTGTCATTTTTTAAAAATAAAATGTTGGTTAATTCTTCTGAATGAATTAAATAAAAAAATTCTCATACTATGAATTATCTTTGAAATACCAACTACTCCATCATGGTTAAAGGTGAGAGATTTTAATGCCGCGTACCTTATAACACATTATTGAAGTAACTCGAATTCCTGTATTACACATATATTGCTATGTTAAATAATTTATAATTATTTTTATAATATTTAGTTAATGTTAAATAAGCTTAATTAATTACCTTTGTGTTTTTTTTAAATGTCCTTATCCGGTATTATTAATTATAGTTGGAGAACTTAACTAACTGCTATAAATAAATATAACTTACGCGAATGTCAAATTTTATTATTTAAGTAATTAAAAAGTTAATTTATGTTATATTATGTCTTAATTATTTCCAACCCCTTCCTTCAACTCCTATTTTAAAAATACATCTCAATTAAGTATTTTATTTAAAAAAATAAATGTTTGTGTAAATGAAATGAAAATGAATAAAAAATTACATTATTTAAAATAAAAAACTTTAAAAATATGAAATGTGACCTAATTATCGTGACTGAGAAGGAAATTTTCGTCAGTAATGAAGCGTTGCGGATCCTACCTATGGTACTCGAATCTTTTCAACAATGTCAATACTAACAGAATCATAATATTTTGTGCAATAGAACTATTAAAGACTTTCATTTTAAACTATACAAATTTATATAATTTAAAAAATATATTTAATCCACGAAATAAAATTAAAATAAATAAAGTTGGATCAGTAAAATTCTGAAATAATAAACATCCGAAATTCTGAGTATACAGTAACATTTTTAAACTAGTCAACAGATATTTACAATATTTCTTTATCTGGTAAAGTATTTAAACCAGAAAATTTCTTTAATGTCAACCTTTTTTTAAATTGTATTTTCTAAAATATAGATATTTTTTTAATTTTATCAGATAGGCATAATGGTTGTACATATATCTATTATCGGACATCTATCATCATTTTATAATTGTGAATATTTTCGAAATAAGTAAATTTATGAAATAAATATAATTAACATTATGAAATACCGTATAGTAATAAACTTCCAGAAAAGAACTGAATATAAATATGGCAAGAGAAAAAAAATAAACATCTTACATTTACTCTTCGAAAAAAACACCTGCCCTCTAGTTTATATTGACAACAACCAAATTTCTCAAACGGACACTGTATTTTATCTTGGACTTATCTTCGAAAGAAGGAGCCCGCATGTAAAAATGAAACTTAAGACACATAACAAACGACTCAAACTTCTTTCCCCTCTTTTTCTAAATCGTCAAAATCGATACTGAGACAGAAACGGAATACATGTACATACTTTCTAAAACCAACATGGACACATCACAGATACACAATATTGTTAAAAAGACCCGCCTACAAACATTTTAAACCTTCCAATCAAAAATATTGCGACTCATAACAAAAGCACATTGGTACGTGACAAATAAAACTCTACATACTAACCTCCATCTTTCAACATTTGACCACCATATAACGACCAATTGACGACGATTTTATACAACTTTAAACGGACATAACAACAGATTAATAAGAGATATGACAACCGCTCACATATCCCTGAATATGAGGAGGAGGCTAAAAAGGCGTTGGATGAGTAAAACATAACCATGTTTTATGGAAAAAATATTAAAAAATTATCTCTTAAAGTATTATTGATCATGTAATTACATTTAAAAGGACTTAAGGAATCAATTAAACACCATTTTATATAGATAGTTAGTTTCTTTCTTTTTTTCCAAAGTAATTATCGTCATTTTTATGAAAAAAAAAAGCTTTCGGGCTGAAGCCCCCCAAAATTAAATTTTGGATTGGCTAGTGCTGAGTACTGTCCTTCCCCACGTGCAAATTCAAATTAAAAACAAAAAAAGAATTTATATATTTCTTCATAAATGGTTTGTCTATAGGTCAAGATAGGAAAACATCGAGAAGAACAAAATTTTTTTTTTTAACATAGAATCCGGTAGATATTCCTATATAATTATTATATTAATAATATTGCAATTATTTTTTTAAAAGGAAAAAATAAACACCTTATTAAAAAAGCCATGACGAATTAATTGTCTAGAGTCTTTTAAGAATTTCATTTATTTAAAAAATAGAATAACAGCCTGTTATTTTTATTTGATATTTTCGATTATAACACATACTAAAAAAAAATATAATTAAAATATATAAAAAATATATTAGATATGTGAGGTTTTTAATAAGTTTGTCAATTTTAAACCGGTAAAATATTTTGGAACCATTTAAAATCTGTGAAACATCATTAAATTTTTTCAGAAGTCTTATTAAATTTTTTCGTACTTCTGTTTTGCCTATTGCTTCTTTATTTTATATATATATATACATATATATATATATATATCGTATTCAAAAAAAGGTAACATATCGTGTTATAACCGTTATTTTCAGAATAAAAGGTGAAACTGCCAAAATAAAGTAACAGTTAAAACTGTTATTTAACGATTTGCCTCTGGTAACTAGCTTCTTCTTGACGATATCAGAACAAGAGAAGAAGAAATTATTTGATTAATAAAGACGTAAATAAACATCATCATGTGGGAAAATCTTTTTCAGACAATTAAAATATTATTTTATTTGAAAATTATATCATAAGTGCAGATGCGATAAATGATATGTGATATGTGATATAAATGCATTAAAAACAATAAGATAAATAATAATAAAAAAAATTCCTTCTAATCAGCTGTGGAATATAACCTTCCTTAGTTGTCAATAGAACCTTCTTCAGTATGTATTTGGATGGCTTCCTGAGATGTCTTCTACTATTTTTTAAATTTATATATATATAATAAAGGCATTATCAGGGGGAAAAAACAGATCATATATACGCAGCAAGAAAAGTCAAATTGATAAACAATATACATATATATATCATTTGTTTTTCTTTTTGAGTTTTCTTGCTGCATATATGTGATCTGGTTTTTTTGCCCCTGATAATGCCTGAATTGGCGAAACGTTGTCAAGTTAATTGTTCACCCATGTGTTGGAGACTGATGACTTTGTAGTTTGTATTTTTCCATTTATAACATTATGTCTATTTTCTAGCTTTTTGCTAATTTTAGAATTATCAAGATAATCTTTTCAATGCTTATACAATTGATGAAACTTGATTCTTTACCAGAACTGACTAAAACAATAATTTAATTAAAAAGTGATTAGATTGTCCCTCTGGAAAATATCCCTTCAGTAGAATAATCAAGCAATGAGACAACTATCCATGAGCTTAGTTATCCGATATCGTACTCACTCAAGACCTATTTTAGTTCATTCAATGAATGATTATAGGAAAAAATGGCGGGGACAAGATTTTTTACTTTGGGACATTGTTAGAACTAGTAATGATGTATACATAGTAAAAGTCCCCACTAGAAGGTCGCGTTTTTCGGGTATTCGCTTATATCAGGAAAACAATCCATCCCATCGACAAAGACGTTCTATATCAAATTAAAGCTGATCAAATTTGCAACATGATTGATTATTTACATTTTTTTGCTATCTCGCTTAGTTTCCGAGATATCCGTCCTCAACTATGTCTAATTTTGACAAAAAAACTTTTACCTAATGACTTTGACTATATTTGACTGGCTAACTCTTGATTGCTTCGTTTTATGATTAAGTCATACGAAAGAAAGTTTTTAATAATAAAATTTTCTTCAAGAATATAAATTATTTTACTAGTTTATCTCCGATGGTTCAACAACGAATATTATAAACATTTATTTTTTTCTGAAATTTCTATATTGTTATTTATCTTTTTCGTTGAAAAATAATGGTCCTATAAAGGGTGAATCGGGACTTCTGAATGCTTTCTTTGCTCCTTCATCAGCTGGTTTATTTCAATTTGAGAAGAGACCCATAACATTATAATTTGTCAACCTTCAAAGAATGTTATTTTTTAAATTAATGAGATTTATTAGCCGTGTATTTATTGCATTAGTATATTCAGTTTAATATAAAACAACAATCTTAATGAAGAGTATACACATACTACGCAGACATTTTTTCATATTGTGAAGAACAGTTGCGTGAGATTTGTAATTCGTGCCCCGAGATACTACCATGTCTCTCACCACTAGACTGAGTTAGAGTGGCTCTTCCCCTCCATTCGAAGACAATATTTCCTAGGTACATTCCTCTATCATATCATCAACAATCATCGTCCTTCTTACGCCTACAATCTTCTCTAATTCAAGTCCTCAGTCCACTCCCTTTCCACAAGATCTCGACCTTCCGACCTTTACATTCCTTCTCACAGATCTGCCTCCTATCCTATCAAAATTCGGCATTCTTCATCCCTATCTACATTCAATACCCTCATCTTCCAATTCCTGTCCCAAACAGTCAGATACCCGCTAACCTTTTATGTAAAATTACATATTATTCATAATAATGTATTTACATATAGCTCATAAATTAAATACTTATTATCAGATTCGACTTTCTTTTTTTTTCAACAGAAACACAGAGTTTACTGCTAAGAAGAATGTAATGTATTTTTTATTTTTTCTGAAAGTGTATATTTATATTTTACCATTGTACATATTTTTAAGTGTCTTGGCAAGATTTCAAGAGTTTTGTATACAGATTTTTTTATTTTACTTTGTATATAGTATGTATAACTAATATTTACTTTGCTGATTTATCTTCATCTTTACTTTTTATGTTTGTTTTTATTTGGCCAGATATAACATTTTAATTTTGTACTTTTTTGTTATTCTGAAGGGACTTCGTCCCAGAATACAATTATTTTCTATTCTATTCTATTCTAATAAAGGAAAAGATGAAATTGAATGAAAGTGCCCCCTATCGCTAGCGCCGACACAGTAAGATATGATAATTTCTATAAATGCTTATTTCCTCTAAAAAGAGATAAATTATCAACTATATAAAAATAATGTTATTCATATCTAGCACTTTTGCTCAAGGTTGCAATGGGTCACCGGACTCATGTTGAGTCGAAATGAAATATTTTGTAATCAGGAATAATCGATAATAATGTAAAAAAAATTATTGTTTTTCTTGTTATTTAATCAGATTTAAGACCAGGAAATAATAAATATAAATGGATTCCCCAGGTTTCAAAATTCTGAGACTTTCCAAGTTTAAGGTAAATTTGAACACTCAGGACATTGTAATTTATATAACTTTTATAAAAAAAAAATTAAAACTCAATTCATTTCTATAATTTTTAATTGAATATATTTTATTAGTACTGAAGCAACAGCCGAAATCGAATTATCAATTCATAAAAGGTGTGAGTATTAATTACAAAATTAGGTTTAATTATTTGTTCATGTCATGCTAAAGTCACTGCTTTTAAAAATCAGCAGGTAAGTAAAACTTCCAAAATTACCAGAATATACGGAACTTTTTTTTCCTGTTACATACAGACATACTATCTATTTATTGTATATTCTTTTTAATTTCCTACCTATACTAGGTACATATATGAATATGTGAGTATTTGTTCTGTATGTATGTGTATATAGATAGATAGATAGAAAAAAAAAACTTTATTCTGGGACTAAGTCCCTTCAGAATAACAATAATGTACAAAATAATAGAATATTACTGGCCTGAACGTTGAAACAATAAATGAAATTGATAAAATAAAATAAAAAGTAAAGAAAACCTTAGGTGCACAAGCTATATACAATACAGATACAACTATGTACAGAGCATTTAAAATTATGAATAAAACAATTAAAACTATGAACGAATCATTTGAACTATGAACAAAATTATATTTAAGGGTTGAACAACATAAACATACACTTTGAGAAATGAAGAACGAAAAAGAGATACAATGAGTTCATTTCATAAAAAAAAAAACTTTACTTGAATATATATATGAAAATAAACAGTAACTTATAATTGAATAAAAAAAAAAAAAATAAAAAAAAATGTGTGTATTGAAATTCCTACGTCGATAGTAGGAAATGCATGTACTATCTCTTACCAAGTGAAATATATATATGTATGTATGTGTGTTTGTAAATATATATATATATATAGTTTCCTTTTGTAGATAAATTATATTTAGTTTTTCTTGTACTTTTAATGATTGTAATCTAGTTTTTCATTTATATCTTATGTAAGTTTTTTATGATTTTCCTACTGTAAAAAATGGATTTCAATTTTCTAAGTAGCATTCAAACCACCAGTATGTCATGTGTAAGATTGCTGCAACCATAAACATGTAATTTATCATCATAACATTACGTGATGTATATAAAAATAAATATTTAAAAAAAAAATGAGAGAAAAAAGATATCTTACTGAAAGTAAGAAAATCTGTTGCCCTCATCACTCAAGGTTCACTATTTCCTCTACTTTTAACAGAAATTATTGTTTAACAAAATTAGGTTATGGCAAACAGTTTTTGATTAGCAATATTAGACGATATTGAAATGTTAACACTGATCTACCTCAAGCCGGTTTACATTGCTTTACTTTATCAAATAAATCTTACTCAAATCTTTTCTTTCGTAAATTTTTAGAAAAATAAATCTAATTCAATTTTTTTTGTTTCTAATAATGGGTATATGTAAAAGTATAAAAACTTTTCTGAAATAGGTAGGAAAGTCGTGTGAGTGGACATATCATATTTTGTTCTTATTATTTAGTTGTTACTTTGTTTCTCTTTTATGTTATTTATTTATATTTTCTGTAAATATGGTGTAAGTGTACACCTTCCGCAACATAACAATTGTCCATATTGTGATTCAATGTTGTACTACTCAATAAAAAAAAAAAACTTTCACTTGTACTCTTTTGACGAGAGGAGAGCAATACAATGTCTTAAGAGGAATACATTGACCATAACCCACAAACACAAAACACAAAACATCCCATCTTTAATATTCCTAAATGAACAATTATCCCAGCACAAAGTACAATTACGTTTTGAATTATTATTTTATTAACTATTATTTCAGTAAATTAATCTAATTATAAAACTCTCGAGGCATCACTTCAAAGGGAATAAAGATAATGGGGATTCTTGATGAGTTTATAATAATTATTTCCCACCGAGGTAGCGAGCTTCGTAAAAAACAAAAGACAACCTTTCGTCGTAAAACCTGCAGCATCCTGTCCTTTAATAATATCCGTCTTGATCCATATAGAACGGATTACTTACATAGCTCTATTTTTTGAAGAGCGTCCTGTACGAACCTATTTGGAATTACAGAGTTAATTTTTGTAAAAAATTATTCACATTGAATGGAATGCTTCGAAACTTCATTGATTTGGTTCAATAATAGATTACCCTAGCGAATAATTCGCACAGTATATTGCTTAGCGAATAAATGGCAAGATAATATCGAAATAATTAAATATAGTATATTTTAAGAGGGTGAAATTAATATTCAATAAAAATTATAGTAATAATTCAAATATTACATAAATAATTTCTAAAAATGCTCTTACTTTCCTGGATTTTTTTCTCAATTGAAGTTGACCATAAATCATAAGATGATTATAAATTAAGCACATACTTTTTGTTTTATGCGGAAATGAAGTACACTTTTCTTCTGCCTTGTCTGGCACTAGCGGATCCAGGATTTAATTTTTGGGGGGGAGAGGGGGCTTCAGCCCGAAAGATTTTTTTTCATATATATATATATATATATATATATATATATATATATATATATTACGATAATTAATTAGAAAAAACAGAAAGAAATTAACTACCTATATGAAATGGTGTTTAAGTGGTTCTTGAAGTCCTATTAAATGTAATTGCACGAACAAGAATACTTTAAGAAATAGTTTTTAATATTTTTTTCTGTAAAACATGGTTATATTTTACCAATTTGGAGGGGCTTCAGCCGAAAGATTTGTTTTTCATATATATATATATATATATATATATATATATATATATATATATAACGATAATTAATTAGAAAAAAAAAAAGAAAGAAATTAACTACCTATATGAAATAGTGTTTAAGTGGTTCTTGAAGTCCTATTAAATGTAATTGCACGAACAAGAATACTTTAAGAAATAGTTTTTAATATTTTTTTCTGTAAAACATGATTCTATTTTACCATTTTGGGGGGGGCTTCAGCTCGAAAGATTTTTTTTTCATATATATATAACGATAATTAATTAGAAAAAAAAACAGAAAGAAATTGACTACCTATATGAAATAGTGTTTAAGTGGTTCTTGAAGTCCTATTAAACGTAATTGCATGAACAAGAATACTTTAAGAAATAGTTTTTAATATTTTTTTCGGTAAAATATGATTCTATTTTACCATTTTGGGGGGGCTTCAGCTCGAAAGATTTTTTTTTCATATATATATATATATATATATATATATATATATATATATATATATAACGATAATTAATTAGAAAAAAAAGAAAGAAATTAACTACCTATATGAAATAGTGTTTAAGTGGTTCTTAAAGTCCTATTAAATGTAATTGCATAAACAAGAATACTTTAAGAAATAGTTTTTAATATTTTTTTCTGTAAAACATGATTCAATTTTACCATTTTGGAAGGGGAGCTTCAGTCCGAAAGTCCATCCCCCCCTCTGTAGATCCGCCTGTGTTTTCTGGGGATTCGTTTATTTAACGAATATGATGTAAAAGATAGAACATTCAAAATCGTCTAACTTTGTCTATTTAATTAGGTACTAAAAAATCGTTAATACTTATTTGCTTTTCACTTAAATCGTAACATATTTCGAGAAAAAAACGTGGCCTTATAAAATATTGAGCCGTTTTGCGTGACCTACACACCTACAATGTTAAAATAACGAGGTTGTATAAACCAAACGGTCCAATAATTGTTTAGGCAACATTTTTCTTGATTATGTGATCAAATTATCTTAGGATCCAAGTGCAAATATATGGATGCATAAGAGTTTTTAATACCGAATTAAATAGATAAACTCTGCTGATCTCCAGATTGAAAACACCAAGAGTTTTCATAAATAAAATAGTTACGAAACTTCACGAAACTTCAGGCGGATCTTAATAATTTGATAAAAAGCTGTCTGTATCACGGATTATATAGTTAAAATTTATATCAAAATTAAAATGACAATAATATACGTGTTGAAACTTGACGTAGCTGCTATCTGAATTTCACTGAGCGAAATATAGTACCTGAAAATTATAAATAAGAATATTGGGTCTTAAAAATAAGTCTTCAATATCAACAGATTCCTGAGGATAATGTTTCAACTCCATTAGGTTATAATAAAGAAACTCATTCAAGTATATTATCTCTGATTGATAACATCAATATTTGTGTTGATAACACAACCTAACACAACTTCCAGATTATGAGACCTGAATCAGTAAACTGTCAGTAATTTTTATATTTGGTTAGATGTTCTATTTTTTGGCATATAGTTTCAATGTATTTTACCATTGTATAAATATATTTTTTTTATGTTGAAATTATATATTTTAATAAATATTTTCTTATTATGTAGCAAGTATATTATTTGATAAGGTTTGTTGACGGCCGGAGGCAACCGGTATTTTGGAATGTGCTCTAGGGTGCAAAAAGGTTGCCAACTCCCAACTCCCCTTCACCAGCCTCTAAAACGGTACCCAAATCCAAACATTCTTCCAAACCTACTCTCATAAATATCAAAAGCTTAACAAAATCTATTTTCTTTTTTAGGAACACATAATCTGCTAATAGTTTAAAGTTAAAGCAAAAGTTTTTAAAGAAGTATATATTCCTTTCTACAACATATTTTTCATTTCTTCCAGTATATTTCATTAGCGGACTCAAAAGGGTAGTATTTTTTTTTCATTGATCGATACTTGTAAAGAATTCCAAAGGTGATCTGAACCAAATAACTGAACAATTACAATATTTACTTACCTAGTTATCTCTTTAACCATATATCTTATGGTTTTGTCTCATATCATTTTAATATAGTAAAAACATCCAGAGAATGCCATGTAATATACAACAAAAAATCATGAAAATATGCAGCAAAAAATCTCTAAATATACAATATGGCAGATGGAATATTTAAAGAAGGAAGGAGATGGATGGTCTGGGGTGGCGGTCATAAATAGTGGCAAAACTATTTTATTAAAAGTCAACGTTTCGACCCGACTTTACAGGTCTTCTTCAATACTAGAACGGACAAGATACAAAAAGATATTGAGAATTGTGGAAGTTACATAATATTTAGACAAACAATTATAAACAATGTGAATAACCTTATTAAAATTATAAGCCGAAAGCAAATTAAAGTATAAACAGAGTAAGCTAAATAACAAGATCCTAAACTAAAGTAAATAGATGGTAACAATTGTAGTATAATATATAATATAATATAGGCAATTGTGAACATACCCCTACATATCTACAGGAGAGCTGAAAGAAAAGGAAAAAGGATATAATGTGAAATAATGGACATTAAATAAGTAAATAAAATTTTAAAAATAAAAATAGAGACTTACAGGTGTGTTCAGCAAGGAGTTTCAATTGGAACTGAAAAACCTGATTAAGTACCTTTGGGGAAATTTGTTGATCTGGTTAGGAAAATGGTGATGTGATAAGTAGTGAAAGTAAAACAAAACCTGGAATATTACACTATCTAAAATTTGAAGATATATATGGATACAAGGGAAAATACTATGGACTAATACATTATAAACATATACATATAAAATAGAATTAAGAAATTATAGATAGAAGAACAATGTTAGTAAAACCAAAACTGAAAAAAAAATGTAAAACATACATAGAAGTGAAATTTAAATATAAAAATATGAGATCATACATTGCAGAACTAATTTGGAAGTATAGAGATCAAACAAATATTTAAACATACTGATGAGCCGCCAAAAAGTTCAGAACCAAAAAATTAATTTGCGGTATGATTAAAAATAAAATGAAAATTATTTCAAACTGTTTTTGGATTTTCATTTTCATATGAACTAAAATAATAAAAGAGATGGGTAATTGATTGGCGGATTGATTATTTGGATGAACAAAGTTGCCAGGATTTACAGTCAAGAATTTTTTATTAGATTAACCGACGTTTCGACCGAAACATGTGGGTAATCCTTCGGGCTCAGTTCTTGCATGTTCATTTGACGGGACAGATTGTGATGAAGAAGCCTGTGGCGAACAAGGAAAGACAAAATGTTGTGGCGAGAAACTGATGTGTGGTGAAAGTATTGGCTAACCTAATACCAATTCTTAACTGTAAATCCTCACAATTTTGTTTCACCCTAATAATTGATCAGTCGATTAATTACTCATCTCTAAAATTTGATATATTTGGATCTACATTCTAATATATCACAACATTCTGTCTTTCCTTATTCGCCATAGGCTTCTTTATAACAAACTGTACCCTCAAATTTACATACAAGAACTGAGCTCCGAGGATGACGACACATGTTTGGGTCGAAACGTCGGCTAACCTGATAAAAATTCTTGACTGTAAATCCTGAAAATTTTGTTGCATGCTAAAACAATAAAAAAATAACATAAAATACAAAATCGGGAAATGTATATACACAGCAGGTATTTTATAAAGTAAAAAAACTAGATTGGAATTGGAGCTCACTTTTATTTTGAAAAACACTTACGATTTAAAGAAATTCTAAGCATTGATCTTAGTTTTGTCAGTTAAATTTTTAAAAATGCCATGAGATTTAGTGAAGCGATGTGAATGAACTCATCTTCAATTCTCTTCCAAAAGAGTAAAAAAAAAAACAACAATAACATTTGAAGCGTTTGTTCGTGAAATATGAAAAGTTGGCGAAATGAGAACCTTTTTAATATTTTACCTGCTATCAGCAATTACATACCACAACTTAATAATAACATTACTATTTAAAAAAAAAAAAAGTCTTGGTATATCTTTCAACAAGCTAGGAAATCGGCAATAAGCAGTAACATATTTCTTCAGATTATTCTTAGGCCAGACAGAAAATTCCCAGCATTCTTCCTGCATCCATAATAGGAAGTCTATATCAGGAAAAAAAATCTATGAGGGGTCTTTTGTGATTCAACCCCTTTTTCACCCTTTTAAAAACCCTTAGGTTTTTTTTTTTTTTTTTTTTTTTTTGGTCTTTATACCAAATGTTTGTTTATTCATCAAATCCAATTGTTGATCCGTCATTTCGAACATTATCTTTTCTTTCTTTCTTTTTTTTTTTGTTTATTATTTATTTCTATAAAAAAATAATGAAATAAACTATTACCAAATGACAACTAAATAATAATGAAAAAGTATGTATAATAAATAAAATAAAATAACTTAAAAATAAGCAAATTAAAACAAAGAAAAAAAAACACATACATACCTATATACACTATTTAAAATCAGGCGAGGAAACTCTGAGGCAGGCTTGTCTCTCCAACTATGGAGAGGAAAGCAGGATTCCATGAGATCCCTGCGCTACTCTCTCAAACGCGTCACTGTTACTAAAACCAGTTCTCCTTCAGATGCGAAAAACAAACGAAAGTAAAGGAAAAAGTATTATGAAGAAAAGGGAACTTTATTTACACATAACTCAATAAATATACAACTTATGGTTGATCATACACAAAATAATTTGAAAAGTTTTAGGCTTTCCTACAAAACGAAAAATAATTATAGAAATTGGACCATTTTTGGCAAAACTATAAGCAATTGTGATTTCAGGTTTTGGTTTATTATTTCGAAAGAACCAACGAAACCGATCCTGAGATAGAAAATACTCTCTTTCATAATACATTGCTATATTTTCACACTCCAAAATACTAATCGAATTATTCGCAGAGACCTACTGGTATATAATTATTTAACTTCGAAATAAAAATCTTCATCTCGTAACATTACATTATGTTATTGACTGATTGAACTCAATTAAAACAAAACATTTTTGTTTAACCTAAAAATAAAATTTCGCTTGAATTTCGTCGCCCTCTAAACATTTGGATAAGGCACCCCTTTTACCTCCCCACCACAGTTCCGGTTCTGACACTATTAAAAAGAAATTAATTATTTATTGATGGAAATAATTTGAATGATGAAGAGGGTCATTACAGCTAACTGTTCTTGAACAAGTCATTTTCTTCTTTCCTCTTCGTACTTGCAATTTTCTATTAATAGATATCCACACAGAACATTCCTCCACCAAACGACCATGGAAATATAATTGTGGTGCGGTTACCTGTTTTTAAAATTATATAATTTATTACAACGAATATTTATAGTATTTTTTTTATGAGCGCAACAACACGATTTACATGTATATTAATGGATTCCAGTGATAAGATATTGTAATACTTAACCAGAAACACAGGTTTTATTTACAATTAAAGATAATTCTTATGAATTATAGGTTTTAGATATATATATATATATATATATATATATATATATATATATATATATATATATATATATATATATATAAATAAAGGTCATATTACACTATGAAAATATTTAGTAAAGTATATACAAAGTTTTGGTTTTGAATGTCCTATATGGTCCACTTGCTTTTTTTTAGTTGAGTATTATTTTTAACATTACCTTAACTTTATTAATTTGTTTATTGATTTTATTGTTAATAATCATTATTGTATTTAGATTAATTAATTAATTAATTAAGGGTGGAGTTGTGCGTGATACTGGCTAGATCCCTTCACTGCATGACCGTTGGCCTTGAAACAATACTTCATAACAAAGTACTGAACCCAAAACGCTTCATAGGTTGTAGCGGTACAGATTTTTTTTTATTATTAAATTTTGAAAGCTCGAAACAAAATTGTTTATAAAATTAATAAAGTAAAATCGTTCTCACATCGTTTTTAAGACAAAAGTTTTTTGTTTTTTTTTCATCTTCTTTAGAATAAATTTCGTTTGAAAATTGGAGTATTCAGGCATGTTGGTGAATGTAGAATGTAATTGAAATTATATATACATATACCGAATAATAAAGAGAGAACACAGTTTCATATTCATAAAATTAGTTTTTCAAAAAAAGGAAATATTTTAAAATGTTCAAGTTATAAACAATTCTATATTCTCTTCTTTAATATATTTTATTTACATATTAAAATTTGAAAAGTTTTCGGTATTCTTTGCACCACATTATTTTCCTTAAAAAAAAAAAAATTGATCATGTTTTATTGTCTGGTTTCTCATATACTACGTATTTATGATAATCTGTATCACTTCGCCGGACACCAGCTCACTAAATGCTTGGAAATTGAAGTAATCAGGCATGTCATATTAATGAAACTGAAATTACACATACTTATACATAAACTTAATTATTAAAAGAGCACACAATTTAATATTTATAAAATTATAGTTCTTTAAAAATAAAATTTTTGTAAACAATATTGTAATTATTAAATACTGTAAATTTCTACAGTTTGGCTTTAATGCAGTTATTTTGAACCAGCTTTGTAATAACATACCTAATAAATTTTATTTGTTATATAAATCTAATGTTTATTTATTTCGTAATAATTTCTGGAATATATTTATCTATACTTAAACACAAACTATTCGAAGGTCAAAATACTTTCTTATCTACACTTCGTATCCTAGAAAGTGGCTAGAGGCAACCTTCTAATAAGGGGTCATCCGTAGTGAAGAACACTTTAAATAAATATTTAGTCAACTTTATAATATAATTATTCATAAAAGTTATTTTCAAGTTTAATAGAGTCCTGGAATGTCCTATTGCCCGAAAATATTTACTATATGCTCTAATCTGTATTTATTTTTACTTAACAACTAAATGATTTCCTAATAGGATTAGGGAAAGAGGTCGAATACACACTACTTATCACACTTCTACGATTAAACAAACTACTAATTTACACCGCCAAAGAATTCAAACTACGCCTTACAAATATTTTAACATGTTAGTTTCTTGTTGGAACAGTAGGGAATGCCTGGGACTATTACACAAGGCAACAAAAAGGCTGGCGACCGCGTTAAAATATTACCGCTTTTCAAATATGTACATAACAATAGGAAAGGGCGGGAACTGAAGCGGCGGGATTAGATAAGGCGCCGGCGGGAACGATCAGCTGTTCGTGGCGGGAACGCAGTCAGCTGATCCCCACCACGCTGCCCATTCACCATTCCTTTATCTTCCTTATTACTCTTTCTCTCGCTCTATAGACTCCTCTTACTTTTAGCTTTATTTTTTTTTATGTTTTATTTTTTAAATATTGGTATACATTAAAACTGTTAAATTATAAATATTAATATAGATAGTAATTTTAACTATTTTAATTTATTAAAAAAAAAAAGAGCGAATTCAAATAATTTATTATCCTCTAAAATACACATGACGAAGAAGGAAAGATTATAAAAATAAATGTCAACTTTAATTATTAATACACAATATTTAAATATGTATCTATTATGTATTCATTCGAATTAAAATAGCAATTCGATGGCCACAGACGGAAAAATCGTATTAATAAAACGACTGTTTTACAACTAGAACAATTAATTCCTTTAATTATTAATTGTTTTTGTGTATTTTCAAGGCCAAAAGTAAGCATATCTAATACAATAACATTTTCAAGTATATCCACTGTTCTTTATCAATGATAATGCTACATCGTCATAAATCTTGTTTACTCATCAAATATCAGGTGTGACGACATTCTATTTTTTGCACATCTACCGCGCCAATAAATACGAAGTCTCACCTGTTAAATTAAAAACATTTCTTTTTATGAATTATGTCCACAAAAAAAAGTGTCTAAAAGTGTAAAGTATTTTGAGATAAGGTAGGTATCTACTCTTTAAAAAAATATTTTTTTTAAATGTGGTAAAACCACTAAATTTAACATACATGAACAGTTTTAATAGACATGGAAGTTACTGAGTGGATTGAAAAAAAAATAAACATATTTCTGAAATACATTTAACTTTTATAAATTCTTAATCATTTTAATTTAATATTAATATTAAATATAACCCTCGTTAAAAAAGTAAAAAACGTTTTTATTCTTATAGACAGTAAAAAATGTTTTAAAAAATATCTTCAGCATCGAAATTTTCTTCATGTTTTTAGATAATTCTGGTGTAGAAATCTTCCAATATGATTTTTATCAAAATTCTATCATGGACTCTCGCTTACGTGTGCTTGAATAACCAACAATTTTCCAGGACAAAAACTGTTCTTGTGGATTTTGATTTTCAAACAAAAAATTATTGATCTTGAAACATAGGTAGTTATGCACTTAATTCTGTATATATGAAGCAGATTTATAATGGTTATGTTTTTATAATAGAAGGCCTATCTTCGAGGACAATTTATTTTGCTATTTGTAAGAATACAATTATTTCAAAATGTTATTAAGAATATTTCAATTTACATATATGAAAAAATATATAATATTTTAATATACCTGGTGGCATTTATCTATTATACATAATCAAAAACTTTCTTAAAAAATAAGAAATGTTTGTTATTACGAAGATATGTTTGTTGAAAAGGTTTTCTATTGTATATAATAGATAACAGGTAAGAAGTATATTATAATATTATATATTTTTTGTTATATATAAATTGAAATATTCTTAATAACATATTAAAATAATTGTATTGTTACAAATATCAGAATAAATTGTCCTTAAAAATGGATCAGTTATGCTAAAAGCCGACTTGGTGATTATAATTATTATCAATTAATTTGATTATTATTGTTATTTTCTACCAATGGGTAGTTCCTCAACAAGCGTGTTTCATGTTATTTTATTCCTCTGTACACATTTACTTGATGTATTCATAATAATACAGTTGTAAATATCATAATAAAAGTTAAAATTATTATTATTAATTTTTATTCCATTATATCAATGGAAGAAATACATTATGCTTTAAAAACCTAAGGTAATTATTAATTTAATACAAATTGTGGAAAATCAATACTGATCTTGGCAGAATTTTATTTTATTTTTTATTTGGAAATTTTCTGATTCTTTTGGAACGGAATTATTGGATGATGATTGGTAGATTTTTTTTTTTAGAATAAAAAGTTACGTAATATATTAAAGACAGAGCCGAAGATCCACCTCCGATGGAGGATCAGATAAGTATCAGACCTCAAGAATTAATGCATAAGAAAATGAACGAAGAGTGGCTGAGGAGTTCACGATCCAACCGTGGCTCCGACCAATTCACATAGCAACAGCTTACATAACGGCATGCCTCCATCGTTTGCCTTTATTACAAATAAAATTAAAAATACAGTTTTTTTTAATTATAATTAATTTTCACGATACATGTCCCTAAAATATTACATTCTCCTTAATGCAAATCATAGAATATTCTTATTAGTAAACGACACTGTCTAACTACAATAATATTATTTATTTCATATTTTGTTTGGTAGCAATATTAAATTAAAAAAAAAATAGTACCATCCATAATTTATTTGTGTTGACAAATATCTATTATTTGAAAGCTAGTGCTACAATAAGGTCAATAACTTGCTCAAATTTTTTCTACTATTGATTTATGGTAATTATCTAGAATTGAGAGATCTATAAA
The DNA here is from genome assembly GCA_928085145.1 of Nezara viridula. Lineage (NCBI taxonomy): Eukaryota > Metazoa > Arthropoda > Insecta > Hemiptera > Pentatomidae > Nezara > Nezara viridula. The sequence continues at coordinate 149,569,083 of OV725080.1, read as the reverse complement.
GGGAAAAAAATGTTTATTTTGGGACAAAGCTAAATAGGCCACAAATGGCTGAATTAATAAAGTTTTGTTAACCATTTTAAATGTAAAATTAGCCATGTAGCGAGGAGGGCTTCAACTATTTCCTCCTTTCCTCGAAATGATTTTTTTTTCTTTTATTTTATGAAACCAATGTTTGAGTATAAAATATATGTGGATCGAGTTGATTCATTTTTAAAATCGAACAAAGATGAAAAATTGCTATGAATTTAAAATTATTATTACCCAACGAAGTAAATTCTTGAAATAAATTTCTGGGTCTCTTATAACCTGGATTATATCATACCTTCGACAGGGTATACCTTAAGTAAAAGGGAATATTAACAGGAACGACGGCAGACCTCAAGAGCTATTCACTTTGCAAGACCAAGACCAAGACCGCCTAACTGTTGCAAGACCAAGACCAAGAGTGGTAAAAAAAAATCGATTTTTTGACTAACAATTAAGGTAAAATAGTTACTAATACTCGAATAGTTACTAATTACTATATGTAAAGAATTGGTATAACCAACATACTTTTGCATTTAACTCTTCTAATTTTTCATTCAGGCTTAGTTAGGTTTCTCCTATTTCAAAAAATACAGTAATATCTCTACAGTAATAAGCTAATAGGTAACTGCAAGACTCTTGCGAGACTCTTGCGCAATACCAAGACCAAGGCCAAGACTCGCCTTGGTCTCTCATTTGGGCAACACTACAAGTACTGGAGAAGTCTTTGGAGAACGATGTTGATCTGCATTATCTTTTCATAAACTTCAAAAAGGCCTACGACTCAGTGGATCGGTCAACATTGCTCAAGATCTTCTATCCTTGGGTGGTTAAAGGAAACTGACCAGGCTGGTAAGAATAACAATGAGGCCTGCATAGAGTGACGCAGCATAGGTTTCTATCCGAGGAGTTCTAGATAACGGTAGGAAATACAAAGGCAACCACATTCTTTAATAGAAGTATGGAAAAAGTTGCCCGTGTTATCAGGACCAACCCAGGAGGCACATCTCTAACTGCCTCACACAGCATCTTGGATATGCAGACGATGTAAAGTTTGCAGCGAAGGGGTGGGAGTGAAAACGCCAAACGTGTGAAAAGAACAGTTCTTGATCTCAAACGAATGAACTGTTCTTCAAAACGGATAACAACAGTTGTTTTTCTTTAGTTCACCCGTTTGCCACTAGTCGAGTTGCTGTTCGATCTGTTTTTCGTTTCGTTTTTTTTTTCAAACGAAAGAAAAGTTCTTTCTACTTACCAACGAACCTATCAGTTCATCATGAAAATAACCCAACATTTTTTTTTTTATAAGACATGTTTCAACTATTAAGTTTGGGGATGTAATGTTTAACTCCCATTATTAATGAAGGCTAGAAATAAATAAAAACTTTCATTATAGTTACTACATTACTAAATTAACTTGAGCATATTTGTAGGCAAAATTAGTTTATGTTTTTATTAGTATTTATGTATCTATCTACATTAGTGTCTTACAGACCGGAAATAATTTTTATGATTAAATTAATTTAATTGCATAAATAAAAATAAACACTATTATTTTCTATAAAAATTGAAAAAGACAAACAATTGGAAAATTGTTTAAACTACAGTTGAAAGACTCATGATGACCAAGCAGTATAATTTCAAACTTCGAACATACCAGAAAGTCAAAATATTATTAAATTAAAATATGTTCTATGTGTAAAAAATAATTTTTAGTTTTAATTAGTTGAAAAGAAATTTTTAAGATTAAACATTCAATTAATATTACAAATAAATTCAAAGGTTATCAATTCTAAGCTCGAACAATGCCAAACGATTCATTCATTTCGGATTTGTTATTAAATGAATATACACGGTGGGCCAGACCCCCTTACCGTGCACCCCCCCCACATCCCTATAAATTGCATATCGTTGTGTTCCTTGTAACAATTTATTAAAAAAAAGCCAATGTTCCCACAAAAAAAAGTGAACGCACTGCCCCAAAATGGCGTCCAAAGATGGCGGATTGACGACTTTGACTTTAGTTAGTTTTTTGGTCACTGAGAATCAGCATTAAGCTTAATTTCCTCATAGTTGGTCTTTTATTAAAGCTGCATAGTTATAGAATAATAAAACATGAAGAAATATTAAAAAATAATTGGCCAAGGCTATGAAAAACACCAGTAAAGTCAATTTTTTTAACAAAAAAATTTTCAAGTTACAAATCAAACGTCGTTTGTAATTAAACGGCCTACAATAACGCAAAACGTGCTGAAATAAACCATCTGGAGAATATATTTCTCTTTCTGAAACGCTAATTATTTTTTACAAATGTTTAAGTAGTTCCGTAAAAAATGCACTTATGCGACAGAAAAGCGGTACTGGCGTGGGTGCCTACAGGCCTCTACCACACCATTCAGTGCCCATAAATGGCTTAGTTATAGTGATATAATAACATTTTTGGTACATTATATTGGTTTTATTAACGAACAAATATTAATGAAATAATTTAATAGTAAAAAAAAAAAATTTAATTAAAAAAAAAAATTATTATTATTTTTTTGAATTTTAACCTCCTTTATTCTATACGTAGGTCGTTTAAGAATACCTCAATTGTAAAAATGGTATAATTATAATAATAAAACTTAATTAAAAAATATTTTGCTAAATATCTTGATTTTTTCTTATTTAAAGTTTGCAATTTAACACTGGATTTTGAATATTTACTGATTCTTAGAAGTAATTAAAATTTTTATATACTTCCCAGGAAATGAGTCATATTCATACCTTTTTTATAAACTAAAATAATATATACCTAATCTGAACTATATATAATGAATAGCTACCGGGTTGTTTAGTAAAACTCATATATCACTAATTAAAAAATTAATTTTTATTTCCTCTATTTTGTGCAGAAGTTGGACTATATCATAAATAAATAGGAAATTTTAATATTGAATGAATTATTCTCTATGCACAAAGAAAGATATAAAGGGTGACCCTATAAGTTCTTCTATAAACCAAAACTGATTGTTTGGATTTGATCTCAAAATGAGGAAAAACGTGAACTTAAACGAGAAAATTGGAAAAATACATTAAGCGAACGAGAAAGGAAGTGCCAAAACCTCGGAATAGATAAAAAGGACCAGTTATATCCATTATATAGCTAAATGAATGTATAGTAGATAGATGAACAGAATATTTCAAGATGCTGCTAAAACGGGATCAATTGCAGTATGGATGATATTAAGTTGACGATGTAGGTTTATTATGGTGAAAACCACTTTATTTTCGATTGCTGAAGGTGCAAATCGGGGCTATATTAACTTTGAAGATGAATATAGAGATGTACATCGAGAAAGTTATAGCTCATAGCTTTCCTTCTGTTTAGTGGATTTTCAAAAGATTTTTTAAGGGATCTAAAAGGAAAACGAGTTTTTCTGAAAGACAGTTAGATATTAGCATAATCCAAAGTGTGAGGCACTGAGCAGATAGAGAGCTATTTTTCTTTTTATGTGGACTTCTCTATAACCTGCCTTAAAGTGAAGACAGTCCCAATTTTCAACTTCTCTTCCAATGTGGAACTTGAGTTTCTCAATCCATATCACTCTGGCAATCGACAATATTTCTTATTCCAGCTTCTACGATTCTTGTGTATAATTTGTTTGGTACACTAAACAGGAATGGGTCTTGATGGGTATTGCATTTCCTAGTACCTCCTTTCTTGTAAAGGTAAAAACCACAGTCCTTTCATATTATTTTCTAATATGCTTGTTGCCTATATACGCGCAAAACTGTCAAAGCAGTTCGGTTTCGCCCTTTCCATCTTTCTTTGTGCAGGGAGAATAATACATTCAATATTAAAATTTCCTATTTTTTTATGATGTGGTACAAATTCCGAACAATTCAAGAATAACGAGCTACAACTAATATAAGATACCTTAAAAAATCTTTTGAAAATCCATTAAACAGAAGGAAAGCTATGAGCTATAACTTTCTCGATGTACATCTCTATATTCATCTTCAAAGTTAATATAGCCCCGATGTGCACCTTCAGCAATCGAAAATAAAGTGGTTTTCAACATAATAAACCTACATCGTTAACTTAATATCATCCATACTGCAATTGATCCCGTTTTAGCAGCATCTTGAAATATTCTGTTCATCTATCTACTATACATTCATTTAGCTATATAATGGATATAACTGGTCCTTTTTATCTATTCCGAGGTTTTGGCACTTCCTTTCTCGTTCGCTTAATGTATTTTTCCAATTTTCTCGTTTAAGTTCACGTTTTTCCTCATTTTGAGATCAAATCCAAACAATCAGTTTTGGTTTATAGAAGAACTTATAGGGTCACCCTTTATATCTTTCTTTGTGCATAGAGAATAATTCATTCAATATTAAAATTTCCTATTTATTTATGATATAGTCCAACTTCTGCACAAAATAGAGGAAATAAAAATTAATTTTTTAATTAGTGATATATGAGTTTTACTATACAACCCGGTAGCTATTCATTATATATAGTTCAGATTAGGTATATATTATTTTAGTTTATAAAAAAGGTATGAATATGACTCATTTCCTGGGAAGTATATAAAAATTTTAAGTACTTCTAAGAATCAGTAAATATTCAAAACCCAGTGTTAAATTGCAAACTTTAAATAAAAAAAAATCAAGATATTTAGCAAAATATTTTTAATTAAGTTTTATTATTATAATTATACCATTTTTACAATTGAGGTATTCTTAAACGACCTACGTATAGAATAAAGGAGGTTAAAATTCAAAAAAATAATAATAATTTTTTTTTTTTAATTAAAAAATTTTTTTTTACTATTAAATTATTGCATTAATATTTGTTCGTTAATAAAACCAATATAATGTACCAAAAATGTTATTATATCACTATAACTAAGCCATTTATGGGCACTGAATGGTGTGGTAGAGGCCTGTAGGCACCCACGCCAGTACCGCTTTCCTGCCGCATAAGTGCAATTTTTACGGAACTACTTAAACATTTGTAAAAAATAATTAGCGTTTCAGAAAGAAAAATATATTCTCCAGATGGTTTATTTCAGCACGTTTTGCGTTATTGTAGGCCGTTTAATTACAAACGACGTTTGATTTGTAACTTGAAAATTTTTTTGTTAAAAAAATTGACTTTACTGGTGTTTTTCATAGCCTTGGCCAATTATTTTTTAATATTTCTTCATGTTTTATTATTCTATAACTATTTAGCTTTAATAAAAGACCCACTATGAGGAAATTAAGCTTAATGCTGATTCTCAGTGACCAAAAAACTAACTAAAGTCAAAGTCGTTAATCCGCCATCTTTGGACGCCATTTTGGGGCAGTGCGTTCACTTTTTTTTGTGGGAACATTGGCTTTTTTTTAATAAATTGTCACAAGGAACACAACGATATGCAATTTATAGGGATGTGGGGGGGGTGCACGGTAAGGGGGTCTGGCCCACAGACTAATAGGTATACTCGATGAATCGTTGCGTTGTTCTATGAACTATTTTTTTTTTTTTCAACAGTTCTTAAGAACTATTGTTTTTGGTCAAGGAACAGTTCATTTATGTTTTTCAAAAGTAGCAGAAACACCCACCTCTACAGCAGGGTTGCCCATCCCCCGTCCCCCATCCCAAGGTCCATGGCACAAGAACCTATCCTCTCACCCCCAAGATATTTTATTGCTCACCCTTTTCTAAAAACAGAACAAGTGAAAGTAGAATTATAAAAATCGTGGATCACATACAATTACACATGATGCGGTCTGTTACATGTTTTCCTCTTTTCTCTTAGTATATAACTTTTTATTTCGAAAATCAAAACCCGGCCGAAATGTGCTCGCCAGCCTCAAAAATTCAAAAAACCCGCCAAAATATACCCCCTCTATAATTTGTATATTGGAAATCTCCTTTGGGACAACAAGGTTGTCCAGATCCCTTCCAGCACTGACAGGGTCATTAGAGCAGTTTAAACAAGCGAAGCAAGGACAATGACAACCGAACATTAAACAATACTGGGAGTCTGGTAGAGGAAGATCCTGCGGAAGATACATGGACCTTCATGAGAGAAAGAAGTTGATTGAGTAGTTGAAATTTGTGTATTTTGAGATTTATATGAGAAAGGTTGAAATTAAGTAAAAATCACTATTTTTAAATTTGATTTTTTGTGAATACACTTACAAAAATTACTTTTTTTAGATAACGATTATTGTTTAGATAGATTATTAATCATTTAAATAATGATTTTTAATCTAAGTTGACGGCTTGGATAATGGTTTTTATAATTATACATAGACTTAGTTAACAGGAAGAGTAAGTAGTTGATTCTTAAAGTAATGACTTTTGATCATTATTATTGATTTGATCAAAAGTCATTACTAGTTTTTTTTAATAATAGCAAAAAACTAGTAATGACTTTTGATCAAATCCATATCGACTCTATCAATATAATGAAGTGACATCAAGATCGAATGTTATCATTTGCTTAGTACATTTGCTGATACTCGATGCGTCGTTGTAGGACCATGAATTCCCCACCTTCTCGTTCTTAGGAAGTGCCTCGTTCCGGAAGCAGAAGAGCCAGGCGGTCGACTACTGGCCCGTGAAGGAAATGTGTGGGAAAGGCGATCAGTTCCGAGTCGTCAGTTCTGGCAGACTTTTTCCTAAAAAGGTGAAGAATTTCTTATGAGCCAAAAGTGTGAGAATAAAACTCTAACATTAAATAAGTCGTTGCATGTGCATGAGTGAAGTGAAAGATGCAACTAGTCTTTCTCCACCTGTCATATCGTATTAAGTTATATAAACCTATTTAGTATATAATAAAATTAGTATGAAGTATGTTGGATGAAGTTATTAGTTGGATGTTTAGGGGGTTTGTTTAGTAATTGATTCCAGTAGCCGAAATCGTAGAGCGGTTTCTAGTCGTTTCAGTCTGGTATGGGGGTTCCAAGTGAGTCGTTTGTCAAGGTGGAGTCCTAGGTATCGGACTTGTTCAACAGGGATAAGTAGGGTATTGTTAAAGGATACTGTAGGACAGGAAGTTATAGATTTACGACGAACAATAAAGGTGAGATATAAGTAAGTGTGGAACCAATAGCTTCCATAGGTAATTATATGATGTTTACTTTTTTAAATATGCCTTTAATAATCCAGCGGTTTCGGTAATCCGGCATGGCTAATGCCTAATATAGGGCCGGATCACTAAGACCCTATTTATCACAATTAATATTAGAAGCTCTCTATATCTCTTTGATTTTGAAATATTTGGAAAGAGATAAAGAAGAAGTTGAAAAGATATGAAAGTGGGAGATATCTTGTTGCGGACGGGACGGCAGGTAGCGGAGTTAAAAGGGCAAGGCCTCGTCGGCTGCCTTCAGAGAACTATACCGCTTTTTGGCCCCTCTGTGGTTGTGGGTGTTTGTGTATATGTACATTGTATACATGTGTATATATATATATATATTATTTATTTCACTGTTATTTACTGGAATTTGTGAGACTTGGAACTTTACGCAGTAATATTCTGACAAAATCACTACATTCATTATTACGTTAATTTATTATTAATTATTATTACATTAATTTCTCGAAACAAGTCGAAACAGCCCTGAAGGACTACGCGACTATGATACTGGTTTATTTTTAATTTCTTCCTTTCTGCACATCTCTGCTTGAGGATATCGCTAAATTTTATCTTCCTCTCCTCCGTCCACTTCCTTCTGGACGGAAGTTCCTTACTGACCACCACATGTACCGCAATTTTCAGGCATTTCTTTTATTCTGTCCTATCCTCACATAAGTTCGGTGTTATCCTCAGCTTCTGTATTTCCTGTTTTATTAGTATCGTACATAAATTATTAAACTTGTATCCCATAACCCTACTGAAAATCTTCTTGTTTAACCTGTCCTCGGTCATCCTTTCCATGTGTCCATAAAACCTAAGTCTTCTTTCCCTCATTTCCGTTTCCAAATCAGAGGTTTCACTGTAAATCTTCTTATTGGATTTTAGTCTGTATCCTTCTGGTGTTATTTTGGGCCCATGGATTCTCATAAGAATCCTTCTTTCTATTTTCAGCAGTTTCTCCAAACTGGGAAAGAACATTGTCTCCGTCCCGTACAGTATCACTGGCTTTACCACTGTATTGTAGTGCCTCATTTTGGACTTTTTGGAGAGGCATTTTTTATTATAAATGCTACTCGTTAAGTAGCACAATTTCTCCAAGTTTTTTATCCTATACTCCATGCTTTCTTTTTCCGATATATTTCTGCTGATTATTTCGCCCAGGTATTTAAAGCTTTTAACCACCTTGATTTTACTGAATTCTTTTTTTATTTCTGTCTTCCTAAAGTTTGGGTTTGTGATCACAAATTTAGTTTTCTGGAAGGAGATTTTATGTCCAGTTTTCTCAGCTATTTTTTTCAGCGAATTTATCTGTCTAATCGCCTCTTCCTCCGACTCTGCCAATAGGGCCAAGTCATCCGCAAAGGCTAGAAGTTTTACCAGGATATTGCTCCTTTGATTTCCTGCTTTAGCTCCTGATGTTTGTTTTTCCCATAAGGTCCTCATAACTTTGTAGAGAACAACGTTGAAGAGGTTCCGGTTTTTATCGGAAATGGTTTGCTTATATTCCCTCTTAATTTTATTTTTGACTTGGTTTCTTATAGAGTTTCTTTTATTAGGTTTTCTAAAATTAGGCAAATTTTCTCTGTCTATGGAGTCATAGCTTTTTCAAAGTCCACGAAAGAGATATAAAGGTTTTTCTGTGATCTATTCGGATAATATTTCATGACAAGTTTCAGACTAAGTATCTCTTCTTGGCAGGATCTCCTCTTCCTCAATCCCCTTCCTGAATCTAAGATACTTTAGATTATAAATGGAATATTCCGAACCGTAAAGCCCTGAGTCCCTGACATTCAAGTGAACAGTTTCCTGTCAACGTTTCGTCAATTCAAGCTTCATCAAGAGAGAAAACAAAATTACATACATGCAGAAAGAATAAAGTTACATTTACTAGGAACCACTAGCGAGAAACCACAAGGCATCCACCACTAGAGGGTGGGACTTCAACCCGAAAGCTTAAAATAATACATATATATAAAACAATAATTATTGAATACTTAATAGCTGACCGTTGTATTATTAAGGAAAGAGATGGTCCGGGGTGGCGGTCCTAAATAGACTGAATAGTGGCAAAACTATTTTATTAAAAGCCAACATTTCGACCCGGCTTTGCAGATCTTCTTCAGGGTAAATAGTTTTACCACTATTTAGTCTATTTATGACCGGACCATCTCCTTCCTTGAAACAATAATTACTTTTAAAGAGAGGAACCCTCATACCAGACTGAAACGACTAGACACCTCCCGACGTTTTCGACTACTGCTACACTTACTAGACAAACGCTCTAAACTTACAACTATTTACAAAATAATCATATATATTACTATAACAAGGCCTATTTGGACGGGATCGAGCTTTGGGGCTCTACTAAACCATCAAATTCCTCTCGTATCCAATTCCTACAATCCAAAGTACTTCGTGAAATTCCCAATGCTCCCTACTTTGTTGCAAATAAAATCATCCATAACGATCTTAATGTATCATATGTTTCCGATTTAGCTCAATCCAGATACCTATCCTTCTATAATAAACTTCGGAATCATCCGAACCCTCTTGTTTCCAACCTTGCTTTCTCTTCTATTCGTGATAACCCTCCAAGGCGTCGGAAAAGAAGATGGTCTCGGGACCTTCTAATATTGAAATATAGTTGGAATGCTACCAATGAGTAGTTTCTCTTCATGTTTTACATGTCATGTTACTTGTTCAAATTGACTTGTTTTATTCATCATTTATCCAGTTGTAAATTTCAATAATTAAAAAAAAAACTTTGAAAGAAATAGAAATTAACTAACTTCCTATATAAAATGACGATTAATTAATTCTTTAAAATGTCAAGATTAATTAAAAGAAAACGTCATTACACGAACAATAATAGTTTTAGACATGAGCCGTATTCCAAATAAAATATTTTGAACTACAAAATAAAATATATGTTTGTATGTTTCATTTTAAGAAGTTAAATATAAAATAGATTGTAATATAAATTAGATACAGAAAACTGTATTGTCTTCACCTTAAGAACGGAAAAAAAATGTATTTGTATTTTATTTCCAAGATACTTATTTTATTTATTTATTTTACGTTATGTTTGATACGTTTGAACACATCTATCAAATGTACTGTAGTACATTTGAGTTTTTTTTTTTTTTTGTCCTTCCCTTCCTCGCCGTTAACGCTATACGGGATTTTCCCGGGCCAGGGAGTGTAAGCGGGAATTTAAAAGACTCCCCCGGCACCGCGACGCGAACTCGTGTCTATTTTTATATATTTGATTAATTTATCAGGTTGCCGGGCAACGGCGGTGCAGTGCACACGCGTTAGCCCATTCGGCCACCCCGCCCCCTAAAATGTACTGTAGTTAGTTTTTCTCCTATTTCTTGAAAATTTATTTATGTTGTGAGCAGATTCGTGGACACTATCTTTTTAGGCTTCTTTGAGGCTCCTGTGGTAACAGAGAGGAAGAAAGAGGAGAGGACAAGTGGATTAGGATGACTAATAGTTGAATTTTGGAATGTGGTGTATTCGTTATGTAAGTTTTTACTGTTGGAATGTTCAAATCGCTGTGTATGGTATGATTTGAAATATACCAAGGCATTTACACAGTATGAGATATACATAGACAGTGCATTTACGATTTTTCGAAGTATTTTGGACTGTACATTTTGTTTATGTGGACGTGTTTTGCTGAACCCCAAAGTTCTGCTCGGTATGTCCAAATATGGTATGGCGGTATAGATTAGTCGCTTGTTTTGTAAGTTGAGAGGATATCTGTAATCCAAAAGATGTGACAGATGTTATCGTCAGGTCAGTTCTTGTTTTTGTTTTTTTTTGGTGTGTTTGTTCCAGGTGTTATGCACGTAGAGTCCAAGATATCGTATATGAGTTTTTGAAAAAACAGGGTTGTTGTCTGATGTCACAGCAGGACATGAAATTTTCCTCCGGTAGAAGTTAACAAGACTTGACTTGCTGCCATTTATTTTTATTTTTCATTGGTTGAACTTTTTTTCTAGGGTTTTGAAGGGCAACTAAAGGATTTAACTAATAGAAGGCAACACAAAATAAATTACGAAACTGATTATCCACAAGTAAGTATTTTGTTTTTAGGGAGTGGGGTAGCTCAATGGTAGGGTACAGAGCTTCCAATGCTAAAGGTCCCAGGTGTGAATCCCGGCCCATGGCAGAAAATTTATTTATCTGTTTCATTGGCCGTGGGACGACCCTGGGTCGGAAGATCCTCCTGGGGCTCACCCTCCTGGGGCACATCCAGTCTCTATAATGTGATTACTCTAAATTAAATAGTTAATTAAGGGCGAAAACGTGGCGGTTGAGCGTGATCTCGATCAAATCACCTCCTTGCACAACCGTTGACTAAGAAACAGTGCTTTTCCTAAATAGTACTTAATCCTTCATGGGTTGTAGTGGTACAGAGAAAAAAAAGAAAGAAAGTATTTTCTTTTTAGTTTTTAAAATACAAAATACTTTTGGGATGTTTTCAAGAGCTCTCATTTGATACTGGTTGGTCTGTTCTGTGAGAATCACCCATATAATATATTTTAATAAGATTCAAATTAGATATTTATTCTTTTATTAAATATGGAATTTATTATACGTATAATAAGGTTGAGATGAGTTATCCGCTCTTGAATTGATAAAAAGAACATGTCTCTTGAAGCTCTTCTGAGAGAATCACCTTTTCTACCCACCGGTCATCATTTCTTTTTTGCTGAGCTAGGTGGTACAAAAGTCTCTTGAATGAGCCGTCTATTGAAATGAAGAACGAAGGACGAAGGAGAGGACATTAAGGAGCAAAGGGTTAACATAAAAAATAAATCAGGATCAATGAAGGAGCGCCGGGAGTGCTTGTGCTTGTGCTACCTGGAGAAGGGGGGGAGGGGGAGGATAGTGTGCCGCTCTATTTTAACTTTTCTCACGGCTCCATTACGCAGGCCAAGCACGTGGGCCCGCTCCTCCGAAAAAATATAATAACCACTCTTCGAAAACTAGTTAACCCGTGTCGAGGTTGGCTTATCTTCCGGACCATGGGTCATTGCTTATCAGGACTTAAGGGTCTCTTCAGGGCGAAGCCTGTATACCTTTGTGGTATACTCCGGTGAAAATACCACTTCGAAAAGTACATACTGGGTTTGTCTAATTATCATACAAAAATACATGAAAGTTCAAAGGTATAAGTTCAAATAGGACCGATTTTTGGGTTTAATTGGGCCATAGCACTAGTGTTGCCCAGTCGGTTTTGTTCTACTACTATCTAAGAGTACTATCTAAGTAGCCCCAGAGACTTTTTCTGTTTATTTATTTTATTTTAGTTTCATTTGTTTGTCTTATATATATGTACGCTTTTCTTTTATTATTCTCTCTCTTCTTCTGGTTTTTTACTTTTAATTAACTATTATTGTAAATATTTAATTTATTTATGGAATATTAATTTATTTCGTATAATGAGGTCACATAGAATGAATCCGTCGACCACAGATATACATTAGAAACTGAGTAAAGAACTGAACAATCGGTAATTCAATCACCAAAAACAAAGGTTGATTGAGCTAACATGTAAAATATTTTGTTTATATGTAAAAATATCTACAGTACAGCTTGAGAATCATTATAACAATATAGCACACAGTAAGGTGTTCTCTATATTTCTATTGGGAAAATTAGGAAAAAAAATTTGATTAACTTTTGGCAACTAGGCTTTTTTTTGTTAAATATACTTTTTTTGGTTTTAAATCAAATGTTATTTCATTCATGTTTCTGGCAAATTCCAAAACATATTATTAACGGAATCCAGTAAAATATTCTTTTTTTTGTTATAAATAAAAATTTCCATACTTAATTATATAAAATAATACCAATATCATGAGGTGAACTATCACGTTCAAAAAGATTTGAATCGGGAGTGATTTAATTTTGTTGGAGGAAATTATTTCTATCCACTTTACGATAAAGTACTATAACGTTTAAATAATAAAAAAAAAAATGTAGTTGACTGGAGTTCAAATTTCTCAACTTTTCAAGCCTCCATTTAAAATAAAATGAATGCTGTGATTAATTATGCTATTACAAGAAAGTTCGCTGATAAGGAATGTAAATTTCATTTACAACTATGAAATAATATGAAAGAGAAATTTTAAAAAAACATATATTGGCTTCAAGGCCTGAGAATTATGTTCATACACGTAATCACAAGTACATCGAACTTAATGAGATAAGAGTCAGCTGTAAACCGATTCTGTAAGGGGTCAGCAATTTTCAATCCCTGCTGCATCAATATCAGGCAAGAACAATAAACGTCAGATGATATAAAATGGAGACCTGACCCTTCAATGGTTTGTAGTAAAGATAAAAACAAAAATCTGGTGTGACCACTCACACGACTTTACTACCTGTTTCAGGAAATTTTTTATATCTTTACATATGTTCATAAAGAAACAAAAAAGAATTGAACTAAATACATTTTCCTGAAAATTGATCAAAGAAAAGATTTGTGTACAGCTAAAGCAATGTAAACCAGCTCAAGATAGATCAGTGTAAAAATTTCAATACCCTGTAATATTGCTGATCAAAAACATTTTGCCATAGCCTAATTTTGTCAAACAATAATTTCGGTTAAAAGTAGAAATAATAGTGAAGCTTGTGTGATGCGGGCAACAGATTTTCTTACTTTCACTAAGTTATCTTTTTTCTCTCATTCATCCCTTTCTGACACCAGGATATGTACCCGTAATCTTACATTGGAAATTGAATAGCTGTAACTTCGTTAATAGTTGTCCGAAATGAATTATTTTTATATAGTTTTGTAAGGAATTTCATTACCTTCCAAAGAACAGGCTAAACGGTGTTTCTAAGGGGGCTCTGAAACGTAGAGGTCCGTCGAAAACCACATATCTGGAATTTTACCCGATCGCAATACTTTCCTTCCCTAGTATAGGTAGGAAAGTAATAAATACTGATTCGATTCCGATGATTTTTTTTTTTTTTGTTTTATTGGTAATTTAATTACCTTTCAAAAGTTTTATTATAAATTTTACCATAGAATATATACTTAGCGAGTAAGACTCCAAAACATTTTTCTTTTCTTTATAACTTTTTTCCTGATTTTTTTTTGGAATTCAGTCTATGTACTAAAATTGAAACTGCAATTATTAGAACATTATAGGAAACGATTTGATGAACCAATTTTAATTTTAGTCCCAAACCATTGTAAAAAATAAATAATAATAACTAAAACTAAAAAATTATATTTTTTGTTTTTTTAAAACATTTGGCTGCAAAAAAACTATAATTTTAAATTTATAAATTGGATTAGTCCTTATTTGATTCTATTTACAGAATAAACTGAGTTATGTTGCTATTAGCATGTAGCCTAGCTCCTTAACTAAATTAATTTTGAAATTTTTAAGATAATTTGATACTTATTTATACAGTAATATTTATTTTCGTGATTACAAAACAAACACTTGTGCTGCAAATAGATTTTTTATTTAATCTATATCTTCTAGTCTAATGGGAAGTCATCAGGGAAATGTTAGGCAAGGCAGATAACAGTTCAAATACTCTTATCCCAATTTATGTTTCAAATATTTTGTTATATTTAAATCTGACCAATATGTAATCTGTAATTTTCCCCGAATTGAAAATATAATAATAACTGATAATTAATCAAACTTTCTTTTGTTTATGTGTTACATCTCATATTTATTGCAGTAATTTCCAAAGTATACTAGTGAATGTGTTCGTAAAAAGTTTGTATAATATTTCAAGTTCTCAGAGGGTTGTCAAGGATCGAAGAGGAGGCAATGCAAGAAATAAGAGGATCCGAATGGTTATAAAGTTTTTTTGTGGAGAGATATGTATCTGGATTGAGATAATTCGGAGACGTATGGAACATAAGTTCTTTGTGGATTGTTTTATTTGTGACAAAGTAGCATTAGGGAATTTTAAGAAGGATTTTGGATTGTAAGGATTGGCTACGAGAGGAATTGAATGGTTTAGTAGAGCCCCAATGCAGAACTGAAGTCCAAATAGGCCTTATTATAGTGATATATATAAGTCTTTTGTAATTAATTGGAAGTTTAGAGCGTTATATGAGCGTCTTATATGAGGATTCCAAATGAGACGTTTGTCCAGGTGGAGTCCTAGGTATCGGATTTGTTCAACAGAGATAAGTGAGGTATTATTAAAGGATACTGTAGGACAAAAAATCATAGGTTTACGACAAAGGGAAAACGTGATTTGAAGGGATTTATCGAAATTTATTTTAATCCTTCATTCCTTCAAGGTTTGTGATGTGTGATTGAAGAATTTGGGATGTAATTGATTGGTAATAATTAACAGATAAGACACGTGTCGTCGGCATGGTGATGACTGTGGTTTGAAAGTTTTCGTATGAATGAGGATACTTGCTACCATAAGTATCCACTTCCTACTAAAACTCCATTTCGATGATTTAATACTAGATTTTCCAATCATAAATATTTTTTTAATAGTGAATGTAAAGGTTAAAAAATCCAAATTAGATTTTATTGTCAGTTTTCTGGGATCTCACTTATGAATGTTCAGTTGTATACTTATTATAAAAAATATATTATTTTTAATAAAAATATATTCAAATTGAATATTTATAAAAAAATGTTATTTAAAGTAATAAAAAATATCACTAAAACGATTCATGAAATATATTACTATTTTATTCCCATTATTTCTCCAAGGACAAAATTTAATCTCCGTTGAAATTTTAGTGTGGTGTATTATTCTTTTATTATTATTCTAGATATAAACTGGAATTTTTAACATAGTGTTCTCTATCAGTTTTAGTCCAAGTAGGTCATGAAAGTTGTGAAGTACATTCCTGTGTCAGCTACAATAATTACGTACATCAGTTATGTTAAGTACTTTCGTGTTCTGTGGGTACTTATCATGTTTCGCTTCTATATCATTTCTTCAACAACCCTTTTAAAGAGGACTTATAATCTGTATAAGTGAGTGAGAGTTCTCTCAAAGCTAGATGTTCAGTTATTTCGTTCTGTTGAACATAGGCCTTCTGAGTTTGACTGAATAATCCAAGAATCCAATATTTTAAGAGTAATAACATCAGTTTCCTTTTACTTAAAGAACAATACTTTACGACAAAGAACTATGGACCAACACATAGTACTCTTTACCCCCGATTCCATAGTAAAATACATGGCCACAACTGACATGCTCGTTAGAAAGCTACTGAAAAGGAGTTGGATGGGAGATCTCTTTTCCTTATTTAAGGAAGGAAAAGTAGACCAGAGAAGAGCTGCTGCTGTGTGCTATTCTTCCAAATGCCCAAAATGCTATTTTCTAACATTACAACAAATCTCGTAATTGTCACTATTAAGAAAGGTGCTGATAAGAGATTAAAGAGATGATTAAAACAAAAACTAAGGTGTGTGCTTTAGATCACGTGAGACAAGTGAAAACATCAAAAAGGCGAGATTAATAATATGAAATACAAATTATAAATAATAGCTCATTATAAAGAGGATGAAATGCTGAACAATTCCCTGAATTACATTATGCAGGTCCGATTTTTAGTTTCTGAGATATTTTAAATCCATTTCTTCCATAAAACTCGTTATCATTTATTTTTCAACACTATTTTTTCCTTTTTGCCTCCCTAAAAAATACAATTTTGAATTATGCCCTATTACAGAGAGGATGAATACTGAACAATTTCCTCGCTTACAGTATGCAGGCCCGATTTTTAGTTTCTGAGATATTTTAAACCATATATAAAAACATTTCAATTAGTCGACTCTAGCCGAAGTTATCCGAGCGTTAACCCGAGCGTTTACCTCAGTACTAAATAACAAAAACTTTTTCCTGAAGGAAGTTAGTCGACTGTTCTACATATCATGGGTGATAAATATTCAGGAGGCAGTCTTTTTTTATTTTTGCCAACGTTTCAACCCAAACATGTGGGTCATCTTCTGGTTTGAGCACTGAAATTGAGTACTTGAACAACCTCAGTGCTCAAACCACGCCCTGAAGATGACCCACATGTTTGGATCGAAACGTTGGCAAAAATAAAAAAAATTAAAAAAGACTGCCTCCTGAATATTTATCACCCAAAAAAACTTTCCATTTTTTTAATAATAAATTTCTCGTTTAGATCCTCAGTTTACTGACCTAATATTATTTAAACCAGTCGCCTTTTTTTCAGGTATCTGACTGGCAGACCCATTCTTTTAATATAAATGCCATTTTTTTTTTTGCACGGGCTCTCACACTAGTACCGGAATTCGAATGTAGGTTGTATAATTGATTGCGCCTCCCTTTGAATGGCGCCTCTAAATACCTTAAATAATTCACTTCATGATTGAATCCCTCCTCATTTCATGGAAAGTGAAAAGACTATCCTTCGAAATCTGAACAGATTGAAGACAGTACCTCTCCGAAGCCAAGACTTCCTATATAGATAAGTAGCTGTTTATTTACAGGTGCATGTGTGTGTGTGCACTACAGGTGATATCTGAGAGATAAGAGCCCTTCCTATATAAGTAAACTGTAAAGAATTAGGTGGGAATGAACGTAGGGCTGGAGTTGAGAACAAGCTCGCTTATCAATGATCAAATATAGGATGTTCCTCCTCGCCCCAGTTTATGATAGATCGAATGCGACGAGACCAATTACGAATGGAGGCAGAAGGGAAAAGTGCTGGCTTCGGGATCGGGTTTCAGAAACAATGGATCTGGGTTAGTTAGGCTTAAGGAAACTGGAACAAAGGAGAAGACGCAATAGCCTATTTATCTCAGTCGCTACTTCTTAACTTCACAAGGAGCAAAAATACAACAGAAGGGTCACAATAAATCCGGACTAGATGGGACCGGGTCACCAAAAGTCAGAATTTTCTTTACACATGATAACACATTTTAGCGAATTTTTACTTATAAATAATACTTTCAGCTTAATTTTATTTTCGATTTTACTTAGTGTATACTTAGATCTTAGTTTAAAACTCACAATGCATTTATTTTATTCTCATTTCTTCGTAGGTCTAATTTTACAATATAAAAGCTCGTACTCTATTGTATTTTCTTCATCATTTTTATTTGAAATGTATCGTAAATAATTTCTTCCCCACTTGGGCTTATAGAGTAATATAAATAATACATTATAGGTTCTATATTGAACCAGACATTTACATATTTTTTAAAATAAATAATATTTCTAATTTAATTTTAAAAACATTTATTGGTTAATAACCAGTATTGTGCTAGTACTGGAACAATTTTGGTCAATGAGCTAAAAGATCAAAACACATTCAGTGTTGAAAGGGTAAGCATTAATTTTTTTTTTTTTTAAACAAACACATTATTGTAAACGAACCAGTGATGGACATAGCTATGGAAATTTTTGTCTTTTGGCTTTTGCTTATGCCATTCTAATTATTGTAGTTATAAACTTCTCCGTTAAACCTTTGAAATCTCTAGGTTCTCTTTTTTCTATTTAACTCTTTAAATTGAAAATAATATTCAGTTATGCAGGTATAATCTCCATTTATAAAAAAAAACACCTTTTTTCACTAGTGATGGACACCCCGAAATACTTGTTCTAGTAATGCACAGGGGGTGTGTACCAGTAATAAATATATCTAAAAAAAAATTCTAAAATATTTATTTAACTATAACAATAACGATAAATATAAGATAAAATGTTCATCTTACTCTTAGCAAAACTGTTAGTAGGAACGTATGAAACACACTGATCTCAAGAGCACAATAGAAACAACGATTATTCACATTTTAAAATTTTCTTTTTGGGAACTTTGTTCATACAGTTGTCAATAGAGGGCATTGTTCTTCAATCTAGAAAAAACCAGAACCTTCAAATCAAGAAGGAAGCTTATTATTTATATTTAAAGTCAAACTTGTCTATCACTGGGCTCCCTGTCCATAACTGGTGCAATCACTCTAAATCATTCGGCGTCCGGATATTTTTTTAATGTTTGTTATTTTGTCCTTCCCTTCCTCGCTTTTTAGACTATACGGGATTTTCCCGGGCCAGAGGTGAGAGTGGAGATTTATGCCACAGTTAAAAGTCCACTCCGGCATTGAGGCACTGAATTTTTATTGCTTAGAATCCCCATTTGTAGGGGCGGACCCTGCATGAAAGTAAACCAAAATATTTTTCTTTTAAAGTGAACACCGATCATTAAACCAAATTATATCAGAACATAAAAATTTCTGATATGAAGATTATTATACTTAAACGTTTTTTTGTTCACCCAAATACCAGACATTTAAAATCAACTTCTTTGAATATTTTTAACACCAAAAGAAGCTTTCTGTTACTGATGGATGCAACTAATAACAATCTATATAGCGTAGTCGATCTATTGCAAAAAGTCACCAAGGGTGTTACCTAAGTACATACGTTTTTTATGGAATTAAATTATTAAGTACATATTTTGGAATTTCCATTAATGAAAAAATTCATTAAGTGCACCAAGCTAACACAAACCATATTCTATATTGTTAATTAGCTATAATTAATCTAAAACGATCTTTTAATTACTAAGCGGAAAAAATCATAATTATTATTCGGCAATAACAATAAAATAATACGGAAATTAAATAATTGAACGTATCATAAGATGAATGAATCATTTCCTATTTTTTCGATAATTGTAATCGAACAAGGAAAAGAAAAGTAGTTTAGAACTTCATTCATGTTTTTAATCATCATCTCAATTAATAATGGCCCGAATTCGATAAATTTTTTTGTACGAAAATGTATACTTTTAGAGTTATTCCCAAATAAAGTTTATTTTACTTCATAAATTTTCCCCTTGAATTTCGGATGGACGTGGCTATTTTCTCACCTGAAGGAGATCTTCAAAATGAGTGCACAATCATTAGATTTTATGAAGATTTGATGAAGATATGGCATACCGACAAATCAAAAAAAATATGTTACAAATAATTCATAAAAATGTACGTAGTGATATAATTTCCTGAAATGTTACTTAATGACTTCTTCTAATAAATGAACGACATCTATTAAACTTCCTTCCTATGAAGAAATAGAGAATGTTTAGTGACTGTCATATTTTATTTTAGTATTAGGGTAGTAGAAGATTACAGGACTTCTTCTATTAATACTATAATTACCACTAATTATACAGCTGTTCAATTAATTGCATATGTGTGTGAGCTCCTGTAACCTTGTACCATCCTAATACAAAATAGAGATTTACATTCTGGTCTCGTTACGGTATTGAGTTCTACGTATTGAGTACGTTATATGTATTGAGTTCTTGTAATTTCCTACTCTCCTAATATAAAAGATTATAAACCGAAAATTTGTATGGAAAATGGTAATCATCTGGAGGTGGTAGTTTTATTTAACTTAGGTGAAAGCGGTTATTTATTTTCCAATCTAAAAATTTATCTCTTATATACATTAATACAATATATTAATTATTATATTACTTATATTATACTGTGATATAATTATAATTATTATGAAATAAAATAATGTATAACATAATGTGCAATGAATATATTGGAAATAAAAGGCTCTAATTGATTTTGGGCTTATATGAAGCTGAACAAGTTGAATATATACTACGGTTACACATTTGCAATAAGAATAATTACATTTATAAAATAATATAAATTGGCAATAAGATACGATGTATAATATAGATTTTTAAAAAATAATGAAATTTGAATATATATAAATTTACAGAATATATGTAAATTATAGTTATACAATTTGAGCTACCAGTAGTACAATTAAATGAACAGTAGTATAATTTGTAAAATGGAGGTTGGTATGCAGTTGGTCGGAGAGGGGGTACCCTTCTAGTAATCTATATGGATAAACATTTTGTTTCTGTAACCTATGTACAAACCTACTCAGGATTTGTGTTGCCAATTGTTTAAATTACATTAAAACTGTAAATATTTTGGACCTCTCAAGAATCGAATTTGGCCCTGCTTGCTAGACTAAAATGTAACATAGCAATCTCGTGGATGAAAGAACTCTTCCTCTTCCTGATTTTGACGAGGCAGATATAGATAATTAGGTCATTTCTATTTTTGCAAAAACGTTTGACAAAAACAAGAGATGATACGCAGACCAAATAGGCCCTCGTGATAAAACAGTGTTGCATTATCGCCCTCAAGTCGCCAGCTATTTTGCAGTTAGCCAAGATACCGTCTCGAGTGGGTTAAGGGTTAAAATAGTTTAGATAGCCTACGTAACGTCAATAATGAAATTTATAAATTTTTTTTATTTAAAAAAATGTAAATTAAATTCATAAATGCGCTCGTGCGCATCTAGTTATCATTATCTTTGATTATATTGTCGGCATATCCTTGATTTAAATTGATTTGCGTGTCTTCATACATGTTGATAAAAAAAAAAAGATTCAAACTGAAAAAAAAAAAAAAAAAAGAAAAGCTAAAGTTTTTAGCTTAAAGTTTGTCCAAAGTGAAGATAACACCTAAGTTATCATTTCATAATTGATTTTCCAACAAGTTTATCGTATTCATGAATTCTTAATTCCAATGAGGGTGTTATCTACGAACTAAACATTCTACCCAATTTATCGGTCTACCTTCAGATTTTTACTCGTTAGGTAGTCCAGACTTAATATCGACTTTAAGATATTTTAAAAATCTAACAATTGAAAATAAACCGATATTTGCGTCAATCTTTAAATCGATATCACTTTCAAGACCCCATGCCCCGGATAACGTAATATCAGCCACTAATATCGAAATAAATCAATACCTCAGAAATCGATCATAAAATATACGAAACTATTTTTAAAACCTGAGAATAAACCCCTATTGCGATAAAATCTGAAATTTTCAAGTAAATTAATATCTGATTTTCAAATTCAAATCAAAACCATAATCGAATAGTATATACTAACACAGAAGAAATTTCTGATGTTCAAATAAATCGATAAATTAGTGAATTAATCTCAAAATCGATAAAAAAAAACCTGTACCACTACAACACATGAAGGGTCTTGGGTTCAGTACTATTTAGGGAAAGTGCTGTTTCAAGGCAAACGGTTTTGCAAGTAGGGGATCGGACCAAGATCACGTTCAAATGCCAGGTTAATCAATTATTTAATTAAAGCTACCCACTTTGTAGAGGCGCCCCATGCCCAATTAAAAAGAATAAAATCGATACTAAACCGAATTAATTTTACCTGTATATTTTTGGAGAAGTCCTAAAAATTTACCAATGTCTATTATTTGGGTCACTGATTGAACAAAAATAAAATCTACACTGTATCATAATATGGCATTTTTATTGTTCAAACTAATTATAGAGCCCACTCGTCAAAATAAAAAAAAATAATAAAGACTTTAACCAAGCAACTGAAATCTGACACTTACTTTATTGAAAGAACGCCTAACAAATTTTAAAACTTTTAAAACAGCAGCTTCCTGCTACGTAAACAACAAAACTTTCCAAACCGCCTTACGACAACCAACTATCGACTAACACGTACTGTTTACAACTGACATGCCCATTAGGAGGCGACTGAAAAGGAGACGGATGAGAGATCTTTCCTGAATTAAAGAAGCAAATAAAGATCAGGAAGAAGTGCTGTTGGGTACTATCTTTCCTCATGCCTAAAATGAATTTTTTCCAAATTAACTACGACAACACATCTGCTTATTGTCAAATTCATGTTAGCTGCGGATTAAATTTTGAAGAGAGAAAAAATAGTTATAGAGTATTTTATATACTACAATTATGTTTCTATTAAATTCATTTCATAGTAAGTTGAGAAATTCTGTCGTACCACCAATGTTATTTATTACTGGACAATTTTTTAATATCAAATTGTTTATTGAATAGTCGACCGTTGCATTATAAAGAAAGAAGATGGTCCAAGGTGGCTTTCATAAATAGGCTAAATAGTGGCGAAACTATTTTATTAAAAGCCAACGTTTCGACCCGACTTTGCAGGTCTTTTTCAGGGCTATAACGTTCTTTTCTACATTCTACATTCCTTTTTTGTATATTATTTCATATTGTATCCTTTTTCCTTTTCTTTCAATCTCTCCTGTAGATCTGTAGTAGTATATAAGTATATTCACATTTGCATATATTATATATTAACCTACAACAATTGCTACCATCTATTTACTTCAGTTTAGGATCTTGTTACTTAGCTTATTCTGTTTATATTTTAATGTACTTACTGTTTATAATTTTAATAAGCTTATTGTTTATAATTTTTTGTCTAAATATTATGTAACTTCCACAATTTCCACAATCTTTTTGTATCTTTTCCGTTCTAGCCCTGAAGAAGACCTGCAAAGTCGGGTCGAATCGTTGCCTTTTAATAAAATAGTTTTGCCACTATTTAGAATATTTATGACCATCTCCTTCCTTCCTCAAAATGTTTAATTTAAAGTACGGGGGTTATCAGCCAGACGTCATTCGAATATAACAGAGTTTTCGAATTATTAGCATCTTGGATGAATCGATATGAATAATCGACAACTATATCCGGTAATAACTTGAATTGGTTCTTCGCAAATAGGAACCATGAATTAAATTGAAACACCTTTGAGACAGCATTAAGTAAATTTATTAAAAAATACTGAATTATTTTAAAGTTCCCTTGAAATCATCAATAACACTATTAACCTATATAACATATCAATAATATAAATATATAATTTATAAGCCCCAATCCCAGTATTTATGTAATTTAAACCTATCCATATTATGTTCGATGTAAATTGATTCTCTGATAGCTTGTTACGCAGTATGGTATATCGTCAACGCCTGACAGAATCCTGTATGTTATTGAATAAATTGTCACTGCATACAAGTTGATTGCTCATCAGATTGTAGATGTCATGACATTTTATGTTGTAGTATAGTTTGATGATAATATTGACGTCATGAAAATATGAAATCAACCTTTTTGACAGTTACGAGATATCACTTCTCAGCCATGTATATATTAGTTAAAAGAGTACTCTTGCTACATTTTGTAAAATTTAAGATATGATAAAATTTTCTTGAAAATATATCGTACACTTTAGGATATTTTCATTTTTTACGTTATCTTTATATATAATAATAATCTTTTATTTATTCTGGGACGAATCCCTTTAGAATAATTAACAAGGACAGAAATGTGATCTTTTGAGCCTCAGATATATATACATGTATTTACAAAGTTAAATAATAGATATAATAGAGAAAAGAAAAAAAAGTTATCTTCTAGATTAAATCGATTAAGAAAAAAATGAAAGAACAATGAAATGAAAATAATTGGAATTAAACTAATAATATATATACATATTTACAGAAATTTCTATTTACAGTTTTAGAGGGATTGGGCGGAAAGAAAGTGATTGAATAGGCGGGATTTAAAAGTAGGGAGAGTATTGGAGCTACGGATGTCGGGAGGGATGGAGTTCCATAGGGTTGAGGATCGAATAATAAAAGATTTATTGAAAGCAGGCAATTATACATAAATCTGAAGACCGGGAACGGGTTTTGCGGGAGTGGGCAGAGGATTTAAATTGAAGGAGTTCGGAGATGTATGAAGGACGGCTGGAGTGAATGAATTGGAAGAGGAAGGATGCCAGGAAATACTTACAGCAATAGAAAGGATAAAGCCATTTAAACTCTTCATAGAAACCGGAAACAGGGGCGTTCATTGGGATCCCGAAGATGAATCGTACAAAGAAATTTATCAAACGTTTTAGTTTCGCCTCGAGATCCCCAGAGACGCCTGCATATACCGTGCAGCAATAGTCGAAGTGGGGAAATATTAAGGAGGTGACCAGAAATCTACGGATTTCAAAAGAAAAAAGGTGTCGAAGGCTATTTAATTGTTTTAGGGTGGAAAAGGTACGTTGGGAGATATTGGATACATGGTTTTTCCAGGAAAGAGTTTGATCAAAGATTATTCCAAGGTTTTTGATGGTGGGATAAAATTTGATGGGATTATCATGTAGGATCAGGAAATATATATATTATTTCTCAAAAATAATTTTTGTGAGTACGCCATATCTTCCTCAATACTTAATCAATTCCAATGATTTAGAATTTTGAAGAGTATTTTCTCATTCTGTGCCGAAAAATAACCATAAGAATACTCTGATGCCAAACACAATCAAAGGCAAAAGCAACATCCAGAAATATTCCAGTTACATATAATTTCTTCTCTAGTGCTGTGGATATACAGTCTGTCGATCTATATTTGAGTTATGTGTCCCAAATGCAAAGTGATAATGTGTTCATATTTGCGTCTTTCGTAGCACATTCGTTGCATTATAAAGGAAGGAGATGGGCTGGCGGTCATAAATAGGCTAAATTGTGACAAAACTATGCTTTGTATGCTCTCTCTTTTATTTTATTTTAATTTTATATTTACATTCCACATCAATGTATAATCATCCGTTTTTACTTTGTATTCAATTTACTTTTTAACCATGACTCAATATTATCTAATATTCAAATGTAATTTCCTTACATATGTAGAACCAAATATAATTATAATTATTCATCTATTTTTTTTCCCTCTTTATACTTTTAAGTTAGTTCTGCAATGTATGGACTCTTATTTTTATGTTTATATTTTACTTCTATGTACGTTTTACTTCTTCCATTTTTGTTTTTATTCAGATTGTACTCTAATCTATAATATCTTAATTTTGTTTTATATGTATAAGTAAATATTTATAATTTAATATTTAATAGATATAGTAATTTTTCCTTTGTATCCATCCATATCTTCAAATTTTAGATACTGTAATTTTCTAGGTTTTTCCCCATTACCCAAACAAGTCAGCAAATTCCCCTTTACCTGCCCTTACCCTGGTTTTCCAGTTCTAAGTGAGACTCCTAGCTGAACACACTTGTAAGTCTCTATTTTTATTCTTCTAATTTTATTTACTTATTTATTTATTTTTTGGTTTTCTTTTCCCACATTCCTTTATGTCTATTATATCCTTTTTCCATTAAAGAAAAAGAAATGTTCTTTATTACAGTCTCTCCTGTAGATCTGTAGAAGTATATTCACATTTGCATATATTATTTATTACACTACAACAATTGTTACCATCTATTTACTTCAGTTTAGGATCTTGTTACTTAGCTTACTCTGTTTATATTTTAATGTACTTACTGTTTATAATTTTAATGAGGTTATCATGTTTTTATGATTATGATTATGTTTCACATTGTTTATAATCTTGTGTCTAAATATTATGTAACTTCCACAATTCTCTATCTTTTGTACCTCTAGTCCGTTCTAGCCCTGAAGAAGACCTGCAAAGTCGGGTCGAAACGTCGGCTATTAATAAAATAGTTTTGTCACTGTTTAGCCTATTTATGACCGCCACCCCGGACCATCTCCTTCCTTTGAGAATATCACACTTTATTTTTGTAATATAAAAGTAAAGCAACCATAACACACCATAATACTATTACAAAAAATAACCCAAGACCCACTCAATATTTTTTAAGAGATACTACAAAGAACAGGAACCGCAGGAGCTTCCTCCAGCAAAGAGGTTATATTTTGGCGGAGGAAGTGCGGTGGTGACTCCAGTGGCTCCAGAGGCTTTGGAAAGGGTTAGTTGAAGCGACTCAATGGACCAGTGAGCTCCCAGCTACCTGCTCCCAACTGTTGCTAAATGGAAGCACTTTTCTCACCCAGGTGCTAATGCTATCTTGTCGGCGCACATCCCTCTTCTTTTCGGCACCTGCCAAATACTATAAAGGGGTGATATTTATGACGCTTTTATTGTTATTTATTCTCACGTTTTCATTAAAACATTGTGAATGATGGTTTATCATCATCTCATTGGTTGAGATAGAAGGGACGGTTCTTTATAGTATCTCTTAAAAATATTGTGTGGTTTCTGGGTTATTTTTTGTAATAATATTATGGTGTTATCAATAGTGTCTGTGGTGCTATATTACTAAGTAGTTAGTGAAAAAGTTACACTATAATATGGAAATGATTAAATCCAATGTATTGCAACACTATCCAAACAAACATCTCTCTACGACCATAGTTAACACCAGAAATGCTGAATATCAGTTTCCACTGAATACCAGTGACGCGCCTGGTAGAGAAGCACTGGGATTTCCTGGAGTCCTACCTTGGCTTTCACATTGGAGGATAAAGCGTGACTCAGAGTCCCCTGGGTGAATATAAATATTGTATATAGCTGAGAATGTGTTTTATCTACTTTAATTTTATTTTCGCTGATTTAGCTCGAGCCAGATATCTATCCTTTCATGATAAACTTCAGTCCCATCCAAATCCGCTTGTTTCCACTCTTGCTTCTTTCTCGATTCCTGATAATCCTCCTAGGCGTCTGAAAAGGAGATGGCCTCATGATCTTCTTACTTAAAATTATTTAGAGAGTGCTACCACTTGGTAGTAACTCTTCAAGCCTGTACATGGCATTATTTATATTTGCGCATATTTACTAGATGTATTTGTATACAGTTGTAAATTCCATTAAATAAACAAAAAAAAAAAAAATTATTTAGCTTTAATCTATTATTTCATTTTTTGTACACAGACATATTAATGTACTTATTTTATTTTTCTATAATTCTTTTTCTTTATTATTTCTATCTTAGTTATTATTGGTATGTACATATTGTGTGAATGATTCATGTAGCCTTAATATTAATGCTCTTTATGTGGCAAAATGTATTAATATCCAATAAATAAATAAAATGCTGAACAGAAAAGTATAGTTTATTTTGGTTTATTATTTTCTATAATCAACATTCGTAAAAAAAAAAAAGGTTCGACCAAAAAAAAAAAAAAAAAAAGTAACCTACTCCCTCAAAATTTGATGTTTTACGTTTCAAGATACGTAGAATCCAAAAGTCGCATAAAAAACGTCCGTCGGCTATCCATCGTACTCCGAGTCTAGTGAACATATTGTTTTGAGATTTGGGATCAATATTACGAACTCGACATTATAGATCCGCCCTTTCCTTCCAAGATGGCGCCCGAAAACCCTGTGTATAGACTGTAACGCCAACAGAAATGTATTGATTAAAATGAAACTTGGCTAATGTTATCTCCTCGAAGCCTTTTAACTTATATATAACATACTTAGTCGAAAAGTATATTCCTTTCAAGATGGTGGCCTAAAAACATGTACATTATAGACTAGCGCCTAAACGAATGTACCAATTTCAATGAAAGCAAAAGCATCTTCCTTCAAAGCCCTTTAAATTTATCTATATGACACACTTCACTGAAAAGAAGCTAGAAAAAATTTACGAGGGGTTACTTAGACAAGAGACTTGGAATATACATACGAAATTACAAAGACAAGAACTTACGAAAAATTGTTAACACATTTTGGTATGTTTCAAATAACACTATACATAAAGACTTACAGTAAAATCCTAGATCAACGACCAATACATTTTCATTCTTTAACTAAAAATCACACCAATCCTTTGGTTCTTTCTATCTCCTGCTCCCAATTTTACCTGAACGGCGCAGATTAATAAGGAAATGGCCAAGAGATCTACTATATCGATAAAAATAAAATCAAGCAAATACAAAAAAAAATACATATATATAAATACAACAGATAAGCTAGATACATAGCCGTGCAGGTGCAAATTGTATGAAATATAAATAAATAAATAATTTAAATGTTCATTACTTCAACATTATCTGTCTGTTTTGACATTTCATCCGTTATCCTTATTTATTAGTTGTCGAGAGACAGGAAGATGACATCCTAACTTGCTAAGATACAGCCAAATAGAGCGATTGTCCCAGTTACAACAAACTTGGACGGGCCTAAATTCGGAGCAGGTGGGCATCGCTAATAGATTGAAAAGTAATTTTTTCTCTCCGCCAACTTCGACGATAAGCAAATTTCGGCTTTCCGATATTTATTAGCATTTTGGATATGGTGTGCAGGTGTCCAATATTATTAATTACAGTTCGAATTAATGATTTACCTTGCAATAATTGAATATTTATGATAAATTGCTTCCGGCCTACAATGAAATTTGATTATAAGTGCACTTCCGTTATGTTTAACAAATTTTAAAATGTGGAACAACCATGTTGAGTTAGCTGTCATCTGCAATTTTAACAGTTGTTTCAAGTAATAGCTATAATTTAGCTATCTTTTATCAAAATCAATTTTTAATAAGAACCCATCTTTAATATTTTTTTTAAATCGTTTTTTATCACGATGTGAGACAATTTTATACAAAATATTTTGCTTAAAGGTAGGACACATTCTAGCATGCACATTATATAAAAAAATGTTTGTCCTTAGAAATGATAGATTTCACTTTATTTTTACGTTTGAGAAACCAAGGGACGAATTGGTTCAATGTCTGTCTACACTTAAATCCATGGATTAGGCATCAAATCTACTACTGTTAATCCAATTTTACTGAAATTTTCAAGGATTATGCACGGTTGGTTTCTAGATGATTTAATTTCAATCTTGTCAAATTCCCTACTTTTACTTACGCATGAGCAAACTCCTTGGCAAGACTTAATAAAAAAAAAATGGTCCAATCAGATCCTAAGTCAGAAGAAAGTTTTCAAGTGTGCAATTGGTCCAGTAAAAATGTCATCAAATTCTTAATGTATGAGTTGTTTTTTTTTTCAATTATGATTGCTTTCATTATATACAATATTAAAAAAAACCGTCAATGCCTTCAAATGAAAAATGTCCAACAGTATATTCAGGTAGGAAGAAGTTGAAAAGTTTCCTCTACCGGTAAATGGGGTAGCTCAGTGATAGGGTACTGAACTTCCGGTGATAAAGGTCCCAGATTCGAATCCCGGTTCATAGCAGAAAATTATTTATTCTGTTTCATTGGCCGTGGGGCGATTCTGGGTCAGGAGACCCTCCTGGGGCACACCCAGCCTCTATAAAGTGGGTACTCTTAATTAAATAATTATTTTAGGGGGAAAATCTGGCAGTTGAGCGTGATCTCAGTCAAATCACTCCCTTGCACAACCATTGACCTAGAAACAGTGCTTACTCTACATTCTACTGAACCCAAGTTCCCTTCATGGGTTATAGTGGTACAAATTGTATTTTAATTTTTTTTTTTTGGAAGTCGAGAAAACAGAGAAAAAAAGTTGTATAAATAAAATTAAAATGTGTGATCGGTCATTATATTGAATCCAAACAGAAAAAAAATTACAATATATTTAAATTAAATTCCCACCATTAAAGGCAACAGTTTGAAAAATTAGACCGTGAAAAAGGCATTATCGCAATTCCAAGGTAATTTGTTTGTTTAAAAAGGCATTAAATTTCAAAGATGTCTAAGATCTCAAGAGACCACAGCGCCGCAGATTTTTTTTATTTCTAATGCCTTCGTTATTTATAGATCTTATCATTCCCCCCTTTTTTTTCTATTATTATTCAATCAGTTTATCGTTTATCCTTAAAGAGTCTTTATTCGAAGGAAGGAATTTATAGTCACATTTATTACTTTCATCAATGATCTCTCTGTTTTATGAATGGCGTGTCGAATCAGCTGTTTTTTCCTTTTTCTAAAAAAAATAAATAAATAAAATAAAATGTAATTATGAATCATTAGAAAAATGTTTTAATTTAAGAGTCTATTCCATTCATAAAAATATTCAATAAATAGTTTTTAGTAAACATACTAGCTCATTCTTATTCTACATTTTAGTTTCAGTCTAAGACCTTTGACCAACTTGGACTTCTTAGTTTGTCAAATAAACCATTAAAAAAAATTGTATTATTTTTTTTTTCTAAGAAGATTTCTGATTGCTACTATTGTAGCAATACTTCTTTTCAGATTTTAAGTATGTAATTATCAATAACTGTTGAAATATAAAAACCTGAACAACATTAAAAAAACACAAAGTTTAATTTTACCTTGTTTTAACTAATTTAGTTATTAAATTATACTTGGCTAGAAATAGAAAGAAAAGTATAAAAAAAAAAAAGTATACATACTGTTTGTTTTCATTAAGCTATGGCGATTTGAAGTTTGTTGTTCACAGCAAAATTAATTTCGTCCAAGTCTCTGGCTAGATCAAAGTATATTTTGTCAGAAAAAGAAAAAGCTTAATATAAGTCTGGCGTTCTTTTATGGATTGTTCTTTTTAGCATAAATCATGCCTTACAATATGTGCCTAAACGTCGGATTTGAATACATAAAGTTTTCAATAGATATTAGTTATTCTTGAAAGTAAGAAATTTTATTTTTATATAATACCAAAATTTTGTGCATTAGTGAAGCTAAAATCGTCAGCACAATCATAGTCCATTGGTTTACAAAGGCACTATTTCAACAATCGTAGATAATGATTTAATTTGAATTTAAAAAATAACAAAAAAAAAAATTAATTCAATTTGCTTTACTTCGTTTTATAGGATTTCTTCGAGTGGAAAAGATCAAAGAACCAAATGTAAAAAAGGAATCCTCACAAAGTCTTTGATGTCTCCGAATCAAATTGTAAAACATGACTGGAACATTTGTGTTACAGAATGAAAAAAAGTTTGAGTCATTCGGTTGGTACTCAATGGACTGAAATAGAATTTCTAGAATCATTTGGAATTTCATTTAGCATTCAATTTTTTTATTAATCCAATATATTGGATTCTAAAATTGTTTGAATTTAAATAAAATCTGATAATTGGAATGTATTGTATTAAACAATTTTAAGCTTTCCAACTGTGTAGAATTGTGTTAATTTCCAGAATTTCGTTTTCAACCCAAAAAAATATTTTTAATTACAAAATTCTTTCATAATTTATAATTATCCATTTTTTCCTACTTATAACAATGAGAGTGGATAATTATCTCAAAGAATCAAAAATAAACACTAATATTTAATATTAGTCCAGTCAATGAATGATTATAGAAGGAAATGGCAGGGACACATGACTTTCCCATGACAACCTTACAACGAAGCAATCAACAGTTAGCTAGTCAAATACAGTAAAAATCATGAAGTAATTTTTTTTTTTCACCTTAGCGATAGTTGAGGACGGATGTCTCGGAAACTAAGCGTAATAGGAAAAATATATGTCTAATCAATCATATTGCAAATTTTATCTGCTTTAATTTTGTATAGAACGTTTTTGTCGCTACGATGGATAGTTCTCCTGATATAAGAGAAAACTCGAATAAAGTGAAATTCTAGGTGCCCTCTCTCCCCCATACTGGCTCAGCACCTAGGAGTGGGGACTTTTAATATGTTCACCTCCTTACTAGTCTAAACAATGTCCCAAAGTCAAAAATTGTGACCCCGCCATTTCCTTCTATACCCCTTTTCGAGCATTCATTGACTGGACTATATGATGGATAATTGTTAACAGAAGATATTGTTAAAAAGAAATTGGTTAGGGATTGCAATTACAAAGTAAAAATAAGGAAAGAAATACTTTATTTAAAGCAGTGCAGCCCTTCTATATAGGGTTGCTCGATACACAGCATACTCATCAATCCTTTTTTTTGGACATACAAATTATATACAAATTCCTTTTCATATCATACAGCACAAACAATATAAATGCTACAATATACTAATACATACAACTACAATTGTACAATATATTATATATACATATTTCGGTGAAACCGATACAAGATAATTTCTAAAATTTATAGGGATAAAAAAAAAATATATAGTATTCGAATGCCAACACCAGAAAATTAGAACGCACACACAACACAGACAAAAAGATATGGTCACTTAAATAATATTAAAATTGAATAAATAAATAAATAACGATAATCAACCCCTAATTATGTGATGAAAAATGATCCCAAGGGAGTCCAGACTAATACCTTCGGCCATCACTGAAAGCTCCCCGACATCAACACTTAGTTCCTCGAAGAAGCTCCCTGTTCTTTAAGGAATCATCCCGCGAGACCCAAACCAGAGGCCTCTCACTGTGCACTCTCTCTCTCCGAAGGTCTCGCAGAATTTCTCTTTTAGGAAAGGGATGCATTTCTCGTAGATTTCCTTCTTTTCTCTTTCTACTTCATTGGCTAGATCGAGGTCATTGCTCTCATAGCGAGCAGTTGGATCCAAGACCAGTGCCGCCTTTGCGGTCCTGGAGAATGCAACTATATCCGCGTATCTTGTTGGTCCATCACTAGCAATACAATAGACATCGCCGAAGCGTGTGAATTCCCTTTCCCTAAGGAGCCTCATCTATTCGAATTTTACCCTGTGGTGCTGGCGTGTTATGAGGAGGGAGTTGTTGGGACATTTTCCCAGCACATGTGCATTTGCGACAGAGGGACCCAACTTCCTTCGACTGTCCACTGGCTCCTAGGACTCCACGCAACGGTGCATAGTTGATGTTAAGTTTCAAGGCGTTGGACCATTCTGATCCCGAAAGTACTTGCTTCTGGCATATATATTTATTAGCTTTCGGAGTCTCTTTGAAATGCCTAACTCCAATAATTCTTCAAATATTTATATTAATAGACAATGAAATTTTGAAAATTAGGCTTTCAAGTCCATTCAGACCATTAAATGAGGATCCAGTTTTCCGACTGCAATATCTCCTAGGTGTTTTCTTTTTCCAAACCTTTACAACCAAAAAAACAGCTTAACTTCTTGATCTGTTCACTTCTTGCTTCTCGGTCCATTCGTTCAACACGAGATCCCAGCCCATCAATCAATCTTCCAAATAAATATAAGAATAATATTTTTGTGTTTTAGAGACGTCAATCTCATTTTTTTGTTGTCTTATAGATACCTATATATTATCCATTGTTTATATGGGAGCTCCCTCAATATATCTATCTATATATAAATCAAATGATAATTTGTGCCTTTTTTCATTTTAATTTCAAGGCTCAATAACCGTGTAATTCAATCTTCTTCTGTCAGACAAATGGCACCAAATCGTTCATTGTAATTATTCTTAGGGGTCTGAATGTCCCAGAATAAAATTTACTTTCCTTTATTTATTTATTTCAAATTCCCTTTCGTTTGATAACTGACCCACCAAAATCCATCGTTCCTGAGATTACTGCAGTGCCAATATAAAGCAGATATTTTAAAACACTCGTGATCTACAAAGTTGATGATGATGATGTAGAGAACTGTATGGAGGAACGGATCGGGGCGATTGCTGAGTTTGCTCGAGACTAGGCAAATTCCCTGAAGTGCAGGAGGGCCATTCCCCTCCTCGTCTTTGCCTCTTGTGTATTTTCCATTGTTCTTCCAGACAGATATCGATTACTGGAAGAAAAATATATCTTCTTATTTTTATTTTTAAACTGAAGGACATCGACAGCAGGTCCTTAATTTTTACGTGTTGCAAACTTGAAGTACCAATTACAGTTAATTTTAATATTAAAATATTTTTATATAATAAATAAATAAATAATCAATCGAAGGAAAAATAACCAAACTGGAAAGACTGAACTTCGCCACCAGGAATGTTTACAAAAAAAAAAAAAAAAAATTGTCCTCAAATGCAAAAATAAGGCCAAAAAAATCCTTTTCTAAAAAATCCTAAAAATCCTTTATTTTCTTTAATCTTTTTCTCTGTTTTAACTCTATATTCTATTATACGTTGTCAGTACATTTTGATAGACTCTACAATATGTCAATATTCAATTTATTTTCATTTCTGCCTATTCATCCCTTTTTTCCCAGTCCGCTGTTGTTCCTCAAGGTAATATCCTAGGTCCTTTACACAGTTTATACAGCTGATATCCCAATCCATTCTAACACAGTCATTGCCTCGTATGCCGATGATACATGTGTCCTATCAGTTAATAATGACCAAACAATTGCATCCCAAACCTTTCAGCCACATATCACAAACCTTGAAGAATGGTGTCAAAACTGGAGGATTAAAATAAATTCCAATAAATCCCACCAAATCACCTTTACCCTTCGTCGTAAACCTACGTCCTCCTGTCCTACAGTATCCTTTAATAATATTTATCCCACCACTTATCCCTCTTGAACAAATCCGATACCTTGGACTTCACTTAGACAAACGTCTAACTTGGAATCATACCAGACTGAAACGACAAGAAACCGCTCGACTACTCCAACACTTACTTGACAAACGCTCTAAGCTCCCAGTCAATTACAAAAGACTCATATACATGACTACAATAAGACCTATTTGGACTTACGGAGTTGAGCTCTGGGGCTTCACTAATCCATCGAATTCCTCTCGTATCCAATCCTTACAATCCAAAATCCTTCGTAAAATCCTCACTGCTCCTTACTTTGTCACAAACAAAATCACCCATAACGACCTTAATATTCCTTATGTTTCTTACCTGGCCCAATCCAGGTACCTATCCTTCCATAACAAACTTCAGAACCATCCAAACCCTCTCTTTTCTAACCTTGCTTCCTTTTCGATCCCTGACAACCCTCCAAGGCGTCTGAAAAGAAGATGTCGTCAAGATCTCCTTCTATAAATACATTTTTAGAGTGCTACCACGGGGTAGTTTCTCAACAAGTGGTTTCATGTTATTATATTCTTTTTTTCACATTTACTGAATGTATTTTTATTTGTAATACAGTTGTAAATATCATCAATAAAAAAAAAAATTCATTTCTTATATAACTTCTTATTCCTTTTTTCTGTTTTACATTTTACTACAAGATTACCATTTTAATACTTATGTCACCTTTATTGATTATGTTTACTTTATAACGGTTATTATTATTTATCTCTTAGTTCTTACTATTGTCATTATTCTACCCACTTCATTTTACTTTAATTTTTTACTTTCCAACCTATACTAGGTAAGGAAAGTATTGCAATCGGGTCAAATTGCCGATATGTGGTTTTCAACGGATCTATACGTTTCAGAGTCCCCTGAGCTCGAAAAACACATTTTTAGCCATTGGTCTGTCTGTCTGTCTGTCTGTGCTAAGATTTTCTCGGGAACTACTGAACCGATTTCGATACTTTTTCTTTTATTTTGTAGGGTTTTGACCACTGATGCCTGTGACAGAAATTCGGTGCTGCATACTCAATAGCTTGCGCGCAATAAATGAAAAACATGTTTTTCTATAGACTGTAGCGCGAAAACGGCTCTAACGATGTTTAGGAAACTTTCCTATAATGTCCTAATCATTGTCCTTTCAATTTTCGTATATAGACTAAATTCCTAAATTATAAGAAACTTTTGAAAGATAATTAAATTACCAACAAAACAAACAAAAAAAAATCATCGGAATCGAACCAGTATTAGCGATGATACAGCTTATTGTATTTTTTAACACATTACTTTCCTACCTATATTATTTAAGGAAAGTATTGCAATCGGGTGACATTCCCGAAATGCGATTATCGACGGATATACGTTTCAAAGCCCCATATAAAAATCGTTCATTTCGGACAACTATTAACGAAGTACAGCTATTCAATTTCCAATGTAAGATTACGGGTTCATATCCTGGTGTCAGAAAGGGGTGAATGAGAGAATAAAGAAGTCTAAGTGAAAGTAAGAAAATCTGTTGCCAGCATCTCACAAGCTTCACTATTTCGTCTCCAGTCCGCTGGTGTTCCTCAAGGTAGTATCCTAGGTCCTATCATCTATACAGTTTATACAGCTGACATCCCAACCCATCCCAACACTGTCATCACCACATATGCCGATGACACATGTATCCTATCAGTAAACAATGACCCAGCAATTGCATCCCAAATGCTTCAATCACACATCATAAATCTAGAAGAATGGTGTCAAAACTGGAGAATTAAAATAAACTCCAATAAATCCCACCAAATTACCTTTACTCTTCGTCGTAAACCAACAACTTCCTGTCCTACAGTTTCCTTTAACAATACTCCACTTATCCCTGTTGAGCAAATCCGATACCTATGACTCCACCTGGACAAACGACTAACTTGGAATCCTCATACTAGACTGAAACGACAAGAAACCGCTCGACGTTTCCGATTACTTCAGCATTTACTAGACAAACGCTCTAAACTTCCCATTAATTACAAAAGACTCATATACTTGACTATAATAAGACCTATTTGGACTTACGGAGTTGAGCTATGGGGCTCCACTAAACCATCGAATTCCTCTCGCATCCAATCCTTACAATCCAAAATCCTTCGTAAAATCCTCAATGCTCCTTACTTTGTCACTAATAAAATTATCCATAAAGATCTTAATGTTCCTTATGTTTCAGATCTGGCCCAATCCAGATACCTATCCTTCCATAATAAACTTCAGAATCATCCCAACCCTCTCGTTTCTAACCTTGCTTCCTCTTCAATTCCTGATAACCCTCCGAGGCGTCTGAAAAGAGGATGGCCCCGTGATCTCCTAATGTAGTCATATCATTAGAGTGCTACCATTGGGTAGTTACTCAGCAAGTGTATTCATGTCATTATATCAATTATGTCCAAATTTACTTGATGTATTTATGTAATACAGTTGTAGATGTCATAAAGAAATAAAAAAAAAAAAAAAACTATTTCGTCTACTTTACTTAGCTATGGCAAAAAGTTTAGTTTATCAAATAAATCGTACTCAAATCTTTTGTTTGATCAATTTTCAGGAAAATAAATCTAGTTCAATTCTTTTTTTTTTTTCTTCATGAACATATGTAAAGATATAACAACTTTTCTGAAATAGGTAGAAAAGTCGTGTGAGTGGGACACACCAGATATTTTTTTTACTTACATTATTTATGTTTCTCATACCTTGTTATCTGGTTCTTTTCTTAGGCCTGAGGTCGAAACGTCGGCAAATGTTAAAATAAATATTATTATTTATCTTTCCCTTGTTATTTCTGACTGATCATCCCAACTACCATTCTCTTCATTATTCACGACAGTCAACCATTAACCCTCAATTATATTTTGTTTTCGATGTATTTCTTTTCTAAATTATTCTCTGGTAGCTCGTGGACAGTTTTCAGCCCTGTTCCCGATAACTGCTGGTATATCTGGACAAAGGAAGACGCGACAGAGATAGCCGAGCGCTCAGAGCACAGCAGTCTATGCCCGTGGGAGCAGATTATTTCGTCCCAGTCAGCTGGCGGGTCTGCTAGCGATAAATATATCTAGTTTTGTCTTACAGAGAGATACCGCTTCAATCGACCCATGTCTACTTGTATCTTAGCTGCCTCTGCAACTGAGTAGGCTCTTTGTTCCACGTCGCGAGGGAGCTCGCATCTCCAAAGCTGCCGCTGATTCGCCGATTGTAAGCGCCAGCAAGAATTATCTCGATGGCAACAAAAACTAACCTCGCTGTATGTCTATACTATAAATACTCGATTCTTCGTCCACCTAATTAATAATTGGTATGATCATACATTTTAAATTCACTTTATAAACAAGGCGTCCCGTAAATAGAGAGAAATATTAAAAGATTGATAGTACTCATCGAAATATACAAAATACGTCCATGTAAACAGTTGCCCAACTTACAGCAGAAAAGTAGACAGTTTAAGATTGTATTTTTTAAGCGAATCTTTTGGTTGAATAGAAAGCGATAACATAAAACATATTTGAGTATAATAATAATAATAATAAGGCTTAGCGAACCCGAAGGTTCGATGCCGACACCACCAATCGCTTGTTACACACCTCCCTCCACCGTTCGCCGTCCAAACCCAGTCCCTTCAGATCGGCTTTAATGCAATCTTCCCACCTTCGCTTCGGTCTTCCCCTCGGACGCTTACCATTCGGCACAGCAAATATTAACCTTTTAGGAATTCTCTCGTTACTAAGCCCAACAACTTTACAAGCCCATTTGATTCGCCGCGATGAAATTACCTCAATTATATTACCCGGATACATCTCACGCAATTCGGTGTTGTGTAACCGTCTGAACTCTCCGGTTAACTTGATTTGAGTATAATAAAAAAAAACATTTTTGAGTTTCATCTCAAGTTGTTTAAAGTAATGATGTGATCTTCTATCCATTCATCTAAAAGTACCCGTGTTTTCAGCAAAAATGACTACCATTAACAGTTGCAAAGTTTTATTTCTAAAATTTACGATTTCGAAGAAAATCGCTTTACACCTCCGCTCCATACTTGAATTCATTTTAATTTTCTCGACGACGTTTCCGGCAATTTGTCCATTTTCAAATCGAAATATTTGAAATATTGACAGGCGGATTTACGGGGAGGGGAGGAGGCTTTCGGGCTGAGGTATAAATAAAAAATTATCTGTTAAAGTATTCTTGTTCAAAATTTAATTGGATTTCAATAATCACTTAAACACCATTTCATATAGGTAGTTAGTGCCTTTTAATTTTGTTTTCAAAATAATTATTGTTATATATATGACAAAAAAGAGCTTTGGAGCTGAAGCCCCTGCAAATTTAAATCCTGGATCTACTAGTGGTTATAGTTAACAATTATTTAACGAAAAAGTTGTTCTAAAAGTGGGGTAAATGTAGTACAGTTAAATAGTGATAAACAAAAACACAAATAATTTATGAAATTTTTTTTTAAGGAAAATTAGTTTCCTTAGTTCTCTTTAATGGAATAGCCCTCTTTAAATAGTTTTTTTAACAATGACAAACTCTATTATATAAAATATAAAATTTATTTTATATATTTTTTGTACATAGTTCGAATGTGATCTAACCTTCCCCTAACCATTGTCCAAGTGACAACAAAGTTCTGGTTTTAAAACTTTGGCATTCGAATACCATCTTTTTTTTGCCCTATAAATTTCAGAAATTGTCTTATATCTGTTTTACCGAAATATGTATATATTGTAATTGTAATTGTGTGTATTAGTATATTATAGTATTAATATTGTTTATGATGTGTAATATGAAAAAGAATTTGTATATTTATATACATATGATTAAGTATAATTAAGTGCTATGTCCAAAAAAAAAAGGATTGATGAGTATGCTGTTTATCGAGCAACCCTATAAATAGATAAAAATACGTTTTAAAAAAATGGCATCCAAAAGTTGTTCTATAAATGGAAAATTAAAATTAACTCTACTCAAACCTAATAAGATTCTCTCCATGTTTTATATTCATTTATAAGTAAAATACCTCAGACTTAGACAAATGACTTATTTCGAACTTAAATATGAAATTAAACTACAAGCACTGACTACAGATCCTAACTTAACTTTCGAAACAAGCGACTAATCTACAACACTATAATGAGACCAATTGGGACATTAGTAGCAGAACTTATAGTTCCAGCAAAACATAAACAGTGTACGAACAACGGAATAAAAAGTTTTACAAAAAATAGTTAACACACCATAGTATATCCACGCAAATACACTACATTTCTCTCGTCAATTCAAATTATCCCGTCAAAATGGGCTCCCTCCCCTTAATTTTGATTGAATTGCCTCCTCTGGACTCCACAAACATTTAAGTTACATCAGGAATTTAAGTTATTGAGATTCGTCACTATTTGATGAAATTCTCTTCCATTTAATACTTCGC
Source organism: Nezara viridula (assembly GCA_928085145.1). NCBI lineage: Eukaryota > Metazoa > Arthropoda > Insecta > Hemiptera > Pentatomidae > Nezara > Nezara viridula. Next base: position 149,528,499 of record OV725080.1, on the reverse strand, counting down.
TCCTGAGAGCCGGAAAAGAGAACTCTACTACCCTATTATTTATATTGTAGATACGCTTTCTGTTTACATTAAATATATTAACATAAGATGTTAACACCTGAGCTTTGTGCAAAACCATCAGCTGGGCTGATCCATAAACATGAGTTGCTCTCATAAAGGAGAACTGTTAACCCCAGACAACTGTACAGTTATTGAGAGACTCCCTCCCGTACTCCAGCATATCCTTCTTGATCGGGAATGTTCTTTGACCCTGGTGGCCTAGAACTCTGGTGGCTTAAGCAGGTGCCTCCCAGGGAAAGGTCCTACATCCTGTCATTGCTAATGCCTCCTAGCCATTCCCAGGACCTTGCCTTCTTTCAAGTGCAGTCTAGGACAGTTTTTTTTTTTTTCTCTCTCGGGGTCTAGAAGCGACCGAAATGAAATGGGACAAAAAGAAATTTTAAGGTGTCGGTAAGTTTAAAAGCACTAGTGACGAGGACAAAGCCTTAAGAGATCTTTAACTAAATATTCGATGGGCGGTGGCCCATAAGAAATATTTCGTATAAATTGAAAAATAAAAATTTAAAAATGTGATGAAACTGGTCTCTCACAAAATTTTATTTTTCGCTTTATAAAAGCGTTGAAAGTAATTTTATTATTTTTATAGAAAGGTAATGGATTTTCTTTAGAGAAATGATCCGTATATTAAAAGCAAAGTATTTTTTTTTTTTTTTTTTTTTTTTTTGTCACATACTATTGGATAAATTATTGCTTAGTAATTGCAAACAATTATGAAATTACGAATATATTGCAATTAAGACAAGTAAAATATGTGTTTAATTTGTATCGTGTATTCATAGCTTTTATTATTTTATGTTTAAACAGGCGTTTTTTTTTTCTCTAAACTAGCGTCAAACTGACTCCAACGATTTTAATGAAACTTTTCGGAAGCCGTCAATAAAGCTGTTAAACATATTAAAATGTATATACACCACATACCTCATAAAAAAATAAGAACAAAAATGTACATTTTATGGTTGACTAAATACTTATTCATCTGAAAATTAAATTCTAGACAAAAATCATTATGTATGCATGATTATTAGCAAAGATACAGCCTATTTCATTTTTTAGGTATTTTTATTTTAATATTACTAATATGAACTTTCATTATGAAGATAATTTAAAAACGCTTATTACATAAATTAATCACTTTTTTATTAATTTATTAATATAAATTTACAAGAAACATTGGCAATTCTTCTATAACAACTCTACGAGGTTTGAGGCCATCTTTTTATCAGACTCCTACGAGTGTTCAGGTTTTGAACTTGTGAGTTAATCTTGGGTAAGGAGTTTTTGATTGGAAGAAACATATCTATTTCGGACAGAATCTGCAACACATGGATTTTATAATATAAAATATAAATTAATATTAAAGTCATTTATGGGTTAAGGTACCTACAAGGAGAGGATACAACCTTTGAGTCATTTTTTTTATCCAAGCTAGAAATTAATAAATTCTTCTAACCCATCTTTACTTTCACTTATCTATACATGCAATATATAATATGGAAAATTTTCGAGTGTTAATTTTCAAAGGAAATACATATTTTGAGGTCTCTTGAGTCCAAATGATCTCTGTGTGTATGTATGTTATCAGTCTAGCTGAAAAACGAAAAGTCGTGTGAATATGAAATTGTATATTTAAGGTTTTTATAAGCTTTCGATGTTACACAAGCATTTTCGCCAAAATCGGGAAACCAGAAGTTGAACTTTATATGTATACAATCGATTTAACACATTTTTACGATATTCCCAAAAATGACACTGACGATTTTTATTAAACTCAGTATATTAGTTTATTATTGAGCAGTTTTAATATAATGTAGGTTTTATTTTCATTGATGTTCACTATCGGGGCTTAAATTACTAATTTTCAATATTGGCTCCACCAAAGTACCATTATTTTTTCTTATTTAAAATAATTAACCATTTCACATTAATCTTTGATATAAAAAATAGTTAAATATGAATTAAGAAAGAATTTGATAACTAACCAAAGGATAAATAAGATATCGAAACGGATAATACTTGTAATAGAGGAATCAAAGGAATATATCAATAGGAATATATATACATTCATGTTGATCCTGCAGAGGAAGTTGACGAATGATGATCACATTTACAATATATGCCAAAGCCATTTGTAAAGTTTTCAATAAAGACATTTATTATTATTATATTACTTACATACAGCTACTATGAAACGTCAGATTAATGTGCGAGTACGAAAATATTTTTTAAAAAATAGTATTCGATCATTTTCTGATATTTTTTAAACAATACTAAATATTTTTTTTATGTTTACCCATAATCATAAAAGCCATATGAGAATAATTCCGATCCCAACAAACGATAACCCCCGGTCGTTAGAGTGGCTATCAATGAAACCGACATTAGCTATTTCACAACTCTACAATAAACATTGAGACGAACAAATAACATATCTACATCAATCGATCAATCGCTGGCCTCAGCAAAGTTTCTGGCCTAGGATACAGAGCGATAAGTGTGCGAACAAAAGGAATGCACTCCGATAAAAGAGTCACTGATAGGCGAGGAGCCGCGGGAATTTCTTATCTTCTTGTTAAGTAATAACTTATCGAAAATGGGTTACAGCTTCTTCAAATTAATTAAACAAACCAAACTTTATCTTCGAGCTATCTATAACAGCCATCTTGAAGAGAAATTTGCCAATTGCTAAATTTAGAATACAAATGTCGAGTACATAAGGCATATTTGACGTTTGTCTAATTATTAATTTGTTTTTATAAATAAAGATTAGTCAAATAATAATAAGTAAAGTATTAGTCTGTATAAACTATGGACAGAATATGTTAAACTATTTTTTTTTCAAACACTTATTATCAAAGCTATTTCATCAAGCCACGTAAGTTTCTCTCTAAGGAAGGCTTTATTTCCACCTATAACAATTAAAAACAATCCAATGCCTACAAAATATTAAGAACGCTCCTTCGGACTCTATAATTTAACGTTATAAAACACGAACAGATAACATACCATCTCACTGATTCAAGACATGGCCACAACCATCAACACCCGTAAGAATCTCAAAAGAAGCTGGTTGAAAGATCTCTTCCATTAAATATAAATATGAAAATCAAGTCATGAAAAGACGCCGCTGGGCACACCTCTTTCTCACGCCTATCAACTTACTCCAAATTCTACTTCCCGACTGCACACTAACTGGTTGTCGGTACTTCTGACAGGTGTGAGTCAAAAAATAAATATTAAAAAAAATACAAGAGCTGACTAAATGTTATTATCAACTCTCACACATCTGAACTGCAGATTTTCACTTTACTTAGGAACAACTATACTGTGACCGATTTGGACATAGGAAGCACAACTTCGGGATTCAGCAAAAAAAACACACGTAAACAAAGTACAAACAAAGGAATAAAAAATTCTACGATAAATTAAAAACACGCGTTATTATATTTCTAACATCACTATGCATAACCATTTAAATATTTGATAGTAAGCAGGGTGTCACCCAACTTCAACATGCTACGAAACAGAAGGTCCTATGTTGTCTAGGTCTATGGATTATGGCTGCTCAGGGTTAGTCATAATCGTTTCTCTGAAATAAACCGTCCATGGTTCGAACCTCAGAAGAGGTGAAATGACAAGAGGCTATTGACACTATGGAAAACCACATCACGAGATTCCTGATTAGAGTAAACCGGGTAAGGTCATCCTACTCCTATATCCAGTTGGTGTGGGTTATTTATATATATATATATATATATATATATATATATATATATATATATATATAATAATAATAATAATAATAATAAAAAAGGCTTAGCGAACCCGAAGGTTCGATGCCGACACCACCAATCGCTTATTACACACCTCCCTCCACCGTTCGAAGATGATTTCACCTGTTCTTTCTTCTGTTCAAAGAACTGTACACAATTGACTGATCAAGAAAGTCAGTCTGTTTTTCAATTTTAAATTAATTGGAAGAAAGCCTTTGTACATAATATAATATAAATTCTGTGTTATATGCCGGATTCACTTATAGAAAACGCATAGATTATAAGCAGGAAGGAAACCAGCATGAAAGAAACTGATCAGTTATTAATACAAAACAGATTCATTAAAAATGAAACTAATATATATGAAAATAATTTAATGATGATATTTATTATTTATCCACGATCTGTTATTTATATAATTGTCAGATAGGACAAATTGTTGCCAAGCGATGATAAAAATCAAAATGATATTTTTCTTTTAACAAGTTTTGAGGATAAATAAATCCGATTAGGGAACGGCTGGCCTTAGTACACAAATCCTCAACAATCTTTTCAAGTGACGTAACAATCTTCCTTCTGATAAGGTTCACTGATAGGATTAACTTTCTCAATGATACAATTAATCAAAATCCTTGCTTAATTATAAATTTATAATAATTACAAATCATATTTTCAATTCAACTTCTTGTTTGAGAATGAAACTCAACATTAATCCTGCAGATATAATTTATCAGAAATCAGTGAACTTTATCTTCAATAAGTAATCATTATTATGTTCCTTTCGAAATCGTGTATCTTATTTCATCTCTATTAATCCTATGAATGAATTAATTAATGAACTTTCATTCATAAATCACATGTTCCGTACTGAATATAATATACAAAAAAAAACTTTTGTTTATCAAATATAAAAATGCACAAGTCATGATATTGTTATACATAATCCTAAATCACTGGCATAATTAATAAATTAGATGTATATGTATATATCTTTTTTTTTTCTTCTTTTTCTCTGAAGCACTTCGACAGGAGTGCATATCCTGTTAATAAAATGAGCATACTATCAAAAATAGCATATTATATGCATGACATTGTTAATCAACATTGTTTGTAAACTTAGATCGAGGTTAGTTTATAGAAGCAATGCCTAAGGAATAATTAAAGTTACGTATTGTATATTCAGGAATAGTAAAAAAAAAAAAGTATCATTACAATAAAAGCTTACGATCTTAAAAATATTTTAAATTAACAGTAATAGACAAACTTTTAGAAGAACACAAGTTTTAACAAAAATCAATTTCAGCAAATAAAGTTTAAATGTAAACATATAGATAAACACAAGAATACAAGAATAGATGTCTGAAAATATCTCGCTATTATATAAACAAGTTTTTAATACCTTTCATATTTTATTCCTTCATTTTATAATACGTAAAATTATATATATTTTTTTATTAGGAATTTCCACTAACAGTGGGTTTACTTAACCTAAAGTGCTTGGATGGCATGTTTCCATAATGTCCTATCTAAGGTCCATTCTTCCCGTATATCATAACCCATCATGGATTCCTCCACTTCGTTATCCAAGATCTTCGCTGGTCTTCCTCGTCTTCTTCTTTTCCTAGTTCTCCATAAATGGATTTATTTGCTTATTGTTTTATTATTAGTTTACTGACCAATATTCTTTGTACAATATTGCAATATTGGTTTCACACGGAGCAACTAGTATAACTCAAGACTCAATACATGTTATGTTCCTCATTAGCAGTTTTAGTTTTTTATCATGGGCGGATCTACGGGGGGAGGAACTTTGGGGCTGAAGCCTCCCCCAAAATGGTAAAATATAACCATGTCTTATGAAAAAAAATTTAATAATTACCTCCAAAAGTATTATTGTCGTGTAATTAAATTTAGTAGTACTTAAAGAATCACTTAAACTCTATTTCATATAGGTAGTTAGTTCCCTTCTTTTTCTTCCCAAGTAATTATCGATATGTTTAAAAGAAAAATCTTTCGGGCTGGAGCCCCCCAAAACTAAATCCTGGATCTGCTAGTGGTTTTACTCGTCAACCAACTCTTACGTTCAACAACTGTATATTGTATTGTTCTAGACCAGTCCATCAGTACTTAAATGTTCTCAAGGAGTACGCCCATAACTTTCTTTCTAACAGAACAAAGAACAAATGTTTCCCTAATGGTATTTAGGTGGCGCACTCAAATTGTTTTAAGGTCATTCTTTGCCTGACAGACCCTTCTGGGCCCAGGCAACAGTTAAAGGCCCTTTGTTTAGGTCCTCCTACGACATATTTCAAGTCCTTAGAAAAGAGAAAATTAGGATTTTTGAGTAAATTCCAATAAAAATTATACTCAGACTCGATTGATTCCGAATGTGAAGAACGTACACGGGCACGTCACTTTATATAAACTTAACAGAAAATATGAAATAAATAAAAGCAAAATAACAACTAAATAATAATAAAAAATTATACAAAATAAATAAAATAAAATAACTTAAAGATAAGTAAATTAAAAAATAAAACAATAAAAACACATACATTTTTTTTTTTTTTTTTTGGGTGGGGAAGGAGATGGTCCGGGGTGGTCATAAATAGACTAAAATAGTGGCAAAACTATTTTATTAAAAGCCAACATTTCAACCCGACTTTGCAGGTCTTCCTCAGGAAGGTGTGTTCTCCAAGGAATTCCCCTTAAAAACTCAAAATTTTCTTAAAGCTAAATTCTATGTACATAAATCCAAATTTCATACTTTTTATAGCCATCACAAACAGCTACTGCAAAAACAGAGCAACGAATTTTTCTTTTAAAATGTAGATCAAATCAAGTCTTCCGTAAATATATTGAGTACCGTTTTAATAATTGTCATGTTGCCCCCTCATTAAAATTCTGTTTAAGCTATTCATTATAAAATATAAAAAAAAAATTGTTAAATTTAAAAATAAGAGAGATCATGCAACAATTAGATTCTCTTAATTCAAAAATTGCCTCCCTCATCACATTTCTTACATCAGTTATTGGTTAGGAAAATATTGTATCACTCAAGAACAGCATATCACAAATCTTTTTCTCTTTTAAAACCGTTAAAAAGCGTTCTATTCAATCTAAATGTAATGAAATATACCAACAGGCTCTTAAAAATAAAATTTATCACAAACACAGTGACAAATGTGTTAACAATATTTTCTCCACTAATATACCCCCTCCTCAAGTAGTCAATATTTTAAGTTTGGGCCCCAATTTGTCTTCCCTCTCTTCCAAATGCTCCAATCTCATCCAGTTTTTAAGTGAAACTCCTTGCTGAACACACCTCCCTGTGTTCACCTAGGTGTCACCTAAAGACCTGCAAAGTCGGGTCGAAACGTTGGCTTAAAATAAAATAGTTTTGTCGCTATTTTAGTCTATTTATGACAGCCACCCCGGTCAACTATTAAGTATTCATATTTTTTTTTTTGTTCTCCCCTTCCTCGTCTATTAGGCTATACGGGGATTTTCCCGGGCCAGGGTGAAGGCAGGAGATTAATGATAGAGAAAAAGAATTAATGGACGTGAATTAGTAATTATTATTTTGTTGTCTCTAACTTGGTTATCAGATTGCTGGGTAACGCGTGTTATATGCCTGTATACACTATTTACAATCAAGGAACTTCGAGGTAGTTACTTTTCTCTCCAACTAGGAGTGAGGGACTTTTAACTCTGGCATAATTCCCTATAGCCTAAATGAAGAGGAAGGGGATGAAAAACAATGCCGAAAAACGAGGAAAAAACAGGCGGAACACAGTGCCTTACTCACTGAGAGCCCCCGCTCTCTCACAGACAATATATAAAAAACTATAAGTTGGAGAAAGCATAATAAGGAACACCGCTGTATATTCTCAATGAAATGAAATCATGATCGCAATGTGATTTCCATTTGCCTTGTCGTCACTAAACATTCCATCGATTAGGAAATAACAATGCCTTCCCTGTCAAATACAAAAATGCCGAGAATTTCTCTCCATTGTTTAAGACAATTATCGAATTTTCCATCAATCGACCTAATTAAAATTTTTGTATATCAAGAATCATAGCATTATAAACATATTTGGTGTGAAAGGAGTTTCTTGCCATTCATAACAAAAGCAAATAAGCAATCCTAGAAAAAATAATGCCAATATCATTAATATTTCTTACATCTACAATGAAAAATTAAATGGATGAGAGAAACTTGTAGTTGGAGATAACAATTTTAAAGAGAAAAATTCATTACATATAACAAATGATAGATATACTTTGATTAATATACTTTAATGGTAACAATGAATACATAATCAATATACACTTATACTTATTTTATCTTATTAGTGAATTTATGTTTCATTGTCTGAATTTAACGAAGCAACAGGAAGGATTATACTTGGGTTGACCACTAAGAGTTAAGTATGTAACTATTATTGTATCAAACAATTCGGTGAGACCCCGTGAATATTTTAAAATAATTTGTGCTCAAACCACGAATTATTAAAATATTATGTAAAATTAAAAAATACTATATAAAACGTGATCAAATCCATCCGCTAATAAGTATGTAACGATTTTTTTAACAAATGGCTAGACCGATTTTTAAATTTGATACCTCAAATTATTTTATTAGTATAAACGAGTAAAAACTCACCAAGAGGCAGAAAATAGATATTGTGTTATGATTGGAGAAAACCAACCATATAGCCCTGGATTTCTAAAACGCAAATAAAGAACAAAATAACTCACTAATATTTTCCAATTTAGGCATCATAAGAACAGAAAAAAAAAACAAGATTACAACACACCATGGCATCTAATCACATAGATTAATAAATATGTAGTTTAAAACAGTAAAAAGTTTAACCTAACTAAGTTTAACTCTTGCCCAAATGAAAGACCAAGACAATTCTTACAGTTTCCTATTAGCTTATTGCAATCTATTAAACATGTTACTCTCGATCTTAGAAAGACGCTACAGACTAGGTACATTTAGATGTTCTATTGACATTAACATAGTAATGTCCAACTAAATTAATAAAACTAACTTGACGATACATTGAAGGCATGGTCAAGAAAGATAGTGATATGGCCCCAACTAGGAATGGAAGAGTTGTAGAGTAAAGACAATCTATAGAGTGTCACCAATTATTTAAATTAAAAATCTGATATGACCACTCACACGACTTTTCTACCGATTTTAAATATTTTTTTAAATTTTTAATATGTTCATTAAAAATAACAGTATTTAATTAGACCAATTTCCCAGGTAACCGATTAGAGAAATCATTAGAGTAAATAATATAAAGCAATGTAAACGGGCAAATAAACAATTATTAAAATCTGGGTATAAAATTCAATACACTGTTACGTTGCTAAAATGAGTCCAATTTAGACGATTTTTATTTTTTTAGATTTGTCAGAAATTTAATAACCTTTTATAAAATATTACCACTATAGAGATATTTCTGCCATTTTTCATTCATTCGTTTTTCTCGCATTAATATGTCTTGGTCTTGCAAAGGGCAACCGAACGCTTTATTTTCCATGACGATACATGAAGATTAATATACAATTAAGACCCATTTGCTTTCCACTTGAATCGTAAAATAATTTTATTACAAAATCGAGAATAAAAGTGGCCTACAAAAATATAGTTCCATTTGGCCGTGACCTCCACCTCAGCATATCAAAATGACATGTTATATAGACCAAACACCCAATATTTTTTAGGCTACCTTTTTTTATCGATTTTGGGATCAGATTATCTTACGATTCAAGTGAAAAGAAAACGGGTATTTATGAGTTTTTAATAACTAATTAATTTAATTAGAAAACGCCACATTTCTGGGAATTTTCGTAGATAAAAAAATTGTAGGTTACAATAAGATGAAGCAGTTCACTAAGTTTTAGGCGGATTTTAATAATTTGATAAAAAGATAACTGTGCCATGGACTACAAGACAAACGAGGAAAATTTGTACGATTTTTTTTCCGAACGAAAGATACTTTATATATCTGATTTTTAATGTAGTGACCTCGCCCATAATTTACTTTATAATGGGCCCTTAAAATCATTAATGGGAACAAGTAATAAGACGTATAATCGTTGGAATTAAACCACTTGTCCTTCTTCGATGGTGTCCATTTTCACTGCAGAATCGAGTTCTGTCCAAGTTGGAGTCAGCATTGAACTCTTCCACATTCCTTCCTCTTGTTCTATTCAGCACAAACAGTACCAAGGTCTGAGGGTTCCGGTGATTTAATCTTGTCTTCAAATAATAAAAAGCTCGGAATTTAATATTTGATGAACTATGCAGTCACATTTGATTTGGATTTAAACATTGCCTTATGCATATATTCCTGTCACTAGAAATTCTTTAGTAGATAAAATTTTGAACAGGTTCTCGGTGCGAAAATTAGAATACCCATTTGTATCCCTCGTATAGTTTGTTGAAAGTCTGAAGCAAATAAATATATTTTCATTTTTTTTTTAAATTATTATTCCGAAATTTTTCAACTACTGGACTGTCTCGATAATCTGAAACTCTAGTAATTCGACAAGTAAAAAAAAAATAAAGTTAACTGACGAAAGACGGATTGACTCTGTTTCTTATTGAATATTACAGAAATTGCTTCGTGTGGTATTGTCGAAATCGTATTGTTAGTCCGAGAGCCTTGGAAAAAATGGTGTCATATTCCATACTAAGGATGTAGTATTGTGAGAAGGGATATATAAATCAATAGGTTGAGATCTGGTATTAAAAGAGTGGATAGAGGAACGTAGATTGAGAAGTTCCATGATATAAGGAGGATTTTTGGTTCTTAGGACCTGGAAAAGAAAAACACCAAGAAGGAATTGTCGTCGGGAAGTAGTATAGAGCTACTTCAACTCGGTATGCCAGCAGGAAACATGAGAACGTCTGGAAATTCCAAAGATGAATCTTATAAAACAGTTCATAAGTGGAAGCTATATGCTGGTTGACGTGCATTTTTCTCACCAGGCCTTTGGATATGGTCAATTTATAAGGACAAATCTTAGTATGAAATATGACAACTTTTTTGCCACGGACTCCCGGACTATGTGGTATCTCTAAACAGACAACATTAAAACTAGGTAGTTATGCTTAAGTTGAGAAATCTATTTATATGTGGTTTAGCTGCTGATCCAATAGCAATAGTCAGCTAAAATAGATTTTGTCTCTTCTGCGAAGAGAACGAATATTCATTCGTACTTTAAAGTTCTTTTTGAGTTCTTACTTTGTTTATTATCAAAATATTAAATATTTAAAATTTTGCTGCAACGTCATGGTTCAAAATGTCAAGCTTCGAATATCGTATGAATCTTTTTCTTTACTGCCTCTGTAAACGGATGTATCCTGGAGATCCGCGATGCTCCATATCCAACGCACACCCTCAATGAGAAAGAGTTTCAACAACAACGAGTGCAGTGCCAAGAATGCCATTGAACGCCGAGACAAGTGGCCGGGAGGAAGAGGCACCTGGGACATTCCTCAGTTTATAGACCAGGGGGAGTAGAGAGTCAGCCTAAACACCCTGGAGGGGGTAATGTTCGTGCGCCTCCATATCGCTCCGCATTGTCCACGCGCACAGACTAAACAACGTAATTAAAAGGAATGCCATTGATGGAATCGCGTGTCAGTCGGCTCGCGGAGAGTCCGTGCCTCGGTACGGGATTGAACCATTGGGCACGGGAGGGTTCCAGTAGCGGTTGCCAATATCCTGCAGTCAATGACACAGGGTGCAGTAACTTATTGAAAACAATATCGGGCCTCCATTCAGGAATCAATTGGCTGGTAGTTATGAAGGCTCGCATTGACTTCACGCCAATAACCTATAACGGCCTCTATCGATTAACAGAATGGTCCCCTATCCGGCCCGGAGGACCTATTTCGTTCATAATCTATTTCGAATAGTTATATGTACAATGTAACTGATAATAAAGTAGAAATAATAATTCACATGGAACAACCATGAAACAAAATAATAATAATATAGCTTTATTCATAGGTGTCAAGAAGGGGGTTTCATTGCGCAACTTGTGTCATCTAAATTTTTGAGGAGTGCATATTTTGATGAGGTTTTGAATTTTCGAAATGAAAAATTTCAAACCAACAGACAGAAGGGAAATATGGAACATACCGCAGTAAGTGCATAAGAACTTCGGTTTTCCTGACACTACCTTGCCCCACTGTTTTTAAGAAAAGGTGAGCAACAACATATCATGGAAGGTTGTGGAGGAGATTCACGCGCCACCGACCTTGTGGGGGATGGGCTCTTCTCGCTTAATTAACATAATTTTCTTGACAAAAGCATCTCCTCAGAAAAAGATAGAATGAAGTTCCGCCCTAAAAATGTAATTGTTGAAATTTTTTTTTTTTTTTTTTTTTTTTTTTTTTTTATTTCAATGGAATTTACAACTGTATTACATAGAGAATACAACAAGTAAATGAGAAATTTGTAACATGGCATGTACAACATGAAGAGAAACTACCCATTGGTAGAACTCAAATTAAAGTTCTATATTAGAAGATCCCGAGGCCATCTTCTTTTCAGACGCCTCGGAGGGTTATCAGGGATCGAGGAGGAAGCAAGGTTTGAAACGAGAGGATTCGGATGATTCTGCAGTTTGTTATGGAAGGAAAGGTATCTGGATTGGGCCAGATCGGAAACATATGGAACATTAAGGTCTTTATGGATGATTTTATTTGTGACAAAGTAAGGAGCGTTGAGGATTTTACGAAGGATTTTGGATTGTAAGGATTGGATACGAGAGGAATTCGATGGTTTAGTGGAGCCCCAAAGCTCAATTCCGTAAGTCCAAATAGGTCTTATTATTGTCATATATACGAGTCGTTTATAATTGATTGAAAGCTTAGATCGTTTGTCTAGTAAGTGCTGCAGTAGTCGAAAACGTCGGGCGGTTTCTAGTCGTTTCAGTCTGGTATGGGGGTTCCAAGTGAGTCGTTTGTCAAGGTGGAGTCCTAAGTAGCGGATTTGCTCAACAGGAATAAGTGGAGTATTATTGAAGGATACTGTAGGACAAGAGGTCATAGGTTTACGACGGAGGGTAAAAGTGATTTGATGGGATTTGTTGGAATTTATTTTTATTCTCCAGTTTTTACACCATTCTTCAAGGCTTGTGATATGTGATTGAAGAGTTTGGGATGCAATTAAAGGATCGTTATTAACTGATAGGATACACGTGTCATCGGCATAGGTGGTGATGACAGTGTTGGATTGGGTTGGGATGTCAGCTGTATAAACTGTGTAAAGGATAGGACCTAGGATACTACCTTGAGGAACACCGGCAGACTGAGTAAAAAGAGATGAATAAGCATTGTTATGATTGACTTTGAAGTATCTGTCAGTAAGGTAGGAACGTATAATGAGGAAGTATGTAGGTGGTAGGAATTCACGGAGTTTGTACATCAGTCCCGGATGCCAGACTCTATCAAACGCCTGTTCAACGTCGAGAAAGACTCCCGTGCAGTACATTCCGCGCTCCAATTGTTGAAATGAAAATATTATCTTAACCTCATACTTCTATCCTCACCTGTCAGAAATAACAGTAACCAATGAGTGTGCTGTAAGTAGACTATGGTAAGACATTGGTAAGCTTGTGGGAAAGGAAGCCACAGCGGCACCCCTTCCTATTTTTCAATTTTTAGATTAATGGAGAAGATCCTTCATTCAGATTCTTTTGAGCCTCCTAATGATGTTATCAAGCATTTTGGTTCTGGTTATACCATGAATCAATGAGTTGGTATGCCCGTGTATCTAAAAATTAAACATACAAATGAAACAATATAATAAAAATATAAAGTAAAATACACATTACTTATTAAAACATACAATAAAATTTTAATATAACCTTTTAAAAATAAAGCTGTAAAATTTTGTAGATTGACTTTAATTATTTGCCTGCATTTTCAATCACTTTGTAATATATAGACTGGAAAAGGATATTGCATTTTTCATTGCACTTATTAAATTTGTAATGATATTGTACTGTTAATCATCGATTACTTTCATAGCTCCGACTTCAATTTATAGAAATATATTCATTCTATGCTCCTGGAAATAACTCATTTTTCACTATTTCTGTTATTTATGCGTTTTTTATGCATTCTTTACGACCAACTAATAAATCTCAATCAATGAAAACAGTTTTTTCCACATTATGTATATTTTATAGCTTATTTTCCTGTCTACTATTATTTATTCCAAGTAATTCAAATTCCTAGGCTCCACAATAACGTCAATAAATGGCCAATTGTCGGAATAGAACCGCGTATAACAAACGGAAAATAAATTTCTTTTGTCTTTCAAAGGTATTGATATTCCGAAAAATCGACAAGAGGTAAAGAGGCGTTGTTGTAAGTCTTAGGACCTTTATATTCGCGATTTCATTTTGTGAAATCTCCAGCGATTTTTACTTGCTGGACCAGTCAGAGGAACGGGAATGATAAAGAACAATGAGCTATATCAAATCGAACTTGAAGAAGCTTGGTTGTGTAGAATATGTGACAAGAGAGGAAGAGATCCCAAAGAAGGTAATTGAGGATATCCTACATCGAATCCGGAGAGCTGGAAGATCTCAGGTTGAAATCTTGCAGCAGAAATTCGAAGCCTACTTGAAAATAGGAAATGGAAGGCGGTCGTACAAGACAGAGCCGAGTGGAGTCGATTCATTGATTGAGGAGACTTCAGCCCACATCAGGTTGTAATTTCATTTATTTTAAATAGGCTGGTTGAAAATGAAATGAATAGCATTTTTTTTCTTTATTTAACAACAAGCTAACGTCCTTATTATATGTTTTTGTTTATACCAATGGTACATACTTAAGACGCTGCAAATTATTACACAATGGTTTATTATTTCCAAACAATTTAACATCACTTTCCATGTAACATGAAGGAAAATAAATAAAAAGGGTTTTTTAACATTGGCCTCTATAATTTTATTTTTTATCATTAATAATAGGTTTAAAAAAAAAGAAAAAATTGCTACAGTTAATATAAATCTTTTAAAAAAATCTAAAACCAAAGCAAAAGATATACGCTTTGCAGTAGAACATATACAACATATTTAGAACACAATCTTGAATCTTTGATCCACTTGTCCGATTTCAACGATTTTTTTGGGGGGGAGGGAGGGGAGAAATTCGTAAACATTTAAATTACCATATAAAACATCCACAAAAAAAGGGTATACTTCTTGAGTTATTCGGAAATCTAATTTTACCACTCCTCGTAACTTTTTCCAACTTCTTTTTGAAGAAGGACGTTGTATAGACAAATTTAAAGGTTATCGAGGAGAAGACTTTAGCCAAGTTTCATTGAAATTGGTACGTCCGTTTAGGCACTACAGTCTGCACCAACATACTTTTTTCGCCCGCCATTTTGGAAGGAATGGACGGATAGTAATATCGAGATAGGAGGATCATCCTCGGATGACCTCTGATTTTTATTCCAAATTTGAAAAAAATAAGTCCAGTAGTCTCGGAGGAAAGCCGCGGACGGCGGATTGTGAAACGTAAATCTTCAAATTTTGAAGGGGAGGGATAAATTCCTAAGAGAAAAAGTCACATGGGTGGATTTGTTATTATTTATTTTAATTTTCTACTTATCGAACCATTTTTTAAGATCATAGGTGGTTTTGATACGCAATTGATGTAATAGTAGGATATTTCTGGGTAGAAAGAATTGAATCAGTGAACCAGTGAAGCAGTAGATGGTGGTGCGAGGGTGCTCAGTAGTGTTGCCGAAATGCGAGACCAAGGTTAGTCTTGGTCTTGCGCACTCAGTCTTGTTCTTGGTCTTGGTCTTAGTCTTGCGTAAGAGTCTCGCAACAGTCTTGCAGTTATCTATTATCTTATTATTGTGGTCGTTTAGCCCTAACTAAACCCGAATCAAAAATCAAAAGAGTTAAATGCAAAAGTATATTGGTTATAGCAGTTCTTAACATATAGTAACTAAAATTGTCCAGTATTAGTAACTATTTTGCCTTAATTTTTATTCAAAAATCGATCAGCGATCGATTTGTTTCGAAAAAAAACAGTCTTGGTCTTGGTCTTGCAATAGTTAGGCGGTCTTGCAAAGTGCAAGACCAAGACCGATTTTGGGCAACACTAGTGCTCAGGGATATCATATGTGTATAGCGAATAGAGAATTGGACTAAACACGCTACCTTGTGGTACGCTTATATGTTGAGGCAAGAAAGAGGAGCCAGAAGAATCTACGGAAACACAGAAAAATCTGTGTACAGAAGAACAATTAAAAAATAAGTAGAAAGTAAGTGCGATTTTAACTTCCATTATAGACTCTTGTACTCAACCTCAATAAGTAATGAAGTAGAGAAATCATGCTTTCGAAGTCAAATAGCTTTTCATTTATCGTTAGCAGGGGAAGACGGGGTGGAGGGAGGTAGCGAACAAACAAACATTCTACTTTGGGCTACAAAGAATAAAGGCGCCTTCTTGGGCTCATTGAAACAAACATTCCAACAGCCAGAGGGTTTATTTATTCATTTAGATTTTTTTTTATTACATTTTCAAAAAAGATTCCAAAAAAACCCGGCTCCAAACAAGCGTTATCTTAGCGCCACCGCGGTTGAAAACAGCGATAGCGAGATAGGACAGGAAAAGGGCTGTTAAAAGCTTGATAAAGGACAATCCTACTAATCCGACCAGCCCTAGGCTCTGGAGCCTCCTTCCAGGTGCCCTCCGTCTTCCAAGCTGTCTAAAAACATTCTAAAAACAATCAGAGGACCGTGATGTGCAGGGAGGAGTATACAGAAACCCTGCAAGTTCTTGGAACTGTTACTGGAAGTTTGGAACATGTCTGGAATGAGGTTGAAACGCCTACAGATGGTTATTGTCCCATCAGTTTTATCAATGGGAATCTTTATATTCTTCTTTCCAATGTATCCATCATATAAGCGACATCAAAGAAACGTATATACAATCAGGGCTGCCGTGTGGATTTTTGGCGCCCGAACATGTTTCCGAGCACCCCTCCTCCCGTTCCAAAGCGGCTAATATCCTATTATCCCATCTTAAATTAGAGAAAGAAAGTTGAATGATTAAGTAGAGAAAAATTTCAAACCTTAACCCAGCTTGCTGTATTTTTTCTTATACAGAGATGTTTAATTATGTTTTGTATGATCGTTCACCGTCGAACAGACGTGAAATAATACTATTCGCAGAAATAAACTTAATACCCAATACTTTCTTTTCTCTTTAATCTACAAACAAAATAAATATTTATATTGGACTACAGTGCCAGATAATAAAAAAAATATGTGTTATTATTAACCTATTGTAGACGGACAGGATTTTTTAAAATTCGCATATTAAAAAATAATTGATAATTACTCTATTTTATGAGTATTTGTTTTAAAAACTTTTTGACTACATATACTTTATTTATCAAATCTTATTCAAATTGGATTTCCTGTTAATTAGTTTTAATGTTTGTTCCTAATCCGTTGCGCCCCCAAAGTCATGGCGACCCAAAGCGCCGGCGCTGTGTAGATTATAATTTTATCAAAATATTATATTCAACACACACAGTCATTGAAGATACTTTTTTTAAATTTGTATTCGCTTCTACACTAGAGGATCATTGACGGTAGGTTTTTACAGTCTATTGTAATATTGGATTTCTATTAGATATTGGAACTAATTGGCGATTCCATCCTCACTGTCCCGCGACATTTCCTTCATTGCTGCTGGTAATTTTTGTTAGATTTATTTGAACTGGAACTCTACTAATAAGTGTTTCACTGACTGTGGTCCTCTGTCACACTTTTGGCACGTAGGTGCTTCTAGATCTCTAACAGGCAGTGACCAATCCGTATTCGGCACTAGTAGTCACAGGATTTAATTTTCCTTTTTTGGGGGGAAAGCTTCAGCCCGGAAGTTTTTTTTTTCATATATATAACGACAATCAATTTAAAAAAAACGACACTAACTACCTATATGAAATGATGTTTAAGTGATTCTTGAAGTCCTGTTAGATGTAATTACACGAACAATAATACTGTAAGGCATATTTTTTTTTTCAAAAGACATGGTTACATTTTACCATTTTGGGGGAAGGAATGGGCTTTAGCCCGAAACCTCTCTCTTTCTCCGTAGATCCGCCGGTGATATTCGACACAATATGATTTTCTCCCTTCTGGATTTTCTTGTGCTTGTAGCCCAATTGTTACACTTTTTAATTTTCCATTTGTTTTCCCAATCTTTCAACAACTTCTTTTTGTACCCAATCTTCTACTGTTATGTAGTTTATTACAGTTATGATTGATACCTCTCCCTTCCTCGCTAAATTAGCACCTTCTTCCGCTGTTTCATTGCCTTACACACCACTGTAGAATGGAATCCAAACAATATCTACAGCAGGAGTGTCCAGAAGGGCGCAAATTTCATGGCGCAAATTGGGCCATCTCAATTTTCGAGAAGGTATATTTTGATGGGATTTTGTATTTTTGAGAGAGGTACATTTCGAAGAGGTTGTAAATTTTCGGATTGAAAAGTTCCAAACCAGAAGACAAAGGGAATACATGGAACAAACCGTAGCAAGTGTAATTGTATATGATTTACGGTATTTTTATTTTTAAGAAGAGAAAAGCAATGAAATAGCTTAGAGAAGTGTGAGTGTCGGGGGGATGGGCACCTCTGAACTACCAATTGCTGCCACGACGCCTTTGAAGGCTGTTACTATCATCCATCAATTCTCATTGGAGTGCTCTCTTCTGGTAAACTATACAGGTTAGTTAGTTAGTTAGTTTTCATTAACACTTGGCCACGGCTGTTTAATTAACAATTTACATAAAAACTAATTATCTTGTTCTCCTGGATAACATCCCTCCAGTTTAAAGGCTAAATAATAAGATACAGCATTCCCTGAACTTATACAATAGCTTTGGTTTGAAGTTCTTTTACTTACTAAGGAGAATAGAAGTATATTACTGAGAGTATAGAAGTCAAATTGTTTCGCAATAATTATGTTGAATTTTTATGCATAATATAAACTACTGCTTTTTTATTTATTTTTTTTTTTTGTTCATCCCCCAAATCAAAATTGAAAGTCCGCAACCATGCCTTTATCTATCATTTCTATAGATTTATAATTCATCTAAGATTATTATAAATAGCAACATTTTAATTTTTAAACATTTGATAAGTATCCCAGGGTCTTTTCAGGATGATAAATGCATGTCTGCGTTATGTTTGAGGACGGTAATAGATTAATATTATTATCTATTTTTTTAATTTAAACTTATCAAAAAGGTAACGTGAAAAAAGTTCATATCCAAAACCAGTCTTTTTTTTGAGTAATGGACTTTTTTAATCTTTTTATTTGAAGAAAAACTAAAATCAACTCACATTTAAAAATATATTTATTTGATTCTATTATTATTGTAAACGAAAACAACATATTCTTAGCAAAATATTAATAACTCTTCACAGAATCATACACCATTTTTTCTCTCCAAACCGAACAACAATCAACCTTTTCGATCCAAAAGCGAGTTTATTTAAGTTTCGTTTTAAATACTATTAAAATCATAATGATTTTTGGAAATTAGTGCAACAAATAAAAAAATTTTTTTTTTTTAATATTGGTTTTTATATTAAAATTGGAAAATAAAATACATTTTTTTCACTTTTTTTAAATTTTGTCAATGGAATGCAGTTTGGAAATAAACGACTAATTTAGATGAATAGGGAATTTTTTTGGTATTTTTAATAGCTTAAATCAAGTCTTGCAACCCACTAATTAATAAATTACCTAATAATACTCTAATCATAAAACAAAAATTTTTGGTTTAAAAAATCTTCTGTTAATAGTGCACCTATTGGTTCCTTTTGTGGTAACGTGGACATTCAAGTAATATCAGTTTGTCAATAATAGTAAAAGATTCTCATTTTATACCCATTTTTCACCTTTTCAATAAGCAAACCATATATTTTAACCTGTTTAACATCTCTAAATCAGTCAATTTTGTTATAATTTTAGATAAATTTCACTTAGTCGATTTATGTTTATGGTTAATCATATGCAAAATTCACCAAATACACTTAAAATTAATGAATTAGTCCTAATAGCTTTCCGTGTAACGCTGACAGGCCAGACCCTTGTCAATTAACTGAAAAAATTTCCGGACCCAATTCGAACCGTTTTGGAATTAAAGATCCATTTCGAACGACCTCGTCTGTGTTCCTTTGGGTTCATTTATGTCTTGTTCATAACTTAGGTCATGTTTAGCGTCAAGAAATCTAAATTAATGTGTATTACTTAATAATATACTAACGGATACTGCTTGTAAAAACCGCAGAACAACGTAAAAAGGTTTTCCAAAAAAAAAAAAAAACATTGCATAGGATATTTCTCCCAATAAACGATGAATCTTTTTTTTGTAATTTTACGATAGGCCCACTTACCGGATTAAGCCCTCCCCACCTGTACTGGTACCAGACCTGTTGCTTTCGTCATTCCTTCGCAACCCAGGACAACTTCATCACCCATTTTAGACGTCATAGTACCACTAATTTAATTATTAAATTGAAACCTACGTTTTTTTAGTTATCGTTTATTAAGACGAATATCCTATGGAATATATTTTTTAGAAAACATTTTGGCGTTGTTCTGCTGTTTTTACAAGCAGTATCAATGAGTGCAGTATTAAAGAATATAGTTTTGCAAACCATTTTTCCAACTTTATCGGAGAAAATTTATAAGAAAATCACATAATATACACATGAGATGTGGATGAATTGTAATATTCTAGGAACCTATATCACCTTGTTTTAGGAAAGATGAAATAATATTGGTATATAAGATGAGTTATATAAATGAGCATAGGAACGTTAGGCCTTTATAATGTTGTTATTATTAACTAATACAAAGTTCTGACAAACTTATGGAGTTTTAAAACCCTTACTAAAATACTATTGTTAATTGAAGAGATTATCTATCTTGAAGGGATTTCCGAGCTAGTTTCGGCAGCCTCAGAAATCAAAGGATAATATAATCCCCGAAACAGAATTACGAAAAGGATGTATGAAATGTTTTTAAATCGCGGAACTGTGGAGCTTTGTTCTCTACTTTCTGAGAAAATGTATGAACCCAATAACAATAGCTAATGTTGTGATTCTCTTCTTCTGACAAGATATCGGGTGTTGGCTTCATAATTCACAGATCAAAAAGATAAAGGGTTTAACAAGGATTAAACAAAAAATCTATTTTAAAAATAAAAAAACTTCATTCAATTAAATAAAACCATTTTGCAACTTGAAAAATCCTGCGTTCACCATACGCTTATAATAGCCGTGAGAAACTTTTGAGAAATCCTAAAACCATCATCGGGTTCATCTTTAATAATAAACAACTATTATTATACTCGTTGTAGATAATTTTGTAAACAGAGTGTGTTCATTTTATTTTCCCACGACGTTGAAATGATAAGAGATTTCGATTTATTAATCTATGATTCATTTCAATTTTTAAATGCAAAATTCAAATTCTGATCCTTTAATGTTAAGGTTTTGAGTGCAAATAATCGAAAAATAAAATTTAAAATATGTATAATTCATATTTTTCTAATTTCCCGAGAACCATTATTGGAATTTTGACAACAATACGGAGGAAATATACATGATACTTTGCAACATGAGTATAAAATAAGACTCGTGATGTCAAAATATGCAGTTATTGCTTAATAAAGTCTACATAAACTCATTTTACAAGATTTAGAAAAACTTTTCTACCTGGAACAGCCAAGAGATCACGTGATCAAAAGCTGATTCCAAATCCAAATAAACAATGAAACATTATAGTGAACTATTTGAATCCGTAATTCACAAAAATTTTTGACAGAACATAGCTCGAAAAAGGAATTCTAGAGTTGCTAAGAACTTAATATGTGTATCAATTGCCAAATGTACGACAAAATTTAAAGTATACTCATAAGTTATATTTTAGTTCAAAGCAATAATTTTTTCGTTTTTGGAGAAATGTTCCTTATGTAGTAAACCATACATTACATCCAAAGTTATGAAAATAAAATTAATGTTTCATCTGTGATATATAAAAATAGTTAGTATTATGCCAACTGTATAACCTTCCAATATGTGCAAATGAACATTTATGAAGAGCAATATTAATTTTAGAAAGAGAAATATTGTATAGTATTTATTTTAGTTTGAGCAGAAAGTCTTAAAACCAAAAACTTGTATTGATTCATGAACTTGAAAGAATCCCTGATAGAAAGTGAAAGATGAAAGTGCTTGGAATTTGTAAACCTCCTCACAGGTTTAAATATAAAGTTTGTCTAAATTTGGGTACTAATATTTTAATACAAATAACCAAAAACATATGAACAGCAAGTTTTTATGCCTCATTGAATATGAGAATGAAAAATAAAATAGATTTAAAATAACCAGGAGGGTATTTCCAAGTTGTTTAAGCAAGGATATTTGTAGTTCATTGGTTAATGTCATTGTAAAGTTTGTATAATTAGTTGGGATTTAGTATAGAGGTGTATTATTATAAAAGGAATATAAATAGCTAGTTTTTATGATTCATTGAACATAAAAATACCAAATAGAAGCATTAAGTGGCCAAAAAAGCATTTTCATGCTATAGAAACCAGAATACTTGCACTTTATTGGCTATTATAATTATAAAGTTTATGTGATTGGTTAGGTTTTAGAATACATGTATTTTAATATAAAAGACATGTTAATAGGTTAAGTTTTTAAAAAAATATAGAATTCAAATATCCAAAAGGACATTTCCTTTTTATATTTGTATTTCATTGGTTAATATCATTATATAGTTAATGTAATAGGTTGGGATTAAGTTGATATGTGTGTTTTTGGTAATATAAAAGATAAAATACTAGCAATAAGTATCATACTTCTTTAGAACTGATGTTTTGTATTAAGGGTTTGTGGGTATTTTAGGTTCCATAAATTAAGTTATTAGAGAACTATAAAGTGTTAAAATAATTTAAGAGTTTCATGTTACAAGTTGTAAGTGAAGCCCATTTTACACGGTCAATTGTCGAATCAATAATAATGAAGCAATATTCTCAAACGTGGTATACGTTAATGTCAATATAATTGAGACAATATATCCCTCAGACGGTGAATATATTCAATATTGACCGTGTAAAGACTCGTTAATTTCTCAGCATTTCGTGTAGTGGAGTTTCTATTTGTTCAATATTTTTACATTGTCAGATTAACTTTATCGATTTTTCGATTTTGGTATTATTTAAGTAATGGAAGGTTATAAGGTAACATCTAACTAAATGTAAAATACATATTGTTTATTATAATTGGTTGGGATATCGTATATAGATGTGTGTTTTCAATAATATAAAAGGAAGACTAATAGTATCAGTCGCATACTTTTTTTTAGAACTTGTGTTGTTTTAAGTTAACATGAGGTTCCGTAAATGAAGTTATAACTGAATATTGAAGTGTTCAAATAATTAATAATCTTCGTGGTACCAATTGTGGGTAAAGGACGTTTTCAGACTCAAGTATAGTGTTAAGAGTTTTTGTTTGTTCAATATTCCATATTATTTTCTAGATGTTTCCTCTTATATAGTGTTATTTGAGTAACGGAAAGCCTCTATATAAAGGAAGAATACATGTAAGTTCTAAATTAATATACTTATAGTAATTTGTTGGGATTCAGTATAAATGTGTTTTCAATACCTTAAAAGGTAGAAAGCTAGTAATCAATATTGTACTTTAGCACCTGTTCTATATTAAGGGTTCATGGGGTTTCATTAATGAAGTTATTAGAGAACATTAAAGTGTTAAGATGATTTGTGAGCTTTATATAACGAGTTGTAGGTAAGAAAGTTCTAAGTCTTTCGTGTAATATTAAGGTTTTCTGTTTGTTCAATATTTTACATTGTTTGATTTATTTTCTCGATTTTCAGAGCCGTAACCGGTGATTTTCTAGATGTTTCCTCTTACATAGTGCTATTTAAGTAATGAAAGGCCCCTAACAACGCCCTATCATAAAGACATTCCATCTCTCACACTACTTAAGATAGAAGGAGGAGGAAAAAAAGGCACCTCGGGCATTTTCGAAGAGGGACTGTAATATGGCGTCAATTTGAAGCTAAAGGCATAAGCTTCGAGCTTCCCCCCTCCTCGGGATCTCCCGCCCTGCCCGGGAAATAAAAACGTAAACAAAGGGCCCAATGGGAACAGCTGATCGTGCCCCCACTCCTTCCCCACCAGCGGTGGTGGGGATAGGGTATATAAGCCGCTCTCAGCTGATGCCGGCATACAGACGGCCCAGCAGTCGAGTAAGAGGCCTTTACCTAACCATTCAAAACAGTCACTCATTAATAAAACTCCGTAAGACTTACGTGTTCTAGTAGTTCCTTTTTTATAAGATATATATATATTCGGTACAGAAGTTTTAAAGTATGGCGGCAGAACTTCTGTGTTGCGAGAGGTCCTGCGAATGCAGGGCATATTTCGACCCTAGGCTCCTGCGGGATAGCAGGGTCCTCGAAAATCTACTCAAGACTGAAGAATTATACACCACTAATAGTTCCTACTTCCAATGTGTCCAATCAGAGCTTACTCCAGACATGAGGAAAATTGTCGTCGAATGGATGCTAGAGGTTAGTTTTCTATATTTATTTTTCTCTAAATTGTTTCAATATTTCTTATCTATCTTACTATCCTCTGAAGATGATTACGTCACTTGACCCTTTTGCTAAATATTCAGCGGAATTCCTCGTCTTAATCTCGCTAGATTCATTAAAGTATTACTATAATTTTATCCAATTATATATGTATTGAAAGTGAAATTCCATGTTTTTTTCATTCGAAGTCGGGACTTTTCTAATAGTCTATTGTTGCCACCTAACAATGTTTCAACTGTTTTGTATCTTTGGAATGTCATTAATTTTTTTTTGCTTTGTTTTTTTCTTTCATTCCTTTGAAAAGTTCCTAGAAGTAGCAGACTGGAGTATGTTCTATTTTTTGAAACACCATTAATTCATGCATTAAAATTCTATTTTAATAATAATCGTCATAACTAACTTTTATGTATGTGTTACTAACAAATCCATACAATTGTCAGTAATTTATCAATATATGTAAGATTTTTTAGTATCATGAATTTTATCATGATTCTGAAATTATTCTTTTATTTATTTTTAATTACATGTTTGCTCATTTAAACTATTTTCCATTTTTGGCTAAAATGTCCGAAATTTCTTGCCTAGAAATCTGCCATTCTCGTCCCTCCGGATATTCGATAAGATATCTTTCGACTTCCGTCGCGAAAAATGAATCTTATTCTGTTATTTCAAGGGTGCCCTTCACCTGAATAAAAATTAACATTTTTTATATTTAGAAAGGAAATTTATTTTTATGTTTTCTTCAAATTTACAATTTTTTTTTAATTTGTTAGGAATTTTATTAGGGTTTATTTTTCGATAAAAAAATTTGTTTAATATTTCCTCTCTTTCTATTGCAATTTTATGTAACTTTAATTATATTTATTCTACACCTTTTTTAATTATGTGTGTCCTATGCTATGTAATATATATTTCATATGTTATATAATATATTTGTCATATAGCTTGTAGTTTTTCTTTTCTAAAGATACTGGGATTTCACGGCTACCAGCTGTTTGAAGTTTATTGATAAGTTCCCGGTATCCGTTACACGTCATTTTTCTTCTAACACCTGGAATACTTGTGGTCTATTCCTGTTTGCATTTCTTATCTGTTTCATTCTTAATTTTCTTTCCTGGCGCCTCAGTGAATTTGCATGCGTGAGAATTTCTGTGTTGGATTATTATAAACTATTGCGCCCGTATGATTATTGTATTATTAACTCTTTTTTTAAATAATATAATATATGTTTTATTATATATTATGTTGTGAAAATATTTTAAATTTCGTTGATGCTATAATCCTAATTGAAAATCGAAGGGGCTGGAATTCCCTTTCATTTCACTCTCCCTTTCAAAGAGGAATGCCGTCTATCCCATCGCCGCTCATGTCTCGAATTTTTTATTTACAATATTTTAATCTATAACGTTTCTCATTAATGAAATAATAACACACAAATTAGATTTCTATAAATATCGCATATTTTCATTCATGGTTATAATTTAAATTTAGAATGAACAGTTATTAACGTTGTATTAATACAAAGAATAAAGTATTATTGTTCTAAACATAGACGTTTATGTTTAAGTCGGAAATATGAATGAAAAGGCCATTCATTAATTTTTTTTTTATTATTGCATTCCTTAACTATTGCTGTGTAATCATTGAGGAATTCATTTATTTCATTTTTTTTTTTTGTGTTCATCAAAGAGCCGCCGATTTCCCCCCCTCTTTTTCTCTGTCGGCATTCCTAACACTTTTCAACAACTTGTTGCTCGCCCCGCCGGCTCCAGAGTGGTAAACTAGTCGGCGATTAGACTCGATTAACTGAAAGACAAGGAGACACAATCTCCATGGCCCGTGATGAGCATGATTTCACCCATATTACACCTACGGACACTTATTTCACATTTGATACACAGAGTGTACTATTGTTCCTCTGGAGGAGTAGGCTGAATTATGTATGAGGCCGACAGCGAGGTACTTAACCATATCCTGTCCCGGCCCCGGATTCCTCTCTTGTCTATCCGATGGAAGTTTCATTGACCGAGGCTTCTTGGAACGAGGATCTTTTCAAAATGGATATCTAATCAGCTGTTAATTTATACTGTTTTAATCAGCTGTTAAATTCGAGTTTTAAACAGCTGTTAATTTTTATAAAAGTACGATTAATTATTTTTCCAATAGCTAGTCCATTTATATTAATTCATTTAAAAATTAGCCTTATTTATTTTTCATTTTTTTATTTCCATCTATAATTTTATCTGAAAAAAATATATTCACGTCCAATTCTAAATTTTTATGAATAATATATTTATTTTTAGAAAATCTTTCCTTGAATAGTCATTTCTTCCTTGATATTAAGTCATATAAATCGAGTGGCTGGCTGGATTTTTATTGTCAATATTCTATGATTTTGCATAATGGGAAAACCGTGAGTCTCGGATTTTGCAGGAAATCTTTAGGAAATTACTTAAGTCACATTGATAGATGAAATTATTATTTAGAGTAAAATTATGAAGTTATCTCATAAAGATTAATTTTAAAATTATCTTCTCATTTTCTTGTTATAGTTTCTTGTCCCTTTTTTCTTGCCCTTAGGCCGTTCTCTGAAACAATCTAAAAAAAATTATCTTTACTCACATTATACTTACGTTGTACATTTTATGAAATAAGTTAATCGAATGTCTGTCCTTAAAAAAATATAATAGTCCTCCAATAGTGCAAATATTTCAACACAAATTAGTTTTTAAGTAATTTCATTTTTTTTTTCTATCTTCCAGTGCCATCAAAATTAGTCACAAAACAACATATACATATTTTCTTAAAGTAATAATCTTACATCCTAATCTCGAATTCAGGATTATAGAAATCAAATATCTAATTTTGAAAAACTTCAATACTGTTTTCAGCGAATTAGGAATCAGAAGTAGTATATTAGTTTTTATATTACAACTTGTGAACGGAAGTTGACGATTTGCTTGTCTAATATTATCTCAGCATCAGAAAATTTATTATAGAGACGAGCTTTATTAAGTTTTCTATATTTTGTGTCGTTTTATCTTTCTATTAATCTTGTTATGTAAATCTAGTTATTATCTTGTCTTTGAAAGGTATTATTTAATGGGAATTAGTTCTCCTTTTTCGAATATATCTATTAGATATTTCTAATGTTTTGTATGCACTGTACGATACATCCTGACAGTGGCAGATATAAGACAGGCGACATTGCACGCACACCTCTTGGAATACCATACTCTTGGACAATCTTGATATTCGCGACAGATCCTCCGCCGTAATTTGTTCTTCGGCTAAGAAGTGGCGGAGGTTCCCACAGTCTGTCAGCTCCTGATGGAACATCCATCCGGGACCATTGTCGAGAAGTCGCCGTTCAAATCCTCTGCCCTTGGTCGCTCTTCTATTGTTTCTCGATAATCGGATCCTTCAAACAGCTGTTTTCTTTTCTCAATAATCTTCATTGTTTAATATTATTTATTTAATCAATTATATTTATAGGAATCTTCCGTTACATAATTGATTCCTTTTATCTTATTTTAAGTCGGGTATATTCTTAAATGTGTGGATTATTTGAGAAGATTTCGTAAGATTTTATTACTAAAGAAGGAATGTTATTCTGATACTTTCTCGGAAAGTGTGGATCATGTTCATTCATCTTCTTGGTTATGTAACTTCATTCATTCATTCATTTGTAGTGATTAGTTCTTACATCATCAGTGCAAATTGTTTTTGCAAGTTTCATTTCAATGTATTATAATGTTATTGCACAATATGTTAATTTATTATTTTTAATAACAGACAAAAAATTAATGTTTTTCAAATGAATATTTTTAAGAATTTATATATTTTTATAATCCATATATTTTTTATTTTTACAATGTTCGATTTACAATATTATTATAACTCATATATTATACTTTTTTTTTATCAAAACCAAGATCGGTTATTCATATAATTAAATTCAAATTTGTAATTATCTCGCTAAATATGGTTATTGTTGGTGTTTGTTGATTCAAAATTGAGCATAGTTCTTCTTTTTTTTTTTTTTTTCAATTTTGCATTTAATAAATAGTTAATAGTAAAAATGACTAGTAAATCTGTTGGATGGGTTCTGAAGCTTATATTTTTACGTTAAGTCAACCAAAGGCTATTTAAGGGCCGCCTAAAACCCTCAAGAATTTCACATATCCTTTAAGGAAGTCCCCTTTTTTATTTTTCGCACATTTACCTTTCATGCTCACTTGTATTTTTTAAAAATGTAAATGGTAATTTTATATTAAATATCAACTAAAATATTTTATATATTTAAATTTTTTGAAATGAAAAATTCTTCATTTTTGTTTACTCATTTAAAAAAACAAACAAGATAGGTGGTATAATAATTTAATTAATTAAATTCAAAATTTTAGTTAAATATGTTTATTGCAGGTGTATTTAAAAAAATTAAAATTCATTCTAGTTTCTCATATTTTTTTTTTACATAATCAGCACTGTTTTGCGCACATTTTGCTGAGGGAACCCTCATAGCTTTTTGGTAATTTTTGCGCTAAGTTCAACTCTGTTTGCTATATTTTTTTTTATTTATAGACAGACAGTTACGTTCGTTTTTGTTTGACCTCAGTTCTACCTTTTCCTAAACGTTCTCTACACGCCTTCAAGATTAAATTTCATGAACTGGTTCGAAATTTCCTTAAACGAATTCCTGAGTACCTTTCCAGTTAGCATTGTTAGTAGCGTGTCGTAAGGGCGAGCGTTCGTTCTCTACCGACTCATTCACAAGTACGGCTCGTAGTGACTTAATTCCCGGCGGTTATACCCGAACAATTACGGAAGAACTGGCGAGGAATGTTTCCACCTCTTTATGTATATTTCACAGCCGAGGGAACAAGTGTTCGGTATTAGTGTCCCTTTGTTTAACACTTATTGTTTGTGTTTGCTTCCATTGTTGACACGTGTCCCACACGTGTTTGTCCACGTGGGACAGGTTGAAAGTCCTCTTATGATAATCCGTACCGTCCGCGCGTACTTCGTCCGGGATGGACTAGTATGTACCGCTATCTATGTTGTATATGAAAAAACAAACTGCCTTAAAAACAATATATAAGGATTCGACATTATGAAGATTATTTCCGGATATAGAAATTTTATGCGTGGGCGTGCGGTCGAATCTGCACATGAAAGACGGTTTGAACTGCGCAGTATTGAGTCATCTGAACTCCGCACAACTTAGCTTTCAATTTTCGTAACCTGGTTTCCTAATTCTACGGTCACGAATTGCTGCGTAGAAGATATTCTTATTTCAACTATAAAGTCGACGAAGGTTTATTCTTCGTAACACACAAAAAAAAAAAACTCAACTTTGTGTTTTCATCCTACGTAGTGTAAATGGTGGATGAAAATTATTTAATGCTACCAATAAATTTCTCTGTGTAAATAATAGTTTTTTTTGCATTCTCAAAAATAATTGAATTTTTACTTATACATCCAACTTAATTTTTTTTTTTTTAGTTTAATAATTTCAAGCAAACTGTTAATAAATTATATATAAATATATTATTTAAAAAAATTAATCTTAATTTTTCTATGCTTAAAAATTTTTTCTTGGAAACTTCTTGCAGTTTCTTTTATTTTATTTTAGTATTAGGATATATAAAAATAACATGAGCTCGGTGATTATTTTACAAATTGCATAGCATTTAATTACATATGTGCTGAGCTACTTTTACCTCCTACTCTTCTAATACAAAAATAAGATTTTAGAATAAAAATTTATGCTGGAAATGTTTTGTTTATGTTGATAAAAATTTTGTTTTATGTTTTTTATGTTGTTTTGATAAAAAATAACACAACATGAACTATAGGATACATGTAAATTAAAGTTATACAATTAGAGCAACGAGTTGTGCAATTAAATGAACAGTTGCATAATTTGTAAAATGGGGGTTGGACCGCCATTAGGCGGACAGGGGGTAATCCCCAAGTAATTAAAAAATTTTTGATTTTATTTATTTATGAGCCAGCAGTACCTGAGATTATTAATACACTTCGAGCTCCCTACCAAATTTATTTGTATTTCAATAAAATTTATTCTGATTAATTAATATTTTTACTGAAAAAAAATCTGTATTTAACTCAGTAATTACTGTGCGAAATTAGCCTGTTCTTATTTTCATCATTTTCGAGCCTATATTGTAAAATATTCCTCTTAATTTATTTTCACGTTATAAAATGATACTTTTAATTTTTTTTTTTTTTTGGTTACTGTAAATAATCTTTCGTTCGGAATAAAAGGTTTTGTATCACATATTTATGAATGAAGTTAAAGGTGAAACATAAAAGAAGAGTTTAATTTACTATTATGAATTAAATAAAATATCACTAAAAGCTATCAATATTGTTTATCTTCTCTTATTAAATAATTTTTACCCCTAAAAATTTTTCATATTTAGAATACTATCGACTAAATTTATTGTTGGAATTTTTCCGTAACTTCATGTTTTGCTACTCATAGTAGTATTTACATTGGTTAGGGGGTGGTTAGGTTGACTTCATTTACGCCTAGATTTATGACTATTTCAAATTATGCTTGTTTAGTTAGAATTTAGAATTAACAATTTAAGTTGGTTAATTTTTTTAATTTAAATTGTTTTAAAGACATATACTACAGTAAGACCAGTTATTTCGCCTCCTGTAGCCTCGATGTCCTTTTGATCGAGTCTGTGTGAACCAACCCTTAACAGAAGGGCACAGCCGGTTGCCAACCCTTACGAAATCCCTTCCGCCTCCGTGTAACAATTTCAGTACTTCCTTTGTGCCCCCCCCCCCCCTTGTTGCCTTTCAAGACTCTCTTATTATTCTCAGCCTTTCTGTGTGAGAACTGTTCAATAGCCTCTCTTACAGTCTGCCTTATAATACAATGCTTAACCAAGTTATTTATTTTTCTTTTCTTTTTTTTTTTCAGGTGTGCGAGGAGCAAAAGTGTACTGAAGAAGTGTTCGTACTGTCGGTGAATTTCCTCGACAGGTTTCTGTCGGTCGTTCCCTTAACTAAAGCACATCTTCAGCTAGCTGCTTCCGTTTGCTTGCTAATGGCGTCAAAGCTGCGTGAACCTAACCCACTCAGTGCCAGGCTCCTTGTACACTATACAGACTATAGCATATGTATTGACCATATACCGGTGAGTACGATGTACATTTATATTATTAAGGATACAGGAAACAAATAAGAAATCCCACAACGCTAAAAAAAAAAAAAAATGTATATCATAATTTAAAACTCTAGCAAGATAACATAAACTAAAAAAAAAAATCTAAAATCTATTGAAATTATATCATTTTTTTTCCTGTATTCTTCATTTTAATTAATAATTTAATTTAATTTTTTTATCTGCATATTTCGACGCCACCATGATAAAGTAACTATTTAATGGAGCATTTCCAACGATGTAATTTCATTACTTTATCATGGTGCCATCGATTATATTTCTAAAAGATGTATTTTGTCGGTACCCAATCATCATATCTAATGGTTAAGCCATCATTTTGAAGATTTTTCTTCTACTTCTGTTGGAAAAATTAATATAAAAATAAAGTATGTGCGAGATTAATAATATGAAATATAAATAACAGATAATAACTCGTTTTTATTACTTACAGTATGTAGATTTTTAGTTTCTGAGACATTTAAATCAATATCTTCAAAATAACTCGTTATTTGATTTTCAATACTATTTTTTTCATTTTCGGCTCCCTAACACGGCTTCACGTTAAGATAAAATTTTTAATAATAGCTCATTACAAAGAGGATGAAATGATGAACATTTCTCTCGCTAATAATATGCAGGTCTAATTTTTTAGTTTTTCGAGATATTTTAATCCAGTTGATAAAATACTTCAATTAGTAGACTCCAGCCGACTTTACCCGAGCGTTAAGCATCGGAATTTTGACGGCTCAGTATAATTCACTATCCACAAAACAAGTTTTCACTTTAAAAAAATCATATCACATCGAAATTTTAAGGGAAAAAGTTAAGAAGCTAGAGAGTTCATATTTTAATGTAATAACAGTACACTGACATTATATCGCAGCTTCTAAGATTGGGTTATTGTCCAATCACACTTTTTAATCTTGGGAATATGTTAACTTGGGATAAGTGTTCTTGAAGGATAGCAGTTCATATTACACCGAAAAGAACTGATTACCTCTTTTGTAAAGAGAAAAAAAAAAAGGATTCCGTAAATCATTGCCTTGGAAAGATAGTGTTTTCCGACCGGACCATAAAAAAATGCTACATTATGTAGGATGCTTGGGCGCCTCAGGGGATATTTAACATAACTGTACAGGGCTACAGGTAACAGGTACCTGGCCCTTCGGCTATGTCTGAGTCTATTCTCAGATAACATGTTTTCGGTAAAAAAACAAAATTTAATTTCGTTATATGTGACAATAATTGCATTGAGTAATTTTTTATATTTGCTGATATGAAATATCAATAATTAGGTTAAGTGGAAAATCGAAAACCGCAATCATCGGACGGTTATTACCGAATTTGTTAAACCTGAGACATTTTATTATAAATGACATAGAAGCTAGGAAATGAGTTCTCATAGAATATTAACATCTATACATATGTTTAAACGAGTTGCTTCTAGTATTTGAAGAGTTCAGGTTTACGTTTATTTTTTATCTTCAAGAGTGCCAATAATTTTATCTTTGTATTTCTCTAATTTCGGCAACAGATTGCCCTTCCACTTATCGAATCCGCTCCGGCGCCGCGGCAAAGATATCACCAGCCCAAAATTTATCGTGTGAAGAGGACAGACGATAAGTGACTCTTTTTTTTTTTCTTCTCCCACATCGGCTTTGCTCTATGAAAAACCCTTTATCAGCTGGTAGAGGCGTTTAAAAGGACTCGCGAATGTGGCCGCCAGGATAGCAACGGCTGCACAGAAAAAAAAAAAAAAAAATCCGACGACATCTGCCTCCTCGCGAATTCCGAGTGGGGAATGAGCAGGATATGCCGTAGTGTTTCCTCTGCCCCATAGTCAAGGCCTCGCAGGATTCAAGGGTTCGAGGACGGTCGCGATAGCAAAAATTTGCATTCAGTCGAAGTATAGTTTCCTCTAAAATAATTTACTACTGAACAAAATTCATTGATCTTGGTTACTGTTATTGTTATTTGAAATACAATATTGTCTTAACCACATTATTAAATCATACTATAATATCATAAGCTGTTATAGGAGGAAATTCTTTAATAACGTGAAAATAAACACTGTTTATTAAAAAAAAAAAATTGAAAGTGCAGTAGTGTTGCTTGAAACCTGTCTTGGTGCTCTGCTTTACAAGAACAAGACCGCTTAACTGTTGCAAGACCAAGACTAAATAGAAAAAAAAATAATAATTTTTGTGAATAAAAATTAAGGAAAAATATTCTCTAATACTTGACAATTTTAGTTAATATATGTAAAGAATTGGTTTAACCAATATACTTTTACACTTAACTCTTCCAATTTTTCATTCGAACTTAATTAGGTTTCCCCAATCTGAAAAATTACAGTAATATCTGTATTGTAATAAGTTATAGGTAACTGCAAGACTATTGTGAGACTCGTCTTGCTCTCTCATTTGGGAAATACTAAAGTGGAGTGCCTAGTTTTGGAATTATATGTATCGATTAGTTATTTCCTCAAAATTTAATTTTGTTTATTTATTATATCCAACACTAAAGGAGATAGGGATCATTGAATTTAATGTTCTAAAATTTATTATTAAATTTTAAGTAAAAATAACCGACAGGTACCTTTTAATTGTGAATGATGAACTCTATAATAAAGAAATAAGAAAAAGTATAAAACTGATTTTAGACCTAAACAAATTGAATTTTAAACTCGAATGGAATTCAGCAATCTTGCAGTGTTAACGACCCTATAGGACAAGTTCCATGGAGCGATGATAAAATTCCTTCAGAAGAGACACAGAGCGTTCCATTAACATCCATGGAACCGACTGTTGCTATGGCCATTCCGAACAGGTTCCATCGAGGGACAGGTTCTTGCGGATTAGGAGACATCAGGATTTCGGGTCATTTGGTCGAGTAATGGCCGGACAATTTCGTCTCATTAAGTGCTAATAATGAAATGGTCGATTCTCTTTCACATTCCAACTAATTACTGATGTGTATATATATTGCAAATAATTTATAAATTATGAGTTTCTTGCTACTCATTGTGCTGGTGTTAAAAAATAAATATAATAGAAAATGCTCTTTTTCATGACACGGATATATAATTAGACTACTAGAAGAATCGCAAAACTCTTCAGGTTTTCTATAAAGCCTCCCCCCTCCCCTCTCCCTTTCTCTAGTTTTAAATGCCAGCCCGTGCTGAAGAACATCCAGTACATAACTAATTTCTTTTTTGGCTTCTTCGGGCGATGATCAGATTTCCGATGGCAGTCTCCCGTCCTTGAACCCGCGACAGTTTTGGCATTATTCATGGACTGTGCCAGCGGACTCTTTCTTCGCGGCACGTCCTGTAATGGCTTCTATCTGCTATAATTTGGTTTTGATATAATCTGATAAGGGCCTTCCCCCCCCCCACTCCCCAGACCTTGCCAAGGTGAGCTGCCTGCCTTCTTAGTCCTCTGGTTTTTTTTTTTTTTATTTATTTACTTGACTTTTTTTATTTTCGATTCGTGCTAAATTACATCCAGTGTCCGCCTTTAAAACCACCCGCCATATCCAGACATGGGTTGATTTTTCTTTGAACAGATTCCGAACTGGCTTATATTTCATGTTTGTATAAAATTTATTTTTGAAATTTATAAAAGAAAAATTTATAAAAAAAGTTGTTGGGTTTCAATTAAATAGAAAAAATCGAACTGACCACAGCAAATTTAGTTATATATGAACTATTATTTTTTAAATTCTACTTCTACTTAAACAGTTTTTAAGAAGAGGAGAACAGTCAAATTTCTTTGGGAGAAGGGTCATGCGCCATAGAGAAATAAGACAAGATAGGATTTTGTTTTATTTTCTTTCATATTTTAAAATTTGGAAAAGACGTTGCATTTTATAGTTTCCATGCTCTTCTAATGTTTAAGTAAATAGTAAATAAGTAATGCTATTTAAAGTAATAGATTTCATTTTTTTGGGGGGGGAGAGAGAGGGTGGTGGCTTCAGCCCGAAAAAGCTTACTTTTTTTAAATAAAAGGTTGATTACTTTCGAAGAAAAAGAAATAAACTTAACTATCTATACTGAAGGTGTTTAGGTCATTCTTGAAGTCCTATTGAATGTAATTACACGAACAATAATACTTTTAGAGATAGTTTGTAAATATTTTTTTCTTTTAAGTCCCTAAATTCAAAAAAGAAAATCATGAATACGCTACTTCTCAAAAGTAGCATTTATTAGTCGGTGGCACAGTTTTTATCAGATTATTAACATCCGCATTTTATTTATGAAAATTCTCAGAATTAGTTCCTTTTCAATCTAGAGATCGTCATACTTTGTTTATTTAATTAAGTACTAAATACTCATTTGATTTTCACTAGAATCTTAAAGTAATTTGAGCACAAACTCAAGAAAAAAAGGTAGCTTTTAAAAGTAGTTAGCCATTTGGCCTGAACTACCCACTCCAAATGTCAAAATAACGAGGTTGTATAGGCAAAACTGCCCAAAATTTTTGTATGCCATTTTTCTCTCTCGATTTTTTGATCAAATTGTCTTACGATCCAATTGGAAAGCATGAGTTTTTAGTATCTAAGTAAATAAATAGACAATGTTTCCCGACCTCTAGATTGAAAACGCTTCAATTCCAAGAGTTTTCGTAAATAAAATAGTTGAAGGTTACGATGAGATGAAGCCATTCGCGAAGTTTCAGTGGGATGTTAATGATTTGATAAATAGGGGTTCTGTACCATGGACCATATGCTTTTACTCTTAAATCATGAAAATCATATCTTCTGCGAACCATTTTTTACTTGTTACAAAAATTATTTTCATCTCAACTGTTACAAAACTAAAAGTTATTAAGGATAAAAAGTAACTGTTTCTAAGCCTTTGGCTTCTTTATTTATCTGAATCCTCTTGGTTCAAGTATCAAGTACTCTTATTTGAGACGTGATTCGTGACTGAACATTTCGGACTGCGATCAACAGTTGATTGCACATTAAACTCCCGTTCCTTCATTTATTGGGGACTCGGGCGAGGTCCTCCCTCCACGTTGACACACCTGGATCGAAGGTATTACAGTAGGTGAGTCAGGTTGCCCGGTGCGGTAACGCTTCGTAAACTAGAAGCACATTGTGCCATGCGTACAAGTCGCCAGCTGCTTCCAGTAAAAACCAGGCAGCTGCGAGTCCATTATCTACTTGTTATCCGCTGAGGCAATCGGTGTCAGGATTTCGATTCCATTTCTCTCTTCGAAATCAACCCCAGTCGTCAAAAGTCAGTTTTGAAAAAGAAATTAAGTAAAAAAGGAATATCGTCGGGTTATTGCAAAAAGTCATCGAGTGCATTTTTGATGTAGGTTAACTTTCGAATATGTTTTTTTGTAAATCTCGACCTTATTTATTTATACAAAAGAGAGAGGGGTAATGTAATGATAGGACGCTGACTTAAAATCCATAAGGTCCCAGATTCAAGTCCGGCAGATGAATTATTTAATAGGTTTCGACGGCCGTGGATTAACCCTTGGGTCGTGAGACCCTACTGGGTATAGCCAGACCATGTAAAATGGGTACCCTAAATTAAATAATTGAGCAAGGGGGAAACCTGCTGGCTGAGCTCGATTTTGGTCAAATCAAGTTGCACATTATAGATTTAGTACTTCCTTGTGCATGCAAATGTATGTATATATATATATAAACGTTCATGCTTAAACCTCCCAAAATTATAATAATGATAATTACTTAGAAAGAAAAGTAAAGTAACTAATTACTAGTAGTGTTGCCCAAATGCGAGCAAACTCAGGATTGGTCATGGTCTTGCGCAAGAGTTTCGCAACGGTCTTGTAGTTACTTATTAGCTTATTACTATAGAGATATTACTGTAATTTTTTTAGATAGGAGAAACCTAAGTAAGCCCGAATGAAAAATTGGTCGATTTAAATGCAAAAGTATATTGGTTATACCAATTATTAACATACAGATTGTCAATTATTAGTAACTATTTCGCCTTAATTTTTATTTAAAAAATTGATTTTTTTTTATCAGTCCTGGTCTTGGTCTTACAACAGTTAGGTAGCCTTGGTCTTGGTCTTGCAAAGTGCAAGACTAAGACCGATTTTGGGCAACACTAATTACTAGGGATCGACCTATATCGGAATTTTGGCCGATACCGATATTTCAAAGGCCGATTTATGGTTTCCTCCCCATTTCGTCAAAGTTTCTATAGTTTCACATGGAATACCCTTCTTATTTATAAATAATTTTAACCGATAAAACTATACTTCAGCATATTGGCCTTTCATTTCTATATGTTTAGTATTTTACCGAGATAAATATATTTAAACCATTTTTTAAAATTTATTTATTTATTTTTTTTTTTACCCTCCTGGCTCCAGAGTTTGAGCAGATATCGATATTCTAACACCGATATATCGGCCTTATGACCTTATTTTATTATGATTTATAGAGTTTCATTTGCAATAAACATTGTTTTCATTCCTAATAATGTGTCTTCAAGG
The DNA here is from genome assembly GCA_928085145.1 of Nezara viridula. Taxonomy (NCBI): domain Eukaryota; kingdom Metazoa; phylum Arthropoda; class Insecta; order Hemiptera; family Pentatomidae; genus Nezara; species Nezara viridula. The sequence continues at coordinate 149,490,256 of OV725080.1, read as the reverse complement.
AATTAACATAAACATAAATTTGAGAGAAGACCGATAAATCGGCACCTCGACAATTTTTTTTTATATACTTATTTATTATGCATATAAAGTATATAATAATTTTTATTATTTTTACATTTTGAGGATAGAAGTTTCAGCTCGAAAGCCTCACCCCTCCTTAGATGTGGTCTTTTATTTAATTTTGATTGTAATTCATATCCTCCACACATTAGGCCCCAAAGATAGTAAAAGAAGCCTATTCTTCGGTTCCTCCTGGGGTTGTTGGCCTGGTAGAGACTCCTGCGGGAGTAGAACACCCTTAGATTGGCCATTGTCGAGATACCCGGTTCATTTATTATTCGAGGAGACAGCGGTCGGGAGAGGACTGCCTATAAAAAGTTTCATTTGTGTTTAGCTGAAAGGTGAGGTACCCACCATTTGTAAGGCGAGCTTACCTTCCCCCATTATGGAAGGTGGTGTGTAAGTCAGGTCTAATCCACCGATTTATGTGAGTCCGATTGTCTGCATCATCGTCTCATTGTGGACGATCGCCGTAGTGGATCTACCATCCAGTCTTGTTAAGTACCTCCCGTCTGAATTTAATATTTTGTTTTCAAGTGGATAATTCCTAATTAAATTACTGTTCTAGAGATAGGGGGGAGGCTCTTATCCTGATAGCATTATATCTAATAGATCATAGTGGCAGAGATTAGTACTTGAAGAGGGTTGGAACTTGCTCCTGAGCCAGGTGGTTGGTGGTAACCCCTTGCCATTGTCAGCCCCGGGCTCAACAAGTATTCAACAGTGCCTATTCAACTATTCAACAGGCAACTGCCACTCCACGCTATTGTTTTTCACTTGTGGCGAAATGTTTCCTTTGCACTCAATAATAACAATAACTACTAAGAATAATGTGCTTTATTTGTTCTGGGACAAGTTGGTCGGTGGTACATACTCAATCAAACTTCGTGAATCTTATCGTAAGCTAAGACTTTTTTTTCTACGTTTTAATTATTTTAAATAATTTAATGAGGTACTAAAAACTCATAAAAATCTATTTTGGCATTCTGGGGATAGGTCACGCCTTAACGGCCCGATATTTTTGTAGGCCACTTTTTCTCAATTTTTGTGATAAAATTATTTTATTTTTTTGTTAAGTTTTTAATGAATCATTTAATCGACAAAGTTAAATAATTTTATAGTACCGCGAACTAAGAACCTTCAGAATAAAATACAATAACAGAATTGTAGTGGGTAAGCCTCAGAGAAATACAAAAAAAGAATAACAAAAAAAAATATAAGTTACCTTCTAAATCAGTTAAGAAAAAAAAAATGATTAAAAAGGAATTAATAATTTATACACAGTTAAGACCATCCAGACAGTTCAGAAGAGATGAAGTGGTATTTACAGGCTTGAGTATTGAATACAGCCGTCTCACCCACGGCTAATGACAAACTAGCCAACTCCAAACCGTCAGTACTGTCAAACAACCCTCACAACGAAGCTCATACCCGAACACTGTGCTAAATATAGCAGGAAAACGGCCTACTTAGCCATACCTAGATCTCTCGCCAAGGCTTAAGTGAGGACTGTAGTTACCTTAACAAAGTAACCAATTTTTTAAAAAGAGATTACTTTAAAACAGAGCACTTCACAATAATATCTAAAACACTATCAATTTGGCGGATAATCCAAGAAAACTGGTAATGATAACCACAGAAGTTTTTTGCCCTATAAACCAAAATAAAAAAAATTATACACATGCTAACAAAAATACCATTTTTATAAATAAAAAGTTATTGAACTGTGGGATTTAAAGATGGTATTGAATGAAAGATAGATCCGGATCGTTCGGAGTAAAGCCGTGGTTTGGTTCGTCATCTATAAATTTGAAGATAGAGGACGGGTATTGCGGAAATGGACAGAGGATATGGATTTAAGGAAACTCTGATAGGTATTATGGACGGCGGCGGGATTGGATGACTTGGTTGAGGAAGTATGAAGTCATTTCAAATCTTCATAATAATAAGCCATCTCTGGGGATCTTGACGAATTATACAAAAAGCAATTTATCAAACATTTTAGGTTATCCTCGAAATCACAAGAGACGGAAGTTACCAGGAGCCTACGGCTTTCTACTAGAAACTGGACGGAAACTGTTTCAAGAAAAGAATTTGATCAATGGTTATAATGGTGGTTTAAAATAAATAGCAGGTCTTCTTTTAAATCTTGTTGAATAGATCAGAATAAAAACTAGGAATTTCAAATTATATCCAGGTAATACATCCTCAGATAAGAATGGCGTCTATTCGAAGGTCTAATCTCATTTTCCTGATAATGGCACGTTGATAAATCGTTTTTTATGTTGTAGATAGTTTCGTGCCCTGAGTTGGCAACTACAACAGCTCTTTATTAGTAGCCTACTTAGGAGAGAATTGCCCTCAATGTGAAAGGTGTATGAAACCTGTTGCCTGTACTCCGGCCTAACAAAGACCCCCGGGCAGCTGCCATGATTCGGTAACCAGTTGCTCCGGCGATGCATAAAGATGTTAATGTAGATAACACTCCGTACACCTGCCCCTTGACGACATGTGCTCGGAGTAGGTTTCCTGGCCGCCTGTAAACATCGGCATTTCTCGGAGTTCGTTCATCTTTGACCGGCGAGATGAAAAAGGTCGAGGGGCAATATTGACAGAGCGGCCGTGAATGGAGTTGGTGGTGGGGATTCGGCCTTGGGTCTAGACTGTGGCCGCAGCAATCACCACCATTGGTCCCTCGGCGAACCAATCACCTTCTAGAACGTGCTCGGGTCCGCCTATCGAAAAAGAAACGCATTACCGGCGTATCCTTGGCCTTGAAGGTAATTGGGGCGCCACGATTCACAGGATTTTCGCGATTCGAACACGTCTTTTTTCAAGTCTCAAAAGTCAATGCTGATTCCTCGAATTAGGGAAGGAAGAACATACAGAACGTCCGGAATGTAATCTTCCGATCTTAGTCCAAAGAGGATGCTGGAATCTCGTCATAACTCCTGAGACGGAGCGAGCGAGTCTTCTTCCCTTTTTCTCGATGGAATGCGCGGGAAGCTTCCTCTAGGCGCCAAATAGACACGCTCCTTTCTCTATATCCTTTACGGTGCGTTAGGCCCGTTCTCGGTGAATACCTCTGGATTCTTCCAGTCATTGTACTACTGGAATCAATCACGGCAGAAAAAAATGTGATAGCTACATCTTTAGTACTTTGGTGTAAACAAGTTTGATCGAGGATGACCGTGTAGAAACCTTTACTCTTCATTAATATACAAATCGACTTACGTATCTAATTTAAAAAAATACATTAACAAGGCGAGATCAATAATACAATATATAAATTATAAATAATAACTCATTATAAAGAGGATAAAATGTTGAACATTTACCTCGCTTACATTATGCAGGTCAGATTTTTAATTTATAGTTTCTGAGATATTTTAATCCATATGTAAAAACATTTCAATCGACTCTAGTTGACTTTATCCGAGCGTTAACACTTCTCAAATCTGACTGATCAATCAAATTCATTCTCAACAAAAAAGTGCAAAAAGGACCTAAAGAAGTTTTTATTAAAAAAATTAACTCAAGTTGAAGCCTACAGTAAGTTTACTGTATCTTATATTTAATATTCGGAGCTAAGCCAGGGGACCTGGACTTAAAGATAGTCCCACAAGAAATTTTTAAAATTCTCAAATCAAAACTTAGTTTTCTATACCATTTGAAACAATGAAGTGATTGTACATATTATATATAATGTGTGTTGATTCAAATTAATCATTAATTATTTTTAAAAGTTTTTTTGTGAAGGGATGTTAAAAAGCCCCTAACCTCCTTGAATTCACTAGTGCAAACATCAGCATTTTATATGGTTCTACCTTTTTTTTTTTTTTTTTTTATAAAATAAACTAACGTTTATAAAATAACAGCATAAACGTATATGTTGAGTTCTCAGACAACCCTAGCTCTCTGTAGAGTTTTCCGTAAGTAGCCTTTGATTTGTGTCCGAAAACTGACTGTAGTGCCTATCGGCACACGGAAGCTTCCAATAAGTTTGTTAAACTTAAAAACGCCTCATAATTTAATTCTTAATTATTTATTTTATGTATTATCTTTAGTTGTCAGCAATTTCAGATAGCAAAGGTTTCCTTGTTAAAATTTAGGATGGCTCGTATTTTATTCTATACATATATATCTTTTTTTTTTTGGAAGATAGATTACGAGCTCATCCCGAACTAGATACACAATCGGATGTCACCTGGTGAAGAAGTGACGCCACCGGGTGTGTTTTGTTAGGTATATCGGCCCCCCCTAACTTATCGGCCTCCGAGCCAGGTATCGGGGCATTGTGTTCCTCATGCAGCTGGGGGGTTCGTGCCCCATTGTTACCCCCCTCACCTGGGCTGTCGGAAACAATGAGGGACTTATTCTTAGTCATTAGCATTATTAAACGGGCGGCTCTCATTCATACAATACCTCTTCGGCATTCTTAACAACGCTGCTAACCGCTCAAGATTGAGGGGTAGGCTTGGAAGGAACGGTCGCTAACCTGAGGAATAAAACGACAGTTGAAGATTTTTTTCTCGTATCTATTATTAGAGGCGTCTCATATTGAATGATGCATTCATTTACATTCGAATGAGGATGACAAAAAAATTGTCAGGAATTTCAGTCAAAATTTCTTTAATGGGTTAGCGGACGTTTCTACCCTTAAAAAATGGGCCTCATTAGGGCTGTGGTTTGAAAATTAAACAAGAAATTCATGACCCACATCTTAATATTTTAAGATTATAGTGAGCTTTTTGGTGCTCTATCAAACCATCAAACTCATCTCTTATCCAATCTTAGCTCCTCCAATCCTCTTATCCATAGAGATCTTAATTTAGCTCAATCCAGAAATCTATTCACCCATAACAAACTTTACACGCATCCAAATCCACTTGTTTCTAGCCTTGTATTATCTTTAATTCCTGATAATCCTCCTAGGCGTCTGAAAAGAAGATTGCCTCGGGACCTCATAATAGTGCAACCTACCAATGGATAGTTTTTCGTAAAGTCTGTACATATCATTTTACCAATTTACATTTGCATGTTGTATTTTTAGTTAATAATTATTTATTTATTTTATTTTATTGTTTTATAATAAATAAATTAAAAGATTCGCTAACATTAAGGGATGAGCAACTTCTTAAGGTTTCTGAAAAGCGTTGCAAAGAAGAATGAGTCAACCGGAGAATTTAGGCGGTTACACGACGCTGAATTGCGCGAACTGTTCCCGGTTAATATAATTTAGATGATTAAGTTGAGACGAATAAAATGGGCATGTAAAATCTAGGACCTTATGCTAGTAATGAAAGAATTCTTTAAAAAGTTGATATGCGCCATGCAGACTGGCAAGCGTCTGAGGAGTAGACCGAAGCGAAGGTGGGAAGATTGCTTTAAGACTGATCTTGCGGGGCTGGATTTAGACGGCGCCTGGTCGATAAAAGAATGTAGACATCGATTGGTGGTTATTGGCATCGAACCGCCGGCTTTACTGAGCCTTATTATTATTTTATAATTAATCTTTTTTCTTCTTTAAATTATCGTAATTACTAGAACAATGATGGTTTTAGGGACAAATGTTTATACATTTGCTTCTAAAAATATATTTACATTTAATATTTTTAGTTATTATTTAAACAGAAAACATATTGTGATTGTTTAAATATTTGATTCAGATCTCTCTAATCAGTTTCAGTCTACGCTTTGTTAATTATTAAATATACCATCTATTTTCCAACCTATTAATCATATATTGATAGAATCAAGCGCTTAAGACTCATTTTGGTATTAAATTTAATATACAATGTATTAATTATAGTCATAACTTTTGTAGACCCACTTTATCTTTAATCTTAAGAATCTAACCATTTCATATTATTAAAAAATATTATAGTAAATCATTAAGCATCTCAAATGTTTGTAAATAACTAATTTTTACGATGAAAATATATAAAAAGTCATTTACACATTTTAATAAGCTGTCAATTTTTTCGACAGCTTTTACTTCCTGTAAAGGTGACGATTACTGGGAGTCATAAAGCGAAACAAGTCACGCTTGGTTTGACTTTTGATGACTAAAAAAAATCTACCTCGGTGTGGATATCATCCCATCTGTTGCTCTATGGTTGATTGATTCGCTTTCTTTACTTTGATCATGATGGATTACGTTTTTTTTTCTACTTTAATTTTAAGTTTATTGGAGATGTTTTTATTCAAATATATCTACAGTTTTATTAATTTTTAAATTAATATATAATAATTAATACCTATTAATAAAAATTAACTAACAATACATGAAACCAATGGTCACCTCATAAAGGTCATGTTATGTTAGTTCTTGATAAAGAACTTCTGTTTAGATAATTGCTCAACTTAAACATTATTGACTAAAAGTTGTTTCAACACAATTTTGTTGATTAGCAGTTGAACGATTTCAGGCTTAAACCTCATGAAAACATTAGGGCCTTGTAGTAAGAGAAGTTCTTACACCTTTCTCGCTTATCAGGAGCGATGATTTTGATTAAAGAAATATCAAAATAAAGAAAATTCGTAGAGTAGTGCCGACATTATTTTTTTTTTTGTTTGCAGATTTCAAAACTGGGATGGTTTTGAAAGTCTGCCCATCAAGAGAGAATAAATTTTGTTAAAAATTTATAACATAAAATTTAAAACACGAACAAAACTCGTTATTATTTGGTTTTCGACACTATTTTATCCCTTTCCGACTCTCTAATCCGGCCTTGACGCAAAACTATAGCTTTTATTTATAGCTCATTACTAAGAGGATGGAATGCTAATAATTTCCCTAGCTTATTGTATGCAGGTCCGAATTTTAGTTTTTAAGATATTTCAATCCATATGCAAAAAACTTCGGTGACCCGAGCCGACTTTACCCGAACTTCACTTCCGAACCTGACTTCCTAAAATTAATCCCCCCAACTTGTAATACATTGCATTACCTTTTTTTTTTATATTATTTTGTCATTTGTTAACTTACCAATGTATCAAGTGAATTATTCGCTCGGGGCTTCTAGTTTTGATTATTTTTTTAATTATAATTAATTTATTTTAATATTTATTGTTTGCCTTTATCTTTATCCTTGAGGTTGCGAGATACCTAGATAGAGGCGTGGGCAGCCCCCTCCAAAGATATTTGGCGAAAGCAAGGACCTCGTTGGGGCGCTGACCTCTGAGGCGAACCTTTAATATAATAACCACCACCTTCTCTCATCCCCATTCTCTTTCCCAGACCTGAATTTAGAGAGTGACGCACCCTATCCTGCGTCCTTCGCTCCTTCGTCCTCATTCCTTTTCTGTCTATTGGTCCTTTTAAAGGTGTTCGGCGAATTCCTTCTTGTCTTGTCCGAGGGCCATTATACTTGTCAGTCAGATTTTTTTTTTTATATTTCGAGACTAAATGGTCCACATTCCAACATCATTATATATTCGATAATAGGGCCGATATTCTAAATTAAAATAGATATATATATACCTTCATTACCTCTTTTTTTTTTTTTTTTGTGTGGTTATACCAGTTTCGAATCCAATTACATAACCAGGTCCTGGTTCTTCTAATTATTAAGAAATAATATTAGATCCTATAATAGAAACAATTATTTTTAATTTGTGAAGTACTTATTTGTGAAGATTCTTATCATCAATCGTTTAGTAAAACACCTCCAATCAGTAACGTTAAGATGTACCATGAAAAAGGAATCGTGCTCAATTTTAAAACTACCCGTGCGACCTTTTCATTAATCTGAAATATATATATATATATATATATATATATATATATATATATATATATATATATATATATATATACTTTATTTATTTTTCTTCTAATCTTTACGCATAATCACTTTAATATCTTAAAGAACATATGTAAATCTTTTTTTTTTTTTTTTTTGTTTTTACAATTTCTTTCCTTACATATTTACAGTTATTATTATTGTTTTAATTTTTATATTCCATCACTACAATGCTTTGCCTATAAAATTGATTTTGCGTTCCTTTCTAATTTCATTTAGTGATTATTATGCTATTGTTTTAGCTCAAATATTGTAGTACTGAACCCCTATTACCCAACTGTTCTCGTTAATTTATCCTAAGAGCATAATTAATACTTAATTTATTACTAGTATTTTGTTATTATTCATTGTAATAAGTCTTTTGACCAGATTTATGGTTAATTTATATGAACAATACTGTTATTCTAAAGGGACCTAGTCCCAGAATAAAGATGATTTTTCTATTTCTAATTCTATATATTAAAAGGCCACTGAAATTATCTTACTTTTTTTCAGTTGTTTCTCAATTACTCTATACTAACACTTTTATCATTTTTTAAAATCTTCTAACATTTGTTATTATTTTACTTAGCCTTTTAATTTGGCCTATTCAACCACTTTGGTCATTTTAGCTCTTGCACGATATTTGAAACTACTAAAAAAAAAAAAAAAAAAAAATAAATAAATAAATTTTTGAGTGTAGTTCAGATTTTTAAAGTAACAAACTTTTTCACCATGATACGTTTCAAAATCTCAGTTCTCAATCCAACTTTATCTTGGTCTTTTGTGACGTGTTTCTTCTCTTTCTGTTGCAGAAATGGGAAATACTGATCGCTGCCAAACTGAAATGGAACCTGAGCGCCGTTACTGCCAGCGACTTCCTCGGCCACCTCTTGTACAGCATCCCCTTGGAGCACGACACACAGGTGATGGTGAGGAGGCACGCTCAGACCTTCATCTTCTTGTCAGCTCGTGGTGAGTACATCTTCTTTCACATCTTCTTTCTTCTCTATAAGAACTCTAGAGCCGATAGACAGTTTCTTCGCCGTCTAAATTAATGACGTTGTGGTCCCATTGAAAGGAGGTGGGACCCTCAACTATGTGGTTTGGAGATACCACAAACCGCAGCCGTCGGAACTCCAGACTTAAAGAGAACTCCGCCCAGGCTATTGGTTCGCCAACCTCTTCTCTGACCTTGTTTCTCTTTGTCTTCTTTTTACTTTTTTTATTATTCTTTTTTTTTCCACCATTGCTCTGTTATTAAATAGGATCTTATAACGCAAAAGGTATTTCATCTTAATAAACCTGAGTGCTTTTTTTGTCAATATCGTAAATTAATACAAAATTATATTTAAAAAATCTGGATGTCAGACCCATATATACAAGTTAAATAAATTTCCCGCATTTTTCGCAAAATATTTCTCATTTCGATATTCAAGTTACAGGCCTAATATCCTATATATCAGCCGCCATTTTTAAAAGCAGTGGTTATAGAATGGCAGACAATGCGTATTTTACTGAGAATAACGTACACTTTTGTGTTAAAATCGAATTTACTGACGGCCATATTTACCACACATCTTAAATAAGTTTCTCGACTTTAACACATTTAAGGTGTTTACAGTACTGCCTTTGTTGTTTTATGGAAGCCCCTCTACAACCAAATAGGCAGAAAGGAATCCGTTTCGAATGTGTTTCATGAAAGTATTATTTTTATGGGAACATTATCTCTACCTTAATTCAATTTTTTGTTTTCGAACGACACGAAAGCCCAAAATTTCACAATAATGACTTAATTCTTCTAATTGAGACATTATCATACATCATAGAAAATATACACGAAACTGTCAGCCGAAATGATGGGGTGTTCAACAAACAGCGACCGAAGTCACTCATTTACGAACTGATGAGGGTATGGGACACCATCAATCAACTATAGATTGTCTCTCCGATAGCTAATTAAATTAGGTAATAATTAATCTTTCTGTCTGATAGGGTGGTTATTACTTAAAAAGAAAAAAAAAATATTGGTCAAACGGGACCAAAGAGACTGTATCCTGCTTCTAAATCGCTTCTTAAACCGGAGATCGCTTCCGGTGTCATCCCAGTTTCCGACAGCTGCCATCGGGAACAGTTATATTCCAGGTGTGTCCTACCTGGAACGACGCGCAAATTTGCCACCTGACCAGGACAAAACAAACACTGGCATTATACCCTGGGGTGACGATTAGACCAAGATGAAGCCATTAACGTCTTAGGGTCAGATTGCCTCTAATAGGCTGTAAGATAATTCCATGGTTGAGTAAAAGGTAGCCATTGGTACACTAGAGGAGAATTAGGAACTTGAAAGATCTATTCAGAATAACACGTGATAGCTCTAGTTAAGTCTTAAATTTCCAAAAATGGCTCGAATTCAGCCCCGTATCCTTTTCAAGTTCAACGTTTACGGCAGGCTAACTATAAGCCTATTTGGTGAATTTCGTCTAAAATTTCGTGAATTTTTATCTACGAAAATTCTCAGAAATAAATTATGTTATTAAATTAATTAATTTAATGTGGTGCTAAAAACTCATAAATACTCATTTGCTTTCCACATGAATCGTAAGATAATTTGATCACCAAATTTAAAAAAAAAAATGTGGTCTACAGAAATATATGACCTCGTTATTTTGATATGTCGGAGGTGTAGACAACGCCTAACGGCCAAATATTTTTGCACGATTATTAATTTAGTGAAAAACATACGGACCTCCAACTCATAACAGTTGACCAATATATAACGATCCTTTACCAACTAATTTAAACGGATATCACAACAGATTAATAAAAGACATGGCCAGAGATGATACACACCTGAACATGAGGTGGATAGTAAAAAGGTGTTGGGTGAGAGATCTCCTTCATTTAACAACCTAATTAATTGTAACAAGCCAGGGAAGAGGTGCAGCTGAGTACTTACCTTCTTGATGTCTGACATGTCATTTAAATCTTATTTTTCTAGCACATTTTGTGATTGTTAATAAAAAGTTGACAGCCGCAAATTGAATTTTTTAAGCAAAAAAAAAAAAATTTTAGCAAAAAAAAATTGACAGAATATGTTTAGTTTTTATCCATCTCTTTCATTATATAAATAAAACACATTTTTTTAAAAAGTATTGTTACAACATAAAAGAATCTACTGTATCCATTGATTGGAGCGCTATCATTATAACCTTAAAAGATTATCGCCAATCATATGGTTTCGCTGTTATTAAAAAACCCTACCGTTACGTTTTTTAAAACGCTGTTGTTTCTTTTTGACTATTATAAAAAAAAAGTTAAAATAAAAAAATTGACAAGCTATAAATATTCTTAATCGAGTGATAATATTTGAGATTATTTCTTTTCTTTTACTAGATTTAATTAGATGTGAGTTCGTCCATCCGGTTGAATGCCTCTTCAGAGAAACGGGGTTGCGATATGTTTTATCATACATAAAAAAATTAATTGAGAAATAAATCCAATACCGGTTTCCTCTTGGAAATTATTCTCATGGTATAGTAATCAATGGTCGAATGAATAAATAAACACAATAATTTTATTTTGGAAATTATATTAACTGTAAAACATTCAAAAAGTATTTTCTAAATTCTTCAAGTATGATTTTTTTTTAAACTTCTTTATTTTACAAAAAAAAAAAGTAATAAAAAATTAGAAGTGATAATGTTTAGTTAATTTTACTTTCTAAACCAAACTTAAATATCATTGAATTTAAAAACACTGGGACTGAGAAATGTAAATGTATATGGAGTTGGTACGGCTCGGTCCAAAAATATCAAGGACCCGGATAAGAGTCCTGCTGATGAAAGGTAATTATTTATTCTATTTCATCAGCCGTGGGTCGACCCTGGGATCGAGAGACCCTCCTGGAGCACACTCAGCCTTTATAAATTGGGTACTCTTAATCAATTATCAGGGAAAACCTGGCGGTTGTGCGTGATCTTGGTGAAATCTCCTCCTTGCACAGTCTTACCAAGAATCAGTATTTTCTTGCATAGACCCTTCATGGATTGTAGTAGTACAGTTTTTTTTTTAATTGACAACAGAAATAAAATAAATATTAAAAGATCCCTCCTTATAATCTAGAAAGTGTCAGAGATGATTTTTAACACGTTCGCTGCTAACAATGAGTAATTTCGTAAATCTTTCAAACTCGTAGTATTTCCTAGTTTTTCGTGGCTACAAAAAACAAAAATTTAGGTATTTTGAAGTTAGACTAAGACTGCAATTGTTTACTGTTAATTTAGTGATCTCATAGCTAAATCGGATTTCGGAAAGTATATTTTAAGTTTCTCCTCATTAGTTTTTGTTCACTTTAAATATTATTGTATGATCTGCCCTAAGCATATGAATAGTTACACGATGTTTGACACCATATTAAACTTAATATAAAAAAAAAAACTTAAACTTTGCGTGGTGGTTGGTAAAGAATGCGAATAAAAAGACGAGAATAGTGGAGGGGGGTGTGCACGGGCGACGTAGCGGCAGTAAACATCCCCCCACCCTTCACACCCCCTCTCCTATCCCCCCCACCGCTCTTTCGCTTTATGAATGAACGTCTGCCACATCTCGTCTCCCTTCACTTTCTATTTCGCCTCTTCTCCGTCTCACCTCTCAGTTTCTTACATTATCAATTATCAATCAATTAAATAAATAAATGTTGTAAATATATATATTATTTTAGTACTTATTAATATATATATATATTATTCATTGATATTTACAACTGTATTTAATATATATAAAAAAAAAAATATAACCTGTATCACTACAACTCATTAATGGATTATATGAGGTTTTTACTACTTTGTAGGAAAGCAATGTTTCTTGGTCAACGTCATTGACAATCCTAAGAGAGGAGGGAAGCAGCTATTTTGGCTAAAACCCCTCCCTAATAAGAAAATCTTTCTTTATTTGGTTCATATTTGTTTCTGTGAGTGATCTGAGTAAACAGTCGTGTTCTCTTAATAAATTATAGAATTAACTTCAAAATAAATTTAATGGATTAAATTTATAAATGCTGTTTTTATTCAACAGTAAAAGTTAAATTGGAGTAGTTCAATGGTAGGGCGCTGATTTCCAATGCTTAAGGTTTCAGGTTAGAATCCAGCTGATGGAAGATAATTTATTTATTCTTATTCGTCAGCCGTGGATGGACCAAGGGGTTGAGATACCCCCTAGGTCTCATCCAGCCTCTGTATAGTGAATATTCTTAATTAAATAATTAATTAAGGGCAAAATCTGACGGTTGAGCGTGGTCTCAGTCAAATCATCCTGCACTACCGTTAACCAAGAAACAGTTTTATGATATTAGTTGAAAATCATTAGTACGTTATTAGCTACCTGTCCTTTTTTTACGAATTTTCCAAATGCAATATTTTGAGAAGAAACATTTTGTGAATTTATAAGAAAAAAAAAACAGTTTTAGGAAAACCGTCTATAAAAATGAGTTAACTGTCCCAAGCGCAAACGATGGAGTATAAATAAAAAAATATATTTTAAAATGACAGGTGAGTTACGGAAAAAAATAAAATCTAATGAATTTATTTGTTTTTAATACAATCATATATTCAAAGCGAGTACAGTTTTATCTGTTGAATTAATTGCTACATATTCTTGAAAAAAAAACATTAAAATTATCCTTGAAATATTTATGGACTGAGAGAGGGGATAGACGAAAAACGATAAAGTATAAATATATACCCCAAGATCCACCACATTAAGAGCCTCGGAATGCCGTATCGAAGCCCGACGTATAACTTGATACCATTTATCTCACGTTCTCAGAACTAAGGAAACTGTGTGTCAGGAACATCCGTGAGCTCTTTACTTAGAGCGGGACCAATTTTATCCAACAAAAGAATATATTTTTAAAACGGAATATTATAAATAATAATAAGAAATAACCTCGCCGGAAAACTGAATTCAAGGTTTCTACACTCGAGATCTCTGCAAAAAACAGCTCAAGATGTTGGGTCCATTTTGTACCTGAGCGGGCTCGAAGTACAAGTAGGTCAGGGATTATTTTTTTTTAGAGGAGGGTTGTTTAGCCTGTTATGTTTTTTTTAAATGGAAGATTCAAGTTCCTTTTGAACCTTAATTTATAAATCTAATTCCTGCCAAAAATATAATTTGCACTACTTGAACCGATAAAACATAAAAATTGATGAAAACAGATTTGATTTCATCCTGAATCATAAGATAATTTAATCACAAATGAGAAAAAAAAAGGTGGCCTACAAAAATATTTGGCTGTTACGCGTAAACTCCATTCCTACATCATCAAAATAACATCGTTATATAGGCCAAACAGCCCTATAATTTTGTGATCAAATTATCTTATGATTCAAAGGGAAATCAAATGGATATTTATGAACTTTAGGTACACCATTAAATTAATTAATTTTATTAGAAAACTCCCCATTTCTGGGAATTTTCGTAGATGAAACATTTGTATTTTACGATAAGATAAAGTCATTCAAGAAGTTTTAGACGGATGTTAATAATTTCATAAAAAGGGGTTTACTTTCTATATGTATATTTATTACCGTATTTAAATTCAACAATTCAGTAGGTAATTATTTTCTTACATATTTTACTTCATGTGTTTAATATAACCTTAACCTTCTGATGGATCCATCGAGTCGTTCCTTAATTTAGCTTAAATAGCTGTTTGACGCTGTTGTATTCAACCCAGTGATGAAATCCATCAATTAAATAAGTGCTGAGTTCAGAAACTTGTCCATATTTGTTGTGACGATCATAAATAACATTAGATGACCTAAAAGAAATCCATTTTCCGCAGAATCGCAAAAAAGTAGCCCAAAGCCTGACCTCTTGACCTGCAGACGATCTTATCTCTTTGAGCGAATATAAAATGGAACGCCAACTTCCGTTCAATTCGTCTTATTGTCTTCGAGGAAGAATTTTAGCGTACGCTACGAATTTTTAGCTTGTCAAGGAGGATTGTAACATTTCCAAAATCTTTTTTGTAGTTAAAAAAAAAAACTTGCTTGTGTTTTTAATTTTCTTTCTTTACCAATTTTTAAAAATATTTTTTAGTAAATATAATTAACTGTTTTCACTTTTAAACATTTTATTCTGCAAAAAAAATCTTGAATTTATTGAAACCTTTTTTTTTTTAATGATTTTTATTAAAGTTGTTAAAGAAATTCAGGAATCGAAATCCAACAAAAAAAGTTTATTCTACTGTATTATACTGTCGATTTTTCCCTCAATCTAGTATCTAGAAACAAAAACCAATGTCCGAACAAAAGTCAACGTTATTAGTTATTTAATACTATAGTCTATAGCCAGATTTCTTTCGTGTACTTAAATCAAATTTCAAGTTTGTGGACATTGGTTCCTCCAATTGAGTGGGCATTGCTTGTCGCCATATCTCCCCAAGAACCGGATATTGTGTTACAGAAATTGTGAATGGACCGTATTCACGGTTGTAAGATAGCCTTATCGGCGACTGCCCTCCTATGTCAAATATATCCACTCATAGAGAATATGGTGATTTGGTTTAGATTTAGACACTGAAAAACTTTTGATACAGCTGTTAGCTCTCTTATTTTTTACTTTATAGCAATGCGATTTAATATATATATATATATTTTTTTAATGACTGAGTAGAAATCTGATTTTAAACAAGTGGAATTCGACCCCCTCGTGCCTCGGTCATTTAATTATCGGAATGTAGGAGAGCGTGTGAAAGGGAAAGAGAACCAGCTGACGGCGGGAAATGCGTCTAGTCAGCTGTTCGCGAGCGTCGTTTCTAGGAAAGACTTTGCTCAGGCACTCAATACGATCACAGGATGCACAATACGATCACAAACAAACAAATTGTCAGCTGTAATTGTCTGCCTCTTCTATCGCGAATATTCAACGCTAAGTAAAACCATTGTTCGAAGGGAACATTCGCGCTTTGTGGGAACCATGGCAGAAGAAAAATACTTAATTTTTATGTAACTAGAAAATATATAATTCTTCATAATATGGCATTAATACCACGCGCTCCCCCCTGACCCTTGGAAAATCCTATAGCCTAAAAGACTAGGAAGGGGTAGACACTCCTGGGTGGGAATCCTTTAGGTTTGAAGTTTAGGGTACGTGAAGGCTCAAATCCCAAAAACAGCTCAAATTGGATTCCGAATCCTTTTCAGGTACTTTAGAAGGGTTAGAGATATTAGCGTTACATGGAAGCCAGGTTGAGAAAAATTAACTTATTATATTTCGTGAATTTTGTAGGTATGATAAATGATATATCATTTTTTGTCCTATAGTTCGGCGGGAGCAAATTCACGTTCATCCTGAAATTTGGCTTATGCAGTTACAAAAGTGGTCCAGACAGAAGTATCGCCGTTAAAATGATGAGATTCTTTTGAGAACCAGCTTTAACAACAAATACGACATAGCAGTTAAAGGTCGTTGTGTGTGTGGTTGATTATTAAGAAGTGCTTTATGCTTGTTGCAGCGATAGTTATCCTAAAGTTCCGTTGAAGACGACTTTGCCTAATGGTTTAAATTGCCGATCTAACGACTTTGGTTCAACGATTTTTTTTTTCTCTCTTCCAAGGGTGGTTCAATTGGAAGCAGAGGGCAGAAGCTCGTTCTTGAAAGTAACGTTCGAAGCCTTCACTTTGTGCCTCGACCACAACTCAAAAGGGGGTGCTACTCCCAGTCTGCTGCAAAAAGCCACCCCTTGGACGGATAAAGGGCACAGGGGAGACAAACCGTCTGGCGAAACCGTTTGTTAAGGTTCCCAGACACTGCGACAATACCGTCGAAGGAGACCATTGTGAGGGGAATCGGCTGGGGGACGTCTAGACCGGGGGCTATAACCCTGGCTACAAGAAACCAGTTTGAGAGCCTACAGGAAACGGCGGCCCAAGATAAGGGTGTGAGGGCAAACTGTCTTATCTGAGAGCGGCACTATTTGCTCCGATAGAGTTGGCAGCCGACAGGAAACCCGGATCTGGCTTACCTGTCTTGAGGGATTACGTCCTCCAAGGTCCAAGGAGGAGGCTCCTCTGGGAGTCATAAATCCCAAGTGCCAATCCAGGCCTCAAGAGGGTAGCGTAGAATCTTCAAGTAGAGGATCAGAATATAGTCTAGACCTCTTAAGTAGAAGGACGAAAATTAGGTTTACTTAATAATTGTCCGGAAGGACCACTTAAGCTAAAATTACGACCGAAGAAATATAGCCAAGCGTCTACTACATGACTATCAACCATAACAAGAATTCGAACTCATTTCTGCCTATTTTCTCAAATAATGGTTGTTCTACAGCAGAACAAAATCAAACGTCGTCTAAAACTACCAATTATATCCTACCTACACCCGTTGAAGTCATAACTCACTTTGGTTGAAAACATAACCGTGTAAAAGGGTGTCGTTTCAAGCTCATTTAACAAAACTGCACTATTTATAGAAATTATCCCATTTGTTGACACAAAGTTCTACCATTTAACCAAATTATTAACTCTTGTTAATTAGCTGTAAATTTAACATTATTTAATTTACAAGTAAATTTTTCGTTTGAGAATTTCCCTAGGAGGCCCGTGTTAGTTTTTGGTTTTTACTTCTATACATCCATAGATAAAATTTTCAAAAATTATAACTACTTTTTTTAACACGTTGCTTTAGGTTTTGTTCTGTTTTCGTGCGATTTCAAATAAAAATCATGGTATGATATGAAATTTGTATATTTCTATTTTTTGATTAAGTTGGCGGACTGAACCAATAAAATAGAATATAATGTTTTTATGCCGATGTGACTTCCAATGTTTTTATACATCAAAATTCATTTCTTTAAGCCGAAAATTTTGGAAGTCTTCGTCTTATAATAATGTAAATCTTACATTAATAATTAAGATGAGTATTGAGTTTTAATTAACAATACTCGATTTTGCTTATAACTAAAGGGATTTTTGGAATGATGGATGATAACAATTCATGTGCTTCTGCATTTGATCCTTCTTTTTACAGTTAATTATATATATATATATATATATATATATATATATATATATATATATATTCATATTAAAGTTTTAAAAACAAACGAAGAGGACAAGTTAAGGATTCGCTTGGAGACTTTACCTTGGCTCACCCGAATTCCTCCACGTCCGGACGCAGGTTGAGTATTAACCAAGGAAGGGTGGACAACCATTGTTGTATCTCTTTCTGGGAAGAGACTACCCGCTCATAGATTACGCCCGTCAGTTCCCGGACGATAACTTATTGCCTCGAGACTGATTATATGCAAGCCTTGTAAACTATCCTGTCCTATCTCCTGTTTTTTTCTTCCTCTCTTCCTGTCTGTCTATAGTCGGATGCCTAAGGAACTGTAGCAGCTATAAGGATTTTTTTTTTTAATATCATTCTCTAGTAAAGATTAGTCAAACAGTCTTGAGGATCTAGAATGGTACTTGAGGATTTCGAAAACTGGCGCATACGGACATTTTTACATTTCACCGTTTTCCGAAAAAAAAATAAATGAAAGACATTGTTTCAAATATATATTTTGAAACTAGAGATCTTTATTGCTTTAACAGTACAGACATTTTTGAACCTAAGGGTGCTGAAAACCAATGTTTTTACGCTATCACTAATATTTTATAAAATTAATATTTTAATTTTTTAAGTGAAGAGTGAATTAGATTGAGCCATCAGATCTCCAAAATATCTCTAAAACTAAAAATCGGACCTGTATATTGTAAGCGAGGGAATTGTTCAACATTTCATCCTCTATGTAATGGGCTATTATTCAAAATTGTATCTTAACGCGACGCCATGTTAGAGAGGCAAAAAGGAAAAATATATATATTCGAAAACCAAATGGTAACGATTTTTATTGAAGATATGGATTAAAATATCTCAGAAACTAAAAATCGGACCTGCATACTGTAAGCGAGCAAAATGTTCAGCATTTCATCGTCTTTATAATGAGCTATTATTTATAATTTATATTTCGTATTATTAATCTAGCCTTGTTGGTGTTACTTTTATCGTGTGGTCTAAAGCACACACCTTAGTTTCTTTTCTAACTGGTGACGAATATCTATTGTCTTTATCTCTTCTACCTTGGTAGAGTATCCAAATTAACGGGTTCCATCTGGATACTTCCGTTTGGGTTACGGTGGAGTAACCACGGAGCGTAGAATAACGAGGGCATGACTAATTGAAACAAATACCTCCTTGGCTAATTGTTACCTCTGTGGTGAAGGAAGGAAGAAGCGAGGAAGGAAGCACGCTCGAGCGCGCCCACTTCCCAACTGCATTAGCGGTGAGCGGTGCGGGTTCGAGGCCGGCCCGTGAGAACCCTCTTCCTAGGGTTGCTAATTTCATTAACTTCTTCTTCTCCATCCTCTATTTAATATGGACCGTCCATTCGGCCTCTTCCTGTGTCTCTCCCGATACAATTATCTTAAATTGTTTCTTTCCTTCTCTCCTATCCCTCAAGCTCTTCCGCATGTAATCAAACCATTATCCCTTTCTTAGAATGTAACTGGTTTCGTTACGGTGAATCCTCTAGTAATTCTGTTATTGCTCTTCCTGTTTGGATTGGAATACTCTCGAAGTTGAGCCGCAGCTAAGTGATGTGCGATGATTTTTATTCACCGCGAACCCGCAGGTGAATTATCTGATATTTTTTATTGCTATGTTTAACAATAATACCTTTATTTTTAATAGAAAAAAAGTTGTAAAAACGTTTAATGACATTCAAAATATTTTTAAGATGATTTACAGGAAATGAATGAATTCCTCACTTTAAAAATAGAAGTAGTTTTTCTTCAGTTGCCATAGATCTGGACTCATTGCAACCTTCAACATCTATAGACTTCTTAATGAATCCATACTGTTCATAGAAATGGTCTCGGGTTTTGAATTTTCCAGGTGTTTTTCTTTTGTTTAAGTATGTAGTGGACCTTTTTCATGGTCTTCAACATCATCGGAATCTTATTCCGAACTTGGTAACGAATCTATGAAGATGTTTACTTATCTCACACATTAAAAATGTCAGAAATTCCTACTACCAATTTGGATAGAACTACATAATTTTGGCTCACTTGCAGATCTCTTTAATCCTGCTTTCTTGTACTACCCTTGGTGACTTCTTCTGACAAACCTGCAGCCCAACTTGAGCCCGGTCTAACCTTACCTTCTTCCACTCTTCCCGCCAATCTTCCAGAAGTCCTCCCGGGCACACCCAGCGACGGGCAGAAGCGCCTAGTAACACATTCCCCTAGATCCCCTCCTACTCGTCCCAAGGCCATCCCGGTCCACCGACCCCAGGCGGCCTCTTCCAGTCAGCCGACAGAGGAGTTGAGCCTTTTTTTCTCCTCCTTCTATCTACATACATCTCTTTTTGTTACTGGCTAGATCGTCATTTGTATACTTAGTCGAATCGTTTGTCTGAATTTTCTACGATTAGAGGAAGATCAAAGGCCTCGTAAAACGTCGAAGAATTCGAAATAGTCTTCATCTCCCTCCTCCCTCTTCTTTTCTCTCCATTTTCGAAACTAAATTAAGATTTATGGCGCAGGTTTATCATCGAATTTCCATCCCATTCAAAATCCTTTTAGTTTTTTCCCTCAAGCCAACCTGTCTTAATTACTTTTATTTTTTTTTTTAATTTAAATTGCTAATAGAAATTATTTCATTATCAAGGATGAAAAATAATCAAGATATTTGTCGTTTGCCGACGTTTTGACCCAAGCATGTGTATCTTAATCGAGGTTAAAAATAAAAAACATTTTTTAAATTTATATTTGAAATAATTAACAACTTAAATGACTGCATATCCTGACTATATTCCATCCTTATTATTCTAATTAAATTGTACCTCCATATCTATATTATTATTATTATTATAATTGAAACATTGATTTTATGTATTTAGTGTTCTAGAGACGTTAGAATTAAAAAAAAAAAAAATCCTAATAATTTTCTCAGATTGTGTATTGGGAATTTCTTTTATTCATTTAAAATTACTGTAGAACCTGTTTTAACCTAATATCCGAATGAACGGGCGATAAAAACAGTGGAAGAAAATAAATACAATTAATTTATTTCTAAGCATTTACGCTTTAAGAACCTCAAAACTGTAAATTATTTTTAATAAATTAATCTTGATCTATATACTTAAAGGGATTTACAAGTTATCAAACAGAAAATATCTCCCTTATGTGACGTTTAAAAAAAATATATTTTTTTAAATAAATAAAGAGAAGTTGGAAAACTTTCAATTATTCATTACATCGACTATTTCATCGCATCTATCGACAATTATATATAAATGACTTTGTGAATGCTAATAAAAACTGTATTATAGTTTGTACATTTTTAAATCGCGTATCTATGGAAACTGGATTTTAAATGTATAATTAATTTATCTAATAATTTTAACTCCATTTATAATAGGAACTAAAAATTAATTTTTGTATTGTATTTTTTTTTCTTTTACACATTACGTATAATTTGGTATACCGAATCGTGCACCTTATTGTACTATGGGTACATCTGGTTTTACTTATTAATCTACACTTTCTCACGATTGGATCTCTAGTTGCGGGTTATAATTATTGGTTTTGTCACATGAGTGATCACAAATCCTTCGGTGGAGGCTGTTTTCGAGAACGCTAGTGTGTCCCCAGGATAACACCTGGCTCTGAAACCCTGTAATTAAGGCCTCATCCATCTCGACCTGGTCATTATGTCGTTATACCTTCGTCATATGTGCTGACACCTGATTGTGGGGTCTTATTCCCTCTGTTGCTTTATTTCTTGTCGTTTTAGGTCCTCGCAAATTTAGTGTCATAATACATTTGTTCATTTTAGTCAAAAGTATTGAGTAAATTAGATTGTTGCTGGTACTTACGAAATTTTGGTAAAGGTCATTAGCCCTCTCTCTAGCTGTTTATCGTAATCTTTATCTCGAAAAAAAATGTGAAACAACTTGTTCATATATCACACTTCAAAGGAAACCATATCTGCTCGTGAAGCTTTTAATTTTTGTTAATTTCTCCTCAATATCTAGTGAATTAATTTATTTTATTATATAATATAATTTTTTGTTGTATTTATGGATTTTGGTATTAGTATATATATTTTTTAATTTTTATTAAATTTTAGCTAAATTACATTGTGTTTTGTATATTTAGAAAACTTAGAAAAAGTTGCATGAGATAAAATGCAACTGCTTCGTGGACAGTTGTGTTGCGGGCATAGACTGCATTCCGGTTGCAGGCACTTTCTGTATGCACGGAATGCCTACTTCGCTCCTAGGCGTTGCAATTGCAGATATTAATTTTAAATAATATTTTTCGTTATTTAGTTTTCATTATAATTGTTTTTAATTAATTTAACCGATTTCTACCATTTTTTTTTTTTTTTTTTTTAATCTTTGTTTTTAATTTGTCAGTTTTGTACCATTTTGTGTAGCATATATTAGATCCCTCAAACCTCAAATATTTTTTGTTTTAAAGTTATAAGAACTTTTGTAGGTGTCGACGCAATTTTGAAGGGTCTGACCAAGTCAAAAGTTCGTATAAAAAATATTATTAGTCCAAAGCAAATTAATTTTTTTTCTTAATCTCATCAATTTATGAATTTAAAACCAATATCGCAACGTCATTTTTTTTTTATCACGAATGGGTGAGCCGTTTTTATTCATAACTCTTATCTTGCATCGTGTCATTGAATACTAGATAACAGTTTTTGTTAAATTCCGATTATTTTCAAAACAAGAGGGATTAACTTAAAAACATTTCCTAGAAAAAAAATGGCTTATTGTAAATTTTAATTTTAAAGAAATATTATACATCGGAATATTTGCAAATATATTTGTTTCTAAATCATCTATTTTAATATTAAAACAATAACATTACTAGATTTTCGGCTGCCAAAACTTATTAATAATTCTATTGATGAAGGTTTAAGCTTAGAGAAGAGCGATGAAAGGCAACACGACCGCTTTGTGATTGATCGTCTCCCGCCATTTATTAGGCGCCATTCTCCACACCCCGGGTCTGGTGGGGGAAATTTCGGGGGGCTTTGCCCCCTTGGGGCCCAGATCGGGGGCTCCCAGGCAGCCAAGAAAGAGGAATTGACAATAAAGAGAACACTTATCGTTGTGATTTGGGTTTATTTTACACTCTTCAAATTTTAAGATTTTGTTAAATTAACATCAAATAACATTTATTTGATGTATTTAATTTACTTGATGTATTTATACTAATACAGTTGTAAATATCATAATAAAAGTTTAAAAAAAAAAAAAATCAAATAACGAGTATTTATTTAGTTTACAAATTTTTGTTTAACATTTGTCTGTAATAATTATTTTTACTTACATTCCTTCATTTTCGCGACTGATAAATCATCCTTTGCTAAACGCATTCGTCTATTTCATTCTGTTTAAATGAAATTATTAACATCCGAACAAAATTTTGAAAATTCATCTTATCGTAATCCACAACTTTTTTTATTTACGAGAATATTCGAAAATGGGGCGTTTCCAATTTAGAGGTCGGTAAACTTTGTCAATTTAATGATTTACTATAAACCCACAAACGCCCATTTGCTTTCCACTTGAACCTCAAGATAATTTCAACGAAATATCAAAAAAAATGTGGCAAAGTAAAATATTAATCCGTTTGGCGTGACTCCTACCCCCAACATGTCATAGTAACAATCTTATATTCGCCAAACTTGTTTTTTTCTATTTTGTGATCAAATTATCTTTCACGATTTCTTATACGGATATTAACGATTTGATGAAAAGATGTCTGTGCCGATAATGAGAGATGGTTCAGATCATTCTCAACTGTTGGCAAAGGTGTGTGTGAGAGATGTCAATGAACCCCGAAAACTAACAACGAATGCCGCATTATGTATATGAGCCGATAAGTTGAGTTGACGAAAATTCACGGTCAAAATACACAAAGGGGCCATTGAACTCAGCTACGAAAGGAATTGGCTTCCATTACGTAATGGTTTTTATTTTTCACGTTTTATTATTTTTTTTAAAGCAGGTTTAAAGAAAATTTAAATCTCTAAATAGGGGATTCGATTTAAAGTCATTTAAAACAAAATCTGACGCCTATTTTTTTTTGCTTTCGATTATTACAGAATTCAACTTTTATAATTTAATCTAATCTATACCACTAGGCGAGATTTAGGAAAAGCTTGAGAATTCCGGAAAAAAAAAACAGTTTTGAAAGAACAAGTCCATTATCCATCCAAAATCCTTGGTAATGCATTTTTATAAATAATAATAATTAGTTTATAAAAATAATTTATAATATTTATTTATTTATAAAAATAAGCGTATTCTTGAAAGTATGTTTTCTAAGCAGTCAATAAACATTACAGAGGAAAGGGATTATTTTGTTTGTACTAACATAAGAGATAACCTACCAGAGAATTTTATACATTTATTTTATAAACATGCCATGTTTTGGATACTCTACATTCGGTCCAATTTCACGATTTTTTGGTTTTAATAAGAAAAAAAAACCAAATATTTTATCTTGAAGTTATATACTTCCATTAATATTGTATAAACTAAAACAGTTTAGAAGCTATAAAAAATCGTGACTCATTGTGAAATACTAGTATGGCGAAATTATTCTTGTTATCTTTGTTACAGTTATCAAATGTTCTTAAATTATACAAATACGAATTAGCTTGTTTCTGTTATTTTTTCTAGTTTTCTGACTTGAGCGTTTCTTCAATAGTTATTCAAGCTCGTTACTTCTACGATATAGAATATTACTCTTCAAAAGAAGTCTCTTGTTTTATTTATAATATAGTTTTAGAATTTTTCGGTGCTTAGTACCATATTAATCTATGTTTTTCTCGCCATTTTTGACAGATGTGTGGGTTGTTCTATAGGCACAATCAAACCTATTCTAACACAAGTGAGAAGGTCAAGATTCATTCTGTGGGTCCGTCTCGAAATCAAATTCTTATCAGAAAATTTAACTATGATTTTCTGGCCTCTGAAGGCTAAAAAATCCTTACCACTTCCGTAGTTAAGTAAAGAATCTTACTACTTTCTGTTTCACTATGTATATATATATATATATATATATATATATATATATATATATATATATATATATATATATACACACTTAATGTGTGTATATATTGTGCATGTGATTATACTAGTTTAATTATTGAACCGTATAGGACGAGATAATGAGAGAACCAAATTAGGCGCCGGCGGCCTCCCAAGGAGGTTTTTTGCGGGCGGGAGGAACCTGTTCCGTGGAATCCGTTCTCTCCTCCTCTTCCCCTGTCCTCCCTCCCCTCCCCCCAACTCCTTGATCCTTAGTCCTTAGTCCTTACTGTTATTAGTGCTTCCCTCTCTGCCGCATTTCCATTCTTTTCTAATCTTCGTCTTCGAATTCTGGGGCTGTAAGGATGCAAGTTGAGTCGTATTGGATAGGAACGTCTTATAAAGATTCCACTAACCGCAAAGATTAAAAAAAAAAAGAAAAAAGGATGCAGACCTAGTGGAGTATAAACAATTTCCATACTATAGTATGGCAGAAATTTAAGAATTTGCCGTACCTGATTTTTTAAGGAAATTTGAATGCTTTTATTTTTATAGGGTTTAGGGCACGCTTCAGTTTTCCTTCGTCTTCGACTTCTGGGGCTTTAAGGGGTGTAATTCGAATCGTATTGGATAGGAACGTCTTATAAAAACTCTTCTAAAGGCAAGAATTAAAAAAAAAAAAAAAAAAAAAAAAAAATAAAAAATAAAAAAAGGATGCAGACCTAGTGTTTATATAGTACGGCAGAAATTAAAAAATCTAAGAATCTGCCGTACCTGATTTTTAAAGGAAATTTAAATGCTTTTATTTAAGGGTTTGGGTTAAAAAAATATATATATATTACGCTTCAGTTTTCCTTCGTCTTCGACTTCTGGGGCTTTAAGGGTAAGTCGAATCGTATTGGATAGAAACGTCTTAAAAATCTAAGAATCTGCCGTACCTGATTTTTAAAGGAAATTTAAATGCTTTTATTTAAGGGTTTCGGTTAAAAAAATATATATTACGCTTCTGTTTTCCTTTTTTCCTATTTCTCTATCTTAAAAAAAAATTTAATACATATTTATTAGCTTCTTTTATTAATGTATGTTTACAAAGTTGAGCTCAGAGACACTTCGAACACACTCTCGTATACAATGGATCCCAGTATCCTCCACACCTTCAAGACGCACTAATTTTTAGCTAAACGTGAACCTTTTTTAATTATTTAAAAAGAGTAATCTTGTATACTTGTGTAATTATATTACAGTTCCAATTTACTTTATTAATTTTTCCGAGCAAGTATCCTTTTTTCTCCACTCTTTTCTTGCCTTTTAGGCTATACGTGTTTTTTTCTCGGACCAGAGAAAAGAGTGGAGAATTACTCCATGCTAGTACCCAATATCGCTTTTGCTTTCGATTTCTCTTGACTGAGAGACGTAAATTCTCCCCGGGCTTTCGGTTCCCACAATCGTCAAGCACCTCCCGAGAGCAGACAATGGGCTAACTAACCGCGATCAGATGTGGCCGCCCGAGATAGAGGCCGACTGGAATATTATTCGAGCGCCGCCCTTGCAGATAGTATCTATCCCTCGTGACCAATTTAAACAGGGCCCCCTCTCCTTGAGAATAACGAGCTCTCTTCTCACTTCTGTCCTTTCCTTTAATCTCCTTAAGGAAATATATTGCTCAAATATCCCCTACTGTCATTACATAAAATTAATTATATAATATATTCCTTAAAAATGCTAAAAATAGAAAAACATGCTTTTAAATATTTACTAGGCCATAATGATAGTAGTTCTCTTTCGTTACACCTACACCTAGACTCCTGAAAATACTCGAGTGTGATAATCCTAAATACTTCTAAATACCTTATTCCATTAAGTATTTTTAATAATGTTAAGTTGCTCCTCACGAATCGATTTATTCTACGGTAATAAAACGCACATTTAGACTGGAAAACTAAACAAATGTGCGTTTCTAAAACAAAAGTCGACTAGTTTTGTTTGACGTATTAAGGGGCGTTTATGAATTTTCCAAATATGCAAACTCTAAATGAAAAAAAAATATTAGATACTTACACGTTTGTATTTCAGAGAAACGTTTTGTTCAGAACCCTATTCGATACACTTCCGCATGGTTTGGGTAATGTGTAAACAAGCTTTAAACAAGCCACAGCCCTTACAATCCCATAACCCTTCATGAGGTCACACTTCCGAGACTTCCAGTTCTCACCACCTCTTTGACCCAGTTTCCCTCTTTGATATTCAACTATTCCTTCAGGGCATCTTCCCCTATGGTGATAACGTACAGTAACATCGATTTACATTTACAACTTGTTTATTTAATTCAACGTATTGCTAATTTTTTTATGAATAATTAATGATGTTATTTTTTCTTTCTTTTTTTTCAGAATTCAAATTCTGCATGTACACAGCAAGCATAGTCGCCGGTGCTGCGATTGCAGCGGCACTCAAAGGTCTGCAGTGGTGCAACAGGAGTGGATGGTCGCTGGATAGGCTGACAGACCACTTGACGAAGACCCTTGGAGTGGAGAAGGTAACATCCTTCGATGTTCTAATTGTATTATTAATTAAGTCGCTAACGAAAGTTCGTACGTTTAATATTTATTATTCCATTACCTAATTATTTTTTTACATACTTTTATTGATTTTGGCTGCTTTGATCAATCATCTAATTGATACTTTAACATTCGAATTTTAGTTTTATTAATGTATAATTCATTAATGCGTAGGACATATTTATTAGTGTATCATTTTTGTATCTTGCTGCTATGAACATATCAATGGTTGCTACAATCACTATAACAATTGTAGAATATAAGTGTCTATAGCGTTTATGATATTTATATACCAGTTATTGTTTTTACTATAAATTGTGAGTTTTGATCTATTCATATGAATAATACACAATACATACATGTTTGCACAAACTATAGATTTGAATTATTGTTTAAAAAAAAAAATGTATTATAAATTACAATTCAAAGGATTGACTTCAGTTTCATGTCAAAATCACAGTTTTCATCGTATAGTATTCTCAACGATTATTTTTACACGCTGACAAAACTTGTGATAGTTAAGAAAATGGCGAATCTAGAACAGCTGACTTTATATTACACGGTTAAAAGAACAGCTGATGTCATGATTATTTTAACCAAAGGCAATTTATTTACGAATAGATTTAACAATGAACTCTGTAAAAACATTTGATAAAATCAATTTCAAAATAATATAAACATAACAATAAATGATAAGAAATTTTCCCACACTCTTACCATGACCAATGGAGAGACTTAAGTTGGTTTTCCCACTGGATAGATAGGTAACCTGTCCAATCCTAATTAGAGTACATAATGGTGTCAAACCCTATTTCAACAAAATGTGTTACTTCAATGGTTTTGTTTATCGGTGTCTAGTAATATTATCAGTAGGAATCAACGTAATATATTTAGGCGTTACGATTTGTTGTACCTATCTTTCGGGGGATATTAATGTCCCTTCGTTGCACTTTATACAATGCCTTGAAATCCGCAGACCTATATCTCATAGGGATCCTTGGTTTCAAGGCCTTAAAATGCCTCTCAGCTGATCTGAATTTCCAAGCGTTATCGATTTGCCAACGTTTCGTGTTTACATCGATTTGATCTATGCCCAAATGTATATTATGCTATGGAAATTTCCTTAGCCTTGTTTTAAACACTGCACTTTTATTTAAGATGAAACATTTAAAGGAATAAATTAGCCATTTTCTAGAGTTGCTAACAGTGAGAGTATTGTGGGTTCGGGGTCAAGGTCAAACTTTTAACCGCTGACTGACCACACATGGAGAGCTGTTTCAGTTTCTTCACATCTTGCATATTTTATAGTTGTGATGCGTTGATATTAATCGTTATTATGAAGTGATCCAGTATTAATATTATAGTCTACTCAAAACAAAAGAGATTTGTTTAAGGCTAATTGAGTTAATCATAAAAAATACCGAAAAACTTATTGACGCAACTTTATGAGATCTGGCATATTTGTATATTTAAAAAAGGAAAAAAAAAATGATTTTACTAAGTACGCTAAAATTATAACTTAATTTTTATGTAAATAAATGATTAAGGCTATATTTGGAAAACATTCTCTTTTATCAGACCAGTAATTAATTTTAATTGTTCTGTTTTAACAAGGGTTTTGACTATCAGCAAACGTCAGGCGCATGCGCTAAACAGTTTTTTCGTTCCAAAATGTGCACCCGGCATGCGCGTGGAAGAAAAAACTGGTCTGTACGTATACCTGCTAGTTTGAGTCAAAATTCGTGTTGGAACATACCTATTATATTATGTTGTAAATTACGGTACACCAATAATTCATATAATATTCAGTTTTGAATGAAAATAAATCTACAATGTGTGACTTTACTGCGTCCTATTTTCGATCGTTGTCTTAAAACACTACGAATGATTACATAGTTGTTAAGTTATTTCAATTTAGATAACCTTAACAGTAATTAGTCGCCATTTTGAAAAATGGCGGATGTAATGTAGTTTTGAAGATCATCTTGAGGTTTCAAATCTGAAAACCACTCCTTTTTAAAGTTCGCGGAAGATCGGATAGAATAAAAATTTGCTTTCATGTGTCAATGGTAGTAGATTTTTGTAACATCGATCTAATATGATCCTAGTATAAATTTAATTCAGACCGGAGACATTTTGTTTTCTTTCCATCGGCCATAGTTTCGCTCCTTTAGTCCATCTTGAATAGAGGTATCTTGTAGCGAAGGTGACCACCAGAACAATGATCAGGCAAGCGGTTCTTTTCTTTTTTTATCTTTCTTTCAATCTGGACCCTTTTAGCGCCGCCGAATTTGTGTTCCCAGTGCCTGTGGAATTCTTTCATCAATTTTTTACGCCTACCCTTTCGCCAACGAGTGAGAAGGCCTCCCTCAGGTAATCCTCTCAAAGTTAATTCCTTGTTTTGTTTTTTTGTCGCGCCCTTGAGCGGTTTTTGTTTCGGCTGGGTGTGACGTCAGGATCGTGATTATGTCTTCATCAAAGGGTCTCTGGAGGCGCCCTCACACAGTCGTGGGAATCTGGATCTTGTGAATGGTCGTCCTGACGGAAATGCTCAATAGTATGCTTCACTTGATGGGCACTCTCTTGCAAGGGGATCTAGTTTTCATCCATCAACATGAGGGTACACACCATTGTTTGTTTTTCAACTTGACGTCTTTAAGAAATGAAGATGAGCCTAAAGCAAATGAATCAAACATTCCATTGTTCAGTTTTAGAGGTCTACATCTACTATTTCCAGTTGGATTCAGGAATAAAAAACTAATAAATATCTGGTTTATGGATTAAACAACACTTTTTCAAATAGTATTTTCTTTTTTTTATTGCTTTCAACGTGATACTATAACAACTTCATTAAAATACTATTAACATCAGTAAAATACATTTACTAGAAGATAAAAGTTTCTAGTATCTATTAGTTTCCTCCAGTTTATAGTAAAAGCAAAATGGAATTTAACTTAGATAAATTTAGTGTTTAAGTGATTAAAAAGTGATTGCAAATAGTTAAAAAATGTTATTGGATTTCATTCAGATTATCCTAAGTTGCAATAAGTTTTTAGACAAGTATCACTGTATTTCAGCAACCATTAATATGAACCCACATATATCATGAGCATTCTGTTTTAAAAACATAAAGTCTTTATGATTTAATAACGAAACTTAAAATATTAAGATGTGTGTCAAAACATAATTTAATTTTTTTTTTTCTTTTTGCTTTCCAGGATTATCTCCAAACATGTTTGAGGCAGATGGAAGATATGATTAATGAAACAATTTCTGTCGCCACTGCAATCCAAGAAGAAAATAAAATGAAGTCTGGTACACCAACAGACATTCACGACATCGACTTCTGAGTGAGAAAGTGTCCTACACCCTGATCTATACAATTGATTCTGTTCGATAAAAAACTTTTATTTTGAATATCATAAAATGCCTGCCATATTTATCAATTTTATATTGAAGTGTTGTGTAGATTTTGTGATAACACATCATATGAGTATTTTGTTTTTTATTAGAGTAGTTTGTGCTTTTCCGTTTAAATAAGCCAACCGTTTCGCCTCCAAGATCAGGTTTCGTTTTAATTGTACACTGGGGAAGGCAATAAAATACGCTTTAATTTTATTATTTTTCCGATATATTAGTTTAAGTTCGAAAGGTAACTTGTAGATAAGACGTATTTTGTATGTGAATATTTTTTATTTGGTTTGTGCCTGTTATGTACCCCGGTATCAGGCGCATAACATGAAAAAATTGAAAACTTAGTCATTTTGAGTCATCGTTTTTAGGTTAGGATAAACGAGTAGTGACATACCATATTTTTCTTTCTTTTTAATTTTAAAAATGTAGTTTCTTTATTGTTCCTTTTTTCGCCATCTAGAACTATCGTTTTAAATATTTTCTTTAATTCAATCTGCAACTAATATAAAGTTAACGTGTCAACTCTAAAGGCTGCATATTAAACCTTGTACATCGATTATAAAAAGTATTAAAGAAACGGAAAAGATAATAGTTGTAGTATTGTTCACTGTATTTTTTATCAGGTTCGTTGTGTACCTTTATGTATGAGTCCTTTTATTTTATATTTCAAAAGTATATTTTCAATCATGTTGTAGTTTGTTTGTAAATTAGCTTTTATTTTTATTCTAGTTTCTTTTTTATAAGACATTTATAAGGGCTGTATGGCACTACGATAAATCGCTATTATTTTTTTATATATATTTTTTTTGTCACTTGTGGAGGGCATGTAAAGAGACGGTCAATTCTGTCTTAACGCTGTGAAAGCCGACATGTGACTATTATATAATAGGCTATTAATGTCCTCCTACATGTGAATCTTTATATGATTACCAAGTCTTGATTATTTAAAAGTAATCACTAAAAATTGTTATCCCTTCAGCCCATTTTATTTGTAAAAATCATGGCATATGATTTAAAATTTTCAAAAGCTACTTGAATGTGTATGTTTAAAGAAAAAAAAATGCAAAGATTAAGAATTTTATAAACAAATTTTATAAAAAAAAAATGTTATATAGATATATTATATTACCTACGTGCAAATTCGTTATTGTATATTAACGCTAGTAGTTTGTAGGTTTATTCCTGTTACATATTATATATCATTTATATATGTACAAAAAATTTATTGTTTGAACTACAAAATTAAACTTTGTGCTTCTTTTTTTGTTGATTCCTAATAGGAATTTTTTAAATAATATATAGAGTGTCTGAGGAGCTGTAACTGTTATAAAGTTTATAAAAGGAAGGCTGAAGTACTTAAAGCATTAACTGCAGTTTTTTTCCTTCATTTAATTTTTTTTTTTTTTTGTTTTCCTGTAACACAAAGCTTGTCTAAATGTGACCTCACAGGATAATACAAGTATGAAAGAACTGTTATACCTCCTCAGAACTCTGTACCTCTTTGATTACCTCAAAATCCTTTTCCTCAAAGGACAAGTTTATACGAAGAAACAATAGTCTGATTTTATTAAGAATGACTAGAGGATTTTTTTTCTATATTAAAGTACCTTGATTATTATACTATGTTTTTTTTTTTTTGTAAAAATATAGTGTTTTGCATAAAATATTTTTTGTTAATCAATATTACACCTTAACCTCATCCTATAAGATATATGTACAATGTGAAACCATACAATTTTCAAATCCCATTTTATTCAGGAAAGAGAAAAGAAAGTTAAAAAATTGAATTATCATAATATAGATTTAAAAAAAAAACAATAAAGTACTAACCAGAAATTGTTAAAAAAAAAAAAGATTAATTTTTATGCGATTTTACAATGTGATCAATAATATACTGTAAGTGTTTGAAATACAGTAATAGCTTATTTTGAAGAATATAAAAAAAAAAAAAAAATAATGAAATTATAGTTGCTGACTATAGATCATTAAGATATTAAGCTAAATTTGAGTTTTATACTTCATAATTTCAAGAAATAGTGGGAAAGTAGTAAATAATTAAATTTTTGTTAAATCAATAAGTTATCAATCAATAATGTATTTAAATAATACAGTAAAATATATCTCTTTTCTGGCTCTCAGGAGTCGTGGATTTTGACAAACGAGATCAAGTTCTCAAATGTAAGTGTGTTCTTGAAGAAGTGACTAATCCCAATTTTAAACTTAAATTCATTACATAACTATAAATAAAAGTGCTTTAAAAATCGATACTTCTACCATAGTAAGTTGGCTGATCAGGAAACGTACCAGGTAAAAGAAAAAACTAGAAGATATTACTTTGATGGAAATTTTGGAGCTGGAAAGAAATAGTGTAAGTTAATAAGACATCTAGTGGTATGATTTATGCACTGGCTGGCAGCACTTGACGTAGCCTTATCTCCTCTTTTGGAACATAATTATGTTCCTGCTAATTTTCTTTAACACTGATTATCTTTGCAAATATGTATCAGAAAAATTTCTTTTTACATTTTTATTGTTATAACTTAATCTTCACCGAAGAACACGTGCTCATGCAGGTACTCTATTCTAATAACAATATGTAATACATATTTCCATGTTAGGTGTGTGTTCACTAGTATCAAATGTGGGAAACAAAAGTTATTGAAAAAATTTAATTTTGTGTTTGTTAACAAATTTTGGCTTTTTCAGAAGAAAATTAATTCATTGAGAAATATAAGAGTATGGTTAGGTTTTAAATTTTTTTTTCTGTTGGCATTATAGATCTTGTATATATTTTGCCGCCTTAACAAGCCTGCTCCATTTCTACTTGACTTGGGCTATTTCTTTTCAGTTCTGTATTGCATCTTTGCCTCGTCCATCTTAACATATCATAGAATATGAATCGACCAGTTTCTGTAAGCAGTTCTTTATTGGTATTTTTTCTCCTTGTGTTGGTATTCTGATCCCAGATTGCTTCGGTTATCGTGCGGAAGATTTTTCTAGGGTGCTGGTTAGTGTCCAGGTTTCACTACCATATACACCCTTAATTTGAATTTTTTCAGAATTTCAATACCTTTGAAAGGGAGAAGAAAGCTCTACTTGTGCTAGTTATTCACTGGTCTATTTCTGACCATTGGTCATTCATTTAGGTTATTGTGGAGCCGAGATATTAGAATTTTTCTACACTCAGGAATGATTTTCCTGCTACTGGGGTGGAATTTTCGACTTATCATCATATACTTTCTTTGTCTTCATTTACTTGTAGGTTGATCCACTCAGCCTCTCTTATCAGGCTCTTAGCGAGTTTAATAATATCCTCTTGATTACTTCCTAAGATAGCTATATCATATGCGTATCCAAAGATTTTATGATTCCTTCATTTTCTTGTGATGTTCTTATCACCTTCTCCAGGGCTAAGTTGAACAACATCGGTGATAGTCCATCAACCTGCCTTTGACGTGGATACATTAAAATGTTTTATGAATAATTGGCCACCTTATGGAGAATTTTTACGTAACTTATTCAAGATAGGGTTGCAACAAATTACATACCATCAGTGCATTGTCAGTGGTATTAATAAAAATGTATCAAATACCAAAATTTGGTTTAAAATTATGTTTGGTGATGTAACTTATCCAATTTCTTATATGAACTATATTAAATG
Source organism: Nezara viridula (assembly GCA_928085145.1). NCBI lineage: Eukaryota > Metazoa > Arthropoda > Insecta > Hemiptera > Pentatomidae > Nezara > Nezara viridula. The sequence continues at coordinate 149,455,663 of OV725080.1, read as the reverse complement.
TAGTTTGCCTCACTCATACTTCTATTATTATTCAATGCTATCTTAAAAATGAATAAAAGCTAAAAAAACAAAAACTCAAATATGCCAAAATTTTCAGATATGCCAGTTTAGCACTGGACTAACCTTAAGTAATTGAAAATAAAAAAAGTAGAAAAAATCTATAGTTTTGTTTGTATAAATTGATGTTAATAAAATGTAATTTCATTATTTACATAATAAGATTTGTAAGATTTTCCTGGAATATAACCCTGATAGATTTTTGAAGATTAAGATAATGTAAACCATAGAAGCTGAATAGTAAATGTAAAATAATAACAAAAGGTGAAAATATTTAAGACAAAATACAAATCTCACTAAATTTATTTACAAAGTATATGATACATTATTTATAATAGCATTTAAATAAACATAATAAACAAAATTTGTCAACAGACTTATACTTTTAAGTTAAAACTAATCCATAAAGTCAATAAACTGTATAAGATAAAAATAATTTGATAGAAATAGCAATTTCAAAGTTTTCTAGTCAAAATGAAAATTCTAAATGTTCTGAAACTTTGTAAAAATATTGTCACCTATTAATGGGAGACTATGACTGAAAAGTTAACATTTGAATTTATACAAGTATTATTGATTTGACAGAAATCCATATATAATTTATAAATCTCGTAAATATAGAAAAAAATATTTTAATTTGCTTCTCAAATTATTTATACAATTTGGCTAATCGTGAAATAATAATTCATTTTTATCACATTACGTTTATAAAGTGGACATTTGAATAATTAAGAACACGAAATTCTATGCATAAATAAACATTTTGATTGCATATTTTTTTTTCCTTGTCGTAACAACAATTAATAAATAATTAAAATACAAGAAGAATAAAATTTGAATATTAACAAACAATATAACAAAAATAAAAATAGCTTATACACTCGCTAATCCCTTAAAAACAATTCAAATAACAAAATGCACTTTTCAAATCAGTTGGAAAGTAAGATAGTACTTTGGAAATGTTATAAACTCTTAAGACTAGGGCGATCACAATATGCTTAGGGCACACAATATCTTTACAACAGAGACTGTAAATGTGGTAGTAATCAGTCCAGTGTCTCATTCAATATTGTCATCTATCATAAATTTTCGAGCCAAAGTATCGAACTTTGGAATGAAAGGTTACTTCACTGTCACTGCTGTGATGAACCTGACGTTGGAGAACTAGTGAAAAAAAAAAAAAAGTAACTAATAGAAAAATATAGAATCAATATGAAAATATTTGTCCTATGTATGTATTGGTAGTGTTTTGTAAAAAAGGGTGAATCCAACAATTCACTATTTTTACCCGACTATGCGCAGCGAAACAAGGGTTATGTGTTTGGGTCATACGCTAAAAGCTAAGTAACGCTTTTTTGAACGAACCCCGCTGTGGATGGTGTTGCAGGTTTGATGGGTCAAATTATTTGGTGTGAACCATTGAGCATTTTGAAACAATGTGAGCAAAAAATACTGACTCGTTATTAAATAAAATATATTTTATGAATTTGCCAAAAGTTTTGTAACACTATTTTGAGCGAGTGGTTGGATCAATTCTTAGGTTTGATGGCTCAAATTATTCCTTGAGATTCCCTGAGTTTTGAAACAATTTGAGATAAAAATACTGACCTGTTATTAAATAAGATGTGTTTAATCAATTCGCAAAAAGCTTTGTAACGCTGTTTTGAGCGAACAGCTGGATCGATTTTTAAGTTTGATATATTATATTATTTGGCAAGCTTCCGTGAGTGTTTAGAAAGCAAAACGACAAAAGGGTAATGTGTTCGGGGTGTCCGCTAAAAGCTTTGCAACACTGTTTTGAGCGTTATAACTGGATCGATTTTTGTGTTTGATGGTTCAAATTATTCGATGAGATTCCGTGAGTGTTTTGAAATAATTTGAGCTCTAAATTCTTTCAAATTACAGTGTAAATCTATAAAATATTTTTAATCAAACCGCTAAAAGGTAGATTAAGATTTTTTAAGAGGATGACGTGAACTATTTAATTGATATCTACAAATATTTGACTTGTAGTAGTCGGGTTCATATCGCACCTCAAGACTCTTTACAATATTGACATGTTCCGATACATTGGACGACATATATTTGCCTGGAGCAGTAATGTGAAGTGAAAGAAACCCAACCATTACACCATGTTTAAATATTGTAGATTAGATGACAATTTCCCTATCGATCTACTACCAAAATGTTTCAGTAGACATGGAAGTACATTCCCTTAGTGTGAATAGAATTTCCAAATTTCTGTAATTAATTTAGGATTGACTAGACTTTTGTAGAAAATGATGTTATGAGATTTTTGCATGTGAGTATATTCAAGGGAGATGAAGAAATATGAAAATTACAGAGCAGTCATTTTTACCAGAAGCTATTAGGAGTCTAACCAGGTAAAAAAAAAAAAAATTGTTGAATTTACCCTTTTTACATAGCACTCCCAAAGCAAACATTTATTTTTAATAATTATAAATTAATTAATATAAATTATATTACAAGTGACCATCAAGATTTGTCTGCAAATTCTATTCTGTTCGATATATAATTTTGAAGAGATATGTGAACATTTATATAAAGAGTCGGCAATAATTACCTGAAAAACCAGTTGAAAATCCCGTAGTCCACACTTGTATCTTTGTCTAGGCAAAACAAATAAATTATGTAATGAAAAATAAATAAAACATCTACATAAATTAAATAAATTTGAGAGAAAGTGAAAAAGAGGAAATGTTTAATACCTTTAATCTAATATATTATAAAAAAATTGTATACACTTAATAGTTTATATGACTTATCTATAATGAAAAATAAAAATTAACGTTTAATAGGTAGACTGTGAAATTATACTTGAAGTAAGAAAAAACAATACCCTTCTTTTTAACAGTCTCATTTATTTTATCTTTTGATGCTCTGCACCATATTTATCTTTCCAACGCTTGTTCCATCCATTTTTGGATTTCGTTCTTTAAATAAATTTTTGCAATCATTTCACACTATTAAAAATTAAGAAACCAATCTGCAATGATTGAAGACATTTATTTAAAGAATGAAATCCAAAAATGGATGGAACGAGCGTTGGAAAGATGAATATGGTATCGAGCACCGAGAGCTCCAAAAGATAAAATAAATGAGACTATAAAAAGAAGACTTGTTTTTCTTACTTTAAATAATAATCTATATAAAAATCCTATTCCATACCAAACACTTTTGAAATTATCAAACCAACCTTTATTGGCATTAAAATCAGTGTTATTATTTTTCTTAAAAAAATTTTCGGACTTATCTAAACTTATTTGGGTCATCAGGGATTTTGGATTACTAGGAGTTCGGATTATCAGGATTGTCCTGCATATACATGTGTATGCATAAATGTATACAACTTGTAATGTACGAATGCATGTAAACTTATCTTTTCTATAATATTTCAAGGAATAGACCATTTAAATATATAATAAATATTATAGTTACAATACAAAATCATAATAAAGTTATATGATTAAATTATTGCCGCAGATAAAATTAAATTGTATGTTATACTTCATAGGAGTATGTTATATGTTTGAACAGGTAGATAAATTTAGGTATCTAGGTTCAACGATAACTAGAAAAAACGAAATTGAAGAAGAGATTAAGGTTAGACTGAAGGCAGGAAATGCTTGTTATTTTTCTGTGACAAACTTACTTAGTTCGCGCCTCTTGTCCCGGAACTTAAAAATTAGAATCTATAAAACAATTATCTTGCCTACAGTTCTTTATGGATGCGAAACTTGGCCGCTTACATTAAGGGATGAGCAGCGTCTTAAGGTTTTGTAAATTAAATTTTGTGTAGAATATTCGGACCGAAGAAGGATGAGTTAACCGGAGAGTTTAGACGGTTACACAACACCGAATTGCGTGAACTATATCCGGGTAATATAATTGATGTAATTTCATCGCGGCGAATCAAATGGGGTTGTAAAGTTGTTGGGCTTAGTAACGAGAGAATTCCTAAAAGGTTAATATCTGCTGTGCCGAATGGTAAGCGTCCGAGGGGTAGACCGAAGCGAAGGTGGGAAGATTGCATTAAAGCCGATCTGAAGGGACTGGGTTTGGACGGCGAACGATGGAGGGAGGTGTGTAACAAGTGATTGGTGGTGTCGGCATCGAACCTTCGGGTTCGCTAAGCCTTATTATTATTATTATGTTATACTTACAACAACATGCAAAAATATAATTAATGAATATGATTTACTCAATACATCGAGACTAAGTATTTAGTCTCAAATAAATATTTTCTTCTTTCATTTTCAATGGATACTCCTTCATAATCATCATATTCGTTGATCTGATCAGGTTCTATCTATATTTGTTTGATTTTTTAGTTAGTTCTTTTCAGTTTATTACAATTGCGTTCTGCTATTAGTGGGATGTATTTTGAAAAGATTCAGTGCTTATTGTATTGTTATTCATGATTTATTATAATTATAATAATTTCCATAAAAACAACAACAGTATTTGGCTAATTCGTCTACTAGTTTATTTACAATTCTACCTGAATTATTATAGAAAAATAAAAAACGAAGATGGGTAGTTAAATTGGATAGTACTGAATAGCACGAGGGAGAATATAGTGATAAAATTACTTGTCTTGCCTGGATATTTGATAAAATATAAGAGAGAATTATCAAATTCTTCTATCTTTAATAATAAAAAATCAAAACACAATCAATGAAGTTATGTCGCATTTTTCTATTTTATCTGAAGATTAGGAAATAAAGAACGAGTGATGTTAGGAACCAGTTATGAACGCTTACCAGTGTATAAAAATGGCACAGATTTTTTTTTTTAATTTAAAAATAGTACAAACAATAAGGTATCGTAGTAAGTAAATCCATGACAGAGGTCAAATGGTCACTGAGTTTTATCTTTGTGAGTGTATGAATGTAAATATTAACATGTGTATATACATATTTGTGTATTGCTATTTAGAAGAAAGTCGGGAAATCTAAAAAAAGGAATGATTTTGGACATTTACGAAGACCAACAACCCCAAGATATATCTCTACCTTGATGAGGTGAGGAGGCTTAGGTCAAAATTTGACAAACCAAGACAGGTATCTCATGGGATAAGTTGGCAGCAGGACTTGCATCTAAGAAGTGGTGAGGGAAGAGCTCAGATGAGGAACCAATGACAGCCTTCTATATCAGAGTAAGATTATTTGCCACGAAATGACAAGGAGCCCTCTACAGTCCTAACAAAGGCAACTCCTTAACACATTAGCTGCGGTTAAGGTCCTCGGATTCCAATATTCCTCTTGATTTCGGCTAGGATTGTTTCGCATTTTGCCTATTTTACGAAGTCTCTAAAATGGTCATTTTAAAACATATTTGAATGGGAGTTGGATGGATATAAAGATAAATACAAACGTAATTAATCATTGTATCTGATAGACGCCGGGGACCATAACTGCAGCTAAAGTATTAAGCTCAACACCCCGAAATTATTGTGACTCCTCCTTCTGGTGTAGCATGTGGCCAACCATCACTTTAGAAAAGAGTCAATAGTTACGACACCCACAATCATAAGGAGAAAAAAAAAAAAAAAAGTAAAAAGAAGACCAAGTAATTTAATTCATAATTGGTAATTGGTTGACTGTCGTGGATAATGAAGAGAAGAATAGTTGGTCAGTCAAAAAAGAAGGCAAAAATAAATGATAATATTTATTTTTTACATATGCCGACGTTTCGACCTGAAGTTCAGGCCTTCATCAGGGCATGGAATGATCATTCCACACTTTGTAACGGTTATTATTATTTATCTCTTAGTTCTTAGTCATTATTCTAACAATTTCATTTTACTTTATATTTAATTATTTTATTTTTTTTATTTTTTTTTATTATTATTTTTTTTTACTATCACTACTTATATTTCTCATACCTTGTTATCTGGTTATTTTCTTAGCCCTGATGAAGGCCTGAACTTCAGGTTGAAACGTCGGCATATGAAAAAATAAATATTATCATTTATTTTTGCCTTCCTTTTTGACTGACCACCCCAACTATTCTTCTCTTCAAGTAATTTAATTGTATGCTTTACCTTCCTTGGTGTGGAAATAACCACAAAAACAAGGGAGTGATGAGATCGGAATTATAATAAAACATAGCCTACTTTGGCCTGCAAATTTAATGAAATCGAGCCACTTGATCAGGCTAACCAAACTTAAAATTTATTAATCTTTGATAAGGCTAATAGTATGGCATATAATGAAAAACTGGACACTGAAAGCTTCGCACTTGTTAAACCTATGGTCTTTACATTAATAACATATTAAGACATATTTTAAATCAATATATCAATTGAGGCGTATTCTTGAATATATAGATCAAGTAATGAATCAGAGGAAGAAAAACCTCAGAAACAAAATAGCATAATAACACCACTAAATAAAACCTTCACTTTGGGGATGGCCAAGACTGGTCCAAAACATTAGAAAAATGTCTTTCTTTCATGATTCATCTATTCCGTTTTTCTTTATTATCTTCTTTTCACTTTTCTTGGTCTCTTTCTGACTCAAAACTCCATTCCCCACCTTTCTTATTACCCCAACGCCCTCCGAGCACTGAAGATTTTTATTCGTTAGATAATATGATTCTCATGAGTATCCATCCCTTACAGTCTCAATGACTGTCATCATCAAGAATTAGGATTACAATCCAGCAAAAAATAAAACAGGTGTATGGAATTAAATGGATTGCTAAGAAAAGGAAATTGAAATGTTCGAGAGCTATATAAAATCTCCAGAACTCGAATATACCAGCAACAGACATAAAAATATCTGTAACATATAATAGAGCACAATATTATGAAAAAAACTGTGATTAATGACTACAATTTCTGAATTAATGGTATTTGGGGGAACATATCTTCAGTAGATTTCAGATTTAATTCTGGACAGAAATTTTAATTATTGTACAAGGGATAGTAGTTTTATTTTATTATATATATTATAATAATAGAATTTTATAATTATAATAGTGATGGGGTGATAATGAGTATTTTATTTTCATCTTATATAAACCAGTAGGTTGAGTAATGCTGGAAGAGAGGAATCGACTGTAGATGAGGAAGAAACAGTTGGCATCAGGAAGGGACTTAAGGATCAAATTGTATTTAAGCCATTAAATCCAGGACGACATAAGGGGCAGGACCTAGCAAATGAGAGTTAAATATTATTTTTAAATAATGAAATGATTATAGCACCACAAGCAATACAAATATATAATAATATAATACAAAACAAAATAATTTACCATACTGTTAAAGCCTTCTGTGAAACTTTAAAGATAAACACATATTTTATATAAAGAAATATATTTGAACAAAATACTAACTCTCATCTTCTGGAGAGTAAAGGTTCATTTGTTGATTATGGCGACTCTCCATTTCCTGCTGCACGACTGGGTCTCTCTTGTATCCTTTATGCAGTTCTCCAAGCCTAAAACGTAACAGTAATAGATGTAAGAAAGTTCTGATAGGGAGGCTACCAGACAGTTTAAGAAAATTTCCATCAAATTTCTCTATTTAATTATAGTTTTACCTGACCAATATGTCTGGGACACAAATATTAAAAACTTATAATTTATAACTAAATTTATTTATTATACATTAAAGAAAATTGACCTTACAATGATTTGGGGAAAAAAAAAAAAAAATTGTCATTTAAATAACAAATATGTTTTAGAGGAAGCATCAGTACTTGTTAAATAGCCCATCAGGGCCAAACCTCCCTTATTATCTAATCTTATATCACATAACCTCCTTTCTTATCTCATCTAACCTAAGTTATTCCATTGTTTATTTTTTGTTCGTGTAAGCTGTGAGATAGAGTTATTTTCGTAAAATTATGGATGTTGTTTATATTGTTTCTTTTATATGTACATATGTTCTTTATAGTCTTCATAGTGTTTCTTTTATATGTACATGTGTTGTTTAATTGGTTTTTTATTATTTCATTTATGATTGTATATTTTTAGTGTTTGTAATGTTTTCATAATGTTTTTACATTATATATGTATAATGTTTTAGTCTATTTAATATATATCTTGTAAAATAAAGGATTTTTTTTATTAATACATTTGTTTTTGTTAACAATTTCAATAATATGAATATAATAGAATAAATATGAATACAAAGATACAATAATATGAATATCAATAATATGAATATAATACAATAAATATGAATACGAAGATATTATCAGTGCCTTATCAGAATTATCAGTGTTAACATTTGCAGATAGCAGTCGGACCCGACCAGCTATTTAACAAGTACTGAATCATCTTTTAAGCTTGATTAAGATTTTTTATTTTAGAAAACTAAACTTCATTAATTTATTTTTATTGCTTTTATTTTATTTTCATAAACTGAAAGGAGGTAAAAGTTGATGCTTGATATATAAAGCTCTGATTTTCTCTATTATAAAATAAAGTGAGCTATGGGGGATTCTAATACTAATATAGTTTCTCATAAGTAATTTAGTATCTTTATTTCTATAAACAGCATAATAATCATACATATGACACCAATTTTGCAATTTCTGGTTAATAAATGCTCTTTTAAGGAGCACCAACAGTCGAACGAATGAGTGCTTGCCAGCTAGATCTTGACCCAGATGTATATTTAATATATATATATATATATATATATATATATATATATATATATATATATATATATATATTTTTTTTTTTTTTTTTTTTTTTTTCGGTTGGCTCTACAGACCGTGTAGATCTTTGGCCACCTGAACCAGCCTTCTCCACCTCTGCCTATCTTGGGCTACTGCTTTCCAATTTGCGGGATGAAGCTCAACCGTATCTTTATTTATCCTATCTATCCATCTGGTTTTTGGCCTCCCACGTGGTCTCTTGCCTACTACTCTGGCACTCATTGTCATGTAAAGGCGTCCTGATGGATTGCTGCGAGCTACATGCCCTGCCCATCTTAACCTCCTTGCCTTCATGTCATGAGATATTGACTGACCTGTTTCTTTCAGCAGTTCTTTATTGTTCCTTCTCCTCCATGTGTCAAGATTCTAGTCCCATATAGGGTCTGTTATCCTACGTAGAACTTATCTTTTGAATCTCTCAATTCTGGCTTCTAGTATATATATATATATATATATATATATATATTAAAAATTTATATATTATAGTAAATAGTATTGGTATATTTCTCTTTTCAAAAAAGCACTGTTTTAAGTACTTTTTCCTTAAATTGTTTTCATTATCTTTGTTTGGTTTCAATATAACGACCAGTACCATTATTGACAGTGAAAGGTGGATGAATATATGGCGACCATGGTTGTTTATAACGACGAAGTTTATCCCTTCAAGGTCATTTATAAACGGTATCCCCTGTATATTTTTTTTCCAATTTGAAAAAAAATTCTCTGACTTTAACAATTTTTCTTTGACTTCTCCCTCGTTTGAAAATCCCCAGACTTTGTCCATTTTTCAGGTTTTCATTGTGTGAACACCATGGAATAGTATTACATTTGATGTCTTGGTAGCACTCATTGGTTTTGCGTAATAGTTACCAATACCCATTGTGGTGGCTACAGCTATTCCAAAGTTAACTGCCATATATAGAAGCCTAATAGCAAACTTTCGCACCTCATTTAACCTAATCAACTGTAATGCGATTGTGTGGAACAAATTTATCTCATGTAACGTTGTTTTATTTGTTTCTTTACCAATAATTTTCTTTAACAATATCTAATTATCTTTGCAAATATGCAACAGAAAAATTTGGGACTCTTTGAAGTTTTGATGTTATAGCCTAATCTTAGCAACGAATAAAAATTATAAGTTCATGAAAGTACAGGATAGTCTTGATAATTCGAACATGTAGATTGGATCCCCTGTTTGAATTATCAAAGATTAAATTTAAAATGATGGAAAAATTGCACAAGATTACAAAAATATATGTATTATCAGTTAAACATAAACATATTGCAAACTAAAAAGTTATTTCTGAAAATGATCATATGTTATACGTTGAATCTCGCATTTTGTTGCCTGATCTCGCTAATTCCTTAAAAGAACCAGGCTTCGCTAGTCGATGTCGTATCCATTCGCCTGCTCCAAGCAAGTATTAATACCTTTGTCATTTCTATGACTTATCTTTAATGAAAAAAAAATAATGAAATTTTCTAGTAAAATAAAATTTAAAATAATGCTTCTTCACTTATCAAGCCAACCTTTACTGGCATTAATACCTGCTTTGTCATACTTCTTAAAAAAATTATTACAGAAAAACTTTCAGCTAATATATCCCCCAAAATTGGACACTCTCGTGATCTCTGCTGCAGAAACCACATATAAAGAGATTCTACAACTTCTGGATGACCACCTAGTTTTAATGTTTTACGTTTAGAGACAATACAATAACTATTCAACATTACCACTCGAAGCAATTCTAGTAATATATACTGTTAAACAGGGCCATTTTGACTCCATCTCTTGCCAGTCAACTTTAGCTTTTTTTTTTTGTTCGAATTACAAGGTATTTCAGATTACTAGGGGTTCAGATTATCGAGACTGTCCTATACTCAATTTCTACTCTTTTAATATCAATACAAATTATGATGTTAATAATTTAAAGTGATTTTAAAAACAATAATTTTTTACTAGATTCAGTGAGAATTATATAATCTCTCTATTATATAAAAAAGATTTTAGTGTATGTCATATTTTATTTTATATTAGTATTAGGAGAGTAAGAGGTTACATGAGCTCTCCTATTAGCTCTGTAATTAGCAATAATTACACAGCTGTTAATTTAATTACATATGTGTTGAGCTACTGTTACCTAATACTTTCCTAATACAAAGTAAGTAAATTCGGGATGAAGCACTCTCCAAAATTGTAATATATAACCATGTTTTATGAAAAAAAATTATCTCTAAATATATTAATACTCGTCTAATTAACTTTAGACGTCTAATTAACTTTAATAGGACTTAAAGAATCATTTAAACACCATTTCATAGAGGTACTTAGTTTCTTTCTTTCTTCTGAGGTAATTATCGTAATACATATACAAAAAAAAAATCTTTCGGGCTGAAGCACCCCAAAATTAAATTCTGGATCCGTTAGTAATGAGTAGTACCATTAAATGAATAGTTGTATAATTTGTAAAATGGACATTGATCCGCCGGCAGGTGGACAGGGGGTAACACCCTCATAGATTAATAAAATAAAGATTAAGATTGAAATATTTATTGAAAACATTAAGTATTCATACTTATTTTGAAGTTCTGGAGAAGGGGAAGAAGGTTTGTCCATATTGCCTTGCCTCAAAATATCATTTTCCCTTAAGCTTTCTGACAGTCTTAATTGAAGAATGTCTCTTTCTTCAAGAAGCTGAAAATTAAATAAACAGAGAAAAAGTCAATATTTAAAAGAGTATTAAACAGTTTATTTTGAATGTTAGGCTAAAAATGTAAATAATCAGAATTACTTTTTAGAAAACAATAGTTATTAATTAAAACAGATTCCTGTAAAGTAGTTCTTTAGGAAGTTGGAATAATAGGAACATGTTTGATAATTTTGCCAATTGTGAAGATCGGTTGTAGTGGAGGAAATTTAGATTTTTGCAGGACTGTAGTGCCATTGTAGTAATAATAGCACTTACCACAATCATAATGGAAAATATGGGATTATTAGGCTCAAAAGAAAGAAAAATTAATTTATTATAAATGAGTTCATTTTCATAATGAAGAATTGGTACTTTCTGTCTAGCGGGCCGGACTAAAACCTCACTTCTTATCTATCTTATCTAACGTCACGTCACATAACCTCCCTCTTCTTATCCGACCAAACCTTTGAGTTATTGCATTGTTTAGTTTTCAGTTATTTCCTTATTACGTTCACTTATTAAATTCTTTACTTTTGGCCTGTTTGTGTTTATTTTTAGTTGTTGGCCCGTTTGTGTTTATTTTTCATTTTTTTTCCGTTTATTGTCGTCATATTATGGATCTTTATAGAATATGGGATTTGCCGCCTTCGGAAGAACAGGCAATTCAATATTTTCAAAATGTTGGGGTACTTGCCGATGTGAAATTGTGTGAACGAGGTCATCGAATGAAATTAACCAGGAAGGCCAAATGGAGATGTTTTCGTAGGACTTATGATACAAAACTTTCAATAAGGAAAGGAACATGGTTGCAGGGCTCGAGGATTCCGTTTTTAACAGCTTTAAAATTGATTTATGGGTGGTCCCATAGCTTGACAACGATGAAGTGGGGCAAAGAGCAGCTGAAACTATCCTCCGGAGCTATGGTAACGTGGAACAAATGTATAAGAGAGGTTTGTGCCCATGACATGTTATACAGGCCAAGAAAAAAAATTGGAGGACCTGGCAAAGTGGTTGAAGTAGAGGAAAGTCTTTTTTCTAAACGAAAAAATCATCTGGGGAGAGTTTTACCTCAGCAGTGGTATTTGGTGGATGTTGCCGAGAAACAGATGAATGTTTTATCTTTTTATAAAACAGATTTTATGTTTTATATTTTTTCTTTTCTATGTAAATATGTTCTTTTAAATGTGTTTTTTTATTATTTCATTTTGATGTTTTATATGTACATATCTTCTTAAAGTGTTTTTTATTATTTCATTAATATATGTGTCGTCAAATAAAAGTATTTTTTTTGTTATTACATTTGTTTTTGTATCTGTTTACACTTTCAATAATACGAATTTAATACAATAATATGAAGGTATGGAGAAGGCTTATCACTGCGTTATGGGAGTTATCAGTGTTCAGGTTATAAACATTGGCAGATAGCAGTCAGTAGCGGCCCCCTAGATAAAAAGTACCGAAGAATTTTGCAATTAAGCAGAGTGAAAGGGAAATTAAATACAGAGGATTAGAGGATTGATTTGAGGTCGTAATGGCCAAGTGTAGTGATAGACATATGATCCAAAGATGTTATACAAGGGGACCTGTTGCGGAATACTGCACAAAGAGGAGAGAGAGGAAAAGCTCATACAAAGACGAAAAGAGCTTGGAAAAACCAGGCCTAATAGGGGACACTATGCTTGAGTGGGTCGACGAGTTTGTATATCTCGGAACGCAAATGAACTCCGACAATGACATAAAGCCAGAAATCCAAAGGAGAATTTAAGCAGCTAATAGAACACTAATAAGGCCAGTTCTAGTATACAGCTCTGAAAGCTGGACTATTCCAAAGACCCAGGAACAATACCTCCACTCCTTTGAGAGATGAACCCTGAGAAGGATCTTTGGAGCAGTATGCGTCAATGGTGAACGGAGGCAGCGCACTAACATGGAAATCAGAGAGCTTTATGGTGAAGCTAATGTCAAAATTCATCAGGATAGGGCGATTGAGATGGCCTGGACACATTGTCAGGATGGAGCTTGATGAGGTACCCAGAATACGGTGCGCTGATGGTGTGGCAGCCGACGTGTAGATCCCTTTAAACCTCCGCAATTGGAAAGCAGCTGCATAGGACATAGAAGATTAGCAGACTAAGTTGCAGGTGGCCCTGACTCATCGAGAGTTGTAGTGCCATCGAGGAAGGAAGTAATGGCCAAGCGTGTGGAGACAATGCTGGCTTTAAAATTCTCGAACCTAGTGGAATCTCAACGTTCCCACTCTGGTTAGAAAAGGTTTTGTTGTACCATTAGAACAACCCCTCACACCCACCAGTATTCCAGACATGGCAAGGTAGAGAGTAATAAAAAAAAATAAAAGAGCTACAGAGGGCACTCCACGAAAGACAACTGAGATTGATATTATATTGAAAATATTACCTGAAAGGGCAGGAAACGTAATTCTTGATTAATTTGAAATAATATAATACAGAGTTTATGAAAAGTAAGGTTGGTAATTTACATAACTTCTTTAAATGCTCTCTTAATTGAATAGTTAATTTTTATAGTTTCATTTAGTTCTATTATTTCTATTTAATTTTTTTTATATTAATAATCAAGAAAGAGTGATAAGTTGTTTTAAATAACCCATTTCCTATTTTTCATTGGCTATAAGACTTGTTAATGCAAGTCCTATTTTGCTTCTTACATGTAGTCCGTGTTTCAGACTTCTTTTTATCAAATAACTAACATCCGTCTGAAATTTCATAAATAGCTTCTTTTAATCATAACCTACAACTATTTTAATTACAAATATTCTTGAAATTGGAGCGTTTTCAATTCGGAGACCAGCAAACTTTTTTTTAACGAAAAACTCATAAATATCAGTTTGCTTTCCACTTGAATCGTAAGATAATTTGAACACAAGGTGGTCTTCAAAAATATTGAGCAGTTTCGCATGACCTAGACCAACCTACCTAGGCATAGATATGCACTCCCAAAATGTGAAAATAACAAGGTTATATAGCCCAAACCGCAAAATATTTTTTGTAGGCCACCTTTTTTCTCGAATTATCATACTTCCCAGTGGATCCCAGTGGAAAGGAAAGTGGTATTTGCGAGTTTTTAGTACCTAATTAAATAGACAAAGTTTGCCGACCTCCAGATTGAAAACGCTCCAATTCCAAGAGTATTAATAAATAAAATATTTGTAGGTAACAATGAGATCAAGCTATTCATGAAGTTTCAGGCGGATATTAATAATTTGATAAAAAGGGGTCTGTACCATGGACTAATGTTAATTAATTAAAATTAGATCTATAAGTTTTTTTTATTTTTACCGAGCAGGCAACTATTAAATATATAACCATTTTATCAATTAGTTCTAAACTGACCTGCATTATTTCTTGTGTAAGTTCGTCACAACGGACATCTCGAGCATGGAGTGTGTACAGGACTTGATCCAATTTGAATTGTAGCGAGAGAACTTTATCATTTGGCTTAGAGTCTTGCACTTGGACCAACCTCTCTTGAGTGTCGAGAAGAACTTTTGATACCCTTTCGATTTCAAGATCCTTCTGCTTGAGGAGAGTAACATATTTTTCTATTTCGGCATTATTTACAATGGAATAATTGGGTTGCTGATTTTCCTGCTGTTGACTCATGCTGCTTGTAACATTATGTAATTCTTTTTGTTTCTCAGATATTACAGATTCTAGATATTTCTTTTTCTGTTCTAGATCTGAAATACTTGTCTTTAATAAGGTAATTTCTTCGGCTTGACTAGTTAGGACTCTTTGCAATTCACTATTTGACGCTTCCAAAGCCTTGAAGTGGTTACTTAATTCCATCAATTGGGACCTCAGATACTCTTCATTATCGCTCTTTTGGATATTTTGCGACTGGCTCATATACTCCAACCTGGCCATCAGTTCATGAATTTCTTCTTTTTGTTTTTCGATTACGGTGTTTTCATTACTTTTTGATTTATCAAGCTCTCTTTGAAGTTCTTCATTTTCTTTAGTAAGATCTCTCACGCGATTCTCTAAAGAGAATATCTGTTGAGAAATCAATCCATATTGGGTCTGTAAACTATTCAATTCATTAACAGAGTTTGAGAACTGTTGTTCTTTCTCTAATAAACTTTGTCTTAAATTTTTATTTTCTTGTTCCTTATTTAACAAAGTGTTCTGATAATTCTCTTCGATTTCTAGTAACTTTTCTCTCGATCTTTCGTCATTCGTTCTCAAATCTTCTATTTCCTGATTATGCCTTTGAACTAAACGGTTAACATCTTGGTTCAAAGAATTTACTTGTTCTTTCCAATGATTGATTTCTGCCTCAGATCTTTCTAATTTCAATTTCATCTCATCGATCTGTTTTGTATAGTCAGTGTTGATTTTGTTAATATGAGCTTGTAAGCCAGATAACTGATTCGTTAAATCTTTTATTTCACTTTGGTATAAGGTTTTTTCTTCTTCAAGTTTAGAAATCTTATTTTCATAATGTGTTGTATCAGGCCTGCTTTCTAATGTTACGCCTGATTGATGGCTAGTTTTAGTTTCGGCAATAGTATCAAAGGGATCGTTAGTGAAAGAAGAAAATCCCTTAAAGACGGGAAGGGATGCTGCATCAACAGAAGTTTCTTCTTTTTTGGAATATTTGGCTAATTCTTCTTTGAGTGATAAAATTTCTTTTTCTAAATTTTTCTTTTTATCAATTTCAGAGAAAACAACATTGATGACTTCTTTTAATTTTTCAACAATATTATTTGATGGTGTAGTGATCTGCATTTTAGATATTAAATCATCAATACAACTTTCCAAATTACTCATGATTTCTTGAGCAACCTTTAGACCATTTTCTAATTCACTAATCATTTCAAAGCTTTTACGTAATTTATCGACATGCTGAGCGATTTCTGATGCAGCAGACTCATTAATAGCTTTTAATTGCTCTTGTAAGTTATTATTACTACTCTCTAAGAAATCTATCTTGTTCTGAAGCATCGCCAATTCGTTTCTAGTATCGTTTAGCTGACTGTTGAGACCACCTACGTCTTCAGATTCTTTCTGAGAAGTTGTCAGCTGTTTCGAATATGATTCCAATTTTTCTTTTAGCTGAGAATTTTCTATCGCCAGAGCTTGAATTTTTTCTAAAAGTTGTTCTGTTTCATTTTTAAATTCAGTTAATTGAACTTTAACGGTATCATTTTCAATTGACTTCTCATCAATGACCGCTTTAAGTAATCTTATTTCTTCATTAGCAATATTTAATTGGACTTCGAACTCGGATTTCTTCAAAGTGTCACTTTCTTGAGCAGTATTTGTATCAAGCGAAGTTGTCAATTTCTCTTTAAGTTTTTCATTTTCGTCATTTAATATCTGAATTTGAGCAGATAAAGACGAGATTTCCTCCTGCTTCAAACTAATACCTTGCATTGATTTTTTATTTAATTCATGGTTTTCCTTAGTCAAAACATCAATTTGGAGTTCTAAAGCGTCTATTTCTTCATTTGCTTTTTTTGTTTCACTGTCATATGTTTCTTTTTCTTTTATTCTAATTTCTTTTAGTTTCTTCAGTTCCTCTTTCAATGAATTCAATTCTACGGCAGTCTCTGGGCTGCCAATAGGTCGACCATCTTTTAAGTTGCATATGATTCGTTGGAGTTCTTCATTTTCGACAACTAAAGCGTTGAATTTTTCAGATAGTTCATCTTCTCCCTTATTATGAGATGGCATATCAGATTTGAGTTCTTCGATAGTCCACTGAAGACCCTGTAATTCATTTTTCAGTTCAGCACTTCTTTTCTGCCACATCTGTACTTCAATATCTTGTCGCTCTTTCATTTCTATAAGTTGGTCATTTGCATTAGAAAAAACTTCCACTTTCTTTAAAAGATTTTCTTTTTCCGATTTCAACGCATTTATTTCATTTGAAAGTTCCTTGTTTTTCAATTCGAGTTTATCTAATTGTGATCTTAGCTCTTCTTGAAGGGCAAAATCAAGGTCACTGAAACCTACCATTCTCTCATTTTTGGATTGTTCATTTATTGCTTCCATTTCTTTCAGCTTCTTCAAAAGTTTAACACACTTGATCTTAGACGAAGCAAGTTTATCCGTCAGACTCTTCTGCTCTTCTTCTAGCTCCTTAACTCTCTGAGTCAGTGTCTGTATCTGAAGAGCCTCAGAATGTTTGTGATCTTGTTCAAGATGTGCTTCAGCACCAATCCAACCCCAGCCTTCCTCGTCTTCTTTACTGACTTCATGGCTATGCTGTTCCCATGAAAACACTTGAACATCTTGTTCTTTTTTAACAAGGCTGTCCTCAGATGGAGATTTTAAGTCAGAATCGGAAACACTCTTATCAGAAAGGAGTTTGTTTACTTGCTCTTGGAGTAAAGTAATTTCACTATCTTTTTCAGTTAACTTTGAATTATATATGAATTGTAAATTATCGATTTCTTGTTGTGCAGCTTCCAATGACTTTTTCTTTTCTTCCAATTCGGTCATGATCCCATCTCCCTCACCTTTGGATACCGATTGATGACTGTGGTCATCCCAAGAAAACATGGTAACATTTTGTTCTTTTTGTAGTGGAGCCATATCTGTTGCTGTGTTTAATTTACTTTCACTATTATATTTTTCTTCTCCAACTACAGCTTTGAGATTTGATATTTCATTTTGTAATTCGATTATTAAATTTTCCTTCTTAGCTAGTTCATTCTGAAGCCTATTAGTGACTTCTTCTGATTCAGATAATTGGCTTTTCAAATCAGCATAAGACTCTTCTAAATCAGTTAATTTATTAAATAAATCTGCTCTTTCCTCACTAAGTTTTATTAGTTCTTGATTTTTAGCTTCAAATTCATCCATTACTTGTTTCAATTCCTCATTTAACACTTCAATTCTGTCTAATGTTGAATTGTATGAATTCCTTATGTCGTTAAGTGTATTTATTTCGGAAGCCATTTTAGACTTTTCAGTTTCATATTCTTCTTTTTCCTTCATAAGTTCTGAATTTGAATTTTTGAGAATTTCTATTTCATTTTGCAACAAAAGAATGTTAGTCTTGAGGGACTTTTCATTTTCTTCCATGAGCTTGAATTTCTTTTCCATTTCCACCTGATACTTATCATAGGCATGACGTAGTATTTCAGCTTGCTCTAGTTTGGCTGACAGCTGATTTCCTCTTTCTTGTAACATTCTGTGTTTATCCTCGATACCAGATTCTAAATTATACATCTTAGATTTCATTCCAATAATATCTTGCTCGAGAGCTTCAATATAATTTTCCCTTTCCTGTAGATTCCCAAGGCACATGTTGTAGTTCTTGGTAACAGCATCCAATTGTTCAGCTATCATGTCCATTTCCTTACGACTAACCAGCATTTCAGATTCTAGTCCCTCCAAGTTGGTTAAAACATTTTGGTTCTTAACAGATTCTTGTTGGTATAATACCCTTAATCTTTCTAATTCAACTTCACTATTCTTCATATCTTCCCCCAATTTTTTTCTCTCAGTCTCGAGATCCCCAATCATGGTGTTCTTTTCGTTAACAATGGATTGCAACTTTCCAAGTTCATCTTCTAAAAGTAAAACATGACTAGCCATTGAATTGACACTTGTAATGTGTTCTTTCAACAGTTTAGAATCACCTTCCTTCCATTCCTTCAACTCTTCGAAGGCTTTATTCATTTTATCGACATTTATAAGTGCAGCTGACCTCTCTGCTTCTAATGCTTCTAATTTAGGTGTTAAATCTTCAATTATAGCTAAGAGTTTATGATTTTTAGATTGAACTTTTTCTACTTCAAGGCTTAATTCCTGTTCTTTACTTTTTAATGTGTCTATTTCTGATTTTAATTCAGTCCTCTGTTCAGAAAGTTGCAACAGTGCTTTATCTTTTTCTTCTAAAACATTGTTCAAATTTTTCAATTTTTCTTCTAGATCTTGACAGAGTTTTGTACGAATTTTATAATTAGCAGCGAGCTTTTTGAATTTCTGAGTGAGATTAGGATCTTCTTTGGATTCTGTATTTACAGGAACACCTTCACTAGACGGCTTTTCCTTTTTGAGCATACTCTCAGTAGATTTTAACTTTTCATTTTCAACTTGTAAATTTTCTATAATCCTTTTGGTATCGTTCAAAGAAGCAATAGCCTGATCATACTTTGATCTTAATTGATTATTGGTTTCATTTCGATCATTCAATGATTCATTCAGCTGTACCACAGCCTGCTCGTGGCCCGCGCATTTCAACTGCAGCTCCCGAATCTTTTCGACGAGTTCACTGTTATAAGATTCTATTTCCTTTAATCTTGTTTCAGTATCTATTTCAGCAGGGAAGTTATTACCTTTGATATCAGCAATCTCTTGGTCCTTCAGAGACAGTTTGTTATTAAGAGAATCAACAAGTACATTTTGCTCATCAAATTGATTTTTTATGATAGATATTTCACTCAACAGTTGCTCCATTTGTTTACTTGAGCTCATTTGTAATCCTTCCAACTTCTCTTCTACTTCTATAGATCTCATTTCAGCTGAAATTTTTTGTTCTTCGACCTCTTTTAATGTCATTTTTAACTGCTCAATGACACTCATTTGATGATCAGTTGCTTGGTTGGCTTCATCAAGACCTGAAAAAATTGATATTTTAATTATTTCGTAACTACTGTTAAATGGATAAAAAAAAATTGTCAAAATAATTTACATTATTGTTTCAACATTAATCAAATTCTCAGCTAATAAGAATTGAGAAGCAATAATTAAATAAAACAGGAGAGAGATATACACTGAACACAATATTGATCAATCCAGTGATGAACAATGTAAATACAATCGACTCTCAATAACTCAAATTCTTTGGTAACATCATTTTTTTATTTTTGATCCTTGAAAGAAAAAAATCTACAACAGCATAGTAAGGCACAGGGAAGTTGGCAAGAAAACAAAAAGGCACATATACAAGTCGGTATACCTCCCAACCCTCACGTATGGAAGCGAAAGCTGGATTATTCTCGACAAGCAGGTTAGCCGTGTGAAAGCAGCCGAGATGAAGTACGTGCGGAGAGCTGCTGGAAAGACCAAGAGGGACTGCGTCAGGAATGAACATATAAGAGAGGATCTGAAGTTAGTGGAGCTAAGGAAATTACTGGAAAACCGACAGTTGAAGTGATTTGGCCACATTTGTCGAATGGAGGAGGGGAGAGATCCGCGAAAGGTTTTGGAAGCCTGACCCACTGGGAGAAGGTCGAGGGGTCGCCCCAGAATTTCCTATCAGGAGTACAGGAGTACAATCCTCTACCATATCTACAATTACTCACTACAAAACGCTACCTTTCCTACATCCTGGAAAACCGCACTAGTTCGCCCTATGAAAAAGACTTCCAACCCATCAACTCTCAATGATTTCCGTCCAATTTCTCTCCTCTCAAATCTTTCTAAACCTTTAGAGCGACTAGTTCAAACCCAAGTATCAGATTTTTTAGAACAGAATAACCTCCTAAATCCCAACCAGTCCGGTTTCCGGCCTGGCTACTCCACTCAGTCTGCCCTCATCAAAATTTCCCAAGACCTTCATACAGCCATGGACCAGCAGAAACTCACCATCCTTATTCTCCTTGACTTCTCCAAAGCCTTTGACTCAGAAGACCACAAAATTCTCCTAACCAAGCTTAAAAATATTTCCTTCTCAACTAGTACCCTTAATTGGTTCCAATCCTTCCTTTCCGACCGCTCCCAGTATGTTGTAGTCCCCAATAACCCCCCATCAGAACCTTTACCTTTGTCCAGGGGTGTCCCACAAGGCTCCTCATTATCTCACACCCTTTTTTCCATCTAGATCAATGACCTTTCATCCTCTATCCTTCACTGTCAATACCATCTGTACGCCGACGACGTCCAGATTTACCTCTCCTTCAATCCAACCGAATCCTCTGGCGCCATCCAAAAATTACAGGATGATATAAATGCAATATGTGCCTGGGCAAATCACAATAGGATTACTCTAAACGCCAATAAGACGAAAGCCATTCTGATCGGATTTCCCTCACTCCTCAAATCCATCCAGATATCCAATCTTTTCCTGAACAATTCACCTATCTCATTCCATACTTCCGTAAAGAACCTTGGTGTTACATACGATCAAACCCTCTCCTGGAAACCACACATCTCCCAAATTTCCCGTCGTACTGTCTCTACCCTGAAACAGTTTAACCGTCTCTGCTATCTCCTTCCATATAAATCCCGTCAACTCCTGGTTTCCTCCCTTGTGTTCCCCCACTTCGACTATGGCTGTCTGGTGTACGGCGGACACTCGGGAGAATTCGAGGCCAGACTTAAACGCCTAATGAACTGCGCAATACGTTTTTTTTTCGGAATCTCAAGAGATACGCATATAACCCAGTATTACACCAAGTTGAAGTGGCTCTATCCATCCAACCGCCGTTTGTACTTCCTTGCCACTTTTCTATACCAAGTCATCAGAACTCAGCGGCCTTCCTATATTTTTCACAACCTACAATTCAAATATTCCATTCAATCCAGTCTCACTAGATCTCGTACCTCCGACCTGTATCCACCTCCCCACCGAACTGCAGCGTTTGACAAATCCTTTATAATTCAAGCCGTCTCCTTCTGGAATACCATCCCTCCCGATATCCGACATGTACAATCAGTTTCCTCATTTAAATCTTTCCTTTTTAACCACCTACTCCTTTCCCAACCCGATTGATCATGAAATGTAGATAAGAGAACTTTTAAAGTTCCCCCAGAAATTATTTTCTTTACTTATGCTATTTTATTTTATTATATAGTTTGTATTATACATATCAGAATGTTTTTAGTGTAAGAGTTATATTTTTTGTTTTATTATTTTTTCAAAATCTTAATCTTAATCTTAATAATAAATGTAAATAATTAATTTTATGTATGGCCACACAGGCATTTATTCTGTATCTGTAATTTGTCCTAAAGGGACAACAGTCCCAGGATAATAAAAAAATATTTTCATTTCATTTCATTTACATGCAGCGGATTGGAGAGAAGAAAGGCAAAAACCTCTGAGAAATGAGGCGGCTTATTAGGGACCGTGAGGCATGACTGCATTGGATAGAGACTCCTAGATGCTAGTAATGGCATGAAGAGGAAGACAAAGAAGAAGAAAAAAAACATGTTCAGTGAAAATTGAATAACTAAAATAATTTCATGAGAAATTTAACTTCTAAAAGCAAAAGAAATTCATCTCTAAAAATCGGAGAAAGGCAAATTTATTTAAAATACTATCTCTGTTTGCTGTGGATTATTTGAGTTTCCCAGAGTTAAGTTTGAGCGTGATAAGTGGGATAGAATATGTAGTTCGTCTATTGTGTTTTGTTCCCACATTTCATGTTTTTGTCAATGGTCTATCATTATTTTGTCTCGTTTTTCAGAGTTAAACATTTTTCTTTATTATATTATTATTTTTTTTTTTTATTTTAGAGAAAAATTTATACTATAATGACAAAAAAAAAACCTTTACCACTACAACCCATGGACGCTCTTGGAGCGAGATGATACTCAACTGTCAGGTTTTCTCCCATAATTAATTATTTAACTAAGAGCACCCACTTTATAGCGATTGGGTGTGATCCAGGACATACCTCATTTCAGGATCAATCCGGGGCTGATGTAACGGAATAAGTAATTATCTGCCACAGACTGACTCGAACCCTTCTTTGTGCACGGAAACCCAGTGCCTTACTCACAAAGTTATCCCACACATATATGTTGTTATGAGTCAACAGAAATTGAAATCTCTCACTGAACATGATAAACTTAAAATTATTCCAGTTAAAAATGCAGGAAACCAGAAGAAAAAGGATTAGCTACCTCTATAAAAAATAAATAAAACCTCTATGTCTAAAAACAAATCTCTATAACTCGAGCTATTTCTAACTCAAAGAGTTTAAACTGTCTTGAAGTTTGAATTACAAAGAATCAACTGTAATATGGAAAATTTCTAATAACACGAAATAATAGAAAGACAATAAGAAAAGCACATAATCCAATTGTGTGCCAACCATTAGATTTCAGCAAAATATTTCGACAGGGTGATGAATTTGTGAAAATTAAATATACTGATAAAAATAAAATTTAATCTTAATTATGTTATACTCACTGCTTTCACAATCCTGAAATATTAAATAAAGTTAAAATCTAAAGTATAAAGGCCTCGATATTATGAATAAACAAATTAGCTCATTAAGAATGCTGCTATCTTACATTGAGTGTATGTTTGAATGTGGAAAAGATAAAGATAAAGTGGTTCTTTCTGCGAACCATCCAGATGATGAAAAAAAATTAAATAATTACAAATTATTTATTGCTTCCCAATATTTCAACTCCCATTGCAGACTCTTCATTAATGTTTTAATAAACTTAATATGTTGTAAATACCTTTTAAAAGAGCTTCCTTTTCTTCCGTTAGATGTTTCAGACTTTCTTTCAATTTACTCATCTCTTCTTCTAAGGTATCAGACCTTAGAGAAGCAGACTGCAAAGATTCTGAAATAATAAGATCATTTTAAAGCAGGAGGTCATAAAAACCAAGTGCACGATAGAGGATGGAAAAAAAAAAAAAATAATGGATAAGAAAGCTCAGAATCATATAAAGTCTCAGGACGATTGAGTCCACATAATATATAAAAATCGGTAGGGTGGCTGAGAGGGGTAATGCCTGTGCCCAGCACCGTGCGTTGCCCGGCAACCCGGATCAAAGATAATTTGATAAAATGATTACACGAGTCCATATCCAGGTGGCCAAGGAGCGGCTTTTAACTCTGGCATAAATCCCCGCCCTCACTCTCTGGCCCAGGAAAACCCTACATAGCCTAAAAGGCGAGTACCCAAAAAAAAAATATATATATATTGATAACAACTTTATGTTAAAAAGAGTTTATTTCTGGCATACCTATATCATTATAAAATATTGACGCTCAAGTCATTTTAAAAATATTAATGTCATTTTCATAGTAAGATATTAATAGTGTTATTGTAAAATAATGTAATCCTAAAATTTAAAACATTAGATTATTTTAGTAATATCCAACACTGAATTGTAGATATATATTAGGTAAAATTTTGTATGTATGTTGGAGTTCATTAGAATATTAAACAAAAATAAAAAAGATTGGTGTACACCCTTATTAATCATCAACATTTTGTAAGAACAGCCATCTCTGTCATATTTCTATATCACTTAAGTGAAATCTAACCTATACCATAACAACCCATGAAGAGCCTTGTTGTATTCACTTATTACGATTTGGTAAATGGACAATGTCTAACATATAATTATTGTTTTATATGAGCAATAATTGAAGAATTTTGATCTTTTGACTTTACCGATAGGTTATCAGAGATAAATAATAAAATTATAGTACAAGTTGAACTGTTTATGAGCTATGTAATGTTTCTAGCTTGCATTAATGAATTATCAGGTTTTCAGTCTAGATGATGCCTGTAATGGAGAAAAGCTGACTAATTAATTATTAATAGCTGTATGAGAGATTACATATTTTGACTGAAATCTTAAAATAATAACTAATAATTACAAAAAGCGAGGGTAATCTAAGTCTTATCTATAAAAAAGAACTTACTAATCCTGAAAAAGATTAATAAAACTTCTAAATATGAGATGTATTATATTAACAAGGGATGTAGGTTCGCCGATTTAAACAAAACATTTTTTTGTGATACTAGCTTTAGGGAGAAACAAAGTTGATATTGATATTCGTTTTTCATACCATAAAAAACTTTAAAATAAAAATTTTCATTGCAATCTAAACATTACAATTTTTTACATGACATCTTCCTGGGCTGGATCCCCTTTAGCCCCTGGAAATTTTGTCGCCAAGCACAAAAATTGCGGTAACTTCAGAACGACTCCCCCGAATCGATAAGAAATTGTTAGGAACTTAGGGCTCTATAGGCAAGGCAAAATGGTATAAACCTGACATCCCCAAACAAATTAGAATCAAAGATATAAAAATATTAGACAAGTTTTCTAAATTTTTAGCTAAAAATGGATGACATCCAAAATTTATGTGGTTTGGAAGAGCAGTAATTCAGCTTTCCAACTGTTATGAATGCTTTAGTTAAGTGCCGGAAAAACAATCATAGAAACTCAAATACTAAAATTTTCAAATTTCGATATCTGTAAAAATTCTAGATATGAGTCTTAAAAAACACGAAACACAAAAATTTACTTGACCTAATTTACGAAAAGCACCTATTGGTTTTTGCTATTTAAGATACTTTATAATTCAATTAATACTATAATCAATGTTTTTCTTGTTTTGCACAAAATATGCAATTGGTATATAATAACCTACAAATCTGGGCAAAGTAAAAATAAAAATTAATAACATATATTTTGCTTAAAATTATATAATTTTTTTTTCTCGTCTCCTAGGGCGCATTGGCAAGAACTTTTTAACATAAGTCTAATAATTTTCGACCTAGTATCACCAAAAATGTTTCATTGAAATCGGTGATTTCCATAATCTCCCCATATAAGATCTAAAGATCAAGTGATAATGTTTAGTTCTATTGTTTGTTAAATTAAAAAGAGTTAATCATTATTTTAAAATTAATTTACAGTTTCAAAAATATTGAGAATTAATTGAATCCCTTGTTTTTGTTAATAAAAAAATTTAATATTATTTGCTAGTTTTTCGCAAATTAAAGCCATGCAGTTAGATATAAAGCCAAAAGCAATAGCTTCAGTAAGTTTTAATTTAAACCAATTTAAAAAAATGTTTTATGACTAAAGCTGCATTTATTGCCACAAACACATAATATTGAATAGTTACAGTTAGATCATTGCTGGCGAGGTTTTGAGAACATGCATAATAAAATTTCAACTTGAAGACACAGACATCATAACAGAAAATTCTAAGTAAAAAGAATTATTGGTTGAAAATATGTCTGGTGAATAATTATTCTTAGCCATTCACAAAATAAGAGAATAATTATTATTCGAGAAGAGAGAGAGGGAATGAGGGGGTAGAAATGAACCCTTTTAAAGAACCAGAACTGAACATTTGTTTCAAATAAAAAATTGAGTACCGGGTGTGTAAATATGAAACCAGATTTCTGTCACAGATGGATCTAGTTGTTAGTGTAGTTACCGTTAAACTGCTTAATCGGTGTAATTTTTTTTCTTTGACAGCTGGCAAAGATTTTCAAATCACAACAATATAAGTTTTATGTAACAACATTGTTTTAAAACAATATTAATAACATTGAACATGTCAAGATTTATGTTTACAAACTACGATTTGCGGACAGAGTTGATTTCTGATACCATTTAGAGAAAACTGCAGCAGAATTCCACTGAATGTTTATGGTGAACATGCTCTGGGTAAATGGCCCGTGTTTTGAGTTGTTTAATTAATTCAAAAGTGGCTATTTTTAAGTGAGAAATGAATGTACTGTGGGTGCGAACTATTATGAACTGCTTGAACCTGTTAAAACCATTAATACTGGACGCTATCGCAAAAAATGATCAATCTGAATCAAATGATGCAAAATAACACCAAGAGATTTTATTTTATGATAATGCACAATCATACATGGGGCATGCAACACTTCACTTATGAAAATGTACGAAAACGGCTAGATGACTAGTTTGCCGAAAAAGAACAGTAGTTTTTCTAGCATTAAATTACATTACAAGAGAGATGTAAAAATGAATAATTAGTAACGGAAAATACTTCAAATATAAATTTTAATATCATTTTTATTTAATAAAGATGTATTGTCTATACAAAAATTTTGATTTCATATTTACATACCTGGTAATACAGCATTTCCATTACATTTCATCTTTTAAAGTTCTTGAAATGCTTAGGAAAGGATACTGCTTCTCCTCCAAATTCAATCAAAACTGATATTATATTCTATAAAACGAGATATTACCAATAAATAATCCCTATCTATGACTTATTTTTCTTCTTATCAATCAATCCAGTGAATAATAGATTAATAGTTTACTATTATGGTCATAATACTGCATAGGCAGTTCAAGAGGAAAGAATATGATAATGGTTGTGGGTTGATGGTAGACTGTAGTGAATAATTGAAGAGAATAATGGTTGGGGTGATCAGTAAAAATAAAACAGTAAAAACAAATAATTATATCTATTTTTATAATCGCCGATGTTTTGGCCTGAAGTTCAGGCCTTCATTAGGGCTGCTCTGCCAACAAGCAAAGACAGACCTATGCTCCTTATTGGTCTGTCTATGCTTGCTGGGCAACGAAGTGATTTGACCAAAATCGTGTTTTTTTCTCTCAATTAATTATTAATTAAGATAACCTACTTTATAGAGGCTGGCTATGCCCTAGGAAGGTCTCCTAACCTCAGGATTGATTCACAGACACTAAATTAAATAATTAGCTGTAACGACTTGGCTCAAACTCAGGACCTGGAACATAGGAGCACAGTGCCGCCGTACTCACTATAGTAATATGACTGTACTCACTGTAATATCACCCAAGTCCAGTAGTAATACGATATAAATTCTAACTTTTAGTTCTGTTAATGAGAAAAAGGCAATGAAGAGATTGAATAATATTGGAAACAACTTTTATCTTAATAATTAGTAGATTAATACTTATTAATAATTGTATCTCAGATGTAATTTAAACCAGCCCAATCCTCAACAAGCAGAAGGCATAACATATTATCTCATTCTGATCCATATACTTTCACTCCCCTGCATATTAATAATGAAAACATCGAAATAACTAAAAGAAAATAATATAGCAACTGCAAATATAATATTATCTAGATAACATTTCTAGCTCGTCTCATAAATTGAAACAATACTTACATATGTTTATAAAGTACAAAAGTTTTCTTGTTCTTCTGACAAATCTTCTGTAAATCTGTCTTCACAAATCTTTATTAAGTAATTTTTATTTTATATGTATGTTTCGGCCATTCGCTATCTTCAGCATATCTGAAAAACTTTTTATATACTATATGCATTTTGCTTAAATATGTAACTTTTTATATAATCTCTATTCATCTTTAAAATTTTTTAAAAATATAATTCGTAACAATTTAAAGATAAATAGAGATTATGTAAAAAGTTATATATTTAAGCAAAATGTATATATAAAATATAAAAAGTTTTTTTCAGATATTGTGAAGAAGGACTAATAGAATAAAAATTACAAAATAAAGGAGATTTTTTGGGACAGAAGATCGAGAAAACTTTTGTATTTTATTAACATAAGTTATTGATGTCCCATCCATTCTATTCATAAAAAACATTTATATAATATTACCAACTATAAGACTTAATATTCATCATATAATCAGCTAATTTATGGATTTAAAAAACAAATTATTATTGTTTTAACTCAATTAGCGTTTTGTTTAATAATGATTTTAAAGGACTTTTTGTAAATTTAGTTATTTAAATAAAAAAATTATTTTTATCTCAATTTATAAGGAAAAAAATTAAAATTTATATCCATATTTTTTATTTTAGTTATCATAAATTCTTTAGTTCTCATGTATAAGGCCATTTAATCACCAATCGTTTTTAGTTATTTTATAATTTTAAAGACAAAGTTCTAGCCACTAATAGAACCATTATAAAGCATTATTTTATACTTCATAGATATTCATTGTTTGTTTTAGTTAAGAACAAATACGTTTAGACCCAGTAAGACGATGAGAGACTCAACTTTTGTTTTTTTTTAAATAAATAGATGTATTTGTATAAATTACAATATTTTTTGTTTTGATTCAGCTTGATCGAGAATATCAAGATTCTTTTTATTTTAAAGGTTTTTGTAATTTTCTTTTTCTTTTATTCTTATTAATCGCAAAAAAAAAGGCAGAAGAGCCATGTGCTATTCACTAGAACTCATTGTGATGAATGACAAGATAAAGCAAAAAACTAAAACAAATGATTCGCCACTGATTGTTTGAAGTACCTTTTATCAAAAGCTATAGCCACTCGAGTAATCCAGCGGCGTTTCGTCAAAGATTTGGTGAAAGATCTGGTAATGCAGCAATAAGATTTGATATTTTACTAATACTTATATACTTTTTTATTTTGAAAGGTAATTGGTAAATAAATACATATTATTCTAAAAATATAATATACACTGACAGGAAAAAAATTCCACCCACTTGTAAAAAAATTTGTATTTTTTGTATATAAAACATGGTATTTGTAGATAATATTTAGTATTTATGGAATTTTATAATCTTTTTTACCTTTAATAATCAAAATGTGATTGGGTAAGAAAGATTAGAGAAAAAAAAATTGAAAAACGAACCATTATTATTCTAAAAGAAATTAATTACATCATCGTTTAGTAGCGCGTGTTTCCTCCTCATGCCTTCACTAATTCTTGAAGACGCCTCGACATACTTTCCACCAGTTGGGAAATGTCCCTTTGCTGGAGGATAGCCCATTCCTCCCGAAAAGCCCTTTCAAGGTACTGCAGTGTATCAGGAAGTGTTGCACGCGCTCTAATTCGTCTTCCGAGGTTATCCCATAAATGCTCAATGGGGTTCAAATCTGGAGAACGTGCTGGCCAGGCAAAAACCTCAATATTGTGCTGTTGAAGGAACATCTGCACTATGCGGGCGCATGTGGGCATGCATTATCGTGCATTAGAAAAGAACAATCGCCGATTTCGTTGAGGATAGGCAACACATGAGGTTCCAAAATCTCATCTACATAGCGAATGGCCATCAAAGACCCTCCACGAACAACAACCAATTCTGTGCGGCGCTCCATTGAAATCCCAGCCCACACCATTAAGGAACCATGTTGGAAAGGTTGGCTCTGAAAAAAATTACAGGCTGCATATCTTGCATTTCCATCTCACGCCTGTCTGGAGATGGAAGAGCAAATCTTGACTCATCTGTAAAATAGATAAAATAGGTCTGTAAAATGTCCATAGTCCAATGGCTGTGTTCTCGGGCAAAAGCCAGTCGTGTTACTCTGTGAGTTCTGGTCCACTTACTGGACGAAAAGCCATTAATCCATACTCATTTAATCTTCTCCAAGCGGTACATTCAGAAATTTGCACACCTCGAACTTCTTCGAGCTGATGAATCGCTTGAACAACGGTAAGGTACCGGTTTCATAAAATTCTCAAAGTCAAAAACCGGTCATCCCGTGGTTCTGTTACCCTAGGCCGTCCAGAACCGGGCCTTCTATTGTAAGAACCAGTTTCCCGAAAACGCCTGACGGCATCTCGTAAAGTTTCATATGGAACTCCGATGGCATTAGCTGCATAACTAATGGAAAGTCCATCATCAATAAGTGCCACACCTGCCGCGCAACATCCTCAGCACTAAGAGGAATTTTTAAACTTAATATTGAAAAAATTAAGAAATAAGATGACTAAGAAATGTGCTGCAAGAAACGGCACTGAACTAATGATACTGAATAAACATTTTGATTCCATAGAAAGTAAACATTGGAATCTAGAATCATTTCATTGAATTAAGGATTAACGGTTATTGTCCTGTATATTAACATTCCTAATTGAAAACAAACAAAAAGATTACCTACTTATTCGTTAAAAACAATAGACCAATCCAAAGCAGATATATTTTTAGGTGAAACATGAAAAAATCAAGTGGGTGGAATTTTTTGCCTGTCAGTGTATATGTATGTTTTTGATCCATAAATATAAAAATTTTTGGCTATGAATACAAGAAATGGTTTTAATTTTTTAATTAGCAAATACTGAAAACAGCATTTTAATTTATTTAGCAATGCTTTTTACCTATTTCTTTAAAATGGGTTTATTTAAATGAACAAAACATTGTAAAATATTAAACAATAACCGGTCACTAATTTGTTTAATGAATGACATTTTCGAATTTAAGGTATTACGAGGATAGATGAGATGTGTCTAATTAGAATCGTTACAGCGGTTTCGGTGCAATAGACTATAGCGACTCAAATTTTTTGGCCACCATTTCGAAACAAAAGACAGGATGGTAATGAAATGCAAATAAAAACACTCCTGAATTTGAGAGCAACATTGTATCAAAATTTCAAAGCAATTAGTGAAGCTGTTTCAGAGATGTTTTGAACAAACTAACATTTTCATTTTTCATAACACTGAAGCTCGTCAATTGCTACTAAACAAAAAAAATAAAATCAGTTGAGAAATAGAGGAAAAAAAGGGATAGAACTGTTTAGCCTTATTTATACAAAAATGTCTTTTCTATACCAAAATTACGGTTTGATAAGTACACATCTGGCAGTTGTTCATGAGGTAAAATGTCTTCTCTTAAGTGGATGGCAATAAGATTAAAAGTTTGTTGCTGTACTTTACTTATAGCAACTGCAAAAGATACCTCAATGGGAAGCTGGCTAGTATTATGATCGGATAGGTGTTTACAGATAATGCTCCGTTCCTATTGGTCGTAGCCTGATATTATGAAGCCTTACTCAATAAACAACTTAACACAAAAAAAAAAATTTTTTGAATCGGATTGGTAGTTTCTGGAATTAGTGCTTATCGAACAAATACTTTTTTTTTTTTAATGTATTATCAAATATTTCAACAGTCGACATTATTAAATTCTTATCCTATTAAAAGTAAATTAAATGCTGTTTTATTTATTAATTTATAATAACACTGTTCTCCAAAAAATTTTTTTAGTAAAAAATTAGTATCCAATCGATACATCCTTGATCGTCTTAAACTAATAACCTAATTCATATCCACATACACACTTTCTTTTAAAATATTTGAATATTAGAAAAACCCCCTTTTGTTAAAACCCATTACCATACCCAAGGCAAATACAGTCCGACAAATAAAGCAGGGGAGAGAAGTGTGTACCTTTAATATCATCAAAGTCTACCAGTTGCAACTGGAGGTTACCTTTTTCTTCTTCCAAAACAGCTATTTGATTCTTCAACGCTTCCACACCTCCTGAACTCTCTAGGCTCTGTCGAAAATGAACCATTAGTAATTTTACTAAGGTGATAATTAAAAATCGGAAGAAATTCAACTCTGCAAACTAAATTTTACATACCTCTTTAAATTTGTCCCTTTCCTGTTTCACTGCCTTCAACTGAGCTTTAAGTTTTAAATTTATTTTATTCGCAGTCTCCATTTTGTTAGATAATTCTTCATTTTTGTTGGTAGTATTGCTTAAGCTTTGTCTAATCAGAGCCAATTCCATTTGCAATGACTCCACATCAGCAGTATGTGATTCCTTCTCGGCAAGCCTAAAAAAAAAAACCTTATAATTTGACTGGAACAGAGTGCCATCTTTATATATTATTTCTTAAGTGTTTTTTTTTTTTGTCAGTATGCCATATCTCCATCAAATCCAACGATTGAGCTCTCATTTTGAAGATCTTCTCCTTCAGGTGGGAAAAATGGCAACATGCCCCCAAATTTCAGTAAAAAGTTATGAAAGAAAAGAAACTTTATTTACGAATAATTCAAAAAGTATACATTTTTTTGTTCATTATTGAAAGATTACTAGAATCATTTGAATTCCTTGATTATTTGAAAGATTACTAAATTCCCTACAAAAAAAAAAAAAAAATTCATCGAATTAGGACCATAATTAGCTGAGATACAAGCTATTGTGATTCGTAAACATTTAGGTTTAGATATTAAATGGTAACAAACATGAATAATGTTTTATAATAATTTTTTTTTCTGTGGTCTTATCTTATGATCTTATGATACGTCAAATATTTAATTTCCTTATTATGTTGTCATTTGTTCAACAGTCAAACCTTGACGATATTCTTTGCGAATTATTCGCACGAGCAAACTACTTAGACAAATTCTGAACTATTGGAAAAAAAAATTATGATTAATTTTTTTTTCTTTATGATGAAGCTATAATTACAGAAAACAATATATTATAATAATCCATTATTCAGGTAGTTCTGATTAAGAATCTGACTAAATCAAACAATTTATTAATCACAAGCTCGCCCATGTATATAATTCGAATAGTATATTGCTCAGTGAACAAATAGCAATGGAAAATTGCAATAAGGAAATTTAATGTACTATCAGTGACAAGACTTCTTTAATTTGTAGATAACGCGGAAATATTGCTCTGATCAGTAGCAACATCAATAGGTCTTCATGGTTGAGATGCTTCTTACCACGGAAAAAAAAAAAATAACCTGCAGAACATTCTAGGTTGGGCCAAACAATTCCCTTAAATCTCATTTGTGAAACGGAGGCAATTCTCAATCTATGAAGTGATGGTTAGATCTTTCAATTAACTTACACTGATTTATAACTTTTAATATCCAAAATAACTTCAATAGATAATGATTATTTGAGAAGAAGTTGGTCGGGGGATGCAATCGAATAAATATTATATTATTAAAATAGTATTTTATTTGTTACGCCGACGTTTTGACTATTTGTAGGTCTTCATCAGAGCATGGTGTCAGCTACTGCAGGATTATGATTATTATTTTAAAATATTGATTGGGTATCAGAATGAATTTTCAATTTTGTCGATGATGTTTTGGCTATAATAAAAAAAATTAATAATTAAGGTGTGTACTTTATGTCTTAAAGTTTTTGAAAATAAAGTATTGGGCAGAATATTCGGGTCGAAAAAGGACGAGTCAACTGGAGAAATTAGGCGGTTACACAAAACTGAATTGTGTGAACTATATCCGGTTAATATAATTGAGGTGAATAGAATGGGCATGTAAAATCGCTGGGCTTAGTAACGAAAGAATTGTTAAAAAAATAATATGTGCTGTACAGACTGACAAGCGTCCGAGGGATAGACCAAAGCAAAGGTGACTAGATTGCGTTAAGGCTGATTTGGCGGGGTTGGGTTTAGACGGAGCCCAGTGGATGGAAGAATGTGGACCTCGATTGGTGGTATCGGCATCGAACCTTTGGGTTCGCTAAGCCTTATTATTATTATTATAATTATTAAGGTATGTACTTTAGACCACATGATAAAAGCGAAAACATAAAACGAGGATGAAATGCTGAACAATTCACTCACAGTATGCAGGTCCGATTTTTAATTTCTGAGATATTTTAATCCATATCTTTCATAAAACTCGTTATCATTTAATTTTAGATGCTATTCTTTCCATTTCACCCCTTTAACCCGGCGTCGCGTTGAGACACAGTTTTGAATAATAGCCCATTACAGAGAGGATGAAATGCTGAACTTTTTCCTCACTACTATATGCAGGTCCGATTTTTTTAGATATTTTAATTCATATGCAAAAAACATTTCAATTAGTTGACTCCACTGACTTTACCTGAGCGTTACAAATTCGAAATCTGAAGGCCTAATTTAATTAACTTTCCATAAAAATGTGCAAAACATGACATAAACAAGTTTTCACTTCAATAAAAACTCAAGAACTCCCGAATTTTTTAAAGCATATTTGCAAAGATAATCAGCCTTCAAGAAAAGTGATGGGGTCGGAGATATGTTATGAGAGTGAAGATGCGGCTACATCATCACCTACCAGCGCCTAGCTCATACTGTTGATTATCTCATGCTTTTTAGCTTAGAATAGTGATTCTAGCGTCAAAACGTTTACCCTAGACATATCTTTCTGTTTTTTTTTTCTCTCACTGTCATTTCTGAATAAAAACACAATATTTGGTTAACAATTTATTTCAATGGCTATATAACTTATTGCTTGACAGCTGTGTATGTCATGGTACAGTGGATTCAAGCCATACCGTCTAGTTCCCACCCACCATAACTCAGAGACGCACAGACATTTCAAGTTTTCAGGTAAGTATGAATCTTTTTTTATAATTTAATAACTGTAATCTCATGTTATTGTATAACATATAATGTATATATTATTTGTCACTATCGCAGCTAAAATTTACGCATTTTTTTTCCACGCAAGTGCCTAATTATAAATAAATTTCTGCAAAATTACTACAAAACTACTAAAGTTTCCTGTTATTATCGCTTTGTAAAATAGAGAAATTTTATTTCCCCATATAATGTTATTGGATTTATTCGATTCTATTCATATAAATGAACAGAGGATTAGTAAAAAATAAAAAAAAATTTCTTTCCTTATATTTCAATTTGAAAAAAAAGTAAATTGTCAAGTAAAAAGCTAATCTCACCTTTGTTCAAGTTCTTCTTCTCTGCTTTTTAACCTCAGCATTTCTTTCTTCCAATTCTCTTCCCTTTTACCAAAATCTTCTTTTAATGCAGATATTTCCTGTGTGATCGCCATCGCTCGTTCGGCATGTTCCTGAGATCTCTGCATCAATTGATTATGAAGAACAGTCAGGGCTTGAGATTTGCTGGATAGGACTTTATCTTTTTCATAAAGCCTTTCCTATAATAAAAACAAAAACTGGTTCATAAATATTGAAAAGTAATAAAAAAAAAGTTTGTTTCTGAATGTGTGATTTTTAGAACTACGAAAACAGATTTGTAAGAGAAATTGAACAAATAATTAAGTGATAAAAGCTTAGAAAAAATTAATCATGGATACAAGGAATTAGTTATGGTTTGATATCCAAAGGTTTGATGTCAACATCATCAGATCAGTCTTAAAACAATGCTCTCATCTTCACTTCACCCTACCCATCGCTTGGACGCATACCAGTCGGCACAGCACATATTAGCTTTTAGGGATTCTTTCATTTATAAGCTCAACAATTTTATATACCCTTATTTTATACTGGGTACAATTCACACAATTTGGATGCCGAGTAGGACGAGTCTGTTGAGGAACAGCACGCATTAACATTTTCGAGTCTAGCAGCACCAGTTCGAATCCTGCCTGGCCGGGTTAAAATTTATTATGTGGCAGACCCACGGATTGAATCTTGACCTTCCAACTATGGTTAGAATAGGTTTGATCCCTAAAACAAGTCATATCCCTAAAACAACTGTCCCACAATAGGCCAGATATAGGAGGTAGAGTCACCAAAAAAAAGTCATATTTTACGCTATATTTTATTTTAAAAAAACCATATGGTTCTGTTCAATCTTAATGTAATCGACAAGGTTTCACACTCATGAAAAATGGTAGGAAGTATAATAGTTTATTAAATTAAAATTTTTATGTTTTGAAACAGGAGGCACAACTTAAGTAGTTCAGCAACAAAAAAATAACAAGCATTTTTCGTCTTTAACCTAGCCTTAATATTTTTTTAAATTATATTTTTTCTAGTTATCTAAGACACTAAACCTGTACAACAACAACCAATGGAGGTTAATTATTAGGTTCAGCACTTTTTAAAGAAGTAGTCTTTCTTGGTCAACAGTTGAGCAGAGAGGTGACTGGATTGGGATCAAACTCAATTGCCAGGTTTTTTCCCCTTAATCAATTGATGATAGCAACTTTTTAGAGGCTGAGTGTGTCCCAAGAGAGTTTAACATAGAGCCTAAACTTCTCTATTTGTTAAAACATATTCACTTATTATAAATAACTAAAATCATCACTATTTTTGCAGCTATTGATATATATATACACAAGATCTGTAAAAAAAAAATATTTTTCAATAATGCGAAACAAAAATATACAAACCTTCAGAGTTTCCACAGATGTTTCCAAATCAATTATTCGCTGTTTAATAAGAGGTGGTAATTCAGGTGCAGGAGCAGTCTACAAAAAATATAGAAATTGTTAAATCAATATAATGCTTACAACTCATACAAATAGCAAACAACAATTTT
Source organism: Nezara viridula (assembly GCA_928085145.1). Taxonomy (NCBI): domain Eukaryota; kingdom Metazoa; phylum Arthropoda; class Insecta; order Hemiptera; family Pentatomidae; genus Nezara; species Nezara viridula. The sequence continues at coordinate 149,418,527 of OV725080.1, read as the reverse complement.
TTTTAGAAATTATTTATGGAAAAATTTAGTTTAACAGTAACTGATCAACCACTGAAGCTTTTAATGACTTTAATAAAATAGCAATATACTCCATTATCAAATAAAATAATATTCGATAAATGAGTAAAATAAGGAATTGAGAGAAATATATAACGATACGGTTAGAAATTATGAATATTAATGCTTGATTAAATAACATGAAAACTAATAAATCTTTCAATTATCATATGCAACATTTTAATAGAATAATATGTGAAATAGCATCCAAAATTAATGAACCAGTACCAAATGTGGGGTCACGATGGTCGATCGAGTTAAGGTGCCTGCAAAAATTTTAAGCTACGAGTTTAAATCCCGTAAAAGCAAAAAAAAAAAGAAGATAAAAAATAAAAATAAATTAGTGGTCTCTACTCGATTGCTTAGACCAATACGACGTGTGTTCGATTCCTGGATGGGGACGGTAACGTCTCCAATCAGAGATTCACAAGAAGGTGAGCAACTCCTGTGTCTTCCAACAACATAGCTCTTGATCCTCCAGATTGGGGATTGGGCACAGGACAATTAAATTATACTATACCGTAAAAACAATAGGATGGAAAAGTCTGAAAAAGGGTTGCCAACCATACTACTGAAGAGGGAGTGATTAGTGATCGCGTCCAGTTATTATAAACCATGTGCTCCCTGGATATCTATAAGAGTATAAGAGAACCAAACGATCACAGCTGTCGCCTGGAACAGCTCCGTTGCTGTTAGAGGACTAATGACGGAAGTCAAAGAGACATTGGGAAAAAAAGTTCCAAATGTTTTATTATAACTATAATACATTTTACTCCATACCACTAGATTATTAGTGAGATTTATTAATTTACTAAACAAATGTTGGAGGTAGATATTGATTCAAAGTAGTTTGAAACTAAGTTAAACATCCAATTTTAAAAATTTAATAGTGAATTAAGGATAAATAGGAATGAATACATAAATAAAAATCCAAAACTATAGTAATTCACACACCACTTTAGCAATAGCTTCTTGTAACTGTTTTTCCACTTTTTTTTGTTCTTCTCGATCAATCATTATTTGATCCATAGCTTCTTTAATTTTAGCTTTTTCAGACTGATGTTTACTGAATCGGACCCTAAAATGAGAAGTGTGAGTAAGATATATTAAAAAAAAAAAATTATTATTGAAAAACAGAGCAAATTATTTTTATTTTGAAAAATAGGCAATTTTTACCTGTCCTCCTCAAGTTTTGTAGTAAGAGCTGTTCTCTCGGAATCCTCCGAGACCTTACTTCCCCCAGATGACTGAACTTCATCATCATTTTTTGCAGCAGATCCTCGATTCGCTTTGACTCGAGCACGGATTTTTGCAAGAGTACTGCCCAATTCCTAGGATCAAATTTTAATTAGTATATATCAGTTAAAGTAGCCTTAAACAACATTGTTTAATAAATCCTAAGAATAGGTATAAATAAAGATCTTAATCTGTACTATTGCACATTGATAACAAAAAAAAAACCTTCACTTCAAAACAATTATTTATTTTTTTTATTAATGCTGTGTATAATTTTGAAAGCATGCACAATTAAATATTGTACAACTAGATTGGAAAGAGTGAAACTGAAAAATAGTTAAGTTTTGATAAGAGAGTAATGCTAGATAGTGTATACAAATTTTGGTAATGGAAATTCCTGACTTTTTCAAAAATTGTCTACAAAATCTCTGAATAGAAACATTTTTCCAAGCATGAAAGAATAAACTAAAATAAAATTTTACCAATAGGAATATAGTTTGAATTAAAAATTCTGCAAAATTGTATACATTAGTTTATTAATTACTAATAAATGACCAAAATATATATATATTTTTTTTATTTTTATGATTATTATGTTTTATAATGATTCCAAAACAATTAATATTTTTGCTCTACCTTCACAAATACATGGGTTTATGAAATTGTCAATCCGTAACAATATGAAACAAAATGGTTCTGCTAAAAAATGTTGTGTGTATCATAATGATTCCAATTATATTATAATTCCATAATAATGATTCCAATTATATTATAATGATTCCTAAACAATTAATATTTTTGCTCTATCTTCACAAATACATGGATTTATGAAATTGTCAATCCGTAACAATATGAAACAAAATGGTTCCGGTTTCCAGGTCCCACCTGGAATGACCTTTGATTTCAGTATCAAAAATTTTTAAAAAATCAGCCTAGTAGTCTAAGAGAAAAGGCGAGGATGTTTAATTTTTATTTGAATTTTGTATTTTGAGGATGGTGGTTAATTTTTTTATTTTCTTGGTCAACCAAAATGGATGCACCACTAAAATAAAATTAATAATGAATAAAACTGAAACATGAAAAACAAATTATCAGTAGAGATTAACACTGCCACACTGAAAGTCAAAGCTTTATATATCACTTTCTGCTTCGTCAAACTCTCTTATAAGAAGTAACTTTAATTCTTTTACTGCTTAAATAACCTATACCATAATTGTAATTGAAGGGACATATTACAGTTCAGAACTCAAGATGACTTCCCCAACTTTCACAAAATTAACTGTGATAAATTTTCCTATCAATAAAAAATTCCAGACATGTCCCTGGAATCCACGACTGGTAGACACTTTATATATCTTTATAGAAGATCCAGAGATGTGAAATTATGAAACAAATTTAAAAGTGACAGCAAGGTTTCTTTAAATAGATCATGATTTATAAGATAATAAACACGCAGGAATGATTTTTCTCATCTCTTTAAATACACAACGCCTCATGTAGTATGAACACTAAGTAGAAGTGCTATATGTAAGATGCGCCATTATAGCACAAACAATTAATTTTTTCATAATGTCAATTATTGATAGCTTTTCTAGATGTAAAGACAGAATGGCTGAATGAGTTTTGATAGAGATAGGCTTATAGCGGGACGCTGAAAGTTAAAATTCAAAACGAGAGCTGACAAGTTTTTTAATAAAAAAAATCATTTAAAAGAAGGAAAAGAAACATTACAATAGGCAAAAGGATAGCAATGTGTTTGTATTCCATTTTTTACCTCAACTCGTTCTTATCATAAAAAAGTATAAAAGTGGCTTTCTTATTTTCATTTAAAATAATAATATCACCTAATGAGATACGAAAGGTGGTTAACATAAAATTAATTATAAAAATTATAGTTATTCAGTATTTAGCTGAATTTTTAAAGAATTCCATACTTACATAAACCGTAGTGTTTATAAATGCATTATTTACATAGTTCCAATTCACACATACCGATCTACGGAAGTCAATTTACCATCAGAATTTCACTTATTAGCATCTGCTCTAATCCAATATTCATTCGTATTTGAATGAGATAACTTAATTAGAATGATAAATGAAAAAGGTGTTTGACAAGTAATACTGATTATAGTTTTATTTCATTTGATTATCATATAGTCTTAGATCTGGCATTGAGGAAAGTTAATAAACTACAAGTAAGACAGTTCGATCTAAGATACAAAAACCTTAAACCCACAAAATTCTCCATGTTAGTATTCGTTGATTACCTGACCTTGCTAGCTGCCAATGATCAAAATCTCCAGTACACGTAACATAAAAAAAAAAATTATTGCCATAAAATCAATACAAGTAAGACTAAATTTATGCAAATAGGAAAGGTAACCCAGAGAATAATGAGTATACTTAGGATGAATACTAGAATTTCACATAATTAGCTCATCTCAACGAAAGCAGCTACATTGGTGAGGAAGTAACATGGAGAATTGGAGCAGATGGTAGTGTTACGTTTGTATGGAGGAGTTGCTTAAGTCAAAGAGCAGTGACAAAGAAAATCAAAATAGCTGTCTAGAAACTGAAGTTTTTACCTATCCCACCACAATCTTCCAAATCATGGACTCTCACTTCAAAATAAGGGAGTCGGGTCTAATCAATGTATATGTGCTACCTTCGCAAGGTTGAAGGGAAGGTCTGACAAGATAGAATCCAGGATGCCACCAATTGGGCTAATCTGGAAGTTAATACCATGTTAAAGGAGTACAAGCTAAAGTGGTATAACCACCTTCTTAGGATGGATCATAAGAGAATGTCCAGGAAGACTTACGAGATCTATGTCTAGACTATTTAAATGATAACCTTATTCCAATGATAACTAAACATTCCTCAAGCCTTGGAATTTAGTAGTTACAGTAAATAGATACAGCTATTAATAAATGTAGTTTCAACATCGTTTCGAAAGAATAAAATATCTTAAATAGGTCGAAAATTGGTGATTAAAAATAATGTTTTAAACAGAATATGAAGCGTCTGGCTAGACAATAATGGCTTGGTCACAAAATTTCTGATTTTCTAAAGAAATACAGTTCACTATACTTGAACCATCTGTTTTGTGATTGAGAGGTGTTTTGAGTAGTTTCCACCCTAGAAAGCCCATTTATTTTCTGTCAAGAAAAGATTTTGTGAGCTAAGACAGAATTTGAAACAGATTTGTTTCACATCGTGAGATTAAGATCTAACCATCAAACAAGTATCCTCCCTGATAATGGTTTATAATGATCATAACAAAATTCCTCAGAACTTCAATTTAAATTTAACCATTATTTGATTCAAGCTATCTTCATGAGATTAAGTATTCCTTTATTTCATTAATAATCTTTAAGGATCATGACAAAAACTAGCATTTTATTTAAGTAATGATTAGTTCTACAATATGTTTTTTAACATATATAGCATTAAATAATAATGTAATAAAACTGCTCTGGTTGCAATTATTCTCACATTTAAAATAAAAATATGTAACAATAAAAGTTACAACTTCTATTTAAGTAGTAATAAAAATATTAACTTTGATGGCTTATGCGTAGCAAGTTTATAATACATTCTCTTTACATAGAATAATGATAATATGTTTACTTCAATTAACTTCTGAACGTAAACTATTATAAATAATCAACTTCTTGGGTAGAAGAAATACAGGAATCAGCAAGTTTACAATTGTTGCAATGTCCTTGATCTTTGAAACCAGGTTACCAAAAATTCACATTAATTCAATAATTTAAATACTCGATTTCTAAAATCCAACATAGATAAACCGAATTATAAAAGCTAAATATAATTCATTTTTTAAAAATGTATTTATTAGAAACTGTTGATAAAATAGCGTTTAAAAACTTCGCCAGGATTGTAAATCTTAAATAACTTAGTAGAAAAAATAAAAACACTCCAATCAATTATAAAAATTTATGATAAACAGTATGACAGGAAGAAATATACCTCCACTCTCTTCTTCTTGTATTCCCTATCTGTAGAAGTTACAGTAATTTGTTCACTATCCATTTTGACACTTTATTTTTTTAAATTTTAGTAATGTTAATGAAAGACTTGTGAGTAATGTTTTGTTCATCTATATTGGTGATTAGTCCTTAATTTTTCACAACATATAAAATATATACAGTTAAATCTAGCCATTTAAACTTCAACAACTACATTACTAAACAAAACTGTTTTTTTTTTAATTTCACTACTAACTAATCATGTAAAACTGATAAGGAATAGATGAAGAACTAAGTACTTCATATCGTACTTTACAGTTTACAAACTACTAAAGAGGAACATATGTTAAATTAGGACAGTGGAGTGTTGGAACAAGTGGAACCTGCCCGTAGGTTTCATAACCTTAACCTACTTTTAAAAACATTGGTTGTTGGCATAATCATATCAACTCATTATTTACTTATTAATGATTTACAGTTTACTTAATTTTGAGCGGTATTTATTTTACTGAAATTTAGATTATTTTCTGTTTTTGTAACTAACAGTATTGTCACTGAGGAAGTTGTAGATTTGTCATATTTATTTATAGTTCAACCATGCCTGCCTTATCAAATGGTAATACATGTTGGGGAAATAGAAAATGTTTCAGCATGCATTCAGAGTATATCAGTGATAGTTTTCTTCTGGGGCTTGAGATGAGAGATGTGGTTAGTTTGCCATCATCAGGTACCCCTACAAATTGCGGATACCAAAGAATTCCAGAAAATTCAGTAGTGGAGGATATGGACGTTGATGCATGTAATTCTAAAACTTGTGAACAAATAAACTCAGTATGTAGAAAAAGGTCCATCCCAGCAGAACAAAATATTGTGAAAAGATTACGCCAGCAAGGTACACATACACAAGTTTAGAAACTAAATTGATATGATTGAAATATTAGTTAAAATTTAACAGTTTATTATAGATATTTTTAAAATCAAATTTCAGATCCTAAACAGCAATCTATTTCATCTGAAACAATTTGCAAAAATCAAGTTTATAATTCTGGATTTTGTTTATTTTAATTATCATTGTATTCATATGAGCAAGGGCTATTAATATTACTGTATTGGGTATATGGAGTAGTAATGATTTAGTAGTTTTTTAATCAATCTGCTTATGTTAAGTGATTTTAATCAACTGTTAAGTTGATTATTGTTGAACAAGTTCTAGCATTGTAAAACGATTGTGTGCATTCACTGTATTCATATTATATTATGGCAAACTAGGAGTTATCTTGTAGTTGGCAGTAAACCGGTTAATTTACTACAATTTATATTTTGAGAAAATTAAATAAAAAGAGTGTATCAAGTCAGAATTCCTTATCAAATGTGGTATATATAAGCATTTATTGATATTTTATGATCATCTTCATCATAAATGATGCGTAATTTATCTCTAAGGAATATCTGGAGAAGGGTCATCTCTATATACATTTGGCATTTTATGTATAGTGAGATTGTCATGATCTCGGCCTAACCATTATCTGCGCGCAGCTCCTTTCTGTAGATCTAAAATATAACTACTATCTGTAGTTAAATTTTATGTTCAATAGAGAGCTATGCAACCCATATAATACTTCCGGATGTGAATTTCTATATGATTCGTAGGATCAAAGCCTTTTTGATTTGTCATGTGCATTGAATTATGTTGAATTGGATTCACCAGCATGAATACTTATATTGATCTTCAACATGTTCCCCTCTGTATAAAATTTTTTTTTTCTTTTGCACTAAATACTACACTTTTATCTATGAGTTTCAATTAGCATACAATCTCCCATTTTACTATGTTTTGGTAAAAATTAAATATAAATAATAAAACAAGCTCTTCGTAATAATTAACAAAATGATTATTTTAAAGCAAAATTTCTTCAGATTTCATGGGCAAATATTGATAAAAATGATTTAAAAAGTTTAATTATAGATACTCCTCCAATATTTAAATTTATTTTTCTTGTTATTTTGCCTGATTTTGTTGTAATATGTGTTAGGAAAAATAAAAATGAGCTAAAATCAAGTATGAGTTGATAATAACTAGTGTCAATTTAATATTGGCTTTTTTTTTTTGACAGTACAAAGTTCCATTAAAGTACAAATTTAAAACTTTTAAGATTTGTACTGTTGAGATTTTTCAACTTTATAAGGACTGAAATAATAAATTATGTATACTCTCTAATAAGAAAAATTGTATGAAAGCTACAAACAAGGGTCTAAAATCCTTTTTATATTTATTTTATTGAATGGAAGAGTAATATTTAGGATGTAATAAATCTTTATCTATCACCTTTTTATAGGTGAGATCAGAGTCCTCTGATGGAATTAATTATTTTAGACCTTTGTTTGAAGTTTTGATGTCATTAATGGTATATATATGTATATATGTTTGTGAGTATAGTATTCTTTTGTTGAAACAAATTATGTGGTTTTCTATAAATACTTAAAATTACTTGAATGATCTGTAAAATTGAATCGTTTATTTTAGAAGGTCATACATCCAAAATTTGGAATCTCTCAAGGAGCTGGAAAAAAAATTGAATTTAATCATAAAATATGTTTTGATTTTTGGAATTCTTAACCATTCAAAACACTCATTTACAAATATAGAGGGAAAATATTAAGTATTTTTGTTGGAATCATGTCAATATTTAAAAAAAAAAATAAATAAAAATGATTGTAATCTATTTACAAATTAGCCACTGTATAATAATTTGTAGCTTCCATCATATTTTTATTAATAAAATTTCACTTTGTTTTATTATTGCATGTTGTTAAACATGCTAGTTGACTATTTTTCAAAAATAATTGATAACGGTTGATAATTAGCATGGAATATTATGAAAAATTCTTGAAAAAAATCAGGAATTTCAATTATCAAACAAATACCATGTATACCTTTTTTTAAAACATACGATTCAATTATAACTTATTGCTTTTTGTATTTTTTATATGGTTTTGTATGATTTTTTAAATTAAAATTTATTGTTATGGTAATTAATAATATTGATGGCATTGAAAAAAAAAGAAAGTGTTATGAAAGTTTTAATTTAATAATTTCCTGTGCCTAGTGGTGCTTAGGTAATTTATTCCAACGTTGTTGTTTTTTTTTATAGTTAAGTATTAAATAAAGTTAAAAAACATTATTTTAACAATTTTTGATTTATCAGTATTTAAACTTTCACTGCCATATTTCTCTTTAGAAGTTTGTTGATATTTTGTTTAAATAAATTATTTGTCCAAAATTTTTTAATCTTGTTTTTTTTTTAAAATTAAACCTTTAATTGAATTGTAAAGAAATTTTATTTTATATATGAATTATCTTTATTTTGCATGTAATTGAGAAGTTTCACTTCAAAGGAAATAATTATAATTTTGCATTTATTATCTACAGTTGAATTATTGTAGTATAGTTATATTATAGTAATAAATTTGTGGTATAGGAGAGTATTGCAGTCGTGAATGGAGTTTTCAATGGAAATACATATTTTGAGGTCCCTCTGAGTCAAAATAACGGAGGGTAAGTTTTGTAAAACAGACGTGTGTATATGTGTGAACAGCACAGCTCAAAAATTAAGTCATAATAAACTGCATATGCTTAGGATGTTATAGCAACTTTTTCTCTAAAATCAACTAATCGAAAGTAGCACTCTAAATCATCAAATTTAGTAAGTTTTTCAATTTTCTCATAAACGGCTCCAATGACTTTGATTAAATTCATTATATCAGTATAAAATTAATATTAGGCAGATATTTTCATTGAAATAATCTGATATGGCTTAAATGCCAAAATGTCTTCCCCTAAAGTACCTTTGATTTTGTTTATTTAAAATAATTAATCATTCCACATAATAACCAGTAATAAAAAATGGTTTAATATAAACTACTCAATAGGAATTTCTGAATGTTATGAAACAATTGTTGTTTCTGTACTTATCGATAGTTAATTTCGTAGCCTTTATCTATTCTCTGGCCAAATTAATTTTGATCCAGACAAAATTTATTTTGCATTGAACAAAAAGCTTCATAGCTATATAACTTTATGACTTCCAATACATTTCAGATTTAAATTTCTTGTCCAAAATAATTTATAATCCAGAGTAAAATAAATTTAGTCAGAAAGAAGATGAGCTTTAAGGTTTATCAATTCATTGAAATTTAATTTAATCATGCAAAAAAGGAATCATATACAAAAAAATTAAATTAAATCAACTTTTGACAACTATCAAGTCATTTAATTATATTTATATATAATCATTGATTTCGCAGATACTTTTTTGGGGGGGAGGTTTAATTTTATTCAATAGAAGCTGAATTTACAGATATAAAGACTGATTTAGTGTAAGAATGGAGCTTATTTATGAAATATAAAAAGTAGTCAATGGTTATGATTATAATACGATAGAGTAGCTAAGATACTCTTGTCATATCTTATACCCTTTTCAGGCTCCCTAAAAGATAACCATGGCATAAATGGATGCTTTACTTAGAAAACAGCATTCGTGATTGAACCCTTGGTGTGTGTGCAATCATCATCATTGCTATAATATCACTAACAATCATTGATATCCCTCATTACTTAAATCCAATAGCTTAACTAAAATTTTAATCACTGATAAAAAAAAATATGAGAAAGAAAGTAAATTTTATTCTTAATTTACAAAGTTGTCTAATCTTAATATTAAAATAAAGAAGCATGTGAATAATAAAAAATAAATAATAATAAAAATTCTTAATATTAAAAATAAATACACTGCAGTAAACATATGATCTTGAAGTAGACATATGAATTTAAAGATGATTACATACGGGTGAGTTCAAGTATTTTTACAAATAAGCAATATGACACATACATAGATATCTGCAAAATATCGGTATAGTGTAACTGACATCTCTACAAAATAACTTTATTTTACATATATTCGGAAGATTGATAACTGAGGAGGTGGAAAAATTAATTATGTTTAAATGAGGTCATGGATGAGGGTTTCCGTAAAGAGGCTGGTAGGGAATTCCAAAACAAGGTAGTATGTATGACGAACGATTTTTTAAAGAAAACAGTTCTACGAGAAGGAATAAACAAATTTGAGGATTGGGATCTTGTGTTGAACGAATGAACACAAGAACAAGGAGTAAAGAAATCAAGAATGTAAGGTTTTTTGGTTGTAAAAGGAATACACCTAGGAAATATTGCCATAGGAAAACTGGATAGAGCCACTTCAACTCAGCACAGCAACTGGAGAGATGGGAGCGCCTGGGGACTCCAAGTATAAATCTAATGAAACAATTCATTAGCCTCTTTAATCTGATCTCAAGTCGACCGTATCTCAAGGCAGCCATAATCAAAATGAGGGAAAATGTGGGAGGAAACTAGGAGCTGAGGGATTTTAAGGGGCATAGAGTCACGGAATCTCATGAACTGTTTGGACTTTCAGATAATTTGAGAAATGTGATTATTCCAGGTCAGATGTTGATCAAACATTACCCCAAAGTTTCTTACGGAAGTGTGAAAACGTATGGGTATCTCACTGATGTAGAGTAGAGGATAATAAGGAATAAGGATAATCAGATGCTTGGATCCGATAAGAATGGCTTTGTTTTCTCAACATTCAATTTTAAATTATTGTTCACTACCCAGGTATTAATAATGTCAATATCTTCTTGAAGCCTTCAGATCGCCTCAAGCATCTCCATAAGATGGAAGGAAAGGTAGATTTGGAGATCGTCCGTATATAAATGTGTGCGTGATAAACAGAATCAGAAAGATCATTAATATAAATGGAGAAAAGAGTTGGGGAGAGCGAAGATCCCTGAGGAACACCAGGAGTTAGTAAGAGGGGGGGGGAGGAAGGAGTTTTATTGGGAATGACTGTTTGGGATCTTTGATACAAAAAAGAATGGAACCACTTCAGAGCACTATTTGATATGGAAAGGTTTTGGAGTTTGGTAAGGAGGATTTCATGATTTACGGAATCGAAAGCCTTTGAGAAATTGAAGAGGACTAGGATCGAGATTTTCTGTTTGTCTATAGAGAAATGAAGGTCCTGGGAAATTTTCAGCAAAGCGGATTAGGTGGATAACTGGAATTGGAAACCAGACTGGAAGGGATTGAGGAGAGCTTTTTGCTCAAGGAAGGTATTAAGCTGTATTAATCAAGGTATTATGTATATTAATGTGTAAAGTAAACTAAGAGAAATCCACACACTTCTCGTAACAACCTCATAATTTTTCATGGGACCATTTGTTTGGTAATGTGGAAGTAATTTAAGAACCTTTTTCAGTTCAAACAGTTTTTTTAATAATCAATGAATAGTTACAAGGATGTGAGATGAATTTTTATAAAAATACTGATAAAGACAGTTGTTAATATTTTAAGATGATTTTACATAATAATAAATTTTATTGTACTCCAACATCTTTCAGTTATATACAATGAAAATGTTTTTTTAAAAATTGTTTAGTAGCTACCTCTGAAATTTCTTTAAACTAATTAGATATAAATGATGTTCACATCTTGTGGCAGTGGTTGGTTACAAGACAAATAATCAAAATTAAAAACAACTATACATTTATTTTAAGAGCAACAAACTTCACTTAAATAAGTTTTACTTCTTATCTTTCGATTTTATTTTTAAAAATACATTTTTCACTTTTTGATTGTCTTGAACTTAATTCAGTTAATAAAATAAATTAATGTTATGAGATAATATTATTGCAGGAAGGGAAGTATTTCTAGGATCACACTTCTTAACAGGTTAATGATATTGGTTAATAACCACAACAATAATTTGTCTTAAAAAAAAATGAATTTGAATTAAACAAATAAAATTAATAAACAGTACTAATAAAGATTCTATTATTATCATAATAAAATATATAAAGTTATATTTTAAAGGATAAGTTTTTCAATCAGTTTATCATTACAAATGTTTAATAATTTCTTTAAATTATTGTGTTTATATAATAATTAATATAAATAATTATTCCTATAATTAACCCTTTAAAATATATTTCTTAGGGAATTATGGCAGCCTGGAATCTTCAAAATTTATTTCATACTAATGTATAGCTTATTTGCTATATCTTAAAAAGTTCAAAATTCACTTTCAGAAGATGCATTTGAAGTTTTAAATTATTATAAGTTTTTATGTATTTACTTCAGTCAAATGAAGTGCTACATATGTTTTTTTTTTCACATTTACTTGTACAATTATACACAATACAGTTATTTGTATAAATAAATTAATAAAAACAAACTTTTAGTCAAATTATAATACAAAATAAAAATAAACAACTAAAGAAATCAATAGGTTCACATCCTTGCAATTGTCCATATGGTAATTAATTCGACAATAATGATTGACGATGTAGCAGAATGGTATATATCAACATAAATTATGTTATAATTTAAAATTGTATACAATAATTTCATCAAATAAATAATTTAAATTAACCTGGTTTTATGAACTTAAAATATGACAAATATCACAGTTAAAAATCTTAAAAACTAATAACTTATCAAGTAATTCATATAAGATTGAATATAAAACAATTAGAATTCATAATTAAATGCGCTAAGAAATAAATTATACAATTGGAACAACAAGTTCTAAAAGTGATTAAATTAAAAACAAATGTATTTTACACATTAAATAAAAAAAGGCAAACAAAAAAGAAATTATGATAGTGGATATTGGTTGACTGTAGAAGATGTATTGACAATGTCTAGTATTTTCTAAATATTTATACGTTATCTTATCTTTGCTTAGCGCTATTGAAGGCCTTAAACTTAGGCCGAAATGTCGGCACAAAGGAAATAAAAATAAATAGAATTTATTTATTTTTACTTAGTATTTTGATTGATTTAAAACTTCAAATAACTTCTCTTAAAAAAAAGAAAAATTATATTTAAGTTAACAAATAGAATTTTCATTGAAACGATCCAGAAGTTTAAAAGTAAACAGAAGTATTGGTTTTTGCATAATGGTTTAAAACAGTATTATGAAATTATCAAATTTTGGAAGTAAAGATTTATTGAAGTATATATTTTGATTAATAAACTGATTTTGACAACTCTTAAATCTTACAATTTATTCCGTGGCAGAACCACGGAATGAATCTTGATCTTCCCGCTCGGGTCAGAAAAGATACCTCCAGAAGGTTTTTGACTGAAAAGTTTAAAGTTTTTGTATGGGGGCCGTTCTCGCTGTCCTTATACTTGTGATGCATAGGTTCAAATAAATGTTTTGAATTCAAATATCAGATGAATGTATTTGCTCAGTTTCTGATTTAGATTAAATTTTGAATCTCAGAGAGTCATATTTACGCTGTTATGAGTGATTGCTTTGTGCAGTAGGTGTACTCCCAAGATAGCAGTAGCTACCAACTCTACATACACTGAACAAAACAATCATTCATGACAGCGTAAATGTGACACTACAGTCACTGACGGCAGAAGATATATATTACAGTAAAATATGGTCTTCTGTTATAACAATCAGGTGGAAACATGAAAATGACCCTTTGGAGCATTGCATTACTGGACTGGCATGAACAGAACATCTGGATTATAGAGTTTATGATTTTTCTTTTTTTTATTGCCCTTTAATTTATTTTCAATATTATTAAAAAAATATAATCTTTCATCTAATTATTAATTTGTTGATCTAATAGAAAAAACAATAAGTTTTTTTTCTTTATAATAATAAATATAAAAAAACATAAAAATTTCTTTAAAATAACTATTTAAAATCTTATCCTTCTTCACCGATTTTCCTTTTTCTGCTTTGATTCTTAGGACCAGTATTTAGAGCTAGAAAATAATATAACTATGAGTACAAAGGTAAGAGTCAATTAAAGATAATAATATTATTGAAGGAAGCTCGTAGACTGTTCTACATTCATCGGTGATAAATATTCAGGGACGCAGTCATTATAATTTTTTTTAAATTTGTGCCGACATTTCAACCCAAGCACGACCTGATGATGATCCACATGTTTAGGTTGAAACATCAGCACAAATTAAAAAAAAAATTATAATGACTGCGTCCTGTATATTTATCATCCATGATAATAATATTAGCTTAAGAAAATATTTTGCTTTAAACGAAACCAATGCAAGACATAATCATGCATTTAGCAAAAGATTAAAACTATCTTGAACTAAAAACAATTACAAAACATAATATTAACATAGGATATAGCCATTAAAAATCATAATCAAATGTTGCAAAGTTATATGGTACTACAGGAAAAAAAAAAAAAAAAATTAATATCAAAATTAAGAACATAAATAAAAGAAACATCTCACTGTTAACTCGACAAACTTCCGCTTTAGCTCCAAACTCATCAAGTTTTTCTAGCCACTTAATTTGATTAGGGGAGAGTGTATCACTTGGTCCTTTGACTTCTACGAAAATGCACTGTAACAGATTGCATATTTTGTTAATGTATTTTAGAGTTTATCATTATTATTATTATTACTGTTTAAATACTAATAACTGTATTGATACTTTTTTAGATGATGAATCCCAGAGAGTTAAATCTGGAAGCCCACTCCTTCTTGATCTGTAATCTTCTATAAGGTATCTCGCAATGTTAACGAAAACATCAGTAGTAAGGCATGTTAAGAACTGCTGAGCCTGAAAATGAATGATCAAGTAAAAAATCGAGTTAGATTGAGATGTGCAGCATGAAATAAAACATATAGTAAATGATTTACTGTTCAACGCATGATGATGTTTTAACCTACACGAAGGCCTTCTTTAGGGCTAAAAAAAATGAGATACAAATTATACCCAAAAATAGAGAATAAATGTTGCAGAAATGCATATATAAAGATAGGGAGCAAAAGAAAAATTAATAAACATTTAAATTATAAATGTAGAAAGTTATACAAAGTCGAAATCGTAAATAATTATACATGAAATGATTGGAACTGAGGAGAGAAATGGGGTCAAGATATGAAGAGAAATGGATTCAAGAATGGAAAGAATATTGACAGAAGTGTTACAAGTAATAATTATGTATTTAAGATTCTGCTAAAAAAATATTTGCAAAATTAATTAAAAGGACGTAAGAGTGTTAAAAATTTGTTCAATAAAAAAAGTCTTGATCGAAAAAATAAAAACTTATAGCAGGTGCAAGGAAAATTACTCATTTTGTCATTCCTAGGAAGCTTATCCACCTGGCTAATACCACCATGCATAAGGTCAAGAATATCATCAAGATACAAGAAAAATGCTCAGGCAAGTTTCAGTCTAATAAGATCCTACGACATGGTGATTGGTCAGCATGTCTTCTGTTTCAGTCTTGAAGGTGGTAAAACTTAAGGCTACAAACATCATCTATTATTAACTGAAGTTTCAACTCTTAAGGTACAATTCGCTGGTGCGGCCCGCGACTGCTTGCGGTTGACCACTGCTTTAGTGGAATAGAGAGGAACCTATTTCGCTGGCGCTGCTCGGCAGTCTAGGAATGACATCATATCTAAGCTGCTCCTATCTGATTGCTCTCGAAGCAGTGGAGCTGTTGGGTGTTCGGCGGTTGTAGGTTATGTTATCATGTCAGAGCATTGTTTTGACGATAACAGTCACGTTGATACGTTTTATTTCCTATGTTTCTTTCAAGTCTAGCAAAATTATAAGAAATATTGTTTAAAACTTAAACAATGCAATAGTGAATTATTTTTTTAAGGTTGAGGTAACAAGATTATTTATTTCACCAACAATATTTTACAGCGAAATTCAAACATACCTATACCCAAACGATATTAAATAAATTAAAGAATCCAACAAATTTTAACGTCAGGTAAATACTAAAATCCACTCATTGAAAAATCGATTTTTATTTTTTAATTAAAGTGAGGATTTACTGATTACTATTGAGAAAATGATAAAACATCGCCTGCTGTGATTTAATTACAAATATATGATATTTATTACTAATCAATTATGTAATAATTACTATTACTTTTCAAACTAATAATATCTAATATCTGAGGGACTATTGTTGTTAGTAAGGCGTTTTCCGACTATTTGTTTTTTTTTGGTTGTTCCTCAATTTTTGGTTGTTCATCTAGACAATAGCAAACAATGTCCAAGAAGGGATTTGATGATTTGGATGATGAGCATCTCATTGAAATACTGATATTCCTTCTCCTTATGAACAACATTTCCACTTCTTCTTCTTCCTCCTCAAATAAAAAAGCAGTAGTTAGAGAAAGGATGTCCATTTTTTTATCTTCAAAGATAAAGCGAAATGTTCGAATGTTATAACAATCCCAGTGAGCAGTTTCAGCGAAATAGCTATGCCAACAGCAGTTGGCAGCGTGGAATAGCGGTTGCTGTCGTGGGCCACACCAGCGAAATAGAACCTTTAGGCTTTTGGAAGATGTTGGCATCATTGCAAGATCCACGATTGAATTGAGCAATGCCTTTCAGGCGATCCAACAGACAGAATTAAAACTGAGCCTCGTGATAAATGAAATTAAAACTAAATATATGGTAATTAAGGCAGAAATCATTTTGCAAAAAATGATTCTCAAATGTCATGAGTAATTTATATAGAAAACCTTTAAAACAGCTAGTAATACAATAATTTTTATCTAGTTCCTTGTAACGTTTTTTTTATTTTTTTTTTATAAATGTTAATAAGTTGATACTTCTTTTTATGTGATAAGCAATATATTAATATTTAATTATAGCTATTAAAAATCTAATACTTTAATGTTGACCGCCTTCCTCTTCTCTTAAAAATCAAAAACATCAAAGCACAAAATGCCGATATTTTTTATTGATATTTCAATCTTTACATCCTTAAGATTAAAAACATTGAAGTCTGATATATTATAATATTTAAATATTATAACCTCTTCAAGACGTCCAGGTTCTAGATAACTCCAATCCACAGGACCAACAATCCCAGCATATTTGTTTCCCACTTTTCCCAAGTATACTTCTGCACTTTCTTCTACAATTTCATTTAATGTTGTCTAAACACACACAAAAAAAAATTAAAATAGTGTAAATTGGAAGTGATAGTTAACGGTAATGGTAATGCAAGATGATGGAATTAACCAGGGTCAATATGTAATAAAACATTTAATATTATTAAAATCAAATGTATAGGCCATGCTTTATTCACTATTTCAGAGTTAGGAGGAGGCGGGGTGGCCTAACGAGCTAATGAGGGCGAACAGCACTGCTGTTGCCCGGAAACCTGATCAATTTGATAAAATAAGTACGAGTTAGGGGGATTTTAACTCTGGCATAAACCTCCTGGCCTAGGATAACTCCCGTATAGCTTAAAAGGGGAGGAAGGGGAGAATGGAAAAAAGCCCCTACAAGTTCCTCTACCAGTTTCTAGGAGGAATTTACTTTGGTCAAGAAACTTAAACATGTAAAAGGTTTTTGTGAGGTATACATACTATTCTTCAAAACATACTGTGCATCCTGGCACCTTTTTATTGTGTTATAGCCAATCTAACTTAAAGTTTAATTGTACAGAACAGTCTCGATAATCTGAACTCCTAGTGATCCAAACAAGAAAAATAAAAAATTTAAAGTTGACTGACAAGATTTAAAGACTGAATGGAAATGGCTCTGTTTCTCAGTACATATTACTGGAATTGCTTCGTGTGAAAGTATCAAAATTGTATTTTGGCATCTCTAAACGGAATCAATTAAATCTAAGCAGTCATCCAAAAGTTGAAATCTCTTTCTATAAGTGGTTTTTGCAGCAGAGATCACGAGGGTGTAAACTTTCCGGGGATATATTAAATAAAAAGTCAAAGTTTTCTTTAACTAATTTTTTTTAAGGATGATAAATCAGATTTTAATGCTAGGAAAGTTGGCTTGATAATTTCAAAAGCAGGTATGAAACATGTTTCTTATATTAATTTTTAATTCACAGAAAAATTTTTTTTATTTTATATTATATACAAGTCATAAAAATGCCATAAAAGCATTTAATACTTGCTTGGAGTGGGCGAATGGATACAATACAGACTACTGAATCCCGGTACTTTTAAGGAAATTGCGAGAAAGAAGGAATGTGTTTATAATCAACTGATAATACATTTTTTTTCTTACCTTGAGCAAATTTTCCATAATTTAAAATTTAGCATTTGATAATTTAAACAGGACATGCAATCTAAGCGTTCAGATTATCAAGACCGTCCTATATATTTTTTTATAGTATTGATTGAAATGATAAAGGGCAGACTGTTTCTGTATGATATTACATTGCTTATGTAAACTTTTGTATTGCTCTTGAGGTTTATTATCACTTTAAATATTTCCCATTACATATGGAACACTCTATATATGGTGTTCAATTTCATTCTTCAATTACACTACTCTACAAAAAAATTTTTTTTGCGTGTATCTTCGATGAAACTGTTTCTCTGGGCTAATTTTGATGTGAGCTAATTGATTGAACTCGAATTTTCTTCCAGAATTCTTATATTAGCTACCGTTCTGCAGATACGTATACCAAGAATCTAATACAAAATTAAGTAATTGGAAGTAACAAGATCATTTTTTAGGCTTTAAAAGTGCTTTATTATTTGTGAAATATTTTTAAAACCCACAAAACATTAAATTACAAATTCTCTCGGCAAGAACGTTTCTTCTTTGCTTGACGATTATACTGATGTTCGGGCGATCTGAAAATTTCTGTACATTATAATCTTTACACCAGGTTGTAAAAAGTTCTTATTGAACCCAAAAGTTCTGCTTTCTCTTTGGGCAGATCCAGGTCCCGAATCAAGTCACTGAGTTCAGCTTGAGTAAGCAAATGGAGTTTTCATTCTTCTTGTTCGAAAGAAAAATCAGCATCCTCCTAGGGAGTTTTCTCTTTGTTATCCTTGTCCTCATTTAAGTCATAGTGTTCAGGAGACCTTGAAACAGGCAATTACTTCACTTCAGATTTCTTTTTTAGAGACATTTCACGATGAAGAGGAGGGGTCATGCAAAAGTAGCAATTGTCAGTGTGATTTAGGCTCCCTCCACACCTTGGAAACAGCAAAATTCATTGAACGACCTATCTTATTTAACCATGCTCTTAAGGTTACGCTATATGTGATGCAGCAGATGTGAAGTGTAAAAGGGTTTTTGGAATAGCTGAAGATGGCTAATGTGTAACAAGTACTCCAGGCTAACTTGATGGCTAAAAAATAGCTTACTATCTCAGCTGGATAATTCCAACATCAGTTCATTAGTGAAAAAACATGCTTCATGTCGAAAATAGGAAGATTATTTGTGTCCTCTCATTCAAAATTCTCAATAACCCAAATCAGTAAATATAATTTTAATGAAAACAAGAGCAAAGAAATAAAATTAATTCTAAAGTGAAAATTTCATCATAGTGCTCCACCTATTCTAATCTCTTTCCTGCTGAAAACAGTTACATAAATCAGAATGTTATTGTATAAATTTAATAATTAAGCTTTGATAAAACTAGTTTTAAGCACTATTACAGTATGGTAACAACCAAATATGTAAATCATAATTGTAAATAAACAATACATATAACAAAAATACTTCTATTATTTCTCGACGACGCTTATAAAAACCAGAAGAACCCCAATCAAGAGGAGCTGTTTGTAATTCAGAATGAAATACACCTTCTACATCGTAGAAAATAACTTCCCATAAGCAAGCCAGAGCACATGTAACTAATAGTTTTCCTTCATCATGAATACCTGAAATAGAATATAAAGAATATGATGTGATCATAAATCTTAAGTATTTTATGGAGATTTTCTAAATAGATTGCCATGTTATTATTCAATGTCCTTCTTATAAGTGAATAAAGACACTTTTAGTTTTCTTAAATAAAAATAGAGAAATAAACAAAAATGTTAAAGACAGCATAAACTTTTTTATTTATTTAAAAATAACACCTTGCCTTCTTTTCCTGGCCACCTGAAATTTTTGGACTCAGAGGCTTTGAATGTAGAGATGTTTTTAAAAACTGCGCATAGAAAATTTGACCTGATTAAAATAATTTCCGTGCCAAGTATCAAGTGGTAGGAAAATAAAAAATTAATGAATAAATAAGAAAGGAAATAATAAATCATTTCAATGGTTTTAAACAAAAAAAATAAATAAATAAAGCTACCTAATAGCGGTTTTCTTGACTGGAAGAAACCATTACTAATAAATATATATCCATTAGAAAAAAATCGAAGCAAAATAAAAATAAAACTTCAGGCCATCTTTCAGTTTAAATTTAACATTTTTACCGATACTATCAATAGATCATAGTCAAAGAGGTGTCTTAATGCAGGCATTTGTTTACCATGTTTACATTAGATCTATTGAGCAGGAACTAGCTAGGTGGAATAAGCAGAACTAATGGCAAAGTAAAACTTCCAATAAAAGTAAGAAAATTATTTATTTTGTTACAACCATATTTTCAGGAATATATAATATATCGCTCATTATGAAATGATTCTTAAATTGTGATACAAAAAAAAAATTCTAAATTAGTTAATATTAATATAAAGATGAAATAGGTCGTACCTGTTTTTGTCTAAAGATACTCATAGCCTAAATATTAATTAACACCTATAATTCAAGTAATATATGAAATAATATTACTAATAATAAATAATTAATATGTAATAATTACCAGAACCAAAATCAAAATGAGACATGTAATGCTGGCGAGCGACTTCTTCAACAGAGGAGTACTCTTTTCCTTTTTCTGTATTCTTTACAAATATTTGTTTTTTGCTAGTTGTAACACTGAAAAAAATATCAATGATATAATGAAGTGTTGATTTGAATTTAATAATTACTACTTTATGGTTAGATATCCTTAAATAGATGGACAATATCTTCGTTTTGAAAACAGACCAAATACAAAGAATTGATGGATTATAATGAAATAAAAATTTTATAAAAGTTTTACTAAGCCTCTTGACTTATATGACTCCCGCTATTAGTCTTCTATGAGCTATGGGGCTGTTCAAGGAGACAGCTGTGATTGTTTGGTTCTCTTATATAGATATTCAGAGAGAACGTGGATTATAACCAGATAACCAGACGCGATCACAAATCACTTCGTCTTCATCAGGATGGTTGCCCACCTTTAGCAGACATCTCCATCCAGTTGTTTTTTACGGGATAGTATTAATGGTCCTGTGTCTAACCCCCAATCTGAATGACCAGGAGCTATATTTTAAGATACAGGAGTCGCTCACCTTTCGTGGGTTGCTCATGGGGAAACCAAGCCTGTGCCGTATTGGTCTAAGCAATAGAGTAGGGACTGCACTTATTTATTTTAATTTATCATTAATTATTTTTATTTTTTATCTTTTTTTTTTAAATCCTGCGAACAGGATTTAAACTCGTAGCATAAAATTTTAGCGTTTTGCGCCTTAACTCGCTCGACAACCTTGTCCCTAAGTAAAAAAAAAGTGCTTAAAAGAAATAATTTTTTAATTAAAAATAAATCTTAAAAATGTGAATACTATTAAAAACATGAATTAATTTTAGATTAAAAAAGAAGTTGTATTATGCACACACCATTTTTCTTTTCAAAATGCTATTATTAAAGACCCAATCTTCATGAACTAAAAACCCAAAATATTTAAAAACATGTAATTAACACGTAAAAACATATGAAAATCATCTATTTTGTTAAATTTATTATATTAATACATTGAAATCTGATCAAGCTTTTGAATTAAAATAATGAGAAAAAAGATAAAAATGCAACATTAAATTGAAATTCCTAAGAATATTTAGGAAACTTTAGAAATACACTATAATATTTGTGATTTCCAAGCATTTAATTTATAAGTGTTGGTTGATGTTGTTTTTTTTAATCATTAAACGTTCATTTAATCATTAATTTTTGGGACTTGGGGGAAGATCTTTCTTAAAAAGAAACATTTATTCCTGTAATAGAAAATTTGTTTGTTAACAGGTCTACAATGAGCGTCTATCTGTGATTTCCTATCATGTATCAGCATACAGAAAATAACTTCTCCATTAAATTTCAACTCCAATAATTTGGTATCCAAATTTTAATTTTTAACGAAGGACTGGGTCCTACTTTCGCTGTTATCCTTTTTTTATTTTTTTTTTTAATAATAATGAAATTATTACAATTTATTTATAGCCGGAAGGGATACCAAAAGGCTGAAGAATGAATGAGAATTCAAGTCAGAACAATAACAATAAATGTCTTTCTAACAAAACAGCTTGTTCCAGGAAGGAATTTTTTATTACTATACAATATTTTAGGTAAATTATATTCTCAGAATATTTCTTACTTAATAAGAAGATATAATAATACAAGATAGTAAAATAAAAAGATAAAAATTTACACACATGCACGCATATATTTATATCTATAAATCATCTTGCAAAAATGTGCAATTTGGTGCAACAAAAATCAAAATGAACAAGGCCAAAAACAGCAAATCATGCAATATTAAATTTCAATATGTTTTTAAGTTTCAATTTGAGGTTTTTACACTCAAGAGAATAAAATGTGCAATAACATGGATATCCAGTCTTCAACTATTATATTATAGCAACAGAATTTTCAAAGGAATTTCATTAATTAAATTATTAAAATAACCAACCTGGGTGCAGAAGTTGCTTCTATAGTAATTGTTTGAGGCGAGTAATTTATTACAGGGATTGATTCTAACAAACGCTTCTTCAACGTTGTCTGCAAAGATTTCCTCTTGCCCAATGATTCAGCCTTCATGATCAAAGCTATTATTGAATAATTTAAAAGTATTTTTGGATCTAGAAGACCTTCCACGAGGACATCGACCATCTAAAAACAATATACAAGTAATCTTTATGGAGTGCACTAACTGATTATGATTTTTATTTAGATAATTCATAACTTTTTTTTGTTTGTTTATTTAATGAAATTTACAACTGTATACAAATACAACTAGTAAATATGCGCAAATTATAAATAATGACATGTACAGGCTTGAAGAGATACTACCCAGTGATAGCACTCCCTAAATAATTTTAAGTAAGAAGATCACGAGGCCATCTCCTTTTCAGATGTCTAGGAGGATTATCAGGGATCGAGGAAGAAGCAAGAGTGGAAACAAGTGGATTTGGATGGGACTGAAGTTTATCATGAAAGGATAGATATCTGGCTCGAGCTAAATTAAGGTCTTTATGAATGGTTTTATTTGTGACAAAGTATGGAGCAGTAAGGATTTTACGGAGGATTTTGGATTGTAAGGATTGGATACGATAGGAATTCGATGGTTTGGTGGAGCCCCAAAGCTCAATTCATAACTTAATATTAGAACAAGTCCTACTATTTTATGTTGTTTTTTTTAAACTTAGCTGAAATGAATTGTATTTAATTATTCGATTTCACTATATTTTATTTTAAAATCATTAATTTAATGGCCAGAGGTATTAAGAGTTTATAAGTAGCCCAAATGAACTTATAAATAATGAAAAAATCAGTTTCATGGGGATTTATTTTAGGATGAGATAAAAGCCTAAAATTCACTCAGCCTTCTAAAGATAAATGAGAGGCTAATTGAAGAAGCATAGTTTTTAAGTTTAAATTCATTCCATGGGGCTGTTACAACACAAATTTCAACCTGCCCAGGTCAGGTTTGAAAAGAAGCCACTAGAGACGAGGTTGCTTAGGTTATGACATCTTAACACTCTCCTCTATCATAGCCGAGAGCATGGGCAGATAGCTATTCAGTTGCACACAGCTCTAAATATCTGATAATGAGATTACATATCTTATATTAACTAGGCAGTTAGAGCACAGTGCCTCTCAATGACATCTTCATATCTGGAATCTGAAACTATACGCAGGGAATAACCCTCACACATTAGTTTTATTCTAGTAGAATAGGGTACTGATAGGGTTTAATTAAGGGATGTACCTAAGTTAAAACCTACAGTGGTATGCATAGTCGTCCCTTATACTCCACTATTCCCTTATCATCCCTAAAAGGCTGGTGGTCAGAGTCCATCCTTTCAACTTCTCTTCTATTATAGAAAATATTTAGGGGACATAGAGCACGGGCGGATCTACGTGGGGGGGGGGACTTTCGGGCTGAAGCCCCCCCCCCCAAAATGATAAAATATAACCATGTTTTATCGAAAAAAATATTAAAAAAGTATCTCTTAAAGTATTATTATTCGTGTAATTACATTTAAAAGGGCTCTAGGAATAACTTAACTACCATTTCATACAGGTAGTTAGTTTCTTTCTTTTTTTCCAAAGTAATTATCGTTATTTTTATGAAAAAAAAACCTTTCGGGCTGAAGCCCCCCCCCCAAAAATAAATTCTGGATCCGCTAGTGACATAGAGGGCCCTTCATTATTCCCAAAACGTTCCTTTACTCTCCCACTCCACTCACTACAACTTATATTTAACTGATAGAAGATGTAATTATGTAAGGCCACACCCTCTGGCCCGGGAAAACTCCGTATAGCCTTCAAGGTGAGGAAGGGGAGGACGCGAAAAAGAAAAAAAAAAAATTATCGTGTTATTATTATTATTTTTGCTATCATTATACTTCTAAAAGGGACGACTATGCATACCACCACAGGTCACCACAAAACTTATATGAATAAAATGTGTCATCAAGGAACAATGGATGCAGACCATCTAGATGCATGTCCTGCCTTGAGGGACATAAGAGAAAAAATATTTTCAAATATACATATCAGAAAGTCTAAATTATTCTGGGCAGCAAGATGTCGGATGGCCAAATGACATGAAAAATATATAAGTTAATTTAAAAAATAATGTATTTTGTATAAGTACTAAAGCATCTTGCATTAAGTTTATTTTTACATCTTTAAAAAGATGTTCAATGAAAACCATATTAAATAAACACTTTTTCATTTAAAACTCATCTCTAATATATGCAAATGAGATGACCAAATAATTCAAGAAAGAAATTTTAAAGTAAAAAATCATAGATATTAAATGTTTGAATAATTTCATTAAAATATAAATCTAGATTAAATATTAAAGAACTTACTTTTTCATGGTTCTGCTGCTTTTCGTAAACAAGTGCCATTTCTCTATACCAATTCCCTCTTGCTCCACTATATCAAAAATTACAAAAACCAATAAAGAAATCAATTATATTCAATCAAATTAATATTATTAGATAAACTTATATGAACTTGTAACTTATTTAAAAAATGCAATCAAAACTTTATATAAAATATTGTTTTTTAATTATGATAACTAGTTTGGATATTTTAGACACAGGGTTTCATTGAAGTTTTAATGAAAGTATATAAAATAATTTATTTTATAAGTTTACCCCAGAAAATATTTTTGTCCTAAAAGAAGTTGAAGTATTTCTATAGCCTCATCCCAAGTATCTTCACTTTTCTTTAGAACCTCAATGCCTGAAGAAAGTATGTACGCATAATTCCGTCCAGGAGTGAACTTCATCAAGTAATCCATATCTTTCGACCTCCATTCATCTAAAAACTTTCTGGGAAAAAAAAAGTTATTCAATGAGAATAAGGCTGTAATTTTCTTTTTTCTAAGCAAATAACTCAATCTACAGCACATTTTTGTTATGGTTGTGAAGGCCTAAATAAAAAATATTCATTCATTAGTACGTTAGCTTTTTGGCTTGTGAAAATAGCAAATGACAGTATAAAAGAAATTGAAATTGTATTTGAAGTTACATTGCCAGAATCTGTCTATTACAAAATAGCTCTTTGAATGTACTATTATTAATTTCCTATCATTATTAGTTAAGGAGTATTGTGATCTAGTCAAATTTTTAATGTGCAGTTTTCAAAATACCTTTTTCTTTCACAGCCCTCTGAGTACGAAAAACATTTTGGTCTGTCTGTGCCATAATTATCTCTTGAATGGGTGGATAGATTTTGTTGCTTATTTTTTGGTTTGTATGGTTTCATTCAGATACTGATGCCGATGAATAAAAAAAAAAAACCCATCAAAGTCAAAAAAATATCAAATATTTGTACAGGTTTCCAAGGAAACCCATATAATGATTTTTTTGGTCTGTTAAAACCAAAAACAAATCTAATGTTTTTTGAAATTTCAAACCATGTACATCTAATAAGTAGATGCAAACGGAAAACAATTAAGTATTTTTCATGAGACTACCTACAATTTAAAAAAAGTATTTTTTTTTTTTTTTAGTAGCTTTGTAAAATATACAAAATAGGCTTTGAGACTGGTTTTGCAACTGAATGTCTCAAATATCTTATAGAACATTTTTTTCATTATATTTAAGTTAAATTAAAGTTAGAATTTTTCTTTTATATAATTTGGAATAAATGGTGATTTCTCAGTCCCAACTAGGATAGAAAAATGGTAATCTGCTATATTCCTAACTGAATTTAAATAAAATGTACAATTTGTTTAAATGAACTTACATATTCAAATCATTATCAATATAAAGTTTAAAATCGAGCTTGCACTTGTTGATTATAACGCATGCTTTCTTCCAATCTTTTTGTACTTTGGTATCCATAAATTCCTCTAAAATTTCCAATGATTTTTCATACCTAAAAATATAATAAATTAGTAACCGAAGAATAAAAGGAAATTATAAATAAACATAAGAAAGTTTTCTAATAATAAATAATGCAACTAAACAGAAGGCAAGTTTCTAAACTCAGCAATGAGCTGATGGCTGGCATCATAAATCTACCAAACTAACTATAAACCCATCAACAATATTATACATCCATCGTGGAATGTCATTTTTGGCAAATTGACAATTAAATATGAGGGAAACTATACCAATTCTAATTGATTCTAATTACAAAAATGTAAAGTATATTTCTAAAACAACTTAGCCACAAACAGATATGAAAAGGTGAAAGAAATTCATTTAGAATAAATTTAAAAAAAAAAGTATGACTTTGGATTAATAATATATATCCACAACCACACTGTAAATAAAATTTTAATAGAAAGAGTAATTTGAGCTTGTCTGATCAATATTTGCCTCGCTACTACTTCTACTACTCCTCAGTGCTTCAGACCGATGTGGTCTTTGGCCTCCTCGACAAGTCTTCGCCAGGTGATCCGATTTTGTGCTGCCGCTCACCAGTTGGAGATGTTGAGTAGGTTGCGGGCATCTCTGCCAACAGTGTCCTCCCATCTGAGACGAGGTCTTCATCTTCCACTTGTCTGGTGGAGCCTTCCTTCCAGCAGTTTCCTGGACATTTCTTCTTCTAGCATGCGTGCAACGTGGCCAGCCAATTGCATTTTTAACAATAAGCTTCATTATGTCAGTTTCGCCATAAATTGGTAAATTTCCTTGTTTGTCCTCTATCTCCAGTCCTCTCCAACCTTTACTGGTTCAAATATTCATTGGAGAATATTTCTTTCCAATATAAGAATTTCTCACTCTTCATATTTATATATATTTGCCTCACACATATTTAAAAATACAAATAAAAAATGTTACATCTCAGAAGCTAAAATAAAATAAATATTTAGAAAAAAATCTACTACACAAAATAAAAAATTGAGCTAAAAAAAAAAAAAAAATACTACACAAATTGGAAAATTCTATCCACCCTAAGAGAATAGATTTCTTGGTAGATTGATAGGAAAGTTGACATCTATGAATATTTAAACTTGGTTTAATAGTCTATCACTACATATTACAGCTAGCTCCTAGAAAACAGATTTTGTTCCTTGTCTCCATCCGAAAGAGTTTTGAGTTTCAATTGAAAAGTAACAGGAACCCGACTACTACACCAAGTTTAAATATTCATAGATATCGATTTCCCAATCAATCTACCAAGATGTTTAAGTAAATAAGGTACTACATTCCCTTAGGGAGATGGAATTTCAAATATTTTTTATTTTCACATTTTTAGTTTTTGAAATATTAACAATTCTTTTTCATAACATATGATCTCATGATATCATTTTAAATCAATTTATAATCGAGATACTATAACCATTTTTTTCCTCTAGTATTTTGAGCTCAAATTGTTTCGAAACATTCACTGGATTTAACTGAGTAATTACAACCATCAAAGTTAAAAAATCAATCATGCCATCCACACAAAAAAATTGTGAGGAACTTAGTAGCTTCAAATGGACGACCCACCCTAGCACATAACCCTGGTTTCGCTTCAATTAGTTGGTTAATAAGAAATACAGTTTATTTCAATAATTTTAGTTTTTGCAGTACGACGATGATGCAGTATTGCAGTCAATATATTACTGAATAATTAATATTACTCTTGGTTTTCTTTATAATAAAAATATGAATTTTATACAAAATTACTATCAATTTCAGATTAATTTTAAAATTTTCACATTTTTTTTTCCTCCTCCCCTTCCTCGCCTTTTAGTCTATACGGGGGTTTTTCCCGGGCCAGGGGATTAATACCAGAGTTAAATGTTTCCCCGGGCAATGGGACATGAGATCATAATTATTTTTATCTATTCTTCGATCTGGATTCCCAGGCAATGCACGGTGTTACTCAAGGAGTTAACTTGCTTGATTATTAAATAAAATATAGGTAAACTTAAATTATCAATACATACTCCTTAAATTTGGCAATGTTTCCAAACACATCAGTAGGTCGCAGGTTGTACTTATGATAAATAACAGTTCCTTTGTTTTTCTCAGAAAGACTTTTGGCAAGATCTGAGACTCGTTTTGACTCTTCCCCACGATAATGAGGATATGTATTCAGCAAGACTAACATTTTAAAAATCTCTCTGGCTTCAGAACATAATTTTACGCAGTTCAAAATTTTCTTTATGCTGAAAAGATAGATTAAAATAAATTATCTAAGGTATAAATCAGAATTTTAAATGATTAAATGGTACCACAGTAGTAGATATTTTGGAATATTAAACTTTTCTTGATCTGATTTATATAAAAATAAAGCTTGATTAAGCCATTTACTTTACACATACATTCAGAAATATATTTGTTTTATAGATTCATTGGTATTAGTTTAAATGTCAAGTCTAATCGATAAGTGGGTCAATTTTATCATGCTGTCAAATAAAATGTTATAATATGGAATGTTTACTTACATCCATCATGACGTAAGTGAAACTCCGAAAGTAACTGAATTTTGAAAAATATGTTAAAAATTCGCTACTCTTTCTCAAGGGATAAACAAACTCACAAGAGTGCTTTATCAATAGAAGGGTCTTATCACATAGGGCTAACCAATCAGGACTGTGTGTCAATAAAGATGTATTATTTTCAAATAATGAATTCGTCATCTAATATCTTCCCTTATTTATTTTCAAGGAGCCTCTGTCTACTTTAGACTACACCCAACTACTTTCAGCTTTCTATGTGCAGTGTGATTAAAGTGATCATGACTCCTTGTTGCCTCATCCCCGTGAATCAAAAATATTTCTGAAACCGTAGCAATTCTTAAAAAAATGTTATTATCGTACGAGTATTGCTCCACACTGACGGATGAGCAGAAGATGTCATGATCATACAATAAATGGAATTTCAAGAATAGTAATACACAAACAGTAAAGGAAAATATGGTATAAAAAGGCATGTATATGATATAAAAAGGCATGTATATGATATAAAAAGGCATGTATATGATATAAAAAGGCATGCATATGATATAAAAAGGCATGTATATGGTATAAAAAGGCATGTATATGATTTTATCATACCTTTTCATCATTATTGCTTGAGGTGACATTACAGGGCCAAACCCCAGTGTCCTTTGTGTTAGACATTTATGTTTTAATCTTTTAATCATT
Organism: Nezara viridula; assembly: GCA_928085145.1. NCBI lineage: Eukaryota > Metazoa > Arthropoda > Insecta > Hemiptera > Pentatomidae > Nezara > Nezara viridula. Next base: position 149,388,467 of record OV725080.1, on the reverse strand, counting down.
TCACATTTATTTCCCTTGATATCAAGCCTATGCTCCTTACATAGAGCTTTAACCTCATCTTTCTCCAAAATTTCAAGAATATCTTCAATAGGTTCACTAGAATAATCTATAGTAACAACATAAAATTACGTAGGTAAACCCTAATGATTAAAATTGAGTAAAAAAATCAAAACTAAATCTGTTTACCAGTTGTTACGAATCCTTTATCCTCGAGATGTTGTATCGATGATGGTAAATCTTTTACAAATAAATATGAAATTCTCTTGTATTTTATCCAAGCGAACTGTCTTGCAAACAACCGAGCATATAGCCTTTGATCAATAGCATCAAGCTCTTGAAAGGATGTAGCTATTGACTGGACATCTTTGACATTTTTTAACCATGGCAAATTTGATACAGGAGTTGAAAGTAAAAAATTGATTAGACCTTCAGTAAAAAAATTTTCATATTTATCAGTATTGATTTTTAGATCTTTAGCATGTTCTTTTGAGGACATGTTTAACTTTTAACATAATTGATAAACGAGCGTTAAAACTATAAGATATAAATTAAGATAACAGATAAAATTTTACTTAAAAACAGAACTTTTGCCGCCATACACAGTAAACTGACAAGAAGTAAACCAAAACTAAGAGGTAGTGTGAGTCAAAGGATGACTCACTATGACACTCATGATTCTCTTAACTTCTGACAAAGTTATATGAAATACCCTGATAAAGATCTAAACGTAGGTCGAAACGTTGGCGCAAACACAATAAAATACTATTATAATATATAGTATTATATATTGACCGCACACCCAAACAACTTTTTCCAAATGAAATGTATACTTTGCCAACGTAGGAATATTAAGTATTTTGAGAAATAAATTCAAATAAAGCATCTGATTTTAATAAATATCGTCCACAGGACTATAACAATAACTATAATTCTATAGAGCTAACTCCAATTTATTGAAATATTAAGTAGACGATTCAGTTGTCGTATTTTTTTAACACGGACACGTTCATTCCTGGCTGTCTCAAGGTACGTTTAGATGTTTTACTAACTATGTGAAACACAATTATCTGACTTAACTAACAGCGACATTATTGTAAACCAAACTATTTGTTTTATTTCTCTTGATACCGCCCCCAGATGGGAACTTTCAGAAACAAGAAACAAAAATACAAGCATAGTGAAATAATTCTTTGTTCCATAGTTTGTGATATGTTTAAATGCATCTTCAAGAAGACGTGAATATGATTTGTGATGGGCGAGAGCTAACAAGTTTGAAGTTGAATGTGGCAAAGATGAAGGCAATCTTAAAAGGCTCCGATCACCTCCTTAAATCTGTTCCTAATATTCCAATTCTGTGCCTACACGATAATCCCATCAAATTTTATTTTTCCATCAAAAACCTTGGAATAACTTTTGATCAAACACTTTCCTGGAAAAAATAGGTATCCAATATCTCCCACCGTACCGTTTTCACCTTAAAACGTCTAAATTACTCTCGTCACCTATTTTCCCTTGAAAACCGTAGGCTCCTAATCACTTCCTCAATTTTTCCCCACTTTGACTATTGCTGTACGGTGTATGGGGGTGTCTCTGGGGATCTCAAGGCGAAACTAAAACGTTTATTAAATTACTCCTCTGTTTCTTGTTTTTATGCAGAGTTGAAGTGGCTTTATCCTTCCTACCGTCATATGTATTTCCTGGCATCCTTCTTCTTTCATCAAATCCCACCGTCCTTCATATACCTCCGAGCTCCTTCAATTCAAATCCTCTGTTCGTTCCCGCAATACTTGTTCCCGTTCTTCTAATTTATATATAAGGGCCCACCGAACCGCTGATTTCGACAGGTCGTTCATTATCCGATCCTCATCCCAATGGAACTCCCTCTATTCCCACATCCGTCAATTCGATACCATTCCTACTTTTAAATCCCGCCTGTTCAATCATCTCTTTTTCATCCAGTCCCCATAAAATTGTAAATAGATACTACTGTAAATATGTATATAAATTATTAGATCATTCTTCATTATTTTTACTTCATGTTGTTTTTCTATTTTTTATTATCAACTGATTAAATGAAAATATATTTTATTATTCTGGGACTATTGTCCCTTTATTTGGAGTTTACATTACGCAGTACACATATTTGGAGGGGTCGAGGAAACACCACAGAATTGGAGGAGGAGAACGAATTTAGATATAAAGACATTATTTAATGACCTGGATGTGAGCCAATTAATCGTACTGGCAAGACTACGCTGGGCAGGACATGTCGCGCGTATGGATATGAATGCACCCCCAAAGAGAGCTATGAATGAGCCTGTGTTTGAAAACAGACGAGTGGGAAGACCATGTTTGCGCTGGCAAGACTGTGTGGCTGCTGATGCATGTAGACTACTTGGTGTCAGAAATTGGAAGGCTGCAGCAACTAACCGGGAGAACTGGAAATCCATGCTGTAGCAGGCCAAGTCTAGAATAATTGGGATGTTGTGCCATTTAATAATAATAATAATAATAATTTTAAAACTTTTATCGAGTATTAATGCAGTCTGCCATACTGAAGGGCTATAGTATTCATTCACACAATATATTAATAATAATTGATCGGTCTCTTAGATCTCAGACAAGCTTCAACAACAACGCAATTGCTTACGACCTGGTATAATATACAAGATGTTTTTACGACATCGATAGAATATATGTGACCAGAAGGAAAAACTTACCCCAAATCACATTATTGCATTGCTTAGGTAAGGAGTTACTCAGACAGCCAACCTGGAGAAGTAGCAAAGAAAAAGAAAGAAAGAAAGAAAGTGAATTTTATTCTGGGACATTTAGTCCCCTCAGAATAACTATAATGAACAACGAAACGACAATTGTCCGGCATAAGAATACAATTAAAAATAAATAAATTTACAAAGTTGTCTAACCCTAATATTAAAAAAAGAAAGATAATATAGTAGATATCTGGTCCTGAAGCAGACATATGAGTTTAAAGATTAATACATACGAGTGAGTTCACGTATTTGTACAAATATGCAATATGGCACATACATAGATATCAGTAAAATGTGGCAGACATCTCTAAAGTACAAAATAATTTTATTGCTACATTTATTCGGAATGGTGATTACTGAGGATATGGCAAAATAAATGGTGTTTAAATGAGGTCAAGGATAAGGATTTCCGTATAAAGATTGATAAGGAATTATTAAACGAGGTAGCTCATATGACGAAGCATTTTTTTAGAGGAAACAGTTCTATGAGAATGAATAAACAGATTTGAGGGTTGGGATCTCGTATTGAACGAATGAACAGAGGAACAAGGAGTAAAGAAATCAAGAAGATAAGAAGGTTTTTGGTTTTCGGAAAAGGAATGCACCCAGCAAATATTGGTGTCGGAAAACTGGATAGAGCCACTTCAACTCGGCATAGCAACTGGAGACGTGGGAGCGCTTGGAGACTCCAAGGATAAATCTAATGAAACTATTCATTAGTCCCTTTAATCTGATCTCAAGCCCACTAGACAGTCCACCATATAAGGCAGTCATAATCGAAGTGAGGGAAAATGAGAGAGGAAACTAGCAGCTGACGTATTTTAAGGGGCATAGAATGATGGAATCTCCGAAACTGTTTGGGAGTAGCAATGGACTTTCGGATAATTTGGAAATAATGTGATTATCCAGAACAGATGTTGATCAAACATTTTCTACGATCGCCATCAGATACATAGTCAAATGCCTGGACGGACACCAGATTTTGATACTATCGACGCGATAATGCTTTAAAATACTATCACCTACAAAGAAAATAGGAGCCTTGTGGTCTTCAACAATTGTCTTGATAGTAAATATTTATACTTTTTTGAATGATGGAAAATCGCCGGTTGACTACTCTACAAGGATAGAGCCTAGGTCAAATAACTTGCCAAAGCACAGCAATGACTGTTTTTGTTCTCCATGTTATCAGTAAGCTATTGGAGAACCTGGTGATCAATAGCTTTTGATCAGTCTGATTAAGATTAAGCCATCCACATTAATATGGATCCACTGCCATAGGCATTGAGATTGCACTAGGACGTTGAGAAATGTTGGGAGGGATGTTATGATTCTCTTGTTTGATATATTTCCAAGTATGAAACCCTCAGCAACTTATATGGCTTGGTGATTGAAGATAGGAGGTGGCCTCTGTGAAGTAAAAGACTGTGGAGAGGGATTTTCCACAGGACTCTATTGATTACGTTCTGCGGAAACTAGACTTTGATCTGTGTAGAGGAAACTGGAAGAAGAGCAGTTTCCTAACGTAGCCTCTGAGAACTACTTTAGTCAACAAAGATTCAGAAAGATATAAGCGAATGAAGAGAGGATGAATGTAGTTGAAGAATGGATCCGGTGATGGATTATCATTCCAAATACTTTTAGGAAGTACTTTCCTAATTAGGTCACAGTTAATTGGAAGATGAGTCCTCCTGGACATATTAACTCCTTAGAAGAAATGAGAGTTTTTGAGTGAAGCTTGTTGAACATGGATAGGATATTGATATTCTATGTCTCAGCTGCAACATCCTGGATAAGATGCAGGAAGAGAAGAAAAAGGAAACCTGTAGGATGTGCACAGCCCTCCATTCACATATTTACAACACAGTCTCATTTCCCTCTGTATTGCTCACGTAATTATAAATGTATAATAAGAATCATATAAAAAATATAGAATTTTATTGGCAAAAGTGTCATAGGCATTACACTCTGCATGGTAGCCCACACCTGTCAGAACCAGTGACTATATATAAGGCAAGATAAGGTGGGAAAAGAGGGAGAAAAGTAAGAAAAGTGACTTGAAATTGAATTTATTTGTTTCAATTCACCAGGAAGACGAATAATGATTGTATTGGAAAGAACATAGAGGCATTGTAATGAGTTCATGACTAGTGGTCTCTTAGATAAATCAAATGCACAAGACTAATGAATAAAGAAGGGGGGAGGGTCCCTGAAAAGGGGCAATAAGTGAACACATGTGATCAAAGCAAGCAATACAAATAATTATAGAAAATATTAAATAAAAATGTTACTAAGTTAAAAAAAAGAAAAATATGAATTTTGTATTTATATATTCTAGTAAATTTATTTCTAATTTATTAATAATGAAACAAGACAGATCTAATTTGCAAATTTGTTTATTGAATTAATTCATTAGATAATAATAATCACAGTGAATGATTATAAATGAAGAATAAAACAAGAAACAACATTAAGTCATGTAAACTACATTAAAACATTAAATTATAAATAATTTTAAAAGAAATTTCATCAGATTTGTCTTCATCAACTGGGCACCTCCTTTTTTGCCTTTATCTTCTCATTCTTCTATCACATCTTTTTTTTTTTTTTGTAGTTAAGGAAATTAGGAGACACCATCAAGAAGGTTATATCCCAGTTTTCATTACAATCTTGTACTAACTTCCTAATGGTATTTGTGAATCAATGATATCAGTGCATACTTCGCATGCTTTCTTCAGTTTCATTTGAAGTTCATCACGAACTTTTTCAGTCATTTGCGCTGATTTCCAAACTTCTTCATTCAGCTCTTGAACCTAAAATATTGAATACTGATTAGATAAATAAGTCTATTCATTTTGTAAATTCAGTAAAAAAAAAAAAAAAAATATGTTTAGGTAGTTTTAACAAAAAAAAAAAAAAAAAAAAAAAAATAGGTGTATTACAGGTGGATAGTTTAATTACATTTGCCATTGGAGAAATCTTATAATTTCACTTTCACATCACTTATATTTCTAACCTGACTATTCATTCCGGATTCGAAAGGGAACATTATAACTACCAAGTTTAATTATTACAATTGAATTTAATGTAAAACTCCCTAGATGATTGTTTGATTATTAAAATTTTTATTAATGGCATAAGGAGGAAGCAATCCTATAGGAGGATGTTGTATCTTGTAATAAAAAACAGTTATAGTGAAAACGGATAAGGTTTTTTGTTATATTGCTTTTTTGATAACACTTTTTTTGAAGAATGACAATGTAGTTGGTTTAGTATTTCTCAAAACTTTCTAAACATGTCTAAATCTCAAATCAGTCCTTTGATTTCGATAACAGTTCCATCTTAGCCACGGCTCTCATACATGAAAAATCACTGTCTGAATTCACTTATAGCCAATGGAACCTGATCCAATTAATCATAAAATAGACAAAAAATATATTTTCCTGTCATATTTCTAGTTAGTAGTGTATTAAAAAAACGAATGACTCCCAAATCTTTCTTTGTTATTTGTCACAAATAAGGCTAAGATTTATAAATTAAAAAAAAAATAAATACCTCTCTAACCCCAAGATCAATCAATGTATACCATCTAGATCAACGAAACTAATTTTCTTTAAATTTTTATTCAAAACAATTGTTTGTAATCATTAAAGTGGTGATAAAGATGTAAATAAACAAACAAAAAATATTTTTAAAATTTATAATAAATTTTTATATTGTTTATTATGTGTGTGTATATATATTTATATATATAGGGCTGAGGTAGCCATGCTGGCTAAGGTGCTTGTAATAAGTTATCAAAGTTAAGCAACGCAGAGCGTTGTTAGCACTTGGATGGGTGACTGCCCGATTTGGTTGACCTAGGTTGGTTGGTCTAGGAGACCACATCTCGTGGTTAAAGATCTTAATGGTCTGTAGCACCAAACAAAAAAAAAAAAATAATAATATATATATATATATATATATATATATATATATATATATATATATATATATACATTTATAACATTTTATTAATATTGTAATAATAAAATTTATATTTAAATTATTATATATTTCATGTGAAGAATAACCTGCTGTTTAGCTATGACAAGTTGATAATTCTTTTCTTTTAATGCTGAGTTAAGAATTCCTTGAATTTTTTTCTGACCAATCAGTTTACTTTCATAATCATTTACTGCTTTGACAAGCTTTTCGGTTGCAAATCTGGAAATTAAAAAAATTCTTCATGATAATATTTGAACAGAATTTGTAATTTTATTAAATTACATAAGTAATTTAGATCTTTATCCTAATAATACCTAGCTGTTTGAATAGCCTTTTCCTTTTCTTGGCATAGTTGATCAATATGTTGCTTCCATTCCATGTGCTTTTGACGCACCTGGCAAGTTTATAAAGAAAAAAAAAAGTTGTAGAAACAGGAAATCAAAAAGATTGAAAACAATAATAAAAAAGATTAAATTATTGGTCAGACATATTGAGGAAGATAATATAAAGAAAATAATATCTTTTCATTCCTCTAAGTTATTTATAAATATATATATTAAAAAAAAAATTAGAAATATGTATAAGTATACAATATGTAGTCAATATATGAGGAGCAGTTTGTTTTATAGTAACCTTTCCAGACCTTAACTACTTTCTTTTTTTTTTATTCGATTACCCCATACCCACCAGTTCTGGAATATGGGAGAGACGAGGAGAGGTTGTTCTAGGCCAAGTTCCATTCCGTGGGTTCGCTATAATAATAGAAGTCAATTCTTCCCATGCGGAATTCGAACCGGCATCGCTAGGCACCATAATGTTATTACGGGAAATGCTCCAACACTATTATCAATCTATACATTGATACTGCTTTTCCTCAAAGATGGATTTAAGTTAATTCAAAATTGTTTATTATATCTGTAATTTTATAACTCCAATTGAAGTGATACTAGTCCAATCGGAAAGGAATATTAAAAAAAAATATATAACTGAAAATACAAAGATGAAATAAAAATAATGGTAATTTTTTTTATTTCTTTAACCTGCAGTCTTAATTTAAAATAACAAAAAAAACAAAAAAAAACATGTAAAATACAAGGATACACCATTCAGAAATACTATGAAATAAATTAGAAAAATTAAGTGGTATATTGCAGCCAGTAGAACATATCAAATTGAAGGCCATATAAAAGAAGTCATACTTGGTCACTTTTGAATTGAGCAATGTGGTTTGAGCCCAGATATAAAATAAGAAAGCAACGCATATTTTTGTAAATTGTGTTCTTCAAGATACATTGATCATTTTTTTAAAAGAATTTTCATATTACAAAAAAAAAAACCTATGTTTTGTCCATATCGAATTGTGGGAAATGAGGAAGATGGTGCCTTGGTTTTTTGTAGGGAAATAAAAATTATCGATATAGTTTATAAAAAATAATTTTGCAAAATATAACTGTTGGACCATTAGTTTGGTTTAATTATAACACTTATATTTACAGAAAATATTTGAGGCCCCAAAAAGCATCAACAGCAGAACTACAAGGGAATTTATGAGAAGAATCTATTGATGGCTCTCAGCACTCCAAGATAAAGAAAATATGGAAGTATAAGTTGAGTTATATAAAAAAAAAATGAAGTGCTAAGGACTGAAATATATATATATATATATATATATATATATATATATATATATATATATATATATATATATATATAGAGAGAGAGAGAGAGAGAGAGAGAGAGAGAGAGAGAGAGAGAGAGAGAGAGAGAGAGTTACCAATCACATAAAGAGCATCATATGGTGCGAAAACCCATCAATGGGTTTAGCTGTCTTAAAAAGCCTCTGCCTTTAAAATTTGGTACAGTTCTGTTATGCAGCTGTCCGTTTTTAGAGTTAAAGGAGGTCTCTTAAGTCCACAGACACTACATCCAGCCACCTTGGCCTAGATCTTTCTACTCTCATTATTCTGTGCCATTCCTCCGACATTAGTAGTTTGGGAATTCCGAAACCATCCATTTGAGAAACACGGCCAGCCCAGCACAGAGATGGGCTAATGCTACTCAAATTGAATCACTATTGAGAATTCAATCACTACTTCAGATAATCATTTGACATCAAGTGAAGTAGCAATTAAATTTTTCGTACTCCATACAGGTCAATATTTGAGTAAAATACTTGGTACTCAGTATTCTAAGTAGCATTTACCCATCTCTGGCCTGGCATAATCTTCCAATCTTAACGAACTTGACCATACCCATCTCATTGTAGAGCTCTTGAAGTTCTTGGTTTTTCACCTATGCTAAACATTAGTCTCTTTAACTGGTCCAAAGATTTTCCAGTTGAATCCTCTGTTAAAGCGTAAGAAGTTTTCCTTAATCTGTCTTGGTGATAGCCCAAGTATTTGAGCCATAGGTTAATACAAAGCTTATTGGTGTCTTATATAGATGTGTTTTTGTTTTATTGCCCAGAGATCTACTTTATAGATATATTGATTAGCTGAAGAAGCCCTTCTAACACAAAGGAGGTTCGGTACCTATCAGTAAATGATCAATTTGATTAGTTCTTCAAAGTGCTTAATAAATACTTCCAATGATGAGATCATATGAAGTAGTGGAACTGAACATTGTCAGTGCTACGCTTTTGAAGATTATGGGGACCAGTATTAGGTTAGTAACACACTTCTCTATCAAAGTCATCATAAATTTGTTCATTTTCTTCGTCTTCAGCTTCTTCTGTTAGTGCATAGAAATTTAAGAAAAAAAAGTTAAACAATCTACCTTTAGTCTAATTTTGTAAAGTTGGTGGCTAATAGGACAGAAGTAAATCATTAGCTGATGGACCTATCCTCTAACCATAAATCTTGTCCCCATGGAATGTAGCTTATTGCAACAAATAGAGGATATGGTATTCCTTTTCAATTGACCCACTCTCGATCTATCGAACTTCCTGTACCATTGCAAAGTCAACCACATATATTGATCTTGACCTTTGCTTATTTGATTCTATAAACCATTCTTGGCTATATGTGTATGTATTCCAGTGATCTGACCAAAATCTCTCTTAATTGTTTTAAAAAAAATATTATCTGTTGATTGATGACTATGCTTTGTGGTTAAGCAACTCAGCACAGTTGAGCAGCCCTGTCATATTATTGTAGTTCTCTCTGGTCCAATTGTATAAAGAGTGCTCAAAGCACTCCAAGTATATGTAGTAATAATAAATTCCAGTATGCAATGCATAAATCATTATGGCGGTTCAAGAGTCATTTCCATTGAAATAATCTGACTGATACACCTTTTAGAGGTTTCATGATTATGATATTTAAGAGAAGTGGGTTAATCAATCGCCCCCAAGTCAGATAAAGGGCTGCCATCTGACATACTCCTCCATCTGGTGCGGTTACCTAGAGAAGGTGAATCTACTGAGAAGGTGTGTACTGTATGTCCTTTGTCTGTGACTATGGGGTGTATATAATGTGTGCTGTATTTAGTGTACTGTTTTATTGTCAGAGTTTTTGTTCCCAAACGTGGAGGGCAAGTAACTGATTGGAATCTATTGAACGGATGGGATTGCCACTTTCCTACCTCCATCATAATGTTTATAAATACATAAATGTATTTGAGGTAAATGATAATGACTTATAGCTACTAAGATATCTCTGAAGAAGTTCCACACAAAATGTTATCCTGTGAAGCAAAATTTCAGAAAAATAACTGTTATCTCTAATTTCTAAAACTGTTTATCTTATATGTAATGAAAAATATAATGAACTGTTAAAAATATATTGAAAAAATAAAAACTGTTTACCTTATATTCTAGTTGCTTTAAAAATATATTGTCTTGAGTCTTTTGTTCTTCACATTCTTTCATTTTTTTTTGCATGGTTTCTATTGTAGATTGAAATTTTTCTTTTGAGTTTTTTGAAATCTAGCGTGAAGATAAAAAAAAAAATTAAAAGGTAACCTATAAGTTAGAAAAATACAAAAATGTTGGAATAGTTATGGTAAATATTCATACAGTCAGATCATCCATTAGTTGGTGTTTTATGATTCTCTCTTCATCCAGAGACTTCTTAGTATTATCTGCTACTATTCTCAAACATTTTATTGTATCTGCCTGATCATTAAGCATTTTATCTTTTATTTTTACAGAGTCTTTTTCCTTCTCTAATTCCGCCCTGTTAATACGTTAAATCATATTTAATTGTAAGAAATTTTAATATTTTTTCTTATTTATATTTGATACTTGAGCTAATTTAATAAAATTATCTTAAATAAATGCATTGTGCCACAAATTAACAATTTCATAATAATAAATAAACTTTTGATATTTACATTATAGTACCTAAATTCTTTTAGATTGCCATTTCTGACATAACTTTACATGAAACTCCCTATTTATGATAATTATTCAATTGTGGATTAATCAAGATGAATTGTAAAAAAAAAAAGTATTTTGATAACAAGCACAATAGCTAAGATTTAAAGGTTGGAATAAGCCACTTAAAAAAATAAAGACACAATGAAGGAAAGTATAAAGTTAATAACAAATTTGGGATAGAGTTCATTAACATGAACCTTATTCAAATCAATATAGGTTTTATAATAATAAATAAAATTTAATAGGTAGGTAGCATCAGTACAGTTGACTGTGTTAATCAGTTTGATTAAGTTTTATTAATTTATTTTATTTTTTAAACATTTCTTTATTGAATAATATTAAAGTTTGTCAAATCTAGGACACTAGTAATAGTGATGCAGGAGTTCATTCACACTATACATATAAATAAAAATAAAACAAAAGCAAAATAATAATACTAAAAATAAATAAATAAATATATATATATATATATATATATATATATATATATATATATATATTAAAAGAAACCTGTCTAGATCCATGGATTAAGGGACCTATCTTTCTTTCTCCGAAACAAACCGTCCATTGACCATACCACAAGGGAGGCTACAAACATCCTGGTAAACCACATCCCAATTCCCGATTTAAGTACACGGGGTAGAGTCATTAGTCCTACACCCGGTTAGTGTGAATTGCCCAGTAGGCTGACGGGCCTAACATACCCGGGTGGGGGAGGGGAATTCCCGGGCAGCATGGCTTTCCCTGTTGGATAGTCACCCATCCAAGTACTAACCATGCTCAACGTTGCTTAACTTTGATTAACTATTGCAAGCTCCTTAGCCCATAAGCTAACCAGATTGGCCCCCAAAGGGATCGGCTATGGAGCTATGGATGGCCTATCATGGTGGAACCATGGAGACCATGGTTCGTAGCAACATGAGGTTGGGTGACCCTCTCCAGGCTATCTGTGCTTCTGAAGCAATATACGTCAAGCAATAAAACTTTTTAATCCACATGTGGAAAGAAAAGCAGGACTCCTAGGAGATCCCAGCACTTCACTCAGGCTGTGTCACCGGTATTAATGACCAGTGGAAGTTGAACAGAGGTGCTAAATATTATTTTAAAGAAAAAGTAAGTGAGTGCTCATACAAAGAACATCAGCCCGTTTAGTTACAACTAATGAGTCTATAGTCCATGGCTCTCCAAGCTATGGGTCATGGGCCAGATCTGGTTCCCAAGTGTCTCAAATCCAGTCCACGAAAGTTTCTTTGATTATATTAAAAAAATTTAAAACTATTTTAAAAATATAGAATTTAGTAAATCACTCTAACACACGGTTACTACAACATTTATTGCATGAGTTGTTCCTTTTAGAAAGCTCATTTCACAACTAAAGTGTCATTTATAGAAGAAGATTTTTTTTTTTATGACTAGCGATAGCCCCCGGGAGTAAGTGGAAGTCCCAATGCAGGTCATGGAACTTATTAGGGCCTCAATGTGGCCCGCAGAACGAAAAGTTTGGAGACCCATGGTCTAGTTGATACTGAAATTCAATCAAGCCGAAGACTAGAATAAATAGGTAAATAGATATAATAATTTAATATAATGTAAATATATATCTTTTAGTAATAATGTTTAGTATGCATTTGATACAATTGTTCTATGCTAATGTTTTTAGAAGAACCATCAGATGCCACATTTCATTCAAGGGATTCAACATACTTATGATAAAAAATTTACCCTATCCCTACTGGAATATTCATTAAATTGATCAAAATATTATAAAATTATTTTAATTATGAAACTACCTTCTTACCTTAAATTCTCTATGACTTTATCTTGCTCTATTATTGAATTATGTAATTTACTATATTGTGCTTCAAGAGAGGCATATTGTTCTTTTGAATATTCCTTTTCTTTTTTAGTTTTTTCAAATTGGTCATCCTAAAATAAATAATTTTGTCAGTTTAAGACTTTTTGTTATATTATTTGGTTATTGTTGTAATAAAGTCTTATTTTGCTTTGAACTTCTATTGACAATCCACCTGTCAATTTTAACTTAATTAGTTTTAGTAAAAAACGGAATTGTCAAGCTGCGTCTTTTATCTTCTTCTTAGGGTTACATGGAGAGATTGATGATAAGAAACTGAGAGATATAACAATTTTATTCTTTACTAAAACAAATGAAGTAAAAATTCACATGTGGATTGTCAATGGAAGTACAAAATAACATTTGTGCTGAGAGAAATGTTGACTTAAAAAATTACAAAATAAGTAAAATCTATGGTGATCAAATGACCTTGTGTACAGAAAAAAAAAAGGATTTATAATAAAAATGAGTTTAAAAAAAAATTATTTAAATATTGATATGATTCATGAAATACAATTTTTATCTCCTAATTTTATTTTTCTTATAATTCTTTTCTTTCAGTTTATTCATTACAAATATCTATCTACAGCAGACAAAATTTGATTCCAGGTTGGTGTTTCCTATAGAGAAATTTTACTGTATTTAAAATTTGAATGTTATCTAGTAATGAATAAACAAAATATCATTTAGAAATTTTATTTTATTTTTTTTTGCTTATTTTCCTTCGAAATAATAGACATTTACACTTAAGCGGAAGGCAAGGTTGTGTTTTTTTCCATTTTAGAACCTATAGAATACGATTATGCAATTTTTAGAGATGTCAGTTATATATATATATTTTTCTCACTACATTTCAGCTTTTCCAGCAGCCCTTTATTTTGCCAATTGCCTTTGCATGAAATTGCCTTTTTTTTCCTATGTGGTATGAAAAGTCGTTTGTGATAAGCTACACATATTAAATTTATAACTTTTTAAAAAATAATTAACCATTGAATAATAATTTAATAACAATGTAATCTCTATTTAATAAAAATGTAACAATTTCATATATATATAAAAAAAGAAAAAAAAAAAGAAGAGAAAAATAGAACTCCTCAGTAACGGTGCTCTCCTGCTCACATTTTTTAAATATATAAATATTCTTTCAAGTTCAATAAATTAATGTTAAAAAAATAATTATAACAATAATAAATTAATCTTGTTAAGGATACTTAAATTTACTTAACTTATTGATTCATTAATATCTTCACACTTGTTAATTATTAGTTTTTTTTAGTGATACGGAACTAGCAAACTTTAACTAGTAAATAGAATAGAAACATTTATAACCTGAAACTAAAGAAAAAATTACATTGCGTTTAACTGCATCTTTTAATGACTTAATGTGTTCTTGTTGTTCTTTGTTTTTTTTAGCTGCTTCCTCTAATCTAAATAATTAAAAAAAAATAAATTATCAAAATTAACAATTTTTAAGTTTGAGAGACAAACGTTTAAGATTATTCTTACTCAATTTTTAGGTCTTTTAGTTCATCCTCCAATTCTATTTTCTTTTTTTCAACTTTTTCAATTATTGATTCCTTTCTCTTTAAATCTATAAGCGCTTGATTATATATCTCACTAATTTCTCTATACCTGTTGTAAACATTTTTAGAGAAAACAACAAATTAATGTGCATATGTGATGTTTTACCCACAGAATAATAATCAAATCTTCATTTAGACTTAGTTAAATTATCCATTGTTAAAATTAAAAAAATTTCTGGAAGAAAATTGTTAGTTTTCAAAGAAACTTAATGTTAAAAACTACTTTCTTTGAATAATAATAAGGAATTTCAAGTATATATCCGTACTGCATAAACTCTAATACAAATTCTATTTAATTCACTCACTGCTTTATATTTATAATATCTGAGATTAATTTAATAAATAGATTCTATGTCAAATTAGTCATAAAATTATGTAATTAAATAATAGAAAGAAATTTTTAAAAATACACTTTTCTGAAAACACTAATTAAGCTTATACCTAATTTTTCAGGCCAATTCCATTACCAATAAATTAAATTATTTATTTAAGACTATTGCAGATAGATTCCAATTACTTGTACCATGAAAAGTAACCCATGAAGGGCCTTGGATTCAATTCTTTATATGGAAGTACTGTTTCAAGGCCAACAGTTGTGTAGGGAAGTGATCGGGCTGAGATCATGCTCAACGGCCAAGTTTTCTCTCTTAATTAATTATTTAATTAAGAATGTCCAGTTTATATAGGCTGAGTGTGCCTCAGGAGGGTCTCCTGATCCTAGGGTCAAACTACCTGCCATCAGCCGGCCATCATTCGAACCCAGGACCTTGAGCTTAGATAGTCAGTGCCTTACCCACTGAGCTACTTTGCTCCCTGATTCCAATCACTCACTAACAGTAATTTTTGTATTTATTTAAAAAAATGATCACTAATTAATTAATATTTTTCCAACATTTAATTCATAACAAAAGGTAACAGATGTAGAGTTATTTATTAAAAAAAATATTCCATATAGGATTTGAACTGGACTAGGCTGACTGATCATTTTGTGATATAAAAGCTATCATATGGTTGTTGAATCTTTTTCTTTTTATTGTTATTTTTCTTTTTAATTAATGTTAATAATAATAATGATTTTTATTTTTTAATCTATATTTATCAAATATACTCAATAAAAAGAGAATATACCTCTTGTCAGCATTGTTAGTAGCAGCCTCTATTTCTTTGAGGAGTCCATTGCAACGATTCCTTAATTCCATTTCTTTCTTTTTCTTTTCATGTTGAAGCTCTGCATAAGCTCTTTTGTGCTTTTCTATTAATTTCACAACTTCAGGATCATTTAATGAACTCCTGCCCATGATCAAATGTACATAATTCTTTAATGAAAATGTTATATTTTTATGATAACTTTTAGTCCTAAGTAATAAGGATTCAGGAGTAAATATGCTATGCAGCCATGTGTCTTTAAGTATTCTAACATAAAAGTTATGAATATGACCAAACAGATTAAAAGAGAACTGCCCCTGAAAAAATTGTTAATTTTATGGGCTCTAAGTTGACACTTTTTTCTTCTTCAAGGGGCTTTCGAAATCCTTACCGTTTAAAGTACCTACTTTAGGATTCAATAAAACTATCAAATAATATCAATAAAATTAAAAATCAAAAGGTCAGTTCTGCATTTCAAACTGACTGGATGTATTCCAGACATAAAATAACATCAATGATTTACATAATCGAAAATATTTATCTTAAAATTTATCATCTTTAGCTGAGTCTGGAAATGTAGGGTATAGTACACCTTACTAACTAATCTCTCTCCTGAATTTCATCTATTGAAAAAATATTTTTAAAAACTTTTGTTACTGTTTGGGTGCCAAATATTATAATACCTTATCCAATAATGATTAAGCACTATACTGAACTCTAAGCACATCTTAATAAAGAAGCCTCTGAAAAAAAAAGAAATTTAAATCTTAAACCTTAAAAAGAAATAAGAATATCATAATTGTGGGTTGATGGTTGACTGTTGTGAATAATGAAGAGACAGATGGTTAGGGTGGTCAGTCAGAAATAAAAAGGCAAAAATAAATAATAATGATAAATAATGGCAATGAAATTAAAATAATAATAGCAAATGTTAAAATAAATATTATTATTTATTTTTGCCTTTTTATTTCTGACTGATCACCCCAACTATCCTTCTCTTCAAATAAAATTATCATTTGGCTTAGAATCTTAGATTTCAAGGGGGCATTAGTTGGACATGCTGGATAATATTCTCAAGAGAGGTAATGTAACCTCAGATCACATAAACAAGTAATGCTCAGTATATCTGAAACCTAAAATTTCAGTTAAATACCTTAAAGGATTAAAGAGGAAAATAATTTTTAATGAGACACATAAATCCTGAAAAAAGTAAAGAATAAAGGAAAGAAAGGAAAGAAGAAAAGAAAGACAAAACCTCTTCTTGACTGCTTTGTTTGTGATAAATTGGCCAAAGACGTGGCTAACATGATGCAACAAATAATATCTTAAAAGCAAGCAAAGTGATTAAGCATACACAGAAAATAAATCTCTCTATTTTATAAAAAAATGTTTTTAGTGACCATGTAATTTTTTATTTTACATGTAAAAAAAAATGGGACGGACAGTAATAAAGACACCACTTCTCATTCAAAGAATTATTTCTCCATTATTATGATTATAAATTGGCAATAAGAGTAATTATAATTATATACAATTGATTAGATAAAAATTGATAATAAGGCGTATGGTATAATATAGATTTTTAAAGAAATTAAAAATTTGAATTCAATAAAAAATATCTCATCCTGTATAATTTTTTTCTTTCTGCGCAACTGGTTTTGGTCTTTGATCAAACCTTCATCAGGCTAACTTATGGTGATCCTCCTCTCCTACTTGTCAAATGAGAATCACCATAAATTAGCCTGATCAAAAAGACCGAATCCAGTTGCGCAGAAATAAAAAAAAATATACAGGAAGACAACGTATATTTATTAAATTTAAATTTCAAAACTGTCATATCAAGCCTCAATTTAGAATCCTAACTATTTCGTTCCGTTTATATTATGTTGATAAAAAATAATACAATCTGAACTACAGAATACATTTAAATTACAGTTATACAATTTGGACAATGAGTAGCACGATTAAATGAACAGTTGAATTAATAAACATACAAATGTCGTTAGTTCATTCTTATGTATATCTCGACACTTCCATTCATACTCTATCCCCACTACTACGCTCTCATTCAGTCGACGTTCAGTTAATGGCCATGATATCCGGTGCAGAAGTCGCACGATTGTTCAGTATTGCTGGTACTGTATAGCCTAACCCTTATCTGAAACTTGAAATGTAGCCACGAGTTTCTTAAGTAGGATTAAACGCTCGATTCTCATGTAAATTACATTTATACAATTTGAGCAACGAGTAATCAAATTAAATGAACAGTTGTATAATTTGTAAAATGGGGGTTGGTCCGCCATTAGGTGGACAGGAAGCACCTATAATTTGAATAAAAATAAACTTTGATTTTAAATAATTATTCTAAAATAAAAACAAACTATACAATTAATTATGCAACTTACTAATAGTTAAAATAATGCTTACTTGGCTATGAAATCATTACATTGCCTCATTTTTTCTATCAGCTCCTTTTCAGCCCGTTCTGCACGATCCACCAAAGTTTTGACTAAGTCGGATGAAACTTCCTTCGATTCTTTAGTACACTTTAGTTCCATCTCAAGAGCTACTTTTTCAGCTTTTAATTTTTTTATTTCCTAAAATAAAATCAAGTGATATTCAGTCTCATACTAATAATGGAATTTTTTGAAGATCGGGATTTTAACCAATGATAGTCTCTCTGTAACTTATACTATTTTATTTTACATTTTATCCTATTCTGATCTTTTATGTATTTTAAATAGGAAAAGTAATGAAAAAAAGGACAGCATGATTTGATAATTATTGCATGGCAACTAGAAAGTATGTGACATATATGAATTGTAAATATTATCGGTTTATGATGTGTTGTAATTATAGAGACCTTGTGTAGAAATTTTAAAGAAATTAAACAGGCTAATATCCCCGCATATATTATTACAGTATGGCTCGAAATCGGTTTTGTACCAAATATAAGCTCCTGCCATGCTCCACTTCTGTTTTTCTTTCTAAAATAAATAAAGTCGATACAAACATTTTGCTAGGCTTCAAAACAGGAACGGTGGTAGGTTTTCATCCATACATAAGGTTCGCATCCATACAACCTTACGTTAATTGTAGTACTGTCATTGGATACATGTCTCATTTCGTCGACTTGAGGCCTCTATGATCGAGAGAGAAGGAGTTTATATTATTTATCGAAGATGTTTTTGATCGGCAAGGCATATCATCGTTAATTTTTCACCAAATCTCAAGATTGAGCCACCAATTTCGAAGCAACGTTGGTTCCAAACATTAATGAATTAATTTTAAATTAATTTTTGTTTCCTTTCTCGATTATATTTATCGTTTTTTTTTATTTTATTTTATTGAATAATAATACAATCAGCCACTGTTGGAGGGCTATAAGTATTGATAAAGTAACAATTGATTTCTTTATGTTTAGATACGTTGCATTATTTTATTTTTTTCTTAATTTGGCTTTTGAAAACAATATTATGCTGTGCGAATTGTTCGCACGGGCCTACTAGTTATCAAATAAATATGTAATATTAGAGACCGGAAAGTAATGTCGTTTCTGAGCATGATACTATTTGCTTGTCATTTGGCAGTTCATTGTGTACATCTATGTCATGGCAAACACATTATAAGGTTACAATGACATCTTTAGTAGCAAATAATTAAATTCATTTTTTTTTTTTGTAATTTTGTGTGAAATGCCAGCCGAATACCAAGAGAAATACATATCCGACATTGCTTGCTTTTGAGTTTCACATGGCTAATAACGCTACAGTTGCTACCAAAAACATTTGAGATGTTTATCCAAATGTATTAGCCTTTCGTAAATGCCAAAGATGGTTTTTCAAGTTCAAATACGGTAATTTTGATCTTTTCAACATGTATCGATTAGGAAGATCAACAACGTTGGACAATGACGTGTTAAGGACGAAAGTCGAAGCAAATCCCTATCAGACAATCCAGAGGAATTGTCAAACGGTATTAACCAACCTTGGTCGACTATCCAAGAACATTTGCAGCAGATTAGGAAGCTACTATATGCAACTTATTGCTTCAACGACACAATCCATAAGCGTTTTTTGATCGCTTCATCACCGGAGATGATAAATGGATCCTGAATGATAATCCAAAACTCAAAAGGCAGTGGCTCTCTCCAAAAGAATCGCAACGAAGTATTGCTAAGCCACGTTTACCCCTTAAAAAGGCCCTTTTGTGTGTTTCGTGCATTATTCTCGGAGTAGCTCAATTTGAAGTGATGAACCCTAAACAAACAGTGAATGCAGACCTTTATTGAGCCAATTGGATTGTGTAAATCAATCTTTGATTGAAAAGTGGCCAGCGATAGTCAACAGGAAAGGCATTATTCCGCAACATGAAAATGCAAGATCACACTGCTTAAGATGAACTGTGTAAAAAATTAATGAATTGGGTTGTGAGGTTCTGCCTCATCCGCCATACTCGCTCGATGTTGCACTATCAGATTTTCATTTGTTCGAATCGTTTCAACACTATCTAAGTGGCAAAAGATTTGAAAATTTGAATGATATCCAAAGTGGCATCTCTAGATATTCTGCTCAAAAACCAATTGATTTTTATCGATTCTGAATTGAAAATTTGCACGCCACGTGATAAAAGGTTATACGAGTAGATAATGAAAGTGATTCCATCAATAATTAAAAATAAAAACTCGTGTGAAATTTATGTTTTTGAATTCAATTCAAGAAAACGACATTACTTTCCAGACCTGCTAATATATATGAAAATTTTCTAAAATATTTAAAAAAAAGCTTACTTGAGAATCATTGTTTGTCGCTTTTTCCCGAAATTGGTCTGCCATAGCTACTGCCAATTTCCTCCCTTCTTCCAACTTCGTAACAATTTTCTGACTTTCTTCTAGATTCTTTTTTAGTTCTGAGACCATTTTTTCAGCTTCTAATCTTTTGGCACGTTCTTCATTCAGTTCCTTAAAACCATTAAATTAAAATTATTATTGAATTTGATATAATTCCAAGTTTGGATTGTATATTTAAATTACAAACAGAAAATATCATGTCAATGCTTCATTTATTATAATGCTTAGCTTGGTTGTATTAAATGAAAGTAATCTGAAGTTCTAGTGACTTAAAGAGAACTAAGAGCACAAATAAAGAATTAATAAATATTTTTTTATCGACAAAAGACATTTTAGAAAATAACTGATTTCTATTTACATATTTATAAATTGGGACAAATGTATTTGAAGGATGGGATATCTCTTTACTTTAACCCCTATGGATTTTTTATGGTAAAAAAAAGTAAAAATGTAATCATAAAAACAAAATTGTAAATATGCTTACTTTTTCCAATGAAGCTAAAGTCTTTCCTGTTTCCTCGCCAACATTATTATCACCTTTATGGTTTGTGTTGTGTCCATCTTTAATTTGCTACTAGTCAAACATCATTCAAATCAGTTTTAATGGTTTATATGTATAGTAATGATTTTATTTGGACTTGAAAAAAAAATGTTACAATTTATTACCTTTTGTATTGAAATTATAAAATCTGAAAATGGAATTTCTGGTTGCATTTGTAGATTTTCCTGTAATTACCAAGAACAAATATAAAACACAAACTTAAATACACCTAACACATTGTTACTGCTGACTTATTTCAATTAAAGAGTCAATAAAGGGGATAAATAAAATTATTGAATTCTTAGAAAACTGAATTAAAATTATTTGTGTCTACTATAAGGCTGATGTTTATTGTCAATGGGTACCTCTATCAATCACACTATAGATTAAATATTGAATCTGTATGAATGGAAAGAAGAATTTATTTGTCCTCCCATTCCTCGTCTTTACAATATACAGAATTTTTGACAGACTAGAGGAGATGATGAGGATTTAACGCAAGAGTTAAAAGTCCCCACTGCACTAAGACACGAACTCATAATTATTTAATCATGTAAACTACAGTTGTAAATATCATGATTAAATAAATAAATAAAAAATCATATACATTTTTTTAACAGGTTTGCCTAGAAACGGTTGTCTTTCACAGGATTTAGCTCGCTCCCACCATCAAAGAAGAAATATTAATAATATAAACTTTACCCTTTTGTTATTAGAAATATTTAAATTTTTTCTAAAAATGCATTTATTACCTGTATTCAATCAAACCTCGAATTTATTCATAAGTTTTCTCTTATTTTAATTATTAAATATAAAATTAATAAAATACTTTTCTTAATTACTAAAGTAGAAAGAAAACCAATTTGTATATTAAATTGATACATTAAAAATGTTAATAAACTCAGATATATTACAGCAGTATAGTTAGTGATAAAGACACTGAAGGATTTTAGTTCTCATTGTAATTTCAGATACAAGATTTCATATTACCATTTATTTTAGTCAAGAGTTTTGGATGGATCAAAATAAAATAACTAATTAATCAATTTCTTAAAACAAAAAAGTTATTTCAATCTAATATTTATTTAAAAGATTAGTGGTGTTGGTGTATATGAATATAAAATGGTAAAACTATATAGTAAACAAAAGGCATTACACAAACATGTATGGGGGTGCACATTTCCTCCAAGATCTTTATACAATTAACACCCCTTTTCAAGAAATTATATTGCTCTCCTCGTCTTAAAAACAGTGCAAGCAAAATGAAAATTACAAAAATCATTGATCATATACAATTATACTTGGTGTTTGATCCATATTTTTTACCTTGCTCCCTGTCAAGAAATTTTTCACTCTGAAAATTCATAATCCCGTCGAAATGTTCCCCCCTCAGAAATTCAAAATTCCATTAAAATGTACCCCACAAAAATTTTGATAGCGCAATTTGTGCAATGAAACTCCCTTCTGAGCACTCCTAAACATGTAATATAGTGAAATATGTAATGCATCATTATGCTTAATCTACATATTGGTGACACATTTATTTCAAATCATAGAAATATTTATTAAGACTGCAATGGCTAGTCCACATCTACAGACTAATTAAAAGGAAATATTAAAACTTATTGAATCTAATATTTAAATTAATTTTTAAAAATACTTTGTGTTTAGCAACAATGGAAAAATTATTGAAATAAAATAGTTATCAGTTTAAGAATATTTACTTGTCCTTCAGTTTTTCCAGCTTTTCCTTCTAATATAGCCAATCTTTTACGATATCCAGAAATAGTTCGCTCTGCTATTTCTCTCTGAGCCCTTTCATCTCTTAATTTCTAAACATCAAAATAATTTTACTTCGAATTAAATGGAAAAACAAAAATTAAATTAGATCAAGTACGCACATAAATAAAACACTAATTTCAATCATTATATCAGTTTTGGACATTATTGAATACATTTTTATTCCATTAATTTGGACAAATAAAGTATTTTAAAATACAAAATACATTGAAATATATTTATATTTTTTTTCTAAAACACGAAATACATAAAATGTATTTTAAATACATAAAATATATTATCAAATTGAGAAGGCGCCTTTAAGTTATGTTGTAAGGGTAATTGTTCGTACTAGACCTCACCTATGAAAGTTGGGCTTGAAATTTTTTTAAAGTCGATGGTTCTAAATTTTCAATACAATTATTTTTGACAATAAAACTGGTAAATATTTAGAAATTATGAAAGGTACTGGTATTTTTTCATCAGTAGAATGAAAGAGTATATTATCGATAGATATATTGTTGGGAATAACAAATGTATCTTTATTTATATGATTTTATAGAATTTCCTACTACAGAACAAAAAAGAAATGCTCGAATTAAGCAGAATATTACATTTGTATTACAGTTAAGTTGAAAACTACAATAAAATACTCAAGAGATTAAAAAAAAATCAAAGTGATAAAAATAAAATTTTCAAGTAAAGTTTCGTAAATTAAAATTGCAATTAACCTAAGAAGTTATTAAAAATATTTTTTTTATTACAAATTATAATTTATATTTTATACTAACGATTTTTCTCTATAACTTTTACGATTTTTTAATATAATGAGAGAAGAGAAATTGTGAAATATATTTGTTGTTGAAAAACTTGAGCCTGAACCTGCAATGACTAAACCTAGTTTAGATAAATAATTCAAAAACCTCTTTTATATACAAATACCATTCTCGCTTAGTTTAAATTGAATTGGGCTTAAATCGAAAGTCTAAGATTTCTCCAAGATCTACGAAAAAAAAATAAAAATCCTGGATGATGACCCTGTGATAAAAATTATTTTTATAAAATATAAAACTCCACTGCCCAAATCATGACCGATTGAACGATTATTTTGGTTTTCTAATTTGTTGAATATACCCAGATTGAAATTGTAAAATGATTAATTCTTTGAGGAACCAATATTATTAAAAGCTAATCGCAAAAAAGTTCAATTGGGAATTAATACCTACTTAGTCTATTTATCTGTTGGTCAATTATAACTTTTTTAACAACTTGTTCTTTAAAAAAATATTGGTTGAATTAATTTTTTTTTCTCAATTAATTGTTTTAAAACTATTCCAACTACATATTTCTCTTTTCATAATTGATTTCCTTACAAAAACAAATTACAATAAATAAAATATTTTAATTTATAAAAAAAAAATCATAATTTGTTTATAGCAGACAGTTCCAATATTGTCATCACCACCTATGCCGATGACACGTATATCCTATCAGTTAATAACGATCTATCTATTACATCCCAAACTTCTCAATCACACAACCCAAGTCATGAAGAATGGTGTCAAAACTGGAAGATTAAAATAAATTCCAATAAATCTCATCAAATTACATTTACTCTTCGTCGTAAACCTATGACTTCCTATCCTACAGTATCCTTCAACAGTAGCCCACTTATCCCTGTTGATCAAATCCGATACCTAGGACTCCACCTGGACAAACTACTCACTTGGAACCCCCATACCAGACTGAAACGACTAGAAACCACCCGACGTTTTCGACTACTGCAGTACTTACTAGACAAACGCTCTAAACTTCCAACTATTTACTAAAGAGTCATATATATTACTATAATAAGGCCTATTTGGAATTACGGGAATTACTCCACTAAACCATCAAAGTCCTCTCGTATCCAATCGCTACAATCCAAAATCCTTCGTAAAATCCTCAATGCTTCTTACTTTGTCACAAATAAAGTCATCCATAACGACCTTAATGTACCATATGTTTCCGATTTAGCTCAATCCAGATACCTATCCTTCCATAATAAATTTCTGAACCACCCGAACCCTCTTGTTTCCAACCTTACTTCCTCTTCTATTCCTGATAACCCTCCGAGGCGTCTGAAAAGAAGATGGCTTCGGGACCTTCTAATATAATTTGAGTGCTACCAACGGGTAGTTTCTCTTTATGTTGTTCATGTCATGTAAGTTGTTTCATATTTACTTGTTGTATTTATCATTTAATACAGTTGTAAATTTCAATAATAAAAAAAGCAAACAGTTTTTAAAGTGCAAGCACTCGGTAATTTAGGCGTGAGTATTTTTTCTTTTTTCGATTTAAAATACTTTTTATGTATTTTAAATACATTGTATTTAAAATACATTGTATTTTCAAACAAAAAACACACGGTAATTTAAATAATGTATTTTAAATTAATAATTAAAATACTTTTTGCTCAGGTCTGCTATATAGTTAAGACTATATAGCAAGCTTTAGGTAAAGGGGCAGGCTATACAGTACCCGCAATACGCTACAATCGTGCGGGTTTACTGACTTCTACTCCGGATTTCACGGCCATTAACTGAAGGTCTCCCTGAACGAGAGTATGGTGGGGATAGAGTATGAATGAAAGTGTCGAGATATACATAAGAACGAACTCGTGACATTTTTTTGTTTATTTATTTACAAGGGAGGACTCCCTGTCCATCAAATGGCTGACCAAATCCCATTTTTCAAATTATACAACTGTTTAATCGTACTACTCGTTGCCCAAATTAAATGGTATATATATGAAATATATAGTATTAAATCATATAGTATATATTTAATTTATGTGTATTAATTCAGATTGTATTGTTTTTTATCAACATAAAATAAACTTACAGAAACCACAATTTAGACAAATTTTGATTTTTTTTTTTTAAATATATTATACATCGCGCCTTATTGCCAATTTTAACATTATATAATTATAATTATTCTTATAGCCAATTAGTAAATATAATATATATTAAGCTTCATTTAAACCCAACAATAATTTAAGCATTTGTTTCTTATATTTTCATTGCAAGTTATATTGTGCTTCCTTTTCAATTTCATAATAATTATAATTATATCACAATACAATATAAACAATATTATAAATAATATAATAATTAATGTATTGTAGTCAAGGGGAAATATCTAGATAAAAATATAACTGTTGTCACCTAGTTAAATCAAACTTCCACCTCCAGGTGAATAAATATCATTTCTCGTACAAATTTTTAGGCCAACATCTTTATTTTTTATTAGGAAAGTATAGAGAAACAGGAGCTGAAAACATATGTAATTAAATGAACAGCTGCGTAATTAGTGCTAATTATAGAGCTTATAGGAGAGCTCCTGTAATCTTCTATGCTCCTAATACTAAAATAAAATAAAACATGACATACACTAAAAACTTTTTTATATAATTATAGAGATTATATAATTCCCACTGAATCTAATAAAATATTATTTTTCTTTTCTTCTTTTTGCTGGGAATCTGTATAATTTTCTCTATTTTCGGCAATGAAAACTGTTGAGTTATAATAATCGCTATGAAAATATAGGATTTTAACTTTTGAAAATGGAAATCATTTTCCCGAAACGTTAACTTAACATGTACATCAATAAATAAAGCAATTGTTTTATATCTGGAAGTTTTCAGTGCCGAAAATAGAAAAAATTATTGTTTTTAAAATCATTGTAAATTATCAACATCTATATATATAATATTATTGTTGGGTAATCTCAAAAAAAAAAAAAAAGGAACTTTTTTCCACTTCCTATATTATATTATTCACTATATTAATAATTATTAAAAAAATAGATACCTTTTTAACACTTTCAATTCGTTCTTTAAGCAGCTTCAGATCTAGCATATGATCCTCTGTTTCTTCCTCTACAGATAAACTTTTGGGAGTTGCTTTCTTCTAAAATTATCAAACCACATAAAAGCGATTAAAATGCTAAATTGATGTTACATAGACCAATAGAGAGAATATTTTAAATTTACAAAAAAATAAAAATGAAAATAATTGTACCTTCTGTAAGTTTTTCTGAGTCAAAATATCATACAGAGTCTATTCATTGTACAGTAATTACAAATTTCTACAATACTTAAACGATGTATTATCATTGTGACCATGATCCTCATATTTGTCAAAAATGGAAAGGCTACACCAGCGGTAACTGTTCGTATATTATAGGAATTAATAAATGTGATAGTTCTCTTTCGTAATTTTAAATCATGTTACAATATTTTAATTGAATGAGTTTGACTGATTCATTTCTAATAAAATGAAATTCGTAGAACTATTTTTTTTTTGTGCTCTTTTACCATCGAGTAGCACTGTTGTAGACGATGCCTTCTTATAACAACTTATTTCAGCATTCTAAGGACATAAAATGGTCAAATAATACAGGAATGACTGAAGAATGCGTAATGGACGGAACTATTTTTGATGTAAATTAGGAAAATATAAAAATAAAAAATAAAATATTGCTTAAATAACAAATATATTACTGTAAATAACAAAAATAAGGCATTACTGTACAGTAACAATACCTGTAATATTATATGGTATGGAAACAGTCAGTCTTCCGAGCCTAGAGAAAATCCTGAAGATTGAGAGGAAGATTCGCAGGAGGATTCAAGGGACCTAAGGTAACGCAAGAGGGATACAGGATAAAATCCAATAAAGAAATATATTGGAAGATTTCGAAACAGTCGTCAGGACCAGAAAGAAGACTGAGATTCTACGGGCACATGGACAGGATGAATAGTGAATGACTGAACAAGAAAATTTTTGACAAAGTTGACAGCTATAAAAGTATAGGGAGATATGTAAAACAAATAAAAGAGGAACTAGACAGGCTAGAAATCACAGATAAAGATTGCTTGGATAGAGAGCTTTATAGGGAAAAACTGAAAGGGGTTGGGGTTCTTGTAGGTTGGAGGGAGAGACGAGGGAGAAAATGGACCAAAGAAGAGTGAGAAGAACAGTCCAGGAGGAAATGATATTCGCGTGATCCTTGCTGGCTGGTTCGTGTACAAAAAAAAAAAATATATATATATAATATATATATATATAAATAAATATATATTATATATATAAATATATATATATATTATATATATATATATATATATATATATATTATATATATATATATATATATATATATATATATATATATATTAAAAAAAAACTTATAAATATTGTAAACACTGTTACGGAATAATGTTTTTAATACATTATAGGTTATCACTCATTATCTACTATTATCATTAAAAAATAAATAAATATTTTCTATTTGATGATGGAAGTAGATAAATACATATAGGGGTTATGAAAAATTGTATATTCTAAATGACAATCACTGTATATATATACTTCATTTTATTTTCTCTTCTCCTAATCTTTACGCATAATCACTTAAATATCTTAGGGAACATATGCATATCATTATTTGTTTTTTTATATATTTTTTTGTTTTAGTTTTTACAATTTCTTTCCCTACATATTAACAGTTATTATTATTTTTTTTAATTTTTATATTCCATCACTACAATGCTTTACCTATAAAATAGATTTTACTTTCCTTTCTAATTTCATTCAGTGATTATTATGCAATTATTTTAGCTCCAATATTGTAGTACTGAATCCCTATTACCCAACTGTCCTCGTTAATTTATCCTAAGAGCTTAATTAATACTTAATGTATTACATGTATTTTGTCATTATTCATTGTAATAAGTCTTGACCAGATTTGAAGTTAATATATATGAACAATACTGTTATTCTGAAGGGACCTAGTCCCAGAATAAAGATGATTTTTCTATTTCTATTTCTATTTCTATCTCTACTTCTCGTGAATTAAATTTAGATTTCTGGAAATCTATCAGTACAGTCTATTAATTCTTCAATCTTTGCCTTAAACGGATGAATCAGAACTTCAATCATCACTCGAAATGTCATTCCGATTTACCATGATGGGTCTTCTTGCCATTGATGGTGCGTTAGTTTGCTTCTGAAGAATCCTTACTAACTTTTACGAAGTCGTACAAATAAGCTTTTGAAGGAGTTACGATTTAGTGTAATTACTATTAGATAAATATATGAAGTGTACGGAAACTAAAAGAATTAGATTATTTAATTAAAGAATACAAAAAGAACTAATCCATTTCTAGCGTAAAATAATGTTATCCAGAGAGTTGAAACTCTGGAACTTGTTTGGTGAGTGAACGGAACAACAAAACAGTTCAGTCCCTTATTCTCTTCTATTTCTCAATCGATTTTCTTTTTTCTTTTTTTTTTTTTGTTTAGTAGCTATTGACGAGTTTTAGTGTCAGAAATATAAAAACAAAAACAAAAAAACAGTTTATATAAACAAAAATGTAAATGATATTACGATTATACCTATAATATTTGAAAGCTTTCTGAATACTCTACAAAATGAAAAAAAAAAAAAAAACTAAGGTGTGTGATTTAGACCATACGATAACATAAACAAGGGGAGATTAATAATATGAAATACAAATAGTAAATAATAACCCATTATAAAGAGGATGTTGAACGTTTCTCTGGCCTACAGTATGCAGGTCCGATTTTTAGTTTCTGAGATATTTTAATCCATTTCTTCCATAAAACTGATTATCATTTGGTTTTCGACAATATCTTTTCTTTCTCGCCTCTCTAACATGGCGTCGCGTTAAAGTACAATTTTGAATAATAGCTCATTACAATGAGTATGGAATGATGAACATTTTTTAGTTTTTGAGATATTTTAATCTACATGCAAAAACACTTGAATTAGTCTACTCCAGCCGACTTTACCAGAGCGTTACACGTCGGAGATATGACGGCTCAATCTAGTTGACTCTACACAAAAAAAAGTGCAATACTCGCCTAAAGAAGTTATCACTTAAAAAAAAAAATACTCGACATTAAAATGAATCATGTCCGATAAGATATTTTTATTTACATTTTTAAAAACATTTTTTGGGTTTATATTATTTATAATAGTTATATTATGACTAATTTATATTTAGCATATTGCTATATTGTATGCTTACACTACAAATTGATATAAAACAGTTAATGCCGAACGAAATGGGTTCAAATATTTTTTTAAGGAGAAACCAAACTGAGATTGGTATTTTGCATCTGAAAATTCCACAAATATGTATTTTCATTGCAATAAAAAAATAATGAAGAAGGAGAATATAACAAGAAATAATATTAGTTTACTCACAACTTATTCTTATAACTGCATGTTTAAACATTACTTACAGTTACGTACAGTAATGAAGGATTGTATGCTGCTTCTGAACTTTCTCCTCTTACTAGTTTTTGTGGCTGAAAATTAAAATTAAATCATTACTTTTTGTTGATAATTTCTTTGTTCTTAATTTAACCATAAAAATAATCGATAATTGAGTAAGTTCTCCTGATTGGCTTCTGGAAATTTATTTATATTATTTATAATTATATTTTTACTTTGAAATTCTTAGTTCATTTCATTACAATAATTAATTTTTTTGGATACATTCTAAAAGATTTATAATGAAATGAGTAATAAAATAAATAAACAATTGAAAATTTTTCTTAACATGCAAATATATTTATAAAGGAATGTCTAATTCGGAGGAAAAACAGGTAACAAATACCTAGTACTGTTTGAACAGAGTAGTAGAAAAAAAGCAACATTTTGAAAGAAAAATTTGTTTTTTTATTTCTAAGATTGTAACTACCCAAATTTAATTTGGTATGTTTTTCTTTTTTTAATTACTTGTTTATTGATAAATATCTCAATCTATCTCAATTAAGGATACTTATAATAGAGTTCACAGAGCACATTCAATTCACAGAATCATAAATAATTAAGGTAATAACAAAATAATATACAGCGAAATAAGAACAAAAGAAAATATCATAGCGAGGGAAGAAAATAATATTAATAAAATAAAAATAAATAAATACAATGTTCTTACAAAATAAAAATAAACATCTTAGACGCAGACATACCTATAAACACTATTTACAATCGGCCAGAGGAACTCCAAACCATACTTGTTCCCCTCCCCTCTTGTGGAGGGAAAAGCGAGACTTCTGGAGAATTTGTTAATATTACATTAAAAAGGTACCGGTATAGAAAACATAAATAAAATAAAAAAAATCTGAAGTTATAAATGGAAGATTTTGACCAAATTAATTAGTTTTCCAGCCGATGTACAGGTTTTTACAGATGTAATTTTCACATATTCTTAATTTATATTTGTGTTTATATTCTTAATATAATAATAGAGTCCTCAATATATGACAAATTACTAATATTTTTATGATGATAATTCAACCAACACTTGCGCAGAAAACTCACATCTGGAATAATATTTTGTAATTACGTTGCTTACTTTCATTTTAAGGAGGCTACTAATCGTTCTGTTGATGTGTCCATTCTCTTCATTTCTTTTGAATGAGAATTTCTGAAAAATATACGAGCTAAATTAAAAGTATTGAACAACAAAAATATATACATTAGATTGTTTACGTCTCAGTCAACTAGTAAGTAAAAATATATAATGTAAAAAAGATATCTCACAGATTTCTTCTTGGGTAAAATTTGGTCTGCCGATTGCAAGCCTTGAAGATTGTGATAAATATCATTCTGTTGATAAAAACTGAACATTAAAATTGGAGATAAATTTGCAGAGTTACGGCCTACAAGATGGTGGCTTGCCTCAAGCTCACATGATCACAGTGTACATTTCGTAAATTTACGTGTGTTGACGTACGAAAGCATATTTAAAAGAGTTGCCATCATGGCGTTAAAGATTTAAAATAATCACAAAAAGCAGATCTTGTTACACGCACAACTTAGTCTTAAAATTGAATGGGCAATGGTTTTTATAAATTTCAAGTTAATTGGGTATTATTAGTGGTGGTAATTGAAATAATTACTTTTTAAATTATATCAAGACTGTTGGACTCGCTATGTTTGTTCAACAGATAAATGTAATCTCGTTATTTGTTTTGTTTATTATATTCAATAATCAACTATTGTAATCGACCAAGAAATAATAAGTTAACCTCTCTCCCTCAAAATTTGAGGTTTTACGTTTTAACCCTTGAAACTATTCAATTCAATTCAATTAAAGGTTTTATAGAACTTTTATTTTTAAAAACGTTTATTTAAGAGTACTGCCGAGATAGCTAAAGAGACGATCTAAAAAAATGACTTTTATTCATAGCTACTCAAACAAACGACAGATTAGAATCATGCGAAATACATTTAAAACAAACCATAACTCAAATCTATCTCCAAAACTGTTTATTTTTCATTTAACGGAATTTTTATTTTAAACTTGATATAAATATAAATCTGGAGCTTTATTACAAAAATGTTTCTTAGAATATTTATTTTAAGAACATTTTTTTTTTAAAAGTTACACAAAAATTTCAACTCCTGCTATCTACTGTCTGATCATGTGAGCTCATGGACAGCCGTCATGTTGTCGGCAGTGTTGTAAGCAAGTATAAAAATATATTTTAGGAATAAAAACTATAAAGAAGGAAAGGTTTTTATTCACAAAATAAAAACTATAATCACTTAATTATTTCAGAAATACCTACAAATACAAGCTAAAAACTTAAGAAAGAACTTTGTATGCGGCGTATCATACGGTGGCAGATAATGATAAATGAAGTGAAGGTGATATTATCTTTTCAAATAGCCATCATTTTGTTTAAAAAATTTTGATTTGTTACTTTCACTTACTTATATTTTTTTGGGGGGTCCTCCCCTTCCTCGCCTTTAAGGCTATACGGGGTTTTCCCGAGCCAGAGGGTGTGGGCGGGGATTTAAAAGACTCCTACTATGGCGCTGGGATGCGAACTCGTGACTATTTTTTATCACTTTATCTTATATCAGGTTGCCGGGCAACGGTGGTGCAGTGCACACGCGTTAGGCCATTCGGCCACCCCGCCCACATCACTTACCTATATTTGAAATATACACTAAAAGAAAGTATTGAGATTGTGAAAATTTTCAAATCTCATTTTTCAATGGAAATACACGTTTTGAGGATCCCCGAGTCCAAATAACCAAATCCCGCAAAACGATCTGTGTATGTGTGTGTGTGTTAACAGTCTAGCTCAAAAACGAAAAGTCATACGAAAGTGAAATTGCATATTTAAGGTTTTTATATGCTTAGGATGTTACAGCAACTTTTCCGTCAAAATCGGCTAAAGGGAAGTGGAACTTTATATTATCGATTTAACACATTCTTACGATTTTCTC
The DNA here is from genome assembly GCA_928085145.1 of Nezara viridula. Classification (NCBI taxonomy): domain Eukaryota; kingdom Metazoa; phylum Arthropoda; class Insecta; order Hemiptera; family Pentatomidae; genus Nezara; species Nezara viridula. Next base: position 149,355,252 of record OV725080.1, on the reverse strand, counting down.
AAAAAACGGTCTAAGGATTTTGATTAGATTTATCAGTGCAAAATTAAGCAAATTTTAATATAATGTAGGTTTTATTCTCATTTTTGTTGTTTAATAGGGCTTAAATTGATAATTTTCAATATTTGCTTTCCCTAAAGTACCTTTAGTTTTTTTTATTTGAAACAACGAACCATTTTATATTGATCTCTGATATAAAAAATAGTTAAATATAAAATATGAAAAAGATTGATATTTAACTAAAGAAGAAATAAGAGATTGTAACGGAGAATAGTGGTAATGGAGGAACCAAAGGAACATGAGCGCGAAAGAGTAGAAAAAGTTTCCATACGAACATGAGCTTAATATAATACAGATTCCGACAATATTATGATCATATACATATGAGGTTTTCATAAATGCCATCGTTGGTATTATTTAATATGTAATTGTATAGATTACAGGGATTTTAATATTAAAATTTGTATATTAAACAAACAAAAATATCCAAAATGAAATATAAATAAATATAGCGTTTATAATTTTTAATTTCACTTCCCCTTTGTCTGAAAATATTTATTTCGGTTAAGAAGAGGGTGGTAAGTGAATGTTGTGTGATGCACAAGCCGCACGTGATGTTTTTATATTATAACCGTAACGAGCGCTATTCCATTTGAATTCTATTCCAATCATTAATATATATATATATTTCTCCAAAGCTTTTGACACACTTGACCACAACATTCTCCTTACTAAACTACAACATCTTTCTTTATCCAACAGTGTCCTGCGATGGTTCAAATCCCTCCTTTCAAATAGATCCCAGTATGTCGTCGTCCAAGGTCAACCTCCCTCTAAGACATTTTCCCTCTCCTGCGGCGTCCCTCAGGGTTCCTCCCTATCTCCTACTCTGTTTGCTATTTACACCAATGACCTTCCTCTCCTGATCCATCAATACCATATCTATACAAATGATTTCCAAATATACCTGTCCTTCCCTCCTTTTGACCTATTAGCAGTCACAAAAAAACTTCAAGAGGATTTAAATAGAATCTGTGACTGTGCGGATGCGAACAAGTTGAAGTTGAATGCCGAGAAGACCAAGGCAATTTCGATAGGCTCCAGTCACATCCTTAAAACTCTTCCTAACATACCAACTCTGTTCCTACACGATAATTCCATCAAATTCTATCCCACCATTCAGAACCTTGGAATAATCTTTGATCAAACCCTTTTCTGGAAAAACCATGTATCCGATATTTTCCGCCGTGCCTGTTCCATTTTAAAACGACTAAATTGCCTCCGCCACTTATTCCCATTGAAACCCGTAAACTCCTTATTACTTCCGTAATATTTCCTCACTTCGACTATTGCTGAACGGTATATGGGGGCGTCTCCGAGGATGAAGACCTCTCGAGGTGAAACTAAAATGTTTGATAAATTGCTTTGTACGATTCATCTTCGGGATCGCAAGATCTATTTGTCGTTATTATGAAGAGCTGAAATGACTTTATCCTTGCTACCGAAGTAAGTATATCCTAGTATCCTTCCTCTTCCAAGGCATCCAATTCCGTCGTCCTTCATACATCTCCGAGCTCCTTCAATTCAAATCCTCTGTCCATTACCGCAAAACCCGTTCTTGGTCCTCCGATTTGTTTACAATATCTCACCGAACCGCTGCTTTCGACAGATCTTTCATTATTCGATCCACATCCCTATGGATTTCTACCCCATGCGCCTCAGACAATAGGTTGGCCTCTACTCAGAGGACGGGAACGGTGCCCCTCTGCGTGAAGAAATTACCAAGTATCTTTAGTGATATAGATATAATATAGATATATATTATATATAATATAGATATAGTATCTATTAGTGATATAGATATAATGGCTAGGACGATCCATCGTTGATGGACTCTTACATAATCTTGATATCGGTACAGTTGTGGTCAAGTGTGTCAAAAGCTTTGGAGAAATATATATATATATATATATATATATATATATATATATATATATATATATATATATATATATATATATTAATGATGGGAATAGCATTCAAGTGGAATAGCGCTCGTTACTCCACGTGTTGGACGTCTACCTCCCCCCCTCCCATTTCATCAGCTCCAGGCTCAGTTCACTTCACCTAGCACCAGCCTAGCGCCATTTTCTGATGACAGCTGTTCGGCACATCGGCAGTCATCGATCGAAATCGATATACATATCGATTCCCCCACCATCGACTGATTTTGTCATTAGCTGTACAAGGTAACCTCGTTGGAAACAGAACCTCCAACTTGGCTTGTTTTTTTATTCTCTTCCGTCACGAAAGACATTTAAACATTAAATTATTTTTTGTTTCTCACAATAAATTAGTTTTATTCTTTTGAACAGTTATGGTTTTCTCTTGTTTTATTTATAATTTTAGAATTGATTTTATTTCTAATGTTTGATTTGTTACAAAGACAATCCGACTGTATGATTTGGCGACTTGCTCATATCTGTAACCCCCTTGTAGAGCACTCTCAAATCTGCAATCTCCCACTTTCACGGAAAGTACCAGCTATCTAAACAGTCATTAAAGATGTTCAATAGCTTTTCCTGCATGTAGAGGGCACTGTTATTCAAGATTGCACCACCAATACCGTCTAGTCCTGGAGAGCAACTGATTCTCTGCCTATCCACGGCACATCGGAGATCATGAATGTCCCATGGTAGGTACAAGTCTGTTCGAGGTGGAGATACCGTAGCGCGCCTTATGAACGTTCATCTTCATTGTCGTGAGATGGGTGGTATCAATAAATATGTTCCCAGCCTCTTCCGGAGTGTTTGCTTGGTAATCTCCACGTTTTAAAGCTGCAATAGTCTGCCCCGAAGTAATTTTTTCTATAGCCACTGTATGGAATACCACAGGGATTCTTGGCTTTTTCTTGAACGATGAAATCATCCCAGGACTTCTGTTTTTGGCTGCGCATTTCGTTTCAGTATATCCTGGCTTTTTCCTTGTACTCATTTCGAAGTGCAGTGCGTCCCTCGTCGCTACTACTCCTCTGATGCGACCGCCTGGCCTTGTAGAGGTCTCTTTTCAGGGTAGTTAGGCCGGCGTCCACCATGGAGCTGGTCCAGCTCTCATTTTCCTGCGATGAAGGGAATTTTTTGCGGCATCGCAAATGGCATCGATGTTCCTGGACAACCTGTAGTCCAGCTTATCCCTCCAGTCTGTCTCAGTTTTTTACCATTCTTCATCAATTAGCTTCCCCTCCAGCATAGAGCAGAAGATACTGCAGTCTTTAATGCGGATTTCGTAACCCTTATCAATGCCGAAGGAACAGGCTGCGTTCTTCGGTCTTCGTTAGCGGAGGTTGAAATGATCACCCCCACAAATTCCTTCCACTTTGCCACGAATGCTTCATAGTACGGGTAGTTATCCTCACTTACTGCTGGGCGCTGCGGTCCTACGAGGACCTGGGCCTCCTCAAGGACTCCAAGCCAGTCATTCCTCCCTCTGGCTCGCGTCCTCCATCTTCTTATTCCGAGCAACTTGATATCCTCTTCAACGTTCTTCAATAGGCCAAATGCTAGAAGATTGCGATCGGAAATCGTCTCTGGTCTCTGACCTAATCGACAATTAGGTTTACTAGCGTCGATGAAACAAGCTTTACATCTAACCAACTTTGGCCCAAAGGCCCTGAGAACGTTGGTATGTCAAAGGAATTATTAATTACCACTAACTGATTCCTCGCAATAAATTCACCAATTTTGACACCTCTTTTATTAGTCCATCTAGGAGTTGGTAGACCGTGTACCAGGAGTTGGTATCGGAGCACACGATCACATCCCTAGCATTTCCTGTGATCACTTCCATATGCCGTCTTTGACATTATTCCCATCAGATAGATTGATCGAGATTAGCGTAAAAGCAATGGTACCCCCCGTGATATGGCATGCAGCACAATCCGCTGTGGTGTGTTGTCTCAGATCCATCAAGTCAAGGTTTGGGTTGTTTATCACAATAGTTGCCCTCGGCCTCCTCTCTCCACTGCGCAGAGCGATTACCCTTGATGTGAGACCAAACCCTGAAAACATGTTCCGACTCGAGTCGTGAAGGCTCGGCTCTAGAGCCTTTAAACCTCGAACCTCCAAGGCTCGAGTTGAAGGCTCATAGGGTTGTAGTCTTGATGAACATATCTTACAAAAAAAAAAAATTAAATTATCGTTCATTTTGGCAAATACATACAGTTGAGCACAGGCAGATCTACGGGGAGGGCTTTCGGGCTGAAGCCCCTCCTCCCCCAAAATGGTAAAATATAACCATGTTTTACAGAAAAAAATATTTAAAACTATCTCTTAAAGTATTCTTGTTCGTTTAATTATATTTAATAGGACTTCAAGAACCACTTAAAAACCATTTCATATAAGTAATTAATTTCTTTATTTTTTTTTCAAATTTACTATCGTTATATGTATAAAAAAAAAATCTTTCGGGCTGAAGCCCACCCCAAAATTAAATCCTGGATCCGCTAGTGCTGTTGGGGCCAGGGGAATTTCAAAATTAAAATACAAACCTTTCCCCAGTGAGTTTCATCAAAGGTGGGGAAAATTCGAGCAAAATTAAATGGTGGAAAAGAAAGAGGAAAAAGTGAAAATGAGATCTGTAAAATATAATATAATATCCAGATAAAATAAAAAGAAATTAAACATTAGAAATAAAATATAAATAAAATCAACTTCTAAAATTATAAATAAAACAAGAGAAAACCATAACTGTTCAAAAGAATATAACTAATTTATTGTGAGAAACAAAAATTAATTTAATGTTTAAATGTCTTTCGTGACGGAGGAGAATAAAAAAAATAAAAAAACGAGCCAAGTTTGAAGTTCTGTTTCCAACGAGGTTACCTTGTACAGCTAATGACAAAAGCAGTCGATGGTGGGGGAATCGATATGTATATCGATTTCGATCGATGACTGCCGATGCGCCGAACAGCTGTCATCAGAAAATGGCGCTAGGCTGGTGCCAGGTGAGGTGATTTGAGCCTGGAGCTGGTGAAATGGTGGGGGTAGACGTCCAACACGTGGATCAAAAACAAACGAAAGCTCGCTCCAGAATGACCATCCGGCAGTCTATTCGCAGTATTTTGGTGTCATAATCCCTAAGACTGTGTATTACTGCCGGGCTGGAGCGTATACCCAAACGCGATAACACATCGCAAACGAAGCCAAATAGATAAACAATATACATTTCCGGAGCAATTGTCCCTTGGCCTATTACAAAAAAAAAAAAAAATATACATTTATTCCATTTACATTCAAAAAGGGTAAAAATTATGAGACAAAATAACAATAAAAAAAAATAAAGATATGAGTGTATGCGGCGTTAACATATATATTTTTCTGTTTGTTGTTACTATGTTAATATATTTCCGAAATAGAAGGTGAATATACTATTTTTCTGTTGATATTAACAATATGGATAGATTTTTTGAAATATAATGTAAATAAATAGATAGGAAAAAAAGAAGTAAGGTTTCATCCTTTTACTACCGATCTCTTAAGATTCGAGCCTTAAGGGCCTCTTACACGGTCAATATTATTGAGTCAATATCTAGTTTCTTCGGCAATATGTTACGAGTAGATGGGTTTAACCCTCTCCCTCCCCTCCGATTTGTTTAAAAAGATGAAATGGCATTATATTTGGGTTGGTGGGGGATTCGTTTTTTAGATTTAATATGTTTGGGTAGGTAGATATTGCCCTTTTGTATAAATTGTAAAATAGTTTAAAAAGTCTATTAATAAACATATGGTAAAAAAAAAGTAAGTTCGAGCCGACTCGAGTGAACTGCTGAGCTCTTAGGACTCGAGCCTCGGCCAAGTCGAGAAAGCTCGAGCCTTTTCGGCTCAAACTTTATTGCCTTCTCATCGAGCTTCTTTACAACACTATAATCAGGAAAGCGATTTCCTTAGTGGATTAGAAACGATAAGACGATTTCATATCATGAACTTAAAACCAATAATTTCTACTTAACGATTCTATATAATTATGGTTCTGTTTCGAGTTCAACTCTGAGCAAGTTCCTAAAATCAGCGCTGAATTCATTGATGAGTATCGGCAATCAATCAAGCCGTTCATAAACTCATAGATGGATCTACAAATGGATTTTTGTTTCTATTTCGAGATTAAAAAATTCAATAGGTGCATACATATTTTCTTATATATTTTTATTTTTCCAGCAATTTGTTTCAGATGTTTTGTAACCTTCAAAGTGTTAACCATTCTACTATAATTCAATAAGTCATTCCTATATTTATCATAAATTACAACTCAACAGTGCTGGATTCAATAGCTTAATGAATTCCATCGATAGAATTAGCGTAGAGTTTAGGGACTAGCCTCTTCTATAAATGGTATTGTTAGAAAAAAATAATAACAAAATCTAATTGAAATGTATTAATCTTTCAAGGTTAAATGAATTTGTAAGTGAACGACTATCAGCACTTTTCAGCTTTATTGATCTATATAGACGATTTAAAGGGCATCTTACACTATCAAGAATATTGAGTCAATATCGAGTTTCGTCAGTATATTGACCGTGTAAGAGCTACATCGGCATAAATTATGTTGACGTCAATCAAACTAGTTGACAAAAATTTTTTTTAATTTTTATTGAGGATCCTTCAATATTGTTGAAACAGTGTCAATATAATTGCACGTGTAAGGGATATTTTGAGCAATATTATACCAATTATACGGATCTTGAGAAGCTCTGGGCGTTACCAAATTTCTGGTGACTTTCTTGACAATATGTTTGAATAGGGGGGGGGGGTGATACTTTGTTTTAATTTTTTTGGGAGAAGAGAGGAGGAAGTAACCCACCTCGGATTTTTTAAAAAAAGATAAGATATAGGTTTAGGTAGGTAGCTGATACTTTTTTTTACTTTTATAATGTTTTTTGTTTTTTATAATGTTGTTTGGAAGGGTGTTGTTTTACTCCCCTCCGATTTTTTTTAAAGATAAAATGGCAATATTTTTGGAAAGGTGGGTAAGACAAGAACATAACCAATTTAAAACAAGAAACGTTTTAATGTCTAGGAACCAAATAAGCAGAACACATTTTTTTTTAAATTAAAGTAATAGGAAATCATTATTATTCATTTCCACAAAGAAAAAGATGACCTCTTTGCAAACCTCTTTCTTTAGTGGAAGCAAGATCTTAACTGATATAATATTGACCCATGTAAGGCACTCCTGTAATATATTGCATTTCATTATATTACTTCAATAATATTACCTTCAATTACATTGCTTCAATAATATTGATCGCGCAAGGAACACTTAAGATACATACTTTATGTAAAATTTCCAATTGGAGGTCAAAGGTAAATACTTACGTTTGCGATTGAACGAAACACTTTATCCAAACCAGAAGACAAGCTAGTAATATCTGTCAAACTTGTCGTGGTGCAAAATACATCTTTTTCTTTGAACAAAAATGGTTACTTAATATTTTTCTAATTTATCTGTATCTTTTAATATATAATAAAACTGAAACGTGTTATATTACCATGCGTACGAATTTTATTGACAGAATCAACTGCATTCAAATGTTCTGGACTATGATTCACAGTATTTTTTTCGGCCAAAACTAGAGCTCGTTTCTTTTGAACCTAACAAGCATTTACTAGCCTAAACGGGGCTCACAATTCACAATTATTAAATAACATTAATTACCTTCTTGGAATTCACTTTTTTGTGAACTATCAGATTATCCTTATGAAATGGGTAGCGTTTTTTAAAAATACGCTCGTGAAGTTCCTTCAATTCATTTTCCAAGTCATTCAGGCGTTTATTTATACTCTGTTGCTAAAAAAAGTTAATAACAAAATTTTAATTTGAAACTCACTCGTTTAAATTAAAGTGATTCATTGCGTGTTTTTAAAGAAGTATAAATTACTTTAATAGAAGACATATTTGTAAAGTAAATTTATCCTCATACTGCTTCTGGCTGTTTCATAAATAATACAAGTTAAATTATTTAATTTTGACACTACACTACTTAAGGTTAACATGTGAATATATTTTTTTTTTCAAAGATAACAAATGATACAAACTGAACTTCGTAGCTATTTGCTGGCACAGGTATGTTATTACCTCCTCATCTGTTATCTTCACGAGTAACTTTCATGTAGTGGTTATTATTTAGTCAAAACAAATTTCATTTTATGGGAGTTTACAATGCCTCTTGTAATGATTGCTGGACTACCTTCCACAGGCAAAAGTACCAGGGCGAATCAGATTAAAGAGTTTTTGCAAGATGTCAATAAAGTCAAAGTTCATATTGTTTCAGAAAATGACATAATAAACAACAAAGAACTTCATAAGAACAATTTATTTTCAGGTAATTTGTTTTTGTCGTAATGATAACTGTTTCCTCATTCAATTAATTCTGTGCATTATTTAGATCCACAAAAGGAAAAGGAACTAAGAGGCATTCTGAAATCAGAAGCTCTAAGGTTATTAACTCCGAACAATGTTGTGATTTTGGATGCTGGCAACTATATTAAAGGTAAGAATTATTTAAATTGTTAATCCTATTAAAATAAATAAATCTACATAAATTTTTAGGTTATAGGTACGAACTATATTGTGCCTCTAAGAACAGTGGTTCGACTCAAGTGACTGTTGAGACGATATGTACCAAGGATGAAGCATGGGAATGGAATGTGAGGAGACCTGAAGGCGAAAGATATTCAAAGGAATGTTTTGATGCTCTTCATTTACGTTACGAAATTCCTGATTCTCGAAACAGATGGGATTCTCCATTATTTTGCCTACAATCACATGAGAGCATACCTGGTAGTGAAATTTACCAAGCTTTGTTCCTAAGGAAGCCACCTCCGCCCAACCAGTCTACACAAAGTGTAAGTTAGAAATCTAAACTAAAAATTTGTGTTCAATTAATTCAGTAATAATTTCAAAGTAAAGATGAAGATAGCTTGGATGTAGTTAGAAATAAATAGGGCATGTTTCTTAGCTTGACACTTAAAACATCAATGGAAACATTAATCAGTAGAATCCAGCAGCGATGATGACCAATTTATGCTGAGTTTAGGATTCAAGTAGAAGGTTGGAAGGACTATTTTATTTTTTTATTTTTGGAACGGTGATAACTCTAGAAAAAAAAGATATATATATATTAAATAATGTTTGAATGATCTTTGAAGGTCTATTAAAAAAAATGCGTTTGTAGTTAAAAATTTGTATTGACATGTGCTTGCATTTAGTAGTTTTATATGTTATATTGGGTTGGCAAATAAGTTCTTTCAGTTTTTCAGGGTGAAATAAAACTTAATGTAATATAGACATAAAAGTAAGTAATGTAATAACGATTTATTCAATTGCTTTTCCGGATGGTAATAGCTCATAGAAAATATCACTCTTGAAATCCCACCACATGAAAAGCATTATCTTCTATGGATGCAATCCGGTCATTTGGTTGCCGTTTCCATAGTGAATCACAAACAGAAGTGTGTGTTGCCAAGTTGACTTCGGTTAGAGTGAGGGACCCAACCATTAAGCCTAGAAACATAGCCGAGCTTATGCAAGTGGTTTTCTATGCTTTTGTGTAACACATTTAGGGTAGGGCCATAGCAATCTCTCGCACTGATTGGGTGGGATTTTGATCAAAAATGGCCTGAACATTGCTCGTTTCAATTTCATGTAGGTGACCTGACCATTAAGCATCATTGATGTAAAATTTTAAAAAGTTCGATTAAGGCATCGTCCCCATAAACACTGCAAATTTTTCTATGAACTTCTGCAGCACACTTTCCTTTTTTATAATAATACAACAAAATTTACCGATAATGAATGACATTTTCTTCCATATTCACAGTGCAATAGCATACACAATGCTAAGCTAGTTGCAACAAGTGTTAACAGATATAGTTGTTGACATATTTTAAACAGAATAAACAATCCACCTTATGGATTAATACACCAGATAAGAAGTGTATCATAGTGACATAAAATTAAACAGAAAAACCGAAGTGACTTTTTTGCCAAACAATAATTTAAAAAGAGTCATTGTGATTTTTTAAGTATTTCGCTTATTGTTGGTCTATGTTGCTTACTTATAATTTATTATGTTATTTTTATTAAATGAATTAGCTTCATAATTATTGTTATTTGTAATGTGCTGTTGATGTAATTTTGCTTAATAATGTGAAAATGGAGGCCGAGATTGTAATCTTTCATAAAAGAAAAAAAAATTGTGTTTATCTGTTTTTTATTTTTGTGGAAGGGATGAGAACAGAGGTGGGATTACACCTAACGAAAAATATCTGTAAAGTCCATGATACCTGAATAATGGAAATTGTAAATAAGAAAAATATTTATTGTGAAATAACATTCAGTGATACAATAATTAACATTTTTTATCTATTACTATTTTTTTTCTATTTAATATATGTTAAATTCGATTAAGGTTACTTGTTGAAACAAGAATGTCAAGTACAAGTCAGCTCACACTGTATAACTAACTGTACTTGGCTAAGAGTAAACAACTGCTCTAATGGCAGAAAAGTTTTATAACTAATTTAAAAGATCAGATAAACCTGGACACTTTCGGCATTCCAAGAACAAGTGTGACTGAAGTGATTATGAACTGTGCTTAATCCCTGCAAAATTCTCATGAACTAGAACCAAAAATAAAAATTAAGAAATACTTACCTGCTGAATTATTGAATTTCAAATTTACAGAAATATATACCTAGTTCTGCCATAAATACTGTTACAAAAGTTGAACTTTGTTTACATCCTTGGGTATTATTTAGATAATCTTTATCTCTATCAGGTTATTTTCTTTACATATCAGGATAATAATCCCAATTAGTTTGTATCTTTCTTTCACTCAGTTAACATGCAGTGAGGTGATAAAGAAAACCGAATAATTGTAATCGCCTTACACAAAATTGTAAAATGTTGGTCAGAGATTTTCAACACTTTGAAACCTTTGGGTATCAGTCCTACGATCATGTACCACACTATAAGTAGATATAATGAGACCCCTATCTGTATGTGACAGATCTCGACTGGGCCGTTCCCACACTGTGAGAACGCCAAATGCAGTGAGAGCAGTGGCTGCTCGAATCAGAAGAAACCCTATTCGAAAACAACAAATGTCTCGCGAAATGGGAATCTCTGTCAGATCAATGCCCTGCATAATAAAAAGTGACCTTAGGATGGGTGCATTTCGAAGAATGACAGGACAAAGGCTAACCACTTCCCTAAAAAAATTAAAGTGGATAGATGCAAAGTGCTCCTTGGCCGTTACACCAATGGTCTTCATCGAAAGATTTTGTTTAGTGATGAGAAAATTTTTACAATTGAAGAAAAATTCTAATCAACGATCTCCAAAATGATCATTTGTATGCAAACAGCTCTAAAGAAGCCCAGGAAGTCATTGGAAGAGTTGAAAGAGGTCATCACCTTTCCTCAGTGATGGTTTGGTGGGGAGTTTGCTTTGATGGCAGAACAAAGCTCCATTTTTGTGAAAAAGGAATTAAAACGATCATCAGGATGATATTTTGGAACCTGTTGTCAAGCCTTTAAATGATACTCTGTTTGCTGGAAGTCATTGGATTTTTCAGCAGGATCAGCTCACAAAGCCAGGTCAACTCAGCAGTTGCTCCAAAAGAACATTACAAAGTTCATCTCGACCTCGGATTGGCCCTCAGGAAGCCCTGATCTCAACCCACTATATTATCGCCTTTGGTCTAAACTGGAGAGGATGGCATGCCACAGAGTACACCCTAACCTGGAAAGCCTCAAGTTTAAATAATTTCTTTTACTCTCTATAGGTATACATTTTATTTTCGAATAAAGTTTTTGAAACAATTAATTTTTCTGTTGAAATCTGTATATGTTTCCTTGTAACAATATTTATGACAGGACTACTAATACTTTACCCAAACTTCACTTTCATGAATGTTCCAAGATTTCATGATCACACTCTATATGAAATGTTGAGAATAACCGAGTATTGATGTGTATATATGGTATCAAATTGCTTTATTTGTATCGTGATTTATGAAATCCACAAACTCCCAACTGATCCTTATCAGTCGAGGTGGGGCCTTACTGACAGTTCAGTTACCTCCATCTACTTTCGGACGCGCTTGTCCATTCTCCTGTTTTCTGTTATTGTTAAAAATAGTATCATTGAAAATTAATAATATACTCAATGAACTATAACGTTTTTTAAAGAAACTAGTACAGTTAATGGTAGATATTAATTTGGAATTTTTAATGGTCCGGTTTTGGTTCAATTTAATCAGCAAGCTTTTCATATCACTATGTATGTATGTAATATTTATTACAACTTTCTTGGAGAAGAGTTACCTTGAATAAATATTCTTAACCTACTCCATAAAACTTGATTATTCAATTCTTTTAAAAAAAATTTATAAGTTTCATGGAGATTGCCCGTGGTGCAATTGGAAAAAAAAAACAATAGTTGTGTCCTTCTCACTAGCCTTATCTTATTTAATATTAAAATTGTAATGGATTTTTAGCAATAATGAATATTAGGTATTTTTCGAAGTCTGTTAGTTTTTTTTGCTTATTAGTTTATGAAAATATATAGTTTATTTTAAGGTGTTCACTGCAAAGGTTTATAACCTTATAGGTGTAAAGGAAAAAATATACACATATTATTAATGAAATCCAAGTATTGAAGAAAGCTAGTCGACTGTTCTACGTATCATGGATGATAAATAGTCAGGACGCAGTCATTATACAAATTTTTTTATTTGTGCCAACGTTTCAACCCAAACATGTGGGGCATCTTCGAGCTTTCACGCTCTAAAGATGACCGATATGTTTGGGTTGAAACGTTGGCACAAATAAAAAAAATTGTATAATGACTGCGTCCTGACTATTTATTACCCATGAAATCCAAATAGTTTTCTGTAGATCTTGACTATTATTATTTTATTATGTTTCATTATTGATGCTCAAATGTTGACAACTCTTTGATGACCTTTCTTTGATTATTACTGTTTTGATTTCAGGCTCCTTTAAGTTCTGCTAACTTCTTAAATGAACTAGATAAAATAACACAAGCTATTGTTGCAGTAAGTATTATGTTTTCTTATAAATTAATTATTATATCATTAATGACTAGAGAAGAATTTTATTTTTATTTTACTTATACATTTTTAGGAAATAGTTTCTGCAAAGAAATGTGGTGCAGAAGGAACAATTAAATTGCCATGCCATGGTGGAATTATTTTAGAAAATATCTCGGGCTCATGTTCACCAGCCCAGCTGGCACGATATCGAAGACAGTTTCTTAACTATGCCAAACTTCATCCTCCTTCACCGAAGGAAACTCCAGATGGCCTTGCTCAATTATTTAGTCAATTTTTGAACACAACACTTAGTGCCCTTCCCAGTTGACCTATAAAATATGTATCATAAAAACATAATATGGCTAACCAAGTTTTAAATTTTATTTAAATTTAAATAAAATGATCACAGTGCATTACACTAATGCTGTATTGTAGTTTTTTTTTTTCAAAGTCAAGGGTTTTCTATTTATATCAATAAGAACCAAAAACTTGTTACCATTAATAAGAAGTTGATGAAGATACTGTCTTCAATCATTAGATTATTGGAAAGTTTTCAGGGTATTAATTGTCATACGAAAAATAAAATCGAACTAATCAAGGAAAAATTAGTTGGGGGTACAGTCAAGAAAGAAAGTGTGAGTGTTATACATCTTTCATCAGCGCCAAGCAAAATAAAATAGAACTGGAGATGCAAGATATGACATGTTGTTTCTTGTTTTGCTTTATTCTGGTTAAGACTAACAGATTAAATTAGTTCTCCACCAACTCCCATTTTTTTTATTACACTTACAGTCAAACTATCTATCATTTAAAATAGAAGTAATTTTCTATTTATCTTTATTCTGTTGTAGTTTTATACATTTAATGTTTTATGCATACTGGTTATTTAGGTAAAAGGTTTTTACATAACTAAAAAGTTATGTAATCGACTTAAAAGAATAAATTTAACATCTATCCTCAAAGTTTGAATCTTTAAGATCTCCGTCTATGAATACAGTGTTTTGGAATTTTTATATCTTAAAACAAAAATCCTCAATAATTTCATTTTATTGTTAAGATTATCTCTTTAAAAAAAAAATAGTTATATGATAATTGGTAATGTTTTTTACTTTAATTTCATCATATCTTCATTATTAAAATTTTAGTTTTTTTTCTTTAGTTATTATCGCACATAAATTTGTGAAAAATCTGAAGAACTCTGAATTCTACGAAAAATTAATTAAGACTTTCAATTACCAATATTAAAGTACCATATTATGGCATGATGTATACAAAAAAAATGTTATTAATAGCTGGTTCCAGTATCATCTCAAGTAGAGGCCACTGAAAATAATGCAGTCTATATTAAAACAAAAATGATAAATACTTTCTAATAATAGCCACTAAATAGATTTTGGTTTATTTAGTTTATCATTATAATTTTGCCTGACCATGAATTTGTTCTAGAAGATTTTTTTATTCTTCAAGTCTGAACTAACTGTTAAAGATCCCTTAAGTTTAATCGAAAACAATTCTATTACTTAGGAGAACAATGGATCCTTAGGAACAGAAAGGAGAAGACCCAAGAACATTTCTTAATGATTCCATTCTTGGATACCCATAGATTAAAAAACTAATAAATAAATGTTTTGACCAATTACTTTACTTTCTCCTCTATCTTTGCTAGTTTTTTGAGTTAAATAATAGAGATTTTTTGTCTGCTGTATTCTTATATACTTTATTCTAACTCGGAGATGGGCAAATGATACTCTTGAGTACTGAGTAGCAAGTATTTTACTCAAATTTTACTGATCTTTTTAGAGAACCAAAGAATTTAAATACTACTTCAGTTTATATCAAACGATTAACTAAAGTAGTGATTGAATTTCCAATAGTGATTAAATTTGACTAAGTACTCTGTACTCAGCGTATTATTTGTCCATCTCTGTAACTAAATGCTTTTATAACAAATTACTTCTCTACACCATTCCTCAACCTACATTTGCTACTATGGGTACTGGTAGTGATGGGAAAAACAATTCAGCAAATGGACATAGTAGTTCTTATTGCCAACCTCTGATAGCTACTTAGAGGTTCCCACCAGTGTGGGAGTGTTAAGATTCATTTAGTGGAGCTGTTAAAAAAATAAATATTAACCAACTCGGGTTGGAATCGAACCCACATTCTGAACTGGGCGTTGTGGGACCTTGCCCCTACTTGATCAGCTTGGTATCCTCACTTTTGCTCTTACAACTGTTAAATAGGAATGAACTGAGGCATTATTCATTATTACTTATGTTATTTAGATTACGTATTTACAATTATTATTTTATTGCGGTATTATTAATTTAATTAGAATTGAAATACATACCAGGCTGCTTCTACATTAAATTGTAAATTAGCTCTTACGTTCGGCCAAATCGAATGAACCATTTTGAAAGATAGGTGAAGAAAGAAAAATATGTATACTCATCAGTAAGCGAAAATATTGGAAGAAATTGATATTTGGTTATTTTTTCACTAATCCCTAACTTTCCTCCAACATTGATACTTATCAAACAAGCCATTTTTGATATATATAGGGGAATCATGATATGTACTACTACCCAGATACCAATCCACACAATCCCTAAAAATGTCAAAAATTGAATAAACAGTAGTAGGAAATATGCTCGTATGGATTTTTACATAAAGAAAATAGACGGATAGAAGTGTGAAGGCATGTTTAAGAATATTTTAATCAGTATATAAAACTAAATTGAACAAAAAGCCTTAATTATAGAAAGAATAAAATCTCAAATTGATTTCATAGGAATATTTTTACACTTGCAGTTGTGCAAATGGAAAAAAAAAAGTTATTCATCTCCTTTCTAATTACAAAAATTATATAAAATCTATAATGCTGCCATTACAGTTATATTTTAAACTAATATTATCAAATTAAATTCTTGGAAATTAAAAGATATGCATTTTTTCTCTAATTTTTTCCCCAAACAGTGAAAACAATACTACATTTCATTGTCCTAGATAATTCTTGTTTGAATCTATTTAATATATTGTATTTTCCGGTAATAAATTTAAAAATTGTTTATTTAATAATTTTTATGTCTTAGCATAGATCTTGTATGTATCCAATAATGTATCCAATATAAATTTTAATTATTATCAAGTTAATCAAGTAGCATTTTAAGTAAATAATTAAAGAATACTAAGAAAATAAATCCTCATGTCTGTGACGGGAAGTTACTGAACTATCAACTATCTCCCATCTCTAGTTACAATCAAGTGTTGAGATCGAGATTGGCAACCATGTTGGATTAGCGAAACGAATTTAACATCCTTCTGAAAGTATAATTACATAACTACCTACATATTTATCTTTTTAATTTAAAGATAAATCTAATCCCAACTTAAAACTGTTCTACACCTGATGAACTGAAATTGACAAGCCTGTTATTAGGAGTTTCACAGTGTATATAGAATAGAATAGAAAATTGTACTATATATCTGGATCAAGATACGCGAAGAATGTAATTGTAATTATTATTTAGTGAAAATCATACATTATTATCCATCCATAATTGAGATTAGCATGTGTTGTTTTGTTTGTTTGTTTCATTATTTGACTTATCAATCGCCATATTTAAGGGTACTTGTCGTAGGAAAAATATGAATCTTTCTGAAAGTAAAATTAAAGATGAAATAAGTGATGATGCAACAGTATTATCATCAATAAGCAATAAAGGTAAACTTTTATTTCCCAGAATTTAATAACAAGAGAATGTCAGTTAACTCTCCATAAGTTTTCAGCTGTCGAGGTTCTTTTCTTTTAATTTAGAAGCTTTTCTTTTATCACACATGTTTAAAAAATCTTCATAGAACCATGTTTTTTCCAAGAGACGAGTTATCGACCGCTTTAAATTATCCCTGATTACTACACGTTAATTGTCTAAATCATCGAGGTTCTCGTAAGAAGATTCAAAAGTTCCAAACCCATTCTTAACACAGCTCGAATTGAGTTCTAATTGATGGATTTTTTAATTTTTCCAAGTTAAAGTTCTTGATATAAACGTTTTTTTTTTCTCTTTTTCAATCAACTTTTTGTCGTAGTTTTGCGATTACTAACTCACATTCTGCTCAGCGATAAGACCGTTCATTAATTATACTGCTTTGCCAGCTATGTTGTATCAAGACGTGATAAATTTGAGTTCGTTTTTGTGAATCTGGTGATGTCCAGGTATACTTATGTTTAAACGTAGTACTTTTTAATCATCAGATATTTCGATATGGCAAAGTTTATTATCAGATGGATGGCATTAGCATAACTATATTAGTTAAAACTTTCTTCATTAATCGTTGGAAAATAAACTTCTTTCCTTCCCACATTTAAGTTCGTGTCATCTACAATTACTTTAATCGTGTTTCGCGGCAGTTTATCATAAACACATTTGACTTCATAATCACTATCTTCGGTCGGACAATGTATGTTCATTAACGCGAGTTCAAACCCGCGTTCCTGAAATATGACTACTGAAATTCTATAAATAAAGAATTGTACGTCCCTCAAAGTGAATCGCAATCTACTCCTAACTAGAAACTCCATACCTAAACAATGATTCCTGCTTCCACCGTTCCACGATAACAGAAGGAAAGCACACTATTGCTTTCCTCCTCTTATCGAACCCTCTTCTGGCCAGCGAACCTCAAGCAGAGCCACAATATTGTATTCATTACTCATTAACCTCGTTCGCAACCGATTTTATTCCACCTGCTGAATTCAATCTCCTTACGTTTCACGTAACAATACCTAAATCCCTATTTTGAATCTCCTAAAGTAATTTCCCCACCCGGAGAAACGAAGGGGGACTAGTTTACCTCCGGATAACGGGCGTTTTACCTTAGGAAGATCCATGACTATTTGTGGTGTATGTTGAACTAAAGAGGTGTGAGTTGGTCAGGGAGTCCATCGGAATTAGTCGAGAGGAACTTCCACGGAATGATATATAATTCAAATTATGTTGACCAATTATTAGGTCTAGTATAAAAATAATTTCGCAATAGTATCTTCAGTATAAGTTTCTTTTTCTTTATAGCTAGTTTCTGGCGATGAACCAAAACGAGATAGTATGTACAATACCATAAGTAGTAGACAGGACAATATTTATTTAAAATGTAATAGCGAACATATTTGTTTTCCTTTTAACTGTGTGAACAAAAGAACGTGAGGAATCTGAAACAGGGAAAGAAAAAGGACCTAAAGAAAATCTTCAAGAAGTGTTGGAAGAGGTTCAATCCGATGTAATTAAATATACTTCACCACTTCAGAATATTGAAAACTTCTCGGACTCATCAGTAAATAACTTTTTTTTTTAAATTATGAATTAATAGTACTGGTTGGGTAATCCAGAAAATATTGCTTGATTATCACGGTATCATATCCTACATATCAGAGAATTTTATGTTTCATTCACCTTAAATTTTTACAGGAAGATTAAATTTTTGCATTATTTCTCACCACAAATCTGAAGCTTCGAAGAATTGAGAGTTTATCTCACTATCTCAAGCCTTTAAATAAAAACCTTCAAATATACCCATACTTAAAAAAATAACAGTTGGGTTGTTAATAATGCAGAATTTTGGTTTAAAAAGAAAGATTTACAACTGTTTTATTTAATCAAAATAGTACCCACTTCTTTCAACACATTTCTGCCAACGTGTTGGCAACTTTTCCACTCCCTCGAAATATAATTTCCCATTTTTAGAATTAGAATTTTTAGAAGACATTTTCTAATTTCCTTTGCCCATTAAATTTTTTGTCACGAAAGTAGTGGTTCAGGTGTCTAAAAAATTGATAATCCTAGGCGAGAGGTCTGGAGAGTAGAGCGGATTTGATAGTTTCGTATCCAAGCTCTAACAGTTTTTGTGTGGGCGTTGCCATACAACAAAATGGGCCTCTTCTGATTGACCAAAGATGGCTTCATTATTGCCAATTTATGATGCATGCAATTATGTGAATTATAATATGATTCGACATTGATGGTTTCTTCAGGATTTAAGAAGCTATAGTGTTTCAAACCAAATGAAGCCCACCCTACAGTAACCATCACCTATTTTTTGATGAGTTGGGGGTTTTGGAAAATGTTCAGCTACTTCTTTGTCGAGCCACTGTCCAGAACGTCTGTCTACTGTTATAGTAAAGTATTCAACTTTTCATCACAAGTAACAATTCTGGACCGAAAAGGGTCGTTTTTGTTCGGGCAAAGAAGTGTGCCACAAACTTCATAACGCTGTTTTTTTTTGGGCGGTCGTTTAATATGTGTGGAACCCAACTTTCAAGTTTTTTTACCTTTTCAATCGCCTTGAGGTGGTCATCGACGGTCGATTTGCTAAGGTTAAGTTTCCCTGCTAGTTCTAGAACAGTTGTTCTGTGGTTTTCTTTCATCAAAGAACATCGCCATCAAGAGAGGAAGGCCTTCCACGACCTTCTTTCTCTTCAAGGCTGAAGTCTCTCCCTAAATTTTTCGAACCACCGTTGAACAGTGCACTCATTAATGCTGCTCTTGCCAAAGACTTGATTGATGTTTCTGGTCGTCTGGGCCCAATATGGCCGATTTTAAACTCGTATATCAAAATTATACGAAAATCATACGTTGACATCCTAGTAAAGACTGAATTATTTCTAATCAGCGAAATGCTACAGAGGTAAACAAATATCACTTGAAAGAGGGTTCAGACAAATGAATAATTCATTAAACATATATAGTTTGTTATATAGAGAGGTATTTAAAAGAAAACTCAAAATTCTGCATTATTTCCTGGATAACCCAATAATATATAAATTTACTTTTATTATATTAATTATATTAATTTAGTATTATATTATTTATGTTGATTATTACTCATACTTTGTATAAATAATACAAACTCCCGAGAATTTTTTTGGGGGGAGGAGTCCATCTTTTTTGTGTCCTCTTCCTCCCCTTTTAGGTTATATGGAGGTTTCCGAAGGAATGGTTCCATTTTTTTTGTACTCTTCCTCGACTTTATGGGAGTTTCCAGGACTAGGGATTAATGCAAGAGTTAAAAGATCCCCTTGGCACTGGTACTATTTTAATCACATTATCTTCTATTGCAGTTGCCAGGCACTGGTGGGCGGGGTAGCCGAATGGGCTAAAGCGTGTGCACTGCACCGCCGTTGCCTGGCAACCTGACATATGAATACAAAGATATAAAAATAGTCACGAGTTCGCGTCCCGGTCCGGGGGAGTCTTTTAAATCCCCGTCCACACTCCCTGGCCCGGGAAAATCCCGTATAGCCTTAATGGCGAGGAAGGGAAGGACCCAAAAAAAAAAAAAAAAAAAAAAAAAAAAAAAAAGTTGCCAGGCAACTGGTTAACCCACTAGGCCAACCCACCCCTATGGGAGGGTCCATCAACCCTCTCTCCAAACCAGAATAGAAAGTCTACGCCGATGGAACAGTTTATTATTATATTAAAAAGAGCAGAAACGCCTATCACTACTCCCTCCATGTCCATTTCAGTTAAAATCGGGGCTTTAATTACATCTCCACTTTAAGCTACCCCTTACTCAAAAGTAGTTAACAAACCCTCAAAGATTCCTTTTCAGTTGAGGTTGGGGCATTACATGAAGGTTTGATGGTTCTGTCTACACATTTGGCCATTCACGAGATTCTATTTATGGTATGATGATGAGGTCTTGTGCCACCAGTTGAGATACTTGTAGTTTTTCAAAATTCAAATATTGATATTTTTAATACTTTACCGAAAATAAAAATCTATTGAATAATTAAATGAAGGAGAATAATTCTAAAGCCTTCAAGTCATCAGATATCTCTTTTTTTTTTTTTACTTCAAATATCTATCCACATCTGTCATGATAGTGACAATCAGCAGATTCGTGGTGTTAACTTGAATGATTGGCATGAGGACATTTTTTCTTATAGTCAGTTTAAATTTTTCTGGCCCTGTTATATTATTATCATTATAATTATCAACTGTAGCATGGCAGGAGATATATAGTTTTTGTTAATTTACAAAAGAAAATCCTCATTAAAATGTTCTCCATTTCAGAGTGATTCAGATATTATAGAAGAAGCAGAAGCAGAAGAAGAAATAAATTTGGAAACTTGTAGTGCCCGGGATTATATTGAGCACACAGTTGGACAAATATTATTAATAGGATTAACTATACTTGAACGTGAAAGGTAAAATTTATAAATAAATAAATCACATTTTTCAAATGCCTCAATAATGAACAGAGCAAGGTCAGTAAAACTACCAGGTTTGCCCACTCAGAGGGAAAATGGTGGGGAGGAATTGAGCTCTGACGTAGCCAAAAGACTGATTTTACCCCTCCGGCCTTTGTTTCTGGACATTTTAAGATTATTATTTACTTTTATACATTAAATCAATACTGTATTGCCAAATAACTTATTAATTTTAATAAATTTGAAAGGTGAGAGAAAGGTTGATTTGATATTTGGTTTATTCTGAAGCAAATAAAATGTAATTTAACAAGTTGATGTATGATTTTTTGCAAAGTACCACAATACTACTTTTTAAATATTTCAAATAAATACAAAGCGTAATATAAAATAATAGAAATATTGAAAAAAAAGAAAGAAAAAGTATCTAATCTAACATTAAAGAAGCGTTTTCTTTCCGTGAATTTTTGTAAATATTACATTTTTATGTCATAAATAATCCTGTGTAGTGATTTTTCTCAAGTATTTTGGCTTTGATTTTATGTTTTCTTAATTGTTGTAAATACCCGTTGCTGAAAGAAAGGCTTTCTTCATTAATTTATACATTTTGTTTCCCAAGGAAAAGATAGTAATTTTTTTTACAATATTTTTACATTTACATTTTAAAATCCAATCTTTTCTTTGAACATCCTTCGGAAAAGTATGAAATGAAATTTTCTTTCCCATCTTCTTTGTGTCAATTTGATTATTGTTGCAAGATGCAACTGCACATTTTGTAAATGGCATTCTATATGATTCTATTAATAATTATGTTATGAGAAATACAAGAAATACTAATAAGAACGAACGAATTCTCTGTAACATGTTATTAAAAATAAATATTCGTTATAATATTATTTTAGAGACGGATAAGTAGTTGACTGTTAAGATTTAAGATTATAAGGTGAAAATAAATTATCAGGATTTGCAGTAAAATTTGTTTATTTTTTAAATTAATTTTATTTATTTAAAGAAATTTTGATTGCAAACCCTGACAAAGATCTTCACCCTTATAATATCGTTATAATAAGAAATTCTCACGAGATCTACAAACAAAATGACACAAGCATTGTGTTAAAATTTCCTTTAAATAAATATAAATCTTAGTTTTTTCTATTTATGTAATATATTTACATATTAACTACAGAGATTTTGAAAAATAGAATTTATAAATAATCTTAATATCAATTTCGTTCTTTTCATTTCAGGCCTGGCCTGTAATTTTCATAGCATTTTATTTTAGATTGATAGCCGTATTTATTTATTTACACACTCTTCGATCTAACGTCAAAAACACAGAAAACTATTCTTCTCAATAAATTAAACAAGAAAACAAAAAAAAAAGCACAATAATGTTGAAATAAGCCTTCATTGGTAAGCTTGAAAGCGTAATAGGTAGGTCTTGCAGTCTATTCCTTACGTCACGTTTCAAGTTCTCCCACCACGCATTTCTGAGTGAGCGAACCTGGTAGTTTTATTGACCTTGGGATGGACTACTATCTGCCAATGTTTATAACCTGAACACTGGTAATTCTGATAATCCTTATCTTCATATTATTGAAATTGTAAACAAAAACAAAAGTAATAATAAAAAAAATACTTTTATTTTACAATGAATATATGAAATAGAAGAAAATAAAGGTAATAATAACAAAACAGTTTGATTTGAAATTAAAACAGACAAAGAGAAATGTAATAATTCCCGCAATAAGAAAAAACTTTCATTTTACAACATATATATTATATATATATCTATTTCGACGACTTTGCCAGGCCCTCCAATTCTTATCCTTGACCTGTATAACATGTTATGGGCACAAACCTCTTGTAAAAAATTGTTCCACATTATCATAGTTGTCTTGGATAGTTTCAGCTACTCTTTGCCCCACTCTATCATTGTTAAATTATGGGAACATCCATAAATTAACTTTAAAGCTGTTAAAAATGAAATCCTTACCCCTCTAACCAAGTTCCTAAGTACTTATAGAAAAGTTTTTATTACAAGTGGTACAATAGCATCTCCATTTCAACTTCCGTTCTAACTTCATTTTATGACCTTCTTCACACAGTATCACGTTTGAAATTATCCCAGCGTTTTGAAAATATTCGATAGCCTCTTCTTGTGAAGACCGCAATTCCCACAATGTAATAACATCCATAATTTGAAGTAAATCACACAAATTGAAGAAAAATAAACAATGGAATAACTCACAGCTTACAGGAGATAAAAAGGGAGGTTATGTGACTTAACATTAGACAACCAGGGAGGTTTCGTCTGGACTGGCTACCAGACAAGTACTGGTTTCTGTTACCTAATGGTGAGGAAAAACATTTCTAGTTTATTTTGAAATCAATGGGCTTCAGTTGAATTATGTAACACTTAAATATTTAAGATGGTTTAAAAGTCAAGAGTATTTCTAAATGTGATAGCTTTTTTATAAACATTAAATTTATAAATTGATGCTTTAGCTGCAAAAAGGTCTGCACATACTCTAAAAGTGGGTTTTGAAATATGATCTGGTAAGGATTTTAAACTTCTTTGAAAATGTTTATGCTGTGCAACAATTCCTTTGGGCATATCAGTACTTTAAATTCTAAGCAAATTAGGCCATGTTTTTCCAATCTGATAAAGAAATATCAGAATTAAAACTATAATTATCTTACATGATCTTTTTGGTGGAGAACATAAATGAAAGCTATACTCGCACATAACATTTTGTTCTAGAGTTACAACAAACAAACCATAATGTGAAGGTTGAGATTCATTCCGTGGCTACTCCACAAAATAAATTTCAAACCATTCAGAGTGGATTTAAACCAGCATCGCTAGAAACATGAATGATAAAACGGACAACGCTCTAATATGTTCAGCCTTCATAACCTCTACTAAACATAGCTGGTTGTTCATTTCTGATTCGTTCGTTTGTCTATTTGATGCATCTAATCATTCTGTCTAAACATTCTCCTAGTAACGTCAAGCTATCCTAGTAGTTACTAATTGTTTGGAACCTTCTGATACTTC
The DNA here is from genome assembly GCA_928085145.1 of Nezara viridula. Classification (NCBI taxonomy): domain Eukaryota; kingdom Metazoa; phylum Arthropoda; class Insecta; order Hemiptera; family Pentatomidae; genus Nezara; species Nezara viridula. The sequence continues at coordinate 149,330,879 of OV725080.1, read as the reverse complement.
CTATCACCCTGGCCTGGAGACTATATTTAGGAGACCTTAACAGGCATATAAGCCCACAAAAACTTTATTTATTTCTTGATTGGAATAACATCTTGAAAAAATATTCTTGAAATCAAATTGAAGTCATTAGAGCATTCAATAGATTAAAAAGAGTAAATGTCATTGTCTCAATTATTTCATAAATTCAATTCATACTTTTTGGAAATAAATTTTATTCAGCCTTTTTTATTTTTTAAATATGTATCATTAACTCTTATTCTATCAATATCATAGGCAAACATTGGCCAAACCAATATTATAATTTATTTATTTATGGTTTATTATGGAAGGCATATTTTTTGAAAATACTATAGGTTTTAAGATCAAGCAATCTTGCATTGTTTAATTTAAAATTTTCAGATTTATTCAAAGGTTTATTATTAAGTTATCAAAGGTACAGTTTTCAAAAATATTATTTATTTATGCATTGACATCTTCTATCTATTATCTATTTGTTTCATATCATTTCATTTGCTTATATCGATATTAGGGTCTTCTGTTATGTTGTTGAAGGTGCAGAGTCTGTGATTTTAAAATAAACATTATTTTTGAAAACCAATTCTTCAATAACATAATAAAAAATTTAATTAAATTCAAGTGATTTACAAAAAACTGTGCATTTTATAAGATAACTTTAAGAGAATAAAATAAAAGTCGCGTATCATCATAAAGCCTGTCTTTGATGGACAGAAACATATCTGCATAAAAGCACAAATAGCATAACTTTTTATTTTATTTTTTACTGTGTTAGTGGTTGACTGATGTTTCTGTATTAGTACATTCAGAAGCAAATAAAATTATTTTTATTTTGCATATTTGAAGATAAATGTATATTTACGCAAAATATTTTCACTTCAACTAAAAGAAATTTCAATATAAACATAACAAAGATTGAGAAATAAAACAAATTATGACTTTAGATAATTTGCACTCACCTTTCTTCTCTACAATTATGACCTTTTATACAATGCATAACTCTATTCTTTAAAAAATAAAATAAATTAAAACTGAATAATTACATTATTGCATCATCACCAAAGCAGTGTTTTTTTTAGACCAGAAAACCCAATTAAATGGCTTGCCCGATTTCTCCTATTTAATAAAGATCATCCATGTGAATTGATAGGAAAACAATTAGAGCAGGAGAGTTTTGAACTAATCAAACTTCCAGAACACATAAAGAAGGTTATAATGGAAGACTTACAAGACCTCGATACTGTAGTTGTCAATAAATTGGTTTAAAACAGAGAATCTTTCTTTATTTAAAAACTCACAGAATCAATTAGATCTATAATTTCTTCTCAATTTCCTTTTTTCATGAGTATCTTCAACTCAGTGATTCTTCTTATCTTCTCTATTCTTCACCAGAACTCATTGCATCCATAAATTTTGAGAAGAAATGATCACTGAGGAGGGTATCTTCTTCGTGTTCAGAACCTTCAGCACTCAAATATCTAAACATGAAAATTCTTAATTTCATAAATCTTTCTTTCTCTCAAATACATATTATCAAGATTTAATACATATTATATGTTAAATTTAAATAAAATAGAACTAACTGATCAAATGAAGAAGGGCTCAGGGCATCAGTCGGTTCAACATATATTTCTCTTCCAGGGCACAAGTCAACCCTTTCCTTCTCTGAACATCAAGAGCTAGGCAAATGTTTTTCAAGCAGTGGGGACAGGAAGCTGTTTGAGGAAATACGGTACAGTTCACTGACAGATAGCCAAAAGTCTTCTGTATAAAAACATTAATATAAATAAAAGCAATTATAATATAATATATCAGTCAAAATATTATAAGACTGATTGAATGAATAACATGAGATCTTAAAAAAAAAAAAATGGTTTAGTAAATTCTAATTTTTAATTATCGGACGAGGAGGCGCAAGCTAAGTAGTTTTGTCACAGAAAAGGAACAAACATTTTGCATCTTTAACCTAATCTTAACCTTCCTTTTAATTTCATTTTTTCTAGTTATCGTAGACTCTTGATACATAAACTTCTCTGCGTGTTCAAACATAGATAAATATGGATCCTAAACATTTACATAATTTTTTATACCTTTGTACAAGTTTCTTAAATTATTTCTGATTCTATCATTTTATTTTAAAGATACTCCCTTTTTTTTATTTTTGATCACTTTAATCGTTTCATTCTTTGAGGCTCGGAATTATTTAAGATTGTTTTCACTTGGATCATTTACAGCTTTAAATTTAGCGAGTTACATTATATTAAAAATTGATAAGTATTACATTGATATAATGAGTTTATGTAAAGGTGAACTTCCAGTAAGCCAATTTTGATAAAAAAAGTTGCTATAACATCCGAGGCATATACAAATCTTAAATACACAATTTCAGTTCATGGCTTTTTCTTTTTGAGTTGGACTGTTCACACACTCACACACAGATCATTTTATGAGATTAGGTTTTTTGGACTCAGAGGATCTTGAAATGTGCATTGCCTTGAGAACTCTACTTCAAAATTTTTTATGATCTCAATAATTTCTCTTATGAGATATTTCATATATAATAATAATGCTTTATTTATTCTGGAACGAGTCCCTTTAGAATAATACAGAGAGACAAAAATGTATAAAAAAAAAATAGATAATGAAAAAAAAATAATAAGAGAAATTATAAGTTACTTTCTAATTTACATCAGTTAATAATAAAAAATAAAAATTGAAAATAAACATGAAGTAAAAATAATAAAGAACGATCTAATAATTTATATACATATTTACAGTAGTAACTATTTACAATTTTATGATGACTGGATGGATAAGAAATGATTAAACAGTTGGGATTTAAAGGTAGGAAGGGTTTTGGATTGATGGATGTGGGGAGGGATGGAGTTTCATAGGGAAAAGGATCGAATAATAAAAGATTTATCGAAAGCAGCGGTTCGGTGGGCCTTTATATATAAATCTGTAGACCGGGAATGGGTATTGCGGGAATGGACAGAGGATTTAAATTGAAGGAGCTCGGCGATATATGAAGGACGGTGGGAGTGAATTACTTAGAAGAGGAAGGATGCCAGGAAATACTTACGGCGATAGGAAGGATAAAGCCACTTCAACTCTTCATAGAAACAGGAAACAGAGGCGTCTCTTGGGATCCCGAAGATGAATCGTACAAAGCAATTTATCAAAAGTTTTATAGTGTATAGGTAAGTGAAAGTACTAGAAGTTAACTTTTCATTCAAAGCCCTGCTTAATACAAGTTTTGAATTAATAATGTTTGAATTGTCCATGTCTGTATGACAGAGTTGGTATCTAAACTTTGAGGCAGAGATGGGGAGGGAAATACTACTCTAGGTACTGAGTATTGGGTTTATTACTCAAATACTGACCTTTTCTGAGTACTAAAGAATTTAATTACTACTTCAGTTGATGTCAAACGATTAACTGTAGTAGATTGATTTCTCGATAGTGACACAAGTTGAGTAAAACAGAGTATCATTTGCCCATCTCTGCTTTGAGGCACATTGTTCAAAGTAATTAGCTAAATATGAACCTTTTTTCAGTACTTGAAAAGTGCCACCACAATCTTGAATGCTATTGCAGCTCAAATTCACATGATACTTCTTCGATGCAAATACCCGATTGTGTTATAGTATAAATTATGAAGTAAATATATTATTTGTCAATTTATAATTCTATGGATGGTGATTAGTAGAATCTGATAAACCAAACTTACGATCTACATAAAGTGTATCCTCAGCTACAGCCATAGAAAGAAATCTAGAAAATCTGTCAACAGCTACAACAAGGGATGTTTCCTTGAGATTGGAGTCGGAAGAACAAATTCTGGAAGAAGCAGCAGAAAGATGGCACACAAGAGGTTTTAAATCTTCACTAACTAACAGGCTTCCACCTCTGAAAATGCTACACAGAATATTGTACAATTCAGTATAGACTTCTCCTCGACCATTTAAGCAAGACATCACACTCCATCTGTAAATAAAAAAAATAATAAAATAATTTTTGTATCTGGTTAAAATGAAATATTAATTTTAATGCAAAATTTCATAGTTTACACGAATAAGCCAAGGTAAGGAGTCGGTGGTCGGATTCCAGGAATGAGAATGCAATTTTCTTTTAAAGGAGCATGGCACAGATCCTGATGTTCTCTAACCCATCTTGTTATAACTTCTATGAAGCAGTCTGGAGGAAAGTGTTGCCAAGAAGCGCCATCTAAATAATGATAAAAATAATTTTAAATTACTAAATTATTACTAAAAAATTAGGAAGAGTTGACAACACTTCCTGCATTGAATTGTTAAATTTTGTAGCATCAATTTTGAACATGTATGCTACTTTTGAAAATTGCATGCCAAGTGGTGAAGTAACCAACCAATAGTGAAGCCAACATAAAGTTTTTTTATCATACATGTTAAAAAAATCTATAATTTACCTCAATTTGAACCCTCTAAATCCTTTTATTGGAACTGGTCATGGGAATTAGGGTTCACATTACCACTTTTATGAGAGCTCGTCAAGGAAACTACAGTTTCCAAAACCTATAATCGCTGCTATAAATTTATAGATCCATAATTTCCACATAGATTCTGTGGACAGAAGCTGTCTTTGGAAAATAATGACTGAATTGGGAATTCTCGGTAAGTTGGTGAGATTGACAAAGGTGTGTAAAAATGACCCCGAATATTAAGTCCTAATACAAGGAGATGGACTATCAACGATGTTGTTCAACTTAGCCCTGGAGAAGGTGAATGAGCAGCATCACAGGAAAATGGAGGGGTCCACATCGGAATGAATCATAAAATCCTCAGATATGCAGATGATATAGCTGTCCTTGAAAGTAATCAAGAGGACATTGAGAAACTCGCTACAACTCTGATAAGAGAGGCAGAGCAGATCAGCCTATATGTAAATGAAAACAAAACAAAATATATGATAATAAGCCAAAAATTCCACTCCAATCAGCGTAGAAGGAAAATCATTCCCGAGAGTAGAAAAATTCAAATATCTCAGGGCTCCAAAGTAACCTCAATGAATGACCAATGGGCAGAAATAGAGCAGCGCATAACTAGTGCAAACAGAGCTTTATCCTCCCTCTCAAAGGCATTGAAATTCCGAAAAATCTCAAGAAATCTGAAATTAAGGATGTACAATGATAAAGCCAGTAATTTGTAGCTGACAGACCTGGACACTAACCAGCACCCTAGAAAAAAGTGTTGAAAGATTTGAGAGGAAAATCCTCTGCACGATAACCAGAGCGATCTGGGATCAGGGTACTAACACATGAAGAAGAAAGACCATTAAAGGACTTCTTACAGAAACTGATTAATAAATATCCCATGATAAGAATGCACAGAGGTTAAGATGAACGGGGCATGTTGTTCGTAGCAATCCATCTAGAAGCCTCTAGGTAACAATGAATGCCTCAATAGAAGGCAAAAAAAAGAGCACGTGGAAGGCAAAAAAGCAGATGGATAGATAGAATCAACAAAGATGCAATAGAGCTGCATGCAGATAAATGGAAATAAATATCCCAAGACAGGCAGAGATGGAGCAGGCTTGTTAAGATGGCAAAAGATCTACATGGTCTGGAATGTCGAAAGAAAAAAATCCATATTTTCGAATCTCTTCCATAATTAGATTTCAGAAACTCCCCCAAAAATATATATATATGAATTTACTCAATGAAACTACTTAATTCAACTAGTGCAGATTATTAGTTAATAGTTAATAAAAAAAAAATGATTCTTTTGAAAAATAACACTCAATTACTACGAGGAGTACCAATAACTGTTTTACAAAATAGATCATAATGGTTTCTATTATCATAAATTAATATATAAAAGAACAGTACATTTTTTGTTTTTAACTGCTAACTATAAAAACTACAGTTTACACACTTTTTTAACAAAATGGTCAGTGTTGTACCGTGAACGTTTTGAACTATTACAAACTCAATATGTATGGTAGAAAAAATTTGTGGGAGGGGTGGCCGAACGGGCTAATGCACAACACCACCGTTGCCCGGTAACCTGACATAGGACAATTGATAAAAATAATGACGACTTTGCGTACTGGTGCAGGGGGTCTTTTAAATCCCTACTCTCACACCCTGGCCCGGGTGGAGGACCACAAAAAAAAAAAAAAAAAAACAGAAAAAGAAAAATACAGATACCAAACCAGATTTGATCCTTCATGTCTGAAATGCTAAATATGAGTGGAAATTTTCGATTCTGAGCACAAAAAAAGTTTTTAAACCTCCCACACAAATACAAACCTACCTCTGGTAATGAGGAACTAAGAAACTAAACCCGATCTCGTTATAAACCATGTTTTGTTGAAAAAATAGGAAGATAACTACTAAAAAATTTTATTTTCAAATTAAATGATTAAATGTTTCTACAACTTTGAGAATACAATGTAAGCCAAATATTATTAAAATTACCACTTCTACATTGAAATTTTACATCTAACCTAATTGAAATAAAGGTGCAAAATGTATGTAAAAAAAAAAATCATGCAATATCTTAAAATTGTAATTTTTTCTTAATAAAACATCAGTATCTCAAATAAAAGACTTTTTTCTATAATTAGAGACATTCAAAAGTTAACCTTGCTTTAGTATACTCCCTCCTTATCTTACCCAAGCACTTATAATAGTCTGATTGTCTTGACTATCTAAAGGTAGACTTTGGTGGTACTGTCCACCATATTGTTTGGGCATGATTTCCAACCATTATTGCAGCAAGAGATAACGTTATATACATTTGACAGTTGAGTAAAGCCAACAAAATATGACCAATTAAATTCTCTCAAAGTATAGTCAACTTTCAGCTTTTAAGATGAGAAGTATCAACAAAAGTCTATCTTAAGATTTTGTTATTCATTTTTAGTTAAAGTCAACTCAATAGATAAGTTAGTTAGTAGTTAACTAATTTAAAACCCCATATTTTACATAGCACATATCATTTAAATATGTACAATTTCTTTTACCAATACAAATGTATCCATATGCTAGTGCCGAGAGGAAAATTGCAGTAAACAATGGTGCGATTTTAGGCAAGTCGATTACGACCTGACAGTTGGCGTTGACCAAAATGAAGAATTCCTCAACAAGTCCACGGGCTACTTTTCCAGAAAATGGAGTTGAACACCCAGCTTGCTGTAGAAGAATACTGGCTGCTTTTAGGACTGGAGTATTCCTTGTAGAAATGGCAAGAGAAATAAGTGACACCAAAAAGTGTATCCTGAAATGGAAGGAAAAACAAAATTGAAAGAATATAATGATTTGTATGATATGAAATGTTAATTTTCTTTAGAATAACATTTATAAAACATCAATGCATATAATTTTAAAAAATGCATTGATACACTGCAAATTATTAAAAAATGGTTTATTTTCAAATAGTTATGTATCAAAAATAATAAATGTATCCACTCGTCCAGATTTCTTTACAGCTTTGGGTGTTAATCCAATACATAAATTGTTTGCTATATCTTTGTTAGTATGGATTTGATTAAAATTTTTTGGATACCATTGTAGTAAAATAAGCATATGAAATACATTTTGGAGATGTTCAATTATCAAGAAATTAAAAAAAAAAAATTACATTCCTTTCATTGACGACGTTTTGGCTTCATGAGCTGTTCTCAATTATTACAACTGTAGAAAGACTTTACAATGGTTTAAGCATAGGTTGCTGCCACATAAATAAAATGGAAAATTAAAGATCACAAAAGTACCAAAAACTAGATACTGGACTATCCCAACACAACATAAATAATGGATATAGTTTAATTTCAAAAATGTATCTTTTTTGCATAGAGAGGAAAATACTAATAAATGGAGAATTATGAACATTTATAAAAACAAAACAAACATAAAACAGACGTTTAATCAATACATGGGCGTGGATAATTTGAACACTTTTTAGAATAGAATAGAAAATTAAACTTTATTCTGGGACTAAGTCCCTTTAGAATAACAATGATGAGTTAATACAAAGTAAAGTACAATTTTTATGCCTATTAAACATGAGAAACTAATGTGGATAGGTGTGAAGTGTGGGTAAAAAATAGAGTATGCCTTCAATATATATATATATATATATATATTTTATTTTATTATATATATATACGTATATATATATATATATATATATACATATATATATATATATATATATATATTATATATATATATATATATATATATATATATATATATATATATATATATATATATTTATATATATGATTTCTAACCCCATCATTTCCACTACTAAACATAATAATCGAGTCTTGAGTAGATAGAGAGCCAAGTAAAAGTGGATATGAGGGCTTTCACCAAACCAACACATATTTATGATCAAAATATATTATTTTTAGAAATAAATGTAACACTATAATAATTTACATATAATTTTATTTAATAGTAACAAAATTATCTAATAATAATAATAATAAGGCTTAGCGAACCCGAAGGTTCGATGCCGACACCACCAATCGCTTGTTACACACCTCCCTCCACAGTTCGCCGTCCAAACCCAGTCCCTTCAGATCGGCTTTAATGCAATCCTCCCATCTTCGCTTCGGTCTACCCCTCGGACGCTTACCATTCGGCACAGCAAATATTAACCTTTTAGGAATTCTCTCGTTACTAAGCCCAACAACTTTACAAGCCCATTTGATTCGCCGCGATGAAATTACCTCAATTATATTACCCGGATACATCTCACGCAATTCGGCGTTGTGTAACCGTCTGAACTCTCCGCTTAACTCATCCTTTTTCAGTCCGAATATTCTACGCAATACTTTATTTTCAAAAACCTTAAGACGCTGCTCATCCCTTAATGTAAGCGGCCAAGTTTCGCATCCATAAAGAACTGTAGGTAAGATAATTGTTTTATAGATTCTAATTTTTAAGTTTCGGGACAAGAGGCGCGAACTAAGTAGTTTTGTCACAGAAAAATAACAAGCGTTCCCCGCCTTCAGTCTAACCTTAATTTCTTCTTCAATTTCGTTTTTTCTAGTTATCGTAGAACCTAGATACCTAAACTTATCTACCTGTTCAAAGATATTACCATAACAATTAAAAAATGAACAAAATTACCTAGATATGAAATATATCAAGAGGACGAATTTAAATAAAAATGATATAAAAAATAATGAAAATGGTGTATGATAGGTAATTAAAATTAAAAATATATAAACTAAAATAATCTAAATTAATTATATTATATAATATAATTAGATTATATAAATTACATAGGAATATGACAATGTACAGTACAAGTCAGAAGTTTAGACTCACTTGTATTTCATTCACAATCTTCAAGATTAATAAAATAATTCTAACTCAAGAGATAACATATTAAACACAAACATCCAACATGAGTATGATTTATTTGATAAACTAAAGTAATGTAAACCCGCTAGATCAGTGTAAAAATTTCAATACCCTCTAATATTGCTGATCAAAAACTTTTTCTCATAGCCTAATTTTGTCAAACAATAATTTCTGTTAAAAGTAGAGGAAATAGTGAAGCTTGTGTGATGCGGGCAACAGATTTTCTTACTTTCACTAAGTTATCTTTTTTCCCTCTCATTCATCCCTTTCTGACCCAGGATATGAACACGTAATCTAACATTGGAAATTGAAAAGCTGTAACTTCATTAATAGTTGTCCGAAATGAACGATTTTTATATAGTTTTGTAGGGAATTTCGTTAACTTACAAAAAAACAGGCAAAGAGAGACAGGCCAATGGCTTAAAATGTGTTTTTCGGACTCAGAGGCCTCTGAAACATATAGATCCGTCTAAAACCTCATATCAGAAATTGGACCCGATCGCAATACTTTCCTTACCTAGTATAGATAGGAAAATAATAAATTAAAACATGTGTAGAAAATAGAATAAGCTGTATCTTCGCTATTACTGGTTCGATTCCGATGTTTCTTTTGTTTGTTTTGTTGGTAATTTAATTATCTTTTAAAAATGTTATTATAAATTTTACCATAGAATATATGCTTAGCGAGTTAGGCCCAAAAACTTTTTCTTTTCTTTATAACTTTTATTCCTGAATTTTCTCGTAATTTTAGGTCATATATGAAAATTGAAAGGACAATTATTAGAACATTATAGGAAAGTTTCATAAAAATTGTTAGAGTCGTTTTCGCACTACAGTCTTTAGAAAAACATGTTTTTCATTTATTGAGCAGCAGCTATTGCGCATGGAGCACCCAATTTGTGTCACAGGCAGCAGTAGTCAAAACCCTACAAAATAAAAAATAAGCAACAAAACCGGTTCACTAGCTCCCGAGAAAATTTTGGCACAGACAGACCAATGGCTAAAATGGACCAATGGCTGTGTTTTCCGGACTCAGGGGGTTCTGAAATTTATAGATCCGTCGAAAAACACATTACGGAAATATGACCCGATCGCAATACTTTCCGTACCTAGTATAGGTAGGAAAGTAAAAAATTGATTTTAAAGTTTTATTTAGAATATCCAGTAAATATTTTTAAAAAATGTTAATTTAAAAACCAGAAGTGAGAGTTGAAACACATAGGGAAGGCAACTCGACTACACAAATTGCATCTACGACTAAGGTTTCTCAGACTGCTGTGATAAGTAGGAGATCACATTTAAATAGAGGGAATAATTAAAGAAAACAATATCATGGAATTTCCAGCATCACGATTTTCCATGTGGGCAGAAAATTGTGGGTCAAGGATTTGTTTTTCAGCAGGATAATGTACCAAAGCATTCTTCTAAATTTTGTAGAAACTTCATGGAAAAAAAAAAAAAAAAAAAGAAAAAAGTACCTAAATACATGACGTAGCCATCTCAATCCCTTTATCTCAACCTCATTGAACTGTTGTTGGATGAGCTTGAGAGAAACGTTCGGGAAACACAATGTACCAATCAAAACAAACTTTCTCAATCAGAATATTGCAAAAATTAATAGAAAAAAAATACCATAAATATGCAATGCTCTGATTAAGGCACAGGGGAATATTTAAAAAAATTGGACAATTTTCATAATTTGCAAATAAAGTTATAGTTGTTATGTAATAATTGTATTTGTATTTATTAAAATAAAGCTGATTTGTTATTATTTGAGGCATACAAATTTTGTTATTTATTTATTTTACAAAATCCAAGGGTGAGTCTAAACTTTTGACCGGTAGTGTATATACAGAAAGTTAAAAATTGATTGTGTTAAAATTGGAATATTTTAATCATCCATGAAGAATTATAAAAATTGATATAGATAATACTTCAGAAAGATTCATGAAACCGTTAAATTGTCAATAACACGAATGTAATAAAAACGTGTCTTTTTTGGTTACCTTAAGCCATATATCTGTTAAAGAATAAATAATAAAATGAAATCAAACAAAAAATATGACAAACAATTAAATAAAGGTAATTTTTTTTGTAAAATTCTTCACAAAACATGTGCAAAAAGTTCATTACACAATATATTTGCTATTACCGATTTTTTTTTTTTTTTAAAGGAATTTAATTACCTTTTAGGTGATAAAAACACTTTATATTTCCCCTTTGTTTTTAAAAATGGTAGAGACTTGGGCATATGAAATCTCTAATCAGTCCTCATTGTTAATCAAAATGGAGGCAGGTAATGTCGAGTTATTAGGATCACCCTGAAGTGACCTATGATTTTTTTTTGTGTCAAATCTCAAAACAATGTCATGAACGGCAGCTGGACCATTTTTTAATATTTTGCTTTTTAGTTAATACATGAAGGTAACTGGCCACTGGACATTCCAGAGGATACCGAATAACTTCAATTTTTAAGATTTGGATGTTTAACTGGACCGATATTTAAATTAATCATAAAGGAAAATCAACCCATGCTTATATTTAATGTTGTGTTTTAATCAATAATTGATATGTAATTGTATTTAATCTTATTTCCCTAAAGTCACTCTCAAAATTGGCTACATAACAAAATGATCAGGTATAATTTTTAGACAAAATCAATTTATAAGAATGATTAATTTAATAACTTAAATAAGCAAGCAATCACAAATCTATATGTTGTCAGAATACAATAAAAATACATATTCACAGTAACTGTAATGAATTTATTGTTTATGGTTAACTGAAATTATTAACAACAGTTAACAACAGCCTTTGATAACTAACTAAACTTATATGCATAATTTTCCAAACTTAAAATACCGATAAAATATTATAATTCAATAGTCCCTCGGGTGTCAGTTATGACACAACTCATTCACAAATTAAGCAGCTATCATTCTTTTAATAATATTTTGTATGTGTAATCACAAACCATTATAGGTAAGGTGTTATAAAAATGAGAACCCAAAATATGTAAGATTATCAACAAACTAAAATTCTAAAACATAAAAGTAAATTAAAGTAGTAAGAGTATGACTAAACTTGGTGAGATTTTTTTTTTTCCAAAATACATACTTGTAATTTTGATGATACATTCAGAAATGTTTAAAAATTTGAATGAAGAAGCAACCAAAATTTACGGTTTCAAAACAATATTCAAGAATTTAAAAATAATTAAAACTTAAATGAATAAACACAACAGAAAAAAATAAAATAAAAGAAGCTACGTATTATTGGTACTCACATGAATATTATATTGCAAACAATATTTTTTCTGAATGACCATCACTTGATTGTAGAGGTCAGTATCACCAATGGAACGAGGGTTCTATTTTCTTGAATCTTGAGAATTTCTCTCAAATAAGAAATAGGCCCGGAATGGATTCATTCAACCTTGCGAATGAGTAGCTAATTGAGTATAGAAGTAGCCCGGTCTAGAAAAGTGAAATTAGGGTTGTAAGAAAATAGGTAAAGCTGATCATGGCAGCAACTGATTTGACAGACATTATCTCTTATAAGAGATATTTAGTCAATTTTTCTTTCCTGAAACATAATACTAATTCTTACTAGTCTCTATAAGCTGCTCACATATTTATACCTAAAATGGCAAAAATGGTTCTGTGAGCCTTCAATGAGCTGGAAGATTATAGTTCAATTAAACTAAAGATATTCACATAAATATTAAATAGAATTTACATAACTTGGACCACTAAACTTTTTATCAAGTTATTTAGCAAAATTCCTCTACTTCAAAGAAAAAAATAATAGTTAAACTTCTGTATTAGAATGGCTCTATTTACAATGCAATGAATTACATTTACATTACATTAAATTTATTCTATTTATTTATTATTTTAAATTTATTATACATTAAAAATACTGACTCGTTATAAAATAAAATGTATTTTATCAATTTGCTAAATGCTTTGTAATGCTATTCTGAGTGAGCGGCTAGATCAATTTTTAAGTTTGATGGCTCAAATTATTCAGCGAGATCCTCTGGGATAGGGGTTCCAGATAAACAAATAGGAGAACTATTAATTGTGTATTCTGGACAATGAGGTATCAAGTAAAAAGGAAATACTATCGAGAAGATACAAATGCTAATTTATTTTCTTTGATCCTAGCTAGGTTGTTTCAAACCTGCAAGTCCTTGGACCAAAAAGAACAAATCAGGTTTTAAAAATTTCTAGGTGGACATGAAGAGCATGCATCCAAGGAACATACCAGGCAATGTTTAAAAGCCTTGAAGTTGTTACAGTTTTTGAGATAATGAACGATAAGTGTTGCCTGGCGCAAGAGGCCACCTAATTGTAACGTTGCCATAGAATACTTATTACATGTTGTATAAATTTTATTAATGATTGAAAAAGAAGTGATATGTTCTTTTCCATGTCTAATTTTAAAATAATGTTAGATATATTTATTATTTACTGCCCATTTTATACAGATCCAATTATTTTGTCCAAGGTGTTTTTCTTCGTTTCTTCAAGACCTCAACATAATTTTTATAATTTATAATATTAGCTGGTAATAAATGATAGTTATATATCGTCATTAAATAAAAAAAAATTAATCATGAGGTGAATTTGATTTACAATGTTAATTCATTATAAAACAACCATTTCAAAAGAAAAAGTTCAACAGGTCCCAGGCATCACAAATGAAGTTTAAGTATTTTTAATTAGAAGATCTGTAATAGTTATAGAAAAATGAAAAAAAAAAAATTACATTGATTTCAAGGAACTAAATTACTAAATCTTTGAGCTTCACACACTACAACCACATGATAAGCAGTATAACAATACCTATTTCCATTTGAAACCCATAGGCTTCTAGTCACTTCCTCAATATTTTTCCACTTTGACTATTGCTGTACGGTAAATGGTAGCATCTCTGAGGATCTCAAGGCGAAACTAAAAAGTTTAATAAAATGCTTTGTAAGATTCATTTTCAGGATCCCTAGGGGCCCCCCTGTTTACCGTTTTTATGAAGAGCTGAAGCGAGTTAATTCTTCCAAACATTGTAAGTATTACCTGGCATCCTTCTTCTTCCAAGTCATTTAATCCCGACATTCTTCATGTATAAGTGAGCTCCTTCAATTCAAATCTTCTATTCATTCCCGTAGGTCTAACATCCGTTCCTGGTCTTCAGATTTATATACAAGGGTCCACTGAACTGCTGTTCATTATTCGATCCCTATCCTTATGGAACTCCATTCCTTACTATATCCGTAGCTCCAATACCTTCCTTACCTTTAAATCCTGCCTGTTCAAACATTTCTTATCCATCCAGTCCTCTTAATATTGTAAATAGACGTTACTCTAAATATGTAGATAGTTCTTAATTATTTCTACTTTATGTTTTTTCAATTATTTTTTATTATTAACTGCTTGAAGTTAGAAAGTCCCAGAGTAAATAAAGTATTATTATTAAAATATTTACTTAGAGTATTCACCATTACATAAATGTACAGTATTAAAATTAAGAATTAATATAAAAACAATTTGTATAAATGAAAATAGTATTTTTTTTTTATATAGTAAAATAATTATAAATTTGACAAACCTTGAGGTTGCGGTAGGTGGAAATAGAGCCTGAAACAAAGCATTTCTTGAGGCTTCACTGCCACGAGCATCATACAGCATATGATCTGATATAACTTCCATCAGTTCTGCCTCTTGCAGCTTAGATAGCTAAAATTTGAATTTATTGATGAATTACTATAAATATATAAATTAAATACATACACATATATGTATATACAAAGATGTGAAAAAGTCCAAGAACGAATCAATTTAAAAAGCAAATGATAAGTGTTTTCTTCTTCTTAATTGTAAACTAACTTTGCCTTGCAGACTTTATAGATGGAATATATATATTCAAATCAGCATTATTTTCAATTAACAACATGGCTTTTGGGTGTGTTTCTAGATCTAGAGTTGGAGAGCACTTGTGAATAGATGTAAAATGGTACCATGGCATTCTTACATACCATTTGGTCTTTATCTGATCCGATAGAACTTCAGGTAATTATTTAGATGAGGATCGCAAGGGTTACACATGGTTCACAATCAATTCAGCCACATTTGTTCATGAAACGTCAAAAACAGTCTTTCAGATAAACCCGGACGCATTTAGCACTCCATGAACAAGTGTGATCGAAGTGATTGTGAACCACTCGTAACTCGTGCAGTCCCTATCTTAACAATTATGGAACTTTATTTTTCAGCAAGGTAACGATAAAAAATATGATATTTTGCCATTTTATAAAAAAAAAAAAGTAACATTTAAAGTTAAATTAAATTACAGAATAAAAAACAAAGCATTACAATATAAGAACATTTTTCACAGATAAGCTTTCTAGAGTTAACGTTAATCATAACAATAAAGAGTAAAGACAAGAAAAGGACAAAAAAGTTTTGAAATTTAAACAATTAGTATTATTTAGATAAAAAAAAAAAAAAAATCAACATAACAGATTGGTCTCTTGGCTTGTTGTTAAATATAATACATCAACAACGTTTGCAAGAGTAAATTAGTTTAGAATGAAGGGATTCAAAACACTATTAAATTGAACCATTTATCATTTTTATAAAAAAATTGTTTATTTAAAGACTTTTTCACACCATAGTATATATGTGTATACACACTTCTTAATTGAAAATGTATGATGATAAATACCATCTTTGAAACTCCTCTTCTGTCAGATTCACAAAACACAGATTCTGTTATCAATTCCATAGCTAACTCACTTTGTTTTATACCTTGGTGTCTACTACTAGTGCTGGCAGAGTTAATGAGTTCCTCTATAATATGAAAAGAGAAAATATCTTAATATTTAAGATATGATAATATCTTTAATTTTCATTTTCTGATGAAAACTACAATTTCCTAACACAAATAATGTTTTACATTTATGCTAAACTTCATTAAAATTAAAAATATCTTGAAAAGTAAAATAAAGAATTAAACTTTAACAAACAGAAATATTTACCAGCTTTCATTAGTGCATCTCTCACACTTAAGGGGAATTCTCGTTTCCATTGAGACATATTAACTTCGCAAGATTCAAAATTCATCACTATATGAATGACATAAGCATTGGAAGAAAGAGGAGAGGAAAATATTTAAAATGTTCCCTCCTATACAAAGATTCTGAATGTAAACAAGTTGATAATGATAAGACGGAGTGTATGCCGGGCCAAATGAAACTTATAGATATTTAGGAACAGTTCCAAGATGGTTCTGAATGTAACAGCTACTTCATATGATTTCGTAGCAATTGTGTTCTTTGCTTATTTTCTTGAATATTACCAACACTAGTGATGCGGTGTGATAGATTTTCCGTCAGCTCCGACTGTGACAGCTCCTGGAAAATCACAGTAATTTGTCACAACTGTGCTAGGACTCCTAGAGATGGGCTGGAACCATTCAAGTTTGGAACAGCTCCAGTTCCGTCATTGGAACAGCTCCTCTTAATCGCTCCATGTCCAAAGGGGTTCAATTCTTTTTCAGCGGGTTTGTATATTTTGTATAGTTTGTAGATATAAATTTGTCTGTATATTTATTTGGTTCCAAATAGTACGGACTTACTCTTAATGTATTATTTGTAGATTTTAAAAAACAATTCTATATTTAATATTAGATAAAGAAACTTTGGTAACGATGTCGATGAGTTATAAATTTCCGTTTAGTTCTGGTTTTAAACAACAAATTAATAATTTTTTTAAAAATAGAAACTTGTTGAACATTTAGTAATTACTTCAATAAACAATTATTAATAATAATAGAAATAGATAAGGCATTCAACACAGTGGTTAGAATTCATAAACAATAAAATTTCGGATTTGTTAGGCGATAATTGGACTTCAACGCTCATTGAGCATCATTAAAAAATAAAGAGAAATAAAGGTGTATAAGTTTCTTGTACCCTGGACTAGTTACACTGGACTAGTGTTACCCAGATGCAAGACCAATACGTTACCGTGTTAGTATTGATCTTGGTCTTGCTTCTACAAATCTTGGTCTTGCACAAATCTGGCAAGAGTCTTGCAGTAACCTATTAGCTTATTGCTATTTATTAAACATGTTAATTTAGATCTTCGAAAAACGCTACAGAATAGGTACATTTAAATTTTTTATTGACATAAACATAGCAAAGTCCAACCAAATTAATAAAATTAACTTGAATTTTATTACCAATTAATTTATACTTGGATTTATTACCAATTAATTTATGTACGCACAAGCAGAGATGTATTTCTTTAGTTTGTTATAACATAAGTGCTTCGATACTTCGAACTTGCAATTATTCTTGCCACAGCTATGTACCAATGCAGATCGCAAACTTTAATAATATAATAACAATTTGTTAACATTCAATTCGTTAGCATTCAGTACATGAACAACCTCAGTGCTCAAACCACTCCCTGAAGATGACCCATATGTTTGGGTGGAAACGTTGCCAAAAATAAAAATTTTAAAAAAGACTGCGTCCTAAATATTTATCACCCATTCAATTCGTTATTGTTCTTAAACTTTCTCATTAATAATAAAAAACTCAGACAGATTGTTATAATACTCAATAAAGAAATTTATAAATAAAAAAAAAAAATTGTTTTTGTTGCTGCTATCTCGTTGAAAAAAATCAAAATTGTTGAGATGGGCCACTAAGGAA
Organism: Nezara viridula; assembly: GCA_928085145.1. Classification (NCBI taxonomy): domain Eukaryota; kingdom Metazoa; phylum Arthropoda; class Insecta; order Hemiptera; family Pentatomidae; genus Nezara; species Nezara viridula. The sequence continues at coordinate 149,312,781 of OV725080.1, read as the reverse complement.
AAACGTTTTACAGCCAGATTGTTTCGACCTTTTTTTAATCTTTCAGCTACAACTGTGATAGCACTTTGATAGATCATAAGTTCGACCGATACGCTGCAATTTTGGAACAAGATAATGCTTAAATTATAAAATAAATATTAATGCTTGTTAAATTAATAAAATCTTCATATATGCAATGCAAGTACGAATATATATATTTAATAGTTGTCCAATTATGAATAAATTTTAATGTAACCCTACAATTCTGAACACTAGACTTACACCTTATACTTCGACTTCAGTCTAGTCACAGTTCTGTAACGACCCAATAGTTGTTTTATCTATTTTTTAACATCAGAAGTTTAACTGCATCTACAAACGAATAATGATTTTTAAACTATTTAAGAAAATAATGGAAAATTCACGCTACAATTTGGCAAGAAGGTACTGTTAAAATTATTAAGAAAATATCAATGCTTGTTGAATTAACCAATTCTTAATTTATGTAGAACAAGAATGGCATACATATTTTTAAAAATCCTATTATGTTACGAAAAAAATAAATTTTAATGTAGCCCCACTACTATGAACATTGTACCCTACACTTGTACTTCGCCTTCAGTTTAGTCTTTGTTCTGTACCGACGCACTTCGCAATAATTGTTCCAGCGCTTTGATAAATTAAATATATAACTGCATCTACAGAAGAATATTGATTTTTAAACTTTTTAGAATGTAACGGAAAGATTTCTCTACAATTTAGAAATCAGGCATTGTTCTAATTGTAACATAAATGTTATTGCTTGTTAAATTAACCAATTAATTACAAGCATGGATATGTATATTTAATTGTAAGTTCGAAGATATGTATACTTAGTAATTTTCCTGTTGACTTGAAGAAATAGATATATTTCTTTAGTTTATTATAACACAATTGCTTCGATACTTCGAACTTACAATTAGTCTTGCCACAGCTATGTTCCAATGCCGATCGCAAACTTTAATAATATAATAACAGTTTATCAACATTTAATTCGTTATTGTTCTTAAAATATCTCATTAATAATACAAAATGAAATTGTTTTTGTTGTTGCTATCTCATTGTTAAAAACAAAATTGTTGACGTGGGCCACTATGCAAAAACGTTTTACAGCCAAAAAAGGCAGATTGTTTCGTTCTTTTTTTAATCTTTCACCTACAAAAAAAAGTTAAAAATAAATAAATTATATTTAATTTTATATTTGCCGACTTTTCGGCCCAAAATTAAGGCCTTCACCAGGGATAAGAAAATACCAGATAACAATAAGTATGAGAAGCTTTTAACTTAAGAAAAAAAAAATGTTAGGGACATATGAAAAATATTAATAACAGTAACAGAGATAAACTAATGAAATAAATAAAACGGCAAGTTAAAAACTTGTTTAAATAAACTAAGATGGGGACTAATGAAAAAACATAATAAATGAAATTATGTAACCAAAGGAATAAAAAAAAAAAATTAATGAAGAAATGCAATGCAATATTATGAGATAAACAGGGGTGCCCAGGAAGGGGTTTCATGCCGCATGTTGCGCCATCAAAATTTTTGAAGGGAGCACATTTCGACGGTGTTATGAATTTTCGAAATGAAATGTTTCAAAACAGAGGAAAAGAGGAAAGTATAGAACAGACCATTGAAAATTTTTTTTTAAATTTTATTTTAATGAAATTTACAACTGTATTAAATTAAAATTACAACAAGTAAATGTGACATTGGTAACATGACATGTAAAACATGAAGAAAAACTACCCATTGGTAGAACTCAAGACCATTGAAAATGTAACTGTATATGAACTATGACTTTTAAAATTCTGCTTTAACTTGCACTGTTATAAAAAATAGAAGAGCAATAAAATATCTTGGGAGGAAAGGGAAAGTGCTTGCGCCTTGTCCTGGCAATAGACCTGGGGAAGATGTACACCTCTGGAAATAAAAACCTAAGTGTTAGACATAGAATGAATGGAATGAAGTAATTGCTAAAATATGTTTTTCGTAATACAACAAATGAACAACAAGGGGAACTTGTAAATAAAGTAGTGATTGGGTGCAATTTCAAACAAAAACAAACACAAACTTATATTTTTCAAATCTTACAAAGCAGAGTTTTTTAAGAAGACAATTCTTTCTAACTAACACTAATACTTATACTTAAGTAACATCTGTTTCTTTAGAACAGCTGTTTTGCCTGGAATTAAAATAATACATTTCACATTGTATTTAAATTTTAAAAAATCAAACATTACGATTAACAAATTCCCGAACAATATGATATCTTAGAATGCTAAAAGAAGTGTGATAGAAAAAGAATAAAATGTAAAACAGAGAAAAAGAATATGAAGTTATATAAAGAAAATAATATATTTAAATAGAAAAATTAAGACACTGACTACTAATTAAAACATACTGACTACATAGAAGAGAAATAAAAAGGGTAAATGAGGAGAATGCCGAGATAAAAGAAGAATATTATTGTACATTTTTTTTTTGTTGTCTTACTTAATATATTGAAAAGAATACACTGTTGTTGACGTTGGATTAAAAAGGATTTCAAGAAGGTAATTAAATAAATAAGATCAGCAAATCACAGACTCCAGCTGAAACGAATAGGAGGAATCGATATTAAGATTATTTTAAAATTCTTTATTTCAAAGTCATTTACAATGAATAATTGGCAAATATAATAATAAAAAAATAAATAATAAATAATAAAAAAAGTAATATTTATTTATATTTAGAGAAACTTGGAACGATACAGAGAAGATTAGCATGGCCCCTGCGCAAGGATGACACCCAAAATCGTGAAGCGTTCCACATTTTTACGAGACCGAGCTTTGGGGCTCTACTAAACCATCAAATTCCTCTCGTATCCCATCCCTACAATCCAAAATCCTTCGTAAAATCCTTAATGCTCTCTACTTTGTCACAAATAAAATCATCCATAATGACCTTAATGTACCATATGTTTCCGATTTAGCTCAATCCAGATACCTGTCCTTTCATAATAAACTTCTGAACCATCCGAACCCTCTCGTTTCCAACCTTGCTTTCTCTTCTATTCCTGATAACCCTTCGAGGCGTCTGAAAAGAAGATGGCCTCGGGACCTTCTACTATAGAAATATAATTGGATTGCTACCAATGGGTAGTTTCTCCTCATGTTGTACATGTCATATTACTTGTTCATATTTACTTGTTGTATTTATTATTAATTACAGTAGTAAATTTCGTTAATAAACACAAAAAAAATTTAGAGAAACAAAACAAAAAATGATGTGAATACCGTTTTTGTTAAATTTCATCCAGTTTCCCCTCTTACATATTTTCCTTGGTATAACTATAACTCAATATACCACTCCTAGTACTTTGGTTTTATCCTTATTTAGAAGGAAGTTCTATTGTATTCAGTCGGCGCGACAACTCGATATCGAATCTTGGCCTCCTGTACCAGCTTCAAATAATTGTTCCTATCATGTGCAGCCGCCATCCAGCTCATCACTCCCAACATAGACCTGGCATCACCAGTCACACCGTCATTCCATCGAAGCCGAGGTCTTTCTCTACGAATTGTTACTTCTGTAATGATTTTTTTCCAAATGCCATTCCCAGTCATTCGAACGACGTGTCCAACCCATCTTAATCTATCGAGCTTCATGAAATTAACCACGTCTGGCTCTTTAAACAAATCTTTGAGCTCCTGGTTTGTTCGACGTCTCCATAATTGGTAAATTTTCACAGCTCCAAAGATTCTGAGCAAAATCTTCCTCTCAAAAACCATTAGATTCCGCTCGTCAGTCTTGAAGATATTCCATGTTTCTCAGCCATAAAGGAGTATCGGTTGGATAATTGCTTTATACAATAGGATTTTTTTTTCCCCTCTGGTTAAAGCATGACTACTAAAATATGGATTGAGGGCATCATAGTAACAACGATTGGCACTTAGAACTCTTCGCTTAATTTCAGGACCATTTATTTGGTTTTTGCAGCGTTGACTTTAAGGTCCATTTTTAATGTTAGGTTTAAAAAAAAAAATTATGTAAGGTTCAAATTCTATTTACTACATTAAAAAAATACTTTCGTTCATGATTGCACAAACGTATTTTTCTTTAAACTCCTGTATTTAAAAAAAACGGCAATATTACTTCCTATTCATTTATAATTATTAAAATTTAATATTTTTGTCGAGTTTTAAAAAATTTAAACTTAATTACGTTTTAGTGAAACCAAATTCAATATTGCAGGTTTATATATAATATTTTCGTCTACGTCGTTATAAAATGCTGAGAGAAACACTTTATTTTCATAAACATATAAAATATTTTTTATTTTATTTTTTTATTTCTTAAAGACATTTACAACTGTATTAAATAAATACATCTAGTAAATTAGAACATAATGTATATAATGGCATGAAAAACACCTGCTGAGTAACTACCCAATGGTAGCACTCTAATGATATGTTTACATTAGGAGATCACGGGGTCATATTCTTTTCAGACGCCTCGGAGGGTTATCAGGAATTGAAGAGGAAGCAAGGTTAGAAACGAGAGGATTGGGATGATTCTGATGTTTATTATGGAAGGATAGGTATCTGGATTGGGCCAGATCTGAAACAACAGGAACATTAAGGTCATTATGGATGGTTTTATTTGTAACAAAGTAGGGAGCATTGAGGATTTTACGAAGGATTTTGGATTGTAAGGATTGGATACGAGAGGAATTCGATGGTTTAGTGGAGCCCCATAGCTCAACTCCGTAAGTCCAAATAGACCTTATTATAGTCAAGTATATGAGTCTTTTGTAATTAATTGGAAGATTAGAGCGTTTGTCTAGTAGGCGCTGAAGTAATCGGAAACGTCGAGCGGTTTCTTGTCGTTTCAGTCTAGTATGAGGATTCCAAGTTAGTCGTTTGTCCAGGTGGAGTCCTAGGTATCGGATTTGCTCAACAGGGATAAGTGGAGTATTGTTAAAGGAAACAGTAGGACAGGAAGTTGTTGGTTTACGACGAAGAGTAAAGGTAATTTGGTGGGATTTATTTTAATTCTCCAGTTAAAATATATTAAAAATAGTTTATATTAATTCTCCAGTTTTGACACCATTCTTCTAGATTTATGATGTGTGATTGAAGCATTTGGGATGCAATTGCTGGGTCATTGTTTACTGATAGGATACATGTGTCATCGGCATATGTGGTGATGACATTGTTGGGATAAGTAGGGATGTCAGCTGTATAAACTGTTTAGAGGATAGGGACTACAATACTACCTTGAGGAACACCAGCGGACTGGGAAATATAAAATATAAAATATTGCTGCCCAAATATACAGAAGTATTAGTTTATATTAATAAAAAATATTTTTTTCCCCTTTCCTTTCATTGTTCATGCTTGCTTTTTTTTTTTTTTTAAATTTAAAAATTAATTTAAATTTAAATTTTTTAAATTTAATTATTTTTTATAAAAAAAGCGAGCTCTTATTTAAATATGTTTGTTGTTATTAAATATTCAATATTTTTATTTGATTTAATTTATTGCCAATCATGTGGGTGTTAACTACTTCTTTGGTATCCGAAGAAATCAACAACGTTTATAAACCGATATCTGATAGTATCAGCGATAAGGCACACTTCTGCATTCTCTCCCTTATCGGTAATGGTATATAAAATAATATTCTCTTGACTTCAGTTGCAAGAAATAGTGCATTCACTGAATATGGAACTATACGCATTACTGTTATTTATCGTAAGTACTTAGTTGCTAATTTAAAATATATTAATTTAAAAAAAATGTTGTAAAGTATAAAAAGTTGTAAATTGAAAATTATCTACAATAGTATAGTACTGAGCATTATGACATATGGGTTAGAAACTTGGATCTTGTAAAGCAACCTAAGGAGAAAACTTCTAGCCACAGAAACGGACTACTGGAGACGAGTGTCGGGAATATCCAGAATGGATAAAGTGAGAAATACGACCATCAGAGAAAAGATGGAGGGTAAAAGAATTATTCTGAAAGAGATTGAGAAAAAATGCCTGATGTGGTATGGACATAGATAGAAACGAATTCTTGAAGGAAGACTATCCAAAGAAGTCTATTTATGAAAATTAGGGAAAGAAGAAGACGAGGAAAACCAAGGAAAATCTGAGATAATGAAGTGGAGGAATCCATGATGGGTCGTGGTATTCGGGAATAATGGACCTTAGATAGGACATTATGGAAACAAGCCATCCAAGCACTTTAGGTTAACGAAACCCACTATTAGTGGAATCTCCTAATAAAAAAAAAAGATTGAAAATTAAGTTAAATGTAATAAGTATTTGTTCGATATACAAATTATAATTAATAGCGAACTATGAAAAAATGGCAGCTCAACTGTTTTAAGTCGCTAAATCACATCAGATAACTAGATTACTTAAAAATCAGTCCAAGAGATATTGAAAATGAAACAAAAGAGAGTTATGGGTCCATATATTTGAAGAGTTCTTCAAACTCCAGTTTAGAGGTTCTTGAAGTTTAAGTCACTGCTTAGTGTTACTTCCAAAAATTATTTATTTACTACTGAAATATATGAAGATTGTCCCTGAACGTAATTGCTAGAATGCTCTGATAACTTGGAAACTACTTTTAATAAAATTTGTGGAAAAACTATTCATAGATATAGTCGTGTTTAAGATTCATAGACGTCCATTTTCCAGTTAAGGAATTTTGATCATTTTTATTTTTATCATTTATTATAATTTTAATGCAAAGTATTAGACGAAACAAAACAAAAAAAAGTCTGCCGAGTAAAGTCAGTATAGCTTCCTCACCGTTTTCATAGGATAAAAAATATCTATATTATAAGATATAAAATATATCGTATGAGAATAAAATCTCGGGGAGAAGCCGATTCAGAAATATAGTTTACATCTACATTCCCGGGTTTGATATCCACTAATTTTGTTCATCAGCGATTATTAAAATTCGAAAGGGTTTCTTATTTGCAGATTCCATATTTGATGATTCGTGAAAAAAAAATCCATTACATACTGATTTTTTCACTACTGTTAGTGCAAAAGGTCGTATGTAAAAATTGACTGTTTTACAAGAGTGCATACAAATTAATTATTTCTTTATGCTTTATTAGAAAAATTTCATATTTAATTGCTCTCTACTATTTTTCATAGTAGCAGATTACTTATATCAGTTGCAGACTACAAAATGTCACCTTTAGCACAAATAGAATAGAAGTTGAAAAGTTTTACATACGACCTTTTGCACAAATAGTAGTGATATATACTTAATAGGTATGTTTTCATTTGTAAAATGATTGGAACAAGAAAATCCACAGGAAAAATTCAACTTTTTTTTTGTTCAGAGCGAAACTAATTAAGCTAGAATATAAAAATATATGTCAAGTTCACACAACTTTGACATGCATGTAGGAAATGAGACCAAGACGAACTGATTGAACTTCAATAGAAATAAACACAATCACAAATCAGACTTTTTTTTTATAACTCTAACTCTAATTAAAAAAAAAAATACTAGAGTAACAATTACTTTCAAATCACTGAAAATTACACGAAATCTAAGTAACGGCAATAAGTGTTATGCATAAAGTTTGGAATCGACCATACAAGTACAGTATAAATTAACTTTTTGAATAAATCCTGAAATTTTATAACCCCATAAAAATAATCTCCTAACTCCCACGCAATATGATCAATGCCTTCCACATTTCACAGCTATTATATTGTTAACAATTATTTATATTAATTTAAATTATTAAATGAAATTCAATGAAATTGATACTAAATAATTTCTATACTATTCTCCAAGTTTGAGTGAAATCGAATTGCCGTTTTCGAACTATGGGCATGTCAAACAGTACATTTTCTATCTGAAAGCGGAAGTATTTTTTTTTTTTTTTTGGAGTAGTAGATAGAATTAGATGCCTATTTAATTATATGTTTACCAATCCCTAAATTTGCTCCAAATTCGAGCCAAATTGGACTTGTAATTTTAGAGGTATAGAAGTATCAAAGTAAACACTAGAAGTATCAATGGAAACACGTTTCCGCATATACAAGATAAATTAATGGACAGAATTCAATAAAATTGACACTACATAATTTTTTCACAAATACCTTTTATCCGATTCTGAGCCAAATCGAACGACACGTTTCTGAAATATTGGCATTTCTAAAAAAATACATTTGCGCGTGCGTAAGCGGAAGTGCTTGATGGAATATGATTAAATTGATACGGGACCATTTAGACACCAACTTGGACAATCCCTGAAAATTTCATGAAAAATCGGACAAACGGTAGTAGGTTGATATTCCCGTTATATCGATTTGACAACAGACAGACTCAAATTTGATCCTTGATGTCTGAAAAGTTAAACGCAAGTGGAAATTTTCGATTTTGAGCACAAACATTTTTTTAACCTCTCGGAAGAATACAATATAAATGCAAATACCTTCGGTAGTGAGGAAGCAAAATAAAAAATACAATTTTTTACATAAAAAATGTAGAGTAAAGAGTTTTTCTTTGGTGAGCGCTTAAGCCTGAAAACTAAAGTTTTTGAGATCAATAAATTGAAATATTACAAAGATTGTGTACTCTGCGAGGCCCTAAAACATTTATCTTTTTTTATCAATTTTTTTCCTGAATTATATCGGGAATTCATCACATGTACAAAACTTGAAAGGGTTTTAATTATAAAATTATAGGAAAGTTTCGTCAAAATCGTTATAGCCGTTTTCGCAATATATTCTACATTTTTTTGTACATTCTACATGACTACAGGAAAAACATGTTTTTTTCAATGGCATCGGTAATCAAAACCCTCCAAAAAAAAAAAAAGAAACAAAAAAGTCGATCTTCTCGTTCCCGAGATAATTTTGGCATAGACTGACAAACACAGACAGACCAATGGCTGAAAATGTGTTTTTCGGACTCGGGAGTTCTGAAACGCTAAGATCCGTTGAAAACTGCACATTGGAAATTTGACCCGGTCGAAATACTTTGATTCTCTTGTGTTGTTAGGAGAGTAAAAATATGTTGTTTTCTGAATAATTTTGATCTGTTAAAATCGTTCAGGAGAGGATTTGAAAATATTGCGAGGTTATGTTCTCAGAGGTTGGAATAAAGTGTTGATATTTTTTAATAGAAGGGGGGAGAGTATGAAGGAAGGGGCTCACAAGAAAACTTGCATTGGGGCGCAATCACTGTTAGCTACGCCAATGCTTCAGCCATTTGATCGTATTCCAAATGGCAGGACTCTTGTTCTAGAAAGAAGTGTTATATTTAGTTTTCTATATTCTATATTCTATATACCTTGACAAAGTTTTCTTGACAAATAATGACTGAAAGAATTAATTTACAAATAACAGGACGGATACCTCAGACAGAAACGTAGAAATAATAACCTTGACTTAACTGGAGTATTTAAACTGCTGAATTTATTTGTTGCAGGTCGGATGTTCGGGTATTCAATGGAAAGCGTTGAATGATTTCAAGAAATATTTTGAGGGATACTCGAAAACTTCAGCAAATACAATGTCTCATATTCAGAATATTTTAAATGCTTCAAGAATGGATACAGAAATATTTTTTAACAATTCATACTCAAATAATCCAGCAGTACAGAGAATAATGAGAAGAAGATCATCCAATGATAGGTGTTTGGCAAAATTAATTGATGAAAACAACTTAAAGTATATGTTTGAAAATCAAATTTATCAATTACAGATTCCGTTGCGTAGGAGACTTTTAGAAATCGGAGAAATATTTAATAAAATAGATTCTTCAATAAACATTTATGAAAGGGTCGCGGATAGCATATTTCGGAGTTGTAAATCTTTACACGGAAACTGCTTCGAAGAAACTAATGAATGGTTAAGATCAACTATATATTCATTATCTTGCGCAATACATCGAGACTGTGAGATCAGTAATAACAACACGAATCATTCTATACGGAAAAGAACAATTTGTCCAAATCGTCATTTTACTTGTGCATATGGCTTGTGTATTTCAGGCAATTTCTTTTGTGATGGTGAATGTGATTGTAAAGATTGTAGTGATGAGCCTAAAGAGTGCGTAAAGGATTGTCCCAGATTCCGTTGCAGTGAAAATTTTCGCTGTATTTCGTACCATAAAAAGTGTGATGGGAAAGACGACTGCGGTGATGGGACAGACGAAGAGGAATGTGCAAAAGACTATATTCCTACGGACTACCGGTTATATAGATTGAATAATTGTTCCGTTGATGCAGGGGAATTCTTATGTAGAAATGCGAAGTGTATAGCTATTCAAATGGTATGCGATGGGCACGATGACTGTGGCGATTGGACGGACGAAGGCGATCATTGCAAAGTGGGTCAGTGTTCTGAGGCATGTAGTAAGAAGGGCGGGATTTGCTTAACTGTGTCTCGTGGTTCCAAATGCGTTTACGAATGCCCACCCGAAACCTACGAAACCTCTAGAGGCTGCAGTCATACACCAGATCCTCCTTTCACAACTCTGGTTCAAATTCTTGAAGATACGCCGCGTCTGACGACAAGGTTTGGGGGTAGGTTGAAATTTCTCAAAATTAAAACTGTAAGGATGATTTCTAAATCTTTGGAGGAAGTTATGGAGTGTAAAAAAAGCAACGACGTTCATTTACAACAATAAACGATATTGGAATCATAGATGACGAAAATATGTCTGGAAAACTCTTTAGTGATGAAACAGAACATGAAGAAGACAATTTTGCCTAGTAACCATGTCATGAAAAAAGGGGGGGGGTCTAATACATCGAAAATGGGGGGTAGAAGTTTATTTTTTTTCTTGTATGAGATGTTACTGAGAAGCAAAATTTAAGTTTTTAACTTCGACGGTTCCTGAATCACTTTTGAAAATCCCAAAAACTGGCTTATGTTCACCTTTTTTCATTTTGACAATGAAGGAGCGCGGTTTTTACAAGAAACAAATTCTATATATTTTTAAACTAGATTAAATATGCTGCAATATAAGACCGAAACAGGTTCGGTGAGTGTAATATTTTTTTAGATACAGGTTTTCAAAGTTTTGAAAATTTTTCAAACTCGCAAATTTTAAGCTATTTTGATCACATGCAATTGTGTTTGCATCTTCAATATCCTTTCTGGTATGATTCGGTGAAGTAAATTTTTATTCATAAATTCATTATAATATTTTGAAGGAGAGGTAAGGGTAGGGGAAAACCTCTTTTTACAACTAGAAGACTGAAATTGAAATTTAAAATATTTAACAATCATTGTAAACCAGGTGAATGAAATTTTCGAATTTGGAAAATGTTAAGCTAATTTTTATGTTTATGCCTTAAGGGTTAGTGAAATAAACATTTATTTAATTTATTATTTTGAAGGAGTAGCTTACATGGGTATAGGAATGGTTATAAATAATAAGAAATAGAGACCCTATGTTGATTTATATGAATCTAATATTATAAGATAATTGATAAGATATGTGGGATAGTATGACCTGAACCATTTATTGCGTTTCGTGGCCAGCAAAAAAAATGGGTTTACCGAACCGAAGAAAACTCTCCTCAACTCATAAATTTAATTTCAGAGATCAGCGTTAGATCTGGGGACAAATCATACCAAAGTATATAAATATATAAAAAAGCAAAGAAGAAAAAATAAATTCTGCTACCACTGGTGAGAAGATCTCAAATCTTTGAAAATATAATAAGGAACTGATGGAAACATTATTTAGTAAAACAAATATGTAATAGACAGATAAAGAGAGTTGCACTGTAACTAGGCCATTTATGAGAACCGAATGAGGTGGCAGAGGATTGTAGAAGCATATGCCAGTGCCATTTTCTAAAGAACTGTTTCAAATATGATAAAAATGTAAGTCATCAATCCGACATGTTTGGACGCCATTTTGGGACAGTGCGGCCAATTTTTTTTGTGGGAACATTGGCTTTTTTTTTTTAATTTCCTACCTATACTAGGTAAGGAAAGTATTGCTATCGGTTCAAATTTCCGACATGCGGTTTTCGACGGATCTGTACGTTTCAGAGCCCTCCGAGTCTGTGCCAAGAATATCTCGGAAACTAGAAAACCGATTTTGTTGCTTCTTTTTTTTATTTTGTAGAGTTTAGAATACTGATGCCAGTGACACAAATTGGGTGCGCAATGGAGGCGAAATAAATGAAAACCATATTTTTCTCTAGACTGTAGCGCTAAAACGACTTAAGGATTTTGGTGATACATTCCTATAATTTTCTAATTAATGTCCTTTCAATTTTTGTACATTTACTAAATTCTCGAGAAAATTCAGAAAAAAAGATACAAAGAAAAGAAAAATGTAATGAGACCTAACTCACTAAGTATGTATTCTACAGTAAAATTGATATAAAAAATTTTGAAAGTTCATTAAATTACCTTAAAAACAACAAAAAAAAAAAAATCATCGGAATCGAACCAGTTTAGCGATGGTACAGCGTATTATATCTTCTACACATGTTTTAATTTATTACTTTCCTACCTATACTAGGTAAGGAAAGTATTGCGATCGGGTTAAATTTCCGACATGGCGTTTTCGACAGATCTATACGTTTCAGAGGCTCCTTTGTCCGAAAAACACATTTTAAGCCATTGGTCTGTCCGTTTTTATAAGGTAACGAAATTGCCTACAAAACTACATGAAAATCGTTCAGTCGGACAACTATTAACGAAGTTATAACTATTCAATTCCGTATGTAAGAATACGGGTCTAAGCGCTGAATGAGAGAGAAAAAAAGAAAAGTAAGTGAAAGTAAGAAAATCTGTTGCCCACACAAACATCACACAAGTTATTCTCTACTTTTAATAGAAATTATTATTTGACAAAATTGGGATGAGGTAAAATTTTTTTTGATTAGCGAAAATAGAGTATAGTGAATATTTACGCTGATCGTCCACAAGCCGGTTTACGTTGCTTTAGTTTATCTAAGGAATCGTACTCAAATATTTTCTTTGATCAATTTTCAGGAAACTAAATCTAATCAATTTTTTTTTATGGATATATATAAAGAAATAAAAACCTTTCTGAAATAGGTAGGAAAGTCGTGTGAGTGGACACACCAGATTGTTTAATATTTATTTACAAAGAACAGAACGATATGCAATTTATAGAGATGTGTGGCCTAATCTCTCCCACCAAATCTTTCCCCCCTCCACCACCCCTCCTTTAAAATATTAAAATTAATAAATATTTACTTCAAGGGCTCACATCAGGGAGGTCAATGAAGCTAAAAGACAACTGTGATCAAACATTAAAAGTAATTTAAATGGAAAAAAAAAATACAAATTTTGAAAACCTGTATCTCGTATAATATTTGGTTTATCGAACCGGTTCTGGTCTTAAATCGTAGCAAACTTAATTTAGTTTAGAAATATACGGTATGGATTTTATCAAAAATGTGATGCTTCATGGATAAAATAAGGAAAAAACCCCAAAAAATATTTTGGGATATTCAAAAGTGATCCGGGAGAGGCGCCTAGATCGAAAACTTTTACATCTCAATCAAAACGACACATACAAATAAAGGATATGAAATAATAGTAGATAACGAAAATATGCCCGAGAGAATTAGTGGTGAGTCTGAGAATGATGAAAATGATGCTAAAAACAGTGTGTTATTTAATATAATAGTAATAATAATATTTTTTTAATATTAATTAAATATTTAAAATAGATAATTGTTTCTTGATTAGAAAAAAAAATTCAGAGAGGTAGAGTAGAGAAAAAATGGAAAGTTAAATTAAAACAGGAAGAAAAACAAAATTAGAGTTAAATGGAAAATAATAATTATAATGTTGAATTGATTTAATTTAAGATAAGCTTTGTAAATAGAGTGGAGTCAAATTAATTTTCGATAAATAATGTGTAAGGTGAATAGTGGAAAAAATGTGGTGCGGGAGGCACACGGAGTTTGGTTGTCGTAAAGTGGGGGCCGACGAGTTAGGACAAAAAGAGTTGGTGATACGGTGGTACGACTGATACGATAAGACAGGTTGTTTCTCGTGGTGACAGATTCGTCGATATCAAAATAAGTGATTCTGGTGTACTGTTTTTTTTAAACGTGGGTTAAGAAACGAAACGTCCGAAAAGAGATTTGGGAAATAAATACCTACTACCAACCTGAAGAAATCAACTCCTGGAATTTGGAGTGGAAATAGAGCGACTTGACTTAAAGACGACCCTACATCACCAGCAGATGAAGGAAACCACAACAATCCTAAACAATTAAAATTGTTATTTCTCATAAGGTGTACAAAACACAACTTTCCATTAAATATCGATTATTAAATTTAACATTAAATATCTAACATTAACATTTAACATAACATTAAATATTTAACATTAACATTTAACATAAAATTAAATATTTAACATTAAATTCCAACCATTAAATATCGACTGGAGATGATTTGATATCCAAAGTTAAGTTTTTGAGAATGAGAGAATTGAAGTAAAATATAATAATAAATGCATTTCTAATAAGCTTATGCTAGAAAGGCGCTTTTTATTATTATCCAATACTTCAGGCAAGTTCTATTCCAAGAATATTTTTCTCTTGTGTTTACTATCTCATTCGTACTATTTCTAGTTACAGAACCATTTGACTTCCTCATACTTTTCTTTCTTAAATTATAAATTTAATATGGACAAGATAATCAAATATAACGATAAATATAGCTTAAAATGCTATATAATATAGCTTTAAGTGCAATGAAAGGTGCAAAAATGTGTAATTTGACCCAAGGAAAATCAAAATCGTTTAATATGTTATAAAGACAGCAAAACGTGCAATATTAGATTTTAAAATGTTATACATAGGAGCAGAAAATTCTCGGATAGTCACTTTTTATATCATTGGTGTCAGGCCACGTTGTTAAATTAAATATTAACGGGTTCTTATTGTTTGTTGGTGAAAATAAGCAAACTAACCTTACCTTCAAGAGTTAGAAATTATAAAGAAATTGTATCTAATATTTATATAGAGGTACTTATATTAATTGAAAATATTTAATTTTACTGCAGCTGTATGTTTGTTTTAATTTGTCTTTTTCAACTGAATTGTTTCAATAAAAATATATATGTTTTCTGTATATATGTTGTGAATGTGTTCATATCTCACTATAATTATTGTCAACGTGACAGATTATTATATTTCTAAATAAAAAAAACTAAAAAAAAAAAAAAAAAAAAAAAGGTACTAAAAACACGTATATGCTTAGTTGCTTTCCACTTAGATCGTAAGTGGAATTTGAACACAAAATTTAGAAAAAAGGTGACCTATAAAAATATTAGGCCGTTTGGCCTATACAACCTCCTTATTTTGACATTTTGGGGGTGTAGGTCACGCCAAATTAGGACTTAGTAATTTAGAAGCCCACCTTTTTTCTCGAATTTGCGCTCAAATTATCTTGCGATTCAAGTGGAAAGAAAATGAGTGTGTATGAGTTTTTATAACTTAATTAAATAGACGAAGTTTGAAGATCTCCAGATTGTCAACGCACCAATTCCGATAATTTTCGTTAATAAAATAGTTGTAGGTTACGAAGACTATTTACGAAGTTTCAGGTGGATGTTAGTAATTTCATAAAAAGGGATCTGTATCATGAACTATAAGATACTGTTAAATCTATTGCAACATACTGACTACATGGAAGAGAAATAAAAAGTTAAAATTATGAATATAAGAGGTAATGAGTAAAAGTAGCAATATAACAAAAATAGAGCCAGGGATATGGAAAAGAAAGTAAGGAGAAAAAGGCAAATGAGGAGAATACTGAGATAAAAGAAGAATATTATTGCACTTTTTTTTGTTGTTCTCTTAATTTATTGAAGAGAATACCTCGTGTCTTGGTGACGTGTGATTAAAAAGGATTTCAAGTAGGTAATTAAATAAATAAGATCAGCAACATAGAATAAAATGTTATGAAAATCATTGGATAGATCTGAAACGAAAAAGAAGAAATTTATATTAAAATTATTTTATAATTCTTTATTTCAAAGTCATTCACAGTGAACACTATATACAAATATATTGCACAAATAGAAAAAAAAAAAACGAATATTCATATATACATTAAAGAAACAAAACAAAATCTAGCATAATTTTGTAAAAAGATCTCTTGAGTATCTCTTTTAATAATATAACAAGTATTTTATGAAGCCAAAACGTCAGCCAAAATTTGAAATTGATTTATTTTTATTTGTGTTTCTTATTGTGGCTACAAACTGCAGTTACCTTCTCATACCATATATATATTATGAGCCAAGTTCCTAAACTCAGCACTGATCTCATTGGTGACATCTTTTCGTCCAGTTAACAATTAACTATTTCTCAGCCTTTATAAAATTCATTATACGGAATAAAATTGTAAATAACTTCTTTTAATGTTTTTAAAATTAATTTTACAAAGAATTCGTTTTTTTTTTGTTAATGTATTTTGCATTTTTCATAATAATATAACTATTACTATAAGTTAGATTATTTTGTATTGAATATAATAATAAAAAAAATCTAGTGCCCGCCACACACAACATTTAGTTACCGCTCAACTTTGAATAGAAATTATTTTCTAGCCATGTTGGACTATCAAATTATCAAATTTTTCAATTGCATTTTTAACAATAGCTAAAAGCTTACAGCTAATAAATCATAAATGCCGTTAAAATAACAAAAGTTCTATTTATTATATCACCGGTGGATCATGGATTGTACGGTCCATTGATCCATTGATGCGATAGACAATATTTTGATGATAATCCATCTGGCAGTGTACGAAGAGCTGGAGCAGAATTAAATATTACGCCAACTATAGTATGGAGAACTCTCATTGCAGATGGACATCATCCATATAATTATCAACGGGTACAAAATTTAATACCACAAGATTTTTGGCAAAAAAGAAAATTTTCAGTTTGGCACTTAAATCAAGTTGAGCAAAATCCACAATTTTCGGGAAAATTCACTGGAAAGATGAAGCTACTGTAGGAGCAGGTTAAACCATATGATTTAATTTAATTTGATGAACAATCGATATCATATGTAAATAATATAATGTGTTCAGATGTTTTTATGGTTATAAAATGTAATGTTTGTGGATATAAATAAATTGTGTTGATTAGCAAATCTATAGCTTTTTTAAAGATATTTATTAAAGATAATCAATCTTAACTTACGTAACATTAATAAAACGACCAGTAATACGACCTTTACAAGAAGACGTATCTTCAATCAGAAAAAAATCATCTCTGGTCGTTGGAAAATTTAATTTCCTAAAAGATTACAAGATGATTTTTTTAAATAAATGGAGTTATTAGTTACGAAGTTCATAGGAGTTATGAAAAAAATGCTAAATATAACTTTTGGAAGAATTTGATAATTAAATAAAAGAGGAAAAAAGAAAAATACTTATCCAGGTTAAATGAATATCCGGAAATAATAGTAAGAAGGTATATGTATAATATATAATTGGAAAGCGGAGAATTTAAAAAAAATATATAATATAAAAAGTTGTAAAATAAAATGGGCATGTATACAGGGTGTTTTAGGGTTAAGTGACCAAACTACAAAAATGAATTAAAGACCACAAAACAAGAAAAAAAAATCCTCTGAAGGTATGTCCGGAACGCTTTGTTTAGGAGATATTCAAACCTAAAGAGTTTTATTTTTATGAATTATTTACATCATATGAAATAAATAAAACCTATTTGTTTGTTATAACTACTTTAATAATTAAATTTAAGCATTAACATTCATATTAAATGTTGTTTAAAGTGAAGATGTTTTTCTTGCCGCCTCGACTCAATACGGGCACATTTTTGATTTTTTTTAATAATGGTTACTATGATTTAATTGAACATATTCCACTACAGCTGAGAAGGGACATGTGGCTTCAATTAGATCCTGCACATTACGGAAGAGATCCACGACAATGGCTAAAACCATCCCAATCAATGGATTAGCCGTGCAGGGCCAGTGGCTAGGCCTGCACGCTCTCCAGACCTGACACGACTGGATTTTTTTTGTTTGGTGTGACATTAAACAAAAAGTCTATGCAAGTCCGGTCAATGACCTTAATTCCTTGCGAAGTAGGAGATAATTGAATCTTGTGAAACAATAACACATATTCAGTGCCGTCCTGCTACTGCTGCTGTTGAAGAAAGATGCTGAGCCTGTCTTAATGCTCAAGGAAATCACTTTGAACAACATTTAATATGAATTTAATATTTACGTTTAATTAATAAAGTAGTTGGAACAAATAAATAAGTTTCATTTACTTGACATAACGTAAATAATTCATAACAATGAAAATCTTTAGGTGTGAATATCTCCTAAGCAGAGCGTTTGCGGAAATACCTTCATCGGAATTTTTTTTTCTTGTTTTGAAGTCCTTAATTCATATTTTCAGTTTGGCCACTTAACCCTGAAACACCCTGATATATTGTCATTATTATAATGATTTAGAAATTTTGTCTTTGATTTCTATTAGCAGGACATTCTTTAATTGTATGCTAGAGGGTTCCTTTCTGATTACAATTATCACACTCAGCAGGGTTTACAACTCCAATACGCTGAAGATACACATTGCATAATCCATGATTTGTTCTAAGCCTAGAAAAAATTTTAACTTCGTCTTTTGATAGATTCAATTAAAAAAAAACCAAGGCTTACTTGAAATTCGCGGCATCTATCTGTGTAAGACTCCTGTGCTATGTATTGAACATAGCAAATAAGTTTTTTAAATTATTATGAGGTGTAGAAAAAAAAGTTGGAATATCCCAACACCAAACACATCAGGTACCTGCCTGGAACCTTCAAGGACCGACCTATATCTGGAACCTGGGAAAGGCTCAAAATTAAAACTAGTTAGTAAGTAACTGGTTCCTTTTAGGGTGTTACCAGTTACTGTGAAGTAATGGGGTGGAGTTAAGAAACAATGAAAACTATCCTTGCCCCAACCTGAATGTTTCTGTAAAATCTCCCGAGAAGTACAAAAAGGAGGTCTTATGTTGATTTTCGGCCTTGAGAATAGGTCTTATGTTTTCTTCCGGCTTGGGGACTGAAGCCTTGTCCCGACATAGACCATGAAGATGGGCTTCCTGACAGTTTTTGGATCTGGGCTTGACGAGATGACCTCGGATCAGCAGATGCAGCGATGAAACGTACCATCTATATCCAATTCACATATCATAATAGCTAAGTTGTAATTCCCAATCCTAATGTTATAATATTTCATGGCAATAATTCTCAAAACAATCCATCTGAAATCATACCTGCACAGTCATTATTAAATCATGTTTTTATTTAATTTATTGTATATAGTATTTGCATATTAAGATTTCTATGAAATATTTGTATATTATTCTTTTTTAAACATAGAAATAAATTATATTTTTTAGTAAAAGTTAGTTTAATTCTGCCACCTATCTATATCATGATGATCACAGGTAATGTTAGTAATTAGAAAGCATGATAAACACAAACCAGCCTTTGAGAAAAGAAATTCAATTAATTAATCATTGACCAAATACATTATAGATCCAAATTTGTTTACTAATCTTTCATTATTAATTTTGATTAAACATTTCTGGGTAATTATCATAAATAAATACCAAGTGGCATCCCGAATAAAATTCAACACCCCAAAACGCAGCACCTGATAATGTAGGGACCATATATTTAACATATAAGAAGGAAGTTGGGATTAGAGAAAAAATGACGTGAGTACCGATTTTGTTAACCACTTCCTCCTCTTACACTCGGGCAAATATCTTATCCTTGACATGGCTATATCTTGTGATTTTCTTTCTTCGACCAGTTTGAAAAGTAATTCTTTGCTATCCGAAGAAATTAACATTTATAAACCGATATCTGATAGTAACACTTTGCATACCATCCATAATGATAAGGCACACTTCTTTATTCTCTCCCTTATCGCTAATAGTATATAAAATAATATTCTCCTGACTTCAGTTGCAGAAGAGAGGACATCCACGAAAGATGGAGCTTTATGCGTTACTGTTATTTATCGTAAGTAATTAGTTGCTAATTTAAAAAAAAATGTCTTGTATAAAAATTTATAAATTGAAAATTAAGTTAACTGTAACAAGTATTTGTTCGATATACAAGTTATAATTAATTGAGGACTACGATCAAATGGCAGCTCAACTGTTTTAAGTCGCTAAATCGCACTAGATTACTATATTACTTACTAATCAGTCCATTGGATATTGATAATAAAACAAAAGAGCGTTAGGGGTCCATAAGTTTGAAGAGTTCTACAAACTTCAGTTTAGAGGCTCTAAAACTCTAACCCACTTTTTAAACATTCTCCCCGTGACAAATGTCAAAAATTTGCAAGCGAAATAAAAACGCATCTCAATAAATATTTAGCAAAATAACAGTTCATAACGGTTCATATATAACACAGTAAATCAATCTTAAAAAACAAATAAAGAAATAGAAAATAACTTATGCGAAAACCTAATACTATTAGAGAAGAAGAATTTTACAACATTGATCACTTAGTTAGATTCATGCGTTTCTGAGAACTAACATAACATTATATCTATGAGAAGGAATTGATCGGGGGGTGCGGTCAAATTAATAAATTAAACAAGTAGAATTATTTAATTTTTGCCGACGTTTCGACCCACTTTGCAGGTCTTCATCAGGGCGTTCAGGGCGTCTTCATCAGTAGCACTGCGGGAGCCAGTTGAAACACTGTCTTTCAACTGCCTCCCGCTGTGCTACATCCTACGCCATGATGAAGACCTGCAAAGTGGGTTAAAGCGAATTAAATAATTCTACTTGTTTAATTTATTAATTTGACCGCACCCCCCGATCAACTCCTTCTCATATTATATCAACGGTCAACTATCTCTACATCATTATGAATACATTGTATCTAATGTAATACTGATTTTTTAAAGACATTGTCGTCATTTCAATTAATAAAAATGAAATATTCAATTCCAAGACATTCATGCGTCTAGGTAGTTGATAATGTCAATAGTTTAATAGAAAAAAACAACAACATAAAACACTGATTTTATGTGTTATGAACTAACAAGGTCACTGAAACAAGTGAATCAACGAAGTCCTTATAAGGTCATACAGATGCCGGATTAGAATTTCAATGATTTCGCAGGAATAATAAAATTGTATTGTTTCAAGTTCGTAAATGTAACGTTTCTTATGTTTAGTCAGAGATTCCCATCTGTGAAATCCCAACATTATCCAGTTGCAATGAGTGTAACAACTTTTCACCTATCAATGGCAGGCAATGCAAATCTCGTAATTTTATTTTAGTAAACTTTACAATGGAAAATAACGTTTAATAATTAATAGGCGTACAATCCATAATCATTTGTAGGTTGAATATAGAAATGAACTTTCAAATCTCTCAAGGCATATATAGATCAGAGACTGGAGTTATGTGGTTTGCAATTACAGATGAAGTTACGTGGTTTTTATTGCCTACCGTTGATACAATTAAAAGGGGTTTGTTATTATAACGGGCTTAATGCTTTGCTAGCTGTAATCTTTAAGCTGTAGGTCCGTTAAAAATGCACTTAAAAAATTTTATACTTGCTCAAAATTGCCAGAAAATAATTTCTATTCAAAGTAGAGCGGTAAGTGAAAGCTGTGTGTTGCGCGCACTAGATTTTTTCAGAGGCATCGGTAGACAAAAAACTACCATAAAAAGGAAAAAAAAAGAAACAGTTGGTCCTCGTTACCGTGATAATCTTGGCACAGACTGACAGATTCACAGTATAATACATACTTTTTTTGTGCTCTATTAAAACCGTTTAGAAGAGGATTTGAAAAATGTTGGGAGGCTTTGTTCTCGAAGGTTGGGATAAAGCTGATATTTTTTAGTAGGAGGGAGGGGAGGGGAGAGAAGGAAAGGGCACACAAGAACACTAGCATTAGGTCACAACTAATTAGATACGGCAATGCTTCACCCATTTCAGAACGTATTCCAGATGACAAGACTCTTGGTGTAGAAGTGTTGTATATCGAATCTCCTTGATAGAGTTTTCTTGACAAATAATGACTGAAAGAACTAATTCACAAATAATAGGACGGATGCCTCAGACAGAAACGTAGTAATAATAACATTGACTTAATTGTTGAATTTATTTGTTGCAGGTCGGATGTTCGGGTATTCAATGGAAAGCAATGAATGATTTTAAGAAAACTTTTAAGGAATATTCGAAAACTTCAGCAAATACAATGTCTCGTATTCAGAATATTTTAAATGCTTCTAAAATGGACACAGAAATATTTTTTAACAATTCATACTCAAATAATCCAGAAGTAAAGAGAATAATCAGAAGAAGGTCATCCAATGATAGATGTTTGGCAAAATTCATTGATGAAAACAACTTAAAGTATATGTTTGAAAATAAAATTTATCAATTACAGATCCCGTTGCGTAGAAGACTTTTAGAAATCAGAGAAATATTAAATAAAATAGGATCCTCAATGGACATTTATGAAAGGGTCGCAGATAGCATATTTCGGAGTTGTAAATCTTTAAATGGAAACTGTTTCGACGAAACTAATGAATGGTTAAGATCAACTATATATTCATTATCTTGCGCAATACATCGAGACTGTCAGATCAGTAATAACAACACGAACCATTCTATACGGAAAAGAACAATTTGTCCAAGGAGCCACTTTACTTGTGCATATGGCATGTGTATTTCAGGCAATTTCTTTTGTGATGGTGAATGTGATTGTGCAGATTGTAGTGATGAGCCTAAAGATTGCGTAAAGGATTGTCCCAGATTCCGTTGCAGTGAAAATTTTCGCTGTATTTCGTACCATAAAAAGTGTGATGGTAAAGACGACTGCGGTGATGGGACAGATGAAGAAGAATGTGCAAAATACCATAGTACTACAAACAAACTGTTAAATCGAATGAAAAATTGTTCCGTTGATGCAGGGGAATTCTTATGTAGAAATGCGAAGTGTATAGCTATTCAAATGGTTTGCGATGGGCACAATGACTGTGGCGATTGGACGGACGAAGGCGATCATTGCAAAGTGGGTCAGTGTTCTGAGGCATGTAGTAAGAAGGGCGGGATTTGCTCAACTGTGCCTCATGGTTCCGAATGCGTTTACGAATGCCCACCCGAAACCTACGAAACCTCTAGAGGCTGCAGTCTTACACCAGATCCTCCTTTCACAACCCTCGTTCAAATTCTTGAAGACACTCCACGTCTCACTACAAGGTTTGGGGGTAGATTGAAATTTCTCAAAACTAAAACTGTAAGGATGATTTCTAAATCTTTGTTGGAAGTTGTGAAATGTAGAAAACAGCGACGGCGTTCATTTACACACCCAATAAACGATATTGGAATCATGGATGACGAGAATATGCCTGGACAACTCTTTAGTGATGAATCAGAACATGAAGAAGTCGATGATCATAGCAAACATTCAACGAAGGGCGAAACAACCCATTCAAATAAAGGATATGTAATAATTGCACATGACGACAATTTGCCCGGGAAACTTAGTGGTGAGTCTGGAAGTGATGCTAAAAACCGACCTACAAAAATCAACCCAACATCTTCCAATAAGGGAATTAAAGTAATCATTGGTAACAAAAAACCATCTGAAAGTAATAAAGGTGAATTCGGAAATTATGATCACGACGCTGAAAAAAGACCTATACATACTAAACCAGTCCCTACGAATATAGTAATTGTCGATGACGAAAATTTGCCTGGGATACTCAGTGGTGAGAATGGGAATGATGGAAGTGATGCTACAAACCGACCTACAAAAATCAACCCAACATCTTCGAATAAGGGAATTAAAGTAATCATTGGTAACAAAAAACCATCTGAAAGTAATAAAGGTGAATTCGGAAATTACGATCACAACGCTGAAAAAAGACCTATACATACTAAACCAGTCCCTACGAATATAGTAATTGTCGATGACGAAAAGTTGCCTGGGATACTCAGTGGTGAGAATGGGAATGATGGAAGTGATGCTAAAAACCGACCTACAAAAATCAACCCAACATCTTCGAATAAGGGAATTAAAGTAATCATTGGTAACAAAAAACCATCTGAAAGTAATAAAGGTGAATTCGGAAATTACGATCACAACGCTGAAAAAAGACCTATACATACTAAACCAGTCCCTACGCATATAGTAATTGTCGATGACGAAAAGTTGCCTGGGATACTCAGTGGTGAGAATGGGAATGATGAAAGTGATGCTAAAAACCGACCTACAAAAATCAACCCAACATCTTCGAATAAGGGAACTGTAGAAATCATTGGTAGCAAAAAACCATCTGAAAGTAAAAAAGGTGAATTCGGAAATAACGATCACAACGCTGAAAAAAGACCTATAGATACTAAACCAGTCCCTACGAACATAGTAATTGTAGATGACGAAAATATGCCGGGCAGACTTAGTGGTGAATCTGGAAATGATGGAAAAAAAGATAAAACCAGACCTTCTTCGGATATCCCAATAGCCGCTACGAATAAAACACCTAGTGTAATCGTTAGTGGCGGAAATATGCCTGGAAGTCATAATGGCGGATTAGAAGACAATTTTCACAAACCTAAAAAAAGACCTACGAATACCAGACCGACACCTTCGAATCCAGGAACTAAAGAAATTGTTGATGATGATCAAACACCTGGGAGTCATAATGGCGGATACGAAAGCAATGCTCACAAACCTGGAAAACGACCTACGAATACCAACCCGAAACCTTCGAAGCCAGGAACTGAAGATATTGTTGGGGACCATAAAAGACCTGAGAGCCATAATGGCGGATTTGAAAACAATGTTCACAAACCTGGCAAAAGACCTACGAATACCAGCCCGAAACCTTCGAATCCAGGAACTGAAGAAATTGTTGATGATGATCAAACACCTGGGAGTCATAATGGCGGATACGAAAGCAATGCTCACAAACCTGGAAAAAGACCTACGAATACCAACCCGAAACCTTCGAATCCAGGAACTGAAGATATTGTTGGGAACCATAAAAGACCTGAGAGCCATAATGGCGGATTTGAAAACAATGTTCACAAACCTGGCAAAAGACCTACGAATACCAGCCCGAAACCTTCGAATCCAGGAACTGAAGAAATTGTTGATGATGATAAAACACCTGGGAGTCATAATGGCGGATACGAAAGCAATGTTCACAAACCTGGCAAAAGACCTACGAATACCAGCCCGAAACCTTCGAATCCAGGAACTGAAGAAATTGTTGATGATAATAAAACACCTGGGAGTCATAATGGCGGATACGAAAGCAATGTTCACAAACCTGGCAAAAGACCTACGAATACCAGCCCAACACCTTCGTATCCAGGAACTGAAGAAATTGTTGATGATAATAAAACACCTGGGAGTCATAATGGCGGATACGAAAGCAATGTTCACAAACCTGGCAAAAGACCTACGAATACCAGCCCAACACCTTCGTATCCAGGAACTGAAGAAATTGTTGATGATAATAAAACACCTGGGAGTCATAATGGCGGATACGAAAGCAATGTTCACAAACCTGGCAAAAGACCTACGAATACCAGCCCAACACCTTCGTATCCAGGAACTGAAGAAATTATTGATGATAATAAAACACCTGGGAGTCATAATGGCGGATACGAAAGCAATGTTCACAAACCTGGCAAAAGACCTACGAATACCAGCCCAACACCTTCGTATCCAGGAACTGAAGAAATTGTTGATGATAATAAAACACCTGGGAGTCATAATGGCGGATACGAAAGCAATGTTCACAAACCTGGCAAAAGACCTACGAATACCAGCCCAACACCTTCGTATCCAGGAACTGAAGAAATTGTTGATGATAATAAAACACCTGGGAGTCATAATGGCGGATACGAAAGCAATGTTCACAAACCTGGCAAAAGACCTACGAATACCAGCCCGAAACCTTCGAATCCAGGAACTGAAGAAATTGTTGATGATGATCAAACACCTGGGAGTCATAATGACGGATACGAAAGCAATACTCACAAACCTAAAAAAAGACCTACGAATACCAACCCAACACCTTCAAATCCAGGAACTGAAGAAATTGTTAATGATGATCAAACACCTGGGAGTCATAATGGCGGATACGAAAGCAATGCTCACAAACCTGGCAAAAGACCTACGAATACCAGCCCAACACCTTCGTATCCAGGAACTGAAGAAATTGTTGATGATAATAAAACACCTGGGAGTCATAATGGCGGATACGAAAGCAATACTCACAAACCTAAAAAAAGACCTACGAATACCAACCCAACACCTTCAAATCCAGGAACTGAACAATTTGTTGTTGATGATCAAACACCTGGTAGTCATAATGGCGGATACGAAAGCAATGCTCACAAACCTAAAAAAAGACCTACGAATACCAGCCCGAAACCTTCGAATCCAGGAACTGAAGAAATTATTGATGATGATCAAACACCTGGGAGTCATAATGGTGGATACGAAAGCAATGCTCACAAACCTAAAAAAAAACCTACGAATACTAGCCCGAAACCTTCGAATACAGGAACTGAAGAAATTGTTGATGATGATCAAACACCTGGGAGTCATAATGGCGGATACGAAAGCAATGCTCATATACCTAAAAAAAAACCTACGAATACCAGCTCGAAACCTACGAATTCAGGAACTGAAGAAATTGTTGATGATGATCAAACACCTGGGAGTCATAATGGCGGATACGAAAGCAATGCTCACAAACCTAAAAAAAGACCTACGAATACCAGCCCGAAACCTTCGAATCCAGGAACTGAAGAAATTATTGATGATGATCAAACACCTGGGAGTCATAATGGTGGATACGAAAGCAATGTTCACAAACCGAAAAAAAGACCTACGAATACCAGCCCGAAACCTTCGAATCCAGCAACTGAAGAAATTGTTGATGATGATCAAACACCTGGGAGTCATAATGGCGGATACGAAAGCAATGCTCACAAACCTAAAAAAAGACCTACGAATACCAGCCCGAAACCTTCGAATCCAGCAACTGAAGAAATTGTTGATGATAATAAAACACCTGGGAGTCATAATGGCGGATACGAAAGCAATACTCACAAACCTAAAAAAAGACCTACGAATACCAACCCAACACCTTCAAATCCAGGAACTGAACAATTTGTTGTTGATGATCAAACACCTGGTAGTCATAATGGCGGATACGAAAGCAATGCTCACAAACCTAAAAAAAGACCTACGAATACCAGCCCGAAACCTTCGAATCCAGGAACTGAAGAAATTATTGATGATGATCAAACACCTGGGAGTCATAATGGTGGATACGAAAGCAATGCTCACAAACCTAAAAAAAAACCTACGAATACTAGCCCGAAACCTTCGAATACAGGAACTGAAGAAATTGTTGATGATGATCAAACACCTGGGAGTCATAATGGCGGATACGAAAGCAATGCTCATATACCTAAAAAAAAACCTACGAATACCAGCTCGAAACCTACGAATTCAGGAACTGAAGAAATTGTTGATGATGATCAAACACCTGGGAGTCATAATGGCGGATACGAAAGCAATGTTCACAAACCTATAAAAAGACCTACGAATACCAGCCCGAAACCTTCGAATCCAGCAACTGAAGAAATTGTTGATGATGATCAAACACCTGGGAGTCATAATGGCGGATACGAAAGCAATGCTCACAAACCTAAAAAAAGACCTACGAATACCAGCCCGAAACCTTCGAATCCAGGAACTGAAGAAATTATTGATGATGATCAAACACCTGGGAGTCATAATGGTGGATACGAAAGCAATGTTCACAAACCGAAAAAAAGACCTACGAATACCAGCCCGAAACCTTCGAATCCAGGAACTGAAGAAATTGTTAATGATGATCAAACACCTGGGAGTCATAATGGCGGATACGAAAGCAATGCTCACAAACCTAAAAAAAGACCTACGAATACCAGCCCGAAACCTTCGAATCCAGCAACTGAAGAAATTGTTGATGATGATCAAACACCTGGGAGTCATAATGACGGATACGAAAGCAATGCTCACAAACCTAAAAAAAGACCTACGAATACCAGCCCGAAACCTTCGAATCCAGCAACTGAAGAAATTGTTGATGATGATCAAACACCTGGGAGTCATAATGACGGATACGAAAGCAATGCTCACAAACCTAAAAAAAGACCTACGAATACCAGCCCGAAACCTTCGAATCCAGGAACTGAAGAAATTATTGATGATGATCAAACACCTGGGAGTCATAATGGTGGATACGAAAGCAATGTTCACAAACCTAAAAGAAGACCTACTAATACCAGCCCGAAACCTTCGAATCCAGCAACTAAAGAAATGGTTGATGATGATCAAACACCTGGGAGTCATAATGGCGGATACGAAAGCAATGCTCACAACCCTAAAAAAAGACCTACGAATACCAGCCCGAAACCTTCGAATGCAGCAACTGAAGAAATTGTTGATGATGATCAAACACCTGGGAGTCATAATGGCGGATACGAAAGCAATGCTCACAAACCTAAAAAAAGACCTACGAATACCAGCCCGAAACCTTCGAATCCAGGAACTGAAGAAATTGTTGATGATGATCAAACACCTGGGAGTCATAATGGCGGATACGAAAGCAATGCTCACAAACCTAAAAAAAGACCAACGAATACCAACCCAACACCTTCGAATCCAGGATCTGAAGAAATTGTTGATGATGATCAAACACCTGGGAGTCATAATGGCGGATACGAAAGCAATGCTCACAAACCTAAAAAAAGACCTACGAATACTAGCCCGAAACCTTCGAATCCAGGAACTAAAGAAATTGTTGGGAACCATAAAAGACCTGAGAGTCATAATGGCGAATACGAAAGCAATGTTCACAAACCTAAAAAAAGACCTACGAATATAAACCCAACACCTTCGAATCCAGCAACTGAAGAAATTATTGATGATGATCAAACACCTGAGAGTCATTATGACGGATCCGAAAACAATGTTCACAAACCTGGAAAAAGACCTACGAATACCAATCCAACACCTTCGAATCATGGAAATGAGGAAATTGTTGATAATGATGATAAGCCTGGGAGATTTACTGATGAGTACGGATATGGTGATAACAAGGGTAACACCAGACCATCTATTAATATCAAACCAACCCCTACGAAAGAAGCACATGAACAAATTGTGAAGAACGATGATAATAAATCCGATAGACTTAGAAGTGACTCTGAAAATGATGAAGATAGGGCTACAATCAGACCGAAGGGCACTAATCTCACACCGAAGCCGAACCTAAATATAGGAAGGCTAATTCCCAGAAATCTGAAACGACGAAATCGCTGTAAGCCTCGCGTGAGGTCAATGGTAATTTGAGATCACTACAAAAACGTTTTTCCTTGATTTCAAAAATATAGTTTAGAAAATAGGCTAATCATGTTTAATAAATAATTAGTATACTATTGATGAATTAGTTCTTATGGTGTTGTAGCAGTTATAGGAACACTCTTCTGTGATATACTCGTCTCTCACAGTGTTAATTAAAAAATGTACAGGTTTTAACATTAGAAATAATAATGTTTTATTGTTTGTATTTGTAGAAACATATATAACAATAAATAACTGGTTGGTGTTTCATTTTTAGGTTTAATAATCCTAATCATTATATTATTGTTGATGTGAATTTAAAAAGTATAAATTATACAATTATTATAAAAAGCTTATATTTGGTTAGATAAAAAGCTGTTATTTTCTCCTTATGACTTTTAATGTATGTTTTACTATATTCTAGATAATAATAAAAATGAATGGATATGAAAATTTTATTTGTTTACGGGGAATGCCCCGTACAAATAGAGTTGGCTATAATGGTAACAATGAATACATTAATATGAAATATATTTACAATTTATATACAAAGTAAAGTTCATTAGGATTCATTGACAACAACCTCTCTTGATAACAACAAAGCATCTGACTGTATGCCTAAATATAAACAATGAAATATAATATAATACCTTGGTATGTATTGAACATAGCAAATACTTTTTTAAAACTTAATATGGGCTGCGGAAGTCAAAATTGAATGAAACCGACTTCTGACATCAAGGAAGGGTCAAAGTAACTGGTAGCTAGTAACTAGTTAAGTAACTTTTGGGGTGTTACATGTTATTGTGAAGTTATAGGGTGAAGCTAAGAACCAATGAAAACCATCCTTGCCCCACCCTGAATATTTCTTTAAAATCTTCCGAGAAGTAGGAAAAGAGGTCTAATGTTGGTTTTTTGTCTTGAGGATAGGTCTTATGTTTTCTTCCAGCTTGGGGACTGAGGCCTTGGCTCTACATAGAACATGAAGATGGGATCCTGGCAGATTTTGGACCTGGGCTTGACGAGATGACCTCGGATCAGCAAGCGCAGCGATGATCTGCTAGTTACACCACTTCACTTACCACAATAGCCCATAATAGCTAATTTGTAATTCCCAATCCTAATGTTGTAATATTTCATGGCAATAATTCTCAAAACAGTCCATCTGAAATCATACCTTACAATTAATTATTAAATTCTTTGAATCATGCATTAAGTTCATTGTTTATAGTATTTGCACATTAAGATTATTTGTATATAATTCTTTATCAAAAATAGAAATAAAATAAGTTTTTTAGTAAAATTTATTTTAATTCTGCCACCTATTTATATCATGATGACCACAGGTAATGTTGGTAATTAGAGAGCATGATAAACACAAACCAACTCTTGAGAAAAGAAATCTAATTAATTAATTCTGGACCAATCAATATATTATAGATCCAAATTCATTTTACTAATTTTTTATTAAACATTTCTGGATAATTATCATCAATAATTATCCAGTGGCATCTCGAATAAAATTGAACACCCCAAAACGTAGCAATTTCATTTAATACAATAATTAAACGTCAGAACATAGCAAGCAATAAAATGACGAATAGTAATAAATAGCACTAGTGATAAAGATAAATACAGGCATAATATACAATATATAATATAAAAACAGTCAATAGTAAATAGTAAACGATAAAATAAAACACGATATGCATATAAATACGTTTCATGCAAGAATAATAAATACAAAAAGCAGAACAAAGTAAATAAACTTCAAAGTTTTGGAAAAATATATGCAACGTCATTATTCATTGAAAATCTGAAACATTGTCGCATGTAATAAAACAGGATCTTGAGGAAGATTGTCAGTTTTGAATAATTCCAAATAATTCGCCCTGGTCATGTTAATGGAGTGAGGTAGGAAGTGATGGCGGAAGGGAGCGTAAATCGGGCCCCGGACAAAAATATGAAAAAGATCCTGTAATTCATTTAGGTTACAAAGCGTGCAAATTTCTTTTGGCTTGAAATATTAATAAGCATTATTAAACGTTAATTTAATATTATAATTGCAAGATAACCTAATCCGTGTTAGTGTTTTCGTCATATGGAACGGGGCATTTAGTATGAGGTAAGGCTGGTGCTGATCACTCGCTGTATACATATTGAGATACATTGGGCTGTAACTAGTAGGGGTAATCAGTTTTTGTTTACCAAGCTCCTCTATGTGGCTTTTAAACAGGCTTAGCGTTTCATTCATCTCTAGCTGGAATGCACTTGCGTCTTCTAATTCCAGAAAGATAATATTAATAACAATAATGGCTTAGTTAATATTCAGTGCTGATTTCACTAAACGCTATTAAAATACTTCCATTCACTGACCTCCGTCCAAAACAAACCTAGGAATGTTGAAAATATATCAATATACCACTATATTTTTTAAAATATACAGAAATTTTCACCAATAATATTCATATGAATATATAGATATAGAAATTTGATTATCTAATCTATATTTTTCGATAAGTAGAAAAAAATACTGCAAAGACGTCGGGTCAAGTGAGTAAAGTGAACTCGTGGTATGATGTGTTTATTTTATCATCTATAGTGAACGGGTCTCAGGAATGTTAGCCCCTAGGGCGCTACTGTTTGTTGGAGAGGTAGAGAGGGAGTAACAAAATGCCAGACAGCGATCTTGTACAAAAATACTTTAAACTTTAAACATATTCATTGAGAGATATTACAATAATTCACAATTATGGGAATTTTAGGAGTGCGTGGTGGCCGAATGCACAGCACCGCAAGTTGCCCGGCAGCCAGATTATCAGCAATACTTTCCCTTACTATATATTACATATATAGGTAAGTGAAAGTAAAAATACACAACAATGCTTCACTTCGATGTAACACTTTCAAAAACTAAAACAAACGACATTAGCTTTGCAGTAGAACATATGAAATATATTTAGAACGCCATATCTTTGTACCAAATTGTGCGATTTCAACGATTTTTTTGTTTTTAAGGAAATTTAGTAAATTACAATTTTTTTTTTCAACATCAACAAAAGGAGTATAATTCTTGAGTTATTCGAAAAAGTACTCCTGAACAAAGTATGTTCTACCCATATATTTAAAAGGCATCGAGGACAATACTGTTATTACTATAATTCTTTAATTTGTTATTATATATATATATATATATATATATATATATATATATATATATATATATATATATATATATATATATACTATAAATACTTTAAAACGCTAAGTTTCATTGAAATCGGTGCATTCTTTTATATTTTTTCGGCCAACTTCTTGGAAAGAAAGGGCAGATGGTAATGTGTAGAAAGGAGGATCATCGAGTGGGAAGGGGAGACTACTTCTGACTTTAATTCCAAATCTCAATAAAATCGGTCCTTTAGTGTTGGAGACAGGGCGGTCGGACAATAGTTTTTTTTTTCGATTTCTTAATTCTGCGTATCATGAAACGTAATACCTCAAATTTTGAGACGGAGGAGGTAAGGTTTTGAATGTTTTTTACCATTATAATGGTTATATTTGAAAATAATAAATCAAAACAAAACAAAGTTATAGACCATAGTACAGACCTCTTTTTATCAAATTATTAACTTCTTCTTCTTCTCTCACTATCTCCTGTGTGCTGCTAAGCGTGGGGGTAGCTGCCTTTGACCATCTTGTCCAACGGTCCCTGTCCTGTGTAAGTCTTCTCATCTCCGGCATGGTGCTTCCTCTTGCTGCGCCAATTCTCTCTATCAAGTCTGCATACATAAGCCTTGGCCTGCCTCGAGGTCGCCTTCCTCCCGGTCTTGCTTCTAGAAGCCACCTGGCCTTACGGTCATCTCCCATTCTATTAACATGACCATACCACTTCAACTGCCTTTCTTAAATCGTCTCTAGGACGGATCTAACTCCTATCTCATCTCGCACCCTTTCATTCCTTATTCGATCTCGCCTGGTTTTTCCCAATATTTTCCGTAGGAATCTCATTTCTGCAGAGACAATCTTGTTGGCATGGCGGTCCAAGAATGTCCAGCTCTCCGATCCGTATAGCAGCACTGGGAGAAAAACTGATTTGAATAGCAGAATCTTCGCTTTTCTGCTCAACTTTTGCTTTCCAATGAGTGTCATGGATATTTGGTAGTATATTCCATTTGCCTTTTGGACTCTATTCATGACCTCCTGGTATATTCTTCCATCCCTGTCAATCATTGTTCTCAGGTAGCAGTAGATATCGGTTTGCTCAAGGGTCTCTCCATTGCAAGTGATTCTAAGATCCTCGTTCCATCGTCCAACACACATGACCCTGCTTTTGGAGGGATTGATCTGCATACTTCTGAGTTGCAGTTCTTCTTGCCACTCATTCACAGCGATCTGGAGCGATACAGCAGTATCCGCAACCAATACCACATCATCTGCATATAACAATGCCTGTGTCAACACTGGGGTCATATTCCAGTATCCTACTATTGCTCTAGGTGTCCTCCTTTTAAAAAATTTCCAAATGGCATCCATGAAAATTATGAACAGTAGGGGGCTCAGGCTATCGCCCTGTTTACCTCCCCTAAAGAAATGGAATGACCTAGACTCAAAATTATTAACATCCGCCTAAAATTTTGTAAATAACTTCGTAACCTACAACTTTATTATCACAAAAAAATCCCGTATTTCGGGCGTTTTCAATTTGGTGATCGACAAACATTGTCTATTTAACGAGGTACTTAACGAGGTAA
The DNA here is from genome assembly GCA_928085145.1 of Nezara viridula. Lineage (NCBI taxonomy): Eukaryota > Metazoa > Arthropoda > Insecta > Hemiptera > Pentatomidae > Nezara > Nezara viridula. Next base: position 149,278,588 of record OV725080.1, on the reverse strand, counting down.
AACTCACGCACAGCCGTTTGCATTTCACTTGAATCGTTATAAGATTAATATCAAATTATAAGATGATTGGGAGATAAAATCGAGAAAAATCTCGTCCTACAAAAATATTGGCCTGTTTGGCGTGAATTCGACATGTCAAAATAACGAGGTTATATAGGCCAAACGGCCCAATATTTTTGCAGATCATCTTCTTTTTTCGGTTTTGTGATCAAATTATTTAACGATTTAAGTGGAAAGAAAATAATTATTTATAAGATTTTATTACCTCATTAAATTAATTAATTTAATGGGAAAACTCCAAATTTCTGTGAATTTTCTTTGATAAGAAATTTGTTGTCTACGATAAAAATTTGATAAAAGTGGTACCAAGGACTATTAGTTTCATTGTCTTTGGATGGAAAGTAAAAATGTTTTCCTAAATTCAACAAGTTGCAGTTATTGTTGCCCAACACAGGTCAACACACACAAGCACTATGCAATACCAAAACTAAGTCTACCTCACTGTTGGAAGACCAAGACCAAGACTGGTAAAGAATTCGTTTTTGAATAAAAATTAAGGCAAAATAGTTACTAATATTTGAAAATTTTAGTTACTATATGTAAAGAATTGGTATAACCAATATACTTTTGCATTTAACTCTTCTAATATTTCATTCGGGCTTAGTTAGGTTTCCCCTATCTAAAAAAAAAATACAGTAATATCTCTTTAGTACTACGCTTATAGGTAACTATATATGCAAGACCGTTGCGAGACTGTTGCGCAAGACCTAGCCTAAGACTCAGTTTGCAAGACCAAGACTTGTCTCGGTCTCGCATATGAGCAACACCAGTTGCAGTTAGAACACAATTATTTATTTATTTGAGAACCACTAAATTAATTTCTTAACCATTTAAAATTGATTTTATTTATTATTAATCAAGCGGCAATTTTCTTTTCTATGGGATTATTTCGATTTCTCTTTCTCACTCGGACAAATAATCAACAGTAACATATCAATATCAGATAGTAACAATGCATTTCATGCACGGTGATAAGACACACTTCACCATTATCTCCCTTAAAATTATATTTTGTGCTAACTTCAGTGGTCGATGGAACGGTCTACAATAAAGATGAGAGTCTACGCATTGCTGTTACTTCTTGTAAGTACAAAATTTACGAATAAAAAAAAAAAAACTTTACATATGGAGCAATGCTAAGTATTTCAGCATGAACGATATTTTTACTTTCACTATATTTGAAATATATGTATACTAAAGGATACAAGTTTTACATGTATATGCAAAATACACGTTTTGAGATCCCCTGAGTCCAAAGAACCAAGTCCTGCAAAATGGTCTCTGTGTGGTACTTTGGCACTATAAGTAAAACATTTTTACGATTTTGACGAAAACGGCTCTAACGATTTTGATTAAATTGATATATCAGTGTAAAATTAAGTAATTTTTAATATTATGTAGGCTTCATTCTCTAACTAATCAGCGGATGCCGATTACGAAAAAATATTTATATTACTAAAGTGTAAAGAATTTAATTTTGTTTAAGTTATTATAATTTGAAGTAGATAGAAAAAATAATGATATGAAAACAGAATAACTTTTTTTGTGTTTTTCCTTTAATTTTAGAAGACAAAAGTTGAAATTCGTAAAGAGTATTAGGGTGCTCGTAATATAAATAAACAAATCGTCAAACCCTTCCAAGTAGGATTACCGTAACTGTATCAAGATTATAACATTAAACCAAAACCACGCTGACAATGAACTAGATTATGAATCAACTAACCCAAAAAATAACGACAGTTCTAACAGTTAGTACAATATTAATAATTCTAAATCAAGATGTAAGTTCACTTCTGGAATACTGTTCGGGGGCATTTCTGGACATTGCACAGGCATTTGACCGGGTATGGCACTCCGGACTGCTCTTCAAGCTTAAAATGCATTTACCTCAGTCCTTGTACCTAGGCCTCCAATCCTACCTCTCTGACCGCTCCTTTCGAGTTCGCTGTGGAACAGAATTTTCCAATATCTACTCCGTTAAAGCCGGTGTTCCCCAAGGCAACGTCTTGGGTCCCGTGCTTTACATCCTCTTTACTGCTGACATCCCTGTTCATCCCGATACTTTTCTTGCAACATTCGCTGACGACACCGCAATCTTATCATTCAACTTTGATCCCAACATAGCATCCTTAAATCTCCAAAGCCACCTCACCTTGATTGATCACTGGTGTAATAACTGGCGCATTAAAGTCAATGAATCTAAATGCCAACATATTACCTTTACACTCCGACGTAGTTCCTGTCCACCAGTACACTTTAATTCCATTCAGCTTCCTTACTCAGACACAGTCCGGTATCTTGGCTTTCATTTAGACCGAAGACTAACGCGGAACCCACATACTAGACTCAAAAGACAAGAACTCAACCAACGATACGGCCAGCTATACAGATTACTAAACAGAAAATCCAAACTTTCTATTGAAAACAAATTACTTATCTACAAAACAATATATGGACATACGGACTTGAACTGTGGGGGACAGCAAAAGCTTCTAACATCAAACGTATTCAATCCTTTTAATCTAAAGTCCTTCGAACAATAGTTGGTTCTCCGTTCTATGTAACTAACAAAATCCTACACCATGACCTTAATATCCCATTTGTTCTAGACCTTATTCCAGAAAAACTCTCCAAATTTCACCAGAACCTTACCTATCATCCAAATTCCCTTGCACAATCTCTATCCAGCACCACCCATCCTTACAATCCTCCTCGAAGGTTGAAGCGGCAGTGGCCCAGAGACCTTCTGTAAATAAGCATCTATTGGAGTTTTGGCAATGGCCAGATCCTCCACTCAAGCCCGAGTGTGCATGATTAGGTTAGTTCTTTTGTTTATATACTTTTATTTTTATTTATTACTATTAAGTTTCTGTATTATTTATTTTTGTTATTGTAAATAGAGTGTGAGTGTGCTCTCTGAACACTATTAAAAATGTCCTTGATGTGACAGAATGTAATATTTCTAAATAAACAAATATAAAAAAAAAGTTCACTTCTATTTTTTTTTTTTTTATTCATGTTTCTTGATACACTCTTGTTCATTGATCAGAATATTCTGAATACTAACTATTTACTCCAAGCTTATATGGTGCATCCCGCATTTATCGAGGGCGAATAACATCCCTATGTCACTAGTAAAGGATGAAATGGCTTGAACCATATTTTAAACTATTTTTTATTTTTCCCGTTTAATTCATTTAATCACTAAGTTTGAAAGCAGCCTGTTTACTTTCGATTTGATGTTTTTTATATCTACTGGTACTTTATGTATCAAACTGTGTGGCACAGAATAAAAAGCCTTCTTGTAATCGATGAACGATTCCATTACTAAGAGTCCTTTGCAACCCATAGCACATTAGTACCCTAGCAGCTTTGCGGGTATCATATTTTTAGATTCCAGGTTTAGGATTATCATATTCTTAGTTGCCAAGATTGTAGAAAATACAGACCATTTAAACATGATATGTAAATTGTTTGGAAATATTCAGGCCGTAGATTTAATTCATTCATTTTTGGAAACATATAAATGATAACACCAGAGAAACTATTAGAGTGCGTTTGCTTGTAATCAAGTATACCTGGGAAACCTTTGTCTGCAATTCATGCAAACAAATAAATCTTTTAATTCAGTAATTTTGTATTTCGTTAGAGCCAGGGTACCTTCCAATTTTTCATGTTCCTGACCGCTCCCGAAACATCATCCACTGCTATTATGACTTGAATTATTTCAGAGAAGTTCTGGAAACATTTCATGTTTATTCTGTTCAAGAGCGCTCGAGGTGATTACCCAATTTTCCCACTCTTTTCTGATTTTATCTTTACGTGGTCACATTTTACAATTGATCATCATCATCATGAATGGCTCTACAACTCTTGAAGAGTCAAGGCCTCCCGCAATTTCAACTGCCAGTCCTCTCCAAGTAATGCTGCTGCCTTCCAGTTGTGGACACCAAGGATACTTCGGGCGTCGGCTTTCACTCCATCAGCCCATCTGGGTCTCGATCTGCCTACCCGCCTTGTGGCGAAGGTCCGCTCATCCATCAACTTCGTTAGCACATGTTGTTCAGACATACGGATAATGTGTTCTGCCCATCTCGACCTGCCAATTTTCATTAGCCTCACAACATCGGCTTCTTTATATAGCTGCATCAGCCCATCGTTGGATCGCATTCATCGCTTCTGATTAATATTTATTATTGGGCTGAATATTCTTCTTAGCACACGACGTTCAAATCGAAGGAGAGCTGTTTCCTGGGCTCTTGACATTGGCCAGCACTCCGACCCAATGTGTTAGTACTGGTCTGATCAGGGTTTTGTACAAGAGCAGCTTGCTTTTACGAGGGAACACTATACTTTTGAGATGTCCGTGGAGACCAAAATAAGCTCTATTTGCGGGCATAATGCGCTTTTTTTTTTTTTTTTTTTTTTGTTCTTCCCTTTTTCGCCTTTTAGGCTATACGGGATTTTCCCGGACCGGAGGGTGAGAGCGGGGAATTTAAAATCCCCTCTGGCACCGGGACGCGAACTCATATTTTTAAAATTTTCTCAAATCTGTAATCCGGTTGCCAGGCAACTCGCGGTGCTGTGCACACGCTTTAGCCCATTCGGCCACCCCGCCCTCTCCATAATGCGCCTCTGTATTTGAGGATTCATATCGTTATTTACATTAACTTGTGAGCCAAGGTATATAAATTCCGAGACATCTTTAAAAGTCATCCCTCCGATTTCTACATTTGCCTCTCTGTGACCTCCATCCTTTGGGTCGGCCCGCATAAACTTTATTTTCCTCTCATTGACCTTTAAGCCAATTCTCGCTGCTGCTCCTTGTAGCGCCAAGAAAGCAACCAATGCAATGTCATCGACAAACCCCTAGTAATTGCACTGAATGATTAAAGACCGTTCCACCAATCTGAATTTGGGATCCTCTAATGGCACATTCGAGGATAATGTTAAATAGAAGGCACGCCTAGCAATCTCCTTAGCGCAGTCCCTTCTGCATTTCAAATTTTACAATTGATAGGTTTAAAAATTTTTGGGACAAGTCAGACTGAACAAGTCAGAAATTTAGTTTTAAAAAATATTGAAACTATCACTTTGGAAATAAAAAGTCCATGTAACACATAGATATCATCTTACATCTTAATATTGAGACAGTTGGATGAATATTACCATCGTTAAATCTTGGAATGCATTAAAAAATCAAGTCCAACAAATCTCTTTACTTATTGGGAAAGTATCATATTCGTCTCTTTCAAAACATTGAAAAGTATTCTCCACAGAACCAAAGTAAACTAAGCTCCAGAATTAGATAATATTCCAACAATCCTGGGGGTGGCCGAATGGCCTAACGCGTGAGCACAGCACCTCGAATTGCCCGGCAACCAGATAACCGAAATTATGAGATTAAAAAGTAAGACTTCGTGTCCCGCTGCCGTAGGTGATTTTAAATTCCCCGTCCTCACAAATCCCTTTTAGCCTATAAGGCGAAACAGGGAAGAACAAAAAAAATAATTCCAACAATTCTACTAGAACTTTCGAAGAAATGTTTGCTAAGTCTGTGTCACTTAGAACAGTTTTATTAGGCTTACAAAGGGAGGTTACGGACGTGGGATCATATATTTCAATGAAACTTTTTGAATAATACTAGGTGAAAAAATATTTGACCCATGTCCGAGGGTTCTTGCCAATGTGCCGTATGAGGCGAGGAAAAAAAATATAAATTATTATTATTTTTTTTATATTAATGATTTTTGACTTTTCTCTGTATTTCTAAGTTATTATATACCAATCGATTTTTTTTGTGTGTAAAACAAGAAAAATATATTTTTAGAAGTATAAAAGGAATTTTAATGTATAATAAATTACAAAAAACCAAAAAGGAAAGAGGTCAAGTAAATTTTTTTCACCAAAAACAATTTAGTTTCGTTTTTAGCATCCACGAAAACTAATACGAGTTTGTTTTGAAATACAAATATATAGATGTTTAGACTTATTTTTATGGAAGGATTTTTATCATGCTGTTTACTAAAATATTAATAGCTCCTCAAGATTTCTTCCTAAGCTAATGCTACTACAACCGTCAAATAAATATTCTCGCGTCACTAATCCCAAAAAAAAAAACTTTATTGGTATGAAAGATTACAATTAACAATATTCGTTCTTAAATGCACTAGGTTATTAAATAGAGACACTATAATGTTACTATAAGTCAAGTCGGAGTCGGTGTCACTGTTAACCGGTGGGGTGTCTTTCTGCTGACTGGTGCCATATGCTCCGAAGGGCTGATATATATACAAGTTTTGGAGTGCTGACTTCAGCTGTGATGATAAGGGTGGTCCTAAGGATTTATGTTCTCCCTTCTGAAGATCTGAAGTCCCTGAAGATTAAGTGGTTGAAGATGCGGAGGGTAGTTTCCATGGCACAAAATATGTTGCAGGTGGTTGGTTATGTTGACCTAGACTTGAGGAGTTTTTACATTTCCTGGCTATTTTTATAATATGCCAAACTAATAAACAAATTAATACAAAAATGATACAATAATTAAAATAATTTTGTACAGAAATATTATCATAAGTTTCTAAAGTTTCAAATAAATCATCTTTCAATTCAAGTGTAGAAAGTTTTTCAAAAGTTATATTATAAGGTTTAAAATCATTGATACCATTTTAGGCAATTATATATATTATAGAGCTGTTGATGTTAAACAACGTTAAAGGTTAATTTGCTTTTGTCTCTCCTAAAAAGTGATAATTTAGTATAAATACTCATTTTTTTGTGTAGCAAAAGTGTTTTTTGAAGACAACAGAGCTGAAGAAAAAAAAACAAAACAAAGGTTGAGCGGATTTCACCGCCAAGGATGGTGGAACGGTCACAACACGAGGAGGTAAGCAATATGAACTTAGCAAATAGTGATACAAACACTGATGTTGGCTCCTGGGAGCTAGTTATTGGTCGTAAAAGACCTATGTCAGATTCAAGCGAGCCAAGAGCACAAAAACGACCAGCAGAACCTATTCCAACCTCTAACAGTTTTGAGGTTCTAACCAAGATGAACTCACAAACTGAAGAAACAAGACAACCGCCTCAAAATGATAAAACTCCACCAATTTTTATAAACAGTGTGGAGAATTATCATGCTTTAATTGCATTCTTAGAAAATTAAGCTGGCCCTAATACATTTAAGACAAAATCAACATTAAAAGGTGTCACTGTTTACCCACAAACACCTGATATATATCGCAAATTAAATTCAAGTCTACGAAATAAAGGCGCGGACTTTCACACCTACCAACTCCCACAGGACAGGTGCCCAAGAGTTGTTGTTAAATATCTCCATCATGGAACACCAGTCGAGATAATCAGAGAAGAATTTAAAAATATGGGCTATGAAGTAACAAATGTGGTAAACGTAATATCTCGATTTAAAAAACCTCTTCCTATGTTTTTCGTAGACGTTACAAAAGAGACATTCAGAGAAGACATTTTTAAATTTGAGTTTTTATATTATTCTCACATTAAAATCGAAGAACCACGTCAGAAGCGAAGTATTCCTCAGTGTGTTCGGTGTCAGCAATATGGGCACACTAAAACATATTGCAATCATCGACCACGCTGTGTGAAGTGCGGCGAATATCACAAAAGCAGCTCATGTTTAAAAACTAGAGAGACTCCCGCTAAGTGCGCCAATTGCAGTGGTCAGCACCCGGCTAACTACAGAGGCTGCCAGACGCTGAAAGATCTCAGGGTTCATTCAGCGCAATGCGAGAAACCGTCTTCAGCGTCCCACAGTAGCAGAGCCAGCACAGGGACCTCCAGGCATCCATGAATTCCCTCCAATACGGCAGCGGAACAACCAAGCGGAACCACAGAACATCGCTGGACCTCAGCAGCAACATAATCAACCATCATCGAACTCAGCACCCCAGAACCAAAAAACATGTACAGGTATGAGGGGAGGCATTACCCAGACGGTACCTCCGGTAGATAATAGCTCTTCCCAGTTATTTAATATCATTAATGGGTTAAATAACTTAATCCAGCCACTTTTCATTCTTCTTCAACAGCTATCACAGTTTACACAGGTCTGGTGCCCTAATTATGTCCCACAATAATTTAAGTGTGGATTCTCTGTCAATTCTTTTGTGGAATGCCAACGGACTGACCCAACCACAGTACTGAACTTGACTTATACTTGCACGAAAAACGGATTGACGTAGCACTCATTACTGAAACACACCTGACACCTCGATCAAAAATTTACATCCAGGATTACTCTATTTATAGAACTGATCATCCAGACAAAACTGCACATGGAGGAACAGCGATACTCGTAAAAAAATCACTAAAACACAATCCCATAGACTTACCCATTACACCCGACATACAATCAACAGGAATAACATTATACACTAATCACTACACTATAACATTTGCCTCATTTTACTGTCCTCCTAGGTACAAGCTTACACCCACGATGTTTTCTGAGTTCTTCAAACGTCTCGGAAGATGCTTCATCGCAGGTGGAGACTATAATGCTAAGCATCAAGGCTGGGGTTCAAGGTTGGCTACTCCTGGAGGCAGAAATCTCTGGTCTGTCCTCCATGAACTTTCATTAGACACGATAACTCCAAATTCACCCACTTATTGGCCCACCTCCAGACGCAAAACTCCCGACTTACTTGACTTCTTTATTACAAAAGGACTTAGAACCGTACCTTTTGCTGTCAATACAAGCTCTGATCTTTGCTCTGATCACTCCTCGGTGCACATGGTTCTCTTCGACGCGCCTTCTGAAGCACAAAAGAGACCTAAGCTCATAACAGGTTGCATGGACTGGGACGCTTATAGAGACCATTTGAACACCAATATTTCTGTTCCAGGTTCAATTAAAAATCAAGAGGAACTAGAAGAAGCTGTTGAAACATTTACAAAAAGTATACAAGATGCAGCATGGTCCTCATCAACATCTAGGTCACAAAGAGCAGTGAACTTGCCCCATTATCCTATGTACATAAGAGACTTAATGAGGGCAAAGAGAAGAGCTCGTAAAGTGTGGCAGACTAATAGACTTCCTTCAGACAAACAAACTTTTAACAGATTGAACAACGAACTTAAAAGACATATTCAAAAATTCAAAAGCACTAACTACGACAATTTTATTAACAACCTTTCGACAGACGATGGAAGTTTATGGAGACACACAAGGAATCTTTTAAAGCATCGTGAGGTGTCAGCAGCCCTACGAAGAGAGGATGGTTCTTGGGCTGTTTTGGACGAAGAAAGATCTGAACTCTTTGCTACTCATCTTTCCTCTGTTTTTAAATCACATACTGACTTCGTTAATACAGAACATGATATTTTCGTACAAAATAACTTAGACATACCACTACAGCTCACACTACCACCACCTCCTTTCACACCATCACAAGTTGCACAAGAAATTATACAATTACTGAAAAGAAAAACCCCTGGTCATGACTTGATAAATGCTGAGGCGCTCCAGCAAATGCCAAGGAAAGCTCTAGTGTTTCTCACCACAATCTTCAATTGCATTCTTAGGACCACAAAATTTCCAATACAATGGAAATACTCTCATATAACAATGATTAAAAAGCATGATAAAGAAACTAACAATCCTTCTTCATATAGACCGATTAGTTTACTTCCAGTGTGTTCTAAATTATTTGAAAAACTATTATACTCACGACTATTACATATACTAACAGACAAACAGATTATTCCTGACCATCAATTCGGGTTTCGAAAATTACATTCAACAACACAACAATTACACAGGGTAACTGACTACATATCGACAGCACTAGAGCGAAAACTATATGCAACCGGAGTATTTCTGGATGTCGCCCAAGCTTTCGACAAAGTATGGCATCAGGGGCTTCTCTTCAAACTCAAGACCATACTTCCACCAACCTACTACTTAATTCTTCACTCCTTTCTCTCAGACAGATTTTTCTCCGTTCGGCATGGTTCAGGTCTGTCCTCAATTCGACCTATCTTAGCTGGCGTACCTCAGGGCTCAATCTTAGCCCCACTACTGTACATAACATACACACATGACATTCCTCAAAGTATCCACACACTTACAGCAACCTACGCAGACGACACTGCTGTCATTACTAGACACGATAATCCTACACAGGCATCACTTAACCTACAACATCACTTACAAAAAATTAACGATTGGTGTAAACTATGGAAAACTCAAATAAATTATCAAAAGTCACAACACATTACATTTACTCTAAGACTAGAAACATGCCCTGCTGTATACTTAAACAACATACCGATTCCACAAACAGATAGAGTACAATACCTAGGCCTGACGTTTGACAGAAGAATGACATGGGGTCCACATGTAAAGAAAAAACGTGCATCATTAAATCACAGATTAAAACTATTGCATTCATTACTAAGACGACATTCTAAATTAAAAGCAAGACAGAAATTAAATATTTATACATATCTATTAAAACCTCTCTGGACTTATGGACTACAAATATATGGAATTGCAAAACCAAGACACATAAAACGACTTCAAACTTTTCAGTCTAAGATACCACGACTAATTACCCAAGCACTCTGGTACGTGAATAATAACACTTTACACACTGACTTACACATGCCAACGATCAATGAACACATACGAACTTACTACAAACGATTCCATAATAAATTACATGGACACTCCAACCAGCTAATTAAAGAAATGGCCACTACTATTATGCCGGAGAACTCCAGAAGACGACTGAAAAGGGTCTGGATGAGGGACCTACTTACGTAATTGTATGGAAGTAAGGTGTATGGAAGGGATGCCGCTGGGTATTGCTTTTCCTCATGCCTATCAAGCCTTTTTATTTTATTCTTTATTTTTTTTATTTTCTCATGACTGTGCCAGCACATCTGCTGATTGTCAATAGTTATAATTGACAGGTGCGGATAAATATATGTAAGTGCAAAAAAAAAAAAAAATCATTGATAGAACTAGTAGTTAAAATAATATCTGAATCTATTACAAAAGAGTGAGGTTTAGTATGGTTAATTATGGATTCATTATAATATAATTTTATAAGTGCTGTTTCCGGTAGGTATATTGGATAAGTTGTGTTGGATTTTAGGATTACAAATGGTGTCTTAAAACTTAAAAATAAATCAATATCATTATAATATTTAACAAAAGGAGGGGTATTTACAGTTGTGGTTAAACCATTTTTATAATTATTATTAACTAGATTAGTAATACATTGATCCTTAATAACTAATAAATGATTACAATAATGGTTAGTTTTAATAAAAGTACAATTTGCAATATATACATTGTTTTCATCATATAATACAAGCTCGTGTCGTGTAATTGTTGTTATAATAGTGTCGTTTTTAATAATTGGGATTGATAATAAATATAAAGTGCTAATTTTTTTATATTTTAAAGGCAAAGAAATAATATAATGAATAATGCCATTTTTGATTGAACAATGAATTTTACTTGTTAGCCAAAGGGTTTCTAAATCATTTGAAATTAAAGTTGCATTGATTGCATCTATGTCTGTTTGTTTTAAAATGTTTGAGTGTAGTATACCTAATTTGCAAAATTCTAATGAATTCTCTATGTCTGTTACTCTAATTGTTATGTAATTGATTATATTGTAAAGTTCATTTAAATGCAGTGTAATTTGTTCTTTGTTTAATCTTTTTAGTACTTCTGATGTTTTGTTGTTATTATTATTTAATATTTTAATGTCATTTTTGAAAGTGTTAATGAGGTTTTTGTTTATGTCTATGTCATGAGCAATGTTGTGTTCTACGCGATATGAATTTCTTTCGAGTTGGTTTATAATTCTGTCATACCTTTCTTTATCTTGAGCGTCCATGTTTCCTGTTACCCAGCTGATTGCTGTTCCTAATCCATTAATGAGTCCTCTTTTTGAACGTTTGTTCGTTGGAACTATATTATTGAGTTTATTTCTAACAAATTCTAGTTGGTTTCTAATTACCTTTTCTGTGGAATGTAGTTTCAATGTTGTCACTCTTTACTAGTAATTTCTAATTCGTCTTGTAAGTTTGTAAAGTTTAGAAAATGAATAATGTTATGATAATTTTCGATAATTCTTGCCTCAGGTAGTTTGATTGTTGTGATTCCAGGTGTTTGTGTAATGTCAGTAATTTTATATGCTGAGAATAGATCGATTGTCCAAAGAATTGTCAGTGTCATTACCATTTGATTCGTCATCTGTAATAGGAATATACTTGTTTTTATGACGTTTTTTATAAGTTTTTCTGGGTTTTTGAATATTGTCTGCATGAACTTTAATTGGTTTGTTTCTGTCTCTAAACTTAAAAACATGTTTGTAAGGATTTTCATTTTTGTTTCTAGTTCTTATCTTAACGTAAGGGTCGTCTTCTATAATAGGGTCTTCCCGATTTTTATTTAATTTATCTGTCCTATCTTTCTTTTCTTTATCTATCCTTGATTTAATTTGATCTTGAATAATTTTTAAATTGTCATGATATTGTTCAACTAATTTTTCTTTTATTGGGGCTTTATTAACTTTGTCTTTTTGAATTCCGAAGGTTATTTCGTTAGGTGTCAATTTTAATTTTTGATTTAATGTATTGTTAAACGCGATTACCACATGGCTTAATCTCTTTTTTAAACTAGTATTGGATTCTGTCTCTTTTAAATTTCTTAGTAATTCTATTAATGTAGAGTGAGTCTTGTTTAAAAGTCCTAATGAGTTAGGGTGATTTGGTGTTACGTAGTATGCTTCTATACCTTGTGATGTCAGTAAGTTTTCTATTAAATTGTTTTTGTATTTCCTACCATTGTCTATTTTAATTCTGTCAGGTGCTGGAAAAAATTCTAAATATTCTATTATGACTTGTGATACTTGGATTGAATTACATGCTTTTACTGTTTTGGCAAAAAGTCGTTTTGAAAATGTATCTACAATAGTTACTATGTATTGTTTTGTTGTTCGTAGTGTAGCGTATCTATCATTAATTCTTGGAAAGGTTTGTCAGGTGTTGGAGTTATACAAAATTTGGTTTTAATGGGTCTCCTATCAAATTTTGTTTTTCTACAGGTGTCGCATTTATTTATATAATTTGCTATCATGTCTTTCATCCTTGGGAAATAATAAGATCTTTTAAGTTTGTCATAAGTTTCTAAAATTCCTCTGTGACATGTTTTTCCTGTGTGGTAATTTGCTATAAGTTCTATCTGTTCGTTTTCGTTAGTAATGTCTAATGTTTTTCTTTTGTATCTTTTTATTTTGACCGTTAAAAATTTTTCTTCTATGATTTTCGTTATTTTATTAAAAATTCCCTCAAATTCATTTCTAACCGTTTCAATATTTGGTTCGCAGTAAATACCGTAAGTCGAGTTCGGTTTTAAAATTTCTAATAAAATTTCCTCTAAGTCATCGTTCCACGGGTAAGCTGTTTCTATAAGATATCTATTTTTTCCAAATGGTTTTTCTAAAATGATTTTCTTTCCGCCTCTTTGTATAAAAATTTGATTTTTATCTATGTTTATCGGTTTGTCGTCATCCACTATACATATTTGTCTCGATGAAGATTCTTGTGAATATTGTGTTACTAAACTTTCGTTATCTATTGCGGCTTCTAATGGTTCTAATAAAGCGTCTATGTCGTCAACTAGGATTGGTGGAGCATTTGCTGCTTCTTCAATGGCGTTTTCGATTTCCATTGCTACCTCTTCGTTTATGTCAAATTCTGGGTCGTCAATCATAAAACAGTCTGTGTTATTTTGTAAGTCTATCCTACTGAGTGCGTCTGCTACATAATTTGTTTTTCCATCAATATGTTTTATATCAAATTCAAAGTCATTTAAGTAAAAAATCCACTTCATAAGTCTAATGTTTGCATTTTTCATTGTAAATAACCATTGTAATGGTTTGTGGTCAGTTTGTAGAGTAAATCTTTTTCCGTATATGTAAGGTTTGAAATGGGTGCATGCGTATACAATAGCGAGTAGTTCTTTTTCTATAGTAGAGTATTTTTGTTCAGTTTGTGATAGAGTTCGTGAAGCGAAAGCTATAGGGTGGTCTCTCCCTTCTGAGATTTGAGATAGTACTGCTCCTAAAGCGACTGAGCTAGCTTCTGTTGTTAAAACGAAAGGTAATTCCCAGTTAGGAAATTGTAATACCGGCGAGTTTATTAAATGTTGTTTTAGTAATAAAAATGAGTCTTTAAATTCTTCAGGATTGATTTCTGTACCTTTTCTTAGTTGTAAAGTCAGTGGTTTTGCAATGTGTGCGTAATTATGTATAAATTTTCTATAGTAGCCTGTCATTCCTAAAAATTGTTTTATCTCTTTTTCTGTACGCGGTAATGGAAATTTTTCGATTGCATCTATTTTTGATGGGTTAGTTCTGATTCCGTCTGCTGAAATAATATGTCCTAGAAATGGTAACTCTGTTCTTAAAAATTCTGTTTCGTCAAGTTGTATCGATAAGGAGTGTTCACATAGTTTTTTAAATACTGTTTCCAAATGCATAAAGTGGTCTTCAATGGAAGAAGAGTATATTATAATATCGTCCATGTATACTAAAGTGTTTGGTGTATTACTTAACATCATTTTCATAGCTCGTTGAAAAGTTGAGGGTGCATTACATAATCCAAAAGGCATTCGAAGGAATTCGTAATGTCCTGTATCAGTACTAAAAGCAGTTTTTGAAATTGATTCTTTTGTCATTTCGATTTGGTGAAATCCCGAAGCTAAGTCTATAGTGGAAAATATTTTTGATCCATGTAGTTTGTTAAGTAAGTCTTCAATGTTCGGCAAAGAATATTTGTCCGGAATAGTTTCTTGGTTTAATTTTCTATAGTCAATAACCATTCTAATTTTATTTTTTCCGCTTGCATCTAATTTTTTCGGTACAATCCAAATGGGTGAGTTATAAGGTGAATTACTTTCTCTTATGATATTGTTTTTTAAAAGTGTGTTAATTTCTTCGTCAACTAAATTTTTAAATTGTTGAGGGTATCTATAATTTCTTGAGAAAATAGGTTTGTCCGTTTTTAAGGGTATATTATGTTGCAATAAATTTGTCGATTTCAATATTTCGTTCTCTTTCTTTATCATTTTTGGATACTTATTTATTAAATTAATTAATTTATCTTTATTTTTATCTTCAATATGCTCATGCCTTAATACATTTTTTATTTCATTAATATCATTCATATAATTAATTTCATCAATTAATATCATTTTTCTATTAACATCAATTTTTATTTTATTATAAATTGTAAACTCATCTGTCTCCGAATCTAGTTTAACTTTTAATTTTTTCATTGTTTCATAACCTATTAATATATTAAATTTATCACTTAACGCTAAAACATAAAATTTAAATTCTAATTTTTCGTTTAACCCTAATCTAGGTGCAAGGTCAACCATTACTGATTGTTCTCCTCTTACTAATCCTGATCCGGTTCTAACGAAAAATTCTTCTGATGTAGTTTCAGTTCCTACAGGTACGGAACGTGGATGTATATAATTTTTTACTGATCCCAAGTCAATTAGCCATTCTTCGTTTTGTAAATCAATAAATGTAGTTAAGTTTTCTATAAGGTTTAAGGAATATTCGGGGTTTTTTCTGGCCTCCCTGGTTCTAAAAAATTATTGAAAGTATCATTTAATGTTTTGAGTTGGTTCCTAAGTTCAGTAATTTGATCGTCTTTGCTCACGGTCTCAATTTGATTAACCGGTTGCTGATTCGGTTTTACTGTTCGCATTGTCACTGTGTTTTGTGAGTTAGGATTATAAGGTTTTTGTGGAGAATTAGAATGTTGTGGATTGTTTGTATAATTCTGATTCCAATTAGGTTTTTGTTGATAATTGGGACGTTCGTTATAGTGATTTTGATAATAAGGTTTGTTTTGGTTTTGGTAATATGGTCTTTGTTGGTTTTGATAATTTGGTCGGGGTTGGTAATTTTGATAATTTTGTTTTGATTGATATTGAGGTCTTGGCGAATAATTATTTTGTTGGTATTTATTTTGTTTATGTTGGTTAGTATAGTATTGTGGTCTTTTGTCTGACCTATAATTTCTATTTTCGTATTGAGTTTTTTGTGAGTAAAGTCTGTCCATTATAATACAGCAGTTGTTTTCAATTGCGGCGCGAATGTCGTCTAAATCGTCAAGATTTTGTGTTATTAAGTAATTACTCAGGTCTGGATGTAAATGTCTGATAATATGATGGTTTATTCTTTTGTCTTCATCATCCATAAGGGATTTTTTATTAGTAATATCATCATCAATGTTAATTCTAGTGAATAATAAGGCTCTAATTGCGGCTATTCTGTTAATAAAATCAAACGGGTGTTCGCGATTGTGTGGTATTGTGTTTAGTAAATCAACCTCTAAATTTTGTACAGTCTTTGTATTCCTAAATTTTTGACTTAATCTTTCTATTAATTCGTTTATACTTAAAAATGTCCTAGTTTGTAAAATGTCCCTAGCGTTCCCAGTTAGCTTCGATTTTACGATAGTTAATAACCTAGCGTGATTATTATCTTTTAACGTGTTGTCATTGGCACAAACATTATTATATATTTC
Organism: Nezara viridula; assembly: GCA_928085145.1. NCBI lineage: Eukaryota > Metazoa > Arthropoda > Insecta > Hemiptera > Pentatomidae > Nezara > Nezara viridula. The sequence goes on along the minus strand of OV725080.1, from coordinate 149,261,926 downwards.
TTTTATTTGTTCAACAAAAAAATACAAATCAGATGGATTACCATCAAAATTTTGAAGGTGACCGTAGTCTTCTTTGGTCATTTGATAATTAGTCATTATAATAGTTTGTTTTTTTGTATTTGATCTAGTTACTCTTTGTGAACTTGTATTGTTAATTAATAATGTATCTAAGCTTTTCGTTAAAGTATCTATGTTAAGTCTTAATTTAGACATACATGAATTATAATAAAATAAAATAAAATTTTAAATCTAATTTACAAAATATATTGAAATACCTCAAGTCTTTAATGGAGATTGTCTTTATGGAGAAATCTATTAAATTTGTTGTTTGCTTGCCTGAAGTGTTGAAACACAGGTTAAAGGTGGATTACCCCAGATTCTGTTAGTATTTCATCGAATCTTCATAGGAGTCCGTTCAGTGATGTCTCGAAGAAGTTCCAGCTTCTGTTGGGATATTTCGTCAAAGCTTCTTGAAGATCTTCGAAATTTCGTCTCACTTGCTACCTTTAACTGACAAGTACCTGTTCGCGGGCGCCAAATAAATATTCTCGCGTCACTAATCCCAAAAAAAAACTTTATTGGTATGAAAGATTACAATTAACAATATTCGTTCTTAAATGCACTAGGTTATTAAATAGAGACACTATAATGTTACTATAAGTCAAGTCGGAGTCGGTGTCACTGTTAACCGGTGTCTCTCTGTTGACTGGTGCCATATGCTCGGAAGGGCTGATATATATACAAGTTTTGGAGTGCTGACTTCAGCTGTGATGATAAGGGTGGTCCTAAGGATTTATGTGTCGATTAGCTTATTATTGCTCTTCAAAACTATATCGATACCTTTTCGATTTTACGCCTATTAAGGAATAAATAAATAAAAACTCCCCAAACGTTTTTGTTCTTTATCTCCAAGTCTTATTTATTTGCAGGAGTTTATTTTATACCATTTTTTGTTTATTTGAAGCTCCCAAATTCATGCTAATTTTGAGCAAAAAATGTTTATTGTTCGATTGTTATTGAAGTCTGTATTTAAGGGTTTTTCGATTTGCTAAATACAAATCTCAACTTTGTTTTTCATGAAAAAAATATTCGATGTGTAACGTTCGAATAAAGTCGAGAAATTGAAATGTTTTTGCATATGGATTAATATATATCAAAAAATAAAAATCAGACCTGCATATTGTTGTTGAGGAATATGTTCATGATTTCATCCTCTTTGTATCGAGTTATTATTCAAAATTTTATAATAACGTGGCGCCGCACAGTGGGCCAAGTAAAGAAAACTATCGCGACATCAATTTAAAACTATCTAAATCTATTATTTTTTTTAGAACTCCAAAAACTAGATAAACTGTTTTACTGATACCTTATGGAGTTCGTGTGGGATTTCCGAGAATATTTTTAGTTTTTTTTTCTTTTCTTTTGTGAAACATACATTTTTCACTGTTTTCATTGAATTAGATTTAGCCCATGTCGACAGTTTTCCCTTATCTTAAAAAAAACTCAATATCTTATTGAAAAAATAAATAAAAAATTGTCCATTAAAAACATTAACAAAAATAAACTTCTGAATCAGAGTAAAAAAAAAAAGAGAAAAAATATAATCTAAAATTCAATCGAGTGTCCAACAGATTTAATTAATTAGAACAATGGCCAAGTTACGTTAATGTTCATTGTCTTTATAACGAAGGAGAGATGAAAAAATTACAAGTGGTAGGTACTCCCGAGGAGGTTACGGTCCGTGGTGGGTGATATCGATGAGTTATCGATATCATTCAATCGATACAGCTGACTACCGAATGCTGACCCTCAGAAGATGGCGCCACAGAAGCGGCTGGCGGGATGGGGGGTTTCTTAAGAGTTCATACACAGACCCTGAGTCTCTTAACGCTTGATCGAGACTGCCTTCCGGCCTGTCTTAATCCCAAAGACAGGGTATAACCGCCGGACTGGTGTGTATACAAATGCGATAATACACCGCAAAATAAACCCAGTATTTAAATAATATACACTGAGACTCATTATAGGAACAATTGTCCCTTTAACTTTTAGAAAAAAAAAAGAAATAAACATTTTATTTAACTAACATTGAAAAAGGGATAGTGTAAAAAAAAAAATAAAGATCTGAGCGTATGCGGCGTTAACAACACCTATACACAATATTTACATTTTTCCAAGAAATTCCAAGCCAGGCTTTGTCTTCCACGTGTGTAAGGCAAAGCTTGGCTCCAGAAAGTCCCAGCACTTCTCTTCCAACGCATCACAGGTTGAGCTAGAAGATAGGGATGGTGAAATTTTGTAAATCGGGATAGCATGATGTCAAGAACACATGGGATGTTAAGGTCATGGTATAGGGTCTTGTTTGTGAAATAATATGGAGAGTTAACTATTGTTCGAAGTACTTTGGACTGGAAGTATTGAATACGTTTATTATTAAAAAAATTAGCTGTCCCCACAGTTCAATTACGTAGGTCCAGATAGGTTTCAGTACAGTCTTGTAGATAAATAGTTTGTTTTCGATTGAAAGATGACTTGTCCTACTAATCTGTATAACTAGACAAATCGTCGGCAAAGCTCTTGTCTTTAAGTCGGGTGTGTGGATACCAAGTCAGGTTTTTTTCTAAAAGGAAGCCGAGATACCGGACAGTGTCTGAGGAGGGAAGTGGGGAAGAGTCAAATACGATTGGCAGGCTGAATCTGCGTCAGAGGGTAGAAGAGATACGTTTACATTTTGATTCATTAATTTTGTTGCTCCAATTATCGCACCGCCGCTCTATCAGGGATAGGTTTCTTTGCAAATTGAGGGATGCAATTTCGGGATCTGTTTGGAAGGAAAGAATGGCGGCATCATCTGCGAATGTTGCTAGGAAGTAGGGATATCAGAGGTGAAGAGAATATATAAAATAGGACTTAAGACACTACCTTGTGGTACGCCGGCCGATTAGTGAAGGAGAATTTGAGGACTAAGTACAAGAATTGGGGATTTCGAGCTTGAAAAGAAAACCAGTCCAATCATGTGGTCTAAAGAATTTTTTTCAATTTGAGAAGCTTAGAAAAAAAAATAAGCGATGGAAATATAATTTTCGTTCATTATCTTCAGTAAAGCACGATTGTTATAGAGCATGAAAAAAAATTAAAGTCGTCTTCCATTTTCTGACGTTGTGAAAGTTCAATCTCAGGTCTAAGTTAATAAATGTAAAGCATTAGCATTTGATTATGAATTATTTTCTTGTTATAAAATGAATAAAGTTTATGGTATTAAATAGTAATAATGGAACGCAATTTAAGAATCTAAAATGTTAAATTTATTTCATTCTGGATATTATTCAAGAATTCAAAATATTCATCTATTTGTTACAGGTCGGCTGCTGGGGTCTCCAGAGGAAAGCGATCAACAATTTTAAGAACAACTATAACAAATATTCGATCTTTTCCTTCAATACAACATCGCCTCTTAAAAATATTTTAGATATTTCAAGTTGGGATGCAGCAATTATCAGTAACAGGAGTTACTTAAACAGTCTATTATCTGCCATTATTAGAACTTCAAATCGGACTATCGTTTCTAGATCTCTAGATAGTAAAAATGGAGCTGATTATCCACAAAATTTGTCAGTCAATGCTACATCAAAACTACCACGAAAAAAAAGGAAAAGTAAAATAAAGGTGGCTAATGAACCTCATTGGGAATTCGAAAAAACGTATAGTGACGGAGATGACGAGTCTAGTGAAGAGGAAAATGATATGCCTTTCATAAAAAGAACTACTACAAAAACGCCAATCTCTACGACATTTCAAGATAAAAAAGGGAATCTTAATAACTTAATTACTCCACCGACTAAAAGAAACAAAGCAACACCAATCACTACGGAAATTGAAACAACCAATAAGATTGGGTTGGATCAAGAAAGTACCGAAACGAAAGAAAATCAAAAAGGGAATATAACTTCAGTGGCTATTACAAAAAACACTAAGACATTTCTACCTTCTGGATCAAAGTTTCAAAGAGCAAAGGTAATAAACAACCAAAATTTTGTTGAAGAAAGTAATAGAAATAACAAAACCATAGATCACAATACGGCCATTACTAATGATGCTTTTCCAAAGACTACAGCAACCCTTATATTCCAATCTTCTGGGTATAAAAATCAAGGAAATAATGCAACTGAAGGCGATCTAACCACAGGGAGTACAAATACCATAATTACTCCATTGAATACTAGAAACACTACAGCGATAATTGAAATAACAGATAACACACATCGTCTGATTAAACCTGAAGATCAAGGAAACAAGTTTGCTAAAGATGAATTCATGACTGGGTCGGATCATGAAAGTACCGAAACCGAAGAAAATAAAATCGGGAATGAAACTATCGATACAACTTCAGTGACTACTACAATAACTGCTCCGAAATTTCTACCTGCTGGATCAAAATTTCAAAGAGCAAAGGTAATAAACAACCATAATTTTGTTGGAGAAAGTAATGGAAATAACAAAACCATAGATCACAATACGATCATTACTAATGATGCTCTTCCGAAGACTACAGCAACCTTTATATTCCAATCTTCTGGGTATAAAAATCAAGGAAATAATACGACTGAAGGCGATCTAACCACAGAGAGTACAAATACAACAATTATTCCATTGAATACAAGAAACACTACAACGATAATTGAAATAACAGATAACACACATCGTCTGATTAAACCTGAAGATCAAGGAAACAAGTTTGTTAAAGATGAATTCATGACTGGGTCGGATCATAAAAGTACCGAAACCGAAGAAAATAAAATCGGGAATGAAACTATCGATACAACTTCAGTGACTACTACAATAACTGCTCCGAAATTTCTACCTGCTGGATCAAAATTTCAAAGAGCAAAGGTAATAAACAACCATAATTTTGTTGGAGAAAGTAATGGAAATAACAAAACCATAGATCACAATACGATCATTACTAATGATGCTCTTCCGAAGACTACAGCAACCTTTATATTCCAATCTTCTGGGTATAAAAATCAAGGAAATAATTCAACTGAAGGCGATTCAACCACAGAGAGTACAAATACAACAATTACTCCATTGAATACAAGAAACACTACAACGATAATTGAAATAACAGATAACACACCTCATCCGATTAAACCTGAAGATCAAGGAAAAAAGTTTGCTAAAGACGAAATCATGACTGGGTTGGATCATGAAAGTATCGAAACCGACGAAAAAAAAATCGGGAATAAAACTATCGATACAACTTCAGTGACTAATACAATAACTGCTCCGACATTTCTACCTGCTGGATCAAAATTTCAAAGAGCAAAGGTAATAAAAAACCATAATTTTGTTGGAGAAAGTAATGGAAATAACAAAACCATAGATCACAATACGACCATTACTAATGATGCTCTTCCGAAGACTACAGCAACCTTTATATTCCAATCTTCTGGGTATAAAAATCAAGGAAATAATACGACTGAAGGCGATCTAACCACGGAGAGTACAAATACCATAATTACTCCATTGAATACAAGAAACACTACAACGATAATTGAAATAAGAGATAACATACTTCATCCGATTAAACCTGAAGATCAAGGAAACAAGTTTGCTAAAGATGAATTCATGACTGGGTTGGATCATGAAAGTATCGAAACCGACGAAAAAAAAATCGGGAATAAAACTATCGATACAACTTCAGTGACTAATACAATAACTGCTCCGACATTTCTATTTCTACCTTCTGGATCAAAATTTCAAAGAGCAAAGGTAATAAACAACCAAAATTTTGTTGGAGAAAGTAATGGAAATAACAAAACCCTAGATCAAAATACGACCATTACTAATGATGCTCTTCCGAAGACTACAGCAACCCATCTATTTCAATCTTTTGGGTCTAAAAACCGTGGAAATAATGCGACTGAAGGCGATCTAACGACAGAGAGTACAAATACCATAATTACTCTATTGAATACAAGAAACACTACAACGATAATTGAAATAACAAATAACACACCTCATCCGATTAAACCTGAAGATCAAGGAAAAATGTTTGCTGGAGACGAATTCATGACCGGGTTGGATCATGAAAGCACCGAAACCGAAGAAAATAAAATCGGCACAGAAACTATCGATACAGCTTCAGTGACTAATACAATAACTGCTCCGACATTTCTATTTCTACCTTATGGATCAAAATTTCAAAGAGCAAAGGAAATAAACAACCAAAATTTTGTTGGAGAAAGTAATTTAAATAACAAAAACCTAGATCAAAATACGACAATTACTAATGATGTTCTTCCGAAGACTACAGCAACCTTTCTATTTCAATCTTTTGGGTCTAAAAACCGTGGAAATAATGCGACTGAAGGCGATCTAACCACAGAGAGTACAAATACCACAATTACTCCATTGAATACAAGAAACACTACAACGATAATTGAAATAACAGATAACACACCTCATCCGATTAAACCTGAAGATCAAGGAAACAAGTTTGCTAAAGATGAATTCATGACTGGGTCGGATCATGAAAGTACCGAAACCGAAGAAAATAAAATCGGGAATGAAACTATCGATACAACTTCAGTGACTACTACAATAACTGCTCCGAAATTTCTACCTGCTGGATCAAAATTTCAAAGAGCAAAAATAATAAACAACCATAATTTTGTTGGAGAAAGTCATGAAAATAACAAAACCCTAGATCAAAATACGACAATTACTAATGATGCTCTTCCGAAGACTTCAGCAACCCTTATATTCCAATCTTCTGGGTCTAAAAATCGAGGAAATAAAGCGACTGAAGGCGATCTAACTACAGAGAGTACAAATACCATAATTACTCCATTGAATACAAGAAACACTACAACGATGATTGAAATAAAAGATAGCACACCTCATCCGATTAAACCTGAAGATCAAGGAAAAAAATTTGCTAAAAACGAATTCATGACTGGGTTGGATCATGAAAGTATCGTAGCCGACGAAAATAAAATCGGGAATGAAACTATCGATACAACTTCAGTGACTAATACAATAACTGCTCCGACATTTCTACCTTCTGGATCAAAATTTCAAAGAGCAAAGGTAATAAACAACCAAAATTGTGTTGAAGAAAGTAATGGAAATAACGAAACCATAGATCACAATACGACCATTACTAATGATGCTCTTCCGAAGACTATAGCAAATCTTATATTCCAATCTTCTGGGTCTAAAAATCAAGGTAATAATGCGACTGAATTCGATCTAACCACAGAGAGTGCAAATACCATAATTGCTCCATTGAATACAAGAAAGAGTACAACGATAATTGAAATAAAAGATAACAAACCTCATCCGATTAAACCTGAAAATGAAGGAAAAAAAATTGCTAAAGACGAATTCATGACTGGGCCGGATCATGAAAGTACCGAAACCGAACAAAGTAAAATCAGGAATGAAACTATCGATACAACCTCAGTGACTAATACAATAACTGCTCCGACATTTCTACCTTCTGGATCAAAATTGCAAAGAGCAAAGGTAATAAACAACTACAATTTTGTTGGAGAAAGTCATGGAAATAACAAAACGCTAGATCAAAATACGACCATTACTAATGATGCTCTTCCGAAGACTACAGTAACCCTTCTATTTCAATCTTTTGTGTCTAAAAATCAAAGAGATAATGCGACTGAAGGCGATCTAACCACAGGGAGTACAAATACCATAATTACTCCATTGAATACTAGAAACACTACAGCGATAATTGAAATAACAGATAACACACATCGTCTGATTAAACCTAAAGTTCAAGGAAAAAAGTTTGCCAAAGACGAATTCATGACTGGGTTGGATCATGAAAGTACCGAAACCAAAGAAAATAAAATCGGGATTGAAACTATCGATACAACTTCAATGACTAATACAAAAACCGTTACGACATTTCTACCTTCTGGATCAAAATTTCAAAGAGCAAAGGTAATAAACAATCATGATTTTGTTGGAGAAAGCCATGGAAGTAACAAAATAAAAGATCACAATACGACCATTACCAATGATGCTATTCCGAGGACTAAAGCAACCCTTATATTCCAATCCTCTGGGTCTAAAAATCAAGAAAATAATGCAACTGAAGGCGATCCAACCACAGAGAGTACAAATACCACAATTACTCCATTGAATACAAGAAACACTATAACGATAATTGAAATAAAAGATAAAAAACCTCATCCGATTAAACCTGAAAATCAAGGAATAAAGTTTGCTAAAGACGAATTCATGACTGGGTCGGATCATGAAAGTACCGAAACCAAAGAAAATAACATCGGGCATAAAACTATCGATACAACTTCAGTGACTAATACAATAACTGCTCCGACATTTCTACCTTCTGGATCAAAATTTCAAAGAGTAATAGTAATAAACAACCATAATTTTGTTGGAGAAAGTAATAGAAATAACAAAACCATAGATCACAATACGGCCATTACTAATGATGCTTTTCCAAAGACTACAGCAACCTTTATATTCCAATCTTCTGGGTATAAAAATCAAGGAAATAATGCAACTGAAGTCGATCTAACCACAGGGAGTACAAATACCATAATTACTCCATTGAATACAAGAAACACTATAACGACAATTAAAATAAAAGATAATAAACTTCATCCGATTAAACCTGAAAATCAAGGAAGAAAGTTTGCTAAAGACGAATTCATGACTGGTTCGGATTATGAAAGTACCGAAACCAAAGAAAATAAAATCGGGGATAAAGCTATCGATACAACTTCAGTGACTAATACAATAACTGCTCTGACATTTCTACCTTCTGGATCAAAATTTCAAAGAGTAATAGTAATAAACAACCATAATTTTGTTGGAGAAAGTAATGGAAATAACAAAACCATAGGTCAAAATACGACCATTACTAATGATGCTCTTCTGAAAACTACAGCAACCTTTATATTCCAATCTTCTGGGTCTAAAAATCAAGGAAATAATGCAACTGAAGGCGATTCAACCACAGAGAGTACAAATACCACAATTACTCCATTGAATATAAGAAAGAGTACAACGATAATTAAAATAAAAGATAACAAACCTCATCCGATTAAACCTGAAAATGAAGGAAAAAAAATTGCTAATGACGAATTCATGACTAGGCTGGATCATGAAAGTCCCGAAACCAAAGATAATAAAATCGGGAATAAAACTATCGATACAACTTCAGTGACTAATACAATAACTGCTCCGATATTTCTACCTTCTGGATCAAAATTTCAAAGAGAAATAGTAATAAACAACCATAATTTTGTTGGAGAAAGTAATGGAAATAACAAAACCATAGGTCAGAATACTACCATTACTAATGATGCTCTTCGGAAGACTATAGCAAACTTTATATTCCAATCTTCTGGGTCTAAAAATCAAGAAAATAATGCGACTGAAGGCGATCCAACCACAGAGAGTACAAATACCACAATTACTCCACTGAATACAAGAAAGAGTACAACGATAATTGAAATAAAAGATAACAAACCTCATCCGATTAAACCTGAAAATGAAGGAAAAAAAATTGCTAAAGACGAATTCATGACTGGGCCGGATCATGAAAGTCCCGAAACCAAAGATAATAAAATCGGGAATAAAACTATCGATACAACTTCAGTGACTAATACAATAACTGCTCCGATATTTCTACCTTCTGGATCAAAATTTCAAAGAGAAATAGTAATAAACAACCATAATTTTGTTGGAGATAGTAATGGAAATAACAAAACCATAGGTCAAAATACGACCATTACTAATGATGCTCTTCCGATGACTATAGCAAACTTTATATTCCAATCTTCTGGGTCTAAAAATCAAGGAAATAATGCGACTGAAGGCGATCCAACCACAGAGAGTACAAATACCACAATTACTCCATTGAATAAAAGAAACAATACAACGATAGTTGAAATAGAAGATAACAAACCTCATCCGATTAAACCTGAAAATGAAGGAAAAAGAATTGCTAAAGACGAATTCATGACTGGGTCGGATCATGAAAGTACCGAAACCAAAGAAAATAAAATCGGGAATAAAACTATCGATACAACTTTAGTGACTAATACAATAACTGCTCCGACATTTCTACCTTCTGGATCAAAATTTCAAAGAGAAATAGTAATAAACAACCATAATTTTGTTGGAGAAAGTAATGGAAATAACAAAACCATAGGTCAAAATACGACCATTACTAATGATGCTCTTCCGAAGACTATAGCAACCTTTATATTCCAATCTTCTGGGTCTAAAAATCAAGGAAATAATTCGACTGAAGGCGATTCAACCACAGAGAGTACAAATACCACAATTACTCCATTGAATACAAGAAAGAGTACAACGATAATTGAAATAAAAGATAACAAACCTCATCCGATTAAACCTGAAAACGAAGGAAAAAAAAATACTAAAGACGAATTCATGACTGGGCCGGATCATGAAAGTACCGAAACCAAAGATAATAAAATCGGGAATAAAACTATCGATACAACTTCAGTGACTAATACAAGAACAACTATCTCTACGTTATTTCCAATTCCTGGAACAAAAAATCTAGGAGACAAGGTAAAAGAGGACCATAATTTTGTTGGAGAAAGTAATGGAAATAACAAAACCATAGGTCAAAATACGACCATTACTAATGATGCTCTTCCGATGACTATAGCAAACTTTATATTCCAATCTTCTGGGTCTAATAATCAAGGAAATAATGCGACTGAAGGCGATCCAACCACAGAGAGTACAAATACCACAATTACTCCATTGAATACAAGAAAGAGTACAACGATAATTGAAATAAAAGATATCAAACCTCATCCGATTAAACCTGAAAATCAAGGGAAAAAAATTGCTAATGACGAATTCATGACTGATTCGGATCATGAAAGTACCGAAACCAAAGATAATAAAATCGGGAATAAAACTATCGATACAACTTCAGTGACTAATACAATAACTGCTCCGACATTTCTACCTTCTGGATCAAAATTTCAAAGAGAAATAGTAATAAACAACCATAATTTTGTTGGAGAAAGTAATGGAAATAACAAAACCATAGGTCAAAATACGACCATTACTAATGATGCTCTTCCGAAGACTATAGCAACCTTTATATTCCAATCTTCTGGGTCTAAAAATCAAGGAAATAATTCAACTGAAGGCGATTCAACCACAGAGAGTACAAATACCACAATTACTCCATTGAATACAAGAAAGAGTACAACGATAATTGAAATAAAAGATAACAAACCTCATCCGATTAAACCTGAAAATCAAGGGAAAAAAATTGCTAATGACGAATTCATGACTGATTCGGATCATGAAAGTACCGAAACCAAAGATAATAAAATCGGGAATAAAACTATCGATACAACTTCAGTGACTAATACAAGAACAACTATCTCTACGTTATTTCCAATTCCTGGAACAAAAAATCTAGGAGACAAGGTAATAGAGGACCATAATTTTGGTGAGGAAATTCATGGAAGTAACAAAACCAAAATGCACAATACGCCCACCACCAACGTATCAATGCCGATGACTACTGCAATTCTTAAATTTCACTCTCATAAAACTGAAAATGAAGCAAAGAATGTTGTAGATGGGAAAACTAATGAAAATAATGTTAACAAAGAAGAACAAACAACTAAGCGTACGATTACAATAGCCATGAATAGGCCCACTATGAAACCATCTGTATTAACTGATGTTTTAATTAGAAAACATTCTACACGTATTAAAATGTCCAAAAGAGTTGTGAAAACTGCGAAGCGCCGTTGTAAAAAACGTCTTCACCGAAGGACTTGGTAATTTGACACATATTTCTACTATTATTATTTTAGATTTTTTTTTGTGACTTAATATCTTTGAAGTTATATGAACCGATTTCAGTTCAGCGTTCTATCAACAAATAAGGCATTGCAGGAATTAATTAATTCTATCATATGTAGTTTGGAAACTTATGTTAGAAAAACTTCGACCAAATGAGATCAGTGTAACTTCCTTACCATTTTCTTGATTGCACAATCATAAATATTTTATCTTTTATATATTATATTTTTTTCATCTGAGAATAACATCTTGGGACAAAGTCGATTTCCTAATATAGTAATCCGTTAACATTCATGGACTTGATATCCACGAGTTTTAATTTTCAGCGCGTACAAAAATGAGGTTTAGATTTTCGAATTGCATATTTGCCTATTTTTTTATTTATTTATTTAAGTTTGTATTTATTCAACATGCATATGCATTAGGGGGAACGAGAAGTAATGTCATTTCTGAGCATGTGATTATTCAATTGTCATTTGTCCGCTCATTGTGTAAGTTGAGGTAAAGACATTCAAGAGGCTAAGAAGTTTAGTTGTAAGTGACTTGTTTAGTAGTAAATAATTAAATTAATTTTCATTTTTTGCAATGTTAGGTGAAATGCCTAGCCAATTATCAGAAGAGGTGCATTCATATGCGCGATTAAATGCCTTTTCAGTTTATCAACGGTAAACGGTAACGTATCAAGGAGATCCTCTTTCCACAGTACTTTTTAACATAGCCTTAGAATATGCTATTAGAAAAATTAAAACAAAGCCAGAAGGGCACATTAAGAACAGATCAAACCAACATATGGCCTATGCCGATGATGTAGTGATATCAGCAAGATCATTACCGACACTAGCAAGGGCACTAGAAGAGTTTGAAACAACTGCTAATGAATTAGGCCTGGTTGTAAATAAAGAAAAAAACGAAATACCTGAAGATCACTAGAGATGGTATTTTCAAGGAAGAAGAGGTTAAGATAGGAGAGCTCGTCGGACCTTCAAGTATCTACGTGGAATCGTCACGGGGGAAAACGAAACGACAGAGGACATAAAGGCTCGAGTTGCTCCTGGGAATAGATATCTATATGCAACACGCTCTGCCTTAATTTATAAAAATCTCTCAAGAAAAGCTAAGGTATTGCTTTATAAGACAATTAGGCCGATAGTAACTAACAGCAGTGAAACCTGAATTATGACAGCAGTTAATGAGAAAAGGCTAAGGAAATGGGAGTTCTAAGAAGAATATTTGGACCTGTGCGAGAAGACAATGGGTTTAGAGCGAGAACGTACTTTGAGCTGAAAGAACTATTTCCAGAAGCGGACATAGTTAATGTCATAAAGAAAAGAAGATTGGAAAGGCTTGGACATGTCGAAAGTCGTCGAGATTGCCTAGGCAAATGCAGTAAGATCATCCTGGTGGCTCACGAAGGAGAGGTAATCCTCGTAAACGATGGCTGGACGACGTAGAAGAGGACCTCCGCCAGCTGAACATCAGGCGATGACGAACTAAAACGAAGAATAAAGTAGAATAGAGGATATTGGAGGAGGCTTTGAGTCTTAATGGACCGTAACGCCACGCAGTAAGTAAGTAACTTTATCCAAATGCATTTTACGGACTCGTATCGATCAGGAAGATCAACAACGTTAAACAATGACGTGTTGAGGGGAGAAGTGGAAGAAAATCCGTGTCAGACAATCGAGGAATTGTCATTCTAAAACAACCTTAATTGACCATCCAAGAACATTTGCTTCAACGGCACAATTATTTTTTGATGGGTACTCTATGATAATCCATAAATCAAAAGGCATTGGCTCTCGCAAAATGAATCGCCACGAAGTACTGCAAAGTCAGATTTAAAAAGGCCCTTTTGTGTGTTTGGGCAGTTGTTCTTTTTGAAGTGCTGAATCCTGGACAAACTGTGAGCCTTTATGAACAATGGATCGCGTAAATCAATATTTTATTGAAAACTGACCAGCAATTGTCAACAGAAAAAGCATTACTCTGCAATACGATAACGCAAGACGGCACTGCGAACGACAAAACTTTTAAAAAATAAGTGAATTGAAATAAAAGGTATTGAAAACTAAATAATTTATTTTTTCTAAGAAAAATAGACAACATTGCTTCAGTTGATGTAACACTTTGCAAATATCAAAAAACAAAACAAAGTATATAATGATATATAACTTATAAAGTATATATAACTTATTGAAAATATTTTGAACACAAAATTGTCCAATTTCAATATTTTTGTATTTTTATTATTAGTAAATTTCGTAAACTTTTTAATGACCATTCAATTACTTTATTCGATCTTCGGGGGCAACGTATCGTGAAACGATCAAAACCTCAATTTTGAAAGGAAGGAGGTTAACTTAACTTTTTGGTCGATAACAATACTGCATTATTAAAAATAATAAGATAATAGTGTATCAAATGAAAATGGTGATGAAGCTATACCGGTCTTTGTTGGCAGACTTTTTTGTTCTTCTTCTCCTACTCATTTTTCCATTTTTAAACGTATGAATTTTATTGAATTATATTATCTACTCGAATGTACATAATTTATATATAACTGTATATATTTGCAAATTTAAATTAATTTTTGCTCATAGATTGTAAAAATAATGTCTTTTTTGTACCAGCTCGTTCTATTTAAACCAGTTTCAACTTCAACCAGGTTGTCTTGATTTCTTGTTTCTTGAAACTATTCTGCACATGTTTCGATAAAAATTACACTAAATTTGTTTAATTTCTTAATAACTTGTCGAAAAGTGTACTTCTTCACGAAAATTCCAGTTGTTAATTAAATAGATATATAATTGCGTGAATATTTAAGAGAGAGAAACACTTTATTTTCATAAAATATAAAATACAAAGGATTGCTGCCCAATTATATTGGGTTGCTATATACACAGCATACTCTTCTATCCTTAGGACAATAAATGAACTTATATATAAATATACAGAAGTATTAGTTAATATTAGTAAAATAGAAATATATATATACATTTTTATTATTTTATTTATTTTTATAATTTTTTTTTTCCTTTTTCCTTCTTCTCATTGTTCATGCTTTTTTTTTTTTTTTTTTATTTAACATTAAGTTTCCCTTTCTCTCACTTCTCTCTCTTTATCGCTATTATTTTCAATTATTCACTAAATAAATAAATAAACAAATACATAAATTAAAACTCTCGGGCTAGCCATGCACGTGGTGGTGAATGATTCCCAGGGAGTCGAGGACTATATTTTCAGCCAACCTCGCTACGTCCTTAATGTCGACACCTAGTTCCTCGAGGAAGCTCCTTGTTCTTTTTGGGATAGTTCCGTATGAAAAAAAAAAAATCTGTCTAGTAGGGGCAATATCGTTTCCGTACCATTTCTATTGTTTATACAAGTACCTTCAATTCAAGACACATTATTTGTCGTTTGGGAACAGAATCTACAGAAAAAAGCGTTTTTGAAGTAGAGTATTTAAAGGGAAATAAGGGTAAAATTTGATAAAATCAACATTGGACCATCTAAGCCATAATTTAGACCATCGACAATTAAACTTTTTCTTTATGTCATCTTTATTTTTATTCTGCAGTATTAAGATGTTAAGCAGATCAGCATCTCATCATATTACTGCAAGTAAAGCTTGAACACATGTTATTTCTTGAGTAATTTCTCTTCATACACCTTCAAACCAATGATCCATTAGCACATCCTCTTCTTCTTAGATTGAAGTGGGTTGAGCCGTGACTTTTCACCAGCACAAAAATCTTTGTTGTCCGGACAGTTTTCCGCAGTGCCTAACTGAGGGATATCGTTCTCTGTGAGAATGCAGAGACCGTTTTCCCTCAATAATTTAGCCCTTAGTTCTTCAAAGGCGGTTCTTAATATGATCTACTCAGCAATTATGCCATGGGGGTCGATGTCCATCCCATGGTAATGAAGCTTTGCACGAAAGTCCCCATAACCTGTTAGAAATTGCGAGATCCGGGAGTACCCAGTTAGCTTCTAAACGTGACCGGTGGGTGGAAAATTGATTGTAACAAATGAGTTCCTAAAAAGTTAACATGCAATCTGACGACTGAGAAGCGTCCGAGGGATAGACCGAAGCGAAGGTGGGAAGATTGCGTTAAGGCTGATTTGGGTCGGTGTGAGTTTAGACGGCGTACAGTAGATGGAAGAATACAAACATGGATTAGTGATATCGGCAACCAACCTTTGTCGAGGTTTGCTAAGCCTTATTATTATTGTATATGTATATGTATATATATACTGAGAAATGATAAACCATAGTGTAATAATTTGGCATGCATTTATTTTCAGGCTATCAAATTTGGGGTTTAACCCATCCACGAAGTCTTTTCCCTCCATGAAATCGATCACCTCGTTCTTCACATCATTAACCGGATTCAAGATCTAAAACATCTAAAGTTTTTTTGAAACCTCTACTTATTATTACAGTTGTATTTAATGTTATTGAAAAAAAAAAAAACTATCTTTGTATACTTATTGCTTGTTTTTCTCTCCACAAATGACCAATTTTCGTTACATTTTTTAAATATCCTAAGGATTTTTAAGCTTCCATTGGCATCTACAAAATTAATTATCGCTTCAAACAACTTAACTTTATTTTCGTTCGATCCCTTTATCTTCCTAGGAAAACGAACTTTTCCTTAGAGCTTCAAGCACTAAGGGATCTTCGGGAGACTTTCGGGTTTGAAGCAACACCCAAAAAAATGGATTTTTTTTTTATTTTCATATTTGTTTATGTAAGTTATCTATGGTAGATACCTAAAAAATCAGAATGTATTGTATTTTTAAATTATAAGGTAAACAGAGTGACCCGTAAATGGAAGGAAATATTTAGATGGGCGATAGCCGACCTGAAGAGTTAATACAAACAATGGGCCGATTTTTAGCGGGAAAGTACAAAATTAATGTTTTGTATTTCTTAAAGTCAATAAATTTTTATAGTTAAATAGGAAGTGAAAAATGAAATAATATTTTATTTAATTCATTAAAAATTACTTCATAGTAAACTCGGCATAAAAATTATCTTTAAACTAAAGTAGGGTTTTGTCAAAATCATTTAAATAGAAATTCTTAGCGAATAAACAATGTCAAGTTTTAAAAAGATTATTAATTAAATTGTCGATTTTTTTATTATCATTATCTGAATTTTGAGGTCTCCTGAGTCTAAATAACCAAACTCAAAAATGAAACTGAAATTAATTAATTGAAAGTACTAATATTTGATTAAACGCGGTAAATCAATGTAAAATTAAATTGTCTTTAATATTAAATTGCTCTAAATAGTGTATATAGGTATGTTTGTATCTAAGATGTTTGTTTTACTTTCATTTCTATTTTGACTTACTTATGTATATATATTTTTTTTTTCTCTATTGTTATTTTTTCCTACTCATTTGTGTTTAGTTTATTTATTTATATTTCTGTATATACAGTATGAATGTACTCTCTGAACTCTATTATAAGTGTCCTTAACTGTGACAGATTGTAATATTTCTCAATACAATGTTTAAAAAAAAAAAATTAAATTGGGCCTTCTACTCATTGATTCCGCTAAATTTAAAAGAGTTAAAAAGTTTAATATTCGGAATTTCTTCTTCTAAGCATAATATATCTCACTGCAGCTAGTAATAAAAAAATCTGGTGCGCGCATCACACAACTTTTACTTACTCTTCTTAGCAGAAATAAGTATTTTCGGACAAAGGGGAAGTGAAAGTAAAAATTTTATTTGCATTTCATTGTGGGTATTTTTATTTGTTTAAATACCCTTATATAGACAAATTTAAATATTTATATCTCTGTATTCTATACAATTAAATATTAATTACTACCAACGATAGCATTTATGAAAACCGCACATGTATATGTACATAATATTTTTGGAGTCCGTATTATGTATGTACTCTTTCGGGTGAGCTCGGACGCACTCATATTCTTCCATTACTCCTATTATAGAGGACGGGATGGCCGAGCAAGTTGGGGCGTGGGTCTAAAAGTGCTCGGTTCTGAACGTTGCGGGTTCGATTCCCACCTTACCTTGGTCGGTTACTTTTCATTTCTCGGCGACCCTGAGAAATGGATCGTGAAAATCTCGCCCACTCTGGCAAGTACTCGGCGGCAACCTTAAAGGTAGCCGTCAGAGGTTGGCAAAAAGAACCTCTATAGGCCCACTTACCGGACTAGTTCCCCTCACCCTGTAAAAATACCAGTACCAGTACAAACATTATCCGTAACGATCTCTTATACCTTCTTTAGTTAATTATCAAATACTTTCATATTTTATATTTATCTATTTTTTTATATCAAAGATTAATGTGAGATGATTAATTATTTTAAATAAAAAATATAAAAGTACTTTAGAGGAAGCTAATATTGAAAATTAGCTATTTAACCCCTGTTAGAGAAAATCAATGAAAATAAAACCTACATTACATTAAAAACTGCTTAATAATACACTGATATACTGAGTTTATCCAAATTCGTTAGAACCATTGTTGAGAAAATCGTAAAAATGAGTAAAATTATATAAGTTTTTTTTTTTTGGTTTAATTTTTTTTATTCACACCTGTCATAGTGGTAAAGACAACCAGATGTGAGGTCATTGGAAAAAATAATGTCATGAAAGGCATTACGAGGATCAGTGCCCAGCGACACCTCGTCACAATTCCACCCACATTCCAGCGACAAACAATTCCACCCACTTGATTTTTTCATGTTTTCATCTAAAAATATTTCACCCACTTGTAAAAAAAGTTATATTTGTATATAATACATGGTATTTGTAGATAATACTTAGTATTTATGGAATTTTATAATCTTTTTTACCTTTAATAATCAAAATGTGATTGGCTAAGAAAGATTAGAGTAAAAAAATTAAAAAACGAACCATTATTATTCTAAAAGAAATTAATGACATCATCGTTTAGTAGCGCGTGTTTCCTCCTCTTGCCTTCACTACTTCTTGAAGACGCCTCGGCATACTTTCCACCAGTCGGGAAATGTCCCTTTGCTGGAGGATAGCCCATTCCTCCCGAAAAGCCCTTTCAAGGTCCTGCAGTGTATCAGGAAGTGTTGCACGCGCTCTTATTCGTCTTCCAAGGTTATCCCATAAATTCTCAATGGGATAAAAATCTGGAGAACGTGCTGGCCAGTGGCTAAAACCACAATATTGTTCTGTTGAAGGAACGTGTGCACTATGTGGGCGACAAGTGGGCGTGCATTATCGTGCATTAGAATAGAACGATCGGTGATTTCGTTGAGGATAGGCTACACATGAGGTTCCAAAATCTCATCTACATAGCGAATGGCCGTCAAAGACCCTCTAGGAACAACAACCAATTCTGTGCAGCGCTCCATTGAAATCCTATTCCATACCATTAAGGAACCACGTTGGAAAGGTTGGCTCTGGGAAAAATTACAGGCTGCATATCTTTCATTTCTTCTTCTCCACACCCTTTCACGCCCGTCTGGAGATCGAAGAGCGAATCTTGACTCATCCGTAAAAAGTACAGCACTCAATTCGTCCATAGTGGTTCTCGAGCAAAAGCCAGCCGTGTTACTCTGTGAGTTCTTGTCAACTCTGGTCCTCTTACTGTACGAAAAGCCATTAATCCATACTCATTTAATCTTCTCCGAGCGGTACTTTCAGAAATTTGCACACCTCGAACTTCTTCGAGCTGATGAATCGCTTGAACAACGGTAAGGTGCCGGTTTCGTAAAATTCTCAAAGTCAAAAACCGGTTTCCCGTTGTTCTGTTACCTTAGGCCGTCCAGAACCGGGCCTTCTATTGTAAGAACCAGTTTCCCAAAAACGCCTGACGGCATCTTGTAAAGTTCCGATATTCGGCATAAGCTGCATATCTAATGGAACGTCCATCATGAATAAGTGCCCCACCACGAGCAACATCCTCAGCACTAAGAGGCATTTTTAAACTTAATATTAAAAAAATTAAAAGCCGGAGACTAAGAAATGTGCTGCAAGAAACGGCACTGAACTAATGATACTGAATAAACAGTTTGATTCCATAGAAAGTAAACATTGGAATCTGGAATCATTTCATTGAATTAAGGATTAAGGGTTATTGTCCTCTATATTAACATTCCTAATTGAAAATAAACAAAAAGATTACCAATTTATTCATTAAAAACAATATACCAATCCAAAGCAGAAAATATTTTTTGATGAAAAAATCAAGTTGGTGGAATTTTTTGCCTGTCAGTGTATGTATATATAAAGGAAAACAAATTAAAAAAGAGAAAAGGAGGGAGGGGTGGCCGAATGGACTAACGCGTGTGCACTGCACCTGATAAATGACTCAAAGATATAAAAATAGACACGAGTTCGCGTCCCGGTGTCGAGAGAGTCTTTTAAATCTCCGCCCACACTCCCTGGCCCGGGAAAATCCAGTATAGCCTTAACGGCGAGGAAGGGAAGGACCAAAAAAAAAAAAAAAAAAAGAGAAAAGGATGAATAGTAAATAGTAATTATTATTCTATCTCTTTCATAAAATTTACTCTTGTTAGAAATGTTATAATTTTGTCAGTTCTATTGCTGTCGTTTCCTAAGGCTAGTGATAAATTTTGTGATATTTGTAAGTCATTTAATTTACGACTATAAAACGGGACTTGGATATTTGGACTCAGGGGACCTCAAAACATGTATTTTCGTTGAAAAAGCAGGTTCGAAAATGTTTACGATCGCAATACTTTCTCTTATTAAATACTAAATATATAGGTAAGTCAAATAAAAAAGCTCAATATATACCATGAAAGAAGTTGATAATTGAATAAAGGGAAATTGTTTAACATATGTGTACAATATATCGTTGGGAAAGCTGAGAATTTCAGAAAAAATAATTTCTGACTTATAAAGTTGTAGAACGTAATGGAGAGGTTTTTAAGGTACTTACGTGAAAAAAGTAATAAAAGTGTTTCGTAAATGAGTAAAACATATGAATTTAAATAATTAGGTATCTTTTGCAGGTTTATGCCGATAAATCTTTATGTATTATTTTCGGAAATTTAATTATAATGGATTTTTCCTCTGTGAAAACACAACATTATCTACATACAATTAGTGTGACTACTTTTGGCCTATCGATGATAGAAAATGAAAATCATGTAATTACATTTTAGTAAACTTTACGAAGAAAATATAAGAGCTTAATAACAAATATAATATTATTCAGATTTTGTGGTTATAATTTTTACTGTGTAGTATAATCCATACGCATTTATAGGTGCAATAATATGTACTTTGAAATCTCTCTTGACATACATAGCTCAAAGACTGGAGGTATGCAGTTAATTAAAACAGATGGAGTCACGAGTTGCCTACAGTCGATATAATAAAGTGGGTTTGTGTTATTTTAAAGATCTTAATTAATTTTGCCGTACTTAAGATAGTTTTAAGGTTTAGTTCCGTTAAAAATTTACTTCAAAAACTTTATAATAGTCCAACTTTGCCAGAAATAATTTCTATTCAAAGTAGAGCGGTAAGTGAAAATTGTGTGATAGTGAACTTTTTTTGTAGGTAGTGAATGAGACTGAGCCGTCAAGCTCGGTTATGTAACGCACATTCAGGTAAAGTCGGCTCGAGTCGACTAATTGAAGTGTTTTTCAATCAAAATATCTCAGAAATCGGACATGCATACTGTAAGCGAGGAAAATATTTCCCATTTCATCCCCTCTGTAATGAGATATTATTTAAAATTGCATCTTAACGCTGCGCCGTGGTCGAAAATAATATTCTGAAGGTATACTTGTAGTATATCGCTAGAAAGCGGAGAATAAAAAAAAACAAAAACAATATCTAATATAGAAAGTTGTAGAAGGTAACGGAGAGCGGTGAAAAAAATATAAATAATAATTTCTAAAAACATTATTAAACGAAAATCACTTATTTTTAAAGAAATTAAATCAAAATTTCCTTAATAAATGTAAAGTTTTTTTTTTAAAGTGTTTAAAATCCACGGATTCGAGGCAATGACATTGTCTAAGATACTATTTCATTGCAGTTGTGTGAAAGAAGAAGTAAGAAGAAGATATAAAAATATTCCATAGATACGTTTATAACTTTGAATATATTTACTGTAGTTTAATAACTCTAGATCTGATATTACATTTAAATAGTTAGGTATCTATCGTCCGTTTATTCCGAAAAATCATCATGTAACCTCTTAGAAAATTAAATTAGTGAATAGTTTGATGAAATTTCCTTTTGTTATATTCCAACAGTATCCACTTCCAATTAGTGTGACAACTTTTGACCTGTCTATGACAGACGATGCGAATCTCTTAATTCCGTTTCATTGATAAGTTCCGATAAGTCCGTTGTATGTTGCAATGGAAAATAACAGTTTAATAACTAACAGTCGTACAATTCATACTCAACGGATCGTACAGTCCATAATCAACTGATCGTAAAGTCCATAATCAACGGATCGTACAATCCATAATCAACCGGTCATATGATAAACAGGACTTTTGTTAATTTAATGGTATTTATGATTTGTTAGCTGTAATTTTTTAGCTTTAGCTCGGTTAAAAATGCAATTCAAAAATTTTAAAATAGTGGGACATGGCCAGAAAATAATTGCTAATCAAAGTTGAGTTGTAAGTGAAAGTTGTGGGTTCCGCACTCCAGATTTATTAATTATCAGTAAATTTTTTTAATTTATGATAAAATAAGTGTTTCTATTCGATTTTCTGTTGCACTTGATAGTGTTTCGACTATTGTCGAATGAATATTAAAACAGTCTATAAAAACTTCGATGATGTGTTATATAAATGGGGTACATTCTATATCGTTCATGGTGATAAGACACACTTCATCGTTCACTCCCTCAAAATTATATATTGTCCTGACTTCAGTGGTCGACGAGGCGGTCTGTAGCAAAGATGAGAGTCTACTCATTGCTGTTTTTTATTGTAAGTTCAAACTTTATGAATAAATAAAAGTTAACAAAAAGCACTTATATAAAATACTTAATTATGTAATTACCAGATGTCAATCCGCTAAATTTGTACTATTAATGCATATTTTATGAATTATTTTATATTCTCCTACTATATTTATATATATATCTTCTTTGTAATGAGCTATTTTTCAAAATTTCATTTCAACGCAACGCCGTGTTAAGGAGGCGAAACGGAAATAATAGTGTCGAAAACCAAATAACGAGTTTTATGTAAAATATGGATTAAAATATTTTAAGAGAGAAACATTTTATTTTCATAAAATATAAAAGATTGCTGCCAATTATATTGGGTTGCTACATACACAGCATACTCTTCTATCTTTAGGACAATAAGTGAACTTATATATAAATATACAGAAGTATTAGTTAATATTAGTAAAATATTAAAGTAAATGTATGTATATATATACATTTTTTTTTAGGTTTTCCTTCCTTTTATTGTTCATGCTTTTTTTTTTCAACATTTAGTTTCCCTGTCTCTCACTTCTCTCTCTTTATCTCTATTGTTTTAAATTATTCATTAAATAAATACATAAATTAAAACTCTCGGGCAAGCCATGCACGTGGTGGTGAATGATTCCCAGGGAGTCGAGGACTATATTTTCAGCCAACCTCGCTACGTCGACACCTAGTTCCTCGAGGAAGCTCCTTGTTCTTTTTGGGATAGTTCCGCGAGACCCAAACCAGACGCCTCTCACGGTGAACTCTCTCTCTCCGAAGGTCTCACGGAATATATCTTTTAGGAAAGGGATACATTTATCGTACATGTTCTTCTTTTGCCTTTCCACTTCACTCGCCTGATCGAGGTCATTGCTCTCAAAGCGGACAGTTGTGTCCAAGATCAGTGCTATCCTTCCCGTCTTGGAAAATGCGACGATATCCGCGTATCTCATAGAGCCTTCACTATCGATGCAATATACCTCGTCAAAGCAGGTGCATTTTCTTTCCCTAAGGAGCCTCATCAACTCGAACTTGACCCGGTGGTGACGACGTGTTATGAGGAGGGAATTGTTGGGGCATTTTCCCAGCACATGGGCTGGTGTTCCAGACTCTCTGCCGCATTTACGGCAGATGTACCTAACTTCTCTGACCTGTCCGCTGACTTCTGGGACTCCACGCAGGGGTGTATAATTAATGTTTAGTTTTAGCTCAAAATTTTCAGCATTACTTTCTATTTATAATGAGCTATTCTTCATAATTTATATTTCATATTATTAATCTCACCTTGTTGATGTTTTCACTACTATCCTGTGGTCTGAAGCATACACCTTATTTTTACTTTCCTACCTACACTAGGTAAGAAAAGTATTCCGATCGGGTCAATTTTCCGATACGCGGTTTTCGACGGATCTATACGTTTCAGAGCCTCCTGAGTCCGAGAAAAAACGTTTTTAGCCATTGGTCTGTCTGTCCGTGCCAAGATTTTCTCGGGAATTACTGAACCGATTTTGTTGCACTTTATTTATGTTGTATGTTTGGACTACTGAGGTCTGTGATACAAATTGGGTGCTCCATGCGCAATAGCTGCTGTGTAATAAATGAAAATCATGTTTTTTTATAGACTGTAGTGTAAATTTCCTATAATTTTCTAATAATTGTCGTATCAATTTTCGTATATCGAATAAATTACGGAGAAAATTCAGGGAAAAAAGTTATAAAGGAAAGAAAAATGATTTGGGGCGTAACTCGCTAGGTCCATAGTCTATGGTAAAATTAATAATAAAACTTTTAAAAGGTAATTAAATTACTAACAAAACAAAAAAAAAAAAAATTATCGAACCAGTATTAGCGATGATACAGCTTATTCTATTTTCTACACATGTTTTAATTTATTATTTGTTCTGTAAAAATGGGGCGAATGAGAGAAAAAATATAATTAAGTGAAAATAGGAAAATCTGTTACTCGCATCACACAAGCTTCACTATTTCCTCTACTTTTAACAGAAATTATTGTTTGAAAAAATTAGGCTATGGCAAATGTTTTCTATCAGCAATAATAAAGGGTATTGAAATTTTTACATTGATCTACCTCAAGCCGGTTTATAGTGCTGTAGTTTATCAAATAAATCGCACTCAAATCTCATCTTTAATGTATTTTCAAGAAAATAAATTTTTGTTTTATTTATTTTATATATATGTGTCCTTTTCTTTAGTTTTCATTACTTCCAGTTACTTATATGTATATAGTAAGGGACATTATGCGATCATGAAAATTTTCGACTCTGAGTTTTTATTGGAAGTACATGTTTTGAGGTCTTCTGAGTTCAAATAACCAATTCCCCCAAAATGGTCTGTATGTGTGAACTGTCTAGCTCAAAAACGAAAAGTTGTACGAAAGTTAAATTTCACATTTAAGGTTTGTATATACTTTGTATGTTACAGCTACTTTTTCGTAAATATTGGCTAATAGGAAGTGCCACTTTATATCAACGGTGAAACACATTTTTATAATCTTCCAAAAACGGCCCTAATAATTTGGTTAAACTCGGTGTAGCATTGTATAATTAAGTGGTCTTTAATATCATATAGGTCTGATCTCCATTGATGTCACTTTACGGAGTTTAAATGCCCAATGCTCATATACGTCTTCATTTAAAGTATCTTTAATATGGTTTATTTAAAAAAAATGAATTCTCTTTTATTGACAATAAATATAAGAAATGGCTGAATATGAAGCTTGAAATATGATAGTAGGAAACTGGAGAAAAAAAATGCTTATCCAGGTCGAAAATGAATCTTCGGAAATACTAGTCAGAAGATATACGTATAATATATCGTTGGAATGCGAAGAATTTAAAAAAAAAAAAACATCATCTAATATAGAAAGTTGTAGAAGGTAACGCAGGGTTGCGAACAAATTATAAATAATAATTTTTGAAAACTAATATTATTTAACGTAAATCACATGTTTTCAAAGAAATTAAATGAAATTGTCTTACTAAATACTTCACCAGTCAAAGGTTCAACTAAATGCCTCCCGCTATACATATTATTTTTTTATTCTGATATTTACAACTGTATTAATATAAATACATCAAGTAAATGTGTACAGAGGAATATAATCACACCAAAACGCTTGTTGAGAAACTACCCATTGGCAGTACTATAAAAATATGTCTACATGAGAAAATCACGAGGCTACCGTCTTTTCAGACAGCTCGGAGAGTCATCAGGAATCGAAGAGGAAGCAAGGTTGGAAACAAGAGGATTCGGATGGTTGTAAAGTTTATTATGGAAGGATAGGTATCTGGATTGGGCCAAATCGGAAACATATCGAACATTAAGGTCTTTATGGATTATTTTATTTCTGACAAAGTAAAGAGCATTGAGGATTTTACAAAGGATTTTGGATTGTAAGGATACGAGAGGAATTTGATGGTTTAGTGGAGCCCCATAGCTCAACTCCGTAAGTCGAAAAAGGTCTTATTATAGTCATGAATATGAGTCTTTTGTAATTAATTGCAAGGTTAGAGCGTTTGTCTAGTAAGTATTGGAGTAAGCGGAAACGTCGAGCAGTTTCTTGTCGTTTCAGTCTTGTATGAGGATTCCAAGTGAGACGTTTGTCCATGTGTAGTTCTAGGTATCGGATTTGTCCTACAGGGATAAGTGGGTTGTTATTAAAGGATAGTATAGGACAGCAAGTCATTGGTAGGAAGGCTATAGGTGATTTGATGGGATTTATTGGAATTTATTTTAATCCTCCAGTTTTGACACTATTCTTCAAGGTTTGTGATGTGTGATTGAGGAGTTTGGGATGCAATTGTTGGATCATTATTAACTGACAGGATACATGTGTCATCTGCATACGTAGTGATGACAGTGGTAGGATGGGTTGCGATATCAGCTGTATAAGCTGTGCAAAGGATAGGACCAAGGATACTACCACCGTTGTGGACCACCGGCAGATTGAGAAAAGAGGGATGAGTTTGTATTATCGTGATTTGCTTTGAAGTGTCTATCAGTAAGGTAGCAACTGATAATAAGAAAATATATAGGGGGAAGGAATTTTACGGAGTTTGTATAGCAATCCCGGTTGCTAGACTTGATCAAACGCCTGTTCAAAGTCGAGAAAGACTCCAATGCAATACATTCCGCGCTCCAATGCACAGGAGACAACGTGAAATGGGATGTGCGGAATCCGAATTGGTGAACAGGGATTGTATGGTTAGAATCTAGGATGGGATACAGGTATTACATATTATTTAAACAGCCATTTTAGACATCTCTGTCAATTATTTTTCATAGATAACTCATTTTTTTTCTTACCCTCCAAAATGTTTATTGAAACAAATTACATATATAGTATACAATATACAATATATACATGTGATAAATTCCTTCCACTGCCCGAGGGCATTTTAAGGATTGGGGATAGCTAAGGGTTACATATGTGGCAGAAGGCCTTGTGACTTTGACATTGAACGGGGAAGGACCGTTCTGCTAATTTTTTATTATTTACAATATATACAAATTAATGGGTTTGGACCGCAGAGACCAGACCACATCCTTCGGCGAGTATGTCCACCAAAGGGAGTTTACCTTGCCACCTCCCAGGTCTGGGTGGTGGTGAGATCTCATTGAACAGTGGGTTTGCACAGGCCTTCAGCCCATCAAAAAATTTGATGTTCCTCCGGTCTATGAACTCAGGTACCGAGGGGAGCTGGAGCTTCTGGAGATTCTTAGCCCTTTGTAGGGTGGTGCCACGGACAATTCGCCGAAGGATAGAGTTCTGGAAGCCCTTTAGACTCGTAAGCGTGGATTTATATAGGTATAGCAGGAGAGGGGCCCCGTGGAGCAGTGTTGGTCTTATAATAGCTTTATAAATTTGGAGCTTGAGTCTCAGCGAGAGCTGCGGCGACGTCAGTAGGTGGTAGAGCCGGTGTGACTTCTTTCGTGCCAGCTTGATCCTCTGCCTAACGTGATTGGAGAAGGTCAAATGTCTATCTAGCGTGACGCCGAGGTAGACAATCGAGGTAGAGATTTTATGATAAGCTCCTCCAACGGTGAATTGACATGACAATAGCATCAGCCTTCGCAGGATTCACTCTGATACCGATCTCTTCTAGCTCTTCAACAATTGTGGCTGAAGCATTCTGTGCCAGAGTGAGTGCAGTCTCCGCGTTGATGCTGGAAGCATATATGCCAATGTCGTCCGCATAGGCTGCTACCACCGCCTTTGGATGCTTGAGTGCCACCACTGGCGCCGTGAAAACGACGAACAGTATTGGCCCCAACACAGACCCTTGAGGTACTCCGCAGGTGGTATCGACTGGGTTTGAGTAGTCTGTACCAACTCGTACGACGAGAGATCTTCCGCTGAGGTAGCTTCGGATCAGTCGGCATAGAGTGGTGGTAGGAAACCTGAACTCTTCCAGACGGCGAAATAGACGCGTGTGTGACACGCAGTCAAAGGCCTGGCTGCAGTCCAAAGAGATGAGCGCCGTAGCTCTGTTGAGACTCATTTCATCTATTGTGTGGGCCTGAAGTTTAGCTAGGTGGTGTTCACACGCGACCCCTCTCTGGAAACCGGTCTGCTTTGGTGGTATGATGCTCTCTTTCCAGCAGTGCTTCATAAGCTGATGGTGGATTAGCCTCTCAAAAATCTTGCTGATGTGCGAAAGGAGGCTGATCGGACGATAGTGCTCAGCTGAGTCCCCGTTCTTCGCCGGCTTGAGTAACGGTACAACGATCGCTTGTTTCCATGCGGTAGGAAAGTATGAGATTCGAAGACATGAGTTGAATATGTTCAGTAGAAAGGCTTTACCCTTCCTAGGGAGCATCTTCAGCAGTACGTACGGAATCTCATCCAGTCCAGACGCTTTGTTTCCTTTGGTGCGTCGTAGTTCGACTCCAGCTGGTTGAAGGTAGAAAAGACGGATTCTTCGTTGGGACTGGGCAGTGGTCCTTCCGGTATTGGTGGTGCATTTCTCGTCCGCTCAGCATCTCTCGCTTCATAGCTTTTGGCCAGTAGTTCAGCCTGTTCCTTAGGTGTCAGCAGCTCATTCCCCGACGTCAGGTGGACAGTCCTCTTCTTGTTAACGAACGTTCGGACCAGTCTCCAGAACTGGCGGTGGTCATCATGAGTCCTCCGGGACTGGTCATGCCAGAGTGAGGTCTTCCAGTCTCGCATGAGGCTGGCTATCTGCCGGGTCATCGCATTGATGGCCGGTTTCAAGCTGTAGTCACGCGTGCGCTGAAAGATGTTCCTCAGGTTGTTCCTCTGACTGATAACTCATTTTGTATTATCCTATTATTTATTTATTTATTTATTTGATTTTTTTTTTTGTTGCCTCTACCCTGTAGGGTCATTGGCAACACCTTTGAATTAAACTCTGTTGTAGAATTTTATCATTTTTAGAAACTTTAAAGTTTTTTTAACGGCATTTTCATGGTCTTGTAGATTTTCTTTCAGACTCTGTGCCATGTCTAACTTTCTCCTTATAGGATCAAATGTAGGGCATTCTTGAATAATGTGTTTTACTGTCCTTTGGACATTGCAGTTCTCGCAGGTCGGAGGATCAAGTCCTCTTAGTAAGTAGGAGTGCGAGAACTCACAATGTCCAATTCGCAGTCTGCAAAGGGCTGTCTCCTCTTTTCGAGATGGTCGGTGCGAGGTTTCCCATTTTAAACAGTGGGGTTTAATTTCTTTTAATTTCGATTCTCCTTGTTCCCACTTGTTTTGCCACATGTTCCACACATTCTCCTTAATTTTTATAACGTAATCCTCTAGAGGGATTTCATTAATTGATTCAACGGATGTTGTATCTGGCTTTCTTGCTATGTTGGCTGCTTGATCTGCTTGTTCATTACCGATGATCCCGCAATGCGAAGGGACCCAAATGAACACTACTTCTTTGCCCTTCTCCCTTAGTAGCCACCAAACGTTTCTTACATCTTTTGCGAGAGAGGTTTTGGGCCTGTTATGTTCAATAGCTAGTAATGAACTCATAGAGTCTGTCACCACTGCCCAATTGGTAGTTTCACTTGTCTCTATGTGTTTAAGAGCTTCTCTAATTGCTAGCATTTCACCAGTAAACACTGAGCAAGCCTCCGGAATTTTGAATAGTTTTTGAGTATTAAAATTCATAACGGAACACCCTACTTCCTTATCAACTTTTGAGGCATCCGTATACAAGATGTGACACTCCTTATATTTTTCCAAAGTTTCTAAAAATAATTTTTGAACTTCAACTGGAAGTGCCGTATCCTTTTTATGTCTGGAAATTGAGGTATCTATAATTGGTTTGACATTGGTCCATCTGGGAATTATTATATCCGGCACATCCAGAGCATTTTCAATGTTAAGATCCGAAAAATGCTCAAGAAGCGTTTCTACAAAGTTTTTCTCCCTGATGTTACCTGATTCCTCATTGCAGAATAATATCTTATTTAGTATGTGTCTTGGGTTAGTCTTGATTTTGAGACCATACTTCGTTGTCATGAAAAATCTTCTGAAGGTTAGAGGAGGTTCACCAGCTTCTGCATATAGACTTTCCACAGGGGAGGTTGGCAATGCCCCTGTACAAATTCTTAATGCAGAGTTGTGTACCACGTCCAACATTCTTAAAGTTTTGCTTGAAGCAGAGCCGTAAACGCTTGAGCCGTAGTCCAATTTGCTTCTAATACTTGCATAGTATACTTTCAATAGGCTTTTTCTATCTGCTCCCCAAGTCGTATGAGAAAGGCATTTTAGTAGGGCAACTCTTTTGAGGCACTCTTCTTTAAGCAGTTTTATATGAATTGTCCATCTAAGCGGGCGATCTAACTCCATTCCCAAATATTTTAGGCTGTTAACGAATGGAATTTCAGCACCACCCATCCGTATTTTTGGATTTAGTGTGCACCCTCTTAATCTGCAAAAGTGCATGGCTCTAGTTTTGCTAGCAGATAGTTTAAACCCACTCTCTGTTGCCCATTTTTCTATGTTTTCTAGTGCTTCTTGCGTCTTCCACTTTAAGAATTCTAATGATTTACTTCGAATGAGCAGCATTATGTCATCTGCGTACAAAATGGTTTTTGCAGGCTTGACAACTACATCCGCTATGTCATTTACTGCGATCTGAAAGAGGGTCACGCTGAGTGGGGATCCTTGAGGGGTGCCATTCTCCATGTTGTAGATAGAGGATTCTGAAGTTCCGACTTTGACACTAAATGTTCTATTTTTTAGGAAATTCTTTATGTACTTCCATAATTTTCCTTTGATGTGCCATCTTCTTAGTATGTCTAAGACTCGCCATCTCCACAGCGTGTCGTAGGCTTTCTCGACATCCAGGAATATGGCAATGAGGTGTTGCTTCTTTTGGAATGCTTGTTGGGCTTCCCATTTCAGTATTTGGACGGGGTCAATTGCGGTGTGGTCTTCCCTGAAACCGAATTGGTACGGAGTGAGCAGCTCTCTCTTTTTTATTACCTCAGTCATTCTCTGATTTACTATTTTTTCTTGCAGTTTGCTCACACATGAGAGAAGTGATATTGGGCGGAAGTCTGTTATAAGACAACTTTTTTCCTTTTTTTGTATGGGCACTATCAAGGAATGCCTCCATGTTAGTGGCAGATAGCCAGTATCCCAAATTCGGTTGTACAGTCGCAATAGTATCTGTTTCCCTTCGTCAGGTAGATTATATAGCATCACATATGAGATTCCGTCACTACCTACAGCGGATTTCTTTGAGCATTTCTGTAGAAAATATTCGAGTTCATGTATCCCGATGGGAATATTGTAGTTTTCTTCGTGGCCTAAGTTCACATGATCTGGCATATTTTTACAGCTTATAGGGGTTTGGGTAATAATAGAGGATACTTGATAAAAGTATTCTGCCAATTTTTCCGCGATTTCATCAGGGTCAGTTATACTGTCTTGTCCACTCTTTATACCAGGCAATTTCTTTGTTTTAGGGATCCCCTTAACGCTTTTCACTTTATTCCAGAGCTCCTTCATTGAGGTGTTTTGATTAATTGAAGAAACAAAGTCTTTCCATGACGATCTTTTGCTTTCTTTTATGGTTCTGTTCGCTATGGCTCTCAATCTTTTAAATTCAATTGCATCAAGCACATTTCTTGTTTTTCTAAATTTGTTGAGGGCACGTTTCTTCGCTTTCACAGCGTTTTGACATTTTTCATTCCACCATGGTACTCTTGTATGAGATAGTTTATTAACTGTAAGAGGAATTGTTCCATGAGCTGCTTCTGTTATTACGTCGCTAATAACGGTGGCGCTGTGGTCGATATTGTCGAGATCTGCAGGAAAGAACTCAATTTGTTTTCTTATTTTTTCACGATAAGCTGTAATAATATTATCCTATTAATATTAGAGCTTCACTGCAGTTATTGTTTGTGGGAATAGAGTTATATAGTAAAAAAAACAGTGTTCGTGGAGGAAACAATCGAGTTGGAGTAGTGGGGATAGCCTGGCAGCACCCTAATCCTACCAGCCTACACCCAAACAAACAGGTGTGTCTTTTTTATTATTATTGTTTTCGGCTACTCTCGTCGTTTTAAAACCATTGTGACTTTTTTATTCATTTCTTATCAACATGGTTAACTGTAAATTGTGTACGAAAACAGTAGGTCGAAAAGACAAAACGAAATTAGTTTGAGTCGCCTGCCAAAACTTATTTCAATCGAAATGTATGAAAATAGATTTTACGGACTTAAAAGGATTTAACTTCGGCAAGAGAGAAGACTTAAAGGGCTAAGGTTCTGAAGCAGTGGAAGCATTCCTCTTAATAAAAGTAATTTCTTCAGAGGTTTGGTGTTGGAAGAGAGCAGATGCAGACTACGACTGAAACAATTATATTAGACTCGTTAGAAATCCTCCACCATCACATATATTGATGTAAGCCTTCATTTATATGATTGTATAAACCGTTCTTGGCATAGCTGATATGTATTCCAATGGTTCGACCCAACTCTCTCTTATATTTTCATACCATATTATCTTTTGATTGATGAATATGCTGTGTTATTTAGCATCTCAATACAGATGAGCATCCGTGCAATGTTGTTGTATTTCTTCTCACCATTTTGAGGTATGTAATCGAATAAGAAAAAAATGGGGTTTTCGTTTCTGGTTTTAGAGTAGTTATTGTAGAAGAATCTGTCTTACGAGCTAATTTTGAGCCATATTCTCATAATATAAATCACCTAACATAATATAAACGTAGGTTAGTGTACCATATCTAAATAACATCATGAAATTCAAGAATATTAAATGAAAACGAGCGTTTAGAACATTTCATAAACAATCGGAAAATCATTTAAATGTTTATTGCTTATAGTAATGTTTTTGTTGTTTTCATCTGTTGTTGGGAACATCAGAAATAAATTAAAAAATTGGGCTTAGCTCTAACGTCTTTTCTTAATGGTGTAGGCATTGTAACCATAATGGTGTATACAAATACAAATGCAATTGTGTGGTAACCTGTGTTTCCCATAGTTTGTGAAATGTCTAAACGCAGCTTCAAGATTATTGCATTGGATTTTATTTAAGGATTTAAAATGTTGGCACTATTCGTTACAGGTGGCGTGCTGTGGTCTTCAATGGAAAGCATTAAACGATTTTAAAGACAACTTTAAGAAATACGTGATTGTTTCCCTCAATACAACATCCTCAATTAGAAATATTTTAGATGTTTCTAGGTCGAATGCAGAACTTTTCATTAACAATACATACTCAAAAAACAAATTAGTAAAGAGAATCACTAAGATGAGAACCTCTAACGATGAGTGTTTTACGAAATTCATTGATGCAAAAAGCTTGAAGTTTCTGTTTGATAATAGAATTAATAAATTCCAGATTCCATTACGGATGAGACTTTTACAAATCAGACAGATATTAAATAAAATTATTTCTTCAATCGATAATTATGAAAGGTTCGCAAGAAGAATATATCATGGTTGTAACTTACGACATAAAAACTGTTTAAAAGAAACAAACGAGTGGTTAAAGTCAACTCTCAATTCCTTGTCATGCGCTATACGTCCAAAGTGTCAGATAAATAATAATGTAACGAATCATCTTATAAGAAAAATAGCAAGTTGTACAACTCGTCAATTTAGTTGTAAATACGGTAAATGCATTAGCAGCAAAATGTTTTGTAACGGAATATGCGACTGCGCAGATTGTAGCGATGAACCACCTGATTGTAGAAGGGATTGCTCCGAATTTCGCTGTGGTGAAAATTTTCACTGTATTTCGTATGATAAGAAGTGTAATGGCATTGACGACTGTGGCGACGGAACAGACGAGGTCGGTTGTCAACAAATCAGCATAACGAGACCGCCATATCGAGGCAGAAACTGTTCAATTGTTGAAGGAAAGTTCTTATGCAGGAATATGAAGTGCATTGAACTGCAGAGGGTCTGTGATGGACACAATACCTGCGGTGACTGGTCCGACGAAGGAGTTCATTGCAAAGTAGGGCAGTGTTCCGCGATGTGTAGCAGGCTGGGCGGGGTTTGCATATCGAGACCCAAAGGATCTGAGTGCGTCATAGAATGCCCTCCTGGGACGTATGAGACTTCCAAAGGCTGCAATCTTAAACCAGAAGCTCCTTTAACAAGCTTGGTTCAGTTTCTAGAAGATACGCCACGTCTAAAGAAAAGATATATTGCCAGGTTGAAATTCCTGAAAAATAAAGCGATAAAGATGATTTCTAAATCTTTAGAAGGGATTGTAAAATGTAAAAAACGGAGGTTTAGTCTTTTATCTGCGATTGTTAAGACTACGAATCGGACTATTCGTCACAGGCTTCTTAAAAACAGATATGGAACTGATCCTACTCAAACATCGTTTATCTCTCTTCAAAAAATGTTTAGAAAAGAATCAAGAAAAAATAAATTGGATGACGGATTTAAAGCTCAAGCTTCGTATAGTGAAGAAGGCAGTGAGTATGTGGAAGAAACTCAAAAAAGTACAACAGCCTCTTCGCCCATAACAAAAGCGACTATCGCTCCATACAAACCTTTATCAGACTTAAAGCCTGAAAATCAAAAAGTAAAACTGACAGAGACTGGTGCTGGAGGCGATTACAGCGATTACTATTATGACTCCACAGGACATAAAAAGAGAAGAAAAAAAGGACATCCAAGCAATACAACAACCTCTAAATCGGACCATCTTAAGCCAGGAAATCAAAGTATAAATGTGGCGTTAGAGGATCGTCTTTCTGGAACAGATACAATAAAAAACAAAACTAATGTAACCAACATAACAACTCCAGTGATTAAAACAATTCCTGTATCGGATAATCTTAAGCCAGGAAATCAAACTGCAAATGTGGTGGAAGACGAGCGTCTCGCTGGAGTAAACCTAATAGAAACCGAAGATGATAAAACCAACACCACAGCTTCTGAGAATAAAAAAAACAAAACAATCCAAGAAACTAAACCCGACACAATCTCACAGAGTACGAATAAAAGTTCTGAAACCAAAGAAAGCAAAAAAATGACTAAAATCAACCAATCAACTCCTATAATTACATCAATCACCACGACATTTCTATCCACCAGCCAAGGAGGCCATGGAAAAAATGTGATCGACAAATCTAATTATGGCGAAGAAACTAATGGAAATAACAAAACTGAAGAAAAACACAATACAAGAATTACTAAAACAATTCAAAAGAGTACAATAACTCTTACGACCATACATTCTTCTGAGCGAACAAAACATGACAAAGAACTTTTGTTAGATGGAGGAAAAAAGGAAAATACTGCAACCATAAAACTACATAGCACATTCACCTCAAGTATTCTTATGGCTTCATTAACCACAAATAAAACAACTAATGGAATAACTGTACCTACACTTACGGAGACATTAAACACAACTACCCCATCGATAAAGGAAATGACAACTGTACTCACGAATACATCAAACACAACTAAGACTACGAACATGACACCTATAATAGCTCCTAATAATACAACCGCAACTAACCAAACATCCATAAATTCATCTATATTAACCCTAACGTCTACCCCAACGAATAAAAATATCATAACTGTAACCACGAATACATCAACCGCAACTTCGCCTTCGAATAAATTAAACACAATTTCCCTATCGAACATAAACATTGAAACTATAACCACGAATAAATTAAACGCAACTACCCTATCCAACATAAACATCACAACTATACCCACGAATAAATTAACAACTACCCAATCAAATATAAAAATCACAACTATACCCATTTCTGCATTTAACACAATTACCCCATCGTATATAAACACAACTACTATACCCACTAATATCTTAACAACAACTACCCCATCGAATTCAATTATAACAACTATATCTACTAATACATTAACTATAACTAACTCGACAAATAAAAACATTCCATCTATATCCACAAATAAATTAGACGCAGTTACCCCATCGAATATAAAAATCACGGTTATACCTACTGATACATTAACCACAACCAACCCATCTAATAAAAACATCACAACAACATCCACGAATAAATTAAACACAACTAACGCATTGAATATAGAAATCACGACTATATCTACTGATACATTAACCACAACCAACCCATCTAATAAAAACATCGCAACTGCATCCACAAATACATTAACCACTACTAACTCAAGTAATAAAAACATCACACATACATTCACGAATACATTAACAATAACTAACCCATTGAATATAAAAATCACGTCTATACCTACTGATACATTAACCACAACTAACCTATCTAATAAAAACATCACAACTATATCCACGAATACATCAACCACAACCAACCCATCTAATAAAAACATCGCAACTGCATCCACAAATACATTAACCACTACTAACTCAAGTATTAAAAACATCATACATACATCCACGAATACATTAACAACAACTAATCCGTTGAATATAAAAATCACGACTATACCTACTGATACATTAACCACAACTAACCTATCTAATAAAAACATCACACCTACATCCACGAATACATTAACAACAACTAACCCATTGAATATAAAAATCACGACTACACCTACTGATACATTAACCACAACTAACCTATCTAATAAAAACATCACACATACATCCACGAATACATTAACAACAACTAACCCATTGAATATAAAAATCACGACTATACCTACTGATACATTAACCACAACTAACCTATCTAATAAAAACATCACAACTATATCCACGAATACATCAACTACAACTAACCCATCTAATAAAAACATCGCAACTGCATCCACAAATACATTAACCACTACTAACTCAAGTATTAAAAACATCACACATACATCCACGAATACATTAACAACAACTAACCCATTGAATATAAAAATCACGACTATACCTACTGATACATTAACCACAACTAACCTATCTAATAAAAACATCGCACATACATCCACGAATACATTAACAACAACTAACCCATTGAATATAAAAATCACGACTACACCTACTGATACATTAACCACAACTAACCCAACATTTAAAAACATCATAACTATATCCACGACTACATTAACAACTAATTCGAAACAAGAAACAACAAAATCACAAACATTAGCCCGTACAACTACATCGGCTGCAACAGCTCCCCCTATCAAACCACCAGTATTAGCTCCTATAACTAAAGCTACCAAAAAAAAATCTGTAATTATTCCAAGAAGAAATAAACCAAAAACAAATATGAAACATAAGAAACGTCATTGCAAGAAACGTCCTCACCCAAGGAGCTGGTAATTTGATATTTATTATTGTTATTATTATTTATTTGTTTTCCATATACCTTGGTATCTATTATACATAATAGTTGGGGACTACTTTGGTCAGACAACAATGAAATTTATATATTTTAAAATTCTTATTTATTTCTGAATTTAATAACAATACTTATTATTTTTGTCTTCTTACACCATACATCTAGTTGCCGTTAAGATTGAGTTTCCTCCGTTCAGATTAGTCCGACACACGAAGTGACATTTATGGAATCGGTAAGAATACATTAACCACAACTAATTCAAAACAAGAAACAACAAAATCTCAAACATTAGCTCTACGGCCAAGGGTGGGCTTTGGCTTCTTGGATCCTTCCATTTTCTCATACCCAGTGTTTTAAGGTCGCCATAAATTGTAGAGAACAATACCCTATAAGACATCTTGCTGCAGACGATTTTAACCACATAGGTTAACCATTCCATACGCCTAGTTTTAATAAAATTCATATAGCTCCGCATTTTTTCTATACCTCCACACACCCTCTTGACAAACAGTTCCATAAATTCTTCTTCAATATTTTTCTTTCAAAAATATTCAGCATACTAATTGTGCTTGTACAAAGGGCCCATGTCTCCGATGCATAAGTCACAATAGGTCTTACTAAAGTCTTATATAGTCTTATCTTTGTTTCTCGTGATAGAAGCGATCATCGAAAAAATTTTAGGTTGGCAAAGTACAAGTATATTCTGTTTCCAGCCATGATCCTCTTGTACACCTCAGCACCAATTTTATTTTCAGAATTCACTTCCACCCCCGGAACGTGAAATATTTTGACACACTCGAAGGTGAGACCATTCATTCCAATGCTCTGTGGACCAGCCTCATTGTCGGCCACGACATACATGTATTTTGTCTTATTAGTTAGCTCCTATAACTAAAGCTACCAAAAAAAAACCCTACTGTTGTCTCAAATACAAAAAATGAAACAAAAGAAACGCCATTGTAAGAAACGTCCTCACTCAAGGAGTTGATATTATTTATTTTTTCCACATATACAATAATATCTACCTATAATATACATAATAGTTGGGGATCTCTTTGTTCAGTAGAAATTGTCATTTATATATTCTTTGATGTTTATGAGTTTCATGACAATATTCACAGTTTCCATCTATACTGCCTATGATATTTTTTTTGGCCTCTTAGACGATAGAACTAGTTGCCCTTAAGATCGAGTTACTAACGGTATTACTCCCTTAAATGAAATTACAAACGGTAGAATTCCTTCAAACGATAAAAATGTTTTATCTATTCTGCTGATTCTACATATTTTAACTTTTTTCCGCTCCTACCATGAGTAGATTATCACAAAAAGAATCTCAATTTCTATGAAAAATGCAGGTTGCTTTCATTTGTCTATAATAAAAATGTCAGGGTTATTGGAATGGTTTGATCTTTCAGTATTGGTTGATGACAATTAATTATAATAATTATTATTATTTATCTTATCGGAATGATACTGGCCTGCAAGATCTGCAATATCGAAAGCCGATAAATAGTGTCATTATTTGTTTTTGTCAGATCTTTGAAGTTGTATAAAACTTTCTCTGTAAGCTTCTTTAAATAGCTTAATTCTTTGACCAATATTAATTTAGCTATCTATTAATATAAGAGCCATTCCAGGAATAAATTCATACCATTATATTTAAAAAATCTGGTACGCACAACACACAACTTTCACTTACTGATATACTTCAAGAAGCAAAATTGGGCTATAACAAGATTTTTTTTAAGCGCATTTTTACTGCAGCTAAACCTTGAACAATATATTTTTGAATTTTTGTCCAATTCATCAACAGTATGGCGGTCAAAATAACATAAACCCTATTTGTTATATACATGGCAGACAATAAAAACCTTACAAATACATATTTGAATCACATAACTCCAGTCTTTGAGCTCTGTAGGCAAACAGAAATTTGAAATTACTTGTATTTAATTATGAATGCACAATAAAATTTATATGAATTAAATCTCTATAACTTTTTAAATGTATTTAAATTATTATTTTTTATCCTTTAAAAATTTACCAAAAAAAAGTTATTTGTTTTTGAATACAGCATCGATATGTCGAAAGTCGTAATAGTGATTGTAAGTGTTGATGTGATTCCACAAAGAGAATTTAAAAAAAATAAATCTAAGATGTATACCTAATTGTTTAAATACAGTATCGGACCTAGTGTTATTAAGCAACAATACATTTATTTAACTTTATAAACTTTATATGTTTTACCAATCCATGAAATATTTATATTTCGCTCCTTCTTTCACACAAGTAAAATGAAATAGTTTTTTAACAATGTCATTGCCTTGAATTGGTGGGTTTTATAGCCTTTTTTTTTTAACTTAAAAATAATTTTAAATGTTTATATTAATTAAGAAATTTCATTTCTTTGGAAACATATGGTTTCCGTTAAATAATATTAGTTTTCATAAATTATTATTTGTAATTTTTGTCACTTTCCATTATCTTCTATGACTTTGTATGTTACATATTGTTTTTTGCTAAAATTCTCAGCTTTCCAACGATATATTATACATTTTCTTATTTGCTGAAATTCATTTTCAACCTAAAACACATTTTTCCTTTTTTCTCTATTATTCAACTAACAAATTCTTTCATACTTTATATTTAGCCGTTATAATTTTCAATGACTGTTAATACCTTAAAATAAACCAAATTTAAGGTACTTTAGAGAAAGACAAATTGAACATTAGGTATATAACCCCTGTAAAATGACATCAATGTAGGTAAGACGTAGTTGATCTTAAAAACCATTTAATAATACACTGATATACCTAGTTTATCAAAATCGTTATAGCCGTTTTTGAAAAAATCATAAAAATGTGTAACATCGTTCATGTAAAATGCCACTTCAGGTTATCCGATATATAGGAAAATGTTGCTGTAACATCTCATGTGTATACCTATCTTAAATACGTAATATCAGTTTATTACAACTTTTCGTTTTTAAGCTAGACTGTTAACATACACACGAACCATTTTTCCCGATCGCAATACTTTCCCTTATATATTACATATATGGGTAACTGAAAGTAAAAATGTACGAGTCAGAAAAAGTATAATAATCTTTTTTTTTTTCCTCTAATTATTATTAAATATTAATATTAAATATTAAGTATTAAATACGAATGTGAAATTAAATACCGGAAGTGGCATTTTATATCATATACTTAACATATTTTTAAGATTTTCTCAAAAACTGCTGTAACGATTTTGATTAAATTTATCATATCAGTGGAAAATTAAGAATTTCTAAATGAAATGTAGGTTTTATTCTGATTAGTTTTTAGTAACAGAGCTTAAATGGCTACTTTTCAATTTTAGCTTCCTCTAAAGTAACTTTATTTTTTTTAATTTAAAACAATTGTTTCAACATTTCACAATGATCTGTAATATCAAAGACAATTAAATATAAAATATGAAAGTACTTGATAATTAACTAAAGAAGAAATAAGATATCGTTGTAATTGAGGAACCAAAAGAATACGAGAGCGCCCGAAAGATTAGAACAGGCTTCGATAACAGTAACATGAGCTCCATATAATACGGACTCCGACAATATTATGTTCATATATATATGCGGTTTTCATAAATGCTATTGTTGGTATTATATAATATTTAATTGTATAGATTACATCGATATAAATATGAAAATTAGTATATATAAAGATAGTTATACAAATAAAAATAGCCACAACGAAATATAAATAAATATAGCGTCTATAATTTTTACTTTCACTTCTTCGTCTGAAAATACTTATTTCTAAGAAGAAAGTGGTAAGTTAAAGTTGTGGGATTCGCGCACCGCACCACATTTTTGTTATACATATTATCTTTGGAAATTTATAAACATTGTGTATTAATTTTCTATGTTTTTAATTTTAGGCTTATGAATTTGGGGTTATAATCGTTCTGCATGTTCTTTAAGTGAAGAAGATTGATTTTCATCTGGTCTTCAAACTCATAAAATTATATTTATTTAATAGTATATTTTTTAAAAGGTTTTTTAACAATAAACAATTAGCTTGTGAGCGTTTTGCCTTTTTTTTCCTACTACTAATGATTAATTTTAGTTACAATATTTTTTTTTTAAATTATTTATAATTTATGTTAGGTTACAAGGTTACCTTGTGTTTCTATTATACCAATACAAGCATTATCAGGACATACCTGATTACAGAAATAAAAAAAATTCAAAATCTCTTTACTCCATGACATCCAAACGCATACTAAGGAGTAGAATGCATACTCCATATCACTCTTTAGAAAACCTCCTAGTTTTGATCTAATCACGCGTAAAATTGTATAACTAATGCCGAACAACACAATAATCATCCTGGCAGATATTTACAATTCTATTCCTCGGGTTACTTAATTTCCTTTAGTATAGAAGTTCTCAACCATAAAGATGCTACCGAAAGCAAGCTAGTTTACGAAGTTTTAGGCGGATGTTAATAATTCGATTAAAAGGGGTCTGTACCACAGACTAGTCATTTTATATGTTTCTTCTTATTCCGAATCGAATGAAACAAAAAATAAATCGAAAGCTTTACTCGTTTTTGTAATTTTGAGAATATTATATTTTGAATTTTGATAAAGTCTAATTAAAAATTAATGTGATGAATCAAGTCAACATTATTGTGTAAAAATTTTGAAGATTATAAAGATTGAAATAAAAACTGACTTAATAAATGTTTAAATATATAGATTTATAATAATTACATA
This sequence comes from Nezara viridula, assembly GCA_928085145.1. Classification (NCBI taxonomy): domain Eukaryota; kingdom Metazoa; phylum Arthropoda; class Insecta; order Hemiptera; family Pentatomidae; genus Nezara; species Nezara viridula. The sequence continues at coordinate 149,219,555 of OV725080.1, read as the reverse complement.
ATATGGAGCTTAAGGTTAAAGCAGAAATATTATTGTTTTAAAAACCGATATGGGACCAGGTGGAGCCACAGGTGGCGGATGGTGGACTGAATTCCCGGACCATGAGCGGCAGGCGCCAACAGGGCGGGGGAGGATGGTCAGTGGTACGGCCATCCTCAAAAATACTCCAGAGAGCCCTGAGACGGCGACTGTAACGAGGCGAGTGTGTGCCGCCTCTAAATATGCACAACCACTCCCCCATCACAGCGGGGACACCTAGGAGAGGGACAACTCCGAATAAAAATCCGGACGGATAAGGCACGTTAGCTGTGGCAGGCAACTTATCTAAGGGAAAGAGACAACGACAGAAAACCTCTGGTCCTCCAGGTTGGGGGTTGTCATTTGGGTCAGCAGCTCATTGATGTAAAACTCTTCTCGCTACAAGTAGTCAGAAAAGAGCCTCGGATTTGGATAGTCATAATGGAAGCAGACTTTGGAAACGGAAACAGACTTTTCATTTTGGTACTTGGAATATTCAGAGCTTCGCCAACAAAAAATCTCAGGTTCAGAAAGAAGTGGAGAGAGCAGGGGTGTTGTATGTCTCCAAGCATTTTCAAGATATACTTGGATGAGGTAGTGAAGCAATGGATGAGACGAAGTCGAGACTACGGAGTGTACTTTGACGACGACGAGCTCCTTATCCTGTTCTTCGCAGACGATCAAGTATTGATGGCCCGGAAGATAGTTTTCCTAGAGATGGTGGTTGTACAATTAAAGGAAGCTTATGAAGAGGCTTAACTTCCAAAAGACTGAGTATATGGCACTGGGAGATGAGGAAGACGACCTACGCATAGGTGAACAGGTATGTAGAAAAGTAAAGGCATTTAAATACCTCGGTTCCTATCTGGACGATGTTGGAACGTCCGAAGTGGATGTCCGAAACAAGGTAGAGATGGCAAGAAAAGCTACTAGAATGCTGCATCCTGTTCTCTGGAACGACACTATTTCAAACGCGAACAAGCGGCGTATCTTCACGGCTATTGTTGAGTCCATATTAACCTACGGATGTGAGGCATGGTCGATTAATTGCTGGCTTGTATGCCAAAATTCGGACTGTAGAAATGGATTTCTGGAGAAGGTGTCTTCAGAGAGAGTCCGAAATGAAGTGGTGAGACAGAGAATAGGTGTAGAGGAGACCGTCTCTGAGAGGATCAGAAAACGGCGATTGAGGTGATATGGGCACTGCAGGAGAATGTCGAAGAGCAGTGGCAGAACAGAGTCCTGGACTGGCAACCACCCGGAAAGCGTAGGCGAGGACGACCGAGAACCACGTGGATGGAAGGAGTCCGAGAAGAGATGGCCGGCCGAGGTCTACAGGAGGGTGACTGGGAGGATAGAGATGTGTGGAGCTCTGCTCTGACCTGAAGAGGTATCCCACGTTGGAACACCGGATGAAAGAAAGAAGAAGAAGAAAAACCGATATTATCCGTCGAAAGGGTAACTTGATTTTAAAATTGTCAATATTGTTGTAATTTATGATATTTTCAGTTAATTAGCCCTGACAATTATTATTACGAAAAAATAAAAAAAAGTTTAAGCTCTGTTGAGAATTGTGGTATAACATTTATTATTCTCATATTATTTTGTTGAATATCCATAAAATTTAGATAGAGGACCTTAGTCCTTAGTCCTTGTTATAGTATTGTTATAGCTATAGTACCAACGCCTTAGCGATTGTGAAAGGATCGTGGAAGGTTTAATCTTCCTAAATAACTTTAAAACACAAACAGTTATAAGATTTGAGAACCTATTTCAAACTGTAAAACTTAATATACAACATTTTGCTGAAAGAATTACCAAAATTTAAAACAAATACTATATTAATTATCTTAAAATAAAATTTTACTGATAAAGTGTTTTTGAATTCGATACAAACTAGACCGTACTTATTCGTAATTTGTACTTGGTAATTCTGTTTATCTTAAACCTCATGAAACATTAAATGGAATGTTAATGGGACTTGTTCAATTGTGTCGATTAGGCAAGCATGCCTAGGCAAGCTGGCAAAGTACCAGATATTTCTTTAGTGTAATGGGTTGGAGATTTCAACGCTAGATTAAACAATATAAACCATACTGAGATATAAATGATTATTTCTTTTTTATCTTTTATTAGTAAGTACGATTTATACGGTTTAATCTATCGTTGATATTTTTAAGACAGTATTATAAAGAATAAGGTGATGCTTTCTCTCACTCAATCCTTCTTCTTCATAGGCACGACAGGCACAATAGGCGATTCTATCCTTGGCCTGCTAAATCGTTCTAGCCTAGTCCTGTCTGTCCGCAGCTAGTCATCTTGTATCTTTCGGAGGTCCTCTGAGACGTTGTCATCCCATCTACTTCTTGGCCTCCCTCGAGCGCACAATCCTTCCGGATAACCCTGGTATATCCTTTTTATAGTTCTCCCCTCGTCCATTCTATGGATGTGACCCAACTACAACTTCATACCGCCATATAAGGAGAATTGTACACTATCTTCCTAATCTGATATAGCTCATTTTCTCTCACAGGCCCTAGAATACCCTTGGCCTAAATATTTTACGTTCAAAGATGTCCAGCTTCAAAGCTACTGATTTTTTAAATGGCCACGTCTCACATGCATATCTTGCGACTAGTCTATATAGTGTCTGAAGGCGGAATTCCACAGAGGCAACACTGAGCGACATGTTGTTTGATACTTGTTTTTTAGTGTTGCCTGTTGTAGCCGTCCGACCATGTGGCACAAAATTCAATTAACGTCGCATGCGGAATTTACTGCCCCACATCGCATGCGCTTTGCCGTATACTTCTGCAGCATGCGACTAAGCGATTCCATTCATACAACTTCAGTTTGGTATATCATTTCATTAGAAACAGTTTTAGTAGCTGCATATTTGGTTATCCCTTTATACCATACAAGGAAAAGAAAAACACCACGATATTGGAGAAGAGAGTTGTAAATCGATGGTTAAGAAATTCGGTATAATTTAATATTTTACGCTTGAAGAGTAGTAGAAAATCCATTTTATTTCAAGAATCTGTGAGAAAAAATCGGCATTATTATATTAAAACTTTAAAAGAATTTTTTAAAAATATTTATAACATTTATGTTTAAAACAATGAGTCGGATCTTGCTACCTATAAAAATGGCAGCTTATGTAAAGATTATTGGACTAATTAGTTGAGAATCGAAACGGAAAATTCATTGCGTAAAATGTGGGAAAAGTTATTATAATTTTGAACTTTTTTATAAGGGTTCAGAGATGTAAAAATAGGATAATGAAGCATAAAATAAACAAACCAATTTCATGAAGAAATGAATCCCGATTCGAGAAACATAATTGATCTATATTAAAACTGTTAGTACTTAGTAGACGTGGAATTTGATTACTCTATAACTTTTAATCTATGAGTTTTCCTCTTATAAACTCATTCCCAAGCTGCAACGCCATTTATATTGCCTGTATTTTCACGAATTTGGTAAAAATCGGCGTTTGTTGACCGTGGCCCAATTCAATTTCATTTAATTTATGAAAGAAAACGTTTTTCGCTTTGTTGCACATCAAATCGATTGGACGGAATGAACATTTTCTCATCGTTAAACAAAATCTATCTATGAAGATCATTGGTGTAACGGCCAAGAAGCACTTGACATCTATCCACTCTATTTTTTTTTTAGGAAAGTAGTTAGCCTTTGTCCTATCATTCTTCGAAATACATCTATCCAAAGATCACTTATTATTATGCGAAAAATTGACAGATATTCCCAATTTCCGAAACATGATTTGTTCTTTTCGAATGGGATTTCTTCTGATTCGAGCAGTCACTGCTGTGCGTGGTAGTAGACTGTCACATACGGATAGAGTCACATTATATCGATTTATAGTGCGGTGCACGAGCATACGGCTGATACCCAAAAGTGTTGAAAATCTCTGACCTACATTTTCCAACTTTGTGTAAGGCTGCCAACACACTCTATGTTAACTGAGCGAAAGAAAAATACAAACTAATTGGGGTTATTATCCTGACATGTAAAGAAAATAACATGATCGAGGTAAGAATTATCTAAATAATACCCAAAGATGTAAACAAAGTTCAACTTTTGTAACAGTATTTATGGCAGAACTAGGTACTTCTACTGACTACAGGTAAGAAAAGTAGTAATGAATGAAGTACTAAAAAGAGTTCAAGATAAGAGTTATATTTATACCTTGTCTTATAACCAGAAAATAATCTGACTCACATTAAGCACCTCTGAAACTAAGAACATCTTGAATATCTGAGACCGAGACGAGTCTTGGTCTAGGTCTTCGTCTTGCGCAAGAGTCTCGCAACAGTCTTGTCTATTAGCTTATTACTGTATTTTTTTAGGTAGGAGAAAACTAACTAAGTCTGAATGAAAAAATTAGAAAAGTTAAATGCAAAAGTATATTGGTTACATAATCCTTTGCATATAGTAACTAAAATTGTCAATTATTAGTAACTATTTTGCCTTAATTTTTATTTTAAAAAACGATTTTTTTTACCAGTCTTGGTCTTGGTCTTGCAACAGATATTTTGGATTTTGGGCAACAGTACCGTCCATGTGGTCAATTTTTACACAACGTTAAAATACATTAAAAACACAACGAATTAGATTGATCCTTACCACATCTCGTTTTTCCCTAAATTATGATACATCTCGGTATCCGATAAAAAATAAAATGTTTGAAATTTAATATGTTGAGACAATTTCTTCAATTAATTCGGTATGGAACGATGTTTGTTGCAAATGTTCGGCGTTTTACAACCATAATAATCTGCAAACACATTTCAAAAAATCGGAGTAGTTGATTCCGCACTGACTTTTGCGTAACCAAAATCAACCTACGGAATTCCCGTGCCTAGATACGTGTCGTTAAGCAAAACACAAAGCTTAAACGATCGCATTCCCGTGCCGTTCATTTAGGATAGACTGCATGATCCAAGCTTAGTTCGAAGCGGAAGCGTAATAAAAAAATCTAATGTGTGAGCTTTAGACCACACGAGAGATGTAAAAACATTAACATCAGCAATAATTTGAAATATAAATTATAAATAATGGCTTATTACTTATATAAAGAGGATGAAATGCTGAACATTTCCCTCGCTTACGGTATGCAGGTCCAATTTTTAGTTTCTGAGATATTTTAATCCATATCTTTCATGAAACACGTTATCATTTGGTTTTAACAATATTTTTTCTCCTTTTGCCTCTCTAACACGGCGCACAGTGGGACGAAAGACAGGTTTTCGTGGACATGGGTCTAGAACTTATTGATGTCGGGTTAGCTCGATATTAAGTATACTTATGTTTTCAAAACCAAGAAACACTAATATGACGTCAAAATTAAGAAATTTCTAGGGAAAATCCCGATTTATTTGTTTAAAACGGTGAATTTTTAAATTTGACAATAAATTGACTTAGAAAATAGTTTTAGATACCTATTTATAACTGCTGTCTATATTACTACATATAACCATTATTTTAATTTTTTTTTTAAATTTTATTAAAAATAATGAAGAAACAAAACATAGTTACACAATAAATCACAAAATATAATTAAAATATATTCAAATGTTATAACTTTACAAATGTATCGTTCATTAATTATATATATTCATTTTATAATAGCTCTATGAAATGATATACATTTTATTTTATTTTTATTGCAACAAAATTTAATACCATCGATAATGATATTTTGAACATCATCGATACTTCCTCTGATGAATAAAATACTTAATTTTTTTATTAATTTTAAAGGTTAAATCAACAACAACTGATGCAGGTCAAAGCATAAAGGTTTAACCAAAAAAATCGCGCAACACACAACTTTCACTTACTCTTTGAACTTTGCTCAACTTTGAATAGAAATTATTTTCTGGTAGTATTCCATACAGAGCTAAAGCTAAACGATTGCAGTTAATGAATCATCAATACTATTAAAATAACAAAAGTCCTATTTATTATATCATCGGTTGATTGTAGATTGTTCGATCCGTTGATTATGGATTGTACGACTATTAGTTATGAAACTGTTATTTTCCATTTTCTATTGCAAAGTTTATTAAAATGGAATTAGGAGACTTGCATTGTCTGTCATAGACAGGTCAAAAGTTGTCACACTAACTGTAAGTGGATTCTGTTAGAATATCGCAAAGGGAAAATTGATCAAATTATTCTCTAATTTAATTTTCTAAAAGCTTACATGACGATTTTTCGGAATAAACAGACGATAAATACCGAATATTTAAATATAATATCAGACCTAAAGTTATTAAACTCCAAACTGCAGGTTATAAATGTATCAATAAAATATTTTTATATTTCACTTCTTCTTTCACACAAGTACAATGAAATAGTAGTGAATACTGTTGGAATATCGCAAAGGTTAGATTAATCAAATCATTCACTAATTCAATTTTCTAAAAAATTGCATGGCAATTTTTCGGAATAAACGTTGATATCTAATTATTTAAATATATCTGATCTATAATCACTAAACAACAGTAAATGTATTTAAGGTTATAAACATATGCTTTATACATCTATGAAGTGATTTTATGTTTTACTTCTTCTTTCACACAAATACAATGAAATAGTTTTTTAACAATGTCATTGCCTTGTTTAGGTGGATTTTAAATACTTCCTACAGAAGTAAAAATATTTTTTAAAGTTTACATTTAGTTAATAGATTTCATTTAATTTCATTGAAAACATGTGATTTACGTTAAATATTATCAGTTTTCAAAAATTATTCTTCGTTACCTTCTACAACTTTCTATATTAGATATTGTTTTTTTTCTAAAATTCTCCGCTTTCTAACAATATATTATATGTATACCTTCTGACTTGTATTTCCGGAGATTCATTTTCGACCTGTATAAGCATTTTTATTTTTTCTCCTTTATTCAGTTATCAAATTCTTTCAAAAGTTATATTTAGCATTTTTAATAATGAGAGATAGTTCATTATTTAAAATAAACCATATTAAAGGTACTTTAGAAGAAGACGCTTATGAACATTGGGCATTTAAGCCTTGTAAAGTGACATCAACGGGGATAAGACGTAAATGATATTAAATACCATGTAATTATACAATGATACACCGAGTTTAATCAAAATCGTTAGAGCCGTTTTTGATGAAATTGTAAAAATGTGTTTCATAAAGTGGTACTTTCGGTTTGCCGATTTCAAGGCAAATGTTGCTGTCACATCTAAGGCATATATCATTCTTAAATATGTAATATCAGTTTCGTACGACTTTTCGGTTCGAGCTAGAGTGTTCACATACACACAGACCATTTTTCGGGACTTGGTTATTTTGACTCAGGGAACCTCAAAACGTGTATTTCCGTTGAAAACTCAGATTCAAAAATTTTCACGATCGCAATATTTACTATACCATATCGCTATGGTTCGATTGCGATGATTTTTTTTTTTGTAGGTACTCTAATTACCTTTCAAAAGTTTTTATATAAATTTGACAGAATCTATAATGAGCGAGCTAGAGCCCAAAACATTTTCCTTTTCTTTATTTACTTTTTTTCCTGAATTTTCTCGGGAATTTACAACGTGTACGAAAATTGAAACGGCGTTAATTATAAAAATTATAGAGAATTTCATATAATTCGTTAGACCCGATTTTACTCTACAGTTTATAGAAAAACAGGTTTTTCTTTTATTGTGCAGCTGCTATTCCGAAGAGAGCACCCCATTTGTGTCACAGGCATGAGTAATCAAAACCCTACAAAAAAAAAATAAATAAAAAAAAAAAAAAATAAAAAAGAAAGAATAAAACAAACAACAAAATTGGTTATTTCTCGAGATAATATTGTCCCAGACAGACCGATGACTGAAAATGTGTTTTTCACATTCCCTCTGAAACGTATAGATCCGTCGGGATCCACCCATTGGAAATTTGACCCGATCGCAATACTTTCCTTACCTAGTATTAATAGGAAAGTAATAATTGCCTTTATATATGTTAACTCGTAAAGAACACGTGTTTACACATATCTAGCAAATAATTTATAGCTGAAAGTATAGAAATAGAATATTAAATAATTAATATAAAGTATAGTCTGACAAGCAAAAGAAAATAATATTAACAGTAGAGGAATAGAAGCCATTTATATTAATAACAATAACGAGCAAGCAATAAATTTTAAAACAGACACTAGACATTTCAGCAATCATTTTGCGGATATAATTAAAAATTAAAATTATAAGATGAAATATAGCCATATTCAAAACAAGTTTAAAATTTATTATTCAAAATTAGAATATAGTCCTGCTGTTAAAATGGACAACAATATAGTCCCCTCAAAACGTTGCGCATCTTATCGGCATTTTTGATTATATATGGACAAAAGACAATATCTGACCAAACGATACAATTAACTGTCACTTCTCTTGGACTGCAGATATCCACTTGACTTACTAAACAAGCCTTTAATCTAAAACACTATAATAATACCAATACTAAGACAGTGTCATTCACTACCCACAGGAAAAAGTACTTAAAGAAATTTTTACTTAGAAAGTTGGTTCTTTGATGAAACTTTGTAAAATTCTTTAATCGTTAATTCTCATAGTCGTGAGAATGAGTATTAAAAGAGTCCGTAAAACGTTCTACGGTGGGTTATATAAATGGGGTACATTCTATGTCGTTCATAGTGATAAGACACACTTCATCGTTCACTCCCTCAAAATTAAATATTGTGCTGACTTCAGTGGTCTGTGAAGGTCTGTTGCAAAGATGAAAGTCAACGCATTGCTGTTATTAATCGTAAGTTGGATTATGTATGCATAAATAATAATATATTTTATATTTGCTCACGATTCATTAGCTAAGTCTTCAGTTGTGTTGCCTGAAATCGGTCTTGGTCTTGCACTTTGCAAGACCAAGACCAAGACCGCCTAACTGTTGCAAGACCAAGACCAATAATGATAAAAATAATTCGTTTTTGAATAAAAATTAAGGCAAAATAGTTACTAATATTTGAAAATTTTAGTTACTATATGTAATGAAATGGTATGACCAATATACTTTTGCATTTAACTCTTCTAATTTTTCAATCGGTCTTAGTTAGGTTTTCTCTATCTGCGAAATTACAATAATATCTATGTAGTAATATGCTAATAGGTAAATGCAAGACTCTTGAGCAAGACTAAGACCAAGACTGAGTGCGCAAGTATAAGAATAGATCAAGAGCAAACCTCAGGATTTTTACTGTCCGGTTGTATGTAGAAGTGGCTTATGGATATTTAAGCTCATGATACGACAAGATTAACGAGAACAAAAGCCAATGCATCTCTCTAACACCAACAGTGACCTAAAATTTCTCTATCTGAATCTGAACTTTATTTATTTATAGATTTAGATAGAGATTGGGATACTTTAACAACATCGCATATGATGACAGCTCTACGCGTCACGATCTCAGAAAATTATACATGTAATACTTATTGAGTAAACCTATCGGACAAACTGTGGAACAATAAGAGAGTTTTGGATTTTGATTAATTAATTATTTTACTATCAAACCAAACAGTTGTTCATTGTACCTACTTGATATACCAATAAGAATTAGAAATGAGAATAAAAACAAACACCTGAATATTTCGTATTTTAAAAACGTCTGCCAAGTAAGGCCAGTATAGCTTCCTCACCGTTTTCATTCTCAAAAAAATATCTGTATTACAAGGTCTAAATTTTTTTTGTATGAGAATAAAATCTTTGGAAGAAGACGTTTTCGGAAATTCAGTAATCCCTCAACATATACAGGCTTGATATCCACGAGTTTCATTTATTACCAAATTCTAAAATGCAGAAGAGTTCTGCATTTGCGGATTACATATTTGATGAATTGTAATTTTAAAAAATCTAGTGCATACTGAATGCATATCGCTAATTTTAGTGCAAAATGTCGTATGTAATAATAGAGTGTTTTACAGAAGAGAACTTATAATCATAAAAACTAATTATTTCTGTATGATATATTCGTAGAATTATATATTTTATTGCTCTCTGTTTGTTTTCCATACTAGTAGACTACTGATATCAATCACAAACTACAGAATGTCAAAAATAGAATAAAAATTGAAAACTTTTGAAAATTGAAAATACGACCTTTTGTACTAACAATGATTGGTATTTTTTCAATCGTAAAATGGATGGATCAAAAAGCCTATAAGAAAAATTCAACTTTTTGTTTGTTCAGAGTTAACGAGACCAATACTTTTCTTCAGTCAGAACAAAACTAATTAAGCTGGAATATAACAATATGCGTGAAGTTTACACATACAAAGGCACCTATTCCTGACTGAATACTGGTGTAAGAAATGGCGCATCAAGGTAAACGAATCTAAATGTAAACACATTACCTTCACCCTTCGGCGTAATACCTGCCCACCAGTTTATTTGAACTCCACTCAGCTTCCTTTCTCAGATACAGTCCGGTATCTTGGCTTTCTCTTAGACAGACGACTAACATGGAATATACATACTAGACTTAAAAGACAGGAACTAAACCGACGATATGGCCAGCTATATAGACTACTGAATAGAAAATCTAAACTTTCTGGTGAAAACAAATTACTGATCTACAAGACAATACTGAAACCCATCTGGACTTACGGACTAGAACTATGGGGAACAACTAAATTTTCTAACATCAAACGCATTCAATCCTTCCAGTCTAAAGTCATCCGTACAATAGTCGATGCTCCCTTCTATGTAACCAATAAAACCCTACACCATGACCTTAATATCCCATTTATTCTTGATCTTATCCCAGACAAATTTCACCAGAACCTTTCTCATCACCCAAATCCCGTTGTACAATCCCTATCAAGCACCACCCATCCCTACAATCCCATTCGTAGGTTAAAGCGGCAGTGGCCACGAGACCTATCTACACTCAAGTCATGAGTGTCTGTGGCTGTAGCGCTCTTACTCATCCTCCGCTGGTCTTAAATACCAGTGAAGTGGCTGAGGGAGAAGCGTAGGGATCTCCTAAGCCTCCCTTTTCCCTCCACATGTGGAGGGGACAGGAATGGTTCGGAGATCACCTGGCTAATTGTAAATAATGTATATAGGTATGTTTTATCTAGGATGTTTGTTTTACTTTTATTTCTATTTTTACTTAATAATACTTATATATATATTTTTTTTTCTCTTTTTTTTTTTTCTTTTTCTTTTGATCTTTTTTCTTATTCTTTTGTTATTACGTTATTTATATATATTTTTGTATATACGGTATGAATGTACTCTCTGAACTCTATTATAAGTGTCCTTAACTGTGACAAATTGTAATATTTCTCAATAAAGTGTTTAAAAAAAAAAAAAAAAAGAAGTTTACACAATTTTGATATTTAAGGAGGAAATCGAGACCACGACGACCTGGTTGAACTTCAATAGAAATAAACACAATCACAAATAAGACTTATTTATTTTACGAACTCAGAATAACAATTAATTTAAATTTATTGAAAATTACACGAAATCTAAGTAACGGCAGTAAGTATCATGCCAGACATTTAGAATCGACCAACCAATACAGTACTCATAAATTTTGGAACAAAACCAAAAATTTTATAACCCTATAAAATATTGTATTTACATAACTCCCACACGATGTGATTAATGTCTTCCACGTTTCACAGCCATTATGTTGTAAACAATTATTGATATTAACTTTAATTATTAAATGGAACTCAATGAAATTAATACTAGGTAATTTCTATAATATTCTCCAAATTTCTTCCAAGTTTGGATCAAATTGAATTAACCATTTTCAAACTGTAAGTATGTCAAATCATACATTTTCTGATATGAAAGTATTTTTTAAACAAAACAAAATAATGTTTAAAATAAACAAAATAGTATTTTTTTGGAAATAGTGGATAGAATTTGGTCACTCCAAATTTACGGCTTTAGAATTATAGACGTATCAAGACGTTTACGCATATACAAGAGAAAGTAGATAAGGGAATAGAATACAATTGATAATACTTTTTTTTATTAATACCTAACTTTTTTACAACTTTGAGCAAAATCCAACGAGCCCTTTCTGAAATATTGGCATTTATAAAAAATATATAAAACATTACATACAACAAGTGCCGGATGGAATTTGATTACATTGATATGAGAAAATTTCATGAAAATCGGTTAAACGGTAGGTGATATGCCCGTTACATAGATTTGACTGCTTACAGACGCCGAACCAAATTTGATCCTTGATGTCTGAAACGTAAAATCTGATCCTAAAAACGCAAAATTTCCTAGCTTTCGTAGTGGGGAAGCAAAATAATATTGTTAGCTAGATATAATTAAAGAAAAACCTTTCAATAAAACAGGAACAATTAAACAAAAATCTGTCGCATTTTGTTTTTTATATCTTCAAATATGTGCATTAAGAAAAAAAAGAAAAGAAAAAGAAATTGAATTACATTTATTTTCCTGAAAAGTGATAAAACAAAAGATTTGAGTACGATTTATATGATAAACAAAAGCAATGTAAACCGGCTTTTGGAAAACCAGTGTAAACAATTCAATACACTCTAATATTGCTAATCAAAACCTTTTTGCCACAGTCCAAATTCGTCAGACAATAATTTATGTTAAAAGTAGAAAAAATAGTGAAACTTGTGTGGTATGATTTTTTTACTTTCACTTTTCTTTTTCATCTCTCTTTCACCCTTTTCTGGCACCGAGATTTGAACTCACAATCTTATACACGAGATTGAATTACTGTAACTTCGTTAATACTAGTCCGAAATGAATTATTTTGATATAGTTTCGTAGGGAATTTCACCACCTTTAAAAAAACAGGATACAAATGGCATTACTAATGAAAACCCAACAAAATAAAAAAAAGAAGCAAAAAAATCGGCCTACTAGTTCCCGAGATAATCTTGCCACAGACAGACCAATGATTGAAAATGTATTTTTCGGACTCAGGATGCTCTGATGCGTACAGAACCGTCGGAACAGCACATCGGAAATCTGAACCGATCGCAATACTTTCCTTACCTGGTACAGGTAGGAAAGTAAAAATCTGTAGGATTAGACCATCCTAAAAATGCCATCAGAAAAGTCGTATAGAAAAACCTGCAGCCTTTGGCTCTGCATTGCTTTGGTTTTACGTGATGAAAATTTAATTTTGGTTAATCGTTTTCATGAATACAGATATGTAATCTACCAAAGAAAAAAATGTTTTTTTACGTTAAAGGTTTCAGAGTTCTTATCGTAGAGGAGTCCGACTTAATTTTGAGCCATATTTTCGTAATACAAATCACCTAACATAACATTAAAGTAGCTTAGTGTATTATATATTGACAATAGTGGTATAATAAAAGGCCTCTGGCCATAAATGCAAAGAACGCATATAGCGTGCATAGCTCTCTTACCTTAAAATGCCCTTGGGCAATAAAAGGAAATTGAAAATTTATGTATACATACATTTATATATATATATATATATATATATATATATATATATATATATATATATATATATAAGTTAAGCGTCGTCAGACTTGAAAAATAAAAAAAAAGAAGGAAAGGGATAGAGATGCAACACACGCGCTTCTGAATAAACACTGCTTTATTCGTTCCATAAGTCTCCTTATATACAGTTAGCATGTTTATTTACATTGCCGGATGGTATTAAGGCTGATATCGCCAGTCTCCGGTCTTTATCTCCCCCCCACCAGTTTACGAACAGGATTTTCGGAAACTTAAATATTCCTAGATCGGAGCCAACGGTGACCAGCCTTAACACTTTACAATTGTTCTTACAGTATACCCTTAAAAGATAATAAAACACTTCCACTCAACTGGAAAAATAATAAAAAAAAATATCTAAAAACACAGAAACTAAACACAACACTTGCTTCCAAGAACAGAACTCTTAATAACCTAAAAAAAAAAAAAAAAAAATAATACAATTTTCTCTACAGTATTACTCTAATTCTATTTACAAAAAAAAAATTACACTATAGTTATGTTTTGACAGCCAAAAAAAAAACATATTTCTTATTTACAGCGGTGAGGGTACTACGAATGCGTTGGTCCATGTTCCGGCTCTATCATTGGGAGCTTTAATTGTTCGATGTGAACGGTTCTCCTCTTTCTGGGCTCATTAACGCTTTTGATAGTGAGCAGATTATGCTCCCTAATAGCAACCACTCTGAATGGACCCTCGTACCGTAGATTGTTTCCCTCTGTTGGTTCCCAATCGCCGGTAAACTATTGTTCCGATCTTTAGTTCCCCCATTTGGTCGCGTACCTGCACATTCTGCCTCTCCACCCGCTTCTTCTTTTCCCGCTTAATTCTCGCCGTTATCTTTCCCCATGTTTTCTCTACCTCTACCCTATTGTTCTGAATTTGCTCCACTAATGGTTCGGTAATCGTAGTTTCCCCATAATCCCGCCTTGGCCTGCGCATCCCGAATAGAACTTCTATGGGTGAAAATCCCGTTACGGAGTGGATCGAGTGGTTATAGGCTGTTACCGCCTTCCTCATTGCCACATTCGGCTCCAACCCTTTTCCGCCCTGATATACACGGATGTGGTCGCTTAGTGTGCTGTGCAACCGTTCGATACCGCCTCTACCTTTAGGATGTCCCGGGGTGTTATAATGCCACGCAATCTCCAATCGCTTCACCTCCTCCCTAATCGCGGCATTGTCGAACTCCCTACCACCGTCCGATGTAATCCTCTCGGGGACCCCATAGAACTGCACCCAGGTTTGTAGGGCTTCCGCAACTGCATTGGCTGACTTATCCATCACTTGATGTGCCATCGCCACTTTGCTGAATATGTCGATTACCGTGACCCACTTGAACCCTTTCCAGGTGAATAGTATCCAAATTCTGGGATGCTCCTGTAGCGGCTTATATCAATCCACTGAGTGTCTTCTCCTGATACTCAACAAACTCTGGGGCTGATCACGATGTATTTTGTGCGCCTGCATATCTCACATTCAAACATTGCATTCACAAACATCCCTCCACCAAACTCTACCATATCCTCTAACTAACACTCATTATCAATTAAACCATTATACTTGCTGCTGCATTTCGATCAATATATAAATAAATCGTCTTAACGCATACGCAACCCTGGCTTGAATGCCATGATACCACAACTACGTACGCGATGGACAAAACTCTACATAAACTACACTCGCTATTATAACTTATCTCCCTAACCGTATTTGTTTCCCACGTATAGGATAGTGCCTATTATTCCCCCCCCCCCCCCCCCCCCCCCCCCCCCAACAAAAAAAAAAAACCCAACACACAAAACCCCCCCCCCCCCCCCCCCCCCCCCCCCCCCCCCCCCCCAATAAAATACAATCACCATCAATTTTTCTCCCTTTTTTTTTTATATATTATATATTATATATATAAATATACCCCCCCCCCCCCCCCCCCCCCCCCCCCCCCCCCCCCCCCCCCCCCCCCCCCCCCTGACAGCGGATCCTACTCCTCCCATACCTTCTGAAATCGATTTTCATGATTCCAGCTGTTCGTGTCTTCCAGATCACCTGACGGTGTTTGTCGTTCACGATCTCATCTATTTCTTCCATCTCCGCTGCCCTTTCCTCCGCTGAGCTCTCCTCTTCTGGGGACTCTCCCCTGTCCTCTACACCTGCGGTATCATTTGCCCCTTCGCCATCGGGAGTCCATTCACTCAAGAATTGACGCACGTCCTGAGATGGTCCTCCCCTGTCCTCTTCAACCGCGTTGATCATGATGGCCCTAGAGAGCCAGTCTGCCACCACGTTTTCCTTTCTCGGCTTATACACCACCTATTGGCTAAGGACCGCCTTCCATCTCGTGACCCTAGCTGAGGTTTCCTTGAGTTTCCCTACCCACTGAAGGGGTTTGTGGTCGGTATGGACTCGAAACTTTCTCCCGAATACGTATGGCCTGAAATGGTCGATAGCCCACACTATCGCGAGTAGCTCCCTCTCCAAAGCGCTGTATCTTGATTCCGCACCCGTAAGCCGACGGCTCGCGTATGCTATCGGGCGTTCCCCCTCACTACTTCCCTGAGACAAAACGGCCCCCAACGCATATTCGCTCGCGTCGGTGGTTATGTTGAATAGCTTTTCAAAATCCGGGAACGCCAATACAGGCTCTGCCTGCAACCTACTCATGCATTTCCGGATATTGTTCTCCATTTCCGGTGTCACCGCAATCTTCGCGCCTTTCTTCAGCAAATTGTTGATAGATACCAAATACTCTGCCATCTCAGGCACGAATCTCCGGTAATAGTTAAGCGTCCCGAGAAGCCTCCGGACCCCTTTTACGTCCCATGGTACCGCCATCCGTGTGATTGCCTCCACCTTTGCTGCATCCGGTCTGAACCCCTCGCTAGAGATAGTGTGGCCTAAAAAATTAATTCGCGTTTGCCCCAGCAGGGACTTCTCGCTCGACAATTTCAGCCCGAATTGCCGCAGCCTTTCGAAAACTGATCTCAGATGCCCCACGTGTTCGGCTTCCGTTCTACTGAAAATCAGCAGGTCGTCCATGTACACTTGGCATACCGCGTCATCAATACCCTCAGAAACTCGTCCATCAGACGTTGAAACGTTATGGGCGCGTTCTTCAGACCAAACGGCATTCTGGTGAACTCATAATGCCCCTTTCAAATGTAAACGCCGTTTTGTGTTGGTCTTCTGGGTGCATCCGTATTTGGTGATATCCCGCTTTGAGGTCCAATGTGCTAAATACCACTGCCCCACTTAACCTATCGAGTATATCTTCGAATCTGGGGATCGGGTACTTCTCATCCAATGTGTTGTCATTTAATTTCCGGTAGTCTATTACTACCCTATATCTTTCCTTGTTATCCCCCGGCACTGCCTTCTTTTTCACCGCCCACAGGGGACTATTAAATGGTGAGGTACTATCGACGATGATCCCTTGCTCCTTTAGGCTGTCTAATTCCTCCCGAATATGCTGCCTCAGCGCCTGCGGGTATCTCCTTTCCTTCACGTAGGTTACCCTATCTTGCTTCAGTGGGATTTCATTCACCGTCCTCCCCGTTACCCCCAATACCTCGCCTTCCTTGAAGAAAATATCTTTGAACTCCGTTTGTAGCGACTTCCTCCAGTCCTCTACCCTGTTCACCGCTCCTATCCGTACCCTTCTTTCTCTCGCGACCCCTACGCATTCAAACTTCCTCTTTCCCAGCCTAATACTCCAGGCTCCCCTATGGTTTCTGATGCTCGCCCCTACCTGCCCTAACAGATCGCACCCTACTATGACCTGGTATTCCCGTGTCATGTTCTCCACCACATGCACCCTTAGCTCACTCTCTTTCCCTGTCCACCGATCAAGTCCAATTATCGCCTCCCCCTCTACGCTACAGGGACCACCCAGAGTGATCAGCTGGCAATCGCATTTCTGCATCCGGAGTACCCTCTCGCTCCCGCACACTTTCCATAACGCCCTTCGGGTCATGATAGTGCTCGAGCTACCCGTGTCCACAAGACACTTTACTCCCCCGTCTACTTCAATAATTGGCAACCAGCATGGCTTACCTCTGACACTGTTGCATGTTGCTGTGCGGTCGCCTCTCAGCTGACACACTCCTCAGATGTCGCCCCGCTTCCTCCTTCCTGCCGCCGCTCGTCGCTGCTCGCTCCGTTGGCTGCGCCTACCTCCTTCACCTCCGCTGCTGCCTGGTTCATCCGTCTCCGTTCCTGAAGTTCCTGACTCCTCGGTTGCCTCCTCCGAAGATCCGTCCCTCTGCTGTACCCTAGCTCGCCTTTTCATTTTCTGCATATTCACCTCCATTGGTTCGTCCTGAGGTCTCTCCCTCCTGCGAAATATGTATGGGCACTGTCTTGCTATGTGCCCTTAGGTCCCGCACTCGAAGCATCTAGTGCGCGGACACTGCGCTACTAAATGTCCCGGCTTCCCACACCCGTGACATTTTCTCTCTTCCCTCCGGGGACCATTCCTCGGCCTCGACGACTGTCCGGATCTTCTTTCCCCCATCATGGCTTTTTCTCCACTCTGCTGCCTTGTGTCCCTCTTCCTCCAACCTGTCGGGGCTGTCCGTGGTCGTCTATCCGTCACTCGGATCCATCCCGGTTCCTCCACGTCCATCCGCGTCTCTTCCTCTCTTGCGCTTAGGTCGATCATCTCCTGGGCACATTCGAGGAACGATCGCTCTCTGGGCAGTCCGTCCCTCCTCCCCGTTTCCTTAGCCAGCTGGACTTTCAGTATTGTCGAAAGGAACTCCATCCTAGCTTCAACCTCTCCCACGCTCATCGTTTCCCGCATCTTCTCGGTTATGCGGTTGTACTTTGCAACGAGTACCCCCGCGTACTGTCCCCTCGTCTGTCGTTGGGACCGCCGCTCCCTAAACATTTGGAAGATGTCCTCTTCCGGCGTCCATCTACCTCCTCCGAAAGCTTTCTTCAATCGCTCCTTAATCACCGGCCATGGAGTCTCCTCGTCCGCTTGAATCTGATTCAGGACGTTCCTCCTTACTCGGCACACAAGAGCTGCTTTTAGTGCTTCTGCGTCCCCTAGGTTCACCAGGTCCTCCGCCACCTTTACCTCGATTCTTGACATGAGGCGATCTCCGCCTTTCAAAAAATGGTTGAGCTCACCTACCTCGCCTCCGAAGCGTTCCAGGTCCGCAATGGCCCTCCGTAAGTCCTGCGTAGTTGTTGCCCTTATTTTCATCCATTCCAAGGCGTTGGCGTGCGCTTCTGCCAACGTGTCCCTTGGTAAGGGAGGAATCTCCTGGATCTGAGGGATCTGTGCTACCTGAGGGATTTGAGGTATCTGAGGTACCTGAGGCGTGATCTGGGGTACCTGGTTGATCTGAGGAATTTCCTGAGGTTGAGGAATTTCCGGTGCGCTTAATACTCCCGGTCTAATTAAGCCCTCGGTCGGCATCTCTCCTTTTCCTTATGGCTAAACACCAACAAAAAAAAAATATACTTAGGAAAAAAAATTACTTCCCTGACGTTTTCCCGGGTTTCGGCACCAGTTAAGCGTCGTCAGACTTGAAAAATAAAAAAAAAGAAGGAAAGGGATAGAGATGCAACACACACGCTTCTGAATAAACACTGCTTTATTCGTTCCATAAGTCTCCTTATATACAGTTAGCATGTTTGTTTACATTGCCGGATGGTATTAAGGCTGATATCGCCAGTCTCCGGTCTTTATCTTATATATATATATATATATTGTATTTTGTAATCAAGAAATTCCGGGGGAGTAGGAAAAAAAATAATATATATATATATATATATATATATATATTAATAATCAGGGCGGTCCCTAAACGTCCAGTGGTATAATAAAAGGCCTCTGGCCACAGATGCAAAGAACGCATACACCGTGCATAGCCCTCTTACCTTAAAAGGCCCTCGAGCAATAAAAGGGAATAACAATTTTTTTTTTAATATATATACATTTATATATTGTACTTTGTAATAAAGAAATTCCTGGGGGATAGAAAAAAATAATAATAATGCATTTCAATTTTAAGAATTCAAAATGTTAAATTTATTGCATCTTGAAAATTATTAATGGGTTCAAAATATCTGTTACAGGTTGGATGCTGTGGTCTTCAATGGAAAGCATTAAATGATTTTAAAGGCAACTTTAAAAAATACGTGATTTTATCCCTCAATACAACATCCTCAATTAGAAATATTTTAGATGTTTCTAGATTGAATGCAGAATATTTTATTAACAATACATACTCAAATAACAAATTAGTCAAGAGAATCACTAAGATGAGAACCTCTAACGATAAGTGTTTTACTGGAATCGTTGATGAAAAAACCTTAAAGGCTTTCTTTGCAAATAGAATTGATAAATTCCAGATTCCTTTACGGAAGAGATTTCTTCAAATCAAGCAGATATTAAACAAAATTATTTCTTTAATGGATAATTATGAAAGATTCGCAAGAAGAATATTTCGAGTTTGTAACCCGCTAATTAAGAACTGTTTAAAAGAAACAAACGAGTGGTTAAAGTCAACTCTCAATTCTCTATCTTGCGCTATACGTCAAAAGTGTCAGGTAAATAATAATGTAACGAATCATCTTATAAGAAAAAGAGCAAGTTGTACAACTCGTCAATTTAGTTGTAAATACGGTAAATGCATTAGCAGCAAAATGTTTTGTAACGGAATATGCGACTGCGCAGATTGTAGCGATGAACCACCTGATTGTAGAAGGCATTGCTCCGAATTTCGCTGTGGTGAAAATTTTCACTGTATTTCGTATGATAAGAAGTGTAATGGCATTGATGACTGTGGCGACGGAACAGACGAGGTCGGTTGTCAACAAATCAGCATAACGAGACCGCCATATCGAGGCAGAAACTGTTCAATAGTTGAAGGAAAGTTTTTATGCAGGAATATGAAGTGCATTGAACTGCAGAAGGTTTGTGATGGACACAATACCTGCGGTGACTGGTCCGACGAAGGAGTTCATTGCAAAGTAGGGCAGTGTTCCCCGAGGTGTGGCAGGCTGGGCGGGGTTTGCATATCGAGACCCAAAGGATCCGAGTGCGTCATAGAATGCCCTCCTGGGACATATGAGACTTCCAAAGGCTGCAATCTTAAACCAGAAGCTCCTTTAACAAGCTTGGTTCAGATTCTTGAAGATACGCCACGTCTAAAGAAAAGATATATTGCCAGGTTAAAATTTTTGAAAAAAAACACGATAAAGATGATTTATAAATCTTTAGTAGATATTTTAAAGTGTAAAAAACGGAGGTTTAGTATTTTATCTGCGATTGTTAGGATGTCAAATAGGACTATTAATTATAGGTCTCTCAATAATCATACAGACATCGAAGAAACTGAAGATCACAAAACCAACAAAGAAACTCCAGAGACTAAAACAAACACAACAACTCTAGAAACTACACCAAATACAGCAATCTCTATGTTGCATGGTAATGAAAATTTAACTATTTCTCCTCAAATATTGAATAATAGCCCTCAACATACGAGAAGAGGAAGAAATAGAAAGACAAAAAAAAAAGAAAAGATGGAAAAGCATGAAAAACACCTAGATGAAGATGTTACGGAAATTGATTTCAGCCATGCTAGTGAATATGAAGAAAATGATAAGGTTACAAATGGTCCAACGACAGCCTCTACGGACAATACAACACCCTCTCCATCCAACACTGTATCAGATAAGCCTGACCGAACAACGGTGGAAAAAATTACTGCTGGAGCTAATAGTTACGTAACCGAAGCAGATGAGAAGAATGAAACAAATACAATGGACCTAGAAACTACACTAAATACAACAACCTCTATACTGCATGTGAATAAAAGTTCCGAAACCACTTCAAAGAACACAATCCCTATGACTTTTCTATCATCTAAGCCAGGACGTCATGAAAATAATAAGGCTGAAAACTTTAATTTTGATGGCGGAAGTCATGGAAATAATAAAATCAAAGAAGAGGCAAATACTATTAAAACCAATGAAACGACTAAACAACCTTCAAAACAAGAGAATCAAGGAAGCGCGAGAATAGATGATTTTGATTCCGGTATGAAAAGTAATCAAAGTACGGAAATCAAAAAAGAACCCACAATTACCCCAATAAATGAAACAACTCCAGAAACTTCTTCAAATTCAACAATCCCTGGTGTTGTTAAACCTGAAAATCAAGGAATAAAAGCGGGAAATGATGCTTACACGGATGGTCGAATTGGTGAAGATTACGATTCCGAAAAAAAGAAAAAAATGAATTTAAGAAAAACAAAAGGGCCAAGGAATAAAACAAACTTAGAAACTATATCCAAAACAACAACTCTTGCATTGCAGGCTGTAAATGTAGGAGCTGAAGATATAAATATGATGGGAGACGAACGTCTTGGTGGAATAGAAGAACAAGAAACCGAAGATGACAAAAGCAACAAAACAACTAAAACAAATACAACAACCCAAGAAACTACATCCGACCCAACAACCTTGTTATCACATATGGATAAGAGTACCGAATCCAAAGTAAGCTACGAAATGACTAAAACCAACAAAACAACTCTAGTATCTATTTCAAATCCAACAACCGCTGCGACATTTCTATCCTCTAACCCAGAAAAATATGAGAACGACAAATCTAATTTCGGTGGAGGAAGTCATGAAAATAACAAAACTAAAGAAGACCAGAAGCCGACGAGAACCAATGAAATATCAACCCTAACGACTTTACAATCTCCTGAGGAAGTAAATAATGGAACCGACGATCCATTAGTAGTGAAGAGAAATAATAAAATGATTGCAACAAAAAAAGGACCTGACACCTCCACCTCAATAAATTCCACGACTTCATTACCCAAAAATAAACCAACTACCGCAAGAACTGTATCTGCACTCTCGGAGACATTAAACAGAACTACCCTATCGGATATAATCATAGCAACTATACCCAACAATACATTAACCGCAACAGCTCCATCGGATATTAACATCACTGATATACCCACGAATACATTAACATCAACTAACCCAACGAATACAAGCATCAAAATTAAACCCACAAATACATTAAACACAACTACCCCATCAAATATCCCTACTATATCCACTAATATCTTAACCACAACAAACCTAATGGATAAAAACATTACCACTATATCCATTAAACACATAAATACACCTACCGGATCGAATATAAACAACACTACCGTACGCACGAATAAATTGACCACAACTAACGCAACGAATGCAAATATTACAAATATACTAAAGAATACATTAACCATAACCACGAATATAAACATCTCAACTTTACTCACGAGTACATCAACCAGTGCTTCTCCAACGAATACAAATATCATAACTAAATCCACGAATACACCATCTAATACAAACACCACAACTATATCCCAAAGTAAATTAAACGCAACTACGCCATCATATATGAAAATCACGGCTATACCTACTGATACATTAACCAAAACTGACCCAACTATTAAAAACATCACAACTATACCCACGAATACATTAACACCAACTAACCCAACGAATACAAGCATCAAAATTACACCCACGAATATATTAAACACAACTACCCTATCGGACATAATCATAACAACTATATACAACAATACATTAACCGCAACAGCTCCATCGGATATTAACATCACTGATATATCCACGAATACATTAACATCAACTAACCCAACGAATACAAGCATCAAAATTACACCCACGAATACATTAAACACAACTACCCCATCAAATATCCCTACTATATCCACTAATATCTTAACCACAACAAACCTAATGGATAAAAACATAACCACTATATCCATTAAACACTTAAATACACCTAACGAATCGAATATTAACATCACTACCGTACGCAAGAATAAATTGACCATAACTAACGCAACGAATGCAAACATTACAAATATACTAACGAATACATTAACCACAGCCACGAATATAAACATCTCAACTTTACTCACGAGTACATCAACCAGTGCTTCTCCAATAAATACAAATATCATAACTATATCCACGAATACTCCATCTAATACAAACACCACAACTATATCCCAAAATAAATTAAACGCAACTACCCCATCAAATATGAAAATCACGACTACACCTACTGATACATTAACCACAACTAACCCAACAATTAAAAACATCACAACTATATCCACGACTACATTAACAACTAATCCGAAACAAGAAACAACAAAATCTCAAACATTAGCTCGTACAACTACATCGGCTGCAACAGCTCCCCCTATCAAACCAGTATTAGCTCCTATAACTAAAGCTACCAAAAAAACATCTATAATTATTCCAAAAAGAAATAAACCAAAAACAAATATGAAACATAAGAAACGTCATTGCAAGAAACGTCCTCACCCAAGGAGCTGGTAATTTGACATTTATTATTGTTATTATTATTTATTTGTTTTCGATATACCACAGTATCTATTATATATAGTTGGGGACTACTTTGGTCAAGCAACAATGACATTTATATATTTTCAAACTCTTATTTATTCCTGAATTTAATAACAATACTTATTATTTTTATCTTCTTACACGATACATCTAGTTGCCGTTAAGATTGAGTTTCCTCCGTTCAGATCAGTACGACACACGAAGTGACAATTATGCAATCGGAAGAATTCGTTTTTTTTCAAACGATAATATAGTTTTATATCTTCATATTTATTTATTGTTTTATCTGATTCACCATATTTTAACTTTTTTCTCCTCCTGCCATGTGTAGGTTATCAGAAGAAACCACAATCTCTATGATAAATGCAAGTTGCTTTCCTTTGTCTAATATAAGAATGTCCTGTTCTGTCATTGTTGGTTGATGAAATTAATTAATTTTAACGTTTTATGCCATTTGCACCTGCGCTGCAGTGCACCTAGCAAATTTGTTGTATAAGGCATAGGCTGCAACTTTGCTTTTGATTAGTGTTTCTTGTTATTAATGTAGGAGTAGGTTTAGTGCTGTCCAAATGCGAGACCGAGACGAGTCTTGGTCCTGCAAACTCAGTCTTGGTCTAGGTCTTGGTCTTGCCCAAGACTCTCGTAACAATGTTGTAGTTACCTATTACCTTATAACTAGAGAGGTATTACTGTAATTTTTTGGACAGAAGAAACCTAACTAAGTCTGAATGAAAAATTAGTAGAGTTAAATGCAAAAGTATATTGCTTACACCAATTCTTTACATATAGTAACTAAAATTGTCAAGTACTATTATCTATTTTGTCTCAATTTTTATTTAAAAAATCGATTTTTTTTTACCAGTCTCGGTCTTGGTCTTGCAACAGATAGGCGGTGTTGGTCTTGGTCTTGCAAAGTGCCGATTTTGGGATACACTTAGTAGCTTGGCCATTTTCTTTTCAGTCTGCGTCGATAAGGTAACAGTGAGCAGGAAATAGAAAGGACTAATGGATTGATGTGATTTAGAGATGTAGAATGAAATGAACTGTATTTCTCGATAATGTAGGATTTTACTGTTAGAATGTTTAAGTCGTTACGTATAGTGTTATTTGAAATGTAACAAGGTGCGTTGACAATTTTTCGTAGAATTTTTTTTTTGTATTTTATTTATGACTGAAATGAGATAAAATGAAAATTAAGTGATAAAATAATTTTACCCTGGGACTACAGTTCCCTAAGAATAATAACAGAGTTACATAATTAAGAACATTAATCTGACTTAGATGAATACAAAATTATGCTTAATTAATTACTGATTGTTATTGCAATTGTGTAGTTGATTGAATGAAACTGTGTACGTTGCAAGTAAATTTTACATCTTGGTGGAAGTTTGAATATGCAGTAGGTGGTGGAACAGGAGTTGTTTGAAGGAATTTTTGGACGACGTATGGAGTTAGGTAGAG
Organism: Nezara viridula; assembly: GCA_928085145.1. Classification (NCBI taxonomy): domain Eukaryota; kingdom Metazoa; phylum Arthropoda; class Insecta; order Hemiptera; family Pentatomidae; genus Nezara; species Nezara viridula. The sequence continues at coordinate 149,194,101 of OV725080.1, read as the reverse complement.
AGTTCCAAAATTATATTTATGTATGTTTGTTTAGCCGAACCCCAAAGTTCTGCTCCGTATATCCAAATTAGTCTCAGTATGGTGTTGTAGATCGCTTGTTTCGTAAGTGAGGATCTGTAGTCCAGAAGATGTGAAAGTTGGTTACATCGTCTAGTCAGTTTCGTTTGCGTTCTTTTTAATTTAGTGTGTATGTTCCAGATAAGCCTTTTGTCAAATAATATTATTATGATTAATGAAGAGAAGGATGGTTAGGGTGATCAGTCAGAAATAAAAATGGCCAAAATAAATAATAATATTTATTTATTTTTGCCATTTGACTGATCACGCCAACCATCCTTTTTTTCATTATTTACGACAGTCAACCATTAAGCCATAATTATCTCTTTTATTCTCACCTTGCGGATTTAAAGCTGAAGGTGGGAGACAAGTCCAACCACATGTAGTTATAATATTTTAGATATTTAAGAATTTTCTTGTTATTCTCCCTGTATCCAAGAGAACCGCTTGCTGAGCCTCTCTTAACACATCCAGGGGTAATTCCAAGCCGTCCGTACCTGCCACCGTTGACTTTGGGATGAGACCATTGGTTGATATTATTATTGGTATAACTAATACGCTCTCCAAATGGTACAACTCCTTTAATTCAATAGCCAGTTCTTGGTAATTATGGAGCTTCTCTCCCACGACCGTGTTATCGGAGCTTATGTTGTTATCGTTTGGAATCGCGATATCAATTAAGTTTGCCTTCTTTGCTCCTAAATCTATAATAAGGATATCGGGTCTGTTGTGACGCACTGTATGATCCGTTATTATAGATTCATCCCAATACATCTTGAGGGAACCCTTCTGAAGCAGCCTTATCGGATTATGTTTGTAATATGGCACCTTTTCATCCAACAGGTTAAGTTTCACAGCCAGTCTGGTGGAATATTTTCGCCACGGTGTTGTGCCTCTGCAGATGCTCCGTACCAGCGAGTAGTCCACATCCAGCTGTGATATGTTGGATTGATTCGTACGTCGTTTAACAAAGTCGAAATTTATCAGATGTTGTAGTGTCTTTAAGAACGTGCCTCCTATATGACCTGGTGGCAATGACCTGATCATGAATGGCGACTACAAAGCCTTCTGTTTCAGAGAATAGTCTTCCTGCCGCTAACCATTCCACAGATTTTTCTTTGTCTATGGAGGCTTCATTCCATTGGCTGTAGTATCTGCCATGTAGCGCCTTGCTTTTCCATTCTGACAGCCTTTCATTTTCGGACACAACTGTGAAATCTTCGGCTTTGTTCAAATTGAGTGCCGTTAGACCTGAATCCATATTGGTTATAGTAAGGTAAATCCCTGTAGTTTTTGAAAGAAAATATCATCGTAGCGCCAGCTCTTGCTTTCGACAGACTTCCTCTATATTTAGAAGTCCGCGACCTCCTTCCTTTCTAGATAAATACAGGCGGGCTTTGGAGGATGTTGGATGATGAGACCGCTCTTGTGTGAGTTTCGTTCTTATTAGACGATCAATCTCCTGTAGACTGGTATTGGGCCACTGTACTATACCAAAGCTATAGCTCAGAGCTGGTATGACCCAGGTGTTAATGACCTTAATTTTGTGCTTCTCAGATAACTGAGTAACTCAGAGTCCTGAGTACTTGTCGCAATGACTTTCTGAACACAGTCAGAAGCTGTTGTTGCACGTCCCTTCGGGCAATTTTAAGGTTATTATTATTAAATCATTATTATTTATACTCAATTATTTTTGAGTCAGATTTTTGAGGTTGTATAAGCTCAACATCTTTTAACTTTACTTCTTCATCTCTTCAGCTTTCTATTTTATTTATTTATTTAATTGCAGTTTAAGATGCCATGTACAACAACAAAAGTTAGAGGCACCGTGCTCATGTTACATAATTACATAATTTAAATCATGTTGAACAGTTTGCTATCCTTCAAAAATTGTAGCAAGTTCTTCTGGTTTCCCTGTTCCAAGGCTCCGGAGTCTTACTGAAATTCTTGAAGGACATAAGCGCTGACAATTTTCCATGATCGATGGTCAATGGTGTGTTGCAGCTGCTGCATCTAGGATAAGCCTTCCCTTCAAGGAGGTGTCCATGCGTCAGCCTAATATGTCCTATTCTGAGTCTACAAATTATGGTCTGCTCCCGACCAAAAGCAAAGGAAGCAAAAAGCAAAATCATAATAGGGCCAATATAAGAAATGACAAATCAAACAATTTTGTGTTGGTCCTCCGCTAAAATTGGTATAACAAGAAAGGATAAAGACCAAATACTTTTGATATACAGATAGGAAATTTATGAAATCTTTTGTAATCATTTATTGTGTTTTTATTTTCAGGCTTGTGGATTTGAGATTCTAATCGATCTGCTTGTTCTTTGAATGAAGAGAGATGATTTTCATCAGAGCTTCTCACTCATCGGGTTAAATTTATTTATAAAAAAAATAGTTTTTAAAAAGTTTTTTTAATAGAAAATAAATAGGTGGTAAAGTTATATATGTCTCCAATTCTCACCTTAAGACGTAAAATTTTGTATTAAAATACATTGCCATAGAAAAATTGGTTTTGACCTAATTACGTCTAAAATCATACGACTTCTGCCTAACAAAGCTATAATCTTCCTGACAGCTTTTTACAATTCTATGCCTAGGCTTAGTTATTTTCATTAGCTTAGTTTCTTTTTGTTTAGTTTAGTTTATGTACTGGACGGCGAACGGTGGAGGGAGGTGTGTAACAAGCGATTGGTGGTGTCGGCATCGAACCTTCGGGTTCGCTAAGCCTTTTATTATTATTATTATTAGTTTATGTACATTTACTTTTAGTGTTATAATTTTTTTGTTTGTTTATTTAATGGAGTTTACAACTGTATACAAATACAACTAGTAAATATGCGCAAATATAAATAATGGTATGTACAGGCTTGAAGAGATACTACCCAGTGGTAGCACTCTCTAAATAATTTTAAGTAAGAAGATCACGAGGCCATCTCCTTTTCAGACACCCAGGAGGATCGTCAGGAGAAAGAAGCAAGAGTGGAAACAAGCGGATTTGGATGGGACTGAAGTTTATCATGAAAGGATAGATATCTGGCTCGAGCTAAATCAGCGACATATGGTACATTAAGGTCTTGATGAATGGTTTTATTTGTGACGAAGTATGGAGCATTAAGGATTTTACGGAGGATTTTGGATTGTAAGGATTCGATACGATAGGAATTCGATGGTTTGGTGGAGCCCCAAAGCTCAACTCCGTATGTCCATATAGGTCTTATTATAGTTATGTAGATAAGTCTTTTGTAATTAATTGAAAGTTTGGAGCGTTTGACCAGTAAGTGTTGGAGCAGTCGGAAACGTCGAGCAGTTTCTTGTCGTTTCAGTCTAGTATGAGGATTCCAAGTAAGACGTTTATCCAAGTGGAGTCCTAAGTAGCGGATTTGCTCAACAGGAATAAGTGGAGATTATTGAAGGATACTGTAGGACAAGAAGTCATAGGTTTACGACGGAGGGTAAAGGTGATTTGATGGGATTTGTTGGAATTTATTTTTATTCTCCAATTTTTACACCATTCTTCAAGGCTTGTGATATGTGATTGAAGAGTTTGGGATGCAATTAAAGGATCGTTATTAACAGATAGCAAACATGTGTCATCGGCATAAGTGGTGATGACAGTGCCAGAATGGGTTGGGATGTCAGCTGTATAAACTGTATAGAGGATGGGACCGAGGATACTACCTTGCGGAACGCCTGCAGATTGAGCAAAGAGGGATGAGAAGACATTATTTTGGTTTACTTTGAAGTATCTATCAGTAAGATAGGAGCGGATAATGAGGAAGTATGTAGGGGGTAGGACTTTTGGGAGTTTGTACAGAAGACCCTGGTGCCAGACTCGATCAAACGCCTGTTCAACGTCGAGAAAGACTCCCGTGCAGTACATACCGCGCTCCAATGCAGAGGAGACTACATCAACCACACGGTGGCATTGTTGGATAGTGGAATGCGATGTGCGGAATCCAAATTGGTGATCAGGGATAATATGATTAGAGTCTAGGATGGGATACAGGCGTTTTAGGATGAGTTTTTCCAGGATTTTGCCCATGATAGGTAGTAGAGAAATAGGACGGTAAGAGGATGGGTGTTCGGCTGGTTTTTTAGGTTTGTGTAACATTTTGACAATAGATACTTTCCAAGAATCAGGGAAATATGTGGATCGGAGCACAAGTGTTATTATTTATTTTTATTTATGTGAATGTACTCTTTAAACACTAATATAAATGTTAATTGTGACAGATTGTAATATCTCTCAATAAATATGATTTTTTAAACTTTTTTTTATTAGAAAATTTCCTTATTGAGATATATTACAATCTCTCACATTCAAGGACAATAGTAATAGTGATAAAGAGTAGCTCATTCATACTATGCACAATAAATAAAAATAATAAACAGCAATATAATAATACTAAAAGTAAATGTATATAAACTAAAAGATACTAAACTAAACAAAAATAAACTAATCTAACAAAATAAATATTTAAATACACACATGCTTTTATACAATATTTACAATATTCATTCACTTAAGATGAGCTGAGCAAAGACACTATAGCCAAACATACATGGTTTGGGTGGAGAATCTGGTCATTGCCAGAACTCCAATATATTCTTTTGGCCACTGCCGCTTTAATCTTCGAGGAGAATTGTAGGGATGAGTAGAGCTAGAGAGGAATTGTGCAAGTTGATTTGGATGATAGGTAAGGTTTTGGTGGAATTTGGAAAAATTTTGAGGGATAAGGTCTAGGGCAAATGGGATATTAAGGTCATGGTGTAGGGTTTGGTTGGCTACATAGAACAGAGTATCAACTATTGTTCGAAGGACATTGGACTAAAAGGATTGAATGCTTTTGATGTTAGAAAATTTTGCTGTCCCCCATAGTTCCAGTCCGTAGGTCCAAATAGGTTTTAGTATTGTCTTGTAGATCAGTAGTTTGTTGTCAATTGAAAGTTGAGATTTTCATTTCAGTAGTCTATATAGCTGGCCATATTGTCGGTTGAGTTCTTGTCCTTTGAATCTTGTATGTAGGTTCCATGTCAGTCTTTGGTCTAAGAGAAAGCCGGACTGTGCCTGAGTAAGGAAGCTGGATGGAATTAAAGCATGCTGGTGGAAAGGAATTGCGTCGTAGAGTAAAGGTAATATGTTTGCATTTCGACTCATTCACTTTAATGCGCCATTCATCACACAGGAGACTTTGTAGATTTAAGGATGCTGTTCAGGATGTGAGTTGGATGATAGGATTGCGGTGTCGTCAGCAAATGTTGCAAGGAAGGTATCGGAATGAGCAGGAATGTCAGCGGTAAAGAGGACGTAAAACAGGAGACCCAAGACGCTGCCCTGGGGAACACCGGCTTTAATTGGATTCAAAATCGTTCTCAGAGGGTTGTAATAGAGAACGGACATCCCTTTCATCAGCTAAGGCGATCCAGAAAGAAGCGACGACCCACAGTGAGCTAAATTACTGATTTAGGTGGACTAAATTATATTATGATTGATTTTAATGTTTTTTGACTTGCTGACCTCGATAATAAATGTTACATCAAGATTTTATAAGCTATAAAAAAAAAGCATAATAACATACATATAGTTGTACAATAAAATAGAATAAAATTGATTTTGATTGATCATAATATTAAAATAATTGATTCCGATTTGAACTTAATTTTAAAATAAACAAACCAGATATTTGTTGAAAGAGAAATAATTTACACAAAGATTTCAAGAAAAGTTGATCCTTTGACATTGATTAAATAGAATACATAATTAATGTTTAATGTTTAAATAAAATGATACCTTCTAATAATATTTTTATTTATATCTATTTATTCAAGATATTTGCAGCTGTATTACAATATAAATACATCAAGTAAATCTGTATACAGAAATATAATCACATAAAAACGCTTGTTAAAAAACTACCCACTGGTAGAATTCTAATAATATGTCTATGTTAGGAAATCAGGAGGTTATCTTCTTTTCAGACGTCTTGGAGGGTAATATCATTATAATGAAAATATATGAAAAAATAAAGAAAGGAGATGGTCCGGGGTGGAGGTCATAAATAGGCTAAATAGTGGCAAAACTATTTTATTAAAAGCCAACGTTTTGACCCGAGTTTGCAGGTCTTCTCCAGGGAGGTGTGTTCAGCTAGGAGTAGAACTGCAAGGCGCACTAAATACAATTCTAAGTGCTAAATACAATTCTAATATTAAATAAAAATACAGGTCTAAGTGAACCTCCTAGCTGAACACACCTCCCTGAAGAAGACCTGCAAAGTCGAGTCGAAACGTTGGCTTTTAATAAAAATAGTTTTACCACTATTTTAATCTATTTATGACTGCCACCCCGGACCATCTCCTTCCTTTATAATGCAACGGTCAACTATTAAATATTCAATATGAAAAAATACTTATGGAAAACTATTGATTGCGCAAACAAATGAAGTTTGGGAAACGATATTATAATAATTATACAAAAATATTAACATTAACATAATTATATTACAGAGAGGCTAAAGAAATAAACGCGATTATTTATTACACAATGGTTTATTATTTCCAAACAATTATACATCAAAAGTAACATTACTTTCCTTGTAACAAAAGGAAAAAATAAATAAATGGCAATTCCCTTATATTGGCCTAAATAATTTTTTATTTCATCATTAGTGATTTTCTAAGAAAAATAGAAAACATTGCTTCAGTCGATGTAACTTTCCGAAAAACCAAACCAGAGGATATAAGTTTTACTGTAGAACACATGAAAATTCTTTTAAAAAAACATACCATTGCACAAATTTCAACCATTTTTTTTTTTTATATTTCAGGAAATTTATTAAACTTTTAAATAACTATGCATCAACAAAAAAGTGTATATCTTTTGAGTTATTTGGAAATGTAATGTTATCACTCCTTGTGATTTTTTTTTCCATCTTCATTTATGTCATTATCCTTCGCCAACACAGATCTCATTAGATCAAAGTATAGAAATGAAAAATTATTTAGTTCAACAATTTGTAAATACGATAATATTTTTTTGTATTTTACTTCCACCAATCATTCAAATTCATCAGAATCATTAAATAGAGTTCATTTGACATTAATGAATTATTGAGAATAATTTCACAAGAAAGAAAAAACATGCAATAATTGCATATAATAATACTTTAAATAATAATTTAGAACCAAATCCGAATGAAATCACATTTGGTTTTATACAAGAAAATAATGATAAAAAAGATAATAATATTACAGAATTATACTTGCGAAAATATCATAAAGATTTAGAACTTCTTCATGAGTTAACCCAAAAAAAGGTTGATGCAGAAAAATAACAACGTAAAAAAATAAAAAATAAAATAAAAATCGGGAAGATCTACCAGAATTGACGGAACAAGAATTTATTAAAAAATACAAAATCAAAAATTAGAAGCAGAGATAGGTTTAGAAAAGTTAATATGTTAGTCCCAGTTAATAGTAAAAGACAAATAACAACACATGTTGATAACGTTAGTACACTTAACAAGCGTAAAAAGAAGAAACATTTTGTTTCAGATGAAGATTCCCTCCATGTTAGCAATTCTGAAGCTTCATCTCCAGAAGAGTCTGATGATAAAAGTAGCTGGTCTTACTAATTCGTCAGGAATCCTTCATTATTCTGTAAATAATATTAGGGTCATTAATCAATATTACGAAACTTATCATTGTTTTCAAGTTTATTTATTATCAGCCAATTTTACACCCAACTTTAAATGATAAGGACGCATGATAAGGTGGACATGACAAAAAAAAAAAAAAAAATTATTATGAGTGGAGGCATGCAATTCGCATAAATGAATAGGACATGATGGGTATTTAGACTTGAAAATTGCTCAACGACCCGAAACGTCGTAATTAGACATGATGTCTTTAAGTTGAAAATTTTTTAAAAACTGGTGTAAAATTGGCTGATAATAAATAAACTTGAAAATTAATAGTATGCACCGAACAAGAACTTATCATTTTTATAATTCAAGTTTATTAGAAGTAAAAATAATAAATATTGAAAATTAATTAACTTATTTTAAATTTCATAAAATGTTTCAATTACTATAACTAAAGAAGTTTCGGAAATAGATTAGTTAATAGTAATAGTAAATGAGTTAATTCAACATAAAGATACTAAAAATCGTCATAAACGAGGATGAATATATGGTTTAGGCAATGTTATTACTTGGATAATAAGTAATATGGACGCCGACGAAAAAGGATATTACGATAAAATTATTTCCAACGTAGAAAAGAATAATTTTAAGATTGAATATAACATCGAAACATCTATAAATATTAATAAACATTTAATAGAAGATTACAAGAATGAAATAAACACTTTTAATAAAAAATGTCTAATTAATAAACAAAATATCTTTAGAACAAAATGAAATAACTTATGATTTATACATTCGCATCACTCTGTAAATAACCTTGTTCGAGGTCAATTGTAAACAACCCGTTTGGTGGTAATTGTAAATAGCCTTCCGTATTGTCAGGGTCTAGGTTATTTACACTCGTGAATTTAATTTACTTAAAACAAAACCTGGATATAGACTTCTTGAGGGTGTTGTGTTGTGGACTGCCGTTGGGAATTCAGGAACCTAATGCTTTTGTGACATTGAGTGACAAGAAATAATAAGCATATATATATAAAATGTGGGACTAAGTAAACACACTTTGAATGAATTGACTCACCTGGTTTGTTATTCTTCAATTGTGAGGCCTATAGGATAACTAACAATTTATTTTGACAACTGTAATAAATGAATCCATTAAAGTGTTATGTGAAGGCTTGATATTCTTAATCTTCAATTTAGTAGGCTTCTCTCTTCTCAGGTAACCTCCTTCATTCCTCTTCCTTCTCTATGCCTCAAGTCCCTTCTTTTATCTTCGGCGTCCTTTTCCTGGCTTCTTCCTTCTTCGTTGACTGTTTATCGATATGAGACTTTTCAATGAACAATTTGTCCACTGCACAATTGAGTACAATTCATAGTAAAATCTCACATTCCTATATATTCATTCTCATTCCCTCACTCAATGTCACATAAAGGAGTAAATACTGGAGGGCATATACTACAACTCATTTATTAAATAAAATTAAAGATTTAACTTTATCTTTAGAATTGTGTAAACTTTCTATTGTTCATACTAATTTAATCATAGATGTAATAAACAATTCGGAAATAACATACAACTTATATAAAATAATACTGAAGCTTTATGGACTAACAGTAAAATCTTTTGTTCAACTCATCATAATATAATTTATACTTTTATAAAATTGCCAATCCACGATGGTTCTGTTAAAGGATACTTTGTTTTATCACTTCCAAAAGTTATTAACCATTCTATTTATGAAATTGATTTAAAGAATGATCATTAATCACAAAAAAGAGCCTTTCTCTATCAAGGAAATTGTATCTTTATTGATAACTATAATTGTATCAATCGAAATAAAACGAAATCAAAATGTATTTTATCAATTGTATCTAATGGAAATTTACAAAAATGTAAACTATTATTAAGTAATAAAAGTGATATAAGACATGTAGAATATTTAAAGCAGTATATTACTGTAAATATTAGGAAAATAATTGATTGTCATAATAATCAATTATGATTCATAGGGGCGCCATGAAATCCTCTTGGCACCCCTGCTATGTTGCATCGAATGAGAGTAGAAGGTTTCTTACCTATACTAGGTAAGGAAAGTATTGCGATCGGGACAAATTTCCGATATGCGATTTTCAACGGATCTATACGTTTCAGAGCCCCCTGAGTCCGAAAAACACATTTTTAGCCATTGGTCTGTCTGCCTGTTTGTGCCAAGATTTTCTCAGAGACTAGTGAACCGATTTTTTTTTATTTTGTAAAGTTTTGACTGCTGATGCCTGTGACACAAGTTGGGTGCTCCCTGCCCAATAGAGCCCGCACAATTAGTGAAAAACATATTTTTCTATAGACTTTAGCGTAAAAACGGCACTAACGATTTTGATGAAACTTTCCTATAATGTTCCAATAATTGTCCTTTCAACTTTTGTACATGTACTAAATCCTGAGAAAATTCATGAAAAAAAATTATAAAGAAGAGTATGTTTTGGGGAATAACTCGCTAAATATATATATTCTATGATAAAATTTATAATATAACTTTTGAAAAGTAATTAAATTACCAACAGAGCAAAAATTAACTTCATCGGAATCGAACCAATATTAGCGATGATACAACCTATTATATGTTCTACACATTTCTTACTTTCCTACCTATAATAGGTAAGGAAAGTATTCCCGATCGGGTCAAATTTTTATGTCGAATTGAGATTTGATTAGTGGTGCCTTTTTTATCCTTTTTTTTCCAATGTGATGAAGTTCCCCACAAAACTATATAAATATTGTTCATTTCGGACAACTATTAACGAAGGTATTCATTTCATATGTAAGATTACGGGTTCATATCCTGCTGTCAGAAAGGTTTGAATGAGAGAGAAAAAAGAAAATCTGTTGAACGCATCACACAAGCTTCACTATTTCCTCTACTTTTAACAGAAATTATTGTGTGACAAAATTAAGGTACCATACAATAAGTACCAAATACCAAGGTATAAGTAAAAAGTTTTTGATCGGCAATATGAAAGGGTATTGAAATTTTTAAGCACTGATTTAACACAAGCCAGTTTAAATTGCTTCAGTTTATCAAACGAATCGTACTGAAATCTTTTCCTTGATCGATTTTCAGGAAAATAAATCTAATTCAATTTTTTTTTTGTTTCTTAATGGACATATTAAGAAGTCGTGTATTCTTACATATTAACAGGTAGGAAAGTCGTGTGAGTGGACAAACCAGATTTTTTTTTTTTTTTTATGGGATGTGACTGAGATGCAAATTCCAAATATTCGACCTCGGTGCCTCCCCCCCCCCCCCCGGATTACTTTATAAAATCCCCGTTTTCGCACTTTTTTCGGGTTTTGCCCATTTTGACCACGAAGGAGCACGTTTTCGACAAAAAACATTCTATACAATTTTAAACAAAATTAAAAATGCCACAATATAACACCACAATATCGTCAGTAAATCAAATAGTTTACGAGATACAGATTTTCAAATTTTAGAAAATATTTGGACTTGGAAATTTTAAGCTATTTTTCCTATTTGATCCTATGCGCTTATCTATATATCGTATATAACCTGTCTTATATGATTCAGTGAAGTAAATTTTTATTCATTTTAACATTTTGAAGGAGGGGTGAAGGGGAAGGTTTTCTTTTTGAGAGCTTTGATGGGAAGGGTGGAGATTACTTTTCACAACCCGATGACCAAAATTGAAAAAAAAAAACAAAAAAAAAAACTTAAATTTACATGAAGTGCAAACCAAAATAGTAAATGAAGTTGATGAAATTTTCGAAACTGGAAAATGTTAAGCTAATTTCATGTTTAGGTCTTCAATAACCTTCAATAGTGAAGTAAACATTTGTTTAATTTATTTTTTTGAAGGATTAGAATACATAAATATTAGAATGGCTATAAATAATAAGAGCTGCAAATAATGGATAAAATAAGCTACGCTAGTACCGGTTTGTCGCCGATTTAAAAAATTAATGAGGGATTTAGAAAGAGGAATGTATTTTCTAAATACTTTATCCTAAGGCGTATTTCGTTATTGTTGGCCTTTATCATTTGTTCTCCTATTATCTCACACCAGGGCATCATTATTGATGAGATAATTAACTTTTTTTTTTTTTCTGTCCTCTCCTTCCTCGCCTTTAAGGCTATACGGGGGTTTTCCCGGGCCAGGGAGTGTGGGCGGGGATTTAAAAACTCCTCCGGGCACCGGGACGCGAACTCGTGACTATTTTTTTAATCAAATATCATGTATCAGGTTGCCGGACAACGACGGTGCAGTGCACACGCGTTAGCCCATTCGGCCATCCCGCCCACATGAGATAATTAACTTAAAAATTACTGGACATGAAGAGGAAACGGTATTAGATTTTCAGTAATGCAGTAAAGCTTCCAAATTTTAACTTTTGTTTTTTCTCCCAATGTACAACCATAGCTTGCCCTAGTATGGTACCCCACGAAAGATGAAATCCTGGATGACGCTGAGGACCTTCGATATATTGGATGTATAAATAACTGTAGAAAGGCTTGAAACACGAAAGGCTCACAACCTACCATCGGTTGGTGGAAACCTACCATCAATACATTTTTTTTTTGCCATAACAGGTAACTGGCATAGGCAGTGTTATTGTAGTAGTCTAGTATGAATAATAGGTACTATGGCTTATGGAAAACTAACAAATAATAATAATAATATATGTCAAATTACCATCTCCTTGAGTGAGGACGTTTCTTGCAATGACGTTTCTTATGTTTTCTTTTTGTTTTTCGTTTTTTGGTTCTTGTGATATGTACGACAGTTTTCTTGGTGATTTTACCTATAAGAGCTAATACTGTTGGTTTGATAGTGGGACCAGTTGCGGCTAATGTAGTTGTAGTGGCTAGTGGTTGTGGTTTTGTGGTTTCTTTCGTTGAGTTAGGTGTGGTTAATGTATTTATGGATGTAGTTGAGATGTTTTTAATAGTTGGGTTAGGTGTAGTTAATATATCAGTAGGTATAGTTGTTATGTTTTTATTCGATGGATTAGTTGTGGTTAAGGTATTAGTGGGTACAATAGTGGTGTTAATGTTCGATGGGTTAGTTGTTGTTAATGAACTAGTATTCTTTGGATTAGTTGTGATATTTGTATTCGATGGGGCAGTTGTGTATAATTTATTCGTGTGCGTTGTAGTGATATTTGTTGGGTTAGTTTTGGTTAATGCATGAGCTGATATAGTTTTCATGTTTATAGCCGATTGTATTGGGGTAGTTGTATTTAACGTATCAGATAGTGTAGGCACAGTTATTCCAATAGTTGTGGACAATGAAGTCGTGGAATTTATTGAGGTAGAGGTATCAGGTTCTTTTTTGGTTCCATTCTTTTCAATATTTCTTCCCTTTGAGAAAGGATCGTATGCCCCACTGTTCACTTGCTCAGGAGATTTTAAGGTCTTAAGGGTAGTTGTATTCATTGAGATTGTTTTAGTAGTTTCTGTTTTACTGTGCTCTTCTTCAGTTGTTTGATTTCCATTACTTTCTCCACCGAACTTAGATTTGTCGGTATAATTTTTTCCTTGGCCTCCGGGTATAGAGGAAATGGATGTCGTAGTAATTGTATTTAAAGTTATTGGAGTTGTTCCGTTGGTTTTCGTTATTTCGCGGCTTTCATTGGTTGCTGTACTTTTATTCGTATGCAGTACCGAGGTTGTTGGGTCGGATGTAGTTTCTTGAGTTGTATTTGTTTTGTTGGTTTTGTCATCTTCGGTTTCTTGTTCTTCTATTCCACCAAGACGTCCGTCTCGCACCACATTTATAACTTCACCTCCCGCATTTATAGTCGTGGAATTTTTTGAAGTGAACGTGTCAGGTTCTTCAATATTTCTCCACTCTGAGAAAGGAACGTCGGTTCCATTGTTTACTCCCTCAGGAGATTGTAAAGTCGTAAGGGTTGATGTTTCATTGGTTCTGGTCGGCTTCTGGTCTTCTTTAGTTTTGTTATTTTCATGACTTCCTCCACCGAAATTAGATTTGTCGTTTTCATATTTTTCTGGGTTAGAGGATAGAAATGTCGCAGCGGTTGTTGGATTTGAAATAGATACTAGAGTTGTTTTGTTGGTTTTAGTCATTTCGTAGCTTACTTTGGATACGGTACTCTTATCCATATGTGATAACAAGGTTGTTGGGTCGGATGTAGTTTCTTGGGTTGTTGTATTTGTTTTAGTTGTTTTGTTGCTTTTGTCATCTTCGGTTTCTTGTTCTTCTATTCCACCAAGACGTTCGTCTCCCATCATATTTATATCTTCAGCTCCTATATTTACAGCCTGCAATGCAAGAGTTGTTGTTTTGGATATAGTTTCTAAGTTTGTTTTATTCCTTGGCCCTTTTGTTTTTCTTAAATTCATTTTTTTCTTTTTTTCGGAATCGTAATCTTCACCAATTCGACCATCCGTGTAAGCATCATTTCCCGCTTTTATTCCTTGATTTTCAGGTTTAACAACACCAGGGATTGTTGAATTTGAAGAAGTTTCTGGAGTTGTTTCATTTATTGGGGTAATTGTGGGTTCTTTTTTGATTTCCGTACTTTGATTACTTTTCATACCGGAATCAAAATCATCTATTCTCGCTCTTCCTTGATTCTCTTGTTTTGAAGGTTGTTTAGTCGTTTTATTGGTTTTAATAGTATCTGCCTCTTCTTTGGTTTTATTATTTCCATGACTTACGCCATCAAAATTAAAGTTTTCAGCCTTATTGTTTTCATGACCTCCTGGCTTAGATGATAGAAAAGTCATAGGGATTGTGTTATTTGAAGTGGTTTCGGAACTTTTATTCACATGCAGTATAGAGGTTGTTGTATTTAGTGTAGTTTCTAGATCCCTTGTATTTGTTTCATTCCTCCCATCTGCTTCGGTTACGTAACTATTAGCTCCAGCAGTAATTTTTTCCACCGTTGTTCGGTCAGGCTTATCTGATACAGTGTTGGATGGAGAGGGTGTTGTATTGCCCGTAGAGGCTATCGTTGGACCATTTGTAACCTTATCATTTTTTTCATATTCACTAGCATGGCTGAAATCACTAACTTCCGCAAAGTCTTTATCTCTTTTTTTCCCATCCTTTTCAGGTTGAGAGGTAATATTGAAAGCCAATATTTGAGGAGGTACAGTTAAATTTTCATTACCATGCAACTTAGAGGTTGTTGCATTTGGCGTAGTTTCTAGAATTTTTGCGTTTGTTTTAGTCTCTGGAATTGTTTTGTTTGTTTTGTGATCTTCGGTTCCTTCAATGACTGTATGATTATTAAGAAACCTGTAATTAATAGTCTGATTTGAAGTCTTAACAATCGCAGATAAAAGACTAAACCTACGTTTTTTACATTTTACAATCCCTTCTAAAGATTTAGAAATCATCTTTATCGTTTTGTTTTCAAGGAATTTCAATCTGGCAATATATCTTTTCTTTAGACGTGGCGTATCTTCAAGAATCTGAACCAAGCTTGTTAAAGGAGCTTCTGGTTTAAGATTGCAGCCTTTGGAAGTCTCATATGTCCCAGGAGGGCATTCTATGACGCACTCGGATCCTTTGGGTCTCGATATGCAAACCCCGCCCAGCCTGCCACACCTCGGGGAACACTGCCCTACTTTGCAATGAACTCCTTCGTCGGACCAGTCACCGCAGGTATTGTGTCCATCACAAACCCTCTGCAGT
Organism: Nezara viridula; assembly: GCA_928085145.1. Taxonomy (NCBI): domain Eukaryota; kingdom Metazoa; phylum Arthropoda; class Insecta; order Hemiptera; family Pentatomidae; genus Nezara; species Nezara viridula. The sequence goes on along the minus strand of OV725080.1, from coordinate 149,178,712 downwards.
TCAATGCACTTCATATTCCTGCATAAGAACTTTCCTTCAACAATTGGACAGTTTCTGCCTCGATATGGCGGTTTCGTTATGCTGATTTGTTGACAACCGACCTCGTCTGTTCCGTCGCCACAGTCGTCAATGCCATTACACTTCTTATCATACGAAATACAGTGAAAATTTTCACCACAGCGAAATTCGGAGCAATGCCTTCTACAATCAGGTGGTTCATCGCTACAATCTGCGCAGTCGCATATTCCGTTACAAAACATTTTGCTGCCAATGCATTTACCGTATTTACAACTAAATTGACGAGTTGTACAACTTGCTCCTTTTCTTATAAGATGATTCGTTACATTATTATTTATCTGACAGTTTGGGTGTATAGCGCATGATGAGAAATTGTGAGCTGACTTTAACCACTCGTTTGATTCTTTTAAACAGTTTTTATTTTGCGGGTTACAAACATGAAATATACTTCTTGCGGACCTTTCATAATTTTCAATTGAAGAAATAATTGTATTTAATATCTGCCTGATTTGAAGAAATCTCCTCCGTAATGGAATCTGGAATTTATTAATTCTATTAGCAATGGATTTCGTAAAACACTTTACGTTAGAGGACCTCATCTTAGACATTCTCTTCACTAATTTGTTATTTGAGTATGTATTGTTAATAAAATATTCTGCATTCGACCTAGAAATATCTAAAATATCTCTAATAGACGAAGTTGTATTGAGGGAAACAATCACATATTTTTTAAAGTTGCCTTTAAAATCGTTTAATGCTTTCCTTTGAAGACCACAACACGCGACCTGTAACAAATATTTTGAATCCTCAAATAATATACAGGATGCAATAAATTTAACATTTAAAATATTAAATTACAATGTGTTATTAATATATAATACACTAAGCTTCGTTTAAATTATTTAGGCGATTTATACAACGAGAATATCGCTCATAATCACGTTTTAAGACAGACGTTCTTTTTCTAAAGACATTCCAAGGTGGTCTAATCCTATAGATTTTTTTTACTTTCAATTATCTATATATGCAATATGTTTTATTTATTTATTTATACGTGCTCTGAATTCTATTATCAAAGTCCTTTATTGGACTAGATTGTACAAAGTTTAACATGTTTAATATTTAATAACAGGTTTAGTTGGAGGGATGGAGTTCCATAGGGAAGAGGTTCGAATAATAAAAGATTTATCGAAAGCAGCGGTTCGGTGGACCATTATATATATATATGAAGAACAGGAACGAGTATTGCGGGAGTGAACAAAGGATTTAAATTTAAGGAGAATATGTTTGAAGGACGGCGGGAGTGAATGACTTGGAAGAGGAAGGATGGCAGGAAATACTTACGGCGGTAGGAAGGGTAAAGCCACTTCAACTCTTCATAAAAACAGGAAACAGGGGCATCCCTTGGGATCCCGAAGATGAATCGTACAAAACAATTTATCAAACGTTTTAATTTCGCATCCAGATCCCCAGAGACGCCCCCATATACCGTGCAGCAATAGTCAAAGTGGGGAAATATTAAGGAGGTGACCAGGAGTCTGTGGGTTTCAAAAAGAAAAAGGTGACGGAGGCTATTTAAATGCTTTAAGGTAGAAAAGGTACGTCGGGAGATATTGGATACATGGTTTTTCCAGGAAAGGGTTTGATCAAAGATTATTCCAAGGTTTTTGATGGTAGGTTGCAATTTGATGGTATTATCATGTAGAAACAGGGTTGGAATGTTAGGGACAGTTTTAAGGAGGTGACTGAAGGATTGCCTTTGTCTTTTCCGCATAATCACATATTCTACTTAAGTCTTCTTGAAGTTTTATTTGTAATAATAATAATAATAGTGACATGTTTCCAGGAAAGAGGGTGGTTCGTAGGAGATTATTGTATATGTAAGTGAGGAATGTGACAGCTTAAGAAAGAAGTTGTCGAAGGATTTGAGGTGCATGGAGAACGTATCCAGGGGATTTCCGGGGAGTTAGTTTTGTAAGTCTTCAGAATTATTAACTGCTTCAGAGGATAAGAAGAGTGGGATAGGTGAAGTAAGGATTTCATCTACTGTTGTGGTGGGAGTGTTTTTAAGTAATTTTCAAAGGGATTTTTTTTTGTTGGGCGCAGCATAATGACATTTGTTTTCCAATTTTCACTAAACATTTGGTTATTTTATACACTCTAATGATCTTAAAGTTTATTTATTGTTTTCATTCCATTGATTTTTATACAAAAAAAAAAATCCTTATTCACTATCCTCTTTCCTTTATATGTTTAAGAAATGACCAAATTAGATATTTTATTGAGACTAGCGTAAAGGAAGTAAAACATATCTTTAACCGTATTTAGAGAATTTTATGAGAAGATATACTTAATGATGCTTAATTGTTGTTAAAATCACATTTCATTGTCATTAAAAATAGCACTGAAACGATAAAATAATTATTGTCGCACAAATGCAGCCAAGATTTGACAGAATTAAGTTGAAGCTGCAAGCAAATTAAGAAATAAAAGATAATAATACCTGGTATAGACTCTTTTTTATCGAATCGTAAACTAAAACTTTTTTATTTATGAAAACTCCTGAAATTAGGGCGTTTTCAATCTGGAGGGAGGCAAACTTTGTCTATTTACTTAGCTACTAAAAACTAGTAAATACTCATTTGCTTTCTACGTCGATTATAAGATAATTTGATCACGAAATCGAGAAAAAATGTTGAGCCGTTTTGCGTGACCAACACCCCCAAAATTTCAAAATAACGAGGTTATACAGGACAAACAGCCCAATATTTTAGTAGGTCGCCCTCTTTATTGACTTTGTGATCAGCTTATCTCCTATAAAAGCAGAAAGCAAATGGGTATTCACGAGTTATTTTATTTATTATCCAATTAAATATACAAGATTAGAAACGCCCCGATTCCAAGAGTTTTCGTAAATAAAATTGGTGTAGGTTATGATAAGATGAAACCATTTACGAAGTTTCAGGCGGATGTTAATAATTAGATATCATCTTTACTATAATATTAAAAAAATCTCTCTCTGTATACCAGTATATATTTATATGACACATTTTTTGGTTGCAACCTCTAAACAATAAAACAACCATGCCAACTCTTAAAATCTCCTTAAGCTTAGTAATGAGGATAGTTTAATTTGTTAATAGCTTAATAAGTTAATGAATAGTGAGAGGACAACAAATATTTCATAGAATTGGCATGTATAATCCAAAAGTCTTCCGGGAGACATCTAGTAATAATATTAAAATAAAACACTATTTTACTTAACTCCTTTTTTATTCGTAAATTTTGTACTTACAAGAAATAATAGAAATGTGTAGACTTTCATCTTTGCTACAGACCACCTCGTCGACCACTGAAGTCAGGACAATATATAATTTTGAGGGAGTGAACGATGAAGTGTGTCTTATCACCATGAACGATATGGAACGTACCCTATTTATATGATACATCATAGAAGTTTGTGTGAACTCTTTTAATATTCATTCTTTTGACGAATAAATTGATTTTAAAAATGTTTCACCAACGAACCAATTTTTTAGTGTTTGGATAATTCTTTATCTTTAGTAAACAATAATTACACGCAATTGACTTGCCTAGGGAAATCATGAAGGTCTAGAAAATCTATAGAATCCTTACATCCCCTGCATAACCTGTTTACATAAACACTCAAACATTTCTTTATTGAATATATCACATTCTGTCACTAAGGATATTAGTGAATACTAATACAGGATTTAATTTACACCGTATATACAACAAATAAAAATAAATTAAATGGAACAAAATAATAATCCTAAAAATGAATATATGTATAAACAAAAGAATTAATCAATATATAAACTAATCAAAACATTTCAAATACAGCCATACTTTTATGCAATATTTACAAAATCCTTTCACATGCTGAGCCATGTCTCCCCCAACTCGTAGAAGGAAAAGCAGGACTCCAAGATATCCCAGAGCCTCACTCAGACGCCTTACTGGTATAAAGGATCAGTGGAGCGTGAGCAGAGGCGCTATAATCACAGACGCACATGGCTTGAATGGAGAATCTGGCCATTGCCAGAACTCCGATGGATGCAGAATTAAAAAAGATATCTGGGCCACTGCCGCTTCAACCTTCGAGGAGGAGGTTCGTGGGGATGGGTGGAGCTAGATATGGATTGTGCGAGGGGATTCGAATGAACGTTACATTCCGATAAAATTTGGGGATTTTTTCTGAGATAAGGTCTAGGTCATATGGGCAGGGGTGCCCATCCCCCCCAAGGTCAATAGCGCAAGAACCTACCTGCCTCCCACCTCCCAAGATATTTTATTGCTTACCTTTTCATAAAAATCTAAGGTAGAATTAAAAACAAAAAATAGTATATCACATACAACTGCTCTTGCTGCGGTATGTTATATGTTTCCTCCTGGTCCCTTAGTCCGAAAATTCGTAATCCCGTTGGAAATACATCCAGCCACTTGGAAAATGGTCTAGGATGATCGATGTGGAGACATGGATTTTCCAACGGGCGAGACTCAGGTTTCGTCGGTACTGTCTTATGCATTAGCGGATCCAGCCGGGGGGCGCTCCTCTCCTCCAAATTCCAAAAACAGCTATTCAAAGAAAAGAGAAATAGAGGGAAAATTTCTGGATTCCCCACTGGTCTTATGTGCTGCACAAACCCTGCAGTAACGAACCATCTACTTTATTTCCTAGTATAATTGTAAACACCCACTAAAAATTTTATCCGCGACAACGCAACATAACAGAATGAAGTTCTGTTAAGTTGACAGTGTCAACACCGTTTTCTGAAGAACTCCTGCCACGACGACTCTTGAACCCCTGAATAGTCAGCTTGATCAGCCGTCAGTTCTCTTAGTCAGTGCTCAAACTTGTGATCACTCTCAGCTTTCCCTTCCAAGAGTTCCTTTCTAAGTTCTCGTCCAGTCTCTCTCTTGACTTTCCTTGTAGACGGGAAATCAAATTAAGGTAAAATAAAGGGCTCTCATCTTGGTTTTCTTCCCGCACTAATGCTTCAATTGGAAGCCTTGAAAGGGCATTCTTCGAAAATTAAATAACATAAGTTTTGTTTGAAATTACATAAAATACTTCTTTCTCGACTCCATTCTTCGATGTAGTATCACCAAAACAAATTTGGTTGAAATCGGTTACCCACAGACTTTGTCCTCTCCTTGTGAGTTAACCTATTTTGTTAAAAGCGATTGTTTGCAGTCTCGTCGGCTATTTTGGTTTTTAGTGTCGTACATGAGAATTTTCGTACATCAGGATGCTCGTATGCTAACGTTAGCTAGGGTATCCTAATACATTTATACATGTAGACCTATACCAAATTTGGTGCTTTTATCTGCGATGTTACAGTAACCTTAAAATTTAGCTCTAAGCCACTTGACTGATAGACACCCTTCCAAATTAGCTCTCTGAAGCCTAGCTATTTTCTTCCTCATTTCCAATCTTCCTAGCCTCAGCCCACTTTTTACTACAAAAGGCCATAGTTATGAGTTCAGCTTAGACAATTTTGGTGGGAAAATTTTAATTTTTCGATTGATATATTCACATTCAATGCTATATTCACGTTCACATTCAAATAAAATGAAAATATATTTTATTATTCTGGGACTATTGTCAAATTAATTTAGAACAAATTATAAGAACAGAATACATGTATGAGTGGTCATAAATAAATTAAATATTTACAATATTAGTTTATTAAAAGTAAAAATACAGAAGAAGACAGAATAAAAGAACATAAATAGTTTCTAAGGGTACTCCATTTAGGTATATTTCGTAATCAGTCGGATTGAGAAAGGAGTAGGTGTTTAAAGAGGAGAGCTTTGAAAAAGGAAACTGATTGTGCGTGTCAAATATCAGTAGGGATGGAATTCCAGAGGAAGGCGGCTTGAATTGCAAATGATTAAAAGGTTTTTTGACGAGCGAAAAACGAATATCAATTCTGTTCCTCACTAAAAACATTATTTATTCCTACATTACTACATCGGTTGGTACGAATTATGACAACATTGTAGCTATCTACCAACCAAGTATAATAGTGTAAAGTATAATGAGTGATCTTGAGAACTAGGTGGTGAGTTAGATTTTTTGTTATGAGAGATTGGGTATGAGGATAACGTGTAGTGATTTAGTATATATTGAGATTGAGTGTAATGAACTACTGTAGAATGAGGTGTTATACTAGCCGTTTGGTATGTTGAGTATTGAGAAGTAACACTTGTAGTTTGAGAAATAGTGTATTGTGAAGGTCGTAATGAGGAGATATATTAGAAGTTTTTGGGAATCAGTAATTTGAGGAGTATTATGATTAGGCGTGATATTGTGAGGGATTGCGTAAAGGTCAGTTATACATCTCAGTAGTTGTGAATTTAGATGTTGTATTGGAATATATAGTGTTAATAAATGTTGCCCATGCGTAAGTCATACTGTGTAATTTTTGCGAGATAGCGACAGTGTTATGTTAACAGGAAAGTTCGTTATGTTTGGTGGTTGGTGTTCTGTTATCTCTTGCCTCAAATTGGCCTGGCTACGCACATTCAGTCATCTTTTCTTAAACTTAACTAAGCATCCACTGTAGTTTTCTTGGTGATTAATACGGTAAGTTCACAAACAGATGGCTCTTCACTTGGGTCCTGGAACCACCTCTATGATGATATTGACCACACTTGACACATCTGGGTTTGTGGTGACAAAAGGCTTGGGTGTGTCCATATTCTTGGCATCTCATGCATTCAACTATTATTCTTTTATATGGCTCCTCAATTCTAACTTTACTGTAAGGTATGTTGGTAATATTAAATAATTAGGCATTGTTCGGGGCTGGCTCTATGTAGTGCAAAATGAGTTTCGGTTAGTAATAAAATCTCTATGTCATGTTCATGTAAGTAAATGTCTAGTTCGTTCTTTCAGTGTATGCTCCATTTGAATTTCTGAAAAAAATAGTTATAGAGAGTGTAGTAAAGTAGGATTAGGAACTAACATGATGGATGACTTTAGTAATTAGCGTGAAAAGCAGAGTGATATGCGGAGTTATCATAGAAAAACCGCCTTCCTGGGCAAATGGAGTAAGTATGGAAAAGAATATACCACCTTATCCTTTAGTATAAGATCGTGAAGATATCAACGATAGATTAAAAAATATAAATCGTACTGACTAACAGACGATAAAAGGAAATAACCACATATTCCTAAATATGGTTTATATTGTTTAATCTAGCGTTGAAATCTCAAAAACATTACACTAAAAAAATATGTGGTAATTTATCTTGCATGTTAACTTATCTAATGTTTCATGAAGTTTAAGATAAAATTTATCACCTATACCTTACAAATTACTAATACTGATTGCAAGAATTACCCATACCGAGGAGAAATCGATTATCTTTCCATTAATGAGATTTCTAACATCAAATTGCAAATTGGAATTCGATTTGTAGTCACGTTTTGATAAAATTTTAAACAGTAGAAAATCTAGTTATAATTTGATATACACGTGTAATATTCTGAGCTTCAATTAAAGAAAAAAAAATACCTTGTTCAGTTTGGATGAGTCTTATTTTTCATTCTACTATCAAACAAATTTATAAAAAACTTTCTTTCTTATTCATTCAGTTTTCGAACAAAAAGTTATACTTTTTCTGTTCCTTAAAACCTAATTAATTATCGTGTCTCCATAAGAGCTATTTACACATTAATAATATTTTGATTCCAAAATTTCTGAGAGGTAGTAATAGTAAAATTCACAGGCAGGCGTCCTTTGATCTACGGCACCATATTATTAATTTATTCCTTATCTTACCTCTCAGTCAATGAGTGTTTGCAGAATCGGGATGTTAAGAATGACTGCATAACATCTCAGAAAAGTTATTTACATTTTAGCAATAAGCAATGCCTCTATCGGGAAGTCTCAGCTAGAATCTGAAGACTGGAACTATTGGTCTTTGAAAGAAAAGTACTACGTCGCATTTATGGACCAGTACGCTCAGGTAACGATTGTAGAAGGCGCAGTAAGGCAGAACTAATGAAACAGATGCAGTCCGGTTAATCAAAATACAGAATTTGAAATCATCAAATTCGGCTGTTCATGTAGTCAGAATGGACGAGAATAGCCCAACCAGGAAAATTATGATGACGCTTTCAGAAAGAAAAAGAAGATTTAGAAGAACTAGATTGCGCTGGATGGATGAGGTCGATGCGGGTGGTAGTGCTCTTCTTAGACTAGCTAACTGGAGGAGAGCTGCAAGAGAGAGAGACCAGTGGGTGAAACTAATTGAGGAGGACAAGACTGAGCTTGTAGCGCCCATGAAGAAGAAATATTAACCCATACGCAAAAACACTTCAATTACTCAACCTCAGCCGATTTTCCCGAGAAATACACATCAAATTCTAATTCGAATCAGTATATTTCAATGTCCATAAAAAAAAAAAAGAAATGCAGAACGGGCATAAATACATTTTCACTTAAAAATAAAAATTCGAGTTGTGCAATAATTAATTAAATCGGAATTTAATTACAATTACAGTAACCATGTAGTGTATTTGCAATTACTCCTTTCAGTCAGGGGTGGAAGATGTTAGAACGAGTGGATTGAGATGATTTAAGGTTAAAGAATGACATTTAGTTCATTTGGCGTGGAATTTTACATTTTAAACATTTTTCGAAGAATTTTTTTACTGGTGTTTTGAATTTGGTTATGTGTAATTATTTTAGATGTTCTGCAACGTATGACTAAGTTGGTGTGTTATGTTTGTAAGTTATGTAAGGATTTGTAGAAGAAGAAGACATGACTGTTGATTATATCATTTTTCAGTTCTTTTTTATTTCGTATATAAGTTTCTAATGAGTTTTTTGTCTAAGTAGAGTTCAAATTACAGTAATGAGTTATCAATGGATATCGTTGGACTTGAGGCCTCGAGAGAAATTTACTTGACTTGGTTTAGTGGCGTAAAAAAAGCAAAATGACGGTCGTGCATACCCAGCCAGGATAATGTCCTAAGTCTAACAGCTCAAAGAGGGAGGATAAATCCGATAATGTACTAATACCAGAAACATAAACAAAGATGGAAAAGAGAAATAACGGCCATGCGTGGTGAAATGAATGCATGGATAGATCACTGTGATTGGCTGATTAGCGAGGTGTGAAGATTGATAGAAAGGGTGGGGGTGGCGACGGTCATGTTATTAATTTGGCCAAATTCTTCTAGCACGTGTTTTCTCAAGTGACTAAAAGGAGCCTTCGCACGATGGTTAAAGTTAGGTTAGTTACGTAAATGGAAGCATGGTATGATTTAAATATTTCTCTATTTTATAAACAAGTTTTTATATAGATCTTAGGAGCCTATAGAAGAGATCTTAATCTAGAAACCATACTTTTTATTTCTGAAATTATTTCTTCATTATTATGGTTAAAAATAACAATCTATATAATAATATAGTTTGGCAATAAGGCACGATTTATAATATAGATTTTTAAAGAACCAGAACTTAGAATTTATTTTTAAAACAAATTTAATTCATTGACCAAAAAATATAAACAAACCATTCACAAAAAACAAACATTTTAATCACTCACTATACACAGTACTTACAATAAAACTAGAAGAACACTGTGTACACTATTTACAAACTTAATACTTCAGAGTAACTTACTGTTACCTCCGCGCAGGCCTCTTGGCTAGACAGTGTTAACATTATAAGAAATTTATTCTCTAACGCTCCTCCATAGTGTGGTTTCTTCCTTCTGTTTATTTTATGTTGTTATAAAATAATACAATTCCAACTACAGAATACATGTAAATTGCAGATATACAATTTAAGAAACTTGTAGTATAATTAAATGTACAGTTATATGATAAAATGGGGGTTGGTCCGCCGTTAGACTGACAGATAGAAGATAGAAGATAGATAGAAGATAGAAAAAAAAACTTTATTCTGGGACTAAGTCCCTTCAGAATAACAATAATGTACAAAATAATAGAATATTACTACTATACTTAATAATAGAATAGATAATACCCTCTTATTGTATATAATAAATATAAATATACCTAAATTAAATACAAATGTATGTTTACATTGTTTGCATGTTTGTAACTAATAACGTGTAATTTAATAATTTTACAGATTGATAAAGTCAAAACCAAGCAAGAAATTAAACTATTGAATAAAGAATGAATCAGCATACAAAGGGATCGATAAATACTATAAAGGTATGAACTGATGGGAATTTCGGATGACAAACAGTTATAGTTCAAGTTGCCAGAAGGTTGAGGAAGTTACATCACCAGGTATTATTAAAAAAAATTACTATTAACAATGCTGTTTAGGCCAGAATCATCTAAACAGAAATCAATAATCTTCCACAAAATAAAACTTCTCCAATGAACAATCGTTAAACAGAGGTTTCTAGATTCCAAAGAAAACATCTAATAGACTCATAATAATGTAAACAAAGCATTTTAAGTTTATATTCATTATATGTCATATTATATGACATATTAAAATATGTCAATATTTTCTGGCTACCTCCCTATACCGAGCCATTACAACACGGCGACCTGCCTATATTCTACAGATCCTACAATTCAAACGCTCCTTTCAATCCTGTTCCACTAGATCCCGTGCGTCCGACCTCTATCCTCCCCCTCACTGAAATGCTGCATTTGATAAATCCTTTTTAATACAAGTTGTCTTCCTCTGGAACTCTATAAATTCAGATATTCGACACCCAAAATCGATATCCTCTTTCAAATCTCTCCTCTTCGAACACCTACTTCATTCCCAATCCGATTGATCACGAAATGCACTTAAAAACCTCAAAGTACACCCAGATACTCTGATTATTTTGTAATTCATCAATATTTCGTTCACTTAATTACTTCCTTTGTATATTTTATATTTACACGTATTTATATCTTTTCATCATTTATAACTTGATTGTACTCAGTATCAACCTGTAAATATTAAATAGTATTTCATGGACACACTAAAATATTGATATATATTCTGTATTTGTGACTTGTTCTAAAGGGACACTAGTCCCAGAATAATTTTTTTTTATTAATAGGAATTTACAACTATATTACATATAGAGACTACATGAAGAGAAACTACCCATTGGTAGAACTCAATTCCCAGAATAATAAAATTATTTTCATTTTCATTCATTATATTTCAAATTTTGACAATCGTTAACTTCGGTGTTTGGTCCTCGTACACAAGTGCGCCTTCCCTTAGAAAATTCTAGAATCCACAATTTTACCACTTTGCAATTTAAGAATATAAAGTTGAAATTTATTGTATATTATTTAAGAATTTAAAATGTTGAAATTATTTATTACAGGTCGAGTGCTGGTATCTTAAATGGAAATTAATAAGCGATTTTAAAGATAAATTTGAAAGATATTTGACTGTTTCCCCGAATATAATCTCATCTATTAACCCTTTAACGATGTTGAACTCATATATACGAGTCGAGACGAAATCTCGTCCAGGCGACTGTAGACTCGTATATGAATACTATTTTATAATTTACTTGTGTCCTTCTGTATCGATTGTGTGAAAGTTAAATAAATAAAAAGACTAAATTGTTGAGTAGAGGTGAAGAAAAATATTCCGTCAGAGAGGAACAGAGAACTGTACTCAAGGCCGCTCCTGCCTTCCCGATCATGGTCGCTAAAAGGTTAAAAAATACTCTAAATGTTTCTAAATCAAATTACAGATTTTTTCATTAACAATTCTTCAAGATTTATTGAGAAAAAGGTTGAGAGATTCGTTCGTGGATCGAATTAATCAATTACATAATCCACTACAGAGGCTACTTAGATAGAATCCAGGGAGATGTTAAATCAAATTATTTCTTCAATTGATGATTAAGAATGGTTGGCAAAGAGAATATTTCGAAGCTTTGTATTAGAAGATAAGAACTGCTTGAATGAAACAAACGCATGGTTAAAATCAACTAACAATTCATTATCTTACACTATATTAGGGATTACGTCCTACTCTTCAGTATGTTTTGTAACAGTATCTGTGATTGCATAGGTTGCAGCGATGAACCACTTAATTGTAGAAGACATTGTTCCGAATTTCGCTGTGGTAGAAATTTTCATTGTATTTCATTGGATAAGAAGTGTAATGGCATTGACGACTGTGGAGAAGGAACAGACGAGACAGAATGTCAACAACTTAGCATAATGAGATGGACTTCTCGGCCCAGAAACTGTTCAATTGTAGAAGGAAAGTTCTTATGCATGTAATATGAAGTGCATAGAACTGCAGAAGGTTTGTGAGAGACACAATACCTGCGGTGACTGGTCCGACGAAGGAGTTCATTGCAAAGTAGGGCAGTGTTCCGCGAGGTGTAGCAGGCTGGGCGGGGTTTGTATATCGAGACCCAAAGGATCTGAGTGCGTCATAGAATGCCCTCCTGGGACATATGAGACTTCCAAAGGATACAATCAAAGACCAACAGCTCTTTCTACAAGATTTGGACAGCTTCTTGATGGTATGCCAGGTTTTAAGAAAAAATATATTGCCAGATTGAAATTGAATGAATATCTTGATTCTCAAAATCCGGGCAGGAGGGTAGCCGGCAGAACCAGGAGAGACCGGATCAGGAATGAAAAAAACAAGAGATGACCTAGGCACTGTCTCACTAAAGAATTCTATAGAAAAGAGGCAGCTGAGATGGTTCGGTCATGTATGCCGAATGAATGAAGACCGGGACCCACGAAAATTCATGGAGGCGAGACCTGTAGGAAAGCGTCCAAGAGGAAGACCCAGATTGTCGTGGATGGAGTATATCTCCTAGATCGGGCAGAAAAGAGGTACGAGGATAGGGGACATGATGGCTCTAGCTCGGGACCGAAATGCTCGGGATGCATGGATCGAGGCACCTCCACGCTGAAAGGCACAAAGGAGGTAGAGAAAGAAGAAGAAGAAGATTCTCAAAATCGAATTATAGTGAGTCAAAGAACGGGTGTCATTACTACAACTCAACTTCCAAACAAAATAAAAAGCATTGCAAAGATTGTCGAGGATGGTCTTGGGGCTGGAAGGAATTTAGGTGAAGAAGAAAATGAAGAAGACAGGAGTATAGCTATACCATGCACGACTATTACAATAACTACAACAACCTCCGAGGCTACAAAAACCACTCTTACTTCCACTATTACAATAACTGCAACTACGCCCACGATTACAATAACCAAAACTACAATTAATCTCACGACTACAATAACGCTAACTACTTTCAAGATTTTATTATCCATAGCTACCCTAATCAAGATAGCCTAAGAACAACTTCATTTTCTGAAACTACTCTTACGACTTTAAAATTCCCACAATTACAAAGCCCCGAAGACAATTGCAGTAAATACAGTAACGCATACAACTACCCCAATAAACACTTTAACTATAACTAGTCCTACAATGACAAAGACCTCCTCGGGTGCATTAGGTATGAATACCTCTCACCCTACAATAAGCATATCTACACTATGCCTACAGTAACCACAACTATTCCCACGAATACAATTACAACTAATCCGACGACTACAATAACTCCAACTGCTCCCCCGATTATATTAACCACAAATATCCCCTGCACTACGTTACCCGAAACCATGAACACAACGATCCTCATACAAATACAACTATCCATACAACTACAACTATCTCAACTAAACACTAAACTCTATACCCACGCCAACATTAATCACAACAACGCCATTAGCTACAACAACAAAAACTCCCACGAATTCAACAACCACAAATAATTCTACGACGTTTTACGACTTAAGACATAAATATCTCCACAGTTGCAACAAATTTAACTTTTACAACTACATTAACCATCGTTCTTCCCCAATCTACACCTATCTCTATCATAACCACTACTTCTCTCACGAATACTACAACTACAAACAGCTCTATTACTCTGTTAATACCAAACATTCCAAATATTGTTACAATCACTACATTTGTTAACAACTAAGAAAGTTTCAGACAAAAACCTTCAACAGGCTAAAAATAAGGTGTTTGAACAACACTCTGAACTTTTCCAAAACGGCATTGGAACAGTGAAGGTATTCCAAGCCGAAATTAGGCTACGCGATGGAGTAACACCAAAACTCTTTAAAGCTCGAAGTGTTCCGTTTGCTTTAAAAAGAGCAGCCGATCACGAAATAGACCGGCTTATTCACGAAAGAGTAAAAGAAAAAGTAGACCCATTAAAGACAATGGTAGAATGGGCATCGCCAGTAGTTTTTGTGCCAAAAGCGGATGGGGCATTGAGCTTATGTGGTGATTTTAGAGTTACCATTAATCCTCATATAATTGTGAATCCCCACCCTTTCCCAACATTTGAAGAAATAGTTCACTAACTTAGCGGGTTCCAGGAGTTTTCCGTTATCGACCTCAAAGATGTTTATTTGCAGATGGAAATAAGCGAAGAGTCAAAAACATATCTGGTTATTGCAACACATCGAGGATATTTCACGTACAAAAGAATGCCTTTCGGTATAAGTGCGGCCCCATCAATATTTCAAGGATGTATGGATAAAATTTTGCAAGGCCTGGAAGGAGTGGCCTGGTTTTTAGGAAAATCTCGAGAAGAACATATACATCGCGTTAATCTGGTTTTAGAAAAATTGAAATCAGTGGGGTTGAAAACTCAACCAAAGAAAGTAAAGCTCTTTGAAAAAGAAATTAAATACCTTGGCCACAGAATCAACAGTAACGGGACTCAACCTTTGTTTTTGTCTATACACAATCATTACAACATTATCTTCACAACTACACTTAATAACTAGTATTCCAAAAATTTCAAAAATCACTCTACTACCAGTAATACTCCCATGACAACAAGCGCAAATACCCTCACAAATATTGTTACGGTTGCAATAATCACTATAACTTCCATAAATACAAAACCCCAGACTTTTCTCACGACTGTATTGAAAAAATCTACACCAAGGAATACAAGAATCACAAATAATCATACTATATCTATATATACTATTCAAACGACTATAACTTCCCTTCGAACTACATTGAAACTATTAGTCTACCATCACGACTATATTAGATATGACTGTCAATAAGACTATACTAACCATTACTAAAGCTACAATGACCATAAATGAAGCGACATCAATGATTCTAATATTACAACACCCACCACTACTCATGTAATGTTATCATCACTAGGCCTAGGACAACATTAACTACAACTTTTTCCACAACTACAGCAAACATAACTCTCTCAACGACTTTCACAAATATACATCAATACGACTTTTACAATTACTATTGTTCTAACAATTTAAAAAATCAAAACAACATCTTAACAAGTGAAACTATTTCCGTGGTGACATTAAAAACCCTTAACACCTCTTTAACCACTACATCACCTTTGAGAAGAGTATACTTAATTAGAACAACCACTACAACTATTGTTCTGAAGACTACGTTAACCAGGAGTTCAAACACGACTACATTGAAAGAAAGAACTTCTAAGACTATAATAACTAAAAAATACTACAAATACAACAACCACATATATTACACACATTTAGCCACATATTCTGTATATGCTATTCTCACTATTTAAAAATTCATATTAACTGCTAATATTACAACACATACAATTACTCTCACGACTATTTTACAACTATCCCAACGACAACAGTAATCGCAAATACTCCAACCACTAAATAAACAACAACACTACTATGATAAAACTTCCTTAAGGACTAAAACAATTATAAGGACCCATACAATTACATAAACCTCAATTAATCCCAAGAACACATTAACAACTGCCTTTGATACTACGTTAGCTCCAACTACATTAAACAAAACTTCTCCAAATACTAACCCTGAAACTATACTGACCAGAGGTGCCCATTCCCCCAAGGTCGATGGCGCAAGAACCTACCCTCCCCTCTCCCAAAATATTTTACTACTCACCTCTTCTTAAAAATAGAGCAAGCTAAGATAGAATTAGAAAAATCGTAGATCAAATACAATTACACTTGCTGCGGTATATTCAATATTTTTCCCCATGTCACTTAGACCGAATTCATAACTCCATCGAAATTTACCCCCCTATAATAGAGCAAGACTGAAATAAACTTGAAAGAAATCTTTCTCCCAGTGTTTAAGATAAACATTCAATATCAACACAAACCCACTCTCATGTGCCACATGTCTCATCAAATTAATATATTATCAAACGTTATTGTCCTCTGATGACTTATTCAAAAACCCGTCAAAATACACCCTCCTTAAATATTTTGTTAATTTTAATTAACCACTACTATTCCTACTACTATATTAAACCAAATCACAAAATGAGCCCCCAACGACAAAACAGTCAAAATTCCACTTACACTCTTCCGAAGAATATAATACCTATATACCAAAAGTAGACCAATACCTATAATAAAGACCAATTTTATGATAAAGACCAAATTAAGGACTTCATTAAATCCGTCCACCTCAGCGATCTTAGCAATCACAGATGCTGGAACAACTCACTTAAGTATTGATATTTCAACAGGAAGTTTACAAATAAATCCAATTGATTTTTGTATAATTAAAATTGTGCAATAACATTTTTATTTGTTTGGATGTTTTAAAAAAGAAATACATAACAATCGAAACGAATTTCAGTAGAACAGGATTATAAATAGTTCTGGGAAACTACACACAATAACGTGTTTACTCACTTGAAAATATTGAACTTGTATAAACGTATAAAATAAATAATAAAATACTTTTTTTATTTTATTTTTTATAAAAACCTGTTTTTCATATCCCCAACCTCATGGTTATGTTATTTTACTTGGTTTTGACTTTTTTAAGTCAATAGTAATACTAGCACAAACATATAGATATCAGTTAAACTTAAATTTATGTAACAGTTTGTTATTCTCACTAATAATTGCAGAAAAATAAATGAAATATATATTATTTATGAGAAATATATATAAAGAGAGAAAAAAATAACTAATAAAACAAAAAGAATAATGAAATGATTCTGATGTTCATCAAAAGTAGGTATAGATCAGTTATTGGATTACCCTGTAAAATAAACATTAAAAAAGAATTACTTTAGAAATTCAATATTAATAATTAAAAACACATATTATTTTTAATGATAGTACATTAAACTATTTTACTGAAATATCACACCTTTAAAATAAGGGTTGAAACAGTTATTTTTTTTTAACAAATGAGGTAAAATTCAACTGTTTGAAAAAACGTTTATCAATAAGAGATTAAAGGTAAAAGTTTTTTTTTTAACCGTTAAAAAAAGTTCTAACTTAAAAAAGTTTGTACTTATTTAATAGATATATAAATGCCATAAAAAAATATTTCTTAAACTTCTACTTATTCCCTCTTAAATATAAGTACAAAAAGATACAAATTATGATAGAGATTCATAATTATTACACTGCTCAAGACTCAATAGAATGTCAAACTAATAAATTCTGGTGATCCTGGAAAATATTTTATTATTTACTTGGTAGAACATTACACAATACAAAGCTTTAATGTTTTTTTAATTAATGTAATTCTCAGTATCCCGTTCAGTATATTGTAAATATTTGCGATGTTAAATGTGTGATTATAGTTTCTGTTAATAAAAACGTAAAAGTATATTACTTTTTCATTAAAACCTATTCAAGTAAATGGTTTATAAAAACTGTTATCATTGAGGTTTGAAAATAGATGTTTTTAGTGATAATAGGATGGAAATGAAATAAATAAATCATTCTCCAACAGCTTTGCTTTATTAACAAATCAAATATCCAAATTAAGAAGGCCTAACTAAAGTTCATGGTTGTAGCCGTGATAATAAGAGTAAAAAGAAATTAATATAATAGAGCAAGACTGAAATAAACTTGAAAGAAATCTTTCTCCCAGTGTTTAAGATAAACAGGCACTATCAACACAAACCCACTCTCGTGTGCCACATGTCTCATCAAATTAATATATTATCAAACGTTATTGTCCTCTGATGACTTATGTTTTATTCCTAGTAAAAAACCACCGCTCACTCCCCCCCCCCTTTTATTTTAGTTTTTTCGTTGTACAAATCCATTTAAACTTACAACTAGGAATTTTTTTCGTACTTATTACACATTATTTTTTTATCTTATAGAATAGAAAATAATTTTATTCTGGGACGAAGTACCTTTAGAATAACAAAATGTACAAAATTAAAATATTATATCTGACCAAATAAAATCAAACATAAAAAATAAAAATAAAAAGAAATAAGTAAAGAAAATATTTGTTAAGCATACTATATACTAAATAAATAAAGAAATGTAGATATATTATAATGTTTTTTTCCAATTATAATTCATATCTAAAGTCATATATATATATATATATATATATATATATATATATATATATATATATATATATATATATATATATATATATATATATATGTGTGTATGTATACAACATAATTATAAAACCTTTTAAATTTATTGTTCAAATCATGAATGGGACGTCATAGTTATAATACCATAATCATGTTTAGGATTTGGTTCGTACTTAGATTATTCCTAATATTTTTTTTTAAATTATTACTAAACTTCAATAGTGTAAAATCACTTTTTTTTATTAAATTTTGATTTTGTACTTTACCTGCATGATTGTTAATCCAGCTCATTCGCGTAATGGAAACTGATGTAGTCTGTTCTTTGTGTGTTTCTTGATTACTGTTTGATTGATTTTATCCTTAATTTGGATCGATTTTTCTTCCATGTTCCTAATAATTTCTTCTACTGCTTCCTTTATATTTCCATCAATCGTAGGTGAAGGTACCATTTCCGGACTTATGGGCAATCTCCCCGGGCCACTGATCTGTTGGAGCGCAAATAAAATGCAAACATCTTAAAATAATTAATTTTAGTCTATGAATAAAGCAACTGTATTAGAAAAATGTTTAATAAAAAAAATGTAATATTACATTATTTAAAATAGCTTAAGAAATAAATTTAATTTTTTTGGTAAAGGAGAGGGAGAGAGGAGATGACGTCATTGACTGGGGGGAGGGCGGGGTGTCGAATGGCTGAGGCCGGTACTGGAACATACATATACCTCTAATCTAAATTTACCCGATACTTCAAACAATTATAAATTCTGTTTCTTTGCTCTTTCTTCTTTATTTCTACCATGTATTATGTTTATTTCTCCGATTTCTCTCAATGTCTCAAAAAAAATCAGCTATATTTAAATAGTTTCCTTATTTAATTATCAAATCCGTTGCAATCGTTAATGTGCTTATTATTAATGATAATAATGATAGTATAATCTTTTAGATGTGACAGGTATGTTTCATTTATATTATCTTCTGATTCTAGGAACATTCAAACTAGTTATCTTAATGTTATTTAATTATTTGTTGGGGTAATGAATATTTTGCTGCTGTTATTTTATTTCTTCATTGCAAATAAACCCATTTCATGTTTGTTGTTTTAATTCTTCTGCATTGTTTCAACTTTTAGTATATTTTACTGATTCATTTATATAAAATTATAATTATGAATTTATCTTCGTTGTAAACGATGTATAAAGGTCACTTTAACAAATAAATCAACAATGATAAGTTTCAAAAGTACCTTACATGTCCTCACACCAACGCTGCAACAGTCTCTATAAAAAATAAATAGAATTCAGAACTTTTTTGCCGAACTTAGCCTAGAATATATATCTTTTTCTTTTAGTCGCCATGTGAGGAGGGTTTGAGCTTGGAAGATTGAAGGTTGTAATCGGAGTGAATTATTTTAGTTTAAAGGATTTATCTTTAAACATACTCAACACAGTAGTTTTAGGACAATGAAGTGCACAACACTCTTCCGGCTTCATCTTAAGTAGGGGACAACTTCCTCTCCATGGAGAGGAAGTCATGTATCAAAATGTACATGGTACTTAGAAACGAGGAACAACTTCCTAGTTCGATTGCCAATATGTTAAAAATATTCTCTCTCAGGATCCGACTTGAAAATAATAACAAAAAAAAAATAAATAAAAAGAATGAATAGTTTCTAGTCTTACTGATAGACTGAGAAACTGCAAGAGCTAACGACGAATACTGATCTTTTGATTATCCATCCTCTGTATTTATAGGTTCCTAAGGACTGATTACGCTGGGAAGTGTTCAATAAACATTTTTATCTTTGAGTCTAATTTTTTATTCGTACGGTAGTATAACGAATTAGTTCTATACGAAAAAAACCAAAAAAAAAAAAATTACAAAATAAAATCATGACAATTGCATTAGATGTCCGTTAGCTTGTCAGAAATGGCCAACCTCATTGTGAACTTCAAATAGAAACAATAGACGAATTCATTTAAAATCGTTTTGCCAAATATCATTTCCAATATCGTCGCGTTGACTGAAATCCAAACTTTGCTAGATATTCCAATACGAACTCTATTACCATTGGAGTTTTATGTTTTTATTTAATTTTATTTTTTAAAGCTTTATTAGTTATATTATTATTAATTTAGTTTACAAACTTTACATCTCCCTAGTTACAGACATCCTCTATCGTTAGGATTGTAAAAATTCACTTATTGTTTAAATACCTTTGTATGACTCATTAAGGCGATCCGGAAATAAAGAAAATATATATATTGAAAAAAAAAATTCAATGTTAACATAAAAATATAAATGTAAAATAATAATGATATACATTATAATAATTATAAACAATAATAATAATTTTCATACAATGAATAATGTGGAGTGATTCTCAAAACTGATACTAGATGTCGCGAACTACACCTTTGCTGCAGTAGTTTTAACAAGACAGAGTAAAAATAATGGTTTTCGTTTTTTATTGATTTTATTTGTTTCAATTTTATTGGAATAATAATAATAATACAATCTGCCACAATCAAGGGCATTGGGTATTAAGTTTTTTATTTTCTATTGATAGAAAATTTATCTTAATTTTTTTTTTAGTAGCCTGTTACAATTTGTACGCCTCCTCTAATTAAGAGGGTGTGGTATAACATCCCGAGGGGACCAGGCGTATTGGGAAGTATCGCCGAGATTCGATGCTGTGATCTTAGCTTTACTAGTATAGTGCGCCGACCACTCTGCTACACCGGCCTCGTGATTAATTTTAATTAAATAATAATAATTAAGTTTAGAATGTTAACTGTATTTTTTTAGTCAGAAACTTACAATAACGATTCCATTTTTTTTTTGTGTTCTATATATTTTTTAGCCTGGAATGTAAAATTTAGAATGTGGAGTCAAGTATGTTTCAGTGATGAAAGCAATGTCAGTCCATTTTTCATGTAGGTACATGTCAAGTTCAGTCATGTGTTGGTGTATACTATTTGCGTTCCAGAGAAGAACCGACATGGAGCCCACAGTCAACCGATTAGTAGCCATAACTGGAGGATTACGTTTGTGCAACGTGGGACAGTTCTTGGAGAAGGCTAGATAGAAACTGGATGAGGTTATTCAATCCACTAACTAAGTCGAGGAGATGAAGGTGATTTCCTGGAAATTTCGTAGGAGAAGTTCCAAGTTTTGATACTAGATTTTAAGAATCATGTTTTGAAGGATCTGAATGAGTTTGCTGAATCTGCGGAAGAGAAGGAAACTCGTCTATACCTGAGGATGTGCTAGTTTGTGCTTTTTGGGGACTTTGCATATTTTTACGAAGATTGCGTACTTCCTTCAGTTGTTTTATAGTTGCACAACCTCTATAATTTGCTGGATGGGATCCGCTACAATTTGCACATGTTGCTGCGGTCTCTCTTGTATTTTTGTAGACGGTGATATCATGTCCTTAGCCATATCTTACGTAATTTGGGGAGTGATTACAGTAAGCCTTCGTGTGGTTACTGCTAACATATGCTGCTGACAACGAATGCACTGTGGAATCATTCTTTTCTTTCTTGGTTCTTATATTTTCACTCTAGTATAATAAAAGAATTCAAAATCAAAAATGTTGTCATTATATGTGGCTTTCGAGATATCGATAAAGAGCAAGAGAAGTGAATTTTTATATCGGGAAATAACGTTCACAATACTTGTGGCCTCGTAGCCTGGGCATTTTAATTCGTATTTTATAGTTTCAATTGGAGTAGCATGGTGTAAGTTTTGTAATACGATTCTCGGATTTCTATCTTCTCTTAACTGATAGGTTAATAAATGAATCGTTCAAATAACCCTGCTTTCTTATCCGGTAAAATCATCAACAATAGCAACATTACATACCATTCATGGTGATAAGACACACTTCATCAACTCTCATGCATAAAATTATATTATGCGAACTTCAGCGGTCGACGAAACGGTCTGCTCTGACGATGAGAGTTTGCACATTGCTGGTATTTATAGTAAGTATTTTACTTATGTTACTACTAAAACTAAATTGCAATATTATTTGTTTTTATGTATAGTGCTACATATCATCATAACTTCCTCTTCTTCATATCATGAGATATTGATTGACTAGTTTCTATAAACAGTTCTTCATTGGTCCTTTATACTTTTTTTTTTAGGATAATCTTTTAAATAGGATTTTTCTTTAAAATATTTCAATACTTCTTACTTGGTTGGTTACTTGCTGTATATCAAAACAGACTTTATAATAGCATTATGAACTATTTATAGGATGTAAAAAAAAAAAAAAAAATGACCGCTTTTGAACCAAATATTTGTATTATTATTTCTTTGATATAAAATACAATTAATACTTTGGGATGGCTGTCAAAGAACTCTTGGACCGCGATTTTAACTTTACAAAATTAATATTTTTTTCCCTTGAATAAAATGAGTCATGGACTAAATAAGTAGTAATCTGATGGTACGAGGCCTGGACTATATGGTGGATGAGGCAGAAGTTTTCAGGCAAGGGTTTTTTAAAATAAATTTTCTCAAATTTCTAACCTCTTAGCTGATTGCTAACGAGTAAGTTCGTGAGAGACCAGTCTACTGCTCTTTTTTACCTTTCCCAAGGTGAGTAGATGACGAATAACAGTGTTTTCGATACACCACACTCCCTGGCATGTTCGCGAGCACTTGTGAAAGGATTTGACTCAACAGCAGAACCTCATCAATATCTATTAATAGTCGCCTGGAACCCTTTCTTTCTTTCCAACGTCGTATCTCCACAGCTATTTTTTTCAAAACAACGCCGCGCAGTGCGTTGGTCAAGGACATATTCCTCTTCATATTCAATAATTTCACGAGTAGTTTCATCGGTTGTGAAATTATTTTTCCAGCAATGCCTTAAAACTACGAGAGTTTCGTTGGACACTGTCATGTTTCTCCTTTGAAACAAATAACTAAACTGAGATTTTTCTTTTGAAGAAGTTTAATGGGATTAAACAAACATAGATAATGCTCTAAAGGGATTATTAAGTATTTAATAGGATTAAAATATTTACAGTTCTTTGAAATTTTGATAAAACTATATTTATTTTTTATACACCCTATTACATGCTAGTCAATTTCCTACCATTAGCTATTCTCTGAGATTATTGTATAGGCGAGGTATTGTAATCTGTTTAGTCTCGGGAACAATTTATTCGCAGGCCACGTTATAGGGGTGAAATATTTGGTTTATTATCATATATTTTGTTTTACCCTCATTTACTTGTAGACAGATTCGTTCTGTTTCACTTTCAGTGTCTTAGCAAATTTCTCAATGCCCGCTTCGAAGGAGTGCCGGGTTATCCGCCTATCCAATGATTTTATGACTAAAAATAAAATATATATTTTTTTAAAACTTTTATTATGATATTTACAACTGTATTAGTATGAATACATCAAGTAAATGTGTACAGAGGAATATTATCACATGAAACACGCTTGTTGAGAAACTACCCATTGGTAGCACTCTAATAATTTGTCTACATGAGAAGATCACGAGGCCATCTTCTTTTCAGACGCCTCGGAGGGTTATCAGGAATCGATGATTAAGCAAGGTTAGAAACAAGAGGATTCGGATGGTTTTGAAGTTTATTATGGAAGGATAGGTATTTGGATTTTGCCAAATCGGAAACATATGGAACATTGAGGTCTTTATGGATTATTTTATTAGTGATAAAGTAAGGAGCATTGACGATTTTACGAAGGATTTTAGATTGTAAGGATTGGATGCGAGAGGAATTCGATGGTTTAGTGGAGCCCCATAGCACAACTACGTAAGTCCAAATAGGTCTTATTATAGTCAAGTATATGAGTCTTTTGTAATTAATGGGAAGTTTAGAGCGTTTGTCTAGTAAGTGTTGGAGTAGTCGGAAACGTCGGGCGGTTTCTTGTCGTTTCAGTCTGGTATGAGGATTCCAAGTTAGACGTTTGTCCAAGTGAAGTCCAAGGTATCGGATTTGTTCAACAGAGATAAGTGGGGTATTATTAAAGGATACTGTGGGACATGAGGTCATAAGTTTACGTCGAAGGGTAAAGGTGATTTGATGGGATTTATTAGAATTTATTTTAATGCTCCAGTTTTGACACCATTCTTCAAGGCTTGTGATGTGTGATTGAAGAGTTTGGGATGCAATGGTTGGGTCAT
Organism: Nezara viridula; assembly: GCA_928085145.1. Lineage (NCBI taxonomy): Eukaryota > Metazoa > Arthropoda > Insecta > Hemiptera > Pentatomidae > Nezara > Nezara viridula. Next base: position 149,154,102 of record OV725080.1, on the reverse strand, counting down.
TATTAACGGATAGGACACATGTATCATCGGCATACGTGGTAATAACAGTGTTAGGATGGGTTGGGATGTCAGCTGTGTAAACTGTGTAAAGGATAGGACCAAGGATACTACCTTGAGGAACTCCGGCAGATTGAGAAAAGAGGGATGAATAGGTATTATTGTGATTTACTTTGAAGTGCCTATCAGTAAGATAGGAAATGATGATAAGAAAATATGTAGGGGAAAGGAATTTACGGAGTTTGTAAAGCAATCCCGGATGCTGGTCCGAGCAATCCGGACTCGATCAAACGCCTGTTCAACGTCGAGAAAAATTCCAGTGCAATGCATTCTGCGCTCGAATGCAGAGAAGACGACGTCTACCACACGATGACATTGCTGGATAGTGGAATGGGATGTGCGGAATCCAAATTGGTGATCAGGGATTATGTGGTTAGAATCTAGGATGGGATACAGGCGTTTTCAGATGAGCTTCTCCAGGATTTTGCCCATGAGATAGGACGGTAAGAGAATGGGTATTCTGGTGGCTTTTTTGGTTTATGTATCATTTTGACTACAGATAGTTTCGAAGGCTCAGGAAAATATGTGGAGCGGAGTACGGCGTTATGAATGTAAGTAAGGAATAGAATGGAAAATACATATATATATATATATATATATATATATATATATATATATATATATATATATATATATATATATATACATATATATAATTATAAAACATGTGATTTAAATTTTTTAAATGTAGATACGTATACAATACTCTCCCCGGTTATGTGATAGCTAAATTTTGAAACCTTGAACTATGAGGTACTTAAGAAATAGCATTATCTCTGGAAATAACTGTCTGGAGGATAGCGTTAAGGTCCTAAACATCGAAGAATTCCGGTTGGGGAAGCTTATGATACTTAGGGATATCGTGGAACAAAAGCTTCAGTAGCTGAGTTTTCTCCAGGCCAGGGGTGAAGGCGAGGATTAATGCCAGAGTTAAAAGCCCCCTGGCTCCGCGATTTGAACATACAAACTTTGGTTTGTCACCGGCTGCTTCTGGCTCACATGTTAGCCCGCTCAACGATTCCGCCTCTGATTCTTGCTAATCTAAGAATGCAAGAATGTTTCCTCTAGGTTCACCTAATGTGAACATGCCGTTTTAAAGAGTAACTATTTTTGATCTGGATTTGGTAGTGCACACTTCCAATGACTTAAATAATCTTACCTAACTTTCATGAATTATTGGAGTACCAGCGATCTAAAACTTAGTCGCGAATGTTGAATCTATGAGCTGGAGGTAGATTAAATGTAACTTTCTTCATGGGTTTTGTGAGTATGGGTTTGACTACATCGAGTCCAGGAAGAATACTGCTGTTCAAATATATTTTACCATTAAGGAGAGATGTCTGAACAATATTTCACGAAGTATATGCTTAAGCTCACCGGATTTGGAATTCATGCTTTCTAATTTAATGCCAGCTAACCCAGAATATCTTGATCGTCTAACAAGAAAAAATCATGGCATTCAGTCAAATTATAATTATAATAAACTATGAGTGGAGAAGAAAACAATAAAGGGAATAGTTCGATGTAGTTGTTATTTTTTCTGCGATAATAGAACTTGCATTTAACTTGAGTCTGGAAGAATATATTTATATTTGTTCTAATACGTCAATTGTTTTGCGATTTCTTAAAGTTTATTTTTTCTATACTTTTCATCCAGTTTTCTATTAAGAAAAGGAATAAATTATATTATGAATTAATTTATCCCCACATATATTATTACAGTAAGGCTCGATATCAGTTTTGTACAAAATATAAGCTCCATATACCATGCTCAATTATCATGAATGGGGTGCCGTTGGATTCAGAATTTCACAGGGGGTTAGCGAATCGTATTCTTCACTTTTGTTTTTCTTTCTAAAATAAATAAAGTCGATACAAACATTTCGCTAGGCTTCAATACTGGAACGGTGGTAGGTCTGTAGATCGATGCGGGACAAATTGGACCTTGAAGATTTTGATGTGTACAGCAAGACCCGCATAGTTCCTGCGGAACTATCGGATCCTGCGTTTTGAAGCCCAAAAACGTACTATTTTCGAGATAAAGCAAGGCATGGAGTTCGCATCCACACAACCTGACGTTAATTGTAGTACTATAATTGGATACATGTCTCATGTCGTCGACTTAAGGTCTCTATGATCGAGAGAGTAGGAGTTTATATTATTTAGCGATGGTGTTTTTGATCGGCAAGCTACATCATCGTTAATTCTTCACCAAATCTCAATCACCAATTTTGAAGGCTTCGTTCTCCTTCAGGCGGGAAAAATAGTCCAATCATCCCGAAAATTCAGGCAAACAACTTTATTTGCGAATAACTAAAAAAAACACACACTTTTCCCTTTGTTATGCCCATAATTATATAAAACATTACTAAATTCTCTACAAAAGGATTTGTAAATTTGTAAATACATTGGTTCCAAACAAAAATGAAGATTTAAATTAATTTTGTTTCTTTTGTCGATTATATTTATCAATAAAGTAACAATTGATTCCTTTATATTTTGATGCGTTGCATTATTTTATTTTCTTATTAATTAGACATTTGATAACAATATGCTGTGCGAATTTTTAAATATGGTGTGTAATATGGTTATTATCTAGCCAATTTTTCTTACAGCTTTCTTCACTAAATTGTCCAGATAATTACTAAACTCGCAGGTTACTGCATCTGATTTATGTATTTATTATTAGGACTGAATACAAAGAACATTTTGATTACAGTAAGACCTTGAAGGTCATTGGCGCAAGATAAGTTTCGAAATGAAAAAAGAAAATCTAGTCTCACTTGAGTAATAATTTATCCTATGACAATAAGAAATTTTAGTATTTATTAAGAAATAACTTATTTCCGAATTTATTTTACTCACACCAACAAATTACTCATCTAAACATTACTTTGAGAACTCAACAAATATGTTTAATGATATATAGCAAATTGAAAAATAAGTTTAGTATTATGAATAACGTTAAAGCACTGATTTAATTTATTATTTTTTTATTTATTGAGTATTAGAACAATCTGTCACTTGGATATTACTTATAGTGAGGTAGAACAACATTCACACTATATGTACAATATATATATATATATATATATATATATATATATATATATATATATATATATATATATATATAAACTAAGTAGAAGTAAAATAACAATAAATAATAATCAAAAAGTATATAGAACAAATAAAATAACTTAAAAATAAGAAAATTAAAACAAAGCAAAAAACTCAACGGAACTCCGAGGCAGGCTTGTCTCTCCAACTATGGAGGGGAAAAAAAGCGCTGATTACAGAAAAAATACTACATTATTAAGACATCAAGGTCTATTTATTTTTCTAAAATTCTACTTATATTATTCTATAATACATCATAATTGATAGAAATTGATTCAATATACCTAAGTTAGGATAAGATAACCTGATATTCAGATGATAACTAGAGTATTTTAATTTATAACTATTTTTATTTTAATCTTAGGATTGCAGGCAATATCCAAGATTACCATTGTTTTTTTTTTTTTACTAAATCTATGTATTTAGTTGATTTAAAATTGGTTTGAATTTGGAAAGGAACTAGAGAAAAAAATAATAAGAAAAATAAAATAAAATATATATAAAATACTTTACATTCCTCCAACTACCAAATTTATTTTTCAATTAAATTCAGTAAGACAAATTACATTAAAAAAAAAATTAACCAGTTACATGTATAGGAATACTTTCATACAGTGTGAGAATTGAAATGTTATATCTATTGTAAAGCTAGAAATTATTAAAGAATTTAAAGTATTCAAACTATTTGTTACAGGTCGGGTGCTGGTGTTTTCAATGGAAAGAAGTAAGGAATTTCAAGGAGTACCTTGAGGGATTTTTGACTGTTTCGCTAAATAAAACCTCGTCGAATAAAAATATTTTAGATATTTCTAAACCAAACATAGAATCTTTTATTAGCAATATATACTCAAATAATAAATTAATAGAGAGTATAACTAAGCTGAGATCCTCTAATGATCATCGTTATGCAAAATTCATTGAGGAAAAAAATTTTAGAGATTCCTTCGCAAATCGAATTAATCAATTACTGATTCCTTTACGGAGAAGACATATTAAAACGAGGCAGATGTTAAATAAAATTATATCTTTAATTGATATTTATGAATGGTTCGCAGAGAGAATATTTCGAAGTTGTGTAATTCGAGATAAAAACTGCTTGAATAAAACAAACGCTTGGTTAAGATCGATTCTAAATTCCTTTAATTGCATACTACACAGAATGTGCCAGAACATTAATAATTATATGAACCACTCAATAAGTAAAAGAACAATTTGTCCTACTCATCAGTTTAGTTGTAAATATGGTAAATGCATTAGAAGAAATTTGTTTTGTAACGGTATATGTGATTGCACAGATTGTAGCGATGAACCTCCTGATTGTGGAAGGCAGTGCTTTGAATTTCGCTGTAAAAATTTTCACTGTATTAAGTATGATAAGAAGTTTAATGGCGTTGATGACTGTGGAGACGGAACAGACGAGGCAGGATGTCAACAAATTAGCATAGTGAGACCGCAGTATCGTTCGATTTTTGAAAAGGAAGGAAAGTTCTTATGCAGCAATATGGAGTGTGTCGATCTGCAACAGATATGTGATGGGTACAATAACTGTGGTGACTGGTCCGACGAAGGAGTTCATTGCAAAGTAGCAGAGTGTTCCCCGAGATGTAACAGTACGGACGGGGTTTGCATATCAAGACCCATAGGATCTGAGTGCGTGATAGAATGCCCTCCTGGAATCTTTAAGACTTCAAAAGGATACAGCTTTAAACCAGGAGTTCCATTAACATTCTTGGTGCTGTTTCATGAAGATACGCCACGTCGTGAGATAAGATATACAGTCAAATTGAAATTCCTGAAATTTAAAACGATAAAGATGATCTCTAAAACTTTTGAAATGGTTGTAGAATGTAAAAAAAACAGCTTTAGTCTATTATCTGCGGTTATTAAGAAATCAGATCAGACTGTTAATATTAGAAAAGTTGATCGTCACCGTGCAGCTACCAATAAAAAAAAAGAAATCAAAGGAAATTGGGACGCAGATTTTTATACAGTAGACTCATATAGTACCGAGACCGAAGAAAACGAAGAAGAAGAAGAAAATACGCCAACTACAAAATTAACCACCACAACTACACCATCGACTATAACAACCATAACTACACCCTCGACTAGAACAATAGCAATAATGTCTTCAACCATAAATGCCACCAAATCCACACCCAAGTCTACTAAAATCACTACTACCCTAACGAATACAACCATTGCTAAACAAAACATTTTCACGCCTACCATCACTACAACTACTACTACAACCCCTCCGACTATCACAATCACAACTGACCCAACATTTACCATAACTACTCCTACGAGTACCACAACCAAAACAACAATCAAGACTACAACCACCACAGATATCCCAATGATTACCTCTACGACAATCACAACTATCCCTACGACTAGTACAACCACAACTACCCCCACGAATACCACTACCACACCCACACCAACTTCTACTACTACCGGAACCACACCCACGAATACCACTATCACAACTACAGCCAAATCTACTTCCACACTTTCACCTACTCCTATGATCACCACAACCACAACTCCTTCGACTACCACGATTATCTCTACGACTTCTACTAACACAACCACAAATGCTCTCTCGACTACCATAGCTACTACGAACACTACAAGCACAACTACTCCGACTATAAATACTTCTTCGACTACCACCATAACCACAGTTAGTCCTACAACTACCAAAATGAGAATTAGGCGCTCGACTACCTCAACTAATACTACAAACACAACTATCCGTACGTCTTTCATAACCAGTACCATCCTCTCGACTAACACAATCACAACTACCTCTACGAATACCATAACCACAACTATACCTACGACTAGTACAACCACAACTACCCCCACGACTACCACTACCACACCCTCACCAACTTCTACTACTACCGGAACCACACCCACGAATACCGCTATCACAACTACAGCCGAATTGACTTCCACACTTACACCTACCCCTATGATCACCACAACCACAACTCCTTCGACTACCACAATTATCTCTACTACTACTACTAACACAACCACAAATGCTCTCTCGACTACCATAGCTACTACGAATACTACAAGCACAACTACTCCGACTATAAATACTTCTTCGACTACCACCATAACCAAAGTTAGTCCTACGACTACCAAAATGAGAATTACGCGCTCGACTACCTCAACTACGCCTACAACTACTACAAACACAACTATCCGTACGTCTTTCATAACCAGTACCATCCTCTCGACTCACACAACCACAACTACCCCTACGAATACCATAACCACAACAATTCCTACAATTATCACAACCACAACTACCAGAACTACAACCATCCCCTCGACATCTATCTCCAATATTACTGCAACCACAACTACTCCTACGACATATAGAAGTTTTGAACAAGATCACGGCAAAACAGAGATAGAGGGCCTTAACACCGTTGTAAGAAGTATTTTATGGAACAAAGCTAAAGTAGAACACAAAGTTCTCACATCCACTAAAACTATTCCAACGATAACATTTATCAGAATTACCCCCACGAGTACAGCACCCACAGATGTTTTGACAATCACTACAACTCCGGTGACTATATTAAGCAAAATTTCAACAGCTCTACCCAGGATAAAAACACCTACCTTTTTCATTGCAACTAAAAAGATTAAAAATAACAGGAAACATAGTAAGCGTCGTTGCAAGAAGCGTCGTTGCAAGAAGCGTCGTCACTCAAGTATATGGAATTGGTAATTACATATTTTTTTTTAAACGTAAATGTTTAAGTTGTGTAATCCTTTTTCTATAAGCAGATGCAGCCTGAATTAATTAAATTTGATTGTATAGATAACAATAATAGTTAGCCTTATCTAACATCTTCCTAGCTGTTCCAGACAAACAGTGATGGAAAACAATTTAGAATAAAATATTACAACCTATAATTCTATGTTTTGAATATTTAATATTTAATTTGACCGTTGTATTAAGGAAGGAGATGGTCCGGGGTGGCGGTCATAAATAGACTGAATAGTTGCGAAACTATTTTATTAAAAGCCAACGTTTCGACCCGACTTTACTGAGTTCTAAGTGATACTCCTTTCTGAACACTCCTTCCTGAAGAAGACCTACAAAGTCGGGTCGAAACGTTGGCTTTTAATAAAATAGTTTTGCCACTATTTATGACTGCCACCCCGTACCATTTCCTTCTTTTATGATTCGTAATGTTATAATGTTCGCTTTTAACATTTTTGGAGTTTTTCATTATTATAATAAAGGCTTAGCGAACCCAAAGATACGATGTCGATGCAACCAATCACTGTCTACAGACCGGACCCCGCCCAAACCCAATCCCATAAGATCAGCCTTACCCTTTGGACGCCAGGACATTAGTCGAGCAAATAGAGACATGGATCAGAGAGCTCGATTGTGAATGTTGTGGGTTCGATTCTCCCTTCCCCCCAGGTCGGTTGATATTTATTATGTGGAAACCCTGACTTTGGTTAATACTCCGTGACAACCACTAATTAGTTAGACGTCAAGGGTTGGCGAAATGAAGCACAAGGCCCACATGCCGGACTAGTTCCCCCTCCAGTACCAGTACCGGTACTAATGTAACTATAACTAGACGGCACAAGACCATTACTTATTTTATTCATCTATTAGCCAATAAGCTCACCACTTTTACACATCCATTTTGATCACCGGTTAGCTATCGTCTCAGTTATATACATTCAGAACAGTTAAAGCGATTAGGTGGCGTAAAGCTATTTTCGCCCATATTTCCGATTAAATCGTCCTTCTGTCTTTATAGTTTATGCAATACTTTATTTTTAAAAATACTATATTTTTTTTTCTTTATAGGCCTTAGTAAAGCCTGCTTGATCAGCCATGCTCTTGCAGTTCAATATAATTTTGCTCTCATAGCACAAAGGCTGGATTCACTAAAGGAATATCATCCCTCATAAAAAACCTACATAAGTTTTTATTTTAATTTTATTTATTTATATATACATTACATCATGTCAAAATGATAAATTCCATGTTTGTGGTTGCAGTAACCTTTGGTTGCAGTACATGACATACTAGTGGTATGAATGCTGTTTAGTAGAAGGAATATCTTATGGCTTGTATCAAGATGTTCTCCTGTAATAATATCCAAGGAACACAGAGGCCATGTCGGGCTATCTTTTATTCCGATGCCGTGGAGATGCTTCTGAAGGAAATCATGCCCTGTGAGCATTCTGAAGCATGCCACGGCTTTAGAGGTTCTGTTTTATTATAATTTTCGTTGAATCCATGACAAGAGGAATATCTGGTTGGATCATTCCAGAATCTAGTTTGACCAGTTTGTCAGCTTCACCATTTCCTTGGAGCCCCCAATGGCCTGGTATCCACTGGAAAGCGACTTCTGTCCCATTTTCCTTTAATCGGTACAAATACAGATCGCATTGAAGGACATTTGGATTCATATTATATCCATTTTGAAGAGACAAAATGGCTGCCTGTGAATCAACAAAGAAAGTTCTTGTGTTTCTGTTCAACTAATCTCTCAAGGCCCAAGAGAATGTCTTTTTCTTCCTTCAAACTTTGTGGCTATATTGCTGACCTGGGTGACAAGATGAAACTTCTTTGAATAACCTCCAGCTCTGGCATGTTTGCTTGCTTTCAGCCCAGAACTATTAGTATATTCATGGAGCCATTCTGTTTCTGAGAATCGTTTTCCGATGGGTTATAGCGTTTAGTTGGTGAATTGGTGTTGAACCCTTAGAAACGTTCTGAATAAATTGGCTCATGAATGGAACTTGTATCAATGACGGGAGAGACTCCCTTTCAGCTAGTTCTAGTCCTTTTCTTTGTATCAAAGCTTCCACTGCCTTAGTAAAAGCAATTTGTGTTTTAAGGCGTTCAGGTGCGGGTTCATAGGTACTCCAGTAGCTGATCTTAAGACGTTTTAGCCTTTCATAGAGCGTAATGGCCAGTTGCTCCCGGTGTGTCTCAAGAGGTACTGCCTGTTTGTAATTCTAGCGCAGATATTGGAGTCGTTCTGCTCCCTCCTGTCACGAGTCTAATGGCTTGATTCTGGATTATGTCGAGCTTGTGTAATATCGCGTCCGAAGCAGTGATAACAAGTTCTCCTCCATATTCAATAACAGGGCGGACATATGTTTTGTAGGCAAGTGCTATAACATCCCCCGTTGCTCCCTGTTTTGAGCCACCTAACGTCTGTATTAACGAAAGTCGTGTTGAAGCCTGTTCTGTTTGTTTTTCAATATGTTTATTCCAGGAGAAGATTTTGGATCGAAGATGAAACATAAAAGGGACACCAGGAACATCATTCCATCAGTACACTACCATAATCGTAGTATCCATTCAGTCCCGACCCATTTCACTTGTTTTGGCAATAAAATAAAATAATAGATTTATTTGTAACATAAATATAGTATTCTCCAATCAAGATATTTAAAACGTTTGCAGTATTTTCCTATGTATTGTTTTACTTTTAAAGTTATAAATAGATATTACTTTGATTAAATCTGGATCTTTTAACAATTTTTCTTGCATGCCACCATATATATACATATAGATACGGATAGTAAATCGGAAAATATATTTGACACTTTTTTGTATGCATTTTCTTGGTAGTTTATCGTTGACCGACTCCAGTTTATCTTAAAATTATCCAGAACACCTTGGGTGTCGCATCCATAGGTCAGGAAGTCGAACGAACTTAGTCGGGAGGAACTTTCAAGTAGTTTCCACCGATCATACTCACTTAAGCTACATTACTACCGTGAACTTTTTAAATATATAATTTTATTTTATTAACGTTTTTATTCTAATTACGTATTATAGTTAATTATTTTTTACTATTGAACTAAGTAAGTGACAAAAAATAGCACATTTGATTTTTCCAAACTACAGAGTAATCTATGGTTATCGACATGACCATCCACCACTTCGTTTCAAAATGGCGGCGTATCATGTTTTATATAAGCTGCTTTGGAATTTTAAGTAAAAACCATTAAAAATAAAATTCTAGTTCATTCCTTGCACATCCCCGAAAAGGAGGAAAAAGATTATGAAATAATATAAAATTTGTTTGTGCTTAACATAGAAATATATTTTGATAAAATGTTTCATTTGAAGAGGAAATCAAATTAATAACAAAAAATATAGAAACATACCAGCTAAAGAACTTTTAAAACATGTTTTATATTACTTTAAAATATTTTCTGTGCATGAAAATTCTGTGCTTACCATAATTTATTTTTTTTTAACTACATCTGGCGGAACATTTCATATGGTTATATGAAAAATAATTTAACTATTTATATACTTAAATAATTAAAAAAATCATTATAGGACTATTGAGATTAAATGAATATGATCAAGCTTAGAACGAATTTTAACTAACAATATCTATGATAAACTTCGCCAAAAGCGATACATATATTCAAATGATATCGGCCAGATATTTTGGTATATTACTATTTGTAAATAGTAGACTATTGTGTAATAATTTGCAGTGATTTTTATTTTCAGGTTTTTGAGGTTCTGGCCGTTTTCCCTCTTTGCCTGATGGAATTCAATCTTCATCAAATCATCTCAACATGATGATACGTTTCATTTTACTAAAAAATTCATCAAATAAAACAGTTTTATATTTTTTTAAAAATAAATAACTAAATTATATACTTATGGCTTGTATCCTCCCTTGCCCCCTTAAATGACTAAATTGTTAAATCTTATGACTTAGAGCTGCTGAGAGTTAAACGTTTTTTTAAGTGAAAACTTATTTAGGGCGCGTATTGCACTTCTTTGTGGAGAGTGAATTAGATTGATCCGGCAGATTTTAACGCTCGGATAAAATCGGCTATAGTCGATTAATTGAAATGTTTTAATTTTACGTATGGTTTAAAATATTTTAGAAACTAAAAATTGGATCTGCATACTGTGTGGGCAATTGTTCAGCATTTCATCCACTATGTAATACGCTATAATTCAAAATTGTATCTTAAAGTGAAGCCGTGTTAGGAAGGCGGAAAAGTAAAAAACAGTGTCGAAAACCAAATGATAACGAGGTTAGCTGAATATATGGATTAAAATATTTCAGATACTAAAAATCGGACCTGTATACTGTAACAGATGGAAATGTTTACCATTTTGTCTTCTTTGTAATGAGCTATTATACAAAATTTTATCTTAACCCAACACCGTATTAGAGAGTAGGAGAGGGAAAAAGGCAGAGTCCAAATCCGAATGATAATATATAGTTCAAATCCTAATATTGTTACAACATTGAAATTTTATTTTGACAACATTATTAACAATATATAAAAAAGAAGAAGATAAATAATATAAATGATAATATTAGCAGTAATTCTTAGGAATAATGGAAAAAATATAATAATATAGAATTACATAACCTTCCAGCAGGAGATTTCCACATAAAATTACACAGTCTTTGGATACAACTACTTAATATCACTAATTTAAATAAGTAAATTATAAATCATTAAGGACATTTTTAGATTTACCTTGCTTTGATGTCTATATTTTATGCAATAGAACTTTGGTATTAACTTTAAAACTTTCTTATTACACGAAATTAAACTAATTAACCCTAACTACAATACATCTAGAATACATGGATTAGTATAAAATGTAAAAGTGGCGCTCCACTTATTCCTATCATCAGTAATATCAATGAGGAAACTGCAAAAATTGGCTAAATATCTCAATTCCACACTCAATAACCTAAAATCAGGGTGATGTAAGAAACCCGATGGATGTGGATCAAATGCTTGAAGGAATATGCAAATAGACAATAGGTAAATATTGTTTACAAGTCGGAATAAGAATAGATTCTTTCCATTGTTCAGGTAATTTCTCGTTCACCCAGATCTTTTTAACCAACCCATGTATTTTTGAAACTCCAGCTTCCCGCATGCCTTAATTAGTTCAGTAGGAATATTATCGATTCCCGCTGCTTTATATGATTTTAATTTTCCGATAGCTACTTCAACTTCTTCTTTACTTGGTCCTTCTATTAACGGTTCAGCACTCTGGTACTCAGAACGAGGACACAGATCATAATTTCCCGTATTTAAAATATTGTCAAAGTTAAGGACCACTTTGACAATATTTTAAATACGGGTCTGTTTATACCTTTGTACATGTCTCTTACGTTATTTTCGATTTTATTAGTTTCTATTTCAATTATTTTATTTTTAAGATACTCCCTTTTTTTATTTTTGAGCAATTTTGTCGTTTCGTTCTTTGAGATTCGGAAGTATTCCAGATTGTCTTCGCTAGGATTATTTAGAGCTTTTAATTTAGCGGCTCTTCTTTTTTCACACATGTTTAAGCAATCTTCATCAAACCACGGTTTGTTATTCTTATTTTCCTTTTTTACACGAGTTACCGACCGCTTTAATATTATCTCTGATCTCTATCCATAACTTGTCAATATCCTCGTGGTCCTCGTCAGGAAGCTCTAAAGCTTCAAACCTATTCTTAACATCTAGCTCGAATTGGTTTCTAATTGATGGATTTTTTAATTTTTCCAAATTAAAATTCTCAAAATCGAAACGGTTTTCTTTTCTCTTTTTTATATTAAGTTTTTGTCGAAGTTTCGCGATTACTAATTCATGATCCGACCCACATTCTGGTCCGCGATAAGACCGTACATTAATTATACTGCTTTGCCAGCTGTGTTGTATCAAGACATGATCGATTTGATTTCGTGTTTGCGAATCCGGTGATGTCCAAGTATATTTATGAATATCCTTATGTTTAAACGTCGTACTTTTAATTATCAGGTTTTTCGAGATGGCAAAGTTTATCAGACGGATCCCATTATCATTACTATATTCGTGCAAACTTTCTTTACCAATCGTCGGAATATAAACTTCTTCCCTTCCTACCTTTGTGTTCGCGTCACCTATAATTATTTTCATGTAGTTTCGCGGTAGTTTATCATAAACCCATTCGAGTTTATCGTAAAATTCACTTTTGACTTCATCGTCACTGTCTTCGGTCGGACAATGTATGTTTATTAATGCGATTTTAAACCAACGTCGCTGAAATGTAGCTACCGAAATTCTATAACTAATGAATTGTACGTCCCTCAAAGCGGATAGTAATCTACTCCTAATTAGAAACCCGGTACCTAAACAATGATTCCCGCTTCCTCCGTACCAAATAGTGTACTTCCCTTCCCTCATCGAGCCCTCCCCTGGCCAGCGAACCTCTTGCAGAGCCACGACATCCAAATTGTACCCATTTACCTCATTCGCGACCGATTTTAGCCCCCCTGCTGTGTTTAAACTCCTTACGTTCCACGTACCAATATTTAAATCCCTATATTTCAACTTGCGCCATGAATCCCCTAAAGCAGTCCCCACCCGGAGACCCGAACGGGGGACTAATTTACCTCCGGATAATGAGCGTTTTACCTTAGGGAGATCCATGACTTTTTGTGGTGTTTGGTGAACTAAAGATATGTGAGTAGGGCGTTCAATCCTACGTCACACCCTCCAGCAAGTCTGGTGGGCCCCTACCTCCAGCAAGTCTGGAGGTCCCCTCCCTCCAGTAAGTCTGGAGGGCCCCTCTCATTGTTGGTCAGCGAGTCCATCAGACTTAGCCGGGAGGAACTTCCAAGGAATTTCCACCGACCATCCCCACATTCACCACCCGTGGGACGCTCCCCATACGCGGTAATGAGCCCGCGCGAAGACCCTGTAAAATAAACATTAAAAAAGAATTACTTCAGAAATTCAATATTAATAATTAAAAACACATATTATTTTTAATGATAGTACATTAAACTATTTTACTGAAATATCACACCTTTAAAATATGGGTTGAAACAGTTATTTTTTTTTTAACAAATGAGGTAAAATTCAACTGTTTGAAAAAACGTTTATCAATAAGAGATTAAAGGTAAAAGTTTTTTTTTTTAACCGTTAAAAAAAGTTTTAACTTAAAAAGGTTTGTACTTATTTAATAGATATATAAATGCCATAAAAAAATATTTCTTAAACTTTTACTTATTCCCTCTAAAATATAAGTACAAAAAAATACAAATTCATGATAGAGATTCATAATTATTACACTGCTCAAGAATCAATAGAATGTCAAACTAATAAATTTTGGTGATCCTGGAAAATATTTTATTATTTACTTGGTAGAACAATACACAATACAAAGCTTTAATGTTTTTTAATTAATGTAATTCTCAGTATCTCGTTCAGTATATTGTAAATATTTGCGATGTTAAATGTGTGATATAAATTAAATAGTTTCTGTTAATAAAAACATAAAAGTATATTACTTTTTCATTAAAACCTATTCAAGTAAATTGTTTATAAAAACTGTTATCATTGAGGTTTGAAAATAGATGTTTTTAGTGATAATAGGATGAAAATGAAATAAATAAATCATTCTCCAACAGCTTTGCTTTATTAACAAATCAAATATCCAAATTAAGAAGGCCTAACTAAAGTTCATGGTTGTAGCCGTGATAATAAGAGTAAAAAGAAATTAATATAATAGAGCAAGACTGAAATAAACTTGAAAGAAATCTTTCTCCAAGTGTTTACGATAAACAGGCACTATCAACACAAACCAACTCTCATGTGCCACATGTCTCATCAAATTAATATATTATCAAACGTTATTGTCCTCTGATGACTTATGTTTTATTCCTAGTAAAAAACCACCGCTCACTCCCCCCCCCCTTTTATTTTAGCTTTTTCGTTGTACAAATCCATTTAAACTTACAACTAGGATTTTTTTTCGTACTTATTACCCATTATTTTTTTATCTTATAGAATAAAAAATAATTTAATTCTGGGACGAAGTCCCTTTAGAATAACAAAATGTACAAAATTAAAATATTATATCTGACCAAATAAAATCAAACATAAAAAGTAAAAATTAAAAGAAATAAGTAAAGAAAATATTTGTTAAACATACTATATACTCAATAAATAAATAAATATAGATATATTATAATGTTTTTTTTCCGATTATAATTCATATCCAAAGTCATATATATATATATATATATATATGTGTATGTATACAACATAATTATAAAACCTTTTAAATTTATTGTTCAAATCATGAATGGGACGTCATAGTTATTATACCATAATCATGTTTAAATGTTTAATAAAAAAAATGTAATATTACATTATTTAAAATAGCTTAAGAAATAAATTTCATTTTTTTTTTAAAGGAGAGGGAGAGAGGAGATGACGTCATTGTCTGGGGAGAGGGCGGGGTGTCGAATGTCTGAGGCCGGTACTGGAACATACATTTACCTCTAATCTAAATTTACCCGATACTTCATACAATTATAAATTCTGTTTCTTTGCTCTTTCTTCTTTATTTCTACCATGTATTACGTTTATTTCTCCGATTTTTCTCAATGTCTAAAAAAAATCAGCTATACTTAAATAGTTTCCTTATTTAATTATCAAATCCGATGCAATCGTTAATGTGCTTATTATTAATGATAATAATGATAGTATAATCTTTTAGATGTGACAGGTATGTTTCATTTATATTATCTTCTGATTCTAGGAACATTCAAACTAGTTATCCTAATGTTATTTAATTATTTGTTGGGGTAATGAATATTTTGCTGCTGTTATTTTATTTCTTCATTGCAAATAAACCGATTTCATGTTTGTTGCTTTAATTCTTCTGCATAGTTTCAACTTTTGGTATATTTTACTGATTCATTTATATAAAATTCTAATTATGAATTTATCTTCGTTTTAAACGATGTATAAAGGTCACTTTAACAAATTAATCAACAATGATAAGCACAATATTACTCAATTCTTCTTCGGTGCATACTATTTATTTTCAAGTTAATTTATTATTAGCCATATTTACACCAATTTAAAAATTTTTTTTGTCACTTAATGACTACTCTCAAAATGACGACGTTTCGGCTCGTCGTGCCATTTTCAAGTCTAAAAAAATTTTTTTATTTACAATCATATATTAACTTTAACATATTTCAAATTATAAAGATACTTATTATGTACCTAAAATACCCATCATGTACCTGTCATTTTCACTTATGCGAATTGCAAGCGTCTACTCATAATAAAATTCCTTATTATTGTCATGTTCACCTTTAATTATTTAACAACATTATTATTACTCAATTCTTTACTATTAAATGATTCAAAATAAGTTAAATTAAAGGTATAAAAATAAAAAGTTAATTTTAAATGACAATAGTAACAAACAGATTATTGATATTAGCGGTGATAGGAGTGAGAAAGTGAAGCAAAATATTAAAATTAATAAAGAACCGAATCTAATAACAAATTATTTTAAAACTGAAAATGCAGTAAAACAAAAACCTTCCATGAACGATATACATGACATTAAGACACAAATTGAAAAATGTAATGGGAACAAACAACAACCTAAAAAATATTTTAGCGTCTCATATATTAGAAACTTAACTGATAACATTGAAAGAACATTTAAACAATACGATGTAAATGAAATTAAATTTGCAAGCAAACCAATTAATAAATTAGATACAATTTATTCGAAAACTAAAGATAAAGTACCTATCGATAAATTAACGAATATTATTT
Organism: Nezara viridula; assembly: GCA_928085145.1. Classification (NCBI taxonomy): domain Eukaryota; kingdom Metazoa; phylum Arthropoda; class Insecta; order Hemiptera; family Pentatomidae; genus Nezara; species Nezara viridula. The sequence continues at coordinate 149,137,290 of OV725080.1, read as the reverse complement.
ATAAAATAAATTGTAAGAATCGCAACAACAAAGGATATTTTGGACAGACATCCCAATGGTTTGAAAAAAGGCTTAAACAGCATAAACAAAATTGTAATTCAAAAAACACAAAAATTAAATTAGCTACTGGACTCTCGCAACATAATATGCAAACTAAACATGAGTTTGATTTCAAAAATGCCAAAATCCTACATAATGAAAGAAATACGAATAAACGTAGAATTAAAGAATCAATATACATAACTAAAAACTTAAAAAACTCAGTAAATAATCATACAGACGTGGATAATATGAATAGTTTTTACGCTAGTTCTATTGAAAAAATCAAAATTTGAAATAAATCAGCTAATATTACTTAAAATAGATCCACATGTAATATTGAGTAACAGCATTATATATGTTCATAATAAATAATCTTCCCCTACTCCTATAAGAATAACCAGTCACTGAATAGAAATGAGATGGATGACATGTGGGTGACTCAGAAACAAGGTAAATTTAACTTATTTTGAATCATTTAATAGTAAAGAATTGAGTAATAATAATGTTGTTAAATAATTAAAGGTGAACATGACAATAATAAGGAATTTTATTATGAGTAGACAAGCAATTCAAGCAAGCTTGCAATTCGCATAAATGAAAATGACAGGTACATGATGGGTATTTTAGGTACATAATAAGTATCTTTATAATTTGAAATATGTTAAAGTTAATATATGATTGTAAATGAAATTTTTTTTTTAGACTTGAAAATGGCTCTACGAGCCGAAACGTCGTCATTTTGATGAGTAGTCATTAAGTGACAATTTTTTTTTTTAAATTGGTGTAAATATGGCTAATAATAAATTAACTTGAAAACAATGATAAGTTTCAAAAGTACCTTACATGTCCTCACACCAACGCTGCAACAGTCTCTATAAAAAATAAATAGAATTCAGAACTTTTTTGCAGAACTTAGCCTAGAATATATATCTTTTTCTTTTAGTCGCCATGTGAGGAGGGTTTGAGCTTGGAAGATTGAAGGTTGTAATCGGAGTGAATTATTTTAGTTTAAAGGATCTATCTTTAAACATACTCAACACAGTAGTTTTAGGACAATGAAGTGCACAACACTCTTCCGGCTTCATCTTAAGTAGGGGACAACTTCCTCTCCATGGAGAGGAAGTCATGTATCAAAATGTACATGGTACTTAGAAACGAGGAACAACTTCCTAATTCGATTGCCAATATGTTAAAAATATTCTCTCTCAGGATCCGACTTGAAAATAATAACAAAAAAAAATAAATAAAAAGAATGAATAGTTTCTAGTCTTACTGATAGACTGAGAAACTGCAAGAGCTAACGACGAATACTGATCTTTTGATTATCCATCCTCTGTATTTATAGGTTCCTAAGGACTGATTACGCTGGGAAGTGTTCAATAAACATTTTTATCTTTGAGTCTAATTTTTTATTCGTACGGTAGTATAACGAATTAGTTCTATACGAAAAAAAACAACCTTACAAAATAAAACCATGACAATTGCATTAGATGTCCGTTAGCTTGTCAGAAATGGCCAACCTCATTGTGAACTTCAAATAGAAACAATAGACGAATTCATTTAAAATCGTTTTGCCAAATATCATTTCCAATATCGTTGCATTGACTGAAATCCAAACTTTGCTAGATATTCCAATGCGAACTCTATTACCATTGGAGTTTTATGTTTTATTTAATTTTATTTTTTAAAGCTTATTAGTTATATTATTATTAATTTAGTTTACAAACTTTACATGTCCATAGTTACAGACATCTTCTATCGTTAGGATTGTAAAAATTTACTTATTGTTAAAATACCTTTGTATGACTCATTAAGGCGATCTGGAAATAAAGAACATATATATATTGAAAAAAAAATCAATGTTAACATAAAAATATAAATGTAAAATAATCATGATATTATAAAAAATAATAATAATTTTCAGGCAATGAATAATGTGGAGTGATTCACAAAACTGATACTAGATGTCGCGAACTACACCTTTGCTGTAGTAGTTTTAACAAGAGAGTGTAAAAATAATGGTTTTCTTTTTTATTGATTTTTTTTGTTTTAATTTTATTGGAATAATAATAATACAATCTGCCACAATCAAGGGCATTGGGTATTAAGTTTTTTATTTTCTATTGATAGAGAATTTATCTTAATTTTTTTTTTAGTAGCCGACATGGAGCCCACAGTCAACCGATTAGTAGCCATAACTGGAGGATTACGTTTGTGCAACGTGGGACAGTTCTTGGAGAAGGCTAGATAGAAACTGGATGAGGTTATTCAACCCACTAACTAAGTCGAGGAGATGAAGGTGATTTCCTGAGAATTTCGTAGGAGAAGTTCCCAGTTTTGATCCTAGATTTTAAGAATCATGTTTTGAAGGACCTGAATGAGTTTGCTGAATCTGCGGAAGAGAAGGAAACTCGTCTATACCTGAGGATGTGCTAGTTTGTGCTTTTTGGGGACTTTGCATATTTTTACGAAGATTGCGTACTTCCTTCAGTTGTTTTATAGTTGCACAACCTCTATAATTTGCTGGATGGGATCTGCTACAATTTCCACATGTTGCTGCGGTCTCTCTTGTCTTTTTGGAGAAGGTGATATCATGTCATTAGCCGTATCTTACGTAATTTGGGGAGTGATTACAGTAAGCCTTCGTGTGGTTATACTGCTGACAACGAATGCACTGTGGAATCATTCTTTTCTTTCTTGGTTCTTATATTTTCACTCTAGTATAATAAAAGAATTCAATATAAAAAATGTTGTCATTATATGTAGCTTTCGAGATATCGATAAAGAGCAAGGGAAGTGGATTTTTATATCGGGAAATAATAACGTTCACAATACTTGTGGCCTCGTAGCCTAGGCATTTTAATTCGTATTTTATAGTTTCAATTGGAGTAGCATGGTGTAAGTTTTTTAATACGATTCTCGGATTTCTATCTTCTATTAACTGATAGGTTAATAAATAAATCGTTCAAATAACCCTGCTTTCTTATCCGGTAAAATCATCAACAATAGCAACATTACATACCATTCATGGTGATAAGACACACTTCATCAACTCTCATGCATAAAATTATATTATGCGAACTTCAGCAGTCGACGAAACGGTCTGCTCTGACGATGAAAGTTTATACATTGCTGGTATTTATAGTAAGTATTTTACTTATGTTACTAATAAAACTAAATTGCAATATTATTTTTTTTTATGTATAGTGCTACATATCATCATAACTTCCTCTTCTTCATATCATCAGATATTGATGGACTAGTTTCTATAAACAGTTCTTCATTGGTCCTTTATACTTTTTCTTTATAATAATCTTTTAAATATGATTTTTCCTTAAAATATTTCAATACTTCTTACTTGGTTGGTTACTTGCTGTATATCAAAACAGACTTTATAATAGCATTATGAACTATTTATAGGACGTAAAAAAAAAAAAAAAAATGACCGCTTTCGAACCAAATATTTGTATTATTATTTCTTTGATATAAAATACAATTATTACTTTGGGATGGCTGTCAAAGAACTCTTGGACCGCGATTTTAACTTTACAAAATTAATATTTTTTTCCCTTGAATGAAATGAGTCATGGACTAAATAAGTAGTAATCTGATGGAACGAGGCCTGGACTATATGGTGGATGAGGGAGAAGTTTTCAGGCAAGGGTTTTTTAAAATAAATTTTCTCAAATTTCTAACCTCTTAGCTGATTGATAACGAGTAAGTTCGTGAGAGACCAGTCTACTGCTCTTTTTTACCTTTCCCATGGTGAGTACATGACGAATAACAGTGTTTTCGACACACCACACTCCCTGTCATGTCCGCGAGTACTTGTGAAAGGATTTGCCTCAACAGCAGAACCTCAATATCTATTAATAGTCGCCTGGAACCCTTCTTTCTTTCCAACGTCGTATCTCCACAGCTATTTTTTTCAAAACAACGCCGCGCAGTGCGTTGGTCAAGGACATATTCCTCTTCATATTCAATAATTTCACGAGTAGCTTCATCGGTTGTGAAATTATTTTTCCAGCAATGCCTTAAAACTACGAGAGTTTCGTTGGACACTGTCATGTTTCTCCTTTGAAACAAATAACTAAACTGAGATTTTTCTTTTGAAGAAGTGGAATGGGATTAAACAAACTTAGATAATGCTCTAAAGGGATTATTAAGTATTTAATAGGATTAAAATATTTACAGTTCTTTGAAATTTTGATAAAACTATATTTATTTTTTATACACCCTATTACATGCTAGTCAATTTTCTAACATTAACTATTCTCTGAGATTATTGTAGAGGCGAGGTATTGAAATCTGTTTAGTCTTGGGAAAAATTTATTCGCAGGCCACGTTATAGGGGTAAAATATTCGGTTTATTATCATATATTTTGTTTTACCCTCATTTACTTGTAGACAGATTCGTTCTGTTTCACTTTCAGTGTCTTAGCAAATTTCTCAATGTCCGCTTCGAATGAGTGCCGAATTATCCGCCTATCCAATGATTTCATGACTAAAAATGATTTATATATATTTTTAAAACTTTTATTATGATATTTACAACTGTATTAGTATGAATACATCAAGTAAATGTGTACAGAGGAATATTATCACATGAAACACGCTTTTTGAGAAACTACCCATTGGTAGCACTGTAATAATTTGTCTACATGAGAAGATCACGAGGCCATCTTCTTTTCAGACGCCTCGGAGGGTTATCAGGAATCGATGAGTAAGCAAATTTAGAAACAAGAGGATTCGGATGGTTTTGAAGTTTATTATGGAAGGATAGGTATTTGGATTTTGCCAAATCGGAAACATATGGAACATTGAGGTCTTTATGGATTATTTTATTAGTGATAAAGTAAGGAGCATTGAGGACTTTACGAAGGATTTTAGATTGTAAGGATTGGATGCGAGAGGAATTCGATGGTTTAGTGGAGCCCCATAGCACAACTCCGTAAGTCCAAATAGGTCTTATTATAGTCAAGTATATGAGTCTTTTGTAATTAATGGGAAATTTAGAGCGTTTGTCTAGTAAGTGTTGGAGTAGTCGGAAACGTCGAGCGGTTTCTTGTCGTTTCAGTCTGGTATGAGGATTCCAAGTTAGACGTTTGTCCAAGTGAAGTCCAAGGTATCGGATTTGTTTAACAGAGATAAGTGGGGTATTATTAAAGGATACTGTGGAACATGAGGTCATAGGTTTACGTCGAAGGGTAAAGGTGATTTGATGGGATTTATTAGAATTTATTTTAATGCTCCAGTTTTGACTCCATTCTTCAAGGCTTGTGATGTGTGATTGAAGAGTTTGGGATGCAATGGTTGGATCATTATTAACGGATAGGACACATGTATCATCGGCATACGTGGTAATAACAGTGTTAGGATGGGTTGGGATGTCAGCTGTATAAACTGTGTAAAGGATAGGACCAAGGATACTACCTTGAGGAACTCCGGCAGATTGAGAAAAGAGGGATGAATAGGTATTATTGTGATTTACTTTGAAGTGCCTATCAGTAAGATAGGAACTGATGATAAGAAAATATGTAGGGGGAAGGAATTTACGGAGTTTGTAAAGCAATCCCGGATGCCGGTCCGAGCAATCCGGACTCGATCAAACGCCTGTTCAACGTCGAGAAAAATTCCAGTGCAATGCATTCTGCGCTCGAATGCAGAGAAGACGACGTCTACCACACGATGACATTGCTGGATAGTGGAATGGGATGTGCGGAATCCAAATTGGTGATCAGGGATTATGTGGTTAGATTCTAGGATGGGATACAGGCGTTTTCAGATGAGCTTCTCCAGGATTTTGCCCATGATGGGTAAAAGGGAGATAGGACGGTAAGAGGATGGGTATTCTGGTGGCTTTTTTGGTTTATGTATCATTTTGACTACAGATAGTTTCGAATTCTCAGGAAAATATGTGGAACGGAGTACGGCGTTATGAATGTAAGTAAGGAATAGAATGGAATATATATATATATATATATATATATATATATATATATATATATATATATATATATATATATATACATATATATAATTATAAAACATGTGATTTAAATATTTTAAATGTAGATACGTATACAATACTCTCCCCGGTTATGTGATAGCTAAATTTTGAAACCTTGAACTATGAGGTACTTAAGAAATAGCATTATCTCTGGAAATAACTGTCTGGAGGATAGCGTTAAGGTCCTAAACATCGAAGAATTCCGGTTGGGGAAGCTTATGATACTTAGGGATATCGTGGAACAAAAGCTTCAGTCGCTGAGTTTTCTCCAGGCCAGGGGTGAAGGCGAGGATTAATGCCAGAGTTAAAAGCCCCCTGGCTCCGCGATTTGAACATACAAACTTTGGTTTGTCACCGGCTGCTTCTGGCTCACATGTTAGCCCGCTCAACGATTCCGCCTCTGATTCTTGCTAATCTAAGAATGCAAGAATGTTTCCTCTAGGTTCACCTAATGTGAACATGCCGTTTTAAAGAGTGACTATTTTTTATCTGGATTTGGTAGTGCACACTTTCAATAATCTTACCCAACTTTCATGAATTATTGGAGTACCAGCGTTCTAAAACTTAGTCGCGAATGTTGAATCTATGAGCTGGAGGTAGATTAAATGTAACTTTCTTCATGGGTTTTGTGAGTATGGGTTTGACTACATCGAGTCCAGGAAGAATAGATAGATAGATAGAAAAAAAAAACTTTATTCTGGGACTAAGTCCCTTCAGAATAACAATAATGTACAAAATAATAGAATATTACTGGCCTGAACGTTGAAACAATAAATAAAATTGATAAAATAAAATAAAAAGTAAAGAAAACCTTAGGTGCACAAGCTATATACAAACAGATAAAACTATGTACAGAGCATTTAAAATTATGAACAACACAATTAAAACTATGAACGAATCACTTGAACTATGAACAAAATTATATTTAAGGGTTGAACAACATAAACATACACTTTGAGAAATGAAGAACGAAAAAGAGATACAATGAGTTCATTTCATAAAAAAAAAAAAACTTTACTTGAATATATATATATATAAAAATAAACAGTTACTTATAATTGAATAAAAAAAAAAAAATAAAAAAAAATGTATGTATTGAAATTCCTACGTCGATAGTAGGAAATGCATGTACTATCTCTTACCAAGTGTTATGATTATATGATTGCTACACAATACATATATAACATCAATAGTTAGCTGGTATCAGACTGTTTTTGGAACAGGAATTGGAATAGGAGGTTTTTGAATGTATACAGGGAAGGGGCATGTCGAATTTTGATCGGGAGGGAATTCCAAAAGTTGACAGAGCGGGCTATAAAGGAATTTTGGAATGAGGCAGATCTATGAGAAGGGATGTATAGGTCAGAGGGTCGGGATCTTGTAGTGAGTGAATGGATTGAGGACTTAAATTGGAGAAGGTTGTAGGCATAAGAAGGACGATGGTCGGTAATGATTTGATAAAGGAAAGTGCCAAGGAAATATTGTCTTCTTAAGGAGGGGAAGAGCCACCCTAACTCAGTGTAGTGGTGGGAGACACGGGAGCGTCTCGGGGTTCCAATTACAAATCTTACGAAACAATTCATAAGTCTTTTGAGTCTATCACGCAGTTCCACCGAGAGGCCAACGTACACCACACAGCTGTAGTCAAAGTGGGGAAAGATGAGAGAGGAAACTATGAGTCTACGGGTATTTTGGGGTAGAAGATGGCGGAAGTGATGGAATAGTTTGAGGGTAGAAATTGCACGGCGGGATATATGAGAGATATGGTGATTCCAGGAAAGGGTTTGATCTATGAGAAAGCCTAAATTTTTAACAAAGGGATAGAAGGTGATGGGGTGGTTGTTTAGATAGAGTGAGGGAAAGTTGGTGTGGGATCTAAGAAGAGGCTTGGAACCAATGAGAATGGCCTGAGTTTTGGCAGCATTTAGCCTTAATCCATTTAAGTTGGCCCAGGCACTAATTCGATCTAAATCTTCTTGAATTTTGGCAAATGCCACCAATAACTCAGCGGGAGAAAAGGATAAATAGATTTGAGAATCGTCGGCATAAAGATGGTGGGAACAATGGATAATTGAATCATTTAGGTCATTAATATAAGAACTGAAAAGAAGAGGAGACATGCTTGAACCCTGTGCAACTCCTGAGGATAAAGGAAGGTAGGCAGATAGAGGTTGATTAGGTATGGAAACTGCTTGGGTTCGTTGTGAGAGGAAAGACTGGAACCAAGAGATGGAACTATTGGAGAAGGATAATGATTTTAATTTGTTGAAAAGGATGGAATGGATAATGGAATCGAAAGCTTTGGAGAAATCAAGCAGTATAAGTATGGTTAGTTTTTTGTCATCTATTGCAGTCTGGATATCACTAGTAATTTTAATCAGAGCAGATTGTGTAGAGTAGCCAGGACGGAAGCCAGATTGGAGAGGATCGAGTTGGTTGGATTGTTCAAGGTAGTTGGAAACTTGGGATTGCACTAACTTTTCTAGGGGTTTAGAAAGATTGGAAAGGATTGATATTGGGCGGAAATCTTCGGGAGAGGATGGATTAGGCTTTTTGTTTAAAGGAAGGACAATGGCTTTTTTCCAAGAGGTCGGGAATATTGAATTCTGCAGGGAGAAATTGTAGATGAAAAGGAGTGCTGGGAGGATTTCAGGGAGACATAATTTTATTAGTTTGATAGGAATGCCATCTGGGCCTACGGAATTGGAACGGGATTTCATTATAACGGTAATAAGGTCTGTGGGAGAAATGTCGGAAAAATAAAAATTATTGTCGTTAAAAGGTACCTCTGGAGGAAAGCCGGAAGGGGATGGTAAAGAAGAGGTGGAAACCGATATAAAGTGGGAGTTTAGGTCATCAGGTGATATTGGGAAAACTGAGGAAGGGGATCTAGAAGGTTCACAGAGGGAAAGCTTACGAAGTAGAAGCCATTTTGATTTGATATCAGGAGCTGAGGAAAGGGCTTCGTGAAAGTAGTTCGCTTTCGCTTGTCGGATCCTTGTCTGTGTCGTGTTACGAAGCACTCTGAATATTTGATAATCATCTGCAAGCCTAGTCCGTCTGAAGCGTCTGCGTGGCAGCGTCGCGTCTCATTGCAGCAATCCTTAATTACCTGACACATCTCCAAGGATCAGGACGATATGACGGAAAGTGGAGAGTTATCCAGAAGAGCGTGGTATTGATTTAATTGAGAAGATTGGTGGTGAGAAATCACCCGATGGTGTCGACAGAGGAGCATGATATATTTCCAATCAAACCAATGTTACTAGATCAGGTAAATATTATTCCTCGAGTAAGGGTATCCAGTTGCGAAAGTGATAAGTTCCTGATGATTGAGGAGTGCGGATATATACGTTTATTTGAAAATCAGATCATGAGAATGAAAAGAAAGGATACGGCAATTGAGAGGCGGAGAGGAGGATTTGTGCCTGATTCGATTATGTAGTAGTCTAGCCAAGTGTCAGTCAGGTGGTGTGGTGGTGGAGGAAAAAGGAACGATGAATAGGAGAAGTGAGAAAAAAATAGATTTTCTATAATAGAATTTGTCATTGGAGATTTGAGAGGAAATTGGTATTGAGGGTCACCGGAGATAATTATTCTGGGATATGAGGTGAACGGAGATGAATAGAGTTTGATTCGAGGACGGGTCGAAATGGCACGAGAGGAGTGCGATATACCACGGCGTAAAAAGGATAGGAGAAATAATACTGAGACTTCTACTAAGAGGTATTCACATAGGATGATCGAAGATTGGGAGCATCGAGGATCGGGTCCTTTAAGCTATTGTTGACCAACATGGCAACTCCACCGCCAGTCCGGTATTTACCCGTCATGACGAGCAGGATGTAATTAGGCAAGGAGACTGAAGATGAAGGAATATAAGGTTTGAGCCAGGTTTCGGATATTGCTATGATATGATAAAAGTTTTGGGTAAAGTATTGCAGGAATTCGTCATAATGGGCAGAAAGTGATTGAGAGTTAACTTGACATGTGATTAGGGAACTAGACATACAGTGGATTTGGAGAGAAACAGTCAGTGTTTGGTAGCGAGAAGACAAAACGAGTAAAAAGTACAGAAAAGCGATTATCGTACATGAAACTAAGTGAAGAAAAAGTAATATTAACATTAAAAATAAATAAAGAGAATGTACTTGAAAATAAATAGATTGATGAGTGACGGTGTAGAGATAGCACTAAGATAAGAAGTAAGATTATTTTAATGAGGCTAAGGGGTTGACGGCTTCTAGGTAGTCAGTCAAATACATCTAGATCCGAGGCCTGTTCTATCAGGATGACTCTATGTCCGTCCTCTTTTCGACACCGCACCTTTCCGGAAGCAAACCACGTATATTTGATTTTTCCCGCCGCTCTCTTCTGCCGGGCTAGCCAATAGAGGTGTCTGTTTGTGCGAGTCATCTCTTCACCCAGATAAATTCGGTGGCAGTCATTTTCCTGCCAACCGATATCCCGCGTGGAGAAATCCCTCTTCACTTTCCTTTTCATAATTAGATCATCTCTAATTGATTGCCTGACAAAACGTGCGATAACAGGCGGTGTTCGCGAGTCATCTTTTCGGCTTCTGCGGCGATGTAAGTTGTCCAGGTTCTCCACACTAAGCTTGATCCCCAAGCTTGCTCCTATACTGGTCACCAAAGCAGCGGGCGTTTCGCCCGGTCGCTCCGGTATACCGCGGATCTCCATTGATCTACTCAATAGTCCTTGCTCTGCGTTATTCAAGCGAACCTCTAATTCGCCCACTCGGGATTTGAGTGCTTTGTTTTCTAATAGTATTTCCTCAAACTTTTTAGCTTGACCTTCCAGATGTTTTTCAATCTTCGTCAGTCTTTCGTTTAGTTCAAAACTGAGCTCTCCGTATTTATCTAGTGCTGTTTTCATGTTTTTTATATCTTCGTTCACGGTAGCGTCTAAACGATTTACTGCCGCAAGTATTTCTGAGGGGGTCGGCTCGGTATTTTGTTTTTTCACCTGTTCGCAGTTAGAGCAAACCCATGTTTTTTTAATTATTTTTAATGCTTCGGTGTCTTTATCATTAAGGTTGACGCACCTACCATGAAAAATTATTTTACACTTAACGCAGTGTATATTGTTCTTATCTTCGCGTGCGATAGAGTTGTTGCAAATATTACACTGCACCATTTTTTAAATTTATTAATGAGAATTACTTCGCAATTAAAATATAAATAAATACCAAGACTGTTGACGGTAGTAAACAACGTCTAATGCTGGTCTAATGCTGTTAGGATTAGTAGACGCCTGCCAGCTCGTTGCTCCCAGAACTCTATCAATCTCGCTGCGTTTTCTTTACTCCGATTATTGTGAAGATCCGACACTTAATAGCTCGATTAATAATAGTGTTTTTTTAAGAAAGAGAAGAAAAAAAAAACTGAACTTAACAGAACTGAAAATTAAATTAAAGTAAACTGAGTCTATTATATGAACGAATTACACCGATGTACACACCAGGGCGTCTCAGGCCAGACTGAGATACTGCTGTTCAAATATATTTTACCATTAAGGAGAGGTGTCTGAACAATATTTCACGAAGTATATGCTTAAGCTCACCGGATTTGCAATTCATGCTTTCTAATTTAATGCCAGCTAACCCAGAATATCTTGATCGTCTAACAAGGAAAAATCATGGCATTCAGTCAAATTATAATTATAATAAACTATGAGTGGAGTAGAAAACAATAAAGGGAATAGTTCGATGTAGTTGTTATTTTTTCTGCGATAATAGAACTTGCATTTAACTTGACTCTGGAAGAATATATTTATATTTGTTCTAATACGTCAATTGTTTTGCGATTTCTTAAAGTTTATTTTTTCTATACTTTTCATCCAGTTTTCTATTAAGAAAAGGAATAAATTGTATTATGTATTAATTTATCCCCACATATATTATTACAGTAAGGCTCGAAATCAGTTTTGTACAAAATACAAGCTCCATATACCATGCTCAATGACCATGAATGGGGTACCGTTGGGTTCAGAATTTCACGGGGGGTTAGCGAATCGTATTCTACACTTTTGTTTTTCTTTCTAAAATAAATAAAGTAGATACAAACATTTTGCTAGGCTTCAATACTGGAACGGTGGTAGGTCTGTAGATCGATGCGGTACAAATTGGACCTTGAAGATTTTGATGCGTACAGCAAAACCCGGATAGTTCCTACGGAACTATCGGATCCTGCTTTTTTAAGCCCAAAAACGTACTATTTTCGAGATAACGCAAGGCATGGGGTTCGCATCCACACAACCTGACGATAATTGTAGTACTATAATTGGATACATGTCTCATTTCGTCGACTTAAGGTCTCTATGGTCGAGAGAGTAGAAGTTTATATTATTTAGCGATGGTGTTTTTGATCAGCAAGCTACATCATCGTTAATTCTTCACCAAATCTCATTCACGAATTTTGAAGGCTTCCTTCTCCTTCAGGCGGAAAAATAGTCCAATCATCCCGAAAATTCAGGCAAACAAGTTATGAAAGAAAAGAAACTTTATTTGCGAATAACTAAAAAATTACACACTTTTTCCTTATGCCTATGATTATATAAAACATTACTAAATTTCCTACAAAAGGAAAAAAAAATCATTGAAATCGAACAATTTTTTGCAAAGATACAGCTTATTGAAATTTGTAAATACGCTGGTTCCAACCAAAAATGAAGATTTAAATTAATTTTGTTTCTTTTGTCGATTAAATTTATCAATAAAGTAACAATTGATTCCTTTATGTTTTGATGCGTTGCATTATTTTCTTTTCTTATTAATTAGACATTTGATAACAATATGCTGTGCGAATTTTTAAATATGCTGTGTAATATGGTTATTATCTAGCCAATTTTTCTTACAGCTTTCTTCACTAAATTGTCCAGATAATTACTAAACTCGCAGGTTACTGCATCTGATTTATGTATTTATTATTAGGACTGAATACAAAGAACATTTTGATTACAGTAAGACCTTGAAGGTCATTGGCGCAAGATAAGTTTCGAATGGAAAAAAGAAAATCTAGTATCAGTTGAGTAATAATTTATCCTATGACAATAAGAAATTTTAGTATTTATTAAGAAATAACTTATTTCCAAATTTATTTTACCCATACCAACAAATAACTCATCTAAACATTATTTTGAGAACTCAACAAATATTTTGAATGATATATAGCAAATTGAAAAATAAGTTTAGTATTATGAATAACGTTAAAGCACTGATTTAATTTATTATTTTTTTATTTATTGAGTATTAGAACAATCTGTCACTTGGACATTACTTATAGTGAGGTAGAACAACATTCACACTATATGTACAATATATATATATATATATATATATATATATATATATATATATATATATATATATATATATATATATATATAAACTAAGTAGAAGCAAAATAACAATAAATAATAATCAAAAAGTATATAGAACAAATAAAAAAACTTAAAAATAAGAAAATTAAAACAAAACAAAAAACTCAACGGAACTCCGAGGCAGGCTTGTCTCTCCAACTATGGAGGGGAAAAAAAGCGCTGATTAAAGAAAAAATACTACATTATTAAGACGTCAAGGTCTATTTATTTTTCTAAAATTCTACTTATATTATTCTATAATACATCATAATTGATAGAAATTGATTCAATATACCTAAGCTAGGATAAGATAACCTGATATTCAGATGATAACTAGAGTATTTTAATTTATAACTATTTTTATTTTAATCTTAGGATTGCAGGCAATATCCAAGATTACCATTGTTTTTTTTTTTTACTAAATCTATATATTTAGTTGATTTAAAATTGGTTTGAATTTGGAAAGGAACTAGAGAAAAAAATAATAAGAAAAATAAAATAAAATATATATAAAATACTTTACATTCCTCCAACTACCAAATTTATTTTTCAATTAAATTCAGTAAGACAAATTACATTAAAAAAAAATTAACCAGTTACATGTATAGGAATACTTTCATACAGTGTGAGAATTGAAATGTTATATCTATTGTAAAGCTAGAAATTATTAAAGAATTTAAAGTATTCAAACTATTTGTTACAGGTCGGGTGCTGGTGTTTTCAATGGAAAGAAGTAAGGAATTTCAAGGAGTACCTTGAGGGATTTTTGACTGTTTCGCTAAATAAAACCTCGTCGAATAAATATATTTTAGATATTTCTAAACCAAACATAGAATCTTTTATTAGCAATATATACTCAAATAATAAATTAATAGAGAGTATAACTAAGCTGAGATCCTCTAATGATCATCGTTATGCAAAATTCATTGAGGAAAAAAATTTTAGAGATTCCTTCGCAAATCGAATTAATCAATTACTGATTCCTTTACGGAGAAGACATATTAAAACGAGGCAGATGTTAAATAAAATTATATCTTTAATTGATATTTATGAATGGTTCGCAGAGAGAATATTTCGAAGTTGTGTAATTCGAGATAAAAACTGCTTGAATAAAACAAACGCTTGGTTAAGATCGATTCTAAATTCCTTTAATTGCATACTACACAGAATGTGCCAGAACATTAATAATTATATGAACCACTCAATAAGTAAAAGAACAATTTGTCCTACTCATCAGTTTAGTTGTAAATATGGTAAATGCATTAGAAGAAATTTGTTTTGTAACGGTATATGTGATTGCACAGATTGTAGCGATGAACCTCCTGATTGTGGAAGGCAGTGCTTTGAATTTCGCTGTAAAAATTTTCACTGTATTAAGTATGATAAGAAGTGTAATGGCGTTGATGACTGTGGAGACGGAACAGACGAGGCAGGATGTCAACAAATTAGCATAGTGAGACCGCAATATCGTTCGATTTTTGAAAAGGAAGGAAAGTTCTTATGCAGCAATATGGAGTGTGTCGATCTGCAACAGATATGTGATGGGTACAATAACTGTGGTGACTGGTCCGACGCAGGAGTTCATTGCAAAGTAGCAGAGTGTTCCCCGAGATGTAACAGTACGGACGGGGTTTGCATATCAAGACCCATAGGATCTGAGTGCGTGATAGAATGCCCTCCTGGAATCTTTAAGACTTCAAAAGGATACAGCTTTAAACCAGGAGTTCCATTAACATTCTTGGTGCTGTTTCATGAAGATACGCCACGTCGTGAGATAAGATATACAGTCAAATTGAAATTCCTGAAATTTAAAACGATAAAGATGATCTCTAAAACTTTTGAAATGGTTGTAGAATGTAAAAAAAACAGCTTTAGTCTATTATCTGCGGTTATTAAGAAATCAGATCAGACTGTTAATATTAGAAAAGTTGATCGTCACCGTGCAGCTACCAATAAAAAAAAAGAAATCAAAGGAAATTGGGACGCAGATTTTTATACAGTAGACTCATATAGTACCGAGACCGAAGAAAACGAAGAAGAAGAAGAAAATACGCCAACTACAAAATTAACCACCACAACTACGCCATCGACTATAACAACCATAACTACACCCTCGACTAGAACAATAGCAATAATGTCTTCAACCATAAATGCCACCAAATCCACACCCAAGTCTACTAAAATCACTACTACCCTAACGAATACAACCATTGCTAAACAAAACATTTTCACGCCTACCATCACTACAACTACTACTACAACCCCTCCGACTATCACAATCACAACTGACCCAACATTTACCATAACTACTCCTACGAGTACCACAACCAAAACAACAATCAAGACTACAACCACCACAGATATCCCAATGATTACCTCTACGACAATCACAACTATCCCTACGACTAGTACAACCACAACTACCCCCACGAATACCACTACCACACCCACACCAACTTCTACTACTACCGGAACCACACCCACGAATACCACTATCACAACTACAGCCAAATCTACTTCCACACTTTCACCTACTCCTATGATCACCACAACCACAACTCCTTCGACTACCACGATTATCTCTACGACTTCTACTAACACAACCACAAATGCTCTCTCGACTACCATAGCTACTACGAACACTACAAGCACAACTACTCCGACTATAAATACTTCTTCGACTACCACCATAACCACAGTTAGTCCTACAACTACCAAAATGAGAATTAGGCGCTCGACTACCTCAACTAATACTACAAACACAACTATCCGTACGTCTTTCATAACCAGTACCATCCTCTCGACTAACACAATCACAACTACCTCTACGAATACCATAACCACAACTATACCTACGACTAGTACAACCACAACTACCCCCACGACTACCACTACCACACCCTCACCAACTTCTACTACTACCGGAACCACACCCACGAATACCGCTATCACAACTACAGCCGAATTGACTTCCACACTTACACCTACCCCTATGATCACCACAACCACAACTCCTTCGACTACCACAATTATCTCTACTACTACTACTAACACAACCACAAATGCTCTCTCGACTACCATAGCTACTACGAATACTACAAGCACAACTACTCCGACTATAAATACTTCTTCGACTACCACCATAACCAAAGTTAGTCCTACGACTACCAAAATGAGAATTACGCGCTCGACTACCTCAACTACGCCTACAACTACTACAAACACAACTATCCGTACGTCTTTCATAACCAGTACCATCCTCTCGACTAACACAATCACAACTAAAACTAGGAATACCACAACCACAACTATCCCCACGACTACTACTACCACACCAATACCAACTTCTTCTACCACCGTAACCATAGCCACGAATACCACTATCACAACTACTGTGAAATCTACTTCCACACTTACACCTACCCCTATGATCACCACAACCACAACTATTCCCACGACTACTACTACCACACCCACACCAACTTCTACTACTACCGCAAGCATAGCCACAAATACCACTATCACAACTACAGCCAAATCGACTTCCACGCTTACACCTACCCCTATGATCACCACAACCACAACTATCCCCACGACTACTACTACCACACCCACATCGACTTCTACTACTACTGCAACCATAGCCACAAATACCACTATCACAACTACAGCCAAATCGACTTCCACGCTTACACCTACCGCTGTGATCACCACAACCACAACTATCCCTACGATTACTACTACCACACCCACACCAACTTCTACTACTACCGCAACCATACCCACAAATACCACTATCACAACTACAGCCAAATCGACTTCCACGCTTACACCTACCCCTATGATCATCACAACCACAACTATCACCACGACTACTACTACCACACCCACACCGACTTCTACTACTACTGCAACCATAGCCACAGATACCACTATCACAACTACAGCCAAATCGACTTCCACGCTTACACCTACCCCTATGATCACCACAACCACAACTATCTCCACGACTACTACTACCACACCTACACCAACTTCTACTACTACCGCAACCATAGCCACAGATACCACTATCACAACTACAGCCAAATCGACTTCCACGCTTACACCTACCCCTATGATCACCACAACCACAACTATCCCCACGACTACTACTACCACACCTACACCAACTTCTACTACTACCGCAACCATAGCCACAGATACCACTATCACAACTACGGGCAAATCGACTTCCACGCTTACACCTACCCCTATGATCACCACAACCACAACTATCCCCACGACAACTACTACCACACCCACACCGACTTCTACTACTGCTGCAACCATAGCCACAAATACCACTATCACGACTATAGCCAAATCGACTTCCACGTTTACACCTACCCCTATGATCACCACAACCACAACTATCCCCACGACTAATACTACCACACCTACACCAACTTCTACTACTACCGCAACCATAGCCACAGATACCACTATCACAACTACAGCCAAATCGACTTCCACGCTTACACCTACCCCTATGATCACCACAACCACAACTATCCCCACGACTAATACTACCACACCTACACCAACTTCTACTACTACCGCAACCATAGCCACAGATACCACTATCACAACTACAGCCAAATCGACTTCCACGCTTACACCTACCCCTATGATCATCACAACCACAACTATCACCACGACTACTACTACCACACCCACACCGACTTCTACTACTACTGCAACCATAGCCACAGATACCACTATCACAACTACAGCCAAATCGACTTCCACGCTTACACCTACCCCTATGATCACCACAACCACAACTATCTCCACGACTACTACTACCACACCTACACCAACTTCTACTACTACCGCAACCATAGCCACAGATACCACTATCACAACTACAGCCAAATCGACTTCCACGCTTACACCTACCCCTATGATCACCACAACCACAACTATCCCCACGACTACTACTACCACACCTACACCAACTTCTACTACTACCGCAACCATAGCCACAGATACCACTATCACAACTACGGGCAAATCGACTTCCACGCTTACACCTACCCCTATGATCACCACAACCACAACTATCCCCACGACTAATACTACCACACCTACACCAACTTCTACTACTACCGCAACCATAGCCACAGATACCACTATCACAACTACAGCCAAATCGACTTCCACGCTTACACCTACCCCTATGATCACCACAACCACAACTATCCCCACGACTACTACTACCACACCCACACCGACTTCTACTACTGCTGCAACCATAGCCACAAATACCACTATCACAACTACAGCCAAATCGACTTCCACGCTTACACCTACCCCTATGATCACCACAACCACAACTATCCCCACGACTACTACTACCACACCTACACCAACTTCTACTACTACCGCAACCATAGCCACAGATACCACTATCACAACTACAGCCAAATCGACTTCCACGCTTACACCTACCCCTATGATCACCACAACCACAACTATCCCCACGACTACTACTACCACACCCACACCGACTTCTACTACTGCTGCAACCATAGCCACAAATACCACTATCACAACTACAGCCAAATCGACTTCCACGCTTACACCTACCCCTATGATCACCACAACCACAACTATCCCCACGACTACTACTACCACACCTACACCAACTTCTACTACTACCGCAACCATAGCCACAGATACCACTATCACAACTACAGCCAAATCGACTTCCACGCTTACACCTACCCCTATGATCAGCACAACCACAACTATCTCCACGACTACTACTACCACAACTTCACCAACTTCTACTACTACCGCAACCATAGCCACAGATACCACTATCACAACTACAGCCAAATCGACTTCCACGCTTACACCAACCCCTATGATCACCACAACCAAAACTATCTCCACGACTACTACTACCACACCTACACCAACTTCTACTACTACTCGCAACCATAGCCACAGATACCACTATCACAACTACAGCCAAATCGACTTCCACGCTTACACCTACCCCTATGATCACCACAACCACAACTATCTCCACGACTACTACTACCACACCTACACCAACTTCTACTACTACCGCAACCATAGCCACAGATACCACTATCACAACTACAGCCAAATCGACTTCCACGCTTACACCTACCCCTATGATCACCACAACCACAACTCCTTCGACTACCACAATTATTTCTACGACTACTACTAACACAACCACAAATTCTCTCTCGACTACCATAGCTACTACGAACACTACAAGCACAACTACTCCGACTATAAATACTTCTTCGACTACCACCATAACCACAGTTAGTCCTACAACTGCTAAAATGAGAATTACGCGCTCGACTACCTCAACTACGCCTACAACTACTACGAACAGAACTATCCGTACGTCTTTCATAACCAGTACCATCCTCTCGATTAACACAATCACAACTACCACTACGAATACCATAACCACAACTATACCTACGACTAGTATAACCACAACTACCAGAACTACAACCATCCCCTCGACATCTATCTCCAAGATTACTGCAACCACAACTACTCCTACGACATATAGAAGTTCTGACCAAGATCACGGCAAAACAGAGATAGACGGCCTTATTACCATTATGAGAAGTATTATATGGAATAAAGCTAAAGTAGAACACAAAGTTCTCACATCCACTAAAACTATTCCAACGATAACATTTATCAGAATTACCCCCACGAGTACAGCAACCACAGGTATTTTGACAATCACTACAACTCCTGTGACTATATTAAGCAAAATTTCAACAGCTCTAACCAGGAAAAAAACACCTACCTTTTTCATTGCAACTAAAAAGATTAAAAAAAACAGGAAACATAGCAAGCGTCGTTGCAAGAAGCGTCGTTGCAAGAAGCGTCGTCACTCAAGTATATGGGATTGGTAATTAGATATTTTTTTTAAAACGTAAATGTTTAAGTTGTGTAATCCTTTTTCTATAAGCAGATGCAGCCTGAATTAATTAAATTTGATTCTATAGATAACAATATTAGTTAGCCTTCTCTAACATCTTCCTATCTGTTCCAGACAAACAGTGATGGAAAACAATTTAGAATAAAATATTACAACCTATACTACCGTTCTATTATTAAGGAAGGAGATGGTCCGGGGTGGCGGTCATAAATAGACTGAATAGTTGGGAAACTATTTTATTAAAAGCCAACGTTTCGACCCGACTTTACTGAGTTAAAACTGAGTTCTAAGTGAAACTCCTTGCTGAACACTTCTTCCTGAAGAAGATCTACAAAGTCGGGTCGAAACGTTGGCTTTTAATAAAATAGTTTTGCCACTATTTATGACTGCCAACCCGTACCATTTCCTTCTTTTATGATTCGTAATGTTATAATGTTAGCTTTTAACATTTTTGGAGTTTTTCATTATTATAATAAAGGCTTAGCGAACCCAAAGATACGATGTCGATGCCACCAATCACTGTCTACAGACCGGACCCCGCCCAAACCCAATCCCATAAGATCAGCCTTACCCTTTGGACGCCAGGACATTAGTCGAGCAAATAGAGACATGGATCAGAGAGCTCGATTGTGAATGTTGTGGGTTCGATTCTCCCTTCCCCCCAGGTCGGTTGATATTTATTATGTGGAAACCCTGACTTTGGTTGATACTCCGTGACAACCACTAATTAGTTAGACGTCAAGGGTTGGCGAAATGAAGCACAAGGCCCACATGCCGGACTAGTTCCCCCTCCAGTACCAGTACCGGTACTAATTGAACTCTTACTAGACGGCACAAGGCCATTACTTATTTTATTCATCTATTAGCCAATAAGCTCACCACTTTTACACATCCATTTTGATCACCGGTTAGCTATCGTCTCAGTTATATACATTCAGAACAGTTAAGGGATTAGGTGGCGTAAAGCTATTTTCGCCCATATTTCCGATTAAATCGTCCTTCTGTCTTTATAGTTTATGCAATACTTTATTTTTAAAAATACTTTTTTTTTTCTTTATAGGCCTTAGTAAAGCCTGCTTGCAGTTCAATATAATTTTGCTCTCAGCACAAAGGCTGGCCATTTCACTAAAGGAATATCATCCCTCATAAAAAATCTACATAAGTTCTTATTTTAATTTTATTTATTTATATATACATTACATCATGTTTTAGTCTTTCATAGAGCCTAATGGCCAGTTGCTCCCGATGTGTCTCAAGAGGTACTGTTTGTAATTCTAGCGCAGATATTGGAGTTGTTCTGCTCCCTCCTGTAACGAGTCTAATGGCTTGATTCTGGATTATGTCGAGCTTGTGTAATATCGCGTCCGAAGCAGTGATAACAAGTTCTCCTCCATATTCAATAACAGGGCGGACATATGTTTTGTAGGCAAGTGTTGTAACATCCCCCGTTGCTCCCTGTTTTGAGCCACCTAACGTCTGTATTAACGAAAGTCGTGTTGAAGCCTGTTCTGTTTGTTTTTCAATATGTTTATTCCAGGAGAAGATTTTGGATCGAAGATGGAACATAAAAGGGACACCAGGAACATCATTCCATCAGTACACTACCATAATCGTAGTATCCATTCAGTCCCGACCCATTTCACTTGTTTTGGCAATAAAATAAAATAATAGATTTATTTGTAACATAAATATAGTATTCTCCAATCAAGATATTTAAAACGTTTGCATTATTTTCCTATGTATTGTTTTACTTTTAAAGTTATAAATAGATATTACTTTGATTAAATCTGGATCTTTTAACAATTTTTCTTGCATGCCACCATATATATACATATAGATACGGATAGTAAATCGGAAAATATATTTGACACTTTTTTGTATGCATTTTCTTGGTAGTTTATCGTTGACCGACTCCAGTTTATCTTAAAATTATCCAGAACACCTTGGGTGTCGCATCCATAGGTCAGGAAGTCGAACGAACTTAGTCGGGAGGAACTTTCAAGTAGTTTCCACCGATCATACTCACTTAAGCTACATTACTACCGTGAACTTTTTAAATATATAATTTTATTTTATTAACGTTTTTATTCTAATTACGTATTATAGTTAATTATTTTTTACTATTGAACTAAGTAAGTGACAAAAAATAGCACATTTGATTTTTCCAAACTACAGAGTAATCTATGGTTATCGACATGACCATCCACCACTTCGTTTCAAAATGGCGGCGTATCATGTTTTATATAAGCTGCTTTGGAATTATAAGTAAAAACCATTAAAAATAAAATTCTAGTTCATTCCTTGCACATCCCCGAAAAGGAGGAAAAAGATTATGAAATAATATAAAATTTGTTTGTGCTTTACATAGAAATATATTTTGATAAAATGTTTCATTTGAAGAGGAAATCAAATTAATAACAAAAAATATAGAAACATACCAGCTAAAGAACTTTCAAAACATGTTTTATATAACTTTAAAATATTTTCTGTGCATGAAAATTCTGTGCTTACCATAATTTATTTTTTTCATATGGCGGAACATTTCATATGGTTATATGAAAAATAATTTAACTATTTATATACTTAAATAATTAAAAAAAATCATTATAGGACTATTGAGATTAAATGAATATGATCAAGCTTAGAACGAATTTTAACTAACAATATCTATGATAAACTTCGCCAAAAGCGATACATATATTCAAATGAGATCGACCAGATATTTTGGTATATTACCATTTGTAAATAGTAGACTACTGTGTAATAATTTGCAGTGATTTTTATTTTCAGGTTTTTGAGGTTCTGGCCGTTTTCCCTCTTTGCCTGATGGAATTCAATCTTCATCAAATCATCTCAACATGATGATACGTTTCATTTTACTAAAAAATTCATCAAATAAAACAGTTTTATATTTTTTTAAAAATAAATAACTAAATTATATACTTATGGCTTGTATCCTCCCTTGCCCCCTTAAATGACTAAATTGTTAAATCTTATGATTTAGAGCTGCTGAGAGTTAAACGTTTTTTTAAGTGAAAACTTATTTAGGGCGCGTATTGCACTTCTTTGTGGAGAGTGAATTAGATTGATCCGGAAGATTTTAACGCTCAGATAAAATCGGCTATAGTCGATTAATTAAAATGTTTTTACGTATGGTTTAAAATATTTTAGAAACTAAAATTAGGATCTGCATACTGTGTGGGCAATTGTTCAGCATTTCATCCACTATGTAATACGCTATAATTCAAAATTGTATCTTAAAGTGAAGCCGTGTTAGGAAGGCGGAAAAGTAAAAAAACAGTGTCGAAAATCAAATGATAACGAGGTTAGCTGAATATATGGATTAAAATATTTCAGATACTAAAAATCGAACCTGTATACTGTAACAGATGGAAATGTTTACCATTTTGTCTTCTTTGTAATGAGCTATTATACAAAATTTTATCTTAACCCAACACCGTATTAGAGAGTGGGAGAGGGAAAAAGGCAGAGTCCAAATCCGAATGATAATATATAGTTCAAATCCTAATATTGTTACAACATTGAAATTTTATTTTAACAACAGTATTAACAATATATAAAAAAGAAGAAGATAAATAATATAAATGAGAATATTAGCAGTAATTCTTAGGAATAATGGAAAAAATATAATAATATAGAATTACATAACCTTCCAGCAGGAGATTTCCACATAAATATTACACAGTCGTTGGATACAACTACTTAATATCACTAATTTAAATAAGTAAATTATAAATCATTAAGGACATTTTTAGATTTACCTTGCTTTGATGTCTATATTTTATGCAATAGAACTTTGGTATTAACTTTAAAACTTTCTTATTAAACGAAATTAAACTAATTAACCCTAACTACAATACATCTAGAATACATGGATTAGTATAAAATGTAAAAGTGGCGCTCCACTTATTCCTATCATCAGTAATATCAATGAGGAAACTGCAAAAATTGGCTAAATATCTCAATTCCACACTCAATAACCTAAAATCAGGGTGATGTAAAAAACCCGATGGATGTGGATCAAATGCTTGAAGGAATATACAAATAGACAATAGGTAAATATTGTTTACAAGTCGGAATAAGAATAGATTCTTTCCATTCTTCAGGTAATTTCTCGTTCACCCAGATCTTTTTAACCAACCGATGTATTTTTGAAACTCCAGCTTCCTCGCATGCCTTAATTAGTTCAGTAGGAATATTATCGATTCCCGCTGCTTTATATGATTTTAATTTTCCGATAGCTACTTCAACTTCTTTTTTACTTGGTCCTTCTATTAACGGTTTTAGCACTCTGATACTCAGAAGGAGGACACAGATCATAATTTCCCGTATTTAAAATATTGTCAAAGTTAAGGACCACTTTGACAATATTTTAAATACGGGTCTGTTTATACCTTTGTACATGTCTCTTACGTTATTTTCGATTTTATTAGTTTCTATTTTAATTATTTTATTTTTAAGATACTCCCTTTTTTTATTTTTGAGCAATTTTGTGGTTTCGTTCTTTGAGATTCGGAAGTATTCCAGATTGTCTTCGCTAGGATTATTTAGAGCTTTTAATTTAGCGGCTCTTCTTTTTTCACACATGTTTAAGCAATCTTCATCAAACCACGGTTTGTTATTCTTATTTTCCTTTTTTACACGAGTTACCGACCGCTTTAATATTATCTCTGATCTCTATCCATAACTTGTCAATATCCTCGTGGTCCTCGTCAGGAAGCTCTAAAGCTTCAAACCTATTCTTAACATCTAGCTCGAATTGGTTTCTAATTGATGGATTTTTTAATTTTTCCAAATTAAAATTCTCAAAATCGAAACGGTTTTCTTTTCTCTTTTTTATATTAAGTTTTTGTCGAAGTTTCGCGATTACTAATTCATGATCCGACCCACATTCTGCTCCGCGATAAGACCGTACATTAATTATACTGCTTTGCCAGCTATGTTGTATCAAGACATGATCGATTTGATTTCGTGTTTGCGAATCCGGTGATGTCCAAGTATATTTATGAATATCCTTATGTTTAAACGTTGTACTTTTAATTATCAGGTTTTTCGAGATGGCAAAGTTTATCAGACGGATCCCATTATCATTACTATATTCGTGCAAACTTTCTTTACCAATCGTCGGAATATAAACTTCTTCCCTTCCTACCTTTGCGTTCGCGTCACCTATAATTATTTTCATGTAGTTTCGCGGTAGTTTATCATAAACCCATTCGAGTTTATCGTAAAATTCACTTTTGACTTCATCGTCACTGTCTTCGGTCGGACAATGTATGTTTATTAATGCGATTTTATACCAACGTCCCTGAAATGTAGCTACCGAAATTCTATAACTAAAGAATTGTACGTCCCTCAAAGCGGATAGTAATCTACTCCTAATTAGAAACCCGGTACCTAAACAATGATTCCCGCTTCCTCCGTACCAAATAGTGTACTTCCCTTCCCTCATCGAGCCCTCCCCTGGCCAGCGAACCTCTTGGAGAGCCACGACATCCAAATAGTACCCATTTACCTCATTCGCGACCGATTTTAGCCCCCCTGCTGTGTTTAAACTCCTTACGTTCCACGTACCAATATTTAAATCCCTATATTTCAACTTGCGCCATGAATCCCCTAAAGCAGTCACCACCCGGAGACCCGAACGGGGGACTAATTTACCTCCGGATAATGAGCGTTTTACCTTTAAGTCTGGAGGGCCCCTCTCATTGTTGGTCAGCGAGTCCATCGGACTTAGCCGGGAGGAACTTCCAAGGAATTTCCTCCGACCATCCCCACATTCACCACCCGTGGGACGCTCCCCATACGCGGTAATGAGCCCGCGCGAAGACCCTGTAAAATAAACATTAAAAAAGAATTACTTCAGAAATTCAATATTAATAATTAAAAACACATATTATTTTTAATGATAGTACATTAAACTATTTTATTGAAATATCACACCTTTAAAATAGGGGTTGAAACAGTTATTTTTTTTTAAACAAATGAGGTAAAATTCAACTGTTTGAAAAAACGTTTATCAATAAGAGATTAATGGGAAAAGTTTTTTTTTTTAACTGTTAAAAAAAGTTCTAACTTAAAAAAGTTTGTACTTATTTAATAGATATATAAATGCCATAAAAAAATATTTCTTAAACTTTTACTTATTCCCTCTAAAATATAAGTACAAAATAATACAAATTATGATAGAGATTCATAATTATTACACTGCTCAAGACTCAATAGAATGTCAAACTAATAAATTCTGGTGATCCTGGAAAATATTTTATTATTTACTTGGTAGAACAATACACAATACAAAGCTTTAATGTTTTTTAATTAATGTAATTCTCAGTATCTCGTTCAGTATATTGTAAATATTTGCGATGTTAAATGTGTGATATAAATTAAATAGTTTCTGTTAATAAAAACATAAAAGTATATTACTTTTTCATTAAAACCTATTCAAGTAAATTGTTTATAAAAACTGTTATCATTAAGGTTTGAAAATAGATGTTTTTAGTGATAATAGGATGAAAATGAAATAAATAAATCATTCTCCAACAGCTTTGCTTTATTAACAAATCAAATATCCAAATTAAGAAGGCCTAACTAAAGTTCATGGTTGTAGCCGTGATAATAAGAGTAAAAAGAAATTAATATAATAGAGCAAGACTGAAAAAACTTGAAAGAAATCTTTCTCCCAGTGTTTAAGATAAACAGGCACTATCAACACAAACCCACTCTCATGTGCCACATGTCTCATCAAATTAATATATTATCAAACGTTATTGTCCTCTGATGACTTATGTTTTATTCCTAGTAAAAAACCACCGCTCACTCCCCCCCTTTTATTTTAGTTTTTTCGTTGTACAAATCCATTTAAACTTACAACTAGGATTTTTTTTCGTACTTATTACCCATTATTTTTTTATCTTATAGAATAAAAAATAATTTTATTCTGGGACGAAGTCCCTTTAGAATAACAAAATGTACAAAATTAAAATATTATATCTGACCAAATAAAATCAAACATAAAAAGTAAAAATAAAAAGAAATAAGTAAAGAAAATATTTGTTAAACATACTATATACTCAATAAATAAATAAATATAGATATATTATAATGTTTTTTTTCCGATTATAATTCATATCCAAAGTCATATATATATATATGTGTATGTATACAACATAATTATAAAACCTTTTAAATTTATTGTTCAAATCATGAATGGGACGTCATAGTTATTATACCATAATCATGTTTAAATGTTTAATAAAAAAAAATGTAATATTACATTATTTAAAATAGCTTAAGAAATAAATTTCCTTTTTTTTTTTTTGGTAAAGGAGAGGGAGAGAGGAGATGACGTCATTGTCTGGGGAGAGGGCGGGGTGTCGAATGTCTGAGGCCGGTACTGGAACATACATTTACCTCTAATCTAAATTTACCCGATACTTCATACAATTATAAATTCTGTTTCTTTGCTCTTTGTTCTTTATTTCTACCATGTATTATGCTGGCTACAATATTTATAGAACCGATCATCC
The DNA here is from genome assembly GCA_928085145.1 of Nezara viridula. Taxonomy (NCBI): domain Eukaryota; kingdom Metazoa; phylum Arthropoda; class Insecta; order Hemiptera; family Pentatomidae; genus Nezara; species Nezara viridula. The sequence continues at coordinate 149,109,320 of OV725080.1, read as the reverse complement.
TGATGGAACAGCACATGCTGGCACTGCTATAATTATCCACCGATCTCTCTCCCATCATTTATTTCCCTTACCAAACCATAATTTCCTACAATCCACTGCCGTAATAATCCAAACTTCCCTTTACCCAATAACATTAGTTGCGGCATATTCCCCGCCTAAAATACCCATTTCCGAATCCCAAATAATTTCCTTCCTGAATTCCTTAGGACACCATTTCATCCTAGGTGCAGATTTAAATGCAAAACACCAGCAATGGGGAGCCAGATCCACAAATTCCCGAGGGCGAACATTGCTATCTGCACTTAATTCCCATCACAGCAATATCCTTTCACCTAATACTCCCACATACTGGCCAACAGATCCCAACCGCAATCCCGACCTTCTAGACTTTTTCCTACACAAAGGTCTAGGATCATTACACTGTTCCATTTCAAGGCTTGATGATCTTTCCTCAGACCACAGTCCTATAGTCCTAACCGTTTCCACATCACCCATTCCTAAATCATCCCCTCCTTCATTCATCAGGGGACCAGTTAACTGGAACCTTTTCCGTCAAATATTGGATGATAATATAGACCTCAGAGTTTCCTTAAAAACACCTGAAGACCTTGACGATGCAGTGGACTCCTTCACTACCCTGATCCAGCAAGCAGTTTGGACTGCATCCTCACCTGATCGTCCCAAAAAACACCTCAGTATAAATCCTCTACCCCAAGACCTATTGGACCTTATCCATAGCAAACGATGCTCTAGGGCCCTCTGGCAAAGAACCAGGCATCCTGATGACCGGAAATCGTATAATTATTATTCCAAACAGGTAAAAAAGAAACTGGATATCTTTAGAACCCAATCCTACAATTCCTACCTTTCCTCATTATCATCTAGTGATAACTCCCTCTGGACTGTAACTAAAAAAATCCTTAAATTCCAATCCATTTCCCACCCCCTCCGCCGTGATGATGGTTCCTGGGCTTCGTCAGATGCGAATAGAGCTGAAGAGTTTGCTAAACATCTATCCTACACATTCACTCCTCATCCCGAACTCCATCCCACCCACACTGCTGAAGTTAAAGAATTTCTCTCTTCACCAATTCCTCTCTCTCTACCTCCAAAACCTGTTAACCCCTCTGAGGTAAAATTCCTCATAAACAAATTAAAACCCCGAAAATCCCCTGGATATGATCTCCTCACTTCACAAATCCTCAGACAACTTCCCAAAAAAGCAATCATATTCCTTACCTATCTATACAACTGCATCCTTCGCACAACCAACTTTCCTTTGGTGTGGAAACATTCCATAATCGTGCTGTTTCCAAAACCAGGCAAACCCGTTAATAACACATCATCCTACAGACCGATAAGCTTACTCCCTATCCTCTCAAAAATCTTTGAGAAAATCCTCCTCAAACGCATCCTACCCATACTCGAATCCCACAACATCCCTTCTCATCAATTTGGATTCCGCTCAAGACATTCCACTGTCCAACAAGGCCTTCGTGTTGTGGACCATATATCCTCTGCACTTGAAAACAAGCAATATTGCACTGGTGCCTTTCTGGACGTAGCGCAAGCTTTCGACCGGGTGTGGCACGATGGCTTGCTTTTCAAGCTCAAAACCCATTTACCCCAATCCTTATACCTAGTCCTCAAATCCTATCTCTCAAATCGTTCCTTCCAAGTCCGTTGCTGCACAGAATTCTCCACTTACTATCCAGTTGAGGCTGGTGTTCCACAAGGCAGTGTTTTGGGTCCAGTTCTCTACATCCTTTTCACTGCCGATATCCCTTCAAATCCCGATACCTTCCTAGCTACATTTGCTGATGATACTGCCATTCTATCTTCCCACTCAGATCCTCAAATAGCATCTCTAAACCTACAATCTCACCTCTCCCTGATTGAACAATGGTGCAACAACTGGCGCATCAAAATCAATGAAGCAAAATGCAAACATATTACTTTCACCCTGCGACGCAGATCCTGTCCCACAATCCTTTTCAATTCAATACCACTTCCCTACTCAGATACAGTCCGTTACCTTGGCTTCCTTCTAGACAAAAGACTAACTTGGAACCCACATACAAGACTTAAAAGACAAGAACTTAACCAACGATATGGCCAGCTATATAGACTACTAAGCAGGACATCTCATCTTTCGATTGAAAATAAACTTTTAATCTACAAGACAATACTGAAACCTATCTGGACCTACGGACTTGAACTGTGGGGAACTGCTAAACATTCGAATATCAAACGCATCCAATCCTTCCAGTCCAAAGTACTTAGAACAATAGTCAATGCCCCATATTATGTCACAAATAAGACCCTACACCATGACCTTAACATCCCATTTGTCCTCGACATCATCCCATCCAGATTCTCAAACTTTCACCAGAACCTTATCCATCATCCAAATCCTCTAGCTCAATCCCTATCCAGCTCCCACCATCCCTACAATCCCCCTCGAAGGTTAAAACGGCAGTGGCCGCGAGATCTATTGTAATATGCTTCTGGAGTCCTGGCAATGGCCAGCTTCTCCACTCAAGTCCTGAGCATCTGTGGCTCTAGTGCCCTCCTTCAGCCTCCACTGGCTTTTAATACTAGTGATGCGGCTGGAAAAGTGGCACTGGGATCTCTGGAGTCCTGCTTTGCTTTCCACATGTGGGGAGAGAAGTCTGGCTCGGAGATTCCTGGGCGAATGTATATATTGTATATAGGTATGAATGTGTTTAGAAGTTGTTATTTTATTTTGTTTGTTTATTTATTTATTTTTTTTTTAATTTTATTTATTAATTTATTTTTTTTTCCTATTGATTTACTTTTTTTTATAAGTATTATTTATTTACTTCTTATATTTATAGTTACTTCTGTATTACTTGTATATACTGTATGAATGAGAACTTCTAGCCTTAATACTTATAGCCCTCCAACTGTAGTGGCTGATTGTATTATTATTCAATTAAAAAAAAAAAAAAAAAAAAAAAAAAAAAAAAAAAAAAAACCATGTATTATGTTTATTTCTCCGATTTTTCTCAATGCCTAAAAAAAATCAGCTATATTTAAATAGTTTCCTTATTTAATTATCAAATCCGATGCAATCGTTAATGTGCTTATTATTAATGATAATAATGATAGTATAATCTTTTAGATGTGACAGGTATGTTTCATTTATATTATCTTCTGATTCTAGGAACATTCAAACTAGTTATCTTAATGTTATTCAATTATTTGTTGGGGTAATGAATATTTTGCTGCTGTTATTTTATTTCTTCATTGCAAATAAACCGATTTCATGTTTGTTGCTTTAATTCTTCTGCATAGTTTCAACTTTTGGTATATTTTACTGATTCATTTATATAAAATTCTAATTATGAATTTATCTTCGTTTTAAACGATGTATAAAGGTCACTTTAACAAATTAATCAACAATGATAAGCACAATATTACTCAATTCTTCTTCGGTGCATACTATTTATTTTCAAGTTAATTTATTATTAGCCATATTTACACCAATTTAAAATTTTTTTTGTCACTTAATGACTACTCTCAAAATGACGACGTTTCGGCTCGTCGTGCCATTTTCAAGTCTAAAAAAATTTTTTTATTTACAATCATATATTAACTTTAACATATTTCAAATTATAAAGATACTTATTATGTACCTAAAATACCCATCATGTACCTGTCATTTTCACTTATGCGAATTGCAAGCGTCTACTCATAATAAAATTCCTTATTATTGTCATGTTCACCTTTAATTATTTAACAACATTATTATTACTCAATTCTTTACTATTAAATGATTCAAAATAAGTTAAATTAAAGGTATAAAAATAAAAAGTTAATTTTAAATGACAATAGTAACAAACAGATTATTGATATTAGCGGTGATAGGAGTGAGAAAGTGAAGCAAAATATTAAAATTAATAAAGAACCGAATCTAATAACAAATTATTTTAAAACTGAAAATGCAGTAAAACAAAAACCTTCCATGAACGATATACATGACATTAAGACACAAATTGAAAAATGTAATGGGAACAAACAACAACCTAAAAAATATTTTAGCGTCTCATATATTAGAAACTTAACTGATAACATTGAAAGAACATTTAAACAATACGATGTAAATGAAATTAAATTTGCAAGCAAACCAATTAATAAATTAGATACAATTTATTCGAAAACTAAAGATAAAGTACCTATCGATAAATTAACGAATATTATTTATAAAATAAATTGTAAGAATCGCAACAACAAAGGATATTTTGGACAGACATCCCAATGGTTTGAAAAAAGGCTTAAACAGCATAAACAAAATTGTAATTCAAAAAACACAAAAATTAAATTAGCTACTGGACTCTCGCAACATAATATGCAAACTAAACATGAGTTTGATTTCAAAAATGCCAAAATCCTACATAATGAAAGAAATACGAATAAACGTAGAATTAAAGAATCAATATACATAACTAAAAACTTAAAAAACTCAGTAAATAATCATACAGACGTGGATAATATGAATAGTTTTTACGCTAGTTCTATTGAAAAAATCAAAATTTGAAATAAATCAGCTAATATTACTTAAAATAGATCCACATGTAATATTGAGTAACAGCATTATATATGTTCATAATAAATAATCTTCCCCTACTCCTATAAGAATAACCAGTCACTGAATAGAAATGAGATGGATGACATGTGGGTGACTCAGAAACAAGGTAAATTTAACTTATTTTGAATCATTTAATAGTAAAGAATTGAGTAATAATAATGTTGTTAAATAATTAAAGGTGAACATGACAATAATAAGGAATTTTATTATGAGTAGACAAGCAATTCAAGCAAGCTTGCAATTCGCATAAATGAAAATGACAGGTACATGATGGGTATTTTAGGTACATAATAAGTATCTTTATAATTTGAAATATGTTAAAGTTAATATATGATTGTAAATGAAATTTTTTTTTAGACTTGAAAATGGCTCTACGAGCCGAAACGTCGTCATTTTGATGAGTAGTCATTAAGTGACAAATTTTTTTTTTAAATTGGTGTAAATATGGCTAATAATAAATTAACTTGAAAACAATGATAAGTTTCAAAAGTACCTTACATGTCCTCACACCAACGCTGCAACAGTCTCTATAAAAAATAAATAGAATTCAGAACTTTTTTGCAGAACTTAGCCTAGAATATATATCTTTTTCTTTTAGTCGCCATGTGAGGAGGGTTTGAGCTTGGAAGATTGAAGGTTGTAATCGGAGTGAATTATTTTAGTTTAAAGGATCTATCTTTAAACATACTCAACACAGTAGTTTTAGGACAATGAAGTGCACAACACTCTTCCGGCTTCATCTTAAGTAGGGGACAACTTCCTCTCCATGGAGAGGAAGTCATGTATCAAAATGTACATGGTACTTAGAAACGAGGAACAACTTCCTAGTTCGATTGCCAATATGTTAAAAATATTCTCTATCAGGATCCGACTTGAAAATAATAACAAAAAAAAAATAAATAAAAAGAATGAATAGTTTCTAGTCTTACTGATAGACTGAGAAACTGCAAGAGCTAACGACGAATACTGATCTTTTGATTATCCATCCTCTGTATTTATAGGTTCCTAAGGACTGATTACGCTGGGAAGTGTTCAATAAACATTTTTATCTTTGAGTCTAATTTTTTATTCGTACGGTAGTATAACGAATTAGTTCTATACGAAAAAAAAACAAAAAAAAAAAACAACCTTACAAAATAAAACCATGACAATTGCATTAGATGTCCGTTAGCTTGTCAGAAATGGCCAACCTCATTGTGAACTTCAAATAGAAACAATAGACAAATTCATTTAAAATCGTTTTGCCTAATATCATTTCCAATATTGTCGCATTGACTGAAATCCAAACTTTGCTAGATATTCCAATGCGAACTCTATTACCATTGGAGTTTTATGTTTTTATTTAATTTTATTTTTTAAAGCTTTATTAGTTATATTATTATTAATTTAGTTTACAAACTTTACATGTCCATAGTTACAGACATCCTCTATCGTTAGGATTGTAAAAATTTACTTATTGTTAAAATACCTTTGTATGACTCATTAAGGCGATCTGGAAATAAAGAACATATATATATTGAAAAAAAAAATCAATGTTAACATAAAAATATAAATGTAAAATAATAATGATATACATTATAATAATTATAAAAAATAATAATAATTTTCATACAATGAATAATGTGGAGTGATTCACAAAACTGATACTAGATGTCGCGAACTACACCTTTGCTGTAGTAGTTTTAACAAGACAGAGTAAAAATAATGGTTTTCGTTTTTTATTGATTTTTTTTGTTTTAATTTTATTGGAATAATAATAATACAATCTGCCACAATCAAGGGCATTGGGTATTAAGTTTTTTATTTTCTATTGATAGAAAATTTATCTTAATTTTTTTTTTAGTAGCCTGTTACAATTCGTAGGCCTCCTCGAATTAAGAGGGTATGGTATAACATTCCGAGGGGACCAGGCGTATTGGGAAGAATCGCCGAGATTCGATCCTGTGATCTTAGCTTTACTAGTATAGTGCGCCGACCACTCTGCTACACCGGCCTCGTGATTAATTTTAATTAAATAATAATAATTAAGTTTAGGATGTTAACTGTATTTTTTTAGTCAGAAAATTACAATAACGATTCTATTTTTTTTTTTTGTGTTCTATATGTTTTTTAGCCTGGAATGTAAAATTTAGAATGTGGAGTCAAGTATGTTTCAGTGATGAAAGCAATGTCAGTCCATTTTTCATGTAGGTACATGTCAAGTTCAGACATGTGTTGGTGTATACTATTTGCGTTCCAGAGAAGAACCGACATGGAGCCCACAGTCAACCGATTAGTAGCCATAACTGGAGGATTACGTTTGTGCAACGTGGGACAGTTCTTGGAGAAGGCTAGATAGAAACTGGATGAGGTTATTCAATCCACTAACTAAGTCAAGGAGATGAAGGTGATTTCCTGGGAATTTCGTAGGAGAAGTTCCCAGTTTTGATACTAGATTTTAAGAATCATGTTTTGAAGGACCTGAATGAGTTTGCTGAATCTGCGGAAGAGAAGGAAACTCGTCTATACCTGAGGATGCGCTAGTTTGTGCTTTTTTGGGACTTTGCATATTTTTACGAAGATTGCGTACTTCCCTCAGTTGTTTTATAGTTACACAACCTCTATAATTTGCTGGATGGGATCCGCTACAATTCGCGCATGTTGCTGCGGTCTCTCTTGTCTTTTTGCAGACGGTGATATCATGTCATTAGCCATATCTTACGTAATTTGGGGAGTGATTACAGTAAGCCTTCGTGTGGTTTTACTGCTGACAACGAATGGACTGTGGAATCATTCTTTTCTTTCTTGATTCTTATATTTTCACTCTAGTATAATAAAAGAATTCAATATAAAAAATGTTGTCATTATATGTGGCTTTCGAGATATCGATAAAGAGCAAGGGAAGTGGATTTTTATATCGGGAAATAATAACGTTCACAATACTTGTGGCCTCGTAGCCTAGGCATTTTAATTCGTATTTTATAGTTTCATTGGAGTAGCATGGTGTAAGTTTTTTAATACGATTCTCGGATTTCTATCTTCTATTAACTGATAGGTTAATAAATGAATCGTTCAAATAACCCTGCTTTCTTATCCGGTAAAATCATCAACAATAGCAACATTACATACCATTCATGGTGATAAGACACACTTCATCAACTCTCATGCATAAAATTATATTATGCGAACTTCAGCGGTCGACGAAACGGTCTGCTCTGAAGATGAGAGTTTATACATTGCTGGTATTTATAGTAAGTATTTTACTTATGTTACTAATAAAACTAAATTGCAATATTTTTTTTTTTTTATGTATAGTGCTACATATCATCATAACTTCCTCTTCTTCATATCATGAGATATTGATTGACTAGTTTCTATAAACAGTTCTTTATTGGTCCTTTATACATTTTCTTTAGGATAATCTTTTAAATAGGATTTTTCCTTAAAATATTTCAATACTTCTTACTTGGTTGGTTACTTGCTGTATATCAAAACAGACTTTATAATAGCATTATGAACTATTTATAGGATGTAAAAAAAAAAAATGACCGCTTTTGAACCAAATATTTGTATTATTATTTCTTTGATATAAAATACAATTAATACTTTGGGATGGCTGTCAAAGAACTCTTGGACCGCGATTTTAACTTTACAAAATTAATATTTTTTTCCCTTGAATAAAATGAGTCATGGACTAAATAAGTAGTAATCTGATGGTACGAGGCCTGGACTATATGGTGGATGAGGCAGAAGTTTTCAGGCAAGGGTTTTTTAAAATAAATTTTCTCAAATTTCTAACCTCTTAGCTGATTGCTAACGAGTAAGTTTGTGAGGGACCAGTCTACTGCTCTTTTTTACCTTTCCCAAGGTGAGTAGATGACGAATAACAGTGTTTTCGACACACCACACTCCCTGGCATGTTCGCGAGCACTTGTGAAAGGATTTGACTCAACAGCAGAACCTCATCAATATCTATTAATAGTCGCCTGGAACCCTTTCTTTCTTTCCAACGTCGTATCTCCACAGCTAATTTTTTTCGAAACAACGCCGCGCAGTGCGTTGGTGAAGGACATATTCCTCTTCACATTCAATAATTTCACGAGTAGTTTCATCGGTTGTGAAATTATTTTTCCAGCAATGCCTTAAAATTACGAGAGTTTCGTTGGACACTGTCATGTTTCTACTTTGAAACAAATAATTAAACTGAGATTTTTTTTTTTTGAAGAAGTTGAATGGGATTAAACAAACTTAGATAATGCTCTAAAGGGATTATTAAGTATTTAATAGGATTAAAATATTTACAGTTCTTTGAAATTTTGATAAAACTATATTTATTTTTTATACACCCTATTACATGCTATTCAATTTCCTACCATTAGCTATTCTCTGAGATTATTGTAGAGGCGAGGTATTGAAATCTTTAGTCTTGGGAACAATTTATTCGCAGGCCACGTTGTAGGGGTGAAATATTTGGTTTATTATCATATATTTTGTTTTACCCTCATTTACTTGTAGACAGATTCGTTCTATTTCAATTTCAGTGTCTTATCAAATTTCTCAATGTCCGCTTCCAAGGATTGCCGAATTATCCGCCTATCCAATGATTTTATGACTAAAAACAATATATTTTTTTATACTTTTATTATGATATTTACAACTGTATTATAATGAATACATCAAGTAAATGTGTAAAGAGAAATATTTCAACACAAAACACGCTTGTTGAGAAATTACCCATTGGTAGCACTCTAATAATTTGTCTACATGAGAAGATCACGAGGCCATCTACTTCAGAGGGTTATCAGACGCTTCGGAGGGTTATCAGGAATCGAAGAGGAAGCAAGGTTAGAAACAAGAGGATTCGGATGGTTATGGAGTTTATTATGGAAGGATAGGTATTTGGATTTGGCCAAATCGGAAACATATGGAACATTGAGTTCTTTATGGATTATTTTATTAGTGACAAAGTAAGGAGCATTGAGGATTTTACTAAGGATTTTGGATTATAAGGATTGGATGCGGGAGGAATTCGATGGTTTAGTGGAGCCCCATAGCTCAACTTCGTAAGTCGAAATAGAACTTATTACAGTCAAGTATATGAGTCTTTTGTAATTAATGGGAAGTTTAGAGCGTTTGTCTAGTAAGTGTTGGCGTAGTCGGAAACGTCGAGCGGTTTATTGTCGTTTCAGTCTGGTATGAGGATTCCAAGTTAGACGTTTGTCCAAGTGAAGTCCAAGGGATCGGATTTGTTCAACAGAGATAAGTGGGGTATTATTAAAGGATACTGTGGGAAATGAGGTCATAGGTTTACGTCGAAGGGTAAAGGTAAGGTGATTTGATGGGATTTATTAGAATTTATTTTAATCCTCCAGTTTTGACACCATTCTTCAAGGCTTGTGATGTGTGATTGAAGAGTTTGGAATGCAATGGTTAGGTCATTATTAATTGATAGGACTCATGTATCATCGGCATACGTGGTAATAACAGTGTTAGGATGGGTTGGGATGCCAGCTGTATAAACTGTGTAAAGGATAGGACCAAGGATACTACCTTGAGGAACTCTGGCAGATTGAGAAAAGAGGGATGAATAGGTATTATTGTGATTTACTTTGAAGTGCCTATCAGTAAGATAGGAACTAATGATAAGAAAATATGTAGGAGGAAGGAATGTACGGAGTTTGTAAAGCAATCTCGGATGCCAGACTCGATCAAACGCCTGTTCAACGTCGAGAAAAACTCCAGTGCAATACATTCTGCGCTCCAATGCAGAGGAGACGACGTCTACCACACGATGACATTGCTGGATAGTGGAATGGGATGTGCGGAATCCAAATTTTTGAACAGGGATTATGTGGTTAGAATCTAGGATGGGATACAGGGGTTTTCAGATGAGCTTCTCCAGGATTTTGCCCATGATGGGTAAAAGAGAGATAGGACGGTAAGAGGATGGGTATTCTGGTGGCTTTTTGTTTTTATATATCATTTTGACTACAGATAGTTTCCAAGGGTCAGGAAAATATGTGGAACGGAGTACGGCGTTATAAATGTAAGTAAGGAATAGAATGGAAAAAAAATAATATAAGTATAAATCGTGTGATTTAAATTTTTCAAATGTAGATACGTATGCATTACTCTCCCCCTCTCCCTTGTTATGTGATAGCTGAATTTTGAAACCTAGAACTATGAGGTACTTACGAAATAGCATTATCTCTGGAAATAACGGTGTATAGGATAGCGTTAAGGTCCTAAACATCGAAGAATTCCGGTTGGGGAAGCTTATGATACTTAGGGATATCGTGGAACAAAACCTTCAGTCGCTGAGTTTTCCCCAGGCCAGGGGTGAAGGCGAGGATTAATGCCAGAGTTAAAAGCCCCCTGGCTCCGCGATTTGAACATACAAACTTTGGTTTGTCACCGGCTGCTTCTGGCTCACATGTTAGCCCGCTCAACGATTCCGCCTCTGATTCTTGCTAATCTAAGAAAGCTACAGTTTCCTTTAGGTTCACCTAATGTGAACATGCCGTTTTAAAGAGTGACTATTTTTTATCTGGATTTGGTAGTGCACACTTTCAATAATCTTACCCAACTTTCATGAATTATTGTAGTACCAGCGATCTAAAACTTAGTCGCGAATGTTGAATCTATGAGCTGGAGGTAGATTAAATGTAACTTTCTTCATGGGTTTTGTGAGTATGGGTTTGACTACATCGAGTCCCGGAAGAATACTGCTGTTCAAATATATTTTACCATTAAGGAGAGGTGTCTGAACAATATTTCACGAAGTATATGCTTAAGCCCACCGGATTTGGAATTCATGCTTTCTAATTTAATGCCAGCTAACCCAGAATATCTTGATCGTCTAACAAGGAAAAATCATGGCATTCACTCAAATTATAATTATAATAAACTATGAGTGGAGAAGAAAACAATAAAGGGAACAGTTCGATGTAGTTGTTATTTTTTCTGCGATAATAGAACTTGCATTTAACTTGACTCTGAAAGAATATATTTATATTTGTTATAATACGTCAATTGTTTTGCGATTTCATAAGTTTATTTTTTTCTATACTTTTCATCCAGTTTTCTATTAAGAAAAGGAATAAATTATATTATGTATTAATTTATCCCCACATATATTATTACAGTAAGGTTCGAAATCAGTTTTGTACAAAATACAAGCTCCATATACCATGCTCAATGACCATGAATGGGGTACCGTTGGGTTCAGAATTTCACGGGGGGTTAGCGAATCGTATTCTACACTTTTGTTTTTCTTTCTAAAATAAATAAAGTAGATACAAACATTTTGCTAGGCTTCAATACTGGAACGGTGGTAGGTCTGTAGATCGATGCGGTACAAATTGGACCTTGAAGATTTTGATGCGTACAGCAAGACCCGGATAGTTCCTGCGGAACTATCGGATCCTGCGTTTTGAAGCCCAAAAACGTACTATTTTCGAGATAACGCAAGGCATGGGGTTCGCATCCACACAACCTGACGATAATTGTAGTACTATAATTGGATACATGTCTCATGCCGTCGACTTAAGGTCTCTATGATCGAGAGAGTAGGAGTTTATATTATTTAGCGATGGTGTTTTTGATCGGCAAGCTACATCATCGTTAATTCTTCACCAAATCTCAATCACCAGTTTTGAAGGCTGCCCATGATTATATAAAACATTACTAAATTCCCTACAAAAGGAAAAAAAATCATAAAAATCGAACAATTTTTTGCAAAGATACAGCTTATTGAAATTTGTAAATACGTTGGTTCCAACCAAAAATGAAGATTTAAATTAATTTTGTTTCTTTTGTCGATTAAATTTATCAATAAAGTAACAATTGATTCCTTTATGTTATGATGCGTTGCATTATTTTCTTTTCTTATTAATTAGACATTTGATAACAATATGCTGTGCGAATTTTTAAATATGCTGTGTAATATGGTTATTATCTAGCCAATTTTTCTTACAGCTTTCTTCACTAAATTGTCCAGATAATTACTAAACTCGCAGGTTACTGCATCTGATTTATGTATTTATTATTAGGACTGAATACAAAGAACATTTTGATTACAGTAAGACCTTGAAAGTCATTGGCGCAAGATAAGTTTCGAATGGAAAAAAGAAAATCTAGTATCAGTTGAGTAATAATTTATCCTATGACAATAAGAAATTTTAGTATTTATTAAGAAATAACTTATTTCCAAATTTTTTTTAGCCATACCAACAAATAACTCATCAAAACATTATTTTGAGAACTCAACAAATATTTTGAATGATATATAGCAAATCGAAAAATAAGTTTAGTATTATGAATAACGTTAAAGCACTGATTTAATTTATTATTTTTTTATTTATTGAGTATTAGAACAATCTGTCACTTGGACATTACTTATAGTGAGGTAGAACAACATTCACACTATATGTACAAAATATATATATATATATATATATAAACTAAGTAGAAGCAAAATAACAATAAATAATAATCAAAAAGTATATAGAACAAATAAAACAACTTAAAAATAAGAAAATTAAAATAAAACAAAAAACTCAACGGAACTCCGAGGCAGGGCTTGTCTCTCCAACTATGGAGGGGAAAAAAAGCGCTGATTAAAGAAAAAATACTACATTATTAAGACGTCAAGGTCTATTTATTTTTCTAAAATTCTACTTATATTATTCTATAATACATCATAATTGATAGAAATTGATTCAATATACCTAAGCTAGGATAAGATAACCTGATATTCAGATGATAACCAGAGTATTTTAATTTATAACTATTTTTATTTAAATCTTAGGATTACAGGCAATATCCAAGATTACCATTTTTTTTTTTTTTTTACTAAATCTGTATATTTAGTTGATTTAAAATTGGTTTGAATTTGGAAAGGAACTAGAGAAAAAAATAATAAGAAAAATAAAATAAAATATATATAAAATACTTTACATTCCTCCAACTACCAAATTTATTTTTCCATTAAATTCAGTAAGGAATTTCAAGGAGTACCTTGAGGGATTTTTGACTGTTTCGCTAAATAAAACCTCGTCGAATAAATATATTTTAGATATTTCTAAACCAAACATAGAATCTTTTATTAGCAATATATACTCAAATAATAAATTAATGAAGAGTATAACTAAGCTGAGATCCTCTAATGATCATCGTTATGCAAAATTCATTGAGGAAAAAATTTATAGAGATTCCTTCGCAAATCGAATTAATGAATTACTGATTCCTTTACGGAGAAGACATATTAAAACGAGACAGATGTTAAATAAAATTATATCTTTAATTGATATTTATGAATGGTTCGCAGAGAGAATATTTCGAAGTTGTGTAATTCGAGATAAAAACTGCTTGAATAAAACAAACGCTTGGTTAAGATCGATTCTAAATTCCTTTAATTGCATACTACACGGAATGTGCCAGAACATTAATAATTATATGAATCACTCAATAAGTAAAAGAACAATTTGTCCTACTCATCAGTTTAGTTGTAAATATGGTAAATGCATTAGAAGAAATTTGTTTTGTAACGGTATATGTGATTGCACAGATTGTAGCGATGAACCTCCTGATTGTGGAAGGCAGTGCTTTGAATTTCGCTGTAAAAATTTTCACTGTATTTCGTATGATAAGAAGTGTAATGGCGTTGATGACTGTGGAGACGGAACAGACGAGGCAGGATGTCAACAAATTAGCATAGTGAGACCGCAATATCGTTCGATTTTTGAAAAGGAAGGAAAGTTCTTATGCAGCAATATGGAGTGTGTCGATCTACAACAGATATGTGATGGGTACAATAACTGTGGTGGCTGGTCCGACGAAGGAGTTCATTGCAAAGTAGTAGAGTGTTCCCCGAGATGTAACAGTATGGACGGGGTGTGCATATCAAGACCCATATTATCTGAGTGCGTGATAGAATGCCCTCCTGGAATCTTTAAGACTTCAAAAGGATACAGCTTTAAACCAGGAGTTCCATTAACATTCTTGGTGCTGTTTCATGAAGATATGCCACGTCGTGAGATAAGATATACAGTCAAATTGAAATTCCTGAAATTTAAAGCGATAAAGATGATCTCTAAAACTTTTGAAATGGTTGTAGAATGTAAAAAAAACAGCTTTAGTCTATTATCTGCGGTTATTAAGAAATCAGATCAGACTGTTAATATTAGAAAAGTTGATCGTCATCGTGCAGCTACCAATATAAAAAAAGAAATCAAACGATATTGGGACGCAGATTTTTATACAGTAGACTCATATAGTACTGAGACCGAAGAAAACGAAGAAGAAGAAGAAAATACGCCAACTACAAAATTAACCACCACAACTACGCCATCGACTATAACAACCATAACTACACCCTCGACTAGAACAATAGGAATAATGTCTTCAACCATAAATGCCACCAAATCCACACCCAAGTCTACTAAAATCACTACTACCCTAACGAATACAACCATTGCTAAACAAAACATTTTCACGCCTACCATCACTACAACTACTACTACAACCCCTCCGACTATCACAATCACAACTGACCCAACATTTACCATAACTACTCCTACGAGTATCACAACCAAAACAACAATCAAGACTACAACCACCACAGATATCCCAATGATTACCTCTACGACAATCACAACTATCCCTACGACTAGTACAACCACAACTACCCCCACGACTACCACTACCACACACACACCAACTTCTACTACTAACGGAACCACACCCACGAATACCACTATCACAACTACAGCCAAATCGCCTTCCACACTTACACCTACCCCTATGATCACCACAACCACAACTATCCCCACGACTACTACTACCAAACCCACACCAACTTCTACTACCACCGTAACCATAGCCACGAATGCCACTATCACAACTACAGCCAAATCGACTTCTACGCTTACTCATACCCCTATGATCACCACAACCACAACTATCCCCACGACTACTACTACCACACCTACACCAACTTCTACTACTACTGCAACCATAGCCACGAATACCACTATCACAACTATAGCCAAATCGACTTCCACGCTTACACCTACCCCTATGATCACCACAACCACGACTATTCCCACGACTACTACTATCACACCCACACCAACTTCTACTACTACCGCAAGCATAGCCACAAATACCACTATCACAACTACAGCCAAATCGACTTCCACGCTTACACCTACCCCTGTTATCACCACAACCACAACTATCCCTACGACTACTACTACCACACCCACACCAACTTCTACTACTACCGCAACCATACCCACAAATACCACTATCATAACTACAGCCAAATCGACTTCCACGCTTACACCTACCCCTATGATCATCACAAACACAACTATCACCACGACTAATACTACCACACCCACACCGACTTCTACTACTACAGCAACCATAGCCACAGATACCACTATCACAACTACAGCCAAATCGACTTCCACGCTTACACCTACCCCTATGATCACCACAACCACAACTATCCCCACGACTACTACTACCACACCTACACCGACTTCTACTACTACCGCAACCATAGCCAGAGATACCACTATCACAACTACAGCCAAATCGACTTCCACGCTTACACCTACCCCTATGATCACCACAACCACAACTATCCCCACGACTACTACTACCACACCTACACCGACTTCTACTACTACCGCAACCATAGCCACAGATACCACTATCACAACTACAGCCAAATCGACTTCCACGCTTACACCTCCCCCTATGATCACCACAACCACAACTATCCCCACGACTACTACTACCACACCTACACCGACTTCTACTACTACCGCAACCATAGCCACAGATACCACTATCACAACTACAGCCAAATCGACTTCCACGCTTACACCTACCCCTATGACCACCACAACCACAACTATCCCCACGACTACTACTACCACACCTACACCGACTTCTACTACTACCGCAACCATAGCCACAGATACCACTATCACAACTACAGCCAAATCGACTTCCACGCTTACACCTACCCCTATGATCACCACAACCACAACTATCCCCACGACTACTACTACCACACCTACACCGACTTCTACTACTACCGCAACCATAGCCACAGATACCACTATCACAACTACAGCCAAATCGACTTCCACGCTTACACCTACCCCTATGATCACCACAACCACAACTATCCCCACGACTACTACTACCACACCTACACCGACTTCTACTACTACCGCAACCATAGCCACAGATACCACTATCACAACTACAGCCAAATCGACTTCCACGCTTACACCTACCCCTATGATCACCACAACCACAACTATCTCCACGACTACTACTACCACACCTTCACCAACTTCTACTACTACCGCAACCATAGCCACAGATACCACTATCACAACTACAGCCAAATCGACTTCCACGCTTACACCTACCCCTATCATCACCACAACCACAACTATCCCCACGACTACTACTACCACACCCACACCGACTTCTACTACTACCGCAACCATAGCCACAGATACCACTATCACAACTACAGCCAAATCGACTTCCACGCTTACACCTACCCCTATGATCACCACAACCACAACTATCTCCACGACTACTACTACCACACCTTCACCAACTTCTACTACTACCGCAACCATAGCCACAGATACCACTATCACAACTACAGCCAAATCGACTTCTACGCTTACACCTACCCCTATGATCACCACAACCACAACTATCCCCACGACTACTACTACCACACCTACACCAACTTCTACTACTACTGCAACCATAGCCACGAATACCACTATCACAACTATAGCCAAATCGACTTCCACGCTTACACCTACCCCTATGATCACCACAACCACGACTATTCCCACGACTACTACTACCACACCCACACCAACTTCTACTACTACCGCAACCATACCCACAAATACCACTATCATAACTACAGCCAAATCGACTTCCACGCTTCCACCTACCCCTATGATCATCACAACCACAACTATCACCACGACTACTACTACCACACCCACACCAACTTCTACTACTACAGCAACCATAGCCACAGATACCACTATCACAACTACAGCCAAATCGACTTCCACGCATACACCTACCCCTATGATCACCACAACCACAACTATCCCCACGACCACTACTACCACACCTACACCGACTTCTACTACTACCGCAACCATAGCCACAGATACCACTATCACAACTACAGCCAAATCGACTTCCACGCTTACACCTACCCCTATGATCACCACAACCACAACTATCTCCACGACTACTACTACCACACCTTCACCAACTTCTACTACTACCGCAACCATAGCCACAGATACCACTATCACAACTACAGCGAAATCGACTTCCACACTTGCACCTACCCCTATGATCATCACAACCACAACAACTCATTCGACTACCACAATTATCTCTACGACTACTACTAACACAACCACAAATACTCTCTCGACTACTATAGCTACTACGAACACTACAAGCACAACTACTCCGACTATAAATACTTCTTCGACTAACAGCATAACCACAGTTAGTCCTACAACTGCTAAAATGAGAATTACGCGCTCGACTACCTCAACTACGCCTACAACTACTACAAACAGAACTATCCGTACGTCTTTCATAACCAGTACCATCCTCTCGATTAACACAATCACAACTACCACTACGAATACCATAACCACAACTATACCTACGACTAGTATAACCACAATTACCAGAACTACAACCATCCCCTCGACATCTATTTCCAAGATTACTGCAACCACAACTACTCCTACGACATATAGAAGTTCTGAACAAGATCACGGCAAAACAGAGATAGACGGCCTTAATACCGTTATGAGAAGTATTATATGGAATAAAGCTAAAGTAGAACACAAAGTTCTCACATCCACTAAAACTATTCCAACGATAACATTTATCAGAATTACCCCCACGAGTACAGCAACCACAGGTATTTTGACAATTACTACAACTCCTGTGACTATATTAAGCAAAATTTCAACAGCTCTAACCAGGAAAAAAACACCTACCTTTTTCATTGCAACTAAAAAGATTAAAAAAAACAGGAAACATAGCAAGCGTCGTTGCAAGAAGCGTCGTTGCAAGAAGCGTCGTCACTCAAGTATATGGGATTGGTAATTAGATATTTTTTTTAAAACGTAAATGTTTAAGTTGTGTAATCCTTTTTCTATAAGCAGATGCAGCCTGAATTAATTAAATTTGATTCTATAGATAACAATATTAGTTAGCCTTCTCTAACATCTTCCTATCTGTTCCAGACAAACAGTGATGGAAAACAATTTAGAATAAAATATTACAACCTATACTACCGTTCTATTATTAAGGAAGGAGATGGTCCGGGGTGGCGGTCATAAATAGACTGAATAGTTGGGAAACTATTTTATTAAAAGCCAACGTTTCGACCCGACTTTACTGAGTTAAAACTGAGTTCTAAGTGAAACTCCTTGCTGAACACTTCTTCCTGAAGAAGATCTACAAAGTCGGGTCGAAACGTTGGCTTTTAATAAAATAGTTTTGCCACTATTTATGACTGCCAACCCGTACCATTTCCTTCTTTTATGATTCGTAATGTTATAATGTTAGCTTTTAACATTTTTGGAGTTTTTCATTATTATAATAAAGGCTTAGCGAACCCAAAGATACGATGTCGATGCCACCAATCACTGTCTACAGACCGGACCCCGCCCAAACCCAATCCCATAAGATCAGCCTTACCCTTTGAACGCCAGGACATTAGTCGAGCAAATAGAGACATGGGTCAGAGAGCTCGATTGTGAATGTTGTGGGTTCGATTCTCCCTTCCCCCCAGGTCGGTTGATATTTATTATGTGGAAACCCTGACTTTGGTTGATACTCCGTGACAACCACTAATTAGTTAGACGTCAAGGGTTGGCGAAATGAAGCACAAGGCCCACATGCCGGACTAGTTCCCCCTCCAGTACCAGTACCGGTACTAATTGAACTCTTACTAGACGGCACAAGGCCATTACTTATTTTATTCATCTATTAGCCAATAAGCTCACCACTTTTACACATCCATTTTGATCACCGGTTAGCTATCGTCTCAGTTATATACATTCAGAACAGTTAAGGGATTAGGTGGCGTAAAGCTATTTTCGCCCATATTTCCGATTAAATCGTCCTTCTGTCTTTATAGTTTATGCAATACTTTATTTTTAAAAATACTTTTTTTTTTCTTTATAGGCCTTAGTAAAGCCTGCTTGCAGTTCAATATAATTTTGCTCTCAGCACAAAGGCTGGCCATTTCACTAAAGGAATATCATCCCTCATAAAAAATCTACATAAGTTCTTATTTTAATTTTATTTATTTATATATACATTACATCATGTTTTAGTCTTTCATAGAGCCTAATGGCCAGTTGCTCCCGATGTGTCTCAAGAGGTACTGTTTGTAATTCTAGCGCAGATATTGGAGTTGTTCTGCTCCCTCCTGTAACGAGTCTAATGGCTTGATTCTGGATTATGTCGAGCTTGTGTAATATCGCGTCCGAAGCAGTGATAACAAGTTCTCCTCCATATTCAATAACAGGGCGGACATATGTTTTGTAGGCAAGTGTTGTAACATCCCCCGTTGCTCCCTGTTTTGAGCCACCTAACGTCTGTATTAACGAAAGTCGTGTTGAAGCCTGTTCTGTTTGTTTTTCAATATGTTTATTCCAGGAGAAGATTTTGGATCGAAGATGGAACATAAAAGGGACACCAGGAACATCATTCCATCAGTACACTACCATAATCGTAGTATCCATTCAGTCCCGACCCATTTCACTTGTTTTGGCAATAAAATAAAATAATCACACAGAGGCCATGTCGGGCTATCTTTTATTCCGATGCCGTGGAAATGCTTCTGAAGGAAATCATGCCCTGTGAGCATTCTGAAGCATGCCACGGCTTTAGAGGTTCTGTTTTATTATAATTTTCGTTGAATCCATGACAAGAGGAATATCTGGTTGGATCATTCCAGAACCTAGTTTGACCAGTTTGTCAGCTTCACCATTTCCTTGGAGCCCGCAACGCCCTGGTATCCACTGGAAAGCGACTTCTGTCCCATTTTTCTTAAATCGGTACAAATACAGATCGCACTGAAGGACATTTGGATTCATATTATATCCATTTTGAAGAGACAAAATGGCTGCCTGTGAATCAACAAAGAAAGTTCTTTTGTTTCCGTTCAACTAATCTCTCAAGGCCCGAGTGAATGTCCTTTTCTTCCTTCAAACTTTGTGGCTATATTTCTGACCGGGGTGACAAGATGAAACTTCTTTGAATAAACTCCAGCTCTGGCATGTTTGCATGCTTTCAGCCCAGAACTATTAGTATATTCATGGAGCCATTCTGTTTCTGAGAATCGTTTTCCGATGGGTTATAGCGTTTAGTTGGTGAATTGGTGTTGAACCCTTAGAAACGTTCTGAATAAATTGGCTCATGAATGGAACTTGTATCAATGACGGGAGAGGCTCCCTTTCAGCTAGTTCTAGTCCTTTTCTTTGTATCAAACCTTCCACTGCCTTAGTGAAAGTAATTTGTGTTTTAAGGCGTTCAGGTGCGGGTTCATAGGTACTCCAGTAGCTGATCTTAAGACGTTTTAGCCTTTCATAGAGCGTAATGGCCAGTTGCTCCCGGTGTGTCTCAAGAGGTACTATGCCTGTTTGTTGTTCTAGCGCAGATATTGGAGTTGTTCTGCTCCCTCCTGTCACGAGTCTAATGGCTTGATTCTGGATTATGTCGAGCTTGTGTAATATCGCGTCCGAAGCAGTGATAACAAGTTCTCCTCCATATTCAATAACAGGGCGGACATATGTTTTGTAGGCAAGTGCTATAACATCCCCCGTTGCTCCCTGTTTTGAGCCACCTAACGTCTGTATTAACGAAAGTCGTGTTGAAGCCTGTTCTGTTTGTTTTTCAATATGTTTATTCCAGGAGAAGATTTTGGATCGAAGATGAAACATAAAAGGGACACCAGGAACATCATTCCATCAGTACACTACCATAATCGTAGTATCCATTCAGTCCCGACCCATTTCACTTGTTTTGGCAATAAAATAAAATAATAGATTTATT
Organism: Nezara viridula; assembly: GCA_928085145.1. Lineage (NCBI taxonomy): Eukaryota > Metazoa > Arthropoda > Insecta > Hemiptera > Pentatomidae > Nezara > Nezara viridula. Next base: position 149,087,566 of record OV725080.1, on the reverse strand, counting down.
TGTAACATAAATATAGTATTCTCCAATCAAGATATTTAAAACGTTTGCATTATTTTCCTATGTATTGTTTTACTTTTAAAGTTATAAATAGATATTACTTTGATTAAATCTGGATCTTTTAACAATTTTTCTTGCATGCCACCATATATATACATATAGATACGGATAGTAAATCGGAAAATATATTTGACACTTTTTTGTATGCATTTTCTTGGTAGTTTATCGTTGACCGACTCCAGTTTATCTTAAAATTATCCAGAACACCTTGGGTGTCGCATCCATAGGTCAGGAAGTCGAACGAACTTAGTCGGGAGGAACTTTCAAGTAGTTTCCACCGATCATACTCACTTAAGCTACATTACTACCGTGAACTTTTTAAATATATAATTTTATTTTATTAACGTTTTTATTCTAATTACGTATTATAGTTAATTATTTTTTACTATTGAACTAAGTAAGTGACAAAAAATAGCACATTTGATTTTTCCAAACTACAGAGTAATCTATGGTTATCGACATGACCATCCACCACTTCGTTTCAAAATGGCGGCGTATCATGTTTTATATAAGCTGCTTTGGAATTATAAGTAAAAACCATTAAAAATAAAATTCTAGTTTATTCCTTGCACATCCCCGAAAAGGAGGAAAAAGATTATGAAATACTATAAAATTTGTTTGTGCTTAACATAGAAATATATTTTGATAAAATGTTTCATTTGAAGAGGAAATCAAATTAATAACAAAAAATATAGAAACATACCAGCTAAAGAACTTTCAAAACATGTTTTATATAACTTTAAAATATTTTCTGTGCATGAAAATTCTGTGCTTACCATAATTTATTTTTTTCATATGGCGGAACATTTCATATGGTTATATGAAAAATAATTTAACTATTTATATACTTAAATAATTAAAAAAAATCATTATAGGACTATTGAGATTAAATGAATATGATCAAGCTTAGAACGAATTTTAACTAACAATATCTATGATAAACTTCGCCAAAAGCGATACATATATTCAAATGAGATCGACCAGATATTTTGGTATATTACCATTTGTAAATAGTAGACTACTGTGTAATAATTTGCAGTGATTTTTATTTTCAGGTTTTTGAGGTTCTGGCCGTTTTCCCTCTTTGCCTGATGGAATTCAATCTTCATCAAATCATCTCAACATGATGATACGTTTCATTTTACTAAAAAATTCATCAAATAAAACAGTTTTATATTTTTTTAAAAATAAATAACTAAATTATATACTTATGGCTTGTATCCTCCCTTGCCCCCTTAAATGACTAAATTGTTAAATCTTATGATTTAGAGCTGCTGAGAGTTAAACGTTTTTTTAAGTGAAAACTTATTTAGGGCGCGTATTGCACTTCTTTGTGGAGAGTGAATTAGATTGATCCGGAAGATTTTAACGCTCAGATAAAATCGGCTATAGTCGATTAATTAAAATGTTTTTACGTATGGTTTAAAATATTTTAGAAACTAAAATTAGGATCTGCATACTGTGTGGGCAATTGTTCAGCATTTCATCCACTATGTAATACGCTATAATTCAAAATTGTATCTTAAAGTGAAGCCGTGTTAGGAAGGCGGAAAAGTAAAAAAACAGTGTCGAAAATCAAATGATAACGAGGTTAGCTGAATATATGGATTAAAATATTTCAGATACTAAAAATCGAACCTGTATACTGTAACAGATGGAAATGTTTACCATTTTGTCTTCTTTGTAATGAGCTATTATACAAAATTTTATCTTAACCCAACACCGTATTAGAGAGTGGGAGAGGGAAAAAGGCAGAGTCCAAATCCGAATGATAATATATAGTTCAAATCCTAATATTGTTACAACATTGAAATTTTATTTTAACAACAGTATTAACAATATATAAAAAAGAAGAAGATAAATAATATAAATGAGAATATTAGCAGTAATTCTTAGGAATAATGGAAAAAATATAATAATATAGAATTACATAACCTTCCAGCAGGAGATTTCCACATAAATATTACACAGTCGTTGGATACAACTACTTAATATCACTAATTTAAATAAGTAAATTATAAATCATTAAGGACATTTTTAGATTTACCTTGCTTTGATGTCTATATTTTATGCAATAGAACTTTGGTATTAACTTTAAAACTTTCTTATTAAACGAAATTAAACTAATTAACCCTAACTACAATACATCTAGAATACATGGATTAGTATAAAATGTAAAAGTGGCGCTCCACTTATTCCTATCATCAGTAATATCAATGAGGAAACTGCAAAAATTGGCTAAATATCTCAATTCCACACTCAATAACCTAAAATCAGGGTGATGTAAAAAACCCGATGGATGTGGATCAAATGCTTGAAGGAATATACAAATAGACAATAGGTAAATATTGTTTACAAGTCGGAATAAGAATAGATTCTTTCCATTCTTCAGGTAATTTCTCGTTCACCCAGATCTTTTTAACCAACCGATGTATTTTTGAAACTCCAGCTTCCTCGCATGCCTTAATTAGTTCAGTAGGAATATTATCGATTCCCGCTGCTTTATATGATTTTAATTTTCCGATAGCTACTTCAACTTCTTTTTTACTTGGTCCTTCTATTAACGGTTTTAGCACTCTGATACTCAGAAGGAGGACACAGATCATAATTTCCCGTATTTAAAATATTGTCAAAGTTAAGGACCACTTTGACAATATTTTAAATACGGGTCTGTTTATACCTTTGTACATGTCTCTTACGTTATTTTCGATTTTATTAGTTTCTATTTTAATTATTTTATTTTTAAGATACTCCCTTTTTTTATTTTTGAGCAATTTTGTGGTTTCGTTCTTTGAGATTCGGAAGTATTCCAGATTGTCTTCGCTAGGATTATTTAGAGCTTTTAATTTAGCGGCTCTTCTTTTTTCACACATGTTTAAGCAATCTTCATCAAACCACGGTTTGTTATTCTTATTTTCCTTTTTTACACGAGTTACCGACCGCTTTAATATTATCTCTGATCTCTATCCATAACTTGTCAATATCCTCGTGGTCCTCGTCAGGAAGCTCTAAAGCTTCAAACCTATTCTTAACATCTAGCTCGAATTGGTTTCTAATTGATGGATTTTTTAATTTTTCCAAATTAAAATTCTCAAAATCGAAACGGTTTTCTTTTCTCTTTTTTATATTAAGTTTTTGTCGAAGTTTCGCGATTACTAATTCATGATCCGACCCACATTCTGCTCCGCGATAAGACCGTACATTAATTATACTGCTTTGCCAGCTATGTTGTATCAAGACATGATCGATTTGATTTCGTGTTTGCGAATCCGGTGATGTCCAAGTATATTTATGAATATCCTTATGTTTAAACGTCGTACTTTTAATTATCAGGTTTTTCGAGATGGCAAAGTTTATCAGACGGATCCCATTATCATTACTATATTCGTGCAAACTTTCTTTACCAATCGTCGGAATATAAACTTCTTCCCTTCCTACCTTTGCGTTCGCGTCACCTATAATTATTTTCATGTAGTTTCGCGGTAGTTTATCATAAACCCATTCGAGTTTATCGTAAAATTCACTTTTGACTTCATCGTCACTGTCTTCGGTCGGACAATGTATGTTTATTAATGCGATTTTAAACCAACGTCCCTGAAATGTAGCTACCGAAATTCTATAACTAAAGAATTGTACGTCCCTCAAAGCGGATAGTAATCTACTCCTAATTAGAAACCCGGTACCTAAACAATGATTCCCGCTTCCTCCGTACCAAATAGTGTACTTCCCTTCCCTCATCGAGCCCTCCCCTGGCCAGCGAACCTCTTGCAGAGCCACGACATCCAAATTGTACCCATTTACCTCATTCGCGACCGATTTTAGCCCCCCTGCTGTGTTTAAACTCCTTACGTTCCACGTACCAATATTTAAATCCCTATATTTCAACTTGCGCCATGAATCCCCTAAAGTAGTCCCCACCCGGAGACCCGAACGGGGGACTAATTTATCTCCGGATAATGAGCGTTTTACCTTAGGGAGATCCATGACTTTTTGTGGTGTTTGGTGAACTAAAGATATGTGAGTAGGGCGTTCAATCCTACGTCACACCCTCCAGCAAGTCTGGTGGGCCCCTACCTCCAGCAAGTCTGGAGGTCCCCTCCCTCCAGTAAGTCTGGAGGGCCCCTCTCATTGTTGGTCAGCGAGTCCATCGGACTTAGCCGGGAGGAACTTCCAAGGAATTTCCACCGACCATCCCCACATCCGCCACCCGTGGGACGCTCCTCATACGCGGTAATGAGCCCGCGCGAGGACCCTGTAAAATAAACATTAAAAAAGAATTACTTCAGAAATTCAATATTAATAATTAAAAACACATATTATTTTTAATGATAGTACATTAAACTGTTTTACTGAAATATCACACCTTTAAAATAGGGGTTGAAACAGTTATTTTTTTTTTAACAAATGAGGTAAAATTCAACTGTTTGAAAAAACGTTTATCAATAAGAGATTAAAGGGAAAAGTTTTTTTTTTAACCGTTAAAAAAAGTTCTAACTTAAAAAAGTTTGTACTTATTTAATAGATATATAAATGCCATAAAAAAATATTTCTTAAACTTTTACTTATTCCCTCTAAAATATAAGTACAAAAAAATACAAATTATGATAGAGATTCATAATTATTACACTGCTCAAGACTCAATAGAATGTCAAACTAATAAATTTTGGTGATCCTGGAAAATATTTTATTATTTACTTGGTAGAACAATACACAATACAAAGCTTTAATGTTTTTTAATTAATGTAATTCTCAGTATCTCGTTCAGTATATTGTAAATATTTGCGATGTTAAATGTGTGATTATAGTTTCTGTTAATAAAAACATAAAAGTATATTACTTTTTCATTAAAACTTATTCAAGTAAATGGTTTATAAAAACTGTTATCATTGAGGTTTGAAAATAGATGTTTTTAGTGATAATAGGATGAAAATGAAATAAATAAATCATTCTCCAACAGCTTTGCTTTATTAACAAATCAAATATCCAAATTAAGAAGGCCTAACTAAAGTTCATGGTTGTAGCCGTGATAATAAGAGTAAAAAGAAATTAATATAATAGAGCAAGACTGAAAAAACTTGAAAGAAATCTTTCTCCCAGTGTTTAAGATAAACAGGCACTATCAACACAAACCCACTCTCATGTGCCACATGTCTCATCAAATTAATATATTATCAAACGTTATTGTCCTCTGATGACTTATGTTTTATTCCTAGTAAAAAACCACCGCTCACTCCCCCCCTTTTATTTTAGTTTTTTCGTTGTACAAATCCATTTAAACTTACAACTAGGAATTTTTTTCTTACTTATTACACATTATTTTTTTATCTTATAGAATAGAAAATAATTTTATTCTGGGACGAAGTACCTTTAGAATAACAAAATGTACAAAATTAAAATATTATATCTGACCAAATAAAATCAAACATCAAAAATAAAAATAAAAAGAAATAAGTAAAGAAAATATTTGTTAAACATACTATATACTAAATAAAAAAATAAATATAGATATATTATAATGTTTTTTTCCAATTATAATTCATATCTAAAGTCATATATATATATATATATATATATATATATATATATATATATATATGTGTGTGTGTATGTATACAACATAATTATAAAACCTTTTAAATTTATTGTTCAAATCATGAATGGGACGTCATAGTTATAATACCATAATCATGTTTAGGATTTGGTTCGTACTTAGATTATTCCTAATATTTTTTTTTAAATTATTACTAAACTTCAATAGTGTTAAATCACTTTTTTTTATTAAATTTTGATTTTGTACTTTACCTGCATGATTGTTAATCCAGCTCATTCGCGTAATGGAAACTGATGTAGTCTGTTCTTTGTGTGTTTCTTGATTACTGTTTTATTGATTTTATCCTTAATTTGGATCGATTTTTCTTCCATGTTCCTAATAATTTCTTCTACTGCTTCCTTTATATTTCCATCAATCGTAGGTGAAGGTGCCATTTCCGGACTTATGGGCAATCTCCCCGGGCCACTGATCTGTTGGAGCGCAAATAAAATGCATCTTAAAATAATTAATTTTAGTCTATGAATAAAGCAACTGTATTAGAAAAATGTTTAATAAAAAAAATGTAATATTACATTATTTAAAATAGCTTAAGAAATAAATTTAATTTTTTTGGTAAAGGAGAGGGAGAGAGGAGATGACGTCATTGACTGGGGGGAGGGCGGGGTGTCGAATGTCTGAGGCCGGTACTGGAACATACATATACCTCTAATCTAAATTTACCCGATACTTCAAACAATTATAAATTCATTTTCTTTGCTCTTTCTTCTTTATTTCTACCATGTATTATGTTTATTTCTCCGATTTTTCTCAAAGTCTAAAAAAAAATCAGCTATATTTAAATAGTTTCCTTATTTAATTATCAAATCCGTTGCAATCGTTAATGTGCTTATTATTAATGATAATAATGATAGTATAATCTTTTAGATGTGACAGGTATGTTTCATTTATATTATCTTCTGATTCTAGGAACATTCAAACTAGTTATCTTAATGTTATTTAATTATTTGTTGGGGTAATGAATATTTTGCTGCTGTTATTTTATTTCTTCATTGCAAATAAACCCATTTCATGTTTGTTGCTTTAATTCTTCTGCATAGTTTCAACTTTTGGTATATTTTACTGATTCATTTATATAAAATTCTAATTATGAATTTATCTTCGTTTTAAACGATGTATAAAGGTCACTTTAACAAATTAATCAACAATGATAAGTTTCAAAAGTACCTTACATGTCCTCACACCAACGCTGCAACAGTCTCTATAAAAAATAAATAGAATTCAGAACTTTTTTTTTTTTTTTTTTTTGTGCAGCCTATGCTGACGATATCGCAGTCTATGCATCCAGCCTTAACGCAGAGAGAGCTCTCATGAAAGCACAGAATGCCACAGATACCATCGTCAAGGAGCTTGAGAAGAACGGCATACAGGTAAATCCTAATAAGACCGATGCCATAGTGATGTCATTTCAGCAAGGAAAGAAGCCCCTGCCCACTCACTTCACCATTGGTGGAGTGGACCAGCGGATCTCCAACTCAGTCCTCTACCTAGGCGTGACTCTGGATAGGCACCTCACCTTTACTAGTCACGTCAACCAGAGGCTCAAGCTGGCTCGGAAAAAGGAGTATAGGCTCTACCACCTGCTAAAGTCGCCGCAACTCTCGTTGAGACTAAAACTGCAAATCTACAAGGCGGTCATCAGGCCTACGCTGCTCTATGGTGCACCGTTGCTCCGCCACCTGTATAAGTCCACGCTCAAGAAACTCCAGAGTTATCAAAACTCCATCCTTCGGCGAATAGTCAGAGGTACCACCCTGCAAAGGGCAAAGAATGTAAAGATCCGAGAGGAGCTGCGGCTCCCATCGGTGCCTGAGTTCATAGGCCGAAGACACGTCAAATTTTTCGATGGGCTGAAGGTCTGTGCTAACCCGCTTTTCCAGGAAATAGTACCGCCGCCCAGGCCTGGGAGGTGGCAAGGTAAAGTCCCCTTGGTTGACGTTCTCGCCGAGGGAAGGGGTTTGGACTCTGTAGTTCACACCCACTAACAATAATATAAATAACAAATTAATGCAGGGCGGTCCCTCCACGCCCAGTGGTATAATAAAAGGCCTCTGGCCACAGATGCAAAGAACGCATACAGCGTGCAGAGCCCTCTTAACTTAAAATGCCCTTGGGCAATAAAAGGAAAGTTGAAAATTTATGTATATATACATTTATATACATACTGAATTTATTCAAGAAATTCCTGGGGGGTAGGAAAAAAAAAAAAAAAAAAAAAAAAAAAAAAAAAAAAAAAAAAAAAAAAAAAAGAACTTTTTTGCAGAACTTAGCCTAGAATATATATCTTTTTCTTTTAGCCGCCATGTGAGGATTGTTTGAGCTTGGAAGATTGAAGGTTGTAATCGGAGTGAATTATTTTAGTTTAAAGGATATATCTTTAAACATACTCAACACAGTAGTTTTAGGACAATGAATTGCACAACACTCTTCCGACTTCATCTTAAGTAGGGGACAACTTCCTCTCCATGGAGAGGAAGTCATGTATCAAAATGTACATGGTACTTAGAAACGAGGAACAACTTCCTAGTTCGATTGCCAATATGTTAAAAATATTCTCTCTCAGGACCAGACTTGAAAATAATAACAAAAAAAAAATAAATAAAAAGAATGAATAGTTTCTAGTTCGCCTTAATGAGTCATACAAAGGTATTTTAACAATAAGTAAATTTTTACAATCCTAACGATAGAGGATGTCTGTAACTATGGACATGTAAAGTTTGTAAACTAAATTAATAATAATATAACTAATAAAGCTTTAAAAAATAAAATTAAATAAAAATATAAAACTCCAATGGTAATAGAGTTCGCATTGGAATATCTAGCAAAGTTTGGATTTCAGTCAATGCGACAATATTGGAAATGATATTAGGCAAAACGATATTAAATGAATTCGTCTATTGTTTCTATTTGAAGTTCACAATGAGGTTGGCCATTTCTGACAAGCTAACGGACATCTAATGCAATTGTCATGGTTTTATTTTGTAAGGTTGGTTTTTTTTTTGGTTTTTTTTCGTATAGAACTAATTCGTTATACTACCGTACGAATAAAAAATTAGACTCAAAGATAAAAATGTTTATTGAACACTTCCCAGCGTAATCAGTCCTTAGGAACCTATAAATACAGAGGATGGATAATCAAAAGATAAGTATTCGTCGTTAGCTCTTGCAGTTTCTCAGTCTATCAGTAAGACTAGAAACTATTCATTCTTTTTATTTATTTTTTTTTTGTTATTATTTTCAAGTCGGATCCTGAGAGAGAATATATTTAACATATTGGCAATCGAACTAGGAAGTTGTTCCTCGTTTCTAAGTACCATGTACATTTTGATACATGACTTCCTCTCCATGGAGAGGAAGTTGTCCCCTACTTAAGATGAAGCCGGAAGAGTGTTGTACACTTCATTGTCCTAAAACTACTGTGTTGAGTATGTTTAAAGATAAATCCTTTAAACTAAAATAATTCACTCCGATTACAACCTTCAATCTTCCAAGCTCAAACCCTCCTCACATGGCGACTAAAAGAAAAAGATATATATTCTAGGCTAAGTTCTGCAAAAAAGTTCTGAATTCTATTTATTTTTTATAGAGACTGTTGCAGCGTTGGTGTGAGGACATGTAAGGTACTTTTGAAAAAAAATAAATAAAAAGAATGAATAGTTTCTAGTCTTACTGATAGACTGAGAAACTGCAAGAGCTAACGACGAATACTTATCTTTTGATTATCCATCCTCTGTATTTATAGGTTCCTAAGGACTGATTACGCTGGGAAGTGTTCAATAAACATTTTTATCTTTGAGTCTAATTTTTTATTCGTACGGTAGTATAACGAATTAGTTCTATACGAAAAAAAACCAAAAAAAAAACCAACCTTACAAAATAAAACCATGACAATTGCATTAGATGTCCGTTAGCTTGTCAGAAATGGCCAACCTCATTGTGAACTTCAAATAGAAACAATAGACGAATTCATTTAATATCGTTTTGCCTAATATCATTTCCAATATTGTCGCATTGACTGAAATCCAAACTTTGCTAGATATTCCAATGCGAACTCTATTACCATTGGAGTTTTATATTTTTATTTAATTTTATTTTTTAAAGCTTTATTAGTTATATTATTATTAATTTAGTTTACAAACTTTACATGTCCATAGTTACAGACATCCTCTATCGTTAGGATTGTAAAAATTTACTTATTGTTAAAATACCTTTGTATGACTCATTAAGGCGAACTAGAAACTATTCATTCTTTTTATTTATTTTTTTTTTGTTATTATTTTCAAGTCTGGTCCTGAGAGAGAATATTTTTAACATATTGGCAATCGAACTAGGAAGTTGTTCCTCGTTTCTAAGTACCATGTACATTTTGATACATGACTTCCTCTCCATGGAGAGGAAGTTGTCCCCTACTTAAGATGAAGTCGGAAGAGTGTTGTGCAATTCATTGTCCTAAAACTACTGTGTTGAGTATGTTTAAAGATATATCCTTTAAACTAAAATAATTCACTCCGATTACAACCTTCAATCTTCCAAGCTCAAACAATCCTCACATGGCGGCTAAAAGAAAAAGATATATATTCTAGGCTAAGTTCTGCAAAAAAGTTCTGAATTCTATTTATTTTTTATAGAGACTGTTGCAGCGTTGGTGTGAGGACATGTAAGGTACTTTTGAAACTTATCATTGTTGATTAATTTGTTAAAGTGACCTTTATACATCGTTTAAAACGAAGATAAATTCATAATTAGAATTTTATATAAATGAATCAGTAAAATATACCAAAAGTTGAAACTATGCAGAAGAATTAAAGCAACAAACATGAAATGGGTTTATTTGCAATGAAGAAATAAAATAACAGCAGCAAAATATTCATTACCCCAACAAATAATTAAATAACATTAAGATAACTAGTTTGAATGTTCCTAGAATCAGAAGATAATATAAATGAAACATACCTGTCACATCTAAAAGATTATACTATCATTATTATCATTAATAATAAGCACATTAACGATTGCAACGGATTTGATAATTAAATAAGGAAACTATTTAAATATAGCTGATTTTTTTTAGACTTTGAGAAAAATCGGAGAAATAAACATAATACATGGTAGAAATAAAGAAGAAAGAGCAAAGAAAATGAATTTATAATTGTTTGAAGTATCGGGTAAATTTAGATTAGAGGTATATGTATGTTCCAGTACCGGCCTCAGACATTCGACACCCCGCCCTCCCCCCAGTCAATGACGTCATCTCCTCTCTCCCTCTCGTTTACCAAAAAAATTAAATTTATTTCTTAAGCTATTTTAAATAATGTAATATTACATTTTTTTTATTAAACATTTTTCTAATACAGTTGCTTTATTCATAGACTAAAATTAATTATTTTAAGATGTTTGCATTTTATTTGCGCTCCAACAGACCAGTGGCCCGGGGAGATTGCCCATAAGTCCGGAAATGGCACCTTCACCTACGATTGATGGAAATATAAAGGAAGCAGTAGAAGAAATTATTAGAAACATGGAAGAAAAATCGATCCAAATTAAGGATAAAATCAATCAAACAGTAATCAAGAAACACACAAAGAACAGACTACATCAGTTTCCATTACGCGAATGAGCTGGATTAACAATCATGCAGGTAAAGTACAAAATCAAAATTTAATAAAAAAAAGTGATTTAACACTATTGAAGTTTAGTAATAATTTAAAAAAAAATATTAGGAATAATCTAAGTACGAACCAAATCCTAAACATGATTATGGTATTATAACTATGACGTCCCATTCATGATTTGAACAATAAATTTAAAAGGTTTTATAATTATGTTGTATACATACATATATATATATATATATATATATATATATATATATATATATATATATATATATATATATATATATATGACTTTAGATATGAATTATAATTGGAAAAAAACATTATAATATATCTATATTTATTTTTTTATTTAGTATATAGTATGTTTAACAAATATTTTCTTTACTTATTTCTTTTTATTTTTATTTTTGATGTTTGATTTTATTTGGTCAGATATAATATTTTAATTTTGTACATTTTGTTATTCTAAAGGTACTTCGTCCCAGAATAAAATTATTTTCTATTCTATAAGATAAAAAAATAATGTGTAATAAGTAAGAAAAAAATTCCTAGTTGTAAGTTTAAATGGATTTGTACAACGAAAAAACTAAAATAAAAGGGGGGGAGTGAGCGGTGGTTTTTTACTAGGAATAAAACATAAGTCATCAGAGGACAATAACGTTTGATAATATATTAATTTGATGAGACATGTGGCACATGAGAGTGGGTTTGTGTTGATAGTGCCTGTTTATCTTAAACACTGGGAGAAAGATTTCTTTCAAGTTTTTTCAGTCTTGCTCTATTATATTAATTTCTTTTTACTCTTATTATCACGGCTACAACCATGAACTTTAGTTAGGCCTTCTTAATTTGGATATTTGATTTGTTAATAAAGCAAAGCTGTTGGAGAATGATTTATTTATTTCATTTTCATCCTATTATCACTAAAAACATCTATTTTCAAACCTCAATGATAACAGTTTTTATAAACCATTTACTTGAATAGGTTTTAATGAAAAAGTAATATACTTTTATGTTTTTATTAACAGAAACTATAATCACACATTTAACATCGCAAATATTTACAATATACTGAACGAGATACTGAGAATTACATTAATTAAAAAACATTAAAGCTTTGTATTGTGTATTGTTCTACCAAGTAAATAATAAAATATTTTCCAGGATCACCAAAATTTATTAGTTTGACATTCTATTGAGTCTTGAGCAGTGTAATAATTATGAATCTCTATCATAATTTGTATTTTTTTGTACTTATATTTTAGAGGGAATAAGTAAAAGTTTAAGAAATATTTTTTTATGGCATTTATATATCTATTAAATAAGTACAAACTTTTTTAAGTTAGAACTTTTTTTAACGGTTAAAAGAAAAACTTTTCCCTTTAATCTCTTATTGATAAACGTTTTTTCAAACAGTTGAATTTTACCTCATTTGTTAAAAAAAAAATAACTGTTTCAACCCCTATTTTAAAGGTGTGATATTTCAGTAAAACAGTTTAATGTACTATCATTAAAAATAATATGTGTTTTTAATTATTAATATTGAATTTCTGAAGTAATTCTTTTTTAATGTTTATTTTACAGGGTCCTCGCGCGGGCTCATTACCGCGTATGAGGAGCGTCTCACGGGTGGCGGATGTGGGGATGGTCGGTGGAAATTCCTTGGAAGTTCCTCCCGGCTAAGTCCGATGGACTCGCTGACCAACAATGAGAGGGGCCCTCCAGACTTACTGGAGGGAGGGGACCTCCAGACTTGCTGGAGGTAGGGGCCCACCAGACTTGCTGGAGGGTGTGACGTAGGATTGAACGCCCTACTCACATATCTTTAGTTCACCAAACACCACAAAAAGTCATGGATCTCCCTAAGGTAAAACGCTCATTATCCGGAGATAAATTAGTCCCCCGTTCGGGTCTCCGGGTGGGGACTACTTTAGGGGATTCATGGCGCAAGTTGAAATATAGGAATTTAAATATTGGTACGTGGAACGTAAGGAGTTTAAACACAGCAGGGGGGCTAAAATCGGTCGCGAATGAGGTAAATGGGTACAATTTGGATGTCGTGGCTCTGCAAGAGGTTCGCTGGCCAGGGGAGGGCTCGATGAGGGAAGGGAAGTACACTATTTGGTACGGAGGAAGCGGGAATCATTGTTTAGGTACCGGGTTTCTAATTAGGAGTAGATTACTATCCGCTTTGAGGGACGTACAATTCTTTAGTGATAGAATTTCGGTAGCTACATTTCAGGGACGTTGGTTTAAAATCGCATTAATAAACATACATTGTCCGACCGAAGACAGTGACGATGAAGTCAAAAGTGAATTTTACTATAAACTCGAATGGGTTTATGATAAACTACCGCGAAACTACATGAAAATAATTATAGGTGACGCGAACGCAAAGGTAGGAAGGGAAGAAGTTTATATTCCGACGATTGGTAAAGAAAGTTTGCACGAATATAGTAATGATAATGGGATCCGTCTGATAAACTTTGCCATCTCGAAAAATCTGATAATTAAAAGTACGACGTTTAAACATAAGGATATTCATAAATATACTTGGACATCAACGGATTCGCAAACTAAATAATAATTTTCAGGCAATGAATAATGTGGAGTGATTAACAAAACTGATACTAGATGTCGCGAACTACACCTTTGCTGTAGTAGTTTTAACAAGACAGAGTAAAAATAATGGTTTTCATTTTTTATTGATTTTTTTTGTTTTAATTTTATTGGAATAATAATAATACAATCTGCCACAATCAAGGGCATTGGGTATTAAGTTTTTTATTTTCTATTGATAGAAAATTTATCTTAATTTTTTTTTTAGTAGCCTGTTACAATTTGTAGGCCTCCTCGAATTAAGAGGGTATGGTATAACATTCCGAGGGGACCAGGCGTATTGGGAAGAATCGCCGAGATTCGATCCTGTGATCTTAGCTTTACTAGTATAGTGCGCCGACCACTCTGCTACACCGGCCTCGTGATTAATTTTAATTAAATAATAATAATTAAGTTTAGAATGTTAACTGTATTTTTTTAGTCAGAAAATTACAATAACGATTCTATTTTTTTTTTTTTTGTGTTCTATATATTTTTTAGTCTGGAATGTAAAATTTAGAATGTGGAGTCAAGTATGTTTCAGTGATAAAAGCAATGTCAGTCCATTTTTCATGTAGGTACATGTCAAGTTCAGTCATGTGTTGGTGTATACTATTTGCGTTCCAGAGAAGAACCGACATGGAGCCCACAGTCAACCGATTAGTAGCCATAACTGGAGGATTACGTTTGTGCAACGTGGGACAGTTCTTGGAGAAGGCTAGATAGAAACTGGATGAGGTTATTCAACCCACTAACTAAGTCGAGGAGATGAAGGTGATTTCCTGGGAATTTCGTAGGAGAAGTTCCCAGTTTTGATCCTAGATTTTAAGAATCATGTTTTGAAGGACCTGAATGAGTTTGCTGAATCTGCGGAAGAGAAGGAAACTCGTCTATACCTGAGGATGTGCTAGTTTGTGCTTTTTGGGGACTTTGCATATTTTTACGAAGATTGCGTACTTCCTTCAGTTGTTTTATAGTTACACAACCTCTATAATTTGCTGGATGGGATCCGCTACAATTTGCACATGTTGCTGCGGTCTCTCTTGTCTTTTTGCAGAAGGTGATATCATGTCATTAGCCATATCTTACGTAATTTGGGGAGTGATTACAGTAAGCCTTCGTGTGGTTATACTGCTGACAATGAATGCACTGTGGAATCATTCTTTTCTTTCTTGGTTCTTATATTTTCACTCTAGTATAATAAAAGAATTCAATATAAAAAATGTTGTCATTATATGTGGCTTTCGAGATATCGATAAAGAGCAAGGGAAGTGGATTTTTATATCGGGAAATAATAACGTTCACAATACTTGTGGCCTCGTAGCCTAGGCATTTTAATTCGTATTTTATAGTTTCAATTGGAGTAGCATGGTGTAAGTTTTTTAATACGATTCTCGGATTTCTATCTTCTATTAACTGATAGGTTAATAAATGAATCGTTCAAATAACCCTGCTTTTTTATCCGGTAAAATCATCAACAATAGCAACATTACATACCATTCATGGTGATAAGACACACTTCATCAACTCTCATGCATAAAATTATATTATGCGAACTTCAGCGGTCGACGAAACGATCTGCTGTGACGATGAGAGTTTATACATTGCTGGTATTTATAGTAAGTATTTTACTTATGTTACTAATAAAACTAAATTGCAATATTATTTTTTTTTATGTATAGTGCTACATATCATCATAACTTCCTCTTCTTCATATCATCAGATATTGATTGACTAGTTTCTATAAACAGTTCTTCATTGGTCCTTTATACTTTTTCTTTATAATAATCTTTTAAATAAGATTTTTCCTTAAAATATTTCAATACTTCTTACTTGGTTAGTTACTTGCTGTATATCAAAACAGACTTTATAATAGCATTATGAACTATTTATAGGATGTAAAAAAAAAAAAAATGACCGCTTTCGAACCAAATATTTGTATTATTATTTCTTTGATATAAAATAAAATTATTACTTTGGGATGGCTGTCAAAGAACTCTTGGACCGCGATTTTAACTTTACAAAATTAATATTTTTTTTCCTTTGAATAAAATGAGTCATGGACTAAATAAGTAGTAATCTGATGGTGCGAGGCCTGGACTATATGGTGGATGAGGCAGAAGTTTTCAGGCAAGGGTTTTTAAAAATAAATTTTCTCAAATTTCTAACCTCTTAGCTGATTGCTAACGAGTAAGTTCGTGAGAGACCAGTCTACTGCTCTTTTTTACCTTTCCCAAGGTGAGTAGATGACGAATAACAGTGTTTTCGACACACCACACTCCCTGTCATGTCCGCGAGTACTTGTGAAAGTATTTGCCTCAACAGCAGAACCTCAATATCTATTAATAGTCGCCTGGAACCCTTCTTTCTTTCCAACGTCGTATCTCCACAGCTAATTTTATTCGAAACAACGCCGCGCAGTGCGTTGGTGAAGGACATATTCCTCTTCATATTCAATAAGTTCACGAGTAGTTTCATCGGTTGTGAAATTATTTTTCCAGCAATGCCTTAAAATTACGAGAGTTTCGTTGGACACTGTCATGTTTCTACTTTGAAACAAATAATTAAACTGAGATTTTTTTTTTGAAGAAGTTGAATGGGATTAAACAAACTTACATAATGCCCTAAAGGGATTATTAAGTATTTAATAGGATTAAAATATTTACAGTTCTTTGAAATTTTGATAAAACTATATTTATTTTTTTATACACCCTATTACATGCTAGTCAATTTCCTACCATTAGCTATTCTCTGAGATTATTGTAGAGGCGAGGTATTGTAATCTGTTTAGTCTCGGGAACAATTTATTCGCAGGCCACGTTGTAGGGGTGAAATATTCGGTTTATTATCATATATTTTGTTTTACCCTCATTTACTTGTAGACAGATTCGTTCTATTTCAATTTCAGTGTCTTATCAAATTTCTCAATGTCCGCTTCCAAGGATTGCCTAATTATCCGCCTATCCAATGATTTTATGACTAAAAATAATATTTTTTTTAATACTTTTATTATGATATTTACAACTGTATTATAATGAATACATCAAGTAAATGTGTAAAGAGAAATATTATCACATGAAACACGCTTGTTGAGAAATTACCCATTGGTAGCACTCTAATAATTTGTCTACATGAGAAGATCACGAGGCCATCTACTTCAGAGGGTTATCAGACGCTTCGGAGGGTTATCAGGAATCGAAGAGGAAGCAAGGTTAGAAACAAGAGGATTCGGATGGTTATGGAGTTTATTATGGAAGGATAGGTATTTAGATTTGGCCAAATCGGAAATATATGGAACATTGAGGTCTTTATGGATTATTTTATTAGTGACAAAGTAAGGAGCATTGAGGATTTTACTAAGGATTTTGGATTATAAGGATTGGATGCGGGAGGAATTCGATGGTTTAGTGGAGCCCCATAGCTCAACTCCGTAAGTCGAAATAGAACTTATTATGGTCAAGTATATGAGTCTTTTGTAATTAATGGGAAGTTTAGAGCGTTTGTCTAGTAAGTGTTGGAGTAGTCGGAAATGTCGAGCGGTTTCTTGTCGTTTCAGTCTGGTATGAGGATTCCAAGTTAGACGTTTGTCCAAGTGAAGTCCAAGGATCGGATTTGTTCAACAGAGATAAGTGGGGTATTATTAAAGGATACTGTGGGACATGAGGTCATAGGTTTACGTCGAAGGGTAAAGGTAAGGTGATTTGCTGGAATTTATTAGAATTTATTTTAATCCTCCAGTTTTGACACCATTCTTCAAGGCTTGTGATGTGTGATTGAAGAGTTTAGGATGCAATGGTTGGGTCATTATTAATTGATAGGACTCATGTATCATCGGCATACGTGGTAATAACAGTGTTAGGATGGGTTGGGATGCCAGCTGTATAAACTGTGTAAAGGATAGGACCAAGGATACTACCTTGAGGAACTCCGGCAGATTGAGAAAAGAGGGATAAATAGGTATTATTGTGATTTACTTTGAAGTGCCTATCAGTAAGATAGGAACTAATGATAAGAAAATATGTAGGAGGAAGGAATGTACGGAGTTTGTAAAGCAATTTCGGATGCCAGACTCGATCAAACGCCTGTTCAACGTCGAGAAAAACTCCAGTGCAATACATTCTGCGCTCCAATGCAGAGGAGACGACGTCTACCACACGATGACATTGCTGGATAGTGGAATGGGATGTGCGGAATCCAAATTGGTGATCAATGATTATGTGGTTAGAATCTAGGATGGGATACAGGCCTTTTCAGATGAGCTTCTCCAGGATTTTGCCCATGATGGGTAAAAGAGAGATAGGACGGTAAGAGGATGGGCATTCTGGTGGCTTCTTGGGTTTATATATAATTTTGACTACAGATAGTCTCCAAGGGTCAGGAAAATATGTGAAACGGAGTACGGCGTTATAAATGTAAGTAAGGAATAGAATGGAAAGAAAAATAATATAAGTATAAAACATGTGATTTAAATTTTTTAAATGTAGATACGTATGCATTACTCTCCCCCTCTCCCCCGTTATGTGATAGCTGAATTTTGAAACCTAGAACTATGAGGTACTTACGAAATAGCATTATCTCTGGAAATAACGGTCTGGAGGATAGCGTTAAGGTCCTAAACATCGAAGAATTCCGGTTGGGGAAGCTTATGATACTTAGGGATATCGTGGAACAAAAGCTTCAGTTGCTGAGTTTTCCCCAGGCCAGGGGTGAAGGCGAGGATTAATGCCAGAGTTAGATTAATTTATTTCAATTTAAAAAGAGAAGGTTATGCGAGGTCTATAGTCTAATTGCCTATAGCTTTTGATTACGTATTTTCTAATTATTTATAGTGTTTTTGTGTTAATTGTTCTATTTCATAATAAGTTTCTGTTAGTTTGTTCATTAATTATGTTATTTTGTCGTTACTGTTCCTGTTAATTTCGTTTTATTGGTGTATATAGTTTTGGACTGTTAGGTTAAGTGTTTCTTTTTAAGTGTTATTTATGTAGTACGTTTTGTAAAGTTCTTCAGTAGTGAAATATTGGGTTAGACATTGTCGTACCTTAAGGTAAATGTCAGTGTAAGACTCGTCAAGTTTATTTCACTATAACCTTTTATCTACTACTTAACATTTTTCCAGAAAATAGTTTTAAAGTGTGTTAAGGAAAACTATTCGACCCCTTGGTAGCTAAAACTACCTTAAGCTTCCCTAGGAAGCCCAAAGACTCTTTAGGAAAGATAAGAAAGTTTTCTTTTATTTAAAGGTTACGTCACTTTTAATTTACTATGTTGAATGATAATATATTTGAAGGAGTGGAACCTCGTAAAGAACGAAAACGTACGATAAAGAGGGCCAGGAAGGGTTCCCCTGTTGCTAAAAAGAAATTGGAAGAGGGCTCTAATCTATTTCTTGAAGCCAAGCGAATACAGGAGAATCTCCGTTTATACATGGTCAAACATGAAAACAAGCCCGTAAGTAGTGTTAGGGACCATATTAGCAACAAGATTCAATGTCTTGTTAAGATGATTGAGACCTCAGAAGACGAAGATAGTCAAGATAGTTATGACAGTGTACTTACCCTTGTCCAAAGAGCAATAAATGAAACATTGTCATCGGAAAAGGTGCATGACATGTTAACCAAAGTTATCGTTGAGACTTCTATGCCAAAGGTTTTGGAGGCTCTTTCAAGTTCAGCACCTCAACATTTACAGCCTAAGGCAGGACCCTCTGGAGAACAGCACCAACTTGCTAGTCAAGATATGGATCATTGTCCGGAGGTAACAGAGAGATTCGAAACCGTCAAGAGTAAGAGAAGGAGGAAAAAACTAAAGCTACTAATAAAGCACTTACTTCGTCAAACAGAGTGATCTCAATAGAACCGAAAGCTCGGCAAGAGAAACCAACGGCAAGAGAAACCAATAACCATTGCGGATATTGTGAAATCTTTGCCTACAAAGCCAACTCAAACTGAGAGATCGACTTATATCACTATAAGCGGAACGGGCAAGAGACCAGCAGATATAATCAATGGGTTGCCTTCACCAAGCGAAATTGGAGTAAAGGCCTCCATTGTCCGTACGACCAAGACTGGCTCCGTGTTGGTCCGCATGGATAATAGTAGTGATGCCACGAAGGTGATTGGATGGCAAGGGCTAAGAGACAGTGGCCTTCAAGCCAAACTTGCCTTGAGGAAGAAACCTAGATTGGAGGTTCAGGGCGTCCCCATCTCATGGGATTCAGCGGAGTTGGTGAGATTTTTATGGGAAAGAATACCCGAGAAGTCGGTCCCCACTCCGCTGGTCGTTGATGATATCCGGCCACTTTTTTCCTCAATGACAAGAAATGGCTTTACTAAGAATTGGGTGATAGAAGTGCACCCTACAGTTCGATTCCTGCTGTTGGAAATAGGACGCTCCTCGATGCAGTAAATGTCAGGGATATGGTCACACTAAGGCCACTTGCATATCAAATGCCGTAGTCTGCATTTGGTGCGCTTCCACTGGCCATGTTATAAAAGATTGCTCTAAGATAAAAGAATTGGCTAGCCCATCGTGCATCAACTGCGAGCGGGTAAATGCGCCTGCTAGTCAAAGGAAGCACAAGGCGGGAAGTCGAGAGTGCCCTGTGCACCTGAAGTGGGCTAAAGAGGTAGCGAAGAGGACCTTTTATGAGTGAGCTTACCATCCCGCTCAACATGGGGCGCCGGCATATAGTGGCAGACGAACTCCGGGCTCTTTATCCGCGCTACGATGTTATGGCGGTTCAAGAACCGACCTGCCGTGGGAACTTAGTAACGGGGTTTGGCCTCACATCGGGAGTTATAGCTTTGGGCAGTAGAGAGAGGAGGCCCAGGGCTGCTATTGTGATTAATAATCCTAACCTCGATGTGATGGATCTGAGGCAGTATACCACGGCGGATTGTGTCGCATGTCATATCAAGTGGCGTAATATTTCCTTTACGCTAGTTTCATCATACATGCCTGATGGAAATGACATAGAAAGGGACATAGCCGCCGTGGAGATGATCACGGCTTGCACTCGGAACGTGATCATCTGCTCAGATACCAACTCTTGAAACACGGTCTGGGGGTCCAATCGAACCAATAGAAGAGGCGTCCAGCTTGGTGAATTTATAGCAAGGAGCCAACTACTAGTCATAAACGATTCCTCCGCTATTCCAACGTTCTCCAGTGCAAGAGGCCACAGCTGGATCGATGTGACTTTGGCATCACCGGTGCTGGCAAACCGCATCATCGATTGGACCCTTCGATCTGAGACGAGTTCCGACCATCAGGCGATATCTTTTAGGCTGGTGGAAAGTTCATTTATTTCCCACGGCACAGACAAGGGTTACATTAACCGAAGAAAAGATTGAATCGCCTTCCGGTCGACTCTGGAAGGAAAATTGGTTGATGAGGAATGAGATGAGGCTGACATGGATCAGACTCATGATCTGGATTACAGGGTATCCAGGATCACAACTGTCATCCGTGATGCTGCTGAAGAATCCCTCCAGCATCGGAAGGCGAGAGTTCGACCTGTCCCATGGTGGACGCCGGCCTTAACTATAAGCTGACACCACAACAAGTGATTGCTGCGCTCAAGTGCGGAGCTACCCATGCAACCACTCTGGAAGAGACATCGAAGATCCAAGAAACTGGAAGAAGATTCTCCGGGAGGGTACAGAAGAGGACTGGAACCGACGGTGGTTGACGACTCCCAAAGGAGCTACTCTAAGGAAGTACTTCCCCACCGTCAGTTCGCGACTAGAAGCGACTTGGGTCCTCCCGGACTACTGGATTTCACAGATTCTCACGGGGCATGGTGGTTTCCGAGCAAAGCTCGTTCAGTATGGTATAAATATCGATCCCCTATGCCCAAGTTGTGGGGTACCGGAGACCGCTGAACATGTTGTGCTTACCTGTACGGTCTATGAGTCACTGAGGGCGAAACTGTTGAGAGAAACAGGTCTCTTTGTCCTAAAAGAGAGAGATCTTCCTCAACTTATGGCCAAAGAAAGATATGATCAGTTCAAAAGTTTTATATACGGATGGAAAGAAGTTGTTTTACCAACCCACTTCTCTTTGGGAAGAAGAAGAGAAGCTGCACCGGGGAGACCACCAGAATAAGAAGAAAAGTATACCAGATGCAAGTGAAGAGAAGAGCAAGCTGTGTGCACAGTTCAGAAAAATAATGTAATACTCAAAAATGCAGCAGTGGGTGGTTATGTAACAGTAACATCCCACTGCTGCAAATACCCGTATTGCCTTCAGGCAGGGGAGGGTTGAAAATAAAATAAAAATAATAAATGCCAGAGTTAAAAGCCCCCTGGCTCCGCGATTTGAACATACAAACTTTGGTTTGTCACCGGGTGCTTCTGGCTCACATGTTAGCCCGCTCAACGATTCCGCCTCTGATTCTTGCTAATCTAAGAATGCAAGAATGTTTCCTCTAGGTTCACCTAATGTGAACATGCCGTTTTAAAGAGTGTCTATTTTTTATCTGGATTTGGTAGTGCACACTTCCAATGACTTAAATAATCTTACCCAACTTTCATGAATTATTGGAGTACCAGCGATCTAAAACTTAGTCGCGAATGTTGAATCTATGACCTGGAGGTAGATTAAATGTAACTTTCTTCATGGGTTTTGTGAGTATGGGTTTGACTACATCGAGTCCAGGAAGAATACTGCTGTTCAAATATATTTTACCATTGAGGAGAGGTGTCTGAACAATATTTCACGAAGTATATGCTTAAGCCCACCGGATTTGCAATTCCTGCTTTCTAATTTAATGCCAGCTAACCCAGAATATCTTGATCGTCTAACAAGGAAAAATAATGGCATTCACTCAAATTATAATTATAATAAACTATGAGTGGAGAAGAAAACAATAAAGGGAATAGTTCGATTTAGTTGTTATTTTTTATGCGATAATAGAACTTGCATTTAACTTGAGTCTGGAAGAACATATTTATATTTGTTCTAATAAGTCAATTGTTTTGCGATTTCTTAAAGTTTATTTTTTATATACTTTTCATCCAGTTTTCTATTAAGAAAAGGAATAAATTATATTATGTATTAATTTATCCCCACATATATTATTACAGTAAGGCTCGAAATCAGTTTTGTACAAAATATAAGCTCCATATACCATGCTCAATAATCATGAATGGGGTACCGTTGGATTCAGAATTTCACGGGGGGTTAGCGAATCGTATTCTTCACTTTTGTTTTTCTTTCTAAAATAAATAAAGTCGATACAAAAATTTTGCTAGGCTTCAATACTGGAACGGTGGTAGGTCTGTAGATCGATGCGAGACAAATTGGACCTTGAAGATTTTGATGCGCACAGCAAGACCCGGATAGTTCCTGCGGAACTATCGGATCCTGCATTTTCAAGCCCAAAAACGTAATATTTTCGAGATAACGCAAGGCATGGAGTTCGCATCCACACAACCTGACGTTAATTGTAGTACTATAATTGGATATATGTCTCATGTCGTCGACTTAAGGTCTCTATGATCGAGAGAGTAGGAGTTTATATTATTTAGCGATGGTGTTTTTGATCGGCAAGCTACATCATCGTTAATTCTTCACCAAATCTCAATCACCAATTTTGAAGGCTTCCTTCTCCTTCAGGCGGGAAAAATAGTCCAATCATCCCGAAAATTCAGGCAAACAAGTTATGAAAGAAAAGAAACTTTATTTGCGAATAACTAAAAAAATACACACTTTTCCCGTTATGCCCATGATTATATAAAACATTACTAAATTCTCTACAAAAGGAAAAAAAAATCATTGAAATCGAACAATTTTTCGCAAAGATACAGCTTATTGAAATTTGCAAATACATTGGTTCCAAACAAAAATTAATTTCGTTTCTTTTGTCGATTAAATTTATCAATAAAGTAACAATTGATTCCTTTATCTTTTGATGCGTTGCATTATTTTATTTTCTTATTAATTTGGCATTTGATAACAATATGCTGTGCGAATTTTTAAATATGGTGTGTAATATGGTTATTATCTAGCCAATTTTTCTTACAGCTTTCTTCACTAAATTGTCCAGATAATTACTAAACTCGCAGGTTACTGCATCTGATTTATGTATTTATTATTAGGACTGAATACAAAGAACATTTTGATTACAGTAAGACCTTGAAGGTCATTGGCGCAAGATAAGTTTCGAATGGAAAAAAGAAATTCTAGTATCAGTTGAGTAATAATTTATCCTATGACAATAAGAAATTTTAGTATTTATTAAGAAATAACTTATTTCCGAATTTATTTTAAACATACCAACAAATTACTCATCTAAACATTATTTTGAGAACTCAACAAATATTTTTAATGATATATGGCAAATTGAAAAAATAAGTTTAGTATAAACCGGCTTTTTACAAAATCATGGAAACAATAATAAACCAAAATTATGAATAACGTTAAAGCACTGATTTAATTTATTATTTTTTTATTTATTGAGTATTAGAACAATCTGTCACTTGGACATTAGTTATAGTGAGGTAGAATAACATTCACACTATATGTACAATATATATATATATATATATATATATATATATATATATATATATATATATATATATATATATATAAACTAAGTAGAAGCAAAATAACAATAAATAATAATCAAAAAGTATATAGAACAAATAAAATAACTTAAAAATAAGAAAATTAAAACAAAACAAAAAACTCAACGGAACTCCTAGGCAGGCTTGTCTCTCCAACTATGGAGGGGAAAAAAGCGCTGATTAAAGAAAAAATACTACATTATTAAGACATCAAGGTCTATTTATTTTTCTAACACTCTACTTATATTATTCTATGATACATCATAATTGATAGAAATTGATTCAATGTGCCTAAGCTAGGATAAGATAACCTGATATTCAGATGATAACCAGAGTATTTTAATTTATAACTATTTTTATTTTAATCTTAGGATTGCAGGCAATATCCAAGATTACCATTGTTTTTTTCTTTTACTAAATCTGTATATTTAGTCAATTTAAAATTGGTTTGAATTTGGAAAGGTACTAGAGAAAAAAATAATAAGAAAAATAAAATAAAATATATATAAAATACTTTACATTCCTCCAACTACCAAATTTATTTTTCCATTAAATTCAGTAAGACAAATTACATTAAAAAAAAATTAACCAGTGACATGTATAGGAATACTTTCATACAGTGTGAGAATTCAAATGTTATATCTATTGTAAAGCTAGAAATTATTAAAGAATTTACAGTATTCAAACTATTTGTTACAGGTCGGGTGCTGGGGTTTTCAATGGAAAGAAGTAAGGAATATCAAGGAGTACCTTGAGGGATTTTTGACTTTTTCGCTAAACAAAACCTCGTCGAATAAAAATATTTTAGATATTTCTAAACCAAACATAGAATCTTTTATTAGCAATATATACTCAAATAATAAATTAATGGAGAGTATAACTAAGCTGAGATCCTCTAATGATCATCGTTATGCAAAATTCATTGAGGAAAAAAATTTTAGAGATTCCTTCGCAAATCGAATTAATCAATTACTGATTCCTTTACGGAGAAGACATATTAAAATGAGGCAGATGTTAAATAAAATTATATCTTTAATTGATATTTATGAATGGTTCGCAGAGAGAATATTTCGAAGTTGTGTAATTCGAGATAAAAACTGCTTGAATAAAACAAACGCTTGGTTAAGATCGATTCTAAATTCCTTTAATTGCATACTACACAGAATGTGCCAGAACATTAATAATTATATGAACCACTCAATAAGTAAAAGAACAATTTGTCCTACTCATCAGTTTAGTTGTAAATATGGTAAATGCATTAGAAGAAATTTGTTTTGTAACGGTATATGTGATTGCACAGATTGTAGCGATGAACCTCCTGATTGTGGAAGGCAGTGCTTTGAATTTCGCTGTAAAAATTTTCACTGTATTTCGTATGATAAGAAGTGTAATGGCGTTGATGACTGTGGAGACGGAACAGACGAGGCAGGATGTCAACAAATTAGCATAGTGAGACCGCAATATCGTTCGATTTTTGAAAAGGAAGGAAAGTTCTTATGCAGCAATATGGAGTGTGTCGATCTGCAACAGATATGTGATGGGTACAATAACTGTGGTGACTGGTCGGACGAAGGAGTTCATTGCAAAGTAGCAGAGTGTTCCCCAAGATGTAACAGTACGGACGGGGTTTGCATATCAAGACCCATAGGATCTGAGTGCGTGATAGAATGCCCTCCTGGAATCTTTAAGACTTCAAAAGGATACAGCTTTAAACCAGGAGTTCCATTAACATTCTTGGTGCTGTTTCATGAAGATACGCCACGTCGTGAGATAAGATATACAGTCAAATTGAAATTCCTGAAATTTAAAACGATAAAGATGATCTCTAAAACTTTTGAAATGGTTGTAGAATGTAAAAAAAACAGCTTTAGTCTATTATCTGCGGTTATTAAGAAATCAGATCAGACTGTTAATATTAGAAAAGTTGATCGTCACCGTGCAGCTACCAATAAAAAAAAAGAAATCAAAGGAAATTGGGACGCAGATTTTTATACAGTAGACTCATATAGTACCGAGACCGAAGAAAACCAAGAAGAAGAAGAAAATACGCCAACTACAAAATTAACCACCACAACTACGCCATCGACTATAACAACCATAACTACACCCTCGACTAGAACAACCATAACTAATCCCATGTCTTCAACCATAAATGCCACCAAATCCACACCCAAGTCTACTAAAATCACAACCATTGCTAAACAAAACATTTTCACGCCTACCATCACTACAACTACTACTACAATCCCTCCGACTATCACAATCACAACTGACCCAACATTTACCATAACTACACCTACGAGTACCACAACCAAAACAACAATCAATACTACAACCACCACAAATATCCCAATGATTACCTCTACGACAATCACAACTATCCCTACGACTAGTACTACCACAACTACCCCCACGACTGCCACTACCACACCCACACCAACTTCTACTACTACCGCAACCATAGACACGAATACCACTATCACATCTACAGCCAAATCGACTCCCACGCTTACACCTACCCCTATGATCACCACAACCAAAACCCCTTCGACTACCACGATTATCTCTACGACTACTACTAACACAACCACAAATGCTCTCTCGACTACCATAGCTACTACGAACACTTCAAGCACAACAACTCCGACTATAAATACTTCTTCGACTACCACCATAACCACAGTTAGTCCTACAACTGCCAAAATGAGAATTACGCGCTCGACTACCTCAACTACGCCTACAACTACTACAAACATTACTATCCGTACGTCTTTCATAACCAGTACCATCCTCTCGACTAACACAATCACAACTACCACTGCAAATACCATAACCACAACTATACCTACGACTAGTATAACGACAACTACCCCCACGACTACCACTACCACACCCATACCCACTTCTGTTACTACCGGAACCACACCCACGAATACCACTATCACAACTACAGCCAAATCGACTTCCACACTTACACCTACCCCTATGATCACCACAACCACAACTCCTTCGACTACCACGATTATCTCTACGACTACTACTAACACAACCACAAATGCTCTCTCGACTACCATAGCTACTACGAACACTACAAGCACAACTACTCCGACTATAAATACTTCTTCGACTACCACCATAACCACAGTTAGTCCTACAACTGCCAAAATGAGAATTACGCGCTCGACTACCTCAACTACGCCTACAACTACTACAAACACTAATATCCGTACGTCTTTCATAACCAGTACCATCCTCTCGACTAACACAATCACAACTACCACTGCAAATACCATAACCACAACTATACCTACGACTAGTATAACCACAACTACCCCCACGACTACCACTACCACACCCACACAAACTTCTACTACTACCACAACTACCCCCACGACTACCACTACCACACCCACACCAACTTCTACTACTACCGGAACCACACCCACGAATACCACTATCACAACTACAGCCAGATCGACTTCCACACCTACACCTACCCCTATGATCACCACAACCACAACTCCTTCGACTACCACGATTATCTCTACGACTACTACTAACACAACCACAAATGCTCTCTCGACTACCATAGCTACTACGAATACTACAAGCACAACTACTCCGACTATAAATATTCCTTCGACTACCACCATAACCACAGTTAGTCCTACAACTGCCAAAATAAGAATTACGGGCTCGACTACCTCAACTACCCCTACAACTACTACAAACACAACTATCCGTACGTCTTCCATAACCATTACCATCCTCTCGACTAACACAATCACAACTACCACTACGAATACCATAACCACAACTATCCCTACGACTAGTATAACAACAACTATTCCCACGACTACCACTACCACACCCACACCGACTTATACTACTACCGGAACCACACCCACGAATACCACTATCACAACTACAGCCAAATCTACTTCCGCACTTACACCTACCCCTATGATCACCACAACCAAAACCCCTTCGAACACCACAATTATCTCTACGACTACTATTAACACAACCACAAAAGCTCTCTCGACTACC
Organism: Nezara viridula; assembly: GCA_928085145.1. NCBI lineage: Eukaryota > Metazoa > Arthropoda > Insecta > Hemiptera > Pentatomidae > Nezara > Nezara viridula. The sequence goes on along the minus strand of OV725080.1, from coordinate 149,059,061 downwards.
ATAGCTACTACGAACACTACAAGCACAACTACTCCGACTATAAATACTTCTTCGATTACCACCATAACCACAGTTAGTCCTACAACTGCCAAAATAAGAATTACGCGCTCGACTACCTCAACTACGCCTACAACTACTACAAACACAACTATCCGTACGTCTTCCATAACCATTACCATCCTCTCGACTAACACAATCACAACTACCACTACGAATACCATAACCACAACTATCCCTACGACTAGTATAACAACAACTATTCCCACGACTACCACTACCACACCCACACCGACTTCTACTACTACCGGAACCACACCCACGAATACCACTATCACAACTACAGCCAAATCTACTTCCGCACTTACACCTACCCCTATGAGCACCACAACCATAACCCCTTCGAACACCACAATTATCTCTACGACTACTATTAACACAACCACAAAAGCTCTCTCGACTACCATAGCTACTACGAACACTACAAGCACAACTACTCCGACTATAAATACTTCTTCGACTACCACCATAACCACAGTTAGTCCGACAACTGCCAAAATGAGAATTACGCGCTCGACTACCTCAACTACGCCTACAACTACTACAAACACAACTATCCGTACGTCTTTCATAACCAGTACCATCCTCTCGACTAACACAATCACAACTACCACTGCTAATACCATAACCACAACTATACCTACGACTAGTACTACCACAACTACCCCCACGACTGCCACTACCACACCCACACCAACTTCTACTACTACCGCAACCATAGACACGAATACCACTATCACATCTGCAGCCAAATCGACTTCCACGCTTACAACTATCCCTATGATCACCACAACCACAACTCCTTCGACTACCACGATTATCTCTACGACTACTACTAACACAACCACAAATGCTCTCTCGACTACCATAGCTACTACGAACACTTCAAGCACAACTACTCCGACTATAAATACTTCTTCGACTACCACCATAACCACAGTTAGTCCGACAACTGCCAAAATGAGAATTACGCGCTCGACTACCTCAACTACGCCTACAACTACTACAAACACAACTATCCGTACGTCTTTCATAACCAGTACCATCCTCTCGACTAACACAATCACAACTACTACTGCAAATACCATAACCACAACTATACCTACGACTAGTATAACCACAACTACCCCCACGACTACCACTACCACACCCACACCAACTTCTACTACTGCCGCAACTACCCCCACGACTACCACTACCACACCCACACCAACTTCTACTACTACTGGAACCACACCCACGAATACCACTATCACAACTACAGCCAGATCGACTTCCACACCTACACCTACCCCTATGATCACCACAACCACAACTCCTTCGACTACCACGGTTATCTCTACGACTACTACTAACACAACCACAAATGCTCTCTCGACTACCATAGCTACTACGAATACTACAAGCACAACTACTCCGACTATAAATATTTCTTCGACTACCACCATAACCACAGTTAGTCCTACAACTGCCAAAATGAGAATTACGCGCTCGACTACCTCAACTACGCCTACAACTACTACAAACACAACTATCCGTACGTCTTCCATAACCATTACCATCCTCTCGACTAACACAATCACAACTACCACTACGAATACCATAACCACAACTATCCCTACGACTAGTATAACAACAACTATTCCCACGACTACCACTACCACACCCATACCAACTTCTACTACTACCGGAACCACACCCACGAATACCACTATCACAACTACAGTCAAATCGACTTCCACACTTACACCTACCCCTATGATCACCACAACCACAACTCCTTCGACTACCACGATTATCTCTACGACTACTACTAACACAACCACAAATGCTCTCTCGACTACCATAGCTACTACGAACACTACAAGCACAACTACTCCGACTATAAATACTTCTTCGACTACCACCATAACCACACTTAGTCCTACAACTGCCAAAATGAGAATTACGCGCTCGAATACCTCAACTACGCCTACAACTACTACAAACACTACTATCCGTACGTCTTTCATAACCAGTACCATCCTCTCGACTAACACAATCACAACTACCACTGCAAATACCATAACCACAACTATACCTACGACTAGTATAACCACAACTACCCCCACGACTACCACTACCACACACACACCAACTTCTACTACTACCACAACTACCCCCACGAATACCACTATCACAACTACAGCCAAATCTACTTCCGCACTTACACCTACCCCTATGATCACCACAACCAAAACCCCTTCGAACACCACAATTATCTCTACGACTACTATTAACACAACCACAAAAGCTCTCTCGACTACCATAGCTACTACGAACACTACAAGCACAACTACTCCGACTATAAATAATTCTTCGACTACCACCATAACCACAGTTAGTCCGACAACTGCCAAAATGAGAATTACGCGCTCGACTACCTCAACTACGCCTACAACTACTACAAACACAACTATCCGTACGTCTTTCATAACCAGTACCATCCTCTCGACTAACACAATCACAACTACCACTGCGACTACCATAACCACAACTATACCTACGACTAGTACTATCACAACTACCCCCACGACTACAACTACCACACCCACACCAACTTCTACTACTACCGCAACCATAGCCACGAATACCACTATCACATCTACAGCCAAATCGACTTCCACGCTTACAACTATCCCTATGATCACCACAACCACAACAACTCCTTCGACTACCACCATTATCTCTACGACTACTACTAACACAACCACAAATGCTCTCTCGACTACCATAGCTACTACGAACACTACAAGCACAATTACTCCGACTATAAATACTTCTTCGACTACCACCATAACCACAGTTAGTCCTACAACTGCCAAAATGAGAATTTCGCGCTCGAATACCTCAACTACGCCTACAACTACTACAAACACTACTATCCGTACGTCTTTCATAACCAGTACCATCCTCTCGACTAACACAATCACAACTACCACTGCAAATACCATAACCACAACTATACCTACGACTAGTATAACCACAACTACCCCCACGACTACCACTACCACACCCACACCAACTTCTACTACTACCACAACTACCCCCACGACTACCACTACCACACCCACACCAACTTCTACTTCCGCACTTACACCTACCCCTATGATCACCACAACCAAAACCCCTTCGAACACCACAATTATCTCTACGACTACTATTAACACAACCACAAAAGCTCTCTCGACTACCATAGCTACTACGAACACTAAAAGCACAACTACTCCGACTATAAATACTTCTTCGACTACCACCATAACCACAGTTAGTCCGACAACTGCCAAAATGAGAATTACGCGCTCGACTACCTCAACTACGCCTACAACTACTACAAACACAACTATCCGTACGTCTTTCATAACCAGTACCATCCTCTCGACTAACACAATCACAACTACCACTGCGACTACCATAACCACAACTATACCTACGACTAGTAGTACCACAACTACCCCCACGACTACAACTACCACACCCACACCAGCTTCTACTACTACCGCAACCATAGCCACGAATACCACTATCACATCTACAGCCAAATCGACTTCCACGCTTACAACTATCCCTATGATCACCACAACCACAACAACTCCTTCGACTACCACCATTATCTCTACGACTACTACTAACACAACCACAAATGCTCTCTCGACTACCGTAGCTACTACGAACACTACAAGCACAATTACTCCGACTATAAATACTTCTTCGACTACCACCATAACCACAGTTAGTCCTATGACTGCCAAAATTAGAATTACGCGCTCGACTACCTCAACTACTACTACAAACACAACTATCCCTACGAATACCATAACCACAACCATCGCTACCATTATCACAACCACAACCCCTTCGAACACCACAATTATCTCTACGACTACTATTAACACAACCACAAAAGATCTCTCGACTACCATAGCTACTACGAACACTACAAGCACAACTACTCCGACTATAAATACTTCCTTGACTACCACCATAACCACAGTTAGTCCTACAACTGCCAAAATGAGAATTACGCGCTCGACTACCTCAACTACGCCTACAACTACTACAAACACTACTATCCGTACGTCTTTCATAACCAGTACCATCCTTTCGACTAACACAATCACAACTACCACTGCAAATACCATAACCACAACTACACCTACGACTAGTATAACCACAACTTCCCCCACGACTACCTCTACCACACCCACACCAATTTCTACTACTACCGAAACCACACCCACGAATACCACTATCACAACTACAGCCAAATCGACTTCCATACCTACACCTACCCCTATGATCACCACAACCACAACCCCTTCGAACACCACAATTATCTCTACGACTACTACTAACACTACCACAGATGCTCTCTCGACTACCATAGCTACTACGAATACTACAAGCACAACTACTCCGACTATAAATACGTCTTCGACTACCACCATAACCACAGTTAGTCCTACAACTGCCAAAATGAGAATTACGCACTCGACTACCTCAACTACGCCTACAACTACTACAAACACAACTATCCGTACGTCTTCCATAACCATTACCATCCTCTCGACTAACACAATCACAACTACCACTACGTATACCAAAACCACAACTACTCCCACGACTACCACTACCACACCCACACCAATTTCTACTACTACCGAAACCACACCCACGAATACCACTATCACAACTACAGCCAAATCTACTTCCACACCTACACCTACCCCTATGATCACCACAACCACAACCCCTTCGAACACCACAATTATCTCTACGACTACTACTAACACTACCACAGATGCTCTCTCGACTACCATAGCTACTACGAATACTACAAGCACAACTACTCCGACTATAAATACTTCTTCGACTACCACCATAACCACAGTTAGTCCTACAACTGCTAAAATGAGAATTACGCGCTCGACTACCTCAACTACTCCTACAACTACTACAAACACAACTATCCGTACGTCTTTCATAACCAGTACCATCCTCTCGACTAACACAATCACAACTACCAGTGCGAATACCATAACCACAACTATACCTACGACTAGTACTACCACAACTACCCCCACGACTACCACTACCACACCCACACCAACTTTTACTACTACCGCAACCATAGTCACGAATACCACTATCACAACTACAGCCAAATCGACTTCCACACTTACACCTACCCCTATGATCACCACAATCACAACTACTTCGACTACCACAATTATTTTTACGACTACTACTAACTCAACCACAAATTCTCTCTCGACTACCATAGCTACTACGAACACTACAAGCACAACTACTCCGACTATAAATACTTCTTCGACTACCACCATAACCACAGTTAGTCCTACAACTGCTAAAATGAGAATTACGCGCTCGACTTCCTCAACTACGCCTACAATTACTACAAACACAACTATCCGTACGTCTTTCATAACCAGTACCATCCTCTCGACTAACACAATAACAACTACCACAACGAATACCATAACCACAACTATACCTATGACCAGTACAACCACAACTACCAGAACTACAACCATCCCCTCGACCTCTATCTCCAAGATTACTGCAACCACAACTACTCCTACGACATATAGAAGTTCTGAACATGATCACGGCAAAACAGAGATAGAGGGCCTTAACACCGTTGTAAGAAGTATTTTATGGAACAAAGCTAAAGTAGAACACAAAGTTCTCACATCCACTAAAACTATTCCAACGATAACATTTATCAGAATTACCCCCACGAGTACAGCAACCACAGATATTTTGACAATCACTACAACTCCGGTGACTATATTAAGCAAAATTTCAACAGCTCTAACCAGGAAAAAAACACCTTCCTTTTTCATTGCAACTAAAAAGATTAAAAATAACAGGAAACATAGTAAGCGTCGTTGCAAGAAGCGTCGTTGCAAGAAGCGTCGTCACTCAAGTATATGGGATTGGTAATTACATATTTTTTTTTAAACGTAAATGTTTAAGTTGTGTAATCCTTTTACTATAAGCAGATGCAGCCTGAATTAATTAAATTTGATTCTATAGATAACAATAATGGTTAGCCTTCTCTAACATCTTCCTAGCTGTTCCAGTCAAACAGTGATGGAAAACTATTTAGAATAAAATATTACAACCTAATATTCTTTATTTTGAATATTTAATATTTAATTTGACCGTTGTATTATTAAGGAAGGAGATGGTCCGGGGCGGCGATCATAAACAGACTGAATAGTTGCGAAACTATTTTATTAAAAGCCAACGTTTCGACCCGACTTTACTGAGTTAAAACTGAGTTCTAAGTGAAACTCCTTGCTGAACACTCCTTCCTGAAGAAGACCTACAAAATCGGGTCGAAATGTTGGCTTTTAATAAAACAGTTTTGCCACTATTTATGACTGCCACCCCGTACCATTTCCTTCTTTTATGATTCGTAATGTAATAATGTTAGCTTTCAACATTTTTGGAGTTTTTCATTATTATAATAAAGGCTTAGCGAACCCAAAGATACGATGTCGATGCCACCAATCACTGTCTACAGACCGAACCCTGCCCAAACCCAATCCCATAAGATCAGCCTTACCCTTTGGACGCCAGGACATTAGTCGAGCAAATAGAGACATGGATCAGAGAGCTCGATTGTGAATGTTGTGGGTTCGATTCTCCCTTCCCCCCAGGTCGGTTGATATTTATTATGTGGAAACCCTGACTTTGGTTGATACTCCGTGACAACCACTAATTAGTTAGACGTCAAGGGTTGGCAAAATGAAGCACAAGGCCCACATGCCGGACTAGTTCCCCCTCCAGTACCAGTACCGGTACTAATGTAACTATAACTAGACGGCACAAGACCATTACTTATTTTATTCATCTATTAGCCAATAAGCTCACCACTTTTACACATCCATTTTGATCACCGGTTAGCTATCGTCTCAGTTATATACATTCAGAAAAGTTAAAGCGATTAGGTGGCGTAAAGCTATTTTCGCCCATATTTCCGATTAAATCGTCCTTCTGTCTTTATAGTTTATGCAATAATTTATTTTCAAAAATACTTTATTTTTTTTTCTTTATAGGCCTTAGTAAAGCCTGCTTGATCAGCCATGCTCTTGCAGTTCAATATAATTTTGCTCTCATAGCACAAAGGCTGGCCATTTCACTAAAGGAATATCATCCTTCATAAAAAACCTACATAAGTTTTTATTTTAATTTTATTTATTTATATATACATTACATAATGTCAAAATGATAAATTCCATGTTTGTGGTTGCAGTAACCTTATACATGACATACTAGTGGTATGAATGCTGGTTAGTAGAAGGAATATCTTATGGCTTGTATCAAGATGTTCTCCTGTCATAATATCCAAGGAACACAGAGGCCATATCGGGCTATCTTTTATTCCGATGCCTCTGAAGTGTTATGTGGAGATGCTTCTGAAGGAAATCATGCCCTGTGAGCATTCTGAAACATGCCACGGCTTTAGAGGTTCTGTTTTATTATAATTTTCGTTGAATCCATGACAAGAGGAATATCTGGTTGGATCATTCCAGAACCTAGTTTGACCAGTTTGTCAGCTTCACCATTTCCTTGGAGCCCGCAATGGCCTGGTATCCACTGGGAAGCGACTTCTGTCCCATTTTCCTTTAATCGGTACAAATACAGATCGCATTGAAGGACATTTGGATTCATATTATATCCATTTTGAAGAGACAAAATGGCTGCCTGTGAATCAACAAAGAAAGTTCTTGTGTTTCCGTTCAACTAATCACTCAAGGCCCAAGAGAATGTCTTTTTCTTCCTTCAAACTTTGTGGCTATATTTCTGACCGGGGTGACAAGATGAAACTTCTTTGAATAAACTCCAGCTCTGGCATGTTTGCTTGCTTTCAGCGCAGAACTATTTGTATATTCATGGAGCCATTCTGTTTCTGAGAATCGTTTTCCGATGGGTTATAGCGTTTAGTTGGTGAATTGGTGTTGAACCCTTAGAAACGTTCTGAATAAATTGGCTCATGAATGGAACTTGTATCAATGACGGGAGAGACTCCCTTTCAGCTAGTTCTAGTCCTTTTCTTTGTATCAAAGCTTCCACTGCCTTAGTAAAAGCAATTTGTGTTTTAAGGCGTTCAGGTGCGGGTTCATAGGTACTCCAGTAGCTGATCTTAAGACGTTTTAGCCTTTCATAGAGCGTAATGGTCAGTTGCTCCCGGTGTGTCTCAAGAGGTACTGCCTGTTTGTAATTCTAGCGCAGATATTGGAGTCGTTCTGCTCCCTCCTGTCACGAGTCTAATGGCTTGATTCTGGATTATGTCGAGCTTGTGTAATATCGCGTCCGAAGCAGTGATAACAAGTTCTGCTCCATATTCAATAACAGGGCGGACATATGTTTTCTAGGCAAGTGCTATAACATCCCCCGTTGCTCCCTGTTTTGAGCCACCTAACGTCGGTATTAACGAAAGTCGTGTTGAAGCCTGTTCTGTTTGTTTTTCAATATGTTTATTCCAGGAGAAGATTTTGGATCGAAGATGAAACATAAAAGGGACACCAGAAACATTATTCCATCAGTACTCTACCATAATCGTAGTATCCATTCAGTCCCGACCCATTTCAATTGTTTTGGCAATAAAATAAAATAATAGATTTATTTGTAACATAAATATAGTATTCTCCAATCAAGATATTTAAAACGTTTGCATTATTTTCCAATGTATTGTTTTACTTTTAAAGTTATAAATAGATATGACTTTGATTAAATCTGGATCTTTTAACAATTTTTCTTGCATGCCACCATATATATACATATAGATACGGATAATAAATTGGAATATATATTTGACACTTTTTTGTATGCATTTTCTTGGTAGTTTATCGTTGACCCGACTCCAGTTTATCTTAAAATTATCCAGAAGACCTTGGGTGTCGCATCCATAGGTCAGGAAGTGGAACGAACTTAGTCGGGAGGAACTTTCAAGTAGTTTCCACCGATCATACATAAGCTTCATTACTACCGTGAACTTTTTTATATATAATTTTATTTTATTAACTTTTTTATTCTAATTACGTATTATAGTTAATTATTTTTTACTATTGAACTAAGTAAGTGACAAAAAATAGCACATTTGATTTTTCCAAACTACAGAGTAATCTTTGGTTATCGACATGACCATCCACCACTTCGTTTCAAAATGGCGGCGTATCATGTTTTATATAAGCTGCTTTGGAATTATAAGTAAAAACCATTAAAAATAAAATTCTAGTTTATTCCTTGCACATCTCCGAAAAGGAGGAAAAAGATTATGAAGTAATATAAAATTTGTTTGTGCTTAACATAGAAATATATTTTGATAAAATGTTTCATTTGAAGAGGAAATCAAATTAATAACAAAAAATATAGAAACATACCAGCTAAAGAACTTTTAAAACATGTTTTATATTACTTCAAAATATTTTCTGTGCATGAAAATTCTGTGCTTACCATAATTTATTTTTTAAACTTTAAAACTACATCTTGCGGAACATTTCATATGGTTATATGAAAAATAATTTAACTATTTATATACTTAAATAATTAAAAAAATCATTATAGGACTATTGAGATTAAATGAATATGATCAAGCTTAGAATGAGTTTTAACTAACAATATTTATGATAAACTTCGCCAAAAGCGATACATATATTCAAATGAGATCGACCAGATATTTTGGTATATTACTATTTGTAAATAGTAGACTATTGTGTAATAATTTGCAGTGATTTTTATTTTCAGGTTTTTGAGGTTCTGGCCGTTTTCCCTCTTTGCCTGATGGAATTCAATCTTCATCAAATCATCTCAACATGATGATACGTTTCATTTTACTAAAAAATTCATCAAATAAAACAGTTTTATATTTTTTTAAAAATAAATAACTAAATTATATACTTATGGCTTGTATCCTCCCTTTCCCCCTTAAATGACTAAATTGTTAAATCTTATGACTTAGAGCTGCTGAGAGTTAAACGTTTTTTTAAGTGAAAACTTATTTAGGGCGCCTATTGCACTTCTTTGTAGAGAGTGAATTAGATTGATCCGGCAGATTTTAACGCTCGGGTAAAATCGGCTATAGTCGATTAATTGAAATGTTTTTACGTATGGTTTAAAATATTTTAGAAACTAAAAATTGGATCTGCATACTGTGTGAGCAATTGTTCAGCATTTCATCCACTATGTAATACGCTATAATTCAAAATTGTATCTTAAAGTGAAGCCGTGTTAGGAAGGCGGAAAAGTAAAAAACACGGTCGAAAACCAAATGATAACGAGGTTAGCTGAATATATGGATTAAAATATTTCAGATACTAAAAATCGGATCTGTATACTGTAACAGATGGAAATGTTTACCATTTTTTATTACCATCTTCTTTGTAATGAGCTATTATACAAAATTGTATCTTAATCCAACACCGTATTAGAGAGTAGGAGAGGGAAAAAGGCAGAGTCCAAATCCGAATGATAATATATAGTTCAAATCCTAATATTGTTACAACATTGAAATTTTATTTTGACAACAGTATTAACAATATATAAAAAAGAAGAAGATAAATAATATAAATGAGAATATTAGCAGTAATTCTTAGGAATAATGGAAAAAATATAATAATATAGAATTACATAACCTTCCAGCAGGAGATTTCCACATAAATATTACACAGTCGTTGGATACAACTACTTAATATCACTAATTAAAATAAGTAAATTATAAATCATTAAGGACATTTTTAGATTTACCTTGCTTTGATGTCTATATTTTATGCAATAGAACTTTGGTATTAACTTTAAAACTTTCTTATTACACGAAATTAAACTAATTAACCCTAACTACAATTCATCTAGAATACATGGATTAGTATAAAATGTAAAAGTGGCGCTCCACTTATTTCTATCATCAGTAATATCAATGAGGAAACTGCAAAAATTGGCTAAATATCTCAATTCCACACTCAATAACCTAAAATTAGTGTGATGTAAAAAAACCCGATGGATGTGGATCAAATGCTTGAAGGACTATACAAATAGACAATAGGTAAATATTGTTTGATCTGTTTTGATGTAGAAAATTTATTTACCAATATCAACTGGAAAAATGTAATCAAAATAATTGAAAAATACTGGGATACAATAGAACCGCATAACCAAATTAAAGGGTTTTATGGATGATATAGATTAAAATATTTTAGAATCTAAAAATCGCACCCGCATCCTGTAAGCAAAGGAAATGTTTAGCTTTTGACTCTCTTTATAATGAGGTATTATTTATAATCTATATTTTATATTATTAATCTTGACTTGTTGCTATTTTCACTTTTATCCTATGGTCTAAAGCACACACCTTAATTTCTTTTCTTCATTTTTCTGTACTTCTCTCCGGTTATCTCCATTTTTCTCTACTAAAACGATTTTTCTATCTCTTTAAATAGTTTTAGTATTACTCGTATTTGCTTCATTATTCTCTATCATCTTTCAATTGTAGTGCGGAACGAATATGGAACGGAAAGAGAACATAACACATCAATAACAACCAGTATAAATGATAATATTGGAGTGGGGTAGCTCAGTGGTAGGGTACTGAACTTCCAATGCAAAGGTCCCCAGGTTCGAACCCCGGCTCATGGCAGAAAATTTATTTATCTGTTTCATTGGCCGTGGGGCGACCCTGGGTCAAGAGACCCTCCTGGGGCACACCCAGCCTCTATAAAGTGGGTACCTTTAATTAAATAATTAATTAAGGGTAAAACCTGGCGGTTGAGTGTGATCTCGGTCAAATCATCTCCTTGCACAACCGTTGACACTAGAAACAGTGCATTCCCTAAATAGTACTGAACCCCAGACCCTTTATAGGTTGTAGTGGTACAGTTTTTTTTTTTTATAAATGATAATACATCTAATAATAAAAATATAAACATACGACATATTAACTTGTCACACCATATTAGAATCTTATTGAGGGAAAAACGCAGTGTAAGATCGAAGTGGCACAGAACCAGATATCCTACAGATTTTTTTTTATTTTTATTTATTCATGATATTTACAACTGTATTAAAAAAATTAAATACATTAAGTAAATTTGATAACAGAAAATAATAACATGAAATGACTTGTTGAGAAACTACCCACTAGTAGCACTCTAAAAACAAAATGTATTTACAATAAGAAATCTCGAGGCCATCTTCTTTTCAGACGCCTCGGAGGGTTATCAGGAATAGAAGGGGAAGCAAGGTTAGAGACGAGAGGATTCGGATGGTTCTGAAGTTTATTATGGAAGGATTGGGCCAAATCGGAAACATAAGGAACATTAAGGTCATTATGGATTATTTTATTGGTGACAAAGTAAGGAGCATTGAGGATTTTCCGAAAGATTTTGGATTGTAAGGATTGCATACGAGAGGAATTCGATGGCTTAGTGGAGCCCAAAGCTCAACTCCGTAAGTCCAAATAAGTCTTATTGTAGTCATGTATATAAGTCTTTTGTAATTAACTGGAAGCTTAGAGCGTTTGTCTAGTAAGTGTTGGAGTAGTCGGAAACGTCGAGCGGTTTCTTGTCGTTTCAGTCTGGTATGAGGATTCCAAGTTAGACGTTTGTCAAAGTGGAGTCCAAGGTATCGGATTTGTTCAACAGGGATAAGTGGGGTATTAATAAAGGATACTGTGGGACATGAGGTCATAGGTTTACGTTCCTACAGATTAAACTTACTATAACAAATTGACTAAAAAAAAAAAAAAACTAGAAGTAGAAAATTCAATCCTCAAAAATTACTTAACCTAATTGAAAATCTTACAACTACTGACAAATTAAACTTTCATTAAAAAACTTTCATCACCCACTTCTTACTGAAGCTCAAACTTGAACCAAATCTGACGCAGACAAATCCCTCTTATTTGTCCGCCATATCTTCAATCCACACCCTAATATTCTTAATCCAAATCACCTTGATTATATTGAAGCAGAATTGGATATTCCTGTCCAAATGATTCCTCGACCTAAAGAATTTCGTCCTTTAGAAATAGCCAATATCATTCACAGATTATCCTCCCGTAAAGCTCCTGGCCGCGATCTAATCCCAGATCCTAAAACCGCTTCCTCGGAAAGCTATCCTGTTCCTTACCTACATATATAAAGCTGTACTCCGATCCACATATTTTCCTGACACCTGGAAACTATCTATTGTTAAAATGATACCAAAAAAAAAAAACACCCGAACACCCATCCTCTTACCGTCCTGGTCACCTTCCTCTTATTTCTCTATTACCTGTCCTGGACCAAATCCTGGGAAAACTCATCCTAAAACGCCTGCGCCACATCCTAGATTTTAATCATATAATCCCAGATCACTCATTTCGATTCCGCACTTCTCATTCCACTATACAGCAATGCCATCGTGTGGTACAAGTAGTCTCCTCTGCATTGGAGCTCAGAATGTACTGCACGGAAGTTTTTCTCGGCGTTGAGCAGGTGTTTGGAGTCTGGCACCCGGGACTGCAGTACAAACTCCGTAAATTCCTACCATCTACATACAAATGCGGAATTATACTAATAAATCATAAAGAAATTATTACTTTTTATGCTATCCTGTTAAACACTAAGCACACAACATATACACACGACCTTTGCACTTTCAGTAGGGATGTTCAGTATGCAGTGGAATTTATTTTTGAATAACGAATTATTAAATATGAAATCTGCAAATGTGAAAACCATTAGCATTTTAGTATTCGCTCATAAACAAACCCGTTTTATACATGTTGAGGGAATATTAAATTCCCGAAAACGGCTTCACCCAGAGATTTTAATTTCATACGAAAAATTTTAGATCTTGTAATATAGATATTTTCAAATATACTGATATATATTTTATTTATTAGTTGTACATATTTGTGGCTCACAATAAATTTGCCATCTACCTTAGTATTCAGCAAATAAGATTTCAAGGAGAAGAATAACAGGACAAAACATAATAACATACAAAACATAATACATTATAACGTAATAACAAATACACACACAAAGAAGATAATGCAGCAAGTAGCTCAATGCAATAAGTCTCTTGGCCACCGCCTCAGCAGTCTTCTGGGCGGATTATATGGATTTGTGGCAGTAGATAGAGCTTGAGTAAGTGGATTGGAATTTAGAGTCAGTCTGTCATGAAAATTATTAAAGCGGTCAGTGTTATCCACGGCAGTTGCCGTGATGAAAGGAGTGTTAAGGTCAGTGTGTAACGTGAGATTTGAAACGTGAAAGGGTGCGTCTACAATTTTCCGAAGGACTTTTGACTGGAATGACTGAATGATTTTTATATTTGATTTCTTTGCTCTTCCTCATAGTTCGATCCCATATATCCCATATATATACTGGCTTTACTTGGCATACGTTTTTTATCGACACTTAATTTACATAGTGACTATTGAGCTACATTGCCCACATTTATGTCTGTATTTTCCTTAAGACACTCGTCCAGAATAAATAAAGTATTATTATTATTGTAGCCTAAAAGGCAAGGAAGGGAAGAAAAAATACATATTTATGAAAAAACTTGAATAATATATTTAACAATAAACTTTTTTTCTGCATTACTTAATATTAAAAATGGATTTTCATATGAATCACACGTTAGTAGTTGTTTTCCTTTTCGATGGTTATGAAATGGTTATCCTCCTAGACGTATGTCAATACCAGGGAAGACATTGCCAGAGGCATCAGGGATAGCACTGTCAGAGGCACCAGGGATAGCACTGTCAGAGGCACCAGGGATAGCACTGTCAGAGGCACCAGGGATAGCACTGTCAGAGGCACCAGGGATAGCACTGTCAGAGGCATCAGGGATAGCACTGTCAGAGGCACCAGGGATAGCACTGTCAGAGGCACCAGGGATACCACTGTCAGAGGCACCAGGGATAGCACTGTCACAGGCACCAGGGATAGCACTGTCAGAGGCACCAGGGATAGCACTGTCAGAGGCACCAGGGATAGCACTGTCAGAGGCACCAGGGATAGCACTGTCAGAGGCACCAGGGATAGCACTGTCAGAGGCATCAGGGATAGCACTGTCAGAGGCACCAGGGATAGCACTGTCAGAGGCATCAGGGATAGCACTGTCATCCTCCACCATCACTCTTGAGGACCTTCCTTCATCAGAAATCATTTTTGAAAAGTTAATTATCTTGGAAAGTAAACTGAATTCATCCTTTTTACATCTTACAACTTCTCTTAATGCTTTAGAAATAGCCATAATGGTTTTAGTTTTAAGGTATTTCAACCTGGCTGTATATCTTGCTATTAAGCGTGGGGTGTCTTCGAGAACCTGGAGCAAGGTCGGTAAAGGAGCTTCAGGAAATCGACTGCAGCCTTTCGAAGTCTCATAGGTTCCTGGCGGGCACTCGTACAAGCATTTGGATCCCTTAGGCTCAGTGAAGCAAACTCCGCCCTTCTTAGAGCATTCCGGAGAACATTGTTGATCGTTGCATAGATCGCCTTCGTCGGACCAGTCACCGCAATCATTGTATCCATCGCAAACTAGTTCCAGACCGATACACTTGTTGGAATCGCATAGGAAGTCTCCTGTTTCGATTGAACAATTAACATGAGCATATGAAGGAATACTATTACTACTAGTAGTAGTAGTAGTGCTAGTAGTACTAGTAGTAGAAGTAGTAAATGTACGATGTGTAAGAAGTGGACACCCATCCTCGTCAGATCCGTCCCCGCAGTCATCGATGCCGTTACACTTCTTACTTAATGATATACAGCGATACGTTTCGCTGCAGCGAAACTCAAAACAGTCCCTTACACATCCAGCTGGTTCATCGTAGCAATCATAGGGGCCTAGGCAATCACATTGTCCGTCACAGAACAAATAATTATCAATGCATTGATGATTTTTGCACATAAATTCAACTTGTGAACATGTGGACCTTTTTCCAATAGAATGTTTTGAACAGTTTGGGTATATTGCACAAGATAAAGAATCTATAGTTGACTCCAGCCACTCATTAGTTTCTTCCAAACAATTACCACTTGGTGATTTACAGCTCCGAAGTTTGCTATCTGCGATCCCTTGATATATATCTATTGAAATATTAACATTATTTAATTTTTCTCTAATATCTGCTATTCTGTTTCGTAATGGAATCTGTAACTGATAAAGTTGAATTTGAAACGAAGATTTGAAGTTTTCTTCATCAATAAAATTTCTAAAACACTTATCATCAGATAATTTCATACTTGATACTCTTTTCACTGCTGGATTATTTGAGTACGTATTGTTTAAAAACATTTCGGACTGTTTTTCAGAGGTTTCTATAATATTTTCGATAGAAGAAATGGTATCTACCGCAGTTTCTGAATATTCCTTGAGTGTTTCCTTGAAATCGTTGATTTGTTTCCATTGAATACCCCAACATCCAACCTGCATAAAAAATTTCGGTATTACAAATATTTTAATTATAACAAAAATTTAAAGGAGAATTCATTGTTCGATTAAAATCATTAGTAAAACGCTGCAAATGATTTCACAATGGTTTATTATCTCCAAACAATTATACATCTAAAGTAACATTACCTTCCGAGTTACAAAGAAATAAAAACAAAAGGTGATTCCAAATATTGGACTAAACTGTTTTTCTTTACTCATTAGTAATATGCTAAAAAAAAATAGCATTATTTCAGTAACACATTTAAAGTTTAAAAACCAAACCAAGGATATAACATTTGGAGTAGAACACATAAAAAAAAAACAGAGACCAAATCTTTGCTCCTAATTGTCCGATTTTAACGATTTTTTTTTTGTTTTTTTAGGAAATTTAATAAACTTTAAAAAAATTATATACAATATCAACAGTAAAAACTTTTTGAGTTATTCGGAATTTAATTTTACCATCCCTCGTAACTTTTTTTCCAGCTTCTTTTCGTTAAAGTATGTTATATAGATAAATTTAAAGGGCGTCGAGAAAATGACTTTAGCGAAGTTTCATTGAAATCTGTACATTCGTTTAGGAGCTACAGTCTATAGCAACGCAGGTTATTCGGCCGCCATTTTGAAAGTTAAAGGCGGAAAGTAATGTCGATGAAGGAGGATCATCCTCGGGTGACCTCTGATTTTATATCAAAATTTGAAAAAATTCGGTCCATTAGTTTTGGAGAGAATGCACGGACGGCGTACGGACAAAAAACTTTTTATTCGTTTTTCGAATTCTACGCATCTTGAAACGTGAAAACTCAAATTTTGAGAGGGGGTTATGTTTTTGAATTTTTCGGTCGATCACAATGTTTCATTATTGAAAATAATAAACCAAAATGAAATCACGGATTAAAAAAAAATTAGGAAAATGTTTATAATGGGTTATAACAATGTTGCCACAAATCTTGAATATCCCTCAAGGTACACGTATTTCCCCAATTATTTATTACAATATTTGAATCTTTATACAATATTCAATACGGAAATCTTTTAGATTTAAACAAAAGTTTCTTTTTATTCATACATGAAAAATAAAAAATATCGTTAGTGATAAGGATAATAAAAACACTGAGATAAGATATAATTTTAGTTGAAGTATTTTCTAATCCACCATCCGATAACTATTGAAATGTGAAAAAATGTTGAACAACTTTCAGATCCATGTAGTGCCTGTTAGTGCATTCAGTCTAAGTAAGTGCATTATGTGGTGTCCAGACCTGAATTTTTGTCAAAGATACGAAATAAAAGATAAAACAAAATCCCTAGTCGATGTTAAAAGAATGCCATATTTTAAGAAATTACTAAAAACACATTAGTCATAACTACCTGGGAGAGGCGGGGTGGCCGAATGGGCTAACGCTTGTGCACAGCAACAAGCGTTAGTAAGCAATCTGATAGCTGAATTATAGATAATAAAACAACTACGAGTCTGGTGCCGGTGGTTTTTTTGTAACTCTGGCATTAATACCCCGCCCTCATTCCCTGGCCCGGGAAAACCCCGTATAGCATATAAAAAGGTGAGGTAGGTGTAAAAAAAAAAACTACCTAGTAACTTTTGATTATCCCTCTCTTCCCAATGAAGTAAACATAGGATTTTATAATGTAGTCATAAAACTATTAATTTTGTTGCACATTGGAACTATCCTCACTTTAAGGCAGATTATAGAAAAGTCCACCGATAAAGGGAAATAGGTTTCCTCCTTCCTTGTAAAGTGACAAAACTACAGTCTTATAAAATCATTTTCTAATGGCATATTATTCAATATACATTGAAAATTATTATTGAAATCCTGCTCCACTGGCCGCCTCTCGTTTTCACTGACATCCGAGAATAGTGTTGTATTTTAATTTCATCCTTTCTTATATGATTTAGTAACGCAAGGATATTTGCCTTCTTTATTTCTTCCACCAGTTTGTACTCCTTTCCGCTTCGACACGTACGTCCCTGGTGGCAAGTCGAATAAACTGTTTTTAACGCCGCATAGAGGTCAAAAAAGGGATAAATACGGCTAAAACCCTATAGGAAAATATTAATTTAGGTAAGATATTTTTTTTTTTTTTTTTTTTTTTTTTTATTTCAATGGAATTTACAACTGTATTACATAGAGAATACAATAAGTAAATGAGAAATTTGTAACATGGCATGTACAACATGAAGAGAAACTACCCATTGGTAGAACTCAAATTAAAGTTCTATATTAGAAGATCCCGAGGCCATCTTCTTTTCAGACGCCTCGGAGGGTTATCAGGGATCGAGGAGGAAGCAAGGTTTGAAACGAGAGGATTCGGATGATTCTGCAGTTTGTTATGGAAGGAAAGATATCTGGATTGGGCCAGATCGGAAACATACGGAACATTAAGGTCTTTATGGATGATTTTATTTGTGACAAAGTAAGGAGCGTTGAGGATTTTACGAAGGATTTTGGATTGTAAGGATTGGATACGAGAGGAATTCGATGGTTTAGTGGAGCCCCAAAGCTCAATTCCGTAAGTCCAAATAGGTCTTATTATTGTCATATATACGAGTCGTTTATAATTGATTGAAAGCTTAGATCGTTTGTCTAGTAAGTGCTGCAGTAGTCGAAAACGGCGGGCGGTTTCTAGTCGTTTCAGTCTGGTATGGGGGTTCCAAGTGAGTCGTTTGTCAAGGTGGAGTCCTAAGTAGCGGATTTGCTCAACAGGAATAAGTGGAGTATTATTGAAGGATACTGTAGGACAAGAGGTCATAGGTTTACGACGGAGGGTAAAAGTGATTTGATGGGATTTGTTGGAATTTATTTTTATTCTCCAATTTTTACACCATTCTTCAAGGCTTGTGATATGTGATTGAAGAGTTTGGGATGCAATTAAAGGATCGTTATTAACTGATAGGATACACGTGTCATCGGCATAGGTGGTGATGACAGTGTTGGATTGGGTTGGGATGTCAGCTGTATAAACTGTGTAAAGGATAGGACCTAGGATACTACCTTGAGGAACACCGGCAGACTGAGTAAAAAGAGATGAATAAGCATTGTTATGATTGACTTTGAAGTATCTGTCAGTAAGGTAGGAACGTATAATGAGGAAGTATGTAGGTGGTAGGAATTCACGGAGTTTGTACATCAGTCCCGGATGCCAGACTCTATCAAACGCCTGTTCAACGTCGAGAAAGACTCCCGTGCAGTACATTCCGCGCTCCAATGCAGAGGAGACTACATCTACCACACGATGGCATTGCTGAATAGTGGAGTGGGATGTGCGGAATCCAAATTGGTGATCTGGGATAATGTGTTTAGAGTCTAGGATGGGATACAGGCGTTTTAAAATGAGTTTTTCCAGGATTTTGCCCATAATGGGTAAAAGGGAGATAGGACGGTAAGAGGATGGGTGTTCTGGCGGCTTTGTGGGTTTAGGTATCATTTTGACAATGGATAGTTTCCAAGAGTCAGGAAAATATGTGGTGCGGAGTACAGCATTAAATATATAGGTTAGGAACAGTATGGCTTTTTTAGGAAGACATTTTAGGATCTGGGAGGTGATTAGGTCATGGCCAGGAGCTTTGCGAGAAGGTAATCTATTAATGATATTGGATATTTCTGAAGGATGAAATGCTTTAGGTGGAGGAGTCAATTGGAGTGGGGTATCCAATTCTGCTTCAATAAACTCAAGGTGGGTTGGATTAAGGATGTCTGGGTGTGGATTAAATGTTTTTGAGAGGTGTTGAGCAAATATTTGAGATTTTTCATCATCAGATCTGGACCAGGTTTGGGTTTCAGTAATAAGTGGGTGGTTAAAATCTTTGAATTTAAGGAGTTTTTTAGTGGTCAACCATAGTGATTTGTCACAAGTAGTAAGTTTTTCTGTCATGTTATGTAAATTTTGAACTTTGTATTTTCTAATTTCAGCTTTTAGTTGGTTAGTTAATTTGTTGTAATATGTCTTATCTGATGGATATCTAGTCCTGTGCCACTTCGATCTTGCTCTGCGTTTTTCCCTTAATAAGATACGAATATGCTGCGGCAAATTTGTCTGTTGGGAGTTGTCAGTTTTATTGGTAGATGTATTATTCTTTATTTTGTCACTTATAGATGTAGTAAGTTCTTTTATGGCTGTGTCAATATCACGTTTCGTCTTAAGTGGAATATTTAGGTCCAATTTATTTTCCAGGTCTTTACGAAAATTGTCCCAGTTTACTCGTCCTGTAATCAGTGTAGGAGAGGACGAGGGCTTAGGAGCGAAGGTTGTGTGTAATGAAAGCAGAACTGGAGAATGATCTGAGGAGAGGTCATCCAGGGATTTTATTGTGACATGGGAAGAGGAAATTTGGGAGGTGACAAATATGTCGAGGATATCAGGACGTTTTTTGAGGGATGTTGGCCAATAGGTAGGATTCATAGGAGAGAGGACAGAGTAACTATTGGAAGTTGAGACAGAAGATAGTATGTTACCACGGGAGTTGGATGATCGACAACCCCATCGTTGGTGTTTAGCATTGTAGTCTCCTCCAGCAATAAAGCGCGATCCGAAGGATTGAAATAAGGATTCAAGTAAGTTATAGGTAAGAGTATGACCGGGAGGACAGTATACAGCTGAGAATGTTAAATGGAAAGGACGAGTTGAAATGATAACCGAGGTTGCTTGAATAGCCTCCGTTGGAGTAGAAGGAATGAGAGAATGGGATAAGGATTTATGGATAAGGATGCAAGAACCGGCATGGGAAGTGTTGTCGGGGTGGTCTGATCTATAAGTGATATAGTCACGTATGTAGAAATATGAACGTCGAGTGAAGTGAGTTTCTGTCAGTAGAGCAATATCAATGTGATAGTCATGAAGAAAAATGTCGAGTTCGTCTCGGTGGTTTTGTAGTCCGTTAGCATTCCATAAAAGAACAGCTAGGGGCTTAGTGCTCATCGTGAGAGATTGAAGGGAATTTCGGTAAGGATTCTTGTGAGGAGGGTAATTAGTGGCTTGATAGTCTCTTGGAGATCTTTCAGGAAGGAAGCAAGGGTGGAGTTTATTAAATCGATCGGGTTTTGTTGGTCAGGTTGGTTTTGATTAGGAGTTCGTGAGGGAAAGATCTTATGATAAGGAGTGTCTGATGAAGGATGTACCCTTGGAACTTGGGAAGGAGAGTAAATATGAGCAGTAGGGTGGGAATAAACAGGAGTTGGATGTTCGGGCGGTAATTTTACACGTATAGGTATCTGGTGAGGAGGCATTTGCTGACGTGGAGATTTTGAATGAATGTGAGAGATTTGAGTCTTGGATTGGGAGGTCTGGATCTTAGGTTTGGAAGCCTGAGTCTTAGTTTTGGAAATCTGAGGCGTCTGACGTCGCGGCTGTTGATTCTTCACCGTAGTGTCTGAATATAGGTGCCTAGAGTCTTGATGGGGATGATCTGTTGATGTAGAAGGGTTGTGCGTCAATTGTGGTATTATTTCGTTCGGCAGTTGAGGAAACGCTGCCAAATTTAGGAGTTCAGGTGCCTGTACCTGTGCCTGGGTAGAATTCTTCTGTTCTTCTTTTAGTGATAAATTATAAGTTCTTTGCTTATATAGCTTCTTATAGATAATGCAGCCCCGATAGGTTGCAGGGTGGTCCTCACCACAAAGGGCACATTTTGGTGGTTCATTTAACGGTTTCTGGCAGGTGTTAGAGGCGTGAGGCCCGGCGCATTTAACGCAACGCACCGAGTGATGGCAGTAAGCCTTTGTATGCCCTAAGTTTTGGCACTTGGTGCATTGAACGACTATTGGTTTCTGCCTCGGCTCTTCAAATTTTACAACAGAATACAGCAGTCTTTTAACTTCGAAGATTTCTGCATTATTCCGGGCTGGTTCTAGATCGATGAAAAATAATGGCAGTGGATATTTATCAATAGGATGTAAGATAGAAGATATATGTCTTACCGAATGGCCGATATCTTCCAGATCTTTTTTTATAGCGGTAGTGGGTGTGGTAGAGTGAAGACCTCTCAAAACCACTCTATATGTTTTGTCTTCTTTTAGTTGATAGCAGTGGAAGTCGTGATTGAGTGCTGTCAAATGATTTATAAGTTTTTTATAATCATCTTTAGTATTGGTGTTAATCTTTATATCGTTGACTCGAGAAAAACACCGGAAGTTGGTCGGTCCGATCAGATTAGCTATTTCTTGACCGAACTGAATGAAATTGTCAATCTTGCTTACATAAATCGGAGGTGGCACTGGTTCAGTGAAAGTTCTAGGTTCAGTGATTTCGTTAATTTTATTATTGGCTGTAACAGAATTGTTACTGGATGTGTTAGTTGATGGTTTAGTGTCAGGTTTCATAGCTGAATTATTACTAGTTTTTGATTCTTTATTTACTTTGAGAGCTTGCTTTGTTTTAGCGGATTTTTTTTTTTTTTATTAGGTGAGTTGCCCGCCGAACCGGGGGCAGAGTTTCTATGGCGCTTTTGGAGAGTTCGCCTTGTTAAATATTGAGAATCAGTCTCACTGATTTCGGAGAAAGGAGTCTCTTCATCTGATTCGTCAAAAGAAATGTTCTTATCAGAATCCATACCTCTAAATAATAATATATACAAAAAGAAGAGACAAAAAAAAAAAAAAAGTATCACTAATAAGAAAATTTACAAAACAAATACTTAATAACTAATCTATTTACAAATATATATACAAATATTAAAAAAAACATTTTTATAAATAAATAAAATAGAGTCTCAGTAGAAAAAAAATATTAAAATAAAATAATCAATTAAGAAATAAAAACAGAGAAAAAAATATATATATACTGTCTTAGGTACGAACTCAAGATATTCTGAACGTAAAATAAAGCGCCGTGACCTTGAATTTGAAAGATAAGACCCGCTGAGGGGAATTATCTGCCACGTAAACTGTCTCTAGCAATCGAGTACCAATTTAATGTTGCTAATTATTAATAAAAGTCACTCACCTCACTGATTATAATGTAAAAATGTTAAATTGTTTATAAACTCACTGTTTACAAAGTCTGAGAACAGGATTTGAGATAATAAGCACATAACAAACTAGCAAAGACGGAACGATACGAATATAGAACCTCAGTTTCGGCCATGACACTTACGACTTAGGTAAGATATTTAAAAAAAAAAAAAATGGATGTTTCATAGCATGTCAGGCCTTTTGAATTAATATAGAAAAATATTATAAATATTTTTACTAATAAATGAAATATATTTTATATGTAATAAGTTTTAAAAATGAAAATGTATTGTATATGTTTTTTTTTACCAAATCAGCTATAGATATCTACTACCCATATTACTATCAGAAAAACAGATTGACTCGAAAAAAAAAATGTTCAAGAGAAAAGCGAAGAAGAGAAAATCATTTCACAAGTAAATAAGTATAAAACAAAATACAAGCTGGTGAAAACAATATCAGGGTACCAATATTTAGCGATAAAATTTAATTGAATTTTTCTTGAATCTTTTCTCTCACAATTTCATTTATTTTTTTTGTTTCTATGTTCTTCCTCCAATTTTCTATTACGGAAAGGAATAAATTATATTAGGTATTAATTTATTAATGTATAGATAATTACCAATAATTATTTCCAGATAATTATCAATCCCTCTGAGTACCGCAGCTGATTTTTGTATTTATTATTAGCATAGGATTCAAAAGATAATTTGATTACAGTAAGAAGTTGGTGGTCGTTTGCGCAAGATCCTTTTACAATGGAAAAACGAAGTTCCAGTATCCTAAGAGTAATAACTTATCCCATGAAAATACGAAATTTTAGAATTTATTGAGAAATAACTTACTTCCGAACTTATATTACTCATGGCTATAAACAATTATTTTCAGAAGAAAACTTGAAAAATATTTTTAACGATATGTATATAGCAAATTGCAAAACCAGTTTAGTAGAAAATGGCTTTTTATTTATACTTTATTATTGAAAATCATGGAAACCAATCTTTTTATTCGTACCTAAGCCGTTGGAATATATGAGTTAACCGTTCCTAATTAGAAACATAGGAACAATGAATTATCAGAAAACCTTGAAAAAGGGAGAATTTCCCAGCAGATGCTCAATTATTCTTATCACTCCTTTGAGGCTTAACCAGGTATACTTGATTATTTCCTTGTATATGTGTACTGTGCACTGACTAAACCATCAGCTGTTGCCCGATTGGTACATCTTACTCCATTGTCAATGCTATTTTCTTGAAGGCTGTAACATGAAGGCTGTACATAACATAAAAGTCACCTATGAATTTTTTTATGTCATGTGTTTAAGCCTGATCCACAAAATTTTTAACTGAGTGTAAAAATCATCTATTTATTAATGTATCTTTTTATCTTTATTTTCGGTCGGTGTATATACGTTAATTATCGTGATATTAAACCAATGACCTTAAACTCGTTAACGCCGCATACTTGTATCTTTATTTTTTTGTTCATTATTATTTTTTCTATCCGTTCACTATTTTTTAATGTTAATTTATTAAAGCTTATTAATTTTTTTTTTTTGTAAAAGGTTGAAGAATAATTGTCCTAAAAACCTACTTAAGTGTATATTATTTAAACATTGTCTTTATTTCGCGATGTATCATAGCGTTTGTATACGCTCCAGCCCAGCAGTAATACTGGGTCTTAAGGGATAAGATGACCAAAATATTGCGATAAGACTGCCGGTCAGGAGCGAGCTTTCGTAGACGCTGGGTCAATGTATTTGGACATCGGACCCTCCCACCCCACCAGCCGCTTCTGTCTCACCTCACCTTGCGCCAGCCTAGCACCATTTTCTGATTACAACTGTTCGTCACATCGGCAATCATCGATATCGATGGGACATCTGAAGATCAAGAGAGCTAACCTCGATGGAAGTAAGATTATTTACTTCACTCTGGGATATTTTCTTCTATATTCTTAACGTTACTAACAGATATACGTAATTCATTTTTTTTTCTTTCGCTAAAATTTATTTTTTCCTTATTATTGATTTTAACTATAGAAGTTTATTTTATATATGTTTTGTTTTGATGGACAATTTTATTTTTTCACTGAAGATTATATTTCATGTTTTTTATTTCTTTAACTTTTGTATATATATATATATATATATATATATATATACATATATCTATATATACATATATATATATATATATATATACATATATCTTTTTTATTTAATATAACTGTAAACATTCAAAAGGGGGATTATTTATTTTCCATCTTTAATCGATTGAAAATTTTTATTTAATATTTTTTTATTGTGCATGATTTTTTTCTCTTTTACAGGTCTCATAAATTATACCTTTATTCACTTCATTTTAAATTTTACTCGTATTTTTCCCACCTTTGAGGAAACTCACCGAGAAAAGATCTGTATTTTAATTTCGAAATACCTCTGGCCCCAACACTCGTAAAACACTAATACTTTCAATAACCCAGGTGAAGTTTATGATTGATTTATTTGCCACAGGACAAACTATAAATCCCTTTCCGCAGTTGCATTTCTATCCTTTCTCCCTGAATAGAATAGTGTATGGCCACGGGTAATGGTTTTAACAACTTCATGCCATATCTCTTGAATGATTCGTAAAAGTATGTTGTGCCTTTTCAGCTCTTTGAATACCGGTTTTTGAGGCTCCTGGTCTGTATAAACTGCTTTCCATCATTCTACTTTCAATCATTCAAAGCCTGGATCATTACCATGTTTAGACAGTCCGATTTTCCGAGACTACTTTTGGCTTGGTAATAGGGTCTTTCTTTATGGGATGAACTCGTTGCCCAGTAATCTTGTGCACCGTAAGTTGCATTGAAAAGGGATAGAATGTTTCTTTTTTTTTTTCTTATATGGTATATGACTGAGATGCAAAATCCAAGTTTTCGACCTCTGTGGCCCTTTGGATCATTTTTGAACACCCCAAAATCTACTACATTTTCCTGTCTTTTTTTTTTTTTTCATTTTTTTCCACCAAGAAATAAGTTTTCGACAAAAAACATTATCTACATTTTTAAACTACAGTAAATATGCTACAATTTAACATCCACCAAAACCAGATCATTAAAACAAATAGTTTACGAGATAGAGATTTTCAAAATTTTTAATTTTTTAATTTTCCATTTAAATTATTTTTCATGTTTGATCATATTCAATTGCATTTTATCTTCAATAATCTGTCTGATATGGGTCAGCTAAGTAAATAATTATTCATTTTAATATTTTGAAGGAGGAGTGATAAAATTTTCAAAAAATTACTTCACTCAATCATATAAGACAGGCTATTGAAGACAGGATATAGATATAAAGACAAGTGCATCTGATTAAACAGGAAATATAGTATACAATTTTCAAGTTGGAAAAAACTTGTTAATATTTGAAAATCTCTATACCGTTAACTATTTGATTAACTAAGTCTGTTTTGGTGTTAATTTGTAGAATATTTAATTTAGTTTAAAACTGTATAAAATGTTTTTTGTCGAAAACGTGCTTATTCATGAACAAAATGGGGGAAAAAAAGAAAAGAAAATATAACAGATTTTGAGGTTTTATAAAGTGATCTCCTACTAACATATCTTTAGTTCATCATAAACCACAAATAGTCAAACATATACCTATAAATTATTTATACCCAGCGATGTGTTAAAACTACACCATTAAAAAAAATCTGTTGCGTTGAGCGCATTACACAACTTTAACTTGCCCGCCTCTTCTTATCAGAAATAAGTATTTTCAGAAAAAAAGGAATTAAAAATAAAAATTATAAACGCTATATTTATTTATATTTATTTGTGTGTATTTTTCTTTTTATAAGTACAAATTATGTATAAAAATTTTAATATTCATATCGCTGATATATATCTCGTAAACAATTAAATATTAAATAATACCAACAATCGCATTTATGAAAACCACTTATGTATTCTTATATAATATTGGTAGAGTTCGAATTAAATTAAGTTCAAGTTACGTATGGAAGCGTTTTCTAATATTTCGGGCGAGTTCGGGTGCGCTCGTATTTCTTTGGTTTCCATATTAAAACTATTCTCCGTTACGATCTGTAAATTATTCTTTAGTTAATTATCACATTAATTAACGTGAAATGTAAAATGGTCAATTATTCCAAATAAAAAAAAATTATTGGTACTTTAGAGAAAGCTAATATTGAAAATTAGCAATTTAAGCCCTGTTAGAGGATATAAATTAAAATGACACTTCCAGCTAGCCGATTTTGACGAAAAGGTTTCTGTAACATCCCTAGTATATAAAAACCAAAAATATGCAATTTCACTTTCGTTTTTGAACTAGACTGTTAACACACGCACACACACACACACACACACACACACAGACCATTTTGGGTGACTTGATTATTTGGACTCAGGGGACCTCAAAATGTGTATTTTCGTTAAAAACTGAGATTCGAAAATTTTCACGATCGCAATACTTTCCTTTACTATATATTTCATATATAAGTAAGTGAGTGGGCGGGGTTGCCGAACGGGCTAACGTAAAACAACATTGCTGTTGTCCGGCAACCTGATATATGGATTTAATAAACAACGGATTTAAAATAGCCACCAGTTCGAGTCCCGGTGCCGGGGGAGTCTTTTAAATTCCCTCCCTGGCCCGGGAAAACCCCATATAGCCTTAAAGGCGAGGAAGGAGAGGAACCCTTTAAAAATGTACACTACTTACTTCAAAATGTAAACTTAAATGTAACTTAATACTTATGATGATTAATGATCAACAGAAACAATGATTAAATTGGTGTAAAATAGTAGGTAATCATTAGTGAGTATCTATACTAAGTAGGTTTTACTCATGTAATTTTTCACCAAATAATAGATCAATAATTGGATATTTCTAAATAAGAAATGTGATTTATTCTTAT
The DNA here is from genome assembly GCA_928085145.1 of Nezara viridula. Taxonomy (NCBI): domain Eukaryota; kingdom Metazoa; phylum Arthropoda; class Insecta; order Hemiptera; family Pentatomidae; genus Nezara; species Nezara viridula. Next base: position 149,030,608 of record OV725080.1, on the reverse strand, counting down.
ATCACAAATACAGCATTAAGTCCAGCAGGAATGGTTTAGAGCGGTAATAATCTAAATCAATTATATTGGTAGGGCATTGTCTAAAGATTACGAGTTCCAATCCTTGTGTCGGTTTAACTCTGGCATTAATCCTTTGCCTAGGAAAAATCTTGTATAGCCTAAAAAGTGAGAAAGGGGAGAAAAAAAAAACAGAATTACATTTATGAAACTAATGGATTAATATATTTAATAATAAACTTTTACTACATTACTTAACACTTAAAATAAATCTAAACCTGAAACAGAGGTCAGTATTTAATGTTTCCCCTTTCGATGATTATGGAATGGTTATCTTCTTAGATGTTGCGAGTTCAGAATTACCAGTTGTGGCGTTGCCAGAAACACCAGGGATAGTACTATCTATCTTCATCACCACTCTTGGCTCCTCAAGAATAGTACTGTCAGGAGGTTAAAGGAAAACCTAGTCATCCTCCACCGTCACTCTTGAGGACCTTCCTTCTTCATGAATCATTGATGAATAATCAACTACCTTGGAAAGTAAACTGAATTCTTCTTTTTTACATTTTACTACTTCTCTTAATGCTTTAGAAATAGCCATAATGGATTTAGTTTTAAGGTATTTCAACCTGGCTGTATACCTTGCTATCAGGCGTGGCGTGTCTTCGAGAACCTGGAGCAAGGTCGGTAAAGGAGCTTCAGGAAATCGACTGCAGCCTTTCGAAGTCTCGTATGTTCCTGGCGGGCACTCGTACAAGCATTTGGATCCCTTAGGCTCAGTGAAGCAAACTCCGCCCTTCTTAGCGCATTCCGGAGAACATTGTTGATCGTTACATCGATCGCCTTCGTCGGACCAGTCACCGCAATCGTTGTAACCATCACAAACTAGCTCCAGATCGATACACTTGTTAGTATCGCATAAGAACTCTCCTGAATGGATCGAACAGTTGACGTGGCTATATGAATGAGTAGTTGTAGTAGTACTAGCAGCAATCGTGGTAGTAGTAGCTATAGTAGTAGAAGCAACATTGATAGTAGTAGGTGTTGGTGTTGATGTAGGTGTTGGTGTTGGTGTAGTTGTTGGGAGTGTAGGTAATGGACACCCATCCTCATCAGATCCGTCCCCGCAGTCGTCAATGCCGTTACACTTCTTACTTAATGATATACAGCGATACGTTTTGCTACAGCGGAACTCAACACAGTTCCTTACACACTCAGCTGGTTCGTCAAAACAAATATCGCAATCACACGATCCATCACAGAACCACTTGCCATTAATGCAACGACCGTTATCGCACTCAAACTTAGTGGATGGGCATGTTGACCTTTCTCTAATGGAATGATTAGAACAATTTGAATAGATTTCACAAGATAAAGAATCTATAGTTGACTCCAGCCACTGATTAGTTTCTTCCAAACAATTCCCACTTTGTGATTTACAACTCCGAAGTTTGCTATCTGCGATCCCTTGATATGTATCTATTGAGATATTAACATTATTTAATTTTTCCCTGATATCCACTATTCTGCTCTGTAACGGAATCTGTAACTGATACATCTGAATTTGAAACGAAAATTTGAAGTTGTCTTCATCAATAAAATTTGTAAAACACTTATTATCGTCATAGAATCTCATCAAGTTTGCTCTTTTCACTGCTGGATTGTTTGAGTAGGTATTGTTTAAAAATAATTCAGACTGTTTTTCAGAAGTTTCTATGACATTTTCAATAGAAGAAATGGCATCTACACCCGCTTCTGAGTATTCCTTAAATATTTCCTGGAAATCATTGATTTTTTTCCATTTAATACTCCAGCACCCAACCTGCAACATACGATTTTGACATTTAAAATATTTTAATTATAAAGTATTATAAAGTATAACAAAAAAGTAAAAAGAATTATTTTGTTAGTTAAAGTCATTAATAAAATGAGATACCTCTTGAAGAAAGATCTTTAAAGAAGTTTGGTTAGATAGAAATGAAGGTTTATAATTACAATTGGAAACAAGCAACTTGAAAAAGTCATATGTTGAAATGAAAAATGATTTTTTTCTGAAACATTCAGTAAAAAAAGTTCAGAAATTATGCTCATCAGTCTGGCATGAAAAAATACAAAACGACACTTGTAAATTAACTTTTAATACCAATTATAATTACGAAAAGAGCAATTTTTAAATGGTTTAGGTATGAAGCAGGTGATGGAATAGCCGTTGTTATAAGGAATTTGTGAACAAGGATTAGCGCATGTAGATAAGGGAGAAGTTTCAAAAGAACTTTACACGAAGGATTTGCGGAAGGTTGCTCCTTCCCCTCTCCCTCCATACTGTTTCTTTTAAAAAGAAAAAAAAAGGATATTTAAATTCTCATTCGCGGGAAATAACGGGGAAGTAACTATAAAAAAAACTATAAAGCTATTAATTATTCGAAGAACCGAAGAAGATACTGACGAAAATCTTTTAGATTTCAAAAAATCATAAAAAATATCATTGGTGGTACTAATTCAGTAAACAAAAAAACAAACTGAGATATGGTATAACATTAGTTGAAGTATTTTCTGATACACAATTCGATAAACTTTTGAAATATAGAAATTAGGGATCGATCGATACCGAAAGTAATATCAGCAGACCGGCTATATCGGCGGAATTGGTTTATTGATTTTTGTAAAGTTTCGATTGAAATATTATTCTTATTCCTAATAAACGTGTCAATCAATCTTGCAGGAATCAACATATTCATTTGAGAAAATATGGATACTCCAAGGACCAATATATCTTATAACCTTATTTTTATAAAGATTGGTAGAATTTCACTTGGCATATTAATTATTCTTATATTTTTCTCCAGTCTTTCGATTGTTGGAATCTGCTCATATTTATCCATATATCGTTCCCTTGTTGACACGTTTTTTAAGGAAATTACATGGTGTCCAGTATTACATTTTTGTTCAATAGACGAAATAACAGATGGATTAAAACAAAAGAATGTTGTTAATGTTAAAAAATATCATAATTTGTTAAAAACAGAACGGCGTGAGTTTGATTCCCGTTTGGAGACGGCAACTTCCCCACACAGAGACTCACAGGGAAGTGAGTGACCCCGGTGTCTTACACCATAGCTCCTTGTCCTCCAGGTTGGAGGTTGGACACAGGGCTAATAATCTCAAATAAAAAAAAAAAAAAAAAAAAAAAAAAAAACAGGGTGGAGATTACAGCAAAAGATTGCCAACCACCCTTCAGGAAATTGCCTGATGAAGAGGGAGTGAATGTGATCGCGTCCGGCACAGGCGGATTTACGGGAAGGAGGGGGAGCTTTCGGGCTGAAGCCTCCCCCAAAACGGTAAAATATAACCATGTTTTATAGAAAAAAATATGAAAAACTATCTCTTAAAGTATTATTGTTTGTTTAACTACATTTAATAGGACTTCAAGAATCACTTAAACACCATTTCATATAGGTAGTTCATTTCTTTCTTCTTTGTTTACAAATAAATTATCGTTATATATATGAAAAAAAATCTTTCGGGCTGAAGCCTCCCCCCCCAAATTAAATCCTGGATCCTCTAGTGGCGTCCGGTTATTGTAAACCACGTATAATTAGGATATCGTCAAGAGAACGAAACGATCTTAAATGTTAAATAACAGCTCCAAAGCTGCCAGATGACTTATTGCAGAAGTCAAAGTAGGCAAAAGGCTTAAGAAAATCATAAATAAATATATATATATATATATATATATATATATATATGTATATATATATATTTTTTTTTTTGTTTGTTTCTTCAATAACAAAAAATACAACCCTCATGACTACGTATTTACTTTTCAGAGGACCCCTCTCTTCTCAATGATAAAAATAAAAATAAAAATTAGATTTTATAATGTAGTCGTAAGACGATTCATTTCGAATCGCATTCGCTGGGATGTTTTTCTTAAATTTGGTCAAACCAAAAACACTAGGTAAAAAAGAACCACATTACAGATTTTTTAGAAAAACAAAACATGAAGGCTCAGAATACAATAGCCTTACTAAATGTGTAAATTGCATAGGTGAACATGACTCTTTCTCAAACAACTGTTCTGTGTTTGTTAAAGAAAATTAAATTAGAGACAAACAGCTAAAAATTAGAGAAAAAAAGATTATGTTTTGGCGGTGTCTCACTATAATACGGTGGAATCATAATAAATAAAAATAATCAAGCCTGGGTTTAACAGTTTTAATGCAAGAGGTTAAGCTTTTCTCTAACCAGTTGGCAGCGAAGGAACGAAGTGAGATACCAACGAAGGTAGATGATAACTAAGGTAAAAAATCTGGTGCGTTGCACGCATCACAGAACTTTCACTTACCAACCTTAAAGTAGATAAATTTTTCATATATAGTGAACACAACATATAAGGTGTACATGTAAAGTGAAAACGACGGTGTTTTTCCCGCCCATCGAATACGTTAAATTTATACATTTTCATCGCTTTTCATTTCCTTTCACGACTGTGCCAAAATATAGTACCAAATAATATTAATGATTGTGGGAAAAAACAGATCTTTTGGAAATATTCTGAGTTTTATCGGAAACGTTTATCACAAAACTCGTCGAAAAAATAACTTAACATTAGTAAACATGGAATATTATTAGAATTTTTTTTTTTAATTTGCTGATTTAGCCTCTACCCCTAAGCTTCATTGGCTTAATGTTTCCATTTTATATTCGTTGATAAAAGTGGATAGTCTTTAAATATTTGAACAGTTTTTCTATTTCATTCTCCCCATCTTGCAGAATTTCTTTCATTTCCGTTCCCATTAGAAATTTTTAGTGTACCTTCTACATTCTACTAATATATGTTTTACTGTTCTGGGTACTAGGGAATGTGTGCAAGTTGGAGCTTCTAATCCTCGCAGGAGGTATCCATGGGAAAACTCACAGTGCCCAATTCTTAGCCGACATAGTATCACTTCTTCTCGTCTAGACTTTCTGTTTGATGTGTTCCATTTGATACATTTTGTTTTAATTACCTGAAGTTTTGCCGAACTCATTTCCCATTCACCGTTCCATTTATTTTGAAAGGAGCAGGCAAGTTGGTGTGTCCAATCTTCTCGAGGAATAGCATCAATTATTGTGGTTCGTGCCATAGGCGGATTTAGGGGGGGGAGAGGGAGCTTTCGGGCTGAAGCCCCTCAAAATGGTAAAATATAACCATGTTTTATGGTAAAAAATATTTAAAAATTATGTCTTAAAGTATTATTGCTCGTTTAATTACATTTGATAGGACTTCAAGAATTACTTTTTTTTTTATTTATTCATGATATTACAACTGTATTAAAAAATTAAATACATTAAGTAAATTTGATACCAGAAAATAATGACATGAAATGACTTGTTGAAAAAATACCCACTGGTAGCACTCTAAAAACAAAATGTATTTACAATAAGAGATCTCGAGGCCATCTTCTTTTCAGACGCCTCGGAGAGGAGAATTTCTTAAACCCCATTTCATACAGATAGTAAGTATCTTTCTGTTTTTCTAAAGTAATTATCGTTATATATATGAAAAAAAAAAGCTTCCGGGCTGAAGCCCCTCCCCTCCAAAATTAAATCCTGGATCCGCTAGTGGTTCGTGCAGTTCCTTGACGCCGGGCAGAGTTGGCTGCAGCATCGGCTCTCTCGTTACCCAGGATACCACAGTGTGATGGTGCCCAGATAAGGACTATGTTTTTATTTCCTTCCTTTAGTTCACCATATATGTTAAAAATTTATGTTATAACAGAATGCTGGTTCGTTGATTGTTTTATGGCTTCTATCACGGACATTGAATCGGTTACGATAGCATGGTTTTTGAAGAGGTTGGTGCGGATGTGCAAGAGTGCTTCTTTTATGGCCGTGGCTTCTCCCGTAAAAATAGAACATTCTCCTGAAAGTTTGTACAGGAATTCTTCACTGTCTGTAACGACTGAACATCCCACTTGGTTTTCGGCTTTTGATGAATCTGTGTAAAATATTTTGTAATTGTAGCATTTGTTTAACATTTCTAAAAAATACGATTTTTTTCATCCGAAACTATTTTTTTTGAGATGTGGGACATATATTTTTCTCTAGAAATATTCGGAGGACTCCACCTTGGAAGGTTTTTATCTGGGAGCTTTTGGATGCAATTTAGGTTCATATTGAATGCTAACGTTGTTTGAATTATATTTCACTTGAAATTGCTATTGATTGAAACTGTTTTTGGATCAAATATGATGTCTCGTAAGGGATGTCGTAGAAGTGACATTATTTTGGCCCCATATTTTGCAATTATAAATGCTCTTCTTTTCTCGAGGGATGGTTCGGCGCATTATGCATATAGACTCTCAATCGGCGATGTTCTATAAGCTCCTGAGCATATCCTCAAAGCAGCATTATTGATTGGCTCAAGAATTTTTAAAATACTTCTTTTTGAGGTTCCATTTACACATGCTCCATAATCTATTTTGCTTCGGATCATCGCTTTGTATACCTTTAATATACTGCTTCTGTCAGCTCCCCAACTAGAATGCGAAAGACACTTTAGGAGGCCAAGTCTTTTTAAACATTCTTGTTTAAGACCTTTAATGTGGTCAGTCCACTTCAAGCTTTTATCTAGATGAATTCCTAGGTATTTTTGGTGATCTTCAAACAATATGTCGGTCATCCCTAATTTTAGTTTAGGATTCGTAGAGCATCATCTTATTCTGCATATATGCATAGCCTTTGTTCTATTTATCGAAAAATTAAAACCGCTATTTCGTGCCCATTTTTCTGCTTTTTTCAGTGCTTTCTGTAGTTTCCATTCAATAAAATAGAAAAATTTTCTACGGACTAATAATAATACATCATCGGCAAACATTATGATTTTAATAAGCCATTTGAAATTCGGTGTTAGATCATTCATAGCAATCAAAAACAAAGTTACACTTAGAGGTGAACCTTGGGGGGTGCCATTTTGAGAAACGTGAATTGACGACAAGGAGGACCCAACTCTGACTTGATATTTTCTTTCTTTAAGAAAGTTTTCAATGTATGCCTTCAATTTTCCCTGAACACCATAATTATTTAAGATTTGCATTACGCGGCCTCTTAACATGGTATCATGAGCCTTTTCCAAGTCCAAAAAGACAGCAACCAAATGTTCTTTTTGTGAGAATGCTTTTTCTGCTTCATGTTGCAGTTCAATCGGTCAGTTCAATAATTTTTATAAACTACAAAAATTGAACAAGTCGTTCACTCAAAGAATCGTTATATAACTATTTCTGTCATAAATACTGTTATAAAAGTTGAACTTTGTTTACATCCTAGAGTATTATTTAGATAATCCTTACCTATATCAGGTTATTTTCTTTACATTTCAGGATAATAATCCCAATTAGTTTGTATTTTTTTTCGCTTAGTTAACATGGGGGATGAAGAGAACCGAATAGCTGTAATCGCCTTACACAAAGTTGAAAAATGTAGGTCAGAGATTTTCAATACTTCTAAACCTTTGGGCATCAGCCGTAAGTTTGTGTACCTCACTATAAATAGATATAATAAGACCCTATGTGTATGTGACAGACCCCGACCGGGCAGTTCCCGCACTGTGAGAATGGCAAACGCAGTGAGAGCAGTAGCTGCTCAACAAATCATGTCACGGGAGAAATGGAAATCTCTGTCAGATTAGTGTCTGGAATGATAAAAAGTGACTTCAGGACGGATGCATTTCGAGCAATGACAGGACAAAGGTTAACCACTTCCCTAAAACAAATTAGAGTCGATAAATGCAAAGTGCTTCTTGGCCGTTACACCAATGGTCTTCATCTAAAGATTTTGTTTAGCGATGAGAAAATTTTTACAATTGAATAAAAATTTAATTGCCAAAATGATCGTGTACGCACACAGTTTTAAAGAAGCCCAGGAAGTCATTGGAATGAGGAAAGAGGTCTTTAATCAAGGATGGTGTTGATGGCATCACAAAGCTCCATGTTTGTGAAAAAAGAGTTAAAACAGCAACTAAAAAATATCAGGACGATATTTTGGAACCTGTTGTCAAGCCTCTAACTGATACTCTGTTTGCTAGAAGTCATTGGGTTTTCCAGCAGGATTCCGCTCCAGCTCACAAGGCCAGGTCAACTCGGCTTGCAGCCACTGAACTAAGAACATTACTGAATTCATCTCTGTTTCAGATCGGCACCCATGAAGCTCTGGTCTGAACCCACTAGATTATTGGCTTTGATCTGAACTGGAGAGGATGGCATGTTGCTGAGCACTATATCATCCCTAACTTGGAAAGCCTCAAACAATCTCTGGTCCGACCAGTTGAGCACTTTCTTCATGAAGTGCAGCAGAATTAATTTTTCTGTTGAAATCTGTATATATTTCCTTGTAACAATATTTATGACAGGACTAGTTACCTTCCAGCAAATTAATTAAAAACATTTTATTCCATAACGGGTCAGTGTTTGTAGCTCAAATGGTTGCAAAACACTCAGCTAATCCCTCGAAAAAAATTAAGCATCAAAATCGATCCAGCTGTTCCCTTAAAAAATCGTCATATATCATCAAGCGGACAAGCCAAACCCTTCGTTTAGTCCGGTAACAGTACCTCAGAATTTACTTACTTTACACAATATCAAAATATTAAAACTAAATATTTTATATTATACTTACATTTATACAGATGTTCCCAAATCAAACTGCAATGTTGGATGTTCCTTTTTAACTGAGACCATAAGACGAACCACGTTATACGTGCCATAAGGCAACCACGTTTAACTAGAAATTCCACTGCAAAATGCTCTCAATCATATCTTGCTGTGCGAAGAAGATAATTGTATCATATATATAGATTACTTTTCAGCCATGATGACATTTACGGACAGTTGTCCGACAAAGACTCGAAAATAAGGAAACCTCATTTTTACTCGTCGATGATAAAGAACTTAAATAAGAACTTAGTAATCGCCTGGACACCATCGCATGTTGGATTTAAGGTAAATGAAGGGGCAGATAGAGGAGCGAAGGAAGCAACATCGTCTTCATTAGAGATATACAATAAATACATATACAAAATTGTTTAGGTATAGGCAGCTACCTGAAATAGTCGAGAGCCTGGCTAAAAGTTCCAATTTTTAAACAATCTCAAATATTATTTCGAAAACGACCTTTTAACAAAATGTATGCTAGCTAATAACTTGTACACACATTCTCCTTTAAAAATGTGAAAGGCTTTTGGGTTTAAATTTAACTATACATAACACTTATAATTACTGAACACTTACTTAATTATCTACTTAAGCCCATATGGACCTACGCTTCACAAATTTACGGAACAGCCAAAACGACCCACATACGAAAACTACAAACTTTTCAGTCTAAAACTTTCAGAACCATAACCAATGCTCCATGGTACGTCACAAACATTACATTACATAAAGACCTTCAAATGCCAACAATTAACGATCACATACGGACACACTACAAGCGATTTCACAATAACTTACATGGGCATACACACTTATACAAAGTATGGCTACATTTAACATGCCCGAAAACACACTTAGGAGGATCAAAAGGAGCTGGATGAGGGATTTCCTCACTTAAAAATATGCTAAAATCAAGACAGGAAGGGATGCCGCTGGGTACTCCTCTCCATCACGCCGATTAAGCCACTACCTGTACACTTACCGACAGCAGACCCACTAATTGTCATTGCTTATGACAGATGTGGGCTAATAAGTAAATTAAAAAAAAAAACTTTAACCATAGTTTTTATATAAAACAAACAGTATCCAGCCACGCGTTGCTGTGGCTCATTCTGTTTAAATAGATTAACATCTATTTATTTATGAGAAGGAATTGGTCGGAGGGTGCGGTCAAATAAATACTAAATTTTAAAAAAATAATATTTTTAATTACACCGACGTTTTGATCCACCTTTTAGGTCTTCATCATGTGGCACTGCAGGAGGCAGTTGATAGATTCTAAATGATACTCTGTTTTGAATATATACTTATTTGTTGTTTGATACGCTGTTTTGAATATATACTTATTGAATATATACTTAAAAATTGAATATATATTTATTTATTTAACTTATTTATTTATTTAATCTATCAACTGCCTCCTGAAGTGCCACATGCCACGCCCTGATGAAAACCTACAAGGTGAGTCGGAATTTCGGCGTAATTGAAAATACTATTTTTAAAAAAATTAGTATTTTTTTGACCTCATCCTGCTCATATTATATCACAGTCAACCATCTCTACATCATCTACTTATTTCTTTTTTTTTCTTTTAATATTTATTTTATTATATTTATTTATGAATAAATAAAAAAGATAGCAGATGTTTCTAATATATTTTATGTAAAAATACTTGTGGGTATGCGGTATTTTTTGTTGTTCCATACTTTGTATAGACATAGAAATTGTCTGGTTATCTAACTCAAGAATCTGCAACATATAATTGTCTATATAAGAAGCAATTGGTCTCTAGATCTCCCATGAAAAAGTACTAATTGTTTAAAACATTATATCTCTCCATACGGGCGGATCTACAGGGGGGGGGGCACTTTCGGGCTGAAGCCCCCTTCCCAAAAATGATAAAATATAACCATGTTTTATGGAAAAAAATAATAAAACTAACTCTTAAAGTATTATTGTCCGTGTAATTACATTTAAAAGGACTTAAGGAATCACTTAAATACCATTTCATATAGATAGTTAGTTTCCTTCTTTTTTTCCAAAGTAATTATCGTCATTTTTATGAAAAAAATCTCTCGGGCTGAAGCCTTCCCAAAATTAAATCCTTGATCCGCTAGTGTCTCTGCACCAAATAGTCTGATTTTTTAAACTTTTATTGAGTATTAATACAGTCTGCCACACTGAAGGGCATTGGTACTAGGGCTATAGTATTCATTCACACAATATGTACATAAGAAAGGAAAAAAAAATATATATATATATATAAATAAAAAGATAAAGTAATATACAAGATAATTAAAACAACAGATCAGCCGAATAATAACAAAACAAATAAAACACATTCACGCCTATGTAAAATATTTACATTGGCCCAGGGGATTCCGAATCAAGCTTTGTCCCCCAACTGTGGAAGCCAAAGCAGGACTCCAGGAGATCCCAGTGCTTCTCTCCCAGCCGCGTCAATGGTATAGTAAGCCAGTGGAAACTGATGGAGGGCACTAGAGCAACAGACGCTCAGGACATGAGTGAAGAATCTGGCCAGTGCCAGTACTCCAATATATACATTTTTACAAGAGGTCGCGGGCCCACTGCCGTTTTAACCTCCGAGGAGGATTGCAGGGATGGCTGGAGGTAGATAGAGACTGTGCTACAGGATTAGGATGATGAGTGAGATTCTGGTGAAATTTGAGATCTGGTGATATTAGAAAAATTTCTCTGGGATTAGGTCAAGTACAAATGGGATATTAAGGTCATTGTGTAGGGTTTTATTGGTTACATAAAAGGGAGCATCGACTATTGTTCGGAGAACTTTAGACTGAAAGGATTGAATGCGTTTGATGTTGGAAAAATTTGCTGTCCCTCACAGTTCGAGTCTGTAGGTACAGATAGGTTTCAGGATTGTCTTGTAGATTAATAGTTTGTTCTCAACTGAAAGTTGAGATTTTTTATTGAGTAGTATATATAGTTGGCCATATCGTCGGTTAAGCTGTTGTCTTTTAAGTCTGTTATGTGGGTTCCATGTTAGTCTTTTGTCTAGAAGGAAGCCTAGGTACCGAACTGTGTCGGAATGGGGAAGTGGTATGGAGTTGAAATAAACTGGTGGACACGACTTGCGCCGAAGGGTGAAAGTGGTGTGTTTGGATTTAGATTCATTTACTTGGATGCGCCACTTAGTACACCAGTGTTCGATAAGAGAGAGGTGACTTTGTAGGTTAAAGGATGCTGTTTCGGGATCTGAATTAGAAGAAAGGATGGCCATGAGTATGATTTTAGGGATTTTTTTTTTTTTTTTATCATTTTGCTGGGAATTAAGGAAGCTTTGAAATAATGATGGGTATAATCTTAAAAATTGTGTACTTTTTGAGTAATTCGCAAATATAGTTTTGAAACCATCCTAACTTTTTTTTTCATACTGCTTTCGGGGAAAGATGTTATATACATAAATTAAAAGGGATTCAAAGAGAAGACTTTAGCCAAGTTTAATTAAAATCGTTACAGCCGTTTAGGCACTACTAGGGTGATACAGTTTTTTTGGCCGCCATCTTTATGGGGAAGTGCGGACAGTAATGTCAAATTATGAAAATCACCTTCGGGTTTCCTCTGACATTAATACTTATTCTCAAAAAAATCGGTCCAGTAGTTTCAGAGAAAAGGCGCGTACGGCGAACGGCGGACAATTACTTTCCTTTTCGGATTTCATTTTATTGAAATTAATCTAAAAGAACCTAACACTTTATGTTTTTTTCTATTAGTTTAATAGAATAATATTAACCTAGAACGTTATTATTTTCAAGTATAATTGTAATGATATTGAAGTGATACAACAGTTTATAAACTACTTCTCTCAAAATGTTTTAGGTTTTTTTTATTTTGCTGTAATCAGTTAATATCTCTATTAAAAGATAGATACATTTTTCCTAAAGTTACTTCTTTCATAAAAAAATTTGTCTTTCATTATATTAAAATATTCTTCCGTTACTGTATTGAGGAAAACATGTCAAAAAGATAAAATGTGACTAACTGTCCTTAAACATTATCAACAACAGCGAACAAGTGATTATTTCACTTGTAGTGTTTTAAATATATATGTTTATGTATTTTATTAACATATGCTATGCACCATTCATATGTTAATAGTGGACATTTATGCTAAAACAAAATACACAATTTACAGTTTTTCAAATGCACTAATGAAGTTTAACATAATATTTAAAATTGCCGTAAGTTTATACTTACAAAATATACATTGGTAAAGAATATACACTTTAAAAGAAAAAACACAATATCCTACAATTCTTTGTGGGATAATTCTTTCTGGTAGAACGAAATACTGTGGTGTTGAAAACAGAAGTTTGATTATTTAAATTAGTGAATATCTCCAGAAATTATAACCGGAACGAAAGAAATTAATATAATTTTTTTGAAAGAAATTTTATGAGCTTTAAGACAATATTTCGTCTGTGGCGCCTCTTTTTCAAGATATATGAGAAATTCTGAAAAATGTCACATTTAGGGCTCCTTCCAAGGATTGGGGACTTTTGGTATGTTTACCGCCTTAGCACCTTTTTATCATTCATTAGGTGGACTAATCCCAAACCATGTCTTTTCTCAATATTATTTTCTTTTCGGTCATCCATTGGATATTCAGCAAGTGTTATTTTTTTGATGTGAATATTCGAATTAATGGTGTGTTTCGAGTTACCGACTTTCTTCCTTTGGTCTGTCCTATAAATGTAAATTTAAAATCTGAGTTTTCAACAGAAATGCACGTTTGGAGTTCTTCTAAGTCCAAATAACCAAATCCCACAAAATGGCATGTGTGTTTGTGTGTGTGTGTATGATTCTGTGTGAACTCGAACAGCCTATCTCAAAAATGGAAAGTCGTTGGAACTTAAATTACATATTAAAGGTAAATATATGCCAGGAATTTTACAGTAATTTTTTCCTTAAAGTAAAGTAAACCGAAAGTGCTACTTTATACTATCGATTTATACACTTATAATATCGATTTTACACATTTTTCTCGCAAACAGATCTAACGATTTTGATTAAACTCTGTATATGAATGTATTATTAATGCCTTTTAACACCAGGTAGGCCTTATGTTATGTTGTCATCGGTGCCCCCTAACGATGTTTAAATGCTTAATGTTGAAAATTTGTTCCCCTAAAGTATCATTAATTTGATTTATTTGAAATAATTAACTTTCGCTCATTATCAGTATCAATGATAAATGGAATATAAACTGTGAAGAGAATATGATAATTGGCTGAAGAAGGAAAAAAATAAAAAATATTTTTTCAGGTTCAAAATGAATTTATGGAAATAATAGTGAGAATATACGTGTATACATACAAAGGGGGTTAAATAAGGTTAGTTTTGATCATGTAAATATTTGATTGAAAAGATATTAGGCAAAGAAAGAAATACAGTGAAAATAAAAATAAAACAAAATTTATTTATAAAAGGTATCTAGAACAAACATTAAATATAGAAGAAGATATTAAGGTTTATTCTTGATGCTTAGAACGAAACTACAAAATAACATGAAAAGGAGTTGTTTGGGGTGAGCGGTCACATATAAAAAAGTAATTCTATTTGTTTTTATTTGTGCCGACTTTTCGAAAACACGGAAAAAATAGAACTAAATATAATTTATTTATTTGTACTGTTTTACTTATGACTGCTAACCTCAACCAACTCCTCTTCATTATTTTGAAGACAGTCAACTATTAATCCACTATTATAAAATAACATATTTAACATCTTAACCCCCCTTATATTCAACTCTAATCGTACTGTGTTCCTTTTAGTTGGATATTAGTCACTGTGCCAATATTATTAAATTACTGTGACACCCAATTTATTGTGGTAATAAAATGTAATTAATTTTTTTTAACAAATATTGTAAAATAATTTATATTTATTTAGAAAAAAATGTTTTTAAATGTTATGTATGTTTTAGTTAATAGTAACTGGTTCAAGATTGAACTTGAAATATATTAATTGTATTATTTTCTATTGCTAAAGAGGATGACGAAGATTCTCCGAAACGTACAATTAATAGCATTGAAAAATGAATTTGAAACAAAAGACAAATAAATAAAGTATGATCGATTAAAGAAGACCTGTGGATAGACCATGTCTTGATTATGACATTAGATTGTTTATGTCCCACGTCCCATTTTTATTAGAAGTTGAATTATTGAAAATGGTAATTTATTCTTCAATATTTAACACGGATAACAACCAATACTCGAAGTAAAGTTTCAACACCTAGCAGAAAAAAAAATATGTAACTGCAATCTCGAATTTGTTAAGGAAACTTCACCGTGTAAAAGAGAATAAAGTCTGTTAGTCCGGGATCTACCGAAGATTTAACCACGTGGAAGATTTAACTGGAAGCGTTTGGCTGTGGTAGAATTTCAAAAATCGCAAAAACTGCCAAAAATTACGTGATCAGCAGAAGGAAAAAAACCCTAATGGAATAGTTTTGGACAACTCTGTAGATGACAGATTAAAAAAAGTCAGACAAAATTTTGGAAGCTTTATATGAATCTGGCAGCTTTAAAAATCTCAAAAAGTCCCAAAATTACATGGCCAGCAGCAGGAAAAAATCTGTTAGAATACTGTCAGACCATAGTAATTTTATTAATAGTATTTTATAAGATCTGAATTATTTTTCTGAAAGCTTTGCACGAATCTGACATGCAAATTTGAAAAATTTATCAAAAAATATGCGATCAGCATCAGGCAAAAAAAAAAAACGGTAGGTAACTAATTTGATAAAATCTGACAACATTTTGGAAACTTTTCACGAATTTGAGAAGCAAATAGTTTTATACTATTTTGTAAGAATATGATTTAATAAAATATGACCAATATTTAGAAACTTTTTGGGATCGTAGCACTTATTACGGGCGGGACAGTATAACACAAAATTGGGAGAGTTTTCCTGGTCGTCTATTTCTAAATTATGAAGAAATTTATAGATTAAAATATTTACATCAAACCCGTTTTCATCCGGTATTCGAAAAAAACCCTAAGGCTATTTAATATTTGAAGAAATTAATAAAATTGTCTACTATAGTGATGTGTCCAATAAGAGAAGTGTCATTGTAAATTATGGTCCCCATGAATATTTAACACTGAACAATTAACTTTCTTTATAAGGTAAAAGATAATCCCATTAGGTCGGAAAATAGTGTTTATTTCCACAACATTGTGCTTATGATGATAATATGTAGTCAATAATCTTCTATTAATATCATTATACATATTATAATGGCATTTATAAAATAATAACTTACAATAAATAATGATAATAAGTAGACTTTCATCCTGCTGGTGTTCAGATCGCTGACTAACTACTGAAAACGAAATTATATTATGTTTATATTTTAAAGCCGATAACGGAGGAAATGAGGAAGGTCCACTTATCACCATGAATCATATCTAAAATTTTTTCAACCGACATTTGAGTGTTTACAAAAAAAATGATTTACAAAATATAAAATAAAGGAAATCTTTACGCTTATCATACAACTAATCAATATATATTTATCATTTAATAAGTGTTTCTAATTTTGTTATTATAAAGTACAAATTAATCGACAGGAGCGGAGTTGCTAAGTGACCAAGACATTGCATTTTTATTCTTCAGGTTTTGGGTTAGAGTCCTTCAGTAGTAAGTAATTACTTTGTTTTATCAGTTGTGGGTAGAAAGTTTCCCTCCCAGGGAACATTTAAAACTAGTGCTTTCAACCGATTAATTAATTAAGAAAAAATCTGGTAGTTGTACGTTATCTATAAGTATAGTCAAATAGTCTACTTATATAACCATTGATCAATAAACAGTTCCTCTTTGCAAAATACTGAAAACAAGACCTTCATCGACGAGGCCGGAATGTGGGCAGGAAGATTATAAGTCGAGGCGCAGTTCTATCCCAACTGCGTACCACTGAGACAAGACTAGGCCTGAAAGTATATTAATTAATATTTTAAAATACTTAGTATTTTTATAATTCTGTGTATTTTAATTACAAATTATTTAAGCATTTTTCAGAATAAGTATTTTAAATACAAAATACCAGAAGTAACTACATAAAAAAATACTCAGCTCACACATAGTGGCGTTTTACAACTAATTCCTTAAGTAATATGTTTTTTTTTTTTAAGAAAAGCATTAATGGAATTAGAAGACTGTGGGTATAGTTAGTATGGATATATCGATTCTTTGACAGATGTATGTAATTTATAAAACTGGTCATAGATTACATTATAATAATTCATATAGTTCTCATTTAAAGATTCGTTTTTGAGAATGAATTATAAATGCTTGTCTTTTCTTTAAAGAGATGTTTTTTGGAACTTTCCCATGATCGGATGTAGTATTTTTATAAGTGAAATATAGGATACGTTGATTTTAACTGTATTTTATTTTTAAAATATAATGAAAAGATAATTTTTTTCTAAGATTTATTTTAAATACGAAAACTAAATTACCGAATTGACAAAGTTTCCCTTGAAGAATTCTTGCAAGACCGGTCCTTTGTACGGTAATTCGCCCCTAAAAATCTAGCTTAAACATTTTTAAGGTGAATTATGTTGCAATTGAATTATGTTTGGCCATAAAATTGATAAGCTTTCAAATAATTTTGCAGAACTTCAGGTAATGATCATAGGAAAGGATAGAAATAAAAAAATTGTTAAATAAGCTATCAAAGGTGGACCAATAGAAAACTTTTTAGAAAAGAAAAGTAAGGATTCAGATTAGGTAATACCGAAAGAAGATGGAAAACATTAATAATAAGAAATAAAAACAACCATTCACATATTTTTAATTCTATAGTTTATGAAGTTTCTAAACGAACACAAACAAGAAACTAAAACACTATCGTAGGGAAACGTTTATTTAGATATTTGAGTTTCCCATAGTTCGTCAAATATTTAAACGCACCTTAATACTTTTTAGAAGCCAGTTCAGTGTTAGCATTGGAAGAGATAAGACGTTCCTCAAGTCGCTCACAGATATGATTTGATACATTTATTAATTTCTTATAGCTTTTCACTTATCATTTGTTATTTACTATTTTTTTTTTTCGGTTGGCACTTTTTCGGATGTGGTCTCCTTACAGACGTGTGTTGCTTGCGGGCGCTCAGATAGCCTGGAGGGGGTCACCCATCCTCACGTTGCTACGAACCATGGTGCAGCTGCAGGCCACCTGTAGCTCCATAGCCGATCTCTTTGGGACCAATCTGCCAGTGTCCTTCACACCGACTCACTCGGGTCTAAGGACAGCAAGCATAATGCATAGTCATTTAAAGGTTAAATATACAAATATACTTTAAAATCTCCCAGGCATATGTATAATATATATATTTACGAAATTTCTTTAATCGACATTTGAGTATTATATTTTAAAATAATTATTTAATTGGGAATAAGGTCACTTAATAATTATTCATTGCTTCTATGTTTATTCGACGTTTCGATCCTGTTTTTTTATAAGTTAACAATTTTAAAGTTAGTTCGACGATATATATATATATATTTAGATCTGCCTCATTCCAAAATTCCTTTGTTGTTCGCTCTGTCAATTTCTGGAATTCCCTCCCTATCAAAATTCGACATTCCCCATTCATATCCAAATTCAAAACCCTCCTATTCCAATTCCTAACCCAAGAACAGTCAGATAGTTGCTAACCATTCGAGCTGATTTTAACAGAGAATTTGATACATACAAATTTATTGATTGATTCATTGATACATTTTTATTTTTTAATTCTTTATTATTTTCTTAAAAGTGTATACTAGTGCAAATAGCTTTAAGTGCCTTGTCATAGTATTAATTGTTTTGTATATAGTTTCGTTTTTTTTATATAGAATGTTTACCTTATATTTTTTTTACATTATTTCTTTTTTTCGATTGATTTTATTTTGGCCAGATGTGATCTTTTAATTTTGTTCTATTTTGTTATTCTCAAGGGACTGTGTCCCAGAATAAAATTATTTTTCTATCTATCTATCTATCTATATGTAGTTAATTTAAATTATATTTAGATACGTTAAGATATAACCAAGAGCTGTTATACAAGCTATTTTTGTTGATATAGATATGTTCTTGAAGGTGTTATATTTATCATGGATGCATTTTTTAATTGCTTTTTATAACATAGATCTCATTAAAACAGTGGTGTACTTTACTTAGTTAGAAGGGATTTCAGGTAAGGTTATTACAAAGTTTTTGAAGTGCATTTTTAATGGAACTAAATCTTATATATATATATATATATATATATATATATATATATAAGATAAACTTATATTTACAGACTGGAGTTACCTGGTTTACAAAAAGATCAAGTTATGAGGTTTTCAATGTCTAACGTCGATATAATAGGGTTTGTGTTATTTTAATGCCTTAATGAGGTCAGGTCTAAGGTTTAAATGTTTAGTTTCATTAAAAATGCACTTCAAAAACTTTGTAATAGCCCTAATATCTCTTCTATATAACTAAAAGTATACCGCTGTTTTAATGAGGCGTTCGATTCATTATAGTTGCTGAAGTAATTTATTTTTCTTTTTGATTTATATTAAATGTCAGTAAGCTTATGTGGTTCACAGCGTTAAGATAGGAAGAATAGGAGCTGAGACATGAATCACTCTGTATCACTGGCGGATATCCTTCGTTAGAAATAATCGTTATCTGCTCATGCTGTCTTTCTGAAATTATTTTCAGGATTATTGCATAGATATTATCAGTCATTATTAATATGATTTAGGTATATTTTATTTTTATTTTCATAGTAAAGAATAGGTTTTCAGTGAATCCTTTAGGTTTATCGTTGTTGTTCGTTAAAAAAAACATGAATTCAATAAAACATTTTTAGACCGGGACAATTTTTTTTTAAAATTTATTTATTTAGAAATATAATAATCTGTCAAGTGGACAATAATTATAGTGAGATGTGAACACATTCACATCATATATACAGATAACATAAAATTAACAGAAGTAAAATAATAATCATTAACTATGTGCAATAAAAAATGAAATAATCTAAACATAAATAAATTAAGAACATAAAAAAAAAAAAACAGTCCTACTTATATATACAATATATACAATCAGGCAGGGAACCCTATACCTTGTTCCTTTAAGTGTAGATAGAAAAGCAGGACTCTAAGAAATATCTGCACTACTTTCTCATCCGCATCATTGCATCTAAAGCCAGTGGAGATTGAGCGAGAGCTCTTTAGCCACAAACAGTCATGTCTTGAGTAGAAAATCTGGCCATTGTCAACACTCCAAGATATATACTACAAAAGATCTCTTGGCCACTGCAGCTTCAACCTTTGAGGATGGGTGGGGATCAGTTGAACTATATATGGATTGTGCACTTCTTTAATTACTTTGATTTATTTCAAACTTTTTATTTATTTTTATTTTTTTCACTTACCTTTATGAAGGAATTGGAAATTTAATGAGAGTCAGATACACGTGCTAGCTACTTAATAATGGGGACTTTCGCCAGTAACTGACAGGCCTTAACTCTCATAAGTTCAATGAGATATATTTAATATAAAGAGTCTTAAAAATAATATTTGAGGATGGGTGGGGATGAGTGGAACTAGATTGATATTGTGCAAGAGGATTTGGATGATTTATAGGATTCTGATGGAATTTCGAAAAAAATTCAGGGATAAGATCTAGGACAAATGGAATATTAATGAGGCCGGGACAAAGATTTTTTTTTTCTGGTAACATTACTGATCTTGCTGAACGACTGCGCCATATCTCCCTACCTCCGGCTATTTCATTCCAGTTATCTGCAAGTAGCTCTATTGTATCTTTGTTGATATCAATCCTTGCTTTTTGGCCTTCCACGTGGTCTTTTGCCTTCTATTGAGGCATTTATTGTTGCGTAGAGGCTTCTAGATGGATTGTTCCGAGCTACGAGCCCCGCCCATCTTAACCTCCATGCTTTCATGTGAATGTGAAATTGATTGAGCAGTTTCTATAAGCAGCTGCTTTCTGGTCTTTCTTCTCTGGATTTTACTCTGAAATCTTTCAATACTTTTTCGAGGATGCTGATTACTGTCTATGTCTCACAGCCATATATTAGAACTGGCTTTGTCGTGGCACTGTATAACCTTAATTTGAGATTTCTTGGTACTTTTTAGGATTTAAATACTTTCGAAAAGGAGAAGAAAGTACGGTTAAAGCTGGTCTCTTGCTGACCATTGGTCATTCATTGAGTTTATTGTGGAACCGAGATATTTGATTTTTTCCATTCTTTAGACCTATTTCGCTTCTACACAGATCTTGTAATTTTCAGCTTATTATTATATATTTTATTTTGTCTTTATTTACTTATAGGCTGATGTAGGCAAAACCAAATATATAAAATAGCTCAATCAATATTCCATGATATGAAGGCACATGAGGTTAAGATGGGCGGGGCATGTAGCTCATAGCAATCCATCTGGAAGTTTCTATGTAACAATGAATGCCTCAATAGAAGGCAAAAGACCACGCTGAAGGACAAAAAGCAAGGATAGATAGAATTAACAAAGATTCAATAGAGTTACAAATTTTCACAAAGTTTTGGAGTGAGAGTCAGTGAAGCAAAATAAAATATATTAAATAAACAGTAAAGTCGTGGTCAACATCAAACCATCCTATCTGCAGAGAAGATTTTGTCTTAACCAGACTGAATATGCCATAACAATTTAAACTATTCATATCTCATTAGCAAACAACCAAAATGCCAGAACTGTAATAGTACACTTACACTTAGCCAAAATTTTCAAGAATGTTCTTTCTATATCTCGAATTTAACTAGTTAAAAACAAAAAAATGACAAATAACAAAATAAACAAAATTTAAATCTAGTTCAGCGATAAACAAAATTAAATGCGGGCGATTTTTTACCTCGATTTTTTACGCCTAAAAACCTCAACAAACAACAAAAACAAATCACAAGTCAGAATTCACTTTAGCCATCCCTGGGGTATTTTAAACGATGGCAAATGTACGAACGGCAAAAAAAGATGAAAAATCAGTGAGAGTTTAAAATAAATAATCACGATTAAATTTTTGTAGATATTTATTTATTCAGTAATATAACATTGTGTCAAACGGACAATAATTATAATTATTAATTTCAAGAAATTTCATGGCTTCGATTCAGTGTTATTATATATACTTTTTTTCAAATAAATTAATATCATTATAACATTATAAACTTTAAATTTTAAATTTACTAAGGGAATTCCACTTAGTTTCCAAGAAAACTTTTGGTTTCTATTAAATGATATAAATTTTCAGAAGTTATTATTCACATTTTTTTTATACTCTCTATTATCTTCTAGGACTTTGTATGTTAAATATTTATTTTTCTTAAATTCTCAGCTTTCCAACCATATATAATATTATACCTAAACCTTCTGACTGTTATTGAAAATTCATTTTCAACAAAAAAACCTTTTTCTTTTTATTCATTTATCGATTTTTTAAAAGTTTATATTGAGCCATTTTTGAAGTGAAGACTTCTTTATCAGCGTTTTGCACTTTTTTGTGGAGTGTGAATTAACGCTCGGGTAAAGTCGGCTAGAGTCGACTAATTGAAATGTTTTACATATGGATTAAAAAATCTCAAAAACAAAAAATCGGACCTGGATATTGCAAGCGAGAGAAATTTTTAACATTTCATCCTCTTTGTAATAAGCTATTATTCAAAATTGTATTTTAACGCGACGCAGTGTTAGGGAGACGAAAACCAAATGATAACGTGTTTTATTGAAAATGTGGATTAAATTATCTCAGAAATTAAAAATCATACTTGCATACTGTAAGCCAGGGAAATTTTCAGCATTTCATCCTCTTTACAATGAGTTATTATTTATTATTTATATTTCAAATTATTAATCTCACCTTGTTGATGTTTTTCGGATTAGGGGTTATTGTCCTCTATATTAACATTCCTAATTGAAAACAAACAAAAAGATTACCTATTTATTCATTAAAAACAATAGACCAATCCAAAGCAGAAATATTTTTAGATGAAAACATGAAAAAATCGAGTGGGTGGAATTTATTGCCTGGCAGTGTATATATAAATATAATAACTTAAGATATGAATTATAGACTAGGATGATTTTAAGGATGTTGCTGTAAGATCGCAGACATATGTTCATGCACCTTAAAGATGTAATTTCAGTTCCCTGCGACTTCGTTATTTGGAGTCATGGAATCTCAAGTAATTATCTTTGGAAACTCAGATTCGTGGTTTTCCACAATTTGTGATTTTCTGAAAAAAAATATTAATCGAATAAAGTCAGCAAAGAGGATTAATTTGGTTGGTAAAAATTTGTCTGATAAAAATGAACATTTAGTCTTAGCATACTTTATCTTTATTTTGTGGAATGGATTCGTGGTTATTGGTAAAATGTTGAGCAATCAGTAAGTAATAGGTGAAGAAATGGCAGTTTTTTCAACTTTTTCACCAAACCATAACTAATAATGGTTCCTATAATGATATATATATCTCAATAGAGTGTTTTATCCTGATCATAATCGTTTTTAATTTCGTTTGTTTGACATTACTTTCAGTTAAGATAAGTACGTTTAACAAATGAGTCATTGAATGACAAATTACGTGTACTTTTTTTAGAATGGTTTTCTTTACGATAATGGTAAATGAATAATTCCGAATCAAATTCTGAAATTAGCTTGAAGCAAATTCTTTGTTCTCTTATCGGGTTGTGGCATATAAATTGTGTAGTTTGCAGCTGTCAACCAGAGAGATCTCAAAAGATGTTGGGAATCTACGCATTGTTTTTATTTGTTGTAAGTAGATATAATTTAAACATCATAATAATAACAAATAAGAAATTACTTAAATTGTTTTTTCCGCATTACAGACCTTGTAAAAAATAATTTTTTTTTGCCTCGGATTTTTATCATTATTTGACTCACTAACGCTTTATCTTTTCATTTTACGAAAAAGTCGTAAGGATGAATGTTGTTTATTATTAAACTTTCTTTATATATTACTTTGCTGAAGAGCAGAATGTTTGGGGTGATCAGTAAAAAAAAAATAATGATAAAAATTAATAATTATATTCATTTTTATATTGCCAACGTTTCGAGGCTCAGTTCAGGCCTTCATCGGGGCAAATAATAACAAGATAACAAAAGGTATGAAAATTATAAAAATTGAATAATAAAGAATTAAAATTAAAAAGGTGGAAGGTATAGACTAAAAAAATATAAATTAACTTAAAGTAAAACAGAACAAAACATAAAGTAGATATAAAATTTAAAGTAGATAGAGTGAACATTAAAGTAAAATAAAGCAGGGAGAATAATACTAGTAACAGAGAACTAGGAAATAAAATTTTATTTCTTTATTAAAATTAACTTTAAAATACTTTAAAGACGTTATCAAAAAAGATAGTGGTACCACTATCCACCCTCCCGCCTCTCCATTAGATGGAATGAATGAGTTGTAGAGTAAAGACAATCAATAAAATCTTACCAATGATTTTTTTTTTTTGTTTATTTAATGGAATTTACAACTGTATACAAAAACAACTAGTAAATATGCGCAAATATAAATAATGGCATGTACAGGCTTGAAGAGTTACTACCCATTGGTAGCACTCTCTAAATAATTTTAAGTAAGAAGATCACGAGGCCATCTCCTTTTCAGACGCCTAGGAGGATTATCAGGAATCGAGGAAGAAGCAAGAGTGGAAACAAGCGGATTTAGATGGGACTGAAGTTTATCATGAAAGGATAGATATCTGGCTCGAGCTAAATCAGTGACATATGGTACTTTAAGGTCTTTATGAATGGTTTTATTTGTGACAAAGTATGGAGCATTAAGGATTTTACGGAGGATTTTGGATTGTAAGGATTCGATACGATAGGAATTCGATGGTTTGGTGGAGCCCCAAAGCTCAACTCCGTATGTCCATATAGGTCTTATTATAGTTATGTAGATAAGTCTTTTGTAATTAATAGAAAGTTTGGAGCGTTTGTCTAGTAAGTGTTTTAGCAGCCGGAAACGTCGAGCAGTTTCTTGTCGTTTCAGTCTAGTATGAGGATCCCAAGTAAGACGTTTATTCAAGTGGAGTCCTAAGTAGCGGATTTGCTCAACAGGAATAAGTGGAGTATTATTGAAGGTGACTGTAGGACAAGAAGTCATAGGTTTACGACGGAGGATAAAGGTGATTTGATGGGATTTGTTGGAATTTATTTTTATTCTCCAATTTTTACACCATTCTTCAAGGCTTGTGATATGTGATTGAAGAGTTTGGGATGCAATTAAAGGATCGTTATTAACAGATAGCAACCATGTGTCATCGGCGTAAGTGGTGATGACAGTGTCAGGATGGGTTGGGATGTCAGCTGTATAAACCAATGATTTAAATAAAAATTCTAGTGCGTCCACTTATACGACTTTCCTCTCTATTAAAAAAAAAATATTACTTTATATGTCTCCACGAGAAAAACAAAATAATTGAATTAGATTAGTTTTTCTAAGAACCGATCAGAGTAATCATTAGGGTACGATTGCTTTGTTTGAACCTAGCAATATAAACGGACATTTAAACCACCATTAAAATCCACCTATAAAATATAATACACTATAACTTTGCTAAAACTGGTCCGATTAAGATGATTTTTCATTATCCAGGAACTTGAAACTTTGGTAACGATTTGTTCTTGATTTCCCAAGGATGCTGAAATATTCCGGGGGTATTCCAAGATCTTTTAACCTTGCGGTGTAAAAATGGCATTCTTCCAAAACATGTTTTATGTCTTAAACAACATATATGACAAGTCTATAAATTATGACCCTTTGCAGATTTATCATTATTTTTTATTTTTATCTTATTTTTTTTCTTTATCTATATACTTTATTTCATTTAATTTTTTTATTTTAAAAGTTCATTTGGTTATTAATTTCAACTCATTTATTATTTTTATTTATATTTTTTTCAAAGTTTATCTATTTATCTATTTTATCTTATTATCTAGAAGTGTCTATTATTATTTTTATTTATTTATTTCATTCTATCAATCCTTTTATTTAATTATGTTATTTGGTTATTTAGTTATTAGTTATAGTTAGTTATTTATTTAATTATGTTATTTATATTTATTTATTTCATTCTATGAATCCTTTTATTTAACTATTTTTTATTCTTATTTCTTAGACCAACCATCCAAATATTATAAAAGTAGTGTTATTTAGTTGATTGGGCGCTGATGACCTGGATGTTTTGCTTCTAGACATCCAAACACCCAAAAAGATGATTTTTTTACAGCAACAGCACTAAAGTAAGAAATCCAAGGATAGGAATTGAGTAATTAAAACTTGCTTCACTGTAAACTAGACAAAACTTCCTTTAACCGAAAGTAGAGTTTTTCATGAGAAGGAATTAGTCGAGGGTGCGGTCAAAAAAATAAAAAAATTAAAATATATAAAAAATTTTAATTTTTGCCGACGTTTCGACCCACTTTGCAGGTCGTCTTCAGGGCTACAAAAGATACAAACATGTTGAAAATATAAAAATAAAATAAAAAATAAATATAAGTATATATAAATTACGAAGAAGTTGTCAGATACAGAAATAAAAGATAAAGAAAATAAATACATGATAAGAAAATAGATAAAAGAAAATAAATACATGAATGTTAACGAATAAATTGATTGAAAATTGAATAACTATTGTTACAGTAAAGTTAAAAAATGGATAAGATAACATAATAATAAGATAATTATCTTATTATAAAAAATGGATAAGATAACATAATAATAAGATAATTATCTTATTATTATGTTATCTTATCCATATTTTAACTTTACTGTAACAATAGTTATTCAATTTTCAATCAATTTATTCGTTAACATTCATGTATTTATTTTCTTTTATCTATTTTCTTATCATGTATTTATTTTCTTTATCTTTTATTTCTGTATCTGACAACTTCTTCGTAATTTATATATACTTATATTTATTTTTTATTTTATTTTTATATTTTCAACATGTTTGTATCTTTTGTAGCCCTGAAGACGACCTGCAAAGTGGGTCGAAACGTCGGCAAAAATTAAAATTTTTTATATATTTTAATTTTTTTATTTTTTTGACCGCACCCTCGACTAATTCCTTCTCATGAAAAACTCTACTTTCGGTTAAAGGAAGTTTTGTCTAGTTTACAGTGAAGCAAGTTTTAATTACTCAATTCCTATCCTTGGATTTCTTACTTTAGTGCTGTTGCTGTAAAAAAATCATCTTTTTGGGTGTTTGGATGTCTAGAAGCAAAACATCCAGGTCATCAGCGCCCAATCAACTAAATAACACTACTTTTATAATATTTGGATGGTTGGTCTAAGAAATAAGAATAAAAAATAGTTAAATAAAAGGATTCATAGAATGAAATAAATAAATATAAATAACATAATTAAATAAATAACTAACTATAACTAATAACTAAATAACCAAATAACATAATTAAATAAAAGGATTGATAGAATGAAATAAATAAATAAAAATAATAATAGACACTTCTAGATAATAAGATAAAATAGATAAATAGATAAACTTTGAAAAAAATATAAATAAAAATAATAAATGAGTTGAAATTAATAACCAAATGAACTTTTAAAATAAAAAAATTAAATGAAATAAAGTATATAGATAAAGAAAAAAAATAAGATAAAAATAAAAAATAATGATAAATCTGCAAAGGGTCATAATTTATAGACTTGTCATATATGTTGTTTAAGACATAAAACATGTTTTGGAAGAATGCCATTTTTACACCGCAAGGTTAAAAGATCTTGGAATACCCCCGGAATATTTCAGCATCCTTGGGAAATCAAGAACAAATCGTTACCAAAGTTTCAAGTTCCTGGATAATGAAAAATCATCTTAATCGGACCAGTTTTAGCAAAGTTATAGTGTATTATATTTTATAGGTGGATTTTAATGGTGGTTTAAATGTCCGTTTATATTGCTAGGTTCAAACAAAGCAATCGTACCCTAATGATTACTCTGATCGGTTCTTAGAAAAACTAATCTAATTCAATTATTTTGTTTTTCTCGTGGAGACATATAAAGTAATATTTTTTTTTTAATAGAGAGGAAAGTCGTATAAGTGGACGCACTAGAATTTTTATTTAAATCATTGGTTTATACAGCTGACATCCCAACCCATCCTGACACTGTCATCACCACTTACGCCGATGACACATGGTTGCTATCTGTTAATAACGATCCTTTAATTGCATCCCAAACTCTTCAATCACATATCACAAGCCTTGAAGAATGGTGTAAAAATTGGAGAATAGAAATAAATTCCAACAAATCCCATCAAATCACCTTTATCCTCCGTCGTAAACCTATGACTTCTTGTCCTACAGTCACCCTCGACTAATTCCTTCTCATATCATATCAACGGTCAACCAACTCTACATCATTAGAGTTTTTCATGTTTAAAATACTTTAAAGCAATCTTTTAAGCGGCTAAACTAAGCTAAATTATATTATAAAAAATCATAAATTATTCACTTTTGTTTTTATCGTCGTCCAACTATACTACAGACACACTAATTTTTAAAAAAACATCCCTCCTTTGATAAGCATTAAATCCGTATTAATTAATTTGAGGACTATTAAGCAAAAACTTGAGATTTCCTAGCTGTGATAACTGTGATTTTTTATCCTGCCACCAAAAAGTATCCGTATTTTCAACAAAAATGACTGTAATGTAGTGGTACAAAGCTTTTATTCATAAAAAACCAATAATTATTTATACAAATTGGTTATGAATCTGTGGTTTCTTCCAGATCTCTGTTATGGGAATCGATCCTTTTTATAAGTGAAAAACTAATAATAAAATGTTTCTGGTCCTAATATTTATGTTTTTATGAAATAATTAAAGTTTCTTTATTTTAAACCCATATTTTTTTTAATGGTATTTAAAACTGTATTAAATAAATACAGTCTAGTAAATTTGAACATATGGATATAATGACATAAAATACTTGCTGAGTAAAACCTACCAAATAGTAGAACTCTAATGATATGTCTACATTAGGAGATCACGGGGATCTTCTTTTCAGACGCCTCGGAGGGTCATTAGAGGGAGGGTTCGAGGGAGCAAGGTTAGAAACGAGAGGGTTGGGATGATTCTGAAGTTTATTATGGAAGGATAGGTATCTGGATTGGGCCAGATCTGAAACATAAGAAACATTGAAGTCATTATGGATGGTTTTATTTGTAACAAAGTAGGAAGCATTGAGGATTTTACGAAGGATTTTGGATTGTAAGGATTGAATACGAGAGGAATTCGATGGTTTAGTGGAGCCCCATAACCCAACTCCGTAAATCCAAATAGGCCTTATTATAGTCATGTATATGAGTCTTTTGTAATTAATTGGAAGTTTAGAGCGTTTGGCTAGTAAGTGCTGAAGTAGTCGAAAACGTCGAGCGGTTTTTTGTCGTTTCAGTCTAGTATGAATAAACCTATATTAGTATCAGAAACATAAAGAGTATCACTTATAAATACATATTAATTCCTATGGGAGAGGTATACGAGAAGAACGCAGTTTTATAACCATTATACATCAAAAATATTTGAAAAAAAATTATTTTAAAGATTTTTTTATCATATGAATAAAAAGCGTATTTAGGAATTTATTTTTATTAAAATACGAAACGAGATATAAAAGCTTCGCAACAATTAATTTTAGTAATTTTTGCTGAAAATACGGATACTTTAAGTCATGTTTTTACATAACTTGAGGTGAATCTTAAGTTTTTGCCCAGTGAACTCCAAATTTATTGTTAAAGACTTTAAGCTAATTAAAAGAGGAAGGGAATTATCTAAAAGTGAGGTATCTGTAGTATAGTTGGAGGATGATAAAAAAAATCGAGAATAATTTATGATTAAAAAAAAAATTGAATTCAGCTTAGTTTAGCGGCTCAAAAGCCATCTTTAAATGGTTTTAATTATGACAAACCCTACTTACATTTAAAGTAAGTTTTATCTAGTTTGCTATGGAGCAGCTTTTAATTACTTAAATAAAATGTTTTTGAAGTTATCGCTTCCTATTCAACAAAAAACGTGACTCGCTTAAGGAACAGAAAAACTTGGATTTCCTACTTTTCTGTTGAAAATCGGCCTTTGTTCATTATAAACTTTATTTTAGCTCTTTAGGTCTTCTATTAATCACAACTAAAAAAATTCCGTCTTCTTACAAGACACCCTGAATATATATTCGTTTTTTTCCTTATCCTACTTTATTTTGTTGTTAT
Organism: Nezara viridula; assembly: GCA_928085145.1. Classification (NCBI taxonomy): domain Eukaryota; kingdom Metazoa; phylum Arthropoda; class Insecta; order Hemiptera; family Pentatomidae; genus Nezara; species Nezara viridula. Next base: position 149,000,581 of record OV725080.1, on the reverse strand, counting down.
TTCTATATATTAAATTGTTATTACTTTATTTATTTATTTTTCTGTAAATAAGGTGGAAATTCGCTCTCTGAATTCTATTATAAACTTGATTACTTGCTTGATTACTTGCGTCATTAATTGATACAGATTACAATATTTCTCAATAAAGAATTAAGAAAAATATTGAAACAATTTTTTCTTAATTGCAATACATAATTACACAAACCAAAGGCGGTGAAAATAAATTTTAAAAAACCTGCACCACTAACAAACCATGAAGCGTCTTGGGTTCAGCACAACGTGAGGAAGTGCAGTTAAAAGGCTCACGGTTGTGAAGGGAGGTGACGGGCCTATATCACGCTCAACCGCCAGGTTTTCCTCCTTAATTAATTATTTAATTAAGGGAATCCAATATATAGAGTCACATATTATGTGAAATCAGGCTATAAATAATAATAAGTGTACTAAGAAACGTTCCCTTCCCGAATAAATTCATAAGAAGTTAAACATATGAAAGTCCTTTAAAAACCTGAAAATTATTTTTTTATTATAATACAAATCACAGGCTTTTATGATTGACTACTGAGCAATTTTATTGATTTATTATTATTATTTTTTTCAAAGATATGATACCAAATTCATAGATAACCTCAAGATGATCGACTAAATATATAATAAATTTAAAATGTGAATTCATAGGCATTTTTTCATTCCCTCTAGATTATAGCCTTCATCATTTCCTCCAGAGATATCTGACACCAATAATATTCAGTAATAACTTAATATTGATGTCAATTATAATGTTTGACAACATAAAAAAAAAATAATGAACATTTTTTATAAACTATTGTTCGAAATTATCTCCATCCTCCTCAAATTTTTATTCTTCAAAGATTAAAATCTCACAAATTTAATGTTTGTTTAAATTTGATTCTCGGACTCTTATATTTTTAATTCTTTAAAATTCACAGCGAATCTCTACTTCTCATAATGTATATAATCGAAAATGATCATTCATTATCAGCTAAAGTAACAGGTATTGTATAGTCCATGCGACGGCTTAGATGTGCATGAATGAGAGAGAGAAATACATTTAATATAAATAAATAAATACATATAAGAGAAATAAATAAATTTGAAGCTAAAAATCCTAGAGAGGTGGTAAAAGTACTGAATATGAAACACGATTACGAACGGAAACTCCAATCATAATATGAGTACCCTCATATCAAAGACAGGCATTAGTCATTTTTAGAAAGTGAGGAAAAAGTCAATTTATGTTGTAAAGTTTCAACTCAAATTGTTTCTGATGATTTTATTTAAAAATATTAAAGTTGAATTACCAAAAACGATCATTAGAGTTGTTTTAAATGGAAACTATGTAACCAAAAATGTTTTTTCTCGACTATTGTATGTTTTATGTTTTTTTTAAACATTATTAATCACCTTTCTAATCGAATGAATGAAAATTTTACTGACAATTTAATTGCTTCATTCAATAGGAAATCGTTAAGGAGTAGAATCTTTAAAAGTAACATCATGTCGGATGTTTTAAATCGTTTTTTTATTATTTGAAGGATTATTTTAAGCAGCAAAAACATATTACAGAAATCAATGTTGGCTACCACGCTTTATCAAAAGCTAAATTTCATTACAATAACCTATTAGTTGCTATTTATATGTAAAGACCGTATGTTTTGTTACAGATCGGTTGCTGGGGTATCCAATGGAGAGCAATCAGTGATTTTAAAATCACCTTTAAGGAATATTCGGAAACGGCTTTAGAAACAATCGACTCTATTGAAAATCTTTTAGAATCTTCTAGATTGGATTCAGAATCATTTTTAAACAATACATTTTCGAAAAATCCAGTATTAAAAAGAATAAATATGATGAAATCATCTGAGGATAAGTGTTTAGCGAGATTCATAGACGAAGACAATTTGAAATTTTCTTATCAAATTCAACTTTATCAATTACAGATTCCGTTACGCAATAGGGTTGTCGAAATGAGGGCTAGATTAAATGATATAAATACTTCATTGAACATCTACCAAGGGCTCGTAGAGAGCAAGTTGCAGAGTTGTAAATTAGTAAATGGAGACTGCTTGGAAAAAACTAACGAATGGCTGCAGTCAACTATCGATTCCTTATCTTGTGCAATACAACCAAACTGTCTGACACATTCTATTAATAAAAGATCTACTTGCTCGTCTGGACAGTTCAGTTGCAGTAACGGAGCATGTATCTCGGGGTCCTTCTTTTGCGATTCGCATTGCCATTGCGGAGACTGCAGCGACCGCCCACCTGGATGTGTAAGGCATTGTTATGAATTTCGCTGCCAACAAACCTTTCGCTGTATTTCGCTAAATAAGAAGTGTAATGGTATTGACGAATGTGGGGACGGGTCTGACGAAATTGGGTGTCCACCTCCTTCAAAGTCTTCATATACACACGCAAACTGTTCGACCCATGGAGGAGACTTCTTGTGCGGTTCTAACAAATGTATCGGTTTGGAAAAAGTATGTGATGGAAACAATGATTGCGATGACTGGTCCGACGAAGGTGATCATTGTTCTACACCAGAATGTTCCCCGGAATGCAAGAAGAAAGGTGGAGTCTGCTTCACCGGACCTAGAGGATCCGAATGCTTATACGAATGTCCCCCCGGAACCTACGAGACCTCAGAAGGATGCAAGCGAGATCCTGAAGCTTCATTACCGACCTTACTGGAGGTTCTTGAAGACACCCCACGGCTAATAGCAAGATATGCAGCCAGATTAAAATATCTGAAAACTAAAACCATAATGGCTCTTTCGAATGCCTTGCGAGAAATAGTAAAATGTAAAAAGGATGAATTTACTTTACTGTCAAAAATTATTGACTTTTCAACAATAATCCAAGAAGAAAAGGGAGCCATGGAGGATAGACATGACATCTCCCCAGTAACTATTGACATGATCGATACTAAACATACAACAACCCAAGAACCAAGAGATTAGAAAATATTATGGTAGTATGAGCACAATAAATTATTTATATATTAATACTTTAATCAACATGAATTATTTTCTACATCAAGTTACAGGTACTATGGTACCCTTTTGTTTTAATATATATATATATATATATATATATATATATATATATATATATATATATATATATATTAAAACAAAAGTATATATATATATATATATATATATATATATATATATTAAAACAAAAGGGTACCATAGTACCTGTAACTATATATATATATATATATTGTAGAAAGCTATATTTTAATGAATAAACAACAAGTATTTTATTTTGAGATTTTTCCTTTAAGGTCAAGTAAACATCACAAACCTTGAATAATGGTGTGAAAACTGGATTATTAAAATAAATGCCATTAAATCACTTTCACCCTTTGTTGTAAACCTATGACTTCCTGTCCTACACTATTCTTTTATAATACCCCACACATCCCTGTTGAACAAATCCGATACATAGGACTACACCTGGAGAAGCCTTTTTTTAGTATCCTCAATTAAGACTGTAACGAGAAGGAAATAGTATAGAGTAAAAGTAACAGTTACTGTCAGTGTACCAACCAATACCTGACATTCTCCTTAAAAATAAAAATATAAAAATTTCACGACCTCCTAGACTTCTATTTCATAAATTTTTATTTCTATATTTTCTCCTCGTATTCTTGTATGGATCCAACTTAGCTTTAATCTTGTCGAAAAACGAGTACCGAATTAGGAAGATCCTATGGGCGAGTTAGTGTCCCAGGAACAACCATATATCAGAAAGAGCACCAAACCTAAGCTTTGGGTTTTTCTCTTTAATTTTTTAATTATTATTTTTTTATTTATAAATGTAATAATCTGTCACGCTGACAATAATTATAGTGATATATGAACACATTAACACCATATATACAAAAAACATAAAATTAACAAAAGTAAAATAATAATAAAAAACTATGTACAATAAAAAATAAAATAACCTAAAGATAAGTAAATTAAAAATGTAAAAAGACAGCCATACCTATATACAATCAAGCAGGTAACTCCAAGCTAGGCTTCTCCCTTCAGCGATGGAAGGAAAAGCAGGACTCCAAGAGATCTCTGCGCTACTCTCTCAACCGCGTCACTGGAGCTAAAGCCAGAGAAGTTTGAGCATGAACCCTTTAGCCACATACACTCATATCTTGAGTGGAGAATCTGGCCATTGCCAGAACTCCAAGATATATACTACAAAAGATCTCTGGGCCACTGCCGCTTCAACCTTCGAGGAGGATTGTAGGGATGAGTTGAACTATATAGGGATTGTGCACCTCTTTAATTACTTTGATTTATTTCAAACGTTTTATTTTTTATTTTTGTTTTCATTTACCTTTATGAAGGAATGGGAAATTTAATGAGAGTCAGCTATACGTGCCAGCTACTTATAATGGGGACTTTCACCAGTAACTGACAGGCCTTTACTCTCATAAGTTCAATGAGATATATTTAATATAAAGAGTCTTAAAAATAAAACGATTCACTAATCTTCACCAATTTGGCTTCATACCTGCACACTCTACCAAACAACAATGTCATAGAGTGATTGATACAATTGCTGTGGCATTGGGAAAGAAGGTATTTTGCACAATTGCGTTCCTAGACGTCTAACAGGTCTTCTATAATGGATAGTATGAATTCTTTGTAAAACTAAATCGATCTTTCCGCATACTTACTATTTAATCATCAGATCGTATCTTGAGAATAATTTTTTCGTTATTGTTTGGTTGTAAAAAAAATTTCGAGCAGAAACCCTAACAAAATTAAATCTCAGATCCGCTACAGTTATGATGTTATAATATTTACTGTGGAAGAAAGGGTAGTCGTACAGTATATGATATATTATTGTTAGTTAGATAAAACCTTTTTAAGTGAAATTCTTTATTATTAATTTCGTGTTGAGTTAAAAACTGTGCCAGTTTGTAGTGTGAGTTTTAATTTGTCATAACTGAGAATTGTAATTTCTGCAACAAATTTATGTAGCAATCGTCCTTTGATTCTTTGTCGCTATTGTCTATTCCAATTATTTATAATTTTTTTTTTCGGAGAATGTTCCATACAAATAGAGTTGGCTATAATAATAACAATGAACACATTAATATGGAAATCATATATAATTTATATACAAAGTAAAGTTCATTGGGATTCAGTGACTACATCATCTCCTGATGACAACCAAGCATCTGACTGTTTGCCTAAATAGAAACAATGAAATATAATATGATACCCCATAAAATACAATAATTAAAATAATACATCAGAATATAGCGAGCATAAAAATGACAAATAGTAATAAAGATAAATAAAGGCATGAGTATTCAATAAATAATATATAAACATGTCAATAGTAAATAGCAAATGATACAATAAAACACGATAAGCATATAAATATGTTTCATGCATGAATAATAAATACCACAAGCAGAACAAACATGTAATGTCATTATTCATTGAAACATTGCCTCATGTACTAAAACAGGTTTTGAATAATTGTCATTTTTGAATAATTCCAAATAATTCACCCTGGTCATGTTAATGGAATGAGGTAGGAAGTGTTGGCGGAAGGGAGCGTAAATCGGGCACCGGGCAAAAAATGAAAAAGGTCCTCTAATTCATTTAGGTTACAAAGCCTGCAAATTTCTTTTGGCTTGAAATAATAGTAACTATTATTAAAGATTAATTTAATATTATAATTGCCAGATAATCCAATCTGTGTTAGTGTTTTCGTCAAATGGAACTACTAGGTACAGTCCAATGTATCTCAATATGTATACAGCGAGTGATAAGCATCAGCCTTATCTCGTATTAAATGCCCCGTTCTATATTATTTATATCAGCCAAAATGTATTTTTATGAAAATATCTATATATGTAGTCACTGTCTATAAGAAGACAGATTGACAGATAAGAAGACACTTCTACTGGTCTATCTCTACATATATTATTACAATAAGGCTCGAAATCGGTTTTGTTCCAATTATAACCTTCTGTCATGCTCAAATACTATGAATGGGGTACCGTTGGATTCAGAATTTCACGGGTCGTATTCTCAACTTTTGTTTTTCTTTCCAAAATAAAAAAGTTGCTACAAACATTTTGCTAGGCTTCAATACAGGAACGGTGGTAGGTCTGTAGATTGATACGGGACAAAATGGACCTTTAAGATTTTGATGCGTAAAGCAAGACCTAGATAGTTCCTCCGGAACTGTCGGATCCTGCGTTTTTAAGCCCCAAAACGTACTATTTTCGAGATAACGCAAGGCATAGGGTTCGCATCCGCACAACCTTGCGGTAATTGTAGTACTATAATTGGATATATGTCTCATTTCGTCGACTTGAGGTATCTTTGATCGAGAGAGGATGAGTTTATATTATGTATCGATGGTGTTTTTGATCGGCATGCCATATCATCGTTAATTCTTCACCAAATCTCAAGATTGAGCCACCAATTTCGAAGGTTTCCTTCTCCTTCAGGCGGGCAAAATAGTCCGATCACTCCGAAAATTCAGGCAAACAAGTTATGAAAGATAATAAATTTTATTTGCAAATAACTAAAAAATTGCACACTTTTCCCTTATACCCATGATTATACAAATATTACTAAATTCTCTACAAAATCGAAAAAAAAGTCATTGAAATCGAACAATTTTAGCAAAGATACAGCTTATTGAAATTTGTAAACATGTTGGTTCCAAACATTAATGAAGATTTAAATTAATTTTTGTTTCCTTTGTCGATTAAGCCTGATTTTGGTTTTCCTTTGTTTATATTTATGAATAAAGCAACAATTGAATTCTTTATATTTTGATATGCTGCATTATTTTATTTTCTTATTAATTTGGCGTTTGAAAACAATATGCTGTGCGAATTATTCGTACGGGCCTACTAGTTTTTAATATTTGTGATATTTCGTTAGTTAGATTGATCAATTTTAGGACAGTTAGTTAGAAATAAATATCACTTCGTTTATTGAATATTTCAGTATTTTTTAATTTATTTTTATCTTTGACTTATTTTTATTTATTAGCAGTTCTTATTTTATTTTATTATCAATAAAATGTAAAATTGATTGATTGACAGTCCATTATTATGGTTATATATTATATATATATATATTTAATATATATACATATATATAATTCTTTTCTCTTTTTTTACATCTGTTAGTTAAGCTAAGTTTTTACCTAAAACCTAACTCATTTACATCATGTATAATGAACATCAATCAGATTGAACTTTATATTTGAAACATATATTAAAAGATAAATATGAAATTATTGCTTGGATGACAAGAAGGATGGGCTCCTTTCTTAGGAAATGTTTTAACAGCGATTCTTTATAATCGTGGGAATCAAACAAGTCTCTAATCAATGTCTGGTAAATATATTGCATATCATTCCAGCGATAGTGATAAGCCATCCCTTCTTTATTCACTCTCTTATCGACTTTGGAATATAATATAAATACATAACCACTGCCTTCTCCAGTAGTTAGTCAACGAGGGAGGCAACAATGATGATGAGATTCTACGCTTTGTTGTTATTTGTTGTAAGTTATTTATTTATAAATACCTTTAATATTAATAGTAAGATATAACAAACATGAGGCTTAGTTGGTCGAGCGTGTTAAAGCGTTGCCAACTTCCTCATTTTCAAGTCAATCGACAAAGATTCGAATTCGGCCTGGATGGATAGAAATTTAATAATAACGTGACATTATTATCTCCTTATGATAATAATAATAATAACCTTTATTTGTAGATACAATACAATAGATATATAATAGAAATAGATATATACAAAATCTTTACATTTTGATTTATACTTAACATTCTTATGTACAAAGTCAACATTTTATTTAAAGTTTTGAGTTAGATTTTCTTTCTTTCTAGCTCTCTTTTTTCATAGATAATGAACATGTCCCATCCGTTTCCACTTTTTCCTCTCCATGCTACTCTCTTCCAGGCTGCTCCCCCGCAGGTCTTCTTCATCTCCTTGTCCCAGTCTGTCGGCGGGCGTCCTCTCTTCCTCACCTGATCTCTTGGATACGAATCCATAGACTGGCTGGTCCATGATATATCCTTCCTCCTGATTACAGGTCCGGTCCAGGTCCACTTCCTAATGTGCCCTTTTTCCACAATATCTGGAAGGCCAGTCTTAGCTCTGATCCTTTTTTCTTTTTTTTTTTTTGCTTTTCTATCCCTTCGTGTTATTCCGAGAAAATATCGCTCCATTCCTCTAACGGTTATCTTCAGTTTGTGACAAGTCTTCTGGTCAATTACCCATGTTTCACAACCATATGTCATAAAAGGAAGTACTGTGCTCATCCAAACTTTTCTCTTGACCTCTGAGCTCACCGAGAATACATATATACCCATAAATTTGAAGAGTGCGCACCATCCCTGGGTACATGGCCTGATTATTTTTTCAGTTTGTCCTTTATTTGAAATAAGGAGCCCAAGGTATAGAAATGTTTCCACTTTCTCTATATGGTGTTCGCCTATTTTTATATCTCCACTAACTATATTTTCTGCAGGCATTATTAATTGTTTTGTCATCGTTAGGATTTCTTCTTTATTTTTACTTATTAGGACTTGATCATCCACAAACTCTAAATGGTTTAGCCACTCTCCAAAAATTTCTATTCCTTTTCTCTGCCAATTCATCGTTTGCATCAAATCATGGAATACTGAAATAAATATTTTAGGAGAAAGGGTATCACCTTGCTGTACACCTTTACAAATTTTTACTGTTTTACTATCTGATTTATATTCTGCATTGAATCTCGAATACATATCTTCCATATTCTTGAACTAATGTTCCTCTTTTTTAACATATTTATAATGCAATCAGTTTTTACAGTCAAATGCTTTTTCGTAATCCAGAAAAATTAGGCCAACTAACAGATTATAGTCATTAGCTTTCTTAATTAAATCTTTGATCACAAATATGTGGTCTATTGTAGAGTAATTCTTCCTAATGCCTGCTTGCTGTTTTTCTAATTCTATCTCCAATTTGTCTTCTATTCTTCTTAGTAGGATTTTAGAAAATATTTTATATAAAACTGAGAGCAGACTTAATGGGCGATAATTATTTAGATCTCTTTTATCTCCTTTCTTTAGCATAATTATGAGTTTTGCAGTTTCCCATTCGTCTCCCATGAAAGCTTGCATTCTTAAGGCACGTATTATATAAGTGAGTGTATAATTGTATAATAACAAATCTTTCTTGCTGATAAAATGGTCTTCACCTGCATCGCCCCAAAAATATCTTCTAAACTGCTTCAAAATTGACCCCGTTTTAGCAGCATTATGAAATATTCTGCTCATCTGTGTACAATATATTATTTTAGCCATATAATGGATACTGATCCTTGTTTTCTTTTTCGAGATTTTCACTCTTCCTTTCTCGTTCGCTTAATGCATTTTTCCATTTTTTTGGGTTCGATTTCGCATTTCTCCTCATTTTGAGAACAAATACTAACAAACAGCTACGGTTACCTAGAATAACTTATTGCTTCCATCTTTCTTTGTGCAGAGAGAATAATGCGTTCAATATTAAAATTTCCTATTTTTTTTTTATGATATGGAACAAAATAAAGGAAATAAAAATGAATTTCTTTATTAGTAATATATGAGTTTCACTAAACAACTATTCATTATATATAGTTCAGATTAGGTATATATTATTTTAGTTTATAAAACATGTATTAATATGACTCATTTCCGGGGAAGTATATCCAATTTAAATTACCTCTAAGAATCATTAAATATGCAAAACAAAGTGTTAAATTGCAAACGTTAAATAAAAAATTAAAGATATTCAGCTAAGTATTTTTGAATTAAGTTTTATTATTATAATTATATCACTATTGCAATAGAGGCCTTCTTAAACGACCACCGTATAGAATAAAGGAAATTAAATTTTTAAAAATAAATAAAAAATTAAAATACAATTTTTTGAACAATTAAATTATTATATTAATATTTGTTGGTTTACAAAATCAATAAAATGTACAGTAAACGTTATTATATCACTATAACTAATCCATTTATGAGCACTGAATAGTGTGGTAGAGGCCTGTAGGCACCCACGCCAGTACCGCTTTTCTGCCGCTTATTTGCATTTTCTACAGAACCGCTTCAAATATTTTAAAAAGTAATCAGTGTTTTAAAAAGAGATATATATTCTCCAGATGTTTTATATGAGCACATTTCACGTTATTGTTGGCCGTTCAAATACAAACGATGCCTGATTTTCAACTTGATTTTTTTTTTGTTAAAAAATATGACTATACTGTTGTTTTTTATTGCCTAATCCAATTATTTTTTAATATTTGTTCATGTTTTATTATTTTCTGACTATCCAGCTTTAATAAGAGATCAATTATGACGAAATTATGCCAAATACTGATTCTCAGTGACCAAAAAACTAACTACAGTCAAAGTCGTCAGTCGGCCATGTTTGGACGCCATTTTGGGGAAGTTTGTTCACTTTTTTTTGTGTAATCATTGGCTTTTTTTTTTAATAAATAGTTACAAGGAACACAACGATATGCAATTTATAAGGATGTGGGGAGAAAGGGGAGGAGGGAGTGTAAAGAGTTACTTACACAAGTTATATTTCGTATTTATCTTGTTGTATTTATCACTGCGAAATGTAATACAATTATAAAATGTAACGTAAAACAATCAGTTATAACAGTGTTAAAAAAAAAAAGTAAACAGGGTAGATGTAACTTAATAGTTATATAAACCTTAAATGAAAAATAGTAGGACTATGGCTATGACAGTCTTGCCTGCTGACTGTATAGAGTACAGTAAACTGTACAGAAGTTTTGATTTATATTTATGAATTAACTATTTAAATTCGTCCAAGAAAAGGAAAATGTATTCCGCCACCTGATAATAGATTTCATTAACATATTTCCATACTATCTTATCAGTTGTTCTCTTACTAATATTTTATGCGAATTATTCGAATGGGCCAGGTAGTATTATATGTCGGAGTACGAGTCCGATGTGGACAAATAAGATTTATCTACTGGTACTGGTACATGTGGGGGGAAACTAGTCCGGCAAGTGGGCCTATAGTGGTCCTTTTTGCCTACCCCTTTGGGATTGCCGCCGCGTAAGCTTTATCTAATGTATAGATTATAAAAAAAAAATGAGACTGCACAAAAACGGTGTTCTTCTATATTTCAAGAAAAACACGCATTTTACCTATTATAAAAAAAAAAGTATTTATTATTTGTTTACTATATTTATTTATTTAGACATACCTATTTTCGGCAAGATTTAAAATTTCAATCTACTGGAGTACGTTAATATTGAAATAATATTAATTGATAATTACATAAATAGTAATTATGGTTTATTATATATGTTTAAATATATACCTATATTTAAAAACCAATTTTCTCTTATACTTTTTATACCCATTAATTTCGTAACTTATACTGTCACTTGCTTTAAGTTTAGCATTTGACAGTAAAATCGTAAACCATTTTAGTAAAATAAGAGACAAAACTAATGGAAATAATGGATACCAATAATAATGTATATCAACTGCAGTGCTTATTTAAAAAAAAAAAACCTATATAGATATACATTTAAACATAACCATTTAATTGGAAATAAGGTCACTTATTAATTATTTAATAAACTACTGAATGTTCATTTCCTCTATGTTTATTGACGTTTCGATCCCGGTATTTTTCTTTTTATAAGTTGACGATGGGATCCTCTTCAAAGTTTTAAAAATAGAGCTTCGATCAGGCCAAAGACACACCGACAGTCGCGACACCGTCCACTAGCACATATATTAAGCTACTCTTAAACTTATTATAATAGTTTATTAAATAATTAATAAATGACCTTATCCCCAATTAAATGGTTATGTTTACATTTAATACTCAAAGGTCGATTAAAGGAAAGTTGTAAAGATATATATATATATATATACTGACAGGCAAAAAATTCTGCTTTGGATTGGTCTATTGTTTTTAATGAATAAATAGGTAATCTTTTTGTTTGTTTTCAACTAGGAATGTTAATATAGAGGACAATAACCCTTAATCCTTAATTCAATGAAATGATTCTAGATTCCAATGTTTACTTTCTATGGAATCAAAATGTTTATTCATTATCATTAGTACAGTGCCGTTTCTTGCAGCACATTTCTTAGTCTCCGGCTTTTAATTTTTTCAATATTAAGTTTAAAAATGCCTCTTAGTGCTGAGCATGTTGCACGTGGTGTGGCACTTATTGATGATGGACGTTCCATTAGATATGCAGCTAATGCCATCGGAGTTCCATATGAAACTTTACGAGACGCCGTCAGGCGTTTTCGGGAAACTGGTTCTTACAATAGAAGGCCCTGTTCTGGACGGCCTAGGGTAACAAAACCACCGGATGACCGGTTTTTGACTTTGAGAATTTTATGAAACCGGCACCTTACCGTTTTTCAAGCGATTCATCAGCTCGAAGAAGTTCGAGGTGTGCACATTTCTGAACGTACCGCTCGGAGAAGATTAAATGAGTATGGATTAATGGTTTTTCGTCCAGTAAGAGGACCAGAGTTGACCAGAACTTACAGAGTAACACGACCGGCTTTTGCTCGAGAACACAGCCATTGGACTATGGACATTTTACAGATCTATTTTATCTATTTTACAGATGAATCAAGATTTGCTCTTCGATCTCCAGACAGGCGTGAAAGGGTGTGGAGAAGAAGAAACGAAAGATATGCAGCCTGTAATTTTTTCCAGATCCAACCTTTCCAACGTGGTTCCTTAATGGGTAACAAGTGGGTGGAATTTTTTGTCTGTCAGTGTATGTGATATTTATTTTTCTGCACCGAAGATGCTTGAATTGGCGAAACTATCCATTGGTATGTTTGAGACTCATGGCTTCGCTTTTTGGAATTTTCCACTTATAACATAATCACCTTATGTCTCTTTTCGAGCTCTATGCTTATTTCAATTATAAACTATGATTCTGTTTGTCTAGATTTTTCAAACGGTTAAACTACCGATAATCAATAAAAGTTTACACAGCTAAGATGAACGCCATCGCAACGAGCCTCCGATACGTGAAAAAGTCAATTCAAATGTGGTTGTGGTACCAGATTCCCTTAGTAAGCTGAAAGCCATGAATAACATGTATCCAGACCATGCAGAAATACAATGCATTTTAAATATTAAAAAAATGCTTCATGCCGTTGAGATAACGGCACATTTTATCTGGTTGTGTTTCATCTGAACTTGCTTGACCTCTAAGAGGAACCGTATCCGAAGAATGGCAAAGACGGTGGACAACAGCGCACCTAGCAAATTAAAGAAAGAGGTGCAACCGTGGACCAGCTCCAGACACAGCAGTCGTAGAGAAGAAGTCGTCCTCACGCGGCTGAGAATCAGACATACTTACTGACACACCTCCACCTCATAACAAAAGATCTTGTACCCAGATGTCAAAATTGTGACCAGTCATTAACTATAAAAAATGTTTTGGAAGAGTGCCCTTTTTACACAGCAAGGTTAAAAGATCTCGGAATACCACAGAATATATCAGCATCCCTGGGAAATCAAGAAGAAATCATTTCCAAAGTTATGAAGTTCCTAGATAATGAAGGACTTATGAAATATATATTACAAGTTTATAACTACCGATCCGTTGAAGATTTATTTTTTATTTTAAAAGTTCATTTATTTATTAATTTCATAATATTCAATTCATAATATTGATAAAATAGTTTTTTAGTTTATTTATCTATCTATTTTATCTTATTATCTATTATTATCTTTATTTATTTATTTTCTTATATTAAATTATTTTAGGGAAGAAAGTAATTTAATAATTAAATAAGGAATAATAATTAAATAAGTAAGTTTATTTAATAATTAAATAAGTAATTTAATAATTAAATTTTCTTCTAGAATATATATTATTTTGCAAGTTTATCTCCAACGTCTCAAAAGTTAATTTTTATAATATTCGTTATTAAATTGCTCGAACTCTCTATACATCTCTCGTGTATAGAGATATATATATATATACACGAACTCTCTATTCGTGTATATATATATATATATATATATATATATATATATATATATATATATATGGGTCATTCTGCCATTACATACGAATTCCTATCCCAATGTGGTATAGGAAATTTTTGGCAATGTGGTTTCTACATGAAATTTCTTGTAACTCGACTCTAACAAGTAGGTGAAATGTGCTTTCATCTTAAACGTAAAGTAGTTTCACCATTATTGATTTGTTTTCATCGTTAAATTTGAATACAAAACGTCAAAATCTATTTCCCTCATGTCTATTTCCCTCATAACACTAAAAGTGAGGGAAATAAAGCACAGTATGATAAACTGTAATTTAAATAAGATAAAACCAGACCTTTGATATATATTTTTTTTCCGAGTTTAATTGAAAAATAAAACTGCAATGAGTCCCTGATTTGTGCATGAAAAAATGTATTCAATCTATGACAGAATCCCTTCATGAGGAGTAAATATGAATAGACACTGAACCTTTATTTATTATTGAACTTTCCAAATTTTACCACAATAGCTACTTTTTTTTAAACATAATAATAAATTCACTAAAATTTATTGAAAGGGAGAAGTGTACGAATTCAGAAAAGAAAAAAGAATATAATAGGCATAGGCGAGAAAAATTGAAAAATGATCCGGAAAGTGTCAGAGAACTGACGTTAAAGGAATATCGAAACATTTGAAGGGCTACGAATAAAAAGCGGTACTGAAAAAAAAACCCCAAAGAATCCACCGACAGAATGCAGCACATTCTCAAATCTGCTAGAAAACGAAAGAGACAAAATCGGAGTAAATTGCAGGTGAAAAAAAAAATTGGAAGATGATTACAAAGAATTATTGAGAAGTTTATGAAAAAGGAGCAGGGCAAAGCAAGCTGCTTCTTCCTCTAGTTCATCTCTTAAGAGTTTTACTCACCGGCCACTCAGCATAGAAGCCAGACATTTTTTTATCTTATAGCCAATGTCCTTGAAGTTTATTTCACAAAACTGAAATGTGCCACGTGGAACTATTCTGCTCCTGGTCGCGGCAAGTAGTGGTGGATGTAGTGGTGGTGTAGTGGTGGATGTAGTGGTGGTGTAGTGGAGGATGGAATCGGAGGTAGTTTGAAGCGGCATGGTATTAGTAGCTTCCAAACATTCATAGAAGTACTCCGAAAAAAAACGGAAAGTCATATTGTATGTGATGGCTCCAGAAGACATTTCTAGAATATCATAATTCATTTCAAAGCTGCTCTCGCCGTTCAAAGGTACTATGCAGGTCTATTAGGTTGTATACCACCGAAATGGAACTTCTAGGAGGATTTAAAAAATAAACAAATCAAGTCGTTTTGATTGCTTGAAATTCAACAATTTCTCCATTGGATTTCACGAAACAAGTTCTGTTGTTGCTCTATCCAACGCTCTTGGAAATTGATTAAGTAACATTGGAAGAAACATCTGCGCTTCATCCATGCTCGCTTCTTGAGACTATGATTTGTGAACCTGAAGCTCCTATAGACACCCAATCTCAAGATATATTAATCACTGAGGAAACACCTGGTGCTAATCCTTATAGTCAACCAATGGAGGGGAGTTACATCAGTGCACGGTTTGATGGTAAAAAGGAGTATCGTTACGTTTGCAGCTTGACTAGTGTACGCAATAATGAAATAACTGCTTTTGGCCTACATTCGTTTCAAAATTCAAAACGTGATTTCATTATAAACGGAAACGACCAGTTCTGCCTACGCAGTGATATTTTGATGGAATTACCGCTCCAAAAGTCAAAATCAAAACAGGAGAATCCTGCAAGTCTTTTCGTTTGACCCGGAAGTAGTGAAAAAAGAGTGAAATTTATGTCACCTCTATGATTTTAATTTAAAACTAATTATGGGCTATGCTAGTAAAAGCCTATAATTAGTTTCAAAATAAAATCACAGTAGTAACTTAAAATTCATTCTTTTTCGATTCGAAAAATAAATTTATATTATAATGTTTCACGATTCCAAATGTTTATTTTATTTATTATTATTGTTCTTGTTTTCTGTTTACCTGTTTATACAGTGTTAAATAATATATTTTAATTTACTGATTTGATAATAAAAATATTTTATTAATTAAATGTTGAGTGTTTTCTGTTTCCCTCACACCCTATCTATTTCCCTCAATTTCATGATTTCAATCATAATCCTAAATGTGCATATAGACTACATTCTATGAAGGGATTTTTTGCTAGTGCCATTAGTGAACTATTGTCAAGTTGTTTATAAAAAAAAATACTTTTTTTTACATTACTTTTCTCTGATAAAATCACAGTTCCGAAATTCCAACAAAGTGAGAGAATGGCCCGTATATACATACATACATAAAATAATGTACATTTTGAAATTATTAAAATATGTCCTAAACTAACTTTGAACCGTTTAAGATAACCTAGTAAAATAATAAATATCCTTGAAGAAAATTTAATTATTTAAAACTTTTTTCTCCATGAACACTTTTCTTCAGTATGAACAAAACTAATCAAGCTGGAATATAAAAATATTCTAGACCACGAAGAGCTTGTTAAACTTCAGTAGAAATAAACACAATCACAAATAAGAATTTTTTCTACGAACTCAGAGTAAAAATTAATTTAAATTGACTGAAAATTAAATGAAATCTGAGTAAAGGCAGAATGTGTCATGCCATTAACTTATGGAATCGAGCAAACAGTAGAGTATAAATTAACTTTTTGAATAAAATTTAAAATTTTATAACCCTATAAAAATATTATATTAACCTAACTCCCACTCCATATGATCAATGCCTTCCACATTTCGCAGCCAATATATTGTTAACAATTAAATATTATTCCCTAATATTAATCCGATTTAATCTATATTAAATATTAACTTTAATTACTAAATGAAATTAATACTGGATTTCAATACTATTCTTCAAATTTTCTTCATGTTTGGGTCAAATCTAACTAGTCGTTTTCAAACTATGGGTGTATCAAATAATAAATTTTCTAGGAAGAAGAATAGTTGGGGTGTTCAGTCAAATAAGAAGGCAAAAATAAATGATAATATTTATGTTGTCATTTGCCGACGTTTCGACCTGAAGTTCAGGCCATCATCAGGGCTAAGAAAAGAACGAGATAACAAGGTATGAGAAACATAAAAATTACAGTAAATAGAAGTTGTTAGAATAATGACAATAGTAAGAACAAGAGACAAATAATAATAACAGGTACAAAGTGTGGAATGAAGAGAAAACATAGTCAAAAAGGTGACATAAGTATTCTTATGTCACCTTATAAGTATACTTATGTCACCTTTTTGACTATGTTTTCTTTATCATTCCACACTTTGTACCTGTTATTATTATTTGTCTCTTGTTCTTACTATTGTCATTATTCTAACAACTTCTATTTACTGTAATTTTTATGTTTCTCATACCTTGTTATCTCGTTCTTTTCTTAGCCCTGATGATGGCCTGAACTTCAGGTCGAAACGTCGGCAAATGACAAAATAAATATTATCATTTATTTTTGCCTTCTTATTTGACTGATCACCCCAACTATTCTTCTTCTCATTATTCACGACAGTCAACTATTTAACCACTATAATAAATTTCCTGATCTGAAAGCGGAAGCATTTTTTTGGAAGTAGTGGATAGAATTTGATAAAATTCATACGTACTTGATTATCTGTTTACCAGCCCTAACTCCCTCCAAAATTGAGCCAAATCGGACGTGTGGCTTTAGAGATATTGAAGTATCAAGGAAAACATGTATGTGGATATATTAGAGAAAGTAGTAGACGGAATTCAATGCAATTGATATATTTACATATTCTCAACTTTGGGCCAAATAGAACAAGTTGTTTCTGAAATATAGATTAAAAAAAATAAAGAAAGAAAGAAAACCTGTACCGCTACAACCCATAAAGGGTCTTGGGGCCAGTACTATTTAGAGAAAGTACTCTTTTAAGGCCAACGGTTGTGCAGGGAGGGGATCGGGCCAAAATAATGCTCAACCGTACACATTAAGTTATTGTGACACCCAATTTCTGGAAGGAATAAAATGTACGTTAATTGTTGTTGTAAAAAAAATATATGTGTATTTAGAAAACATTGTTTTTTAAATGTTATTTATGTATAATTGATAGTGACTGTTTTTGGTTAGTGAAAAAGATATAGGTCAAACCTGAATAATAGAAAACAGTAATTATTTAATAAATTATATTAATAACCGTCAAATCTTTTGTTACAGGTTGGGTGCTGTGGTACTCAATGGCAATCAATCAACGATTTCAAGGAATCATTCAAGGAATATTCAAAAGCTACAGTCGAAACCATTTCTTCTATTGAGAACATTTTAGAAAATTCTAAAAAACAGTCCGAAATATTTTTAAATAATACCTACTCAAACAACCCAGCAGTAGACAGAGTATCAAGAATGAGATTATCTGACGATAAGTGTTTTGCAAATTTTATTGATGAAGAAAACTTCAAATTTTCTTTTCAAATTCAGATATATCAGTTGCAGATCCCTTTGCAAAGCAGAATTGTAGATATTAGAGAAAGATTAAATAATGTTAATATTTCAATAGATATATATCAAGGACTCGCAGATAGCAAACTTCATAGTTGCAAATCACTAAATGGAAATTGCTTGGAAGAAACTAATGAGTGGCTGGAGTCAACAATAGATTCTTTATCTTGTGCAATATACCCAAACTGTTCAACTCATTCTATTAGAAAAAGGTCAACTTGTTCACACCATGAATTCAGATGCGGAGAAGAGGGTTGTATAGCAAGCCGATATTTTTGTGATGGGAGTTGTAATTGTAACAACTGTTACGATGAACCAACTGATTGTACAAGAGATTGTACCGAATTTCGCTGCAGCGATACTTTTCGCTGCGTATCATTTAGCAAAAAGTGTAACGGCATTGACGACTGTGGGGACGGATCTGACGAGGACGGTTGTCCACCCCCCACTACTCCTACATACACACACGTCAACTGTTCCATCCATTCAGGAGATTTCCTATGTAATGCTAACAAGTGTATCGGTCTGGAACAAGTTTGCGATGGTTACAATGATTGCGGTGACTGGTCCGACGAAGGAGATCGATGTAACGACCAACAATGCTCTCCAGAATGCGCTAAGAAGGGCGGAGTTTGCTTCACTGAGCCTAAGGGATCCAAATGCTTGTACGAGTGCCCGCCAGGAACCTACGAGACTTCGAAAGGCTGCAGTCGATTTCCTGAAGCTCCTTTACCGACCTTGCTCCAGGTTCTCGAAGACACCCCACGCCTGATAGCAAGGTATACAGCCAGGTTGAAATACCTTAAAACTAAAACTATAATGGCTCTTTCTAAAGCATTAAGAGAAGTTGTAAGATGTAAAAAGGAAGAATTTACGTTACTGTCCAAGATAATTGATTTTGGAACAATAATCTCTGAAGAAAAAACATTGATGAAGAAAGAACCTGCCATCTCTCCAGATGGTGTGGACATGGACAATACGAACGCTCGAACGTTTTCTACATCACAAGTAACAACAGGTTTAGAAGTTAGACCAACTGATTCTGTCGATATAATTGATAATACAGAGCCCACAATTCCACCAACAGAGCAAACTGTGAATGAGTACGACTATTAGCAGATCTTTTGATTCATTTCAAAGAGAGATTTAATTTTTTTTTTCATAAACATGATTGATTTTTTTTATTTACCGCTAGTTAACCTAATCTAAGAATCTACTTCACAGATCCTGTCGCATGTTCTGGAACACATGTCACGACTACCAGCATGCAGACGGGTTGAAATAACCTTATAATAAAACCATAATGGTTCTGTCTATGGCCTTTCTTAAAGTTATAAAATCTAAAACAGAATTATTCACTTTACCGTCCAGATTAATTATCTTTGAAAAATATTCAGGAACAAATATTTCTATTCTAGTTTTCAAGTTATATTTCTATTTTAATTTGATTAAAGCATGTTAGAAACAAAAATGTTAACGTCGGAATTTCCATAATAAATAATAAATATTATCTTGCAGTTTTAATGTTGTAATATTATAATAAATAAATAACCAGTATTTTACTTTTATGAATATATTTTTTCTTTCCTTGAACCATTGTAATATAAATTCATTACTTTGTTCTGTTAATTAATGTTAATTAAAAAAAAAATTATCTTATGATTTCTATTCCATGTAACATCTTCAATTTACCTTACATACTTTTAAAATTATTTTAAACTGTCTATGTTAACAATTAAGAATTAAAAAAATACGTTTCGTTGGTTAAATGACTTTCCATTTATTTTGTGTTTGATAAATTTCAAGATATAATCAGGCCTTTTCAAGATAATTTTAAAAATGAATCAGATTAATGACATTTTATGGCTTTACGGAAAGTTAAAACGTCTAAAAACGAAATATTCAAATTATAGTCCAGATTAATTATTTTAGGAAAATATTTAGGAACAAATCTTCGTTTTCAAGTTATATTTCTATTGTCATGGTAATTTTCGAATCTTTGTTTTCAAAGGAAATGCATGTTTTGATGTCTCCTGAGTCCAAATGGTGCGTGCGTGCGTGCGTGTGTGTGGTAAGTCTAGCTCAAAAACGAAAAGTCGTACGAAACTGATATTACGTATTTAGGATAGGTATATGCCTTAGACGTTACAGCAATTTTTTCCTTAAAAGTGCCTCCGTATTTCAACGGCGAAACACATATCAATTTTCTCGACGGGTTTAACGATTTTGATTAAACTCGTTGTATCATTGTATAATTAAGTGGTCTTTAATATCATTTAGGTATTTTCTCCATTGAATATTGGCTAAATATGAAGCTTGGAAGAATACGATAATTGGACAGAAAAACAGAAACGCTTATCCAGGTTGAAAAAGAATCTCCGGAAATAACAGTCAGAAGATATACGCATAATATATCGTTGAAAAGCGGAGAATTTTACAAAAAAATATCAAATAAATGAAGTTGCAGAAGGTAACGGAGAGGGACGAAATAAATATAAATTATAATTTCAGAAAACTAACATTATTTAACGTAAATCACATGTTTCAAATGAAATTAAATGTAATTTTCTTACTAAATGTAAACTTTTAAATTGTTTTCATAGTTTAAAGAAAGTATTTAAAATCCAACAAATCATGTCAATGCCATTGTTTAAAATACTATTTCATTGTCCTTGTGTGAAAGGAGAAATGTAGAGTGAAATATAAAAATATTTCATGGATATATTTATAACCATAAATACTTTTGCTGTAGTTTAATAACTATAGATATGATATTATATTTAAATAATTAGGTATCTATCGGCCGTTTATTTTAAAATAATATCAAGTAACCTTTTAGAAAATTAAATTAGTGAATTATTTGATGAATTTTCCCTTTTTGAAATCCCAACATTATCCACTTAAAATTAATTAGTGTGACAACTTTTGACCTATCCATGGCAGGCAATGAAAATATCGTAATTTCATTTTAGTAAACTTGACAATGGAAAATAGCAGTTTAATAACTAATAGTACTACAATCCCTAATCATTTATAGGTTAAATATTCAGATGTATATATTCAGATCAAATCTCTCTAGGTATATATGAGCCTTTCAGTTGACAGAATGACTAATTCCAATTTCAACATTCTTTATTATTAGTTTTATTGATGTTTTTAGTGGCAAAATTTATACATATTCAGAGTTATACATTTCACCATTGCAATCATCTACTCTAGAATCAACTTTCTCACTGTCTGTATAGATATAAGTTTCGCAATTAGAAATATCACTAAAATGACATTACTCACAAATGTTGAAATTGGAGTTAATCATTCTGTCACCTGAAAGGCTCAGAGACTAAAGTTATTTGGTTTATAAAACTAGATTTTTATTGCCTACCGTCGATACAATAAATAGGCATTTTGTAATTTTAATGGTTTTTTGTTTGTAAGCTTTCGTTCCGTTTATAATGTACTTCAAAAATTTTATAATACCCCAACGTTGCCAGAAAATAATTTCTATTCAAAGTAGAAAGGTAAGTGAAAGTTGGGTGTTGCGCGCACTAGATTCTTTTTCTTTAGGAAGGTAATGTTACTATATATGTATAATTGTTTGGATATAATTAACCACTGTGATTTAATTTGCAGCGTTTTCATTGTTTTATTCTAATTGAAAATTAAAAATGAATTTATATTACTATGACATTGTTGTACACAGAAAGTTAATTTTTAATAACTATTCCTCCGAATCATATATCATTTTTTTTCTCCAAAAGAAACAAATCGACCTTTTTTTTTTTTTTTTTATAAAAACAAGTTTAAAGTTTAATTATTTACAAAAAGAAACTTATTCATGTATCAATGATTTTTATTATCTATTGGAATAATCAGTAATTTCTGGAGATATATTCTACAAATAAACAATTTTAAAGAATCATCTGCAGCTTCTTCATAATTTTATGCCTTTTCCTCCCGTACCATTTCGGCTATATGAGTGTTTCTTCAGGCCAGAGAAGAGGGCGGGGAATGAATGCCTCAGTTAAGTAAAATGCACATCCCCTTCCACTCTCGGCACCGTGACGGGAGCTCGTAATTATTTGATCATGTTATGTTCACTTTAGGCTTAAAAAAAACGAACTTTGACTTCCGTATACATCTAAAAATAGAAGCACATGCTTTTTTCATGGTAACTATGATAAGTAACTTTGAAATTGTATAACCTATCTTTTTATCGATTAGTCCATCTGTGGCTTGATAAGATTGTTGAACTGTAACTTTAAAACTTTTATAGCCAGTGAGAGGTTATAAACCGAAGATGAAAATCTCCGCATTCCTACTGCTCGTTGTAAGTTAACATTTTATAAATTTATATATTATGTATAAAAAGAAAATGTTTATAGATTTCCTTAAACAATGATGACAATACAAAAAAAAATATACATTAGTATTTTTTGATACTATAAAAAGTAATGGTATTCATTTTCAAATCAGAAATTTTTAGTTCTTAAACTAAATCATAGACCAAAGAATTTATAATATACGAGAGCAAGAAAATCATCTGATGTATACCTCATTTTTTCGCTCCTTATTTCTCCCGTGTTGTGGTCAGAAGTTACTAACATCTTGAAGTCTGGTGGCTTTTAGTATCCTGAAAACGAGGATTAGAGTGTCATAACTCAATGCAGAGATCATATCAGCATTTGACCAACTCAATACTTGGGTTATTTTTTGAATAATAAATAAAATATTCTTCTGTAAGGTCAAATGTGTATTCATTAATGCCTGAAACGTAATTTGTATGACGACAGAGCTGGTGTAACGCTGTTATGAACTCTACATCCAGCTATGGCACTCTAATATACCTTAATATCCAGTTATTATACGCGTCACCAAGTGTTGCCCAAATGCGAGACTAAGACGAGTCTCGGTCTTGCGCATTCAGTCTTGGACTTGGACTTGATCTTGCGCAAGAGTCTCGCAACTAGTGTTGCCCAAATGCGATACCGAGACGAGTCTTGGTCTTGCAAACTCAGTCTTATTCATAGTCGTGGTCTTGGGCTAGAGTCTAGCTGTTACTTATTAGCTTATTACTATAGTTATATAACTGTAATTCCTAAGATAGGAGAAACCTAACTAAGCCAGAATAAAAAAATGGAGTAGTTAACTGCGAAAGTATGTTGGTTATACCGATTCTTTACATATAGTAATTAAATTATCAAGTATTAGTAACCATTTTGCCTTAATTTTTATTTTTTATACCAGTCTTGCAGTAAGACAATCTTGGTATTGCTCTTGCAAAGTGAAATTTTTATTTTATATCTTCATTCCTGATTTATTTAAACTCACCTGTAATTTAATTCGTTTAATAAAATCAGTAGTATGTTTTCTTTATTTTACAGAAAAAACAAATCGATCGATATATCATAACCTTGAAATTCATGGAGAGTAAAGGCTGAAAACAATATAATAAAATATGAAATTTTTCTTTTTTGGACATGGGTCGAATACTTGTTGACCTATTATTACCAAAAAAAGATTCGTCAGTGATTAAATAAGACAAAAAGGTAAAAAAGACAGTGATTAAATTTACTAGGATGTTCCGTTATAAATTGTAATACTCAAAAACTATTCAAAATTCCGAAGGCTTATTCAGTGTTTACTGGTGAAGTGCTAGCAATTAGAGAAGCTCTTAAACACATAGAGACAAGTGAAACTACCAATTGGGAAGTGGTGACAGACTCTATGAGTTCATTACTAGCCATTTAAAATACCATGCCCTAAACCACTCTCGCAAAAGATGTAAGAAACGTTTGGGGGCTACTAAGGGAGAAGGGCAAAGAAGTAGTGTTCATTTGGGTCCCTTCGCATTGCGGGATCATCGGTAATGAACAAGCAGCCAACATGGCAAGAAAGCCAGATACAATATCCGTGAAACCAATTAATGCTTAACTTAATCCCTCTAGAGGATTATGTTAAACAAAATTAAGAAAAATGTGTGGAACAAGTGGAAGTGGCAAAACAAGTGGGAACAAAAAGAATCTAAATTAAAAGAAATTAAACCCCAATGTCTAAAATGGGAAAGCTCTCACCGATCATCTCGAAAAGAGGAGACAGCCCTCTGCAGGTTACGAATTGGACATTGTGAGTTCTCGCACTCCTACCTACTAAGAGGACTTGATCCTCCGACCTGCGAGAACTGCAATGTCCAAAGGACAGTAAAGCACATTATTCAAGACTGCCCTTCATTTGAACCTACAAGGAAAAAGTGAACACACTACTAAAACGAAAAATGTACAAAATAAAGATTATGAAGAATATTTGAATATGTCAAATTGCTGCCACGAGTTGCTATATAGCCAATACCTATCTCGGTAAGTCCTCTCACACAATAAGTAACGTCCTGAAAGTTGAATTTATTCTATACAGTTTCTTTAAAAATATCATGACATCCCTTGATTTTTTGTAGTG
The DNA here is from genome assembly GCA_928085145.1 of Nezara viridula. Taxonomy (NCBI): domain Eukaryota; kingdom Metazoa; phylum Arthropoda; class Insecta; order Hemiptera; family Pentatomidae; genus Nezara; species Nezara viridula. The sequence continues at coordinate 148,975,512 of OV725080.1, read as the reverse complement.
CAATTACGAAACACTATGTATATAATTCCTAGCGCTTTCCGAAAATGATTTTTAGCGATGGTGAAAATGATTGTTGAAAAGTTTTAATTTTTGTTTTTAAATTAAAATATTAAAATACCGAAGAAGCGACATCGATAGTAGGTAACATCGAAAAACATACTATCGATGGTAAACTATCGAATATAGGAAGGAAAATATTGATATTTCGATAATATCGATTATCGATGGCCATCCCTAATAAGCAGGGGATGAATAGATTTGTTTGTACCTCTAGACCAACTTACCGCTTATTTTAGCCAATAAATTTCAACTTGCACACGCCGGAATCGAACCGACCCACACCGGAGCGAGCTAACGGTCCTATTGGAAATTAGGAAAAAAATTCCACAAAATTTTCATTTGAAATGAGCCACTTTGATAAAACTAATTTAATCAAAAATGACTCCATAACCTGCACGAGGTATTTTGACTACAAAATTTCCAAAATCATGAATATTTTAACATCATTTTGAAAAACACTATGTCGTTGATTCATTCCAACGCGTGGGATTTCAAATGAGGGATTCTCCACATGAAAACATATTTATATGAATTAAAAATCTCACCCGTGTATGATCAATCGAACTACCTTTTAGAAAATCAGGTAGTTAATTTTATAGACGTGTTTATAACTTGTGAGTACAATGAGCACGCACTTACATACTACTACAAAAACACAAATACACACATACATGTTATAAAGTACGTAAAAATTAAGAAATCTGTTGATTTAACGTTGCATGTCCTGCCAGGACAGCGATAATGGTACTTTGGACAAAAGTACTCCATACTCAAAAGTAACCCCCTACTCAAAAGTAACCCCTGCAAGTTCTCATATATCCATGAAGGCTTAGTAGCTTTTATCTAGTATAATTTAGAGTGTCTGGTTATTACCATTAATTCACTGGTAATAATTATACAAAGCTGTTGTTCAGTAATTTTACTATCAATTCTAAGTGGGTTCTCAAAATCAGTTTCTTGTAATTTGGGGTCATATTAAAATTTACCTCAAAGCAAGATCTATAAGGAAAACACTTAAAATAAAATAGAGAATAGCAATGATATTAGAAAATATAAAAATATATTATTTTTAACATTAGTATATTTACATTATCTCGTTTTTTTTTAAATTTACATCATCAGGAATACATTTTAACATTATAATACAAAATTTTGCATTAAAAAAATAACATAAAATACTTCATAACAGCGTTTTATTAAAAAATAAATGAATTTTTCAAAAGTTAATCTTCATGGCCTTCACAGACTATTACGAAGTTAACTCAATCCCTTCTTATCATTAAAGGTAACTCACCACGCCAATGTGCCCATCTCCCGATGTCTTTTCCGTGTCCTGCTGCATCGTGTAGTGCAGTCCATCCGTCGTTATCCTTGTCGTTGATAGTCGCTCCTCGGTCAATCAGAAGCTTCTCGACATCCGAATGACCATTAATAGATGCTTCCATTAGTGGTGTAATGCCTGAATATGACTTAGCTCCTATATCTGCTCCAAGATCCAACAGTAAAGTTGCCACTGCAACTTGCCCATATCGTGCTGCATAATGTAAGGCCGTCCATTCACCATTAACTTTATGGTTGATAGGCGCTCCGCGATTAATCAGCAGCTTCACGATCTCCAAATGGCCATTAATAGATGCTTCCGTTAGTGGTGTTCTACCAGTGCCTGGATTAGCTATAAGATCTGCTCCACGATCCAACAATAAAGTCAGAACATCAACTTTTCCGTGTCCTGCTGCATCGTGTAGTGCAGTCCATCCGTTATTATCTTCGTCGTCGATAGCCGCTCCTCGGTCAATTAGAAGCTTCGCCGCTTCCGAATGACCATTAATAGATGCTTCCATCAGTGGTGTCCTGCCAGAATCTGATTTAGCTGTTAGATCAGCTCCACGATCCAACAGTAATTTCATCACACCAACGTGCCCTTTTTGTGCTGCATAATGTAAGGCAGTCCATCCATCATTATTCTTATCGTTGATAGGTGCTCCTCGGTCGATGAGAAGCTTCACTGAATCTAAATTACCATTTTCCGATGCTTCCATAAGTGGTGTCCATCCAAAATCTGACTTAGCCGTAAGATCTATTCCGCGCTCCAACAGCAAATTCACTACGCCAACTTGCCCTCCATCAGCTGCATGACGTAACGCAGTAAATCCTTTCTCATCCTTATCGTTTATAGGCGCTCCTCGGTCAATTAGAAGCTTTGCCACATCCGAATGACCGTTAATAGATGCTTCCATTAGTGGTGTAATGCCTGAATATGACTTAGCTCCTATATCTGCTCCTAGATCCAACAGTAAATTTGCCACTGCAACTTGCCCATATCGTGCTGCATAATGTAAGGCCGTCCATTCACCATTAACTTTATGGTTGATAGGCGCTCCGCGGTTAATCAGCAGCTTCACGACCTCCAGATGGCCATTAATAGATGCCTCCGTTAGTGGTGTCCTACCAGTGCCTGGATAAGCTATAAGATCTGCTCCACGATCCAACAATAAAGTCAGCACTTCAACTTTTCCGTGTCCTGCTGCATCGTGTAGTGCAGTCCATCCGTTGTTATCTTTGTCGTCAATAGCCGCTCCTCGGTCAATTAGAAGCTTCGCCGCATCCAAATGACCATTAATAGATGCTCCCATTAGTGGTGTCCTGCCAGAACCTGATTTAGCTGTTAGATCAGCTCCACGATCCAACAGTAATTTCATCACACCAACGTGCCCTTTTTGTGCTGCATAATGTAAGGCAGTCCATCCATCATTATTCTTACCGTTGATAGGCTCTCCTCGGTCGATGAGAAGCTTCACTGCATCTAAATTACCATTTTCAGATGCTACCATAAGTGGTGTCCATCCAAAATCTGACTTAGCAGTTAGATCTATTCCGCGCTCCAACAGCAAATTCACTACGCCAACTTGCCCTCCATCAGCTGCGTGACCTAACGCAGTAAATCCTTTCTCATCCTTATCGTTGATAGGCGCTCCTCGGTCAATTAGAAGCTTTGCCACATCCGAATGACCATTAATAGATGCTTCCATTAGTGGTGTAATGCCTGAATCTGACTTAGCTCCTAGATCTGCTCCAAGATCCAACAATAATGTTGCCACGCCAACTTGCCCATGTCGTGCTGCGTAATGTAAGGCCGTCAATTTATCATTATCCTTATGGTTGATAGGCGCTCCGCGATTAATTAGAACCTTAATGATCTCCAAATGGCCTTTAATAGATGCCTCCATTAGTGGTGTTCTGCCCAAGTCTGAATTACCTATTAGATCTGCTCCACGATCCAGCAGTAAAGTCAGCACACCAACTCTTCCGTATCCTGCAGCATCGTGAAGTGCAGTCCATCCGCTGTTATCTTTATCATTGATAGGCGCTCCTCGGTCAATTAGGAGCTTAACCACATCCGAATGACCATTAATAGATGCTTCCATTAATGGTGTCCTGCCTGAACCAGACTTAGCTGTTAGATCTGCTCCACGATCCATCAGTAAGGTTAACACTCCAAATTTTCCTCCATTAGCTGCATGATGTAATGCAGTCCATCCTTTCTCATCTTTATCGTTGATAGTCGCTCCTCGGTCAATTAGAAACTTCGCCACATCCGGATCACCATTAATAGATGCTTCCATTAGTGGTGTCCTGCCCGAACCTGACTTAGCTCCTAGATCTGCTCCAAGATCCAAAAGTAAAGACGCCACGTCATCATGCCCATGTCGTGCTGCATAATGTAGAGAAGTAAATTTATCAGTGTCTCTGTCATCCACTTTTGCTCCGGAGTCCAATAAAGTTATTGCACAGCCAACGCAGCCTCCTTCAGAGGCGTAGTGCAGCGCTGTCCGTCCTTCTTTATTCTTGATTGTTGGATCTGCACCGCTGTACAATAAAAACTGTACTAGATTATTCATCTTTGATTTCGTAGCAGCCATCAGAGCAGTTTCATTATGGTTATCCTGTATGTCCACTCCTGCATCCTGTTTGACAAGGACTTTTAAGACATTCAAATATCCTTTGACCGAAGCTATATGTAGAGCTGTTACTCCTTCTTCTGTAGTAATATTGACATCCGCATCCATCTCCAGTAGCGCCTCGACAACTGATGGGTCAGTAGCTATATGTAAGGGTGCTAGGCCATCCTTGTTCCTGATGTTTAATGGCACTCTCCGACCTTTCAGTACTTTGAGCATTTCAGTTGCATTATTTGAACGAACTATCAAGTGAACTAATGTGTCATTACTTTCCAATTGGAGATCTTGTAAAGGCCTACATTTTATTAATGTTGTGAACATATCAACATTAGATAACTCAAGGGCTTTATGTAGAAGATTTTTACCTTCTTCTAGTATCAAAGGGCTATAATCACATCTTTCCATAAGGATCTCCACCCCTTTGACATTTCCTGCTTTGAAAGCTAGCTGCAATGAAGTATCACCCAGCTGGTTTCTTACGTCGGGTTCAAGTCCTGCCTCAAGTAGTGTCCGCAATGCTTCATTTTTGCCAGAAGAAGCCGCAATATGGAGATACGTGTTACCTCTGAGCATTCGCTTATTTATTTTAGCACCGGCCAATATCAGCTCCTTGATAGATAGGGCGCTGTTCATTTTAATTGCTTCAACCATAGGAGTTGCACCAGCAGCGTTGAAAACGTCCAGATCTGCCTTCAGGAACCCCAACGCAGCGATAGCAGACGTACTTCCACTCCTTACCGCCAAATGAACGAGGCTTTCCCCGGACTGAGTCAACCCATTGACATCTCCTCCTTCCTTGGCTAGTTCAATAATTTTACAAGGGATGTTGTTAGTCACAGCATTTTCTAGTTCAAGCGCCAAATCGCCTCCTTTAGTCTGTAAATAATAAAAATTAAATTATATAGTTAAAACAACTTTATAATTTATATCTTATTAGTAATAACATTAAATATTTAATAACAAATATACAAAACTAGTTGGCTCGTGCGAATAATTCGCAGAATAATTTGTTTAGAGAAGGGAATGCAAAACGATTAGGTAATAAGTAGATCCTAAGCATTATCCTCTACTTTACCTCAATAACCATCCCATCCATTTTTTCCCTACAGTCAAAAACCTAGGAGTAACCTTTGACCAGAACCTCTCCTGGGATAATCATATCTTCCAGATTACCCGAAAATCCATAACTGCCCTTAAACAACTCCTAAGATTCCGTGATTGTATTCCTCTAAAAACCAGACAGCTCCTTGTAACCTCCCTTGTATTCCTCCACTTCGACTACGGCTGCTTGGTGTATGGAGGGCTATCTGCTAGGCTGGAAATGAGACTTAAGAGACTCATGAATTGTTTCATAAGATACATTTTCGGGATCTCCAGGCGTTCACATGTTTTACTATGGTACACCGAATTGAAGTGGCTTTTTCCTACTTCCCTGACGGCAATTCCTTCTTGGCGTTTTCCTTTTCTAAGTATTCAGAACCAAAAACCCTCCCTACATCCTGGAACTCCTTACTCTGCGCTCCTCTATCCACTCTCTCAACACTAATTCAACCTATAGACTTATATATTCCCTCCCGTAAAACTTCCTCCTTCAGCAAATCCTTCGTCATTCGTGCTGCTTCTTTATGGAACTCACTTCCTACCTCCATGCGTCAATCCTCCTACTCCACATTCAAACTTCCCGTAACATGTAAAATTACTTGCATCTATACAATATTTAATTTCAATCCATTGCACAATTGAAATAACAATTAAGAATAAATTAGCTGGTATTTTTACTATGTCAGACTAAGATACATAAATTTGTAACTCTGTTATTATTCTTAGGGGACAGTAGTCCCAGAATGTGAGGCAGAAATTAATTGTGTTTTCTGTGAGGCAGAAATTAATTGTGTTTTCATTGGTCGAGTATAATATTTCATTTAACATAATAGACCAAAATATTTGTACAAATTACTTTTCTAAAGCCAATTTTTAACACTGACGGAAAAGGTAATATTGAAATTTAAATTATAAAATTTATAAAAAATATAATATTTCATATTAAAAAATATAAATAAATCAAAGAAAAAAAGCCAATAAGAAATAATAGAGTATATATCAGCCAGGAAAAAAATGGTAGTTGGAAAGTAAATGCAGCATCTTTTAAAGGAAAATAAATTATACCAAATATAAGTGTTAACGCCACATACGTTCAGATCTTATTTTTTTTCTCTCACCATATTGACCCTTTTAAATGTTAATGAAGAAAATGTTTATTTATTTTTTTTTGTAAAAACTGTGGGACAATTGTCTCAGAAATATATTTATGTTTATATTATTTTGTATATCTGCCTTCGTTTGCGATGTATTATCGCTTATTTATATGCACCAGCCCGGCAGTATTACCCGGTCTTAGGGATTAAGACATTAAAATACGGCCGAACGGGAGTCTAGAGCTGTCTTTCGTTCAGAGTGGAAGTCTACCCCCACCAATCTCACCAAGCTCCAGGCCGTCTAATCTCGCAACATCTCCCTAGCGCCATTTTCGAGGATCAGCTGTTGGGCGACAGCTGAGTAATCGATCGATATCGATACGACCCCACCATCGATTACTCGACAGCTGGAGATCGGAAGGTAACAGGTTGGAAGCAGAACCTCCAACTTGGCTTGTGTGTTTTTTATTCTCACCAAGACATTTGAACATATTAGTTAACTGTTTTCTTCCCTAAATTTGTTTTATTCTTTGGACAATTCTCTTGTTTTATTTACAATTTTAGAAATTGATTTTTTTTCTTTATTGATAATGGTTAATTTCTTTTTATTTTCTCTGGATGTTGTATTTATGTTTTATTTTTCTCGTAGCTTTTAAGTATTGTTATCTCAACTTTTATATAAATTTATATCTCTTTTCTTTCTCAATAAATTGTAAACATTCAAAAGGGGATTTTTTTTTATTTATTGAAAAATTTCTATTTTTTAATATTTTCTTTGCATGCATTTGTTTTTTCCTCTAATGTTTTACAGTTCTCATTTTTACTCTTTTTATTTTTTTCCTTCTTTCCCAACGTTTTTGATTTTGCTCGAATTTTTCCCACCGTTGAGGAAACGCACCGGGGAAAGATCTGTACTTCGAATTTGAAGTACCCCTGACCCCAACAATAAGTATACCTAATATAATGGATGTTATCATTGTTAATAATGATCCGTTTAGAATTTAGTGATCCTTCTTATAAATATGGGTATAATCAGGATTTGGGTTCAGATTACAATAACAGTTGGAAAGCTGAATTATTGGTCTTCAAAGCCACCTCAAAATCTTTTTGGTTTTACATCTCCAAATAAAGAAAAAAACTAAGGTGTGTGCTTTAGGCCACACGATAGAAGTTAAAACATCAACAACGCGGGATTAATAATATGAAATATAAATTTTAAATAATAGTCCGTTACACAGAGGATGAAATAGTCGCTTACAGTATGCAGGTCCGATTTTTAGTTTCTGAGATATTTAATATATATCTTCATTAAAACTCGTTATCATTTGGTTTACGACACTATTCGCGCTTCTCTAAGTTGATTTAATTAAGTTAATTTTGAATAATAGTGCATTAAAAATAGGATGAAATGATGAACATTTTCCTCGTTGACAATATACAGGTCCGAGTTTTAGCTTTTGAGATATTTTAATCCATATGCTAAAATTCGACTTAAATTAATCGACTCCAACCGACTTTGCCCGAGCGTTACAGATCGGAGATCTGACGGCCCATTTTAATTCACTCTCCACTAAAAAAGAGCTAAACGCGCCTAAAGGAGTTTTCACTTCGAAAATAAATAAACATTGTTTATGAGACCCTAAATCTCTACTTAATTTCGTGTGGAAAGTAATTACTATATATTACATATATGTGTAAGTAAGTGTAAGTAAAAAAAGTCTTTACATAACGACTTACGAAAACCAACTATCGATCAACACATACTTACTCTCTACTCTCAATTTCATCTCAAACTACACAGACATAGCAACAGACTTAAAAGAAATGGTCACCGTTAAAATGCTCATCAAAGCACAACTAAAAAGGAACTAGGTGAGAGATCTTCTCTCCTGAATCAAGGACGTAAACAATGATAAGGAAGATGTGCTACTGGGTATTATCATTTCTCATGCCTATAATGCCAATCATTTTGGGGGCGGGGTGGCCGAATGGGCTAAAGCGTGTGAACAGCACCGCGAGTTGCCAGGCAACCGGATTACAGATTTGAGAAGATTTAAAAAGTACGAGTTCGCTTCCCGGTACCGGAGGGGATTTTAAATTTCCCGCCCTCACCCTCCGGCCCGAGAAAATCCCGTATAGCCTAAAAGTTGAGGTGGGGAAGAAGAAACAAAAAAAGAATAAAAAAAAAAGCCAATCATTCAATTTAACACAAAAAATCTGCCAATTGTTACTATAATGATAGTATAAGAATAATGCAATAAAGCAGCAAGCACATAAGTGGAAATAAATAGCTCAAGACAGGCAGAAATGTGATAGGCTTGTCAAGGGCGCAAAATATCTATAATGTCTGTAATGCCCAAAAAAAATATTTAAAAAAACAAACACGATTTTTATATATTTACATATGTATATTATTACAATAAGCCAAGGCTCATCCTAGGTTTATTTCCCTTCATCCATGGAGGAAAAAACAGTAATCCAGGAGATCCCAATGATTCTCTCTCAGCAAAGGCGGATTTACGAGGGGTTTTCGGGATGAAGCCCTCCCAAAAATGGTAAAATGTAACCATGTCTTATGGTAAAAAATATTAAAAAATTATGTCTTAAAGTATCATTGCTCGTTTAATTACATTTAATAGGAGTTCAAGAAACACCATTTCATATAGGTAGTTAGTATCTTTCTGTTTTTCCAAAGTAATCATCGTTATATATATGAAAAAAAAAACTTCCGGGCTGAAGCTCCCCCCCCAAAATTAAATTCTGGATCCGCTAGTGTCTCTCAGGTATTTCACACAATCTAAAAGAACGTGGAAGCTAAACGAGGGCACCTCTCAGAATGAGTTATATTAATATAGCGTTTTAATCTTCATAAAAAAATCATTTATAAATTAAAAGTAAATAATGAAAAACTTACTTTAGATTGCAGATCAATCCCATGGCTAATCGCGAGGGAAGAGAAAATCGTTAAGATTTTTGAGTCCAGGACTTCGGCCGCTATCATTGAATCCAGACGAGCCATTGCCACTTTAATATCGTTTTTCCGGAACGTGAACTCCTCCCGCAGCCAGAGTGCGACGTGTCTAGACCGTAATTGGTCGATCTGATTGGAACAATCGGTCAGGACGGCGCATGATCCTGTGTCTTGGGTTGCTAGACACTTGAGTAGAGACAACAGGAGAGCCTGAGGACTGGTGAACTCTTTTTTAGCCGTGGTGATCGTGTTGTGACGATGGGCTGCGGCACCGTAGTCCCATCCTTCCTGCAGCATGGTGTCAGTGACGTCGGGGCAGAGAGATCTGACCAGAGTTTTCACTTCATAAACAATCTTTGACGTTTCCACACACTAAAAACAAAAAATACATTCATATTATTGCTTTATCTATTGACCATTTTAAAAAGTTATTTGCATCATTTTTTTGTTGTTTTTTTTGTTTATTTAATGAAATTTACAACTGTATACATATACAACAAGTAAATATGCGCAAATATAAATAATGGCATGTACAGGCTTGAAGAGTTACTACCCAGTGGTAGCACTCTCTAAATAATTTTAAGTAAGAAGATCACGAGGCAATCTCCTTTTCAGACGCCTAGGAGGATTATCAGGAATCGAGAAAGAAGCAAGAGTGGAAACAAGCGGATTTGGATGGGACTGAAGCTTATCATGAAAGGATAGATATCTGGCTCGAGCTAAATCAGCGACATATGGTACATTAAGGTCTTTATGAATGGTTTTATTTGTGACAAAGTATGGAGCATTAAGGATTTTACGGAGGATTTTGGATTTTAAGGATTGGATACGATAGGAATTCGATGGTTTGGTGGAGCCCCAAAGCTCAACTCCGTATGTCCATATAGGTCTTATTATAGTTATGTAGATAAGTCTTTTGTAATTAATAGAAAGTTTGGAGCGTTTGTCTAGTAAGTGTTGGAGCAGTCGGAAACGTCGAGCAGTTTCTTGTCATTTCAGTCTAGTATGAGGATTCCAAGTAAGACGTTTATCCAAATGGAGTCCTAAGTAGCGGATTTGCTCAACAGGAATAAGTGGAGTATTATTGAAAGTTACTGTAGGACGAGACGTCATAGGTTTACGACGGAGGGTAAAGGTGATTTGATGGGATTTGTTGGAATTTATTTTTATTCTCCAATTTTTACACCATTCTTCAAGGCTTGTGATATGTGATTGAAGAGTTTGGGATATTTGCATCATTTGAAATATAAAATGCATGATGAGATCTAAACCATTCTACTGTTCGTCCCTTAACCGACCAGTTTATTGATTTTTATTAATTAGGAAAAATCCAAGGCGCCTAAATTTAAAAAAAAAAATAGGAGCTCTTTGAACTTCAAATACCAGAAATACGTCAATACGGGAAGAGGAAAGGTCTAAATGTTCATTTCAATCTAGCTACAGAGTGGAGAGATATAATATTTTGAAAATAACATTTTTCCCGGCCTGATTCTCCTCGTTTATTTTCTCTTTAGACGGGCTAAATCCTAAACAGATCAACTAAATGCGTTACAGCAAACAACTTATGTTATTTCCGAATTGTTATACACAGATGTTAAAGTTTATTTAATTTATTTTTTATTATTTAACACCTCTGCCGTTGCCTATTAAGATCCTCCTTCTCCCAAGACAATCCCGCTATAACGAATTTTTCCAATTTCTTGCTTTTGTCAAGACCAGGACTGGTAAAAATCCGTTGTTTTTTTTTAAATAAAAATTAAGGCAAAATAGGCACTAATACTTGACAATCTTATTTATTATATTTTAACAATTGATATAACCAATATACTTTTGCATTTAACTCCTCTAATTATTATTTGGGCTTAGTTAGGTTTCTCATATCTTAAAAATTACAGTAATATCTCTATAGTAATGAGCTAATAAGTAACTGCAATACTGTAGCGAGACTCTTGTGCAAGACCAAGACCATGACCACGACTGACATTACAAGACCAAGACACGTCTCGGTCTCGCATTTGGGCAACACTACAGCACTTTAATCAATCAATAAATAAACAGAAAGCAGTCATTTTTGAGATTATTTATTTGTAACTTTTTTCAAGTTTCATTTGGTTATTCGAGGTTCAGTGGGTCCACTAGTTCTATGGATCCTAATGATTATTTTAATATTTTTTGTTCTAAATCTCCTGGTGCATGCCCAAAGAACAGCGAATGTCATTTTTTAGAGTTTTGTGAGTCAGAATTGCATCCGGATTGCCAGTATTGGCCCATTATGAAATAAACGGTGTGATTTTGTCTTCGGTCCTAATAATTTCGACTGGTTTCGAGTCAATGAAATCCTCAAAAATCCTGCTAACGGCTGATATTTGATTATAATCTTATGTAGTGGATGGGACATTAAAATCATCATATAAAACGGGTTGCGATCCCCAACGAGCTTCAAGCTAAGATAGGTTTCGTCGATTCAGTGGGGGGGGGGTTTACATTTCATAAAACCACCTATGGATTTTGTTTGTCCATAATATAAAGCCTCCACTTTATCATTCTCTTCCATTTTCTTTATAATTGAAAAGGTTACCTTGAGGGATCTCTGCAGTTTATAAGTTTGATATCCAGGTAATTTGTAGAACTGGATGTTTACATTGGATGAGCCGACTTCTACTATCCCATATAAATCAGCATCCTCTTTTGTAATAATCGTCATCCATACTATGCATTTGTCAGCCGTTAGTTCACCAGTGTTACAGATAGCCTTAAGCTGTCTGTTGATTGGGCCTTGAAAAATGCCGTTTCTTTTCCTTAATTTTGATGGATTCATGTTTTTGTGGATTCTATTTTGTTAAACTATCTTCACGGCGAAAATATTACTCATTTAGTTATAACCGGAGGGCACGGGGACGCGAGTAAAGTTACCCTAACTTATCTTTTAATAAATAATTTTATTTTTCTATGTGCGTGCTATGTGATTAAATGTTTATTCATAAAATAATATAATTTTCTTTTGTTTCTACAATGTTTCTTATAATTCATCGATCGATTAAAATTAATGTGGATACTACATGTTTTAATAGAATAATATAGTCAGAGGACAACTGTCGAAAACATATGCAAAGTATGAAATGTACATGAGTGAGATTGCTTCATTACATGATTACATGTTTCCGATACCAGTTGTGATCGAGTAATCGTGTAACATTTGTGCTATGTTTATGAGTGCTATTCAATCAAATATAAAACTAAGTTTTAATTTAAATTTTAATTTAATCATGTAATCATTAATTCCGATTTTGCCCATCTCTGATGTGATTTGCATAAAAAAAACAAAAAAAAAGAACATTAAATTTTCAACTTTTCTCTTCCGAAAATCGGACCAAAATTTATGAAAACTTTTTTGTAGCTCTTGGGGTCTCCTTCCACTCCTTTAAATATTTTTCTTTACATCCTCTATAATTACGTGGAAGTTATAATAATATCCAGTGGTAGCAGAGTATAAACTTACCGTTGAAGTTAGGAACATTGCTAATAGGGCAACAGTGAACTGGAAATCCATCTTGTTTGAAATTCTTTTGTAAGAATCGATCTTGAATATTATAGTCTGGAACAATTTATTAAAAGATAATTATTGATAAAATAAGATCACATGATGTTCATTGTATTATTAATTTATGTCATCTATAAATCTACAATAATTATAAGCCTAATAAAAGTTTAATATTGTCACGCAGGTATCTTCACTACATAAGTGTTTTTAATCTCTAATGTTAAGAAAAAGAGTTAAGACTATTTTAGGCCTATTTTATCGCACTTTTGTTGAAAAAAGATGAATTTCTTGTCTTTCTTTTTTTGGCACGAGACTTCCACTGAAGTCCAATAATGCAAGATGAAAAGCTATTTAATTACTTCATTATTTCTTGCCACAATAAATTGAAAATTAGATTTTACTTCTCTTGTAAGACTGAGGTTGCATGACCAAGACACGTCTCGGTCTCGCATTTGGGTAACACTACATCACATTAAATAAATAATCAGAAAGCAGTCATTTTTGAGATTATTTATTGTTGCCAACTACTGGCCAGGGTTTGAACTCCTTCAGGACTGCAAACATGCCCTGACGATGACTCACAAGTTTGAGTTGAAACGTTGGCAACAATAAAAAATTACTGCTGCTTGATTATTGATCTCACATAATATTCAATCCTTTAATTCAATGTGAAGAGTACGTACTACCTAAATCGGCCTACTATCTAACTCTTATTCCATACACATTCAAATCTTGAACTCTTCAACTCAATTTGGAAGGACCAAGAAGTGCGAAAAACTTAAAAACAGGTTGGACTTGTCGTTACCTAAAATGGTCCGGTATTGTTCGGCTTGGAATGGTGTGGTATATTATCGAAAGGAGACCACAAGAGGTGCCGAAACGTTGCAGAGAAAATATAGTTGGGTCATTCTTATGAGAGCTGTCAATCTGAAATGTTTTGATTGCGAGTTTGTTTTCTACACATTTCAAATTATTACGTATCAGACCCTAACTTATACCGATTTCAATGGTGGGTGCATCTACCATTAGTAAATATTGAATGGAAAAAATATTTACATTTAAAACAAATCTTAAATTTAGAAAAATAAAATTATTTATTAAAAGATAAGTTAGGATAACTTTACTCGCGTCCCCGTGCCCTCCGGTTATAACTAAATGAGTAATTTTTTCGCCGTGAAGATAGTTTAACAAAATAGAATCCACAAAAACATGAATCCATCAAAATTAAGGAAAAGAAACGGCATTTTTCAAGGCCCAATCAACAGACATCTTAAGGCTATCTGTAGCACTGGTGACCTAACGGCTGACAAATGTATAGTATGGATGACGATTATTACAAAAGAGGATGCTGATTTATATGGGATAGTAGAAGTCGGCTCATCCAATGTAAACATCCAGTTCTACAAATTACCAGGATATCAAACTTATAAACTGCAGAGATCCCTCAAGGTAACCTTTTCAATTATAAAGAAAATGGAAGAGAATGATAAAGTGGAGGCTTTATATTATGGACAAACAAAATCCATAGGTGGTTTTATGAAATGTAACCCCCCCCCCCCCCACTGAATCGACGAAACCTATCTTAGCTTGAAGCTCGTTGGGGATCGCAACCCGTTTTATATGATGATTTTAATGTCCCATCCACTACATAAGATTATAATCAAATATCAGCCGTTAGCAGGATTTTTGAGGATTTCATTGACTCGAAACCAGTCGAAATTATTAGGACCGAAGACAAAATCACACCGTTTATTTCATAATGGGCCAATACTGGCAATCCGGATGCAATTCTGACTCACAAAACTCTAAAAAATGACATTCGCTGTTCTTTGGGCATGCACCAGGAGATTTAGAACAAAAAATATTAAAATAATCATTAGGATCCATAGAACTAGTGGACCCACTGAACCTCGAATAACCAAATGAAACTTGAAAAAAGTTACAAATAAATAATCTCAAAAATGACTGCTTTCTGTTTATTTATTGATTGATTAAAGTGCTGTAGTGTTGCCCAAATGCGAGACCGAGACGTGTCTTGGTCCTGTAAACTCAGTCTTGGTCATGGTCTTGGTCTTGCACAAGAGTCTCGCTACAGTATTGCAGTTACTTATTAGCTCATTACTTTATTATTTATAGAGATAGAGATAGAGATTTATATGAGGTAGTCGGCTCATCCAATGTAAACATCCAGTTCTACAAATTACCAGGATATCAAACTTATAAACTGCAGAGATCCCTCAAGGTAACCTTTTCAATTATAAAGAAAATGGAAGAGAATGATAAAGTGGAGGCTTTATATTATGGACAAACAAAATTCAAAACTATCGAATACGTTTCTGCCCACACCCAAAACTATCTAAACATCATCGGTATTTCTGAATTAAATATCGTAGCAGAAACTGAAAGCATATATATATATATATATATGAGATTTAAAATTAAATAAAAATAATAACATTTTCTAAAAATTTCTAATGGCTCTAAGAAAGATGTGTCTTTAGGGTAGAGTGAAAATGAATATTTTATTAAAAAATGTTTTAGTGAATCTACAACAGAAATCATCTGTTAATTTATATTTTTTATCAATGCCCATAATTATAAGACATACTGAGGTTGTTTCTGAAAATAAAATATTCAATATTTTTTAGTACAATTCTAATATTTTTATTTAGTTGATTTCTGAAAACGACTTTTCTTACGTTCTTTGCCAAAATAATTATTAGAGAAAAATTAGAAAAAAAAAGAAGAAGAAGCCAAGAATGGGAAAATAAATTATGAAGCTGAAATAATTGAAAATTATATTCACATAAATCAATTAATCATAAATAAATAAATCCATTTTATTTATTTTTCGGCGGACTATACAAATGAATGTTCATGTTCAGTATTCAGTAGGTTTTTTTTCTTTTTATCACGAATCATCAAATATGCTATCTGCAAATGCGGAACTCTTTCGCATTTTATTATTTGCTGATAAAAAAAAACTCGTGGATATCAAACTTGTATAAGTTCGATTATTGAATTTCCGAAAACGGCTTCTCCCAAAAAAATTTTAGACTTTGTATATAGATATTTTTTAGCCAATAATGAGAAAGCCATACTGACCTTAATTGGCAAACTTTGGTATACACTGTAGTTTTAGTTTAGGTAACATGTTTGAGTAGAAAAAGACAATTAGTAATTTGTATATATACAATTTTTTCTATCATATCTTCTTTGACGTTACTTCGATATTTGATTTATTTTAGAATTTTATACTCTAAAGTTTTAAATTTTGCTATTAAAACCTTTTCCCACGTTTTATATTGATATTTTATTAATTCTTTCTTAGATATTCAAATACATTGATCAACAAATAAATTACTATATATATGTAAATATTTTAAGTGTTAGTTAACATTTAATTCAATATCTTGAGTCTGGAGTTGTCACACATTTTGGAATCGCAAGAGGTGCGGGTTTGGTTTGTTTGACCATTAATGTCTATTTAATTATGTTCAAAAACGTTGAAAGGTAAACATTGATAATTGAATCAAGAGTAAATTATGTAATACAATGTTATATTGAATCAAACTATACACACAGTATAACAAAGCATTAAGTTAACAAAATTTCTCTCATCTTACAATAAATAAATGAATGTTGCTCACCAACAGAACGCTCGCTGTTCAGCTTCGCCAGAGAATGATCCTCCTGCCTGGACTCCGCACTATTTATCCTTAATGATATCTCCATCTAGCAGATAGCCGTTAGATTAATAGCTACGTTATGATTGGGAATTCCCAATACTGACGTCAAATCATAATAATAAAACCGTATGTTTCAAGTAATGTCGAATCAGTATATATCATTATATATCTGCTTCACAAAAAGGGTTATATTCTGGATTGTTCGAATTACAAAGGGATTACACTTCTTCAATGTGTCCATAGCACACTTCTCCAGTATTATATAGCATTTCCAAGTCAATTTCAACTTTTTCCAAGTCAAATTCAACCTTTTCCAAATCAAATAAAATTTTTTCCAAGTCAAATTCAACCATTTCCATTTCAAATTAAACCTTTTCCAATTCAAATTCAACCGTTTCTATTTCAAATTAATGTTTCGAATTTTCGTAAATTTTTTTTTCAAATGAGATGGACCTCATTTAATAACCCTTCCCCCCTACAATATGAAGGTCTATTATTATGCTCCCCTAAGGAGAGTTTTTCAAAATACTATCGATTTTATGTTACACTTACGGATATTGATTTATTGTACCTATTCCGATTTATTAGGGTCTAGTATTATGCTGTCGTGTGCCTAGTTTTTAAAAATTACCTCCTTTTTATGATTACGCCACCGGGTTTCAACTTATTTAAGTTTTTCGAATTTATTCGATATAAGGGAGTATTCTTATGTTTTCTAAGCCGTAGATTTTGAAAATTACTTCCTTTTTATGATTATGCCACCGTGTTTGACTTATTTAAGTTTTTTGGATTTATTTGATATAAAGGTGTATTCTTATGTTCCCGGAGCCGTTAGTTTTGAAAATGACCTCCATTTATAGATTACGTCACTGCGTTCCGAATAATTTAAGTTTTTTTAATTTATGCGATACAAGGTTATACAAAATTCGAAACATTAATTTGAAATGGAAACGGTTGAATTTGAATTGTAAAAGGTTTAATTTAAAATGGAAATGGTTGAATTCACTTGGAAAAAGTTTAATTCGATTTGGAAAAGGTTGAATTTGACTTGGAAAAAATTGAATATGACATGAAAATATTATACTGAAAAAAATCTAAAAAGTTAAAATAAATATATATGCAACCGCGATATCATATTTTTTTTTGCATTTTTCAAAAGCTATGCCTTCGATAATATAGTAAGTGGCCTTCATTTCGAAAAAAAATCGAAAATTAATAAAAATTCGAAAGTTGAATTTGACTTGGAAAAGGTTGAATTTGAATTGGAAAAGGTTGAAATTGAATTGGAAAAGGTAGAATTTGATTTGTAAAAGGTTGAAATTGACTTGGAAATGCTATATACATGAAACTCCTCTATGAGAGGGAAATTGACAAGTATAAGACTGATTTCAGAAGAGCTAGATCTATGATTGATCAGATGTTCAGCATCAGGATGATCCTAGAAAAATCACACGAGTACCAGATGATTACCCACAAACTGTTAGTCGATTGTCGTACGACAATATAAAAAAGCCTTAGTTATATGCAGCCCTCTGCGAAATGGGAATACCGTTAAAACTTCTCCGCCTCATCAGAATGACAATGGATGACGCGAGTTGGGGTTTTATGGTACAGTCAGACATTTCACTAGAGTTTGTTTCTGCAACAGATGTCAGACAGTTGGATGAGCTGCCTGGTCTGCTACTTACTTTAACTATAGAAAAGGTCATCCGTGACTCGGGAATACATCTATCAGACACTATCTTCAATAAGTCTGTTCAAGTACTTGACGATCTTAATCTCACTGCAGGATCATTCTAGTCACCCTGAAATGAGTTTCTTAAGTTGGCTGGGACTGCAAAAGGAAATAAATAATATTTGCAAACAGGACCTAGAGCAGGTGCAGGAGGAAAAGAACTAGTAGAGATGGGCTTAAAGTTAAGGTTATAAACATAACTGATCCATGAAGTGTATTAAACAAATGTAGTAAAATAGCTTTTTAAACAATGTAATTGTCTTGAATCGGTGGATTTTACGTATTTTTTTCAAACCTAAAAATAATTTTAAAAATTTGTTTGTTTGTTTCGATGCCTAGGCGCAAAACATCCAGGTCATCATCGCCCGATCAATTAAATAACACTACTTTTATACCGTTCAGGTGGTTGGTACAAAAATAAAATAAAAGAATTAATAGAATAAAATAAATAAATAATGATAATAATAGACACTTATAGATAATAAGATAGAATAGATAAATAAATAAACTAAAAAAAATTAATAAATTGATTGAGAATTAATAAATCAATGAACTTTTAAAGGAACTTCATAACTTTGGTAAGGATTTCTTCTTGGGGAGATCTTTTAACCTTGCGGTGTAAAAAGGGCACTCTTCCAAAATATGCTTTATGGTTAATGACCGGTCATTTAAAAGTTTAAATTTAGTTAGAAAATTTCATTTAATTTCCTTGGATATGTGCTTTACGTTGACTAATATTAGTTTTCAGAAAGTATTGCTTATAATTTTTTCGTCAACCTCCATTACCTTATACAACTTTTTATCTTAAATATCGTTTTTCTAAACTTCTCAGCTTTCCAACGATATATTATAAGTTTATCTTCTGACTATTATTTCTGGAAATTCATCTTCAACCTAAATAAAATTATTTTCTTTAATCAATTATAAAATTCATTCAAAGGCTATATTTATCCATTTTTTATTACTGCTAACAATAAGAGATAGCTAATTATTTAAAATAAACCAAATTAAAGTTATTTCAGAGGAAGTAACTCTGAGCATCAGACATTTAAGGGCCATCAGTGGGGATAAGATCTGAATGATATCAAAGACCATTTAATTGTACACTGATCAATCGAGTTTAATCAAATCCTTTTTCGTGTTGAATAGATTATATAAATTACTATTTTCAGTTAGTTTACTTCGACAAAAAACATATGTTACAGATGTACACCTATCTAACATCTCATGCATTTACGAAACTTAAATATCCAATTCCACTTTTGCTCGATTTTTCGTTTTTGAGCTAGTCTGTTAACATACATACGAACGAACATACAATTTTGCGAAACTTGGTTATTTTATTGATGACCTCAATAATTGTATTTTCAGTGAAAACTCGGAATCGAAAATTAGGTAAAAATAAAAAAAATAAATATTTCAAAACTTATTTTATTTATTTTAGAAAATATGTGACTATATTGAGCATTACAGTTTTTTGTTTCTCGTATTGTTGTGCTCTAATAATGTAATCTATGATTATGATTGGTAATTTCAACGAAAAGTTAGTTGGTAACTTCCTATTTAAAAGCGATGGGATACTATCATAAGTAAAAGTTTAATATGGAATAAAATTCAAATATTTTTTATGTTAGCAAGCAAACTTTAGTCGGAAACGTAATTACATATGTCCGTGGAAAAACCAAGTCTCGTCACATCTCGGTGATTTTATAACTTTGTTTTTAAACAGAAGTGCTTTTATCTCTAAATTTATCAAATCATTAACAGGCCAAAGGTTTAAAACAGGCTAATTTAGTCAAGGTTTATCTCCGGGATCATCTGAGCCGTTGGAAGGAAAATTCCTGATTTCAATGACGACAGGTCTCTAAGATAGTTCTTTAATTTGAGTAGAACTCGGTCTGAAAAAATAAATTCCAGAAATAGTTAGTTAAAATTAGTTTGCGTTTTCCTCCTATTTTGTTTCACTTGCAGATTTATAAATATTAAAAAAAAAAATATATATATATATCATTTATAGTCCGTGGTACAGACCCCTTGCTTATCAAATTATTAATATCCGGCTTAAACGTCGTAAATGGCTTCATCTCATCATAACATACAAATATTTTATTTACGAAAATTCTCGAAATTGGGGCGTTTTCAGTGTGAAGGTCGGAGGTCGGCAAACTTTTTCTATTTAATCAGGTACTAAAACTCGTAGATACCCATTTGCTTTCCACTTTATTCGTAAGATAACGTGAACACAAAGTCGATAAAAAAGGTGGCCTTAAAAAATATTGAGCCGTTAGGCGTGGCGTACATATCCTAATTTTCAAAATAACGAGGTTATATAGGCCAAACGGCTCAATATTATAGATTATATTTATTAGATAGATTTATTATATTTATATAGATTATATTATATTACTAGTTGTAGTTTTTAGGCACAATTATAAGGAGTGTATTAATAATAATATTCTCTACAATCTTTTTCAAAATTCTTACTGATTTAAGGTTATGATATGGTATTTCATAACTTTTTGCAACAAACTTATGATTTCCCTTGACAATCGCCGGGGTTATTTTCTTGAAAAATCAAGAAAATCTCAAATTTATGGATTTTATAAAAGATGTTTTAAAAACATAATAAAATTAATTGTGGATTGATGGTCGGCTGTAGTGAATAATTGAAGAGAAGATTGATTGGGTTGTTTAGTCGAAAAAGGGTAAAAATAAATAAATTATATTTATTTTTATTTTTGCCGACGTATCGGCCCAAAATTCAGGTCTTTATAAGGGCCAAGAAAAACCCAGAAACATTGAGTATGAGAAACTATTAAAACAATATTAGTCTAAAAAATATAGGAAGAATCACATAAAGGAAAAATTACGATAACAAAGTTATGAATAGATGTTAGCGGAAGGAAAGTTAGGATATATAACACAACGGTTAAAAAAAATATAAATTATGAATAAAATAATAACAGTAACATAGAACTATGAAAGAAATAAAAACGGCAACAAAGTTAGGGACTAATGAAATAAGAAATGAAAAATGAATTAACAACGAAATGGAATGGAATATATGAGATGAAAGAATAAATATAATTTATTTATTTTTATTTATCTAATAGAGTCGAAAATAACGTAAGAGACATGTACAAAGGTATAAACAGATCACGTAAATGTGTAGGACACGTAACGTCTGGAATTAGGGATGATAATAACTATATTCTGAGCGATATTGAATAAATTTAAGGACCACTTTGACAAGTTTTTAAATACGGGAAATTATGATCTGTGTCCTCCTTCTGAGTACCAGAGTGCTGAACCGTTAATAGAAGGACCAAGTAAAGAGGAAGTTGAAGTAGCTATCGGAAAATTAAAATCTTATAAAGCAGCGGGAACTGATAATATTCCTACTGAACTAATTAAGGCATGCGGGGAAGCTGGAGTTGCTAAAATACATCGGTTGGTTAAAAAGATCTGGGTGAACGAGAAATTACCTGAAGAATGGAAAGAATCTATTCTTATTCCGATTCACAAAAAGGGCCCGAGGACGGATTGTAATAACTATCGAGAAATTTCACTCCTTCCGGTATGTTATAAAATATTCATTTTAATATTAACCAGTCGAATCACGGAATACGCCGAGAAAATTATCGGAGACTACCAATGCGAATTTAGACGGAATCGTTCGACTATTGATCAAATATTTTCTTTACGGCAAATATTTTTTTTTTTTTTTTTTTAAATTTCTTTATTGAGTATTATAACAATCTGTCTGTTGGACATTGGTTATAGTGAGGTAGGATGACATTCACACCATATGTACAAAAAAATAAAATAAATAGAACAAAATAATAATCAAAAGTATATACAATAGACAATAAAATAAAATAACCTAAAAAATAAGAAAATTAAAACTAAGGAAAAAAAAAAAAATACATGCATACCTATATACAATCAGGCGAGGGAACTCCAGGAGAACCCTGCGCTACTCTCCCAACCGCGTCACTGGTACTAAAGCCAGCGGAGATTGGTCGAGAGCACTTTAGCCACATACACACATGTCTTGAGTGAAGAATCTGGCCATTGCCAGAACTCCAATTTATATAATCTACAAAAGGTCGCGAGGCCACTGCCGTTTCAACCTTCTTGGAGGATTATAGGGATGGGAGATGCTTGATAGGGATTGTGCAAGAGGATTTGGGTGGTAAGTAAGGTTCTGGTGAAATTTGGAGAATTTTTCTGGGATAAGGTCTAGGACAAATGGGATGTTAAGGTCATGATGTAGGGTTTTGTTGGATACATAGAAAGGAGCATCGACTATTGTTCGAAGGACTTTAGACTGGAAGGATTGGATGCGCTTGATGTTAGAAAATTTTGCTGATCTCCACAGTTCTAGTCCGTAAGTCCAAATAGGTTTCAGTATTGTCTTGTAGATCAGTAGCTTGTTTTCAATGGAAAGTTTAGATTTTCTGCTTAGTAGTCGGTATAGTTGGCCGTATCGTCGGTTGAGTTCTTGTCTTTTGAGTCTAGTATGGGGGTTCCAAGTTAGTCTTCGGTCTAAATGAAAGCCAAGATACCGGACTGTGTCTGAATAAGGAAGCTGGATGGAATTAAAGAGTACTGGTGGACAGGAATTGCGTCGGAGTGTAAAGGTAATATGTTTGCATTTAGATTCATTAACTTTAATGCGCCAGTTATTACACCAGTGCTCAATCAAGGTGAGGTGACTTTGGAGATTTAAGGATGCTATTTCGGGATCAGAGTTGGATGATAAGATTGCGGTGTCGTCAGCGAATGTTGCAAGAAAAGTATCGGGATGAACAGGGATGTCAGCAGTAAAGAGGATGTAAAGCACGGGACCCAAGACGCTGCCTTGGGGAACACCGGCTTTAACGGAGTAGATATTGGAAAATTCTGTTCCACAGCGAACTCGAAAGGAGCGGTCAGAGAGGTAGGATCGGAGGACTAGGTACAAGGACTGAGGTAAATGGATTTTAAGCTTGGAGAGCAGTCCGGAGTGCCATACCCGGTCAAATGCCTGTGCAATGTCCAGAAAGCCACCCGAACAGTATTCCTTGTTTTCTAGGGCTGAGGAAATATGATCAACAACTCGGAGTCCTTGTTGAACAGTAGAATGTTGAGAGCGAAAACCAAACTGATGGGAAGGGATATTTTGGGATTCTATAATGGGTAGGATTCGTTTCAAAAGGATCTTTTCAAAAGTTTTTGAAAGGATTGGGAGTAGGCTGATTGGTCTATAGGATGTTGAGCTATTGAGAGGTTTTCCTGGTTTTGGGAAAAGGATAATAGTGGAGTGTTTCCATAACAGAGGGAAGTGGGTGGTGCGTAGGATACAATTGTAGATATATGTAAGGAATATGACTGCTTTGGATGGAAGTTGTCGAAGGATTTGAGGTGTAAGGAGATCATGTCCAGGAGCTTTACGGGGGATTAGTTTTTTTAATTGAAATTTTACTTCGGAAGGATGAATAGCTTTTGGGGGCAAGGAAAGTGGGATTGGTGATGTAAGGAGTTCTTCTACTGTTACGGTGTGGGCAGGATGGGATTCCGGATGTGAAATAAATGTATTGGATAGGTGAATGGCGAACTCCTCAGCTTTATCTTCGTCAGATGCTGCCCAGGAGCCATCACCTCGTCGGAGAGGATGGGAAATGCGGTGAGGATTTAGGATTTTTGTTGTGGTTTTCCAAAGGGAATTGTCGCGAGAAGAGAGGGAGGATAGGTAGGAGTTGAAGGATTGTGATCTGAAGGTGGCTAATTCCAGTTTTAATTGTTTGCAGTAGTAATTATAGGAGCAGCGGTCGGTAGGATGTCGGGTACGTTGCCATAATAATCTGGCACGGCGTTTGGTGCGGATTAGGTTAAGGAGGTGTTGGGGTAGAATGGTCTTTATAGGAATTCTGGAGGAGTCTTTCGGGAAGGAGGCAGTCCAGGCGGCTTGTTGGATTGTGGTAGTAAAGGAATTTACGGCACTATCAAGGTCATCGGGAGTTTTGAGGGATATGTTGAGATCAATATTATCGGAGATTATTTGGCGGAAAAGGTCCCAGTTTACTGGGCCGCTAATGAATGACGGTGGAGAAGGTTTGGGAACAGGTTCAAGTGAAACATTAAGGATTAGAGGACTATGGTCAGAGGAAAGTTCATTTATACGTGTAATGGAACAATTGAGGGGACTTAAGCCGCTGTGGATAAAGAAATCAAGAAGATCAGGATTACGGTTGGGATCTGTGGGCCAGTAGGTAGGAGAGTTGGGGGAAAGGAGGTGAAAACGTTGGGAATTGAGTGCAGACAGCAGGGTTCGGCCACGAGAATTCGTGGTTCTGGAACCCCATTGTTGGTGCTTGGCATTTAGGTCTGCACCCAAGATGAAGTGATGTCCTAAGGAGTCGAGGAGAGAACTGAATTGGGCATTGGATATGGATCGGTTAGGAGGGCAATACGCTGATGCAAGAGTGACCGGAAAGGAGAAGGTTTTTATCACGATAGCGGTGGACTGTAGGAAATCATGTATTGGTAATGGGAGTACGTGATGGGAGAGGGATTGGTGTACAATTACAGCAGTACCGGCATGTGCTTTTCCGTCAGGGTGGTCAGTACGATATGTCAGGTATTGTGGTATATTGAAGTGCTGTTTAGTGGTTAGTCGAGTTTCAGTAATTAGTGCCACATCAATGTTCTTTTCAAGTAGTAAAGTAGATAGTTCGTCTGTATGATTTCTAACACCATTCGCATTCCAAAGGAGAATGGATATGGGTTTAGGGATGTGAGTCATTTAAGGATTTTTCAAAGGAGGGATGAGGTGAGATACGAGATTCGTGAGGAGTGATATGAGTGGAGTAACAAGGGATTTGAAATCGGTGAGGAAAGATGCTAACAAACTTGTGAGATCTGTTGCATTTGAAGGAGGAGGAATATGTGGAATTTGTTGTTGGTGGTTAGGTATATTAGGATGAAGAGGATTTTGAGGTTGGGTTTGAGGTTGTTGTGGCAGGGCTTGACATTTATCGGTTAAAGTCTTACCTCTTAGTAGTTGGGAGAATGATACATCATTGTTTACAATTCTGGAAGGCTCTCTCTCTCTTCTTGTTCTTAGTGCTTCATCTTGAATCCGGTTTTTCTGGTGTCTGGTTTTGAGATTCTTGTAAATTTGGCAGCCTTTGTAGTTCGCCGGGTGTCCCTCCAAGCATAGGGCACATACTGCTGGATCTTGTATAGGTTTGGTGCACTCTACAGATTTGTGTTGTTCACCGCACTTCACGCAACGCGGCAGATGGTGGCAATATGTCTTCGTGTGGCCATAGGTCTGACAATTATGGCACTGCACGATGTCTCTCTTGGGATATGGCTTCTCAACTTTCACCATTGTGTAGTATATTCTTGTGATATCATATATTTTTTCGATACCTGGTGATGGCTCCAAGTCCACGAAAAACAATGGTAGTGGGATCCTATTTCGTAATCCTGGCTGCTCCCTGTCCTCCTTCAAAACGTTTGTTACCTGGCGTACATTGAAACCAAGCGTCGTTAGTTCTTCTTTAATAACTTCAGTGGGGGTTGAGGAATGTAAATTTCTTATCACTACTCGTAAAGCTCTTTCCTGCCTCAGCTGGTAAGTGTGAAAATTCGCATTTGTTTCTGATAAGTACTTCACTATTTTTTCGGTAGACTTCTGCAGAATCAGGAGTTATTTTGGTGTCATTGGTCCTGTTAAGGCATGAATAACTGCCAGAGCAGATTTTATTTAGTTGGGTGCAGAACATCTGGAAATTTTTTATATTTTTCACAAATATCGGAGGAGGCTTTGGTTCTCTGGGTATTGCTGCAGACTCCATTACTTCTCTGTCATTTTGAAGCACTTGGTAGGGGTTTGGAGTAAAGAAAGGTGATTCTTCAATCGTTTCTTGTGCAGACGTACCTGGTTGGGGCTGAGGTTCTGGTTCTGAAGTGTTCATTTTGGTCACTGGAGGTATTTCTCGTAGGCAGCGACGAGTTCTTTGTTTGGCTGGTGAGCTAACTCCGTCTGACCGAGACCTCTTGGGCACCTTACTGGCCATCACTTGCTGATCATACCGCATATCATAAGAGAAAAATAAAAAAATAAATAAAAAAAAAAAAAAAAATTTTTTTTTTCTTAAAATAACAAAAAAAAAAGATGCCAACAGTAAATATCAACTGCTCTGATATACACTTAACTGTATCACGTGAATAATCAGAGAGATTCCGCTATAAAATTGGTAAAAAAAAAAAAAAAAAAAAAAAAAAAAAAAAAAAAAAAAAAAAAAAAAAAAAAAAAAAAAAAATATTAGAGAAAAAATTGGAGTATAACGGTATTGTTCACCAGCTGTATATAGATTTTAAAAAGGCTTACGATTCTATTGATCGCCAGAAACTGTATAATATTCTAATCGAGCAGGGAATTCCAAAAAAACTAGTAAAACTAGTCAGAATGTGCTTGACGGAGACACTTAATAAAGTTAGAATCGGTAATAATTTGTCCGAAAAATTTGAGGTTCGTTCGGGCTTAAAACAGGGGGATTCCCTTTCGCCTGTTCTGTTCAATTTGGCATTAAAACATGCCATTAGGGAGGTAATGCGTACCGAGAAAGGGTTGGATCTGGGCGAGACAACATCCGTGCTGGGCTATGCTGATGATCTGGT
The DNA here is from genome assembly GCA_928085145.1 of Nezara viridula. Classification (NCBI taxonomy): domain Eukaryota; kingdom Metazoa; phylum Arthropoda; class Insecta; order Hemiptera; family Pentatomidae; genus Nezara; species Nezara viridula. The sequence continues at coordinate 148,948,689 of OV725080.1, read as the reverse complement.
ACTGTTAAGCGAGGACCTTGAAACTATAAGACTAAATACGACAAAAGTTAACGAAAGCCGTTAAAGAGCTAGGACTCGAAATAAACGTGGATAAAACAAAATATATGGTTAGCTGCAAAAATGGCGATACTACTGGTGATATCGATATAGATGGTAATATGTTTGAACAGGTAGATAAATTTAGGTATCTAGGTTCTACGATAATTAGAAAAAACGAAATTGATGAAGAGATTAAGGTTAGACTGAAGGCGGGAAATGCTTGTTATTTTTCTGTGACAAAAATACTTAGTTCGTGCCTCTTGTCCCGGAACTTAAAAATTAAAATCTATAAAACAATCATCTTGCCTACAGTTCTTTATGGATGCGAAACTTGACCGCTTACATTAAGGGATGAGCAGCGTCTTAAGGTTTTTGAAAATAAAGTATTGCGTAGAATATTCGGACCGAAGAAGGATGAGTTAACCGGAGAGTTCAGGCGGTTACACAACGCCGAATTGCGTAAGCTGTATCCGGCTAATATAATTTCGCGGCGAATCAAATTGTTGTTGGGCTTAGTAACGAGAGAATTCCTAAAAGGTTAATATTTGCAGTGCCGAATGGCAAGCGTCCGAGGGGTAGACCAAAGCGAAGGTGGGAAGATTACATTAAAGCCGATCTGAACGGACTAGGTTTGGCCGGCGAACGGTGGAGGGAGGTGTGTAATAAGCGATTGGTGGTGTCGGCATCGAACCTTTGGGTTCGCTAAGCCTTTTATTATTTTATTTTTTATTTACTATTATTACTATTTTTATTTATAATTTTTTGACTGAAAACTCCAACTAATCTTCTCTCCTATAATAAAATTAAAGGTTTATTGTTGTTATGACAGCTAATTGTAAAAGTTTAGTAATTTGTGCAATGTGCTCTGTTACCAACTACCTCTCCACATGTATTGACCATAATGTTTTATAAAATTGTCATTGATTTTCAAACGAATTTTATATCATATACATGATAATACTGCTCTCGGTTGTTGAAGATTAAGAAGCTACAAATGGTGGCCAAACATCTCACATTTACTCAGTGGGGTTGAGATGAGGGGAGAATACGGTAAGAGGCAGATGTAAAATGTACAGATTTTCAAAACGTTGATTAATAACTTTTCCCTTTCGTAGGTCACTTGTCGTCAAGAAAATTTAAATCAGTGCCAATTATGGTCCTGTTTTGAAAAATCTACTTCTGTATAATTTCTTGAACATGAGGAACTGCAATGAAATCACCTTCACAATATTTCTATTACCTTCCCAAATCCCATCCTTCTGGGTAGATTGTACCACTAGACTGACATTTAAGGAAGCATTAACTGTACTTGTACCCATCCCATGTTCTCGGTAGACTTTTCGGCGCCTACGATTGCTATAAATACCGTGGATTCTCACTATAAAACGCAAATATGGGTATCTGCCAAAGTCAATTTTTCAAGGTTTTCGCTTATATCAGGAAAACCGCCATCGCATCGACGAAGCCGTTCTATACAAAATTAAAGCTGATAAAATTTGCAATATGATTGATTATTTACATTTTTTTGCTATCTCGCTTTGTTCCAGAGATATCTGATTTCAATATTATGGTTAATATTGAAATAAAAAAAATTGCCTCGAGTTTTCGCTTATATCAAGAAAACTATCTGTTGCATTGAAAAAGACGTTCTATACAAAATTAAAGCTGATGAAATTTTAATTTACGATTAAGTCACGAAAAAGAAAGTTTTTATTAATTTAATTTTCTTCAAGAATATATAATATTTTACTAGTTTATCTCTAACAGCTTAAAAAATAGAACAGTTATAACATTATATGCCCTTTCCGAGAATTCGCATAAAAAAATTATTTTATAATATTGTTATTATTATATTGCTTTAATTCTCTATTCATCTTATCTATATCTATATAAATACGCACAATAACGTTTATTATAAAAACTGATATTTACCACAAATTCTCGGAATCGACATATAAAGATATAACTGATCTAACTTTTGAACCGTTGAAGATAAACTAGTAAATTAATATACATTATTGAAGGAAATTAAATTATTAAAAAAATTCTCCTGCGTGCCTTAGTCGTGAAATGAAGCAATTAAGAGTTAGCTAGTTTAGTACAGTAAATAACATGAGGCAATACATTTTTTTTCCCACATTAGCGATAGTTGAGGACGGGTATCTCGGAAACTAAGTGAGGTAGCGGAAAAAGTATAGAATCAATCATATTACAAATTTTATCAGTTTTAATTTTGTATAGAACGTTCTTGTCGATGGGTAGTTTTTCTGGTGTAAGCGAACACTCGAAAAACAGCAGTAAATACGAGGCATTTTTTTTTTTTTTTTAATATTAGCTATAGTTGAAGACAGATTTCTCGGAAACAAACCGAGGTAGCGAAAAAAGATGAATGATCAATCATATTCCAAATTTTCACGAGACGATGCGATGTATAGACTCTGAAAAAAGTGATTTTGATGACCCATAATTTATTAGCTGCCTGGGCCCACGGAATGAATTTCGATATCCCCCCCCCTCTGGTTTGAATAGATTTAGTTTTACCTTTAGAACAACTTACCGCTTATTTTAGCTAATAAATTTCAACCTGCCCAGACCGGAATCGAACCGACCCACACCTGGTCGGAGTTAACGGTCCTGTTGGAAATTAGGAAAAACACAAACGTTTAAATTTTGCAAGTGTGATTGTATTAGTGACAAACTAATATCGCTTCTCCTTCTTGCCCATAAATATTTAACTGAATTGTCGGATTAATAATGCCTTGACACGAGATAATAGTTGACGGAAGGAAAATCATCAATTTTTATAATTAGAGCTGGTTTGCCTTTATTTTTCGTTTAAACTTAATGATTTGTGCTGAGCAGAATCGAGCACATCTGTCTAAAAGATCGGTTTTAAACATATGTAGAATTATTACGACAGTTGTAAATAATTTAATTCCATTTCGCAAACCACCCGCAATCGTCCGAAAAACTAGATAGACCCTCTTGTTAACAAAGGTTTGAATTTCTAAAAACAGTTTTCAGACCTTGTTTCAATCTGCCTTGTCGGAATTTATTGAGGAATTAACATTCGGGAACGATGAAGTTGGAGTGACTACTATTATTCTCTATGTATTTCGTTGTTTTTTTTTTATAGCGTTTTCACATTATTATCGAACTACTTTTTGGCAAAGTAATCCCTAATACACTATATTGACCAAATTATGGACCAATAACAACTTTAAGAGTTCAGTTTTAAAAAATAAAACAATATTTCATTGCAATTATATACTTACAATTTTTTACATTTGTATTTCAAGGTAGTATATTCTTTTGAAATAACTAATGAATAACAAAACATCTAAACAATACAATGATAATAATGCCTACTGGATACGTATCGAAAATAATCTATTGGAGTCTAATGATAATATTTTTAAAATATTTATTCTAAGTAAAATACATATATGTTATATACGTAAATTTAACGTTAAATTAGATATCCTGTTGTAGATAGAAATTATTATGTTATAGATTGACTAAAATATTGCTAATATTTGAATAAATTTAATATTTCACTTTTGATAGTAAAGAAAAAGTTGAGTATGTATTATCAGAAGGCAGGTTGAACTTTTCTTGTTCCTATAGATCTATCTAGTCCGTGATCGATAATAGCGGAGACATATTTATCTATTTTTTATACGATTCCAATCATATCTGATTTACGACCAGAATAGTTAGGTGTAATGAACAATATCAGAGGAAGCGAGAAGTTTGCTTTCAAAAAATGAATTTGTTAGTGAGTAGAAAAAGAATTTTATGAAATCCTTTCATATATATATATATATATATATATATAGCGTGAAGAATACTCTGTAAATATAGTATTTCATATCCATGATAAAAAAAAATCAATATTTTATTAATAAATTTTAATACATACGTATTGTCAATCAAATGACTTGAATTCAAATTCAACATCCTCAATCACATAAACAGAAAAAATTTGTGCACTCGACTGCATTTTCCGATTAAGTTAGAGGCGATGTTCTAGGAAACTACACGCTAGCCCCACAGTATGTGGTCGCTAGACTCGAGAATGTTAAAATGGGCAACGCTCGACTATCACGGCTTCCACCTTGCGGGATTTGATTATTTGAACTCAGAGGACCTCTGAAAGTATATTTTTGTTGAAAACTGTCATTCGAAATTGTTCACGATCTTTTCTCTAAATATATATTTCAGGAGGGTGGAAGCAATATTAATTGTTGTTTTTATTTATAACATTCATATTTCTTGTTTCAGGTTGGATGCTGTGGTGTTGAGTGGAAAGCTGTAAACGAATTTAAGGACACCTTTAAGGAATACACGGTGGCACTTAATACAATTTCTGCAATTGAAAACATACTCAATACTTCTGCAGTAGATTCAGAACGATTTTTAAACAAAACATTTTCAGATAATTCACTGTGGGATAGATTGGCTAATATTAGATTATTAAGTAGCAGGTTTGAATCTAATGATGATACCTGCAATGAGAAAATCATCGATGAGGACAAATTCAGGCTCTCATACCAAATACAAGTCTATCAAATTCAGGTTCCTTTGCGGATGAGAGCCGTCGATATAGGAGAAAGATTGAATAATATAAGTTCATCTTTGGATATTTTCTCAGGACTTGCGGAAAGTAAATATCTCAGCTGTAAAATGTTAAAAGGAAAGTGTATGGAAGAGACTAATGAGTGGTTGGAGTCAACTATCAGTTCCTTATCGTGTGTAATATATCCAAACTGTTCGAACCATACCATTGTAAGAAGATCAACTTGTTCGGAAGATGAGTTCAGTTGTAGTAATGGTGAGTGCATCGCGAGTAGTGAATATTGTAACGGCAGGTGTGACTGCGGGGGTTGTAACGACGAGCCACAATCCTGTGTAAAGGATTGCTCTGAATTTCGTTGCAACGTCACATTCCGCTGCGTTTCTAAAAATAAATTGTGTGATCAAGTTAACGACTGCGGAGATTGGTCTGATGAAGATGGGTGTCCGCTCGATACAAATCCACAATATTCAAATATAAACTGTAAAATAGATAGAGGACACTTCTTATGCAAAAATACAATGTGTATAAGTCTGGGACGAGTTTGCGATGGTTACAATGATTGCGGAGACTGGTCAGATGAAGACGGTAGGTGTGGTCAACAATGCACTCCGGAATGCGCAAAGAAAGGAGGCATTTGCTTCACGGAGCCAAAAGGTACAAGATGCTTGTACGAATGTCCTCCTGGAACTTATGAGACCTCCAATGGCTGCAGCCCATTTCCAGATGCACCTTTACCTTCGCTGGTCCAACTGCTTGAAGACTCTCCACGACTAGTAACAATGTACGCGGCTAAGTTGAAATATCTGAAACTCAAAACCATAATGGCGCTTTCTGATTCCTTGAGGGAGCTTATAGATTGTAAAAAGAATGAGTTCACTTTATTAAATAAAATGATTGATTTTTCCGCAATATTATATGATAAAAGATTATTAAGGGACCGCGTGCACGGTGCAGCTGTCAACATAAAATTTACAGCTTCTGGAACCGCAGATGAATCCAAGTTTAGAACAACTCAACCACCTACAACACTACCCTGATCAATATTATACCTGTTGTAAAAAAACTAGAATAACACTAATATGAATAAGGTTATTATATTTCTGTTCAATTATTTTTTATTAACATCTTCTTTATTGTAAAAAAGTAATGATATATTAAATAAATATCTGTTACAATGTTTGTTTCATTATGGTGTATTTTCTTTTAGATTACTTAATATTTTTATCTTAATATTGGTTTATTTTAGAATGACTTCTTTCTGAGATCAATATGTCATGACTAGAGACCGAATTTTCGTGCAGTGGAAATTCGGAAAACGTGCAGTAAAAAACTCAAAATGTGCAAAATCCGGTAGTAAAAATCCAAAGTACTTAAAAACGTGTAAAATCATCAGTATTATTTAATTTATAAAATCAATACATGGAAATATTATCAGATCTTTAGTTAACCGAGAGTTTCTTAGAAAAAGTTAAATTGAAATATTACATTGAAAATGAAATTTCAGATTTTAATTAACTATTATAATAAAGATTAATATCAAATAATGCAGAACATTGAAGGTTTAAAGGAATAAATGAAGGCAGTTATTATACATACCTTTATATTATATAGACCAGACCAATTTTAGATATTTAACTTTTATTAAAAACAATAATAAAAATTTTATTTTTTAATAGGTTTGAAATTTCCAATATTATACATTTCAAAATTCTTTTGTTAAAATTTAAAGAATTAAAAAAAATTGAAATATTCTGTAATGTATGAGATTTTTAAGTGTTCAAGTATTAGTGTTGAAGTTGTTTTCTATATCACTAAAAGAAATATTTTTAGGGATACGTTCTTTCTAAAAAAAATAAAATTATTCTTTTATAGGAATATTTTTTCTTACATGTCCCAACACGTTGTACATAAAAATCTAGTTTTATAAACCACATAACTTCAGTCTTTGAGCCTTTCAGTTGTCAGAATGACTAACTCCAATTTCAACATTTTTGAGTAATGTCATTTTAGAGATAATTCTAGTTCTATATCTATACAGACAGTAAGTAAGTTGATTCCAGAGTAGGTGATTGCAGTGTTGAAATATAAAACTGTGAATAAAGGTGTAAATATTGCCACTAGAAACATCACTACGATTAATTATAAATAATGTTGAAATTGGAATTAGTCATTCTGTCAACCGAAAGGCTCATATATACCTAGAGAGAGTTGAAAGTACATCTGAATATTTAACGTATAAATGATTATGTATTGTAGTTATTAAAGACTATTAGTTATTAAACTGTTATTTTCCATTGTAGAGTTTACTAAAATGAAATTAGGAGATTTTCATTGACTGTCATGGGTAGGTCAAAAGTTGTCACAATAATTTGGATAATGGAATTTCACATAGGGAAAATTCATCAAATTATTCACTAATTTAATTTCCTTAAAGATTACTTAATAATATTTTAGAATAAACGGCCAATAGATACCTAATTATTTAAATATAATATCATATCTAGAGTTATTAAACTACAGCAAAAGTATTTATGGTTATAAACATATCCATGAAATATTTTTATATTTCACTTCTCCTTTCACAAAAGTACAATGAAATAGTATTTTAAACAATGGCATTGCCATGATTCGTTGGATTTTAAATACATTTTTCATTTTCATTTAGAAATATCATTCTTATAAAAAAAAGACAATATATATATATATATATATATATATATATATATATATATATATATATATATATATATATATATATATATATAAGAATTGCTTTCCCAGAATTAGCTGCTTTGTTAAAAAGATATTTATAGTTATTGTTTTCGCTTGAATCCTCACTGTAAGCGTAAAGCTTTAGCTCCATTTGAAATTCACTTCAAGAATTTTATAATAGCCCAACATTGACAGAAAATAATTTCTATTAAAATAGAGGAGTAAAAGTTGTGTTGCGTGCACCAAATTTTTCAGTTATCACTTCCTATTCCACAAAAAATAAAAAAGAAGAGACTTATTAAAAAACATATACTTGAATTTCCTTCTTTTTTTAAAAAAAGCACATTGTTAATATGAATTTTTTTTTAAATAGTTCTTGAGGTCTAATATCAAGTTTTTAAATATTTTCCTTTACCTACGGAACACCCTGTGTATATCAATATTGATCGATTTTTTTTTTTTTACGATACAGACATACTTTATACATGAAATATATAGGATGGTTAAGTATTGCGATCGTTAGAAATTTCGAACCCAAACACAAGTTTTAAGACTCCTTGATTCGAAATAATATTATAATAAATTTAATTTTTAATCCTCTAAATATAGAGACCGAAACAATTCAAGTTAATAAGTAATATGTACGTAAAAATGAAAACATTTTTAGACACATCATTGTGTAACTGAATTGTGTCCTTCCTTAAGAAGTGTATTAACAAGAACATCCTTGTGAACCGCATATCTGCAAATAAACAAAATTCGCAACTCAATGCTATATCATTCATAGTGCATAGTGTATTTCATTCATGATGATAAGATAGCCTAGCACCATTCCTTATCGGTGATAGTATATAAATATATATTGTATTGACATATCCAAATAGTGCTAGGAAGGCTCTTCACTGAAGATGAGGGTCTACGCATTATTGTTTTTTGTTGTGAGTATATGCTTAAAAAAAAAATCTTTATTAGTAGTTTTGATAAAATGTTAAGAGAAAAGTTTTATTCTGTAAATAAAAATAGTTTTAAAATTGTATACACATTACGAATGAACACTATGTAAATACAGACAACAAAATTTTACTGAAATCTGTTAATAATTTAGACATTCATGATTCCTTGACTGACCAAATTAGTAACAACTAATTCTGAAAAATATAATTAGCCTTATATATATATATATATATATATATATATATATATATATATATATATATATATATATATATATATATATATAAAATCATATAATCACTCTAAAATAAAGTTAAGGTACATTGTGGGATTGAGATTAATGAAGGTTATCTCGCTAAAGTAGCAGCTAAAATTGATCTGATATCAGCTTCATGCTTTCTTAACATCAAGCTCCTTTATCCGATAGTAATATTGATCCGATAGTAAACTAAAATCGATTAAGAAAATATGAAAAGACGACTCGCTGACGAAGCTAACGCCTATTTTATCGCCATATAAATATTCCTATTATTTAAATTTTTATTTATTCTTGTATAAATTAAAATTGGAACCATTTCTTTGGATTTTACGATTCATTCATCTTTCATATGTACACTTTCATTTGCATGTGATTTTGTTGTAAATGTTATGAAATAAAGTAGGAAAAATATATTAAATAAATTGAAGTATAAATATATTTTATACAAAATTTATTTATGGACATTTTTATATAACTAATCAGACTGTAGAAACATTTAATTTTTATTTGGAGATTATCAAAAGTATTTTTCAGTTATTAACATCATTCATTTTTAGCTGAAAACGTTCTAGAAATGTGCCTATGTTATGGATGATGACCTCCTTCCTCTCATGTTTAATGATTACAAATTGTCGTATATCTAAAGATTGTATATGTAAAAATAAAGTGTTTCTCTCTGTCTCTTTCTCTTTACCTTTAAAAGCGAACGTTAAGTTTTCATTGTTCGATAAATTTTCGATTTCTTGCCCCGTTTATTTATTGAGTTTTACAGGAAAGCTAAAAACGTTTTATGGATCGCAAATATTTTTTTTATGGCTTTCATATTTTTTTTTTTAATTGTGGTTCATTCACCCACGATACATAATTGGAAAAATAGTTCTAACCGCCACTTTATTTCTTCATTGCCATAAATTTTATTTTACAGCCAAATCTTTTGGTTAACATTTTCTAAAATGTAATAGAATTATATCGATACAGAGAGTTATAGTTTCTAACATTACCTCCTGTGGCAAATCAGGAAAAATTGTGCCCTGCGCTGCCCTTAGAAGTTAATTTGTAGATTACATATTAATTAATTAATAAATCTGTAACTTTATAATTTATAACTAAAGACTATTAATTATTTATTTTTATTTTTATGTTTGCTGAATAATTTTCCAGATTTTTTTAGAGTAAATGTTTTTTGGTGAGGCTTTTCTAAGATGGATGGAGGTTCCTATAATGACATTTAAATTCTATTCAATGTATTTCATATTTATTATATGATATATTTCTATCGATTTAAGAGGAGAACCATCTCGGAAGAGATCTATTTAAAAATGTAATATGTATCTTTATTTATTTATTTTTTGTCCATGACCGGGCAATGCGAGTTTTGCACATTCAATCACCCAGCCCCAAGCAATATATATCTAAGGCAATTAAAATACTAGACCATTTGATTTCTTTTTTAAATTGAAAAAAATATTTCTAATATTCCTCATTTCATCCCTATTGATCGATTATTTTTTTATTAGGTCACTTTATTTTTCAATAAAATTTTAAAGTGGTTTCCAGTCTTTTTACCCCTTTTAATCCGGCAAAGATATTGCTATTGTAACCTACGTTAAAGTTATCACTTTGTCAAATTGACGAAGCATTCCCTTTATAGGGATTCGTTAATTCCTTTTATCGTTTTTCTGATCTGTAATTTTAAACTGTTTATTAACCATTTTATGATTTATTTAGCTAAATCAATTGAAAAAGCGACAAAAATAACAGTAAAAACATAATTAATAGAAGTATAGAAGTCAGTTTTCTAAAATATATTCAGAAAAGAATTTTTTATATGGAGTGATGGGAGCAAAATATTGTTTAATGTTAATAAACGATTTTTTTATTTGCGTTTTTTTTTAACGTTGCTTCGACTGAGGTGGCCATTAGCGACTATTCATCTTCATTGATATATATAATTCCCTAATTTCATTAGTTTAATGTAGTTTAGTGTTTTTTCAATTCCTTCAGTTTCTTTGTTTAGGACGATGTTTTCAGTGTTTGAAGTGAAAACTTCTTTAGGCGCGTTTTGCACTTTTTTTGTGGAGAATAAAATAGATTGAGCCGTCAAATCTCCGATGTGTAACGCTGGTTAGTTGACTAATTGATGTCTTTTTGGACATGGATTAAAATATCTCAAAAATTAAAAATATGGTGCTCGCAACAAGGCATTTAAGAGCTGTAAAATGACATCAACGGGGATAAGACCTAAATGATATTGAAGACCACTTAATTATACAATGATACACCGAGTTTAACCAAAATCGTTAGAGCCTCAAACTGTGAAACACCTTCCAGTAGAATGTCCCCAATCCGAAAGACACAGAAGGAAAGTAGAACCAGGAAAAACACTTGCTATGTATTGTAAAGACCGCCGGTGGAATAATTAGTTGAAAGGTATAAATAAATAAATATCATAAGTGCCGACATCTGGCGCTACCTGTGCGAGGGTAACGACCCACAAGCCCAACCTTTTGTAAGTGGTAATAAAAACCTTTAAGAACCACCGACCAAGACCGACAACTGAATGTTTAAACAGGATCCCGAAAAACCTTTTCACACCTTCCACCAGAAATAGGTAAATCTGTACCTGCTGCTTTACCTTGGCCTGGGGGAGAGGGCGTGGTCATCCCTTTGGCTAGGAATATTCAGCCAATCAGGAAAAAGACTACCAAAAGAGAGGGGGATGAAGAAAGGTGGGAAATAGAGAATTGGGACTGAAGACTTCCTTTTGGGACTCAGAGGAGAGGACTTCTTTTTGGGACTCAGCGGAGGAGACTTCAAGCGAGGGAGGAAGACGAAGACAGCCGGAGAGAGCAGATGGACGGACTAGACGCTGAAGGAGAGCAGAGACAGGGAATCCAGATATGACGGCTAGAAACACCTAGAAACACTATGAAGGACCAGCTAAGTGGTAACAAGCATTTAGTTATACTAATGTAAATTTGTGTTGGCGACCATGAATCATTAATTAATATAATCAATATAACACATATAACTTTAATCAAACATCAAGCATTCTCCTCCAGTATGATTCTCAACTATTCATTATGTATATAGGTTTAGTTATTATTTTGTATATAGATGTTTTTGGTTTTATTTAAGCTTGTAAATATAATAGTTAGTAAACTATCTTGATGATTTTACATTCTACCTTGCATGCCACCAATTAGTAATAGAAACAAATAGTAAATTTATAAACATGATACCTTTAGAAAGGAAATCCAATAAAAATTATATGGTTCAGTCTAGGATACTACAGTAGGGGGTCTGTGGTATCTAACCTTTTAATACAGAATTAATATATTTTTCGGTAGATCGGTTCCCTTCTGGAACCGATAGAAATACCAATATAAGTATTAAATACAAATAAATGCGGTTTCTGGAACCCCCTTCTCGCCGTAGAAACGCGAGGCCAGGAACATAGCACACTAAACAACATTCTGCAAGATATGAAGAGCGAGTCTCTGTCGTGTATAAATTTTTAAAGATTGCAAATTACTATAATAGAGTATAAATTATAGAAAGCGCCTATGACCCTTTAGAGTAGAGATGAAAAAAGGAGAAAAAAAAAGTTGGTAAGTTTATTATTATTGATGAAAAAGGAATAGGTATTGACTTTTGTATTGACCATTTACTTGTGGAAATGAATGAATAGTGGCTTCAATGGTGATAAAATTTCTAACATCTTGTTTGGACTTTCTTAGTGAATGAATTTTCAACATTGATGTCACTTTTTCTTATAATAGTTCGAGTAACATTTTCGAAATAAACTCTCGTCTGATAAACATAAATAACTCCCTAATAATTTTGATAATTGTTTATACCACACACAAATGTTTGATGATATCGTTTTTTGTTGTAGGTCGGATGCTGGTGTATTGAATGGAAACCAATTAAGGACTTCAATGCTACCTTCCAAGAATACACAGCAGTTGCAGCAAATACAATATCTTCTATCGAAAATATTCTGGATGGTTCTAAAACAGACTTGGAATTATTTTTAAACAATACATACTCAAATAATCCAATAGTGAACAGACTATCTAAGATGAAATATACGGATAATAAATGTTTTGGAAGATTTGTTGATCGGGACAATTTGAAATTGTCATTATTAATTCAAAATTATCAATTGCAGGTCCCTCTACAAACCAGTATTGTGAATATAAGAGAAAAAATTAATTATATTAATTCATCTTTAAATATATATCAAAGGCTCGCGGAAAGTAAGTTGTCGAGTTGTAAATCGCGTGATAAGAATTGTACACAAGAAACTAATGAGTGGCTAGAATCAAATATGCATTCCTTATCATGTACAATATTTCCAAACTGTTCAGATCATTCTGTTATGAAAAGATCAACTTGTTTACCAGGTCAGTTTAAGTGTAATAATGGCCAATGTATCTCAGGTAGTTTCTATTGTGATTATGTGTGCCAGTGCTCAGACTGCAGTGACCAGCTACCAGGTTGTGTAAAGACGTGTACGGAATTCCGTTGTACAGAAACGTTTCGCTGTATATCATTGGACAAGAAATGTAATGGCATTGACGAATGTGGAGACGGATCAGACGAAGCTGGGTGTCCACCTATTACTACTCCTACATACACACACGTCAATTGTTCAATCCACGCAGGAGAGTTCTTATGCGAAAATAAGAAGTGTGTCGGTTTGGAAAAAGTTTGCGACGGTTACAATGATTGCGATGACTGGTCCGACGAAGGGGATCAATGCAACGACGAACAATGTTCTCCAGAATGCTCTAAGAAGGGTGGGGTTTGCTTCACGGGACCGATGGGGTCCGAATGCTTATACGAATGCCCGCCAGGAACATACGAGACCTCAGAAGGCTGCAGTCGAAACCCAGAAGCTCCCTTAGGTACCATAACTCAGCTACTTGAAGACACACCACGCCTAACAACAAGGTATTCCGCTAGGTTGAAGTACCTTAAGACTAAAACGATCATGGCGCTTTCTAAATCCATGCGAGAAGTCGTAAGCTGTAAAAAGAATGAATTTACTTCATTGTCTAAGATAATTGATTTTTCAACAGCACTCAGTGATGAAGAAACAGAAGACTTGCCTGAAAAATCTGCTGATCTTAACATTAGTGATACAACGATTAAAACATCGACAACAGAAGAAACTAGTATTGGAGAGACTGACCAACATTGGGCATAATGCATTCTCAAATAAAAATAAAGAATACTGCTTAAAAAAGTATTCATGAATATTGATTATATTTTAATTTAGTACTCGCTTATGCTAATGAATTCCGATTACATTTGTGTTCGGAACTAATGAATGAATACTAATTGTATTTGTACACATAATCAAATTAGCGTATACAAATCAGAATACTTTCTTGAATTCTCTGGATTTTGCACATAGTTGGTTAACAATTAGTTTAAATATAACTTACTAAACTACAACTTTAATGGTTGAAAAAAACTTAATAATAAATCAGTATAAAATGCAATTTTCCTCTTGAGAAATTTCTATTTTCCAGATTAATTGAACTTTGGATATTTTATATAGTAATCAATTAGTAGAATACTTCGTATTTTTATTCGACATTGAGCTAATAACCGTAATCTTATAACCATTATTAATTGTAACCGTAATAATTGTTTTTATAATTTCAAAACGAATAATATTAATACATATAAATACACAATCATATCAAATAAATCAGAAAATTTACAATAAATCTATACCACGACCGTGTATTTTAAAAAACGATAGTCCTTAAGAATTTTCGCTTTCCATAACGTAATATTAAACACCTATATTCAAGAATCACAAAAATTGAAATAAATCAAAACAAATAATCTTAAAATCAATTATGTTTTCAAGATCTATACCACCGATAACTTTATATTGGATCTTTGTATCGAAGAAATCTGATAAATTAAAATAAATCGATACACGAGCAGTGACTCTCATAATAAATATTATTTTATAAAAAATAAACTTCCGAGAACATACTAATGGAGCTTAACATCGAACAAATCTGATAAGTTAAAATAAATTCTATATATGAGTACGAAATTTTACAATCGACGTGTTATCGAAAACTACACCTCTGAATACATAATAATAAACCTTACTTTTTACATTGCTATCCTAAATGTTTCTCCATTTTTCCATTATATTTGAAACCAAAAATATTATGCAATTATTTCATTTATAGATTATGAATTAGGACTGATTAGTGTTATATTAAAAACAGCGGATTGCGAGGATTTCTTATTCAAACTTGCGAACAATAATAATTGTATGTCGTATACTAAAGTTAATTTTCGATAAATTCGACATGACATAGGTCAAAAAGGGTTAAAATACACTTTCATATTTTTTATTTATTCAGTAATATAACATTCCGTCACGTGGACAATAATTATACAGAAATAGGAACACATTCACACCATAAATACAGAAAACATAATATGATAACAATATTTATATCAGAGATGAGCAAAATGCTACTTTGAGTACTCAGTACCAAATATTTTCCTCAAATATTGACCTTTTTGGAGTACCAAAGAATTTAATTCCTACTTCGGTTGATCCCAAAAGATTTCCAAAAGTGATTCAATTTGAGTAAAATATTTGATACTCCGTTCTCAGAGTAGCATTCGGCCATCTCTGATTTGTATTCTCTTGAAAATACCTGACGACTATGAATAAAGTATTTTTATGCAATTAAATACTGCGTTTGTATTCTTCATAGCATTTGTCACCGAATACTTCCCAATCCTGGAAGGATATTGTATGAAAGTTGATTATGATACTTTTTTTATGTATGCTTATTATTTTTATTGACACAATAAAGTTTAGATTAATATAACTTTTTTTTCCCCTGTTTCTTTTCTTAAATTCAAGCTCTCATTATTATTATTATTTGACTTCACAAGCTTATGCCAAAGTGAACGTTTTTATCCATTTTGTTCATTTTTTACGGATCACAAATGTTTAATTATGATTTATATAGGAATTCCAATGAAGAAAATACTTACCTGAAATTAAATATAACTAAATTTCAAATTAGTATAATAAATGTAATGGGAATCGTTTGACAAGTTTAAAACAAACATGTTTAATAATGAATACATAAGGTTCCGATTACAGTCAATCGATTTTTGCGAAAAGATGGCTCTGAAGTATACAGGATGTTTCAAGGTTAAGTGGCAAAACTGAAATTATGAATTAAGGATCTCAAAACAAGAAAAAAATTCCTATCCAGGTATAATTGCAAAGGCTTTGTTTAGGAGATATTCACACCAACAGATTTTCATTGCTCTGAATTATTTAGCTTATATTGACTAAATAAAATTTACTTATTTGTTCCAACTACTTTATTAATTAAACGTAAACATTAAATGTTGTTCAAAGTGATTTCTTTGAGCATTAACACAGGCTCAGCATCTTTCTTCAGCAGCAGCAGTGGCAGAACGGCAAACAACGTGAAAAAATATGTGTTATTGTTTCACAAGATTCAATTATCCTTCTTCGTAAGGAATTAAGATCATTGACCGGACTTGCATAGACTTTTTGTTTAATGTCACTCCAAACAAAAAAGTCCAATGGTGTCAGGTCTGGAGAGCGTGCAGGTCAAGGGGCAAAAATACCATCAGCACGTGTATTATACCAAATGTACCAGTTTCTCTAAGACGTTGAAACGTTGAAACTAACGATAGACTTTTTTAGTAATCTTTTATTTGGAAATCGCCTGCTATATTCAGGACGGGTATCATTCGCATTACCATTTCAAAAACTGTATACAAACACCATATCGGCATATTGACCATTAGTATAAATTGAAGGCTTAATGATGAGTACTCTGCGAAAGCCTCTTACAAACTGATAGATGTTATTGAGAGTTCCAATTAGTATTAATGTTGCCAATAGTTTGTATACAGTTAGGGATAAAAGGCCATATTGGTATTCTATCTAATCCGTCTCCTAAACAAAGCGTTTGCGGACATCTCTTCACTTCGAACAACATTTAAAAGTGAGTATGTTTTTTTATATTTTGATATATATATTGTTGATGGGTGAATGATGTTTTCAGGGTTATTAAGATTTCAAAAATGGGCTAATGTCTAATGTAATTCCTCTGAAAGCATTTTGTATTCAGGACAAAATTTGGAATTATATGTAAAATCAGATTATCTCTGAAGATGCCTGATGTGGCAAAAATTTGAAATAAAGTTATTATTTATCGAGTCTGAAAAAGCTTTTTTCTACTAATAAAGTAGTTAGAACAAATAAATAGGTTTTATTTATTTCATATAACGTAAATAATTCATAACAATGAAAATTTTTAGGTGTGAATATTTCCTAAACAAAGCGTTTGCGAACATAGCTTCAGAGGAAATTCTTTTCTTGTTTTGAGGTCCTTAGTTCATTTTTGCATTTTGGTAAAAAATTTGGCTTAATCCTGAAACACCCTGTATAATTAAATGCGTAGATTCATTTTCGTACGACATTTTATATTTGAGCTAGGCTGTATGGATGCAGACATAAGCACACACCGATTTGCGAAACTTGGTTATTGGACTTAGACGATTTCAAAACGTCTATTTACGTTGAAAATTAGGATTATAAATATTTTGCATCGTAATTCATTCTCCGATTACATACAGAGTGAGGCGGGATAAATATGCCAAATTTAAGAAGTAGGTTTTTATTTGTTTAAATTGTATCGATTAATTAGAGAAAATAAGATTTCTTAATGTTATTTATGAAATTTCATGTATTTATAATTAGCTAATATAATTCAAACAAATAAAAACCCACTTCTTAAATTGAGCGTGTTCCTAGAGAATAGGATTTTCGATCCAATTAAATCCGATTTATCTTCCAATTTTAAATAACAAAATTTCATAGATGTATTAGCATTTCGATCTTAACCATAGGAACAGACTTTCTATTTTGGTTGAGGGGAGGAGATGGAAATAAGAATGAAAATACTTTGATGATCACTGACATGATTAACATATTTTTTAATTTTTTGTAACTTGTTTGCAATGTTTTGTAAACAAAATCACAATGCTAATATCGAAATGCTTAATACATATCTGAAATAATATTTATTTGTTAAATTTGGTTTACTAGTTCGCTAATCTGCAATAAGCCAATAATATTTAAACAGATCAAATCCGGATAATAACAAATATGAATATTTTACTTTCACTTAGCAATGTATATTTGTATTTATTGCATAGTAAGGGAAAGTACTTTCGTATCTATGTCATAAAAAGTTTCGAATCAATTTAATAACATTTTGAATTTTTAACGGAAATGCCCGTTTTTAGGACTTCTGAATTCAAATAACCAAGTCCCTCAAAATGGTCTGAGTGTCTGTGTGTGGATGTTTGTTAACAGTCTAACTAAAAAATGAAGTTATACGAAACTGAAATTTTGTGTTTAAGATGTGTATATCGGTGGGATTTCAGCAAATTTTTCGCCAAAATCGGTCAACCAGGTGCTCCTCTTTATATTATCGATTTTACAATTTTTTCGAGAACGATTTTGATTAAACTCGTCAATCTATGTATAATTAAATGGTATTTATTAATATCAGGTAGATTTTTTTTCTCATTGATGTCATTTAAGACAGCTTAGATGCTTCAGTTTCGAAATTTCTTCCTATAAATTCCCTTTAATTTGATTTATTTTAGATAATTAACTGTCTCTCATTAAGTGTCACTAGAAATCAAAAATATCTTATTGTAAAATTTGAAAGAATTTAAAAATTGACTGAAGGAAGACAAATGGAATACTGTTCATGTATCAGGTATAAAATGAATTTCCAGAAATAATAGCCAGAATATGTATGTACATCATATCGTTGGAAAGAAGAAGATTTAAAAAGAATAATATCTAACAAACAAAGTTGTAGATGACGAAAACGTCATAAATAATAATATATCATAAGTAAAAGTAATTAAGTAAGCATAAATAAGTGGAAGTAAGAAGGTTAAAAGAAATTCGACACCTAAAAATTATGGGACTGTAAGAGCAGTAAACGTTTTCACTCAGTCTGCATGTAGCTCAGATATTACACCATCAGATTATGGTTTGTTTATATTAATGGCTCATTTTTTAAGAGGTCTTTTTTACTTTCACTTACATATATATGTAATATATAGTAAGGGTAAGTATTGCGATCGAAAAATTGTTTTTATTTCTTAATGATATTTACAACAGTATTAATGAAATGTATTTAGTAAATTTGAACATACGGATATAATTACGGGAAAACACTTGTTGAGAAACTACCCAATGGTAGCACTCTAATAATATGTCTACATTAAGAGATCACGGGACCATCTTTTTTTCAGACGCCTCGGAATGTTATCAGGTATTGAAGAGAAAGCAAGGTTAGAAACGAGAGGGTTGGGATGATACTGAAGTTTATTATGAAAGGATAGGTATCTGGATTGAGGAAGATCTGAAACATTAAGGTCATTATGGATGATTTTACTTGTAACAAAGTAGGAATCATTGAGGATTTCATGAAGGATTTTGGATTGTAATAATTGGATACGAGTGGAACTCGATGGTTTAGTGAAGCGCCATAGCTCAACCTAAGTCCAAATAGGCCTTATTATAGTCATGTATATGGGTCTTTGTAATTAATTGGAAGTTTAGATCGTTTATCCAGTAAGTGCTGAAGTAATTGGAAAGTTCGAGCGATTTTTTGTCGTTTCAGTCTGGTATGTTTAAAAGGGCAGATCTTAGATAATTACGAGGACGTGAAAAATAGATGAGAAGAGTTCTTTGCCTAAAAACCAAAGGAGTGGTACCGGTATCAAATCCAATTACTGGCAGAAAGTAGTAGAAAACTTTAGTTGAATGGACTATGCTTCGAAAAGTTATATTCAGTAATGTGTAAAATATGTTGTATGAAATAAAGCTATACTTATGCACAAGGATGTTTGTAACAACCTCGTATATATATTCATTTTATTTGTCACATAGCATTATTTATTTGTATACAATTACCTACCATACTTTCATCATATATTTTATTATTATAAATACATGCTATCCAACGTTTCGGTGCAACAATCCCGATCTTCAGAATCAGTCTTTACTTTGTTTTAAAATTCAAAAGATAATGGATAAAGAAACATAGGCCATTTTCAAGGGATGAAACATATATTAAAGCTACATTAAATTCAGCCCATATTAATTTTAATTTAATTTTTAACTAGATTTCTTCCCTTGAAAATAGCCTAAGGGTGGTAGCGTTAGAGAAAAAAATAAAGTAGGACTAATGTGATCTGTGAGTATTCTTATTATTACAAATAGTATAGTGATGTCCTAACCAAAAAATGCTGCAAATTATTTCACAATGGTTTATTATCTCCAAACAATTATACATCTAAAGTAACATTACCCTCCGAGTTACAAAGAAAAAACAAAACAAAAGGTGATTCCAATTATTGGACTAAACTGTTGCTATGTATTGAACATAGCCTAATGATAATTAATAACATTTAAAAATAATTTCTAACACCTGGGCGGGTACCTGAAACCCCCGACCCAACCTTTTGTAAGTGGTTACTTAGATAGTGGTCGGGATACCTGATAATCCCCTGAGGTAACCTTTTAGCACTCTTGAAAATATTCTTAGCACACCCAGTAACAATAGAAGTACTTGACGACACATGTCGGCAAAAACACCAAAGGACCAGTCTTATGTTTACAGAGGATCAAAAAGCTTTTAACTCTTAAGCATAGGAAGAAACGGTCGTGTACCTGCTAAAAGAGGTGTGTTCAACATACCGCTGGGGGTGTGGTCATCCCTTCTGCTACAAAAATTGAACCAATCATAGAAGACTACCAAAAGAGAGGGGATGAAGAATGGTGGAAAATATAGGACTTGGAGAAAAACACTTCTTCTTGGAACGCAGCTGAAGGCACTTCTTATTGGGGCTCGACGGAGAAGAGACTTCTTTATGGGACTCAGCTGAGGACAGCTGGATGAGGAGAGGCTGATAGAAGAGAGGCCTGATGGACTGCCCGGCACTGAGGAGGTCCCTGATGTTTTCTTCCAACTTGGAGACTGAAGCCTTGGCCCTACCTGATCCATGTCCAGATGATCTCGACTTATTAGATAAGTAATCCCCAACAATTCCTTTTTAAAGATGTATAAATATTTAATGGCAATGTAATTTTAAATTCCATCCATTTGAATCATGCCTTCACAACCAATTGTATAGTTCATTAGTTTTTGTAAATATAATGTATATAACATTCTTTCTTATATCATTTGTAAATAAACATAATTTGTACATAAAAGTTATTTTAATCATGCCACCTATTTCTTTCATTATAAGCACAGGTAATGTTTGGTAATTGGAGAACAGATAAACACACAACAAGCCTTTGTGAGAAGTAATCCAATAAAGTAATCAAGGACCAATATGTCAAATGACATAATTTGTTTAGTTAATATTTTATTAACTAATTCTGGATAATTATCTTCAATAATTACCAGTGGCATCCCGTTATCAAAAACCAATAATCTACCCATTTTGATACGTAGCACTGTTCTTCTTTAATCATTAGTAATATGCTAAAAAAAAAATTTAGCATTAGTTCAGTAACACATTTTTTTTTTTTTTTTTTTTTATTATTTCAATGGAATTTACAACTGTATTACATAGAGAATACAATAAGTAAATGAGAAATTTGTAACATGGCATGTACAACATGAAGAGAAACTACCCATTGGTAGAACTCAAATTAGTAACACATTTAAAATTTAAAAACCAAACCAAGGATATAACATTTGGAGTAGACCATATTTAGTAGACACATTAAAAAAAGCGGAGACCATAACTTTGCTCCTAATTGTCCGATTTTAACGATTTTTTTTTTTTAGAAAATTTCGTAAACTTTTAAAAAACTATATACAATATCAACAAAAAAGTAAAAACTTTTCGAGTTATTCGGAATTAATTTTACCATCCCTGGTAACTTTTTTTCCAGCTTCTTTTCGTTGAAGTATGTGATATAGATAAATTTAAACGGCGTCGAAAAAATGACTTTAGCTAAGTTTCATTGAAATCTGTACATTCGTTTAGGAGTTACAATCTATAGCAACGCATGTTTTTCGGCCGCCATTTTGAAAGTTAAAGGCGGAGAGTAATGTCGATGAAAGAGGTTCATCCTCGAGTGACCTCTGATTTTATATCAAAATTTGAAAAAAATCGGTCCAGTAGTTTCGGAGAAAATGAGCGTACGGCGTACAGCGTACAGCGGACGGACAAAAAAATTTGTATTCGTTTTTCGAATTCTACGCGTCTTGAAACGTAAAACCTCAAATTTTGAGAGGGGGTTATGTTTTTGAATTTTTTGGTCGATCACAATGTTTCATTATTGAAAATAATAAACCAAAAGATAGAAGTATATAAATTAATAATTTTTCTAATTTGCCGAGAGAGGTGGACTGAAACCCACGAGAGCAACGCCACCAGTGACCATCCTCTATCTCTTCGAAAAATTCAGGAAAAATGATAAAGAAAATTTGTATACGATTAGATTTAATGTAGCTTTTTTTTTTTTTTCTGAATTTCATGAAAATCGGGATTTAGATAATCGCAAAGGTTAAGGTGGGTATAATAGATCCTAGGGATATAAGAGACCTTTCTTCAATTTATGGAGAGGGTTTTCATCTCCTCTTCCCTCCTTGGAAACTTTTCTCAGCTATCAGTTTATTGTCAGCAGTATGCGTGGTTCGGGCACTGGTGAGTAAAATTTTACTTTTAATGTTTTTACTGGAATAATACTAGTTTAATAAACAGGGCGATACTATTAAGTGCTAGTAGTAAAATAATTTTAACAAGTTTCTTAGAAGTCGTTTTCGATATACATTCTATAACAAAACACATTTTTCGACTATCGTTAACAGAATGTCCGATTTGTTACCTACATAACAAATGAATTGAAGAGAATGTAACGTTGGGGCGTGGTCAGGGATGTGACGGTACTGGTGGAGCAGTGACGTTTTTCATAGTCTCAGTTTGGAACAGTGACAACCTGTTCCATTTCCTTGGACCTTACGAACTAGTGACAGTGACAGAAGTCTTCTTATCCATTCCTCAAAATAATTTATGAATATATTATTATATTATATATTATAAAGAAAGGAGATGGTTTGGGGTTGCGGTCATAAATGGGCTAAATAGTGGTAAAACTATTTTATTGAAAGCCAACGTTTCGATCTGACTTTGCAGGCCTTCTTCAGGGCTAGAACGGTTCTTCAAATATCTTCAAAATTTAGATACTATAATTTCCTAGGTTTTTCCCAATTACCCAACCATGTTAGGTTTCCCTATACCTGCCCTTACCCTTGGTTTTCCAGTTCTAAGTGAAACTCCTAGCTGAACACACCGGTAAGTCTCTAATTTTATTCTTACATTTTATTTATCTAATTTTTGGTCTCTTTTTTTCTTTTCTTTCTCCACATTCCTTTATGTCTATTATTTCATATTATATCCTTTTTCATTTTCTTTCAATCTCTCCTGTAGAATTGTAGAAGTATATTCACATTTTCATTTATTAGATATTGCACTACAACAATTGTTAGCACCTATTTACTTCAGTTTAGGATCTTGTTACTCAGCTTACTTTGTTCATATTTTATTGTAGTTACTGTTTATAATTTTAATAAGCTTATTCACATTGTTTATAAATTATATCTTTTTGTATCGTGTCCGTTCTGTCCCTGAAGAAGACCTGCAAAGTCAGGTCGAAACGTCGGCTATCAATAAAATAGTTTTACCACTATTTAGCCTATTTATGACCGCAACCCCTGACCATCTCCTTCCTTTATAATGCAACGGTCAACTATTAAATATTCAATATTATATATTATATTTATTAACCAACAGTTTTCTTTTTCCATTAATTAATTAATATGTCGTAGATTTATATCAAAAATACTTTATGTAATCAGAAAATTGTGCGCGCTTGCTGTAACTGTATTCGATATTTAAAAGGAATTTTATAATTTTCATGCATTTACAGTTTTGATATGGAAAAATAAAGTCGAAATTCACAAAACGTTTATTTGAAAGTTAATGTATATCAAAAATGCACATCATATTTGTGAATATGGGAAAAATAAAGTTTTGTTGAATTTTATTGAAATATCCACAGAAAATATATTTTATTAACAGTTGAGAAAATAGTATTTTTAATTTGAATTACAATTTTATCTATGTTTGATTATTATTTATTCATCTTCGTAATTGATTCTTTCCATTAAAATATTTTTTTTTAACAATTTGATACTTGACAATTGAGAAAAGCCCTTTTACTCAGGCCGCTGCGACTCCAGTCACAGACACACTGGTTGCGCCATACCTGTCACAGTTGGGCCTTATTGGTACTCTGTCACTAGTGATGGGATGTGACAGAGATTTCCTGTCACAGCTCCGACAGTGACAGCTCCGGGAAAATCACTATGACAAATCACAGTGATTTTTTTTGGCGATAAGTATATAATGGTTCCTTGGCAAAAGCGTCACTGTTAAATCATAGTTTACGTGTTTAAAATTATATTAAAATAAAAATTTTTTTCTTCTGATAAATTTTATATTTGACGGGGGAAAATATCTCTGGGATCCCTTGGCTTCTGTATACAGCCCTGCAGAGAATATTTGAATTTATTTAATTTCTTATTTACATTTCAACAGTTAAATGAAAAACTTTCAGTTAATTATTTCAGACATGACTCATTCAGAAATATATGGCAATGAATGTTCAATTCATCAAAGTACAAAAAGTATTCTAATAAAATTTGACAAATAACTATTATTTTAGAAATAATTATTTCATGATTATTCCTTTAATTCATTTATTAAATAAATGAAGTCAACAATGCCCAAATCGCTGAAGCGAA
Source organism: Nezara viridula (assembly GCA_928085145.1). NCBI lineage: Eukaryota > Metazoa > Arthropoda > Insecta > Hemiptera > Pentatomidae > Nezara > Nezara viridula. Next base: position 148,924,187 of record OV725080.1, on the reverse strand, counting down.
AAAGAAGTTATAGTTCGGAGTGATCAGAGCTGTGATTTCACAGCGCCAACAGTGATCGTCAATGTTGGAGCACAGTGATCATCACTGTTGGCGTACAGTGATTTCGGTAGGCCTGTCACTGTGATCACCAGCTCCGGCCCAGTCACAGTGACAGAATCACAACTCCCCTATATGGCCCCATCACTAATTGTCACTGGCACAGTCAGATTGGAGCAGTGGGCCCATGCTCCACTGCTCCGCTCTCACAGTAGGGCCTTACCTGTATTCTGTCAATGACAGTGTGGTACGGAGTAAGTACCCTTTGCTCAACCGCTGTGACTTTAGTCACAGACACACTCTATACCTGATACCTTTATTTGTGTATTTATTTTTTTTTATTTATATGTTCTTTCCTACCTCGCCTTATGGGCCATACGGGATCTTCCCGGGCCGGGGAATGAGGACGGAGAATTTAAAATCCCCTCCGGCACCGGGACGCGAACTCGTACTTTTTAAATCATCTCAAATCTCTGTTATCAGGTTGCCAGACAACTAGTCATCGGTCTTTCCGATACTCTGTCACTGGTATGGTCAGAACGGAACAGTTTGGGCGTTGCTCCACTGCTCCCCTCTGTCTGCCAGTGACAGAGTATCGGTAAGGCCCAGTGACTAGAGTATAACTCTACTACTACGTGACTAGGGTAAAAGTGGTCGAATTGTTAAAAAAAAAAATATTTGAATGGAAAGAAACGATAACGAAAATGAATAAATAATAATCAAACACAGATAAACTTTTAATTCAAATTAAAAATGCTATATACTCGACTGTTAATTATATATTTTTTCTGTGGGTATTGAGATTCAAAAAAACAAATCACATATTGTTTTCGTATTCACAAGTATAATATATGTATACTTATATATATATATATATATATATATATATATATATATATATATATATATATATATATATATATATATATATCGGCCATTTTTTGCAAGTATACTAAGTGCATAGGTTAACTTTCAAATATGCTTTTGTGAATTTGGACTTTATTTGTCGACATAAAATGAATTCAAATGCATGGAAATGGCATAAATCCTTTTATACATTGAATACAGTTACGACAAGTGCACAATTTTCTGGTTTCATAAATGGATTAATTATTTAATATAATGAAATGTCTGTTTTGTTATAAACCTATTGTATATTAATTAATTAATAGACAATAAGACTGTTTGTTAAGAAATATAATATATAACATATTAATACATTGATAAATTAAGTAAGGGAATGGACTAGAAAACTTTTGTCACTGTCACTGTCACTGGACCGGTAATTTGTCACTGCTCCACTGGTGTCACTGGAACAGCGACAGATTTTTCCTGGATAGTCACATCCCTAGGCGTTGGTACCAGAGTGCCCGGATTCAGAACTTTAGGGTTTTACTCCTACCTGGGTCGGCTAACTTTTGTTTCCCGGCTGGTCCGGGAAATGTATCCTGATATTCCCACTCCGGTAAGATACCTTCTATCTTTGTGTTATCATTTTTTTATTTTAAATATGAATTTTCTTTGTAGATTATATATGGTCGATTTCATGCAGATATACTGCAAATATGTATTTGTCCTGTTAATTTTACTACTCTTATCACTTTGGATTGTATCTGTAGCCAGTGGTTTTTCGAGCTCTTTGCACAGTTTGTGTACACTAACCAATAAAGTTGTCAACCTTATTAAACCTTCTTGTTGCTTCATTTTTGTGTACTTGTGTTGTTTATAACTAAAAAAATAAAACGTTTCCCTAACTAATTGTTTAGTTAATAACTATTATTAGGAACTTTTTTTTAGTTATAATTTCATGAAGGCCGTAGTTCCTTTTGTAGTAAATTCTGTAACTATCATTTTTTTGTTGTTTTTTTAAACTATCTTGTTTTTACTCTTAGATTCATTGAGGGTTGTTAATCTTAGGTTCTTCTGATGATCGTTCTTGTATCCTGGTATTGTGTTATATCTGCTGGAAAATTTGTGAATTCTTTTCATTGAAATGGCATCATATTTCGAGAATGCTGCTATACAGGTGCAGGTAACGTTTCTATTGCATTATTTATTACTTATTTATGTTTTAAATGTATTAACGCCATTATTGTCAGTAAACTGGATTAAGGTTAATATTTAATTATAATATTTTAAACATATCTTGTTTCAAAGATATTTTCTTTCTCCCTAAATACATTCTATATACATTTTCTTTTTCAGATATTTCTTTGCATGGAAAAGTCTGGTACTAGTTCAGAATCGCTACTCCAAGATGGCTGAATTCAAGATTACATCAAATACAGTCTAGATGCAATGAAAGCAAGTTACTGAAGAAAAACGGAAATAAATACTCTTTCTTAATAATTTTTTCATGATAGCGGAAAATGCACTCCATTATATTAATTTATAAATTCATTATATTTAGTATTAATGGTACGATATGCGATGAGAAGAAATGCATTTGAGATTTGCTGCAGTGTTTAAATTTAATCACTCTTGTTTATTTCCTACTGATTTAGTTAATGTACTTATTAATATTAATACTAGAGGGGATATTTTTTATCATAATTAGTAAATAATTAAATGTCACTGTTTATTTTTACTCTATATCTTAGAAAGAAGTAAAATTTTTCAATGAATAGCTGACTAATATTTTGATAAGTTGGTTCACGCTATTATTCATATATTAAAAGAAGTGAACGTGATGGGGACTCGGGCTGAGCTAACCTAATGTTTTGGTACAAGGGATTGGAGATCGGTCATCCATATTTACTTTTGGACAAACTTGGATAGTTTTAGTTTTCGTCTATAGTGTGGTTGTGATGTGATCTTAAATCCAGCTTGCTTATTGCAGTAGCGATTCAGAACCACTATCAAAATAAATTCAGCCATATTTGTGGAATTAGTTATTAATAATTTTTATATTTATTGTTTGTAGGAACGTTTGAAGACTTTAAGTTCTTTAGTGCATGAAATAGAAGGAGAAAGACTTAAAGGCGAACAAACGTTGGATCACATTACTAAAGCTCATGATAAAATTAATCAAGAAGGACGTTTAACATCTTATAATCAGGTATTGAAAGTTCATATTCAATATCTATATCTTTCCTTTAAGTATTTCCAGTAGATGAGGTTTTTTAAAAAAAATATCTCCAGACTCAATAATTAAAAAAATGGCTCATAAGCAATTAGTACAGAATTGCTTACATCCTTTTTTGATAGGTGATGACTGATAATTTCCCATTGAAGTGATTAAAATGTCAGTTGTGAACAGTTCTAAACAGTTGAAGACTGATCATCAATAATGGGCTAAGTCTCCCCCCTCCCCCCCATCCAAAAAAAAAATAACTGAGACATGCTGTAAATGTAGGAATTAGGCTGTAAATGTAGGAATTGGTTTATGTTTTGTTATCCAAATTTTTTTTAGCCAACTGAAAACTTAAATTGTTAACACTTGTCCCATTATTGATCTCCAGTTTTCAGTATGTTTTTGTCTTGATGCTTTCACATAAATAAGCATTTTACTTTCCTGGCTTGAATATCTCATGTATTCCTCACATAAGAATACTCATGTGAGATTGATAAAAGACTCTCCTGGTAATTTTGATTTTATTTTACTTTTATACCCTTAATTGCCTAAATGTATGTTTATTATCTTTTATTTTATTTATTTTTTCTTTAGCAAAAATTAAAAGGACTGTACAATACTGCTTTAAGTGATGCTGTTCAAGAAGAAGAACTTCTTCGTCAAGCCTTAACAAAAATAATGGAAATTAGGAATATCTGCAATGAAAGAAAATTAAAGGTTATTTAATTTTATATTAATTATTTGTTATATTTTATGTTAAAATTTAATTTAATGACAACTATTTTAATAACTTAATGGTAATTACTTATTCTTAGTAACTTCTAAAAATACTATTATTTTTGTTAATTTGTTTATTTCTTTTAAATTAGAAATATTCTATCACCCTGATGTGCCATGATATCAATTGAAATGTTTAAAAGATTGATTCTAAAAATATTAGACTTTTCTCACTTTTAAAAAATTCACTGTTAAACAATTGTTTGGTAAATATACAAATATATATAATTTAAATAATATTAATCTAGTTTCTTTTGGCTTTAGGCTCGTAGTGAAGGAAATCGGGAAATATTTCATCGGGGAGCATTAATGAAAATGCTTCAAGTATCTGCACAAACTTTGCCTCTGTGGGTGGGAAAAGCCGACTCAAAAGCTCCGCCTTTGTGTGGTGCAATTCCTGCTGATCCAAATTATATTGCAAAGGTGTGTATTCGTTTATTTTCATGTTATTTGTAATATTACTTATATGACAATAAGAAAAGTGTAGCATCACCTTAATTTTTTTTTTTTTTCATTTACACATATTTTAATGAAAAGAAAAAACAAATTGTTGCCATCCAACATGGAGAAGAAATATGATTAAGCTGAAAATTTTTAAGGAAATATAGATCAAAAGAAATGGCCCTATGTTAAAAAATAATTGCTTGTTGACAAAAAAAGCAATGTTTAAATTAATAAATTGTTAATGTGCATCTTTTGGAAATATTCTGAACTTTATTCATAACACATTGAAACATATGAAACGCATTGAAAGAAAGAGTTAATATTAATATCTACGTTCAGACTATTTCAATGAAGATAACCCCTGCCTGATAATTAATATCACATGATTTTACTTTACCGTTAGGAGTTTAATTAAAATAGTTAGAGCTGTTTTTGAAAAATTGTATAAATTTACAAAGCTTGTGATAATAAAGTGCCACTTCTGGTTTGTCGATAAAGATGTAACGTTCCAGATATAGTTATAACTTAAATACATAATTTCAGTTTTGTACGACTTTTCATTTTTTAATTAGATTATTTGCAAATATACACGCAAGATATCCCTTCAATTTTATAGTTAAGCCATAAGACATAACTCTCCCTGAGTTTATACTTATCCATTATTGTATTCATTCAAAGTGTATTTGTTTGGTGTAAAAGAACCTCGGTTTGTAGTTCTCTCACTCATCTAGAGTAGTAGTCTATTACTAGAGTTCAAGTTCCATATCTGGATATTTTTTTAATTATTAAAAATATGAAAAAGTGCTCAAGGGATCATAGATTATTCTCCTCCATTTACCTTTTCAATAGATTCCTAGTTCCTCAATGAGTATATTGCAATATTTTAATATTTAAAACCTAACCAAATGATGTTTTCAGAACTTTTAAGGTTTTTCACGGTTGGTCGGTAGTTAGCCCACTGAACCAACCCTCCTTTATCCGGACTTGGGATCGGCAACCGCCTCTGAATGAGACATCAAGTGGAAGTGAATACAGAAATAGCTTTAAAGGTTCACAACTTTAAGTCTGTTGACCAGTTCAAGTACCTTGGAAGCCTGGTCACATGCAATAATAAAATGTAGAGTTAAATAAAGGCTAGGAAAGCAGCAGGGAATAGATGCTCGCTGCAAAGAGACTTAAAATTCAGATCACTCTCTAGAAGAATCAAAATCCTCATCTACAAAACCATAGTAAGATCAGTGGTTATGTATGGGTGTGAGACTTGTACCTTAACCAAAAACTCAGAACGCACACTAAACTCCTGGGAGAGGAAAGTATTGAAAAGAATATAGGGAGGAATCTTTGAGAATGGAATTTGGAGGAAAAGAAAGAATGAGGAGCTGCGGGAACTTTATGATCAACCTGATATTGTTTCATTGATAAAAAGAGCCAGAATTAGATGGTTAGATCATGTGGAAAGAATTCCAGGCCGAAGAGGATGCTGCATAAGAAGCTGGATGGCAAAAGAAGTAGAGGACGCCCTCGGATCAGATGGCTGGAGGATGTGGAGGACGATTTGAGGCGGCTGGGCATTCGAAGATGGAGAGAAGTAGCACAAGAACGTGGAGATCGGTTGGCTGTAGTGGAGGGGGCCCGGGTTCTTGCAGGACCGTAGCGCCATTATAATAATAATAATAACCAGGTGAAGAATATCACATGGCACCCTTAGTGCCTTAGAGGCTTTCGGCAAGAATTACGATTTATCACAAAAACAGAAATTATAAGGCTTTAAAAATCAGAATCTTGATATCCCCACCAAAATCTTTTGGACACAATTAAACCCGTTTCAATCTGTCAACTTTGAAATCTCCTAATTTTTTCAATGACTTTTATTGTAAAGTTTTAAAAATGGCATTTGTCACTTCTATGTGAAATTACTATTTGTTTGGTACCTCATTCCATAAAATCCATCATTCCTGAGATATATGCTACCTTATTATATTACAGTCGCGATCATAGAAATTGCATCACCCAGTAAAAATTTTATTTTTTTTACCAGATCGCTATCTACAAGATCTTTGGATATTTCTTTGCCAGTTTTGAAATTATATTCTAAAAACAATCACACTATTAAGCGCTCAAATTGTTCATTTTTTTTTCTTCTCCCAGTTCCTTTCTTTTGCTCCATGGTGCCTATATATATATATATATATTAAAAAACTATGTTGTAAAGTTGATTGATGGTACCCTATCCTCATTACTATTTCCCATGAAAATTCCTTCACTCTATGTAAAGTCAAAATTTTAATAATTTCTGACAAGGCAATTTTCAGAAATTGGTTATAATTATAGATTTTTGTCTGGTATTAATTAAAACTGAACTGAAAAACATTAGAAGTTTTATTGCAAATTGTAAGGAAGTAAAGAAAAACAAAAACATTCACTGGAATCAACGTTGTCAACATAAGAATCAAAAGAAATAGGTAATGCAACTTCTATGACTGCGACTGTATATTGTGTAATAGTCTATGGTATAGACCCCTTTTTATCAAATTATTAACATCTGCCTGAAACTTCCTGAATAGCTTCATCTAATCGTAACCTATAACGATTTTATTTATGAAAATTCTTGGAAATGGGGTGTTTTCAATCTGGATATAGGCAAACTTTGTCTATTTAATTAGGTTCTAAAAACTCCTAAATATCAATTTGCTATCCACTTGAATCGTAAGATAATTTCAGTACAAAATTGAGAAAAAAGTGGCCTTAAAAAATATTGGGCCATTTGGCGTGACCTACACCCTCAACCTGTCAAAATAAAGATGTTATATAGGCCAAATGACCTAATATTTTTGTATGCCACCTTTTTTCTCTATCTTACAATCCAAGTGGATATTTAATACCTAATTAAATAGACAAAGTTTGCTAATCTTCAGATTGAAAACGCTCCAAATCCTAGAGTTTTATAAATAAATTGGTTTTAGGTTATGATGATATAAAGCTATTCACGAAGTTTCAGGCGGTTGTTAATAATTTGATAGAAAGGGATCTGTACCATGTACTAATAGTATTAAATGAATAGTGGAAGAGATTTCACCATGAATTAGTAATATAGTATTTAATTTATAAGAAAAAATAATTTCTGTTTTAGCCTGGAGATATGGTTGCTGCAATGGTAAAAATAGTTGAAGGAGATGAAGATAATTGGATCTTGGCTGAAGTAGTATCCTTTAATCCTGTTACCAGAAAGTATGAGGTATTTGCCTATTTTTAAATATATTAACATGTTATTCTTGTTTTCTCATTTGTAAATAAACCCTTACGGATAAAAGAAAATAAAACTTAGAAATCATTATTCAATTAAATTAATAGATAAATTATTTTACTTCTAATAAAAGGAATAAAGAAGATGCTTACAAATTTGCTAATTTGATGGAATAATCTCTCTTATTTTTATCTGCTTCACTCACCAAAGTTATAAGTAACTATTAGCCTTCACTATATAAGTCTAGTATAAAACTTCATTGTCTTGGTTTCAACATATCTTTTTCTTTCCTTTTATTAAATTTTAAACTATAGTGGTGTTGATTATATTTAATGAATAAATAATAGCTCAAAACTGTTATTAATGTTTCTAATTTATTTACCTTGGCTAAAGAAGTTACCTGTGGTATCAGCAAACCAGCGAATGCTTTTATGATTTATATAATCATTTCCATGGTTACTTGATTTCAAGAACAACTCTATACAACCTTAGCCTCCTCATTATTAATCTATTGCTCTGAGATATGAACTAATTTACGAAAGAAAGATCCTCTGATTGACAAAGAACTGACATCAAATTACTAGTTTTTAAGACAAAGAACAGCATTGAAGTACTAGTCAATAGCTGTTTATCATATTCAAGAAAATCGGTGTAGGAAGATTTATTCGATTCAAAAGATCAAAGTGAGCTGTACACTTGCAGACTAGGTGAAAATTATATCCCAAAGATTATTCTTGTGGAAATTTAAGGGTCCAGGCATAAAGGAAGACTATATTTAAGATTATGATCTGGTGGGAAGATGGAATCACTCACTATGTTCAGGTGGAAATTGATGGCCACTGGATACCGAGAAAACTTGATATACCCTAATGCAGAAGCTTCAACAATGGTTTTTGTGCCTCCGATATGTTTAGGTATTTCCTAATAAAACACTCACTGATAATTTTTACACTTTTAATTACCAAAACACATTACATTATAATCAACAAAGGCAGTAAGTACCACATTGTACAGCAATCTACATACAGTTAAACTCAATATCTTATAACACACCCAGAGGTTATAATAGTTAACACACAGAGGTTCAAAAATAATCGATTTTATAATAAATTATATTTTCACTTTAACACCTTCCTTCATAATTTCTTTTAAAATAATTTAAACTAATAAATTGAATATAATACACAAATAGAATTTTTAAGTCAGTCCTAAATCTTTATTTAGCTTCTTCAGTCTGGGGCCTAGCACAGGCTTTGTTAACCCGTCGGCAAGTTGATATGCAGTATCCACTCTCCGGATATGAATTTCTCCCTCTGGAACCTTTTCTCTGACAAAGAAGTGGCGAATGGATATATGTTTTGTACGTTTGTGCCACACAGGGTTCTCTGCTAATTTAATGGCAGCATTATTATCGACAAAAAGCGTACCTTCTTTAAAGTCAGTCAACTCTTGAAGAAGCTTTTTGAGCCAAACCATTTCTCTTGTACCCTCACTTGCAGCGATGACCTCAGCTTCAGTGGTAGAGATGGAAACTGAACTCTGTCTGTTACTCGACCAAGATACGACACCACCCGAATACAGACAAGCAATGCCAGTTAATTTGTCACCACCAAGATCTGCATCAGAGTAGCATTGAAGAATTCCGCTTCTATGGTTTTTCTTGTACGTTATTCCAAGTTCAGAAGTCCCTTTTAAATAACGGAATATTCGTTTGACCCTGGTTATGTCACTATCGGAAGGATTATCAAGTGTTCTTGAAGCTATGTTGATGGAATAAGCAATATCCGGTCTTGTACATATCATCAAATACATAAGTGAACCCACAGCTTCTCTATATTGAAAATTCGTTGTCTTGATGTCCACATGTTCTTTTTCATTGTCTAAATCATCCTTTAAAATTGGAGTACTAACAGGTCGACACTCATCCATCTGGAATGTTTTGAGAAGTCTCCTAATGTAAGAAGATTGAGTTATTTTTATACCTTCCTTGCTCCTGTTAATCTCTAGTCCAAGATAGAAATCAGCTGGTTTAGTCTTGATTTTGAACTCCAGTTTTAATTTGTCTAAGAGCTCCATTGCTTCCCTTTCATCCGAAGCAGCGATCAATCCATCGTCAACATACAAACACAACAAAATCCTCTTACCATTCACATCTTTGATAAATAGGCAAGGATCTGCTGTACTAATTTGAAAACCAATACTAACCAGGAAATCTTTTATCTTCTCGTTCCAACAATGTGGAGCCTGTTTGAGCCCGTATAGGCTTTTATGTAATCTGCAAACCTTCCCTGAGTTGTCACTGAAGCCTTCTGGTTGCTGAATATAGATTTCCTCCTTGAGTTCTCCATTTAAAAATGCAGTCGATACGTCAAACTGATGCAGACTCATATCTTCATTAGCAGCATGTTATTGGACATAACTAGTAGTGCCTGGTTGTCAATTTTATTAAATGTAGCTAAATCTGTTTCATGAGCTTTCACAGCATCGTTATCAGTTTTATCAGGGGCTGCAGGACACTTGTAAGTTCCATCTATTATTTCTATTGTCCTAGGTATCATTTTCAGTCCCATTCTTATTTTTACCTTCCAGTTTTCCCAGTTGCCCTTCCCTTCTAACAGAGCAATCTGAGGAATCATAATTGATTTGGACTCCATAATTAAAAAGAACGTACCTCAGAACACAGAACACTAGCGTCTTTACAAATCGTCTTTTCAAATCTTCATTTAGTTGTTTACTTCTTTTCGAATTTTCCTTTTAACATCATGCTGGACCCATAACTTGTTTAGGTATTTCCTAATAAAACTCACTGATAATTTTTATACTTTTAATTACCAAAACACATTACATTATAATCAACAAAGGCAGTAAGTACCACATTATACAGCAATCTACATAAGGTTAAACTCAATCTCTTATAACACACCCAGAGGTTATCATAGTTAACACACAGAGGTTCAAAAATAATCGATTTTATAATAAATTATGTTTTCACTTTAACACGATACGTATAGATTGCCTGGTTTTGCTATTCATTCTGCAGAATCTGCAAATTTGTAACTAAGTTAACTCCTGATTATAGAGGTATTTATTTAACTGGTAGTGTAGACCAACTTAACAAATAACTTACTTGTCCTTTGGAAATATCTGGCCATCGTTAATTATTCCTCAAAAAAATTTTGTTTTTTAGGTTGAGATTTTCGTCAAAATTAACTTAAGTTCATTTTGCTGTTTACGTAAAAGTGATCTTTTTATATGGAATAGATGCTATTCCATTGATCTTGCAATAAGTTAAATATTCTGTAATATTATTCAAATTTTTAAAAATTATATTAAACCGATTATTATACATTATACACTATACTATTATTAAAAATTATACAGGCCATTGTTATCTGTTCCAGTTCTCTCCTTAAATCCAACTCCTTCCTTTCTTCTTTAGTTATTAACGATCATCCCATCACTTTCAGCGCCTCCGTTAAAAATCTAGGAATCACTATTGACGAAAACCTCTCCTGGAAACCCCGTATCGCCCTCATCTCCCAGAGGTCAATTGGTACCTTTACGTTATTTCATCGCTCCCGTCACCTACTCCCACAATCTATCCACAAGCTCCTTGTATCCTCTCTTATTTCCCCCCACTTTGACTACAGTTATGTGGTGTATGGAGGCATCCTGATGGTACTCGAGGATAGATTGAAGTGACTTATTAACTTCTTAAGATTTTTCTTCAGTACATCCAGACGATCTCATGTGTCCCACCATTACGACAAATTAAAATTATCAATTCTCTTCATTCCGCCGTTCAGTCCCTGAAGACAAGATCTCGTGTTTCCGACTTTTATATTCGTTTCCGTAGAACTAAAACATTTGAACATTCCTTTACTGCCCGGTCCACTGCGTTCTAGAATTCCTTGCCATCTGATATCCATTATGCCTCTTCCTTGTCCTCATCCAAATATCATCTCTACCAATTCCTTCTCACATCCCAAAATGACGCTGTACAAACATAAAATAAATTTTGACTGAAGTGAACGGTTTTTAAAATTGTTAAAGTTTAAATCTTAAGAATCAATTCATAGTGCTTATAACATTTTGTTTTTTATTTTCTCTGATTTTATTTTTTCTTTTCATTTCATTAATGTTTTTTTTTTTCAAAATGTTTTTACTTTCTGTTGCTCATATATTTTCACTAAATATATTGTATATATTCTTTAATTTTTATTAATGTAGTTTTTGGCCAGATATGATTTTTATTTTTTGTTCATAATTGTTATTCTTAAGGGACACCTACTCCCAGAATAAAGTTTGTTTTCTATTCTATTCTATTATTTACAAAACTTCTTGTCCTAATGACTTATGTACTAAGAAGCCAAGTAACATAACCTATTTTCAACAATTGTAAGAAAAAAAATTGTTATAACATTTTTTAATATTATTTTTGTCCCATAGCAAATATATTTTTTCCTCTTGTATTTCTCATGTATGTATGCTTTTGTATTTTTTTTTCAACCATTTGATTTTAATCAAATTCTTTTTACAATCAGGTTGATGATATCGATGAGGAACAAAAACTTCGTCACACATTAAGCAGAAGACTTGTTGTTCCTCTTCCTATAATGAAGGCTAATCCTGAGACAGATCCAGACGCATTATTTCCTAAAGGAGCTGTCGGTAAGTTATGGTTCTGCCAACATTTTTATTTTTATTATAATAAAATATGATAACTACTGAATTTAATTTTATTTATTCAAGCATCTATAGAGATATAAATTTTCTCCCTGAAATTAGTAACATTATGCAGGCATTTTGATACAAATTGTTAAATGGCAGATGAGAAAAAAAAAAAAATCTAAGAATATCACTGTGATTTGGATACTTTCTCTCATGGCAATTCTTCGGGTGGATGTGTGTAAAACCTTCATAAGAGGAATAGAATACCACTCCGATCAAGTCGACTAATAGAAGTGTTTTTGCATATGGATTAAAATATGGGAAATGTTCATAATTTCATCCTTTTTGTAATGAGCTATTATTCAAAATTGTATCTTAATGCGACTACGTGTTAGAGAGGTAAAAAGGGGAAAATTGTGTCCAAAACCAAATGACAACGAGTTTTATTGAAGATATGTAATAAAATATCTCAAAAACTAAAAATCGAACCTGCATATTGTAAGCGAGTGACTAGTTCAGCATTTCATCCTCTCTTTAATGTGCTATTATTCAAAATTCTACCTTGCGACAACGTGTTAGAGATACAAAAAGGAAAAAGTAGTGTCGAAAACCAGATAACAAGTTTTATTGAATATATGGATCAAAATATCTCAGAAACTAAAAATTGGACCTTTTCTATAAGCGAGGGAATCGCCCAGCATTTTATGTTCTCTGTAATTGATTATTATTCAAAATTGTATCTTAATGCAACGTGTTAGAGGGAAAAAGGGAAAAAATAGTGTCGAAAACTAAATGATAACAAGTTTTATGGAAAATATGGATTAAATATTTCAGAAACAAAATCGGACCTGCATACTGTAAGTGGGGGAAATATGCAGCATTTCGTTTTCTTTATAATGAGCAATTATTTATAATTTATATTTCCTATTATTTATTAATCTTTTCTTGGTTTATGTTTTCACTTTGACTGTGTGATTTAAAGTACACCCCTTAGTTTTTATGAAAATAAAGTATTCCGTAGAATATTTGGACCAAAGCAGGATGAGTCAACCAGAAAATTGAGACTGTACCTGATAAATAAAATTATAATTGAGGTGATTACATTGCAGTTTATAGAATGGATGTGTAAATTTGTTGGACTTGCTAAAAAAAGAATCTCTAAAAATTTATTATGTGATCTGTTGACTACTAAGCATCTGAGGGGTAGACCGATGCAAAGATGGGAGTATTGTGTTAAGGCTGATCTAGGAGGAAGGGATGGGTTTGGATAGCAATCAATGGATCAAAGTATTTAGACAGAGATTGGTGGTATTATCTTCGAACGTTTAAGTTCACTAAGCTTTTATTATTCATTTTAATGTTATGTTATAAGGTGTTCTCCTATCATAATGAACTTTTTGTTTGATATTGATTTTGTCTAAATAATATTTTTTATTAATTAGAGTAATTTTTTTTCCAACAGTGATGGCACTATATCCTCAAACAACATGCTTTTACAAAGCCCTCGTTAACCAATTACCGACTTCTGTCTTGGACGATTATGAATTGATCTTTGAAGACAGCAATTATGCTGACGGATACGCTCCTCCTCTTAAAGTTGCTCAGAGGTATCATTAATATCACACTCATATTTATTTTCTAATTCAATATGAACATAAGATTATCATTTCAAAATTTTATTTATTTTTAGGTATGTGATTGACATCAAAGAAAGGAAAAAGTCTTAGCATTCGGCCCAACCAAGTACAATATCAAGTGATGAAGAATGATATCTTCTTCTATAATATTGTTCTTGGTTATTGAATTGAGCATACAACCTAAGTTTTAATTAAATAATATATTTTTATTTTCATTGCACATTAGTAAATATGATCAATTGGCTTTAAACGTTTGTAAAATATACAATTTTTTTGTTACATCTAGTTCTTATTTCAAATGAATTAATATTTAATTGTTCATAAATGTTATTGTGTAAATTTTAAAATAAATAAACTGTACTTTAAAGCTATTTTCATTTCATTATTTTAAATTTTCTCTATAAATATTCTTCTCAATTGGAGCAAAAACCTATTGCAGTATCTTGCCTTCCTCAAGTAGCTTCCGCCTGTTTTATTGGTAAAGTACAGTTGTTCTCCAATTTTATATTCCGAGCTGGATCGTTGGATTTTCTCCAATATCTTAGTAGCGGACGATTAATTCATCTGCTCGCTACCTGGCAGCGAAACCTGTGCACACACTCATTATACCCAGAAGTTGTATATTTATTCCTTATTATCTTAATGTAAAAAACTGCAGTTCTAAATTTTAAATATGATTTAATCATAATAGAACGATTACTAATAGTCCTCGGATTGCTAATTCAGAATTGTATTCTTCTGTGTTCATTAATAATAAAAACACATGTTCATACTTTTATTAGTTATTGAATTATAACACATAAAAGCAAAAATTTCAAGGAATCAAAGAAATATTAACTATGAGTTGAATGAGTTAATAACATAATAAAAAAGTAGAAATCAACGGTCAAAAAATGACCATCTTAGGTAAAAATTTAACTAAACACAATTTGATGCTCTACAATATTTATTAGAGATATCTAACATGTTAGAACATCTGTTTCCATTCTTATGTGAAAGAAGAAGTAAAATATAAAATCATTTCATGGATTTATAAAACATATGTTTATTACCTTAAATACATTTACTGTCGCTTAACAATATTAGATCTGATATTATATTTAAATAATTAGGTATCAACGTCTGTTTATTTCGAAACATTTTAGAAAATTCGATTAGTGAATAATTTGATAAATCTTCCCTTGGTGATATTCCAACAGTATCCACTACTATTTCATTGTAGTTGTGTGAAAGAAGAAGTGAAATATAAAAATATCTCATAGATACGTTTATAATCTTACATATATATTTACTGTAATTTAATAACTCTAGATCTGATATATTTAAATATTTAGGTATATGTCGTCCATTTATTCCGAAAAATCATCATGTAACCTTTTAAAAAATTAAATTAGTGAATAGTTAAATGAAATTTCCTTTTGTGATATTCCAACAGTATCCACTTACAATTAGTGTGACAACTTTTGACCTGTCTATGACAGACAATGCAAATCTCTTAGTAAATTTAGCAATGGAAAATAACAGTTTAATAACTAATAGTCGTACAATCCATAATCAATGGATCATGAGATGCATAATCAATGCATCATACAATCCACAATCAACCATTGATATAATAAATAGGACTTTTGTTATTTTACTGGTATTTATGATTTGTTAGCTGTAATTTTTTAGCTTTAGCTTAGTTAAAAATGCAATTAAACAATTTTATAATAGCCCAACATGGGCAGAAAATAATTTTTAATCAAAGTTGAGTGGTAAATCAAAGTGGTATGTTGTGTGCACCAGATTGTTTACTTTCTCTTACCTATATTACATATTACTATATAGTAAGCAGTATAGGAAAGTATTGGGATCATGAAAATTTTTGAATCTGAGTTTTCAACGAAAATACACGTTTGAGGTCTGCTGAGTCCCAAAAAATGGTGTGCTTGTGAACAGTCTATCTCAAAAATGAAAAGTTGCAGGAAACTGAAAATACATATTTAAGTTAATGTGTGTTGTTACATCTGGGATATTACAGCAATTTTTTCCCAATATCCGCTAACCGAAAGTGGGACTTTATATCAACGATATTACAAATTGTTTAGCTTTTATTATTCAAATGTTGTACAAAACATTTTAAAAAGTGGTTTTATTTTCGCTAAGGGGAAAAGATGAGGTTGTGATGGCCGAGCTAAAGCACATGCTTTAGCATTCTCGAGACTAGCAATGTTGGTTCAAAGCCGGCGAGACGAGTTGTAATGTATTTCGTGGCGGACCCACGGAACGAATCTCGACCTTCTCACCCTGGTTAATAGGTTTGGCTACACTCCCTCCCCCCCTCCTGAGTGCCATAAATAAATAGGGGATAATCGAAAAAAAAAAAAAAAGAAAAGAGGATGCACAAATTTGAAAGTTACGAATGTGTTGGTTATTTTTGAGGATACGTTGACTTTAAGCTCAGTTCATTCTTACGAATACCTGTTCATCCTGAAGTTACAGGGAGGCATAGGAGTAAAATTTACGGTTTAAATTAGCAAAAATAACCATATAATCGTTGACCGAACAAAATAAAATAAGAAAAGATAATAAACATTTTTATTTATTTATAATAACAAATCAGGTCATATGGCTTCCCTGTTTTTATCAATATTATATTTTTTATTTTATATACCAGTATTTTAAATGTTGCCGTCGTTGACGGGTGTATAGTTAAAATTTGGGAATATTTTTTTGAGATGGATTTTCTATTATGGAGAGGAGGGTCGAAATTATATTTCATAAAATTGGATCGGCAGGGGATTAGTTGTAAATTGGAGAGGGAAATAAAATTGGAGAGGGAGGTTGTTTTGAATTTTTTTATGGCGGAGCTTATGGAAGTCAAGGTTTCGCAATAGTCATAACAAAAACTTTGTTATTTGTTTAGGTACCACAAAACTAAACCCCCCACCACCGATCCATTAAAATTTGTCAAGGAGATTGTGGAGTCGATTAATTAATCAAAAAGAGTTGTAGTCTCTCCACTTCTTTAAACTCTGCTGAGTTTATCGCTGGAAAAATAAGATTGGACATTGAGTCACCTAAAAATTAGAACTTATTTTGTGGCGGGCGGAATGAAATTTTTGGAGTTTTCAACCCCTGATTTCCTGCTAATTCGTTTGGTTAATCCTAAAAATGTATATGACAATATCTGTTAGTCTCGGAAAGTTGAATTGAATGACGCATAGAATGGGAAGATCGGACAAAGTTGAAAAATTAATGTGTTTTACCCATTTCATGCGACAACGCGCTACAGATGTTAGATATTCCAGATTTTTCCCGTTGAGTTGTGATAATTTTTTTCCATCAGTTGAGTAGTACAACTTTTAAATGTGGCTCTCGGTAGAGTAGGTCGGGATAAGAATCGAAGTAACTGCCTAACCGGGATCTCTAAACAAATTATAAAGAATTCATAACTTTGGTTCTACTCGATATTTTGTTTTCATTTAAAGCCTATATTCTAAATCACGTAAACCTAAATTCAATGTCAAAATTTAAAAGCCTACCATTAACCATTGTCGAGCTTACCCCTGACAAAATTTCGTTGGACAATGACGACACCCAGACAGACAAAAATTTTTTTAAAAAGTGGATTTGATGTCTGGAATGTATAAAACGAAAAGGTATCATGAAACGGGTTGATTCTATTCAATGTACAGACGAAACCTTTATTTTATTTATATAGATGTTCTTTAACCTATAAACATATGTTTATTATTAACATTTATCATCAACATTAACCGAGATCTCTAGTCAAATTACTCAACAATTCGTAACATTGGTTATACTCAATATTTTGTTTTCATTTAAAGCCTGTGTTTTAAGTTAAGCAAACCTTAATATAATGTTAAAATTTCAAAAGTCTACAATAAGCCATTGCTGAGCTTACCTCTGACAAAATTTCGATGCAATGCGGACATACAGACAGACAAAATTTTTTTAAAAAGTGGATTTGGTGTCTGGAATGTATAAAACGAAAAGATATCATGAAACGGGTTGATTCTATTCAATGTACAGACGAAACCTTTATTTTAGTTATATAGATGTTCTTTAACCTATAAACATATGTTTATTATTAACATTTATCATCAACATTAACCGAGATCTCTAGTCATATTACTCAACAATTCGTAACTTTGGTAATACTCAATATTTTGTTTTCATTTAAAGCCTGTGTTTTAAGTTAAGCAAACCTTAATATAATGTTAAAATTTCAAAAGTCTACAATAAGCCATTGCTGAGCTTACCTCTGACAAAATTTCGTTGCAATGCGGACATACAGACAGACAAATTTTTTTGGATTTGGTGTCTGCAATGTATGAAACTGAAAGATATCATAAAACTGGTTGATTCTTTTCAGTGTACAGACAAAATCTTTATTTTATTTATATAGATAACAAATTTATATAGATAACAAATTTATATAGATAACAAATTAGGTCATATGTCTTCCCTGTTTTTATCTATATTATATTTTTTATTTTATATATAATAAATAATACATGAGTTATTATTTTGAAAAATTTTGGTTGGTCTTCAGTTCAAGGAGCTCAAGAATTCCTATTAAAAATCGTTTAAAAAACGCTTATTTTCAAATAATAATTTTGCCGTTTGAATATTCAAGGTTAAAATAAAGCTTCATTAACATGCGATGTAATACTTTTTTCTTTTTTTTTTCTAATTCAACAAAGAATAAAGAAAATAGTTTATTGTAATTATAATGTTTCATTATCATTATTAAACATATGCTTATATTTGATTTAGCCTGTTAAAATTATTGTTAACCTGAAATTCTCTTTTTGAAATTATCGAAAATTGACGAGTTTAGATGCAAAAGTTTTAATCAAAAAACGAAAAAATTATAGGGGGCGTAAATAATTAAAATCGATTGTAACCACCCGCTTTTCCAATGCCTCTTAACAAAATACTTTGTCGAGCGAAGACGAGGAGGAGACCTCCGCCTTTCTTCAATCTGCTTCAAGATTTGCGAAAACAGTTTCCAGATCTTTCGCCGGTTGAGGTAAGTCAACATTGTATTATTTGTTTAATATTCTATTAAATATTGGTATAAATTATTAAATCTACGGTAAAATAACAAATAAATACAAGCAATAGAACATATATTTGTATATCACAATTAACTAATTAAACTAGGTCCTTAAAGTCAAACAAAATTATTTTTAAAAATATTGATTGGTCCTCAGTTCTTGCCTTCACAATAACCCTAACCCTCCATGTTGGAATCAACCACAGCCAACTTAATATTATTTTCGTTAAATCTGTTAATGTGAGTTTAGACCACGGGCGGATCTACAGGGGGGGGGAGGGGCTTTCGGGCTGAAGCCCTCCTCCCAAAAAATGGTAAAATATAACCATGTTTTATCGAAAAAAATATTTAAAAAGTATCTCTTAAAGTATTATTGTTCGTGTGATTAATATTAATAGGGCTTTAGGAATCACTTAAACATCATTTCATACAACTATAATATAATAATATTACAGTTTCTTTCTTTTTTTCCAAAGCAATTATCATTATTTTTGTGAAAAGAAAAGCTTTCGGGCTGAAGCCCCCCCCAAAAAAAAATTAAATCCTGGATCCGTTAGTGGTTTAGACATTTCTCAAACTATGGAAATACAATTATCTAACTTAACTAACAACGACATTATTGTTTGACCAAACTATTTATTTCATTTCTCTTGATACCTATGGATGGAAGATGGAAGATGGAAAATATAAAAAAACAAGAAATAAAAATACTAACATTGCAAAATAACCATTTATATATTTGTTTGTCTCATAATTTGTTAAATGTCAAACACACCTTTATAGTATATTCAAGTAATGTAATATTATATTCATATAATATTTAAATCATTATGAATAAGTAATCAAATATAACAACTGTTTAATAAAATAATTGATAATTATTAAATTTAATATATTCTATCATTGTAAAAGTTGATAGTATTAATTAAATTAATTAATTAGACGTAAAATAAAGATGTTAAACAAAAATAAAACGATGTATTGATAATATATGTTGGCGATTTATCAATATCGTTAATAATATTTCATGTATTTTATTCTGTATCAACAATATTTATATGCCGATTAAGATTAAGTAATTACATTACAATTGCAAACGATAAAATACTTGATTTAACATAATTTTTATCTTTGCACATTTCTAAATCATCGGAATCCGAGAATTCCCCGACATACTGTTACACTTTGTTTTTTATTTATTTATTTATTGTGTATATTTTTATTTTTGAATTTAATTGATTAGCTTTTATATTTTTTTTTAAATTGATTATTTGTTTATTGATAAATATTACAATCTGTCTCAATAAAGGACATTTATAATAGAGTTCTGAGAGCACATTCACACCATTAGCTTTTATATTAAAATTTTCATTTTAAGAATAGGAAAAAATCCTAATTAAGGAAAAAATAATTATGTTTAAATGTACGTATTCTATAGTTATTAATTTTATAAAGTAAGAGTATCCGTCTAAATACGAATAGAAGCTTATCTAGTCCGAGGCAACCTTTAGTTCGATATGTATATATACATGGTGTATATATACATGACACTATTTTAAATAATTATCGTAATGAAGTTGAGTATAAACTGCAGTTACTTCCTGAAAAAAAAAATGATTTGTACTATTATCCTCAACTATTTCTTTTTCCATTTTCCAGATAGCAAAATTGGGTGGAAAAATATGGCGGGAACTGAAACCAGAAGAAAAAGCGATGTACATGAAGTTGGAACAACGACAGGCCAAGACACACCGCCATAGATAGAATAACCATTATTTCATTCCCGTTTTTGTGACAATAAATTCTAGTTGTGTTTTTTCCAATTTGTTTTTGTAATTATTATTTTATTATAAATATAGGCTTCATACAGCTTGGTTTATATTTATTACTAACTAAGCAAAGACTCTCCCCAATCTCCTCCATTCTGGTTTCTGGTTCCTGTAATCCATTCAATATATTTTATTGAAAATTACCCATAACTTTCAATTCTCTAAATAGATAGATAAAACAAATAGAAAATAGTCCTCGTTCTATTTTTCAGAACCCCTCGATTCAGTTAATCACGAAATCCTCGTTTCCAAACTCCAAAAACTCTCCATATCAAAAAATCTGGTGCGGTATGCGCATCACACAAATTTCACTTACCACCCTCTTCTTAAAAGAAATAAGTATTTACAGAGAAAGCGAAGTGAAAGTAACAATTATAGACTCTATATTTTATTGTGGATATTTTTATTTGTATAAGTACCCTCATATATACAAATTTTAATATTTATATCGTTGTAATCTATACAATCAAATATTAAATAATACCAAAAATAGCCTTTATGAAAACCACATTTGTATATTTATATAATATTGTCGGAGTCCGTATTATATTAATCTCATGATACGTATAGAACTGTGTTCTAATCTTGCGGGCAGTTAACGAATCGGAGGCAGTGAAGACTTTATGAGTAATGGTTTTATTCCTAATGTTACAAATGGCATCTAAAATACAGAATAATAAACTATGGATATATGGTTTGACTACACGAGCTCACCCTAGGTCTCCTACAGTTAAGAGTGTGACTTCAAGGAATTAACTGCATGAGTGATTAGTCCAGAGAAGGATGGAGTTTATATTCCCAAGAATATCAAGGGGTGAAGGGAAGAGTGGGAGAAGTCGGAAGAGGACAGCAAAGGAAGTTATCAATAGTTAATATTCTATCAGTTAATATGGGCTGCAAGCAATGCTTTGAAGATGAACGTTGAGAATACCAAAGTCATTCCCATTCGTTCTAAGCATCTTGTCAATTCCATTCCTTACTATCTCCAACTCTTCCGTAATAGGCTATAAATTCGCTTCCACACTTCCGTTAGAAACATTGAGGGTCATTTTTGATCAATGCTTATCCTGGAACAATCATATTTCCCAAATTACCCGAAAAATCGATTGCTTCTCACAAAAATTTTCTGGGAATCCGTGATTTTTGGCACCTAAAAACCCGCCAGCTTCTAGCTTCCTCTCTTATTTCCCCCCACGATTAAGGCTGCAATGAACACGGTTGGCTTCAGATCAGATTGAAGAGACTAATAGATTGTTTCATTAGATTCATCTTTAGAGTTCCCAGGTGCACCAATGTCTCCAGTTGGTATGCCGTGTTGAAGTTGCTCTATTCTGTTTTTCCGACGGCAATATTTCCTAGGTTCATAAGCGTTAATTTTATTAGTCTGGTCAGTTTCTTGGGTGTGCCTATAAAAATTACCATATATTTCAAAATGAACATATATAGTATGTTAAAGTTAATACTACTCTATTTCTACATTAGTCTTCAATATTTCTCCAACTTAGGTTGAACTTTTAAGAGGCGTTTTAAAAATATATATGTGTGAGAAAAATACGTTTTCGTATGAAAAATCAAAAGCAGAGGATGCAATTTTATTAAACTAATCTCGGTATGACAGAACACAACCTCTGAAAATTTCATCGGAATTGGATTAACGTATTCGGTGTTATAACAGTCGATTTATTCAATTATAACGATAGATTTATATTCTGGGGACAACAATACTTTTCACTAACAGCTTGATTTATTTTCCTGTTAATACAATCATTTGTAGGCCACTGTAGTTATTTTGTTTGTGCCAATCTAATCTAATGATATCCATATAAAAGTTAAAGCAATTTTAATAAAATCGATGAAAAAGTATAGTCAATTTGCCAGAATATACATCACTTTATGGAAGTTGCATTGATTTTAACTTTTTCCTCTTTATTCAATTATATTAAATTTCTTCAAAAACAATAAAATTAATAATGGTTGTAGATGTTTTTATGCACGCATTGTTAATTTTTGATTACATATATTCGATACATTTATAAACTTAAGTATAGGCGCAGAATTTCGATTTTGATTGGAGGGGCGAAAAGAAAAAACAAAATGACTGGAGTTTTTATTATGTTTAAAAATTCTACATAATTATTATGAAACGAAGAAATATAATATTTAACATTTAAAATTAATCTCTTTATATGTTTGTATAATTTTAAGGTTTTTTTTTGTTATATTAATAATTTATACTTAGAAATATCTTTAAAAAAAAAGAATACAATTGAATATATAACGTATTAGTTCAGATTAAACACAGAGGAGAGAGGAGGCAGCCTTCGTAACATTTGTACATTGCTAGAACTTTTTCAGCTACAAAGGAATAATGTAATGGAGTTAAAAATAACTTTGATTTCTTAATGTGTACAACCTCAAAAAATAATACGTTTTCCACAGTCCGACTGGTTTGCCGCGGAAAATGTGATAAGAATATCACGAGATAATTAGGGGGAGATTGATTGATAAAATCTTAGAATATGTTAATATATATTATTATATATATTTTTTTTGGTTTAATTTTTTTTATTCACACTTGTCATAATGGTAATGACAACGAGTGAATGTAAGGTCGATTGGAAGAAATAATGTCATGAAAGGCATTACGAGGATCAGTGCCCAGCCAGCGGCACCTCACTCGGCGTGATATCTACATTAGGCGAGGAGGTCCCTCATCCAGCTCCTCTTCAGTCTTCTACAGACGTTACCTGACATATTCGTAGTGGCCGTGTCATTTATAAGTGTATTAGGATGTCCTTGTAAGCTGTCATGGAATTGTTTGTAACGAGTTCGTTAACAGTCGGCATATGGAGGTCAGTATGTAAGGTTATGTTGCTAACGTACCAAGGTGTTTTTGTAATTGTTCTGAATGTTTTTGCTTGAAAGATTTAAAGTTTGTTTAAGTGAGTCTTTTTAGCAGTTCCAAATATCTGTGATGCTTAAGTCCAAATAGGTTTTCTTAAGTAATTGTATGTGTTCAATTTCTGTCTGTTTTAGTTTTGAATTTTTCGAAAGAAATGAACTCAGAATTCTTAACCTTTGATTTAGCGTTTTTTGATTATATAGATAATTTTATCATCTTATAAAAATAAAATTAACAATTAGGTATCAATAAAATAGTTACATAGCTATTGCTATGCCCTAGCATAGCCAGATATTCGACTTTTCTTAATTGATATTAATGTACACATTTTATTCATTCTAGTAGCTTATTTATTCTTGATTTTAATTTCTTTTTACCTCAAATTATATTCGCCCTATCAAAATTTTTATTGCGGGGGGGGAGGAGGAAATTGCCCGAAGTCTGCGCCAATGGATTCAAGTGTCTCAATCACATTGAATATCTAAATTAGGGTTTCGAATTATCTCGGAAAAACGTTTTCATCGAACCAGAAATTACAGAACAAACATTCAAATTGCCCTTTTTTTTTTCATCATCTTATTATGAATTCCTTTGTGAGTAAATAATGAGTAAACAATCGTTTTTTGAAGGATTATAAGAACTCTGAAGAGAATATTTCAGACCAAATCAGTGATCGATAACGACTGACAAAGCCGATTTCTGTTTGTAATTTTTAATTATATTTAATAACAACTGTTGGGAAATAATTACTTATATGAATATTTAACATTAAAATATCTTCCTTACGATGGTGTCCTATTCATTTTATTTTGATATCGTTAAACAATATTTTAACTTCTTGCATATTCAAAGTATCGCGATGATTTTATGTCCAGAAGAAGGTAAAAGTAATTTAATGGAATATTTTTTTTTTTTTTTAAATAATAAGACACATAATATAGGAAGAGGAATGCTGAAGATTAAATATTCGAGACGCTTATTATAAATTTGATACAAAACAAATTATCGTTATATATATTTGTATACATTTATATATATATATATATATATATATAATATATATGTATATATATATATATATATATATATATATATATATATATATATATATATATATATAATATATATGTATATATATATATATATATATATATATATAAAAACGATTTTTCGAATATGCTATAAAATAGCAGTTTTTTTATTTTTGTTTCTGTTTATGTTTACATTATTATATTTTAGCAAATTTGAAAAGAATTATTTTCTTATTTGTTCACCTAAAAAACTTAAATATTTTTTATCAGTTACAAGAATGAAAGAAGTTTTTTTTTTAGAAAAAAAGTAAAATAATTTGTAACTATTAAGGAAAAAAATAGTACACCTTTACACAAACTAAGGAGAGAAAGAAATTGAAAATTTAAATAAAAGACTGATTTAGTTAAAATTAAATATATCTGAGTTTCATATTAAATTTGATTTAATTATAGATGTATACATTTTTATTTTTGTTATTGTTTTATTATAATTTTAAGCATCCTAATGTTGTGTATAGGAGAGGTGTATAAAGAGGGATAAACAAAGATAAGTGAGAGGAAGGGAAATTAACTGTTAAAAAAGAAAGAAAAAAAAAATCATGAACAATGAAAGGAAAAAAAAAGATATTTATATTATGTATTTATTATACTCATATAAACTAACCATTTATGTATATTTATATATAAGTTTATTTATTTTCCTACGGATGTGCATATAGCAACCCAATATAATTGGGCAGCAACCTTTTATATTTTATTTGAAAATAAAGTGTTTCTCTCTCTTTTTATTTTTCAAAAAGCGACAATTTTGGAATAATTTCCTTCTTAGAACTTCCGGTTGTACTATCTACGATAATGGTTACTGTTTAATGTTTCTATCTATTTATTTATTTTTAATTTCGATCGTATTTCAGGTTTGAAAGTAAACCTTTTAAAGGAAATGTCAGACAAATCATTTATGTTATCTTTTTCGGTTGATTCAATTCGAGATAATCCAATAATCAGAACTGGTACTGTTCTCGATATTTCATGCCGAAATACTTCATTGATTTTACAAATGGTAACAGCCATTGACTTTATTATTAATATACCATATATTAAGTAAGTGAAACAGGCTTAAATTAAAATAACTAATAATTTTTTATAGATGTCAGCAAGGAAGATGTTTAACTCCGACATGGAATGGCTCCTAATGGAAGAAGTGAAAACGACAGAATCTTTTCAAAAAACTGCAGAAAATGAGGTTTTGGAAAACACATTGGCACTTCCCGGAAGCTGCGTAACTCTTGCCCAAATTTCAGAAAAGGAAAGAAGAGTAAAGTTGTATGAGATTTATAGAACAGCGATGTGGGAGCCAATGAAGTATAAATTTCTCACGCAATATTTTATCAACGGTTCGAAGGAATTTTATTTTATTAGAGGCTACAGAAAGTTCGATGGCGTCGTTCTTAGATCAGCTTCGGCTGTAAGTTTGTGTACGATATATTGGAAAACACACAATTGTTAGAATGATATAAAATGTAATCATCAACATTTTTATAGAGTAATTATAATTTGAAAAAGGTTCTATATTAAGCAGGGTAGTAAACCGGATTTTTTAAAGAGGGAAAAACTTAATTATGATTTTATGTCACCATTTAGTAAAAATCTAATTTTTTTTACATTACAATACTTTAAATAGAAGTAAAAAACAGGTGAACCTTTTATTGCCCATCTAATCTTTTGTTATTGAAATAACAATCATCTTATGAATAAGCACATTCGATTAAAATAACGAAAAACAAGGCAAAATGTTTTTAAAATGTCTACGTTGTGTGCTCCACACAATACCACACGATAGAATTAAAAATATCAACAAGGCGGACTTGATAATATGAAATATAGTTATTTTTTTGTTCTATATTCAAAAAGTGATAACATTTACAATATATAGTATAATAATTGTGTTTAAATTACTCTAGTAAACTTTTCTCTGACTGAGGGTCATTATTTAGAATGGAATTCGCTCTGGTTTTTGACACTATTACAACTTTTTGCCTCTATAATACGTCGTCACGTCAATATAAAATTTGAAATAATAGCTGATTACAAAGAGGATGGAATGATGAACAATTCAATTAGTCTGCTTTAGATTATCCGTTACACATCAGAAATCTGAAGGCTCAATCTAATTCACTCTCCATAAAAAAAAGAGCAAAACGAGCCTAAAGAAGTTTTCTCTTAAAAAATTCCAGATGATTTTTTTTTTTTTTTTTTTACAGTGTTTGTAAGTCTTCCCGACTAAGTTCTCAAAATATACATAAAATATTTGTTTGCCTATATTGCGCTATATGCGAAATAGAAATTATTCCGTAATATTAAGGTAATATATTGTATTTCGACATAGATTATAGTGTGGAAAGAGTACATTCAAACCATAATGCCATCTAAATCTTTATACGCTCACATTATATACGGAGAAGCCAGAAGCCATCCTGATCGGATCCCCCTCACTCCTCAAATCCATTCCAGTACTTCCCAATCTTATCCTGAACAACTCACCTACCTCCTTCCATACTACCGTAATCTTGGCGTTACCCTCGATCAAAACCTCTCCTGGGAACCATACTTCTCCCAAATTTCCCGTCGTACTATTTCCACCCTAAAACAGTTTAACCATCTACGTTATCTTCTTCCATTCAAAACCGGTCTACTCCTGGTTCCATCTCTTGTTTTCCTCCACTTCGACTATGGCTGTATGCTGGATGGTGGATTCTCGGGAGAACTCGAAGTAAAGCTTCGAGCTAACGTCTAATTGCTCAATACGCTTAATCTTCGGGATATCGAAGGATACGCATATTACCCAGTTTTACAGCGAGTTAAGGCGGCTTTATCCGTCCTACCGCCGTCAGTATTTCCTTGCTATCTTCCTATACCAGGCTATTAGAACTCAGCGAACCGCCTATATTTTACAGATAGTATAATTCAAATGCTCCTTTCAATTCATAAATACATACACTATTTACCATCTTAAGGGAGCGGCATTTTAGAGATAATTGGAATTAAAGAAAGGCGGTGTGGTGGAGCTACGTCAAGCTTTCCCATAGGTCATCTGATTCTTATTAGCTTCGAAAAGTATTTCCAGCTTCAAAACTTTCGTCTAAGTATTTTTCAATTTCTTCTTTAATTCAGTTGTCTATAAAAAAAATCATTTCGTTTAAAATGTATTTTATTAGCTTTTATAAATAGATGTTAATAAAGCAGAGTTGAGGCACAATTTGATAGCAACATTTTTCACAACCCTACATGCCACAGTACCGTGTATATGTCTCAGGTCGCACCCTCAGTCCCCACCATACTTCCAAGACGCACGGCTATTTCAAGTTTTTGCTAAATATGAACTTTTTTTAAGTGAAAACTTCTTTAGGCGCGTTTAGTACTTTTTAGTGTAGGGTTAATTAGATTGAGCCATCAGATTTTCGATGCATAATGCTTGGTTAGAGTCGGCTAGAGTCGCTATTTGAAGTGTTTTTGCATATGGATTACAATATCTCAAAAACTAAAAAATCTACAAATTGTTAGCAAGGGCAGTGTTCATCATTTCACCCTCTTTGTAATGAGCTATTATACGAAATTGTATCTTAATGTTTAATAGTGTCGAAAACCGAATGATAACGAGTTGTATGATAGTTGTATGAATTAAAATATCTCAGAAACTAAAATTCGGAACCAAGCGAGAGAAATGTTCAGCATCTCATCCTCTTCATAATGAGCTATTATTTACAATTTACATTTCATATTATTAATCTCGCCTTGTTGATGTTTTAACTTTATTTTTATTACTTAAAAGTGTAATCTCAATCCTACATAAGTTATTGATAATTATCGATAACTAATGAGATATCATGGAATTCTATTGCTCCTCAAACTTGAGTGATTTTGTTGTATTGTAGGTTTGAAGAGAATTATAATTAATAAAATATTTTTAGATATTTTATCCAGAATTGTTTCTTGGTTGGGAAAGCCAAGAGAACAAAGAAGTGGATACCATTTGCAAAGCTTCCTTTGCATTCGTGAAAGTAATTGCAGATCATCTTAATTATAGGTATGTTTAATTATGATGGAACTTAAATTTTTATAAGAGTATATAGTCATATCATTGCATAATTTTCATCATAATACATATATATTGTAAGTTTGGACATATATATTGAAGAAATCCAAAATATTTCAACTCTTGTACTTTTATCGAATGAAGTACTCGTTTATTGTTAAAAATACTATTATCGAAATGATTATGAGAAAACAGAAGGTATTTATGAGAAAAGATATGCCCTTTTTGTATCGCAACCATCAAGTGTATCAGAAATTAAAATAATCGGTTCACGAACAGCACGAGTATTTAACTAAAATACTCTATACTCTGTACTTCTTTAATTCAGAGTACTTTTATTCCTTTTCTAGTAGGAGGTGTGGTCGTGGAATAAGGCCTACTCTCAGATATAACTAAAATTTTAATTTAACGTTACGTAGATTTCGTGAAATTTTCAATAAATTTAAATTAATTTTTCCTCTGAGTATGTAAAAAAGATTAATCTATGTAAAAATATTATTTGTAATTGTGTTTATTTCTATAGAAGTTCAACCTCCTCGTCGTGGTATCGACTTTATGTGTTATTTTTACACATATTTTTATATTCCAGCTTGAATAGTTTTGTTCTGTTTGAAGAAAAGTCTTGGCCTCGATAACTCTAAAAAAAAAAAAAATTGAAAAATAGTCGAGAGCAGTAAAATATGAAATTATAATAATAAATCATAACGAAACAATTAGTTTTTATGCTTTCCTGTAAAACACTCAATATTTACATACGGTTTTTTGCAATACCAGTAGTTTCATGTTCATGTTCAGTACTCACTCGATTTTTTTTTTAATTCCGAGTCATCAAATATGTATTTTTTGCACTTTAGTATTCGCTGATGAACAAAATTCGTAGAAATCAAATCCGCATATGTTGATGGCTTCTTCCAGAGATTTTATTCGCATACGAATAATTTTAGACCTTGTAATATATATATATATATATATATATATATATATATATATATATATATATATATATATATATATTTTAATGAATGCAAACGGTGAGGAAGCTATACCGACCTTCCTTGGCAGACGTTTTTTCCTTGTCTTTTCTTTATGACCCCCCTCCTTCACTTAGCTGGAGAAAAATTTAAATAGAGATATCAGTAGTCAATTTTAGCCATTGAAACGGGCATTCGTCACTTACCCCTTATAATTCTCTTTCGTTTATCCCATTCATCAACATTCATTATGATCGATAATAACTATTATAAAAAGTGTCGATCATTTAATTCAACCACGACCATTATTTATTTGAAGTTATATTTTTACTAAGTATATGAGTTAATCTTAATTAAGCTTATTTCTTGAGAAATTTTTTTCAAGCAAAAAAAAAATTCTTCTGATTTTAGTATCACACTCAAGTTCCTGACCTCCTACGGTTACCAAACAAACGGGTCGTTCAATGGCATCATGGGTTACTTGCAAAGAGAAGAGATCGATGTGACAGCTACTGGATTGATGATGAACGTTGACAGAATGCCTTACGTGGATTTCGTCGGTGACATCTTGGTATTGAGGTCTGGTACTTTATTTTAAGTATAGTTTTTATTTCTAACACTTCCAACATCGGATTAGAAATGTTGGAATTAATAACGCAAAATTATACTTACTTATATTAATTATACACTTATATATATATAATTCTGGGATCACTGAGATCCTAATGAAAGGCTTTTCATTGAGTAAATTACAAGTGTGGTTTAGGGTCTGATAACATTTGATATGTCTGAGCTTACAATCAGAAAATTTATGTAGAACATGTTTTTTTATCCGCTAAGCAAATAACTCATTTAAAAAAAAAAACTTCGTCGCAAACCTATGACTGCCCTATGGTATCCTTTAGCAATACTCCACTTATCTCTGTTGAACAAATCCGATACCCAGGCAGCCACCTGGACAAACGACTCACTTGGAATCCTCATACCAGACGGAAACGACAAGTAACCGCTCGACGTTTTCGACTACTCCAGCACTTACTAGACAAACGCTCTAAACTTCCAATTACTTCCGAAGACTTATATATATGACTATAATAAGGCCTATTTGGACTTACGGAATCGAGCTTTGGGGCTCTACTAAACCATCGAATTCCTCTCGTATTCAATCCTTACAATCCAAAATCCTAAACTTAAAATCATCCATAACAACCTTCAGGTACCATATGTTTCCGATTTAGCCCAATCCCGATACCTATCCTTCCATAATAAACTTCTGAACCATCCTAACGCTCTTGTTTCCAATCTTGCTTCCTCTTCTATTCCTGACAACCCTCCAAGGGGTCTGAAAAGAAGATGGCCTAGGGATCTTCTAATGTAGAACTTTAATTTGAGTTCTGCTAATGGGTAGTTTATCTTCATGTTGTACATGTCATGTTACCAATGTCACATTTACTTGTTGCATTTTTCATGTAATACAGTTGTAAATTTCATATAAAAAAAAATATTCCTCAATCGTTTGGCTAATAATTTACGACTATTTGAGAGTTCTGATGCATTGGAGTGTTCTAATTGAATCTTTACAATCATTTTTGCTCTAATATTTTATATAGTTAATACTTATAATAATTGGAATTGCGGATAATATCTCCAACAGTTGTATCTCTATATTTTATTTAAAAGTTTATAATAACTATGATTTTTTTGTATTCAGGAGCCCGTTGATATTTCGACAGCCTGGGTTGTCCAGTGTTTCGAATTTGTTTGTCTTACCTTTTCGTAAGACAGTTTGGATATCGATTGTGGTAGTGACGTTTCTGTATTCCATGGTCTTGTTCCTCAACCTCTTTCTCAAGATGAGGCTTTTCCGCCTAAAGGAAACAGACGACTCATCAGTGGCTGAAATACTTTCCGTCATTATGGCCTACGTTTGTGGACAAGGTTAATTTTACTTTTATATTGTTGTAATACTCAATAAATACATTTTTTAAAAATTACTTCACATATGTATGTTATTCAATTTTTCTATTTCTTTTTTCCTTATTTATTTTCCTTTTTATTATTGTTTAGGAACAGGGCTTGAACTGAGGCCAGGAACGGGAAGGATTACTCTGTGCATCTTATCCATGTTCTGTTTTTTTCTCTCTGTGTCGTTTTCTGCCAAAATTGTCGCACTTCTACATTCTTCAGCTCATACTATCAAGTCATTGTCAGATCTAACTCACGGCCCGATGTCAGTTGGGATGCAAAACGTCGTTTACAACAAACATTTTTTCTCGGTAATTACTAAAAAAAGAAAAGATTATTACATTGGTAAGCCACAGTTGACATAAGTTCATCTATTTATTATTTTATCATATACCACACCTTCTACAGATTTCAAAAGACAAAGAGGTTAGCGAATTATTTCAGAAAAAAATTCTGCCTCAAGGAGAAAAAGCTATCATGAAACCAGATATTGGTATTAAGAAAGTTAAAGATGGTCTTTATGCTTATAAGGTACTTTAATGAAGTTTGATTAATTTTAGAATTGTAAATCCTAAAATACTCTTATCATTTTATTTTTTTTTTACTTTAGGTGGAAACTCCCTGGGCTTACACTCTTGTAACTAGAACATTTGAAGATAAAGAAAAATGTGATTTAGATGAACTGCACCCGTTTAAAATGCCAACGGTAGCTGTGGGTCTCCAAGAAAAATCGGGATATAAAGAACCAATTGCAAGGAGGTAATGGTATTTCTGTCATTGTAAATCTGGTAAAATATAAAATGATAGATTGGCTGTATTTGCTCAGGCTCGTAACAAGGGAGGGATAAAGAGGGGAAATATTATTTTGTCCTTCTGCTGTCAATCCAAGTGTCAAATTAAACATTTTTTTTAATAAAGAACAAATAAAGTAAAATTTTTGACCTGATAAATGGATCTCGACCCTCCCACTCTGGTTAGAAAAGGTTTGGATGTGGCTATAGAACAACCTCTCCGTATGCCAGAAATGGCGAAGTAGGGCGAAAACCAAAGAAATAAGTAAAATTTGGCATGTGGATTGACAATGGAAGTACAAAATAAGACTTGAAAATTGCAATAGTGCTGGCAGAAACGTTCTATTAAAATTGTAATATAAATAAAACTATGGTGGTTAAATGGCCTAGTGAACAGAAGAAATTAGGAAACCAAAAATAAGAAATAAGATAGAAGTAAGTTCATCCACTTCTTGCTTCTGTCAACACATTGGCGTAGGTAGAGTTTTCAGCCCATTCCTCAATTCCATTTACGCCTCTAAAGGCGGAATTCCACTCTGGCAACACTAAACGAAATGTAGCTTGATACTTGTTTCCTAGTGTTGCCTATTGTAGACGTCCGACTATGTGGCACAAAATTTAATTGATGTCGCATGCGGAATTTGTTGCCCCCACGTCGCATGCGCTTTATCGTACACTTGTGTAGCGTGCGACTAAAGCGATTCCTTTCAGGCAACTTCAGTTTGGTATATCATGTCATTACAAACAGTCGCGGTAGCTGCATATTTGGTAATCGATTTGAATCATAAAAAGAAAAGAAAAACACCACGATATTATAGAAGAGAACATTGATAAATCGATGGTCAAGAAATTCGGTATAATTTTGTAAACTATTAAAGAATAGTGGAAAATTTATTATAGGCCGAGAGTCTGTGAGAAAAAAATCGACATTATTTGATTAAAACTCTAAAAGCATTTTTTTTTTTTTTAGCTTGTATATAAAGCTTCAGAAATGTAAAAACAGGGTAATGAGGTATAAAAAAAAATTCATTAGGAAATAACGAACCCAGTCCGAGAAATATAATTGATCTATATTAAAACTGTTATTACTCAGTGGACTCGGTCTAATCCCCTAAAAAGACTCTTTTCAGAGCCATTTATAGTAACATTTATCAGTTTTTAATGTATTTAGTAAAAATCAGCGTTCGTTGACCGTGGTTAACTAACATATCACTTAACCAAATTATTAAGTTTAAGTACTCGTTCGACGTACAATTTAACTTTATTTAATTAATGAAAGAAAAGGTTTTTCGCTTTATTGCAACGTTTTTTGAACTATAGGTGAAAAAAAAAAGAAGGTCGAAATAATCTGGTTTTTTGGTTGTATAAAGTTTAGCCTTGGTGGCCATGCTTGTTTTTCCGTCAATGCCGCATGCTAAATGTTGCCTCAGTGGAATTCCACCTTAATATCCCTCAGCACCCTTGCAACATAATTTTCATCTTCACTAGCGATATATCAATTCCGACTTCCCTTAGAAATCTAACTGAATTTATTTATTCAATAAATTTCATTGATTTATATTCAAATCTATGTTTGTTTTCATAAAATGTTAATATTTGTACTGTTGACATAACTCGTTGACATAATATAAATGGAGTTGAATTAATGGAAATGACCTTTAGTCTGCAATTATTTTAGTACTGAAGCAATCATACCAAATTTAAATTTTGTACTGTAATTTACAACTATAATGTTGAAGAAATACTTTGTATTTCACTCAAGTATGCACTTCCTACATCAAGTTTTTTTTTTCTTAACGATATTTACAACTGTATTAAAGAAATACATTTAGTAAATTTGAACATATGGATATTATGACGTGAAAACACTTGCTGAGTTTTTGCACTCTAATGATATGTCTACATTAGGAGATCACGGGGCCACCTTCTTTTCAGAAACCTCGGAGGTTATCATGAATTGAAGAGGAAGCAAGATTAAAAACGAGAAGATTGGGATGGTTCTGAAGTTTACTATGGAAGGATAGGTATCTGGATTGGGCCAAATCTGAAAAATAAAAAACCTTAATTGTGGATGGTTTTATTTGTAACAAAGTAGGGAGCATTGAGGATTTGACGAAGGATTTTGTATTGTAAGGATTGGATACGAGAGGAATTCGATGGTTTAGTGGTGCCCCATAGCTCAACTCTGTAAGTCCAAATAGGCCTTATTATAGTCATGTATATGAGTCTTTTGTAATTAATTGGAAGTTTAGAGCATTTGTCTAGTAAGTGCTGAAGTAATCGGAAACGTCGAGCGGTTTCTTGTCGTTTCAGTCTGGTATGAACATCAAGTTAAATTAATATTTAAAATTTGTTTTTTACAGCATTATATTACAGCGAAATTTTATATTTGTCCATGTCTTTACTAATAGGATAAGGAGGGGCATGATGAAGATAAATTTTTTTCTGGGCCATTGTAAATAGATTTAAGAAATGAAATTTTTATGACAACTTCTTTACTACATTACCTAATACCGAGAGTTTTTGCTATACGGGATAGAAAGACAAAAATACCAGAGGTTTTAAAACATCACAATGGACAAATAAAATAACTTTATCAACTTATAATATAAACAAGAAATATAAAACTGTGAAAGAAACTACAAACTATTATTAAATTATACAAACACTTAAATTTATTTAAATGCAGAGGTCGCATTCATAGTCCTTGTGACTGGTGTTTATCTGGCCCAATCAGGAACAATCAGAATGAGCCCACTTAAGGCACTTGCAGGACTGGTACCACAGCCCATCCTTGTTTTCCTCCGAGCACAAGATACAGAATTTATCTTTCCCTCTCACGCTATTTTGACCAAGCTAACATTTATCAGTAACTCCATTGTGAAAGAAATGGATCTCCAATGAGCCTGAGTTATGGATTTGTACATTCAGAATAGTTTAGAGAAAAAGTCGAAAAACTTATACTACTGACTCCTTGCGTTTTGAGATTCGAAAATTACTTCAATGTGGTCTGTATCTGAACGTTTAGTCACAACTTAACTCATCATGAACACATACTTGTTTATAATATTCAATTACATTGTCATCCACTATACTAATCCTATACTGGCAAGGATGTACTGCAGCCTGTGTTTGATAATGAAAATTATTGAATTTGTATAACGCCTTTTCCTACACCTGTGAAAAATTTAAAGAGAATGTGAGATGGTGTGGTTTTGACTCTTGGTTTGGTTGACTAATCAATTACATGGATGAAACAAAACTTTTAGGACTTTCAGTAAAGATATTTTTATTATTAGGTTAGTCAACGTTTCAAACCAAAAATGTACGTCATCCTCAGAGCTGTCATTAGGGATTCGAGACACGAACTCCAGCTGGATGATCTGCATGTTTAGGTCGAAACGTCGGCTAAGCTAATAATAAAAATATCTTGACTGAAAGTCCTAAAAATTTTGTTTCATCCAAAAATTAATTTATATGTTGTTCGTAACAACAATATAAAACTATGCTAATAATATTGGTTAATAAAAAGATTAAAGAGAAACACTTAACTTTATTGTGTAATTATCATAATATATTTCTTTATTGTTGACTGTTTAACATTGATGTTTTACTGAAATAAAGTATTCTAATTGTTTAAGTTAATGATTTTATTATTTCACAGTTTTTCCAGAATCGTGGAAACAGGATTAAAACAGCGCACAATGAATTTGTATTACCCTCAGAAGCCATTTTGCAATTTACATAACATAGGCTACTCCAGTGTTAAGCTGACAGATTTCAAACCAGCACTGGACTTCGTTTTGTATGGCCTAGTCTTTTCTTTTATATTACTCTTGTTTGAACTCCTTTACACGACCAGGTAATGTAAAATTTGAACTTTTAAATATACAAATTATTTCTCCTTCAACTTATTAAAACAACAATTCTGTTGGTTAAATGTGTAATTTTCAGAAAAGACAATTTTTCGTAATGAGTTTCAATTTTATCCAATTATTATTTTAAAAATGTTTAAATTGAATTATAGAAATATGTAAATTATTAGAGTTGGTTTAAATTGAAGCTAGAATAACCCTTCTTTATCAGGAATCCGTTTAACCCGTGCTACGTTAAAGATGTCGTTTCATCAAATGGGCCATGTTTCTTCTTAGCCATTTTTTTTTTTTTTTAATTTTTTATTCTTTCTGATAATATAATTCCTATAAAACTTTTTATTATATATTTAGCTAAACAAAGTGAAGCAACGATAACTATATGGGTACCAACATAATTTATAAAAAAATATAAATCGGTTTGCCAATATGCATTCTGAAAAGAACTTTTTATATGGAGGTGTGTGATAAAAAGATTCTTTAATGTTAATAAACCAATTATTTATTTTATTTAAGATTAAAAACAAAATAAACATATGTAACAAAATATCATTATTTCAAGAAAAGTTAGTAGATATCTCTATAAAAATTTCAAAAACTGTAAGATTATTATTCTAAGGAACATCGGTAAGACTAGAAACATTACAAGTATGAAGAGATCATTATTTCAAAAAACAACATTGTAAATGTAATATAGCAAAAACTATAATTTATGTTATCTCACATTTATTCTATCAGCAAGATATTGCCTACTTTTATTATATCCAGGCACTAGGCATTAAGCACGAAATAAGCCAGCTAAAAGCTTTGTCTGTAAAACGAATAAAAGAATTATTATTAACGAAACTGTTACTCGCTACAACTAAGAAACATAATAGTAATGAGAAGTAAATACGAAGAAACATAAAAATTATCAGTCTTAACTGCTGTGAGAGGTTTCCATATTCGAGGATCAGTTGTGAAATAGTTGGAGGTAGCACAGCTGAGAGGAGCCAGTACCAGAAGAAGGGGATGCTGAGAAACTAATTGGATCACAGGCGGATCTACGTGGGGGCGGCTTTCGGGCTGAAGCCCCCCCTCCCCCAAAATGGTAAAATCTAACCATGTTTTATAGAAAAAAATATTAAAAACTATCTCTTAAATTATTCTTGTTCATGTAATTACATTTAATAGGACTTCAAGAACCAGCTAAACACCATTCCATATAGGTAGTTAATTTCTTTCTTTTTTTTCCTAATTAATTATCGTTACATGTATATGAAAAAAAATCTTTCGGGCTGAAGCCCCCCCCAAATTAAATCTTGGATCCGCTAGTGAATTGGATCAAATGGGACCTTTGCGGGGTTAATGCGAAACGACGGTTATTATTATTATTCTCTCCTTTTTAGAAATTGTATTATGTTTTGCAAATGAATTCATTTTTACAGTTAATCATATTTCTGTGATTCGAATTATTATTTTTTTTTTTTTTTTGCAATAAAAACCATTTCCGCAATTTCATCCCTTTTGGAGCACAGTTCCACTAAACTCTCTCCCCTGAAGTATCTTCCATTCTTTTAACGATAGTGATCTCTGAACACTATTATAATTGTCCTTTGAGATAGATTGTAATATTTTTTAATAAAAAAAAAATAGTCTTCAGAAATTCATCAATTTCATAATTTTTTCCCATTCCATAATTTTTTTGAAACTATTCATTTTTTGCAATTTTAGTTATTTTTACAATTTATGCTATTTTCGCACTTATATTATAAGTGTTCTATACTCGACTAAAATAGATAGATAAAATAAGAGGAGCTTTATGAATTTTAGTTATTATTATTTTTATTATTTAAAATTTTATTATTTGGATGATTTTGCCATGATATCGAAAACAAAAATAATTTATATACCCAAAATCAACCTAGTGAAATCATTATTAAAAACCCAGTTGATGCCGCTGAATCTGTTTGGAGAAGCAAGTCTTAAAAATGTGAAGTACAGAGAGACAAATTGACAGCTGCAGATAAGAAACGTGTAAGGGACAAAATGAAAAAATAAAAAATAAGAATATTATATATTTTTGGAATTTAATACAATTTTAAATATTATGTTATTACAGTTATTATTTGAAGTTTGAAGGTTATTGCAATCCCAAAAGCTTAAAATATAGTGAATAGTATTAGAACTTTTGATGTGTTTAACATAGTTATGAAGAAAATTTAATATGAAAAACACTACAAGAGATAATGTTTTCATTTTAGGCTACATTAATAAAAATCTTATTTTAATTTATCGATTTTTTTGCTTCAAACTTAGCCAGAGATCATTTTAAAATATCAAATACTATGCTTTGATGTTTACTTTTTTACAATATGCAAATAACATTATTTTACTCAACTTTATGTAAATGATAGAATGTAGATGTTTTGTAAAAAGATTGAGTCTGAGAATTTACTGCTTTTTAGAAAGTGATGTTGAGATGAATAATCTTCTTTACAAATTAATGTTTGCTTTTCACATGCAAATATGAACTGCCATTAACAAGTTTTAATAATCAGAACGAAACTTCGATCCAGATCTATGCAAGGTTTAGAGTACAATGTTCCTCACATGTAATAAATACAGTATGCCTTCACTGTTTATGAACATTTTGTCTCAAATGTAAATGAGTTGTGATGTAATTTTAAATTGTTACAATCATCATTATGATCAAAATCTAAACAAATCAAACTAATAATCATTTAGTCATAATATTATTTTAATCCACTTATATTTAAATCTTTTAGTACTGTAAATAATTAAAAAATTTATTTAATTTATTCTGAAATTACATATCATTACAATTGACCTGCATGCATATTACTATTATATCTATACAAATTAACTTAATTAAAATTAATATATTTGATTGTGTTTTTAGAAAAAAAATAACTATAACTGAAAAATAATTATTAATTAATCTTATTTTTTTATATTTCATAGGCATTCATTCCGAAAAATGATAAGAACATAGAATGGCTAGCTGAAGAAGAGATTATAGATATCTTTTAATATTTTGTAAAATAAATCAATAATTTATAGAATTCACTAATATTTATTTGTTTTAATTATTCAAAAATTCCTTTTTAAAACGATGGATATAAAAACTTGGGACTTCATTGTAGATCAATTCCATATATATATGTGTATTTGTATAGTTTTAAATATCACAAAAGAAAGTTAGTTAAATCTAAAAGAGTTTTTAGATAACCTTCTAAATTTTTACATTGTGGCATTGATGGACACAAAGTGTTCTTTAAAACTTACCTAGCGAGTAAAGTAAAATAATAGTTTTTACCTCACAATATCATCTGATGGAACATTAGATACTTCATGCCGGAAAGAGTGAAAAAAATAAACTTTGTGGATTCCAAGCTATAGAAATTTGATGGAAGTTTAGGCTAATCGGCATATTCTCACAGATCGACAGAAAGAAAATCATGGTGTGTTATGCAGGAAGAAAGCATTTATATCAAAGCAATTGATGAACTTGATTTTTTCATTCCTTATTGGTTTATTATATTAAAAGAAATTTATAAAATCAGTGGTTTAGTGTTGGATGGTAAAGAAGATATCCGCCACAAAAGGAAAAATTAATAATGATCCAACTGTAAGGAAAAGGAGAGAGATAAAATTTTAGATTAAGAAATAATTGTTTAAGATAAATTACAACAATATTTTAATTCGACAAAGGTGAAACTACAGAGAGAATTTTTGATCAAACTATTTATAAGTGTTTTGGGAATAGTTTGAGTTCAAAAAACTGACCCAATGAATTCAAACACTATGAGCTCAAATAAACACAATGAATTGTGTTTATTAAATAAGCTAAAATGTTAGACCGATTTTTAGGTTCAATAGCTCGAATTACTCAGCTATAACTTGTGAATATACTGTAACACTGTAGGCTTAAAACACTGACAGATTATTGTATAAAATGTGTTTTATCTATCCATTAAAAGTTATGTAACGATTTTTTAAACAAATGGCTTGACCAATGATTTTAATTAAAGGCGATTTTGTGAATGTTTTGAAATAATTTGAGTTCAAAATATAGAAAAAAAAAAGATTAGATTTTAAACCGATATCATTACAACCCACTGTCAAAGGTTCAGTACATTAATAGAAAGTACTGTTTTTCGGTCAATGCTTTTGCAAAGAGGTGATTTGACCGACATGGCACCCAATCGCTTGATTTTCCCCTCTAGAGAGAAAAATACTTTATTTGAAACAGTGCTGCCCGACTAAATAGGGTTCCTCAATACACAACATACTCATCAATCCTTTTTTTTTTTAACATAGCACTTAATTATACTTAATCATATCTTTATATATATACAAATACTTTTTATAATACACAGCACAAACAATATCAATACTATAATATACTAATACACAGAATTACAATTATATAATATATGATGTACACATATTTCAGTGAAACCGATACAAGACAATTTCTGAAATTTATAGGGCAAAAAAAAATAAAAAATACACGGTATTCGAATGGCAAAGTTTTAAAATCAGAAAATTAGAACACACACACAGCAAGTAACATAGTCCTTTGAACATAGACAAAAAGATATGGTCACTTAAATAATTTTAAATTGAATAAATAAATAAATAACGATAATCAACCCCTAATTACCATATATGTGATGATGAATGATCCCAAGGGAGTCCAGAATAATACCCTCGGCCAACACTGCAAGCTCCCCGACTGCAACACCTAGTTGCACGAAGAAGCTCCTTGTTCTTTTATTAGGAATCATTCTGCGAGAGACGAACCTCCTCTCAAAGGCTTCTCACTGTGAACTCTCTCTCCCTCCAAAGGTCTCGTGGAATTTCTCTTTTAGGAAAGGGATGCATTTCTCGTAGATTTCCTTCTTTTCTCTTTCTATAGCTTTCTATTGCTATCATAGCGAACAGTTGGATCCAATACCAGTGCTGCCTTTCCGGTCCTGGAGATTGCAACTATATCCGCGTATCTTGTTGATCCATCACTATCAATACAATAGACCTCGCTGAAGCGTGTGAATTCCCTTTCCCTAAGGAGCCTCATCAATTCGAATTTTACCCTATGGTGCTGGCGTGTTATGAGGAGGGAGTTGTTGGGGGCATTTTCCCAGCACATGGGCTGGTGTTTCAGATTCTCTGCCGCATTTGGGACAGAGGGACCCAACTTCCTTCGACTGCCCACTTGCTCCTGGGACTCCAAGCAAGGGTTCATAGTTGATGTTAAGTTTCAAGGCGTTGGGCCATTCTGACCCCGAAAGTACTTGCTTCTGACATATATATTTATTAACTTTCGGAGTCTCTTTGAAATGCCTAACTTCAACGCCTTGTCACCTGCAACTGGCCCATTCTTCAAAACAATTCTCTCTCAGCGACTGTCTTAGAGCTCTC
This sequence comes from Nezara viridula, assembly GCA_928085145.1. Classification (NCBI taxonomy): domain Eukaryota; kingdom Metazoa; phylum Arthropoda; class Insecta; order Hemiptera; family Pentatomidae; genus Nezara; species Nezara viridula. The sequence continues at coordinate 148,882,356 of OV725080.1, read as the reverse complement.
ATGCTTCGGAGCCCTATGAAGCCGGTAGCCCTGATCAACATCCAGTCCCTCCGCACATTCGGCTATTTCGACGTTATAATCAAATATAGAGTGAAACAGGACATCCGGTACACTGGACAGTCGCCAGGCAATAGACCAATATTGCAAAGGAGCTTCCCATTGATCAGTACCAGCGGATCCTCGATACCTCCTTGGTGCATATAACATCGCCGATGATGTATTAGCGGAGAGCTCTATGATCGCCTTGATACTCCTGCGGATATTTATATCAATCTCCTCCAATAACGCAGGACGTATCTTTGTAAGGGGCGCTGTCTGGAGAGGGTAGGTAAGTTCCGGGAACACATATTGATTAACTACATTGCTCTTTTGCTCCGGTTTAAGAAGGCAAGAGCTCACCAATTTATCCAAGTCGTTAATTTTTTTTATCTTTTTCTCATTTATCGCTAGTTCTCCCGAGAACCTGCATCCTAAATATTTTATAGTATCATCTGCCTTTGATGTATGAATGACTTCTACGTTCCCAAGGGAGAGCTTTGTTTGTTGGAGCTCTCCGTTATCCATTATTAGGCTCACGCTTTTCTTCGGATAAATACCCTGACCAATCTCGGCGAGGATCCTCTGTACACAGTTAATTATCCTTTCTGCAGCACCCTTGTTGCGTGCTGAAACAGCCTGGTCATCGATCCGCGAAGCCTGCGAGAACCACACATTCTTAAGCGCTGGTATGCTTGTATCCATCATGCTTGAAAAATTCTTGCTCACACAGGTCGTGGTATAGACGGTCTATAGCCAGGTTGAATAGTGAAGGCGACGAGGGTCCGCCTTGGGGTACTCCTCGCCGCACGTTGATCCAGCTTGTCGCACGGGCTCCTGGTCCAATCTTAATTGAGTTGGTACCCAGCAAAGCCGCAATCACGTCTTTCAAGTCTGGTGAGACCCCTCTTGCCTCTAGTGAGCTAATGATATGGTCGTGACCAACGTTGTCAAAAGCGTCACAAAACATCTAGAAACACCACCTCGCAATCAATCTTTTTACATTTGGCATCCTTTATGATCGTGTCGATGATTCTTGCGCTGACATGTGTTCCCGGCAGGCCCCTGATGAAACCTCTCTGATTTTTGCTAAAGGTGATCTTGCTGGAGCTTAATATATAATTTAATTAAGAGTATCCACTATACCCCATCGGAGGATCTTCTGATCTCAGGTTCGATCGGCAGCTGATGTAGCAGAATTACCTACCACAGCCAGACTCAAACCTTGGACCTTCAGCATATGAACAAGGTACCCTATTCACTGAGCTACCCGGTCCCTTTTTATTACATTTGGAACTGACAACGACTCTTAAAGAGAATGACACAGATCTTAACTGATAAGAATCTGCTAAAGAGTTTGTTTATGTCTAGAGCGAGTGGAAATCCGAACGTTTTTATTTAATTAAAGTAGATATAATTAAGTTAGGAAGTCGAAAAATCATTCCGATTACTTAATACAAATCAGATGTTTAGCATTGAGTCAGGATTATGATTTTCGAACTAACACAAACCAATGAATTCCTTTGCCGTTCATTTCAGAGCATTAAACATAAATTTAAAGAATCTAAGTATATCGATATCTAAATGTTTCATCAGAAAACAATATATCGATATATTTTTCAAAACGATCATAACTTTATCATGAATGTAACCTTCTTTCTTATCACTACGACGGTTTGTTTGTAAACAGTGAACTTGTAAATCCCTTATTAAAGATTTGGGAACAAGGATTAGCCAACCTGCTTTTGATGTTTAAATTCGGCGTTTCTAATTAGGATGTATATTTTAATTTTTTTTATTCCTACATGTGTTATTTCTTAAATGCGCTTATCAACATTAAAACAACTTAATTGTGTTTCTCCGTGGTTTGTATTATTTATCATAGAAACAATTTATGTAGTTGATCTTTATCAAGTTTTGAAATTATTTTTTATTTTTTTTTAGTTGGGTAGAGTTATGGAAAATGTTATATGTACAGTTGTTCAGGAGAAGACAGCAGAGGAATTTATTTCAGTTCTGAATAAATATGGAGTGTGCATTGATTATAGCAATGATTATGAAAGATCTAAAGCTATTCAAGGAATCTTTGTGGTGATTACTCTTTGCTATAATTTAATCATATTATGTGTGTCAGTTATGATGTAAAGATCACTTGTAAACGAGCTTTTTCTTAACTTCTTACCAACTCAATATTAAGACTAGTGGATTTTTTTTGCTTTTTTAAAAACCACAGTTCAGGGTTTACTCCTAAATAAGTAATAGTAAATATGTTACTTTATCAAAAGTGTCACTCCGACATGGGAGCTGAGCGCATTATGAAAGTAGTCAAGTTTGTATATATGCTACAGAGTTGACTAATAACTAGACCTTTCTAAGAACTATGTTATTGAAGTCGTTTGACAATGAAAGAAAAAAAAACTTTTTTATCACCTCTATTTAATTTAGTGGGTGAAATTAAGCTATTGTCATCTAATAAAACACGAAGCTAATAATTTCGATTGCCAGTAGTAATCCCAATTTATGTTATATTGAATATAAGTGAACTTGGTTGTCAACACTAAGGTAATTTTGGAATGCCGTTTATAATGTGATCGTTGTGATCTTGCCCCAGCAGTAGAAGTGATATTTGCTAAGTTTTATCATGAATTCTTTCAGTAAAACTAATCTTCGAAATCTTTTAGTTCAGGTAAAATATAAAAAATATATTCCTATTACATATAAAAATTAAACAAGCATGTTTTAATTGCCTGTTTTTGGTAAGTCTATTTTACTCATTTATTTACAAACAAAAAGTATATTATTTTTATTTTTTCTGTGACTGTAATCTCTAACTAACTTCGCAAATATATTATTTATATTCAACTCTTTCCAATTTTTGTAATTTGTGCTGCACTGTTTTGTTTAATATAAAAATCTTGAAATGGATAAATTGCAAATAATAAATGTGCAATGATTGACTTATCTTTATCTTCGAACCTTATTGTTGGAAGTAAATTTGATAGGAAAGAATTTCTTTATTTATAAACATTGTAATTAAACATCATTGTCATTTATATGTTCATACTACCTATGACTTCTTTCTTTCTTATTTCTGGTAATAAAAATATCTCTGAATACATAAAATTAAAGAAGGCCATATTTTTTATTAATTTAAATTATTAAATAATTATTATTTTGATTAATTATAATTAATTTAAAAAATATATACATATCAGATATACCTGAAATTTATGTTTTTACGAATTCAAAGTTGGGAAAAAAAAGAAATATAAGAAATAAATAAGTAAATAACGATTTTTTTTTATGAGATCATGTTTAATTTTTTGGGTTAACCTATATGTATATTTAATATTGTGTAGTTGATGATTATTATTTTATAAATCATATAAGATAATGAGATCATATTTTGTCTTAATTTTTAATTTTTTTTTATATTATGCATTGATTACTATTTATCACAATTCAACTAAGGGTACTTGAATAGTCACAATATAAATTATGAAGTAGAAAGTGAGACATCGCCGTTGTTGTTTGACTGCATTAATATTGCTATTATAAACCAATTTTTACATTACATATTTTTTTAGGGTGTTATCAACAAAGTATACGATGTGATTTGGAAAGGAGAAGGAGGCCATTCCGAGCATGATACTCTTTTTATGTCTGTCAAGAGCTGTATGAATTTTATTTATTACTTTGTTATTATCACCATTACTATTCATTATTTTAATTTGTGAATATTTATTTTCAGTAATATCCAGTAGGAGGGAAAGTCAACCTTTTCGAGTTGGCTTTGTTGGAAAGATCGTTTCTCAACTTGTTGAAATCAATTTAAAGGAAGGTGATGCGATTGGCATATTAAAACCAAAATTTTTTTATGCATTGGATATTCCTACATTATGTGCTGGACTTGAAAATGTTGTAACATGGATAGCAAAAGATTTGAAGGTAAGCTGAATTTTTTATTAATTATATATTGTTTATAATTTTGGTTGATTTTCTGGTATACTGAGATATAAGGAAATTCTCTTTAGCTTTGCTCTTCTATTTATTTTTGTTTTATTTTTTTATTAATTTGCTCTCTTCTGAAGGATCGATCTCTCATGTTTATAAAATTTCTTATAAAATTAAGTTAAGAAAGTTTAAAAAAATCAGTGAAAGCCCTTGTTTATATAAAATCATGAAATTAAAATGATTATATTATTAAAAAATCAATATAAAATATTAATAATAATAATAATAATAATAAGGCTTAGCGAACCCGAAGGTTCGATGCCGACACCACCAATCGCTTGTTACACACCTCCCTCCACCGTTCGCCGTCCAAACCCAGTCCCTTCAGATCGGCTTTAATGCAATCCTCCCATCTTCGCTTCGGTCTACCCCTCGGACGCTTACCATTCGGCACAGCAAATATTAACCTTTTAGGAATTCTCTCGTTACTAAGCCCAACAACTTTACAAGCCCATTTGATTCTCTGCGATGAAATTACCTCAATTATATTACCCGGATACATCTCACGCAATTCGGCGTTGTGTAACCGTCTGAACTCTCCGGTTAACTCATCCTTTTTCGGTCCGAATATTCTACGCAATACTTTATTTTCAAAAACCTTAAGACGCTGCTCATCCCTTAATGTAAGCGGCCAAGTTTCGCATCCATAAAGAACTGTAGGTAAGATAATTGTTTTATAGATTCTAATTTTTAAGTTTCGGGACAAGAGGCGCGAACTAAGTAGTTTTGTCACAGAAAAATAACAAGCGTTCCCCGCCTTCAGTCTAACCTTAATCTCTTCTTCAATTTCGTTTTTTCTAGTTATCGTAGAACCTAGATACCTAAATTTATCTACCTGTTCAAACATATTACCATCTATATCGATATCACCAGTAGTATCGCCATTTTTGCAGCTAACCATATATTTTGTTTTATCCACGTTTATTTCGAGTCCTAGTTCTTTCCCGGCTTTCATTAACGTTGTCGTATTCAGTTTTATAGTTTCAACGTCTTCGCTTAACAGTACCAGATCATCAGCATAGCCCAGCACGGATGTTGTCCCGCCCAGATCCAACCCTTTCTCGGTTCGCATTACCTCCCTAATGGCATGTTCTAATGCCAAATTGAACAGGACAGGCGAAAGAGAATCCCCCTGTTTTAAGCCCGAACGAACCTCAAATTTTTCGGACAAATTATTACCGATTCTAACTTTATTGAGTGTCTCCGTCAAGCACATCCTGACTAGATTTACTAGTTTTTTTGGAATCCCCTGCTCGATTAGAATATTATACAATTTCTGGCGGTCAATAGAATCGTAAGCCTTTTTAAAATCTATATACAGCTGGTGAACAATACCGTTATACTCCAATTTTTTCTCTAATATTTGCCGTAAAGAAAATATTTGATCAATAGTCGAACGATTCCGTCTAAATCCGCATTGGTAGTCTCCGATAATTTCCTCGGCGTATTCCGTTATTCGACTGGTTAAGATTAAAGTGAATATTTTATAACATACCGGAAGGAGTGAAATTCCTCGATAGTTATTACAATCCGTCCTCGGACCCTTTTTGTGAATCGGAATAAGAATAGATTCTTTCCATTCTTCAGGTAATTTTTCGTTCACCCAGATCTTTTTAACCAACCGATGTATTTTAGAAACTCCAGCTTCCCCGCATGCCTTAATTAGTTCAGTAGGAATATTATCGATTCCCGCTGCTTTATATGATTTTAATTTTCCGATAGCTACTTCAACTTCCTCTTTAGTTGGTCCTTCTATTAACGGTTCAGCACTCTGGTACTCAGAAGGAGGACACAGATCATAATTTCCCGTATTTAAAATATTGTCAAAGTGGTCCTTAAACTTATTCAATATGTCAACCGGGTCGGTCAGAATATTGTTATTATCATCCCTAATTCCAGACGTTACGGGCCCTACATATTTACGTGATCTGTTTATACCTTTGTACATGTCTCTTACGTTATTTTCGATTCTATTAGTTTCTATTTCAATTATTTTATTTTTAAGATACTCCCTTTTTTTATTTTTGAGCAATTTTGTCGTTTCGTTCTTTGAGATTCGGAAGTATTCCAGATTGTCTTCGCTAGGATTATTTAGAGCTTTTAATTTAGCGGCTTTTCTTTTTTCACACATGTTTAAGCAATCTTCATCAAACCACGGTTTGTTATTCTTATTTTCCTTTTTTCCTACGACACGAGTTACCGACCGCTTTAATATTATCTCTGATCTCTATCCATAACTTGTCAATATCCTCGTGGTCCTCGTCAGGAAGCTCTAAAGCTTCAAACCTATTCTGAACATCTAGCTCGAATTGGTTTCTAATTGATGGATTTTTTAATTTTTCCAAATTAAAATTCTCAAAATCGAAACGGTTTTCTTTTCTCTTTTTTATATTAAGTTTTTGTCGAAGTTTCGCGATTACTAATTCATGATCCGACCCACATTCTGCTCTGCGATAAGACCGTACATTAATTATACTACTTTGCCAGCTGTGTTGTATCAAGACATGATCGATTTGATTTCGTGTTTGCGAATCCGGTGATGTCCAAGTATATTTATGAATATCCTTATGTTTAAACGTCGTACTTTTAATTATCAGGTTTTTCGAGATGGCAAAGTTTATCAGACGGATCCCATTATCATTACTATATTCGTGCAAACTTTCTTTACCAATCGTCGGAATATAAACTTCTTCCCTTCCTACCTTTGCGTTCGCGTCACCTACAATTATTTTCATGTAGTTTCGTGGTAGTTTATCATAAACCCATTCGAGTTTATCGTAAAATTCACTTTTGACTTCATCGTCACTGTCTTCGGTCGGACAATGTATGTTTATTAATGCGATTTTAAACCAACGTCCCTGAAATGTAGCTACCGAAATTCTATCACTAATGAATTGTACGTCCCTCAAAGCGGATAGTAATCTACGCCTAATTAGAAACCCGGTACCTAAACAATGATTCTCGCTTCCTCCGTACCAAATAGTGTACTTCCCTTCCCTCATCGAGCCCTCCCCTGGCCAGCGAATCTCTTGCAGAGCCACGACATCCAAATTGTACCCATTTACCTCATTCGCGACCGATTTTAGCCCCCCTGCTGTGTTTAAACTCCTTACGTTCCACGTACCAATATTTAAATCCCTATATTTCAACTTGCGCCATGAATCCCCTAAAGCAGTCCCCACCCGGAGACCCGAACGGGGGACTAGTTTACTTCCGGATAATGAGCGTTTTACCTTAGGAAGATCCATGACTTTTTGTGGTGTTTGGTGAACTAAAGATATGTGAGTAGGGCGTTCAATCCTACGTCACACCCTCCAGCAAGTCTGGTGGGCCCCTACCTCCAGCAAGTCTGGAGGTCCCCTCCCTCCAGCAAGTCTGGAGGGCCCCTCTCATTGTTGGTCAGCGAGTCCATCGCTAAAATCGTTAATATAAAATATTAACAAATATTAATTAATATTAATTAATTAACAAATATTAATTAATAATCTCTTTGTGTTGTTGTATGATAGAACTATTAAAAAATCAATATAAAATATTAATGATTGTATTTTACTAAAATTAAAATATCGGGTGGGTCCATCAGTTTTTGAATTTTGAAATCAAACAAGTTTTTTTCGTATAAAGAATAAATTTTACTCAATAACTCGTCGTTCCTATTAATGACCTCATGCCATCTTTCTAACAATGTCATTATTCTGCTGTCGTAAAACATCTGGGTTATATAGAAGTGAAAACTGATCGAGGTATGTTTTCACATATCTATCATCATCGAATGATTTAAAGTTGAGGGAGTTTTGGAGTTTTCCGGAATAAGTGATAGTCAAATGGTGCAAGATTCGGAGAATAGGTTCGGTGTAATAAAACATCCCATCCAAGTTACGTCAACTTTTGCTATGTGATTGTTGTTGCGGAGTGTAGTCTGACATCATGGTGGAATACAACATCTTTGTGATTGACTTGTTCTGTTGCAATGGTTGGTCCAATTACATTAGATGGGTGCAGTAGATCTTCGAATAAATTTTTTCTCCTTGTGGAAATAGCTCATAAAATAGCACGATAATCCCACCATATGGAGCGGGCCTTTGGGCTCGTTTGCCTTTTTTGAAATAAAAAACTAAATATATTAAAAATTTCTTTTATTATTTGATATATTCATTATGCTGTAGCATAAACAAAACTAATTCCAACGAAACCAAATACAAAAATTTCAAAGATCGGACTTATACCTTTCCAAAAAGTATCATTATTGTCAGATAAGGGAAAAGTGAACTGGAGATATTTGAAAACAATATCACACTATTAACAAAAACTGAACGAACTTATGGACCACCCAATAATACAGGCTTATGGTAGCTCTCTATCAATGTATATTTGGTATTATTAACTATTTAATCACATTTATAAGGTTTTCTTTTCATTTCAGAATAGTGAAGTGATTGAAGATGTAGCCAAATCATCTGATGAAAATGAATATTTTCAATCTCTCAAAAAACAGAACAATGGCAGTGATAATGTAAGAATAATCCATTATCTGAAATTATCTAGATAATCTCTTTGTGTTGTTGTATGATAGAACTATTAGACAAATACTTATTGATTTATGTTTTTTTTATAAATAGTAAAATATATATTGACAAACAACTCAAAGGAAAATCTTTAATCCGCATGCACCTAATATTTGTTAAATACTTAACGTTTCGTTATTTAAATAAAAACAAACTTATGAATTACTACATATGATTCAAATAATCCTATGATAATGTTAATGTGGAAGAAAATTCATTACGGTATATGTTAGTTATGTTTTCTTGATATTTCTCCGACTGGCCTATTCTCAGATATCCTTAAATCCAAAACTAATGACTATGGTCCTGACCAAACTCCTGTTAAAATTATCATTCTCTGTCGTTCAACCTTACTTGCAGTAATTTTACACATTTACAGTTACTCTCTCCAAAATTCCATTTTTTTCAAAGCCTGGAAAAGAGCCATCATCTGTCTGTTAAACAGTTTCCACTCCTTAATCAGCTTCCAATTTCAAAACTCCTTCGGTCTCTGGAAAAATTCACTGGAAAAATTAGACCACTCTCAGTTGAATAAATTCCTTGAGCAAAACTTTCTTAATCCTTTAAATCCAGTTTTTTATTCCAATATTCCACACAATCTGCCTTGTTAAAGGCTACCCAAGATCTACAATCCTCCATAGATAAATAGAAAATGACTATTCAAAAACTTTTGATTCTGTCACTTGCCCATATCGAATAGCATTCTAAAATGGTCCCTCTCCTTCTTATATCACCTCTTGAGACAGTTATCATTCCTAATAAATCTCCTTTATCTCTTCAATTAAGCGAGATGTTCCTCAAGGCTCCTCACTCTCTCCGATCCTTTTCTTTGTTTGCATTAGCTATCTTTCTGTTATTATATTTTAAATAAATTAACATTTTTCTTTTATTTTAAATATTTATTCTTGAATTCTTTAAAATGTTTATTGAAATAAAGTATAATTTTATTTATTTTAAATTTATAAATATATATTGTATGGATGATCAAAAATAAATCTGTTTCTAATTTTCTAATTACATATAAATATTTCTTGCTATGCTAATAAATTTATTTTCTATTTTACAGAAGAGAAAAAGAATACCTTTTCTTGATGAAGATTCTGAGACTCATTCCATTGGGAACAGCTCAACATCTGGCACTCTAGGTCATGATATACAAATGTTTAGAAGTCGGCCCGTTGAGTTAAAAAAACCTCCTGAAGTTTCTAAAAATAATAAATTAGTCCCGGACTCGACTACCAGAACACTTGTTCGTAAATACCAGAATAATCGGTGTATTGAAAAGGAGAACCCTCCTGAAAACATACTTGCTGAAAACTTAGTTTCACAAAATACAGCAAATGTTGGTAGTGCTGTAGATATTTCTTGTAGGAATGAAATTCAAAGTAACCTGATCTGTAATTTGGATTCAGCTGTCAAATCTGTGCATAATGATTTATGTCGTTCTTGCCATAATGTTGGAAACAACACATGTGGAATGCATTCTCACGCCACATCTTATAAGACAAAATGTTGCAGCTCCAGAGTTAATTTCTGTAATTGCCATACAATACCCGCTAATCATTTTAAAGAAAATTCTTGTTCTTGTAATTGCAGATCATCATGTGCTTGTTTCAACAATCAGCATTGCTCTTGCATCAGAAATAGTTGCTGTGGGCATAATGCCGTGCCTCAATGCATGCATTGGAATAGCTCTCATTCATGTCATACGGATAATAGTTCATGTAACAGGCATGTTGACCAACACTGCAGACCGATGAATTCATGTTGTAGGCCTTGTCATTCTCAAATAAATCAATGTTGTAGTCTACCCTGTCAAAATGGGTGCGTAAAGTCAAAATGTTTTCATAAGCAAACTAATTTGGATAAAGCTTGTGCATCATGCTGCAATAAGCCCATAGCTGCTCCGATTCATTATCATAATTCATGTTGCTGCAACCGTGAGAAAATAAAGACTTCTGCAAATATAAGAACCTCAAATTGCTGCGCTTCTAGAAACGAATCAAATTCAAAACATCCTAAACCAGATGATTCTAATGAAGAAATGAGTATAGAACTTAGTGAAGATTCCCATAAAATAAGTAGAACTAAAGAATGGATACACAATTTGGTGAAAGATCCACCACATCTTTTACCAGACATTGAGCATTCAGAAAATTTGGGTACTTCTACCCAAAATCCATCATTGGAATCAAGGGAAAGTATTTTGGAGGCTGGTGGAATTAGTAGTAAACAGGGACAGAGTCATTTGGTATCTTCTAACCCTATTGATTGTGTTACCAAACAAGTACCGCTGAAACATGTCGTTAAGAAAAAAAAACTTTTTTGTCCACTTGACATGTCTTCTGTAATATCAGCAAAATCAGTTTATTGTAATTCAACTATTATAGAAGAAAGTACTCCTTTTGATTCTGATAATCACACTGGTACTCCTCAAGACACTGGTTTGTCATCTGATAAAAATCAGGATAAAAATATTACCAAGAATATAAATTTATCTCAATCCAACAATATTGGTTTAGATGTCATTCTTACTGATCCTTCATCAGTTAACGAAGCAAATAATAGTAAAGAATGTGTTGGAGAGAAATTATACCCCGAAACAAATACACAAGAATCACTAATTACGAATCAACTTCAAAACAAAGAGACATATGGAGAAAACAGAAACTCATCTGAAGAACAGTTTCCAGAACTACGGATTGAGACACCTATAATTTCTCAAACATATGTTGAATCGCAAATTGAGGGAAATAGAAAGGATATATCAAACAAAATTAATCAAAATGAATCAGACATGGCTGACCATGATGGAGTTTCTTGTTTAAAAGATAATGTTAACTTTAATCAGCAATCTAAGGAACCAGCTGATAGAGAAGAAGTTAATTCCCACATTGGCGAGAGTAATAAAGAAAGTTCATTTAAAAAAGTATCTAATTTACATGAAATAGAATGCGATGGTAGAAATGATACAAGTAAAACTGAAAATTTTAAAGTGTCTGATTTACATGAAATTGATTGTGATGGTAAAAGTGGTACAAGTAAAAATGAAAATTTTAAATCTATTGAAAACAATGAAGTTATTATAGTTATAAATAATAAGAATAAAGATAATTCCTCTACGAAGAGCCTCGCTCTTCAAGATCATTCAAAATCCAAAGACTTAAGTAAAAGTAAAGAAATTGACTCAAGAATGGATTTTACTCTTGTTTGTGATAAGACGATCAATAAAGAAGGAATGAAGAGATCAAAAGAAAGTTCAGACGACACAATGGAATTGACATGTGAATCAGTCCTAGTGAAAAGAAAAAAGAAAGAAAAGTTTAGAAAAACAAGAAGTGTTGGGTCGTTGAGCTCAGGAAGAAATTTTAATAATGCATCTGTTTGCAGTACTGACTCATTTTATGATGCTCGTTCTGACGGTATCCTTTCTCTAAGGTCTAATAAGTGGTGTTTAAAGCCAATTAAGGAAGTCTGTGAAAAACCCAATTTTCAACTCAATTGGAAGGTAATATGTTCTTTTTGAAATACTGATAGCTTGATTTCTAATTTTTTTTTCTCTAAAGTTACTTTTAATTTATTTTTACAGGATGTAAAGAATTAATTTCTTATCATTAACATGATAGAGAGACTATTTTTTGTTCGTTTCTTCGTAATAATTATAGTTGGAAGTCAAACATTTTCCCAATTGAAATAGAAAAATGATATATGGAAAATGAACTTTAATAAAGCAATATATTCCTTTTCATGCTTTTGATTGTTTTATTTATATTTTATAGTATGTTAATGGATTTTCAAAACTTAAAAAAATTGTTTATGAATGCATCAAATTGGGGGGTTTTATCCATAGCCTAAGTTAATATTAATCAAAGAGCTTCACTTGATATGAACAAAAATATATTATAATTATCAAATTTTTCCCTTGAAGAAAATGGGTCATGGACCTAAATAAGTAATAATGCGATGGTGGGAGGTCTGGACTATATGTTGGATGAGGCAGGAGTGTTTCAGACAAGAGGTTTTCAATAAATTTTCACAAATTTCTAACCTTTTAGCTAATTGCTGAGGAGTGAGTTCGTGAGGTACCAGTCTACTGCTCTTTTTCACCTTCCCCATTGAGAGTAGATGGTGACTAACAGTATCTTTTGACACACCACACTCCCTGGCAAGTTTGCGAGTACTTGTAGACGAATTTGACTCAACAGCTTCCTTCAGAACCTCATCAATATTCAGTAATTGTCGCCTGGTTCCCTTCTTCCTTTCCAATGTCGTATCTCCACTGCTAAATTTTACAAACCAACGCCGCACAGTGCTCTGGTCAAGGACACCTTCCGCTCCATATTTAATAATTTAACGAGTTGCTTCAGCAGCTGTGAAATTTTTTTAAACTGAGGCTTTTTTTTGAAGATCGAGTGGGATTAAACAAGCTTAGAGAATGCTCTAAGCAAATGTAAATATTAAATTGGATTAAAATATTTACATTCCTTTGAAACCTTGAATTTCATAAAACGTTCATTTTTTTTTATACACCCTATTAGTTTGTTCTGCATAAGTCCATATTTTTTCGGATTATCTCTGATCTATTTTTGTACTACAAATTTCACAAAATATATTTTTAAAACATAATGTAATACAATCTAAACAGAAAAAAAATTTGTTTTTCTCTCAAAGATTACACTTATTTCATGGTTAGTATTTTCATTTTTTATAGAATTTAATTGCCAGTAATTGAAACGATATTATAGATACTGTCAATACTTCTTTGATTGTTAATATGTTTGTCAACAGTTATTATTTTCATCCTTTGTTATTAAGCAAAAATTAATTAAAAAATAAATTGTTTGTTCAGAAATCAAAATTATACATTCATGAGAAACTAACCAGAAGTGGTTTCAGAGTATGTAAAATAAATTGGATAATTAAAGAATAAAATTTCTATTTAAAAAATAGTACCATATATTATATTCGAGAGGAGTAAATCTACTGGCTTAACTTTTTCATATCAAGACATTTATACTTTTCCAAATTATAATTTAGAATCTAACGAATTTCCAATTTTTTTTTTACTTTCACCTGCCTATATATGTAATATATAGTAAGAGAAAGTATTGTGATCATGAAAATTTTCGAATCTGAGTTTTCAAAGAAAATACGCATTTTGAGGTACTGTGAATCCAAATAACCAAGTCCTGCAAAATGGTCTGTGTGTGTGTGTATGTTAGCAGTCTAGCTCAAAAACGAAATGCTGTATGAAGCTGATATTACATATTTAAGATAGGTATATACCTTAGATGTGACAGGAACATTTTCCTTAACATCGCCTGACAGGAAGTGCCACTTTATATCAACGCTGAAACACATTTTTACAATTTTCTCAAAAACGGCTCCAATTTTTATTAAACTCGGTGTATCATGGTATATTTAAATGATCTTTAATATCAATCAGGTGTTTTCTCTATTGATATCACTTTACAGAGCTTAAATGCCCAATGTTCATACGTCTTCCTCTAAAGTACCTTTAATATGGTTTATTTTAAATAATTAATCATCTCACATTATTAAGAGTTACGAAAAAATGCTAAATATAACTTTTGAAAGAATTTGGTAATTGAATAAAGGAGAAAAAAATAAAAATGCTTATCCAGGTCGAAAAGAAATCTCCAGAAATACTATTCAGAAGGTGTACATGTAATATATCGTTGGAAAGCGGAGAATTTTAGAAAAAACAATATCTAATATAGCAAGTTGTAGAAGATAACAGAGAGTGGCGATAATAAATAATAATTTTTGAAAACTAATATTATTTAACGTTAATCACATGTTTTCAATGAATTTAATGAAATTTACTAACTAAATGAAACTTTTAAAATATTTTTAAGTTTAAAAAAAAATATTTAAAATCCACCTAATCAAGGCAATGTCTTTGTTTAAAAAACTGTATCATTGTATTTGTGTGAAAGAAGAAGAAAAATATCAAATCATTTCATGGATGTATATAGCATATGTTTATAACCTTAAATATATTTACTGTAGTTTAATAATTCTGGATCTGATATGTTTTAATAATTAGGTATCAACATCCGTTTATTCCGAAAAATCGTCATGTAACTTTTTTGAAAATTAAATTAGCGAATAATTTGATGAATTTTCACTTTGTGAAATCCCAAAATTATCCTTCCTCTAAAGTACCATTTATTTAGTTTATTAAAGCTAGAAATTTAAGTACATTTTGCTATTTACAAATTTTTAAACTATTAATTCTGCTATGCTAGTAAAAGGTCAGTTTATGAAATGTGCTTAATGATGCATATACAATTAATTACAAGTTTAAATATTTCTTTTTTTTTAAATACTAAGTTTCCATTACTCTCAAATATTCTGTTTAAATATTTTCTGTTATTTATTTTATTATAGAATTTCTGAAATCAGTATCTCAGTGTTATCAGTTTTATTTAGGACGATTATAAACTTCTCAATTTGGTTTAATTCATTTTATTTATTTATTTTTGTATTTTATAATGCCTCTTGACTTATTTTGACCTCTGTCATTAGTCATCTGGCAGCTAAGGTGCTGTTCTAGGCGACAGCTGAGATCGTTTGGTTCTGTTATACTCGTATAGATATCCAGGGAGCACGTGGTTTATAATAACCGGACACGATCCTCTTTATTACAATGGTTTTTGTAAATGTTCTGATGGATTGCCTTGAGCTACATACCTTGCACTACTTATTATCCTTTCCTTCATATGGGATATAGACTGACCGCTTTCTTTTACCAGTTCTTTATTGTCCCTGCAAGGAAAATAATAATAATAATAAAGAAACAACCATTCACCTCTTAAAATAACTTTTAGTAGTAACAGGCAATATTATGCTGTATATCCTTGGTATGCTAAAAAATTCCAGTGCTTGTCTTCCAGTCTTATTAGGTCTTCCATCAACTTTTAAATATTTTATTACTTTCATTAATTTTTTTGTTTCTATGTATCACTTATTTTTGTTTGTTTGTTTTGATGTCTAGGCGCAAAACATACAGGTCATCAGCGCCCAATCAACTAAATAACACTACTTTTATACTGTTTGGATTGTTGGTACAAAAAATAAAAATAAAAAAAAGGATACAAATAAATAAATAAAAGGATTAATTGAATAAAATAAATAAATAAAGATAATAATAGACACTTATACATAATAAGATAGAATAGATAAATTAATAAACAAATGAACTTTTAAAATAAATAAATAAATTAAACAAATAATAATAATAAGTCTGCGAAGGATTATTAGTTATAAACTTGTCATATATGTTTTTTAAGTCTTTCATTGTCTAGGAACTTCATAACTTTGGTAACGATTTCTTCTTGATTTCCCAGGGATGCTGATGTATTCTGGGGTATTCCTAGATCTTTTAACCTTGCGGTGTAAAAAGGGCACTTTTCTAAAACATGTTTTATGGTTGATGATTGGTCACACTTTTGACATCTGGGGATAAGATCTTTTGTTATGAGGTGTAGGTGTGTCAGTCTAGTATGTCCGATCCTCAGCCGCGTGAGTCCGACCTCTTCTCTGCGACTGCTGCGTTTGGAGCTGCTCCATGATTGCACTTCTTTCTTTACTGTCTTTAATTTGCTAGGTGCGCTGTTGTCCCACCGTCTTTGCCATTCTTGGGATATAGTTTCTCTTGGAGGTGTTACAAGTTCAGATGGTGTCAAAAAAGCTTTACCGCGGCTTGGAAGGGTTAGAGCTTCTTTTGCTGCTCTATCAGCCATTTCTTTTCCTTTAACGCCTATATGGCTAGGCGACCAGATAAAATATGCCGTTGTTCCAACTCCATGAAGTATTTTTATAAGATTTAGAATGCAGTGTATCCCTGGATGGTCTGGATACATGTTATTCATGGCTTTCAGGGTACTGAGGGAATCTGATACCACAAACACTAGGTAGTATCAGGGGTGACAAAGGCTGATGCAGTAGATGTATCTCATTTAGATCCGTCAGTGAATATTAGGAGATGTTCAGGTAATGTGATGATTATTTCGTGGAATTTTTCTTTATAATCTGCAGGTAATGGACTATCTTTGGTGAATTTGGCAAGTTGGAGATTTAATTTTGGTTGGATATAGGTCCAAGGGGGTATTTCTTTTTCTATTTAATTTAATCTTATTTGTTTTAATTTATTTATAATAAGATACATTCTTTCTGCCAATGGTAATGTGGTATTCCTCTTTTCTTTAAATATTTTTGAAAATTTAAGTTGAAAGGCATATTGAAAAATTTATTCAATATATTTTACATATATTTATAACTTATTTTTGTTTTTAGGAAATGGAGGGATTGTCATTCCAGAGTGGTAAGTAATTAACTTTGTTGTAAATTATTAATAAATTATGAACAATTTTACATTTGTGCAAAATAAGTAATATTATGAATGTTGTATTTTGCCTTAAAAGTTTTGAAGTATAGTTAAATTCCAATACCAATTTTTACATTTTTACTTTCACACACCTATATATGAAATATATAGTAAAGGAAAGTATTGCAATCGTGAACATTTTTGAATCTCAGTTTTCAATGGAAATACACGTTTTGAGGTCCTCTGAGTCCAAATAACCAAGTTCTGCAAAATGGTGTGTGTGTGAACAGTCTAGCTTAAAAATGAAAAGTCGTACAGAAGTTAAGGTTTTTATATGCATGTGATGTTACAGCTACTTTTTCGATAAAATTGGCTAACCAGAAGTGCCTCTTTATAGGGAATAAAGTATTAATTTTTATGTAAAAATAAAATAATCAATTAATCTCTCCCTCCTCACACATTAATCTGAAATGTACTCAAGTAAATATCAGTGGAATCTTATAAATTTAACATTTTGTATAGCAATATAAGAAAATCATACTACCATATTGTCTAATGGCTAATGAAGAAGATATCTGCTGATATTTATACAACACCTAGAATAAAATACTGTTACTTGTTATTTTTTTAATGTCACAAAACAGTATAGAATTTTTTAGATGATACAAATTATAATTTCTTATTTAATTTTTTCTGTTTTTAGGTTTCTCTTACGATCTAAATTTATTTTCAACATTCATTGTCAAAGGAGCTATTATCAACATATTACCGAGTTTGTCAGAAGGTAATATTTTGTTTGTTTTTGTTAATGAAATAAATTACTAAATGGGTAATCTGAGATATTATTATTATTAATTCCCCTAAAATCTCATGGGTGGGACATAGGGTCGTCACGAAATTCTGCCAGGCATCCGATCTCTTGATTATTTTAAAACCAGAGCTCAACATTAGAGATTGTTTCAGGCTACTTGCAATATATTCTTCTGACATCTGTTAATAGATTTCTGTATCTTCTTGGTCACTTGCTTGGTGACTTTCCAAGTCTCGCAAGCATATAGCAGAACTGACAACATTTGTTTTGAAGATGCAAAATTTGGTCCTCCTCCTGATTTCTAGTGATTTCCACACTGCTTAGAGCAGTGAGAATACTTACTGTTTCTACCAGATTTGTTTAATTTTACTTACCATAAATTTCACAACTTTTATACTTGTCTACAAACAGATAGAGAAAATAATCTCCCAAGTCAAGAAAAAACAGTGTCAACCGACAAGATAAAAGTTAGTTTTTTTGAAGAAACATAGTATGTGATTTTCAGGTCTGCTCTAAACTGAAAATTATAATGTGTAAAATTTAATAGCAAATTAAAGATTTTTACACTAAAATATGCCTTTAGAATATGATCAATAAATACTTATTCTGTAAAAATATTTATTGATGTTTTTTTAAAATAATCCATTCAATATTGGGACAGACGGAAATTGTCTCCATTTGTTTATTTATTCTGAAATGTTTTTATATTAATAATCATGAAGAATGCTGCACTGAAAAATTATAAGGCTTAGATTCAGTTAGATGACTTAGCTGTGGTTAGTATCCTGAATGGACTGGTCAGTTATTAATTACAGTTTGAGGGACTTAGGATTTGGTTTGTAATATTTTGTTAATAATCTTGTTATAACTTGTTTATCTTTTTTTTTAGTCTTTATCCTCTAAACATTAAAATTCAATTTAATTGTTTAAATATTTTTTTAGAGAACTTTGGTAATTTGGTGGAAGGGTTTTGTAATGAAGGATGTAGAACAAAATACAAGTATGAAGACTTCAAAGAGATGGAACCTTTAAGTGTCTTATGTACTTTCTGTAGATATAATTATCATTTAGCCTGTCCTGGATGTTCCAAATCAGGTAACTATTTATTCAGAAAATTGTCTTTGAAATTTATTGAAAAATACTTTTAGTTTTTAATTATTAATTAATCTCTTTTTCCAATTTATATTATCATTTCCACATAACAATGAAACCTTTAGATTTTCATTTCCTCTAGTAACAATCTTCAACATGCCACTGTCTTTTTATAACACAATCCTATTGAAATTCTTAGCATTTAAACATTGAATATTTCTTCTTTATTTTTTAAATAATTCAGTCTAAGTTTCCTTTTTGGCACACTATTCTCAACTTCAGAACTATTGATATTCCTGTAAACATATAAGCCAAAAAAATTTGAAGTTTTACCTGGTATGTAAATATGAAACTGGAATTTTTGTACAGAAAATAAATGTTAATTATTTATAATGGTTTTTATTGAAGGCTATACATTTTTCCCACCTCTCTGTCAATTTATAAATGCCATACCAGAAAAACTGTTGCTCTTTAGTGGAGAATCAACTTTCAAGCCATTTCCTTACATTCTCATTGGAGGTGAAGCACTGCTGACCAAATGTGTACCTCGTCTTAGCAAATAAATAATCATCATCATCATCATCAATCGGCTCTATAACCCATCACTGGATCTTGGCCTCCTCCTATCCTCCAGCTTTGAACACAGAACAGGGTTCTCGAATCTTCGTTTACACCATCAGCCCATCGTAATTAGGGGCAGTGAATAAAATATCTTACTCTTTTTCCATGTAATTCTTTATCGAGGAGTTTCCTAGAAATTTCTCGTGTATCCATCCTGACCACATGACCTGCCCATCGAAGCCTGCCAAGCTTTGTCATACCAACATATGTTTCCTTTAATAAGGAGTACAGTTAGTTGTTTGTTCGCCTTCTCCATGTTGTGTTCTCTCTTAGTGGACCATAAATACGTCACAAGATCTTTCTTTCGAATATAGAAAGGTTTCACTCTTCACTTTTAAAAAAGCCCATGTTTCCGATCCGTATGTAAGAACAGGCCTGATGAATGTCTTGTACAGTCTTATTTTGGTAGTTCTGGAAATTAAACTGCTTCCAAACTGTCGGTGAAGTCCAAAATAGCATCTATTAGTAGATCTTATTCTTCTTCTTATTTCAGCCAAAATATCATTATTTTCGTTTACTTGGGAGCCCAGATATATAAATTCATTTACACGTTCAAACGTGTAGGATCCAAATTGTACTGTAAGTTCCTCAGGAGGCTTCATTTTGTTAATTATGTATTTAGTCTTCTGAGAGTTCACGACAAGATCCATTATTTGACAGATGACTCAAGAACAAGGAAGGCCTCTTTTACAACCGTTCTCGATCTTCTAATGATGTCTAAATCATCTGCGTAGCCAAGGATTTGAATTGCACGATTGAAGATGGTTCCTCTTGTCTGAATTCCTGTCTCTCTGATCACTTTTTCCTAACATAATTTAAACAATAGGCATGCAAGGGGACCCCCTTCAGAACAAGGAGACCTCCTTGTCCTTGTTTTTGATATTCTGGTTGTTTTTCATGAAATACTCTATTCAAATCAATCATTTATTGTTGATTGTGTTCAGTATTAACAGTTTCTGCAGGTTTTAGGAGCTCGTAATAGATCACACATGCCTTCCACCTTCTTCATATCTAATGTTAAAATTACTACTTTTGCGTTTTTTAAATCACTATGCTTTATGAAGAGCATTCTCATTGTTGTAAACTTTGACTAGCATTTGATGGGATTCTGCAGCATTTTTTTTTTAATGTTATCTGAAAACTAATGCTGTCAACAGATCATAGTTTGTAGATATGAAACTCGAAATGTTCAACACTGTTAAAATTATGTTATATAAAATTTTTGTTGTTTATTGAGTTAAAAATCTTTATCAGCTTAACAGTTGGAAACAAATTTATGCCAATAATGCTGTTTATTGGTACAGGCATTAACAACTATGGATGAATTTCGATTTCATGTTTGCACATCTGATAAAATATCTGCTTCTTATAATATCATTAAATTATTGTTGCTAAAATCTGACAGAGGACTTATATTTAAAAAATAAGGAAGACATCTTAGTAACTGTCACTCGACTGTAAAAAATCTCACTCACATTGACCAATAACTTTTCGAGTTGTAGTTGCCAGTTGATAACTGTTTTTTTTTACAATTCCTAAGATTCTGTGATTCCATTCCTCAAATTTTCCAACAGTTTTCAATCACTATCATTATTTGGCATATAGTGAACTATCACCTTAGGGCAGAGATGAAAATGAGGAGACTTTTTCAGAAGATTCATCGTCAGCTTTCCCAGGTTCTCATATTTCTTATTGGTGTACCAAGTTTATTGATGCGTCTTTCCTTTTCCACTATTTTCTTCTTTTTTTTTTTTTGAGAATCAATAAAACGCTGTAAATCCTAGACTTCTCACTCTATATCCCTCTATTACCACCCTAAATACATGATCTCAACTTGCTGATGTATAAATCATGTGTTATTTGTGCTACTTCTTTATGAAATTATTGACCCATTTTGATTTGTCGATCCTTCTCTTTATATTGCTTTTAACATTTATTATTCCAAGTACTATGAGATAATTGACTAGTGTGCTTTTGTAAATATTATCTCGTAAATATCTGAACATTGTAATTATCCTTAGGGTATTTTAATCCCAGAATAAAATTATTTTGTATTCATTCATAGATGACATTAACTCTTGATCATTGCCTTATTCAAAGTTTAGACAAATATTCTGTGGCAGCTATTTTAAAATTTATCTTTCTAATTAATACATTTTTTCTTTCTTTCAGGATCAGAACGTCCTCTTTGCCTGTATTACAATTTTGAAATTCATCTATTTGATGGGGAAAATGTATTAAGGGTAGAAATTGATCATAAGAGTGGAGTTGATTTTCTAGGTAACAGTTTTCTATTCCTTGTTCAGCTTTGTATGTTAATTTAGATTTTTAATTAAATATAAAATGAACTATCAGCCAAAAACTCCCAACTTTGGCACACAAAGTTTTTATAGCATCTGTATGGTGTACAGTTTCATGTTGTTTGAAAAAAATCATTCTTAAATTATGAAATTTTTCACGCAATCGGGTCCTCCTATTCAATGGACCCACAATTTTGGGCTGACAGACTACTAAAAGTGAATCTTGAGGATGATGATTGTTTATGATTTAAATTTTTCCTGAAATAAGTCAGAAAATTTCGACCCGGCTCTTGGACTATCTGAGCCTATCGATAAGCAATCAACTGCAATTACTACCGAAAGGCATTTCATGTTTGGGCAACAAAAGTTGTTTAAAATTTTTCTAGTAGTGGAGATATTGAAGAATTATTTTTGTTTAAACTTTCCGAGTTCAACTTAATGAATATTCAAATGTTTATTAGACTTTTTCCATACAAAAAATTAAATTAACATTCTTGGAATTAAATATTTACAATACATCTATTTCAAGTATTTTTTATTAAATATTAGTAAATAATTATTACTTAAATAAAATAATTATTTATAAATAAAATTTATAGGTTAAAAATCAAAATTTGTAAATGATAAATTAATTAGAAAAACAATTCACTAATAATGCTGAGGTAATTAATTATGAGCAACATTTTTTAAAAATTATCAGCCAAACTGAAAGGAAAGGGAGGGTTAATCCAGGATGTGGGAGGGTGGTCTGAAAAGTTTCCGACCGCAACGTGAAGATTTCAGCACTTGTAAATAAAAGCATATGAATTTTGTTCTTCATCTGTTGACAGTTACCCACCAAAGTTTCAGCCATTTTGGACACACAGTTTTTATGTAAGAGTCGTTTGAGTGAGTTGATGTGTGTTTTTGTGAAAATGGACAAAATTGAGTATCAAGCTGTCATTAAATATTTGTTTTTGAAAGGCAATACGCCTAAACAAATCAAAGATGAGTTGGATTCTGTGTATGGGGACTCTGTACCGTCATTTACCACAGTGAAATTTTGGGCTACTGAATTTCACTGTGGTAAAGCCTTAAGAGCTTGGGAGATGAACATTCGGGATGTCCAAAAACTGCAACTATCGACGAAAACGACGACCGTCGAATTAAAGTGAGAGATATAGCAGAGGTTAATAACATGTCAAAAGAATGTGTTGGTGACTGTTTTTGGGACAGTCATGGAGTTATTTTAATCGACTATCTTCAAAAAGGCAAAACCACTACAGGAGCATACTACACATCATTACTTGACAAGCTGAAGGCAGAACTTGAGAAACGGACATATTTGCAGAAAAAGAAAATCCTGTTTCACCAAGACAATGCACCACCTCACACCTCAGTGGTTGCCATGGTGAAAATCAACAAATTACAGTTTGAACTGTTTGACCATCCGCCTTACTCACCTGGTCAAGCCCCAAGCAACGTCTCTTTGTTCCCTTATCTAAAAATTGCACTCGGAGGACATAGATTTTCATCAAATGAAGAGGCAATCATCTTCATGAACAACTTTTTTGCAGAGAAAAATGCTGAGTACTTTTTGGGCGGGTTACAGAGATGGGAGCATCGCTGGGAGAAGTGTGTAGAGTTACAAAATGACTATGATGAAAAACAAAAAAAAAAAATCAGAAAAAATGTCTTGTATTTTTGTCAGGTCGGAAAGAAACGTTTTAGATCAGCGTCGTATAAGCCTCTTTTCCTCCTAAGACTTAATAGTAAGATGATCATTACATCGAAGCTTTCTGATCTTCAAAACTTGCCAAGTGCTGTGTTATTCATAAAGCTGCACAGCTGGAGTTATAAAAAGTTATAAAACTAGCAACAAATATTATGTTATGCTGAAACTACAATTTCTTTTTTTTTTTCTTTTGTTACAGGTTGTACTCCACATCATTATTTAAAATCTGGCACTATGTATAAGAAAATTAATAAAATAATTTTTTCTATCACGCAAGATAAGTGGGTAACTCCTGTTATATTAAACGCTAAGATAGAAGTAAAGCCGAAATCAGGCGCATCAATTCTGACACTTGAAGGCACCTCTTTAAGGAAAGACCTTACGTTCAAAGGAAAACATTATAAATTATAAATAAAGCAATGAGCTGTCCATTTAGAAGTAATTACAGTACTTAACCCTGGTTATACAGTTCTATGATGAATTAATTTAACGATTCAAAAAAATACTTATAAGTTTTTTTTTTTCATATTGATTCGGAAGGTTTTCTAACAACACCTTCACACACACTCATTCTGTGTAATTGGGCTTGTTGACTTTGATATGGAACAAATTATTATCCCTCCATTTATCCCAGAATGAATGTTTCAAATAAATTCTTAGATAGAGTAAACTTTGTTGGTTCAGTCCATTCATTGGCTAATGACTTTAAACATTATTCTTGTTTAGTTTGTAAACTAGGAAAAAGTTTCATTGTGTTATATCAAGAACCATATGCACTTATAATTTTAATTCAAGGTTATTCGTAAACGTTTGTTCAATTTTTTTTTTTGTTATACTGTACTTTATATTGTCTGTTTTATTTATAAATATGAACATAAATCTAATAAATATGGTAAAGAGTATTGAAAAATTTTCTTGGGAGTCATTCAGCTTTGGAGCAGTCGATTAGCAGCCAAAAGAAATTATAGTAGTCTTGGTAGTTATTATGGACAAAGCATATTTACGAGTGATTGAGCTGTTTACAGATTTTGTGCCAATTCTATATGATTAACGCGTTAGCTGTGGTTACGGTCACCGGCGTCTGATAGATTTATTTCAGATGTAATGATTATTTATGTTTGTATTTATCTTTACATCTATCCAACTCCAATCTTTTGTATTCTGGTGCTTTTATGTGATTTATTGAATATTTTAAATTTTCTTTTGAGATTTCTGAGTTATAATTTTCAGTTGTTATAAATTAAAATTTTTATATAAATTTAATTTTTGACGCAATGTATTTCCTTAATGAATTTATTTTATTGGCAAAAAAACAAATACATTGAAATGTTAATGTTTCGATGAAATATTTTATTTGATATCTTATTTTGTATGAACAAAAATGATCTAATATTTATTTGTTAGTTCAAATGTTTACATTATTTATTTCATAATATTAAAATAAGTTTTAATGTTTTTTTGTTATCAAATTTTTTGAAATCTCTTATTGTTTTTTATTGCCCTAACATTTTCTTTATTATTATCTATATTTATATTATTTTTGAAAATTCAAAAATTCATTTATGTGGTGATTATGAAACAATGAATATCTTTCTAAACATTCTTAGATCTTCTGACTGTTGGTTTTAGAAATAGAGTACATCATATTTTTCTCAAAAGAGATGAGATATTGTATTTCTCAAAGAAACTTATTCATGAAAAGAAAAGTTTTCCCCTTCAATTTGAAACAGTTACATGTTTATTATTGAATGATTGTTTTATATTAATCTATCCGATACTACCTCAAATAAATTAAAATGACAATGGGTTATGTGCGTGATCACTGGCCTCACACTTGTGCCTATGATACCAGAAGTAGATAACCTTCTGTAATCATTTAAGAGAACCTCTACTGATATCAGAATTAGATATATATATATATATATATATATATATATATATATATATATATATATATATATATATATATATATATATATATATATATTCCATATTATTTTCTTGTATGGTTATTATTCAAACAGAAGAGTCATTTTAACTGCCAGTTAGTTTTGATCGGTGTTGTACTGTTCCAGCTTGTATATTTTTAAGTTTAATGTTTTATTATAAATTTTATTTTTATTTATCTTTTTATTTTATTTTTATATATCTTATTATTTATTTAGTATTATTTTGTTATTATCTAAGTTAGAAATTATTGATAAGCTCGGGAAGTGAGCCGTTTATATAATCTATGTTCTATCATATCTGACTTAGCTAAATTGTGTACATAGTATAAAAACAAAATATGTAACATACAAAAATGATAAAATGTTACTTGTAAGTATCCATTGAAGGTTGTATATTTTTAATGTAGTATTGTAAATAAATAATATTTTATTTTTATAATTGTAAATATTGGAAGTTTCATATCATAATATAAGTAACATAATCTTTGTACCTTACACAATCAAGTTTCAGAAGATTGTTTACACCTTATCATCAAGTGCAACCTGCTTTTTAATTATAATTTTCAATAATTTATATTATTTCATCATTAAACAACCTTTTGAGAATATTTGTACCTCAACAATAACGTGTCTGATTTTTTCTGTTACTTTTCAAATGAATTTATATATGCTTAATTGATTGTTAAGGACGGGATGACCGAGCAGATTGTGGCTTGAATTGCAGAGTGCCTGGTTCTGAACGTCGAGTTGTGAATGTTGTTTATAAACGTCTTCATTTTGATGGCTTTGTAGTGAAATGTAAATACCATGTTTGTAAAAAAGCTTTGAAAATGAAAGATTTTATGTTTTGTGAAACAAGTATACTTTTTTTTGCATGAAAATGTAAATTAAGTTAATTCCATTTGGTTTCTAAATGTTTTTAGAATAATGTATTTTTTTCCTTTTGTCACAATTTTTCAATTATTACTTTCTCCACCAGTGTCAAAAAATAAATTCACAAACAGAAGAAGTATGAAATGAAGTTATGGAGAAAATAAAACTTTATTTAATTATAACTCAAAAAGTGTACAGTCTATGGTTAATTATACAGATTTTTTTATTATTTTCTATTTTCTTTTCTTCCCTACCCTGCCGTCAATATGGGAGTATACAGCTGACTCGATATGCATTCCTGCATAACAAATCACTGCTGCAAGTTTTTCTTTTTACATTGTAATAAATTGATTTGATTTATACAGTAGCTCAGTAACCTTGTCTTAAAAAGGGTTGCAATCAGTAAGTTGCATTGAATGAGGGCAGAAGGTTTTTTTTTTCTTGTATGGGATGTGACTGACATGCAAAATACAAATTTTTGACATCGGTACCCCTCCAAATCACTTTTGAAAATCCTCAAAACTGCTTTATTTCCACACTTTCTTTCTATTTTCACCATGAAGAACATGTTTACGACAAAAAACTTTCAGTACATTTTAAAAATATATTAAACATACTTCAATTTAAGATAAAAACAGGTTCGGTAAGCTCAATAAGTTTTGAGATACAGATTTTCAAAGTTATGAAAATTTGTCAAACTTGAATATTGTAAACTATTTTTCATGTTTGATCATATGCAATTGTCTTTATATCTTCAATTCAGTCTTATTTGATTCAGTGAAGTAAATTTTTATTCATTTTAACGTTTTGAAGGAGGGGGGAAGGTTTAGTGGAAGAGTGAGAGATCACTTTTCACAACTAAAAGACTGAAATTTGGTTGTTGAAATCGAACATGTCCTTTTTTAAGAGTGTGCAGGACAAAGCAATTATAGACACTGCAAAACTGTCTGTGCACTGAATCGAAAATTCTGCCTTTAGTCAAATCGATGTGACGAGCATATCACCTATAGTCCAGCAAAGTGAGGGGAAAAAACTGCCTTACCCCAACGTTAAAACAATAAAGATGAATCTTGTAAGAAATTGTTTATTACTTTCACCATAATAACTGGTAAAAAATCCTAAAGGTTTTGATGGAGGGAGGCGGAGAAGGACAGAAAACTGATATTTTTTTTAGTTTTTTTGAGAATATCTAAAAAACTACGAACTTTTTCGTAAAGATTGTTTTGTACAGCATTAATAATAATAATAAGGCTTAGCGAACCCGAAGGTTCGATGCCGACACCACCAATCGTTTGTTACACACCTCCCTCCACCGTTCGCCGTCCAAACCCAGTCCCTTCAGATCGGCTTTAATGCAATCTTCCCACCTTCGCTTCGGTCTACCCGATCAATTATATTACCCGGATACATCTCACGCAATTCGGCGTTGTGTAACCGTCTGAACTCTCCGGTTAACTCATCCTTCTTCGGTCCGAATATTCTACGCAATACTTTATTTTCAAAAACCTTAAGACGCTGCTCATCCCTTAATGTAAGCGGCCAAGTTTCGCATCCATAAAGAACTGTAGGCAAGATAATTGTTTTATAGATTCTAATTTTTAAGTTCCGGGACAAGAGGCGCGAACTAAGTAGTTTTGTCACAGAAAAATAACAAGCATTTCCCGCCTTCAGTCCAACCTTAATCTCTTCTTCAATTTCGTTTTTTCTAGTTATCGTTGAATCTAGATACCTAAATTTATCTACCTGTTCAAACATATTACCATCTATATCGATGTCACCAGTAGTATCGCCATTTTTGCAGCTAACCATATATTTTGTTTTATCCACGTTTATTTCGAGTCCTATTTCTTTCCCGGCTTTCATTAACGTTGTCGTATTTAGTTTTATAGTTTCAACGTCTTCGCTTAACAGTACCAGATCATCAGCATAGCCCAGCACAGATGTTGTCCCGCCCAGATCCAACCCTTTCTCGGTTCGCATTACCTCCCTAATGGCATGTTCTAAAGAGAATCGCCCAGTTTTAAGCCCGAACGAACCTCAAATTTTTCGGACAAATTATTACCTATTCTAACTTTATTGAGTGTCTCCATCAAGCACATCCTGACTAGATTTACTAGTTTTTTTTGGAATCCCCTGCTCAATTAGAATATTATACAGTTTCTGGCGGTCAATAGAATCGTAATCCTTTTTAAAATCTATATACAGCTGGTGAACAATACCGTTATACTCCAATTTTTTCTCTAATATTTGCCGTAAAGAAAATATTTGATCAATAGTCGAACGATTCCGTCTAAATCCGCATTGATAGTCTCGATGATAGTCTCCGATAATTTCCTCGGCGTATTCCGTGATTCGACTGGTTAAGATTGAAGTGAATATTTGATAACATACCGGAAGGAGTGAAATTCCTCGATAGTTATTACAATCCGTCCTCGGACCCTTTTTGTGAATCGGAATAAGAATAGATTCTTTCCATTCTTTAGGTAATTTCTCGTTCACCCAGATCTTTTTAACCAACCGATGTATTTTAGAAACTCCAGCTTCCCCGCATGCCTTAATTAGTTCAGTAGGAATATTATCGATTCCCGCTGCTTTATATGATTTTAATTTTCCGATAGCTACTTCAACTTCCTCTTTACTTGGTCCTTCTATTAACGGTTCAGCACTCTGGTACTCAGAAGGAGGACACAGATCATAATTTCCCGTATTTAAAATATAGTCAAAGTGGTCCTTAAACTTATTCAATATGTCAACCGGATCGGTCAGAATATTGTTATTATCATCCCTAATTCCAGACGTTACGGGCCCTACATATTTACGTGATCTGTTTATACCTTTGTACATGTCTCTTACGTTATTTTCGATTCTATTAGTTTCTATTTCAATTATTTTATTTTTAAGATACTCCCTTTTTTTATTTTTGAGCAATTTTGTCGTTTCGTTCTTTGAGATTCGGAAGTATTCCAGATTGTCTTCGCTGGGATTATTTAGAGCTTTTAATTTAGCGGCTTTTCTTTTTCGCACATGTTTAAGCAATCTCCATCAAACCACGGTTTGTTATTCTTAGTTTCCTTTTTTCCTAGACACGACTTACCGACCGCTTTAATATTATCCCTGATCTCTATCCATAACTTGTCAATATCCTCGTGATCCTTGTCAGGAAGCTCCAAAGCTTCAAACCTATTCTTAACATCTAGCTCGAATTGGTTTGTAATTGATGGATTTTTTAATTTTTCCAAATTAAAATTCTCAAAATCGAAACGGTTTTCTTTTCTCTTTTTTATATTAAGTTTTTGTCGAAGTTTCGCGATTACTAATTCATGATCCGACCCACATTCTGCTCCGCGATAAGACCGTACATTGATTATACTGCTTTGCCAGCTGTGTTGTATCAAGACATGATCTATTTGATTTCGTGTTTGCGAATCCGGTGATGTCCAAGTATATTTATGAATATCCTTATGTTTAAACGTCGTACTTTTAATTATCAGGTTTTTCGAGATGGCAAAGTTTATCAGACGGATCCCATTATCATTACTATATTCGTGCAAACTTTCTTTACCAATCGTCGGAATATAAACTTCTTCCCTTCCTACCTTTGCGTTCGCGTCACCTACAATTATTTTCATGTAGTTTCGCGGTAGTTTATCATAAACCCATTCGAGTTTATCGTAAAATTCACTTTTGACTTCATCGTCACTGTCTTCGGTCGTACAATGTATGTTTATTAATGCGATTTTAAACTAACGGCCATGAAATGTAGCTACCGAAATTCTATCACTAAAGAATTGTACGTCTCTCAAAGCGGATAGTAATCTACTCCTAATTAGAAACCCGGTACCTAAACAATGATTCCCGCTTCCTCCGTACCAAATAGTGTACTTTCCTTCCCTCATCGAGCCCTCCCCTGGCCAGCGAACCTCTTGCAGAGCCACGACATCCAAATTGTACCCATTTACCTTATTCGCGACCGATTTTAGCCCCCCTGCTGTGTTTAAACTCCTTACGTTCCACGTACCAATATTTAAATCCCTATATTTCAACTTGCGCCATGAATCCCCTAAAGCAGTCCCCACCCGGAGACCCGAACGGGGGACTAGTTTACCTCCGGATAATGAGTTTTTTACCTTAGGGAGATCCATGACTTTTTGTGGTGTTTGGTGAACTAAAGATATGTGAGTAGGTCGTTCAATCCTACGTCACACCCTCCAGCAAGTCTAGTGGGCCCCTATCTCCAGCAAGTCTGGAGGTCCCCTCCCTTCAGCAAGTCTGGAGGTCCCCTCCCTCCAGCAAGTCTGGAGGACCCCTCCCTCCAGCAAGTCTGGAGGGCCCCTCTCATTGTTGGTCAGCGAGTCCATCGGACTTAGCCGGGAGGAACTTCCAAGGAATTTCCACCGACCATCCCCACATCCGCCACCCGTGGGACGCTCCCCATACGCGGTAATGAGCCCGCGTGAGTTATTTGTACAGCATTAAAGTACTTTAAAATCTACATAAAAATTACATTGTACATTTTTTTGATAACGTCAAAGCTTAGGAAGATATTTCTGACGTATTTATTGTTTTTTCACTTTAAGCGAAAATTGCTCTGAACCACGGAATTGATGTGCATAGTAGATGATACCATTTTGAATTTAAATTAACAAATTAAATTAACTAAGATTTTCATAGTTTCTTTGTTTTGATCATTCTAAAAAGTTATTGACAACAGAATTATGTTCAATATCAATCAGTGGGGAATTTTGTGATATTGATATGAATTTTAAATTGACATTATTTTCGTATAATTGATAATATGTAATAGCATACCTTAAAATATATAAACAGTTATTATAAACAATCCCCTGGATACAAACAAAGGGCCAGGAAACTTAAATTTTGTAATTTTTTAGTCAACCACGTTTTATGTAGAATAAAGAGCAATAACTAAAAAAAAGTAATTTATATTACTTCCAAATACTTCATAGTAAACTAGGTAAAATTTACATTAAATTCGAGTAAATTTAAATTTTTTTATAACCGTTTAAAGAGAACTTTTAAGCAGTTAAACTACGGGAATTTTTCATAAAATCGAGGATTCTTCGCGATATTTTATATGACTCCCCAACTGAACTGAAGATACTACACGTTTAGAAAAATTTCCTTGTTTGATGAGCTTTCAGTCTACATTAATTAAGTTAAGGCTTGTTACAGAATAAGTTGAGGTTCATCTCTATTTGAATAAAAAGGTTATTAGTAGGATAAAATTAGGAATCGATCGAAACATAAAATTAGATATGAATATCAACTTATTCCACTGGCGGATCTACGGGGGAAGGGGAAGGCTTTCGGGCTGAAGCCTCCTCCCCCCCAAAATGGTAAAATATAATCAAGTTATATGGAAAAATATATTAAAAAATTACATCTTAAAGTATTATTGTTGGTGTAATTACATTTAAAAGGACTTAAAGAATCACTTAAACACCATTTCATATAGATAGTTAGTTTCTTTCTTTTTTTCCAAAGTAATTATCGTCATTTTTATGAAAAAAAAAGTTTCGGACTGAAACTCTTCCCCCCAAAAATTAAATTCTGGATGCGCTAATGACTTATTCTGTAACAATCCAACTAAATTAATTTGGAAATTGAAAAACTTTGATAACAACTTAAAAGTTATATAATTTATGAGATATGATAAATTTACATAATAATTAAAAAAAAAAGAAAGAAAATAATTAAAAACTACCGGACCATTCTTTGGAAAGACAAGGGCTATTCCGTCAATGATACGAAATCGTGCCCAAGCGATATAGTTACACGGTAGACCAGACCACCTCCCTCCACATTTTTATGAATTGCATATCGTTATGTTCCTTGTAACTATTTATTAAAAAAAAAGCCAATGTTCCCACAAAAAAAAGTGAACGAACTACCCCAAAATGGCGTCGAATCATGGCTGACTCATAACTTTGACTTTAGTTAGTTTTTTGGACACTGAGAATCAGCATTTGGCTTAATTTCGCCATAGTTGGTCTTTTATTAAATCTGAAAAGTCAGAGAAAAATAAAACATGAAAAAATATTTAAAAATAATTGGTCAGATAATAAAAAACACTAGTAAAGTCAATTTTTTTTAACAAGTTTAAAATAAAGCGTCGTTTGTAATTAAACAGCCAACAATTACGCAAAACGTGCTGAAATAAATTATTTGGAGAATATATTTATCTTTCTAAAACATTGATTAATTTTAAAAAAATTTGAAGTAGTTTCGTAGAAAATGCACTTAAGCGGCAAAAAACCGGTACTGGTGTGGGTGCCTACAGGCACTAGCAGATCCAGGATTTAATTTTTGGGGGGGGGACTTCAGCCCGAGTTTTTTTTCCCATAAAAATAACGATAATTACTTTGGAAAAAAAGAAAGAAACTAACTATCTATATGAAATGGTGTTTAAGTGATTCCTAAAGTTCTTTTAAATGTAATTACACGAACAATAATACTTTAAGGGATAATTTTTTTCCATAAAATATGGTTATATTTTACCATTTTGAGAGGGAGGTGGGCAGTTCAGCCCCAAAGCTTTTTAAATTTAATTTTCTTTATTCTATACGGAGTGTTCAAATTGTACACCCTTAATTTGAGGTTTCTTGAGATTTTTCACAGGATTTCAATACCTTTAATATTGAAGTTTGAAAGGGAGAAGAAAACTCTGTTTGCGCTAGTCATACGCTGGTTTATTTCTGCCCGTTGGTCACTCATTGAGGTTATCGTGGAGCCGAGGTATTTGAATTTGTCTACTCTCGGCCATGATTTTCCTTCTACGCAGATGCTATTATTGGAGTGGAATTTTCTGTTTATTATCATATATTTTGTTTTCACTTTATTAGTTTATAGGCAGATCTGTTCTGCCTCTCTTATCAGAGTTGGAGCGAGTTTCTTAATGTCCTCTAATGGTCCATTAAGCTTATTAAAGTTTGAATGTATAGTGAGAAAGTTTGTAATCGACCAGAAAAAAATTTCCTTCACTCAAGTATATTGGCATTGACTTATGTCCTCATAATAGTATTAACATATATTTACCTTATCGTCCATCAAATATTTTACCAAAGCAGTTTACTCCGTTAAAATTACTTCGAAGTCCTAATCGGATCAGTATTTAAGTTCATACAAGATCAGATATTGTTTACGTAAGGTTACATATTTTGATAACGTATAACTTATCAAAAGCAAAAATCGAGTACTTCCTTTTCGATTTTCATAGGAAATCGATTAGAAAATGTTTTGCCTCTAGAACGGTTCCCTCTATCATGTATAAGAGGCCCATTTGCTATTGTCTCCTGTATAATCCCGGTTGGTTTGCTCCCCCCCCCCTCTCTCTCAACTCCTGAAGTAAGCCTTTTGCATGGAAATCCACTGCGGCTTCCACTACAAGCCACCTAATTAACTTCTCAAAGCAACAGTGCAACTTCAAAGGCACAATGGATCTCTCATGATGAAATGGCTCCTTTGTCGGTGCTATATTTACATCATCTATTTAAAATAAAATGTTAATAAATAAGTGTATCATATAGATTATTTATTTGAATAAAACCGAACAGATTGACCATACAATGCATGTACACCATATGGATATTTCACTATTAGTATACTAGTTAGCCCGTGTGAATAATTCGCTTAATAAGCAGACCCTACACGGTAATTAATGAATGAACGTCACAAGAAGTTCCAAGATTGTCCACGATCGCTTTGATCATGAAGACCCTTACACGTTCAATCATTACTGATCATTACCAATTTAGCTCAGTTGTAAATAAAGAAACAGCATAGATATGCTTATTTGGACATTGTCATTTATAATATTAGGCATCAAGAGAAAAACGGACATATAATAACTACTTCCTAGTGCCTGAAAATCGTTTAGACCAAAGTTAGAAAAATAGAAGTCAACTACATACAAAAATCTAGGAAAAGTATTGCGAAAATAATCAATTATGTTAAGAAAAATGGAAAAATTAATGGCAAATAAACACAACAGTTAAAGATTTTTTTTCTATAAGTAAATTGTGAAGTTTCCACTTTTTTTTCTCTCCAATTTATTGCCTACTTGACTATTTAAAGAAAAAATAGTTGAAAATGGTTAATAATAATATAGACTAGGGATATAAACAACTATTTACTTAATAACGAGAACTAGGAAAACTAACCTATCTAGTAGTAGTCTCATAGAAGGTTAGTCTCATAGAAAATCGTTTTGACAAAAGTTAGTAAAATATAAGTCTACTACTTACAAAAATTAAGGAAAGGTATAGCGAAAATAATAAATTTGTTGAGGGAAATGGGAAAAGAACTGACAAATATACACAACGTTAAAGTTTTTTTTTTTCCTAAAGTAAATAGTGAAGTTTCCTAACTTTTTTTAAAATTTGTTGCCCACTTGACTATTTAAAAGAAATAGTTGAAGATGGTTTAAAATTATAAACAAGGGATATGAAAAATTATTTAACTATTTACATATAATGAAAATCAGAAATTTATAATGGTTGTGAGGCCTAGGTAACCTAACCTATCCAGCAGTATTGTTGGTCTCCCCAGCCCATATGTTTAGTCGGTCTCCCCTCCACTTCTCGTGAATGAACCTTTGATTTCCGGATGTTCGGAAATCCGCAGCGCACCACCATCAGTACTTCATTCACTACCTTACACGACAATTCGGAACGTCATTAGTGCAATTCCGATTGACCGTGTAGGGTCCCCTATACATTAGTCAGTGAACAAATGACAAAATAATATATAAATAAATTAATTTAATGTATGATGATATGGAAGAATTAATTTCCTTTCCTCCGTAAAATTACTATAGCCTATATATTTAGTAACCTTTTAAGTAATCATGGGTATATTACACAATAAATTGCATAGTTATGCCCAAATAAAGTTTATTTTTATTTTTATAATTGACTAATTTTCCACACCTGAAAAAAATGATAACCTTATGGTAACATTCTAGTTCTAAGCAGTGGACTGTATCTTAAGGGATTGGTAGGTTAATGATTGTGCAAAAAAATAGCTTGCCAGCTTACATCTTTTTTTTTTTATCTTGGAGGTCCCACCGTCGTCGGTCCTGGCTGGTTCAATGCTGGTCAGGTAGTGGCCTCGAGTCTCTCTCAAAGCTTAAGTCTTATCTTTTATCTTTTAGATCTGCCCTCACCACTAGCTGTAACGCGGGAAATTTAAACGAAAACCACTCTTCACCAGGATGGTTGGCAACCTTTTGCATACATCTCTATCCTGTTGTTGTTTTTTACGGGATAGGTATATTAGCCCTGTGCCCAATCCTCAAATCTGAAAGACCAAAAGAGCTATGTTATTAGACACAGGCGTCGCTTTCACCTTCCTGTGAATCTCAGGGTGGGTACGTTATCGTTCGCATACGGGAATGGAACCTGCGCCGTAGTAGTGCAAGCAATCGAGGAGTAGAGGGGACTGCACTTATTTATTTCAGTAGGGTATAAATGGCGGTTCTACTTCCAGAATTTGGGGAGCACTTTTGGACTTTGGACCCTGGGCTATTCTTACCTTAACCACCTGTACACCACGTGACCAATATAATCTATTTTGATTAATCTTAATCCTTAATCCTAATTTGTATTTTTTCATTTTCAAGTTCGACAGGTCCGAACCTGTCTCAACTGGTCCCATCTTGTCTACCTCAAGTAACTATAAATATAAATTGTAACGACAAAAATATAGACATATATTGTGGCATCCTACGATATCATGTCTCAACTGGTCCTATCTTGTCTACCTCAAGTAAATATAAATTGCAACGACAAAAATATATACATATACTGTGACATCCTACAAGTTAAAACTTGTATCATCTTGTCTACCTCAAGTAAATATAAATATAAATTGTAACGACAAAAATATATATTATTGCAAACGAATATAAATTATAACAATGAAATATACACATATATTATTACAAAGGAATATATACATATATGGTAACGACAAAAGTATATATTATTACAAAATGAATATAAATATAAATTGTAACGAAGAAAATATATATTATTGCAAACGAATATATACAAATATAGTTATTAACGATGAAATATGCACATATATTATTACAAAGGAATACATACATATATGGCAACGATGAAATATAAATCGCAACGATAAAAATATATATTATTGGTATGGAATATAAATTATAACAATGAAATATATACATATATTCTAATAATTTTACGATAATATATCGTAAAATTCCTACTGTTAACAACCACTTCATCACCCATCTCCCCCCCTCTTCTTCTCATCAATTTTTATATATTGTTTTCGTAAATAACAAAACGTATTTAATAATCTAAGAATATATTTACCCCTAATATCAATAAAATTATGAACATTGTAATAAATCGAAATTCGATTAATCGAAATTAAAACTAATATCATTTACGCATTCGATAATTTAATAGTAGACTCTAATATCGAAAAAAATCATAAAGTTAATATAGGTAATATAATATTATTTTTATAACATCTGGCACCTCGGAGCAGACACCGATATAAAAGAAATAGTAGACTGTTGATACTGTTGATAATAGTAGACTCTATTATCAAAGAAATTCATAAAGTTAATATACGTAATATTATATTATTTTTATAACATATGTTTATCAATGATATAGAAGGCTGTGGAGAATATCTGGCACCTCGGATAACCATATAGTAGACTCCAATATCATTATTAATTATATATATTTTTTATCTTTTTTTTTTTTTAAT
Organism: Nezara viridula; assembly: GCA_928085145.1. Lineage (NCBI taxonomy): Eukaryota > Metazoa > Arthropoda > Insecta > Hemiptera > Pentatomidae > Nezara > Nezara viridula. The sequence continues at coordinate 148,845,255 of OV725080.1, read as the reverse complement.
CCCGCAAACGGGATTTAAACTCGTAGCATAAAATTTTTGCAGGCTCCTTAACTCACTCGACCACTGTGACCCTTAAAAATAAAGCTTATTATTTGTCAATGAATTAAAATTTGTCTATTACCGCCATTGTATCTCTTACTGGTACATTTACCTTAGTAGATATTTTAATTTTTTTGTGAATCCGATTAACTATCGCTAATCTTAAATTCGGGCCCATGAGTTATCTCAAAGACAGGTACATTTTAGCTCTTTAAAACGCAGGTAATGATGTACGTGTCAAAATATTTAAAAGAAAATTTACCCGGTCTGTGTCTGTCGACTTTTGAAACCATCTGTTTTGAAACCTTCTAATTTTAACGAATAACTTTTATTGTAATGTAAGTTTTTAAGATACGAAATTATGATTCGTCACTTCTCCCTGAAATTTCCTTTCATTTGATACCTCATTCATCATAATCCATCCATTCTGAGATCCTGATCTGTAGTACCGTATACCGTAAAATGCACATTTGTTTTTAACGTGCAAGTGTATCATAAAAGTGAAAAGTTAAGAATAAGAACTGCTCAATGCACATTCGTTTATACTTTTTTTGTAAAGAGTTATTGACTGAACATGGACATATATCCTGGTAAGTCGTTTTTATTTCGTCCCCAACTCTTAATTTAAAATCGTACAAGTAAAATCTATCATATGGTTGATTGGTAGTGATAACCAAAATTCACTGAAAATTGCTAATTATCTATGCTAAATCAGTTATGTGCTGGGTGAACGAAGAGTTGAAAGAGGTAAGTTACTGTTGATGTTTTTTAAAAATATAATCTCATAGCAAAAATTTATTTTTTTTTTGCCAACATACCGTAGTGAAGGCCAGGTGATGGAAAAAAAGAAATTAAAGCTTTTCAATAATTTATTGTAATAATTTTTGGTGAAAACGCGAGTAGTTTTAGATGACAGGATATCTAATCACCTTATTTTATTTTTATTTTTTTGTACAACTTCAGCTGAATCTCAACTTATTTCCCCATAAAGCTCAACTTAGTTTGTGCTTAAAATTTATTAAATGAAAAAGGTTTTCTAAAAGTGGGTTGTCTTTAGTAACATCTCAGCTCTATCACCACTCAAATCAAAGGTTCATTCACGAGAAGTGGAGGGGGGACAGAGGTAAAAGTAGTGCGGAGACTAACCATACTGCTGGATAGGTTAGGTTACCTAGGCCTCACAACCATTATACATTTCTGATTTTCATTATATGTAAATAGTTAAATAATTTTTCATATCCCTTGTTTATAATTTTAAACCATCTTCAACTATTTCTTTTAAATAGTCAAGTGGGCAGTAAATTTAAAAAAAAAATGAGGAAACTTCACAATTTACTTTAGAAAAAAAAAAAAACTTTAACGTTGTCTATATTTATCAGTTCTTTTCCCATTTCCCTCAACAAATTTATTATTTTCGCAATACCTATCCTTAATTTTTGTAAATAGTAGACTTATATTTTACTGACTTTTGTCAAAACGATATGAGACTAACCTTACTACTAGATAGGTTAGTTTACCTAGGTCTCGTTATTAAGTAAATAATTTCATAAAAGTAAATAGTTGTTTATATCCCTAGTCTATATTATTATTAACCATTTTCAACTATTTTTTCTTTAAATAGTCAAGTAGGCAATAAATTGGATAGAAAAAAAAGTGGAAACTTCACATAAGTAATGATCAGTAATGATTGAACGTGTAAGGGTCTTCATGATCAAAGTGATAGCGGGCAATCTTGGAACTTCTTGTGACGTTCATTCGTGAATTACCGTGTAGGGTCTGCTTAAGCGCCAACCATCGACCGATCAAGATTAAACTCGCTTGCGAAGCTGAACTTCGTTTGAGCGACGGGTGAAACTTGGTCTAACCTTAGATTACGCTTAATCTAAGCTTTACTGTGTTGGAGCAACTGACCCTAAATGATTTTACCAAAGAGAAACTCTACTTTCATTTAAAGAATTTTTTTTCTAGTTTACTATAGATCGATTGTTAATTACTTAAATTGAAGATTTTTTTAGTTGTCGCATCCTATTTAACAAAAACGTGACACGTAAAATAACATAAAACCTGAATTTCCTAGTCGTCGGCTTAAAAATTGGACCATTAATTATAAAAACCTTTTTACAGTAGTTGACGTCTGCTGCTATCATTCCTATAATTATTTCTCTATATTTTCTGGACACCATGTATGTCTGTACTGTTAAAGAAAAAGGTCGTATTAAACTATTTTACATGTTTGCTCTCTTTCTGATAAAGGTGACATTTTGTGGTCTGTAACTGCTGTAACTAGTCTGCTAAATAGGAAAACAGCAGAGGAAAATAAAATATGAAATTATCCGTACTGTTAGTCGTTTATAGAAATTGAGCTCTATATTACAGGAGAGCCTTATAAAAACCTATTATTTTTTTATGATTTATTAGTATAATTTCATATTTTATTTCCCTCTGCTATTTTATTATTTATCAGATTACTTACAACAGTTGTAGACTACAAAATGCCACCTTCAGCACAAACAAATAATCATGCAAAATTGTTACATACCACCTTTTGCACTAACAGTAGTGTTATAATAATAAATAATTAGTTTTTATGCTCTCTTGTAAAATAAAATAAATGTTTACATAGCGCCTTTTGCACTAAAAGTAGTGTTATAATAATAAATAATCAGTTTTATGCTTTTATGTGAAATAAAATACATTTTTACATGTAACCTTTTGCACTAAATGTAGCGATACGAAATATAATTACTGAATGTTCTAATTTTACAGAAGGAAGATTAATTATAGTGCTTAGTGATTTATTTTATGAAATGTTACTTAATATCTTGTAATAAACCGATAATATCATCGCATAAGTTCTAACTTAATTCTTAACTAATTTCTTTTAAATTTAACAGACCTTTCTATTATTTTTAACATATTTGAATCACAGTATGTTTTAGAAACGTATATTGGACATATGCATGGTTATCATTCCATCAGTCGAAAAAAAAAAAAAAAAAATGAATCCTATAGGGGACCCTACACGGTCAATCGGAATTGCACTAATGACGTTCCGAATTGTCGTGTAAGGTAGTGAATGAAGTACTGATGGTGGTGCGCTGCGGATTTCCAAACATCCGGAAATCAAAGGTTCATTCACGAGAAGTGGAGGGGGAACAGAGGTAAAACTAGTGGGGAGACTAACTATACTGCTGGATAGGTTAGGTTACCTAGGCCTCACAACCATTATAAATTTCTGATTTTCATTATATGTAAATAGTTAAATAATTTTTCATGTCCCTTGTTTATAAATTTAAACCATCTTCAACTATTTCTTTTAAATAGTCAAATGGGCAACAAATTAAAAAAAAAAATGAGGAAACTTCACAATTTACTTTAGGGAAAAAAAAACTTTATCGTTGTGTATATTTATTAGTTCTTTTCCCATTTTCCTCAACAAATTTATTATTTTCGCAATAACTTTCCTTAATTTTTGTAAATAGTAGACTTATATTTTACTAACTTTTGTCAAAACTATTTTCTATGAGACTAACCTTCTATGAGACTACTACTAGATAGGTTAGTTTATCTAGTTCTCGTTATTAAGTAAATAGTTGTTTATATCCCTAGACTATATTATTATTAACCATTTTCAACTTTTTTTTTTAAGTAGTTAAGTAGGCAATAAATTGAAGAGAAAAAGTGGAAACTTCACAATTTACTTATAGAAAAAAAATCTTTAACTGTTGTGTTTATTTGCCATTAATTTTCCATTTTTCTTAACAAATTGATTATTTTCGCAATACTTTTCATAGATTTTTGTATGTAGTTGACTTATATTTTGGACTATCTTTGGTCTAAACGATTTTCAGACACTAGGAAGTAATTATTATATATCCGTTTTTCTCTTGATGCCCAATATTATAAATGACAGTGTCCAAATAAGCATATCTATGCTGTTTCTTTGTTTACAACTGCGCTAAATTGGTATCAGCAACGATCTAACCTAAATCAGCAACAATAAGTAATGATCAGTAATGATTTAACGTGTAAGGGTCTTCATGATCAAAGCGATAGCGGGCAATCTTGGAACTTCTTGTGACGTTCATTCATGAATTACCGTGTAGGATCTGCTTATAAGCCACTTACTTCATATCTATCAAATTCTTAAGATTTTGATATCTTGAAGTTGATGTCAGAGCATATATAACCATATATTACCTTAATTTATATATTTTTTTCTTCTACTCTGCTGTTAGTAATGATTATGAAGTTCTTGTTTTAACTACAGATTGAATACGGTGCAAAAATTAGATCCCTCAAGAAGACAAAAGCTTACATTAGAAGGAAAAATAAGCGTAAAAACAAAAATCCTTTCTTCATATTCTTGAAGGAACTGAGGAAGGATTACCCTGGACTGACTCCTACACAGGTTAGATAACGTTGTAAAAAACTAAACGTAATAATATAAATAAAAAATAACATTAAGTTGAATAAACTAATTATGAACTTTTATCTAGTTGTCGTGCATGGGGAGTATCGTTTGGGATCGGATGACCGAGGCGGAAAGATACACTTACTTCAATCGCCCAAAGAACAAGCAGAAAATCGAAGATGCGACTACCCAAATATTAACATTCTGTTCTTAAGATGTTGTGTTATTTAATTTTATATTAGATGTACATAGATATTTTATATTAGATGTGTATGATATTAATATTACTTAATTAATCCTAAAAAATATAGAATAACTAAGAAAAGTAATAATATTGAAAAAGGAAGAAGATGGTCCGGGCTGGCGGTCTTAAATAGGCTAAATAGTGGTAAAACTATTTTATAAATAGCCAACGTTTCGACCTGACTTTGCAGGTCTTCTTCAGGGCTAGAACGGACATGATACAAAAAGATAGAGAATTGTGAAAGTTACATAATATTTAGACAAAAAATTATAAACAATGTGAATAAGCTTATTAAAATTATAAACGGTAAGTACATTAAATATAAACAGAGTAAGCTAAATAACAAGACCCTAAGCTGAAGTAAATAGATGGTTACAATTGTTGTGGTGTAATATATAATATATGCAAATGTGAATATACTTCTACAGATCTACAGGAGAGATTGAAAGAAAAGGAAAAAGGATATAATGTGAAATTATAGACAAGGAGGAATGTGGAAAAAGAAAAGAAAAAAGAGAACCAAAAAATTAAATAAATAAGTAAATAAAATTAGAAGAATACAATTAGAGACTTATAGGTGTGTTAAGCTAGGAGTTTCACTTAGAACTGGAAAACCAGGGTAAGGGCAGTTATTGGGGAATTTGCTCACTTGTTTGGGTAATGGGGAAAAAATGATACTGTAATTTTCTAGCTTTTTACCTGCCCTTACCCTGGTTTTCCAGTTCTAAGTGAAACTCCTAGCTGAACACACCTATAAGTCTCTAATTTTATTTACTTACTTATTTAATTTTTTGGTTTTCATTTTTCTTTTCTTTCTCAGAGTTCCAGAAACCTGATATATGTTACAAATTTTTAAGAAATAGTCACAAATTCGCGTCCCGGTGCCAAGGCGTCTTTTAAATCTCCGCCCACATCTCCTGGCCAGGGAAAATCCCGTTTAGCCTTAACGGTGAGAAAGGGGAGGACAAAAAAAAAAAAAAAAAAAAAAAATCGATACTGCCCAGTGGTAGAACTCCCTATTTAATTCTACTTAAGGAGATCACGAGGCCATCTTCTTTTCAGACGCCTATGGGGATTATCAGGAATCGAGGAAGAAGCAAGGCTGAAAACAAGTGGATACGAATGGGACTGGAGTTTATAAGGATAGGTATCTGGCTCGAGCTAAATCAGCGGCATATATTTATGAAATTAAATACATTACAGTAGTTAACAGAATATTTAAACCTAGGATTCGTCGAATAGTAACCTAGTAGGCAAAAAGAGATTCTAATATCTTACCCAGTTACTTGATTCTATGTCAGCGATGTCCGAAGTGTTGCTATTAACCCTTTTACGACGGTTAACTCATATATGAGTCTCTTTCAATTTAAGTGAGGAGGTGCTCAGCGATCAATTCTATTTCCAAACTGTCCCATGGCCTTTCTATGAGGAAATAGGTTAAAACAAATATAATATAAAATACTTTAAAAAAATGAATAAAGAAACAAAGCATTTTTAATAGATCGAATCAACAAAGATGCAATAGAGTTACATATAGATAACTGGAATGATTGCCAGAGATTGAATATGCTTTAAATATAAAAAGGGTTAACTATTAATCATATTAAACAAATATTGTTTATTTATACAAAACAAAAAAATGCCAAATTAAAATTTTGATTAAATTTATATATGAGAAGAAAAGAAATATCAAAATAAAATGAATTTCTTAAAATCTTGATTAATATGGTTAGTTTTTAAATGTTAACCCAATCTCTAAATGATTATATATAATGTACAACCTTTTTTTTCGTGGATTCCAGCTGGTTAGAAGATTGTAGGTCGCCATGGCGATGTTTTCTCACATATATGTTCATGGGGAGAGCCCGGTGAGGTTGGGTCTATGCGGTAGGTCTTCAATTAGAATACATCACAATAAAATGTATTTTAACAATTATCGATATATTCTGTGAGGTCTGGACGAGAAGTGAGGCAAAATGTTTATAATTGGATTTTATTTTTTCTAACAAATGACTCTCGCCCGCAAACAATGCAGCAACGAATATCGCAACAAATCCCTTGACTTGAAAACATTGTTATTTCTATCCATCATATATTCTAGGTTTGTTATTATTTCTTAAATACAAAAATTAAAATATAATTAACTAAGGGGCTATCTCCTGTCCGCCGTTAGACCCCAACCCACATTTCACAAAATCTACAACTGCATTTAATTGTAGTACTCGTTGCTTAAAACGCATAACTTTAATTTACATGTATTCTGTAGTTCTGATTATATTTTTTTTATCAACAAAAAATAAACTGAACGAAACCACATTTCAGACAAATTTTTAATTTCTTTAAAAATCTATAAGCGTTCTCGCTCAATCTCCACTGGCTTTAGCAACAGTAGAGAGATTAGCGCAGGGATCTCTTGGAGTTCCGCTTTTCCCTCAACAGTTGGAGTGACGAAGCTTGTATGATTGTATATATTGTATATAGGTGTGACTGTGTTTTTATATTTTTAATTTACTTATCTTTAAATTATTTTATTTTTTATTCTATATACCTTTTGATTATTATTTATTTGTTATTTTGCTTTTGTTTATATTATGTTTTCTGTATATATGGTGTGAATGTGTTAATTTCTCACTACAATTATTGTTCGTGTGACAGATTGTTATATTTCTGAATAAAAAAAAAAATATATTATACATCGCGCCTAATTGCCAATTTGTAGTATTATATAATCATAGATATTGTTATTGTCAATTTGTAACCATAATATATATTTAACTTGTCCTGCTTCATATAAGCCACACAACAATTTGATTGTTTCTAATATTTTCATTGTTCGTTATATTGTGCTTTCTTTTCTATTTCATGATAATTATAATTATATCACAATATAACATAAATAATATTATATATAATATAATAATTAATATATTGTATTTTTTTTTTTTTTTTTTTGTGTCCTCCCCTTCCTCGCTTTTAAGGCTGCACGGGGCTTTCCCGGGCCAGAGGGTGAGGGTGGGGATTTAAAGTACTCCCCTGGCACCGGAACTTGTCACTATTTTTTATCAATTGTTATATATGAGGTTGCCAGGAAACGGCAGTGCTGTGCACACACGTTAGCCCGTTCCGCCACCCCGCCCACAATATATTGTATTCAAGAGGAAATGTCTAGAACGAACAATAACTGCTGTCAACGATGTGAAATAAAACTAAAGATGAATAAGTATCAACTCCCGTACTAATTTTTAGTCTAAAATTTTATTTGGTATTAGGAGAGTATAAGGTAGCAAGAGCTCAAGACATGTAATTAAATGAATAGCTGTTTAATTAGTACTAATTACAGAACTAATAGCAGAGCTCCTGTAATCTACGCACCTAATACTCTACTGATTATATAATAGAGAGATAAAAATATAATTTTGGCCTTAACACTCTCAATATGACTAAGTCGTTCAGTTTAGGAAATTTTACCGATCGATAGAGAATATTATTTAGATTCAATGATACGGAATTGAGCTTTGGGGCTCCACTAAACCATCGAATTCCTCTCGTATCCAATCTTTACAATCCAAAATCTCCTCAACGCTCCTTACTTTGTTACAAATAATCACCATCCGAATCCTCTCGTTTCAAACCTTGCTTCCTCCTCGATCCCTGATAACCCTCCGAGGCGTCTGAAAAGAAGATGGCCTCGGGACCTTCTAATATATAACTTTAATTTGAGTTCTAGCAATGGGTAGTTTCTCTTCATGTTGTACATGTCATGTTACCAATGTCACATTTACTTGTTGTATTTTCTATGTAATACAGTTGTAAATTTCAGCAAATAAAAAAAAAAAAAAAAGGTTCAATGAATTTTGAACAATATTTATCTATTTTGAAGGCTGGCGAAGCAATAAGGTTTATTTTTATTTTCTTTGTTTTCTGCTCAAGTCTCTGTCAACGTTTATTGAGGTCGCCGTGGTAGATAACGCATCGGCAAAGTGAAGGCTATTTTCTGATACCACTCCCTTTTTATTTTCCTCCTATCTCTTTTATTAATTATTTAATATTTATTTAAAACTGTTATGGTATTTTTTATACAACCATTCTGATGATTTATCATCATTATTATCACTGGTTAATAATGATTTATTATTATGAATGATATATTATTGTAAAACGGATTTATTATTATTAACCGGTGATAATAATGATGATAATGAAAAGTATGTTAACCATAGAAAATGATTTCTTTTTTACATTTCATTTTTTAAGAACTGGATAATTTTGGTCTGCAGCAGCTTTATATCCAAGTTTAATAAAGGATAAAAAATGACACTCAGAATTGCAGTACAAGAAATATAAATGAAAATGACTCCACTGAAAACTGAAATATGCATAAGGCTAAAATCTAAACTAGTCTTAAACATTTTTTTAATAATAGTTCACTAATTAAAATAACAGAAAACAAACCGACCTAATATTCACAAAATTGTAATATATCTAGCTTTTATATGTAATATATATTTATATAACATAACGTATAAAAAATAACAAAATCCCTTACATAGATTGACAAACTAACCTATAATAGCATCATAAAAATCTTAATTGTTTTTTTAAATCTAAAAAGGATCCTTTAAAAAAATCAAGTCCAGTTACCCAATACGAAATCTACTGGCTAAACAATGATCACATTATAAAATTTTTATAATAGACAAATCAGCCCAAAAGTTTTTAATTTTGAGAAAAAATTGCGTGAAGAGCTGAAACTTGGGTAAATGCAAAAAATTAATAAGATTGATAGATCAAATGTGAAGTTTTTTCATAAGATATTTTTATAGATGTTACGATATATCTAATAACCATCGGCACATATATTATATTATAACGACCGAAATAAATTAATATTATTGTTTTATATTCAAATCACTGTCTTTTCAAATATCAAAAATATCTAGATCCAATATATCGATTTTTTTTTCAATTTGTAACGAAATAAATTGACATAAATTGACTTTTTTCAATAAGTCGATTTTTAAAAAAAATCAGTTTTCGGTGCATGTATAACACACATTTTACTTACTACCCAACAAATGATACAAAACAGCATTTGAAACCATAATTACCACATGTTTTACTCAGCCATCTAATGTATTATATTATGTTTAAACTTATTTGATCACTTAGCTCTTCCTTTTGCGGCTGTATATTTTAATTATTTATTGATTATAATAAATAATGAAGTATCACGAAATATTTATTGTTCGACAAGAGTGCCACTGATTTAGAAGGCCACTATATTTATTAATATTTCATTATAGATATGTTTATTTGTTTAAGCTTTGCTATATATACAAATTTTGTACAAAATTTAACATTTATACTTCTGTTATCTATACAATTAAATATTAAATAATATCAACGCTAGAATTTATGAAAACCACAAATATATATATATTTTATAATAATCTCATCGGAAGGCATATTTTACTGAGCACGTGTTACGTATGGAAATCTATTCTAACCTTCTCGCCAAGCTCGATGCACGTTCGGGCTTCCACGGTTTTCAATTATGATTCCTTATTTCTAATTTAGTTCATTATCAAATTCTTTTATAATTTAAATTTAATCATTTCTCATATTATAAGACGAGTCTTGGTCTTGTTCTTGTCTCGCAACAGTCTTGCAGTTACCTATTAATCTATTATCTATGACAGTAATTTTTCACATAGGGAATACCTAACTAAGCCCGAATGAAAAATAGGAAGATTTTTTTTTTCTCTTTAACTATTTATCCACACTTGTCATGGTATTGACAATCAGCAGATGTGTTGTGATAATGAGGAGGGGCATTAACGGCATGAGGAAGGATAGTACCCAGCAGCACCTCTTCCTGGTCATTATTTATTTTTTTGATTTAGGGGACGGGATCTCTCATCCAGCTCCTTTTTAATCTCCTCCTCATGGGCATGTCAGTCGTAGCCATGTCGGTTATAAATATGTTTGTGTGTCCGTGTAGTTTGAGGTGAAAATGTTATATGTTGTGTCTTGTCATGATTTAATCTTATTTTCCAAAGGGAGTACCAATTTTGTAAAGTCAGTAAACGATTTTTTAAAATTTATTGAGGCTAGTCTGGTTATAGTTATTGTCTTTTGTTAAAATTGTTGTGTCATCAGCGTAGGTGGTGGTCAATGTTTCGGAGTTGACAGGTATGTCATGCGTATAGATAATGTAGAGTAAAGGAGCCAGTATTGATCCTTGAGGTACTCCTGCTGGTCGAATTGAGGAAATAGGCCTTGTCGGACAGAGAAGAATCTGTCGAAAAGGAAAGATTGCAGAATGAGATAATATGTATGAGGTAGTAGTGTCTTCAGTTTAAAGAGAAGTCCCTGGTGGCAGACTTTATCGAATCCCAGGGCAATCCAGAAACACACCGGTTGCTTATTGTTTTTGCTCTAGTGCTGCAGCAATGTAGTCAGTAACTCTGTGTAATTGTTGTGTTATTGAATGGAACATACGAAAACCGAACTGATGGTCTGGAATTATATTTTGCTCCGTCAGTACGTCAACGAATGTTTTGTATATTAATTTTTCGAAATGTTTAGAACATATCGGAAGAAGACTTATCGGTCGGTGGGATGAGGGATTGAAAATGTTTTTGTCCTTTTTGTGTATCATTTTGATGTGTGACTATTTCCATTGCAGTGGGAATTTAGTTGTCCTCAGGATACAGTTGCATATTGTTGTAAGAAACACTAATTCTTTCCTGGGCATTTGCTGGAGCGCCTCGGCAGTTATTAAGATTTAAATGCCAAAGTATATTGCTTATACCAATTTTTACATATAGTGACTACAATTATCAAGTATTAGTAACTATTTTGCCTTAATTTTTATTCACAAAAAAACATTTTTATATACTTTTTGCCCTTGCAACAATCAAGTGCTCTTGTTCAGGGGACCTCAAATTTGGGAACCTCGGATTCGAAAATTTTCTCCATCACAATACTTTTCATTCATAAATAAATATATATATATACATAAAAAGTAAAGATAAGGATAAATCAGTAAAAAAAAATATTAGTTATACATACTATATACAAAATAAAATAAAATAATCTATATACAAAACTCTCGAGACCATACTAAGATACTTAAAACTATGTACAATGATAAAATATAAATAAACCCTTTTAGAAAAAATAAAAAATACAAAAGAAAAAATAAATGTATATTCTTCTTAACAGTAAAATCGGTGTTTATGTTGAATAAAAAAAAAAAATAAAAAAAAAAAGAAAGTCGAATCTATAATTGTTTAAGTTATGAGCTATATGTGAATATATTATTATAAATAATATGTAATTTTACATAAAAGGTTAGCTGGTATCTGACTGTTTTCGGAACAGGAATTGGAATAGGAGGGTTTTGAATGTATATAGGGATAAAGAATGTCGGATTTTGATAGGAAGGGAATTCTAAAAATTAACAGAGCGAGCAATAAAGGAGTTTTGGAACGAGACAGATCTGTGAGAAGGAATGAAAAGGTCGGAAGGTCGAGATCTTGTGGAGAGGGAGTAGACTGAGGACTTGAATTGGAGAAGGTTGTAGGCGTAGGAAGGGCGATGATTGTTGATGATGTGATAGAGGAATGTACCTAGGAAATATTGTCTTCGAATGGAGGGGAAGAGCCACTCTCTTTTCAGTCTGTCACATATACATATATATATATATATATATAGTAAAAATGATGTTTTTCGATTCACCGAATGTATAATCAGAACGAGGAAGAAAACGCGAAGCTCATTTAGTAAAATAATAAATAAATATAATATATATAAGCTTATAAATAAATAAATAATTTAGGCGGCCTTGACCCGAGGTTTGTAGGTGGCCACCGCGCCCCGAGCTGCGCGCTAGCTCAGTACGCGGCCAGCCAGCCCGACGGCATGTCCTGGGAGAGCATCGCCTCGCGAGACTACCTCGGGTAAAATAGCACGAATTTAAAAAATAAAAAGATTTTTTATTTTAAATTTTTCTGTCTTTTAAACAATTTTTTAAATATTAACAATGGTACCTGTCCTGTAAAAAAAAAAAAAAAAATGGACATAATTAACAAACTATAATTTGAAAAAAAAAAAAACAACGAATTATAATTTTTTTTCAGTTTGATATCCTTTAGAACACTTACAGTTCATTGATAAAACCTGTATTAAAATAATTTCAGTCCTAGTTTATAACCGACAACATAGCATGCAATTGACAAAAACAAAAATTTTAAAATTAATTTTTTTTTAATTTAAGATTTGTTGTTCATTAATTTTTTTAAATTCATCTGCCAGTATAAAAAAAAAAAGGTTCTAGTTAATATTGCATGACTTTCAAAGAAAAATTATTAAAATTATCATCTTCCAGAAAATTAATTTTTTTATTTCGTTTTTGTAATATTAATTTATGTGCTATTATAACAGTTGCTTTATATCGAAGTTGAACATCTGAGATTTACAAAAAATAGAGGAAAAGCCAATTTATTTTTTATAGGTTCAACACAAACTGTTTCTGATGATTTTATTTAAGAATGTCTAAGTTGAACCTTAAAAAAGAAAATCATCAGAATTGGTTTGAATTTAAATATTTAATTTAAAATAATTATGGTATGAAAATTGTTTTTTTTTTTCTCGACTTGTTAAAAATGACCGGATATCGTTCCTTGTTATGAGGCTACTATTATGTTTCTACTTTACAATACAATAATTTACATATCGGTGTAACAAATTTTTTTTTTGCATTTAAATAAAAAAGAACAATAGATGTAGTTCACTATGCATGATTAAATATATTAAAAGCGTGGTAATATTTATACTGAATTATCATACTACCTTTATTTTAGCGATGATACAGGTTTATTTTAGGCAAATATCAGTGGTTATTAGCTTAATAGCTCATTTATGTATTGACAAATTTTGGTTGAAAGAGAATAAATATTTGTGCAAGTAAATATATCAACGAAACATAAATTTAATAAATATTGCTTATTTTATAATAGTGAATGAAACTACTTTTTACCAATCCATGGTAAGCAAGTGTCAATTATTAGTTAACGTTTTATGTTTTTACTCCAGAATTCAGATAGTGATTCAACTTTACACTGTTATTAGTGAATTTGTGTATTATTTTACTCATTTGTATATACAATTTATTCTATGGTTTTATTTTATTTAACTCATTGAGCATTGAAAATATTTCCATATAAGTTAAATGAATATATTAATAGTATTTTAAAAAAAACATGTATTTCGTAAAATAATATACTATTTTAATAATATTTTGATATACTGATATTACTATATTAGTATTCCATAATTGAATGAATTTGTAACTTGGAACAATAAGTACCAATGTTCAATAGTTGGAATACAATGACCAATCTAAATTTTAATGGACTGAAAAAGAACATAATGAATAGAGCAGGCTTCTAAACCCAGCGCTGTGCTCATCGATGGTATCGGATTCGTCTCTAAACTGCGCGAAACGATAAATTTCCGATATTATATACTATAAATGAGCACGTTCCAAATTGAGCTATTTCCAAAGAACAATAGATCAAACTCGCTCTCATGTAGGGGAAATACATTTTCCTTAGGTCACTTTTTTTCCATGCTCTATAACTTCTAAATTAATAATGGTTTTTAAGAAGTTCAAAATAGAATTTTATTTGTAATGCTTTTCGAAGATGCTATGTTAATTTTTAAATTATTTTATCTCTAGACTTTGACTATGAAACAAAATCAATTTTTAAATAAAAAATGACTCAAGGTACAATTACTATAGTTGTCTCTTGGGGCACTCTATAATGTTTCTTGGGCAACTACTTATACCTTAGGCTAAGAATTGTATCTTTGGTAATATTTGTTGTAATAGGAATTATAATTATTATTCAATAATAAGTATCACTTACGCTAAATTTCCACACTCATAAGCTAAATTTTTCATGTCATCTGTTGAAAGCCCGCAATATATTATACTTGCAGTCAGTAAATAATCTATAATAATCTGAGCTGGCATCTATAAGTGTTCTGGCAGTACAAGCCTACTCATTTTTGCGACAAAACCTGAGTTTTCCCCGGTGCAATTTTTATTTCTTAGGTTGGCCGAAAGTATATCGTGACTCGAGTTACACGTATTTCCCCTATATAACTTATCTTATCTAGAGTATTTAATTTTTGATTCTATACAATAATATTGAAATGAAACGTTGAAAAGTACAAGACTTAAAATTCACATAAATTTATTGACTGTTGGGGACATTAACGATGCTTTGTGGTGTGCAACTCTTTATCTGTTCCTGCATCTTCGATTCGTTCCCCGCCTTGCTTTCTTTTCATACTTCAGCTTCTCTTCAGACGACATTTTTCTCCAAATGTTTCCTCCCAGTTTGGCTACCTAAGACAGATAAAAAACTAAATAGATTATAAACTTTAATCATCCGAACTCCTAGAAATGAACAACTTTACATATTTACTCGAAGTTTGTTGTCCAGATATAGAAGGCTCTGCAAGGTCGTTTACATTTTAGCGTTTAATGCAACACAAAAAGAAGTGTTCATAGTTGATCCCACGATCTGTTTTGAACTATCTAGTAGTTCAAGACTTAAAGATACTGGTAGAGAAAGAGTAAATATATAAGAACTACATACACAACTGTGACAGAATCATATATGAATGAATTCGGAGAGAGAAACTTCTCAATTAAAGGGCTTTAGTTTGGAAGTAGGGGGATCATCCTTCTTATTGTTAATCTTGAAACCTAGGAAAAACCTTAGATCAAATCCTTTCCTGGAAAAAACATGCATCCGATATCTCCAGCCGTACTTTATCTACCTTAAAACATCTTAATAGCCTCCGTCACCTATTTCCATTTGAAACCCGTTGGCTCCTAATCATTTAATTTCCCCACTTTGACTATTCCTGTACGGTATATGGGGGAGGGGGCGTCACTGGGGGTCTAGAAGCAAACGAAAAATATTTGATAAATTGTTTTGTACGATTCATCTTCGGTATCTCAAGGTATGCCTTTGTTTTCCGTTATCATAAAGAATTGAAGTGGCTAATCCTTCCTACCGTCGCAGGAATTTCCTGGCATCCTTCCTCTTTCAAGTCATCCAATCCTTCCTACATCCGTCGTTCCAATACCTTCTCTACGTTTAAATCCCGCCTCTTTATCATTTTTTATCCATCCAGTCCCCCATAAAATTGCAAATAAATCTTACTGTAAATAATTGTATAAATTATAAGATCATTCTTAATTATTTTTACATTTTTTATTTTATTAATTGATTAAAGTAAGAAAATACCTAATACTTTTATTATGAATGTTTTTTTTTTTGTATACTATTTTCAATAATGAACATTGTTATCGTCCAAAAAAATTGACTCCTTCTCAAAATTTGAAATTTTACGTTTCACGATACATATAATTCAAAAATCGAATAAAATTTTTTTTGTTCTTCCGCCGTCCGCGACATTTCTCTGAGACTACTGGACCATTTTTTTTTTTTCAAATTTGGAATTAAAGTCCACCCGAAGATGGTCCCCTTACATAGATAGACATTACTATCCGCCCATTCCTTCGAAAATGGAGGCCGAAAACCGTTGGTCTAGGATGTACCGCCTAAATGAATGTAAACATTTCAATGAAACTAAAGTCTTCTTCTCGATGAACTTTAAATTTATCTATATAACGTACTTAAACGGAAAGAAGCTGGAAAAAAAGTTACGAGGGGTGGTAAAGTTATATTTTCGAATAACTCAAGAAGTATTAATTTTTTTTTTTAATGTTATATGGTTATTTAGAAGTTTACGAATTTTAATAAAACAAAAAAAAAAAAAATCGTAGAAATACACTGACAAAGTGCAATAAAGATAGGATGTTCTATATATGTCATCTATGTTCTATTCAGTGCCTATAAATTTTTTAGTTGTGGTTTTGGATTTTTTGAATGCTTTACATCAACTGGAGCAATTTCGTCTAATTTTTAAGCAAATTATCAATCAAGGCCGAAGAGGAATTTAGAAAGAAATTAGGAATCGAGAAAGAAACAAGGCTGGAAACAAGTGGGTTCAGATGTGACTTGGGTTTATTTTCAAAGCTCAGTATCTATTTAGCGACAAATGTAACATAATGGTATTTATGAATTATTTGTGACAAAATATGCAGCATTACGAAGGATTTATCATATGCAATTACAATTTCGTATGAATGGGTATATTTCCTAGCTTCAGTAAAAATGGCATTATTCCATTACTATTTTCTTAGCGCTGTGTCAACTGATATATGTCCTTATAATGACTTGCGATAGCTGCAGAAAACCACTAGAATAAATCCAAATGTAAACAAGTATAAAGTATGAGCCTTGTTTTATTTTTGTAATTTACATGTTATAAAACGACTTTGCTTTACATATTATGCAATGATCTAAAGCTCCAAACCACCTATAGAAAGTTTTAAAGTATGAAAACCGCGATGAATGTGGTGAAACTAATGAACGATATGCACCTCATTGGAAACGAGAAACTGTTAATTTCATTGTTTTTGAAAGAATCTCTAGATTTTTTTTGTCAAAGAATATTGTTGTTACTAATTTAAAATTTATAAGAATTAACTGATCGTTGAATGTAAGAATATAATTAACAAAAAAAAAAAAAAAACGTTGATCAGTCTAGACGTCTTCATTACCTTAGTTACTATGTTTTACGGCCGAGTGGCTAAAAAATCACTGATCACATATGTTTAAACAAATTCTGAACCCAAAGCCACTAATATAAGTGGAGGGATGTTAAGTGTACATATATTTTAAAATTATTGAAAATATTAGAAACTTCCACGTTAGATTTCAAGTCGGAAAAAAAGAAGAAAAATGTGATAATGAAAAAAAAATTAAAATTTATATTGAAGCTAAAAACAAAAGAACCATAAAAAAACAAGTAATAATAACCTTTCGAGATCATAGAGGCCCTGTTGAACAAAATAATTCATACTAAAGTTGGAACAAATGGATAATTATCAAGGTAGCAGCCTCAGATATGACTGCTATTGTGAATGATCTGAAGAAGCGAAAGAAGTTTGGAAATCAAACTCATTTAAAGAATGGAAAACATTCTTAGGGTTTTCCAGTTCTCCAGATGACTCTCGGACAATTATTGTGCACATTTGTCTTGGAAGGAGGCGATGGAAGGTATAAAATTATTTTAATTATTGTGAAATCTATGAATAATGAATGATACAAAAAAAGGTTTAATGTCCTAAATCAGAGGTTCTCAAACCTATGTAGATTGTATGTTTTTGCGCACCACATTTCGTCACATCCCATATTCAACACTTAATTAGTTTATTAACATAGAATAGAAAATGTATAGACCTTATAAGATTTTTATTCAATAACATGTTTGACCGAAATCGAAAATAGGAAGGTATTATCGAAATTAGTCACTGAACATGCATTTATGAAAATGTGGATGCTAGTTTAACAACCTCTGTTCTAATGGAACGGCATTTTAGGCATTTTGTATCTAATAAGGATTCATATTTGTATTTTATAATTTAAAATTTTCATAGTGCAATAATTTTATTTTATTAAACTTAGAATTAGATTTTTGATTAAAGGTTAGTTCATGCAGATGTTATGTACCATATGTGATTAATATAATTTTTTTTTTTCACTTTAGACATATGGCATATCATATGAATCAGTTTTGATAACCCGTCTCAAAGTTTTAAGTACTCAATAGTCCACTGTACAAATCCTTTTTTACTTTCACTTACCCATATATATATATATATATATATATATATATGTGTGTGTGTGTGTGTGTGTGTGTGTGTAATATATATATAAAGGAAAAGTATTGCAATCGTATTTTTTTTTCGAATCTGAGTTTTCAATGAGAAATACACGTTTAACAAAGTCCCGCAAAATGGTCTGTGTGTCTGAGTATGTGTTAACAGTCTAGCTCAAAAACGAAAAGTCTTACACAACTGATATCACGTATTGAAGATAGATATATGACTTAGATCAACGGTGAAACACATTTTTACAATTTTCTCAAAAACGGCTCAAACTATTTTGATTAAACTCTGTGTATCATTGTATGATTTTATAAAAAAATCTTTATTTATTCATGATATTTAAACTGTATTAATAAATATAATTCATATGGTATAATTAAATGGTCTTTAACACCATTGAGGTCTTATCCCCATTCATGTTACTTTACATGGCTTAAATGCTTAAATGTTCAACATGTCTTCCTCTAAAGTACCTTTAATATGGTTTATTTAAAAAATGAACTCTCTTTTACTGGCAGTGTCCATCTCAAAATATGAAGTTTGAAAGAATATGACAATTGTAAAATGAAGAAAAAAAAATTAGGAAAATACTTATCCAGGTTGAATATGAATCAACAGAAATAACAGTCAGAAGATATACGTATAATATATCGTTGCAAGAATTTTAGAAAAAAATAATTTCAAATAAATAAAGTTGTAGAAGGTAACAGAGCGGGACAAAAATATATAAATAATAATTTCAGAAAACTAACATTATTTAACATAAATCAAATGTTTCCACGGAAATTAAATAAAATATTCTTACTAAATGTGAACTTAAATTTTTTCCTAAGCTTGAAAAAACGTATTTAAAATCAACTTAGTCAAGCCAATGCCATTGTTTAAAAGACTATTATATTGTACTTGTGTGAAACATAAAAATATTTCATGGATATGTTTATAACCTCACATACATTTGCTATAGTTTAATACCTTTAGACATGATATTATATTTAAGTAATTAGTTATCTATTGGCGGTTTATTCCAAAAAATTCAAGTAACCTTTTGAAAAATTAAATTAGTGAATAATTTGATGAATTTTCCCTTTGTGAAATCCCAACATTATCCTCTTACAATTAGTATGACAACTTTTGACCTGACAATGAAAGTTTCGTAATTTCATTTTGGTAAACTTTACAATAGAAAATAACAGTTTGGTAACTTATAATTCATAATCATTTATAGGTATCCGAAATCATAAATGAGCCTTTCAGTTGACAGAATGACTAACTCAACATTCTTTATTATTAATTTTAGGGATGTTTCTAGTGGCAAAATGTATACCTTTATTCACAGTTCTATATTTCAACACTGCAATCGCCTACTGTGGAATAAACTTACTCACTGGCTGTATAGACATAACTTTTCCAACTAGAAATATCACTGAAATGATATTACTACAAATGTTGAAATTGGAAAATTTCGTAGGAAACATGTGATTTACGTTAATAACTAATGTTAGTTTTCTGAAATTTTTATTTATATTTTTATCCTCACTCTCCGTTACTTTCTACAACTTTATTTATTTGATATTATGTTTGTTTCTAAAATTCTCCGCTTTCCAACGATATATCATACGTATACCTTCTGGCTGTTATTTCCAGAGATTCATTTGCCACCTGGATAAGCATTTTTTTTTTCTCCAGTTTTCAATTATCATATTCTTTCTAATTTCATATTTAGCCATTTTTTTTTTAGTTAATGTCAATAAAAGAGATTTAGTTTTTTAAATACTTATTTAAATTTGATATAAAAAAATTAAAGGTGCTTTAGAGGAGGACGTATATGAACATTGGGCATTTAAGCCCTGCAAATTGATATCAATGGGGATAATACCTAAATTATATTAAATACCACTTAATTATACAATGATTCACCGAGGTTAATCAAAATCGTTGGAGCAGGTTTTCGATATAATTGTAAAAATGTGTTGATGATATAAAGTGACACTTTCGGTTAGCCAATTTTAAGGAAAAAGTAGCTGTCACATCTAAGGCATATACCTATCTTAAATAAGTAATATCAGTTTCGTATGACTTTTCGTTTTTTAGGTTTACTGTTCACATACACACACACATACGATTTTGGGTGACTTGGTTATTTGGACTCAGGATACCTCAATACGTGTTATTTTCGTTGAAAACAGAATCGATAATTTTCACGATCGCAATATTTTCCCGTACTATATATTACATATATAGGTATGTGAATGTAAAAATAGGTAGAAGAAAAACATTTGTTGACACATTAATAATAGAATCTTAGCTTTTAATTTTCTAATATAGAGGTTCCTATAAAAAAAATATATATCCCACCTGTCCTATATTTCGTAATTGCAACGACACGATAATAATTGCCGCTGGGACCTCAAACATTTCTGACAAATGGAAAGGTTATGAAGCTTATCAGTTATCAAAGTAATCATTAATTGACTTCTGGAAAGGTTATGGCATGGCTAAGGATGCTGCGATTATAACGATATCGGTATATATCGATATTTTCCTTTCTATATCATCCAATATCGTATAGAAACAAAAGATTCGATATTATCGTGATATGGAAAGTAAAATGCCAGTATCAGATTTCTATAATTTTTTTGTTGTATTTATTTAATTAAGTGTATTTAATGCTTATGAGTATTTAATAATATTCAGTAATAACCATTTATTTTAAAAAAATACATGCAAACCTTACGGTACGATTTAAATGTGAATGTTAATTTTATTTCATTTTCTTATTAGAGAGTATAAATCTTAGTAGAGTGATGTACAATTAACTTTTTAGTAATACAGTATGATTACCGTTTAAATTACAATGTTTTCAATTTTAATAATTCCGGTTTGGTTCAATTGAAATTACGTATTTAAATTATCTGAATTTATGATTTTAACTACCTTTGAAACTACCTAGGCCTTCGCTTGAAATCCACAAAATGTACCAGTTTTGAAATAATGTAAGGCAAAGGGTTCACAGCCAAATAACCTTATGGAACATGTCATCAAGTCAAAAGATTTAGCCATTATTTTGAAGATTTGCTTCTTCAATTGTAAAAATACTCACATCACCCCAAAAATTCAACTAGTTATGGAGTAAAAGAAACTATTTGCAAATAACTCACTGAACACTTTTTTTGTAGATCACAACCATAATTATTTTAAAAAATGACTAGATTTCCTTTAAGAGGAAAATAAAAATCATTGCATACTATTAGCAAAGATACAGATTATTGAAATTTGTAAACGTGTATTGGTTTAAAACATGAAAGAAGTTTTGAATTAATTTTCATTAATATCATCATGCCATTTTTTACTGTAACAACAAATCTGCTAATTGTCACTATTATGACGGGTGCAGATGAAGTTTTCAAAATAAATTTTTTTTTTTTCACTTTCTAGGTCGATTGTAATTACCGAAAAAATAACAATTGATTTCTCTATCTCATGATACGTTTCATTATTTTCTGTTCTCATTATTTTGTCATTTGATATCTGACCGATATACAGCCGATATAATTAGAAATCAGCCAGATTCGATCCCGAGAGCATAGAAGTCCAGTGCCTAACTCACTGAGCTACTCTGATCCTTATTAGTAGCATCTAACCGAAAATCAGTGGTTTTTAAAATAATTTTTCCCACTTTAGGAAAAAATAAATTTTGATTGGGTCTTGTTTTGGAGAGAAAGAGATACAGCATTCTCGAGGAAGAAATTGTAAAAAAATGCACTGTAAATATTTTTTTTTTTTTTTCTCAAAAATGGTTCAATAAAATTAATTTATTTTTCATTTTCATTCGAAACAAACTACGAACAAAGCTTTTGATGAATTATATTTTAATGTATACCTGAGAAATAAGAGACTCCTAGATTTTATTCCATATAAAGTTAATAAATTAAAATCGAATAATAATTAAATTTTTAAATATTTAACTTTAATCAAGTATTATTTTAGACATGTGTTAATTTGTAAAAATATGCCTTAAATCCTTAGCCAAAGATAATACACCATACAATTGCGGGCTATTCCTTTTAGTTGAGAAGGATAAAAATGCAGATTCGTCTACTCAGTTCATCAGTATTACTGATAAAAAAAAAGTTTCACATAGTTTGTGAAATGCCTAAACACATTAATGGAGTGGTGGGAAAAAGATAAAAAAAAATTAAATTCCTAGGATGGATACTTTTTTGCGGTTATTTTATGTTTAAATTGTTATGAATAATAAATTTAACAAATAAACAATTAAATTTATTAAATTTTAATATGAGGTCCTGTAAAATCTATGTTTAAATCCTATCGGCTTATGTGTATGAGTATGTATTAATAACAAACGTTAAATAATCACCTCTGTACATGACAAGTTGGGATATTTTCGCCTCAAAACTTTCAGGAGGTTGAAAAACGGAGGAGTTTTTCGTTTTCTAGGTGCATTTGATGAAGAATCCATTTGTTTACATTTCCGTACCAACCGAGATGCAAATATAAAGAGGTACCTTGCAATTTATTTTTGAAAAGTAAAATTACGTCACTTGTTATTGTCTGAACTGAGTTAAATGTGAGCATATGTTTACAACAACTTCGAATGAAAATTCATATAATTTTAATTTACAGTTTTTTAAAGAAAATATAAATTATATTAGAAATATATAGATTTACTCCTACGACAAGGAAAAAAAATGGACATATGGATTTTGTTTTTTATATATTATATCGTAGTTAAATATCATAAGACACGTATAATATTAAAAAATGTATATATGCATATTACAAAATAAACTTTCCTTGAACAAAAAATTTAAAATACGGTTTGATTTAAATAAAAAAGTGAAGACAAAATTAATGTCATTTCTATACATTTTTGTCTGGTCATTCTTTATAGAAAAGTTTCTACAGCTGTTAATTTGAAGTTGTTTTTTTGGTTTGGTTACAAGCGGTCCTATATAAAAACAGCTCCAAAAAAGAAAAATTTTAACTTTGGTTCATTTAAAAATGATTCAGGATGACTTCGGCTAGTATTATAATGACAACACAATATCATTCCGTTTGTTTTTTGACATTTTAAATTTTATGATTACAGATTAATTCATATGGCCACATTCGATATACAATTACACAAAATCTAAAACAAAAAAAATGACAGTAAATTAGCACCAGTTAACAGATTACCTACACTAGCTCCGAATCGCTACTCCAATATGGCTTCGTTTTTGAGAAAAATGCGTATTAAGAAACACACGTTTGCCCATATTTAAGAGAATGTAAAGGATAGAATTCAATAAATAATACCCATTTTTTTACTCAATTTTAAACTAAATCGAAGGAGCCTTTTTTGAAATATTGGCATATCTAAGAAAATACTTTTGTGTATACGCAAGCGAAATTACTGTATGTATATTGACGAAATTTATATGGGACCTTCTAGGCACCAACCCGCAAAATTCTTAAAAAAATCATGAATATCAGACTAACAGTATTTGGTTATGTGCTCATATTATCGATTTTACTACTGACAGACAGACACCTAAAACGCAAGAGTAGAAGTTTCTGATTCTGAGTACAAAACATTTTTTACTTCACACGAATTAAGATTTGTATTTTGTAAATTTAGACCATCGGAATTGAAGAAGCAAATAGAAATTATTTTGCATATATCTCAAAAGTTTTTCCATACTGACAATCTATCTCATTTACTTATTAATCTTTCATTATTACATATGCTTATATGTTTTTCCTATATTTTCGGGGAGATTAAAAAAAGGGTGTTTGCAATCGAAAATTTCTACTCATGTTTTGCGTTTGAGACATCAAGGATCAAATTTGGTTCAGTGTCTATCTGTCTGTAATCAAATCGATGTGGCGGGCATATCATCTACTATTGTTTATCCAATTTTCTTGAAATTTTTCGGGAAAGTGCGTGTCGGTGTCTAGATGGTCGCAAATCAGTTTTACCCGTGAAGAATCCGTAATATTCTTGAAATAGCTTTCTGACATTTAAATAGTTATTTATAAGCAGAACTATCGGGTCTATTCTAATACTTGAACTTGGATAAAATAAATAAATAAAAGTATATAACCAGTAAATGCATTTAGTATAAGTTCCTGAGAGCAGTTTCGTCGTTATGAGAAAAGGAATCACTTAATTATCATAAAATGGTGCTGTCCAATTACATTGGGTTGCTAAAAACACAGCATACTTATTAATCACTACAGACAATTTTTAAAGTAATATATAATTGTATAGGATTAACAATATTTATATCTTTATATATATATATCTTTTTCATATATTATTATTATTATTATTATTATTTCCATTCTTTATTCTCGCTTTGCGGGGTAAGTTTCTGAGGTGGGTGACCAGAAGTCCAGCCACTTCAGATTAATATCTATTACTTTTTAGATATTTAAAAACTTTCGAACAATACGTGCCGTTTCCAAGAGAACTGAGTGTTGAGCCTCTTTCAGCACTTCAAGAGGTAATTTTAATCCCATCGTGCCTGCTACTGTTGTCTTTGGTATCAATCCATTGGAGGATATTATAATTGGAGTGGTGGTGACGTTCCCCAAATGATATAATTCCTTCAGTTCGATTGCCAATTCCTGGTATTTTCTCATTTTTTCTCCAACAGTGGAGCTTATATTATTATCATTGGGGATCCCGACATCAATAAGCTCTGCTCTTTTCTCTCTCATGTCTATTAGAAGGATGTCTGGTTTATTGTGACGCACAGTATGGTCAGTTATAATCGATTCATCCCAGTAGAGCTTGAGACTACCTTTTTGGAGTAGTTTATTTTGGTGGTACTTATAATATGGAGTTTTGTCATCTATCAAGTTGAACTTCACCGCCAGAGCCTGATGAAAAATTCTAGCCACATTGTTATGCCTCTGGAGATACTCGGTGCCAGCCAACACTCCACACCCACCTGTGACATGTTTGATTGATTCCAGCGTCGCTGAGCATAACCGACATTTATCCGTAGTTGTTGCGTCTTTAAGAATATGCCTTCTATATGATCTAGTAGCAATAACTTGGTCTTGGATGGCGAGTAGAAATCCTTCTGTTTCGGAGAATATCTTTCCAGCTTTCAGCCATTCAATATGTATATGTATTATTATTTTTTTTTTTTGTATATCCTTTTTTTTATATATTTTTTAAACATTTATTTTCCCTTTCTCTCATTTCTCTCCCATTATCTATCTTTTTTTTCTATATTTTGGATTAATTCAAACAAAATATTGAACACTGAAAACTCATGGATGTTCTCCATAAACAATGACTCGGATAGTGGTAGATTTTGCTAGGTTGCCATAGTGTATATTTAATTTCATACATTCAGTTTTGATTACTACTATTAAATACACAGTTGGTAAATTCATTTGTTAAATGACATTTGATAATTTCATTACTTTATTCACGAATCGAACAACCATAAGCTTTTGATAGAATCAATATCAATTTAAAGAATAAGCTAATAGGTAAGATTAGTAACATTATCGCCGCCTTCAACTATCTGATAGTTCGACAGTTACGGCCAAGACAGCAAGTCTCATACTTTACAATGGTTTACACTGTAGTTGTGCCATTGCACTATAGCGATAACTGTCACGAGACTTCAGACATTACAATGTATTTAATAAATTTACAGGTCTTCATTTCGTAAATTTACATTTGATTCGTAGTTAATGCCAGCCATTATAGGCTTTTCATTATAAGATAATGGAGCTGCTTTATATTCTCTTGTCGCGAACTGTATTGAGATGCAGATTTTGCTAACTTCTAAGCTTATTCCATAAGTGCCTTATATTCCTTGAATGATTATCTGATTAAATTTTTCTTAATAATATGCTTATATTAGAATACAAATGAAGGTTACTTTGATTCGACAGTAGTTAGATTTCAGATTGATTATTCGTTGATCGTGTTAATAATTTCTGAGAGTTTAGAAGTGGAGTCTAGGTAACCGTATTTTATTCATTATACCATTCATCTGATATTGGAAACTCCAAGTCAACTTCTGTAGCATTGAAGTTTGTGATTAACTTCGAGCAACATCCTTAGATAGTCGAAGTTTTCGGCAAGAATAATATCGAGCTAATTCATTCAAAGCTGTTGATCTTATGATTTATCTTACAATGGAATGTTACAATTACGTGTAATATAAATAAACTTGAGAATATTTAATAAATCGATTGTTGATTGCTTCCAAACATTTATCTTATCAAAATAGATTGAAAATAAATTTTATGGCTTAGAAAAGAAGTTTAAAACTATATAAGAATATACTTGGTTCCGCGTCCATCTTTAGTCAAACCTACGTGGTATGTATACCCTGCTTCGTTAATCCAATTTTGATGACATTGTAAGAGATACTCCAAGTCGATAGCTACATGATCTCATATCAAGATCACCAACTACTTTTGCTTGCGGATGCCCCACTTATTTTAGAAAGTTGGTGATTGATGAAGAATGATCGAATAGCTGTCGATTTTATCTAATCCAATAAATACTTAAAAATAAAAAAGCAACGAATATTTCTAAAACGACTCGTTAGATTGGCCCCGAATTCGGAAATAATTTTAAGAAAGTGTACAAATCTTATGGTATTGATTTCATGAAATTCTATTTGAAAATTAAAATGAACCTCACACACCAGTCAAATAAGCACAAGATGGGGAATTCAAATTTATTTTTTATATCGTTTGGAGTATGGTGAATATAAGTAATCTACATTTTCGGTATTGAAGAAAGACATGTGAGTTCATCATATAGCTCTGAAAACTGAAAGTTCCTATTTTTTTCTGGTTTATTCTAAATATATCGTTTCTAAATCGATGTAGCTAAAAAATGGTAAAACTCAATCTTAAACAGATTATGATTATTTAACATTTTAGTAAGGAAACAAATTTTTTTTTTAAATCGAACAGGAATAACTATAGACCATTAAGAATAACTAAATTTTTAAAAAATTGCAAAAAAAAGTTTATTTGTTTGTTTTTAGTTAATTATCTGTTTATTCAGGTGACGTATCATTAACATTTTTTAACACAAAATGTACTACACCTTTTATAGGAAATTTATTTTTCTGAACTAGACAACTAATCGCAAAATATTAATTGAAATTAGTTTTGAATTAAAAAAAAATTATATATTTTTAATGGTTTCTAGTTATTTGAACGAAACAATTTATAAACAATTACTGTGTTTCTCTCTAATTTTATATGAACAAAATTTTTTTATTAATTATTTTTCAATTATTTTGTATTCTCATGGATTTTCTTTACCATCCCAAAGCTATCTTATTTCCTCACAACAGTACTCTTTATGAATTATTGAAGGAAGTTATTCGACTGTTCTATATATCGTACTGAATACTGAGTACTTGAACACCTTCAGTGCTCGAACCACGCCCTGTCGATGATCCACATGTTTGGGTTGAAACGTCGGCACTAATAACAAGTTTATAATGACTGAGTCCTGAATATTTAGTACTCTTTATGTTTTGAGGGGAGGAATTCGCAACTCCATTTTGGACCACCTCTGGAATAGTTGGTGTTTTTTTCTTGAAGATAATGAACAATTGACCTACTACGGAATGATGTAGTCGAAATATGTTTTTAAAAGTACGTAAACATGTGTAAAGGAGAAATATTCCAATCCAGTTATGAGTGTATGTCTGTCCAATGTTCAAATTTGACCGTACTCCCTCCTCCAAAGAGATTATAATCTCTTATAATTATCAGAGCTTTGAACAGCAAAATCTCCTTACGTGAACGTCTTGTGTTCTACAGTTTCTATTGTTCTTCAATGTTTAGTTTATGTTTCAATTAAAGGAGTTCACTTCTTGCATAAAACAAATGGCCAGATAAAAAGGATAAAATAATAATTTATTATGTTATTGTACAGAGTGTATTCTTGAAGGAATGAATTCCTCCACCCCCTTAAGAAGCGGTTAACCGCCAATTTCTTTTAAAGTTTTTACTCTCCCCCCCCTCAGTTCTCTGCCAATTTCTAAATTTTCTTCAAGAAGCCATTACCCGGCTCTTAGGCCCTAAGATGGGCAGCCCGTTTGGAAGTTGTCCCTTTGCAATAAGTTTAGTCTTTAATGGCACTTCACCGTCCTGGCTTTAAGAACTTCATTATCTCAAAAGCGTATATTGAATAATACAATATTTGGCGTGAGTACATTTTGTTTCTCTAAATAAATTTAAAAAATCATGAAATAGAAATATTAGTTAATTTAAAGGTTCGTCAGTCCATTGGCCCGAATAACGCTTATGCAGGCAACCTATTCAATGAATCAAAGCATCGGACGTTTGAACATCAACCAATAACAAAATTTAAAATTAATAAAGAATTTAAATAGTTGAAGTGACATTTTTTATTTATTGAGTAATAAGACATCGTGTCACCTGGAGAATAATTATAGTGAGGTAAGGCTACATTCATACTAGATATACAGAAAATAGAAAATAAACCGAAGTAAAGCTGAAACTATTAATTAATCAAAAAGTGTATAAAATGAATAAAAAAAATCTGGTGTGTCCACTCACACGACTTTCCTACGTATTTCAGAAAGGTTTTTATATCTTTACATATGTTCATGAAGAAACAAAAAAGAATTGAACTACATTTATTTTCCTGAAAATTGATCAAACAAAAGATTTGATTACAATTTATTAAATAAACTAAAGAAATGAAACCGGCTTAAGGTAGCTCAGTGTAAAAATTTGAATACTCACTAATATTGCTATAGCTTAGTTTTGTCAAGCAATAATTTCTGTTAAAAGTAGAGGAAATAGTGAAGACTGTGTGATGCGGGCAACAGTAAACTCGTAATCTTTCATTGGAAATTGAATAGCTGTAACTTCGTTAATAGTTGTCCAAAATGAATGATTTTTATATAGCTTTGTAGGGAATTTCATTACGAATATAGTTTATATACGAAAATTGAAGGGACAATGATTAGAACATCATAGAAAAGTTTCATCAAAATCGTTAGAGCCGTTTTCGCGCTACAGTCTATAGAAAAACATGTTTTTCATTTATTGCACTCAAGCTATTGCTCATGGAGTAACGAATTTCTTTCACAGGCATCAGTAGTCAAAATCTACAAAAAAAAAAAAAAAAGCAACAAAATTGGTTAAGTAGTTCCCGAACAAATCTTGGCACAGACAGACAGACCTATGCCTAAAAATGTGTTTTTCAGACTCACGGGGCTGTGAAACATATAGATCCTTCGATAACCGCATGTCAGAAATTTGACCCGATTGCAATACTTTCCTTACCTAGTATAGGTAGGAAAGTAATAAAGTAGCTTAAAGACAAGTCAATTAAAAAAAAAACACACACATACTTATATGCACTATTTACAATCAGGCGAGTGAAGTCCGAGCCAGTCTTTTAACTAACCGCAGAGGGAAAAGTTGGACTGCAGTAGATCCTTGCGCTACTCTTTCAACCACAGCACTAAAGCTAGTAGAAATTGAGCGAGAGCGCTATAGTCAATTTAAGTTATCAAAAATTCCTAAAAATAATTATCATAATACACTCAATATTAATTTAAATAATTATTATATTTAATCAATAAATGATTAAAGATTTTACAAAAAGATCTCCTTTTAGCCAACAGTATTGTTTTGTATAATTTTATAATTATAATTATATTTTCTCCTTATTTTAACGTTTAGGCCCTAAAACGAATTTTCAAAACATTCTAAAAACAAAAACCTACTCTGTGGCAACAATTTTTTAATAAAAACTATAAAATTTATTGTTGTTTCTTATTTTTACAGATCTAAACATTTTTTAGCCTTTTTCCTTGTTTTGTCAACGAGGAAAAAGGCTAATTTGTAAAGGTGAACGTAATTCTTTATAAATTTAAAGCCTTGGATATTGCCTGGTTAATCATGTAGATCAAAGATAGATCCATATATTTTATTAGAAATATTGAAGCGCATGTAAGTTTTTTGAGATAAAATAAGGGATAATAAGGAAGCAGATAAGTTTTTAAAAGTAAAGAAAATTACATTCCTCAACGTCAAGCTGCAAACTTCTATCCAGATTCTCAAGAGTTAATGTTGTTAATTTCCTACCAGAACTTTAGTTGTGGTCACCTCTAGCATGATAGTAGATTGTAAGAATAAGGGAATTATCTCGGGAATTATTCGTTCTATATTCCATTTGATATATTTATTAGACTTTATAACGATATCATGAGTAGATTATAGATTGACCTTGATGAGTAGATTATAGGTTCACCTTTTACAAACACCTTTTCTATAAATATATAAACAACTTATACTGTCGTAATTTAACAAAGTTATAAAAAAATTGTTATAAAAACCTCTACTTTATTAAAAAAAAATTTGGAACCAGTAACCAATTAATAAAGATTGAAGGGCCATGTGTATGAAAGTGAAAACAAAAATCAGGATCTAACTTTTTTTCACAACAAAACTTCACTTGACCTAATTTACAAGAAGCGTGTTTTAGCTTTTTCTTATTTTGCATAAACAATACAATTGATTGATATATAATAGCCTAAAAGTTCAAGCAAAGCAAGAGCAAAAATAAACAAAAACGTTTTTTAATTGTGGAGTAGTGAATAATTGAAGAGAAGAATGGTTGGGTGATTAGAAAAAAAAAAACAGTAAAATAAATAAGTATATTTATTTTTATATTTGCCGACGTTTCGGCCCGAGGTTCAGGCCTTCATCAGGATTAAGAAAAAAACAGATAACAATACGTATGAGAACCTATAAACATATAATAAAAAAAAAATATTTTTATTATTCAAGTTTATAAGCCCTGATGAAGGCCTGAAGTTTTGGCCGAAACGTCAGCAAAAATTAAAATAAATATACTTATTTATTTTACAATTTTTTTGACTGATCACCCCAACCATTCTTATCTTCAAGTAACATAAGTTTTGCCGAAATTAAATAAAATATATTTTCTCAACTGCTATGGCATATTGTAACGAACGCCTCGATATATGTCCAATTTTGAAGTAGTATCATCGAGAAAAAAGATTGAAATCAGTGACCCACGGAAACTCCTTTTGTGAGTATCTATAATTTTTCAGAAACTACCATTCAAAATTTCACTTTTATAGGAAATTTTGTTTTTGAGATACATCGATCAATAAGTCTGCGATAAAACCGTATCTTTCTTTAATATATATTAGATTAAATGTTAAACCAAACTTATTACTTTAGACGCTATGGAGTGCCTTCTGAATAAGTTGGCTGGAAAATCCTTGAGTATGGATATTCTTGTCAGGGCATGGTTCGTGTTAAGAAAGTTGCAGTTTCCTCTCCGACTTCCTCCTCTTCGTATTCAATTGGGAACTTCTCAGAAGGAGAATCAAGTTCTTGATTTTGGATTCCTTCGTCTCATGTATCGCTTTGAGGAATCCAATTGACAACTTCTTTGAATAATGAATCCGAGTTTAATAGAGTTGTGATTTGATGAGATTTCCGATTCAGTTGATGGATATTTGAGAGTGAAGATTATTCTTAAAGCCAATGAAGTTTGTATAGAAAAAGCTATAATTATAGGTGGTAATTCAGATAATATTTTAAATTATTTATAATAATACCTGAACCAGAAGAAATTGCTTGAATAAACTGGTTTCTAACTTATTTGAATTTTTTTTTTTTTATCAGATAGACCCGAACAGTCACATTAAACGTGATGTAGTATAAGTTATCTTTTGAAGTAAATATAAATAAACCTCAGGACCTAACTTTTGAATATATATAACAATTTCTTTTTTATATTTATATTTTTTTAGGTGGTCACGGTTTTTACTGAATAAGACAGAGTTGCTCCAAAACTGTTCAATATAATTGTTTAACTGTAAAATATTGTTTAAGTGATCAAGCACTTGAAATTTTTTTCAAATAGCTTAATATGTACAATTTTCGTAAAAAAAAAAAAAATAACGTTCCCACATATTTTTGTAATTTCTACTGCATAGAAAACGAAAGTATGTAATATAATGTAATTTAGCTAATTAATATTACAATATAATTATTAATTATAGTTTTTGCAATAAATATTTACCTGTGATGTAGGAGCCATTTTTTTTTATTTATAGAATTATCATTATTACACATAATAATATTATACATAATATTATATCCATTTTACGATGCGTATAACAGATATATTACGTATTTTTTTCAAAATGAATATAGCACCGAAAGCTTCTTGAAGCGATAGTAATTAAAATGAAAGTGTAATTTTCTATATTTGAAAAAAAAATACATACAGTCTACCTGTTATAAGTATCTAATTATTTGTAGTAGGTATGTGTTCTAGTTATTGTCTGTGGTACAGACCCCTTTTAATCAAATTTTTAACATCCGCCCGAAATTTCGTTAATAGCTTATCTCATCGTAAATTACAACTATTTTACTTACGAAAACAATCGGAATTAGGACGTTTTCAATCTTGAGAACGGAAACCATTATTTATTGAATTAGGTACTAAATACTCGAGGCGTTTGGCGTTACCTAAAACTCCAAAATAACAAGGTTATATAGGCCAAACGGTCCACTATTTTTGAATACCACCTTTTTTTTCTCGATTTTGAAATAAAGCAAATGTATATTTACGAGTTTTTAGTACCTAATTAAATAAACGAAGTTTACCGATCTCCAGATTAAAAAAATCCCAATTCCAAGAATTTTCGTAAATAAAATAGTTGTATGTTACAATGACATGAAACTATTTACGAAGTTTCAGACGGATGTTAATAATTTGATAAAAGGAAGTCTTTACCACAGATTATTATTAGTAGTAGGTAGTAGGTAATGTGTTTCTTATCGTTGATAGTGCACTGACATGTAAGTGTCAGTATACAACATTGTATTACTAGGGATTTTCTTATGAGGGTTTTTTATTAAAGAGTTTGATGATCGTGTGTGATTTTTTTCAGTCCTGTATAAGAATAATGCTTAAATTGCTATATTTTTTAGTTTATTATTTTCAATAATCAACCATTGTGATCGACCAAAAAATTCAAAAACTTAACCTCCTGTCAAAGTTTGAGGTTTCACGTTTCAGAAACCGTAGAATTCGAAAAACGAATACAAATTTTTTTGTCCGACCACCGTCCGTGCATTTTCTCCGAAACTACTTGAGCGATTTTTTTCTAATTAGTATATAAAATCAGAGGTCACCCGAGGATGATCCTCCTTCATCGACATTATTATCCGCATTTTACTTTCAAAATGGCGGCCGAAAAATCTGCGGGGCTATAGACTGTAGCGCCTAAACGAATGTACTCATTTCAATGAAACTTCGCTAAAGTCATTTTCTCTCCGCCCTTTAAATTTATCTATATAACATACTTCAACGAAAAGAAGCTGGAAAAAAAGTTACGAGGGATGGTAAAATAAAATTCCGAATAACTCAAAAAGTTTACACTTTTTTGTCAATAGTGTATATGTTTTTTTTTGAAAGTTTACGAAATTTTCTAAAAACCAAAAAAAAAGGCGTCAAAATCGGACAATTAGGAGCAAAGATATGGTTTCCTGTTTTTTTAAAAATATGTTCTACTCTAAATATTATATCCTTTGTTGTTGTTTTTAATTTGGAATGTTTTACTGAATTAATGATATTTTTTTTTACTATATTAATAAAAAAAAAAGAAAAAAGTCTAGCCCAATAATTGGCATCATCTTTTATTAATTTTATTATTTGTAACTAGGAAGTTAATGGTACTTTAGATGCATAATTGTTTGGAAATAATAAACAATTGTGGAATAATTTGCAGCGTTTTATTTAATAAAGCTATAATCCTTGTAGAAAGATAGTTTCAAATCATCCAGACAGAAAATTTTCTCCCAATATTAAAAAAATAAAATAAGAAAGCTTGGCCATAAGTAAGCTGTGTACGAGAGGCCCGGTAGATGGCGGTGGTAGACCTCACTGCGCTAAACCCCTCTAACGATGTGGCTGTAACAGTGCTGCCCTGATTTACACCTTCACCGTCTTCCATTTGTCAGTTCTGCTCCAGGCTGTGGAATGGTACGGCATCCAGGCTTTGAGGTAGAGCGGGGTACCATCCATCTCAGCAAGGATATCCATGTTCTGTGAGCATGAGGCAACTTTATATATATTGGTATATAAAATATGAAAACAAATATAATACTTGTTATATCAATATAGTAATACTTGCGTATCCCAGGAAGAACTCTCCATTGAGTAGATTTTAAATCATCAATAGCAATATTTAAAATACATTTATAAAAATATAATTATTTGTTTAGGTACTTGTCGGTTAGGAGGCCTGGACGAAACCTCCCTTGTTATCTAATGTTACATCACATAACCTTCTTTCTTACCTCGCTGTTTATTTTTTAGTTATTCCATTGTTTATTTTTGTTCTATTTATGTCATTTTCGTCAAATTATGGATGTATTACATTCTGGGAATTACCGTCTTCAGAAGAAGAGGCTATTGAATATTTTCAAAACGCTGGGATAATTCCAAACGTGAAATTGTGTGAAGAAGATCATCAAATGAAGTTAGACACGAAGGCGAAATGGTACTTTCGTACCACTTGTAACAAAAAAGTTTCTATAAGGAAAGGAATGTGGTTAGAGAGGTCGAGGATTTAATTTTTAACGGCTTTAAAATTTATTTATGGGTGGTCCAGTAATTTAACAACGATAAAGTGCGGCAAAGAACTGCTGAAACTATCCAAAAAAACTATGGTAATATGGAATAAATGTTTAAGAGAGGTTTGTGCCCATAATATTCCAGACAACACCTCGGTTCCTCGCTATTTTAAAAAGCATTAAACTATTCTGCCTACCAAAATAAATAATGTGAAGTGAAAGTAAATTGTACATATGTTGTTTATAGTGTTTATATTGTTTCTGGGAATTATTACATTTCTTTTTGTCTATTTAAAGTTCGATAAAGTTGTATAATACAATGAATACGAATACGAAGATAGGAATCATGAGAAGTCTTATCAGAATTATCAGTGTCCTGTCCGGCTAACCGAAAAGTACCTTTGTTTAGTTATTAAAATATAATTATTTACTTTATTTATGAAAACAGTGCTTCTGTTAGTGTAATAGATCTCCTCCCCCCTCTCAACAAAAATGAAAATTCTGCGCCTATTATGAAACTAGTTTATATAATTTTTGTATTTTTAAAATCTTTGTATTGAAGCACATTTAGGATTTTATTAGCTGTATTGGGAAATATTAATTTGTTTTCTTCATTCTTTCTGTCCTATCTCGCCTATCGGCAATAAGGAATTTTTTTCTGACAAGGGGAGAGGGTGAGGGATTAATGCCAGTATTAAAAGCCCCTTGCTGTGGGAATCGAACTTGTAATCTGCAGTTTATCAGTTTATCACCCCAGCTCCTTATATCTACCTACACACATTAAGGTAAATGATTGATATTCGACGAAAAAAAGTTTTAATGGAATATTGAATATGTCTGGATAAACCTAATTCAAGTTTTCGGATCGCTGGTTGTGTTGTGAAGAATAACGAACACATTCTACAATTTCAGTATGTTACAAGATAATAGAAATTATTCCACCCTTTTGGAGGAAATCAATTCGATTATTCGAAGAATATCAAATAATTATATCTAAATTTATAAAGTGATGAAAGGGAACTAGTAAACAAGCTAAGACCCGTTGATGCTTTAGCGATGATATGATTTTAACTTTTAAAGCTGTCCGGAGTTGCTGGGGTAGCTTATAAATAGCTGAGAATTGATGGATCGGAGTTTAACTCGAGTATCGAAAGTATTAGTTAACTTTGTAAAACTTGTTTTCTCTCTGATACTTCATAAGAAATTGTATGTATGTCACGGTGGTCTAAAAATATACAAAATAGAAAAAGAAAAACAACATTATTGTGGAACAATGAATCTTGAGAATAAACAATGTTTACAGAAAAATACACAGTAGATCTAGCCAAAAGACTAAATCGTAATGAAAAAAAATAAATAAAAAATAAGTCGCAGGAAATTGAAGTACGAATTCAAAGGTAAAACATCAAATAATCAAAAACGAAGTCCTGTTACGTAATATATTGTAATACACGTATTAAAGTGTCTCACTGATTTGCGAAAAGTGGAATAAGAGGATTTTAAATGTGGCTAAGGAGTAGGTCAGATTGAATGAGGAAAAGAATTCAGTGGAGCGGGAACAAACCAATGTTGAAATGAGGTGAATTTCAAATACAACAACTAACAAAATACAACATAAAATTAATTCAGCCTAGTAGACTCAGATACCAAATTCATTTTAGTACCTGATTACGCTAGGAAATAAGCTGCCTATTTTATACTTATTACAAAAAACATGAAAGAATGTAATTTTAAATAATAATAATAAAAGGCTTAGCGAATCCGAAGGTTCGATGCCGACACCACAAATCATTTATTACACACCTGTTATTTTGAGTAAGGTAGTCTTTGAAGAAATATTGTAAGTTTTCCAAGGTTGTTATATCACATATTGTCTAGGAACGAATCATGTTGTAGTAGAATGGTTGCCAAGGATCCTATTTGGAAGGGATGAGCAGAAGAATACGGGCAGGCAAGGTAAGTGCAATCATCTGGAAGAGTAACTGAAGGCTGTTGGTTATAGCAACCGCACAAGTTTATATCACATGTCATATGTCCCACACCTACATCGAAAAATGTACTAATTTTATATCTGTCCAGGATATTAAGAACATATATTTTATATAACAAAATATATAATATATAATAAATATATATTTTATATATATATATATATATATATATATATATATATATATATATATATATTTACAACTTTTCCTTAATCGACCTTTGAGTATTAAATTTAAACTTAACTATTTAATTGGGAATAAGGTCACTTATTAATTATTTAATAAACTATTGAATGTTCATTTCTTATGTTTATTGACGTTTCGATCCCGATATTTTCTTTTTATTAGTTCCACTAGCACATATATTAAGCTACCCATATATTAAGTAGCTTAATATATGTGCTAGTGGACGGTGCTGAGACTGTCGGTGTGTCCCTGGCCTAGTCGAAGCTCTATTTTTTAAAATTATAGCTTTGAAGAGGATCCCATCGTTGACTAATAAAAAGAAAATACCGGGATCGAAACGTCAATAAACAGGAGAAATGAACATTCAATAGTTTATTAAATAATTAATAAATGACCTTATTCCCAAATAAATAGTTAAGTTTAAATATATACCTATCCCTTTGCATTCTTCTCGAAAATCGCAATGTGGTTTTCCAGGATGTAAAAAAATAAATAAGGGTTTCATCCATAAAAATACAGAATGATACTTGACACAGTTTTGAAATAATTAACATAGATTTTATGTAAACTGACACACAATATCTAAATTTAACCGTAGTATTTCAATAATATTAATATTTCCAGGATATTAATATTTATTTCTTTTCAATGGTTATATACATAAAATGGTTATATAATAATATATAATATGGTATTATAATAATATAATCTTCGGTAATATGGTACTAGAATAATATAATAAATGGCAATCCACACATCCCATCATAACAGTAAGACTCGAAGTCGGTTTTGTACCAAATATAAGTTCCTGTCATACCATGAATGGGGTACCGTTGGATTCAGAATTTCACGGGATGTTAGCTAATCGTATTCTCCACCTTTGTTTTTCTTTCTAAAATAAATACAGTTGACAGTTGATACAAACATTTTGCTAGGCTTAAATACTCGAACGGTGGTAGGTCTGTAGATCGATACGGGACAAATTGGACCTTGAAGATTTTGAAGCGTACAGCAAGACCCGGATAGTTCCTCCGTGATCCTGCGTTTTTGATCCCTAAAACGTACTATTTCGGCATAAGGTTCGCATCCACACAACCTTACGTTGTAGTACTATCATTGAATACATGTCTCATTTCGTCGACTTGAGATCCCTATGATCGAGAGAGGAGGAGTTTACATCATTTATAAATGTTTTTTTTTTTTTTTTATCGGCAAGCCATTTCATCGCTAATTCTTTATCAAATCTCAAGATTGAGCAACCAATTTCGAAGGTTTCCTTTTCCTTCTGGCGGACGAAATAATCCAATCCCCGAAAATTCACTCAAAGAATTTATGAAATAAAACAAATTTTATTAGCGAATAACTAAAAAATTACGCGTTTTTTTCCGTGGGTGTGCCCGCAACTATAGATTAATAAATTTCCTACAAAAAGAAAAAAAATCATCGAAATCGGACATTTTTTAGTTAAGATACAACTTATTGAAATTTGTAAACATGTTGGTTCCAAACATTAATGAAGATTTAAATTAATTTTTGTTTCGTTTATCGATTATATTTATCGATAAAGTAACAGTTGATTTATTTATCTTTTGATGCGTTCCATTTTTTTATTTTCTTATTAATTTGCCATTTGATAACGATATACTGTGCGATTGTTTCGAACGGGCCTACTAGTATTAGCAGTTTGGTAAGTGCCAATTAACTTTGTCCAATGCCATGATCAAGCCAGTTCCAATATAAGACCTGGACACTAAATAGCACCTTAGAAAAAAATATTGAAAGATTTTAGAGAGAAAAATCCTCCGCACGATAACCGGAGCGATTTGGGACCAGAGTACTAACACATGGAGAAGAAAGGCTAATAGAGAAGAGCTTGCAGAAAATAGTCAGTCAATATCCCACGATATGAAGGCACGGAGGTTAAGATGGTCGGATCATGTAGCTCGTATTACTTCACCTAGAAGCCTCTACGTAACAAAAAATGCCTTAATAGAAGGAAAAAGTCAACGTTGAAGGCCAAAAATCAGATGGATAGATAGAATCAACAAAGAGGCAATAAAGCTACATGCAGATAACTGGAAAGAAATAGCCCAAGATATACCAGAGATGGAGCAGGCTTGTTAAGGCTGCAAAATATCTGCAAGGTCTATAATGTCAACAGAAAACAAATAAAAAATGTAAACGTATTTGTATATACGTAAGCATTGATTTATATTTTCACGACAGGTAAATAATATCATACTGGAATAATCATAAGTAATTATTATATGGAAATGGAACAAAGGTAATATAATATCAAAACGGATTGTATTAAGAGAGGAGTAATTAATTTTCAATCAATGTTACAGCCAATCTATAGATACAAATTACAATTGGCTATATCTTTGTTAAAACTGGTCCGATTATGAAATTGTTTAAACCATTTGTTTGGGAATCAGGAAACCTTTCCTGTTATCGTGGCTATAATCAACTTTGTATTAAATAATTTTTGAGTTTCCTTTTCGTCATAATTTTTACTTGAATTTTATGTGGAAACGTGATTATTTTTCGCACCTGAAGATAACTTTCAAAATGATAACTCAAACATTGGATTTGATGAAGAATTGAGGAAGCCTTAGTGACAAAAAAAAATGGCCTTTGAGAAATAAAATTTAAAGATATATTTTCTAAGAATATTGAAGTTCATTCAATCAATAGACAACTGTATTTTTTTTAAACAAATTCATGCACTAAAATAAAAAGTTGCTGTTATAGCTGTAAAAGCTTTAAAACTAATTTTAAGAATTTTTAGCCATCGAATTCTTCTCGTATCCAATCTCTACAATCCAAAATCCTTCGTAAAATCCTCAATGCTCCTCACTTTGTCACTAATAAAACCTATAACGACCTTAATGTTTCCGAATAAACTTCAGACCCTTCCGAACCCTCTTGTTTCTAGCCTTGCTTTCTCCTCGATCCCTGATAACCTTCCGAGGTGTCTGAAAAGAAGATGGCTTCGAGATCTATTGTAAATATATATATTTTTAGAGCGTCACTAGTGGGTAGTTTCTCAACAAGTGTTTTCATGTTTTTATTTTCTATGATCACATTTACTGAATGTGTATTTTCTTAATACAATTGTAAATATCATAAATAAATAATAATAAAAAAAAATGATTTTTTATCTACCTGTTTTTTTTTTGCTCTTTAGGACATGGATATGAGAATAATAAAGTCTTGAAAGGTTGTAAAATGTAGGTGTAGTGTTTTTGACTGAATCTTAAGATCCTTGGAAGATAATATATATAAATATTTTATTTAAACGTTTATAGTTTATTATTTCAATAAGTGCGAGTGTAGTCGCTTGAAGTTCATTTTCAAGCAAATTGTATCTTAGTAGCAATATTAAATTTTCATTTCTAACAACATTAATTTAAGACAAAGAGAGAGAAACATTTTATTTTTTTCTACAATGTGGAATGCTGAATGTTATCTGTTTTTAACGTTATAGAAACTAGATAATTTATTAAGAGTTGATTAAAGAAACATCTCGTTAATTTTTATTTTAAGTTAATGTTTATTTTCTCCGAAGAGTCTTTTAGAAAATTAACTCATTCCTTCTGATTAAAAGAATACAATTTAGTCGATGGTGAAAGGATTGGATCGTTGAGAGGTTCCGCAGCTGCTCACAGATCAGTAGATTGGTAAAGCGTGTATTTTATCTAACTATAGCCATAACCATATTGTATCTAAGCCATTACACGTGCCAGGTCAACCATCTCCAATCTCAATCTGAATTATAGGTAATGTTATAGGCAAAACCACAACTGATCAAGCGGCACAAAAAAGGGTCCCATGATAACAGTTTTTTGGTGATAAGACAGCAGCTGCTATTTGTACTACCATAGTTTATAGGTTAAGGTAAAGAAACCTATTTCAGTATTATCTCTTACTTCTAGTTTAAACACCTCCTCGTAGTTTCAAAGTTTTATTGATGATGAAAAACTTTTATCTATGGATGTCATGATCAGATTAATCAATTCTTATTTAAAAAACAAGCATAATGTGATTCTGTAAAACTCCGCAGGATACGCCATTTAATATATAATTAAACCCATGAAGTATGCAGTAAAAAATATAAAATATGCATCGAATAGTCCGTCAAATTTTCCAGATTTTTTAAAATAATCTACAGTATATGTTGGGTTGGCAAATATTTCGGTTTTTATGTCACTATGATACAATTCTTATCTGATGAATTAATCCCTAAGGTGTATTGTTTATCCTGTTTGTAATATGTCAACAACTATATCTGTTAACTCTTGTTGAAACTAGCTTAGTATTGTGTTTGCTATTGCACTGTGAATATGGAAGAAAATATGATTCATTATCGGCACATTTAGTTGTATTATTTTGAGAAAGGTAAGCAAGATGCAGAAGCTAATAGACAAATTAGCAGTGTATATGGGGATGATGGCTTAACCGAATGCACCTGTCAAATTGATTTACCATATTTCATTCAGGAAATTTTGACATCAATGGTCTTCAACGATCTGGTCACCCACATGAAATTAAAATAAACAATGTTAAGGTCACTGCAGATCAAAATCCCACTCAATCAGTGCGAGGGATTTCTACGGCCATAAATGTGACGCGTAGAAAACCATTTGCACAAGCTCGGCTATGTTTGCATCCTTAATTAAGCATTAAGGCTGTGGGGCACATGATTTTTTTTTTTTAAATCACATTATAACTTCAATACGATTTTAGTTATCTAAAAGAAATTTTGCAGGAATTTAGGACCACATAAACTACACAAAATGACATCAACAGGACCTTCAATAACAAACTACAAATGGAGATAATAAATAAAAACCTATAAGGAGGCATTAAATAAAAAAAA
The DNA here is from genome assembly GCA_928085145.1 of Nezara viridula. Classification (NCBI taxonomy): domain Eukaryota; kingdom Metazoa; phylum Arthropoda; class Insecta; order Hemiptera; family Pentatomidae; genus Nezara; species Nezara viridula. The sequence continues at coordinate 148,803,009 of OV725080.1, read as the reverse complement.
AACATTCATACGGCTTTGAAGAGAAATAATTCAGCTTTACAACGGATATAGTATTATCAAATTTAAAGATCATCCGGAAGAGTTATGAATGATCTGAGGGGTGTTGTGTTTCATCATGACAACGCGAGGCTTCACACCTCATTGGTCACTGGCAATAAATTAATGAGCCTTTGATGGGATCTTTTGCCCACCCTCCCTATTTGCCAGACCTAGCTCCAAGTGACTACCATTTATTCTGGTCTCTGCAGAACTGCATGAATGGAAAACAATTCCAAAAGGAAACGGACATCAAAAACCACTTGGATCACTTTTTTAACAACAAACTCCAGACATTCTATGAGCAGGGCATTATGCAGTTAGTGGAAAGATGTGGAAAAGTTACATTAAATAATGGTCAATATACTGTAGATTAAAATAAGGTTTATGTCTATAATACATTGAGTTTTATTTTACCCTGAAAAACCGAAAGGACTTATTTGCCAACCCAATAAATATTTTTTAACTAAATAACCCAATGATTTTAAAATTTTCGGCTCAGAGATCAAGACGTGACCCTGTATTTTAGGGCCCAAAAATGTACCGTTTTCGAGATAAACTAATATTATTGCTGAAAGCCTGTTAGGTGATATGGTTGCCATGGGTTACTTTTAAAATGTTTAGGTTTAAAAATTAAAATATTTCTTTTTATTATAGTCGACTGTAAACTAATAGTATATCCTTAAGATTAACGAATAAGATAGTTCTGAAGTCCCTAGTGCTCAACTGGAATGATATAGGATAAATATTTCAATATTTTAAATAAAGAAAGAAAAATCCGAGTATGAATTCTGTTGAATAGACTTATTCGTAAGTGGAGGACAATTTTTATAGGAGTAATAGCAAACCCCAAAAGCAACAAAAATTTATACAAACAACGAGCTAATTTTCAGCAGGAATAAATGAATGAATATTTTATTATTCTGGGACTAATGTCCCTTTAATGATAAGCCAAATTATAAGTACCGATTGCATGTCTGTCTGGTCATAAATAAATTATATATTTATAATACGAATTAATTAAAAATAAGAATATAGGAAAAGAGAGAGAGAAAAAGACTAGAAAATTGTATTAAACTAAAATACCCTAAATAAATTGAGGTAGTATCTGGTAATACTTAGATAGTTCTCTAAGGAATATATCATAATCAGTTGGATTGAGAAAGGAGTACGTGTTTATAGAGGAAAGGTTTGAAAGAGGAAACTGATTGAGCGTGTCGAATATCAGCAGGGATTGAATTCCAGAGGGAGGTGGCTTGATTTGCAAAGGATTTGTCAAAGCAGTTCGGTGAGGAGGAGGATAGAGGTCGGAAGTACGAGACCTAATTGGTCGGGATTGGATGCAGTATTTAAATTGTAAGCTGTGAAAAATATAGGAGGGTCGATGAGTTCTAATGATCTGCTACAGAAATGTAGCTAGGAAGTACTGACGGCGATAGGATTTATAGAGACACTTCAACTCGGTGTAATACTGGGCAATATGCGTATCTCTTGAGCTTCCAAAAACAAAGCGGAAAATATAAAATCCTAGTTTTGTATTTTTTAGGAGTCATTGTTTTGTTGGATAAGAAACAATAGCTGAAGAATTATTTAATTTATGTAATTAACGATTGCTTCACTGTAAACTCTACGTTTAATTTTTTTTTTATATCAATAAAAAGTGTGTTTAGGCCTCGCGCGGGCTCATTACCGCGTATGGGGAGCGTCCCACGGGTGGCGGATGTGGGGATGGTCGGTGGAAATTCCTTGGAAATTCCTCCCGGCTAAGTCCGATGGACTCGCTGACCAACAATGAGAGGGGCCCTCCAGACTTGCTGGAGGGAGGGGACCTCCAGACTTGCTGGAGGTAGGGGCCCACCAGACTTGCTGGAGGATGTGACGTAGGATTGAACGCCCTACTCACATATCTTTAGTTCAACAAACACCACAAAAAGTCATGGATCTCCCTAAGGTAAAACGCTCATTATCCGGAGGTAAACTAGTCCCCCGTTCGGGTCTCCGGGTGGGGACTGCTTTAGGGGATTCATGGCGCAAGTTGAAATATAGGGATTTAAATATTGGTACGTGGAACGTAAGAAGTTTAAACACAGCAGGGGGGCTAAAATCGGTCGTGAATGAGGTAAATGGGTACAATTTAGATGTCGTGGCTCTGCAAGAGGTTCGCTGGCCAGGGGAGGGCTCGATGAGGGAAGGGAAGTACACTATTTGGTACGGAGGAAGCGGGAATCATTGTTTAGGTACCGGGTTTCTAATTAGGCGTAGATTACTATCCGCTTTGAGGGACGTACAATTCTTTAGTGATAGAATTTCGGTAGCTACATTTCAGGGACGTTGGTTTAAAATCGCATTAATAAACATACATTGTCCGACCGAAGACAGTGACGATGAAGTCAAAAGTGAATTTTACGATAAACTCGAATGGGTTTATGATAAACTACCACGAAACTACATGAAAATAATTGTAGGTGACGCGAACGCAAAGGTAGGAAGGGAAGAAATTTATATTCCGACGATTGTTAAAGAAAGTTTGCACGAATATAGTAATGATAATGGGATCCGTCTGATAAACTTTGCCATCTCGAAAAACCTGATAATTAAAAGTACGACGTTTAAACATAAGGATATTCATAAATATACTTGGACATCACCGGATTCGCAAACACGAAATCAAATCGATCATGTCTTGATACAACACAGCTGGCAAAGCAGTATAATTAATGTACGGTCTTATCGCGGAGCAGAATGTGGGTCGGATCATGAATTAGTAATCGCGAAACTTCGACAAAAACTTAATATAAAAAAGAGAAAAGAAAACCGTTTCGATTTTGAGAATTTTAATTTGGAAAAATTAAAAAATACATCAATTAGAAACCAATTCGAGCTAGATGTTAAGAATAGGTTTGAAGCTTTAGAGCTTCCTGACGAGGACCACGAGGATATTGACAAGTTATGGATAGAGATCAGAGATAATATTAAAGCGGTCGGTAACTCGTGTCTAGAAAAAAAGGAAAATAAGAATAACAAACCGTGGTTTGATGAAGATTGCTTAAACATGTGCGAAAAACGAAAAGCCGCTAAATTAAAAGCTCTAAATAATCCTAGCGAAGAAAATCTGGAATACTTCCGAACCTCAAAGAATGAAACGACAAAATTGCTCAAAAATAAAAAAAGGGAGTATCTTAAAAATAAAATAATTGAAATAGAAACTAATAGAATCGAAAATAACGTAAGAGACATGTACAAAGGTATAAACAGATCACGTAAATACGTAGGGCCCGTAACGTCTGGAATTAGGGATGATAATAACAATATTCTGACCGATCCGGTTGACATATTGAATAAGTTTAAGGACCACTTTGACAATATTTTAAATACGGGAAATTATGATCTGTGTCCTCCTTCTGAGTACCAGAGTGCTGAACCGTTGATAGAAGGACCGAGTAAAGAGGAAGTTGAATTAGCTATCGGAAAATTAAAATCTTATAAAGCAGCGGGAACCGACAATATTCCTACTGAACTAATTAAGGCATGCGGGGAAGCTGGAGTTTCTAAAATACATCGGTTGGTTAAAAAGATCTGGGTGAATGAGAAATTACCTGAAGAATGGAAAGAATCTATTCTTATTCCGATTCACAAAAAGGGTCCGAGGACGGATTGTAATAACTATCGAGGAATTTCACTCCTTCCGGTATGTTATAAAATATTTACTTTAATCTTAACCAGTCGAATCACGGAATACGCCGAGGAAATTATCAGAGACTACCAATGCGGATTTAGACGGAATCGTTCGACTATTGATCAAATATTTTCTTTACGGCAAATATTAGAGAAAAAATTGGAGTACAACGGTATTGTTCACCAGCTGTATATAGATTTTAAAAAGGCTTACGATTCTATTGACCGCCAGAAACTGTATAATATTCTAATCGAGCAGGGGATTCCTAAAAAATTAGTAAATCTAGTCAGGATGTGCTTGACGGAGACACTCAATAAAGTTAGAATCGGTAATAATCTGTCAGAAAAATTTGAGGTTCGGTCGGGTTTAAAACAGGGGGATTCCCTTTCGCCTGTCCTGTTCAATTTGGCATTAGAACATGCCATTAGGGAGGTAATGCGTACCGAGAAAGGGTTGGATCTGGGTGGGACAACATCCGTGCTGGGCTATGCTGATGATCTGGTACTATTAAGCGAAGACCTTGAAACTATAAAACTAAATACGACAACGTTAATGAAAGCCGGTAAAGAACTAGGACTCGAAATAAACGTGGATAAAACAAAATATATGGTTAGCTGCAAAAATGGCAATACTACTGGTGATATCGATATAGATGGTAATATATTTGAACAGGTAGATAAGTTTAGGTATCAAGGTTCTACGATAACTAGAAAAAACGAAATTGAAGAAGAAATTAAGATTAGACTGAAGGCGGGAAATGCTTGTTATTTTTCTGTGACAAAACTACTTAGTTCGCGCCTCTTGTCCCGAAACTTAAAAATTAGAATCTATAAAACAATTATCTTGCCTACAGTTATTTATGGGTGCGAAACTTGGCCGCTTACATTAAGGGATGAGCAGCGTCTTAAGGTTTTTGAAAATAAAGTATTGCGTAGAATATTCGGACCGAAGAAGGATGAGTTAACCGGAGAGTTCAGACGGTTACACAACGCCGAATTGCGTGAACTGTATCCGAGTATATAATTGAGATAATTTCATCGTGGCGGATCAAATGGGCTTGTAAAGTTGTTGGGCTTAGTAATGAGAGAATTCCTAAAAGATTAATATTTACTGTGCCGAATGGTAAGCGTCCGAGGGGTAGACCGAAGCGAAGGTGGGAAGATTGCATTAAAGCCGATCTGAAGGGACTGGGTTTGGACGGCGAACGATGGAGGGAGGTGTGCAATAAGCGATTGGTGGTGTCGGCATCGAACCTTCGGGTTCGCTAAGCCTTTTTATTATTATTATTAATTAACGATTGCTTCACTGTAAACTCTATGGTTGATGTTTTTTTTATATCAATAAAAAGTGTATTTAGGCAATTTCGTTTATTATAATACATCCCAAATCATGAAAAAACAAGAAATAAAAGATTTGTAACAGATAATTACAGTCATTTTACTTTAAATATGGGTAGTTTTAGGTTAAAGAATAAAAAATCACATCATTTGCCTACACAACTTGAAGTGAATCTAAAGTATTTTTTCTAATAAACCTCAATTTAATTAATGTATATTTAAAGCTTATTAAACCAAAAAGTTTTTATAAAAGTGAGGTAACTGTAGTATAGTTTGATGATGTTGAAAATATCGCTAATAATTTATGTTTTTTTTTTAAATAGAACTCAACTTAATTTAGCCAATGAAAAGTCTTGTAAAGATCGTTTTAACATTGACAAACTCTATCTTAATTTGAAGTAAATTTTGTCTAGTTTACAGTGAAACAATCATTTATTACACAAATTAAACATTTTTTTAACTATCGCTTCCTATTAAACACAAAACTTCAACTCAAAATTCAACAAAAAAAAAAGTCTGCTATCACTCCTATAAAAATGCTTGCCTAGTCACGGAACACCCTTTATAACTTTAGTAAGTGTAAAAGAACTACAAACTGTGGTAAATGTACCAGCAGTAGAAAGTTTTCAACTCAATAATAGATAATTAACTTTTTATGCCAATAAGAGAGTGCAAATATGGGTAGATGTGCAGTTAAATATTTTATAAGAGTGATGCCTCAACCTCAAGTGGTATATGCCACTATAGCCGATTGCTAGTTTATTTTTTAATGGGACTGGTTCTTTGTTTCTAGGAGGTTCCTTATCACTTTTCTTTAGGAGATAAGTGAGTAAGGAGAAATTTCGAATCATTGTAGTTTGCCATTTCATAGTTTAAATCAATGTATAATTTATTTTTTGGTATTCTAAATTATATATATATAAAAAAAAACTATTGGCCCCAAAACCTTGAAGTCTATTACTGGTGCATAAACTCTGTCTTAAAATTTCTTAGATATGTCATAATAATAACTTAGTTGACAATACAAAAAAAATCTGGTGCGGTGAGCGCAACACACAACTTTCACTTACCCTTCTGTGCAGAAATAAGTATTTTCAGACAAAGAGAAAGTGAAAGTAAAAATTATAGACGCTATACTGATTTATATTTCATTGTGGATATTTTTATTTGTTCAAGTATCCTTGTATATTATATAGTATATAATTTTAATATGTATATCGCTGCAATCTATACAATTAATTAATACCAAAACCATTAATTATTACAACAAAACCATTCAGGAAAACAACATATGTATATATACATAATATTAATTAAGAATCTGTATTATATTAAGCTCTTGTTATGTATGGAAGCCTATTCTAATCTTCGGGCGAGCTCTCGTATCCCTTTGGTTCTTTAATTACAACCAATTTATGTTACGATCTCTTATTTCTCCTATAGTTAATTATCATCTTCTTTCATATTTTAGATTTAACAATTTTTTATATTAGAGATCATTGTGAAATAGTTAATTATTTCAAATAAAAATAAAATAAAGCTACATAAAAACTGCTTAATTTTACAGTGATAGAATGAATTTAATCAAAACGGTTATAGACTTTTTCGAGAAAATAGTTTTTTTTTATTATTATTGAAATTTAAAACTGTATTAAATAATAAATACAATAAGTAAATAAGAAACAAATGACATTACATGTATAATATGAAGAGAAACTACACATTGGTAGCACTCTAAATATATATCTATATCAGAAGATCCCGAGGCCATTTTCTTTTCAGACGCCTCAGGGGTTTATCAGGAATAGAAGAGGAAGCAAGATTAGAAAAAAGAGGTTTCGGATGGTTCAGAAGTTTATTATGGAAGGATAGGTTTCTGGATTGAGCTAAATCGGAAACATATGGTACATTAAGGTCGTTATGGATGATTTTATTTGTGGCAAAGTATGGAGCATTGAGAATTTTACGAAAGGTTTTGGAATGTAGAGATTGGATACGAGAGGAATTTGATGGTTTAGTCGAGCCCCAAAGCTCGATAACGTAAGTACAAATAGGGCTTATTATGATAATATATATGAGCCTTTTGTAAATAGTAAGTTTAGAGCGTTTGTCTAGTAAGTGCTGCAGTAGTAGAAATCGTCGGAAGGTTTCTAGTCGTTTCAGTCTGGTATGGGGGATGAGAAAATAGTAAAAATGTTTTTCATCGAAGATATAAAGGGCCACTTCCGGTTAGCCGATTTTGACGAACAAGTTGCTGTACCTTCTCAGGTATATACAAACCTTAAATTTAATATATATACAAACCCGTAATTTTCATATGACTTTTCGTTATTTGAGCTAAACCTGTCACATACATACAGACAAACACACACACATAAAGACCATTTCGCGGAACTTGCTTATTTGGACTTAGGAGACCTCAAAAAATTTATTTCTTTGAAAATTCAGATTAGAACATTTTCACGATCGTAATACTGTCGCTCACTATTTATCTATTTCATACATAGGTAAGAGAAAGTAAAAAATTAAATTGATAAAAAAAACTTAATTTACTGTCAATCAACTCATTTGGAAAAATCCACCATCAAAACTACAGCTGTGATTCACATTTAAGTTTCTATTACCGGTGCATTTACCTTGAGCTTTTTACACAAAAGAAATATGTGTTAAGCGAATACAATAATGGATTATTATAAGATCAGGAATAGCTCTGTCTTATTGTTTAACTATTAAATAGGAATGATATTTTCCTATGGGACCAGCTATTAACTTTTAAAGCCCATTTTCAATTTAACAGTCATGGTAAAGTATGACACTTCACTTGTTTTCTGTGTTGAATAGACTCTATTGATAATATTAAATTGTAAATACGAATCAACATATTTCTGTGATGTAGATAATACATCGAATGTATCAGGTAAAAGGATACGTATCTAATGTGAGAGTTCTTATTGCCGTATATGAGTTTGTTATATTTTTCATACATAGAAAATTTATTCAATATGAAAGGAACGGAGGGGTTGCAACGAGGTTGCCCTATTTGAGGGCTGACAAAGAGGTTCTTTATAACAAAGCATAGAGGTAGAACTTGGAGACAAGGCCTGTTGCCCCTTCACGTGCGAGGATACCACGCCTTGCTCAAAAGGTTTTGGGCTCCCATTGTTGCCAGCTGACACGATTCTTCTCACTTTGGTTAATTGTATTCAATCCTTTTATGTTTGTTTTTGTTTGAATTTAGAAACCATTGTCTGTTAACTAATTGTATTGGGACCATTTTGCTTACTTTCATATTTTAAAGAAAATGAGAAAATTATTTAATAACAGGTATTGAATTCAGAACATTTTTATCTTACGACTGGACCTTTTTTTATTTATATTAATCTCGGATTTTTATAGATATATATATATTTATATTATGGTATGATATGGTTGAAAGTAGTTAAACTTAGTATAACTTCTGAAGATATAAAAACCGCTCAGCAAACCAGTTCTGTAGATTACATAAATTAATTTTGTTATTCCCATAAACTATAGTAATAGAGTTAAAAGTTATCAAAAACTCAGTAAAGCCCTGGACCACATTAAACGTTTTAATCCTAGAGAGGAGCTCGCCGTGTTAAGAATAGTTCAAATTGAACTCATTTATATCTTATGAATAAACACCTCCAACATGCTAATACTGCAAGAGCCCTCTCACTGTCAGTCATATTTTTTAGGAATGCTCATATTACATTTTAAGCTTTAATAGATTATATCTTAAGATTATATATTAAATAATGATGAATCAAACATAAAACCAGTTATAAGCTACCTTAAAATCCATAAATTATTTAACAAAATATAGAAATGCATATAATTTTTTATTTATTTATTACTATGTTTCAATCTTTTATTTTTTACCAACGTTTTCTTCTTCTTCTAACGAGCTTCTGACCTTCAGAGAGCGAAAATAAATGACCATCAGGGATTTAAGACGCTAGAGTTTTACGCCTTAAAGTCCAAATAAACATACAAACAAACTAAAGAAATATCAAAACTGTAGATCACAGAAGGCAAGTTCCTCTATTATTCCTATAGGGCTCGGAGTACTCCTGATTGAATGAATTTTGGATATATTGTATAAAAATATGCCTATATTTAAGTTATTTTGATTAGTTTAGTTTCTTTTTATTTATACACTTTTACTTTTAGCATTATTGTATTATTTTGCTCTTTGATTTATTTTTATTTATTGTGCATGAAGTGTGAATGGGATACTTAATCACTATTACAAATGTCCTTAAGTATAACAAAATGTAATATTACTCAATAAAAATATTATTAATTTTCTCTTGTTCTATTTAATTTGTTTTTGGTTATCGTATATACAGAGCGAATGAACGCCTGTATCACTAGTGTCCTTAGTTGCGACAAAATGTAATATTATTCAATAATGAAATATCATAGTTTAAAAAATAAAATTAATAATTGAGGTAGGGTAGAGTTAAATTCATATATTTATAATATGTAGTTACATTTTTTTTGTTTTTCTCTAGCATAGTAACCCTATGCAGGAGGAGTTTATTTGCAAATGTTTACACAAACCTTGCTAATTTGCTTATTATATGTATGAATGTTATGCTTACATTCTATCTGTGTTATGCTTTTTTTTCTATAAAATTAAAGAAAACTACATAAAATAAAAAAAATAAAATGGGAAACTGACAAAAAATGTAGAACTAAAGCTACGATACTTGTTTACATGAAAATAATATTTTATTTATTTATTTTTATACCATATATATACGAAAAAGAGTTAAATGTATTCAGGTATTAAATACAATTAAATTATTGGTCACAACTTAAATTTGTGTTAGAATTATATGATGAAAAAAAAAATCGCCTAAATTAAATTAAGTTAACTTAGATCTTTAAAGAGATTATATATAAAATAAACATTGAAAAATAAAATACGTGAACAAGCGCAATATTAAGATAAAAATAGGTAAATATAAATAAAAAATAGCAAATGAACTAGATATATGTACAGAAATATTTAATATGAAGTAAAACTGAATTAACAACATTGTGAATAAATATAAATAAAATATCACAATAAATAAATATAAATATAAATAAAATTAATAATAATAATTAAAATAAATATAAATAAAATATGTAGCAACATATAATTTTTGACGATAGTACTATTTCATACATAGGTAAGCAAGAGTAAAAAACTACTCAACATTAATGATTTATAGAATGAATTGTTGGTATTTAACAGAACTATCGTTAGTTGGTCAGAAGTTTAGTAAATGCTAAAAGCGGTACGGAATTAATTTGAGGTTACATCACCTTCACGAGTTACAATTGGAGTTGGTTTCCTTCATAGGTAAAGTTCAGGTAATATTTTCACTCTGTTGTACCGGTCAGTTCTGAAACTGGCATTTCCAATCCCAATTCGGTTTTAGTTTTAACAAACAAAGTTGGAATCACATTTAAGTTCTTCATTTTATATCAAGAGCTTGATTAAAAATGAACTTGATTAAAATTGATACCATCAGTACCATGCTAAAGTAACAAAAGTGCAACATTGTAAAGTTTTAAAATGGTGCCGACAATATCAAATGGCGAAATAATATTTACGGGACGTAATTAATATTTTTAATTCATTTTAATTTTAATTTTATTTATTTTTTTAAAGAAAGAGAGAGGATTAAGACGAAATGCTTTTAAATATTTTAAGGTACTTTATTTCCATTATATTCTAAAACGTTCTGAAAACCACAAAATATGGCCGATACTTTTCGATGTTCAATTATCTCACTTAAGTTTTTCTATCGTTTCCGACATCTCCTTCCACAATTTAGCCAAAATAAAACTTTAAATGCAGTGAAATATTGATAAACTAATAACGAAAAAAGCATTGAATAACAAAGTGTAAATAAAAGGTGTTGCCGACGACAGCAGGATAGAAAAAAAAAAGAATAAAAATACATTTTTAACAATTTTGCTATGACTAGACTATTATTTTATTTTATTTTTTCAGTTATTTCGGAACTAGAACTTTTTTATTTGCAACTTTTAAAATAAAAGTTGTACAGAACATTTTAATATACTTGTTTAAAATTTCTGTTGATTACGCCAAAAAAGTCGATCTAAAAAATTAATACTCAAACAATTTATGTAAAATAAATTATAACTCAAATCATAGCCATATTACTGTTTATTTATAATTTTCCATGTATTTTTTTAAGAACTTAAATAAATAAAATACTTTTATCTGGAACCTAAAACTATTTTTAGAAAAAAAGTTCCTCAAAACTTTCATTTTAAGAACTTAAAAAAAAAATCACAGAAACTTTTATAAAACGTTGCATAAAAGTTTCTACCCACGGTTAAAATACAAATTATGTCTATAATATGCCGATTTTATTTCACCTAGAAAAACCGAAAGAACTTTTTGGTCAAGTATAATACAAGTTTTTTTTTCTGATTTAATACCACAATAAAGTTTGTTTTCTATTCTATTCGGTTGTTTATAAAGTAGTTACTTATGGTTACCATATTCAACCATGAAATATTTTAATATTCATTTGTTATAAAAATGTCTTATCATGATGGAAGACATCTTGAAATATTTTCAAAAGCTGGTTATCGTATAGCGGTTTCCCGGAGACAACTCTTGTTACCTTCAGATTTGGTGAATGTACTCCTCGTAAATCTTGCCTGCAACCGACTTCCTGATTACCTTCCCTGTCATAATTCAAAGGAACACCGGAAGGCTCCTGCCATTTGAACCTGCCTTCGCTAAGTGAGTTATCAAGCCACCAGAGTAATTTCATGAAGATCATCCAACAAGAAGACACTTTATCAAATCGTGTACCTTCGTCATTTCCGACAAACAACAGAGCCATCTTGAATTATTATAAAATTAATTCGAATTATTAATTTAAATTATATAAAAAGTTGTTAGTTGGAGTATGAAATTATTTTCATTTTTTATTTCAATACATATAATTTTCCTTTGTTTGCGATGAATTGCATTAATTAGTTAAATTTATAAAAATTAATTCATAATACATTCTCTTATTACATAGAAATAAAATGAAGATTCGACTCTTATTAATAATGAATTCGATCTACTTTCGTAAAACCGTTATACCATTACACTAATTGTGCCGATTATTCCCAATCTAATTTGAATTCGAATGGTCTATTTAAATTATTAAAAGTTGTTAATTTGAGTATGAAATAATTTCTTACTATAATTATTGTCTACGAGACAGATTGTTATATTACTGAATAAATAAATATAAAAAAATAATTAACTGAATATAATTTTTCTTTGTTTGTAATAATTTTGTTTTATTTAGTTAAATTTATGAAAATAAATTCATAACACGTTTTGTTACTACATAGAAATAAAATACAGAGAAAACTCTTATTAATGTAAAATTCGATCTACTTCCATGAAGGTTATACGATCACACTAATTGACCAGTTTATTTCTTTTCGGACAAAAAAACTTCAAGATCTATTTTCGAACAAGAAAAAAAAGTTTATTGGAGTTTGATGATGATTCAGGGAGAAAAAGTTATCAACAACATTTTTTTGGCAATAAAGGTACAATCAGATACATTATTTTTAATCTTTATTTAAATAAAATGCTTTAAAAAGCTTTTGATTGGTTATTTTTCTTTAAGAATTGTTAAGAAATGCTAATTTCATTACAATTTTTGAAACAATAATCTGTTTCGAGAATATACTTATTTTCAGTCCACCGTTTTGTATATTTAGTATCGCTTTTGAAAACGATTATTTAATTATTTAAAACTTTTAAGAGTTTAAACTTCACTTAAAAAAATATTCAAAAATTGGACTCATTTTGATATTTATTTGTCATTGCGTGTTATATAATTTAAAAACAAGTTATTTTACATGATACTCTATCAAAAGGAGAGAAAATATTCCGACTTTTAGCAAAGGATTCATATGTCATACTAAAATCTTTTCCTTGACGTCAGCAACGGATTGAGTTTCAATATTGCTTGGGGTTTATTTTTCGGATCTTCTTCCTCCCGGCTTTAGGATAAAATACGGCTTCTATTCATTTTTGACCTCTATTTCTATTTCATATCTCTATACTTTATGATATTGGATTGAAACCTTATAAAATACTAGGTTTCAAGCTTAAAAATCGAAATATTGCTTGGACAGGTCGGGCTTTCCTGAAGATCATACTTAGTTTACAAAAATTGAATATTTATTTTCGAACTTTCTGTCTATACGTTTTCGGGCCTTTAAGTACAAAAAAACTATGCAATCCATATCCTACACCTATATAACCTATACAGAAATTACACTGTATATCTAGCCCTAGTGTTGTCCAAATGCAAGACAGGGACGAGTCTTGGTCTTGCGCAAGAATCTCGCAACAGTCTTGTAGTTACATATTAGCTTATTACTGTAGAGATGTTACTGTAATTTTTTAGATAGAAGAAACCCAACTAAGCCCGAATGAAAAATTATAAGAGTTCAATGCAAAAGTATATTCGTTATATCAATTCTTTACATATAGTAACTAAAATTGTCAAGTATTAGTAAATATTTTGCCTTAATTTTTATTCAAAAAGTCGATTTTTTTTTACCAGCCATGGTCTTGATCTTGCAACAGTTAGGCAGTCCTGGTCTTGTTTATCCAAAGTGCAAGACCAAGACCGATGTTGGGCAACACTATCCAGATACTATTATCTTCGCTGCAGTGAACTGCCCTCTGAGGTATGTGCTGATACCTGCAATGTTTTGCAATTTCTTCCAACACTTTAGACACCTGACCATTGAAGCAAACTTATCGTATTAAATTTTATGAAACCCAATTTCTTGAGAGAATAAAATATTACTGAAGAGGGGGGCGAAGATTTCCTGAAACGTTCAATAAATTGCAATCAAAGCCTTATTTGATTAATTTATTCTGACCATTAAACAAATGTATCATTGTAAAAAAAATAAAGGTCAAACCTGTATAATGAAAACAAAATTAAATTAAATAGAAAAAATAAAATGAAAATGGCGTCCAGGAGAAAAACCGATGGCGGCGGTAGAGGAAATTCTGAACCTCTGCTTCTTTTTTAAGAAAATATGTCAAAAAAACAAGATCCAGTTGACCCGGAACAACGCATATTTTCATTTTTATCTATTTTTGTATTCAAATCATTTCGTGAACAAGAACAAAATAAATTCTGATAAGCCTGCAAATTACCACTCCTTTAGCAATAATAATACTATTGAAATATAATTATAATATAAACAATTAAATAAAATTAATAAGTAAATAAAATTGTATTTGTGTTCTTTATTGCGAACCCTACTAATTCTTCAAACTAAAAACTAAAACACATTGATATTGTGCGTGAAGTTATTAAAAATTCCTGAGAAGTCCTATGTGCTTACGCCCCCGCTTTCTCATAGCGAACTTGAGGAGGTACTTTCTTAAATTGGAGAGCTCTTAGCCTAAAGAGGTAGAGGGCCCTTCACGTGCTCTGCCTTATTAGGATGTGTCAACAAAAATGAAACTTAACATGCTTCTGATATCATTATCCTTATACAAGTTTGAAAGATCGTATAATTTCGCGTAGCATAAGTTATTTATTATTAATTTTTCTTGTTATCGACGGATACTTATCTAATCGGAGCTTCCCAAAAAGTACAGAATTATTTAAAATAAAAACTTGCTTCAAATATTGCACATAAAAATTAATACCTATAAATCAAATAAGCTCACATTTACACTTAGGCGTTCTGATTGTCTTCCATTGACACTTTACAACATTCCTTTGTTAAATTATACAGGTACAAAATATTTGGAATTAATACAGGAAAGAGACGAACTAGAAATTTTATGAAGAATGCAACACCGTAATATTCCGTGGTACAGACCCATGTTTATCGAATTATTAACATCCACCTAAAACTTCTAATTAACGTAACCTAAAACTATTTTATTTAGGAAAACTCTTGGAATTGGGACGTTTTCAATCTAGAGGGGGACAAACTTTGTCTATTTAATTAGGTACTAAAAACTAATAAATACTCATTTGCTTTCTAATTGGATGGTAAGATAATTTGATCTAAAATTGACAAAAAAGGTGGCCTTTAAAAATATTGAGCTACACCCCCCAATTTTCAAAATAAGGAGATTATTTAGAAAAAACAGCCAATATTTTTGTAGGCCACCTTTTTTATTAATTTGGTGATCAAATTATCTTACGATCAAAGTAGAAAGCAAATGAGTATTTACAAGTTTTTAGAACCTAATTAAATAGATAAAGTTTGCCCCCTACATATTGGAAACACCCGAATTCAAGAGTTTTCGTAAATAAAATAGGTTACGATGAGATGAGACTATTTACGAATTTTCAGGCGGATGTTAATAATTCGATAAAAACGGGTCTGTACCACGGGCTATAAAACAATCACTTTCTAACATACTTATTATATAAAATATGCTATTTAGATTCAGGTTGATGAAAAAATCGCACTTACAGACTATTCAAATCTTCCAACATAAATTTCACTTATTACTTATTATATTTTCTAGGTAACCACTAAATCACTGCATAACGACCAACAAAAACCAAATGGGACTGACGTATTTAAGAAATATTGTTACAATTTTCATGACTCACTTGTTGGAAACCCTAATTCATTTGTACAGACATTAGTTACAGATAAACTTACCTCATAATCCCAAAAGTAGACTTAAACGTCTTTGGAGCAGGGATTTTCCTCCATTAGAACTTCAGAGCAGTGTTTTTACTGAGTGATATTTCTAATTGAGAATTCCCGTTAATTGCGGAGGAAAAGTTCACCAGTGAAGGTGACATTTATAGAATGTGCCAAAAGGCATTTGTAAGATTTTTCAATAAATAATTTTTTATTATTATATCATTATTATTGAGGGTGAAAAAATGAGTTGATTTTAGATTATTTATACTGAAATATAACGATGAAAGGATATTTTGTTTTTACGTGCTAATCAGCTCAATGAGTGAGCAATTGTATTCCTATACTATGGCTTTCAGGTTTTTCTAATTATTTATTCTGTTAGATTACCTTACGGTTAAGAGACCCCTCTAGATCAAACCCAGTCTTTCTAAAGTGTATACTCTGAATTAAATAATTAATTAATTGGAAAACAGTCCGGTTGAGCCTGGAATTGGTCAAATTATCGACTTGCACAAAGTTAGAAGCAGTACTTATTTTATTCATTTAGATTAAATTTTCTTTGGATTGATAACTCATTCGCCAAAATACATTGCTCCTGAGAGCTGGGAAAAAGATCTGTTCTGTCGTATTCTGATCTGTGTTGATAATTGTTTGAAAAAAACATTTGTTTTATGACATTAATTTTTTTTTGTATAAGTTAAAATGAAAAAAATTGAATATATAAGTGAATCTGGACGCAGTGTTTAGTCAGAATGTATTATATTTCAAATGAAACGGCTGAGACAAGATTGGATACAACCTGGACGAAGTAGTAAACGCAATGCCGGAGTTGAGTCTGGTATATCCCATAGCTATTTAATTCTGATTCTCTGAAGATCATAAAATTTTATTCTAAAATAAGTAGTAAACATTCGGCTGTTGTTTATGGAATTCCTATCGGTATATAGCGCAGTATATCATATAAATATAATACTTAAGCTACATTGATTATTCTGTATCTCAGTTGAGTTTCAGGAATTATCAATGATATTTGTAATTATGAATCGATAGCATAATAAGAATAGTCGCAGATTAATTGAAAGCTAATTAATCTGGTAACTTTAATTCGTTTATTTATTGGAATAACAACTTTTGCTGGACCCAATGCTTGAGTAAAAGTGAAAAAAAAGTTTTCCTTTATTCCCAATAAATTAATCACCTACATAGAGTCAGCGAATTGTTCTAATTGACTGAAAAAAAAACATTAATATTTTTTTGTATTTCATAATTGATTGGGTGTATTAAAAGAAAAAGAAAATAAAGCGCAGACGAAAATAGTTTTTTTTTTTAGTTTGTTAAACTGGGATAAAACATTGCGTCGGAGATTGAATTATATTTTGGACATTCTGCTAAAATATAGTATATGTTTTTTTCAATTCATGTTTGTTGTTAATGAAAAATAAATATGTGACCTGAAAGGGGGAGGAGGTAGCTTAGTAGGTGAGCACTGACTTCCAAGGGTCAAGGTTCCAGGTTCGAATCCGACTGATGACTACTAATTTTTCATCAGCCTTGGGTTACCCTGGAGCCAGGAGATCCTTCTGGAGAAAACCCAGACTCTATAAAGTAGTTACTCCTAATTAAATAATTAATTAAGGGAAAAAATCTAGCGATTGAGCGTGATGTTAGCTCATCTTCCTGCACAACTATTAGCCTTTTAACAGTTAACATGGGATGTTAGTGGTACAGGTGTGTGAACTGAAAATTGATGTATTTTTTTAAAACATCAATTCGCGACGGAAAATTTTTCTTACCGTTTAATTTAAAGTGACAATGGTCTGGAATTGGAGCCTTGGCCGTTACAAAAAATTTAAGAAAAAAATTCTACCAGTTTCTCCCTCTCAATCAAAACTTATTCTCTCTTTAAAACCAACCTCTCCATCACAATTTCAAAGGACGTTTATAAAAATCGTTTTCTATTAGTTTGTTCAGTCCTGCACTTGACAGGATAATCTTCCAGTCTTTTAATCAGTTCCAGACTGTTCAAAAATTGGATTCTGACTGTCATCAGTTCAAAGATTTTAAAACCATATTTCATTTTAAGAGTTTTTTTGTTATTTGTGACTGAAAGTATTCTATTGAAATTCACTTCTTAGAGAATTAATCGAATAAGCTTCATGTAATATTTATATTATATTCATAGATAAATAGCATACAAAATTGTTAAAATCATATCAACCGTATTAGATATATCTAAATCTCCTAAAAAGAGTTTTTAATAACATTTTAGAAACATTAGAATCCTTGTAAATTTTAAGGAAAAAACTCTCCTAAGAAATACAGGCCTCACCAGCATTTAATTTTGAAACAATGTTTCCTTGACAATTAAGCCTCAAACTTCAGAGATGAAATAATGTCAACTTTCTAAACTTTATGAACGAATCATGATGTTCTTTAAAAAAAAAAATAAATAAAAAATCTGTTGGTAAAAGGTATGGGTGTGCAATAAGGATATGAGAGGGTTGGAACATCAGAAGATTCCCTAACATCAAATTTCAAAACAAGTGAGTCTCCAGATCTAATACAGTGCGAATCGTCAGATTATTATTTCTGTCTGAAAAACAAAATGATCACAACCATACAGTCCACTAACCTAAAAGGCTGTAGGGTAAGCGAACCAGTGATAGAAATGGCTAAGGAAATTTTTATCTTTTTTGGCTCATGCCGCCGTAATCATTATAGTTATACACTTCTTCGTTAGATATTTAGAATCTATAGGGTTTCCTTTTTCTATTTAACAATTTAAAGTTGAAAAATCTGGTGTGTCCATTCACACAACTTTTCTACCTATTTCAGAAAAGTTTTTATATCTTTACATATGTTCATGAAAAAACAAAAACGAATTGAACTAGATACATTTTCCTGAAAATTGATCATAAGATTTGAGTACGATTTATTTGATAAACTAAAGCAATGTAAACCGGCTTTAGGTAGATCAGTGTAAAAATTTCAATACTTCCTAATATTGCTGATCAAAAACTTTTTGGCATAGCTTAGTATTGACAAACAATAATTTCTGTTAAAAGTATAGGAAATAGTGAAGGTTGTGTGATGCGGGCAACAGATTTTTTTACTTTCACTTAGTCATCTTTATTCTCAGACAGAGAGACAGACAGACCAATGGCTAAAAATGTATTTTTGGGACTCAGAAGGCTCTGAAACGTATAGGTCAGTCGAAAACCGCATGTCGGAAATTTGACCCGATTGCAATACTTTCCTTACCTAGTATAGGTAGGAAAGTAAAAAATATTGAGTTTTGCAGGTACAATCTCCATTAAAAAAACAACACCTTCTTGCATAAGTGATGGACCCCCCGAAATTCAATTGATTTAGTAATTGACAGGGGGTAGATACCAGTAATGGACCTACCTCAGAGAAATTCTAAAATCTTTATCTAACTAATGATAATGATAAAGATGAGATAAGATAAATGTTAAGCTTAATCTTAGTAAAACCATAAGTAGGAAGATATGAAACACACTGATCTCAAGAGCACAATAGAAACAACAATAATAGGCATTTTAAAATTTTCTTTTGGCAGAGCAGCAAAAGAAGCTCTCACACTTCCACAGCTTTGAAAGTATATCTCTATATTCAACCTATAAATGATTCTGGATTGTACGCTTGTTAGTTATTAAACTGTTATTTTCAATAGTAAAGTTTACTAGAATTAAATTACGAGATTTTCATTGCCTGCCATAGATAAGTCAAAAGACTTTTCGTTCTTGAGCTAGACTGATCATCTACATACACACACACAGACCATTTTGCGGGACTTGTTTATTAATCTTAAGGGATCTCAAAACGTTTATTTCCATTGAAAACTCACATTCAAAACTTTTCATGATCGCAGTACTTTCCCTTACTATATATTACATACATAGGTAAATGAAAGTAATAAAAAACATACATATAAACTTAATAAACGGCTATAATAACCTACAGGTTTTACGCCATAACAACCAACAAACTAAATTTTTTACAAAATTAAAAAATATATCGAAATTGGACCATTATTAACCAAGATACAGGTTATGTTAGTTTGTACAAGTGTTGGTTTTAAGCTTGAATAAAGTTTTAAATTAATTTTCTTTTCATTTGTTGATTATAATTACGGAGAAAAAAAGAGTTGATTATTCCATCCTATTATACGTTGCATTGTTTTATTTACCTATTATTTTGTCGTTTGTCGGGGCAACTATTTTTATTTATACTCATTAGCAAACTATACAAATTTTTACTTTTGTTTTAATTTTTTTAATATAATTTTTATACTTTAGCTATACACTAGAAACAGCACAGATTCAGTTTTAAGATATATGGATAATATTTGGCACTCAACAAAGTTCCGATATCAAGCAGCTGATTTTTCAAATAGATATTTATGAATTAGCTTATTTTTAAAAATGTATAATTTGTCATATATGGAAGAATAGTTTGAACAAAACAAGATTATTTTTATTATTAATGGGGCCTTCATATTTGAGGAAAAAGAATAAAGGTTGTTTCAACTAGTGCTTTTACGAAATACATACAAATTGTGAAGACGCGGCTGCAGTATGACCCACTGACCCATTTTCATGGGGGAGGGGTAGATTAGCCCCCCCGTTCTGTTCTCTATATCTCTCACCTAACTTATCTTCTCTTTTATGCTCCGCTCTTAAAAGCTACCCTCTCTAGGGTTCTTTCGCTTTTGAATAATTTTCGTATAACCATCGTGTTCCTCACCGAGAGGGCTAGTTGAGATTGGAAATGTTGAAGAGAATAGCCAACGGTTCTGTTTTAGTTTTTTCTTAATTTAATTTTTGGAAGGCAGTGGATCAGCTGATGCGAAAGGACGTGTTTCTACATCGTCTCTCAGAATTTGCTTATTTTACAGTGAAATCTTTGAGATTATTTATTCAAAACAAGTGAAGAGTACATAACAACAATTGATATTTATTGTTTGTTATAAATTATAGGGTTATTTTTATTTTTTTTTTCATTTTTTTTCCCTTATATGCGATATCACAATCAGGCCATGTCTAGTATAGCTTCTATCAAGAGAATTCGGCCGTTAGGCTCAACACCTTGTTCTTCGCCTGTCAAACAAAAGCCTCGTCAATGTCGTCAAACACCTGCAGTAACGCCTATTAGCTCCAGAGAAAATGAAACCCAGCCAGGAACATCATCAAAACCAACAATTGAAGAACTTCAGCATCAACCAGGTACATCTTCACAAGAGATAACCGAACAATCTCCGTTTTTCACCCCTAACCCCTATCAGGTGCTTCAGAATGATAAAGAAGTGATGGAATCCGCTTCAATACCAAGAGATCCCCGACCTCCACCCATATTCGTTAAAAACATAAACAATTTTCAGTTACTATGCTCACAACTGAACAAAATAACAGGCTCTGGAAGCTATTCATGTCTAAGCAGAACAAAGGACACGAAGATATCACCAGATACAGCTGAAACCTACAGAAAAATTGTGAAGTATCTAACGGAAACCAACGCGGATTTTCATACGTACCAATTACGGCAAGATCGAGCTTTGAGGGTAGTCATAAGAAATCTACACCCCTCAACACCAACCGAAGCAATAGAAGAAGAATTGAAAACTTTAGGTTTCATAGTGCGCCAGATTACAAATGTACAGAAGGAGAGTAAAGAACAGCCAGGAGTAAAAGTTCCTCTACCCTTATTTTTCGTAGATTTGGAGCCAAATCAAGGGATCGAAAAAATATACGAAATAAGAAGAATATACTACACAAGTGTTATAGTAGAGAAGCCATATCCTAAGAGGGAAATCGTACAGTGTCACAATTGCCAGGCATATGGCCATACCAGGACTTACTGCCATCATCTGCCGCGCTGTGTGAAATGTGGAGAGCAGCACAAATCCGGGGAGTGCACAAAACCGAAACGGGATCCTGCAGTTTGTGCATTGTGCCTTGAAGGACATCCAGCGAACTACAAAGGCTGTCAGATCTACAAGAATATTAAATCAAGATATCAAAAATCCCGGACCCAAGAAGAAGCAGAGGCATCAAGAAGAGAACCTAACGCATCAAGAAGAGGACCTTCAAAAAAAATTGACCCAACGGTGTCTTTTGCACACTTATTAGGAGGTAAGAATGATGTTACTTATTGTGAGACCCTGCCGCAACAACAACACATACCTCAAAATTCTCAACCCCACCCTCAACATCCTAATCAAACTTCACCTAATCAACAGTTTTATCAACACCAAATTCCCCGCATTCCTCCTCCCTCAAATACCACAGATCTCACCAGTTTACTTACATCTTTCCTCTCCGAATTCAGATCCCTTGTTACTCCTTTGATATCTCTTCTCACCAATCTTGTATCACATTTTATCCCTCCCGCGAAAAATCCTTAAATGACTTCCAATAAACCTTTATCCATTCTCCTTTGGAATGCAAATGGTGTTAGGAATCATACAAACTAACTACATTATTACTTGACAAAAATATTGACGTGGCACTAATTACTGAAACTCGACTAACCACTAAACAGCACCTCAAAATACCACAATACCTGACATATCGTACTGACCACCCTGACGGAAAAGCACATGCCGGTACTGCTGTCATTGTACACCAATCCCTCTCCCATCACCTACTCCCGTTACCTACACATGA
This sequence comes from Nezara viridula, assembly GCA_928085145.1. Lineage (NCBI taxonomy): Eukaryota > Metazoa > Arthropoda > Insecta > Hemiptera > Pentatomidae > Nezara > Nezara viridula. Next base: position 148,780,564 of record OV725080.1, on the reverse strand, counting down.
CTTCCTACAGTCCACCGCTATCGTGATAAAAACCTTTTCCTTTCAGGTTACCCTTGCATCAGCGTATTGCCCTCCTAACCGATCCATATCCAATGCCCAATTCCGTTCTCTCCTCGACTCCTTAGGACATCACTTCATCTTGGGTACAGACCTAAATGCCAAACATCAACAATGGGGTTCCAGAACCACGAATACTCGTGGCCGAACCCTGCTGTCTGCACTCAATTCCCAACATTTTCACCTCCTTTCCCCCAACTCTCCTACCTACTGGCCTACAGATCCCAACCGTAATCCTGATCTTCTCGATTTCTTTATCAACAGCGGCTTAAGTCCCCTCAATTGTTCCATTACACGTCTAAATGAACTTTCCTCTGACCATAGTCCTCTAATCCTTAATGTTTCACTTGAACCCGTTCCCAAACCTTCTCCACCGTCATTTATTAGGGGCCCAGTTAACTGGGACCTTTTCCGCCAAATCATCTCCGATAAAATTGAACTTAACATATCCCTCAAAACTCCCGATGACCTTGATAGTGCCGTAAATTCATTTACTACCACAATCCAACAAGCCGCCTGGACTGCTTCCTTCCCAAAAGACTCCTCCAGAATTCCTAAAAAGACCGTTCTACCCCAACACCTCCTTGACCTAATCCAAACCAAACGCCGTGCCAGATTATTGTGGCAACGTACCCGACATCCTACCGACCGCTGCTCCTATAATTATTACTGCAAAAAATTAAAACTGGAATTAGCCACCTTCAGATCACATTCCTTCAACTCCTACCTATCCTCCCTTTCTTCTCGCGACAATTCCCTTTGGAAAACCACTACCAAAATCTTAAATCCTCACCGCATTTCCCATCCCCTCCGACGAGATGATGGCTCCTGGGCAGCATCTGACGAAGATAAGGCTGAGGAGTTCGCCATCCACCTATCGAATACATTTATTTCACATCCGGAATCCCATCCTTCCCACACCGTAACAGTAGAAGAACTCCTTACATCACCAATCCCACTTTCCTTGCCCCCAAAAGCTATTCATCCTTCCGAAGTGAAATTTCAATTAAAAAAATTAATCCCCCGTAAAGCTCCTGGACATGATCTCCTTACCCCTCAAATCCTTCGACAACTTCCATCCAAAGCAGTCATATTCCTTACATATATCTACAATTGTATCCTACGCACCACCCACTTTCCTCTGCTATGGAAACACTCCACTATTATCCTTTTCCAAAAACCAGGCAAATCTCCCAATATCTCAACATCCTATAGACCAATTAGCCTACTCCCAATCCTTTCAAAAATTTTTGAAAAGATCCTTTTGAAACGAATCCTACCCATTATAGAATCCCAAAATATTCCTTCCCATCAGTTTGGTTTTCGCTCCCAACATTCTACTGTTCAACAAGGACTCCGAGTTCCGAGTTGTTGATCATATTTCCTCAGCCCTAGAAAAAAAGGAATACTGTTCGGGTGCATTTCTGGACATTGCACAGGCATTTGACCGGGTATGGCACTCCGGACTGCTCTTCAAGCTTAAAATCCATTTACCTCAGTCCTTGTACCTAGTCCTCCGATCCTACCTCTCTGACCGCTCCTTCCGAGTTCGCTGTGGAACAGAATTTTCCAATATCTACTCCGTTAAAGCCGGTGTTCCCCAAGGCAGCGTCTTGGGTCCCGTGCTTTACATCCTCTTTACTGCTGACATCCCTGTTCATCCCGATACTTTTCTTGCAACATTCGCTGACGACACCGCAATCTTATCATCCAACTCTGATCCCAACATAGCATCCTTAAATCTCCAAAACCACCTCACCTTGATTGAGCACTGGTGTAATAACTGGCGCATTAAAGTTAATGAATCTAAATGCCAACATATTACCTTTACACTCCGACGCAGTTCCTGTCCACCAGTACACTTTAATTCCATCCAGCTTCCTTACTCAGACACAGTCCGGTATCTTGGCTTTCATTTAGACCGAAGACTAACGTGGAACCCACATACTAGACTCAAAAGACAAGAACTCAACCGACGATACAGCCAGCTATACAGACTACTAAACAGAAAATCCAAACTTTCTATTGAAAATAAATTACTTATCTACAAGACAATACTGAAACCTATATGGACATACGGACTTGAACTGTGAGGGACAGCAAAAGCTTCTAACATCAAACGTATTCAATCCTTTCAATCTAAAGTCCTTCGAACAATAGTTGATGCTCCGTTCTATGTAAATAACAAAATCCTACACCATGACCTTAATATCCCATTTGTCCTAGACCTTATTCCAGAAAAATTCTCCAAATTTCACCAGAACCTTACCTATCATCCAAATCCCCTTGCACAATCTCTATCCAGCACCACCCATCCTTACAATCCTCCTCGAAGGTTGAAGCGGCAGTGGCCCAGAGACCTTTTGTAAATAAGCATCTATTGGAGTTTTGGCAATGGCCAGATCCTCCACTCAAGCCCGAGTGTGTATGATTAGGTTAGTTCTTTTGTTTATATACATTTATTTTATTTTATTGTATTTATTTTTATTTTATTTTATTGTATTTATTATTATTAAGTTTCTGTATTATTTTTTTTTTTTTTTTTTAAATAGAGTGTGAGTGTGCTTTCTCTGATCACTATTATAAATGTCCTTGATGTGACAGAATGTAATATTTCTAAATAAACAAAAAATTAGCTGATTAAAAAAAAAAAAAAAAAAAAAAAAAAAAAAAAAAAAAAAAAAAATTAATTTTTGAATTTTTATGAAGGTCGTAAAATATTTTCTTTTTATTAAGAAATAATACATCTTGCCATTCTTAAGGCCACTCATAGCCAGGGCCCAAAAATCGACCTCATCGCAGGCAAAGGTTTGATTGTAAATTACGAAAGTGTATGTTATTCTGAGTAAAACAAAACCTTGTCTGTTTCTTGAACTCTTCTCGAACCTTTCTCGTCGCAAAATTTGATACCATTGAATTTCCCTCTTAGGGACCTCATTTCCATGTTACACAGCCATTTATAGTAATTTGTCTCAGTTTTTGACAAATTTGGTAAATATCTGCGTTGATTGCCCGTAGTTTTATACCTTACCACGTCAAAAAATAATAATGTTCATGTACTCGTTCGACGCACAATTTAACGGTCTTTAAATCGTTAAAGAATAATTTGTTTTTTGATGCATCGTTTAGGAGTTATCGGTGAAACAACAAAAAATCTGACTTTTTTGGCTTTAAAAAGTTCTCCCTTGGTGGCCTACATTAGCAATCTTATTTTTTACATGCCTAAACCTACATATACAAGTTAACAAAATAAAAGCCTTTCTTCGATTTTTTACAATAGATTTCCCATTACGATCTTCAAATTACTGGCCTAATATTCTTTAAATCAGCCGCTATTTTTGAAAGCAGTGGCTTTGGAAAGGCAGACAAGGTTCTTTTTAGTCTGAATAACATACCCTTTCGTAATTTCCAACCAAACCTTCTCCTGCGACGAGGTCGATTTTTGAGTCAATTTAGCCCTGGATCCAGTGTTAGAGCTACGTGAGATTCATACATACCACATATGCTATAAGAAAATAACAAAAACACACACAACAAAAATTGTAATAAAAACATAAGTGAAATTTGATCTAACATTATATAAAATTCATAAAAACAAAATAATACTTAAAATATTTAGTCAGCCAAGGCACCACTGAGTCTGAACCTTTCCACCACGTATGGAGGATAAGGCAAAACTCGAAGATATCCCAGCGCTTCTCTCTCAGCCGCATCACCGATATGGGAGTCCAGTGGAGATTAAGAAAGAGCATTAGAACCAGTGACTTGTCTGGAGAAACTAGTCATTGCTGGAACTTCACTGTATTGCTAGAAAAATTGTTTATCATGAGTAGCAGCTGCAACAGTTTCTGCTACTTTCAAAAAACAGTTTAAATACAGATATAACTGTTTCAAAACTTGACGAGTTAATACAAAAAAAATCTTGAACTGTATTAATAAATAAAATACATTTAGTAAATTTGATAACAGAATATAATAATATGAAATCACTTGTTGAGAAACTACTCACTGGTAACACTCTAAAAAAAAAAGTATTTTTCGAGATCGTCTACTTTTCAGACGCCTCAGAGGGTTAACAGGGATAGAAGAGGAAGCAATATTAGAGACGAGAGGGTTCGAATGGTTCAGAACTTTATTATGGAAGGATAGACATCTGGATTGGGCTAAATCGGAAACATAAGGAACATTAAGGTCGTTATTGATTATTTTATTGGATGTTGTCCACTCCTTCACACTTTTCCTAATGAGTTCCAGCTAACTAATACTCCGAACAGACAGCCATATTTCGTCAATACTTTCTTATAGTGGGCGGGCGAGCTCTGACGTAATAATATCTGCTGTTCCTTAATCTGGAAGAATTAAAGCCTCTTTGACAGCCCCGTCAGCCAACACATTCCATATGATGCTCACATAATTGGGTGCTCAGATGAAATGGAACGACTTGCCTATTACTTTCAGGATTATCAGGTATTTATTGGCACCTCGTACGATTGGATGATCTGAGTATATACTATTTAATCCTTTAAGTGCATCTTATACCCGATAATATCAATTTTATATCAGACATTTGAAGGAAAATGTAAGAATAACATTTTTCTGTCCATTATAATAATGGAAATAGATACAGAAAAAAGGATTTTATTTTTAAAATTTTCGGTATTACACTAATTAAAAATTACAGATACTGTACATTTACATTTACAGAATAACATACCCTTTCTTAATTTCCAATCAAACCTTCGCCTGCGACGAGGTCGATTTTTGAGTCGATTTAGCCCTGGATCCAGTGTTTTTCAGTTCTTTTGGAATTAGGACTTTTCTATTTTAACTTTTCAAGTAAACGTTTTACAGAAGCTTTATTTTTATAAAACGTTTATTTAAAAGTTCTTTCGATTCAGGTAAAAGTCTGTCTAAACAATGGCTTTTATTCTTAGCTAATCAAACAAATGATATGTTAATAATGTGTTGGGTTTTTAAATAAATTTGCAGATTGCTAATTTAATTCTATGTCCAACATTTTTGTTTGGTCAATAAAAAAAAAAAAATATATATATAATCGATAGAACTGATCGTACACCATGCTGTGTCTTTCTACTCAACACAGGAGAGAAACCTTACAATATGATTGTACGTCTTATACTACAATATTAGATATTGTAGATATCGTCGGGGTATTCGACATATAGAAATTTAGGGCGGATAACATTGCTTGTAGCGTAGAGTACACTCTGTAGAAGTGGTGAAGTCTACTAATATGGGTTGTAATGAAGGCAGAACCTGTTGATAAATCTCACTTTGATCTATCAGTCTATAACTCTATTTGATATTGTGTTATAACTCTATTATATTGTGAAGGTGTAGTATTTTTTTTGCAGGATTTTGACAGCTTCAAATGTATTTTCGGTGACTAGTAGATTCGTGCGTTACCAATGGTAGCTTCTTCACAGTTACTTATCGTGTTATCAATTCCTGATTTACTTGTATGTATACAGTTGTAAAAATGAATAAAAAAAAAATAGATCCAGGAAGCGAGAAGGGGAGGGTGGTGTAGGGTGTTTGTCTTAGCTCCACATGAACGAATATTTCAGTTGTATAGAAGCGTTCCTTCTTTTAGTATAAAGTGGACTTTATAAGCAAAAGAGTTATGGCTGTCCGTAAACGGATTACAATCGTTATTTCCTTTAATATGAAAACTAATCATAATAAATGAAGGCTGATATCAAAATAGAAATCTTTAGTTAAATTTGCTCCTGGAACAAACTAGATGATTTATGAGGTCCTGGTTTGTCAGAAAGTTTTTTGACAGATTTTGATTTATTGACTTGGACGATGGGATAACTTGAAGATTGAATATCTAGCTAGCTTGATTGATAACAAAATTATTTTCACTAACTTACATTATTAGAGCCGTTAAACTATCCCTTCCTCTTCATCCTTAACATTTTACTTGCTTTCTGTAGCCTGGAAAATTTTCTTTCTGAGAATATATTACAAGGTGAAGCTCGTGAAAAATTAAATTGGAAACTTTGTGAAGGAGGTTAATAACTTCTTCGTGAGTTTATTTTGATTAAAGTCTAACTTTAATGGATTCGAGGCTTACTTCCAGTTATCATGGTTCCTTTGAATATCAACTAAGGACAAATCCTTTAGCTACCGCTCAAAGATTTAATGAAATCTGTAATTAGGTTTGATGCATTTTAATAATATCATAACTCAGTGATTTGAGTTAAAAACTCATTTAATGCCAATTTCAACGTAAAGTTATAACAAAATTATTTTCTTTATTCTTTATTTTTATTTTCTAAATTCATTTAAAGAGCTATTTGTTCAATTTAAGTATGGATATGTTTCTTTTTTATATATTAAGTATTAATGTTTTCTTTTTTATATATTTATTGGTTTTACTTATGACTTATTTAATTTGCTACCAATTTCTGTATTTTTTTTTTTTTAATTTTATTTCAAGTTAAATTTCTTTGGTTTTATAGTTTTTACATTTGTTATACAGATATATATTTTTATTTATTTATTTTTTGTATTGCATTGTATATATAGTATCAATGGGCCTCGCTCAGCTTTAGTACTCAGTGCCCTTTAATGTGGCAAAATGTATTATTTCTCAATAAAAAGATTTAAAAAAAAAATGTTTGTTCAATTTAGACATAAGTACATAACGATTAATCAATTTGTATATTTAATAGTAAGAATGATATATTTATTATATTTAAGGATATAATTTTCTAATGTGATATCGTTTTGGTATAATAAAATACATTCCCAAAGTTTGTGCTAATAAGAAAACAATGAAAAAATATCTACTAACAATTATTATCTTGTATTTTTAAGGCATCTAACAATTTCGACCACTCAGATGCAATTTCTTTTCAATGTTAGAGAATCTTCGCGAACTTAGGTACATCATTAAAAAGCTGATACAATCAAACAATTTTTGAAATCCCTAAGGTCTTAGCTCAAAAACTTAATAAAAGAGGTTTTACAGAATATACCTCGTGATTATACTTTTTTTTTTTGTTTACTTTCTGACTCCGTAAAGTTTGTTAGAAAAATTAACACTTTTCTAAACATATACAGCATTAAGTCAGCAACGCTAGATTGTTTACTTTACGTAGTATGATCGTATCCATATATAGGGAAAGTTCTTAAACTCAGCTGTGATCCCAACGAAGAAATCTATCAATCGATGAAATCCAACACCGATAGGCAGCGATTTATACTGAGTTTAGAACAGAATTATACTCTTGGATCTAGGAGAAGATTTTTTAAATTTAAATAAATATTTACCTACGGCATTGTTGAATTTCAAAACAGAAATAAAGATAGATTGAAAATAAATATGAAAAGTGTGAAATGACAACACTGAGTTTGTAATGAGGTTACAACTTCCCAAAAGGCGATAACACAATTGAGCTGAGTTAAACGATGAATAAAGACCTGAATATCATCGATTAGTTCAGAAACGATCTTATATGACATAGATGAGCTCAGCGCTGAGTTTAGCAACGTGGCATTCCATCCTAAATTAACAAAAGTGATTGAGAAAAAAAGGAAAAGGAAAACAACGAAACTCGAGTACCGGGGGAGGAAAACTGGATTATACCGGATGAGGGAGGATATTTCTAAAAATACGGACAATTATATCTTGAGCGAGGTTATATGGAAACCAGCGAGGTATTAATTGCTCAGCCTGACAGTGATTCAATATCATACCTCTTTGGAACTTGTCAACCACAGAGTGTCTATTCAACCGAATACGGAAATATCATGGACTGCGGTCAGCTTGTCATCCAGTTCGCGGGACCTGCTCTAAACAAACAGTTTTTAAACCTGTTTACTAAATTTATTAAATTGATGAATTGTTTTTAATTTTTATAAAATTAAAAATACACCGGGACGGATTGAGGTAAGGTGTGGAGCTCCTTAAATGCCTATATACATTAACTGCGATTCGTTCTAATCTCATTTTTTATATTTAATATATTTCCTAATCAACAAGAAGATAATTAATGGAATTTTTTATATTTTATCTTTTTTTTTCAGCTAAGGGCTTCCCTCATATTAAAAGTAAAAAATAAATAAAAAAAAACACCTTAAAACTTATTTTAATTGAATTTTTATGAAACTAAAAGAGTTCATTTTATAGGAATAAATGTAATCAGGTGCGATTTTCCAGATATTTTATTAATTTAAATATTTTCATACACCAAAGACCTTTCAATTCAACTACTTCTAATAATATTTGTAAAATACACGAAAAACCCACTGTAAATTTATAATTTTACTTATGTATGTGTGAAAGGGAAAGAAGTATTGCGATCGTGAAATATTCAAATTCTTTTATCTATTAAACAGTGATGCTGCGGGGAAATTGTACTGGGATCTCTTTGAGCCCTGCTTTGCCAATCACGAGAGAGCTGCAAAGCATGGTTCTGATTTCCCCTGAATGAATATAAATATTGTATGTAGGTATGAATGTGTGACAAGGATTTTTTTTTCTTTCCATTATTCCTTCAAAGGATTTTTATATATACTTTTTAAAAGTATGTTTTTCTTTCTATTATTAATGCTTATTTGTCTTCTTAAAATCATTATCTATTTATTAAGTTGTTTTATGAATGTATATTCTTCTTATCTTACTTTAATGTTTTTCAATTTGTACTATAGTTTGTATATAAATAGTATGAATGTACAAACAGAGCCATAATAGCCAATAGTTTTTAGGAGATTGCGTTACTATTATTTAAAAAAAATTACATTTCATCTTTCATATATGGATTGAATCAGAATATGTTCTGTTTATTTTCCTAATTAGATTTTATTCCCCTCATCTTCATGATTTTAATTTAATTTTTATCAAGGGCCTAAATTTAGACCGATTTTCATGAAGAGGTTTCTAGCCGTTATGATTAGTATTCGGTAAATAAAAAAAAAAGCCTAATCTTTTTTTTAATGTGAATCTTGGAAAACATATGAATAGGCCATTTAATGTGATCATTAATGGATGAATTAATGTGTGTCCATTAATGAATGGATCATTTAATGTTGTATACGACTAATCATTTAAATATCTAATAGAGTTTGATAATTATTGAGAATTTGTTATTGATTCCAACTCAAATTGTTAACAAAAGGTACTATATTTTCATTACTAAAAATAAAAAATAAAATTCTAAGTGAATTCAGAATTATCAATAGATGTATTAAATTATCGATAAACGACAAATCTTAGTATATACATCGACAGATATTTCAAATTTACAAGACATTTTGACTGAAAAATTAAAACAGTAAGACCTAAAACAAATAATCCAAAATTTAATTAAGACAACTCTCTACAAGGCGTCTGAAAAAAAGATGGTCTCGTTAACTTTTAATATAGAACTTTTATTTGAGTGCTACCAATGGGTAGTTTCTCTTAATGTCATATATGTTATGTTATCAGTGTCAGATTTATTTGCTATATTTTTTATGTAATACTGTTGTAAATTTCATTAAAATAAAGAAAAATAATAAAATAAATTAGGACAACCAGCTTAGCTTTATGTTTGAAGCTCCTCACATTTTATATGGCGCGCCACTGTTCGAGCATATCAGCTAAGCAGCTGGAAAGAGCTTGCAATAATAATTTTAATATAATAATATAATATAATAATAATTTTCATAATCAGAAAAATAGTTAGTTGAACCTCAATGAAAATATTAAAAACAGATATTGAGTCAACTCTAAAATTACCCTCAGATAGAAAATTCTTCACTAAGCGCAAGAAATATTTTTTTGTAAACTCTGAACAGTTGTTTACAACTGCTTCCCTTTTTTTAACAGCCTATGTTGAAATGTCCTCTCTCCGAAAAATCAAAAACCCATCAAAATATGCTCTCTAAAAAAATTTGATGGCATAACTTGCGCCATAAAACCTCCTTCTGGGCACCCCTGGTGCTACATGGTATTCACAAAGATGAAAAATAAAACTACACCGCATCTAGCAATGTTTCTCAGCAGTAAATGTTTTATTGAGATTCCAGAAAATTACAGGATTCAAGAAAAAAAAATATTAAAGGGGCTATGAAAAAATAAATTAAAATTATTCTATGAATAAAAAGTAAAAAGGGGGTTATGAGTAAATATTCGAATTATAAATTATACACTAGGATATATATAATTATATTTTATGAGTTAAATTTTAAATTGACATATAAAGAAATTATAAATTAACATATGCCCAACTTATATCATGACAAAGATAAGAATGCAGATTACTTACTTCTCTCTCTTGAAAGATATCTTATCACTCACTATACCCAACCACCCAGCTTGTGGTGCCACAGGATATTCATTAACTGCTGGAGGGAGAGAACGTGCGAAGACCGTGATTACAGATTGAGGGAGGGCTGTTGACGGCTCCTTTCAAGGACCTTGTGTTAATGAAGTTTGTCTCCTGAGGAACTCCCACTTTGTCCTGCGCTAGCCACTCCTGCCCCTCAAAGGACCTCTCCTGTTCTTTGGTCCTTATTGCTGCTAATAAGATATCCTTCCCCTTCCCTCCTTAGTTAGCTGTACTTAGGGTCACGTGCCAATATTCATGTCATTAATATTCCCAACTCTGCCTCTTAAGCGTTTTAGGCAGATAGATAACAAACCTTATTCAGGGACAAGATCCTTTAAGAATAATAAGTATGAACGAATAAACAAAAAAACATACCAGGCCGAAAACTATTTAAGCAAAAATCCAAACAGTGTATACAATATCCTTATTAATATATATAGCAACGCCAGATAAAAACGTTTCGGAAATACAAATAATAGTAATGAAAAAGAAAAAATATATAGAAATCTAAGGAACAAAAGAAAAAAAAAAAAGGCTTGAAACATTATGAGTTAAATCTTAAATTAAAACTTAAAAATCTGATGCGCGCCGCACACAACTTTCACTTAGCGCTCTATTTGAATAGAAACTTTTTTTCTGGCAATGCTGGGATATAAAAATTTTAGAAGTGTATTTTAAAAGCAGCTAAAGCTTAAAGCTTATAGATAACAAGTCATTAAGACCATAGTAATTACAAAATGTCTAATTAATATATCGAAAGCAGGCTATACAAATCTAGTCACTCCATCTGCTTTTATAAACCATACAACTTTCTTTGCTTTTATGAACCACAAAATGACTAACTCAAATTTCTACATTTTTTAGTGATATTTTTAGTTGAAAAAGTTATCTATGCAGACAGTGAGTAAGTTGATTCCGGAGGTGGTGTTTACAGTGTTGAAATATAGAACTGAGAATTTAGGTGCTTATTTCTTATGGAAGATGTTCTTAGGAAAGATACTTTATTAAATGTCTGTAGAAAACAGTTTTTTAAATATAAAGTGGCACTTCCGGTTAGCCGATTTTAACGAAAAAGTTGCTGCCACATCCGGCTCATATACAAACCTTAAATACTTAAATACAGTTTCGTACTACTTTTCGTTTATGAGCTAGACTGTTACCACACACACACACACACAGACCATTTTGCGAAACCTGATTATTTAGGCTCAGGGAACCTCAAAACATGTATTTCCGTTGAAAACTGAGATTCGAAAATTTTCACGATCGCGATACTTACCCTTACACTGTATATATTACATATATACGTAAGTGAAAGTAATAATAAACCAAAAATATATTAAAATCGCGATATCCCTACTAATATTGCTTCGATTTCGATGACACTTCTTTAATTTTTTAGGAAATTTAAATACTTTTGAAACCTCTTATCACAATATCGACAAAAAAGCGTATACTTTTTGAGTTATTTTGAATTTAATTTTACCATCCCTCGTAACTTTTTTAAAGCTTCTTTTCGTTAAAATATATTATATAGATAAATTTAAAGAATGTCGAGAAAATGACTTTAACGAAGTTTCACTGAAATCGGTACATTCGTTTAGGAGCTGCAGTCGATAGCAACGCAGTTTTTTCTGTATTTTTATTCGTTTTCTCCTTTGTAAACTTATCAAATTCTTTCAAATGTTATATGTAGCATTTTTTCGTAACTCTGAATAATGCGAAATGATTAACTTTCAAAATAAACCATATTAAAGATACTTTAGATGAAGACATATATGATCATTGGGTATGTAAGCCCTGTAAAGTGCGGGAACAAGACCTAAATGATATTAAAGACCATTTAATTATACAATGATACACCGAGTTTAATCAAAATCGTTAGAGCCGTTTTTGAGAAAATTATAAAAATGTGTTTCAGCGTTGATATAAAGTGGCACTTCCGGTTAGCCGATTTTAACGAAAAAGTTGCTGCCACATCCGGCTCATATATAAACCGATATTACTTAATATCAGTTTCGTACTACTTTTCGTTTATGAGCTAGACTGTTAACACACAAACACACAGACCTATTTGCGACACCTGGTTATTTGGACTCAGGGGACCTCAAAACATGTATTTCCGTTGAAAACTGAGATGTTCACGATCACAATACTTACTATATATTACATATATACGTGGCCGAATGGGTTAACGCGTGTGCACTGCACCGCCGTTGCCCGGCAACCTGATAAATGAATCAAAGATATAAAAAGACACTAGTTCGCGTCCCGGTGCCGGGGGAGTCTTTTAAATCCTCGCTCACACTCCCTGGCCCGGGAAAATCCCGTATAGCGTTAACGGTGAGGAAGGGAAGGAAATATATATATATATATATATATATATATATATATATACGTAAGTGAAATGCATACGCTATACAGATCGTTACCTACTGCAATAACTTTTTTATTAATAATATGGCCATAATATTATAATCATAAAATTAAGTTAGAATTTATTATATTTTAATCCTTTATAATATGAAACGAAGACATGGACATTATTTAGAGCAAAAGCCGGGAAGTAGGCACTATCGAGGTACTTGTGAGATTGTAAATCTCCAGAACTGGCACCTTACCAGGCCATGCTTCTTCGCGGTGCCTCCGCCAGGGCTACACTAGCAGCTCAGCAGCTCAGGATGGGGCGGGGTATTGAGCATCTTGCCTCACTTACAGAAAGTATGGTAGGATTAGAGTTAGTCACGACTATCCTTTGTTACAACTCATGAGGGGGGAAGTTTGTTTAGTGCCATATGAGGAATACATTTTTATTTATAAGAAGTGGCGATCTTTATTCTGTGAATGTTATTCATTATAAAAATATATCAAAACAATATTCACAATCAATTTATATCATCAAATTATGAAAGTCTGCAAGGAAACATATAATGTTATGTTATTTTAGGATGTTATACTACACATCTTCCACATATCACCCTGTATTCCGTAGAAATCGATTTTAAATTAATAATTAAATCAATAAGTATATTATTTAACTATAAATATAAATTCAGTTCAATTAATGTAACTCATGAAAATTATACATAATCCCAATTATCAAGTAATTATATATTGCGTTGGCAAATAAGTCCTTATGGTTTTTCAGAGTGAAATAAAACTCAATGTACTTCAGGATTTATTTCCATCTACAATATATTGCCCATTATTTAGTATGAGTTGTTCTTATCTTTCCACTAACTGTATAATGCCATGTCCATAGAATGTCTGGAGCTTATTGTTAAAAAACTAATCCAAGTGGTTTTTGATGTCCTCTTCCTTTTGGAATTTCTTTCCATTCATGGAGTTCTGCAGAGACCGGAATAAGTGGTAGTCACTTGGAGCTAGGTCTGGTGAATATGGAGGCTGGGGCAAAAGGCTCGATAATTTATTGCGAGTGAACAATGAGGTGTGGGGCCTAGCGTTGCCTACGTGGAAAACAACCCGCTTCGGAATTGCCAGTTGTGGGTATTTATTTTTTATGGATTGATCCAGTTTTGTTAATTGTGAGCAGTATACTGTTGAATCAATTGTTCGTCCTGATGGCAATAGCTCATATGAAATAACACCCTTGAAATCCCACCATATGGAAATTATTATCTTCCTCTTATAAATAGGTCCTCAAGATTTTCTACGGACTACATTACCTTAAAATAACCATTTTCGTCTCCTGTTACCTAACTTTTGAAAAATGGGCCGTTTTGTAGCCATTCCCGTAGGAAATAAAAACAGAAAAGCGTGTTGCCAAGTTGACTTCGGTTAGAAAGTGAGGGACCCAAACATTAAACCTGGAAACATAGCCGAGCTTCTGCAACTGGTTTTCTACGCTTGTGTGCAATACATTTAGGGCCATAGCAGTCTCTCACACTGACTGGGTGGGATTTTTATCAACAATGGCCTTAAAATTGATCGTTTCAATTTCACCTGGGCGACCGTTGAGCATCATTGATGTCAAAATTTCCTGAATGAAATTAGACCCATCAATTTTGACAGGTGCGTCCGATTAAGACATAATTTTTAAAATAATACAACAAAATATGCCGATAAAGAATCATACTGTCTTCCCTATTCGCAGTGCAATAGCAAACACAATACTAAGCTAGTTTCAACACGTGTTAACAGATATAGTTGTTGACATATTACAAACAGGATAAACAATCCACTTTAGGGATTAATTCATCAGATTAGCAGTATTTCATAGTGACATAAAAATAAACCGAAAGGACTTATTTGTCAACCCGATATTAAACATGCCATCCAACTTAAAAATCAATTAACGGTTTTCTATAAAAATCTATACATAGCTTTTAGCAGGCGACCTAAACACATAACCCTCATGTCACTTCACTTGCTAGGATAAAATAAAAATTACATTGAGTTTAGAGGAAGCCAGTATAAGAATCTGTCAATTAAGCTCTGTCACATTAGTTTAATGAGCATAAAATTCTAACCATTTATTAATAGACCCGTTTCTAAGAAGATGGTAAGTACACACTAACACGTCTAGTTAGTCGATTATAACAAAAAAGTTGCTGTTCCCTTTTACACATACCTCATGTATATCTCTATGTTTAAAACGTAAATTCAATTTCTTGAAATTTCTCGTTTTACTTTCACTTACGTATTTTTTTTTTTATCCTCCACAATTTTATTTTAACTATTTGAACATATAAGTATAATATAATATACATATATATATATATATATATTCCGCGAGCTATATAATATATGTTATATATATAGCTCATATTATATAGGTCAGCTATATAATATAGGTTATATCATGACGACTATCTAATCAACTCCTGAAATTTTTCTTTTTTGAAATAGGTTATTTATATTCACACACACACAGACCATTATGCCAATGTCAGTTATTTGTAATCTGAATATGTCTATTTCCGTGAAATACTCTGATATTTATCTTTTATCTCCCTTACTATATGTAATACATGAGTAAATGATATGATATGATATGATATATGTTTTACCCATAAGAAAGTGAATGTGGAAATGATTAACGAAAAAAAAAGAAAATAACTAAAAATGTATATACTAATAAAATTGCAATTCACGTGGTAACTTAACATAGCATTATCTATTTATCTTAAATAAACAAGCATATTGAGAAAATTTATAAAATCAAGGTTATAAAATTAGATCAGTTTGAATTGATTACTATATCATAAAATATGTTTAAAAAAAAAACACTTATTGGATATACGTGAAGAGCTCGACGCCAGTATATTCCATATCGGATATATATCGAAAACATTCATACAGCTAAAGTGGTTTCGAAATATTCAAATCCCTTATAAATTACATTTCGATAAAAAATCCAAACCTATATGGATTTATATATTGGGAATTCTCCGTTTTCCTTATACTCATATGTTTTCCAATGTTATCGTTTAGGAAGAGATAGGAGGGGAAAAAAAGGAAATTAATTAGAAAACATAAAGAGAATAATCCACACTCAAAAATAATTGTAATCCTATTTTCTTCTCGGTTTACCTCGTCAGGAGTAAAATGGTTATAAAAAGTTAGCAATTTCCAAGTATAAAAGTTTTAACGTAACTTAAAAAGTTTTATCTTGGTCGGCCGTAGCTCGAATCATGGCTCAAATTAATCCACTATGAAGCACTTTGCTTCCATCATGTTGTTTTAACTTGGGCGGAAAACAGAAGGATTTTGTAAAATTGTTCTCAAAAAGTTTTCCTTCTTCGAGATTTGAGTCTTTGATAGCTTTAAAAATATCAATAATAATCGTTTGTTTGTTTTTTTACGGCAAAAAAGTATTATTACAAACTTCATTCGGTAAAAAAAAAATTTAATAGTGAATTCCTTTTTTATAATATAAAAATCTTTTCGATATTCTTGAGCCAATATTTAGCCAAAGTTATTTCTGAAAGAAAATATTGATAATTACTTGTCCTTTCAATATTTTCCAATCATTTTTTTAGTGTAATGTAAAGATAATATACAAAATATTTCTTCTTTACTCATATAGAAACCGTTTGAAAAAAAAGATAATTTAATTAAGAATCTTCTTGATATCAACTTGCGTAAAATACTTTGTTGTTTTTTCATTATAAAATTTCTCGGTAATAATTTAAATTTCTTTTGTAGGTCCGCCTAAAAAAAAAATAATGTAAAAATTAAACTAGAGCAGATTGAGTTGTTTCAGTAACTTTGTAAGACAAGGATAGACGAAGATGAGTCGAATAAGGAATATAATTAATTGCGCCATTATTTATATATTCTACTCATAAAAGTGATTAAACGGATAGCTAATATAACTTTATTTGCCATACCAAATTTGATATTAATTTAATTTAATACATTTTACGAAGGTTTAGGCAAAGATGGTGCTCTAACAAATGATAGACGCAATGTATGCAATATTTATATATCTATCAATCGATTTAAATATATATATAAAATTTATTAGACAATAATAATAATCTTTCTGAATTAATTTTTATTTATTCTCTACAACTTTTCCAAACAGGGTGATTTTGTAAAAATAAACATTTGTAATTTATAATGTTTTATTCTTTTTGTTTTAATTTATTTTTTTATTTCTTTCTAAACATTTTGGGAATGCTTAATTTATGATACATTATTAGCACCTTTCATTTTTAACATTTAATAAATTCTGTATTGAATTAGTCAATTCAATTTTTAGAAAAACTTTAAAATATATTTTCAATTTAAATGTTTAAATGTAAGCATCTTATGTAAAGCGTCTTTTTAACAATAAAATTCATAAACACAAAATGCCCCAATATTAGGCCATTAAGGTAAATGTTCATATAGAAATATAGAAATTTAAAAAAGTGTTGTATTATCACAGATTAGGAATGATAAATAGTTCAGACACAGTCAGGTTTTTAAATTTTTGCTATCATTGTTCAACCCCATCTTGTGAATCATCAGTGCTGAAAAGTTTATAACATTATAGGTACAATACAATATAATAGATAATAGTTAATAATGGTAAATAGTAATGTATGAGTCATAATAATAACTAATTTGAATACATGATGACATAGGCAAATGGAATATGCCTCATCACATGTGCATATCTCATCATGTATTCAAATCATTGTACATTAGTTATTATTATATTACTATTAATCATGCTTCACTATTTATCATTATTAATTATAATCTGTTATATCTTGTTATATCTCTGAGTTATAATTTTTTCAGCCCTGATGATGGCAGACAAGATTGGTTTGAAATTTTTGCAATAAAAATCTTAAAAATTGACTGCGTATTGAGTATTTACTACCCATAATATGTAGATCAGTAGACTTCCTTATTTCAACAATTATCATAGATTAGGTTTATACAAAGTGGGTAATGAGATATATAGATATGGGAGCTCTTAAGATTTTTGCTTTTGCCAATTTAGTTTTTCATTTAAAATTCTAATTACAGCGCAAATGTAACGTATTATTTTATATATAATTTACTAACGCAAACCCACTTTTTAAATTTGACATAATTCTAGGCTACTTGACGTATTACATTATTGTAGACTAATAAATTAACTATATAGAAAGTTCTCCTTAAACCACTGTGGACATCTATTATCGAACTATGGAGAGCAGCAAAGACATTAAATATAAAAATAATTCACTAATTTCAGTCGAAAGTCCTTCGAAAAATTGTAGACGCACTCTTTTATTTTTCAAACGTTACGTTACACACTGACATTGATACTACTTTCGTCATAGCAACTAACACAGACCGCTTTAATAATTTTCAAGGCAGACTGACTCTAAATTCCAATCCACTTACTCAAGCTCTATCTACTGCCACAAATCCATGTAATCCACCCAGAAGACTGCTGAGGCGCTGGCCAAGAGACTTATTGCATTGAGATATTTGCTGTGTTATCCTTTTTTTCGTTTTGTTATTATTATTATTTTTTTGTTATGTTTTGTTCTCCTTGATATCATATTCGCTGAATACAGAAGTAGATGGAAAATTTATTGTGAGCCAGAAATATGTGTAACTCATAAAAAAATAACATAATTTAATAACAAATGTTAACTTAAAATTAACAATTACACATATAAAATATAATGATGATTAACATTTCCTTGAGTCCAAAGAGGTATTGAATCAAAGATTATTTGAACCTTCGCAGAAAGAACCCTCCGGAGAAGAGAATATCCAACTGGATAAACCTGTCCTTTGATCAGAGCCCTGTAGATAAACTAAGGGCCCATGGAATAATTTTGCCGGAACCTATCAGATTTTAAATTTACAAGTAAAATTCAACCGAAACCGTTTGGTTTTTTATTTTTAATTAAGAACTGTTGCAATTGGTCCAATGATATAATAATAAAAAAAATCCGAAAATCGGGTAAATAAAATTCATCAGTCTACCGTCTGCGGCTTTTCTCCAAGTCTATTACTTAGGTGATTGTTTTGAAATTTGGTATGAAAGTCAGAGGTTCGTTTCACCCATTCGTTTCAAGATGGCGGTTCCTAATCGGATGTAAGGATTTTATTCAAACCTGCCAAACTTCTTATCAATGTCTTCATAATTTATGTATATAACATACTGTCTCGAAAAGAAGCTAAAAAAAACTGGTGTGCGCATCACACGACTTTCACTGACTACCCTCTTCTTATCAGAAATAAGTATTTTCATACAAAGGGAAAATGAAAGTAAAAATTATTATCGATGTATTTATTCACAATTATTTATTATATTAATTTTTATTTGTTTAAATACACATATATACAAATGTCTATTTTTATATCGCTGAATCAAAGTAAAATAAACAAAATAATGCCCCGATCGTGGATTATTCAAAATTATTAAAAAAAAATAAAATGTAAGAACAACCAAATATCTTTAAGAAATAATAAAGTTAATATATCAGCCAGAAAAAAAGATGTAGTAGACAATTCTATTCCTAAATGCTATATCTTTAAATCGGAAGACAGTATTAAGTATACCAAAACTAATGGGCTGTATCATTGTTAATAATTGTCCGATTTTTACGATTTTTTTTGTTTTGTAGGTAATTTAGTAATCTCTCTATTTATCATGGCTACTATCCAGAAAAAAATGCATACTTTTTGAGTTATTCGCAAATAAAGTTTCTTTTCCATTATAACTTTTTTTCTAGAAATTTCGGGGGGATAGAACTATTTTTCGCATGTGAAGGAGATGAATATCTTCAAAATGAGTGGTAAATCGTTGGATTTGATGAAGAATTAACGAAGTTATGGCGTACCGAAAAAAAAAACACCTTATAGAAATAATATATAGGATTAAATATTTAATAATACTAACGATAGCATTTATGAAAACCACATATATATATATATATATATATATATATATATATATATATATATATATATATATATATATATATATATATATATGAACATAATATTGTTGGAGTCCGTTTTATATGAAGCTCATGTTACGCATACAACGGAAGCCTGTTGTAATCTGGGGGGGGTGGTTCAGATTCCTTTCATTTCTCTATTACAACTATTATCCGTTACGATCTTTTATTTCTCGTTTAGTTGATTATCAAAGTCTTTCATATTTTATATTTAACTATTTTTTATATCAAAGATTGCAGAAAAGCTAAAAATCCTCAACATAGATGTTAACACTGAAAAGACGAAAGGAATTATATTTTCATACCAAAAAGGAAAAAAGAAAATGCCAAACGAATTCAAAATTAACAATAACAGTATTAAATTATCGACTAACTTAAACATATTTCGGTATTCACTTCGACAGACATTTAAAATTTACTAGACATTTTGACAAAAAAATTAAAACAGTAAGATCTAAGACGTACAGACTCCAAAATTTAATTCGGACTACAAACTTATCTTTACGCCTAAAGCTTCTAGTCTATACAAGTACTATACGGCCGGCTCTGTCGTATGGTGCACCACTGTTCGAACACATCAGCAAAACAACACTGAAAAGATTACAATATTTTCAAAGTGGAATAATTAGAAAAATTGTAAGAGGAACCACGCTGCAGAGAAAGAAGACATTGGATATTCAAGCAACTCTAAATTTATCAACTATAAACGAATTTCTGACAAAACGAAAAAAATCGTTTTTCGAAAAATTCCAACAATTGGCAAACCCTCTTTTCAACAACTCATTACCAGCCCAAATTCCAAAACGTTGGCAACAAATCTCATGAGATATATGTTTTATTAATTTAGTTGTAAGCTCTAGATTATAAGGTCAGTTCAAGCCTCAGGTGAGCCCCATCACCTGTAAGTACTCATAAACGACAAAAAATACACCTTACAATGCTTTTAAGCAGTAAAAGGACTGCTATGAAAAGGCTCCAAGTGAAAAATAAATAAAAAGGGGATATGAAAAAAAAAAAAAAGATTAATGTGAAATGATGTTAAATGGTTAATTATGTAACATAGAAAGCTTATATAAACCTTAAATATGAAATTTCACTTTCATTTCTGAGCTACACTGATAACAAACATACACCCAGACCATTTTTCGGGAGTTGGTTATTTGGACTCAGGAGACCTCAAAATATTTTTTTTCGTTAAAAACTCAAGCTCCAAAATTTTCACGATCGCAAACTTACCTTTACTATATATTGCATATATAGGTAAGTGAAAGTAAATTAGGGTTGCATAGAATGCAAAATTATTACAATTAATACAATTATAGCGCTTGTTTCTTTAATATTCGGTGGCCTATGATGAAGGCCTATGAATGACATACGCCTTTCGGTGGGTTTTGTAGCACTGGTCCTTTTATTTGGACTTCAATGTTAAAATTAGATGACTCAACGACGTTTTCCAGCCGTTTATGAATTCATTGAACTCAAAGCGGGTTCTCTGACTAACCGAGGGAATTCTAGTCAATAAAGTACCATGGTTCTCATAATTATTAAATAATAAATTTAATGAGATCTACATTTTATTTTAATGTATATTTCAAGCTAATATATTGAATCTTGTCGGCCATATCTACAACGTAGAGGATGCCTTTTTATCTCCACCATCTCGTCAGACCTGCCTTAGATTACTTCAAAATGTTTTAAATATCTGATTAATGCAGCTATACAATGCTGTACGTGCCTGTGCTTAGGTCAAATTATACTCTATAGTTTAATGAATGGCTGTGGGCTTATTCCTCACCAATTATTGTAGAATAAATGCTTAATGTTTTATGAGATATAAACGATCTACTTCGAATTTAATGCAGCCTATGAAACCGATCTTGCAATAATTCGCTAGACTCGTGCCGTATAGCTGATACTCGCTCGAATCCATTAGTGCTAGTGAACTTACCTCCTCACTTCTAATAGTATCTGCCAGGTTACTAGCTAGAATGTAATTGGTGTAGGCCTATCCACGACAGGATATAAATTAGGATTCTGCAACAATCCACAATAATCATGTCGATGTAGTCCTATTTTATAAATGGACAACTGCTCTTATGAGATAAAGACATTTATTCATCAGTAAATATTTTCGATAAACTAAAAAATAATAAAAAGTTCTTTATAATAATTCTGATTTGTTCCCACTATTCAATAGCAAAAACAATAGTGAACAAATAGGAGACATAGATGTTATGAACGATTACAGTTTACATCAGGCTTTATTTAAGGTAAAATATGTTTAAATATATTTACAATTATTATAATAAAACATCTAGTGTACATTGAAATACTCCGACAAGGGTTAATCGTCGAGTTTTTAAAATGCTTTCTTCTAAACTAGCTTCAATTTTATTTTTAATAAATAATCACACACTAAATGAATGTGCATTAAGGAACTATGTAATATATTAATGATTAAATGAATGAGGAAAAAGGAGACATTTGTTCCATCTTTAAAACTTTTTTGTGATAAATTATCCTTGGATACCGAATGCAACTTCTATTATGACTTTTTTAAAATAATCAAACCAAAACTTTATATTTGTTGTAGTTAATTGATGATAGGTTATATATTAAGGTTCAAAAAATTAAAATAATCCCAAAATTATATTTTACCAATAAACAATATTTTAAACAAAAAAGTGTTTTGAATTAATACTTTATAATGTTTCGACTTTTGTTCGCTATTTTCAAATATTCTAAATCAAACATAATACTTAAATAATAACTGTTAATGATAATAATTTGAAATAAAATCTAGTTGTTTTTATTTTATATCTTTTCTTTATTATCTATTTACCCAGATAAAAAATAGCTGTTCTTACTTTCGTTTTCTTAATTTTTTGATTTAATAACAATTTTCATTTTCCTCATGACATAATACTACTCCTTAGAACCTAGAGTGCGGTTGATCGAGTCAAGTACCCGGGATTTACGAACTCCGTCAATTCCTTCCTCCTACATATTTTATTATCATCAGTTCCTACCTTACTGATAGATACTTGAAAGTAAATCAAAATAATACCTATTCATCCCTCTTTTCTCAATCTGCTAGTGTTCCTCAAGGTAGCATCCTTGGATCTATACTTTACACAGCTGATATTCCAACCCGTCTTAACACTGTCATCACCAAGTATGCTGATGACGCATGTATTCCATCAGTTAATAATGATCTATGAATCGCATCCCAAATTCTTCAATCACACATCACAAACCTTGAAGAATGGTGTCAAAACTATAGGATTAAAATAAATTCCAATAAATCACATCAAACCACCTTTACCCTTTGTCGTAAACCAATTACTTCCTTTCCTACAGTATCATTTAATAACATCCCAATTACCTTTATAGAACAAATCCAATACCTATTACTCCACCTGGACAAACGTCTCACTTGGAATCCTCATACAAGACTGAAACGACAAGAAACTGTTCGGTGTTTCCGCTTACTCCAACAGTTACTAGACAAACGCTCTAAACTTCCCATTAATTACAAAAGACTCGTTTACATGACTATAATAAGGCCTGTTTGGACTTATGGAGTTGAGCTATGGGGCTCCACTAAACCATGAAATTCCTCTCGTATCCAATCCTTACAATCCGCAATACTTCATAAAATCCTCAATGCTCCTGACTTTGTCACAAATAAAATAATCCATAGAGACCTTAATGTTCCACATGTTTCCAATTTGGTCCAATTCAGATACCTATCCTTCCATAATAAACTTCATAACCATTCGAATCCTCTTGTTTCTAACCTTGCTTCCTATTCAATTTCTAATAAAAAAAAGAACATATAGTTTGAAATTGAAGGAAAATAAAATAAAAAATATCTGCTTTTACCTATGATAAACTTGTGTTCCATAGGTATGTATATGGAACATAATATTTTCCTCTGTAAAATATACATTTCACAAAATTATCATAGTTTACATTAGTTTTCGTAGGTATATTCTTATTCTTATACTTATTTAGTATTTATTTAGATATACATTTTTATGTTAATTTAACCAAATATATGTGGTTCGGTCACAATAAATAAGAAAAAATAAGGTCTTGGAAAAAAATACCTAATGTTGAAATAACCACGCAGCATAAATTTAAAGCCCACAATAAATCGATAGAAATTTCAATTTCGGTAGTTTAGGAACCCCATCAATTTGCGGAGCACAAAAACTGCGCCGTTTACTAACCATGGCCATCGGAAGTTATGAAGGCTGCTCAGAAGAGTTTTTCCAGCCAAAAAAAGATTACCTTTATCCTAGAAGGAGATATTTCAATTTTTATTAGACGTGAGTCCAATATATTTGTGGGGGCAATGGTATAGGACCCCTAGGAATTGGACAAATGTTCTCATTTCCCCACCCTCATTCAGTACCTTTCGTATCTTCCAATGCGGTCATTTCTTAGTTCTTAGTATTTAAATATACAAATTTAATGTGATAATGATATATATTTTAATGCACTAAAACAGTATATCCTTAATATATCCTTTTTAAAACAGAGATAAGAAAATTATTAGTCGGTGGTACAGACCTATTTTTATCAAATTATTCAACATCCGCCTTAAACTTCGTGAATAGTTGTATCGAACCGTAACTATTTTATTAACGAAATATTTTGGAAATGGGGCGTTTTTAATCTAGAGGTCGTTAAACTTTGTCTGTTTAATTAGGTACTGAAAACTCGTAAATACTCATTTGCTTTCTACTTTGATCGTAAGATAATTTCTTCACGAAATCGAGAAAAAAGTGGCCTACAAAAATATTAGGCCGTTTGGCCTATACCACCACGTTATTATGACATTTTGGGGGTGGAGATGAAGCCAAAAGGCTCAGTATTTTTGAGGTCCAACTTTTTTCTCGATTTTATGTTGAAATTATCTTACCATTTGTGTTGAAAGCAAATGGGTATTTACATGTTCTTAGTACCTAATTAAATAGACAA
This sequence comes from Nezara viridula, assembly GCA_928085145.1. Lineage (NCBI taxonomy): Eukaryota > Metazoa > Arthropoda > Insecta > Hemiptera > Pentatomidae > Nezara > Nezara viridula. Next base: position 148,755,753 of record OV725080.1, on the reverse strand, counting down.
AGTTTGCCGATTGCTAGATTGAAAATTTCCCAATTCCTAGAATTTTCGTAAATAAAATAGTTGTAGGTTACGATGATATAAAGATATTTACGAAGTTTCAGGCGGATATTAATAATTTGATAAAAAGAGGTCTGTATCACGGACTATATCTGCTTATAATTCTTTTGTTTTTCATTTTTTTGTAATTTTATATTTTGTTATTAGACAGAATTTGACTACTCTTTTAAATAAATTATTAACTTAAATGTGTGATACAGAACATATGTATTGACAACACATTGACAAGATATTTAAATAAAGCATAAACATTGGATTTTCCGGTCTAATAGCTAATTAGGGTTCACTTATTAAATGTATATTTAATTAAAATATTAGTAGAAAATTACAGTTATAATTTATCTATAATTTTCGTATTTTTGAAATATATAATGCAAGGTGAAATGTCAAAATATACGCAATACTATTACAGTATATAGAATAGAAAGCATAAATAAAAAAAGTACCTTTATTATATTAGAAAATTGATATTGCATTAAGCCTGATTACCTGATATTTATATAGTATCTATAATCGATAGAAAAAAAACATATATCATATCTGTTTTTTTCAAGGAATGCGAACACTGAAGTTGGAATAGAAATTATTTAAAACGATTTTTTCAACATACTAAGGAAATTCTTAATATTCTAAAAATCGAAAGGAATTTACCTGTAAATCAAAGAACGTGAGCCAATTAAGGTCAGTATAGCTTCCTCACATCGTTTTCTTAGGCTGCTTTAATATATTTTAGGACCAATGATTCCTAGTATGAGAATTAAAATTAATGGAGAAGCAATTTTTGAAGTATAGTCTTGTAAAGGTAATAAATAGACGAATTTTTTTTTTTTTTTTTTTTTTTTGACTCTATATCTTCATCCGCACCTGTCATGGTAGTGACAATTAGCAGATTAGCTGTTTAAATTGAAAATGACATGATAGGCATGACGAAGAATGGAGCCCAGCAGCACCTCTTCCCTGGAATGTTTATATCCTAAAATCAGGAAAGGAGATCTCTCATCCAGCTCCTTTTCAGTCGCCTCCTGATGAGCATTTCAGCCGTGGCCATGTCTTTGATAAGTCCATTGTGATGTCCGTGTAGTTTTAGATGAAATCGGGAGTAAAGAGTACGTATGTGCTGGTCAATGGTTGGTTGTCTTAGGTCGGTATGTAAAGTCTTATTGTTGACGTACCAGGGAGCTGCAGTTATTAGTCTTAAAATTTTAGATTGAAAGGATTGTAGTTTTTGTAAGTGAGTCTTTTTTGCTGAACCGTAAATCTGTGAGGCGTATGTCCAAATGGGTTTGAGCAGGTAAGTGTATGTATTTAGTTTTTGTCTAATTTTCAATTTTGATTTAGAAAACAGTGAGTACAGTATTTTCAGTCGCTTGTTCAAACTCTTTCTTTTCATTTTGATGTGTGGGCCCCAGGTCATCCTCCTGTCAAATATTAGTCCGAGCTAGCGTATACTGTCCGTCTGAGGAATTGGATTGTTGCTGATATAAACTGGTGGGTATGTTTCTCGTCGAAGCGTAAATGTTATGTGTTGTGATTTCTTATGATTTAATCTAATTTTCCAGAGTGAATACCAATTTTGTAAATTTAGTAAATGATTTTGTAAATTTAGTAAATGATTTTGTAAATTTAATGAGGCTAGTCTGGGGTCATGGTGTTTTGTTAAAATTGTTGTATCGTCAGCGTAAGTAGCAGTCAATGTTTCAGAGTTGGTAGGCATGTCATGCGTATAGACAATGTAGATTAAAGGTGCCAATATTGATCCTTGAGGTACCCCTGCTGATACTGGTCGAATTGAGGAAATTTCTAAACCCTGTCGGACAGAGAAGAATCTGTCGAAAAGGAAAGATTGGAGAATGAGATAATATGTATTAGGCAGTATAGTTTTGAGTTTGAAGAGAAGTTCCTGGTGCAAGACTTTATCAAATGCCTGGGCAACATCCAGAAATACGCCGGTAGCATATTGTTTTTGCTCTAGCGCTCCAGCAATGTAGTCAGTAACTCTGTGTAATTGGTGTGTAGTTGAATTAAACGTACGAAAACCGAATTGATGGTCAGGTATTATTTGTTGGTCTGTCAGTATGTCAACCAGTCTTTTGTATATTAATTTTTCGAAAACTTTGGAGCATATCGGAAGGAGACTGATAGGTCGGTAGGATGAGGGATTGAAAATGTCTTTGTCCCTTTTGTGTATCATCTTGATATGTGAGTATTTCCATTGTAATGGAAAGTTAGTTGTCCTCAGAATACAGTTGTATATTGTCGTAAGGAACACTAGAGCTTTCCTAGGCATTTGCTGGAGACCCTCGGCAGTTATTAAGTCATAACCTGGAGCTTTTCTTTTTGGGAGATGTCTGATTTGTTGTGCGACTTGTGAAGGAGTGAAAGGAAGAGGGGGAGGTGTCATCTGTAATGGTATGTCTAGAGTATCAAATACTAAGGTTTCATGTTCTGTGTTCGTGAAGTCGGTAAATGGTGTAAATACTGATGAAAGATGGTCTGCAAATAGTTCAGATTTATCTCTATCCGACAAAGCCCATGAACCGTCTTCGTTTCGCAGGGGTACTGACACCTCTCGATGTTTTAACAAATTTTTGGTATGCTTCCACAAACTTCCATCGTCAGTTGATATGCTGCTCAAATAAGCATCATAATTCGTTCTGTTGGATTTTTGTATTTGTCGTTTAAGTTCGTTATTAAGTCTGTTAAATGTCCGTCTATCTGAGGGAAGTCTGTTAGTCTGCCATACCTTACGTGCTCTCCTCTTTGCCGTGATCAAGTCCCTTATATATTGAGGATATCTTGGCAAGTGTTCTGCTCTTGATGACCTTGGTAGCGATGAAGACCAAGCTGCTTTTTGGACACTTTTTGTAAATTTGTCCACTGCCTCTTCTAGTTCATCTGCTGTTTTAATGGAGCCAGGGATTGAAAGTTCTGAATCCAGAATTTCCCTGTAAGCATCCCAATCCATTTTACCATTAAGGAGCTTAGGGGTTCGTGGAAGATTGATGGGCTCATCAAGGATAACCAAATGTATAAGGGAATGGTCAGAGCAAAGATCAGAGCTCCTATTTATGGTGTAAGGTATGGTGCGCAGTCCTTTGGTTATAAAAAAGTCTAGTAGGTCTGGGGATTTACGTTGTGAAGTCGGCCAATATCTCGGTGTATCAGGTGATATAGCGTCTAATGAAAGCTCGTGGATAGCAGCCCTCAGATTTCTTCCTCTTGGTGTGCACAGCCGTGACCCCCAAAATTGGTGCTTTGCGTTAAAGTCACCGCCTACTATAAAGCAACGCCCAAGGCTTCGAAAATAGTTGCAAAACATCGAAGGTGTTAATACGTACCTCGGAGAACAATATACTGAAGCTATTGTTATTGTGTGATGTTTGGTGTGTAGTGTTAAGCCTGTGGTTTGAATGTCAGGTGTAGTAGGTAAGTATAAGGGATTATGTGATAATGATGTCTTTATTAGTATTGCTGTACCACCATGAGCTGTGTTGTCCGGATGGTCTGTTCTGTAGGTATTGTAACCAGAAATATGAAATTTAGTTCGTGGTGTAAAGTGTGTTTCTGTTATCATTGCGATGTCAATGCGTTTTTCGTGTAAATATAAGTCCAATTCTGTCCTATGTTGCGTTAGTCCGTTTGCATTCCACAGAAGGATGGACAGGGAGCCTACAGTTAGCTGATTAATGGCCATTAGGAAGACACATGCCTTGTGTTATCTGTGAGAGCTGTTGGAGGAGACTAAAAAGGGGCTGAATGAGAGTATTCAGACCGTTCAATAACTGGAATAGTTGTGGAGACATGCAGTTTTCAGCTGAAGGTAGCTGGGTACTTTTTCCCCTCATGGTTGCTGAAGGTTGAATGTTTGGAGGTACTGATGATGGAGGCAGTTCCTGAGCTTGCGGTTGCGTTTGCTTCTGTATTGGCTTCTGCTGTTGCACTGGAGGTTGCTGTTGGGGCTGTTGATGATGCTTCTGCTTCCGCTTCTGCTCTTGATATGGGCTTTGCGAAGGTTGTGGAAGATCCGGGAAATTATGAAGATTTGCAGATGGAGGTGATTCCCTCTGGTGAACATGATTCCTCTTGGTCCTCTGTGCCCTTAGATCTCTAAGGGTTTGACACCCCCGATAATTGGCCGGATGTTCGCCTAGACAATTAGCGCATTTAGCTGGAGTTTCTCTAGTTTTGCTACAAGTGGAACTGTCATGTCCTAGTCCACATCTGACGCACCGTGGTGCGTGGTTGCAATACGATCGTGTGTGACCGTATTGTTGGCATCTGACGCATTGCGGTATATGTTTCTTCCTTCTAAGTTCTTCAATTGTAACCTTTGTATAAAATAATTTAGTAATATCGAATATTTTCTCATTGAAAGTTTCTTTACTTACATCTACAAAAAACATAGGTAGTGGCCGTTTAAAACGTGAGATGGCGTTGGTAATACCTACGATTTTGTATCCGTATATTTCAAGATCTTTTTTAATCTCTTCAATTGGTGTATTGTGATGAAGGTCTTTAATCACCACGCGAGGATTTCTATCCTCAGGAAGCTGATAAGTATGAAATTCGGCTCCGCTGTTTTTCAAGCAGTTAACTATTTGCCTGTAATTGTTTGGAGTCTGGGGGTAAATAGTTACTCCCTTAGAAGTTGTTTTTAGCAAAAAGGAATCTGGTCCTGAATTGGATTGTAAATAAGACACAAGAGCCGCGTAGTTTTCGACATCGGTGATGTAGATTGGGGGTGGATTCTTAGTATTATTAGATGGTGGATTAGCAGAAGAAGTTTGACATTGGTCATTAGTAGTAGATAGAACCTTGAAACTATTGCTAGTAGTTACCACTACTTCCTGTTTTTTCTGTTTCCTCGGATCCCTGTTTTCAGTAATGTTTCGTTTTCTTCCTGTTACCACTTCCCATGCTCCTCTTTCGTTGCCTGCGCACGGAGCATTGTCATAGCAGTCCATACGAGCCGCAGCTTGGGCTGCCTCGGCCTCCTTCGTAACAGCGGCTGATTCCGCCTCACTCATAGGTACTTCGAATCTAAGCTTCAATGTTTTAGTTCGCCTAGTTATTTAGGTAAAAATAACTCTTGATCCCGCAGTTATTTCCAAAATTTTTATAGACGAAAACAATTTTAACTTTTATAATTGGCAAGCACCATATGTAGACGAAATTTTAAAAATCGTTATTGGACCAGAAGGTATTAACCTTTAATCGAACCGAATTAACGGGAGTATGTATCACGTAAATTCGATTAAAGAAAGACAGTTTAAACAAATACATTAAATCTCTTCGCATTTTCACAGCCAATATATTTTCACAGCTATTATATCATTAACAACTAATAAAGTTAATTTTAATTATTTCCAAGTATTTTTTTTAAGGAAGTGAACGGAATTTGCTAGAATTGTTTCCTACTTCGTCATTTGTTCATCTATCTCTGTCTTCCCTCCAAATTAATCGTGCGCTTTTCGAGATAAAGTTGTCTCAAGCAAATACGGTCAAATAAATGTAAATAGAAGTGGTGGATAGGATTCAATAAAAGTGACATACTATACATTTTTTGATATTCGTTAACTTTACTGAAGCTTTGAACCAAACCCAAATATCTGTTTAAAAAAAAACATTAATTCGCTTGCTTGAGTGAAATCAGATGTTGAATTTGATGTAGCTGATACGAGACTATCTAGATACCTTAACGAACTAAATATTTTTTTTTTTACACCCTATCTGGCATTACTGCCATACAGCCCTGGAAAACCCCGTATAGCCAAAAAGGCATGGAAGGGAAGACAAAAAAAAAAAAAAAAAAAGGATGGAACTACTCAATGACCTGTGATCTAAGTTATTCCTTGATTTATTACTTAATTACTGTATTTATTACCTAAGGTCGTTCATTTTTAACTTGCAAGAAATCTTTTTCAAACTAAAAATATGCTATAGTACCTGAAGAATATAATGTTTAAGCCTGGAATAAGAAACTGGAGGACAATAAGAGAGCTATATCGATAGATCCCTTCTGCAATTTCCTGAGTGGGCCAACTCAATAATCTGACTTGAGTCCGTTGAATCGTTGTGGAGCTGTTCCGATGCCACTCCCCAACTAATAAGCCAAGTGAAGCGATTCCATTCCAAACGGGATTCCTCAGGACATAACAATTCTTAAAGTTAATCCCTCTTTGTCCTATTTTACATTCAGCTATTTTCCAAAGTGATGGCATTATAAGTAATCCCTATTTATTTATTTATATTTCATTGTTTCGGTCTCCTCATTTAAATACTTTCCTGTAAAATAATAATATATACATTGAATATGAAGAAATCTCTTAAAGCCCCCGATGTTTTCGAAATGATATAAGCAGCGGATATGATAATTTTAATCTAAAGAAGTAGTTGATGTCAGGACAAAGCCCAAGTTTGAGTAAGTACTTTAAGGATTATAAATAGGTACTTATTTGCATGCTTTTAATATTTTACTTTTCATATTATAAAATTTTATGGGGGTTCAAATTTTATTATTTTTGTTCTTTACCGCTATTATTTAATTCCCAAAAATAAATATTTCTGAATCTTTTCCTAGTTTTCGTAATGAGTTACATTTCGTTAAGAACAATATTGCGTTGAAGGGGCTGTTGAAGAAACAGAGATACAGTAAAGTCTTCGACGATATCTTACATGAAGAAATAGATATCACATTATTTATTATCATAAATTTCGAATAACTTTTATCGATCATTTGGTTGCATTAGAGGCCGACACCCAGTATGCCTTTATCGACTTCCAACAACTGATTGTGGTATTTTTCGATACGAAGAAGGCTTTCGATTGCATAAATCACAATATAATTCTAAGTAAGCTATCATCCTTAGAAATTTTAGGACAAATATTTCGTTATATATTAGGATTAGAATAGGTTGCGAACTATACGAACAATATAACAGATCAGCGGGGTACCTCAATGCTGTGTCCTTAGTCCAACCCTATTCTGCTTAACAATAAACAACTTGTGGTTTAACCTGCCAAGAGGTGTTAAATCACTATTATTTGAAGACCATTTAGCCATTATCTGTCGTTCTGAAATCATTGCCACCATAAAATCAAACAATTAGTTAAATAAAATTTTAAATCATTTAATAGAGTGCTACCAATGGGTAGTTTATCAACAAGCGTGTTTCATATGATAATATTCTTATGTACACATTTACTTGTTGTATTCATACTAATACAGTTGTAAATATCGTAATAAAAGATTAAAAAAAAAATCATTTAAAAATTTAATACATGGATAAACAAGATCAGTTTGCAGTCGTTGATGATCTGGATGTATCACGCCTCGAAACCACAAAAAACAAACGAATAATTTTTATAATATAGCATTTATTATTTTAGGCAGGTATATAATTGGAAGATTTTTTGCACTGACATGAGTCATATACTGTCCGACTTAAAAACGAAAAACCCAATAAGAACTTGTTAGTAAGAAAACTTTGTTGTATTTGATCGTATCTTATTGTGTTTATATTGATATAAACTGAATTTTCATTACACATTTGTACTCATATTTTATTTTACATATATTAACACACACATATATATATATATATATATATATATATATATTATTTTAAATAAAATTTTAAGTATAAAAAAGTTTATTATTTTGTAGGCTGTATATATTTAGGGTATATTTGTTGTATAATAGTTTAATTAAAAGAAATGCATATATATATATATATATATATATATATATATATATATATATATATATATATATATATATATATATATATATATATATGTATATATTCCAAAATTAATTTAATTTTATCCATAGTCTTAAACTTTTTTACATCACATATAAAATAAATAATTTAAATGAATCCATCTCAGTACAATCTTTTCATAGAATAATAAGAAAATTTCGAAAATAATCGATGGGAAGATACTGAGTTCTTACTAGTGAGAACAACATATTATTAAAACTTGGTTTCGTTTTATTTTAAACATATATTTTCGATAGTTACTTGATGTAAAAGTATGTTTGTTTAAAAATAATTTTTATTAGACAATTAAGAAAGGATTCACGTTAGGAGTGCCTTCGCTGGGAGGTTTCTGCAATTAGGCATGTTAATCCTGCAGAGGAAGTTGACGAATGATGACCACATTTACAATAGATGCCAAATAAATTTGTAAAGTTTTCAATAAAGAAATTTATTATTATTATTATTAAGAAAGGGTGAGAAGGCGCGGAAGGTATGGAGGTGACGCGTGGCAGTTGTGCTCTGCGGTTATTGTATATCTCCAACCCCTTGTCCCTAATGGCTTAACACACACACCTCTCATTTATTTAAATATGAAATGAGTTCTTGGATGTATTCTTTAACAAAAAATAATAAAAATATTACAGAAGTACTTCAGATATAACTGATGTCTTCCGACTAATGAGTATGTGATAGTGTGTATATTTAACATATCAATGCAGTCGCTAAAAGAAATGTTTTTCTGCATCCCTATGTTCTTTTTGTGACATAAATTATTCCCCTTGTCAAAGGTTCATTATGTTGATATTTTTTAATTAAAGTCAATGACTAATCAATAAAATTGAGACAAGAAATAAAAAGAAGAAAATTATTAATTTAATAAATAACAATAACAAACACACTAATAATACCCGACCATCAATTTGGATTTAGGGCAGATCACTCAAATATACACTAACTACATTGTGTCAAGGACTACACATTTACGGTACTATAGCAGAAATTATACGCAACTGGATTATTTCTGAATGTTGCTCAAGCGTTTGACAAAGTTTGACACGAGTCTTCCCTTTAAACTCAAGATAATACTTCCATCTACCTACTATCTAATTCTATAAACCCTCTTTTCCGACAGTTAAAAAAGTTAAAAATTGCAAGTTAAAAAAAAGTAATAATGAATCTTCAGTCAAACTTCTAAAATATTTTAACATAACAAAATCTGCAAAAGAGGGAAATTGCAGAGAGTAGGCGGATTAAAATAACTCGGTTCCCACAATAACTTACACCAATGACCAAATGTCAGAAATAGACCAGCAAATAACAAGCACGAACAGAGATTTTCTTCTCTCTTCCAAACGCCCAAGGAATCTCGAGAAATTACAAGTTGTTAAGGCGAACTGCTATGATAAAGCCATTTTTAATATATGTTTGAAAAACTCGCTAATACACAAAGAAGAAACAACAATGTTGATCTGATTGATCAAAAATGGCTAAATAAATATCTTGTGATATGAAGGAAAGGAGGTTAAGATTGGTAGACCAATCTATCAAGAAGACTTTACTCAAAAATGAATGCGTGAATTGGCAAGAGACCAAATGCAATTCAAATGAGAGACCAAAAACAAAATGAAAAATAAAATCAACAAATATGCACACAGAAAACTGAAAAACCAAAGCCCAAGATAATCAGAGGTACAGATGTCTGGATAAGATCGCCAAATATTTGCAAGGTCTGTTAAATAAACAAAAAAAAAATTAAATATATATTTCTCAAATGAAACTAATGTTTACCTATATATTAATATAATATTTCTAGAAATGTAGGAATAGTTTTCTGAGAAATACTTCTTTTATTCTTGAATATTTAAAAATATATATAATCATAAATTGAATATTAAAACATAAATTGATAACGTATAAAAATTACCATCTTTACTGTTCAATACATCAGTATTTTTTTCACACGATACCCTTCTTTTTGATATGCTTAAAATCATATTTCAGTTCAGCAGTTGTTGTTCGATCCTTTATTGTTCTTAATGATGAATGCTGATTAAAGTTAAAAAAAAAAAAAAAAAAAAGTAGGAACTTAATAAATATATGGATATATTTTTAAAACATACTTAATTCAAACCTAAAATTGGTAAATCATTCATATATTTAAATTAATTTAAATGTTAAATGTTAAACATTTATTCTTCGAAAAAACACCTGCCCTCCACTTTATATTGACAACAATCAAATTCCTCAAACGGACACGGTATTTTACCTGGGGTCCGCATGGTAAAATAAAACGTGAAACACAACAAATGACTCAAACTACTTAACTCTCTTTTTTCTAAATAATCAAAACTAAAACAGAAACTGAATGCAAATATATATTTACTTAAGCCCGTATGGACGTACTTATCACAAATATACGGCATCGCTAAAAAACCCACCTGCAAAAACTTCAAACGTTCCAATCAAAATTATTGCGACTCATAACAAAAGCACCTTAGTAGGTGACTAACAAAACTCTACATACTGACCTCCACCTTCCAACAGTTTAACAATATATAACGACCATTTATCTACGATTTTACACAAATTTAAATGGACATAATAACAGACTAATAAGAGACATAATAAGAGAGCTGACACACCCCAGAACATGAGGAGGAGACTAAAAAGGCGTTGGATGAGAGATCTCCTTCCTTAAACAACCTAAGTAATTGGAACAAGTTAGGGTAGAGGTACTGCTGAGTAATTTCCTTCCCGATGCCTGTCATGTCATTATTTAATGTATCGCCATCCTATTTGCTGATTGTCAACAATAAGTTGACAGGCGCAAATACATCTTTTATAGACAAAAAAAAAAAACAACAGAAAAAAAGTTAAATTATTAAGGTGCACTAAATGTGATATCTGCAATCGTAAGTCCTGAAACTCGGTTTCGCTTCATTGTGACGAGGTCGGATAATCCTGGAGAACATTAAGAAAGAGGTCATCTGCAGGAGTAAACTACTCGCTGGATTAAATACTTAAGGTGAACATCTTTAGACTACTGCTCCCCTTCGAAGAGGTTGATAATAGGAGCATTGTTTCTTATGACGCCTTACGGATAAGGAAGATATATAGGTTCTAACCAGTAAAATCAAACCATTGGACCGTTTCTATCATATTTTACTTATTTTTATCTTCTATCATATTACTTATTTTTAATAATAGGATTCAATACTATAAATATTTAAATAAATATTTAAATTTTACAACTGAAAAATATGAAAACATTATATAATTCTTTTTTGGAAAAAAAATTAATTTACTTTTTTTTTTCTTTAACGAAACGATATGTAATATTTGGTGAACTGTGTATATTAAGTGAAATTTGTTTAATTAATTTTTTATCTACATGCATAGATTTTATTATTTTTGTATTTATTTCATAATTTCTAACCGAAAAAAAAAACAAAAAAAAAACAACACATACACCCAACAACTTCGGAAATTTCAATCTACCGTTTTATGACCCACCAAAAGAAACCTTACTGACGAATTTACATATCCTGTCAGTCACGGATCACATATGGATGATTTATAGCCACTTTTATAGATACCTTTATAGGCACAGTAAAATATAGCATATGCAAACGGCCAAACTTCCAGGCATCGTTCAGCCAAGAGAAAAGAGAAGGTGGTTGAGAGATCGCACAGTGTAACAGCAAGATAGTAAATTGCATCCATAGTCTTTTCATGTTAGAAATACACAACAAATTTTGGTTTTTTTGATGCAAATTATGTGGTTTGTTTAAATAAAAATTAAGCCGTGTAGGCGTTAATTTCATTACAGAAAATGCTAAGACCTTTTATCAAAACAAAAAATGTTCAAGAGAGTTGCAAAATTAACCTCTTTTAGTATTACGAAATCAACCAAAATCTTTAAAAAAGTTGCATTGCTATCCTTTTGAGCTTATGGTTCAGTGTTGTAAATGTACGAACAATTCTATTTTTTTCTTTTACTTTGATACCATTTCGTACATAATCATATTCAAGACCAATATTAAATTTACATACATTTTTTCTTTTAGATATATATATCATAAATATATAATATTGACCCCCATATCATTGAAGGTAATGTTTTTATTACCATAATTTCAATACAGTATATTCTGTGGACAATAAAAAAGTAAAATATATCACATTATGTAGACGATGTATAACAATATTAATATAGATGAATGATTTTTACTTATTTTATAATTTTAATTATTTATATCTGTCCACGAGCTGTAGAGAATCGCCAGATGATGTAATAGTAATAATAAAGATAATGACATGTGATGGAATTATCTAAGCTCAGTTAGGAATTAAAGAAAAAGAAAAGAGAAAATAGTGAAATAATAAAAAGAAGGATTTAGTTATAAAATTGAGATTACAATAAATGTAAACGTATTTTAACTCATGATAATAACTGGAAAAAAATTATTGAAAAAAAATATTGATTCAACACCTTATATTAAAAGATGAATTGTTTAGTATATTGAATAGAACCCAACGAAGAAGTATATTAATTTTTTTTTATCATAATAAAAAGGACAATATTCGATGGGATGTATAAATAAACATTGAATTTATTAAAAAGGATTATTTTTTATTATATGTACTGAAATTTACTACTGTTTTAAATATAAAACACGACAAATAAATATGAACTTAACAAGGAGAATGGAACAAATATATAAGCTGTCAGTTTGTAGGAATCCAATAACAGGTGGAACTTAATATAATAACAGCAATTAGATTATGCTGCAAGATTCTTTTCAGAAGAGGATTATCAATAATGGAAGAGGAAGCAATGTTGGTAAAATGCGACAGAATAAGAGACATTTAGGATTTTATGAAATGTTTTGTATTGTGTGGAATTTATACGAAAGGTGGATTGGACGGTTTGGTGGAGTTACAAAGCTCAGCTCCGTATGACTTTTGTTATAAGTTGAAAGAGTAGAACGGTTGTCTAATTAGTGATGATGCAGCAGGAAACGTGAAGAAGTTTGAGTATTGAATGTAAATCATTTTTCAAGATGGAGTTTATTAATAATAATTATATGAATTTTTTTCGTCTTCAATTCTTCATCCTGTCATGGTAGTGACAATTAGCAGATTTTTTGTCAGGTGGAAAATGGCATGATAGGCATGACGAACAATGGAGCTCAGCAGCACCTCTTCCCTGGTCTGTTTATCCTAAAATCAGGAATGGAGATCTCTCATACAGCTCCTTTTTAGTCGCCTCCTGATTTCAGCCATGGCCATGTCGTTGATAAGTCCATTGTGATATCCGTGTAGTTTAAAATGAAATCGTTGGTAAAGAGTACGTAAGTGCTGGTCAATGGTTGCTTGTCTTAGGTCGGTATGTAAAGTCTTGCTGTTGGCATACCAGGGAGCTGCACTTACTAGTCTTAAGATTTTAGATTGAAAAGATCGTAGTTTTTGTAAGTGATTCTTTTTTGCTGAATCGTAAATCTGTGAGGCGTATGTCCAAATGGGTTTATTAAATTATATGAATGATTTATGATATTATATTAGATAATATGGATCATTAATAATAATAATAATTTGGTACACCAATAATAATATAAAAAAATGGTCTAATCCCAAAGTCAACGGTGGCAGGTATGGACGGCTTGGAATTACTCCTGGATGTGTTAGGGGAGGCTCAGCCAGCGGATCTCTTGGATACAGCCAGAATTACGAGAAAGTTCTTAAATATCTATAAAAATTGAATCCGCAAACGCCAGGACAATAAAGGTAATAATAAAAACATAATGTTAGATTTATTATAGAGTAACTCTAGCTATAAGTTAAATATGATACCTTATTCTTATTTTTATTTCAACGCTCTTTTATAACAAATATTATTTTTACTAACTAATGTTAAGAAATTCAATAACTTTAAGAATAAATTCTCTTTTATCTCTTTTAACCATCTGAAATCCTAAGTTTTATTTTTTCGTCATCAATGAAGAAATAAAATTTAATGGGAAATCCTGTTTTCAAGCATTCTTTTTTTCAAGTATTGTTGAATTAAATAATTGATTAATTAATTTTTTTATGCTTGATTCTATTTCATTAATATATTTTCAATTTAATCGTTTTTACAGTTGTCACAAATCGGAATAACAAGCAGCAAATGTGAAGGGGACTATGATACTTATGGCATGCCTGGAGGAGGACAACACTATGCAGCGCTTCCTTTCGGTCTTGGTTCAATCATTAATTTAGGACAGGAGATCTCTCATCCAGCATTTTCAAGTCCTTTCCTAATAGGCATATCAACAGTATGTTGTTAAGTCCGTGAAGTAATGAAAACGGCAAAAAATATACTTGTCGATGTTTAATTATAAGTCGATATTAAGAATTTGGTTACTTACGTACAAAGAACTATAGTGTTGTTAAGTAGAATGTTAAAATATGACACTGAACTAAATTTGAATTTTTAATCTTTAGTTTTAGACGATTCTAAAGGTAAACTCACAGTTGCTAGAGATCTATGGCCGTAACAACTACTGATATTATTAAAATTTAAAAATAATTATTTCTTGTCAAAAAAATAATCTGGAGCAATTGGTGATAAAAGAAGGTTGAGAGATTAGCGCTGGGATCTCTTGCAGTCGTTCTTTTCCCACTAAAGTTGGAGAAAAAGGTCTGTTCTGTATACGAGTTTCGTAATTCGGGTTGTTCTGTATACGAGTTTTCGTAAAATTATCAAATTATCAATTATTTCTGACTTATTTTCTGATTGAAGTCAGTGGATGAAAGTATAGGGGACGGGAAAGGGTTTTGTGGTGTTTGGAGTGTGGTGTGTGGGAGGGTAGTGTGTAGTGTGTGGCACCGACCAGCTGTTCTCTTTTCCCTGAGCTGACCTCACTAAGGGACTTCACAACCTCATCAGGAAAAAAAGAATTACTTTGAATGGCTTTTTGGGACATATAAGCTCTATGTTATCATTTTTACAGTCTCAATTTGAATTAATCAGCTTCTTTTTTAATGAAATCTTATAATTTTTTTTATTGGGTTATATAGCATTCGGTTACATAGAAAATAATTATAGTGAGGTAAGAATACATTCAAACAATATCCACAGAAAAGATTAAATAAAATAAACAAAAGCAAAATGTACTTATATATGATATTGATAAAAGACTATATAATCTATAAAAGTAAAATCCATCAAACTATATAATGATAAAATAAATTACTTATTTAACTTAAAGATAACTAAATTAAAAGAAAAACTCAAAGAAAAAAACAACTTATATACACTATTTACAAAAAGGCGAGGTATACAGGCCAGACTTTTCTATCCAATTAGTGGGAAAATAACGACTGCAAGAGATCCCAGCGCTAATCTCTCAACCTTCTTTTATCACTAATTGCTCCATATTATTTTTTTGACAAGAAATAATTATTTTTAAATTTTAATAACATCAGTAGTTGTTACGGCCATAGATCTCTAGCAACTGTGAGTTTACCTTTAGAATCGTCTAAAACTAAAGATTAAAAATTCAAATTTAGTTCAGTGTTATATTTTAACACTGAACTAAATTTATTTAAAATTACTATGAGTAACAACACTCTACTTCTTAGTAAGTAAATAACCGAATTCTTAATATCAACTTACAATTGAACATCGACAAGTTTATTTTTTGTCGTTTTCATTACTCCACGGACATAATAACACACTGTTAATATGCCTATTAGGAAAGGACTTGAAAGGTGCTGGATGAGAGATCTCCTGTCCTAAATTAATGATTGAACCAAGACCGAAAGGAAGCGCTGCATAGTGTTGTCCTCCTCCAGGGCTAACATGCCATAATAATTATAGTCCACATTTGCTGCTTGTTATCCCGAAATGCGACAACTATAAAAAACAATTAAATTGAAAAATACTTGAAAAAAAATAATGTTTCAACAGAGCATTTCATATTAAATTTTATTTTTTCATTGAAGACGAAAAATAAAACTTACGATATCAGATGGTAAAAAGATAGAGAAAAGAGATTTTATTCTTAAAGTTATTGAATTTCCCTACATTAGTTAGTAAAAATAATGTTTGTTATAAAAGAGCGTTGAAATAAAAATCGAACGAGTTTTTTTATCGAATCCCTTCCTTGCCATTTCCTTCATTTGGAGGGTTGTTCTAGAGACACAACCAAAACCTATTCTAACCAGACTGAAAAGGTCGAGATTTATTACGTGGGTCCGCCACGAATACATTTTTTTTGACATTTATATATATTTTAACGCGCCCAGACCGGATTCGAAACGATGTCGTTAGACTCGATAATGTTAAAGTTTACTCTTTAACATAGCTCGGCCATCACGGCCTCGAATTCGAACGAGTTGAGTGATCTTATCGAATGCTAAGAGCCTGCGAAGTTTACTTTTCCTCATTCACTCAGATTGATTGAATAATGGTTGAAGCGGCCCCTGGCGAATGTACTTGGTGATTAGCTCCCGGTACTTTACAAGATTGAATGTTCCCATCACCGTGAGGTCGAGTGCTTACATTTCCATCCTTAGTAAATATCCAAGATTAAATTCAAATACCAGATGATTGTATTTATACTCCAACACCATGTACAGGCATATGGTATTCAGAATTTCATTTTACACAACCTTACAAAAAAAAAAAAAGGATTTCTCAACTGTAAAAAAATGTTGTTACTAACTTTATTTCTTTATAAAATAAAAATCCAAACTACAAAGCCATGAGTCTGCAATACAGTTGAATAGTTGACTTGCCAAAGTTTCGACAATTCTACAAGTAATATTACTAAAATAAGCATAAAGTTAGATGAGAGACATAAGTTAATTATGTTTTAAATAGATAATAACATCTTCCCTGGTCTTCCCTCCAGTATGTATTTGGATGGCTTCGTGAGATGTCAAATAAAATAATTTTTTTTCCCTCTAATAATTTGATCTTAGTTTTTTTTTCTAGATGAATTGGTGAAATGTTGGCAAGTTTAATGTTCATCTGTATGTTAGGGACTCATGGCTTTGTAGTTTGGATTCAATCAATTGTTTATATATATTATAACACAACTAAACTTTAATTTTTTAAACTGTATATTTTTTAGTTTTAGAACTTAGGTAAGTTAATACATTTTAATAATTCTGAACAAAACTCACAGACATCATCTAACAAAGCTCAATGATTGGTGCAAACTTTGGTAAAAAAGACTTCAATTCACCTCGACAATTTCCAAATTCCTCAAGAAGACAAAGTGTAATATCTTGGACTGGCATTTGATAGAAGAGTGAAATGGCGCCCAAGGATAAAAAAAAAAATGTTAAACCTGAGACTATGGCTTTTATACTCACTTCTCTCAAAATATTAAAAATTAAATCTAAATTAGAAACTGAACATACATTTATCTACTGAAACCCATTTAGATATACGTTTCACACTTATGAGGAACAACCGAAACGAACCACATACCAAAACTACCAACTTTTCAGTCAAAAACTTTCAGAACTATATCTAAAGCTCTATTGTAAATCACAAACCTTACTTTGAATGGAGATCTGCAGATGCCAATTAACACTTTCATCCAGATATGGCAACAGTTAACATACCCGATATCAGACTTAAGAGACTCAAAAGAAGCAAGATGAGAGATCTTCTCGCTTAAGAATCCATACTTATTGTAAGATCAAGAAAGGCATGATACCGCTGAGCGCTCCACTCTCTCACGGGATTAATGCTACTACTCATATTCTTCCCCACTGATTTTTAATATATTTGACAGGCCTAGGTATGAAATACAGATATATATAATTATTAATAATGTATTTTTAGTATTATTATCGTTGTTTAAATTACTAGGCTAGCCTCACTGAACTTACAAAATCACATAATAAATTAACAAAATTGGTATTCATTTCGGAAAATTAGATTAAATCATGGAAAATCACAGCATATAACATTTACAATTCGACGAGACACGTGAACACCAATTTATGTAGGAGAAAACCTGAGAAAAACACAGTATGTTACCTTGGACTAATATTCGACAGAAGAATAACCTCGGACCATCACATCAAAATGTAACAACAGACATCGTAATTGAAAGTTCGAAAAAAACTAAAGATATACACTTACCTTCTCACACGCATACGCCTCTCGAATTTACGATACAGCAAAAAAGACGCACTTTCAAAAACTACAGACATTTCAATCCAAAATTTTATGACTTATAACAGGAGCTCTCTGATAGGTAAACAGCTAACTATCGACCAACACATACGTGATCAATACTTTCGATTTCATCTTAAATTATTCGAACATCAAAATGAACTTATTAACAACATGGCCACAGCTGACGTGCCCATCAGGAGACGACTGAAGAGAACTGGATGAGGGATTTTCTTTCCTGAATTAAGGAAGTAAACCAAAACCAGGAAGAGGTGCTGCTGGGTACCATTTTTCCTCATGCCTAAAATGCCAATTTTCTTAAAATCTACAGCCCATCTGCTAATTGTCAAGCTTATGACAGGTATGGATGGAAATATGAAGAAAAAATAATTTTTTAAACTAAAATTTATGATTACAAAATACAGTATGTAATATAAGAAGCACGGTAACTCGATCAGTCATTTCGTACATTACGCAAAAAGATAGAAAATAAAATATTGCTAGTACAGTACTTATTATAAATCAATCTTCAGTATCTAGAAGAATTGGCAAGGCATACTGAAGAATTTAGCAAACATTGCGAATATATTTTCCGGAAAGAATTTCCCCTAGAATATCCAGTGGCCATATTTTATAGAGAGTGCGAGGGAAGCGGGTCGTAGGTGGGACATAAACTCGGCAACAAAAGCAGGAGATGTGGGGGAGGGGCGTAGGGGAGGGAATGCAACACTCTCTGCTTCACCACTCCAACACATTCTTTTCTTTAATGATGTAAATAATATGGGGGCTAATAAATAATTGCATCATAAATAAATAAATAATTTGATACAAACGACTACCAAACGTTTTATTTATAAATTAATGTATTTACATTATTTTACAATCGACTTATTATTCACTGGTTGTCATTACCATTATAACAGTTGTGGATAAAAAATTTTTTTTATTATTATTTCTTAATGATATTTACAACTGTATTTAACAAATACATATAGTAAATTTGAACATATGGATATAATGACGTGAAAACACTTGTTGAGTAACTACCCAATGGTAGCACTCTAATGATATGTCTACATTAGGAGATCACGGAGCCATCTTCTTTTCAGACGTATCGGAGGATTATCATTAATTGATGAGGAACATAAGTTAGAAACGAGATGGTTGAGATAATTCTGAAGTTATTTATGGAAGGATAGGTATATGGATCGGGCCAGATCTGAAACATAAGAAATATTAAGGTCATTATGGATGGTTTTATTTGTAACGAAGTAGGGAGCATTGAGGATTTCACAAAGGATTTTGGATTGTAAGGAATGGGTACGAATTCGATGGTCGGAATTCGATGGTTTAGTGGAGCCCCATAGCTCAACTCCGTAAGTCCAAATAGGCCTTATCATGTATATGAGTCTTTTGTAATTAATTGGAAGTTTAGAGCGTTTGTCTAGTAAGCACTGAAGTAATTGGAAACGTCGGGCGGTTTCATGTCGTTTCAGTCTGGTATGAGGTAATAAAAAAAAATTAAATTTAAAAAGAAAATCTACGGTGGGTGATTAAGACAAGTTGTGAAACATCAACAAGGCTGTCTTAATAATATGAATTATAAACATTTTTTTGTTCTATATTCAAAAAGTAATAATATTTACAATATATACAATTAAAATTGTGTTTAAATTACTATAGCAACCTATGTTTGGACTGATCATTCTAAATCAGTATCATACTCTAAAAGTGAAACAATAAGTTTATGACAACTAAATTATGCGATGATCGTATATTTTCATTATTTTAGTATGATCCGTCATATTTTTTATGACAATATTTATTGTGCCAACAGTCAATGACCACATAGGGACACAATACAAAAAAATTCGCAATAACTTACATGGACATAGTATCATACTGATACAAGGCATGACATCGATTAACATGCATGAAAACACGCTTCGGAGGCTCAAAATAAGCTGGATGAGTGATTTACTTAACTAAAAATATACTGAATTTAAGCCAAGAAGAAATGGCGCTGGGTACTCTTTTTCCTCAAGCCGATCAAGGCACTATTAGTATTTTCCCGACAGCAGACTTGCTAATTGACAGTACTTCTGACAGGTATGGATAAAAAAATAAATTAAAAATAATATATTTAGTACGGAATTCATTATGATTTGTGTTTTGACATTACATTTTTCCCTTTTCCTTTTGATATAGCGTCACTTCAATATACAATTTTTAATTATACATCATTAGTGGATGAAATTATGAACATTTCTCTTGCTTACAATATGCAGTTCCAATTTTTAATTTTTGAGATATTTTAATCCATATGCAAAAATACTTCAATTAGTCAAATGCAGCCGACGTTACTCGAGCGTTACGCATTGGAGATCTGACGGGTCAAGCTAATTCACTTTCTACAAGAAATTGCAAAATGCATCTAAAAAAATTTTCATTTAAAAATGATATTTTTATTGATATCTTTAACAAGATGTTTAAGTACGGTCCTGAAAATGTTTTCATTTAAAAAATACTTTATCTAACAATTTTAAAATAAGCCTTAAATTATTAACTTAAAAATCTTGTTAAAGATTTTGATAAAACACAATTTTTTAAGTGAAAACTTCTATAGGTGCGTTTTGCACTTTTTTGTGAAGAGTGAATTAGATTGAGCCGTCAGATCCCCAATGTGTAACGCTCAGTTAACTTAGGCAGTTTTAGACTAATTGAAGAATTTTTGAATATGGTTTAAAATATCTCAACAACTAAAAATCGGAACTACATATTGTTAGCAAGAGAACTGTTCACCATTTCATCCTCTTTGTAAGGAGCTATAATTAAAAATTGCATATTGATGTGATACCATATTAAAGAGGCAAAAGCGAAAAATATAGTGTAAAGAAAAACAAATCATAACAAATTTAATACTACATATTATCATTGTAAATATGACTAAAAATCCTATAAATAAATCCTACTGAAATAATTAGAATATACGATCATCACATGATAATCACACGATCATCATAAACTTATTGTTTTATTTTTTGAATATGATATTGATTTAGTTTGATCCTCCCGCCCTTTTCTCTGTGCCAATAAAGTAAAAAAAGAAAACTTAATAAAGGATACACCTCATCCAGGTTCTTTTGAGCCTACTTTTGGTAATATTGGATACGTTGTCTGTGCTCATACCTTAAATAAATGAATTGGTATGTTCGTATAATTTATTGTGAAATCTTCATGTTTTCATATGCTGTCGCTATCATTTAGTATATTTAGGTTTTTAAGTAAAATAACGTTGCTGCGAAACTAGTGGGGCATGCTGATATTCATGGAAGGTTTTTATTGGAAAGTTTACGTATAAGAATATTTTTAGCTGTCCTGTATATCTGTGAATTGGAGATCCTAACGGACATAAGAACATTATTTAAATATTTAGTTAACTATTATAAAATTGTATTTTTATTTTTAATAAATCAATACTGATTTGCCAAATAAGTAAAGTAGAAATTTGATGGCTCTATTTATGAACGATACTGATTGTATCGATGAAAGTTGCAAATGATGATAATCGATTATTAGAAATTTGGAAGTTGATAATTATGTTGACAGTGAGAGAGAAGAGGGAAGTTGTCGAGTTGGGAGGAGGAGGAGGGGGGAGGAGTGTGTAACGAGGCTATCATTAGGACCGTTGGCCGCCCCCCCTCGCCCACGCCTCCCCCCCTCAAACTCCGCGATAAGAGAGTTTTCGTTAGGAGCGGGTCTGGAGTTGGTTTGGCTAATAGGGGCTCTGCTACAGCTTCACTGACATCAGCTCCTCTCTTACCTAATGCTACAAATACTATATTAGCTATAAGATGTTAATATAATATTTTTAGCATATGCATATATATATCGCAATCTTATCTTAAAGTACTTGAAAACAGAAAAAGTCATATATATACAAGGTATTCTGTAAGTAGAGAGACATTTTAAAAATGTTTATAGTAGACATCAATATCTACAAAAAAGTTCATATGAATAAGATTATTTTTTTCCAGTAATTTATTCCCCCATTCATTCCACTTAATTACATCAGTACATCATAACGTTTCGGTATCCACTTATATCCCATCTTCAGACTAGAAATTACGAACATATCACTATCAACAATTATATATAAACAATATAGCATTTATTAATATAACTACAAACAACAATAATTTAATTATTTTGCCAATCATATCAGTATCCCACATCGTCTTATTCTCCGTAAGACTTTTCATATTATATTATTTTTTTATTATTGTCCTATTCCTAAAATTTAGTAATTTAAAATTTATTACTTATTTAATTATTACTATTATTATATGTATTTAACTATTTTCAATATTGAATATATTATCCTGAAATCCTATTATAGTCTCCTCTAGGGAGATCCTAATCAGATACTGAAATTAAACTTTAAGCAAGAGGTCAAACTCCAATTTTTATATTTATTTTTATATATCTAATTTGTTTATAAGATAAGCATAGTGACTCCCTATTTTAGGGGCATCGGCTTTAAAATTAATAGCTGTTTTATTATGTTTAATAATGAATATTGACTCTATTACTTTTCTCAGTATACTATGTGTTTCCTTACATATCTTAAAGGAATTCAATCCTATCTTAAAGTATTTGAAAACAGAAACAGTAATTTATATACAATGTATTCTGTTAGTAGAGAGGCGTTTTAAAACGGTTTATAGTAGACATCAATATCTACAAAAAAGTTCATATAGATAATTGACCAATTTCCAGCAGAAAAGTAGAAAATTCAGATTTGTGTTGTTTTTAATAGGAATCGATAATATAAAAAATATTTAATTTGAGTTACTAAACATTACTTAATAATAAACTAGAAAAACTTTAGTTTCAAAGAAAGTAGAGTTTGTCATTGTTAAAACTATTTAATGAGGACTACTTTGTGGACAAACACAGATAAGTTTCGTTTAAAAAAAGTAATAAATTATTTGTGATTCTTTTTTTATCAATCTTTAACTGTACTACATTTATCCAACTTTTAGAAAAACTTCCTCGTTTGATAAGCTTTAACTCTATATTAATTAAGTTGAGGTTGATTAGCAAATAATATGAGAATCACCACAAGTTGTGTAAAGAAATTCTGTGATTTTCTATCCTGTCATCTTAAAGTATCCTTGTTTTCTGAAAAAGTGAATACCATTAACTGTTGTAAAGGTTTTATTTCTTGTTTTTTCCGTGTTATGGGATGTATTGTAATAAACATAATTGCCTAAAATCACAAATTACTTGTAATTTTTTTTAGACGAAACTTAGCTTTGTCTGCCCAAAAGTTCTCTTTAAATAGTTGTAACATTGACAAATTCTACTTTCGTTTAAAGTAAATTTTATTTAGTTTACTATCGAGTAATGTTTAGTTATTTAAATCAAATATTTTTTATGGCATCGGTTTCTATTCAACAAAAACGTGAAAAAAATACAAATCTTAAATTTTCTACTTTTCTTCTAGAAATCGGTCAATTGCTTATATGTACTTTTTTTGTAGATCTTGATGTCTACTATAAGCATTTTAAATAGTTCCCTCTACTTATGGGACACCATGTATATTGGGTTGTTTCATATGAAATGTAAGTTGTCACAAGAAAGATTATTTAGTAAAACACTTGATGAAATTAAAACATTTTTATTCAAAAGATTTACTCTCATTTTCTATTCATTTATTTTGTTAGCAGAATGAAGTGCTTTGCTTCTGTAATTACTACACTCATGGATGGATCCTTTCTTTAGGATAGTACAGATTAGACCCGTATTCCAACCCTCTGGTATCCTTTTCTTATCCTTTATTTTCTGGACTATTTGTAGTAACTTGGCTCTTAAGCCTTATCACTAATCTTTAAACAGATCTGATAGTAGGCTGTTCATCCCTGGACACTTTCTTGTGCTAAGCCTTTCCATATCTATTTTCAAATCTATTATATCAGTTTTTTAACCTCTTCACATATGAACATATATAAACGTAAAAAAAAATATCAAAGTTTTCCTAAAATATTATCTATTGGATTGGGCATGAGCAGCTTTGCAGTTTGTTGTGATTATCTCATTTATCAACAAACGATAAAACCAGATAATTATCAATAGAGGAACTTTAATTTTGCACTGTATTTTTTATACAATAATCTAACCGTTTTAATGAGCAAATCGTTTTAAATTTGAATAGATGTTTTCGTACTAAGCTAAAATTCTTATAGAGCACATAATGATGAATACCTTAAAAAGCTGTAATGAAATGGAACCGCTTCTGTATCACCATTTTTACTTTTTCTTACCTATTTATATACATATTTATGAAATATATAGTAAAGGAAAGTATTGTGATCGTGAAAATTTTCGAATCTCAGTTTGCAACGGAAATACACGTTTTTAGGTCCCCTCAGTCCAAATAACTATGTCCCGCAAAATGATCTGTTCGTATGTGTATGTTAACAATCTAGCTCAAAAAATAAAAGTCGTACTAAAGTGAAATTGCATATTTTATATACTGGGGATGTTACAGCAACTTTTTCGTCGAAATCGGCAAATCGCAACGGAAATGGCACTTAATATCATGGAATAAACACATTTTTATGATCTACATGAAAACGGCTCTAAAGATCTTGATTAAATTCATCACATCAGTGTAAAATTAAGCAGTTTTAAATAAAATGTAGTTTTTATTCTGATTGATGTTCTGTAACAGGGGTTAAATGGTTAATTTTCAGTATTAGCTTCCCCTGAAATACCTTTAATTTTTTTATTTGAAACAATTGACCATTTCACATAAATCACGAATATAAAATATGAAAGAATCGGAAAATTAATTAAAGGAGAAATAATAGATCGTCAAAGAGAATAGTTGTAATTGAGGAACCAAAGGAATAGGAACGCCCCCAAAAAGATTAGAACACGCTTCCACACGTAACATAAGCTTAATATAATACGGACTCTCCGACAATATTATATAAATATACACATGTGGTTCTTATATAAGTTATTGTTGGTATTATTTTATATTTAATTGTATTGATTACAGCGATATAAATATTAAAATTTGTGTATATAATGGTACTTATACAAATAAAAATACCCACAGTGAAATATAAATAAATATAGAATCTATAATTTTTACTTTCACTTCCCCTTTGTCTGAAAATACTAATTTCTGCTAAGAAGAGAGTGGTAAGTGAATGTCGTCTGATGTGCGTACCGCAACAGATTTTTTCGAATCCGAATAATATTAAAAGATTTAAAAATAAAATTGTTGTATCTAATATTTGTTACAAATTATTATATTATTTATTGAAATGATCATATTGTATAAGTTTACGTAATAAATATACTTTTTCAAATAATTGAAAAAAAAAAATCTTGTTTTATTGACTCGTGTATAAATAATGTATAATATAATGTAATATTATTCAATAAAGAAATGTGTTGCAATAAAAAAATATGTAATAAACACTTTGGCGATATAAAGTTTCTAAATGTATATGTCTGTGTGTATTGAATTGTAAGAATTCCAAGAACGACAAAGCAAACATTGGATTTGAACATTAAAATTGGATAACGGTTGGTTGAACATTCTCTCAAGATTGTCTCAACACTTTGAGAAATTTCTTGAATATTTCCTTCCTCTCCACAGTGAAGGCTTACGTAAATACCTGCCTTTGATTATATTTTTAGTAAAAAACATATTGAAAGAACATATCAGTTGTTTGCCTATCAATATATTTTTAATATACGTATGTTGAACTTCTATATATTAAAGACATACGTATATAAATCTTTTTAGGTGTTCTGAATCATTTATTAAAAAAAAAAAAGGCCATGTATATCAACTAAAACTTCTAAATATGTTTGTATATGAATACTGAGTTTTTTTAAAATTAAACTTCATTTCATCACCCACACCTGTCAGTAATACTGACAATCAGTGAGTATGATGTGTGGAAGAATACTAGCAGTATCATTGATCGGCGTAAGGGAGAGAAGTGCCCAGCGGCATTCCATTTTATTTTCCATTTATTTTAGTAAACTTTTTAAACGATATCATCCCTCATCCAGCTTCTTTGAGCTTCATATGTGTGATTTCGGGCATGGTATTTGTAGCAATATCTTGTATGAGTATGTTATTATATCGTAAAATCATTCGCAGTGAGTTTCTACTTGGTTGTTTACTTTTGGCATGTGAAGTTATGTAAGTGTTAAGTAATGCTTGTGACGTACTAAGGAGATTTATTTACAGTCCTCAAAATTTTTGACTGAGGAGTTTGTAGTTTTCGTATGTTGGCCGTTTTATCTGTTATATATATCTGTGAAGCGTAAGTCCATGTGAGCTTACGAATATTCCTAACGTATGGCATTCGATTACTATTCATTTTATCCATCCGTTAAAATGAGAAATGTTCCTCTATCCTCCATTCCCATAAATCAAATCTTTGAATTGGTTCTTTCCTTTTCTTGATTTCTCTGGCGCATATAGGATCGGGGCGCTCTATCATCGCACCAACATTGTGAAGTTTGTGAAATGTCATTTACGTAATTTAGCCGTACAATTAGAAATTAGCTTATTATACTCTTCAAAGAGAAAATTGGTTGGAGGGTTAAGAAAAAAACAGACAAAAACAGGTATGAGAAACTATTAACATTAAAAAGAAAATTATAATATGTCTATGAAATGTAAGTAGAATAAACTTAAACAGATTATTCTATTACTTTAAATTTATTCTATCTACATTTTTTAGACTATACCTTTCAGATACATATTATTATTAACTTTTTGATGTTAATAATTCCTGATACACATGGTTATCAGTTTTTCTTAGCCCTGATGAAGGCCTGAACTTTGTGCCAAACTGCCAAAAAAAAAAAATATATATATTTTATATATTTTTACATTTTTTTTTTACTGGACACTTCAGCAAATCTTCTCTTCAATTATTCACTACAGTGAAATATCTATCTACTATTACACTCTTATAAACATTTTTAATCACTACAAAAGATGAGCAAACTATGAGGGAAGAAAAGAGAGTATCGCCTTAAATGATTTGTGATTTAATTTAAATTTTGATAATTACTATAATAGAGCAGAGCCGGAGGGGTAGAAGACTCCCAAATTTAATCCCTAACGACCAGAAGGACCACTCACTAATAGGCAAGTAATAACGAGTAGTCGTCAGCCGAGAGCCGGGCCATAATGAAGTCAATAAGCTCATTTACTCAGGAGTTTGTTAGCAACTTTCGCGGCTAAAGGTTTCTCGTTTGAAATCAGATAGACTCCGCGGAGGGGATAAAGTAATTTAATTAAAAGTCTGCCTATCCCGCTCATTCCAACCTGTTTCGTTGCGTAATTATTACAAGCATTGCGTATGCATCACACGTTCCATAGTTCAAGAAATTCATACTAAGCTGGAAGGTGTAGAGACAGTGGGATGTCTTTGCGATCTAGTGGGACGGAGTTAAATGTAAATGAATTAATTAATTATTTTCAAGTAAAAAAATATTTTTTTAGCTACAATTATTTATCTGCACCTGTCAATGTGTGTCAACAATCATCAAATGTAATAAGATAAATAATGAAAAGTTAGGCATGGGATAGAACATTAATTCAGCAGCACATCTTCCCTGATTTGTTTCAATTAGGTTGTGTAAATAAATAGAGATCTCATCCTAGGCCTTTTTAGTCTCCTCCTCATATTCATGAGTATTTCAGCTGTTGCCATGTCTCTTACTAATTTGTTGTAATGCCCGTAATTTAAATTTGTATAAAATCATTGGTAATGGGTCGTTATCTGTTGGTCAACTGTTGGAAGGTGGAGGTCAATAGGAAAAGTTTTGTTAGTAACGTTCCAAGGTGCTATTGTTCGAGACGTAATAATTTTGATTGGAAGGTTTGAAGATTTTGTAGGTGGATCTTTTTAGCAATACCATATATCTGTAATGAATATGTCCATGTGGGTTTAAGTAAGTATGTATATGTATTCAGTTTTGATAATTTATAATAAAGAGATTAGAATAGTTTGTGTCGTTTGTTATGGGTCACAGTTTCATTATCTCGTGTGGGTCCCATGGCATCCTTCTGTCGAAAGTGTGTTCAAGATGAAGTACCTTGTTCGTTTCAGAAATTTGGTTGTTGTCAGTACAAACTGGAAGGCAGGTGTTTTTTCGAGGAATAAGTGTTAGGTGTTTGGATTTGTCATGATTTTGTCCAACACTTCATTAAAAAGTACCGGTGACAGGACGTCGACTTGCCTAATCCCCGTTTTTATTTTGAATGGTTGTAGAGGCTTTTATTTTCATTATTATTAAGAAATATATAATTTAATTCAATAGTTAATTTTATTTAAGGATATATATATATATATATATATATATATATATATATATATATATATATATATATATATATATATATACATATGCATATTTCCAGAGCAGAAAAATATTAATAAATAATTAAAACAAAATAGAAAAACTGGGTTGGTAAGGGTAGGAGTGGACTGGGTCACTGGGCTAAGAATCGATCGGGCGAGTTTGGGAAGGCAGGTTCCCGCCTCGCTATCTGCACCCCAGCCCGCCCTGATCCATCTCCCGCCATTTCCCTTTAAACTTTCCTCATCAGCGAGTTACAAAAGAGTAAACATTTGCCTTAAGTACTGAGATAATTAACAGCCCTTTAATTTATGAATTGATAGCTTGTTAAACCCTTTCAGCTGAGAAATTAAAATCGTATCTACTTCGCAAAGACTACATCTTTGGGATAATTATCTCTGTGTTATATGCCAGATTTGCTAAACATTTATAGTAAAAATGTTGTAGCAGGTAATCAGTTATATTTAAAATAAGCATGTGCATATATATACGTAACATCTCCCAAATTTCCCGCCGTACTATATACGCCCTGAAACAGTTTAACCATCTACGTTATCTTTTTCCGTTCAAAACCCGTCAACTCCTGGACTCTTCTCTTGTTTTCCACCACTTGGACTATGGCTACATGCTGGATAGTGGACTCTCAGGAGAACTCGAAGCTTAACTTAAACGTCTAATGAATTGTACAATCCGCTTTATCTTCGGAATCTCAAGGGATACGCATATTACCCAGTTTTACACCGAGTTGAAGTGGCTTTATCCTTTCTACCGCCGTCAATATTTCCTTGCTACCTTTCTATACCAGGCTATTAGAACACGGCGACTCGCCTCTATTCTACAGATCCTACAATTCAAACGCTCATTTCAATCCCGTCCTACTAGATCCCGTGCGTCCGACCTCTATCCTCCTCCTCATGCAGCGTTTCATAAATCCTTTTTAATTCAAGTTGTCTCCCTCTGGAACTCTATACCTTCAGATATTTGACACGCAAAATCAATATCCTCTTTCGAATTTCCCTTCTTCAAACACCTCCTCCATTCACAATCCAGTTGATCACGAAATGCACATAGAAACCAAAGTTGTAAGAATTTCAAAGTATACGCAGATACTCTGATTATTTTTTGATTCATTGATATTTTGTTAATTTACCTTCTCTCTTTATTTTATATGTGTACACGTTTTTATATCTTGTTATTATCTATAATTTTATTTTAATCCTGTAAATATTAAATTGTATGTTATGGACACACCAGAATATTAATATATATTCTGTATTTGTAACTTGTTCTAAAGGGACACTAGTCCCAGAATAATAAAATTATTTTCATTCATTCAATTATTTCATCATACACACACACATAGAGAACCAAATGGAAGATAAATGCGAATGGAGTGTGCGATAAACAGTATACGTAGCCAAAACATCCAATGGTTATGGATTTTTGTACGGGATTTCATAGACAATCTGGTAAAAAAAAGGAAATATGTAAATAAATCTGCTCTCTACTTCCCGCAGGAAGTAACTTACACGAACTGGGTGTAGGAATGATGACCCAACCCCGTGTATTTCATCGGAAATCACGATTGAATGGTTTGTGAAAATGATTTTTCAGGACTCAAGTGTTTGTTCCATGAACGGCCTCTGATCGAACGTAATTCAGAGATTTAGAGCACTTTGTAACTGTTCTAGAACTTCAGTGATTTGGTAGGAATAGAAAAATCATCTGAGAGTAGATTGATCACAAAGGGATCAGTTATGAAGTATTTTATTTATTTATTTTTTGCAATAAAATATTATAATTAACCATTTTTGATTTACTGAGGAGATTCTTCTAGAAGTACTATCAATCCTATTCAAACCAAAGTAGGAAGGTTAAAATGCATACCGTAGTACCACCGCAAAATAAATTTCAATCTCTTCAGGCCGGAATCGAACTGACGTCGCAAGTTTCGAGAATTAAATCGCGTGAGGCTCTCCTTATAGACTGCTTACGCAAATAATATAAATATATAAATTGACCACATAGCTCGTCAAACGATCTACATCATCTTTTGTGCTATGTGAAAAAAAGTTAATAATATATAAGTACATATGTATAAGCCAATATATTTCTTAGCGTTCAATGTTCCATTACAAATTAGAAATGGCCGGAAAGAAAAAAAATGTAATATATAAGTCTGAAAGTTTTTAAACATATTTTTTGATACCAAGTAATTTGGCACAACTAGTAAACATTTATAAAAATTAATGATGTCGCTAGATTTAGCTTAGTATTACGTTGGTGATTAGTAGTGCAGGGTATCGTCAAGATTACGGCAGACTTGGAAAAGTAATACAGAGAATCATCCCGACGAATAGAAGGTGACAGAAAGCTTTTAAATAAATTTTGAAGTATTAAAATATTACCTAATATGTGCTACAGATAGAACTTTTTAAGTAGTTAAGGCTGTACCAAAACAAATTCGAGCGATAGCGCCTTGGAGTTAAGTTGATACAGTTCCGCATAACTGTTCTATGTTGCGGGCTAGCTAGATCCATACCCCTTTCATTTGCTTTATTATAAATGCTCCTTCTGAAACACAACAATCTAATATTATAATTTTTTTTATCTTTAAATATTTATCTGCACCTAATTTTAATCTTATATTATTATATTGAAAAATATGAATGTAAAAAAAAATATGCTACGGTTACTTTCACATTAATTCTTATGTTTAATTTAAATTTTACAATCACTATTCTCTAAAACCCATAACAGAAAAATTTCAAACAAATATTGTGGAATACTATGAAATATAAATATTAAAAAAAGATGAAATTCAATAAAAATGTCTATTTACTTTAAAAACGAGAATTGATATATACATAAAATTAAATTAAATATAAATGAAGGAAGCTTAAAATAAGCTGGATGAGGAATATCCTCTACTAAATATAAATATTAAATTCAAGACAGGAAGGACTCCGCTGGGCATTCCTCTCCCTTATGCCTATTCCAAGACCTATTAATCTTTTACATCTCGAGATAGCGCTCGCTGATTGTCGGCACTTCTGACAGGTATGAGTTGAAAAAATTAAGTTAATAAAAAAATATATATGAATTAAAAAATCGATAAATTCTAATAATTAGTAGAATTAATTAAGATTATTTTTGTGTAGAAAATGTAATAATCACTCTAATAATAGGCTTAAAATGTGTTTTTTGGTCTCACGGGGCTCTCTCTTACATACAGAGAGAGATAGCAGCTATTGCACAAAGAGTCCAAAAAAAAAAAAAAAAAAAATGCGTCCAATTTGTTTCACAGACATTTCCCGAGATAATCTAGACAGCCACAGGGCGGCACCAATGGCTGGAATTGTGTTTTTCGGATTTAAACGGCTCTGAAACAAGTTTAAAAGATTCGTTGAAACGCGCACATCGAAAATTTGACGGGATTGCAACTAGCTATTATTGAAAGGAAAGAAAAATATATGCATCTAATTATATTTATTGAAAATCTTTCGTTTTATTAATTCGAATGCGATAAAAAAAATACTAAAATCTTTTATAGGAAGCATATTAAAAAAAAAAAAAACATTTCAAGGTTTAATATATAAGGTTGAACAGGTTAAATATATTGCACGACTAACTGATCAACTTTCAGTCCAGAAGTTTGCGCCATCGAAGCCAAACCCAAATAGTAATGTGCAGACCATCTCTCTTCCACTGTCGATCGAAGATAGGATATAGTCGTCCTTAATTTATTCTCTGTGATAACAACAGAGTTGTTTCATGGTTCCATTTTGAATTGGAATTGCCTCAGAAACAATTAATTGAATACTCCGAGTACAGATGCAATTAAGATTTTTGCATCTAAATTCAAACACAACTCGGTAATTAAAACAGTTATAATTTTGGGACTTTGGAATTAGTTGTTTTTTCATTATCTAGAAGATAACATGTGGAACCAACAAAGGGTAATAGGAGTCTGATATCGTCTGGATTTGGATTTCGTTTTGTTCGTTTTTTTTTTAAATCTAATTTATTCGAAAAGGTGTTTGAAAGTAAATTATTTTTTTTTTAAATAGTTAATGGTGTTTGCCGGCTTAACTGTAAATTGGTTGCGTTAATCACTATGTGTGACAGATTGTTATTGACCAGATATTCTCACATAATAAAATGAGCATTCAAGCAAAACAATAAGGAAATAAATAAAACGTTCAATGATTTTTTCATTCAGAAATCAAGTATAGAATTCGCTCTTCGATCTCCAAACGGGCGTGAAAGGGTGTGGAGAAGAAGAAACGAAAGATATGCAGCCTATAATTTTTTCCAGAGCAAACCTTTCCAACTTGGTTCCTTAATGGTGTGGGCTGGGATTTCAATGGAGCGCCGCACAGAATTGGTTGTTGTTCGTGGAGGGTCTTTGACGGCCATTCGCTATGTAGATGAGATTTTGGAACCTCATATGTTGCCTATCCTCAACGAAATCGGCGATCGTTCCATTCTAATGCACGGTAATACATGATAGTACACCAGAAATACACCTGTATCTGTAATACAGAGACAAACTTACAGATAATAAAATGACAGATTGACCAGATATTCTCTCTGAGACAGGAAATGAAAAAATGTTATGAATTTGACATAGACATGCACCATACGTCATAACAAAATCACTCAGGTATATAAATGAAAAAAATCTACAGCTGACTTACACCAAACAACAGAGGACATACTCTTAACAAATCTTCATCCAATAAACAAAATGACTGAAAGGATGTTAGACGAAACATCTTCCGTGGTCCACTGTAACTGATTTAAATACGAAAATGTGTTGTGCACTTCTTTCCGACTTATAACAGAAGCTCCCTGGTACGTAAACAACCAAACTTCACATAACGATTTACGACTACCAACTATCGACCAACACATACGTACTCTCTACTCTCGTTTTCATCTCAAAATACTCGGACAAAACAACAAACTTATAAACAACATGACTGATATGCTCATCAGAAGAATTATTTTAACTTTATTTTTCAATTCACACCTGTTGGAAGTAGCAACAACCAGCTAGCGTTGTATGGGGAAGAAAAATATGAAGTAAGACGGTTCCATCATATAAAAATAAATAGAGAGAAAAATGACCGATATCTTTATTCTTCCTATTTTTTCTTAACCAAGTAAACAAAAATTAACTAAAACCAATGTTTCCACAGTTACACACATTTAGCAGTGTAAAGATAACATGTCGACATTTTTTTCAATGTTTTTAAATATAAGCACATCGATGATATGCAATAAAAACCTCGCAACCCGGTTCCGATGAATTTTGCTGAAATAACTAATAAATCTTTGGAAAATTCATGTGATACAGATTTAATTTTCAAAACGTTTACTCCTTAGTACATCCCTTGGTTATTCATATATTAGAGGTAACTATATATATTCAGTTATTTCTGTGTATACAGAATTCTGAGACAGGAGTTAAGTACCAATTTAACATAAACTCTTATTTTTTTTGTAACTTATACCACGGGCGGATATACGGGGGAGGGCTTTGGGGCTGAAACCCCCTTCCTAAAATGGTAAAATATCAACATGTTTTACGGAAAAATATATTTAAAAAATATCTCTTAAAGTATTATTGTTCGTGTAATTACATTTAAAAGGACTTTAGCAATCACTTAAACACCATTTCATATAGGTAGTTAGTTTTTTTCTTTTTATACAAAGTAATTATTGTTATTTTTATGAAAAAAAAATCTTTCGGGCTGAAGCCTCCCCCAAAATGAAATCCTGGATCCGCTAGTGACATGTAAGAATTAGAAGATAATTCTTTTGTATCTTTTTCTCCCCCCTCCCCTAACGTAGCTCTGCAACGTAAGTCGAAACGTAGGCCGTAAATAAATATTACACCAACATAGTGGGTGTCTATTCCTTAAAAAATATATATAATGAAAATAAACACTTTTAAGAATTTAAATGAATTATTGAATGTGCTATATTATTTCTTAAAGTTTTTTTTTTTATATTCGACTTAAGTTATGTAATTTTCATCGACTGATAAAGTTACTAGATTTTCATAGCCTTTCATCGTTATATTATACTACTATATACTAATATATTTTCTTCTCATGCTATTTAAATATAATTACTCATATGTTTATAAAGTATGACAAACTTCTTACTTAAAGTCTTCATTTTTTTTTAAAGTCAAAGAAAAACAATCTACCTGCTAATCTCGATTTAAGTATTCCTAATTTTGTATGTTTTACCATTGTTTACTGTGATTTTGTGACCTAATAATAGATTTTTAATTAGAAAATAATTTTTATCATTCATAATTATTTTAATTTTTACCAGTCAACCAAGGAACAAAACCTTGGTTCACATCGAACAGATAAAACAAGGGTTGTGCCCCACGGGGCCGGCGGTACCCGGTCGATACCCAGTGACCCAGCCCATACCCGGGTACTTTTCACGTGGAAAGGGTATCACCATCTGCTTAGTAACATCGCGATATCTTGTAGACACCTTTCAATGCCATATTTATTTATTTGGGTTAAATTGGTTATATTGAGATAGGAATATAAAATTCGTAATGTAAGATAAATTGAGTGAAAATCTCCGAAAATAAATCAATAAAAACAAACTTCAAAATCATACAAAAAACACCTAAAAACATAATATTGCTTACAAAATAAGTCACTATTCCGAATCATCTTGTTCGGTACAATATGGTGTTTTTATTTTGGTTCCAAGCAATACTTTATTAGGAACTACTTTATTTTATTTCTTTAGATGTCTGAAGTTTTGCAGCTCAAAGTTGATTAAAAAAAGTTAAATAATTTTAATTATTATTAATTAAATCATATAAATAAAACAGTTCACTAATGTTAGTGTTAAGTAATATTGGTAGTAGTTATATTAGTATCAATCTAAGACAGCCTTAGTTAATATAATTGTTAGATCCACATTGTCATTAGTCAATTGCCGATGTGTCAAGACTCATCCCATTAGGAAAAATTAAGGTTTAATTTGAGTTAAACATTTTTACTGTAGAATAGTAGATTGGTTGGGAATTGGCCTCAAAAATAATCAAAAATTTAAATACTTAATAGTTGACCGTTGTATTTTAGAAGAAGTATATGTTCCGGGGTGGCGGTCTTAAATAGACTAAAATAGTGCAATTGTTTTTATTTTAAGCCAACGTTTCGACCCGACTTTGCAGCTCTTCGTCATTCATTTTTGTTTCTTCTCTATACTTCTAACTTATTTCTGTAATGTATGGTGTTCTCTTATTTTTATATTAACATTTTATCTCTATGTACGTTTCACTTCTTTCAATTTTGTTTTTATTCACATTTTACATCTATCTATAATTTCTTAGTTTTATTTTATATGTATATGTATATATTTATAATTTATTAGTTCATAGATATCATGTATTTTCTTGTGTCCATTAATATCTCTAAATTTAAGGTTCTGTATTATTCCAAGTTCTGTTTTGCTTTTACTACTTACCCCGCTCCACAACCAGATCAGAAATATTCCCCAATGGTTTTCTATTAAAGTTTTTCCTGCTGTAACTAAAACTCCTTGCTGAAAACATCTGCGTGTTTGTATTTTTATTTGTGTTTATTTATATATTTTTTGGTTTTATTTTCTTTCTTCACATCCCTTTATGTCCATTATTTACAATTTTAGTCTATTTATGACTGCCACTCCGGACCATATCCTTCCTCTATAATAAAATATTGTTCTGTTTGATTCGTAATAGTTATTAAATACTTTCCTTTTTCAATGAAAATAATTTATCGTATAAGATTATGTCTTCAGTGAATTTAGAATTAGCTACTTTCCATACCTTAGTGTTTAAATTATACATTATATAGTTTATCTGTAATCAATAATATAAATTATCCATAGAATATCACCTTAATAATGAAAAACATTTTTTATATTCTTGACTTTTTTTCTTCCTTTAATTTTCCAGTAGATCAAAACAAAAAAATAGTTCTTATATTGTTTTTTTATTATTATTATTTCAACATTTTGGGTATGCGTTCTCCACTCTTTAGGTTAAAGTATCTCCTTATATTTCTGTGTAAGTCCAACTTAGCTTAAGAAAAACATTTCGTCATTAATTGTAATAAATAATAGTTTGTACCGAATATAGTTTTTATTTTCACTTCCTTTTTTTCTGAAAATAACTATTTTTGCTAAAAAGGTAAGGTGAGTGAAAGTTGTGTGATGCGCGCACTGCACCAAATTTTTAATTTTTGTTGGTCTGCAATTCTTCATCCGCACCTGTCATGGTAGTGACAATTAGCAGATTTCTTGTTAAGTAGAAAATGGCATGATAGGCATGACGAAGAATGGAACCCAGCAGCACCTCTTCCTTGGTCTGTTTACATCCTAAAATCAGGAAAGGAGATCTCTTATCCAGCTCCTTTTCAGTCGCCTCCTGATGTGCATTTCAGCCGTGGCCATGTCGTTGATAAGTCCTTGTAGTTTAAAATGAAATCGGGAATAGAGAGAATACGTATGTGCTGGTCAATGGTTGGTAGTCTTAGATTGGTATGTAAAGTCTTCTTGTTGACATACCAGCGAGCTGCAGTTATTATTCTCAAAATTTTAGATTGAAAAGATTGTAGTTTTTGTAAGTGAGTCTTTTTAGCTGAACCGTAAATCTGTGAGGCGTATGTCCAAATGTGTTTGAGCAGGTAAGTGTATATATTTTGTTTTTGTCTAATTTTCAATTTTGATTTAGAAAAGAATGAGTTTAGTATTTTCAGTCGCTTGTTCAAGGTCTTTCTTTTCATTTTGACGTGTGGGCTCCAGGTCATCCTTCTGTCAAATATTAGTCCGAGATAGCGTATAGTGTCCGTCTAGGGAATTGGATTATTGCCGATATAAACTGGTGGACACTCGTCGAAGAGTAAATGCTATGTGTTGTGATTTGTTATGATTTAATCTAATATTTAGCGATCAATTAGATAATAAATTTAAATTTGATGAAGTAATGCACCTTTTATAAGAATGCTAAGCATACTATTTAAAAAAAATAGTGAGATACTTGCTAACTATTGATATTATAATCCTACAGGTATTTCATATCATCATATGATAATACTGTCCTTTGCTTCGGATAGCAAATGTTTTTCATACTTTCGACGTCACTCAATATATTTACTATTTAAAATTAAATTATCATAAATATTTTTCTTATATACAATTAAATGACAGCACGTATATTCCATAACCGATGGCTTTCGGCTACATAATGTATTTAAATATTATCCAGGATTTAAATAAGTAGGTTTATATTGACAGATGCAGCTTTCATTTTTTTAAATAAAAACCAAGAACTTTTTATGAGAAGTATTCATTTTATTTTGTCTCTTTTTCATTATTCATTTCTTGAAGTGTATATTTATGCCGTTCTACTATTATGTATAGTTTTAAGTAGTTTGTTGATAGTTTCAAGTGATTTGTTCATTATTTTAAGTTTTTTTTACATCATTTTATCTGTTTTGTATATAGCTTGTTCACCTTAAGGTCTTCTTTATTTACTTTGCTTGGTTTATTTATTGTTTCAATTTTTTAGAAGTTGTGTTTTACAATTTTGTTATTCTAAAGGGACATTGTCCCAGAATAAAGTTGTTTTTCTATCTAACTATTAACATCCTAATAACAGATTGGTGTGATAGCGCCTTGGGGTTAAGTTGATACAGTTTTGCACATCTGTTCTGTATTGCGGGCTATGTCAACCCCTGCCCCTTTTATTTGCTTTATCTATATGCTCCTTGAGAGCTTAAAGTCAGCCTAAGATAATACTTTTAATTTTATTTATTAATTATTACTTAAAAATACAATATACCAACTCATCTGCAGATTAATGTAATTAGCAGGTGAAGACTGAAAATTGATGTGGAAAAAATATGTTTAAGTATTTACATTAATTCTTATACTTAATTTAAATTTTACGCTATTCTTCAAAAAGAAAAAAATACAAACAAAACAGAAACAGTATCAAACATAAACATTCAAAAAGATTAAATTAATTTTATAAAATTCAGTTTAAATAGCAATTTACATTAAAAACTAGACTCGATAATGAACCAAATAAAAATTAGGATTAATGAGTTTCAATTACACATAAAAAAACATAATAACTTAGTTTATGTCTGGAGAAATATACTACTAATCATAATAGATGTGGATTATTATTAGTGGAATTTATAACGAAATATTTATTGATAAGATAATAAAACAATTCAAAAGAATTTTGGCTTTACTTGTATTTTCTAAAAAATAAATATACAATTTTTTAGAGAGGAAAACTTTTTATAAAAAAAAATTAGGCGAGCTCTAATAAAGAACAATAAGTATTCGTGACCTAAATATTTATTGAAACCATAAGTACGTATGTTTTAATCAAAATAAAGGTCTAAATATCTTTTTTTTATATTCGCATTACTAAAATGTATATTTTAAAAGCCTTAATGATCTTATAATTTTTGTATAGAACAGGTCAAAATGTTTAAACCGAATTATTTTGAAAAATCTTTAAATATTTTGAAAATAAATAATTTATTTAAATTTTTTTTTTTTTAAAACTGAAAATAGTATAAACAGCTAATAATATGCAGCCCCCTACTTACCATGCTACATCCTCATGTACTCTTTCTGTTAGTAAATGATCTTTTCTTTTTTAATTTATGTTAATAACAACTAGGAATACTAAATGTTATGTTAAGCATATTTTAATAGTATCGTAAATTCAATCTAAAACATTAAAGTGCCTTCGTAAAATTTATGGTTAGGAATTATATACCGAAATTGCCGTTATGGTCCCTAATTTCTGTCCTTCAGGACGGGTAGTATGGGCTGAATTAAATTATGGAACAAATTGAATTGAGTAGCGCACCGCTCACAAGGTAAATTGTATATGAGATATGCGGCCTTCCCAAAACGGCTCTGCAGCTAATGTACATCACTGTTCCCGCATTAAAAATAAATTAATTCCAACGAATATCTCTTTTATGAATTGATTTTTTCATCAACTTTATACTGAATTCTTCAAACGGTGTTGGAGCAAAAAACATGTCGCGTTTGAAATGCTATGCTCTTCTCCAGAAAAGCATCTAAATGTCACAAAAACGTAGTGATTTTTTTGAGTAAAATATTCAGGCAACATGGAAATCAGGACATAAGTGAAGATATCAAAGAGGAAAATCTACCGTGATAACTTTATGAAGAAAAATGACATTTCATGTGTATTAGTATTAAAATATAAACTAGAAGAAAAAAAACAAAAAAAAACAAGCTCCCTCCAAATGTTTACAAGCCCATGTTAGAATAAAATAAGGATTGGAAAAAGGTCGAGTGGTAACGAAACGTATATAAAAACACTCCTAAATTTAATTGCAATGTTGTATCAAAATTTCAAAGCAATCTGTAAAGAACCTTCAGAGATGTTTGAACAAACTAATGTCTACATTTTTATTTATATACACTTTTTCTAAATTTGTTTTTCATTGATGACTTCAACAGCTATTAAACACAAAAAGAAAAGCGAAAAGAGCCTGAGAAATAGAGGAGTAAAAAGTACAGTGTTGTTTTGCCTTTCCCTATTTATATATTGATTATTTATATTTTAATTATGCATTTGAAGTACAAATAAATTTCAAGATATGATCATTATTGGAAAGATCCAATTTGAGAAATAAGATTCAACAGTATAGTGTGACATAGCTACACGATGCGATGAAGGCTTTCCAGCGTTCGGCTTAAGTAGTTGGACACATTATTCGGCTCTATTGCGAAGTACGTGCTACTAATGACAAATGGCGAACGATCACGTTCGAAAATATTGTGTTAGTTGACCAGAATAAAAGGAATTTAAAATATTAACATTCTGGAAGCACTTCTTGAGATGTATTTTCTGAATGAATATTTTTTATTCAACATCGCTATTACTGTGCGAAGGATTCTACTTTTATGTTAACTCTTTAAATTATACTTTATATGTTGCTGTTTAGGTCCAATTAATGTCCAGATCTCGCGGATATTTGCCAAAACCGGCGTCACAATCACAATGTACATGCTTAATTCGAGGAAAAGCCTCCCTTAAATGTATTAATAATATTCATTTATTTTTAAGTGATCATTTTTAGTTCAACATTTCTTTCTGCTTTAGTCAAGTATATTTTATATCATATATCAACAAGCCATTTGAAAAGAAATTTTAATCTACCCAAAACACACATTTCATTCAATTATTTTATTGCGAAATAATAAAGTTATTATAGCCCGAAATACAAACATATCTTTATCAAATAATTAACATTAGTCTAATACTATAGTGAATTGCTTCATTCTAACGTTATCGATAACTTTTCAATAAAAAAAAAAATTGAAAATTGGATAGTTTCAATCTGGAGATCGAAAAATGTATGAAAACATATTTGCATTTATTTTAATCGAATAATATCATCATAAAATCATACAAAACTGTATCTACAACAATTTTGGCTGTTTGGCGTGACCATCTCCAATATCTCAAAATAAGTAGGGTATATAGCCTGAATGGCCCAATATTTTTGTATGCTACATTTTTCTCGATTAGGTATTAAATTATCTGAAGATTCGAATATAAAGCAAATATGTATTTATGAAATCTGTCACAATTAAGGACATTTATAATAGTGTTCAGAGAGCCATTCTCACTCTACAATAAATACAAATAAATAATACAGAAACTAATAATACTAAAAGCAAATGTATGTAAATAAAAGAACTAAACTAATCAAAATAACAACTAAAGAACATGCATACTATACAATATTTACAGAATACATTCACTCAGAACTCGGAGCCAAGCCTTTATCCCCACTAGTGGAAGGAAAGGCAAGATTCTAGAAATTCCAGCGGCTCGCACTCAGCCGTATTACTGGTATCAAAGTACCTTATCAAATTAATTATTTTAATTACAAAACGCCCAATTTCTGAGAATTTTCGGAAACAAAAAAGTTGTAGCTTACTATAAAATTAATTTATACACGAAGTTTTAGCGATTTTATAAAAAATATCTGTAAACGAGGTATTATTCTATTATTTTCCGATGAATTAATTTATATTTTACAATTCTTGTTTACTATAATTAGAATTAGTGAAAAGTGTTTCCCTTCAGAAGGGGAGTTCTCACTTGTAAAGTTTTGGAGATAAAGAACAGTCGGAGTTGAGATTATCAGAGCGGATCTTTGGCTAAATTCAATCCTGCAGACTACTTCCTTTGGAACTTGAGCCACTCTGGAGGGCCGAGGCTAGATAAGGGCGAGACTTAGTTTCGTTTAGGATGCGATCATCGGATCCTCAAGGAAGAGGAGATGGTATCTTCTCCACGAGTTCATTACCGGCGGCCATTTTTGTTCAAAGTTATAGAAAATTGATAGATAGTTTTTTATTTTATTTTAAAAAAAATATAAAATAAAGTAATAATATCATTTTATTTTATACCACATTTACTAATATACAATTTTATTTTCAATGAATTTGATCATATTCTTCGTACCTCTTCAATAAATGCTGATTAATAATAACTAAATAAAATAATATAATATAAATATATGTAATGGAAAATATGCAATATATAAATTTAGGAAGTTATAAAATAATACTAAACAACCGTGGTAAAGTAAACAACGGTATACTAACAACAATAGCTTAATGAAGTAAACAAAGCAATGAAAAATGAAATAACAAAGCAATGAAAAATGAAATAACAAAGCAATGAAATAGAATATTAACTAATATAAATAAATCTTAGGAGTAAGTAGTTAATAAAATGAAATAAGATGTATAATATTTTATATATTATTTCTGAATATATATCCCTTTTTTGGCTCTTAGGAGTGATGGATTTTGATAAATAAGGTATCAATAAAAAGTGTCTACGTGATTTCACTAAAATTACAACGCGCGAATGGTAATTTAGATTCATAATAATATACTAGGACTTAAATAAAAGTAAATGTAAAAATGGGAGGTTTCAAACCATGTGATGAGGCTATCTCAACGAATCGAGGCGTTACGAACGAATAGCGAACCACTCGGAAAATAAATAATTTTTATTTCAAAGCTTACTAAATTGCCTAAAAAATGTTTTAAAAAATGATCAAAATTGGACGATTTGTTGCAGAGTTCTAACATTCTGAACATTTAGTATTTGTTGTATTCCAAAGATTCTATTGCATATTGGAATTTAAGACTTTGGGTATTGGCCCTTTCATCCGGTGTACAATACACAATGTATGAATTAGTAATTATTTTTTTAATTTCAAAACGCTCTAGGTTTTTTTTTTTATTTTCATCTATTTTATCTTTAAATTTTTAATCTGCACCTGCCGACATCTGTTGATAATGAGCAGATGGTCTGATAGAAATAATGAAACTGACATGGGGAAGGATAGTACCCAGTAGTACTCCTTCCCTGGCTTGAATCAATTACCATGGTTTGTCAAGGAAGCAGGTCACTCATCCAACGCCTTTTTAGTCTCCTCCTCATATTGATGAATATGTCAGCTGTAGCCATATCTCTGATTAGTACGTTAGTATGTCCGTGTAAATTATTTTGAAATCGTTCGTAAAGAGTTCTTATGTGTTTTTCAACTGTAGGCAGGAGGAAGTCTGTACATAATAATTTGTTTGTCACGTACCATGGTGATTTAGTTATAAATCGTAATATTTTTGATTGGAAAGTTTGAAGTTTGTGTAGGTGAGTGTTTTTGGTGAATGATATACCGTATATTTGTGAGGAGTAAGTCCATATTGGTTTAAGTAAGTATATTTATGTATTTAGTTTCGGTCTCAGTTCAATAATCAAAATCTCTACCATTACACCCCGAAGATTTTTGAGTTTAGTCCCTCGTAAAGAATTGTTGCTGCTTGATTATGCAATAAGCAATGTTATTTGATGGTTATCTCAGTTTTTCCCTTCATTAACTAAGTTATTGCAAGTACTTAATTTATAGATTTCGTATGTGTCCAGGATGATTTTTTTAATCGAGTATCGATATATAGTCGGTGTAACAGAATCAATTGGTGTAACCTGCCACTACCGGACTCGAACCTAGAACCTAAAGATCAAATAATGCATTATTGTGATAACTCACTCCACGGATAATATTTACATTATTTTATAATTCTGGACCTAATTATAATTATATAACATGCTCTATTCACACATCATCTTTTACTTTACCGGATGAATATAAATGAAACAGGAAAGTTACTTCCATTATTCATATAACAACTATTAAGAAATTACTAAAATCCACGACGC
The DNA here is from genome assembly GCA_928085145.1 of Nezara viridula. Classification (NCBI taxonomy): domain Eukaryota; kingdom Metazoa; phylum Arthropoda; class Insecta; order Hemiptera; family Pentatomidae; genus Nezara; species Nezara viridula. The sequence goes on along the minus strand of OV725080.1, from coordinate 148,712,006 downwards.
ATAGCAGTCTGAGAGCGGCAAAACCCCCTATTTTTAAGGTGCTTTGATGATTCAAATTTCTATGTTTTTTGTCTGACATAGTTAACATATTGCTGAAGTTTAGGCACAAATAAAAATACCAGTTTCTAAGATTTTCAATAAAATATAAATAAAAAACCAATTTCTACCATATTAATAATGCAACTTGTTATAAATCATTAAATATATTTTAGGCGTTTTGGCTGAACTCTCAACATATTTTTTGTTGTTTAATTTGTTTAAAATAGATCAATTAGGTTCTTAAAAAAGTTATTTCCTAATAAATTTAAACATTTTCATTGGATGTTATCACTCAATGGTAATTTCGTTTTTCTATTAGAAAGTACCTCGCGCTAACGACCGTCACGGTCTTACCGTAATCGAAATGTTATTTGAACACTCTGCGAATGATGAATACAAAAATCAGCTGCGATAATTTGAGATTTTGGTAATTATATGGCGAATTCAGTCAAGAAACATGTTACAAAAACGAGCAAGAAAAAAATCCTACCATTATCTAAATAAATTTATACCTAATATAATTTTTTAATCCTTTCCTTCATAGAAAACTGGGAAAAAGTCTAGAATAAAAAAAAAGTGAAAGAAAATGCGAAGGAAAAGATTGAAGAGAAATTTAAAAAAAAAATCGCGACTCATAATTGATAAGGGGGTATCTTTTTCAGGTCACTACTATTCGGTTTTATCTTCATTTAATTGTAGGTTGATTTGCTCTTCTTCTCTAATGACCATGTTCCCTTCATAGTAATATAGGTTATAGATATTTATAATTGATTCGGTCAATAACATTATATAATAAACATTCATTTTTACAACAATGCAAAATATGTTTTATTTATATAAAAAAACAATAATAATAACGGTTGGTCTTACCCAGATGGTTTGATTGTGTATTAATTCAGAATGCCCGACGTGCTGTAATAAGTTCCATTTTTCAAATATCTTGCTTAAATTGTAAGTTCCCCAAGATTGTTTTTCGTTTTTTTCCGTTTTTTTCCGACTTTTCCGACCACTGCGAGACAGGGAGAAAATAAGTAAGTGATCCATTTTCCGCCAAAAGGTTCTTACCGGCACGAAGTGAAGATATCCTGTATTTATTGCGCCATTAAGATAAGTGAAGGGCTCATCTATCATGCTCCATTTTTTTTATGAACTTATTCCTTCTCCTTTATCAAATTTTTTGCCACAGAGAATCCTCTAGAAGGCAGAAACATCAGGAATTCAGAGGACAAGGCTTCGACTCAAGACCTTCAGAGTCTGTCAAGAATCAGTCCTGTCTTGTTCATCTTCTTTATATTCCATACACTCTCCAGAGCCCTACTTTTCCCATCTTCCTACCTTCCAGAATCCTTAAGTTACAGGCGTCTCGAAGTTATTTTCCATACACGATGGGCATGGTAACAGCATTCAACTAGTACGTAAATCCAAAATAGGTAAAACTGACTTATAAGAAAAAACATCTGCCAAGTAAGGCTAATATTGCTTTCTCGCCATTTTCATTCGCTACACGACTATTTATATTTCAAGTTCAATATTTTTTCGTTTATGAATAAAACCTCCGAAAGTTTTTCGAGTCTGGTTCGGAAATAGGGTAATATCTTAATATTCGCGGGTTCGATATAAGAGTTTTCTTCATTAGCGATTTCAAAAAGTGTAAGAGTTCTCATAAACTGGACTGAATAAAAATCCATTAGTTCATAAAGTTTGTTCGGTTTTAACGAAACCAAAATTAAGAGGAAAATTAACGAACTGGTTGAACTTAAAAATAAAGAAACACAACCACAAATGAGAATTTGTTTGTTACAAACTGAGATCTCCAAGGAAAATTGCAAATTAAATTAAATTGCAAGGACCGGGTTTCTGTAAGATATATACTGGAATATCTAAGTTTCAATCCTCCACGTCACAGAAAATTATATGCGCTCTAAGTAATGACAGTAATTGTCAAGCCAAGAGGGAGCGGGCTGGCCGAATGGGCTAACGTGTGTGCACAGCACTAACCAGAAAGAAAATACCAGTTCGCGTCTCGGTGGCGGGGGAGATTTTAGATTTGAAAATCCCGTACAGCCTAACATGCGTGGTAGGGAAGAAAAAGAGAAAAAACTGTCAAGCCAGTAAAATGAAACCGATGGAAGAATACAACTTAAATTTAAATTAGCTTTTTTAACACAATATAAAATTGTATAACCTCATCAATAATAATATTAACCTTAAAACCCTTTTCTCATGATCAATACTTTCCACATTTCACAGCAATTATATTCTTAACGTTATTATTATTAATTTTAATTTTTAAAGGGAATTGAATGAAATTGGTTCAAAGCTATTTCGATACTATTCCTCCACGTTTCGGTCAAATCGAGGATCCGATTTCAAACTGTGAAAATAAAATGTTTGCAGATCCGACATTAGTCACAAAGAAATATTAAAAAGAACAATGGCTGCCAAGATTTAGAAAAAGAAAAGCCGTGAAGCATCTTTACGAAAATAAAATAATTAAAATGAAAGTGAGAATATGTTAAAAAGAATGGGAAAGTTGCTTGACAAGAGAAAAATAAAAAAATAATTCCAAGCGGAAATATTTAGGTCTTGTAAAGGAAAAAGGCTTTAATAGGATGAATTTTAGACCTCCTGTGATTCTCATTATCCGCTTGTCCATATGAACCAGCTATCGCACCTGTAGTTAAGAGTAGGGAGGTTTAATGATTTGTAGATATGGAGCTTGGTTATGTGCCCCACTTCTATTGAAAATATTATAATAGATTTGGTTGGCTTTCGCAATTCTATTTTCTATTTCCCAATCTATTTCGCATTATTTATTCTATTTGATCTCTAAGTAATTAAACGAGGAGTTGCGTACTAATAGATTGCTACCAACACAGAAATAAATCAATCACTGATCATTTTTCCATAATCATTTCAAGGCCTCATCGCACCGTATGAGATTCTGTAGCTCCATCTAGTTCTTGCATTAAGGTCTACACATAGTATTACTGACCTTTCTTTATCTCTGCTTCGGTCAGCTACTCGTTACAGATCTGAATAGAACAATTCCTTTTCCAAAATCACAGCATCTTCAATATGAGTATATACCTGGATTATAGTTATCTTCCTTATTGTCAATTGGAGAATTACAAGTATAATCCTTTTGGGAGACTGGCTCCTATACTTCAACTATGCTATGTGCTGCAGAAGACATTGATATCCCAAATCCCTCTATACGAAACGAACTCTTTTTGGCACATACGCATACATCAAAACACTTCCGTCACCCAGCCCCACCTCTCTACTTCCCATCTTCTTCACTTGTGCCATATCCAATATATTCACCCCGTACATCTTCATTTCTTCAACTAGTTAGATTTATTTTCCTATTAATGATTTTATATTCCAATTTCCAAATCTCAAATCCTTTTCCGAGCAATGTCGTTTCCTATTAGATAGTTTTTTTTTACGGGAGATTATCCCAGTAAAGAAGTGACAACTAAGACCATTATAAACCTAATTTTTTTTTAGCTACTAAGGTCTATCAGGGTAAACATAATAAAAAAAAAACCTGTACCACTACAACCCATGAAGGGTCTTGGGTTCAGTATTATTTAGGGAAAGCACTGTTTCTAGGTCAACTGTTAATTGATTAATTATTTAATTAATAGTGCCCACTTTATAGAGGCTGTGTGTCCAAGAAGGTTCTCCTGACCCAGAGTCGCCCCTCGTCCAATGAAACAGATAAATAAATTTTCTGCTATGAGCCGGAGTTGGAACCTGGGACCTTTAGGATTGGAAACTCAGTACCACTGAGCCACCCTACTCCATATGCCTAATATATTTCGATGTAGAAAACAATTGGGTTGAAATATGATACTGCCTACACCTCACATTTTAATGCCAGATAGAATCGCTCTTGTTTTGCTACCTAATCATTATCAAATCGAATTATAATCAAACTGTAGCGACGTATTTCTTTTTTTAATTATAATTTACTAGAAATTATGTGTCGCATCATTTATAATCCTATAATAAATTGGAGATGCAGCCCATGCCCAGGTAACGGCCTCTTATCGAAGTAGTTAGAGGGGGGCGGGCAGAGGACGTGCCGGTGGCTATGATTAATGATACGGCGTGGGGGGGGGGGAGTATAGGACAACTTTTTGATCGATTCCGCGATGCTATTAGATTTGAGCCTGTCTCAGCGCTCTGTCATCAAGGCTCCTCTAAGATCTCGGCAAACTTATACCGCCATATTGATCGAACGATGATTAACATGGGGAATATTATAAACTTGTTAGCTACTACTCATATCTCCAAGTTTATGCCTGTTAGATCATCAGTCTCCTTTAAAACAGATATTATCACTAACTTAGTTAATTAATGTATAAAAACATGTGTATTTGTTTATTATATTATTTTGAGTTCATTTTTGAGTCATTTATTTATATAAAAATCAATTAACTCGGTGTTACTGTATAGAAGTTGTCCAGTTAGTAGGTGAGTGAGGTGGTATTGTGTCTAATGAAAGCTCAGGAAGGCCTTCTCTTAGAGTAGATAGTCTAGCACTCCAGAACTGGTCTTTAGCCTTAGAGTCGGCTCCTTCAACAAAGAATCAACCAAGAAGTTTAAAGAAATTACTAGACATCATGAGTGGCAGGACATACCACAAAGGGCAATATAACGCAGCAAAATAATGTTTTGTTGATTTGAGGTTACTGCAAGGGCTGTTGCTTGCATAGGAGCAGACTACAGAGAGACGTTCGCGATTGTGACAAAAGTAGTTCATGCCAAAGAGAGAGTAGGGATATTAATGTCTTCTGCAGAACATAGCAGAGTTGAAGAATATGAGCCAGTCTCCCAAAAGGATTATACTTGGAACTCTCCAAGTTACAATAAGCAAGATAACTATATTCAGGTATATACTCACATAGAAGATGCTGGGATTTTGGATAAGGAATTGTTCTATTCAGATATGTAAGGAGTGGTTGACCGAAGCAGAGACAAAGGAAGGTCAATAATACTATGTACCTTAATGTAAGAACTGGATGAGACTACAGAATCTCATAAACAGACAGATTGGGCAACTAATTTGTACTTACTACTTTGTTACACCTGTTAAGTTTCTAATCATAACGGTAATAAAAAGTATTTTATTGTTGTTTGTTGTAAATTGATTTGTTGAATCTCGTTACTTACGAAGAAATGGGATTGTGTTTTCATGTTATTTATTTTGGATGAAAAATGTAGTAAATTTTGTAAGTGCTTTATGTTTTGTAAAAATAAAAATTTGTATATTTTTTTATTGAGTAATTTAAAAATCTTTCACAATATAGATATTAGTTATAGTGAGAGAGATTACTTTGTAAAAGAGATAGATTTGATTCAGTTTTTTTTTTTCGGAATGGGAATTGCATTGTTAGCTAGTAAATGTGATTCTATATCTATAACAGTAACCGTTATACAATAGCGAACTCCCAATGGATCAATTTTTATCAGATTAAAAAAGATTGATGGTCTAAATGAATGAAATTTAGCTGCACTGGAGTTGTACTAATACTGATCCACTCGGATTATCCAGATAGCCAGTTATTTCCGATGGGATTATAGAATTAATTTAAATTAAGTAAACTTATAATTTTTTTTTTTGTCAACTTATTGTTGACAATCAGCAAATGGGGATACAGAAAATAATGACAAGAGAAGCATGAGGAAAGAAAGTACTCACAGTACCTCTTCCCTAACTTGTTCCAATTACTTAGGTTGTTTTAGGAAGGAGATCTCTTATCCAACCCCTTTGCGTTAGAAGAGAGATTTCCTTCTCATGTTCTGAGGTATGTCAGCTGTGGCTATGTCTCTTATTAGTCTGTTATTATGTCCGTTTAAATTAGTGTAAAATTGTAATAAAGGATTATGTTGGTCAACTGTTGGAAGATTGAGGTCAGTATGTAGAGTCTAGTTAGTCACGTAGCAAGGTACTTTGGTTATGAGTTGCAATAATTTTGATTGGAACGTTTGAAGTTTTTGTAGATCGGTCTTTTTAGCGATACTATATATTTGTATCGGATGAGAATGTCCATATGGATTTAAGCGAGTATGTTTTAGTTTTGAAGATTTAGAAAAAAAAAAGTGTAAAGTAGTTTGAGTCGTTTGTTAAGTGTCTTACATTTCATTTTAACATGTGGGGCCCATGTCATCCTTTTGTCGAAAGTACTGTTTCCGTTTGAGGAATTTTATTGTTGTCAATATAAACTGGAGTCAATTAAAATAAATCAATTAAAAAATACCAACTATAAAATAAAATGTAATTTATTTGATTTATTTATTTGATGTTTTGTTGCCTCTACCCTGTAGGGTCATTGGCAATGTAATTGTATAATGAGATGTAAAAATACAGATGTTATATGATTCATATATAATTTTTTTTTTATATCTCCTTATTTATTCATTTTTTCCTTTGCTGTACGTCATATTTTGCATTATTTTTTTTTATGCCATTGATTTCCAATTAATAATTAGCTGACAGAGCTCACCCTTTTATTGTTTTTCCTTAATTTTCGAACTTAATTATCTTCAACTAACAAACTAACCCTTTATAAAGTTTTACTAAAACCTATTTGGACTTACGGCATATAACTGTGGGGCTCTGCTAAAACTTCCAACGTTAAAAAAGTTTAGTTCATTCAGTCAAAAGTGTTGCGAAGGATAGTTGACGCACCGTTTTATGTCGCAAAAGATACACTACATAAAGACTTAAACGTACCCACAATTATAGATACTGCAAAAGAGAACTACAATAACTTTCACCAAAGACTGAAGTATAGCATGAATCCTCTGACAGAAATCATTCATGGTACAAGAAATCCATAACACAATGGTACAAAAAGAAATTTGCAGATTGCGAATTTAACCTAATATTCTACATTTTTGTTTGGTTAATATAAAAATAATTTTCGAACAACTTTTTCCATATTTGAGGTAATTCAGAAAGTTTTAGTTGATTGATCAAAGGGTTAGTTACGTTTTTATACTTATTTGTAAAATATGGCATTTCGTACAGTTTTGAAATCTTTAACTTCAGGTACCTATAATTTCACTTGGAGTTTTAACACTTTATTTCTTTGCCTGTCTCTTAATTATTTTTCTTAATTAATTACTTTTAAAACGATTTTAGCTGTTTTTCAGTTTATTTGGCAATCATTTAATGTTTAATGTGTGCCGTAAAATAGAGTATGAATTATTATCGTTATTGCTAGCAAAACGATGTTTCTTAAGCTGAAGTCAATTTTTATTTAATACACTATTTAAATAAAAAAAATACCAGATCAGAGATTGCAGACTCTTGAAAAAGGAAGACGATATTATTCATACTGGAGGAATTAAAATTTACATACCTTCAGAAGGGGAATAGTAATACCATCTACTCGAAGGACCTTTTTTTCAGGACGGATTTTCTTCTTATTTTGAACTGCGCTTATTCCTATCGATCCTTGGAGTGAAAAAACTTGGAGTATAAATTATGTTAAGAGAGCGGAGGGTGCAGGAGCCCAACTCTCTTTACTTAAGGAACCAGCAAAAGAAATCTCCAAGCTTTGTCATTTATGATTTATGACCCCAACTCCGGTCCTTATTTTCACAGCTTCTCAAAGATGGTGTACTATGTGATTTTTTCAAAAAGGAAAATTGGTACAATTATAATTTTAAATATTTTTTATCTTCTGATATAAATAGTATGCTAAGAATAATTATATCTTTCTTACCATTATTCCTATTGGTTAAATAAAAACTTATGTTTCGAGGTCTGCGAATTATATATTATTTGTTATTTTATTATATTTTAAGAAAAAAAACTCACGCTTGATAGAAACTACATGATAAGTACGAGGCACGTTATAGTTATATTAATAAATTAAAAGGGCCTCAAGTAGAAGACTTTAGACCAAGTTTCATTAACATTTTTACAGCCGTTTCGATGCTACAATCAATATATACTAGAGTACAAACTCAGTCTTGGTCATGGTGTTTGTCTCGCGCAAGAGTCTCGCAGAAGTCTTGCAGTTACTTATTAGCTTATTACTATAGAGATATTAGTGTCATTTTTTAGATAGGAGAAACCCAAGTAGGCCCAAATGAAAAATTAGAGATGTTAAATCCAAAAGTATATTGGTTATACCAATTATTAATATATAGTAAGATTGTCAAGTTTTAGTAAATATTTTGCCTTAATTTTTATTCAAACAATCAATTTTTTTTTACCGGTCCTAGTCTTGGTGTTGCAACAGTTAGGCGGCCTTGGTCTTGGTCTTGCAAAGTGCAAGACTAAGACCGATTTTGGGCAACACTCATAGATACACACGGCGCCCTTTCAAAACGACAGGCCGGATGATAATAACATGAATAAAAAACATTCCTGGTTTATATAGCAACATTGTTTCAAAGCAATCGGTGACGAACTTTCAGAGATTAGCAGTTTTGAACAATCTATCATTTCAATTTTTATTTATATACACTGTCACCAAATATATATAGTAATAAAGCTGGTCAATAGCTACCGGAAAATAATTGGTTGAGAAATAGAGGCAAAAAAGTTAATTTTTTTTTGTCTTTGCCAATTTATATAATGCTATGTGTTTAGTTTTTGTCTAATTTCAAGTTTTAATGATTTTGAAAATCTTATTTAAAAAACTTGTACATCGAAAAATTCCTTCCTTGATCATACATGTGATGTATGTAGCTCGCATCGCTATTGTATGTACCCATCCTGACTGAAACATTTATCCTATGTGAAACATTTAAGTTACACCACACTAGTTTAAATTAAAAAGAAAAAGGTTGGAAATATGAGATAGGATTTAGGAGCATATATTTAAGATATTCATATAAAATACGCCCTTATATTCTATTCAGTTGATAAAATATTCATGTATTTAGATGAAGACATTAAGGACAGCCAGAGTTGGAAAGGGGGGGGGGCTTCGAGACAAAGGCCGCAAATAGAGCCTTCTAATAAATGCAATTCACCTCCTCTTTCATCTCTTCAGTCAGGATCCTAAATAATTAATATACATAGATGTAGGATAATTACTATAAAATAAATTATAAGTTTGGTATAAATAAACAATAATTACGTTGTTACTAATAGTTATATTTAACAAAGTTGTATCCAATAATGATTCTATCTATAGTATTAGCAAAATGACTTCATAATGCTTCAAAAAAAGTGGCTAAAATTGACAGTTATTTTTCAGCCAGTAAGGAAATAATTTTTACTGATTATTCCATTACAACTATTATCCGTTACGATATTTTACTTTTCCTTAATTTAAGTATTAGGACTTCATCTTAATAGTAATTATAAAAACAAATGTTTGATCATTTAGTTCTAATTTATTTGATTTTCTGCCATCGTTGTAGCCCTTGGGCCAGTTTCAAGGTAGGAAACCTTTTTTAAACAATTAAAATCATTATGGACTGACTTACCCATATCAACATAACTTAATTAGTGAAATACATACAAGAAGAGATTACTCCAGGTATTAGAAACTTTCATAACACCATTAAAAAAACTTAGGTGTGTGCTTTAGACCACACGATAAATTTTAATAATATGAAATCTAAATTAGAAATAATAGCTCATTATAAATAGATAAAATGATGAACATTACTCTCTCTTACATTATCTAGGTCCGATTTTTAGTTTCTGAAATATTTTAATCCATATTTGTCATAAAACTCTTTATCATTTGCTTTTTAGCACTAATTTTTCCTTTTCTCATCTCTAACACGGCTTCGCGTTAAGATACAGTTTTGAATAATAGCAAATTACATAGAGGATGAAATGCTGGACAATTCTCTTCGCTTACAATATGCAGGTCCGATTTTTAGTTTTTGAGATATTTTAAAATATATGCAAAAACACTTCAATTAGTCGACTCAAGCCGACTTTGCCTATGGAGATCAGACGGCTCAATCTAATTCACTCTCCACCAAAAAAGTTTAAAACGCGTTTAAAGAATCTTTCACTTCATAAAGATTTGAAGTGTTTAATTTTTGTTTGAAAGATTGTTCATTTCATTTATTTTACAACACAGATTGTTTTAAAAGAATTGTTGTTATTTTCTCTTCTCATTTGTGGTATCCTAAAAATAATGGCATGGGGAAAACAATAACCACTTTAAACTACTCAGTTTGATTCTATTCATCTATAAAAAAGATAATGATTCTATTACATTGGGTTCTAATATTTAATAGGACACAGCATGTCCAAGACACCTGTTTAAGGATGGCTGGGGGGGGGGGGGGGAGACTGGAGGAGGCCTTATATACAGTGTGATCTGGGGAGAGTTAGTGTGTTGGGCGGCCGCCAGCTGGCGTTCACCATCAGCCAATCTCTCGCCTGTTCCAGATGTTCCAGTATTTCCGCGATATACGGATGCGATTGTCTCCTGCAATAGTATATCATATATCATAAATAATGTATTATATAATCGTCAACGAAGAAACTAAATTCTTTTAGGGTATTATTCAGTTTTATATGTATATACATTTATATGTATATACATGGTTCAGTTTTATATGTATATACATAGATTTTTTTTCAAGAAAAATAAAATAATAAAAATCCTTATTTGATCACAATAGTCCTGGTTTATTTCATTTTCTACACCAACGTTTCAGTATATAACTAATTTAGCCAAATACATCATCAGTATTTGACTAATTAGTCTTTTTGTATTTTTATTTATCTTTTTTACTTATAATTTATTTATTTTTGCTATGAATTTCTGTATTTTAACTCTAAGTTACATTTCTTTGGTTTTATTAATTTTTTTGAATTTGTAATATAAATATTTATTTTTTTATTATTTTTTTTATTGTTTTTCATATATGGTATGAAGACAGCATGATAGCTCAGTGTTAGGGCACTAAGCTTCCAATGCCCAAGATCCCAGGTTTGAATCCCGACTCATGGCAGAAAATGTAATTATTGTTTCATTGGCTGAGGGACGACCCTGGGGTAGGGAGATCCTCCTAGGGCACACCCAGCTTCTACATATGATTAATTAAGTGGGAAACCTGACGGTTGAGGGTGATCCTGACCCGATCCCCTCCCTGCACAACTTTTGGCCTTGAAATAGTACTTTCCCTAAACAGTACTTGGCTCAAGACTCTTCGTGGGTACTCAGTGCCCTTAAGTGTGACAAGATGTATTATTTCTCAGTAAGAAAGATGTAAAAAAACAAAAAAAAAGAGTATGATACAAATGACAATCACTTAGAGCAACATTTACCAGAGTAATTTGTAAATTATTATAATTGTACATATTATAAATATTAATAAATTGTTAAAATAAAATAAAAAATATATCTTTTATATTACTAATCCCCGTTCTCTTAATCACGCATCGCAGTTTTTTCCTTTTGGCGGTGCTTTCGTCTTAAATTCCATTTCCAAGGGATTTTTTTAAAAAATAAACCATCATAACCTTATTATAACCCATAATAATTTTTATAGTAATCGAGAAAAAAAAATGTATTATGTGTATGACGATTAGAGAGGTCTAGTTGTCCATTTCACCTGTGAAACCATACTAATATACTACTTATGTGCTCATTAATGCTGAACATATATACTACATGATAATGATAAGTAGTACACATTGAATTTATAAATAAATGACAGCTTAAAATTCGAAGTAAAATATCAAAATAAATATATAACAATCGATTCCCAAAATGTGCATATCTTAGAACTATAAGGTTCCATGACGTAGTCTTCAAATCATCAAATGAGCTTAATGATTCAGAAAATCATTTACTACATTCAACAAACTGGTATTCGCTTTGTGGAGTGAGATCAAATCACTACTGGTGGGAGTGGGAAAATTATTTAATGATACAAAAACTACAACGAATCATTGCATATTACCTTCACACTTCGACAAGACCAGTCTCTACCAGATTTTATTGGCAATAGCTAAAGTAATCAAACTGACATTATTAACGAAAACAACGACTTATTATTTAATAACTAATTACTGTCATTCATAAAGTTATATCATTAATACAAATGATTTTCTTCTAAAAATTGTGTATATCAAAATAGAAATAAAATAAACTAAATAACAAACATATCAATAAAAAAAAAAACATTTAGATGGCTAAATAAATGTGAAATGTCAAGATAAAGAAAAGCAGTATATAAAGATTTGTTCCTATTACAGTCAACTCGTATAATAGTGAAATGTATAAATAAGTTTTAATGTGTACCTTGCCTAATAATCAGATTGAAAATAAATAAATAAATGGAAAACTGTTTGAATGGATATGAAACAACTTACAAAGAGTTATGGATAACATATTAAAAGGAAATATGATAACAGTTCATATTGACAAAACTTGTATACTGATAGAATAACATATATGTATGTAATAAGTGTCGTGTTATGTATATATATATATATATATATATATATATATATATATATATATATATATATATATATATATATATATATATATATTATATATATATATATATATATATATATATAAGGATATAAGACATAAGGGAAAATTGAGGAAACAAAATTGGAATCAAAGTAAAATAAAAACGTTTATAGCTCCTTGTGATGATGCAAATCCTCGAAATTTTAATGTAATTATAATATTTATCATTTCTGATACTAATTACTTTTTTCTTTCTAGGTAAGTAAATATGACCAGACTTAGTACAGCTGAAAGTAAGTAATTTAGCTTTATAAATTCCTGTTTGAATCCAATAAATAACAAGAATCAGCAAAACAATATTATTAGGCCCTAGTTAATTACTTTGGTATTTTATTCTTCAATAAATAACCAATATAAGTTAATATTTCGAATTATTGTACATCCATATTAATGTCGGTTATGGTATATCTTTTTTTGCTCCTTCAATCAAATGACTTTTTTTTCTTTTACTTTTCAGTCTTGATGAAGACATACCTCTCATTTTTTTTATTTACTTATTTATATGTTATTATATAAAAAAAAAAAAAAGAAAACTGTTCCACTACAACCCATAAAGGGTCTGGGGTTCAGTACTATTTAGGGAAAGCACTATTTCTAGGTCCACGGTTGTACAAGGAGGAGATTTGACCGAGATCACGCTCAACCGCCAGATTTCCCCCCCTAATTAATTATTTAATTAAGGGTACCCACTTTATAGAGGCTGGGTGTGCCCCAGGAGGGACTCCTGGCCCAAGGTCGCCCCACGGCCAATGAAACAGATAAATAAATTTTCTGCCATGAGCCGGGGTTCGAACTCGGGACCTTTGCATTGGAAGCTCAGTGCCCTACCACTCCATATATGTTATTATAATTATTTATTAATTTATAATCTTTTATTATTATTTAGTTGTTATTTTCCTTCTGTTTATTTTATGATTTTAGTGTGAATGTGGTCTTACCACAGTATAATTATTTTCTACGTGACAGAGTTTTATATTACCCAATAAATCAATAAAAAATATCTTTATGAAGTCCTACAAAATGAGTAGTAAATGATTAAATATTAGCAGCTGCAATTTTATACTACTATTCAACGAACTCCCGCATCATCAAATTCTTGATTTATCATACCGTTGACCATTAATACAAACGAACTTATTTTATAAAGCGTTTATACTTGATTATTTATTATTATATATATTATTATATCAAGTATATCAGATTGGCAACGAGGAGGAACGGGGCTGAAGATCGACCATACCCGCAAAGCAAGACCGTCTACCGCACAATGTATACCTTAGCGCCTTAATCAAAATTAATCATTTTAATTACAAAACATGCTTGTATCTTAAAATTTCTCGAATTTGTAAAAATGAAATCGATCAATTTCTAAAACTTCCAAGATAGACAATAATTTTATAATGTTAGCAATTTTCATTGGAATCGATATCGTACTTCTAATGTTTGATAAGGCTTTATTATTATTATAACTACCACGTTTAATCAATAACAATTATTTATTAAAATACCAAATATTTACATGAATAATTTATTTATTTATTTATTTAGATATATAATATTCTGTCTCGTGGACAATAATTATAGTGATAAATTAACACATTCACACCATATATACAGAAAATATAAAATTAACAAAAGTAAAATAATAACTAAATAATAATAAATAAAACTATGTACAATAAACAATAAAATAATCTAATGATAAGTAAATATGATATTAATGGGCCTTACAGCTTACAGCTTAATACTCAGTATCCTTAAGTGTGGTAAAATGTATTAACCTCAATAAAATAATTAATGAAGTATGGCATAGTACTATTATTTGATGGTGAATGATATAATATCAAAAACGTAACAAGTATTAGACTGTTTTTTGGACAGGAATTGGAATAGGAGTGTTCTTAATGTGAATATGAAGGGAAAACCGAATTTTGAAAGGTAGAGAATTCCAGAAATCGACAACGCTAGCAATAACATACAAACTTACAGATGCGAACAGTAAACGAACACATCACAAATCATTTCAAGATAACTTACAAGGACATACCAATTCACCGATTCAAAGCATGACCACAACCAACATGCCCGATGAGGGATCTCCTCCACTAACAAAAAACATCTAATCAAGTTAAGAAGGGGCGCCGCGGGGCACTCCTTTCCCTCACAGGTATGAGTTTAAAAAAAAATATAAATAAAATTATATCGGTTATTTCCAACAGTAATAATTATAAAAATAATAAACCAAAAAATAAACATATCCTTATAGAGCGGCGTTATGGTATAAAGTGTATTGGAATCAACACTATTTATTTATTCATATATGAAGTTAAACTAAGGGACAATAGATTACAAAGGCAGGTGAGTAAATTAAACATTCCATTGGCTGGCGGAATCCTACTGAAAGGGAATCGAATTGCCGTTCTCGGCAAAGCAGACAATAATCACTAATCGTTGCCGTCGAAGGGAAATTCGGCCGCAGCGAACACAGTGCTCGCTCGCCCCTGATTATTTATTCATCAGCTCCCGTCCACCAGGCGTTGCCCCTAAGTCCCTAAGCTAAAAAGCCTGGGCACCAAATCTCAGTAAATTGAGAGATCTTCTACAGCTTAAGGTTTCCTGTTTATTGTTATACTGGTGGGGATAGAGGAAGGGACAAAGGATAAAGTTGTGTATGTACTGGCTTAAGTGTCCTGCCTCTTCCATCTTCCATTAATTTATGTTTTTCAAAAATAAATAGTATAAAATATATAGTTTTTCAATTTTCAACAACAAATTTCAAAGAGTTTATATAAAGGGTGTCCTCTAAGTAGAGGGAAATTTTTAAAAGAATGATAGCAGACCTCAAAAGCTATATAAAAGTTCATATAAACAAGGGGCCAATGTTCGAGCAGAAAAGTAGGATATCCAAGTTTTTGTTTTTTTCAGGTGAGTTGTATCTTTTATTAATTCGAATGTAATAACTACAGAATTTAATTTAAGCAATAAATAATTGCTTCATTGTAAACAAGAAAAAAATTAATTTAAACGAACATAGAGTTTATCATTTTTAAAACCATCAAAAGAGGACTTTTGAGCAGCTAACCTAAGCTAAATTATGTTTATAGAAAAATCATAAATAATTTGCGATTTTTTTAATCATCATCCATTTGTACTACTGTTATCCAACATATACAAAAACTTCTTCGTTTAATAAATTTTAATTTCGTATTAATTAACTTTAGGTTTATTGGGAAAAAATATGAGATTCAGATCAAGTTTTATATAAAAAAAATATTTTTTTTTATACTGTCAATTAAAAGTAGCCTTGTTTTCAGCAAAAATGACTAATTGATATCACTTAATTGTTGCAAAGCTTTTATTTCTTGTTTGCCTTCATTTCAAATTAAATTAGTGAATAATTTGATGAACTTTCCCTTTGTGAAATCCAAACATTATTCGCTTAAAATTAGTGTGACAACTTTTTATCTATCTATGGCAGGCGATGAAAATTTAATTTTAGTAAACATTGTGTTGGAAAATAATAGTTTAATAACGAATAGTCGTACAGTCCATAATCATTTTTAGGTCGAATATACAGATATACTTTTAAATCTCTCTAAGCATATACATATAGATCAAAGAAGATGTGTGGTTTATAAAAACAGATGGAGTACCGAAGTTTCTATTGTCTATCGTTGATATAGTAAATAGGGTTTTTGTCTTTTTAGTATTCTAAATGGTTTGTTAGCAGTGAGATTTAAGCTATAGCTCCGTTAAAAGTGCACTTAAAAAAATTATAAATACTCAACATTTCTAGAAAATAATTTCCATTCAATGCAGAGAGGTAAGTGAAAGTTTCGTGTTGCGTGTACCAGATTTTTACAATAGTGGCATGTTTTAATCAAGAGAACATTTTTGTTAATTTTCAGCGATTCCTGGCTAAACAGTTGCTATTCTCTCCGGGAAATGGTGCTCCCAGCTGAGACATTAATAAAGCCGGCCATGCGAAGAGCTCCATACTCCATTCATGGCCAGGTTCCGCTCCATCTATCTTCCCTTCGCTATATTTTCTCGAGATAAATAGGCAGGGCTTTATTCCTCTTCGCTTTTCGCAACCCACGGCCTTTTGCGACCCTTCTAGCTAAATATTCTCCTCATATTTAGTTGATTTTCTCATATTTTCAATACTCGTCGTATTTCCTTCGAAAATAATAGACTGTAGGGGAAGTTGGTTTGCAGTCAAAAAAGAAAGAACGTATAATTATTTTGGTACTTTCAGCTTTGACTACAACCTTCAACCTACCCTTCTATTTATTCACAGCATCTAAACCAATATTTAAAATAGCAGTGGATTTTATATCCCTAGAGCAGGGGTTCCCAGCTTAGAACTCTCGGGTACCAATGTGCCCGCGTTACGGCACTCGTGCCCACGAGCAAACATGTGCCCTCTATGTTTATGTCCTCTATGATAGGCTATGTCTATCATAATATTTAGTGGCCATCGCTTTGGCTACAGTTTATTGTCTATTAAATGTTGAATATTTATTTTGATAAATATCTATAATTAATTGTAAAAATCAATGATAACTTTAAAATTGTTAATTTATTTGGTATAAAAATTGCCAACATAATTAATTCAATAAATTAAATCATCATAATTGTTTTACGTGGCAATCTGTGATATACTATTACGTCAATGATGTTATGATTACTTAATCTATAAATTGTCTGAGACAGTCAAAGTTCAATATCTTGGCCTTTGACAGAAGAATGACATGGGACCCACATATCATAAACAAAACAATAACTCTAAACCTAAGACTGCGACTATTGTACTCACTCCTTGCAAGACATTCGAAATTAAAACTTAGACAGAAATTGAATGCGTATACTTACCTACTTAAGCCGATTTGGACCTTCACTTCACAGATATACGGGACAGCCAAAAAGACTCACATACGTAAACTACAGACTTTTCAATCTAAAACATTCAGGACTATCACCAAGGCTCCATGGTACATTAGTAACATTACTTTACGTAAAGACTTACAGATGCCATCAGTTAATGACCACATACGAATACAGTACAAGATATTTCATAATAACTTGCACGGACATACCAACTCATTGATTCGAGGCATAGCCACAACTAACATGCCCGAAAGCACCCGAAGGAGGCTTAAAAGAAGCTGGATGAGGGATCTCTTCCACTAACTATAAATATTACATTCAAGGCAGGAAGGACGTCGCTGGGCACTCCTCGCTCTCACGCCTGTTCCAAGACATATTAACTTTGCACATCTTGACATCATAGTCGCTGATTGTCGGAACTTTTGACAGGTGTGAGTTTAAAACTTAGATAATAAAAAAAATAGTTTAACTTATTCGTTCGGATAACTTAAAAACATAATTTAGTAAAAAAAAGGAGATCCGTGGAACACCCATGTTTCGCGAGATTGAGACCTATAAAAACCTTTGTTATATTTACTTCCAGAGGGTCAAAATAGCTGTAGATAGGAACTATATTGGGAAGAACCAGTCCATGAAAGCTAAATCGAAGTTGGCCAAAGCAGAGCAAACCAGATTAATAAGAGGAGGTGCCAGTAGCCAGCCAATAGGGCGCAACTAGTTAACCAATCCATTACATTGCGCCCTCCTACATTATGTCCCACCATCGCCTCTCTCTGCCCGATAATAGCAGTCAATGGACATTAGTTTGCTAAATGTTAGTCCAACTGGGTAGGAAATTGTTTTAGGCAAAATACAAATACATTTAAATTGACTAAATGCTGGGGATATTTGAATACAGAAGCAAATGAGTTAATCAATAATAGTTCAATATTTCTTAAATAAATGCATATGTATGCTATGAAAATTCATAAATAAGGATAATAAGATAGTCTTGTGATAACGTCAAATTAAATCCACTTATCCATACTAAAGTTAAGAAACCCGTAAACAACATTTTTTTCTTTTATATCTTCTCAATAAAATCTGCCACAGTTAAAAGCATTTTTATTTTATTGTAGTATTGAATTTTGTGTGCATTCATACTATACGAAATACAAGGTGTTTCAGGGTTAAGTGGCCAAACTGTAAAAATGAACTAAGGACCTAAAAAAAAAATTCCTCTGAAGGTATGTCCGCAAACGCTTTAATTAGGAGATATCCACACCTAAATATTTATGTTAGATGAAATAAATAAAACATATTTATTTGTTTCAACTAGTTTATTAATTAAACGTAAACATTAAATTCATATTAAATGTTGTTCAAAGTGATTTCCTTGAGCATTAGGACAGGCTCGGCATCTTTCTTCAGCACCAGCATTGGCAGAACGGCGCTGGATATGTGTTAATGTTTCACGAGATTCAATAATCCTTCTTCGTAAGGAATTAAGGTCTGTGAACGAACTTGCATAGACTTTGTGTTTAATGTCACCCCAAACAAAAATATCCAGTGGTGTTCGGGAGTCTGTATAGGTCATGTTTCCTGCACGGGCAATCCATTGATTGGGATGTGGGATATGTTTGAGCAAGTCCGGTAAATGACCATACTTCTTTACAAAGAAAGATAATTGAATTTTGTAAAACATTAACACAAATCCGGTGCTGTTCTGCCACTGCTGCTGTTGATAAAAGAAACCGAGCCTGCCTTAATGCTCAAGGAAATCCCTTTGAACAACATTTAATATGAATTGGGTTTATTAGAAAAAATAATTGTGTTTATTTATTTAATATACCATTTTTATTCACTGTGGGACACGTTGATGGGAACCATAAGGAGTACCTGAGAATTTTTTTAACTTATTATTGAAAAATATTACGATCTGTCTCAAGGACATTTATAATAGTGTTCTGAGATCACATTCACCCTTTATGTAAGAATTTTTAAAAAGAAAATATTTAGAAATTCATACTTGAATTTATCGACATTCAAACTAAAAACATTTTAAGAAAAACAAATAAAAAATCTCGTTGAGTCTTGTGAACAATATATTGAGAATAATTGAAGCAATTCTGAATAAATAAATCATTAAAATTTTGCCATATCAACTGATATTTCCTTCCTTTCAACCAAATAATTCATCCATTTACCTAAACTGTTTTATTAAACTATTATTTATTCACTTGAAAAATCTCCTATATCGTATAATAATTTTTGGAAAAGGAAAATTCAGGTGACATGAAAAAATTGAGACGGGCCTAGCCGAAGAAGTTGGGTGGCTGGTAGCCAATGCTATCGACCTATATTCGTCAATTTACGAGGGTTCCGGCTGGGGCACTGTAATATCATCAGTTCTGCTCAGGCCTCCCCTCTTCCTGTCCATAACTATACACAACAAGGGTGTATACATATATATGTAGGCAGCCAAAGATCAACAAGGTCTGTAAAAACGCCGTAAACATTTAATAAATTAATGAATTTATAATGAATATTGAAATATGAATAGGGAGTGGTGTAGCCCAGTAGTAGGGCGCTGACTTCCAATGCTGTCAGATAAATTATTTATTGTTTTGTTGGCTGACTGTACAAAGTTACAGTGGTACAGTTTTTTTTTTTTTTTCATCAATATGAAGTTTTCCTCAACCTAACTCCTTCTTTAGCAAGTCTCACAATCTCTGTCTGTCAATCGGATCCTCCTCCGCGATTCCCTACCAGCCATACTCTCCATCACTCTATCCTTCCATCCAACTGGGGGTCTTTCTCTTCTTCTTCTATCCTCTGCCTTCCAATCCATAATTATCTTTGGTATCCTAATGTCGCCCATTCGTCCCACATGGCCATACCATCTGAGTGTTCTTTCTCCCATTACCTCTGAGATATTTTGCTTCATTTCCTTGATATCCCAGCAGCTCTCCTCCAAAAATTCTTTTCAATTGAGAGGAAATTTTGTTCTCTAAATCTTAATGAGAAGCCATGTCCCCGAACCAAACAGCATAAAGCTTTCTACCAAATTTTGTATATTACCTTTTTTAGTAAAATATCGTTGCTCCAGAGTAACTGAGATGACAGTTTTTTTTAAAATGAATTTATAAGTTGGAAGATATGAAACTTATAATCATGGAACATGGAGAATACTTTTAGTAACACTATTTTCATTCCAAATTTCATTAGCTGTAATACATCAAATATAACGCCTTGAAAGGATTAATTATTTAACTTGGAATATTTTGGTTGTAATAAATGAGCTCAAGCAATTTTTTGTTTTTAAAAATTTGTCAGTTGCTCTAAAAAATGATATTCCTTGACCATTAGGTCTCTAATATGTTTACCTAGCATTGATCCATTTCTAAAAATCCAAATAAACAAATAAAATCAGAAAACATTGAAAAATATTAATGGTTTATAGGTTTCATTTTTGGAGTTTATTGGTTCAAAATCAATATTTTTCATTCAACGAGGGTTAAAAAAGTCTTGTTAAGACTAGTCAGAGAGCGGGTTAGCTCATTGGATTGAGTACTGAGTACCAAAGCTTAAAGTCTCAGGTTCGAGTCCGGCTAATGGTTGATAAATATTTATTCTGTTTCATCGGCCATGGACCGAACATAGTGTCGAGCGAAACTCCTGGAGCACACCCACCCACTATGCGGAGGGCACTTATGGCTAAATGATTAATAAAGAGGGTGATTCTGGTGGTGGAGCGTGATCTCGGTAAAATCACCTCCTTGCAGAAACAATGCTTCCTAGCATAATACTGAATCCAAAACCCTTCAAGAGTTGTAGTGAAACATTTTTTTTTTTTAAGTTTAGTCAGGATTGTATAAATTTATATGATATATTTTTTAATCTCATTTTTTGGTAAATAAATATATTAATCATTTATGATGCTTATTTCTGTCCAAATAATGGTGTATATATGATTTTGATAACAAATGTATGATAATAGGTTAGACAAACCCTTTTCTGTAACATCCTTCTTCAACAAAGCCACGCATTGTAATCCTTTCAACCATTGCGGGCATTGTGGACCCCCCTCTATTTCCAGGCCATTGAGCGGCCTTCGATGGCCGAGGGAAGGGAAGATCCTGGGCTAAGCCTGAAGGATTCACCCATCTCCCCCCCTCGATCTTTAGAGTAATCAAGTGGAATTTCAGTGTCGGCTGGGCTTCGGCTATGGTCTATTGGTTCCGATTCTTCTGCTGTCCCCATCCTCGTTTTTTCATCCCGGCTTGGCGATTGGATTTCTTATAGGAGAAGAGAAGAAGGAGGGGATGATTTTAAAGCATGTTCATCATCTAAATTTTAATCATACAATTTAAGTCTTACATTTTATTGGTTTATTATTTTCAATCATGAACCATTGCAATCGACCAAAAAATAAAAAAAATAATCTCATCATCTCAAAATTTGAGGTTTTGCATTTAAGGATAAGTTGAACTCGAAAAATGAATCAAAAAATATTATACGTGGTTACTTTTTCCGAGACTATTAGACCGATTTTTTTTCAGAATTTGAGTCGAAGTCAGAGGTCACTCGAAGATGATCCACAAATCTTGACATTACTCTCCGTCCTTGCCTTTCAAGGAGGCGGAATTTTATTGAAACTTGGCTAGTCATATCCTCGATGTCCTTTAAGGATACCTACAGAAAATACTTCACTAAAAAGTACTTTCTTATCAAGATGGCGGCTGAAAGACCTGTACCATATAGACTGTAGAGCCTTAACGTATATACCGCTATTAATGAAACTGTGCTAAAGTATTCTTCTTTGAATCCCTTTATTTATTTATTAAATTTATTTATATAAATCTGAAAATAAGCTGGAAAAAAAGTTACGAGAGGTGGATATATCAGGTTTTCGAATAACTCTAAAAGTATATTTTAAAATTTATATTTATTTATTTTAAGCAAATTTTATACCAATTTTTAATTTGGACAACTTAATGACTACATGTTAATTACGACGTTTCTGCTCGTCGAGCCATTTTCAAGTCTAAAAGAAATTTTTCAATTTACAATCATATCTAAAATTTTACATATTTCAAAATATAAAGATTTTGTATACCCAATTACCCATCATGTACCTGCCCATTTCACTTGTGCGAATTACATGCTTCTGCTCATAACAAGATGTTTCACTCTTGTCAAGTCCACCTGTAACTATTTTATCACATCATTATTACACAATTCCTTCTTATTAAAATAATCATATATGTTAAAATTACCTTAGCATGTGTATACACTTTTTTGTTGATGTTGTAATGGTCATTAAAAACTTTACGAAGTTTCTAAAAAACAAATCGTTAAAATAGGGCAATTTAGTTCAAGGATATTGTGATCTAATTATTTTCAAGATGTTCTACAGGAAAGCTTATTTCCTTTGTTTTGGTTTTTGAATTTTTTTAAAAGTTTTACATAAATTGAATCCTTTTGTATTTTTTTTTCTTAATAGTTTACTAATAATGAAAAATTAGTCCAATATTAGAAATCACCTATAATTTATTTTCCTTTATGTTACACGGAAAAAAGTGTTACTTTCGTTGTATAATTTTTTGGAAATAATTAATCATTATATAATAATTTGATGCGTTTTACATTGTATTGCAGGATCATTGTGATTATATATCCAATTAGGACATTGGACCGTATATACCAATAGGTACCAATTGGAAAGCGAAATTAATGAAGGGAGTATTCATTTTATTTATTTTACACTAAATCATGGTACATTAATGTTCCTATCCTTTCTTTAAAAGAAGTGCGTTATTTGAGACTTTACCTGGACAACAGATACTCGGTACATTATTATCTTGAGACTAGAAATTATATCTTGAATTAATTTATACTTTTAACTTTACTTTGATCTGCAGAACTGCAACTCCTTCATAAGGTGGATAAGAAAAAAACACCTGAATACGAGCTAAAAGCATTAGCATTAGAAACCATAGCTCAAAAGTACCCTTCTCAAGATTGGCTCCATCTACACCGACGGATCAGCTGAATCAGCCGTTAAAAATGCTGGAGCAGGGGTTTACTCAAGGGAATCCCAAATCAGCGCTGCGGTGGGAAAAGATGGAACGGCTATCCTCATAGCCTTAAGAATATTGTCTGGAAGGCGGGATCAGAGCGCTGTTCTCTTCATCGACTCCCAAGCAGCCATCCTTGCTGTAACAAGCACGAATGAATGTTTATCGAGTGCTATATTGGAATGTAAATCCCTCCTCTCTAACCTGACACACCGAGGCACCAATGTGGTCCTACAGTGGATCCCCAGCCATTGTGGGATTCCGGGTAACGTTGACTCTGATATTCTTGCCAAGCGAGGAACAGATTTGCCTCAGCCGATACATCCAAAACCTTACGACTCAATACGGCGAATAGTGAAGATGGTAGTGAAGGAGGAAATAAGAAAAGTACATTTTGGCAAAGTGGAAGGGAAGCGTTACGAGTGGTTGAAGGATAACCCGATCCCAGCTGAGCTGCCGAGAAGAGATGCAGTTGCCTGCTTCCGCCTGGCCACTGGTCACGACTATCTGCAGAGTCATCTCCACAAGATAGTTGTGGCTGAGGATCCTAGCTGTAAATTGTGTCATTGAGGAACAATGGATGCAGACCATCTAGACGCATGTCCTGCCTTGAGGGACATAACAGAAAACATATTTTCAAATATACATATCAGAAAGTCTAAATTAAACTGGGCAGCAAGATGTCGGATGGCCAAATGACCAACGACTGGTATAAGAAAAAAAACAAAAAAAAAACAAAAAACTTTACTTTGATTGTACTTTAATATTTAATTGTAACTATTTCTAAGTTCCTAAATTTATTATTATTTTTTTTTTTACTAGTTGAAAATTAATTGATTCTGCCACATTGGAGGGCATTAATATTAGGACTACATTAAACATTCACACAATTTATGCATACAAATAATAACTAAAATAGAGAGAATAATGAAAAAGAGTTGTAGAAAATAAAATAAGAAAGTTAACATAGATATATAGAAAAAAAAAAAAACTAAATGAAAATAAAATAGATAAAACAAATTCACACCTCCTAAATTTATTACAACTTCAAAAGCGTATCTGATATCTTTAGTCTTATTATCTATGTATTAGTAGTGGTTCATCTAAAAAACTGTAATATAGAGGGAAAATGACCCTGCTGGTCGAAAAACCCTAAACATGTTATATATAAATAAATGTAAATTATTAGAGGTTATGTAAGATATAATTTAAATTATAAAGATAAGCAAAGGAATAATCCCCGTAATGAGTACACCTCAGGCATATTTTTATAATGAAGCTGTTTTAGGGCTTGATGAAAAAAGAGATTAACCTGAATAATTAGTACGATCCTGGAACTTGTCTTTAAATAATCAGGCAACTTCATCAACCGCTGAATTTCTCATCCTCATCTGTATGTAATTACACAATAATTTTAAAAACGTTTCCACAAATTATACAAACTGCCATAATTAATATATAATTCGATATTTATAGTTAAGTACTGACGAATTTATAATATTTTAATATATAATTCTATATCCCGGATCTATGTAATTTTCTTGATGACTATTTATTTACTATTATACTTAGTAAAATTTTAATATCAACACTAACATAATTGCACAAGATCTCCCTTATTACATTTAGGTAAATGCTTCTTAGAAGTATTCCAAGAGGAGGTTCCCCTGATTCAGCGTAAAGGCTGTTCACTGAAGAAGTTCTGTATGCTCCTGTACATATTATTAATGCGTTATTATGGATGGTGTATAACATTTATAGAATTCCTTTGTTTGCTGTCCCATACGCAATTGCTCCATAATCGAATTTACTTCGTATAATAGATTGGTAAATTTTGATAAGAGTGCTTCTCTCTGCTCCCCAGTTTAAGTGTGATATGGATTTCAGAAGGCTCATTGTTTTGAAACATGTTTCGTGAAAATATTTGACGAGGTCGATCCATTTTACCTTTTTATCCTTAAAGTGCTCTCGATCAATCTCTGCTGCCTTTGGAATCAGTAATGCGGTTGAGAGAGTAGCGCAGGGTTCTCCTGGAGTCCAGCTTTTCCTTCCATAGTTGGAGGGACAAACCTTCTTCGGAGTTCCCTCGTCTGACTGTAAATATTGTATATAGGTATGCATATGTTTTTTCTTAGTTTTAATTTTTTTTTTTATCGAGCTTTGGGGCTCTACTAAACCATCAAATTCCTCTCGTATCCAATCCCTACAATCCAAAATCCTTCGTAAAATCCTTAATGCTCCCTACTTTGTCACAAATAAAATCATCCATAATGACCTTAATGTACTATATGTTTCCGATTTAGCTCAATCCAGATACCTGTCCTTTCATAATAAACTTCTGAACCATCTGAACCCTCTCGTTTCCAACCTTGCTTCCTCTTCTATTCCTGATAACCCTCCGAGGCGTCTAAAATGAAGATGGCCTCGGGACCTTCTACTATAGAAATATAATTGGAGTGCTACCTATGGGTAGTTTCTCCTCATGTTGTAAATGTCATATTACTTGTTCATATTTACTTGTTGTATTTATTATTAATTACAGTTGTAAATTTCGTTAATAAAAAAAAAAGTTTTAATTTTCTTATTTTTAGGTCATTTTATTTTACTTATTGTATATAACTTTACTCCAATTTTGCTTCAGTATAAGTATATGTCTTTTATTTGTAGCTCGTCGCTTATGATTTATTCTAAATACTGATTTATTCTAATTGATTTTGAGTGAATTAAGGAGTGGAGTCAATTTCGTATGTTAATATATAATTCGATATTTTCCGTTCTATAGTGTTTGTAGTCGTGTCCTTGCTTAGTGATTTTGTAAAGAGTTCATAGTTTTGTTTACAGTAACATCAATATGATTTTTTTTCCATTTTAATTTTTTGTCAAAATTGAGTCCTTTCAAATTGTCAAGTATATTGATAACTAACTGAGCTAGCTTCCATGAAGATATAAAAGATAAAAAGTGCTTGGAATATTTATATTCAATAGGCTGTCAATAGAATACAATGGAGTTTGATCGAATATGGACCACTCATTCTTCTTGTGCGTTGAAGTCTACGCTGACTAATCATTCTTAATAAGATTCAATTTTCCCTCGACAATAGACAGCTTAATGCCTTCCTTCCTTTCAGGAAACCGATGAAGAATAAGCTCACATACTGAAGGTGGTTGAAGGGTGGGGGATATTTTTAGCTGTTTGTAAAGATAATGGACTTAGGCTTTGTACTCTGATAAATATAAAGGCAAATAATGATTAAATACTAAATAATTACTTATCTAAGTGTCTTGAACATTAGGATCAAATACAGTACAGTCTCTTGTGGCTCAATATATTTTGTCATAAACATAGATGGTTTTTAAAATCTACATAAGGCTTGTAATCGTTTCAGTGTTCTCTCACTATATTGGGCGTTACGGTACTTAAGGAAAATCTATGGGGTGTGGTTCTAGACATAGTGTTCAACAAAGTTTATTTGATGCGTCGGCCGATTTTGAACGGAAAATGAGTTAAGAGCAGTTACGTGTTTTTCTAAAGGTTTGCCACGGTTTTTATTGAATAAAAAAGGAAATTATCAAATACTTTTCAAGATAAATAAATTCTAAGTACACCATCGCAAAGTAGACAATTTTTTTGATAAAACTGTTATTAAATTTAATGATTAAGTTCAATAATGAAAGGGACCTTTCTCGAAAAATCAGAGGTTTCTTACCATTTATTTTTAAGACAAAACAATGTTAATCATCAATAATGTTGAACATTTACGGTGTAAGACAACCGTCTAATATTCTTCAGCAATTAATACAGGGAAACAATAATAATGGAAGGATAGAAAAGTAAAACTACACATAGAATAGAATAGAACAGAAAATAATTTTACTCTGGGACAAAGTTCCTGTAGAATTACAAAAAAGTACAAAATTAAAATTTTATATCTGGCCTAGATAAAAAACAATTATAAAAAGTAAAAAAAAAGAGAAATAAATAATAATAATAATAATAATAAGGCTTAGCGAACCCGAAGGTTCGATACCGACACCAACAAAAGAGAAATAAGTAAAACAAATATTAGTTAAACATAAAAATAAAAGAAGTAGAATCTGATAGTAAGCATTTAAGTGATAAATTAAATGTAAATATATCATTATGTGAATCATTTTGAATAATATGTAATTTTACATAAAATGATAGGGGAGGGAGGGTATCTGACTGGTTTTAGGACAGAAATTGGAATATGAGGGTTTTAAATTTAGATATATAGATAAATTAAAAACACATACTACACTGTTGGAAAGTTGTGGGCGGGGTGGCCGTATGGGCTAACGAGTGTGCACAGCACCGCCGTTGCCCGGCAGCCTGGCATATTGAGACAACAATGAAAAATAGTTCCGAGTTCGCAACCCTGTGCCGGGGGAGTCGTTTAAATTCCCTCCCTGGCCCGGGAGAACCCCGTATAGCCACAAAGTCGAGTAAAGGGGAGGATCCAAAAAAAAAAAAAAAAAACTGTTGGAAAATTATTATTACCTGAGACATGTGAAGATCAGTATTTATGTATACAAAAATACGTCGTATGATCTTTTTTTCAATATTCTTATCTAACATCAAGAAAATGGCTTTAATTCATCACTCTTATTTCAAAGAAAATTTTGTCTATTTTACGATCGTGTACTTAAAATTTAGCGACCATAGCTGACTATCTTAACGTAATCAAAAAGGTAATAAAGCTTAAAGCTTGAAGTTTGTGTTCCTAATATCGCTTAATGAACGACCACAAAAAAAATCTTCGTTATGAAATTAGCATTGTATTTCTTTGGAGGGAGGCGGAGGATTTGAAATTTCGACAGAAGGATGACATGGAGTCCGCATGTTAAAATTAAACGATACTTAACAACCGACTCAAACTACTTTACTCTCTTTTTTTCTAAATCTTCAAAAATAAAAATAAAACAGAAATTGAATACATATACATACTTACTTAAGCCCATATGGACGTACTCATCACAAATAACTAGTAGTCTAAAGAGACCCACCAACAAAAACTTCAAACCTTCCAATCAAAATTATTGCAACTCATATCAAAAGCACCTTAGTACGTGACTAACAAAACTCTACATACTGACCTCCACTTTCCAACAGTTGACCAACATATAACGAACCTTTATCAACGATTTTACACAAATTTAAACGGACATAATAAGAGTCCTGGCCAAAGCTGACATACCTCAGAATTCGAGGGGGAGACTAAAAAGGATACGTTGAATGAGAGATCTCCTCCCTTAAACAACCTAAGTAATTGGTACAAGTTAGGGAAGAGGTACTGCTGAGTACTTTCCTTCCTTATATCTGTCAGGTCATTATTTCATGTATCGCCATCACATTTGCTGATTGTCAACAAGTTGGCTGGCGCCAATACATTTTTATAAACAAAAAAACTTTTTTAGAGTTATTTTTAAGAAACATTTTTTAATTCTTCTGAAACTTCTTTAATTAAAGTAAATTAGTTAAAATCTAGAGTTAATAATGTAGTAGCAATATAGTTGCCAGCTTTGATGAATAGGCGCCTGATCAATCATGAAAACCGCAATTGGAAATCACTGGAGTCGGAAAATAGAAAGAAACTGAGGAGTGATACCTCTGAGCCGGTAAATGAGTTATGGAGGTATTGCCAGCGCTCTGCCCAGCTACTCCGAGTTTCTGATTGATTGATCTGCGGCTGATATTATATATTTCGTGGGGAATATTCTACCTCTACTCTTCAATTATTTTATATAAATCTGTTCAATTGGCTTCAGAAATTTATTAAGAATAATTAAATTGAAATCGTATAATAAGCCTCTTTATACCAGTAGTCCTTGGTACAGACTCCTCTTTATCGAATTATTAACATCCTTCTGAAACTTCGTAAATAGTTTCATCTCATCGTAACCTACAACTATTTTATTTACAAATACTCTGGGAATTGGTGCGTTTTCAATCTGGAGGAGGCGAACATTGTCTATTTAATTAGGAACGCTTTCCCTCAATCTCGACTGGGTTTAGTCCCAAGGACGCGTTTGAGAGAGAAGTACAGGGATCTCCTGGAGTCATACTTTTTCCTTCACAGTTGGAGGGACAAGTCTGTCTCGGAGTTCTCTCGACTGATTGTAAATAGTGTATATAGATGGTCTTTTTATTTATTTATTTTTAGGTTATTTTATTCTTATATATTGTATATATATTATTTTTCTTTATAATTTATTTTATTTATGGTACATGGAAGGTGAATGTGATCTCTGAACACTATTACAAATGTCCTTTGAGACAGATTGTAATATTTTACAATAAATAAGTTTTTAAAAAAATAGTACTAAAATCTCGAAAATACCCATTTCCTTTCTACTTGTATCTTAGCATAGTTTAATCACAAAATCGATAAAAAAAAGTGGCCTACAAAAATATTGGGCCGTTTGTTCAATATAATTTCGTTATTTGGAAAATTAGGGCGTGTAGATTACGTTAAACGGCTCAATATGCTTGAAGGCCACTTTTTTTTTTAATCGATTTTGTGATCAAATTACCTTATGATCCAAGTAGAAAGAAAATAGTTATTTACTAGTTTTTAGTACCTAGTTAAATAGACAAAGTTTGCCGACCTCCATATTTAAAACGCCCCAATTCCGTGAATTTTCTTAAATAAAATATTTGTAGGTTATGATTAGATGAAACTATTGATGAAGTTTCAAGCGGATTGAAATTGAAGCTTTTTGAATCTGGAGGAAGGAAGCAAACTTTATCTGTTTAATTAGGTACTTAAATGTTGTAAATATCCATTTCCTTTCTACTTGTTTCTTGAAATAGTTTAATCACAAAATCGATAAAAAAGGTGGCCTACAAAAATATTGGGCCGTTTGTCCTATATAAATTCGTTATTTTGAAATTTTGGGGGTGTAGGTCACGCCAAACGGCTCAATATTTTTGAAGGCCTCTTTTTTTTATTGATTTTGTGATCAAATTAAGTTATGATCCAAGTAGAAAGCAAATAGATATTTACCAGTTGTTAGTACCTAATTAAATATACAAAGTTAGCCGACTTCCAGATTGAAAACGCCTCAGTTCCGAGAATTTTCGTAAATAAAATTCTATGAAGTAGGTTATGAAGAGGTAAAGCTATTTACGAAGTTTCAGGTGGATGTTAATAATTTGATAAAAAGGAGTCTGTACCACGGACTGTATGTATTTATTTTTTGTCTGATTTGTAAAAAAGAGCGAACAGTCGCATGTTCAAAGACTTTCGTTTCATTTTGACATGTGGACCCCAGGTCATTTTTATGTCGAATATTAGTCCGAGATAGATCTGTATTCGTCTGAGGAATTTTATTTTCGTCGATATAAACTCGTGTACATGTGTCTCGTCGAAGTGTAAATGTTATGTGTTATGATTTAATCTTATTATCCAAAGTAAATACCAGTTTTGTAAAATTAAATCTTAGTAAATGCATACATATTAGAAACTTTCTGTAATGAGAAACTGTATTTCAGGTTTAAAATTGCCAAAAGGAAAATACAATCAAGGCTTGGAAACAGGGTTGCTATTATTGCCCGCTGGTTTGAAATATCCCCTCGCATGGAACTGTAGGTTCCTCCCCCTAACTGTATTTGGA
This sequence comes from Nezara viridula, assembly GCA_928085145.1. Classification (NCBI taxonomy): domain Eukaryota; kingdom Metazoa; phylum Arthropoda; class Insecta; order Hemiptera; family Pentatomidae; genus Nezara; species Nezara viridula. The sequence goes on along the minus strand of OV725080.1, from coordinate 148,680,889 downwards.
ATTTCCACCTAAATTAATTTCCTGTTATTCAGCTTTGTACAATCAGAGGTGGAGCGGAATTAGTATTTAATGAATATTTACCTTAGATAACACAGGTGACAGCGTCGATATACTGACAGCGACCCCCTACAGCGGTGATGCCTGAAACCATAATACAGTGCTACCTTATTAACATCAATCAACATTACTTTTCGAACACACACTATTAATATAGACTTTAGAAATCTTAAAAATAGAGGTAAATTCAATACATTATAATTTATTGACTTTGATTTGTCTAATCTAACTTGAGTTTCAAATTAGTCAAGGATCTTCTTGAAAAGTTTATTGGCATAATGAATAATTAAAACTTTTATACAAAAAGTTTTGTTTTCAAGATGAAATCAAACCAATTCAATAAGGCGTAATTTTATGATGTAATATCATATAGAGCCACAAAACATTAATGAATAAGTTCTTATAGATTCATTTCAAAATCCCCCGAAGTTTCTCAATTTCTAACTGGTCTAATCAGGTTTATCTTTATTTTCAAAGATAATTAGTCCGTGGTTAAACATTTTTTATCTAATTTTTAACATCCACCTAAAACTTAGTTAATGCCTTGGCTTCATCTTTTCGTAAATTATAACTATTTTATGTACGAAAATTCTCAGAAATATGATATTTTTTCATTAAATTAATTAATTTACTGCATAACTAAAATAACTTATAAATGGCTGTGTTATACTAAATCATAGGATAATTTGATGTCAAAATCGAAAAAAAAGTGGCATACTTCAATATTGTACCATTTGGCCTATATAACCTCGTTATTTTGACATGTAGCGGAGGACAAATCAAACGGTCCAATATTTTTGTAGGCTTCCTTTTTTTCGATTTTGTGATCAAATGATCTTATGATTCAAGTGGAAAAAGAATGGATGTTCATGAGTTTTTAGTATATAATTGAGGAAAAGGTTTGTCAATTGATTGAAAACTATTGGTTTCTAAAATTTTCGTAAATAAAAAATATGTTTAGGTTATAATTTAGGCTACTCACGATGTTTCAGGCGGATGCTAATAATCTGATAAAAAGGTTCTTAAACGGACTAAGTTTAAGAATTTCACACAGTGAAGACTGTGGAAACAGAACTTTTGTTTAATATAACTAAAATGGCATAGTATTTAATGAATTGAACTACATGGATTGAATAATTGAATTAATTCCATGTCTTAAAACAGAATATGACATCGAGAGTATACATTATAGGACTGCTGCCAAGAGTAGGACTATAAGAATTTAGTTGAAAAATTGGCATCAGGTTAAGATGGGGGTAAATATACCTAGCTGAAGTAGAAGGGATGAAAAAAGTCAGAAGATGGTTACAACGAAAACATCCATGTTAATGACTATTAACAATGCATATTCATATCCATTAAATATTGATATCAATTTAGGGGAATATGATAATTTTGCAAAAACTGCAATTTTTTTCTGTCTTAAGTCTTACCTGTTGTGTCCTGTGAATTCTTAACCTATCAGAGATGGCCTATTCATTTTTGAGATGGTAATGTTAAATCGATTACATTATCACTATGAAAATTTAATAAACTCGATCGTTTAAGTTGGGATACAATTAATAATATTATTGTCATTTGTTACGTACAAACTCAATTGTATAACTGACGATACCTTTTTGTGCCTTTCAATACCAATGCTAAAGAACTAAAATACCACTCTTGACTTTCTTTTTTTTTTTTTTTTTTTTTTTTTTAAATTTCTTTATTGAGTATTATAACAATCTGTCTGTTGGACATTGGTTATAGTGAGGTAGGATGACATTCACACCATATGTACAAAAAAATAAAATAAATAGAACAAAATAATAATCAAAAGTATATACAATAGACAATAAAATAAAATAACCTAAAAAATAAGAAAATTAAAACTAAGGAAAAAAAAAAAAAAACACATGCATACCTATATACAATCAGGCGAGGGAACTCCAGGAGAACCCTGCGCTACTCTCCCAACCGCGTCACTGGTACTAAAGCCAGCGGAGAAACTTGACTTTCTAAGCTTATCTTCTTTTCTTTATTTCTCCTTTTCTTTATTCTTCAGGAATCCATTATCCTTATCCATCTCCAAACTCAAATCTCTTCCTATATTCATATATCCATCAACTCAGTTATCATTATTCCTCATGCCTATATGTAAATATATTTACTTTACTCTGCATACTTCTTGCAAGATTACTGAATATTTAAATTTCTCAAGTGTTGTATGTTAATATGGAAAATCTATTTTCTGACAAATACTGTACTCGAATATTTAAAAAAAATATATATGAGCTTAATTTTATTACCTATTGTGCAATTATTTCTGAATTTTTTTGAAGAGGGTTTGTTTGTGTCAGGGTTGTAATATTTCGTAATGGACAATCTTGCTTCTGGAGCATTATAGTAGGAAATGTTCCATCGTTTCTTCCTCCATTTCGTAGTAAATGGTTCACATATCTTCTCCACTCTGTACACTTTTCTCTCCAAGATAGAACTTCAGAGCCTGTTATGTTCAATATTTTTTTTATGTTGATATTCATGTTTTGGTACACTTAAATTTTATGATAATTATAATTATCTCATAATATAATAATTTATATATTGTGTTCAATATATTTCATCAATTAATATATTGAAATTCAAGGAGAAATGTCTAGATCGTAAAATAACTGATTTACCTATGTAAAATCAAACTAACACCTCCAGGTGAATACTATTTCCCATAAAAAATTTTTATCTAAAATCTTTATTCTGAATTAGGAAAGTGAGAGGTAAAACTCTACAACAGAGTGTAATTTAAAGGTTTTGCTAATGACCCTACAGGATAGAGGCAACAAAACAATAAATAAATACACTTTCAAAATAATCGCCATAGGAGATCAGCACTATCGAGCTTAGAGGACTGCTGTTGAGCCCCAGTTATCTCTAACTCTCCTAATACTAAAAAAAAAAAAAAAAATAAAATGTTAAAGTCACTGAAAACTTTTTTATATAATAGATAAATGAATAATTTTCAATTATGACATGAAATGTTTCTAAATAACTATTACCAAAATTTTATATTTTATTTTAAAACCCAAATTTTAATTTTTAAAACTGAAACACGTGAAAAGTATCTGATGGCAACCACATCACATAAGAAGTATTTGGTAGGAATTACGATTCATCTTGAAAGCGCAATATTTTTCAATCGTAAAATTTATGTAAAATCTTGTGACACAGTTTGAACCAGTATAAGAAATGATACAGCGCATTTTATTTTCGACAAATGTTTTATTTTATTAATTTCCTACTAGATAAGAAATGTGTTGCGATCAGGTAAAATTTCTGATGTAAAGTTTGCAACGGATCTGTCAACGTTTCATCCCTGAGCCCCCAAAACACAATTTTATCTATTTTTTTTTTTTTAAATAATTATTACATATGTGATAATATAAAAAATGGACCAGTTTTAGCGAAGCTACAGTGAATTTCATAACTGGTTCATGGTTCATGTTCACATTTTATTAGTTCACCAAAGAAATCTTACTCTAATAATATCCGATAAGGCAGTGGATCAGCTGATGAGAAGGTTGTCTCCTCAACTCCTCTCTCAGTTTTTACCAGTTTTATAGCGGAATCTCTCTGATTATTCACGTGATACAGTTAAAGTGTATATCAGAGCAGTTGATATTTACTGTTGGCATCTTTTTTTTTTGTTATTTTAAGAAAAAAAAAAAAAAAAATTTTTTTTTTTTTTTTATTTATTTATTTTTCTCTTATGATATGCGGTATGATCAGCAAGTGATGGCCAGTAAGGTGCCCAAGAGGTCTCGGTCAGACGGAGTTAGCTCACCAGCCAAACAAAGGACTCGTCGCTGCCTACGAGAAATACCTCCAGTGACCAAAATGAACACTTCAGAACCAGAACCTCAGCCCCAACCAGGTACATCTGCACAAGAAACGATTGAAGAATCACCTTTCTTTACTCCAAACCCCTACCAAGTGCTTCAAAATGACAGAGAAGTAATGGAGTCTGCAGCAATACCCAGAGAACCAAAGCCTCCTCCGATATTTGTGAAAAATATAAAAAATTTCCAGATGTTCTGCACCCAACTAAATAAAATCTGCACTGGCAGTTATTCATGCCTTAACAGGACCAATGACACCAAAATAACACCTGATTCTGCAGAAGCCTACCGAAAAATAGTGAAGTACTTATCAGAAACAAATGCGAATTTTCACACTTACCAGCTGAGGCAGGAAAGAGCTTTACGAGTAGTGATAAGAAATTTACATTCCTCAACCCCCACTGAAGTTATTAAAGAAGAACTAACGACGTTTGGTTTCAATGTACGCCAGGTAACAAACGTTTTGAAGGAGGACAGGGAGCAGCCAGGATTACGAAATAGGATCCCACTACCATTGTTTTTCGTGGACTTGGAGCCATCACCAGGTATCGAAAAAATATATGATATCACAAGAATATACTACACAATGGTGAAAGTTGAGAAGCCATATCCCAAGAGAGACATCGTGCAGTGCCATAATTGTCAGACCTATGGCCACACGAAGACATATTGCCACCATCTGCCGCGTTGCGTGAAGTGCGGTGAACAGCACAAATCTGTAGAGTGCACCAAACCTATACAAGATCCAGCAGTATGTGCCCTATGCTTGGAGGGACACCCGGCCAACTACAAAGGCTGCCAAATTTACAAGAATCTCAAAACCAGAAACCAGAAAAACCGGATTCAAGATGAAGCACTAAGAACAAGAAGAGAGAGAGAGCCTTCCAGAATTGTAAACAATGATGTATCATTCTCCCAACTACTTAGAGGTAAGACTTTAACCGATAAATGTCAAGCCCTGCCACAACAACAACCTCAAACCCAACCTCAAAATCCTCTTCATCCTAATATACCTAACCACCAACAACAAATTCCTCATATTCCTCCTCCTTCAAATGCAACAGATCTCACAAGTTTGTTAGCATCTTTCCTCACCGATTTCAAATCCCTTGTTACTCCACTCATATCACTCCTCACGAATCTCGTATCTCACCTCATTTGAAAAATCCTTAAATGACTCACATCCCTAAACCCATATCCATTCTCCTTTGGAATGCGAATGGTGTTAGAAATCATACAGACGAACTCTCTACTTTACTACTTGACAAGAACATTGATGTGGCACTAATTACTGAAACTCGACTAACCACTAAACAGCACTTCAATATACCACAATACCTGACATATCGTACTGACCACCCTGACGGAAAAGCACATGCCGGTACTGCTGTAATTGTACACCAATCCCTCTCCCATCACGTACTCCCATTACCAATACATAATTTCCTACAGTCCACCGCTATCGTGATAAAAACCTTCTCCTTTCCGGTCACTCTTGCATCAGCGCATTGCCCTCCTAACCGATCCATATCCAATGCCCAATTCAGTTCTCTCCTCGACTCCTTAGGACATCACTTCATCTTGGGTGCAGACCTAAATGCCAAGCACCAACAATGGGGTTCCAGAACCACGAATTCTCGTGCCCGAACCCTGCTGTCTGCACTCAATTCCCAACGTTTTCACCTCCTTTCCCCCAACTCTCCTACCTACTGGCCCACAGATCCCAACCGTAATCCTGATCTTCTTGATTTCTTTATCCACAGCGGCTTAAGTCCCCTCAATTGTTCCATTACACGTCTAAATGAACTTTCCTCTGACCATAGTCCTCTAATCCTTAATGTTTCACTTGAACCTGTTCCCAAACCTTCTCCACCGTCATTCATTAGGGGCCCAGTAAACTGGGACCTTTTCCGCCAAATAATCTCTGATAATATTGATCTCAACATATCCCTCAAAACTCCCGATGACCTTGATAGTGCCGTAAATTCCTTTACTACCACAATCCAACAAGCCGCCTGGACTGCCTCCTTCCCAAAAGACTCCTCCAGAATTCCTATAAAGACCATTCTACCCCAACACCTCCTTAACCTAATCCGCACCAAACGCCGTGCCAGATTATTATGGCAATGTACCCGACATCCTACCGACCGCTGCTCCTATAATTACTACTGCAAACAATTAAAACTGGAATTGGCCACCTTCAGATCACAATCCTTCAACTCCTACCTATCCTCCCTCTCTTCTCGCGACAATTCCCTTTGGAAAACCACAACAAAAATCCTAAATCCTCACCGCATTTCCCATCCTCTCCGACGAGGTGATGGCTCCTGGGCAGCATCTGACGAAGATAAAGCTGAGGAGTTCGCCATTCATCTATCCAATACATTTATTTCACATCCGGAATCCCATCCTGCCCACACCGTACCAGTAGAATAACTCCTTACATCACCAATCCCACTTTCCTTGCCCCCAAAAGCTATTCATCCTTCCGAAGTAAAATTTCAATTAAAAAAACTAATCCCCCGTAAAGCTCCTGGACATGATCTCCTTACACCTCAAATCCTTCGACAACTTCCATCCAAAGCAGTCATATTCCTTACATATATCTACAATTGTATCCTACGCACCACCCACTTCCCTCTGTTATGGAAACACTCCACTATTATCCTTTTCCCAAAACCAGGAAAACCTCTCAATAGCTCAACATCCTATAGACCAATCAGCCTACTCCCAATCCTTTCAAAAATTTTTGAAAAGATCCTTTTGAAACGAATCCTACCCATTATAGAATCCCAAAATATCCCTTCCCATCAGTTTGGTTTTCGCTCTCAACATTCTACTGTTCAACAAGGACTCCGAGTTGTTGATCATATTTCCTCAGCCCTAGAAAACAAGGAATACTGTTCGGGTGGCTTTCTGGACATTGCACAGGCATTTGACCGGGTATGGCACTCCGGACTGCTCTCCAAGCTTAAAATCCATTTACCTCAGTCCTTGTACCTAGTCCTCCGATCCTACCTCTCTGACCGCTCCTTTCGAGTTCGCTGTGGAACAGAATTTTCCAATATCTACTCCGTTAAAGCCGGTGTTCCCCAAGGAAGCGTCTTGGGTCCCGTGCTTTACATCCTCTTTACTGCTGACATCCCTGTTCATCCCGATACTTTTCTTGCAACATTCGCTGACGACACCGCAATCTTATCATCCAACTCTGATCCCGAAATAGCATCCTTAAATCTCCAAAATCACCTCACCTTGATTGAGCACTGGTGTAATAACTGGCGCATTAAAGTTAATGAATCTAAATGCCAACATATTACCTTTACACTCCGACGCAATTCCTGTCCACCAGTACTCTTTAATTCCATCCAGCTTCCTTATTCAGACACAGTCCGGTATCTTGGCTTTCATTTAGACCGAAGACTAACTTGGAACCCGCATACTAGACTCAAAAGACAAGAAATCAACCGACGATACGGCCAACTATACCGACTACTAAGCAGAAAATCTAAACTTTCCATTGAAAACAAGCTACTGATCTACAAGACAATACTGAAACCTAATTGGACTTACGGACTAGAACTGTGGGGATCAGCAAAATTTTCTAACATCAAGCGCATCCAATCCTTCCAGTCTAAAGTCCTTCGAACAATAGTCGATGCTCCTTTCTATGTATCCAACAAAACCCTACATCATGACCTTAACATCCCATTTGTCCTATACCTTATCCCAGAAAAATTCTCCAAATTTCACCAGAACCTTACTTACCACCCAAATCCTCTTGCACAATCCCTATCAAGCATCTCCCATCCCTATAATCCTCCAAGAAGGTTGAAACGGCAGTGGCCTCGCGACCTTTTGTAGATTATATAAATTGGAGTTCTGGCAACGGCCAGATTCTTCACTCAAGACATGTGTGTATGTGGCTAAAGTGCTCTCGACCAATCTCCGCTGGCTTTAGTACCAGTGACGCGGTTGGGAGAGTAGCGCAGGGTTCTCCTGGAGTTCCCTCGCCTGATTGTATATAGGTATGCATGTGTTTTTTTTTTTTTTTTTTCCTTAGTTTTAATTTTCTTATTTTTTAGGTAATTTTATTTTATTGTCTATTGTATATACTTTTGATTATTATTTTGTTCTATTTATTTTATTTTTTTGTACATATGGTGTGAATGTCATCCTACCTCACTATAACCAATGTCCAACAGACAGATTGTTATAATACTCAATAAAGAAATTTAAAAAAAAAAAAAAAAAAAAAAAATAATATCCCTGGCCAGTTTTTCGCAAATTTACTCTAATTCAATTTTTATTTTAATAGATGTATTTAAAGTTGTTTAAATTTGTCTAAAACTGATAGGAAAGTTGATTCACGATATTTTTCAAATACCTTTATTGTTGTATTTATGTTTTGAAATTGGGGTTATTCACTTTTCTATGAAATCTCCTTTTGTCTGATACTTTATTCATCAAAATCCATCTTTCATGAGAGCCGAAAAAGCGACCTACACTAACATATTATATGTACTCTAGATTATTTTCTAAAACGTTTGTTTAAGAAGAATGAAGTTGGATGATGTTTTTTTTCTCCGGAGAGAATTGATGATTTCCTAATTATCTATAATGATTATTTATATGATGAATAATTTAAAGGCATTGAGTGTTCTATCTATTTCTCAAAAATGATAAATGCTAATAGTATGTTAAGCATCAAATAAAATAATTCTATATGAAACTTAGAGGAGGAGTGGAGCCATTAAACATTCATCTGAGCGAGAGGAATGTTAATTAATTGAGATGCTAGCGACATCTATCGGCTCTACCCCCAACTAATTATCTTCCCCTCATATCTGCTTTGGAAATGTCATAACTGATCGTCCTATATTAACTAACATGGCCCATAACTATCACTATGCATATTAAGTTTTGAGAATTATATTCATTCCTCTTTGTTCTATTAATGACTAAACATTCTTTAGTAAATTCCAGAAGGAGTTATAATTATAAAATAATTCAATACGTAACAAGATAACAATGAGACCTAGTTGGATCTACAGACTTTAATAGTGAGGGACAGCAAAATTTTCTAACATCGGACGCATTCAATCCTTAAGTCCAAAATTCTTCGAATAATAGTTGATGCTCCTTTCTATGTAAATAACAGAATCCTACAAAATGAACTTAATATCCTAAATGTCTTATCCGAGAAAGATTTTGTTGATTCCGTCAAAACCTTACATATCATCCGAATCCGCTTGCACAACCCCTATCTAGCTCTACCCATCCCTACAATCCTCCTCGAAGGATTAAGCGGCAGTGGCCCGAAGAGCTGGTGAAAGCATATATGGTCCTTGTATAATACCAGTAATGAGAGGCGCTTAGATCTCCTAGAATCCTGTCTTTTCTTCCACAGTTAGGGGAAAAGACATGGCTCGGAGTTCTTGATAGAATAAATTTCGTAAATATTGTATACAAGTTTCCAAGTCTGTTCGTAAATATTGTATACAAGTTTGCTTGACGGAGACACTCAATAAAGTTAGAATCGGTAATAATTTGTCCGAAAAATTTGAGGTTCGTTCGGGCTTAAAACAGGGGGATTCTCTTTCGCCTGTCCTGTTCAATTTGGCATTAGAACATGCCATTAGGGAGGTAATGCGAACCGAGAAAGGGTTGGACCTGGGCGGGACAACATCCGTGCTGGGCTATGCTGATGATCTGGTACTGTTAAGCGAAGACGTTGAAACTATAAAACTAAATACGACAACGTTAATGAAAGCCGGGAAAGAACTAGGACTCGAAATAAACGTGGATAAAACAAAATATATGGTTAGCTGCAAAAATGGCGATACTACTGGTGACATCGATATAGATGGTAATATGTTTGAACAGGTAGATAAATTTAGGTATCTAGGTTCAACGATAACTAGAAAAAACGAAATTGAAGAAGAGATTAAGGTTAGACTGAAGGCGGGAAATGCTTGTTATTTTTCTGTGACAAAACTACTTAGTTCGCGCCTCTTGTCCCGTAACTTAAAAATTAGAATCTATAAAACAATTATCTTGCCTACAGTTCTTTATGGATGCGAAACTTGGCCGCTTACATTAAGGGATGAGCAGCGTCTTAAGGTTTTTGAAAATAAAGTATTGCGTAGAATATTCGGACCGAAGAAGGATGAGTTAACCGGAGAGTTCAGACGGTTACACAACGCCGAATTGCGTGAGCTGTATCCGGGTAATATAATTGATGTAATTTCATCGCGGCGAATCAAATGGGCTTGTAAAGTTGTTGGGCTTAGTAACGAGAGAATTCCTAAAAGGTTAATATTTGCTGTGCCGAATGGTAAGCGTCCGAGGGGTAGACCGAAGCGAAGGTGTGAAGATTGCATTAAAGCCGATCTGAAGGGACTGGGTTTGGACGGCGAACGGTGGAGGGAGATGTGTAACAAGCGATTGGTGGTGTCGGCATCGAACCTTCGGGTTCACTAAGCCTTATTATTATTATTATTGTATACAAGTATATGTGTATTTAAGTAGTTTTTTTATTAGTTTATTTTATATTTGTTTATATACATTTACTTTTAGTATTATTATTTTGCTGTTAAATTCATGAACATAGTGTGAATGAGCTACTTTTCTATCACTATCACTATTGTCTTTAAAAGTGATAGATTGCAATATTTTTAGAAAAAAAATCTATTTGAGATGTTACTCAGAGCTTTTAGTGCTTTGCATCAAATTCATTTAAAATATTTTATTACATACATATATCTTATAATATATATCATAATTTTTAGTTGTCATGTAGGATTTTGCCGTTTTAACATACCCTTCCAAGCTAACTCCGTCCACTTTGAATGTTGTTGAACAGTAAATCAAATGTCTTTTTTTCATGGGGGGATAGGGAGTTACGATAATCTTATGGGGGGTTGGATGATAATACACTTATAATTTGTTACTAGAAGTCTATTTTAACAATTCTTTATATTAACATATAATAATGAATATTTAATTAAAATATACAGGGTATCCCGTAAGTAGAGGGAAACATTTGAACGATTGATAGTAGACATCAGTGTCAATAAAAAATTCATATAAACAACTGCCCTACAGAAAAGTAGGAAATTTAATTAGGTATGTGTAACCTTAAGTAGCCTCTACGTAACAATGAATGTATCAATAGAATTCCAAAAAGCAGATGGATAGATAGAATCAACATAGATGAAACTGACATGAAGGGAAAGATAGCCCAAGACAGGCAGAGTTGTTGAGACGGCAAAAGATCTAAATGGTCTTTAATGCTAACAGAAAAAAAATAAGTAGGAAATGTGTTTTTTAAGCGAGTCACATTTTTGATGAATTCAAATATCATAGAAAATATTTAATTTAAGCAACTAAACTTGGTTCCATAGCTTTTTTTTTTATCTATTTATTGAATAATAATACAATCAGCCACTGCTGGAGGGCTATAAGTATTAGGGCTAAGAGTTCTCATTCAAACAATATATACAAATAATAGAGAAATAAATATAAATATAAAAAGTAAATAAATAATACTTATGAAGAAAGTAAATAAAAGAAAAAAAAAGTAAACAATAACATAAAATAGAAACTTCTAAACACATTCATACCTATATACAATATATACAATCGCCCAGGAATCTGCGAGCCAGGCTTTTTCCCCCACATATGGAAGGCATAGCAAGACTCCAGGAGATCCCAGTGCCACTTTTCCAGCCACATCACTAGTATTAGAAGCCAGGGTTCCATAGCTGGAGCGGGGTGGCCGAATGGGCTTACGTGTGTGCACAGCACCGCGAGTTGCCCGGCAACCAGATAACTAAGTTTTGAGATTGAAAAAAAAAAGAGTTCGCGTCCCGGTGCCAGATGGGATTTTAAATTCTCCGCCACAATCCTCCGACCCGAGAAAATCCCGTATAGCCTAAAAGGCGAGGTAGGAAATAACAGAAAAAAAATAAGTTCCATAGAAAACTGGATAAAATTTACTTTACACTAAAGCAGATTTGTCATTTTTTTATGATCCTTTGTCTGTACTACATTCACCCCACTTTAAGAAAAACTTTCTTGTTTAATAAGCTTGAAGTCCATATTAGTTAAATTGAGGTTTATTATGAAATATTTTGAGATTCATCTCACATTGTATAAAGGAATGATGTGATTAATCCAGCCAAATATTTAATTTCTCACTTTTCTGTTGGAAATTGGGCAATTGTTTATATGAATTTTTTGTAGATATTGATGTCTACTATCAACCTTTTAAATATTTCCTCCTACTTACGGAACACCCTGTGGATGAAACTGAATAAGGTGTCTCTAACATATATAGGTGTCTAATCCATAGCACCCACATAAGTTTAAATAAATAAATAAATAAATACATAACTTCATTTCTTTACGTTTTTTCGATAATGACACAATTTCTATAACCTTTACTGTAACTTTCAGGTTTCTATTTCACGGTTCGTAAATATCTACTTACAGGTTTTTACACAAGGCAGTAGAGAAAAAATGAAACATTGTGTGTTTGATTTTGTGAGATTGTGACCAGAAAAGTTCAAAACTGTATTAAAAAAAAAATATCCTTTCAGGATTTTGCAGTGTAGCTATCGATATTCAATATATGTTGTTAATTTTGGTCAACCCTAATTAACTTTGGAAATTCAAAATATTTTACTTTAATCGCAAGTATTTGGTCACGTATGATTATATTGAAATATTCATGACCTAGATAAATTAAATAAGAACTTCAGTTAAACCTAAAAATGTTCCATTGGCTCTTGGGAAATTTTTTTGTGATGAATAATACATTTAGCAATTGTTAAATAAAGCTGGATTTCGATAGATGTATTTTTAATTATAATTCGTTTTCGGCTTTTATCTTATCAATTAACTATGCATACTGTTTGATGTAGTCCTGTGTTAGGGTCCCCCCTCCCTCAGTTGGTGCAGGAAACATATTGACGATACTTCATTTAAAATTTATTTCCACACGAGGCCACTATTTCATAACGCCATTACCCTAAATGGGAGGGACCTGGTGCCAGTCTGGATAATTTCAAATATATTGACTGTTTAATGAAATCTCTTAAATTGGACATTTATAAAAAAGTACTTTTTAAAATACTATCAGTTCTTAAATAGACAGACAGAATTGAGTATTTGAATTAAACAACGAAAAATATGTTAACCAAAACCTGAATATTAACTGAAAGATGCAAAATTGTTGAAATTGTTCAAATAAATAATTCAACTGAATGCATAGTTTACAATAAATGTTAGTTTACTTACTTTTTTTTTTCTAATGAAGTAATTTTCCTAACAGCATTTTACAATGGACAGTTAAATTTTATTATTTATTTTTTACATTCTTTCACTTTCAATTACCTATATATGAAATAAATAGTAAGGGCAAATATTGCGAACGTGAAAAATTTCGAATCCGAGTTTTCAATAGAAATACACTTTTTGAGTTCTCTTCAGTCTAAAGTACCAAGTTTCGCAATGTAGTCTGTGTGTGCGTATGTATTTCAACAGTCTAGCTCAATACCGAAAAGTTGTAGGACATTTAAATCGCGTAAATAGGGTTTATAATTTAACAATAATTGTACTCTGCTAATTTAAAAAATTTACTTTCATTTATTGATATATCAATATTTTTTTTTATGTTTAATAATATTATACTTATATCAAAATTTTATAATTATAGATTATTTTTTAATGTTTTATCATAGATCTCAAATAATATAATTACATTTACACATAGGAACTTGCACTACATAAACAGTAGTGGATGGTTTTAGTTTATAGTTAAAGTTTCATGAATTATCACTTTTTGTTTCTGTTTGCTTCGACCCCCATAAATTATGTAGTCCATTTTCAAGAGGAGTGGGGGGGGTGGGGGGAGGCTAATGGTGTCAGTCTTAGATTATTAGTGTCCTTTATTGTTCAGATGGCTTTATACTTCTCCTTTTAGGTCCTTTATAACGCTACCAGGCTGTGAAAGTATTTGAATCAATCTGAAATGAATTATTACATAAAAATGTCGATTTAAAGAAAAAATAGAAATAAAGAATGATTAGAAGCTAAGGGCGAAAAAAAATTATTACCTGAAATATAGTATCATATTTATAAAAATAGAAATATTTCAGAAAAAAAAAATTCCCGGATTTTCTACGTAATTTTCATACAGTCCATTACACTTAAAACAAAAGTAGTAATTCATATCTGTACACCAAAAGTAAAGAAGCTATAAAAATTTTAAAAAAAGTTACTGCATTATTTAATTTAAAAATAGACATGCTGTCGTTTACCTACGGAGCACAGATATAATAAGTGGTATCACACCAAAAAATAAGATTATAAAATAAAAATATCTTCCTAGTGTATTCTTACAATTAGCTATAAAACTATAAAATTTAAATGTACCGGTAGTAGACACTGTTGAATTCATGAACGATTAATGAGCTTTTTAGAGATTTTAAATATAAATAAGCTTTTAGCTGACACACTCAGAAAGGCGATATATGAACAACAGCTGATTTCCTGCTCTAATGGCCGCTTGATAGTTCCTTTTCGTTATTAATGTTATTAATTATTATTTTTGAGGAAGGATATGGTCCTGGGTAGCGGTCATAAATAGACTGAAATAGTGAAAACAATGTTTTATTTTAAAGCAACGTTTCGATGAAACTCCTTCCTGAACACACCTCCCTGAAGAAGATCGGCAAAGTCGGGTCGAAACGTGAAATAAAATAGTTTTTCCACTATTTTAGTCTATTTATGACCGCCACACCGGACCGTCTCCTTCCTCTGAAGTAAATAACGGTCAACTATTAAGTATTCAATTAGTATTTTTGAATTCTATCTCTATAAACTCTTATAATGGGTGATAAATATTCAGGATGCAGTATTTTTTATTTTTGCCAACGTTTCAACCCAAACATGTGGGTCATCTTCAGGGCTGAAAATGTTTTTTTTTAAATTACAATCAGAGATATAATAGTATACGACCGCTAATTATAAACAATAAACTATAGTGATTGATGGCACATGTATCTTAAATAATATTGTAATACACATATTAAAATAGTTATACAAACTAAAAATAAAAAATAATGTATATAATCCATTTATATAAATTAGTAATATTTTCTCTTACTAACTGTGGTTTAGGCACTGAGGTTGTTCATGTACTGACACATGTTTGGTAGGTAAGTAAAAAGGTCAGGGGGGGAGAGGGAGGATTTCCCACTCGTCCTTTTTCAGATAGCAAAAGGTAAGTAAACAAGGTTAGAGGGGAAGGGAGGGTAACATTTGTTTTTTGTAGAATATATATAATTTGCTGACAAATATTTCAGACGTGTACAATATTTGAATTATTTCATATGGTTACAGAAATGTGACTATTGACTAGTATTAAAATGAACATAAGCAAAAGGTGCCAATTAATATAAATATAGCTTAGTTTTATAGCAAGTATACAAGGGTTAGATGAATAATTTTTATAATAAAGACAATTTCAATGTATGAAGATGATACTTAGGAAAACATATTATACAATATTTATCATAATATAAGTTTGTGTTATATTAAGGATTACATAGGCTATTGTTTCAGGAGGCGGAAAATATTTGAATATGTATTGCAGATCTTTTCTTTGTCTACTTTATGGTTTACCGGATTCTTTTTTTCCAAATTAATTATTATTTATTTATTATTTCAATGGAATTTACAACTGTATTACATAGAGAATACAATAAGTAAATGAGAAATTTGTAACATGGCATGTACAACATGAAGAGAAACTACCCATTGGTAGAACTCAAATCCAAATTAATGAATATAGATTCCGATAGTAGTTGTTTTTGGTGATTGGGAACTGTGGCGAGTATGGTAGGGTTTTCGAAATCAAATGTGTGGTTTAGGGTTATGGCGTGTTTTGCTAGTTTTGAGGCAAACGGGTTTCGTGTGGAGATGCTATATTTGTGTTGATAGATTCGTTTTTTTAAATAGATTTTGGTTTCTCCTATATAAGAAGAATTACAGTTTGGGCTAGAGCATGTGATATGGTATACAATATTTATTGTTGTAGGAGCGGAACAGGATATTTGAGTTTGGTGTATTAGATTTCTAAAATTTTTAAAAAAGACTGCGTCCTGAATATTTATCACCCATGATATGAAGAACAGTCGACTAACTTCCTTCAACTATAAACTCTTATAGATTTTTAGTCATTCATATATTTAAGAAAGGAATTATAAACTATTCAATTGAAAACTTTTATATCTGCAGCATACAGTGTAAAATAGTTATGATTATTTAAAAAATACAATAAAAGTTACTTTCGAAGTGATAATTCATACTCACAGTTAAGTATTATATATTTAATAAAAGAAGTTTTCAACATATAATAGGAAACCTTTCAATCTGCAGTAGGAAAGAGTAAAACTGTTGCCAAAGCAATGGCCGATAAAGGTTATGTTGGAGATAGACGAGCACATTCACCTGAACGAGTGACGTCACGCAGGCACAGTGCTCCCCTTATTATCGTTATAAGTCGCAGTGAGGTAATTCTGTGCTTAGATAGGCCGCAAACATTTTTTTATATATTTTATTGTTTTTATTTTTATTTATCACTAAATACACACATCCATACACATATCGTCGGTACGATGTTAAAATAAGTTATATCATTATTCTCATTTATATCTTTGTTAGGTTATCTGTTGTTAGGTATATGTTATAGTAACGTTAATTATAATCGAAAGTTTGTATCGGTTAAGATTCACATTCGTTACTTTAGCATGGTGCCAATGATACATTCCACTATTTTTCAAATTTTCGTCACCTAAATAATTAAATATTAATTGTTTCTAAGGCTTGATTAATAAAAATCACATAAAAATGCCAGAGGTCAAAGAGGTCAAACGCGGCCTAGAGGCCACAGGTGTACCACCTATGCTCTACAGTTATTTTATTGATTATTTTGCTATCTTAATTGCTTCGGGCTGTGTGAAAAATGTGTAATTGTATTTAGAGGAGGAAAAATAAATCACCGTTTCAAGGATTAAATTTTCTTACACCAAACTTTTTCTAACTTTAGAAATGCAGTTCATTATGTTTTTGGTTTGTTGTAATCTTGAAATCAGATCTTCGGTTCCCTAAGTCACCTGTTTTAGCGTTACGATTGAAAAAACTCTTTTCCTATAATTTTACCTCCTTCGATGTTTATAATAAGTTACACTTCAAAGTGAACCTTTCCCTTCTTTAAACCTTGGCAATATCCAAATTCCTCAGAAAGACAAAGTTCAATATCTTGGATTGACATTTGACAGAAGAATGACATGGGGACCACATATCAAAAACAAAACAAAAACTCTAAACCTAAGACTACGACTATTGTACTCACTCCTTGCAAGACATTCGGAAATAAAACTTAGACAGAAATTGAATGTTTGTACTTACCTACTTCAGCCCATTTGGACCTACGCTTTACAGATATACGGGGCAGCCAAAAAGACTCAGATACGTAAACTACAGACTTTTCAATCTAAAACTTTCAGGACTATCACCAAGATTCCATGGTACGTTAGTAACATTACTTTACATAAAGGCTTACAGTTGCCAACAGTTAACAACCACATACGAACCCAGTACAAGACATTTCATAATAACTTACACGGACATACCAACTCATTGATTTGAGGCATGGCCACAACTAACATGCCCGACAGCACTCGAAGGAGGCTTAAAAGAAGCTGGATGAGGGATCTCCTCCATTAACTATAAATATTACATTCAAGTCAGGAAGGACGCCGATGGGTACTCCTCTCCCTCAAGCCTATTCCATGGCCTTTGAACCTTCTACATCTTGACATCACACACGCTGCTTGTAGAAACTTCTGACAGGTGTGAGTTGAAAAATTAAGTTAGTAAAAAAAAAATTCCCTCTTAAGAAAGGTAGCCAATTCTACAGTAAAAGAAAAAAAAATGTTCGTAAACGAATGATGAGTGGTGTAAGATGGGCGGGGAAGATGTACTATTTTAGTATGGTATCTTCGTGTTTCGGGTAGTGTGTGGGAGACTCTCACTTCAGGAGCAACATGGGAATATAAATGTCGGATATATATATATATGAGGATGAGGTGGGTATGTTCATGTTAAAAGAAGGTGCGAAGTGTTGCGAAATCACGGAGAAATTTATTGACCCTATTGAGAAATTTATTGACCTCGAAAGTTTTGGTTTGTTTAATTTTTGGTTTCAGTATCCCACTTTAGCAAAAATGGAAAAAAGAGAGATTCTGATCTTCTTATATTAATGATAAATTTTACAATCCAATAGTATAATAATATATAGCAGTAGGAATATATATTTTTTTGTATAAAAAAAATAAAAAAGTCATTGGCCTTAAAAGAAGAAAGCGCAGTTAGAAGGAGATTAGTAAGGCAGAGGGGGGAGGGGAGAGGACAGGACTCCGCCTGCAATTAGTGCCTCTCCTATCCGCCTGTAATTAAACCGCGCTGTCGGCGATGGCACATTCTAAGCACAAAAAATCTTCCTACCTTCCCTACTTAAAAGCATCTGTATTCCTTTTATTTATCTACATATCTCTGGCATCTGTGAATAGAGGCGAAGTACTAATTTTGACTAATGTGATAAAACCTATTTTTTTCATCCTGAAACAATTTCAAGAGGCATTTGGCCTGCTTGAGTCAGCTCTGGCGTTTTTGCGCAACTTTTATTAATCAAGCCCTAGAACCAATTAATTTAATTATTTAGGTTACGAAAATTTGTGGAATATATTATTGGCACCATGTTAAAGTAACAAATGTGAATCTTAGCCACTGCAGACTTTCCATTATGATTAAAGTTACTATAGCATGTACAAAACAACACATGTACCTAACAAAGCTATAAATGCAAATAATTATGTTACTGATTCTGTTCTTTCGATCACCGTTAAATTTGACGTTTTGTCACAAGTTGGGCCAGGGAACATCTAAAACTAACGAACTTACTGAAACGAACAAAATTGAAAAATATCATTTTTTACATTCGTTTCTTTAACACGGTGCTATATGTATAGACATTGATTGATATTTCCATCTTAATATTTTAATAATAATAATAATTATTATTATTTATATCAAGTTCAATTACATAACTTTGTGGGCGTGTCAGAGAAACAATGCTTAGTTAAGAGTTAACTTCTGCCCACTCCTTCGTAGTAGGAATCCTTTCCCGTGATTGGGCCGTAGATTAAATTAGAGCACTATAAAGATGGGGAGGGGGCACCCTGGGGCCGTGGGAATCGATTATGTTTAGAAAGGTATCGAATCAAATATTGGACCAGAGCCATTTCCTCTTGGATGTGTTCCGCCCACTTGCGGATATTGCACTCCATCAGCCATATTGAGCTGGAGTGCGCTCTCATTTTTCGTGCTAGTTTTGTATTTTTAGTTTTTTATTAAATTAAAATTGAAATATGAACTGCTAAAGACTTCATTTAATAAATATGATATTTGTAAATATATTTTTGTCAAAATTATATTTATATCGATTCATTGGAAGTTTAAATATGTAAGTTAGTACCACTTTTCAATATTAACGATATCAATTATATGAAATAGAAAAAGATCAACAATTAGTAATTTCGCAGGTATTTTTTTTTTACTTTGTTGCATTATTGTTTTGTTATGATGACTAATTCTATTCAATATAATTTTCTTCTTTTTTTTTCTTTTTTCTGGGAAGTTGTATGACATCATTATACGGACATATTAAACAAAATTACAATTAAATAGAAATGAAATTGCAGATATATAAAATAATACATACAGATATATTAACAACAATAGTATAAAAATAAACAGTTAGATCCAAATGTCAATTGTCTTCACTATGGCAGACACCCAATAATTAGTCTAAAAGCAAGATGTTGCTCTAGATGTTATATACCTAGATTATTATAACATGAATTAGAAGCTGACGATGGAGCACATTATTTTTAAGGTAATTACAAATTTATTGTGACAACAAAATTCTGACATGTATTGTAACATGCACTATATTTTAAATCAAATTTTTTTTTAGCCTTGTATCCACAGGATCACTGGGATTGTGATTCTGAAGATGGGAGTAAATATCCCGAAACGTAAACGTGTAAACATGCAATTTTGATAATACAACAAATGCATTCAATTGTTGCTAAATGGAAGTAATCATTGCCAAATAACTAAGAATATAATTTTATTATTCGGAGATACACCTTAAACAAACTCTTTTATACTTCACAAACTTTATTTCACTTATTTCTCATTTTTGCATTCGACAACGTACCGGGCAACTTCGCCGTGATTTTCTTGGAAATGTCTTTGAAATATCATATATTGGTGTACTATAATTTAGGAAGAACATGATGGGTACTATACTTATCTAAAATGGGTCCACTATCATAATTTTTCAGAATATTTGTTTATTGTCACTTCTATGACAGGAATGAATAGAAAAATGAAGGAAAAGATATAAATTAATCAGCACTTTTCGATGAATTGTTGAAGATCAGCAGATGGTCTGATGGAAATAACATGAATGAAATATCCGGGAAATAAATACCTTCCCCGGAAACATGGATGGATATTTCCTATAAATATAGCTTCCTTTGCTTGATTCGATTATCATGGTTTATTCAGAATGAGGATCTCTTATCCAGTATCTTTTTAATCACCGCTTCGTATTCAACTATGTAAAGCAGATACAAGGCATGTAGAAATCAATATGTAGGGTTTTGTTATTCACTTACCGAGAAAATCCAGTTAGCAATAATATTTTTGATTCGAAGTTTTAAGTAAATGAGAGAAGTATGTATGTTATGTTATGGTTATTTATGAAGAACTAGCTGACCCGTGCGAATGCTCCACACAAACCTAATAATTATATCTGATTTTAATAGATAAGGGAGAACAACTTCCATTCAATAAAGTTTCATATGCAAAGGTTTATTTCATATATTTGGTAAGTTTAACTGTTTATGAATAGGATTTATACTATGCCATGGTTTAATCATTCTATTCCTTTAAACTTATAATTTAAATATTAGCCTATTACTTCAATAGATTATCATAAATTAACAAAAGCTTCTAAGCATTGCTTTAAACATCCGATGACGAAAAAAAGCCTCAAATTCTCAGGGAGAAATATAGTTAGTCCAATCATGATGTATGTTACTTTATTATTAAAAAAAATCGAAAGGGGATTTTTAATATTAAACTACAATGGTAAAGATCTAATTTTAAATGCTATTGTAACCGAAGCACATAGAAAAAAAAATACCAACAATGTTTAATGGAAGACAAATTTATATAAATAAAAATGAAATTAATATTTTTATTAATTAAAAAGAATATAATGTTTTGAAATTATGAACTGTACCCCGGAAACAAAGGCAAATTCTCAATCTGATAAATAACTACCAAGAAGCGACACAATCTTTGCAGTGTAACAGATAGCTGTAACTCTGCACCAAATTGTCCAGTTTCGATGATTTTGTTTACATTTTGTAGGGAATTTAGTAAGCTTTGAAATTCTCATAATGAGCCGAAAATTTCGTCGTTTTGGAGTTATTCCCAAATTATGAATTAGTTTGTAACGTCATGATTCGTTGAGACGGCATACATCATATGGTTTGCAACCTTCCACTTTTACATTCACTTTTATTTCATTCCAGGTATAAAATTAAGGATCAAAATTATGATTCGCGCAGTCTACGTGATATTCGCTTTCTATTGATACCTCATTCGTCAAAATCCATCACTCCTTAGAGCCGGAAAAGGGATATATATTTGAGAAATAATATATAAAAGTTTTAAATTAGTAAGAAGTAATAAATGTATTAGTTTCTATCTCAATTTTATTTTTGAAGATTTTTAAAAAAGTGAGTCAAGTAGTTTGAGTCGTTTATTATGGGTCTTAGTAAGATGGTCTATGGGGTTCGTCTGAGGCATTTTATTGTTTTCTATGTATATTCGAGGCCAAGTATTTCTCCGGACGGTTAATGTAATGTGTTTCGATTTATCAAAGTGGAGTTTTCCATAATTTGTACCAGTCGTGTAATTTAAGTGATATTGTAACGTTATTGGGCAGGATTTTGATATTTTGTTAGAATTGTCGTGTTGTCAATACAAGTTGCAATCAATGTGTTATTGTTAATAGTTATGTCGTTAGTGGATACAATAAATAGTAGGGAGCCAGAACCTTAGGTTAATCCTGCCAAGACTGGACGTAGAAGAAATGACCTACCGAACTGAGAAAAATCTCTGGAAAAGGAAAATATTGAAGAATGAGGAAGCATGTGTGCGGTAGTATAGACTTGACTTAGTCAAAAGCCTTAATTCAATTTAAAACCGGAAAATAAAAAAATAGCAATTTATCAAAAGAAATTTTCAGATTTTGAGTTGATTTATGACAAATGTTATATATAGAAACGTAACATTAGATATTCAGGATTATAAATGTATATAGGTCTACTAGAAAAGAATAAAACCGGCGCCATATAAAGCTAATCAGAGAGGAGCAAATCAGGATGTTTATATTCAGAGTAGAAGAGCGGGATGCGAAGAAAGGGCCCAATAAAAGGCATAAGAAGAAGAAGTGGAGGAAGGTGAAGCACAAACAACCTCGAGGCCCGGCCCCTAACGAACAAAAACTTGTCGAACTCTTCAAGTCGCCTCTTCTTCAAACTTCTTTCTTGCTCAATTTTCTATGCATTCTTTTTAAAGGAACATAGAGAAAATTTGATATAACAACAAATACTAATAAATAAATAAAAATCTACCGTGTGAGATTAAGAACACACAATACATATAAAAACAATACCACAGCCAGATTAATAATATGAACTATTGCTTCCTCACTACCAAAGGCTTTGTATTCGTGCGATAGATTAAATAAATGTGCTCAGAACAGAAAATTTTCAATCGTGCTTTACGTTTCAGACATGAAGGATCAAATCTGGTTCGGTATCTCTCTGTCTGTTAGTAATCAAATTGATGTAACGAGTTTATCACCTACTACCGTTTAACCAATTTTTATGAAATTTTCAGGGATTGTACGGGATGGCGCCTAGATGGTTCCAACTCAATTATATCAAATTTCACTGAGCGGTTCAGGTTATGCATGCGCAAACGTTTAGATATGACTATATTTTTAGATATGACAATATTTCAGAAATAAAGTTTGATAAAAGTTATTAGTAAAACAATAATGTAGTGCCAATTTTATTGAATTCTATTCACTTCTTTCTCTTATATATGCCCACAGGTGTTATCCTTTATATTATCTCTATCTCTGATACTATCTATATCTCTAAAACCCAATGTTCGATTAGGCTCAAATTTGAAAAGAACAGATCGGAAAAAATCTTCAGATTTCTAATCTGAAAATGTATTATTTGACATGCCTATAGTTTGAAAACGGCGCATTCGATTTCACCCAAACTTGTTGGAAATTTGAAAATAGTATAGAAATTACTTATTGTTAATTTCATGGAATTCCATTTAATAATAAAAATTAATATAAATAATTGGTTACAGTATAATGGCTGTGAAGTGTAGAATGCATTGATCATATGGAGTGGGAGTATGGTTATTAAAGTATTTTTATGGAGTTATAAAATTTCAAGCTTTTTTCAAAAAGTTAATTAATACTGTATTGTTTCTTCGATTACGTACGTGTTAATAGCATGTCACTTACTGCCATTGTAACTAAATAATTAAAAATAAAATGTGTACCACTACAATCCATTAAATGTCTTGGGTTTAGTACTATTTAGGAAAAGCACTGTTTCTTATTATATGGTTGTGCAAGGAGGTGATTTGACCGATATCACGCTCAACTTCCAGGTTTTCCCCTTTAATCATTGATTTTAATTAAGATTACTCAGTTATAGAGGCTGGGTGTCCCCCAGGAGAATCTACCTACCCAGGGTCCCCCCACGGCCAATGAAACAGAATAAATAATTTTTCTGCCATGAGCCGAGACTCGAATCTGGGACTTTTAGCATGGGAAGCTTTAATTCCCTACTACTGAGCTACCTCACTTCCATAAACAAATAATTTGAACAAGTTTATTTATGATTTATAGCATCCCTTTGAAACTCTTTCACTTAAATCTCCACTTAAGAGATGAAACAAATAAACTGATAAATCAAGAGAAGCTCAATCTTCTCTTTTATTGGCCAATTTCTTGAAACTGTTAGCCTTTTTTTATAAAATCTAATAAAAACTTTAAAAATAACTTCACGGCTCAGACTAAGGGATTAATATTCTTGTTTTGCCTCAGTACCGCTTTTAGGCATTGAAGTATGTTCTTAAGTTGGCAAGTACTGTATTTACCTCAAACAATTTCTAGTTTATTACTGTATTACTATTAGGTTAAACTCCATCATTATGAAAATCATCATATATAATATTATATACATTACTTTATTTATAGTATTGAACAGACATGATTAAATAAATGCATATATTTTTTAGTTTATTTTACCTATTTTAATTATATTTTTTTAAATAAAACAAACCGAATAGAAAAAAAAAACCTGTTTATGATAAAATGAATGAAATAAAATGTGTACCACTACAATCCATCAAGGTGTTGGGTTGAGTACAATCTGAGGAAGTACTGTTACAAGGCCAACGGTTGTGCAGGGAGGTGATTAAGCCAATATCACTCTCAACCACCAGGTTTTCCCCCTTAATTAATTATTTAGTTATGAGTACCTACTTTTAAGAGCCTGGTTGTGCGTCAGGACGGTTTCCCACCGCTGATGAAAAATTACTAATCATCAGCCAGATTCGAACCTGTAACTTTGAGCTGGGAACGTCAATGCTCACCCACTCGACTACCCAACTCCCTCATATATAACAAAACAATGAAAGAGTAATTTTAAAAATTCACCGCTCAAGGACACTTAAGACCTAAGCAGTTGAGTTTCCGAAAAAAAACTTAATCAAATCTAACTTGCTTTGTTTATATAGATGAGAGGATGAACTAAAATAGAAAATGATGACCTCCAGTTCATTTCCAAGAATAATAATTTTTAAATTACTTATACTAAATACTACTTATTTATACCAAATATCTTGTTTTTGTTTCAGGTAAGTTTGGCTCTGTTTGCGATGTTCCTTAAGAAGGCAAAAGCCTTAAATGGTTGTACAGGTATGTATTATAATACATGAAGATATACAAACTCTAATGATATTATCATAATATCTTTTTGGAACACCACATGTAAAACAGATTATCGTTAAATATAATCGAGCAGTAATTAAAATAAAATGAATTAACAGAGGTATAATATAATCTTCTATGTTGTTCTCTCTATTTCGCACACACACACACACACATGTATATTATGTTATGGTAGAACGAAAAGGTTTATATGTAAAAAAAGTATTTATAAGTCATACTGTAATAAAAATGTATTGTCTATTTGTTAATATTACGGATTATACGAGTATCACTCCCAAAATAAACAATCTTGAAATGCCCGACATGCGGCGCATAGTTTATGAATCATACAATTTGCTCGAAATAACAGACTCAGCTTCTGCAATACTTTAATAGAGTTCGCTACCTCAAATCGCAGAACATACAAGTGAGGGTGGAAAAAAGAGTCAACATTTCACATAAAGTAATACGCTCATTATAAATACATATTCTGAAGAACTTTTTAATAGAATAAATAGGAGATGATCATTAAACGTTACATTAAATACACATCTATTGATTGTGAATACCGTAACAGGTGAGGATAAATGATATTATAATGATATTTTATAATGATATTTTATAAAAAAACTAGTTGTTTATTAAAGGTAAAAAATTGATTTTGAGTGGTTCATATTAGTGTAAATAAAGTTGTCAGAATTTTATTTTAACAGAATTTAATTAAATATCCTGCAGATTTAAATATAATATTTTGATTTTACATTTCATTATATCAGCTCTCTTATAGCCCCAATTAATAAAATAACTATTAATTATTTTACATCAGTTATTTGTTGCATCTTCTTCGTGCGCCAAATTCTTCTAATGAAGTTTTAAATCCAACCTATTGCCTTCATGAAATACCCTACAATAGACAGACAACCATAGAAAGTTTTTACAATAAATAGAAAATTATTTACTAACAAATTATATACATGAAGAAAGAGGAAGTTGTAATAATATATATATATATATATATATATATATATATATATATATATATATATATATATATATATATATATATATATATATATATTTGTAGATTATCAAGGTAAGACAGATTCAATATGTCAATGAGATTCAATGACCACACCTTCTCCAATGAGAAGATAATACCGGTTTGTATGCAACTGTTACATGAACTCTATTATTGAACTAAAGTAATAATGGCTAACTAAATAATAGATCTTAGTTTACAGTTAACATATAAGGGATTGGTAGTAGAGTATATACATAAGTTAGGTATAGCCAATGGGAACGCAGGACACAAACAGAGGATACAAATCAAAGAGCTAGAGTGGATCCTATTGGCTATCCGTGCTAATTACTCGCGGAGTCAGCTTAGTAATTTCCAATCTATATCTGATATTGACAGCCACGTCACCCAGCTTCATAATTAACTTGTCTTCCCCTCAGCTCCAGGGTCTGGTGTGGATATTATCTTAATCAGAATTAACACAATAAATAAATCCTCACAATCTCGACAAAGTGGTTATAAATTCAAACATTTCAGGTCCAATTAACGAATTATAAATTAATTACATGCGATATGTATCAGAAAACAAAAAATTAATTCATCAAAAGTCTGCCTTGCTGAAGGTATAACTTCCACTTCATTTTTATTGGTTGCATAATAAAATATGGATATATGGATACTTTTCTCTAATTTTAAAGGAAATGTATAGGTAATTTTTCAACTCATTAACACATAATAAGCTTTATATACCAAAAAGATTTCCAGATTGTAGATTTGCAGTTTCAACACTTAAGAGTGTTATATCTGAACGAAGTGTTACCATGCCACAATAATTCTTTGGCAATTGATTTTTTAATAAACAATGACTAGAATTTATCTCAAAGAAAATTCTTTATTACTTTTCTTTAGAAGATAAATTTGACATTTTTGTTCATTTATCTGTAGTTTGCGATTTCTTAGTTCATAATAGGGGTTCATAATATAAAAAAAAATTCTTTGATATAAAATACAATCAATACTCAAAGTTTAGTCCATTGTTATCTATCGTCATTAGCGATCTGCTAGCCAATTGCTCGATCTCACACTGATACCATTGTTTGGGATGGCTGTCAAAGAACTCTTGACGCAGTTTTAACTTATCTATTTTTTTCCTCTTGAAGTAAATAGGACATGATTCTAAATAAGTAGTAATTCGATGGTGCAAGGTCTGGACTATGTGGTGGATGAGGCAGGAGGGTTTTTCAATAAATGTCCACAAATTTCTAAACTCTTACCTGATTGCTGAACATTAAGTTCGTGAGTGAGCAGTCTACTGCTCTTTTTCACCTTCCCCATGGAGAGGAGATGGCGACTAATATAATCTTTCGACATAGCACACTTCCTGGCCAGTTCGCGAGTACTCCTGGACGGATTTGTCTATACAGCTTGCTGCAATACCTCATCAAAACCCATTAATCCTCGCATCTCCACAGCTGTATTGTTGAAACCAACGTCGCGCAGTGCGTTGGTCAAGGTCATGTTTCTCTTCATGTTTAATAATTTTACGAGTTGCTTCAGTTAGTATTAAAATACTTACTGTCCTTTGAAATCTTTAATTTCTAAAAATAAAACGGTCATTTTTTTTATACACCCTATAGTTTGTATTTTTATTATTATGACAGACTAAGACCCATAAATTCGTAACTCTGTTATTATTCTTAGGGGACAGTAGTCCCAGAATAAAATTATTTTTTTCATTTCATTTCATTGATTTCAATTTACCCCAAACATTTGAGTATCTATTACTATTACAAAAAAGGTTGTCAGAATTCCTTAAATTTTTCATGAATAAATGACTAATTGACTATTAATTAAAAAAATGCGATAAAAGACTAAATGTTCTTTTAATGAAACCCATTTGCAAATTTCTAACGTCAGAACTAAAACTGTGGTTTACAAATTCTCTTAAAGTGTCTGTTACCGGTACATTTACCTTATAATTTCATTTATAAGAACTAATAGGATGATCCAATAAATATACGTCTAATAAGTTACATTAATATTAAAATAAATAAAAAAGTAATTGTCACATGTTTCAGTACCTAAGTTCACAGCTTCTGTATTCTTGGTCAATACTGGTTTATGTGTATATCCACTTGACACATCTATTAACAGCATTGACTTGCTACCATCACTGACAATATAATTTTAACAAACCACCGTAACCCCAGACTAGCCTCACTGAATGTACAAATGACTTATTAAACTTACAAAATTGGTAGGCACTTTCTAAAATAAGATCAATTGATTACAAATCACAACACGTAACTATTACACATCGATTATTGCTATGTTTTAGGGAAGAAATTATTTATTATGCCACTATTAATTATTGGGGATAATTACGCAGAAATATTTAATAAAAATTAATAATAAAAATAGTAAAAGAAATTTAGATCTATAATATATTGATTGGTCTAGGATTAATTAATTGAATTTCTTTTCTCAAAGGCTGGTTTGTGCTTATCATGCTCTATAATTACCAACATTACCTGTGATCATCATGATATAAATAGGAGGCAGAAACAAAAATAGAATTACTAAAAGCATAACTTATTACAATATTCAATAAAGTATATATACAAATTACATTACGAATCCAAAATTTAAAGACTAATAATAGTCCGTGGTACAGACGCCTTTCTATCAAATTATTAACATCCACCTGAAACTTTGTAAATAGTTTCATCTCATCGTAACCTACAACTATTTTATTTACGAAAACTCTTGGAATTGAGGTGTTTTCAATCTGGAGGGGAGCAAACTTTGTCTATTTAATTAGGTATTAAAATCTCGTAAATACCCATTTTCTTTCTACTCGGATCGTGAGATAATTTGATCACAAAATCGATAAAAAATGTGGCCTTTAAAAAAATTGGAGCCTTTTTCCAATATAACCTCCTTATTTTGAAAATTCAGGGCTGTAGGTCACGTCCAACTGCTCTATATTTTTGAAGGCCATCTTTTTTTCTTGATTTCGTGATCAAATTATCTTACTATCCAAGTAGAAAACAAATGGGTATTTACAAGTTTTCAGTTCATAATTAAATAGAAAAAAATTGCCTACCTCCAGATTGAAAATCCTCTAAATCCAAGAGTTTTCGTAAATATAATAGTTGTAGGTTACGATAAGATGAAACTATTTACAAAGTTTCAGGCAGATGTTGATAATTCGATAAAAAGGGGTCTGTACCAGGGACTATAACTGGATTATCTTGATATGTAAACAACTATACTTTACATACAGGGTTACCATAACAAACTATCAAACAACCACAACTGACATTGTCATCAGGAAGCGACTGAAAAGAAGGCTAGATATGAGGTGTTTCCGGAAGTAAATAAAACCAGAATGTCGAAAGTGTGACCAATCATTAACTATAGAACATACTTTGAAAGAGTGCCCTTTTAACACAGCAAGGTTAATATATATCGGAATGTCGCAGAATTATCAGCATCCCTGGGAAATCTAGAAAAATTCTTTATCAAAGTTATGAAGTTCATAGAAAATGAAAAAAAAAATATAAAACATATATGAAAAGTTTATAACTAATGATCCTTTGCAGATTAATTTACTTTTTTAATTTTAAAAGTTCATTGATTTAATAATTTCAATTCATTTATTGATTTGTTATTTTTTTTATTTATTTATGTTTTTTGCAACCGCCTGGATAGTATAAAAGTAGTATTATTTAGTTGATCGGACACTGAGGATCTAGATGTTTTGCGCCTAGACATCCAAACAAGCTTACAATAAAACTAGGAAAAAAATGTATTGGTTACGGGGCTGATTATACTATACCCGCAATACTCAATAACCTTGCGGGTCCGAAGACAACTGCTATCAACGACACTGTCACAAGCAAGGAACACTGCTAGAAACACAGAAATAATACTAATAAAGAAAATCAACACTAATAATAAAAGTGAAGCTGTAAGTACTAAAGCTGCTATTGATAATAACAGTATTTATGAATAAAACAGGATCGAAAAATTTGATTTGGTTTGATAAAGTTATTTGAATAAATATATTATTGATAATTAATATTATGAGGAATGCGAACATATGATAACATTCACAAGAAAAGTAAATAGAAAAAGGAAAGTACGGCCATACTTTACAGTACAATATACTTGCAAAAGCAAAAACACATTTCCGCTAAACGTTAGCAGTGGTTGTATACAGCGTCAACGTAAACACATTTTTTGCAATAAGGTGGCTTTTTTTTTTAATTACCAAAATTAATCGAAATATGATTATATACAAATAAGAAATTACTAACGAGGATAAAAATAAGGACATATAAATTAAATTAGTATCCTTCAATACACCTATAGCAATAGTGGGCATTCATGACCGCTCCATTTTTTTAATTATCGCGATTATTTTTTTTTTTTAACTTAGAAAGGCATGTTATTTTATTAACAGTATCTCAACGGAGATATATGGTATTCTTAAGAAGACCCACCTACAAAAACTTCAAACACTGCAATCAAAATTATTGCGAAATATAACAAAAGCTTCGTAACATGTGACTAACAAAACCTAACATATTGACTTCCATCTCCATACAGTTGACCAATATTTAACAACTATTTACAAACGACATCATACTAATTTACTCGGACATACTAATGGACTAATAAGAGATATAGCTTCAGCTGACATGCCTATCAGTACAAGGAGGAGGCTAAAAAGACGCTGAATGAGATATCGTCCTTAATAAACCATGGCAATTGAATCAAGCCAGGAAAGAGGTGTTGCTTGCCGCTATCCTTCCCCATGTCTGCCATGCCAGCTCTATTACTATAGCAGACCATCTAATTGTCATGTTCGTCGAGAGGTGCAGATCTGAAAATAAAAAAAAAATCACGTATTTCCCAAAAAATAATATTTTAAGCATTGTTTCTATCGCTGAAATACTTAAACACATCATTTCAGGTCTGACTGTCTCAAAAATTATACTAAGGTGGATTTTACAAATTTTCAAAATACCACTAGTACAAAGTGTCTGCAACGTAAATCGGCATTATTTCATCAGAAATTCAATTGGGTACAAAATTAAATACGCAGGCACACAAATATAACAATTTTATTTAGAAATGAATAGAACAATCCAACAAAATGGGTATGATGTTTTTCATAATAAGATTTAAAAAAATAATATAACCCCCCATTGTCAGAGTTTTTATTATTATTTTAGAGACTCGTGGCATTTAATGTGGATTTTTCAATTTAATAGTAACTGTGTTTCTCAAAGTTTGTAAAATGTTTAAAGGGACCTTAAAACATGATATTCGATTTTAACCATAAAAATGTTACGAAGCATTATTACAAAGCTTCTCGAATGTGGATAGTGTGGAAGAAAAAAAAATTGTTAACGAGAATTTCATTAACTCTAGTTAATATATAATTTTATATATAGTTTCTTATAAAAGTTATTAATTTGATACCAAAAGTCCCATTAAGATACCTTTTAATCTAATGCAATTATCAAACTTATATTATATAATTTTTTTAATGTCCTTAGGTGTCTGCTAAATTATAAGGGCAGTATATTCTTGACAGTAGTATAATTAGTTGTATCACACAATCACACAATAGAAAATGCAAAATTAAAATACAAAAAAAATGTATTGGTTTGTTTGTTTCGATGTCTAGGCGCAAAATATCGCTTAATACTATTTGGATGGTTGGTACAAAAAAATAATGATAAAAAAAATAAAAATAAATAAAGAAATGGATTGATAGAATAAAATAAATAAATAAGGATAATAATAAACATTTATAGGAAATAAGATGTATAAATGAAATCAAATGAAAAAAATAAATAAATAAAAAATAATAAGAAGAAAAAATAGAATAAAAAAAAATAGATAAAAAAGTTAATAAATAAAAAAATAATAGTAAATCTGCAAAGGATCTGCAAAGGATTAGTTATAAGCCTGTCAAATGTGTTTTTTAAGTCATTCACTATCCAGGAACTCGATGATTTTGGTAACGATTTCTTCTTGATTCTCCAGGGATGCTGATATATTCTGGGGTATTCCGAGATCTTTTAATCTTGCGGTGTAAAAAGGGCATTCTTCCAAAATATGTTTTATAGTTAGTGATTGGTTACACTTTTGACATCTGGGGATAGAATCTTTTGTTATGAGGTGGAGGTGTGTCAGTCTAGTATGTCCGATCCTCAGCCGCATGGGGACGACCTCTTCTCTACGACTGCTGCGTCTGGAGCTGGTCCACGGTTACACCTCTTTCTTTATTATTTTTAATTTGCTAGGTGTGCTGTTGTCCCACCGTCTTTACCATTCTTGGAATATGGTTTCTCTCAGAGGTCGTGCAAGTTCAGATGGTGTCAAAAAAACTTTACCGCGGCCTGGAAGAGTAAGAGCTTCTTTTGCTGCTCTATCAGCCATTTCATTTCCTTTAATTCCTATATGGCCAGGCGACCAGATAAAATGTGCCGTTGTTCCAATTCCATGAAGCATTTTTATAAGACTTAGAATGCAGTGTATCCCTGGATGGTCTAGATACATGTATTGGTTTGAATGATTAATATATGAAGAAAAGTATATGAAAAACATTTATATTAATATATAAACATTTATATATATATATATATATATATATATATATATATATATATATATATATATATATATATATATATATATATATATATAATCTGTCAGTGAGTATATATATGATCCTCCTTTTTCTGGATTTGACTCTCTAAAAACCGATTGTATTGAAAAAGAGGAGCATTAGTTCAAGAATATGCAAGATATTGGAAAATATGTATTCGAGGTCTAATGCAGAATATAAAACAGGAAATACAACAGTACAAATAAAAATTTGTAAAGGTGTACGACAACAAGAAAGAAATCGAACTCAAAACCTCAACTACGTTGATTTTGTACATATAAGTGATTTTGTATATATCTGTTTTTATCCATTGTTTTTTGCGTCCTATATGTACAAATATGTATCCTATATATATATCCTATATGTACAGTATGTACAAATAAAGGTTATTATTATTATTATTATTATTATTATTATATATATATATATATATGTAGGGTCTGTATAGCCAACCGAAAAAGAAGATATCATATATATATATATATATATATATATATATATATATATATATATATATATATATATATATATATATATATATATATATATATATATATATAATCTGTAAAGAAGCTACGGGTTCTAGCGAATCCCCCACCTTTAAATCATTTATTTAATTCATACATTTAACACATGATGTTATATAACAATAACCATATGGTACGGTTTGCAATTAGAAAATTATTAAGTGTATACTGTTGTGTTTCATTGTACTTAAAAACTGATTTATAATCTTGTTTAGTGTTAACTGTAGATAAACTATAAACTTCATTTGCTTCTAAAAACCAAGATATTTATTAATAACAATTTGAGATGAAATAATACATTATATTTTAAAATAAAATCTATCTACAAAACAAAATCAGTTTTTATATTATTTTGGTACAATGAAACACAACACTAAACATTAATAATTTTCTAATTGCAAACCGTACCATATGGTTATTATTATATAACATCATGTGTTAAATATATGAATTAAATAATTACCTGAAGCTTCTTATATATATATATATATTATATAAACAAAAGAGAAATTCAGATTTAGCATGTACAGTATAGCATTTCTTGAAGCTGAATTATCATCAACATTACATTGACATTCTATTATCTCATTCAACTTTTGATCATTTACTCTCTATGCAGCCTTAAAAAAACACATAATTTAAACATATATTTATCTTTTAAAATCATCTAACATTAACTTGTTTAAATAAATAGAGTATGTTATATTTAATCTCTTTAATCTATAATTTATTGTAATACAAAGTACTTTAGAGGCTCGCTTTGTAGGATAGATTAGCCGTTGTATTCTCTCGGGAAAAAAAAGATTAGTTACAAGACGTTGAATCTTTGGCAACAAAGTTATATAAAGGGGGACTTTTATATAAGTTGCTCGTCCCTCTCATCTCCCCTTATTGGTTTAGGACTCATGTCGGGCTTTCGTTGAGATATGTATTCTTTTCAATATCTTTTGTTTTTTCGTCGTTGACTTTCATGAAAAAAGAGTTCGTTCCATTCGTGATTAATAATTGATCCTTTAGTCATATCTTAATAATATTTAGTTTTTGTAAAGTAGTAGTTCGATCTATATCAACAAAATCGCTAAAAAGTAGTGTTGCCCAAAATCAGTCTTGCACTTTGCAAAGCTAAGACCGTCTGGCTATTGCAAGACCGAGACAAAGATTGAAAAAAAATCTTTTTTGTGAATAGAAATTGAGGCAAAATGGTTACTAATACTTGAAAATTTTAGTTACTATATGTAAAGAATTAGTATACCCAATATTTATTATTATTATTGAAATTTACAACTGTATTAAGTAATAAATACAACATGTAAATATGAAACAAGAAACATGACATGTACAGCATGAGGAGAAACTACCCATTGGTAGCACTCCAATTATATTTCTATGTTAGAAGATCCCGGGGCCGTCTTCTTTTTAAACGCCTCGGAAGGTTATCAGGAATAGAAAAGGGAGAAAGGGTGGAAACAAGCGGATGATTCAGAAGTATATTATGGAAGGACAGGTATCTGGAATCAGTCAAATCGAAAACATATGGTACATTAAGATCATGATGGATGATTTTATTTGTGACAAAGTACTGAGCATTGAGGATTCTACGAAGGTTTTTGGATTGGATGGATTGGATATGAGAGAGATTTGTCTAAATAGGCCTTATTATAGTGATATATGTGAGTCTTTTGTAAATAGTTGGAAGCTTAGAGTGTTTGTCTAGTAAGTGCTGCAGTAGTCGAAAACGTCGGGCGGTTTCTAGTCGTTTCAGTCTGGTATGAAGATTCCAAGTTAGTCGTTCGTCAAGGTGGAGTCCTAGGTATCGGATTTGATCAACAGAGATAAGTGGGGTATTGTTAAAGGATACTGTAGGACAGGAAGTCATAGATTTATGACGAAGAATAAAGGTAATTTGATGGGATTTATTTTAATCCTTCAGTTTTGAAACCATGT
This sequence comes from Nezara viridula, assembly GCA_928085145.1. Taxonomy (NCBI): domain Eukaryota; kingdom Metazoa; phylum Arthropoda; class Insecta; order Hemiptera; family Pentatomidae; genus Nezara; species Nezara viridula. The sequence goes on along the minus strand of OV725080.1, from coordinate 148,645,545 downwards.
TTCAAGATTTGTGATGTGTGATTGAAGAGTTTGAGATGCAATAGATGGATCGTTATTAACTGATAGGATGCACGTGTCATTGGCACAGTGTCGAAATGGATTGGGATGTCAGCTGTATTAACTGTATACTGTATAAAATAGGACCTATGATACTACCTTGATTAACACAGTATCTGTCAGTAAGGTTATACCCAATATACATTTGAATTTAAATCTTCTAATTTTTCATTCGGGCTTAGTTAGGTTTCCCCATCTGAAAAATTACAGTAATATCTCTATATTAATAGGCTAATAGGCAACTGCAAGATTGTTGCGAGACTCTTGCGCATGACCAAGACTGAGTGCGCAAAACCATGACGAATCTTGGTCTCGCATTTATGCAACACTACTAAAAATATAGAACTACTTTAGTTCACAATAAAGTTATATCTAGTAATTATGTTTTTATATACCTTTATTTGTTAACCTACACCTGTCAAAATACTGCCAATCAGTGAGTTTCCTGTTGGAAAGAATACAGAGTATTAGCATTTATCGACTTCAATTCCCAGTGGCATCCTCACCTCTCTTGATTTTAGACTTAAAAAACTGGATACAAATGTTTAATTATAATATATATTTATATAATTAACATAGATTTAAGTTATGATAATAATTTTTCTATTAGGTTAAAAAAGAAAAGAAGAAAAGAAAGTCGGAGGATGACATTTACATTATGTTCAGGGAAAATAACAAATTCTTGGACTCCATCCAGTTACAAAGTTCAATCTTACTTTATTTAGCGGCTTTAAATACTCATTTTTGTTTAAGAAGTCTATATTTGTTAATAACATAACTGTCCTCTTTGATGTAAAACAACAACATTGTGTCTTCAAAGAAAGGTCAAGACTGTTCGTTTAATTCTAGAAAAACATCCCTGAAATATTTCGTCTTCACAACCGAAAATAATGATGTATCGGATGGCTGTAATCATAAGTAAAATATTTGTCTTCTTGGCCACGTAAAAACTGGTCTTTTAATACCCGTGAATATATATATATATCATTAAAACCTAATTTCCATCGATTCAAAGTTTAGTTTTAAATTAAAAATAAAATATTATTAACTCTTTAGTAATCATTCTAAAATCACAAGTAAAATATGTGCCTTGAAATACTTTGAATATGAAAATGGATAGATGTATAGATTTGTAAAAATAATATACATAATTATATACTATGAGAAGGAGTTAGTCGGGGGTGCGGTCAGATAAATACTAAATTAAAATATAGATATTATTTTTTTTTAATTTTGCCGACGTTTCGACCTACTTTGCAGGTCGTCTTCAGGGCGTAGGATGTAGCACTGCGGGAGGCAGTTGAAACACTGGATGACTAATGATATACTGTTTTGGAATTATAAAAACATCGTGGTAGATAATTATTAAAACAGGCTTTACTTCATCTAGCTATATGTAATTTGTGATAATATATACCTGTAAATTAAACATAAAAAATAAATAAAATCAAATACTAATAAATGAATAATATATGTTGAAATAATTTAATAAAACTTCGGTGTGTGCTTCAGTGAAAATATCAACGAGGCGGGATTGATAATATGAAAAATAATTAGTGTAGAGGTCCAGATTTTAATTTTTGAAATATTTTAATCCAAATGTTTAAAAAAATGTTGTCGTTTGTTTTTCGACACTATCTTTTCCCTATTTGCCCCTCTAATACCGAGTCACATAATGTTGCAAATCCAAACGTTATGTTGATTTAAAACAATTAACAGAAGGTTCCGAAATGTTTTTTGAGAAATCGACACTGAACTTTCCTCAAAATCATTGTAAATAAGATATTTTAGACAAAATGTTCATATCAGTCGTTATTACAAAATATAAAGAAAGAAGAATGTGAATGTTATTCTGGGACTTTTAGCCCTCTAACAATAACAAACATGTACAATGATAATTACATTATAATATAGATTTGTCTGGCTCATAATGGCAGACAAAAAATAATGAGGTTAAAAAGTTGTGTAAAATTAAATTAATAATAAATTGCGATCTCTGAATATACATAGTATATTTTATTCTTAGTTTATTATATGTAAACCGAATCCATGCATTTTATTTTATTTTTTCATTTATTTTTTTTTTCATCGTTTTATCTCTTTTTAAATGTTAACGAAGAAAATTTTTATTTATTTTTTTTGTAAAAGCTAAGATATAATACAAATATAATACAAACACAGCTGTGTGGTGTATGATGGCCTCTCTGTGATAGACTGAAAAGACTAATGAACAGCTGCGTAAGATTTGTGATCGGGGCCCCAAGATACTCCCAAGTTTCTCACCACTACGCTGAGTTAAAGTGCCCTCCTTCCGAAGACAATATTTCCTAGGTACGTTCCTCTACCGAATCATCAACAACCATCGTCCTTTTTACGCCTATAACCTTCTCCAGTTCAAATCCTCAGTCCATTCTCTGTCCACAAGATCTCGACCTTCTAACCTTTACATGCCTTCTCACAGATCTGCCTCATTCCAAAATTCCTTTTTTGTTCGCTCTGTCAATTTCTGGAATTCCCTCCCTATCAAAATTCGACATTCCCTATCTATATCCACATTCAAAACCCTCCTATTCCAATTCCTATATCAAAAACAGTCAGATAGTTGATAACCATTCGAGCTGATTTTAATAGAGAATTTGATACATTTTTATTTTTTAATTCTTTATTTTTTTCGTAAAAGTGTATAATGGTCTATAAGTGCAAATAGCTTTAAGTGTCTCGTCATAGTATTAATGGTTTTGTATATAGTTTAGTTTGTTTTGTATATAGAATTTTTACCTTATATTTTTTTTTACATTATTTCTTTTTTTCGATTGATCTTATTTTGGCCAGATGTAATATTTTAATTTTGTTCTATTTTGTTATTCTCAAGGGACTGTGTCCCAGAATAAAGTTATTTTTCTATTTCTATTTCTATAATTGTTCTAGAAATGTATTTAAGTTTATAGTATTTAAATATTAAACATTGTCTTTCTTTCGCGATGTATTATCGCGTTTGTGTATACACTTCAGCCCGGCAGTAATACAGAAATACAGTTCATAAAAACTAAATATATACATATATATATAGCTACTACTACTGTAGTTTCTACTACTAGTGTTAGTATTAGTATTTTATTGCGGTATTATTAGTAATTTATTCATTATTATTAATATTAATAATATGACCAAAAAAAGGATAAATAAAAGTTAATAAAATAATTTTTGATAAATATAATTTTTAACAAGAATCTTTATTTGTTGGGCGCCTGGCTTACCAGCCATTCGTCTCTAAAGAGATAAATCTAGAAAACATGAAGTACTTACCCTTTAATGGCCATCATTAAATATTTACTCTACCATGCTAGCTCAGGTGAGAAGGGGTTAAGTTGGATATTTTTTTTTTATAAAGCAGCAAAAAGGTTAACAGATCTATTTACAGAAAGAAATATTGACAGAATTAATAGTATGTACAATAAAAAGAAATAAAATACAAGGAAAAAGAGGGAATTCAAACATAATTCCTATATACAATTAAGATAAAAAGGAAGATATTTAAGATAATAAAGATAATACAAATAACAAAAAAAGATGCTTATTTTATATACAATATTATGGCATGCCACATCCAAACATAAGAGTACATGCGCATGCTAAAATATGAATTAATCATCTGGCCAGGAAACAAAAGAGAGTAGAGTTAGCTTTGTTTCCAGTGCTTTCTTAATCTTGGTAACAGTAATATATTGCGGAATCGTAAATTGGTACTACTGTAATAGCTAAACATATGTACTCTCGTTTTCATCTCAAACTCCACGGACAGAACAACGGACTTATAAGCGACATGGCTACGACTGACATGCCCATCAGGAGGATACTAAAAAGGATCTGAACGAGAGATCTCCTCATCTTAAAGTAAATAAGTAAATAATGACCTATCCTCCCTCATGCCTATAATGCCAATCGTTATTTTTCACAACAAATGTGCTTTTTTTTTTTTTTTTTTTAATAGCCTCTTTATACTTATTTTTGTCTTTAATCCTTGGATTGTCTTAATAATACACCTTTTAAAAGCATTGTAAGGTTTATTTTTAGATTTTAGTCGTTTCTAAGTATTTCGTTCCACATCTGTAATATAATCGGTGATGGGGCTCACCTCAGGCTTAAGTTGACCTTATCCTCTAGAGCTTACAACAAAATTAAAACATCGATATCATGTGATTTGTTGCCAGCGTTTTGGAATTTCGGCTGGTAACAAATTGTTAAAAAGAGGATTTGCCAATTGTTGGGATTTTTCGAAAAATGATTTTTTTCGTTTTGCGAAAAATTCTTTAATTGTTGATAAGGTTAGTGTTGTTTGTATATCAACTGTCTTCTTTTTCTGCAGCGTGGCTCCTCTAACAATTTTTCTAATCTGTTGATTGTAACAAATACCATTTATATTTGAAGTGAAAACAAAAATGTTGAGAATGGATGAATAAAAACTTTCTTCAAATAAATCATGAAAAATTGCCTTGGTTTCTCGATTTGAAAATGTTGAGAAGATTTTTTTAAACTTAAATTGTACAAAAATACAGGTTTGTGGAACTTTCATTTGTAATTCTATTATTATTGTTGGGGTATCAATTGTAGAGACAGAAACAGAGAGTGGACGCTAGACATGAAGAGATGTTCCAACAGAGTTGCGATAAATTAAATGCGCGCAAGTTTCCCGCTCTCCCCCCCCACCTTTCCCTCCTCCAGAGATAGAATCAGAGATGTCAAGGTGTTGGTCGAGAACTATCTCATGTCCACGGCTTTCCACTCACAACTTTACCTGAACTACCTGCGTCTGATTCCCTCACAAACAAACACACGTCACAAACAAAGGGACTTCACCAAGTATTACTTCAACAGTAAAGTTTTATCATCAATCAATTGTCAAGTATTATTATTGTCCAAGCAGAAAAGAAGAATAAAAGCTCTTGAAATTTATTTATATATTTTCTTCCTCTGGTCCTTCCCCTCAGACGTTTATATTTCAACCTGAGATTTCCAGGAAGACAACGTTTTCCTCGTGCCTGGAGATTTTAAGAAGTTTTATTCAGTTTAGTGATGGTGAGGTTGTTCTTTTTCTCATGCAATAAGTTTTTATATCTTTAAATATGTCCATTGTGGAAAAAAATTTAATTAGATTTATTTTCCTGAAAATTGATCAAAGAAAAGATTTCAATACGATTTCTTAGATAAACTAAAGCAATGCAAACCGGCTTCTTTAAGACCAGCGTGCAAAAATCAATACACTTTTATAAAATAAAACTCTGTTTCAAGAAATTAAGAAAACCTATTGCCCGCATCACACAAGTTTTTTCTAGACTTTTAGCAGAAACTTTTTTTTGACAAAATTAGACACAGGTAAAAAAGTTTTTGAATAGCAATATTAGAGTGTATTGATATGTGCTTGTTTTAGGTGAAAATTTTCTAATATTATAAAATAAGGCTCTGTTTATTCTGTCACCATTAGTGTTGCCCAAATGCGAGACCAAGACGAGTCTTGGTCTTGCAAACTCAGTCTTGGTCATGGTCTTGGTCTCGTATAATCCTGCAGTTACTTATTAGCTTATTACTATAGAGATATTACTGTAATTTTTTACATAGGAGTAATCTAAATAAGCTCAAATGAAAAATTAGATGAGTTAAATGCAAAAGTGTATAGGTTATACCAATTATTTATAGTTTTATTAACACATAGTAACTAAGATTGTCAAGTATTAGTAACTATTTTGCCTTAATTTTTATTTAAAAATAGATTTTTTTTACCAGTCCTGGTCTTGGTCTTGCAACAGTTATGCGACATTGGTCTTGGTCTTGCAAAGTGCAAGACCAAGACCTATTTTGGGCAACACTAGTCACCATATTTATTTTAATTTTAATAGCTAAGTTTCGGCCGATAAGCCATTTTATCCTACCATGCTTTTTGCATGTAGACCTAAGCCTAAGAATTACAAGCAAAAAGCATGGTTGGATAAAATGGCTTGAAGATGGCTTACCGGCCGAAACGTAGCTATGAAAATTAAAATAAATATGATGACAAAATAAACAGAGCCTTATTTTATAATATTAGAAAATTTTCACCTAAAACAAGCACATATCAATACACTCTAATATTGCTAATAAAAAACTTTTTTCACCTTAGCCTAATTTTGTTAAACAATAGTTTCTGTTAAAAGTCGAGAGAAAACTTGTGTGATGCGGTCAATAGATTTTCTTACTTTCATTTACTTTCTTTTTTTTTCTCTCATTCACCACTTAGTCCCGTATTCTTACATACGAAATTGAATGGCTGTTACTTCGCTAATAGTTGTCCGAAATAAACAATTTTTATATATTTTTGTAGGGAATTTCGTTACCTTTGAAAAAATAGGCTAACAGTGATTTTCTGAGGGGGCTCTGAAACGTATTGATCTTTCGAAAACCGCATGTAGGAAATATGACCTGTTCGCAATACTTTCTTTACATAGGCAGGAAAGTAAAAAAAAAATCTTTGAATAGAAATTATTTTCTGGCAATGCTGGACTATTATAAAATGTAGTTCCTGTTACACAAAAAAACTGATGAATATTCTATGATGTTATTTAGGACAAAATAATAATGAAAAATAACGAGATCCGATATGATGTAACATTATTGTTGGGCCTTACAATTCCATATAGGAATGGAATTAATATAACAATTAAAATAATTGTGTATGGATGTCCTCTCTAGTGAATCAACCCAAACAAAGAATGTTAGTAAAAAACAGACCATCACATAACAGTAATGAATTGAAAAAGGGAATTATGGAAATGTGTTTTAATTCCGCAGCGATGGTTCCTGCTGGTGACAGCTCTCTCAAGAGTCTTCCACCAGTTCTGCCAACACCCTCATGAAAAATACGTTATAATTATACCAGTTCTGGTCTACCAACGCTTTTCTGACTAGTCTTGAATTAATATGAATTTTTTTTTGGTTGTAAAAAAAGCTCTTAAATCATCACCACTTGTTTAAAGTCATAAAGGGGAGATTTTTAAATTACAACAAATTATCCTTTCCAGGAAATTCCTAAATATACAAATATTAGTTGTTTTTTTTTATCTTAAACCTCTAATTCGCTATACATCTAAATCTATCTGTATTATGTATGGATGTATAGAGTCAGATCAATATAATAAGGTATATAATAAAAATGATTTTGGAATTGACGTATAAAGTTATTATTTATCTTACTTTTGAATCGTTGAAGATACGAAAATGATGCATATTCTTTAAGAAAATTTAATTATTTATAACTTTGTTCCGCATGACTTAATCGTAGAACGAAGTAACCAGTAAAGTTAATTGGTCAAGTACAGTAAAAAACATGAGGTTAACATTTTCGTTTCTATAAATTAGCGATAGTTTAGTACGGATATCTTCAAAACTAAGCGAGGTTGCGAAGAAATGTTTTTCTTATTATTTTTTTTTCTTTATTGAATATTAATACATTCTGCCACATTGAAGAGCATTAATATTAAGGCTACATGATTCATTCACACAATATGTACATACAATTAATATCAATAATAAAGAAAAAGAAATATATAAAAAAAAAAGTAAATTGTTACGCCTGTGTACAAAAAAAATAATGAAATAATAGATAAAAGCTAGATGAAATTAAAGTTAATGAATCACATTCACACCTATGTACAATATTTCCATTCACCCAGGGGACTCTGAGTCATGATATGATGTCTACTATCATAATTAAAATATCAAAAAGAGTCATATTGCAGATATACGGAAAAACCCACCTCGTTAGGTCTGAGATTTTATTTAACACTTTTTAATAAAATTGCCTTATACATTTCTAAAATTATCAAACCATTTGTAGGCCAAATGTTCGATTCAGGCCACTTAGGTTATGCTTTATCGCCAGGATTATCTGAGCGATTAGAAGGGAAATTCCCGATTTCAGTTACGATGACGTCTCTAAGATAGTTCTTTTCCGAAGAACTCGATCTAAAAAAAAGGTATAAAATAATTTATAAACAAATTAATTGACATTTCTCCCTTAATTCTGTTTATTTTGTTTCACTTGAAGTTTTATTAGTATTGTGATAATGAGAAGGGAGGGGATAATTATTCATTTAGTTAAAGATTTTAGAGCGAGTAGAAGCGCTTTGAGCAGATCGAAGCCGTTTAAGCGGCTAGACGCGGTTTTAGCGAATCGAACCTCTTTGAACGGGCAGACGCGATTTAATCTGGTCTTAAGTCAAGCAAACCTAAAGGTAATGTCAAAATTTCAAAAGTCTACCGTTAGCCATTGCCGACCTTACCACTGACAAAATTTCGTTGGACAATGCGGACATCCAGGCAGACAACAAAATTTTTAAAAGTCGATTTGGTTTCTGTAATGTATAAAACGGAGAGATATCATGGAACGGGTTGATTCTATTCAATGTACAAAAAAAAACCTTTATTTTATTTATATAGAGCTCTTTAACCTATAAACATATGTTTATTATTAACATTTATTATCAACATTAACCGAGATCTCTACACAATTTACTCAAGAATTCATAACTTTGGTTATACTCAATATTTTGTTTTCATTTAAACGCCGTGTTTTAAGTCAAGCAAACCATAATATAATGTCAAAATTTCAAAAGTCTACCGTTAGCCATTGCCGAGTTTACCACTGACAAAATTTCGTTGGACAATGCGGACATCCAGGCAGACAACAAATTTTTTAAAAGTCGATTTGGTTTCTGTAATGTATAAAACGGAAAGATATCATGAAACGGGTTGATTCTATTCAATGTACAAACAAAATATTTATTTTATTTATATAGACTACAGACAATAACCGATGTGAAACCTATTAGAAATTTGTTTATATAGATTTATTTTTGCACCGTATGTCAATTGAGTTTCATTAGTGCAGCGGGGCATTTTCTTACTAAAACTCTTAGATGTTTGTGCAGGCACAGATTGTTTGAAAAACTGAACTGGAATCGAACTAATTCTTAAACATTGTTTTATATAAATAAATTGTTATATGATGCATATTGTTTTATTATTACTATTTATTTGTCTCACATATTACATGGGCGTTTGTAATAGTTGCTAACCGAATAGGTCAACCTAATATTACATACATATATTTTTAAAATTGTTTTATATTTGTAAATTTCCAAAACAATACCTGCTGTTCCCAACAATACTGCCATTTGCATTTTTTCCATTGTCACAAACTGCAAGTCCAGCTCACGAAAAGAAGATTGAGATTCTTCTGGTAATAACCCATTACATAAAATTACTAACAGTAAAATCCGTCTTTCCTTTAAATCATAGAGTTGTTTTAATTATTCCGCCAAATTTATCGGGTCGCCAATCGGGTCGAAACGTTGGCTTTCAATAAAATAGTTTTACGACTATTTAGCCTTTTTATGACCGCAACCCCGGACCATCTCCTTCCTTTATAATGCAACGGTCATCTATTAAATATTCAATATTATAAATTTATATTTATTCTTTATTCTCCTGCTAGTACGTGGCATATGCCAAGAAAATGAATAATGTTTTCCATTGCACAGTTACATAATTTAAATTTGTAAATATTAGACATAAAAAATATAAGAAAAAAATCCAAAACATTGAATCAGCAGTAATTTCTGTGTGCTTACAGTTAAATTTAGCTCAATATAAAGTCCTCCTCTTTCGTCCTTTATTTTTTTTCCTGGATAGGGAGAAGCCTTTGTAGCTCCTTGGTTTACAACCTTGCCCTAATCATATTACACTCCTGACCCTCCTTGCCTCGCCTTATCCCCACCCTCAAGCATTTTCCACTTCTTAACCTTATATCAACAATAGATAAAAAACTTCAAACTATTGAAAAAAAACAACATCTTCAACGCTTAATAATTAATTTCAATCAGAGAGAACTTAGGCATCGTTATGCAGTTTTATATTATAATTTATATGTTTAAGGATGTTTCAGGATTAAGTGACCGAACTACAAAAATGAACTAAGGACCTCAAAACAAGAAAAAAATTTCCTCTGAAGGTTTGTCTGCAAACGCTTTGTTTAGGAGATATTCACAACTAGAGACTTGTATTGTTATGAATTATTTACGTTATATGAAATAAATAAAACCTATCTTTTTGTTTTAACTTCTTCATTAATTAAATGAAAACATTCACATTAAATGTAGTTGAAAGTGGAGGTATGTCCGCAAACGAGTAAATAGAATACTAATATGTCCTTTTATCCATGACTATATAAAAACTACTAGCGGCATATGGATCAATACTATTTGGAATTAGAATTAGAAACTTTCAATAACATTTATCAGTTTGTAAGAGGCTTTCGCGGAGTACTCATCATTATGCCTTCCATTTATTGGCACGGATTAGTGGCGACTAGTGGCTTTGCCTGCACGCTCTCCAGACTTGACCACTGGATTGTTTTGGTTAACAAAACGTCTATGCAAATTCGGCCAATGATCTCAGTTCCTTACGAAGAAGGATAATTGAATCTTGTGAAACAATAACACATATCCAGTGCCGTTCTGCCACTGCTGCTGTTGAAGAAAGATTCTGAGCCTGTCTTACTTAATTTAATGTTTAAATTAAATTAATAATTGAGTTGGAACAAATAAATAAGTTTTATTTACTTAATATAACGTAAATAATTCATAAGAATGGAAATCAACAACGAAAATCTTGCGGACATACCTTCATAGGATTTTTTTTTTTTTTTGTTTGAGGTTCTTAATTCATATTCTCAGTTTGGCCAGTGGTCAAACTGAGAATATGAATTAAGGACCTCAAACAAGAAAAAAAAATCTTATGAAGGTATGTCCGCATGATTTTCTTTGTTATTATTATTATTTATACATGTTTTGGGCTCTTCAACCACTTGGGTCATTTTCGCCCTATATTACAGTTTGATGAATTACTACACACATAACTCAACTATAGCTAAGAAATACAATTTAAAGTTTGAAAAGTTAAGAATAATTACAGATGATTATGATAGTACAATTGAACTAAAATTATAAAAATTGAAACTTAAAGATTTAATAGAAGATGAGATAACAGAGACAATAAAGATTAATGATATTAAGAATAAAAGCTAAAAAATACATTTTTAAATAATAAAAATTAGTACTAATAGAGGCGAAGTTAAAGAATACAGTTTAAACATTAGAAAGTACAAGAACCATTAAAATTAAACATTAAAGATTAGAGAATGATAAGTTAACAGTTAACAAGGACATTTAAATAAAATGTTAATGATTTCAGGAATATAATCTAAAAATACAGTTTAAAAAACAGAATTAATATTAAAAGAAGAAAAGTTAGGAAGTACAATTTAAATATTAAAAATTACGAGAAGAAAAATTGAAAAACCATTATAGTTAAAAGTTATGATTAAAAGAGAAAAAATTAACAGGTATATTTACAAATTAAAGAGGAACTTACAAACTTAAAAAACTTAACATTTACAATTACAAGGTGTGATTAAATTTTGTTAAATATTTTGATTTCCTTAAGGAACAATATTAAGTTTTTAATAGCATTGGGGTCCTTTTGGAGTGATTCTTCAAGGCTATTTCTGAGAAGATGTTGATCCCTAGAAGATTGGAATGCATAACATTCGGTTAGGATATGGTTCACTGTAAGAGGTACCCCGCAGGAAAGACATTGAGTGGGAGAGTCTTTCCTCATTAAGTACTCGTGAGTAAGCCTAGTGTGTCCGATCCTTAGCCGGGTCAGTACCACTTCTTCCCTTCTGGTCAGCAGGATATTTGGAGTGACTCTCCGGACGTATGGCTCCACAACCCTTAGCTTATTATCTCTAGTGGCAGACCAAGTTATTTGCCACGCCAACCATGATTTTTCTTTGATTAAAGAGACAACTTCAGAAGGTTGAGTGGTGATGATAGGTTGACCTTCTTTGATAGCTCTCTTGGCCATACAATCTGCCATCTCATTGCCTTTGATCCCGACATGACTTGGTAACCATAAAAATTTTACCATACATCCAGCCATTTCCAATGTTTTAAGTTTAGTTAGAGTATCGACAACTAACCAGTTTTGAGAAAAAGGGTCCTGTATCGATATAAGGGCAGATTTGGAATCTGAACAAATCACGACGCGGCTGGCTAGTTTAGCGTCAATGAATTTTACGGCGCGGTTTAGAGCAGATAGCTCAGCGGTGTAGATACTACAAATCTGAGGAAGGGATAACATTATATGATTATTTCCCGTCACCATAGCAGCGCCTACTCCTTCTTTGCGTTTAGACCCGTCGGTATAAATAAATGTCCATTCCTGATGGGCGTTTTTGAAGCGATTGAAATCTGTTAACGGTATAATTGGCGAATTGCCTTTTGATTTTATTTGGTTAAGTTTAGGGATAGGGAGTGACCAGGGTTCTATTTTTGGTTTTTCGAATTTTGGTATGGATGGTAGTGCTAGGTTTAAGTCAGTGAGATAGGATTTACATCTTTCTGGGAACGATGGGCGGTATGTTTTGTGATTTTGAAGTAAGATTATGTCTTCAGAAAACAGACGATTTAGAGGGTGCTGGGGGCGAAAAATTACTTTTATGAAATAGGAAAGAGAGAGTGCCTTTCTTCTAAAATCCAAAGGCATGATCTTTGGATGGCATCATCTTTTCGTTGTTAAAGATGTCCATTGTTATAAATTATTTACGTTATATTAGTATATATATATATATATATATATATATATATATATATATATATATATATATATATATATATATATAGAATATCCAGTAAAAATAGAAAATCCCGATATCTGTAGGTCGGTGATGTATGATAAAAAAAATCTGGAATAATTCATAAAATTTAGCGTATTTTAAATGCGTTTGACAAAAATTAACACTTCTATAATTTAGAGGAAATTTCGTCAAAATTTACACCTAACTTAAGTATGTTTAGCTACTTACATTTTTCTTACCTATAGTACAGTTTCCTACTTAAATATAAATTCCTAAACTAAATATGTTTTGAATAATCGCTTTCTGTTCAAGACAAAATGTGACTTGTAAAAAAAAAAAAAAAACACAAAATTTAAATTACCATGTTATTTTTAATTTAATTACTTTTCTGAACAAAATCAAACCATAGTTTGTATAAGAGGACGGGGCAACCGAGCTCATCGGGGTGAGGATACCAGCTCTTACAGTTATGGGTTCGATTCTCGGTTAGTATTTATTTAACTCGGGAAATAAATATTGACATTCCCAGTTTGGTAAGTATGCGGCGGCAACATCATGGAAGCCGTAAGGGTTTGGATAAAAGGACCATGAGTCCCTCGAGTACCAGTAGTTAATATATATTTCTCATTACTCACGGAACTTCTGTACATTGTGTATATTTGGTGAGTAATATTTTCGCTTTATTTGCACATATTTGTTATTTTCAAGAGATCTAATCTCAGAATAATGTTTGTATTTTATTATATATAGTTGTACTATAATACAACGTTGTATAGTGGCAGTCCGCTTCTAAATTGTGGAGCCTTACTAAGGAGTGGAAAGGAAGACAAATCGATAAGAAAAGTGACAGATGGAGAGGAAGATTAAAGTGGTGTAAGAGGAGAGAGGAAACAATGTCGAATGTGCCACTCTTGACGGAGCTTAAAAAATTACCTTCGTCATTGCTGTTGTTCCTCCGAAACATTGGTCTAAGCCACCTCCACCAAATGTTTGTTGGACAAATATATAGCACCTCCGAAAAACAATTCCAAAATGAGTTATTTGTAAACTGGTATATTACTAATACAGAAGTCAAAATAGCTCCTAAAGAGACATTAACTAATTAAAATATAAATGAGACATTCCAAACATATTGTTATATATATATATATATATATATATATATATATATATATATATATATATATATATATATATATATATATATATATATATATATATATTTATATGTATATATATATCGTTCCAAAACTTCTTTATTGCTCGCTCTGTTAATTTCTGGAATTCCCTTGCTATCAAAATTCGGCATTCTTCATCCCTGTCTACATTCAAAACCCTCCTATTTCAATTCCTGTCCCAAAAACAGTCAGATACCCCCTAACCTTTTATGTAAAATTACATATTATTCATAATGATGTATTTACATAAAACTCATCCCTTAAATACTTACTATCAGATTCGACTTTCTTTTTTTTTTTCTTTTTTTTTTCAACAGAAACACAGAGTTTACTGCTAAGAAGAATGTAATGTACTTTTTTTCTTTCTAAAATATATATTTATATTTTACCACTGTACATAGTTTTAAGTGTCTTGGCATCGTTTCAAGAGTTTTGTATATAGATTTTTTTTATTTTGTAAATGGTATGTTTAAATAATATTTTCTTTACTTATTTCTCTATATTTTTACTTTTTATTTTTGTTTTTATTTAGGCCAGATATAATATTTTAATTTTGTACTATTTTGTTATTCTAAAGGGATTTCGTCCCAAAATAAAATTATTTTCTATTCTATTGTTTTACGTAATAATATTTCCAGTAAAGAACAATGTGTTTCGTTGAAAAAGACCACTGCAGGGCGTTGATAATAGACCTGATAGGACTTTAACTTTACAGAGCCTACTACCTTCAACTTCTTCTTCCGAAGAAGTTTGGTAATTGGTTAACGATAGAAACTTCCTTCTTCAAATGCCTTAGGGAACCTTGCGGTAACAATAGAAACGAGAATTCAACATTGTTTACTTTTCTCTTAGTTTATATCACTGGCATTACTGTATTAAAAATACAAAATTCTTAATTATAAGCAAAACATATTTGATAAGAGTATTTGTAATCTTATCAATAAACGTGGTTATTGATTACACTTAATTGGATGCTTCTATAAATATCTTCAAAATGTTATCTTTGTAAAGTGTTAAATTTATTTTTTAAACAGGTCAATTATGCACCACACATATATTTGTTTTTACTTTCACTTACGTTTACATGTAATGTATAGTAAGGAAAAGTATTGCGAACGTTAAAATTTTCGAATTTGAGTTTTCAACGGAAATATACGTTTTTAGGTCTCCTGAGTCCAAATAACCAAGTCCCGCAAAATTTATGTGTGTGTCTGTATGTGTGTATGTGAACATTAGCTCAAAAACGAAAAGTGGTACGAAACTGATAATACGTACTTAAGATTTGTATATGGCTCAGGTGTGAATCTGAAATACTAAATGAATCATCAGAAATAGTATTCAGAAGGTATACGTATAATATATCGTTGGAAGGCGGAGAATTTTAGAGAAAAAAAAATATATATCCAATATAGAAAGTTGTAGACAGTAACGGAGTGTGAGGAAAAAGTATAAGTAATAATTTTGAAAACTAATATTATTTAACGGAACTCATATATTTTCAAGAATATTAAATGAAATTTATTGACTAAATGAAATCTTTTTTTTTTCTTTCTGAGTTGGAAATCCATGGAATCAAGTGAAATATAAAAATACTTCATGGATATGTGTATAACTTTAAATACATTTACTCTAGTTTAATAACTCTAGATCTGATATTATATTTAAATAATTAGGTGTCTTATTCCACAAAATCATCATGTAATCTTTTATAAAATTTAACT
Organism: Nezara viridula; assembly: GCA_928085145.1. Lineage (NCBI taxonomy): Eukaryota > Metazoa > Arthropoda > Insecta > Hemiptera > Pentatomidae > Nezara > Nezara viridula. The sequence goes on along the minus strand of OV725080.1, from coordinate 148,629,859 downwards.
AGTGAATAATTATATGAATTTACCCTTTGTGGCATCCCTACAGTATCCACTTACAATTATTGTGACAACTTTTGACCAGTCTATGACAGACAATGCAAATCTCTTAATTCTATTTTAGTAAACTTTGTAATGGAACATAACAGTTTAATAACTAATGGTCATGCAATCCATAGTCAAAGGATCGTACTATCCATAATCAACCGGTTATAAATAGAATTTTTGTTATTTCCAATTCCTTTGTCAAAATAAGTTATAAACAGATAAGACAACATCTAAAACACTCCAAAAAAATATAAAGCAAAAATTTTGGGATAAATCAAAGTAGTTAAAGAAAAAAGACAAATCTAAGGTATGTCGTCGTTAATGACAGATGGTCATCAGCGTTCCTGGGATAGAAAATGGAACGCAACAGATCTTCTTAATTTGCTACTCATTATTTCGGTTACGATTTCTGACAAGACTAGATCAAAGCAGAAAAATAAACAAGGAGAAAATATTTTTAAAAAATATATATGATGCAGAGGTCTAGGAGGTAATGAAATTTTATTATTCCCATGTTTCGAGGAGGGTATAGTATTGTTACACTGTCAGCTACCGTTGATTTTATCCAAAATGACTGATCACAAAAAGGGAAAATAAAAAAGTTATTTTATAATTGATTACTATCTCTCGGTTGAATCGGTAGTTATACTTAAAGTTACGAAACTTCGAAAGTGTTTTGAGTTATTGTTGACTGTTGAGATGACAGTACGCTTTCTTCTTTTTTTCCTCGGATTACTTAATCTGTTGAAAGTTGTTTCACCCCCAGGAACATAGCGAAGACGAGGATAAATAAACAAGAGATCTCTATGGAAGAAAGACCTTCACAGAATTTCTGCCGAGGTTCTTTTGTAATGTAACTTGAAGAGTCTAGAATACATAAAAGGAGAAGGAAACGACGCTTGCAAAGAGTTTCTGAAAGTTAAGGGTCTAGCAAATACTGAGAGGTTAAAGAATAAATATACTAAAAGACTTTAGTTTGACATTTCATTTCACAAATTTTAAAAAACTTTTTATATTACTACCAGGAAAGGTTAAGTACTTATTTTAATAATAACTCCTTTTCACGAGGTTCTTAGACTATGAATAAAATATAGAAAATTTTCATTAAATATATTGTTTCACCATTAAGGTAATATTGTATATTTTATTTATAATAACTTACACATATAAGGAATTTTTATTAGTTTATTTATTTATAATAGATCGTATGGCCAGAATCAAACTATATTTGCTAGTAAAAACTTTCTTTCCCAGGACTTAATCATAGAACGAAGCAATCAAGAGTTAGCTAGTCAAATACAGTAAAAAACTTGACGTAAATATTTTTTTTTACAAATTAGTGATGGTGACATTATTATAATAATTAGTGAGGGCGAATATCTCGGAAACTAAGCGAGATAGCGAAATAAGTATATAATCAATCATATGGCAAATGTTATTAGCTTTAATTTTGTACAGAATATTTATTTCGATGCGATGGATAATTTTCCTGATATAAGTGAAAATCCAAAAAAAATTACCTTCTAGACACTTCCTTCCCTCCCACATCTGGCTCACAACCTAGGAGTGGGGGTTTTTGGTATGTTTACCTCCTTACTAATCCAAACAATGTCACAAAGTCAACAATTGAGTCTTTGCCATTTCTATCAATACCCCTTTTTCGAGCATTCATTAATTAGACTAATAGAACCTGTAGGTGAATCGACTGGCTCAGTTTCAAGGGCGATGAAAAATCGGTATCGATTCATAGATTATGGCAGCTCAGAGTCAGCAGACTTAAAAGGATCTATATTTCTTTTTCCGAAGCAGACCATCCATCTACCAACCTCTGAGCGTATGCAGAAACGTCGGCACAAATTAGTTGAGCCTAATGTGTATTTTATTTCTTATATTATCTATTACTATCTTATTCTAAATATAAACTGATTACACAAATATCTCATATATTTTTTACGCAAAATGAGATGTTGGAGAATAAAATAAATACAAAAAGTAAAAAAAGAAAAGCGGTGGAGGGTAGCCACAGGTGATCGGAAGGCAATACCCAAACCATCCCAGGCTCCCATCCGTCTCCAGTGATAGCTCTGTCCAGATCCCCTTGGGGCTAGCGACACCTGGAAATTCAATTCAATTTAAACTTCCAGGCGCCATGGATCACCTAAACCTGGAATGGAAACTGCAATGGGACACAGTTCTATTAGTTTCCTAACACACACACACACACACACACATACACACATACATATATATATATATATATATATATATATATATATATATATATATATATAACTTACGTCTGTTCGAACAAGAAAAGATAAAAAAAAAGAAAGAAAAGGTCCGAAATAAAACACGTGATTGCTCAAATAAGACTGACTTTATTTTCTCCGTAATGCTATATATATAGCATTACGGTTTGTTTACAACTGTTGAATAGGATTAAATAATATATCAACTTACATCTAACGATAACTTATATATATATATATATATATATATATATATATATATATATATATATATATATATATATACAAAATTGCCAAAACTAAAATATAAAAAAAAATTAATATAAATTAGAATAGATAATAGTTTAATGAAGAATAAAATTAGATCCACCAAAAAACATAATTACATGAGTCACAGTAACAATATTTATCATTAACTAAATATAAAATAACAAGGATTTTTCAAAAGTAATAATGGAAGGAACTATGGTCAGATAGCAGAGCGTTTTTTTAATCTCTAAATTTTATAAAAAATAATTGGATTTTTTACACTTATAAGTAGTTATTCGTTTTATAACTAGATATTACGAGTTTCTCAAATATGAATAACTTCATCATTGTAATAGGGTAAAATATTCGAACAATTTTCAACAGATCTTTTAGTTTCAAAATACAACGAACACATTTTCGGCCACTATATGAAAATAAGATCCCTACAATAAAATTAAATAATTTACATAAAACGCGATATGAAAGTTTTGATTCTAAGCACGAAATGTTATTTAACCTCTCGCACTAATACAAAGTTTCCTTACCTTCTGTAGCAAAACCATAAATAAATTTCATAAACCCCTATAAACCCCGTATTTAATCTAATGAGTATATTCTCATTATACTGAGCATTTTGCAATAAAAATCATTTTAACAGAAAGAATGTTGAAAATTTATTATGTAATTTAATTATTTCAAAATTTCAAATAAAAATAATTCACTGTAGTTAACAAAAGATATGAAAGTATAATGTGTTTATATATCATATATCCATCTAAAGCTTTGTCGGCTATATTAATTGAATAAATTATTTCAATGTATATGGAAAAGGTTAGCACATAAAATTTATTTTTCCTCCTGTATTTCTATAAGGTTTGATGTTTATTGATTTTTGTGATTTTGATTCAATTAAAACCGTTTTCAATTACTCTACTTCATAATGGACATGGCTAACAATCGGAATTGGATTCCTATGCCTTTGAAGTAGTCTCGGTACTTATAATTAAATACAAGCAGGGACTTGAGAAGGAAAATACCCAACCGATATCCAAGTTCCCTTCATCAAACTACTGATAACCCTAGTGGCTACGAGGTAAGGTAAATTCCCCCTTTGGTAAACACCCAGCTCAGAATAAGCTTTCACAGTTTAATAATTCATGAGAAATAACTTGATTAATAAAGAAACATTGCATCCATATTCATTTGCTTCTAATTTTGTGGTTTCTTCGTGTCCTCGGGATACTGAATAATGAATATATTATACTTTATATGACTATCATTCACAAGGCTCTTAACACTGTTCGGAGTAATAATTTATGGGACAAATCTTAAATGTGCAACTTGGTATTATTTCAAGAGACGTTTCGATAACAGTAACATAGAATCGAATCATTCGATATTTCCGATTCTTGTATCGATATCAGAAGTTATTAAGTTTACACCATGACGCAAAAGGAATTGTCAGACTAAATGGAAAGGGAGTCTGGTTATTTAACATAGCTAGGTGGGTCAAACAAGGTGACAGAATTAGCCCCTTGCTTCTCATACTGCGTATGCTATTCTGATTGGATCCAAGCATCCTATTAATCTTACTTCTTATTATCCTCTGCCCTACCTCAGTGGAATACCCATACGTTTCCACACTTGCGTAAGAAACCTAGGGGTAATGTTTGATCAACATCTGACCTGGAATAATCACATTTCTCAAATTATCCGAAAGCCCATTGCTACTTTCAAACAGTTCCTGAGATTCCGTGACTCTATGCCCCTTAAAATCCGTCAGCTCCTAGTTCCCTCTCTAATTTTCCCTTACTTTTATTATGGCTGCCTTGTATACGGTGGACTGTCTGGTGGAATTGAGATCAGATTAAAGAGACTAATGAATTGTTTCATTAGATTTATATTTGTAATCATCTTTAAATTCATGACTACTTCAAGATCAAATGTTTACTACAATATCTTTATTTTTAATGTTAAGAATTTTTAATATTATGAAAAATTTACATGTTTCTTTATTTTAATATAAAGGTTAAATCCTTTGTAAATTAATTTGTTTTTAATTGTCATTTAATCATTCACAATTGCCAGACAATTGCCATTTCTCTGTTCATTGTAGTTATTCTTTTAAATTTACTTTCTTTCTTTCTATATGGACGAAATAGCAGTAATCAGCAAAAGGCGACCTGACAGGACGTTCCTAGGGTGGAGAAATTTGCTTATCATGGTGATCCAGTTTTTACTACATGCAGATGAAATTGTCCTCATTGCAACTACGAAGAGAAGCTACAGCAGACAGTGACAGAATGTTATGAAGACCTCCGTGAATAAAGAAATGGTTTTCAACACTGACAAAAGCAATATCATTTAAGCAGGAAGATGAAGAAGTGTTCTATAACGGAGCAAAAAATGGAAACAGTCCCGGATATCACTTATCTTGAAACAGCTGTGGAATGGTCCGACAAAGTGGATTCAGAAATCCTACACATGATAAGTAAGGGAAACGCAGTCTAGTACCATATGTCTAAAGCCGTTATTGGAAATCAAGTGGTGAACAGATATGAGAAGTTTAATATTTTATTTTTAAATAATTTAATATTCCAGACTAAAACGGCAAGAAACCGCTTACTGCGTAACGTTTTCGATTACTGCAGCACTTATTAGACAAACGCTCTAAACTTCCAATTAATTACAAAAGATTCATATACATGACCATAATAAGGCCTATTTGGACTTACGGAGTTGAGCTATGGGGCTCCACTAAACCATCGAATTCCTCTCGTATCCAATCCTTACAATCCACAATCCTTCGTAAAATCCTCAATGCTCTCTAATTTGTTACAAAACAAACCTTGCATAATGACCTTAATGTGTCAGATCTGGCCCAATCCAGATACTTATCCTTCCATAATAAACTTCAGAATCATCCCAACCCTCTCGTTTTTAACCTTGCTTCCTCTTCAATCCCTGATAATCCTCCGTGGCGTCTGAAAAGAAGATGGCCGCGTGATGTCCTAATGTAGACATATCATTAAAGTGCTACCATTGGGTAGTTACTCAGCAAGTGTTTTCATGTCATTATATCTATATGTTCAAATTTACTAGATGTATTTATATAATACAGTTGTAAATATCTTTAAGAAATAATAAAAAAATTATATATTTTAATTCGATATACTTGATAGTATACCAACATAATAGAGTGACAGCAGCGGAAGTGAGTTTTTTTTCCGAAAAGTTGCTGGCAGAACGATAAGAAACTGCGTCCGTAATGAGATAGGAACTAGGATTCTTCTCATTGAAGGAGGTCTCGCCAGCTAAAGTGGTTCGGCCATGTTGTCAGGATGGAGGAAAACCGAGATCCCCTCAAAACTATGGACTGATTTCTTGATAGTAGAAGATCTGGAGGCCGACCAAGGATACTTCATATCTAGAATACGTCGTCTAGAATACGAGAAAAAGGAAAGGAAAGAAAAGAGTCTATGTACGCTGATAGGCAGAGGGGCGCAAAAGAATAAGAAGTATCGATAGTAAATATTCAGTTAATTGATTCAGTTAACAGTGTTGTAATAATAATTTATATAAAATATTGACAGCCACACTGCAAAAGCCTACAAAAACAAAAACTAAAAATGTTCAGAAGACGAAAAAAAAATGCGTAACTTTTGTTTTACAAGCATTATATTTTCGGTTCAATGATTTTTTTTTTCAGGCTTAAAACAAAGATGTAATTTTTTGATCACATTTTAGCCAAATAATCTTTTAGAGCCATATTATTCTAGCTTCTAGCTTTTTAGTTACTTTGAAAAACAGGTGGTATATTTGTAACTCGGCATGGTTTATAAAATCCAATAATATGGTTGATTTTTTTATATTTATCTTTTCTGTAATGAATACAATTTATTTTGTTTTAAAATATAGCTTCCCATATAAATATGAATAGTTCGTTATAACGTAAATAGAAGAAATAAGTGGATGTTTTTATGGCCTATAAACTATGAAATTTTAATATTGAAAAGGAAATAATAAAGTGAAGCTTCTAAAAAAGACACTGGTACTGCTATGAAATGTAAATTTCGAGAGAGTAAGGAAAATGTTTCTGTATTATTCTGTCTTTCCCCCCCCCCTTTTTCGGGGTATTGAACTGTCGATCACAAACAAGAATTGCTCGATTTCTATTGACAGCGTTATTCTATGTCCCCATCCCGACACAAATAGGATATAACAGAAGATGCCTTGTATATAACCGACTGGGAACTGTATTGAATGGCTGCACTGATACAACACTTTCCGAGGGTGTATAAATATTTTATTTTCAAAAGCCTCTTTACGCCGGAATTCGTACTATTCTATTTGGAGCACTGAGTTCCCCGTATTGATGAACTCCCTTAATATTCAATGGTGATTTAAAACTTTTGGAAACGTTTCATCTAAAAATGTTTCAAACAAATTTATTTCTGTTGAATGCTTAGATTTTATTGATCGATTGAAAAATGTTTTCATGGAATCATCAATGTTCTTGCTACCTATTATGGAAAGAAATGCCAGTTTTAGGACATATTTGCTATTTTATTCATTTTTAAAAATAAAAACAAAAAGAGGCAAACTATGTTTATTTTTTTTATAGTTATACATAGAATAATATTATAATTGCTGATAATCATTTTTACTTTTTTTTTTTTACTTTATGGCCTATGCATTATCATTATTGACTCATAAAATAATTGGATTCAAAATATTAAAGAGTGTATATTATTATTCTTTAAATTTTGTGTAATATATTGTCCTACTTATCATTTCCATCCGCTACAATTGTCTGTATTATAAACATTAACTAACTATTGTATTGTATGTAACTAACTACTGGCTAACTATTGTATACCTCCAATTAAACTATGTTCTGTTTATATTGATTGGCACCTCTTACTTATGTGAAATTAAGGTGTAACATAAGTTAATTTGCTATTTTCTCAAAAAAACATTACGTTTATGATTGTTTAAACTTTTTTTCAAATCTATCACTGTAAATACTCTGATTCATTCTTGGAAACTCCACAAGAATTAAAAAAAAAAAAAAACAGCGCAATTTATACCATACTTCAACCTCAAAACATCTTAGAATCCTATGTTTGTTATATGCATGGTCATAATTCGATCGGGCGAAAAGAAACGAATCCAATCAACGACTTAACTCATTTTTGTATAAATAAAATTGTGTAAATTTAAAATTCGTTTTAAGATCATTCTGGAAACACATATGTTCTTTTTCGTGAAGTGTAATTTTCTATATGATAACGCAGGAAATCAACAAATGCAACTACTTTAATTTTATATTGACTGATAATGTAATACATATTTATATTATAAATATTGTGAATATAATATCAGATGTTAAAGGAAAAAAAAAATGTTAACTCCAATTTAAAGTTACTACCAACGAATTGTGGTCGAGTCGATGGCAAAGGCATTTTATAACAAATTATTAAATTGAATTACAGTTAATTAAGTTAATAATAATGAATATTAAAAGAAATATTAACGATAAAGTTTACTAATTATTCATCATTAATTAAAAGATTAATTATGAGTGTTTAATCAGCTTTTTTCTGCAAAAGAGTCATAGCAGAAAGCTCTGATTCCATTAATAAAGCACTTAATATGCAAAGAGCCCTGAGTAGATTACAAAATATCCTTGACGAAAAGTCATCCTTAGATGGGGGAAAAAAGAAAAAAAAAAGGACTTCTGGAGGTCCTGAGAGAAATGACATTAGCCGGAGGATGGTCGGTCGGATAATGGAAACCACCACCACAACCATCACAGCCACTCAACACAACCTTACCGCAACCATTTCTCCTTCCCCGCCCTAGTAATCCCTTCTTCTAATTTGCCTTATTGTATTAGTGTCATAGAAAATAACCCACAACAATATTATATATATAAAAATAAATTTTTTTAAGGGCATTGAGGTAGATGCTAAATAAACACTATTTTTGACCATATTTTGTGAAACGTCTGCCAAACAGGTTCAGTATAGCTTTCTCACTAATCGTTATATAATAACCTATATTTCGAAATCTATAAATAAATCAAAAACCATTTGTGTAGCATACAGAACTTAAGTGCCTAATAATGTTCCTGCAATCCGATGGAGTCATTCTGAATTCATTACAATTTTGGATTATTATTTTCAATAATCAACCAAAAAAAAAAATTAACACTCCCTCAAATTTGAGGTTTTACGTTTCGAAATATGCAGAATCCTAAAATCGAATTAACATAAAAATCAATCAATCACCGTCCGCGGACTACTAAACTGATTATCTTTAAATTTGGTATCAATGTCAAAGAGAACCCGAGTATGATCCTCCGAACTCGGCATTATCATCTGCTACATCTTTTCAAGATGGTGGCGTAAAATTCTGTGTCTATAGACTGAAGCGCCTAACTAATGTACCGATTTTAATAAAACTTGGCCAAAGTTTTCTTCTCGAATCCCATTGATGTATATAACATACTTTAGCAAGATCATCTAAATTAGTAATGGTTTACTAAATTTCTAAATTCCTTAATCGTTGAAATCAGACGATTTGCTGCAGAGATATGTTGCTATAAATATTCTCTTATAACACGTTTTGTTATAGATCTGATGTCCTTTGTTTTTAATTATGGGTAATAAAAATCAATCGAGATTGACTATACTTCTTACTACAACACTAATGATGAAAAAATATATTTAGGACTATAGTATGAATCATATTTTATTTATTTTCATCTATCTGCCAAGAAAAGTAGTGTTACATGTGGTATATAACTGTTTGGAAATAATAAAATTCTGCAGGGTTTTTTTTTTAGTTGGCAGAAAAATTTTGAAGGGCTCTGTTACTCTGCCTTAGTAAAAATTTCATTTTTTTTTACTAATAAGAAAATTCGTATTTTTGAGTTGCGAAAAATGAATATCAACTTTGTATCTTCCAGAGCTAGTTTAGTAAAAATATCATATTTGGCAAGTAAGTATCGATTGGCAACAAATTTGACAAACAGACGTAGCAAGGTGGTGGTAAAGAATTGTTTAGGGTGAAACAAGTTGATATTATTTTTTCGTATCCCCAATTACGAGTTTTAATATCAATTGAAACATTAAAATGTTTTGCAAGTAAATTTTACCCAGGCTGAACCTTTCGAAATTTTGTCGCCAACCACAAAAATTGTGGTAACTTTAAGACAACTGCACATAAAAGAAATTGTTTGGCATAAAATGACCTAAAAATCAGGACAAAGCAAAGAAAAAATAGTAACATAAATTTTCATGAAAATTACATAAAATATTTTTATAAAATTTTATAAATAAACTATTTCCTCGGTTTCTAAGGCGAATTGGCAAGAACTTTTGGACATGGATGTAATATTTTTCGATCTAGAGTCACCAAATACAGGCTCCACGCCGCAACCTCCCCTTATTATTGATAAAAAAATCTAAAAGCTTTAACCCAGGCATTAAAAATGTAATTAGAAGACTAAATTTGATTAGAATAAGTCAACTGAGAATGTAACAAAATTATAATTAAATTAATAAGAATGGTTTTGTTTAGAGTACATACACCTAATCTGTATGAAATAATATTATTAATAATTTGGTATTTTGTCATGAAAAAAAACGAGAAAATTTCTTCTATAATACAATTTTAAATTAATTTTTTATGGGTGATAAATATTCAGGACGCAGTCAGTATAATGTTTTTATTGGAGCCAACGTTTCAACACAAACATGTAGATCCTCATCAGGGCGTTTTCCGAGCACTGAAGGTATTCAAGTAAATATTTTTTTTTAATTCAGTTCAATTGGGATGTTTTACAGATATGTTCCTATCAATCTATTATGTATGATCTAACAATATGTATATATTCGAAATTAGATACAATTTAACCGTTTTGGAGTTAAAGCTTTCTACAATTAAGATTATATATTGTTGTTTTTTTTTTTCCTTCAGATCTAAATGTGAAGCTGCCATAAATTTTACAATAATTTCAGATGAGCTGTCTAATTCGGATATCACATTTGGAAATTATAATTTATCACAATTGTTGTCAAAATAATTATAAAACAATTTCTTGAATTATTAATTATGATGAAATATAGTTTAAGTAAAATATGTAGTTAAAAATAGGTTATATTGTCGTTACAACATTTGTTTAAAGCCTTCAACATCAAAAAAATAAAAATAAATACCTTCTTCCTTCCTGTTTATAAAATCATTTATCTCATTTCTTTCATTAACCATTCTCGTTAAAAACAAATGATAGAATTTTTCTCCGGTAAAAGTTTCTTTGATTTTTGAAAGTTCTTTTATTTTTTTAAATGTCTTTTCTAATAATCGTTATAAAATAAAAAAAATGGTTAATAAATATAGTTAAACCTAACTAAACAAGCTGTAAATATATATATTTCTTTATACTAAAATAAAATAAATTTATGGTGTAAATAAAAAGTAAAATTTATTAGCACTAAATATATTTTATGATGATGGCCATTGTGCGTAGAACTTTATAAAATGTGTATAAAAAGAACTAATGTTATCATCGACCATTAATAATGATCCATTTACTTCATCAATTCTAAATTCTTGGATCAATGTTTTTAAAATTCTGCATATAATCATCGCCATTTTCAAACAGATGTATAACGATGCTTCTCAGGTAGACAACGAATCAACATTACAATTCAGGATCTTTTTTGTGATAGTAAAGTCTATTTTCTTCTAATATTAACTCTTGAAATGGGGGTCTTCCTCTTTGTACCACAACTTCGCTTCTTGAATAAAGTAGTAACTGCCTCACATAATGAAATATATAAAATATGTGATTGATCACTTTATTCACTTTTTCAGTTTATTGATTGTTAGTGAATTAGTGTAGAGAAGTTTTGTTTGTGATATTAACATTGAAATCATAAGAGGAATAATGAATAGAAGAAAGTCTCGTTAAGGTTAACGAAACTATATTGAGTAAGTGTTCTGAATAACAAAGTTTACACTATTATTATTAAATATTTGATTAAAGGAATGATTATGGATAATAATCTCAGCTGTGTTGAGATATTGCTTATGAAAGCTATATGTATCTATATCGATGTGAGATTCGTGTTGGTGTTGCAGAATTCAGATCTTATGTCGCCCTGTGTGACTGCTTGCTTCTACTCTGAAGAAATGGGTGAAGAGTAAAATGAAATGGCTAAAATTAGCTTGAAAATGTGCACAGCGTTACCTTTTCTGTCTTGCTTCTAGGTAGCCTGACAAAAATACACAGAATTAACTCTCATGTCGACCTGGAACAGCTGATGTTGCGCTTGCCGACACTTTTAAATTCAAAATGTTTCCGTACTCATTTACGTCTATTCTATTTAAATTATCAGAACCAGTTTAAATTAAAGTTACTTTACAGAGTCTTCTAGAGTCACCAATATTGTTTTTTAAAAGTATTTCTTTATCATAATAAATAGGTAGTGAAAAAAAAAGTTGATATTATAGAAAAAATTGTTACGAACAGTTGGAAAAATGTTTTTTTAAGCTGAATATTCAGAGTATGACGGGAGTTTTCCTGTTACGGTAAGATAATATTTGCATTAGGAAGAGCTCCAGTGATAAAGGCATCCTGGCATTGAGTGAGGCAGGAGAGATTATCAAGAGTAAACACAGCAATTAAGTCCAGGGCTAACACTGCATTTAATAGAGTTCGCAGTTTAAGTGTTTTCTCAAGTCCCTCTGATACTCTTCGAAGCTTTTACTATTACTTCCTTACTGCTATTATAAAAGAAATATTTTAATCATGTTTACTTTTGATGTGCAGTTTACAAGAAATATTTACGTTTAAGAGTCCCGTTAATCCAAAGAATCCATTTTAGTCCGCTGTACTAACCCCTTCATTTTTATCGAATTATTAACATCCCTCTAAAACTTCTTGAATGGCTTCATTATATCGTAACATAAAACTTTTTCATTAACTAAAATTCTCAGAAATGTGGCGTTCGGTAAACATGGTCTACTTAATGAGATATTAAAAACTCAACATTCCACTTGAACCATAAGATAATTTGATTTGTCTATAGAAATAATGGGTCGTTTGGAGTCACGTTTCACGTAACATTTCGAAATAATGAAGTAATATAGGCTCGACGAGTAATAGTAATAGACGAGAATATATAAATTTTAGTACCTCATTATATTAATGAGTTTAATAAGAGAACGCCCCATTTCTGAAAATTTTCTTAGATACAATAGTTGTATGCTATGATAAGATGATGTCAAATACCAAAAGGAGTTTTACCGCGAACTATTTTTTGTCTGTGTGTCTGTGCCACGTTCATCTCTTCCTCGACATATATCTTTTTTGCTGGTGTTTTTTTTCTTGTTTTGTATAATTTTTGTACACAAGAAGTTAAATACTGTATTTTCATATACACCATAGCTTTTTATTACTTTCATTTATAACAAACTGAATAATTTTGTCATTTGTTCAGATTGACTTATACGGAGTTATTCAAATTTGAAAAAGGGGACATCCTCTTGAAATGATTTTATTACTCTAGTGAATATACATAGGTAAAAGAAAATTTGTATTTTGTTAAGTTTTTTTTTTATTGAATATTAATACATTATGCCACATTGAAGGGCATTAATATTAGAGCTATATTAATCATTCACACAATATGTAAATACAAATAATAACTAAGATAGAGGTAATAAAGAAAAAGAAATATAGAAAAATAAAATAAGTAAGTTAACACGCCTGTGTTACAAAAAATGATATAATAGATAGAATAACACATCCACACCTATATACAATATTCACATTTGCCCAGGTATGCTTTGTCTCCCCAATGTGGAAGCCAAGGCTGGACACCAGGAGATCCCAGTGGTTCTATCCTAGTCGCGTCACTGGTATTGCAAACCAGTTGGAACTGATGGAGGGCACTACAGAAACAGACGCTCAGGACCTGAGTAGAGAATCTGGCCACTGTCAGAACTCCAATATATAAACATTTACATAAGGTCGCGGGGCCACTGACATTTTAACCTCTTGGGAGGATGGTAGGGATGCCTATAGCTAGATAGAGATTGTGCTACTGGATTTGGATGATGAGTGAGATTCTAGTGAAATTTGGAAAATTTGTCTGGGATTAGGTCAAGAACAAATGGGATATGAAGGTCATTATGGGGGGGAGGTTATTGGAGACATAGAAGGAATCATCAACTATTGATCGGAGGACTTTAAACTGGATGGATTGAACGCGTTTGATGTTAGAAAGTTTTTCTGTCCCCCACAATTCTATTCCGGAGGTCCAAATGGGTTTCAATATTGCCTTGTCGATTAGCAATTTGTTGTCGACTGAAAGTTGAGATTTCCTATTTAAAAGTCCATATCGTCTGTTAAGTTGTCTCTTAAGTCTGATATATAGGTTCCATGTTAGTCTATTATCTAGAAGAAAGTTAAGAAATTAATGAACCGGTAGGTCTCAAACACCACCTTACTGTTGGCTTAAGAAAGCAGAAGAGCCAGCTCATCCACTGTCTTCAAGTTTTAAAGGCAACTTATTTATTTAAAGAAAAATTCCACAAGGATATGAGCAAGTGAGCCAGGTTGCCTTAAGCTGTACTTGCAGGTATCCAGCTCAACACTGGCTCTATAAGAAACACCTCTGGAGAAGCGCAGGTAACAGTAAAGTGGATTGACAGTACATTGAGTCTTCCACGCGATCAACATCTATTGACATTAGGTGGATTTCTAGAATGTGCACTTTGTTTTTTAGTAAGGAGTTCGCATATTGGAAGGATATAACCAAGACTGCACCAAATTTCGTAAATAGGAGCAAAACATTTTTTTTTATGTATGTATGTATATTACATACTCCATATCCAGTTAAAATGTTTTTTTTTCTTTATGACATTTACAACTGTATTACATAAATACATCAAGTAAATTTGGACATAATTGATATAATGACATGAATACACTTGCTGAGTAACTACCCAATGGTAGCACTCTAATGATATGACTACATTAGGAGATCACGGGGCCATCTTCTTTTCAGACGCCTCGGAGGGTTATCAGGAATTGAAGAGGAAGCAAGGTTAGAAACGAGAGGATTGGGATGATTCTGAAGTTTATTATGGAAGGATAGGTATCTGGATTGGGCCAGATCTGAAACATAAGGAACATTAAGATCTTTATGGATAATTTTATTAGTGACAAAGTAAGGAGCATTGAGGATTTTACGAAGGATTTTGGATTGTAAGGATTGGATGCGAGAGGAATTCGATGGTTTAGTGGAGCCCCATAGCTCAACTCCGTAAGTCCAAATAGGTCTTATTATAGTCAAGTATATAATCTTTTGTAATTAATGGGAAGTTTAGAGCGTTTGTCTAGTAAGTGCTGAAGTAATCGGAAACGTCGAGCGGTTTCTTGTCGTTTCAGTCTAGTATGAGGATTCCAAGTTAGTCGTTTGTCCAGGTGGAGTCCTAGGTATCGGATTTGCTCAACAGGGATAAGTGGAGTATTGTTAAAGGAAACTGTAGGACAGGAAGTCGTTGGTTTACGACGAAGGGTAAAGGTAATTTGGTGGGATTTATTGGAGTTTATTTTAATTCTCCAGTTTTGACACCATTCTTCTAGATTTATGATGTGTGATTGAAGCATTTGGGATGCAATTGCTGGGTCTTTGTTTACTGATAGGATACATGTGTCATCGGCATATGTGGTGATGACAGTGTTGGGACAGGTAGGGATGTCAGCTGTATAAACTGTATAGAGGATAGGACCTAGGATACTACCTTGAGGAACAGTTAAAATGTAAAAAGAAAACTACTATAAAAAACTGCTATTGTAGTAAATTTAAACTAAAAAAGAAAATACTTTTAAATTTATATAATTTATTTCTATTTTTTGTACAGAGGATGACTGCCCTCATATTTGATTCCGAATCTAAAATCCTAATTATCCATTTACTGTGGATGTTCGAACTAGCTCCAGATTTTATGTTTATTGCAGGTATCCACTAGACAGCTGCAAATTAAACATAAATAAAATTGTAAAAATCAATAAAACAATTGGTATTTAATTTTTTACTCTTAATGGTTTCATTCCCACCAGTCATGGATGTGACCATTAGCAAAATGGTGTTTTAAATTTGGTTTTGACATTCGAGGCATGTAAAAGTAGTAACCAGAGATATCTCTTCTCAGTGTTCGTTTAATTTCTTAATTCAGAAAAGAATGTCTCTTATCCAGCTTCTTTTCACTCGCCTTCTAATAGGCATTTAAGCTATTACCATATCGTTTATCAGTCTTTGTTCACTTCTGTGAAGTTCATTATGTAAGCGAGAATAAAAAGTATGCATGTGTTGTTAGATATTAAGTTGTTGTTATTCGATTTATGTTATTTGCATAACAAGGAGCGTCCGATATTAGTAAATATTAGATTTTTTTTTTAGACTTTTAGGCTGAACTAGAGGAAGGGTGTAGCAATTAATCTTGCAAGGAGTAAAATATATCGGACGGGATCAGGAGGTTGTTGAAATTCATTGCAAAGGAGAGGGAGGCAAATGGAGGAGGACTAAAAATATCTGGGTGTGGTAAAAAATAAAAACGGACAATGGTTCGAACAAGAAATTTCTAACCGGATTAAAAAGGCCAAAGATGTGCACTACAGTTTATGCAATGCAGTCATTGGGAAAAGTGAACTAGAGAAGTACTTTAAAATCAATATTTTAAAGTTATATATCTACCTATTCTTATAAATGGGAGTGAAAGATGGGCCACTTTAACCAAACAAATAAGCAGAGCTACTGCTAGTGGACTGAAATATCTTCGAAGTGTAGCTGACCGAACCAGGAGAGGCCGGGTCAGAAATTCAAAGATAATAAAGGAACTAGGCATTGCCTCACTAAAGGATTTCATAGAAAAGAGGAAGTTGTGGAAAGCAAAGCAGGACTCTAGGAGATCCCAGTACTATCCTTCCAACCGTGTCACTGGTAGTCAATTTGCTCAAAAACAGCTGGTACATTTAAACTTGAAGTATTCAATAACCAACACTACACCTAAACTAATCAAGTTTAACATTATATATATATATAATTATTTTCAGAAATTTTATTTGTTTAATACTCAGTTATGTATGGTGATACAACTTGAAGTTGATCCATTTGGCTTAAATCCCTTTATATGTCGTAAATATATAAATATTTTTTACGATTCAGCCATTTTAATAAAAATAAAACAGTTTGTTTTGAGAAAAATAGCCAAATTAGCTATGAATATGTTTCTACTTAGGCTGGCTTTACTAAAATGTTCTTCTCCGATAATGGGCTATCAGTTATCAAAATATTCCTTAACTTTAATAAGTCGGACAGTATTTTAATCCTAAGAGTGAAGTGTTTACCTCTGGTTGGTGCTGGACTTTTAAACTCAACCTTTGACTGACGTAATTTTTCAAACATCAAAAAACATAATAATTATTTTATTTATCTCTCATGAATTCTATCGTGGTTTTAAATTAAGCATTACACTCTCTACTTTCTCATTTAGTGTTCAAAAAATAGTTGTTTTTCTTGCAAATATAGATCCATGCATGAAATATGACATTAATTAAAAAGTTTTTCGTTCATTATATTTAACCATTTGTATATAAGTTCAAAACGTGAAATGGTTAATTATTTCGAATAAAAAATAAACTTATAGAACATCAATGAGAATGAAATCAACATAGTATTTAAATCCGCTTAATTTTATACTGATATAATGAATTTTATCAAAATCGTAGAAACGTTTTCGAGGAAATGATAAAAATGTGTAAAATCGATGATATAAAATGGAACTGAGGGTAAGCCGATTTGGTTGAAAAACTTGCTGTAACGTCTCAGACATGTTAAAACTTTAAATATGCAATTTCTATTGCTTTCGACTTTTCGTTTTTTAGCAACTGTTCACACACACCATTTTGCGGGATTTGGCTATTTGGATTCATGAAACCTCAAACATGTATTTCCTTTAAAAGTCATATTTGAAAATGTTCACGATCTTAATACTCTCCTTTATTATATATATTACACACATAGATAAATTAAATTAATTTAATCATCTCGAATAATTCGAGTTTATTGATATTTTCAAAGACTTACTGCTTTAGAAAGTTTCAATATACTCGAGTAAAGAACCATTTTCGCCAATTAAAAATGCCATTGAATTTTTATATTTGAATTCTAGCATTTATCTTTTGGTAAGATGGAATTCCACTACGTACTAAATTAACCACTTAGCACTAAGACACTTTACATACAAGCTAATGGCATGCCATGTCGTCACCAGTTGAGAGAGGCTCTTACCAAGGAAGATTAAGGCAATATTAAATTTTAGATGACCCTCACTAAATTTTACAACATTCCTAATGGACTCAGACTTTACCAGTCCTGGTAAAAGGATTCCTTTTTCACTAACAGTTTTATAAAAAACGGACTAGAGGCATTGATCTAAGCACTGGCTTAGATGTATAATTTAATAATGTTAAATGTATTTGTTATATTATTAAAATTAAAATACAAACAAGTTAAACTTACGTAATTGTTTTTATAGTTTTTAAGAAGTATTCATCTCACAACTGTTTCAATATGAAAATAATCCGTAATATCAAAGAATGAAAATAGTTTAAGCAGATCAAATTAATTTGGAGTTTTGAGTGGAATAATTAAAAAAAAAAATTCTAACATATTTGGAACATATTTATTTAAATTCATTCTCGTTCAAGAGTGCGTTCAGGTATGTAAGTTATACATCAGATAAACAAATAAAACAAATTGACTGGCCTAATTTCCTTTAAACAACCGCCATTTTTAAATCAGTGGCTTCGATGTGACAGGCAAGGTTCGTTTTCTAAGAATAACTTTAGGAATTTACATTCAAACCTTCAAGTTTAAAGGACCTGTGTTAATTTACAAGCTGCTTTAAAAATATACTGCGTGTTTTGCCAGCAAAACATGGGCCTTTAAGACCAAGCTTTAAAGGTAGATTTTTTTATTCATTAATATTCATTATTTACTGTTTATTTACAGCAGCTTGAAGCCCCTCTACTGCTAGTTCCATCCCTTATATTCCCTCTTTCCTCTGAAGTATTTCATATAGTTGAACTTGAAGCAATACTTAAACAGCTTAAGAATAACTTAGTTAGATTTATTTTCGGAATACAAGATATACATCCAGTATTATATCCAGCTAAAATGGCTCTACCCTTCTTACAGGCTTCAGTGTTTCCTAGCATCCTTCTTCTCACTAGCAGTTCTAGGATTTAATTTTTGGCATAACGTATGGCAACAAAAAGAAACCAAATTAAAAGGAATAAAAAGCCACTGTTCCAATTGGAAAACAAGCAACCGACTCTCTAGAAAAGAAGAGACAGTCCTCTGCCGCTTACGAATTGGGCATTGTGAATTTTCACATGGCTATATACTAAGAGGACTAGACCCACCGACCTGCGAGAGCTGTAAGGTGCAAAGAACAGTCCAACACATCATCCAAGACTGCCCGGTATTTGAGAATGTTAGGAAAGATCACGATATGGCCCAGATCCTAAACGAAAACCTCAGCGACAACGAAAACGCCGTGGAAAAAACCTTACAGTCTTTAAAAATAATAAAGTTTTACAATAGAATATAAATAGAAAGTGTTGCCAATGACCCTGCAGGGTAGAGGCAACAATAAAAAACAAATAAATAAATAAATGTAATTACACGAGCAATAATACTTTAAAAGATATTTTTTAATATTTTTTCTAAAAAACATGGTTATCTTTTACCTTTTTTTGGGGGGTGAGACTTCAGCCCGAAATCCCCCCTTCCCCACACCCATAGATCCGCCTGTGCTTCTTCTAATACCAACTTATCAGAATTCACAGTCCTTATTACATACTTGAAAATTTTTAATCTAAATATTCTATTCAACATCTTTCCACACGGTCTCGTCCTTTTGACTTCTACCTTTCTCCTTTCCGAACAGAAGCTTATTAAGAGTCCTTCCTAACCCGAGGAGGACTATATCCCACTGGAACTATATCTCTCCTTCCATAAATCATGCATCTATAGTGTTGACCGAAACCGACCGATCTCTTGAGATACAGTCCATTGCTTAAAAATTAGAATGTTGCCTTACTGAAACTCATGAGAGTTATTTTGCCATAATCGGAAAAGTTACCTAAACAACTTATATTCTTTTAATATAAAAACAGTACGGCTATACTGTTTTGGACAATGTTCCAAACGGAATTTGTCCAAGATTAATAACTCTTTCATTTGATTCTTTTAAATGTCCATTATTTACAGTATAGAAAATAAATAGGAATGCTTTGATATATCTTTACTACCGACATGATACTCCTTTACGACAGTATCATATGCGACAGCCGACATACAGACCTCACAGACTCCGAGAGGTTACAGTGCGCTCCTCGGATTTCAGCTACCAGGACTTTCAGTAGATGGACCACTTCGTGAAGGTGCTCTCTCACCAGCTTCATCGCCATCTCGGGAGTCATCCAGAGCTCTCCTCCGTTCCTCTTCCCCCAGAGGTTGACCACTCTTAGGCAGCCCGAGAGGAACGAGGCCATCTTGTTCTGAAGATCCAGGGGTTCACACTCCACCTACTTCCAACTACGTGTTAATCAGTTCTGTTTCCATCTTCTAAATTTCAAGAAGAAATATGCTACTAAAGAATCATCCATTAACTAATATTTATCTTAAAAAAAGAAAACAATAACATTAATTTTATTTAAAGATTGAAATCAAGAAGTTATTTTGAATCGTTTATCGAATTGAACTAATCTCTGAAAATTGAATATTTAATAGTTGACCATTATAACGGAAGATGGTCCGGAGTGGCGGTCATAAATAGGCTAAATAGTGGCAAAACAATGTTATTAAAAGCCTACGTTTCGATCCGACTTTGCAGGTCTTCTTCAGGGTTAGAACGTTGTTCAGCTTGGAGTTTCACTTAGAAATGTTCAGCTAGGAGTTACACTTAGAAATGAAATGAACAGTTCTAAGTGTAACTCCTAGCTGAGAACACACCTTCCGTTCTAACCGTGAAGAAGACCTGCAAAGTCGGATTGAAACGTTGGCTTTTAATAAAATAGTTTTGCCAATATTTAGCATATTTATGACCGTCACCCCGAACCATCTCCTTCCTTTAATCTTTAAAAAGTTCTCTTTAGGGTAATCGTAATCGAGTCAACGTAGTGTAATATATATTTTAAATTAAACTACCTAGAAAAAAAAAATGTTTCTCAAGTTTTCTTATTCATTTTCAGTTCTGAAAATGAAAACTGGCAGAAATAATGTCAGTTTAACGTAATAATTGTATGCTTATAACATTTTTTTTTTTATTGCAGAGCTTTAATTTTTTCCCCATTAACTGGGATGCATTATACTATACGTAAAGTTTTTACTTATTTACAGTTTTTTTTTTATAACAACAGAAATATTTAAAATAAAGATTTTTCTGATATTCATCATTTCTTAAAAATTTATTTGTAAAATATTCTGCAGCTTCAACAATTATTATAGTGAGGTAATTCCACATTTATACCATATATACAGAAAAGATAATATAAACATAAGAAAAATAACAACTAAATAATAATAAAAAAATTTGCTTACAACTAGAAAACAATTCGTAATTTAGACCAATGACAATTATAATTCTTATTAACAGTATAAAACTCCCACCAAATACAGATACCACATGACCTTATGACACTTCAACACACGCAAAAAGAGTCCTGCCTGAAATCTAGATAATCTGACAAATATAATTTGAAATATAAGCAAAAATATCAGGTTTACCCACTCCTTCGGAACAATTCCGAGGTTATACGCCTAATAATAATTTTAGTTTTTGCTCATCTGTGATCTGTTTCAAACCGCAAATCAAAAATTCTTAATACTTTTCTTACCTTTCAGTGACGAGACAATAAAAATATAATATTTTTTTCAATATGGCCTAAGGGCTGAAACATTGGTGTAGAAAAATAAAAGTATAATGTCAAAAGGTTACCAGGTTTATGACTGTTTTGGGAGCGAATAGGAGTATTTTGAATGTGGATACGGAGGGGGAATGCCGAATTTTGATAGGGAGATAATTCCAGGAATTGGGCGGACAACAAAACAGTTTTGTGAGACAGATCTGTGAGAAGGGTAAAGGTCAGAATGTCGAGATCTTGTGATAAAGAAATGGGCTGAGGACTTGAATTGAAGAAAATTGTAGGCTATAAGGACGATAGATTTGATGATTTCATAGCGATGGACCAATGACAGTATAGTGTCTAGTTAAGATATATTAAGGTAATAGGTTATAAATAACATATTGTATTCCAAGAACGTAATTTTCTTATTGTAAAAATAAGGAAACATTATTGTTTAATTTATTTTTTTTGAAAGAATTAAAAGTAAATAAAAATGAAGACATTTTCAGATACAGAAAATTTTATTACAAAATGGACCCTACAGTACATCGGCAAAGATCTCTTTGAATATAGCCCAATAAAGGCCTGTGCAGACTTGCCAATTGTTCTCCAGAGATTTGATCACCTTGTGGAGTTTTCTCTTGGCGTGCCTCGCCTCCCGGATGTAGACCCTCATCGTCATCTTGGCAAGGTAGAGGTTGTTCCGGACGAGAGCGGTGCCGTAGTCTTTGGATATCGTCCATCTTCCGGAAGTGGCTGCCAAGGCGATCTTACAGGAGTCGCGTACCATCATTCCGATGTAGGGTTGGTACTTCTGCGGTTCCAGCAGCTGTGGAGAACATCATGGTGCAAATTTTTTCTCGAAAGTACAAACAGTCGATATTGTTTCAAATAATTAATTTGCTATGACAGTCATTATTTCCTATAGAAGCCAAGTAGAAGGAGAAATTTATCATGCTGAAGGACCACCAATTGATCAACTTAGTCCAGTAAACTAAAATTTAAAAAAGAGAGAAAAATCTCTTCATCCATCTAGTTGATCATAAATATTGCACTATCACATCGTCATGTTGTGATAAAAAAACCTTAAAATTACCAGCTATTCTAGACTTTTAGACTCAGCATTAGGCATTAAACCGAGTCACCACCACCTAATAACTAAAGAGGTAGCACCTAATGATGGCCTGTGCATATAGTTTCAAATTAACAACACAGCGATAGCTTCAGGGAACTATAATAGGAGATACCTAAAATAAACTAATGTTTGTTGATAATATAAATTTATTCAAAGAGATATGATGATTATATAATATTCAATGTGATAATTTATCCTAAAACTATTAACAAAAGTTTCCCAATAAAAGAAATAAAAAGAAGAAAAGAAAAATCTTTTTATTTTTGTACTTTTTTTTCTTGACCCTTTTATGTAACCATAGGTAAATGAATATTTATATAACCATAGTTAAATAAATATTTATGTAACCATAGTTAAATAAATATTTATGTAACCATAGTTAAATAAATATTTATGTAACCATAGTTAAATAAATATTTATGTAATTATAATCTGATTTTTTCTGTTCAATCTTAGTTTAATGAAAAATAATGGTCAATAAGCTGGTAATATTGGTATTATTATGTGGGTTGAGAACTAATGGCCAAGATTATGCGCCGAAATCATTTGAACAACCAATCACATTTAAAATTCTTCATAATCTTAACATTTATTTTATCTTTAATTTTCTGGGAAAAGTATATATATATATATATATATATATATATATATATATATATATATATATATATATATATATATATATATATATATATATATATATAAACTTAACTATTTAATTGGGAATAAGGTCACTTAATTATTATTTAATAAACTAATGAATGTTCATTTCTTCTGTTTATTGACGTTTCGATCCCGGTATTTTCTTTTTATTAGTCAACCATGGGATCCTCTTCAAAGCTAGAATTTCAAAAAATAGAGCTTCGATCAGGCCAGGGACATAAGCTACAGTAGCTTAATATATATGCTAGTGGACGGTGCTGAGACTGTCGGTGTGTCCCTGGCCTGATCGAAGCTCTATTTTTTAAAATTCTAGCTTTGAAGAGGATCCCATGGTTGACTAATAAAAGGAAAATTCCGGAATCGAAACATCAATAAACAGAAGAAATGAACATTCATTAATTTATTAAATAATAATTAAGTGACCTTATTCCCAATTAAATAGTTAAGTTTAAATTTAATACTCAAAGGTCGATTAAGGAAAAGTTTTAAATATATATATATATATATATATATATATATATATATATATATATATATATATATATATATATATATATTGTTTTATTATTTTTATTTTTATTTCGGGACTGTTTTCCAATTTAAACATTACTGTGCTATGCACGTCTTCCTACTAATGCCAACTTCCATAATTATATAATTTTTGAAAAAAAAAAAAAATTCTATTTTTTCAGCTCCGTCGGACCAAATAAAAATCTGAAAACTTAAGACAATATTTTAAAAACAGTCAAACAACAATTTAATTTAAATAATTTAAATTCCCCAATTAAGTTCAGATATTTTGAACAAACCACCCAAGTAAATAAACATTTCGTTTGATTTTGTGCATTCTTGCTTTCTATGCGAGACTAGAGAAAGAGATTTTTCTCTTTTTAATAACTAATGAGCGAGTCGTTATAAAATTGTTTCTTTTTTTTCTCAGATTTGGACCTAAGAGTTCTTTGAACTCTCTGCTGTTTCATTACGGTATCAAAACGATTCATTACCAGCTTATAAGGAAAATAAATAAATCAACTTAGAAAAGTGAGATTATTATCTAAAAATAAATTTACTATTAACAAAAAAAGATAATCATTAAAAAGAAGGAGACCAAATTAGGGAAATGGGTTTTTGTGAAAAAAAGAAAAGAAGACGGAACTTTAGTTTCCTAATTAATGCGGAGCAATTTGTATAATTGGTCTATTTCTTGCTCAAGTTTTCTTCACTTTAATGGTACGAATCTTTACTTAGATAAGTTCGGAGTTTTTAGAATAACAAAAAATATTTTGATTATCAAATTGACGTATTAAGTGTTCTGAAATCGAAACGATTGGATTGTTTGCCATTTTTACCTCGTCCAACTTCATAATTCAAAAATTGCGTTTTATGAGATAAACTACAGAAAGAATTGCAAATATCAGTGGGTTGAAATTTCTGGGTTTCCAAAGTAAACCGTATTTTACCGTACTGGATTTTTTTTCATTTTGTTTCGCAGTTTCTGAAATTTAATAAATAATTTAATATACCGAGGGCAACTCATGAAATATTTTGCATTTCAATTTATGGCATTGATCAATGTTAAACGAATCCAACAACGTCGTTTAATTCATCTGTGGAAATATCTGAATTTTATTTATCATAGAAGATTAAAACAACAATGGAAATACTATTTTCCGTCGTACTAACCTCTTTTTGACAAATTATTAACATCCGGCTGAAACTTCGTAAATAGCTTCATCTCATCATAACCTACAAATATTTTATTTACGAAAATTCTCGGAATCGGGGCGTTTTCAATATGGAGGTCGGCAAATGTTGTCTATTTAATTAGGTACTTAAAACCCGCAAATGCTCATTTGCTTTCCACTTTAATGGTAAGATAACTTGAGCACATAGTAGAGAAAAAATATTGCCTTCAAAACTATTGAGCCGTTTGACCTATATAACCTCGTTATTTTGGACAGTATGAGAGTGTAGGTCACTCCTAATGGCTCCATATTTTTTAAGGCCGCTTTTTTTCTCGACTTTTTGCTCAAGTTATCTTATGATTAAAGTGTAACGCAAATGGGTAATTACGAATTTTAAGTATCTAATTAAATAGACAACTTTTGTCGACCTTCATATGGAAAACACCCCAATTCCCTTAGTTATCGTAAATAAAATATTTGTAGGTTACGATGAGATGGAGCTATTTACGAAGTTTTGGCCGGATATTAATAATTTGACAAAATGAGGTCAGTACCACGGACTACTACTTATTTCTAAAAAAATAGATGCTCTAAACATTCTATACGGCACAAAGGCATCGAATTTCTCTTTGTCCTCTTTTTTTTTGTTGCTTGCAACGATAACAGATGTCCAAGTACATCAGGTACACATATATTCTATACATATACCTTTCAACACATATACCATAAGCTAATAAAGAAAGAATTGCACGTACATTGGTGGGAAAACATATCAATTATTAACAAGCACGCTACATACATACATACATCCTTGGCACAAAAGCTCTGTACGGGCATTGACTTCCAGTAGATAAGGGATATCGAATGCCCAATACCGATATTGTCATCGGCCTATAACTATTCATACCATTACAATATCGGACTTAAAATCGATGGTCGATATTTTCATCGATATAATAAACATTTTTGAAATATGAATATCAATATTGACTCTTTAGCACATAGGCGCATAAAAAAAGCTGTTATTTTCCTCTTTATACTGATTAATGGAAACATCAACTCTTACCTTACATTACCCTCCTTTTTTTTACTCCTTTTAAATTGTCTAGTTCCTGTCTATCTTCGTCAACTTTAGCATTTTCCAGAAATTTTCACTCCATGTCTTTCCACAGTCAGGTATCTTGGCTTTCTCTTAGACAGACGATTAACGTGGAACCCTTATACTAGACTTAAAAGACAGGAACTTAACCGACGATATGACCAACTATACATTCTACTAAATAGAAAATATAAACTCTCTGTGTAAAATAAAATACTTATCTACAAGACAAACCTACTTGGAATTATGGACTTGAACTGTGGGGAACAGCAAAATTTTCTAACATCAAACGCACCCAATCCTCCCAATCAAAAGTCCTTGGAACAATATCGGTGCTCCTTTCTATGTAATCAACATAACCCTACACCATGATTTTAATATCACGTTTTTCCAAGACCTTATCCCACCAAAATTCTTCAAATTTCACCAGAATCTTACCTATCATCAGTATCCCTTTGCAAAGTCCCTATCGAGGTCCATCGGTCCATTCGTTTTGCCACTTAGCCTACCTTGTCCACCCAGCCCATTATCGGTTTTCCAATCTTCCTCTTTGCTCTTTTGCTGTTAACATTCCTAATCGGCACGTGATCTCGCCTCATTCTTTTTAAATGGCCCGCCCGGCGAAGTCCGTTTATGTTGACATAATCCAGTATAGAAAATTCCAAGTAGAGCTCCTTGTTTTGATGTCTTCTCCAGCCGCTACTCTCCCTTACTTGTCCATAAATTTTTCCCTTTTTAAATTTTTTTTTATTTTAAATATGGATCGATCTTTTTAATTATTTATAATGCCGAGTCCATGTGGTCCGACTGAGTCTATCGTGGACTATAGTAGAGTATCCCAAAATCGGTCTTAGTCTTTCACTTTACAAGCCCAAGACCAAGATCGCTCAACCGTTGCAAAACCAAGAAGATTGTTAAAAAGAAAAATCGTTTTTGTGAATAAAAATAGTCTCTAATATTTATCAATTTTAGTTACTATATGAATTTATATAATCAATATACTTTTGCATTTAACTCTTCCAATCTTTCATTCGGGCTTAGTTAGGTTTCTCCTATCTGAAAAAGTTACTGTAACATCTCTAACGTAATAAACTAATAGGCAACTGAAAGGCTGTTCTGACCAAGACCAAGACCAATTCCACGACCGAGTGCACAAAATCCAAACAAAGCCTTGGTCTCGGGCAACCATCAATCATTTGGGGCAATCATTTGGGCAACCAACTATTGGGTGTGGCCATTGAAATTTTTGATGTGACACGCAGAAATTGTATTCAATTCTGACTCTAGGTTAGATAACCACTTCACTCGGATATATCCACACCAATCTCAATCTTACTAATTATACATCACTAGATCAGTGCAGTTTTTCTAAATAAAATTAGATGCTCAAAAATCTGGAAATATTTCAGTAATTTAAACAATTTTCATAAGCCTTTTGATCTGTGATTAGAAGAAATATAACAGACAGTTATAAACACGGAACCTAATTAGTAATTTATTACTAACTCAATATCACTAAATACTCTTTAATAAGAAATTTTAAATAAATTAAATTAAAGCAAATAATTTAATCAATTTACTCCAGGATTTGATACACACACTATTCTGTTGATTTGGGTTGAAACAGATATTTATACTTCTAGAATGGTTCACAATCATATATTTTTTTTTTTTAATTTATTTATTATTAATAAAATCTGGCACATTGAAGTGGAACAAGTATTAGGGCTACAAGTGTTAATTTATACAAAAGTGAAATAAATATAGATAGTTGAAGAAATTAAAATAATAAATAACAATGATAATGATGGTAAATAATAATGAGATAAATAAAATAAGCACTAAATTAGATTATTGAAATAAATGTGTCTTTTTAAAAAAAACATTGATACCAATGTACAATATTTACATTCTCATAGAGAGCTCCGAACCAACTTTTGTCCCCCCCCCATTCGAAAGGCAAAGTACATTCGAAATTGGTATCGGAAGCCGTTGGAGGCTTAAAGAGAGCACTTGTGCTACATACAATCATATTAACATTATTTCTTGTAAACTTACTTTACGTTCTGGTCATATGATTATGTCAATCCATGAAAAAATAAGACAAGGTTTTAAGGTCTTTCGAAGCCTTCTAGCAGAAGACTATGATTGTTGAATTAATGTGATATTTATTGTTATATTTATTACAATTTAATGGCTTACTATTTTGTTTATAGGTAGTAGAAGGTTTTATTATTGAATTTGTTTAAGATAAAATTGAAAAACCGCATTGGTAGCTAATTCGCAGAGCCATAAAATGAAGGGAGCTAACTTTGAATACAAAGAGAACGCTACAGGACTATAGAGCCCGATGGCGGGAGGGAGTGGGGCTAGGGGTGGGGCCTGATGGCTCCAGTTATGACCCTGTCAGCCCCAACTGCCTATTGCCATTTATCCTCTTTTTACGTCACTTCCATCCTTTTATTATATTGTCCTAAGCCATCCTCTATTCTATCAATAGTAATTTGGATTTGATTAGGGAAGCGCTGAGAAACGTCGATATATCTCATAACCTATATTTCTGCTTTTATCACAAACGTCTCTTCTTATACATTGTTTATTAATCAATTTCATAAATGTATAAAATATATATATATATATATATATATATATATATATATATATATATATATATATATAAGGTGCTATGTATAAGGTGTTAAATACGCAAATGTCACACAGGGAATTGAGATGGTACCGCTCAATGCATTAAACATAGGGAGTTATTTTTTAATGATGATTATGTTATATTTTACTAGGTCTTAATTTTTAATGTGTTTAATTTAACCGAAAGATGTATAGTTACAAACTCATAAGATCTATATTATATACCATCCTAAAATATGAAGTGACCATTCAGTTTCTAAATATTTGGAGATGATGATGTTTTAATTAAAATTAAAGCTAACGAAATTTTCAGAAGAGTTCATCATATTAATTTCTTCGTAATTTTCCTCATTATTCAAGTATTTTGAAGAAAAAAAAAATGTTCTGCTTCACATTTTCATCCATATGTGATTAGATAACTATTTATCATTTCGTTTTACAATATCTTCATGGAGAAGAAAGTTTTTTTTGCCATTTTATTACTAAATCTTCCTAAGTGAGAGTTATTATTCCTTTACGTTTAAATACCTAGATTTTTTATAAAAACTCTATTTTATTATTTATTATCTATTTTATTAGCTGTGTAATTACGAAAACTATTTTTCGTTATTACACAGTTTAGTTAGTTATTAGTATTATAAATATATTTTAAAGTAAAGTTGTAGTTTTAAAAAAATAATCTTGTTTGTTGTATACTATTTTCGACCCTGTGAATTTAATGGAACTACTTTTCAAAGCTCCAAATATCACTCCTCTATTGAAATATTGAAATATTGAATTGTAGATGATCAGAATTTCCTTATAATATTCCTTGTGCTAATGCATAAATTTCCATCCTAAAGTCATGAATAATTATGTATTAAACAATTCATATTTTATATTTCATAAAATATTTCTAATACATGCTATTTCTCAGGACTTTTAAGGCATCGCTTGGACTTGGACAAATATCATACGCTTATATACTGTTGTTAAGGTTAAATGAACATTTTTTAGACCAGGGTATTTAGTTTATATGTTTTAGGGTATTTAGGATGATAAATATAACAACTCTAAGTCTAAAACATGTTTATATTCTTTAATAGATTTAATTCCTTGCTCCTGGTTTCCTATAAAAGTTGTTCTTATTAAAGTTGTTATTCCAGTTCAATATTAAAATCAATAACAGATTTAATTAAAGCATATATATTTAGACCATTTTTTTTATTTCTATTCATATGTACTATTAGAAAAATTAGAACATTAGATACAATATTATTTGATGGACAATTGTAATAAGTTAGAAAAAACATTTTTCGATATCGAGGAGTACCAATTTAAAAGTTTAATAACTCATGAACTCTTATTAATTCTCCTTCAGAAAGTTTATAAGGAGAAAACTTTTGAATTAAAGGTCCCTTTTGTAGAGAATAAAAAAAAAAATCTGAGGAGAACGGTCTAAGAAAAGAAGAAATGAACAGCCTGAAAGATTAAAGAACTATAAGAAAAGGAAAGAAAGAAGATGAAATAATATTTAGCAGGTACTAATATTCAGTAATAATCCGCATGAATAGGCATGGACATTTAAAAAAGGTTAAGTTTATTAATATTGATATTCATAAAAAATCTTGTAAAGTTTTATATAATCATCTTACTTATTTAGGATAAATAAACGGTATATTTCTTTTTATAATCCTTAAAAATTTAGGAATAAATCTACTACTAGCGAAAGTAATTCATATCATTTAATCATACAGCCTCATGTCTCTAAAATGCAGATGAAGAAGAAAATAACACACCAACGTTTCAGCACTCCAGGCATCATTAGGGCACAAAAAAAATTACCAATATCACATCACTGAATGTCATTAAATCGCATACTGGAAGAAAGGTGAGGTAACACAGCTGAGGAAGGTTATAATTAAACAGCTGGTCAGCGAAAAAATAAAAAGATCAAAATATGTAACCACCAATTAAAATATAAATAATAATAAGTGCAAAATAAAAGAGGATAAATGAAATTGAACGTCAAAGGAAGGTCATCATAAAAACAGCTGCGTCAGCGTAATAATTAAAAAATTTGTTAGTATTTATTTGACCGCACCCCTCCCCAATCAACTCCTCATATTATATCACATCCCTACATCAAAATTCTCAATTAATAATTTTTAAATATTAGTTTTTATATTTTAATTTGAATACAAAATATAGTTTTTCCCGTTTCCTGAAAAATTGTCAATGATGATAGGATTTACTTTGGAATAAAAGAGTCATTTAATATAAACAATATTAACAAGATGAACAAACTCTGATCGATTGTGAGTTTTTCTTCCTGTCCGTTCTGTATTAATCTTT
The DNA here is from genome assembly GCA_928085145.1 of Nezara viridula. Taxonomy (NCBI): domain Eukaryota; kingdom Metazoa; phylum Arthropoda; class Insecta; order Hemiptera; family Pentatomidae; genus Nezara; species Nezara viridula. The sequence continues at coordinate 148,598,763 of OV725080.1, read as the reverse complement.
TATATTGGTTTTCATTGCTCTAGATTTTCTAATTGAAAAACTTTAAGCAGTTATTAATTAATTTCTGCTTGACCGACTGAATCATATTTTTTTATAGATTATAAAATATTACAAAAATACCCAACGCAATAACATTTATTATTTTCGCATCAAGACAAGGAACCTGACGATGGAGTGCGCTATCAGCTGAAGGCGATGATCTTAAATGGACTATAATGGCTTCCGATGGCCTCTATTGTTCGGAGCGGGGCATTGTGCGAGCAATCTTCAGCGGTAACCTAGTAGGTTCGATTCGCGCCGTTTGTCACCAAGTCGCTTCGAGTTCCCCCTCTTATATAAGCATCATTAGTCATGTTTAATACTGAATGTTATTAACTTCTAATATTTGAGTTTCTTCGAAAATATTTAAAAAATAATAACAATGTTGGATCACCTATATTAAGAATTTTTTTGGGGGTTGGAGGGATAAAATTTATAAAAAATCATTAGGCCTATGTCTGAGAGTTCTTGTCAATACGTCCTAGGAACCGAGAGCGCCCAAAAAAAATTTTTATTTCAATAGTTAACGAATCGGGAGAGAAGTGAAGACTGATAAAAGCTCAGTGGTTTTTATTCATAATGTCAGTTACAAAATGCATTTAAAATACAGAGTAATAAACTATGATATATGGTACTACACGCGTTCACGTCCAGATCGCCTAAAGTTGCAAGAGTGTGACGTTCAAAGAATGTAACTGCATAGTGATTTGGTCTGAGGACATGGGTTAGATACCCATGATTAATCATGCGGTGAAGGAAATTAGGAAGAGTGACGGAAAGGAAGTTAACGATATTTATATATTCTTATGATGAGGTCTTTGAGAAAGTGCCACGTTTGCTAGGAAAATCGGTTATTGTTCCCTCTTGATAATGGTCTTCTGTCTCGTTGAATACAATCTATTAAAACTATTTCTAATCTATCACAATAGCTTGACTGGCTATCTAGGATGCGTGTTCTTTAAAGCCTTTGAGTCCCTGAGAAAATATACTATCCCCAAATCATATTCCACTAAATTGGGATATTTAAAACAAAAATAAAATTAAATTAAATTATATTATTATTATTTATGTTGTTACGGATTAATTCCATTCCGACAACATAATATAAATTGCGTATTTAAGTGTATTAGAGGACGCAAGAAACGAATCTGTTTTTTTCATGACAAAAATTTACTTGGTCTAATATACTGGAAGCATAATTGTTTTGGGGTTTTATTATTTTCAATAATGAGCCATTAGCAATCGAACGAAAACATTCAAAAACTTAACCCCCTCTCGAAAATGAGGTTTTACGTTCAGTATACATAGAATTCGTAAAACGAATTAAAATTTTGTTTGCCGTCCGCCGTATAACAAATTGTGTCTCCGAAACTACTGGACAGATTTTTTTTTTCAAATTAGATTTAAAAGTAAAGGTTACCAGAGACTTCCTCAAATCACGACAATTCTATCCGCCTTTCCCAGTAAAAAAGGAAAAATGACCGAAAAAAACAGTGTTGCGATACCTGTAGCACCTAAATAAGTTACCTTTCATAAACTTCCTAGTCTTTCTTCTGATGCCCTTTAAATTTATCATATAACATAAAAAGTCAAGAAAAGAAGCTGGGAAAAAAGTAACGATGGATGGTAAAATTAGATTCTTAATAACTCAATAAATATACACTTACTGTCGATATTGTGATAAGATGTTTCAAAAGCATTTAAATTAAAAAAAAAAACGAAGAAAGTTTCATGGAAATCAAAGCACTATTAGTGAAGATATCGCGATTTTTAAATATTTTTGATTATGTTTTTTTTTTAAAGTTTATGAACTTTCCTAAACAACAACAAAAAATCGGTAAAATCGGATAATTAAGAGCAAAGATGTGGTCCCCCTTTTTATGTTCTGCTTCAAATCGTTTGTTTGGTTTTTGATTTTTGAATGTCTTACTGAAGCAATGCTATTTATTTTTTTGACAAATTATTAATGATGGAAATAATTATTCTATTTCGAACTTCTTAGGGCATATATTTTTATTATTGTATGTTTTTCAATGTTTCAAAACCACTCATTAAACAATTGATTTATTTATTTTTTGTGATAACCAAATGAAATTATATTATCTAATATGTTATTCCTGTCTAAATACAATAAATAAAATAAAATTATCAAGCTATTGATAGCCGTCTGATTGCAGTATCCAACGTGAGAGAAATCGTAGGTTGAATCCCAATGCTTTCAACTTCCAAATCTAGGTCTCGTACTTTGGAAAACTTGTTTGGAAGGGTTCTTTCAGAGTTAAACCAACCCCGACTTAGCTTGAAAGGGATAAGTTTCACTGAACGATAAAAAGAAAAAGAAAACTAATGTAATAATCAGTAGAAGTATTATGTAGTAATCAGGTGAGATACACTCATTATGAATTCATTCCAGTTCAGTACAGTTTAAAAAGTTTATTACAATAAGACAAATAAAGAGTAATATATGCTATTTATAATTAAATATAATACAATGAAATATTTTCTGTCTAATTATTTTCTACCAATTTAATTACGATATAATATTTCAATTCAATATAATAGTACAGACAAATTAAGATAGATTTAACCAACAAATAATTTACAAGTATCTCTGAGTAATCTCTGAGTAATAAATATTGCTATTTAATTGAAAAATAAAGTTTAAATTCGAAGGGAAGTTACCGCGGAGGAATTTAAATAGTTGAATTCATCCTATTCATTTAGTGTTCTATTTTAATAAAACGCATGATAAAGAAAAAATACTTCGAAAACGTATTTTTGGAAATTTTAAAACATTCATTCATTGGTGTGAGTCGTATAAGATGAAAATTCGTTATGTCCAGTATTAACACTTTACCAGCTTTAAAAACAAAATAATAAATTCTGGGTGAATGAATTCGCGGTTTAAATGGAAACTTTAATTAGTTTCTTAGTGCGGACTTCAACTTGATGAATTTTCGATTTTGATACATGCTAATGTTAGGAAAAACTATATTTTTAAGATGAATATAATGGATTTCATTTGGAATATTTATCCGAAAACTAATTATCAAGTCTGAATTCTTGTAAGAAACATTTATCGCTAGTAAGAAGTAAATGGTAGAAACTCATTTTTCGTTCTTTTTTCCAATATCCCATACTACACTCCTCCGTAAATAATGAATTCTCATCTACAGAGTTATGGTTCACGGGGTGTTAAGATTTTTATTAGTCATAAAGATTTTGCCCAGATGTCGATTTTTTATTTTTGTTACAGAATTCCCATGTCCGGTGATCGAGGTTGGGATTTTCTAAAGTACATAAATTGAGCGGTTAAACAAAGCTAAGTTTTTAAAAAATCATGAATTATTCCCGATTTTTTTTATCACCGACTATAATACAAATATTATACTTTCAGAAAAACTTCCTCATTTAATAAGCTTTGAGGACAAGTTTATTTACTCGAAGTTTATTAGGGAAAAAATTGAAATCCAAGAACTCAAGTTGTGTTGGAAAAAAATGGCATTTGTTCTCGTCGACCTGACATCTAAAATAATAAATAAAAATGCATAAACACACTTTTTATTCCAAAATATAAAAATATTGTTGTCTAAAGTGATAATGAAAAAGTATTTTTTACCAATATCTCTTTTATAGGAATCGATCCGCATTTATTAGTGGCCAAATAAATGTTTCTATTCCTAAAGATTACGTTTTCATGAAAATAATTGAAGCTATCAGTAGGTTTCTTTGTCGCTGAGTTTTTATGTATTTTAAAGGTGTCAATCACCCGGATCATTATCAACTATTTCGTTAAGTATTAAATTTAATTGACCAGTTTCGCAAGTTTCAGAAAATGGAAAAGTATGTCGACAACATTCGTATTGTCTTGTAAAATGGTTTGTATGGATCGCTTGGCAAGTCACAAGATATTTTAACTGGTTCATAAGCTTGGCATTCTGTTGAAATATGTCAGAGAAGTTCCAGATTTGACATGTAGGAGAAGAATCGCGGTCATCAGGTATCCATGTTCAGGCGTATATGTAGAAGCGTAAGGATCACTTTCTCTCTGCGTTTATTTCTGTTCGATGGTGATCAAGATCGAATGGCACTTTTAATTAACCTTAATCTATTTTCAATATCTCTTGACCACATCTGTTCCCAATCCAACTTAATTTTCTTTTTAATAGTGGCAATTAAATCCTCAACAGGTACTCCCCGATAAGTAATTATATCGGTAACCGCTTTATTGGATACCCGATCTGCTAGCTCGTTACCTGTTATCCTGCAGTACCCAGGGATCCAAACGAAAGACACTGACATGTTATTTCCATATGGAGATTTTAAGGAGCACATTATAAGGTGGACGATAATGTTAGTTGTGAAGATAGTTCTTAAGCTGATTAATGCTGAAAAATAATCTATGCAGATAACCTGTTTTATGTGTGTGGAATGAAATAAATTTAGGTTTTTGTCAATTGCAACTATTTCGGCTGTAAATTGATACATATGGGCAACAGAGAGAATAAATGCTGCCGTTCATAGTACACATTTGATGCACCTACACCTGTATAACTCTTAGACCTTTCAGTGTAAATGAAGTCAGAATCACCTAGTCTGTCTTGTTGTTTGACAAATTCATGATATTTATGCATGTATATATCAGTGAACGTGAATTTTAGGACTAGAAACATTTAAATCGTTATTTCGTTGAATCGTCACACCCTGTATAAATATTTACATTGTCGTTCTCAAGAGTCATTTTAGATTTTATACAAAGCAAATATTTTGTTTGTATTATTTTCCACGATAATGTATCTGCATAATGTTTAAAAAATATCGCACATGAAAGGTTTTAACTCAGAGAAAAAATATCATTATCGTATTATCTTTTAAACTAAAAGCTAAATCAGAAGCTAATTTAAGTTGAGTTGATTTTCGCCCGAGAATGCGGTGTAAAAGGGAGGGCGATAAAAAGGGTTCGGGGGGAAAGGATGTGATGTGCTAGGCAACACCAAAACTCATTTAGTGCCCTAATTAACTTCCTAATTTACCAGCCTGGCTGCAACTTTAGTCCTATTCACTTTCCAACTCCAACTTATAAGCTGGAATAATTAACCAATTAATTGTTATTATGTTGTTTCGACATCTTCAGTACGGTTCACAGATTATGTTATGCGGAACTATATCCAAAGGTACCAAATGAAACGTAGTAATTTTACTAAAAAAGGATGTATATAATTACTGCAGTGTTTTGAACTGTACTGTACCATTTTTTTGTTTTTAGTTCTGTTCTATGTTTTTGATTTTCAGAGTTATTTGGTATAAACATTAATTTACACACAAAAAAAAATACAATTGTCCATATATTTCCCAAATTAAAAAAAAAAAACTAGGCACATAACACAAAATAAAATTATTAGTGTCATAAAATATGTACATATATAAGTACTTCCGTTTTGCAATTAAACAGTTGATTGAATCATACAGTGTACAATATATGTACACTGTATGTACATTGTATACAGTAGCAATATATGTTAATGAGTGAAAATTATTCAGGACGCAGTCTTTTAAAAAATAAAAAAATTTATTTGTGCCAGCATTTCAACACAAAAATGTGGGTCATCTTCAGTGCTCGAACCACGCCCTGAAGATGACCCACATGTTTGGGTTGAAATCTTAGCACAAATAAAAAATTAAACAAATTTTTTAAAAGATTGTGTCCTGAATATTTATCACCCATGGATATGTAAAACAGTCGACTAGCTTCCTTCAACAATATATATTAATAAATTGTATTATATTACTCCCAAATTTCTGGGTAAGGCTAAACATTTTTGTAACATTGTTGACAGAGAAAATTATGTATATAGTGGAAATAAAAGTTTTTTTTTTTGGCACGTGCTCAAATTTAGTAGCTGAAGTGCCTGCGATATAATTTAAAAATAAAACATATGATTTTTTGGCTCATGTAACTCACGGAAACAATATGAATCAATGAAAAAAAATTATATATTCTTTATGGGGACTTCAGCAGGAAAGATCGAAAATCTCTAGTTTTTAATCGGTTTAAATTTTTTTTATAAGTAGATTATAAAGATTCATCATCGGAAATAATTATAAGCATGATAAGCATAAAAATTACAGTATACTAACACAATGTAAAATGTGAATATTTAGAAAAAATTAAATTTCCTACCAGTTTCTGCCAAATCTCACCACAATAAATTTGAATTATTTTTCTATCTGTTTTTTATCTGTTAACTGGGTATGACGAAATATTTTATATACTACTACTGCCATGGACATGATTCAATTATTCGTCATGGAAATTCCTCGTAAAATTTTGAATGCATTAATTAAGTTTTACGTAGTTCTTATCAATTAAAACTTAACGTGAATATATGCGAGCATACTGCTTCAAGGAGTATCATACTACGAATAAAAATATTTTAACAATTAGGAAACAATGTGTTTTAGAATTAAAATTAATATAACTTATGAAGGTACAAGAAGCAATAATGGCTCTTTTATAAGAAACAACACTGTTCTAAACTAAGACTATACTACACTCGAGGAGTGGCGAACGGTATGCAAAGCAGCCAAACTTGAAGCAAACTTTCAGCTTCCAAGTCTTCTTGATAATTAAGAAAGGCACCTAGAGTTAGTAGTCCGTGGTACAGAGCCCTTTTTGTCAAATTATTAACATCCACCTGAAACTTCGTAAGTAGCTTTATCTCATCATGACCTACAACTATTTTATTTTCGAATATTCTAGGAATTGGGGCGTTTTCAATCTGGAGGTCGACAAACGTTGTCTATTTAATTAGGTAAAAAAAAATAGTAAATACCTGTTGGCTTTCCACTTGAATTGGGAGATAATTTCAGCACAAAATCGAGAAAAATGATTGCCTTCAAAAATATTGAGACGTTTGGCGGAACATAAACCCCAAAAATGTCAAAACAAAGAGGTTAAATAGTCAAACGGCCCAATATTTTTTTATAGAACCTTTTTTCTCGATGTAGTATTAATTAAATAGAAAAAGTTTGCCGATCTTCAGATTGGAAATGCCCCAATACCAAGATTTTTCGTAAATACAATATTAGTAGGTCACTATGAGATGGAAGCTTTTAACGAAGTTTCAGACGGATATTAATAATTTTATAAAAAGAGGTCTACACCACGGACTATAACCACTGCTCTCAAATTAACTTGTATTTTACAAACAACATTAGAACCTTACACTTAAAAGGTTAGTTCTTACAATAGAATGATATAGTCCGTTCTACAGACCCCTTTTTATCGAATTATTAACATCCACCTGAAACTTCATAAATCATTTCATCTCATCGTAACCTCCAACTATTTTATTTACGAAAACTCTTGGAATTGGGGCGTTTTCAGTCTGTAGGTTAGGGGGCAAACTTTGTCTAATTAATTAGGTACTAAAAACTCGTAAATACTCATTTTCTTTCTACTTGATTCCTAAGGTAATTTGATTACAAAATCGAGAAAAAATGTGGCCTTCAAAAATGTTTAGACGTTTGGCGTGGCCCAAATCGTCCCAAATAAAGAGGTTAAATAGGCCAAACGGCCCCTACATTTTTTTAGGGTAAATTTTTTCTCGATTCGTCGATCAAATCATCTTACTATTAAAGTGGAAAGCAAATGGGTATTTACGACTTTTTAGTTCCTAGTTAAATAGACAAAATTTAGCTCCCTACAGATTGAAAAAGCCCCAATTCCAACAGTTTTCGTAAATAAAATAGTTGTAGGTTACGATGAGATGAAACTATTTACGAAGTTTCAGGCAGATGTTGATAATTCGATAAAAATGGGTCTGAACCAGTACTAATTTGGTTAGAAGGATCGTTGCGTATGGCAAATCTCAATTGATTTGGAGAAAGGGAATGTTTTGCAAATTTAGTTGAAATAGTTGAAACCCTATAGATCGAATTGTTTTTTAGAAACCTTGAATTTTTAATTTAAAAACAAGTTTTTAAATAATTTTAGAACGATAATTTGGTGCATCATATACCGGTAGTTTTTGAAGCTGAAACATAATTCTAGAAATTTACATTTCTTTAAATATCCATAGGAACATTTAATCACCGCTTAGTAATATTCATTCTCAGTAATTACAAGTCATTATTTTGTCTTCAATATCCACTATCTTCTACGATTTTTAAATTAGATAACATTTTGTCTAAACTTTTTATCATTTCAACGATATATATTTATATAACGTACCATTATAATATCTATAAGGAAAACATCTTTCCTTTCGTTCTTCGTTAGTTTATTGTCAAGCCAACTTTTCAGATAAGATTTATTTATTTTTCGTTAAAACTATCAATGAGAGAAGGTTAATTATTTTACTTCAGAGAAAGACTGGAAATTTGGCATTAATGCCCAGTCAGGACATTTCAATGAGGTTAAGATCCAATTGATCTTAAAGAATATTAAATTGTACAGTTTACAAAAAAAAAAAAATCTAAAAATTTCGATTAACAAAAGTGTCAGTTCGGTTTATTCGATTTTTTGAAGGAAGTTGTAACATAAAAGGCATAACATAGCTCACTTTATACGTAAGTGTAGTTTCATAAGACTTTTCATTTTTAAGACAGGTTGTTCACATACGAGCTTTTCGCTCGTTCACCATACACACACCACTTTTCATTGGAAATTTCTTGCTCACCCAAACTCTCTACATTGTAATATTTTAAACCAAACGATTCCTAAGAACAATACAAGATGTCTGAAAAGAAGATGGCCACGGGATCTCCTAAATTATAATAATCATTGAAGTATTACCTTAAAGTGGGTTATTTTTTTACAAAGCACTATCATGTTTTATATTGTTACAATATATTTTCTTATTATATTATTTTAATTTGAAGACAACTGTGAATGACAATAAATAAATAAATTATTGAAAAATCCCTTCAATATCGATAACTTTAAGTTTATTCCTAATTTTAATAATTCCCAAATTCGTTAAAAGAATCTTTTAACTGTATCTATATACTAACAAATATGTTAATGAAATTATAAATAAATATAAATAACAAAGTTTTCACATTGCGGTTTAGGTTATAAACAGATTTTTAAATTATATACGCCATGCTTACACGTCTCCTTATTTAGCCTTGATGTGGGTCGAATTCAACTAACGGTTCAATAATTTTTTGAACTTCAACCTGATAATTTGCTCATTGATTTTCTATAGATCAAACATAAATATATAATGAAGTGCAATTTTTATTTTTATTTATTAGAAAAATGAAAAATTACGATTTCAATTACAGTATATCTATTTATGGAAAAAAACTTAGATGAAATAAACTATTTTAATAAAAAAACAAAATGACTAATATGTTATTCCGAACATAAACTACATTCATCCCAGGGGAAATTAAGGCCGAAGTTTGAAGTTGCGAATGCTTGTTGTAAATGGCTGGTACAAGGAAAGACGAAATTGTAGCTCAAATTATTGCATCGCGTTCTCTAGTTGTTGTTTATAAATTAACAACTTGTGAAAAAAGTATAAATATTCAAAGCACATAACAATTAATCTGATTTTATCTTAAATAGAAGAGAAAAAATAAAATGACCAGATATTTTACTTAAAACCTTAATATTCTAATGAAATTAAATAAAAATTATTTTATATTTTAGAAGGTCTACAACATTTATATTAATAAGAACTAATTGAAATAGAATTCGAATATTTCATATATTGTACTTTACAAACGACGATAGAAGTTAGCGCTGCCTTAATTTCCAAGCGAAAATTGTATATTTAATAAAACTAAAGTTTCTTTATTTATATGCTTGCTTGTGATTCAATATTAAAATATGGCTTAGTAAAAATAATTATTATATCTACTTTTTTTCTTTTTGGTGGAAAGTTGTATGTTATCCTTTGTTTTTGGCAATCAAGACTTCCAATTAAACAACAATTGATTTATTTGTTGTATTTCCAAGTTACATATTAACGTTTCGAGATATTTACTCCCATCTTCAGAACTACAATCCCATGTTTCTTTGTTGATTCATGGCTTAAGGCTAATGTGCTCCATTGGCAAGTTCTAAATTCATGTTATAATAAATTAAAGTATATAATTTTTCCCTCCACAGTTAGAGGGACAAGTCTGGTTTGGAGTTCTATTATAAATGTACATGAGACAGATTGTATTATTTTTCAATAAATAAGTTTAAAAAAAAAGTATATAATATCAAGAGCATCATCATGCCTTTAGACCAATTATTGAATATTAATTACAGAATAATTGGTCTAAAGGAATTATGACGCTCTGGATATTATATACTTTAATTTATTACATCATAAATTTAGAACCTGACAATGAAGCACTTAAGCCACGAATTAACAATGACACATTGGGATTGTAATTCTGAAGATAGGAGTAAATATCCCGAAACGTTTACATGTAAACATGTAACTTGGAAATACATCAAATAAATTAATTTTTGTTTAATTGGAAGTGTTTATTACAAAAAAACAAAGTATTTGAAATGAAATTTGTTAAATAGTCCTAAACGTCTATTTGATACCCCATTGGTCAAGTTCGAGGTCTGGGTAGGGAATAAATATTAAATAATAATGGAACTGTAAATTGAATTTTATGTGAAATTTATTCGATGATCTACCTTTTTTCCTTCTTTTTTTATTTATTTGTCCAATAAACTTTATTTTTATTTTTTAGATTTATTTCCGTACTAACGGTTTTGTAATTAAACTACGTCGTATATCTAAAAATTAAATGAATTCAAGCATTGATAAAATCAATACAACTTTATATAAATTGATGGCTGGTAAACCAAGGCTAACTTTTAAAACCTTTTACCTCTTAAATCGATTGGAGATTATTATATTGAACAGGAGGCCACGAAAAGCGTTCCCGAGAAAATAATGGTTTTCCAGCGGATATTGACAAGAACAGTGATGGATGCTATGTCAACGGGACAAATGATCTTCACTTTTCGGAATCTTATATACCTTTCTGTGTTCAATCGCGGTTAAGTGATAATTTTTATTATAGTGAAAAATTCAATCTAAATTTTAATCTGATTCCGTTTATAATGGTGAAAAGAGTAAAGCTATACCATCAGGCAAATGTTAAAACAGAAATTCAAATTTGTGTAAAAATAGATGAATAATAAAAAAAAAAAAGTATAATAAGTTGAAAATCTTAATTTGCCTAATATATTATAGCTTGCATACATAATAGCCTCTTATGTTTCAAAACGATCAAACTACAAATAGTTTCTGGAAAATAAATACAGAACGCCTTATTTTACTATCATTTAATTATTTTAGATTTACAAAATTTATCTTTTGCCAAGAAAATTCAATTTATTAAACAAGAAATGGAGGGAGAGTCATTACAAAAATAAATAAATATACAACCTTCGACCTATAGATAATATAGGAAATGGATTTACATGTTTAAAGGAACATGTAATTAACTAATCGTTCAAAAAATTTCCCCTTTGGCGCTTAAATGATTCTCGACTTTCTGTTTATAACATTCTTTTGAATCTTTTTATTAATCGCTATTTTCTTTTAATAGATAGCTGATTAGATGTACATTTTTAGCTTTTTTAAAATCGATTACGATAGTTATCATAATAAACATATAAAAAAAAAATCACTAAATAATTCAAAGGAATCATTTCTATGCCTATAAGTTATATTTGGACTCGATAATATGGTTCCACTAAACCATCGAATTCTTCACGTATTCAATCCATATAATCCAAAATGCTTCGTAAAATCCTCAACGCTCCTTACTTTGTCAAAAGTAAATTTACCCATAATAATCTAAATATTTTTCCCGATTTAGTCCAATTTAGAACTATCCTTCCTCAACAAATTTCGGACCCATCCGAACCCACTAGTTTCTATCCTTGTATCCTCTCCAATCTCTGACACTCCTCCAAGGCTTGAGAAAAAGATGGTCTCGGACCTTATTGAAAAAATTTCTGTAGTTTCTGTACAACTCTGCCTACTGTCCAGATCATTAAACCAATTTAAATTTACTTCTTATATCTTAGATATCTTAGGTAATTAAACATTACTCCATATTAAACTAAGCAAAATTTAATTTAAAAGGAAGTAGAGTTTGTAATTGTTAATGCCAATTAAAGAGGCCTATTGAGCGGACAAACAGAGCAAAGTTCCATTTAAAAAAAAAAAAAGTGATAAGTTATTGGTGAATTTTATAAATTATTTGTGATTACACTTTCAACTGTACCAAATTTATTCCAATTATACAAAAACTTCCTCATTTAAAAAGCTTTGGGTCCAATATTATTGCAGTTGAGGTTTATTAGGAAAAATTGTGAGATTAACCTCAAGTTATATAAAGAAATGACGTAATTTTCTATCCTATCACCTAAAGATATCCGTTTTTTCAGCAAAAATTACTACAATTAACCGCTGCAAAGCTTTTATATATTGTTTTTGTTCTTATTAAGGAAATATGTATTGCAATAAAAATATTAACCTAAAACATATTTTATTTATACAAATAAAAAATGTAAAAATAATGATTTTTCTAATATTTTTCATGTAAGGCGGTTATGAAATTGTTTTTTGTTTTTTTCAGATTTCTGTCGTAGAAATTGATGCGTATTAATAATCGACAAACTTAATGATTCTATCGCTAATATTTACGTTTTCGTGAAAATAATGAAAGTAATCAGTAGGTTTCTTTAGTTTAAACGTAAATTTATTTTATAATTATAATTTCAGATCATAGCAACCATTGGATCCACCAACAAAGGCTAAGATTTATCATTATTAAGATAAAATAAATCCTCATCCCCACATATATTATTACAGTAAGGCTCGAAATCGGTTTTGTACCAAATATAAATCCTGTCATGTTCAAATACCATGGATGGGGTACCGTTAGATTCAAAATTTCACGGGGGGGTTAGCGAATCGTATTCTCCGCTTTTGTTTTTTCTTTCTAAAATAAATAAAGTCGATACAAATATTTTTCTAGGTTTGAATACTGTAACGGTAGTTAGTCTGTAGATCGATACGCGACAAATCGAACTTCGAAGATTTTGATGAGTACAGCAAGGCCCAGATAGTAATTTGAAACTATCGGATCCTGCGTTTTAAAGCTCAAAACGTACTATTTTCGAGATGACGCAAGGTAAAGGGTTCGCATCCACACAACCTGACGTTAATTTTAGTACCGTCATTGAATACATGTTTCATTTCGTCGACTTGAGGCCCCTATGATCGAGAGAGGAGAAGTTTATATTATTTATCGAATGTGTTTTTTGTCAGCAAGCCTCATCATCATTAATCCTCCACCAAATCTCAAGATTGAGCCACCAATTTGAAGGCTTCCTTCTCCTTTAGGCGGGCAAAATAGTCCTATTATCACGAAAATTCAGGCAAAAAAGTTATGAAAGAAATGAACTTTATTTGCCAATAACTAAAAAATTACACACTTTTCTCTTATGTTAGGTTATGTCTATGATCATATAAATGATTACTCAAAAGGGAAAAAATAAATCATCGAAGTCGGACAACTTTTAGCAAAGATACAGCTTATTGAAATTTGGAAACATGTTGCTTCCAAACATTAATGAAGTTTTAAATTAATTTTTGTTTCCTTTGTCGATTATATTTATCGATAAAGTGACAATTGATTTCTTTATCTTATGATAGCTTGAATTATTTTCTTTTGTTATTAATTTGGCAATTGATCACTTGATAATATGCTGTGCTAATTTTTCGCACGGGCCTACTAGTTTTCTATATATTTCTGATAAATTAATACTTTATGCTAATTCTATATGATGTGATTTCAGTATGTATATATCTGGTTTATATATTCTGGAAACTAAATCGTGATACACCAGATGTCTAAGCATTGACTGAATTGATTGACATCTATTGAATGCATGACATATACAGGCATCGCTGCTATCATGTTAATCCTCTGATCTTCGAATGTGCGTACACATCAATCATTTCAATTAAATGTTATTGCAATACTATAATAATAAACATTTCCAATGGAATATAATATAACAATTGCTCAAGAGATTAGTTTTGTTTAATCGTATTTAATTTATTTATATTTATCGGATATATAAACATGTTTATACTTTTTTTTTTAAAAAAATGAGAAATACTGACCTCTCTTCTAATTTTCATTTTCTTTATTGAAAATAACATTAAAGAATGTTAGCAAACTAGCGTTTCCCATTCCTAGCACATAATATTTTAAAGTATGCTTAAAACTATACAATTTATGAACTTACGAGGAAGATGTCCTTGACTCTCCTTAACTCTTCGCCCATCTGCATCCCGTAGTGAACCTGGATCAGGTGGGAATATTCTTTAAGGAGCTCTGTCACCATACCCATCATATCCAGGACGGACTTCATGACGTCGTCGAAGAACTCCCGAACTGTTGAAAAAACAAAAACGGCAGTACATAGAAACAAGAAACAATATTACATTAATCAAGAATTACAAAATATTTAATCTATACTAATGAGATATAACCAAGACATTGATATAAGAGTTTGTATTAATCTGCTAATTATGAAGGAGCTTGCAAGAAAAAAATAGCGTGTATTTGAGCAACGAAAGAATTAAAACAATAAAGATCATTTATAATATTTAGATATCATTTATCAAATAATAAAAATTGGTTCACATTTAATTAAAAACTGCGATTCTGCAAGGTATGGTGGGGACTGTGAGAGTGGCCTTAGACCATCATCTGGAGAATCGTATGACAGCCAAACACGATGCCATCAAACACATCTAAGCAAATAGTCACGTGGTACAGACCCCTTTTTATCGAATTATTAACATCCGCCTAAAACTTCGTAAATAGTTTCATCTCACCGTAACCTACAATTATTTTATTTTCGTAAACTCTTGGAATTTGGGCGTTTTCAATCTGGAGGGAGGAAATCTATGTCTATTTAATTAGCTACTAAAAACTTGTAAATACCCATTTGCTTTCCACTTGAATCGTAAGATAATTTGATCAACAAATCGGGAAAAAAGGTGGCCTTCAAAAATATTCAGACGTTTGGCGTGATCTACACCCCCAAAATTTCAAAATAACGAGGTTATATAAGACAACCTGAGTGTGAATGTGATCTGTGAACACTATTATAAATGTCCTTGAGACAGATTGTAATATTTTTCAATAAATAAGATATAAGACAAACGGCCCAATATTTTTGTAGGCCCACTTTTTTTCTCGATTTTGTGATCAAATCATCTTACGGTCCCAGAAGAAAGCAAATGAGTATTTACGAGGAACTATTTACGAAGTTTCAGGCGGATGTTAATAATTCGATAAAAAGGGGTCTGTACCATGGACTATTATGAGTCTTAAATATTTCCGGAATTTTTTTCAGTTCTGAAAATAACTTTTGTGTAAAATAATTTGTTTTTTATAAATTCTAAAATTTCACATTTTCATAGAATGGTTTATTACTCTGGATGCTGGAATTTCGATTTTTCATTGAAAGAGTGCGTTGCGATAGTGAGCGCCAAGATCTTATCGTAATCAAAACTGATCTTTGAACTCTCTACTAATGATAAATGCAAAAATCAAGTGCGGCAACTTGTGGTTTTAATAATTATAATTTGTTGTGAATATTGAATCATCAAACTGAAAATGATTTCTATCAAATTAGAATTTGGTACTTGTTTAAAATTATCGCTGAGAAGTTGGTTAAGAACAGGATGCTCACACTGTATACAGAATCAGGAATACGGCGGAGTGTGTCTGAATGAATATGAAGTGAGCCCAACGAAGTACTTTGTTTGCAACTCTCGACTACCAGAGCTTTACCAACAGTATGATCAATGCTATCTTAAACATCCTGTAAAACTTATGGAAATCTTTTTTTTTTTAACCAAGTATCTGTAATCCAAATTTACATTTACTTACCAATATATATATATATATATATATATATATATATATATATTATAGTAAGGGAAAGTATTGCGATCGTGAAAATTTTCGAATCTGAGTATTTAACGGAAATACACGTTATGAGGTCCCCTCAGTCCAAATAATCAAGTCCCACAAAATAGTCTGTGTATACCTGTGTGCTTATGTAAGTGAACAGTTTAGCTCAAAAACGAAAAGTCGTACGAAACTGATATTACGTATATAAGATATGGCTGAAATGTTACAGCAACATTATCCTTAAAATCGTCTAACCAGAAGTGTCACTTTATATCAACGGTTATACACATTTTTACAATTTTCTCAAAAACGGCTCCAACGATTTTGATTAAACTCGGTGGATCATTGTATAATTAAGTGATGGCTTAAATGCATAAATGTTCAACATATCTTTCAACAAAGTACCTTTAATTACAGGTTTGTAATAAATAATTAACCATCTCTCATAATTAAGAGTTACGAAAAGATGCTAAATATAACTTTTAAAAAAATTTGAGAACTGAAAATGGATAAAAAAAGAAAAGAAAATGATTTAGGTCAAAAATGAATATCCGGAAATACTAGCCTGAAGATATATCGTTGGAAAGAGGATAATTATAGAAACAACAATATCTAATACAGAAAGTCCTAGAAAGTAATGGAGAGTGACGAAAAATTAGAAATAATAGTTTGTGAAAACTTATATTATTTAACGGAAATCACATGTTTTCAAGGAAATTAAATGAAATTTACTAACTAAATGTAAACTTTTTTCAAGTTTGAAAAAAAGTATTTAAAATTCACCTAATGAAAGGAATAGCATTGTTTAAAAAACTATTTCATAGTAATTATGTGAAAGAAGAAGTGAAATATGAAAATATTTCATGGATGTATAAAGGATATGTTTATAACTTTAAATTCATTTACTGTAATTTAATATTTCTAGATCTGATATTATATTTAAATAACTAGATATCAACGTCCGTTTAATTCCGAAAAATCGCCATGTAACCTTTTAAAAAATTAAATTATTGAATAATTTGATAAATTTTCTCTTTATAAAATTCTAACATTAACCACTTAAAATTAGTGTGACGTTTGACCTATCTATGGCAGGTAATGAAAATATCGTAATTTCATTTTAGTAAACGGATACAATTAGTACAAATGGAGTACCGAGTTTGTTATTGTTTATTATTGATGTAATTAATGCAATTTATCATCGTGAAAAATTGCCTTAAAGCATGTAGGAATAATAGAACCTTTGATAATATTTATTTCTTCCTCTGTAATAAACATTATGTAACTGGTATATTAAATTATATAAAATAATGATATGCAAAATAGTTGTATTTGTTTATTTTATAACTGACCATCAAGATTTGTCACCAATTTCTATTCAGGTATAGATTTTTAAATATATATGTGTAGATTTACAGTTTTACAGATTTCTTCAAATTTCCGCTTAAAATAAATTATATCGTAAAACAATGACTTCTTGTTCTTTAATAGTATTCCACTTATCCCTTTTGAGCAAATCCATTACCTAGGACTCCACCTAGACAAACGACTAACTTTGAATCCTCATACCAGACTGAAACGATGAGAAACCGCTCGACGTTTCCGATTACTTCAGCACTTACTAGACAAACGCTCTAAACTTCCAATTAATTACAATAGACTCATATCATTTGAACTTACGGAGTTGAGCTATAGGGCTCCACTAAATTATCGAATTCCTCTCGTATCCAATCCTTACAATCCAAAATCCTTCGTAAAATCCTCAATGCTCCCTACTTTGTTACAAATAAAACCATCCATAATGACCTTAATGTGGCCCACTCCAGATACCTACCATTCCATAATAAACTTCAGAATCATCCCAACCCTCTCGTTTCTAACCCTCTCGTACCTCTTCATTTCCTGGTAATCCTCCGAGACGTCTGAAAAGATGGCCCCGTGATCTCTTAATGTAGACATATCATTAGAATGCTACCATTGGGTAGTTATTCAACTAGTGTTTTCACGTTATTTTATAGATATGTTCAAATTTACTTTAATATAGTTGTAAATATCATTAAGGAATAATAAAAAAATAATAAAAAAATATACAGTATAGTTTGAAAAAATATTTCAATCTTCTCGACCTTCTTTCGACCCGTTTTTTTTTTTTTTTTTTTTTTTTTTGGTTTTCGTCATCCTCCGTTTTTAATTCATTACCTCTTTCACATTTCCTGCATTGAAACAGAATGTACCTTGTGTCTTCTTGCTTTTTACAGACTTGACACGCAGTATTATATGGTTATATAACAGTTTAGCCCAGTTACTATACCTTGTACCAAATAATGCCTCAGATATAATATGAATAATTTATGCCTGGACCAATGGATTTAACAAAAGTTTTTAAGGTCTCACCTATCTAAAAGACAGCTGATAATTCTCAAAGATATTTACGGCAAGGAATAGCCCCGTGGAAAGGCCACAATCCTCAACACACCATTGGCTCTTCTAATCGATTAAGTAACAGGGCCTTTTCAGTTTCTTTCGCCCCAAAGAAATTTTAGATCATCAGGAAATGATGTGTGAGCTATTGAACCTGTTAACAGATATTGTCCTAGTTCGGATTTATAAGGATATAAAGAAAATACCATACTTCGGCAAACCATAAGAAATCTCAAAAAACAACGTTCTGTTATCTCCATAACTTATTACTCCGGTAACATTATATTCTCATAATAAATGTCACGTATTAAGTACATTGATCAATCTAACCTACATAACGTTATGCCCACTTTTATTAAAGTCTGGGTGCCTACAAATAATAAATTATTTTTTTTTAAATTAATCCCAATTTGGTAAAATATTGCAAAATTTAATTATTATATTTTGGCATCCCTTGTTATGAATTTCAATTTTAAAAACTTACATTCTTGATCGAAATTTCACTTAATAAGTAACGAGTATATCAAATAAATAAACAATAAACCAATGAAACCGTTTGTAAAATAATTAATCAGAAAAATTTATTTTAAAAATAAATAAAATTAAAAATTATAATAATCATTATAGAAAAAAATTAAGAAAATCAAAGCAATGGTACATTATTCTCCAACTATACACCAACTTTGGGTCAAGTCGAATATGAATTTTTTGATATTTGCAGTTAATATAATACGTTTAAACATCCGGAACAGGTAGTAAAGGGTGAAAATTAATTGACACGGGAGTATCAAGATACCAATGAGCATAATTATTAAAAATTTATCGAAATGGAGTTAACTGTAGTGAGGGATTTGTTTGTCATATGGATTTTACTCTAGACATGCACGGATCAAAATTTGCTCATTGATGTCCAAAATCTAAATGCGGTTGGAAATTTAAGCTTGTGAGCACAAAAATGATTTAAGATCCTCGCACAAAAACAATTAGAACGGAAAGATTAAAAAAGGTACAATTTTGTATCTAGAGGGAATAAATTATTGTTTAAAATAACCAAAATTAAAATATAACATAAATGTATTTCTTATATTTTAGTATCCCTTGTGAAGAATTTCATTATTAAAATATGATATTTTTTATTAGAATTTCAATTAGTATGTAATATAGGTATTCAATAGATGAAAGTAAAAACTATAATAATCATGACAGATAATTTAAAATATTTATAAAAATAGTAAATATTAGTTTCCTATATATTATTTCTAAAAGGTGTTTTTTGACGGTGCGCCATATCTTCGTCAATTCTTCATCAAAACCAATGATTGACCACACAATATTATATCCTATATTTTAAAATCTACAGTATAATATAATACGGTATAATACTTTTTTCATCAATTCAAGGGCATAAGACTTTGTTGAACGAGGTATCAAACGAAACGGGATTTTATGAAGAATTGATAAATCCCTGTTTCGATACTTAAATTCCTTCAATTACTTTACTAAAAGTCGTTTTAAAAAATAAGAAGTTTCAAATTCAACACATAGACATGGGATAAATTGTGTTTTAAAATTTTTTAAGGGTTATCAGATCCTGCGTTTTAATGCCTAAAATGTCCCTTTTTCGAGATAAGTCCATGATTCTCGCAGTATGTCTATTATTTTCTATGGTTGCCATGGGTTACTTATCACATTTTCAGGGTTTCAAAATTACATAATTGCTTATTATGTTTCTCTTTGAAGAACTAAAATTATATTGAAAAAGTAAATGGAGGCTAATGCTCCAGACTCTTTGTGCATTCCAAATAATATAGAAAGAAAGTTTTTGATACATTTAATAGATAAAAAAATAAAAGTATGGCTTCTTTAATTTTAGTAAAAGATTTGTATGGCATACCCTCAGTCAGAGAACTAAGAAGCAAGACGCTAGTGCACCTGACTAATAAGTCTTGAAGGAGCAGAATTACTATAAGCTGAGAGATAACAATCGAACAAGAGAAGAATTTTCCAATGAGAAAACTACTCACTTATTGAGTAAACTGTTACTTTTAATTTTGTGCTTTGAATGGACAATATTGATAATATTATATTGTTTTGTTTTAAATAAATGTAGATTTATTAATAGAACAATTTTACTCAAATTATTAACATCCACCTGAAACTTCGTAAATAACTTTATCTGATCTATGCGAATAACAATAATTACACATCATAATTACAAATCAGACAGTATATGCATACAAAGCGCCCCCCTCCACTAGAAAATAGCCCCTCGTATTATTAGAAATCTAAAAAAATACATAAACTAGATAGACGATTGCGCAATTCTAAAAAGGCTTGCTAAAATAAATTATAAATTCAATTATTCCAACTTCTATTGAAAAACTCGAATAACAAAAAAAAAGATAATAGATAACTTAAAATTATTTATTATCCAAATGATAAAAAAATCTTTTATACACAGTTATAAAAGATAATATACAGTATATGCGTATTTACAGCCACTACATGTAAGCACGTGTCAATAAAAATGTTATTACTAAAAGCTTTTTTTTTTTTTAATAGGGCTTGAAGAAACTACTCAAACATTCTTTTATGTATTTTTTTCTTTTTCTTTCAAAGTAATAACCCTTGTAATAAAAATTAATAATTAACTAATTAGTAAATACACAATTTTTTAATAAGGAAGTTCTCGTAACCTACAAATATTTTATTTACAAAAATTCTCATAATTAGGGAGTTTTCAATATGGAGGTCAGCAAACTGTGTCTGTTTAATTAGGTTCTAAAAACTCGCAAATACTCATTTGATTTCCACTAGTGGAACCTGACTTCCTGGAAGATGAAAGTGCTTTTATGCCCGACAGGAAAAAAGTGATCACATCTTTATCCTGAGAAATGTGCTAGAGAAGTCCTGGAACAGAGACGGAAATATTTATCTCGCCTTTTTAGACTTGGAGGCAGATGGGTATTTAATGGGTATTAACGAGTTTTTTGTTCCTCATTAAATAGACAAGGTTTGCTGGCATCCAGATTGAAAATGCCACAATTTCGAGAATTTTCATAAATAAAATATTAAAAGGTTATGATGATATCAAGCTATTTACGAACTTTCAGGCGAATGGTTATAATTTGATAAAAAGGAGTATGTACCACGGACTAACATTTTGAGTATCTTTTCATTTGGTTCAAAAACATCCTGATTTGGCTCATGTATAATAAAAAAAACACTTTTAACTCATTATCCACAATATTCGAATTTGATACTACTTTTGGTTTGAGTTGAACAGCAGTAGTTATAGGGGTTGTAGTTCAGATATTCTTAATTATAAGCAACTAGTGTTGTTACTCAGGGGGTATCATGCAAGTTGCGCCATCTAAATTTTTGAGGGGGACGATTTGACGGGGTTTTGTATTTTTGAGGGAAGCAAATTTCGACGGAGTTATGAATTTTTGGCATGAAAAGTTTCAAACCAGGAAACAAGGAGAAAACATGTAACAGACCGTAGTAAGTTTAATTGTAAGTGATCTAATATTTTTTTTAAATTATAGTTTAGCTTGCATTGTTGTTAAGAAGAAGAAAGTAATAAAATATCTTGGGGATGGGGGAGGGAGGTATTCTTGCGCTATTGAGTTTGGTGGGGATGGGCACCCCTGTAAGTAACTGTGATCGTGAATATTCCAATCCAGCTGCTGCTTCTAATGTTTATTCATTATAATAACACCAAACAACAGAGTATATACGAATAAATATTGTGTAACCGATTTAGTGTAAACGCGAATATGTGGAATGAATTAAAGAGAGTAATAGCTACCTAATGCGAGAGTATCCATTGGTATATACTTGTAAGCCACCACTGTAATATTCTATTTGACAAACAATACTACAATAACCTAATTATGAGTAAGTATTATAATCAAATGTGAGACCTGTAATTACCAACAGTAGCAAAATGCCTGACAGTACTGGGCAGCTTGGACATGTGCAGGATCTGTTCCAGTCTGTACAGCAACTTCTTGTTGGTCTGGTAGCCCTCCTTCAGGGACCTCACCATGTCCTCCAGCGAGTCGGGTGTCACCTCTTTGTCGGCTTCCGGTTCCATCTCACGACAAAAAGGATACTGTAGCGGTCACGATAATTTAGAAGAACTTGATTGCTCGGAAGTAAATGAAGAAGGAGAAAACGCATATATATTTTATTTATAGATTTGACTATTTACAGCATCATGTGTGTTATTGTATCCATAGCGATGAGTGAATAGTGTAATCTTTTAACAAAAATAATAAGTAGTTAATTGTGAATCGAGCTTGAATTTGAACACATTTATAGTCAACATTTTTAAAACTATCAATCTAAAGCAAACCTAAACATATCGATTAAAGTGAACGCACCAGTTATGGAAAGGTTGGACTTTCAATCTAAATAATAAGCGTTCTTCTTGATTTAAAGGTTCCAGTTTTTTCTAGATTGGAGAACAATTCTAGATTGAAGAACAAGTTCCCAAAAGAAAATTTTTAAATGTCTAACATTGTTGTTTCTATTGTGCTCTTGAGATAAGTGTGTTTCATGCCTTTCTACTAACAGTTCTGTGAGGAGTAAGTTGAACATTTATTTTATCTTATCTTTATAGGTAAATAGAATTTTAGAATTCTTTGAGGTATATCCATTACTGGTACCAATCCCCTGTAAATTACTAGAACAAATGAATTTCGAGTCCATCACTACTGCAAAAAGATGATTTTTTTTTTTTTATAAATCGAATTATACCTGCACAACTAAATATTTTTTTTTCAATTTTAAAGTGTTTAATACAAAAATGAGACCCTAGAGATTCACTAAGAAGTTTAGAACTAGCTCTCTCTTAGAACTATAATCTTCAAGCATAATTTATTTGCCGGAGTCTGGTTTATGCCATTTTGTGCATACTATAGGGCCTCAAATACATGCTAATTTTCGTGTGGATCAGTGGACCCATGACGAAGTTATAACAACGTTTGTGATATTCGAAAACAAAAATCGAGCAAAACATTTTTCTTTTTCGATTATTATGAAAATTCGTATTTAGGATTTTTCGAGATGCAAAATACAAATCTCAACTTTGTTTTTCCTTAAAGAAATATTTGAATCCGCTTTACTCTTTAAGTCAGTACTAATTGTTTCAATATTGTACTTATAATATAGCTGTATGTCAATTTTTTTTTCTAAACCGGACGGGTATCGAATGGGAGATTACATGCACTATATATTATACTTTGTCTAAATTCAATCTGAAAATACACATATTATACCATGAAATATATTTGTTTGGTTTACAAAAATGTGTTCCTTTTTCGCACTCCTAATAACCGTTATATATGAATTTTCGTTGCAATAGATTTTTTTTTGCTTAATATTCAACCTTATGTTAACGATAAACATGATTGATCTATGTTTATAGCTTCATAGTAGATATTAAAACTGTTAAATAATAATACAAAAATATTTAATTATATTAGCTGAAGGAAACAGATTTCCTTTATCTATCCATGCTACTAAAGTTTAGCTTTATATTAAGAAAGGTGAGATTAAAACAGAGGTGAGGTGATCTAGCCCGAGCTACAAAGACAATGGTTAGAACAAACGGTTGTGGGTTCGGCTAACAAGACCCATATCCCAAAGTGGTTATGAGATTGCCTTTCCCATAGTACGCTACACTTTGAGTCAGGATTGTAGCTCCAGCCAGGATTAAGTAATATAATTAATTTTCAAAACAATTAAGCGTTTCTATTATATCACAATGTTGTGATATTGAAACTTAAATCATTGTTTTTAATAAATTTCTTATTTATTTTATCTTCTGCAATAAAAAAAAAGTACTAAAATAAAGATTTTCATAACATTTCCATTGATTGATTAAAGAAGGATATCCGAACCATATTTACAATACATTTCAGTGACCTACAATGTACCTCTTAGAAATTGATACCTGGTTTGGTATTTTGTTCCGATGAAGATATATTTTATTTTAAAAAACTGATTTGTTGTATAATGCTTCGAACATTTACTTTCAACACTAATTTCTATAGAAAATATTTTTTTTTAGATTGACAAACCTTAAGAATATGATTATAGTGGACTAAGAGTTGGCTGTTGTGAATATAATAAAAAGGAGATGGTTGTGGTGAGCAGTCACAAGTAAAAAAATAATATTAATTTAATTGTTTGATTATAAATAAAAAATAGTAAATTTTACATTAACTATGTAGTAAGTAAAGTGTATGTGTTTAGTTTTTGTCTAACTTTCAATTTCGATTTAGAAAAGGGTGAGTACAGCATTTTCAGTCGCTTGTTTAAGGTCTGTCGTTTCATCTTGTGTGTCGACGTGTGTCGAATATTAGTACCAGGTAACGTTCTGTGTTTGTCAGAGGAATTTGGTTCTTTCCTATATAAACTGGTGGGCACGTTTCTCGTCAAAGTTTGAATGTTACATGCTGTGACTTTTCATGATTTAATCTTATTTTCCAAAGTGAATACCATGTTTGTAAAGTCAGTAAATGATTTTGTAAATTTATTGAGGCTAGTCTGGGGCTATGGTGTTTTGTTAAAATTGTTGTATCATCAGCGTAGGTGGCGGTCATGTTTCGCAGTTGATAGGTATGTCATGCGTATAGATAATGTAGAGAAAAGGAGCCAGTATTGATCCTTGAGGTACTCCTACTAACACTGGTCAAATTGAGGAAATTTCTAGGCCTTGTCGGACAGAGAAAAATCTTTCAAAAAGGAAAGATTGCAGAATGGGGTAATATGTATGAGGTAGTAGTGTCTTGAGTTTAAAGAGAAGTCCCTTGTGCCAGACTTTATCGAATTCGTGGGCAATCCAGAAACAAGCCGGTTGCGTATTGTTTTTACTCTAGTGCTCCAGCAATGTAGTCAGTAAACAAAAAAAAAAAAAAAAAAAAAACTATGGACATTCTGTGATCTATATATTTTTGATTTTTAAAACTGAAAATAATTCTTTAATTTTTCTTTTTTTTTCTATGGAACTTTAGTTTTATTAATAACGTTTATTTCCCATTCAATTATATAAAAATAGATATTATTAATTAAAGCATTATTAAAAAAAAACATAAATCATTATTCTATACATAGAGAATAATATAGAATACTTTAATATATATTTTAAAGTATAATTATTTTATATATTAAAATGTTATTTTAAATAAATATCATTTTATATATGTAGTTTTATTTTATTAAACATACAAAAGTATTTAGCTTTTCGTCAAACACCATTAGTTTCAACGATGGAGTGGGGAGTGATTATATTATATGTAAGATATTCCTCGTTCTAAAATCTTTAGCTTTTCATCGGTATAGCATACATCTACATTATCACTTTAGTTTATGGATACTTATTTTTCCACCTGTGAAAATATTTCTCCTTTAGTTAATTATAAACTCTTTCATAGTTACTCATTTACTAGCCAAATTCATAAATCTGGTAACAATTAAAGTCCTTTAATTATTTTTAATGAACAAAATTAAAAATATTTAACTTATTTATTTTTTAATTCTTTATTGAGAAATATTACTATTCCTCTCAATTAAGGACATTTATAATCGTGTTCAGAGAGAGCATTCACACTTTATGCACAATAAGTAAAAATACATTAAACAGCAAAATAATATAAATAAAACTAAATGTACATAAAAAAGGGAAAACTAAACTAATCAAAATAACAACTAAATACAAATATACTTTTATACAATATTTACAGAATTTATTCACTCAGAAGAAAGCCAAGCCTTTCTCGTTACTCTTGAAAAGAAATACAGGACTCTAGGAGATCCCAGCGCCTCGCACTGAGCCGTATTACTCGTATTAAGGACCAGTAAAGATACTTTCAATTACGAAATATTAAAAATTCTGAATTTAAGCTCTGTCAGACCCACAAACACACAGACCTTTTGGCTACTTTATTTGAGTTCAAGTAACCTTAAAAAATTTGAACCCAAAATGAATGGGGTGGCTAAAGTAAAAATAATAATCTGATTTAATTCATGCCCTTCATCAATACTCAGTGTGGATAGTTCCATTTATGAATATAGATACACGCCTGAAATGAGTTACAATATTTCTATTTAATGATCCCGTTTTGTATAGGGAATGTAATTTTTCATAAACTCGTTGTATTTCCTGAAATGTATTTAATACCCTCCGAGACTGGTAGAGTATTAAAAACCTAATGGCGCGCCAACAGGTCTTTCTCAATTCCAGTCCATTTTTCCTTCCTCCGATTCATAAGGTCCTTAATTAAGGAAAACGGGAGGAGTGAGGGGGAGGGAGGTAGGCCGTGTTATTCAATTTACAGCTACAATTATAAGAATTAATTTTAATCTGCGCCTATTTGTCAGGCTCTTCATTAAATTCCATTCACAGTCCTGTTGGCATTTAATATTTCTTTTCATGAATATGAACAGGACAGTACACAAAGAACCGAGGGATAATTCCTATCTCTACCAGAAATTTCTCACTCAGATTATTACATCCCTTTTATTGGGATCACCCTGTAATTTTTTAATATAAATTTTTGATGAAATGTATTACAAATTAAAAAACATCTGCCAAGTAAAACTTGATCACCGTTTTCATTGGCTCTATATTTCAAGGTTTATAATTTTTCTTATGAGAATAGAAACTATACAGTACAGTAATCCCTCAACATTCGCAGGTTTCATATCCACGAATAGTGTTCATCAGCGAATATTAAAATACGGAAGAGTTCCACATTTCCTGATCGCATATTTGATGATTCGTGATCTAAAAAAAATCTCATTACGCCCTGAATATTCATATCGCTAATGTTAGTGCAAAATGTCGTATATAAAAATTGAGTGCTTTACAGGAGAACATTAAAAAAAAAACAAATTTATGATTTATTAGTATTATTTCATATTTTTTTTGCCCTCAGCTATTTTCCATATTAGCAGACTAATATCCCTTTAACAGGAGCAGAGCAGGCTTGTTAAGGCGGCAAAAGATCTACATAACCTGAAATCTGATTAGAAAAAAAAAAATAATAATAACTATAATATGATTGAAATTAAAATTTAGTTATTTGTCTTCTAACCTCTTATTTTAACAGTTTGAAATTGATTTATTCGATCTTATTCGAATTATCTGTCTTATTCTATGTCTGCGGTTTAGGATATAATGCATTAAAATTGTAGAAAACATATTAATTCTCCATTAAAAGAGAGAACACATGACTAATATTCTTTATTTTATTTTATTTTGTTTTTTATATTAGTTTATAGACAATACACTATCGATTCTAAAAAAATATTTGATTTTAAGGTTTAGAGTAGTTCTAACATCCCTTGCAAAAAAAAAAAAAAAAGGAAAAATAATATTTTTTTAGTTGTGGGTTGATGGTTGAATGTAGTGAATAATGAAGAGACGGATAGTTGGAGTGATCAGTAAAAAAAAATGGCAAAAGTAAATAATAATATTTATTTTCCCTCCGAGGCGTCTGAAAAGAAGATGGCCTCGAGATCTCCTTTTGTAAATACATTTTTAGAGTGCTACCAGTGGGTAGTTTCTCACCAAATGATTTCATGTTATTATATTCTATTGCACACATTTACTGAATGTATTTTTACTTGTAATACAGTTGTAAATATCATTAATAAATAAATAAATAAATAAAAAAAATATTTATTTTAGCATTTGCCGACGTTTCGACCCGAAGTTCAGGTCTTCTTTATGGCTGAGAAAAGAACCAAATAACATTGGTATGAGAAGAGAGAAACACTTTATTTTCATAAAAAAATAAAGTCCATTAAAGATAAACAATGTACGTAAAAAAAACTTGAAGTAAAATGAAGTAGATAAGTAAACATTAAAGGAAAATAAAGTAGGTAGAATAATGAAGTTAACAAGAACTAAGAAATAAATAATAATAACGATTACAATAAGATTTCACGATAGAGTGAAAGTTGTCCATATTTCCATCTCCACTTTGTATATATTGATACATTTGCTCATTTATTTTTTACTTTATTTTAACTCTTTATTCCCTTATACGTAGTCAGTTCAATTTGATAGACTTCACAATATCTCAATTTTCTATTTAACTATTCTATTTACAATATCTCAACTTTTCTATTTATATTTATTTCTTATATAACTTCATATTCCTTTTCTCTGTTTTACATTTTATTCTAAGATTACCATTTTAGTACTTATGTTATCTTATTTTGATTATGTTTACTTCATTAGTCCACACTTTGCAACCGTTTTTATTATTTATTTCTTAGTTCTTATTATTGTCATTATTCTACCAACTTTATTTTACTTTAATGTTCACTTATCTACTTCATTATTTACTTAAGTTTTTTTTACCTACATTATTCATGTTTACCAATTGTTATCTGGTTCTTTTCTCAGCCCTGATGAAGGCCTGAACTTCAGGTCGAAATGTCGGTAAATGTTAAAATAAATATTATTATTTACTTTTGCCATTTTTTTTTTTACTGATCACCCCAACTATCCTTCTCTTTAATAATATTTCGTTTAAACGTCTACAGGTTATTTTATCCATTGATTCTAAAATTATTAATAACTTGTTATTTTAGATGTAGACTTAGCTTTTTTTATCTCTAGATCTATTGCTACAACTAGTTGCATGATAAATAACAATTGCAATTCGGTCCAAATTTATCCCCCAGGAATGTTGCACCATTACAGAAAGGACCCCCCTATGGTCATCGTTACCCTGGATAATGGCGGTTGTGGTCTGGCAGACGACACAGTTGGGAAGTAGAGGTGCAATAAAACATTCAAGTCCATTAGTTGGTCAGAAACTGTAAACCCTGAGGTCATCAGGTGCCAGCTCTAATCTCCTGTGCCCCTCCAGTGGTCTCATATAATGTCTTATTTTATTCTTAATGGAATTCTGTCCTCTACAAAATAAAATTAAATGTATGAGGTTGATTTACGTTGTAGATAAAACTGTAGTTAGTGTTCTTCTATAAAATCATACTTATTTGCAATACTAATTACAAATAAACAATACTTCTAAAAATAATAATAATAACTGGCATACCCATGCAAGAACTTTTGCATTACATATTTATTAATCTTTCTAAAGCAATCCTCGAGGTAAGGTAATTTCCTGAATTCTACAAGCGATTATTATTAATAAAACATATATCATTGTTTAAGAAGAACTTTCATTTCTATGTAAAGTCCATTATATATATATATATATATATATATATATATATATATATATATATATATATATATATATATATATATATATATATATATATTTCATTGTATAATGAATGTCTAATACTGGTGAAATATACGGTGTCAGAAGTCTGCAAGCTTTTAATGAATAACTAATTTACTGTACGAAAAAAAAATCTATAAAAGTCTAAATTTGAGTTAAATTAAGTCCATTTACAAAGATCGACCTTCAAAACTAAAACCGTGGTTTACATTAATGTTAACAATTTTTCTTAGTGTGTATATTACCGGCGGATTTATCTTAATAGAATTTTATTTTTTAATTTTAGACACAGTAGTCTTACCGCACTATAACCATTGTCCATATGGCAGAATAATATATTCATCAATAAATATAAAATAAAAATTTAGATAGTGTATATATAGCTTGTAAGATAATGACCAATATCCTACTACCGGATATATCCGTATTACAAAAATATAATAGGCGACCACCAAGCTGGATTCAGAAAAGTGTTGAGCACGCTAGACCAGATCTTCATACTAAAACTAGTACTCGAAAAACGATTAGAATTAGCTCAGGACGTCTACGCCCTAGTAAATGAAGACAAAACAAAATGTATGATAATAAGTAGAAAATTCTGCCACAATAATAGGATCTGCGTAGAAGAAAAAGCATTCCCGAGAGTAGAAAAATTCAAATAGCTAGGCTCCACGTTAACCTCAATGAGTGACCAACCGAGCAGAAATAGACCAGCATATAACTAGCACAAACAGAGCTTTCTTCTCCCTCTCAATGGTATTGAAATTCCAAATCTCAGACTAAGGGTGTACAATAATACAAGTTCTAATATATAGCTGTGAGACCTGGACAATAACCAGCTCCCTAGAAAAAAAGTGATAAAAGATTTGAGAGGAAAATCCTCCGCACGATAACCGTAGTGATCTTGGATCAGATACTAATACATGGAGAAGAAAGATCAATAAGGGACTGGTTACAGAAACTATTCAATCAATATCTCATGATATGAAGGCACAAAGATTAAGATAGGCGGGGCATGTAGCTAGTAGCAATCCATCTAGAAGCCTCTATGTAACAATGATATCCCTCAATAGAAGGCAAAAGACCGCGTGGAAGGCCAAAAAGCAGATGGGTAGATCGAATCAATAAAGATGCAACAGAGCTGCGTGCAGGAAAATGGAAATAAACAGCCCAAGACGGGCAGAGATGGAGCAGGCTTGTTAAGGCCGCAAAATGTCTACATGATCTGTAATGTCAAAAAAAAAAAATCATATATAGCTTGTAGAGGAACGTAATGAAAAGTTAGGTTTTTGGGGTGTTGTAATTTACTCGGAGTTGCAATGCCACTGGATAATTATTGAGGATAAATTAATAAATAATTCCAGGATTAATTAATTGGATGTCATTCCTCAAAGGCTGGTTTGTGTTTATCATGCTTTCTAATTACCAACATTACCTGTGATCATCATGATATAAATAGGTGGCAGAATTAAAATAACTTTTACTAAAAACCTTTATTCATTAAATTAAATGGAAATCTTTATGTACAAACACTATATACAATAAATGAAATAAAAACATGATTTACTGATGACTTTGCAGGTGTGATTTCAGATGGACTGTTTGAGAATTATTGCCATGAAATATTTTAACATTAGGATTGGGAATCACAACTTAGCTACTATCTATGAAGTGGAGTGGTTGATAGAGTTCATCGCTGCATCTGCTTGTCTGAGGTCATCTCGTCAAGCCCAGGTCCAAAAATTCCCAGGAGGCCCATCTTCATGGTCTATGTCGGGCCAAGGCTTCAGTCCCCAAGCCGGAATAAAACATCTGACCTGTCCTCAAGGCCGGAAATCAACATAAGACCTCTTTTCTTACTTCTTGGAAGATTTTATAGAAAAATTCAGGGTGGGGTAAGGATGGTTTTTATTGGTTCTTAACTCCGCCCTATTACTTCACAATAACCAGTAACACAGTAAAAGGAACCAATTACTTAGCCCGTTACTAGTTTTTACTCTAAAGACCTTCTATGTATCCAACAAGACCCTCCATAATGACCTTCATATCCCATTTGTTATTGGCCTAATCTTAGACAAATTTTCCAAATTTCACCAGAAACTCACTCATCATCCAAATCCTGCAGGACAATCCCTATAATCCTCCCCGGAGGTTAAAACGGCAGTGGATCCGCGACCTTTTGTAAATATGTATATATTGGAGTACTGGCAATAGCCAGATTCTCCACTCATGTCCTGAGCGTCTGTTGCTCTAGTGCCCACCATCAGTCTCCACTGGCTTGTAATACCAGTGACGCGGCTGGGAGAGAAGCACTAGGATCCCCTGGGGTCCTGCCTTGGCTTCCACATTTGGGGGACAAAGCATTGCTCGGAATCCCCTGGGCGAATGTAAATATTGTATATAGGTATAAATGTGTTTTATATATTCCAATTTCATTTAGCTTTTCTCTATTTTTTTCTCTTGTTTTATTTTTTTTATTATTATTTTTTTTTTACCTATGCATGTTAAACTCTTATTCTTTTATCTCTGTTAGTCATCATTTGTATGTATATATTGTGTGAATGTTTAATGTAGCCCTAATATTAATGCCCTCCAATGCGGCAGAATGTATTAATTTTCAAATAAAAAAAACAACTAAAGAACGGCTTTCCCTACAGCCCCTTGTAGCCCTGGATTTACCTGCTCTCCACCCTAATGCTGTCCTTTGATGTTTTTGGTGTCAGTATATTCCAACTTTGTTTTCGACTTAATAATTCGAAACTGCCATTTAAATAAGCCATATTATATTTATAATAATTTAAAAAACTTATTTGCTTTGTCCAATACAGTAAATATTTATCTATATAAAGTAAATAATTACAAACGATTTGTTTTATTTCGTTCAATTACAAATTGGTATTATTTTTTTTTTCAATCGTTTGAATGGAAAGCTGTGGTGCAACACAAAGCAGGCGATAAAAACAAACAGAGTGTATTGGTTTTAAACCCGCCATTTAAACAAGCCAGATTATATTTACTGAAATCCAATCCGACGAGCAATCACAAGGAAGTGTTGAGCAAACTCATTTGTCGGTTGGATTTCCATTACAGAACAGAGTAAGTGTAAATTTGGTTAGAATTTTATTCAGTATATTCAATTAAGCGATCAATCTACCCAAAAATAAATCATAAAAACGATTATATTTTTTAACTAGAAAAAAATAAATATATTTAACATTGACAGCGCGACTTAATATTATTCTATTGTATTCGTATTCTGAATATTAACCCATGACGTTATTGTTACTGAAAAAGGTCGTATGTAAAAACTGAGTAACTTATAGGAGAGTATAAAAATTATTATTATTTTCTTATGATTCATTAGCATAATTTCTACTATAGATTTCTTTGCAGTATCAATAGTAGCAGCCTACTCATAACATTTTCAGACTGCAAAATAACACTTTTTAAAATAAAAATAGAAAATTTTTAGATAGAGTATTTTGCACTAATAGTAGGAGTATGACACTGAGCTAGGAATAGAGTTGCCAAAACGCGATACCAAGACTCGGCTTGGTCTTGGTCTTGCAAAAGTGTCTCACAACGTTCTTGGAGTTACATATTAGCTTATTACTATACAGATATTACTAATTTTTTTGATCGGAGAAAATTAACTATACCTGAATGAAAAATTAGAAGTTTTAAATGAAAATTTAAATTGGTTATACCGTTTTTTTCATATAGTAACTGAAATCGTCAAGTATTAGTAACTACTTTGCTTTAATTTGTATTCAAAAATTCGATTTTTTTACCAGTCTTGTTCTTGGTTTTGCAAGTCTAGCGGTGTATAGTGCAAGACCAAGACAGATTTTGTGCATCACTAGCTAAGAGTTATGTCAACCTTCAATAATAATTGAAAACAAGTTCTTTAAAAAGGTTACTTTTTGTTTAATGGCTGTAACGTTACTTTCTGATGGTTGTTTTCGAATTTGTATTCAATTTAAATTGTTAATAGGTTATTATACTAGCTTAGTATTTCGGAATATTGAACAGTTAATTGATTTTCTTCTTTTTTTTCTGAAAACACGTTTTTAATGTTGACAAAATTATATAATCGAATGCTTTTATTATCATTCATCTGTCGTATACCATACATACACAAACATGAACAAGATCTAGCTCAGTTACTCTCTAATCAAGTTTAATAACTTATTACTATTATTATTAATTAATGTTCAGATCCGTCTAAAATTTCGTGAATGGCTACAAAGTTGTGGGTAATGATAAGTCGTAACCTACAACTTTATGAAGTAAAAACTTCTTTGCACTTTTTTGTGGAGAGTGAATTAGATTGAGCCGTCAGATTTCCGAAGTGTTAACGCTCGGATAACTTCGGCTTGAGTCGATTAATTGAAATGTTTTTTACATATGGATTAAAATCTCTCAGAAACTAAAAATCGGGCCTGCATCATGTAAGTGTGGAAATTGTTCAGAATCCATCCTCTCTGTAATAGGCTATAATTCAAAACTGTATCTTGAGGCGAAAAAAAAAGAGTTATTTTTGAAGTGAAAACTTCTTTAGGCACATTTTGCACTTTTATATTGATTTACACTTTAAACAGTGAATTAGATTGATTCGTCAGATCTCCGATGTGTAACGCTCGGGTAAATTCGCCTGGATTCGACTAATTTAAGTGTTTTTGCATATGGATTACAATATCTCATAAATCAAAAATCTGACCAGCATATTGTTGGCAAGGAAAATGTTCATCATTTCATCCTCTTTGTAATGAGCTGTTATTCAAAATTGAAGAGAGGCGAAGAGGAAAACTAATTCATAACGAGTTTAGTTGAACAAATGGATTAAAATGTTTCAGATACTAAGTTTAAGAATCGGACCTTTATAATGTAAGCAAGGGAAACGTTCAGCATTCCATCTTCTTTGTAATGAGCTATTATTGAAAATTGTAACTTAACCCAACACCGTGTTAGGGAGGCGAAAAGGAAAAAATAGTGTCGAAAACCGAATGATAACGAGTTTTATTGAAGATATCTATTAAAATATCTCAGAAACTAAAAATCGGACCTGCATACTGTAAGCGAGAGAATTGTTCAGAAATTCATCTTCTCTGTAATATTCTATTTGTAATTTATATTTCATATTATTAATCTCGGCTTGTTGATGTTTTCACTTCTATTGAGTGGTCTAAAGCACACACCTTAGTTTTTTTTTTTTATTTAAGGAAATTATCGAAAATGGGCTATTTCTATTTGGAGATTTGTAAAATTTGTCTATTTAATATGAAGTATTAAAAACTCTCTGCTTTATTTCTTACAATCTACCTAACACTTAAAAAAAATATAATATTCGTATATAAAAAAGAAGATAATTTAAAAACATTGTAGTCTGCGGTACAGACCCTGTTTAATTATAACATAAAATTTATATTGAGCGGATTATTCATTTTATCGCAATCAGTCAATTATTATTCATTTAAGATCATCTATATATTTAGTGCAGTTTATATATATATATATATATATATATATATATAAGTGAAAGTAGCTTATGTACATTTATATATAAATAAATATTTAGAAAAAGAATATATATAAGAGGTCAGACCTCTAGAAACACCGGCCCTTCCTTTATAGGCAAGCAATCCCCTATAGAGGTATCTCTTCCGATCTCCGGATTCCTATTCTCCATATCCTCCTTCCATCTCCAGAGGTACAATCTCCAGAACCCCTACCTGGAATCCGATCTGGAAGGGTAGCTCTGCTCTGTCAACGAGTCGATCTCGCTATCAGTCAATCTGTCCCTTGTACATTGATCTACTGTCCTGTCACCAGACCTTGCAAACGAAAACGTATGGTTTCACAGAAAGTCGTCCATTTTCTAAAGCTATTGAAGGCTATCCAATCTAAAGAGCTATTTCATTAACTAATTCAATACCAAGTTACAAGTTATCACTCATTATTTGATTCTTTTATATGTCGAAATCAATATATCTCTACTCCTTTCTTTTTTTTTTTTTTTTTTTTTATACATTTCCCTGACGAGACGGCATGAATGTCTAAATATTCAAATGTATGCATAGATATGCATAAATATTCCAGACCCTACAAAATCCTCAGGAGTCCTGTAAATCGAATGCGTATATCCACGTTTCACAGTCAGAAACAGGGATATCTCCGACACTAAGAAATTGTTTTAAATATAAAAAAAATGTTTATAGTACAATTTTTATAACATATTTTTTAATATATTCGACAGTGAATTACAGTGGTATAAGATACCAAATTCTATAAAAGCTTAGTATTCATTTTTAATAATATAAAGTTTTATCAACAATTATTAAGAAGGACGTGTAACGTTAATTTTTAATGTGTGTTAATTAAATATAACGAGATACAATAGAAAATTAACAATTTATATATATATATATATATATATATATACATATCTTTGGGTCAAAATAATGGTTAGAACACTCAAAACAAAAGATCACATGATATTTACAAGCTTCTACTTTAAATGTTTTAGTTAAGTACATTGTTATAAATAGATCAATGTTTTTGTACGTAATATATTGTATGTATGGTACGAATGAGTATTTTTATTTTATTGTTCTACTGTATTTATTTTTTTTACTGTAGTATCTTTTTTTGACACGAAACTGAATTTCCAAAAGATAAACCGTTAGTGAAAAATTTCGGTTCTTAGCCCATTTTTTTTTTAACTTATCACACAGACTTCCTACATCAGATAGTGAGGAGGTAATAATGTATTCATGAATGTTATTAGTAAAACTTTATTTAATGTTATTTTTAAACGTAAATATCTTGATTCGAAAAATTAAAAGCATTTTAATATAGAAACTAAATTATATAGTATAATTTAGGATTTCAAGGATGAAGAGTTAATCTGAAACATCAAAATAAAATAATTGTAACTGACATATTTAAAAGAAATAATATCACTTTTATATCAAGTATTATTAGATAATTTATTTTTACTTTTTTCATAGCTATAATATTCACATTTCATACAAAATTAAGTGCTATATTATTAAGATGAGATATTTATATATATCATTTGCTAAATTGTAAAAAGGATAAATACGAATAATGGATTCTCAACTAAATAGAATTCCAGGTATGTCGTTGTGAACCAGACACGAACGATCTCGCCCGTCGATTCAGACATTTCTTAATTCAGGCAATTCCTCTCATATTACGAAGGTATAATGGAATATTTATAGCTCTTATATGACAGGAATGACTGAATAAATGAAATTTATTCGTTTGAAAATTGTAATATACCGAGCCCAATGCTATAAATTTATTTCCTTCCAGATATTGTTTGAGAGAATAAAAATGTGTTCATCGTAAGCATTGTAATGAAGCCAAAAAGCGTTGTTGAATTATATTACAATAGTAAAAAATCTGGTGCGTACATTATACATCTTTCACTTAATGCTCTATTTCGGACAGAAATTATTTTCTGGAAACGTTGGGCTATTATGAAGTTTTTGAAGTGCTTCTATAAAGGAGCTAAAACTTTAATCTTGTAACTGACCTGTAAAAACTAATTAAGATCATTAGAATAAAACAAAACTTATTTATTATGTCGACTGTTGGCAATATAAACATCGTAATTCTATCTGTCTTTTTGAACCACATAACTCCAGAGATTTGAAAGCACATCTATCTCTTTGATCTACAAATCAGTAAGGATTCCACGATACGGCACAACTTATAAGTAATAAATCTGAATAAAATTATACAGGATATTAAACTCTTATTTTTCCTTGTGAAATTTTCTAAAATAGAGTTACGAGGTTTTCAGTGCCAACCATCGATAGGTCAAAAGTTGTCAAACTACCCGCCCAGGACACGAACATTTAAATAATTGTAACTTTAAAGCAATTTTTTTTAGCTTAAATAAAAATAATTGTTCATATTTTTGGATTAATAAAGTCAATAAAGGAATTCATAATGAGAAGATGACATTTATTTCGAAATATATTACTTTATATATATACTTGTACGATGAGTGGAAGTATCGAAAGAAGAAAAGCTAATTAAAAAAATGATTAATTTTCGAAAACCTTTATTTTTGGCTTTTAATGAGCATTTTTTTTTTTTAATTTCGTGTGACTTTGTAAGGTACAATTTAGTTATTTTGAAATACCTCTAGCAATAGCTCATAACTCCCAGAAATATTCTTATTTCCATTTTTTATGGCTTGTAATTTTATATGTGAAATATATTAACTGTCATCGGTATTGAGAAGTTATTTTTCTACTTCTTTTTATTCTGTAAATCATCACAACACATGAATGAGATTTTATCAATAATAAAAAATTTATAGTGAAACTAACATTTTGTAGAAGAGGTCATAATACAAAAAAAAAAACACTCTAAAAATGAAAAATGATAGAAAAATATTCAGTAGTGCTTGATAGTACAAGCTAATTTATTTTCTTTAATTCACTCTTCAAGGAAAATCTTTAATATTTTAGAATTGTTGATAATATTTCTAACATAAGAAACAGAGTAGTTTCTTACTAATAAATTTATATCTAAATGCGAATGTACGAGGCATGATTAGAATATAATTATTTATACTATTATATGATAATATAATGTAGATAATTCGATGTATCGGTATTCACTCGGATTAGCTATTGACAAAGCAAATAAGTCCTTTCGGTTTTTCTGTTCATTTTTATGTCACTATGATACACTTCTTATCTGAAGAATTAATCCCTATGGTGGATTGTTTACCCTTTTCGTATGTGTCAAAAACCATATCTTTTAACTTTTCTTAATACTAGCTTAGTATTGTGTTTGCTATTGCACTGTGAATATGGGAGAAAATAGTATTCATTATTGGCATATTTTGTTGTATTATTTTAAAAAAGGTAAGCGTGCTGCAGAAGCTAATAGAAAAAGTTGAAGTGTTTATGGGGATGATGCCTTAACCAAACGCACCTGTAAATATTGGTTTGCCAATCAATGATGCCCACATGAAATTGAAACGAGCAATGTTAAGACCATAGTTGATCAAAATCCCACCCAATCAGTGCGAGAGATTGCTGTGGCCCTAAATATGACACACACAAGTATAAAAAACTATTTCACAAGCTCGGCTATGTTTCCAGGCTTAATGCTTGGATCCCTCACATGACTTTTTTTTTCAAAAATCACAAAAAATGTTATAACTTCATTACGACTTTGGCTATCTGCAAGAAATTTAGCAAGAATTTAGGGCCACATAAACTACACAAAATGCCATCAACAGGACCTTCGTAAACAAACTATAAATGGAGATAAAAAATAAATGCCTATAAGGAGTTTTCGTTTATTTATTCATTATGTAGGCATTAAATAAAAAAAACATTCATATGGAATTGAATAGCAATGATTTAGCTTTCCAACCGATATAGTAACATCGAATTTGGAGAACGTCCTGAAGAGTTATGAATGATGAGAAGGGTGTTATGTTCCACCAAGACAATGCTAGGCCTCAAATCTCATTGGTCACTCGAAATAAATTATTGAGCATTGGATGGGAGCTTTTACTCTACCCTTCCTATTCACCAGACCTAGCTCCAAGTGACTACCACTTATTCCTGTCTCTGCAGAACTCCATGAATGGAAACAAATTTCGAAAGAAAGAGGACATTAAAAACCACTTGGGTCAGTTTTTTAACAATTAACTCCAGACATTATATGAACATGGCATTATGCAGTTAGTGGAAAAATGGGAAAAAAGTCATATTAAATGATGTTCAATATAATTTAGATTAAAATAAACTTTATGTCTATAGTACATTGAGTTTTATTTCATCTTGAAAAACCAAAATGACTTATTTGCAAACCCAATATAAAACTAACCTCAAGCAGCAATGTATCTGTACCATTTCAATTCTCTTTTGTTTACATTTTTTTCTCACTACTTTTATACACTTTTGTTATAGATAAAATACTTTGTAATAGATGGAGTCTCGTGGGTTTTACGTGTATTATGATATTCTATAATTCCTCTTTTGAGGAAAATGACCCGCATGTAACTAACTAGGCATCCCCTTCAACATGCCATTGTGCCATTGTCTATTGTTACCGCGGCATTATCTGCTAAAGCCACTTAAATAGTATTTGGAATTAATTATCTCGTTAAGTCATTAGTCACCTGGGCTGTCTCCTTCTAAAAGTTGTTTAAGTATTTTCAACAATTACCGAATTAACATTTCTAACAAGAGAATAAAAAAATTAAACGTTTGTCATTATTTCTACGTTTAGAATGTAAAACATTGCTTGCGTTTTCTTTCATTTAAAAAACCGTTATCCTATCATTTGTAATAATGTGTCAAGGTATTTATTTCATTTGCTGGTCTTTAATACCAGTTACATGGCTGGGAGAGAGGGAAGTGCTGGGATCTCGTAGAATCCTGCATTTCCTTTCACGAGTGGAAAAGCTTGAAGATCTTGAATGAATTTTGTAAATATTGTATAAAAGCATGTGTGTGTGTTTAGATGAGTACTTATCGTGATTACTGTAATTTCTTTTTTTTTTAGTTTAGTTCTTCTAGTTTATATACATTTACCCTTAGCATTATTATTTTGCTGTTTATTTATTGTACATAGTGTTAATGAGCTAGCCTTCAACCACTCTTACTTAGATGTCACAGGTTGTAATATTTCTCAATGAAGAAACTGAAAAAAAAACATTCAAATAAAACGATTTCATTTTTGTATAATGAAATTGAGTAGTTAAAGTTATGAAATCATGTGGTATCATAACGTTTGCGATCTCGAGTCTAGTAGCGCAAGTTTGAGTCCGCTCTGCGGTAATTTAAAAAAATTAATTATCTAGCTGATTTTTTCTCAGGAATATAATTTGTTAATTGTATTCATTTTTTTGTTACTTTTCATTTCCTTCTATGATTGTAGATAATATCTGATAATTATGATTGTAATTAAAAGTTATTTCAAATAGTTTTAGATGCTTTACATGATACTATGTACATAAAACACTTTGTGATCATAGAGGCATTAAACTGAAAAAGCCTTACGTCAGATCGCTGTATTTTATTTATTAATTATTTTTGAAGTGGAAACTTCTTTAGGTACGTTTTGCACTTTTATATTTATTTACACTTTGAACAGTGAATTAGATTGATTCGTCAGATCTTCGATGTGTAACGCTCGGGTAAAGTAGCTGGAGTCGACTAATTGAAGTTTTTTTGGATATGGATTATAATATCTCCGAATCTAAAATCATGCATACAGTGGGCAAGGAAAATATTCATCCTTTTTGTAATTATCTATTTTTCAAAATTGAAGAGAGTCGAAAAAAGAAACCAAATGGTAACGTTTTATTGAAGATATGGAAAACAACACTACAGAAACTTGAAATCGGATTTGCACATTGGAAGCGAGATAAATGTTCAGCATTTCATCCTCTTTATAATGAGCTATTATTTATAATGTTTTACTCGTACTTTAATCTTGTCTTGATGATCTTCTATTGTGTGGTCTAAAACGCACAAATTATTATTCTTTTTTTCTGATTGATCATTTTGTTCTTCAACTTTAACTTAAATTAAGAAGTTATTTATCAAATTAGAAAGACTTGACCAAGAATCTTTTGTGTAGAGAGGCATTTATAATGAATATTTATCGCGGATAAAATTATAATCTAATTTGTTACTAATTTATAATATTATAATCTGCATTATTTAAATAACTTACACGTTAATATATTAATATAAATAATTTACACCTTTTTTCCATCTACATCAATGACCTTCCATCCTCTATCCTACACTGTCAATACCACCTGTACCCCGAAAACGTCCAGATTTACCTTTCCTTCATTCCGACCGAATCCTCAGACGCCATCCAAAAATTACAGGAAGGTATAAAGGGAATTCGTGCCTGGCAAAACCACAATAGCATTACTCTAAACTCCGAGAAGACGAAAGCCATCCTAATCGGAACTCTTTCACTCCTCAAATCCTTACCGACATTCCCCAATCTTTTCCTGAACAAGTTACCTATCTCATTCCATACTTTCGTAAAAACCTTGGTGTTACCTTTGATCAAACCCTCTCCTGAAAACCACACATCTTCCAAATTTCCCGTCGTACTACCTCTACCCTGAAACAGTTTAATCATCTCCGCTATCTCCTTCCATATAAATCCCGACAACTCGTGGTTTTCTCCCTTGTGTTCCCCCACTTCGACTATGGCTGTCTGGTGAACGGCGGACTCTCGGGAGAATTCGAGGCCAAAATCAAACGCCTAATGAACTGCGCAATACGTTTTGTTTTCGGAATCTCAAGAGATACGCATATAGCCAAGTATTACACCAACTTGAAGTGGCTCTATCCATCCAACCGCCGTCTGTACTTCCTTACTACCTTTCTATACCAAGTCATCAGAACTAAGCGGCCTTCGTATATTTTTTACAGCCTACAATTCAAATATTTCATTCAATCCCGTCCCACTAGATCCCGTACTTCTGACCTCTACCCACCTCCTCACCGAACTGCTGCGTTTGACAAATCCTTATAATCCTTATAATTCAAGTCGTCTCCATCTGGAACGCCGTCCCTCACGATATCCGACATGCGCAATCAGTTTTCTCATTTAAATCTCTCCTTTTTAACCACCTACTTTTTTCCAACCGGATTGATCATGAAAAGTAGATAAGAGAACTTTTTAAGTTTCCTCAGAAATGATTTTGTTTACTTATGTAATTTTATTTTCACATATTTGTATTATATGTATTTGTATGTATGTAATATTTTTGTTTTATTTTTCTTCCGAAATTTTAATTTTAATGAGAATTGTAAATATTTAATTTAATTTTATGGCCGCGGTATGAACAGGCGTTTGATCGAGTCTGGCACCCGGGTCTTCTTTACAAACTCCGAAAAGTCCTACCCCCTACATACTTCCTCATTATCCGCTCCTATCTTACTGATAGATACTTCAAAGTAAACCAAAATAATGTCTTCTCATCCCTCTTTGCTCAATCTGCAGGCGTTCCACAAGGTAGT
The DNA here is from genome assembly GCA_928085145.1 of Nezara viridula. Taxonomy (NCBI): domain Eukaryota; kingdom Metazoa; phylum Arthropoda; class Insecta; order Hemiptera; family Pentatomidae; genus Nezara; species Nezara viridula. The sequence continues at coordinate 148,555,994 of OV725080.1, read as the reverse complement.
ATCCTCGGTCCCATCCTCTACACAGTTTATACAGCTGACATCCCAACCCATCCTGACACTGTCATCACCACTTACGCCGATGACACATGTTTGCTATCTGTTAATAACGATCCTTTAATTGCATCCCAAACTCTTCAATCACATATCACAAGCCTTGAAGAATGGTGTAAAAATTGGAGAATAAAAATAAATTCCAACAAATCCCATCAAATCACCTTTACCCTCCGTCGTAAACCTATGACTTCTTGTCCTACAGTATCCTTCAATAATACTCCACTTATTCCTGTTGAGCAAATCCGCTACTTAGGACTCCACTTGGATAAACGTCTTACTTGGAATCCTCATACTAGACTGAAACGACAAGAAACTGCTCGACGTTTCCGACTGCTCCAACACTTACTAGACAAACGCTCTAAACTTTCAATTAATTACAAAAGACTTATCTACATAACTATAATAAGACCTATATGGACATACGGAGTTGAGCTTTGGGGCTCCACCAAACCATCGAATTCCTATCGTATCCAATCCTTACAATCCAAAATCCTCCGTAAAATCCTTAATGCTCCATACTTTGTCACAAATAAAACCATTCATAAAGACCTTAATGTACCATATGTCGCTGATTTAGCTCGAGCCAGATATCTATCCTTTCATGATAAACTTCAGTCCCATCCAAATCCGCTTGTTTCCACTCTTGCTTCTTCCTCGATTCCTGATAATCCTCCTAGGCGTCTGAAAAGGAGATGGCCTCGTGATCTTCTTACTTAAAATTATTTAGAGAGTGCTACCACTGGGTAGTATCTCTTCAAGCCTGTACATGCCATTATTTATATTTGAGCATATTTACTAGTTGTATTTGTATACAGTTGTAAATTTCATAAAATAAAAAAAATGTATGGCCACACAGGCATTTTCTCTGTATCTACATTTTATGTACATTACCGGTATGTATATATGTAATATTAAAGAAAAATCTTTATTTTTAAAGTACTTTAGAAAAACGTGTACTATTCAACAGTAACTGTATGATATTAATAAATTAATTTTAAAGTTAAATAATATTATAAAAGAGGGTTGGATTACGGACTAAGAGGATTTGGCTTAGTTGCTACTCGTGTGTGGATAGTGAATCTTGAATCGCGCCAACTTGGAATGGTCCTAATTCAGCATTCTACATTATTCAGCGCTACCCCAAACTCAAGCACCGGATTTAACTTAATATATTCCTGGATATGTAAAATTAGTTTATAGCGCACGAATAGTTATAGATCCAGCATTTGATTCACAACACATACTGAACACACATGTTTTAATGTATTCAGAAAAGTTAAACACTGATAGAAATATTGAAAAATCTTTAATGGTTCTTAATAATCCAAAAATAATGAGAAATTTACATTAAAAACTACAAACAGGAGAAAATTGATAATACCAAAATGAGTTATAAAGGATATCCAAACTAAAAATATAAAACTGAAAACAGATAAGCTTACATGATTTCACAACAAAGATTAGATATCCCATATCGACAGAATATTAAAAATTCGCAGATTTTAGAGGGAATTTAAAATATGAGAAGATAAATGTGAAAGTTATCGTTTCTAAGACACAATGGAATGAAGAACTTAGAAGTTCTACAGCGATAAGGACAATGATCGATGCCTAAGAGAAACGAGATATTGATATGAAGTCGATTATGGAATCTAGGCAGCTGGTGATGTATTGCTAAATAATGTTTAAAGGAAGGCCTATTCAACTTTATTTTTTAATACATCTCTCTCTCTCTCTCTCTCTCTCTCTCTATATATATATATATATATATATATATATATATATATATATATATATATATATACATATACATATATATATATATATATATATATATATATATATATATATACATATGTATATATATATACACACCCATCCCTGTCTGCCTTTTGAATTTCATTTAATAATTTAAAAAATATCCAATTATTATTAACCAGCTAGTCTATTGGTATGATATTCTTTGAAGGGGAGAGCTAATCATCAAGTAAGTTGTGCTAATTGAGCAGACGAAGAAGCTCCAACAAAATAATAGGATGTATAAAAAAAAAAAGTTAAATATTTTAATCCTATTAAATGCTTACCAATACTTGATAATTTCTTCAGAACATTCTGTAAGCTTCTTTAACCCCACCCGGCCTCTTCAGAAAAAGGGGGCAATTTGAAAAAAAAATCCATGCTTTGCCCTTTTTTTTTTAATTTCGAAGGTACTATTTATCACCTGATAGATGCTCTATTAATTCTGAAATCAACTTTGAATAGCTAGAAAAATTGCATGCGAAGTTTTCAGAGCCTTATCCTGCTTTGATCAACAGAAAAGGAATTTTATTCCAACAGCATAACGCTCGTCGAACCAAAGAAAAATTTAAAATACTTCATGAGCTCGAACTCCTGCCTCATCCACCATATAGTCCAGACTCTCCCACCGGATTACTACTTTTTCAGATCCATGGTTCATTTTCTTCAAGGAAAAAAAATTGATATGTTCCTGAATAAATGTACGTCTTTACAGTCTGGCGCTTGGTACACTGGGCGTAGTACACTTTTTTACACCCTCTTTTAACATTAACATTTATGTTATTAACGGAAAAATCCAAACTACCAAGCCATGATTCTCCAATCACACAGGTGAGATCAACTTAACAACGTTTGGCCAACTCAGGCAATATCGTTTTAATTCAAACATTATTCCATGGTTGGATTTGAAAGCTTCATACAACGTTAAAAATCAACATTTTACTGATTGAATTAGTGAAATATCTTGTTACGGTCTTTAATTTGAAAAAAAAATTGTTTCCGCAACAAAGTTGCCGGATGCTCAGTGGAGACGGCAGGGTTCGCAAAAAAATAAAATAAAAAAATTAAAAATAATGAAGAGTAAATTAAATATTAATAACTGTCGAACGAGCGCCACGCTATTTAATTTGTTGAATTTTGAAAATAGCGAAAACCATAAAAATAAAAAATAAATTTAATTAAAAAAAAAAGATTTGGACGCGGAGTGAGCTACGAACTCGGAACCTATGGGTTTAAAAACATATGTTAATCAACCTCATAACCTATCGAACCTTCTTACTTGGTTAATAATGACTTTCCCTAATCCCACGAATAGAGTTTTACAATTCCTTATTAAACCTTAAAAAAACAATATAATATATACATAAAACGTGAAAACAAACTGAAGGAAAAGAAGAAAATGAAACTGGCTATTATTAATACTAATGATGAATTTACTTATTGCTATTGATTTAAATAACTGTTAAAGGAAATGAAAATTATGAACAAGAAATTAGATTTATAAGAAGTCACTGATGACCACAGGTTCTTGGAGAAGAAATGGAAAATCTGGTGTACACCGTAAAACTAAAGTATTTCACACACACACACACAAATCCTAAGCGTGCCTGTCCACTCGCGAGGTTTTGTTATCTCTCTCTGAACTGTCTTTTGTTTCTCCTCCCAATCATCTGTTGGTTATTCCAATAAAAAAAAAAAAATGAATACTTAAAACTAAGACTTATTATTGAAACTAATACTAAATACTTATTTTTATATTTAACACTCTTGGAGTTAATAAAAAAACTAACAATTATTTAACGAACTAATTTTTTTTTTTTTTGTATTTTATTTTTCGTCACAATCTAGGGAAACTAATCTGTTTTCGATTGACGAAAAGAAAATAATTTTGTAAACACCTTCAAAAAATTGTTTTTTTCCCGTCTTTCAACCACTATTCGGCGTCGTAAGAATCGACCAGATCACGACCTCTACTGAGTTCGATTAATTAACACGACATTAATTTAAAAAAAAAACATTGTTCGATTTTTTATGTTATGTTTTAATTAATTATGTTTAATTAAAGACCATTGAAGATAGAAATAGATTGAAGAGCCGAACTGAATAGATCTCCCTAATAACCCACTAGATAATTTCGCTGCCCCATCAGTCCACGTTTACTCGCCCATCCCTCTCGCCTAGGCATTTAATTAGATTTATTATCTTTCAATTGAGTTAGGGTAAGCAGTTTACTTCATTATGGAAGATAGTGATCGATAACTCTCCTAATGAAGGGAGCCTCTTAATAATTCACTTACTCTTAAAAATCCGATCCACTAATTATAAATAATAAAGGAAATTAGGTCGGACCAGGCGGATGAATGAAAGAATTATATTTGAAAGATCTGAAAAATGTGAAGCACAAATTAAATGTTATCAAGATTAAAAAGTAATGGGTTTTGCATTAAACCGTGAAGATACATTCAGCCTTGATATAAGTATCCAACATTGGACTGTATCGATCACTTGTATTCTAAAACTATCTTAAGAGAAAAAAAATGGCATTTCTATCAATAGTGCGCAGTATAAAAAGGGGACGCGGTGACTGAGCAGGCTAACGCATGTATAAAACATTCACTGCCAGGCAACTTGATAAAGCGAATATTATGAGATCGAATCTCGGTGGCAAAGGGGACTTTTAACTTTGGAATTAATCCCTAACCCCCTGCCATAGTCCAGAAAAAATCCGTATAGCAGAAAAGGGGACAAAAAAAAATGTCATCAGTACAGAACCTTTATATCAAACTAATAATATTCGTCTAAAACAAGGGTTTCCAAACTGAAAGAAAAGGGTTTCTTTGATTACATAGTAAAATTTAAAAAAAACTATTTAAAAATACGAAATTAAGGAAATCGATCAAACAGGAGTTTTCTATATCATTTATTGCATGAATTGTTTCTCTTAGAAAGCTCATTTCACTACTGAAGAATCATTTATTTATCAAAAGCCAAAGCCCGCGTGCAAAAACGTTTGGATACCCCTTCTCTAAAACATCACGTAGGGCTTCATTTTGTCTTAACCAACAATATTTCTACTAATGTAAAGAGTATGCGCATGCGCCAGTTTCTATCTACCAACCTGCTACATCGTCTCCCACAAAGTGACTTAATTACCAGTTAATTAGTGATATAAATAATGTAAATTGGTATGCCTGCGTCTAAGATGTTTATTTTCATTATTATTTTTTTTTCTCACTATGATATTTTATTTTGTTCTTTTGTAGCTTTATTTATATTATTTGAAGCTTATTTTTTTTTATTATTTTTTTTTTAATTTGTAAATATGGTGTGAATGTGCTCTCAGAACTCTATTATAAATGTCCAGAAACATTGTCCCCTTGACACTTAAGGAGAAAGCCCTGATGATGGCCTGAACTTCAGGTCGAAACGTCGGCATATGTAAAAAATAAATATTATAATTTATTTTTTGCCTTCCTTTTTTGACTGAGCACCCCAACTATTCTTCTCTTCATTATCCACGACAGTCAACCAATTACCAATTATGTATTATAAATGTCCTTTATTGAGACAGATTGTAATATTTATCAATAAACAAAAAAAAAAAACAATTAGTGAACTTTAGTGCAATAAAACAGTGACAATTCAACATTTATCAATTGACTATTCAACTCAACATAAACAAAGTGAGTAACAACTTGTTTATTAACATTAAGACTACAGTGTAAACAACGACAGTTTTATAGGTAGAGGCCATAGCTGGCTATCATTGCCCCTCACTACCTTTAGTTGCCTCAGTGGCTTCTAAGGGGGAATACGTTTACTTAGGAGGCCTCTACAAGTCTACGTAATTAGTTACGTACTAAAAACTTTTATTTATTTATTTATTTTTTCTCCTCTCTTTTATTTACCACCCTATCGTCATGACATGCGATATTACCATATGATAATGTCTAGCAAAAACAAAAGATCTAGGAGTTTAGGTAATAACAGCCCTCGAAGTTCACCGGTAAAACAGAAGCCTAGACGTTTTAATAGAAAAACGCCACCTTCAACACCTGATAACCCTAGTGATAGCATGAATGACCCTCAACCTGGTACTTCAACGAAAAATATGACTGCACAAAATATAAACAACGAAACAGATGAATCTCCATTTTTTACTCTTGACCCATATCAATTACTGTCATTGGAAGAAACAATGGAAATACCACCAACCCCCAGAGAACCAAAACCACCTCCTATATTCATCAGAAATATAAAAAATTTCCCGCTATTTTGCCAGCATCTAAATAAACTACTGGACAACGGCAAATACATATGTCAAACTCGAATCAATGACACGAAGTTGATGCCAGATTCCCCTGAAACTTATAAAAAAAATTGTCAAATATTTAACTGATACAAAGGCGGAATTTCACACTTATCAGTTATTCCAAGAGAGAGCACTAAGAGTAGTGATAAGAGGCCTACATCCTTCAACTCCACCTGATGCAATCAAGGAAGAATTAACGGATCTAGGATTCAGTGTCCGCCGAATTGTTAATACATTTAAACAAAATACAGAGCAGTCGGCCACAAATAATAAAATAGCCCTACCATTATTTTTTATAAACCTAGAGCGCACCACTGGGGTCGATAATATTTACAAATGACGACGCCTGTACTATACTAGTATTAGTATTAGTATAGTTACTGAAAAAACATATAGCAAGAAGGAAATAGTTCAATGCCATAATTGCCAATCTTATGGCCACACTAAAAGTTATTACCACCGCTTACCGCGCTGCGTGAAGTGCGGGCAACAACACAAATCGGAAGAATGCAGTAAGTCCAGGCAAACACCTGCGGTGTGCGCATTATGCCATAAAGACCATCCAGCAAACTACAAAGGATGCCAGACCTACAAAATATTAAAATCGAGACTCCTAACAGCTCCTAGACAGGAAGAGACCTCCAGGACTTCCAGACCACCAAGGCAACAGACAAGATTTACAAACAATCAAGTCTCCTATGCTCAAATACTGGGAGAAATAGAACAGCCCACTCAACCTCAGGCCCTGCCACAAACTCAACCTCAACCTCATAATCCGCCACCGCAACTTAATAACACCCAAAAGTCCAGTCACCACCAAATGTACATCCCTCCCCCTAACAATTCCAATGATCTTACGAGTCTCCTTTCATCATTCCTCTCCGAATTCAGATCTCTTATCACACCACTTATCTCCTTACTCACAAATGTCAAATCTAACCTTATACCGCCAAGAATTCCTTAAATGCCCTCAATAAAATCCCTTTCCATTCTCCTCTGGAATGCGAATGGTGTTCGAAACCACATCAATGAACTAACTTTTTTTCTACTAACTCTATGAACTAACTTCTGATTTGGCCAGTTATACAGACTACTTAACAGAAAATCCAATCTATCAATAGAAAACAAACTATTAATATACAAGACCATACTCAAACCCATCTGTACCTACGGACTTGAACTGTGGGGGACAACTAAATTTTCGAACATCAAACGCATCCAATCCTTTCAGTCTAAAGTCCTCCGTACGATAGTCAATGCTCCGTATTACGTTACAAACAAAACCCTACATCATGATCTTTACATCCCTTATATCCTTGACGTTATTCCATATACGGTATGAATGTGCCTCACTCAGCCTTAGTACTCAGTGCCCTTAAGTGTGGCAAAATGTATTATTACTCAATAAACAGTTAAAAAAAAAAAAAACTTATGTAAAATTTCTCAATAATCTGGAGACAGATAAACATTCAAATTTAATGAGGTACTAAAAACTTAGAACACCCATTTGATTTAAATGTAATCGTAAAACAATTTGTTCACAAAAAAAAAAAAAAAAAAAAAAAAAAAAAATATGGTGTGTCCACTCACACGACTTTCCTAACTATTTCAGAAAAGTCTTTATATCTTTAAATATATCCATTAAGAAACAAACAAAAAATTTAATTAGATTAATTTTCCTGAAAATAGTACGATTCCTTAGACAACCTAAAGCAATGTAAACCGGCTTGTGGAAGATCAGCGTAAAAAGTTCAATACACTTTAATATTTTTAATCGATAACTTTTTTATCTTAACCCAATTTTGTCAAACAATAATGTCTGTTAAAAATCAAAAGAAAATTTGTGTGAAGCGGGCAAAAGATTTACATTTTTTTTATACAGACAGACCAATGGCTGAGAATGTGTTTTTCGGCTCTGAAATGTATATATCCGTCGAAAACCGCATGTCGGAAATTTGACTCAATCGCCATACTTTCCTTACCGAGTATGGGTAGGAAAGCAATAAATTAAAACATGTGTAGAAAATAAAATACGCTGTATCATCGCAAATAGTGTTTCGGTTCAGGTGATTTTTTTTTGTTTTATAGGTGATTTAATTACCTTTCAAATGTTTTTTTTTTAATTTTACCGTAGAATACATACTTAGTGAGTTAGGCCCCAAAACATTTTTCTTTTAACTTTTTTTGCTGTATTTTCTCGAGAATTCAGTATATGTACAAAAATTGAAAGGACATTAATTAGAAAATTATAGAAAAGCTTCGTCAAAGTCGTTAGAGTCCTTTTAGCTCTACATTCTAGATAAAAATATGTTTTTCCCTTATTGCGCAGCCGCTGTTGCGCATGAACCATTCAATATGTGTCTCAGGCATTATGATAATCATGGAACGGACAGACAAACAGACCAATAGCTGAAAATCTAGGTTCTGAAACCAATGTATCCGTCGAAAACCGCATGTCGGAAATTGGACCCGATCGCAATACTTTCCTTAGCTTGTATAGGAAGGAAAGTAAAAAAGGCCGCCTACAAAATTTGTTGGCCATGTTGCGTTACCTATACACCCAAAATGTCAAAATAATGAAGTCATATAGGACAAACGGCCCAATATTTTTATAGGCCAAATGTTTTTTACGATTTTGTGATCAAATCATCTTACGATTCTATTAGAAAGTAAATGGGAATTCAATACTTATCAGCACCTCATCAAACTGACGTGCTTCCCGTCCTCCAGATCCAAAGTACCCTATTTCTAGGAACTCTATTTGATAAAAATGTTGTGGTTCACGATAAAATGAAACCATTCACGATATTTTAGGCGAGTGTTAATAATTATAAAAAAAGGGTCTGTACCGCAGGCTACAATGTTTGCCGCCTTGACTCTTGATGAATTTATGTCTATCTATATATATATATATATATATATATATATATATCTTTTTTTAAATTTATATACTATAATTTTGGGGGATGTAATGGAAACATAATGGAAGAAGAGTCTTAAAGATGATTTTTCTAGAGTCACTGTATTTATATTATTCTCTTTCCACTAAAACAAAATATTTGCCCTTTTCTTTCTCCCTCTTTTTTTCTGGCCATTTCAAAAGTCAACAAAGACGTGGGAGATTAAATAAATGAAAATAAAAATACTATCTTCTTTTCTGTTTTTTAAAAATAATATTTATTTTTCTTATTTAATCTTCCCTTCTTTGGAATTATTTTCGCCTCTCTAGCTAATTTCTACGATCTGTAAGAACTTTATTTCTGGCAAGTCATTGAAATAACTTATTTCCTCAAAGAGATCGTGATATTTCTGCCAAATCGTTTCTTCTGCATGTTGTCATCAACAGGAACTCATATTTTTTTCATAGCTAGGCTTGTCTACAGTATGAGAATATTGCTTAACTTCTTCAACTTACTTTCTGATTCTTCAATCTTTCTTTCTAGACAGGTTCTTCTGTATTACTATTGATTCCTCTACATCTCCCTTCTTTCCTCAACTTGCGGGCGTACCACAAGGTAGTGTTTTAAGCCCTCTTCTATTTTCTATCTACACATCTGATATCCCTGAGCACCCTACCACCATTCTCTATAGTTTTGCTGACGATACGGCAATACTTTCTTCTCACAAAAATCCCACTATCGCTTCAATAGCCCGTTAAAATCACCTGCACGAGCTTGAAAAATGGTTTCACAAATGGAGAATTAAAATCAATCCCAGGAAGTCAACTCATGTTAGCTTCTCCCTGAGGAAGATCTCGTGTCCTGCTGTGACAATAGACAATAAACCAGTTCCCACAAAAACACATGTACGGTATTTCGGACTATACTTGGACAAAAAACTCACCAGGAACATTCACACTAAATTAAAAAGCAAGAACTGACCAGACGATACAAACAACTGTCACATCTTTTAGACTACAAATCTCCACTCAACTTACTAAACAAGCGACTAATCTACACCACTATACTAAGACCTATTTGGATATACGGAGCAGAACTTTGGGATTCCGCAAGACACCCACACATAAACAAAATTCAAACCACAGAATCCAAAATACTCCGTAAAATCGTCAATGCTCCTTGGTTTATTTCAAATCACACCATACACACAGACATGAACATACCAAAAGTAATGTCCTACATACACAACAAGTACACAACATTTCACTCTTCTACTCTCAATCATCCAAATCCACTCGTTCTAGCTCTATATCCCTTCCTGTTACCTGGTGAGCCTCAAAGACGACTAAAAAGGCAGTGGCCTAGAGATCTTCTGCTGAAAAGTTACGAAAATATCAGGAATTCAAGAAGATATAATTAACGGCAACACATTTGCTTGATTTCCAACGCAGTGGCAAATTATAATAACAAAAAAAAATAAAAAAAATAAACTATAATGAAAATATTGTTATAAATTAGTAACAAAATAACCAAAAGACAGAACATAAATGTTAGGTTATTATAGGAGATATTCCAATAATAAGCCCGTCAACGTTTCGCTAATTCAGGCATCATCAGGACAGAAAAGAACAGCTGATCGAACATTACTCCATGAAATCCAATCGCATAATGAAAGGAAGATAAGACAACACAACAGGAGAAGGTTACAATCAAACAGCTGATAAGGGAAACAAACGACTAATAAAAATTATGCCATATCTAATAAAAAAATCATAAATATGTTATACAATAAAATGAAATAAATATGAATAAATAAATTTAATTTTTATACATATTTTATTTATTAATACGGAGTTTTCTTTGCCTGCATTTTAGAGACATAATACTGCGTAGTTTAGAATTGTTCCAATAATAACCAAATGAAAACAATTGTTAATGAAAAACATGTAAAAATATTCAAAATCACTTCACCTATGAATAAAGTTATTTTATGAGAAAGAATATAATAGAATAAATAATTACAGAACTAATATCGGATGAGAATGAAATAGTAGTTATAGTTAAAGATAGGTAAAAATTATTTTCAATAGTAGTTTAATTAAATAAATTTGATTGAAACCATAAAAAAAATGGTCTCGGTTACAAAAAAAAAGCGAGAAAGAACAACTCGAGTACATTTGTCGTGATCGGGTCAGCCACATTCAAACATTTTCCAATAATGGCTCTCCTGCACCGGATGTGAGGTCCAGCTCGGCTATTTCCTTTGCAATGGCGGCAGGTGCACCTTCAAGTCGATATTTAGTGTTTCATATTCCGTGTTATATTAATTTATATTTTACAGTATATTTGTAACTCTCATCAAGCAAATAGATCGTATTTTATGTTTTATTATTTTATCAATATATTTGTTTTATCTTAATATTCTTTATTGTAACTATTTTTTGGGCAAGAAATCTGTAGGTCACCGCCTTTTTAATCTTCAATGATTCTGACCGAGTAACAGAGAGGAAGAAAGAGGCAGATAGAGTTTATTTGGATGAATAAGATTTTATGTATGTAATGCAATGTATTTGTCAGGTATGAAGGATTTTACTGTTGATTAATATTGTTGTGCATGGTATGATTTAAAAGTACATTTACAATTTTTTAATGAATTTTTATTGAGAATTCCAAAAGTTCTACTCCGTATGTCGAAAACCAAAAATGGTATACAGCGTTTTATATATATATATATATATATATATATATATATATATATATATATATATATATATATATATATATATATATATTAGTAAAGATCTAATCTAATAGAAAATAGAGTAGAGATCTATTGCCTATCTAGTTCTGGCATAAATACCGTTAAAAAAGGTGAACTTTGTTTACAATGTCCCTTGGATATTATTTAAATCAAAAGTTTCAAGTTATATTCATGTTCACAATCGAATGAAGTTGTCACAAACACTTCTACATTTTTAAATTAAAACCAACGAATGAAGAATATGCCACTTTATTGGAAAAAGGTTCTAATTAAACGAAAGAAAATAATTTAAGAAGAACTCAGTCGGGGGTGCAGACAAAAATACTGTATTACATATTATAAATACTGTATTATTATATTGTCCAACGTTTCGACCTAGGTTATAGGTCTTCTTCAGGGCATCCCGTCTGACACTGCTGAAGGCAGTACGACTTGAAAGAAAATAATATTGGAACAACAACTTATCAACATTTAGCGAATGAATTTTTAAATACAATGTTGGCAAAGAATTGCAGCAGTGTCGCTTGATAAAAAATAATGAAAGACTTCGTAAGACTATCCAAGTCTAAATAAACAGTATATATTATCATTTAAATAGAGTTTAAAAAAAATCACAAAAACTCCTCAATCTCCTCTGATCCCGTTTACTGCAAATGAGGACAAAGCAATAACCCGTCCCTGAAGAAAAAACTCATCCCCGGATATTCGAGCGGACTTTGGCAACTTGGGAAAAGAAAAAGAATTCAATGACTGGGTGAGAGGGGGGGGGGAGACGAAGTTAAATTGGGAAAAGTGCGAAGGGGCATTCAAATTCCAAGAAGAAGTTTGCCAACTGGGAAGTATTGGGAGGACTTGGAAAGTAGATGCTGCCCTCTATCTTCCAGGCCGCTGAGTCGCAAAGCGTACTGACCACACCTTACCATTTTCTGACACACATGCTTGGCTGAGTTCTAAAGCAGTCTGGATCATGCTCCAGTTCGCTAGTTCACGGTCCAATATTTCAAGATAACCATAACAAAAATATATATAATAATAATAAAAAAATGCGTCAACTATATAACAATGAATCGGGACTTTAGAGACGTTCATATGAGTTTATTATTCACCAAAGATGAAAGGGATGATTAATGATAATTTCATATAGTTATATCTTAGAAATAATTTTTAATAAAGCCATTTATGCAAGGAAAATACTTTAACTTAAGTCATGAAGATGGAAAATCAGGATATTATGTCGTGATATAGTTAATTAAGGTTTCGAGGTACGACCCAAACATCAGGAATAAATATTACATCAGAGAAATGAAAACTTTATGTATGCAAATAAGACGAGATGAAAACTGGAAAGTAAACATGAGATGAAGGTAATTACGATAAACAATAAAAATTGCATTTTTTTAATTTAAAAAATACTTATCACATAAATGGAAACGTCATACCTAAGATTTAGCAAAAAAAAGAATAGATGAACCCATAACTAAGGAAATAAAAATTCATTAAACCTATGAGTCATTTTTAATGAATGGGTTTATAATAAGTTATATAATTAAAAATACAAGTTTTCTCGATCTCCTCTCTCACAATTTATATATATATATATATATATATATATATATATATATATATATATATATATATATATATATATATATATATATATATAATTTACCACTACAATCCTCCCTACGGTTGCAAGGAGGTGATTCGACCGAGATCACGCTCAACAGCAATATTTTTTCCCATAATCAATTATTTTAACTAAGACAGCAACTTTACAGAGGCTGGGTATGTCTCAGGAGGGTCTATCAACCAAGGATCGTCCCACGGCCAATGAAACAGAATAATTAATTGTCTGCCATCAGCCGGGATTCGAACCTGGGACCTTCAGCATTGGAATCTCAGTACCTTACCACTGAGCTACCCCACTCCTTATATATATATATATATATATATATATATATATATATATATATATATATATATATATATATATATATTATATATATATATATATATATATATATTTAATATAATTTACAAAAACTCATATTATCATGTATTTTTCTTGAAAACAGTTTAAATTTTGTTATCGTCTATTTTATGAGTATTTGGAAGCATCCTGAATATCCTACAAAATGAATAAAAAGGAAAAAAATAATTAAACTCGAAATAATATTTTAATATCATTTATTTGTATTTTATTCGGTTATAGTATTTTTTTACCGAGCTCTATTATGACAAATTTATATTTGAAATAAACAATTGGTTCCGACCGAAAGTTTTTTAAAGGAAAACAAATTCAAATTGTTATATCGCACTTGGAAAACCCTCAAAAACAAATTTTCACATTATGAGCAAAGTGTATATTCAAATCTGTGTTCCGAAGGCAAAAAACACCATGACCATTTTTTTAATTGTATAATTTAGTAACTAAGAAACATTTTAATTTCTCAAAGTTATGGATGTGACATGGATACAAAATGTGACATGGTCTCTTTTCTCTATGGGGTACAGAAATATTTTTTTGAAAAATGTAACGATGGATTCATATTTATATTTGCCAATAACTCAAAACAAATGGCACTGTTTTCTTTTTTAAGGGCATATAAAAGTGAATGTGCGAATATACAAGAAAAATATTTTTTGGAAACATGCAAATTCATTTTGCTTTACACAAATGCTCGATAATGCTTATAGGCGAATTTCGACCACTTGGCGAACACTAGTTCCATTTATAGTGTGAATATATTATTTTATCCTTAGGGCAAATACAGGACAGGACAAGGCTCCAGACCGTCAGACATCCGGATATCCGGTCTCGAGCTGACGGCCGTTGGACGACATCCAAATCCCCGGTCTTTTGTCCAGACTCCTCTTTCTAGTCACTATCGGTTCCGCAGTAAAATACAGCTCACGGAACTGACTAGATCGTTTACAGCAGCAGGATATCACAACACCGACAATATAACCAACGAGGCTGTAAACAGAACGTTGGTGAGGACTCCAACAATAGGTGTAGCACTGCCATTCATATCTTACCAACAGTCCTGTCCTTTGTAGTACTGAATGTTCTGTTATCGAATGCTTACTAAAGCATCAACATTTACTAGTACACCTATAATACTACTAAACTACCTATAACACTAGCTATAATTTCTATAACAGTACAATATAGAATACTACACAGCTTCGTATAAACGTTTGTTTTTGTAAATATAAATAGACGACAAATCAACACCATTTTACAAATCATACCACTATTCATTTAATTAAACTACTCGTTGCTCAATTTATATAACAGTAATTTATATGCATTCTTTAATTTAGATTGTATTATTTTTTATCAAAAAAGAATAAACTGAACGAAACCAAAGTGCGAACAATTTTTTAATTTCTTTAAACATCTATATTATACATCGCGCCTTATTTCCAATTTATATTATTATATAATTATAATTATTCCAATTGCCAATTTGTAACCATAATATATACTCAACTTGTCCAGCTTCATAAAAGACCAACATTTTTAGACGTTTATTTCTAATAATTTTATAGTACGTTATCTTTTGATTCCTTTTCTATTTCATAATAATTATAATTATATCATAATATCATATAAATAATCTTATATATACTATAATAATTAATATTCAAGGGAAAAATGTCTAGATCGAAAAATAACTTCTGTCACCTAGATAAAATCAAACCTCTAGATGAATACTACTTTTCGTACAAATTTTATTCTAAAATAATTATTTTTTAATTAGGAGAGTAGGAGATTACAGGAGATCACACTAGCTATAATTTCTGTAACGAAGAAACTAGTGTGTAAATCTCTATGCCGTATTAAGATAATTAAAAAGTTACAAGAGCTCAACACATATATAAATGAACAGATGTAGAATTATTCTTAAGTATAAAGCTAAAAGGAAAGCTCCTGTAATCTCCTACAGAACTAATACTAAAATAAAATAAAATATGAAAGACACTAAAAACTTTTTTTATATAATATAGACAATAAAAAACTAGTACGAATAATTCGCACAATATATTGGTCAACGAACAATCGAAAGTATAATATAGAAATAAATTAGTGCAATGTATTTAATTATTTTTTAGTCGAATCACATTAGTTCACTCACAATTAATATAAATCAGGAAAAAAAAAATCCACAATACAGAAATTCAATGTTAAGTTATAATTGAAAAAATACCAACCACACAGCCTGATGTCTCTAAAATGCAGGTAAAGAATAAAAAACACGTCAACGTTTCGCCAATTCTGATATTATCAGGACAAAAGAGAAAAGCAAATTAAAGATCATGATAGCCAGTCGCCTACTGGAAGCAAGGTAATGTAATTTAAGCACAGTTGAAGAATTTTATAATAAAACAACTGATATTCATTACCGTGAAGAACAATGATTTTTTTTTTTTGTTTATAAGAATTTCAGTAATCTTTAAAATAACATTACTGCGATTAAAAAAGTAGTATACTTTTTGAATAATTCGCAAATAAAGTTTCTTTTCCTCATTAATTTTTCCTGAAAATTCGGGAGGATGTGACCCATAATTTGTAAATTCTTCATAAAATCACCGTTCGTTTTATACATGATTCGTAAAAACCAATCGCTCCTTAGAGAAGAATATGGAATTTACACAGCGAAAAACTGCTGTATTATATATTGGGTTGTCTGGAAAATAGGCAGGATTTTCAGTTTTATCCTCCTCTATATAACCATCTGTTTACTGGATTATTCAATTCTTTTCCGAAACAAAACCGACCCTTTTCTATCCAGAATTCTTACTTGTGTTGAAAAGTGGATACTTTCCGATAACAGTAAACGTTCTGAACAGTAACTCGATAAAGGAGAAGCAGCAGAAAATTTTCTAAAGCCCGAACTCTTTAAAAACAGGTGATGGCTACTATTTGGTGGGCTTCATTTGGTTTGATATACTACAGATTCATAAATCCTGGAGAAACCATCAATGCCGAATGGTATTGTAGCCATATTAACGCAATGCATCAGAAATTGGGAATAATGAAGTCATCTTTGGACAATCAGAAGGGACTATTTTGTTTCATGGCAAAGCCGTGCCACATGTCCCACATGTGATGTCACAAAAACTGTTAGAGCTTGTTTGTTTGTTTGTTTCGATGCTTAGGCGCAAAACATTCAGTTCATCAGCGCCCGATCAACTAAGTAACACTACTTTTATACTGTTTACGTGGTTGGTACAAAAAAAAAAAAAAAAATAAAATAAAAAAAAGTTGAAAATAAAAAAAAATTGAATAAATTAAATAAATAAAGATAATAATAGGCTCTTATAGATAATAAGATAGAATAGATAAATAAACAAACTTTTAAAAAAATAGCAATAAAATCAATATATGAATTGAAATTAAAAAATAAATGAACTTTTATTCTATTTATTTATTGAGTATTACAACGGTCACATGGACATTACTTATAGTGAGGTAGGATAACATTCACACTATATGTACAAAAAATATAAAATAAATAATAATCAAATGTACATACAATAAATAAAATAAAACAACCTAAAAAAAAGATAATTAAAACTAAGCAAAAAACACATGCATACCTATATACAATCAGGCAAACGAACTCCAGAACCCTGCGCTCCTCTCTCAACCGCATCATTGGTACTGGTACCAGCGGAGTGTATGCACTTTTAAAATAAAAATAAATAAATAAAATAATAAATAAATAAAAATAAATCTACAAAGGTTCATTAGTTATAAACTTGTCACATATGTTTTATAAGTCTTTTCCAAGAAGAGATGCTGATATATTTTGAGGTATTCCGAGATCTTTTAACCTTGCGGTGTAAAAAGCACATTCTTTCAAAACGTGTTTTATAGTTAATGACTAGTCACCTTTTTGACATCTGAGGATAATATTTTTTGTTATGAGGTGGAGGTGTGTCCGATCTTCAGTCGCGTGAGTACGACCTCTTCTCAACGTTGGAGCTTGGATATAAAACCCTGCCACATCCGCCCTACTTCCCGGATCTCTCACCTACGGATTATCATTCTTTTACCTGAACTACTACTCACGTGGCAAAAAATTTAACAGACAAGCGGAATTAGAAAATGCGTTTTTGGAATTTATCAATTCTAATGATCGAAAATTTTATTCCGAGGGAATGAAAAAGTTAACACGTTGGCAGAAATTTATCGATAGTAATGGAGACTATTTTTATAACATAAAACAGTTGTAAATCTTTATTTTTTCTTATTAAACCAAAATATTGTATTATTTTCTGGTCAACCCAATATTCTTATGAATAATTATTTACGCTAAAATCAATGTACTTCTATAAATTTATCAACTAAAATTACATTTAATATATGCACATCATATTATTGTTGACATGACTAAAATAGGAAATGATCGATTACTGATTGAATTGAGTTTGCACAAGCCAGTTTGCCTAGGCCGTCCGGATCTTCTGTATACTGTTGCCAGCCCGCTTCGGTGTACCAACAGTGTTCCGGCCAACAAACAACATTACAACATTACTATAAATGAATAAAACATTACCTAATTACCGAAATCTTGAATTGAGTTACACAGTTTATGAATAGCAGTATAACTAAAATAAAAAATATTACAACATAAAATAATTTTTAAGACTGATTATTTTGTCTATCATAAT
This sequence comes from Nezara viridula, assembly GCA_928085145.1. NCBI lineage: Eukaryota > Metazoa > Arthropoda > Insecta > Hemiptera > Pentatomidae > Nezara > Nezara viridula. Next base: position 148,537,486 of record OV725080.1, on the reverse strand, counting down.
ATATTTAGCACATTTGCCTTAGATTTCTGTAATGTACAGATCTAAATTTCAATTTAAAAATATATACGAAAACTAATAATTCAGTACTTGCCTAGTTCCTAACAAACTCCTTTGGTCTAATCCATTAATTCATTAATGTAATTTGCTGACTTTCAATACAATAATAACTGAAAAAAATTATTTTAAAAAAATACCATAGGAATAAATAATAAATTGCTATAAAAGCAAATGGGTTTCTTATTATAATTATTTTTTCAGACTGAAACGACAAGAAACCGCTCGGCGTTTCCGATTACTTCAGCACTTAATAGACAAACGCTCTAAGTTTCCAATTAATTACAAAATACCCATATACCTGACTATAATGAAGCCTATTTGGACTTACGGAGTTGAGCTATGGGACACCACTAAACCATCGTATCCAATGCTTACAATCCAAAATCCTTGGAAAAACCCTCAATGCTCCCTATTTTGTTACAAATAAAACCACTCATAATGACCTTAATGTTTCTTATGTTTCAGATCTGGCCCAATCCAGATACCTATCCTTCCATAATAAACTTCAGAATCATCCCAACTCTCTCGTTTCTAACCTTGCTTCCTCTTCAATTCCTGATAACCCTCCGAGGCGTCTGAAAAGAAGATGGCCCCGTGATCTCCTAATGTTGACATATCATTAGAGTGCTACCATTGTGTAGGTGCTCAGCAAGTGTTTTCAAATGATTATATCCATATTTTATACACTATAACAGACACCAAAGAAAAATTAGAAAATCGTATAAATCCAATGACAGGAAAACCTACTTCACAAATAAATGAAAAAAAAATGAATTAAATTAAATTAAAATGAAAAATATAGATAAAAATAAATTAAAGTGTAATATATTTCTGGTATTACACTTAAATATCATTTCCAAATAAGAGAATATTGTTTTCTTCCAGCACTTGGCATGAGTTCTGGAATGATATAATCCTAGACTAAAAAGGTTATCCCGCAGGTAACAGCTCTCCGGAGTTGACTTGTTAGGACAGACTTACGACCCGGCGAACAGAAAGATCTGCAGGAGTACGTGACCAGGATCCCGCAAGGGAGAACATTCATCTCATTGGAGGGCACAAATTCGCCTGACTCCGCCCAAATATAATGATGTTCGTATTTTATATACAATTCGGTCAAAATTTATCTCAGGTATATCAAGATAAAGATTATTCGGTTATATTATTATTTATTATATATTGTCAAGACAATTTCTAAAATTGAAATACTGCTCATTTCCAACAGACTAACAATTGTGATCTATTGTTCTCTTAGTGCATAACCTAATTTATATGAGGAGTTGATCGAGGGGTGCAGTCAAATAAATACTAAATTATATAAATAGTATTACTTAATTATTATGCCGACGTTTCGATCCACCTTCCAGGTCTTCATCACGGCTACAAAAGATACAAAATATAAAAGGTACATGATGAGAATAAAATAAATGAATTATAACTAGATATTAAATAAGAAAAAGTTGTCTGATAAAGAAATAATAAGATGAGATCAGAGATATAGTGGGTGACAATTTAGTTAAAATATCAAGTATTATATATATAGAAGATAAAACTACTACATACAACTATTACATTCCGTACTTTTTTTCTCGACTTTGTGCTCAAATTATCTTACAATTGAAGCGGAAAGCAAACGGGTATGTATAAGTTTTTAGTACCTAATTAAATAGACAAAGTTAAATAGACAATAGAAAAAGAAACAGCCCCTTGGACCTATATACAACCTAAATTAAATCTCCAACTCACCCATTCACCAAAGATACTACATTACCTGCAGATTACAAAGAAAAATTCCACAAAATAATCACCACGTTACCTGAACATCTTCTAATATTCACCGACGGATCCAAATCAGATACATCTACTGCTTCAGCCTTTGTCACTCCTGAAACTACCTACAAATATAAATTGCACCATCTTTGTAGTGTTTACACAGCAGAGATTAACGCCGTAGCAATGAGTCTCCGATACGTCATGAAGAAGCCAGTTTCAAATGTGGTTGTGGTATCGGATTCCCTAAGTACTCTGAAAGCTATGAATAACATGTATCCAGACCATCCAGGAATACACTGCATTCTAAGTCTTATAAAAATGCTTCATGGAGTTGGAACAACGGCATATTTTATCTGGTCGCCTGGCCATATAGGAATTAAAGGAAATGAAATGGCTGATAGAGCAGCAAAAGAAGCTCTTACTTTTCCAGGCCGCGGTAAAGTTTTTTGACACCATCTGAACTTGCACGACCTCTGAGAAAAACCATATTCCAAGAACGGCAAAGACGGTGGGACAACAGCGCACCTAGCAAATTAAAAACAATAAAGAAAGAGGTGCAACCGTGGACCAGCTACAAACGCAGCAGTCGTAGAGAAGAGGTCGTCCTCACGCGGCTGAGGATCGGACATACTAGACTGACTCACCTCCACCTCATAACAAAAGATTCTATCCCCAAATGTCAAATGTGTAACCAATCACTAACTATAAAACATATTTTGGAAGAATGCCCTTCTTACACCGCAACATTAAAAGATCTCGGAATACCCCAGAATATATCAGCGTCCCTGGGAAATCAAGAAGGAATCGTTAAGCAAGCCATCGAGTTCCTGGATAGTGAAAGACTTAAAAAACACATTTGACAGGCTTATAATTAATGATCCTTTGCAGATTTACTATTATTTTTTTTATTTATTAATTTTTTTATCTATTTATTTTGACTCTATATTCTCTTATTATTATTTTTTTTTCATTTGATTTGAAATTCATTTGTTTATTAATCTCAATTCATTTATTGATTCTACTGCTATTTTTTAAAGTTTATTTATTTATACATTTTTTTTATACATCTTATTACCTATAAATGTCTATTATTATTATTATTTATTTATTTTATTCTATCAATCCATTTCTTTCTTTATTTTATTTTGTTATTATTATTTTTTTTTGTCTACCAACCATCCCAATAGTATAAAGTGATGTTATTTAGTTGATCGGGCGCTTATGACCTGGATGTTTTGCGCCTAGACATCGAAACAAACAAACAATAGACAAAGTTTGCCTATATACAAATTGAAAACGTCCCTGTTCCAAGTATTTTCATAAATAAAATAGTTGTATGTTACGATGAGATGAACCTATTTACGAAGTTTCAGGCGGATGTTAATAATTTGATAAAGTGATCTGCATCACGGATTATTATTTATAACACTCTCCTGATAGAGATGAAAAACATGCTTGTCAAAAGATTTTATACTTAGCTATCTTCATCATTATATAATTTTAAAAGTTAGGTATAAAAAAGAAACCAAAACTCATTAATAATAGACATAAAAGTAAGTTGCATGAAAAAAAATATAAATTGAGAATAGTTTTCCTCCTTTTTTAAATCTTAATTTAATTCTCATTCCTCAATTAATTCTCACTATCTGTTTGGTGTGGTAAATAATAAGAACTATTAACCAAAGGTTGTTACTTATATTCTGAACAAAAACAAATCCTAAATACAACGCGTAATATATAACGCAGTGAAATAGATCTTTCCAGTCTTTATACCTACAGGTATTACAGTCTTCCATGTCTGCAGATATCTGCAGCTGCAGTTACCCAAAGAATATCCGAAGAGAACTACCACAGATTATAATATATTATGTCCATTGTTTAACTGTGGGGAGATCTTGGTGTTATTGTATGACTCTGATGATTATGTCCATATGTGTTTAATTAATAACGTAAATTTATCCAGTTCCTGTCTTAGTTTCAGTTTTGGAAATTCGGAAAAAAAGTGGTTTAAATAGTTTGAGTCGTTTGTTAAGAATCTCCCGTTTTATTTTAACATGAGGGTCGTCCTTCTGTCAAAGTTAAGTCGAAGCTAAAGTACCATGACCGTTTGGTTGATGTCAATATGAATTCGAGTGCAGCAAGTTTTTCTTAGAGTAAATGTTATATTTTAGAGATTATCAAGACTTATTTGAAATTTCCATAGTTTGAACCAGTCTTGCGATTCATGAAAGTGATGTAAAGTTATCAAAGCATATGGAGGACGTTGATGTTTCGTGAGAATTGTTGTTTCTTCATTATAAGCAGCTTTCAATGTCTCATTGTCTTTGGGAACTCTTGCTATGATTGGACGACGAAGAAATCAAATTAGAAAAAAATTATTGAAGAGGAAAAGTTGAAGGAAATTATATCATTTAAGGAGTAATATAGTAATAAAAATATTCTTCAAGAGCGAAATAAGTTGTTTTTTCGAGAAAAAGGTTGTTCAAAACTGTTCCTATCTCATCACCACTTTTACAATGAAACAGGCAGCAGAACAAAGATAAATGCTTGTTTAAGCCGCTTCCATGATTACTTCATTTATATTCCAGAAAGAGATGAAGTAACAGTCAAGTCTGCAAGGACATCGACGTAATAATTTCTGATTATACTGTAAATTCTCTCTTCTGTTCCAGTGCTTTTACATTCTCAGTTAAAGCGAAACTTTAACCAATGTTTGTCCATTAAGTTTTCGGATGCTAAGTCTCTAAGTAACGTTACTTAACGAGCGGGATCAGAACAACTTATCGACTAAATCTCAAAGGAAGCGAGAGGTTAATATTTACCCTTAGAAGAGCTAATTTATATTCATGAACAAGTTACTGAGAATAACTTCTCCTTTTAAACCTATTTAGCTTCGTAAAACTGTTGACTATTCAAAATAATTGATGTTTTTAAATGCATTAATTACAAATAGAACCAAAATAAAGATAATAATCATTTATCAACGTTCCAATCATAATTATAATTAAAATTATATTCATTAATTTGCATATTTTAATGAGATTCATAATAATCAGCTGATTTTCTACACTGTTTTTCCCTTTTCGAATCTTTAACACGGTGGCGCATTATGATACAATTTTGAATAGTCCTTTACTCAGAGGATAGAATGCTGAACATTTACCTCACTTATATTATGCAGGTCCTATTTCTAGTTCCTGAGATATATTAATCCATATCTTCCATAAAAAATTTAATCAGAGCTCATTACAAAGAAAATAAAATTTTAAACGTTTCCCTCATTTATACATATTCAGAATACATGTTCGAATTTTAGTTTTTGAGAAGTTTTAGTCCATATCTTTAATAATACTGGTTATCATTGGTTTTCTACACTATTTTTTTCCTTTTCGGTTTTCTAACACGGTGCCACGTTAAGACACGATTTTGAGTAATAGTCCATTACAGATAGGAAGAAATTTTGAACATTTCCCTCGCATACAATATGCAGGTCCGCTTTATAGTTTCTGAGACAGAATAGAATGGAACATAATCTCATTTTGAAACGAAATCCATCGAGAATAAAAAATAGTACAACAATAATAAATAAATAAAGCCGAAAGGCTTGATACATTAAATAAAACAAGAATTAAAAGAAAACATCAAATGAAGTAGTTTTATACAAAACCAATAAAACTATTGGTTTTGTATAAAACTATAACTATAATAAGAGAAAAATAATCTCTGCTTAGATAAAAAAAAATTCGTTGAACTAAAGTAATTATACAGTTAGTTCCCAATATATATAAATATATTTTGTTTTAAATATTTATTTGCACATTTTTTTTGTGGGGGGTTCTCCCCTTCCTCGTCGTTAAGGCTATATGGAGTTTTCAAGGGACAGGGATTGTGGGCGGGAATTTTAAAAGACTCCCTCGGCACCGAGACGTGAACTCGTGACTATTTTTATATCATTTGATTGAATTTTCAGGTTGCCGTGCAACGGTGGTGCTGTGCACACGCGTTAGCCCATTCGGCCACCCCGCCCACTAATGTCAACAATCAGCAAATGTGCTGAATTACTAGAAAAAAAGAAATGTGAAGCATGAGGAATGGAAGTACTCAGCAGCAGCAGTACTCAGTTACTTAGGTTCTTTAAGGAAAGAGATCTCTCATCCAACGTCTTTTTAGTCTCCTCCTTATTCAGGGATATGTCAGCTGTTGCCATGGGCGTTTAATTTTGTATAAAATCTTTGGTAGAGAGTTGTTATCGCAAAACAATAAAATAGAAAAACGCACCACACTTGCCTTCTAAATAAAAATAAAAAAGTATAAAAACTTTTAAAACCCACCTAGAGTCGTCATTCATTACTTCGTAAGGGAATATTGTGTCTTGAAGAACGGTTACTCAAGGAAAGGATTTGGTCAGCATTCACACTCAGTTGGCACGATTATTCCCACTCCAATTAAGTGACCACGTGTATCAATAAAAGGCCTCTCGACACCAGAATCACTCACGGTTGGCACATTAATAAATTATCTTTCACTACAGGACTCGAACTTAGAGTTTTTAAATGTACATCAATGGATGATTTTGGCCTTCGAAGATCTGCGATTTATAAACGGCCTCTAACGACCTTCCTCACTTCCATAATGTCTTTTTGAAAAGACTTGATATACGAGTAGCAGATCGAGGCAGGACTTCGCTACTCCGAGGTTGTTAAGTTCTGTTTGATGAAGATGGGTTTGAGATAAGTAAGTGCCATTCCTAGATCTGGGCTAAGCCTGGCGATCCCTCAGCCGCAAGTTGAAGCCCGGAGTAGAAGTTTTATCAAGCCCCTTAAGTCCGTTATAAAGCCCCTAAGCCCCCTAAGCAGTGCTCTTTGTTGTCTCGGAAAATGAGCGGGCGAGGTAGGCTGCTTGGATTCCCATCGATTTTCCTGACCTTTCTCTTATCATGTTTTCTTATAGCACAACGGTTTCGATCGGTAATTTAATCGCCTTTAGGTTCTCTTGTCCAAACAGAATAATCTTTGTTCAAATAACTTTGCTTAAGGGGAATTCTGCGTTGTACCCTCTTCAGCAAACAGAGGCTTCTGGGCATTCAAACAACAATTAGATATTGTATTATGAATTTATTCAGTCTAAATATAATCTTCAACACTTTCTTCATCTACAAAATTAAATTGATTCATTTGTTTCCAAAGTAAACTATCATCATCACTGAAAGTTCTTAAAAATTATATTTTATATTCCAATTGTTGTATCAAACAAAATATTTAAAAAAACTAAGAAAGTTTTATATAATAATATGTTGCACATATTTCCGAAAATCAAAGCTTATGTCAATTGTAATTTCAAAAATATTGAAACATAAATATTGTTTTGGAAATAATTAAACTATGATTCTCGTTTTTTAACGTAAAAAGTAAATTAGAGTTCAGTTTGGGTATCAAAAATCTGGTGCGCGCATCATACTACTTTCACTTACTTAGCAGAAAAGTATTTTCAGACAACGGGGAAGTGAAAGTAAAAATTATAGATGCTATATTTATTTACATTTCATTGTGGGTATTTTTATTTGTTTAAATACCCTAAATATAGACAAATTTTAAATTTCATATCGCTGTATGATATAGAATTAAATATTAAATACTAACAACGATAGCATTTGTGAAAACCGCATATGTATATCTACGTAATATTGTTGGAGTCCGTTCTATATTAAACTCATGTTAATATGGAAGCCTGTTGTACTCTTTCGGGTGAGCTCGGACGCAATTATATTTGTTCTTCCATTGTAATCTGTTATATCTCCTTTAGTTATCTATCAAAGTCTTTCATATTTTATATCTAACTATTTTTTGCTTCAAAGAATAGTGGAAATGGTTAAATATTTCAAATAAAAAAAATTAAAGGTACATTAGAGTTAAATTTAAAGGCTAATATTGAATATTAGCCATTTAAGCTCTGCTATACAACATGAATGAGAATAAAACTTACATGGTATTAAAAACTGCTTAATAATACATTGATATTCCAGGTTTAATCAAAATCGTTGGAGCCGTTTTTGAGAAAATCATAAAAATGTATTAAATCGATTATACAAAGTACCACTTTATTGCCAGTGCCAATTTTAACGAAAATGTTGCTGAAACATGAAAGGATTATATAAACCTTAAATACGCCATTTCAGTTTCGTATGGCTTTTCGTTTTTGAGTTAGTTCACATACATACACACACACACACCATTTTGTGGGACTTGGTTATTTGGACTCAGGGTACCTCAAAATGTGTATTTCCGTTAAAAACTAAGATTCGAAAATTTTCACGTTCGCAATACATACCCTTAGTATATATTGCATAAATAGGTTGAAGTGAAAACATCGACAGGGCGAGTTTCATAACATAAAATATAAATTATAAATAATAGCTCATTACCAAGAGGATGAAATGATGAACATTTCCCTCCTTAACAATATGCAGGTTCGATTTTTAGTTTTTTAGACGCCATTATCCATGTACAAAAACACTTTGATTAGTCGACTTCCTCACACTTTATACATCGGATATATGACGGCTCAATCTAATTTACTCTCCCAAAAGTTCACGACGAGCCTAAAGAAGCTTTCAGTTCAAAAAAACTTATTTTTACTTTTATTTATTTATTGTACATATTTTTATTGAATGCTTTTATTATGCTCTACAGTTTCCTATCTATCTGGGGTAGGGTGGCCCAGCGGACTAACGCATAATCTGGCAACCTGATAATTTGAAGATTACGAGCTGGAGTACCGATGCCAGGGGTATTTCACTCTGGTATTAATCGTCGCCCTGTCTCCTAGCCCGGAGAAAATCCTGTAAAAAAAGCGAGGTAAAGGGGAAACGAAACTTCCAATCTATTCTTTCAGGATAAAAATCTATTCCTATTCGCTTACAAGACAATTTCTCTTTGGCCCTTCAAAATAAAATTGGCTTAGGGTCTTGGAGATGGCTGGAATATAAATAGAAATCGAGATGTATCGTCCCGAAGCAAACGAAAAGCGAATGTGATAAGGACAAGAAGATGAACGGACAGTGAGAAAAGAAAACGAAGTCAGACCGAAACCGAAGACCACTACGATTTCCCGAGAACCTCTTATTGCCAATTGCCTCTCGTTCCTCCAACTTCTTCGACCATTTCTTCGTTCTCATCTAGTGTTATCGGTTCGAACTTTCTTCCACACACCACTCCTCCTTCCTCTCAGCTTTAGTTTAAATCTCAAAAAATAAATAACTTTTTTTTACGAAATACATCTAGTAATTTTCTACAAATGGATATAATGACGTGAAAACACTTGTTGAGAAACTACCCAATAGTAGCACTCTAATGATATGTCTACATTAGGAGATCACGGGACCATCTTCTTTTCAGACGCCTCGGAGGGTTATCAGGAATTGAAGAGGAAGAAAGGTTAGAAACGAGAGGGTTGGGATGGTTCTGGACTTTGTTATGGAAGGATAGGTATCAGGATTGGACCAAATCTGAAACATATGGATCATTATGGATGATTTTATTTATAACAAAGTAAGGAGCATTGAGGATTTTACGAAGGATTTTGGATTGTAAGGATTGGATGCGAGAGGAATTCGATGGTTTAGTGAAGCCCCATAGCTCAACTCCGTGAGTCCAAATAGGCCTTATTATAGTCAAGTATATGAGTCTTTTGTAATTGATTGGAAGCTTAGAGCGTTTGTCTAGTAAGTGGTGAAGTAATCGTAAACGTTGAGCTGTTTCTTGTCGTTTCAGACTGGTATGAGGATTCCAAGTTTGACGTTTGCCCAGATGGAGTCCTAGGAATAAATAAATACTAAGCACATTGGAACTAGATAATAATGTTCAGAGAAAATCTTAATTGAATCTTTTGAACACTTTTAAAATCGAAGATAGGTGCAGAAATATCAAGTATAAATTAGTAAGCAGTTTATTTTTGGAAGCTAATATTTATTATACATAATTACAATTGATTTATTTTAAATAAATTTAGTAGTGGAACAAAGAGCAAAAGACATAACATCGTAGTATATAGATCAGATTTTTAGTATCTGAAATATTTTAATTTATATATTCAACCAATCTTGTTATCATTTGGTTTTCGACACTATTATTTCCTTTTCACCTCCCTGACACGGCGTCGCGTTAAGATACAATTTTGAATTATAGTTTATTACAGAGATGATGAAATGCTGAACAATTTCCTCGCACACAGTATGCAGGCCTGATTTTTTGTTTCTATAATATTTTAAATCATATGTACCTTAAATCATGATCTGGAAAAGTGGTTTAAAAATGGAAAATCAAAATTAATAGTAATAAATCCACCCACGTTAGTTTCTCTCTTAGGAAAGCCTCATGTCCACCCATAACGATTGCCAATAACCCAGTGCCTTCAAAGAGATAAGTACGGTACCTTGGACTCTACTTAGACAAAAGACTCATTTGGAACATACATACGAAATTAATAAGACAAGAACGTACTAGACGATACAGCCAACTTTCACATCTTCCTGTCGACAGATCTTTACGAAACAAGCGACTGATCTACAACACCTTACTGTGACCAATATGAACATATGGAGCAGAACTTTGGGGTTCGGCAAAACAAAATACAAACAGCACAATATAAGAAAATTTTACGAAAAATTGTTAACGCACCTTGGTACATTTCAAATAATAAAATACATAACGACATAAACACCCCAACAGAGAAATCATACATCCACGACAAATACACTACATTTCACTCTTCAATCCAAAATCACTCCAATCCTCTGGTTCTTTCTATGTCCTGCTCCCGGTTATATGGGCAAAGGATATTAATAAGAAAATGGCCAAGAGACCTACTAAATCAATAAAAACAAAATCAAGCAAATACACTAAGACAGTATAAATACAAACAATTTGCTAGATGCGCAGCCGCACAGGTGCCAATTGCATAGAATATAAATAATAAAATTTCAATTAGTCGACTATAACCGATTTTACCCGAGCCTTAAAATCTGACCGATCAATCTAATTCACTCTCCACATAAAAGTGCAAAACAGGACTAAAGAAGTTTTCACTTCAAAAAACTAATACACAAGACACTATTTGAGTGGTGTTGGGCTGACAGACATAGAGGAGGGGGCTGCCAACGAAGGCACAGTTGATGGATCTGCCCGTTACATCGCCATGACACCTACAAAATGAACCGTCTTGATACACCGCCTCCATCCTACACCTCCATCTCGATCTGATTTTGTTCTTTACGTCTTTATTTCATCTCAAGTTATAAAGGTTTATATTTTTTAAAACTTTATTATTGTCAATTATTTAAAAAAAAAAACAAAAAAAAACTACGGTAGGTGCAATAGACCATGCAATAGAAGTGAAAACACTAACAAGACAAGTTTAATAATATGAAATATTATTTTTTCTTAAATATTTAATAGTTTTTTTAAATATTTAATAGCATTATAAAGGAAGAAGATGGTCCGGGTGACTTTCATAAATAGGTTAAATAGCTGCAAAACTATTTTATTAAAAGCCAACATTTCGACTCGACTTTGCAGGTCTTCTTCAGGGCCAGAATGGACAAGATACAAAAAGATAGAGAATTGTGGAAGTTACATAATATTTAGACAAAAAATTATAAACAATGTGAATAAGCTTTTTAAAATTATAAACAGTAAGTACATTAAAATATAAACAGAGTAAGATAGGTGACAAGAACCTAAACTGAAGTAAATAAATGGTAACAATTGTTATAGTGTAATATATAATATATGCAAATGTGAGCAAACTTCTACAGATATACAGAAGAGACTGAAAGAAAAGGAAAAAGGATATTATATGAAATAATAGACATATAGGAATGTGGAGAAAGAAAGGAAAACAGAAAACCAAAAAATTAAATAAATCAGTAAAATAAAATTAGAAGAATAAAATTAGTGGCTTCCAGGTGTGTTCGGCTAGGAGTTTCACTTAGAACTAGAAAAACAAAGTTAGGGCAGTTATTGGGAAATTTTCTGACTTGTTTGGGTAATAGGGAAAAACCTTATTTTTTATTTTTTTTTTGTTTAGGATCTTGTCACTTAGTTTACTCTGTTTATATTTTAATGTACTTACTGTTTATAATTTTAAAAAGCTTGTTCACATTGTTTATAATTTTTTGTCTAAATATTATGTAACTTCCACAATTCTCTATGGTTTTGTATCTTGCCGTTCTAGCTCTGAAAAAGAACTGCAAAGTCGGGTCGAAACGTTGTCTTTTAATAAAATAGTTTTCCATTATTTAGCCTAATTATGAAAGCTACCCCCCCAAATTTTTTTTTGTTTATTCTATATTCACAAAATAATAACATTTACAATATATACAATTATAATTTCTAAAAAATAAACAAAAATTAAAAATTATATTTATGATAACTATTTCATTTTAATATTAATGATTAAATAAATATTAAGAAGTAGAATAACAGAAAATATTTAATTTAGGAAGGAGATGATCCAGGATGGCCGTCATAAAAAAAGTTAACTTCAAATAGTGATCAACTTTATTTTAAGCCAAGGTTTTGAACTAACAATGCAGATCTTCTTCAGGAGTGTGGTCGGTATAGAGTTTCGGTTGAAATACATAGTTTTCAGTTGGTAAAATATCAGATTCTGATCGAAATATTTTGACTAAATATATCTTGTTGAAGTAAAAATATGGGATATTTTTCAATTAATAGAGATAATCGGCATTTTTTTTTTTTTGTTCATGAATCGAATAGTGACTGCAATATTTGATATACTTATAATATAATATGATTATATACGTATAATATAATACGTATTGTATAATATATATGCAATGATATTATACGTGTATTTTACAGATTCCTGTAATCCAAGGCATACTCAATTATCAATATAGCGAGTCAGTTTAACCATTATAGCTAATCATATCAACCTATCACCATTTTCCAAGTAATTTTCACTAGTTGGTTCGATTAAGTGCAACTTGATAAAACATCAAACAACTTCCTCGAATCTTCTTTTATCCCTTCAGCCCATCGTAATTTTGGAGGTCTCTTGTTCATTATCTCATTGAGAAGTTTTTTGGAACCTCCAAATGGCCAAAGCTAATAAATATACAAATGTCAAATTTATGTACTATAAGCTAACCTTAACTGAGTTTTTCAACTGAAACTCCATGCCGAACACATCCCTGAAGAAGACCTACATCGTATTCATCGGAGTCGGATCGAAACGTGAGCCTAAAACAATATAGTCGTTTATTATTTTAAGTTATTCTTTTTTAGAAACCCACCCCGAACCATCTTCTTCCTCAATATTATACTATGATCAACCATTTACTACTCAAGAAATATTTATCTAAATATTTTAAATATTTATACATTCGTAGACAATGGAAACGTCTATTAGTATAAAACATACAGTATTGCTATTTTTTTTTTAAATAAAATATCTGTAACGGGATTCAGTAATTTATAGAAACGCTATCGATTGGAATAGAAAATCAAATATAAAACCTTCATTTTCTATTTTATATTTTTACGGCTGATTAAAAGAATATCTACTTTGATTTCTGGAAATTTGTTTTTTATTCTCCATGGTATTTAAATTTTAAAATATTTTATTACAAATGTTGAAGAACGTCGTTATTATTTGTTTCTGGGGAGCTTTTTTCCTTTGCTCTTTAACACCGTGTTACGTCAATATACAATTTTGAATTATAGCTCATTATAAAGAGGATTAAATGATAAACATTTCTCTTGCTTACAATATGCAGACCCGATCTTTAATTTCTGAAATATTTTAATTCAAATGCAAAAACTAGTCGACTCGAGCCAACTTTACCTGAATGAGCGTTACATAGCCGAGCGTGACGACTCAGTTTCATTCAATATTTACACATAAAACTGCAAAACTCGCCTAAGGAAGTTTTCACTTCAAAAATAGGAATATAATCTACTGTAACACCCCAATTAATAAATAAAAACAAACAGAAGTAATAACAACAAATATATCTTATAATAAAATAATATAAAAAGCTCTTTATTGAATCATAAGACTTCGGAAAGATTATATATTAGCTTATAATGCTATCACAAATTTTTCCCTCAGTTTCTAAATTATTCTGAAAAAATGTAATATATAGTAGCCTTATCGACACACACACACACACACACACACACACACATATATATATATATATATATATATATATATATATATATATATATATATATATATATATATTTTTTTTTTCTTTTTTTTTTTCGGTTGGCTCTACAGACCTTGTAGATCTTTGGCCGCCTGAACCAGCCTTCTCCACCTCTGCCTCTGGGCTACTGCTTTTCAGGTTGCGGCATGAAGCTCAGCCGTATCTTTGTTTATCCTATCTATCCATCTGGTTTTTGGCCTCCCACGTGGTCTCTTGCCTACTACTCTGGCATTCATTGTTGTGTATAGGCGTCCTGATGGATTGCTACGAGCTACATGCCCCGCCTATCTTAACCTCCTTTCCTTCATATCATGAGATATTGACTGGCCCGTTTCTTTCAGCAGTTCTTTATTGTTCCTTCTCCTCCATGTGTCAAGGTTCTGGTCCCATAAAGGTCCTGTTATCCTACGTAGAACTTTTCTTTCGAATCTCTCAAATCTGATTTCTAATGTATATATATATATAAATTCATGGCCCTTAAAAAATATCTTACAGCAAAGTCTATGATTCTTATAAACCATCGTAGTTTTTAAGGCACCTCGGTCATTTTCTCATAATCTCCTAGTCACAGCTAATATATTACGAATATCAAATGTATGTACTATAAGATAACTATTACTTACATTATGCTTTTGTTTATTATAGATCTCTGTTTCATAAGGAACTGTTTGTTACAGAAGAACTGGGTCGCACCAGTTGTCCGCGACAGCGTTACTTTCTTCGCCGGACGGCTCGCGGCACCCGTTGGACCTCTACGAGTTCACCGAAGAGGAACTGCGCAGGCCTGCCTCCGGGATATGGGACTGCCTCATCGGCTGCAGGCACCGCATAGACCAGACTCTGGCCAGGAGGAGGGTCCGTAGATTTGTATAAATATAATATAATAGTAAGATATAGTAAGTATAAAGAATATTAAAATATAAGTGGGAGGGAGTATTTTGAGTAATATGGGAATTTTGTGTTCCTAACAATGGATTCCAATATTATTGTTAGGAAGATTACGATTTTCTTGAGCAGGTGTTTAGTAGATTAGCTTGTGGCGAACAATTAATTCATCTGCTCGCCATCTGGCACCACAGCACCTATAGCGGCCTATTAGTTCACCTGCCCTCTACCTGGCAGCGCCACATGTGCGCGCTCAAGCATTTTATCCAGAAGTTGTATTTTTATTTCTTATTATTTTAATGTAAAAAACTGCTGTTCAAAATTTTAAATGTATATTTACACACGTCCTTTTCATCTACAATTTCTAAGTTCAGAATTCAGTATTCCCTACATATTGGAAAAAAGCCATTGTCCTTCCTTTGAATAAAAATTCTAATCTGACCTCATCCGAAGATTTCCGCCAAATCTCAATTGTTTCCAACCTCTCAAAACCCCTAGAAATATTAGTGCAATCCCAAGTCTCCAACTTCCTTGAAAAGTCCAACCAACTTGATCCAAACTGCAATAGATGATAAAAAGTTAACAATCCTTATCCTTCTCGACTTCTCCAAAGCCTTTGATTCCATCAACCATTCCATCCTTTTCAACAAACTGAAATTATTATCCTTCTCCAATAGTTCCATCTCTTGGTTTCAATCTTTCCTTTCACAACGTATCCAAGCAGTCTCCATACCCAATCAACCACTATCTGCCTTCCTTTCTTTATCCTCTGGAGTTGCCCAGGGTTCCAGTATATTTCCTCTCCTTTTCATTTCCTACATTAACGACCTACTTAAATCAATTCTCCATTGTTCCCACCACCTTCATGCAGACGATTCACAGACGTACCTATCATTTTCCTCTCCTGAGTTACTGGGGGCATTTTTCAAGATTCAAGGAGACCTAGATCGAATCACTGCCGTGGCAAATGTAAATGGATTAAGGTTAAATGCTGCCAAAACTCAGGCCATTTTCATTGCTTCCAAGCCCTTTCTTAGATCTCAAACAGACTTTTCCATCCTTCAACGTAATGACCAGGCAATTTCCTTCTACTCCTCTGTTAAAAATTTAGGATTTTTCATTGATCAAAACCTCTTTTGGAATCACCATATTTCTCATATCTCTCGACGTACAATTCCCACTCTCAAACTATTCCATCGCTTCCGCCATCTCCTACCTCAACATACTCGTAGGCTCCTAGTTTTCTCTCTCATTTTCCCCCACTTTGACTATAGCTGTATGGTGTATGATGGCCTCCCTATGGAGCTCCGCGATAGACTGAAAAGACAAATGAACATCTGCATAAGATTTTTGAAATGCATATACAGTAGGCATTGGTATTTTTTTAAATAAAGAATAATCAATATAGAATCTTCAAATAAGGCACTCTTTCGCATTTTAATTTTAGCTGATAAACGAAATTCGTGGATATCAAACCCGCGAATCTTGAAGGGTAACTGTATTTCCGAATCGGCTTCTCCCAGATATTTTATTCTCATACGAAAAAAATGTATACCTTGTAATATAGATATATTTTAGCCAATGAAATCAGTGAGCAAGCTATACTGGTCTTACTTGGCAGACGTTTTTTCATATGCTATAGATTAATGATCAAAAAATAATATAAAAATTACTAATTATAATTCTTCTAGTTCTAAGTTCTATCTTTACAAAATTGATGAAGCCACGAAAGGGAGAGCATTATTGAAAACAAAATTATATTTGTCTAATAACATGTTTTTATTATAAGTATATTTTTGAAAAATAAACATTGTTAAATCATTTATTTTTCTTTTTAGAATTGTTATCAAGCCTCAAATATTTGACAATCTTGAATTTATAAAATATTAGCTATTGCCCACTGCTTCGTTCGGAATTATTTTTTCCCCTATTACAATTACATTTATCCGCGTTAGGGTTTTATTTTTGTGATGAGGATATAAAATTATGATTTTAAAGGTTTCTATGGAAATATGTTAATATAACCTCTATTTATGTTTAAAAAACGCTAACACGTAACGGTTTTGAGTTATTAGTAGAACAATCTTCTTCTTTTTTTTTGAGAATTTTGAAATCATTTTATCTAACCACTTTCAGTTCAATTTTTTTCGAAAACCATGCTCATTGGATATCTAAGTCATAACAATTAAAATTTGAGCATATTAAGCACTGTCATTTTTTAAATACTAGTACAGTGATAAATTAGTCATTGAGTGAAATGAACCTTTCTTTTAAAAATGGAGATGCATTTCTTAATCTATGGCTCTCCACACCTTATTTTAGGAAATATTTAAGCTATTAACTAATCACTACCATTTAAATCCTGCTGTGGCCTATTGTGCTAAGATATGGCCATTGAACACAATCCACACAATGACTACTCTTGGGAAATCAAGATATAGACATAAAAAAGTAGGAGATATTTTAAGCCCAACTGCCAAATAAAATGTTATGTTTCTTAAATATATTTCTTTGTAAGTAGCTTATAACATTAATTAATAAATATTTATAGAATATTCAAGTGGGTATATCAAAGTGGAATGAATCAACTCTTTGCTCATTGGCATTGTCCTATATTATGACCGAATGTGATATTATTCCATAAATAAATAAAAAATGATATTTTTTGCACCGAAATTTCAACTTAATTTAATATTATTTCATCCAAATCCCCTTGCACAATCCATATTTAGCTGCACCCATTCCTACAATCCTGCTCAAAGGTTGAAGCGGCAGTGGTCCAGAGACCTTTTGTGATTAAGGAAATATTGAAATTCGGCAATGACCAGAATCTCAACTCAAGCCACATATATCTGGTTATAGTGCCTCTGCTCAGCCTCTACTGGTCTTAAATACCAGTAGAATATTACCATATCTATTGATAGAATTTTTAGAGTTACTCTATCATAATTTGGCCTAATGTTTATTGTTTAACATATAAAGCAATGATTTTCTCTTTTGAATTTTGTTATTTAATTTTATTCTTATTATTCTTACTTTTTTTCCATTAAAACTATAAGTATTCCTGAGATGATTATATTTTTATTATATATATATTTGTTTTAGTGTTTGCATATTATTATTTAAATCACTGTATATATTATTACATTTTGTATTAAGTTAGTTTTTATTAGTTAGTCTATCGTTTAGGTTTTATCACAAAAATCGATTTTATTTTCATTTATTTTTTGTAGTTGTTTTTCTACTATTATTTAAATTACTGTATACATTGGTAGAATCTTTATCAAGTTAGTTTTTGGACCAGATATTGTTATTCTAAGGGGACTTAGTTCCAGACTAAAGTTCAATTTTCTATTCTATTCTAATGGTCCTTAACACCAGGGATGCGGCTGAGAGAGGCGCTGGGATCTACTAGGGTTCTGCCTTTCCTTCCACGAGTGGAGAGAAAAACTTGGCTCGGTGTTCTCTTGAGCGAATGAATTCTGTAAATGTTGTATCAAAGTATGCTCGTGATTAAGTTGTTATTTTGATTAGTTTAGTTATGTTTGTCAACACACATTTACTTTTAGTATTATTGTGTTCCTGTTTTATTTATTGTAAAAATAAATTTGAATACGCTCTCCGAACACTATTATAAATGTCCTTAATTGTGACATATTGTGATGTTTCTCAATAAATAACTATAAAAAAAAATTAATATTGTCCTCGAAAATTGGTTATTTTGGCCACTATACGCTCACACTTGTCCCCTACTCCTAACTTTGTGAAGGTAGGTACATCAAAATGCTGATACAATAAAGTGCACCTCATATATAATTGAAACTGTATAATAATAAAGAATAACTTCATTAATGAGTAATGTAGCGGTGCGAAAAGGAAACATCGAATTTATGGTAATTCCGTTGGAATTTATTTATCAGATCCGACTGAGCTTTAATTTCGTGCTCCACTTGACACCAGTGGAGTTTATTTAATGGAGGCCGCTCGGTTTCACAGCCAGTTTCCCGAATATTTATAGAGCCTTTTTACAATTATGTCTTCCTTGATCAGCTCGTTCGAGCTTGAAAACAAAATGGAAAATAACTCGTTTGTAATAACTGATTTCATCCCAAACTGACAGATACAGAAAGAGATATTTAAAATGGTATTTCATTGTCAGTAATTGACTGTCTGAAACGATTCATGGGATCTGACCCAAATGAATTACTCTTCATTCATATGAATCATTGATAGCTCACTTCAATTAATTTTTACTTTCGTTTACTTATGTGTGAAATATGTGGTCAGAGAATTTCTAGGTGGATTGGCGGATTTGCTTGGTCTCGGTCCTTCGAATCGGAGGAATCACCCTTAATACACTTGATGTAAATGTTTGTTTAATAAATCTTAATGAATAATGAATAATAAAATTCAGTGTGTGTACAGTATTATCATATTTTTTTTATTTATTGAATTAGATCACATTCTGTCACAATATAGGACAATGCTTATAGTGAGCAAAAAGCTGATTCACACAATATGTATACAGATACTATAAATTACGTAAATTGAAAAAAAAATTAATAACTAAATAACAAGGCTTAAAAAAATAAAATTAAAAGTAACAAAATAAATGAAAAAACTTAAAGATAAATAATATAAAATAACATACTGAGCAAAGGGTGAGAGAGGAAATAGATTATAATTTTATATATAGTCTCATAACGAAGCTCTTATAACTACTATTCATTAACGCTAATTATGATAGCAGATATGCATCAGAAAAAATCGAGAATTTCTATGATTTTATTTTTATAATCTAACCTTCAACGACAAATACAAATTAAAATTTCACGAAAGTACTCCGTTATATTTTCTTATTAATAATACGTTTCTTATAAATATATAATACCTACCATCCTGTTTACACATTATATATATTAAATATTAAGATTAATTAAAGTCCAGTTTCTCTCTCAAATATAAAATAAAAAAAATATATCTATTTTTTGATATTCTAAGACTCGAAGAACAATGCACTAAAGAAATAATTAGTAAAATCAAATCAATGGTTCAATCGAATTTTAAATAAAGGTAAGCATATTAGATAGTAGTTATATATACAGATACATATATATATATATACAGATACAGATACAGATATACAGATACAGATATATATACACCATCCCAATATAGGAATATTTTTTCTTCTCCTTAAAAATAATTGCGATAATAAGAAAATATACATAACAAAAATCAGGACAGAAAAAATATTTATTTCGTTTTAAATCCTATTGCATATTGATTTAACGACATACTTCAGCTTGTGAATATGAGAACGTATCGAGAAAAAATATAAAATAATTATATCTAAAAGTTTTATTATTCCTATAATTACAGTTATTAAAAAAAAAACTAAAGTGTGTGGCTTCAGACACACGATAGAAGTGAAAATATCAACAAGGCGAGATAAGTAATATGAAATATAAGTTGTAAATAGTAGCTGGTTGTAAAGAGGATGAAATACTGAATATTTCTCTCGCTTACAGTATGCAGGTTCGATTTTTAGTTTCTGAGATATTTTAAATAAAAATCGTTATCATTTGGTCATCTTTTTTTCCCTTTTCGCCTCTCTAACTCGGCGCCGCGTTAAGATACAATTTTGAATATTATCTCATTATAATTAGGATGAACATTTCCCTCGCTGACAATATATATGTCCGCTTTTTAGTTTTTGAAATACTTTAATCCATATTCAAAAACGTACCTAAAGAAGTTTTCACTTCAAAAATAAGGATTAATCCACTAAAATTAAACTCTGACCATCTTCTCCATTTATATTATTAATAATATTATTATTTGTTAAAAAGAATATGACCCAAATATTCTTTTAAAAACAATGTTATTGTAGTGGTGAATAACTAAGGAAAGCCTCGAAAGACACCTGTGCTGCTTTGTAGGAACGACCATGTTTTATTTCATTGATTGTTTTTTCCTTCAAGCTATGTTAATGTAATCGCCTTGGGTTCCCTCTTAGCATAAAGGCTAAGTATGATAACAGAAGAAAAACATAATAATACGAGAATAATGAAAGAGAAGGATTTGCGGGATATTTTTTTTTACTTTGTTAGGCAAATGTTCTCCTGAATATTTTATTATGGCTAAAATTAAAAAATACTACCATGGGTTACTAACATATATAAATATTTTTATAGATTTTCCAAACCTGAAGTAATGAATCAATATGAGTTCCACCAAACCCACTATTTTTGTTAACTAAACGAGCTACTTATAATAATTTCATTGTTATTCTTTTATTTACCTAAATAATCAAGCCAAACCGTGTTGCTAATTGTTAGTTTTATCTCGTCTATTAGGTATTAATTTATTATAACTGTGGATTTTTAATTTAATTTAATTAATACAGAATTTTAAATTTATATTATTTCTGCTTGCTTTCATTAATGCAGAAAATTCTAATATTCGACATAAAAAAGTTCAATGAATATGAAAATAAAAATTAATGATCCCATTACGAATAAATTTTCCAATGATAATGTATTGGATATGCTTTTAAAATATTTTATGTTATTTAAGAGAGGGAGGTATCTCCGTGAGCAAGATACTGTGTACTATGCCATTAGGGAGGTAATGCGTACCGAGAAAGGGTTGGATCTGGGTGGGACAACATCCGTGCTGGGCTATGCTGATGATCTGGTACTGTTAAGCGAAGGCCTTGAAACTATAAAACTAAATACGACAACGTTAATGAAAGCCGGTAAAGAACTAGGACTCGAAATAAACGTGGATAAAACAAAATATATGGTTAGCTGCAAAAATGGCGATACTACTGGTGATATCGATATAGATGGTAATATGTTTGAACAGGTAGATAAATTTAGGTATCTAGGTTCTACGATAACTAGAAAAAACGAAATTGAAGAAGAGATTAAGGTTAGACTGAAGGCGGGAAATGCTTGTTATTTTTCTGTGACAAAACTACTTAGTTCGCGCCTCTTGTCCCGAAACTTAAAAATTAGAATCTATAAAACAATTATCTTGCCTACAGTTCTTTATGGATGCGAAACTTGGCCGCTTACATTAAGGGATGAGCAGCGTCTTAAGGTTTTTGAAAATAAAGTATTGCGTAGAATATTCGGACCGAAGAAGGATGAGTTAACCGGAGAGTTCAGACGGTTACACAACGCCGAATTGCGTGAACTGTATCCGGGTAATATAATTGAGGTAATTTCATCGCGGCGAATCAAATGGGCTTGTAAAGTTGTTGGGCTTAGTAACGAGAGAATTCCTAAAAGGTTAATATTTGCTGTGCCGAATGGTAAGCGTCCGAGGGGTAGACCGAAGCGAAGGTGGGAAGATTGCATTTAAGCCGATCTGAAGGGACTGGGTTTGGACGGCGAACGGTGGAGGGAGGTGTGTAACAAGCGATTGGTGGTGTCGGCATCGAACCTTCGGGTTCGCTAAGCCTTTTTATTTATTTATTTATTTAAGATACTGTGTACTACTACTAACCCCAAGCAAGTGCTCAGATTTTAATCCAACTGCGGCAAAATTTGTTTTTTGTTTTATATCATGAATCGACCCTGTGGTTGGGAGACCCATGTGGGTACCTCTAAACTGTTGGGTACCTTCAATCAATTGATTGATAAAAGGAGACATTCCTGGCGGCTAAGAGTGATTCCGACCCAATCATCCCTACACAACCGTTGTCCTAGAAACAGCACTTCCTTTCAGCACTGAATACAAAATCCATCAAGGGTTTTAGTAGTGCAGATACTTCAAGTTTAAGTAAACTAAGTTATATACGTAAAAACTATTTAGGCCATTCATTATATTTTTTATTTTATTTTATTGTTTTTAGATTTTTGACTTTTCGGCCGTTACGCAATCCTCAGTCAACATGTTCGTGTTTAGATTTGCCAATCTAATGAATTTTCAGGACCGGCCTTAAGCCAGGCAACTCAGTTTTAATATAAAATAGCTTAAGAAATCAATTAATTAATTGATTTGTTTGGAGAGATACCATCATTCTCCAGGGACGCCAAATTTCTTAAGATGGTCACCGGTGGTGTTATTATCTTATATAAGACTAATAATAAATCAATTATAAAAAAATGCGTGATTTTTACTGTTCATAATAATTTTCATGAATTGTAGTATTACTTTAACAACTATAAAATAATATTATATTAAATTTAATACATTTATTAGTTACTTTTTAACATCATCTGTTTTACTTTTCTTCTACATTAAAGTTCAACTTTATTGCTTCGCGATAATTAAAACGGAGCCAGAGTTGAAATGGTGAAACTTAATGGTAATCTATTATCTTAGGCCGATATGAGCATTAGTGTGTCAAACTTAAAAATGTAAATGCTGATTTGTACAATTTCTTTTTAGAAGTAGCGGAGTCCAACGTCGGCCGAAATGTTGCAAATGTCGTGAAAATAATAAAGAAATACAAAATATATTCAAAATTAATACTGCCTCCACAAGTTTAATTAAATAAAAATTATTTTAAATTATATTATTTTACAGCACAATACTATTTATCAAATTTCGTAGGGAAATCATAGCACATTTATTATTATTATTTTATATATTAAAAATTTTGTAATATTATTCATGATTTATCTTCAATTTATTTTTATTTATAAAATATCCATCAATCCTTCGAAAAAATAATAGGATGTAGAGGATAACGAACCTTGTTTTTATGCCCAAGTCAATTTGTCATCCCCGTCTCCCACAGCATCCTCATTATTTTTAAATCATTAAACATTATTCCTTGCTAAAGAAATAAATCAAAGTGGACAAAAAAAAGTATTTTCTTTAATCATAATGACAATTGTAAATACGATTTTAATAATTCGCTTCCTTATTTTGTCAGCTGGAGGGTTAAAATATTGTTCCATGATAGATTACTCTCTTATCTAGCTTAATCTATTCTTAATGTCCTGAGTTTTTTCCTACTAGGAGTTCACTGTAAATTTAATGCTTCTATACATCTATCCTAATGCCTAACTAAAAATATGAATATATTCATGTGCATTTTTTTTTCAAATTTTAAATGTGTAAAAGTAAGTGAAAGGAGAAACGTTTCAAAAGAAAATTTGCTACAAACACTGGTGGAATGGAAGCAGAAGGATTATCCACCAACGATTCGAAAAGTAAGATCCTAGTTTTCTCACGTAATGAAGTAGGCAATGTTGAACGGTGGTTGTGTGCTACGGAAAGACCCTAGAAATAGTAAATGAGTTAAACTACCTGAGAACCATCTTAGATAGGTCTGATAGGATTGACCAAGAAATAGCTGCTAATAAGATTTCTAAAGCAAACTAGGTGTTATTCTGGATCAACAATAACAAAATAGGGCACCGCGACGTAGGAAGAAAAGTTAAGATGCGTATATATAAGGGTATATAGCCCTGGAGCCAGGGAACAAAAATCGACCTCATCGCAAGCAAAGGTTTGATTGTAAATTACGAAAGCTTATGTTATTCTGAGTATAAAGAACCTGTTCTGCCTTTCCAGAGCCCCTGCTTTAAAAAATGGTGGATTATTTACAGGATATATAGGGCAGTAATTTGAGAATCGAATTGGGAAATCCATTGCGAAAAATGTGACAAAAGTTTTTATTATTTTAACTTGTATATATGGGTTTAGACATGAAATAAAAAACAAAAATGCTACCATCCTATAACTTCTAAACGATGCATCAAAGCGAAAAATGTATTCTTTAATAAATTAAAGAATGTTAAATAGTGCGTCGAATGAATACATAAGCTTTATAATTTGGTTACGTAGAACTGCAAGGGCTGTCAATTATCAAATACAATTTTTTTTGTTACTACAGGAGAGTTTAACTGAAACATTTATTTCTTCTGTTTCTAAGTATAAAGTCATTTGGTCACCATAGTTTAAATCTTGCACTTCTGAAATAAAGAAATTAGGACACCATAAATAGGAAATATAGTTAGAAACATTTATTTTATAGATTTCAACTTACAGTATTTAACCGAGTTGTTTAAAAATTGCAAGGGTGAAGCTGGTCTGTTGTTGGTACAGTTTCTAAACTAAACCATTACCTGAGGCGTGCTGTTGTTTTCATTCTAAACAAGAAAGTAGAAGAGTTGTTTGCTCAGGTCTCGTCTCCCCTTTCACGTCTTAATGAACTCTATTTAAAAAATAAACAAACCAATTTCCTCCTGAGACAATGAACGTACAACTAACAAAGCATGCTAAATAATAAGC
The DNA here is from genome assembly GCA_928085145.1 of Nezara viridula. Taxonomy (NCBI): domain Eukaryota; kingdom Metazoa; phylum Arthropoda; class Insecta; order Hemiptera; family Pentatomidae; genus Nezara; species Nezara viridula. The sequence continues at coordinate 148,512,282 of OV725080.1, read as the reverse complement.
GAAACCTGAATACTCGATAAACTTATATACAAAAGCCTTAAGATATACTCTTGTAAAAAAAAAATCGATTGAATCAAGAATTTAATCGATTTTATTTTAAAATATAATTATTTCACTGAAACAACTAACTTTAAACTGTTCTGCGACAACTTTATTACATACTACAAACCCGAAGAAACCAATGGTAATTTTTAAAAAAAAATAAGGCCATGCAGCATAAGTATATTTCAGAGAATTATGTAATATGTGTTAAAAAGAAAAAATAATAAACATACATTACAACTGTTAAAAATATAATGCGTTTATATATATATATATATATATATATATATATATATATATATATATATATATATATATATATATATATGTACTTTACTTTGTATTAGCTCATCATTGTTATTCTAAAGGGACTTAGTCCCAGAGAATAAAATTTAATTTTCTATTCTATTCTATTCTATTATATATATATATATATATATATATATATATATATATATATATATATATATATATATATATATATATATATATGTATGTATATATATTATATTTTTTGTTAATTATAGATTAACAACAAAGTTTACAAGATTGTTATTTTTATGACAACATATGATTTTACTTCGACAAATATTTATCATAAAAGAAGATCAAGAAGGAGATAAATCTAATATTTTGTATCTAAAAACAGACATAAAGTGCATAGTGGAATAAATTTATTTTGCATAACAAAACTGGGTACTTCTTGTCTAAGCGGCCGTTTTGAAACCTCACTTCTTATCTAAAGTCATGTCATCATATCACATAACCTCCCTCTTCTTATCCCGCCAAACTTTTGAGTTATTGCATTGTTTAGTTTTCAATTATTCCCTTATTACGTTCACTTATTAAATTGTTTACTTTTGGTCCGTTTGTGTTTATTTTAATTTTTTTTTTTAGTTTGTGACCCCTTGGTGTTTATTTTTCATTTTATTTTTCGTTTATTTTCGTCATATTATGGATCTTCTTAGAATATGGGATTTACCGTCTTCAGAAGAACAGGCAATTCAGTATTTTCAAAATGTTGGGGTAATTGCCGACGTGAACGAGGTCATCGAATGAAGTTAACCAAGAAGTCCAAATGGAGATGCTTTCGTAAGATTTGTGACACAAAACTTTCAATAAGGAAAGGAACATGGTTGGAGGGCTCGAGGATTTCGTTTTTAACAGCTTTAAAATTGATTTATGGGTGGTTCCATAGCTTGACAACGATGAAGTGGGGCAAAGAGCAGCTGAAACTTTCCTGCGGAGCAATGGTAACGTGGAACAAATGTCTAAGAGAGGTTTGTGCCAATGACATGTTATACAGGCCAAGAAAAAAAATTGGAGGACCTAGCAAAGTGGTTGAAGTAGACGAAAGTCTTTTTCTAAACGAAAAAATCATGTGGGGAGAGTTTTACCTCAGCAATGGATGTTTGGTGGAGTTTGCCGAGAAACAGATAAATGATACATCTTTTTATTAAACAGATTTTATATTTTTTCTTTTCTATGCAAATATTTTCTTTTAAATGTGTTTTTTTTTTTATTTCATTTTGATGTTGTATATGTACATATCTTCTTAAAGTGTTTTCTTTATTATTTCATTAATATATTTGTTGTCAAATAAAAGTATTTTTGTTGTTATTACATTTGTTTTTGTATCTGTTTACACTTTCAATAATACGAATTTAATACAATAATACGAAGATATGAAGTAGGAGAAGGCTTATCACTGCGTTATGGGAGTTATCAGTGTTCAGGTTATAAACATTGGCAGATAGCAGTCAGGAGCGGCCCCCTAGACAAGAAGGTAATATTAGATTCTAGAAAGTTAATATTAAGTTATTTTACGAACTCCACGTTTGAGAACAGCCTACATGCGTCATGGATGTACAATTAAATAAAATCAAGTTCAAACGAATAACAATAAATTCCGTTCATTTTATTGTGAATAGTAACAATATTAAGAAAAAATATATAATTTTTAAAAAATATAGAAATTTTATCAATCCTGAGGGACGTATTCCTCATCTACAAAACACCTTTGTAGATCGATAGGAAAATAGACATCTACGACAATTTTTGGTGTAGTTATCGGGTTTCTTTTACTACACATTACGGCTCTAGGCAAATATATTTCATCCCATGTATCGCTGCATGTCAACATCAAAAAGAGTCTTGAGAAAGATGTCAATTTTCCTAAAAGTCTTCCAAGATGTTTCAATAGATATAGAAGTACATTCCCTCAGGGAGGATAAAATGGCCCAATTTCTGTAGTCAAGTTATTTAAATTAAAATTATTTTTCATTTTTTTGTTTTAGTTTTTAAAATATTAAAAATTCTTTTTCATTTTATTCACCTTTCATCCACTGATTTTCAATGATATAATAATCATGTGTGGATGTAAAATTAAAGTTTTAAAAACAATTATCATAACATATGATATCATTTCAAATCAATTGATAATCAAAATATTAACTCCAATAATACAAAAATTTCAGCACTTTGAGCTGAAGTTGTTTCAAAACATTCACGGAATCTGAGTAATTATAGCTCTGGATATTAAAAATCGATCATCTCATCAGGTCAATAAGCTTTTTAAGTATCTTATAACGGATTGATAACTTTACACAGTAATATGACAGAATTTTAAGATCAGATTATTTCAAAACAATCACGAAATCTCACTTAATAATTTGAGTAAACAAAAAATCTATCCAGCAGTTCGCTGAAACAGCGTAACTCACCGAATAATTTGAGACGCTGGATCTATTTTTAAGTTAGACTTAAAAATAGATCCAGCAGTTTGCTCAAAAAACCGTTACATAGCTTACCAAACACATAACCCCCGTTTCGTTTCACTTAGTCGTATAAAAAACTCACATAGCCAGATTCATAATTGGCATTTTGAATTTAAAATGAAAGCCCAATTTAACAATTTCTTTTTTAAATTGATCAAATGTCCTTAAAAAGGCATGATAATGAAGTGGTGCACAACTCATGGGACCAGCAGCAGAGCCATTGCAAATTAAATCATTCGGAAACCCCTCGGAATCGAATTCCCTTCACCCGTTAAAATTAATTACCCCCAATGTGATTATCCTTTATGTGATTATTCAGGCATTAAAACATTAATATAATCTTATTTATTTGATTATATGATACATATTCATGTTTTGCAAACTTAATTCATACCTGTAAATGTAACGTGTAACTGTTTGTTAATTTTATTTGAGTCTCAAAAGAGTTCGTTTTCGAAATCTTCCAATTAGACCTCGATTAGACCCAGGGCCGAAAAAAGGAGAATAATACAATTATGGATAATATGTCATTATAAAATGGATGAAATGCTGAACTCCCTCGCTTACAGTTTCCAGATTCAAATTTTATTTCCTGAGTTATTTTAATCTATAATTCCAATAAAACTCGTTATCATTTGGTTTTCGACACTATTTTTTTCCATTTTCGCATCTCTAACACGGCGTTGCTTTAAGATACAATTTTAAATAATTTCTCATATACAAATATTTGTTCATGTTTGAGAGGCTTTCTAGTGTAGGTAATGATATATTCTATTTTTGCATCAAATATATTGAGCAAAATTAGAAGAAAAAAAATCCTTTTTTTTTAGCAATCTTGAAGGTAGGTCGAAAACCTGAACAGTTCACAATGGTACGGTAGATAAAAATAAAATTACTTAACTTTTTGCAATATAAAGTGATAACTTTAGTAGATTATTGTAAGCCAGACAAAATAAACTGGTGGGTTATTATTACTTCGGAGTTTGTAATGGAGAGTATTGTTTGGAAAGTCTCCTACAATTCAAACTTATGGTCCAATTGCAGATACACATCAGGCCAGACTCCCCTTCTAACATCACTATAAATTGCATATCATTCTGTTTCTTGTAACTATTTATTTTAAAAAAGTCCATGTTCCCATAAAAACAAGTGAACGCACTGCCTCAAAATGGCGTCCAATCATAGCTGGCCGACGACTTCGACTTTAGTTAGTTTTTTGTTCACTGAGAATCCAAATTTGGCTTGATTTCGTCATAGTTGGTCTTTTATTAAAGATGGGTAGTCAGAAAATAATAAAATATTAAAAAATAATTGGATTAGGCATTAAAAAACACAGGGAAAGTCAATTTTTTAAGAAACAAATTTTCAAGTTAAAAATCAAGCGTCGTTTGTATTAAGCCAATAATTAAGCCAAATAATTTCATCATATTTGGTTTATTGAAACTAGATAGTCAGAGAATAATAAAATATGACTTACGCAATAAAAAACGGCAGTAAAGTAAATTTTGTTTATAAAAAAAATTTCAAGTCGAAAATCAAGCGTTGTTTGTAATTAATTGTTTTTTATTAGTGATATATGAATTTTACTGAACAACCCGTGAACTATTCATTATATGTAGTTCAGACTAGGTATGTATTATTTTAGTTTATAAACAGGTATTAATATGACTCATTTCCAGGGAAATATATACAATTTAAATTGCCTCTAAAGAATCAGTAAATATACAAAACAAAGTGTTAAATTACGTTAAATAAAAAATTCAAGATATTCAGGAAAATAATTTTAATTAAGTTTTATTATTATGATTATATCATTTTTACAATAGAGGCCTTCTTTAACGACTTTCTTAAAGAATAAATGAAGTAAAATTATTATAAAAAAAAAAATTAAAATTAAAATAATAAATTAAAAAAAAAATTGTGAAATTTTTTTGGACATTTTAATTATTGCATTAATATTTTTTCGTCAAGATAGTCAATATAATAAACCAAAAACGTTATAGATTTATGTGTACTGAATGGTGTTGTATAGCCCTGTAGGCACCCACGCCAGTACAGCTTTTCTGCCGCTTACTTGCGTTTTCTACGCAACCGCTTGAAATATTATATAAAGTAATCAGTGTTTTAGAAAGAAAAATATATTCTCCAGATGTTTTATTTCAGCACGTTTTGTGTCATTGTTGGCCATTTAATTACAAATGACGCTTGATTTTCAACTAGAAAATTTTTTTCTTAAAAAATTGACTTTATTGGTGTTTTTTATTACCTGATCCAATTATTTTTTAATATTTTTTTCATTTTTTATTATTTTATGACTACCCATCTTTAATAAAAGACCAACTATGGCGAAATCAAGCCAAATTCTGATTCTCAGTGACCAAAAAACTAACTGTGTCAAAGTCGTCAGTCCACAATGTTTGGACTCCATTTTGGAGCAGTGCGTTCACTTTTTTTTTAGGAACATTGGTTTTTTTTTTTTTTTTTTATAAATATTTATAAGGAACACAACAATAAGCAATTTATAGGGATGTGGTGGGGGTGCACGGTAGTGGGATAAGGCCAACAGACTAACAATAAAAAATTCGTATTTCTGACTTCAATAATCTCTCCTATAAAACTAAAACCTTCACTCTTTCTTTTCTTGCCCGTTCCTTCGGAAATTCCCTGCCATCTAATAACCTGCCTCACGCACCTTCTTTAACCTCGTTCAAATTCCTTATTTTCCAGGATTTTCTCAAATACTTGTAAAATTCTAAATCATTTCAAAATATGATCGTAGATGAAAATGATGGGAAAGAAAAATATACCCGTTTTCCGACTAATTGGCTGTTAATTTTATTTTATGTCAATGTTTTTCGTACGTAATAAACCAAAGAACTATCTTTTGAAATAAACCGTGGTAAGTATTTCTAGAAGAAACGTAATTGTAAAGAAAAAAATATCATTTTGAATGGTTGAAAGTTTAGTATTTTTTTTTTATCTTACTTCTTTTTTTTTTCTTAAGGCAACCAAAACAAAAGAACTAAAACGAGCAAGAGAATAAAGCATAAAATATATCCAAGAAGTATAAGTGAACAATGAAAAAGTTAAATTGTTTAGAAGAATGGAAAAATTATTAAAATATAAATTAGTCTTATTAAGCTCTAACGCAATACTACCAATGTGATCAACATATTTTTGAATGAAAAAACTTTTTTTCTTTTTAATTAATGCGAAATTTTGAAACAAACTCTTTTCCTCCTCAATCCGACCCCTTTGCTAATTGAATATTGGAAAAAGTTGATGGTCGGACTGGAACTTTTAAATCATCCAGCGTTTAGTTCCATATCCATATTTTAAAAATTTTATTGCGAAGTGGAATTAATCGTAGAAGTGGAAAACTCTAACATAGAGTGGTCTGAAAAACTTTGAGTACAAACCACGCTTCAAGCATGCGCTATTGAGTTTATGGTAACTAATTACTACGTTCAATTATCTATCTATTTTATTTTCCACTCTTTCCTACCTTTAGAAATACGCGGGTTTGTCGGAGTGGGATGTTTCACATGACTGCGCGAAAAAAACATTACAGCAAATTTATTCTATAGTCCAAATAACAAAGAGTCACAAAATGGTATGTTTCTGAGCGAATGTGAGCAGTCAAGCTCTAAATCGAAAAGTTGTGGGAAACTGAAATAACGCGTTTGAAGGAAGCATAGACCTGAAATGTTGCAAAAAAAAACTGAAAGTGGCACTTTACAGGATCGATTTCACACATTTTTATAAATTCCTCAAAAATGACTGTAAGAGGGGTGATTAATGTAATGGAGTGGGTGATATAATATGAATACCAGTAGCGAAGGTATTAAAGTAGTGATGGAAGGTTGGAAATAAAAATCATCAATATTAACTTCGCCCTAAATTAACTGACATCAGCCATAAACTAGAGCAATTTGATAATTAACTAACTGAGAATTTTCTAATTCCGTAAGCAACAGCCGGACAACTGGGATTTCGTTTAAATGATGTAAAAACCTAGTACATGGCCTCCAAGTTTGGTTTATATAAATTTGAAAAAGTGGATGAGTTCGTCTACCTGGGATCACTGCGGGAAATGAGATTACAAACAAAATTAAGAGGAGAAAAATCATGTTAACCCATGTTTATTTTTGGGCTAGGAAGACATCTATGGAGCAAGTATCTCTCAAGAACAACAAAATTACGGTTTTATAAGACGTTGATCAGGCCAGTCAGAAGAGTCGGTCAAACATATCTGAGGAGGGGTAATCAAGAAATATATAATTTCCTTGGTGAATCGACATTGTGAAACGTATTAGGATCTGGAGATTGAGGTGGGCTGGCTATGTAGCACGCATGCCAGAAGATGAGATCTTAAAAAAAATAATGAGTGAGGCCATTCATAGTATCAGGCGTAGGAGAAGAACTTGTCTCGCGAAGAAGGATGGATGGCGTAGCAGAAGATGCTCGGATGATCCTAGGGCTCAGAGACTGGAGTATTGCTGCCCAACTGCGTTCAGACTGGCAGGAGTTATTGAAGGAGACCAGGGATCAGTAATGGTCTGTCGAGCTAATGGAAGAAGTTGTAGTAAACAGTTCCTTATTGGATCTTCTCTTCCAGGCGTTTTTATTCTGATATAACAATTCCTACTAACATTATTTTTTTCATAATAATTAAAAAAACAGGCTCAGTCCATAAAGCTTTAGACTCTGAGGGCCAGGGATCGTGTCTCTGTTGTACATAAGTCTAAATTACTGAACGTCTTTTTAAAAACTTTTATTCACTGGGAAGGATCACAACATACAGAATAACAATAATAGGTCTAACAATAACAGTGACCGAGCGAGCTAATGCACGTATTGTGCAAAATACGCATTGCCCGCAATCTGATAAACCGATGAATACGAGTTCACATCTTGGTGGTGGTGTGCTTTTAACTCTAACATAAGTTCTGCGCCGTCTCCCCTGGCTCAGGAAAAAACCCATAAAACCAAAAATACAAGAATGGAGAGGGGAAGGAATACTATAAAAATATATATCCAACACATGAAAAACAAACAGGTCTAGTTGCCGGGATTATTTTTACTGTAAAAACGTGTAGTCAGCTCTTAGTTTATGAGGGTGTGTGTGTTTATTTTATCATGTATATAGTAACTCGATTTTATTAAGTTATTCTGAAGGATATTCCGACATCCTACCTTCTCGAAGTTTATAAATCTCTTAAATCAATAAATATAAAAATGTAGATAATCTATAATATTCAAGTAATGTTAGTTCATTATATTCATAGCGATTGAATGGAAAAAATACTTCTAACACTTCCACAAATCAATCACACAAAAGAATTAGTCTTTGTTATATCTACTGTTGCGAACCTGAAAATTATAAGTTTAATGAGATTCGTCGAGTTTATAATTGCTTACGAGTGGTCCTAACGGCTTATTTAACATGGTGGAATTTCGTTTTTGTTTTTAATTTTATTTTTTGCCTCTTAGAAATGTTCATTAAAACTTTACAGAGACCTCAAGCTTAGAATAGAGTAATTATTCTGCCTCAATCTCCACATTTTTCTCCCCCTTTTTTAAACATTCTAACGTCCCACTCATAAACTTTCGTGATTAGCCTACAAATAACCTGATAAAAAGTTTTAATAAAAGTGTTTGAAGTTTTAGGCCAGCTTTTTAAGGTTCTATACAGTTAAGGTCTAAATTAGTGTAAGGACATTTAATTTAAAAAATCCATCAAGGGATAAAAAATGTCATTTTCGCGTTGAAATGATGATTCTGCAGCTATTAAACCAAAAGTGGTGTTGTAGTTTTGAACATTAAAATTATTACGAACAAAAAAAAAACAATATAGTAATTAATCGGCATAAATTAAGAATCGGTTAATTTAACAAGCAGAGGGTTTTTCTTTTTTTTTTTTTTTTTTTATTGAGCAGTTAAGCAGTATCTTATTTCTAAATTTATAGTCCATAGTACAGACCCCTTTTTATCGGAGGGCAATCTTTTTCTATTTAATTAGTTACGTTTAATTAATTTAGTTAAAACTCGTAAATATCCATTTGCTCTCTATTTGTAACGTAAGATAATTTGATAATCAAGGCGTCCTTCAAAAATATTGAGCCGTTTGGCGTGATTTACATCAGCAAATTTTCAAAATAACGAGGTTACATAGGGCAAACGGGCCAATACTTTTGTAGGCCATCTTTCTTATCGATTTTGTGATCAAATTATCTTACGATCCAAATAGAATGCAAACGGGTATTTACAAGTTTTTAATGCCTAATGAAATGCCAAAATTGCCCCCTGCAGATTGAAAACGCCCTAATTCCAAGAGTTTTTGTAAATAAAATAGGTTACGAGGAAATGTAACTATTTACGAAGTTTCAGGCGGATGTTAATAATTCGATAAAAAGGGGTTTGTACTACAGACTATTAACCCAATAATATTTTTATTTGTAAACGTGGATTTCTAAGCAACTATAAACATTTAATAAAGCAACAAATTTTGTGATTTGTTTTTCTTTAAGGTGGACACGGTTTTTATTTAATAAGTAGGAATTGCTCAAAAACTGTTCAAGATAATTAAATAAATTTTAATTTATTTAAAAGTAAACGAAGCATAATTTTCCTTCAGAAAACAGTGATTAAATTTACTAAGGTCGATAATAAAACGGACTTTCCAGATATAATAACGCAAAGCCGATTACGCCGAATTATATCACGAATAGGGATTACAGAGATATGCTGTTCGGATATGGGTACTGAAACTGCAGCGGCCATATTAGTTCTTCGGAAAGTCCCTTTTATCACTAACCTTAGTAAATTTAATCACAGTTTTCTCGAAGAAAATTTTGTCTACTTTACGATGGTGTACTTACAATTTAATTATCATGAATATTTTTGAGCAATTCCTTCATATTCATATACAAACGTGACCACCTTCAGAAAAACACAAAATCGGTCCTAACTACTTTTCTGTTCGAAATCGGTCCAAGCATTAAATGAACCTTTTTTATAAAAATTTTTCTACAATCACACCCTAGAGTTTAGTCATTAATAACTGTTTTATGTTTAATTTTCCTCAATCTAATTTTAACTATTTTATTAATCATTGGGTATAGAATTTCTAATGTCCTATTAAATCCTTACACTCTGGCCTTTGACTCAGATATTAGTTCAGTAACGACCAGTTCAACCCTGCCATGGGAGAGATCAAAGAGTTTTCAATATTCATCAAATGCTTCTCGCCTCCATATTCGATCAGTTGAGAACTTTGATATCTCTTTTACATGGAGATCAATTGTCACACTTCAAGTTTTGATTAATAATTAACTATTGCCCAAATTAAAAAAAAAAAAAGTCCAAATATTTCAGTTTCCTCTTTCAAACCTCTCCTCTTTAAAGACCTACTCCTTTCTCAATCCGACTGATTACGAAATATACCTAAGAGAAATATCTAAGTACCCTCAAGAGTCTACCTCAATTTATTTAGGTTATTTTAGATTCTTATATATATGAACAATTTTCTTGTTCTTTTCTTTCTCTTCTTCAGTATTTTTATTGTTAATCAACTCTTATTGTAAATATATAATTTATTTGTTACCACACAGACATACAATCTGTACTAAAGGGACAACAGTTTCAGAATATTAAAATATTTTTTCATTTCATTTCATTTTTCATATCATTTCATATCAAATATTGATTGTTATTAGATTCCTTCACTTGCAAAAGCATTGCTATAGTATTTATGAGCAGGAAATAAAAATGCGTGAGTAGCGAAGCTCCGTGACTAAGTTTCCATGTTATTATTTTTTTTAAATATGAAAAGAAATTAGATTATTTCACTGATGCTCAATTAGAAAATAAATGCTTTGGCAATTATTACAAAATGGTTTATTAATTTCAAAATATTATAAACTAAATATGTATGGCGAATCCCTACACGCAACTTTCCCTACCACATAAGGAAAATTTTGGTTGCGAAGATAAGAGCGTTTTGTAAATATTTATTTTTTTAATATATTTATTGAACTATGTAGTTAATTAAAATGATTGTTAAACGTGTATTAGGGATTTACTGGCAAATTTATAGATTTCAGCTATCTAAAAAAAATCAATGGTGATCGAATTTCTTTGGGAATGAGTAAAATGATCTGATTTAAATGATTACTTTTTTGTTTTTTTATTTTATAACGAATTTCGTGTATGAAATGTTACCTAGTTTGCTGCAATAGGAGTAACTAGGACAATCGAAATGTAGTGGAAAAATAAATATAACAGTATAACTGATTAAAAGAACCTGTACTACTAAATACGATGAACGGTCTTGGGTTCAGTACTTTATAAAGGAGTACTGTTTCTATGTAACGGTTGTGCAAGAAGAGGATTTAACCAAGATCACGCTCAACCGCCAGATTTTCCTGCTTGATTAATTATTGAATTAATGATGCTTACTTTATAGAGGATGGCTGTGTCTCAGTAGGGTCTTCCGACCCCAGAGTCGATCTATGACTGATGAAAAAGAATATACAATTTATCTGCCATCAGCACTACTCGAACCTGGGACCTTGAACTTCGGAAGTCAGCGGCAAACCACTGAGATATTGGGTGGATCCAATACTTAACTGCTATTTCTGAAAATTTCATAATCATGTTTCAAGGATTCTGAAAGGGATATAAGCGCTAAATAAAGTTTTCTGCAATTATAATTCAGTTTAGCGAACTTCCTTGCAAAAATTTCATGTGTTTACTATAATGTATTTATGTTTAAAAGTAGCTGATTTGTTACTTTAATTGTCGATACCTTATTTTTTTAAATCAAAATAAATAATTACTGCCTACTAATACACATCATTTCCAAATCCCACCACAAGCCGTAGAATAAATATTCATGTCCCACCTGATGAATGGAATTCCATCACTCTCAGTGCCGCTAAGCTCTGCCAAATCCCCTTTCCACCTAAAACCCACGCGAAGACAGCTGGGAAAAGCCTCCCTTAACCAAACTTGCCCGCTTAACATCGTAATTTATTCATCCCTTCCTTGGGGGCTATTATATATTTAACAGATCCGACATCTAGAAAATATAGGAGCATAATTAGTTGGAGATTATTGTAACCCTTATCCGCTTTGAACGTGTTTTCTCACAAAACAAAAAACTTGGAAAAGCAAGGCGTTGAGTAGGAGTTTCCGTTGTTGATATCCTTTGTTGCTCTCTTCAAAGGCAAAGGCTGTGGGGCTTGTTTTGTTCCTTCCGCTCAAGGCTGTTTTTCTTGTGGTCATGTAGAATTCAATGTATATGAGCCTTTGTCCATATAAAACATCTAAGCCCTACAAACACTAAAACCTACGAAGCTTTATCCTTAATAATCAATGGAATACGAAATGGCGTGACAAAGTTTCTATAACCTAAGGAGAACTTCAAGAGTCAGGAGAAGGCGATAAACATAATTTAGAACTGTAGAATGAACTAATATACATTTTAAATTTATTTCATACACTGATTTTAAACATTGTTTTCTTGCTCGTTTACATTTTATTCAGTTCATCGACAAATCGTAATTTAATGATATCTCCGATCGGTTATCAGAAACATTAGTCTAATTCAATGATGTTATTTTTAATGAAAATATATTTTGAAAAGATATGAATATTAGATGTAAAGATTATCTAAATAATACCCAAGGATTTAAACAAAGTTCAACTATTGTAACAGTATTAATGGCAGAACTAGGTATGTTGATTTAGTGACAGAAAAAGTTTAATGACACAAGAATATTCTTCTAAAATACAATTTTTGTTGGGGAAATTTTTCAGAGCCGCAAGAGCGGAATAAAAACGTTGATCCAGTGCCAAGAGAAGAAACCAGAAGCCTTGACCCGCTCCAGCGAGGTCTGATATTTCATTTCCCCTACCTTGTAATCGACTAAGTTTATTCCTCTCAAAAGCAGATTAGGCCTCCAAAATAATAAGGCTAAGGGCGATATGCCTGGATTAATTTAGATAATATCTCAGTCCGTTTGCCACAAAATTTTGGAAGGCCTATGATGTTAAACTCTAAAGGTTACGAAGACCAAGAAAGTTGATATATCACACTAACATTACATTTTTATGGCTTAAAACAATCTTCGGTTTATTTAAAATTCCCTAACAAAGTAAAATGTTGATGATACTAAAATTTTACGTATCTAATTTTAAATTTCGATCATATTTATTTGCCTTGCCTTAATCCAAGACCAAAACGAGTCTTGAGCATTCAATCTTGGCATTGTGCAAGAATCTTAAAGCTTATTGCTATTTATTAAACATGTTACTTTAGATCTTAGAAAAACGTTACAGAATAGGTACATTTAGATGTTTCATTGACATTAACATGGTAAAGACCAACCAAATTAATAAAATTAAGTTTTCAATACATTTAAGGCATTGTCAAGAAAAATGTTGATAAGTGCCTCCTACCTCGGAATGGAAGAGTTGTTAAGTAAAGACAATCTATACATTGTCACCAATTATTTAAATAAAAAATCTAGTGTGTCTACTCGCACGATTTTCCTATCGATTTTAAACAATTTTTTTTTCAAATTTAAATAATTTCATTAAAAATAACACAATTAAATTAGACTAATGTTTCTGATAACCAATCGGAGATATCATTAAATTACGATTTCTCGATGAACTGAATGAAATTTAAATGAGCAAGAAAACAATCCTTAAAATCAGTGTATAATATGCATATCCGTACTTGTGCGTACATAAATTAATTGGTTAATTTAACAAGAAATAACATTTATGCTATGATTTGAACTCGCCTGATTTTTAAATTGTAAAGAAATCTTTCCATTACATTCTTAAATAGTTTAAAAATCACTATTCATTTATTCATTAGTATATGCACTTGAACGTCTGGTATATCAAACAGATATAACAATAATAATTGGTAATTGGTTGACTGTCGTGGATAATGAAGAGAAGAATAGTTTGGGTGGTCAGTCAAAAAGGAAGGCAAAAATAAATGATAATATTTATTTTTTACATATGCCGACGTTTCGACCTGAAGTTCAGGCCTTCATCAGGGCTAAGAAAATAACCAGATAACAAGGTATGAGAAACATAAGTAGTGATGGTAAAAAAATAAAAAATAAATAATAATAAAAAAATTAAAAAATAAAATAGATAAATATAAAGTAAAATGAAATTGTTAGAATAATGACTAAGAACTAAGAGATAAATAATAATAACCGTTACAAAGTGTGGAATGATGAAGTAGGCATAATCAAAAAGGGTGACATAAGTGTTACAATGGGAATCTTAGAATAAAATGTAAAACATAAAAAAGAAATATGAAGTTATATAAGAAATGAAAATAAATAGTAAAATTAAAACATTGAGAATGGAGTAGTTAGATAGAAAATTGAGATATTGTAAAGTCTATCAAGATGTACAGACAATGTATAATATAATAAAGAGTTAAAATCAGAGAAAAGGAATGAAAGGAAGGAGGGAAGAAATTGAGAAAGCTGAAATAAGAAATAAATAAAAAAAGTATTACCTGTCTCCTTAAGTGTTGCAGGGAGAATAAAAGTCGTTACAAGGGAGGGGGAGAGAGAAGAGATGTGTATATATAACAATTATTGCGAAGTGCGACTGCACAGAACTGCAAATAGACTGAGGTCGAAGTGAGGGTCCAATGTTCAAAGTAGTAGGTTATATTAAAATTCAAGAATTTATTTATTTTTAAACATAATAGAACAATTAATAAATACTTATATCCATACTTGCAATGTATAAATTTAGAATCGGTTAATTTAACATGCAGAGGGTTTTTTTTTTTTTTTTTTGGAAGTTGAGGAGCACCGTATTTCTAAATTCAGCGTGAATTATCCACTGTTTTTTTTTAAATATTTGAAGGTCGCGATTTATTGATGCAGTTAAACTTCTGTTACATCAAAAAAACTGTTATGATAATTGAAAAATTTATCTTTACAAAGCTGAAACTCTTCGAAGTACCATGTTCCAATGGGCATAGCCACGTGGTATCTAAATTACACAAGTTAAATTAAAATAAATTTAGTTATTTTTTAACACAACAGGACTTTTACATTTACTTTCAAGATTCTACTACATATATCAATTATTCATTAATTTAATAGTCAGTAACACTTATTTAATTCCTTCATCAAATAGTTTTAAAATGACGATTTAATTGTAGATGTAGTTTTACTTCAGATAAATAGAAAACATAAAATAAATAGAAAGATGTGCATAGATATAAACCTGAAACTTTAGCAAATACTGACAGAAGTAAATGAAGTGGGGTACTTTTATGTTATAAGTAGTACACTATAGAAAAATAAAGAATTTTAATTATTTTCATCCGTGTCATACAAAATTATTAAAACATTTATGTACATGCTTGAAGTTATACAGGTATATACGTATATTAAGAATTGGTTAATCGAACTGTTAATAATAAATAATAATTTAATTGGAATTTTTATCAGTACCTTATTTCCAAAACACATAGCAATGTGCGATTTCGTTGATGATTCAAACGTAGTAATTTATTAGGAGTTGCAATTAATATCTTTCAAACGAATAAAAAACTTCATAAATAATAACGAATAATAAATGAATTTCATTTACGAAATACATTGGTTCATAGCTGACTCTAGTGTGAGGGCGAAGTACAATTTTCTAACATGCCCAGACAGGTATGGTCCAAAGTTTAAACAACGGTTTCTCATAGAATATTTTAATTTTCAATTATAGGTCATAGAAGCATTTTTAAATATTTATGTACATTCTATTAGTTTTATAATTCCATTCACTGAGGTATGGTTAATTTAAAAATGAATATTTATTACTGAATATTTAATGGTTGACCGTTGCATTATAAAGGAAGGAGATGGTCCGGGGTTGCGGTCATAAAAAGGATAAATAGTGGTAAAACTATTTTATTGAAAGCCAACGAACACACCTCCCTGAAGAAGACCTGCAAAGTCGGGTCGAAACGTTGGCTTTCAATAAAATAGTTTTACCACTATTTAGCCTTTTTATGACCGCAACCCCGGACTATCTCCTTCCTTTTTGAAGATTTATTACATTCGTCAGCACCTTATTTTGTAATATCTGAGAAGTATCTAGTTACTTTCTGAAATATTTGTAAATCCTTCAGTTCTTATTAACAGCAATATACTTTACACAGCAATATACTTGTTCTTATAAACAGCAGTTATATCTGAATTAACAGTAACTCGGCATAAGCTTATTACGAAGCGCATCGGTACACAGCTGACACTAAACTGAAGTGACGATGCAGTATGCCAGTGTTACCAACCCTCAATAATAAATAATAATATCATATTTTTTTTAAAATTATGTAAATCCTTGTAGCTATACTCCTGGAAAAATCGTGGAAATAACTATAAATTGTACGTTTAAAGATTTTTTAAAAATAAAATTAGTCAAGAATATGACATTAACTCAAATTAGTGCAACTATCGATGTCGTGTCTATGAATACAATTGTACAAAAATATTAATACTTGTAAGATGATAAAAGTATAATAATTTTAAAAGATTTATAAGTCTAACAATACATAGGGTAAGTTCCTTAATTCAGGGCGGAACTCGACGTTCTAAACTGGGCGAAAAGATGTCACCGATGAATTCAGCGCTGACACACACACACTATATATACATATATATATATCCCCATTATTTTCTTTTTGATGTTAATGTTTCGAAAAGAAAAATGATTTTTTTAAACGTAAGAAACAAGTTTACTAAAATCTGAATGGAATTATATTTGGTTTCAGAAACTATTCAACGAACTCTCTTTAAACACTGAATAAAACTAAATAAACTTTAAATTCAGGCACTGTACTCCTATGTCCTATAAATAGGGAAACGAGTTATAGTCCGGTTGTTGAAGATAATTGTTTATTCTGAATAAACAAATATTTATACATATATAAAAAGATTGCAATACATATATTTTAATTTTTGTTCACTTCTTCGATTTTATTTATTAGCATCTAAATATCCTTTGTACTCATACCTTTTTACAGTAGATTTTATTAATTTTGAAGACTCTATAAATAATTATCATTACTAAGAAACGAATATACATACATATCTAATTACATACGTTGATTAATTGCCAATGCATCTATACTGAATATATCGGATAGCGCATCTATATATGTGAACATACTAAAAGTAAATGAATATATTGTATATAAACTAATGTACATATTCTTAAGTTTCATTTGAGTGTGAAAGGTACCTAAATTATACACCAAGCTTTAATACTTATAGTTTTAAAGTAATTGATATAAGTTTGTTAACTGTTGCGCATTCGTTACTTAGTACTTGTTTCGATCAGTACTGCACAGATTACGCATGGTTCACAATCAATACAGTAACACTTGTTCAAAAAACACCGAAAACAGTGGAATTCTAAACTAGAATGCTTTTGGCATTCTCAAAACAAACGTGAGTGAAGTGACTCTGAACCACGTGTAATCCGTGCGGTTCTGAACGAAATAATTACCCGTTACTTTAACATGGTTTATTAATAATGAACCATTGTAGCCACTCGGGAAAAATAAAAAATGTTCCCTTTCATAATGTTCATTGACCAGTAAACCATGGGCTAACAAGTACATTTTAATAGTGCGATCATAAAGTCTACCACCAATCCTTTTGAAAGGTAGATTAGAAATTGTAATTCATCTTTAAACAAAACACACCATTTGTGTATACTTATTTTATTATATGGCAACGTTTTGGCCTAGCTTACGGATCTCAAGGAGTCAGTGAGTTTTCAGAATTTCTGTTCAAAAAATGTAGGCCTTCAAATTTAGCCATAAGGTCTTAAAGCATTTAAAATAAGTTCATATTTACTCTGTGCTATCTGAAACGAAGATTAGATAGGCGACCGAACAATTGATAAACTGATGTAAACCATTTTATTTTTCTCTTATTAACCAGGGATGAAAAACATTTGGCAAGTAAGTAAAAAATTGATGCATTCATCTATCCATTTTGTGATCGCCCCATAGAGCATATCCCATGCTTCAGTGATGCTGAATGCAACATCTGAAGGCGTCCTTTTATATTTGAAGAAAATAGGACATGGAGAAAATACACCTGAAGCACTAGATTTTACTTCAAATTGGCATACACCTTAAATCGTTTCTTGGTGCATAAAAGATAAAGTTTGAGCATAACTTTTTGATTCTTAAAGCGAAAAAAAAAACAATCTTTTCTATCTTTGGTAGTAAGGAAGCGAAAAATAATTACAAGTGAAAAATCATTGTTAATATTTCTTGAAACAGCCCCCCTAGCAACAATTATTTAGAACACTAGGCGCTGAGGTTACAAGGCAGCCATCGAGCTGTGACTGGAGGTGCCTCACCATGTGGTTAATTCGCTTGGCTCCATTATTGACGAGCTCTTCAGTCTACAACCCTCGGTCCTCTATATTAATTCGAATGAATATTAATGTCAGCATTGCGGTTTCCTGTTGATAAGGTAAAAAAAAAGGTCCAATGAGGAATTATTTTCTTACTTAATCACTCTAAACAAAATATATAAATATTTTAAAAAAAAAACAATGCTTGAAATGAAATTCGAACTTTTATTTTTAATCTAAAGAGAACAATGGTTGGGGTGATCAGTCAAAAAATATAGTTAAAATAAATAATTAATTATATATTGCTATATTTTTTTTTATTTATTTATTTTTTTTTTTTTTTTGACTGTTCACCTCAACCATTATTCTCTGTAATTATTCACTACAGTTAACCATCAATCCACAATTATTTTTAATTTCTGCAATTTTTATTTTAATTTTTTACTGTTATTACTATTACTAGAACTTTTGTTTCCTAATAACTCTTCAACTAAAGCTCGCACAGAACATTTACTGTTCAAAACTTTTATTTAAAGGTTCTTTCAATAAAAGCTAAGGATCAAAAAATATTGTGATCCTTAGATCCTCTAAGGATTCTAAGTTATTAGAATCGAGTAAATCATTTAAGATAGATTATAATTCTAAGCATTTTATGAAATGTTTATCATTAAGCTATTATTCAAAATTGTATCTTATCTTATATCCGAGACGCTGTGTTAGAGAGGCGAATTAAAAAAGTGTCTAAAGTCAAACGATAAGGAATTTTATTAAAGATAGGGATTAAAATATCTCTAAAACTGAAATTTTTACCTGCATACTGTGTGCAGGGGAAATTTCCGCATTTTATTCTCTTTGTAACGAGCTATAATTCAAAAATGTATTTTGAAGTGAAGCCGATTTAAAAAATAGCAAAAGAAAAAAATATAGCACTTAAAAAACAAACAATAAAGACTGTTTTAAGGATTAAAATATATCAAAATTTAAATACCATAGAGAATTTAGAAACTAATTTGCAAAAGTCGAGAAGTAAGTGATCCAGAGCACAGACCTAATTTTATATATATCATATTTTATTTAGAAATAATAAGTTTTGCCAAACTTGAGGGTATTAATCACTTTTAATCTAAACCCAAACATTGCTGATTTATCTTTTACTTACAGTATCATATACTAAGAACTTAAAATAATAAATTTTTATCTTTTACCATAAACCTAGAACTTTATTACGAAATAATTTCTTAGAACTTTTAGTTTTAAAACTTTTTTTAAGTAAAAACCTTCAGAAATACTAATGGAGCTTTATAAAAAGGTTCCATAAAAGTTTCAACTCCTGCTTAAAATTGAAATAATTATGATTTGAACAATCTTAAAATCAAATGAAAGAATCATTTAAATTTCTCAAAAAGATTACCTGCAAATGAAAAATATGATGTCATTCTACTATTCTTTTTGGAGTCACTTTGAAATTTTGCTCACAATTATGTCATTGGACAACAAAAGAGTCAAATCACAAATGAAAGTAGATAATTTTTTTTTTTTTTTATTGATCTATCCTTTTGGAAAAATACTTTCCAATCGTTGCTGAGTAAAAACCGTTTACTGCAAGATCCAGAAAAAAAGATTCAATTGATGTTTCTTCAATGTCTTTTTATTTATATACATGAGCCTTTTTGAAGGGTTTCAGAAGTGTTTATCCTATCTTCCTAGAAAAGTTTAAAAAGTTACTCGAAACAGAACGAAAAGAGCAATTTTTCTATTTTTTGATCCAGATCCTCTCTTCATCCATTTTTTTTATTTAGATCTATCTCTTTTCATTATACAAAATGCCTACAATTATTTTTTTTTTTTATTTCAATTTATAGTGCATTAGTTTTACAATAAATGTAAGTCAATTTTAATCAAATATATTATATCATTGCCCCATATATTTAGTGAAGTTAGATATTAATTTTTTTGATAATAATTACGTCCAGGAAAGGCTAAATACTCATTCCTTAGCACCTTAAAAAATTCCTAAACTAATTTTTGAAGTAAAAACTTCATTCAAACGCGTTATACTTTTTTTTTTGTGTACAGTGAATTAGATCTAGCCGTCTGATCGCCGATGTGAAACGCTCGGGTAAAGTCAACTGGAGTGAACTAATTGAAGTATTTTTGCATATGGATTAAAATATCTCAGAAACCAAAATTCGGACCTGCACACTGTAAGTGAAAGAAATGTTCATTTCATCCATTTTGTAATCCTAACGTGACCGCCATGTTAGAGAGACAAAAAGGAAGAACGTAGTGTAGAAAACCAAATGATCACTTGTTTTGTTGAACAAATGGATTAAAATATCTCAGAAACTAAAAATCAAATCTGCATACTGTAAATGTTAAGCATTTCATTCTCTTTGTAATGAGTTATAAATTAAAATTATGATTTTAACTTAATAGTTTGCACACAACTATATATAATAATATATATATTTTGTAAATGTTATTACTTTGTGATTGTAGAACAGAACAAATTTATATTTTTCGTCTCGCCTTGTTGGTATTTTTTATTTTATCATGTGGTTTAAAGCACACACCGTAAATTTTGTTTACATTAAAAGTCATTAAAATAGTATTACGGATTTAATATAGCTCTGAAGCATAGATTTGTAAAATTTAATTGTAATAACGTGATCATTTGTTTAAATTATTTAAGTTTATTTTAAATTAGAATTTAATGATAATATTTTAGGTAATACATTCTGTAACCATGAAATTCAGTTCTTGAAAAATAAAATTAATTTGCAAAAGTTGTCTTAACGTTTACTATAGCAGTTGGAGAGATAGCCTGCTCACCCCAATCAGTTTTCAGAACACTTCACTTCAATATTTAAATTTCTCTTAATTGAAATTCAGACTTTGTAATTTTTGCCTTGTTGAACTAAATGATTACCGCCGCGGAGTTGTTAATTGAATTCTCAATTACTATCTTCCACTCTACTTTCTGTGTCAATTGATTCCTCTTGAATATTAATCAGGGCCGGCTTTTGATACGCTAGAGCCCAAAACTCTTTAGAAGATCCACTTTCCTCAAAGGAAAGGGATTTCCTTCCATTATTTAAATTAGGGATATTGGAAAATATATCGATATTTTTATCTGATGCCGTGTTAGAGAGGCAAAAAGGGAAATAGATAGAGTCGAAAAAATTCAAGCGATGATGAGATTTGTTGAACATTTGGATTAAAATATTTCAAAATTTAAATAACATGGAGAATTCAGAAACCGATTTGCGAAAATCAATATAGATATATTTTGAAATTAGCCATGAAAATAAGAAATTTTATTTTCTGTCATATTCTATAGATATGTGATTTTCTGTTCCACTTGATAAAGGTTATACAAATTACTGACATCTGTTACAGAATTTATATTTTTAAAAAATTGAGTGTTTTTGTTAGATATTTAGTAAATGAATTTCAATCAAAAGTATTGATCGCATAATATAGTATTACTTCGCGTATATCATAAACCTTCGGTATTGTAGTTAATACGGTATATAAAAAAATGACTATTTTATCAAATTCAAGATTTCAAAGAACAGTAAATATTTTAATCATATTTAATACTTATCAATACTTCATAATCCCTTTTATTTTTCTTCTATTTATTTTATATTTTTTGTACATATAGTGTGAATGTTATCCTACCTAGCTATAAGTAATGTCCATGTGACAGATTGTTGTAATAATCAATAAAAAATAAATGAAAAAATGATCCCTTTAGAATATTCTTTAAGCTTGGTTAAACCTATTCGACTTTTTCAAAAAAAGCCTAAGTTTAATTATTTGTTTCAAAGAAGAAACAAGACAATGTCCTACGAAATTCTCGTAAATTTATGTCATTCATAATTCATTTAATTTGTTTATTGAGTATTATAACAATCTGTCTCTTGGACTATGGCATTACTGAAAAAAATAAAATAAATACTGTTAATCGCCATCTACTCTCCATGGGAAAAGTAAAAAAGGGAAGTAGACTGGTCACTCACGAACTTACTCATCAGCAATCAGCTAAAGAGGTTAGAAATTTGTGAAAATTTATTGAAAAACCCATGGATTCGAACACCTACCTCATCCACCATATAATCCAAACCTTGGAATATCGGATTACTACTTATTCAGATCCATGGCCCATTTTCTTCAAGGGAAAAAATTGATAATTTAGAGGAAGTTGAAATTGAGGTCCAAGATTTCTTTGACACTATCCCAAAGAATGATATCAGCGTGGGATCGAGCAATTGGCTAGCAGATGACCAATGACAGTAGATAACAATGGACTATACTTTGAGTATTAATTGTATTTTATCCTCAATGCTTCCTACTTTGTTACAAACAAAACCATCCATAGTGACCTTAATGTTTCAGATCTGGCCCAATCCAGATACCTATCCTTCTATAATAAACTTCAGAATCATCCGAACCCTCTCGTTTCTAACCTTGCTTCCTCTTCAATTCCTGATAACTCTCCGAGGCGTCTAAAAAGAAAATGGCCCCGTGATCTCCTAATGTAGATATATCGTTAGAGTGCTACCATTGGGTAGTTACTCAGCAAGTGTTTGCACGTCATTATATCCATATGTTCAAATTTACTAGATCTATTTCTTTAATAGTTGTAAATATCATTAAGAAATAATAAAAACAAAATTGTATTTTATATCAAAGAGAAATAATAATCCAATTATTTATTTGAAAAACGGTCATTTTTTTTTCGTACACCCTATTATTTTTACAGCATGGTATAAATGAGCATTATTCAGGAAAAAGGTTACTAGACTAATTTGTATACAATTATAATTATACATTTTAAATGTTATTACTTTGTGAATATAGGACAAAAAAAAAATATATTTCATATTATTAACCTCGCCTTGATGTTTCCACTTCGTGGTCTAAAGCACACACAACAGTTTTTTTGTTTTTTTTTTAGTCAATACGAATAAATATTTTCTCTTAAAATATCGATTGCAACCAGAGTAGTATGCTTAGACAAAAGAGGCCTCTCATAGAAAGACACTCGAGGGGCGATGGATCGTATAGGATCGAGATTTTCCGAGAGCATTTCAATTTCCTGTTTGGTTCGGTAGCAGCAGCCCCCGGCCTTCCGTTTCCGCTATTTCCTTAGCGCTCTCGTTGGCTAACCTCAGCCGATAATACTCTGCTTGTTTCTCATTGGAAAAATATATTTGTTTTTTTAAAAGAAATCTGAGCTCTGCGTATATAAAGGATTTCTTTTCAATTCTTTTAAACCACAAACATTTCGATAACAAGCATTATAAAGCATTAATAAAATTTTTATAAATAAATATATATAACACGGCTGGAGTTTCCTTACAAGTTTTAGATAAAGATATTTAGAGAATTCAGAAAAGACTATATCAATATTCGGCTCAATCAAGTAAATAATTTCATTTCGATTCTGGAGGTGGATGTGGATCTGACTGAAGATGGATTAGGCTAATAAAATCCCATATAGAATAAAAAAGTTCCATATAATTTAAAAAAATAAATTAAAAATCTGTGGTAGGCATTAGTAGCAGTCGCAGAAAAAGGAACATTTTCACAGAAATAGTTCATTGACTACGAGAAACCATTTGACTTTTTTGTTAGCAATCTATTTTGTTTTCTAGACATATAAACTTGTATCCTTTTTTCATATCTCTCATTAAAGAAAAAAAAAAATGTTAATTTTATCCCCATCAAACCGCATAATCAGAGAAATGTTTAATTTTGGATTTCTTTATTATTTTATTTTAGCATTATGGGGTATCGGGTATTCCCCTAGTGCTAAAACTCGCCTTGTTGATTTTTTTCGCTTCTATCGTGTAGCCTAAAGCGCACATAGTATTTTTTTTTTTTTTAATCGATATACATTATGAAATTCAACCAGAGGAGTTTTGTATGTTTTGGAATATATTTTGTTTTGCAGATATATAAACTTGTAAAATTTATTCATCATTAAGGAAAAGAATTGTTAATTTTATCACCACCATTAATAGCATGCAATAAAATTACCACACTACTACGCTAGTGATTTTATTCTTTTTACGTTCATGAAAACACAAACCACCTTAATGAAAATATCCTGGGAAAAAAAATGCCTATTTTTAACTTACTTTAGTTGATTGCAGGTAAGAAATTTGTATAGAAAGTACATTGTAGTAACAGAGCCAATGTCCTACAACTTCTTAATTAGTACTAACTACCCTCTTACTAATCGTAATTCATTTGGCAGTTTAATAATTAATGTACATCTAATTATTATTTTTTTGCACAGTTTATTTAAATTTCATCGTTTATATACAGAGTGTTTCAGGGTTGTGGCCAATACTGAAAATATGAACTAAGGACTTCAAAACAAGAAAAAAATTATTCTGAAGGTATGTCCGCAAACGCTCCAGGAGATATTCACACCTAAAGATTTTCATTGTTATGAATTATTTACGTTATATTAAGTAAAACGTTATTTGCTCCAACTACTTTATTAATTAAATGCAAACATTGAATCCATATTAAATGTTGTTCAAAGCGATATATATATACATTGACCCGTCTTGCATAGACTTTCAGTGTCAAGTCAAATAATAAAATCCAGAGGTGTCAGGTCTGGAGAGCGCGCAGGCCAAGCCACTGGTCCTGCCCGGCCAATCCATCTCCTAAACAAAGCGTTTGCGGACATACCTTCGCTTTGAACAGCATTTAATATGAATGTAATATGAAGCATGTAAGCATGTAATATGAAATAATTCATAACAACGAAAATTTTTAGGTGTGAATATCTGCTAAACAAAGCGTTTGCCGACATACCTTCAGAGAATTTTTTTTCTTGTTTTGAGGTCATTAGTTCATTTTCGCAGTTTAGTCACTTAACCCTGAAACATGCTGTATATATATGTATATATACAAGGTTCCCGTAAGTAGAGAGAAATATATATAGGAGTGATTATATACCTCAAGAGTTTAATTTATGTAATTACAATTACTTCACGGTAAACTAGAATAAAATCAATTCAAAGAGGAATTTTGAGTAGATAAAATAAGTTCTGTTTTAAAAATGTATCAACCTTCAACTATACTACAGATAAATTACTTTTACAAAAACTTTCTTGTTTAATAAGCTATATGTTCACTTTGATTAAGTTAAGGGTACATTAAGAAATAATTTTAAATGATCAATATTTTAAAAAATTGATATTTTTATTATATATTTGTTTTATAAATAAATGTTGTGTAACATAAATCAAAAGTGTATTAATGCAATTATGTTTATTATAATACATAATGAAAAAATAAATTGAAACTTTGCGTGAGATTATTAGGTTATAAAATATATCTTATAATACAGGATTTAATTTGATGAATACGGGTCTTTTTAGCTATCCCGTAAATATATTATTATATTTACCCTATATAAAACCCTTTTCTGAATTAAAGGTGAATTAATACCACAATATGATTAATGTATTCAATATTAAATACAATTTATTTGCTAGAATTGAAGTCAGTGCTTCTATCTTGATGTTTATATAAGTCGTCGAGTGGAGGATTTCTGCTACCTCGGGAGAAAATAAGATCGTTCTGTTATATTTTCCGCCACTTCCTCTTATACACACCCGTTTATTTATTCAACAAGAGATGGAGTTTGTTCTCAGGTCCACCAACTTGAATATTGTTCCTCCCAAGTGTTGAATAAAATATTCAAAAATTGTATACCATAAGAAATAAGAAAACAAATCCTGTCTTTACAATAAATCACTTCAACTAATATATTTTCATTTTAATAGAAGTAACGTTTTTAAAAATATATGTATTTACTCACTGACGTCAGAAATACTGACAACCAGTGAGTATTGTGTCGGGAAATAGAGTAGTAATAGTAAGGCATTGATAGGCTTGAGGGAGAGGAGTGTCCAGCGGTATCACATTCTGTCTTGATTTTTATGTTTATAGTGAAGCGAGGAGATTCTTCATCCAGATTCTTTACATGCTTTAAATCAGTAAGTTTGTATGTCCGTGTAAGTTTTTGTGAAATCTTTATTATTGCGTTAGTATGTTGTGTTATTATGTGTTAACTGTTGGCATATTTAGATCGTTATGTAATGTTGTTGACGTACCAGAGAGCTCTGATGATAGTCCAGAAAGTTTTTGAAAAAAAGTTCGTAATTAAAGTATGAGGGTATATTTAGCTTTCCAGTATATCTATGAAGAGTTGGAATTGTAAATAAAATAAATGTATCCATAGAAACTAATTTTTTCGTAGAATTTTAAGCTCATTCGAGGTTTTAGGTTAACATCGAAATTTTATTCTGCAAAAATTATTAGGTCAAAACATTAAATAAATCAAAACATTATCTACACATTTATTGACATAGGCAATGTAACTCTATTTCGGTAAATTTAACTGAGCGAAAAAAATAATAGTTTAAAACATATATAAAGCGATACATAAATTTGTATCATGTTATTGATTTTGCCGCCTCAACAATCCTACTCAATCTTTAGATATTTCCTTCCAGATATCTGTACGCTATATATCTCTAATACATCTTTGTTGATTCAATCTATCCATCTCCTTTTTGGCCTTTCACGTGGTACATGGTAACATAGATATATATTAACATATCTCATTAACATTTGACCTTAACGGTCATAAGACCCGTTGCCGTCAATGTTTCTCAGACTTAGGTGACTCTAAGGATTCATGATAGAACATTTTGTAATTTTTTTTTCAGCATTATTTTTCAGTATTTTATTTATATTTATTCTCAATGTATGTTGTTGGTTCATATTTCTGTACATATATCAAGTTTATTTGCTATTTTCAATTTATTCTTATCTATTTTTATTTTATTCTTCAATGTTTATTTTATATATAATCTCTTTAAAATTGTAAGTTAACTTAATTTAATTTAGACTATTGTTTTTTTTTATCATACAAATACACGTCAAAATGAAACGACAGATCTTAAACAAGCGACTGAAAATACTGTACTCACTTTTTTCTAAATCGGGATTGAAAGTTCGACAAAAACTAAATACATACACTTACCTACTCAAACCCATCTGGACATACGCCTCTCAGATTTACGGCTCGACAAAAAAGACGCACTTACAAAAACTACAGTCATTTCAATCCAAAATTTTACGACTTATAACAAAACTTTACATAACGACTTACGACAACTAACTATCGACCAACACATACGTACTCTCTACTCTCGTTTTCATCTCAAACTACATGGACACACAAACAGATTTATAACCGACATGACTACGACTGACATGCCCATCAGGAGGAGACTTAAAAGGAGCTGGATGAGAGATCTCCTCGCCAAAGTAATGACCAGGAAGAGGTACTGCTAGGTACTATCCTTCCTCATGCCTATAATGCCAATCTCATTAAGCCAACAACACATCTGCTGATTGTCAATACGATGACAGGTGCGGATAAACAGTTAAAGATAAAAAAAAAAATGTTTTCACCGTAAAATAAAAATAAGAAAATGCATTATATTAGTATAGACACGGATGATACAAATAAGGATCTGAAAATGGAAATGAAACCACGAACCAGGCGATATGCTGATGTGAAGGTTGAACCATCAGGTATTTTCGACACGCCGAGGTATCGTCTATCCCAAACCAATTAGCTCGCGATGTGAATAGCGGTCAGAACGGCAATTGGCCTGTGAGCTGTTGTAGGCTGCGGTGTTACGGTATCCGAGGCCGGTTTAATAGGTAGCTTGCCAATACTAACAGAAAACCATACTCGGGAATCCCGACTTGAAAAGTTGAAAATGTGTTTAATTACTTATTTCTTGGGAAAATAATTGCTTGTATTAAATTTCTGTCTAATTTTTAGTTTAGAATGTTTCTAAAGAAGTGAATTTAGAAATCTTAAACATTGATTTAGTGTTGTTTTTTTTCGTGATATTTTGTCATTTTCGGGGATGACAGTCATACTAAACGGCCTAATGATTTAGTAGGCCATATTTCATTGATTTTGTTGTAAAATTATCATACCTTTCAAATAGAAAGAAATTGAGATAAAATTCGTGACTTTTAAGAGCCTCATTAAATAGACAATTTTGAATTATATTTAAGTTGAAACAGATCAACTTAAATATAGTTCAAAATGAAAAACCCCCTTTGACTTTTATGCAGCCTAAATTATATCTACTGCTCTCCAAATTTAAAAAAGAAAATACAGAACTGCAAAATATATAGAATTATTCCATAAAACAATTAGCTCACTGCTAGAACATTTAGCAATATTCACCGAATTCACAAAATCGGACACATATACACCATCCGTCTTCGTCCCATCTGATGCTACCAATAAATGTAAATTAATAAATGGGGATATAAGGTTTAAGCCACGTTTCGGAGATAGATTAGATATAAAATATGGTAAACATTTTGAGTGAAATATTGAAGGAATTCGTCATAGTGGGTAGGGAGGGATTGAGAGTTAACATGGCAGGCGATTAGGGTACTAGACATGAGAAGGATTTGGAGGGAAACAGTCAGAGTTCGGTAGAGAAATATTCATAACCAAAAGATATAATAATATATAATATTAATTAACGGCGTTGATGAACAACAGGTTTTACCCCTTTACTATACAACCAACCAAAACAATAGACAATTATTACCGATCTCCTAATTGAAAACGCCCAATTTCTGAGAATTTACGTAAATAAAAAAGTTCTTGGTCAAAATAAGATAAAGCCATTCATGAAATGTTGGACCGATGTTAATTAATTAACTAATTAGTTGGGTGATAAATATTCAGGACGCAGTATTTTTAAAATTTTTTTTTATTTTTGCCAACGTTTCAACCCAAACATGTGGTTCATCTTCAGAGCTGAAAATGTTTTGATTATATACATTATTTTTTATTTTTAGTTTGTATGACTATTTTAATATGTGTATTACAATATTAGTTAAGATTCATGTGCCATCAATCACTATAGTTTATTATTTATAATTAGCGGTCGTATACTATTATATCTCTGATTGTAATTTTAAAAAAACATTTTCAGCCCTGAAGTGACCCACATGTTTGGGTTGAAACGTTGGCAAAAATAAATAAAAAAAATAAATAAAAAAAATTAAAAAAGACTGCGTCCTGAATATTTATCACCATGATAAAATAGACTCGAATTCCTATGAACAGTCGACTAACTTCCTTCAATAACTAATTAGTTAATTTCATAAAAAGGGGTCTGTATTGCGGTCAAGTGACCGTGTAGAAGGCACAATGTATTTTTGGACTAAAACTAGCGCATGCGGACTACTAGGGCCTTCCTTAATTTGTTTACTTGTACACCAAGCAGATAGCGCCATAAAAGAGTGCTCTTCGTCTTATATAAATTTATTTTTAGGATAAAGGACTCTAAAGAAAGTTGCTGTTAAACCATAACCTAATCACTTGTGTAGTCCATTGATTTTTTTAACAGAGACCTCTTTTTCTTAATTGTTAACGGAATAATATAATAAATATTAACAGATTAATCGATTTAGAAGTAAATTATAACTTTCTTAAACAAATATTCGGTTGAATTTTTTCCTTGGCTGATGCCTAAATGTCGAGGTTTTCAGCGAACGGTTCATTACAGCTACGACGGGATCATTATGCAGATTACGACCTTTTAGCGAGTCCTTGTTGTCCAAGCTCTAATGATGCATACAAACTATGAATGGCTAAAAGGCATGAGAATCTGATGCAAGCAGGAAAATGACTTCCCGAAGCTCGGAGTCAAAACTATAATTAATCCGTTACCTCATTAAATATCCATAATGGAAATATCTATAGCGTTAATATATTTTAAACTTTATTCCTAAAAATAAATCTCATGGATAGACACCTCAGATATAAGAATTTTCATATATTTGTTTAGGTCGAACTTTCTGCTCAACGTAAGTAAATAATAAAATCAATTCCGTTTTTATTTGTAAATATTCGCTAAGAAAAATTTTAAGCTATCTAACCTTCGAAAAAAAATTCAAACATTTATAAAAAAATATCTAAGTTACAAAAAGATCTCCTCAAGTTTACAGGTTTATACATGTTTTAACAATACTGTCTCCAATGCTATACATAATATAAACACACGATATTCTAAACTGTGCCGGAAATATAGCGACCTACGCATACGATTCAACAATCGTAACAAGACATAAAAATCCTCACAATAAAGCCTCACAAACTTTATCGTCTAACAAAACTAAATGATTAGTGTAAACTTTAGAAAATTCAACTCAACCATGACGAATTCCAACATATTACATTCACTCTTAGTCATGAAACTTGCTCCCCAATTTACATTGGGACATCTAGACATTTGACAGAAGAATGCCATAGGGATCACATGTTAACAAAAAAAGAAGAATGTCAAATCTCAGACAAGGATTATTATATTGACTTATCTCAAGAAGTTCAAAATTAAATCTAAAACAGAAACTGAGTACATACATTTCTACTTAAGCCCATTAGTCACACTATAAAAGATTTTACGATAATTTACATGGTCTTAACCTAACACCCTCATTCAAGATGTGGCAACTAACATTCCCGATAACAGACTCAAGAGTCTCAAAAGAAGCTGGATGAGGGATCTTCTCGCTTTAAAATCGTTAATAAAATCAAAGAATGTCACTGAGCACTCCTTACCCTCACGCCGATTAATGCTAATAATCATATTCTTCATGATAAAAATCTCACTGATTGTCAATATTTTTGACAGGTGAGATAAGAAAAAAAAATTAAAAAAAAAAATGTTTCTGGGTAATTTTGTTCTGATTCGTATGAGATTTAGGAGGCTCACAAGAAGCTGAATGAGAAGTCTTGTCGCTTAAAATTCTATAATAAAATCAAGATAGGTAGGGGAGCCGCTGAACACTCCACTTCCCCACGCCGGACAATCAATACTAATACTCATATCCTTCTCGATAACAAACTCACTGATTATAAATATTTTTGATAAGTGATAATAATACATAATATTTTTAGATTAAGAAATATCATGCATATATTGGCGTTTAGTGTTCTAAACATTATTTAAACGTAATAAAAGTGAACATAGCTTGGAGCTATCTCTGATTTAAACTTGTGTCCATTCTATCCCAAAATAATTCACATATCTTTCCAATATCTGATTATCATGATAATGATATTAAGATATAACTATAAAAAAAACAGACGTTTCTCCAAAATAAAAATCAACTGCTACCGTGTTATCAGATATTGCTAGATAGTTGACAGTATCTGTCGTGGAGATGGCAGCTATTGTCCCGTTAACTGTCACGTGCAGGTACTACTTTTGAACTGACCCTTATCAAATCTAATGAACGTTTTTAGAGACTGAGCGGGAAAACAGTGTTACATCATATGTATTTTTTGTTTTGTTTTTTTTGCTGTTACTCAATTTTAAATTACTATTTTCAGGATATATACTTGATTCGATGGAGAAACAGGTGATTGATTGAAGGTTACAAACGTAATTTATTTCTCTCTCCAAATTCTATTGAATTATCACAAGTTTAAGTCAATTAACTGCATGTTGATTTCCTTTATCTCTTCCATATTCGTGAGTTAAATAAGTGCAATCAATTGAAGTAAAATTACTGGTGTAGCGGATTCTTCCGCTAAAAATGACGGAAACTTCGGCTTCAAACGATTCACCAACTGAAGTCAACCACGATAATGCACCAGAAGCTATGTCCTGGGAAGTTGTGTCTGGACGAAAACGACATGTAGCTTCAGACAGAGATCCACGTCATAAACAAATAAAGGTTAGTGATACTATTATTACTAACAATCGATTCGAAGTTTTATCAAATACTCCGGAAGATAGACAGCCAGCAAATAATAATCCCATTATTATTAGACCTCCACCTATTCACATAAACGATGTGAAAGACTACACGGCATTAGTAACCTATCTTCACAATGAAGGTGGCCCTAACAGTTTCAGGTTGAAAACGTCTATGAGAGGAGTCAGCGTGTATCCAGAAAACGCAGAAATATACCGTAGGTTAGTGACCAGTCTTAGAAGGGGTGGAGCTGATTTTCACACATATCAACTCCCGGAAGATAAAACGCCTCGAATAGTTATTAAAAATTTACACCACGCCACACCTCCAGCGACCATAAAACAGGAACTTGCCAACTATGGTTACGAGGCAACCAACATCGTAAATGTTATATCAAGATTCAAAACACCGTTGCCAATGTTTTTCGTTGATGTGTCAAAAGCAACGTTCAATGATAAAATTTTCGACATTGAATTCCTGTATTACACACACGTGAAGATCGAAGAGCCAAGGAAAAAAAGGATCATTCCGCAGTGCGTACGTTGTCAGCAGTATGGCCATACCAAGACGTACTGCAACCACCAGCCGAGGTGTGTAAGGTGTGGTATGGGTCACGAAAGCACTTCCTGTACAAAGACTCGAGAAACAGTCGCAAAATGTGCCAACTGCCAAGGACCACATCCTGCTAACTACAGAGGTTGCGAAACTCTGAAAGAGCTTAGGAAGACCCGCACAAGAAACCATACTCTGCAAAGGCCTCCTAGAGTTCAACCCCCACCACCAGAACTACACGAGTTCCCACCACTGCATCAGCCTCAATACCCTCATCCGATTCCCTCAGGACCAGAACAACAGCAGCAGAGACAGCAACGAAAACCAGCACCGGCAACAAACCAAGAACAAAGGCCTAAAGGTATGAGTAGGGGCATTGCCCAAACGCTCCCTACTATTGAAACCTCCTCAGGTGATATCATACATTTGATTAGCGGTCTCAATAACCTCATACAGCCCCTCTTCAGTCTTCTACAACAGCTATCTCAGGCTACTCTCGCTCTTACCCAAAAATATGCCCCGTAATCAGACGACTGTGGGCTCCATGTCTATTATACTATGGAACGCAAACGGACTGAATCAACATAGAACCGAACTAGACATATACTTACACGAGAAACGCATTGACATTGCACTAATAACAGAAACACATCTGACACCACATTCTAAATTTTACATCCGTGGTTACAAAATCTACAGAACTGACCACCCAGATGGAACTTCACATGGAGGCACTGCCATAATTATCAAAACAACTCTAAAACATAATCCTTTACAATTACCCATAACACCAGAGATTCAAGCTACAGCCATTACACTATCAACACAACAACAAAACATTACTCTTGCTGCGGTTTATTGCCCTCCGAGGTATGTTCTGACACCCATGATGTTTAGTAATTTCTTTAAACGTCTTGGTAGATGCTTTGTTGCAGGAGGCGACTACAACGCCAAAGATCAGTTCTGGGGATCCAGACTATCTACTCCAAGAGGAAGGAATCTTAGGTATGTTCTTTATGAGCTTTCATTAGACACAATATCACCTAATTCACCCACGTACTGGCCAACTTCTAGACGGAAAACACCAGACTTACTCGATTTTTTCATAACTAAAGGACTCCGAACAACACCTCACACTATAACAACGAGTTCAGATCTTTGCTCTGATCATTCCCTTTTGCATTTGGTATTGTTTGAAGAGCCTTGTGAAGCTACAAAAAAACTGTCCCTGATCAATGGCATAATGGATTGGGACAGGTACAGGAACCAATTGGACACTGCTCTCTCTGTTCCTCTATCCATTAAAAACGAAGAAGAACTTGAGGATGCCGTTGAATACTTCACACGAAATATCCAAGAAGCAGCATGGTCTTCATCAGTAGCAAAACCTCAAAAATATGAGTTCCTACCAATGTACCCACAATACATAAGGGACTTGATCAGAGCGAAGAGGAGAGCTCGCAAAATATGGCAGACTGACAGACTCCCATCAGATAAACGAACTTACAACAGACTTAATAATGAACTCAAGCGACAGATTGGAAAATTCAAACGAACAACCTATGACAACTACATCAGAAATCTCTCAACCGACGATGGAAGCTTGTGGAGACATACCAAAAACCTTATTAAGCATCGTGAAGTGTCAGCACCCCTTCGAAGACAAGATGATTCCTGGGCCGTGACGGACGGAGAAAAATCAGAACTCTTTGCCGAATATCTTTCTTCTGTTTTTGTACCACACACAGACTTCACTAACACTGTGCACGATAACAACGTACTAAACACTTTAGACATGCCCTTACAACTAACTTCACCTCCTATTTCATTCACACCTTCACAGATTGCTGAACAAATCAAAAAGTTGCCTAAAAGAAAAGCTCCTGGACATGACTTGATTAACGCTGAAGTGCTCCAACAAATGCCTAGAAAAGCTCTAGTGCTTTTGACAACTATTTATAATGCAATACTGAGGACAACTAAATTTCCCCTACAGTGGAAATACTCACATATAATAATGATTCACAAGCCTAAAAAGGACAAAAACTCACCTTCCTCATACCGACCAATCAGCTTACTACCTATCTGTTCCAAAATTTTTGAAAGCTTACTGAACAAAAGACTTGTTGATATACTAACAAACACCCAAATAATACCTGACCATCAATTTGGATTTAGGGCACATCACTCAACTATACACCAACTACATAGAGTAACGGACTACATATCTACAGCACTAGAGCAGAAAGTATATGCAACTGGCGTATTTCTGGATGTTGCTCAAGCGTTTGACAGAGTTTGGCACCAGGGTCTTCTCTTTAAACTCAAGACAATACTCCCACCTACATATTATCTAATTCTACAATCCTTCCTTTCCGATAGATTTTTCTCGGTCCGACACGGGTCAGAACTATCTTCCATCAGGTCTATCTCAGCAGGAGTACCTCAAGGTTCAGTACTCGCTCCACTACTCTATATCACATACACCCATGACATACCTTGTAGTCCCAACATTTTAACAGCGACATATGCAGACGACACAGCAATTTTAGCAAGACACAAAAATCCAACATACGCCTCACAGACCCTACAACAGTATTTAACAAGATTACATGACTGGTTCAAAATTTGGAAAATCCGACTAAATCAAGACAAATCACAGCACATCACATTTACGCTTCGACATGAAACATGCCCTCCAGTTTTCCTTGACGATACACAGATTCCACAGACAGACACCGTTCACTACCTTGGTCTGACATTTGACAGAAAAATGACGTGGGGCCCACATATAATCAAAAAACGAAAAACTTTAAATCAAAGATTAAGAATTCTGAGTTCACTTCTTTCAAAAAATTCAAAACTAAAACTTAGACAGAAATTGAACACATACAATTACTTACTAAAACCTATTTGGACTTACGCATCACAGATATTTGGAACTGCTAAAAAGACTCACTTAAACAAACTTCAAATCTTTCAAGCAAAAACATTCAGAACAATTACAAAAGCACCTTGGTACGTTAGCAACATAACCTTACATACTGACCTCCATATGCCGACTGTTAACGAACACATACGTATTCATTACAAACGATTCCATGACAACTTACAAGGACATACTAATACACTTATAAATGACATGGCCACTACGAATATGCCCGGTAACGTCTGTAGGAGACTGAAGAGGAGCTGGATGAGGGACCTCCTCGCCTAATGTAGATATCACGCCGAGTGAGGTGCCGCTGGGCACTGATCCTCCTCATGCCTTTCATGACAATTCTATTAATCAATCGATCTCACATTCACTGGTTGTCATTAGCATTATGACAGGTGTGAATAAAACATTAAAGCTAAAAAAAAAAAAAAAAAAAACTATTTTCAGTTATTACTGGAGAAAAAGAAGCTATATAAGACTATATTTAAATATTTATGTAATTATCATACATTTATTTAATTTGAAACTTATTGGAATTATGTTTATAGAGTTTTATACAGTTGAATATCCGCTATTTTTCTCTTTGTTATCAGGTATATTATTAGCGTCACTGTCGTAACAATAATACTGATCCTTATTCATTATGTTATTATGTTATCATTATATTTTATTTTGAGTCGATAAATTCTGAATATATTAATATCTGAAATAGGTTTTATTTCTTTAAAAAGTGTTTTACAACCTTCTTTTTTTATTTTCCCACCGCTACTATGTAACGAATCTGTCCGTTTCAGAGTCCTCTGAGTTTGAAAAACACGTCTGTCCTAAGATTATCTCGAGAAAGAGTGAACCAATTTTGTTGCCTCGTTCTGAACCAATTTTCGATTTGAAGGTTTGCCGATGCACAGTGGGTCAGAATTTCTTAAAACCTGGCATAAATCCGAAAATTGATAAATTTGTATTAATGTTTGAACATAATAGGAATTGGCAGATCTAACACAGCCACAGACATGCTACTTAGATATCTTATGGACTGCTTAAGATCGCTTTAAAAAAGGCTATCTGACACTATCTTTCAGGGTGTTCTTATTGTTGACTTTATAAACTAGAGCTGGTTTAAGTTTTATTTTTCAGGTAATTTTATTAGCTTTCCTTTTGATACTGGTTTAGGATGCGTTATTTCGAAGTTATGAGCGAAAAACTAAATCAAATTCCGAAATTTTATGTTTTTTGCCATTCTTATGGTGAAGTCATATCCGAGTCAAGTTGATAACTCGATTTTCAGATTCAGCACTCCAATAAACATATAGTTGAGAAAAATTCTTCAGCAATTTTTTACCAAACGAATTTATTTATAATTTACCAATTTTTTCACACTGAATGACTGAACTGTAATAATTTATGTATAAAATTTATAGTCGTCTGTGCGATGCCTGTGAAACCAATTAGGCGCAACGGCGACTACACAATAAATAAGAAAATCCTGTTTTTCTATAGAATTTAGCACAAAAACGTCTATACGTTTCAGAGCTCTCTGAATATGAAAAACACACGATTATCCTTATTTTTAAATTTCTGACAAATCTAAAAGAAATCGTGTAAATCGGACCGGTTTCGGCAAATTTGCATTATATTTAATTTTAATGCTAATTTTAATTATGGTTCGCTATCAAAGATATCGTTCTCTAAGCGGTTTCTAAGAACATTAATGTAATTCTTTTTCTTTCTTTTTTTTAATAGACATATTTCAAGTTGTTTTTTTATAAAATTAGTTGGAAACTCGCATGAGTGGACACACCTGATTTTTCCACCTGATTTTTCTACTTACAATTTGTTATGGTTAGTATAGAATTACATATTAACTACCTAGAGGATTTTCTGCATTCAGTATTGAATATTTTAAATTGAAATTATTATTAATACATAAGAAAATAACTATACATATGTTTATTATTGTATGACATGTTCTTATAACCATGTAGAAAATTAGGCGCATTGTATTACAGTAGAGAGAAATGGGCGGTTGGAAGGGATAGACTACAGACTATAGACTACACAGACTACAGAGCCCTGGTCTATTGCAGTCCACCTGCGGCCACTGCAACCTTTATCAGATCTTTATCTAGCTCCCCCTCTCCGCTCTTGTCTCCCTCCTAAATTGAATTGCATTGCCTGCTCCACACAGGTGGATCCATTTTCGCAAAAGTCGTCTCTTTAGAGACCTACAGTAATTGTTTAATTATATTTTATCATGAAACATTTATTTAGTATCCTGGCATTGTGAAATTAATTAAATAAAAAATAACTTTACATAAATGCACATTGCAGTATTGATATTTGATTGATAAAGGTGAAAATAAATGTTTGAAAGTTTTCATTTAATTTGTTTATACATTCTATTTATTTTCTATTCAATAGCATAAAAGTAGTACAGAAACAATAAAATTTTGAGAGGGGGTTAAGTTTTTGAATTTTGCGGTCGATCACAATGGTTGATCATTAAAAATAATAAACCAAAAATTATTTAAAAATTACGATATATCTACTAATAATGCTTTGATTTCGATGAAATTTCCTGCATTTTGTTGGAAATTTAGATACCTTTGAAACATGTTATCACAATATCGACAAAAAAGTGTATGCTTTTTAAGTTATTCGGAATTAAATTTTACCATCCCTCGTAACTATTTTCCAGCTTCTTTTCGTTGAAGTATGTTGTATAGATTAATTTAAAGGGCGTCAAGAAGATGACTTTAGCGAAGTTTCATTGAAATCGGTACATTCGTTTAGGAGCTACAGTCTATAGCAACGAAGGTTTTTCGGGTGCTATTTTGAAATTAAAAGGCGGATAGTAATGTCGATGAATGAAGATCATCCTCGAGTGACCTTTGATTTTGTGTCCAAATTTGAAAAAAATGGGTCCAGTAGTTTCGAATAAAATACGCGTACGGCGTACGGCCTAAGTTTTTGAACATTTTTGGTCGATCACAATTATGTTGATTATTGAAAAAATTACGATAATGACCCTGAAATACTCCAAGAATGTACTTTCATATTACCTTAAACAGTTTAGTTAGTATCTAGAAATTGTTCTCAAGAAATATTTTTAAGTTTATAATTAAGAAGATTGAAATTGAAAAAGTTATAATTTTTTTTTTTTTAATTTAATTTGTTCGAAGTTTGTTACACAGAGTAATAGACTACATTGCTGGAGCGTTAGAACAAAACTACATGCAACTGGAGTATTTTATGATGTTTATCAGACGTTTAATAGAGTCTGGCAACAGGATCTTCTCTTTAAACTTAAGACTATATTGCCATACACGTAATACCGTTCTTATACACGTAATATCTTTCAATCATCCCTCTTCGCAAGATTTTTTTCAGTTCGGCAAGACTCGAAAATATCTTCTGTCTGTCCAATCTTGGCAGGAGTTCCCCAAGGTTCAATACTAGCCCCTCTACTTTACATTGTACACACTTACGATATACGTATTAACGATGAGACCTTGACAGCTACTTATGTGGACGATACAACAATTCTTACAAGATTTTTTCAAACTGTGGCTTTGAATGATTATTCGACTTAATCATGACAAATCCAAACATAAACACCTGCCCTGCAGTTTATATTAACAACAATCAAATTCCTCAAACGGACACGATACTTTACTTGAGAATTCATCTTTGATAGAAGGATGGCATGGGGCACACATGTTAAAATGAAACGTAAGACACTTAACAAACGACTCAAACTACTTTATTCTCTTTCTATATCTTCAAAACTAGAACTAAAGCAGAAACTGAATACATATACATACTTACTTAAACCCATATGGACATATTCATCACAAATATACGGTATCGCAAGAAAGACCCACCTACAAAAACTTCAAACGTTCCAATCAAAATTATTGCGACTCATAACAAAAGCACCATGGTTACGTGGCTAACAAAACTTTACATACTGACCTCTACTTTCCAACAGTTGACCAACATATAACGTCCTTTTATCAACGATTTTACACTAATTTAAACAGACATAATAACAGACTAATAAGAGACATGGCCACAGCTGACATACCTCAGAACATGAGGAGGAGACTAAAAAGGCGTTGGATGAGAGATCTTCTACCTTAAACAATCTAAGTAATTAGAACAAGTTAGGGAAGAGGTACTGCTGAATACTTTCCTTCCCCATATCTGTTATGTCATTATTTCCTGTATAGCCATTTGCTTGTATAGCCACATTTGTTGATTGTCAACTATAGGTTTACAGGAGCAAATACATTTTTATAGACAAAAAAAAGTTTGTTCAAAGACTTTTTCATGCCGCTCTACGTTCACTGGTGTTATCAGTACTAAAATTGATTTTTTTTTTTCAAAATAATCGGATCACATGAAAATTTAACTTCTTTACACCCCATAACCGGTCGAAAATCAATCCAAAAATGTATTTTATTCTTTAAATATTGAATTTTTTGTAGATTCAATATGAAAATAGATTATATTGTAGTATTTTATATTGACTTGACTGCCAACAGGTGGAGCAGGGACTCCGGCTCTATAACCAACACAAGCAGCAGGCGGCGGTTACCAAGTGGAGAAGCGCCCTCAAGAGGATAAGGAAGAGGAGCGACAAGTTCATCCTCCTCGGCTACCTCTACCAGGCCTACATGGACTGGGGGAAGTACAGGTCAGCATTTATTCATTCATAAATTTCATATTTCATTCATAATTTTAATGAAATCACTCGAACACTGACAATAACAGTTACATCCTATGGTTCTATATTCGACTTTGGAACTTGTTCTTTTCTTATTTGATACTTTCTAAATATTTACTTTTCGTATGGATGGTTCCTCTTTTTCTAATATTTTTTTTTAAATAAATTTTTAATATTTTTTTTCTGGTGAGTAAATGCAACAAAGTGAATAAAATTATTTGTGTATACATATAAAATATAGGACAACATTTAAAAAATAACTCCAACGACATTTATACAATTGTGAGAAATAAATTTTAATTGATGAAAACACAACGCGTTACCTTAGTAACTTACTAGTATTCGACACAAGGATGACTTGGTGCCCACACATCAAAATAAAGACATAATTTAAACAAGCTACTAAAAATATTGTACTCACTTTTTTTCAGAAATCAAAATTCGACTAAAATTAAATAGTACACTTACCTACTAAAATCTGCCAGGATATTTACGGTTCAGCAAAACAGAGGTACTTACAAAAACTACAGTAATTTTAATCCAACATTTTTAACAATAAAACTGCCCTTAATGACTTACGGCAAACAACTATACGTAATGTGTTGTTTTTTTTAATTTGGGTTTGGCATTTTAGGCATGAGAACTTAGCAGCACCTCTTTCCAGTCTTTATTTAGTTCCTTAATTTAGGA
The DNA here is from genome assembly GCA_928085145.1 of Nezara viridula. Classification (NCBI taxonomy): domain Eukaryota; kingdom Metazoa; phylum Arthropoda; class Insecta; order Hemiptera; family Pentatomidae; genus Nezara; species Nezara viridula. The sequence goes on along the minus strand of OV725080.1, from coordinate 148,471,283 downwards.
AATATCTCTCACATAGCTCCTTTCTGTCTTCTGTTTGATATGTAGGCTATCCAAGTTGTTTAGGAAGCAAATTAAACTTCCCAATTAAATTAAATCAAGAAATAAACAACACAGATGCGATCTCAAGCATATAAACTATATATCTCAGATGTTATGGAGTGTCCGCCATGACTGAAGCGTGGACGCTCACACTAAGAAAATTCTTAATTCCACTGATTTACTGAACATGGAATAAAAAACTACAGCGGCCGGCAAGGGGCCAAGAAAGGAAGAGAGAGAAGATGAACAAGAATACTGGCAAATAGAAGAAAAGGAAAAATACAAATATCCCAACTCACCTGTATTTAAACAGTGTATAGATTCCAAAATTATTTAAAATAAAGCAATCAATTTTACATCTTCGTTGGTCCATTAACTTCTTTAATTTTACAGTACTAGAAATAAATTCTATTACCAGATATTAATGCAGAATTATAATGTAAATATCCCTAACAGCCGTGGAAGGGATTGACATAATAAATTAAACATAAGTCGTTTATCAATCCGTTGCTATGTCTGTGAAGTTATGCGTATTTTGTTTTGTGCGTATTTTTCGCTAAATAATAAATCTTTGAGTGCCTATTTTATAAAACAATAAATTAAGATGTATAAGCGATAAGAAACTAAAATGTATTATCTGTAATTTTAGAAATAAAAGGAATACATGAAATAAAGAAAAAACGACTACATATATCGGGAGAACCTGTCCATTCTAAGAGAATGATATTTCATATCTATATTTTTTTTCGGCCCTCCCTTTTTTCGCCTTTAAGGCTACACAGCTAGGAGTTTTCGTGGGCTAGGAGGAGTTGACGGGGATTTAAACGACTCCCCCGGCACCGGGACGTGAACTCGTGACTATTTTATATCAATCGTCTCATATGTCAGGTTGCCGGTCAACGGCAGTGCTGTGCACACGTGTTAGCCCATTCGGCCAACCCGACGCTTCCATATATACTTAAACACCTTGATAGATAGTTAGGAAAATTGTTATCTCTGTATTTTTAACTCGGCGTAGTATTTTGATGTCTTCCGATCCTCTCGCCGATCACGAAACACAAAACTTACGGAAGTTGACATGGAACGAAATCTACTTGCCAGAAGTCGTTACGTGTAGGGAAAAGTTCCAGACCAGAGACCTCACTGATTAATTTAGGCCATCGAACAGAAAAATCAGTTCAGTCGTTCTCTCAAAAAATAATTAACTAACTTTATGGGAATATCTTTAAAAACACATTTTAAACTGACTTTGTTGAGATTTTGAACCAAAACTCACGCGTTCTCATTCAATAATTTGACCCCATCGACATACTTGAAAATAGGTTCTGTCGATCGCTCAAAAAATCGTTACATAACTTTTAGTGGATAACTCAATTACATAACAGTAGTCACCCCAAATGCAAAAAATCTAGTTAAAGTTTCAACATTTTATAGTTAACTCAATTGGGTAAGAAAACAAAATACCAATTGAATAAAGCCTTAGAACATAATTCTTATAATCATTTAGTTTAATTATATTCCATACCGTGTTTACCGTTATGGCTGAAAATAAAATCTAACTGTATATTATAGATAAAAAAATATAAAAAGAGCTTAGAGAATTTTATTGAAAAACTTTGAACGATAAGCTGCGCACGCCTTTGAAATAAAATACATCTAATCATTATACAAGAGTAAATTTATTTAGCTGGTGGCATATTTATAAGGTTCCAAGAAACATAAATCGCAATGTAGTTTAAGGAGAAAAAATGCTGGCCATAGATTAAGGAGGCGGTGAAACGAGAAGAGGAAATGGCTGGGGTAGTGAGGTAGAGGTCGCCCCGGGTGCACGCTATAGGGGGAGGGGTTTAGTCCTTACACAACGAAATTCTTTCCTTAAGAGAAAATATCTTCAAAGGTTTCTTTCTGGAAAATATCACCCGTTGCCCAGATATACAAGCCTATCCAGTAGATATAAAACAAAAATAAATTATTACAACACCACCGGGTTCGTTTCTTGATTAAAACACATGATTAAAATATAATGAAACGTTCTTCATATTTTCATAATTTAACAGTTGGAAATAAATCATTTTTACTTCATCTATCCACCTAAATAAAATAAAGGAAGTAACTTAATACTAATATAAATATTACAACTTTATATAAACTATGTCGAAATTCATTAAAAATATTATTATAGATAAAATGAAATTTCCAAAGATTTAAGTGGAAATTCAACTTTTTAAAATTAACTAATAAATTCTGATTTATTGTATATATATACACATTATTTTTATGTTTAATTTATTGTACATAATATGAATGTTGTGATCTATGAATTGAGTACATAATATGAGTTGTGATACTAGAATAAATGTCCTTTGAGAAAGATTTTAGTATTCCTCAATATAAAAGTTCTTCTGAAAAATAATAATAATAATAATAATAAATATATGGAGAATCAGAAGAACAAATTATACTTTTATGCCAATATGTTCGGCCTCTCAAACAAGAAATCTCGGCCTGCGCCTGAATGTAGAATGTGATACTAGTACCGCTCAGCGTTTCAGTGATGCGGGTACTGTATATCCTGCCCCTGGTCAACAACTACTCAGGGCCACTTTATAAACATTATGTATAAAGAGAGCCAGAGTATTTGTGCCGTTCATACGAGGATACTCGTATTTGTACCAGTTTACGACGTATTGTACGAGCTACGAGGATCGACCAACCTCGTACCTCGTATCTAATTTACTGATTATGTGATAATAATATCTTTATTAGTATAAATTTTAGATTTGTTTTACAATTATTTTTACTGTTTTATTATTTATACTAATAAATAATACTTAACCTCTGTTGCTTTATAGACAAATAAATTGCAATTATATCTAATTAAACTGTAGTATGATTATTATTTCCTTCATAAAACAGTGATTATATACTTGTTTTTTTTTTTTAATTTTCTAGAGACCAATATTTAAAAAAAAAGTGTTACCGTCAGTTTAAAAAAATATTTTCAATTTTTATCGAGTATAAAATATAAGAAAGTATATCCATTATTTTCTTTATAATGATTATTTCCTTCATAAAACTACGATTGTTACATAATTCATTTAAATAGTTCTAAGTAAGTAGAAGAAAAAAAAATTACTATATATTATTATCAATACTGTTTATTTTCAATAATGATAGGCATATTGTATCCTTTAAATTTCTATTTTAATCTCTCTAAAGTTTTCCAATAGTTTCTAAAAACTATATGCGCTTTTTCATGTATTTAATTTCGGGCTTTAAGTTAAACTCATTTTACTTATTGACTCATCAACTTAAAAAAAAAAATGTAAAAAAGCTTTAAAATATGTGAATAGAGGTAATAAGCAATGCTCTAATCTAATTTTACTTTTAAAAAACAATAATATTGGGTCTACACTAGTACGAATTTCCAATGACCAGGGGTACGAGGATGTACGAGGTTTGAGGTACGGTTTTATATACGTTTTTACGCATATGTTATTACTTTCCTACCTCTGAGGTATAAGCTAAGAAAAGTAATGACATCAGATCAAAGTTAAGATGTGCGGTTTTCGACGGATCTTTGCGTTTCAGAGCTCCTTGAGTCCGAAAAACACATTTTAGCCATTCGTCTGTCTGTCTGTCTATTTGTGCCAAGATTATCTCGGGAACTAGTGGGCTGAGTTTGCTGCTTATTTTAAGGACTGGGTGCTCCTTGCACAATAAGTGAAAAAGATGTTTTCTATAGACTGTAGCGCAAAATCGGATTTTGATAAAACTTTCCTATAATCTTCGTAAATGTGGTAAATTCGTAAATATAAAAGTGTTTTGGAGCCTAACTCCCTAGGTATATATATTCTGGTAAAAATAATACAAAAGTTAATTAAATTACCTACAAAACTTTATAAAAATCGTTCATTTCGGACAAATATTAGCGAAGTTACAGCTATTTTAATTTCGTATGTAAGTTTACTAGTTCAAATCCCGGCGAAGAAAAGAAAGTTGGTGCCAACATCACACAAGTTTTACTATCCCATCTACTTTAAACACAAATTATGGTCTAGCAAAACTGGACTGTTGCAAAAAAAGTTTTTTATCAGCAATGGTTGAATGTATTGATTTTTTAACGCCGATCTTCCACAAGCCAGTCTATGTTGCTACATTTTATCGAAGAAATCGTACCTAATATTTTGCTTGATCATTTTTCAGGATTGGCATCGTCACATATTCAAACATAAAAAACTTTTCTGAAATCGGTAGAGAAATTGTGTGGTGTGAGTGGACACACCAGAATTTTTAAAACATGAGAAAGAAAAGTAGCAAACAAGGGAAAGAAATAAATAAAAAAAGTTACAACTAGTTCTTTCCGGACGAGGGAAATGGAAGATTTCCCTCTGTGGGGGAAAGTAAAAGAAAACTTCTGTTTCTTCATCTTTACGGCAACGATAGCAAGGAACTTTTTTAAGCAAACACATATTTTTGAATCATATGAAATATAACTAGCTATATTTGGCAGGAAAAGATAAAGAAAGAAAAGTTGAACAAAAAAAGCAAAAGGAGAAAGTTAAGGAATAAAGCAAGATGATAGCTTCATTGCCTTAGGACGTAGTCTAACTTTACATTCATTAAAGGTTATGATTCCATTCTAGTAAAGAATTATTTTATAAAAAAATTAGATTTTTTTCTTTTTTTTATTAACTTTATTTTTTTTTTACTTGCACCTGATGAGTTAGTAGGTTATACTAAGTTAAGTAAGTTTACTGTCAGAAGTTTTTTATTTTTTTCAGATGTGTGCAGAAAAACTTAAATCTCGGTAAAAAGTAATTTCTAGATAAAAAATATGTTTAGAAAGATTATTTTCGCAAATATTTTGTTTTTATCGTTATGCAATTTAAAAAACTACGACTTATAACAGGAGCTACCTGATACGTCATCAACAAAACTTTACATAACGACTTACGACAACCAACTATTGACCAACAAATATGACCAGGAGGACCAACACACTTTCTACTATCGTTTTATCCCAAACTGCATGGACACTCAAACAGACTTATAAACGACATGGCCACGGCTGACATGCCCATCAGAAGAAAACTAAAAAGGAGCTGGATAAAAGATCTCCTCACCTAAATCAAGGAAGTAAATAATGGCCAGGAAGAAGTGCTGCTGAGTAATGCCTATCCTTAATTATCACAACACATCTGCTGATTGCCAACACCATGACAGGTGCGTATACATATTTGAAGATATATTGTAATTTTTTGTTGGATTTTTTTTTAATTATTCAAAGCCGTAAGTCGTTCCTGTTTCTATAGTTTGACTAACAGATCTGCTGGGTGTGAGGGATTCGGTATTATTTCGGTGAATAGAGTGAGTGGAACGAATGGCTATTCAGAAGAAGGGAGAGGAATGGTGATTGATAAACGGTATAGGGAGGCCATATTGGTCGGGTAGCACACAATAGAGGCTATGGCAGGAGTTGATATAATCTACATGATCCATCCATATCTCACCATCATTCTCCAGCTCTATTATCTCTCTCTTCCAGTTCTTCTTTTCGGAGGGCATTGATTTCCCGCTTTGTCGCCTAGCTAAAAGAGGCCCTGTCGAAAAAAATAGAGGATTTAGTCTTCTTCTGCGTAAAAAAAAATATATAGAGTCAATAAGTTAAATAAATTTGAATATTTTATTCATATTAATCTTAAAACCTCTAGTCTCTGAGAAAAACCGTGGACAGTGTAAGACGGACAGACGGATTTTTTTCTTTATTCGATTTTCGGATTCTATGTATCTTAAAACCTAAAACCTCACATTTTGAGATGTGTTAACTTTTTTTTCTTAGTCAATTAAAAAGATTGATAATTGAATACAATAAAAAAAGCGATATTATTATTTTCTTTATATTTTGAAAGTTATAAGAAGGATACCTGGGTCAACAAGTCAAAATAAAAAAAAACAAGCGCTTGAAAAATATACACTTCCTATTTATTTACTAATTGGCCTATATCCTATTTAACACGGCTATTTAGTGGGATATATAAGCCATATAATTACTAGGCAGACGTATCAACAACCATTAGAAGTTTTTACAATATGTTGACATACAACAATATTATAGAAGAATTAGATGGTCCGGGTGGCGCTCATAAATAGTATTAAGAAAATTAAACTATATAAACAGAGTAAACTAAGTTTATATAGTTTAATTTTCTTAATATTTCAATGTGCTTACTGTTTATAATTTCAATACGTTTATTCACATTGTTTATGGAAATATTATGTAACTTCCACAATTGTCTATATCCTTTTGTATCTTCTCCGTTCTAGCCCTAAAGAAGACCCGCAAAGTCCGGTCGAAACAATGGATTAGAATAAAATAGTTTTGCTACTATTTAGTCTATTTATGACCGCCACCCCGGACCATCTCCATCCTCTAAAATACAACGGTCAACTATCAAGTGTATATATATATATATATATATATATTAATGTATATAAAAATATATATAATTAAATTTGTTTACGAACATAATATTGTTGATGATATTGAATACTTGATAGTTGACCGTTGTATTTTAATATATATATATTTTAATATATATATAGCCACAGGATTATCGCAGCATAATACAAAAAATGGACATAAATTTGATTTCGGTACTGCTTCCGTGTTGCATAGAGAACAAAATATTGGGAAACGTAGAATCATTTAATCTATTTTTATCACTAAAAATCTAAAACATTCAGTGAATCAAGACAGATGTTGATAATTTAAACACGTTTTATGCTAGTACAATTGACAAAATTAATATATAGCATACTGATATAAAACAGTTGATCACTAACCCCTCCACCCCACTCCTTATGTAAGTAAATCCAGTCCTGTATGAATGCCCTATTGAAGAACAATACTTTCTTGATACCGTCTGCAAATAGAGGTATATAAATCGAAAATTAAAAATTTTAAATTAATTATAGCAGTCTATTTTTAATTTATAATTATACATTATAATTTTTAGAAACCGAAAACTACATTCTTTGAAATAAAAGAATGAATTAGGACGAGTCATATCGTAATGACAAATTTTTAAAAATTTTATGGCGCGGTGCATGGTAGGTGAATGATACAAGTTTATTGTCTGAGGCTATACTTGAATGGTAAAAAGTAAATTAAAATTTAGTTGCAGGTTCTTGAAAATGGCTCCTGAAGCAGAAACGTTGAAGAAACATACATGTAATATATAAAAAAAAAAAACCTATTTTTTTGGTGACCTATGGCCTATAATAGACATATGTTAGATTATGAGAAAATGGCACCAAACCCGAAGGATGGGACTATAAAATTATATATATATATATATATATATATATATATATATTAACATAGATAACAATATATGAATAAAATAAAATTAAAATGCGATCCACGGTGAAAGAACTAACAAGTACAAGACTAAAAGACTTTGTGGCGCCTTGGGGAATTAGCTGAGCTTAAGGCCGATAATAAAACCAGTTTACAGTTTGCTAATGATCTCGGCCTCAGGGTAGATAGTAAACTTAGCGATAACACCCGCATCTAAAACAGCTTTTTCTACCAAAGGGATCTGACTTGCAACAGAAACAGTCAAATCACAAGAAAATGTTAACAACATAATGTACATTTTTAAAAAGTATCATCAAAATATATAACGATGTGAAATTTCTATCTATATAGAATATTACTAAAATTGTTTCTTTTTGAAAAAGTATATATTGGGTTGGCTAATAAGTCCTTTCGGTTTTTAAGGATGAAATAAAACTTAATGTACTATAGGCATAAAATTTATTTTAATCTACAGTATATTGATAATTATTTAATATGACTTTTTCCCATCATTCCACTAACTGCATAATGCAATGTTCATAGAATGTCATTCGTTAAAAAAATGATCCAAGTGGTTTCTGATGTCCTCTTCCTTTTGGAATTTCTTTCCTTTCATGGAGTTCTGCAGAGACCGGAATAAGTGGTAGACACTTGAAGATAGGTCTGGTGAATAGGGAGGTGGGGCAAAAGGTCCCATCCTAGGCTCAATAATTTATTGCAAGTGACTAATGAGGTGTGGGACCTAGCGTTGTCTTGGTGGAACACAACATCCTTCCGATCATTCATAACTCTTCAGGTTGTTCTCCAAATTCGATGTTATTATATCCGTTGGAAAGCTGAATTATTGCTTCTCAAAGCCGAATGAATGTTCTTTTGATTTACTTCATACATAGGGGATAAATAAATAAAAACTCCTTATAGGTTTTTATTTTTTATCTCCATTTATAGTTTGATTACGAAAGTCCTGTTGATGTCTTTTTGTGTAGTTTATGTGTTCCTAAATTCCTGCTAAATTTCTTGTAGATAGTTAAAGTCGTATTGAAGTTATAACATTTTTTGTGATTATCAAAAAAAAAAAATATATGTGATGGACCCAAAAATTAAGACTGGAAACATAGCCGAGCTTGTACAATGATTTTCCACGCTTGTAGGGCCATAGTAATCTCTCAGACCAGAACATTGAGCATCATTGATGTCAAAATTTCCTGAATGAAATTTGGCAAACCAATTTTGACAGGTGCGTTCTGTTAAGACATCATAAGCACTGCAAATTTTTCTAGGAACTTTTGCGGCAAGCTTACCTTTCTTAAAATAATAAAGCAAAACACGTCCTATCGCCGATACTTTTTAATGTAGTGTTGGACAAAATTATAACAATATTCTAAGGACGAGGCAGGTGCAGTAATAGGAACAAAGAAGGTCAATGTGAAAGTAAAGTGCCTCACCTTTGCAGATGATCTAGCCCTACTAGCAGAGGCAGAAGAGGAAGCCATAAAACAGGTAAACACCCTGAAAGAAATATCCGAGAAAAAGGGACTACATATCTCTTATGAAAAAACAGTTAAGACAACAGATTCCAACTTCACCAAGAAAATATTGGACCCAAAATATAAGAAAATGAAAGTGACCAAGAAGTTTAAATATCTAGGGGAGATTATATGTAGCAACAGCATGGATAAGGCATCAATTGAAGGGAGAATGACCAAACTGGAAACACGGAACTTCGCCACCAGGAATGTTTAAAACAAAAAAAAACTTGTCTTCAAATGCAAAAATAAGGCATTACTGTACTGTAGCAAGACCTGTAATATTATATGATATGGAAACAGTCTGCCATCGGAGCCTAGAAAAAATCCTGAAGATTGAGAGGAAGATTCTGAGGAGGATTCACGGATCCAAGGTAACGCAAGAGGGATAGAGGCTAAATCCAATAAAGAAATATACAAAAATTAGGATGATTTGGAAACAGTCATCAGGACCAGAAGACTGAGGTTCTTGGTCTGAGGCACATGGTCAGTATGAATAGTGAAAGAATGAAGAAGAAAATTTATAACAAAGTTTGCAGCTATCCGGGAAAGTACGGGGGATATGTAAAACAAATAAAAGAGGAACTAGACAGGCTAAAAATTACTGATGGTAGGAGGGAGAGACGAGGAAGAAAATGGACTAAGGAAGAGCGAGAGGAACAGTCCAGGGGGATGAGAGAGTATTGGAGTAAGAGGAAGGCTGAGGGAGTGAAGAGGAAATGGAAATGATATTTTCGTGGTCCTTGCTGGCCGGTTCGTGGAAAAAAAAAATTGCCGATAATGAATGATATTTTTTTCCATATTCAGTTCCATAGCAAACACAATACTATGGAGGTCAGTATGTAGAGTTCTGTTGGTCAAGTACCAAGGTGCTTTTGTTATGAGTCGTAATCATTTTCATTGGAAGTCATGAAAAATTGACTATGTAGCGTTGTCTTGTCAGGGTTTATTGAATTTTAATGGTGAAAAGTAAATATTCACGAGCGAAGCCACGGAGAACTGTTTTTATAAATCATTCAACGAAACAGTTTTGGAGTAAAGAAAAAAAATTACGAAAACAACAACAGAAGGACTGAAAAAACACTACCATGTCCACTCGATTTCGTTCCTTCGTAAAATAACCATTTTTCCTCAGAAAATATCAGTGAGGAAAAATCAAATAAAGAGGTGGAAAAGCGAATACGACGACCGTAGCGGCCCATCAGCTGGGCCACAATACATCCTTTGTATCGGCTCGCGCATTGTCACATCTGATACGGCAAAAGGGCAACTTCTATAATATCAGCTTCGGAGTCACCTCAGTTCGTCTCTGTTTGAGAACTCACGGCGTAGTTGTTAAAATTATGAACATTGTAAACCAGGCAGTACATAGTAATAATGGAGAAGCATTTCATGAACATTTTAAAAAATGATTGATTGTGACTATAAATTCATTACATTTGTTTACAAAGACATAAATTCGAAAGATTAAACTATGATACTAGAACCCTGTTGCCACAACCTGTAATTCATATTACCATAGCAACCGTTAACTAAATTACGCTTTTCAACAATTTTCCTATAAAATATGTAAAAAAAAGTTTATTTAGATTTTTTTTTCATAAACAGTCATTTATTGATCACTGGAAAATCTATAAGAATTAAAGTTAAAATGTTATTATGTTCTTCAAAACTAAAACTAAAACAGAAACTGAATACATATACATACTTACTTAAGCCCATATAGACATACTCATCACAAATATACGGCATCGCTAAAAAGACCCACCTACAAAAACTTCAAACGTTCCAATCAAAATTATTGCGACTCATAACAAAAGCATCTTGGTACGTGACTAACAAAACTCTACATACTGACCTCCACTTTCCAACAGTTGACCAACATATAACGACCTTATATCAACGATTTTACACAAATTTAAATGGACATAATAACAGACTTATAAGAGACATGGCCACAGCTGACATACCTCACAACATGAGGAGGAGACTAAAAAGGCGTTGGATGAGGGATCTCCTTCTTTAGACAACCTAAGTAATTGGAAAAAGTTAGGGAAGAGATACTGCTGAGTACTTTCCTTCCCCATGCCTGTCATGTCATTATATCATTATCGCCATCACATTTGCTGATTGTCAACTTATTGTTGACAGGCGCAAATACATATTTTCTAGACAAAAAAAAAAAAAAAAAAAAATGTTATTATTAACATTTTCCAATAAAAATGATTGCAAAATGTTATTATTAGTTAGTAATAACATTTTCCAATAAAAATTATTGCGAATTATAACAAAAGCAAGTTCTGAGACTAGCCTTAACCTCAAAAAAGAAATAGCTGTTGGCTGGCAATCCATGTGGAATGAGAGCCCACCTAGCTAATTGAAGGAAATGAGAAGATCAGTGAAACCATGTTCCACCTCGAACCACTCTATTCGTAAATTCGTAAAGAGGAAGTTGCCTTAACTAGACTAAGGATAGGACATACAAACTTGACACATTCTTATTTGATAAACAAACAGCTTGCACCAAAATGTCAACATCGCTATGGTACTATCACAGTCAGCCACATTCTACAACAGTTTTCTTATTACGTATTGATTCTAACTAAATTGGGACTCGAGCCGAAATTGTCATTAGTTTTAAATAAGGATGAAGCTAAAATAAAATCGGTGATAAATATTCATAAAGCTTACGATTTGCTAAATAAAATTTAAATTTGAGTTGATGTTTTTTTTAATTTATAATTTATTGTTCAGATTATTGAATTGAAGATTATATAGGTGTTGATGACCTCGAGGTTTTACGCCTCTAAGCCCTAAATAACAACAAAAACCTTGGTACGTGACAAACAAAACTCTATATAGTGATCTCCACCTTCCAAAAGTTTACCCCCAATCATTTACATAACAACCAATCATTTATATAACAACCATTTACTAACAGATTTTATACAAATTTAAACATACATAACAACAGATTAATAAGAGACCATAGCTGACATACCTTTGAATATAAGGAGAAACTAGTTTGTATTCAAAATAAATTATCAAAATAGTGTAACTCAAAATGATAAACAGGAAGAAAATAATATTATAACAGAAGAGAGTATGTATCAAAAGCGTTAATTTCATAGCAATCGACGAATATTTTATGCATGCATGCTCACAGCAATTTTCGCTAAAGCGTGATTATCTACGTGTGTTGACATTGAATATATAAACTAGGTTGGATGGTAATAATGTTACAGGGAGAAAATTTAATTGACTAAAGCTTTTAGTGCTTTTAAGTATGTTTTCTGCTAGGTTTTAATTATTTATAACAAAGTTTAATTATAACTAACTCTGATGCATTATATCAATCGTTAATATATCCACTTCTCATAAATAATTAATTTCTTGAAAATATTAAACTTTCAAATCTAATAATTATTTAGTATATAATGTTTAAAATTAAAAGTGTTATTTTTTATTTACTTTTTTTTTGTCTATCAAAAATATACTTGCGCCTGTCAACTTATTGTTGACAATCAGCAAATGTGATGGCGATACATGATATAATGACATGACAGGCATGGAGAAGGAAAGTACTCAGCAGTACCTCTTCCCTAACTTGCTCCAATTACTTAGGTTGTCTAAGGAATGAGATTCTTCATCCAACGCCTCTTTAGTCTCCTCCTCATGTTCTGAGGTATGTCAGCTGTGGCCATGTCTCTTATTAGTCTTTTATTATGTCCGTTTAAATTAGTGTAAAATCGTTGATAAAGGAACGTTATATGTTGGTCAACTGTTGGAAAGTAGAGGTCAGTGTGTAAAGTTTTGTTAGTCACGTAACCATGGTGCTTTTGTTATGAGTCGCAATAATTTTGATTGGAACGTTTGAAGTTTTTGTAGGTGGGTCTTTCTTGCGATACCGTATATTTGTGATGAATATGTCCATATGGGTTTAAGTAAGTATGTATATGTATTCAGTTTCTGCTTTAGTTCTAGTTTTGAAGATATAGAAAGAGAGTAAAGTAGTTTGAGTCGTTTGTTAAGTGTCTTACGTTTCATTTTAACATGCGGAAACCATGTCATCCTTCTGTCGAAGGTGAGTCCAAGGTAAAGTACCGTGTCCGTTTGAGGAATTTGTTTCAATAAAAACTGGAGGGCAGGTGTTTTTTCGAAGAGTAAATGTTGTATGTTAGGATTTGTCATGACTTAAGTCGAATTTTCCATAGTGTGAACCAATCTTATAATGTAAGTAAGTGATGTTGTAGAGTTAGTGAAGCCTGTGTAGGATTTTGATGTTTTGTGGTAATTGTTGTGTCGTCTGCATAATTAGCTGTCAAGATCTCATCGTTAATAGGTATATCGTAAGTGTATATAACGTAAAGTAGAGGGGCTAGCATTGAACCTTGGTGAACTCCTGCCAAGAAGTGTTATTAATTTTCATTATTGAGAGATAATAGTCGTACGTCCAAACCAGAAAATTATCATATTGGTCACTAAGCCTGTTAGCTAGAATCATTTGCCAAAGTTTTCATTAATATTTGTATCTACGAATACATACATATGTATGTTTGCATACTGTTCATGTTCATACAAAATACTTATTATACAAAATAAAATAATATATAATTACATACGCGTACTCTGAAATACGAATTACAACCACATTAAATGTCTACAACTATCTAGACATTGTTTTTATCTCTTACTAATATAAGATTATATATAATTGTATAATGTAATTAATATCCATTACCAATGAATCTTTAACAAGTCACAGATGGACCCCATCTTCGATACATATAAGACTACACGAAATTCACAAAAATGGAAATACGTAAATCTACAATACACCTTAAAAAAATATATTTATCATTATATTTTTAGAGCTAATTAATAACATTTAAATAATATAGGAAAGTTTTTAGACTTTGTTCAATTAATGCTTCAATAGATGGTCTTTCTTTACTAATACATTTTTTAGATATTCAGATAAAACCATTTTAAATCAAAATTATATTCAAAATATATTTGAAACTAACCCGTTATATATTCTGTAATTTAGAAATAATAACTAACAACTTATTTTAAAATACAACTTATGTCATTTATCCTCGTTGAATCAAATCAATTTATCTTATTTCCAGCATTACAAAGTTTTCGTAGAGTAAATCATGTATGACTCCGGTATGGTAACGCTGTTTCTTAATACATTCATTAACGATCGTACATACTCGGAAAAATTATGTAAGTAATACGTCATCATTTCGCAGCATAGGTAACAACCGTCTTAAAAACATATACTATGTCCATTTTATTTATTAATTAACACAGTGATTAAGAAACAAATGTTAACAGCTCAAAGTTATAGGTAATTGGCTCCCTGAACGAACGAAAAAATATAACACGGTATACTTTACCTTCGGAGTACAGATTTAGTAACTAAAAGACAAATTATAATTCTCCAAAGTTACATTCAGTGTTCAATATTGTTTCCCCTAAAAAAATAGAAAAATGAACACGGTGTTCTTTTCCGGGGTACAGATCTTTCCATTTGAAAAATCCTTGAATATTTAATAGATAAGCCTATTTCATAATATAATGACACTTACTGCTCAGAGATATTTAAATCTAGTTCAGCGATAAACAAAATTAAATACAATCGTTGATGATCTTAAAGTTTAACGCATCAAAACCCCAACTAACAACAACAATGCTTAGAATCGACACTAGCGAAACTAGATTCGGGTTTATTCGTATTTGATGAAAAACTATATAACGCATCATAAGATATAACATAAAAAAAATTCAACAAATCACTAAAATTTTTATATAAATTTCTAATATATTTTAAAATTTAACTTGAAATCCTCCTTAAAATGGCCATAATTATTTCTACAGTACACTTCTTAAACTCCTACTTCTGTTTAGTAACACGGTATGTTTTACCATTCACCAAGACTAAATGTTACTCCAACAAACTTAACCCTAAAAACAAAACGGATTCCAGAGGTTTTTGGACCCAATATTCTTTTTAGTCTTCTTTTCAATTGGCTTCCGCTTCGACAGATGTCTGGTTTATTGGTCCCTGTTATTTCTTTTTGTATTTGTTTTCAACAGGATGAAGTCAACTCACATATAAGTCAACATTTCGTTATATGTTTTCAAATGATTATTAGTGCCATTTCATTGTTTTCTATATAACTTTAGAACTAAGTTCATAATGAATATCTTAATGCTGTCAATAGCTTTTTTATCAAACACTAATCTACAAAAGCCTTTTTTGCAATATTTTAGTTGATGAATAATATCAATGCCTAGAATATATGAATAATATCTCTCTTTAATTACTCGAATTTCAGCCATTGTAAAAAGAGGTCGATGTTCTTAACTACACTGTTATGGAAAATGAGATGAATATGGCTCAAGGGGTACCGAAAACTTCTTTGGATATAAGATGTAAAATAAAATAATATTAATTATTATAAGAGTTTTTTTGTCAAATTCCTTATCTTAAAAAAATATAGAAGAATATAATTTTGCTTAGTAAAAATTTCATCATTTTTCTTGACACCAGAAAACAACTGCTTTTTCTAGAATAAACTAATTAAATAAGGTCGGCCAGTGATTTCTTATTGATATTTAGCAACAATTGTTATGAAACTTGATACCATTGATATAGAAATAAAATCACATGTTTAAATATTATTTAATTTAGTATTAGAATAAATGCGGTTATAAAGTGATAACACGATGAATATTTTTGAAATCTACTATTTATGCAAAGAAGATGAACGAGCCAGGATTTTCTTAGAAGAAACAGGAATTCTACCATTAAATATTTTAACATTTGTGTCTCATTAAAAGTATGGTAATGTTTTTGGTTATTGATAAAAAGTTCCTATTAAATAAATCATATGTTTCTTTAAGCTATATTTTTTAATTTATCAATAAGTAACTGTTACTAGATAAAATAACCGGGGGGCCTAAACATGACCCTAGAAAATTACAAGTAAACAATTCTTTTAATCTATTCATAATCAAGGTACATTATAGATTAAAAAAAAATCAACTAGTCTCAAATGAGATCACAATTTCTGTTGTGAGAAATATATGATTCTGAACACTGTGCGTTGGAAATTATTACTGTCATAAAATAAAAAGTCTAAAATCCGAAAAATAACCAAATGGATGAATCCGTATTTTTGTCAAACATTTTTACCAAATTTCACTTTATATCAGTGTTATCTTTTATTTAGGAAAAGATGTTACATAAAATAATAATTTAACCTCAAACTACAAGTACTCCAAAATAGTTACACTCACTAGCGGATTCAGGATTTAATTTTGGGGGAGGCTTCAGCCCGAAACCTTTTTTTTCACAAAAATAATTACTTTGGAAAAAAAGAAAGAAACTAACTACCTGTATGAAATGGTGTTTAAGTGATTCATAAAGCCCTTTTAATATTAATCACACGAACAATTATACTTTAAGAGATACTTTTTAAATATTTTTTTCGATAAAACATAGTTATATTTTACCATTTTGGGGGGGGGGCTTCAGCCCGAAAGCCCCCCCCCCCGTAGATCCGCCCGTGGTTACACTGTATTCCGAAATGAACTCTAGTAAGAAGTACTGTAGGAATTGTAAAGGTGGGAGAGAGAGTCCCATAAATACAGATTAATTCCCACTAAAACCGTTAAAGTTGCCAACTGTCGTAAATAGCGTAGCCCGCTGTTAATACACCTCATCTATCACTTAAGCGCCTACGTCCGCTACCTTCCTCTCTTAGATAATAATATTAACTTGTCCTCGTAATTTTTAGAGTAATTTGATCTTCGATTTTGATAAAACGTATATTTTCTGTTAAATATTATAAATAAATAAGATTGTATTTATAGCACTGTAGAATGTTTCCACTAAAAGCTGGGATTACTGAAAAACTTCTGTAAAACGAAATACCTTAATTCTTAAATACCTCTACTTAAATACCTCAATGAATGTGCTTAATCAGAAAGGAAACCTAATAATAGGACTGGTTCATTAAACAAATTGAGGTATTTATGTAAGTTGGATCACAGATTATAAAATGAATGATACCGAAATGAGAATAGTAGCTTTATTTTGTTCCTTCTATATCTCAAATTTAACCAGTTTCTGACTCACACCCCCGATTTCAAACATCCTTAAAAATGACGAAGACACAGTTAATATTGAATTTTTTAAAATTTAATAATTTGTTAAACAAAAGTTAAAATCTAAATACCTATAGTTCAGCGAAGAACAAAACTAAACGCAGGGATTGATGACCTCGATGTTTTACGCCTAAATAAACTCCAAAAAACAACAACAACAACAAGTAGCTTTATTTTATTTATTTATTTATTTCTCCTTTCCTTTCCTTTCGGCTACAAGGTATTTTGCAGGGATGGCATATCACAAATTTGCTTTTTATTCCTGCTATTAAACAACAAATATTATTAAAATTTTTATAAACTCTGTCGTTTTCTTCATTTTCTTTTCACCATGAGAATTATTATCAGTCTGGCGGCCTTTCATGAACACATCCTCTTTTTCCCATATTAAGCTATACAGGCTCCAGAGCAGCTTTCTACCCGTAAACAAAATCTTTGTAATACGGGTAGTTCAGCTCCATCACTAATTCATTATTTTAAATTCATTCTCCGTGAGGCCATATAGTCCAATTTTCCTCATCATTCTGGCCCTTAGTCCATCAAAGGCAGTGCAGTTGACTGTGACTCATCCGTCTCCGGTACTACGCAAGAGAGGCATGGAGGATCTACGTCTTTTCCAAGGCTAGTAGATAATTGAATGAACTAGTAGTCCAGGAGAATCCACATCGCATCCAAGGGACTTCGGACGTTGGGGATGAGAACAGTAGCTTCAAAGCAGTGCCTATTTTGCTTTCCAGAAACATCTCCATAATATCCTAATATCGAAGCCATGAAAAATTCCGATTTCTAAACCCCTGATCCGACCTATGGTTCTGATACATGGACTCTTACTTAAGCTCAAAATACTTCGATATAAAACTTGTATTCCCAATAAAGCATATATACTTGTATGATCATCATCAAATGGAGACCTCTATAAAATCTTTTGAAACCAAATATTTTTGAAGTGAAAATTTCTTTAGGCGCGTTTTACACTTTTTATGTTTATGGAGAGTGAATTAGATAGTGCCATCAGATCTCCGATGTGTAACGCTCCGGTAAAGTCGGCTTAAGTCGACTAATTAAAGTTTTTTTGCATAAGGATTAAAATATCTTAAAAATTAATAATCGGAACTGCATATTGTAAGCAAGGGAAATTTTTATTATTTCATCCTATTTTTAGTGAGCTATTATTCAAAATAGCATCAACGCGACGCCATTTTAGTGAGGCGAAAAGGGAAAAAAATAGTATCGAAAACCAAATTATAACACGTTTTATTTAAGATATGACTTGCATACTGTAAGCCGAGAAATATTCTGCTTTTCATCCTGTTTATAATGGCCTATTATTTCTAATTTATATTTCATATTATTAATCTTGCCTTGTTGATATTGTCACTTCTATCTTGTGTTTTGACTACTTGTGTTTATCCTTCGATTCTATACGGGGCACAAACTTGGACATTGACCAAGAAACTTGAACTCAGATTGAATGTTATGCAGATGAAGGTTTTAAGGAGTTGAATGTCAATCAAGAAGAGAGAAAAAACTATAAATAAAGACATTCTCTGAAAAGTGGATATTAAAAGCTTAAGGGATGCAGCGCATCGGTTAAAATGGAACTGGGATGGACACATGGCGAGGTCGAAGGATGAAGATGGCCCAAAGCGTGTACCGAGTGGATCTCAGGAGAGAACAAGAGGAAAAGAAGCCGGCCGCATCTGAGGTGGTGGGATGAAATGATACAACATGGAGGCGAAAACTGGTGGCTTGTAGCTAGGGATAGATTCAGCTTCCAGGACTGTTCTGTTTACTGTATGCCTTTGTTTTGTTTTCTTTTCTTAGATCTTACATGGCTATTTTACAAAACAAAATTATATCTGTTTGGTTTTATTTTAAACAAAAAAAAAATTATTGTAATTATTTTTTGGTTTTATTTTAAACAAAAAAAAATTATTGTAATTATTTAAACATATTGTTCTGTGCTGTAGCCAACTTCGTTAAAATGCCTATTTAGGGAGAGGCTTTTGTCAACAATTGATGACAATAAAGCTTATTATTATATTATTATCATTATTATTTATAACTGTATTAAAATATATATATATATATATATATATATATATATATATATATATATATATATATATATATATCCATCTAATAAATGAGCACTCAGGAATATAATACATGAAAACGCTTGTTGAGAAACTGCCACTAGTCGCACTCTAATAATAAATTTACATAAGAGGACCACGAGGCAACCGTCTTATCAGACGCCTCGGGGAGTTATTAGGAATTGAGGAGGAATAAGTTTTGACATAAGATGGTTCTGATGGTTTTGAAGTTTTTATGGAAGGATAGGTATCTGGATTGGGGAAAATCTGAAACATATGGAATATTAAGGTAATTGCGGATGATTTTATTTGTGACAAATTAAGGAACATTAAGGATTGGAATGAGAGAAAATCGATATAACCAAATATTAAATCTATTTTAAAAAAAGGAGAAAATATAGTCAATTTACGACATAATATAAACGTTTCCCATAATGTCACTTATCACTTTTATCCCATTGATCCTTCAATTATAAACCTGCTTTACATTTATTTATATATATATATATATTATAATTATTATATAAATTATTATATATATATATATATATTATAATTTATAAATAATATTACTAAATGGTTTACTGTTCACAGAGAAAGCTTGGAGCTGGCACACCGGCAGCTGAACATTGCCGAGGAAGCGGACTCTCCCAACCTGAGGGCCGAGGCCTACCTCAACCTGGCCAGGACCCACGAGAGGATGGGGGGTCTCGAGAGGGCATTAGCCTGTGCCAGGTAATATTAATATTAATAATAATATGTATAACTTTAGTTTACATTGTTATGTGATTTACATCTGTTTATTAAAAGATTTATTTGTATCGTAAACATTAAAAACGGAGAGTAATCTACACACAAATACGTATATTGAAAAAAAACATATCAACAGCCACACTGTAAAACCTTGTAAGACTAAACATTTTCAGGGCACGAAAAAATGCGTAATTTTTGTTTTATTGGTATTATAAAATATTTTCGGCTTATTTTTTTTTAAAAGCCTAAGCCTATACGTAACTTTTTTGACCGAATTTATGCCATATTTTCTTTTAGAGTCATAATTTCTAACTAACAACGTTTTAGTTATTTTGAAAAACAGGTATTAGTAAGATAAAAAAATCGATTTTACTGTAGTAACGCCCATAACTGTGTTAATAATGATCGAATCATGACAAGAACAATGTAAGTTTCCAAAATGTAAAGAAACGATACTTTAAATTAAAATTTGTAAAACAATCGACTAGAAACCGAGTACGATTCAGTCGTCAGATTTTCGAAGTGTGACGCTCGAGTAAAGAGAAGATGTGAATTAAAAATATCTCATAAACTAAAAATCGTAATCGTATTTGATCACGGGTTAGTGTCACACTTTTTTTCTCTTCCACTGTAGGGCGGCTCGAACGTAGTGCAGTCTATGAAAGTTTCATTTTTAATGTACTCAGCTTCAAATAGACATGGTTTGATTCACGAATGCTTGGTAAGTTCTAAGTATCCTGCTGAGGTGTAGAAAACTTCGTTTCTGAGCTTCTTGCGATTTTGAAGATTCATTGGTTTGAAAAGATAAAACTATAGTTGTTTTTTTTTTCTCGAGTTAAATTTTCCAATTAATGCAATCAATTCTATGCCTCTCATTACATGGAATTCGGCAGCATTGTAGTTTTTTTTCTAGTCAAGCTCATTTTGCTATTGCCTGGAGATTTCGATTGTTTTGAAGGCCGTTCAATATTATATTCCCAATTACCACTCTCTTCTTTGCTTCATCTAGTTCCGTGGTAAGCAGTACCGACCTCAGAGCAAGAGAACTCGGGCATTTGACAAGAGCGCTTTGTTGGAAGGGTCACCACTTATTAGAAATTAAAAAGAAAAAATACAAAGTGTATGAGAAAAATTTATTTTAATGTATTAATAAAGCTAATTGATACTGTAGCCATGCGTAAAACGCTTTATACATTCTATATTTACATAAACAAGTAGAACTATTATGGCATGTCCTATTAGAACCATTATACACATTTCATTACGTTTTCTCGGTAGCGACACAATCTCTATAACCTTTACTGTTACTTACAGTTTTTCACATCTGAATTGCTGGTTTTAAGTTACATTTTTTTACGAAAGACCATAGAGAACAATTAAAACATACTAGATGTCATTTTGTGAGATCAAAATATGCGATAGGACAAGATTAATCAGAAAAGCTCAAAACCTCATTTTCCTAAGAAATTTTCCTTACAGGTTTTTGCCGTGTGGCTATCAAATAGTGAGGAATATATTCAAATAGTGAAAAAATATTTTAATTAAAACAAAAACCTAATACAGAAATTGGAGAATTCTATTCACCCTATGGGAAAGTACTTCCATATTTACCGATAATTGCTGAAACATTTTAGTAGATAGATAGAGAAATTAACATCTACAAATATTTCAACTTGGTGAAGTGGTCGGGTTTCTTTCACTACACATTACGGCTGTAGGCAAATATATTTCGTCCCATGTATCGGCGCAAGTCAACATACGAAAGAGTCTCGAAGTGTGAAAGGAACCCGACCACTATATCAATTTAAATATTTACAGATGTTAATTTCCCAATCAATCTACTATAATGTTTCAGTAGATAAGAACAGGGGTGCCCATGCCTTCTCCAAGATATTTTATTGCTTTCCTCTTCTTAAACTACTGTAAGCGAAAGTGGGATTTAAAAAACCGTAGATCATATACAATTACATTTGCTGCAGTATGTTCCATATTCATCTCATGAATTGTTTCATAAGATACATTTTCGGGATCCCCAGGCGTTCACATGTTTCACTCTGCTACACCAAGTTGAAGTGGCTTTATCCTATTTCCCGACGACAATTCCTCCTTGGTGTTTTCCTTTTCCAAGTTCTCAGAACCAAAAACCCTCCCTACATCCTGGAACTCCTTAGTCTACGCTCCTCTATCCACTCTCTCAACTTATAGACTTCCTCCCATAAAACTTCCTAATTCAGCAAATCCTTCGTCATTCCTTATGGAACTCACTTCCTACCCCCATGCGTCAATCCTCATCCACAAATTCCTTCAAACAACTCCTGTTCCAACACCTACTCCACATTCAAACTTCCCGTAACATGTAAAATTACTTGCATCTGTACAATGTTTAACTTCAATCTATTGCAAAATTGAAATAACAATTAGCAGTAAATTACTTTTTATTTTTATTATTATTTCAGTCTAAGACCCAAAAATTTGTAACTCTGTTATTATTCTTAGGAGACAGTAGTCCTAGAATAAAATTATTTTTTCATTTCATTTCATTCATCCCTCATCCTAGGGTTTAAAACTTTTCATTTCGAAAATGAGCCTTCCTTAAAAATTTAAAACCTCTTCAAAATGTACCTCCTCAACAATTTTGATGTGACATATGATCACATGATATCATTTCAAATCAGTTAATAATCGAGATACTTAAACTATAATAAAAAACTTTTCAATATTTTGAGCTCAAATTATTTCAAAACATTTACGAGATCTAACTGTGTAATTGTATATGTCAAAGCTAAAAATCGATCTTGTTATAATCTTCATCATCATATGTGGCACGACATCCCGTTACCGAGACTCCTCTAAGAGCCTCCGCCAGTTGGCTCTGTCTGCTGCAGCTCTCCAGTTCCGTACACCAAGCAGGGTTCTCGCATCATAGGCCACGTTGTCCAACCATCTCGTCCTCGGCCTTCCTACCCGTCTTACGAGGTGCAGCTCCTCCATCATTATTTTCTTTGGTATTTCAACGGTGCTCATTCTGGCCACATGCCCTGCCCACCTTAGTCTGGCCAGTTTAATATACGTGACTACGTCGATGTCTGTATAGAGAGAACTGAGCTCCCTATTTTTTCTTTTCCTCCAGACATCACCCTCCTTTACTGGACCATAAATCCTTCTGAGGACTCCTCGCTCAAACACACTCAGCTTCATCTCATCGTTTTTAGTCATCGTCCAAGCCTCTGAGCCATATGTCAAAACAGGCCGAACAAGGGTCTTGTATATGATCAGCTTGGTCTTCTTTGAGAGGTACCTACTTCTTAAGTGTCGGCCAAGTCCAAAGACACATCTATTGGCAGCCGTGATCCTTCTTTGTATTTCTTGAGCCATGTCATTTTTGCTATTAATTTCAGACCCAAGGTATATAAAACTTTTCACTCTCTCAAACTTGAAAGAACCTACCTCGAATGGAGACTTGTTATAATACTTTACAATATTTACTTAACTTTTAGCGGATTTATTAAACACACTTCGCAAAGTAATTTTACAGATTTTTGAGCTCAAATTATTTGAACACACTCACGGAATCTCACCGAATAACCTGAGCCATAAAATTTAAAAAATGATTCAGCCGTTCGTTCAAAACAGGAATATCTCTGTAAAAAATGACACGAAGATGTTTCTATTAATAACGTAATCAGTGTATGTCTCTTTTCGTGTTATATGTTTATTTTATTATATTGAATTATTATATATATTTATTATTATTGTGTATTAGTACATTACAATATGTATATTACTATTTAATTTCTTTCTCTATGGATATTTAATTTATTGACGTTGCAGGAAAAAAAATACAAGCTCTTTTCTTGTTTTTCTTTCTAGTACTGAAATTTTTCTATTAATAGTAGAAAAAATGTTTTTAAAACTGGTAATTTTTTTAAAATAAATATCTAGCTTATAATAATAAGAACTGAAATATTTAAAATATTTTTCAAAAATAGATATATTTCTAGTTTTGTCCTTGTTAATATTAAATTTAATTTCTATAAGCCCGTGACGTGAGAGCCGAGAGCTCCCCTTGGTTGTCAAGAGGCCCTCATCGCCGAGCAGCAACAGGTCTCATAGTCAATAAGTCCCGTCACGTCAATGTCACTCTTCAACATCTTACTTACATTAGTCAAGTACAGTCCTCCTCAACTCCTTTTAAATCAACCATGGCAGCAAATGATGTAGTTATCTTATATTAATTTCAATAATAAAACAGAAGTATTAAAATTTATTTAAGGACATTGAAAAGAAAAATTGGTGTATTTTAATGGCAATCCGATACTTATATGGTATAAAATATTGTTTTTTTTTATCTCATACTGCATTAACATAGAATATTGTTGACACTGCATAGAATAATAATAATAATAATAAAAGGCTTAGCGAACCCGAAGGTTCGATGCCGAGACCACCAATCGCTTATTACACACCTCCCTCCACCGTTCGCCGTCCAAACCCAATCCCTTCAGATCGGCTTTAATGCAATCTTCCCACCTTCGCTTCGGTCTACCCCTCGGACGCTTACCATTCGGCACAGCAAATATTAACCTTTTAGGATATGGTTAGTAATTTTATTGAATATTATTTCAACTAATATAAAAATACAACTTCATACAACAATAAGTAGAAAAATATCTACATTCTTGAGACGTTTCGAACCGTTGTTATTTTCATATTTTTTGCTCCCCCCCCAAAAAAACAACTTATTTATAACTCATTAAAAAATAGGTATATAAGGGAAAAACAATAATACCAATTTTTTTTTTTAACAGTGTGATAATAGAAATACATCTAATAAATGTGTATACATGAATAAAATGAAAAGATTTGCTGAGAAATTATCCACTGGTAACATGACAACAGAACATCTACATTAGACGGTCACGGGGCCATTTTCTTTTCAGATGCATCAGAGAATTATCAGGAATTTAATAGGAATAGTGTTGCGCAAATGCGAGACTGAGACGAGTCTTGGTCTTGCAACCTCATTCTTGGTCATGGTCTTGGTGTTGCGCAAGAGTTTCGCAACAGTATTGCAGTTACTTATTACCTTATTGCTGTAGAGATATTACTGTAATTGTTTAGATAGGAGAAACCTAACCAAGCTCGACAGTAATCAGCAGCACCTCTTTCCAGAATTGTTTCTATTACTTATTTTGTTCAAGGGAGATCTTTCATCCAACGCCTTTTTAGTCTCATCCTCATGTTCAGGGGTGTCAGCAATGGCCATGTCTCTTATTAACCTGTTGTTAGGTCCGTTTAAATTTGTATAAAATCGTTATATTTTCATTAACTGTTGGAAGAGAGAGGTCAGTATATGGAGGATTGTTAGTCACGAACCATGGTACTCTTTGGTACTTTTTATGAAATGTTGGATAGTTTGAAATTTCCGTTGGTGGTTTTTTACAGCGATAAAGTACATTTGTGTTGAGTATGTCCATATGGTTATATGTAAGTATATATAATAATAATAACGCGAAACAGCCCTGAAGGACTATGCGACTATGACTGCTTTCTTTTTCAATTTCTTCCTTTTTGCTCATCTCTGCTTGAGGATATCGCTAATTTTTTTCTTCCTCTCCTCCGTCTACTTCCTCCTGGACGGAAGTTCCTCACTGTCCACAACATGCACCGCACTTTTCAGGAATTTCTTGTATATATGTTTTTTATTTATAAAAAGAGGGTAGAGTAGTTTAAGTTTGTTAAATGTCGTAAGTTTCATTTTTACATGCGGACACAATGAAATCCTTCTGTCGGAGGTAAGTCCAATATAAATTGGAGGACAGGTGTTTTTCGAAGAGTAAATGTTTGGATTAGTTGTGATTAAATCGAATTTTTGAAAGTTTGAAGAAATCTTGTAAATTAAGTAAGTGTTATAAATTCCGTTTTCTAATTGATTATTTTACTAGAGTTTTGTATATATTTTTTTTATTTTATAGTATATGGAGTTTTGTTAATAGCCTCCTCATCTATTAACTATTTATAAAATATATTCGATAGAAAATCAAGAAGTAATTCAGCATTATAGTTTCTTTATGGATGATAGTTCTACTAATTTAGTCACAACAGGGCTGGGCTTATCTAAAGGCTTGCAAACTATCCCGACTGGGAAGGGGAGGGGGAGATTTACTCAGTTGGTCGCCCGCGACATTAATTTGAACCAACCCGAGCGTGCTAAACCTTCGAACCCGCGCTGCTATTAGCTCAGACGTGCCCTCCTGCCAACACGTTTATAATTTCACAATTACTATATCTGATTCAACTTTAATGTTTATAGTATGTTTTAGTCTCCGTTTGTACTTAAGAAGACAGAAACTAGAAATTAACTATATTACAAAGTTATGCCCGGAATACCCCTCCCATAAATATGTTATTCAATCTAAATTTTCAAAAAGATTTAAAGAATAGAGGAATAGCAAATTACCATTGGCAGTAAGAATGTCTCTAATTATAAATAAATTAAAATAAATAAGATTAAATGAAATAGAAAAATAAATATCCCTTGGACATACATATAACCAAAATTTAATCTCCAACTCACCAAAGATAGTAATTTATCTGCAGATTATAAAGAAAAGTTCCACAAAATTACCATCGCATTACCTGAACATCTCATAATATCCACCGACGGATCTAAATCAGATACATCTACTGGATCAGACATTGTCACTCCTGACACTACCTACAAATATAAATTACATCAACTTTGAAGTGTTTACACAGCAGAGATCGCAATAAGTCTCCGATACGTCATGAAGAAGAAAGCCACATTTGTAACTATGTGGTTGTGGTATCGGATTCCTTAAGTACTCTAAAACCTATGAATAACATGTATCAAGACCGTCCAGGGATACACTGCATTTTAAATCTTATAAAAATACTTCATGGAGTTGGAACAACGGCACATTTTATACTGCGCCTGGCTCTTAAAAAAAAAAAAAGCTCTTACCCCTTCCAGGCCGCGGTAAAGCATTTTTGACACCATCTGAACTTGCACGACCTCTAAGAGAAACCATATCCCAAGAATGGCAAAGACGGTGGGACAACAGCGCACCTAGCAAATTAAAAACAATAAAGAAAGAGGTGCAACCGTGGACCAGCTCCAGACGCAGCAGTCGTAGAAAAGAGGTCGATCCACGCGGCTGTGGATCGGACATACTAGACTGACTCACCTCCACCTCATAACAAAAAATTTAATCCTTAGATGTCAAACGTATGACCAGTCGTTAACTATAAAACATGTTTTGTAAGAAATCCTTTTTTACACCGCAAGGTTAAAAGATCTCGGAATACCACAGAATATATTAGCACCCCTCAGAAATCAAGAAGAAATCCTTACCAAAGTTATGAAGTTAATCGACAATGTAAAAATTATAAAACAACTAATGATCCTTGGCAGATTTATTATCTTTTTTTTTATTCTAAAAGCATTTATTCATTAATTTCAATTTATTTATTGATTTTATTGCTATTTTTTTAGTTTATTTATTTATCTATTCTATATTATTATCTATAAGTGTCTATTACTATCATTATTTATTTTTTTATTCTATTAACTATCTATTTTATTTTTATCCTTTTTTTATTTTTTATTTTTGTATCAACCACCTGAACAGTATAAAAGTAGTGTTATTTAGCTGATCGAGGGCTAACGACCTGGATGTTTTGCATCTAGACATTGAAACAAACAATGACACTCTACTTTTTAACACTTTACTTTTTGTTATAAATAGTAATATTTTTTCCCAAATTTTACAGACGAAAGTTAGGTGACCATACTTCACATTTCTTGCTTTGTTCAATCACTGCCACCTTTAATCTGGTATAGCTGTTTTGTCTGCCTGTTATTAGTTTACAATGTGATACAATGTGATTTGTGTTTAAGTTATAATTCCCAATTCTCATTGATCAATTTTCTGTCTCTCTTCTTAGGGGCGATATCGCAATTCTCAGCTCAGATAAAAACCCTGTTCGAGCATCTACCACTCTTCGAAATCATCTTAGCGATATAGCTGATTGGGCTGCTGAAGGTATTCGAGTACTGAGTACTTGAATACCTTCAGTGCTCGCCTGAAGGTATTCAAGTACACACGCCCTGATGATGACCCACATGTTTGGGTTGAAACGTCGGCACTAATAAAAACATTATAATGATTGGGTCTTGAGTATTTATCACCCACAATATATGTGAAGTTTGTCGATAATTTAATATTTTCATTGTTAATTCTTAATTCACTTGGAATTTTCTTTATAATAAAAATACAGTAACTTTTGTTTACAGGATTAACCTCTATGTAAAGGTTGTTCACCTGTCCTGCCAATTTTTGGCGAGCTGTTTCGACCTACTATAGAGCTTTTTTGGCATTTATAATGCTACTTTGGAAGAATTTACTATATAATTAAAGGGAAATATTTTCCCTATCTTTAAAACAAATTTTGCGTGAATTAGAGTAGTAGTATAGATACAAATTTAATAATAAATAAATTGATATTAAAAATTTATGTTTTATATTATTTTTTTATATATAAATAAAACTTATGATTTTATATTTTATCATAAGTCCTGAAACGCCATAATCAAATTTATCAACACGTTTCCCGATTATCGTTTATATCTGTGATGAGAGCGAATAAAGATATGGAGAATATATATATATATATATATATATATATATATATATATATATATATATATATATATATATATATATATATATATTATATTATATTATCAATATTATGTTATATTATAGGACAAATTCAAGGTAAACAAAAAGTGTATAAAAACTATCCTTGCTTGTCCTTAAGATCCTGCCAAATAACTTGGAAGGAAAAAGGCCCGACACCGGCTTAGGAGGAACTTCAAAAGAAGTGAAATAAACGGAATGAGGGTTTTTCTGTTGCTTCGTCAGCCAGTTTGAGGAAGCTCTGGGTTTTCTTCCTTCTTATTTTTTTTTTTTGTTATAGTCCTTTCCAGTATTTTCTATCTGATTTCTTCATTTTCCTTCTTGCTCGTTAACTAGAATTTCTTTCTATTTACAACAATCTATACATCTTTTGATTAGTTTGATATACTTAAATAATATATTGGCTATTTACTCTAATTAGTCAATGTAACTAAGAGGTATGTTGTTAGAATCATTGATTTTTTCTCTTCCAATTACTATTCAATGAAATATAGAGAAATGAATAGTATTACGATCGTGAAAAACTTTTGACACCAGTTTTCAATGAAAACACCCGTTTTAATTTCTCTTGAATCCATATAACCAAGTCTTGTAAAATGGTTTGGGTATCTGAACAGCTAAACTAAAAAAAAAAAATTCTTTTAAAAAAAAACGAAAGAGAAAATCTTATTTAAGGTACGTATATACCTTGGATGGTACAACTTTTTCGTTCGGCAAATCTTAAGTGCGCCTTTGTATTATCGTTTTGACACGTTTATCACATTTTTATCGTTATAACTTTCCTAAATAGCTTTAACGACTTTTATCAAACTCGTTATGCCAATGCATTCTAAAGACGTTTTTAATATCAGGTAGGGCTCAATGATGCAAGCCTTAAGTGCTAAATTATCAATATGGCAACCTCTAAACAACATACGGTTTGTTGTAAATAACCAACGGTGTCTCGCAGTAAGTAATAAAACATCAGAAATCACGATAACCTAAAAATTATTTAAAACGCAAAATTGATAAATTTACGAAAATACTGATAATTGTGAAAATCTTAAAATTAGTGAAAATTGCGAAAACATAAAAACTAACTGATTCCGCTTCCGTATGCAATTCACTAAAAAACATACATCGACAACATATCGCATCATCGTATCTAATAAATAATATAATAGAAGAAGTTCATTGTTCAACAAATAACAAATTTAAGATTCAATGCATTCCAGGTCATGTATGTTTTTATGGTAATGACAGGGCTGATATTATAACAAAACGGTGTTCTGGAAGGGCGGAAAATGCGAAACTACCTTTACAGGAAATTTTTAGATGGGTGAACTTTTAGTGAATAGCAGGGTAGGCATGCCTGGAAGTAAAGTTCGAAAGGTAAAGATCATTTCACTATCCAACCTAACACCTCTCTATGCCCATGGTTCTCTAACACTTGCGTTAAATTAAGCAGGAAAGAAATAGTCTTACTTACAAGACATTTATCTATGGTAAAACAAATTGCGGCTTGAAATTAATTAAAGTTGAAAGAAAATTATAAATGTTCGACATGCTACTTCATCGAGGACCCATTGCACATTATTCCAAAATGTAGCAGATATGATAAATATCGGATTAAATATCCCCTCATACAAAACAATAGCGCTTTCCTCCAAGATCTGGCTGATCTAGATAGGGATACCATTAAGGCATTGTGAAAATTAATGGAAGAATCTAAAATAGAAATTTTAAAATAAATAAATAATAATAATATACATCCATATCTCCTATTATAATATAAAATTAAGGGTAGTATAGGAATTCAGTGGGAGTCTTGAGCCGACGAAAGGGAAAAAATAAACTTAGAAATGACGAAAATTATAGAAAATCTTAAAAAAGTGAAAACCAAGAAAAAATCGAAAATGGTGATAATGGTGGATTAATATTTTTGATACGATATGAAAGAATGAACCTTGAACTTCCCACTCTAATAAGAATGGGTTTGGTTATACCTCTCCACCCCATCTACATCTTCCCTCTTATATCCCAGGAATAGTGTGTTAGAGGGTAACCGACTTTTCTTCAACATATTAAGATTCTAACTATATAGAGATTTGTGTTTTCCTCCTTTGTGTTTTCAGGTTATTAATTTTTTTTTTTACATAAAAATAATAATACTAAAAGTAAATCAATATAAACACAAGAACTAAGTTAATCAAAATAACAACTAAAACACAAGCATTCAGGTTATTAGGTTAAAAAAAAATATTTATTTTGAGACGGCTAATAATAAATTTCATCATCATAATAGAATTTAATATTATCTTTATATACATCTTTATTTACGAAAATTATCGGAAATAAAGTAAAATTCTTGGGGCGTTTTTAAACTAGAGATAGGTGACTTTAGTCTATTTAATTAGGTATTAAAAACTCATGAACACCCATTTCTATTCCGTTTGAATTGTAAGCACACTTGCTCAGTCTCCACTGGGTTTAGCCCCAGTGACGCGGTTGAGAGAGAAGTGCAGGGATCTCCTGGAGTCATGCTTTTCCCTCCACAGTTGGAGGGACAAGTCTGGTTTGGAGTTCTCTCGCCAGATTGTAAATATTGTACATAGGTGTGTATGTTTTCTTTTTATTCATTTATTTTTAGGTTATTTTATTCCTATTTATTGTATATATAGTTATTTTTCTGTATAATGTATTTTATTTATTGTACATAGAGTGTGAATGTGATCTCTGCACACTATTATAAATGTCCTTGATTGTAATACTTTTCAATAAATAAGTTAAAAAAAAAAAAAGGTCTGTACTCTGGAAACTTGTGGTTTTATTTAAAACCATCTTTAAAATTATTATTTCAATTAATAACTTTTGAGCTATAAATAACTTCGGTTTGTTTTGCTTCTTTTTTTTTTTAATTTACTTTATTGTCTAAAACAGAAACAAAAATTAAGTTATCTGAGTTTTACCGTAGCCCATTTGTGTAATTGGGTATTCCTTTTGCCAATTACAAGCCGTGAGAAATGGGCCATTCCGGCTCCTTTCATTAAGCCGGGTCTTTATCGGAACAAATTAAGCCCAGCGACTTCCAAGCAGCACGTGCTATACGATCCGGATGGACTTTTAATAAGAGCCAGGAATTGAAATAGGGCCGTGCAGATTGGTGATATCGAATGAGGGGGCAGTGGGCCGTAGTTAAGCCGAGGGCCCCCCTCAATCCCAATCCCAGCCAAATTAACTGGTCCGAATTTGATGACCCGTGTAATTAGAGGTTCCGGCAGATGATCCTACCTGCGGTCATCGGCTACAGTCTTCAGTCATTATATTGATGTCCAATTAGCAAATTAATGTAATATTTACTGTTTTTTATTTAATGTATTTTACCTTAACTTACCTATATATGTAATATGTAATAAGGGAGAGTAACACATGTTTTGAGGTCGCCTGAGTCCAAATAACTCCCGCAAAATGGTCTCTGTGTATATGTGAACAGTCCAGCTCAAAAAAGAAAATTCGTACTAAGCTTAAATTGCGTATTTATGTTTTTTATATGCCTTGGATGTTACAGCAACATTTTCGATAAAATCTGCCAACCGAAGTTAGCAGTTTATATCATCGATTAAGACATTTTTACGATTTTCTTGAAAGCTGCTCTAATGATTTTGATTAAATTCATTACATCAGTGTAAAATTAAACGATTTTAAATATAATGAAGGTCTGATTCTTATTGATGCTCTTCTACCACGGCTTAAACGCCTAATTTTCTAAATTTCTTCCTCTAAAGTATCTCTAATTTTTTATTTATTTGAAAAATTAATTATAAAGTATTAATTATTTCGCATTGTAACCTGGTATAAAAAATTGTGAAATATAAAATAAGAAAGAATTCGATAATTATTTAAAAGAGAAGCAACCTCATAAATTAGTTATTAACAGACAACAGGTGAAATCCAAGAGCCCAGCCGAACTTTGCCGAAGATTAAAAAGATTAACAACCTTCTATACGAAAGTATGTGCGGTTTTCATAAATGCATTATTTTTATAAATGTATTATTTAAGTATAAACAATGCAGCAAATATAAAAATTTAAAATATATATATACATGTATATATATATATATATATATATATATATATATATATATATATATATATATATATATATATATTTACTAAAACTTAAACAAATAAAAATATCTGCAATGAAATATATATAAATTCAGCGAACTTTAATTTCAGTGGCACTTATATCGAACCAAAAACATTTGGTGACACTTCATTATTTATTATAATCAAATAACTAATTAAAATACACAATCGTTTGAGGCAATAATTAGCGGGTGAAAAAAATAGTATAACTTCATTCGGTAGAATAGCTTCAACAACTAGTATAAATTCATTATGCTGTGAAAAAATTACAGTACTCGATTGTTTCAAACAATATTTTGTACAGTGATTTTTACTTTTTCATCCCTTGGTCTGAAAATACCTATTTCTCCGAAAAGAAGGAAGGTAAGTGAAAGTCGTGTGATGCGTACACCACACCCGATTTTTTATTATATTTCACCATACATACAATTAATGTATATACGAAGTACCTTAATATGGTGCAATTAATTTTTAAACTATGAACATACTTAATATCCCTACGTGGCTAGTTGATAGAATGTCTACAGCACTTCAGGAATTCCCTTAATTAATAATAGTTAGGCGAAATCCCCTTTAGCTCTGACCCATGGAAATTAATATAACGTGGCTAAATGGAAATCACAGATGCTTGATTACCTGGATTTATCAACAACGTAATTTCATATAATGTTAATTTAGCCAAGGGATAATTATTTTTTGAGTCATATAACGTTACTATACTAGTTTTTCGTTCACCTGTATTATAAATCATCTGAGTTTGGAAATCTCCCAATTTTTTTAATGAATGTTATTAATGTTCTTCAAAGAACTTTTGTGTCGAAATTTCAATTTGTCATTTGTCCATAAAATATTTTTCGTTTGATGCCTTATTCAACATAATCTATTGTTCTTGAGATTCGGAAAATGAATCTATATTTTCCGTTTTATAAATAATAAAAGATAATTCATGGTCAAAATCGGTCTTTGTCTTGCAGTAATTATAAAATGAAAAAATAATTTTTATTCTGGGACAACAGTTCCCTAAGATAATAATAGCAGAGTTACAAATTTATGGGCTTAGTCTAACTTAGAAGAATACAGAATACAAAAAGAACTGTTGATTATTATTTCATTTGTGCAGTTTAATTAAACAGAATACAGACGCAATTAATTTTACTTGTTTACGGAAGTTTGAATGTGGAGTAGGTGGTGGAACAGGAGTTGTTTGAAGGAATTTGTTGAAGAGGATTGACGAATGGAGATAGGGAGAGAGTTCCAAAAGGAATGACGAAGGATTTACTGAAGGAAGTAGTTTTATGGGAGAGGATATATAAATCTATAGGTTAAGATCTGGTATTAAGTGAGTGGATAGAGGAAGGAAGAGTAAGGAGTTCCAGGATGTAGGGAAGTAGGATAAAGCCACTTCAACTCGGTGTACCAGAAGGAAACAAGAGAACGTCTGGAGTACACGAAGATGTGTCTTATGAAACAGTTCAAGAGAATTTCGTTTCTTAAGTCTCATTTCTAGCCTGGCAGATAGCTCTCCATACACTGTAGCAGCCGTAGTCGATGTGGAGGAATATAAGGGAGGTTACGAGGAGTTGTCTGATTTTTAGATGAATACAATCAGGGAATCTTAGGAGTTGTTTAAGGACAGTTGTGGATTTTCGGGTAATCTGGGAGATATGGTTATCCCAGGAGAGGTTCTGGTCAAAGGTTACTCCTAGGTTTTTGATAGTAGGGAAAAATAGATTGAGCGATTATTGAGGTAAAGTAGATGAAAGTAAGGAAGGCAGCTAATCAGATGTCTGGACCCGATAGCCTATCTGTTAACTATATGTAA
Source organism: Nezara viridula (assembly GCA_928085145.1). Taxonomy (NCBI): domain Eukaryota; kingdom Metazoa; phylum Arthropoda; class Insecta; order Hemiptera; family Pentatomidae; genus Nezara; species Nezara viridula. The sequence continues at coordinate 148,436,651 of OV725080.1, read as the reverse complement.
ATAATTTGTAGAATCAATATACTTTTGAATTTAACTCTTCAAATTTTTCATTCAAGGTTTAGTTAGATTTCCCTATTCTAAAAAATGACAGTAATATATCTACAGTATGTAGCGGAACTATATTTTTAAAGGTTATTAAATTTCCGACAAAACTATAAAAACAATCGTCTGAATCGGACCAGTTTTAGCAACGTTACTGTGTATTGAATTTTATACACTGCGTTTATAATTGTTCACTTGCCCGTTTACATCACATATATAGTACGTGGTTATTGTTGATATTATTTAAAATTTAACTGTATAGATTACAGCGATATAAATATTAAAATATTAATGAACAGTTGCGTGAGATTTGTAATTGGTGCCCCGAGATACTACCATGTCTCTCACCACTACACTGAGTTAGAGTGGCTCTTCCCCTCCATTCGAAAACAATATTTCCTAGGTCCATTCCTCTTTCATATCATCAACAACCATCGTCCTTCCTACGCCTACAAACTTCTCCAATTCAAGTCCTCAGTCCACTCCCTCTCCACAAGATCTCGACCTTCCGACCTTTACATTCCTTCTCACAGATCTGCCTCGTTCCAAAACTCCTTTATTGCTCGTTCAGTTAGTTTCTGGAATTCCCTTCCTATCAAAATCCGACATTCTTCATCCTTATCTACATTCAAAACCCTCCTATTCCAATTCCTGTCCCAAAAACAGTCAGACACCAGCTAACCTTTTATGTAAAATTACATACTATCTATAAGAACATATTCACATATAGCTCATAACCTAAATACTTATTATAGATTCGACTTTCTTTTTTTTTTTTCAACAGAAACAGATTTTACTGTTAAGAAGAATTTACATTCATTTTTTCTGTATTTTTTCTAAAAGGGTTTATTTATATTTTAACATTGTACATAGTTTTAAGTATCTTAGTATGGTTTCAAGAATTTTTTATATAAATTTTTTTATTTTATTTTGTATATAGTATGTATAACCATTTTTTTTTTTTTTTTTAATGATCTATCTTTACCTTAACTTTTTATGTTTGCTTTTATCTGGCCAGATATAAAATTTTAATTTCTGTACTTTTTTGATATTCTGAAGGGACTTCGTCCCAGAGTAAAATTGTTTTTCTATTCTATTCTATTCAATATATAAGGTTACTTATACAAATAAAAATTCCCACATTTAAATATAAATAAATATAGCGTCTATAATTTTTACAATCACTTCCCCTCTGTCTGAAAATACTTATTCTGCCAAGAAGAGAGTGGTAAGTGAAAGTTGTGTGATGCGCACACCACGCCAGATTTTTTAGTATTTCTTCATCGCTTAATTATTCGTATTTATTTACCTATTATATGTATGTATGGTATGAATAAACAGATTAAGCCTAATCAGTTATTACCCTTCATTGTGGCAGATTGCACTATTTACTATTCAATAAAAAAAAACTATACAAATGGTCTAGGATCAATTTAACCAAATTCCATTTAAAGTACATAAAATTGATGTATATAATTTTGAAGAATATAAAGACATTAAAAATGTGGTAAGTACTGAATATAGAAAGGTTATAGCTATATTGTAATTGTATACGATTATGAGATTTTAAATCGTCCGAATATTTTTGTTTAGAAATCTATGTGACTAGACCGCCGTTAATTCAATTTGATGAAATTTATGTGAATGCATAGATGTCCAATGGATTTTATAAAATTTTGTCAACTTTTATCGCATTTTTCTACATTTCGAAAACAGCTTTGACTGTCAATTTTATTTTCAAACGACAAATGGTCTTGAAAAATAGTTAGGTATGGAACCAATGGAAATGTTGAGAAAGCTATACTCTGCTTGATAAATGTTTCTAAATTGGGTATAAAAGATCTTGAAAATAAACTCATACAGAATCATTGCAGGAGAATGTTGACGAGACTATGACCTCAGGCTATGACCTCAGTTTCAATTGATTAATCTTCCATGGCCTCATAAAAGTCAAAAGGACAAATGCCACTAATCGTTGCGGATATCGACTCATTTATAAATATAACTATGCAATAAATTGCAACATTATATGGTTACGAATAATTATTTGCCTCCAGAATTATTTTTTACTTTTGAAACTGTTTTAATAATTAACTTCTGACATGCCCACAGTACATGAATTATTTTGAAGTAAAACGGTAAACATGAATCAAGATAAAATATGTCGATAATACAATAAAATAGCACTGCAATTACTGAAATGATTCGCCTATATAAAAAACAAGAGCGAGAAACACTTTCATACAATTTTTTACATTTTCATACAAAATATAAAAGCTTGCTGCCCAATTATATTGGATTGCTATACACACAGCATACTAGCTAAACAGTAGGACAATAAATAAAACTTGTATATAAAAATACAGAATTGGTTCGTAAATATATACAATACATAATATTTAAATTAGAATACAAGATTCAAATTTCGGAACATTCTAAAACTTCCTAACTGAATGCTTTAATAAACTTCTCTAGATTACAAAAGATACAATATTTTAATCTTTTCTGAGACACGATAGAAAGACTTAAGTATACAAATATGCAGTGTACTTTGATTGGTTTAAAATACTTTTATAATCGTTTAATTAAAAAGAACTGATTTATATTTAAAAAATACGGCAGAATTTCGACAATCGAACGACAAAAATCAACCGGACCGTCAGTTATTCTAACAAATCATGTTTTTTTTTTCTTTATAAACAGAGGTCGATTTGAAATACTTTTCGCTTTGTTCGTATGGCAATTTGAAAAAGCTCAAGTCTTTATTCTAAATATACTTATTACAAAATAAATATATTGAAGTTTATTGACAATTTTAGTTGAGAAGTTACGTTTAAATTGGATTCATAATAAAATTAAACAAATAAAGATCATATAGAAATAAGACGCAGCAGTGTCTTATTACGCAAGAATGTGAAACATCTCACTGCTGTAACGCCCATATTGCCTATCAGTAATTTAGGTCTGTAATTAAATAATATAAAAGGTAAACTCTTATTCTGAGTTTTGCTATAGCATAATTAACTCACAAGAATTATTATAGGTACATTACAATTTCCCATGTTTTAATGCGTTTACAAAAAACTATCTAAAGCATAGCACATTATAATCATTAAGGTCAGTAAATATTATAATTGTAAACATAAATTAGTAAAATATTAATGTATGCTAGGAAGGTACCACTTGTCCACCTAACAGCGGACCATCCCCCATTTTACAAATTATATAACTGTTCATTTAATTGTACTACTCCTCGCCTCGAATTGTATTATTTTTTTAATTGTATAACTTTAATTTACATGTATTTGGTAGTTCAGAATTTTTATCAACATAAAATAAACTTAAAGAAACCACAGCTCGAACAAAGTTTTAATTTCTTTAAAAATCTGTATTATGCATCGCGCCTTATTACTTATTTATATTATTACATAATTATAATTATTCCTAAGGCCGATTTGTAACCATAATATATATTCAACTATTTTCAACCAGCTTCATATAAGCCTAACAATAATTTAATTATTTTATTTTTCATATTTTCATTGTTCGTTATATTCTGCTTCCTTTTCTATTTCATATTAATTATAATTAAATCATAGTATAATATAAATAAAATTATATATAATATAATAAATAATATATTTTATTCAAAGGGAAATGTCTTGCACTTTGCAAGACCAAGATTAGAACTGGTAAAAAAAAAATCGATTTTTAAAATAAAAATGAAGGCAAAATAGTTACTAATGCTTGAAAATCTTAGTTACTATACGTTAATAATTGGTATAACCGATATACTTTAGCATTTAACTGCTCTAATTTTTTATTGGGGCTTAGTTAGGTTTCTCCTTTCTAAAAAAATACAGTAATATCTCAATAGTAATTAGCTAATAAATAACTGCAAGACTGTTGCGAGAATCTTGCGCAAGACCAAGAACGAGTTAGCAGGACCAAGACTTGTCTCGGTCTCGCATTTGGGCAACACCATTCCAGATAAATAAATACTATTTCCCGTACAAATTTGTTGTCTAAAATTTGTATTTTATATTAGGAGGGTATAACATAACAGGAGCTTATGAGATATGTAATTAAATGAACAGCTGTGTAATTAGTGTTAGTTATAGAGCTAATAGGAGAGCTTCTGAAACCTCCAACGCTCCTAATACTAAACTAAAATATAATATGACATACACTAAAAACGTGTTTATATAATAGAGAGATGTAAAATTTATATGATGCTATCCATCGATGGTTGACCTGTTTGCAGACACTCGCTCTACAACGAGTGCGACCAGTGCCGCACGGCCGGGCTGGTCCAGATCACCGTGGGCAGCCTCCACCTGGAACTGGCCACCTTCTGCAAGGCACTCCAGGCCTTCCAGCAGGCTCACTCCATTGCTCAAAGGATACACGACCCGGCTCTAGAGCTTCAGGTAACGTACAACTTTGAAAATATTATTGATTATTTTTTTAGTTCAGAAAATAATGATTTTTTTAAATATTTTATTCGAACGGTTCTATTAAAAATAGTTTCCCAGTGATCAGCGCAGTCTAGCAACCACTTTCAGCTACAATCTTCAGATTTTTCACCAATAAATATAAAAAATTTAATGTAAGTATTGAAAATTTTCCATGTACATTTAGCCTTTGCTAACTTATAGTCTGTTCTATTTTCTCCCTTTTCTCGCCTTTTTGGGTTTTCGAACTTTTTCTAGGCCAAGGAAAAGGGAGATGAATTGATGCCTGAGTTGAAATCTTCTGTGCATTGGGATTTGTAAACTTCGATTTATTATCGTATTATGACAGTGAGAAAAGTAACATTTCAAGAACAAACATAAAATCGCTGCCACCAGGGTGAAGAGTTAATAGTCTGTGGTACAGATCCCTTTTTTATCAAATTATTAACATCCGCCTGAAACATCGTAAATAGATTCATCTCATCGTAACCTACAAATATTTTATTTACGAAAATTCTCGGAATTGAGACGTTTTCTATCTGGAGGTCGGCACACTTTGTTTATTTAATTAGATCTTAAAAACTAGTAAATATCCATTTGATTCCCACTTGGTTCTTAAGGTAATTTGATTACAAAAAAAAAAAAAAAAAAGGTGGCTTACACAAATTTTGTGCCGTTTGGCTTCTATAGCTCGTTATTTTGAAATCTGAAAGGGGTGTAGGTCTCGTCATACGGCTCAATATTTTTTAAGACCACCTTTTTTCCCAACTTTGTGTGGAAGTTATCTCACTGTTCAAGTGGTAAGTAAATGGGTATTTGCGAGTTTCTAGTCCCTATTTACGAAGTTTCAGGCGGATGTTAATAATTTGCTAAAAAGGGGTCTGTACCACGGACTATAAGGCCTTTCCCAATCCTATAGATAGAATGATAATAATTCAAACGTTATACTTTAAATAAAATTATCTTTATTTACGGAAATGAACCTTTCTAGTTTTAAACAATGCTAAATTTCCTCAAGTTTGATTTAACTGGTAAAAGTCACGTCCAAAGAGCTAATTCTCACAGGGAACCCCTAGAATTATGTTGTATCAAAAGAGTTAGAATTAAAAGAGTGATTGGAGTGAGGTTACAATAATATTGGAATAATACTTACAACTAGTCGGCCCGTGCGACAAATTCGCACAGCATATTGTTAAGTGATCAAATGCTAAATTAATAATAAAATAAAATAATGCAACATATCATAAGATAAAGAAATCAATTGTTACTTTATCGATAAATATAATCGACAACGAAAACAAAAATTAATTTAAAACTTCATTAATGTTTGGAACCAACATGTTTACAAAAGTCAATAAACTGAGTCTTTGCTAAAATATGTCCGATTTCGATGATTTTTTTTCCGTTTGTAGGGAATTCGGTAATGTTATATATAATCATGGGCATAACCAAGGGAAAAGTGTGTAATTTTTTTAGTTATTCACAAAAAGTTTCTTTTCTTTCATGGTTTGTTTGCCTGAATGTTCCGCAAAACTCCGCAACTTCCTCCGCCTGAAGGAGAAGGAAGCCTTAAAAATTGGTGGCTCAATCTCGGGATTTGGTGGAGAATTAACGATGATATGCCTAGCTGATCAAAAACACCATCGATCAATAACATAAACTCCTCCTTTATCGATCATAGGGACCTTAAGTCGACGAAATGAGACATGTATTCAATGAGAGTACTACAATTAACGTAAGGTTGTGTGGATGCGAACCCTATGGCTTGCTTTATCTCGAAAATAGTACGTTTTGGGCTTAAAAACGCAGGGACTATTCTTCGGAACTATCGGATCTTGCTGTACGCATCAAAATCTTCAAAGTCTAATTTGTCCCGTATCGATCTACAGACTTACCACTATTACAATATTGAAGCCTAGAAAAATGTTTGTATAGACTTTATTTATTTTAGAAAGAAAAAAAAATGGAGAATACGATTTGCTAACCCCCGTGAAATTCTGAATCCAACGGTACCCCATTCATGGTATTTCAGCATGACAGGAGCTTATATTTGGTGCAAACCCGATTTCGAGCCTTACTGTAATAATATATGTGGGGATGTGGGGATGTGTTGATGATGGTTGTCGGGTAGAGAGATGTCATAGTATGTGTTACTAGAATTGAACTACTCTGGATATTTACGGATATGTATTTAAAAGAGACTCGATGAGGACGTCAAAGGGAGAAAGGGGTGGGTCTCTGATCATTAGCGGATCCAGGATTTAATTTTGGGGGGCTTCAGCCCGAAAGATTTTTTTTTTCATAAAAATGACGATAATTACTTTGGAAAAAAAGGAAGAAACTAACTATCTATATTAAATGGTGTTTAAGTGGTTCTTGAAGTCCTATTAAATATAATTACACGAACAAGAATACTTTAAGAGATAGTTTTTAACATTTTTTTCTGTAAAACATGGTTACATTTTACCATTTTGGGGTGGGAGGGCTTCACCCCGAAAGAGCCTCCCCCCTAGATCCTTCTGTGGTTCTGATGTAAATTGGTCATGTGGGAAAGTAAACTGAAAGGGAGAAGACATGAGAGGTCAATGATTAAATACGGTGTTCCATTTTTTTTTCATCTGAGAAATCTCAATCTATGTCTTAAACAAATTATTCCTAAAATTCTGTGGGAATCAACACTGTGAAGTCTCATTACTGTCTATATTTGCAGAACTAATCATAAAGGTCGGCAGCTATCTCGACATTACCAGATTGCCAGGTATCAAGCCATGTTTTGCACATTCTCGGCACCCGCTACCTCTCCCTAACTCAAAACTACTGCAAATATCATTTAGTCTTCTTAATTTATTCTCGATTCTCTCTATACCTTCCTCATCCTCTCGGAGTATTGTGTGTTCTTCTCCGCCAACTACTTCTCTTCCTACTCTCTCAAATCATTCTTTTCCTACCACTTAAAGGCCCTAATTTCCTCAACGTATTCCTTTGATTCAACCCTATTCAATTTTGCTACTTCCCACTTAATTTGTTCCGGACACTCCTAGTTATTACCTTCATTGATTATTAGTCCCTCCTCTTCTTATTAAATACAAAGGACCGCCAGATCAATGAAGCGGAGCTCCAACCCCTACTTGAAAGGAGGAAGAGAGACATACTTTGGGAGAACAATTATCGACCGGTAGGATCCGATTAAAGGGATTAGTTCCTTTGGTGGTTTATTGAGGCGGTGGACAAAGGCCGCCATTAGGTTTGGGATGGTTGTCCGGCCATTGTACCCTCTAAGAACACTTTCCTTAAAGCGGGTCTCAGATGTCCTCTTGTTCCTCTTCAGAGATTGGTCGTCGACAGCAGGGTCTCTTTAGGCGTCCGTTCTCTTTAATAATATACCTTCGCGAAGGATATATGGATATGGTTTATTATTTACAAATACATATATATGTATATAAATATTACACGAATTTCCTTGTCACTTAGAGAAAAATAAATAAAAAGTAATTCCTAATATGGGCTAAAAGAACAAGGCTGGAATAATAAAATATAATTTTATAATTTTTTATAACAGAAATATATTTTTTTGTTCTATATTGACAAGGTAAATGCAGGAAATACAAATTATATTATCATAAAAAAATATATATATATATATATATATATATTTTTTTTTTTTTTTTTTTTATCTTGCGTTAGCTTGGGTCCGTGAATTCTCCTCAGAACCTTCCTCTCAATTTTCAGGATTTTCTCTAGGCTCGGAAAGCTGACTGTTTCCATACCATATAATATTACAGGTCTTGCTACTGTACAGTAATGCCTTATTTTTGCATTTAACTACAAGTTTTTTTTTGTTGTAAACATTCCTGGTGGCGAAGTTCAGTCTTTCCAGTTTGGTTATTCTTCCTTCGATTGATGCCTCTTTCCGTTACTACGTATTATCTTCCCCAGGTATTTAAACTTCTTGGTCACTTTTATTTTCCCATATTTTGTTTATTTTATTTTATTTTAATTTATAAAAATTTAATATATTTCAAATATCTTAATGGATGCGAAACGTGGTCCCTTACATCAAAGGATGAACAGCATCTTAAGGTTTTTGAAAATAAAGTTTTGCGTAAACTATTCGGACCGAAGAAGGATGAGTTAACCAGGCCGTTACACAACGTTTAATTGCATGAATTGTATCTGGTTAATATAATTCAAGTGACTAAATCTTCGCGAATCAAACGGGCTTGTAGAATTTTTGGGCTTAGTATCGAAAGAATTCCTAAAAGGTTAATATTTGCTGTACAGAATGGTAAATGCACGAGGGGTAGACCGAAGCGAAGGTGGGAAGACTGTTAAAGCCGATATGAAGGGACTAGGGTTTGGACGGCGTCCGGTGGAGGGAGGTGTGTAATAAGTGATTGGTTGTGTCGGCACCGAACCTTCGGGTTCGTTAAGCATTTTATTATTATTATCAATCTCATCCTAATCACATTAAATGTTCTTTAGATAAAACCATTCTGAAAATTTGGCATTTTAGCCCTTTCGGATTGCATCAATTTTATATTAAGATTAATTCCGTTGAACCTTAATTTTATTTTTAGGTTTAGGCTTTAAAAAGGCTTATCAGTGAGGCTCATAAATTTCAGCAGTATTTAAAAAAATTAAATAGAAACTAAACTAGCTAAAGTTTAACTTATCCCATTCAATCAAGTGGAAATCCTTTATCATACTTTTTTTTTAATTAAATTTCAGTTGGTTTTGAGTAAGGGCTTTTCTAAGTTAAACTACTAACTGACCTACTAACATTAAATCCTCATTATATTCTGCTCGAAACACTAAAAAAAACTTTTTCAATAAAGACAAGGGAAAAAAACTTTTCCACCCTCCATGGATTTCCTTCTTAATGAGTTCTCGTCAAATGATTTAATGTCCAACGAAAATGTTTTTTTCTTCTGAATAATCGATACTTTAAATATTTTCAAATTTCTTTACTACGAATATATTGACAAATGAAGAATTTTGAAACAAAAGCATGAAAAATATTTTCAAAATCAATCTAAGTATTTCCTAAAAACGTTCCGACAGAATATTCATGAAAAGTAATCAATATTCTCTAAATGTTTTGCAAATTAATTATAAATACAAAAGAATAATTTGATCTGAGATTCGATGAATGAATTTCATGGTAGAATGAAAATATTATTTTTTTAAATATAAAGTGGATCAAAAAAGTATTGGGACACATAAATAAAGGCTCTTTGTCCATCCTTCTGTGGAGATTCCTGGCCACAGCTGACATACCTCAGAACATGAGCAGGAGACTAAAAAGGCGTTGGATGAGGGATCTCCTTCCTTAGACAACCTAAGTAATTGGAACAAGTTAGGGAAGAAGTACTGCTGAGTACTTTCCTTCCCCATGCCTGTCATGTCATTAAATCATTATCGTCATCACATTTGCTGATTGTCAACTTATTGTTGACAGGCGCAAATATATATTTTATAAACAAAAAAAAAAAAAAAAAGGTTTGATTTTAAAAGAATCCGAAATTTATTTGTTAAACATTTTTATTTAATAAATGATTTATAAAAACATATAAATGAGGTAAAAAAAAGTTAATTTACTTAATTAAAAAATTCAGTAAACAAAATATCGATGAAATTAATAACGAAATTAATTTGAGGTTTTTCTTACGAACTGGATATTTATTAATATTTTATCATCATAACATTGGCATGTATGACAGCCTGGAATCTTCTTTGTATCAACAAATTTTTGAATTACCCCTTGTCCAATTTTACGCCATTCCTCTGACAAAGTTTCTTTTAAATAAATTTGATTTTTTTTACATTCGAATCCAACAGGTATCATAAGTGTCCCATGGCATTTATGTTTGGAGACTGTGGTGGAGTACAATTGGCTGGGGACATTGTACAGCATCTATTATTTTGTAATATTTGATGTGTGCTTGGTATCACTTTCCTGTTGGAAGATAAATGCATCTTCAAACTTCAGATTTTTGGCTATACTCATTAAATTATGTCGCAAAATATCGACATATTGTTTGGCATTCATAATCTTGTCAATAATAGTTAAGTTTCCAACGCCATTCCATGACATGTCCTCCCAAACCTAGATACTTCCAGCTTGGTGTTTTACAGGAGGCCTCACATATCGAGTTTGAAACTCCAAGTGTCCGATTTTTTCTAGAATTATAGAACTTAATTAAAATAACCTTGGGCTAACTCGAGTCTTTTAATTTCAGACATCTCTGTAATGAAAGTTTTTTTTCTTTGGAATAAGTCATAATTATAATATTTATTAATTATATTTCTAACAGAAACTGGTAGTTGAAGTAAATGCGATCGCTTCTGCTATCTTGTGCTCCTTTGTGCTCTCTCATTAAATTTTGATGGCCGTTCTGAATGTTTAAAACTTTCGTACAATACTCTGAACACTGCTAAAACCAATTTGTAATTTATTCGCTATTTGTCGGTAGTTAGGTCCGTAGTTAATATAGTAATTTAATAATGTTTATATGATGTGAAAACTTCTTTAGGAAATCCATCACATTTCGTTCGGCATTAACGCTCGGTTAAGTCGACTAATTAAAATATGTGTACATATTGGTTAAAATATCACAGAAACTATAAATAGGGCCTTCATACTGTATGCGAGAACGTTGTTCAGCATTTCATTCTCTCTGTAATAGGCTATAATTCAAAATTGTATCTTAACGCGACGCCGTGTTAGGGAGACGAAAAGAAAAAAACAGTCTTGAAAACCTATCTGAAATATTTCGGATACTAAAAATCGGATCTGTATACTGCAGGTGAGGTAAATGTCCCCAGCATTTCATCTCCTTTTTAATGAGCTATTATTTATAATTTATATGTTTAATCCCATCTTGTTGATGTTTCCAGTTCTTTCGTGTGATCTAAAGCACACAAGTTAGTTTTTTTTTACTGTCACAATATTCATGGGTTTAAACCATTTTATTGTGGAAAATATACAGTAAAGACTGATTTTTATTATTTTCATTGTAAGATCGTCAATCCTCGTTTCGTGAAAGAAAAAATATTACTTTGTTATGACTGTGGCTAATAGAAAACATTTAAGACTGTGTCATTACTTTCTTGACCCACAAAATTTACTCTTTACGTTTACTTTAAACATAGCTTTTGAATTCCGAACATTCATTGCTTCTAAAATATATTTCTCAAAGGCCACATTGTTATAAAAATATTATTCCTGGAAAATATCTTAATTCTTTCGAGATTTGCAGAAAAATTGGAGTGTGCCAATACGTTTTTGATTCTCTGACTTTTTTTGAAAATTAAAACAAGAATTCTTAAATTATGTAGCTCATTTTCATATCAATAGTAAAAACATCTGAAATATCGTTTAGCTATTATTTTTAAAAATCCAATTAACGCAAAATATGAGTTGCCCGGAGCAACCTATGATAAACTGAAGTTCACGAGTTCAAATTTCGGTGTCCGGAGGGACATGTAACTCTGATTATGATTCGCCCACTCCTTCCCCTTGACCGAGAAAAAAAACCCGTATAGTCTAAAAAAGTGAGGAAGAAAAGAAAAAAAAAAAGTTCTCTCGATCCAGTTAAATATATATTTTTAAATTTAATTCACTTAATATTAAAAAAAAACACCCACCTATAATATTATATTACTTATAATTTTGTATCCATAAAAAAAAGAATAAATAAAGGTAACGGCCTAAACATCTATTTTTATAATAAGGAACCAAAAAATCAAAAATGTCAAAATAAAATTAGTTGGAATCAATAATTCTTATTATCGGCAAAATAAGAATAAAGTAGAAAAAGAAAATTATGTGGAAGCCTAGAATTATCAGTGATACCAACGATGGCATCAAGAAGACATGATGACCCTGATGATGTAGATTACGGTGGAGCGGCATTAGCTATGATAGAGGAGCGTAGATGATTGTGATAAGCGCGATTACCATTTGAAAGAGGCCGGTACCGGTACAGGTACTGACATGCTCCATGACACTAAGTGGCAGTTAGTGCATCCTCAATGGCTCCTATCGTCTCCAATATTCATCTATCTTCCCGGCTTCGGCCATTCAAAGCAGTCCTTTGCTTTATTCACTTATCTCTTGCTTTACTGCTTGACAGTCATAACGGTAAATTTAGTAATATTGAGTACCAAAATAGAAAACGATCCACATTGCACTATTAATTCATTTACAAATTACTACTAAATATTTATCAAGTGAACATTAAACTAAACTATGAACATAAAATCATGACTTCGTAAATATTCTTAGGGGGCTCAAAGTATTTTTTTATTTCAACTAAGAGAGATTTCGGATAAAATATTATACTTCATTGACTTCAAGAGAATATATACTTGAATAAGAAGTAACAAATTCACACCTCGTTGATATTATAAACATTTATTATAAGAAATTATACACAATTATAAACAGTTCTATATATTATTTCTAAAAGGTAATTTTTTGTTGGTACGGCATAACTTCGTCAATTCTTCATCGAATCCAATGAATAACCACTCATTTTGAATATATTCTTCTCCTTCATATGCGAAAAATAGTTCTATCCCCCTGAAATTACTGGAAAAACAGTTATGAAGGTAAATAAAGTTTATTTGCGAATAACTCAAAAAGTATGCGTTTTTCTTGATTGTACCTATGATAATTAGAAAGATTACTAAATTACTTGCAAAACATAAAAAAAAACTTAAAAATCTATTAGAAACATGTATAATTTAAAGAATTTGTATTGACAGAAGGAATAAAGTGTGTTGAATTTTTTTTTTTTTTTTTAAATAGAAACAGAGTAGAGATTTGTATTTCGCAGCTCGAAAGACCCTCGAATACGAATTATTCTTGCGATCGAAAAATTTTTCTACAAATTTGACTTAAGACACCACCACCCATTTGATTTTTCTTCGAAAATCACAAAAAGTGTTATAACTTCAATAAGCTTCCACCTGTTCACAAGAATTTTTTCAGCGATATAGGACCTTGTAAACTACACGAAATGACACAAACCATACTCCCCTAAATAATTTAGAACTCAAGTTATAAAATCAAAACCTGTTGGGAGTATTTATTTATTTACTCTCTTTAGACGTGTTAAATCAAAAAGCTATTTATACGATCTTGAAGAGCGATAATTCAGTTTTCCAACGGTTGGAGAAACATTGAATTAGGATAAAATCCTGAGGAGTTATGAATGTTTTAGTTAACGGCGGGCAAAAATATCATAATGTAAAGTGAAGTCGTTGCCATGACGACTACCTCAGAACAGCTCTTCTATCCCTTGTAGGTAAAAAAAAAATCGTAAAAATCAGACAATTATTAAGAAAGATACAGTCCATTAATTTTGGTATACTTAATAATGTCTTCCTCTTTAAAAACATTGCATTTACGAGTATAATAGTCTACTACACATTTTTCCCAGGCTGGTATATTAACTTTATACTCCCATGTCTCTCACCACTACACTGAGTTAAAGTGGCTCTTCCCTCCATTCGAAGACAATATTTCCTAGGTACGTTCCTCTATCAAATCATCAACAATCATCGTCCTTCTTACGCCTACAACCTTCTCCAATTCAAGTCCTCAGTCCACTCCCTTTTCACAAGATCTCGACCTTCCGACCTTTACATTCCTTCTCACAGATCTGCCTCGTTCCAAAACTCGTTTATTGCTCGCTCTGTTAATTTCTGGAATTGTCTTCCTATCAAAATTCGGCATTCTCCCTCCCTATCTACATTTAAAACCCTCCTATTCCAATTTCTGTCCCAAAAACAGTCAGATACCCGCTAACCTTTTATGTAAATTTACATATTATTCAAATGATTCATAATGATTATTTACATATAATTCATCACTTAAATACTTACTATCAGATTCGATCTTTTTTTTTTTTTTTCTACAGAAACACAGAGTTTATTGCTAAGAAGAATATAATGTATTTTTTATTTATTTTTTTAAAAGTGTATACTTATGTTTTACCACTGTACATAGTTTTAAGTGTCTTGGCATGGTTTCAAGTGTTTTGTATATAGATTTTTTTTATTTTGTACATAGTATGTTTAACTAATATTTTCTTTACTTTTTCTTTATTTTACTTTTTATGTTTGTTTTTACTTAGGCCAGATATAATACTTTAATTTTGTACTTTTTTGTTATTCTAAAGGGACTTCGTCCCAGAATAAAATTATTTTCTATTCTATTAAAAGCATTTATTAAAGGCTATTTCTTAAAGGCATTTATTTGTTCTCACATTATTTTTTTTTTTTAATAATTTAGAAAAATTCCATGATCAAGACTTTATTTTGTATTTTTTATATTTTGTATTATCTTTCTATAGATAAATCTTATCAAAGCTATTCCTACAAATATTTTGGTTTATTATGTTAAATGGAATATTGTAATCGACCAAGGAAAAAATATTAATTCCTTCCTTACATAATACATAGGATCTACTTATTTCCATATTGTATTGCTATTTCTTTACTTAACAAAATGTTCAGCAAATTATTCACACGGGCCAACTAGATCTATAATTAGTAGAGTAATGCGAATTGTTAATATTAGCAATGAGAAAAGGATACAGAAATCAAAAGAATAAGAACAGAATGAGTACAGAGAGAAATCAAAATTAAAATTTTATATAAAAAACAGAATAAAGAAAAGGGATTTCATTCGTGGTAACTTGTTGATTTCCTTATACAATTTTATTTTCAAAACCTAAGCTTTAATAAACCTTACGTCACAACGAGGAAGGCTTAACATTTTTTTTTTTTAACACATTCGACAAAGCGAATATTTTTTTAATACGTTTCTCGTGGCAATGCTTTATTATTATTATTTTAAAACATCACAGTTAGCTGGACAGGAAAATGCTTTTGAAAAATTCTCTTCTGTATACTAACAATTAAGGAGGAATATTTCTGGAAATTTTGCCTGTCACCGCCACGCTATCCTTTTTTTCCTGTCAGACACGTGTCAGTGGATTTAAAAAACGTCACTTTTTTAATATTTCTGAGATATCTTTGTCGAGGACATCCCTGCATTCCGAGAATACTTAGTAAATATAAAAAAATAATCTGGTAGGTGTGAATTAAAAATATTAAAAATGGCTAACCAATTTTAATTAATAAAGTATTAATTTTAATTAGTCTTAAACCTAGTTCAACCCATACCGACCCTACTCTTCATCGTTCTTTAATTAATCAATTAAAGTTTAATAACTTGACTGATTCGTTAAAGAAATTTTTATCACTTTTAATTTTCTTCCATCTTCTTCCGAAAAATAATAAAGTGTTATAAAGAATATTAATAATAGCCTTCTCTCTTTTTCCCCCTCGACCAACTGCTTCATGGCAGAAAGCGATGGAATTTCAATTTCCATATTTACTTTATGTTCTGATTTTTTTTTTTTTAATTTCGGCATTCCTAAACAGAATCGAATATTTCCTTTTTTTTATTATTATTTTTTTTATATATATTAAAATGAAAGACTTACGCAGATTTATAGCTATCAACAATGACAGAATTTTAGAAATTTTCGTTTATTTACATTTTTTTAATATATTACATCATGTCATAATGATAAATTACATGTTTGTGGTTGCAGTAACCTTATACATGACATACTAGTAGTGTGAATGCTATTAAGAGAATTGAAATTCATTTTTTACAGTAGAAAAAACCTAATAAAAACCTACATAAGATATAAATCAGGAACTAGTTAACAACCATTAAAAGAACAAGAAAAACAAAATATAATTTATATACAAAAGAAAAATATATATATAGGGGTACCCCTCTCCAAGATATTTTATTGCTCATCTTTTCATAAAAACTGAGTAAGAGAAAATAGAATCAGAAAAATCGTAGACCATACACAAATACACTTGTTGCGGTCTGTTCCATGTATTATTTTTGTCCCTTATTCTAAAACTTTCCATTCGGAAAATTCCTAATCCCTTTGAAATGTGAAATTTGAAACCCCCTCAAAAATTCAAAAACCCGTAAAAATATGCCCCCCTTAAAAAGTTTGATGGCGCAATTTGCGCCATGAAACCCCCTTCTAATATTCATTAATTAGAGTGAGAGAGGAGTTTATTGCTAGTTGTTTGTAGATAGATATGAATCTGTTAAATTTTCATAAATATGAAATTCCATCCCACTAAAAATCCGCCATGCATCATCCTTATCCACCTTTAAAATCCACTTATTCCAATTCCTCTTCACAATCCAATCAGACGCTGGTTAAATATATATTATGTAATAAGGCTTTAATTTTCTTTAGACATTTTTTTTCTCTTATTTTTTATTGTTTTATTCTATGTCGAACGTGAATTTTCGTCACCACTCACCAAGTATTGTGAGTAGATAAAATTTGTTTTTCTTAATTTATAATTTTTCTATTCCTGAGATTATATTTCTTTGAAATGTATTTTATTTTCTAATTATCTTCGACACACTCCTTGCTGTGTATATATATATATATATATATATATATATATATATATATATATATATATATATATTATATATATATATATATATATATATATATATTATATATATATATATATATATATATATATATATATATATATATATATATTATATATATATATATATATATATATATATATATATATATATATATATATATATATATATATATATATGTATATACATTTTATTTTATTTTTTTCTTCTCCTAATCTTTACTTAAATATCTCAGGGAACATACGTACATCATTTTTTTTTTTACTTTTACAGTTTATTCCTTTATATATTTTTATATAATATATATATACAGTTTATTCCTTTATATATTTACAGTTATTATTTTATTTTATTTTTTTTAATTTGTATTTACCATCTCTACAATGCTTTGCATATAAAATTTATTTTGTCCTTTCTAATTTCATTTAGTGATTATTATCCTATTTTTTTAGCTCAAATATTGTAGTATTGAACCCCTATTACCCAACTGTTCTCGTTAATTTATCCTAAGAGCTATTATACTTAATTTATTACTAGTATTTTGTTAATATTCATTGTAATAGGTCTTTTTGCCAGATTTATGGTTAATTTATATGAACAATACTGTTATTCTAAAAGGACCTAGTCCCAGAATAAAGATGATTTTTCTATTCTATTCTATTCCAAATAAACAGCTTTATTTAGACATTTAGTGGTATATGTTTAGTCCGTCTGTATAATAATTATTAGTTTCTGAGATAAAGAAGTTTTCACTTCAAAAAATAAAATTCGATGACATCTCTTAGAAGTAACAGTTACTTAGAAAATACATGAAAGTTAACGTAGACTTAGAATAATAAATTTTGAATTATATCTTTTTTGCATCGAACTTTTTCCATATTTCAGTCAACTTCCGAATTAATCATCCTGGAACCCCCCCAAAGAAGACCCAATCAAAGCCTTCCTTTCCAATACCTCCAAATAATCCGGCCAATCTGACGGCTGCCTCATCAGATGCTTCCATCACTTTGTCCGAGTCGCCCTTTATCTCGAAGGCCTTCTAGATTAAGGGAAAACCAAATAACGAAGAGGTTTTCAGATTTGCTTTGTAAGCCGCCGAGGATTGTCTTCGTTATAAGTCCCGCCATCCATCCCCTTCCAGAAATTACTTCCCTGAGGCCTTAACCAACAACGACCGCCCAGAGACTTCTCTTTATTTACGATCCCTTATTTGAATATTCTCCTTATCTTTCAACATTTTGGCATAGTAAGCTAGTTTTTCATGAATTTTCATCTTTCTTTGAATCCTAAATTTGAATAAATCTACAATCAATATAATAACTATGGCATTGTCCGGGGATTATGTATTTCTTCTTATAAAAAAGAAAGCATTTAAAAATTAAAAGGTGATGACATTGAAAAAAAAAATGGCGGGAGTTTTTATTATATACTAAAATTCAACATCATTATTGCGAAACGAACAAATATAATTTAAAATTAATTCGTTTATATGTTTGTGTATTTGTAAGAATTTTTATTTATTTGTTTATTTTGTTTTACTTACTATTAAGTTGGTATAAATAAAATTATCTTTGAAAAATACGCTTGGATTCATAACATATGCGTTTAGATTTAAGACACTAGAGAGAGAAGACAGATTTCATAACACCAGTACATTTCTAGGATTTTTTCAGCTAAAAATAAAAAAAAATAAAAAACTCTTGATTTCTTAGTGTGCATAGTCTCAATTAAAATTCAATGTTTTTCACAGTTCGACTAGTTCGCCGGAAACTGTGATAAGAATACCACGTGTAAATTGAGGGACAAATGATGATAGAAGAAAACAAAACATCAAAAAAAGATAATATTGATATAGAGTGCGATCAATATTAGTAAAAAATTAAATACATCTCAAATACTAAAAATATGATAAATACAATAAAACAATTCTTAGTGAAAAGTGACTGGAAATATTTTCCATATTCATAAATCATGTATAAAGTAAAATGAAATCTTGTTACATAATAAATAAATACCCAGTGTCTGACAATATGGACAAGGATGGTGCATGGCGGATCTTAAGCGGGATGAAATTCCAAAAAGTGATTGAACGGAAAATGAAGGAGTGTTAAAATGAGACATATTTGTGGAAAAGGGTGTAAAGGTCAGAAGGACGAGATATATATTATTATCTTTTAAATGTAAATGAAAATTTAAATAAAAGTAACATTTAGGTATCAATAAAATAATTACTTTTCTATTATCTGGCCCTAGCTTAATCAGCTAATCGACTTTTCTTAACCGGTTTTAGTTTACACATTTTATTCATTCATGTAGCTTATTTATTATTGATTTTAATTTTTTTACTTCAAATTATTGGCAGGGGTGAAATTTATATTCTCGCCCCCTCGACATATTTATTGGGGGGAGCGATCAAACCCCTCACCCGTTTTAAGTCTGCGCCTGTATTTTCAGTAGTCAACTTTTTCATTGAAATCATCAACAGAATCCACAAAAACATACCTGATGAGACCAGTCACACGACGTTCCTACCAATATCAAGTCAATAAATTTAAATCACTATAAATTTTAACTTTGTAAACAATTTAATAATTATCTTTTAAATTAGTACCTTTAATATTATGTGTGTAATTTGTAGTTTATAAGATAATTTTTATTTAATTATTATAATTAAACAATAAAGAAATA
The DNA here is from genome assembly GCA_928085145.1 of Nezara viridula. Lineage (NCBI taxonomy): Eukaryota > Metazoa > Arthropoda > Insecta > Hemiptera > Pentatomidae > Nezara > Nezara viridula. The sequence continues at coordinate 148,416,950 of OV725080.1, read as the reverse complement.
ATGTTTTACAAAAAGACCAGATTACTCCTACAAATTTATTTTAGATATTAAAGATATTGAAAATACCATCCAAGTTGCTTTAATATTTTATTTATTTATTCTTTATACAATGATTTTTTTTTTAATTATTTACCTGTCAATTTAGTAAAAGCTAGGGAAAAATATAAAGGTAACAAAAAAATATTTCTGATACTGTAAAGATTTACCCATCTTGAAGATATGCCTCCAAGATTTGATAGAAATACCGACAAAGGTTCCTTCTGAAGAACATATGCGAAGCGGAATGCTATGAGAGGAATTTTCACCAACGATTTCCCTTCCTCAGCCTCTTCGAAGTTAATGCTTTTTGAATACTTTTTCTATATCTGTAGACCAAAAAGAATATTATCGACCTCCACTATTTTTACTTTCCCTTACCTATATATGTAATATATAGTAAATGTAAGTACTGCGATCGTGAAAATTTTCGAATCTGAGTTATCAACAGTGAGTGTCTGAACAGCCTAGGTCAAAAACTAAAAGTCGTACGAAACTGAAATTGCAGTTTTGAGGTTTTTATCTTGGTTGGTAAAACTACATTATTGTCAAAATCGGCGAACCAGAAGTGGTACTTTATATAATCGATTTAACATATTTTTATGACTTTCTTAAAAACAGCTCTAACAATTTTGATTTAACTCAGTATATCAGTGTATTATTCAGCGGTTTTTAACGTAATGTAGTTTTTCTTCTCGTTGATGTTCTCTAGCTGGGTTTAAATGTCTAATTTTCAATATTAGCTTCCTTTAAAGTACCTTTAATTCTTTATGTGAAATAATCAACCATTTCATATTCATTTTTAATACAAATAATAGTTAAATATAAAATATGAAAGTATTTCATAATTACCTAAAGGAGAAAAAAGAGATCGTAACGGATAATAGTTGTAATGGGAGAACCGAAGGAATACGAGAGCTCGTCCGAAATAGTGTTTCACAAATGCGAGACCGAGACGAGTCTTGGTCTTGCAAACTCAGTCTTGGTCATGGTCTTGGTCTCGCGCAAGAGTGTGTCAATAGTCTTGCAGTTACTTATTAGCTTATTACTATAGAGATATTACTGTAATTATTTAGGTAGGAGAACTTAACTAAGCCCGTATGAAAAAATAGAGGAGTCAAATACAAAAGTATATTGATTATACCAATTATTAACATATAGTAACTAAGATTGTCAAGTATTATTAACTATTTTGCCTTAATTTTTATTTAAAAAATCGATTTTTTTGCCAGTCCTGGTCTTGGTCTTGCAACACTGAGGCGGCAATTTGCAAGACCAAGACCAATTTTGGGCAACACTAGTCCGAAAGATTAGAACAAGCTTCCATACGTAACGTGAGCTTAATATAATACGGACTTTCAGAAATGTTATCGTTAATATTATTTAATATTTAATTGTATAGAATACAGCGATATAAAAATCAAAATATATATGTATATGTATATAAGGGTATTTAAACAAATAAGAATACCCACAATGGAATGTAAATAAATATAGCCTCTATAATTTTTACTTTAACTTCCTCTTTGGCTGAAAATACCTATTTATCCTAAGAATATGATGGTAATTGAAAGCCGTGTGATGCGCACACCAGATTTTTTTTTTCTAATTTAAGAAGAACTTGATCGGAATTGCGGTTAATATATAATACTGTATATTATAATAGTATCTTATTGTGTTTGCCAACGTTTCGGCCTATGTTGTAGGTCTTCTGGCACTGCAGGAAAATATTAGGAGGCTGATTTTTTTTTTCTAATATATGTAAAAAAAATCGTTTTTAAAGCAAATATATATAGTCTATATATTTTAAGTGTTATTAATTACTATAATATTATATATATTTATTTATTACAATAATAATTGAAATATTTCAACGCTTACAGGTCTACGTGGGGCTGTCAGAACTTTTCGGACGGCTGCAAGACGCTGACAAAAGCGCGCGCTACGCATCGAAAGCCTACGACCTATCGAGAAACCTCCAGATGGGAGATCTCAACTCAAGGTAAGATTCCAACGTATTTATAAAATATTTATAATAATATGTGCCATTATTTCAAATTTATAGTTCTTGTATATAGTTAATCATTCTATTAAATGCTTTACAGATTTCGAATGTTCTCTGCTACTTTAAACTAAGTTTAAAAAAACAAAAAAAGACAACTAGAAAAAGAAAGTAATATTACCCTAAGTAAAATTAAGCGCACATTTTTCAAAATATGTTTACATTTGAGATCTGTAAGTATGTCTATTCCACTTCTGAACGGGTGAATCGATTTACTTTCGTTTTTAGTTGTTTTTTGTTTTGTTTTTTGAGAATTTCAGCTTTCCTGCAAAACAAATCCAGCAACCTAAGCGCCAAATAAGAGAACTATGTTTTCTGTAGATTGTAGCACCAAAAATACTAATGATTTTGATTAAATTTAATTAAGTTTCCCATCTTAAAGAAAAAGATAAAGCCAATACATTTTTAGTTGGTGATGTTTCTAGTTTGTATTAGTTTAGCTTAACAGAATGCTTAAGTTAATATCTAGCTCCTTTACGAAAACTCTTGCACTCGTAAAATCTGTAAACTTAACGATATGTCTATTGGTGAAACAGAAGAGGAAACTTTTAGAAGTTTTCATCGCTCCATTCGCCAAATCTAGACTGTTGGCACACAAACAGAGCTAAAATATGAATTTGTAAAAATACTGAATTGAAAAAAATATTGCCCGTGGTACAGACTCCTTTTTATCAAATTATTAACATCCGACTAATACTTCTTAAATAACTTCATTCCCTACAAATATTTTATTTACTAAAATTCTCGAGATTGGGGAGTTTTTAACCTGGAGTTCCGCAAGGAAGAACAACCCACTACCTGTATACCAGAAATGGTGGGTATCGGGTTATCCAACAAAAAAAAACATACATACAGACCTAAAATATAAACATATTTTGAAAAATGGGAGCTTAATTTTACTTGGGATAATATTATTTTTATAATTTATTTTATTTTATTTTTGTCATGGATATCACTTCTTTCAGTAGTTCAGTAGTTCTTTCAGTAGTATTTTTGTTAATTAATATAAAGTTGCATAAATAAGAGTTTCTGATTTTTTTTAATCTCCATATTTTAGTGAGTAGCTACGAACAAATTATTATATTAAAAAAGAGAGTAGGGCGTTCCACGGTTTTATTTGCTTATTAAAAATACAAAACAGTTTTTTTTTTTCGCTTCGTAACACTTACAAATATAGAAAACTTATTGTAACAAACAATAACTAAAGAAACATAATTAAATAACTAAGTAGATTTTTATATTATATAGGCATACTTTATTTAATTTCAGTTGGCTTACAAATAAAATTTTAATTTTATTTTCTTCTTCTAGTAGCGTTTTTTTTTTCAACTAAGTTTATTTAATTAGATACTAAAAACTCATGAATACCCATCTGTTTTTCATTCTAATCGTAAGATAATATAATCACAAATTCGAAGAAAAAAAAAAGTTAGTCAGTTTGGCGTGACCTCTATCTCCAAAATGTCAAAATAACGAGATTATATGGACCAAACGGCTCAATATTTTTGAAGGCGACTTTTTTTTTTATGATCATATTATTTTACGTTTCGAATTGAAAACAAATGGGTATTTATGAGTTTTTATTACCTAATTAAAAATATAAAGTTTGCCGATCTCCAGATTGAAAACGTCCCAATTCCGAGAATTTTCGTAAATAAAATGTTTGTAGGCGGGTGTTAATAATTTGATAAAAAGAGGTCTGCACCACGGACTATAGATGGATATAGTGAGATCACAATCTTAGATTTATTACAGTAGTTTATATAATTGGGGTTGGTTACTATGCCACCCACTCAATTAATGAATGAAATAATTAATTTCTCATGTGTAAAGCATAGAATTATTAGGTATCTAAAACATTAACCTACTATTTATTATTGCAATTAATGACAAATGTTAACTGTTTTGTGTTATTATTAATTAACTAATGTTATTACACCAGGTATCACAGAGCTGCGTTGCTTCAAATGGCTGCAGCTTTGAGGAAACAGGGGGAATTGGGTGATGCCCACGACTACTGCAGTGTAAGTACAATATAACTACACTAATGTTTTCCAATTACTCTATTATACATTCATAACAATTTTACTTGTTAATTTATTAAATATTTTATAAAACGTAGATAAAAAATAATATAATTAACTATATTTAAACTATATAATTATATTATATTTAATGGCATGTAGCACGAACCATAAGTATCAAAGCGTCTGTCAAAAGAGACCAGTATGCATGCCTAACCATTTTCATTGGCTTTAAACTGAACTATATCTTAAGGTCAATAATTTTTCGTTCTTGAAAAAAATATTCGAGAGAAACCATATTCGAAAAGTAATCCCAGCGGATTTTTTAAATGATAGGATAGAATTTTATGAAATTGATTCCTAACTGATCATTTATTCATCAATCCCTAATTTCACTCAAAATTTGGGCGAAATCGAATATACGGTTTTTTAGATATAGGTCTATCATGAAAATACGTTTTCTCATATATAAGAGAAAGTAGAGGATAAAAATTGATAACATTTACAGCATTATTATTTTACGAATACCCACCTTTCTTTCAAAGAGCCAAATCGAACGAGCCGTTTCTACAATATAAGCATACCTATGAAAATACATTTGCGCCTGCGCAACCAGAAGTACTTTACAGAATTCTATAAAATCTATACAGTACTATTATTTTATCAATACCCACATTTCTTTCAACTTTGAGCCACATCGATCAGGAATATTGCCATATCTAAGAAAATACTATTGCGCGTGCGCAACCGGAAGTACTTAGTGGAATTTAATCAAATTAATATGAGACTATCTAGGTACCAATCCGCACAATCATTGAACATTTTATGAAAATTGGATAAATGGTAATAGATGATATGCCCGTCATATCGATTTGACTACAGAAACCGATTCAAATTTGACCCTAGATCCTAGAAACGTAAAACGCAATGTGGAAATCTTCGATTCTGAGCACAAAACTGTTTTTAATCTCTTCTACGAATACAAAGCTTCCCTTCCTTCGGTAGTGAGAAAAAAAAAAACTGTAGAAAATTAAGTTAACACAACATAATTACGTTTTTGTTTGCAGTCATTGTCAATGATGCGCAGCAAAAAGCTTTTATCCAATTCAGAGTAAACTTTAGAGAAGAATGTTTTCCTCACTGTCAATGCGTTAGTTTAAATAAACCAGGTTGCTGGAAAAACTACATGCACATAATACAGACATAAATAACTAAAAATATCGTTTACCTTTAAGTACTGCAAGTTTTCTTTAAATAGTTTAAATTTTCTTTAATGTTAATAAAAACTTCGTTAGTCACAATACTGAATATGTCTGGTCATTTTTGTATTATTAATCCTTCTTTTTGTTTCTCCCCCAAAAAATAGTGATTGTTACTACCTCCTTTGCCTCACGCCTTAACTATCAAACTCCGTACAATAAATAAGTCCTTTAAACGACTCCTATTTCACCACCTACTTTCGCTAACTTTAAGAATTTTTAGGTTATGTAATTACAATTGCTAACTAACAGCTTAATAGAAAGAGCCATTTTATTTTTATTTATTCCTTTTTTTTTATAAATTTGAAATCGGTTCAGTGAGCCTTTAGACCCAGAATAAAATTATTTTCCATGTCATTGCATTTATTTGAATTTTAAGGAAAATTGAGGTATAAATTTAGCGTACCCAACCTTCATATCATTGTTGTTAAATTAAAGAAGGGATTATTGTTAGTTATTAAAACATATTTAATAAAAACATGTAAAATTTATGCGGAGCCTCAAGACATAAAAATAGAACAATAAAAATTCGTAATGTTTTTGTATGCATATAAATAGTAAGTTGGCCTCCGAAAAAAGTATTTTTCGTTCCACTTCCATGTACATGGGTTAAATATTTTCAGTTTGCTCATAGAAAACAAGGTTAAATTTGTATTTGAACTGATAAGTACAGAGAAAGCATTATTTAATTAAACATTACATAAAGAAAGTTTGAGTCAATTTGGAGGAAGTAATAGCATTATTTATTGGTAGATTCTAACTATAAACTTCATCAAATAACCCATTGAACTTAATATTTCACAATAATGAGAAAAATTCAAAAATAAGAAAATGAACAATAAAAATAATGGAGAACTAGAAAGCGATAATAAAAACGAAATTGTGACCTGCAAGAAAAGTTAAGAAGTTCAGTTAAAAGTTGGGAAACATTATGTAACATCTCGCTTTGGCAGAACTTTCGGAGTACAGCTCGTTTGGTTTTACATTCATTTGCTTATTTTATTCGTTTGTTAACTCTTTGGAGGATTATTTCGGTGTTGTAATACAAGAAAACGGACATTTTTAAAATTATAATAATATTAACAAGCAATTTAAATGACAATTTTCAAACATATAAAAATCTAGTGCTCATAAATATTATTCGGTCAATTCAAAATTGAAAAATCAAAGATATGCAGTATTTTAATGAAAATAACGATAAAGCAATTTCCTAAAACTTCAGGTTTTGCACTCAAAAACAAGTAACATTCATCTATATACCCCGCAGGTCAAAGAATTAAACTTTTAATTTTGTTTTACGAGTATATATACTGGTTTACTATTTGTATATGTTATTTTATTATTGGTCATTTATTTACTTATTACAGAAAATGTATTATATTTAATATGGTTTCTTGTACGGCTGTGAAAGATTATTTCTTTGTTCCGATAAGAACAATAGTAACAAATAATGTTTTTAAAAAAATACGACGATATAACATAAACATAATATAAAGAGAAGATTCGTTGAAGTGTTACTAAAAAAAAAAAAATGTTTTTTTTTTTAGCATTCGGTCAATAGAAGGAAATGGGGAAGAGGAGACACAATTTTTGAATTTGGGAAATTGTTTGGACTAGTAAGCAAATAAATGTACTAAAATTCTCCACTCCTGGGTGGTGAGCCAGATGTGGGAGAAGGATAGGAACCCAGAAGATAACATTTTTCGGGTTTTTGCTTATATTAGGAAAATTATTCATCACATCGACAAAGTCGTACTATACAAAATAATTTTAAACAAAATTCTATTTCTTATTCTCGTTAGTATTCGATATGGGAAAGCTTGGTGTATTAAATGGAAGCAATAACAAAATTTAGGGTAGAAAATTCTGTCAAAAATACAATGTGGCCAGGAATATAATGTGATGAGCTTGAGCAGATTTTGAGAATAGCCACTATTTTCTATGATCATCGTATTTTGGGATAATCCTTTTGGTTTCCTTATTTTTATTTATTTATTATTATTATAATATTTTCCTTTAGACCGTAAAACAAAATTAGCCGGATTTCTTTGCGGGATCTGAAATTATTATCTAAATATTTAAATTTAGACAGTTAGGCCATGTTAGTCAAAGCTATGAACTAAATTGGAGCCAATCTTTTTGTTGATACCTGGAAACCATACCAAGTCCACCTTAGCAATATAGCTGACACGTAACTCGGTTAGCCGAGCGTAAAATACCGATAAGGTTTATAGAAGTTATTAAGGCTTAAACCCTTTGAGGGCTAACAGGGTTAACTTATATCCAAGAAAATCTAATACTGAAGTCACCATGAGGCCTCACAAAGAGCACTCTTTGAGAAAAAATATCGTCTCAAGATAGCTCGTTACATGCTTATAACGTTAATCTTCAGATAAAGAATTTGGTTAGATATTCTAAAAGGCTCGAAATATGTAATATAACTCACAAAAAATGTTAAAATAAAATCTTCCAATATTACTTATTATTTATAAATAATACCAGATAGAGTCTTTATTAAAACTTAAAATATTAATGAAGTGAAAATGGTATTATTTACAATAGTGGTTGAAATCCAATCATAATTGAGCAAATTAGAGGAAAACATGAATGAATTTGAATGTTTCCAATATTTGTTTTCTTCTCTTATATATTCGTACATACAGTTTCATGTGTACTTATAATATAATAAAGTGTAGTATCATTTGTGTAATTTTTTAATTATTTATAATCAAATTATGAATACATCGTTACATATTACAAAAATATATGAACCTACTTTGCTCATTCGGTCGGTACAAATTGTTTTATTTCAACATTGTACCCATATTAAAATAATATGTCAAATATAAATGTGCCATAATAGAGCTTTCCTAAAATATATAAATTGAAAAAAATATATATCTTATCGGACATGATTCTTTTCGAATCTATAATATTTTTTTCATTTTGTAGGAAATTCATGAAGCTTTCAAATACTGTTGGATTTATTGAACCAAAAATTGTGTACTTTTTGAGTTATTCACAAATAAAATTCTAATTATATAAGACAGCAAACGAAATGTACCCCAACTTCCTCCGATGACCACCGATAAAGCTTTAAAAAAAAAAAAATACGACTAAAAACTTAAACGAAATATTTTTTACCAAAATTTCCATTAGCTTCAATAATGATTTGTTTTTTCTTCGAATTTTATGTCTATTAAGAAATTTCATCGTTCACTTTGTTGTTTTTTTGAGTTTTTATGTTCATTAGGTTAAGAAAAAAAACAATGATGAAGTGCTTTGTTACATCCCCATCCCCATCCCCACAAATATTATTACAGTAAGGCTCGAAATCGGTTTTGTACTAAATATAAGCTCCTGTCATGCTCAAATACTACGAATGGGGTACCGTTGGATTCAGAATTTCACGGGGGGTTAGCGAATTGTATTCTCCATTTTTTGTTTTTCTTTCTAAAATAAATAAAGTCTATAAAAACGTTTTTCTAGGCTTCAATACTGTAATGGTGGTAAGTCTGTAGATCGATACGGAATAAATTGAATTTTGAAGATTTTGATGCGTACAGCAAGACCCGGATAGTTCCTTCGAAACTATCGGGTCCGACGTTTTTAAGCCCAAAAACGTACTAGATAACGTAAGGCATAGGATTCGCATCCACATAACCTTACGTTAATTGTAGAACTGTCATTGAATAAATGTCTTTCGTCGACTTGAGGTCTCTATGATCGAGAGAGGAGGAGTTTATATTATTTATCGATGGTGTTTTTGATCGGCAAGCCATATCATCGTTAATTCTTCGCCAAATCTCAAGATTGAGCCACCAATTTTGAAGGCTTCCTTATACTTCAGGCGGGCAAAATAGTCCAATCACCCTGAAAATTCAGGCAAACAAGTTATGAAAGAAAACAAACTTTATTTGCGAATAACTAAACAATTGCACACTTTCCCCTAGGTTAGGCCCATGATCACAAAAAAGATGCTCAAATTCCCTGGAAAAGGAAAAAAAAATCATCGAAATCGGACAATTTTTAGCAAAGAGACAGGTTATTGTAATTTGTAAACATGTTGGTTCCAAACATTAATGAAGTTTTGAATTAATTTTTGTTTGCTTTGTCGATTATATTTATCGATAAAGTAACAATTGATTTCCTTATCTTATGATACGTTGCATTATTTTATTTTATTATTAATTTGGCATTTGACTTAACAATATACTGTGCGAATTTTTCGCACCGGCCTACTAGTTTTTATATTAAAACCTAATACATTTCTTAGTACGTAATGATATTATTGATGAATATTTTTTAGAAAATGATTACATATGTGAATAATATTACATTTCATATTCTCTGCACTGGAAACACTTATTATTAGTTGAAAAGACAAATTAACTGATGTTAGAGTACATGGCTAAAAGCCAAATAAAACTTTTATTTCATAATATCACCGCGTGGAATCGGTCCAAAACACACAGTAAGGCAAACAAAACTCCAACAAAGCGAGATTGAACGCGAAAGCATTGCCAGTAATAGGAAAGTTCTTTGAAAACATGTAATCGATTTTTAATACAAATAAGTTCATAACATGAAAGTTTAATTATACTAACCAAATTCACATAACTTGTCTACAACTGACTGCCAATATTTCAGAGTTCTTGACTTAATTAAAAAAACGTCTGACAAATGAGGACAGTATAGCTGCCTCACCATTTTCATTGGTTCCACACTTACCAATATCTCAAGGTCTACTATTACAATTAATACTTTTACTAATTCTCATCTCCTAGCTTCCAGCCAAATCGGAAAAGCCCTTACTAAAATATCGGCATATCTTAGAAAATATATTTCCCCGTGCGCGATCGGAGGTACTGTACAGAATTTAATAAAATAGATACAGCTTTATTGTTTTACCAATACATACATATCTTTCAACGTTGAGCCAAATCGATAGAGCCGTTTCTGAAATATTGGAAAAAAACCTAAGAGAATATATTTTCGCGCGCGCAACCGGAAGTACTATATGGAATTTAATTAAATAAATATCGGACCATCTAGGCACCAACCCGCACACTTCCTAAAAAAATCATGAAAATAGGATAAGTGGTAGTAGGTGATAAGCCCGTCACATCGAGTCGACTCCAGACAGACCGACAGACAGACACCGATTCAAATTTGATCCTGTCTGAAACGTAAAACGCGAATGGAAATTTTCGATTCAGATCACAAAATTTGTATTAGCCTCCCGCACGAATACAAAGCTTCCCTACTTTTAGTGGGGGTAGTGAGGAAGCAAAAAATAAAATATTCCTATAATTATCTTCATTATTTCCTAAAGGTGTTTTTTTGTCAGAACGCTATATCTTTCTCAAATCCATCATAAGGAATGGTAATTACAGCTCAACATTTTTCAAAATTTTCCAAACTTTGAAAAGCTGTAGTTTAAAATCTATTAAGTTTAATGAGGTGATTTTGGTTTTAAATTGTAGTCAATTTAGTCTATTATAAAAATGGTATAGAATGTTTTTTGTCCATAACGTTCAAAATGGAGATAAGCCGATAAAAATTCGGACATTTAGCTGTACTGGTGATATTCAAAAGTGATCTGGGAGTCTGCTGAGGTGAAAATCGTGTCTTTCACACCTCATACAAGAAAATAAAATTAAAACCTACCACTACTAGATGCAACTTAGACCTTTTTTTTCTGTTGGCTTTACAGACCATGTACAATAGATTGTCGCCTTAACATATCTACTCCATCTCTGCCTGTTTTGGGCTATTTCTTTCCAGTTATCTGCACGCAGCTCTATTGCATTTTGTTGATTATATCTATCCATCTGCTTTTTGGTCAGTTCTTTATTGGTCTTTATTCTCCTATATGGATATGATTCCAGATCGCTCTGGTTGTCATGCGGAGGATTTTTCTCTCAAATCTTTGAACACTTTTTTCAGGGGTGCTAGTTTGTATCTAGGTCTCATAGTCATATATCAGAACTGTTTTTATTACAGCATCGTATACCTTTAATTAGAGATTTTTCGGGATTTCAATATCTTTGAAAGGGAGAAGAAAGTTCTGTTTGCGCTGATTATACGCTGGTCTATTTTTGTCCATTGGTTATTCACTGAGGTCAATGAATCATTAATCACTAGATTAAATATGCTGTGCAAATTATTGGTACAGGTTTAATTGTATTATTTTTATTTATTTATTTGTTGTTACATTCCGCATCTACCCGAGCGGCTAAAAGAGATTATTATTAGTATTTTTTTTTTCTTTTTTTTTTATTCTCGCCTTTGCGGATTCAAAGCTGAAGGTCCAAACAAGTCCAACCACCTGCAGTTATAATATTTTTAGATATTTAAAAATTTTCTTGTAATTCTGGCTGTATCCAAGAGAACCGCTTGCTGAGCCTCTCTTAACACATCCAGGGGTAATTCCAAGCCGTCCGTACCTGTCGCAGTTGACTTTGGGATGAGACCATTGGCTGATATTATTATTGGTCTAACCAATACGCTCTCCAAATGATACAACTCCTTTAATCCGATCGCCAGTTCTTGGTACTTACGGAGCTTCTCTCCCTCGGTCGTGCTTATGTTGTTATCGTTTGGAATCGCGATATCAACTATCTTTGCCTTCTTTGCTCCTAAATCTATAATAAGGATATCGGGTCTGTTGTGACGCACTGTATGATCCGTTATTATAGATTCATCCCAATACATTTTGGGCGAACCCTTCTGAAGCAGCCTTATCGGATTATATTTGTAATATGGCACCTTTTCATCCAACAGGTTAAGTTTCATAGCCAGAGCCTGGTGGAATATTTTCGCCACATTGTTGTGCCTTTGTAGATACTTAATACCAGAGAGTACTCCACATCCAGCTGTGATATGTTGGATTGATTCGTTTATTAGTATTATTATTATTAGTATTATTTTAATTTTACTCTCTTATGAATCACTGGAATATTTCCTAATTTGAACAAATGACTATTCTTAGTGTGATAGTTTATGAATGAACCCTCCTAAAAACCTATTTTTATTTATCTTTTAAAGACTGGTGAATTCTAATGAAATGAGATGAGATGGTAGAAACAGTTGTATAAAAGTGTAACGAGACAAACAAGATGAAGTGGGCGAAGAAAGTAAATTAAAATTAAAGAGCGGGAAGGTGGACAGACCAAGGAGCCGTTCCATTATTGACTGCCTCCCCTTCTGCTCTGCTACTCTGCTGCACTACAGCTCATTACTATTCTAGTCTTCTTCCCTTTGTGGCATTTCTTCCTCCGCAGGGCTGATTTAAGGAAGACCTCTTTTAACTTGTTCCTTTGGCGAGTCGATAACTTCCAGCCTTTGACAATCATCTCTACCTTATGTTTTTGTAAGTCCAAAGACAGAAAGGAAGATAGATAAAGGCATGAATAAATATATATCTTTTTAATAAGTTCAAAGAGAGAAAACAATTTTTTTTATTATTATTTTATATTATTCAACTTTTTTTTTTTCATTATGTTTACTTCATCATTCCACACTTTGAACCGCTTTTTATCATTTATCTCTTTGTTCTTACTATTGTCATTATTCTAACAACTGAATTTTGCTTTAATTTTTTTTACCTAAACTACTTATGTTTCTCATGCCTTGTTATATGGTTCTTTTCTTAGCCCTGATGATGGCCCGAACTTCAGCTTGAAACGTCGGCTAATGTCAAAATAAATAGTATCATTTATTTTTGCCTTCTTATTTGACTGATCACCCCAACTATTCTTCTCTCCATTATTCACGACAGTCAACCATTTACCAATTATTTTATATATCAATCTTAAGACAAATAAACATTATCTTCAATCAATAATGCTCACTGTTGTAAAAACAAAAACACTCAATGACAGAGGTGCCTAGAAAGTGCATAAGTTGTGCCATAAAAAAATTGTAGGATACTTTTTTAGGGTATAATGGATTTTTGGAGGGAATTTTGATTTGGTGGAATTTTCAAACCACAAAACAGATAATAGACCACAGCAATTACATTTATACAGCGTGTCTTGTAAGTAGAGCAAAATATTTAAAAGGATGGTAGTAGACATCAAGATCTACAAAAAATGTTATTATAAATAATTTCCAGCTGAAAATCAGAAAATTTAAGAATTTTTTTGTAAGAGTCACATTTATTGATGAATAGAAAGCGATAACTATAAAATTATTTAATTTATGTAATTAACTGTGTTTTATTTATTTTATTATCATTCGGATTTAATCTGTTATTTTATTTATCTTGTATATTACTTTATCTTTTTTTTTTTTTTTCTACTTTGGTTATTTATATTTATTTTATTTTCTTATGTACATATTGTGTGAATGAATACTATAGCTCTAGTACAAATACCTTTCAATGTGGCAGACTGTATTAATACTCAATAAAATCATTTAAAAAAAAAAGTAATTAATGATTGCTTCGCAGTAAAATAGACAAAATTTATTTTATAGGTCATTGTTAACACCATCTAAATAGGTCGTTTGAGCAGATAAACTAAGCTAAATTCTGTTTTTAAAAAATTATGAATTATTAGCAATTTTTTTATCACCATCCAACTATACAACAGATACCCTAATTTTTAAAAAAGTTCTTTATTGTAATTTATTTCATTTAATGAAAGAAAAAAAAGGAAATTAAAGCTTTGCAATAATTTATTGTAATCATTTTTGCTGAGAACATGAGCACTTTTAGATGAAAAGATATCACCTCATTTTTTTTACACGACTTGAGGTGAATCTCAACTTGTCTTCTTAAAAGCTTCATCTCAATCAATATGTTCTTAAAGTAATAAAACAAAGATTTTTTTCTAAAAAGTGAGGTATCTGCTGTATACTTGGAGGATGATAAAAAAAAAAAATGAACTTAGCTTAATTTATCAACTCAAAAGTTCTCTTTAAGTGGTTTTAAAAATGTCAAATTCTACTCTAGTTTGAAGTAAATTTTGTCAATTTTGCTATGAAGCAATTTTTGATTACTTAAAGTAAATATTTATTTAATTGTTACTTCCTATTCAAGAAAAATCAGACTTAATTAAAAAACAACACAAAACTTATATTTCCTACTTTTCTGCTGAAAATCTGACCATTGTTTATTGAACTTTTTTGTAGCACTTAAGGTCTGCTATTGCACCTTTAAATAATTCCCTCAACTTCTGAGACACCCTTTATAAATAAACAACATGCTATATAATTTAACATTCACCTGCACTTTTTTTATGAAGAGGAGAGGAACCTAATTTCATGGGAGAGGGCATGCACTATCATCGTTAAATGGGAGATGGACATTTTTACTCACACTGGCCTTCATGAAACTAATGTAATTTTTTAAATTTTTAACAGTGAACTCACCTTGATTTTTAAATAACTTTACCACTACCAAAAATGATAATTTGCGAATATTGACAACTCTATACTATACCCTAGCAATAATTAAAAAACACCATTTATTATTTTTTAAAAGTAAGATGAATGCTTGGATGGTAGATACATTGGATAAAAGAAAATTTTTTAAAGATTATGACTCTATAAATATAATTAAAACATACTGACTCTTCTATTCATAATTTAATAGAAACGCTAATATACTACAATCAATATAACAAAAATATCCTGTTCAATAAACCTGCAATTGTTCACTAGCCAGACAATATTATTGAAAACAATTTTTATTGTATTAAGATGCAATAATTAAATAGTTGGTTCACATTACCTTAATTATTTTATGTTTGTTTCAGGAAGCAACACGTCTGTCTCTGGTCTCGGGTGATCAATGCACCTATGCAAAAAGCATTCGAATAATGGGTGACATATATAGAAAGAAGTCTGAAATAAGTGTAAGATATTTTATATTTTAAAAATGTATCTATCCAGAGATACTTCATAGCTAGAAATTATAGTTGGAATCTTAAATATATAACATATTTTTTATTTTACAAATCAGTCCTGCAACTGGCCATGAAGTTTATTGGAATAATCCGCTTAGTATTGGACAATACAAAAAACCTCATCAAATGAGTGATTTTCGGAATAAGTAAACATATGAAACATTTGTCAAACCACAAAAATCATTTCTCTCAAAGACAAAGCCATTTATTATTATGCTCTTCAATTAACTTAAAACAGCACTTCCTTATAAAGAACTCAACCCAAGATGCTCCTTTGTGACCTATTTTTTTTTTAGCAATTTAAATTATATAAATTTTCTGATTATATAAAATGACAATATAGGTTACTGATAAACTTCACCAAAAAAAAATGTTTTTAAATATTTATTGCCAACAATACAGCACACATGCTAATCTTTATGGCTATCAATAATAGTATACAATGAAGATGTGATGATAGAAGAATATTAAATAAAAGTGTTCAAATGAAATGGAGAAAAAATAACGTTAGTACAAAGGAAATTAATAGCTAACATCTGAATGAAATGAATTTAATATTGCAAATAAATTCAACCAAATAGGAAAAAAAGAGGAAGGAAGAAGGTAACCACCTAAATATAAAAGTAATAAGTCAGCAAAGGGAATATCTACTTATTGTATGAAATAAAATATAAAACTATGAGGGACATACTAAACAATATATAAATATAGTGAGGTATCTCAATGACTAATTTCTTATCTCCAGAACTCAGGTTTTGGTTCAGTTGTGGCAGATAAGTATTTATTCTGATACATCAGTCATTGATCTTGTGACACTGGGGCACTCTCAGGCTGTATGAAGAAAGAAAAAGCCAGACCAAATGAACTTCTTGAACGACCAATGGGCCAAGAAACGGAACAGTTTTGGTAAAACTCAGTCTCTAACAACAATAAATGAATAAATAAACAGTAAATGAAGAATAAAAAAATGGAAATAAGGGTGGGATGAGAGTAAATAGGAGCAACTATGTTCCAAATAATCAAACAAATGAAAAAAAAAAAGTCATCATTAATCAAAATAAAATACATTATAATAATTACTTAAAAGGAGAAAAAGTTTTAGGTTAGAAACAGTATAATAAAAGTTATTGCTGTTATAATAAACTTAAAATTTATCTACAAGTGAGAGAAAATTCTTCCATCCATTTACTACTGAACTTGTTGCAATGACCAATTCCCAAACTATTTTATATTCCTTATAGCAACAAATGTTTAGATTATTAATATTTACATAGATGTGTGCAAATAAATATTTCATTTTTTTTACAATAAAATTCAATCAATAAATTAAATATTAGTAGAATACTGAAGATAACCATTAAATATATGATAACAGCAATAATCTTTGTTTATCAGAATGCCTATCGCCAATATGAAAGTGCCATGAGTACAGCATGCTCTATGGGAGACAGATTATGCCAAATGGAGGCGATGGATGGAGCTGCCAGATGTCTGGAGGCATTGAGACTGCAGCAGAAAATTTGTAATTGCCGACCTCTCGAGTTCAACACCCGATTATTAGAAGTCGCAATGGCTATAGGAGCAAAGGTAAGTGTTATCTCATAACCAGACAATGAGGTTTATCTACTTTCTATAAAAATTATATCATAAATATTATCCATTTATGTTTAGCTGCTCATTCGAACTGTTCGAGTAAGATTATGCAGAATTTACCAAAGCTTGGGCGATGAAGAACATGAAGACGAACATGCCAGAGCTGCCCAAAGGCTAGAGGAGGAGCTAGAACTTCAATGTGGAGCATGCAGTCTTCCATTCGGTTATGATGCTGATTCTTTGGAAGCACTTCCTTGTGCACATATTTTGCATGCAAGGTAATGAGATAGATTTTCTATTTTAAACATAGGTCAACCTGCTTGACTGGGTTTTTTTTTTAAATATTTGTGGAATTCTTTCTACATTTAATATTTAAGATGTGCATTAATTTGCTTTTTTTATAAGTGAAAACTTCTTTAGATGTGCTTTGCTATGTTTTGTTGGCAGTATATGAGACTGAGCCATCATGCTCAGATATGTAACGCTCATTCAAGTAAAGTCGACTAATTAAAGTGTTTTTGCATTTGGATTAAAATATCATAAACAAAAACTTGTACTTGCGTAATGTAAGCCAGGAAAATTGTCTACATTCTATCCTCTTTGTAATGAGCTATAATTCAAAATTGTATTTTGAAGTGACGCCGAGTTAGAGAGTCGGAAAGGGAAGAAGATAGTGTCGAAAACCAAATTATAACGAGTCTTGTTAAACATTAAAATATTTCAAAATTTAAATACCATGGAGAATTCAGAAATCAATTTGTGGAAGACAATATAGTTTTTTTTTTTTAACTTGTCATAAAAACAAGGAAACTATGTTATGTTTTCCTATTCAATTTTTTGTTGCACTCGATACAATTTCAACAAATTTACGTAAGTTATAGTAAAAAAATGTCCAGGTTTTTGTTAAATATTTAGCAAGTAAACTTTAATCAAAATTATTTATTATATATTTTAGTTATCATAAACCTATTGTATCTTTTTTAGAGTATAATACAAATCGTGATCAGTCAGAGCAAAGTTTACTTGAGCAATTTAGACATAATTATTCTTTTATATATTGTAAATGTTATTACTTTGTGAACATAGAAAAAAAAATTATAATTCATATTATTAATCTCACCTTGATGTAACACTGTAGTTTTGTTTTGTTTTTTAATTTATTTTACTCTTTCTTTTACATCTTTCACAATAAAGCACTTTTGAATTTAAACAATTTTCTAAGTAAATTCAATATCAACTTTTTCTTATGTTACAAGCTAATCAGCCTGTCCAAAATGTTAATGCCATGATTATTTTTCTATAATTTAATTTTGTTCTTAAAGGTGCGCTCACGAGATACTTAGGAGGAGAGACAAGAAGAAAAAACGTGTCTGCCCAGATTGTGAAAAATCGGTCAGTTCAAGATTGTATCTGCAATGCGAAGATTCTCATCACTCTACATTCAGTCTGTCAAGCCTACCATTGCATGCCTCAAGTGCTGTCTAGCATAAGTCATCTGTTAGCACAATATGTTAAATTGTGCTAACAGTTATTTTCATTAAAAGACTGAAAATTTACTAAGAAATTCTCTTCTGCTTCAAAGCGTAAAAAAAAAAAAACATTGTAACTAGTTTATACATCTAAATGATGGAGTAACTATGCACATGATATAATTTTAGTCTACTTAATAAACATCTTCAATATTCTCCACTCTATCCTAGAGCCTTATATAGGTATATAGTTTTTTTTCTTTCAAATTCAAAGAAGCAACTCAGCACAGCACAACACAGGTAGACAATTACAACCCCAATAAATTATACAGTACAGCTAATTTCTTTTTTCTATTTTTTATGAATTTTGACTACTCCGTGTTCCTTAAAGGTGTGATACGATCTATTTATGCTGCAAATATTATTTTAAATAATATTTAGTTGATCAAAATGTAGTAGCTGAATAATATTTATACAACAAAAAATGCTTTATGCAATAACTGCATTAAATTTCACTGTTCAACAGTTTGAAATAATCTCACAAATAATAATTCCTGCAGCTTTATTGTCATATTGTTACAAAATATTAAAAAACATTTCTTTTTTTTATAATTTTCAAATAAGACTGTTAGAAAAACAAATAATACTTGTTAACTTCAGTTTTTCCTAATGTAACTAACATTCAAACCTGAATCAAGCATAATTGTTCCTTGAAAAAATCAACCATAAAGATTTTGACATAAAGTTTCAGACTTAAAAGTCGACCGTAAGCTCCAAAAGAAAGTTAATCCAGATCTGGTTCAGAAATGATGTAATGTTGTGACAGTCATTTTAGTTCAACGTAATAGTTGATCAGGGATCATTTTTTATCAAAAGATAATAAAGACTTGGATAATGCCTTGGAAACATGTGTCATTAATACCAAAAAATAGTACTAGCGATGAATATGAACTTTTGGAGAACAGCTAGAACATCCAGAAGGAAAAGAATTAAAAATGAAAGAATACTGGCAGATATCTAAACAACTCTAGCAGATATTGAAGAAAAATATTAAGGTGGTTTGGACAAATTAAAATAATTTCTGGAGAATAAGTATGAGATTGGAAATAGAAAGAAGAATGAATAAAGGAAGACCGAAGGTAAAATGGAAAGACAAGGTGGAAGAAAGCCTGTCAGAATAAGGTAATAAGAGATGAGTAAGCAAGGGATCGAGAACAATTGGAAAATATTCTAAATGACATTTAGGTCAAAGAAAACCTCATTAGTGGCAAATTCCTTATTAAAAAAGATAATAAAGACCCACATAATAAATGAACAAACTGTTTTTTTAATTTTCAGGTTATACTACATAGATATGAAATTTAAATGATAAAAATAATAATATTATCATAAAAAATAACAATTAGATAAGTCACTAAAAATAATATGAAAATAAATATAAATTAAAAGTAATTATAAATTTTGGTTCGTTCTGGCAATGTGCTTTTCTAAGCTAGGAGGGAGTTCAAAAACAAGGATCTTCTCAGATTATATCATTAAAGAAAATTATGGGAATAAATCAAAGAATGTAAGAAAGATAATAAAAAAAAAAAACATTTTTGAGGACTACGTTGAACTCTTGATCATAACATTTTGAAGAATTTGTCAAGTTAATAATACTCAATAATTGATTATTGAAATACTTAATGCAACAATGAGCACTTAAATTAGTATGTTAAACTCCATTATAGAATTCAATAGTTAGCTTCATTTTATACATTATTTCTCTTGGAATTTTTTGTATATTTATGTTTATAGTAAGAACATTCATAAATTGGTATCATATGTCCTATTCACATAAATACTGCCTAATTATCCAATATGAATGTACATTAGATAATTTTAAATATAACTATAGAATAATGGATTTAATTACAATATAAACATATCATAAATGTTTAATTATATGTATATATGTATGTATTTCAAAACAGTTAAATTAATAGTAAACATTTTTATTAAAAATAAACAATTAGTATCAAATTATTTATTTTCTTTCAGTTGGATGCTCATTGATTTTTTTTCCCTTATATGGGAATTAAAACATTGCATAAATGTCTGAGCAGATACATAAAATTAATTTTAAACCAGCCTTAATTATAAATACCCACTGAAAACGTGCTAGACTGCTTTCACTATTTCTTTTTAATAAATTAAATTATAAAAATCCCAATTTATAATTTATTTGAATAAATCTGTAATTTTTTCAGGTCAGGATAGTATGTACATAACTCAATTTATAGTAGCACATTATTAGTTTTACTGAATTATAGCAAGATTTAAATGATATCCGTATTATTATTACTTGTCTTTAAATGTTTCAAGTCAATAAAAAAATATGTATTTGAGTTCCAACAGCTTTCCTCATTTTACAGATATTTTCAAGTAAAAAAATCAGAACTATTATTTCAGTAAATTAAGCTAAATAATTTCTGTAATTAAATTATTTACTGGTTAATTTTCAATTTCCAAGGAATAAACCTTAATTTAGAGAGTTGTCACCTCTCAAGAATAGTTATACTTATATTTGAGGAAATATCAATATTATAAATTATATTTTTGTAGATACAACCCGAAAATTTGACATATTTAATACAATAATAAATACTCCACGTTTTGTTGTGAAATTTGTGAATAATAATATTGTAACACAGCTGGTAGTTTTATATTTCGAATTGTATTATTAACTGTTATACTGTATTATAAATATGAATAATTTAACTTTACTATTATGAAAAAAAAGTGCTTATGGTCAAGCAGACACACTATTTATTGTTAATATATTATAAATGTAGTTATGTGTAAAAATACCTAAATAATATAAGTGATATTTGTAAATAATTTAATTTTTTGGAAGAAAAGTCTAATCGAGTAAGCTAAATATGTGGTATGCAAAAATAATTGAGGGTTCAAGAATGATGTTTGTCATGCTTTATATTGCTCAATCAATTAATGTGTTTAAAAATCTAGCAACGAGGCAGATTGGTTTAGGAGAGGATGAGGATATTAAAAATCTACATAATATTTTTCTATATTACAACTGAAGAAATCATATAGATCATTAAAAGTTATAAAATCTTGAAATGTTTTGTTATTATCAACAAAAATTGGTCAAAGGATAATAGTATCAAAAAAACAAAAAAAAAAAAAACAGTAATACTCCAGAATATTATTAAAAAAGATTAGTTAGTGTTATTTATCGCAAGAGTGTGGCATAACATAACAAATTTTGAGGGGGAGCACATTTTTTCTGTCATGAATGAAATTTCTTGGGAGGAGGTTATGAGCGATCACTCATACAGGGGGAGTTGTTCTAGAGGTAAGACCAATTCTGTTCTAGCCAAAGTGGAATGGTCGAGATTCATTCAATGGGTTTCACCATGAAACAAATTTAACCTGTCCAGGCAGGATCTAAACCAATGCCACTAGACCAGAGAAAGTTAAAGTTTATAACACCTCAACAGGCGCATCTTGTATGATTTTGTTTTAGTTCTGAGAGAGGGGAAGAGGATAAGTTGTTCTAAAAGTAGAACCAAACTTATCCCAACCACAGTGGGAAGGTTGAGATTCATTCCATGGGTCGACTATGAAATAAATTTCAATCCACCTAGGCAGGATTTGAATCAGCATCTCTAGACTCAAGACTATTAAACTTTATGTTTTTACACGTTCAGCCATCACAATCTGAGACCTTTTACACCTGTTCAATAATTTTTAGTTTTTTATACAAGTTGTTCATTCTGTACGCGTCTTTTGTGTAAGATTTTTCTTATTTGTGTTTCCAATCGTTCTTTTAATTAAATTTCATATGAATTTTTTCTTCGCATTTTTCCACAATTTTTTACTTATATATAATATAAGAAATAATTTAATGGCGGAGAAAAGGTAAGCTTTTAAAAAATGATATCTATGAAAAGATAGTTTTATTTTAGAAGGTGAAGAGTCAGTATTTTGGAGTATAACTGCAGAAACAAATTTCATTGCTTTCCCAACATTTAATGGTTTATATGACAGCTCAATTGCGATGATAAGGCTAAACCACAGTGTAACACATATTGTGTAATTGTATATTTTCATATGGATTGTTTCCTATATGTGTACTTACAGACACATAAATTCATAGTAATAAATAAATGTAGTAATTAAAACAGCTCTTAACATTTGAAAAAAAAACATAAAACTTGCTTTTATTATGAAAATAGAGAAGCATGAGCTTTTTTCATAAATTAAAAAAAATATATGTATTGAATTTATAAGTCATGTAGATGTCCTTGACATTTAAGTAATTGTTATTTTTTTAATTAGTTATTTGATTTTTTACAACCTATATTAATGAGGATTAATGAAACAACTTGAAAGTTCAACAATTAATGCTTTTTAATGGAGTGGTTATGATTTTAGCTACAGTTTTATTAAGAAATGCGGTAAAGAGCATTTTAGTTTCAATAATAGTAACCAAATTTCTACATTCTGTCTTTTTTATTTATTTAATTTTTTTTGTAGTATTAAAAGCTATTAATAACTTTAAAAAAAAAAATGAAAATACTCAATATTTCTATTATGTCTTGAGTATGATTCTCTGAAGATCTTTTTTACTATATTTATAAAGTATCGTTCTTATTATTCATTGAAAGGTATTCATAAATAAATAAAAATACAATTAACTCTTCCTGTTATATATTCAGTGTGATTCACAAAAGACTTTAATAATTATTTTAAATGAACACATTTTAACAATCAACATGTAATATGTTATCAAAACTCATAATTGTGGGTCTGTGACAACTATCAGTAGTTTCACTCAAAATTGAGGCTTCTGAAATCTGTATAATTAATGAAATCTATCTATTAATTTTTTAAATCTTAATTTATTTTACTAATACAAATTGAAATTTAATACTTAAATCTTTTTTATCTCCACTTAACACATGACTTATGTTTTTATGAACCTAACCAGGTAAATCCTTTATCAGATTATCAAAATTTTGTCAATTCAATAAATTCTTACATATCTGGAAGATGAATAAAAAACCATGAATCCATTCGCTCATTATTATAAATTAATTAAATGAAATTAGAATTCCCTAAATAAAAACTAATTGAATAAGATCTGCTCATTAAACTTAAATTGATGATTGCTTAAAATGTGTAGTAACGTAACTCAATTTTACTAACATTAAAGATTGTAAAAAAAGTGTCAAAAATACTAATATTAAGGGTAGATTCTGTTAATCTTCATAGAATTGACACTAATTAGTAGGGTATTGTCACAGGAACGTTTCCATTGGTGCATATCATAATAATTTAAAATGACAATGTCTGAGAAAAAGCAATATAAAATTTTCTAAAAAAATATTTCATAAACCGTAATATCTAACCTCAAAAACAAATTTTAAGAACACTTTAAGTTTTTGTATTAAAGGGTTAACATAACCACTCCATTCTTCATTTTTTATTTATTTATTGTAGTAACCAATATAAATTATAAAAAATAAATAAAAAAATATATTTTATGAAATAAAATTAAATAATTCATACAATAGCACATACGTAGTTATAAAATTGAACTGTAAACAGCTCACAAAAATTTGTAATATTTTACAATTATGTAATAATGATTTAATCATTGATTCAGAATTATTTTGTAGGAAAAAAATTCCTATAAAATCAGAATTCTTGACCCAAATAAAATTTAATCAGATTATTTATAATTTAAGAGCAGTTTATATGTTTAATAGTCTTCAGCCAGTCACTTTATCTTTGATTTTAATTTATGATAGTAAAATTGTGATTTGAAATTGCAGGTTAAAAATGAAATAAACATTTATCAAACAGGGGAGGAAATAAGTATTCGTATATCACACAAAAAAATAACACAAACCATTTTTCATAGGATGCTCTATTATGGTGTAGGAAAAAACATAATATATTGAATAATATTAAACAAAAGTTATTTCTACTAATTTAATTTAATATCGAAATTGAAAAAATCGTCCAAACAATGGTCTATGTTATTTTTTATTTTATTTTATTTTATTTATTTTTTTTGTGAAATTGGGTTTTTGAACAATTTTATTTATAAACACAGTGTAACCACAAACTAATTTAAGAGTGGGAGAGTGGGGGTGTCTTTAAATGATCTTGATGTAAACTATTAATGATAAAACATAACAGTCAGACCAAATAATGGTTTGTTACATTCAAGCAAAAAATGTGTTACCCTAATGTGTAATTAGGGGTCTGCTTTCATTAATCTGTAAATTAAAAAATACCCACATGGATCAATTTTTGGCATTCATTTCAATTCAATTGGTTAAATCAATAAATTAAAGTGATCACATTTACGATACTTTTACATAAAATTTTTTAAAAAATGCATCAATTCAGACGATCTTAATTTTTATCAAGAGAAATCGGTCTTTCCTAAAATAAAAAAAAATGTTAAAGAAACTGGCTGTAATAGATTATTTTTTTAATTGTTTTACAAATGCTCAATATCCCAAGATCTTGGTTTATGTTTTTGAAAATTAAAATTCATGGAATTAAAAATGTTATTCCATGTTAATTGTTTGTTAATGAAATATCAGTTATCATCTACATAGCAGATTTTGATGTTATTTAGTAATAATATTTTCATTAAAAAAAAAAAAAAAATTAATGATGTGTTTGTATATAGTGTAACATTGAATGTGATATTAAAATAAATATAGTAATTCCTCTAGTAGATACGACTTAAATTCTAAAAAAAAATATATATAAAAAACATAAAAAAATAATGCAGTTTTAAACTAACTGAAACACATTCTTTTGTCACAATTTCTTATAAAAAAGAATATTTATATTGTTAAAATAAGTATTAAACTTTCAAAGGAATATAAAATAAGGCAATATTTAAATCGATGTTATCAGATATTTGCTTATTGTAACAATGTGTATTATAACTTGTTATGGTATGTTGTAATACATTTATTTTTAGTGCTGTTCTGCACTGTTATTGTATAATAAACAAGAAAGCAATGATAATGAAATTTGCTAGTAAAGTATTTGTATAAATATAAACCGATAGTATTACTGTTAAATTGTTATATGATAAAAGTAAAATTTTATTTTAAGAGGACTTATAAATAAACAAGTAGATAGTCATTAATAAAAAAACAAAAAAGTTATGGTTGTTTTCATGCTTTTTACCTAATTTTTTTTCCAATTTCCTTATACAATTTTGTCATAATAAAGTCATTTCAGTAAAAATATCAAAATGTCAGCTTCAAAATAAATGGTTAAAATAGCGAATAATCTCCAATAAAAATAGAAAGGGAGGGAGAAAATCGTTTCACCCCCACCCTACAATATTTCAAAAAACAAAAATAAAATAAAAATCAATAACAATTAATCTACATGAATAAATAAAATGTGTAAACTAAAATCAATTAAAAAAATAAGAAAAGTGGATTAGATGGCTAAGCTAAGATCTGGAAGTAAGTACGCAAATATATTACCATGCTCCATTTTCCTATTATTGAAATTTTAGTTTATATTCAAAGATAATTGTATTTAGTAACATATCCTAGAATTTTACGGTTCATTCATGCGCACCCTTCCATTTTTATGTGAATATATTATCACATTTCCCACGGCAAATTTGAAACATCGAAGAATTGAGAGTTCATCATATAGCCTCAAACCTTTAAATAAATATATTTAATATATTTCAATTCTTTGTTAACATATATATATATATATATATATATATATATATATATGTATATATACACCTGTAAGAGATATATATATATAGATAGTTAGTAAACTTTATTCTGGGATGAGGCTCCTTATGAATAACAGAATGAACAAAAAAAATAAAAATTACATTAGTCAATATTATAGGATATGTACAGTATCTTCAGTGAAATTATATTAAAACAAATAAAAATAACACCATTTTGAGATACATATATATATATATATATATATATATTTAATATCCAAATAAGTAAGAAAATATGAATATCTATGCTAAAATTAATTACGAAAATATGAAGTTGATTAGGTGGCTAAGTTAAGGCCTAGAAGTGGGTTCGCAAATATTTTACCATGCCCTATCTCTCTATTATTGAAATTTTACTTTATAATCAAAGATAATTTTGTTAGTTAAAAATATATTTTAGTTAATTCTATACATATACTTTAGTATTACATTGATTGTATTACAATTATTATATCGATCATGTTAATTACCACTCATAATTTTTATACATAATATAAACTCCCAAGACAATTTTTGAGGGTTCTGTAGCTCCCATTCCCCAACCAGAATGGAAAGTCTGGGCCTGGCCACAGGCGGATCTACGGGGGGGAGGAGGGCTTTTGGGCTGAAGCCCCCTCCCCAAAATGGTAAAATATAACCATGTTTTATCGAAAAAAACATTAAAAAATTATCTCTTAAAGTATAATTATTCGTGTAATTACATTTAAAAGGGCTTTAGGAATCACTTAAACACCAGTTCATATAGGTAGTTAGTTTCTTTCTTATTTATCAAAGTAATTATTGTTATTTTTATGAAAAAATAAGCTTTCGGGCTGAAGCCCCCCAAAATAAATCCTGGATCTGCTAGTGGGCCTGGCTGATATCGATAAAGAACATCGAAACTAGCCCGATGTCGCAACAACTATAACATTAATGAAATGTGTAAAAGTAACACACATTAGTGCTGACCCAAATTATCTTTGATTTCTCTTGAAAAACCGATAGTGAATGCCTCAGAATGAGAAAAAATACAAGCATAGAGAAGCACCCTATTAACACATTCGTGTTTAGTTTGTAAAATGTGTAAATGTACCTAAATATGTAAATATACATATATATAATAAAGCCGTGTTTAGACATTTCAATTTATATATTTGTTTGTCTCATAGCTCTTAAAAGTTTAAAATCTCTAAACGCACCTTAAAATAGAAGTGAGTTGTTTCTGTGGTCTAAAGTTTGTGCCCCCTGTCTAATCGATTATTTTTTATCCCGCGAACTGTTTAGTAAAAGTAATCGATTATTTTATCAGTTAGCTGCTCCTCTGACCGGGAAGAGATTTAAATTCAAACTACGCTCATCGTTTAATATATTTATAATGAAAAATATATATTAATGTGATATAAGCATAATTACGTTAAAACGTTTATTAAATAATGTACAATCTAAATAAATAACCTGTAGTTGGTGTACATGAATAAGGATAAACATTCAAATTATATTGAAAATACCTCTATACTATATTCTGTTTTATTAATACCTTATCTTGATGAGATAAATAAATAAAATCTTAAACTAATTGGTTATTGTCTCCAATTTTACTATTTGTAACTTTGTACATATTTTCTAAATTTTCTAGACTTGGTTTCAAGATTGATAAAGTTGAATTATATTTAAAATTTGCTTTGCTAGATTATAGAAATAAATTAAATTAGTGAAAATATTCCTATTATAAATAAGAGCGATAGCAAATATTTCAAAAGTATGCATTTATTGGCAAAAACTAATACAAAAATAATGATTTGGGATTGCATTGTTGTTTTATGCAACGTCATATTTAAATCAGATTACGTTTATTTTTTTTATAAAAAGATCTGTAAGATGGAATATAAAAATGTACAATAAAGTTTAAGACAGTTCTAGTCGCTGAGTACTGCTAGAATCTAATTTTGATAACATATTTGAGATATTTTCTCGATTTTTCAATTTAAAATATATATCGTGTAATGTGTTGATGTTTCTCAAAGGACCTACAAATAATGAAATTATCACTGACCCTGTACTCATACTAACGTCATGCGCCAGTAGTTGAGTACTACTCAAAGAAAATTAATTTATTCACAGTGAAGTTTAATATTATTCTGACACGGTTATAACACTGATAGGTTATCAGTAGATGATTATATACTCATGGCAGTCCATTCGCGGAGTATCTTGTTTTGTAAAGAAATTTCCAAGTTTTTATTTTTCAGAAAAAATGTCGTTAGGAGATCATCCCACTTTCAATATTACCCGGACAAGAATACACCTGTTGAAGGTAAAATAATAACTATAGAAGTAATCACCAGATTTTAGCTTAATAAATAAATAAATTTTTGATACATAATGTTTAGACATCTTTTAGTTGTTATTTACAAATATAGAAAGTTCTCTATTATGTCTTTCAATATTATTTATATTTGGTAAATTTTAATTTATGCTAGGAGAAACCACCAAGCTGAATATGTTTCAAGCCATTGGCAATGCTATGGATTTAGCACTAGAAAAGGATCAATCTGCTGGTAATTAAATTATCAATACATAATTAACTCTTTTATTTTATTTACAAAATGCAATTAGTTTACTGATTTAATAGTTTTTCAAATGATATGCATAAGTAACCTGGTCGAAATGAACCTGTAAGCTCAATGATCTTGATCAATAATTTATTCAATTATTTTCATGTTTGTTGTTTTAAATATTATATCTCAATTACATAAATAAAAAATGTAATAATTTTTTATCAATTTTATAAATATACTGGATAAATTGATTTTATCTTTTATATTTAAATTTTACGAAAAGTTAAAGGATCTTTTTTCTAGTGGTTGAGATTCTGAAGGCCACATGATGTAACTTATGTAAATTTTTTTTTTTGTATTTATGTCATGTTCCTTCAACTATATCTGAGATCAACAACATTTTATTTATTGAATGATGGTTTCTATTATTTTGATTCTATTGGTTTGGTATTCATTTGGTTGCTCTTATACCCAATAAACAATATCAGTCGTTTTAATAGTTTTTTGTCAGCAAACAATAGTCTGGAACACAATTTAATTGTTTGCCATAAGCCTTTTAATTGGCATAAACAAATTGGAAGAAAATAAATAATAATTCTAATTGCTGAAAATAAATCTATATTTCACAAAAAGTATTAAAGTTTTAGTATTCATTCTATCCATTATTTTATTTATATCTTAATGGAGGTTTTAGACTGTATTATAAATTATAATATAGTAACTTCTTTTTTATTACTATAATATTAAATAATATTACTATAATTTTTAACATAGAAACTTTTTTCTATCAATATGTTGGGAGTGGAGTAGTTCAGTGAGTTAGGCACTAGGTCCCGGGTTCTAGTCCGTCTGATGACAAGTAATGTTTCATTGGCCGTAGATCCTCAAATTCATTGGAAGGAGGTACTCTTAATTAATTATTTAATTAAAGGAAAAATCTTGCGGTTGAGCATGATCCTGGCCCGATCACCTCTCTGAACAACCATTGGTCTTGAAAAAGTACTTTCTAACAAAGTAGTGAATGCAAGACTCTTTGTTGGCTGTAGCGCTACAGATTTTTTTTCTTGGATTGTTGGTGAAGTTGACATCTTTAAATAAATAAAAAAAATCTTAGTGTAGTAGTGGAGGTCCCTTTGACACCCAAAACTCAAAACTCTTCTGATAATACATTTATTCAGGTTTCTGTATGTAAGCATGGGATGGGAATAGATTTGCAATGAGCCACTATGTTTAGTGAAATTCAACCGACTACTACATCAAGTTTTTCTGGTATCTCTAAAAATGCGAGCAACAGGCCTTAAAGAATCTTAAATCAAGTTATATTCAGTTATGGAGTTAATATTTGTCTATATTAAAAAACGAAATTATAGTGATCCTTGTGAGATGTTATAAAACCTTTTTCAATTAATGCCACATCTAATGCAAAATTATTTTTTCAAATAAGACTGGTAGTTGCTGAATTAGCACGTTGAAACGAAAAAACTTTATATTTTAATATAGGCGTTTAAGAATTTCAGGAAAGAACTATATGCTAATAGTGTAAATGAATCACATCTTTCAGTTCTCTTTGGTGAAGATGTTGCTTTCGGTGGTGTGTTCCGGTGTTCAATGGGTCTTCAAAAAAAACACGGCAAAGACCGTGTATTTAATACACCTCTTTGTGAACAAGGTATCGTAGGATTCGGTATTGGTCTTGCAGTAGCTGGTTCTACTGCAATAGCTGAAATACAATTCGCAGATTATATTTTCCCAGCTTTTGATCAGGTAAATTAAAACATAATATTTTAACATTAAGTATGTAATTTTTTATGTTCATGTTTAAGATAAAGTTGCTTGTTTAAGATAGTGAATGAAGCTGCAAAATATCGGTATCGAAGTGGGGGTATGTTCGATTGCGGACGTTTAACAATTAGAGCTCCTTGTGGTGCGGTTGGTCATGGAGCTTTATATCACTCGCAGATGCCAGAAGCTTATTTCGCCCATACTCCTGGGCTTAAGGTAAATAAAAGGAGTATATTATTAATATTATTTTAAGATTGCTGAAGTAAATATGAATATTCGCTCATTTAAACTCTAGTTTCCTGTTATTTTCTATCTCTAATATTTTAATGTTAATAATGGAATCTCAGACTATTGCCGTACCCCGTTTTGTACAACCTATTTTAATGCTAATTCGCTGTAACACAATTTTTTTTAAATATATTTATTTTATACATTTTTATATTTATATTAATAAATAAATTTAAATTATTATAACTAAAATTTTTGGAAACAGAAATTTTTCATTATAGGGGGATTTATAAACAATACATACCGACATCCACACTGCAAAAGCTTGTAAGAATAAAAACTAAAAATTTTCAGAAGATGAAAAAACTATGTAACTTTTGTTCTATGAGCATTCTATTTTCGGTTCAATTTTTCTTGCAGGCCTAAGACCAAGATGTAATGCTCTATGTAAATTTTTTTATCGTATTTATACCAAATAATCTTTTAGAAGCATTTCTCCTAATTTATAGTTTTTTTGTTACTTTGGAAAACAGAGGTTTTAGGTAAAAGCAATCAAATTTATTGTGGTAGTATAAATTTCGACCTTCCTACTCTGGTTAAAATAGGTTTGATTGTACCTCTAGAACAACACTCCTCTCCTCTCCCCCATGAAACATTGACCATAATAATTGCTTGGCGTTATAATGATGAGCCTACTCCATACACTTTAATCGGGAATCATGATGTGGTTTTCCAGGATGTCAGAGACCAGGTGGAGGTATAAATCATGGAAGGTTCCAGAGAAAGAAATATGTTCTTAGTGTCCTTGTTGACTCTGAGTAACCAGCAGTCCTTTATACACATTATCTTGATAAATACACTACCGTGGAATCCATGGTTTGTAGCAACATTAGTATACTTGAGATTTGACCTCTCTTTCCAGTTTGTAAGAAGACCACATCATGCAGTAAAGGTATCTATGGTACTAAGTGCCAAGCCACAAAAAAAAAAATAATAATAATAATAATGAAAACATCAACTAGGGGGGATTAATTTTATGAAATATCATTTTTTTTTGTTCTATATTCATAAAGTAATAATATTTACAATATATAAAATTATAGTTGTGTATAAATTATTATATGTCTTTCCGACTCTTATTCAGCAAAAGTTTTCCAAAGAAGGGCAAAAGTTTAATTTTACAGAAGATGAAATAATGAAAATTTCCCTCGCTTACAGTATGCAGGTCCAACTTTTAGTTTTCAAGATATTTTAATCCAAATGCAAAACCATTCAATTAGTCAACTGGAGCCGACTTAACCCGGATGAGTGTTATATATTCGAGCGTGAGAATCAGTTTCATTCACTGCTCACAAAAAAAAGTGCAAAACCCCCCTAAAGCAGATTTCACTAAAAAAAAATCAACATTTTAAAATAGACCAATGAAGAGACCGAGAAATATTATTGATTTATCTTTTTTTTTTATACCTTAGATTGCTATGCCAAATGGGATTATTTTACCTTGTGTTGTTTATTAGGTTCGCACTAATCTTTTTTTTATCTGAAAATATTTTAAACGTATATTTTGGAAAATTCAAAACATCCTTTGTAATTGTTATTTAAATGATACTAAAATTTTACTTTTCATGAGGTTTTACTTTGTAATTCTATTTTTAATTTTTGGAATTAATTGTATTTGATGTTTTCTTGTTAAAGATTGTTATACCACGAGGACCAGTGAAAGCTAAAGGTCTCCTGTTATCTTGCATTGAAGATAAGGACCCGTGCATCTTCTTCGAGCCAAAAGTTCTTTACAGGGCTGCGGTTGAAGAAGTCCCTAAACAGGCCTATAAATTGCCATTGGGAAAGGCTGAAATTGTGGTTCCTGGTAACTTGATTAATTTATAATTAGCGTGTTCTATTATTTTCTATTACACTGAAATGCTGTTATCTATTGATCAAGTATCAGATTTTTACTAACTATAAAAAATATTCTTTTTTATCTTCATTCCTCTATACATTAATTTGGCTGTGTTATAAAATAGGTAAATATATTATCTAATATATATTATGTTATTAACTGATAATCAGCATTTTTATAATATTATTATATATTTTATAGCAATATATTTTCATTTAACGAGAGATATAAACCTAGTAAGATGTTGGGATAAAAGTATTTGTAATACAGGGTGTCTACCAAAACGTTTTTGTGAAATATCTTGACTTATCCAAGTTTTGAGGACATTTTTGAAAAATTCATGGTCATTGAAAATAACCATAATAGGGCATAACTTATATTAACATAATTGGTACAATATCTAAAATTTTAAATATTGCAATTGATGATATTGGAGGCCTTACAAAACATTATATTTTTTTATAGTAGAAGTTGGTTGGAGGGGTGTTGAAATTAAATACATAAATAAAAATCTTTTTTTTTATTGTGGACCAAAATTTCAGTTTGAGCTTTAGCTCTTCTTCCGGGCAACAGTATAAGATCCTTGCTGTATGTGATATATATAAATATAATATAATATAATATATAATATACACATATATAGATATAATATACACATAAGTATTATGATTATACTTATGTGTGAATATATATCACTATTACGTAAACTTATTGAGACCAATGATGATTTTGAATCATCACATCAAAAAGCTTCTCCTGGCTTTTAAAATTTCCTGAGTTTTTCAGGTTAAAAAAATTCCCTAATTATTCCAAGTATTACAGCTCCGGTAGACACTCTTGATATAATTAAATAGGAGAAAAGTATGCATATTAAGACTTAAATTACTTTCCATTAAAATGATAATGCTAAAGTTATTTTTTTTTAATTATTCAGGTAACCACGTGACTTTAATAGGATGGGGTACACAAGTGCATGTCCTGTGTGAAGTTGCAGAGATTGCTAAAAATTCTCACGGTATCTCTTGTGAAGTGATCGACTTAATGACGATTCTGCCCTGGGATTCAGAAACTGTTTTCAATGTATGTTCCTCATTATATCATTTAACAAATATTTATTTATATTAAATATCGTGTAGGTTAAAAAGTTTAAAATAAAACTAACTCTCCTCATTATAATTTGATTTTTTGCAACTATCATATCAATTTTATTAACACTCTCCTTAAGTTCTTAATTCATCATATTTAATTTATGATAAGTGGCATTTGGTTTATTTTGTTTTAATATAATTTGTTTTTTCCTAGTCAGCTAAGAAAACTGGGCGGATCATCATTGCTCATGAAGCCCCTATGACTTGTGGTTTTGGATCTGAGCTTGCAGCATCGATTCAGGTGATATTTGTTGAATTATTTATTTTTAAAATAGATCGAAATAGGCCTTTCTGTTTATTTGAATAACATTAGCCCATAGAAGAATTTTAAAGAATTGAGTAGCTGGCTAAGTATGAGTGTGAACTAAAAAAAAAAATTATTTTGAGATACACCTATCAAATATAAAAATGATTTTTGTTCCTGGGCATCTGGATAGTTCATACAGTTTATACAGTTGATAGGACAAGACTCATGCTTGGGAGAATTCCAGTCATTCCATACTTCCAACCACTTTTCAGTTATGCTCACGATGTCAGAGCATTTTTGCATTTTAGCATTTTAGCATTCTTACATTTTTGAATTTAATTGTCAGCTGCATGAAACGTGGGTTCACCACTACACTCTCAAATCCAAACAAGCCAAAAAGCTAATACACACTATAACTGTGTATTAGCATTATAAGTTTTCTTTAATTAAATCACTGATTTTCGAGTACGCTCTTGGACTATAAAAAGGTCGGATCCTTATATTATGGAAGAAAATTTCAGTAAAAACCTCCACCTATATTCAAGAAAGTGTAGACAAGTTTAAAATATGATTGATATGTTTCTATTATATGCAAATAAATTTAGTTGTAAATATTAATAATTAATTGATGAAGTATTGACTTTAACATTTTCATTTATTGTTTATTTACAGGAAGACTGCTTTCTTCATTTAGAAGCTCCTGTGAGGCGAGTGACCGGATTTGATTCCCCTTTTCCCCACATCTTTGAACCTTTTTATTTACCTGACAAGTGGAGATGTCTAGATGCAGTAATAAACATTGTGAAGTATTGATTGGGACTGTTTTGGCTATGAAATTTTTTACTATAACATATGAAGTAAGTTTGCTTAATTTTCAGTGTTGCTGATCATTGTTTAAATTAAATAATATATAAGTTTTTTTGAAGGAAAAGTAGTATGGAAAGAATCAATACCACTTCTACTTATGGGCCAATCAGTTGAATCTTAAAGTCCAACAACCTTTCTATTCCTTGCTCCTAAAAGCTTTTTAAGGCATTTTTCATTGCACAAAGATCTAGGAATTTATACTAATCCACTTAATTCTTTCTATTAAATTAAAAATAAAGAAGATTTAATTACATTATTTTTTTTTTATGTTAGCTTATATACCTGTAGATCTTTTGCCCTCTTAACAACTCTACCCCATCTCCGCCTATCTTGGGCTATTTCTTCCCAGTGATCTACATGCAGCTCTTTTGCATCTATTTTGATTTGATCTATCGATCTGCTTATTGCGTGGTCTTTTTCCTACTATTGAGGCATTCATTGTCATGTAGAGTCTTCAAGATGGATTGCTCTGAGCTACATGCCCTGCCTATCTAAACTTCCGTTCAGAGTTGAGCTATGAGTCTCCTCTAAACCATTGAATTCCTCTCGTATCCAAAATCCTCAATGCTCTTAACTTTGTTACAAATAAAATCATCTATAATGACCTTAATTTTACATTTGTTTCCAATTTGTCCTAATCCAGATACCTATCCTTCCATAAACTTTAGAACCATCTAAACCCTCTCATTTCTAACCTTACTTCCCCGATAACCCCCCAAGGTGTCTAAAACGAAGATGGTATCATGATCTCATAGTGTAGAAATTATATTAGATTGATACCAATGAGTAGTTTCTATACATGCCTATCCATATCATTATATTTACTAGATGTAAATTCACTTCACATTTACTAGATGTATTATTATTTAATATAGTTGTAAATTTCATGAATAAATAAAAAAATTAAAGATTTTCTTGCCAGTGAACTATAGTATTAGTCGTAATATTTTTCATGTCTCACTTTTATTGTTAAGGTTGGTTCTAATTGATATTTTTTTTTAATTTTATACTTAAATAACTATTAGTTATGTCCAAAATTGAATTTAATTTAAAAAATGTTTTTTCTGTTTCAGAATTGGGAAGATATACATTTTAAAAAAAAAATTTTATAATGATTTCATAGCCCTTATGTATTGGTGGAATCTCTTTTATATGACTGCAAATTATTTTTAAATACGGGTGAACTGTTCCTACTCATTTTTAATTCCTCAGTTTTACTTTCACTTTTTGTATATATGAACTTATGGTTGGAGGACCTATGGGTACTTATTGATTGATACATACTGGTATCTGAAACTACCAAGCAAGAAATTTTCAAACAGAAAATGAAAGAAACGTTGGGGATGTTTAAGACTTATCTTTTTAATATAATATTTTAAATATATATTTTATCGATATTATAGTTCTTTAATTACTTTATAAACCTTTTTTACCTTTTCTTAGTATTAAAAGTACACTTTTTTTTTTTTTACTTTCACTTATCTATGAATGTAACATAAAATAAAAGGATAGTATTGCAATACTGCAAAATTCTGAATCTCAGTATTCAATGTAAATACAATAAATAAAGTCCCTTGAATCCAAATAACCAAATCCCACAAAGTGGTGTGTGTTTAAGTGTAATTGAACATCCTACCTCAAGAACATATATGTCTTGAATGTTACAGCAACATTTTCCCTAAAATCTGCAAACCGGAAGTGCCATCGATTTTACACATTTTTACAATTTTCTCGTAAATGGCTCTAACAATTTTATTTAAATTCTTTACATTGATGTACAATTAAATGGTGTTTAATATCAGCCAGGTATTATCCTCATTGATGTATTGAACTGGATATAAATGTAGACATTTTCTGAATGTATTTCTCCACAATACTTTTAATTTGGTTTAATTTAAATGATTAACTATCTCCTATTTTGAGTAGTTATGAAAAATGGCTCAATATGAACTACGAAATAAATTGATAATTGATTAAAAGAAAAATATATTTTCATGTTTAAAATCAAATTTCGAAATTAACAGTCAGAACAGAACATTTTAAAGCTGAAGTTTTAGAAAAGTTAATGTCTAATAAATAGTCATAGAAATTACTGTAGAGTGACAAAAAGTTAAAATAAAATAATAACTCCATTAAATCATCAATTATTAATTAACTATTTTATTCTTAAGTGAGAGAAGTGGATTATAAAAATATTTCATGAAATATTCTCTCTAAATGAACTCTAAAAGTACGGGTTTTAAGAGGAGCATAATGGTTAAGGAAACCAACAAGGTTAGAGGAAAGGTATTCCACCATGTCATCGATGGAGTAGTGGAAGTAGAAGGATTCTAAGGAATCAAGATAAGGTCTGATGTATTCAATGGTTAGGGAATCAAGATCTCTCCAGGAAATTTGTTTGGGAACAAGGGTAGAAATAATAATGTTGTATGAGATGAAAGAAAGAAAACAGGGTTTTGCGAGGAGGATAACAGGGTTTGAGAAGAATCAATGATAAACAAGTCTAGCCAGGTATCAGTGGACTGGGTATGATGGGAGAGTTGAAAAGGTACTATAAGTAGGTCGAGGGAGAAAAACAGATCAATAAGGTATGTTCTGTCCGAAGAGACTGAAAGGACGTTGATGTTGAGATCACCTGCAATAATGACATTTTTAAACATATATTTTTTTAAAATATATGTTTATAATCTTAAATAAATTTTGTTTTTTAAAAACTAAGTAGAGATAATATTTATATACATAGGGTATTACAGTTTTGTAAATAATGGGTTTATCTATTTAAGTATTCTTCTGTTTTGTTTGAAATCATAAAAAGCAATACTGTTGGGATTCATTGGAGAAAATTTCTTGAAGGACTGGTATCTGTAGACCTGTCAAGAAAGGAAGCTAGAGTTTCACATAATAACATATGATGATTACCTAATGAAATATCTGTATAGAATAGAAAAGGAAGATAAATAGTGACCTATAACATCAATAAAAGGCAGACTGCATTCTGCAATCTATGCAATTGGGGTGCAATTATATATGTGACGCATTTCAATGTATGCTCTCACTTATTAGAAAAAAGAGATAAATCACCATCCAGATTAGAATGCTACTTGGATGCACGATTTTGATGAAGGAAGTCAATAAAGAGTGACACAATTAAAAAAATGACCATAAAAATAAAGTTTGTGTTATGCATAATTTTGCCGATATGCAAACTTTTTCAATCTTGAATGATCCTGTGTTACTGTTGGAGTAACCAAAAAGGTACTACAAATATTTTTATAATTATCCCCTTTACCTTAGCTCATATGTACAAGATAAAAAAATCAGAATAAATAATATAAGAGTAGGTTTGTTTATTTTTACAAATATACAATTTAAATAATATAAGTAATTCAAGCATTTGCTTTTATAACTTACAATAACAATATTACGTAGATACTGTTATTGATATATCTCACATTTTTTGACAATTAAACCTCAATATCTCTTCAAAATTAGAATAATTTCACAAAATTAAGTATTCCATTAAAAATTTCATGAAATTAAGAATGTTTTTATTGCAAATTCCCAAGAAATAATATAAACGAAAAAGCTAAAACAGAAGAGTTTGATTGGTGATGTTAAACACTTTTGTTTGACTATCCTTCTGTATAACTCACATTTTTTCTAGGATACCATGCATAATTTAAAATCAAGCTGTTTTTTACTTTCACGTACATATATATGTAACATATAGTAAAGGAAAATATTGCGATTGTGAAAATTTTTGAATCTGAGTTTTCAATGGAAATACATCTTTTGAGGTCCCGCGAGCATAAATAACCAAATCTCGAAAAATGATGTATGTGTGAACAGTCTAGCTCACAAC
Organism: Nezara viridula; assembly: GCA_928085145.1. NCBI lineage: Eukaryota > Metazoa > Arthropoda > Insecta > Hemiptera > Pentatomidae > Nezara > Nezara viridula. The sequence continues at coordinate 148,378,218 of OV725080.1, read as the reverse complement.
TAAAAGCTGCACGAAACTTAAACTTCATATTTAAGTCAGGTATATGCCTGGGATGTTACAGAAAACTTTTCCTTAGAATCGGCTAATCGGAAATACCACTTTATATTATTGATTTTATAATTTTCTCTTTTTTATTTTTTTTTTACATTTCTCTTGTTACTGGCAGCAGATAGAAAACATCAAAAACAAAAACACTAGCATAGAGAAACAACCACTTATGAATATATTTGTATTTCCCATAGTTTGTGAAATGCTTAAACGCACCTTTACATATTATATTCAGTCATAAATGGAAATATAAAGTGACGCAAACGTGTAAATTTAACAGTCATTGAGGAGAGAAAACATATTAATTAATTGTTTTAAATGAATATGTTATACCATCTGTAAGTTTTACTTTCACTTCTCTATATATGACAATACCTAATTCTACTTTAAGTAGGGTGGTAAGTGAAAGTTGTGTGATGTGCACACCGCAACAGATTTTTAATATTTCTAAAATAAAATGAAAACATTATGAAATCCACATCAGATATCTATCCAACAGCTAAAGTAACTTCTCTCCTCAATAATTGAAAAATAAACCAAAATTGAGAAATTTAAGATCAAAGAATCTTCTTCAAATAGCGAAAAATGAATGTCATCAAAGGAATACTAAATTTTAAAATGATTCCGCTCTGTTATGAGGGATTATCTGAAGCACCCCAAAATTCAATAATTATTTTTTGAAGTGAAAACTTCATTAGACGCTTTTTGCATTTTTTTTTTTTTTTTTTTTGTGAAGATTGAATCAGATTGAGTCGTGAAATCTTCCATGTGTAACGCTCGGGTAAAGTCGGCTGGAATCGACTAATTGAAATTTTTTTTCATATGAATTAAAATGTCTCAAAAAATAAATAAATTCTATTTTAAATTGGAATCAACGATAAATTCACAAGTCACTCAGTTTACACAGATTTATTTTAAAAAAACAAAAAGCAACTATAACTTATTAAAATCTACTAATTACAAACTGACACACATTTTAACTGAACACGAATATACCAAATCATACTTAAAAAAGTTCAATTTAATTAGTGACGGTACTTCCTCTCTAGTCGGACAAGAACAAACGTTTTAACATATAATATATGATTGTCAGTTATACCAGAAGTAGAGATCTACATTGATTATGACAATACTTCTGAACTCAAAAAAACTGGCTATTATCAGAATTTGACTTTTACAATAATAGTCCGTGGTACAGACACGGGCGGATCTACGGGGGAGAGGGGGAGCTTTCGGGCTGAAGCCTCCCCCCCCCCCCCCCAAAATGGAAAAATATAACCATGTTTTATGGGGAAAATTTTTTTAAAAATACCTCTTAAAGTATGATTGTTCCTGTAATTACATTTAAAAGTACTTAAGGAACAACTTAAACACCATTTAATATAGGTAGTTAGTTTCTTTCTGTTTTTCAAAGTAATTATCGTTATTTTTATGGAAAAAAAAGGTTTCGGGCTAAAGCCCCACCAAAATTAAATCCTGGATCCGCTAGTGGTACAGACCCCTTTTTATCAAATTATTAACATCCGTCTAAAACTTCGTAAATGGCTTCATCTCATCGTAACCTACAAATATTCTATTTACGAAAATTCTCGGAATTGGAGCGTTTTCAATCTGGAGATCGGCAAACTTTGTCTATTTAATTAGGTACTAAAAACCTGTAAATACCCATTGACTTTCCACTTCGATCGTAAGATAATTTGAGCACAAAATCGAGAAATATGGTGGTCTTCAAAAATATGGAGCCGTTTGGCGTGACCTACATCCCCAAATTGTCAAAATAACGAGATTGTATAGGCCAAACGGCCTAATATTTTTGTAGGCCACCTTTTTTTATCGATTTTGTCATGATATTATCTGATGTTTGTAAATAGTACAGCTTATGTTAATTGATACAATGTTATAATTAAGGTAGCTAATACAAAATTAAATCCTGAATCCGCTATTGCAATTTGACATTAAAATAAATAAATAATAAGGCTTTGCAAACCCGAAGGTTCGATGCCGACACCACCACTTTGACATTATCGAGAAATATTTCATTTCTCCCCTTTCCCTCCCCTATAAATGTAGGTAGTAACGTTTCTGTTGGTTGTTTTCTGGGAAGTTCCTAATTCAATCACTGGCTTCCGCTGTCTGAGCTTAGTTTGTGTTTCACGTTTGTTCGGTTATGTTTCTTTTTCTAACGAAAAGCTTAGTTCAAAAGTGGCGATATGGAGTGAAATCAAAACGTCTATTAATAATATAAAATATTGTTTATCACGATTTAATTCTTTCAGAAACCGTAATGTAATTTAAGCAATAATATTTAATGATCAGGATTATTTTTAAAAAAAGTCATAATTATAATCGGTATTGGAAATTTATTTTAAAAAGTTAAAATTCACTATATTGATGAATAAATCCGTTTGTTATTGATATACTGTCTTTTAAAAATCGAGAATATTTGGAATATATTACATATCTAAATTATCATTTTCTACAAATTAATGAAATGTACCTGTAATATGGAGTCCCCTTTTAATACCATTTGCCTTCTCTGGGTATAATATCATATCCTCAAAGATGCTTATCTTCATCAGAGTTAATGGACCCCCAGCCAAGAAATTTTATTGCCCTCTTCATAAAAACTGTACTAGTAAAAATATAGTTATATATACCATAGTTAATTAAAATTAAACTTCAATATTAACACACTAACATGCCACCTTCTGGGCATCCCTGATATTAAGAACTGCAATGATTGCATAATTACAAATAATTTAAAACTATACAAAATATTCAGTTTCCAAGATTTTAATTTATAATTACTTTTTTTAAGCCATAATATATTATAAAGCAATTCGTTTTCACTAATTTCACATTTCTTAAAATAAATATAAACTTCATAAAATTTGTTATAATCTTGATAATTTTGAAAATTATAATAATTAAATGTGAAATTTATTAATATGAACATTTTTTAATCAATTCATTAATTAAATTTATTTATTTTTAAATTAATGGCTTTAAAATTAATTGCCTGTTCACAATTCAGTTGATCAAGTAATAGGTGAGAACTTAAAAAAAAAATTCTCTTTAAAGTTTTAGAAATAGCATACTTTCATAATATGGAAATAAGAATAATGCAATATTATTTTTAATAACTGATACTGTCTTAATGCTTGAATTGGGATGATCAATTAAATTAGAGGTAATTAAATTGTGTTAGCATCATTCTAACAGTTTGGAGCCCAATTTCAGTTACATGCCACCATTTTTTTTTATAGCTTCTATTCCACTGCACTGTTTCTAATTAAAGTTTTAGATTGAATGTTAATGAGTTTAGTTGTTTAATTATTGTTAATATACTTAAGATATTGAAAGAGTTGGTTTTATGGAAATGATATATAAATTGATATTTTATTCTGTGTTAATGCAGGTACTGAATTTTTTTTTCCATTGATGAAGGAAAATCCAAAATGTCTCGAAATGTTTTATTAACACATTTTTATGATTTTACACATTTTGATTATGGTTTGAATGCAAAACTTTAAATTATTATTCAGAGTGATTTAGTTCTGAGTTTAGAAATTTCAGGATTTACAGTTTTAACTATTTTTTGAAACAGATATTGAAAGGATAAAAAAAAAGTTAGAGCCAATGGCTTGTTTCTTAATATTTTAGTTTTCTTGATTTATCTTGTATTCAATTTTTCTCTTTTATTTGTAAAAACGTTTTATTATTGGAATTGATTAAATTTCATAAAATATAGTTTTATCTTTTGAAAAAAAAATGTTAATTTCTCATAAAATGGTTGAATATTGTTAATAAAAAATATTCAATTTTGGAGAGAAAAAAAAATTATAATCCATTAATTTTACCTCTAACTGAATCACTTTGAATATTTTCTATAGGATCTTCACAGGTCTGGGATTCCTTAACTTCCTTAACTTTTGGGTTCTGAAACATGCTCATATCTTGCTACGTAATCCATCTTGCTACGTGATCCATCTCAGTGCTGAGTTCCTCAACTCAGCGGTGAGATCATTGATGAGCATCGTAAATCCATCAATGGATTAGTGCTGAGTTTAGGAACTTGCCCTATAGTTACATTTATGTTATGATGGTCAAGTTCTCAAACTCAGCCCAAATCCATTGATGGATTTTCAATGCTCATCAAGGATCTCAGCCACATAACCAGGAGCTTGCCCATTGTTACATCAATGAGTTTAGAAACGGCCTGATGCATTTCCGATGTTCATCTTTTTGATGATTTCAGTGCCCTGTTTAGGAACTTACCCCTTGCTTAGTTTGATAAAAAGCATTTTCAAAGTTCTAGTATCTTGAAACAACCTACATTGAATATAAATTACTTAAAATGTGGTAAATATGGAAAGTAAATGAGAAATATTTTTTTAATTATTGAAGTTTCTGTTTTAAAATTTAAATACTTAAGTTTTATATTATTTTTGTAGATATAAGGGTTTATTTTGAAATCCAAATCCATTAGATATTATGTAATATTTTACATAAGTAAATTATTATAATTTTTTTTTGTTTATTGTAACAAATGTTTCGTTTTTAATAAGGCCATGTGTATAACTAAAAATATTGATAATCACAAGTTACTTATCATCTTATTGATTATGAGCAAGTTCCTGTATTGATATCTTAGATGGCACAGTTTGGAGAATGATCCGATGTTTAATCAGAAATATCACCCACTTTGTTGTAATCTTCTGACAAGAGATTCAAAGAAAGATGTGATAAATGTATTCTACCATAATACCAAATAATTTTGGTAGTCAAATCAGATTTCGTAAAAAAAAATATATTAAATATCTTCTTAATAAACTATATATATATATATATATATATATAACTATACATTTGACTGATTCTCTTGTCAGAAGCAGTACTGTATCAAACTATTCTGAATGGGGTGAAATTTATTATGTTGTTGACCTATCTAATACCTATACCTTTCCACTCTGCTTTGACAATGTGTAGGATAACCCGTTCATATTGACTTAGTTGGAGCTTTTAGGACAATAAACCATAAACAAATTCAAATATAAATGGTATTAAATCAATTAAACTGTTGTTACTGTACTCAATCATACTTCAGTTTTTATTAGTTCTGGTTCTAGGGGTTCTATTAGGCCTCATAGTAAGATCCTAAAGGAAAGAAAACGGATATATATAGTAGAGAGGTAATTCATTCAAGGAATAACTTAGTATATTTTTCAATGGCCACCTGAAGATGAGAATTCGTCCATATGACGCTAAAATTGAACAATTTCCATGGTTTAAGATTTTATGTCTTGTGTTAATTTAAATTCATTTTAGGTACAAAAATATTCAGAAAGTCTTGTCTCAGTTTTAATCATGTGTAACCAGTGATAAACCATTAACATTTATGTTAATTGATATTTTAATGTCACTGATATCATACATATGGATTTAATTCCTACTAAGTAATTAAAATATTACTTTTATTTAACTTTTGCAGTATGGGATTTATAAGTCATGGTTCAATATGTCATATTTATAAACCATATAAAGACTGCGTACCCTTCTTATATTCCACTCTCAAACCAAGTTAGATAAAGTAAGGAGTATTAATTTTAGTATCTGATATCTTGGTTTGGTTTTCTATTGACATCTTTGTCAATAGACAAAGAACTCACCCCAAATACAATATAATTATAAGAATATGAAAGCTAATTGGTATAATGTAGTTTTAAATTCATTTTAGGTAGAACAGTATTCGGTAGATCTTGTCTCAGTTTCACTCATGTAGACCCACTGACAATAAATTAATATTTATATACTTTATTTTAATGTGTACATAGAAGTTAAAAAATAAAACATTGAAGGCCAGGCTGTTTGGAGACTGTGCCCCAGGACTGAGACCCCACTTTCATTGGGCATACCTATTTAGAAATACTAGTGAGATATACATTTCAGGCATAGCATGGTTTGATTTCCTATTAGCATGTGACAATGAAAGCTATAGATTTTTATTAAAGTCTGTAATCTATAATTAATGGTACAATATTTGTTTAAATTTATTCTAGGTAAATAAATTAGTCTGTAGGGTAAAAGCACCAGTAGCCGACAGTATAGCAATACTTGACATCGTCCTCGAAAAATAGAAATAATAAAATTTCAGGACCTCCTAGACCACTATTTCATATATTATTATCTTCTGTATTTTCTCCTTGTATATTTGTCTTCTTTGCTTTAGTATTGTCGGAAATCGTAACAGAAATAATGAGTGACAAATTAGGAAGGTCCCTTGCGGTCCACTTACTGTCCGAGGAACAACCATCTGTCAGTTAGGGCATCATGCCTTAGGTTTGCCTTTTTCTCTCTAATTATTTTGATTTATCGCAAAATTTTTGTTTTATTGTTTTATGGAGTGTTTTTAAATTATGTTTTATCTGTTTTTAAGTCATCTTGATGAAAGAATTGGCAATGTAATGGATGTTAGCTATTGGAGCCTTATAATGGGGCCTTTTGCCAGTAGCTGACAGTCTTGTATTCTCATAAATTCAAAGAGACATATTGAATATAACGGGTCTTAAAAATGGGACCAATTATTACTCTACATTAAAAAAAAATGCTAATGATTTGGATTAAATATAAAGCAAAAATAGGTTTTCTTATTGCCAAAAACAGGTTCTTGACAGTGACCTGCATTTATTTAAGTCAGGAAACAAAATTAAGTTCATAATAAATTTTGTTAATATCTATGTTAAAAAGAAGAATATCAAGTTTTAACACTTTATTTAGAATAATTATATATCTGTTCTCATTTGCCTTTTGGTTAGTTCAATTGGCAATCATTAGTGTCTTAAATCAATATTTATTCATTAACATTTTGGAAAATCTTTATGTAATTCTTCAGCAAATGGTATTCCCCAAAATTGGGTAACACAGTTACTAATAACAACTTTGATCAGTGACTGTAATCCAACTAAAAAGATTAAACTTATCGTCTTTTTATTGCAATTATATTATCAAAACAAACTAATTGACTTAACTAGCTATTCTACACATACAGATAAATTACTATAAATGGTTCTATCTCTCATATAACGATTCTAAAACAAATGATACTTAGCTAGAAATAGAGGTAATAAATTTTAGGAAAGCTTCTTTTGGTTTCCTATGAGCACTTAAAAATGAGGCTCTGTAATTTATCATTACATTATTATAAACTAACTGACTTACTATAGCTTTTTTACACATCCTAACATACACTTTTATTATACACCCTTCCTCATTTTAGGATGATAAAGGAAATCAAATCAAGTTAAATATAGAAGACAGGTTTTAGTTTTAAGAATAGGTTTCCATTTAGCATCTGGAAAACAGCCACTATAATAAAGACAATACTATATTTAAATTAATGTGATCTGTGATAGATGGTAGTTTGAATCTAGCGACAACAAAAAACAGCTTTTTTGCACAACCTAACATAAATTGTGTTTTAGGGGGCTAAATGAAATCAAACCAAGTTAAATATACAAGAGAGGTTTTAGTTTTAGGAGTAGCTTGGTTTGGTTTCCATTCAGTATCTGAAAATGAAGCTCTGTAACAAATACATTATTATATTTAAAATACTGTGATCAGTGATGGACAGTATAGTATTAGTTTAAATTTATAGACCACTTTTATTTTTAGTAATGTTTTTGTCTATTTGTGTCGTGTTCTATTATTTTAATAATAAGTAGATGGATATTTATAATAATTGGTAGATTATATGAGTTTCATACATATTTAATTAGCCTTGATATGAACTAACTGACTTCACTAGAGCTTTTTTACACAACCTAAAATAAACTTTTATTAGACACAGTTCATCGTTTTAGGATGCTTAAGGAAATCAAATCAAGTTAAACATAGAAGAGAGGTTTAATTTTTAGGAATAGCTTGGTTTGGTTTCCATTCTGCATCTGAAAATCTGCATCTGATCTGTTTTTATATTTAAAATACTGTGATCACTGATGGACGGTATACTATTACTTTAAATTTACAGCCTGCATATAACTTTAGTTAGGTTTTTGGCTGTGTAACAAATAGATTTTTATATTTAAAATACTGTGATCACTGATGGACGGTATAATATTACTTTAAATTTACAGCCTCCATATAACTTTAGTTAGGTTTTTGTCTTTTCGTGACATTCTATTATTTTAAGAATACGTAGATGGATATTTATAATAATTGGGAGATTATATGAGTTTCATACATATTAATTTACCCTTGATATGAACTAACTGACTTCAGTAGAGCTTTTTACACATCCTAACATAAACTTTTATTATACACCCTTCCTCATTTTGGGATGATAAAGGAAATCAAATCAAGTTAAGCATAGAAGAGAGGTTTAATATTTAGGAATAGCTTGGTTTGGTTTCCATTCTCCATCTGAAAATGAGGCTGTGTAACAAATACATTAATATATTTAAAATACTGTGATCAGCAATGGACGGTATACTATTAGTTTAAAGTTACAGCCCACATATAACTTTAGTTATGTTATATTTCTTTGGGTTGTGTTCTATTGTTTTAATAATAATTAGATGGTTATTTATAATAATTGGGAGATTATATGAGTTTCATACATATTAATTTACTCTTGATATGAACTAACTGACTTCACGAGAGCTTTTTTACACAACCTAAAATAAACTTTTATTAGACACAATTCCTCGTTTTAGGGTGCTTAAGGAAATCAAATCAAGTTAAACATAGAAGAGAGGTTTAATTTTTATTAATAGCTTGGTTTGGTTTCCATTCAGAATCTTAAAATGAAGCTGTGTAACAAAAACATTCCTATATTTAAACTACAGTGATCAGTGATGGACTGTATACTATTAGTTTAAATTTACAGACCACATAAAACTTTAGTTAAGTTTTCTCTCTTCGAGTCTCATTATATTAATAATAAGTAGATAGATATCAATAATATTTCCGCGATTATATGGATTTCATAATATTAATTTACCTTTAATATGAACTAACTGACTTCACTAAGCATTTTTACACAACCTAACGTAAGCTTTTAATAGACACAGTTCCTCGTATTAAGGTGCTAATGGAATTGAATCAAGTTAAATTTAGAAGAGAGGTTTTAATTTTATGAATAACTTGGTTTTGTTTCCATTCAGCATCTGAAAATGATGCTGCATAACAAATATATTCCTATATTTAAACTACAGTGAACAGAGATGGACGGTATATTATTAGTTTAAATTTACAGACCACATAAAACTTTAGTTTAGTTTTTCTCTCTTCGAGTATCATTATTTTAATAATAAGTAGATAGTTATTTAAAATAATTTAATGATTTTTTGAGTTTTGTACATATTTATTTAAACTTGATGTGAACTAACTGACTTCACTAGAGCTTTTTTAACACAACCTTACATAAAGTTTTATTAGACATGGTTCTGCGTTTTAGGGTGCTAAAAGAAATCAAATCACGTTAAATATAGAAGAGAGGTTTAATTAATTTTTCTGAATAACTTGGTTTGTTTACCATTCAGCATTTTAAAATGAGGCTATGTAACAAATACATTACTTTATTTTCAATACTGTGATCAGTGATGGACAGTGTACTATTAGTTTAAATTTACAGACACAGTTCCTCGTTTTAGGCTGCTAAAGGAAATCAAAACAAATTAAATATAGAAGAGAGGTTTTAGTTTTATCAATAGCTTGGTTTGGTTTCCATTCAGCATCTGGAAATGAGGCTGTGTAACAAATACATTACTTTATTTTAAATACTGGGATCAGTGATGGACGGTATACTATTAGTTTAAATTTACAGACCACTTAAAACTTTAGTTTGGTTTTGATCTCTTCGAGGCTCATTATTTTAATAATAAATAGATTGATATTAATAATAATTGGGCGATTATATGAGTTACATAATATTAATATACCCTTAATATTAACTAACTGACTTCAGTAGAGCTTTTTACACAGCCTAAATAAATTTTATTAGACACAGTTCCTTGTTTAGGGTGCTATAGGAAATTAAATCAAGTTAAGCATAGAAGAGAGGTTTAATTTTTAGGAATAGCTTGGTTTGATTTTCATTCTGCATCTGAAAATGAGGCTGTGTAACAAATACATTACTATATTTAAAATACTGTGATCAGCAATGGACGGTATACTATTAGTTTAAATTTACAGCCCACATATAACTTCAATTATGTTTTTCCTTCTTTGTGTCATGTTCTATTGTTTAATAATAAGTAGATGGATATTTATAATAATTGAGAGATAATATGAGTTTCATACATATTAATTTACTCTTGATATGAACTACCTGACTACACTACAGCTTTTTTACACAACCTAACATAAAATTTTATTAGACACAGTTACTCGTTTTAGGGTGCTAAAGGAAATCAAATCAAGTTAAACATAGAAGAGAGGTTTAATTTTTAGGAATAGCTTGGTTTGGTTTCCATTCAGTATCTTAAAATGAGGCTGTATAACAAATACATTCCTATATTTAAAGTACAGTGATCAGTGATGGACTGTATACTATTAGTTGAAATTTACAGACCACATAAAACTTTAGTTAAGTTTTCTCTCTTCGAGTCTCATTATATTAATAATAAGTAGATAGATATCAATAATAATTTCGCTATTATATGAGTTTCATAATTTTAATTTACCTTTAATATGAACTAACTGACTTCACTACAGCATTTTTACACGGCCTAACATAAATTTTATTAGACACAGTTCCTCGTTTTAGGGTGCTTAAGGAAATCAAATCAAGTTAAACATAGAAGAGAGGTTTAATTTTTAGGAATAGCTTGGTTTGGTTTCAATTAAGCATCTGGAAATGAGGCTGTGTAACAAATACATTACTTTATTTTAAATACTGGGATCAGTGATGCACGGTATACTATTAGTTTAAATTTACAGACCACTTAAAACTTTAGTTTGGTTTTGATCTCTTCGAGTCTCATTATTTTAATAATAAATAGATTGATATTAATAATAATTGGGCGCTTATATGAGTTGCATAATATTAATATACCCTTAATATTAACTAACTGACTTCACTACAGTATTTTTACTCAACCTAACATAAATTTTATTAGTTACAGTTCCTCGTTATGGTGCTAAATGAAATCAAATCAAGTTAAAAATAGAAGAGAGGTTTAGTTTTTAAGAATAGCTTGATATGGTTTCCATTCAGCATCTGAAAATGAAGCTGTATAGCAAATTCATTATTATATTTAAAATACTGTGGTCTGTAGTGGACCGTATACTATCAGTTTAAATTTACAGACATTATATAACTTTAGTTAGGTTTTTGTCTTTTCGTGACATTTTATTATTTTAAGAATACGTCGACGGATATTTATAATAATTGGGAGATTATATGAGTTTCATACATATTAATTTACCCTTGATATGAACTAACTGACTTCAGTAGAGCTTTTTACACAGCCTAAATAAATTTTATTAGACATGGTTCTGCGTTTTAGGGTGCTAAAAGAAATCAAATCACGTTAAATATAGATGAGAGGTTTAATTAATTTTTCTTAATAACTTGGTTTGGTTACCATTCAGCATTTTAAAATAAGGCTATGTAACAAATACATTACTTTATTTTCAATACTGTGATCAGTGATGGACAGTGTACTATTAGTTTAAAGTTACAGACACAGTTCCTCGTTTTAGGCTGCTAAAGGAAATCAAATCAAGTTAAATATAGAAGAGAGGTTTTAGTTTTATCAATAGCTTTGTTTGGTTTCCATTCAGCATCTGGAAATGAGGCTGTGTAACAAATACATTACTTTATTTTAAATACTGAGATCAGTGATGGACGGTATACTATTAGTTTAAATTTACAGACCACTTAAAACTTTAGTTTGGTTTTTATCTCTTCGAGTCTCATTATTTTAATAATAAATAGATTGATATTAATAATAATTGGGCAATTATATGAGTTACATAATATTAATATACCCTTAATATTAACTAACTGACTTCACTACAGCATTTTTACACAACCTAACATAAATTTTATTAGATACAGTTTCTCGTTATGGTGCTAAATGAAATCAAATCAAGTTAAAAATAGAAGAGAGGTTTACTTTTTAAGAATAGCTTGATTTGGTTTCCATTCAGCATCTGAAAATGAGGCTGTATAACAAATTCATTATTATATTTAAAATACTGTGGTCTGTAGTGGACCGTATACTATCAGTTTAAATTTACAGACATTATATAACTTTAGTTAGGTTTTTGTCTTTTCGTGACATTTTATTATTTTAAGAATACGTCGACGGATATTTATAATAATTGGGAGATTATATGAGTTTCATACATATTAATTTACTCTTGATATGAACTAACTGACTTCACTAGAGCTTTTTTACACAACCTAAAATAAACTTTTATTAGACACAGTTCCTCGTTTTAGGGTGCTTAAGGAAATCAAATTAAGTTAAACATAGAAGAGAGGTTTAATTTTTATTAATAGCTTGGTTTGGTTTCCATTCAGAATCTTAAAATGAAGCTGTGTAACAAAAACATTCCTATATTTAAACTACAGTGATCAGTGATGGACTGTATACTATTAGTTGAAATTTACAGACCACATAAAACTTTAGTTAAGTTTTCTCTCTTCGAGTCTCATTATATTAAATATAAGTAGATAGATATCAATAATAATTCCGCTATTATATGAGTTACATGATATTAATTTACCCTTAATATGAACTAACTGACTTCACTACAGCATTTTTACACGACTTAACATAAATTTTATTAGACACAGCTGCTCGTTTTATGGTGCTAAAGGAAATCAAATCAAGTTAAAGATAGAAGAGAGGTTTAATTTTTAGGAATAGCTTGGTTTGGTTTCCATTTAGAATCTTATAATGAGGTTGTGTATCAAATACATGTATATTTTATTTTAGCTTCTGATAGCAACTTTCTTAATGGGACTCTACAATAGCAGTTCAGTTTTATTTATTATGTTCTTTTTTTTTTATTAAAGGCAATTTAACGGCAAAAATATTACAAACACTAAAGTAGAAACGTTGTTGTTTTAATATTAAATAAAATTTTTTTTCTGTTGGTACAACCAAACCTGTTCTAACCAGAGTGGGAATTTCAAGATTACCATGGGTGCGACACAAAATAAATTTCAATCTGTTCAGGCTGGATTCAAATCATCGTCACGGCCTTATTCTTCAAATGTTTATATTTAATAATATGAAAGTTTATAATTATTAATCAACTGTTATTATTCATTATTGCAATGAATGAGCAGTCTAAGTTACACAAATTTTCCTTTATTTTTGAATTAATAATTTTATCTTTCAATGTATTTAAAGTTTAAATTTTGCAAAAGTAAATATGAATATTTTTTATAATTTTCTGAAGCCATTCCTAATCTCATAATTTTATTTATTTATCCTCTTTGTGTATTTCTATTTATTAAAAAAAAAGTTATTTATATAATTTAAAAAGATATTTATTTGTATTATTTTTGAAGTTTTGACAAATATTTGATTTCATTGTTAATTGATCTCTAAACTTGACATCAACTTTATATAAAATGCCATTTATTTTTTTAATTTTGCATGTATTAGTGCAGTGCAGTGGTTTTGATATTCATATATTTTTTTAATCTTATGGCTAAATGAATATATATTCTCATATAGAGATATTTTCATATTGTGAATCTTGCTTAGTTTTATTATTAGGTATGGAGCGGTTCGGGAGTGTTTGTTTATTTTATTTATTGAAAGTGTTAATTATTTTCTATCATTTCGAAATCTGCTGGGTTTAAAGACCTTGGCGGATAGTGAACTTCAAGAAAGAAGCAAACTGACATCTGAGGAAAATCCAGGGGTATGTTGCATGTTACATTATTTCTTAGTTTTTCCAATTTTTTATGTTTTTATTTTGTTTATTCCAGGCATAGTATCTGATATTGCAATATTTCTTAAATTTTATAAAAATTTTACTTACAAAACTTGTCATAGTTTTCATAGTCAATCTGATTTTATTTTTGTTGAATAGAGAAAATCAAATTAAATATTTCTGACAATCAAATTGATTTTATAAATTTATTGATATTAATATTTATTATAATTCAAATTTTGTGAACTTACTTTATTCTCGATTAAAATATGAACACAAAGTGGCAAATTATTACACAATAGTTTATTATTTCTAAACGGTTATAATTCAAATGTAACACTACTTTCCGTGTCACTTCGAGGAAAATAAACAAAAAGGTGATTCCTGATATAGGTCTAAATGATTTTTTTTTTTCATCAGTAATTTTATAAGACATATATACAACAATTTTGAGTGCTTCAGGTGATGTAAGACTTTCCAAAAATAAAATCAAAGTATATCAGCTATGCAGCAGAACATGTGAACATTTTTCGAACAACATAATGCACCAAATCGTCCGATTTTAACATTTTTTTTGGGGGGGGGGAGGGAGGGGATTCCATATACTTTTAAAATACCATAAAAAAACCACAAAATAGTGTATACTTATTGCGTTATCCAAAAATATGATTTTACCACCACTCGTAATTTTTTTCAAGGTTCTTTTTGGTGAAGTATGTTATTTAGATAATTTTTTTAAGGCTTCCAAGGAGGAGATTTAATAAAATTTCATCGGAATCGTTTAGGCGCTATAGTCTATACACTATAAGTTTTTCGGGTGCCATCTTAATAGGAAAATACTTTTGGATGAAGTTTGTTTTATATATATATATATATCTAAAACAGATATATATATATATATATATATATGTATATATATATATATATATATATATATATATATATATATATATATATATAACAAACTTCATCCAAAATTAAATAAATATATATATATATATATATATATATATATATATATATATATATATATATATATATATATATACATTTGGATTCAAAGAAACAAAGGTTTACAAAGGTTCATTATTGAAAATAATAAACCAAAATTAGTGAAGCAGATAATTATTCATTCACTTATAGCAGCCATGGACCAACCCTGGGATCAGGAGACCCTTTTTGGGCACACCCAGCTTCTATAGGTGTTTTTCATTAAATAAATTATTAAGGGGAAAACCTGGCAGTTGATTATGATCTTGGTCTAAACACTGAAACATTAAAAATAAAGAAGATCGCTTCGTTTGGGCACTTTTATGTAAGGACTGAGGGAACTCTAAGCCTGCGGTGGACTACCCTTTCTGTTCCCATCAAGGTATGCCACTGGGTTTAATCTAATTTTTTTGCAACCTCTAAAAAGGCAGGTTTACACGTTTCTCAAACTTCGCAAATACAAGCTCTTGGTAAAAAAAAAAAAAAAACAAGAAAAAAGGGCATTATCACAGTTTTATTCCTGAAAAATATTTTGTTTTAAATTATTTTTATTTTAATTAGAAAAAATCCAAAACATTAAAACATATAAAAACCAATTCAAACTACTTAAAAATAAAATAAAAATTAAAACTAATAGTCCGTGGTACATACTCCTTTTTTTATGGAATTGTTAACATCCGCCTAAAACTTCGTAAATAGTTTCATCTCATCGTAACCTACAACTATTTTATTGACGAAAACTCTTGTGATTGGGGCGTTTTCAATCTATATTGAGTGGCCTTCAAAAATATTGAGTCGTTTGGCGTGACCTACACTCCCAATTTTTAAAAATAACTAGGTTGTATAGGACAAACGACCCAATATTTTAGTAGGCCACCTTTTTTTATCGATTTTGTGATCAAATTATGTTACGATCCAAGTAGAAAGGAAATTGATATTTGTGAGTTTTTAGTATCTAATTAAATAGACAAAGTTTGCCCCCCTCCAAATTGAAAAGGCCCCAATTCCAAGAGTTTTCGTAAATAAAATAGTTGTAGATTACGATGAGATAAAATTATTTACGAAGTTTCAGGCGGATGTTAATAATTCGATAAAAAGGGACCTGTAACCCGGTCTATAAGCTTAGCAGTCTGCTTTTAAACTTTTTGAGGGGGGCCTATTTTTACTGGGTTATGAATTTTTGGAGAGAATCGTATTTTTGTTTTGTTTCAAGGTGCACCATCAACATTTTTGAGGGGATCATATTTTGGCGGGTTTTTGACTTTTTGAGGGGGGCTCGTTTTGGGAGACTTATGAATCTTCAGAATGCAAAGTTTCATACTAAGTGGCAGGAGAAAAACATGTAACATACCGCAGCAAGTATAATTGGATATGACGATTTTTCAAATCTTCGCTTGCTGTGTTGTTAAGAAAAGGGGAACAATAGAATATCTTTGGTGTGGGGGAGGGATAGGTTCTTGCACTAACGACCTTGGAGGGGATGGGCACCCCTGATCTAAGGAACAAGGGTAAAGTCAAAATTACAATTTTTATAATTTTACTTTTTTTGTACTGTTTTAAAAAAAATGCGATCAATTATTTTCTTGGCGCAGAGCAAGCGCTATTGTCTTTGAAAGAAAAATACTTCAGTTCATACACTCATTTTCGATATCCTTATCAATATTAGTATAATATCGATATCGCCAACATCGAGTGATATCTATATTAAAGAAATTTTTTGAGATATTTAACAAATAATACAATTTGATTTATGTTTATAATGTAAATGAAAAAAAAAATCAAATATTGGCTTGTTTGTTTCGATATTACCATAATATCGAATTGTTTTGTTTCAAAACGATATCAAACTTCGAACACAACATCCCTGTGTGAAGCATAAACGCGAATATATGTTGAAATCTCGAGTAACACTAGCGCTTAGTGGCGGTTTCTGCAAGTTCCCTTTGCTTTGTGTAAAAAAAACCGAAGGTAATACATGAAAGCATATTCGTGCCTTGCTATATGTGATCATCATTGTTTGGATAATTTGTAAATATGTCTTTAAAATTGATTCGTCTCGCTTACCGTAAAATATGGTGGTAACCAGTTATTTTGGAATAACAAGTTATGATAATCAAGAGCATGAAAACACAATTAATACGTACGTTATTTCTAAGGTTGTGTATTCACATCTATCTCGCTGTTTGGTCCACCTCGTAAGATAAATAGTCGTCTAGAAGATGCCGTAATTATCGCCCGTTATTTTAGTGCGTAACGAATGGGCATGAAGACAGTTGTAAGAAGAAAGCGGATTGCCATCATAGAAGAAGAGGCAAGTTTATAAAACCAAGTTGGAATCTGGGACAGGCGTGATCCCTTGATCTTTTCAGCTTTTGCAATTCCATAAGATGCGACAACGTGAGGAAATCCTTGTATGTAACTCCATTCCAAAAAGAATACTTCTTCCAACTTCCCATTCCACATTACTCTATTTATTTTTTTTCTCTTCAGATGGAATCGGAGCATCCGAACCTGAGAATTCTTAGGATGTCTTAAGGGTGATGGTAGATAACTTAATCGCTTTTATTACGCCTCTACTTTTTCTATATCAAGGGTTCAAAACCTGATGATATGTGAACAAGCAAAACAAAAAAAAAAAAAGTTTGCCAAGTTTATCAGCACACCAAATCTTACCAGTTTTATTGAGTTCAATTCAAAAAAACAAAGAAAAAGCGAGAGTTTAATATTAATATTATAAGATCTCAGTTAGTATGTCCAGTTCTCTAAAAAGAAGTTGTACGAAGTGTCACAGATTCTGGGAACCTGTAATATTTATTAATAAAACGTTAATAATATAAAATTATACATCACATATGCCTCTCATGTGAAGATTAATGGCTAAATCATATCTTTTCAATGGATAGAGGAATCTCGTAAGAAACATTTAATCATGAGGAAACCCTCCATTATGAGGTCAAAAGTTCAATACTACGCTAAGCATTCGGTTCCAATTGCTAGTTCTGTGGTGATGAGCTTCACGCTCCAACCTTCAAGATTTTCCTCTAACGTGGTGAAAGGTCAGCGAAGTTGATCAACGACTCGACTCGTGTCTCCATCTTACAATCAGGTTGTAGGAGTCAAATATGTATATTTTTCTCATTTTCCATCTACGAACATTCATTATATTTTCTGTTGCGTATCTCTCATTTCACGCCCTTTTCAAAGGGGAAATTCCTTTACTATAACTTCAACCTGTACCACTACAACCCATGAAGGGTCTTGGGTTCAGTACTATTTAGGGAAAGCTCTGTTTCTAGGTCAACGGTTGTGCAAGGAGGTGATTTGGTCAAGATCACACTCAACCGCCAGGTTTTCAATTATTTTAATTAACGGTACCTACTTTATAGAGGCTGGGTGTGCCCTAGGATGATCTACCTACCCAGAGTCGCCCCACGGCCAATGAAACAGAAAAATAAATTTCCTGCCATTAGCCGCGGTTCGAATCTGGGACCTTTAGCATTGGAAGCTCAGTACCTTACCAGTGAGCTACCTTACTCCCTTACTATAACTTCAAACCAATTTATATTACATTTTTATTAGGCAGTATTTGACTGTTTTATATTTCTAAAAATATTTATGTTGTTTACATTCTCTCTTTTTTTTTTAATTATTTTATTTTACACCGTAAGATTGGAGAAGCTTTCGGTAGCACCATATTCATCTATTCAATTCTGACTCTTTATATTTAAAAAATCAATAATTTGGAAAAGCTTCATCTGTTATCATTATATATAATTTCTTAGATAACTATGACACATCTTCATTGGAAACCATCTTACTTAGTAGTGAATGAAAAAAATAATTTTATTCTGGGACTACAGTCCTCTAAGAATAGAAACAGAATTCCTTAATTATGAATATTAGTCTCACATAGATTATTCAAAATGATGCTTAATTAAGTGTTTATTGCATTTGCAATCACACATTAGAATGAACTATACAGTGTACAGAAGATTCTATATATTTGCGAGAGTTTGAATATAAAGTAGGTATTGGAATAGGATTTGTTCGAAGGAATCCACAGGCGGATCTACGGGGGGAGGCTTTCGTGCTGAAGACCCCCCAAAGTGGTAAATTGTGACCATGTTTTATGGTAAAAAATATTAAAACATTATGTCTTAAAGTATTATTGCTCGTTTAATTACATTTAGTAGGACTTCAAGTATCACTTAAACACCATTTCATACAGGTAGTTAGTATCTTTCTGTTTTTCCAAGGTAATTGTCTTTATATTAAAAAAAAAGTTTCCGGGCTGAAGCCTTCCTCCCAGAATTAAATCCTGGATCCACTAGTGAAGGAATTTGTAGACGAAGGTTGACGTATGGAGGTAGGTAGAGAGTTCCAAAATGTGGTAGCACGTATAACAAAAGATTTGCTGAAGAAAGTAGTTTAGTTGAGGGAGGGGATATATAAATCTATAGGTTGAGATCTGGTATTGATAGAGTGAATAGAGTAATATAAATTTCTATGATGTAGGGAGGGTTTTTGATTTTGAGGGTCATGAAAAAGAAAACACCAAGAAGGAATTACCGTCGGGAAGTACGATAAAGCCATTTCAACTCAGTGTACAGAGAGGTAACTTGGCTACGTCTGGGAGTCCCAGAGAGGTATCTGATGAAGCAATTTATGAATCTTGAGTTTCATTTTCAGCCTGGCAGACAGCCCTCCATACACCAAACAACCATAGTCGAAGTGGTGGAAAACAAGGAAGATTACAAGCAGCTGTATGGTTTTTAGAGAAAAAAGAATCATGGAATCTTAGGAATTGATTATTAGTTATGGATCATAATACACTTCAGAATCATCCCAACCCTCTCGTTTGTAACCTTGCTTCCTCTTAAATTCCTGATAACCCTCCGAGGCGTCTGAAAAGAAGAGAAAAGAAGAAGGCCCCGTGATTTCCTAATGTAGACATATCATTAGAGTGCTACCATTGGGTAGTTTCTCAACAAGTATTTTCATGTCATGAGGAGGTTATTGAGGTGAAGTGGGTCACCAATTTCAATGAAAGTTTTTTTGGTGACACCGATTTTTTACTTCCCTACCTATACTAGGTAAGGAAAGTATTGCAATCGGGTCATATCGATATACGGTTTTTGACGGATCTATACGTTTCAGAGCTGTCTGAGTCGAATAACTAAAACTAAAATTAGCCTGTTTTTTTATAAAGGTAATGAAATTCCTTACAAAACTGTATAAACATCGTTTATTTCGGACTACTATTATAGAAGTTATAGTATTCAATTTCCAATGTAAGATTACGGGCTCATATCCTAGTGTCAGAGAGGGGTGAATGAGAGAAAAAAGAGAACTCTGTTGCTCGCTTCACACAAGCTTCACTATTACCTCTACTTTTAGCAGAAATTAAGGTTTTACAAAATTAGGCTATTCCAACCAGTTTTTGATCGGCATTATTAGAGAGTATTGAAATGTTTACACTGATCTACCTTAAGCCGGTTTACGTTGCTTTAGTTTATCGAATAAATCGTACTCAAATCTTTTCTTTGATCAAATTTAAAGAAAATAAATTTAATTCATTTATTTTTAGTTTCTTGATGGACATATGTAAAGATATAAAAACTTTTCTGAAATAGGTAGAAAAGTCGTGTGAGTGGACACACCAGATTTTTTTTCTGCAGAATAAAAAAAAATATGGTATTAAATGAGTTTTATGTCCTCGTGAGAAGAATACGTGAGGACAGAATACCAACAATAATTATGGATTGGGAGACAGAGAGTAGAAGAAGGAGGGGAAGACCCTCAGTTATATGGAACGAGAGTATCGAGAGACAGATAGGAGACTATCGGAGGAGGATGGTGCGGGACCGGCAGATATGGAGTGACCTGCTGAGGCAGAAGTTTGGTTGAGGAAGACTTCATATTAAAGAAATCCTTAAGGAAAAAAGTTTGTCATGTGAATTTTTGTCATAATAAAAAAAGTTAGATTTGTTTTTAGTGTTCTTTAAAACCCATTAATACAAATTTTTGTAAGTATCGAAAATTGCAAATTGAAGTACTTGAATTGTAGGAAAATTGTTTTTGTAAAAATATTCATAATTTAACAAAAATTTGCCTCCAAATTCAACGTCTGTATAACCATTATAAAGCAGAAATACTATCCTTCTATACCACAACTATAAGTTTTGGATTTCATTCCTTTTTAAGGTAGAAATTTATTTATTTATTTATTTGGTATTTTGTTGCCTCTACCCTGTAGGGTCATTGGCAACGCCTTTACATTACACTCTGTTGCAGAGTTTTATCACTTTCGTTAACGATTTCGTCAGGGTCAGTTATAATGTCTTGTCCAGTCTTTATACCAGGCAATTTCTTGGTTTTGGAGATCCCCTTAATGCTTTTTACTTTATTCCAGAGCTCCTTCATTGAAATGCTTTGATTTAATGAAGATACGAAGTCTTCCCATGACGATCTTTTGCTTTTCGGTATATATCGTAATCTTTGTATCTCACTGTTTGAGTTTCTTGTAAGTGTGTTTCTTGGAGACAAACTAGTACAGGGTTCTCTTCGCTTATTGTCATTTTTAGGTGCTCTAAATGTCGGAAAAATCTGTTACAATTCCATTGAATGATTTTCATTTTGATTGGCAAAGTGTTTCTTATTTTCCAGATTATTATTATCACCATGTGTTATTTTTAAATGCACGGTAGTGTTCAAGGAGTGCTCATTCAAAATCTTTATTAGTTTTGAGGTTCTGATTTTTAGCCCTCTATGTGATACTGTGTCTCTGATATCTGAGAGCATTGTTTTCAGACCGTTTACATTGTTTGTAAACTGAGACATGATATCAGTAGCGTTTGATTCATTTTCTCCCTGAGTCATGTCGAGTAATAGGCATATTTTTTCGTAAGTGAGAGGGTAAGTGGTTTTGTTGTTTAAGATCATGGTTTGCACGGGTCCAAGTATGGTTTCAGTGGGATTTCTGGTCTTCTTTGTTTTAATATTTGAGCCGGCTTTGCACTTTTTCGCAGGTAATGATACTGTATCTCTAGTTTGTGAACGTTGTTGGTTTTTGTTGATCCCTTGCTTCGCAATTTTAAAAATAATTTCTTATGATAAAATTATTGATGTTTTATTCTTTAAAATAAGAAACTTAGAGATAGAAATTTAGAAAAAGTTCTCAAACAGAAGTTTTATTACATACATAATAAATTATATATAATATTGAAAATGTACATATTATTTGAAACTTATTAATGTTTTGGCCATTAACATATTTCCAGAAAGATTTCTATTCTATGAAATCGATAGGTTTTTATTTAAAATTTTATCACTTTATCCAGCCTTTGTATTAAGTTTAACCGTGTACAAATTCAATAACAAAATTTAAATTATTTTAGTAAAATTATAAAACATCGTTGATTTTCTTGTAAAGACTCATTTAGCAGAGCTTTGATCCTATGCTTGTAAATGGCACAGTTGCCCGGAAAAAAGTCATTAGACTCTTTGTGTAGCAGATAATGAGTGATTGCATTAACCTGAGCAGCCACCCGATCAATATGGTTTGCCCATTCTTTGTATTCCACAACTTTGTCACATTTTATAAATATTGGTATAGCAACACTGTTATTAATAAGTGAAAGTTATTACCTTCAGTAAAAATCATAATATTATGAAAAGAAGTCGCTACCAGACAAATAAGTAAACACAATGGTGCTATAACAGAAACAGCCAATTATCTTGGAGAAATGACCACAAGAATTAAAGTACATTTGCGCATGCGTAAGTGTTGGATATAATTTGATAAAATTAATATGGAATCATCTAGATACCAACCTGCAAAATCCATGAAAATCGGAAAAACGGTAGTAGGTGATTTGTCCGTTACATCGATTTAATTACAGATAGGCCGACTGACACTGAACCAAGATTGATCGTTATTTCTGGAATGTAAAAAGCGGGTGTGAAATTTTATTGTGAGCACAAACTTTTTCATCTTCCACACGAATATAAAGCTTTTCTGCCTTCAAATTAGAAGCAACTTACAGCAGATTAGAAGCAATTCTAAAGAGTTATTTCTACTTCGTGACCTTTTGTAAATATGGAAGTTCACTTTTTTTAGACTGCAAATTAACTAAATATGTTTAAAATTTACTTATGTTCTATAGCCGAAGGTCATAATATATATCCATCTTGCCCTGAACTATCTAAAACTAAAAAATATTGTTGTCCTTCAGAAAACTGTGAAGATATGGTTAGTAACTATCAAAGTGTCGATGAATAGTGATTTATACTGAGTTTAGGAACGACATACTGGATTCCAGCGGAATGTTGTCACTCCTGGAAGGTTTTAAACCACATGAATAAGGAAATATATTCCTACTAAATTGTTGAATTTCAAAACAGAAATATCTATCGATAGAATGGAAACTGAATAACTTAATATGTTATGAATCTTAAAGCTAAGAAACTTGTTTTTGCTGATCGTAAAGTTTTATGAAAATTACTAGACTAACTGCATAATAGAGGGAAGATAATCATGAAGAAAGCTATACATTTATAAACTATACAAAATAATACTTACATTAATGTTTATTTTTCAGAAAAAGAAATTATTAATCTTTTTGTGAAGATTCCCTTTATAACTAGTCAAACTTTCCAAAAAAATTATTAATTACATGAAATAACATCTTTGATTAGGAAAATAATAGGTGGGAGGTAAAAAACAAATTAATAAATGAATGTATGTCAGTAGCCTTCGTATGGTTTCCTACTCTCTGCGGGATTTCGGACTATAACAAAGATGACCATGCAGCTGATTAGGCTAGAAATGGAGGAGGAACGGAGGTGTCCAAATTGAAACCTTAGGAGATTGGGTAGATTTGGAGCAACAACATCTGAGAGAAACAGCAGGTTGGGAGAAAGATGGGAAAAAGAAAGAGTATAAGCTATTAGAAATAAAACCTAACTATAGTAATTACTCACTAGATCCACAATGCCGAGAAGAGAAATCGTTCTGCTGTGTCCACTTAGGATTAGATAGTTTACACCTACAAATGGCTACATTCTAAGAACAACTTCTAAGCAACAAGCTACCTTCTAAACATCTGATGGAAGAATGGATTTAACTTGAAATATACAAAAGCAAATTGGCATATCAAAATTATTAAGAGACAATCTGCAAGATAGTGAATAAGGAGCCTCTGTTTTAATTCCTGACGATCACAAAGTACAACATCTAAATTATAGTTAAACGCCTAAGACATTTTAGGATAGAGGCTGGAAACAGATCGGAAAAATTCAATAGAGATTAAAAATTCGATAACAAACAACGAAATGTTGTCTGTTTTTGCAAATTCGCACCAGAAAAATGGAAGAAATAGGATCCGCAAAGTGACAATGGCGACGAAAACAAGTTGTTTACTTCGCTATTATCTCTGTAGTAGCGTTAATTGTCGCTTGTAGCTTCGCTCTACTACGTAGTCAGACATAGTCGATTCTTAATTGATGTTAGTCACAGTATGGCCAAGTTGATTAAATCAGTTATTCCATCGAAGGAATCCGTAGATCAATTAAATTGACCGATAAATAGCGATTTACGCTGAGTTTAGGAACGACCTACTGGATTCCAGCTGAAGGTCATCTCTCCTGGAAGGTTACAAAACATGTGAAGAATAAAATATAAATAAGGAAATATTTACCTACTAAATTTTTAAATTTCAATTCAGAAATAAATCTAGTTCGAAAGTTACCTATAAGGTTAAATCCATAGAACCCATGACCTCAAAAGTCTATGGAATTTCTCTGATTTCCATTCATGGGTCCATCAATCAGTTTAGGAATGGCCTTAAACGTTTCTGATGCCATTCAATGAGCTCATCGCTGGATAAAGAAACTTGCCCTTTATAGATATTGTTATTACCTACCAAGAAGCTTATATTATTAATATTAATATTTAGGATTGATGACATTGTACTTATTTCAATGATTTTTTTTTTCAACTTTGTATATATGAGGCTTAATCATATCCTCTGTCTGTAATCATATCCTTAACGGATATACCACCTACTACGGTCAATTTGATTTTTATGATTTTTTTTGGGGGAATATGTGAGTTTTTACAGTCAGTGTTCAGCAAACGTTTTCACCCTCGAATTTGTTAAAAATAATAAAAACAATTGTTTGCTATACGCTGGCGCAGTAATATCAGGTATCGAATATTCAAATTCCTGGAAACAAAAAATATAGATGCTTCCTCGAAGATTCATAGACATCTTGGCCTTTAGTCCAAAAGGAAAGGAGGCTGTTACAGTTGATCCTACAATTAGATATGAGACGAACGATGAGCAGCAAGATCTCAGTATAAAAATTGAAAAATATATATAAATAGAAATATATTAAAAAATGCATTACTTACCTAAAAGAGCAATATAGAGAAGTATTTGGGGAGAGAAATTTTTTAGTTCAAGGACTTTGGTTTGGAAGTAGATTCCTCTTTAAACTCTTAGTTTTTTGGAAAAGCTAGGTATGGGAAGGGATGAGATAAAGAGTATGGCGGAGTCCACTATTTTGGAATCCCTGGGAATCCTCCACCATCATCTTAATTAAATCTTATTCACCATCCTTATCCACATTCCAAAATCCTATTCCAATTCCTCTTCACAATCCAAACGGACGCTGGTTAATTGTGTATTATGTAAGAAGGATAATTTTTTATTTATTTTTTTTCCTTTTCATTGCACCATTATTTTATTTTAGTTTTTGTTTTTTATTTATGAATTGGAAAGATTCAGTATCACTTTTGGCATAGCACTGTGATGCATAATAAATGGATTGTTTGTTATTTTTATCCATTTTTTTCTAGCTACAAGATTATATATATTTTAAATGTATGTATGTATGGATGCGGGTGACAGAATTGAGAAAAATGAAGACAACAATGGCAATGAAACAACAATGGTATTTTATACACAAAGTATATCTAGCTGAATTTTTTTACGAGATATTGTCAATCAGATGGATCAGTATGATGTGTCAGTTAGCAGCTCAACACAGTTGAGCAGCATTACGATTTTATTGTAGTATTCTTTTTTCATTTAAACGTCAAAGTATAATTTCAATACTACTGTTAATTCTATCAAAAAGATTTGACCTTGCTCTCATATGTTCTATATTGCCCTTATAAATCATTATATGCAGCGAAAATCCTGCAGACATTTATGGTAATGGATAAGTGAAATAGGTTTAGAAAAAAGATGTGTTTGGAAGAGGTTGGTAAAAGCTAGGAACTGATGCAAGCGAAGCCAGGGCAGACGTGGATGCAATTAAGCGGGCACTGGTTACGTCACCAGAGCCCGTTCTCTTTCGACGTCCTTGGCAAGGCTGTACGCGATCTGCCCTAGCACCTTCTCTCTAATACCTCTTTGGAGCCACTTTTTTTTTTTCCTCTCTGCTGTAAACATTTTCTCTTGTACGAGTTCGTAACTGAACGGCCTTCAGAATACGCCCTCTACAGTCTAAGTGGGCATTGCATCATAACCAATGGCTTGTGTCAAATTGGAGAATTATAACCAGTTGGAACGTATATGATATAGGTCTCTTAAGTTTAGAGTCTAAACTACGGCTCGCAAAACAGTCATTGATTTTTTGTTAAAATTTTAAAATATATGAAATTCAGTAAAACCCGAGGTCACTACAAGATTTATTGCATGAGCTGTTTCACTTAAAAAGCTTATTTCTTTTTTGTTTTGGGGGGCGGGAGTCTTCAGCCAGAAACATTTTTTTTCATAAAAATAACGATAATTATTGTGGAAAAAACATACAGAAACTAATTACCTATATGAAATGGTGATTAAGTGATTCCTTAATTCCTTTTAAATGTAATTACACGAACAATAATACTTTAAGAGGTATTTTTTTATCATAAAACATGGTTATATTTTACCATTTTGGGGGAGGGGAGCTTCAGCCCGAAAGTCCTCCCCCGTAGATCCGTCTGTGATGTAGTCTATACTACGCTTATAACTTATACGATTTTTTAAGTATAGTTGTCTTTTGAAATTGTAAGGATGAAAAATAATCAGCATGTGCAGTACAAATAATCATGTTTGTTAAGTTTGCCGACGTTTCGACCTAATCATATGGGTAAAATTGGCTAAAAATTAATAAATAAACCAGAAAAATGGTAAATATAAAAGTATCTAAATAAGAGAAAAAAAAAAACAGTTTTGGGCGTAAATATGAGATAACGATAGTATAAAAATAAAAATACGCCTAGAAAATTTTTTTTGTGTTATAAATTCTTAAAAAAGTTAAGTATATAAAAAGTAAAATTGCAAGAGACACAAAGTAGAGAAGTAATATTAGAAAAATCTATGTTCTTACTCAGGAGTTTGTATACGGATAATCATTCCAGGATCTTAGCCAAAATTAGGCTTTAAGAAACATTCATAAAACCTGTGATGCTCTATCTGACGTAGCCTAAATATTTAATCGTAAATAAAAAAAGAAAACAGACAGTAATCTATTAAGTGACATAAAAATGAGGAGATTCTTGCTATATGCCTAAATAGCGAAAATCAAAACCATCATTTTATTACAAATAAAATGAAATATATGATTAAGGTCAAAAGAAATACGTAATTAATAAGAACAAAGTAGTGTTATTACTTATTGGTAGTAATTATTTTTCTGATACCTGACTATTTTTTGAACATGAATTTGAATACGAGTTTTTATAAAATGTGGATAATAAGAGACAAGCCGATTTTTAAATATGAATGAGTAAATATAATTGTTTCTTATGTACTAAGGGGAGATAGAGTAGCTCAGAGGGTAAGGAGTGCCTTAATTATCCTTAATTTCCAAAAAACGGAAGTCCACTGACTTCCGTTTTTTGGAAATTAAGGAATTCCAAAAGTCAGAACACGGCTAACAGCCGTGGATCGACCCAGGCTTCGGGAGACCCTTATGGGGCATACTCAACCTCTATAGTCTGACATGGATTCGCTACTAAGAATAATATTCTAACCAAGATAAGTGGGTGAAGAATAGCGATTATAAAAGAATTAATATTTATGAACATATCAAAAACTTAGAAACATGAGGAAAAGAAGACTAAAATTTTTCTAATCCAAAATCCTCCGTAAAATCCTTAATGCTCCCAATTTTGTCACAAATAAAATCATCCATAACGACCTTAATGTACTATATGTTTCTGATTTAGCTCACTCCCGATACCTATCCTTCCATAAATTCTATCTGACGGAATGTTTTACCCCAATTTTATAAAACTGAAAAAGAAATGTTTTCGTCTTTGCTTTTTTGTCTTTGAATACACCCGATGAATTTAAGAAAATATACCAGAATTCGCTCACTCTCCTTAGATAATTAATTTATTTGGCTAAAAAAAAGGAAAACTTTTTTTTCCACTTTTGGAAATTTTTTCTTTATGTACTTTTATTTATTTGTGTGCAATCGATCCTTGATATCTTGCATAAATATATGGATATAGAGAATAAAAATAATTAGCAAAAGAGATTTTATATTTTTTTTTATTATTAATGACTGTTGTTACTGTTTATATTTGTGAATGTATTGGATTGAATGTATATTGTACTAAAGCCCTTGGTATAGAGTTAAAATTCTGCTAGAGCGATGCAAAAAATAAATATGATAGTGCATACTAATTTTTTTTTTTTTTGTAACATGTATACATTTTTTAAGGTACGAGAGATATCGAAGCCTGAAAAAATGTACACTTGAGAAGGCGCGGCACACCTTTTAAAAAGATATGAGATCTATAATCTGTCGGTTTCTATTACTCTTGAAAGGTTTCGAAACTTATTATGAAATCGGTGGATTAAGAACTGATAAGCTTCATCAATCAATATATTATGCAAATGAGGTAGTTTTATAGAAAAAATTTTTGGGTCGAATTAAGTCGATATTTGTATCAATTAATTAACTTTTTTTAATGTGAAAAAAAAGACAAACTACAGATTCATAGATAAGTTATCTAATAAACATTTCCTTGAAAAACATAACTGTAAGTTTGTCTTAAATAGCTTAATATATTAATAAAAATATTAGCGAATATAATAAAAACACAAATGCTTGGATCAACTACAACCTATGGACCACACATAAAAGAAGATCATAGTCTTTTTTTTTTTTTCATGTCCTCTATTATATATTTTTTTCTTGAGCTCTGGTACATTTTCTGTCCACTTTGTAACCCTTTTACTGTAAGCATTGTAAGCTGTACTGCAAATGTATGTAATTCCATTTTTGTCAGTTTTATGTAAATCTGATATATATCGGTGATGGGGCTTACCTCTGACTTGAACTGACCTTACATATAATCTTAAATCTAACTCTTACAAATAAATTTGAAAATTAATGTTGTGTTAGATTTTGCCAACGTTCTGGAATGTTTGTTGGCATTAGACTGTTAGAAAGGTTATCCCGCTGTTTAAACATTAAAAAAAAAAAATGATTTCTAACTTTCTTTTGTTCATTTATCCTAAAATTGGTGTGTTGAGGTTTTATTTTTTACATAAATTAGGCCAATTATCACCATTATTTTATTGATACGTTATTTATTTTCGACGTTTCGACCATCAGTAGGGCCATTTTGAAGTCTGGGAAATTGTAATATAATTATTAGTTAACATTTAACAATTACAAAAAGAATTTCTTATTACACTTAATTAACTTATCTAACGATCTATGTCATATTATTTTCGATACACATAAAAGGCACGCTTAAAAGGTTTCCATTGGTCCGTACTGCGCGGATATATTCTTGGGTCACGAGGTGGCCTCCCAGTTGTTATATTTCTTCTGTTCATTTATCCTAAAATTGGTGTCTTGAGGTTTTATTTTTTGCGAAGAAAAGTTAATTAAGTGTAATAAGAAATTTTTTTTGTAATTGTCGAATGTTAACTAATAATGATATTACAATTTTCCAGACTTAAAAATAGCGCTTAGTATGGTCGAAACGTCGAAAATAAATAGCGTATCAATAAAATAATGGTGATAATTGGCCTAATTTATGTAAAAAATAAAATGATTGCTAACGTTTATCGAGAAATTCTGTAACTGCTATATCTAAGATCTATCTAAGATTGTACATATACATCGGTTCCAAAGTTTGGCTCTGCCCTTTAGTTTTAATAATTGTAAAAGACATTAACACGAATATATGCTATCTCGTTGCCATTTTCTAGATTTGAGAATTTTGGTTATTGCCTGGTTTCGTAGCTTGAGTTTATAAAGCAAAAATCCTTCATTGTGTCTTTTATTGGTCTCTAGATTTTTTTAATATAAACTGTTACACCGAAGTGTAAAATAAGACTAACACATTAATACTAGAGACCAAGAAGTACAGTTGATTGTTTTTATAAACCGCGATTGGTTTACGGATACTTTCAACGCGGAAACGCCGACATGGTCAACCATACTCGAATTTCGAAGTCGTGAGTGATGGTAGAAGGTCGTTTTGTCAATTGTATTTGTTAGAAAAAAAAAAAGTGTTCACTATATTCCTTTCAAGGGTACTAGTGATATAAAAATCATTTACATAACTTATTATTAAATGTGTCAAGTATAATTTAAGTAGGTATACGTAGTGACATATAAACAGCGATTTATTGTAAATTTCATTAACAATAATATTATTAACTAGTTAGGCCACTCGAATAATTCACCAATTAAATAGATCAGTGACAATATAATATATAAATCTATAATTGCAATGTATTATGCGATATAGGAAATACATTTCCATTTCTCAGTTGGATCATATTAGTTCATTCATATTAATAAACAAAATCATATGTTCATAACTATTGCCTATATATTTTCTAATAATTGTCCGATTTCTATGAATTTTTTTTTTGGTTTTGTAGAGATTTCAGTAATTTCATAGGTGCTAAAAAAAAAGGTGATATTTTAAAAAGCAAATTCTGAGTTTTAAAAAAAAACTTAATGAGAATTTTAAAGAAAAAAAATTATTTGAGTTTTTCCCAGTTACTAAAATCCATATATTAACTTTGTTCCTCATTAAAAAAATGTTTGAACTCACTTTACTCCATCGATGGGTACAATTTGAAGCACAAATTTCTTATCGATTTCAGTGTTTGTTTTGTAGCAAATTTAGTAAAATTTCAAATAATCATAGCTGCAATCAACAATAAAATGTATACTTTTTGAGTTATTCGGAAAATAAAGTTTATTTTATTTCATAATTTTTTCCGGAGGATCTGACTATGATTTGTTAACTTAACAAATTAACAATAATTGAAACCCCTTGATATGGACTGAATATTATTTAAAAATATTTCATTCTTATCCCGCCATAATTATTAGTTATAAACTTTATTGTTGAATATTAAGAATCTCTAGGGTCTTCTTTTTCTATTCAACACCAAAATTTAGAAAAAATATTCCCTTACGCAGAAATAATCTCCATTAAAAAAAACAATACCTTTTTGAACTAGTAACGGATACCCCGAGATTCAATTATTCTAGTAATGGATATGGCGTCGGTAAAAGTAATAGATACCTGAGAAAAATTCTAAAATCCTTTTTTAACTATAAAGATAAAGAAAGAACGAGAAAGATAACATATATGTTCAACTTATTCTTAACAAAAGTATTAGTAGGGAGGTTTGAAAATTCTTGGAATTGTGACATTTTCAATCTAGAGATTGGCAAACTTTGTCTATTTAATTAGGTAATAAAAACTCGTAAATAACCATTTGCTTTCGAGAAAAAATGTGGCCTTCAAGAATATCAAGCCGTTTGGCGTGAATTATACCCACAAAATATCGCGATTATATAGGCCAAAAAGCCCAATATTTTGTAGGCCACCTCTTTTCTCGATTTTGTGATCAAATTATCTTATGATACTAGTGGAAAGCAAATGGCTATTTACGAATATTTAGTAGCTAATTAAATAGACAAAGTTTTCCGATCTCCAGATTGAAAACTCTCCAATTCCGACTATTTTCGTAAATAAAATAGTTGTAGTTAACAATGAGATGAATCTATTCACGAAGTTTCAGGCGGATGTTAATAATGTGATTAAAAGGGATCTGTACCCCGGACTATTATATTTAACAAAAACGTGATTTAGAAATCCACAAAACTTAAATTTCCTACTTTTCTGTGGAATATTGGACTATTATTTTTTAAGTATTCTGTGGGTTCATTCAATAAAAACATACCTCTGAATAAATAAAAACGCAATTATATATAAAAAAAAAATAAAGAAAGAAAAAAACTAAAGCTAAACTAAAATTTGTACACTACTGAAAAATGAATAATTACAAAAACTAAATACAAATTAGGAGTGGGGTAGCTCAGTGGTAAGGTACTGAGGTTCTAATGCTAAAGATCCCAGGTTCCAATCCCGGCTCGTGGCAGAAATATTATTTATTCTGTTTTATTCGGCCGTGGGGCGACCCTGGGTAGATAGACTCTTCTGTGGCACACCCAGCCTCTATAAAGTGGATACCCTTAATTAAAATAATTAATTAAGGAGAAAACCTGACGGTTGAGCGTGATCTCGATCAAATCACCTCCTTGCACAACCGTAGATCAAGAAACAGTGCTTTCCCTAAATAGTATCTGAACCCAAGACCCTTCATGGGTTGTCGTGGTACAGGTTTTTTTTTTTTTCTTTCAAATTACTGAATTACAAGTTCAAATTACTGAATTACGACTACTGGAATTTGTGAGCGCTCATTACGCTGTGCATGCAGGCCACTAATAACAACTACTGTTCATTAACTAATAACGGTATTTAGTTTAATACAAAAACGTGCTAGCACTAAAAAAAAAACGCTGCAATTTATTCCACAATGGTTTATTATTTCCAGACAATTATACATCTAAAGTAACATTACCTTCATAGTTACAAAGAAAAAAATAATAAAATGTGATTCCAAATATTGAACTAAACTTTTTTTTTTTAATCATTGGTATTATGCTAAAAAAAATAGCATTAAATCATCAGTAACATATTCAAAATTTAAAAACCAAACAAAGGATATAACATTTGGAGTAGAATATATTAAAAAAAAACCGGAGACCATATCTTTGCTCTTAATTGTCCGATTTTAACGATTTTTTGGGGGGTTTTATGAAATTTCGTTAACTTTTAGAGTTATTCGGAATTTAATTTTACCATCCCTCGTAACTTTTTTTTCAGTTTATTATCGTTGAAGTATGTTATATAGATAAATTTAAAGGGCGTCAAGAAAATGACTCTAGCGAAGTTTCATTAAAGTCGGTACTTTCGTTTCGGAGAAAATGGGCGGACGGCGGACAGACAAAATTTTTTTTATTCGTTTTTCTAATTCTACGCATCCTGAAACGTGAAACCTCAAATTTTGAGAGGGGGTTAAGTTTTTGAATTTTTTGGTCGATCACAATGGTTGATTATTGAAAATAATTAACCAAAATAGACATGTAGAATCGATTTCTCACTCCAAAGAGGTTGCATCAGCTTGCGCATGGTGTAAACTAAGTTGTTTTATCATGTTTGTCATTGGACAGGACTCATAATTTTTATATAATTTTTTTATAGGTATTGAGGTCTGTTATTAACTCTTTAAATGTTTTCCTTTATCCTACGACAAAGTTATGACAAAAATAGTTATGATTCCAACCGTCCGATTTGAACCCTGGGACCTTCAGACAGACAATAGTGGACCGGATTGTGATGCCCAATGGCGGGGGACCAATTACAGACGCGGAGTTAGCATTGATAGACCAAAGAGGGCGCGGTAGCGATCGCGGCGGTAATTGCATCGGCTCGACCGGCCGGCCTTGGTGGCGCAACCGCTCCGTACTCTTTCTACTTTCGATTCCGCTCGATCTGAATCTCCGATCGATCGGGGACTGGTGCCTACTGGTCTGCGATCGGCGAGATTTATCCCTTCGTTCGCGACATCCATCAACTTGGAAATATCTGCCTAGGTTTCATCAGGGGTTTATGTCATCGAGCGGGCTCGTTACCGATGTAGATGTATGCCTAACTGTTGGCCAATAGCGTCAGCGACAGTAGTCGAGAAGTCAACTGGAAGCTATGCAACGGCCCAAAACCCTGTTACAATCTCTTAGCTCAGCTGCAGTTTGCGTAAACATAATGGCAGGTTCATTTTTACATTCATTGCTAAGCTCATCAAAACCATCAGGCCGTTCGTAAACTCATCCATTTTTCAAAAGAGTATAACTATAATTTTTCCTACTGTACATAGTCTTAAGTGTTTTATCATAGTTTTAAGTGATTTTTTTTTTTTTTTTTTGTATATAGCTTGTTTAACTAATATTTTCTTTACTTTCTCTTTTTTATTACTGTTTTATTTTGGCCAGATGTAGTATTTTAGTCATGTTCTATTTTGTTATTCTAAAGGGACTTTGTCCCAGAATAAAGTTATTTTCTATTTCTAAGTGAAATTCAGCGCGATCATTTTCATCTATAGAATCACCGATTGCTCAACTGTTCAATTTATATTTGGGATGGATAAAACTTCAATGTTGTTATATCTCAATTTATTTTAAACATTTATATTTAGTTTACTATATATATATATATATATATATATATATATATATATATATATATATATATATATATATATATATATTTATTTATTATGACCAAAACAAGATAATAAAACAATTTTTTATGAATATAATTTTCTGTGTTCTCTAAAGAGATAATTATGGAGAATATAAGTTACTTACCTATTATTTGGCCATGATTAAACATTTATTCTACCATGCTAGTTCAGGTGAGAAGGGGTTAGGTTGGATATTTTTATAAAGCAGCAAAAAGGTTAACAGATCTATTTACAGAAAGTAATATTTACAGAATTAATACTATGTACAATAAAAAGAAATAATATACAAGGAAAAAGAGAGAATTTAAACATAATTACTATATACAATTAAAGATAAATAGGAAGATATTTAAGATAATACAAATAACAAAAAAATAGATACTTATTCTGTATACAATATTATGTCATGCCACATCTAAACATCAAGAAAAGATAGTCAAGATACACGAGATATAAGATGTATGAGCACATGCACATGCTAAAATATGAATTAATAATCAGGCACCGGAAACAAAAGAGAGAAGAGTTCTATTTTTTTCTCAATATGTATATATATATATATATATATATATATATATATATTTGTGTAGCCATTTAGGAGTGATAACTTTCCGCTGGAGTCAAATAGTTCGTTCCTAAGCACAATTTAAATCGATATTCTTCGGTACTGGATTCAATTGATTAAAGGATTTCTTTGATTAAAAATCAATTTTTATACACGATCTTTTATACTAACAGTGTATATATTTATTTTTTTACATTCAATTTTTTATGATTGATTTATTTTATATTTTTATAATTTTTCATTTATTCGATATTAACCTTAATCATAATATCTCTAATTATAGCAACCATAAATTGAGTTATATCTAACAATTAACATGGTAAAATATATGTATATATATATATTTTTTTTTTGCTACAAACATTTACTTGCAAGTGTTAACTTTATACTGTTAGCAAATTTACTGAAAATATAAGATAAAATGACAAGCATGGAGGTCAGCACCGTTTCCCTGACATGTTTCAGATACTTAGATCGTTGAAGAAAGGAGATCTTTCATACAGCGCCTTTTCAGTCACCTCCTCATATTCAGGGGCATAAGCTGTCTTTTATTAATCTGGTGTTACATGCGTTTAAATTTGTATTGTAAAATTGCTTTTGTCATGAGACACAATTATTTGGATTGGAAGGTTTGAATTTTTCGTAGATAAGTCTTTTTAGCGATACCATTATATCTGTAACAAGTATTTACAAATAAAATATTTAAAATATAATACTAACAATAATACAAAAGTAATTAGGAGATGATCTAGTATTGCTCGAACAACTAAAAATAAAACATAAATATTTAAATATTTGCAGTTTCCACAGGTCTCTTATTCAATCTCTTCAAAGTAATTTCAAGTATAAATTGTAGTAGTTCAAACGCATAGGTTTAAACTAAGAATGTCAATAATTGAAATACCAAGTACTATTTAACAATGGTTGATTTCGGACTTGTTACATTATTCCAAAGGCCCATAATATATTCCATTCTGCGTATTCTATAATAATTATGGAATGCAATCCTGAACTAACCTAGAAACAATACTTGGTTGGGAAACGCATTGTTAATTACCATGCCTGAGGAAAACACGGCTTCTGTAATTGTGTAGTTTCTCCGACAGAAGTTCACACAAGGAACGTTTTGTAAGAACAAATGATTCTTAATAGATCTAACTAATACTTCTCGTTCAAGCTGTCTTTCATCACTTAAATCCAACATATTTTAATTTTTTAATATATTTTGCTTATTTAAGTAAAACTAAAAAAAAGCATCTATAAAAAAAATAAAAGTACAGTAGGGCCTAATAGAGGAACCAAGGGTCACACGTATAAATTTAACAATTTTTTTTATAAATTTGTTTGCCCTTATCAACTATTAAATTCATTACCGTAAGATGGGGTAACTTTTGGACTGGGTGAGTAACTTTGTGACAGCGGATAAAATTTAGTTCCTGGTAATTCCGTGGTGGATACACTGTGTTGGTTCAGTCTTCAAAAACGTAGTTTGTGTAGGCATATACTGTGCTAATACCTTGCGGCAGTTTGAGAACCCTAGTTCCCGACACTCGTTGTCCAGTTAGGTTTTCTTTGACTCACTTGGAAGCCCCATACCAGACTGAAACGACTAGAAACCGCCCGACGTTTTCGACTACTGCAGCACTTACTAGACAAACGCTCTAAGCTTTCAATAAATTACAAACGACTCGACATTGATGACATTAATAAGACCTATTTGGACTTACGAAATCGAGCTTTGGGGCTCCACTAAACCATCGAATTCCTCTCGTATCCAATCCTTACAATCCAAAATCCTTTGTAAAATCCTCAACGCTCCTTACTTTGTCAAAAATAAAATCATCCTTAAAGACCTTAATGTTCCATATGTTTCCTATTTGGCCCAATCCAGATACCTATCCTTCCATAATAAACTTCTGAACCATCCGAACCCTCTTGTTTCCAACCTTGCTTCCTCTTCTATTCCTTGATAACCCTCCGAGGCGAAAAGAAGATGGCCTCGGGACTTTCTAAAATAGAAATATAATTGGAGTGCTACCAATGGGTGGTTTCTCTTCATTTTGTACACATCATGTTACTTGTTGTATTTATCATTTAATACAGTTGTAAATCTCAATAATAATTTTTTTTTTTTAAATTCTTGTTTTCATGAAACGTCTGCTTGTGCCTAAACAGTAATGTGCCGTAAGGTAGTACCGAAGTACACAAAGCACGTTTTTACAAACTGAACCAACACAGTGTATCCACCACGGAACCACCACAAACTAAATTTTACCCGCTGTCCCAAAGTTACCCCCTCCCCCTCACTCCCAATATTACCCATCCAGTCCCAATGTTACCCCGACTTTCGGTATTATTTAAAATATATAACGACTAGTTGGCCCGTGTGAATAATTAGTAATTTCGCAAAGATCATTGGTTAGAGACTAAATGGAAAAAAATAAATAAAAGATTCAACCTACTATAAGATGAAGGAATCATTTCTTATTTTTATCGGTAATTGTAATCTGGAAAAATTGGTCGAAACGTCGGTGTAATAATTAAAAATAATTTTTTAAAAAAATATATTACTTATTTGACCGCACCCCTGGCCAACTACTTCTCATGGAAAAATTGTAATTTAAAAATAATGTATACTCTCTAAATTATTCGTAAATAATGGTTCTTTTCTGTTATAACTTTTTTCTTGAAATTTCGGGGGGAATGCGATTATTTTTCTCTTCTGATGGTAAAGTAGATCTTCAAAATGAGGGTTCAATCGTTGTAATTGAGTAAGATATGGCGCTTCTACATAAAAGCTAAGGTGTGCTCATTCTTCAGATATTAATCCGAATAATTACTGCTATTACATCTTCGGTTTTACTCAATATAAATCTCCAGTAATATATAATAAAATTAGGTGTGCCCACTCACACGGCTTTCCTACCAAATTTAGACAAATTAATGCAACTTTTAATATGCCCAATTAAAAAAAAAAAAAAATAAGGTGTGTGGTTTCAACCACACGAAAGAAGTGAAAACATCAAGAAGTCGAGATTAATAATATAAATTTTAAATAATAGCTCATTATAAAAATGATGAAACACTGAATATTTTCTTCGCTTACAGTAGGCAGGTCCGATTTTTAGTTTCTGAGATATTTTAAACCTTATCATCCATTAAACTGGTTATCATTTGGTTTTCGGCTCTATTTTTTTTCTTTTCATCTCACTAATTACAGTGGCGCGTTAAGATAGGATTTTGAATAATAGCTAATTACAAAGAGGATCAAATAATGATCATTTCTGTCGCTAAAAATATGCAAAAACACTTAATTTAGTCGGCTCCATCCGACTTTACTCGAGTGTTACACATCAGAGATCTGACATCTCAATCTAATTCACTCTCCACAAAAAAGTGCAAAACACGCCTAAAGAAGTTTTCACTTTAAAAAAATTTTAGAGAAATAATATATAAAAATGTTTACAAAAAAAAAATTAAACCCTATCGGCGTGGCCTGCATATAAAGAAGATCTTTTAATCTTTCGTAATTTATTCTGCATGATAACTATCAATCAAGCTCTCTCTACACAACATGCGTACATCATAAGAGTTATGCTACAGTATACATCACACTATTACAATTATGTAACTCTTTCACTTAAAAAAATAAAGATTTTTCGTTCATTGGATGTTGAATCCGACGTCTTTGCACTATTTTACTTTCTCGAAAAATTATCCTTTTCGATAGTCAAATTTCAATATCGATATAAATAACACCTCTATTCTCTATCACTTTTCTAATCTGTTTGAGAACAGAAAAAGAAAATGAACCAAGTATTGTATTTACTAACTTTAAAATTTGTTAGCTAAATATTTTTACTTGTTGCCATAGATGTTTAGCATGTTTATCTTTAGCAATTACAATCAATATATTCGCTTATAATACTTTGATATTTCTCTATGATGAGCCGATATTACTTATGTCAAGGAGATTAACTCTTATGTGACCTGAAATAAAAGGAGGAAGTTATTATGGATTCAAGAGTGGTATAAGCACAAGATCAAGATTGTTCAATTGAGGTTCAGGATAGTGAGGTGATGTAACCCTCGGAAGTACAAGAGAAAATTACAGTCATGTTTTAATGGCTTCTAGTAATTCATAGTTTGTTTATTCATGTCGGATTAATATCAATTAGTTGATGATGACCTCTTCAATTATTCATCGGGTTAATATTTTAAGACGCTATCAGGGAAATTTAAATGGTTCTTCAAGATTCTTCAAAATTACAATGGTGTTGAAACCTCATCAGAAAAATATCTCAAGAATAATCGGAAATTTACAAAAAAAAATTCAAAAAAACTACATTTAGCGGAAATTGTAGGATATAAAAAAAAAAGAAGATCGTTGTGTTATTCTCATTTTTGTTTAGAAAACATATGAAAAGTTTTCTGTCATTAATGCTTATCCGAGGAATGTGTTTCGAATTTCAAAATCGATTTGATTACTACATGTCTTAATATATTAATACTTTCGTTATTAGTTTATTTCTACAGGTTTTCGATTTTAATTATTTTTTAAAAATAGGTATGGATTATTTTATTTGTGACAAAGTAAGGAGCATTGAGGATTTTACGAAGGATTTTGGGTTGTAACGATTGGATGCTAGAGGAATTCGATGGCTTAGTGGAATGGCTTAGTAGTTCAATTTTATAAGTACAAACAGGTCTTACTATAGTCATATATATGAGTATTTTACAATTAATTTCAAGTTTAGAGCGTTTGTCTAGTTAGTATTGGAATAAGTAGAAACGTCGAGCAGTTTATTGTCGTTTCAGTTTTGTATGAGAATTCCAAGTTAGATGTTTGTCCAGATGGAGTCCTAGATTTCGGATTTGTACAACAGGGATAAGTGGAGTATTGTTAAAGGATAGGGCCCATACATAAATTACAAAAAACAACTTTAAAATTCAGACTACGATTATTACACTCACTCTTTCCAATAATTCTGAAATACATACATTTGAACCTAGCTAAACTTTACACATTTATGAGGCAGCTAAAAAAATTCACGTACGTAAACTACAGATTTTTCAGTAACAAACTTTCAGGAATATAACCTTTATATTTATAAAGGAATTAACCTTTATATACACACGCTCTAATAGTTTACGAATACGGTATACACTACAGAAGATTTCACGGCAACTAACACAAAAGTCCAGTCGCGGTCTTAGAAATAGCATCAACTCTTTCTTTTCATGCTTATGTTGTCAACGCCGATTCCATTGAATGTTTTTAGTTTTCTTTACTTATTAAGGTTACAAGAAAAAATTAACAATATTTCTCAGTTCAGTTTTAACTAATATCAGGATAAAAGCTATAATTAAGCCTCTTCAAAAAACATTAAAATTGTTACGTAACATCAAGTAAAGGAATTTTCACGGGAAATAGTAACGAAGGTGGATACCACCAATACTACTAATCAGCGGTATTCATAGTTTTGAGGAAAAAAAACAAGGAGCGAAAGAAAAAAAAAATTATAAAAACAAACAAACAAACACTTTGACCGAT
Source organism: Nezara viridula (assembly GCA_928085145.1). Classification (NCBI taxonomy): domain Eukaryota; kingdom Metazoa; phylum Arthropoda; class Insecta; order Hemiptera; family Pentatomidae; genus Nezara; species Nezara viridula. Next base: position 148,337,531 of record OV725080.1, on the reverse strand, counting down.
TAATGGTGCGGTTTTTTTTATATTATCGTTTCTAAATCGGCAAAGTAATATGCCGAGATCTTGCAGATAGCAATTTGGTAAATAAAATGAAATTTAATACTTTTTTTACTGAGAGAAGCAATTTCAACCACCGTGATTGTACTAACTCATTTATTCAAGTCTTGGCCACAAACAACATGCCCCATAACACCTGTAGGAGATTAAGAAGAAGCTGGATGAGAGATCTACTCACTTAGTTATAAAAAGTAAACTGAAGATGGGAAGATATTTTCATGGGCAATTATGTTTATCATAGTTGTATCAATATCATTCCTTAATAACCAATTCATTGTAAATACCAATGTCAGTGAAGAAATAAAGTTGAAAAACAGTTTTAAAAGGTATTCTCAATTTACAATCTGAACATCAATAGTCAAAAAGCAATTTGTTTAATTCGGAAATCGTACTATTATCCCAAGAAAGGATCGAGGTTTGGGCCTCCCTCTATTACTCTTTATACTAAACCTTTTTTTTTTATACTTTTATTATGATATTTACAACTGTGTTAGTATGAATACATCAAGTAAATGTGTACTGAGGAGTATAGTCACGTGAAACACGCTTGTTGAAAAACTACCCGTTGGCAGCACTCTAATAATTTGTCTACATGAGGAGATCACGAGGCCATCTTCCTTTCAGACGCTTCGGAGGGTTATCAGGAATCGAAGAGGAACCAAGGTTAGGAACAAGAGGATTCGAATGGTTATGAAGTTTATTATGGAAGGATATGTATCTGGATTGGGACAAATCAGGAACTTATGGTACATTAAGGTCGTTATGAATGATTTTATTTGCGACAAAGTAGGGAGCATTGAGGATTTTAAGAATGATTTTGGATTGTAAAGATCGGATACGAGAGGAATTTGATGGTTTGGTGGAGCTGCATAGCTCAACTTCATAAGTCCAAATAAGTCTTATTATAGTCATGTATATGAGTCGTTTGCAATTTATTGGAAGTTTAGATCGTTTGTCTAGTAAGTGCTGCGGTAGTAGAAAACGTTGGGCGGTTTCTGGTAGTTTCAGTCTATTATGTGTGTTACAAGTGAGACATTTGTCCAGGTGGAGTCAGTCCTAGGTATCGGATTTGTTCTACAGGGGATCATCCTAAACCTAATTATTAATAATCCATCGAGAACTACAAATTGATTTTTTTGGAACTATCATTAGATAGTGCCATCGAATAATGTTCAGCCTAACTCACTACTGCACATTCTATATTTTCATCAATCAACTTCAATTTCAAAGATTGTATTTTACATTCTCAATGCAACATTCTCATAAAATATGGTGACTCTTGACAGTATTGTTTGTCTTTCCATCTACAACATAGGAAAGGTTAAAGGGATTTGCCCTCAGATAAGAGGATCTTCTGCAGATATTCGTGTCCAGTGTCAATCAGTATGCTTGCAACAGACTATTGAATACACAGAGAAAGCTAATGACGTTCGATTTATTGAACTATGTTTTCGTCAATATTTATCTAATCGATTCCTTTCTCCCTACAAAAGAAAGATTGATGTTATTTGATGCAAAATTAATCTTCCTTGTGAAACCATCCGCTACCTTATTCCCATCCGTCATTGTATATATTCTATGAAACCAAAAAATATTTTAGCTAAATAGTGTTGAAACAAATATATTGATTTATATATATTGAGATATCGGAAATTTTCCAACAATCTCGATAATTGCAATGGAATTTTCAAAACATTAGAATAGTTGAAAAAAAAAATTACTGAAACGTTAATTTACAAAAATGCATAGTTTTTAATTGTTTCAAAAATATTTTAAATTTAAAATATAATTTTCCCTACTCCTTTAGATTTGAAATTTTCACTTATAGTACAGATCCGTACGTACATACGTTTATGTATAAGTACGTGGTACAGATCCTTCATCGTAACCTACCAAATATTTTATTTACGAGAATTCTCGGAATTGAGGCATTTTCAATCTGGAGGTCGACAAACTTTGTGTATATTACTAGGGACTAATGACTCGTAAATAACAATTTGCTTTCCACTTTTCTCGTAAGAGAACTTGAGCACAAGGTTGAGAAAAAAAGGTCGCCTTCGGCTCAATATTTTTGAAGGCCATCTTTTTTTGTGCTCAACTTCTCTTACGAGAAAAATGGAAAGCAAATGGATATTTCCGAGTTTTTTAGTACCTAATTAAGTAGACAAAGTTTGCCGACCTCTAGATTCAAAACGCCCCAATCCCGAGAATTTTTCTAAATATAATATTTGTAGTTTACGACGAGATGAAGCTATTTACGAAGTTTCAGCCGAATGTTTATAATTTAATAAAAAGGGGTCTATACCATGGATTATTACCTATTGAGAATGTTGACAGTTAATAACATATTTTATTTTCTGTTGAAACACAGCATTATTTGAATAAAATACTAATTTCTTAACTTAAAGGTTTTATATATTTGCAACTCTTTTAGCAACGTGTTTTGCCGAAATTTAAGCACATTCGCCTCTTTCTATTTTAACTTTGTTCTTCGTTTTCTCTTCTTCCTTGTACTTCCTGTTCTATGCCTGTTTTTTGGAAATCTTTCTGTAAACATTATTTTAAAAGAAATCACCTTTTAGTTAATCACCATAATTTTTATAAATAATATAAACTCCCGAGAATTATTTTTTGGAGGAATTGAAAGTATTCGCCTATGGTGCCCATACATCTCCCCTCCTCTCACTTACCTCTTTGACTATCGCCATCTGTAATAATGTTTCCTAAAATATAAGCGAACCTATGAGTTCAAGCCAGTACTCAAAAACACTGATTACCATTTAACTATTATTTATTATCACAACGCGGTCATTTATTTAAAATATTAATTAACTGCTTGCTCTATTTAAGCCCTCACCTTTCCTTTGAATGACAAACTTTTGCTATATTTTCTCGGACCCACCCAAGCACGATGCTCAGGGGAACTAGGGCATTTAGCTTCGTATTACTCAACTTATTCCTAATTTAAAATTGAAATACTTTCCCTCTAAATTAAAATACGCCTCTTCACGATGCAAACGACCCTCTAAATTATTATTATCTTCCTTTTTGGATTTTTCTTTCACTATCTGGGCCAAGGCGCCTCTCCGCACACCTAGGTTTAAAGATTCACACTGTTCATTAACTATTTAGTTTATGAATCGATATATATATTGGTGTGATCCAATATCTGTATAATTATCGGTCTATAATCGATTCATCAAAATATCAGACTTAAAATGTCGATAGTAGATATTTTAATCAATATTATAAACATTTTTGAATTCATCATAATTATTATCCTTATCCCCTATGTACCGCTGCGCAGTGTGGAGTTACAATTTATAGCGTCTGGACCAGGTTTTTGGACAGTTTTTTTGTTCTTGCTGCCTGAGTCTCGTATGTCTTCCTAGCAGTTCTTTCTTGGTCCATCCTAAGGATGTCTCGAACTACCTTAGCTTATGATCCTCTAGCATTAGTTCGGCCGTCTTGACCTCGAGACCAGTCTGCATGGTGCAGTTCCTTATCCTATCTCTTCGAACTTTTCCTTCCACTTCATGTAGATATCGCATCTGCATGGACTGGATTCGACTCTTCTGATTCGAGGTGAAGGTCAACGATTCAGAAGAATGAGAAAGAATAGAAAGGAACGTTGATTTATTGGCCGTCATTTTTGTCTTCTCTGTCACTTCTCTTTTACCCAAGAAACCCCTCCGAAGCAAAAAGAACACTCTTGCAGCTGCACCGATTCTCTGTGACACTTCCTCATCAATGTAGCCATTTTCTTTAAGATGAGCATCTAGATTTTTAAAATGATTGAATATTAATAAATAAATCAATATTAATATAAATATTGATTCTTGAATGGAAATATCAATTCTTCTGCCTACTTTGTAAAATTAATCTTCTAGTTCCTTTTCATATTCGTCATCATCAGCATTTTCCCAGAAATTTCCTTCAATCAATTATTTCTTCCATTCACCCATAGATCGGATTCAGAAAAATGGTAATTTATTTTCATCCTACTTAGATTTCTTTGACAAGTCTTGGCTTTGGTTTGAGAAGATTCTGGCTCACAGATTTGGAAAAATTGAATGAAATAAGTGTGAAGGGTTCCATGCGCGGTATTCAATTCCATTCAATGGTAAATGTTACAAGGCTTTAATTTTCTTTAGACATTTTTTTTTCTCTTATTTTTTATTGTTTTATTCTGTGTTGAACGTGAATTTTCATCACCCCTCACTAAGCATTGTGAGTAAATAAAAGACCAGATTTATGGTTAATTTATATGAACAATACTGTTATTCTAAAGGGACCTAGTCCCAGAATAAAGATGATTTTTCTATTTATATTTTTAAATTTTATCGAAATTTCGATATTTTCCTCTACTACGCAATTGATTTTTTACGAAACTGGTAAGATGAGTATAACTTTTTTTTAACGATCAGATTCATGTATAATTCCTTGCCCTTTCCGAAAACGATAGTTTTAATTTTAATTTTTAAATTAAGATATTAAAATATAAATAGGACATAATATCGAAAAATATGGTAAAATATCGAATATTCGAAAGAAAATGTCGATATTTCAATGGTATCGACTATCGATTCCATCCCTAGTTTGACCTAATATTTGGAATTTTGAGTTGTACCTCTTTGATTCCAAATCTGAGATATATGATTTAATATGTTATCAGATATGAGATATAATCTTCTATTGAAGACCATATGGACTTAATGTGGTCATTATGACATTTGGTTGTAGCTTTTAACTATTGCAAGATAGGTTAGCTCACCACTTTATTATGGGCGTCTGTCCTTTCACTCGAGTTGGGCTATTGACACACTAAACATTATATTTAGCTCTTTCGACGTCTTTCTTACATTGACCATTTCACCGTAACGGAATTATTAAATTTAGAAAAGGTTATTGGAGAAGAATGTTCCGAAAAAAAAATTAAATTAATTTCCCGAAAAGACTTCCATTCATCTTCTACGTTGATGAAAGTACATGTTGAATTGTTACAAAGAAATGCTTACTATATATTGATAGTCTTTTCAAGACTACAAAATGTCTCTTTAGTCTGTGTAAATTATCCTTTATTGTTCTGATGATGCCTTAATAGACCCTTCCTAACTGATTATGTATTTGATGGTGGTTGAATTGCTTCAGCATTTGTTTCCCGAATATTCTCTGTAATCCACCATATATGTATAATTATTAATATAATTTTCTTTTATTTCGGTGTCGTATAATATTTCAGTTTATATTTTATTAAGCCAATAGTAAGTACACTAATGATTTTTTTATTTCGAATGCTTATTTTAGAATTAAGATGTTTGGATTCATCGATCCATTTTCTCAATCCTGAAAATTTTATTTACGATTATTTTTGTCAAATAATTATTTATAAAATCATTTATATAATTAAAAATACACATATATTTATACGAAATTTATTTAGTTAGTTGTCATAATCGTCTTACCTATTTTAATTCATTATTATAAAATTTATTGTATTAAGAAATTTTTAAAAATGTTAAAATACTCTTTCTTTTTTCAGCTCCATATTACCTGTTCTATTGTTACTGAGCGACTAGTCGATATTATAGGGATGGTTTATAAAAATTATTTTTTTACGATACTTGTTTATATGTAATGTTGATCTATTTGGAGCAATGTTAGCTAGTAATTTTAAATTTAAATTTTTCAATTGTACTAGCATAAAATGAATTTAAATTATCAACGTTTGTATGGTCATTTACTGAATCTTTCAAGTTTTCGGAGCGAAAAAGGCGCGTTTTGCACTGTTTTTTTTTTTTTTTGTGGAGAGTAAATGAGATTGAGCCGTCAGATCTCCGATGTGTAACGCTCGGCTGTAGTCAACTAATTTAAGTGTTCTTGCATATGGATTAAAATTTCTCAGAAAATTAAAAATCGGGCGTCCACATTGTAAGCAAGATAAATGAATATCATTTTATTCTCTTTGTAATGAGTTATTATTCAAAATTTACGTCGTGTTAAAGAGGCGAAAAGAGAAAAAAAAAATAGTGTCAAAAACCAAATGACGTGTTTTATGAAAGATATGGATTAAAATATCTCAGAAACTAAATATCGGAGATCCATACTGTAAGGAGTTAATTGTTTAGCATTTCATCCTTTTTATAATGATCTAATGTTAATAATTTATATTTTATATTATGAATTCCGCCTTGTCGATGTTTTCACTTCTATCGTGTGGTATACATCACACGTTTTAGTTGTTTTTTTTTTTTTTGTTGTGTATATCAATTCCTTTATTCTAAGTTTATTAGTATTGTTTTCTTTATAAAGAATCTTGGAGTTTTCAAAATCGAATTCGTATTTTGTTTGCATAGTATGTTGAGAAAGCCAATAGCTAATTTAGTTTTTGTATTTTTTGTGTATTATTAGCTTAACGAAATATAAAGATGTACATAATTATGGTAGAATAGAATCCTGTGTTTTAATGTCCTAAATTATATTTTTCTGATTTCGCCTCTCTAACATGGCGTTAAGATGCAATTTTGAATAATAGCTAATTACAAAGGGGATGAAATAATGATCATTTCTCTCGCTGAACCATATGCAGTTTTTGAGATCTTTTAATTCATATGCAAGAACACTTCAATTAGTCGACTCTAGCCGACTATATTCCGAGCGTTACACATCGGAAATCTGATGGATGTATCTAATTCGCTTTAAGTGCAAATCGTGCCAAAAACATTTTCACTTCAGAAAATGTTGGAGTCATATGTATTCATTAATATTTTTTAATAATAATAATAATGGTCGAATTTCGACCACTGGGCGAACACTAGTACAAATATACATGCTTCGCTAATATTGCTTATACGTTTAATGCATTACTAATAAATATAACTATCTAATGTGAGACTTTTCGCAGGGATACACCAGTAGTACAATATTTTTTCATTATACTTTTTGAACAATACTTATTTTCACATATTTTGTTAAAGCATTAAATTTATAAATTATGGTCTTGAAGGCCATTTTAACTGCTAAATTAAACCAATTTTTCACTTAAATCCCTACCTCCTTACTCCAGACCATCTGTATCGACACGGATGGCATTCCAGAATGCAGACGGAACCTCTGGAGAGAAAGGACATGATGACCGCAGCCCCTTCACTTATCGGCTGGCGCAATGCAGCTGCAGTTTGCTCATCCCTCAGATATTTCATTGCTATTACATCTTCGGTTTTACTCAATATTAATCGCCAATAATATAGAAAAAATCTGATGTGTAGACTCACACGATTTTCCTATCGAATTTAGACAAATTAATACAAATTTCATATGCCCAATTAAAAAAAAAAAACCAAAAAACAACTAAGTTGTGTGTTTTAGACCCCACGATAGAAGTGAAAACATCAACAACGCGAAATTAATAATGTGAAATATAAGTTATAAATAATAGTCCATTACATAGAGGATGAAATGCTGAACAATTCCCTCGCTTACAGCATGCAGATCCAGTTTTTAGTTTCTGAGATATTTTAATCCATAACTTAAATAAAACTCGTTATCATTTGCAAGTTATTAACAAAATAAAATAAAATTAACATGAAACTTTTTATTATCTATAAAATACAATAGTAAATTTTTCAAGTAACATGATTTTTTTCTACTTTATTTAATAATTGTAATGAAAATGTGGCAACACCATTATTAGACAAACGAACAATTTGTTTCAAACTTGCGGGTAAAAAATGTGGTAAAATCAACTTCTTCTGAAATTTAAAACATTTTACGAAATAATTTAAAATAGTTGTAACTATAGACTGGTTTGACATTAAGCTACATATGTATATATATATATATTTATTCGAATTTAACTCTCAAATATACAACTTGTTTTAAATGAATTTCTTTCGCTGATTTATAGCTTAGACGATTCAAGGAAAGTTTGATGAAAATGTATTTTTTTATTCGAAAATGTCAAATTTTCCCGAGCGTGTAGCTCGAAAACGGTTGAAAATTCAATAAAATTTTATAAAATAAAAGTTTACACAATTTTATAATCTTTCATTTATCATTAGACAATTTCCTCCTACGAGGTACCGTTTTCGAGATTTAAGCGCAAATCTGAAAATTATTCTCTTTCCTCTCCTCCTCACCACCCGGCTTACCACCTTGACGTCAGGACATGGAATTGCTTATGTCCCTGATCACGCACTCTATATTTCATTTTACATACAATAATTTTTCAGTGTTTTGGACCAGAGCTATTTCTGAACACCCAGGTTGTTTGGCTGAATAATTTGAGCTATAAAAACGTAAAAATCAGTTCAGCCGTTCTCTCGAAAAATCGTTACAAAGCTTTTAGTGAGCAACCCAAATACTTAAACCTGCTTTGGCATCGCCGTTGAAAGAAAGCTAACTTTGTCTATTAAATTTTATCTCAGTTTTTACTATCAGATTGGCAGTTACTTCATTTTAAATTTAGTAATACTTCTTTTATACACTGTAAGTTTTAATGATTTAGACTTCCATTATTGTAATTATTACACCATAAATGGAACTAACCTGGCTGGACCGCAACATAAATTATTGTAGTAATTTATATAAACATTCTCTGCGGCCATGTATTTACAGAAGACGCATTAATACATTATACACAGCCTTAGCAATATGTCGGTATTTCTATTACTATTGAACCGATAAAGGAGTTGTTCTGCAACTATAGTTCCAAATGTGGCAGCTAATCTGAGACTATTTATCATTTACCAACTCTCTGCTAAAGAACATGCCCTGAAAACTATGAATAATGTATTTGCAAATATTAGAATTAGGTATAGATACTTATCGATCATAAATTAACTTTATATGTATAATTTATTATTTGTGTAAATTAATTAACCACAGCATATCTCTAATAAGCAACTTTTATAGATCTCAATTAATCTATTATGGTATCATGAGTCAAAAAAATTAATTAAGCCAAATATTTATAAAACCATGTTGGTTATAAATTAAAAAAAATGTACGTTACAATAAAATGAAGCTATTCACGAATTTTAGGTGAATGTTAATAATTTGATGAAAATGGGTCTGTACCACGGCTAATTCATTTTTTGGGTATTGAATAAGACTGAAGCGTTAAGCTTGGCTATGTAATGCTTAAGTAAAGTCCGATCGAGTCGACTAATATTTGTATTTGGATTAAAATATCTCGGAAACTAAACATCAGACCTGGATACTGTAATGTAGCGAGAGTAATGTTTAACATTTCATCCTCTTTATAATAAGCTATTATTTGAAATTGTATTTTGACGTGATGATTAGTCGGAAAGTTGGAGAGGAAAAAAGGTAGTGTCAAAAACGAAAAAAAGGATACTAGACAATTTCAGTGTCGAGTAATTGGAAGTTGTGGATTAAAATATTGAAAAATTGAAAAAAATCCTTTTTATATACAATTATAATTGCATATATTGTAAATGGTATTACTTTGTGATTATAGAACAAAAATGTACAACATAAAGAGAAACTACTCATTGGTTGAACTTCTATATTAGAAGGTCTTAAGGCCATCTTTCTTTCAGACTCCTCGGAGGGTTATCAGGAATAGAAGAGGAAGCAAGGTTAAAAACAAGAGGATTCGGATGGTTCAGAAGTTTATTTTTTTAAAAAGTTTATGGAAGGATAGATATTTGGATTGAGCTAAGTTGGAAACTTATGGTACTGTAAGGTCGTTATGGACGATTTTATTTGTGACAAAGTAGGGAGCATTGAGGATTTTACGAAGGATTTTGTATTGTAAGGATTGGATACTAGAGGAATTTGATGGAATTTACCCCAAAGTACGATCCCGTAAGTTGTAATATTCCTTATCATAGTAATATGTATTTATCTATACTTATTATAGTAATATATCTTTTGTAAACAGTTGGAAGTTTAGAGCAAGTTAGTGCTGCAATAATCGAAAACGTCGGGCTTTTGTCTAGTCGTTCCAGTCTGGTATGATGGTTCCAGAAATAAAGTTATGAAGGAAAAGAAACTTTATTTGCGAATAACTTAAAAATTATGAATTTTTTGTTTTTTTTAATTCTACCTATTGTAATTAGACAAATTACTAAATTAACTACACAACAAAAAAAAACCCTGTAAAAATCGGACAATTATTAACATTCCGTTTTTAAATGATTCCATTTTTTTTGTATACTTAATAATTTCTTCCTCTTTAAAGATACTGCATTTACTATTCTACTACCTTTTTTTTTCCTGACTGATATATACTTTATTATTTCTTAAAGACATTTTTTTGTTTGTACATTTTAAATTTTTTAATAATTTAGAAAATCCCATGATCCAGTCTTTATTTTGAATGTTACCTTCCCTGTCATTATAAAAAAAAAGCCCTAGCTTTGTGAAATATTTGTACAAATATTTTGGTCTATTATGTTAAATGGAATATTTTAATCGACTCAGGAAAAGAAATTAATTGTTCCCTCACAGTATATATAGGATCTATTTATTTCCATATTGTTTAGCTATCCCTTCACAAAACAAAATTTCCTGCCAATTATTCGCATGGGCCAACTAGTATTTCTTATTATTTATCCCGCCTTGTTGACTTTTACTTTCATTTACGTATATATGTAATATATAGTAAGGGTAAGTATTGCGATCCTGAAATTTTTTTCACTTCTATTGTGTGGTCTTAAGCACTAATCATGATAAGTTTTTTTTTATCATGACATCACTCTATAGCGGATATATTTTCACCCCCTTAAGTGCCCGCTACTGAGAGGTTTTATGTTATATCTGAGTTAGGGCACTTAAAGTCGTGTCAAACTTCTATTATTTATCTATCGTAGTACCTGGTATGTTGTTTATGTGATTAGTAGGAGGAAAGATTAAAAATTTATCGCTCAATAACATTATTCGTTGTAATAATTTATTATAATTATTGTTAGATATGCCACTTATCTCCTTTGTCCAGGTGACAATTCAATTAGTGGGCTTTTACCTTCAACTTGTTTACAGGCCTTTTAATACCTGGAGTCACGAACGAGTAACTCAGAACGTGAGTGAGCACCTTGCCCACATCTGCTCTTTCTTGTCTTATCTTCCGGTCAAGGCTGAATGTCAAGACAATTATAATTAAAATACATTGCTAATCTTCTTTGTTTCTTCTAAATGAGACTGCCATCTTATCAAAAGCATAGACGAAACAATAAATTTATGAGGACATTTATGTACATAATGCAAGTGTAAATGAAAAATTATAGGCGTAAATAATGCTAAAACTGCCTATGCTAGGAATTTTCAAAATGGAAGATAGTTTTCAAAAGGTATACAAGTTCCAGTGCGTCCAAAATAACCATTTATTACAAACATATGATTGAGTATATGTGAACTGTATATCTCGAAAACTTGATGTGTTTATTGAAGGAAGTTAGTCAACTGTTCTACATATCCTGGGTGATAAATATTCAGGACGCAGTCATTATAAAATTTTTATTAGTGCCGGCGTTTCAATCCAGACATATTGGTCATTATCAGGGCATAGTTCGAGCACTGAAGATATTCAAGTACTATCGGCACTAATAAAAACATTATAATGACTGCGTACTGAATATCTATCACCCTTGAAGTGTTTATGTTAGGTATATGTCTGGAATTTCAGAATGTTTTTTGCTATAATTGATTTTTGGAATGTGCCACTTTTTTCATTAATATTAGAAATTTTTTTTAATGTTTTAAAGAAAAGGCTTAAATTATTCGGATTAAACTGATTTTAACCATGTAAAATTGAATGGTCTTTATGAATTAGCTTAAATGTAGAGTTTTTAAAGTTTTACAAAACGGTAAATTGTAGGGGTTTAAAACCTTGATTCCGGTATCAAAATATTTAAAACGAAATCACCTAATCGAGTTTTAAACCACCTACTTTTTTTAATGGCTACTTCTACATTTATCCATGTCCTATACAAGTGGAGATCACCGATTTTCATGAATTTTTTTCAAGTAATACTAGCTCGAAAAATATGAGACCCACATCCGAGGGATCTTACCAGTGCGCCCGAGAAATTATTATATATCGATCGATTACTTATCGATAATAACTACTATGCTATTAAATGATTTATAAAGTACCTTAAATGATAAAAACCAAGAGGCTCTCCCATCAAAGTACACCAAATAATTTTTGTTATGAAACAGGAAGTTAGATTCGTTTTCAGTGTTCTTTTAAACTCTTGAATACATTTTTTTTTTTTAATAAATCAAAATCAAAAATAGATGAACATATCAAAAGTAATGTCCTACATACACAACAAGTACACATCATTTCATTCCTCTACTCTCAATCATCCAAATCCACTCGTTCTATCTCTATCTTCCTCCCTGTTATCTGGTGAGCCATAACGACAACTAAAAAGGCAGTGGCATAGAGATCTTCTTATGACAAGTTTAACAAGTATCAAGAATACAAGAAAATCGAATAAACGCTAACACATTTGCTTGATGCGTTACAAAGCAGTGGCAAATTTAATGGGAAAAAAAAATACAGGATTTTATTGGAGGATTGTTTTTCCGGTCGTTAACTAAAGCATTTATAACTTCTCAAGATTTTCTCCAAATTCAACATCTGTGCAAACCACTGTAAAACTGAATAATACGTAATCAATACAATTAACAATGTTTCGTTCTTATTTACAACAAAAATAAATCGATTAATATATAATAATCTAAATATCCTTGCAAAGAAAAGTCAAAAATTAATAACATAAATTTTGTCTAAAATTATTTTATAAAAATTGTCTCAGCTCCTAGTGAGCAATGTCAAGAACCCTCGGGTCTAATACTTTTCGACCCTGTATCACAAAAAAAAAGTTACATTGAAATCGGTGATCCCACGGTTATACCCTCCCCTTGAAAGTACTCATATAAGGATCGAAACGGGGATTCGTCACTTCCCAATAAAACGAATCTGATTAGCTTATTTTTATATTAGCCTCCATTTTTTAAAACATCGGCTTTGGAATAACACTCTTCCGTAATTCACATTGGAATTTACAGAAGTAAAATGTAGAAGCAATGAGTATTTAGTTTCTGGCTCCTGGGACATCGAGATTTAGTTACATTCTAGAGGCAAAGGTATGAACTCGGATTCCAATCAATTGTTCGACGCAAATAGATTTATAGATGAGCTGAGAAGTTCAAATAGTTTGCTTTGGCTAGAAGTTTCAATGCACTCACTGTTCCATGTATTGATTACCTAAGAGTTAAACTGTTTCAGCAAAAGGTTGAAGGAGTTCAATAGGTCAGTTGCTAGGGACTCTATGATTAAATTATCGGCTAGCTGTCTATATCATGCCTAGGATCGATGTCCTATTTATAAAAGTTATTAATAGTTTGATAGTCTTATAAAGGATATTTCCTAGCGCGAATGTCATTATCACAATAACAAACAATCTATTTTAAAAATTAATTAATAATTCAATTACTCCCACAGCACAGCTTCCTTGAAAAATGAAGATTGGCCCATTATTTCGCCATTGAGATGGCCCCTCTCTAAAAATATTTTAATTTTTTTCAGCTATTGCGTCGTTCCAATAGTTAAACCAACTCTTGACTTACCAAGTATTTTCGTACACTTGGGAATATACATTTTCAAGTTTTTATAACATTGTACTTCCATACAATACAATAAGTAGTAGTCCGTGGTACAGAACCATCTTATCAAATTATTAACATCCACCTAAAATTCATGAAATTTCGTTTTCAATATGAAGATCGGCAAGCTTTGTTTATCTAATGAGGTAGTAAAATCACACAAATTCTTAGTTGCTTTCCACTTGAATCATAAAGTAATTGGATCATAATAACGGGAAAAAAATTGGCCTACAAAAATATTAGACTGTTTGGCGTGACTTCCACCCCCAACATGTGAAAATAACGATGGACTATTATTTTTGTAGGCCACCTTTTTTTTCTTCGATTTTTTGATCAAAAGATTCAGATAGAAATCAAATGGGTATTTATGAGCTTTAGAACCTCATTAAATCAATTAATTTAATGAGAAAAATCCCTCTTTTCTGAGAATCTTCGTAGATAAAAAAAATTGTTGGTTACGATAATATGAATCCATTGAACGAAGATTTAGGCTGATGTTAATAATTTGATAGAAAGGGGTCTGTACTGGACTAGAGGTCTGGCTCCATTAAAACATTATTACGAAAAGAAAAATCAATAATAAACAACTACAAAATTATAGAAAAAATTGGACAATTTTTTAAAATAAAAAAAAAATAACAGATAAGTGTAGAACAATCTAAATAAAAATTGTTTATTTTGAAAATATTAAAAACAAAATCTAAAAAAATGTAATAAATACACAGTCAGATTATTTAAAAAATAATAAGAATAATATGGTATGCCTGCCTATTACAATATGAAGTATAAACAATCTGATATATTGTACATTATACAATACAAAATATGATCACTATGGAGCTTCTTAGTTGAATATAACAGAATGGCTTAATGTGGTAAATGTAAACACTAATATTACAGGCATTTAATCTTTCATAATAAATGATCTAGGCTTCATGCTGTAAAATAAAGTATGTCATTTAACTTATAATCTGGTTTTCTATTGTTAAGAAATTACCTAAGATTGATTTGTTGTCTTGACAAATATATTTCTTTATTGATTGATTCATATGAAATTGATTCAATGCTACTTGTTTGTCTTTTCGGTTTATAAGAATATTTTAAAAGATAATTTAGCGATGTGAGTACAAGTGTAGATTTAAAATAGTAACTTATTTTATGCTGAGTCATAGCATAAGAAGAAGGAATGACTGTGTGAAATACAAAACTAGAATCTTAAAAATGAAAATTATTATGGTTTTACAACTCGATGAAGTAACAAACCTAATAAGTTATCAATAAGATTGGAAATGAAACGAACCCGATAACATCATTCATCAGAGAGAGAGAGAGTTCTCGAAATAAATTCTAAACAGAGATGTCAGAATAGAGGCGTCAGTCTCAACTGACTTAGAGCCAAGACAAAAATAATCGTGGAACTGCTTTGACAATTGGGAAATAGGAATAAATACCAACCATCATGCCAATGGAGTGGTTTAAAATATATAAATAAATACAAAACATCTGAATAAAGCCCTTTAAAAGCTGTTTCAAATTATTGCAGGATGGTTTATTATTTCCAAACAATTTAACGTCGAAATTAAGATTACTTTCCATGTAACGTAAAGCAAAATAAATAAAAAAGGATACTTAACATTGCACTTTATAATTTTCTTTTTTATCATTGATGAATTGCTTTAAAAATAGACAAAATTGCTACAGTTGATGTAAAATTTTCAAAAAATCAAAAACCAAAACAAATGACATGTAGAACTTATAACAAATATTTAGAGCACCATATCTTAGCACCAAATTGTCTGATTTCAACATTTTTTTCCCCAGCTTCTTTTCGTTTAAGTACGTTATGGAGATAAGTTTAAAAGGCATTGAGGATAAAACTTTACCCCAATTTTATTGTAATTAGTACATTCGGTTAGGCGCTATAGTCTATACCAGAATCCCTAAACATTTTAGCTCGCGGGCCACATTGAAACCTCGACTAAGTTCCGTGGGCCATGACTAAAAAATGATGAAAAGAAATCTTAACACTTCAGCTCTGAAATGAGCTTTCTAAGAGGAAAAAAAACCTACGCAATGAATATTGTAGTACCCTCGTGTGTCAGTAATTTAGTAAATTTCATATTTTTTTGAAATTTTACCATCTAATCAAAGAAAATTTCACGGATCATAGTTTGGAAACTTCTGGTCAATACCGACATAGGTTTTTCCTGCCGCCACCTTGAAAGGAAAGGGCATATAGTAATGCAGAGGTAGAGGTAGGAGGATAATGGTCAAATGACTTCTGACTTTGATACCAATTTTTTTTTTTAAATCTGTCCAGTAATCTTGTAGAAATGCCGCGGACGGACAACTTTTTTTATTCGATTTTCGAATTTTACGTATCGTGAAACGTAAAATCTCAAATTTTGATTGGGAGGAGGGATAAATTTTTGAATTTTTTGGACGATGCAATGGTTTGTTATTGAAAATAATAAACCAAAATTAGTGATGCTTCATAATTTACCACAGCTGTTAAAGTAATAATTTGTTTAATAAGTGATTAGCTTATTCTACTGGAAAACATCACTTTAGTTAATAATTAAGCTAATAGTTAACTAATAACACACAGATATCCTTGGCCTTATACTAATCCATTATTGTATTGGCTCAAGACTTATCTATTATGCGATGTAGAATAGTCTCACTAAGGTTACAGAAGTCATATCTGTATATAGTTTTTATTTATTAAATATATCAAAACGTTTATTGATATATTATCCAAAGTGCCCACGTGATCACAGAGTTTTTGTCGAAGACTATTGTAACTATTATAGATTTCGAAGGTTCAATATCGGTATTATCATTGATATTAATATCGGCCTATAACCATCAAAATATCGGACTGGAAATATAGATAGTCGATATTATAAACATTTTTGAAATATCAATAATAGTACAAGTATTGATTCTCTAGCACACAGGCGTATTTTTCAAGTTCCTGTCTTTCTTCGTCATCCTCAGCTTTTTCTAGAAATTTCAATTCAACCAATTATGCTTTCCATTCACACATGGACCCCATTAATCGAAATGCTAATTTATTTTTATCCTATATAGATTTCGTGGACTTGGTTTGAGAAGCTTCTAACTAAGAAATTTGAGCAAATTGAGTTTACTGAGTGAGAAGGGCTATTTTTTTTTACTCAGTAGAGATGACCATCGATAGTCGATATTATCGCAATATCAATTTTCCTTTACTGCTCACTAAATTCTACATGGAACGGGGAGATTCATATATATGATTTCTAGCACCTTCCGAAAAAAATAATTGTAATTTTTAATTTAAAATATTAAACTATCGAAGGGACGATAGTATATCGGTAGTCAATGATATACTATTTTTAGATTAGATACTATTTTTCTCGATTAAAATATTGAATATCGGGAGAATAGTAAAGGTATTTCGATAAATTTTATTATCGATGGCACCCATATATTGAACCACGTTTTGGAGTCCGCCTTAAAAAACACAGTTTATCCCCTCTTAATTCATTGACTCTTGTTGAGCCTATCTGAGTTTTAAACCTCTCAATTTTTTCTATCATTTGGCCTATATAAGCTCGTAATATTGACATGTTGGAGTGGAGGTCACGCCAAATGGTCCAATATTTTTGTAGATTAGTTTTTTTTTCTCGATTTTATCATCAAATTATCCTAATATTTAAGTGGAAAGTAAATAGATGTTTTTGAGTCTTTTGTATTTCATTACATTATTTAATTTTATGAGAAAAATTTCTTAAATGAAAAAGTTTACGATATGAAATTACTATGAGATGATTACATACTTTAGACGGATGTTAATAATTCGATAAAAGGGGACTAAACTGGTCTGGTATCCATTTAAATTTAAGAATTAAATTGTCGTTAAGAATATAATGACTGTGAAATGTGATGGACAGACACGGTTTCCACTTGTGAAAAAGGTTCGTTTTTAGGGATATTGCAAGGTTGGGAGTGAGATAAAAGGAAAACAATTTTCATCAATCAAAGCCTTATCGCAGTCCAGTTTAATCTATTTTTTAAAAATATAAATAAAATATACATAAAACGAATAGCTATATATACAATACTAAATACTATTTTGTACATATCAGGGCGGAAAGGATATTTAAGTTCGTTCGAAGAGAAAAATAGGGGAAAATCTGATTGATCGAATAGTGGAAAAACAAACAATAAAAACAATATGGTTGACACGCTATTGACAGTGAATATATAAAAATTGGAGATAAACTTATCTATATAAGATATTGAAGTTAATATAATTTATTACAAGTGTTTTGATTGGATTCCGTTTAGTTTTAAATACAATGACAATCATAGTGAAGTGTATGTCTATGTACGTATTTTCATATTTTTATTATGGTTTATTAACCATTCCAAAATGTGTATATACAAAACAAAATACTTTTTTCTATCTTCACAATTTGCCGAATTGATAGGGTGTGAAACTCCTAATCGGCCACCATTAACCAAAAATGATGGATGGTAATGTCTAGTTCTTATTATCATACACGGGGGACCTGTAAAATTGTTACGAAATCAAAATAAAATCGGCATGATAATCTCAAAGAAAACTTCGTTTAGGATTTTTTTTAATGTTTGTTTTTGAGTTATTTAATTTTTCTTTCTTAATTATAAAGCTACATATAAATTTTCATTATTGAAAATAGTTAACCGAGAAGAAAACAAACGCTTTAAAATAATTGCCACCACAAATATGGGGTCCTATATTTTTAATTAATTGTGATCAAGTGTGATAAAAAAAAAAATAACTTTGAAATGTTTTTCGAAATTTCGACATTATTTATCAAAAGAAAAAAATAACACCACTGTAAACGTACTAAAATGAAATAAACCTTTTTAATAATAAAAACAACAACCGAGTTACAGTTTTCAGCATTGCCACAATTTTTTGCACGCTTGAAATGACACGCTGACTATTTCTCCATTGGAACCCGACTGTGTGTCAATTAAGTTGATTTTTCTCGTAACACCATTGATGCAAGATTTTTTTTTTTTGCACCTTTAATACTATTTGTTTTCACCTCAGGATCAAAGTTGTTTTCTGATTTGCTTGTTGTAAAATGTTTTACAATCTCTTCGGAACAGGTTTTGATGGGCTCATCTAAAGACAAGCTTGCAAAATCCGAGGAACAACATATTTGGCTATTGCTTGTTACTTTCTATCAAAATCGTTGCAATAACTTTGTGAATAAATAAACCTGGTGAGGTAAATCACACACTGTTCACTTATCACTCTATTTTCTGCAGAAATTAATATTTTAACGCGTTAATATATTGGATATGAAGTAAGAACATAGACTTTTTTTTACTGAGTTCTTTAACTTTAACTAATATTAATTTTTGTTTGTAATTTTTATCAGTTTGTTTATTAGTTTGAACATTTTTCTCTGTTTTCTACTTAAATATTGTTTGCTGAATTTTCACTAGTAGATATATTATTATTATTATTATTTTTATTCTGGATAAGTTTTGTAAACAGTTTTATTACCTTTCAAACAAGCATCTAAATAATTTCGAAATGTGAATAATATGCGGTTTATTTGAAAAGTAATAAAAAGTGAAAGGTTTTTTCCCACGGAACGTATACAAATTACTTTTGAAACACTTTTAAAATATGAACACTCCGCTTTTGTTAAGATTGGTCGGAATAATTTGATTTGTATAGTACATACTAAAACTAAAATCGTTAATTTTTTTCAATTATAAATAAAGTATATTTTGCATGTAATATGATATAAAAGCGGAAAATTATTTCATGAGGTTATTGGCAGAATCAATTATAAACATCTATTACCTATATTACTATCAAAAGGACATAGTAGTAATAGAAAAAGAAACAAATCAACCTACAACTGAATGAAAGCATTACCCCATTATCAATTATGCGCCATGAAATCTTTTGAATATCTGTTCAATATCTTCTTTCAAGTTTTTTTTTCTATAGTTTTCCTCCAGTTTTCTATGACGAAAGGGGATAAATTATATTTGGTATACATTTATTTAGATACAGGCAAGATTTTTTTTCTTGCTCATTTTTCTTTTATCTTTTTTGACTGAATTTGTCAGATTCGAATCCATTTTCTTATGGCAAATCCATCAAATTTGCCATACCAAAATCTCAAATTATCGCAGCTGATTTTTGTATCCATCAGCAGAAAGTTCAAAAAACATTTTGATTACAGTAAGCCCTTGGCGGTTGTTGGCGCGAGGTACTTCTCGATAGAAAAAGGAAATTCCAGGATTCGTTGAGTGATATAACTTATCCTATGAAAATACGATTTTTTTTTAATTTATTACAAAATAACTTATTTAAGAACTTATTAGACTCATTTTCAAAAATTACACAACAAAAATGATTTTCCGTATTCAGCACAAACGCCTAAAATATATTTAATGATTTATAACAAGTTGCACGATTAATGTGGCAGAAACAGGCTTTTTACTTATATTTTATTCATCTTCGAAATTAGTGTTTTTATTCGTGCCTAAACTTTAGGAAAATATGAGTTAACTATGCCAGACAAAAGTAACATAGAAATTTGAATTATCATAACACCTAGAAAATAGGAATTTTAGCCGCTCTCAGATCACTGTGCGTGTGTTAGATCACGTGTTAGAGAGGGGAAACGGGAAAAAATAGTGTCTTAAAATAAATGATAACGAATATGATTATAATGATAATGATTTTTGTTGAAGATATGGATTAAAATATCTCAGAAAATATAAATCGTACCTGCATACTGTAAGCGAGAGAAATGCTCAGCATTTCGTTCCCTTTCTAATGAGCTATTATTTATAATTTATATTTCATATTATTTATCTTTCCTTGTTGATGATTTCTCTTCTATCGTGTAGTCTAAAACGCACACTTTAGTTTTTTTCCCTATACACCATATCTTTGTGAGTTCTTCATCAAATAAAATGAACATCCTCTGGAAATCTCAAAAGAAAAAGTAACTTCTATATAATTTAAAAATACCATCAAAATAAATCTTTATGATAAAATATGCGTTTAAAGATTTTTTTTTTCAGATGTAAGTGTGTATTGTGTCATGAGTAAATTGTTTTAAATTATCAAAACTGCACTATAAATGTAATACGGTAGTTTAGATGCCTTTTCTAGCTCCATTGTAGTACATTATTTTATATTATACATCGCTCCCCATTGCCAATTTATATTATTATATAATTATAATTATTCACGTTGCCAATTTGTAACTACAAAATATATTCAACTTGTCCTACTTATTATAAGCTCAACAATAATTTAATCCTTTTATTTTTAGTATTTTCATTATACATAAATACATAATGTGTTTTCTTTTCTATTTCATAATAATTATAGTTATATCACGATATAAAAATAATTAATATATTGTATTCAAGAGGTAATATCTAGATCGAAAAATAACTGCTGTCACTAGGTAAAATGAAACTACCACCTCTAGATGAATACCATTTCCAGTACAAATTTTAAGTCTAAAATATTTGTTTAGTATTAGGAGGTTTGTACAGCAGCTAAACACATATGTAATTAAATGATTTGCCTTATATAATTAAATGATTAGCTGTATAATCGTTGAAGTTGAATGCTGGAAAGACGTAGGCTATTTTAATAGGCCCCAATCACCTCCTTAAAACTGTTCCTAATATTCCAACTCTGTTCCTACATGATAATCCCATCCGTCAAAAACCTTGGAATAACCAACGATCAAACGCTTTCCTGGAAAAATCATGTATCCAATATTTTCCGCCATACCACTTGCATTCTAAAACGTCTAAATTATTCTCGTCACCTATTTCCATTTGAAACCCGTACACTCCTAGTCACTTCTTTAATTTTCCCCAACTTTGACTATTGCTGCTCGGTATATGGGGATGTTTCTGTTGATCTCGAGGTGAAACTAAAACGTTTGATAAATTGCTTTGTACGATTCATCTTCGGGATACCAAGGGACGCCTCTGTTTCCCATTTTTATGCAGAGTTGAAGTTGCTTTATCCTCCCTGCCGTCGTAAGTATTTCCTGGTATCCTTCCTCTTTCAAGTCATCCAATCCCACCGTCCCTCATACATCTCCGAGCTCCTCCAATTCAAATCCTCTGTTCGTTCCCGCAATACTCGTTCCCGCTCTTCTGACTTATATATAAGGGCCCACCGAACGAACCGCTGCTGACAGATCGTTAATTATCCGATCCTTATCCCTGTGGAACTCCATCCCTTCCCACATCCGTCAATCTAATACCCATCCTACGTTTAAATCCCGCCTGTTCAAACTTTTCTTATCCATCCAGTCTCTATAAAATTGTAAATACATATCACTGTAAATATGTATATAAGTTATTAGTTCGTTCTTCATTATTTTTAATTCATCCTTTTTTTTTATTATTATTAACTGATTAAAATTAGAAAGTAACTTATAATTTTTAATTTTATTACAATGACTGTTCCAATTAATAATTACTCTGTATCTTTATTTATGTATCTCTGAGGCTCCATAGCCCATATTTATGTCTTTCTGTATTATTCTGTAGAGACTCGTCCCAGAATAAATAAAGTATTATTATTATTATTATTATTATAATTTATAAAATAATTGCCTAATACGTTGAGATCCTGTTATTTCCTATTTTCATTTATATTGAAATTCATATTTAACAATTTTAAAGGACCCTAAAAGGGAACTTATCCTGCTTTATCATAACAAAAATGTACTTGGCAAAAAATCTGAAAATGTATTGGTATAAAATAAATTTGAAATGCGGACAAAGCACAAAAAAAAAAAGAAATATTAATTGTTTTTTTATATGTATTTTTTCTCATAATAATTATTGTTATATCACGAGATTATATATATATATATATATATATATATATATATATATATATATATATATATATATATATATAATATAATAATTAATATATTGTATTCAAGAGGTAATATCTAGATCGAAAAATATCTGCTGTCACTAGATAAAATCAAACTACCACCTCTTCATGAATACCATTTCCAGTACAAATTTTAAGTCTAAAATATTTGTTTAGTATTAGCAGGTTAGGAGGTAACAGCAGCTACCTCCCTTGCTAATTACACATATGTAATTAAATGAACTGCTTTATGTAATTAAATGAATAGATGTATAATTTATAAAATTATACATACTCCTGTTATCTTCTACTTTTATTTATATAAAACTGCATATTTAACAGTTTTAAAGGATTTCAAAAGGGAATACTAGGCAAAAAAAAGCTGAAAATCGATTGGTATATAATATACTTGAAATGCGAATAAAGCATTGTACATTTTTTATAGTCCCCTGATGATGTAGGCATTGGTGGTAACGAAATGGCTGACAGAGCAGGAAAAGAAGCTCTTACCCTTCCAGGATAAGACCCCTGAAAGAGGCCATACACCAGGATTGGCAGACACTATGGGACAACAGCCCTCCAAATAAATTAAAGGCGATGAAGAAGGAAGTGAAGCCATGGAGCAGTTCCAGTCGCAGTAAACGCAGAGAGGAAGTCGTCCGTACGCGACTAAGAATAGGTCATACCAGGCTTACGCACCTTCACTTAATAACGAAAGAAAACCCATTTGTGGGAAGTGTGGAGAGAGAATGACAGTGGTACATATCTTTGAGAGTTGTGCCTTTTGCATTAGATCATTAAACATAAGAGGATTACCAGCAAATACACCGGCAGCTTTGGGAGAATATGAAAAAATCCTAGGCAAAATCAGATGTTTTCTCTCCGAAGAAGGAATCTTAAAAAATATCTAAACCTCTCAAGCAGCACTCCCCACCTCTTTTTTTTCCTCTTACCATTTTTTTTTCTTGGTAATTTCGATATAGTTTTGTATGGAATTTCGTTACCTTTAAAAAGTTTTTATACAAATCTTACAATAGAATATATAGTTACCGAATTAGGTAGTAAAACGTTTTACTTTTCTTAATAACATTTTTCCTGAATTTTCTCGGGAATTTAGTAATAGTATGAAAATTGAATGGACATTAATTAGAAAATTATAGGAAAATGTCATCAAAATCGTCTTTGAGCTATCTATAAAAGGTCTATAAAAAAATATGTTTTTCACTTATTGCGAATGGAGCACTTCTTTTTTTTTTCTTCTTCTTCCTCTTTCTTTTTTTCCTGACGTGGGAACTTTAAATAACTAAACTTTAATAACAATAAACATCTTTTAACCTTAACGTACATTTTACATTTTTTTAATTTTATTCAATTCTTAATATTTATAACCAAAAGATATAATTTAAATTAACGGCGTTGATGACCAACAGGTTCTACGCCTTTACTACAAAACCAACCAACCGGATAAAGCATAGAAAAAAAAAAGAAATATCAATTCTTTTTTATATGTATTTTTTTCTCAGTTCATTAAACTCATTGGAATGAGCTTCGAGAAATTTGTCTAATAGTTTTTGATGTATCATTACCGAAAAAATATTAAGTTGAAATCGGTGACCCACTGACTCTGCCCCCTCCTCCCCCCCTTGGTAAATTTGACTTTAAATAAGTCAAAGCCGTTTAGATCCTGAATAATATCCTTGTTGGACCGTAGGCCCAGCCGGGTTTGCCAATAGTGAAAGGAGAAGTGGCCGCTGAGCATTTAGTGCTCCCACTCAATCCTATCTTTACAAAGACCAGCCTCTCTTCGTCCTTGTCGGCCATTTTCGACAATTATATGAAAGTAGTGTTAATTAATTAATGCTTTAATTTAAATTATATGTATGGACCAGTAGAGTACACAGACTATTAAGAACCTATGGGAAAATAATTATTTAAGTCTCCTAAATAAAAATATGGTGTGTCCTTTCCTACACGACTTTCTTAACTATTACAAAAAAAAAAAATTATATCTTTAAATATGTTAAGAAACAAAAAAATTTAATTAGATTTATTTTGCTGAAAATTAATCAAAGAAAAGATTTAACTACTTAGATAAACTAAGCCAATGTAAACCGGCTTGTGGAAGATCAGCGTAAAAAAATCAATACACTCTAATATTGCTAATCAAAAACTTTTTTATCTTCCTTTTTTATCCCAATTTTGCCAAAAAATAATTTCTGTTAAAAGTTGTGAGAAAATTTGTGTGATGCGGGTAAAAGATTTTCTTTCTTTTTTTTTCTCTTATTCGCAGCTTAGATCCGTATTCTTACATACGAAATTGAATTGGTGTAACTTTTTTAATAGTTGCCCGAAATTAAGGATTTTAAATAATTTTGAATGGAATTTAGTTACCTTCACTTATTAGTAGTCACAAACCCTACAATTTAAAAAAAAAATTAACAACAAAATCGGTCCACTAGTTTACGAGATAATCTTGGCACAGATAGACAGACAGACCAATGGCTGAAAATGTGTCGTTCGAACTTAGCGGGCTCTGAAACGTATAGATCCGTCGGAAAATTTGACCCAATCACAATACTTTCGTTTAGGTACAGCATGGTAATAAGCAGAGCATGGTAACTCAATGGATACGGCTCTGACTTCCTATGCTCGAGATCCTGGGTTTGAGTTCAACTTTGGTATAAAATTGATTCTTTTTTCAGCAGTCGTGGTTCAACCCTGGGATCAGAAGACTTTCTGGGGCACACCCAACCTCTATAAAATAGATATTATTAATTACATAATTAATTAAAAAGAAAAAAAAACTGGTGGTTGAGCGTGATCTCGGCTTATCACCTCTCTGCACACCGTTGGCTTTGAAACAGTAGTTCCTTCCAAAGTTCTGAACTCAAAACATTTCTTTGATTTTAATCAAGACATTGAGTGACCAAGATTTTTTTTTTATATAAAAGCAATATCGTTATTTCCTGCTTAATTGTTTTTTTTGTAATTATTTCACCATTTAATTAATAAAAATAACATAAATAATAATAATTAAAAAATGTCTACAATCCCCTCCCCATAGGGACTCCACTGATGTGAACTAGCTATTAATACATGCTCTATTTTATCTGAGTGATCGATCATCTGCTCCAGATTTCAATAGTTTTTGCTATTTTTTAGAAGCGTTTTGTGCTATTGAAAAATTGGATAACTTTTAGGTAATGGAAAACTTTCAAATGGAAAGTTATAATGTTATAAGTTGGAAAGAAATAATTTTCATTATATCGTGTTGATTTTAATAAATAATTTGTTTTTTAGTGTTCATAAGAGTATAATTCTCTACAGTCAAATACGCCTGTGGTTGAAAGCTAAATAATAAAAAGAACAAAACAAAATATATTTATGAAACTAGAACAGGTTAAATACAGGACCCCACTGATTAGTTAAAATGAACTAAATGCTAATTATTTACTATTTCTTCTTCAACGTTGCTTATAAGTCTCAACTATAAAACACAAATGTGTCCGAAGTATTTTTACTTAAAGGGTTTGGAGATACTATGACCCTCTATTCAACATCTAAAACTTAATAAAAACTAAAAAAAATCATTTCAAATTGTTAATTCGTAATTGTTTATATTAGATTAGCGTAAATAAAACTCAATCACATACTATATAAACCACGTAACTTTCCGTTTTCATGTAGTAGCCAATGAACCCACACGTAAAATCAGGTACGATGAAATTGGAATACTGGACAGAAAAAAAATACAATTAAAAGAATGATGAAACGAAATTTATATTTAAACTCTGAAACATATTTATATTGTTTCTTTATCGAGTTTTATTTATACAAAAAAGAAAGGTTAGATATTAATATGTATTAATATTTCGCTTTTTTTTTTTATATTTCTGATTTAAATATCAAGCTAAAATAGCTATAAAGTGTAACAGGAATTAATAAATAAAACCAATATCAATTGTTGACAAATTGATCAAAATAATTTAAATACATTTTAATAGTTTGTTTTACTGTCTTTATGTTAGTTTATACAAGGTTAACCTAATATTTGCCACAAATATAATATAAAAATGTTATCAGTTTTATACATAAGGCATGTACCCTATGATACACAAGAAATCATTTGCCTCAAGAACTCAATCTACTTATAAATCTACTTATAATCTACTTATAAATAAATGCAACATAATACGATAAAGCAATACTATTATGGATATCACAAATATTATTTAGTAAATAATTGTGATAATTATACAGTATCATAATGAAAATGTCTATTATTATAAAAGCAACAGATAATAAAATTAGTAAAGCATTAAAAAATATAAATAAATTATGTCGTTGGTATAATCCAAAGTTATAAGTATGTCTTTTACAATTAAATAATGGCATTTATAAAACTAAGGAATATTTAATAAAATTTTAAAATGGTATACCGATTATTAAGGTATGTTTAGAAAGTTTATTTTATTTTTTATGTTTTATTGAATATGTAAATTCCGATCTTATAAAATAATTATAAACATATGAAAATCCTACTTTAAATCCTACTATTACTTTAAATTAGGGATGAAATATACTTATCAAGTTATATAAACAATAATTAAAAAAATTAACGATTATAAATATGTAATAATTTGTTAATCTATAAGTTCATTGTTTTTAACAAAAGTTACAATCCAACTGAGACGTAATTTTAGAAAAAATCTTCTTTCTCCCTTTTGTTTTAGCAGTGATTATATGATCAAGTTTCACTATTTGCCAATATTTCCTGGCAATAGTTTACGAATGGGGTTCGTTCTCTTAAACAGGCGATGTTGCTTAATATTATTACATTTAATAATATTTTCTTCCAGGCAGTTCTGACGATTCTCTGTTTTTATATTCACTGAAGACTGTTTTCAAATCCTCTTCTTGACTGAAACAAACGATAGTTAATATTATATATAATTAAAATATTAGAAGGGATTCAATATTTGTTTGTCTAAACCAGGGGTCTCCGATCTCGCGAAAGTTTCTGTTATTACATAGTAAAATTATAAAAACTATTTTAAAAATGTGAAATTTAGTAAATTAGTCAAACAAGAAGTTAATACACCATTTATTGCATGAGTTTTTTTTCTCTCAGGAAGCTCATTTCACTGTAGAAGTGTCATTTATAGAATAATTTACGACCTTTCCTTTTTTAAAAAAACTGAATCATATGACTTTACCTCTCGAATAAAGTAAATGTTAAAAAATAATTCGGAATTAATGTTAACTTCCGTATCATGAAATGATATATAGCATAACAAGTCTGTATAATGATAATAAAAATAAATTGAAAGTAAATTAATAATTATGTTTATTCAATTATGACAAGTATAATTTTAAAAAATTTATTTTGTTTATAAGAATAAAAAAACAGTTTATTAACAAATAATATTATAAAATTAAATAAACACTTACTTCTCAAATAAAAGAAAAAAAAGTAATATAGTTGATTTTACAATACAACATTACTTCGTGAGGTAATATTGTAAGAGTTGTTAATGATGAACTAATAATTTTGAAAAACATTGTAAAATATCTGTTTTAGTTCTTAAAATGTGAGAAAAATATTGTTCTGGCTAAGTTTATGGAGACAGGGTAAAAGGAATTTGCTGAGTTTCCTCAGTATATCTCCTTTGATTTTTTTCCAAAAATCACAAACAGTGTGATACCATTAACATGTTCCACCTATCCACACGAAATGCAGCATGAATTTAGGGATACATAAACTACACGAAATGACACAAACCGAACCTTAAGATATAAATTATTTTAAGACTTCAAATATAAAATAAAAACAAATTAGGAGTTTTTATTTACTTGCACCTTATGGTTTTATTAAATATTAGATATTTTAAGATTTTTTTTTTAGTAATGATGTTTTATAGGAGTAATGTTTTGTTTTGTAAAAAAAGGAATAACAAAATTTGAAACTGGCTCTTGGGGCTAAAACGTTAAAAAATAATTTTTAAATGTTTGTAATTTGAGTGCTATCAGTGGGTAGTTTCTCAACAAGCGATCTCATGTTATTATATTCGTGAGTTCACATTTATTAGTTGTGTTATTTTATAATACAGTTGTAAATATCAATGAATAAAAAAATAAATACATTTAAAAATGTTTTAGTTGCAAAGAAAAATGCTGTGAGGTTTAAAAAATGGTTTAGATATATAGATTAATTTTTTGAAAATATTTAGCTGGCTTGAATTTTTCACAGTATACAAATAATTCTATAATTCCGATTCTATCTTTAATAGTTCTTTGTATTTTCCAAAATTAAGGATATATCTTTAGCAAGTTGAAAAATCTTTGACAGTGAAGTGATTGCAGAAATAACCCTGAGAGCAATGTAAATGTTCTATTGAGGCTTGAATCAGGAGTTGAAGGCCTGCCATGCCACGCAACATTATTGATGATGCTTCCACTGCATTTGGGCCATTTACTGGTCGATGGCAACTGTATCTTGCTAATAATTTTGCTTAGGAGTTCGATTTTTGTAATCATAATATTAGAATTTCTATTTATTGCTAATTATAATCAACGGTTCTGATTCTATTGTAGAATTGACAAAAGCATCTAATTTTTAGTATTATGATAAAATCACTAGTTACAAAAAATTTATAACTAAATTCAAACAAAACACAATTGAGGAAGTATGATAATTTACTGTGATTGTTAAAATTACAATTTATTCCATATCTGATGAGTTGGTCCGCTGGAAAATATCCTTTAATTTTAAAATATCCCCAATAGTTAAACAATTGGACACAGCTATACCTAAGTTATACTGATCCATTATTACTCTCTCAAGACCATGGGCGGATTACGGGGGGGGAGACTTTTGAGTTGAATCCTCCCGAAAGGGTAAAATATAAACAGGTTTTATGGGAAAAAAAATCTCTTAAAGTATTATTGTTCACGTATTTACATTTAAAAGGACTTTAGGAATCACTTAAACACCATTTCATATAGATAGTTAGTTTCTTTATTTTTTTCCAAAGTAATTATCGTTATTTATATGAAATAAAAGCTTTCGGGACGAAGGCCTCCTCCCCCCCCCCCCCACAAAATTAAATCCTAGATCCTCTAGTGCTCAAGACCTATTTGTTTGGTGCAGGAGAGTTCTGTTTCAAATTCGCTTACTGATTTAGAAGAGTTATTATCCTCCATTTACCTTTTCAACAGATTTTTAATTCGTCGAAGTCTATTATAAATAACGAGGTTTTCATTTTTAAAACCTAAATGCGTGATTAGCATCACATGACAGCCTTAGAGGTTTTTATGCAAAAATTACGGTTTGTTTCGAAAAGTGAAAATTTTATGGCTTGGTGTATAAATATTGAAACTTTTTAAAATATAGTTTATATATATATATATATATATATATATATATATAAACTATTATATATATATATATATATATATATATATATATATATATATATATATATATATATATATTAAACTTTATTGTATTCTGAGTTAGGTATTAAGTTTTAAAATTGGGGTTCATTTATTCTCCATGGAATTCTCTTTCGTTTGATACTTCATTCGTCAAAATATTTACAAGCATTTATAAAAGTTAATTCAGTAAATTTTAAAATAAATATTTCTTACTAAAATAAGCTCATAGATAGAAAAAAGACATGCACTAAATTACGTCATAAATGGTAGAATCCAAAAATATAACTACACAACGTTTCGCCAATTAAGGCATCACCAGGACAGAAAAAACAAGATCACATATATGCAAAAAAAAACAAACATTGAAATTAACATTTCGCCAAGCCATTCATAACATACTGAAGGAAACAGAAGGAATTAACAGAATTAATACAGCAGAGGGAGGTTATATTAAAAAAAATTACAAAAGTCTTTTGTATGAGTGTGTTAGTATGTCTATGCATGCTATCGTGAAATATTTTATAGTGTGTCCATGTGGGGTCGTTAACTGTTGGTATGTGAACATTTTTGTGTAAAGTAATGTTTTTGATGCATCATAGAGCTTTAATTGTAATCCTGAAAGTTTTGTAGTTTTCGTATGTGGGTCGTTTTGGCTGTTCCATATATCTGTGAAGTATAGTTCTATATGGGCTTAAGTGTATGAATGAAAGTGTTCAATTTCTATTTTAGGTTCAATTTTGAGCACCTTGAAAGAAGTGAGTATTAAAGTCTTAGTCTTAGGCCCTCCGCTCACGAGGCGAGAAAACTCGAGGAGAGCTGTGCGTCAAGCTTAACTTAGGCCCTCCGCTCACGAGGCGATAAAACTCGAGGAGAACTGTGCGTCAAGCTTAACTTACTCGTCATGTGCGTCAAGTGCCTCCCCAACGAGGCGAGAAAAATCGAGAGTTGCACTCGACGAACTGTGCGTCTTATGCGATTTTAGCTACAATATATATGTATATTAATACTTTTTAATATCGGGAATGAAGACTTTGTTTTTCACTGTTAAAACAATTTTTCGGCAATCTAGAAGTAGACGAAAATAAGAAAATAGTGTAGATAATTTTCTGAATTTTCATTAGATTTTTCTCTTTTATCTTGTGAATAGCTGATAGGATTTTTATCATTGATTTTCTAGTGGTCCAACCATTTTCGACCAACGAAAAAGTAGGCAAAGATAAGGAAATAGTGAAGAGAATTTTCATTCGCTTTTCCTCTTTTATTTCGGAAATGGATGCTCGGATTTTCACTGTTCTAATCATTTCCCAACTTTTAAGAGGTAGGCCAATGGAAACTGTAGTGGTACAAATATTCCTAATTTTCTTTGGCTTTTCCTCTTTTATAACGGAACGGACGGTCGGTTATTCATTGTCCCAATAATTTTCCAACTGTTTGGAGTTTGGCAAAAATGGGGAACGAGTGCAAACCTTTTCCAAATTTTCATTCGCTTTCTTCTTTCATCTCGGAAATGAAGGATCGGTTTTCTAGTGTTCCAACCATTTTTCGGTAATGTAAAATTAGGCGAAAATAATGAAATAATGTAGGGAATTTTCATTCACTATTCCTCTTTTATTTCGGGAAAGGATGCTCGGATTTTCACTGTTCCAACCATTTACCAACTGTTTAGATGTAGACCAACGGAAATTGTAGTGGTACAAATTTTCCGAATTTTCTTTAGCTTTTCCTCTTTTAATACGTGAATGAATGCTCAGTATTTCATCATTACAACAACTTTCAAGCTGTTTTATTTTGGTGAAAATGTGTAAAAAGTGAAAATTTTTATGAATTTTATTTCTTATTCCTTTTTGAACTCGCGAACGAAGGGTCGGTTTTCAGTTCTCCAACAATTTTTCGGCAATGTTTAGGTAGGCGAAAATGGAAAAATGGTGTAGATAATTTTTCGAATTTTCATTCGGTTTTCCTCTTTTCAAACAATTTTCGAACGTTCAAGCGAGGCAAAAATTTCGTCGAGAAATTCGCGAAATTTTTCGAGCTGCGAAAAACGAATATAAGCTATGTTCCTCCTTAAAAAATTATTTACCCTTGAAACAAGACTGATTTTTAATAAATATTACATTTTGTTGATAGCTACAGTATTAGTATAATTTGGACCAAGCTATGTGGGGGTACATATTTTTTTTATGGAGAAACTAAATTTATATTCGTTTTTCGCACCACAAAAACCCTACAAATTTTTATAGCAATTGGAATTAATTCGAAACGAGAGGGCCCCGAAACATGTGGAATTCCCCAACCACACTACTTCTAAGTAAATTTCTACACAGATCCCCAACAAGGCGAGATGGAATCGTAGCGAGAGGGAGACTCGAACTCGAAGCGAGACGACTTGACCAAGAAGCGAGGTGGAATCGAACTGTGCGTCAAGTGCCTCCCCAACGGAGCGAGAAAAATCGAGAGAGCTAGGCGCGGTGCCCCAACAACACTACTTCCCAGTCAATTCCTATATATCTCCTAACGAGAGAGTAGAAATTCAAGCGAGATAGCAGTGAACTGTTTAAGCGAGAAAATTCGAGCTTGACGCATGAATTACTTTATAAAAAAAATTATGGCCGATTTATAATTAATAAAACTCATTCTTGTTTCTATTTCTTTGATTATTTCTATAGTATGATAAGTGATGTTTTATTTAGGACTTCTTTATGGTGTAAAAAATTTTCCGAATTTTCATTCGCTTTTCCTCATTTATCTTCTAAATGAGTGCACGGATTTTCACTGTTCCAAACATTTTCCCAACTTTTAAAGATAAGCCAATGAAAGCAGTATTGGAGAAAATTATCCAGATTTTCATTCGCTTTTCCTCATTTATCTCTAAAATGAGTACTCGAATTATCATTTTTCCAAAATATTTTCAGCGATGCAGATGTAGACAAAAATAGCGAAATGCTGTAGAAAATTTTCCAAATTTTCCTTCGCTTTTCCTCTTTTATCTCCTAAATGAGCGCTCGGATTTTTAATGTTCCAAACATGTTTCTAATTTTTAAGGATAGGCATTTATCTTCTGAATGAGTTCACGGATTTTCACTGTTCCTAACATTTTCCCAATTTTTAAAGATATGCCAATGAAAACACTATTGGTGAAAATTATCCGAATTTTCATTCGCTTTTCCTCATATATCTTCTAAATGAGTGCACGAATTTTCACTGTTCCAAACATTTTCCCAACTTTTAAAGATAAGCCAATGAAAGCAGTATTGGAGAAAATTATCAGAATTTTTCAGAATTCGGAAAATTTCTGCACTTCTTTATAATTTTCGCCCAAGTCTAAACAACTGGAAAATTGTTGGGACGATGAAAAACCTAGCGTCTATTCACGTAATAAAAGAAAAAAACGAAAGAAAATTCGGAAAATTTGTATCAATACTGTTTCCATTTCCCTTCCTCTTAACGGAATGATTGGAATTGTGAAAATCCGAGCACTAATTCAAGAAATAAAAGAGGAAAAGCGAAAGAAAATTCGGAAAAGTTTTGCACTCGTTTCCCATTTTCGCTCAACTCTAAACAATTGGAAAATTGTTGGGACGATGAAAAACCGAGCGTCCATTCACTTAATAAAAGAGGAAAAACGAATGAAAATTTGGAAAATTTTCTACACTATTTTCTTATTTTCTTCTACTTCTGCATTGTCTAAAAATTGTTTTAACAGTGAAAAACAAAGTCTTCATTCCCGATATTAAAAAGTGTTAATATGCATATATATTGTAGCTAAAATCGCATAAGACGCACAGTTCGAGTGTATCTCGCCTCTTTGTGTTGGCGAATTAAGCGAGATTTGACGAGTTTGACGCACAGTTCTCCTCGAGTTTTCTCGCCTCGTGAGCGGAGGGCCTTAGACTTAACGATTTTTTTTTTATTGTACTTTATCTGTTTAAAAAATTTGGTCATTTTCAAGATAAAAAGAAGGGTATGTTTCATTTCATGTCTTAAAATACCTAGTCTTAACTGACGAATACAAATTGATGAATCATGGAACTAACTAATTATCTATTTCTCAACGATCACTTCATATTTTTTTTTTTTAATTTATATTATAGCATTATATAAATATATTTCTCAATGTTAAAGTATAACTCTCGAGAATGTATTACTCCCTTTTATGTTATAATGAGGTAATTATAAGTAAAGAGCCATAAGAAGCTCGAAGACCTTGCGGTAGATTGTCAGTCTCTGGTTTTACTTTCACCATGATCGGATCTAGAAAGAAGTGGTCGTTTCCTGCCCCATATTGCCAAAGCGAAGGATCTAATAAACGGATATATCGCTTCTTTAGCAGCAGGTGCCCCCTCTAGGTCGTAAATCCTCCAGGACAAACATTGGCCAAGTCCTTGGTCCGGTGAAGGTAGTATAAGGACACACCTTACCACTTCTGCGTAAAGATACCATCTGTATTCTCCTTCTGCGCGGGTGTCCATTCCGGGGCGAGGTTTATTGCTCGGGACATGTAGTAATAATTCTGCCGATTGGGAGTCAGCGGGCGAGCATTGGCTCTAGTAGTGGGAACCTAGCACTCGTCAATATACCAGCATCTATTGCATAATTCAGAAAGAGAATGTAGATTTCATTAACATATAAAAAAGCAGTGGCATTTAATTAATTTATTAATAGTACAGACAGTTTTTTTAAATTGTTTTATTGTAAAAAAAAAATATTACAAGAAGAGGTAACGGACGAGATGTCAACGATTTTGGGTGATATTAGGTCGAAAAATACTACAGCCATGTCCAAAGGTTCTTGCTAATGCGAACCAAGTCCCAAGATTTTTTTTAAACATTTTTTTCTGCATTCCTTAAAATATAAAAATATCAGCACTACGTAACGTAAATTAATAACAATCGAAAACGTCATCTTAGCTTAATCTACGATTTTAATCTTCAGAAACAGTAACTTTTCTCAATAAATAAATTAATTAAATAAAGTAATAAATACTTATGAAAGCTTCATATCGCCAAACGCACCAATATTTCTGTACTCCACTCATATTTTTTCTCGATTTTGTGATCGAATTATCTAACTATCAAAGTGGAAAGAAAATGAGATGCTCATGAGTTTTTAGTATCTTGTTGAATAGACTAAGCTTAACTATCCTGAAATTGAAAACTTTCCATTTCAGAAAATTTTCGTAAATAAAAAAAACTGTAGATCTTATTTATTTTTTTCTTGCTACATATCAGTACTCGCAGTGTTCCCTGTTGGTATATCGTTACTGTTAGTGTGAAAGGTCATATTTAACTTTTTTACATGTTTATTCTCTTTGCTCAACAGGTTAGATTTTGTAGTATCCTATTGCTATGAGTAGTCTGCTAAATAGGAAAATAGCAGAGAGAAATACAATATAAAATTATATTAATGAATGATAAAGAAATAACAGGTTTTTATTCTCTTCAGTAAAAAAAACTAAATTTTTACATAAAAACTGTTGCACTAACAGTATGCATATAGAGTTGGTCCCCAGGCAGAACAATACCATTAATCATTGAATACACTTTGTCTAAATTTGCGCAACAGTTTTTCATGTTTTTTTCCTGTTTTTAATGTATCGTGCATCTCTACAAATTGTGTTGGTACTGGAGATGTGTCTTTGTAGAGAGAAAGGATTCACACTGCAAGCCGCCATTTTGTTTCTAAATGGTGACAAAAAACCGTTTCTCTATAGAATACAACACTGTAAATAAACTTATTAATAAAATCTCATATTGTTCTTAATATTCTTATGTACTTTCTATTTATACTTTTTAAAATTTTAATAGTTTTTTTCACTGTTTATAATTTTTTGTTTATCCACTTTTTTTGTACCTTTTACCTAAATATCATGTAACTTTCTCATTTTTATATCCTTTCGTATCTTGTTCATTTTAGCCCTGAAGAAGACCTGCAAAGTTGGGTCGAAACATTGGCTTGAATTAAAAATATCTTTTTCACTATTTCACTCTTTTTATAACCGCCACCCCGGACCATCTCCTCCCTCTTTAAGATTTTACGCTTTTATAAGGAATTAATCTAAAAAAAAAAAATAATCTTCAAATGTTATTATGTTATACGTCCAGTTCTAATTTGTTTAAGAGAGGTTCACATTTATTTCATCTTGTTTACTTTATTAGGTATTAAAATCCAGAAAATTTTCCTGTGGATTATTCTCCACCTATCATGTTGAAGCGGCAAGAACCTTCGGACCTTCATTCTGATATTTTTCTACAAACTATTATTACAAAAAAATGTTTTGCTGAATTGAAATCGGTGGCTCCATTTCCGCAATCTCTCCTTTTTAGTTCAACACATTATTTTATATAAATATTAGTTTGATAGCTAGTAAAAGTTTTACTGCAAATTTGTCATTACTTCTATTTAATTGATACTAATTTTCAAAATTTTCTCACTCATTGCATTATTAAACAATGTTTTCTTAAAAAAAGATCTACAAGCTTTTCTTTTTTTTTATATATATACTTTTTCATATCACCTGTATATCTCTAAAATTTTGGTTACCAAGACTGTATTTATTTTTAAAATATGTATGGATAATATTTTATTTTTATTATTCCAGGTAACCTTTCGCAGAATAATCGCATTCCAGAGTATGCTGAGGATGCGATTTCTCCAGAAAAAGCAAGGTAGGATTTCCACTTTATATTTTTAGTTTATAATTGTAACTGATTCAAGTTATTCTATAAATAATTTTCTTTTCCTTGAAACTCAGTGAAAAATATCTAAGAATTTAATTGACTGTACAAAATAATTCAGAAGATTTAAAAGGATATTCATTTTTAATGGTTTCTCATAAATATATTCAAATTCCAGTCTTGAATTATAAAAAATACTTAAAATTACAGATCTACACATCTACATCGTATTTTGTTTTTTATCATAATTTATATAGTATATTAAGAAATCTTCTCCTTGAAGAAACTTTTTATTTTTGTAGTATAATTTATTTTCAGATTTTGTTTTGTTATCTTTGTATATTATAATTATAACTTACTTCGATATATTAGTTGACACTACGGTTCATAAAGACTGAGAAAAACAAAGTTCTATATTTGTGGCAAGTAGAAAACTTAACAACGAGCTTGTTACTTAAGTGACAGGTGTTCATCAGGCTAAAAGGTTTTGGTCCTTCTAAACAAAAAGAAACAATTGCCTCGAGTTGATGAAACTCTAAATTCTGAGTTATCTTGCAATAATTTATACATTTTTATAACTGAGGTGTCCTGTATAAATAATTATTAAATTAATATTTGATATCTGTATATTTTACTCTCAATATTCTTATAATGCTATTACAGTAAATATTATTTATTTTATTTTATTTCTAGCGATGGGGGAGGGACCATTTCCAAAAAAGTACAAGTGAAAATTAAATTTTGTTATCTAGTTTTTTGAAGAAATAAAAACAATTTGTTTGCCGCTTTGGTGGTGTTTTTCAAAATATCAGCAATACTATCCTTCAACTCCATTTCCTTCACTCAGTGAAGATCACCACATAATAATCACTGAGGGCAGTGTCCTCTTTGTCATTAGGTGCTCATGAGTTAGCCGTGAGTGTCCGATTCGAAGCATTGCAAGGATGGCTTCTTCTCTTATGTTCATTTAGAAGTCCGCTCGATTTGGAACTACAAAGGGCTAGATCATGCTCAACTTAGTATCTCTTAAAACACGCCATTTCTCAAGAGTCTTTCTCTTTACCAAAGATACTACTTCCTTTGTAAAAGTATTCCCTCCTGGAATTCCTTCCTTGATTGATTTTTTTTCCATGATATCGGCTACCTCTAATACCCGAGTGACCCGATAACCACAAGAATTGTATCTTACAACCAACACTCTCCAATGTTTTTATATGTCCCATTAAATATTAATTAATTCTAGCACTAGGATAATAAATATCGCACAATAACGTTTCAAGCCGTAGTTAAGTCATATAGGGCACAGATTCCTCACCTATGGAATAGGTGACTATTTTGACAAGGTTAACTGATTTCTGTAAAATGATTTAAAAATTAATCTAGGAACTAAATTTCAATAACTAAATTAATAGTCCGTGGTACAGACCCCTTTTTTATCGAATTGTTAACATCCGCCTGAAACTTCTTAAATACTTTCATCTCATCGTAACCTACAAATATTTTATTTACGAAAACTCTTGGAATTGGGACGTTTTCATTTTGGAAGGAGGCAAACTTTGTCTATTTAATTAGATACTAAAAACTCGTAAATATCCATTTGCTTTCTATTTTGATCGGAAGATAATTTGATCACAAAATCGATAAAATATGTGGCCTACAAAAATATAGGGCCATTTGTTCTATATAAAATAGTTATTTTGAAAATTTTGTGGTGTATGTCACGCCAAACGGCTTAATATTTTGAAGGCCACCTTTTCCCTAGATTTTGTGATCAAATTATCTTACGATCCAAGCAGAAAGCAAATGGGTATTTACGAGTTTTTAGTACCTAATTAAAAAGACAAAGTTTGGTGCCCTCCAGGCTGAAAACGCCCTAGTTCTAAGAGTATTTGTAAATAAAATAGTTGTAGGTTAAGATGGGATGAAACTATTTACGAAGTTTCAGACGAATGTTACTAATTTGATAAAAACGAGTCAGTAACACGGACATTAATAACCATAAATATAAATAAAAGAAGGAAAAATTATATTAAATGCAAAAAGTAAATTATATGTATATGAATTCCGTTTGATTTTCGAAATTCAAAATCCACAAAAAAAAAAAAAAAAAAGAAAAGGATTATAAACAAATTTTTTACAATATTCACTTCAAGATATGATACTAATGATAATGGCTAAAAATCCTTTCATACAGATCATTCTAAACAGTGGCTCATGATTTGACTTTCATTGAAACCATGAAAGTAAAATAAATTGTATGCAAATCGGGAAAATAAATATAAAATACTTGTATCCATCGAATGATTAGTTTAATACAAATAAATTAGAAACGATCAATCAATAGAAAAAGCAAATATATTTTAACTTATAATAATATTTATGTAATATTCTGATATGGAGGATTTTATAAACCAGTCTTGTGTGCCAGACATGATCAAAGGCTTGTTACACGTCGAGAAAGATATCCGTTTATATAGATACAATAATATACAATTGAAAATTCTTCGTAAAATCCTCAATTCTGCCTGCTTACAAATAAAACCATCCATAATGACTTTAATTTTTCTAATGTTTTAGATCTGGCTCAATCCAGATACCAATCTTTCCATAATAAACTTCAGAATCATCCCAACCCTCTCGTTTCTAACCTTGCCTTTTCTTCAATTCCTGATAACCCTCCGTCTGAAAAGAAGATGGCACCCTGATCTCCTAATGTAAACATATCATTAGAGTGATACCTCTGGGTAGTTACTCAACTAGTGTTTTCACGTCATTATATCCATGTGTTCAAATATAATAAATGTATTTATTTAATACAGTTGTAAATATCATTAAGAAATAATAAAAAATCAAAAAAAATCTAAGAATCTAAAAATCATCATAAAACGGCAATCTTCCTTATTTTTCACAAATTAAATCATCTGTAAGGACTTGAGTAACCTTAATTGGGCTCAATCACATAACCTATTTTCCATAATAAACTTATAACCCTCTAGTTTCTGACCATACTTCCCCTTTTTAGCCATGCTATTCCTCCTAGCCGTCTAAAAGTAAATTCTTTCTGCTTCGATATGTTTTAAATTTAATAATAATTGTGATCTCGTTACACTTGCTCGTCCCTGCCTTAACGGCCTATCCGTCCGTGAGATGGGTCAAAACTGGGCTACGTTGGTAATGCGATTGCTTGGTTAAACGCGGATCAGGCAAGCGTGAAGGTAATAGGATTTTTTAGTTAAGTGAAACAAATCTTCTTTGCTTGACCAGATAGGGTATATCGATTTAAGTTGAAAACAATGTTCGTAAAGAAAAGTGAAGGGAATTAAAACTATTTATTACATGATACTATTAATTTGAAATAAAATTTTATTTCAAATCTAAAAACTATTGGTTGAGACTTTAATTCGGGATTTCTGTCAGTGAGAAAATCAATTAAAAATTAATAATTGTGGGTTGATGGTTGACTGTAGTGAATAATGAAGAGAAGGATAGTTGGGGCGATCAGTTAAAATAAAAATAAATAATAATATTTATTTTAACATTTGCCGACGTTTCTACTCGAAGTTCGGGCCTTCATCAGGACTGAGAAAAGAACCAGATAACAATTGTATGAGAAACATAAACAATGTACGTAAAAAAAAAACAGTGGTGAAGGCCTTAAAGTTTTGACTTTGTATATATTGATACATTTGCACATTTATTTTTTACTTTATTTTAACTCTTTATTCCCTTATACGTAGTCAGTACATTTTGATAGACTTCACAATTTCTCAATTTTCTATTTAACTATTCTATTTACTATAACTCAACGTTTGTATTTATATTTGTTTCTTATATAACTTATAATTGGTAAATAGTTGACTGACCACTCCAACTATTCTTCTCTTCATATATAACTTATATTTCTTTTCTCTGTTTTACATTTTATTCTAAGATTACCATTTTAGTACTTATCTCATCTTACTTTGATTATGTTTACTTCATTAGTCCAAACTTTGTAACCGTATTATTATTATTATTATTATTTCTTTCTTAGTTCTTGTTAGTGTCATTATACTACCTACTTTATTTTACTTTAATGTTCACTTATCTACTTCATTTTACTTTAAGTCATGAAGACATGAATTTCGGGTGGAAACGTCGGCAAATGTTAAAATAAATATCATTATATATTTTTGCCATTTTTATTTTGACTAGTGTTGCCCAAATGCGAGACCCAGACGAGTCTTGGTCTTGCAAACTCATTTTCGTCATGGTCTTGGTCTTGCACAAGAGTCTCGCAACAGTCATACAGTACTGTATTTTGTAGATAGGAGAAACCTAACTAAGCCTGAATGAAAAATTAGAGGAATTAAATGCAAAACTATATTGGTTATACCAATTATTTACATATAGTAACTAAGATTATCGACTATTTTGCCTTAATTTTTTATTAAAAACATCGATTTTTTTTACCAGTCCTGGTCTTGGTCTTGCAACAGTTAGGCGGCCTTGGTCTTGGTCTTGCAAAGTGCAAGACCAAGACCGATTTCGGGCAACACTAATTTTGACTGATCACCCCAACTATCCTTCTCTTCATTTTTTTTTTTTTTTACTATTTCTTAATGATTTCTTAAGACCTTAAACTTAATTTTGATTTGTGTTTTTCACTAACTGCAGTCCCCAATCCATATTAAAAAGTATTTTATTTTCATATATTTGTTTGATACGAGTGTTCGCTTATTAAAAATCATTATTAAAAATTTGAAGGTTTCCAAAATTTTTGTTTCTACTTTTATATATTCGTATACACGCTTTTGTTTGTACTGGAAACAAATCAATTTGCAGTCAGCAGTCATTAGAGTTGATTTTGTAACTTCGAAAGAGGCCAAAAGAATGAGTTCAAACTTCTTTTTATGTCCCAAAGGAGTGAAAATATACATTCGAAAATAATTATTATGATAGGTCACCTAATTACCATCCACTGTGTGCATCTGATCTACATAGGGAGGGTTGGTTTTGGTGAGGATGCAAAACAAAAATGTTTTCGGATCTTATAAGTTTCAAAAGTATTTTCTTTGCATATAGCATTGCCTGTAAATGTTTTCGGTAAATTTAAGGTTATCGGTTATTCTAACACATTTAAAACTTTAGGTTTCTTTAAAGGCAAAAAGGACTCTCTTTATAAGTACCGAAATCAATAACAAATTTTCGAAAAATTTCTGTTGTAAACTTTTTTGTATCCAAAACGGGTGAAAATATATCTATAAAAAAGACGCTTCTAATTGGTGTACTAATTGCCCTCCACAGAATACAACTGTTATTAAAAGGGGTATTTTTAGCTTAGATACGAAACAGAACATTTTCACTACCATCACAAATAGTTCACTAGCATTTGTGTAGTTTTTAAATAATTCACAAATAAAATTCAGACTTCATCGTCACTTTTTATTTTGGCCTCTATTCGCTATATGCCAAATATGATTTTTATAATAGAGATCTTATAAAAATATAAACCAAAAGTGTAAATAAATTTTTTTTTTTTCCATAATATTTCGATATTATGGAAATATCGAAATTTTCCTTTACTACGCATTACATTCTATGTGAAACAGGCAAGAAAAGTGTACTTTTTTCTAACGATCGGACTTATGTTTAATTCCTAGGGCTATCCAAAAACGACAGTTTTAATTTTAATTTTTAAATTAAAATATTCATATGTTGAAGGGACGATACGGATAGTCGTTAATATGGAAGTAGACACAATCGATGGTAAAATATCGAATATAGATAGCCATACCTAATCGGATGTATACAGATGATCTTAGAGGTATTTTCTTCTATTTACCTTCTCTATAGGTTTTTTAGTTTGTAGAAGACTATTATAAATAATCTTTTCTTTAAAATATTTCTTGTCTTTTCTTTGTTTTAAATAAAACCCCTTTAAAAATTTAGCTGTTTACATAACTTGTGCCTGAGTAGGACATAATGACTATTTGGTTTGGGATCGTAATTAATTCAAGCAAACCTTATACAGTTGATTAGGATCTGCCTACGCGGTCCCGCTTTGCGTTGGTGTTGTTAGTCCCTGTCAAATCCAACGCCCATTCAGTCCCCCGTATTTTTAGTAACATTTGATAATTAATCATTTTTTTCTTTTTGACAATACTCGACGAAGGGTGAAATTTGACGTTTAAATTTAAATGACAACCGCATTGTGAGCTATTAATAGAACGGAATAGATTTAATTTATTCATCTCACGTAGTCATTTTTTTTTTCGTTCCATGCAAGAGAAATATTTTTTTTATTTTTTAACTTTATTCTTAACTCACACCTGTCAGAAGTGCCGACAACGAGCGAGTGTGCTGTCCCGAAGAAGAATTGGAGCGTCGTTAGTAGCCATATGGGTGAGGAGTACCCATCGGCTTCTCTTCCTGTCTTGATTTTAATATTTATATTTAGTTAAGGACATCCGTTATCCAGCTTTTTTTGAGCCTCCTACGGGTGTTGTCAAGCATGTTGGTTTTGGCCATGAGCGTGCACCTTAATTAATTATCAGTTTTGGATTTTCTTATCGTTGGACTAAACCATCGAATTCCTCTCGTATTCAACCCCTACAATCAAAATACTTCGTAAAATCCTTAATGCTCCTTACTTTGTCACAAATAATCCATAAAGGCCTTAATGTTCCACATGTTTCCGATTTGGCTCAATGCAAATACCTATCCTTCCATAATAAACTTCATAACCATCCGAATCCTCTTTTTTCTAGCCTTGCTTCCTCTTCGATTCCTGA
The DNA here is from genome assembly GCA_928085145.1 of Nezara viridula. Classification (NCBI taxonomy): domain Eukaryota; kingdom Metazoa; phylum Arthropoda; class Insecta; order Hemiptera; family Pentatomidae; genus Nezara; species Nezara viridula. The sequence goes on along the minus strand of OV725080.1, from coordinate 148,294,023 downwards.
TAACCCTCCGAGACGTCTGAAAAAGAAGGTGGGCTCGTGATCTTCTTTTGTAGACATATCATTGGAGTGCTACCAGTGGTTAGTTTCTCAACCAACTTTTTCATGTGATTATATTTCTGTATACACATTTGCTATTATAATTATATTTATACTATATTATTATAATATTTATATTTATATTATATTAATACAGTTGTTTATCATGAATAAAATTTATCAAAAAATTATTTAAAAAAAAATTATCGTTGGATTTTATTGGTTTATTTTGCCTATTGCTTTTACAGATGTTGTTGATCTTTGACTGCTAGAAAGAATATTCTCTAAATCGATCTATCTTGAACAACTGCTTTCCAGTTTTGTTTATCTGTCAAATTTTCAATTTCGAACCTCTTTTAAAGGAGTAAATAAAATAGTTTGTGTGTTTGTTTCGATGTCTAGGCGCGAAACATCCAGGTCATCGGCCCCCGATAAACTATATTACACTACTTTTATACTGTTTAGGTGGTCGGTACAAAGAATAAAAATAAAAAAAGGATTAAAAAAGAAATTAAAAAAAGGATAAAATTAGAAACAAAATAATTAATGTTTATATTTATATTTATTATTTTTTCTTGATATGTGGACTCCTGTTGTTTTGTCAAACGTGAGTCCAAGATATTGAACTTAATCAGTTTGAGAAATTTTGACGTTGTCGAGGTAAATAAGAGGACAACATTCACGTTCAAGAGTAAAATTAATGTGTTGTAATTTGTATTGGTGTAGTCGAATTTTCCTGAGCATGCACTAATCATGAAACTTCATTAATTTTAATTTTAAGGATTCTGGTGTCCTATTAAGATTGTTGTATCATCTGCGTAAATAATATATAACGGAGGACCGAGTAATTGAATAAATTGTCTGTTTCAGATTGTACTTATATTATAAAAAATATTATCGTTTATTTTATTTATTTTGCCTATTGCCGTTACATATGTCCTAGATCTTTGACAGCTTAAAGCAACATTCTCTACCTCGATCTATCTTGAGCAACTGCTCTTCAGTTTTGTTCATTCAGAGTGCATTATCTTAGTTGATTTTATCTATCCATCGGTTTTTGCCCTGGCACGTGGTTTCTTGCCAACTATTGTGGCATTCATTGTTGTGTAGAAGCTCACTGATGGATTGCTTCGTTCTACGTGTCTCGCTTATCCTAATCTTAACATAGAATTGTGAAATGTAAACTGATTATCTCTTTTTTATACAATTTTTCATTGATTCTTCTCCATGCGTTGGCACTATAATTTCCGATCGCTGCGGTATACCTCCGTAATCCTTTAAATTAAAAAATTGAAGAACCTCTAAAATCTTTGTAGATATATATAGTATTTTATACAGATAATTTTATTTTTCTGGAATGAGAGTAACTATCAATTCGCCATTTACTGAAAAACGGAGATGGTTATGTTTGATTTAATAATTAAATTTTATTTGGCGTAAACCTATGACTTCTTGTCCTACAGTATCCTTCAATAATATTCCACTTATTCCAATTGAACAAATCTTCTACTTGGAATCCGCATACAAGACAAGAAACTGCTAAACATTTTCGATTGCTCCAACGCTTGCTCGAAAAAAGCTCTGAACGTTCAATTAATTACAAATGAATCATATTTTCTTTTTTTGCTTCCTCATTACCAAAGGTAGGGAAGCATTGTGTTCGCGCGATAAGTTAAAAACAATTTTGTGCTCAGATTTGAAAATTTCCACAGTTTTACGTTTCAGACATCAAAGATCAATTTTGATTTGGCGTCTGTCGGTCTATCCATAGTCAAATTGATGTGACAGGCATATCACCTTGTACCGTTCATCCGATCATGAAATTTTCAGGGATTATGCGTTTGATCTGGGAATTGATGCGATTGAGGGAGTTCGTTTGATTTAGCTCAAAGTTAGAAAAAAGAAAGGTAATGGTAAAAAAAAAATAACTTAATGTCAATTTTATTAAATTCTGTTCACTAATTTCTCGTACATATGCTTAAATGTGTTTTTCTTGATGCGTCTATATCTCTGAAACCGCATGTTCGATTTGGCTCAAATTTGGTATGTATGAAAAGTTGCCAACACGTTGGCAGAAATGTGTTGATATTAGTGACACTATTTTAATTAAATAAAACAGTTATAAATCTTTCTTTTTTCTTTTTAAACTAAAATCCTGCATTGTTTTCAGAACAACTCAATAAAAGCTAAAAAAATACTAAAAACATAATATTTACGTAAAATTCATTTTAAATTAAATTACCTTATTGTTTGTTAATAGGTTATACTTCTTGGTATTCAAGTGGCCTGTAAATTGATTATATTTTATACTTGTCTATGAAAATAAGAAAAACTAATCAAAATTAATTTAAAATAAAAGTCATCAGGAAATGTAATAAGTGAAATTTTGATTAAATATTGTTTTATTATTTTTATATTATAAATAAATCAGTCATAAAAATGTCATGATTTTTCATATAGATGGCTGTTTCGACTTATGTCCCGTTAGATCGGTAAAGCAGGATATAGGAAGGGATGGATTTCCATAGGAACGAGGATCGGGTAATGAAAGATATAGATCAAATGGCGTAGTACATAGACCTCAAGATCTAGAGCGGGTTTTGTGGTAATGAACGGGAGAGGACTTGAATTGAAGGACCTCTATGATTTATGAGGGACAGCGGGATTGGATGACTTGGAAGAGGAAGGATGCCAGGAAATATTTACGACGGTAGGAAGGATAAAGCCACTTCAACTCTTCATAAAGACGAGAGACAGAGAGGTCCCTTTGGATCCCGAAGATGAAACGTACAAATTTAACCCGTTTCATCAGTAGTCAATCGACTCTGGGATCAGGAGACCCTTTCGGGGCATACTTTACATAATTAATTAAGACCATCTTGATTAAGATCTGGCGGTTAAGTTAAAAAAGTAAAATAAATAAATTATCAATTGTTATATTATTATGAAGAGAAGAATAGTTGGGGTGATCAATCAAATAAGAAGGCAAAAATAAATGATACTATTATTTTTGACATTAGCCGACGTTTCGACCTGAAGTTCAGGCCATCGTTAGGGCTAAGAAAAGAACCAGATAACAAGGTATGAGAAACATAAGTAGTGTAGGTAAAAAAATTAAAGTAAAATTCAGTTGTTAGAATAATGACAATAGTAAGAACAAAGAGATAAATGATAATAAGTGGTACAAAGTGTGGAATGATGAAGTAAACATAATCAAAAAAAGGTGACATAAGTATTAAAATGGGAATCTTAGAATAAAATGTAAACATAGAAAAATATGAAGTTATATAAGAAATGGAAATAAACAGTAAAATTAAGATATTGTGAATAGAATAGTTAGATAGAAAATTGAGATGTTGTAAAGTCTATCAAGATGTATAGACAACTTATAATATAATAAAGAGTTAAAACAGAACAGAGAGATGAAAGGAAGGAGGAAAGAAACTGAGAAGTCTGAAATAAGAAAGAGAATAACAAAGAAAAAGAAAAACACACCTGACTGCAAAGATGTAAATCGAAGCAATGAGCGTGTTAGTCAAGGAGGGGATGGAGAGAAGGGATGTATAGTGGCGTCATGTCCAACGGTTATCTGACGAAGTTTGAAGTTTGGTTATATTGGGAGCCGTGGTGGTCGAGCGAGGTAAGGCTCCTTCCAAAATTTTATATCAAGTGTTCAAATCCCCTTCGCGGGAATTAATAACACACAAATAATATATAAAAATTAATAAGTGTAGGCCATACCCGACTACTTAGACCACTAAGGCACGGGTTCGATTCCCGTATGGAGACGATAATGTCCCATACCCCGAGATTCACAGGGAGGTGAGTTACCCCGGTGTCTTACACCATAGCTCCTGGTCCTCCAGGTAGGGGGATAGGATTTATAGCTGATAATCCCCTATCCCATAAAAAAATCGATGGAAGATTGAAGTGAAAAATTGCTAAACATCATTCAGGAAAGTTCCTGATGAAGGGAGAGTTAAATGTGATCGTGTCCGGTTAGTAAACCTCGAGCTCCCTGAAAATCTCGAAGAAGAGAGTTAATTAAACGATTACTACTATCGCCTATAACAACCCCAAGCTACTGAAGGAGATTCATAACTTACACACAACAGGTGTAGGGAAAAAAATATTAACTCATGTAATCATGTTATGTTAATCAAATGTTTTCCTTTCTTATTCTTCTTCGTGGCGGTTTTTTTTTTTTTCACTTGTACAATAAACCAGTTTCGAATATCAGTTCAAAAGCACACTAGTGTGCTACAAACTATACAACTGCAGGATGTATTAGATAACAAACAATAGGACAATACTAAAATGAAGTTGGATATTTTAAGTAGACCAAGGCTGCCTGGTTATTATCAGCAAGCATAATTGCCACAATTGTCGTCAAGGAAACAAATGTTTCTGATTAGCAAAGACAAGTTTCTATTATTTCTAGGAATACATGTACAAGCTACTTGTCCTAACATTCAATCATATATTCCTGTATATTTTATTATTAAAAAAGAATCATATAAAGCTTTCGAAATAATCTAAAATATTCAATTATTCAATAGAAATAAATGAAACCATTTTAGAGAAAAGAGGTCAAAAGTTGTCGAGATTATTCATTATGCCGATTTATTCAAACGAGGAAAATATGTAAAGATGTCTTTATCTTGGGCCATTACTATTTCAATTTAGTAAAGGATATGCAAGGATCAGCCTTAATTTTTTCCTCAGACGGATTTTTTGTCTCCAAAATTAACTCGAGATGTAATACTATATTTTTTTGGCTCTCTCTCTCTCTCTCTTTTTTAAATACAATTACTCGATGATTTTTGCTATCATTATATATTATTTTTCAATAGTGATTTTTTACGCCATATTCTCTTTAATTTGTCATCAAACTAGTAATTGAGTCATCAAAATGAAGTTTACCTTCTCCTTCAGGTGGGAAAAGTAGTCACAATCCTGAGAAATTTCAGAGGAAAAAAAGGTGATGGAGGAAAAGAAACTTTTATAGCGAATAACTCAAAAAGTATATATACATTTTTTCGATTGCAACTGTAATTGAATCAATGAGTATAAAAACAATGAAAGTCCACATTTTAAAATATTGGAACAATATTTTTTATAAACTTATCGATTATATTTATCGATTAAGTAACAATTGATTTCCTTATCTTATGATACGTTGCATTATGTCATTTTCTTATTAATTTGGCATTTAATCACTTAAAAATATGCTGTGCGAGTTTTTTGCATGGGCCTACTAGCGTACCTTAAATATGTAACTTCAGTTTTGGAAGATTTTTCCTGGAACTGGTTTTGATTTTTTTTTTTTTTATCATTTGGATAAACGTCTTACTTGGAATCCTCATACTAGACTGAAACAACAAGAAACTGCTCGACGTTTCCGACTGCTCCAACACTTACTAGACAAACGCTCCAAACTTTCTATTAATTACAAAAGACTTATCTACATAACTATAATAAGACCTATATGGACATACGGAGTTGAGCTTTGGGGCTCCACCAAACCATCGAATTCCTATCGTATCCAATCCTTACAATCCAAATTCCTCCGTAAAATCCTTAATGCTCCATACTTTGTCACAAATAAAACCATTCATAAAGACCTTAATGTACCATATGTCGCTGATTTAGCTCGAGCCAGATATCTATCCTTTCATGATAAACTTCAGTCCCATCCAAATTCGCTTGTTTCCACTCTTGCTCTTGATTCCTGATAATCCTCCTAGGCGTCTGAAAAGGAGATGGCCTCGTGATCTTCTTACTTAAAATTATTTAGAGAGTGCTACCACTGGGTAGTAACTCTTCAAGCCTGTACATGCCATTATTTATATCTGCGCATATTTACTTGTTGTATTTGTATACAGTTGTAAATTCCATTAAATAAAAAATAAAAAAAATTTTTTTACGTTCAATATATTTTTTCTTGTTATATATTTAATATATGAACAAGTGAAACTAAAAACCAGTAATTAAGTAATCAAAATGAAGTTTACCTTCTCCTTCAGGTGGGAAAAATAGTCACAATCCTCTGAAATTTCAGGGGGGAAAAGGTGATGGAGGAAAAGAAACTTTTATAGCGAATAACTCAAAAAGTATACATACATTTTTTTCGATTGAAACTATAATTGAATCAATGAGAATAAAAACAATGGAAGTCCACATTTTATAATATTGGAACAATATTTTTTATAAATTTAAAAATGTAGAACTAGGCAGTGAGCACAAAAACAGTACGTTAAGAACAATCATAGGCCCTAAACTGGGCTTGGTAGAAAATGAATGAGGGAAAAACAGTATGATTCCATGAACTAATACTGATCTTTCCCTCACCGCGTGCTCACAGTAGTTGAGAGGCATTTTTCAATGTTGAGAGGCCAAGACATATTAAGAAGCAGCAAACTCATGAGGAATAAGACTTCAAAAAATATTTCTTTACAAAAGGCTTACGATGAACAAATTGCAATAAATTCTAAGAAGATTGCAGATATTGTACAGCTCATGAAATATATCACTATTCGAACCCTGAGTTTTACCACTGCACTCGAGAATGAAAAACTACCAAATAACAAGAAAATGAGTAATTGTTTTTCTTTTCTGAAATTAATCTTGGTGTAAACAATCACATTTTATTTATATTTATTGTATTTCTATATTACTATTGTTTCACTTAATTTTTTTTTAAGAATAAAAGCATTCCTTTTTGCTTCCTCACTACCGAAGGTAGAGAAGCTTTGTATTCGTGCCAGAGTTTTAAAAAAAATGTGCTCAGAATCGAAAATGTTCATTCCCGTTTTACGTTTCAGACATCAAGGCTATAATTTGATTCGGCGTCTGTCTGTCTGCAGCCAAATCGATGTAACGGGTGTATCCCCTATTACCCTTTATCCGATTTTTATGAAATTTTCAGAGATTTTGGGGGTTGGCATCTAGATGGTCTCATATCATTTTTATCAAATTCCATCCAGCAGTGGTGCACGGGTAAATGTATTTTCTTAAATTTTAGTCGTATTAAAGTTATAACAGTTTCAGTGATATTCGAAAAAAATTATGTGAGGGACCCCAACATTAAGCATGGAAACAGTGCTATAGCAAGTGCTTTCACAGTGAAATAGCAAAACAATGCTAAGCTAGTTCAACAAGAGTTAACAGATATAGTTGTTGACATATTACAAATAGGATAAACAATCCACTTTAGGTATAATAAGAAGTGTATCATAATGAAGTAATTTTTTTTTCATTGATTTTTACAACTGTATTATATAAAAAATAAATACAACTAGTAAATGTGCACTCAGGAATAAAATAACATGAAATCGATTGTTGAGAAACTACCCACTAATAGCACTCAAATAATAAATTTACACAAGAAGATTACGAGGCCACATTCTTTTCAGACGCCTCGGAGGGTTATCAGGGATCGAGGAGGGAACAAGGTTAGAAACGAAAGGGTTCGGATGTTTCTGAAGTTGGTTACGGAAGGATAGGTATCTGGATTGGGCCAAATCTGAAACATATGAAACATTAAGGTCTTTATGGACGATTTTATTTGTCACTAATTAAGGAGCGTTGAGGATTTTTCGAAGGATTTTGGATTGTAGGATTAGATACGAGAGGAATTCGATGGTTTATCATGTATACTCTATCTCATGTTTTTAAAAAAGCCATGAAATACCATACATAGTAAATATATGATAAATAAAAATATTATTTATTTCTATTTCATCTTGTAGCGTAAGATGTATTATACTCTGTTGTTACCTGGAGGTAGTTCCAGGACCCTCTTTCTGGAAGGCTCATCCATCAAGGCAATGATCCTTGACTGACAGCGCCGCTCACAAATTCGGTTGACTTCAAGCGTTAATAGTCGATAAGTCGGACGACAATGGTAATCATCTATGTAACTACGAAAATGTTCATGCATAAATAGTCATCTTATAAATGGTCTAAGAGAGATAAAGAAATAATCAGAAGTCGTATGGACTTATTGTTAGAAGTGGTTTCACAACAAGGATATATTCTGATGTGATATTTATTTTTAGAAGGATAATCTTAACACAAAATTGTAATAAACATACATACACAAAATTTTTATCAAATAAACTGTGGTTAGCTATAACTACAATACTACTTATATAAAAAATATTCGCCTAAAAATTAATAAATTTATTTTAAGTATAGAATACGAATATTAATTCAGCAAAAGTTTCCATACATATTCATAATATAAACCTGAAATAACTGCATTGGATGTAACTAATAATAACTATGTGTGGTAGTGACTAGAAGTGTGGCCTGAGTCCACTGTAAAATGACATGAACGTCAAATCCGTTATTTTCAAACCTTTCTGAGCTCTATTGATAAAAGCTAGTAACATACGTTATAAACTATTTTTGAAGTGAAAACTTCTTTAGACGCGTTTTGTAGAGACTTAATTAGATTGAACCGTCAGATATCCGATGTGTTACCCTCGGGTAAAGTCGGCTGAAGTCAACTAATTGAATTATTTTTGCATATGGATTAAAATATCTCAAAAAGTAAAAATCGGATCTGGATATTGTTGGTGAGGGAAATGTTTAGTATTTCCCTCTCTTTGTAATGACCTATTGTTCCAAATTGTATCTTAACGCGACGCCTTGTTAGAGAGCCGAAAAGGGAAAAAAATAGTATAGAAAACCAAACTACTACGAGTTTTATTGAAGAAATTGATTAAAATATCTCAGAAACTACAAATCGGACCTGCGTAAGTTAAGCAAGGGAATCGTACAGCGTTTCATCCTCTCTGTAATGGGCTATTATTCAAAATTGTATCTTAACACGACGCCGTGTTAGAGAGGTGACAAGGAAAAATAGCCATTATTCATCATTTATTGTTGATGTTTTCACTTCTATCTTGCGGTCTTAAGCACACAACTTATTTTTGTTTTATTGATTGACGATCGTGCGTGCTGAATAAAACGGAGAGGTGTCCGCAGGACGAACTTTTTTGATCTAGAAAATGTGTACAAACTGGTAAGTGTAAGATAACAAACGGTATGAGCTTGGAGGCTTGACTATATCCACACGAATTTTCTTTAATGCTAATTATCTTTGCAAAAATGCTTCAGAAAAATTACTTACTTTAAAATTTACTTATTTGTCTTTATTTTTAATAAAGAATAAATTATTTTCTATTCAATTATAAATATTTATGTTTTCAATAGTTTTTGAAATTTCTATAAGCACCTTTAGATATTCAATAGAAACATGGAAAGGAAATGATCAATTTGTTTATAAATGTTATTTTCCATTTAATTTACAACTTATCTCCTTTTAGCAGCCATGCAGCTGAAAGGAAATAAAGGCTAAAATAAAAAATATATATTAACTTCACCAAAAGAACGAATGCTGAAATCAATCCATCATTCCCGCTGTCAACCGTTATCTCGTGACAATTGCCAGATAACCAGATATCTGCACAATTCAGGTCCTTTCTGTACCCGACTGAGTGCTGTGGTACACTCAATCCAATAAGTGCTACAGTCAACCTTTATTGTTGACGGTTCGCTTATGAATAAGGAAAGTTTAACCAATTGTTGAAGGCCGATTCTATTATATCTTCAATGCGATTTACAGTTAGGAAAATATTACAATGGAATACAATAAAAAAAAAAAAAATTGAGATGGAACTAATTGCAACAAATAAAATCCCAGTTTTAAATGGTAGGTAACGTTATCCTGATCAACGTATTAAAAATATATTTTCGCATGAGCGCCCAACGTGGAGTGTTTAATAGACATCTTGAAAAATGTATTATCATAGGTGTATAAGTAAGAATATTTTTTTCCAGTGAATTTCTCCCATTTTATTCCACTCAATTACATCCTTGCATCATAACGTTTCGGGATCCACTTATATCTCATCTTCAGACTAGAAATTACAACATATCGCTATTAACAATTATATATGCACAATAAAACATTTATCAATACAACTAAAATCAACAATAATTTAATTTTTATTTTATTTTGCCAATCTTACCAGTATCCTGCATCATCTTAATTCTCCATAAGACTTGTTTTATTTTTGTCGTATTGCTAAAAATATATCAATTTTAAATTTATTATTTATTTAATTATTACTATTATATGTATTTTATTATTTTCAATGTTGAATATATTACCTGGAAATCTTATTTCAGTCTCCTCTAGGGAGAGTCTAGTCAGATACTGAAAATTAATCTTTAAGCAAGGGATCAAACTCCTATTCGTATATTTATTTTTATATATCTAATTTGTTTATAAGATAAGCATAGATGATGCGGGATACTGGTAAGATAGGCAAAATAAAATAAAAGTTAAATTATTGTTGTTTTTAGTTGTATTGATAAATGCTTTATTGTTCATATATAATTGTTAATTGCGATATGTTGTAATTTCTAGTCTGAAGATGGGATATAAGTGGATCCCGAAACGTTATGATTCAATGATGTAATTGAGTGGAATAAATGGGAGACATTCACTGGAAAAAATATTCTTAATTATATACCTAGAACATAAGTATCTCCCTGAGGACAAATAAAGAAAGTATTATCAATCTTAAAATAAATATTAAAAAAAGGATGCTATTATATTAGAGGAAATTTCAAAATAATTTTAAAAATATTTTGATTATCTTTTTACTAAAATGTTTAAAACATATTTTAGTATTAACTTCCTCGCATTATTTTTTATTGAATTAATAAGTTATTCTGTCACGACTAGAAATTAGGAGTAGTAATACTACTTAGTAATGTAAGGTTCCTCTGCACGATCTTTGTATATACACAAATAAATTTATATGTATGTTTATAATTTGAAAAAAAATATATACTTTATATATATATATATATATATAATGGATTTAAATGGATTTATTTTAAATCAAATCTCATATTGATTTTCATCTTGAATCCTAGATCCTTTTGTTGAAGATTCTTTTTATAACCAGTTATGGACACGTAGGACTTTAAATGTGAATAATAAGCTTCCTTGTTGATTTAAAGGTTCCATTTTTTTCTAGATTGAAAAAAATGGCCTCTATTGACAATTGTATGAATATATTAATAAATAAACAATTAGAATAGAGGAATCAAATATATATAAATGAAGTGGGTTTGTTAAATATTCTTTTCCTATTCGTATTATTGCGAAAGTAATATAAATGAAAAAATAGATTTACTATTTATATAAAATTTTACATATGTGTAGATATATAGTTTGTAACCATTTCCCTAAAGAGGACGGAAACTGCGAATTAATTCATTCTCTCTGAGGCCAAGTTCAAGGCCACTACTTCCATTATTTATTTGGATTTTTGATCCCAAGTCTTTTCTTTTTTATTTCACATATAATATTAAATCAGTGTTCATGTTAATTTTATATTTAAATTAATATATCGGTACATATTATTTTAGTTATTAATATTTATATAAATAATCCATGGTTTGAGAGTTAAAATTTATTCTTGAATGAGTTAGATTAATGACCTCATTATGCTGAATGTAGCGTAAATAATTCAGTAAGGTATTCATTCATTGTATTCATCTAATAGTTCGTTTGAAATTAGCATTCTTGAACTATTTGAGTCATTTATGTATACCATATGGAACTATTTTCAAAAATATTGCAAAGTACTTAATTTTCATCTTTTCGCTTTTAGTTAAATTAATTTATTTTTAATAATGTCGAAAAACCAAAAGAAAATTGTATTTTATTTTTTGTCTTGAGACTTCATAAAATATCATTCGATTTGAAATGGAAATCTTTTAAAAATAGATAAATAAACATTTAAAAAATAGATTATAATAGGCAATAATTTAGATGTTTTGAAAAAAGAAGTTAAAGCTCCAACCATTAAAATTTATAGTTTTTATTTATTTAATAAAAACAACAATTTAAAATATTTAACTACAACCAGCCACTAAGTTGCTACTGTAAAACATGCATAAATATAATTATTAAATAAAATACGAAAATTCCCAGTTGCTTCTTTTTTTCAATTATTGTTGGCTTTCGAAAAATGGGGGGAGCACATTTTTACATAATTATCGATTTTTGGGAAAACATTCAAACAAGAGGAAACTAAACTGTTTTTTTATCATTTTAATTTCATTTGCACCATTTTAATAAGAAGAAAGCAAGAAAATTTCCTTGTAGCGTGGAGGTATGCGCCATCTTCTTAGGAAGGAGGTAAACTCCTAGTTTAATTTAAAATTTTTTATAAATGTATCTAAAATCTAAAAAAAAAATATATTCGTGGATTTAATTTAAAACATTTGCCGATTTGTAAAACCTATTTTTAATCTGCAATATTTTTTAAATTGTATACTTTCGTGTTTCATGAAAGTCCTTTTACTAATGGAGATATGAAATTAAATATCTAATTTAAGCTATTCATTTTCTATATTGTTTTCAAAATTAAATTAATAAAAATATATGGATTTTAGGCTCCTATAAGAAGGCAATTATCAGTTAACTTTTTGATAAGGTTACCATAGGAAACTTTTTTTTTACACAAAACATTAACATAACATGAATATTGAAGTTAACCTTTGCACTTAAGTCAGCTGTTTCTTTCGGAATAATGTTTAAAATATCCAGACGCGTAGGCTCATTCCATATTTGGCATTAATACCGTTAATACTCTGAACTTTATCTGATATTTGCATGTATTGTTAGGGAATAAATCAAAAGAGATATTAATTTTATAAATATTTAATAGTTACGCATATTTTTGAAATATGCATGTGTGATTAATTGTTATTGTTGTTATAAAAAAAGTCTAAAAGTCAAAAGGTCTAACTCTTTGTAAACTTTGTAGTGAAATAAAAGTGAGTTTATTTCAAATACAGAATACTCAACTTTATTGTATTTCGAACCTAGTGATCAGATATGCCGGTTAGTTATATTTTGACCCCTTACCCGAATACGTATACATAAATATACATTGGAATTATAACTGATATATTGGCTTACCTTAAGCCTTACGAAAATAAAAACTTTTTTTGTAGTATTTATTATTTGAAATTAATCTGAAGTTTTTGAAATATGAAGAAATAAAATTGTATTATAACCATTTGTACTGCTGATATGAAATGAAATCGGTGATCTACATATAGTGAATTTCCCTTTTAAGTGCACTATTCTGTATTTTTTTTTCTGATTTCACAGAGAGGTATAGAAAGTAATCAACAAAGTACTCAGTGATTTATGATGAATTGCGCATTATGTTTTGTTTTCGGAATCTCAAGAGATACACATATTACCCAGTATCACACCGAGTTAAAATGGCTCTATACATCCTATCGTCGCCAGTACTTTCTAGCTACCTTTTTGTACCAGATCATTAGAACTCATCCTATATTTTCCACAGCTTACAATTTAAATACTTCATACAATCCTGTCATACTAGATCTCGTACTTCAGACCTCTATCTCCCTCCTCGCCGAACTGCAGCGTTTGATAAATCATTTGCAATTCAAGCCACTTCTTTCTGGAATTCCATCCCTGCTGATATTCGACGAGCACCATCAGTTTCCTCTTCAAACCTATTTTCTTTAAACACTTACTCCTTTCTCAATCCGCCTGATTACGAAATATACCTAAGAGAGCTATCTAAGTACCCCCAGAAATTATTTCTGTTATTTTAGTTTTGTCTGTTTGTATTATAAATATGTACGTTTTTTCTGTCTTTATCTCTCTCTCTTCTGTATTTTTAATTTTAAATAACTAATGTTGTAAATATTATTTATACTAGTAAAATTTTATTTATGACTACATATACATGTATTCAGTACTTATAATTTTTCTTTTTTTTTTTTATTGATGATATTTACAACTGTATTACAAGTAAAAATACATTCAGTAAATGTGAACAAAGGAATAAAATAGCATGATATCACTTGTTGAGAAACAACCCACTGGTACCACTCTAAAAATGTATTTACAAAAGGAGATCTTCTTTTCAGACGCCTCGGAGGAAATAATTTGTTCTAAAGGGGCAACAGTCCCAGAATAATAAAATATATATCCATTCATTCATTCATTTAATTTTATAAGCTATATTTTTTTAAAATAATCTTTATTAATTTATATAGTATTACTTATAAAAAAAAATTCATATATGAAAAAAAAAGGAATTTTAGCCTAGCGTTAGTTACGTACAATTACTTTATATTTAATAATCATTTTGGAATGAAAATTGTGATTGTTAAATATTGTATTAATAGGGGCAGACTTCGGCAGGAGGGCGATGTTCTCCCTCTCTAATAAAAATAAAGAGTGAGCAAGAATATCGTTTCGTCCCTTCCCCCAATATGAACAAAAATCAAATCAAAATCAATAACATATAATCAATTTGAATGGATAATAGCCCGTGGTAAAGATCCCTTTTTATCATATTATTGATAAAACTGAAACTTCTTAAATAGCTTCATCCCCTCGGAATTAAAGCGTTTTCGATCTGGAGATGGTCAAACTTTGTCTATTTAATTAGGTACTAACAATTCGCAAACAACCATTTTCTTTCACTTGAATCGTAAGATAATTAAGATAAAGGCACAAAATCGAGAAAAAAGCCGTTTGTCTTGACCTACACTCCCAAAATGTGAAAATAACAATGTCGTATAGGCCAAACTGCCTAATATTTTTGTTAGGACACCTTTTTCTTTTTTTATTTCGTGATCAAATTATCTGACGATGCAAGTGGGAAGCAAATGGGTATGTACGAGTTTTTATTACCTAATTTAATAGACCAAATTTGGCAACCTCCAGGTTAAAAAAAAAAACTAATTCCTACACTTTTCGTAAATAAAATAGTTGTAGATTACGATGAGATGAAGCTATACACGAAGTTTCAGGCGGATGTTAATAATTTGATAAAAAGGGATCTTTACCACGTGCTATAAAATATAAAAAATTAATATCGACTATAAAAATAGGAAACTTCGATTAAATGGCTAAACTAAAACATATCCTGTTCGAATATTCCGCGATAGAATTCAGCTTTGAGATCGCGTCTGTTTTTATAAAAAAATAACATGTCTCCACTATTTTTCACCGAATATTAATAAAAAAATTAGTTGAATATTCCTTTTACTAAGGACTACAAAAAATATGAGAAATATTATTTCTCATTTGTCAGTATTTACAAAATTATGAGGAGGGACAGAACTAAAATCAAGAAAATTCCGCTTTATTGACGCCAGATAAATTAATTTACTGCTCGTTTATAATTTTTTTATCAGGTGAGTATCGATGCAATATAATACAATTGTATTAGTATTTTTGGTATTCAAGAACGATGATTTTTGCCAGAGATATGAGTAAAAATATAAAATAATATCTAAAGTGCTAGGTGGCATCATTGACCATCCATTTTGGATGGAAGCGGGCGTGGGATTTTAGGGAACTTTTCATGGTTTGTTCTACATTCGATAAGGAACCAATTCTCACATTTACAGACAATTATGAAATTTCTTGATATAAAATCCTCAATTTACTGGGCTAGCAGAAGTTTTTTTGGTTTATTATTTTTAATAATAAACGATTGTGATCGGCCAAAAAATTAAAAAAACTTGACCCTCTCAAAATTTGAGGTTTCACGTTTCAGGATGCTTAGAATTCAAAAAAACGAATAAAATTTTTTTGTCCGTCCGCTTATTATCTCCAAAAATACTGGACCTATTTTTTTTCAAATTTGGATATAAAATCAGAGGTCACATGAGGATGACCCTCCTTCATCGACATTACTATCTGCCTTTTGCTTTCAAAATGGCTGCCGAAAAACCTGCATTGCTATAGACTGTAGCTTCTAAACGTATGTACCGTTTTCAATGAAACTTCGCTAAAGTCATTTTCTCGGCGCCCTTTAATTTTATCTGTATAACATACTTCAACGAAAAGAAGCTGGAAAAAAATTACGAGGGATGCTAAAATTAAATTCCGAATAACTCAAAAAGTTTACGGAATTTCCTAAAAAAAAAAATCGTTAAAATCGGAAAATTAATAGCAAAGATATGGTCTCCAATTTTTTTACTTTCCTACCTATACTAGGTAAGGAAAGTATTGCAATGGGGTCAAATTTCCGACATGCGGTTTTCGACGGATCTATACGTTTCACAGTGCCCTAATTACGAAAAACACATTTTTAGCCATTGGTCTGTCTGTCTGTGCCAAGTTTTTCTCGGGAACTACTGAACCGATTTTGTTGCTTCTTTTTTTATTTTGTAGGATTATGCTTACTGATGCCTGTGACTGATATTCGTTGCTCCATGCGCAATGCCTTGCGCGCAATAAATGAAAAAACATGTTTTTCTGTAGACTGTAGCGCGGAAACGGCTCTAACGATTTTGATGAAACGTTTCTATGATGTTCTAATCATTGCCCTTTCAATTTTCGTATATAGACTAAATTCACGAAAAACTTCAAGAAAAAAAATTATAAAGAAAAGAAAAATGTTATGGGTTCTAACTCTCTAAGTATATATCATACTGTCTGAAAGGTAATGAAAGTCCCTACAAAGCTATATAAAAATCCTTCATTTTGGACAACTATTGACGAAGTTACAGCTATTCCAATGAAAGATTACGAGTTCATTTCCTGGTCTCAGAAAGGGGTGAATGAGAGAATAAAGATGACTAAGTGAAAGTAAGAAAATCTGCCCGCATCACAAAATCTTCACTATTTCCTCTACTTTTAACAGAAATTATTTTTTGACAATACTAAGCTATGGCAAAAAGTTTTTGATCAGCAATATTAGTGAGTATTGAAATTTTTACACTGATCTACCTTAAGTCGGTTTCATTGCTTTAGTTTAATCAAATAAATCGTACTCAAATTTTTTGTGTGTTCATGAACATATGTAAAGATATTAAAACTTTTCTGAAATAGGTAGGAAAATCGTGTGAGTGGAAACACCAGATTTTTTAATATATTCTACTCCAAATCTTATATCCTTTGTTTGGTTTTGTTAAATTTTGAATGTGTCACTGAAGTAATGTTATATTTTTTTTTAGCATATTACTAATGATTGAAAAAAAAGTTTAGTCCAATAATTGGAATCACCTTTTATTTTATTTATTTTTTTTTTGTAACTAGGTAGGTAATGTTACTTTAGATGTATAATTGTTTGGAAATAATAAACCATTGTGAAATCCAGTATTAATACAATCTGCCACATTGAAGGGCATTAAGACATGAGGGCTTTATGTATTCATTGATGAAAATTTGTAGGTTACGATAAGATGAAGCGGTTTACGAACTCTTAGGTGGATGTTAGTAAATTGATAAAAGGGGGTTATATTACCTCTCATATCACTTCAATAATATTGAGCTATTAAGGGTCTCTTAAATACATCGAGGACCCCTTAGAGCGCTCAAGATTCAAAAGGGGTCTGATAAGATTTGCGCAGGCGCCAGCTCGGATACCAGCTGACTGCTCCCTACTCCGCCTCTCTCCGACTCGTGCCGTGGTCGCGAGTGTTCTCGTCTGCTCTGCTTTCTCACTTCTATAGTAATAGTTTGTAGTTCGCGCGGATAGCTTCAGAAAACAACTCTATATACCTATATACATATATACACATAGTATATACCTAACGGCAACTATATACCTTAGCAGAGAAATAAAGAAAAAAAAAATGGAGTGCAGACAGGAGACGAAAAGATTCGAACCGGAGGATCATGACTCGACAGAGGTACACCAGGTGGTTGAAGAACAGCCAGGGATGCCCAAGAAAGTGACAGATATCAGAAATCTACAATTTATGCAGGTATTTCAAACCATATGTTACTCCGGTACGCTATACTATAATCATTCTCTCTTATCAGTCTGCATGTGGGAGATACTCCTGTATAAGGTTGTACGGACAGGAAACCTTGATTACACCGGCGTTTTGACATTAAACTTATCTTATCCATTTTTCAAAATAAATTTTTAAAAAGATATCAAAACTAATAAAACTCCTGTCATATTTTAAACAATTCAAAAAACATATATTTACATCTCTTAAAACCCTCAGTCTATATATTAATCATATATTAATTTTGTACTAGTAAATATAAAGTAAATAAACTTATACACAATACATAAATTGTTTCTATAACAACCATGAACACTTGGACTTCGAACTATTCTTATCCTATTCAAGTACTAATTCTTTTCATGCTGAAGATTTTTATTTATTTTTTTAAAACTACATACATTCGTTCCATATGTTTCCAAAAATACTATGAAAGCCTATTTTTTTTATCTATTTTGGTTGTTTTTAATTTAAATAATAATGAAAATGTAGAAAATAGTATTGAAAAAAAAGTTTAAGTATATTTTTTTATGATATCGTAAATTAGGGGGGTTCTGCGTTGTAAGAGGGGTTTGTTTACCCGATACGTAGTAACTGCGACACTCCCAGAGGGTGGTTTCTGTACGATGTTATGGATTTTCTTTGTTTAATAAAATTTAAAAACATAATAAATTCCATCAACAAATTAATATCATTATAATGAAATAACATATATAATAGATATATTCACTAATTTACCTTCTTATAGAATTTTTTCATTTTATACCACGTGTTAATGGAGTAAATTTAATTTTATTAATATATATTAAAATTATTTTTCAGTTAATTAGCAATAAATTCGATTAACTTCTACAATATTTTTTTTTGTATTTTTATATGATTCACGTATTTCTATGACTATAATTTTAATTCCATTGAATTTAATTGTACAAAACAATTTATTTTGATATAATATTGTTTCCTTTAAAAGAAATCTAATATATTTTGCTTTATATATTTAAGTAAAACATTAAACAAGGTATAAAGAATGTTTAAAAAAAAAACTATGTCATTGAGAATATGTTGACCAGTATAGAAAGGAAGAGCTCTGGGTACTAGGATAGAGGTTCGTTGCCCGGGGAAAATCAATGTGGCACAATTTTGTCTAGACGTTTCGATCATTGTTCTGTTATAGGGTTTTCTGTTTATTTATTCAATTTATTTTTTATATTCCATATATATTCTGTATTTTTATAAAATAATATTATTTAAAAAAGCCAAGAAAACAAAACATGAAACACTTTCATTTAATATATACTTGAAATTAGGTCAGCTCTTTGTACTTTCAGTAAAAGTAGGCCTGATTTTTTAAAATTCTTTTTAATAAAATAAATAATAACAATTATATTCCTATAAATTATGATATGAATATTTTATGACAGCTCATATTTATGAATGTCTTTTTCCTCATATTGTTAGATTTTCCTTTCTTTTTAATAATTGATTAATTATAAAATTATATTGTCAAATTATATAATAGAAACCCATATGCTGTGACATTTAATTTTAAACAATTTTCTTTTTTTGTATTTTTTATTATAAAAGAAATTGTCTTATAATTTATGGATATTAAACATAAAATAAAAACAAAAAACATTATAAAACGTTGATCTAAACTTATATTGGGTTTGAAACAGACAATTTGGTAAACGAATTAATGTTTATTCCGGTCAATTTCAATCATTTCAACGTTTCGTTCACTTGTTTCGCGTAGAATTTTATTTTATTTTTAATTTAAGGGCACATATGTTATCAAAATTACTAATAATTTAGAAACCCTTATTGAATTACTTCAATTCCATATTTCAAAACGATGCTAAATTACTTTGAGAATGTGTTAGATAACAAAAGGGATAATGTTTGGAATGTTTTGTGCCATGTAGTATCGTGCAATAGAATGCAACCTGCATGTTATCCCCACCATGTTTTTATTAGGCCAAGTATGTGAAAGGTTCGGCATACGTACGGTGTGCTGTATTGCTATGTATGGAAAGTTTAAGAAGAAATAAAAAAAAAATAGTTTGAATGTTTATAATTTCTTGCGATTTATAATGAAGTGAAAATATCGTTACAGAATTAGATTTTTTTTGTTTATGTAAACAAATTTTAGTAATTTTTTTGCTAACGTATTTTTAAAAATCTGAATTACTTTATCTCCTCGATATCTATAGATAATTTCATTCGGTCACAGTCCCTATCCAGTCACTTTTCTAGGTCAAATATATTTTATTTTAGTTCTATAAAAATAACTTTCCTCCATTGATAATATTTTCTATGATCTTAATAATCTATAATCTATGTATGCTATTCTTTTTAATTCAATACAATTTTATTTATTATATATTTTTTCCTTTTTCAGATACTACAATATAATATTGAATTATTTATTTCGTTTAAATATAAATATATATGTACAGAGATAAGAAGAATTTAAATATACTAATATTATTTAAAATGATTCCCTTTTTTTAAATATTAATTTATTTTAACCTTGAAAATTTTATAACGTTGACGTGATTAGCCTTCGTAGTATTTTTCTTTAACTTTATTTATATAATTTCTTCTTTCTATATATTTACTTTCTTTTATTCTTTTTTATACGATTATTTTCTATTTATACTATATATGTATGTATATCTGTCTGTTTATCTATTTTTTATTTATCTATAAATTTATTACTTCTGTTTTTTTTACTTGGTATTTTGGAATATTTTGGTTTTATGATTTTCATTTTTTTTATTAATTATAACTTTATGATTTACTATTTTATTTTTGCATTATTTAGAAAACTTTAGGGTCGTAATATTATGGACTTCTGATTTGTCTAAATTTTTAAGAAGAAATTCATTATTAGATATTTTTTGGTACTTCATTTTATTAATCACAACAGATACAAGTGATCTACAAATGAGAAAATATAAATAGTGTGACTAATATAAATTAATTTTTTTTCTTTTTTTTTTCTTTAAGGTGAAAAAAACATTTTATGTTTTGAACCATCCACAGTTTTTACTGTGTTGTGGATTCAACCCTTCGTTATTTTTTATAATATATTTCTCAATTAAAATACTAAACTTTACCCTTTTGAACAACCGAAATTCATACTTTATTGTGAAGAAACTTAACTGTGACTTATGAGGTCAGTTTATAAATAGTGTGCAGCCAATTTTGTCCGCTCCAGTTACGATTCCGTGACGTACTTAAAGGAGATATTTCATATCAGTGGTAACTGCAACTTTTTCAATCACTTATTTGTAAAATCAATATACATTTTAATTTAAAAGAGAATGGCAAATAATATTTTTTCATAAATCTTAGAATAGATTATATTTCGTTACTGAACGAATTTGATTTATAAATAATAATTAAATATTGGACATTCTTTATAAGGATAGCTTTTTTTATATAAATAATCAATAGCTGATAACAACTTATTAATTTATTAGTCAGTTAAGAAGTTTATATTTTCGTGTCATTGTTCAATGTAAAATATATTACTTACATACTAGTTCATATGTTATGGCCTATTAGAATTATTTATTCAAAATAATAAATTACAATATGTGTACAAATCACAATTGGCTCTATCTTTACTCAAAATGGCCCAACTTTGACAATTTATTTTC
The DNA here is from genome assembly GCA_928085145.1 of Nezara viridula. Taxonomy (NCBI): domain Eukaryota; kingdom Metazoa; phylum Arthropoda; class Insecta; order Hemiptera; family Pentatomidae; genus Nezara; species Nezara viridula. Next base: position 148,272,484 of record OV725080.1, on the reverse strand, counting down.
TCTTTGTCGTAAATTTGAAGTTTTCAAAATGGTAAATTATTAATTTTATACATTCAATCGCGCAAAGAAAGTTTCCTTTATTTATAACATCTTATTTGATTTTTTTTTAACGTTTTTATTTTTCCCATAAGAAGGAGAAAATAATTAATCTCAATCATTGGATTTGATGTAAAATTAACATCATCGTTTCAACTCGTAGACATTTAACATAATTATATTTAATTTAAAATTTAGTTGTTAAATAAGTTATTTTCTTGTTAATTCTTGTCAATGTATATACTATAATTATTCAGACCAAAATTGTTAAGATTAAATAAATTTAATCATTACTTACAATCTATTTATATATGTAATTCAGTAGTTTTTCGCAGTACCTTTTTTCAATGAGAATTTCATGGAGAAGTGACGAATCATAGTCACCTCCCTACAGAATTTTAGAAAAACAAAAATTGTAAACAAAAATAAACTTAGTTTGCGAATAACTCTAAAGGTATATAGTCTTTTCAGTGCACGCATAATGATTTGAAAGATTACTAAATTCCCTACAGATCAAAAAACATATCATCGAATTCAGACCATTATTATAAAAAATACAGCATATAATAATATGCAAATGTTTTTTATAATTATATCCTGTTTCTCACAATACGTTGCATTAACATTTCTAGTTCTGTTTTATAACCCTTAGCATTAACCTATTTCTGTTTTATTGTGCCAATCGTTTGCTGACCAATATAATATAACTTAATTTTGTTTTACATTGAAAATGTCATTTTATTGTGCTTATTTAGTAATTTAAGATAACTTGAAAAGGGTATGATGAATACCCCCTAAAATAAATTATAAAAGTAAAATGTAATCCTGTGTTAATTGCTGATTTCAATGATAATAAATACATATATGTGTTTTCTTTATTTGTACATAATTGTTATCTTCAGGAAACTTGAATAAATTTTATGTCCCAGAGTAAATTTTCTTTTCTATCTATCTAAATTATTTTTGAAATAGGACTTCATTATTACAAATCGTAAACTACGTAATATTTTTTAAGGTTCTCTTCCTCAGCTATTGCTCTTGATGAAAAGAAAAAATTGACTGTTACTAAACTTACTGTGAATACGTATTGTCAACGACATTTATAAAAAAAAAAAAAAAAAAAAATTGGTGCTGTGGGTTTGTTGTCACACAACTTGACAGCCTTTCTCTTATTCTTACGTCAGAATACTTTCTAAATTTGGAAGAAGCATCTCATTTGCCCTTGAATTATATAAACCGTCGTAAGATATGTTTCGTTGGTTTTTCTTTTGTTTAAGGATTTTTAAAAATAAAACTCAGCGTTGAAATTGTATTTCATTTCATGACTATCCATTCTGAGAAATTTACAAGGTTATTTAAAAACAAAGTCGAAAAATTCACTTGAAACGAACATGATATGAGTAGCCATGTTTATTTTGTAAAAAAAATTATTCCTATGTATTTTAGTCGGTGGTACTTATCCCTTTTTTATCGAATTATTAACATCCAGCTGAAACTTAGTAAATAGGTCCTTCTCATAGTCACCTGCAAATATGTTATTTACGAAAATTCTCGGGATCGGGGCGTTTTCACTCTGGAAGTAGGCGGCAAATTTTGTCTATCTAATTAGGTCCTAAAAACTCGTAAATACACATTCGTTTTCCACATGAATTGTAAAATAACTCAAGCACAAAGTCAATAAAAAAGGTGGTCTTTGGCGTGACCTACATCCCCAAATTGTCAAAATATGTATAGGCTTATATAGACCAGGAGGTTATACTGGCCATAAGGCTCAATATTTTTTAAGGCCACCTTTATTCATGATTTTTTCCTGAAGTTATCTTACGATTCAAGCGGAAAGCAAATGGGTATTTACGAATTTTTAGTGCCAAATTAAATAGACAAAGTTTGCCGACTTCTAGATTGAAATCGCCTCAATTCCGAAAATTTTCGGATAAATAACTAAAATATTTGCAGGTTACGATGAGATGATTATTTACGAAGGATGTTAATGATTTTGTAAAAAGGGATCTGTACCACAGATATTCCTTAATATCTAGATTCTTAACAATTTAGTGGTTTTATCCTCTCAATAATCATTCTCTCTTGTATTTTTTTTGCAGAAATTTCACTCTTACTGACTAAAACTGTTGAAACTTCGGAATCGAATTGATAATCAAAATGTATTTGATTTTTTTTTTTTTTACCGATTCCCGAACTCTGTTTTCCCGAATTCTCTATTTTCCATTTTTAAATAATAACAATGTAAAAAAAACTAGAGATAATTTCGCCTTTTAAAATACCTGAAATTTATGACCGTCAGAAAATTAAACCTAAAATAGCTTTAAAATATATATATATATATATATATATATATATATATATATATATATATATATATATATATATATATATATATATATATTAAAAAGTACACTAATCATTTAATATTTTCCTTTAATATTTAAAGTTTCAATACCTTTGGTTTAATTTTTACTTAAAATTATCTCTTTAAATAATATTGCTACTAATTAATCAATAAAGTTTCTCATAAAAAATTAATTGTTAAGAATAAAACAAACTGTAATAAAAAAAAATAATACCTGCATAATAAATTTGAATCCATAAAATCCAAACGATAAAATGAAATAAAAACTGAACATTTTGCGACTGAATCGTAGTTTATAATATCTAATCTAATTTATCGATTATAATTAGTATTTCTAGTATTCCAATATAAATATATATTTTTTTAAATGTCTTTTTATTGGTAAATAATACATTTTGCCACACTAAAGGGAACTGAGTACTATAGCTGAGTGAGGCTCATTCATACAATATATACAATACAAAAACAAAATATAAAAAAAATCAGATAAATAAAATATATCTATATAACAAGGCAAAAAACTAAGGAAATAAAAAGAAAACAAGGAAATGTAACTTGAAGATAAAACTAAATAAAATACAGAAATTTGTAGTAAAAAAAGAAATATATATATATATAAGTAATAGAAATAAATAGATAAAAAAAATATAAATAAATAAAAAAAATTAAAGTATACAAATTTCAGAAAAATCACAATGTAGATTTGTTAATTTGCAAGACTTATTAAATGTACTAATAAAAACATACGTCCATAATATGTCAGTTTATTCTTCAAATGTATTTATAGTTAATTACTTTTCCTAATAGAACTTGGGCTATGGCCTCAGGAATGTATTTCTTAGAGGTTTTAGGAAGTAGTTTGTTTAAACGCTTATTTTATGTGTCAATCATGAGATAAGAAGCAACTCAAAAATTTGCACGCGAGACTTTCTCGTGACCCAAACCCACTAACACAGTGACTGTCGTAGCTAGAATGTCCACTCTAAGGTGTCCGGTATAGTTGAGTAGCAACATATCACCCTCAAACATTATTATAAATGTATAAAGGAAAAAAAAAACTGTACCACTGCAACATAAACAAAAAAAAATGTAATTAAAACATTTGACTATTGGTTGCATTCTTGTATCTATTTTAATTATTTTTCTATACATGTAATTCCTTTTTTTTTTTTTATTTGTTGTTGTTTTTCCACTACAATCATGAGTATAGTTGAGAATATTTTATTTTATTTTTTAATTGTTCACATATTATTATTTAAGTTGTTGTATATATTGTTTGAATCTTTATTAAGTTAGTTTTTAGCCACACGTATATTTTTTCTTTTGTAACTGTTCAGTATTGTTATTCTAAGAGGACATCGCCCCAGAATGAAGTTTATTTTTTATTCCTATTTCTACACCGTTTCCAGATTTGTTTTATTAATGACGCTAAAGCTCGTCAAAGGCTACAATCCAAAAAATAAAATCCGTTGAGAAACTACGGAGATAAAGGCACCGACATTTTTTGTCTTTGCCTATCTATATATTGAAAAAAAATACTCAATTAAAACATGATTTCAAATTACAATCAGCAGTATCTTTGCTAAATATGATCCGATTTTGATTATTATTATTTTTTTTTTTTAATATATGGTGTGAATGTGCTCTCAGAACTCTATTATAAATGTCCTTTATTGAGACAGATTGTAATATTTATCAATAAACAAAAAAAAAATTTTTTTTAATATATAGGGAATTGAGAAAATACTCTAATCAAAATGGGTGTAATGAGTATACCATAAATTGTGTGTTTTTTTTAGTTTTGCACTAGTAAAGTTTTTTTCTCCATAATGTTTCTGGAGGGAATTTGATTATTTTTTCGCACTTGAAGGATAATGATAACCTTCAAAATGACTGTTCAGTCATTGAACTTGATAAAGAATTAACGAACATTTGGCGTATTGACAAAAAAAGTTTAGAGAAATAATGTGATATTTTAATTTCTTAAAGGACTACGCTGGGTCATCTTGTCGAAATATTCCCCACTAGACCCGTCGTTTTTTTTGATGCCTCATAATTTTTTGAATGACTTTTTTTTAAATTTCAGTAATTTTTTAAATCATGATTCGTCACTTAACTATGAAATTTCTTCTCGATTGATGGCTCATTCATGAAATCAATCTCTCCTTAGAACCAGAAAAGGGTTCTCTGCCAGTACAAATTGGACGATATAAATTTTTAAAATAAATTATATACTATAATTTATTAATTTTAATTATGCATGAATAAAAAACAATTGATGTATTTTAGAAAATATTTCATGACAAAAAAAAATCTAACCTTGTATTTAGTTTTAGAATTTTAGAGGAAAATTAATCGTCTCCGCCACAACCAATTAAATATATTTAGATTAAATTGGATTGAGGATTAAATGAATTTGTTGGCTTTAAATGTTTTAGTTACTTAATGATACATTAATTACGACACCTGCCAATGATTATTCCCTTGATTAATTTTATATATACAAATTTATTTAGTGTCATTTGTGGCTTTTATATTTATTTTATTTTAATTAATTATTTGTAAAGAATACCATTGTGTTTTTGTGGTATCTTCTCTGTTCTTCATCGACTGTAAATCACTTATGTCGTACTTCACGGGCTCTGGTAGGTATTTAAACTGCTTTACAGTTTGGATATATCCGCAGGGGTGCCTAGAAAGGGGTTTCATTGCAACAATTTTTGGGGGGGCCATATTTTGACGAGTTTTTGAATTTTTGTGGGATTAAAATTTTGATGGGGTTATGAATTTTCGGACTATATACCACAGCAAGTGCAATTGTGTATTTTTCTATTTCAGCTTTAGCTTGCTCTGTTTTTAAGAAAAAATGAGCAATAAAATATCTTGTGAGGAGAAGGTTAAGGTTCTTGCGCCATCGACTTTGAGGAGAATGGACACTCCTGTATTTATGTATTTAGTTGTACTTTTCTTTTCAGTTTCTAGGTTATTGGTCATCATTTTTATTTCTCGATGGATATATTTATTCCTATTATTTTAAATCCCGATTAGATATTATTTGTATGATTTATCTTAAAATGTATACTTTTTCAGTTTTTTACAAATAATATTTTTTTTTCATAATTACTTCTTTTTCAATTTTTCATCTGGGTGTTCAGCATATCGCCTGTTAGTTCAAACGGTCGTATGTCACAATTGAGTTTTTTTTTACAAGGAAGCATGAAAACTGATTATTTCTTTTTGATTTATGTAGGTATATATATAATATACATAATTACATGTATGAAAACTTTAAATTATATATATATATATATATATATATATATATATATATATATATATATATATATATATATATATATATATATATATACTCAAATTGAAATAGTAATTGTGTTGCCTTGACCAAGAACTGCAGTTACATTCCTCGAGATCATCCCGATCTGACCGTTAAGCTAGGCAGACTCATTCTTCTGCCTTTTGTTATGGCGATTCTTATCTGTGTCATGGATCTGATATTGTGGAGGAACGGCTCGAAGGAATGCTTTCGTAATTTGTAGATAATTCTTTATATGTTCTGTTCATTTTATATTCATTCATTCATTTTCAATTTGATATTTTCCTCCCCACCCCCGAAAAAAGTTGTAATTATTTTTTTTTAACTTTATTTCTTCGCTCATACTTGTCAAAAATACTGCAAACCAGTGTAGCATGCTAAGTAGTATAATATTTACTCATTAGTAGGTGTGAGAGAGAGGAGTACCCAGCGGCATCCCTTCCATTATTGATTTCCTTCATTCATCTTCTTTATGAATATTATTTTTATGAGTATGTCCGTGTACGTTATGAGCCATTTCCGGAGGGAAAATGGGTTATGACCAATATTGTGTTTTTGTTAAAGTGTTGTTGAATAAAAAGGAATTACTCAAAAACTACAATTACTCCACAAAAAAAAGTACACCATCGTAAAGTGAACAAAGTTTGTCTGAAGAAACAGTGATTAAATTTACTAAAGTCAATAATAAAAAGGACTTTCAGGAGGTCTAATTTTTACTGAGGGATATTACAATCTGTCACAATAAAGGACATAAAACAATACAGAAAAATAATAATCCTAAAAATAAATTTATATAAACTAAAAGAAACTAAGCTAATGAAAATAACTACCCAAATATCCACATGCTTCTATACAATATCTAAAAGAAAAAAAAAAAAAAAATCATTCACTGAAGATATCCCAGCCAGGCCTTTCTCCCCACTCATAGATGTAAATATAGGACTTACTGGTATTAAAAACCAGTAGAGGCTGAGAAGAGGCGCTTTAATACATACATGTCTTCAGTTGAGAATCTGTGCATTAGTACCCTTTAGTACAATTAAAGTACCCTTACACTAACAGCATATCTCTGAACAAGGGCAGTTGTATTTATTTATCCTAAACAGTTCTTGTGCAATTTCTTTGTATTCAATAAAAAATGTAACATCCTTTAGAAAAATACAAAATTGGTTTTAACTCCTTTTATGTTAGGAATAGACCCATCTATCAAATGAAATGTTTTGTTGTAATTTTTGTCCAGAATTACGCCCTAGAGCTAGGCCATGAGTTTCAATAATTGATAAAATGTCAATAATTGATAACTTTTAATGTAAAATTTAAATGAAACTGTTGTTATTGCAATCCTACAAAATTTATGCACTATAGTTTTGTTTTCATTAACTTTAGCAACTTATTTCCTATTTGTTAAAAACACAATTTATATTATTTTGTTTATATTTCAGGGGAACATAACCCACTTTCATAACATCTTAAAATCATTCTATACTATGCTCAATTTTGCATTAATTCAAAAAAAATATTTACATATTATAATTTTCTTTTCTTTACATTTTGTAGTAAGTCTAAGTCTAAAATATTAATACAAAAATTTAAGGAATATCCTATTTTCATGCTTCAAGTTTGTTAATGATGCTCTGAATAAACTGTCTTCACAATTGGTAATATGTTGAGATATTCTTGTTCATATTTTTATTTAAGTTTCTCCTATATATATACCGTTTCATGATAAATTTTGTTTGATGCAGATTTGAATTATAGTACAGAATGGTTTTAAGACGGGAAACATTCCCTCAAAACGTTAACGAAATGATCTAAATTTTTTTTTTTAATAAATGATAAAAATTTAAAAGAAATTATGCTGTATAAGTTATTGAAAGCGATGCATAAAAGGCTTTCCAGAAAATTAAAAAAATATAAAAGTTTTGTTGAACTTCTAAACATTTTTTCATTATTGGTTTGTGATCGACCAAAAAATTCAAAAGCTTGACCTCCTCTCAAAATTTGAGGTTTCACGTTTCAGGAGGCGTAGAATTCGAAAAACGAATAAAATTTTTTTTGTCCGTCCGCCGTCCGCGCATTTTCTCCGAAACTACTGGACTGATTTTTTCAAATTTTGATATAAAATCAGAGGTCACCCGAGGATGATCCTCCTTCATCGGCATTACTCTCCGCCTATAACTTTCAAAATGGCGTCCGAAAAACCTGTGTTGCTATAGACTGTAGCTCCTAAGCGAATGTACAGATTTCAATGAAACTTCGCTAAAGACATTCTCTCGACGCCCTTTAAATTTATCTATATAACACACTTCAACGAAAAGAAGCTGGAAAAAAAGTTACGAGGGATGGTAAAATTAAATTCCGAATAAATCGAAAAGTTTTAAAAGTTTACGAAATTTCCTAAAACCAAAAAAAAAAATCGTTAAAATTGGACAATTAGGAGCAAATATATGGTCTCCGGTTTTTTTAATATGTTCTACTCCAAATATTATATCCTTGGTTTGGTTTTTAAATTTTGAATGTGTTACTGAAGTAATGCTATTTTTTTTTTTACCATATTACTAATGATTAAAAAAGAAGTTTAGACCAATAATTGGAATCATCTTTTGTTTATTTTTCTTTGTAACTTGGAAGGTAATGTTACTTTAGATGTATAATTGTTTGGAAATAATAAACCATTGTGAAATAATTTGCAGTGCTTTTTTTTTTTATATGAAAAACAAGGGAAAGGAATTATCATAATGTGACTGTTATCTTAAATTATTCTTTAATATGATCCCTTACCTTTGACTCTCTCTCTATATATACATAATACAAAACATTTTATCAATGTCTTATTTATCATTACGGCTTTGAAAACTAGGAACTAGTAATTAAAATAAGGTGTTTATAACTGATGAAACTAATTTACCTACTTAACTTATCTTTAAAGCGTTCTCTATCCATAATATTATCCCCGTTATTGTTTTAATTACAGTGCGATGTCCGATTAGTATGAAATAGAATTATAGCCTCCCACGCTTTAGCCCGAAGTGAACAATGGTTGAAGCTAACTACTGTATTTATATTATTTTCAGTCATTCGAGAAATCAGCCATCTCTTTCGGGCTTTGCCGATTATTTAATCTGCTCTTGGACAAAAGATAGGATGGGTATTGTTCATTGTTAGCCCATAATATTATGCGTATCTGCGAAATAGATCGGGCAAATGAATGGGAAATCCCACGCTTCGGGATCGGTGCATTGTCCTGCAACTTCTTGGAACGCAAGGAGACTCAGCCCACTATGGTATAATATGGAGGTTGGCGATGAAGCCCAAGTTCATTAGTGAAGTTTTGTTCGGAGAGTTCGGTGTGGTGGATACGAAATTGTGAGTATGTCGTAGCAGAATACGTCTGAAGCTTCCTCAGTCCGTGAAGAGGAAAATATTTGTTTCACTGGTTTGGGTCACACACATGCAACTGTATTTTCCAGAGGTTCAAAGTTTTATTTTGTATCCATTTCAAAAGTTTTTGTAAAAATTTTTGGAAAAAAGTATTTAAAATAATTGTTCTAAGGAACGGTATTACAGAAAAGTTTCTATCGGTGGGTCGAGGTGGCTTGTAGATGCTACTCAGTCTTGATGTCTTCAAGAAATAAATAAATAAATTGATTGGTAAATAAACTTTAATTGATCTTATATTATAATTTTAATTTATCTTAAACTAGCTGATAGTTAAATGGTGCTACAACATCTAACAATCCTTGAATCCATACCTAAATACCTAGATTACCTGCCTGCTCAATACCTTCAAAAGTCTACCATTAGGCATTGCTGAGTTTATCGCTGGCAAAATAACATTGGACATTGAATCACCTTTTTTAATATTTTGGCGAGCGGGGTGTAATTTTTGAGATTTTTTAAATTTGTTTTCCGATTTCCGGCTAATCTGTTTGGTTAATCCTAACAATGTATACTACAACATTTGTTGGGCTCGGAAAGTTGAATTGAACGACATCTTGAACGGACAATGTTGAGAAATGAGTGTGTTTTACTCTTGTTTTAAAGCGACAACGCGTTACAGATATTCGGATTTTTTCCCGTTGAGTTGTGATAATTTTTTCATATATCAGTTGAATAGTACAACATTTAAATGTGGCTCGCGGTAGAGTAGGTTGGGATGAGAATCGAAGCAAGTAACTGCCTAACAGAAATCTCTAGATAAATTACTCAACAATTCATAACTTTGGTTACACTCAAATTTTGTTTTCATTTAAAGCCTATGTTTTAAGTCAAGCAAACCTAAATTTAATGTCAAAATTTCAAAATTCTACCATTAGCCATTGCTAAGCTTACCCCTGACAAAATTTCGTTGGACAATGCGGACATACAGACAATTAAAAAAAAAAAATGAAGGTGGATTTGGTGTCTGAACGTATGAAACGGAAAGATATTATGAAACGGGTTGATTCTATTCAATGTACAGACAAAATCTTTATTTTATTTATATAGATGAATTACTTGATTCTAATAGGCCGTTTGAGTAGCTAGGAACAAAAGCCAATTTTTCATCGAATTTTCGTCAAAATCAAAAGAACTCTTAAACAAAAGTTTTTTAAGAAAAATAATTCTGTAAAAGGTTTAGAACTAGAAATTTTGCAAGGGAAAAAGTTCTGAAAAATAACTGGAAAAAAATTAATATAAACATTCCAATGAAAACTGATTAAAAATAAAATTTAATTTATATAATTTAATTCAAGCCGGTTTTTTCCGACTGCTCCAACACTTACTATACAAACGCTCGAAACTTTCAATTAATTACAAAAGACTCATCTACTTAACCATAATAAGACCTATACGGAGTTGAGCTTTGGGGCTCCACCATACCATCCAATCCCTAACTTATCCGCTTTTTACAATCCAAAATCCTTAATGTTCCGTATGTCGCTTATTTAGCCCGAGCCAGATATTTGTCATTTCATGATCAACTCCAGTCCCATCCGAATCCATTTGCTTCCAGCCTTACTTCTTCCTCGAATCCTGATAATCCTCCTAGGAGTCTGAAAAGGAGATGGTCTCGTAATCTTTATAATTAGAACTATTTAGGGAGTGCTATCGTTGGGTAGCGTCTTCACAAGTCTGTTCATGTCATTACTCTTGGTTTGCTCATATTTACTAGTTATATTTATTTACTATAGCTGTAATAATTTCAATCAATAAATACATTTTTTAAAAATTTCAAGTAATAAACAATTTTTTAAATATTCAAGAAATACGTAGATCACTGTAAAAATTGTACATACCAATTGCATCCACTAATTCAATTTTTTTTTTTCATTTCTAGTCTTTTTATAACCACGGACCTTTAAACAAATGGTTTAAAAGTAACTTCTGAAATTCGAGTACTGAAGATAGTAAGATACAGTTTAGTAGAGTCAACACAAAATCTCACATTCGGTGGAACAATGGCATATCTACAAATCATAAAATCTTATATCTTATAGGTAAAATAATTAGGATTATTGTTTTTATATAAATCACATACATTTTAAAAATTGATTGTGCCAGTGTAAAATTTTACTATACACTCAAATTGTGCTTATTATATTACTCTGTAACGTCAATTCCATTAACACACATTTCTGACAACTAAAACGTGACAAAAAATTTACCAAAATTCAACGGGTGAGCTTTATTAGGTTATGCAGTACTAGGAAATACATAAGAATATTTTGGATATGCTCCAAAGTGAGTATACATTTTTTCAATCACTTTTTTAGGTAACTTAATAGGAAAAGCTGCCAAAGTAAATACTGCGGAAAAGCTCTTCGCATTAGGTTAAGGCATTGTAAACAGAGGTGATGTGTGGGCTTAATATGAATAGGATTTATTTTTTAAAAAAAGTCCTTCATCAACAGGAAAGGTTTAGGCTTTTAACTAAAAAAATTGAACACTTCGTAGATCGGCTTAGTCGCGAGCATTAAAAGATTTTACTCAGATTAGTCGTACAGAAAAAGTATTCGTACGCGTTTTGAGATATTGAAAATTTTCAAAAGCTGATAAGCTGATTTCTTATTGCGTTGTCACAATATGTAGTATATGAAAATCCAAATAATAAAAAATGAGCTACCAAAAATACCTCAAACACCATCGGTTATAAATCACCGAGTATTCTTTTAATCCAAAACGAGGTGTTGAAGATCTATTTCCGTAAATTTCTAAAACTACTGAAGTAAAAAAATATATCTATGATTTCTATACAATAATCATGAGATTGGAAGTAAAGAAGTGAATATCTCTAATAGTTCCAAATAAAATGACTATACAAAGCGTCCCGTATGTAAAAGGAAATATTTATAAAAGTGTTAGACCTTAAGAGTTACGAAAAAGTATATATAAATATTGGTCCAATTTTCGGCAGAAATTCAAGTTTTGTGTTTTTAATGTCACGTTATTCGTTGAAAAGAAAGCAATAACTAAAGAAGTATTAAATTTAAATAATTGAAAATTGCTTTACTTTAAACTAGACAAAATTTACTTCAAAAGATAGACTTTGTCTTTGTTAAAACCATTTAAAGAGGACTTTTAAGCGGCTAAACTTATGTTCTGTTTTCAAAGGAATCGTGAATTATTCCCGTTTTTTTTTTATCTTCCAACTATACTAGAGTTACTCTACTTTTAGAAAACCTTCCTCGTTCAACAAGCTTCATTTCAAAACAGATTAAGTAGATCTTTATTAGAGAAAAACCCGAGATTCGCCTTAAGACGGACATATTTAAAAATTAATGGTACATATCATCAATCTACAATTGTCTAATTTCCGGCAAAAAAGTTTTTTTTTTTTTGCTAGTTAAGTTCTTTGTTAAATAGGAAATGATAACTAAGAAAATATTTGATTTAAGTAATTAAGCATTACTCCATAGTAAACTAGACGAAATTTACTTTAAACGAAGGTAGAGTTTATCATTATTAAAACTATTTAAAGAGGACTATTGAATGGACAAACACAGCTCCTTTTAGAAATAAAGTCATAATTTATTTATTATTTTTATCAAGCTTCAGTTATAATACATTTGGCCCATTTAAAAAAAAACTTCCTCGTTTAATAAGCTTTAAGTCTATATTAATTAAGTTGAGGTTTGAACAAAATTTTAAAATTCACCTCAAGTTGTGTAAAATGATGAGATATTCTATCCTGTTACCTAATAGTACCCGTGTTTCAGCAAACATTATTACTCACTATTTTAACCTCTCGTATGAATATAAAACTTACTTTTCTTAGGATATTTAGATTGTTACCTACAGTTCGGATATATAACTATTATACCAAAAATCATATAAAGCGGAAAAATCTTCAAAATTTATTTTTCATGTGGTGATTTGTTAAGAAACATTCCTATTTTTTAGTTATTAAGTATTACTTGAATAGTGTCATAAGAGGAAAATCAAAATTAATCAAAACAAATACCAACAGATTGCTTTTACCCTACTACATCATGTGCTATATTTTAACATTAGTCCACTGATCCCTGTCGGACAGATCCGTTACCTAGTACCCCTTCTTAACAAACTTCTTACTTGGAATCTTCATAATACACTGAAAAGACGAGAAACTGCTAATAGATTCCGACTACTACAAAACTTACTTGACAAACGCTCTAAACTTCCAATATTCTACAAAAAATTCATATAAACTTCCATCATCAGGCCCCTTTGTACATATAGAAATCTTGGGGCTTCATAAAACCTTCGAACTCTTCTCATATCCAATCGTTACAATCCGTAAAATCCTTAACGCTCCTTATTATGTCACAAATAAAATTATTCATAAAGACCTCAACATTTCCTTATCGAAGACTTGGCTCGACTAAGATACTTCTCTTTTAATTCCAATTCTTTGGTCATACTAACCCTCTAGTTCATAATCTTTCATCCAAAACTATTCCTAACAACTTTCCGAGGCGTATGAAAAGAAGATGGCCAAGGGACCTCCTAATTTTTTTTTTGTTTGTCTATAATAGATGTATTTGCGCCTGTCAACTTATTGTTGACAATCAGCAAATGTGATGGCGATACATGAAATAAATGGACATGAAATAATGACAGGCATGGAGCATGAAAATACTCAGCAGTACCTCTTCCCTAACTTGTTCCAATTACTTATGCTGTTTAAGGAAGGAGTTCTCTCATCCAACGCCTTTTTAGTCTCCTGCTCATATTTTGGGGTATGTCAACTTTGGCCATGTCTCTTATTATGTCCATTTAAATTTGTGTTAAATCGTTTATAAATAATCGTTATATGTTGATCAACTGTTGGAAAGTGGAGGTCAGTATGTTGGGTTTTGTTAGTCACGTACCACGGTGCTTTTGTTATGAGTCGCAATAATTTTGATTGAAACGTTTGAAGTTTTTGTAGGTCAGTCTTTTTAGCGATGCCGTATATTTGTGATGATTACGCCATTATGGGCTTAAGCAAGTATGTATATGTATTTAGTTTCTGTTTTAGTTTTAGTTTTGAAGATTTAGAAAAAAGAGAGTAAAGTAGTTTGAGTCGTTTGTTAAGTGTCTTACGTTTCATTTTAGCATGCGTACCCCATGTCATCCTTCTGTCGAAGGTGAGTCCAAGATATAGTACCGTGTCCGTTTTGATCCGTTTTGAGGAATTTGATTGTTTTCAATGTAAACTGGAGGGCAGGTGTTTTTTCGAAGAGTATATGTTGTATGTTTGGAATTGTCATTATTAAGTTGAATTTTCCATAATGTGAACCAATCTCGTAGTTTAAGTAAATGATGATGTAGTGTTAGTGAGGCCTGTGTAGGGTCTTGATGTTTTGTGAGAATTGTTGTGTCATCTGCATAAGTAGTTGTCAAGATCTCATCGTTAATAGGTATATCGTAAGTGTATATAACGTAAAGTAGGGGGGCTTAAATTAATTTAATTTTTGAAGTGCTTCGAATGGATAGTTTCCTTACAAGTTTTTATCATGTTTTAGCAGATTTCGTTATTGTATATGTATACAGGTGTAAATATCATTAAATTAATTTTAAAAAAAAAGTATTACTTAAAGTTAAACAAAATCTAATTTTGTGGCATAAAAGAGATTTGTCAGTTAAATATTAGTATATTACTCACAATGGAATAAGGAAGGTACAGTCCATGCCAAGATCTCGACCACAGAAGGCAGCCTCTAAAGGGCGTAGCGTAAAATAGCCGATAGAGTTGGTGCCAGGGTTGACGGTACAGCAATAGAGTGGGCACACCTGGCCTCACTCATTCTCTCTCTCTCTCTCTCTCTCACATACACTCTCTTTCTCTCTCGGACGTCTTTTCCTGACTCGCTAATATTTATAAACTGATCGATCCGAGCTAACGACCCGCCATCTTGTAGATAGCCTTTGATTGTCGGTTGTTGACGCTGAGATATTGCAGCTGGTTTCATGGATAAGAGCTCTCGGTCCGAGTCATTTAAGGAAATCCTCATTATTAAATTGCGCTTAGAATGAAAACGATATTTAATCAGTTTCAGTGAATAATTTAATTAATATTTAAGTTAGCTTGAGACTTCAAACCAACATTGACCTGCCCTGAAAGTAGGATTTTTCGCAGGGAAGCAAAGTTAATTTTGTTTAATATAAGTATTTTAAGAACTCTCATATTAGATATAGTTATCTTCTCCATAATACATTTGATGTATTAGCGATTGTTTATAACACACAATTAGTAGAGCTTCATACTTAACTACTAATAATTAATGTAACAATTTATTTAATAAGTGACGAGCTTGTATTACTGGAAAAACATGCCTCCAGTTTAATATTTAATAAGACATAGGTTGAACTTATTCAAATCCATTATTGAACTCTCTCAAAACCATTGATGCTAAAGTGTCTTGATTTGTAGTTTCCTCAATTAGAAATATAAAAAAAAATAACCTAGACTTTTTTTTTGTGGAAAGTGAATTAGATTCAGCCTGAATCAGATCTTTGATGTGTAAGTCTCGGTTAAAGTCGGCTGGAGTCGTGGAGCCATATGGATTCAAATATTGTGAAAACTAAAAATCGGACCTATATACTGTAAGTGAGGGAATATTTCAGTATTTCATCCTCTCTGTAATGGGCTATTATTCAAAATTATATTTCAACGCGGTATCGTGTTAGAGAGGTGGAAATGGAAAAAAAAAAATAGTTTCAAAATGAAATGATATCGACTTTTATTGAAGATATGGATTAAAATATCTCAGAAACTAAAAAGTGGACCTGCATACTGTAAGCGAGGGAAATGTTCAGCATTTCACATTGTTAATGTTTTCACTTTTATCTGGTCTAAATCACACCCCTTAGTAATTTTTTTTTTAATATGAAAAAAGTTTATTATAATATTAATCGAAGTGCCCATGCAGAGATACTCTCTTCCATTTATCTATTCAATAGATTTTTAATAATAGCATAATAATAAGCAAGAATTATTTTAATTTTTTAAAACACGTGATAAGTGATAAGTATATGGCAATCATAACACCTGATAGTCTATCGTTGAGAATTGTGGTTCATCTCGAAAACGGTGATACCATTTAGGGCTTTAAAACGCAGAGTTTAGAATAGAAAATAATTCTATTTTGAGACGAAGTCCCTTTAGAATAACAAGAAAATACAAAATTAAAATATTATATCTGGCCAAATAAAAACAAACAAAATGTAAAAATAAAGAGGAATAAGTAAAGACAATATTAGTTAAACATACTATATACAAAATTTTAAAAAATCTATACGCAAAACTCTTGAAACCATGCCAAAAAACTTAAAATTATGTGCAGTGGTAAAATATAAATATACACTTAGAAAAAAAATAAATAAAAAAATACATTATATTCTTCTTAGATATAAACTCTGTATTTCTGTTGAAAAAAATAAAAGAAAAAAGAAAGTCGAATCTAATAGTAAGTATTTAAGTGATGAGTTATATGTAAATACATCATTATGAATTATATGTAATTTTACATAAAAGGTTAGCGGGTATCTGACTATGTTTGGGACATGAATTGGAATAGGAGGGTTTTGAAGATAGATAGGGATGAAGAATGCCGAATTTTGATAGGAAGGGAATTCTAAAAATTAACATAACGAGCAATAAAGGAGTTTTGGAACGAGGCAGATCTGTGAGAAGGAATGTAAAGGTCGGAAGGTCGAGATCTTGTCAAAAGGGAGTGGACTGAGGACTTGAATTGGAGAAGGTTGTAGGCGTAAGAAGGACGATGATTGTTGATGATATGGTAGAGGAACGTACCTAGGAAATATGGTCTCTGAATGGAGGGGAAGAGCCACTCTAACTCAGTGTAGTGGTGAGAGACATGGGAGTATCTCGGGACACCAATTACAAATCTTACGCAACTGTTTATTAGGCTTTTCATAGAAGTTCATAGTTTAGTATAGAAGGCTTGCCTATCTTCAGAAATTTAGATTATTGCCTATATTTCGGATATATAACTATTATTCCAAAAAAAAAATCATGTAAATCGAAGACATGTTCGAAAATCAATTTTCATTAGATGATTTGATACGAAACGTAGTATGTTGCTAAAATCTTTAAAACACCGTTTATTATGTCTCGACGATCAGTAGACTTCTAAACCATCTCGGTTTTGAAACTTCCCATTATTTTCAATGATTTTAATGGCAAGTTTAGTTTTTGATTGATTAACACCTTGTTTATCAAAATCCATCGGTTCTGAGAGCTAGAAAAAAATATCCTTGCTGTATCATATTTAGTTTAAAGATTTTTAAATAAATAATCATAATGGTATAACATTGAACCAGTTTATTATAGGCGGAAACAGAAAAAAAGGTAGTTTTATTTTATTTTAAATAAATTAAAAATTAATTTTCGCTCGAAATTTCCCGGACACTGAATTATTCAGAGGAAAGCATAACCTTATATTTTTTTCTTTGCTAGTTCTAGGCCTGAAATTGACAAACTGAATCCATGGTACCATAACTCGGAAGTTTAAGAGCCCGATAAAATTTTATAATATATATTTTATTGGTTCTCTCAACTACAGATGGGATATCGAAGTTTTTATCGGCATTTAAACTGGGCTCATGTGTGGTCATGTTTATTAATATTAGTAAATATGAGTGATTGAAGTTCCTGGATTATTTACATCCATTCGACTATAATCACTGGAATAGTATTCAGCGTTGAACAGAGGTTCAACCAAAACTTGTATTGGAAAATTATGAACTTGTAAATTTATTTACCTAAATGCATTGTCATGGGGATTTTCAACCATGTGATATTTGGAACGCTCTGTAGTGAACGCTGGTCATTTGACAGCTTTCAAATTACCAGGAACAAATTCTATGTTTACTAGTGAACTAAAAGTTTTTGCCAAACGGGCTAGCAAGTATTTCGAATGAGTAATGACTGCTTTGTGGGCTTTTGAAAACACGATCAAAGGAAGCTGGAGTTAAAGTGATAAGGTACATCTGGTGTTGAAAATACAAGCGGAGAGTTGTATTACACTGCTGTATTCTTGGAAAAGTCCAATAAAGCGCCCTGCTCAGTTAAAAGACTGACTGCCTCTTTGTTACTGGATAAATAAAGTCCTATTGCCTGTTTCAAGTCTCGTTACCAATATGACAGTAACTGCTATCAATTGTCCTAGCCACTGTCATGGCAGTACTACAGTTTCCATTCCCGGGTGTGACAGCTAACTGCTTTGTGTAGATGCCTATCAGTTAACTGTCCCACATTATTTAACCTAATCAATTTTAATAGGTGATTGTATGAAAAGCGTAGTTCTCATGTATTGTTGTTCGATTATTTCTTTTTTTTAAAACTTGATTTCTTCATCCTCTTTAGTCAGAAGTACTGTATCAGTTTACCAATAGCTCATAGAAAATAACACCCTTGAAATCCCACCAAATGGAAAGAATTATCTTCTTTGGATGCAATGCGGGTTTTTACATTCTTCTATGAGCCTCACTACTAGGTCTCCAATATTTTCTACGGTCTACATTATCGTAAAATATATATTTTTCATCTCCTGTTACTAACAATTTCAAAAATGGGTCGTTTTGTTACCGTTTACATAGTGAATTACAAACAGAACTGCGCTGCCTTCGGGAGTAGGCTTACATCTTTTTAAAATAATAGAACAAAATATGCCGATAATGAATGATATTTTTTTTCATATTCACAGTGCAATAGCAAACACAATAGCTAGTTTCAACAAGAGTTAACAGATATAGTTGTTGACATATTACAAACAGGATAAACAATCCACGTTAGGAATTAATTCATCAGATCAGATAAGAAATGTATCATAGTGACATAAAAATAAACAGAAAAACCGAAAGAGGTTATTTGCCAACCCAATACATCTAGGTTATATACTACGTTTCAGCTTTCAAGGCCATAATTAGGCATACCTAAAAAAAAAAAAAAAAAAAAAAAAACTGATAAGCCTCTACTGGTTCTTAATACCAGTATTGCGACTGATTTAGAGGCGCTGGGATCTTCTAGAGTCCTGCCTTTCCTTCCTCGAGTGGGAAGAAAGGTTTGGCTCGGAGATCTTGGGTGAATGATTTTGTATATATATTTTTTTTAGATATTGTATAGAAGCGTGTGTGTATGTAAGCAGTTGTTTTTATTAGTTTAGTTTATTTTTGTTTGTTTTAGTTTATATACATTTACTTTTAGTATTATTGTTTTTTCTGTACTATTTATTTTTATTTCTTGTTGATAGAGCGTGAATGTGCTTTCTGAACAGTATTATAAATGTCCTTATTTGTGACAGAAAAAAAAACCAAAACGAATCGAGAGTTGTTTTTTGTTAGTTGGAGTTTTAAAGCGTAAAACTTCCAGGTCATCACCGCCTGTAACCATTTTGATTTTTCTAAAAATTTAATATCATGATAACAGCTATTCCTACTTAGATTATTATGGTATACATGTTTGCAGTGCACTTAATCACCTCAAATTTTAGTCATGATAAAGTTATTTACGTGAAATAGTTCAAGAGAAATTTCGTTTTAAAAAACAACTCTTTTTTTAAACTCTGGAGAAACAAATTCCACCTTGTTAACGATAATTTAATAATAGATCTTACACTACTGTTGCGTACGTTTCAGCTCACATTAAACACTAAAAAATGACTCAGAAGTTTAATAGCACTCATAAATTAATTTAGGAATCTGTTAGATCTTTGAGGCCAAATAACGTTGTTGGAAGCCAATCTTGGCCAATTTCAGGCATCCTTTGGACAATATATCCGCATATGTTACCTTTTATTAATCTTGAGTCCATATTTTAAAAATATTAATGTCCAAGATGTTTTAATGTTCCTTCGCATTAAGATGGCACAGAGTTAAACCTTTTTGATAGTTCAGGAGGTAAATGGCGATAGTTCTGATTAATCTTACTGTTATCGCCTATAGTCACGATCCTGATAGATAAGGTATTGTTGTCCGAAAAAGTATTTTCACCTTTCACTGGAGTCCTTTCAACTCAGATAGGATTACAATTGTCACTATCTCTTATCAGAAATAGTTTTCCACTGATAATTATTCAGATTAGCGATTAAGAATCGCGCGATTAATAAAATTATATTGTGTCATTGTTGGCCATTGAACCTAATGGATTACCAGGTGCCATTATGTGCCATATTGGTTCTAAATTCATTATAACTAAATGCATCACTGAAAAAAAGTTTTTTTATATAACTATTTAAACGAAACATTAGCGTAAATTATAATTTTCAGAGCTTGAAGATTTCATGGAACCTTTTTAAAAAGTTCCTTTATAAATAAAAGGTTCTGTGAAATTTTCTAGAATAAAAGTTTTTTAAAAATACTAAACAGCGATTAGTGTTAGATGAGAGTTATAATTTATCTTATATTAATTACTTGAATCTAATTTGTTGTTTCCTTGAATAGTTAAGAATGAAAGTCATTTTTAGATCCACTTTTTGGTGAATCAACAGAACTTTGAATTTAAAAAAAAAAAAGTTCTGTGAAATATTTACTTAAAATTTTGCAAGAGAAAAAGTTCCAGTCCTGAAATAACGGGAAAAATAAATATTCCAATTATATCGAAACTAAATAAAAATAAAACTTATAATTTCATTTTCCTAATATTTCTAATTCTTTCTCACTGTGGTCAAAGTATTTTTGCAAAGTATTCTTTATAACCCGACCTAGATATGACAACATATATAATACTTGTCCGAGGAAAAGAATTCCCTCACTGCAATTGTTTAAGAAGTTATTTTATTGTACTATAATGAAAGACGACGTGAAGAAGTGTCTACTAAACATATTTCAAGCAATATTTACGTTTTGGAAAACAAATGGTTTATAATTTGTAATAACTTAAGAACCTACAATACATTTAAATATTAATTAGTCCTATTCATTGGCGCAGACTTAGGGGGAAATGGGGTTCATCTCGCCCCCCTCTATAAAATTTTTGAGTGGGCGAGAATATCGTTTCGTTCCCCCAATAATTTGAATTAATAAAAAAATTAAAATAGATTATAAATAACTAACATAAATGAATAAAATGTGGAAACTAAAATCGATTAAGGAAAGTCGACTAGCTGTCTAGGTTATAGTCTTTTAGTAGGTATGTAACTATTTTATCGATACCTAAATGTTATTGACAATTCTCTTTAAATTGTCATTTATATTCAAAGATAATAAAAATGTCATCAAATCCTAAGGAATTTATGATTATACCACCCCTCAATTTTCACTTGATATCACATTTTTCGCTACAAAGTGATTGGAATGTGGAAAATGTTGTATTTTTATTTTAGGTCGTACATACGAAGAAATCAAAGATATTTTTCACTTTTTTACATTATTCATTTTAGGCTGAAAAAGTTGAAGAAATGTACCAATGTTATGAAGGCTTTCCTCCCCTCCCCCTGTGTTTAATTTAAACAAATACATTATATTTATATATTATATATTAAGCATATCACGTATATATTATAAGTAAAACAACAAATAAAATAAAAATCGTTAAAATTATTCATACATATTAATTTTAAATATTCAATCTTATATGTCTTCCTTTAACAATAATTTTGTTGAATATTTACATATAATAAAAACTGTCGCCCTTTTCCATCCAATCAAAATCGAAAGTCTGCGCCGCTTATGGTTCTATTTGTGCTGAAATTCGTTTCTCCTGAAATTATAGTGGTATGTGAAAGTTATGTGATACGCACACCAATTTTTTTTTTTATGTTTACTCTAGTAAATTATTACCTATTATATGTACGAATTTAGGTTTAAGTTCAGTGAATTTGGTTTATTATTTAATTAAAGCTTTTACACTCATGTCGGGATTGAACAGCCTTGACTGACTTAAAGAGTGTGTTACCACTCCTTCAGTCAACGATGATCTCATCGCAGCTTCAACGAGGCTAATACTTTCCAATAGCCAACTTTGCCTATATTCAAAATTACTAGTAGTAATGTCTAGTAATATTTCGGTTAGATAGTCAGTAAGCTTGACTAAGTTTAATTTATTATTACTAAAGTATAGGTTATCCATTACTGCTTCATTATATTATTCGAGGTTATCTCTTTGACTACTCGAAGGCTCGAAATAAATGCTTCTAGTTCAGTTAGATTTTTTAAAGTGTTTGTTGTAAATATCTTGAGGTTTCATTATATCCTAATCTACAATTTTTTGAAAATAATTCCTATTATCATCAAGTGATGTTTCAACGAGAAATGATGACGGCCGGGTCAACAAGACAAATCGAAACTCTAAGTGGTGAAAATTTTATCATCGTTACAGAACTATCATTTAAGGTAACTCAGACGATCAGTTAAATCGTGCGACATACATATTAAAAATTTAGCTTTGTTTCATTTTTGTAGAGAATTTGTTCTAAACGTAATTTAAAAACCTCCCCAAAGTCTTAAATTTATATATTTTAAGATCTCAGGCTGCCAGGAAATCATATAAAAATTAAATAATTCAACGTCTCTTAAATGGATTAAATATGTATCTTGACCATGCTATTTCCTATTTTTAAGCTTTTAGTCAACTTAATTTTTTTCTGTGTGTTATATTGCTTCATAGTCAGCATTCTAAATCTCATTGTTGTTTTCATGACTCGAACTCACTCGTATAGAGTAAGTTTATTACATTACACCAGTTGTCTAAGAAAATATAAGCAAAGGATTATCTAAATCGTTTAAGGCCTGGGTTGAATAATTTTTGAATAAAATATATCTCTTTGGTGTGTGCCTAATTTATTTCTGAGGATTCTTGAAAAAAAAAAAAAAAAACGAATTTTCAAATTAAAATGTTTTACATCATGTTTATATTTTTCTTTTTCTTCTTTTAAATATGATATGAGTAAAATTAAGTTAATAAAAAAACAGTCTTGTTCTATGTCATGTTCTATGCTTAAGCTATTTACTTGTTATTTGTTTATTTATTTGGGCTTTAAGGCGTAAAACCTCAGAGTCATCAACACCTGTTAGTCATTTATTTTTGTTCACTGGTGATTGAAAACTCCTTGGAATTGTAAAAACTTACTTCTTGTTTTAGTTAAAGCATATGAATATGATCAACTAAATAAGTGCTTAAAAAGAAAATTACAACTAAAAACAAAAAAAAAACATACAATTGAAAAAGAAAAAAATATAGTTTTTGATTATTATTTAGTTATTATTTTTTTTTTAATTTTATATTTTCTGTATATATGGTGTAAATGTGATCATATATCACTATAATTATAGTCCACTTGACGGGTTATTATATTTCTAAATAATTTTTTTATATAAATAAATAATTTTTTTTTTACAATGTAGGTATCATAAAATTAAAATAAAATCGACTATTATTTAGTTGGAATCCCTTAGCATTTGGATGTCGTTGGAGCTGAACTTCTTTGCCCCACCTTGGTACGCTACTGAACAGATTAATTCGGGAATTAGTCAAGTTGATACAATAATAAACATGAAATAATCTTTTATTACGTTTTGATGAGACTACATTAGCTATCTTCAGGGCTAAATATGCTAAACTACCGCACTATGCGTATCCACAAGGAACTAAGAAACTCCGATAAATAAATTAATGGTATATACATTTTCGATTGAAACAGGTATTAGCCTTATAAGCCAGTCAAAGGATATTGATATAAAATCAAAAATATTTCAGATAAGTTTAAATATTAAGTTAATTTAATAATTATGACTAATTATTATTTGAAAATATAGAATTTTCTCTATATAATAATTTCAATATTGATGAAACTCGTTACTTAAGGGAGTACTTAATCAAAGTATTACTGAAATAAAATCCTATTTTCTATCAAACTAAAGTTGATTACAAACTTGTTAACGTTTTGCTAACTTCTTGGCATCTGCTGGATTAAAATTTATTATTTAATTATATTCTTCGGTAAAAGGATTAAGTAATAAGTTTGTAAGTTGTTGTAGTCCATAAAATTATTAACTTGGGATAATTATTAAACATGATATTTTTCAAAAATTGAAATTTTGTCAATGCATTTATCCAAATTACCATATCCATTGTTGTATTATGGTGAATTATGTATTCTAAATGAAAATAATTATTAAAACTTAATGTATTCTAAAAACTTCTTTTTTTTTTTTTTTTTTTTTTTTTTTTTTTTTTTTTTTTGTATAGAATAACTGAGAGTTGTGTTGTTTATTTCCAAAAGTGAACCCTCATTCTGATAGAGATCATTCTGAAATATTTTTCAAAAAACCATATTTTCTATTACAATTGTATTATCAAAACAAATATTTAAAAAAATACGAAATAGTAGTCTATCAAATTTTATTTATTTATTCAGAAATATAATAATTTCTCACACGTACAAAAATTAAAGTGAGATATAAACACATTCACAACATATATACAGAAAATATATAATTAACAAAAGTAAAATAATAAATAAATAGTAATCAAAAGCCATACACAATAAAAAATAAAATAACTTAAAGATAAGTAAATTAGAAACATAATATCACAGTTATATCTACAAGAAGTATATATAATAAGGCAAGGAATCCTAAGCCAGACTTGTTCCTCCAATTATAGAGGGAAAAGCAGGAATCCAAGAGATCTCTGATCTACTGCATGAAATAGTAGTAATTAAAAACATTGAACTAGAATAGGGTTCCTTTTTAGAAAGAAATAAACTCCAAGGACTTTTTTTGAACCACAGAAAAAATTCATCTATTTTTCGGTTAGGAAAATAGTGTAAAAATGATTCGGGAAGAAAAAAGTTATAAAAATGGTACTATAAAATCATTAACTTATTAAATACAATAATGTTACCATAATATATATATATATATATATACTTTTTTTTTTTTTGTAATTTTCAGTTGAATAAATCGGTTAAAAAAAACAAGATTTTCTCGACAACTAGTGAACCGATTTTGTTGCTTTATTTCTTATTTTGTAGGGTTTTGACTACTGATGCCTGTGACACAAATTGGGTGCTCCGTGTGCAATAGCTGCTGTGCAATAATTTAAAAACATGTTTTTCTATTGACTGTAGCGCGACAACGGCTCTAACGATTTTAATGAAGCTTAACACTGAACACCGTTTAGCATGCCTTTTTTAAAAGGTAATTAAATTCTCTACAAAACTATATAAAAATCGTTCATTTAGGACAACTATTAACGAAGTTATAGCTATTCAATTTCCATAATTTCCAAAGTAAGATTACGGGTTCATATTCTGGTGTCAGAAAGGGGTGAATGAGAGAAAAAAGGTAACTAAGTGAAAGTAATAAAATCTGTTGCCCGCATCACACAAGCTTCACTATTTCCTCTGCTTTTAACATAAATTATTGTTTGACAAAATTAGGCTATGTCAAAAAGCTTTTGATCAGCAATATAAGAGAGTATTGAAATTTTTACTCTGATCTACCTTAAGCCGGTTTAAAATTGATTTATCAAATCTTTTTTTTTTTTTTTTTTGATAAATTTTCAGGAAAATAAATCTAATTCAATTTTTTTTTTTGTTTCTTTATGGGCATATGTAAAGATATAAAAACTTTTCTGAAACAGGTAGGATAGTCATGTGAGTGGACACACCAGATTTTTAATATTTTCGTTCGTTATTGAAAAACAATCATTTGATTCATTGGGTGTTTTTACATGTGAATCGATACTTATCTCAATCTCGATATCTCAAAATCGATTAGGGTTCACTTCGAAAATAAACTAATCAATTGTAATATCAGTATATACTATATACACTTCTGTAATAATTTCGGTTACGATCGCTTAATGCTTTAATAAAACTCTTGGCAGGCTGATTAGAAATTTCAAGCTGAAGTGAACTTTAATACATCTTCCATCTCCTTAAAATAGTTTCCAGTTTCTGAAGCCATCCTACGCCTGCGTAGTTTATTGTGTAGTAAAGTCTAGTAATGTTTAGGTCATATTCTTAAATTTGATCTAACCTCAGATTACTATTACTTTTTTGACTAAATTTTCTTTCATTACGTTTTTGTTCATAATAAAGTCTAATCTAACTTGAAATCGTCCTAATCCAATAATAAATATCACTTTCCAGTCAGTGATATCTATGGAATAAATATATCCGTTAAATATTTCATTTTTTTTTTTATTACTTTCTTTAATTTATTTGTAATAATGTCGGTCTATGTATGGGTGGGTTCTGTTTTTTTTTTTCACAGAAGGATTTTTAAAGAAGTTTACAGAAGACCGTTAAAATATTCTTACTGTTTCAAGCTTGATTCGTATCGATTCTTAAAAAGATATTTATCTACAAAACAAATATTTATTATTAATTTTACTACATTCACTTTTACTAATTCAATAATTTAAATTGATGATTCAAAAATTATTTCGAAAGAAAAATTTTTATTATAAAAAAAAAACAAAAAAAAAAATGGCTCTTGTGTTTTATCTTGTTTAGGCCTAAGTTGCTTCGTGAGTTCAAAGAAATTTAAGTATCGCATTGTAAAAAATTTATTTGTTTCGTAACGTAAGTGTAAATTCCTAGATGTGAAAGTTGACTTTATCGTGGATTCTTGTATTTTAAACTTATTTTCTCCAAATGCAAATAGAACCAACTAACGGTTCGAGTCGAAGGGCACGGGGGCCGCTTTCCCCCTCCCTGTAAGGTGAGAAAACGTTTTATCTTGGAAAAAAAACTGAACAAATGGCTCTTTTATTATTATTATTTTAGTTGAAAAATGAATTGTATTAAACAAATAATATATATATATATATATATATATATATATATATATATATATATATATATATATATTATATATATATATATATATATATATATAACTACCACTTCAACCCATGAAGGGTCTTGGGTTCAATAATATTTAGGGAGAGCACTCACTGTTTCTAGGTCAACGGTTGTGCAAGGAGGTGACTTTTCCGAGATCACGCTCAACTGCCAGGTTTTTCCCCTTAACCAATTATTTAAATTAAGGGTACCCACTTTATAGAGGCTGGGTGTGCCCCAGGAGGGTCTACCTACCCAGGATCGCCCCACGACCAATGAAACAGAATAAATAATTGTTTTGCCATTAGCCGGGATTCGAACCTGGGACCTTTAGCATTGGAAACTCCCCCTACCACTGAGCTACCCCACTCCCCAATTTTTATATATACCTCTTTTTAAAACAAATGAATAACTTCTGAATGAAATCAAATTCTGCATATTTATACAACTAATTCTTTATTTATTGGAGAAATTTCTTAATATTGTAGTTTAGATAGAGTGATAGAAAATAACTTTATTTCGGTACATTAAAAAAAAATAATAAAAAGAAAAAGAAGAAAGTAAAAAAAAAAAAGATTATTTAAACATGCTATATACAAAACACTTAAAACTATGTACAATGGTAAAACATTATGAATACACACTTTAAAAAAAATAATAAAAAATACATTAAGTTCTTCTTTGAAATAAACTCTGTGTTTCTGCAATGAAAAAAATAAAACCGAATCTGACAATATAAAATGCATGAGTATTTAAATGATGAATAATATGTAAATATATATATATATATATATATATATATATATATATATATATATAATATATATATATATATATATATATATATTTTTTTTTTTTTTTTTTTTTTTTTTTTAATTTATTGCTAGAGAGATCTGATCCTTTTGAAACTATTTTTAATTGAATTTGTAGAAAACATTATGCGAAAATGTCGTGTTTTAGTTTCAAAGACGTCAATTATCGATTTAAAGAATTTGGAATGCCATTTCATAGCAATATACTAGACAAAAAAAAAAAAAACTTAAATACTCATCTTATTCTTTTTCTATATATATATTAAGAATACAGCTCAACGATGGACCACGCGTATATCATTTCTATCTCTGTTTTCTTTTTTGTCCACATTCTTTTTATTTGTTTTCTTCCATCAACCTCCTTCTTCTGTCCATTTCATACCTTCTTGGTTCTTCTTATCCGCTACAAGAATCTTTATATTTTCAATTATATATATATATATATATATATATATATATATATATATATATATATATATATATTTACCTTTGGTGTAAGGGATTCACTTATTTCGCAACTACGCCTCCCCCCTCCCTTCAGAACATACATGGATTTGTCATGCATGCATATATATATATATATATAGTGTAAAGACGGGAAAGGAGAGAGTGTGATATGAGAAGGCACTTGTTTAATGGCAAATGATATGAGTGGCTGTGACACTTTCTAATGTGGCCCTGGTTTATGAATGAGCTCCATTGATGCTAGCTAACGGTATTGTCCCCCTCGGGGGTGCCTCAAGGCGGACTGCTCAGTACCGTTTTGTTGCCAGCTCCGAAGCGAAGACCTGCCTCTGTTGCATCAATGAAGGCAAGAAAGTGAACAGTTTGCCGTTATATAAGAAAGTGGCAATATTATTGCGAAATAATCACTTTTCTCAGAGGCGAGCTTACTGCTAGAAAAAATATTAGCTGAAAATAGCTTGTCATTCTTTTCTATTTAAGTTTTTATATTCGTTCGTTAACTGCAATAGCTTTTGTTTCTCTTTTATTTCTTCTTCCCTCGCTTAGAAATTCCTTTGAACATATTAAACACGTATTTACTATTAATAAATAATTGCTAGGTATTAATTTTTACTAATATGTTTATATATTTATACATACATACATATTTATTTTATTCTAGGTATTTTTTTTTTTTGTGCCCATATTCTTTTCACTTTTCTCCCATCTCCCTCCTTCTCTCCTCTGTCTATTTCTTACTCTCTTGCTTCCTCTTATGCGTTTCAAGAACCTTCATATTCTTCATTATTTTCCCGAATTTATCTCTATTTTTTCACTTCTTCCTTTATTTGCTCTGGATAAGCTTTTATGTTCTTCAGTCCTATTACTTTATCGAATATTTGTTTGTTCAGCCTATTGAGATCCATTCTCTTCATTTTTTCCGAAGAACTTTAATCTCCTTTTTCTCAAATGTATTCTTCCTCCACCTTTCTGGGCTCTATCAAAAATTATAGAGAGACCTTCATCCGATTTTACATAAAAAAAAAAAAAAAAAAAAAAAAACAGAAAATTTAACTTGGTGTTTTGTAAGTCAAGTTGGTTGTTTAACAGAAAGGTATTTCTAAAAAATATCTATCTTAGGTAATTGTCAGTTCCTTCATAGTGCACTAGACTAATTTCCTTTTGATTAAAATCGGATTTATCTGTCTTCTATATTCTAATCTTTACAAGCAGAGTCTTAGTAGTTACTTGAAAGAATATCTTCATTTAAAAAAAATTTATAGATTTTTTTTTTAATTTGTAATGTTTTTAGAACTCATGGATGATCTTCAGAATTCAGAATTTTCATCCGCCATTTCAGAGGTTTATACAAATTATAGGTCTTACGTGCACATATCTCAGGCATTTATGAAGATGAAGGAAAAATATATATTATAACAGTCACCATTAAAAAAAATAAAAATTAAAACCTTAAATTTCTTCTTGAATTTTTTCGTAACGCACATTAATGTTCATTATAAAATACTTATCAATAAGCTTATTTCAGCGTGAATGAATATTATAAGTTATTTTTATATTCTATTTAACATCTTTCTATTTAATTTTTTTTTCATTCCTGTGTTTATTGATTTGCTTTAAATTAAGGGAGGACAGCGTTAAATCTTTTTTTATAATTAATCAGGTTACAAAAATTACACATCACGCCCTTTATGAATAAAAAAATAAATCTGTTCTTGGGAGGATAACATATATTTTGTCCAGAATAGCAGATCCCTTTGATAGGAAATGACTCTTTTAACTTTTCCTCGGGAGTTCTGATGGTGTAAAAACCCTGACTTCTTTTTCAATGCTTTCTTCCTTTTTACGATTACTGTCTACTCGTAAAGATTACTGCTACTTACTCTTCCGGAAGTGTGATTGTACTATTCCAAGCACTTTGAGAGGTTGTGCAAATGTACACTTTTTATTTGGTTTTGTTTGAAAAAATAAACACCTACAATAAAAAAAAGAGATATCACCCCCCAAAAAAATATGTTTTAATTTAATTTTATCGGTATCCAATTTTATACAGAACCGAATTATTTATTCTCTTTTTACATTATGCACAGTATAACAAAAGCACCATGGCACGTTATTAACAGAACTCTACATACTGACCTCTACCTTTTAACAGTTCACCAACACAAAACGATCTTTTACCTATGATTTTATATACAAATTTAAACGGAGATAATGACAGATTAATAAGAGACATGACAACAGCTGACATATCCCTGAATATTAGAAAGATACTAAAAAGATGTTGGATGAGAGATCTTCCTTAAACAACCTAAGTAATTGAAACAAGCCAGGGAAAAGTTGTTACTGAGTACTGTCTTTTCTCACGACTGACTTGTTATTATTTCCTGTGTTCTCTAAAAAATTGCTGATTGTCAATTTAAAGTTGACATTGCGAATAAATGTTAAAAAAGAAAAGAAAAAAAGATCAACCATTGATTATGGAATTCGAATTACCGAAATGGAATTATTTATGATTAACTTTAATTATTAATGTACTTGGTTTAGAGTACATATGTACATTTTGTTTATTTCTACCAGGGATTGGAGTATTTTTTGAAAAGCTCTATTTTATCAGTTTCTGAGAAAAGTTTTCGGAAAAACTTTTCTAAAATATACGTTTTAAGGAACTTTTTTGTAATAAAGTTCCAGTTTTTTCGTAAAGATTTAACTTGTATTTATTCAAGTTCTTGAAAAAAGTTCAGTTGAATGAGAAATAAACTGTGATTGGGTTTAGATTAGAGTTATAATTTGTTGAGAATTACACATTATTCTAATGAGTCATTTGTTTTGTTGAAATTATAAATAAAAGTCATTTTTTGATCGAATTTTCGGCACAATTGATAAAAGTTTTAAATAAATTTGTTTTTAAAAATAAACGTCTAATGAGTCATTTGTTTTGTTGAAATTATAAATACAAGTAATTTTTAGATCGAATTTTTGGCGAAATTAATAAAAGTTTTAAATAAATTTGTTTTTAAAAATAAACATCCTTTAAAACTTTTACTTGAAAAGTTATTAAGGTAAAAGTTCTAGTTTCGAAAAAAACTGAAAAACTATCGGCAGTAAAAATGCCGGTGCTACCGACACTTTTTTAAAATAATTTTTTTTTCTGATTCACGCCTTGATTTCTACTCAATTCTTTTCTTCTTTTTTTTTATTGTTTAATTATGTAAATTTACTCAAATATTTATAGATATCAGAAATAATTTTCATTTTATATTATTGTTATTACTTATTTCTCTTTATTCTAGTAAGAAATTCACCAACCTATTAGAGGATACGTAATGAATTTTATTTTCTACTAGTTGAAGTGAAAACTTCTTTAGGCGCGTATTTACTTTTTATGTGAAGAGTTTATTAGATTAAGCCGTCAGATCTCCGATGTGTAACTTTCGGGTAATGTCGACTAATTGAGGTGTTTTTGCATATGGATTAAAATATCAAAAACTAA
This sequence comes from Nezara viridula, assembly GCA_928085145.1. Lineage (NCBI taxonomy): Eukaryota > Metazoa > Arthropoda > Insecta > Hemiptera > Pentatomidae > Nezara > Nezara viridula. The sequence continues at coordinate 148,240,719 of OV725080.1, read as the reverse complement.
AAATCGGACCTGCATATTGTAAGCGAGGAAAATATTCACCGTTTCATCATCTTTGTAATGAGCTATTAGTCATCGTGTTACAGAAGCGAAAAGTGAAAAAATAGTGCCGAGAACCAAATGATAACGAGTTTTATTGAAGATATGGATTAAAATTATATGTAAGCCAGAGAAATGTTCAGCAATCCATCCTTTGTTATAAGCTATTATTTGTTTTTCATATTATTAATCTCTCCTTGGTGATGTTTTAACTTCTATCGTGCAGTCTAAATCACACAACCTCAGTTTTATTACTTTCCTACCTGTACTAGGTAAGCAAAGTATTACAATCGGGTCAAATTTCCAATATGCGGTTTTTGACGGATCTATACGCTTCAGAGCCCCCTGAGTTCGAAAAAAACATTTTTAGCCAAGATCAATTTCCAGTATAAGATTGCAGGTTCATATCATGGTGATAGAAAGGAGTGAATGATAGAAAAATGATAAATAAGTGAAAGTAAGAAAATCTGTTGCCTGCATGGCACAAGCTTCACTATTTCCTCTACATTTAACATAAATTATTATTTGACAAAATTAGGCTATGGCGAAAAGTTTTTGATCAGAAATATTAGAGGATATTAAAATGTTTACACTGATCTACCTTAAGCCGGTTTACATTGTTTTAGTTTATCGATTAACTCGTACTCGAATATTTTCTTTGATCAATTTTCAAGATAATAAATCTAATTAAATTTCTTTTCGTTTCTTGGTGGATATATGTAAAGATATAAAAACTTGTCTGAAATAGGTAGGAAAGTCGTGTGAGTGAACTCACCAGATTTTTTTTTCTTCTTTTTAATTTTTCACTATCTTTTCATTTTTTAGTCAGAAATACATTGTATTTTATTGATGTTATTGTCGAGGTACATAGTCCTAGAATAAAGTTTTTTTTTTGTATTTCTATATTATGTTTAATCCACCAGCGCTGGTCATATTCAAATTTATGCAAGAGAGGACGACTTTACATGGGATTCTAATTAAATCGCGGAGAGTGGAAAGCTGCTGTCTGGGCGCAGTCTGGAGCTGGGGTCTATAGTTGCATCATTGCAGTCGTGAGGTCCCTTCGTGCATTCTAGCCCCAGCTCACCTGACTTATGGCTCCTGCAGCTTGCAGGTTTCACCTTCCTCCTTCGTGATAGATCTTCTTCCAAGCTCTTTCGGCCGCTTCATTTTCGGTTCATAACCACCGACCGTATTAAGCACCGAGTGAAAGGTACGGATCATTTGGGGGGCTTGTTCGGAAATGGCTTTTAAGATTTTTTTTTTGTTTTGAAATGTCTATGCTATCACTTCAGCAGCATCAAGTTGGCATTAGTGATTTGTCATTATTTTGACATTTCTGTGAGAAAAAAAGAAAAAAAAAAACGTTCAAAATAATGTGGTGGTTTTCTGCATGGTGAAACCTGTGATTTCACCAGTAGAATGAAAGTTGAGACAGGCAAATAAATCCATATAAATTTCTATTTTATATTATGTATCAGGATTTTCTAACTTGAAATGTCTGTAGGATGATGTAGAAAATCAATAAATTTTTTAAGTGAAAATTTCTTTAGTTTTGGAGATTGAATTAAATTGTGCCGTCAGATCTCCGATGTGTAACCCTCGGGTAAAGTTGGCCGGTGTCGAATAATTGAAATTTTTTTTAATATGGATTATTTATTTATTTGTTTGAGTGTTTTGACCACTAGGGTCATTTACACTGAAGTCTCTTAACTCACTTGCAGTTCAACTCAATCTCTTAACTCAATTTTACTGTATATGTCGAGGGTTTTTAAAATTTAATAAATTGTGAAGTCGTTTCTGGGTCATGTCTCAATATTTGTTCTGGGTCTGTGGAAAATATATACCCAGAATAGGAACATGTTGGCAGTTCTTCCTTCTTAATCAGATATCCATGGCTAAGTCGAAAATAGCCAATCCTGAGGCGGGTAAGAACTAACTCTTCTCTCTGTGATAGCTGTAGATTTTTTCTTGAATGTTTAACATATTCGATTTTTCTTAATTTATTTTCTCTCATACCAAACCAAAAAAATTGAATATGAATTAAAATATCTCAGTTTTATTGAATATATGGACTGAAATATCTCAGAAAGTAAAAAATTGGAATTGCATGCTGTAAGCGAAGGAAATGTTCAGCATTTCATCCTCTTTATAATGAGCTATTATTTATAATTTATATTTCATATTTTAATTTCGCCTTATTGATGTTTTCACTTCTATCGTGTGGTCTAAAGCACACATCTTATTTATTTTTTTAGTTACGTTAAATTATATATTCATTATATAAAAGAATTAGCGAAACCGGAATTTCTTTGTCAATAAAATCATCTTAGATCTTTTAAAAATAAAAAATACATGACAAAATTCTCACAATATAATATTAATACATAAACATATGTTCATCGTTATATTTATATTAGAAATAAATAAATAAAAATTCTTGTCATTTATACTTCAACTTCTCCAAAGGCATCTTTACATTTCGGTTTTCAATCCGTACGCTAATTTATCGCGACTCTAAATCTATCGTCTTAATCTAAATCTAATTGGTATGAGCAGGGTTTTTTTCGGCTATTTTTGGCTATCTATGGTATGTATACCTAGAGTTGTATATGGTTAGAGATGTATACATATAGCGGATTTTTCGATAAATTCTAGGAATTATATATGAATATGATCATTAGAAAAAAATTATAGTCATGTTGCCTGTTTCATATAGAATGTACCGCGTAGTAGAGGAAAATGCCGATATAACGATTATATCGACAATCGATGGCCATTCCATGTAGAGTTCAATAGTTCTTCTTACTCAGTAAACTCAGCTCAAATTTGTTAGTTAAAACTTTCTCAAACTAATTGAATTTGTGTCAATTCAAAGAACTTTATGTAGGATGCGAATAAATTAGCATTTCGCTTAATCCAATCAATGGGTGAAGTGAAGGCGTAGTTGGTTGAATAGAAGATGGACAGGAAATAGAAAACTAATTTTACTAAGAAGAGTGGAATAATTGATATTTCCATTAATTAATTCAAAGAGTAAAATAACAACTTTTTAATATGCCTATGCGCTATAGAATAAATACTTGTATGGATATTCATATTTCAAAAATGTTTATAATATTGATAAAAATATCTACTCTAGATATTTCAAGTCCAATATCAAGCTCTTCGATATCCCATCCCTAAGCTCAGTTATTTTACTATTCTCAACAATTTGTTTTTTTATTATTGAAATTTACAACTGTATTAAATGATAAATACATCTAGTAAATACGAAATAAGTAACATGACATGTACAACATGAAGGGAAATTACCCATTGGTTGCACTCCAATTATATTTCTATATCTGAAGGTCCCGAGGCCATCTTCTTTTCAGACGCCTCGAGGGGTTATCAGGAATAGAAGAAAAAGCAAGTTTGGAAACAAGAGGGTTCGAATAGTTCAGAAGTTTATTATGGAAGGATAGGTATCTGGATTGAGCTAAATCGGAAACATATGGTACATTAAGGTCGTTATGGATGATTTTATATGTGACAAAGTAGTGGGCATTGAGGATTTTATGAAGGATTTTGGATTAAAGGGATTGGATACGAGAAGAATTTTGTGGTTTAGTAGTGCCCCAAAGCTCGATTCCTCTCAACTATTTTAAGTTTAAAATTTTCTCTTTATAGAATATTATTCAAATGATTTGTTATGTATGGCGGATTCCATATATCAATTGAATTTGAGGTTGTATACTGAAATTCCCGTATTAAAAGCAATTTTGTTGAATCAAGATGATATCAATGCATTTGATATTTCATGACTACATTGGCATCTGAGCGTGGGCCGTGGCTCGTGTATGTTAAACTGGACTAAAGTTGCAACTATTTCGAGAAAGACTCAACTAGAGGCTGATTCACAGTCTGGGGCCAATTATAATCCCACGCACTCTTTGCCAAATTTAATCCTTGGATTTATCTCTGCAGCCGGTCTCAACGTTGCAATTCTTTAATACTTAATGGACTAAAAAAAAAATAAAAATAAAAAAAAGACAGCCAAGTAAAGACAGTATAGACTTCCTTACTATTTCTATTGGATACATGGTTTTAAAATCGATGATACGTCGTTTGAAAATATCTTTATACACTATTTTTGAAGTTCATCTACTACAAGTTAGATGAAGCATGCTTCCCAAGAAATTTTATTGCTATCCACTTCTTAAAAGTAATGGAATTGTAGATCATTTAAAATTTAACTTCCTGAATTCGTCGTAAGCCTATGACTTTCTGTCCTACGGTATCCTTTAATAAAACCGCGCTTTTCCCTGTTTAACAAATCCGATACCTTGGACTCTCCTTGGACAAACGTCTAACTTGGAATCCTCATACCAGACCTAAACGACAAGAAACCGCTCGATGTTTCCCACTACACCAGCACTTACTAGACAAACGCCCTAAGCTTCCTGTTAATTACAAAATACTCATATACATGACTACAAAGACCTATCTGGACATACGGAGTTGAGATTTGGGGGTCCACAAACCATCGAATTCCTCACGCATCCAATCCTTACAATCCAAAATCCTTCGTAAAATCCTCAATGCTCCTTACTTTGTCACTAATAAAATCATCCATAAAGACCTTAATGTTCCTTATGTTTCCGAATTGGCCCAATCCAGATACCTATCCTTCCATAATAAACTTCAGAACCATCCGAACCCTCTCGTTTCTAACCTTGCTTCCTATTCGATCCCTGATAACCCTCCGAGGCGTCTGAAAAGAAGATGGCCTCGAGATCTCCTATTGTAAATACATTTTTTTTTCTAGAGTGCTACCAGTGGGTAGTTTCTCAACAAGTGTTTTCATGTTTTTATTTTCTGTTATCACATTTACTTAATGTATTCTTCCTTAATACAGTTGTAAATATCATAAATAAAAACAAAAAGAAAAACTCCCTGAAGTAAAATTTAACTTCCTGCTATAAAAGTTAACTTGGAAACTCCTGATTTAGTTGACAGATTTTATTTATTTTATTATTATTTTTTTTGTTTTGTGGATTTCGACTTGATTGTATTAAAACTATTTATGTGTTTTAGTACTAAGTTTATGGATAAAACGCTTGACAATTGCAAAAATAACGTGATACAAAATAAACATTTTTTTTATTCAATTTATGGCTCTCATTAAGAGACCTAGGAGTTGTTGGAACGCAATCTCATCGTGTTATGTCACCTTATTAAGCCTCATCTAGCTTATCCTTATCTAGGCGTTGCTCTCTCAATAGCGTACGTGAGTTATCGGGGCACTTGTGATCAGCGGCCAGGAATCTGCGGTATCTCCATGTAATGGCGGTTGTATAACGTTCTGAAATAAGCCCTGTCTGGGATTTATTTTATTTTCGCAATCTCATCTTGTCATTTGTGGAAATGCATCCTTAACGGATTCGTGATTATTATCCTGAAGATGTCATGAGGTGAGCTTTGTGAAACTTTGAACGTGTTTTCTTCTCCATTGTTCCTCCTTTCCCTAAATTAGTCAAATCATTCCATAGAGAGGCGGATCTACGGTTGGGGGAGAGGGAGAGAGGGGGATTTACTAAAAATGGAAAATAGAACCATGTTTTATGAAAAAAAATATCTCTAAAAGTATTATTGTTCGTCTAAGTACATTTAATAGGACTTTAAAAATCACTTAAACACCATTTCATATAGGTAGTTTGTTTCTTTCTTTCGAAGTAATTATGCTAATATATATATATATATATATATACAATTTTATTTATTTTTTTATCATTAACTGGTCAAAATTACAAAGTAACACAACACACACACACACACACACACACACACACACACACACATATATATATATATATATATATATATATATATATATATATATATATATTTCCTTATCCTTATTGTAAAAAAGTAAATATATATATATATATATATATATATATATATATATATATATATATATATATATATATATTTACTTTTTTTTCACTAAGACTATTCAATTACTCTGTATTTTAATTAATGTATCTCTGAGGCTCCTTAGCCCACATTTCTGTGTTGCTGTATTATTCTAAAGCGACTCGTCCCAGAATAAATAAAGTATTATTATTCTTCCTCGCGCGGGCTCATTACCGCGTATGGGGAGCGTCCCACGGGTGGCGGATGTGGGGATGGTCGGTGGAAATTCCTTGGAAGTTCCTCCCGGCTAAGTCCGATGGACTCGCTGACCAACAATGAGAGGGGCCCTCCAGACTTGCTGGAGGGAGGGGACCTCCAGACTTGCTGGAGGTAGGGGTCCACCAGACTTGCTGGAGGGTGTGACGTAGGATTGAACGCCCTACTCACATATCTTTAGTTCACCAAACACCACAAAAAGTCATGGATCTCCCTAAGGTAAAACGCTCATTATCCGGAGGTAAACTAGTCCCCCATTCGGGTCTCCGGGTGGGGACTGCTTTAGGGGATTCATGGTGCAAGTTGAAATATAGGGATTTAAATATTGGTACGTGGAACGTAAGGAGTTTAAACACAACAGGGGGGCTAAAATCGGTCGCGAATGAGGTAAATGGGTACAATTTGGATGTCGTGGCTCTGCAAGAGTTCGCTGGCCAGGGGAGGGCTCGATGAGGGAAGGAAAGTACACTATTTGGTACGGAGGAAGCGGGAATCATTGTTTAGGTACCGGGTTTCTAATTAGGAGTAGATTACTATCCGCTTTGAGCGACGTACAATTCTTTAGTGATAGAATTTCGGTAGCTATATTTCAGGGACGTTGGTTTAAAATCGCATTAATAAACATACATTGTCCGACCGAAGACAGTGACGATGAAGTCAAAAGTGAATTTTACGATAAACTCGAATGGGTTTATGATAAACTACCGCGAAACTACATGAAAATAATTGTAGGTGACGCGAACGCAAAGGTAGGAAGGGAAGAAGTTTATATTCCGACGATTGGTAAAGAAAGTTTGCACGAATATAGTAATGATAATGGGATCCGTCTGATAAACTTTGCCATCTCGAAAAACCTGATAATTAAAAGTACGACGTTTAAACATAAGGATATTCATAAATATACTTGGACATCACCGGATTCGCAAACACGAAATCAAACAGATCATGTCTTGATACAACACAGCTGGCAAAGCAGTATAATCAATGTACGGTCTTATCGCGGAGCAGAATGTGGGTCGGATCATGAATTAGTAATCGCGAAACTTCGACAAAAACTTAATATAAAAAAGAGAAAAGAAAACCGTTTCGATTTTGAGAATTTTAATTTGGAAAAATTAAAAAATCCATCAATTAGAAACCAATTCGAGCTAGATGTTAAGAATAGGTTTGAAGCTTTAGAGCTTCCTGACGAGGACCACGAGGATATTGACAAGTTATGGGTAGAGATCAGGGATAATATTAAAGCGGTCGGTAACTCGTGCCTAGGAAAAAAGGAAACTAAGAATAACAAACCGTGGTTTGATGAAGATTGCTTAAACATGTGCGAAAAAAGAAAAGCCGCTAAATTAAAAGCTCTAAATAATCCTAGCGAAGACAATCTGGAATACTTCCGAATCTCAAAGAACGAAACGACAAAATTGCTCAAAAATAAAAAAAGGGAGTATCTTAAAAATAAAATAATTGAAATAGAAACTAATAGAATCGAAAATAACGTAAGAGACATGTACAAAGGTATAAACAGATCACGTAAATATGTAGGGCCCGTAACGTCTGGAATTAGGGATGATAATAACAATATTCTGACCGATCCGGTTGACATATTGAATAAGTTTAAGGACCACTTTGACAATATTTTAAATACGGGAAATTATGATCTGTGTCCTCCTTCTGAGTACCAGAGTGCTGAACCGTTAATAGAAGGACCAAGTAAAGAGGAAGTTGAAGTAGCTATCGGTAAATTAAAATCATATAAAGCAGCGGGAATCGATAATATTCCTACTGAACTAATTAAGGCATGCGGGGAAGCTGGAGTTTCTAAAATACATCGGTTGGTTAAAAAGATCTGGGTGAACGAGAAATTACCTGAAGAATGGAAAGAATCTATTCTTATTCCGATTCACAAAAAGGGTCCGAGGACGGATTGTAATAACTATCGAGGAATTTCACTCCTTCCGGTATGTTATAAAATATTCACTTCAATCTTAACCAGTCGAATTACGGAATACGCCGAGGAAATTATCGGAGACTACCAATGCGGATTTAGACGGAATCGTTCGACTATTGATCAAATATTTTCTTTACGGCAAATATTAGAGAAAAAATTGGAGTACAAAGGTATTGTTCTCCAGCTGTATATAGATTTTAAAAAGGCTTACGATTCTATTGACCGCCAGAAACTGTATATTATTCTAATTGAGCAGGGGATTCCAAAAAAAACTAGTAAATCTAGTCAGGATGTGCTTGACGGAGACACTCAATAAAGTTAGAATCGGTAATAATTTGTCCGAAAAATTTGAGGTTCGTTCGGGCTTAAAACAGGGGGATTCACTTTCGCCTGTCCTGTTCAATTTGGCATTAGAACATGCCATTATGGAGGTAATGCGAACCGAGAAAGGGTTGGATCTGGGCGGGACAACATCCGTGCTGGGCTATGCTGATGATCTGGTACTGTTAAGCGAAGACGTTGAAACTATAAAACTAAATACGACAACGTTAATGAAAGCCGGGAAAGAACTAGGACTCGAAATAAACGTGGATAAAACAAAATATATGGTTAGCTGCAAAAATGGCGATACTACTGGTGACATCGATATAGATGGTAATATGTTTGAACAGGTAGATAAGTTTAGGTATCTAGGTTCAACGATAACTAGAAAAAACGAAATTGAAGAAGAGATTAAAGTTAGACTGAAGGCGGGAAATGCTTGTTATTTTTCTGTAACAAAACTACTTAGTTCGCGCCTCTTGTCCCGGAACTTCAAAATTAGAATCTATAAAACAATTATCTTGCCTACACTTCTTTATGGATGCGAAACTTGGTCACTTACATTAAGGGATGAGCAGCGTCTTAAGGTTTTTGAAAATAAAGTATTGCGTAGAATATTCGGACCGAAGAAGGATGAGTTAACCGGAGAGTTCAGACGGCTACACAACGCCGAATTGCGTGAGCTGTATCCGGGTAATATAATTGATGTAATTTCATCGCGGCGAATCAAGTGGGCTTGTAAAGTTGTTGGGCTTAGTAACGAGAGAATTCCTAAAAGGTTAATATTTGCTGTGCCGAATGGTAAGCGTCCGAGGGGTAGACCGAAGCGAAGGTGGGAAGATTGCATTAAAGCCGATCTGAAGGGACTGGGTTTGGACGGCGAACGGTGGAGGGAGGTGTGTAATAAGCGATTGGTGGTGTCGGCATCGAACCTTCGGGTTCGCTAAGCCTTATTATTATTATTATTATTATTTATTATTTATCACTTTAAAAGAAGGTATTTTCCTGGAATGGGGAAGAATTGACTTCAACCACTTCACGTTAATTTTTGTAGTTTTATTGGATATATAGGAAACTCTTATACTCCTAAACTCCTATACATACATATATATATATATATATATATATATATATATATATATATATATATATATATATTTACTTTTTTTTCACTAAGACTATTCAATTACTTTAATATATACAAAAAAAATCTTTTGGGTTAAAGCCCCGCCCCCCCAATATTAAATCCTAGATCCGTTAGTGATTCCATATTAAGTTTATGATTTTTAATTCCCTATTTAAAATGTTCCTACATTTCGGGTCATTTTGACAATCTCAATAAAATATTTTCAAGAAAAAAACAATACCCTTCTTTTCTACTGTCTCATTTATTTTATCTTTTGACGCTTTCGATGCTCTGTACAATATTCATATTTAAAACAAATATATATATATATATACATACATACATACATAGTCGTTTAGAATTTTGCCTTACTTCTACATACCTTTCTACGCTCATTTTACCCATTTTTGGATTTCGTTCATTAAATTTTTTTTTCATTGTGGATTGTATTTATGTTAAAAAATATATATATTCTTTATAAGGTTATTTAATATTTCTTCTTCTTGTTATTATTAGGTAGGGTATAAATGTACTTATAGAAAATGTACTTATATCACCCTCGCAGTAGCTCACAAATAATCTCGGGTTCTCTAATAAACGTTTCTGAATCTTGTACTGAAAGGTGTTATTCAAATACGGTGTCGATGTTACTCTATTCCTGCTGGCTGCGCATTCTGGCGAAGCGTCTATTAAACTATATTTCAATCTTGAACAAGCCCACCTAATTCCCAAAAAATATTTAGTGCTTCAAACACGGATTGTCGTCGAGTTAATCATGTATTGATGTTAAAGCTTTATCCATTCGGCTACATCTCTTATTATAATATACAATGTAACGCAATATATTTCGGCAGAGTTGTGGTTTCGGATGTTACAGCAATAGCTTATATTAAAAGGTATTTTTAAAAATAGATTATTGAAATAGTTGCTACAAACCTGTTCATGTCTGCCTTGAGTTGGTTAATACCGGTTTTGTAATTTTATTTTATACTATTGTTTTAACGATTATTCATTTGTTCGTATTAGGGCCAGTTGAACGAACTCAGTAAATCTTAGATTAAGCGTTATCTAAGATTTACTTAAACCAAGTTTAATCTTGAATCGGTTGACCGTAGCCGCTTAAGCTTTACTTCGAAGAAAACCATAGTTACCTAGGGTTACCCTTGGCAACAATGATAAACTTCCACGGTGTTTTTGCTGTATTCATTGTGTTACTCATTTTTATTTATCTTTTCTCTTGCAAAAAGGGATATGCTAGATATTGACGACCTCAGAGATGATGAGAATTTCCTCGATTTAATTGCATTTTTACTAATAGAGAAAAAAATATATTTTCAAAGTTAAGACTTTCTTTAAACGAAAATACATGAGAAGTTCACACAAACCTATTAGTAACTTCATACTTCCTTTCTATATCTTGGTTTAGATTTAATTTTTTACCAACGACCGAAAGTGGTGATAACAGAGCTGAGCTGTTACTGGTAATTTAAGCTCAGATAACTAAATCTTGGTTAAAACCGTGAATTGTGCAACTGGCCCTTAGGCAACTTGATGGCATTTTATTGTGTTTAATTACTATTCTTCATATGGTTGCTGTTACTTTATTTGTTCTTTTATTATTTAGTCGCATATATAGATGATATTCTATAAAATACTATTTGTACGGTAGTTTCTTAGGCTGAAACGTACTTTAAAAATGTGCGTACATTTCATTGATTCATTGCCATTTTTTTATGTTCTCACCATTTTCCAAATAAAATTGAATGAAAATACTACTATTTTAATGTGCAGCGCTGATAATTTTAAATTTACGTATCGATGGATTAGAAGTGAAACCTTGTGAAAATGTGTGTTTTTTAGTTGTTTAGAAGTGAAAATTTGTCTTTTTTAATGCAGTTACCAAACTGCATTAAAAAAAGACAAATTTCGTGTTGTGACGTTATTAATGTCATAAATTACACGCTATCATCCCGTGAAGTCTCATCTTGCAGGCGACGTCGTGCTTTGTGAAAAATAGAACATCTACTGTCTGTTGAGTAATAAACGTTTTATGATACTTAAACTTATTAATGCCATGTTTAAATTTATTAATATAGAACTGAAATAAAACTGATTATTTATTATTCTTTTAACCCATCTAACGTTTTAATTTATTTTTAAGTCGTAAAATAATTAATTATTGATAAATGAAGAAGTATACAAACTGTGATGAGAGATGTTCAATTCACATAATTTTGAGTTAATTAATTTTTAATAACATTTATTTTAAGTTAAAATTTTTATTTAAAAATGTGTATAAAATAAAAGTCCTACAGAAGTTTGATGCATTCAGTTCTAAGTTTATGGTAGTTTTGCTTTTATTAATTTAGGTTAAAAAAAAAATTGTTAAATGAGAAATAAATAGTGATTGGCATTAGGCTAGATTTGTCTTAAATAAAATACTCAATTTTAATGTGAATATATATCTCAGCCTTTTTAAATATTAAATATTTTAATTATTATCGATGTATCGGATTACTATTTCCATGTGTTAAAAAATCACAAACTGCTCAGTGTTCGTTATACAGGTACGAGTAGTGTTGCCCAAAATCGGTCTTGCTCTTACACTTTGCAAGACCAAGACCACCTGATTGGTGCTAGACCAAGACTAGAATTGGTGAGAAAATAACGTTTTTGTGAATAAAAAATGTAAACAATAGGTATACCCAATATAATTTTGCATTTAACTCTTCCAATTTTCCATTTTGGTTTAGTTTGGTTTCCCCTATCTGAAAAATTACAGTAATATCTCTGTAGAAAATAGACCAAGACCAAGACCATGAACAAGATTGAGTGCGCAAAACCAAGACTCATCTTGGTCTCGGAACACTATGTACGAGGTGTCACTTATGTCCATTAGAATGTTTTCTTTTTAATTTTTACTATTATTCTTACTTTTGCGGTCATTATTAGTATAGCACGAAATATTTAAGATGAGTCTAATATAGCTTCTAAAATTCTCATTCCCTGTTGCCGGCATCACAATGAGGCCCCTGTCAGTTAATTTACATCTAATTAACACTTGGCCGGATCTTCCAAACCTGTCGAGTGGCGGTCGATAGTGAAATGCTTGGTATGTGTGTCAGCTGTTCTCCACTTTCCGATAGCAGTCAGCTGGTCTCCGAGCCCCTCCACAATCAGGCCATTGGTTCAAGGTGAGGTTACGCGTCTTTATTGTCAGCCTACTGCGTCTTCTCCGGACATCCTGTCGCTCAAGAAAGTATATGGTGTAGAAGAAAGAGGTTCTTGGTTTATATGGTGGTAGGGTAAGCGCGATGGACATAGCCACGGACTGATCTACGAGGGGGGAGGATTTAGGGCTGAAGCCCCTCCAAAATGATAAAATATAACCATGTTTTATGGAAAGCAATATTTTTTTTTTTTAATTTCTTAATGACATTTACAACTGTATTACATAAATACATCAAGTAAATTTGGACATAATAGATATAATGACATGAATACACTTGCTGAGTAACTACCCAATGGTAGCACTCTAATGATATGACTACATTAGGAGATCACGGGGCCATCTTCTTTTCAGACGCCTCGGAGAGTTATCAGGAATTAAAGAGGAAGCAAGGTTAGAAACGAGAGGGTTGGGATGATTCTGAAGTTTATTATGGAAGGATAGGTATCTGGATGGCATCGACTGCTAGATCTTTAGGATATTAGTGACAAGTAGGAGCATTGAGGATTTTACAAAGCATTTTGGATTGTAGGGATTGGATACGAGAGGAAGTTGATGGTTCAGTAGAGCCCCAAAGCTCGATTCCTCTCAACTATTTTAAGTTTAAAATTTTCTCCTTATAGAATATCTTTGTAATGATGTGTTCTATATTAGAGATTCCATATATCAATTGAATTTGAGGTTCCGTTGAGGTTACTCCGTAAGTCCAAATAGGTCTTATTATAGTCAAGTATATGAGTCTTTTGTAATTAATGGGAAGTTTAGAGCGTTTGTCTAGTAAGTGCTGAAGTAATCGGAAACGTCGAGCGGTTTCTTGTCGTTTCAGTCTAGTATGAGGATTCCAAGTTAGTCGTTTGTCCAGGCAAAGCAATATTTAAAAATTATCTCTTAAAGTATAATTGTTCGTTTAATTACATTTAAAGGGACTTTAGGAATCACTTAAACACCATTTTATGTAGGTGGTTAGTTTCTTTCTTTTTTTCCAAAGTAATTATCGTTATTTTTATGAAAAAAAAAAGCTTTCGTGCTGAAGCCCTTTCCCTCAAAATTAAATCCTGGATTTGCTAGTGGACATAGCTAAGGAATATTTTGTCTTTTAAGGCTTATGCCGCCGTAATTATTATAGTTATATACTTCTCCGTAGAACATTTGGAATCTCTAGGGTCTCCTTTTTTTATTTATCATTTTTTTTTTTTTGTCTTATCATATTTTCATCCACACCTGTCACGAGCTTTACAATAAGCAGATGTGCTGTAATTAATACGAAAAATTGACATTTTAGGTATGAGGAAAAATATAGTACCCAGCAGCACTTCTTCTTGGTCTTGATTCATTTCCTTAATTTAGGAAAGGAGATCTCTCATCCAGCTCCTCTTTAGTCGTCTCCTGATTTAAAATTGCATGTCAGCTGTGGTCAAGTCGTTAATAAGTCCGTTGTGATGTCCGTGTAGTGTTAATCGATAGTTGGTTGTCGAAGTCGTTATGTAAAGTTTTGTTATGTACGTACCAAGGAGCTCCAGTTATAAGTCGTAAAATTTTGGATTGAAATGTCTGTAGTTTTTTTAAGTGTGTATTTTTTGCAGAAACGTAAATTTGTGAGGCGTATGTCCATATGGGTTTGAGTAGGTAAGTGTATATATTGAGATTTTTTCTGTTTTTCAATTTTGATTTGGAAAAAGTGAGTACAGTATTTTCAGTCGCTTGTTTAAGGTATGTTGTTTCATTTTGACGTGTGGGCCCCAGGTCATCCTTCTGTCGAATATTAGTCCCAGGTAACTTACTGTGTTTGTCTGAGGAATTTGGTTCTCTTTTAAATTGAAAAAATATTCAGTTATGCAGGTATAATCTCCATTTGAAAAATAACTAGTGATGGATAATCCAAACTTTAATTGTTCTAGTAATGGATAAAGGGTCGGTAACAATAATGGACATACCTCAAAAAAATTCTAAATTTTTATTCAATTATAAAGATAATGAGAACATGACATAAATGTTCAACTTACTCCGAGCAGAAGTGTTGGTATGTTATGAAACACAGTGATCTCAAGAGCTCTATAGAAACAAAAATGAATGGCAATTTAAAATTTTCTTTTAGGAACTTTGTTCATACAGTAGTCAATAGTACAAGTCAATAGTACAGTAGTCAATTGTTTTTCAATTTATGAAAAACTGAAACATTTAAATTAACAAGGAAGTATTTGTCGTACCATATGTAATTGTCGATGACATAGTAAAAAAAAATCATTTACCTCTCCCAGTGCCAAGCGATGTGTTAAATAATGAGACATGCGTTTCACTTTTCCTTATTTTACGTATCTGAATTTTTTTTTTCAACTAAAAATTATTTTTTTAACCTTCCTTAGTAGCGGTTAGTAATTTATTTTGTGGGCATTGAATGTGACTGGGCTCATTGGAGTAAAGTCGGCATGAGTCGATTAATGTTTACATTTGGATTACAAATATCAGAAATTAAAAATCGGACCTTCATACTTCAAGCGTGAGAAATGTTCAGTATTTCATCTTCTTTGTAATGAGCTATTATTCATAATTCTATCTTTACACCATGCCGTGCTAGAGAGGCAAAAAGGATATATGATACCATGACAAATTTAATGATAGCAAAAAAGTTTTTTTTTCAACATTTGAATTAAAATATCTCAAAAACTAAAATTCGGACGTTCCTACTGTAAGTGAGAGTAATTTTCAGCATTTTATTCTCTTTCTAATGAGTTAATAATTATTAATTATTATTCAAGATGATATTTTAACGTGGCACAGAAGGAAAAATAGCTGCAAAAAATACTAAATAACTAACACAGTTTTGGACTAAAATATCTCTAACTTTAAATACAATGGAAAATTCAGAAACTAATTTAAAGAAGTCAATATTCATATTTTTTTTAATTACCCATAAAAATAAGAAATTAAGTGATTCTATTCGATTTTATGTAGCAGTTGATTGTTTTTCGACATATTACTGACCCCCGTTACGGAAGTTTTATTTTTAAAAAAGTACCAATACTGCATAATTGTCTTATATTAATTGTTGTTTTGTTTTATTCGAATATATAAATATTTTCTGTTATTATGTTACTAAATATTTATATTTCATTTTATTAATCCCGCCTTGTTGATATTTTCATTTATATCGTGTTAGTCGGGGAGTAAAATTATGCGTTCTAGAGATAATAATGTAATTTAAAATTAAAGTTCACAAAATATAAAACATAAATGGCCATATTTATTCTCTCGCTATCCTCTATTGTTTCCGCGATATCGGTCCTAGTAATTTACAATTAACAATAAGCTCACGCCATATTTTTTTTTCAGGTCCATTTACACAGTTAAGTTTTAGGATGAAATGGCTTAGGTCTTTTATTTTATTGACTTGGTCAATAAACTTAAACGTGTAGAAGGGTTTCATTAGGTCGCGGGACCAAGTTGATTCAACATGTCGGAAATTGTTGACCAAACTATAGCAATTCTTCTAATGTTCAGAGAGCATTTCGGTAAAAATATAAGGTTGAACCCATAAAACTGTCTTTTACCGATTTTCAAGGTAAAGGTGAATCAAATGATTAAATGAAATCCAGCGAGTGTTTTGAAGGAAAATGAACCTAAAATATTGAAGAATTATGGCATTAAATTTGTTTAGTCTTTTCTTTAAAACTATGAACTTTGAGGTGGTCGACTCCTCCGATATTAATGATTGTTGGTACAAATAACTCAATGAGAGTCCGAGAGTGTTTTGAAAGATTTTAAGAAGAAGAACCAGAACGGATCCATAAACTAAAATTAAAATATGAAATCCATACTTTTCTGAATCATATAACTGAATTATATTACCACAAAAAGTCCGGTGCCAAATTTTCACTCATCTTATTGAGTTTGATGATGAAATTATCCCTGAAAAAGAGTAAATACGCTCATCTGTTGGATACATAACTGGAATAGGTCGTACGATTATAAATTTGTGTTCAAATTGTTGAAAATTGTGAGTGGCTTTGGAATATAACTATTATTTAATTGATAAAGTTTTTCCCGTACGATATGGATAACTTTATTTTTCTGGGTTGTAATATCATTGGAGAGGGAACCGGTTTGGGTACTGATTTGATAGGTATTCCTTTTTCAGTACATATTTATATCTAATCCATATAGTTATAATTGCAATGAAATATCTTATCATAATATTTCAATTTAAAAAATAATTCAACACTGTCATCACCACCTATGCCGATGACACATGTATCCTATCAATTAATAACGATCCAACTATTGCATCCCAAACTCTTCAATCACACATCACAAGTCTTGAAAAATGGTGTCAAAACTGGAAGATTAAAACAAACTCCAATAAATCCCATCAAATTACCTTTACTCTTCGTAGTAAACCTATGACTTCCTGTCCTACAGTATCCTGCAACAATAGCCCACTTATGCCTGTTGAACAAATCCGATACTTAAGACTCCACCTGGACAAACGACTCACTTGGAACCCCCATACCAGACTAAAACGACTAGAAACCGCCCGACGTTTTCGACTACTGCAGCACTTATCAGACAAAGCTCTGAACATCCAACTATTTACAAAAGACTCATATATATTACTATAATAAGGTAATATATAGGTCTTCCTCTTCTATTCATGATAACCCTCCGAAGCGTCTGAAAAGAAGATGTCCCGATTCTAATATAAAAATATAATTGGAGTGCTACCAATGGGTAATTTCTCTTCATGTTGTACATGTCATGTAGGTTATTTCATATTTACTAGTTGTATTTATCATTTAATTTGTATTTTTCATTTTAAAAAAAAAGTTACCTTCAATTTATTTGTTTAACATTATATATTCACTATAGGAATAGCTTTTATACATTAATTGAATATAATGCAGGCATTGCTTCATTGACCAGAGCAACAAAGCAATATTTAGAAAGAATGCACTGAAGGTTACTAAACCTGTGAAACCTATTTTTTCTTCCCTCAGAGCACACAAACCCAATTCTTTCCACAGAAATACCGAGCTGTCTTGTGAAATTGGTTCAAACTGACACACACTATATCAATAGCACCATCTTGAAATCGCACTTTCTTGAACCTGTATCTTGTCATGTTACGTCGAAATATTGAATAACGTGCACTCTAGGACTTTAGTTATAGTGGCTTAATCTTTTGTTGTCTATTTTTTTTTATGTGTTGCACCGAAAATATATTAAAGAAATTCTTGCAAATAAATTAATACGAGTCTTCAATCTTTCTTCTTCATATTTTCATCCACACCTGTCAAAATCTTGACCAGTGTTGCCCAATGCGAGACTATGGTCATTGTCTTGGTATTGCTCATGAGTCGCAACAGTCTTGCAGTTACTTATTACCGTATTAATATAGAGATATTACTGTAATTTTTTGGATAGGAGAAACATAACTAAGTCCGGATGAAAAAATAGAGGAGTTAAATGCAAAAGTATATTGGTTATACCAATTACTTACATATAGTAACTAAAATTGTCAAGTAACTATTTTGCCTGAATTTTTATCGATTTTTTTTACCAGAGCTGGTCTTGGTCTTGCAACAGTTAGGAGGGCCTTGGTCTTGCTAAGTGCAACACCAAGACCGATTTTGGGCAACACTCATCTTGACAATAAGCAGATTTGTTGTTATTAAGAAAATTGACATTTTAGACATGAGGAAGAATAATACCCAGCAGTATCTCTTCCTGTTCTTGGTTTACTTCCTTACTTCAGGAAAGGAGATCTCTCATCATCGTCAGTCGTATCCTGATGGGCATGTCAGTTGTGGTCACGTCGTTGATAAGTTCGTTGAGATGTCCGAGTAGTTTAAATGAAATCGGGAGTACGGAGTTTTGTTGGTCGATAGTTGGTTTGCCGTAAATTGGTATGTAAAGTTTTGTTGTTTATGTACCAGAGAGCTGGGTGTTATTAGTCTTATAATTTTAAATTGAAATGTGTATTTTTTACAGTACCGTACATTTGTGAGGTCTTATAATGTTATCCCAGAAAACAGTAAAATAAGGTTTTATAACCTCTCAATAATGTCTAATTTTATAAAATGAATATGTACAAAGATGATCAAATTATTCGAATCATTTAAAAATGTATTTATATTTTTAATGATAAACGTCAATTAATTTAGAAAACTGTAGAGAATTACACTTGTACTATTCGATGCTTACAGATCGTTTATAGTCACTGTAAGTAGCTTTTAAGCATATTTAAATCGACTTATGAGAAAACTTTTTTATTCCATGGACGATTGTATGTTAACTTATCTAGATGAGGTTGCAGAAAAAAAATATGTATTCTTATAGGACAGGAGTAAAGCATTAAAAAATATCATTTATGATGAAGTTTAAAAGATTTATTTAAATATTTTAAAATATATCGTGTTCGTGTAAAAAAAAACTTCTTTATTACAAAGCAATGTATTAGTCAATTTAATGATATTGATGCCGCTCAATTTTAAGTAATTTTTATTAGTGTTTTAAATCTATAAAAATAATGAATATTTTTGTTTATGATTGTTACACAATCATGTTAGTTGATAAGTTTCTTATCTGTTAATAGTGAATGGTGGAGTTTTATTTTATTGTGAACATGTCGATAAACGTTTTTATTTTATTGTAATTTGTATTATTGTAAATTGACTTGCTATTTGAAATATTATATTAAAAAAATTTTGATATCAAAACATCCTTTATATTTCTTCAAATAGTTTAAAACATATCGTATACAAAAAAAATGTTTGTGGTTATTATATTTTTTTTTAGTGCTTAACTATTTTATTTGTCCATGTAAACTGATATAAAATATTTTTATTTATTTTTTTGTTGAATTTACGAACCTTTTAGATTAATTGTATATTCTTCCTTTACCTTGGGTTATAATTTTCCATCTTCCTAAAACTTTTGCGATCATACTTCTCTTGTGATTCATCAATTTGATACCAAGTATAGTAGTGTAAATTGTTGTAAAGGTATGTTAAATTTAGTCAAAGAACTTTGTTTCCTTTTTTTTTTATTTTTTTTTTATGTATATACCTGTGTAGGTAGAATAAATATATCGTATTTATATACAACTTTTTTCTTAGCCCATAAATTGTTTGAGAATGATTAAGCTTCTTATCGGTAATAAATCCTTTGCTACTATGTTTGCCGCTATTTTATTTATGGATTTAAATCGTTAAACTTCAGCTCGTAAATATCCTATATAATATCTTAGAACGACATAAGAGCTGAAAGGTGTCCAACTTCAATGTAGGACTTGAACTTAAATTGGACAGTTGATTTAATAGACCTTTACATAAACTTTCAACGTTGCAACTTCTGTAAGGCTATCAAACTTTTAAGCGAGATATCAACTTACTTAGCCTTAAAGTGTTAATGTTTTCCTAAAATTTATTTTAAGCTTTCGTAGAATTTTATTTTTCTCTTGCATTATTATGGGAAAATACTTTCAATTTTCCTTATTTTTAAATAACAACGATATTTATTAAAAAATATAATAATCTGCCACATGGACAATAATTTAAGTGAGATGTGAACACATTCACACCATATACACAGAAAACATAAAATAACAAAAGTATATAGCTTTAAGTGTTTTGTCATAGTATTAATGGTTTTGTACATAGTTTAGTTTGTTTTGTATATAGAATTTTTACCTTATATTTTTTTTACATTATTTCTTGATTTATTTTGGCCAGATGTAATATTTTAATTTTGTTCTATATTGTTATTCTCAAGGGACTGTGTCCCAGAATAAAGTTACTTTTTCTATCTATTCTATCAAAAAAACAAAATTAACAAAAGTAAAATAATAAATAAATAGTAATCAAAAACTATATACAATAAAAAAATAACTTAAAGTTAAGTAAATTAAAAACATAAAATCACGATCATACCTATATGCGGTATATACAATCATGCAGAGAACCCCAAGCCAGGCTTGTCCCTCCAACTATAGAGGCAGCAGCAGCACTATAGAGAAAAGCATGACTCCAAGAGATCCCTGCGCTATTCTCTTAACCGTGGGACTAGTGCTAAAGCCAGGAGAGATTGAGTGAGAGCGCCTTAGCCACATAGATAGATAAATAGATAGATAGAAAAAAAAACTTTATTCTGGGACTAAGTCCCTTCAGAATAATAATAATGTACAAAATAATAGAATATTACTGGCCTGTACGTTTGAAACAATAAATAAAATTGATAAAATAAAATAAAAAGTAAAGAAAACCTTAGGTGCACAAGCTATATACAATACAGATAAAACTATGTACAGATCATTTAAAATTATGAACAAAATAATTAAAACTATGAACGAATCACTTGAACTATGAACAAAATTATATATAAGGGTTGAACAACATAAACATACACTTTGAGAAATGAAGAACGAAAAAGAGATACAGTGAGTTCATTTTATAAAATAATACACATACACTCATGTCTTGAGTGGAGAATCTGGCCATTGG
The DNA here is from genome assembly GCA_928085145.1 of Nezara viridula. Taxonomy (NCBI): domain Eukaryota; kingdom Metazoa; phylum Arthropoda; class Insecta; order Hemiptera; family Pentatomidae; genus Nezara; species Nezara viridula. The sequence goes on along the minus strand of OV725080.1, from coordinate 148,219,390 downwards.
CATAACTCCAAGATATATACTAGAAAAGATCTCTGGGCCACTGCCGCTTTAACCTTCGAGCAGGATTTTAGGGATGAGTGGAACTAGATAGGGATTGTGCAATGGGAATTGGATAGTTTCTAAGGTTCTGATGGAATTTGGAATCATTTTCAGGGATAAGGTCTAGGAACAATGGAATATTAAGGTCATGATATAGGATTTGTTCGTTACATATAAAGAAGCATCGACTATTGTTCGGAGGACTTTGGATTGAAAGGATTGGATGCGTTTAACGTTAGAAAATTTGGCTGTCCACCAAAGTTCAAGTTTCAGGTTATAGGTTTCAGAATTCTCTTGTATATTAGTAATTTATTGTCAATTGAAAGTTGAGATTTTCTAGTCTGTAGTCTGTATAATTGACCGTATGTTCTGTTAGTTCTTGTTTTTTAAGTCTAGTATGTGGGTTCCACGTTAGTCTTCGATCTAAGAGAAAGCCAACAACGACATTAAAATTGAGTATAGTAAAAATTTTCTTTTTAAAAATAATGGTTATGAAAATTAATCCGAGTTTTCTACAGAAATATATGTTTAAGGTCTCTTGAATCCAAAAAAAATCAAGTATGTGGGTCTACGTGAAGACCAAATCTAAAAGAACTACACTAGCTGAGAGACCAAAAGCCGTATGAAAGTAAAATTACATATTGATGAAATGAAAAATGAAAATATTTTTTTTATTATTCTGGAACTGTTGTCCGTTTAAAATAAATTATAAATACAGGGTAATACAGGGGGCCTGTGTGGCTATACATAAATTAAGTATTTACAAAATAATATTTAATTAAAAATACAGATAAAAAGAGAGGGAGAGAGAAAAAAAGCATAAACAACATGGGAAACTAGAATAATATAAATAAACAGAAATAGATGAATATAATTTAGAATAGACAGTAAAATGAAATAGATGAACTGTTGACAATGAGCAGATGGTCTGATTAAAGTAATGAAACTGACATGTCAAGCATGGGGAAGGATAGCACCCAGCATTTCCTCTTCCCTTGCTTGAGATCAGTATGTAAGGTTTTGTTAGTCACGTATCAAGGTGCTTTATTTATAATTCGTGCCATTTTTTATTAAAAATACATATTATATATAACTGATATAAACATATTGAAAATAAAGTTAATTAAGGTAGTGAGATTTCAAGATGCTTGGGATATTACAGCACCTTTGAGCATAAAATCGACTGAGTAATAAATTGTAAACAAAATTACCTTTTTAAGGTAAGAATATACCTAGGATGTTTTGGCCTGCATCTCTATCGAATGGAAAATCGACTGACCGAAATTTTATTTTATAAACTTTTAGATATACTATTTTATAATTTTTTTGAAAACTGTAATAATTATTTTCGTTGAACCCGTTTTAACTACTAAAATTCCCGTTCAATGTACTAAAAAAAATGTATTTAATATCAGCAAGCTTTTTTTTTTTCTTTTTTTTCTGTTCTATCAGTTTATTTGTAATTCATTTCTACTGAAAGTAGAGTACTAAGCGAGCTGGTGATACGCTCGCACATGTTCTTTTGGCAGTGTAGAGCGGGGTAGCTCAGTAAGTAAGGTACTGTGTTCCTATCTTTCGGGTCCCGGATTCAACTCCGGTTGCAACAGATAATTATTTTTTTTTATAATTATTTATATAATTTACCTAGGGGTTAGGGGGCCCTCTTGGGGCTCGCCTCTCTTCAATTAAGTAGATTATCATAATTAAATGATTAATTAAGAGGTAAAAATCTTGTGATTAAATATTATCTCGTATTTTGCACAACCGTTGACTAAGAAAAAGTACTGTACCAGAGACGCTCCATGGTTTGTAGTAGTGTTGGTTATCATACATAAAAAAAATGTCAATTTTAAAATATTTTAATGCACTTTTACTTTCACTTGCCTATATATAAAATATAAAGCAATGGAAATTATTGCGATTGTGAAAATTTTCAACAGAAATACATGTTTTAAGGTTCCCTGAGTCGAAATAACCAATCCCCGCAAGGTGGTCTGTGTGTGTCTGTCTGTTTGTGTGTGTTTCTAGCTTAAAAACGAAAGTGAAATGGCATATTTAAGGTTTTTATATAATTGGGATGTTACATCAACTATTTCATCAAAATCCTATAACCGGAAGTGGCACTTTATTTCATAGACTAAACACATTTTTACGATTTTCTCGAAAACGGCTCTAACGATTTTAATTAAATTCATTATATCAGTGTAACATTAAGTAGTTTTAAATAAAATTTAGGTTTTATTCTGATAGATGTTTTTCCATATAAGCTTTCTCTAAAGTACCTTGATTTTTTTTTATTTGAAACAAATGACCATTTCACATTAATTTATAATATAAAATACATCAAAATATGAAATATGAAAGAATTTGATAATTAACTAAAGGGGATATTAGAAATTGTAGCAGAGAATAGTTGTAATTCAGGAACCAAAGGATCACGAGCGCACTTGGATACTTAACATGAGCTAAGGATTGCTACTATTATATAAATATATATATACGGTTTTCATAAATACTACTGTTGGTATTATTTAATATTTAATTGTATAGATTACAGCTATATAAATATTCAAATCTGTATATATAAGGATAATTATTCAAATAAAAATACCCACAATGAAATATAAATCAATATAGCATTTATAATTTTTACTTCCACTTTCGCTTTGTCTGAAAATAATTATTTCTGTTAATAAGAGGGTGGCAAGTGAAAGTTGTGTGATGCACGCACCGCGCCAGCTTTTTTTTTTCTCAATATAACGCATAGAGAATTTCGTTGTTAGTTGATAAATCAGTAATGAATATAGTTTATTGTTATAACAAACATTCCATCCTCACGGTTGCCAAATACAGTAGATTTACCAGAGTTTAGACAAGACAAATACCGCTGCCGGTTCGGGAGTCCACTCTAGGCCCAGGAATGCGCTAGCAAATAGGATAATGGCCTGATTCACATCCTCTTCGTCATGTCCTCTGTCAATCAGCCAACTATCCACGTGAGAGTTCTGTAGGTTTAAAAAAAATAATAAATAAATAGCATACACAATAGTCTCAGGAAGTCTTATAACATTTTATTACATAAATTAATCATACCTTCATTCATATATAATTTAATTTGCGTATAGTTGTCTAAGGTTTATCTTTATTTATAGTTCTTTAGGTACCTTAAGTCCCGAAAAGTGAAAAAAGAAAATCTAGTGTGTCCACTCACACGACTTTCCTACCTATTTCAGAAAAGTTTTTATATCTTTACATATGTCCATCAAGAAACAAAAAAAAATTAATTAATTTATTTTTCTGAAAATTGATGTAAGAAAAGATTTGAGTACGATTTATTTGATAAACTAAAGCAATGTAAACCGGCTTAATGTAGATCAGTGTAAAAATTTCAATACCCTCTAATATTTCAGATCAGAAACTTTTTACCACAACCTAATTTTGTCAAACAATAATTTCTGTTAAAAGTAGAGGAAATCGTGAAGATTGTGTGATACAGGCAACAGATTTTCTTACTTTTACTTAGTTATCTTTTTTCTCTCATTCACCCCTATCTGACGCCAGGATATGAACCCGTAATCTTACATTGGAAATTGAATAGCTGTAACCTCGTTAATAGTAGTTAGAAATAAACGATTTTTATATAGTTTTGTAGGAAATTTCATTACCTTTAAAAAAACATTAAAGGATAAACGCTCTGAAACTATAGATCCGATGAAAACTGCATATCGGAAATTTGACCCGATCGCAATACTTTCCTTACCTAGTATAGGACAATTATTAGAACATTATAGGAAAGTTTCAACAAAATCGTTAGAGCTGTTTTCGCGCTACAGTCTATAAAAAAACAGAAAAATATGTTTTTCATTTATTGCGCACGGAGCATCCAGTTTGTGTCAGTAGTCAAAATTGTACAAAATAAAAAAATAATCAATAAAATCGGTTCTCTAATTCCCGAGAAAATCTTGGCACAGACAGACAGACAGAAAATGTGTTTTTCGGATTCAGAGGGCTCTGAAACGTATAGATCCGTCGAAACCACATATCGGAAATTTTACCTGATCACAATATTTTCCTTACATAGTATAGGTAGGAAAGTAAAAAATCGATCTGTAGTGTGTAGTGACGTTCACTGTTCTTCAACTGTTCCATTCAAAATGATTACTGTGAAATATTTTGTCGATATTTGAAGATGAGGAGTTGATAGAATTCCATCGTTCTTAAACTTCATCACATTTTATTAAAGAATACTGTAATAATATTAAAAACTGTTGGTCAGGAAATATAGTAAATATACTTAAAATTTACGATATAGATTGTATTAAATATTTTTTAAAATATTGCTTTGAATAACTTACAGTCACCTTGTTTATATCGTTAATAATATTTAAACTTTTAAGCAAGAAGGAATCTTCTTTTATTATACTATTTTGGTTTATTATTTTTAATAATCGCTTGGAATCCTCATACAAGACTAAAAATACAGGAAACTGCTCGATGTTTTCGACTACTCCAGCACCTACTAGACAAACGCACTAAACTTTCAATATATTACAAAAGACTCATATACATGATTATAAGGTAATAAGACTAATTTGGACTTACGGAATTGAGCTTTGGGGCTTCACTAAATCATCGAATTCCTCTCGTATCAAATCCTTGCAATCCGAAATCCTCTATGCTCCTTACTTTGTCACAAATAAAATTCCTTAACGACCTTAACGTACCATATATTTCTGAATAAGCCCAATACCAGATGCCTATCCTTACATAACAAACTTGAAAACCATTCGAACTCTCTCTTTTCGAACCTTGTTTTCCCTTCGTTATCTGATTCTCCAAGGCGTTCGAAAAGAAGATGGCCTCGTGATCTGCTTATGTAAATCTATTATGAGAGTGATACCAATGGGTAGTTTCTCAACAAGCGTTTTCATATGATTGTATTTTACCTGAGTACACATTTACTAGATGTATTTTTAATTTTTCAATACAGTTGTAAATATCATGAATAAATAAATGAAATAAAAAAGATAATTTTTTTGAGATTTGCAATCAAAGTAAGCGTTCAATCGAGGATGATCCTCCTACCTCTACATTAACATCAGATTTTTGCTTTCATAAGGGAGGCCGAAATAGTGTGTCGCTATAGCGCCTTAACGGATGTGACGATTTCAACATAACTTGGCTAAAGTATTCTCTTTATGTTTATAGCATACTTCCCTGAAAAGAAGCTGGAAAAAGGTTACGAGAAAGCAATTATTAGATTTCTGAATAACTCAAAAATAACATTGAAATCAGATTTAGTGCAGAGATATTGCGTTCTAAAGATTTTAATAATTCAGTAAAGATTTACCATTTGTTCTTTTGTAAAGTCATTTTACATGTTTCGGTCCTCAACTGTATCAATCGAGATGGTTGTCTATATTTCTTTGAATTTATATTTAAACCGATTATTTAACATTAAATTACGTGTCAGTTCTCTGCATAATCCTAATTTTCTTTTTCTGTGCTTGTTCTTATGAGAGTCGATTCTAAAATAAATATGATTCAACTTTTCTATTTCAATATGTAAACTTGGGTTATTTTTTAATATATAATTCAACTATCACCTCCCATTAAATAAAAATAAAACTTAATTTCAATGAAAAAATTAAAATTAAAAAAAGATATATTAAGTAACATCTTACCTTTGAAATTTTCTTTTCCTATCTCCATGGCTGTATAACATGTCTCGACTTAATTTCGGAAATATGATTATCAAAGATGTAGGAACGTAAACTGTAGAAATCAGATTTATGATACCAAAAATTAAAAATACTACGGGAATCTCTCATGCGTAAATTAGTTAATAATTCGAGATTTATTGTTTTGTATTTTTTATCCTATGTTAAATAGGTGAGAAAGTCAAATTAAAAATTTACAAATGCAAAATAATGAATCTACTTTGGATTATTTACACTTCCAGAGCAATTTGCGAAGGTTAAGGTCTGGAACGGGACCCACTTAAGCTCGCTAACGACCCGTTACGTTACATTGTAACGGCCCGTATCATTATCTTGTAGCATATCTTGTTAATTAATTACGAGGTTCTACTTCTAAATAACGTGTTATTTTCAGGTTATATTTTATATATCATTTATTAAAATATTTCTGAACCTTTTATTTCTAACTATGTACATTTCCACTCCATGTAACACCGACCATAAACCAAATAAAAACTGTGTTCATTTTACCTGACTATCGGAATGGAACTAAGTTCCGATTTAGAAACGCCGTTTTCAACTTTTACTTTTCTATGACTAGTTTTTTTTTCTTCGAATGTTGCCCCATAAGCTGCTGAAAGTAAACCACACTCAGGTGTCTACGAAATTCTTTTCAATTTGAGGCCTTTCACAAATAGTGGTCCCATTGTCCTGTGACCGGAGTTGCTTAATCAGTTTCACTGAGAACTAGGCACCGTTAAGATGGACGTATGCAGATGATACTTGCAGCAACGTCGCCTGAAGAACTTTGGCAAGGCACCCTCGATAGTTGCAGAACTCTGGCACAGCGCGAGGTTTCGCAACGAACGCCACTGACCGGCCGCGTCAGGTCATGGCGAAGAGGGGATCTCCTTGAGGCAAGGTCGCCTCCTATCTAAGTCGATATCCACCTTCTCTTTTAAATAGGTTTTGTTATAAAAAATCTTAACTAGTTGAATAGAGAAAGCACTTTTTTTTTAATAAATAATTTATTTGCTGTCTTATTATATATATATATATACAGAGTGTTTCGTAATTGCACGGCACTATTCTAGCTATGTGTTCACTAACACAAAAAAAAATCATATTACCATATATCTCAAACTCATTTATTAAACACATATCAAAGCTTAAAGATTTATTATTTATTATTATTATTTATTTATTATTATTACAACATTTAGAGTAACTGTTCAAAGGGGCCTCCGTTTTGTTGAATGCAACATTCAGCACGACGAATCCATGCTTATCTGGCTCTTCGTATTGCATCAGGATGGTGCTTGATAGTTACTGCGGCTTCCACGATCCGATTTCTTATAAACCATAGACGCAGAATAAACCATAGACCTCATACAACCCCCCTCAAAATAATCTAATGGCGTTAAATCCGGTGGCTATTTAACAGGCCCAACCAACATATCGCTCTCCATAAGTTTAAATCATTAGTGCAACAATTAGAAAAGTGAGCTGGAGCAACGTCATGCATAAACCACAGCCTTTAGCTAATGCCTAGCTAAATATGTTCTAGGAATTCATGTAGATTATTTTGCAAAAAATTCGCAATTAAGATATACCTGACAGAATAGTGTTAAAAAGAAAGGACCGATGATATTGTCGCTCAGAAGACCACACCAGACATTTAAAGCAGTCGAACAGCAGTCGTATGAGAGTTTTGTTCAGCCCTGTATGGGTATTTCGAAAATTAAGAATCCCGTTTCTTGTAAAGCAAGATTCATCAGTAACCAAAATGCAGTTATGGAAATTAGGATCTCGTGTGCATTGTCGAATTAACCACTGGGAGAAACTTCTGCGCTTGTCTTGTGGTAACAAATCTTGTCTCCTCGATACATGAAATGGGTACAATTGTTGTTTGCGTAAAGTTCCCCATACGCTGGTAGAGTAAACATCAAAACGACGTGACAATCTTCTGGTACTAGGCGATAACTGAATAGCATCGAGTATTTCTTCTTCAAGGTTTGCAGTTCGTCGAAGTGTTTATCGACCGGCGTTTACTCGTATAGGTTTTAGCGTTCCATTATCCCTAAGGCGTCTTTCAATGGCCTAAAACGTTTTACGATTTGTATTCTTCGATTAGGAATTTTTTTACGATATCTTCGGATAGTAGCAGCACCGTTTTATGTACCTCGCCATAAGTTAAAAGCATGTCTGTTTGTTCTGAAAAAGTGAATACATTTATGTTGTTTCCCGTGATAATCATTAATTGAACTGTGTCGCAGTATTCACTCACACTAAAATACACAGAACTAGACAAACAGATGAGCAACTACTGTCACTGCTTATCTTTCATTTGTTTATCAAGTGATTAAAACCTATTATTTAGTATTAAACACGTTAAACTTTGTACAGTCAGTCTTAATGTACTGTATAAATAATAAATCTTTAACCTTTGATATCTGTTTAATAAATGAGTTTGAGATATATGTTGATATGAACTTTTTTGTTAATTTTGTGTTAGTGAACACATACCTAAAATAGTGCCGTAAAATTACGAAACACAATGTATATTGACCCGTGCAAATAATTCGCTAAGTATATACAACAAATGAAAAAATAAGTTAATGCATTGGATGGAGGAATAAATATTATTTTCCTCGGTCATTGTAATTCCTATTCAACAAAAAAACATTACTTACTGGAAAAATTCTTTTGATTTGATTGTTTATATAAACCTCTCTGTTTATGAGGTCTGCTTTCATATCTTTAAATATTTCTTTCTACTTATAGAAAAATTGCAGTTTATCTCGAAAGTACATTTTAGAGTTTTAAAACGCAGAGTCCGATAGTTCCTTTGGTAACATACCGAGTCTTGAGGTCCATAATTTATCCCGTCTCGATCTGTTTAAAGCAGTATATATATTAAATACGCAATTTCGTATACGCAAGATCGTAACGGATAATAGTTGTAATGCAGGGAACAAAGGAGTATGAGCTCGTCCGAAAGATTACAACAAGCTTCCATAGGTAACATGAGCTTAATATAATACGGACACCGGCAATATTATGTACATATACATATGCGGTTTTCATAAATGCTATTATTGGTATTATTTAATATTTAATTGTATATAATACAGCGATATAAAAATTAAAATTTGGATCTGTAAGGATAATTAAACAAATAAAATACCCACAATGAAATATAAATAAATATGCTGTATATTATTTTTACTTTCACTTTCCTTTGGTCTGAAAATATTTGATTCTGCTTAGAAGAGGATTGTAAGTGAAAGTTGTGCGATGAGCGCACCGCACCCGATTTTTAATTTTTAGTATTTTTTACTTTTTAATAATATCGTACAAATTAATTATTTTTTAATATCCTGAAATTATTAGCACACATTTTTCCCCATTCGAAGCGATGAAATAAGGTCAGAAGAGAAGAATGTGAAAGGGTACATCATAGGGCATACTGGGCCTAGAGGTCATGAGTCAAATAATCGCTTCTTCTTTATTTCTTCATCTTGTAAATTCCATTCACGCCTCTGTTACATAAAATTTATTTGGCCATTTTAAGAAATATACTTAGCATTTACTAAAAAATATAAAACAATAAAATTATCAAAAAGTTATGGATTTTAGTTATGGACAATTTTCTCTTCATTTCCTGTAGATTTATATTTCACAAAAACTAGGCTACCAGGAAAATTATTTAACATTGTAGCTTACATTCCTGATTCTAGTGTTAGTAGTTATCACCAGAGTGCATAGATTACATGTTTTTCTAGCGGTACCCAGGATGAGATATTAAGACGCCATTAAATTTTTAAGGAAGGTATATTTTCATGGGTTTCTAAATATTCGAGGAGGACTTATTTTTATGAAGTTATGAATGAATTTTCTCAATGAAAAGATTCAAACCAAGAGGAGAAAATATGGAACAGAAAGCAGCTATTGCGTATGACCTACGATTTTTTAAAATCTAATTTTACATTCGCTTACACTGTTTTTAAGAATTGAGGAATACTATATCTTGAGGGGGGGGGGGTAGAGGTCCATACACAATCGATCTTGTGTGGGAGAGAGAGGGGGACACTTCTGTGTTGTACAAAACTTAGTGATGATGTTCTAGGGAAGAAACAGGGACAGCTCAAAATCTATAAATCTTTTGGTCGAACCAATATAATCTGAAATCCTTCTAGATCATTTCATAAAATTATTATTACATCTTATTTATTAAAATTAAAAATATTTAAAATAAAACTAACCAGAACTCTAGAAAGAAGTATTGAAATATGTGATAGAATAATTCTATTCTAAACTATGTGGTATCCGGATCGATCGGGATCAGAGTACTAAGAAGAGAAGGACCAATAATGAATTGGCCGACTGAAGGCGAGGAGGTTAAGATGGGCGGAGAGCTCGGAAGCCTCTACACTACAGTGAATACTTCAATTATAAAGTTTTTTTGTTTTTTTAATCATATTTATTGAGAGATATTTCAATGTGTCACAAATAAGGACATTTATAATAGTGTTCAGAGAGCACATTCACGCTCTATCAACAATCAATAAAATAAATAATACAGATAAAGAATAATACTAAAAGTAAATTTATATAAACTAAACTAATAAAAATAATTACACACATACATCCATGCTTCTATACAATATCTAAAACAAATACCTGAGTCCAGCCTTTTCTTCCATGAGTGTGGAGGATGGCTTGGCTCGGAGATCTTGAGTGAATGGTTTTTTTTTTTTAAATTATTTAGTCAAATAAAAAAACTCATACGAACAAAAATTGGTGTAATCAGAAGGCGGATTACCGAGACTTGAATATGCTCCTTGCTTTAGTATTTTTAAAAACGACTAATTGTCTATAAGTGCCTTATTATAAGTATTACAAATTATTTCATGACTTTTCTAAGCATTTTTTACGGTTCTGTACTAGCCGCAGATTTAAAAAATATATATATTCTATAGACTTAGAGAACTTTATTATAACATTTATTTATTATTACATAAAAAAATTATCAAAATATTGACAATTTTTTATTGTCTAATTACCATGATATTTTTATATCAAATAAAAAACCTATAGTAGGATTACCCTTACTTAATCTTAAGAGTTTTTCAGATCCATAGAATTCAGGATCTGAAAAGTCTACGACTGAAAAAAAGAAGACTTAGCAAATCCTGAAAGACTGAAAGCATTTAACTTACAAAATACCTTTTTAACTCTCCAATACGTTTGGCTAAGCTAAAGCTTCAAATATCCATGAATATATTGACTGTTCACGGTAAATGTTCTGGATTTCTCTTCAGACAAGTGTAAATTATGTAGTGCCTCTATTTACATTTGCTTTTAAAAATTCTCTCTCTCTCTCTCTCTCTCTCTCTCTCTCTATATATATATATATATATATATATATATATATATATATATATATATATATATATATATATATATATATACACATATATGTAAAGTGAAGTATTCATTAGGTGGGTTTTGCGTTTTTTTGTTGTTTTTTTTTTTGGAGGGTGAATTAGATTGATGGAGCACTCGGGTAAAGTCTCCTGGAGTCGACTGATTTTCATATGGATTAAAATATCTCAAAAACTAAAAATCAGACCTGTACATTGTTGGCGAGGGAAATGTTCACGATTTTATCCTCTTTGTGATGAGCTATTATTTAAAATTGAATCTTAACGCGAGGCCAAGGTTAGAGAGGCGAAAAGAGAAAAAATAGTGTCGAAAATCAAATAATCGCGAGTTTTATATTGATTAAAATATTTCAGAATCTATAAATCGGACCTGCATACTGTAAGCGAGGGAAATGTTCAGTTTTCCTTTTTCATTCTCTTTATAATGAGATATTATTTATATTTTATATTTCATATTATTAATCTCGCCTCATTAATGTTTTCACTTTTATTGTTTGGCCTAAAGCGCACAACTTAGTTGTAGTTTTGTTTTAACGAATTTCATATAACAAATTAAACACAATAAGAGATAGAAATTTAAGTCCGATTTCTTATTGGTTTAGGACAAGTAGATTTTTCGCTTTTATTGATTAACGAAATGATTAATTCAAATACGAAAATGTATTTTAAATTGGTGTAGTGTTTTACCTAATGTAATTTAACCAAATAGTTAATTAAAATTCTTTTCAATATAAAAATACACATTAAAATTTGAATTCATTATTGTCATTGTATTCGGCTGCTGTTAACCATGTTAAAAAGTCTATTTCATTAAATATATTATAATATCGTGGATACCACTATAATACTTTAAAGGAAAAAATAAACTGATTTAAAGTTGATTCTGTTGTACAAAAGCCTTCTTTAAACTATTTATTATTTATTATTCCCTTTTCTTAAACAATACGAAAATTAGAACATGGTAAAGTTCATTCTGAGATCTTCTGTCCTCAGTGTTTTCGTTTTTAGAGATTTTCTTAGAGTAATGGTTATTTTTAAATGATTTATTTATTACGTATTCTGTAATTTAAATAAATTATATAAATAGTAATTTGGGAGGAATATTAGGGCTAAATAACACTTTTAAAAGAAATTATTTGGATATTCAGAGAATGAAGTATGTTTGAAAGGTTTATATGCTGATAAGCTTTGTTTTGAGCTACAGAAGGTTTTACTGGATTGAGTTATTTACAATTTTACAAGTGAATATTTATAATTTCGTAGGTTAAAGGTTAGTTTTAGGTTAATTACAGTTTATATCCTTCTAGATTATACTTTAGGGGTTAAGTCAACTTTGTTAAAATCAACACGAATCTTACATTTAACTCTTCAGTTTTAACTCATCTTCTGTTTGCATTTTCGTATTACAATCGTGCTAATTTTGCGTGAATATTAGCATAGAATGAAGTTTAGTCAAGTCCTAGAGCTAAACTTGGCATCTTAAAGACAACTGGTTTGAGTACTTAGCTAAGCATTTAAGTTTAGCTAACGTGCAACAAAGTTTCTTGTATTATTAGGCAGTTACAGTATTGTGCTGCTTGTTTTAAACAAAATGCATATTTTCACTATCTAACATAAGAAAAACTGGTTCAAGAACTTCAAGGAACATTTGATGTGTGGAGGTATGACAATTTCGAATTATATGAAAATACTTTCTCCAAGATCATTTTATTAAATAATATTTTTGATGTTCTAATTTCTATCAAAACATTTATTCTGTTTTGAAATTCTTTTTTTCTGTTTGATAAAACTAATACTGGTTCTTTTCCCTTATTCCCAACTTCCATACAACTTTGAGAATAATCAAACAAACCATTTTTGTTATATAGGTATATCATAACAACCGTTGTTTATGTCCGAAACGTAAAATGCTAGTTGGAACTTTCGATTCCCAGCATAAAAGTGTTTGTATTCTTCCGAATATTTTTTTTAACTTATTGTATTTACAAAGATTTCTCTTATTTTTGTCAGTATGTAAAATGCGTTAGACTCATCAGTATTTTCACATGTAATAATTCAAATATATTTATTGTATTAATGAGGATTTAGGAAAAAAAAAGTATGAAAACAATATAATACTATAAATGAATGCATAGTATTTATCTATTTATACTCTTCCTTATCAGAGATAGCTTGGATATAAATAAGTGAATGTTTATTGAATTTAAAATGTAAAATGTTTTATATAATTTATCAAAGACGACTACATTTTTTTTAATCTGAATTTTGTTCAATGTTTCAGGTACGTTCAGCGAATTCCATCATTATAGTGAGTACTTTACTGTTTATTTTTTCATATTTTTATTCGCCATTGAGTGAGGAATGGCAGCAATAACAAATGTTGGGGGCAAGGAACGAGCAATGAAAGCAAGACGTGATATTATCCGCTGGCGAGCGTTCGCTCGGGGTTTCAATGCACTCTCTTATCTCGCTCTAGTAATTTAATCATGATTAATTCAAAACAGATTTTTAATTTAATAGATTAAAGATTATATTCCTCAAGAATAATACATTTTCTAATCTCTAAAAGGGAAGATAATTTTCTCGCCTGCGAATATATTTTCGGGTGCTTTTAATATATTAACTTTTTTTATCATTAATAGATTAAAGTTACGCAAACATATTTCACTAATTTTTTTTTTTTTTTTTTTTTTAAATTTCTTTATTGAGTATTATAACAATCTGTCTGTTGGACATTGGTTATAGTGAGGTAGGATGACATTCACACCATATGTACAAAAAAATAAAATAAATAGAACAAAATAATAATCAAAAGTATATACAATAGACAATAAAATAAAATAACCTAAAAAATAAGAAAATTAAAACTAAGAAAAAAAACAAAAAAAAAAAAAACACATGCATACCTATTTAATAAGAATTGATTAGTTCTACTAATAAAAATTTTTTTTAAAAATAATAAGTAATTTTTATTTTACATTTTAACGTATCGGCCTTATTAGCAGTTATCAAAACATTCTAAATTAAACGTAAAACTACCGTCAAAACATATCAAAGTAAACGTACCATTGCAGTAGAATACAAGTTAAAAAAAATAGAATTGAATAATTTTTTTTTCAAACTCATTTTACTAATAATTTAAAAACAACCAAGAAAACCTATTTATTTAATATTTTATCTTCACGCCTTTATTACAATTTTCAAACCATTCCATTTTTTTATTTTTATTTTTATTATTGAAATTTTCAACTGCATAATAATCAATAAAACTAGCAAATATGAAATAAGTAACTTGACATGTACAACATGAAGAGAAACCCATTGGTAGCACTCCAATTATATTTCTATATTAGAAGGACTCGAGGCCATCTTCTTTTCAGACGCCCCTGATGGTTATCAGGAATAGAAGAGGAAGCAAGGTTGGAAACGAGAGGGTTTGGATGGTTCAGAAGTTCATTATGGAATGATAAGTATCTGGATTGAGCTTAATCGGAAACACATGGTACATTAAGGTCATTGTGGATAATTTTATTTGTGAAAAAATAGGGAGCATCCATTCCAATTTAAAAAATGTCAAAACATCTTAAAATACTTTATAATAAATCTATTCGATAGCTGTATTCCGCTACTATTAGTGCGAAAGTTCGTATGTCAAAATTGAGTTCTTTTACAAGGGGCAAAAAAAAAAAACTAATAATTTCTTTATGATTTATTAATATAATTTCATATTATATTTCCCCATGCTATTTTCCACAGTAGTAGACTACTTATAGCCGTCGCATAATACAAAATGTCACCTTTAGCATAAAAATAATAAGAATGAAAAATTGTTACATACGATCTTTTGCACTAATATTAATGATATGTTAAAAATATAATTCAATTATTTGTTTACTAAGTTTAGTTCTTTTAATACTTTCTCTTTATTCCACACATTTCTTGCCATTTACTAATTTTTGTAATAAAATAATTTTGGTAAAAAGAATTTCTGGAACTATTGTTATCAATCGATTATTTAAAAATCGTTTAATTTTCATCAAATTGATTTCTTTAAAAATATATTTTAATTAAAATTGATTTTATAAAACTTTAAATAGTAATTTCCTTGTATTTAGTAGTTTATTTTATGTAAAATTTATTTTCCTATTCTAGCAATGCGCTTACACCAATTCACACATATGCATCTGTGTAACTGCAAATCTGTAAATTAATGAATCTTGTCCATATATGATTTTAAAACCCAGTATATAACACCCCACTTATCCCTGTATCAAATTGTTCGTTTTTTTTCTCCTCCCACTTTCCTTCTTTTGCTCCATGGTGCCTTTCATTTTTTTTTAAAACTACGACGAATAGATATTACCCTATCCTCGTTACCGTAAACATTTCTTAACTTCATGTAACGTCACGAATTTAATGTTTTTCGGTCGTAAACCAATGACTTCCTGTCCTTCAGTATCCTTTAACAACACATCACTTATTCCTTTTGAACAAATCCGACACCTAGGACTCCACCTGGACAAACGTCTCACTTGGAATCCTCATACCAGACTGAAACGACAAGAAACTGCTCGACGTTTCCGCTTATCCCAACACTTACTGGACAAACGCTCTAAACTTCCAATTAATTACAAAAGACTCATATACGTGACTATAATAAGGCCTATTTGGACTTGTTGAGCTATGAGGCTCCACTAAACCATCAGATTCCTCTCTTATCCAATCCTTCATAAAATCCTAAATGTTCCTTGCTTTGTCACATATAAAATAATCCATAAAGACCATAATATTCCATAAGTTTCCGATTTGACCCAATCCATATACCTATTCTTCCATAATGACTTCAGAACCATCCTAATTCTCTCGTTTCTAACCTTGCTTCCTCTTTGACCCTTGATAATCCACCGGGGCGTCTGAAAAGAAGATGGCCTCGTGATCTCCTGATTTAGACATTTTATTAAGGTGTTAGCAATGGGTATATTCTCTATAATTCTTTTCATGCTATTGTATTTCTCTGCACCACATTCAATAGATGTATATTTGATACAGTTGTAAATTTCAGTTGTAAAAAAAATTCCTTTTGATTAATACTTATATGGAATTTTACAGATCCTTATTCTTAAAGATCCATATGTTTTTTTGTTCATATTCACGATTATATACTTGGCAGTATAAATTTTGTTAATAATTTTTTTATGTAACATTTGGATGAAGGTAAAGAATGAATATAAAAAAATTATGAATGGCTGACCGCTAGAGAAGATTCCCATTGATATTCCTAGGGAGATGCTAGTATTGAATTTAAAGGTCAAGTACTGATTTGGTATTGTCTGAGGTCTTCTAATCCTGAATCAATCTTCGGTCGAGAGCACTCCGCCCTTCTCCCTCTGGTCACGTCTTCAGCCAATCAGCAAGCAGAAGATGAAGGAATAAAACTATTTCTCCAATAGTAGGCCAGTGCGAATATTTCGCGTAGTCAATATACAAGTGACAAAATAATGTTGAAATTAGTACACCCCATTGAGCTTGTATTCCACATAATTAGATAGCTACACTTCCTAATAAATTCGATATTTAAGGGAAACTTGTTTATGAAAAAATAAAGAGTTAGAGACTAAAAAGATGATGAAGATGCGAGGCAAAAACGATACTGAAAATATGGTAATCTAATTTATTTTTTTCCTCCTAATATGAAAAAAATACATACAGCAAAGGATAGACACAGTTAATATTATTTGATTTGATCTTGTTTTGTTTTTTATTTTACGCTAATATTAATAAGTAAAATGTAATTACTCAGCTTATCTTAAGAATAAGGTATATTAAAATAGAAAAAAAATATTGCTACTGAAAATAAAGTAAAGGAAGATGTAAGATCATCGCACCAGATTTTTTTATGATGCCTATATCTTTTTAACTATCCATTATTGTTAAATCAACCTTAAATAAAAATGTAATATTTCCCTTTTAAAGATATTATACGTGTTCTAAAAAAGTAAAAAAATAAATAAATTATATATATATATATATATATATATATATATATATATATATATATATATATATATATATATATATCATTTATATATTGTACTTTGAAATAAAGAAATTCCTGGGGGGTAGGAAAAAAAAAAAAGAAAAAAAAAATCTTGTTTATTGTTGTATACAAGAGAGAACTACCATAATATTGCTCGGCTGCTATGTTGAGTTGCTACACACAGCATACTAAATCAATCAACAAATAATATTTGTTTGAAAAATTAGAGAGAGCTAGGTGGGACTATTGTGCCTGTTTCATACAGAATGTAGTATGGAGTGAAGGAAAATATCGATATTTTGATAATATCGACCATCGATAGTTATTCCTAAGTAGAGTTGTATGCTTCTCACTCAGTAAACTCAATTATCCCATATTTTTTCGTTAGAACCTTCTCAAACCAAGACCACGAATCGTCAAAATGATCTATCTAAGATGCAAATAAATTAGCATTTCACTAATTCTATGGGTGAATGGAAGGCACAATTGGTTGAATGGAAAAAAGCTGAGAATGAGACGGACCAAAGTACAGACTCTTTTATATCAAAGAGTTACGGAATGGACTTAATCCGTAACAACTATTAATATTAACTATTATTTAATTTAATAATTTAAATCATTCATTGGCCTTTCTCATGACCTTTATCAATGCCCTAGATAGCCAGGTCAAGCTATCTCTGGAAGCTTAGAAATAATTATCTAGAATATACTGACTGAACAGAAGACACTTATCAAGACTTAGGGAACAATAACCCTTTTCAACAAAAGAGCACTTTCTCACAGACTTCACATCAATTCTAAAGTATAAGGATATCAATTCTTAATAGTTATAGCTTCATTCACACGCTTCCTAGACTGACCAGAAATGATTCATCCCCCCTACTATCCCTGAGCATATAACCCTATGATCCTCACACCAAAATCACTTATTCAGTTACATTCTTGAGTCTGACTCTTCACTGTAGGATACCTGGAGTGAACTGATGTAGTCAACTCATATATCCATATTATATTACTCTATATTTTAGATGCCATTTGTAACATAATGAATAAATCCATTATTTATAAAGTCTCCACTGTCTCCGATTAGTTAACTAAAGGTTAGTGTCAGTCTGAAACTTCGTGAAAACATTGGCTTTCCATCTAAATCGTAAGATAATTTGAATCATAAAATCGTGAAAAAGATGGCCTACAAAAATATTGGGACGTTTGGCCTACATACCCTTATTATTTTGATATGTTAAGAGTCGAGGTCACGCCAAACGTCCCAATTTTCAATAAGTTACTTTTTTTCTCGATTGTTTTTATTAAATTATCTTATGATTCAAAAGGAGAACAAAAGAGTATTCATGGAGTTTGTTAT
The DNA here is from genome assembly GCA_928085145.1 of Nezara viridula. Lineage (NCBI taxonomy): Eukaryota > Metazoa > Arthropoda > Insecta > Hemiptera > Pentatomidae > Nezara > Nezara viridula. The sequence continues at coordinate 148,200,805 of OV725080.1, read as the reverse complement.
ACTTTATTAAGTAGACTAAGTTTATCGACCTCAAGATTAAAAACATCTCATTTCGGAGAATCCTTCTAAAGAAAATGTATGTTACGGTATGATATCCACTAATTTTTTTTTTTTTAAAGTTAATATCGTCTCTTAGTAAATATGAACTTTCAGTTTCAACCTCATTTACATGTTGGATGTCATCATTCTAATATCTCAAGGACTAATTAAAGATTATTACATTTATTTCTTAACATGCCAGTAATCCTTGAACACTTATTTAAATGCTAATTTCTGAGGATAGCTATTTGCCTGTTTCCATTTACTCGGGCTGATCAAACTGTCTAATATATGTTGGACTGAGCAATAGTTTTGTAACTAGTTATATAAATCTTAAACGTACTAATACCGTATGCTCTTCAGTGATTACATGAAGGAATAATTATAGCTGTAGAAATTAAAATATTTTTTTCAATGAATCAATATAAGAAAAAGTATTTCAAACCAGAAATAATCTTAATGTAAATATAATGGAATTCGTGATGAGTTTCTCTCTCTTCTTAACTAATAGGAGTTATAATTTATTTATTTATGTATTTTTAAAAAAATCTTATATTCTGTCTTACTAAAGAACAATAATAATATGATGAAAGTGCATATTCTCGTCATATTTGTTGAAAAACAATAATAAATCAATTAAATAATATCTATTTAATAAATTTAAGTCAATACAGAAATAGAAATAAAAACAAAACTAATCCTAAACAGTTTAAAAAAATTAAAATAAACATTTTAAGCATATTAATATGCACTGTAAGTCATTATAGTAATTTTTTATGGGAGTATATATATATATATATATATATATATATATATACCTAAATATGTTTCTCATTGTATAACTAGTGCAAACAGAGCTTTTTCCTCCCCTGTCAAAGGTATTGAAATCCCAAAAAATCTCAAGAAATCTCAAACTATAATATACAAAGCTATGATAAAGTCAGTTCTAATATATGGCTGTGAGACTTGGATACTAATCAGCATCCTAGAAAAAAAGGTTGGAAGGTTTGAGAGAAAAATCCTCATGATAACCGGAGCGATTTGGGATCAGAGTGCTAACACATAGAGAAGAAATACCAATAAAGAAATGCTTACAGAAACTGGCCACTCTCATGCTATGAAGGCACGGATGTTAAGATGGGCTCGGACTTTAGATCGTAGCAATCCATCTGGAATCCTCAACGTAACAATGAATGCCTCAATAGAAGGTAAAAGACCACGTGGAAGGACAAAAAGCAGATGGATAGATAGAATCAGTAACGATGGAACAGAGCTGCGTGCAGATAACAGAAAGAAATAGCCCAAGACAGGCAGATATGGAGCAGGCTTGTTAAGTCGGCAAAAGGTCTACATGGTCTATAATGCCAACAGAAAAAAAAAAACAAATATATATATATATATATATATATATATATATATATATATATATATATATATATATATATATATATATATATATATTATTATATATGTTTCTCCAACATTAACATTCCAGCTCGGTATATTCGTAATATATTGATTTTTTATTCCTTTTGTTATACTTTACCTGTATCTATATCTAATAACATTTTAATCTTCCGAGGATTAATTCACTTCATTTTGATAAATCTAGACGTTTTAATCCAATTAAGTCTTCCTCTCATAAAAAAGGCGGATAAAATCTGTTTGTCTATCCGGAAGTTGGTGTTATTTATTAAAAAACAATAATCCAGTATCAAATTCCTGAAGTATTCTTTATATAAAAATATTTGCTAAAAATCAAAATTACTTTTTTAGAACACGTATATTATCTTTAAAAGGGAAATTTTCCATTTTTATTTAAGGTTGATTTAACAATAATGGACAGTTAAAAAGGTATAGGCATCATAAAAAAATCTGGTGCGATGATCTTACATCTTCCAATAACCACTTTATTTTCAGTAGCAATATTTTTTTTCTATTTTAATATACCTTATTCTTAAGATAAGCTGAGTAATTACATTTTACTTATCAAGCAAATCGAAACAAAACAAAATCAACGCAAATAATATTAACTGTGTCAATTCTTTGCTCTATATATTTTTTTGTATATTAAGAGGAAAAAAAGAAATGAGATAACCATATTTATCAATATTGTTATTGCCTCGTATTCTTTTCATTATTTGACTCGCTAACACTTTATTTTTTCATTTTACGAAAAATTCATGAGGTAGAAAGTTGTTTAATATTAAATTTTCTTTAGGAATATATATATATATATTACTTTACGATCTTATCTTTAAACAATTAAAAAAGTAGTGCAATTATAACTTAATAATTAAACTACGAAACTATGCAGAAAAACTCAATTTTCACAAATTTCTTTATCCACAGCTCTCAGTCTGTATATAAGACAGTAAATATATAAGTATTTTATATAAGACAATGTATACACATATATCTCTTATATACAAATTTAGAGTTGTATATAAGTAAAACTTGAAAAGTAAGTTTTTCTGTTAAAGAGTTTAATCATTAAGTTATAATGGCTCTAACTTTTGAATGGTTGAAGATAAGATAATGATGTATTGTATATTTTTAAAGAAAGTTTAATATAATGATAAAATTACGAGGAAAAAAAATTTTTTTGTTTCGGAATTAATGAGTTATGAGGAGGGGAAGCACAGAAACTATCAAATATAGCGAAAAAATTAATATAACATTTCTGTTGCATATTTTGTCAGCTTTTATTTCACTTATAACATTCTTATCAATTGAACGCATAGTTTTACTGATATAAGCGGCAAACCGAAAAAAATTATACTTTTTGGATCGTAAATTCCAAATTAAATTTGTAATTAAATTATTAAATAATAATTAAATAATTAAATAATAATTAAATTAAATAATTTGTAGTTAGTAAATTTTCACCTTGAAATTCACAGGTATGGGAGTAACTACTATTATTCCATGTCTTAAGACAGTGCATACTAGAAATTGGTTAGTAGCTTTCTATTTCTGTAAGCCCTCTCTATATATACGTTTTCTATCTATATGAGATATATAGATGGCCGCCATTTCTTATTCCAGCGGCTATATGCTGACAGACGTGTATTTTTCTCATTAGGCCTTTGGTCAACTCATAGGTACAAATTTTATTATGAAATATGATACCTTTTTTCTCACAGGTTTCTGGTTTATCCTCATATATTTCTTCGATCTATAAAACTAAATAGATAGTAAAAATTGCTAGAACATGCGAGTGCAGGTGGAATTCCCCTTTCACCCGCTCTGGAGTATTCCCAACTCATATATTATTCAAATATGAAACTTGGGTTCATTTTCATATTTTCTTTTTTAATCTATTAATTTATCTCTCAAATTTTTGATTCGGCAAAAAAGAGGCACTTACAAAAACTTAAGTCATTTCAATAAAAAAAATTACAACTTATGACAGCGGTTCTCTGGTATGTCAACAACAAAATTTAACAAAACGACTTAGGACAACCAACTATAGACGTACTCTCTACTCTCGTTTTCATCTCAAACTAAACGGACACGCAAACAGACTTATAAACGATATGGCCACAATTGACAGGCCCATCAGGAGGAGACAAAAAGGAGCTGGATGAGAGATCTCCTCACCTAAATCAAGGAAGTAAATAATGACCAGGAAGAGGTGCTGCTGGGTACTATCCTTCCTCGTGCCTATAATGCCAATCCTTATTTTATCACAACATATCTGTTGATTGTCAATACCATGACAGGTGCGCATTCATACTTAAAAAGAAGAAAACAAAAATTAAATAGTAATCTTGTGTTAGTTCCTCCATAATTTCCAAAGTCCACCTGTACTACGCATTATTAAGTGGGACACTCTTCCGTCCTGATCTGTCGTAATCCCCTGCGAACTCCAGAACCCGGGAGCTCCCACCCACGAACTCTGTCACAACACTCTTGCACTAATGACCGATTAGTTTCGTCGGGAACATCTTTAATAGCCGCTGGCTTTAGCCGACCGATCCCATTGCGGTAGACCAAGTCATTACCTACCGCAACTCTCCTTGCATAACCGGGAGATTATGTTATAATATGTCTGCAAGTTATGATAAAGTTGTTATGGAGTAATGAATATAAACGGTATTCTTTGTACTCATGCCTTTTACGTATTATCAGGAAATTCCATTAAGTATTAGAAAATTTTCACATTATAGAAAATTAGTCGTCATATTCGTGGTTTTTCTAACCTTTTGGAGTGAGATTTTCAATAAAGTGAAATAACAGTATAAGTGATTCCGTGCCCTATTTGAAGCTATTGATAGTAAAACTATGTTTGTGATTGTTTTATTTTTTTGAGATAAACTAATTCTAAATAATGTAAAGCTTTGTTTACACGGTGATGATTTTCTTTCTTATTAATATTGTCCCGAAAAGAGAGATGTAAAACCATATATATTTTTACCTGAATGGGATGGTTGAGATTAATTCCGTATTATATACATTTGATGAAATATTATTACGATATTAACAGTCATTGTGATGATATTAACAGAGCTTTCGTGCAAAGATATCACTGGATAGTTAATAATAAGAGTTAAATGATTACTAATTAGTAATTATTAATAAACAGAAGATATATGGTAATACAATTTTAAATCAGTCTACTTCTTTCGCTTAGGCGTGTGTTTTTCCTTGACGAGTTTATACTTTAATAATTGCTTCTCCTGTCGAATTCATTCCCATTCGTAATCATACCTAACTACTATTCAAATCTTGCAATATATTGAAGCATTTAATTATATATTATATGGATGAAGAAGCTATACTGATACTACTTGAGAGACTTATTAATGTTGTATTACAAATCCAAGGATAGAAATTGCGATTCGTCAGTTTTTTAAATTAAATTTCCTTTATTTTGACATCTCTTTTGTCATAATCCATCACTCCTTAGAGGATAAGGATATACTGAATAGTAGTACAAATTTTTATATACCATCTATGTAATAGATATTCGCCTTTTAAATGTTATATTATAGTGTATTATTTACATAATTTTGATTTCGATAGATTTTGTGGGAAAGTTTTTGGTTGTTGCTGAGAGATAGGACAATGCCATTCCGTGATTCGCATTCAGATGAATGCCGATGAATGAGTGAGATCAGATAAGAAGCCAGGACGCCACTATCTGATGGCATTATCTCTTCAGGAGGATCAAAGAGCAGTTCACTTTCCAGTCCAGAATGCCCCATCATGCCATATTCATTTCCAGCGTTGTTCATCCTTGTATTTTCTCCCGTAGATAATACATACTTGTTCAAATTAAAATAAAATATTCGAACATAATTTATATTTCCTATCTGATAAACTTCATGCCTTGTTAGATTTGCCCAAAATAACTAAATAAATAGAAGATTAATAAAATTTTACGATTCTTTAAAATATTTACATTTCCGTCGGCGATAGCAAAATATAGATAGATTTAGGACAAATTTTAAGTTAGTTTTACAAGAATATTACCAAGATAGAGGTGAGCCCCAAAAATCTGATTACCAATCAAAAATTAAAGATTAACAGAACTGAGGAATTGCTCAGAAAGACCTTATAATGTATCTGAGATACAGTACAAGGAACATCAAACAGAAAATAGAAGAAAAAAAATTCAATAATAACTATTATTTGGAAAAAGATGGTCCGTGGTGGCTATCGAAAACTCTTACTTATGTAAGTAAAGTTACCAATTTTTAATTTTCTGCTATAGTTTTTGGTTTTATATTTTTAATCACAGCACATCACATTTACGCTTCGACATGAAACATGCCCTCCAGTTTTCCTTGACAATACACAGATTCCACAGACAGACACCGTTTACTACCTTGGTCTGAAGTTTGACAGAAAAATTACGTGGGGCCCACATATAATCAAAAAACGAAAAACGCTAAACCAAAGATTAAGAATTCTGAACTCAGTTCTTTCGAAAAATTCAAAATTAAAACTTAGACAGAAACTGAACACATACAATTACTTAAGAAAACCTATTTGGACTTAAGCATCACAGATATTTGGAACTGCTAAAAAGACTCACTTAAACAAACTTTAAATCTTTCAATCAAAAACATTCAGAACAATTACAAAAACACCTTGGTACGTTAGCAACATTACCTTACATACTGAACTCCTTATGCCGACTGTTAACGAACACATACGAACTTCTAATGATTCCACAACAACTTACAAGGACATCCCAATACATTTATAAATGACATGGCTACTACGAATATCCCAGGTAACGTCTGTAGGAGACTGAAGAGGAGCTGGATGAGGGACCTCCTCGCCTAACGTAGATATCACGCCGAGTGAGGTGCCGCTGGGCACTGATCCTCGTAATGAATTTCATGACATTATTTTTTTTCCAATCAACCTCAAATTCACTGGTTGTCATTACTATTTTGACAGGTGTGAATAAAAAAAAATATATTTTTGTAATTTTTATTTAAATATTTTTTAACTCCTACAGTTTTCTAAAGCATTTTTGTTCGTTGTGGTTCTGACGAGGAGTTTGTTTTTTTCTCAACAAAAAAGTGGTGTAAAATTCAAATAAATATGATTTTCTCACCACTTTTCTAAATATTTAGGTTTTTTTTTTTTTTCATAACTTCATCACCAACGAATTTATTGCATGATTTAGATTAGGAACTGATGCTTAAATCGGTTTTTGGAAAAATCGATTAGGGTTAACATTAGAAATGCACGACTCATTTAATCACTACATTTCGACTTTAATACCGTTTTCTAATTTACGAAATAAAACAACAATCGTAAAAAGAAATTATTAAAAGTATGTACTATAGTATAGGTGAGGAACCTTTTTATAATTATAGAACGCAGTAAGGTTAGGCAGTGCTAATGGAGGACACAATAATTCTTTATATAATTTTATGTATCACTAAATGTACGCACCAATCTACATATATTCAACTTAATTCTATTAATTTTCAAATTGGTGTTACTTAAATAATTAAATTCTAGAACGCGATTAAAAAACATTTGGAGGCCGCACGTGGCTTCCGAGGCCGCAACTCCCCTCACACACCAAAGAATCTATTCGGCCTCCGAGATATATACTATACTACCACATTTGATTATTTGATATAGTATTATTGTGAATTTAGTTGCTGGTTTTTTTTTCAAGTATTTTTCACAATTACTTTGACTTTTATCCATTCTGGTAAAAAATGCTTTCCTGAAAATTATTTGTATTTCTTATAATGTCACAATAATTTAATAACTTATTTTTTTTTACCACTATCCGCAACCATATTTTCCTAAATTATAAATTATTTTTAAAGATTGAACAAAAAAAATAACCTTAATCAGGCTAATATTAAACAGTATTTTTTATATTTGATGTTTTCTTTAACGAAGCGAGGAAAGTTATTTAGGGAAAGGGAGACACCAGATTTTTATATGTATAATTATATGGAATAATAAACCACTGTTTAATAATTTAAGGTAAGCTCACAAGTGATGGACATTGCTAAGGAAATGTTTGTCTTTTTTGGCTTATGTTGCCGTAATTATTATTGTTATAAACTTCTCTGTTGGACATTTAGAATCTCTAGGATCTCCTTTTTCTATTTAACACTTTAAAATTGAAAAAAAAAGTATTCAGTTATGCACGTACAATCGTCATTAAAAAAACAACAACTTTTTGCTCTACTAATGGACACTCCGAAATTCAATTGTTCTAGTTAATGACAGGTACCAGTAATAGATATAACTCAGAAAAAGTCTAAAATCTTTATTTAGCTTAATCTTAGAAAAACTGTTAGTAGGAAGGTATGAAAAACATTGATCTCAAGAGCACTAAAGAAACAATGGTAGGCATTTTAAAATTTTCTTTTGGAACTTTGTTCTTATAGTTGTCAATAGAGAGCATTGTTCTTCAATCTAGAAAAAACTGGAACATTTAAATTAACAACGAAATTTATTATTTACATTTAAAGTCCAACCTGTCCATAACTGGGCTCCCTGTCCGTAACTGTTACGTTCCCCTAAAACTTTTTATTATTTTTTTCACATTTTTATTTTTATTTTATTTATTTATATTTTTTGACGATTTTTATTTCGATATCATAGGTATTTTGAAACAAATGTTACTCATAGTAACATTTAGTTGTAATTTGATCTCCCCCTTATTACGCTAACGGTTGCATCAGATCTAAATATAATTTTCGTACATTGATCTTATTATATTTTAAAATTCAAGTACAAAAATAAGTATAAATCATTATTTACAATTATTTTAAAATTATACATTGATGTTCAAATTCCTCAAAATAATCGAAATTTCTAAATTTAAATCGGATTGATATTCCAACAAATTTAAATTTAATCAAAATATTGACCATAGCAAAATGATTCTCATCGTCGGGAAAGACGTATTAATCCCGTGACGGCCCCTGGCTGTGGAAAATAATTGAAATGTAATGGAAAATTCAGGCAGGAAAGTGGGTGTCGACATCTGGTCCCTGCCGAGCTATATTTGGGTTGCTCTGGAGTCTATATTCAGTGTATGATGATGCCTTTTATTTTTATTATATTTTGATGATACATTGAAAACATAAATAATCATTGTATTAAATATTTAATATATAGATGAAAAATACTTAGCGATGCATCAAACAACGCCCAATTCTCAGTATAAATTAATTCTCTACAAATTCAATGATTCTCAAGGATAGATAGATAGAAAAAAAAACTTTATTCTGGGACTAAGTCCCTTTAGAATAACAATATTGTACAAGAGAATAGAATATTACTGGCCTAAAAGATTGAAAAAATGAATAAAGTTGATAAAATAAAATCAAATGTAAAGAAAACCTTGGGTGCACAAGCTATATACAATACAGATAAAACTATGTACAGAGCATTTAAAACTATGAACAAAACAATTAAAACTATGAACGAATCACTTGAACTATTAACAAAACTATATATAAGGGTTGAACAACATAAACATACACTTTGAGAAATGAAAAACGAAAAACAGATAGAATGAGTTCATTTCATAAAAAAAAACTTGAATATATATATATATATATATATATATATATATATATATAAATAAACAGTTAATTATAATTGAATAAAAAAAAAATGTATGCATTGAAATTCATACGTCGATAGTAAGAAATGCATGTACTATCTCTTACCAAGTATTATGATTATTTGATTGCTACACAATACATATATAGTATTAATAGTTAGCTGGTATCTTACTGTTTGTTGGAACAGGAATTGGAAGAGGAGATTTTTGAATGTGTATAGGGAAGGGGCATGTCGAATTTTGACCGGGAGAGAATTCCAAAAGTTGACAGAGCGGGCTATAAAGGAGTTTTGGAATGAGGCAGATCTATGAGAAGGGATGTATCGGTCAGAGGGTCGAGATCTTGTAGTGAGGGAATGGATTGAGGACTTAAATTGGAGAAGATTGTAGGCATAAGAAGGACGATGATCAGTAATGATTTGAAAAAGGGAAGTGCCTAGGAAATATTGTCTTCTTAAGGAGGGGAAGAGCCACCCTAACTCAGTGTAGTGGTGGGAGACACGGGGCGTCTCGGGGTCCCAATTACAAATCTTAAAAGGATAATACTTTGATTATAGGCAGATATAAATGTAACCAAATTAATATAAATTACGACAATTTTCTGCACTATATATTTATAGTTCGTCATGCCAGGGGACCCTTCTTTTTTTTGTTTAAGTATTCTCAATTTTTTATTATATGTAATATTTACAATGTGTAAATTCGAGATTATATATAATTAATATAAATTCTCCAAGTAAGGGAATATACTAGCATATCTAGTTATATACTGGCATGTTGGAAATTATAGGAATATTTGACATCTAAAAATATGTAAAAAATCATTTAGTCTTCTACTACTACATTTCATCCCCTGTTTTGGTGCATTTCTACATCAAAGTGAGTTTTGATTTTTCTTCGGGGTAGAAGGCATGCGACAACAACACTAATTTTAAATATTTTTAGACATGAATTTCAATAAAAATATTCCAAGATGTTTTAGTAGATATACAAGTGGATTTCCTTGGGATGAATAGGATTTCGTCCATAGTTGTTGATATCATTATCTTTGATTTTTTTTTTTTATGTTCTCTTTCACACCTGTCAAAAGCTTGACAGTAAGCAGGTTATGACGTTATTGTTAAGAAAATAGACGTTTTAGGCATGATGAAGAATAATACCTAGCAGTAAGTACCCCTTCCTGGTCTTGGTTTAGTTACTTAATTCAGGAAAAGAGATCTCTCATCCAGCTCCTTTTCAGTCATCTTATGATGGACATGTCAGATGTGGCCATTTCGTTCATAGGTCCGTTATGATGTTGGTGTGTGTAGTTTAAGATGAAATTGGGCATAGAAAGTACGTATGTGTTGGTCTATGTTTTAAGTAGGTATGTAAAGTTATGTTAACGTACCGGGGAGTGTTTGTATATTTAATTTTCGACTAATTTCCAATTTTGATTGAGGAAAAAAGTGAGTATTTTCAGTCCCTTGTTCAAATTCTTTCGTTTCATTTTGACATGTGGGCCCCAGGTCATTCTTCTGTCGAATATAAATCCGAATTAACGTACAGTGTCTATCTGAGAAATTAGATTGTAACCAATATAAACTGATGGGCGTGTCCCATCCAAGTGTATGCGGTGATTTGTCATGATTTAATCTAATTTTCCAATTTGAATACCAATATTGTAAATTTGAATACCAATATTGTAAATTTAGTTAGTGATTTTGTAAATTCAGTGAGGCTAGTCTGAAATCATTTTGTTTGATTGAAATTGTTGTATCGTCAGCGTAAGTAGCAGTAAATTTTTCGGTGGTTTTAGACATATCATGTGTACAGATAATGTAGAGTAAAGGAGCCAATATTTATTCTTGAGGCACTCCTGCTGACACTGGTCGAATTGAGGAAATTTCTAAGCTCTGCCGGACAGAGAAAACTTTGTCGAAAAGGAAAGATTTAGACCGATGCCCCTTTCTATGTAACCAAAACCCCACACCATGACCTTAACATCCCATTTGTCCTAGACCTTATCTCAGAAAAATTCTCCGAATTGCACCAGATCCTTACCTATCATCTGAATCCATATCCAGCACTACCCATCCCTATAATCCTCCACGAAGGTTAAAACGGCAGTGGCCCCGCTTCCTTTTATAGTTTGTAAATATTGTAGTTCTGGCTAATAGCCAGATTCTCCACTCACGACGACATTAGTGTATGTGGCTAAAGCACTCTCGCTCAATCTCCACTGGGTCTAGCCCCAGTGACGCGGATTAGAAAGAAGTGCAGGGATTTCCTGGAGTCATGCTTTTCCTCCACAGTTGGAGGGACAAGTCTGGCTTCAAGTTCTCTCTCTCCTAATTGTAAATAGTATATATAGTGTAATGTATGTGTTCTTTTTTATTTTTAGGTTATTTTATTATTATTGATTGTATATATATTATTTCTCTGTAAAATTTATTTTCATTTATTGTACATAGAATGTGAATGTGATCTCTAAACACTATTATAAATGTCCTTTGGGAAAGATTGTAATCTTTTTCAATTAACAAGTTTAAAAAAAGAAAAGGAAAGATTGAAGAATCTTTAAACAATTTTTTTTCTCTCTTCATATTTGTATCCACACCTGTCATAGTCTTGACAATAAGCAGTTTTTAATTTTATTTTTTTATTTATTTTTCATTTATTTCAGTAAGTAAGATAATCACGTACCTAAAGTAATGTTATGAAATAAAGTCTACTTTCTTAACAGTCTACAATAGGCTCTCAGCAACACCAAAGAGGTACTGTTACATATAATACTTAGCCGATAATAATAAAAATTAGCAGTGATAACATGAATAAAGGCCAGGTAATCCTTTATATGGCGACTAGGTGTTTTAGCATGCGATAAATAAGGGCAGTTGTCTTGCTCGTTCCAGTTTTATTCCGACCGCCAGCAGTGAATACAAACTGCTCAGTTCATTACTGCTGAGTAGGTAGTCCACTTTCCATACTGGCTTTAATGAATAGTCTCTCATGACTTGGAATAGTTGTAATTATCCGATTAATAATACATTTTTTACTTTCTCGCATTCAATTTGACAATAGTATAGATTGACTTAGAGCCGAGTTAAGACTTCAAAAGTAACTTTAGATTTTTATCTAAATTAGATATCTACCTAAACAACTAAGGCTTCTTAGGTACTCCAAGAACACCTTGACGACATAGCTTGTTGGGCTAAAAGATGGAGGATGAAAATGAACAAGTCCGTGATGGACTGAAAAGACTTATGAACAGCTGCGTAAGATTTGTAATTGGTGCCCCGAGTACTCCCAAGTGTCTCACCACTGAGTTAAAGTGGCTCTTCCCCTCCATTCGATGACAATATTTCCTAGGCAAGTTCCTCTACCAAATCACCAACAATCATCGTCCTTCTCACGCCTACAACCTTCTCCAATTCAAGTCCTCAGTCCACTACCTTTTCACAGGATCTCGACCTTCCAACCTTTACATTCCTTCTTAAAGACCTGCCTTACAAAACTCTTTTATTGCCCTCTCTATTTCATTTCTGGAATTCCCTTCCTATCGAAATTCGGCATTCTCCCTCCCTATCTACACTTAAAACCCTCCTATTCCAATTTCTATTCCCAAAACAGTCAAAAACCCTCCTCTAACCTTCAATGCAAATTTATTTATTATTCAAAATGACTCACATAATGATATATTTACATTTAACTTATCACTCAAATACATACTATCAGATTCGCTAAGAGTTTATAGCTAAGAAGAATTTAATGTATTTTTTATTTTTTTTAAAGTGTGTACTTATATTTTACCACTATACATAGTTTTAAGTGTCTTGACATGGTTTTAAGTGTTTTGTACATATATTTTTTTTAATTTTGTACATAGTATGTTTAACTAATATTTTCTTTACTTTTTTTTTAACTAATATTTTCTTTACTTTTTTTTCTTTATTTTTACTTTTTATGTTGTTTTTATTCACTTAGGCCAGATATAATATTTTAATTTTGTCCTTTTTTGTTACTCTAAAGGTACTTCGTCCCAGATTAAAATTATTTTCTATTCTATTATATTCTAATTCCAAGAGCTACTAATTAGTTGCACTTATAATTCTAAATGACTCTTGTACTCAAGTATTTTTTTAACGAAATCGCGTTATCGAATTCAAATATTGTGCGATATTTGGTCTCTACTTGGACAAACGACTGACATGGGCACCACGTAAAACTGAAAAAAAAACTGGTGCACGCACCACACAACTTCCACATACCATTCTCTTCTTAACAGAAATAAGTATTTAAAGACAAAGGGGAAGTGGAAGTAAAAATTATTGATACTATATTTATTTACAATTCATAATGCGTATTTTTATTTGTTTAAATACCCGTATATAGACAAAATTTGATTTTTATATCGCTGTATTCGATAAAATTAAATATTAAATAATACCAACGATAGCACTTATGAAAACCCTATATGTATATGAATATGATATTGTCCGAATTAGTATTATATGAAGCTCATGTTACGTATGGAAGTTTGTTATAATCTTTCAGGCGAGTTCGGGTGAAGTCGGGCAAGCTCGTATTCCTATGATTCCTATATTGCAACTATTATCAGTTACGATGTTTTATTTCTCCTATAGTTAATTGTCAAATTCTTTTATATTTTATATTTAAGTAATATATATATAAAAGATTAATGTTAAATGATTAATTATTTTAAATTAAAAAAAAACTAAAGGTACTTTAGAAGAAGCCAATATTGAAAATTACCCATTTAAGCCCTGATAGAGAACATCAATGAGAATAAAACCTACATTATCTTGAAAACTGCTTAATAATACACTGATATACTGATTTTAATCAAAACCATTTGAGCCGTTTTTGAGAAAATCGTAAATATGTGTTAAATTGATTATATTAAGTACCACTTACGAGTTTGCCGATTTTGACGAAAATTTGGTGACATCGACCACATGTGTGTATATATATATATATATATATATATATATATATACACACACACAAACAGAACATTTTGCGGGACTTAGTTATTTAGACTCACATGACCTTAAAACATTTATTTTCGTTGAAAACTCAGACTCAAAAATTTTCACGATCGCAATACTTACGCTTACTATAAGGTATTGCATATATAGGTAAGTGAAAGTAAAAAGAAAAGAATTTTATCAGCAATACGGACTTATCAACCCCTGTTTATTTGTGCTTTATTATCATGTTTGAAAAAATATCTTTTATTTAATATAAATTTAAAAATAAGTGATATAAATAAATTTTACGTATTCACTTCACATAAGAGCTCCACTGAGCGGCTTAACTACGCAGAGAACTGTGTCAGGATGTCGCGTACGGGAACACACGAATTCCTCTAACTACTCCCAATTAAGCCAGCTCGTTTTTTTTCTCTACCGTAACGGATTTTTTTTCCATTGGTTCTATTGATCCTAAAGGAATGTACAACTCTTTATTCGGTCAGCATTCCTGTTCCTATGTAATTATTTTAGAAAGGTATTAAAACATTACCAATACATTGTTAATTCAAATATTGATTTGTACCTGTCGATGAACTATTGACAGTCAACAGATTTTCTAGTAAAAGTAATAAACTTAATTACATGTCAGCCAAGGGAAACCTATTGATTATATCTTAAGTATAAAACTGAAATTTATTGTCGTGTGGCGACTTCGGCCTTCAGATAAGATTACTGTTGTTTTGACCACATAATATTGAAAACTTCAGCAAGAAATAAGGAGTAAACATATATTGGGTTGAGAAAAAAGTAATTTCATTTTATCCCAATAGGTGACTTGAAGGTCTGTTATCTCTTGTATTTCTTATTCAATGAAACCATTCTATATGCATGACCTAGATGTTTTATGGAAAAATTATTTCTTAAAGTATTATTGTTCGTGCAATTAAATTTAATAGGATATCAAGAATCACTTAAGTATTATTTCATGTAGGTATTTAGAATCCTTCTGTTTTTTCCAAAGTAATTATCGTTATATATGAAAAAAAATCTTTCGGCTCATATTTCGCTGTATTTGCGAAAAGGGAAAAATGCAGCGTAGGCTCATCGAATAAGTTGGACATTAAGGATGAGTGCTTAAGCGAACACCAGTGTAAGAATTCGCTTGCTATTTATCCTTCAGCAAATTGTGATTTTAAATATTAACCTTGTGCTGGTCGGCCAATGATTGTAAAAGTCGATGAAATTCTTCATATAAATGAGTTGGACGCAAGATCCTAGAACTTAGCAATCCACTCTCTACGATTCAAGAAATACGACCAGAATTGAATAGAAGTTGAATAATAGAAGTGAAGTTTTTTTTTTTTTTTTTATTTTTTTTTTTATTTTTTTTTTTTTTTATTATTTTTTTTTTGTCAGAACTTCTCAGTGACATACTACCGTTATACCAGAAAGTGGCAAAAGGTCATTGATAAAACAGTACTATATCATTGGTTAGAGTTTGAAATTCATGTAAATAAATTGGCTTTTAAAAACATTTTAAAAAATTTTTGTTGACTCATCCCAATATATTATGTATATTATTTTTAAGGATTGTATTTTGCTATTATATTTTGTATCCATTTAAAAAAAAATATTCTAGTGTTTGTGGAGTTTGACCTTCACAAGAGTCTGTATTTTTGGGCTGGAGTCATTTAGTTTGTCCATGCTCGGTCAGTAATTTTATTAGTATGTTAATATGTTTTTCTTTTTTGGTTCATCGCGATTTTTGTAGTCTGATTGTGGAATGCACTTGTCGATCATTTTTGCTAATTTGTTTCTTGATAAATAACAGAGCCACAGTATTATATTAAATGTTTAGATGCTTGAATTATGAGCAGCTTCTTTCCAAACGAATCTGCTTGCTTGTGTCCTTAATCCTACTCTAACCTTTCATTCACGTTATTATAATATTATGTCTTCATTCATAATTTCTGTCAAGGTGTTCTCAAGACAGTAATTCATGTGGACTAGGTTGCTTCAAATTTAAATCGCTAATTTTTTGTTTAAAACTTAAATTCTTCATCCACAGCCGTCAGAGGTACAGACAATTAATGGGTCTGCCGTCGGAAATCATACTAGTAGTAGCATTGATCGGCGTGAAGGAGAGAAGTGCCCAATGGCATCCCTTCTTGTTTTGATTTTATTATACCTTTTTAAGCAATGAAATTGCCCTGCTGCTTTTGAGCTTTCTAAGCGTGTTTTTGGGCATGTAGCTCTATCTTATATCAGTCTGATGGTATGTTGTAATTAAATAGCGGCATGTGAAGATCTTTTTGTAAAGTTGTGTTTATGACCACTAGCGGATCCAGGATTTAATTGTGGGGGGAGCTTCATCCCGAAAGCTTTTTTTATCATAAAAATAACGATAATTCCTTTGGAAAAAAAAATAAACTGGCTACCTATATGAAATAGTGTTTAAATGATTCCTAAGGTCCTTTTAAATATAATTACACCATAATACTTTAAGAGATAATTTTTTAATATTTTTTTCCATAAAACATGGCTATATTTTACCATTCTGGGGGGCTTCAGTCCCAAAGCCCCTTAAATCCGCCATTGTTTTTGACGTACAAGAGAGCTTTAGTCCTGAAACTTGTTGACGGAATTGTTTGTAGTTATCGTATGTGGGTCGTTTTGACTGTTCCGTATATCTGTGAAGTTTATCTCTATATTAATTAGATAAATATAAGTGTTCATTTTCTGTTTTACGTTTAATTTTGGGTTTCTTGAAATAAGTTAGTACCATAGTCGTAGTCTGAGTTCTAACTCTTTATATATATGGGCCCATGTCATTCTTCTGTCAAATGTCAGTCCAAGATATCGTCCATGAAATCGCACCATATAAACTTAAAATAGTTATTTTTGATTGATTAATAATTCATGAAATGAAAGATTACAGATGTATGGGCAGAAACTCTTCAGGAATGATGATTGGATGTACTATGAATAAAAGGTGACCGGGTTAAGCAATTATAATATACAATGTTAAGAAGTATAGGTAGTTATTAGATCTAGCAAATATGGCGATATCTTTAGTAATGTATTACTCCCTATAGAACAATTTTTCAATTTATTGCAGTCACAATATAAAGATTTACTCAATCAGGCATTCTGCCAATATTTGACTTTCTAGGGTTTTGAGAAATATAATTTATTAATCAGTTTTGTAAATTTTCTTTAAAAACACAAGACTATTGGCAAACTATTATTGGCAATGAACATGAAAAAAACTTGGCTGTATTTTGTAATAACCGCTTTGTTAAAGAGTAATTGTGGCAAAAGAAAAGTGTTTAGCGAAAGTGGTCCCAATGAGTGGGCACTGCCAACTAGGCGGCCATGACACCGTTTCAGTTTATTAGGACTGATTCCAAACTAATTCCAAACCGATTCCTTCGTCCCAAAGCTAAATTTCAAGAGCTATTTCTTTGGTTAAGGTTCTTAATTAGGGGTATTTAAGAAACTTTTAATGAATGTTTAACGTACTATGGTGCTAAACAGTTAGTTTCAGATGTGTCCATCAACCCCTGACTTGTCCATCGACTCCCTAAGATCGATGGCGCAAGAACCTACCTGCTCCTCCCTACCAAGATATTTTATTGCTCATATTTTCTTAACAGCAGAAGAAGTTAAGGTACGATTATAGTAGAAACATCGTCGATCATATACAATTACACTTTCTGCGGTCTGTTCTATGTTTCCTCTTTGTCCCTTAGTCCGAAAATTCATAACCCCGTCGAAATTAACACCCCTCAAAAATTCTAAAACCCGTCAAAATATGCCCCCTGAAAATTTCTGATATCACAATTGCGGCATGAAACTCCCTTCTGGGTAGCACTGGTTAGTGTGTACCTTGATTGAACGAACACTAAAGTGTTAGTAGTTATAGTAAGTTGAAACCAAACCTGACTTGTGGTAACTTTAGCTTCACTTGTTAATGGTAGTTTTTAAGGATTTTTGTTGTTTTTTCTCGCCTTTTACTCTTAACGGAGTCTTCCAGGGCCAAAGGTTGACGGCTGGGGTTTAATGTCAGAGTTCACCACTCGTTCACCGGGACGCGGACTCATAATTTTATTTTAGTTATTTTATCAAATTATCTTTGATCCGATTTATGATTTAGTTCGATATGCACTTCTTTTTTTTTTCTCCCCTTCTTTGCCTTTTTAAGGCACACGCGATGTTTTTCCTGGTCCGGGGGAGAGAGCGGGAACTTATGAGCGGGGAATCATGCCGAGTTAAAATTCCCACCGAATACCGGGATTTGAACTCGTAATATTTTTACATCTAACTTCGGTTATCATGTTGCCGGGCAACGCGTAGTGCTGTCCACACGCGTTAGCCCTCTCGTACCTCCGTTCGACATGCACCTTCCAATTCTCGTAATGTTGTTATTCCCTTACTTAGCGGTAATAATTATTGTTGTTAAGATGAACAGCATCGGCCATATCGTTCACCTAAGCCAGTTCGAACTTAATGCCTTCATCAATCTCACCAAATTCCTGGCAACTTCCACTTCAGCCATGATTATCCAAAGACAGCTTCTATCCACGGAGCATAGGCTGCTTTGAAAATGGGGCGTGCACAGCATGTAATTTATTTATTACAACAAATCTAAGATTACAAGAAAAAATACATCAATAGTTTGTAATAATTTATCGTAATTATTTTTACTACGAAATAGAGTTTTACATCACATGTATATTTTATTATTGAACTGGAGGGAATTCCGTTACAAATATCTTTTTAATTAAAATTAATACCAATTTATTTCGAGTGTATATCACTACTGACAAAAGGTCGTTGGTAAGAATTTTACCTGCTTATTCTCAATTCCTGTATTAAAATAAAATAACAGAGGTAAATTAAATATGAAATTAATGGCTAAATATGTAATTAATCATCTTCTACTACTTTTTCACTAATAACTAATATATATGCAACTGAAGAAATGTTATTTACTATCTAGAGTTATATATTTTTTTGGTATAATTCTTATTCTTATAATTCTTTACAAGTGAAGTAAAGCCCTGATTTACTACTAAATTTGCCAAAATCATCTCTGAGTTAAATTCTGCGACAACATACACAGGAATATAATAGTAGGGAAACCAAATTTTATCCAGATTTTTTGTTTTTAATAGAAATAGAATAGTGTGCGTGACGGTATCATATATTCGCGTATCTCATATAAAATCTCTATTGTTAAAGCATGATGACCTATTTTTTTCTTAATATTAAAATGATTTGTGTTTTGGAATTCTGTTTTGATCACCGTTACAGATAAACTTCTGACTGGTGACTGTGTATACTAATACACTTTAACGATCATTTTTCGTCGTATTATATTATAAGTTTTGGGGTCGACTAATCGAAGTGGTTTTTTTTTTTTTTTTTGCATATGGATTAAATTTTAAAGTTTTAGTTAAATTAAATTAAAGTTTTATTGAAGATATGGATTAAAATATCTCAGAAACTAAATATCGAACTTGCGTACTATAAACGTGGGAAATGTACAGCATTTCATCTTCTTTATAATGAAATATTGTTTACAATTTAGATTTCATATAATAATATGAATTATGATAATATGATTAATAAATCTTGCTTGTTAATATTGTCACTTCTATCGTGTTTGCTAAAGCACACATCTTAGGTTTTTCATTTACTAATTTATTTTATTACCCTCCGATACCAGAATTCGCTTGCTTGTTTTCGTTTAAGAAATTTCGATGTTAAAGATGAACCTCGCCCTGTTCTTCCAATCCGTAAAATTGTCGATGGAATTGTTCAAATAAACGAGTTGGACGAATTATAGAAGTGGTTATACCAGAAAAGTAGCAAAAGATCAACGATAAAAAGGGGACATATATCTTTGGTTAGAGTTTGAAATTTATATAAATAATTTGGTTTATGTTGAATTTATATAAATTCAACATAAATTTATATAAATTATATAAATTTATATAAATGTTGAAAAACATTTAAAAAAAATAATTCTTTACTCATCCATGTTAGAGATAATAGTATGAAATATGATTAATAAATCTCGCTTGTTGATATTTTCACTTCTATTGTATTGGCTAAAGCACACACCTTACTTTTTTTAAATTTTTAATTTATTTTACTACCCTCCGATATTATATGTCAATAATTATTACCTTTATTGCGTACATTATTGGATGTAAACCACCAAATATAGTATATCTCTTATTGTTAAAATCAGCTGCAAAACGTCGTTGATTTCTTTGCCATAATTATTTATTATTTTCTCTCTTCCTATTTAGGTTATTTTAGGGTACAGAAAACTATAATAAGGTATGTTCTGTACGCATATATCGCACACATCGTGATTTAAATAATTATTGAATCTACGCATATCTATGTTGGTATATATGTTTTTTTCATGATTGGACGGAGGTAATAATAAGCCACTGTGAAATCTTCGTCAGCTAAATTCCTAATAAACACTTATAACCTTTGCTTATTTATATACAAAACGATTTGGAGTAGTAAATTACATAATCGTTACCTTCAATTTATGCAGTTATATCAGCCTGAAATTATTTTAAAATTGCTTTTATGATATATTTTTAACTGTGTATGCCATTATGCTCTTCTATGATTTCCTGGTTATTTATTTAATTAAAATATCAAGAAGCGTCTATCTATATTATCCGAAATGCCCAAGGAATCATAGAACTATTTTTTTTCCTTTGTTATTTCAGTAGATTTTTTGTTCGCCGAAGACTATTATAAATATCGATGTTTTAATTTTTAAAACTTAACATGTTTTCTTTTCTTATGAATCCTTTTAAAACATTTTTACGGCTTATGTTTACGGAGTTACGGCTTATGTTTAAATAACCACCGCTTCTCAGAGCTGGGAGAAATCTATATTAAAAATTTATGTATTTTAATTGTGAATGAATTTTAACAATAATTTTAATTTATTATTTTAGTTATAGTAAATAACTGAATGAAGTACTATTTTTATTACATGACAATCATTCATGAGTTCAGAAACAGTTTAAACGCCCACGAGCGCTTGCTACGGTACCTGAACTACTTAAAGTCGTTCACACCCAGTCCGCTGTCCTTGTGATACGAGAGTGAAACTATTCTCAGAACCAGTCTAGTCCACCTTAACAAAAAAAAAAAAAAAAAAAAAAAAGAATTATTGTGTGATACTCCTAACTTAAACTTTCCAAATGTTGGTAAGGGCCACACGTGTAACTCGTTCGTTGAAAATCGATTCTGTTCGTAAATCGATTATATCATAACAACTTCAATGTAATAAGGGGTAAATATCATCGTGTAACTATACATCCTTCAAATAATTTTCTATCATTTTATCATAATTCAACTTTTTTAATTCAGTAGTTTGAAAGGTTAATTAATATTTTAACATTTTTTAATTTTTGGAAATTGTAAAGCAATATTGATTTCGGAAATGTATTGAAAAATACGTATCATATTAATTATACCCATCGATATAATTTCATCTCAATCAAACCGAAGAAAATAGAAATGGACTTTATTTTATTCCAAACAAAAAGAATCAAAGCAGGATAAATTTAACTTTATTAACAAAAATAAATAGTAAATTTTTTATGAATATAACGATACATTAACATTATTTTGGGTTGGATAGAATGTTTAATAACATGTTTGTAACAAAAATGAAATATACATATTTATTAAATAGGATTCCGTGGCGTTAAACATAATGGTTATCAATCCCCGTCGTTTTTATAATTTAAAATTTACTAAATGAAGAAAGAAATAGAAAAAGAAAAATAACAATAATAAAAGTATTAATAATCGACATTTCATTTTCATTTCCTTTTCGTTCAAAGTTTAAGTTTTAATACTAATATGAAAACACTAGTCCGTGGTACAGACCCCTTTTTATCAAATTCTTAACATCGGCCTGAAACTTCGTAAATAGTTTCATCTCATCGTAACCTACAACTATTATATTTACGAAAACTATTGGAATTAAGGCGTTTTCAAACTGAAGGAGGGCAAACTTTGTCTATTTAATTAGGTATTAAAAACTCTTAAATACCTATTTCCTTCCTACTTGGATCGTAACATTTTCGAACCTTTTCAACCAAAGGTTATTACCTAATTAAATAGACAAAGTTTGTCTCCCTCCAGATAGAAAATGCCCCAATTCCAAGAGTTTTTGTATGTATACAGTAGTTGTACGTTACTATGAGATGAAGCTATTTACGAAATTTCAGGCGGATGTTAATAATTCGATAAAAAGGGGTCTGTTTTCGTTTTTTTTTTTAAATTAAATAAATATTTAGAGAGATATGAACTGTCTCTTGAATTATTTATGTTGATAAATGCGTTCTTATACTTTTATTAACTTTTATAATATACTGTTTTAGTCTAGAATATATGCTTAGAAGCTCCAAAAAAAAAAAAATGTTTCAGCCTGCTCTGAAATTCTTGAAATGAAAACTCCATACATCTTGGAAAACCGTAGATTATAAGCCACGGGATAACTATTCACAACAAATTGTAAACATCGTTAAATTTGAATTCTTTTCCAAGTAAAATAAATAGAATAAATGGGTGCTAAGAAATAAGTAAAGATGGAGGCAGAGCGGGAAAAAAAAACCTAAAGAAAGAATTAACATATCAGTAATTATCAGGTATTTCACCTTAACCTAGATGAGTTCTTTTGTGGCCTTGGTTCTTAACACACAATAGTTGAACCTTGAGAAGGGTTTTAAGTTTCGTAAATATATTAGACACTTTATCTTAAAGGAGGTCTCTTATCGATCTGTCTGTCTGGGTGGGATGACCTAAAACATTCATGAACGTTTGTTAAAGTTCTAATTGCAGGAATATAGATGGAGACACTATTGGATTCAAGGGAGAAGAGGACTATGGCTGAGCTCCTTTTCTCATAAGAAAAATTTAAAAATAAATTTCATTAATCCTCTCTTTGAGAGATTAGAATTATTCATAGTAATAATAATTATTATATTATATAAGAGACATAATATTTAAAAATGATTGTTTCAGTTTGAAATTCTTCTATCCATTCAAATTATCCTTATATGATACAATGACCATGATAAGATAAAATAGTTGTTTTTATTAATATTCAACGTAATGGTATATTTTTCCAAAAAATTACAGTATCGTTATTCTTTGATCTTCAATAAGCCATAACATGAATTTTAGATAAGTTTCAATTAAATGATTTTTCCGCAGCTTTTATACCCCCATTTACAAATTATTGTTATAATTTAATATTGAATGATCTCAATAGGATGTGGGGTAGATCAGTGGTAGGGTACTGAGCTTCCAATGCTAAATGTCCCAGGTTCGAATCCCGGCTGATGGCAGAAAATGTATTCATCTGTTTCGTTGGCCGTGAGGCAACCCTTGGTCGGGAGATCCTCCTAGACCACAACCAGGCTCTTTAAAGTTGGTACCCTTCATTAAATAATTAATTAAGGGGAAAACTTGGCGGTTGAGTGTGATCTCGGTCAAATCACCTACTTGCACAACCGTTGGCCGTTGTCAAATACAAAATCTCAATATTTCTCTCTTCTACTTCGTTGCATAATATTTTGTGTCAAATTTATTGATTTTAAGCTACTTTATACCTATTTTTAATTTGCCCAACTTAATGACTACAAAATCTTATTACGACGTTTCGACGCGTCAAGCAATTTTCAAGTCTGTCCATTATACTTCTTAATGGATGTACATGTACATGGATTTACATGTACCTTCTTATAACTAGTGTCACGATTGTCGTGTCCACCTTTAACTTATTAGGTGTTAACCCACATGTTGTCAGTTTCATTTATATTGAGTACTACTTTTATTCATTACAGTTGAACAAATTAAAAATAGGTGTAAAGTGGCTTAAAGTCAATAAATTGGAAATTTAATATTGAATAACTTTTTCTATGAATGTGAGAAGCAATAATTTTATTTTATTTGTGTATGCCGATCCCGTAGTTGAGATTCCTTCCGAAAATAGAATGCCTGAGACTCACCGCCAGTCTCATGGGAAAGTGTTTTTCCTTGCTTCCTTTTTCTACAAGGTCGAGAAAACGAAAATCACATGTTACTTCCACGTGGGGAATGTGATTCTGTAAATTATTTTATTTAATCTCTAGCTCTTACTTTTTTTTTAAATTATAAATTAAATAATCAAAACAATTAAAGTCGAACAACATCAACAAGGCGAGAATAATAATATGAATTATAAATAATAGCTCATTATTTAAAAAATGAAATTCTGAACATTTCTCTCGCTGGCAGTATGTATGTCCGATTTTTAGTTTCTTGGCTATTTTAATCCATACCTTTAATAAATTTATCATTTATATCATCGTTATTATTTGATTTTCGGCACTATTTTTTCCCTTCTCTGCTCTCAAATATAGCGTTGCGTTACAGAGAGGATGAAATGATGAACAATTCCCTCGATTACAGTATACTGGTTCGCTTTTTAATTTCTGACTTATTTTAATCCATAAAATTCTATAAAACTCGTTATCATTTGGTTTTTATCTATATTTTCCCTCTCCTACTCTCTAACACGATATTGGGTTAAGATACAATGTTGAATAATAGCTCATTTCAATGAAGATAAAATGCTGAACATTCCCTCTCTTAAAGTATACCGGTTGGATTTTTAGTATCTGAAATATTTTAATCCATATGTTCAATTAAACTCGTTATCATTTGGTTTTGGACACTATATTTTCCTTTTTGTTTTTCTAACACGTTGCGCGTTGAGAATTTTGAATTATAGCCCATTACAGAGAGGATGAAATGTTGAACAATTTACTTACAGTATGCAGACTCGTTTTTTATTTTCTAAGATATTTTAATCGATATGTAAAAACATTTCAATTAGTCGACTGTTTACCCGAGCGTTAACCCTACGGAAATCTGACGGATCAATCTAATTCACTCTCCACAAAAAAGTGCAAAACGAGCCTAAAAAAGATTTCACTTCAAAAATTAATATATCAAGTAACTGAACTTAGTTAAGCTGTTACAATCACATTACATCTTAATAAAGACACACCTTGGAATCCCTTTGATGTTTCGCAATATCACTTCCAGTTCCAGACTATTCCTCCGTGATTGCAATGTCTTGATATAGATTGTTATTGGAATTAATCAGTTATATTGCTATAATTTGGTTTATGCAAGGTATCTATCATTAATTACTGTCTGGGATGTCGTTAATTAAAAACAAGAATATTATAATTATTCAAATTAAAATTTTTAAAAACTTTTAACATAATTGATATAACTCTAGCCTCATAGAACTTTATCGCACCTAGTTCGAAAGCCGAAATCTGTAACCTTCTTAATAATCCAAAAGTGTATACAATCCATCCAAAATAAGAAATTTTTTGGATATTATTATCTGTTGTTACTAATCCAGGTATAACAAGAGATATAATAACAGAACTAACTAACTAAACCAGCCTGGCGAATATTGCACTCATTTAGTGCATTTCATCCATTTGCTGCAACTCAAGCCATTGTTTTTCAATTTCAGCGGGACAGCGGTGTGAAATTTTAACTAGTACTATGCCATAACTAATCATTCAAGAATAATTGTGCATTATTTTACATTTTATATCAAAGATACTGAAACATAATTTGGAACTTTAAACGAATTTGCAGATAAGTAGTGAATTCAATTGATAATATTGTTGCTGCGAATAATCACAAAGTAAAAAAAATTGGTGTGTCCAATCACACGACTTACCTAAATATTTCAGAAAAGTTTTTATATCTTTAGATATGTCAATAAAGAAAAAAAAAATTGAATTAAATTTATTTTACGATTAATTATACTATTAGTCATAAGAAAGAAATTTTTTATGATTAAATTTTCTTTAAGAATATATATTATTTTACTAGTTTATCTTCAAGGGTTCGAAATTTGGATCAATTGTAATTTTATATGTCTGTTCCGAGAATTAGCAGAAAAAAATAATTTTTATAATATACGTTATTATATATAGAGTTAGAGCAATATAATACCGAATATTATAAAAAGTATTTTTTTCCTTCAAATTCTCAGAATTGACATATAAAGGTATAATTGATCTAACTTTAACCGTTGAATATCTAACTAACCATTGAATATAGAATTGTAAAATAATATATGTTCTTGAAGGAAAAGTCGATGCGATGGATAGTTTTCCTGATATAAGCGAAAAATCGAAATACAGCAATAAACATAAGGCAAATAATATATTGTTCCACCATTAAGGTAATTTTGTATATTTTATTTATAATAACTTAAACATATATGGAATTATATTAGTTTATTTACTTTAGTAGATCTTATCGCCACAATCAAACTATATTTGCCAGTAAAATGTTTCTTCCTAAGGAATTAATCGTAGAACGAAGCAATCAAGCGTTAGCTAGTCAAATACATTAAAAAACTTAAGGTATTTTTTTTTTCAAAATTAGCCATAGTTGAGGACGGATTTCTCGGAAACTAAGCGAGGTAGCGAAAACAGATATATCATGGTGAAAATTTTATCAGCTTTAATTTTGTATAGAACGTCTTTGTCGATGCGATGGATAGTTTTACTGATTTAAAACACGAAAAAAGTTACCTTTTAAACGCCCCCCCCCCCCAGCATTTGGCCTACCACCTAGGAGTGGGGATTTTTAGTATGTTTACCTCCTTACTAGTCCAAACAATGTCCTAAAGTATTGTATGCCCGCTATTTCCTTCTATATTCTTTTTCGAGCATTCATTGCCTGGAATAATGATTAGTGTTGCCCAAAATTGGCACTTTGCAAGACCAAGACCAAGGCCGTCTAACTGTTGCAAGACCAAGACCAGGACTAGGAAAAACATTGATTTTTTAAAATAAAAATTAAGGCAAAATAGTTACTAATACTTGACAATTTTAGTTACTATATGTTAATAATTGGTACAACCAATATACTTTTGCATTTAACTCTTCTAATTTTTCATTCGGGCTTAGTTATGTTTCTCCTATCTAAAAATTTACAGTAATATTGTGATAAGCTAATAAGTAACTGCAAGACTGTCGAGAGACTCTTGCGGAAGACCAAGACTGAGTTCACAATACCAAGACTCGTCTCGGTCTCGCATTTGGGCAACACTAATAATGATGGTATGGCACCGTGACTTTGGTATATTTGCCTTTTCCCTTTTAATCAGTATAGCTTTTTCAAATAATATGACAATATATTTTTCAAGAGAAAATTCAAAATTAGTCAGTGGTTTTCCTGTAATAATAAATATTGTACATAATAATCGCTAGCGATGCAATAGCTTCTAATTTTTTTTTTTTTTAAGGCTCTAACAAGCTCAGATGAGCACGAACATCAGTTATACTGTTAAATAGTATAAGGAAGCTTCTAGTAACCCTAAGACAATGAGTCGTCCTTCCGATAGAATAAGGAAGGTTAGCACGTTATGTTTAGGAGATGCATCCTTTTGCGTGATATCTATAGCAGTCGTGAGCAGTTTGGTTAACCAGTGTATCTACTTCCTCGACACGACTGCTGCACCAGGTTTGTTATGGTAACTAGCAGTCAGTTTCTTGATGATGTTTCCTCATTTGATGATGTTCGTTGATAGAATCGAAATGGAAATAATGGAGAAAGGATGGGATTTCAATTTAGTACAATATTGAGTAAATCTTAGTACACAAAACTTTAAGTTATATTTATATTTGATTTACATTCCAAAATGTATTTTTTTTTTATTTTATTTCTTTATGACATTTACAACTGTATTACATAAATACATCAAGTAAATTAGGACATAATTGATATAATGACATGAATACACTTGCTGAGTAACCAACCAATGGTAGCACTCTAATGATATGACTACATTAGGAGATCACGGAGCCATCTTCTTTTCAGACGCCTCGGAGGGTTATCAGGAATTGAAGAGGAAGCAAGGTTAGAAACGAGAGGATTGGGATGATTCTGAAGTTTATTATGGAAGGATAGGTATCTGGATTGGGCCAGATCTGAAACATAAGGAACATTAAGATCTTTATGGATAATTTTATTAGTGACAAAGTAAGGAGCATTGAGGATTTTACGAAGGATTTTGGATTGGAATTGTAAGGATTGGATGCGAGAGGAAGTCGATGGTTTAGTGGAGCCCCATAGCTCAACTCCGTAAGTCCAAATAGGTCTTATTATAGTCAAGTATATGAGTCTTTTGTAATTAATGGGAAGTTTAGAGCGTTTGTCTAGTAAGTGCTGAAGTAATCGGAAACGTCGAGCGGTTTGTTGTCGTTTCAGTCTAGTATGAGGATTCTAAGTTAGCCGTTTGTCCAGGTGGAGTCCTAGGTATCGGATTTGCTCAACAGGGATAAGTGGAGTATTGTTAAAGGAAACTGTAGGACAGGAAGTCGTTGGTTTACGACGAAGGGTAAAGGTAATTTGGTGGGATTTATTGGAGTTTATTTTAATTCTCCAGTTTTGACACCATTCTTCTAGATTTATGATGTGTGATTGAAGCATTTGGGATACAATTGCTGGGTCATTGTTTACTGATAGGATACATGTGTCATCGGCATATGTGGTGATGACAGTGTTGGGACAGGTAGGGATGTCAGCTGTATAAACTGTATAGAGGATAGGACCTAGGATACTTACTACCTTGAGGAACACCAGCGGACTGGGAAAAATGTAATTCAATATAAATTTGTGGGCACCTGTTTCATAAGAGAAAGACTTATAAGTTAATGTATTGAAGTTCAATGAGTTCTTCGTGGTCTCCATTATCTTCTTAAATGTCAAAGTTGTGTGAACTTTACGTATATTTTTATATTCCAGTATAATTAGGTTTGTTCTGACTGAAGAAAAGTATTGATCTTGTTAACTCTGAACAAACAAAAAATTGAATTTTCCCTATGGATTATACATCCCATCCATTTTACGAGTGAAAACATACCTATTAAATATATATCATTGCTGTTAGTACAAAAGATTCTCGCCTGTAAAACAATAAATTTTTCATACGATCTTTTGCCGTAACAGTAGCGATATGCATTTTCAGTATGCACTGGATTTTTTTTTTAAATTACGAATCATTGATTTGAAAATGCGAAACTATTTCGCTTAGTATTCACTGATGAACAAAACGCGTGGATATCATGCCCGTTTATGTCGAGAAATTAGTGAATTTCCGAAAACGGCTTCTTTCAGAGATTTTATTCTCATACGAAAAATTTTATACCTTGTAATATAGATATTTTTTGCCTATGGAAACCGGTGAGGAAGCTATACTGACCTTACTTGGCAGACATTTTTTTAAACCTTTTATTTAGACTAATCTTTGTTAATTGTTAATTCAATCAATCAAGTATTCTTCTGGCAATGTCGGGATTGTTTCTTTTATAGTTATGTTAATATATATATTTATAATCCTAGTTCGATTGAAATACGTGGTTAGTTCTTAAAGTCATTATCTTAAACCAGGGTTCCTCAAACTACGGTCAGAAAGCTCTTCCAATCTGGCTCGCAAAAGTTCCTTTAATTACATGGAAAGATATTAAAAACTAGTTAAAAAATATAAAATTTAGCAAAGTACTCACACACGAGATTACTGTATCATTTGCTGCATTTTTTTTCCTCTTTGACAGTTTATTTCACTACTGAAGTGTCATGTATTGATTAAGATTTCATGACAAGATTTTTCATGACAAGGTATTTTTTCCGGACTGAAGGTCACAATGCTACCCACGGGACTTAGTGTATAGTCTTTATATATGGTCTGTAAGGTCTCTTTATGGCCTGCGGGTCAAAACGTATGAAGACCACTTTCTGAAGTGAATACCATATTCTAAATTTTAGAAAGGTCTCTCATTTAAAATGTATCAGTTCATATATAAACTTTTAAATGATATTCAAATAAATATATTTTAATAAAACAATCATTTATGGATTTTATTTCAAATATTAACTATTATCTAAGTTTACAAAAAGCCAATTTCAGTGAACACTCATGTTTTATTTTCATTTTTACCTTATATTAAGGATTAATTTAGTATTCAGTTTTTATTCAGCCAAATTGTAATACTGGTTTCAATAGGCTTAAAAATTACGAACCTAATTTGGCAATGGCTATTAGGCGAGGATGTAGGAATTGAGGATGTGGGGCAACATCCTATCTTCCTTTGTTTGATTTTTCTTGATGATTAACCCAATTCTTTTCTAAACATTTCGTACCCGAATAGTTCGGCATTCGGTACATCCATTAACCTGAAATACTAGCTGCGAAACCCTGGGCGAAATTTATGTGCATCTGATTTTCTTTTTTTCGGTGGAATCTAAATACAGTAAAATGTCTGAGTAGCAGGAACCTACGGGGTATTTATTTTTTTTCCTATAAAGAGAGAAACTGAAGTACATATTAGAGAAACTGAAGATTATTTTTTTTTTTGTCATATATGTGTAATTGTTGGTTTAATTTATTATTTAAATAATGATGTAGAGTTGGTCAAAACGTCGGCATAAAAATTAAATAATACTATTTCTATAATTTAGTATTTATTTGACCACACCCCTTCCTCCTTCGGATCAACTCCTTCTCATATTATTTAAATATGTTTTTTATGAGAAATAATATATTTTTTTATAATAGATGAGCAAATATAAAACTGAATCTTATGATTCTTTTTGTAATATTAAATTACTTAGAATATTGATTTTTTATTTAATTAATTTTTTATTGGAAAAATTATAGTCCAACAATCCGTAATTAAAGCTGTTATTATTATGGCTCTCAAATAGGAATAAATACATATAAGGTAAAATGCAAAAAAAAAATATCTAAAATGAAAAAAAACATATAATGAATTTAAAAATATAAATTAAATGACCAATTAAAAAAAAACTACTGATTCATACCTACATACAATATTCACAGAATGATAAGCTGAGATATTTTTGAAACTTTTATGTGCACAATTATTTATGAATTCCTAATTGGCTTAGATGTACCTACAATTTTTTTCTACTTTAAATTGTCACGAATCTGTGATTTTCTAATTTTTATTCGAACGGCTATATTCATAATGATCGCTATTAATGTTAATTTTTTTTTAAAGTTAATCGGTTTACGAGTATATTCAAATCTGAACGAAAACTAACAACAGACTTATTAAAACTGTAATCTCAATTTCAAAATCAAATCTACAATGAAATTATTGATATTTGATGAGGATTTTAAATTTATTCCCTGTAGAGAAAACTCCGCTACAGTTCATTATAGGAAGTTTCATTCTATTGGGTATTACAGTTTTTTTTATGATTATTTTAGTAGATATTTAATTATTTTATATTGCCAAACTTAAGTTTTACACGTTGTCTAATTATGGATGTATTTTGAATTTGAAAGCATGTTTCCACATGAAGGTTGAATCATCAGTAATGATGATTTGTAAAAGAATATTAGCATCGTGATTTATGTATGGACGAAGATTAGAGTTGCATCTGTATGGAAATCAGGGATCTCTCAGTTGTCCTACATTGGCATTCAGCAAAATTATAGCTGCTACAGATTGCCAAACATTTGGTAGCAGAAATTCATAATTTGTTTAAACCTTGTTTATTCAGATTTATTACAATTTGTCACAACTAAGGGCAGTTATATTAGTTTTCAGAGAGCACATTCTCACTCTATTTACAATTAATACAAATAAATAATAGAGAAAAAATAATACTAAGTAAATTTATATAAACAAAATAATTAAATTAATCAAAATAACAAATAAAACACCAGAATATTTATATATAATATTTACAGATTCCATTCACTCAGAAGAATTCCGAGCCAAGCCTTTCTCTCCACTCGTGAAAGGAAAAGCAGGACTCTAGGAGATCCCAGCGCCTCTTACTCAGTCACATTACTGATATTAAGGACCAGTAGAGGCTGAGCAGAGGCACTATAGTCAAATATACATGGCTTGAGTGGAGAATCTGGCCATCGCCGCTTCAAACTTCGAGGAGGATTTGTTCGAGGGGTGAAGGGGGGGGGGCTAGAAAGGGATTTTGTAAAAGGGTTTGGATGATTTCACAATTTAAGTGCCATTTTCGATAATATTAGGTTTTATTAATCCTTTTAAGATTAACAGATTATTCAATCCTCCGATCCATAATAAAATTAATGAATAAAGTGTATATAATATTAATATTTTTAAAAAAGTCTGAAATATTCTGGACTATATCATAAAATATTTTATTGGAAATGGTCCTCAAATATTTTTTTTTTTTTTTTTTGCCTCTATTCTAGATGGTCATTAGCGGTAATTCTTTTTCATTTTTATATTCTGTTATAGTGCTTTGTTTACAAAAATATTGAAAGAGAATGATATCTTTTTATATATCTTAAATATCTTTTTAAATATTAGGTTTTTAATGTTGTGTATTGTTTTAATATAGAGTTTTGATGAACTGTGTTTTTCTGTGTGTGAGTTTCAGTTAATGAATATCCGTCAAAAAAAAAAAGATCAAAATCAATTTTTTTATTGTACTATTACTTTTTTGACATACTTGTGGTTTAATCTATTGGGGGAAGGAAGAAATATTACAATTATTCTGAATAATTACCTTCCTAATATTTGATATTTTAGCAGTTAATTGAAAAATAATCAATTAACGGGACTTTCAAAATCACAAAACGTTTGTATACGATAATTTATGGTACTCATATTGAAGGACGTATTTAATATTGTTTATTGATATTTCAAAATTGTGGGTACAATTCTTAAAAAAAGATATTAGAAAAAAGTAATCGTAGATAAAATTGTCAGGGTGTTGCTCAAGACTAAAATCATATTATAAACGAATTCTAACGTTTCAGCTAACTTTGTAAACCTTCTTCAGGGTTCCAAAGAACAAAATAAAATAATAATCAAATAAGTAGGTTCATGATGTGCTTTCCTTCATATACTAGACTTTTGTCTATGTATTTCGACATATTCAATATAAAATCAGGTGTAGATTACTTTATTATTAAACCAACTTCAAAATTTAATTTATACCTATTTTAAGTAATTAGGGAACTAGATAAGTTTTATAATAAACGAAAAATGTGTTAGCCCTTAAAACTAAGCTACTAGCGTAGTAGAGGTGTTAATAAATTTATTTTATTATTTATGTATTATCATTTTCTACCTTATTTTGATATTCATTACAGCGCTAAGGAATTGTGGGGATAGAATCGTCAGTATTAAATAAATCATCTTTCATAATTTTGGTTTATTATTTTCAATAATGAACCATTGTAATCGACCAAAAAATTCAAAAACTTAACTCTCAAAATTTGAAGTTTCACGTTTCAGGATAGGATTCGAAAAACGAATACAAATTTTTTGTCCGTCCGCCGTCCGCGCATTTTTTCCGAAACTACTGAACCGATTTTTTTCAAATTTGGCTTTAAAATTAGAGGTCACCCAAAGATGATCCTCCTTCATCGACATTACTATCCGCCTTTTACTACTTTCAAAATGGAAGCCGAAAAACCTGCGTTGCTGTAGACTGTAGCAACTAAACGGTACTTTCGTTTTCAATGAAACTTCGCTAAAGTCATTTTGTCGACGCCCTTTAAATTTTATACAAAAAGTTTGTTGATATTGTACGGTTATTTAAAAATTTATGAAATTTCCTATAAGAAAAAAATATTAAAATCGGACAATTAGGAGCGAAGATTTAGATTTTTTTTTGGTTATATATTGCACTGCAAATGTTATATCCTTTGTTTCAGTTTTTAAATTTTAAATGCTGAAGTAATGCTATTTTTTTTTAGCATATTAATAATGATTAAAAAAAAAAAGTTTAGTCTAATAATTGGAATCACCTTTTATTTATTTTTATTTTTAACTAGGAAGGTGATGTTACTTTAGATGTATAATTGTATGGAAGTAACAATCTATTGTGAAATGTTAAGTTTGTTTAGTATTGCAAATCTTCTTTTATAATTTCTGCATTTTGGTTTATGTAAAATATTAATTCATATTTTTTTTTCTTACAGGTAATGATGCAGAATATTAGTAGTAATTACTATATATAACATTTAAACATTGCGGCTCAGTAAGTATTACGTAATAAATTTTCAGTTGTTTGTGTATTTTTATCAAAATTTATATGTTTCTTTAAATCGAATATGTTAATATGTCTTCCTCATAAATTTAAAACTAGAGTCATTTTATTAATTAAGTAAGATATTTATAAAATGAGATTAGAGATAGAATCATACATAATGAATCCATTATATTAAAAATTATATATATATATATATATATATATATATATATATATATATATATATATATATATATATATATATATATATATATATATATATATACATATATGTTGAATGTGTAATGTATTTTATTTATTTTGATATTTCGGACTATTATAACGTTAGTATCACAGAACACGGGGCGTTATGAAATGCCAACCGAACACACACCCAACCTGATCAAAGCGTGGATATGGAAACCTTGGCTCGATTTCGAATAACATTTTAATTTCGCCCTCAGGCCCGCTATGTCAAGGACCTCTGTTGATTTATTTATTGGCAAAATCTGCTGGTGACATGACCTCATACATAAACCTATGTATCAGTTTTGTTAGCAGAAAAATAACCTAATAGAAAAAAAAATATTAATGAAAAAACTTATATCGTTACAATATTTGGGTTTTAAGTGGTTTAAATTATATGTATATTATCATATACACATCCTTGCTTAAGCTTTAGACCCAGTATAATGAAGGCACCTAATGTACAGAGAGGCTGACCGAGCCCCTTGTGAGTCAATCCAAGCATGATGTATACAACTTTGAAACAGCACTTACCGGCTCCTATTATATGATATTTTCTTAATTTAAAAATAATAAATTTAATACACATGTACCTAAAGCATATACACATAATATGTAATATAATACTAAAGTAGTAATTTATGTTTATGGCGAAGGGACTAGAAAAATACTGCACCAATTTCCTTGCAATTTTGGTTTTCATGCTATCTTGAGGTGATCAATGAATGGTTCGTATAAAATTTATAAATTCTCACTAAATAATTACTCTAATTATATAATTTACTGTAATTTGATTGAAAATTACTAATTATATTTCACAAGGAAATTAATTTAATTATTTCAGTTCAAAAATCAACTGAAGATGGCCTGACAACAAAGTTATGGAAATAAATGTTTACATGTGGTGAAATATTTCTCTAGTCTCAAAAATTGCTAATACTACAGTTAAAATCGAAATAAACATACATTTTTTAAAGCTTTGTATAATTAAACAATTAGTATTAAAATTTTTTCAATTATATTTTTCATTCTAAAAATATGAAAAAAAAACTATACAGCTTTCGTTCTTACATTATGTAAAATATATTCTGTAAATATTTACTGTATTATATGGAGTAGCAAATGTACAAATAAGTTATCTCAATCTCAATCTCAGAAATCCGAACTAATTGCTGCTAGAGCTATCCGGATTAACGGTACGTTCGGATTACAGTGAGGAGTTTTATTTCCGGAGGAAGTTCCTTAACACTTTTTGTAATCTCTAAACTTTGTAGAAGAAGGATTTGTTGCCAAAATATATATAGTGAGGATTGCCAAAACCAGAAGCCCCGCCCTACTCCTCCAGAACAAGAAACATAAACATAACATTATATATATATATATATAAATAAATATAATAAATAATGATCGGCTTGGGATCGAGAGACCCTTCTGGGACACACCCAATCTCTATAAAGTGCGTACTCTTAAGAAATGAAGCCTTGCGATTAAGCGTGATCTCATTCAAATCACCTTTTTGCACCAACGTTGGCCAAAAAATAGCACTTCCTCACTTAGATAGGTAGATAGAAAATAAGTTTATTCTGGGACACAGTCCCTTCATAATAAAGAAATATAACAAAATTAAAAGATTACATCTGGCCAAAATAAAATCAATAGAAAAAAAGAAATAATGTAAAGAAAATATAAGATAAACCTTTTCTATACAAAACAATTGACACTATGACAAGACACTTAAAGCTGTTTGGACTGATAGACCAGTATGCACTTTTAATAAAACAAAGAATTTTTTTTTTAAACTTATTTATTGAAAAGTATTACAATCTGCCAAATAAAAATATATTAAATTCTTCATTAAAATAAGCTGCGTTTCTGAAAGTTTGTACTTAATACTGAACCCAAACCCTTCCTTGGTGGTATTGATTTTTTTAATATGTATTCGTTTTGTAATATGTAAGTTCGGCCTAAACGAAATTTTGAATATTGAAATTATTTTGTATTTCAAAGTAATGCTGTAAAAGATATTAAAAGTTACAAATAAAAAGCACTTCATTGTGAGTATTAACTGGTCTAAAACCTAAATAAATCACCCTTTTTTATCATCACAATGAAATGTTAAATTTTTTTATTTGCTCAGTGATTTAAGATATTAATACCAATTAACTTGTAATTATGGCGTTTAGAGTATTATTAATTATTAGTAATAATTTGGCTACTTAAGGAAGGTTGATTAATTTGCATATTTACTTTTAGAGCCTTTGAAGGAGCTTGATGCCTTATGGTTCGCTGCGTTGCAATTTAAATGAAAGCCTTAACAAAGTTGGGTATTAGGCCTTCTCGCTGAGTTTAATTTGAGAGGAACGTGTGCTTCTGATTGTACGCTGTATCTACTCTACAGAGTATTTTTGAAAACTGTAATTATTTATATAAAAGATTTTTATTTATTTAACATTTTATGCTATTTACACCTGCGCTTCAGCGCACATAGCAAATTGTATGTATTACGCATTAGCTGTGAGCTTGCTTGATTTATTTCATTTAGTCTGCGTCAATCAGGTAACAGGGAGTAGGAAATCGAAAGGACCAATGTATTGGAGTGATTTAGAGTTGAAGAATGAAATGAAGTATGAATGAAATATTTGTCTTGGATGTAGGTAGGATTTTACTGTTGGAGAATTATTCGTGGAATTTTTTATTGCGTTGTTTGTATTTTATTTATGTGTCTCTGTTTTGCCGAACCCCAAAGTTATGTCCCCATTGGTCTCAATATGTTGTTGTAGATCAGGCGATTGTTTCGTAAGTTAAGTGAGGATCTGTAGTCCAGATGTGAGAGTTGGTTATATTGTCTAGTCAGTTCTTGTATTTTTAATTTAGTATGTACGTTCCAGGTAAGTCTTTTGTCTAAATTCCGAGATATCGTACATAGTTCTTTGAAGGCACTGGGTTATTGTCAATCGTTGTGAGTGGACATGAAGCTTTCCGAAAAGAGAAAGTTACGTGGCTGGATTTACTGCTATTTATTTTATTTTTTCATTTCTCGAACCATTTTTGAAGATCACAGAGCTGGTGTTTGAAGGGCAATTGATGCGATAGAAAGGTTTTTGTGGGTAGATAGAATTTCAGTGTCGTCAGCCAAGGAACAGGGTACTTAGGGATATCAGAGGTGTATAGCGAATAGAGAATAGGACTTAAGACACTACCTTGTGGTACGACGATCTGTTGAGGGAAGAAAGAAGAGTTAGAAGAATCAACGTAAACACAGAAAATCCTGTTAAGAAAGAAGGATTGAATAATTAGAAAATAAGTAGAAGGGAAGTTCGGTTTTAATTTCCATAATAGGCCAGACACTATCGAATGTTTTATCTATGTCAAGGAAGACCGCAGAGCAGAATGCCTGATAAACATTTTTAAAAAATTTGTATTTTTGTATTTATAAAATTATGATTCGAAATATATATTATATATACTTTTTTTTTGTCTGTTGAATTTTCTGCGTGCATCTTTATGCGTTTTTTTTTTCGATTTACGCCTGTAAGACCCATTGAAAATTTAATTTTCATAATGAAAAATTAAGAAGAGTCTTTGTGTCGCTCATGCGGTGGGACAACAATGCAAATATTAAATTTTGGATAACGTTTTAGTACGTTTAATTGTCAGAGAGATATTTAATCGAACGCTCCGTTTGCTACCTAAGCAACCTAGCGGGACAGAGGTCAATACGAATGAATCCGTCATAATTATTTATACTTGAGTGTAAAAAGGAAATTTAATTTCGGGAATGTTTATTTAGCCAATGAAAATATCAATTTCACAATATATTTTACATGGTAAACTATAAAATCACATTTTTTCTTTTAAAAAAATAAAATAATTACTGCTCCTTAAAATATTAAAACTAGTATCCTTTATTATTACAATTGGCTATCAATTATTGATGTTTCCCATCAATTTTACTTTTGTTGTTGGTTTTTGAAGGTATTTTAACAAAATAAATTTTAAAAAACTGTAATAATAACAATAATGTTTTTTTTTTTTTTTTTATCATCCCTAAAGATTCATTCATTTAAATATTTTCTTACATTTTTTTTCTGCATATGTTTTATAATTTAAAAGGATATTATATTGTGACTGTATTAGTAATTAATATTTACTCCAGATCGCTTATAGAATCAACTATAGACAAAGGGGGAAAAAAATCGTTTTGGGGGGCCGAAAAATCTTTTTCTCCCGTCGGCGATTTGTAATAATATATAAAAATATAAAATATAAGTAGTTAAATTGTGGGTTGATGGTTGACTGTAGTGAATAATTGAAGAGTAGGATTGTTGGGGTGATCAGCAAAAATAAAATAGTAAAAATAAATAATTGTATTTATTTTCATATTCGCTGACGATTCGGCCCGAAGTTTAGATCATCATCAGGGCTAAGAAAAGAACCAGATAACCATAGGTATAAGAAGCAATAAACATTAAATAATGAAGAGTTAAAATTAAAAAATCTGGTGTGTCCACTCACACGACTTTCCTACCTTTTTCAGAAAAATTTATATGTTCATGAAGAAACAAAAAAAAATTGAATTAGATTTATTTTCCTGAAAATTGATTAAAGACAAGATTTGAGTACGATTTATTTGACAATCTAAACCAATGTAAACCGGCTGAAGGTAGATCAGTGTAAAAATTTCAATACTCTCTAATATTGCTGATCAAAAACGTTTTGCCATTGCTTAATTTTATCAAACAATAATTTATATTAAAAATAGAGGAAATAGTGACGCTAGTGTGATGCAGGCTACAGATTTTGTTACTTTCATTTAGTCATTTTTTTCTCTCATTCACCCCTTTCTGACACCAGGATATGAAACCGTAATCTTACATTGGAAATTGAATAGCTGTAACTTCGTTAATAGTTGTCCAAAATAAACAATTTCAGAGGGCTCTGAAACGTATAGATCCGTCGAAAACAGCATATTGGTAATTTGATCCGATCGCCACAATTTCCTTACCTAGTATAGGTAAGAAAGTAAAAAGTATATACCAAAAATTTTGGGTAGAAAAACTTGACGTAAAATGAAATATAAGAGTGAGCATTATAAGTATAAGCAAAGGCATAAAGTATAAAATAAACCAAAAGTATTAAGCAACCAACCTTCTCTTCAATTATAAGTAGTTTAATTTTATGTAAATACATGAGGGTATTACTTTATCAGATAATGAGAAAGACGATGGGACACAAGTATACCATATGTTCGCAAGTTCAACAACCTTGCTATTCAACATTAAGAAGGTGAGCAGGTTAATGAACGGAGAGGTAGCATTTAGTAATAATCGATGATTTGGTAACCATGGTAACGAAAATATGGCGCGTTACATAAACGGTCCGAGCTTTATGAAAGCCGACCCATACCGCTGGAGGCCAGCAGCATTCTCCAGATCAAGGTGCCCACCTTTTTCTTAATTAAAATTCGCTCCAGTTACCGTCAGCTGGTCACTGCTTCGTATCCACTTTCATCTTATCTTTGGAAAACTGCTTCAAAATTTGCATACTTTTTTGGACAGTTTTGCAACTTCCTTTTACTGATCAATGAACTGATTGTTGTTTTGGGTTCTTCATCCGGTTGTTTTTACGGTGTTTAGGAATTGATAAATATTTGTCCTGAATTATTTTCACGTCCCTGCCGATTCCTGACATTTAGATTTAATAACTGACATTTAAATCGTTGTAATAAATATTGACTTCCACCTGTCATCACTTCACCAATACATTACTCTTTACCAACGATTTTATTCTAATTTTCACGTGCATTCTAACATCCCAATTACAGACATGGCTTCAGCTGACATGCCCGTAAATACGAGGAGACTAGAAATGCGTTGGATGAAAATCTTCCATAGCAAACCATGCTAATTGAATCAACCCAGGGAAGAGGTACTGCTGGGTGCTATCCTTCCTCATGCCTGACATGCCATTTTTTTATTATTTCTATTGTTGTTTATTATTTTATTAAAATTTTTTCAATCTTCATTACCCTTTTTAGCAATTTCTTCTATCAAATATTATGTTTTTTTACTTTTACTTTTATTTTACTAAGTAGTTATGTCGGTCTTGGTCTTACGCTTTTTAAGACCTCCTAACTGTTGCAAGACCGAGGACCAAGACTAGTAAAAAAAATCGATTTTTTGAATAATAATTAAGGCAAAATAGTTAGTAATTTTTTGACATTTTTAGTTACTGCATGTAAATAATTGGTATAGCCAATATACTTTTGCATTTTACTCTTCTAATTTTTCATTCGGCCTTAGTTAGGTTTCTCTATATTAATAAGTTAATAGGTAACTGCAAGACTGTTGCGAGACCCTTGTGCAAGGCCAAGACCAAGACCACTAGCGGATCCTGGATTTAATTTTTTGGGGGAGGCTTCAGCCCGAAACTTTTTTTTTCATAAAAATAACGATAATTACTTTGAAAAAACAGAAAGAAACTACCTATATGAAATTGTGTTTAAGTGATTCCTTGAGTCCTTTTAAATGTACTTATACGAACAATAATACTTTTAAAAGCTATTTAAAAAAAAATTCTAGAAAGCATGACTATATTTTACCATTTTTGGGGGCTTCAGCCCGAAAGTCTCCTCCCCCCCGTAGATTCGCCCGCGACCAAGACTAAGAACGCAAGACCAAGTCTCGTCTTGGTCTCGCGTTTAGGCAACACTATAAACCATAGACCATTCATGGGCTATAGAGGTACAGGGCTTTGTATTCAATTTATTTTTTATTAATTCTTACTTCGTATTTATAGTTACAGTTATATTCTTAAGTTTCATAAATTAAAAAACAATATAATTTATTCTATAGGAAGAATTGTAGGAAAAACACGGCACCAGATTTTTACTTAACGATTAATAATCTATGAACTTGATGATACTAGTTACCAACAATATTAATGTTTGTAAAAAAAAAAAATCTTAGATTTGATAGAGCAGAGAAAATAATCATTTACATAATTTATAATTTCTAGTATTACTAAAAAGACCCGGCTATGAAAACTTACAAACCTTACAATCATAATTATTGTGACTTAAAACAAAAAGCATCTTGGATCGTTACTGAAAAAAAACTCTACATACTGACCAACTCCACCTTCCAACTGTTGAACACACTATGAACGATTTTACACTAATTTAACAGATTAATAAGATACATGACAACATTTGACATACCTCTGAATAAGACTGAAAAGGCGTTGGATGAGAGATCTCCTTTCTTAGAAAACTTAATTATTGTAATAAGTCAGAGAAAATGTGCTGCTGAGTCCTGTCCTTCCCTATGCCTGGAATGTCATTAATTCTTCTATTTTCAGCACATTTTCTGAGTGTCAACAAAAAGTTGACAGTGCAAATAAATTTTTAAAGTAAAAAAGAAAATATGCCAAAAAAATATTGGATGAGTGATCCTCCTTAAACAACCTAAGTAATCGAAAAAAGAGGTAAGTTGAGTACTTTCTAGGAACTGATTTCTTGTATTTCGGTACATTTGGTGATAGTCAACACAAATTGACAAGTGCAATTAAATATTTTTTATTTTTTTTTTTATTGAAATTTACAACTGTATGATGGTAAATACAACTAGAAAATATGAAATAAGTAACTGGACATGTAGAACATGAAGAGAAACTATCCATTGGTAGCACTCCAATTATATTTCTATATTAGAAGGTCCCGAGGCCATCTTCTTTTCAAAGGCCTCGCAAGGTTATCAAGAATAGAAGAGGAAGCAAGATTGGAAACAAGAGGGTTCGGATGGTTCAGAAGTTTATTATGGAAGGATAGGTATCTGGAATGAGCTGAATCGAAAACATATGGAACATTAAGGTCATTATGGAGGATTTAATTTGTGACAAAGTAGGGAGCATTGAGGATTTTACGAAGGATTTTGGACTGTAGGGATTGGGTACGAGATGAATTTGATGGTTTAGTGGAGCCCCATAGCTCGATCCCTCAAGTAAATATTTAAAGAAAAAAAAAAATTAAAAACTTTCTATAACCGTCTTTAATGTTATTTTTTATTTGAAAACAAAAGAAAAACTGAAACGGCTATTACATTACACCTCCGCACACCTGTTTCCGACTATCTTCTAAAAAAGGAGAACCGAACGCAGCGGACAAACGGCCTTGAAGTCGACTTTTTCTTCTATTTCCTCCCAAGTGTTTAGAGTGTATAATATTACCCGGGGCGAGGTATCCTTGAGTGGAGAGTGATGTATGAATGTCAAGGTGGCACTGGTCGCGCCCAAACCGAGAATTCGAACGGCTGTGGGCACGGACCAACTCGACGAAACGGAATTCGTTTAGGTGCAGCAAGGTCCGCCATTTGTTGTCTAGACGGCCTGAGATCATTTGACATTATCAAACCTCTTATAATACCAATGCTAAGTAGCGGTGTTTCGTTTTGTATGTTTGGATGTCTAGGCGCAAAACATCCAGGTCATCAGCGAACGATCAACTAAATAATACTACTTTTATAATATTTGGATGGTTTAAAAAATAGCAATAAAATCAATAAATGAATAAACAAAATGAACTTAAAAAAAATTAAAAAAAAAACGCTGCAAATGATTTCACAATGGTTTATTATCTCCAACCAATTATACATCTAAAGTAACATTACCTTCCGAGTCACAAAGAAAAAAAAGGTGATTCCAATTATTAGACTAAACTTTTTTTCTTTAATCATTAGTAATATGCTAGAAAAAAATTAGCATTATTGCAGTAACACATTTAAAATTTAAAAAAAAACCGAGGATATAACATTTGGAGTAGAACACATAAAAACAAACCAGAGACCATATCCTTGCTCCTAATTGTCCAATTTTAACGATTTTTTTTTTAAAAAGAAATTTCATAAACTTTTAAAAAATCATTATAATAACAACAAAAAAGTAAAAACTTTTCGAGTTATTCGGAATTTAATTTTAACATCACTCGTAAAGTATGTTGTATAGATAAATTTAAAGAGCGTCGAGAAAATGACTTTAGCGAAGTTTCACTGAAATCTGTACATTCGTTTAGGAGCTACAGTCTATTTAATTTGCACCTTGAAACAAATCTAAAAAGAATACAGATTTTTCACAAATTCATTCCATGAATGGCAAATATTTTTCTTGTATTTTTAGAACAAGTTTAGAATTTCGATTTATCCTTCTATTTAGTAGATACCTCACGTTTCGTATAGACTTGTTTGCTGACTAAAGCCAGTCAGTCTGTCTATTCAGTTGTACCTTTCGTAACTCAATGATTGAAATGTGTAATTTTCGATACCTCGGGGTTGATCGAAAAAGAAGTAACAAGATCCCAAAGAGTCATAACTCATCGCTGAGTAGTTATTCATTAATCTCCTCGGAGCGCTAGCAACCTTGAGCTGGTTCCTACCAAATTACATTTACCTACGGATCTGAAGAAGATGACCAGGTGTTTGGCAACAGGTGGAAGAGGATCACCTCAACATTTACCAGGTTGGCCGGGTCGACA
The DNA here is from genome assembly GCA_928085145.1 of Nezara viridula. NCBI lineage: Eukaryota > Metazoa > Arthropoda > Insecta > Hemiptera > Pentatomidae > Nezara > Nezara viridula. Next base: position 148,156,812 of record OV725080.1, on the reverse strand, counting down.
TTAATTATTTCGAGATTCCTCTGAGTGCACCATGTCCTAGATATGTTATTGCAAGTTGGCAGCCTTATATCTGGGTCGAAACGTTCACTTTCTACCTTAAAAGGTCGTTTAAAGAAGTGTCTTTACGTGAGGACAATTTTTATATCAACTATTTTAATTTTCAAAAATAATTGGTTCTTGGTTTTTCCCCTCTAATCATTCTTAATAATTTTCTTCATCTTTTTATCAAGAATTTGAGGAGATCATAATTTCTCTACTGCCTACCTAAACGTCCAGATACAGTAACAACTCAAAAAATATGAATTTTAGTATACAATGAAAACTGTAAAAATATGCGGTAAAAACACAAAATATGATTCGTAAACATATTTGATAAATAATTTTAAAACTGTATGAAATCAAATATATTATAGCATATAGAGTAAATCCTAATCGATTTTTATGGATATTGAGATAATTATCGATTATCATGTAAAAACAAGCAATGAATCTGATGTTGCAATTTATATTTTTTCAAAAAACGTTCCTAAATAATAATTTAAAAAATGGTGTAAAAATTAGTTTATTTCCGAAATCGTTTTTTTTTTTTTTTTTTCAAATAATACAATTAGGACTAGCATACCTCAAGTTTTAAGGATCAACATGTTTTCGGAAATAGCCTTGAAGAATCACTTCAAGAGGACCAAATGCTTTTAAAAACTTAATGTTGTTCCTTGTATATACTTTTGACTATTATTTTGTTCTATTTATTTTATTTTTTTGCACATATAGTGTGAATGTCATCCTACCTCACTATAACCAATGTCCAAGAGACAGATTGTTATAATACTCAATAAAGAAATAAAAAAAAATATATATTGTTCCTTAACGAAATCAAAATATTTCGCAAAATTTTATCACACCTTGTAATTGTAAATATACCTATTAAGTTTTTTAAGTTTGTAGGTTCCTCTTCAAATTGTAAATATACCTCTTAATTTATCCTCTTTTAATAATAATTTTTAATTATAATGTTTTTTCAATTTAAATTGTACTTTATAACTTTTCTTCTTTTAATATTAATTTTATTCTTTAAACCATATTTTTAGATTAAATTTCTGAAATCATTAACCTTTTATTTAAATGTCCTTTTTAACTGTTAACTTATCTTCTTCTAATCTTTAATATTTAATTTTAATGGTTCTTGTACTTTTTAATATTTACACTGTACTCTTTAACTTCGCTTGTATTAATATCAATTTTTATTATTTAAAAATGTATTTTTTAGTTTTTGTTGTTAAAATCATCAACCTTTATTTTTATTTTCTTTGTTAACTTATCTCCTTTTAAATTTTTAACTTTCAATTATTATAATTTTAATTCAATTGTACTATTATATTCTTATGCTATTATATTATTATGGCTTATGCTAAAATGCAGTCTTGACTGATCGGATCTGACTCGACGGGCTGAGGAGAACACCCTTGTTGTTGTTATCCCAATAGAGTAGCCTTCAGTTAATGGACCTACTAAGATAACAACGATTCCCATTAAATAATCATTATTTATTTCATTGACGGCCATTATTTTGTAATAAAAGACGGAATTACACGCTGTTAATTGGAATAGATTAACTTAATTAAGTAATTAACGCTTTTACTCGCCTATTTGGCGCGAATCATCCAATACATTTAAGTGTAACTTAACCATCTACACTAGTATATACAATAATAAGGTAATCTGAAACCATTTTCTTGCTCTCTGAAGCAATGGATTTTGATGAATGAGGTTTCAAACTAAAAGGGAATTTCATTAAGAAGGGAAGAAAAACAGTTCCTAAACGTAAAACTTTACTACAACTGCAATAAGTCTTTAAAAGTATTGGGAGGTTTCAAAACTAAGATTGTTCAAAAATGGACGGACCGAGTCGGCCCAGTGTTTTGAAAGCGGCAAAAACCCCTATTTTCAAGGTGTAATAATTCAAATTTCTATGTTTTTAATGTCTGACCTAGTTAATTCATATATTTATAATGTTTGTTTGTTTGTTTAGACTTTAAAGCGTAAAACCTTAGAGACATCGACGCCTGAGAGTCAGTTATTTTCGTTATTTTTTGAGTTCATAAACTCTTTAGAAGAGAGAAAAAAATTATGAATAATCAAAAATTAGCAACAGATAGATATATAATAAATGAAAAAAAAATTAAAACATATTAAAAAATTAATAAATTAAAAAACAAAGAACCATAAAATAAAAATTATATTTATTTCTATAGTTTATTTAATAGACTATGAATTTTTAGAAAATTTATTACTTTTTTATGTTTTATTCTTCATTGTTTAAATATTCCTAATGTTTAGGCACGAATAAAAACATCAGTATCCAAGTTCCAATACTATTTACGAATTTTCAGTCGGATACAAATCATTTGGTAAATAGAAGTCTGTTCCGCGGACTAGTTATCTTGTAATCTTTATTGTGTCCATATATGGTCGTTACCTTTGTGTAAAGTAATGTTTGTGACGTACCATAGAGCTTTAATTACAGTCCTCAAAGTTTTTGGCTGGAAAATTAAGTTTTCACATGTGGGTTAATAATTTTAATAACGTAACTTATTAAAAAATAAAATAAAAACTTCTCAAGAATACTTATTGTTGTATTGGAAAAAAAATTACATATATAGAAAGATAAAGCATAATCCTCAAAAAAGAAAAAAACAATTTCAAAAGTAAGTAAAGAAAAAGTATTGACTTTTTATGTTAAAATATAAACAGTTAAAACATACGAAATATATTCATAGCTTTAAGATAGATTAATGACAGAAGATCAGCAATGTGATCAAAACATTGCATTATCCCGCCATAAGAGAAATAAAACAAGAATAAGTAGGTAAATACAATTGGAATGCGACATTAAATTAATTTTATGAGAAAACCATTGTAGTGACAAAAATAAAGAAAAAAAAACTATGTAAAAGAAATAAATTATTTGCATATGTTATTTAAGAACATAAAATGAAAACTCGCTATGGCATTGTAAACTATATACAAAAAAATAAATTAAGATGGGAAAAGTTGTACAAATATACAAATAGAGGAATGTAAAAAATGAAATACATTTCAAATATATGAAACCTTGTAAAAAGAAAAAATGTGGATGAAAACGGCCAAAAATTTCTAATTTTTTTACTTCATCGCACAGCTATGTCAAAATTGATACTGAATCTTTTCGATTCATAAATAATAAAAAATAATGTTGTATGAAGAGAAAAAAAGAACAAATAATCCTTATTACATAATACATAGTTAACCAACATCTGATTGGATTGTGAAGACGGATTAGAATAAAAGGGTTCTGAATGTAGATAAGGATGGTGCATGCGGGATGGATTTCCGAAAAGTGGTGGAACTGACAATAAAGGAGTGTTAGATAAATTCGATTCGTTATTTTTTATAAATAATAGAATTATTATTAAAGTTTCAAGTAGTACAACAATATTTATAAGGTTACTGTTACTTTATGAATGATAAAATCCGGTAGTGAAAAAATATGGACAAATATTTCATTCGTTAGTCAGAAGTAAATTGAATAAATCAAGTATTGATCAATATGTAATAGAACTAGAAACCGAGAAAAAAAAAAAACGAACTTGTTACATGACGTCATTATATAACCCATCGGATCTTCTTCTAAGAAGATACCTACGCAGTTACTTGTAGAACAACTTTTCCTGGTTTTGTCTTCCAAAGACTTGTTTCTTTCTTTTTTTTTCCATTATTCAATTTTTTATTCTTAAGGAAAATACTCACTGCCTAAATAAAGTTATCATTTGATATTGTTTTCTATCAGTAATTGTAATAATCATAAAAATAACGTTATCATTCATAAATAAGGTTGGTGGTTTTGATATTTTAGGCGCAAAACATCTAGTTCATCAGAGTCTTATTCATAAAAGTATTATTGCTAAAATATTTGTATATATATATATATATATATATATTTATAAGGATTGGATACAACAAGAATTCGATGGTTTAGTGTAGCCCCATAGCTCAACTCCGTAAGTCCAAATAGGCCTTATTATAGTCATGTATATGAGTCTTTTGTAATTAATTAGAAGTTTAGAGCATTTGTCTAGTAGAAACGTCGAGCGGTTTCTTGTCGTTTCAGTCTAGTATGATGATTCCAAGTTAGTCGTTTGTCCAGGTGGAGTCCTAGGTAGCGGATATGCTCAACAGGGATAAGTGGAGTATTGTAAAAGGAAACTGTAGGACAGGAAGTCATTGGTTCACGACGAAGGGTAAAGGTAATTTGGTGGGATTTATTGGAGTTTAGCTAAGTTAAAACGCTAAAACAATATATATAAGTAAAACCTCCATTATTACATCAATAAGTGAAGTTAGATAAAGGAATGGATCGGGGTCAGTGGGACACAGCAGTTCACCTTGCTGCACCCCTGCGCTAACTTATAAATTAGCCATTGCTTATCTGACAGCATCTCCGATAAACCCAGACAGGCTCAAGTAGCTGTTGTAGAGTTTGTAGTAACTGTGGTCGTTGTAGTAACTATGGAGTAGTTGTTTTACTCTACAATGCCGAGTTACGAGTATATTGATTACTTATTGAATACCAGAGTATTATCATGAATTGATTTTAGCCTATTTTTCAATATTTATATAAAAATGCGTAGCATTCAAAAATATTCAGCCGTTTGGCGTGACCTACACCCCCAAAATAAAACGAGGTATATACACCAAAGGGCACAATATTTTTTTAGGCCACCTTTTTTTTTTTTAATTTATTTTGTGATCAAATTATCTTACGATCCTAGTGGAAAGTAAATGGGCTTATACGAGTTTTTAGTACATAATTAAATAAACCGAACTCCAGATTGAAAATGCCCCAATTCCAGGAGTTTTAGTAAATAAAATATAGTAGGTTACGGGGAGAGGGCAATTGCCCCCATCTCCACCAATTAAAATCTTGGAGAGGGCGGGGGAGGAGACTAGAATATCGTTTCGCCCTCTTCCCCCTCCCCCAATCGTTTGAGGTAAAAAATAATTAAAAATCAATAATAAATAAGCTAGATGAATGAATAAAATGTATAAACTAAAATCTATTAATAAAAGTCGACTAGGTAGGAGGCTGGGCTATTGCGTAATAACAGCTATGTAACTATATTGAGATCTAAATCTTACTTTTATTTAAATTTTCATTTATATTCAAAGATATATATATATATATATATATATATATATATATATATATATATATATATATATATATATAAAGACGTGTAAAGATATGTATATTGATTTTATTTTGCCAGACGTAATATTTTAATTTTGTTCAATTTCTTTATTATCTAGGAACTGTGTCCCAGAATAAAGTTATTTTCTATCCACCTATCTAAGTAAGGGAGTGCTATTTTTTAGCCAACGTTGGTGCAAAAAGGTGATTTGAATGAGATCACGCTTAATCGCAAGGCTTCATTTCTTAAGAGTACGCACTTTATAGAGATTGGGTGTGTCCCAGAAGGGTCTCTCGATCCCAAGGTCGATCCAAAGCCGATCATTATTTATTATATATATATATATATATATATATATATATATATATATATATATATATATATATATATATATATATAAAGACGTGTAAAGATATGTATATTAACATATCCTAGAAGTTTATGATTCAATCACCCTTAATTTTCACATGATATTCTTATCATATTTTCTGCAACAAACTAGTCGGACAATAAAAAACGCTATATTTTTATTTTAAGTTGTATACACTAAGAAATCAAAGGTATTTTTCACTTATTAATGTACTAGAGATGTGCTAATACGAATATATGAAGTTTAATCTAAACAAATACGTTATATATTCTATTGTACTTTTATTTCGATATTTTCAAGTATATATAAGTAAAATATGAAGATCCTAGCGGAACTGGGGATAGTAGGAAGCATGTGGTCCTACATTAGAAATTTTTTATCCAATCCTCGATTCCTGATAATCCTCCTAGGTGTCTGAAAAGGAGATGGCCTCAAGATCTTCTTACCTAAAATTATTAAGGGAGTGCTACCACTGGGTAGTATCTCTTAAAGTCTGTTCATGTTATTTTTTCTAATTTGTGCCTATTTACTAGTTGTATTTATATGCAGTTGTAAATTTCATTAAATAAACTAACAACCCAAATTTTTAACGTCTTGAGAGAAATGAGTATAGTAGTCATAATCTGAGATTTAACGTTCTTCTTTTTTTGTTGGTATGTCGGTCCTATATCATTCTTCTGTCAAATGTCAATCCAAGACATTGTAATTTGTATGTTTGAAGAATTTCTGCAGCGTTGAGGTAAACTGGAGGTAGAGTTTTTAACAGTGAAAGTAATGTGTTGGGATTTTTCTTGGTTGAGTCGAATTTTATAATTTTTGCACTGATCGTTTAGTTTTGTTGGATGATGTTGTGAAGTCTGTGATAAATGCATAGGATTTTTATGTCTTCTTAGAAAATATTATTTTTTATTTATTTCAACTTATTTATTGAAAAATATTGCAATCTGTCTCTAGGACAATTATTTTTTAAAAATAATATTTTAATTACTCGATTATATAGCTATTTGGTTAGTACAATAATTCTTCTTATTATGTATTACATTAATTTCGGTGGTAGGTTTCGATCTTAAGATTATTCATAACTTCAAATCGTCCCAACCTTCACCTGGAAGGTAGGTGTATGAGCTCACCCGGTGACACACTCTTTTACCAAGTCAGGGGCTACGCACTGGTATTTTAAAAATACTTTCCAAGGTCCTTAAAATTAATAACAAGAACTTATTATCAAGGTTTCAATGGTCAATTAATTTACACTATGTGCAATACTTTCGTATTTATTCCTTTTAGAATCTTAAGAACGATGAATTTAGACAAATGAGGCGTAGAAAAAAAGAAATTTCATGTAGTAGTGATTAATCACAATTTTAATCCTTTAATTCCTAACACAACTTTACTGAAAGACATAAGATAGGATATTTAAAAACTCCGACGTTAGTAAATCGATGAATCGAGATGTGAACATTTCTTTGTGAGATTTCGACGCCAGTATTAAGATCTGATATCGTTAAAAAGAAATTACGAAAAAAATGTACGTTTTAAAGCTACAAAACGTTTTCGAGATAAATATTTATGTTCGCCGAAATCCACTTAGGTGCGATGTTTGCCATAGAATATTTATCACATGTTTAGATTTTAAAAATAAAAATATTACTCTAGTTCCTTGGTACGTAAACAACAAAAGTTTACATAACGAGTTACGACAATCAACTATCGACCAATACATCGACATGCCCATCAGGAGTAGAGTAAAAAAGATCTGGATGAGAGATCTCACCTAAATCAAGGAAGTAAATAATGACCAGGATGAGGTGCTGCTGGGTAATAACCTTCCTCATGTCTATAATGCCAATCATTATTTATCAGTACCATAATCTGCTGATTGTCAATATCAAGACAGGTGTGGATAGATATATTTTTGTCTATAAAATATGTATTTGAGCCTGTTAACCTATTGTTGACAATCAGCAAATGTGATGGCGATACATGAAATAATGACATGACAGGCATGGAGAAAGAAAGTACTCGGCAGTACCTCTTCCCTATCTTGTTCCAATTACTTAGGTTGTTTAAGGGAGGAGATCTCTCATCCAACGCCTTTTTGTATCCTCCTCATGTTCTGAGGTATATCAGCTTTGGATACGTCTGTTATTATGTCCGTTTAAAATTTGTGTTAAATAGCTGATAAAGGGTCGTTATATGTTGGTCAACTGTTGGAAGGTGGAGGTCAGTACATAGAGTTTTGTTAGTCACGTACCAAGGTTGTTGTTGTTATGAGTCGCAATAATTTTGATTGGAACGTTTGAAGTTTTTGTAGGTAGGTATTTTTAGCGATATATTTGTGATGAGTACGTCCATGTGGGTTTAAGTAAGTATGTATATGTATTCAGTTTCTGTTTTAGTTTTAGTTTTGAAGATTTAGAAAAAAGAAAGTAAAGTAGGTTGAGTTGTTTGTTAGTATTAAAACTTGGAGAACTCCTGACAAGATTGAACGAACTGATAGATATTTGAAGTGAAAAAAGAAATATTACTATTGTAATATTACCCATGAATGAGCTAATTATCTATTGAAAAAATAAATGGAGGAGAATAGTTGTTAGTCCACTTGAACACTTCGGATAATTAATTAAATAAATACATTCCAGGAATGGCTTCTGTACTCTCAGTAATATACTCGTAAAGTAAGTGAGATACGTACTAAAGCTTGAATTCATGTTTTGACATAATTTTGTGTCCATTCACACATAACAAAAAAAGGTATGACTAACCTAACATCGGTTGCTAGCATTACTAATTTATGATAATTACAAAAATTCAATTCAAGAAAAATTGCTAAGATTACTTTAAAAATTTAAAATATTAATTTAAGTGCTAGAGATTTTAAATTGATCCACCTACTGACTTCTTTAAACGATAAAAACTAATCTCCTAGGCGCCCTCTGTAATAACCTTTCACAGCAAATCCTTTCTGAAAATGACAAATCCTTCAAGGAGGAAATGAAGTCTGTCTATATTTAACGACCCTTTTCTTATTATTACATTTTCTGTTTACATAAACCTTAATGTTTCTGTGTAGCCTGAAAATTTAACTACCGTTTAAAGTTTCTTAATAAAATAAATAATATTGAATAGTTTGTTGAATATCCTTCTTCTTCCTTACACACTGAGAGTATAAACTATAAGGAAAATCTGATCCTATAAGTAATATAATATTATCAGGAAAGTCGAATAAACAAAAATATATACTTTTTTTTTCATCTTTTGTCCCTTTTCTTGGCCATAGATATAACCAAGAAAGAAATATCGAGATTTATTCTTTGGGTTCTCCATAAAAGAAATGTCGACCCACATAGGCCAGATTTGAACCTGCACCGATATATTAATAATATATAGATAGATTCGAAGTTGCAAAGTTAAGGTAAATGTACCAGTAGTAAACACTTTAAGAGATTTTTACAGCATTAATGTGAATTACAATTTAAGTTCTCAGTTGATGTTTTACCAATTTCCTTTATTCTTTACAGTCAATTAGTTTATTATTCATGAAATACTTCGGAAATTCTGTACCAGTATTATGCTCTCAGATTTGGGCTCATCATATTTTTTTTATATAATTAAAAAAAAATAAAATAAAGTTTCCGCAGTTTTGAATAAGGAAATAGAAAAACTACTTAAGAATAAATGAAAAATTCAAACTCATCTATAAAAGAAAAGTGATAAAATCAACCAATCGGCTATTTTGGCATGATATCACTTGAGATTCAGGCATCATATTCCCAAATGATCTAGCTTCAAATATAATTTTATTTGCACTCTCTTTTAGAAGTATAAAGCTTTATTAATGAGTTGAAAAATGTCTATTGCTAATAAATTTACCCATTAACTCTCTGGACCATCACCGATGACACCCACGATTTGTGAATCTCCTTATACTTCATATTTAGGGTGCCATGAAAAATCATTTAATAAGTAGTTTGCTTCTTCCTCTGAAAAATATTTCTCCAATTTAGACAATAGGAATATTTAAGCATTTTATTCTCTCAGATCAATTAGGGTGGTGCAGAAGATTCATATTATATTTAGTTATCATGTCTTACTAAATACTTCATTGCATTACATTTCCTTAATAAGCACCCTCTTTAAAAACAGAAAAAATTAACAGATATTTGGTTCTTAGTAGGTTTTTATAAACTTGTGAACTCGGCGAGGACTAAATTTTAATCAGACGAGCAAAAAGTTAGTTAAATCAATAAAAGTTCCACTATTATATTATGATATTTTCTAACTAGTCGCAAATGAATATTTATTTAAAATATTAAAATTAACACCTCCTCATAAAAATATCACATAATTTTTGGTTAATTGCCTTTTTTTTCACATTTACATATTTATTCCATTTTTATCAATAAAATTGTATAACTGTTTTGTCTGGGACCTTTAAATTGTCGACTAATAAATTAGAAACAATAGATATTCTAATACATGTATTGGATTACTCGTTTATTGATATTACAATCTGTCTCAATAAAGGACATTTATTATAGAGTTGAAAGAGCACATTCACACTAGATTTACAAAATAAAAAAAATAAATAAGGTAATTTCAAAATAATATACAGCTAAATAAGAACAAAATAAAATATCATAATGAAGGAAGAAAATATAAATAATAGTAATAATAAAATTAAAATAAATGAATAAAATAGAATTAAAATGTTCTTTAAAAAAAAAAAAGTGTAATAAAAATAAACATCTTAGATGTAGGCATACCTATTTACACTAATTACAATCGGCTAGAGGAACTCCGAACCAGACTTGTCCTCCCCCCCCCCACTTGTGGTGGGAAAAGAGAGGTATACATAAATTAAAAAAGATTTCATATAATTTTAATTCGAAAATTCATTTTACATTCTTTGTTTTATTAATTAAAAATTTTAAATGTCTAGGAAAGAGAATTTAAAATTGTTTCGAATTTGTCCTTCTTATTTTTTTAAATAAAAATTCTAAGTAACTTTTACATAATGAGGTTATGAGATTATTTTAAAAGTTTAAAGTTCCTGAAGACAGATTTCGTCACTTAGCCGTATATGGATCATTCGGAGACATTCGGCATTGAGAACGATTAACATATAAGAATGATTTGTCATTCTTATCATTTGTTGTTATCATTAATCACCAGATCCAGCCTACTTACATGTTTAAACAGTAATTAGCCCACGCTTTTAGGTCTACCTTCGTGTTAAAGTCTGTTACTCTAAATTTATCCTTGCCTAGTAATATTTTTTTTAATTTATTCATTATATTTATAATGTTATTAAAAATAAAAATATATTCAGTAAAGGTTAACACAGGAATATAATAGCATGAAAATATGCTCACCAGGTTAAAGAATAGAATAGTCACCTTGGGTTGAGAACTGTTTTATTATATAATTATTACATGCTCTATTGGTAGAGGGGGGAGATATATTGCATATATTTGAATAAGGTAATCTTAATTCTATATGGTATATGCAATATGGTATTTTTTTGTAGTGTATATTCCTTTGCTGGCTCTCAGGGGCGATAGATGTTGATGAATGAGGTTTCAAACGAAAGGATGTTTCATCGAGAAGTGACATATCATAGTCACATATTCCGGAAATTTCTAAAAAAAAAGTCTTGAATTAAACGCATCCAATCTTTTCTGTACTAAATCCTCCGAACAATAATCGATGCTCCGTTTTATGTAACCAACAAAATCCTACACTGTCGTCAATATCCCATTTGTCCTAGACGTTATCCCAGAAAAGTTCTCAAAATGTTCCTAGAACCTTATGTATCATCCTAATCCTCTTGCACAATCCCTGTAATCCTTCTTGAAGGTTTATCTCCACAGGCTTACCCACCAGTAAAGCGGTTAAGATAATAGCGCAGGGATCTCTTGGATACCTGTTTTTCCATCTATATTTAGCGGGACAAACCTGGCTTGGGGTTCCTTGCCTGATTGTACGTATTAGCTATGGATGTGTTTTTAATTTCCTTACCTTTTAAATTTGAGTTATTTTATTTTATATACTTTTTGCTATATACAACAAATTTGCTTTTGTATATTTTATTTCTTATGCATATATGGTGCACAGGCGGATCTACGGTGGGAGGGGGGGGAGGGCTTTCGGGCTGAAGCTCCCCCCAAAATGGTAAAATATAACCATGTTTTACAGAAAAAAATATTAAAAACTATCTCTTAAAGTATTTTTGTTCGTTTAATTACATTTAATAGGACTTCAGGATCCACTTAAACACCATTTCATATAGGTGTTTCTTTCTTTTTTTTTTCAAATTATTTTTATGAAGATTTATAAAAAAAAAAATCTTTCGGGCTGAAGCCCCCGCCAAAATTAAATCCTGGATCCGCTAGTGATATGGTGTGAATGTGTTCATGTGTTATTATTATGAATGAATTAATGTGATTCGACTGAAAAAGGATAATTTTTTTTTCTATCTGATAATACACCTAATATTACCTTATTTCTATATTTATTGTCAGTAGTTCACTGACAAATATATTATGCAAATTATTCGCAACTAGTAAAGGTAAAATGATTAAAATATTTAAACTACATTAATTTGTTCTGTACGAGGTTACTCAAGATCCTTAGGTCCTTCTTGTGTTGAAGTATCTTCACTACCGAATGCTTCCACCCACTCATTGCAAGGACACGTCCAGTCCGGCCCACGATAACTAGAGCATGGCGGGTCCTTGACATAATGTTTAGTTATGATTAATGTTCCTGTCGATCCCGATCCCAATTCCTTCCTGGGTTGGTCCTGCTTTTATGCAATTTCATTGTTAACATATTTTTTTTTATTTTTAATACTGAACGCTGTAATTCTCGAGTGCAATATATAATTAATTGTAAAGGTCGCCATCATTATTCATATGCAAATTGTAATTATGAATATTCATATTTATATGATATAATTACGTTTATTTTTCTAAAACTCCATCATGATAAAGGCATTAAACATTGCAAGAAATAATAATTACAGTAATTATTGCATGTAGAGATTCGAGAGAAATACAAATAAAACAAAAAGAGATCGTTGGAAGATTGTATAGATGCCTAATAAAAAACACTGTAATTGAAAACGTATTTTTAATTAAGTTTAAACTTGCTAATCAATATTCGGGACTCAAATATTTGAAGACTAAAAAAAGATTTATTTTATTTCCTTGGTTTTATTAACTGTTAATTAAATCTCTGTTCAAATATTTAAAATTAAAGTCACAAAATTTATTTACAATTTTTAATATATTGCATAATTAATTTGTAGGGTTGAAACGCCATGAAAACAAAAATCTTGATATACGTGCAAACTGATCCTAGTAGCTAGATCGTAGGGCCTTTATTTTTTTCTATATTATTATTTTAATTTTAAAATATTATTTAGAGGTTCATATCTAGTTTTATTTTATTTTTAAGGTTAAGGCTATTAAACTTCCATTAGTATCTTTAATCTTTTTTAATCACATCTGACGTTTCGGGATAATTTTCCCATCTTCAGAGATTACTTTATATTCACTGAAAACATACTTGTTTAAAGTGAACTATTGTTACATTGCCAATTTACTCTATTTATTGTTTAATTATTTACCTTGACATTTTAATGTGGAACGAATTGTCAAAAGTTACAATAACTGTCATATCTATATTTAAATATAATAATTTTTTGGTGTTACACATTCATCTTCTATATATCGCTGTACCAACCAACACTTGGTTATTTCAGATTCGATTATTGTACTTTGCTCCTGTCCACTTATTCCGCATTATGGCTGCTTGTTGTGATTGTATTACCTATTGTTATTTCTGAATTTTAATATTTTATATTATGTCTGCATATTTTGTGCCTAAGTGTTTCGTATCCATCTATTAGTTTTCTATTGTTTGTTTTTTATTTTATTGCTAATATTTGTGGGTTTTTGAAGTGAAATGAGTGTTGTGATTTTATACTATGGTTTGCCAGGGCTGGTAAATTAATGTTTTTACTATTTTTACAATTTGAAACATGTTGAGATATTCTGGTTTTATTTTATTTTGTGTATCACAATTCTTTCTAATCAAAATACGCCTTACAGACTTAATATATACTAAGTCTATTAAGTCCTTGAATTATAGTTTTGGATTTTTGTGCTATAATTAATCTTTATATCGCTCAGAATTTGATGAAAACACATAGTTTTTTACTAAAATAATCTAGGCTGCATTTATTTCACCAGATGTTTATTATTCCCATAACTATAGTAACGTTTCGTATTTTTTCGTCATTCTCAAGCATAAGTGCAGAATTTCCATTTTCGTTACAGGTGAGGGGGGAGGGATGGACTCCAAAAACCCGTATAGCCTAAAAGGCGAAGAAGGAGAAAACAAAAAAAAAATCTATAGAGACTCATTGAACATCAGTATTTTGCAATTTAACATTTAATTCAATATTGGTTAATCATCTATTCAATTTAACAATAAATAATCATTATTCCAAGTGAGATTGATTAAATAGATTTAAATTACGTTAAATGTAAGGTTTAAATAACAATTTTCTATTACATAAAATATAAACTACAGTGTTAGGTCAATTTAAATGTTCCTTAGCGATTTATAATTTACTTACTTCAATTAGAGATACTATTTTATTTAATATCCAGCATAATTGGATTATTATTTATGTAGAAGTAGCTAGCTGGAATGCTATGTATTATTATCATTACTACTATTTTGCTAAATCAATGTACGATCAATGTTCAGTTGTGCCATCACCTGACACACACTTCTATCTATTGTATATACTTTTGATTATTATTTTGTTTCTATTTATTTTATTTTATTTTGTACATATATAGTGAATGTCATCCTACCTCACTATAACCAATGTCCAAGAGACAGATTGTTATAATACTCAATACAAAAAAAAATAAGTATCACCACTCTTTTTCTAATTTTACTGTTAATGATGTCACTTCAAAATTATAGTTTCGCGATTTTGTTAAGTTTTGCATATATTTAAGCTATTTGTGTCATATTGAAAAAAATGTTCTGTATTTTGATTTTTAGTTGTGTATATGGATTGCAATACGTTTCGTTTATAGCTATATTTTAAATTTATGTTTTCTTTTGTTAACTATTTCATTATTTTCAGTTTCGTTGGCGAATACTGTTTCTCTATTATTTATTGATATAAAAAAAGTGGATGGTAATTTTATTTTTGGATTTGTTTAAAATGTTTTTTTCCCAGAGAATTGTAGTCCCCATTGACATCTTCCTGTATTGAGCTCATTATTTGTGTTTAGTTAAATTGATTGTGGCTATGGCTTTGAATCAGTGAGTTTGTATGTCCTAATAAGTTATTATGGAATTTTCTGTTATGTTCATTTGTGTTCAACTGATGCTCGGAGAAAGTAAAATAAAATAAAATAAAAATACTTTATGTGATAAGTGAAAAAAATAATGTTGCGTATCACTGGATTTGATAAGATAACTATTTTTTAAAATGTATTTAGTTTTTATTAATACATACATTCATTGCTTTAATTTTAAAATACATAATTCTATTTTCAAAGAAGATAACAAAATATATTTTTAAATTATTTTATTTATACTACGGGGTACTACGACAGCCTCAATGGTCTTTTAAAAAAGTAAAAAAAAAAACATGTTTTATATATATATATATATATATATATATATATACATACAAAATCAAACGGTATTTTGATTTTTTTTTTCAAAACTGTAACATAAATATATTTAGTTATTTAATATATTTAAAAGTTATTTCCTTTTTTATAATATATATATATATATATATATATATATATATATATATATATATATATATATTATATATATATATATATATATATATATCATCATCCTTATATTTTTCACTTGAGTAGAGCACTTCAGAAAATATAAGTTCATGATGCCTGTCTAATCCTTTGGGTCTTATGGAAGAAATCGGTTTTTTATATTTAATTGTAAACCTGTGGGAGGAAAAAAGTAAATGCTTTGAAGAGCGAACGACAAAAGAAATTCTGTTTAAACGGGTAAGTTGATTTTTTTTTTCTTTGTTTCATCATGGTCCACCCATTCAAACTTTTCTCCGAATTCGTCTTTAATAGTAAAGGGTTAATTCTTTCTCTGTAACGATGCTTTGCTTAAAACTTATTCGTGTGCTTTTTTTTTTTTTTAGTTAATGAATCAACCGTTTGTTAAAAAAAAAGAAGGAAAAAAGTGTAAATTGGGAAAAGTAATTGAAGACAACTGTCTATAAGAGATTTATAATTCATTATTTTGATCATTAATTCGAAATAAACATAAAAGTATAATATCTTTCACTTACCAACATAATTTTAGTAAACATTTATACTTTTTTTAGTTTATAAACATTAAGAATATTATTTTAGCCATGAATATAAACTTACAACAATTAATAGTCCGAGGTACAGATCCCTTTTTATGAAATAGTTAACATCCGCCTGAAACTTCGTAAATAGCTTCATCTAATCGTAACCTACAAATACCAATTTGCTTTCCAATTAGATCGTAAAATTATTTGATCACAAAATCGAGACAAAAGTTGGCCGACAAAAATATTGGTCCTTTGGCCTATATAACATTGTTTTTTTGAAATGTTGGGATTGTAGGTCACACCAAACAGCCCAATATTTTTGTTGGCCATTTTTTATCTCACAATTGTGATCAAATAATCTTACGATCCAAGTGGAAATCAAATTGTTATTTATGAGTTTTAAGTACCTGATTAAATTTAAAAAAATTGCTGATCTCCAGATTTAAAATGCCGAAATACTGATTTACATATTAATTATTACATAATTAATTTATATAAATAAAATAAATTTAGGATGAGATGAAGCTATTTACGAAGGCGGATGTTAATAATTTAATAAAAAGCTGTCTGTACCACGGTCTATAATTTAAAATATGCCATTCTTTTGACTGTAAATTTTTCATTTATTTCCCATTTTGTATAAATTAAATTAATCCCTATGATATGATTCCCCTTCACTTCTTTGACTATGAAGAAGTCCTATAAAACCGAACCGAAATGTTCAATTTTTTTAAGCTTAATGTAAGAATACCATTTATATTTTGAATAGCTAATATTTTAGCTAATAAAGTTGAACCACAGTAGTAAACGAAGGTGTAAAACAGTGAGTTTTTGTGGGAAAAATTCTTAATTAGTGTTTTTATTGCCATTAGGCATTAAATATAATAATAAAAACACTTTTAGTGGTTAGTTGCCTAAAAATCATGAAAAAAAAAATATAATATTTAGCTTCTGGTTCAGACTTTTAAACTTCAGAAGTCAGAATCTTCAGAGAAAATATTTTAAATCTATATGATACCTATTATTCATATTTATTTTCTAAATACTAAATATTAATTAATAAGACATTTAATTTAAATATTCCTTATATAGAGGAAAACATTTCCAATACAACCTTATCCTTTTCAATCTCAATAATACTCATCAAATCCATCAATATCTGAAATAGGGAATTACATAAAAACAACACCCAAATATAAACATAAGAGAGAAAAAATATTCTATTCTAAAATAGGCTATATTTTATTTTATTGTAGAGAATTGTTTTTTGTTATTCTTTTTTTTTACTAATAAATTTAGTATATTTTATTTGTAATATATTGTATTTATAAAAAATGTATTGTACAAGAGTACACACCAGAAGCAAATGTAAATATTGTAATTGTGAAAACATAAAATAATAATATCATTTAAAAAAGATAGATATTAATATTTTTAATATCATAAAAATATCAAATTAAAAAAAAAAGTTCATAGAAACATATATGAAAAACATATTCAAACTTTTTGAACAAAATTCATCGGGGTGTTTTAAAAATTATATGATAATAAAGATTCAAATTAGGTAATTCCTTCTACTTAAATTATTTAAAATCGGTATTGCAAGTTGGTTAATGTACAAAATATTTGTATGGTATTCTTATCTTTTTTTAATTTTATATTTATTTTGTTTTATTTCTTTACTTAGGTAAGATTAAAACTGAAAGTTACTTGTGATTAGTGGCGCGTTCTGTAGGCTTCAACGATCAACTAATGAGGCCGTGCGAAAAACGAATTTAAATCTATTCATTTCATACTATGATTAGCATAATATCAAATTCTGTTAATAGGTTTTAAATGTGGGAGTTTTTTTTTCTCTTCTATTTTATTCGATGATTACAATTTAATTGAACATCATTTTTTCTTTTACATTTTAGCTTTGTATTGATTCAATAACAGTATATATTTATAAAAATAAAATCCACTATATTTCAAATATTGCGACTACAGACGGATAAAGAACTTCCTGACACATAAGACCTCGAGGAGTTATGACAATTGACAGTTGAGTGTTAGCTTTGACAATGACATTGGCAATAAGCTGTCGGTGACGTTCTTCAGCTCACAGTAAATTCATCTTCTTCATCAAGTAATTGTTAGTCTGTTGACGAGATCGTTTATTGCAATTTTCTTATGTGTTATGTAGTTAGCACGTTGATGGTGTTAATGGATTAATTACCTTAATGAATGAATCGCTTATTTATGAATTGAACTCAATCATTGACGATTTTTCAAGAGCGCGACAATTATATTTTCTATTCAAATGTAGAATCAAAACTGATATTATCTAATAAATAAATTAAGAAATTGTTGTAGCACATATTGCTTTTAGAATATTGAACATCTAAACATTGAATCTTTAACAAGGCTGTTTTTAAAAGAATTAATGTTCAAGGCGTTTTTTGTAAAAAAAAAAAAAAGATTGATTGGTGTTCGGTTCAGAAACAAAAAATTATGTGCGTTTGAGAGGAAGGAGGAATGGAATTATAAAAAATGTAATATAAAAATTTTTTTTTACATTGATAGTAAAATTAATTTATTTTAAATTTCCGTTTTCATAAAACGGTTAAAAAAAATTTTATCATTTTTTTAAAGAAGTATTTAAAACTATTGTATTATTACTTTCAGAAAATGTGCGAACTAATAGACTCCTGTGATTAGTGGCGCTGTCTGTAGGCTTCACCGATCAACTAACGAAACTGTCTTTTTAGTTGCGCATTTATTTCACTATGTGTTTTATTCGTGACGGAATGTTTTTTATATTAATTATCTTAATGTTTAGTATTAAATATCCCGTTTAAAAGTTCTTTTAATATTCGTTCTGTTTTTATATGATTTTTAAAATAAAAAATATCTTAAATAACTTTATTATATTCAGTCAATATCATGTATTATTGCAGTTATCATGCATGATATTTAAAAATGTTCAGATATTTTACTTTAAAAAAGTATGATATAATGAAAAAATGTTAAATGATTGCCTAGTCAAACTATAAAAAAAAAAAAATAAGAGAAAAAGTAAGCATGACAAATTTGTGAATTTAATCCATTATATAAAAGATGGTAAGGGGCCAAAGGAAAGATGATGCGCAGTTCCTCTTCCCGCCGGAACTAATATCAGTGCTGCCATCTGTCACGCTATTACCGCCGACCTTGTTCTTTTATTTCCTGTTTACGTTAGGCGTAATTCGAAATTTATGTACGCTTCTGTCTACAATATTCATCTCTTAAAAAAATTGCGTACACACACACACACGTATAATTTATATATTATTTTCTAGTTTTCGTTAGTATCTTTGATAGCTTTTTTAAAACTAAAAACGCGACTTCATTAAAAAAAAAAAGCAATAACTTAAATTTCCTAACCTAATATTCTATTGGAAATCGGATCATTGTTGGTTGGTTGCTTTGGTGTTTTAGGCACAAAACATCTTGGTCATCAGCGCCCGATTAAAAAAATAATATTATTATTAAAATATTTAGAAATAAAAAACCTGTACCACTACGACCCATGAAGGGTCTTGGGTTCAGTACTAATTAGGAAAAGCACTGTTTCTTGGTCTACGGTAGTGCAAGGAAGTGATCTGACCGAGATCACGTTCAACCGCCAGGTTTTTCCTCTTAACTAATTATTTTAACTAAGAATACCCACTTTATAGAGGCTGGGTGTGCCCCAAGAGTGTCTACCTATCCAGGGTCACCCCATGGCTACATGAAACAGAATAAATAATTTTTCTGCCATGAGCCGGGATTCGAACCTGGGGTCTATAGCAGTGTAAGTTCAGTACCCTACCACTGAGCTACCCCACTCCCTTTTAGAAATAGAAATAAAAATTATAACCATACACTTTTAAGAGAAAAAAAGTGAGCTCTTTTTTAAAATAAGCTCAGTGTTTCTGCTAATAGAGTAAAGTCGAATCTGACAATATAAAATGTATTTAAATAATGAATTTGGGCTTTAATAAAAGAAAGTATAATTGTATACGAATATTTTTTTTATATACTGTTTATATACTTTGTTGTAGCTCTTGAGGTCATTCACTCCTATAAAAAATTACCACTCCTATAAAATCTTTGCTATGCTATAAATATGTCCCTACGGGGAAACTGTATATTTAAATGGAAAGCAAATGGGTATTTACTAGTTTTTAGTACCTAATTAAATATACGAAGTTTGGCGACCTCCATATTGAAAACGCTCTCATTCCAAGAGTTTTTGTAAATAAGATAGTTGTAGGTTAAGATGAGATCCATTCACGACGTTTCAGGCGGTTGTTAATAATTAAAAAGTGGTCTGTACCACGGAATAATAGTTTTCACTTTTAAATTAAAGCAAAAAGATTTATTAAATCAATTTATTTAATTAAAGTTTCACTAATATCCCGTTTAATATATTAGCATGAAAAAAATTACTTGCCATTCGTGTGGTGTCCATATCTAAGAATTGAAAAGTGTCTCATTGCTAGTTTTTTTGTAAGAATTTCTTTAATTCATATTAAATGCAGCAGCATAAAATTGAAAAGGCTGGCGCCTCCGACTGAAGGAGTTATTGACCCTTCATGAGTTGTAGAGCAATCGAAGAACAATATTTAAAAAAACAATTTTTTAACTATTCCTTTAACCAATTTAACTAATCCTTCCTTTAAGCCCTCATAGGGCTATCTTTCTTCCATCTTCTTTTGCGTTTCTAATTCAAAATTTGTTTAGGTCATGGTCCCTCTTCCATCCTCATCACATGCCCAAAACACTTCTGCTTCATTATTTTAATGTTGTCTTAGATGTTCTCCATTTGTTTCCTAAATCCTTCAACCAAATGAAGCGGATAAGCAGAGACCGGGAAGGGTGGCTGCGCAGGATACTCCTCGACGCTAGAAATGGCATCGTGAGGAAGACAAAGAAGAAGAAAAAGGAACATTTCGCCTTTAATAATAAATTTCTAGAGCTAGCAATCTTTTTTATAGACTCTCCTTAATTTTCCAGGTTTAGGCTGAAACCTATTGCTACAAGCAATAAAAGTAATATTTTCCAAGAACGATTTATGAATAATTTCTTTTGTTTTTTATGGACACTGATTTTCTCCACAACTTAAGCTTTTAATAATTATCTTCTCGCTCAATATACTGTTTACAATGTTTGACGTCCCTATCGTATTTACGCAGCTTTCTATATAGTTGAATACAATATTGCTACTTTAATACTCTGATTAATACTTGTTACTTAATTGCTACTTGTTACTTTAATACTCAAATAAATTAAGCTTCGGGTTTCAGCAACTAAGTGTTCAAAAGTAGGTATTCGCCGTGGATTATACAGTATACAAACATATCAACAGTTTACACATTTTTCTCCGTTTAAGTGGAACGCCATTTAAGTAAATTATTTCCTTTCCTGAAATTTAATATAGCAATACTACACATTGATACTATAACTATCTATAAACCACTTTAATAGACACAAACCAACTTAAGATTCTCATGATTGAAGTTTCTAAAGTGGTAAGAAAGTCAAAATTTTTCATATTTTAATTGCACTAAGGAATTTTTTAATTCCACCCCATACTAGACTTAAGAGACAGGAACTTGACCGACGTTATGGACTGCTACTACTGTATAGAAATTGTAAACTTTCAATTGAAAACAAATTACTGATCTACAAGACGAGACCAAAACCCATCTGGACCTACGGGTTATAACAAATTTTCTAACATCAAACGCGTTCAATCCTTCCAGTCTAGAGTCCTCCGTACAATAGTCGATGCTCCCTTCCATGTAACCAATAAAACCCTGCATAATGACCTTAATATTTATTTATAACATTTATTCTTGATCTTATCCCAGACAATTTTTTTCAAATTTCATCAGAACCTTACTCATCTCTCAAATCCCGTAGCGCAGTCCTTATCCAGCACCACCCATCCCTAAAATCCTCCTCACAGGTTGAAACGGCAGTGGCCTCGTTATCTTCTGTAACATGAATACATTGGGGTTCTGGCAAAGGTCAGAGACTCCACACAAGTCATGAGTGTCTGTGGCACCCTTACTCAGCCTCCGCTGGCTTTTAACACCAGTGAAGAAGGGGTTGAGGGAGAAGCGCAGGGATCTTCTGAAGCCTCGCTTTTCCCACCACAAGTGGGGAAAAAAGTCTGGTTTGAAGTTCCCTGAATAATAGTGTATATATGTATGCCTGCGTCTAAGATGTTTATTTTATTATCCCATTATAATATTTTATTTTTTTCTTATTTCGCTGTATATTATTTTTTTTATGATTCTGTAAATATGGTGTTAATGTGCTCTGTGAACTCTATTATAAGTGTCATTAATTGAGGCAGATTGTAATATTTATCAATTACCAAGTTAATATAAAATACTCTAAAACTCTATCCTTTATTAACTCAAGTAATTGTTATTGTACCTAAAAGGATCCTGCGTAATTAGAGCGATCTACGTTGTAGTGCTTGGTACTTACTCTTCAATGGCCGCTGAGTAAACAGGCGTTGCAAATAAATACGACAGCAACATTTACTGCAAGGCAAACACAACTAATTAGCAGAAGCCACTCCAGTGCCAACTGTATCGCTCTAAATAGAACTGATTCATGGCTTGCTTGATCATACTTCGGGATCGGTATCCTACTTTTCCGGGTTATTTTTTTTTAAGTTAGAGCCTTCTTATTATTTTTTTAAGAATAATATTGAAAATGAATTTAGTTCATATTTCTGTATCGATTTTTTTTTTAAGTACTTGAGACATGCTGAATTTGAATTTTAAACTAGATTTCCAAACAATTTATAAACTTTTTTAATAATAATAATTTTTTATTTATTCTAGGAAAAGCTTCTTTAAATCAAACAGGTATAAACGACTTGCAGAATTACACAGTCTCGTCAATTTTCTCCAAAATGTAGCGGGTGTAAAGAGTTTTAACTTTTCATTTTGATTTGTATTTGAAATTTCTGTTCACAATTAATTGTATACCTTAAAATGAGTTTAATAATATTCAATCTTAGTTTTTATAGTTATTTATGGTCCCTTTCAGAAAAACTTTTTTTTTTTTTTTGGATCGGGAAGTTTTTTGCCAGCAGAAAGTGTTCATTTCCAAAATTTAAAGTAGCTTTTGAGAAATTTCCATCATCTCTAATGCTTGTGCATTATTATGAAAGAGATCTCTTGCTTTTGATATCTTTTCTAGTGCATCCCAGAACTTCCTTCCATCTTTGATCAAAGGCTCGCGTTTGAATAGGTAGTCCGTGCGGTGTAATTTGTACGGATTAGAATCGCTGATTCAAACCTAAACAGCGTACCCAAATTATGGTATTTAGAACTAAAAACATTATTTTTTGTCTTCAAATATTATTTTATACGCTTCAACACTCATTTGACTATCAGTAAAGGAAATTATAAAATGTATTTCTTGGAAGAGAATAAAAATCGTGGCTTGCTTTAGTTAGGGAGGCGAAAATGAAAAATAGTGTTTAAAACCAAATGACGATTTTTATGTGAAAGTTTGAATCAAAATATTTCAGAAAATAAAAATCGGACCTGCATAATATAAGCGAGAGAAATTTTCAGCATTTCATCCTCTTTATAATGAGTTATTATTTTTAATTTATATTTCATATTATTATTCTCGCCTTATTGATGTTTCCACTTCTATCGTGTGGTCTGAAGCACACACCTTAGTTTTTTATTTATTAAAGTGTTTCTAGATGATTTATAATAAGAGTTGAAAATTTTTATTGGTACCTACTATTGTGCCCAGGGAGCGCGGTACCTCACGGGAGTGGTAGGGCACTAAGCTTCTAATGCCCAAGGGCCCAGGTTCGAATCCCGGCTTGTGGCAGACCCTGGGGTACAGGGGAACCCTCCCAGGGTACACCCAGTCTCTACAAAGTGGGTATTCTTAATTATATAATTATTTAAGGGAGAAAATCTGGCGATTGGGCGTGATCCTGGTCCGATCTCCTCCCTGCACAACCGTTTTCTATGAAACAGTACCTTCCCTAAACAGTACTGATCCCAAGACCTTTCATGGATTGTAGTGGTACAGGTTTTTTATTTTTTTTATTTATTATACTCATATATTGATATTTTCGCAGCTACCTGTTAGCTACTGAATCTATGCATAAACCTTTTCCAAACATCATTTCTTTTATTAAACATCCTTTTTATCTAAATTTACTACAGAAAATCTATTTCGAGTGTAGATTATATATCCCAATAGCTGACAAGAGGTGTCAAGTACGAGAACGGTACATGACAGCTGTTGGAACACTTCATCTTTGTTTTTTTCTTTCTTCCTGCTGGTTTCTTATGACTCCGATGCATTACCTGATCCAAGATTTAATTTTAGAAACATTTACTTTAAGTATTATTATTTTTGTATACAATGGTTTTTATTTATTGATAGAGTGTGAATGGGCTACTGTATTACTACTATAAATGTGATATTATTCAATGAAGCAATGTATACAGGCTTAATACAAAATTTTTGGGAGGGAAAGGATTTTTTTTACTTCATATTTTTAAAAATAATGTTTAATTAGTTATGTAACAACTGTAAAAAAAAAGAAAAATCTTAAGGAGCAATAACTCCTTTACAGATAATTTATATTGTCTTGATCTTTACAATTACTACCTGAAATTCATGCGTTATAATTTAAAAATAATACATGTTTTATTTGTTTAAGTATTCAGCGCAAATCAGTCACAGAAACAAATGCGGAATAATAGAAAAATATTACGCCATTTTGGGGGGGCTTCAGTTCAGAAATCCCCTCCTCCAATGATCTGTCTTGAATTGATTCGCCAGCGCTCCGATGTTAATATAAATTCTACATTATGCTCAGGAAGACTAATAAATGTTTTTTTTTTTTATGTAGCGTATATTCGTGTGAAACACTTGGATTACCTGAGCAGTAGGATGACCCTCAATGGAATAAGTCCTGCTGGTGGCGCCTCTTGGGGCCTCAGGTACCCAGCAACGACTATCTATAATGGAGTAGTACTAGTTATCTTGAGGTATCTTGAGGTACACCTCTCCATCTTGGAATTGTAACCTCTTGCAAATACAGAAGGGGATATTGGCGACGATCCAGAGAACAGCTCTGCTGCGAGTAATAAATTCGTACAGGACTGTTGCTCATGAAGCGGTGCAGGTTTTAGCAGCGGTACCTCTCGACCTTCTTCTGCAAGAAGACAAGCTCAAGTATATTCTTAAGAAAGAAGGCTTAGCAAGTCTTCCGAAAAATCTCCAAGGAAGGATTGCGGAAGATCTATCCAAATGGCAAAGAATAATACGGGAGGACACCATTGAGCAGTGGAATCGGCGGTGGCTAACTACTCATAAAGGGTCTACCTTGAGGAAATACTTTCCTACCCTCTATTCAAGGTTAGAGGCGAAATGGGTCCTTCCTGATTGTTAAGTGTCACAATTCCTGACAGGGCATGGGGATTTTCGCGCCAAGCTTCATGGCTTTGGAAAAGAAATTAACTCTCTATGTTCCTGTTGTGGTGTTCTGGAAACTGCTAAGCATATCATCACGACTTGCACCGCTTTTGAAGCAATAAGGGCCAAACTACTCAGAGAAACCGGACTCTGCATCATCACGGAGAATGATTTCCCTCAGCTAGTAAGTAAGAACGGGTGGAAGGAAGTAGTCGGGGATGATCACTTCAACCTCCGCTAACGAAGACTGAAGAACCTGAAGATAAGTGGTAAAAGTATCAAATACTTCTACCAAAAATCTGTATTGCCGAGATGCAAGGGAAGAAGAAAATGCAATAAATAAATGTTTGTGAGAGGTGTGTCTAGATGGATTCAAGTGATATGTTATATATTTAGTTTTAGTTTTGAAGGTTAGGAAAAAGTAAGCTAAGTTTCATCTTTTAACTTTATTTTTTCCTTTTGTCGGGCAGTTGATCGTAGATTCCGAAAGTTTTCTAACATAGCGAAAATAAATCTTTATAAATTTAAGGTTTGATCCTAGACGAAAATTATTAGAACGGTAAGAGCCTACGAAACTTAATGAAGGCGGGCACCAACCGCAAGATCCAATTAAATATAACAAAGCTAATGAGTGCCTTAGCCCCTCCTGGTTTACTGGGTCAGGACAACGTCCTCTCCGGTCGATTTCAATCTCGATTGTATTACTAACTCACTTCAAACTTTTTTTCAAATATACTGTTCTAATTATTATTATTATTATGTTCCATTATTGTGATTAATACGTTTTTTTTATATTATTTAATATCCAAGGCAACGAGTTTAGGATGGAGAGGGCATGTAGTTCAGTCCAATCTATTAGGAAGCCTCTTAACAACAATCAATGCCAATTTGTGAGAAAGATGCAAATATAGCTGCATGCAAATAACTGAAACGAAATAGTAGGATAGGCTGAGATAAATAAATTAAATAATATTATATATATATATATATATATATATACAGTGGCTATGTTTCGGCTCTGATGCCATTTTCAAGCCATTTAGTTAATACTCCTCTTTCTGTTCAGTCCATAATTGGATTATAATGATTATTATTCTAGTATTAATTATTCTGTATTTCGACGTAAACATAATGTCCTACATTCCTTTAACAATTCTCCGCTTATTCCTGTTGAACGAATCCGATACCTAGGACTCCATCTGGACAAACGACTCACTTGGAATACTAATACAAGGCTGAAACGTCAACTAACTGCTCGCCGTTTTCGACTACTCCAGCACTTACTACACAATCACTCTAAAGTTTCTGTATATTACAAAAGACTCATATATATGACTATAATAAGACCAATTTGGACTTACGGAATTGAGCTTTGGGGCTCCACTAAACCAACGAATTCCTCTGGTATCCAATCCTTACAATCCGAAATCCATCGTAAAATCCTCAAAGCTCCTTAGTTTGTCACAAATAAAATCATGGATAACGACCTTAACGTACCATATGTTTCCGATTTGGCCCAATTCAGATACCTTATCCTTCCATAACAAACTTCAAAATCTTCCGAACCCTCTTGTTTCAAACCTTGCTTCCTCTTCGATAAGTGATAACGAGTCTGAAAAGAAGATGGCCTTGTGATCTACTTATGTAAATAATAAGAGTGCTACTAATGGGTAGTTTCTCAACAAGCGTTTTCTTGTGATTGTATTATTACTGTGTGCACATTTACTGGGTGTATGTTTTAATTTATACAGTTTTAAATCTCATGAATAAATTTTAAAAAAGTATTCTAATCTGAACAGAAAGCAGTATTAAGTAAACGGCTTGAAAATAGCATCATAGTCGAAACATAGCCACTGCGGAGGAGAAATGAAAATAAATGTGGTGAAAAATAGTCTGTATTTATACAGTAAAATATTTCACCTAAAACATAAACATACATGAATAAAATAATATTGTTAATAAAGTTAAAAAGCAGTGAAGGTCCAGAAAGGTTCTAGGTACTAACTCATTAGTGATGATTTTTATTTTGTTTTTTTATGACAAAATTTTAGTCCTCTGTCGTGAGTCGGAATATACTTAGTGTATTTTTAAGTTACAAAATCGGTAACAAACGAAATGATTTAGTTTTCTGACGAATACAAATGAATTTATAATATAAATAATATTTTCATTATGAAGGTTTGACCTTTCTTTTTTCAGAATAAATTAATCTTTGATTGCAAATTTATTGAACGTTCGAAATTGGATGTCACAAAATATAATACAGTGAAATTGGTTTAATACAATAAAATATTTTTATTGTATTGAACCAATCTGAAAAGGGAGACGAAGTTTTCCTGGAAATGTTAAACAAATTTACAATCAAAGACTAATTTTTATTAATTTATTAAATAAAAATAAGCAATGACCAATAAGCAAATGAATCCCTATAAATTAAAATAGTAATCAACATAAATTAATTAATAATTTATAATTCACCTTCTAATTACTCCAGTCATGTTTAATTTAATTTATTTAATCTGAGTTTAATTTAAAAAGGGCATTCATCCGTAATTGCTCTGTACAATTACACTTACTATTTGTCTCTTAGTAATTTTATGTTAAAATCTCACAATTTATGCGTGTCATTGCAACGAGGACCCATCAACCTTGCCACTGTTTGTATTCCCACAGATCTCTATACAAACCAGAAATTTGATAAAAATCTAGAACAAAAGCTAAAAAAATTAGAATTAGAAAAGAGGAGGGAGACATGAACTATAGTTATGGAAATGGAATGAGTTTGCCATTCAAATGGCGTGTGAACGGCCTGAGCAAGGATAGCAGATACTGCATTCCAATCAAGGTTGGCCGCTGCATTAATTCACAAACGCCGAACCACAAATTCTAGTCCGAGGACGAGGGCACTCGTTGAATAGTGGATGTCTGAAGAAAGTGGTGTTTGTTATTGGTTTAATCTTTGACATCTCGTCTGATTGAGGGCTTAGGTAGGCTATTATTCTTGTAATGTATCCATATATTATATATCCCTTTCTACATCCACTTTTTGTCTATTTCCTTGGTAATAATAGACATTTGTACTTTATCGAAGGTCTTCATTGGAAGAGAGAGGCGGTTGCGTTTTTTATCCGCTTTAAAACGATTATGTGATTTGTAGGGGGTAGCTCAGTGGATAAAATAGGGGTGAGGTGACCGCTGGGGTTAACCTATGTTTTAACACACGTTGCTCAGCTACCAGAAAAAAAAGGTGGCAGTTAAAAAATCTTGGAAAATACTTCTTTATAATGTACTGAACCCAAGACCCTTCATGTGTTTTTGTGGTACACGGTTGTTTTTTTGTTCCGTTATATATATTTCGTCCCTCCCACATTTGTCATCCCCAAAGGCCCACATCATACCATATTTTTAAGTTTTGATTTTGGTTTTGGTATGCCAGACTAGAGGGAGAGTAATATTTCTTATTTATTTATTTATTTATAGTAGTATCCCTTGACTCAGCAAAGGAGCTGTCTCACCCAGCTTCTTTTTCGTTGCATATTAATAGACTTGTCAGCATAGGCATCGTTGTTATTTCCTAGTTGTTTATTATGGAAAAGGGGATAATCAGAAGGAGAATTTTGTTCGATTTGTTTTGATGTATTAGGCGCAAAACATCTAGATCATCAGCAGCACCTTATCCAAAAAAAATATTTTTAATAAAATACTTAGCTGGTAGGTTTAATGGTTAGAAAAAAATAATAATAAAAATAAATTAAATAAAATAGAGATAAAGGAAAACAAATTGAATAAAAGAAAAATATAAATATAAATTATTATTAGAACTCTTTTATTAAAATTACCCATATAAGAAATTCTATTATTTTGTCAAATCTATTGCAGTCGTTTCCATACGCTGTTGGTATGTTTTTAATATATCTAAATCATTTAATTTGCGACTTTAAATAAATTTTGTTCGATAGTTGGTTTTTAGAAGACGATATATTAAGTTTTTTTTTTTTAATTATGTAGCAGAGAGCTGCTGTTTTAAAATATTAGACTGGAAATGTTATAGTTTTAGGGCAATAATGGAAAATATGGAATATGGACAGGATACTATTGCAATGCTGAGATATATAAGTGATGCAGGTGGAGGTGAACAATCTGTAATTATAATATATTGAATAATAAAAAAATATTTAAATTAATTTATAATGTTAAAAATTTTCAGTGAAGATTATTCTTCGCTAACGTCTTCTAATTTTATCTTATGGCTACTTAGCTAGTTACTGTTTTGATAATATTTATTTCAATGAAGTAATAAAACTTTTACAGATAAGTTGTCATTTATATTATTTAAAAATATATTTCAAAAGAAACTGGATAGATAATATATTTTTGTATATAGTAAATTTATAGGATGAAGATCAGAAATTATTATTGTTTAATTATGAGGATATATTTAATAGCGATGTATGTATAGGAAGGTTGCTTGACTAGCTGAGGTATAGAAGGAAACTAAACATAATCCTGGAAACCCTAATCTCTGTTTTCTAAACCAAGCCGCTACTTCCTCATTCATGAAGCTACTAAAGTACGCCCACAAGGCTTAGTGGAAACGTTTCTGACCTCAGCCCTTTCCCAAATATTATCAACATTATGCAAATCTCAGGATACAAACTTAAATTTTGAAGTCTGGCTAAATTTGTTGTTGATTTTAATTTTAAGTCCATTCTGCATATCTAACATAAACATTTGTAAAAAGACATTATTAGTTACTTTATGAAAGAAAGGTATCTTTAGTAATTCATTTTCCGTGTGGAAAGTGAATTAGTTTGAGCCGTCAGATCTCCGATGTGTAAGGCTCGGGTAAAGTCGGCTGGAGTCGATTAATTGAAGTTTTTATGCATTAAGATAAAAATATCTCAGAAACTAAAAATCGGACCCGCATACTGTAAGAAAGGAAATTGTTCATTATTTCATCCTCTGTGCAATGGGTTATTAATCAAAATTATATTTTAATGCGACGCCTTGTTAGGAAAGAAAAATGAAAAAATAGTGTTGAAAACCAAATGATAACGAGTTTTTTGAAAGATATGGATTAAAATATCTCAGACCTTAAAAGTCGGACCCGTATTCTGAAAGCGATGGAAATTTTTAGCATTTCATTTTCTTTATATTTATTATAATCCTATTTTTTATAATTTATATTTCATATTATTAATCTCGCCTTATTGATGTTTTCACTTCTATCGTGTTATAGACCACACAATTTTAGCACACACCTTTTTTTTTAGGTAAGGAAGTAAAACAATTTTTTTTTATGTATGAAATACATATATTTATTATGAAGAATCCTTAATAATAAGAGGGATAACGGCAAGGGAAGGAAAAACAAATAAAATTAGTTGCAGCTAACATATGATATTTCGGGCTAGAATGACTAATAAAAATTAGAATACTGTCTCGCACAAACAAATTGCGTTTGTACAAAACTCTTATTAGGCTAGTGCTTACATATACTGGACTCGAAGGCCCAGAAATATCAACTCCGATTTGAAAGAAAGATACTAAGAAGAATTTTCGGAGCGACTTTCGACGACAACCAGGTGGATCCTGAGAGTATATTACTTCGTACATATACCTATCTATATTTCTCCATATTTATTATATGATCTTCTTTAGCTCCGACGAAGGGCTGAAACTTAGGCCGAAACGTGGGAACAAAGAAAATAAATATATTTTATTTTGTGCTTCTGATTTCTGCAGTCTCCAGGTAACTTCTCGTATATTATTTATTATTAATACTATTTTACTTTTTTTTTAAAAATAAAGACCGTTGAAAATAAACAAGATTCATTTCAACCTCACATTCCTTTTCTTAAAAAAATGTATTGTTTCCTAATTCTCTTTTTACTTTTATAATGAGTATTTTTTTGAAAAGGGTGCGGTTCACTTGTTCATTCATGTAGAATATTGCATAAATTTGGTGGTTTATTTAATGGGGTTTGAAGGAGTAATAATGTTAGAAAAAATGTTTATCGTTGATCTCTTGTTTTTAATAGAATTCGATTTTTTATTTAACTGTCACTTTTACCCTTTGTCTTAAACCTATGACTCCCTGCACTGCAGTATTCTTTAATAATATTCCTGTTATACTTGTCAAACAAATCCTCATAGAACAAGTCCTCATACGAGACTGAAACAACAAGAAATCGCTCTACGTTTCCTACTAGTTAATAGACAAATGCTTTAAGCTTCCAATTAATTTTAAACTAATCCTATATATGACTACAATAAGACCTATTTGGACTTAAAGAGATGAGCTTTGTGGCTCCAAAAGCCATCGAATTCTTCCCGTATCCAATCCTTACCATTAAAATCCTTAATTTGTCCCCAATGAAATCGTCCATAACAACCTTAATGCCAAACCATACATATCCTTCCATAATAAAATTCAGAACCATCCGAACCCACTTGTTTCTAACCTTGCTTCCTCTTCAATCCCTGATAACTCTCCGATGCCACTATAAAGAAGGTGGCCTCGAGATCTCCTATTTTAAAAAATAATTTACGAGTGCTACTAGTCGGTAGTTTCTTAACAAGTCTTATCTTCCTGTTATTATATTTCTGTTTACTGGCAATTTTTTTATTTTAATGTAGTTGTAAATATCATTAATAAATATACAGAAATATTTAACTATACTTTAATTAAAGTTTTATAATCAATAGTACCTGTATTATTAATGAGAAAAACCTGTTGATTGGATGGAGTGTTGTTATGGTTTGATGGAGCCTTAACTTGAGGGTAGGCTCTGTCCTGAAGAACTGATCCGCTCTGCAGGTTTGCAGTTCTTTACTTTCCAGGCGCCACAATCTTTAAGATGTCTTCCAGTTTTATTTAATGTAAAGGCTGTTGGGTTATAATTGTATATCAACTATTAAATCCTATGTGGTTAAAAATTAAGATCAAGAATTAAGATTAAGAGTTAATAAGTAAATTTAATTCTACTATCGTATTACCTAATTAATTAATATAAGATGCCTTTGAATTTGAGTGGCATTGTTTAAATTTTATTTCTGATTTTAGTAAGGTTTGTAAGTAATTGATGTATAAAAAAATAAATACTAATAGATAAAAGTGCGAACAATAAATCTAGCTATTATTATTTAAAAAGCCTTACACGAAAAAATCAGTTTTCATTAAAATAAAAATAAAAATGAGGTCGTTTTTAGTTCTATGGGATATTTTACATTTTATTTTGAAATGTTAGATTTATTTTTGACAATAGAAGTAATATCAAAGGAAAGTTATTTAGGGGATCCCGTCAAATATGAAAACGTAAGGATAAGTTTAACTGTATTTTTAAGATAGCCCAATGATTCAGCCTAAATTACAAGCCTTCATGAAGCAAATGTTTCCAAAATTTCAGATCAATTAAGTCATTGCACTCATCGATTTTTTTTTCTTCTGTATAATTAAAATTTAATTATTATGAAACGGGGGAACACATCAGTAGGCATTTTTATAAAATAAAGCTAATAAATTTTATGACACATTTTTTTGTTTTTATCCTTCTTTTTTTTCACAATCCTTCTCTTTTAGAATAGAAAAATAAACTCTTAAAATGTTATAAAATTATCTTGGTATACTGGTAAGATATTTTTGTATCCACTTATATGGAACTGAGACTATGAACTTAGAATGTATTTCATAAAGAAAAAAAAGTTATTTGTACTTAATGTCTAATAAATAATAATTTTGCTTAGTTAAAGTTTGGTTCAAATAAAGGTAAACATATCTTATTTTATCTCTTTTTTTTTAGGTGAGGTCTTGTTTTGTCTCTCGTTTTGTGTCTTGTTTCAAATGTGAGTAAATCCTTTATGTTTTCTTCTACTTTTTTAAATATTTTTTAAAAGCAACCGATGTTGGTTCATTGCAGTGATCAATCATATAATTATTTTAATCGATTGCATTATTAATATTTAGAAATTTTTTGTAAGATTTGAAAACCATTTTGTATATTATGCTGACGATCCAAAAATTTCAACAAGAAATTACAATCCTACGTCTTGCAGACTTTAAATAACTTTATTAATTTGAATTGTTAGACATCTTCATTGATGCAAACATCAAAATATCTTTCTCAACTAAGGCCAATCCCTATATATTACATTCACTCTTCAACATAAAACATGTTCTTCTTTTTATTTTGGCAACGTTAAATTTATTTAGAGTATCTTGGACAGACATTTAACAGAATAGACAGACTTAGGGCTCCATATCAAGAACAAAATAAAAACACTTAACCTTAGGGTATTGTCATTGTTTTCCCTTGTTACTGTTATCATTATTATCTGCTAATTTTCACTATTATGATAGGTGCGGATGAAGATATAATGATAAAA
Organism: Nezara viridula; assembly: GCA_928085145.1. Classification (NCBI taxonomy): domain Eukaryota; kingdom Metazoa; phylum Arthropoda; class Insecta; order Hemiptera; family Pentatomidae; genus Nezara; species Nezara viridula. The sequence goes on along the minus strand of OV725080.1, from coordinate 148,122,962 downwards.
AAAAAATCTGGTACGCGCATCACACGACTTTCACTTACCACCCTCTTCTTAGAAGAAATAAGTATTTTTGGGCAAAAGGGAAGTGAAAGTAAAAATTATTGACGCTATATCTATTTGCTATTCATTGTGGGTATTTTTATTTGTTTAAATATCCTTATATAAACAATTTTTAATTTTTATTTTGCTGTATTCTATACAATTAAATATTAAATAATACCAACAATACAATTTATGAAATCGGCATATGTATATGAACATAATATTGTCGGAGTCCGTATTACATGTAGCTCATGTTATGTATGGAAGCCTGTTATAATCGTTCGGGTAAGCTCGGGCAAGGTCGTATTTCTTAGGTTCCTCTATTATAACTATTATCCGTTACGATTTCTTATTTTTCACATCATAGATCAATGTGAAATGGTTAATTATTTCAAATAAAAAAAGGTACTTTAGAGGAAGTCAATATTGAAAAATAGCCATTTAAGCCCTGGTTGAGAACATCAATGACATTAAAACCTACATTATATTAAAAATTACTTAATAATAAACTGGTGTCTGAGTTTAATCAAAATCTTTAATGCGGTTTTTGAGAATATCGTAAAGATTTATTAAATCGATTATATGAAGTACCACTTTCGGTGTGCTGATTTTGTTTGCTGCATCATCGAAAGTTTATAAAAAAACTTAAATATGCAATTTCACTTTTATACGACTTTTCGTTTTTTAGCTAGACGGATAACACACACACTCTGACCGTTAAAAACAGACTCGAAAATGTTCACGATCGCAATACTTACCTTTAATATATATTGCATATATAGGTAAGTGAAAGTAAAAATAACCTCCTATTTGTTTTCCTTTTCAAATAAATTGTTATTTTTTAGATAATATAGATCCTATAGATGATGGATAAATAATTCGTTTGGACTACCAATTAAAGTGTTGTAATAATCTTATTACTACTTTCCTTAATAAATAAATAATTTTAATACGTTTATCAGATCATAAAAATTAAGACATAAAATAAGCACTTTGACACATTATTAACAAAGCTCTGTATACTGACCTTCATTAGCCAACAATTATGCAGCACATAACGACTTTTTATTAACGATTTTGCACAAATTTAAACAGACAAACTAACAGTTTAGTAAGATACATAATTATATCTGAAATTATCCTAAAATTTGATGAGAGGATTAAAAAGGCATTGGATGAGAGATCTCTTCTCTCAAACATCCAAAATAATTGAACCAAGCCAGGGAAAAGATACTTCTGGATACTCTCCTTTTTTATCCCTGATATGTATTTTTTTTTCTGTATAGTCAGCTATTGTTGATCGTCAACATACTTCAGTTGACTAGTGCAAATAAATATTTCACGAAAAAAAATGTTAAATTTTTTACTAAAATTAAAACTAAAACAGAAACTGAATACATATACGTACTTACTTAAGGCCATATGGACGTACTCATCACAAATATACGGCATTGCTAAAAAGACTCACCTACAAAAACTTCAAACGTTCCAATCAAAATTATTGCGACTCATAACAAAAGCACCGTGGTATGTGACTAACAAAACTCTACATACTGACCTCCACTTTCCAACAGTTGACCAACATATAACGACCCTTTATTAACGATTTTACACAAATTTAAATGGACATAATAACAGACTAATAAGAGACATGGCCACAGCTGACATACCTCAGAACATGAGGAGGAGACTAAAAAGGCGTTGGATGAGAGATCTCCTTCCTTATGCAACTTAAGTATCTGGAACAAGTTAGGATAGAGGTACTGCTGAGTACTTTCATCCCCATGCCTGTCATGTCATCATTTTATGTATCGCCGTCACATTTGCTGATTGTCAACAATAAGTTGACAGGCGCAAATACATCTTTTATAAACTTAAATTTATTGATCAATGTTAATTTTTTAAATATACTTCATTATTATCTTCGGTGAATTTCGAAACTTTTTCTAGCTGAAAAGATGATTTTACGCTGATCTCGAAGAATCTAGCTAAACTTTTAATTATAACCGCCATTGAGGGATTAGCACCCTTTCAGTCTATAATTTTTGCATTAATTGTTTGTCAAACTAGTTAAAGTAGTTGTTGAATTAATTGCATAACTCGTGAAGCTGAAGCGTTAAAAGTTGACTTGACGACCGAGAACAAAGGCACTTCAACCTTGGCGAGGCATTAATTACTTTTACATCTAAAGTAGCTAAGCACCTTTTTATTTTTTATTTGTTTTCCACCCTCCCATGCCACCAGGGCAACACGGGTGTATGCAGTAGTGTGATGTTAAGCATTAATGCATAATAACACACTACTGCCATAATATCAGTTTACAAAATTCTAAGCTGTGCACACAGCTAGCTCTTCTACTTTTTCCTGGCTCCTTTAGGCCTGGCTTCCCGAATCCGGAGGTCTTCCTGGGACTGGTCCTCTTCTCCTTCTGCGTGCACCTAGGTTGAAGTGAGCTGGGCCCACCGCCGTCTTCCAGCCATTTATAAACTCTTTGAACCGCGGGAAGTTTTCTTCACTCACCAACTGAGGAAACTCCTCCTCACTGAGGACGTAAATCCCCGTGGTTCTCATTAACCTCGCTCTTAATTCGTCGAAAGCAGTGCAGGCCGTGACCACATGCTCAACAGTCTCCGGAACACCACAATCGGGGCAGTGGGGATCTATATCCTGTCCGTAGCCATGGAGTTTAGCTCTGAAACCCCCATGTCCCGTGAGAAATTGTGAAACCCAATAGTCCGGGAGGACCCATTTCGCCTGTAACCGAGATTCAACGGTGGGAAAGTATTTTCTTAAGGTACTGCCTTTCGGAGTCGTCACCCACCGTCTGCTCCAATCTTCAATTGTTTCCTCCCGGATAATCTTTTTCCATTTATTTGGGTTTTCAATAATCCTCATCCGTAGGTTCTCCGATAGACTAGTTGAGCCCTCCTTCTTGTAGTCATACCTGGTCACTTCTTCTCGCAGGAGGAGGTCGAGAGGCACCACCCCCGCTAAGACCTGCACTGCTTCATGCGACGTAGACCTATATGCTCTGGTGACCCGAAGCAGAGCAGTTCTCTGAGTCGATGCTAGCCTATTTCTTTGTCTGAGTGTGAGGTTTCGGAACCAGAAGGGAGACGCATACCTAAGGATACCCTCCACAACACCCTTATAAATAGTGATAGTGGCTGGATACCTAAGGCCCCAAAATGCGCCCCCCACACGACTTAGACCGTTCATTGCTAGGGCCACCCTACCTGCCAGATATTCCAAATGAGGCGTCATATTGAGGCCTACACCTAACCTAACCCCTAGGTAGGTTACCACCTCACTTGGACGTATCCTCTGACCTTCTATGTACATCGTTATAGGGTGTGCCCTATCAGTCTTTCCCTTAAGGAGGATGGCTTGAGTCTTAGCAGCAGCCATCCTCATCTTCTTCCCCTCACACCATCTAGCGACTAGGCTGGCGCATCGCTCTGCTTCTCTCTTGACTCCAGCTCTGCTGTTGGAGGCCACCACAGCAGCTAGGTCGTCAACGTAAGCAGTGGCAGGAAACCGCTCCTCCTCTAACACTCCCAGTAACTCATCAAAGACGAGCTTCCATAGAGCAGGACCAAGCACCGATCCCTGAGGGCAACCTCTCTCTATGGAAGCTTCTACCTCGTAGTAATTGCCTCTAATCTTGACACTTCTATCCTGGAGATAACTTCTTACTAATGTGTATAAGTTACTAGGAGCATCATACCTCTGCAGCTGCTGGAGCACGCTAGGCCACCATACGCTGTCAAAGGCGGAGGATATATCGAAAAGAAGCAACATGACATACCGCTCCGCCCTCTCCTCAACATCTCTGCGCACTCTCAGCAGGGCATCAGCGGTTCCTCTGCCTCTGGTTGATCCATATTGCCGTGGATGACTTGCTCTAGCGAAAACAGGCCGTAAACTAGTCATCATGAGGTTCTCCAGGACCTTGCTAATCACAGGGAGGAGACATATAGGTCTATATGAATTAGGGAGTTGTTTGTCCCTATCTCCTCCCTTGTAGAGTAGTCTCAAATCAGCGATCTTCCATCTTCTTGGAAAGTATCCCATATCCAGACATTCATTGAAAATACTCAACAGCCGGTCTTCAATATACGTGATACTGTTCCTCAAGATCGCTGCATCTATTGCATCAAGTCCTGGAGCACGATTAGTCTTCTGCTTATCCACGGCAATACGAAGATCGTGAATGTCCCATGGTGGGCACAAATCTGAACCAGGTGGATATACCGTGGTGCGTCTCACAAAATCATCATTTTCGCTGTCCTGGGTTGGGTCATCTCTGGGATATATTGCTTCAATGAAAACATTGGCAGTTTCTTCAAGGGTGGTTGCCTCAGTATTATGATACCGCAAGGCTGCAATAGTCTGCATCGGGGACAACTTACCCAATGCTACCCTATACGGAATACCCCAGGGATTCTTCAAAGACTCTTCAATGATGAAATCATCCCAAGACTTCCGCTTTTGTGAGCGAACCTCGTTTCGGTATATCCTGGCTTTTGACTTGTACTCATTGCGAAGTACAGTGCGCCTCTCTTCGCATCTGCACCTCTGATATGACCGCCGGGCCTTGTAGAGGTCTCGTTTTAGAACAGTTAAGGCTGGCGTCCACCATGGGACAGGTCGAACCCTCGCCTTCCGGTGCTTGAGGGAGTGTTCGGCAGCATCACGAATGTTGTTGGTAATCCTGGACACCTTGTAGTCCAGATTGTCAACTACATCCATCTCTGCCGCTTCCCACTCCTCGTCTGCAATCACTCCTTCCAGGTAGGACCTGAAGACACTCCAGTCATTTATTTTAGTGACGAAACCCTTATCAGTACCGTGGGAACATCCTGGCTCATTTACCAGGCCAATTGCTATCGCAACGTGATCGGAACTCGTATCAGATCTGAGAGTCCAATCAGCAATATACCTCGTAAGCGCAGGCGTGGCGATCGTGACGTCAATCCAACTCTGCCCCATGCCTCCAGAGAAGGTAGGGGTGGCAGAGGGTTCGTTCATCACGACAAGGTGATTTCTGCCTATGAAATTTCCCATTTTAGCGCCTCGCCTGTCAGTAATATTGGACCCCCAGACCGTGTTCCAGGAGTTGGTATCTGAGCACATGATCACATTCCTCATCTCTCTAATGATCGCCTCCATAGCGGATATGCTTTCTTCTACATCACTATTCACAGGTAGGTATGCCGATACCAATGTGAAAGAAATCTTGCCCCACTTAACATAGCAAGATGCATAATCCGCCATGGTGTGTTGTCTCAGATCCATCACGTCAAGGTTAGGATTATTAATCACTATTGCAGCCCTGGGCCTCCTCTCTCCACTGCTCAGGGCTATAACTCTTGACGTGAGGCCAAACCCCGTAACCCTGTTCCCACGGCAGCTAGGTTCCTGGACCGCCATGATATCGTAGCGTTGTGCCATGGCGCGAAGCTCGTCAGCCACAATATGCCGGCGGCCCATATTCAACTGCAGGATGTTGAGTCTAATCATAGTGAGTTCTCCTCACTAATTCTTGAGATCTCTTGATGTGCACTGGGCATTCTCTACTTCCTGCCTGGTGTTTAGCCTTACTTTTTTGAACACCTTCCCTTACGCAGTTAACGCATGTAGGTGCGGTCTTATTTCCTTTTGCGGGACAGTTTTTAGCAATATGCCCACTCGCCGCACACCACTTGCATACTATGCCATTTGCCTCACAAGTAGCTTTTGTATGTCCATATCCCTGACACCTTAGACAGGGAGGAGCATCGGGGTAATCTAAGATTGTCAGTGACCACCAACCTCCTGTAATTATTTCCTCCTTGAGTAGATTATATCTTACCATTGGATGTACTTCTAACACCCAATTATTGGTAATTTTATTTCTAGCCATTGATGAGAACAATGGCTTTATATTACCTAATTGGTTCTCAGAAATAACGGCCGATTTTGCAGCCAACCTTTCCCATAGCACCCTTTCTAGATTTTCCGCACTCCATGAAAGGGGAACTCCTTTTACCTCCACTTTTGGTTTTCTTTTTAAGGCTAGTTTTGCCTCCATCCCAACTTCTTTTAATTTTTGCCATTCAATTATTTTTTTCGCATGGGCACCCTCATCTACACAAACTAAAACTGAGCCAGCTTTGGTCGCCCGTACAACTCTCGCCTTGACTCCTAGTTCAGTTGGAGAAGGCAGATTGTTGATGATGTCAGCTGCACTTTTACCTTGAGAAGCGATGGTAACATAAGTTGGTCTTGTAGTATCCATCGGTTTTAATGGAAGCCCTTTAACAATATCGGCCATCGTAGTCTGATGTGTAGACCTTTTCTTGGTCAAACTTTCCTCTGCTATTGGTTTAGAGGCCTCGATCTCTTTGGCCACTTGTGGAAGAGCCTTTTTCCTTCTTTGCTTTTTCTTTACTTCCTGGAAACTTTCATTCTCCGTGGTCTCAATAATAGCGTGGGCATCGGCTAATAGCGGTTGTTCTTTAACGCATGGAAACTCCCGAGATGTCTGAGGTTCTGACAGTGGTCTTTGTATGGTTTTACTTTCCGACTTGAGTCCCTCGATAACCATAGGTACTGCTTTTTCCACTAATGCATTTACTATGATATCATACATTTCAGAGGAAGCTAATGTGTCCTTTACCACACGTTGTACTAAAAACGTTTTTTCATAGTTCTTATCATATATTGTCTCCATTATATCTATTAACTGCTGAATTTTCCCATTAACGTGCTTTTGTACCTTCGCACTCACGTTCCTGTCTGTTGCGTTCATGTAGACCCTGATGTTTTCTTTGATTCTACGTGCATCTTGCAGAAGACTATCGTCTACACGTTCTTTATCTGTTTCTTCTCGGGCGTCAGGAGATCCTTTCCTTTGCCTCTTTGCTGAAGGCCTTGGGCACTTTATAGCCTGTTCTTCCACCATTTCCTGCTCCATTGCTGATGCAATTTCATCAGCCATCTTACTCAATCCAAAATTAACAACTTTATACGTTGAAATAATGGGTGAACAACAGTAGAAGGAATTATTCAACACTCAAAATCTAACCTACGTTCGGGAAACTTATAAATTTCCTATCTTCAAAAGTAAGACTTTAATATGAACTTACCTTAGTGCTTCACCAACGTAATAGTCTCTAAACGTCCTTTTGGTTAGATTAAACCTTCGTGAAAACCACAAAGTTAACCTTAACCTCCACTGTTCACTCAAAAAGTTTATAAAATTAACTAAATAAACATAAACTAAAACTAAATCATGTTCAAAAAACTATAAAACACTAAAATAACACAAACAGTAGGAAACGATACAACAAAACTAACAAAACAAACTTGAAAAATACAGAACACTGAGAAGCACAATAACACTTTATCATAGGTAGATAACCTTCCTGAGTAGCTAAGCACCTGCTGTCAGTTAAATATCTATTAAGTGCTTTGGATGACGAAATAGTTGGTGTCATTTATATAGAATAGAACGGGCTTCCTGCTTCCTTTCCTTTCATTGCCTCCTTAAGCTCTAACATTTCACAGCCTTCTAGATAGCTGACCTTTAGGCCTTGACGGATCTCCTTTTTCTCAGCCAGGTATCTTCCTGTTAAACTTTTACTCAGGAAATTTGTATTGTGTTGAAATATATAAATTAAATCGTTTTGAATTTATGTATCGACATTCTATCAAATCAATCTCTCATTAAATGATGTATAAAAACAGCGAATCTTCAACTTTTATATTTGTACATTCCATTGAAGATCTATAGCAATGGTATCTACAATTTTGTATTTTAATAATAAATCTCTGGTCACTATCCTCAATGCTGATGTATCAGTTTCATTAGTTTTTCAGATCATCTGCTCATTGTCAACAGTTCTTCGACAGGGGCAAACAAATGTTTGAAGATAAGAAGACTAAAAAGATACACAGTTGATACTTCTTTCTTTGTTTTTGTTTTTTTCATTCATCGACCTTTCAGCTATTGAGCCCTATTTGGAAGGGAAAAAATATGTTAAAATTAAAAGCATATCAAATTCTTTCGTATTTTGTATTTAACAATTTTTTATATCAAAGATCAATGTGAAATAGTTAGTTATTTTAAATAAAAAAAAGGTACTTTAAAGGAAGTCAATATTGAAAATTAGCCATTTAAGTCCTAATATAGAACATCAATGACAATAGAGCCTAAATTATATTAAAAACTGCTTAATAATACACTGATACATTGAGTTTAATCAAAATCGTTAGAGCCGTTTTTAAGAAAATCGTAAAAATTAGGCTAATTTTCCTCTGTCACAAATTTTATACACCACTTTTTTTTTTTCATTTCTTATTAGAACTCATATTAAGAACATAAAAAGACTTTACCGTCAGTATATCACCGATTTCAACTAAAATTATTTCGGTGATACTACATCGAAAAATATTAGACACAGGTTCCAGCGTTCGTTTCGATGGGCTCCAGAAGCAGAGAAAAAAATATGCATACTTACTTGAACCCATATGTATCACAGATATACGGTATCCCTAAACAGACCCACCTACAAAAACTAACCTTCCAATCAAAATAGTCACGACTCATAACAAACAGCACCTTGTTACGTAACTAACAAAACTCTACTTACTGACTTCATCTTTCCAACAGTTGATCAACAACGACCCTTTACCAACGATTTTACACTGATTTAAACGGACATAATACTTAGTTAACTGGTAAGAGACATGGCCACAGCTGATATGCCGCAGAATATGAGCCGGAGACTAAAAAAGGCGTTGGATGAGTGATCTCCTTCCTTAGAAAACCTAAGTAATTGAAACAAGTCAAGGAAGAGCTGCTGATCACTGTCCTTCCTCATGCCTGGACATCTGTAGATTTTTATCAAAAAGTTGATAGGTGATAATACATTTTTATGCAAAAAATATATATGTCATTATTTCCTGTATCGCCAGCACATTAGCGGATTGATGAGAAAGAAAATTTACAGTTGCAAATACATTTTCATAGACAAAAAAAAAAATAGAAAAAGAAAAAAATATGTTTATATACTCGCTAACTATTTTTCATCGCTGGTAAAAATTAGCCGTAAAATTTCCGTTACTCAATTAAGGTAATATTTGATTTCTTGCTGGTTTTTAATTTTATTTTTGTTACGTTTATTCGTATTACTTTGAACTGGATATTATTATGATACCTCCTAACGAAGGCGGAAAATATCACTTTCCTTCGCCAATTAATTGGCAAAGCAGGATCGACCGGGGAAGACCTGGCAGCGGGATGCGCCGACTTGGAGGGCTTCGGGGAAGTGGCCAACAAAGGTTTCAGAGTTCCCGTAGAGCTCTCCCAAACACTGTTGCTGTCATAGTGTCGTCGCAGGTGGTAGCAATGCTACTTTACACAGGTAGGAAATGTCAGACTGTCACCTAATTTTATGTATGTTTTGATTAGTATGTATCATAGTATATGTATCATAGTAGATTAGGCATCATCAGAGCAGAAAAGAACCTAAAACACATTTCATTAACAATTCAAAAAAGATACATTAACTAGTGACAATACATCACTCTATGACATCCAAACACATATAGTCCGTATACGCGCAGACCCCTTTTTATCAAATTATTAACATAAGCCTAAAACTTCGTGAATAGCTTCATCTCATCGTAACTTACAATTATAGATAGATAGAAAAAAAACTTTATTCTCTGACTAAGTACCTTCCGAATAACAAAATTGTACAAAAGAATAGAATATTACTGGCCTAAAAGTTTGAAACAATAAATGAAATTGATAAAATAAAATAAAAAGTAAAGAAAACCTTAGGTGAGAAACAAGAAAGAAAACAAGCTATATACAATGTAGATAAAACTATGTACAGAGTATTTAAAACTATGAACAAATCAATTAAAACTTTGAACGAATCACTTGAAACTATGAAAAAATATATATATAAGGGTTGAACAACATAAACATACACTTTGAGAAATGAAGAACGAAAAAGAGATAGAATGAGTTCATTTCATAAAAAAAACTTTACTTTAATGTATTGAAATTCCTACGTAGATAGTAGGAAATGCATGTACTATCTCTTACCAAGTATTATCATATGATTATATGATTTCTACACAATACATGTATAGTATTAATAGTTAGCTGGTATCTGACTGTTTTTGGAACAGGAATTGGAATAGGAGGTTTTTGAATGTGTATAGGTAGGGAGCATGACGAATTATACTCTTGGAATTTAGACGTTTTCTATCTGGAAATCAGAAAACTGTATATTTAATTAGGTACTAAAAAACTCGTAAATACCCATTTGCTATCCACTTGGATCGTGAGATAATTTAATCAAAAATTCGAGAAGAAAGGTTATCTACAAAAATATACAAAAGGTTTGGCATATATAACCTCATTATTTGACATGTAGGGGTGTAGGTCACACCAAACGGCCCAATATTTTTTAAGTATATCAAATTACCTTACAATCAAAGAGGAAAACAAGTGGCTATTTACGAGTTTCTTAGTACTTAATTAATTTTTCGTAAATAAAATAGTTGTAGGTTACGATAAGACTAAGTTATTTACAAAGTTTCAGATGTATGTTAATAATTTGACAAAATGTTGTCTGTACCACGGAATAATACTCTTTGCCTCAGATTAAAAGTTAATTTCGTTTTCATAAAATTATATACATTTTGCTACTTATATTTGTTATTGGACTAAGCAAACACTTGTTAATATAGGTTATGTAATTTACACTAAAATATCTTTGACAACTTCACTGACCGTTTTTTCCATTTTTTAGTCAAGATGTATTCCTGTAAATATTTAAATAAAAAATATTGACATAAAGCCATTAATCATTACTAAACCATTTTTTTTAATACCAATATTAAAATCATCAGTAATATTATTAAAAAAAAAATCAAAAATATTTACTTGTTCTCAGTGTAGCTTAATACATAAAAAAAAAAATTCTGTTAAAGGTTAAAAATATTTAAAGGGATCTTTTGTGCAGCTAAATTATGTTTTTAATAAAATCATAAATTATTATTATTTTAACAGTTTAATTAACAACATAACCCTATACGTAAAAGATAAAAACCTCCAGTAATAACTTTATTGTAATTGTATATCCATATTTATTATATTCTTTTTTTGGGGAGAGGGGAATCTGGCTCTTGTTTCCTTATATTCATTTGTTTCTTTATGCGTTTTGCTTTCTACTTGCCTGTGTCTTTATCATCTCCATCAAATCATCACAGAAATCAATTAACTAATCTGTAAACATTAGGTTATGATAGTGATTAAAACATACTGTAATGATGTTGATATTAAACTCTGATCTATCAACAGAATTCCTAGTTATTATCAGATTTTACTGTCGAGGATATAGGACAGACGCTATTGTTGCAAGAGATGAGAGCCGTCCCTCAGAAATTGGTGCGTCGCTGATCTGTACTTCCTTCTATCAGCTGTTCGAGCGTTGAACTTTCCTTTAACATAATACTATCTATTTCCAACTACTTTATTGATGGTATATTAATCAGTAAACTAATTTCAATATAACCTAGAAATTGATTTATTCCACTCAGTTTATCTTAAAATCAAATATTTTTATATTATAATATAATATAAACAGTTTGTTAAGAACCAAGTATAGTTTTCTTTATAGAATATAGAAATATTCTGTCTGTTGTTGTTTAAATGCGCTTTTGACCATATAGTGTTGTGAAAAGATATTTACACTTAGTGTAAGATTTAGAACATCTGTTTGGCATAGCTTAGACAATAAATATCAGCGAAAAAATATTTTTGTTTAGTTTTATTCTATTTATAGAATGCTATATTTGTTTAAGAGTGAAGAGAATCGTATGAAGCTATCAGGGAAATTTGTTTATATTTATTATAAAATTAGTCTCACGTCCTAATCTATTTGCTACGTATACGCATACCTGATGTACATATGAGAAAAAACGTTTTATCTTTTTGTGGTAACAGTTTTGTTTTAGATTTTTTTTTTTAATAGAAGTATGACTAACAATATACCAATGATACAAAGATTCTTATAAAACATAAAGACCGTCACAAGTGTAACTACCACAATACCACTTGCATGCACGTGCATTACACGACGATTTAACTTTGATTAAAGGATGGTATAGGGACAGCATGTAAATAAAACGGGAGGCCCTTAAATATAATTAACACATTCAATTCATTGCTATCTTAATTTTGAAAATTATTCGTTTCTGAATACTTTCCTAAGAAAGATTAAGCCTATTAATTCGTAATCAATTGATTATTTTAAAAAATCTTTAGTAATAGCATGTAATATAGTTAAGTTTTCGTAAAATCTTTAAATGATTTTAGATTGAATAAGGTATATATTAAGATAGTATCGGATAATAGTTAAATAATGACATGGTTCTTGAAAATTGGTTGAATCCGATTGGTGTATCCTCCCACACGGCACACCGGCTATTGGCCAATCCACGACCTCCGACCTTTCCATCCTCCAATAGAAAATCATATTACGTTCCTTATTATTACTATATTTACTTACATTTATTAAGGAATTGTATAGTAATAAATTCTATTTTATTTATACTTCTTCGTGACTTGGTAAAAATTAATGGCAATTTTAACTATATTCCTCTGCTTCTTCATTTGGAATTGAGTTGATATTTTATTCTGCTAACTTCCTTTCTTTCTTTTATCTTCGAGAAAATATTCGGAAAAATCTAAAGTTTTTCTACTCCAAATTAGTGAATGGAAAGAAATAAAAGCATAGGTTAGGGTAATGTCACTTGATAACATTATTTAATGTAAGGAAACAAATAGGGATTAGAATTTCATACATAAAAAAGAAGTTCAATAATCAGTTAATTACCTGTATTATAATACAATATATTATTTCTCAAAGGTGCTGTTTTTTGTCTGTACGCCATAACTTTGTTAATTCTTCATCAAATAGCACGATTGAGCCATAATTTTAAAGATCATCTTATCATTAAGATGGAAAAAATAAGATCATTCGGAAAAGTAGGAAAATAGGGTATGAAGAAAAGGAATATTTATTTGATCATGACTCAAAAATCATATAATTAATTGTACTATTTAGTATATAGTTTAAAAGGTTTCCAAATCTCTTATAAGACGAAATTTAATCAATCAAATAACTATCTAAATGAAATGATGTTTAAGTGGTCTATTCAAAATTCAAAAAAATACACGAACAATAATGGTTTAGAGGGCAAAACTATTTTATTAATAGCCAACGTTCCGACCCGACTTTGTAGGTCTTCTTCAGAGCTAGAACGGACAAGATACAAAAATATATAGAGAATTGTGGAAGTAAAATAATATTAATACATAAAATTATAAACAATGTGAATAAGCTTGTTAAAATTATAAATAGTATGTACATTAAAATATAAACAGAGTAAGCAAAGTAACAAGATCCTAAACTGAAGTAAATAAATGGTAACGATTGTTGTAGTGTAATATATAATATATGCAAACGTGAATATATATCTACGGATCTACAGGAGAGATTGAAAGAAAAGAAAGGAATGTGGAGAAAGAAAGAAAAAAAGTATATAAAATTAGAAGAATAAAAATAGACTTACAGGAGTGTTCAGCTAGGTGTTTCACTTAGAACTGGAAAATCATGGTAAGGGTAGGTATTGGGGAAATTTCCTGACCTGTTTGGGTAACGGGGAAAAAAATGGAAAATTACGGTATCTAAAATTTGAATAATATAGTAAGGTATTCAATTATATAGTAAGGGAAAATACTATATCTATGAAATAATAAATTATAAATATATACATAGGCATATGTTAAAAAGAAGACCTGCAAAGTCGGGTCGGGCCACTATTCAGCCTTTTTATGACCGCCACCCCGGACCATCTCCTTCCTTTATAGTGCAACGTTCAACTATTAAATATTTAATAATGGTTTAGAGAAATTTTTTATAGATACGTGCTTTCATTTATTATTTGTTTATACAGTATAATTTAAAAAAAAAAGTTTATTGTTGTTATTTAAGTATTTAGCTTAGTTCACTAATAGTAAGAAATGGAAATCAATGAAAATTTCTAGTTTAAGGGGAGGGAGCTTCAGCCCAAAAGCTACTCCAGTAAATTCACCAGTGGTCATCCCCTAATAATGCGTGTAAAACCGCCAGAATTAGTTAGCTAATTGTTTTTTTCTTTATTAATTATAATAATTCTCTTATCAGGTGAAGTTTCTTACCTGATTATTGTTTCTAGTTGCCTATTATCACAACGACCTGAAGGTCACTGCATCTGTTTCGCACGTCAGTCACAGAGCGACAAGTTGATTACCTTGCAGGTGACCTAGGTAATCCTGAAGGCGGAGGAAAAGTAGTTACTCATTGGCGACCTAGACTAAGGACGTCCTGACTAAGTCCACGATCTCTTTGAATAGCGGCTTTGTCAAGTCCCTTTGTTAGTAAGTTCAATGGAAGTACCGAAAGTCCCCGCGTCCCTGAGGATGCTAATCCTGTCTCTTCCTTTTGATATAATTTCTTAATGAGATTCGTTTCTTCTAGTGCTTCCATTTTATGAGAGCCTAATGTTCTTCTTGATACGTTAATGATGAGCTCTTCATTATAATGTATATAATAAAGTTCTAAACTCAACACTACATTGATGGATTTCATCAATCTATTGAGAACAGCTGTGATGGATAGTTATTTACGCTGAGTTTAAAAACAACAAGCTGAAGGTTATCATTTCTACAAGGTTAAAAAAACACATATAAGGTAAAAGTACCGGTAATAGATACTTAAAGAGAAAATTTTTAATTATTATGAATTGTAGTTGTAGCAATGATGGACATAGCTAAGGAAATTTTAGTCTTTTTTGGTTTATGCTGCTGTAATTATTATAATTATAAACTTCTCCGTTGGACATTTAGAATCTGTAGGGTCTCCTTTTTCTATTGAGCACATTGAAATTGAAAAATGTTTGCAGCTATAATCTTCATTTAAGAAAAATATCTTTTTGTACTAGGGATGGACAGGCCGAACTTCAATTGTTCTAGTAATGAACAGGGAGTCGATACCAGTAATGGATATACCTCAGAAAAGTTATAAATTTTCATTAAAGATAAAATAAGATAAATATTCAATTTACTCTTAACAAAACAACAACGGAAATTTTAAATTTTATTTTGGGAACTTTGTTTATACAGTTGTCAGTGGAGGGCGTTGTTCTTCAATCTAGAAAAAACTGGAACCTTCAAATCTACAAGGACGCTTATTATTTACATTTAAAATTCAATATGTCCATAACTGGTGAGAGAACCCTAATTATTAATGAAAACTTAATAAATTCTGTCAGTTTATATTGCACTAGTGATAGATATTCAGGATTTGAGATCAACAGGTATTTCATTTTATAAAAATAAAAAAAAACGTGAAACCTCAAATTTTGAGAGGAGATTAAGTTTTTGATTTTTTTGATAATAATAAACCAACATTATTTAAAAATCGCGATATCTCTACTAATAGTGCTTTGATTTCGATGAAACATTCTTAATTTTTTAGAAAATTTAAATACCTTTGAATATCTTATCACAATATCAACAAAAAAGTGTAAACTTTTTGAGTTACTCGGAATTTAATTTTACCACCCCTCGTAACTTTTTTTCCCAGCTTCTTTTCGTTGAACTATGTTATATAAATAAATTTAAAGCGCGTCGGGAAAATTACTTTGGTGAAGTTTCATTGAAATCGGTACATTTGTTTAGGAGTTACAGTCTATAGCAACGAGGGTTTTTCGGCTGCCATTTTGAAAGTAAAAGGCGGATAGTAAAGTCGTTGAAGGAGGATCATCCTCGAGTGGCCACTGATTTTATATCCAAATTTGAAAAAAAATCGGTCCAGTAGTTTGGGAGAAAATGCGCGGACGGCGAGTAGACAAAAAAATATTATTCCTTTTTCGAATTCTACGCATCCTAAAACTTGAAAACTCGAATTTTGAGAGGGAGTTAAGTTTTTGATCGATCACAATGGTTGATTATTGAAAACAATAGACCTAAATCTAAAATAAGTTCAGTGCAGAACACCGAACTTATGGCAAACTTAATATATATATATATTTTTTTCGTTTCTTGCATTAAAAATGAAAGAATAGGGATGGGTCATTTTTATTGGATACATAAAAACAAACAAAAAACAAAAAAAAAAAATCCGAAAGAAAATAATGAAAGGACGTTCATATGGTGATGGAGGAAGAGGCAGACCTAGACTAAGATGGATGGTCGATGCCTGATCTTCCGAAGACGTGAAGTCATTGGGTGTGAGACATAAAAGAGAAGTGGCTGAGGATCGATCTGTGTCGAGGCCAAGGTCCTTCTTGAACCATCATTTTTAACGACCTTTATCTTATTTATATTTATTTATTTATAGTTTCTATTTCTTTTTGTAGCAGTACCAAGTGTAAATATTTTTTTATAAGAACCCAACCAATCGTCATACTTTTAAAAACCTTAAACTTTATTGTCCTATTTGTACTATTGAAAATAACATCAATATGTTATTTTCAATTATAACTGTATAACTGTTTATATTCATTCTATAACTGTAGTTCATTATTATTATTTAAAATGACATAAGTTTATCCCATTTATTTAATTAATTACTCATCTGTTTATAAGATCTTATCGGATAACTTTATCAATTCAACTGTTGTAATCTAGCACTGTCACTTTTACGCATATTATTCTCACATTTTTATTATTTATTTATTATTATTTTATTATTATTGTAATTTAATTTTTATTACTATTTCTTACATTCTGTATTTTCAAAAACGTCATTTAGTTTCTAAGAAACTGCTGTAAAATATTTCAGAAAATAGTCAATCTAAGCATTAGCTTTTCTGCATACGATTTTTGCAAACCTGCTTAATATTAATAATCTGCTGCTTAATAACCTGCTGTTCTAATTTATATTTGCGTTTCAAAAGACACGTGAGAAAGATTGACACAAATCACGTGAATCTAAATATAGGCAACCGGTGAAGGCTTACAACTTCACTAGGCTTTAATCGATTGAAGTTATTTAATTTTATCTTATTTAAAGCCAATTCTATAATTCTGTCAAGGTTCATTATATCATTAAATGTGGAAAATAACCCGTTAGTTAACCTATACACGTTTAAAAAATAAACACCCCATTCAACGAAAAATTACTTAAATTAGTTGATTTGATGTAAATGTGTGTAATATCATAAAATTATTCTATGTTAAATAGAGAAAATTTAAATGTATTAATTGTTTTAAGAATGAATTAAATAAAAGGATAAAGTGTAATACCGATTATATTATACTTTTTTATTAAGTAAATTAGTAAAATTTACAGTACCAAATTACTACATTAGAAACAGAAGCTTAACTTTTTTTCTTAATAAATACGGAAACCTGCTATTCATTAAAATATAGAATGGTACTTTACATCGTTTTTTAAAAATAAGATAGAGTTTATGTACTCTGATGAACAAAACGCCAATTACCTATTATTAATACCCATACATTTTCGTTTTAATTGATCATACATAATTTACTAATTAGATAAAGTGAGTGAATGAATTTTGAAAAAAAATGATAAAGTAGTTACTATTTGATAAAGGATGAAAACATATTTTTATTCATTTGGAACTATAACTTTTTGCCTTGCAACTTTAAGTACAGATTGTACAAAACTTTTATTCATATTATTCATACTCAAACATATGACACAATAGAATCATATATAATTCATTTGAGACAAATAATAACTCTAATCTAAGCCCAGTTATCGTTTATTTTTCAATTAACAGTATTTTTTAAGAACTTGAATAAATAAAACTTAAATTTATACAATATAACTGAAAGTTTTTACAAAAACATTTCGTACAACTTTTATTTTAATAATTTTTTTCCTAATAAGCTTCACAAAAACTATAAATATGGAACTTTTTTTTAAAGTTCTGCAAAAGTTTTCACTCCTTATTATGCTAAAACATTTCTGTAATTGTCGGTATATATATTTTTTTAACGAAATTTGGCGCTGTAAAATTTAAATGATGTAAAGAGTCTCACATTTATTTTATTTTTTTTCCTTTTATAGTCTCATCACTCTATTAATTTCTGAAGAAATTTTATTTTTGTAAACCTAATAATATTTTAAATGTAAATTTTCAAAATCAGCTAAAATTCATTTTACTTTTAAATTAGATTATAAAAGGGTTGAGTGAAAAAATATTAAACTTATAGGTATGGCAAAAATTTTATGATTTAGATTTGCTCGGTTTCAGAGATATATTGTATCGAATATGACAAAATAAAAAGGCGTTATCTAAACGATTAATAGGCAAGTAAAACTATATAATAATAAAACCTGTGTGATTTAAAATGGATTGACCCTTTGATCTTCTCATATAATATGTTAACATCAATTAATCCTGTTTAGTATTACCATAAAAAATCAATGCTTCTCCTTTACTGACCTATTATTTTTTTTAGTTTTGCCTGGTTTTATTTTTGCTTTTTGTAAATATATATATATATATATATATGTATTTGTTCTCTTTACTTACTTTACAGCTATAACTATTCTTGGGAAGATTCTATTTCTATTTTTTTAATTTTACAGTTTATTTATTAAATGATTGTATATATTAGAATTTTTATTACGTTAGGCAATTGTTTATGTTTTAACATCAAAGATTTTTTTATCTTCAGGTTTTGATTTTTTTCTTAATATAATAAAAATATATATATATATATTCGTTGTTCACATTACAGCTATAACTATTTTATTTTAGTTTTAGTTTTTTACACATTATTATTATAATATATTTTTTTCCACAAACCGGCCAGCAAGGAACACGCGAATATCATTTCCGTTTCCTCTTCACACCCTCAGCCTTCCTGTTACTCCAATACTCTCTCATCCTCCTGGACTGTTCCTCTCGTTCTTCTTTAGTCCATTTTCTTTCTCCCACCTACAAGAACCACCTTTCAGTTTTTCCCTAAAAAGCTCTCTATCCAAGCAATAACAATAGCATATATTAATTATTATTTAAATTACTGTATATATTGTTAGAATTATTATTAGGAGTTAGTTTTAGGCCAGAGTTTTATTTTTTTATTTGTTCATCATTGTTATTCTGAGTGGTCTTTGTCCACAATAAATTTCCTTTTCATTTCAATATTATTTATTCATTTCTACGAGACGAGGAAGAATATTGTGCCTACTATCGATCATCCATCTTGTTTGACTTGGTACCCCGTTAAGGACGACACATCGCCTCCTGGTTCTTATTGAGACCCGACAATATCTCATGTCCTGGGCTACGATCGACGTAGGATATTGATGGCATTGCATTCTATTGTGTTCGCCAACGATTGACGTTGAGGAGGTTATTGACCTTCTTTTGTTAGTTATATATTTTTGTTCCCTGTTGAGCGGTTCCGGTTTCGGAATTGGGTCGTGCCGTATCTAGTATGATTAGAAATATTTTAATTATGGTTTCCTTAATCCTGGAGTATTTGAAGATTGCGGAATAATGAACCATTGATGAGAATTAACAAAGAAAAAAGAATTATGCCTAGTATTATCAGTATAGCTTCCTCATATTATATATTGGTTACATCGTTGTCTATATTTCAAGATCTAGGACTTGTCTTCTGAAATTACAGGAGAAGTTGATTTTGAATTACGGTCTTGTCAAAGAAAATCGCATAACTAAGCCAAAGAAGTAGGTGTAATTTGAAATAAAAAAACTACATTGAACTATCTAGGTAGTCGTTGTTACACCCAGTTAAAATAAAATATTCTCATATAAACATAGCAGTGGTTGAAACTGCTACTTTTTTTTTTTACAAATGAGTCCAACTTGAACTGTTTGAACAAAACTAGTACTAATAAGAGGTTAAAGGTATAAGTTTTTTTTTTTTTTTCAAAACTGTAAAAAAATGTTCTGGTTTAACAAAGTATTTGTTACAATTTTAATTATTCCCTCTACAATAAAAGTTATAAGTTATAAACATTACATGTATAATACTTTTTAAAACATTATTTCATGGAAATTTTATTTGTTAATAAGAATTGTTTTATTAAAAAAGTAACAGCTTCAATGTTAACATTTAACGTTATTGAATTAACGTAATACATACTATCTCGTTCCATACCTTGTAAATATTTGCTATATTAAAAGCACATAAAAAGTATTAAAATGTTTTGTATAGTTATGTACATATACTGATGATTATATTTTAATAAAAACATAAAAGCATATAAAACTTTTCATTAAAATCTATTTAAGTAAACGGCTAATAAAAACTTTTATTAATGTGGTTTGAAAATAAACTTTAAGAAAATGTTTTGGCATGTATCAATTAGTAAAAGTTCAACAAAACTTTTATACATCAATATATATATATATATATATATACACAGATAAAAGTAATTTTTTACTTATAATTATAAGAATTAACTGTATCATTTGACCCCTGAAATATAGTTTAAATATAATCTTCGTTTTCATGTGTTAACCACCTACACACTTAATAAGCATTATATTCATAACAATTAGGTACCGTGAACCGGGGTTTATTTTTGGGTGACTATGTATTATAGTTTTTGTATTATACTATGTATTATAGTATTATAGTTATTATCCTCGCGCGGGCTCATTACCGCGTATGGGTAGCGTCCCACGGGTGGCGGATGTGGGGATGGTCGGTGGAAATTCCTTGGAAGTTCCTCCCGGCTAAGTCCGATGGACTCGCTGACCAACAATGAGAGGGGCCCTCCAGACTTGCTGGAGGGTGTGACGTAGGATTGAACGCCCTACTCACATATCTTTAGTTCACCAAACACCACAAAAAGTCATGGATCTCCCTAAGGTAAAACGCTCATTATCCGGAAGTAAACTAGTCCCCCGTTCGGGTCTCCGGGTGGGGACTGCTTTAGGGGATTCATGGCGCAAGTTGAAATATAGGGATTTAAATATTGGTACGTGGAACGTAAGGAGTTTAAACACAGCAGGGGGGCTAAAATCGGTCGGGAATGAGGTAAATGGGTACAATTTGGATGTCGTGGCTCTGCAAGAGGTTCGCTGGCCGGGGGAGGGCTCGATGAGGGAAGGGAAGTACACTATTTGGTACGGAGGAAGCGGGAATCATTGTTTAGGTACCGGGTTTCTAATTAGGCGTAGATTACTATCCGCTTTGAGGGACGTACAATTCTTTAGTGATAGAATTTCGGTAGCTACATTTCAGGGACGTTGGTTTAAAATCGCATTAATAAACATACATTGTCCGACCGAAGACAGTGACGATGAAGTCAAAAGTGAATTTTACGATAAACTCGAATGGGTTTATGATAAACTACCACGAAACTACATGAAAATATTTGTAGGTGACGCGAACGCAAAGGTAGGAAGGGAAGAAGTTTATATTCCGACGATTGGTAAAGAAAGTTTGCACGAATATAGTAATGATAATGGGATCCGTCTGATAAACTTTGCCATCTCGAAAAACCTGATAATTAAAAGTACGACGTGTAAACACAAGGATATTCATAAATATACTTGGACATCACCGGATTCGCAAACACGAAATCAAATCGATCATGTCTTGATACAACATAGCTGGCAAAGCAGTATAATTAATGTACGGTCTTATCGCGGAGCAGAATGTGGGTCGGATCATGAATTAGTAATCGCGAAACTTCGACAAAACCTTAATATAAAAAAGAGAAAAGAAAACCGTTTCGATTTTGAGAATTTTAATTTGGAAAAATTAAAAAAACCCATCAATTAGAAACCAATTCGAGCTAGATGTTAAGAATAGGTTTGAAGCTTTAGAGCTTCCTGACGAGGACCACGAGGATATTGACAAGTTATGGATAGAGATCAGGGATAATATTAAAGCGGTCGGTAACTCGTGTCTAGGAAAAAAGGAAAATAAGAATAACAAACCGTGGTTTGATGAAGATTGCTTAAACATGTGTGAAAAAAGAAAAGCCGCTAAATTAAAAGCTCTAAATAATCCTAGCGAAGACATTCTGGAATACTTCCGAATCTCAAAGAACGAAACGACAAAATTGCTCAAAAATAAAAAAAGGGAGTATCTTAAAAATAAAATAATTGAAATAGAAACTAATAGAATCGAAAATAACGTAAGAGACATGTACAAAAGTATAAACAGATCACGTAAATATGTAGGGCCCGTAACGTCTGGAATTAGGGATGATAATAACAATATTCTGACCGATCCGGTTGACATATTGAATAAGTTTAAGGACCACTTTAACAATATTTTAAATACGGGAAATTATGACCTGTGTCCTCCTTCTGAATACCAGAGTGCTGAACCGTTAATAGAAGGACCAAGTAAAGAGGAAGTTGAAGAAGCTATCGGAAAATTAAAATCATATAAAGCAGCGGGAATCGATAATATTCCTACTGAACTAATTAAGGCATGCGGGGAAGCTGGAGTTTCTAAAATACATCGGTTGGTTAAAAAGATCTGGGTGAACGAGAAATTACCTGAAGAATGGAAGGAATCTATTCTTATTCCGATTCACAAAAAGGGTCTGAGGACGGATTGTAATAACTATCGAGGAATTTCACTCCTTCCGGTATGTTATAAAATATTCACTTCAATCTTAACCAGTCGAATCACGGAAGACGCCGAGGAAATTATCGGAGACTACCAATGCGGATTTAGACGGAATCGTTCGACGATTGATCAAATATTTTCTTTACGGCAAATATTAGAGAAAAAATTGGAGTATAACGGTATTGTTCACCAGCTGTATATAGATTTTAAAAAGGCTTACGATTCTATTGACCGCCAGAAACTGTATAATATTCTAATCGAGCAGGGGATTCCAAAAAAAACTAGTAAATCTAGTCAGGATGTGCTTGACGGAGACACTCAATAATGTTAGAATCGGTAATAATTTGTCCGAAAAATTTGAGGTTCGTTCGGGCTTAAAACAGGGGGATTCTATTTCGCCTGTCCTGTTCAATTTGGCATTAGAACATGCCATTAGGGAGGTAATGCGAACCGAGAAAGGGTTGGATCTGAGTGGGACAACATCCGTGCTGGGCCATGCTGATGATCTGGTACTGTTAAGCGAAGACGTTGAAACTATAAAACTAAATACGACAACGTTAATGAAAGCCGGTAAAGAACTAGGACTCGAAATAAACGTGGATAAAACAAAATATATGGTTAGTTGCAAAAATGGCGATACTACTGGTGATATCGATATAGATGGTAATATGTTTGAACAGGTAAATAAATTTAGGTATCTAGGTTCTACGATAACTAGAAAAAACGAAATTGAAGAAGAGATTAAGGTTAGACTGAAGGCGGTGAATGCTTGTTATTTTTCTGTGACAAAACTACTTAGTTCGCGCCTCTTGTCCCGAAACTTAAAGATTAGAATCTATAAAACAATTATCTTGCCTATAGTTCTTTATGGATGCGAAACTTGGCCGCTTACATTAAGGGATGAGCAGCGTCTTAAGGTTTTTGAAAATAAAGTATTGCGTTGAATATTCGGACCGAAGAAGGATGAGTTAACCGGAGAGTTCAGACGGTTACACAACGCCGAATTGCGTGAGCTGTATCCGGGTAATATAATTGAGGTAATTTCATCGCGGCGAATCAAATGGGCTTGTAAAGTTGTTGGGCTTAGTAACGAGAGAATTCCTAAAAGGTTAATATTTGCTGTGCCGAATGGTAAGCGTCCGAGGGGTAGACCGAAGCGAAGGTGGGAAGATTGCATTAAAGCCGATCTGAAGGGACTGGGTTTGGACGGCGAACGGTGGAGGGAGGTGTGTAACAAGCGATTGGTGGTGTCAGCATCGAACCTTCGGGTTCGCTAAGCCTTATTATTATTATTATTATGTATTATAGTTTATTTTGAATTTAAAATCACATGCTTGGACATTTTTATATCGAGACTAAAGTGAAATTGTTTGAATACCAAAATATTTTAGCCCGTCAGGTAATTTCATATCCAAAATAAACAAAAGTACAAATTAACACATGTAAAGTTACATTAATTTTAATTGTAATGGTTATCTGCTGCAATTCAGATCGAATTTTCTTTAGGGTATATCTTAAAAAAAAGATTTGGGCAAGTACGAATACTGATACAATTTTCACCCCAGGCGTGTGTGTTACTCTAAGATTTTCAAAGCGTGTACAACTCCTGTTTTTCGTCTGTTTGTGTTTATGTTAGTTTTTTTTTTTTTTTTTCAAAATGTGTAAAGCCACCTTAAAAATTATAAGGCGAGTAGAAATTTTGTTAATAAAGAAGAAAAATTCAAGAAAAAAAAACAGCCAAGAGAAGTGAATTCAATACGCATGTTGTCCTGTTATAAAAAATTTAAATGGCTTTGTTACGATGACTGTGGAGTAACGGTTACTGACGTAATCCGGTACGGCATACCCTTGAAACCGATATGTGTCACACCTGTAACCTCGGTGCCTTAAATCCTACCAATCTGATGTAATCTTTCATCCAACTTCATAAAAACAACGTCATTCATTCCTTTGCCCTTGGTTTCATTGATTAATTTTAGCGCATTAATTTCCCCAAAACTCCGAAATATTAACATAAAAAATTAAACAAAAATATATAGTGAAAGTTTCTAAACTCAGCGCTGATTTCATCGTTGGCCTCGAAAATTTATAAAGCCGTTTCTAAATTCATCATGTGGAACCACTGTAATTCATTCATAGAATCATCGGTGGATGCGCTGGATGTTAACGTCATTATAATCTCAATGTCGTTATTCTTCAATTTGCTTTATATATTTTATTCGTTTATTTAGAACGTGAACTTTGATTCATTTTTTTATTAATCAAGATAAGCATCGATATCTATACAAAACACCCAATGAATCCGATAGTGCAATATTTTTTACCGTAATCGAACCTAATTTAAGGGATTGGTGGTGTCGGCATCGAAACTTCAGGTTCGCTAAGACGTTTATTATTTTATTATTATTATAATCGAACCTAAATATTAAAAAAGTGGTGAGAAGATTATCTTATTTTTAAAAAAAGTATTATTCAAATAAAAGTTAAATGAAAATTAATTTCCTTAAATGCAATTTTCATTAATTTTCCTCCTGGAAGCAAAAATCAATTTTTCTCTCCAAATTGATTCCTGGTCGTTTTTTTAAGCAGATCCATGGTTACAAAAAAATATGCTGCCCTATTTAAGTTTTAATGTTTCTTCATTGCTTTTGAAACAGTCAGTAATTTTACGTAATATATGGTACAAATAAATAATTTCGTATTAGGTAATTTTAAATTGTTTTATAATTTTTTTAATTGCTTTATTCCTAGAGAAGCTTTCGGTGACCTGCACCATATTCATCTCCACAATATAACACATTATAATAAATAAATTTAATAATACAATGTTAATTTTTTTTTTTAATATCATGTCATACCTTTATCACTTATTTTCTATTTAAATGCATAAAACATTGAAACTGTATTCGTTCTTCTTATCAAATTTTATCTCAAATTATTTTATTTTAAAATTATTGATAAATTTGAATAAAATGAAATTTATTTATTTATCATCTTACTGAATGCTGAACAATTTCTGTCAGCACGAACTACAGTAACCAATTTAGCAACTAAAAGTTACCCAAAATCTTATTTTATTCTCTATTCTTTCTTTCAGAAATAAAAACCTCCTGCTGGAATCTAGCAGGTTATTCCTAAAGTAAGCACTGATCGGTGCCAAATTCAATCGGTGGATTTCATTCTTGGAATTAGCGTGGAGTTTAGGAACTTGCCCAATTCAATTGCAAGCTCCATTTTCTTTGTTTTATTTCAGGATTACCGTTACTATATAACTTATTTCATTCATCAAATTCTCATCAGTTTTATATTCAGCTAAGTAAAACCTCGGTATTAGCATATCCATCTAAGTAGGGGGGGGGGGCTTTGTTTAAGTATCTTCGGTACAAACTCTCTTATACTTTGTGAGATGATCCCTCTCTGAATACACTTTGACTTATGAAATACTGTAAAGCTTGTTGTGATAAAAATTATAGGATTCACTTAAATATGTATCATATATTATAGAATATATATTATTACATACACTACTAGTATCCGTCACTTATATTTATAATAACTAGATTTGAAGAAACTCCGGATGAGTTATAATTTAAATACTAAAGGTTGTATTTTTTTATTTATATAACAATTCTTATTTAAGAGTTTTAAAGGGCCCTAAAATATAATCTAATATGGTTTCACATAACAAAAATTTACTTGGTCTTCTTTATTGGAAACACCTTTTGAATTTTACTTTAATACCTATACCAGGTAAGGAAATTATTGCGATCGGGTCAAATTTCCGATATGCGTTTTTAGACATACGTTTTACAGGAACCTCAGAAAAATGAAATTCCCTACAAAACTATATAAAATTCGTTCATTTCGGACAACTATTAACGCAGTTATATTTATTCAATTTCCAATGTAAGATTACGGGTCCATATACTGGTGTCAGAAAGGAGTGAATGAAAAAAAAATATATAACTAAGTAAAAGTAAGAAAATATGTTTCCCGCATCACACAAGCTTCAATATTTTCGCTACTTTAACATAAATTATTGTTTGACAAAATTAGGCTATGGAAAAAATTTTTGATTCAGCAATATTAGGAAGTATTGAAATTTTTACACTGGCCTACCCTAAGCCGTTTTAGGTTGATTTAGTTTATCACATAAACGTACTCAAATCTTTTCTTTGATCAATTTTCAGGAAAATAAATCTAATTAATTTTTTTTTTGTTTCTTGATGGACATATTTAAAGATACAAATACTTTCTAAAACAGGTAGGAAATCGTGTAATAACTCAATTAATAAAATAGTTAATATTTGTTTCTTATCCTGCACTAAATTCCAAAATGATATATAGCAACCTTAAAATCTGGGCAAAGCAAAGACAAAAATAAATAACATAAATTTTATTTAAAATCATATAAAATATTTTTCTCGGCTACTTGGGCCCATTGGAAAGAACCACCAGGATATGTGTCCAATATTTTTAGATGTGGTATCGAAAAAAAATTGGTGACCCACCAACTATATCCTCTCCTTTTCAGTGAGTTTAAAATTTTGTTAAATTAATAATTGTTAACAATATTTTAAAGATTTAAACTTTAATGTTCAAACATAAAAAAAAAGTCCACATAAGAGTCCATAAGGAACCAACAAGATAAAGTTGATTCTAAACCGAGGCTTTGGGGTTTGAAGTTCACTGATAACACTTATTTACATTCTCAGTTTCATGTTAGACAGTGCCCTACTAATATATATTAGTGTTAAAAGTGTATTTTCTAACATTTTTCTTTTTAACATTTCATTGTAGTTTACTGTTGTTGATTTTTTACTGTTTTGTTTGGATAAAAATTAATAAAATTGGATAAGTAATATATTTCATAATGGCTTTTTAATTATTGGAATTTGACTAATCATGGAATTTGGAAACATTTGCTCAGCAGGTTATTTTCTTAACGAAACGAGACCACATATTCAGGTTTTTATATTTTTCATTTATTTTATAAAATTAGAATTGTTTATTTTATTTTATCCTCATCTGTCTATGCCACAAACATTAAATATATTTTATTTTATTTTATTGAAGAAAGGGGAAAAAATAGGCATTTAATAAAAGAAAATGAAACATAAATTTGTTATTTGAAAATCATAGAAATTGGTCTGTGGACATCAGCAATCTGCTTATTGTTTTTAGAAATTATTAGCTAATGAAAGCTAAATGGTTGCAATTTTTCTAGTAACACCAATTTTCTATTAAATAAAAGTGCTATGTTAATGCTTTCTATAAATAACTTTTTTTATTATTTCTTAATTACATTTACAACTGTATTAGATAAAT
The DNA here is from genome assembly GCA_928085145.1 of Nezara viridula. Taxonomy (NCBI): domain Eukaryota; kingdom Metazoa; phylum Arthropoda; class Insecta; order Hemiptera; family Pentatomidae; genus Nezara; species Nezara viridula. Next base: position 148,094,941 of record OV725080.1, on the reverse strand, counting down.
GCAACTAGTGAATTTTAACATATGGATATTGATATTGATATGTCTACATTAGGAGATCACGGGGCCATCTTCTTTTCAGACGCCTCGGAGGATTATCAGAAATTTAAGAGGAAGCAAGGTTAGAAACGAGAGGGTTGGGATGATTCTGAATTGGACCAGATCTGAAACAAAAGAAACATTAAGATCATTATGGATGGTTTTATTAGTAACACAGTAGGGAGCTTTGAGGATTTTACGAAGGATTTTGGATTGTAAGGATTGGATACGAGAGGAATTCGATGGTTTAGTGGAGCCCCATAGCTCAACTCCCTAAGTCCAAATATGCCTTATTATAGTCATGTATATGAGTCTTTTGTAATTAATTGGAAGTTTAGAGCGTTTGTATAGTAAGTGCTGAAGTAATCGGAAACGTCGAGCTGTTTCTTGTCGTTTCGGTCTAGTACACAAATATAATAAGTTTCTGTTCTCATGATTAACGTAAAACGCAAATAATTTTAATGAAAAAATAATATTTTGGGGCATTGAGTCTGAAAAAAAAATATATACCACAAAGGATACTTAATAGTAAGTCGAACCATAAAATAAATTAAAGCATTTAAGTTAAAACTGATATTTCTGACACTAAAATAATATCTCAGGAGTGAATTTTATCGCCTAAAATAATTCAAAATTTTATAATTGTAGAAAATTATATTTTAAAATATTAGCAGTAAAAATTTAGTTTAACATAATAGTAACTTTTTAAAAAACATTTTAAATAAGGAACGTTTTATTTTTAAATCCAGTATATCTTTTTTCTAACGTCAGTTGGGATATTTTACAAACCGGAACTCTGTCATATTTTCAAAAATAAAAATGCTTTTAGTTTTTTTTTTTTCCTTGATGCTGTCAAGACAATATTTTTCTTTCACAAGACTATTTCCACGAATGTAGATTTTACGATAGTCTGTCTTGTCCAAAAATGGTGACCCAAGGCTTCACCGTATTCGGTCCCTGCCGTCTCAAAGGCTCAGTTGATATCTAGTAATGGTTACTGCGACCTTATGTTATACAATAGTTATTTTTAATTATTAATTATCAACATCAAAGCATATTTTTATGATATGGAATATCATTTCAGGTATGATAACTTGTATGAGTATAAAGTATTATAAAAATTATTTATTATGAACAACTGTATTATGTTCATTTCGTTTTTTGTTCGAAAAACTTATTAGATTTTAAATATAATTTAAAAGTATAAAATACTACAATATTTCCACACATATTTTGTTAGTAAAAGCTTATTAACATAAACATTTTTAAAATTTTATTGTTACATTGTTGGCTTTATACTATTGATTTTATTCATAACAATTTAATATATTGTTACCATATTGAAATTATTAATTTCCCTTGAACTCTAATACTAACTAAATACATATTAATTTATTAGTTGATTAATTACATATTAATTGATTAAATTCTTGATTGACTTACAATATTTATTTTTTTAAACTTATTTGTTAAATTATTAGACTTATTTTTTCCCTGTATTATAATAATAATAATTTGCAGTCACTTAGATGTTAATATTTTATATTTAAAAAAATCTATTTATTTTTTTTTTTGGTAATTATATCTACTGGCACGTACCTTCCACCTGAGTACAGTAAAAAAAATTCTTAAGTAATTGTTCACAAATCGTAACAATTTAAAAAATGCCTTTGATTTTTATACTTTTAAATTATATTTTACATTGTTTATTTATTTATTTGTCTGATTTTAGTACAATTGATTCAATTAATTAATATTATCTTTTTTAAGTGAAGCAATACTTTAATAAACCTATATAATGAACCTTTAATTCCTATCTCAATATTTTCCTTTACAGATTTAGACTTATCTATTGTTTTTTGTATTTACATAATGATTAGCTTGTAATTATATATTATTTATTATTATTAAATAAGATTTTAAAAAATATTTATTAAGATTTTTTTTTTGTAAATGAATCCTTCCAAAAAAATACTTCAGCATATATCATATATGCGCGTTAACTATCTGCATTTTCATACTGAAAAACGTAATTTTGAATAAATAAATAAATATATATATGAGTAGCCTCGTACCAAATACCGACATCTGCCATTTTTTTTTTTTAAATTAGAACAATTCAATTTTCGTTGATTAATTAGGAATTGAGAAATTTAAATTTTTCTTCAATTTATGAAAATTATCGACGTCCGTCTATTAAAAATCAAGTTAGACATAACTAATCACGTAAAAGTTGTTAGGGACTCAAACTTAAATGAGAATCTCCCTTACAACAATTTTAACTTTGATTTATTCATTAATTAATAAATCATATACTTTACAATAGCTCAATCAAAGATTATAATTTTCACTTTAATATAGTAGAAAAAATATTCATAAAATAAAATAATATAAAAACATCTTAAGAAAAGATAGCATTGAGCGGAGACCATAATTTTTTGTCCAACTTTCATTTTCTCTTGAGTCGAGAGGTTCACCCACGTCAGAGGGTCTCATTCTATTTCGCCTTCCTTATTTAATGTAAAACACAAAAAAATAATAATAATAATATTCCCTGATTCCTGTTAAGATGTATTAGTAAACTAAAAATTTTGATAATATATTGGAAAATCATTTGAATTTCTGAATGACATTAACACGTCTTCATTGAATAATATTTCATTTTTTCATAGCTAAGGACATCAGTAATAATGTTACTAGAGTTCATTCACACAATATGTATTTAATTAGAAACATCAAAACAATCACATAAAGTTAGATAACTTATGAATTAACTTATAAATGAATGTAAAAAGAAAACAGAAAATACTTTAATCTAATATAATGGGATATATTATATAATATAATCGATAACCATTAGGAGTATTTTTAAATAGTGATATATATTTAATAATGATGATTTAATAATATAATATAATAATAATGGTGATATTTAACCTGTGTCACTACAACCGATGAAGGGTCTTGGGTTCAATACTATGTAGAGAAGGTACTGTTTTTAGGTCAACAGTTATGCAAGAAGGTGATTTATCCGAGATCACGCTCAACCGAAAGGTTTTCTCCCTCAATCAATTACTTAATTAAGGGTACCCACTTTATAGAGGCTGGTGTGCTCTTGGAGAGTCTTCCGACCCACGACCCACGGCTAGTGTTGCCCAAATGCGAGACCGAGACGATTCTTGGTCTTGCAAACTCAGTCTTGGTCATGGTCTTGGTCTTACGCAAGAGTCTCGCAACAGTCTTGCAGTTACTTATTAACTTATTACTATAGAGATATTATTGTATTTTTTTAGATAGGAGAAACCTAACTAAGTCCGAATGAAAAATTAGAGGAGTTAGAAGCAAGAGTATATTGGTCATACAATAATTAACATATAATAACTAAGATTGTCAAGTATTAGTAACTATTTTGCCTTAATTTTTAATTTAAAAATCGATTGTTTTACCAGTCCTGTCTTGGTCTTGCAACAGTTTGGCGGCCTTGGTCGTGGTTTTAAAAAGTGCAAGACCAAGACCGATTTTGGGCAACACTACCCACGACCGATGAAACAGAATAAACAATTTATCTGTCATAAGCCGGATTCGAACCTTGAACCTTGAACATTGGAAGCACTAGAACCGAACTACCCCACTCTCTCACTCACTCTCTCTCTCTCTCTCTCTCTCTCTCTATATATATATATATATATATATATATATATATATATATATATATATATATATATATATATATATATATATATAAATATATATATATATATATATATATATATATATATATATATATAAATATATATATAAATATATATATATATATATATATATATATATATATATATATATATTTTTTTTTATAAATATCAAGGTACCGTTTGTCATACATAGTCCTTGGTTTATGAATTCCATAGTAAGAAATAGTCGTAATAGAGTAGTTAAGAATTGAGTAACCAGATAATTAGATATAGCGATGAGTCATGGGGAAGGAAGGCAGCAAGAAGCACTCCTTTCCTATGTCCTAGATAAGCACTGTCTCTGTCCTAGATCCTAGATATCGTCGCTAGCTAACTCTATGTCCTTGCTCTTATCGAGGATCAGGTCACATATTTGTGTCTGCAGGCACCAATGAGGTATACGTATTAGAAATAACTTAGCCAATTTTATTATTATTTCGTCTTTATATATTCCTCTTGAATACATCTTATATGGTTTCCTCATAGAAGATTTAAAAGACAAGAAATCTAATGCAGTCTGTCTGTGTATCTGCCTATGAGAAGAATATCTCGGGAAGTAGTTGACTGATATTGTTGGTTCTTTTTTTTATTTTGTAGGATTTCGACTACTGATGCTTGTGACAATAATTGGGGCTCAAACTATTTTGATGAAACTTTCCTATAATTTTCTAATTAAATATCTTTCAAAACCCCATACAAGACTGAAAATACTAGAAACCGACCGACATTTTCGACTGCTGCAGCACTTTACGACAAACGGTCTAAACTTCCAACTATTTACAAAAGACTCATATCTATTACTATAATAAGACCTATATGGACTTACGAGATCGAGCTTTGGGGCTCTACTAAACCATAACATTCCTCTCGTATCCAATCCTTACAAACCAAAATCCTTCGTAAAATCCTCAATGCTCTCTATTTCGTCACAAATAAAATCATCCATAACGACCTTAATGTATCATATGTTTCCGATTTAGCTCAATCCAGATACCTATCTTTCCATAATAAACTTCTGAATCATCCGAACCCTCTTGTTTCCAACCTTGCTTCCTCTTCTCTTCCTGATAACCTTCCGAGGCGTCTGAAAAGAAAATGGCCTCGGGACCTTCTAATATAGAAATATAATTGGAGGAACTACCAATGGATAGTTTCTCTTCATGTTGTACATGTCATGTTACTTATTTCATATTTACTAGTTGAATTTATTATTTAATACAGTTGTAAATTTCAATAATAAAAAAATAAAAAATAAATTCCTTTCAATTTTCGTAAATGCATTAAATTCTCGATAAAATACAGGAAAACAGTTATTAAGAAAAGAAAAATATTTTGGGACTTAACTCGCTAAGTATATATTGTATAATAAAGTGTATATAAAAGCTTTTGAAAGGTAATTAAATTAGCTAAAAAAAAATCGGAATCGAAATAATATTAGCAACGATACAGTGTATTATATTTTCTACAAATGTTTTAATTTATTATTTTCTTACCTATGCCGTGTAATGTAAGTATTAATTTCGTTACAGTTAAAAATTTGTACTTAGCAAGTAAATTGTATAGATATTAGGAGCATACCTCATGTTTGAGGTAATAAGATTTATATTTAAAAAAAGGATATTTTTTTTTTAACTTTATTTCTTTATCTACACCTGTCATAAGCAATGATAATTAGTGGGTCTGCTGTCGTTAAGAGTACAGGTAGTGGCTTGATCGGCTTCATGGATAGGAGTGCCCAGCGGCATCTCTCCCGTCTTGAATTTAGTTTTAAGTGGATCTTTTTAAGCGAGAAAATCCCTCATCCAGCTCCTTTTGAGCCTCCTAAGTGTGTTTCGGGCATGTTAAATGTAGCCATACTTTGTAGAAGTCTGTTAGTATGTCCATGTAAGTTATTGTGAAATCGCTTGTAATGTGTCCGTATGTGATCGTTAACTGTTGGCATTTGAAGATGTTAATGTAATGTAATGTTTGTGACTTATCATGAAAGTTATGGTCCTAAAAGTTTAGGATTGAAAAGTTTGTAGTTTTCGTATGTGGGTCGTTTTGGCTGTCACGTAAATTTGTAGGTCCATATGGGCTTAAGTAATTAAAGTAATTTAAAGTTCTAAGTACAAATATATATATACTTCATCAGTAATACTCTTTAAAAAAATAACATAATATAAAGTAAGGAGTAGGGAGTGATATATATATTTAATAACTGCTCAAATACTTTCTACTTTACATATGAGATAAATCTAAGATTACTAATTTATTGGCTCATTATTTGGTATGGAATTGCCCAGAGGAGCAAAACGCTTAATGAAAAAAAAAATGTGAAATTGAATCCTCCAGCTTTCTCGTAACGAGGAGGAATCCTCATAAATATGTCATTTAATCCATTCAAGTGGACTCCATGATTAATGGAACCTCCGAGTTAATAGAATATGAAGAGGGGGAGGACCCGGGGGGAGGAGCACCCCACTGTCTCATATCCCCCCCCTATATTTGATCAAGACCCGGTTGGTTACCTCATTGCCCTAGGTGGGGTCGATGAGTCGATACAGTGCAATAATGGACCGAACTTTTTGGACATTTGTTGTCTCTGCTCCGTTCCTAGCTTCATCTTGGAAAGCTAGGTTTTCCAAACTGAAAGATGGAATATCAAAAGGCCGATATTTATCTTCTCAGCGATATTAATATAACGGCCTATAATTATCGATACCATCAAAATATCGGACTTGAAATATCGATAGTAGATATTTAATCGATATTATAAACTTTTTGAAATATGAATATTAATATAAATATTAATTCTCTAGCACATAGGCTCATATAAAAAGATGTTATTTTGCTCTTTGAATTAATTAATGGAAGTATCAATTCTTCTACCCTCCTTAGTAAAATTAATCTTTTAGTTCCTGTCCAACTTCGTCATCCTCTTTTTCCTAGAAATTACCATTCAAATAATTATACCTTCCATTCTCCTATAGATCGGATTCACCGAAATACTAATTAATTTGTATCCTACGTAGATTAATAATTCGTGGTCTAGGTAGGTTTGAGAAGGTTCTAAATAAGATATTTGGGCTAATTGAATTTACTCTTCGAGAAGAATCTCACGTCGCCTTTTCAACTCTACTACGAACCGCAAACTATCTGAAAGAGATTAGTATAATTTTTTTTTTCAATGTTTTTCAGTCTAATTCATATAAGAAAGCTAAAAGCCAAATCAGAGGCTTTTGCAAGTAAATAATTAAGTAACCAATATATGTGGTATGGAATATACGTATGCAACATTTATTTTTAAATTAAAGTAAAAGGTATTTCGATCGTTTATATTTTCTGAAAGAGATCATTCCCTTATCACAACTGTTCTGCTCGATGCCTCTCTCGCCTGATAACGGATCTAGAAAAGTTACTGATTCTAATTGCAGCAACAAATTGAATTGAATAGTGACCGGGGATTGTTAATTGATTCCAATCTTATGTTCTCATCTCTTCCTAGATTATCTTAATGATTCAAATCCTTCCCCTATTGTAATATCTACTTTCTCTATTTTGAAGAAAGTACCATTTATTCTTAATTTATTTTTATATTAATGTTTGATCAGCTGTTTTAATATAGCTTATATATATATATTATATATATATATATATATATATATATATATATACACAACTAAAATAACCATAAAGCTAGAAAAGAGACATGAGGTAATTAAGTTATTAATAGAAAAATACAAACTACTGAGTCTTTCCATGAGTCTCCAGCCAGAGATGGGTAAATGCTACTCTGAATACCTAGTATTAGGACTTACGGAGTTGAGCTTTGGGGCTCCACTAAACCATCGAATTCCTCTCGTATCCAATCCTTACAATCCAAAATCCTTCGGAAAATCCTGAATGCTCCTTACTTTGTCACAAACAAAATCATCCATAACGACCTTAATGTTCCTTATGTTTCTGACCTGGCCCAATCCAGATACCTATCCTTCCATAACAAACTTCAGAACCATCCAAAACCTCTCGTTTCTAACCTTGCTTCCTTTTCGATCCCTGACAACCCTGAGAGGCGTCTGAAAAGAAGATGGCCTCGAGATCTCCTTTTGTAAATACATTTTTAGAATGCTACCAATGGGTAGTTTCTCAACATGTGATTTCATGCTATTTTATTCCTTTGTTCACATTTACTGAATGTATTTTTACTTGTAATACAGTTGTAAATATCATAAATAAAAAAATAAAAAAAAAAAAAGAATACCTAGTACCAAGTATTTTGAATTGAATCGCTATTAAGATTCAATCGCTACTTCAGTTAATCGTTTGACATAAACTGAACTAGTGATTAAGTTCTTTGGTACTCAAAAAAGGTCAATATTTGAGTAAAATACTTGGTACTCAGTGCTCAGAGAAGCATTTGCCCACCTCTGTCTCCAGTGTACAGGTAAATAATTAAAATTCCAACGTTTCGCCAATTCAGGCATCATCAAGGAAGAAAACCTATATCACTTGTATCCAGAAAGAAAAAAAAAGAAAATAAATATTGCTGTAGACGAATCAATCCAAACACATACTGAAGGTAAGATGAGGTTCTTTTAACACAACTAAGGAAGGTTATATTGAACAGTTGATTTAATTATAATTATAACATTTGATTTAACACGTTTCGCATTATTATATTTTAGTTGGTCATATTTTTTTCTTTTCTTCCTTATATTTCTGCTAATCAGCTGTTCAATATAATTTTCCTTAGTTGCGTTAATAGAACCTTCTTTTTAATTCAATATGTTTTTGGATGGCTTCGTGAGATGTCTACTGCAATATTGTCTTCTTTTTTTTTTTTTGTTGTTTCTGAGTGTGTTTTCTTGGTTTTTCTTCCTTGGTGATGCACTAATTGGCGAAACGTTGACAAGTTAAATATTCACCTATATGTTGAAGACTCATAGCTTTGTTTTTTTGGATTTGTCATTTATAACATATATATAAATGTATGACTATCCTCATTTCCTAATGCAGTGAAGTTACTGGTAAAAATCGTTACTTAAGAAGGTTATCATTATATCCTAATTTTAAACAAAAACATCTCTTTTTTTCAAACCGATTTGATGAAAATTCAGAAAAAGCAATGTATAGAGAACTGAGCATTTGTTTTCACGGCAGGCAGACAGATATTTATTTTTCACATATTTTTAAAACTTTAAATTTCGCAGATAGCAAGGATATTTTTTTTGTTTTTTTCTCATTTACGAAGGTTAAAATATTAAACCAAAAAGCTATAGTATTGGAAAAATCGTTTTGCTGCCACTCCTCATTTCAGGTCTATAATACATTTTAATCACTCTTGAAACATTTTATAGCCTTCTTTTAAGATTTAAGTGTTTGTAATTAATTTAATGTTTCCTTTGTAATTGGTCAAACTTCATAATATCCCCACACATATTATTACAGTAAGGCTCGAAATCGTTTTTGTACCAAATATAAGCTCCTGTCATGCTCAAATACCATGAATGAGATACCGTTGGATTCAGAATTTCATGGGGGGTTATACAATCGTATTCTACACTTTTGTTTTTCTTTCTAAAATAAACGAAGTCTATACAAACATTTTACTAGGCTTCAATGCTGGAATAGTTGTAGGTATGTTGATCGATACGAGACAAATTGGACCTTGAAGATTTTGATGCGTACAGCAAGACCGAGATAGTTCCGGAGGACCTGCATTTTTAAGCCCCAAAACGTACTATTTTCTAGATAACGCAAGGCATAGGGTTCGCATCCACACAACCTTACGTTTATTGTAGTACTGTTATTGAATACATATTCATTATATAAAAGATTACTAAATTTCATATAAATGGAAAAAAAAAAATCATCGAAATCGGACAATTTTTAGAAATGATACAGCGTATTGAAATTTGTAAACATGTTGGTTTAAAACATTAATGAAGGTTTAAATTTATTTTTGTTTCCTTTGTCAATTATATTTATCGATAAAGTAACAATTGATTTCTTTATTTTCTTATTAATTTGGCATTCGATAACAATATGCTGTGCGAATTTTTCGCACTGGCCTACTAGTAGTAAAATATTACTGAGTTTAATCATTTCAAAATTAACAACAATTGGGGTGATGTCTATTTATTATTATATCATGGGTGATAAATATTCAGGACGCAGTCTTTTTTTATTTTTGCCAACGTTTCAACCCAAACATGTGGGTCATCTTCAGGGCTGAAAATGTTTTTTAAAATTACAATCAGAGATATAATAGTATACGACCGCTAATTATAAATAATAATCTATAGTTATTGATGGCACATGAATCTTAACTAATATTGTAATACACATATTAAAATTAAATATTAAAATAGTTATACATACTAAAAATAAAAATAATGTATATAATCTATTTATATAAATTTGTAATATTTTCTCTTACTTTGTAGAATATACATAATTTGCTGACAAATATTTCAGATGTGTACAATATTTGAGTTTTTTCCTATGGTTACAGAAATGTGACTATTGACTAGTAATGAAATGAACAAAGCAAATTATGTATTTGTCAGCAAATTATGTATATTCTACAAACATGAATGTTACCCTCCCCCTTCCCCTCTAACCTTGTTTACTTACATTTTGCTATCTGAAAAAGGACAACTGGGAAATCCTCCACCCCTGACCTTTTTACTTACCTACCAAATGTGTCAGTACTTGAACAATCTCAGTGCTCAAACCACGGTTAGTAAGAGAAAATATTACAAATTTATATAAATGGATTATATACACTATTTTTTATTTTTAGTTTGTATAACTATTTTAATATGTGTATTACAATATTAGTTAAGATTCATGTGCCATCAATCAGTATAGTTTATTATTTATAATTAGCGGTCGTATACTACTATATCTCTGATTGTAATTTTAAAAAACATTTTCAGCACTGAAGATGGCACACACGTTTGGGTTGAAAAGTTGGCAAAAATAAAAATTTTAAAAAAGACTGCGTCCTGAATATTTATCACCCATGATATGTAGAACAGTCGACTAAACTTCCTTCAAGAATTTATTACTTCAATTTTTTTTTTGGTGGGGGGGATTTCACAATTTCCCAAATTATTTTCGAGTCGCATGCGTTGTAGATGATGATGGTGAAAAAGGTAAGAAAGCTCTGTGCTCTGGGTCCCCCATTACGGAAACAGAAAGTTTAATCTGGGGCTTTTCCTCAAGTAAGCCCTTCTCTCCTACATTTTGATGACTTCATCAAGTTCTTTATAAAAGTTTGGGTAATTTACGGGGTAGCCTGGGTAGGAAATATGCAGGGTTGAGCAATTCGTTAAGTCCTAGCGTGATTTCGAGTAAAGTGTATTCAGTACTTTTTCCTCGAAATATCTCAATATTTCTTATTAAAAATCTCAGCTAAATCATATTATTTAGTAATTAGCAATAATTACTTATTTTTTCTAATTTTTATAGTGCCTACGCAGGAAAAGTAATCGGGTCAAAGTTTCGAAGTTATTTTTATTTTATTTTATTTTCAACCCTCCCCTGCATCAATGCAATACGGGTATTTGCAGCAGTGGGATGTTACTGTTACATAACAACCCACTGCTGCATTTTTGACTATTACATTATTTTTCTGAGCTGTGCACACAGCTTGCTCTTCTCTTCACTTGTATTTGGTTTTCTTTTCTTCTTATTCTGGTGGCCTCCCCGGTGCAGCTTCTCTTCTTCTTCCCAAAGAGAACTTCTTTCCACCCGTATATAAATCGTTTGAAGTGATCGTATTTTTCTTTGGCCATAAGTTGAGGAAGATCTCTCTCTGTTAGGACAAAGAGACCTGTTTCTCTCAACAGTTTCGCCCTCAGTTACTCATAGACCGTACAGATAAGTACAACATGTTCAGCGGTCTTCGGTACCCCACAACTTGGGCATAGGGGATCGATATTTATACCATACTGAACGAGCTTTGTTCGGAAACCCCCATGCCCTGTGAGAATCTGTGAAATCCAGTAGTCCGGGAGGACCCAAGTAGCTTCTAGTCGCGAACTGACGGTGGGGAAGTACTTCCTTAGGGTAACTCCTTTGGGAGTCGTCAACCACCGTCGGTTCCAGTCCTCTACTGTATCCTCCCGGAGGATCTTCTTCCAGTTTCTTGGATCATCTCTTATTCTCACTCGGAGGTAATCCGGTAGAGCCGCTAAGCATCCTCTCCTAATCTTATACCGGTAGTAGTCTTCTCTCAGCAGGAGGTCGAGAGGTATTCCTCCTGCTAAGACCTGCACAGCCTCATGAGACACCGTCCTGAATGATCTGGATACTCCAAGCAGAGCCATCCGCTGAATCGTGGCCAACCTACATTTCTGTCTGTGCGAGAGATTTTGGCTCCAGGCAGGGGACGCATACCTCAGGATACTCACAATAACACCTTTATAAATGGTCATAGTTGCTGGGTACCTGAGACCCCAAAATGCGCCTCCAATACGACTGAGTCCGTTAAGGGTTAGGGCTACGTTAAGTTTCGAAGTGCCATTTTAAAAGATCTAAGTGTTTACGTGTCTCTCGAAGTTAAAACAAATCATCCTTTCGAAAGCCGAATCATAATCAAACAACCCTTTCTTATAATATATGTTGTATCAATGAATATATACAAATCTGAAAACATATAGAGTTTAAATGATTTGAGTAATTCATATGATATTTTTTTTATCATGTACCAAATGACACAATCTCACATCGGTACTTGGTAATATCTGGATCAAATGAAATTGTCTACAGACAAACAGGGAAACAAAGGCGTTATTTCATGTCAAAAAAATAAAATAAGATATAAATATATATTGTAAAAGTTTCTAATTTTTATTTTTATTATTTATATAATATTTTTATTGGGAAATATTTGAAGTATTTTATCCTTAGAAGTGAGTGCGAAGTCTCCATAGCCTACATAAACTGCTGAGTAAGTTAACCTGAATTGAGTGTCAGCTCTTTCTACTCACTTGGCCACTCCATCTTAACTTGTTCAACGCCGCATTTTACTTAGCTCAACCTCTTCTTTACATTTTTTTTCTTTTTTTACACTACATATCCATGCACTAACTTTTATCAATATAGTGGACCCTTAGAGATTAATTGCCTTGGTGGTATGTCAGTTATATTAAAACAAAAAATAATTTCACTTTTGTAAATAATAAAACGCTACATATTACACAATGGTTTATTTTTTGTTTGTAGTTATTTATATCCTACTATAATTTGCTAGTTACTTCATGGAAAAAATACAATACAAAAATTCTTTTCTAATCCTGCTTAGTTTTTTTTGTTATGAAATATAGAATATATAAATAAGTATTCTTCAAATGTAAAGTTTTTGATTAATTAATTTATTTTTATTTTTATTGGCTTTTCTGTGGACATATGGAACATATGGAAAAACTTATATTTTGGAAAAAAGTTATATTTATAATATCTTTCCACCGAATAATCCAATTTTAATCGGATATAAGTGTATTTATATTTTTTGTTTCTTAGGAAATTTAATAATTTTTGAAATATTTACTTATTTTGAAAATTATTTTAAAAAAGCAACTGTACCGTTAACAACCCGTAAAGGGTCTTGGGTGCAGTACTATTGAGAAAGTACTGTTACATGGCCAACGGTCTTGGAGGGAGGTGATTGGGCCAATATCACGCTCAATCTAAATGTTTTCTCCCTTAATTAAGAGTATACACTTTATAGAGGCTGGGTATGCCCCAGGAGGGTCTCTAGATCCTAGGGTTAAACGAAAAATTACTAGACATCAGCCGGGTTCGAACCTGGGATCTCAACCACTGAGCCTTTTTACCACTGAGTTATATTACAAGTTGTCACATCTAAGGAAAATTTTCAAATGCAAATACAATCTAAGGACAAATTTCCAGAACTCCAATATATACTTACAACAGGTCTCTGGACCTCTGCCGTTTCAATCTCGACTTCGAGGAGGATTGTAGGGATGGGTAGAGCTAGATTGAGATTGTGCATATAGATTTCGATGATATTTTAGGTTTTGAAGGAATTTGGAAAACAATTTCAGGGATAAGGTCTAGAACAAATGGAATATTAAGGTCTGAATTTACTTATAAAAATACAAAAAATATAAAAAATTTGAGTTTGCACGCAAATAAAATTGCGCAGTCATCGTAACTCCCTTCAGTTTCTTTTTGGGGAAGTATAAAGTATACAGAAGCAAATGTTTTTCGTTTGCCATTTGAAAAGAATCGGCGAATAGTAATGTCGTGTTTCGAAGATCATCGGGTGACCTCCGACATTGACACCGAATCTCTAAACAAACAGGCCAACAGTCATGGGGAAAAGACGCCGTCAGAGGAATTTAACATTAAGGGAGACTTAAATTTTTTTTTTAACGATGACAAAGGTTCATTATTGAAAAAAAAAATCAAAAACCATGTATAGATTCTTAATAATCTGTATGTACTAGATAAAATATTTAATTTTAAGATTCATTTATTTTTTTGGAAAAGAGTTTAAAGAATTTTCCATAAAAGAACTATTTTCTAAGATTATGATTTATTTTATTTATTTAAATTTTTAATTCCAGGTTCTCGTTACATCTATACTAATTATCTTTTTTTTTTACAGGTATGTTTGACTCTTTCAAATATTCTATTGCACAAACTAGGTATGTTTTAATATTTCATAATATATTATTATTAAACTTATATTGTTATAAATGTTAGGTTAGTATTGGAAAAAATCCAAACCACACAACCTTATGTCTCCAAAATGCTGGCATAGAAAAAATCCGTCAACGTTTCGCCAATTGCAATTGGTTTCAACTTGAATTGTAAGATAATATGATCACAAAAAAAAAAGGTTACAACTATTATTGGGGTATTGGCCTATATAACCTGGTTATTTCCACATTTTAGTGGTGGAGGTCACTAGAAACGGACCAATATTTTTGCAGGCCACTTTTATTTTTTCGAATTTTTGATCATATTATCTTACAATTCAAGTGGAAAGCAAATGGGTGGTATTCATGAGTTTTTTTTTATCTAATTAAATAGACAAAGTTTGCCGATCACCAGATTGAAAACGCTCCGACTCCGAGAATTATCGTAAAGCATTTGGAGGTCACGATGAGATGAAGTTATTTACGACGTTTCAGGTGGATGTTAATAATTTGATAAAAAGGGATCTGTACCACGAACTATTAGGTTTCTTTTTGATTATCTCTCTCTTCTTCAGCTTCCACCATTATTAGTTCTTGCAGTCCATTACTATTCTGATTTGGACTATTTTGGACTTGGTGAGCATTCGTTTAAATATGTTACATTTCTCACTACTCCTGCATAGATTACAAAGTAAAGAATCTGCCAATACTATTTTATTAAGGTTTTTCTTTTGGTAGTCATGGATAGTATTCATATCAAATCCTGCAATAGTATTCTATCACTTCATGCCAATTTCATGTTCAATTTTTCTTTAGAGATGTGAAATCCTGAAACGTCAAGAAAATTATATTATATAAAATATTATTTTCCAAATTGAAGAAAAAATTATATATATCTAAAGAGTGTATCAAAAAAGGTTCATGAACAACAATCGAATGAGAAGAGCGACACTGAACGGCTTTATAAAGGTAATTAATTGCGAACTCATTGGCCTGTATGACGTAACCACCCGCGAATTCGCTTCACTAAATGATATATTGGGCCTATCGAAGGCTATTGTTTCTCTGCTCTCAGCTGTTTCCCACTTACCCAATTTAGGAATTAATAATAATCGTTTTATTTAGACCAGTTTTTGAATAATTTTAATCTCTCTTTTTATCGGCATAAGTTTTTATGATATGCATCTATATTTCCTAAATATTAGATCAGGTTCGATTACCAGTTATTATTTATTATATATGGTGTCTTCAAGGAATTTATAATACTTTCATTTTTTTTTTTTACTCTTCTTCCAACGACGTTTCGAGCAGATCAGTTCATTATTATGTCATCTACAAATAACAATTTACAGAGATAATTTACCATAATAAGATAATTTAAAAAGTGGACGTAGGAGGTAGTACCGTGCAGAAGGAGCCTACAGACACTTGGAAGAATATGGAAAACTTTTCAATGTAAATCTACATGTCATGTTACATATTGTAAAATTTTCTTTTACAAATTTACTATTCTACAATAGAAAATTACGTTGATTGTTTTTAAGATATTTTTGCATATTTCGAAAATGAAAAAAGACAGAAATAATTCAAAAGGATAAAAGTGATAATAAAAATAAATAATTATATTTAAACTATAATTCGAAATTTCATGTAAAGAATATATTACAAATGTTGCGTCTCTGTGTCTGATATAGTAGCGAAGAAAAAACAAATCGTGTTGTGTCAACGTAAGCACGCTATAATTCTACAGAATTTAATATAAGAAATATTTCTCACGAAATGTCATTTAATATATATAATTTTATTTTCAAGCTGCTCAAATCTTTATGTATAAAGAACGTAGTTTATTTGGGATGATATTAGACAAGGGAGATATACACTGGTTTCTAGATCGCTCCTGTAACCTATAATTAACGATCAACATTTTCTTTGCAGATGTCCGATACCTTTCATAATTACGTAAGCATTGCAACATCAGCAGAGTGATTTTGCAATTATATACCGCGAATGCACTTTCTGTTTCTTCTTTTTTTTTTTCATTATCGCTAGTAAATTTCTATACAGAAATTACGTAATTTAAAAAAAAAAAGAGTATATATTTCATCTTTCTAATAGCTCTTCCTTAGTTTTTTATCATTCTGAAGAAAAAACAAAAGTCATATATGATATTTTTACGTGTAGATGTTTATTTCAGATTAGGTTAGGTTAAATTTCGTACCCAATGGTTCAAAACCGATTGGAGTGCCTTTCACGGTTCTTCATGACCGTCAACTTTGCTTGCGACATGGGCCAATCCTTTAGGTCTTTGACTCTTGGAAACAAGATAAAAAAATAAATATACTAAAGGCAGTGAAAGGCGACTCTGTGGAACGGAATGATTTATCGATGACATTGGAAAATGAAAGGAAAATATTTCCAATAAGATATTGTCAATTATTTAAGCCGTTTTACATGATTAAGGGAACAAGTGATTCTTTATATTTTTTGTAATATTTCATAAAATAAAATATTTAGTTATTTGATTTATCTAGAAATAAAACACACAGAGAGGCTCTACCATACACCATGGAATTTTCGAAATCTTATTTGCGGATTGAAAAAAAAATCATATTAATGTTTTTAAAAAAAGAATTCCGAAAGGTAATTACCTTGACCGTTTGTCAATATTAAATCATCGTTTAAATCGGCGGAGCTCATTTTTAAGTTAAATGGCTCAAATTATTCCAGGATTTGAAATAGATACTTTTTTAAAACATATTTATTGAGCAATATTACAATCTGTCACAATTAGGGACATTTATAATAGTGTTTAGAGAACACATTCACATTCTATTTACAATAAACAAAACAGAAAAATAATAATACTAAAAGTAAATGTATATAAACAAAAATAACTAAACTAATAAAAAAAACACAACTTAAACCCGATCATACTTTTTGTACAATATTTACAGAATTTCTTCACTCAGGAAAACACTGAGCCAAGCCTTTCTTCGCACTCGTGGGAGGAAAGGTAGGAATCTAGGAGATCCCAGCGCCTCTCACTCGTAGACCCGTAGAGGCTGAGCAGAGGCAATATAAAAGACTTACATGGCTTAGGTGAAGAATCTGGCCATTGCCAGAACTCCAATATCTGTTTATTCACAGAAAGTTTCTTCAGTTCAAGTCCTTAGGCCCATATAGTTTTCAGGATTGTCTTGTAGATAAGTAATTTTTTTTTCAATAGAAAATTTAGATTTTCTGTTCAGTAGTTTGTATAGTTGGCCGTATCATCGGTTGAGTTCTTGTCTTTTGAGTCAAGTATGTGGGTTCCATATTAGTCTTCGGTCTAAAAGAAAGCTAAGATACCGGACTGTTGTTAAATTTATAATTAAAAAAATCAAAATCAATTACGTGTATGTTTATTAAGAGCGATTTTTATTTTTGATCATAAGTGATAGAAATCATATTCTCATTATTATTTTTTAACAAAATATTTACAATCAAAAGTTTCTAAACTCATCGTTGAACCCATCGATGTCATCAGATAACTCTCTAAACATGACGAATCAATGTCATCGATGGATTAAGTCTAGGAATTTGTTACCCAATAGCGTGTCAAAATCAAGTTTAAAAATTGCTGGACCTAGCTAATACTTGAACAATACTTTGTTTTGTAAAATAATTCATTTGTCTCATTTTATCTAGCTGAAAGTATAACAATAATTATTTACACATAAATAATGTATGAGTATGGAGAAACTCTCCTAGGTTGCACCCAGTCTTTATTAAGTGGATACTCTTATTAAACAATTATTTAAGAAGAAAAACCTGATGGTTGAACGTGATCCTGACCCGATCATATCCATCCACAACCGTTGAACAGTACTTCCTAACAAAGTACTGAACCCAAGACCCTTCAAGGGTCATAGATGTATCTCCAGGTTGTTTTTTATAAATAATGTATATTGTAAATAATACATTATTTATGCAGTATGTTTAATCATCAAGTATTCCACAACAGTCCTTTTATAAATTCAGTATTGTTCTTGCGTTCAAAGAATTTAACTTTCAAATATCTTCAAACGATTATCGAGGGTGCACCGTGGCCTTAGCCATTTGCTTTCACAAATTTGCATAATCAAGCATTGCAGATCCAATTGAAATTAATTAATCAACACTCAATCGACAAAAAGGATGTAATTTTTTTAATCTCTTGCATATTCTAGGAGCTAATTAGCATTTGTGTCATAAATTAATAATTTTTATTAACTAAATTGTAATTTTACCATTTAGGTTTTAATTAATATTAATTTAAGAGATTTGTTGGATCATTAATTTTAGGTTTTGACAATACTTTGACTTAAAAGGGTTGGTAATCGTTAACCTGATTTGTAAAGATCTACGCTAAAAACCTAAGTAAAAAAATAATTGATCGAATGAAAAATAATGCCGCATATATGTTTGTATTGAACTTAAAAATTATTAGAAAAATACTAGGGGTGGGTGGCCGAGCAGACTAACAAGTGTGTCGAAAACTCGTTGCTCGGCAACCTGGATAAACCAAAGTTTAAATGATGAAATAAGTATGAGTTCGCCATTTGGTGCCGAGGAGGGCGGTGACTTTTTAACTCTGGTATCCTCCGCCCCCTCCTCTAGCCTAGGAAACAATCGTGTACCCTAAAAGGTAAGAATGGAGGGAATAAAACAAAAGTTTAGAAAAATATTGATTTATATCGATTCCGGTATTAATATTTTTTTTATCAGCATATAAACGTTTAAAGTAATTGTGATTAGTGTTGAATGATTTCTGTTTAAATTGCAAAAGATAATGTTTGGGTTAAATAATATCGATATTTTTTCTAAGTTAATTTTGTAAAAAGGGTTGAAGCTTCATTTGGAAAGATAATTTCAAACTGTATTGCAGAGTTAAAACTATTTCTATTAATACTGTTCTAAATGTTTTTCTTTTTTAATAGTGGTTTTGTCCTTATTTTATTATTATTAAAAAACACTTTATTCAAAAATATTACAATTTGTCACAGTTAAGGACACTTATAATAGAGTTCAGAGATTGCATTCATACCGTTTTGTCCTTATTAACATTATAATTTAAATTATTTCATATACATTTTTCATAACATTTTTTTAGTTGTTTTTTTTAATTGAAGATAGTATTTTTTTTTTAAATGATCATGTTTCACCTGTTTTTACAACATATTAATACTGTTTATAAAATAATATATTTTTCAATTATTTAATACTAAAATATGTAATTGAAATCCCTATTATTTTAAAACATTTATTTTATCATCCCTTCTACAGCTCTGTTGGCGATTTACAATTAAATACCTTCCATAACCCTTTTTATTTTAAAGGAAATATTTTACTATTTCTTCGTGGTGAAATTGATTATCTATTAATTTTTTATACTGTCAAATAACTGTTGAAAATAAAAAATAATTGAAAAAACTAAAACATAAACAGTGGTATGATCGGAAATGCAAAAATATTAATGAATGTTTTCAGCAAAATTTAATAAAATATTCTGTTCTATTATTTTTAATTATTTTAAACTGACAATAAGATCATCAGTTTTCAAGATGAAATGTCTTCTCTCCGAACTACAGCATTAGCGCCTTCTAGGATTTGTACTGCAAACCTTCAATGCAGACCTGATCTCAAGGTTGTGTTTCTTTAAAATTGCAATTATTTAGTTTTTAATATATATATATATATATATATGTTGTCATTATAGTCCGAGAGCCCGTGCGAAAAAAAATTGACATTAGTTACTGGCCTAATATTCTTTAAATCAGCCGCCATTTTTTTTAAAAAGCAAGATCCGACTGACAGCCTCTCATTTTTAAATATAAATGTTATAAATATTTAAAAAAATTCTTCAGATAATGTCGATATTATTTCACGGGCTCTCGGAATATTAAGATGAAAGTAAGCAGAGGAGTTAATGTGAACTTAAAAAATCGCGTTTTAGGTATAAGGATGGATAGTACCCAGCAGCACCTCTTTCCAGTCAATATTTTCATTAGGGTAGGAGATCCCTCATCGAGCTCCTTTTCATTCCCTTCATGTTGGGCATGTCAGTAGTGGAAATTGTCGTTTATAAGTCTGTAGATGTTCCCGTGTAGTTTAATAAGAAATCAGGTCTACAGAGTACATATATGTTGATCGATAGATTGATAGTAGTAAGTCATATATATATACTATAGTCATAAAGAGAGCTGCTTTTGTTATACTTAAAATTTTGGATTGCAATAATTGTAGTTTTGGCAAGTGCCTCTTATTTGGTGAACTGTAACTTTGAGAGATTTAAGTACATATCGGTTTGAATAGGTATGTTATTTATTTATTTTTATCTAATTTCCTATTTTTATTTGAAAAACTGTAAGTGCAGTACTTTCAGTCACCTGTTTAAAGTCTATCTTTTCATTCTCACATGTGAGCCACAGATTATCTTTCTGTGCAATATTAGTCCAAGGCAACGTACCATGTTTGTCTGAACAATTTGATTCTTCGCAATATAAACTGATGGGTACGTGTCTCTCCAAAGTGGTAATGTTATACGTTGTGCTCTGTCATGATTTAACCATATTTTCCAAATTGAATACCAATTTAATTTAAAATAATACAATACAAATTTTAAAAATATTGAGATAAGTAGTTATTCTGTTTTTTTGTTATAAATTATTTTTTTGTGGAAGGCAAAGATATTGTTTTTTTTAATATTTTTGGGATAATTTATGTTACAATAATATTTATTTATCATTTAAAATAATGAAATTTAATTTTTAAAGTCATTGTTATAATTTTCTGAGATCCATTGTCTAAAAATATGTTGGAAAAGGGATTTTTTCTCAATAAATCTTGTTAAATGTTGCTTTATGTTTAATTAGAACGGTATTAGTTATTTAATTCAATTGAGAAGGAATCAATAATATATATACCTATATATATATAAAATCGTAAATACATTACTGATGAATAATTATGTATTTTTAAAATTGTGAATGGAAAATATCTTATACATATATTAGATACTTATTAATGATATCATATCGTTTCATAATCAACCGTATAGATTTTATGGCAATAAACAATTTACGTTTCAGGATGTAATTCTCTGTATATCTATATGATTATTTTTTTTTCATATCTGGAATTGTTATATCCATGTTGTTTATATTTTGTCTTTTTGTTATCATCCATTTTTTTTAACAGAATTAACAATATATTTTTTAATATTATGTTCTGTTATTGTTTGTTGGGGGAATAAAGCTTAACTTCGATGTCATCAACGAATCGTGTAATCGTGTAGGAAATGTTTAACCAGGGTTTGTGCCCTGAACTAGTTAGGTTTGAGATATAAAAAGAACATTCTTGTAAAATGTGGATGGTTGGAAGTAAATTATTACAGTGTTGGCATTTCGGTGGTGGCTGTTTGCTAATAGGATAGAAATGAGTCAGATTGGTATGTCCTATTTTAAGTCTGGTTTACGACCATCCCTTTACTGTTTTTTTTTTTGTTTTTTTTAAGTGAATTAGATTTATCCGTCAGATCTCCGATGTTACACTCGGGTAAAGTCGGCTGGAGTCGACTAATTGAAGTGTTATGGCGTATGGATTAAAATATTTAAAAAACTAAAATTCGGACCTACATATTGTAAGCGATGGTATTGTTCATAATTTCAACCTCTTTGTAATGAGGTATTATTCAAAATCTTAACGCGACGCCGTGTTAAAGAGGCGAAAAGTTTATTGAAAATCTGGACTAAAATATCAAAACAAAATTAAAATCGGGCCTACATAGTGTTGGTGAGGGAATTTCATCATCTATATAATCAGCTATTATTTATAATTTATATTTCATATTATTAATCTCGCTTTGTTCGTGTTTTCACTTCTATCGTGTGGTTTAAAACATATCTTAGGTTGTTTTTTTTAATATCTTTTAATTTTCTTTTTACGGGCTTTCATTCCACATTTATTTCCTATAATGTCATATTTCTTTTTTAAGGGAAAGACATATTTTGTGGCGTTGTAATGGCAGAGCCTTTGCTTGAAAGGATAAGTGCTTAGCCGCTATATCTGCTAGCTCAGTAACTATGGTTCATGTATAACTCGACATCCGAATACAATATACTACTTTTCTTTCTAAAAAAATATTTTTCGAGCATATTTAGATATGTATAGATTTTGGGGAAGTTTGATGTTTTGGGTATATTTTATTCATACCTTTTATGGACTATTATGTTCTTTCTTCATCACATAACTCATGATACTACTATACCCGATTTTTTACCATACACTTCATTCCATTAGCATTGTTTTATTTACTTTGTTATATTTTTATAGCTTCCCAATCTTTGCATAACTGAAACATCGGAACTTAAGATTAAGCATAGGTTTACTATTAAGAAATATCCGTAGAACATTTCATCTAGTGTTATCCAAAATTGCAAAGTGCGAGACCAAGATCGAT
Source organism: Nezara viridula (assembly GCA_928085145.1). NCBI lineage: Eukaryota > Metazoa > Arthropoda > Insecta > Hemiptera > Pentatomidae > Nezara > Nezara viridula. The sequence goes on along the minus strand of OV725080.1, from coordinate 148,072,037 downwards.
TTTCAGAATAAAAATAAGTGCAAAATAGTTAATAATGCTTGACAATTTTATAATTGGTAATTGGTTGACTGTCGTGGATAATGAAGAGAAGAATAGTTGGGGTGGTCAGTCAAAAAGGAAGGCAAAAATAAATGATAATATTTATTTTTTACATAAAAATATTATCATTCATTTTTGCCTTCCTTTTTAACTGACCACCCCAACTATTCTTCTCTTCACTTGACAATTTTAGTTACTATATATAAAAAATTGATATAACCAATATACTTTTTAACTGTTCTTAATTTTTCATTCGGGCTTACTTAGGTTTCTCCTATCTAAAAAAATACTGTAATATCTCAATAGTAATAAGCTAATAGGTGACTGCAAGACTGTTGTGAAACTCTAGGGCAAGACCAAGACTGTTCGCAAGACAAAGACCCGTCTTGGTCTGACGTTTTGGCAATAATAGTTTCATCTCATTCGTTCTCTATTGAAATTTCGACATGACGTACCATACTTCCACTACGGGCTGTTACGTATCGTTCGAGTTATGTCAAGGATCTAAATGAGAACACCACATATCCCGTTGCATTGGCCGCAGACATGGCTGAGGATGCTATTGGCCGATAGTCACGCAGCCAGTTGATGACCACTAACTAGAGCCGTTCACTTTTGATCCGTTCCCCTGCATTACTTGCATCGTTATTGCCATGACGACAAGTTCCGGATACCATTCACATATCTCTGAAGGTTTTACAATCGCTATATATATATATATATATATATATATATATATATATATATATATATATATATATATATATATATATATATATATATATATATATATATATATATATATATATATATATATATAGCTTTAATTGATTTACGAAAGCCCTCATGAAGACCTACAACTTAGCTCGAAACGTAGGCTATCCGATTATTAACATTATTCCCATCACTTCTCCTTGATCAGAAGCACGATTGATATTTTCCTTACTATTACAATAAATACTTTATTCACTCACGAAATTTTCATCCTCAGGTACACCTATTTCGTAACTGTGGTCTACTTTTCTATAAATAGGTAAGTAATAAATACTAAAATGGTAAGCAATAAAAAAAGAATTATATTCTGTTAAACTTGCCGCTTATTAAAAGAGAAGGTAACTGCTCATAAAGTTGTGCAATAGCTCCAATCTCCTCTGAGATTTACGGTCGGCTGAACAAATCGATGAAAGCTAAGCTGCTCGCTTTGGTCAACTACTACCATCCGCTATCGAAAGCTATCTCCACATCTAAGATAGCGATTCCACTTTCGGCGTCTCTCTCGCTAAAGGTCAAGGCTCAACGTCCCAAGACTTCGGTTGTTTCTTTCTTATTTTTACAATTTACCATATCATAGTTAAATAGATATTAAGCATATTTTGGAAATGTAAAAATATCTTAAACTTATAATATATATTTAAATATGAGAAATAATATCTACTCCTGTTTTAATGTCTTTGTTTTTCGTCACGCATATTTTTATGATTATTCATCTTCCAAAGAGAATGTAAACAAGGACGTGGGCTCACCGATTTCAGTGGAAACTTTTAATAGTGATACAAGGTCGAAAAATATTAGATCCACGTCCAATGGTTCTTGCCAATGCGCAATAGAAGCCGAAAAAAATATATAATTTCAAATAAAATGTATGTTACTTATGTACCCGAATTTTTGTTTGTTATATACCAATCAATTCCGTTTTGTGCAGAATAAAATAAATAAATAAGGTTAGTAGTATGAAATATAAATTATAAATAATAGCTCATTTTAAAGAGGATGCAATGCTGAACAATACTCTCGCTTACAATATGCAGGTTCGATTTTTAGTTTCTGACTTTTTTTAATCCATATCTTCCGTTACATTCGTTATCATTTGATTTTCGATACTATTTTTATCTTTTTGCCTCTATAACATCGTCCGCTCACCCACCAGGTTTTCCCCCTTAATCAATTATTTAATTAAAGGTACCCACTTTGTAGAGGCTGGTTATGCCCCAGGAGGGTCTCCCTATCCCAGGATCTTCTCACGGCCATGGAAACAGAATAAATATTTTTTCTGCTATGAGCCGAGATTCGAACCTGGTACCTACGTTGTATTATATAATGTGTTCTAACACTTATATTTATTTACTTCAGTAATTAAGAAATATAGATGATTTTCTTTTTTTTTTTTTTTTTTTTCATTGATTTCTAACTAAAAACAAAAGAGGAATTGCTGTAAAGGCACTCAAGATGAGTGATTACAGATAATTTTAGCTACGAAAAGCAACCTTGCCATTAACGTATGGATAAGTTATGCAAAGATACATTAATGATTCCACTACCTTCGACGATGATGTAGTCTTCATTTCCCGCTCGTCCTAGAAGACGTCCTCCGCCTTCCTGGACCGCTCAGAAAGAAGACTCCTCGCCGAAATGTCAAGGTGGTGCAGTCCCCCCTTCGGCAAATATTGCCAAATGCCAACGAAAAGTCTTTCGCTTCAGCATTCCGTTCAACCGGATCTTCTTCGAGGCCTACGGCTATGGTTCTTTCTCAGGAATGCTTTTTCATTTGCGGAAAAAAGAAATCAGCTTGAAGGATTTTCGATTGCTTTCAAAGAATGAGCATCCAAGGATAAAACTTTCAAAGTGAGCAGTGTATAAACTTAATTCGTTTTGTAGTGTTTAAAAAAAAAAGTAATTGTAATTCTTTTAATTAATATTAAGGAAATTCTTCATTAAAACATAAGCCAGCTTCAATTAAATATTAAATTTTACCAGTTCCGAATTTAATATAATATGTAGACATTTTAACTCTTTATTTATTGTTCACTATTTAGTTTGCTTGGTCATTTAAAAAAAATAAACAAATATTATGCCTTGCTTTAACACAAACAGCTTGACATATATTTCCTTAAATAAGCTGTCTAATAAAATCAGCATTTCATAAATTTTCAATATTATATTTAGGTATGCTTGTGTCTAAGATGTTTATTTTACTTCAAGTACATTTTATTTTTATTTTTAATTTTTTATGGGTATATATATTTTTTTCTTTTTTATTTTGCCACGGTGCTTCTAATATTTTATTTTGTTCTTATTTATATGCATCCTTTTATTACTTTATTTATTTATATTTTTGTACATACGGTGGGAATTTGCACTATCAACTCTATAACTTGGAAATATCAAATTCTTGCAGCCGAGTTAAAAGATCTGTACAGACTGAACAAAATGCCAGTAAAGATTTTAGTGATCTCTAGTAATGGGCTGATTCCAAAATCCACTGAAGAAGCTACGGAGAAGTTGGGCCTCTCAACAGCTAAGATAAATGAAGCCCAGAAAGCTGTGCTGCTGAACACTGCGAGAATTGCAAGGAGCTTTATAAATATCCAATAAAACTACAAAAATTGACGTGAAGTGGTTGAAGTTAATTCATCCCCACTTCAAGAAAATACCTTTTTTAAAGTGATAAAGAATAAAGAATAATTATAATTATAATGCGATAATAAAAAGGGGTCTGTATCTTATTATTACTTCATAGAACAAGTTTTTCAACGCTTAACACATCTATATTGTCGTTTCGACAAGTTTAGAGACGATTTTAATGACATCTATTAGCGCTAAATTTAGGAATTTGCATGTGTATTGAATGTGTATCATATATATTTAAATTAAACCAAAAATTAAAAATTTATAAATAGTTCTTACAAATGTTGAATAAATATAAAATATGAACAAATATATTATTCCATCCGTAAAGAATACATTTGGGATGTACTTAAGTTTTTATTTTTATCTCGCGCTTTAGGTATCGAGTGTTTTATTTACTTGTTATATCTATATCGATATTCCTATATTACGTCGTATGACACAAGTATCGATTGGGATGCGCTGATGAAACTTCGTGACGTTGTAAGCTGTGAGAGGGAAAGGAGTTGCGTAACTAGTGGCCGGAGACCTCCTGACCCGCGCAGGTTTCACCTGACCCGTTGGACCGGACTATGTACCACATTCTTCCAGTTATGAGAGGCAGTATTATTGGATATGTCCTTTGTTATCCTCCTGTCTATTCCTTGGCGCAGGGATGTCAAAGCGAAAAACATATATCGATATTGTTCAAACAAGTTAGTTGTTAACTCCTCAATGTTGAATTGAATTTTTTTTTATTAGTTCAAAATTAATACATTCTGCTCCATTAGAGGGCATTAATATTAGATCTACATTAAATGCTCATACAATATGCACATACCAATGATTAATAAAATAGAGATAATGAACAAAAATAATTGTAGAAAAAAAAAAAAGAAAATTAAGTATGGAAACTAAATGAAATTAAAAATAGATAAAACACATTCACACCTAAAATTGAAATAATAACTGTTATATAAAAGCATGTTTTTATTTCTATTCACTGAGCTAATTTTATCGATTAAATACACCAATCGATTGAATCCACCACCAAATAACAGCAATTTATTAAGTTTGTCAAAAGTTAACTTAAAAAAAGTCATGTTTTAGATTCAAGAAAAAAGTTTTAGTCCGTGGTACAGACTCTTTTTATCAAATTGAATATTTAATAGCTGGCCGTTGCGTTATAAAGGAAGGAGATGGTCCAGAGTGGCGGTCATAAATAGACTAAAATAGTAACAAAACTATTTTATTAAAATCCAACGTTTCGACCCGACTTTGCAGGTCTTCTTCAGGGAGGTGTGTTCAGCTAGGAATTTCACTTAGAACTGGAGACTCCTGGAAACTCAGTTCTAAGTGAAACACCATCTCCTTCTTTTTATCAAATTATTAACATCCGCCTGAAATTCGTGAATGGCTTTATGCCACAGTAACCTGCAACTATTTTATTTACGAAAACTCTTGGAATTGGGGCGTTTTTAATCTCGAGGTCAGCAAACTTCGTCTATTTAATTAGGTACTAAAAACTTTGGTTTCCAGTTGGATCATAAGATGATTTGATCACAAAAAACGAGAAAAAAGGTGGCCCTCAAAAATATTGGGCCATTCGGCCTATACAACCTCGTTATTTTGGTATTTTGGAGGTCTAGGTCACGCCAAACGGCTCAAAATTTTCGGAGGCCACTTTTTTTCTTAAGTTTGCCTTCAAATTATCTTACGATTCCAGTGGTGAGCAAATGGTTATTTACAAGTTTTTTGTACCTAATTTAATAAACAAATTTTGACTATCTCCAGATTGAAAACACCCCAATTTGGAGAATTTTTGTAAATAAAACATTTGTTCGTCACGATGAAATGAAGCTATTTATAAAGTTTCAGACGGATGTTAATAATTTGATAAAAAGAGATCTGATACAGCGGGCTATTGATTCATTTCGAAGGTTACAAAAAATTAGAAAATCTAGTGTGTCCACTCACACGAATTTCTTACGGAATTATACGTTAAATATTTCCATTAAAAAAAAAATTAATTATAATCATTTTCTTGAACATTGGTCATAAAAATGATGAAAGTATCACTTATTTAATTAACCAAAGCAATGTACACGAGCACCTGAACCAACATTAAAAGTCAACTTTTAAAATACAATACACTGTAACTGTTATTTAACTTGTTACACAGCTGAAACAGCTTTTTTTTTTTTTTTTTTTTTTTTTTTTTTTTTTTTTTTTTTTTTTTTTTTTTTTTTTTTTTTTTTTTTAAATAAACTTAAGAAAAAAGAAGCTAACCTCTCCTCTCATAATATGAGGTTTTACGTTTTATGATACGAAAAATCCGAAAATCGAATGGAAATATAAATTCCCTTACGCCTTCCGCGTCTTTTATCGGAGACTACTGAAACAATTGTTTATATTTTTTTAATTTAAGAAAAACTACTTAATACATTTAGAGTTGGTGATTCGTACAACAAAATATCGAGCAATTTGGTTTATCTAGGAATAAAATTTGACTAAAATTCATAGCTCATTGCACTTTAAAATTGTCAAAAGGTAAGAAAAATCCTAAAGTTCTGTCATCTGCTCACAAATCTTAACCTCAGACTAAAACTAGTTGTTTTAAAAAAAATTCTACATTTTTCTCTTCTTAATACTTGTCGCCTCACATATCTTAACATTACCAAATTTTTTTTACGTATTCTATACTTCTAAGTATCGTAGAATTTGTAGTGTCAAGATGATTAGCTATTTTTAAACTTTATTTAGATTATCGACTGACCTTTACTATTAATCTAAAAACTTTTTGCTTTCTAAAAATAACTTTTTATCAAATAATAGCAGTTGTAACCTTCAACTGTTAATCGAAATGAGCATTTAATTCTATTTTAAGTATTCGTTTTCCAGTTTTTCCAGTATTCTATTTTAACATACATTTTATTTAAATACAATTAAAAAAAAATTTAAATATTTTTGAACATTAAATGCTTTTGCGTTGTTAAACATATGAACAATCACAACATGTGATGTAATTCGGATTACTTATTTTCTTGAGAATATGAACAAGGAAAATTTCTAATAATATGAATTAACTAGCACCAAAACCGCAAAACTGACTTGTTAGCGCTTCAAGCGGCACCATTCTATGAATCAGCCACATTGTTTACCTATTTTTAATATTTATCAACTCGAATTAATGCTAAAATAGTTCTACTCATAATGAAACCCTGATTAAATGGACCTAAAGGAACTAATTAATAAATAAATTAAATTGAATTTCTGTATTTAATTTTGATCAATTCTTTTTCTTTTTCTCCGTCATCATTTCTAATACAATAATGCAATACAGTAATTTTCTAATACAATATTAAGTGAAGTATTTTTCTGGGAGGATTTGATTAATTATAAGTGATATTTATTATATATATATATATATATATATATATATATATATATATTATATATATATATATATATATATATATATATATATATATATATATATATAACAAAAATATTAAAATTGTTTTAAGTTTTTAATTCTGTCCTATTCTCTACACAACTTATGCAGTTGACATCACAACCCATCTTAACACAATTATCATCCCATATTCTTATAAGAATTGTGTTATCAGTTAACCAATACCCATTTATAACAAACTTAAGGCCTATCAAAACCGACTAATATCTAACCTTGTATCGTCTAATATTCCTAACAATCTTCCTTTGCTTCTGAAAATAAGATGGTATCGGAACCTCCTAATGTACATTTATTATTAAATTGCTACTAATGATTAGTTTCTCTAAACGTCTGTCCATATTTTTTTATACTCTGGGTTTGAAATCGATAATTCAAAAAATAAAAATAAAATCTGATCAAAATTTTTATCTAGAATTTTGAAAATCATTTGATGAATTTTATTAAGAACTATCTTTATTTTTTTTTTTCATAAATGATAAAAATCATATCCTGATCATCATTTCTGTACAAAAATTTTACAGTTAATAATAATTATTATTTCTTGGAAAAAATAGTTAACAATTTCAAACCCTGATTATAAAAGTTCAAATTTACTTGTTATGTTTTTGATTAATATAATTGTAAATTACTTTAAACATAATAGTAAAAATATTTAAACAGTCATAAGCAAAATTTGGTATATGCAATGAACAAAACAGAGTTCAACAAATAATTTATAATTGAGTGTAAAAAGTTCTATTTAAACCCTCGACCCTTCGAGGCATCTGAAAAGAAGATGGCCTCGTGATCTACTTATGTAAATATATTATTAGAGTGCTACCAATGGGTAGTTTCTCAACAAGCGTTTTCTTGTGATTGTTTTATTACTGTGTGCATATTTACTAGTTGTATTTTTTTTTTTTTTTTTTTATGATACAGTTGTAAATATCAATGAATAAAAAAAAATATCGTTCGAGAGAACTTATCTTGGAGAACTTACCTTAATTAAGAGATAAGGTATTTCATTATTAATACATTACAATATACCTACCCAAATACCCAGATACCCATACTCAATTGGATTGGTATTACAGACTCTCTCCCCAAAGCACAAGTGGTTTAGACAGACAGGTCAACGACCCAGCTCAGCGTGTGGTGATCGCCTGCTGAGAGTTGGCTAATATCGTTACTTACCTGAAAGCTTGCCTTATTTTATTTTTATTTAGTATATTGTCATTTTTTATATTTGTTATATATATATATATATATATATATATATATATATATATATATATAATATATAACGAATGTAAAAAAATGACAATATATTAAATAGAAATAAAATAAAGCAAGCTTTCAGGTAAGTAACGATATTAGCCAACTCTCAGCAGGCGATCACCATATATATATATATATATATATAATATATATATATATATATATATATATATATATATATATATATATATATATATATATATATATATATATATATATATATATACGTATATATATATATATATATATTTCATTTATGTCCTACAATTTTATTCGTGTCAAATTTTTGATAATTGTCTGTGTTCATGCATAACTTAATCTGATTAAACGAAAAGCAAACTAAATTTATGCAAAAAAAAAAAAAAAACTAGAGGACCGATTGCTAAAAAAAACAACAAAGCGTCTTCAGTTCGATTTTTTTATGAAAAATTCTTATTATTATCAATTTCTTTAAAAAATTATTTGGATTATTTTATCTGTCATGCTGAATTATTACCTGTCATGCTCATAAATTATTTAATTTAATTACCCATTGTGGATTAAAAAATGAAATACTAATTTTATATGTATTTCACAATAATTTTACTACTTTATTTAACAAACGATGGGTCAATATGATGAAGTGATAAGACTTGTTGAGAAACTATCCACTGGTAGCACCCTAATAACATATCTATATTCGGAGATCACGAGACCATTTTCTTTTCAGACTCCTCGGAGTGTTATTAGGAAACAAAGAGAAAGCAGGATTAGAAATGAGAGGATTCGAATGGTTCAGAAGTTTATTATGGATGATTTTAAGTAAGGAATATTGTGGGTTTTACAAAATTGTAAAGATTACATACGAGAGGAATGCAATTTTTTAGTGGAGCACCATTCGTAAGTACAAATTGGTCTTATTGTAGTCTTTTGTAATTAACTCAAAGCTTAGAGCGTTTGTCAATTAAGTTCTGGAGTTTTCGGAAACTATTGTTGTTTCAGTCTGGCATGAAGATTCCAAGTTAGACGTTTGTCCAAGTGGAGTCCAAGGTATCGAATTTGTTTAACAGGGATAAATGGGTTATTATTAAAAGATGCTATAGGACAGGAGGTCATAGGTTTACGGCGAAGGGTAAAGGTGATTTGATGAAATTTATTTTAATCCTCCAGTTTCGACACCATTCCTCAAGGTTTGTGATATGTGATTGAAGAGTTTGGGATGCAATGGTTAAAAGTAATTTAAACTATTAAAAATATCAACTTAAATAAAGGGTTAATATATACAATATTTACAGACATTCATTGAAGAGAACTCCGTGCCAAGCCCTTTCTTCTTCCACATATAGTCTAAATAGGGCCTTATTACAGTTATGTATATGAGTCTTTTGAAATTAATTGAAAGCTTCGAGGTTTTGTAAGTGCTGAAATATTCGAGCAGTCTCTTGTCGTTTCAGTGTGATATAAGAATTCCATGTTAGACGATATCAATAAAATGAAAAAAAAAATATTAGAAATATTAATAACATATCAATACGAGTAAATAAGTAGTTATAGGCCTCGATGAAGCCGCGGTGGACCTATACTGGAAATTAAAAACAAAACATAAAAAGGAAGATAAACATCATTTATTTATGAGAATATATGAGACAATACGCAATAAAAGGCGAGCATGACATTTGATTTAAAATACTTTTTCATTTTTCTAGCGGGGAATTCGATTTCACCTTTCGTATCAATAACTCTATTGCTTTTTCCAGGTAGTTTCATATCTTCAACATTCAATTGATACCGAAAATAAAGGCGAATCCAGATACGAAATTGTTCTAGAAATGCCTTGATAAAAAACAAGATTGATCAAATGTAGAACACACCTTATATTTCTTTAATTCTCTAGAACTGGGTTCTCCATTCTTTTTGGTTCGCGAGCAACGTTGAGACCTCCACAAAGTCCTGCGGTCCATAGCTTGTGATGAAAAACAATCTTTTTCTTTAAATAATACAAGCTGTGACATGAACTTTATAACAGTAACGAGTCATGTAATAAATGTTGAAGTTTGATTGATTTACTAAATTTTAAATTTTAACAAGTCATCAAAATACTTTCGTGGGCCGTGTGGGGAGACTCCGGGCCCTAGAATATTGGTTAGATGAGGATCTTATTTATTTATTTTTTAATTTTATTTTTCTAATGACACCTGCCTGAAGTGACTGACAACCATGGAGTGTGCTCTCGAGAACTAGAAGTTGGAGTAAGTTGTAGATAGACGTGAGGAAGAGGAGTGACCAATGGCGTCCTTTCCTATGTTGTTTATATATTTGTAGTTAGCGATGAGATCTCTCATCTTCCTTTGAGTCTCCTACGAGCCTCAGTGTAGATCCAAATGGGCTTAAGTAAATAAGTGCATGTATTCAATTTCTATCTAAAAAGGGGAGTCTACAATAAATATTTTATATAATTTCAACCATTTATGTTTGAAATCGTATATTATTTTTCTCGGCTCCTAGGGCCCATAATAACGAACGGCGGGATATTTCTAATATTTTTCAATGTAGTATCACCAAAAAAAAAATTGGTTGAAATCTGTGACCCACTGACAGTAACTTCGCCTTGTAAGATTAAATTTCGAATATCTTGAAAGTAGCGAATATAATAGTCTTAGTCATAGGTTAAGAGTTCTTGTTTTGTTCATAAATATGGATCCTATGTCATTCTTCTGTCAAATATCAATCCAAAATATTGAATTTTATCTGTCTGAGGAATATGGTCATTGAAGAGGTAAATAGCAGGGAAAGTTTCACGTCAAAGGGTATAGGTAATATGTTGTGATTTGTCAAGGTTAAGTCGAATTTTTTAAAAGTAATATAGTAGTAATATCACTTGTCAAGATTGTTGTATCATCTGCTTAAGTTGCGGTCAGAATATTGAAACTATATGGAATATCTTGGGTGTAATAAATATTGTTTTTTTATTTTGTAATATATTTTTTTTACCTAAAGAAAGAATTTTCAGTAATCTTTAGTGACGCCACGAAATATAAGTCTACATCCCCATGCAAAATTGGAAACTACCTTCGAATCGCACACCTAGAATTTACTTATGAATTAATTTATTCAATCATTTCAATTTATAACATCAATAATTTTAAATATTTTTATTAGAACAGTATTCTCCACTTCTTCCTATACGCTTTCAAATTTTCTGTATGCAGCTTTAACAATTTTATTTATTCATTTGAAATTTTTGTAATTATTTTAAATTAGGTCTCTTGCCGACGACAATGGCACTCATTATTATTTAGTGCCTCATTAATTGATTCGAGCAATATGCTCTGTTGATCTTAACCTCTTCGCTTTCATGTCACGAGATATAGATTGACTAAATCATATAAGTAGTCCTTTATTGGACAGAAACCTGTTCTTTTACCAATAAATCAGAACTGACTTTATCGTAGCTTCACATAGGGTTGTTGTTTTTTTTGTAGTTTTTTTTGTTGACTTTTGGTTGGCTATAACTCCATTTTCGCGTGATTATCACCTTATCCAGTTCTCGAGGGCTAAGTTTAACAGTATTGGCATCAGTCCCAGTCTCAAACCTGTTTTGGAATGTAACACGTCTTCGTCAATCTCTTGAGTCTCACAATTCCTGAGACTCCTACCTCAGTCACGAAAATTCAGTAAAGCTTCAGTCCACGAAACTATAGAAAAATATGATGTATGTTTGGAAAATATACATGTGGGCCATTCTACCAAGATGTGTCATACGCTGTCGACCAGCAATCGCAGTTAATTATCAAATTTTATCTATATTCGACAATAGCTAGTAATTTAATAAAACAAATTAAAATTGAAACAAAAAAAATCTGGTGAGTGAGCGCATCAAACAACTTTCACTTACAACTCTCTTCTTAGCAGAAATAAGTATTCTCAGGCAAATAAGTGAAAATAAAAATTATAGACGCTATAATTATTTATATTTCATTGTGGGTATTGTCGTTTGTATAAGTATCCTTATACATACAAATTTTAATATTTATATATCGGTGTAATTTATACAGTTAAATATTAAATAATAACAACAATAGCATTTATGTAAAATGGATATGTATATTGATATAATATTGTCGGAGTCTGTATTATATTAGTTCATGTTACATATGGAACCTTGTTAAAATCTTTCAGGCGAGCTCGGGTGCGATCAATTACAACTGTTCTCCGTTACGATTTTTTATTTCTCCTTTAGTTAATTATCAAATTATTTCATATTTTATATTTAACTGTCTTTTATATTCGAGAGTAATGTGAAGTAGTCGATTGTTTCAAATAAAAAAAATTAAAGGTACTTTAGAGGAAGCTAATTTTGAAGATTTAAGCCCTGTTAGAGAACATCAATAAGAAAAAAATACATTTAATTTAATAATGCCTAATTTTACACTGATATAATAAATTTCATTTTCGTACGGCTTTTCGTTTTTGAGCAAGACCGTTAACACACAGACCATTTTCCGGGACTTCGTTATTTGGACTCAAAGGAACTCAAAACGTGTATTTCCTCTGGAAACTGAGATTCAAAAATTTTAACGATCGCAATACTTTCCTTCACTATATATTACATATATAGGTAAGTGAAAGTAAAAAGGTGTATAACATTTCGAAATGCCATTCCTCCACATTATCTGAACCTAGATTTTCCGAATTTTCATTATCAAACCCTAAATATTCCATTAGAACTTACAGTATTGTCTAATTTAAATTATGATCGAGAAAAAAAATCTCCTTTTTTCGCTAGATTTATAATAGTAAATATGACATCTGAAGAGACGTATTTTTGAAGACTTAGTGTTTTTTATCCACCGAATCAGATTTTTTTGTTGTTTTTTTAATTTTCGCTGGTTCTGTTTCTCTCCGTTCTGAAATACGCAAAAACTCTATGATTTTGTCATTTTTCATCCGATTTCAAGTTCATGTTATAGTTTTACAATAACTTACATCGACATTGCATTTCGATGAATTTAGGCATGTCATCCAACATGCCCGATAAAATCCATAGAGCTCTCAAAAGATGCTGGATGAGGGAGCAATGACTACTACCATATTCAATTTACGACAGCATACTTGTTGTTTGTTGGTATCTCTGACAGGCGTGAGTTGGAAAATAAAGTTTTATATATATATATATATATATATATATATATATATATATATATATATATATATATATATATATATATATATAAATTGGCAAGAAAGGTCAAAAAGTAATTTGTGAGACTTTCTGAGTGATTTAATGACTTTCTGAGCGAATGATATATTTTTGATGTGTAAGCCTTATATTGAATAAATTTTCTGTATATTACCTGCTTCGATTTATTTTTATATTTTTTTTAATGTTGAAATTCCCCGTTGCTGTGTTTAAATTTGTATTATTGCTATGTTATAATGTAATTTATTTTTAAAGATCTGTTAGATGCGGTCGCAAATATTATTAGATCCCTATTAGGAGAAGGCGATATATTTCAATATAGAGAGGCTTGTTACTTAAGTGGACGTCAATATTGTAGCGTCGAATTGGAGCCAATCTGACTTATTGGTTTTGTGTCTCACTGATCCTTCTCTGTTTTTATTATGCCTGCAGTCCAATTGGTGGTACTTTTTTAATTTGTTTTAGCTTAGTAAAGGTTCTAATAATAATTGAAAGGATAGTAATTAAACTAAAATACAATTTATTAAGTAAAATTATTTTATTCATACATAAAAAATTATTGGTTTAAACTTTCCATAAAATGGGATTTTTTTTATTAAATTGATATTAATATTAGTTAAAGTATGTAAGAATCTGTATGCACTTAAGTGTATATTCATTATATTAATATCTAATTTTTTAAATCGTTATTTGTTTTGTTTTTTTAAACAAACATCGTGTTATCTTTACCAATATCCAATTTGTTGATTCAAAACAATTTTCACAATACAAGGGGAGGAGGTAACAGTCATTGGGCACCGATTTTAACCAACTTTGTTTTTGGGTTCTATAATATCAAAAAATATTAGACACTTGTCCTGGCGTTCGTTCCATTGAGCCTTGAGGCCTAAAAATATATATTATGTTGATTACATGAAAAATTATGTTGATTTTTTCGATCGCTTTATTATTATTTTTTGTGAGGAATATGGTAAAAATATTGTAGAAAAGCCGAAAAGTAATTCCAATAATGCAGCAAAAGTAATATTTATTTATAAAGAAGCAAGTTAGATTCGTTTTTATTCTCCTTTAAAGTTCTAGAATACAAATTTTTATAGAAACTAAAATGAAAATGTTAAAATGAAAAAACTACTTGATTTTCCTAGATTTTTTTTTTCCGGCGGTTATCTAAAGCATTCATAACATCTCAGGATTTTCTCTAAAAAACAATCGAAAAGCTGAATTATTGTTTTTTCAACCTATATCAAGGATTTTGGGAGAGATACAAAATATTTTAGAGAGGTACAAATCTCTCTAAAAAATCTTTAATCTTTAATTTTTATTTTATTTTATGATGTATTGAATATTAACACAATGTGCCACACTCAATGGCAATAAGCATTAAAGCTAAAAGTAACCACTGATACAGTATATACATACAAGAAAAATAAATCGAAGTAATTAAGAACAAATTAAAAATAAATAAACAAAATAATAATTAAATAAAAGAATTCAATAAAAATGAACAAAAAATATGACTTCACAATGTAAAGGATATTTTTAAATAGATAATGGTAACAGAATCTGTAAATAACATAAGTAAGTTAAAGGTAAATACAAAAACTTAAAATTAGATAAATAAAATTCTTATAAATCTATGCAATATTTACATTTGACTTTTCTTCCACTTTTTTTCAACAAAGGTTTTGTCTTCCACTTGTGAAAAGCAAAGATAGACTCCAGAAGATCCTAGCTCTTCTCTTCCAGGCACGTCACAGGACTAGAAGCTAGTGGAGATTGAGAGAGGGACACTTGAGCCACAAACATCACTTTAAAAAATATCTTTACTCTAAATGCTGATCAGGTTCAGAAAATATATGATATTTAGATAGCAGTAGTGTGAGTAAAGATATCAAAACAATTTGGATTAACAGACGTATCAATGTGTGGGTGAAGATTTTTTAGGAAGAAACAAAGTTGATAGTGGATTTTAGTATTTCGAAAAACACTTTTTTTTTTCTTTTACTATCTATCCGCACCTGTCATGGTATTGACAATCAGCAGATGTGTTGTCATGATTAGGATTATCAGTAAAGGCACGAGGAAGGATAGTACCCAGCAGCACCTCTTCCAGGTCATTATTTATTTATTTGATTTAGCCGAGGAGATCTCTCATCTAGCTCCTTTTTAGTCTCCTCCTGAAGGGCATGTCAGTCGTAGTCATGTCGTTTATAAGTCTGTTTGTGTGTCCGTGTAGTTTGGGATGAAAACGAGAGTAGAGAGTACGTATGAGTTGTGGTCTATAGCTGGTTGTCGTTAGTCGTTTTGTAAAGTTTTGTTGTTAACGTACCAGAGAGCTCCTGTTATAAGTCGTAAAATTTTGGATTGAAATGACTTAAATGAAATGCGTCTTTTTTGCCGAACCGTAAATCTGAGAGGCGTATGTCCAGATGGGTTTGAGTAGGTAAGTGTATTTATTTAGTTGTTGTCGAACTTTCAATTTCGATTTAGATAAAAGTGAGTACAGTATTTTCAGTTGCTTGTTTAAGGTCTGTCGTTTCATTTTGACGTGTGGGCTCCAGGTCATCCTTCTGTCGAATATTAGTCCTAGGTAACGTATTGTGTTTGTCTGAGGAATTTGGTTATCTCCTATATAAACTGGTGGGCACGTTTCTCGTCGATGTATAAATGTTGTGA
Organism: Nezara viridula; assembly: GCA_928085145.1. Taxonomy (NCBI): domain Eukaryota; kingdom Metazoa; phylum Arthropoda; class Insecta; order Hemiptera; family Pentatomidae; genus Nezara; species Nezara viridula. The sequence continues at coordinate 148,056,027 of OV725080.1, read as the reverse complement.
CCTGTCATGATTTAATCTTATCTTCCAAAGTGAGTACCAATTCAAAAAACACTTAAATACGAATTTTCATAGCAAATAAAAATTTAAATTTAAATAGAAATAGGTTACAAATGCCGAAAAAGACATTATCGGGCCAAAAAAATGTATGGTTTATATTATACATGTAAATCAATATTCCGCAGACCTTAGCATAGCCAGTACATTAACATACTTACATAGGAATGGATTGCATGTTTCGCAAGCACTCTCGCTCCGCGGGGTTCAAGTGCAGCTCCCTCTGGTGGTAATGGATTCGGATCTATTCATGAGCGGGTCTCAGCTGTCGTCGAGAATTATTAAATCTCTCGGGTCGGTGAACTCATTCAATGGATTCAATAGTTCACCTTCGGTTCCGTTGGGGAAAGTTCGCAAGTTCATTTGCATCTGACTTGCCGTTTTATTTACATTTGACTTGACGAGGTAATGACCGAGTTTACTCTGACGAAACATTTTTGAACCTGACGAAAACAATACATCATACAGGTATTGATGTTGTTATTAGCAAGCAATTCACATATAATTGTAACAAAGTGATATAATTAAAACAATTAAATTAAACATTTAGACTTGGTTGAGACCATTTTGTTGAATAAAATAACATTCATTCACAATAATGACAATAGTTATAGCGAGTTCGTTCACCACCACATTTACAGCGAATATATATATTTTTTTTTAATTTATTGATGATATTTACAACTGTATTACAAATAAAAACACATTCAGTAAATGTGAACAGAAGAATATAATAACATATAATAACTCACTTGATGAGAAACTACCTACTGGTAGCACTCTAAAAATGTATTTACAAAAGGAGATCTCGAGCCCATCTTCTTTTCAGACGCCTCGTAGGATTGTCAGGGATCGAAGAGAAAGCAAGGTTAGAAACGAGAGGGTTTGGATGGTTCTGAAGTTTGTTATGGAAGAATAGGTATCTAGATTGGGCCACGTCAGAAATATAAGGAACATTAAGGTCGTTATGGATGATTTTTTTTTGTGACAAAGTAAGGAGCAGTGAGGATTTTATGAAGGATTTTGGATTGTAAGGATTGGATAACGGAGGAATTCGATGGCTTAGTGAAGCCCCAGAGCTCAACTCCGTAAGTCCTAATAGGTCTTATTGTAGTCATGTATATGAATCTTTTGTAATTGACTGGGAGCTTAGACCGTTTGTCTAGCAACAGGCGTTTTAGGATGAGCTTTTCCAGGATTTTGCCTAGGATGGGTAAAAGGGAGATAGGGCGATAGGAGGATGGGTTTTCTGGTGGCTTTTTGGGTTAGAATATATATTAATAAATAAAATTATCACTAAATTATAATTGAAAACAAAAGTATATATAAAAACTGAGGTGTATGCTAAATACCACACGATAAAAGTGAAAATATCAACAAGGCGGTGTTAATAAAATGGAATATTCATTTATTATTTTTGTTTTATATTTACAAAGTAATAAAATTTACTCTCTAACTCGACGTCACGCCAAAATACAATTTTTAATTATAGCTCATTACAAAGAGAATGAAATGCGGAACATTTCCCTTGCTTACAGTATGCAGATCCGAATTTTAGTTTTTGAGATATTTTAATCCGAATGTTCAAATAAACTTATTATCATTTGTTATATTTTTTTTCCGTTTTGCCTCTCTAACACAGCGTCGTATCAAGATACAATTTAGCATAATAGCTCATTACGAAGAGGATGAAACGCTGAACATTTCCCTCGCTTACAGTATGCAGATCAGAATTTTAGTCTTTGAGATATTTAAATCCGAATATTCCAAAATTAGTCTACTCGAGCCAACACCTCGAACATAATTAATAATGTTTTATAATTCATCAGATTTAGGAGCGGGTTGGCTCGTTGGGTAAGGCACTGAGCTCCTTTTCTCTGAAGTACAAGTTTTAGATTTAACCATCTTCCCAAAATCAGCTTATTTTGTTTAACAAAAATCGTCATTTTGGGATTTTATTTTACCAAATACCAAAGGAACTGCTATTTTCACTAGTCCTTTATAACAATACATTTGTATAGTAATTATGATATTTGTTTAATAATTTGACTTATTGTCCCAAACCTTAAATAAGAAGATAAGAAATATGATAGTATATTATTAAATGTTTCCTCCTGAATATAAAGTATTCTTTCCTTGATAATTTATTTTTACATTTTTTTGTTAATATTTATAGTTATTTCTCTATTATTTGTATATATTGTATGAATGAACATTTTCAACCTTAATTGCCTTCAGCAAGTAGCAGATTATATTATTTTTCAATAAAATAAAAAATATGTAAATAAAAATTTATTAATATATCTTATTACTTTGAAAACCTAGCACCTTTTTTATTTTTATTTAAACACGTGTTCCCTTGTTAAGCAGATTATTTTCTGAATGCTTCAATATTTAACTTCAAAGGTTTTCAATGAGCCTCTAGTTAGCAGTTAAGGGAATCTCAAACAAGTAAAATAAAACTGTTTGTTCTCCTCTTTCCTCTTCATTTTATTTTTTATTCGAAGTTGCCACAAAGAGAGATGTTTAAAACTGTCCTTTTATTTTGTTTGCGTCCCTTTGGATGTTTTATATAACTTTCCATAAATGTCTATATTTAATAAAACTAAGAGTAACTAATACTAAAACAAGCAGTTATCTGTAGAGTGTAAATTTTTTTATGACAGGTAATATACCTATAACTGAGAATATAATTAAACCAGCGAGATAAATTTAGATGTAAAAAAGTTATATTTATTTACATGATTTCCCATTTATTTATTGGGTTGGCAAATAAGTCCTTTTAGTTTTTCTGTTTATTTTTATGTCACTATGATACATGAATACACTATGATGAATTAATTCCTATGCACAAGAAATTAAGCAGGAATTTAGTGCTACATAAATTACACAAAATGACATAAACAGGATCTTCGTAAACAAATTACAAATTGAGATAAAAAATAAAAATCTATAAGGAATTTTTTGTTTATTTATTCCTTTTGTAGGCATTAGATCAAAACACCATTCATACGGCTTTGAAGAGCAATAATTTAGCTATCCATCCTGTGTGTTCCTCCTATACCCCAAACCTCATCGGTCACTCGTAATTTTTTCCTTTATTTGGCGAGATTTTTAGGCTATTGCATTTCAATCGATTTATTTTTTTTTTTGTGAGAAATAAGGAAAATATATTGCAATAAAAGCGAAAGGTAATTCCAGTAATGTAGGAAAATTAAAACTTTGTTATAAATAAGGAAGTTAGATTCGTTTTAAGTGTCCTTTAAAGCTCTTGAATACATATTTATAAAGAAACTAAAAATTAAAATGTTTACTGCTTGATTTTCCTTGAGTTTTTTTTTTCCGGCGCTTATCTAAAGCATTCATAACTTCTCAGGATTTTCTCTAAATTCATCGTTAATAAAACAATCGAAAAGCTGAATTATTACCTTTTCAACCCAACAAAAATCTATATCAAGGATTCGGGGGGGAGATACAAAAATATTTTAGAGAGATACAAAGTCCCTAAAAAAAATCTTTACTCTTTTTTTTTAAATTTTACTATGTATTGAGCCTTGAATAGGACCTTTTGGTCCATCCTCCCTATTCACCAGACCTAGCTCCAAGTGACTACCACTTATTCCCGTCTCTGCAGAACTCCATGAATGGAAGAAATTCCAAAAGGAAACTCCAGACATTCTATGAACATGGCATTATGCAGTTAGTGAAAAGATGGAGAAAAGTCATATTAAATGATGCTCAATATAATGTAGATTAAAATAAATTTTATATCTATAGTACATTGAGTTTGATTTCTCCCTGAAAAACCGAAAGGACTTATTTGCCTTATTAGGTATCGAAGAGGGGGCAAGGCTAGAAACGAGATTTCAGATGGTTCTGAAGTTTAATATGGTAGGATAGATATCTGGATTAGGCCAGATTGGAAACATTAACTTCGTTATGGATGGTTATAAAAACTTCGAAAACAAGGTCGATAGCAATACTGTTACTCAGAAAGGTCGTAAAAGACTAAGTTATTTTACAGAATAGCTTCTTAAAAACTGATTATTTATTTATGATTTATTAGTATCTATTATCATCATATGTTATTATCCTCTGCTATTTTCCATAGTAGCAGAGTACTTATTGCAGTTGTTGACTGTAAAATGTGATAAACATAAAAAATTATTCCATACTAGATTTTTCCTAAAGAGTAGCGATATTAAATAGTCTGTAATATTAATTAAGTCCTATTAATGTAATATTAAAGGTATTGAAATCCCGAAAAATCTCAAATTAAGTATGTAGAAAGCCGATTCTAATATATGGCTTGAGATCTGGACAGAAAAAAGTTCGCCCCATGATAACCGGACCGATCTATGATCAGAGGAAAACCAAATGATGTAGAAGAAAGACCAATGAAGAATTGCTGGTCAATCAATATCCTATGATATGAAAGCACGGAGGTTAAGACGGGGAGCATGTTGCTCGTACCAATCCTTCTGGAAGCCTCTACGTAACAATGAATACCTCAATAGAAGGCAAAAGATCACGTGGAAGGCCAAAAAACAGACGGATAGATTGAATCAACAAAGATGCAATAGAGCTGTATGCAGATAAATGGAAAGAAATAGCAGAGGTGGAGCAGGATTGTTAAGGTGGCAAAATATCTACATGTTATGTTATACGAACAGAAAAAAAAGAAAAGAAAATGTTGTAGGTTACGATACAATGAAACGAAGTTTTAGACCGATGTTAATAATTTGATTAAAAGATATCCTTAACTATTCCCTCTGAACTACCGAAAGAATTTATTTACCAATCCCACAGTCCAAAGTTCATTATGTACATCATTATTGCAAGAAACAACATAAAGTAAAAATTAAAAATAGTCTTACTTCTAATAAGTGAAAAGTAACATGGCTTCATAAGAATCCAGAAACTACACACATTGCAAAGTGACGTAATGGGTAAGAGTAAAAATTATGATTGCTGTCAACCGAAAGCTTTCGAGTACTAAATGCAGCGCGGCATGACCTTTCGCTGAGTTATACGACTCGGTGCCATCACTCTCCGTCGTCCTTCGGCTATATGGCAGAATTCTAGAACAAGGATTGGCTAACGAACTAACATAATTCAGCCAATGGCATTAACCGCGGTTAGTGAAGGGCGCACACCTGGATGTGGGAGGTACCAGCATATTGGGTTCGTTGACTCATCGGATCATGTAGTCGTATCATCAAGACATGTCCCCCTCCGGAGGATCGGATAACGAAAGAGTCGATGCATCGAATGCGAGGGAGGCGCGGTATTATCACAAACAAGTGGCAATATTCGAGGGATATAATCGACTCAAGATGAAAAAAAATTTCAAATAAAAAAATAAATTACTATTGATGGGTCTGGAAAAGTGGCACTGGGATCTCCTGGAGTCCTGCTTTTCCTTCCACATGTGGGGGGAAAAGCCTGGCTCGGAGATTCCTGTGTGAATGTGTATATTGCATATAGGTATGAATGTGTTAAGGAGTTTTTATTTTATTTTGTTTGTTTATTTTTTACTTTTTTATTAGTATTATTTATTTACTTTTTTATATTTATAGTCATTTCTCTATTATTTGTGTATATTGTATGAATGAGAACTTTTAGCCTTAATACTCATAGCCCTCCAACAGTGGCTGATTGTATTATTATTCAATAAATAAATTTTATTATTACTATACGTTTATACTTATTATTAAATACGTTTATTATTATTATTAAACAAAAAGACCTATGGCCACACGAAGACATATTGCCACCATCTGCCGCGTTGCGTGAAGTGCGGTGAACAACACAAATCTGTAGAGTGCACCAAACCTATACAAGATCCAGCAGTATGTGCCCTATGCTTGGAGGGACACCCGGCGAACTACAAAGGCTGCCAAATTTACAAGAATCTCAAAACCAGACACCAGAAAAACCGGATTCAAGATGAAGCACTAAGAACAAGAAGAGAGAGAGAGCCTTCCAGAATTGTAAACAATGATGTATCATTCTCCCAACTACTTAGAGGTAAGACTTTAACCGATAAATGTCAAGCCCTGCCACAACAACCTCAAACCCAACCTCAAAATCCTCTTCATCCTAACATACCTAACCACCAACAACAAATTCCACATATTCCTCCTCCTTCAAATGCAACAGATCTCACAAGTTTGTTAGCATCTTTCCTCACCGATTTCAAATCCCTTGTTACTCCACTCATATCACTCCTCACGAATCTCGTATCTCACCTCATCCCTCCTTTGAAAAATCCTTAAATGACTCACATCCCTAAATCCATATCCATTCTCCTTTGGAATGCGAATGGTGTTAGAAATCATACAGACGAACTATCTACTTTACTACTTGAAAAGAACATTGATGTGGCACTAATTACTGAAACTCGACTAACCACTAAACAGCACTTCAATATACCACAATACCTGACATATCGTACTGACCACCCTGACGGAAAAGCACATGCCGGTACTGCTGTAATTGTACACCAATCCCTCTCCCATCACGTACTCCCATTACCAATACATGATTTCCTACAGTCCACCGCTATCGTGATAAAAACCTTCTCCTTTCCGGTCACTCTTGCATCAGCGTATTGCCCTCCTAACCGATCCATATCCAATGCCCAATTCAGTTCTCTCCTCGACTCCTTAGGACATCACTTCATCTTGGGTGCAGACCTAAATGCCAAGCACCAACAATGGGGTTCCAGAACCACGAATTCTCGTGGCCGAACCCTGCTGTCTGCACTCAATTCCCAACGTTTTCACCTCCTTTCCCCCAACTCTCCTACCTACTGGCCCACAGATCCCAACCGTAATCCTGATCTTCTTGATTTCTTTATCCACAGCGGCTTAAGTCCCCTCAATTGTTCCATTACACGTCTAAATGAACTTTCCTCTGACCATAGTCCTCTAATCCTTAATGTTTCACTTGAACCTGTTCCCAAACCTTCTCCACCGTCATTCATTAGGGGCCCAGTAAACTGGGACCTTTTCCGCCAAATAATCTCCGATAATATTGATCTCAACATATCCCTCAAAACTCCCGATGACCTTGATAGTGCCGTAAATTCCTTTACTACCACAATCCAACAAGCCGCCTGGACTGCCTCCTTCCCAAAAGACTCCTCCAGAATTCCTATAAAGACCATTCTACCCCAACACCTCCTTAACCTAATCCGTACCAAACGCCGTGCCAGATTATTATGGCAACGTACCCGACATCCTACCGACCGCTGCTCCTATAATTACTACTGCAAACAATTAAAACTGGAATTAGCCACCTTCAGATCACAATCCTTCAACTCCTACCTATCCTCCCTCTCTTCTCGCGACAATTCCCTTTGGAAAACCACAACAAAAATCCTAAATCCTCACCGCATTTCCCATCCTCTCCGACGAGGTGATGGCTCCTGGGCAGCATCTGACGAAGATAAAGCTGAGGAGTTCGCCATTCACCTATCCAATACATTTATTTCACATCCGGAATCCCATCCTGCCCACACCGTAACAGTAGAAGAACTCCTTACATCACCAATCCCACTTTCCTTGCCCCCAAAAGCTATTCATCCTTCCGAAGTAAAATTTCAATTAAAAAAACTAATCCTCCGTAAAGCTCCTGGACATGATCTCCTTACACCTCAAATCCTTCGACAACTTCCATCCAAAGCAGTCATATTCCTTACATATATCTACAATTGTATCCTACGCACCACCCACTTCCCTCTGTTATGGAAACACTCCACTATTATCCTTTTCCCAAAACCAGGAAAACCTCTCAATAGCTCAACATCCTATAGACCAATCAGCCTACTCCCAATCCTTTCAAAAATTTTTGAAAAGATCCTTTTGAAACGAATCCTACCCATTATAGAATCCCAAAATATCCCTTCCCATCAGTTTGGTTTTCGCTCTCAACATTCTACTGTTCAACAAGGACTCCGAGTTGTTGATCATATTTCCTCAGCCCTAGAAAACAAGGAATACTGTTCGGGTGCCTTTCTGGACATTGCACAGGCATTTGACCGGGTATGGCACTCCGGACTGCTCTCCAAGCTTAAAATCCATTTACCTCAGTCCTTGTACCTAGTCCTCCGATCCTACCTCTCTGACCGCTCCTTTCGAGTTCGCTGTGGAACAGAATTTTCCAATATCTACTCCGTTAAAGCCGGTGTTCCCCAAGGCAGCGTCTTGGGTCCCGTGCTTTACATCCTCTTTACTGCTGACATCCCTGTTCATCCCGATACTTTTCTTGCAACATTCGCTGACGACACCGCAATCTTATCATCCAACTCTGATCCCGAAATAGCATCCTTAAATCTCCAAAGTCACCTCACCTTGATTGAGCACTGGTGTAATAACTGGCGCATTAAAGTTAATGAATCTAAATGCCAACATATTACCTTTACACTCCGACGCAATTCCTGTCCACCAGTACTCTTTAATTCCATCCAGCTTCCTTATTCAGACACAGTCCGGTATCTTGGCTTTCATTTAGACCGAAGACTAACTTGGAACCCGCATACTAGACTCAAAAGACAAGAACTCAACCGACGATACGGCCAACTATACCGACTACTAAGCAGAAAATCTAAACTTTCCATTGAAAACAAGCTACTGATCTACAAGACAATACTGAAACCTATTTGGACTTACGGACTAGAACTGTGGGGATCAGCAAAATTTTCTAACATCAAGCGCATCCAATCCTTCCAGTCTAAAGTCCTTCGAACAATAGTCGATGCTCCTTTCTATGTATCCAACAAAACCCTACATCATGACCTTAACATACCATTTGTCCTAGACCTTATCCCAGAAAAATTCTCCAAATTTCACCAGAACCTTACTTACCACCCAAATCCTCTTGCACAATCCCTATCAAGCATCTCCCATCCCTATAATCCTCCAAGAAGGTTGAAACGGCAGTGGCCTCGCGACCTTTTGTAGATTATATAAATTGGAGTTCTGGCAATGGCCAGATTCTTCACTCAAGACATGTGTGTATGTGGCTAAAGTGCTCTCGACCAATCTCCGCTGGCTTTAGTACCAGTGACGCGGTTGGAAGAGTAGCGCAGGGTTCTCCTGGAGTTCCCTCGCCTGATTGTATATAGGTATGCATGTTATTTTTTTTTCCTTAGTTTTAATTTTCTTATTTTTTAGGTTATTTTATTTTATTGTCTATTGTATATACTTTTGATTATTATTTTGTTCTATTTATTTTATTTTTTTGTACATATGGTGTGAATGTCATCCTACCTCACTATAACCAATGTCCAACAGACAGATTGTTATAATACTCAATAAAGAAATTAAAAAAAAAAAATTAAACAAACAATTAAATACGACAACGTTCAGGAAATCCGGTAAAGAACTGGGTCTCGAAATAATTACGGTTAAGGCAAAATATATGATTAGCTGGAAAAACGGCGATAATTTCGGTGATATCGATATATGTGAGAATATGTTTGAACATTTGAAAAGTTTAGGTATCTAGGTATTACGATAACAATAAAAAACACGTAAGTGACGGGGAGATTAAGGGTAGGTTAAAGATTAGAAATTCCTATTATGTTTCTTTGACAAAACTACTTAGCTCGCATCCACTATCACAAAACTCAAAAATTAGAATTTACAAATTGAAGAGAAGATTGGTTGAGGTGATCAGTAAAAAAAATGTAAAAATAAATAAGTATATTTATTTTTATATTTTTTATGACTGATCACCCCAAACAATCTTTTCTTCAATTATTCACTACAGTCAACCATCAATCCACTATTAAAAGTTACAAAACCATTGTTCTATCTATGGTTCTTCATAGATGTGAAAGGTGGCCGCTTACATTAAGAGATGAGCAACGCCTTAAGGTTTTTGAAAATAAAATATTCCAGAGAATATGCGGACCGAAGAATAGTGAGACAACCGGAGAATTTAGACGATTTTACAACACCGAATTGCGTGAACTATATCCGGTTAATATAATTGAGGCAATTACATTGCGGTGAATAGAATGTGCGTGTAAAGATGTTGGACTTAGTAACGAATGAATTCCTAAGAGGTTCGTATGTGCTCTGCTGACTGGCAAACGTCCGAGGAGTAGACTGAATTTTGGAAGGTGTGCAGACAGCGTTTGGTGGTGTCGGCATTGAACCGTCGGGTTCAATACACCTTTTATTATTATTTTAAATCTTTATTATTTTCGCTTTTGTGAATTCAAAGTTGATGATGTTGGACAAGTCCTACCATCTTCAGGTATAATTTTTTTTTCAAATATTTAAAAATGTTTGTGGTGATTCTGGCTGTATCCAAGAGAACCGCTTGCTGAGCCTCCCTTAACACACCACGGGGTAATTCCAAGTCATCTGTACCTGCCACAGTTGACTTTGGGATCAGACCATTTGTTGATATTATTATTGGTGTATGAATGCAATCTCTGAACTCTATTATAAGTGTCCTTAAACTGTGACAAATTGTAATATTTCTGAATAAAGTGTTTTAATAATTATTGGTGCAACCAATACGCTTTCCAAATGGTATAATTCCTTTATTTCAATGGCCTTGATACTTGATACTTGAAGCTTCTCTCTCACGGTTGTGCTTATATTATTATCATTCGAAATCGTCTACTAGCTTTGTCATCTATTAGCTTTGTCTTCTTAGTTCCATTGCCTTATGATTTTCTTTGCTCGCTTTCGCGTATTTGAAGCTGCAGGTGAGGGATCAGTCTTACCACCTACAGATATACATTATTATGGGTTTTAAAAAATGACATAAATTCACTCCATAAAACAAGAATTATAATAAAAAAATCGTTACAAACCTCTGTACTTTTAAATTAACTTATTAATTCAAATATAATTTTTTTGAGCCAACTCGGCAATGTCAGATTATCCAACAGCTCTGACAATAAAGCACATAATCTAGGACTATCCTAAGTAAAGCAGAAAAATCTATATCTTAGACTTTCATCGATCTCTTGCTCAGGCATTAACTGAGCGCCTTAGTTATCTGAACAAAGTTTTTTTAAAAAATACTTCACAAGAATATTTTTTAAAAAAATTCAAGCTAGTAAATAATCAATGAAAATGAGCAATGATAACCACCGAAATTTTTTCGTCCTGTAAATTAAAATAATAATAATTAAAAAAAACATCTATTTATAATATTGTTCCAAATTTAATCATTTAAATAATTTGATCTCTCGTATACCGCAATTGTCTGGAGACACCTCGCTTTAGTTTAAGTTATCCGAGACTATTCCTGATGGGCCCTACGTCAGGACAATTATTTAAAGGTGATAATGCTCAGCTTCGAGTCACTTGGCTCAGGTCCAAATATGTTGCGGGGGCCCTTTTCACTGCGATAAATCTTTCTATGGGGCCGCTTTTAGTTTCGCAACTCTGTCTGCTACCATTTACATTTCGAAAATCTTATTTTATTAATTTGGAATGTGGCAGTTCAGTGGTACGGCACTGATCTTAATGCTAAAGGTCCCAGGTTCGAATCCCTGCTCATGGCAGAAAAGATATTTATTCTGTTTTAATGGCCGTGGGGCGACCTTGAGGTCAGAAGACCCTCCTGAATTTTAAGTTCCCGATATATGTCCGTAAGTATTTTTAGGTCCGAGATATATGCAAAAAATAGCGAAACTTCTGCACCTTTTTTAGTTGTTTATATATTACTCGAAAACTATGCATTTTATCAACATATTATTATATACAGAATTAAAGAATATAAAATCTTTTGCCGATTTAGAACATGACATTTTATTGTAGGACCAACGAGTGAGCATTTACAGCAAGTTGACTGTCCGCTGATTTCACAAGGAAATGCCGTTTTCGTTGTGTTTTTTTTTTTTTTTCTCCAAAGCTGATAATCTATGCATCTCTCAAAGAAATCATTTTGAAAGATCATTAAATTTCTTATAAATCTCATGGAGATCGGTTAATAAGTGAGAAGTTAAGGGACTGTAAAGCGCACCGTATTGAAGACATTTTCAGTCGTATTATCTAACGCACTCATCTTAGTCGCTTTGTATCTATTCGGTTCTATTAATGTATAAACAACATATGGCTTATATATATGCTATTGACATTGGGGATATAAAAATCCATAACAACACAAAAAAAAAAAAAAATAATGACCTAAATGAGTTTTAAATTGCTAGCAGTTGAACGGCATTTCGCCTACTCGAATAATTCGAATCTACATAAGCTTAACTTTAAGTAAAAAAAGCGTTAAATTCCCTGTGGAGCTTAGATGTAACCTTTAATAAACGAAAAGGCGAATGATAGATCTCCATGAGGTTTATAAGAAGTTTAAATCTCTTTCAAATTTATTATAATAAGTATGCACAGATTAGATTATCAGTTTAGGAGAAAAACAACGAAAACGGATTTTTCTTGTAAAAAAAAAAAAGCAGACAGTCAAGTTACTTTAACTATTCACTCGTTGGTCCTACAATAAAATGTCATGTTCAAAATCGTTAAAGATTTTATATTTTTAAACTTTGTGTAAAATAATATGTTGATATAATGCATAGTTTCGGAGTCATATCCAAAAACCTAAAAAAAGGTGCAAAAGTTTCGGTATTTTTTGCATATATCTCGGAAAATAATGGAAAATTTGACTCGGGAACTTCAAGTTCAGATTTAGTATTCCAAAAAACATAAAAAAATCGTTGAGAAACTTGAAATTGAAATTTGAATTTTTCACATATCCAACTTCCATTCGACCTGACTATTTGACTTTTTAAGTTTTCAAAATGCATCCGATAACATCGTCAGTCGAGGTGAATTATATTTTACGGACACATTCTTTACACCATATAAAAATTTCAGCCGTCAGTTCTTCCAATAAATGAAACATCAAATTTCACCATTTTAATTTAAATTTTCATACAGAAAGCAGCGGCTTTCCATCGACAGACCGAAATTATGCTCTCAGATGAGGTTTATCTACAATTAAAAATTGTGGGTAATTGTAAATCCTTCAATTAAATGAAACAGTGCGTAGCTTCTAGTTTATAACTAGATATCTAGTTCGAATAGTCCGCGATGGAATTCAGGTTTGAGATCGCGTCTTTTTTATTAAAAAATTGCATATCTCCAACATTTTTCAGCAAACGTTAAAAAAATTCCTCCTACTAAGGAGTAATATTATTTCTCATTTGTCAGTACTTACAAAGTTAGGAGGGGTGATAAAACTAAGATCAAGAAATGTTCGCTTATGGACGTCAAATAGGTCAATTTACAGCTGGTTTATAATTTTTTTATCAGGTGACCTTCGAGGAAATCTAAAACAAGCGCCCTTTCTGATTATATTAGTACTTTTTGAATTCAAGAAAGATGGTTTTTGACGGAGACATGAGGAAAAACATGATATAAGACAAAAAGTGCTCGGTGGCCATCTTTGACCATCCATTTTGAATGGAAGCGGACATGGGATTTTTGGAGACTTTTCATGGTTTGTTCTACATTCGATAAGTTAGGGAACAGGTACTGCTGAATACTTTCTTGCCCCATGTCATGTCATTATTTCTTGTATCGCCAGCACATTTTCTGATTGTCAACAGTAAGTTGATAGGCGCAAATACATTTTTTATAGACAAAAAAAAAATCTAAGTTAATCCTTTACATATAAATTACTTATGTTTTTCTCTTAAGTTCATTGTTGGAGATAACAAGATCTACTTTTCTCCAGTAAGGTTGAATTCAAGATGAAAAAACCTCTTGATATGCATTAATTTTGTATGCAAATTGTACAAGAACAGGCGAGCGTTTTTTTTTTCTTTCTTTCTTTCTTCTTCGACCTTGCTTTGAAAATTTTATTTCTTTATACAGCTACCCCTTTCACTTTTCCAACTCACCTGTCGATTCCTTTGATGGTTCTTCTTCGTTTTTATAATTGCGAAAAACATTTTGTCTTGTCTATTTAAGTCAGTGTTGTTTGCTGTATACTAGATTTCAAACTATGCAGACATTTCGTACTCATTACTACTTCATTAGATTCAGCATACGTAAAGATAATTCATCAACTAGTAATTTTGAAGTAAAAACTTCTATAGGCAAGTTTTGCACATTTTGTGGAGAGTTAATTAGATTGAGTCGTCAGATTTCCGATTAGTGTTGCCAAAATTTTGTCTTGCTCTTGCAGTTTGCTAGACCAAGAGCGCCTAACTGTTGAAAGACTTAAGGCATTATTTAATAAAAATTAAGGCAAAATAGTTACTAATATTTGTCAGTTTCAGTTATTATATGTGAGGAATTGGTATAACCAATATACTTTTGCATTTAGCTCTTCTAATTTTTCATTCTGGTTGGTTTCTCTAGTTAGGTTTCCCTTATCTAAAACATAAAAAAAAAAAAAAATACAGTAATATCTCCATACTAATAAGGTAATAGGTAACTGCAAAACTGTTGCGAGACTCATGCGCAAGACCAAGACCAACACCGAGTGTGCAAGACCAAGACTCGTCTTCAAGTCGGCTGGGGTCGACTAATTGAAGTGTTTTTGCATATGAATTTAAATATCTCAGAAACTAAAAATCGGACCTGCTTACTGGTAAGAAAGGAAATCGTTCAGCATGTTGTACTCTGTTTAGCGGACTATTATTAAAAATTGTATCTTAACGCAACGCCATGATAGAGAGGCGAAAAAGAAAAAAATAGTGTCAACAACTAAATGATGATGAATTTTATGGAAGATATGGATTAAAATATCTCAGAAATTAAAAATTGGACCTGCATACCGTAACCGAGGGAAATGTTCAGTATTTCATTCACTTTATAATGAGCTATTATTTATAATTTATACTATTAATCTTGCCGTGTTTTCACTTCTATATTGTGGTCTAAAGCACACACCTTAGTTTTTATTAAAATTAAATTAATAGAATGAGGAATATTATTTTAACTTTTATATTGCGGAAAAGTCAAAACACAACACACGACTTATTAAATAAACGTTATATTAATTCAAAAAGATAACATCTTTCACAAAATCTGTTATTTTTATTTTCTTATTTTTTAATTTCACTCATTTTGTCACACTAAGTAATTGAACGAAAGGTTTAACACTTCTGAAAATAAAAACATAGTATACAAACAAAAACCTTTCCAAGAAAATGTGTCATGTTTAACATTGGTAATCACGCAATATTTCTTCTTCGTTTTTCTTTGAAATAAATGAAGGATAAGGATTTTGTTTGAAGAATCAATTTTCCACCGAATAGAATAGAATCAATTTTACACCGAATTACACTCAATAATGTTTTATTGAGGTTCGGTCAATTGTAAAAAACTAATAAACAGAAACCTTTTTGTCTACATTTCAATATGTTTAAAATCTATAGAACCGCAACACAACTTAAATTTATAACCAGTGGCTGAGAATCTCACAAAATTATACCTGGATACAAGGAGACAGTAGTCTGTGGACCGTCAGATTTTTCTGTTAAAAGTTAAAATCTAACAACTTAGTGATGATACCACAAAAAAATTATTAATGTAAATCGCCGTTTTTTTTTTTTAGTTTTGCTTTTTGCAAAAATCACTAACATAAGCATATTTTTAACGGAGCTTAACTTTTAAGTTTATTTTTTATTGAGTACAACTTTATTTATCTGTGTTAAATTACACTAAGTTAATCAATTTATATAAATTCTGTTATCTATCAAAAATAGTTACACCAAGTATGTGATGTTCTTTTTTCACAAAAAGAAAATTCATTGTGGTAATTTGATATTATAAAATGTCACTTGATGACTTTTGCAATAAACTCAAAATATATTCAGTCGATTAATTGTCTCTTCTTCCTATAAGACTTATATATTTAATAAAATTTTATTAAATGTAAGATTGATTGTTTTACCTCTCATTTCTAAAAATTACCATTCTTTTTCAGTATTAAAATTCATATACATTTTTCCATTTATATCTTCAAGTACGACCTGGAGTTAAAAGGCGAAGGAAAGCGACTATGTCTAAATTAAGTCTAACAGAATTGTTGGCACAGTCACAAAAATTTCGTCAAAGCTGTCGGTATTTTTAGAAGCGATTTGTGTGGTTTGATATTATAGGCTTCAGTTCTCGGTCTCGTCTTCTCTTTAGGCGTTAACGTCGTCCACCTCAATTCCTTTGGGAGCTTTCCAAGACAGAAATTACTATCGAGAAGACTGTATGATGAACTGTTCAATGCTTGTTGAAACAAAAGTGTTAAAAAAAAGGCTAAGTTGCATGCTTTAGACTACACGATATAAGTGAAAACATCAACAATAACATAATAATACGAATTTTTTTTTTTTTTTTTTTTGTCTTTACATCTTCATCCGCACCTGTCATGGTAGTGACAATTAGCAGATTTGCTGTTTAAGTTGAAAATTACATGATAGGCATGACGAAGAATGGAGCCCAGCACCACCTCTTCTCTGTTCTGTTTACTTCCTAAAATCAGGAAAGGAGATCTCTCATCCAGCTCCTTTTCAGTCGCCTCCTGATGAGCATTTCAGCCGTGGCCATGTCTTTGATAAGTCCATTGTGATGTCCTTGTAGTTTTAGATGAAATCGGGAGTAAAGAGTACGTATGTGCTGGTCAATGGTTGGTTGTCTTAGGTCGGTATGTAAAGTCTTGTTGTTGACGTACCAGGGAGCTGCAGTTATTATTCTTAAAATTTTAGATTGAAAGGATTGTAGTTTTTGTAAGTGAGTCTTTTTTGCTGAACCGTAAATCTGTGAGGCGTATGTCTAAATGGGTTTGAGCAGGTAAGTGTATGTATTTAGTTTTTGTCTAATTTTCAATTTTGATTTAGAAAACAGTGAGTACAGTATTTTCAGTCGCTTCTTCAAACTCTTTTGACGTGTGGGCCCCAGGTCATCCTTCTGTCAAATATTAGTCCGAGGTAGCGTATATTGTCCGTCTGAGGAATTGGATTGTTGCTGATATAAACTGGTGGGCTTGTTTCTCGTCGAAGCGTAAATGTTATGTGTTGTGATTTGTTATGATTTAATCTAATTTTCCAGAGTGAATACCAATTTTGTAAATTTAGTAAATGATTTTGTAAATTTAATGAGGATAGTCTGGGGTCATGGTGTTTTGTTAAAATTGTTGTATCGTCAGCGTAAGTAGCAGTCAATGTTTCAGAGTTGGTAGGCATGTCATGAGTATAGATAATGTAGAGTAAAGGTGCCAATATTGATCCTTGAGGTACCCCTGCTGATGCTGGTCGAATTGAGGAAATTTCTAAACCCTGTCGGACAGAGAAGAATCTGTCGAAAAGGAAAGATTGGAGAATGAGATAATATGTATTAGGCAGTATAGTTTTGAGTTGGAAGAGAAGTCCCTGGTGCCAGACTTTATCAAATGCCTGGGCAACATCCAGAAATACGCCGGTAGCATATTGTTTTTGCTCTAGCGCTCCAGCAATGTAGTCAGTAACTCTGTGTAATTGGTGTGTAGTTGAATGAAATGTACGAAAACCGAATTGATGGTCAGGTATTATTTGTTGGTCTGTCAGTATGTCAACCAGTCTTTTGTATATTAATTTTTCGAAAACTTTGGAACATATCGGAAGGAGACTGATAGGTCGGTAGGAAATATAAATTATATATACGAAATATAAATTACAAACAATAGCTCATTATAAAGAGGATGAAGTGTTGAATATTTTCCTCGCTTACAGTATGCAGGTCCGCTTTTTAGTTTATGAGATATTTTATTCCATATCTCCGATAAAACTCGTTATTATTTGGTTTTCGACGTTATTTTTCCCTTTTCGCGTCTCTAACACGGTAACAGTGGAACGAATAAGGGAAAATTCCGAGATATATACAAAACATAGCGAAACTTCTGCACTTTTTTTAGTTTTTTAGATATTACTCGAAAACTATGCATTTTACCAACATATACACAGTTAAAAAATATAAAATCTTTTGTCGATTTCGAACATGCCATTTTATCGTAGGACCAACGAGTGAGCATTTACAAGTTGGCTGTCTGCTAATTTCACAAAAAAATACCATTTTCGTTGGGTTTTTTTCTCCAAAACTGATAAGCTACGCATCTCTCAAAGAAACTTATTAGAATCATTTTGAAAGATCATTAAATTTCTTATAAATCTCATGGAGATAGGGTAATAAGTGAGAAGTTAAGTGGCTGTTAAAACGCACCGTATTGAAGACATTTTCAGTCGTATTATCTAACGCACTCATCTTTGTCGCTTTTTATCTATTCCATTCTATTAATTTGTATACTTGTATTATGTTTATAACAGAACTAGAAAGTATAAAAAAATTATATGGCTTATATTTATGCTATTGACATGATTATAATAAGGATGCATAGATTATCAGTTTTGGACAATAAAACCAACGAAAACGGAATTTTATTTTGAAATAAGCAGACAATTAACTTGCTTTAACTGCTCACTCGTTGGTACTACAATAAAAAGTCATTTTCAAAATCGTTAAAAGATTTTATGTTTTTAAACTTTGTGTAGAATGCATAGTTTTGCAGTCATGTCCTAAAAAACCTAAAAAAAGGTGCACAAGTTTCGGTATTTTTTGCATATATCTCGGAAAGTAATGGGAAATTTGATTCGGGAACTTCAAGTTCAGATTCAGCATCCCAAAAAACATAAAAAAATCGTAGAGAAACCTGAAATTGAAATTTGAATTTTTCTTAAATGATAACTCGATGAGAAAACTCATCGACATCGGCTAAATCTATTTATTTATTTTTTTAAAACTCCAAAAACTAGATCAACGTTTTACTGTGGTTCCCGAGAATATTCTGCCAACTGAAAATATTCTTTGAAATTCCACAAACAACACAAGGTATCAATAAATATCTAGTTTTTGAAGTCCTAAAAAAAAAAATATATAGATTTAGATAGACTCAAGTTGATGTCGCGAATTTTCCCTTATTCGTTCCACTGTGCGGCATCGCGTTAAGATACAATTTTGAATAATAACCCACTATAGAGAGGATGAAGTGTTCAACAATTCCCTCTCTTACAGTATGCAGACCGATTTTTAGTTTCTGAGATATATGTTCTACTAGTCGACTTCAGCCAATCTAATTCACTTTCTTCGAAAATTCGTATATGTCTTAGTAATATTTTAATTATTTCAGAAGAGCTGAAAGTATTCCGTTCGTAAATAAGTCCTGCTTTTTATTTTTTCCTCACTGCCGTACACTTTTTATCAGACTAATTAATCCTAAGGTGGATAGTTTATCCTATTTATTCTTTTATGTCATTTGAAATGAAATTCGGTGTTCACAGAAAGGTTATATAGTAAAATAACTTTATGAAATCAAAACATTTTTATTCATAATATTTGTTGTCAATTTCCCTTATGTTTTATTAACTTTTCAACTGAGAACTGAAAAATTTAGGGGATTCAAATTCACGAAATTCTGAAGAAATGATTTTGATCTGAGAATCATTTTCAAAAATTTTATCTTTAAGAACGTTGTCTAAATTTCTGAACGAATGGAAATCTGTTGGAGATAATTCTGTCTGTTATTTTATTTCGATTAACCAAATGTTGTTTTTGACAATTTTTTTATACATTATGTTAATGTCACTGCAGTACGATGTGGATTTGATTGTTTAAGTCTTTTTTGAGTAAAAAAGAGAAATAAATTATTACAACCATTGAATTTTTTGGATACAATATTTTTTCAAAACAATAACATAAGGTTCATTATAACACCCTTACTCGAACACTAAGGTGATGTTTTTTGCATCTTGGACTGCCGATTATCCAAGTTTAATCTCATAAAAAAAATTTTACTCGAACATCGCTTGTTTGTTTAGTCATATTTGTTGGCATTCTAAACAATGTGCAATTAATTAGAATGATAGTAAATACTATCAAAAACGCTGCAAATTATTTCACAATGGTTTATTATTTCCAAACAATTATACATCTAAAGTAACATTACCTTCCTAGTTACAAAGAAAAATAAATGAAAGGTGATTCCAATAATTGGACTAAACTTTTTTTTTTAATCATTAGTAATATGCTAAACAAATTAGCACTACTTCAGTAATACATTCAAAATTCAAAAACCAAACCAAGGATATAACCTTTGGAGCAGAACATACAAAAAAAACTAGAGACCATATCTTTGCTCCTAATTGTACGATTTTAACGATTTTTGTTTTTAGTTTTTTAGGAAATTACGTAAACTTTTCTGTTAAAAAAGTAAAAGTTACTTTCTAACTTTAATCAGTTAATAATTAAAAAAAAAATATTTTTTAGGAAATTTAAATACCTTTAAAACCTCTTATCACAATATAGACAAAAAAATGTATATTCTTTTAGTTATTCGGAATCTAATTTTACCATCCCTCGTAACTTTTTCCAGCTTCTTTTTGTTGAAGTATCTCATATAAATAAATTTAAAGGACATAGACAAGAAGACTTTAGCGAAGTTTCACTGAAATAGGCACAGTAGTTTAGGCACTACGATCTATAACAACGCAGGTTTTTCGGACGCAGGATTTTGAAAGTAAAAGGAAAAGGTGGATAGTGTCGATGAAGGAGGATCATCCTCGGGTGACCTCTGATTTTATATCCGAATTTGAAAAAAATCGGTTCAGCAGTTTCGGAGAAAAGCCGTTAACGGCGACGGACAAAAATTTTTTTTATTCGTTTTTCAAAACGTAAAACCTCAAATTTTGAGAGGAGGTTTTTGGTCGATCACAATGGTTCATTATTGAAAATAATAAACCAAAAGAGATAATTAATCACGGTTCTTTATAATCCTTTTTTTGGGGGGGGGGAGGGGTGCACCCCTTTCTCGCCTTTAAGGCTATACGGGGTTTTCCCGGGCCAGGGGGTGTGGGTGGGGAATTAAAACATTGCCTCGGCACCGAGGAGCCCGTTTGGCCACCACGCCCACTGGTTCATTGTAATCTGTAAACATAAACGTATAATAAATAAATATATGATATAATAATAACAGACATTTCATATGAAATTATCTAATATATCAACAATTATTTTTCTTAAAATTACAGAAATATTGCTCTGTAAATATAGATGAAAATATAATATCTTATCGGTATAATTTACTGTATTTTTTTTTTAATGTATTTTTGCTGCAGAAGGTCTATACAAAATTAAAAAGGCTTACGGGCTGAAGCCTCCCTCCTCCCCCCAAATGGTAAAATATAACCATTTCTTTAAAAAAAAGAATTTAATAATTATACTTAAAGAATCAATTAAACTCTATTTCATATAGGTAGCTACTTTGTTTTTATTCTTACGTAACTATAGTTATATGTTAAAAAAAAAGAATATTTCGAGCTCAAACCTCTCCCCCCTCAAAAAAAATAAATAAATCCAGAATACGCTAGTGGTGAGGACGATGCCTTTGCCGAACGCTCGTGTCAAAATTGGTTTGCCAAATTTAGTTTAGCCAATTTTGGCATCAATCATGGCTATATGATCGCCCACTAGGAATTGTAACTTCACATCAAATTTAAGTTATGTCAGCTTCTTTCGAGCAGTGAGTTGGAGATTCACAAAATAGGAACAACCTTTACGAAAAGAAATAAATTTCGCTACAGCTACCTGGAGGAGTTGGCGACCTTGAGAACAGGTTTTGAACTAACCAACAGGTTCTCAGCTGTTTATTTGGAGGAAAGCTATTATCGTTCGGTCCTCGAGCTGCAGATCTACAGGAAGATAAATAGAATACGAAAGGAAGAAATGAATCCCATCATATAGCACATCGAAATCAACTGAGGTTTTCTTATTCGGGACTAATAACATTTAAAAATTGACTAAACTTGGCGTTTATAGGGTTGTTAAAATATTAGTCAAGTTCCAATATTGCTTATCGATATTAGTAAAATATCGAATAAAAAATACTATATCGAATGATATGTATATTGAAATGAAATGTTTGAGATACTTAATAGTCTGTGATAATCGAATTGTTAACAACCGCCTGAAACTTGTTAAGTAGTTTTATCTCATTGTAACCTACGACTATTTTATTTACAAAAACTCTTGGAATCACATAGCGTTTTCAATCTGGAGAGAGGCAAACCTTGTCTATTTAATTAGGTACTAAAAACTCGTAAATACCTATTTGCTTTCTACTTAAATCGTAAGATGATTTGATCACAAAATCGATAAAAAAAGGTGGCCTACATAAATATCGGGCCGTTTGTCCTGTATAACCTAGTTATTTTGAAATTTTGGGAGTTTAGGTCACGCCAAACGGCTCAATATTTTTGAAGGCCAACTTTTTTTCTCGATTTTGTGATCAAATTATCTTACGATACAAATAAAAAGCAAATGGGTATTTACGAGTTTTTAGTACGTAATTAAATAGACAAAGGTTGCCCTCCTTCAGATTGAAAACGCCTCAATTTCAAGAGTTTTCGTAAATAAAATAGGTTACAATAAGATGAAATTATTTACGAAGTTTCAGGCGGATGTTAATAATTCGGTAAAAATGGGTCAGTACCACGGACTATAACGAATATACGGTGACGTTTCATAACCTTAAATAAATAATGGATGTTACTAACACTTTGATGAATTTTCTCTTTGCGAAATCAGAAGTGTTATTCATAATAAATTTCTATTTCTGGTGACCAAAAATTGACTTATTCTAGTTACCAAGTCAATAAAGTGTTAAAATCATTCTTAATTACTAAAAAGTTAAGGGAAAAAAATAAAATAAAGCAATCCACTAAATTGTATATTATACAAAAATCATATAAAATGAACATTAAAATTTAATGTTACAAATGCAAAAATCCAAACAACAAAGCCATGAATCTCCAACATACAATTGAATAGCCAACGTTACCAATTCAAGCAGTATAAGAGTAGAAAAAACAAGATCACATTTATATAGAAAGAATAAACCAAAATATACTTGTGGTAGAGCCGTATTTAGTTTTGTTTTGAATGGCAGTTATATATATCTTTTTATTTTTTATTTAATACGTTTTATAAAAAAAAATAAACAAATAAATATTGCTGTAGACATCTCACGAAACCATCCAAAAACAAAGTGAAGGTAAGAGAAGGTTCTATAAACACAGCTGAGAAAGGTTATATTGAACAGCTGGTTAGAAGAAATACAAGGAAGAAAAGAAAAAACAAATATGCATTATTAAAATATAATAAAGTAAAAAAATGTTAAATTTAATTTAGTAATTGTTTTATTTTATTTAACATGTTTTGTATTATTATATTTTTTTCCTCTGGTATCCCTGCTAGACAGCTGTCCAATATAACCTTCCTTAGTTGTAATAACATAACCTTCTTTTTCCTTCAGTATGTATTCGTATGGCTTCGTGAGATTTTAACTGCAATGTTTTTTTTTTTCTTTTCTTTGTTTTTTTCTTTCTGTAATATATATATATATATATATATATATATATATATGAAAAGTTGGCTATCCACTTGTATGTTTTACACTCATGACTTTATAGTTTAGATTTTTCCATTTACCACATGATCACCTTATATCTCTTTTCTAACTTTATACTTATTTTAGTAATTAACATTTAAATTATACCGTAAGGTTTTTTGAAGAAGTAGTCTATTTCTAAATAAGGTATTTGTAAAATGCTTATTACTAATTATAACTAAATTTCGCGAGATTGGGTTACTTGGACTGGTGTAAATATTGAACACTTGGGTTCGAAATTTTTAATCATCGCAATTATTTTCTCTTAATATGTATTTCATAAATAGGTAGGTAGAAGTAGAAGTAATATATAAGTAGGAGTAATAATTACTCTAAAAGTTTTCTATAAAATATTAGGCCAAAGATCAGCAAATGTGCACAGTTTTTACATCCTTTATTATTTATTCAACGTTTCGACTTCAGAAGCCATTTCCAAGATCCTGCAAACTAATTTTAATTCAGTTGTTAGAGTTCAAAGTACATCCTTATAAAACAAATTTAATGATGTTTGGCCTAATATTTTATAAAAAAAATTTGAGAAAATGTCACCGAACCTGAAGTAAATGGCTAGAAAAGTAATATATGTTATTTATATTAAAATGCCTCTTCGACAAGACTTGTTATCTGAAACAATGTCGCTATTTTGAAAATACTGAGATATAACATCGAGTATCGACATAAAAACATTACTTAAAAAAGTACTTTTCGTTTTAGGATTTTAAAAATCGGCCAACATATTTTTAGTTCATCTACTAACCTTTTCTCTTTTTTAATTCAGCAAATTTCATATTATGCTATGAGATTATTTTATTTATTGTATATGCGTTTTGATTATTGTTTATTGTTTGTTTTACTTATTGTTATTTTGTTTCTATTTATTTTATTTTTTTACATATAGTGTGAAAGACACTATTCGTTAAATTTAAATTGTGCTGAATGGTAAGCATCCGAGGGGTAGAACGAAGCGAAGGTGGGAAGATTGCATTAAAGCCGATCTGAAGGGACTGGGTTTGGACGGCGAATGGTGGAGGGAGGTGTGTAATAAGCGATTGGTGGTGTCGGCATCGAACCTTCGGGTTCGCTAAGCCTGTTTGTTATTATTATTACATATAGTGTGAATGTTATCCTATTTCCTCATAACTAATGTCCAAGTGACAGATACTGAATAAATAAATAAAAAATAGTATGGGAAAGAATAAAAAGATTCTCAACAGCGGAAAGATAATACTTTTAAGGACTGAGATGCATTAGGTTTATTCTACTGACACTAAAAAAATAAATATATATATTAATGAAATAACATTAGTCAGTTTTCTCTAACCACGTCAGATTTTGAGATACCATGCAATCATTAAGTAATAATTTTATACAAAAGAAATGCATTTTGTACAGGCATTTCTTAATTATAAAGATAAATAAATTATGGTTCATAACTTAATAAAAAGGTATACCAAAAATCTATTATTATTGTTGTTATTACTTAGCAATCTGAAAACTATTGAAATTATTACAAATCAATATAGCATAAGGAAAAATAATTTTTAGTCATTTTGTACATTATTTATTTATCATGTAGAAATGTATGTCAATCAAACTGCAATCATAAGAAGTTAAATCAAATCGTTAAATTTTATTAGGATTAAACGTGATTATGATGATTGAAAGGCATAAATTTTTTTTATAGAATCTTTTCTGACAGCATAAATCGTTACGGTTCATTAATTATGCAATGCTTGTTATGCCAGATGGATACTCAGTACTTTATTTCTCTTTTTAAAATTTAAATGGCTTCACTATCTATTTATTGTATAACAAGTACGGATTTTAATTAGTCGAAAACATGTATAAACGAGAATTTCTTTAGACATAAAGTTGTTGAGAGTGAACCTCATGTCATTTCCCAGGTCAAATATTAGACTAAAGTTATGACATAAATTGAATCCTTTCAATTTATTTATTGAATCCTTTGAATCCTTTAATCGATTTTTTTTTAATAACAATTAAGGCAAAATAGTTACTAATACTTGACAATCTTAGTTGTT
The DNA here is from genome assembly GCA_928085145.1 of Nezara viridula. Classification (NCBI taxonomy): domain Eukaryota; kingdom Metazoa; phylum Arthropoda; class Insecta; order Hemiptera; family Pentatomidae; genus Nezara; species Nezara viridula. The sequence continues at coordinate 148,030,471 of OV725080.1, read as the reverse complement.
ATAAGTTAATAATTGGTATTACCAATATACTTTTGCATTTAACTCATCTAATTTTCATTCGGGCTTAGTTAGGTTTCTCCTTTCTAAAAAATTACAGTAATGTGTCTTTAGTAATAAGCTAATAAGTGACTGCATGACTGTTGCGAGACTCTTGCTCAAGACCAAGACTGAATTTGCAAGACCAAGACTTGTCTTGGTCTCGAATTTGGGCAACACTACCAATTAGGCCCTTATAACCCTTCCGCTCATTCATAACTCATCAGGATGTTCATCAAATTCGATGTTACTATATCCGTTGGAATGCTAAATTATTGCTCTTCAAAGCCGTAAGAATGTGTTTTTGATTTGATGCCTACATAAGGAATAAATAAACAAAAACTCCTCATAGATTTTTTATTTTTATCTCCATTTATAGTGAAATTACGAAGGTTTTTTTGATGTCATTTTGTGTAGAGTATGTGGCACTGGATTTCAGCTAAATTTCTTGTAGATAGCTAAAGTTATAACATTTTTTATGATTTTCGAAAAAAAAAATCATGTGAGGGACCCAAGCATTAAGCCTTGAAACATAGTCGAGCTTGTGAAAATGGTTTTCTACGTTTGCGTGAGACACATTTAGGCCCATAGTAATCTCTCGCACTGATTGGATGGGATTTTGATCAACAATGGCCTTAACATTGCACGTTTCAATTTCATGTGGGCGGCCAGACCGTTGAACATCATTGATGTCAAAATTTTCTGAATGAAATTTGGCAAACCAATTTTGACAGGTACGTTCGGTCAAGGCATCATCCCCATAAACACTACAAATTTTTCGATGAGCTTCTGCTGCACGCTTTTCTTTTTTAAATTAATACAACAAAATATGCCGATAATGAATGATATTTTCTTCCATATTCACATTGCAATAGCAAACATAATTCTTAGCTAGTTTCAACAAGAGTTAACAGATATAGTTGTTGACATATTACAAACAGGATAAACAATCCACCTTAGGGATTAATTGATCAAATAAGAAGTTTATCATAGTGATATTAAAATTAACATAAAAACCGAAAGGACTTGTTTGCCAACCCAATATTTACAGTAGGAAACCTCTAGGCCATCTTCTTTTCAGAAGAAAAATCTATTTGAAAGCTAAGGATTGAAAAATAAGACAGTAGGTGAGTGGAAGTATCGCATTACCACGCTTGAAGAACGTCCATAACCACACTAGTTGCATATAATTTCCACTCCAGTAGAAACCGTGGACTATATTCCAGTAGTCACGGGTGCACAGTCCATCACAGTATTCTATGAAGTTGATGTATCATTTGTATTAATATTGTTACTATCATTCCGTTACTAGGTATGAATATTATTGATATCCGTCCGTGAGTTTTTTTCCGAGACTTCAATGAAGATTATTTTGAGATTTGGTAACCAAGTCTCCAAGAATGAACTTTGGATCTCGATATTTCCACCACCGTTTCATTTCAAAATCACGGCTGAAAAACATGTGTATTGATGAACATGTCTCTATGGTAGTATGAACCCGTAGCTAAATAATTCTTATTGCAACTGTTAGCATGAGGAAATCAGTATGTAGAGTTTTTTTAGTCACTCCCGTTGGTCTTCTATTTTGGCTCTCATGAGTTCTGAAACTGCTTAGAAGAAGAAGGGGAAAAAATAAAAGATAAAAAATTAAAAAATAATAATAAATAAATAAAAAATATATTATAAAAAAGTATATGCATTTCTGTAATATGTTAAATAACCAATGAGAGAGTATTTTAAGGTGTACCGTTTATCTCTGAAGAGTATGGCCATATAGGTTCAAGTAAGTATCTGTATGAATTTAGTTTCTATCTCAGTTTTAGTTTCGATGATTTGGAAAAAGTGAGTAAATTAGTTTGAGTCTTATATTTAAGAAAAGAAGAAGAAAAAGTCATTTTATTTATCAAAATTACATATCAATAAAAAAACAATACAAAAATAATATTTTTGGATTTAAACCGAAAATCAGACGTGCTACATGTCCCGTTGACCGTCAGTCATAAATATTAAATGTCTTCGTTTTTATTTTAACTTGTGGGCCCCCACATCATGCTTATGTCAGATGTTAGTCCAAGATTGTTTACGTTGCCCATTGGATGAATTTGGATGACCCATTTTAACCAAATTAAAAAGGTTTTTAAATCTATGTATAAACAACATTAACACCTCACTGTTAATGATGTTTATAAGTATTTGCGCATTTTCTTAAACATCTGATAAAAATAATATAGCGCCTATACTAATTTACTTGGCAGACGTTTTTATTCAGGTCTCGTTGCATTTAATTATAATAGTCCGTGGTACAGACACCTTTTTATCGAATTATAAACATCCGCCTGAAACTTCATAAATTTTCATAAACTTCATAAGTTTCATCTCATCGTAACCTGCAACTATTTTATTTACGAAAACTCTTGCAATTGGGTTTTTTTCAATCTTGAGGGGGGCAAACTTTGTCTATTTAACTAGGTACTAAAAACTCGTAAATACACATTTGCTTTCTACTTGAATCGTAAGATAATTTGATCACTAAATCGAGATAAATAGTGGCCTTCAAAAACATCGAGCTGTTTGGCGTGACCTACACCACTAAATTTTCAAACGAGGTTATATAGAACAAACGGCCCAATATTTTTGTTGGCCACCTTTTTTTATCTATTTTCTGATCAAATTATCTTACGATCCAAGTAGAAAGCAAATGTGCATTTAGGAGTTTTTAGTACCTAATTAAATAAACAAGGTTTGCCCCCCTTCAGATTGAAAACGCTACAATTCCAACAGTTTTCGTAAATGAAATAGTTATAGGTTACGATGAGATGAAACTAGGTGTTAGGTGGATGTTAATAATTAGATAAAAAGGGGTATGTACCATGAGTTATTAATAATACATTGCTTAGTTTGAAGTAAACTATACACGTGGTTCATGGTAGAGAATAATTTTATTTGTAGTAATTAAGATTAAATTATCTTACCGAGACAGATTTTATTGTTAATCCATCATTGATAATATATAATATTTATAAAAATGACCTAATAATAATGGAATCCAATAGTGTTTATATAAACAAGATGTGAGGACGAGAATAGTTTATTGTCGAAGGTGCCCTAGCTGCGACCTTGTTTATGCTCTCTGCCCCGCGGCCAATAATAAGATGCAAAGAAAAATCGTTTGTTTACGTCTCGGTCACGATTTGTTAGGTACGAGTGTTCTTTTCTCCAGGCATTTCAGTTACGTAACGACTCATTCATCAACGGAGGGATAGCTGCCCATTCATGTCTTTACCTCGTAATTCATCAGCTATCAATAGCTTTAAGAAAGCTCTATTCATGAAATTTATAATTTTAATCTAGTTTCTACTTGTATTAGATGCAACGCATTTCATTGCATAAGAAGCAGTCACCTGAAAACAATTTTCTTTTAAAGGAAGGAGATGGTCCGGGGTTGCGGTCATAAATAAACTAAATAGTGGTAAAATTATTTTATTGAAAGCCGACGTTTCGACCCGACTTTGCAGGTCTTCATCAGGGAAGTGTGTTCATCTAGGAATTCATCAGGGAGGTGTGTTCATCTAGGAATTCATTAGGGAGGTGAATTCATCCAGTTCTAAGTGAAACTCCTAGATGAACACACCTCCCTGATGAAGACCTGCTAAGTCGGGTCGAAACGTCGGCTTTCAATGAAATAGTTTTGCCACTATTTAGCCTATTTATGACCGCAACCCCGGACCATCTCCTTCCTTTATAATGCAACGGTCGACCATTAAATATTCAATATTTTCTTTTAACAAACAATAATAATAATTTTGACGGCATTTAAATGGCGAAGAAAAAGTGTTTTTGCTCAGTAATTAAAGTAAATAAAGCTTTCCATTCTGGTCGGAAATGAAACGAATTTTCAACTTGGTAAAGATATTTTCACGTATTTTATTCGGCTAAAACTGCTGTTGAACTAGTATTAATTTTTTTGTTTTTTCTAACTGACTTGCTACAAACCGTAGTCAAACGTAAATTATAATAAATGAAATAATTTTAACGGATGCGTAGAGGGAGACTTCCCAACTGGTCGGTCCATCCGCTTGTGGTCATTTAACTTCAGGCCTACTACTAAACTCTGAAGGAATTTTCCCACTGTTTCCTCATTTCAATGCTTTAATCTGATGTTTTTTGCTTGGTAATGACATCAAAGTGATGGGACAATGTTCAAAAATACGTAAACATACTTCACTGTTAACAATAGTAAAAAAAAAAAAAATATTTAATTAAAAATGCCTTAATTATTCTTTAGGAGTGGAAATAAATTTCACTGTCATTTTCCATAGGTTTAGAAACAAACAAAAAAATATTTACTAGAAAACTGAGAGTGGGAAAATACGTGGTAATAACATTTTAGTAGTTTAAGTAATTATAAACTACTATTCTTTAATATTTTAAATTTTAATATTTCATTATAAAAAAATACTTCTTCACCGTATAGCAGTGGGGAAACAAAATCAAGGTAGACTTAAATAATCACATAAAAGTTGTAATGAAGTTAAAATTTGTCCCTAAAATGAGAATCATCCTTATAAAAATTATTGCCAAGTATTATGAAAAACAAATTCCCAAAAATCTTATTCAGACACTCCGGGTATGAGAAGATATATAGGTTTATGAATGGAATTAAAAGAGGAACAAAAATATTTCGTGCTATTTCTAGTTCCAAAGATATTTCACTAGTATTACGAATTAAATTCAGTTTAAAAAATTACGTAGATTACTACCTCCATTGTACTTAATAAGCACAAATATTTGTACAGCCCACATTGAATTTAAACAGAGAAGTATTTTTATGAAATACCTCTAGAGAACCGAAGTTTTTTTTCCCACTGGGTGGCGGGACCTAATGCACAATCGTGCCCGCATGACCAAACTCGTAATATTGATTAACATTACATTCGTTAACTGCATTAAATAGCGTTGAAAAATCACTTAAATAATTAATTTAAAATACAATTTTCTTTCTATAAAATTATAATTCAGTTGATATTATATACTTCTATTGATATATTTTTAATCAAATTTCACCTTATCGGAAATTTTACCCGATCGCAATACCGATTGCAATACCTTACCTAGTGTAGGTAGGACAGTAAAAATAGAGAAATCGACTTAAAAAATATAAATATTTGAATTCAATTATGTGATGTACCAGTTGAACTGACCCGAAAACAACACCGTAATAACCAGATGACCCATATACCTCAATGTCCTACCTGAATGCTCCAGTCAACCGCACCGCCCGCTTATCTAGTCTACCGTATCGATATCTCCAGGTCGATGTACTTCATTCGATTGTTGAGAAACTGACCTGGTCGTTGCTTGTTGATGTTGATGGTGTAGCATCGCGACACAATTGCTTGCCTCCGTGTCAGTCTTTGTTGTATCGATGCATTGTTGAAGATTGATTGCATTTAAATCCATACACGGATATCTATCACTGTCATCCAAGGCCTCCTATCGATATTTAGATATAATGTTTAACATATATTGTCACTGAGCATTATATACACATAATTCATCATCTGAAAGAATGATATTTCATGCAGTTTATATTGGGTCAATGATTATTTTCAATAATAAACCATTCTAATCGAACAGAAAATTCAAATCTTAAATTTTTATTAATTTGTAAACCCCTCTCAAAATTTGAGGGTTTACGTTTCAGGACACGTAGAATTCGAAAAACGAATATTTTTTTTTCAAAGGAAGATGGTCCAGGGTGGCGGTCATAAATAGGCTGGATAGTGGCAAAACTATTTTATTAAAATCCAACGTTTCGAACCGACTTTGCAGGTCTTCTTCAGGGAGGTGTGTTTAGCTAGGAGTTTAGGAGGAGGACGGAAACTTATAGCTGAACACACCTCCCTGAAGAAGACCTGCAAAGTCGGGTCCAAACGTTGGAGTTTAATAAAATAGTTTTTTCCACTATTCAGCCTATTTATGACCGCTACCCCGGACCATCTCCTTCCTTTATAATGCAACGATCAACTATTAAATATTCAATTTTTTGTCCCTTCGCAGTACGCGCATTTTCTCCGAAACTACTGAACCGATTTTTTTCAGATTTGGATTTGAAGTCAGAAGTCACCCAAGGATGATCCTCCTTCATCGACATTACTATTCACTTTTTTCTTTCAATATGGCTTCCGAAAAACCTGCGTTGCTATAGACTGTAGAGCCTAAACGAATGTACCGATTTCAATGAAACTTCGTGAAAGCCTTCTTCTCGATGCCCTTTAATTTTATCTATATAACACACTTCAACGAAAAGAAGCTAGAAAAAAAGTTACGAGGGGTGATAAAATCAGATTCCGAATAACTCAAAAAGTATACAATTTTTTGTTTATATTGTATGGTTATTTAAAAATTTACAGTTATCTAAAAAAAAACAGTGGTTAAAATCGGACAAGGTGAAGCAATGATATGACCTCTAGATTTTTTTAATATGTTCAACTGCAAAGGTTATATTCTCTGTTTTTGACTTTGATTTTTGAATGTGTTACTGAAGTAATGCTATTTTTTTTTTATTACGAATGATAATAAAAAAAATGTTTAAGCCAATAATTGGAATCACCTTTTGTCTCTATTACTTTGTCTCTAGGTAATGTTACTTTAGATTTATAATTATTTGGGAATAATAAACCATTGTGAAATAATTTGAAGCATTTTTTTTTCTCTTCAAATTTCAATCCGCCCCTGTCATGGATTTGACAATAAGCAAATGTGCTGTAGTGAATTTGGAAAAATACATTATAGGCATGAGGAAGAATAGTACCCAGCAGTACCTCTTCATAGTCTGTATTTGCTTCCTTAACTCAGGATTTTTAAGGGAAGAGAACATATTTTTAATTTCATTGGTTAAAATTATACAGTGATATTCCATGAGTGTTTTGAAACAATTCAGGCTCATTATTGAAAAATATATATTATATTTTACGTATTCTCAATTTTTCGTTGGTTTGGAGTCATATTATGTTTAACTTCCTAATCTTATTTTATAAACTTAAAAAAATAATACTTGAAATACTAAAAAACCTTCTGTTGTTGACGTATACCAGTAAATGGGACGAAATGCTCTTACCACGAGCAATAATTTTTAGTGGCAGGCTCCCGACAACTACACCAATTTTAATTATCCGTAGACGTCAATTTTCCTAACAATCTACCAGAGAATTAAAGTATCTACTTTATATTTATGCAAGGACATTCTCTTAGAATAGATAGATATTTTCATAATTAAAAAAAAAAATTAAATTATTATTTTTTTAGGAATATTTCTAACCAAGTTTCCAATATCTTCAGAATGATTTTATATAATAACGACATATAAAATTCAACAAATAAATTTTCTCAACAAAAGTACAAAAATGAAACCATCACATAGATGAAAACTATATTTATACCTTGTATTATTCAAAAAACGCAACTTCCACTATTCTTTCTTCATTTTACTATTATTTATTTCTTGAGTCTAAATCTGTAATAATCTTGTCATAAAAAATGATTTATTAAGATGCTAAAATAAGTTAAAAACTTCCTCGGAACGTTTATGAGTTTACGTAAATGATAAAATAAATGTAAACTTATTATAAAAATAGATGATTTATTTTAAACCTGTTCATGTCAAAATTTGTAGCATAATAAATTTATAGATTTTTTTTCTTTTTTTTTTTAGGTAAGAGAACGTTTTCTGCTATGATGTTGATGTGAAAATTATTCTTGAGGTATGTACGATATATTATGCGCAAATTTTATGTGGTGCCATATTTTATGCATAATTCATTTAAATTTTATTCCAAACGCTAAAGCTAAGAAGGGTATTTTATTTGTTTATCAATCAACATGCACCAATCACAATATGATAATAAACAATAGCTAATATTATTACTCATATAATTTATTTACGTTTGAACACTATAATCATCTTAAATAGTTCACTTTCTCCCATTGTCCATGATTTTTATTTATTTTTTCGGATCTGTAAAATAATCTTAAAATGTTTTAAAGACTTTGTAAACTCCCAAGACCAAAACGAAAGACTGCTAGCTAGTCTGGATCAATGGCAGGAGTTATTTGATCTTATCAGTTCATTGTTTTACCATTTGCTATTTTGGAAAGTTGTATTTCTAAAATAAGCATTGAAATGTCAATATTATTTAAATATGAGCTATCCTACTTATAATTTGAAAAGATTAACTATTTTAGTTAGTTAAATTTAATTATAATATTCAAATATTAATAGGAAAATTTCAATCCATATTTGATGGTTTAAAATTTTAAGTGGTTCATTTATATACAAGATATAATTATGCAATTATCATAAAGTATATATTTACATAAACAAAACAAAAGTTCACTCTTACATTGGTTGATTTATTTAATCAAATGTTAACCCAAAAAATTAATACATTCTATTTTATTTAAAATGTTATTTCACTTCATAATAAATTAATAATTAAAGATGATTGTAACAGTAATAAGAAGAATAAATGTAAAAAGTCTTTTAAAAAAATGTCAGAGTTTTTGAATGATTATTTTAGTTAGGTAAGTTATGTTATTTTATCAAATTGCAAATAAATATTAAACATATTGTTGAAAAAATATTCTGAAAACAGTTGAACTCCTGTATTGTAATATCGTAACTAGTGCTCTTAATTGTAACGAAAAGTAATGAAATTCTGTAAAAAAAATTCAAAATGGTAAAAAAAAAAACATTAGATTTTTTTAAAGACTACTGCACTGCAAAATATCAAAATTCGTCTGGCTTTAAGCATACCCGATGAATATGGAAATGATCCTATTTGGGGAACCATATAATTTAGCTGTAATTTCAGACAGATGGATACGTGTTGTAACCCATAAATGCTTTCGAAAGCTATGTTCATTCTAATGGATTTCACGGGGTGAAATGACCTTTTTATAAATCCGTGCGTTTTAAGTAATGTAAAAACCTTCTTTCCTAATACTAATGCATAAACTGTAATCAATCATAATAATTTAGGTATTTTTGGTAATTTTATTGATTGAAAATCTTTTTTTTTTTAATTTATTGCTGTCATCCTCTTTTTCTTTAGATTTTCCCCTAAAATAAGCCATAGATTCCCAACCATTGTCAATAATTGCATTACCCGTTGTAGTGGTTTATGGGCGTTTTTTATATCTTGGGAACGGAGTAGTTCAGTAAGTTATGAGCTAAGCTTAAGATCCCGGGTTCAAATCCGGCGTGAAGTAATTTTTTATCAGCGTGGATCGTCCATAAGGTCGGGAGAACCTCCTAGGGCGCATCCACCCTTTATGAAGTTGCAAGCGACGTTTTTCCCGTCTCTGCTATTTCGATAAATTAAATTCGAAAACAAATAATTAAATGTCAGATAATTATTTAGTAAAATTAAATTACTTTTCTTTTGTTTATCAGAAAAAAAGAAAGGGGATAATACATGTCTTCGCTGCTTAGTACTTTTTTTATTTTGTTTTTTTTATTTAGGACGTTCTCTTTACGGATTTAATGACGCAATACACCATAAGAAGCTCCACTTTGTCAGCCCTAAGCGATCCTCTGAGGCCCTATGAAATCGTCAACAGGTCTGCCATGAATTATGTATCGGGAGGAGGGGAGAAGATGGGGAGTGAATACCCCCATCTACTGTAGCCCAAAGATATTGCTAACCGAAGGCTCAGGGCTCTACATCAGTAACCTGTTGACACAACCTTACAGCTGAGGTTTCAGAAACTAATGGGCCTATCGATAATGTTCGATATATATCAACTAACCTTCTATAATATTTTCTAAAGTTGGAATTATTATAAAATCAATATTAATTTAAGCATTTGACAAAAAAAAAAATTAATATTATAATTTCACCATAAGGGCATACGTCTCACTGATTTATTATTCTACAATGAAGACAGGGCCCAATCTTGAAGTAGTCCAGTCAATGAATAACTAAAGAAGGAAATGTTGGGGAAACAATTTGTGACTTTGAAACATTGTTTATGCTAGTAAGAAGGTATACATATATTTTAAAAAACGCTGCAAATTATTTCACAATGGTTTATTATTTTCAAACAATTATACATTTAAAGTAACATTACATTCCTAGTTACAAATAAAAACAAATAATAAGTGATTCCAATTATTGGACTACACTTTTATTTAATCATTAAGAGTATGCTAAAAAAATTAGCATTACTTCAGTAACACATTCATTTTTTTTTCTTTTTAGGAATTCCGTAACCTTTTAAAAAACCGCACAATATCCAACAAAAAAGTGTATACTTTTTGAGTAATTCGGAAATAAATTTAATCACCCCTCGTAACTTTTTTTCTAGCTTCTTTTCGTTGAAGTGTGTTATATAGATAAAATTAAAGGGCATCGAGAAGAAGGCTTTCACGAAGTTTCATTGAAATCGGTACATTCGTTTAGGCTCTACAGTCTATAGCAACGCAGGTTTTTCGGAAGCCATATTGAAAGAAAAAAGTGAATAGTAATGTCGATGAACGAGGATCATCCTTGGGTGACTTCTGACTTCAAATCCAAATCTGAAAAAAATCGGTTCAGTAGTTTCGGAGAAAATGCGCGTACTGCGAAGGGACAAAAAATTGAATGTTTAATAGTTGATCGTTGCATTATAAAGGAAGGAGATGGTCCGGGGTAGCGGTCATAAATAGGCTGAATAGTGGCAAAACTATTTTATTAAAATCCAACGTTTCGACCCGACTTTGCAGGTCTTCTTCAGGGAGGTGTGTTCAGCTATAAGTTTCCGTCCTCCTCCTAAACTCCCAGCTAAACACACTTCCCTGAAGAAGACCTGCAAAGTAACACATTCATTTTTTTTTCTTTTTAGGAATTCCGTAACCTTTTAAAAAACCGCACAATATCCAACAAAAAAGTGTATACTTTTTGAGTAATTCGGAAATAAATTTAATCATCCCTCGTAACTTTTTTTCCATCCTCTTTCCGCTAAGGTAGATTATATAGATAAATTTAAAGGGCGTCGAGAAAATGACTTTGGCGAAGTTTCATTTAAATCGCTATATTCGTTTCAGAGCTACAGTCTGTAGCAACGCAGATTTTTCGGCCGCCATTTTGAAAGTAAAAGGCGGATAGTGATGTCGATGAAGGAGGATCATCCTTAGGTGACTTCTAATTTTAAATCCAAATTTGAAAAAAAATCAGTCCAGTAGTTTCGGAGAAAATGCGCGAACGGCGGACGGACAACAAATTTTTATTCGTTTTTCGGCTTCTACGTATCCTGAAATGTAAAATCTCAAATTTTGAGAGGGGATTAAGTTTTGAATTTTTTGGTCGATCACAATGGTTCATTATTGAAAATAATAAACTAAAATCATGTTTATTGCTGTATTTCGGGTTTTCACTTATATCGGAAAACTATTCATTGCTTATATAAAGAGGCTCTACGCAAAATTTAAGGTAATAAAATTCGCAATATGATTAATTCTATAATTTTTTTCGCTACCTCGCAAAGTTTTCGAGATATCCGTCCTCAAATATCGCTAACATGGAAAAAAAAATTACCTCATGTTTTTTACCTTATTTAACTCTTGATTGCATCGTTCTACGATTTAATCATACGGAAGAAAGTTTTTAATAATTATATTTTCTTAAAATATATATATTATATTATTAGGTTATCTTCTACGGCTTAAAAGTTAGATCAATCCAAACTTTATAAGTCAGTTCCGAGAATTTACAGAAAAAAATAATTTTTATATTATGAGTTATTTTATATATATATATATATATATATATATATATATATATATATATATATATATATATATATATATGCATATACAATTTTATATAGTATAGAACAATTAGAACAATTTTAAGAACAATTTTAACTTCATAATTTAAAATGATATAAAATGTTAAATAATAACAACACAAGCATATAATAAAATATCATAAATTGATTTGATAAAATTAATTTTAAATAAGAATTAAATAATTTAAGGGGAAAATATTCTTTATTTTATTATACATGTATACATATAAAAAATAAAGAACATTTTCTCCTTAAATTATTTAATTATTATTTTAAATTAATTTTATCAAATCCATGTATGATATTTTATTATATGCTTTTGTTGTTATTATTTAACGTTCTATATCATTGTAAGCAATAAAGTTAAAATTGTTCTAATTGTTCCATACTATATAAAATTGTATATATATATATATATATATATATATATATATATATATATATATATATATATATATATATATATATATATATATGTATATGTATATATAGCGACTCATAATATAAAAATTCTTTTTTCCTGTTAATTCTCGGAATTGACTTATAAAGTTTGGATTGATCTAACTTTCGAGGAGATAAGCTAATAAAATAATATATATATATATATATATTTTAAGAAAATTTAATTATTCAAAACTCTATAATTGTTCTAATTAAACGCCTGCGAATTCGTGAGGCGTAGTCCAAAAAGTCTGTTATTTTTTAATCATTATTTTTATTTTATTTTGGACTCATTTACTTATAGATGTAGATTAATCTTTGTAGGGTAGTAAAGAATATGTTGATTGAATTTTTTTCCCCTTGACGGATTCGAGCCGCGATGAATTTTAAGTGTGTACGTGACTTGATTGCTTAATTATAGACGCCAGTTATAATTTCTCTATAAATGAGATGTTTTGACTAATCAATGTCGAAGAGATGGAATGAACATATTTAAAAATAAAACATAATATTTCAGGTATAAATAATTAATTAGACCTGTTATAATCTAACGGAAATATATAATGGAATTGTTTCATTGAATCTTCTACATGAGGAATAATACCTGGGAATTAAGTGAACCGTTTTATGCATCAATTCCATTTCAGGTTGAATACAAATTGGTAGATTTTTGTTCTCAATATTTCTCTCGGGAACTGTGATTGATAACCGCCTATCTTTCACCAATAAAATTCAGTCAATATTTTATTTATTTATTCAGAAAAAGATTTATGTGTAGAAGATATACTACTTAAGATACATTACTTAAAGTTAATACACAATGTGTAAAACAAAATCTAGTTTTGATAAGTGTATTAATTTTTTTCTGAGTTTAAGGTAATGAATGATTAATGGTCTGTCGTCAAGAACTGAAGGTTTGTTTATATAACTTTGTTTTTTAACTTGTTGTGTCTCTTGGAAGTATTAGAGAAACATACGTAATATCAATGTTATCTGGCTCATTGTTATCTTTACTTTATTTTTGGAACCTGATTAGTGCTAATTCGATGAGATATTGTGCAAGACGTGAAACAAGATAAAAAATATTATCAAATACATATAAAATTTAAAAATACCCAAAGTTAAAAATATCTATATATTTAAATTTTAAACGTTTACACTGATATGATGAATTTAATCAAAATCTTTAGAGCGATTTTCGAGATCATCGTAAAAATGTGTAAGTGCCACTTCCGGTTAGCTGATTTTGACGAAAAAGTTGCTGTAACATCTTTAGCATATAAAAACCTTAAATATGCAATTTCACTTCCGTACGTTTCGTTTTTGAGCTAGACTGTTAAAACACACAGACTTTGTTATTTGGGCTCAGGGACCTCAAAACGTTTATTTCCGTTGAAAACTCAGATTGAAAAATTTTCACGATCGCAATACTTACTCTTAGGTAAGTGAAAGTAAAAACAGAGTGTTGTGGAAAAACTGGTGTGTACTAAGTATGATCAGCTGAGTGTGGCAAATTCCTTAGTGAAGACACAGATCGATCAAGCTGAGTGGTGAGGCTGGTGATATTTTGAAGAGTGTTGTTATTGCGGTCTGAGAGAAGAGAACTCGACTGATCAAATATAAGGATGAAACAATTGTCAGGAATTTCAGTCAAGATGTTCTCATCAGATAATGTACATACAAGATGTGTGGGTCGAAACGTCGCCTAACCCAATAAAAACATCTTTATCAATATTCCTGACAATTTCATTTCATCAATGGAGGGTGAACGCGGCAGTTATGGACAGAGGAACCAATAATGGACAGGTTGGACTTTAAATGTAAATAATAAGCTTCCTTGTTGATTTAAAGGTTTCAGTTTTTTCTAGATTGAAGAACAATGCCCTCTCTTGCCTACTCTACAACTGTATGAACAAAGTTTCCAAAGGAAAATTTTAAAATGCCTATCATTGTTCTATAGTGCTCTTGAAATCAGTGTGTTTCATATCTTTTTCATTCATAACAGTTTTGCTAAGATTAAGTCCAACTTTTATGTCATCATATCTTTATCGTTATCTTTAAAAGTTAAATAAAGATTTTTGAATTTTTCTGAGGTATATCTATTACTGGTACCGACCCCCTTTCAATTACTAGAACCATTCAATTTCAGTGTGTTCATAACTATTGCAAAAATGTGTTGTTTTTTTAAATTAAGATTATATCCCCATAACTGAATAATTTTTTTTCAATTTTAAAGGGTTAAATAGAAAAAGATCCTATCTCCTGTTCGACAGTATCCTTTAATAATACCCCACTTATCCCTGTTGAACAAATCCGTTTCCTAGGACTCCATCTGGACAAACGTCTAACTTGATATCGTCATACCAGACTAAAACGCCAAGATACCGCTCGACGTTTCTGATTTCTTCAGCACTTACTAAACAAACGCTCTAACTTTTTAATTAATTACAAAAAACTCATATACATGACCATAATAAGACCTATTTGGACTTACGGAGTTGGGCTTTGGGAATCCACTAAACCATCGAATTCCTCTCGTATCCAATCTTTACAATCGAAAATCCTTAATGCTCCTTACTTTGTAACAAATAAAATAATCCATAAAGACCTTAATGTTGCATATGTTTCCGATTTGGCCCAATCCCCGGATACCTATCCTTCCATAACAAACTTCAGAACCATCCGAATCCTCTCGTCTCTAACCTTGCTTTCTCCTCAATCCATGATAACCCTTCAAGGGACCTGAAAAGAAAATAGCCTCGTGATCTCCTAATTTAGATACTTTATTAGAGTGCGACCAATGGGTAGATTCTCTACAAGCCTTGTCATGTCGTGTATTTCTCTGTATAACATTTGCTGAATGTATATTAATTTGCACAGTTGTAAATTTCATAAATAATAGCAAAATGACCCTACAGATTCCAATATCCAACGGAGAAGTTTATAACTATAATAATGAAGACGGAATAATCAAAAAAAGACAAAAATTTCCTTAGCTATCTTCATCACTGGTGCGCATACCTTATTTTATATGAAAAAAAAATTATTGAAAATAAATCATACATAACTAAGAATATTCCTATTCATTTTTGAGCAGTATAGTTTGTAGATTAGTGTTTTTCATTCGATTGTACAACACGAATCATTCAGACATTAAAAAGTATGTTATGTATTTAATATTTTATGTAACAAACTATGTAAGGATGGAAATAATTATTTTATAGCCATTAAGTGTGAAAATTAAAATGTTTACTTTTTTCCTTAAATTATGCGTTAAATCAAGCATGAAGGATCAAATTCGCCTGTTATCCTGCGCCGCACGTCCTGCCATGGCTGCCCAGACAAAGACGGCAAAATAAGAAGGGACTACGACGCAGTAGGAGAGGAAGTGGTAATATTGGTAATGACAGGTAGGGCTTACATAAGAGACAGGTGAGACGACCGGAGTTACCCAACCGTTAACAGATGATAGCCCTCTACAAATTGTTGTCTATTTATTCAAGTCTTCAAAGGCAACATCTTGTTTGGAAAGTCCGATACCATCTGCTCGTGGCGGCTGTCGAGAATATTTTGGGGGTCCGAGGAAGAGATTTTGAAAATGGGGTCAGGGGTCACTTAAATTACATCCTTTCAAAAGGTGATGATTTTCAACGCTTTCGTTTTCAAAGTTACTTAGTTAATACTGCGTGCCAATGTTAATAAATATAATTAAACGATGCATTTTCATATATTACAGTAATAGTAATAATAATATCCTCAACCACTCTATTTATCAAATTATTAACATCCGGTTGAAACTTCGTGAATAGCTTCATCTCATCGTAACCTACAACTATTTTATTTACCCAAACTCTTGGAATTAGAGCGTTTAAAATCTGAAGAGTGACAAACTTTGTCTATTTAATTAGGTACTAAAAGCTCGTAAATACCTATTTGATTTTCACTTGAATCCTAAGATAAGTTGAACACAGTGTCGAGAAAAAAAAGTAGGCCTCAAAATTATTGTGCCGTTTGGCGTGACCTATATCCACGAATTGTGAAAATAATGAGTTTACATTGGCCAAACGGCTGAATATTTTTGTAGGCCACCTTTTTTATTAATTTTGTGATTAAATTATCTTACTTAGAGTGCTACCATTGGGTAGTTACTCAGCAAGTGTATTCATGTCATTATATCAATAATGTCCGAATTTACTTGATGTATTTATGTAATACAGTTGTAAATGTCATAAAGAAATAAAAAAAATAAATAAAAAAAATTATCTTACAATCCAAGAGGAAAGAAAATGGGTATTTACGAGTTTTTAATATCTAATTTAATAGACAAAGTTTGCCGATCTCGAGATTGAAAACGCCCCAATTCCGAGAAGTTTCGTAAATAAAATAGTTGCAGGTTACGATGAGATGAAGCTATTTATGAAGTTTCAGACGAATGTTAATAAGTTCATAAAAATTGTTCTGTACCACGGACTATAACAATACCAAAATAAATAATAATAATAAAAGGCTTAGCGAACCCGAAGGTTCGATGCCGACACCACCAATCGCTTATTACACACCTCCCTCCACCGTTCGCCGTCCAAACCCAGTCCCTTCAGATCGGCTTTAATGCAATCCTCCCACCTTCGCTTCGGTCTACCCCTCGGACGCTTACCATTCGGCACAGCAAATATTAACCTTTTAGGAATTCTCTCATTACTAAGCCCAACAACTTTACAAGCCCATTTGATTCGCCGCGTTGAAATTATCTCAATTATATTACTCGGATACAGTTCACGCAATTCGGCGTTGTGTAACCGTCTGAACTCTCCGGTTAACTCATCCTTCTTCGGTCCGAATATTCTACGCAATACTTTATTTTCAAAAACTTTCAGACGCTGCTCATCCCTTAATGTAAGCGGCCAAGTTTCGCACCCATAAAGAACTGTAGGCAAGATAATTGTTTTATAGATTCTAATTTTTAAGTTTCGGGACAAGAGGCGCGAACTAAGTAGTTTTGTCACAGAGAAATAACAAGCATTTCCCGCCTTCAGTCTAACCTTAATTTCTTCTTCAATTTCGTTTTTTCTAGTTATCGTAGAACCTAGATACCTAAACTTATCTACCTGCTCAAACATATTACCATCTATATCGATATCACCAGTAGTATCGCCGTTTTTGCAGCTAACCATATATTTTGTTTTATGCACGTTTATTTCGAGTCCTAGTTCTTTACCGGCTTTCATTAACGTTGTCGTATTTAGTTTTATAGTTTCAACGTCTTCGCCTAACAGTACCAGATCATCAGCATAGCCCAGCACGGATGTTGTCCCGCCCAGATCCAACCCTTTCTCGGTTCGCATTACCTCCCTAATGGCATGTTCTAATGCCAAATTGAACAGGACAGGCGAAAGGGAATCCCCCTGTTTTAAACCCGAACGAACCTCAAATTTATCGGACAGATTATTACCGATTCTAACTTTATTAAGTGTCTCCGTCAAGCACATCCTGACTAGATTTACTAATTTTTTAGGAATCCCCTGCTCGATTAGAATATTATACAGTTTCTGACGGTCAATAGAATCGTAAGCCTTTTTAAAATCTATATACAGCTGGTGAACAATACCGTTGTACTCCAATTTTTTCTCTAATATTTGCCGTAAAGAAAATATTTGATCAATAGTCGAACGATTCCGTATAAATCCGCATTGGTAGTCTCCGATAATTTCCTCGGCGTATTCCGAGATTCGACTGGTTAAGATTAAAGTAAATATTTTATAACATACCGGAAGGAGTGAAATTCCTCGATAGTTATTACAATCCGTCCTCGGACCCTTTTTGTGAATCGGAATAAGAATAGATTCTTTCCATTCTTCAGGTAATTTCTCATTCACCCAGATCTTTTTAACCAACCGATGTATTTTAGAAACTCCAGCTTCCCCGCATGCCTTAATTAGTTCAGTAGGAATGTTATCGGTTCCCGCTGCTTTATATGATTTTAATTTTCCGATAGCTACTTCAGCTTCCTCTTTACTTGGTCCTTCTATTAACGGTTCAGCACTCTGGTACTCAGAAGGAGGACACAGATCATAATTTCCCGTATTTAAAATATTGTCAAAGTGGTCCTTAAACTTATTCAATATGTCAACCGGATCGATCAGAATATTGTTACCAAAATAAATAAATTAATTATTTATTTATTTTTTCAAGTCAAAACTTATTTAGACTCGTTTTGCACTTTTTTTGTAGGGAGTAAATGAAACTGAGCAGTAAGGCTCGGATGTGTTACGCTCATTGGGGTAAAGTCGACTAATTGAAGTGTTTTTGCATATCCATTAAAATATGTCAGAAACTAAAAATCGGATTTGCACACTGTAAGCAATCCCAAAGAAATTTCAGCAAAATGAGGGAAATCATCAACATTTCATTCTCTTTATAATAAGCTGTTTTTCAAAATTGTATCCTAACCCGACGCCGTATAAGAGAGACGAAAAAGGAAAACTATTTTTTATTTAATCACTGTATAAACAATAAAACTAGTAAAAATGCACACATTAGAAATCATGAAATGAACAGACTTGAAGAGATACTGCCCAGTGGTAGCACTCCCTATTTAATTCTAGGGGAGAAGATCACGAGGCCATCTTCTTTTCAGACGCCTAGGAGTATTATTAGATATTTAGGAAGAAGTAAGGCTGGAAACAAGTGGATTCGGATGGGACTGGAGTTTATCATGAAAGGATAGGTATCTGGCTCGGGCTAAATCAGCGGCATATCTGACATTAAGGTCTTTATGAATGGTTTTATTTGTGACAAATGTGCAGCATTAAGGATTATACGGAGGATTTTGGGTTGTAAGGATTGGATACGATAGGAATTCGATGGTTTGGTGGAACCCTGGAAAACGATAGCTTCAAAAAATTAAATAAGAATGGCTGCTTTGAATATTTGGACTAAAATATCTCAAAATTTTGATACCATGGAGAATTCGTGAACTGATTTGCTTAGCGATAGAAATATATTTTTGTTGTTGTTTCTGGGGTTTATTTATGCGTGAAACATCGAGGTAATCAACGCCTTCGTTTAGTTTTGTTTTGCACTGAACTATATTTATATTTTAACTTTTAAAAAATTCAACACTAACTGTATTGTGTCTTCGTCATTTTTAAGGATGTTTGAAATCGGGGGTGTGAGTCTGAAACTAGTTAAATTTGAGATGTAGAAAGAACATTCTTGAAAATAATGGCTAACTGTAAGTGTACTATTACAGTATTGTTATTTTGATGGTGACTGTTTACTAATGAGATTTGAGTGGGCCATATTTGTCATACAAATAAATAATAAGAATTTATGTGTTTCTACCCGCTTACTGGAGTAGTATTTAGACATTTTTTTTTTATTTTAAAAATTGTCATATACAATTTTATTTCAAAAATGGATTATTGGACACCTCTACTGTAAATTATTCTTTCTTGGAATCCATTCGAAATTTCGAATGTTTTTGATTGTCAAAAGTTTAAGTGATTCTTTTTCCATTTTTGAAAGAGCGTTTTAAACTGCTTTGACCCTCCAGGCGACTAATTCCTTTCTCGAATTTCGCAACTTGATGGCAATTTTTGTGAGAAGTGATTACAAAGTTGTTGGCCTCTCGACCCTACACCTTTTCCTGAGATTCCGTTATGACAGGTGGATGTGTTGCAATAATGACTATCATTCACTTTAATATGAAGCGTTGACTAATTCATCGGGTAATCATGTCATTCAACGTATCTATTACTTCTCAGCTAACTGAGGTTATAAAGGTAAAATATATCTGACATTTACATAGCTACTTTCTCCTTATATTTATTTTTAAAATCTTAATAAATAATCCTTTTCCAATAGTTTGTATGCATAAAGAACACTACAAAATTTGCCTTTTATATTCTTCCTTTTGAGTACATTAGACGACAACTCAGAATAATTGTGATTTTTAGTCTTTAGTCATCTTGCTTTATATTTGATATAAATTACACAAACTTTATGAGGACATTTTGTATTTGTATGGATTAGCTAATTTTTATATAGTTAAATATTTGTTAAGTATATTTTATATATTTGCGTGAATTGTACACGGTTAATATAATTGAGGTGATGACATTGCGGGGAATTAAATGGGCTTGTAAAATTGTTAAACTAAATAACGAAAGAATTCCTGAAAAGTTAATATTCACTGTACAGACTGGTAAAGGGGTAAGGAGTTGACCGAAGCGAAGGTGGAAAGATTGCATTAAGGCCGATCTGAAGGGACTGGGTTTGTACGGCGACCGGTGGATGGAGGTGTGTAGACAGCGATTGGTGGTGTCGGCATCGAATATTCGGGTTCGCTAAGCCTTTTATTATTATTATTATATTTTATTTATTTATTTTGAATCAGTTATAAAATATTTCAGTAATCTTTGAAAATTATTCATGTTAATCATGCAAATTATATTTATTTTTTAGTAAACCAGTAAATAAATTTAAAAAATAAAAAGCATAATTTATTTATCTGTTCTTTGTTTCCACTTTTCCTAGTCCAGAATCCGAGTTTTTGATAGAAATACACATGTTTAGATTCTCTGAGTCCCAATAACCAAGTCTTTGAAAATGCTCTGTGTTTGTGAACCCGCTAACGATCAGTTGCAAAGAACTGAAATTACGTATCATTAGTGAATACATGTCGGGAATTTTACTGCAATTTTGTAAATAAATTCTACTACTTGCTACTTAAATACTTTACATTATCAGTTTTATATATATTTTCAAATTATTTTCGAAAAAGGCTAAAGAATTCTTATTAAACTTGTTATATCGCTGTAAAATCTAATATGGTTCTTAAAATCGGTTAAGCCTTACTCCTATAGAAAAATTCTAATATTGCTTAAATGACGAATTGGCTTCCTCTTAAGTATCTTTATGATATAAATGATTATATGATTCATTTGAAATATTTAAAAGTTTCTAATGCTAAATATTAACAAGAAATGGATAAAAATAAACTGTCAAAGAAATTGATTATAAAAAAAGAAGAAGCATTTCCCCTGGTTGAAAGGAAAAACAAATGTACGGAAATTGGAGTTGTAATATGTATGTATAATATACATCCTTGGAAAAATAAATATTTCAGGAAAATTAATATCAAGCACATACATTACCATGAATAATGGAGAATTGAAAAACTATTGAATAATATATTTTGAAAATAAATGGGCGGTGTCACCGAGGGGGCTAACACGCATGCACAGCAACCTGATGAAAGATAATTTGGTAAAATAATTACGAGTTTGCGTCCCGGAGTCGGGGTGGAGCTTTTAACCCTGACATTGATCCCCCGCCCTCACCCACCCGGTCCGAGGAAACCCCATATAAAAGGCGAGGAAGGAGAGGATGGCAACAGCAAGTTTTGTAACCAGATATTAATTAACGGAGATTCAATTTTTTAATGGAAACTAATTTAAATCCCAAACCCTATTAGGAATTTCAAAAATATATTGTAAGTTCGACTATCCAAAAACTTATAATTGTCATTTTGAAATAATTTGATAACTATTTTAAAGCATTTTAGTGAAAGGTCTTGAAGAAGTGGTTGTTACTGAAAATATTTCAAGCTGTTTTTAAAGGTTTGGAAAATATATGAAAATTATCTTAATAACTTTAACCCCGATATTATAATTAAAAACTAGTTACTTCTTTTTATTATGAATAAAATTTTAATTATTCAAGGATATGGTAAATAAAAGTTATGTGAATGTTATTTTTTTATATTAAAATTTCTCATTATATTGAAAATATCTATTATCGGAGTTGCAACACCAGTGCTTAACTCCTGAGCAAGCTACTTCCTTCTAATACTGGATAATAATTTTTAATAAGTGGTTTGTAAAACAAATTCATTGATAAAACTTAAAGTTCGAACCATTAGAGAACCTATGATTATATCTTGCATAGCTTTCGATTTTATGGTTATGCCATTAAGGATATAAGTTATGTAAGTAATTCTAATCCCTAAAAGCGCACATTGAATCCGACACTGCTAGCCTGCAAAGGACATTTTAGATCCTGGGTTGATCCTTAATCCTTTCAAAAGCCGCCTACTACGCCATGAATAACCGAAAGGACACTAATAGTTCACATTTAGTCCTTCTTCGGCCGAGGCCAGTGATTTATAGTCCGGTCCCTCCCTCTATCCTCTAGTCCAGGACATAATTGCGGTATCCTTCTCTGTAATGACCAACTTTAGTAATCTGTAATTTTCCAAGCGTTACGCTGCGAATAGCTTACGCTACTCTCTGCTAGTCTACAAAATATTCAACTGTGTAAGTTATGGTACAGTTTAAAAAATTTTAGTTCATATAGTTTTTTTTTTTTTTTGGAATAGAATTAATTTAATTTACTTTGAGGATAGAATAAAACAAACTTATGATATGGGCTGATTCATGCTCTGATTCTTTGGCGAACGTGTAATCAGTACACCATGCTTTGAAAATCCCATTTATCGCATGATTAACATTATGTATTAACTAGTCAGTCCATGCGAATATTTCGCATAGAATATTGGTAACTGAACAAATGACAAATTAATAAATAAATTAAATAACGCATTATATAGCCCAGAAAGCTTGTCATGAAAAGGGGAGTCTAAGTTGCATCGAATGGGGGCAGAAGGTTTCTTTCTTTTTCTTGCATGGGATGTGACTGATATGCAAAATCCAAATTTTGGACCTCGGCGCCCCTTCGGATCACTTTTTAAAAACCCCAAAGCTGCTACATTTTCGCACTTTTTTTTCGATTTTTCTCCATTTTATCCATGAAAAAGCACGTTTTCGACAAAAAACATTATATACATTTTTAAGGTAGATTTAATATTCTACAATTTAACACAAGAACAGGCTCAGTAAATTAAATAGTTTACGAGATGCAGATTTTCAAATTTAAGAAACTTTTATTTTCTATTTATATTATTTTTCATGTTTGATCATGTACATTGTCTTTTATCTTCAATAACCTGTCTGGTATGAGTCAGTGAAGTAAATATCCTTACATAATATCCTTAGAATGCAATTCACGCTAGTTTACCAACTCAATTCAAAGGCCCATTTAGAAAGAGGAATCAAATGCTCAAAAATTTTATTATTTTAAGATGATTTTTCTCAACTCAACATGAAATTGCAATCCTTAAAATCGTCCGATCGTGCAAATTTACAAATATCAAAAAACAGCTATTCCTACGAAGATTATATCATAAACTACGTTGTAGTGCATTTTATCTGCTTTAATTTCGAATTTTTAGGTTTAACAATTTAAGAGAAATGAGGATTTTATTTTTGCAAATATCAAAGAAACTCTTATTCCTATGAGTAGTTAATAATAATAATAATTATAATAATTAACATCGTTTTAACAGTTCCGATGATATTTACTAAAAAAAAATATTGATACTTCAGACCACCATTTCTCTTAAACTATTGAGCTTGAAGAGTTCTGTCAGGGCTCAAGTTGAAACTGGAAATCTAAAGCACAACCTATTAATATATGCCTTTCAGTGGGGAGAATGACTAACTTCAATTTCAACACGATTATTAACAATAGTGATATTACTAGTGAGAAAATTTATATCTTTATTCATAGTACTATATTTCAACTCTACAATTATCTACGCTGTAATCAACTTACTTAATGTCTTTACAGATGGTATAAATTTTCCAACTAGAAATATCACTACAATGACTTTACTCAAAAATGTTGAAATTAGAATTAGTCATTCTGGCAATTAAAAGGCTCTTTTAAAATTTTTTTTTCAATTGTTTTTATTGTTGCAGATTTGTGCAACGTGTCGACGTGTGTTATATCTCGATCCCAACAATTTTATTAGTGTCATTTTTTTTTCTACAGCCAATCATTGAATAAGGATACAAATCTTATTATTATAATGAAAAAAAATGATTATACCATTCTTTCTAAATGATTCATACTCTAATTAAAGAAAGTTCTTATCTAATTATGAGATATTTACCATTAAAATGTTATTATATTTTTTTAGTAATTAACTAATAGTGATATAGTGATGTTATATAATGAGTCATGATGTATGACGGTGGAGTTATATGAAGGAGTAATAAGGAAAAATCTAGTGCGCGCATCCGCTGTTATGTTATTACTCGCAATACAAAGTACTGTTATGCTTTCCAAAGTAGCTGTTATTTAATGCATTGTGTTATACAAATATTTTCTCCTTTATGATAAAATCTTTGTTAATTTATTCTATTGTTGAAAAGCTAAAACATACTTCTAACACCAAAAGAATGCTCATTGATCAGCCGATTAAGGATCGGGCATACTAAATTGACACGTCGATATCTGCTTTTAGAAGTTCACCAACCAACTTGTCAAGCATGTGACAATGTAAACTTCATCGTTCAACATCATTCAATACAATAAATGTCGTAAAGTACGATTTAAACTAAAAATTGAAAACATATATACCGGCTGTTTCAGGGTTAGTGGCCAAACTAAAAATATGAATTAAGGAACAAGATAAAAAAATTCCTATGAAGGTATGTCCGCAAACGCTTTGTTTAGGAGATATTCACACCTAAAGATTTTCATTTTTATGAATTATTTATTTTTTTTTATTGTTACATTCCGCATTTACCCGGGCGGGTCATTAGCGGCTTTAGATGGAATCAAATTAGGTGGCCAAATTTAAATTTCTCTTCGTCATCTCAAAGTGCGTCAGATATGTTGGAAGGTACATTATGTTTTATACTGGTGTCAGAATATAGTCTGCAAGTTGTTACAATATGTTTCAGTGTAAGTGTTGTGTTGCATGTTTTACAAAATGGTGGTTCCAGGCCTTTTATTAGGTAGCCGTGGGTAAAGACTCCATGTACAATTCCATGTAGTACAGTAGTTCCATGTACTCCATGTAGTCGAGTTAAAATTATTTCCTCTGTTCTGTTCTTTTTGAAAGAGGTCGTCCATGGTTGGATATCTTTTATAATTTCTTGCAATTTGTTTGTAGATTGGTTCCACTTGAATTGCAATTTTTCATTTAGCAACTTTTTGCATTCCAATCTCCAGTCAGGAGTGGTCGTTAAATTGATCATTGTGGTTCCATTTGTTTTTATTTTTGCGAAGTTCGCAGCTCTGTCTGCCGCTTCGTTTCCAAACTCCTTCATTTCCCAGAGTCAGTTTTTGATTTTTTTGGAATTGGCATTGTCGGAGTTCCCTTAGGCAATGGCCATTAATGAGATTAAAGAGTCTGTAACTACAAGGTCATTTTTTCTATTAGTAATAACAAGGCCTGATATATGGCCAATAGTTCGCCTGTGAAGACGCTGTTTATTTGGGGAAAATTAATTACTTACATACGTTATATTAAGCAAATAAAACTTATTTATTTGTTCCTACTACTTTATTAATTAAACGTAGATGGATTATCGTCAAAATATTGTAATATGGTCGCACTCCTTCATTTCGTAAAGGGGCACAAATACCATCAGTACGTAGTATTATAGCAAATGTACCAGTTTCTCTAAGATGTTAAAACGGGGAACTAAAGATTAACTTGTTTGGTAATTTTCTATTCGGAAACCACCTGGCATATTCATGATAGGCAGCATAAGCACTACCATTGCAAAAACCGTATATAAATACCATATCGGCATATTCACCGTTAGTATAAATGGAAGGCATAATGATGAGTAAGTACTCTGCGAACACCTCTTACAAATTGATAAATGTTATTGAGAGTTCCCAATGGTAATTTCAAATAGTTTTAATCCTTATGTTGCTAATAGTATTTATACATTTAAGGATAAAAGGCCATATTAGTATTCAATTTAATTCATCTCCTAAACAAAGCGTTTGAGGTCATACCTTCACTTTGAACAACGTTTAATAAGAATGTTAATGTTTACATTTAATTAATAAAATAATTAGAACAAATAAATAGGTTTTATTTATTTCATATAACGTAAATAATTCATAACAACGAAAATCTTTAGCTGTGAATATCTCCTAAACAATGCGTTTGCGGACATACCTTCAGAGGAATTTTTTTTTTTCTTGTTTTGAGGTCTTTAGTTCATTTTTGCAGTTTGGCCACTTAATCCTGAAACATCCTGTATAAAGAAACTAAAGGAATTGCAAAAAACAGCACTATATTAAAACAATGAAATTAATGAATTACATCTAAGAAGACATTTTTCGCTAATGGCCAGGGCAGTCGAATCGACGTTAAAAAAACTGCTAATTAAAAAAATACTAACATTAACTATCGATTTGTAAACAATGATCGTTTTAGGTAAAACGTTAGGACCATTTTTACTATTATTTCTAGGATATATTAAAACATAATTTTTACTTTTCCATCACTTCTAACAATCTTACAGTTTTTACAGTTACAGTTTTTTAAAAAAATTTCAGCTCCAAGGGACCAATGGAACGGATGTTAAGACATCTAGCCAATATTTTTCGGTGTAGTTTTACTAAAAAATGTTGGGATGAAATCTGTGACTTACTCATTGTAAGGTTGCTTAGTAAGTGAGAAAGGCATTAAAATCGAATAAAATTTGCGTTTTCAAGTTTTCATCGCATCTATGCGTTTCAGAGCTGACTGAGTAAAAAAAAAAATGTATTTTACGCACTGTGAAAGCAACTACGCAATATCGACAGGCCAACAGCTGAAAAACCTGTTTTTCTTTAGAACAGCCACATAATTTAATGCCTAATTACTTCTCTTTGAAGCCTTATCGATAATTATTTTTTAATACCTATAAAATCCCAAAATAAGCAAGACAATAATTAATAGCAAAACAAAATTTATTTTGATCAAAACTCAAAAAATTATATATTTTATTGTTAATAATTTATTTATTTGAACTTTAATTAAACTCTATGTAAAAAAAAATAATCAACTGCATTAGCAAAAATGAAGCGTATTTGACTTTGTAGAACTGTTTAAATAATGTTGTTAAAGCATTTTCCTATTAGATCCCGTTCACTTGTTTTTAATTCCTTGATTTTTTATTTTATTTATTTAATCTTTATGTGTATTGAGGGGAGAACCTTATACAAATACAGTCTATCTTTGTATAACAAACATTATTACTCTTATGGTATTACCATTTTTTTATTTCAATACTACATTCATATATAACAACTACAAGGATAACTTAAAAATTATGTTTGGTAAAAAGCCAGACTGTTAAAATAGAATTACCAACAATCTAAATTCCCAACGTAACAGGTACATTATAACTAGGTACATATTAAATTATGTTTTAAAATTAAATTAAAAGATAACTCGCATGAACAAAGTAAACAAACAAGAAATAAGACTTGAACAGACTACATTTTGCAATAATATTCAAAGAACAATATTCCATAAACCCCATCAATTCTCTATAATTTTCAGTTATGAGAAAATTGTATAGAGAAAATTATATCTTTTTTTTTTTGTTGAATATGCATTTCAAACTAATTTCTCCTTAAGTATGATTAAAGTTCTTAAAATGCCGAACTTTTCAAAGTCAAATATAAAATATAATTAATATTATAATAAATATATATATTTTTTTATTGAGAAAAATACATTTTGCGTTAATCTAGGGCATTGAGTATTTGAGATACAAGAAACTCATTCGTACAATATATACAATGACAAAAATAATAGAAATTATAACAAAAATAAGAAAAATAAAGCTTTGTAATAAATATTTTAAAAAAAGTAACATTAAATATTTTTTGTATTCTGAATTTAAACACAATGTAGTAAAGAAAGTCATTTCCAGTGGACACATTAGGTATTTTTTATGTGATTCCATGATATTTTGTAACACATTGTCTCCATTTTTTTAATCTGTTTGTCGAATAAATTATTTCATTACTATTATTCTCAAAGGATACAGCATCACGTATTTAAGTCGCATAACTTCCTCTAAATCGTTTTGGTTTATTGTTTCCCATAATGAGATTTTGCAGTCGACAAAAAAAAATCTATAAATTAATAATAATAAATCTGTTCGCTTTTCTGGACTTTAATATTGGAGTATTGGACTTCTGAGCCTTATTCATTTTA
Source organism: Nezara viridula (assembly GCA_928085145.1). NCBI lineage: Eukaryota > Metazoa > Arthropoda > Insecta > Hemiptera > Pentatomidae > Nezara > Nezara viridula. The sequence goes on along the minus strand of OV725080.1, from coordinate 148,002,084 downwards.
CCATTAAATATTTCATAACATTTCAGTTTACATATTATTCATTCATCTAGCTTATTTGTTATGAATTTTATTTTTTTTTACTTCTAATTATTGGTGGGATGAAACAATATTTTCCCCCAAAAAAAATGTTGAGGGTTTTTTTATCTATGATTGTGATAGATAAAAAAAACAGCTTGCTCTGTAAATGGCACTTCAGTTGTAAAAAGAGAATTCTAAAAGAAAAAACTTGCTCTTATGTATATTCTTGAAATGATGTTTAAAATGTTATCATGCATTCAAAATCCTTTCGCGGGCCATAGTCTGGAGACCCCAGTTATATACCAAACCCCTTGACATAAATTTAACTTTTTACCACAATTAGGTTTCATCATCAAATTTTTTCTTAAGCAATTCGAGATTTTTTAAGAGGAATTTTCGGCCTTCGGCTTACTAAATTGGCTTCTATTCGCGCATAGCCCCCAAATAAATAGCATTTTCAAGTAAGAAAATAAGAATTTTTGACTAATTGTATATATAAACAATTTAAATACTTAATTTAAAACAATTATCAAAATTGGACTGGCAGTAACAGAGATATAACGTTGTGGACTTTAGACACATTACATGTTCTCGTGAAGACCCACTCATCTTTATTTAATTTTTGATAACTTGATATCATTTCCTGGTTCATTCCAGTTTCTCATTTCGAAAATAAGTTCATCATCTACATTGTGGTTGCACAACATATACTGGGTTAGCAAATAAGTTGCTTTGGATTTTCAGGGTGAAATACAATCGGAGTATTATCGCCATCATATTTGTTTCAATATAAAATGTATTGAACAATATTTTGTGTGTCCTGTCCCCATCTTCTCACTAACTGTATTATGCCACATTCATCGAATTTTTAGGGTTTATAATGGAAAAATTGATCTAATTAGTTTTTGATGTCATGTGTTATTTTGGAATTTCTTTCGATTCATGGAGTTCTGCATAGATTTGGTCTGGTGAATATGGATTGTGGGATAAAAGGTCCAATCCTAAGCTAAATAATTAATTAATATTAAGTTTACTTTGGTTAGAGAGTAGTGGATCCTAACACCAAGTCTCTAAACGTTGTTAAGTTTGTGCAAATAGTTTTCTAAACTTGTGTCGACACACTGATGGACAGGATTTTGATCCAAAATGGTCTTAACATTAGTCGTTTCAATTACTTGTAGTGTTGCTCAAATGCGAGACCGAGACGACTCTTGGTCTTGCAGTTACTTATGAGCTTATTACTATAGAGATATTACTGTAAATGTAAAATATATTGGTTATACCAATTATTTACATAAAATAACTAAGATTGTCAAGTATTAGTAACTATTTTGCCTTAATTTTTATTCAAAAAATCAATTTTTTTTTACCAGTTCTGGTCTTGGTCTTGCAACAGTTAGGCGGCCTTGGTCTTGTTCTTGCAAAGTACAAGACCAAGACCGATTTTGGGCAACATTAATTACTTGTAGACTTCAAATGAAAAAAAATTAATTAATGTGTGTGCTTTAGCGAACACGATAGAAGTAAAAAAATCAGCAAGGCGAGATTAATAATATGAAATATAAATTATAAATAAAAGCTCATTATAAACAGGATGAAATGCTAAACATTTCCCTCTATTACAGTATGCAGGTCCAATTTTTAGTTTCTGAGATATTTTAATGTATGTCTTCAATAAAACTCATCATTTGTTTTTCGACACTGTTTTTTTTTTCTTTTTTGCCTTCCTAACACGGAGTCGAGTTAAGATACAAGTTTGAATAATAGCTCATTACAATGAGGTTTATTGGTGAACATTTCTCTTGTTTACTGTATGCAAAATTATTTCAATTTGTTGCTTCAACTCCAGCCGTCTTTACCGGAGCATTACACATCGGAAATCTGACGCCTTAACCTAATTCATTCTCAACAAAAAAGTTCAAAACGCGCCTAGAGAAGTTTTCATTTAAAACAAATTATCCTTCATTCGCTGAGTTATATTTATAATCATAAGCTTTAATACACCGTTCCATTATCATCCTCGTACGTTTTTCTTCCCAACGGTGCCTCAAGATCATTTAAGGACCGCTATACGCGAAGTGTACCCGAGGAAGGAGGTACTTATAAGAGTCAGGACCAGGTTAATGGATAATTTGCAAGATGCAGGAACGGGTTTTATAAATAGCCAACCGGTTCGCGAAAGATGGGGTCGTCTTTTTAGTTCTTGTAGGACGAGGTGAGCCGCTGAGCTCCGGCTTTCGGACCTCGCAAAACCACGTTAGTAACCCGAAACCTCTTCCAATAAATTATAAATATTTCTTGTGAAATATGATAAAGATTTATTTTATTTCTTATGAGTTATAAACCTTTACTCTGTTCGTCCTTGTAGATAGAAACTAAATTTTGAATAGTATCTAGTCTTATAATCATCTATGTTTAGCAGATCCATACTAATAATTATTATTAAAAAATTATGTAATAATTATTATATTTTATTTATAATTTGTTGTTGGGCAACAAAACATAGCTTGTTGGGCTAAAAGGTGGAGAATAAAAATGAACGAGTCTAAGAGCCAATTTGTTTCATTTACACTTAAACATGACTCTTGTCCTCCAGTGTTCTTTAATAATATCGCTCTACCACCTTCAAAAACTGTGCGATATTTAGGTCTCCACTTGGACAAACGACTGACATGGACATACCACATAAAACGAAAAATAAAATAACTTAATCAACGATACGGACTTCTTTCTAGGCTACTTGACAGACGTTCTAAATTATCTGTGACTAATAAATAAACTATTTGCAAAGTCCTCATTAAACCACTTTGGACATACGGGATCGAACTATGGGGAACAGTAAAGAAATGAATTATAAAAATCGTCCAGTCATTTCAGTCAAAAGTCCTTCGGAAAATTGTAGACGCACCCTTTTATGTTTCAAACCTCATGTTACACACTGACCTTAACACCCCTTTCATGACCGCAACTGCCACTGACCGCTTTAATAATTTTCATGACAGACTGACTCTAAATTCAAATCTACTTCCTCAAGATTTATCGACTGCCACATATCCATATATATATATGCCCAGAAGACTGCCGAGGCGCTTGCCAAGAGACTTATTGCATTGAGCTAATTGCTGCATTATCTTTTGTGTGTGTGCGTGTGTGTTATTATGTATGTGTTATTTTACTACAATTTTTTTTTGCCGTTTCTTTTTTTATTACTATTCTTTTTTTATGCTATAATTTCTTCTCCTTGATATCATATTTACTGAATACCGAGGTAGATGGCAAATTTATTGTGAGCCAGGAAAATGTGTAACTAATAAATATATATAATTTAAAATCATGGCTGATTTATGAATAGAAATTTAAATCTATCTATTATGTTGTAAGATTCGATTAAACATAATGATCACTTACTGATGGTTTTATATTGATAATAATGTTTTTTATACCTTTTACAAAAAAAACAAAAGATTAAATTAAATATTAATTTGTATGCACCATATAGTATTTTCTGTTTATTCTTCCAGAATAATTACTGTAAAAAAATTGATTCAAAATTTAATCTTGGGGCTATTTATTACTTGGTATAATGTTCATTATTGGATTATATACCAATATATTTGCTGAGAGATTTTTATCACACTCGGAGTAAGGCCATTGCAATCCATTGGTCCAGTTACCTTCTTGACTTACTCGATTCTCAATCGATATTTTAACTCGTTTTCCCGCCAATTTATGAGTATAAGAAGAAGCATCTCTGCAATCAAACAGGCTGAAAGGAGTCCTTTTTCAGTGAGTTTCATAAAATTATTCCTTTTTGATGTAACATGGAAGTAGAGATCGAGGAATGACTATCTATAGTACCATAGATATTCTATAGTACCATAGATACTCTGTAGTACCATAGATATTCTATAGTGCCATAGATATTTACTTGTCTGTAGACAAAGAAGGCACCACCAAAATTAGCTATGCTGATTTCAGTCAGTTTTCATTTGGCTACCTTCGAGGCATCCAAGTGTCCACACCCTAAAATTATAACAATACAGTTCAATTAGTAAAATATTTCCACAAGAATGACCTAAATATGGAATAATACCAAAAATTAATAAATAAATAGGCTTAAGATAAATAAAATAAATTAATCAGAATTATTAAAATAAATTATACAGGATAGTGAAGAACGAGTCTCCATTTAAATTCTGGGACACAGAGTACTATGATAGAATACAAAATTATAATCAATCACCTATGGCCTTGGCACAGACCCCTTTTTATCAAATTATTAGAATCCGCCAAAAACTTCATGAATGGCTTCTTCTTATCATAACCTTCAATTTTTGTATCTACGAAAATTCTCAGAAATATGTTGTTTTTTTTTCATAAATTTAATTTAACTATATACTAAAAACTCATAAATACCCATTTGCCTTCCACTTGGATCTCAAGATAATTTGTTTACAAGATCGAAAAAAAAGGGTGCTATACAAAAATATTGGGTGGTATGGCCTTTATAACTTAATTATTTTGATATGTGGAATTACGCCAAACGGCATTACTTTTGTAGGCAATTTTTATTTTTTATTTTGTGTTGATATTATCTTACGATTCAAGTGAAAAGTATATGAGTGTCCATGAGGTTTTGGTATCTAATTAAATAGACAAAGTTTACTGATATTCAGACTGAAGTGCCCTTATTTCGAGAAGTTTTGTAAATAAAATAGTTGTAGGCTGCCATAAGATTAAGCTATTCACGAAGTTGTAGACGATGTTAACAATTTAATAAAAAGGGGTCTGTACCACGGACTAACCTATAACCGAAGATACGAGAAAGTTAAAAAACTATTTTATTTACGAAAACTCTTGGAATTGGAGGGTTTTCAATCTGGAGGGGGGCAAACTTTTTCTATTTAATTAGGTACAAAAACTCTTAAGTACATATTTGCTTTCCACTTGGATCGTTATATAATTTGATCGCAAAATCGAGAAAAAAGGTGGCCTAGAAAAATATTGGGCCGTTTGTCCTATACAACCTCGTTATTTTGAAAATTTGGGATTTTAGGTCACGCCAAACGGCTCAATAATTTTGTAGGCCAATTTTTTTCTCGATTCTGTGATCAAATTATCTTGCGATCGAAGTAGAAAGCATGAGTATTTAAGAGTTGTTAGTACCTAATTAAATAGACAAAGTTTGCCCCCTCCAGATTGAAAACGCCCCAATTCCAAGAGTTTTCGTAAATAAAATAGTTATAGGTTACGATGATATGAAACTATTAACGAAGTTTCAAGCGGATATTAATAATTTCATAAAAAGGGGTCTGTACCATGGACTAATAGGTTCCTAGATTTATAAATAGCTCAAATAACTGGCAAAGGTTTATTGAACAAAAAAAAAGAACAGTATATAGCTCTATTTTTTTCTTGAATTATTCTATTAATATAACCTTGAAAAATGTAAATTAACCTTTTTCGGTTATTTAAATTTTGATGTTTTCAGTTAATTGAAAATCGGCATGCGACTAGTAAATTTTCTTTAATTGAACATAATCGTCTCCAACGAACCAAAAGATGAATAGGAATATTCCCACTGCCTTCGTTATGCATCATGAAATAATGAAATTTATTTGTCTTTCAAACCAGATGCATTGTGTAATTGTAGAATAATGAAGATCAAATAAGGAAAAAATAATCATTCGAACTCACGAGGCGTAAAATTTAAATTTCCTTTTATGCACTTATTTCCACTCACCTGATTTAAGTGAATCAAATGTTTGGATCTAATATTTCTTGTGAAAAAAATATTGATATATCTCATGAACTTAATAAGTTAAAACCTTAAAACGATAAAACGTAGCGTATTGATATTAACGAATAAAAAAATCAACACAGAAATCGGAAAGAAATTAGATATTAAACTGTCATTGAAAAAAAAAACCTAAACACTTCTTGGTTCTCTAAAATTCTGGTAAAAAAAGAAAATAACTCATCAACGTTTGTGTTTGGAAGTCATGAAGTAATCTGGTCTTGTTTTTTCTACCCTGATTATACCTGACTTGTCCGTTCATCGATGAGTTAGTTTGTTTTTTACATACATTTCAGAGACAAAATGCAGTGTTTTTGAATATTTGTTGTTTCAATTAAAACTGAATTTACTAAGCGTATACTTGGTAATGATTAAATATTACAATTGGGTTCAGAATTTCACGGGAGGTTAGCGAATCGTATTCTCCGCTTTTGTTTTTCTTTCTAAAATAAATAAAGTCGATACAAACATTTTGCTAGGCTTCAATACTGGAACGGCGGTAGATCTGTTGACCGATACGGAACAAATTGGACCTTGATGATTTTGATGCGTACAGCAAGACCCGGATAGTTCCTCTGGAAATATCGGATCTTGCGTTTATAAGCCCAAAAACGTACTATTTTTGAGATAACGCAAGGCATAGGGTTCGCATCCACACAGCCTTACATTAATTGTGGTACTGTCATTGAATACATGTCTTATTTCGTCGACTTGAGGTCTCTATGATCGAGAGAGGAGTTTATATTATTTATCGGTGGTGTTTTTGATCGGCAAGCTATATCATCGTTAATTTTTCACCAAATCTCCAGATTGAGCCACCAATTTCGAAGGTTTCCTTCTCCTTGAGGCGGGCAAAATGGTCTAATCACCTCGAAAATTCAGGCAAACAAGTTATATTAAGAAAACAAACTTTATTTGCGAATAACTAAAAAAGTACACATTTCCCCCTTGGTTATGCCCATAATTATTTAAAAGATTACTAAATTCTCTGCAAAAGAAAAAAAAATCATCGAAATCGAGCAATTTTCAGCAAAGATACAGCTTATTGAAATTTGTATTGAAATGTTGGTTCTAAACATTAATGAATATTTAAATTAATTTTTGTTTCCTTTCTCAATTATATTTATCGATAAAGTAACAATTGGTTTCTTTATCTTTTGATACGTTGCATTATTTTATTTTCTTATTAATTTGCCATTTGAAAACAACATGATGTGCGAATGTTTCGCACGGGCCTACTAGTATTAATTAATCTTTCAATGGATTTTGTGATAGATTCCCTAAAGAAAAGGAAAGGAATTCATCTCATACTATCTTTTCCTCAGCGTTCATCCTCGTACATTCATACTGCTTTTCTAATCCCGGATATCGAACCAGTTTTACCTTATTTGAGATATACTTCATATCAGGAAGACGACGGTCTCCTGAAGTGTTGCAGTGCAATTACATCGTTACATAATCTGGACCGTTTAGCCCCAGCCAGGTCGTGGTTATGAGATGATAAAAAATAAATCCTTCTTGAAGGCAAGGATAGCAATCAGTCACTGAGCAAGCGAAGGGCCGCGAAAATACCGAAAAAGTTGTCTCCCCTCTCGAGAGCCGGCTCTAATAAATAGTGTTATGCAACAAGTGCCTGAGGAGCGGTTTTTGCTCCCCTACACCGAGGCTTTTATTTATTTCATTTCTGGAAAAGTTATCCCTTAATGGCTTTTAGTGCGCAACTGGATTATGTGCGGTCTGAGGATTTGATAAATCGTTTTCAACTTAATAACTTGTTAGGTTTAACTCTAAAAGGATTGAAGAAGTCTCTTTTGAAAATGTCTATTATCTGTCATCCTCACTTAATGGAGTACAGGGTGAAGGCACCAGTAGTAGCCACTATTGGGAGACTTCCAATAATTGCTGCTGTCGGGCAATGCTGTCAATTTTTTTTTCATAATATTTATTAATTATAAATATTTATTCTTATCTTGGCCTGAATTTAATTAGGATAAATGAGGCAATTGGTTGATGACAATCTGTGAGAGGGTAAGGGCAGCAGGCTCTTGAGCAATTTAGCTTCTCCCTTAATTCCATTTGATTCGATGAGGGAGCTACAAGTATTTAACTGTCAAGGATGTCCCTCTTTGTACACTCAGGGTCAAAACTTTACTTCTTCAAAAGTTATCTAACTTTCGTTTTAAGGATAAATACAAAAAAAAAGCAGGATCAATATCTTCAGTTATTTTGAAAAAGATTACAAATTTTCTCTGGTCAATTTTTTTTTTTTAACTTATTTATTGAAAAATATTATAATCTGTCTCAAGGACATTTATAATAGTGTTCAGAGATCACATTCACACTCTATGTACAATAAATAAAATAAATTATACAGAAAAATAATATATATATATAGAAAAATAATATATAGAGAAAAATAATATATGTGGTCAAAATTAATAATTAAAAAACAAAAGAGAAAATTTTTTAATGGAAATATGTCCTCTTCCTCCCTTCCCTCTCAGAATATATGGTAGACTACTGGAGGCATCTCACACCGACTGAGAGCAGGACTAATGATCCTACTCCTTGTACTTCTTCACAAGGTGGTTTTCCAGGAAGTCAGAACTCTCCTAAAGATTTGGTTAATGGATAGTCAGGTGGAAAAGTATATATTAAGCCATTTCATATGAAATGTCTGTTTTTATAATTTCAGAAATTTAAAGAGGGATTAGTGGACTTTTGTTGTTTACTATGTCTATTTTTCCAGATTATAATGAGTCGTTATTAATTCTCTCTTTTTTTGATAATATTTACTATCATGCCAATTGATTGAACAATATTTAGTATGCCATCAAAAATGACCATGCAAACACGATATTTAAATTTTTTTTTTACTGATTTTAAACTTGGACACTTGGTACCCCAAAGCTACAAGATACATTATCATGTCGTTCGGGGAAGATTGTTGTAACGAACGGACTATTCGCCAGTGGTTTAAAAAAAATTACATCCAAAAAACAATTTTTTGGTTTCTGTGGGGTAGTCAATGGCAGGAATAATTATTTTGTTTATTTTTATCTAGAAGTGAAACCATCACATCCACATCGTACGGCAGTGATATTGAAATAGTCCGTTAAAAATGTGCCAAAAAAACTCCATCGATTAATCGAAAGGAACCTAGAAACCTATTTGTCCAGTAAAATAAGGGATTGACCCCAACATTAAAAAAATAAAGATGAAACTTAAATAATTTATTATTTGTATTTTATATTTTTAATCTTGCATTGTTGAATTTTTCACTTCTATCGTGTGGTCTAAAGCACACACCTTCGTTGTTTCGCTTTTTCTATTCGAGTGTTCCTGAGTTTTTTGTACCTCATTAATTATACAAACTTTATCTTTTTCCAGCTTTGAAATACCCCATATCCGAGAATTTACGTAAATAAAAAAGTTTTAGGTTACGTTGTTTTGAACGAATGTTAATAATTTGATAAAAAGGGGTCTGTACCGTGGACTAGAATTCAATACGCACTAACTTAGCATCCTATTACGTACTTTTTTTTCGTTTTTTAGAACAGTTAATTATCATTTTAAAACGCACTACGGTTTATTGCTTTGGTACCGTGTAGTTTCTTATTGTATTTTTTTGTTTTAAGTAATTTTTGCTTTATGATGATTTACGCAGTAAACCTTTATGTTCTTTTTTATTCGCTATAAATTATCAGATTGGTTCATTATTAACGTGTCCAGGCATTAATCATCATCTTCAGTATTCTAATTCTAAAAAAATATTTTACAGAGTTTATTGTTTACCATCATTTCCTCCAACATTTAATCATTTGTGAAGAAATGAAGTCATACAATGCGTTTTTTACCTTAAAATCATTTTTAAAGAGTATACCTTTAAGAAAGAATGAAACAAAAAAAAAATGGGTTTACCCAATAAAAATATCGACTGAAATTCCTGACTTTTTTTTTCATCCTGATAATTGATCAGTCGACTAATTATCCCTCTCTAACATCTTTAAAGAAGTTGTCAAAATTTGTGAACCGATAGGAAATCTGTTGGAGACAAGCATGACGAATAAGGTGGGTGTGGAAGGATTTCAGCAACACAGTTCCTTTAGTTTCTTCCCTGCCTGTCGAGAAACATGAGGTCTGGCATAGTCGTGTAAGAGTATTAGTCCAGTAAAGTTAGGGGGAAAAAACAGCCCTACTCCAACATTCAAAAAATAAAATTGAAACTTGCCAAAAATTGTTTATTACGCTTCCTACAATAACTGGTAAAAAGTACCAAAGAATACCGCGTCAGGTTTTGATGGGGGGAGGGAAGGAAGGACAGAAAAATTATATTTTTTTAGATTTTTAATAATATAATATCCTATAATATTATAATATCCTAAAAAATATGCATTATCGATATTTTATTTTTTCCGACTGTGTGTCCGCTAACCTAATAAACTCTGGAGCCAAAAATCGACCTCATTGCAGGCTAAGGTTTGATTGTAAATTACGAAAGTGTAAGTTATTTTGAGTATAAAGAATAATCTACCATTCCAGAGCCGCTGCTTTAAGAAATGGCAGCTGATTTAAAGATTATTATGCCAATAATTTGAGGAACAGGAATCCATTACGAAAAATGTGAGAACAGATTTTATTTTTTCAACTTCTATATATAGGTTTAGACATAACGAATCTCGATTCGAGATATATAATTGGCCTACAATGAATATGTATAGTTGGCGCAAAATTTGATGCTCTACAACTTTGATTCTATTGCTTTTTCCTCTAAGGGAATTCATTTCCAAGTTACAGGGCCATTTACGGCCAAATTTCCAAAAATGTATCAGTTTTTGACAAATTTGTTAAAAATCAGCGTTGGTTGACCGTGACCGCGTAACCAAATTATAAAGTTTATGTACTGGTTTGAAGCAAAATTTGACGTTCTTTAATTTATTAAAGAATAAATTTTTCGCTTTGATTCATCTTGTGAAAAATATCGAAAAAGTTTTCCCTTGGTGACCCGCGATAGTAATTTTGTTTTTTACATTTCTAAGCCCATATATACAAGTTAAAAAAATTAACAAGTTCTAACATTTTTCGCAATGGATTTCCCCTTTCGATCGTCAAATTATTGGCCTAATATTCTTTAAATCCATTTTTGAAAGCAGCGGCTCCGGAACGGCAGACAAGGTTATTTTTACTCAGAATAACCTACACTTTCGTAATTTACAATCAAACCTGCGATCAGGTCGATTTTTGGGCCCTGGCTTAAGGGCTATATGTAGACTACAAATCCTGACTATTTTTCATCCTCATAGATGTTTTTTTTTTTTTAATTGGTATTAAATCCCATCAAATTACCTTCTCCCTTCGTCGTAAACCTATGACTTCCTGTCCTACAGTATCCTTCAACAATAGCCATCTAATTCCTGTCGAACAAATCCGATACTTAGGACTCCACCTTGACAAACGACTAACTTGGAACCCCCATACCAGACTGAAACGACTAGTAACCGCCCGAAGTTTTCGACTACTGCAGCACTTACTAGACAAACGCTCTAAGCTTTTAATCAATTACAAACGACTCATATATATGACAATAATAAGACCTATTTGGACTTACGGGATTGAGCTGTGGGGCTCCACTAAACCATCGAATTCCTCTCGTATCCAATCCTTCGTAAAATCCTTAACGCTCCTTACTTTGTCACTAATAAAATCATCCATAAAGACCTTAATGTTCATATGCTTCCGATTTTGCCCAATCCAGATACCTATTCTTCCATAATAAACTGCAGAACCATCCAAATCCTCTCGTTTCAAACCTTGCTTCCTCCTCGATCCCTGATAACCCTCCGAGGCGTCTGAAAAGAAGATGGTCTCAGGACCTTCTAATATAGACCTTTAATTTGAGTTCTACCAATGGGTAGTTTCTCTTCATGTTGTACATGTTATGTTACCATTGTCACATTTACTTTATGTATTTTCTATGTAATACAGTTGTAAATTTCAGTAAAATAAAAAAAATTGGTATTTTTTTTTAAAATAGATGTTTTAGCTAATTAATCCAATCCGATTTGACCATCTGTAATTTTACTTCACGAGATATTTTCGCAGCTAATTGCTGCCGTGTTGTATAAAACAGTTGCTCCGTGCAGAGCTGGCACGCTCGACTAATAATTTTCTCATTAAGGTTCCCCAAATGGTCGGGATCAGCTGCCAGCTCTCTATATATAGGCGGCATTGAAACTCCCCCGTCTCGTTTTATCCTTGTAAAATATGCCAGAGTTTTTAGGAGCTGAGGAGGGGATGAAAAGCGTAAAGGGACTGAGTAAGATTAATATTTAATAGGTTGATTAATATCTCGGTTCTGCCTCCTTGGGCTCTCGGATCCCTCCTCTCTTGGTTATTAGTTAGGCAGTTTTATTATGCATAAAGAGTGGACGCGTCTTTAACGGATTATAAATTACCTAAAGTGATTAAAAATAGTCTAAAATTTAATTTTACTTCATACTGGCGGAGATATGATTGAAAAAAAAATACTATTTATTATTAAAATTAATAATAATAATAGCACATCATAAAAACCGTTACACAGAACGAACCAAAATGATTGAAGAGAAGACGTTTTGGTCTAAAGCTCAGGCCTTCGTCAGGGGTAAGGAAAAACTTGTACAAAAACAGTAGGTATGAGAAACTATTAACATTAATACGCAAATAATAATATGAAGATGAAAGGTATACACTAAAAAAGTTTAGGTATAATAAACTTAAAGTAAAGACATTGAGAGGTGACCAAAAGGAAGACGTACAGAAACATAGTAAGGATGAGAAAAGTAAACAAGATTCAGATTCACCAAAACAGATTAATATTTCATTATTTGATTTGAAATTTCAAAAAGTGAAGGCTACGTTTTTTTTAATAAATTGCTCGATATTTTGATGAGAGGCGAGCTCGCTCTCGAAGGACGAAGGTACTTTCACTGCCCAAGGTCCGATTCAGCTCACGCACCTCGTTTCGTAGCACAACTACGTCTTTAGGATATTTCGACTCGTATTATATTATATCATAAAAGATAAACAAAAAAATCTAAAATATACCGATAAATAAATATAATTCTTAAAAATATATTACGTTTCGTTAACTTTCACTTACCGCCTTTATTTCAGAAGTATTTTTTTTCAAGTTAATGGATCTTAAGAATATTACATTAATTATTAATACAAACTCTATAAATTATTTATTTATTTTATATTATATTTACAACTCCGTTTGAACGTATCTAGCAAATGTGATGTCGTTCGTTTTGCTTACTGTTTCTTGAAAATTCATTCATATTATGAGCTGATCCCGAGGCCACTGCCTTTTTAGTCTTCATTGAGGTTCCCCTGGTAACAGGGAGGAAGAAAGACTAGTGGATTAGGGTGATTAGACAAGTGATCTGTAGTCCAAAAGATGTACACTTGTTTTTATTGTCTGGTCAGTTTTTGTTTTTTTTAATTTGGCGTGTATGTCCCAGGTGAGTTTTTAGTCCAAGTATAGTGGCAAATATCGCACATGAGTTTTTGAGGGAACTGGCTTGTTGTCAATTGCCACAGCAGGAGATGAAATCTTCCTCAACGAGAAGCTAACATGACTTGACATGCCGCCATTAACTTTGATTCCCCATTTCTCTAGGTCTTGGAGGTGATTTTGAAGGGAAACTAGTAGGATTTTTGTAGGATGAAATAATTTCAGTGTCGTCAGCGAAACTATAGAGGGTGGTGCTAGGGTGCTCGTGGATATCAGATGTGTAGAGATAAAAGAGAAGAAGACTTAAAACTACCATTAAATAATTAATATGAATTATAACAATCCTGTGCAAAATATAATTGTGGTTCATTTTAAGTTAAATGAAGCAAAAAAAGAAATTCTATAATTTTACCATATATTTTCCCATGTAAAAATATAACAATATTATCTACAATAATTAACTTACATTAGCTTTTTTTCACTCTACACCACCTTTAGCTTTTCAAAGGTATATTATATATCTATATTACTATATTTTCCGGAAATAAGTTTTCAACCTGCAAACATTTGTCTCCGAATTTCTCGTTTAGTTAATTACGAAATTCTTTTCTAGTTCATATTTATCAATTTTTAATACAAATAAAAATGATTACCTTCAATTATTTCATAACACAAAATTGATGGTACTTTAGAGAAAGAAATTTTGAAGATCATCAATCCACATCCACAGATATATTATTACAGTAAGGCTCGAAATCGGTTTTGTACCAAATATAAGCTCCTGTCAGGCTCAAATACCGTGAATGGGGTACCGTTGGATTCAGAATTTCACGGGGGGTTAACGAATCGTATTCTCTACTTTTGTTTTTCTTTCTAAAATAAATAAAGTCGATACAAACATTTTGCTAGGCTTTAATACAGGAACGGAGGTAGGTCTGTAGATCGATACGGGACAAATTGGACCTTGAAGATTTTTATGCGTAGACCAAGACCCGGATAGTTCCCCCGGAACTATCGGATCCTGCGTTTTTAAGCCCAAAAACGTACGATTTTTGAGATAACGCAAGGCATAGGGTTAGCATCCACACAACCTTACATTAATTGTAGTACTGCCGTTGAATACAAGTCTCATTTCGTCGACTTGAGGCCTCTATGATCGAGAGAGAAGGATTTTATATTATTTCTCGGTGTCGTTTTTGATCGGCAAGCCATATTATTGTTAATTCTTCACTAAATTTCAAGATTTAGCCACCAATTTCGAAGGCTTCCTTCTCCTTCAGGCGGGCAAAATAGTCCAATCAACCCGAAAATTCAAACAAGTTATGAAAGAAAATACACTTTATTTGCGAATAACTAAAAAATTACACATTTTTCCCTTGGTTATCCACATGATTATATAAAAGATTACTAAATTTCTTGAAAAAGGGGAAAAAAATCATCGAAATCGGACAATTTTTAGCAACGATGCAGGTTATTGAAATTTGTAAATATGTTGGTTCCAAATATTTTTTTTTTTTTTTAAATTTCTTTATTGAGTATTATAACAATCTGTCTGTTGGACATTGGTTATAGTGAGGTAGGATGACATTCACACCATATGTACAAAAAAATAAAATAAATAGAACAAAATAATAATCAAAAGTATATACAATAGACAATAAAATAAAATAACCTAAAAAATAAGAAAATTAAAACTAAGGAAAAAAAAAAAAAGTTTAATGAAGATTTAAAATAATTTTTGTTTCCTTTGTTGCTTATGTTTATCGATAAAGTAACAATTGATTTTCTTATTTTTTGATACGTGGCATTTTTTTTTTCTTAATAATTAGGCATTTGAAAACAATATGCTGTGCGAATTTTTCGCACTGGCCTACTAGCATATCAAAAATATTTTTAAAAATAAAGACATTTTTTATTAACAAGTGCTATCTAGTTTTTCAGGCGATTGCTGACGAAATGGAATCAAATTGTTTACAATTTTTTTAAACATCGTTGTAATTTTATATAATTTTAAAAATGTTTTAGCTGTCTTAGGACTCACTTGAAGTACCAAAATTCTAAGCAAAACATACAGGCGAACCAGTACTAAATATAAAAAAATTGATTTTCCTTCTGTTAACTATTATCTCGTGTAAAGGCATCGTTAATTCTACAATTACGTTAAATATTCCTGAAAAAGACGGGAAAACGATATTAGTTTGTAATTAATGCAGTCAAACATCCAAATTTTAACTTTCGTTTTTTCTCTAAATATCCAATAGTACCGTACCCTCAACCAACAGTATACCTGAGTATTTCACTCTGGCATTGATCCCCCGCCTTCTCTCCTGGTCTGAGCAAAAGAAAACGAATTCTTTACAGCTTTAACACCTCGTAATTACCGACCTTACTCATCGTACTCCTGCCTCGAGAGTACAACATCCCGGACGAGAGTCGACCCCGACGTGCCAGTTGGGCGGCCGCCACGCTTCCTCTTGCTGCAACAGCGGCACATTCCTCAGATAGTCCTGATAGCCGTTACCAAACCTATCCGCCGTGTTACGTCCTCTAACGAAACCGTTCTGGGATGTTCATTAAACGAGGACTTCGAGGAACTTGTTGGTACAAGAGTCAGTTTGGTCACTGCCATGGGGAAGGAACTTCTTGTATGTGCAAGGGGAAGTATCAACGAGTCTACGCGTCCGTTCATTGTGAAATTAGGACATTTTTGTTTATCTTTGATTGATGGTCCTATAATTTAAAAAATATAAATAAATACAACTGTAAATTTGCTTGTCAGAGCGAGACGGATGTTGAAATGGAAACTTAGGAGTTTATAATAATATTACATTGCGGACATGGTTTATTTTTTTCAGAGGAAATCGAAATCGAATTCGATTTCATGAAAAATGTCTGCTTCTAGTTTTGAACCGAATTTTTCAAGATCCCTTGAGTACAAATGACCAAATCTCGCAAAATGACCTCTCTTTATGTGTCCGTGTTTATGCGAAAAGTGTCTAGTTCAAAAACGAAACGTCATGTAAAAATTAAATTACAAATTCAAGTAATATTCTGGGAGTGGGGTAGCTCAGTGGTAGGACACTGATCTTTCAATGCTCGAAGTCCCGAGTTCGAATCTCGGCTCATGGTAGAAAAATTACTTATTCTGTTCCATCAGCCGTGGGGCGACTCTGTGATCAGTAGACCCTCCTGGGGCAGACGCAGCCTCTATATAAAGTATATGCCCTATAAAGCGTATATATACCCTTAATTAAGTAATTAATCAAGAGGAAATCCTGGTGGTTGAGTGTGATTTTAGTTGAATCACCTTCTTGCACAACTGTTGACTAAGAAACAGTACTGAACCCAAGACTGAACCTTTTATGGGTTGTAGTGGTACATTTTTTTTTTTTTTTAATTATATTCTAAATATGTTAGAGCAACTTTTGAGTCAAAGTCAACTTACTAGAAATATCACATTAAAGTCTAAAGTATCTTTAATGGTCTTTATTAAAAATAATTAAAGGTTCCTCATTGTTAATAGTAATTATAAACAGTGGGAAAATATGAACTATCTAAAAATTTGATAATTAATAAAAGTAAAAAATTGGAGTTTCTAAAACAAAGTTCTAAAAAAAAAAAGCTAGTTAAAATTAAAAATCGAAAAGCTAAAGCTTATTAAATAATTAATATATTAGTTATAAAACAATGAAACGACAAACATCTAATAATTTTTTTTTTTTGCTAATAACATCAACTTTTACATCTTACCTTAGAAACTTAATATTATTTCTAAAGAATCTTTATGGAAAACTTTTTTTTTTTTTTTTTTTTTTTTTTTATGAAATATTAATGCAATCTTCCTCATTGAAGCTCAACAAGTCTCAGGACTACAAGTATTGTTTCTATCTTGATAACGAGTTTTCTTGACGTTATGGATTAAAATATTTCAGAAACTAAAAATCGAACCTGCATACTATAAGCGAGGAAATTTTATTTTTTACATTTTATCCTCTCTGTAATAGGCTATTATTGAAAATTGTTTATTAACGCAATGCCGTGTTAGAAAAATGAAAAGGAAAAATAGTGTCTAAAACCATAACGAGTTTTATGGAATATGATATTTTGGTATGATAGTGTTTTTTTTTTTTAGTATTACAACAATCTGTCTCTTGGTCATTAGTTATAGTGAAATAGGATAACATTCACACTATATGTACAAAAAATATAAAATAAATAGAAGCAAAATAATAATCAAAAGTATATACAATAGATAATACAATAAAATAACCTAAAAATAAGAAAATTAAAACTAAGATAAAAACACAAACACATGCATACCTGTATACACTTAAGAATATCCAAAGATATTAAAACATCTCAGAAAATAAAAATTGAACCTGCATTTTGTAAGCAAATTAAATGTTCAGAATTTCATCCTCTTTATAATGAGCTATTTTTTACAATTTTGTTTCATATTATTAGTTTGGCTTGTTGATGTCTTCAATTCTATCGTGTGTTCTAAAGCATACACCTTAGTTGTTTTTTTTATGTTTCCTATATGCATGGTGTGAATGTGTTTTTATCTCGCTATAATTATTGTCCGCTTGACAGATTGTTATATTCCTGATAAATATATTTAAAAAATTTCATAAGATAAAAGCAAGATCACTTTTTTCAGGAGTTTAGTTAGGCAAGTTAATTGTGAACGCTTCCACACCCGATTGCACTCAATGTCAACACCGAACCCCAGCCTTCGCTGCAGTTGCACGCTTAACCGCCGAAACGCAAGAGAACTGCAAGTCAGTATGCACTTACGACAACTGTTGTCAAGGAAACACAACCAACAACAGAAAAAAACCGTTACTTTGTCCTGTCGCTGGAGGAACGTGTGCTACGGGAGGTTGTAACGGTTCAAAGGGTTGATTGGTAATTAGCCATCCCGTGATGAGAAACCTGATACGGTTACATAAAGATAACGGTTATATCTGGCTTATATCACTGAAGAGGTCATAGTTTACTCTGACGAAACTGGAAGTTTAAGACGTGTCAGGACATTCTAATAAACTAAAACTTAAATTACAGAAATGGATTAATAATTGACTGTCGTTGATACATTGTAAAGAAGTTGCTTGGGATGCTCGGTCATAGAGAGACAAAAAGTAAAAACAAATAAATTATTTTTATTTCCATTTATTTATTTTTACTTTGTTGTTGGACTCACTGAACAGACGTTGGATAAAGACTTAAAACGTTTTTTAATTTCATTCCTTCATTTCCATTTTCATCCCTTTTCTAAATATCACAAAGCCCACCATTATTTTTCCTTATAAAGTCATAACAATGACATGATTTATCTTTTCATTGGTACCACAATAAAATATATATATATTAAATTTCTGCGCGGAAAATTCCGGACGAATCGATAACTAAAAAGCTCTTGAACAACTTTTATGAAATGTTTTCCTTTAAAGTCTCGAACCAGATATTTAAAAACCGGATTGAAATTCTTTGATCTATACCTACGGAATTTTTCTGCTGTCGATTTTTATAACTATTTGGAACTATTAAATGGAAATAACGATGTATGTAACCTTGTACATTTTTATTTTGACGTATTGTCAATTTCTGGAATTCTCTACCTACCAAAATTCAACATTCCCTCTCCATATCCACATTCAAAGCCCTCCTATTCCAATTTCTATCCCAAAAACAGTCAGATACTTGCTAAACTTTCGATATTATACATTTCTAGTCATCATCATCAAACGACAATGCTATATCTATATATAGCATATCTATATCTATATATCTATATCTATATCTATATATAGCATGCTATATCTATATCTATATCTATATAACGACAATTCTATACTGCGAACTTCACTAGGGATATTACAATATCTTCCTGCTCTTAATGCCACTGACCGCATCTATTGTTTTTTTGTTTTTTTATTGGTATATAATTAAATCTGTACCTATAGCTAGGTACTCATCATTTGACAATGATGAGTCTACATATTAATCATTATTTAAATATTATGATACTGATATTTTATATTGTCAGCTTTGTCTTTTCTTTGTTAGCAGAAACACACCTCATTTTAAAGAAGAACTCAATGTATTTTTTATTATTTTATTTTTCAAAAGAGTATAATTATAATTTTCCCTACTGTACATAGTCTTAAGTGTTTTATCATAGTTTTAAGTGTTTTGTATATAGATTTTTGTTTTTTGTATATAGCTTGTTTAACTAATATTTTCTTTACTCTTTCTCTTTTATATTATTGTTTTATTTTGGCCAGATGTAGTATTTTAATTATATTCTGTTTTGTTATTCTAAAGGGACTTTGTCCCAGAATATAGTTATTTTCTATTTCTATTTCTATTGAGTTTGGTGATAGATAGTCCTTAATTATTCAATCACTTTTAGGTTAATTAATTTCCCTTCAGATTTCTTAGTAGAACTAAAAAATCATACAAATTATAATAAATAATTTTATGCAAAGGAGCTTTCTTTGAAAATTTAATTTAAATTAATGTCTGATGTGGGACATGTGATCTTGCGTACCTATAACCTCTTCGGATATTTCTAGGTAAAATGAATGACGTAAGAGTCAATGTACACAAAATTAACTCGGTTGACTTCATCAAACGTCAGAGACAGGCTATTACGACATTGCCCCCATTTTTTTCACGTGATACTAAGGAAACATCTATTCTTGTAACGTTGTTTTTTCAATATTTAATATTTAAAAAAAATAATGAATGGAAATTAAAAATTTAATATATATATATATATATATATATATATATATATATATATATATATATATATATATATATATATTTGTTTTTGGAAAGTGAAATCATTCACACAAATGAATTCTTGAAATATACACCAAAGATGACAATGTAAACCAAGTGTTAGAAATGATAATAATAATATGTACTTTTTATATTATTAATGTATTCATTAAATTAACATATATTTTTTGTTTTACACACCACGATGTTTCATCACTTTTCTATTATTCATAATTCATTATCTTTTAATCACGTGTTTAATGTAGTGACAAAAATATTTAATATTGATGAACATATTGATAAGCTGTAAATTAAACAAGTAATATAATTCTTATAATATTATTTTAATTCAATGATAAAATTAACAATTTTCTCATAAAAGATGTAAGATATTATTTGTTCCTCTTTTTATATATTCCTCAAATTATTTGAGTTACTCGGATCATTAGCTATT
The DNA here is from genome assembly GCA_928085145.1 of Nezara viridula. Classification (NCBI taxonomy): domain Eukaryota; kingdom Metazoa; phylum Arthropoda; class Insecta; order Hemiptera; family Pentatomidae; genus Nezara; species Nezara viridula. The sequence goes on along the minus strand of OV725080.1, from coordinate 147,981,528 downwards.
AATATTACTTAATAGTTAATAATAATAAATAAATAGATAATAGTTAATAAGTGATAAAAATCATATCTTAATCATTATTTTTACACTTACCAATAATGATAATTCTTGAGTAATACTTTTTTTTAATCAGAAATATATTGTTTGTTATCTCTATGATATATTTTGAGTCTGGAGTAGACAGTGTGGAATATTGTTGTCGACTATGAGCAACGGAACATTTTTATTTCCGAAATTCATTTGAAATTTGTGATTAAAAAAAACAAAAAAAACATTTATATTGTGCTGGTATCGCGTGCATTAAAGCTATTTCAGAAATATAATATTAAAAATGTGTGCATTAATATCATATACACACGTATTAATATTTTATTTAGTTTGTCTATATAAGGTGATTTTTATCGAAATTTAATCATTATTATATGAGATATCTTATTTTCAATCTAACTAATAAACATGGAAGATCGATTTAATTTTTTATTTATGAATCAATAATGATTTTTAAATTAAAAATCAAATATAAAAATTATTACCTGATTTTGTGGAAAAATAATAATCTATTTTAAACCCTGACAACAGACTTACAAACGACAAGTCTGTTATGACATTATAAGGCAACTGAAAAGGAGCTGGGTGAGATGTATTCTTCCCTTAATTAACGAACAAAACAAAGACCCGAACGGTCTTTGTCGGTGCTGCAGTGTACTTTCCTTCCTCGAACCAGATATGGTAGAACCAAATTTATCAACACATTTGTGGATTTTCACTCGCATTTATGAAAGTTGCGAAGAAAGATATACATAGAAAAAAATATTACTTTGAACTATTGCCTAACCATAACAAGGTTATTAAAAAAAAAGTACTCAATTTTTGACTGATAATAACCACATTTATTTGAAAGATTCCTGATTTGCCGACAAAATAAATAAAAAATCATTGAAATCGGACGTTCCGTTGCAGAGTTATTGAGTTTTAAACATTTACTACTTTCTCTTCAGAAAAGGCCGTTTCCTTTCTCACTACCGAACGTCGGCAACCATTTTTTTTATTTCTTTTATATTGATTAATCGACAATTTTATAATTGCTACAGTAATTGAAATTTACATTTGAAGAATTTATATGATTTTTCTTATGTAGGTCAATACTATTATACGTTATTTAAATTAATTTTTTAATTTAGTTTTATTAGTTTAACTCAGACTGTTTCTGATGATTATGAATAACGGCGTATTTACTCAGACGATTATGAATGTTCAATTTGAATCATGAGAAATAAAACAATTAGAATTAGTTTCAATTGAAGCCATTTTACAGACAAATTTGTTTCCTAACTTTTTAAAAATGACAGATGTCCTTTGCTACTAATCTACTCATATGTGCTTTCTATTTTCTTTCTTTTTCATTTTGCCAGGCAAAGCCACAGCAGCGCGTGTCCGGGTAAAGCTAGTTGACTAATAAAAATACATAACCGAAAATATAGGATATAAATAAGGTTTTAAGTCTAGGTATTCATACGGGGTGTTTCGTAATTTCACGTGTTCACTAACACAAAATAAAATAAAAAATTCATATAAACATATAACTCATTTATTAAAGGAATATCAAAGATTAAAGATTTATTTTTTATTTAGTACATAAAGACTGACTATAAAAAGTTTAATGTATTCAATACTAAATAACAGGTTTTAATCACCTGATAAACAAATGAACGGTAAGCAATGACAGCAGTTGCTCATCTGTTTGTCTAGTTCTGTGGGTTTTAGTGTGAGTGAATACTGTGACACTGTTTAATTTATGATTATCGTAGGAGACACCATGATTATTCAGTTGTTCAGAGCAAACATGCTTTTAACTTATGGTGAGTTACATACAGAAATGGTGCTGCTTCTGTTCGAAGATATCATGAAAAATTTCCTAACCGAAGAATACCAAATCGTGATACTTTTGAGGCCATTAAAAACCGCCTTAGGGATTCTTAATTTTCGAAATATCCATACTTGGACTGAATAAAACTCACACACGACTGCTGTTGGAAGTTACCAACATATCATTTGTTTAAATGTCTAGTGTGGTCTTCTAAGCGACAACACCATCGGCCCCTCCTTTTTGCCACCTGGCAGCCTATGTACATCTTACTTATATTTTTTGCAAAATAATCTTCATGAACTCCTAGAAGATATTCCACCAGACATTAGGCAAAGGCTTATGCATGACGGTGCTCCAGCTCACCTTTCTAATAGTGTCACTGATTATTTAAATGCAACTTCTGGAGACCGATTGATTGGTCAAAAAGGACTTTTTAAATGGCCACCACGATCTCCGGATTTAACGCCATTAGATTATTTTGTGTGGGGCTGGATGAAATCTATGGTCTATTCTGCGACAGTTGGCACGCAAGAAGAGCTAAGAAATCGAACCGTGGAAGCCGCAATAACTATCAAGCACCATCCTGATGATATACGAAGAGCCAGAGAAGCATGGATTCGTCGTGCTGAATGTTGCATTCAACAAAACGTAGGCCCCTTTGAACAGTTTACTCAAAATATTGTAATAATAATAAATAAATATTAATAATAAATATTAAACCTCTCATATCTGTTTAATAAATTAGTTTGAGATATATGTTAATATGAACTTTTTTGTTTATTTTGTGTTAATGAACTCATACCTAACATAGTGCCCCGCAATTACGAAACACCCTGTACAATCCGCGGTGCAACAGTGTAAGATATTCTTATATCACAAGCACTTAAAATCATACAACACAAGAGGAAATAATACAGTTAAACGAAACTCAAAAATAATAATTACGGAAAAGTTCGTCTAAGTCTTTTATGTTCATAAATCTTCTGAGACAAAACTGTTTCAGAATAGTTGATTAATTTCCATTTATATTCATGTGCACTGACTTTACAGGATTGAAAAAGAAATCTATTGTTCATTTAGAAAATACATTTTACCGTAATACATTTTATGTAATTATGCATTTCTATTGACGTCCATCTTTAGTAATATCCCAATAACCTCGATTATTTAGTTTGCAATATTTTTCTATTTCTATTCTGATCACGATTTCTATAGTTGGGCATGAATACTTTGAACAATACAGAGCAAGCATAGAATACAATATGTCTGATGTACAATTAATATATATTTTTTTATTTGTACATTGAGCCTACAATATTTTGGATAATAGAGGAAATAATTTTTGTATGTCCCTATTATTATATTCCATCTGACATGATGGAACTGTAAAAGTTATGTGAGGCCATTTGAATGTCACACGTGACAGTTTAATTTTATTCGTGTGGGGGTCTGGTGGCATACCATGCAAATGTTACAGGTGATTCGTTCTACTTAAGGAAATATATTTCTCTCTATTTTTTGTTATTCAAATATGAAATAAAACGCCAAGATAGTCTTGCTCTCGGATGAGAATAAATACATAAATTAGACTTTTACTATATATAGTTACTAGCTACCACCTATTTTATTAATTTTTTTTTAAAGCAAATCATGATAGCATTTTTTTTTTCAAAAATCTTTTATCACTTTTGCGTTTATTTTCGTTTTTTATTTTTTTTTCTATCTCCCTCCATCTGGGTTAAAGTTGCAGTGATCAATAATTCCTAGAACCAGGGCCCAAAACGTGACCTCATCGCAGACGAATGTTTGATTACGAATTACGAAAGTTCATATGATTTTAAGTACAATGAACCTTGTCTACCGTTCTAGGGCCCTTGCTTTCAAAAATGGCGGATGATTTAAAGAATGTTAGGCAAGTAACTTGAGAATCGGAACGGTAAATATATAGTGAAGAAGTTTTTTTTCAACTTGTTCAAAAATGTAGTATAAAAGATTGCTAACGCGAGCTACCAAGGGTAAATCTTTTACAATCAAAAAAGCCAGATTTTTCAAGATTTTGTTGTGTTTTACCTATAACACTTAAACGGTGCTTTGTAGCGAAAAACATATTATTTAAGGAATTAAAGAACGTTAAATTGTGCGTCAAATAAGTACCTAAACTTAATAATTTGGTTAAGTGGCACAATTGCTAAACACAGTCGACGAACGTTGAGTTTTACCAAATTTTTCAAAAACTGAGACAAATTATTATAAATGAAAAAAAAAAATCCGTAATACGAGAAAATATAGTAATTTATTTATTGTTTTTATTCGTTTATTTATTTTCATTTTTTTCTCCTGCCCTGCCTACCTAATCGTTAACCTTGGCGTGTTTTTTATGATTAATTAGTTCTTTTTTCAAACAAGCCGAAAGTGGTGTTGTGTAATATTATGTAATATTCCAGTCATTTCTTTCGTTTTATTTTTTTATGTTCAGTTATCTCATAACATATGTTTGTAAGCTTCGACTGACATATAATTTATAGAAGTATAATCAATTAGCTATGCACCACGGCTCCATCCCAATTAATATTCAATGCATACGACCGAAATAAAAATCGAACTAACCGTTCGCTTAATTAATCGTTACATTTTTTTTAATGAAATGATTAAGTACGCTTAATATAATAATTTTTCAGTGTGGCCAAATGTATCACTCACGGGATCTCATGCAATAATTTAAGGTTTCAAATTTAAAAATCGCACCAGCCGTTCACTCAAAACATCGTTACGAACATTTTGGCGAACATCTCGTAGTAAGTGGAATTTGTGTGATCCACGCTGCACCATATTTTATTCTTAAGTGGTTGATAAATAAATTATCTCCTCTTATTTTCTATGGATTACTTAAATTTTCCCTCCCATGTTTAGCCATATTCAGGAAATCGTAGAAAAGAAATGTTAGGGAAAAATCCGATATCACTATTCGAATTATTTGACTATGAATCGAGAAGTCGTTTCTACTTTTCATTCAAATAATTAAATACACAATATTTATATATTTTTTTTTACATTATTTTGCCCCTATGAGCTGTTTTATTTTACATATAAATTTATGTTTAATAATTTGGCCTGAATTGAAATATCTCCCAATTCTTAGGATTAGGTTTCTAATTTACTTTTAAACGCTTTTAAAGAAAACTATCTTATGGGACTTAACTTTTCAAAGCCAGATCCTCCTTTAGAAGAACAAGCTACTCCCGAAAGTTCTCCTAGCCCCCAGCTTTTGAAGTTTTTTCTTCAACTTCGGACGCAACTTTATTCTTAGGTTGCCTTGCTGCTCGTAAACTTTAAGACTTAAACTCTCAACTTGAAAGGGACAGAATAGTAAATAATCGAGACAAGCCTGTTCAAATCTCGCCTCCCTGATAGATTTATGTACCATTGTCTGATTAATGTATATTTCTATTCTAAACAGCTCTTTCTTTCTGTTGTTTTACATTGTTCACATTTATAAATTATATATAATTATTTTTTGTTCTCCTCTTTCTGGCCGTTTAGGGTATACGGGTTTTCCCGGGCCAGAGGAGAGAGCAGAGGATTAATACCAGTATTAAAAGCTCCCTCCCTCCGATAACGAAAGGGAATAATATACAAATTTCATTTAATTATAAAAATGAATGCATCTGTCAACAATACAACGTCTGTTAAATGAGGTTTATCAGAGATTAAATTAGTTTTAAATTTAATGGATTTATAAGAGGTGTTTTTATTAATTATTTTATTCAGTCCGCCATTCCACCTCCTTCAGTACCACATTCATGGTTCTGTAGTTACTGAGATTGAATGAATATATTCATTTGTTGAATATCTTTTGGTAAAACCTTATCGACAAGTCTTCATATAACAAAATATTATAATATTAAATGTAGTATTAATTGATGGTATACAGGCGATGGTTTGTCGGATTTTCTTGTTTCTGGTCCTTCGAATCGGAAGAAACACGTTACACTTTTGTACATACTTCATATAAATATTTTTTATATAAATTTTATGTTTCAATCTCGATCACCTGGTTATTAACAGTGAATTTCCCTCTCCCAAAAAGCCTTTCACCTCCTCCCTCATATCTCCTTCAAAATGTTAAATTGAATAAATGTTTATTCCATTGTTTCGTATCAGACTGGTTAGTGAAGATGTAAAGACAATTAAGGATGATAAAACATGAACAATTTTTTCAGGATCGGAAACTAGGTTTCCCGAAATTATTCTAGTTTCAAATTGCAGTAAATTTAATCTATTTTAAAAATGTTTTCATTATAATTTTATATGTTTGTGAAAATTTGCTCTTCATGTTTAATATGAGGAATAACTGAAAAAGTGCGAATATTTCGATATATCACAGTCATCGGACCCCTCCCCCTCTCCTAACAGCAAGACGCGGAGGAGAGGGAATAATATAAAAATTTCATTTAATTATTAAAATTAATGCATCTTTCAATAATATTATGTCTGTTAACTGAAGTTAATCAGAGATTAAATTAGTTTTAAATTTAATGAATTTATTGATTAAATGTTTATTCCATTGACTCGTATCAGACAGGTTATTGAAGATATAAAGGCAATTAAGGATGATAAAACATGAAAAATGTTATACATAAATATTTTCCAATTCGGAAACACTAGATTTGCCGAACTTATTCTAGTTTCGAATTGTAGTAAATTTAATCTATTTTAAAAATATTTTATTTTTTTTGCGAAAACGTGCTCATCTATGTTCAAAATAGGGAATAACCGAAAAAGTACGAATATTTCGATATATCACAGTTTTTGTGATATTCAAAAGTCATCCGGGGGTCCGCTGAAGTAGAAAATTTGGACTTTTCTCCTCAGTCATACTCCATTCAAGAAAATAAGAAATCTTTTACTACCACTTGTTTCAACTTACAATGTACATGGTTACTAGATTACATGTTAGTGAAGCTTTGATGTTAGGGTAATAATAATAATGCTTTATTTATTCTGAGACAAGTCTCTTTAGAATAATGTACAGATATAGAAATGTGGGCTTTGGAGCCTCAGAGAATAATTACAAAATAAGCTGATTTATATAATGAATAAATAAATGAAAACAATATTATTTACCTTCAATCTTCATTTAAAAAATAAAAAAATGAAATAAAGTAATCAAAACAAAGTAATTATTTATATACATATTTACAATTTTATGAGAACTGAAGGGATAAGAGGTGATAGAACAGGCTGGATTTAAAGGTGGGGAGGGTATTGGAGCGACGGATGTAGGATGGAATAGAATTCCACGAGGATGTGGATCGAATAATGAAAGATCTGTCGAAAGCAGCAGTTCAGTGGGATCTTATATACAAATCTGAAGACCGGGAACGAGTTTTGCGGGAGCGAATAGAGGATTTGAATTGAAGGAGCTCGGAGATGTATGAAGGACGGTGGGATTGGATGACTTGGAAGAGGAAGGATGCTAGAAAATACTTACGTCGGTAGGAAGGATAAAGACACTTCGGCTTATCATAATAACATGAAATACAGGCGTCTCTTGGAATCATGAAGATAAATCGTACAAATAAATTTAGTCAAACGTTTTAGTTTCGCCTCGAGATCCCTAGAGACGCCCCCATATACCGCACAGCAATAGTGGGGAAAAATTAAGGAAGTGACTAGGAGCCTACGGGTTTCGAAAGGAAATATGTGACGGGAATAATTTGGACGTTTTAGGGTGAAAATAGTAAGTAACGTACTACGTAGTAGTAGTTAACGTATCGGAGGCAGTGGAGACTTTATAAATAATGCTTTTATTCATAATGTTACAAATGACATCTAACATACAGAGTAATATACTATGGATATATGGTTTGACTACATGAGTTCACTCCAGGTCTCCTACAGTAAAGAGTGTGACTCAAGAATGCAACTGCATGAGTGGTTTGGTCTTGGAAGGATGGGGGTTATATGCTCAGGAATAGTAGGGGGGGATGAATCAATTCTGGTCGGTCTAGGAAGCGTGTGAATGAAGTTACCAACTATTAAGAATTTATATCCTTATCTTTTAGAATTGATATGAAGTCTGTGAGAAAGTGCTCTTTTGCTGAAAATGGTTATTGTTCCCTAAGTCTTGATAAGTGTCTTCTGTCCAGTCAGTACATTCTAGATAACTATTTCTAAGCTATCAGAGATAGCTTGACCTGGCTATCTAGGACTTTGTACTTTTATTTGAGAAAGTTCAATGCATGATTAAATGATTAAATTAAATAAAAGTTAATATTAATAGTTGTTACAGATTAAGTCCATTCCGGAACTATGGTGTTTCCGTACATGGTAGCGTGTAGTCTCATGCCTATGTTATTTTATTTATTATTTTTATTCCTTATCTGATTATAATATTTTTTTTTATTATGCTAGCTCGTCTGTTGATTCTTTTCGAATGTAATTAACAGGCGCGGATTGAAAAATATAAGTGTATCTTAGTTTAATTCATGCTTATATGTATATTTTCTTGGGTAAGCGGTAAAACAATGGGAAAGAAACTATACTGTTTTTTTTTCTTTTTTTTTTTTGTTAGTGTATTAAAATTCTCATCCTCTCACAAAATTCTTTCTAGATTTTTTCTGTCTTTTAGAAGAAAAGAAAACAGACCTTCATCTTATTGGAATATAATTGCATCGTACCCTTATCTCTGAGCATGCACTATCCCCTGCGCTACACAATCCCGTCGCCTTGAAGGTGCAACCGCAGCGAAGAGCCTTGCGCATACGCGATTGCAGGTGGAATGTGCGTTGGGCAAGAACGCAAGAGACGCCCAGAAGAGGTTGCATCGCCGCTAGGTCACGACCAGGTTTGCGGCACCTTCAGGTTCAAGGGACGTCCCATTGTAGCGTGTCCCCGCGTCACGGCAGCTTTTTCTTCTGTATTCGTTCCGTGTCGAAACCATTGTTTCTGTCGTCGGCTTTTCGTAAGCTGAGGCCTTCTGGTTTACCATATCTGTCGTCGAAGGGCGGGGAAATGTGCTGTTTTGAAATTATTTTTCTATTCAACCTCGGTCGAATATTGGATTTTTTATTCGAACTGGGTCTAATATATATTGGGAAGTATGTGTGTTTATTATTTTTTTAAAATAAAATGCAAAAGTATAAAAGAACTTTAATGGCTATATAACCCCCTTTTTGAGCAAATTGGTGAATAGCTTCATCTTATCATAACCTACAAAGTTTTTATCTACAATAATTCTCGTAAATAGTTTTCTCATTAAATTATATAGTTTAATGAATTACTAAAAACTTACCCATTTGTTTTCTACTTGAATCGTAAGATTAATTCCTGACGAAATCGAATGTTCACAACAAAAATATTGGACCGTTTGGCCTACATAACCTTCTGATTTTGACTTGTTATGGATGTGAGTCACGCCAAACGGCCCAATATTTTGTGATCAAATTATCTTACGATTCAAGTGGAAAGCAACTGGATGTTCGTGAATTTTTAGTACATAATTAAATAGATAAAATTTGCAGATCTCCAGATTTAAAATTCCCCAATATCGAGAAAGTTAATAAATAAGTTGTAGGTTACGATGAGATGAAGATATTCACGAAGTTTTAGGCGGGTGTTAATAATTTGATGAAAAAGGAGTATGTAACACGGACTACCTAGAAGAGGGGTAAGTGCATACTAGTTACTACTGAATAGAATTAACAATCTCTTAATGAATATACGTAATCGAACGTGTTCTTGAATATAATATTTAAAACATCATTTACTCAGGACAAAAAAAAATAACTTAAGAATTAAACCTATCAAACATAACATGATTGTCTTATGTTATAATCTTTATTTTCGTTACCCATATCTATAAGAATTACTGATTACTCAATTTCCTAGCGTTGCACTGAATACTTTCTCCGTGATAACCATCTCTGTCTTGAGTTTATTGTTTATAGTTCTATTTGAGGTGATCCTTCGTCCAGCTTCTTTTGAGTATCCGTCAGGCATTATCGTGCATATTGATTGTGGTCATGCCTTTAATTAGTAAGTCCATAAGTTTGTTTAAATTCTAATTTTATTTATTATTTTATTCCCATTTGCAACTACCCAGTACCGCATTTAGCTAATTTAATGTTACTGATAAGTGTTGTGATTTGTCTTTATAATGGCCTTGATTTTGATATCGGTGAAACTGGAGAGCCCTGGGTCGTTTTCTTTTCAATTTGCGTCGACCAGGTGATATGGAGTAGGAAATTAGAATGATTTTGGGTAGATAAATAAAGTATGGATATATGGAAAAAAAAACTTTATTCTGGAATAAAATCCCTTTAGAATAACAAAATGGTACAAAATAAAATATTTCATCTGGCCTCAATAAAAACAATAACATAATACCGAATTTTGATACGGAGGGAATTCCAGAAATTGACAGAACGAGCAATAAAGGAGTTTTGGAATGATAAAGTTCTGTGAGAAAGGATGTAACAGTCAGAAGATATTGTGGAAAGGGAATTGACTGAGGATTTGAATTGGAGAAGGTTGTAGGCGTAAGAAGGACGATGATTTGATAAACGTACCTAGGAAATATTGTCTTCGAAAGGAGGAGAAGAGCCACCTTAACTCAGTGTAGTGGTGAGATACAAGGGAGTATATCGGGGCTCACGTTACGAATCTTACTCAGCTATTTATGTAGTACATTAATTGTTAATATAAGATTCTAAGTTACATATTATGTGATTTGAAATAAATGGCGTGTTAGAAATTTATCGAAATTTTTTTCATTGAGTTATTGCTATATTTATTTGTACTTTTTAAGTTATTGTAAAATTAGCAGAGTGTTTGTACGAAGTAGTTAACTCTTGGTTTATGAATTGCTTAATTAAAGTAATTCTGTTGACCACCAAGAAGCTTTTTCCTTAAAGTTCTTGACTAAAAAATTTGTTGTGTACTCATATGGGTATATTTGGTTGTACCTTGTATATCTGTGCATATGACCAAATGCAGCTTAAATAAGTAAATAGACGTATACAATTTCTGTATATATTTTAATTTTCACGTCTTAAAAAGAGTGAGTAAATTATTAGTTTCACATGTCTCATGTCATTCTGTCAATTTTCCATCCATTGAAGAACTGCGTTTCATACCGAGCAGTGAAATTAATTTGTTGTGATTTGTTTTGTTTTTTAATAAACAGTTAATTAAAATCAAACTTTGTAAAATCTATTGGGCTCTTATCCAACATCTCCAAAAATAAGTTGTTATTGTACTTTTCTAGATTTTTTATTTTTTTTGTTGTTGGTTAAATATAAACGTTGATCTACACGACCTTGGTAGTCTTTTAGACAAACATATATTAAGAATTTACTTTTGTTATCTTTTTAAGGACTAAAATCACGAAGACTTAAGTGATCCAACAGCTTTAAGGACGCCAATCCCTCGATACCGTTCCTTAGAAGGTCATTCGTCAGATTAAGGACCAGTTGTCAACATCCTGCGTTTATTCTGGTAACAGTTGGGAAAAACGAAATTGACCTCAAGGATAGCAGCAAGGATATAAATAGATATGGAAGAGAAGAGATAAGGAGAGAGCGTATAAACAATGAGATTGGAGCAGGACTATAGGCCAGTTTAGAGGGAGTGGCTCTTGTATAAAAAGGTCCTTTTTATTTTTCCAGGACCTGGAGAGGTTGTCCTTCGACAGCCGGACCTCCTGTTGGCCCCTGGAGATCCGGCCTGCAGCAACAGGATCCTTTAGTCCGCCTGGTTCTTGGGCTCCTAAAACATCCTGCAATAACAAAACGCATTCAGCATAAATACATGCATTGAGAATAAATTTGAATACATTTTATAAACTGCCTTACCATTTCTGTTTCGAACCAATTTATCTCGCATTTCAAAACACACTCTTTAAACATTCACTAACTTGGGTATAGTTGAACGCTCATAGTATGCTTGGATTCATATATGCACGAGAGTTTAGAATAACATAAACCATGCAATGAATTCTAATCAAATATTAATGTTCACGATAAAATGTGTCTCTTTTACTGTTAAAACGTGCTATATTTAAGAATACTTGAATTCTTTTTTCCTCATAATAACCTTTTTACTTAGACGATTTCCGTTTGGAAAATAGATCTGTAAATCCCGCCGATTTTGCAGAAACTTTGCCTCTACCCGGTAGGTTCATAGGATTTTTTTTTTTCATTCAGATTTTCAATATTATATTCTAGAATCCCACCATTTTCAAGAAATGCATGAGGATTTCCACATCTCTCTCCGTATCCTGCACGGGCGGATCTACGGGTGAGGAGGCTTTGGGGCTGAAGCTCTTCCCTCCAAAATGGTAAAATATAACCATTTGCGGAAAAAAAAATTACAAAATTATCACTTAAAGTATTATAGTTCGTGTAATTGCATATAAAAGGACTTTAGGAATCGCTCAAACACCATTTTATAAAGGTAGTTAGTTTCTATCTTTTTTTCCAAAGTAATTATCGTTATTTTTATGGAAAAAAACTTTCGGGCTGAAGCCCCCCCCCCCTCCCAAAATTAAATCCTAGATCCGCTAGTGGTATCCTGCAACATTTCCTGGCCAGTTCTGTATATGTTAAGGTTCTACCTTGTGGCTGCATAGTGTTTGTTTACAGTCCACAGGTATGTGATTCACGGTTATAGGGGAACCACATCTGACGCAGGTAGGTGGTTCTCGACCGTGGAGAAGGTAGCCATGCGAAAATTCGCAGTGACCAATTCGGAGCGGCACAGGATTTCCTCCTTCAGGATCGGAGCCTCTTTTCTTGATTTCCTGTTACTACTGCACCATTTAGCGCTGTTTGATTCTATCTGGTGTAGTTTGGAGAGATTTCTTCTCCAGACCTCATTCCATCCAGGCCTCACTCAGTCCTATCGAGGAACTTAATTAATGTTTTTCACCTCATTATTGTCATTAGTTCAGGCTGTTCGGAATGCGACATCTGCCTTTTCATTGCCTTGCATACCACAATGAGTCGGAGCTCAAATTAAATCTGTTACATTCTCTACCATTTTCCTAACCCAAATAAGTTCTAAAATTTCAATTTCGTCGTGTGTTTCGATATATGGTTTCTAATTTCTGGAAGTACTCTCATTAAAAGAAATACAGTAACTGTTTTTTGTGGCTGCCTGGTTGGCTATGTTGAAGGATTTCCTTTATGGTAGTTCTCTCAAGTCTAATAATGCTAATAATAGTTGGGTCAATCTACGTAACTTACCGAAGTCACTCGAAACATTTTGACTTATCTTCATCCTCTAATGTTCGCCAGGAGCGAGAAATCGAAGAATTTACCGCTCCCAAAACGACAAGCATTTAAAATCGCTTAATCTGATTCTTGGCGTGGAGGATGGCGGTTGAACTTGGAACATGAAACGACCCTCTGACTGTTCTGCTCTGGATCGATTTTTTCAATGTCGATTTCGTTCTCCCCTTCATCTACTGGAACTAGTGTTGCCTAAATGCGAGACCGAGGCGAGTCTTGGTCTTGCAAACTCAGTCTTGGCCATGGTCTTGGTCTTGGGCGCAAGAGTCTCGCAACAGTCTTGTAGTTACTTATTAGCTTATTACTGTAGAGATGTTATTGCAATTTTTGAGATAGCATAAATCTAACTAAGCCCGAATGAAAAATTAAAGGAGTTAAATGCAAAAGGATATTGATCATAACAATTATTAACATATAGTAACTAAGATTGTCAAGTATTAGTAACTATTTTGTCTTAATTTTTATTTTAGAAAATCGATTTTTTTTACCAGTCCTTGTCTTGGTCTTGCAACAGTTAGGTGGGCTGGGTCCTGGGAAGACCAAGACCGATTTTGGGCAACTTACTGGAACTAATGGAGTATCATTTTAATACAAGGTAATTGGATTAATTTGATCAGGCATTTGTTGAGGGGTCAACATTCTCTGTTTGTGTTAACTGGATGAAGAAGAATGACATCAGTCAATATGAGACCTTCGATTTTTACAGATTGATATTTTTTATAGGATCATACTTAAGCATTAAGTAATTTCGATGACGAATAGTAAATTTCAAATATTTTCCATTAAAAATATTAAATTTCGCTTTCCTTACAACAAAAGTTAGAAAGGGAAATTTGTAAATACACGCACAAATATACCTTAATTTAAAAAACAATTGTGTACAAAGAATCGATGTTTTTGAGAACAAGGATAAAATTTGGTTCCATATCTGTTATCAAATTCATGTGACGAACACATCACCGTTAATCCTATTTATCATTTAGGAATTAATTATTTATAGTACTTGCTAAACCCGGCCACGCGTTGTTGTGGCTCAATCTGATTGAATAAAAAAAGTAAATAAAAAAACAAGCAGATGTTTCTAATATATATTCTATTTCATAATATGTGGATATACTATATTTTTTGTTATTCCATTCTTTAGATAGATACAGAGATTGTCTGGTTTTCCTACTCTAGAGCACGCAACATATAATTGTCCACGTGAGAAAAAAAAATCGGAAAAATCGTCGAAGAAAAAGTAATAAATATTTTAAACATTATATCTCTGCACCAAATCGTCTGATATTCGTGTTTTTTTTTTAATTTACAGAGAATTCAGGAAGCTTTCAAATAATCATGGGTATAATCCATCATATAAACATTTTTTTCATACTCTTTTTGAGGAAGGATGTTATCTACATAAATTAAAAGAGCTTCAAGGAGAAGACTTTAGCCAAGTTTAATTATAATCGTTATAGCGAGCGCTACAGTCTATAGCGACACACATTTTCCGGTCTTCTTTTCGAAATGGAAGGACGGATGTTAATTAAATTTATATAAAAACAATCTTGAATCCGATAGAAACATTATGTCAAAATTTTAATACAATTCGATAGGTGAAAAACCAAAAAAAGGTCGAAGAAATATTTTTTCTTTTGGCTGCAAAAAGTTTTCCCCTGATGGCCAGCGTTAGCAATTTTGTTTTTTACATGTTCAAACCCATATTTAAAAGTTAAAAAATGAAAACTTTTCTCACATTTTTCACAATATATTTCCTTGTCGATCTTCAAGTTTCTTATATTCTTTAAATCAGCCGCCATTTTTGAAAGTTGCGGTTCTGGAACTGCAGACAAAGTTCATTTTACTTAGAATAACATACAATTTCCTAATTTACATTCAAAACTTCGTCTGCGATGAGGTTACGTTTTGGGCCCTGGCTCCGAGGCTATTATTGATTACTGTTTCTTTTAACTTTCTTTAGAAGGGTGATAAAATATTTTTAACGAAAATAATCTATGATTTTATGAAAAACTGAGTTCCTTTTAATCGCATTAACAGAGGCAAGCTATACTTGCCTTTCAAGTAAATTTTGACTGATTTTCCATGGAACAATTGTTAATCACCCAAACATTATTATTCTTTTAGTTATCGTTCTTTACTTAAAAATAAAAGAAATGAGATTTAAAATTAAATTTCTAGCTTTGGTGCTCTTCTAAACCATCAAATTCCTTTCCCCTCACCATCAATCCCTTCAATCTAAAATCCTTCGTAAAATTCTCAATGCTCCCTACTTTGTCACAAATAAAATCATCCATAATGACCTTAATTTACCATATGTTTCCAATTTAGCTCAATCTAGATACCCGTCCTTTCATAATAAACTTCTGAACCATCCGAACCCTCTTGTTTCCAACCTTGCTTCCTATTCTATTCCTGATAACCCTCCGAGGCGTCAGAAAAGAAGATGGCCTCGGGACATTCTAATATAGAAATATAATTGGAGTGCTACCAATGGGTAGTTTCTCTTCATGTTGTACATGTCATGTTACTTGTTCATATTTACACGTGTACTTATTATTTAATACAGTTGTAAATTTCTTTAATAAAAAAATAAATCAAAATTAAATTTCAAGTTATTTGCCTTATATTGTTTAAATCACCCTCCATTTTTGAAAGCAGTGGCTCTGGAATGGCAAACAAAGTTCATTCTACTTAAATTAACATTCACTTTCGTGATTTACATTCAAACCTTTTTCTACAATGAGTTCACTTTTTGGCTCCATTGCTATTAGATTTCGATCATTGTCTTAAGTATGATTTTGGAGTCGACTAATGAAGGTATTTCTGAAGAGAATTTGTCCTTGAGGCTCTTGAAGAGAAATAAAGAGTCCCTGGAACAATTTTTTTCCAGGTCCCCATCAAGTATAAAATTCGCCACTGTAATTGTGTTCATGATCTATATTTTAAAATATATATATTAGGCATATTTTCTAAATTTCATTCAAATTCTTAACATTTCTACTGAAATCACACACTAAATGGTTGCGTGTTGGTAGTGTGGTCATGACGTGAGTCAGTCTGAAAGGCTTCAGCATGGGAATTAGTTCGATTGTCTAGTCTATTTGTCTCAGCCTTCGGTAATCCCAATGACGCCGCCGTCTCTCTTCAGTTTACTCGTCTATAAGAAAATAGCTCTACTTCTTAAATGGAATGTGTGGAAAATGCGTTTGCCAAGTAGGATCGGTATAGCTTCATCATCGTTTCTATTGAGTACATGCAATCTATAGTTCAAGGCCAAGGGTCCATACGTCAAACCTCGTCCATAAACTCCTGTTCCAACACCTCCTACAAATTCAAACTTCGGCAAGCTTATAAAAATTTCTGGGTTATATAATTATGTTGATCACCAGCAGTTATTTGATAGAAGTAATTTTATTTTTATTTATTCCTTTTTTTTATATCTCAGTATTTATTGTATACTAGTTGACCCGTGCGAAAAATTCGCACAGCTTATTGTTATCAAATGCCAAATTAATAAGAAAATGCAACTTATCAAAAGATTAAGATATCAAATGTTACTTTAACGATAAATATAATCCACAAAGCAAACCAAAATTAATTTAAATCTTCATTTTTGTTTGGAACCAACATGTATACACATTTCAGTAAGCTGTAAATTTGCTAAAAATTGTCCGATTGCAGTGATTTTTTTTTTCCTTTTGTAGGGAATTTAGTAATCTTGTATATAATTAAGGGCATAACCAAGGGAAAAGTGTGTAATTTTGCAGTTAAGTCGACGAAATGAGACATGTATTCAATGACAGTACTACAATTAATGTAAGGCTTTGTGGATGCGAACCCTATGCCTTGCGTTATCTCGAAAATAGTACGTTTTTCGGCATAAAAACGCAGGATTCCGAAGGAACTATCCGGGTCTTGGTGTACGCATCAAAATCTTTAAGATCCAATTTGTCCCGTATCGATCTACAGATCTACCACCGTTCCAATATTGAAGCCTAGCAAAATGTTTGTATCGACTTTATTTATTTTAGAAAGAAAAACAAAAGTGGAGAATACGATTCGCTAACCCCCCGTGAAATTCTGAATCCAACGGTACCCCATTCGTGGTATTTGAGCATCACAGGAGCTTATATTTGGTACCAAACCGATTTCGAGCCTTACTGTAGTAATATATGTACGGATCTGTTATCGTTAGTATGTATTGTAGATATTTATATTTTCCTTGGTATTTTTTTTTATATATTTGTATTTTCCTTAGTATCATTGTGTGTATGTATATCTATCTATATATATATCTGTGTGTGTGTGTGTGTGTATTTACAATTTCCTGAGCATTTTTGTATATATTTGTTTGATACTTACATGCCAGAGTAATATTTTAAACTCTACTATTATTCTAAGAGGACTTCAGTCCCAGAATAAAATTATTTTTCATTTAAATAAAAAAAAGGATTTGTCGCTTGGAAATAAAATGTATTCAATAGCCGGATTTTGAACTACAGTCTTATCAAGAAAATACATTATTGTTTTTTTACCTTCAATATTTCCTTTATTATTCCATTAAAATATTTTGAAGATCGAATGTTTAATTTAGTAGTCAAATTCTATTTGAAATGAAAGCTTA
This sequence comes from Nezara viridula, assembly GCA_928085145.1. Lineage (NCBI taxonomy): Eukaryota > Metazoa > Arthropoda > Insecta > Hemiptera > Pentatomidae > Nezara > Nezara viridula. The sequence continues at coordinate 147,963,746 of OV725080.1, read as the reverse complement.
AAGTGCGGATTTTTGATTTTACTTTTTTCTTTTCGTCAAGGAAGAAATGCTTCACAATCACACCAAAAGTTGTGAGCTGTTTACGGGTCTGAAGAAAGTATCACTATTGGTTTTCGAAATTTGGTACGGTAGATTTTTAGCTGAAAGATGATCAACTTTATAGCCGACCAAATGAAGTTGAATATAACCAAATCATAGTTTTATCAACAAAGATCGTCATATCTCTACTAGTGAGATCGTAGAGAAGCTCGGTGTATCACGTACGTGCATTGAAAAGCGTAATCTATTATTGTTAATCTATCTAAATCTATTAAAGTCATCTACTCGTAAAATTCGCAATTATTTAGTTGAAAACGATCAGATAATTGCTACACAAATCCTCTTCTAAATTGTAAACGTTTGCATGGATGTAAACGGAAATTATGAAAGGAATTCAGTAAAATTATTACTGAATCTTTTTTTACTTATTCCCAAGTTTTCTCCAAATTTGAGCCAAATCAGGCGTGTCGTTTTTGAAGTATATAGCTCTTTCAAGGAAAATACATTTACGCATGCTTGAACGTAGAAATATATTTTTTATTAATGATATTTACAGCTGTATTAAAGAAATACATTTAGTAAATTTGAACATATGGATATAATGACGATTTTTATCAACAAAATCATATACTCAACTTACTGATCATTTTCAGAAATATTTGGGAGTTTTTCAATGTTTTTATATTTATAGATATATTTTCGTTATCTTGTGCAATCATTCTATCATTTTAAATTTAACTTTTGATTATCCGAACATGCAATCTACATGTTTGGATTATTAAGACTGTCCTGTATTGTGCTTTGAGTTTGAGGAAAACTTGAAGGATTTTCGCATATCGCTATTTGGTTTGCAATTTTTATTGAACAGCTAAATAGATAACATAGCTTTAAAAACTAAATAACTCGCTTTGATTGGCCGGAACAAACAAATCGATTTTTCAACCAGATAACGGATCGTCAGATCATTCGGGTTTGATCCTTTTTAAATTCGTAGAAATAGGAGATCGTCATTACTCAAATATAGTCGTGATGATATTTTTCTGAAGAAATCGTGCTTTTTAAAGCCATTTTTATCTTCGGTTATATGAAAACTCGGTGTTTTCCAATTGGAAACAAATAGTACCCGAGGCGATTCGAATTTTATTTGATTTATTTTAAGAAAACATTTAGTCATGCAGCGTTGTAATGTCTATTCTTTGCATTTCATTTCCAGCACTCTGTCAGTTCAAAGCGAGGGCATTTCAAAATGGCGCGTCCATTGAAATAGTAAGAGGGCCATTTAAAAAAGTTGACATTATCTAAATAAAATTGTCGGAAACATTTTTCAAAGCAAATGAAGGCTTCTTTAGGTGCGTTTTGTACTTTTTTGTGGAGAGTAAATTAGATTGAGCCGTCAGATCTCCGATATGAAACGCTCGGGTTATATCTGCTGAAGTCGGCTAATTAAAGTATTTTTTCATATGGATTAAAATATCTTAAAAAAATAAAAATCGGATCTGCATACTGTAAGCGAGGGAAATGTTCATCATTTCATCCTATTTATAATAATCTATTATTTATAATTTGCATTTCATATTATTAATCTCGTCTTATTGAAATTTTCATTTCTATCGTGTGGTCTAAAGCACACACCTCAGTTTATTTATTTTTTTTTAATACCTGACTATCTAAAAAAAAGCTGTTGATTTAAAGAATATTAGGCCAATCTTTGTTTTTTTGTTTCTTAACCTATAACTTCAAACGGTGCATCAAAGAAATTAAATAACGTTAAATTGTGCGTCTAACAAGTACCTAAACTTAATGATTTGGTTAAGTGATATGGTCGATAGCCAGGGTCGAAAAACTCTGATTTTTACCAAATTTTTCAAAAACTAAAGCACCTTCGGAGTGTCCAAACAATCAGAATAAGTGTTGATATATAATAAGGCCTCCTTCTGCTGATCGATCTAAAAAGATTTATTAAAATTTCGTTCGGTTAGTAATATTTAGTGTTGCCCAAAATCGGTCTTGGTCTTGCACTTTGCAAGACCAAGACCAAGGTTTCTTAACTGTTGCAATACCAGAGCTGGTAAAAAAAATCAATTTTTTAAATAAAAGTTAAGGTAAAATAGTTACTAATACTTGACAATCTTAGTTACTATATGTTAATAATTGGTATAACCACTATACTTTTGCATTAACTCGTCTAATTATTTATTCCGCCTTAGTTATGTTTCTCCTATCTAAAAAATTACAGTAATATCTCTATAGTAATAAGTTAATAAGTTACTGCAAGACCAAGACCATGACCAATACTAAGTTTGCAAGACCAAGACTCGTCTCGGTCTTGCATTTGGGCAACACTAATAATATTGTAATTGCACCTTTTAGTAGAGGTATTGAAAGTAAAAGTAATAGGGTTATAATTATAACAGATCAAACAAATAATGGCCCTGTTGTTTGGGAATGAATTTCTTGATAGAGAAAATTCATAAAGCGGAAGTAATAGAGCATCAAATTCCGCGTCACTTTTAGTTTCAACTGTTTTAATGTAGGTCACTTACTCCTATTGAAATCAATTATTTCCTGATGGCTGCTTAATTCACAGTTGTCTCATTCATTACAGGTGTAAATGAAGATTTACAGGAAAAAACAAAATATTGTATGAAGGGTAGTAAGTGAAAGTTGTGTGATGCATAGCATTTATTATTATTCCAAATACATTAATTGAACTAATATTTTTCTCAAAAGTGTTGGATCCAAAATATATTTTATTAAGCAGTAAGATAATAATCATCAGCAACTTATGTATGTACCACTGTAAGTGTCTACATATCATCAGATATCTTGATATTATTGAAAAAAATAAATAAATAAAGACAAAATATCTTATGTATCCATCTTGCGTATACTTCCGTAACAGACGTTATCCATGCCCTCGATCCAGCTGGCTGTAGGCAGATGTTCCTCAAGATCCTGGGCTAAGACCCCAGCCTCGTGCATTGTACAGCCGTCACGTTATGCGGAGGTAACCCTCATCTGTTGCGCGAGCCACGTGGCTTATTGAGTGAGTCGCAGTCAGCCCACAATGACCATATAACCGCCTTCGGGTCTTAGCAGATGTCTTGTAGGTTATATAGGCGGTCCGAGCCATAGCTGCGCAAAATAACGGTGAAATAGATCGTTCTTAAAGTATGACTATTATAGCAATTGAGGCATTAAACATTTTGTCCTCAACTACAAAAGTAACTTCACAATAACCCCACTGAATCAAAATTATTAGGGACTTAATTTCTACATAAAATGGCATAAACCGACCTCCTTGAGCAAATATGAACCAAAGATAGAACATGAAAATGTTTGAGAAGTTTTTTTTCTAGTTTAATAAGGAATCTGTTTTTTAATATTTTTCAAATTCCATCAGAACCTTATAAATCATGCAAATCCCCTTGCACAACCCCTATCTAGTTCCACTCATCTTTACAATCCTCCTCGAAATTAGAAGCGGCAGTGGCCCAGAGATCTTTTGTAGTATTTATCTTGGAGTTCTGGCAATGACCAGTTTCTCCACTCAATACATGGCTAAAGCGCTCTCGCTCAAACTCCACTGACTTTAGCACAAGTGACGCGGTTGAGAGAGTAGCGCAGGGATTATTATTTTAATTTTGCTAATTTTATATTTTCTGTATATATGGTGTAAGTGTGTTCATATATCACTATAATATATGGTCCACGTGACAGATTGTTATAATTCTAAATAAATAAAATCTTTCAATATTAATATGGGCCTGTCGAGGACTGTTAACAATCAGCTGATGGTCTGGTTACAGTAACGAAACTGACATGTCAGGCATGGGAAAGGGTAGTACCCAGAAGTACCTCTTCTCTTGCTTGAATCAATTACAATGATCTGTAAAGAAGGAAGGAGGTCTTTTATTCAGCTCCTTTTTAGTCTCATCCACGTATCGATGGGCATGTCAGCTGAAACCATATCTTTGATTAGTATATTAGTATGTCCGTGTAAATTATTGTGAAATCGTTTGTAAAGAGTTCTTATTTACTGGTCAACTGTAGGCAGGAGGAAGTCGGTATGTAAGGTTTTGTTAGTCACGTACCAAGGCGCTTTAGCATATAAGTCGTAACATTTTTGAATGAAAAGTTTGAAGTTTGTGTAATTCGTTTTAGTTCTACCGTATTGAGAAGTAAATCCATATAGGTTTAAGTAAGTATAGGCATGTATTGAGTTTCTGTCCAAGTTCTAGTTTTGAAGATTTGGAAAAAAGTGAGAAAGTAGTTTGAGTGGTATATTGAGGGTCTTCCGTTTAATTTTGACAAGTAGGCTAAAAAACGAAAAATCGGAATTAAATCCAAAATGTGGTTTGTAAGAGCAGTAATTTAGCTTTCCAAAGGTTGTATTAATGTAGAATTTAAAGAAAATACTAAAAAAATTATAAATGCTTTAGTTAACGGCTGGAAAAATAATCTTAGAATACCAAGTTTAATTAAATTTGTTATATCTATAAAAATTTGTATTTATGAGTTTTAAATAGCACTAAAAACGAATGCAACTTTCTTTTTCAAAAGAAAAATTGACATGGCCTTATTTTATTTTATAGAAGCGTCTGTTGGTTCTTGTTGTTTAAGACACACTATAACTCATTTAATACCATGATCTATATATTTTCGTATTTTGTAGAATAAAAAAAATCAATTGGTATATAATTACCTAAAATCCGGGCAAAACAAAGGCAAAAACTATAACATAAATTTTGTTTGAAATCATATAAAATATTTGTTTCGGCTCCTAAGCAAGAACCCTCGGTATATTTTTCCACCTAGTATCATTAAATTGTCATCCTACCTCACTATAACCAATGTCCAACAGACAGATTGTTATAATACTCAATAAAGAAATTTAAAAAAAAAAGTATCATTAAAAAAAAGTTTTATTGGACTCGGTAACCTCACATCCGCAACTTTCTCTTTTTAGTACCAAATCGAACTTTTAAAATAAATATTAAATTTATGTTTAATTGATAAATATTATTTGTAAGCAATGAGATCGTCGTCATTACAACTGTGGATGCAAGGGACAAGTTCTGAAACTCAGCTCTGAGCTCTTCGATGTGCATCGGAAATCCATCTGGCCGTTTCTAAACTCATCAATAATTCCGTAATTGTAATTCAATACATTCCCTTATTTGTTGTGTGAGTCACCGATAGTTCTGCAGTTCCATCTGCTTACTGATCGATAACTGGTCAGCATGTGTCTCGTCGAAGTGAGAACGTTAGGTTTTGTCATTTGTCATGATTTAATTTCATTTTCCAGAGTGTTTACTATTTTTGCAAAGGTAGTAAATGATGTTTTACTTTATCTAAAAAAGTTTATGAATCTGTAACTTTGTCGTAAATTAGGTAGAGAAGGATGAAAAAATATAATGTTAATAAATAATCTTTATCGAGTTATAAACATTCGCTCGAGTAAGTGATATTAAAATATTTAAAGGAAATGACAGTACAGCTTTTGGAGCTGAGACGTTTGATATGAACGACAGCTCAATTATCTGCCAACATATTTAACATGAGAAAAGATATGATATGGCAGAAGATATGATATGGAGTGGAATGATGGTTTGGTTCGGCTTAATATATGTTTTGGTAATATTATTATTCGATTTAAAAAAATTAAAACATACATTCTGTTTGAGAATTTATAACGTACCTGTAGCTAATTGCAGGCAGTTATACCCCACCTAAATATTTAATAGAGCTCGTCCTCTCTAATGAGCAGGAGGTCCATAGATAATTATACCCCTTCAGAGTTAATGTCATTATTGTTTTAGTTCGCGTTATATATACGCATTATTGACGTTTGAAGTTCCTAAATTTTGAAAATAACTAATTCAAAAAAGTAATAGTTTCGAAAATTATGCAGACAACTCTAAAAGAACAAATATGCCTTTCATCTTCAAAAATAGCTGAGCAGTATCTTTAGCTAATGTTTAGTGTAAAAAAAATTTATCGTTTTTCACAATTCTTATTTTTTATGCTAGTAGTATTGCGATCAGATCACATTTCCGATATGCTGTTTTTGACGGATCTTTACGTTTCAGAGCCTCCTGAGTCCGAAAAACACATTTTTAGCCTTTGGTTTGTGTGTCTGTCTGTCTGTTCCAGATTTTTTCAGGAACAACTGAACCGCCTTTGTTGCTTCTTCTTTTATTGTGTAGGATTTTAACTACTGATGCCTGTGACAGAATTGAAAACAAAGGTATTGAAATTCCTTACAAAACTATATAAAAATCGTTCATTTTGGACAACTATTAACGAAGTTACAGCTATTCAATTTCCAATGTAAGATTACTGGTTCATTCCTGGTATCAGAAAGGGTTGAATGAGAGAATTGATATGACTAAGTGAAAGTAAGAAAATCTGTTGCCCGGATCACACAAGTTCAATATTTCCTCTACTCTTTACGGAAATTATTCTTTGACAAAATTAAGCTATGACAAAAAGTTTTTGATCAGCAATATTAGATGGTATTGAAATTTTTACACTGATCTACTTTAAACCAGTTTACATTGCTTTAGTTTATGAAATAAATCTTACTCAAATATTTTCTTTGATCAATTTTCAGGAAAATAAATCTAATTAATATATTTTTTTTTTTTTTATTTCTTGTTGGACATATGTAAAGATATAAAAACTTTTCTGAAATAGGTAGAAAAGTCGTGTGGCTGGGCACACCAGATTTTATGTAATTATAATTGCATAAAATCATAGTTTTTACTGTGTTTTTTTTTCTATGTGTAAATAGTAATTAGAGAAATATCTTTCTTTTTAAAATAATAATTTGTTCTCTTGAAAAGGTGACAATTAACTTCGAGTAAGGCAAAATAATAACCTACTCCAGCTGCTACGTAATAAGGAAGATGGGCGATATTATTTTATTGTTTGAGTGTTGTTATAGCGCCCTTTGTTAATTGAAGAGACATTCCTACTATCCTTATTAATTAGCATTTCTTTTCCAAATTAATTAAATAAATTATTAATTAGTCTGGATTCTTGAGAATTTATAATATAATCAATGAGGATTTACTCCAAAGGGAATCGATGTTGTTTTTTTTTAATTGTCTAAATCATCTTATTTGTTTATTTAATAATGTGTTATTATATTATAAGAGAAATATATATATCGTTGGCACCATGGCAAAGAAAAGAACGTGCAAAGTTAAACAGGATCATATTCCGTTACATTAACATGGCGCCGACGTTCCGTGTTTCCCCTTGTCCTTTAGTCTGAAAGTTTTCATTCTGAAAATTCATAACCCCGTCGAAATGTGTCCCCATCAGAAATTCAATAACTCGTCAAAATATGACCCCCCTTCCCTCACAAACTTTGAGGCCTCAACTTGTGCCATGAAACTCCCTTCTGAGCACCCCTGCTTATATCCTCTTCTTAAAAACTGTGCAAAGTAGAATTTAAAAAAAATTGTACATAATATATCAACAATTACACTTTATGTGGTCTCTACTAGGTTTTCCCCTTGTTCCTTAGTTCCAGAGTTCTCGAAATGGAAACCCAAAAAAATACAGTCCCCTCCAAAAATCCATGCCCCCGTAATGTGGTGTCCCCTTTGCATAATTAAACCCCCTAAATTAGTTTTCACCTCAACAATTTTGATGGCGCAATTTCGGTGATTTAACTCCCTTTTGGGTATATCTGTTTATATAGATATTTAAATAGATACATAACATATACCAATGACACATGTATCCTTTCAGTTAATAGCGATCCATCATTAGCAACCCAAACTCTTCAATCACATATCACAAACCTCGAAGAATGGTGTCAAAACTGGAGGATTAAAATAAATTTCATTAAAACCCATTAAATCATTCCATTTACCCTTAGTCGTAAACCTATGACCTCCTGTCCTACAGTATCCTTTAAACACCCAACTTATCCCTGTGGAACAAATCCGTTACCTGGGACTCTACCTGGACAAACGTCTAACTTGGGATCCTCATACGAGACTGAAACGACAAGAAACAGCTCGACGTTTCCGTTTTTACTCCAACACTTGACTAACGATCTAAGCTTCCAATTAATTACAAAAGACTCATATTCATGACTGCAATAAGACCTATTTTGACTTAACGTGTAGAGCTATGGGGCTCCATTAAACATTCGTATTCCTCTCGATTCCAATCCCTACAATCCAAAATCCTTCGTAAAATCCTCAATGCTCCTTACTTTGTCACAAAATAATCCATAAAGACCTTAATGTTCCTTATGTTTCCGATTTGGCCCAATCCAAATACCTATCCTTCCATAATAAACTTCATAGCCATCGGAATCCTCTTGTTTCTAATCCTGCTTCCTCTTCAATTCCTGCTAATGCTCCGAGGCGTCTGAAAAAATGATGGCCGCGTTATCTCCTTTTGTAGACATATTATTAGAGTGCTACCAGTGAGTAGTTTCTCACTAGGTGTTTTCATGTGATTACATTTCTGTGTACATATTTGCTTGATGTATTTATATTAATACAGTTGTAAATATCTATATAAATAAAATTAAAAAATATATATATATATATATATATATATATATATATATATATATACATTTAGATCTTTTTCGCCAAAGAAGGACCAAAGCGGATGGCAAAACACAAGAGCCATTTCATATGAAGTTCTTTCTGTTTGTTGAACATTAGCAATGTTCATCTTGAACTTCTTGTGCGGGTTAGTTCTTACCGAAGAAGACGTCGAAAGAAGTTGAAGATGAGCGGCAGAAGGACCGTTGTCGGCGTTGCGTAATGTCGGTGGTGTAGCCGTTAGGGTGGGGCGGCCTTGACATTTGACCAGGACCGGTCCTCAAGGCTGCTGGAGCTGCAAGGACGAACTGGAGTCTTCGAAGGATCGCTCCAGCTCCTGGTTTTTTTCCAGGACGGCCCCAATCTCATCCTTAGGAATATTACTTGTTAGAAGTTATAACAATCCCAGTTCTTTATCCAAACAATGTCACATTAAGCTGATGTACTCATCGTTGACGGGTTTATAGTTAAAATTCGAGAATCTTTTTTTGAGATGGATATGGGGGAGTAATTTCGATTTTGAGTTTTTCTTCCGATTCCTGGCTAATCCGTTTGGTTAATTCTAAAAATATATACAACATTTATTAGGCTCGGTAAGGTGAATGAAATGACACCTTGAACGGAAAGATCGTACAAAGTTGAAAAATGAGTGTGTTTTACCCGAGTTTAAAGCGACAACCCATTACAGATGTTCCGGATTTTAGATTTTTCTCGTTGAGTTGTGATAATTTTTTCCATCAGTTGAATAGTACAACTTTTAAATGTGGCTCGTGGTAAAGTAGGTTGCAATGAGAATCGAAGTAACTGTCTAACAGCGACTTCTAGACAAATTACTCAAGAATTCATACTTCTACTCTATATTTTTTTTTAATTTAAAGCCTACGTTTTAAATCAAACAAACCTAAATATAATATCAAAATTTCAAAAGTCTACCATTAGCCACTGCTGAGCTTACTCCCAAAATTTGGTTGGACAATGCGGACATAAAGACAAAACTTTTTTTAAAAGTGGATTTAGCTTCTGTAATGTATGAGACGGAAAGATATCATGAAACCGGTTGATTCTATTCAAGTACAGACAAAACCTTTATTTTATTTATATAGATTATTTCTGTCAAACTTAAGTAAAGTCTAATATTTATTATTAATTGAAAACTGTTCGAAAAGGTTCATTATAGTTCTAAAGCCGGTTCGAAATTGTTTATAAGTCACACAGTTAAAATATCCATCAGCATTCTAGTCAACCAGCTCAAAACGAAAGCGTTGTTTGTTTGATTGGGTTTAAAAACGTAAAATCCTAAGGTCATCAACACCGAAGTTTCATTTATTGCTGTTCTCTGGAGTTCATGAACTCCTTAGAGAGAAAAACAAAATTAAAGTATGTGCTTTAGACCACACGATATTAGTGAAAACAGATTAATAATATAAAATGTAAGTTATTAGATCCTAAGAAAAAGGAGAACTTTAAGATCCTAAGTGTCTAACAGAGAAGTTTATATCTATAATAATTAGCGTGATACAAGCCAAAAAATAACAGAATTTTCTTAGCTATGTCGATCACTGGCGGGTTTACTCTTTTTGTTGCTAGAAACTCTGTGAGGCGTAGATATGTCTGAGTAGATATGTGTATGTATTTAATTTTTGTTTAAGTTTTAGTTTTGATTTGGAAAAATTGATTATAATATTTTCTGTGCCTTGTTTAAAGTACTTCGTTTCATTTTGACAAGTCTGCTCAGCTTATTTAATTACATTTTAATTATTTAAGTTTTTATTATGGTGATGAATGTTAACATATTTACAGTTAACAGATATATGGCAGATGGATGGCTATTCATACAGAATAATAGTTCTGTATAAAGATGATTAAATGCGGAATAATTCTCTTACTTTCAGCATGCAGATCCAATTTTTAGTTTCTGAGATATTTTATAAAACTCGTTATCATTTGGTTTCGACTCTATTTTTCCCTTTTCGCCTCTCTAACATGACGTCTCGTTATGATACAATTTTTCATTATAGAGAGGATGAAATGCTGAACAATTCTCTCGCTTACAATACGCAGGTCCGATTTCAGTATAATGCATATGCAAAAACACAATTAGTCGACTATAGCCGACTTTATCCGAGCGTTACACATGTAGATGGGTAAATGATACCGTGTACTAAGTTGCTCAAATTGAATCACTATTGGGAATTCAATCACTACTTCAGTTAATCGTTTGACATCAACTGAAGTAGTGATTGAATTCCTTGGTGCTCAAAAAAGGTCAGCATTTTGAGTAAAATACTTGGTGCTCAGTACTCACAGTAGCATTTGCCCATCTTTGGTTACACGTAGGAGATCCAATGGCTCTATCTAATTCACTCTCCCTAAATTAGTATCCCTTAAAAAGAAAATTATTTTTATATTGGTTATTTCATTGTTTAACATCACTGTAATTTCGGATCTTAGAGATAATCTGTGTAGGTTTGAAGTATAAATAAGAGCATTTCTAGATAATATGGTTGGATGTGAGAGGGCTATTGCAGTGGCTGCTTACTGATTAGATATGACTGAGTTGGGTTTGTATGACCGATTCTCAACCTAGTTACGGCGACCTCCTCTCTGCCATTAGGGCTGTTTAATATGATCCAGGGCCTTACTGATTATTTAATAAAATTAAAATTAATAAATTTCCTCAGTGGGCTATCATGCCACATGGACTGCCAACTATCTTTAATTTCATTTTTTTAAAGAAAAAACTCATTTCTGCAGGAATAGAATGGCAGTACTTCAGTCTGGGAGAGGGCATGCTCTTTGGCTGACACACAATTGGCAACTATTCCCAAGTGATTGGGAATCCATATAAAGTATGCTCACTTTCTCAAATTTTTGAGCATATTGAGAAACTTTTGAATTATGTAATTTTTATACTTTTATATTACCCTTTCAATGTGCGCCCTTGAGCGTTTTGAGCTGTCCGACCAAATGGAAATTTAATGTTTAATTTAGTATTAATAGACATTATAAAGGTTTACGATTACAAATAGTCTTCAAAAGTAAAAAAAAAAAAAAAAATAGGAACCGGCTTTTGGACCATGATAGCAGTTCTGTAAGAATAGTTTTTTTTAGATTTTGATACAAAGATTATTAAGATTATTGTTTATGAGCACTTACAACTTCAAAAACCTCCCCAAAAAATGTTTGTTAGAATTTATTTAATGAGAAATATTACAATTTGCCTGAAAGGGCATTGATAATAGTGATCAGAGAGCACATTCAACAGCAAAATAATATAACTAAAAGTAAATGTATATAAGTAAAAAATAAAATAATCCCAACTTATATTCAAAAATACTTTTATACAATATTCATTAACTCATGGAAGGAAAGGCAGGACTCTAGGAGATCCCAGCGCAGAATTGTTATAACCAGACATACATGGCTAAAATAACATATATTCATAGTATATATTATGTTGCATTCTTATCTTCATGTGTGTAAAATATTTTTTTTTTTTTTACAGGTTAGTTTATCTTCCTACAATTTGAAAGTGTGTAAACCAATCAGACTGTATGGTAAGTTTTTTTTAATTTTTTTGGTAGAAAATTAACTGTATTTTTTTATGTACTGTAAAATTCTAATAGATGAGTTGGCTAGCTCAGTAAGGCACTATTCTCCTATGATCTGGGTCAGTTATCGGCTATGGATCGCCACTGGGATCGAAAGCCCATATATAGTGGTTATTCATTAATTATAAAGGAAAAGGATTTGTCTTAATAAAACTTTTTAGAGTATTACTTATTATGATTGTTCATTCTGTTTCGAATATTGACGTAATGAAGTAAGCACTTACATATTTTCCAAAAAAATTAATTATTGAATTTTTGCAATATACGGACGATATATAGACAATGGCATTGACTTCTACAACTACAATCCATGGAGAGTCTACTGGATGCGAGAATCTTGATTGATGGTTGTTCAGGGAGGTGATTTCACCGAGATCACTCTCAACCATCAGGTTCTTCTTCTTAATGTATTAAATTGAGAATAACCAGTTTATAGAGGCTGTGTGTGACCCAGAAGAGGCTACTGATCCCAGGAGCAATCCACGCCTGATGAAATAGTACAAATAATAAGAAAAATTAAGAGTCTGTAACAGCCAGATTCGAACCTGCGATGTTCAGCACAAGAGTGCCTTACTCACTTAGCTACCCCGCTCCTAGAAAATTATTTAAAATGTACAATTATTTCACGGTCCATGGTTTTTATTCTTTATATATGGAACATTATTCTATGCCTTGCCATTATTAAGTAATTTAAAGAAATGCTCTGCTCTCTACCATTTCTTATATTCAATATAACAGAAAGAAAATCCTATCCCATATAAGATAGCAATGGAAAAGAAATTAAAAATCCAACTTTAATTTAAATATTTGTTAAATCAAATGTCATAATTTGAGGATGTTCCATTAGTATATTGATCCTTTCTTATTTTATTCTTTACAAAGTCCTCCGTACAATAGTCGATGCTCCCTTCTATGTAACCAATAAAACCCTACATCATGACCTTAATATCCCATTTATTCTTGATCTTATCCCAGCCAAATTTCACCAGAACCTTTCTCATCACCCAAATCCCGTTGTACAATCCCTATCAAGCACCACCCATCCCTACAATCCCCTTCGTAGGTTAAAGCGGCAGTGGCCACGAGACCTTTTGTAAATATGGATATTTTGGAGTTCTAGCAATGGCCAGATTCTCCAATCAAGTCATGAGTGTCTGTGGCTGTAGCGCTCTTAGTCATCCTCCGCTGGTTTTAAATACCAGTAAAGTGGCTGAGGGAGAAGGGTAGGGATCTCCTAAGCCTCCCTTTTCCCTCAACATGTGGAGGGGACAGGATTGGCTCGGAGATCACCTGGCAAATTGTAAATAATGTATATAGGTATGTTTTATATAAGATGTTTCTTTTTCTTTTATTTCTATTTTTATTTACTTATGTGTATATGTATATATTTTTTTTCTTTACTCTTTTGTTCTTTTTTCTTATTCTTTTGTTATTACTTTATTTATTTATATTTTTGTATATACGGTATGAATGCACTCTCTGAACTCTATTATAAGTGTCCTTAAACTGTGACAAATTGTAATATTTCTGAATAAAGTGTTTAATAAAACTAAAAAGACTATTCTTTACATATATTTGACGAACTGTTCGTCACAATTGTTGGCCTTATCGTTATTGAACTTTCGGGTTATTATTTTTAAGTATCACCACTGTGTAATGATAAATCCTTAAGTGTATAATAAACAATTATAAATTGTATTGCTATAATTATTATCAATGAACATTTCCTAGTATTTAAAGAGAATATTCGAAGTAGATTCATTCTACAGAGAGGAAAGTAGAAGGCGTTAAGGTCAGCCGAGGTGGTCCGACGAAGTGAGCAGATAGAGGTTGTACAAGGCCGCGAAGGTAACCCGAAGCGAAAGGTCACTCGTCCGAGTACTGTCCCTCCGTGTCCTCTAACAGACTGCTAACAGGCTGCTAACAGTTAGGGTTGGATGAACCCAACTACCCAGGTTGTGCAGGTCGGGCTTAGCTAAGTACCGCTTTGGATGCCGGCCAAGTCCCTTCCAATATCTTCCTGGCTTAATTGGTTGCGCTCGATTCGTGTCGAGCTTAATTCCGCTCTGTCCAATTTATCGGAGGATCTCGGTGGATTCAGGATTATAATTAGCTATACACGATTCTATCCCTGTTTTTCTACGTGCATAAAATTGCTTAACTTTTAATTTAGGAGACTGTTTTTTTTATTTTATTTTCTACAATTAAACTGTATATCTCGATATATATTAATGTTATGAAAATAATAACAGGGTAAGTACAACTGAATGATTTTCTAGAAAAAGCTGTATTCATTATCATAGACGTTCAAGCAGGGATTGAAATAGATAATAAAATCTGATCAAAAGTTTTATCTGGAATTTTTTAAAATCATTTGATGTATTTATTAAAAAATATTTCGTTTGTTTCGATATTTAAGCGCAAAACACCCAGGTCATCAGCGCCCGATCATATAAATAACACTACTTTTATACTGTTTGGATGACTGGTACAAAAAATAAGAATAAAAAAAAGTATAAAAAAATAAATGAAAGTATTGATAGAATAAAATAAATAAATAAAAATAACAATAGACACTTATAGATAATAAGATAGAATAGATAAATAAATAAACTTTTAACAAATAGCAATAAAATCAATAAATGAATTGAAATTAATAAACAAATGAACTTTTAAAATAAATAAATAAAAATAATAATAAATCTTCTAAGGATCATTAGTTATAAACTTCTCATATATGCTGCTTAAGTCTTTCATTATCTAGGAAATTGATAACTTTGGTAACGATTTCTTCTTGATTTCTCAGTGATGATGATATATTCTGGGATATTCCGAGATCTTTTAACCTTGCGGTGTAAAAAGAGCACTCTTTATAGAGCAAAACATGTTTTATAGTTAATGACTTGTCACACTTATGACTATTTGAAAACAATTTAAATTTGTTATCATAAATTATAAAAATCCTATCCTAATCATTATTTTTGAACAAAATTTTTACAATTAATAATAATAATAATACTAATAATAATTCCTGAGTAATTTTTTAAAACCAGAAATATAATTTTTTGTAATCCCTATGATATATTTTAAATCAGAATTAATAGGTGAAGCATATTTTTGTCAACTACTAACAACTCAGTTACTAAGATTAATAAGTGTATATTACTGACATACCTTGATATATCTTCATTCATTAGAACAATCTAAAAGTCACTTGATTTCTTATTATCCAAAGTTCCCATGAGATCATATTGCTATTAAGCCTCCATTTACTCTTTCTATAGATTTTTAGTTTATTTTTATTTTTTTGGTCCTACCCTTCCTCGCCTTCAAGGCTATACGGGTTTTTCTCGGGCCAGAGGGTGAGGGCGGGGATTTAAAAGACTCCCCCAGCACCGAGACTATTTTTTATCAATGTCTTATGTATCAGGTTGCTGTGATGATTGCTGTGCACACACGTAACCCGTTCAGCCACCCAGCACACAGATTTTTAGTTTATCGAAGATTATCATACATAGCTATATTCAAATTTTAATAATTCAAATAAGTAATAAGTTTCCCATGAAAACCGTATTACCGAAGAAACTTTCTGTCGTGGTTAGTGTTGCCCAAATGCGAGACCGAGACGAGTTTTGGTCTTGCAAACTCAGTCTTTGTCATGGTCTTGGTCTTGCGCAAGAGTCTCGCAACAGTCTTGCAGTTACTTATTAGCTTATTTCTTTAGAGATATTATTGTAATTTTTTATATAGGAGAAACCTAACTAAATCCGAATCAAAAATTAGAGAAGTTAAATGCAAAAGTATTTTGGTTATACCAATTATTAACATATAGTAACTAAGATTATCAAGTATTAGTAACTATTTTGCCTTAATTTTTATTTAAAAAATCGATTTTTTTTTTACCGGGCCTGGTCTTGGTCTTTCAACAGTTAGGTAGCCTCGGTCTTGGTCTTGCTAAGTGCAAGACCAAGACCGATTTTGGGCAACACTAGACGTGATGATGCCTGAATCGGCGAAACTTTGGCAAGTTAACTATGTATCTATATATTGGATGCTCATGGCTTTGTAGTTTGGATTTTTCAATTTATAATTTAATTTGAATTTTTTTGGTTGCTCATTAAAAAAAAAACACTTTTGATATGGGCCAATTCTCTAGATTGCGTGATTAGTCAGGCAACACATAACTGAATTGCAATTATGAGAATGGATTTTCATAGAAATACTTTATTTGTATGGTATAGTAAAAATATTGTTATTTTAAATGAAACATTAATTGTTTTTGTTCACCCCAAAGAAGCTCAAAGCTTTACGTGGAAGTAAGCTTGATTAAGGCTTTTATGGGAAAAGGTTTACTGGCAATTTATTGTATTACTTGATTTCATGTTGATGTGAGCTGTGTCGAGATGAAATTTCCTGTTAACGATCCGTTTTATAATGAGAATAAGAGGGGGCATTATCAACAGAAAAGAGGATGAGGATTTTGTTATGTTTCCAAAGGGAGTATAAAAGTGGTTACTGAGATTTGTTAGGATGTAGATCCAATTACCATCTCCTCTCAACCCACTGAAATCGCTGAAATATTTCACAATTAATTTTGAAATATTCTCATGTGTAATTCTAATTCCAGGAAAATAAATTTACGTTCCACGACTTCATTAGCACCTAAAAATAAATTTATATTAATCTTCTTATTTCTAAACAACGAAGCCCTTTAGTCTCTATCAAATAGTCATATATTTTGTTTAACTGGATTATTTGTTTATTGATAAATATTACAATCTGTCTTAATTAAGGACATTTATAATAATAGTGGTTAAATAGTTGACTGTCGTAAATAATGGAGAGAAGGATAGTTGGGGTGATCAGTCAAATAAGAAGGCAAAAATAAATGATAATATTTATTTTGTCATTTGCCGACGTTTCGACCTGAAGTTCAGGCCATCATCATCATCAGGGCTAAGAAAAGAACCAGATAACAAGGTATGAGAAACATAACTAGTGTAGGTAAAAAAATTGAAGTAAAATTCAGTTGTTAGAATAATGACAATAGTAAGAACAAAGAGATAAATGATAATTTTATTCTAAGATTCCCATTTTAATACTTATGTCAACTTTTTTTTTTTTTTTCATTATGTTTACTTCATCATTGTACCGCTTATTATCATTTATCTCTTTGTTCTTACTATTGTCATTATTTTAACAACTGATTTTACTTTAATTTTTTTTACCTACACTACTTATGTTTCTCATACCTTGTTATCTGGTTCTTTTCTTAGCCCTGATGATGGCCTGAACTTCAGGTCAAAACGTCGGCTAATGGCAAAATAAATAGTATCATTTATTTTTGCCTTCTTATTTGACTGATCACCCCAACTATTCTTCTCACCGACATTTATAAGACATTAGAGTTCTGAGAGCCCATTCACACCATATTTACAAAGTAAAAAAAAAAATAATAATAAATAAGGTAATTTCAAATAATATAAAGCTAAACAAGAAGAAAATAAATTATGATAATGAAGGAAGAAAATATAAATAATAGTAATAATAGAATAATAATAAAATAGAATTATAATTATCTTTTAAAAAAAAAGTAATGAAAATCTTAGATACAGGCATACCTATTTACACTTTTTATAGTCGGCCATGGGAACCCCGAACCACACTTGTCCCCCCACATGTGGAGGGAAAGCGAGGCTTCAGGAGATCCCTGCGCTGCTTCCTCAACCACTTAACTGGTATTAAAAGCCAGCGGAGATTCAGTAAGGGCGCTACAACCACAGACACTCATGACTTGAGTGGAGAATCTGTCCATTGCCAGAACTCCAAGTCATATATTAAACCTGTTTCTTTATTTCTCTAATCTCCGAGATAGAAAAAACAAGATTTTATATATAAAAAATAATAAGAGAGGAAAAAATAATATTTACTATTAATTGAAGTACACCACACCAAGTAATATAACACATATTGAACGAAACGATGGGTCTCACAGTAGAGGAAGTTTATATTAAACAGCTGATCTGAAGGGGGAAAATGTATGTAATTATTTTGTATATTATATATTTATACAACTATTATTTTGTAAATATTTAATTTGTGTATGGCCACACTGGCATTTACCTATAATTTGTTCTAAAGAAATAACAGCCCCGGAATAATAAAAAATATTTTCATTATAGTTGTATAAAGATGAGTTAAATAAATTAAATTTAAATAAATGAAATTATACAATATATAATTATAAGAATATACAAAAAATATCTGTTGGTATACGTTATTTATTTTCTGTCTTTCCTTCTGATCAGCTGTTTATCATAAGCTTCCTCTACTGCAACCTTACGCTTCCTTAAGCCTGGGTTTGGATTGATTATTTGTTTCTAGGAAATCTATTTTTTTTTTCTTCCTTTCTATTTTTCTGTATATATCCGATTTTGTTTGATTTGTGCTGATCATGTCTGAAATGTCGAAAAGTTTACGAGTTTAGGATTCACTTATATTTTAGTGAATGAAGGCATTATAATTTAGAATTTTTTTAAATACTTAATGTCTCTTTTTGAGCTATTTTCTCTGTCTTTGAAAAAAAAATTAAAACAAAAATAAATAAACCTGTACAACTACAATTCATGAAGGGTTCACTATTTTGTAAAGAAGTATTATTTCAAGCTCTCTATATTTATAATTCATTTTAGCATTAGAATAAATTAGCACCTCTGTTATATTAACGATTCTAATTTCTGTAAATCTTTTAACCATAAATAATAACTCACAAACCGAAATATCTACTCATATATTTCATTATTGCATTAAAAGTATGAAATATCTTAATGCAGTGGAGTATTTTTTCTCTTGAACAAATCTCGGTTAAGTGATCTTAATTTGAAGTCATTGGGCGATCTGTAGTTTTAAACATAAGTGAGTAATCTATAATTTGTAGCAAAGTCCTATTCTAGTGACTTTTTCTAGAAATTAATGTAGCAATAAATATTTTTAAAAGTATAAAAAAATTATTTACAGCGACAGATTGTTTTTTAAGTATTCCAAAATCCTAGAAAAAAAATATATATATATATGTATTGACGAAATACAGACTAATCACTCTATTTTTATATTAATTGTCCCCACATTAATAATAACCTCCACTTCTTTTTTCTACGCCCTTGGCGTATATATAAATATAAAATATATATATATATATATATATATATATATATATATATATATATATATATATATATATATATATATATATATATCATACAAATAAATATTTATAAAATTTAATAATAATAAAAATATTAGTATACTTCAAGATATTAGGAGAATATTTATTGTTCTCAATAATATTTGGTGATATTTTCAGGATTGCGATTTTGGCGCGACTTTCTTTGGTAACTTTGTGTACCATAAAAGAAAAGAGGTTACTTAAGTGCACTTGGTTGTTTCGGATTGATATCTCCCCTCCCTATTATTTACTTCACTAGAGCAGAAAAAATGGCTCACAGACCTATATTTCTACATTTTGGACTGGAAATAAAATAAAAAAACTTCATAATTGTTACCACATAATCATTTACAAAGAGATGATCTTAATCGATTAGGTTTTTTTTTTCAAGCTCATCACATAGCCATTGCATTTGTAACATCTATTTTTAATCCTCGTATTTCATTTCTTAGAATAGAAGGAAAGAAACGAATTGATAGAAGATATCTTGAATACTAAACCATATGGACGTCCTGACCTATTGCACATTTTCGTCTGTCATTCACTAAATATCTTTACAGACATCTCCAAGTAGGTTACAAAAAAAAAATATAACTAAAAGTTAAATATTTTTAAAATGTTTTAAATTCAACAAACTTAGATATTTTTAAAGTAACAATAAAGTTTCCAAATAGAGTCAGTATAATTTCTTCACAATTTTTTTTCCTTTACCACCTTACATTTTTTAATTTTAGGAAGGTTTATCTTGTTATAATAATTTACGTTATTTCATTATTTCTAACTTCTAATTAGCCGAGAAGATCTCACAAGTAGGAGTGGGAGAGAAAATGCCAAACGTTTGAAAAAAACAATTCTTGATCTCAGACGAATGAACTGTTCTTCCAAATGGATAACAACAGCTGTTTTTTTCTTTAGTTCAGCCGTTTGCCACTAGTCGAGTTGCTGTTTGTTCTGTTTTTTCCAAACGTAACAAAAGCTCTTTCAGCTTTCCAACGAATGTATTAGAATACATCATGAAAATAACCCAACAATTTTTTTATAAGACATGTTTCAACTGTTTAGTTGAAGTTTAGGGATGTCATTTTTAGCTCCCATTATTAATAAAGTCTAGAAACAAATAAACATTCACATTATAATTACTACGATTCTAAATTAACTAAAGCAGTTTGTAGACAAAACTACCTTCATTTGTGGGGAAGCAAAGTATATACTAGTAATTTCTAGCGGTCGTATAGCACAGAAACATCTTTTTCTATATGCTTGTTAGTAGTGCAACATAATAAGTGTGAGTGTTAGCACAGTTATAAGTTTTTTTTTTTTTAGCTTATGACTAAATTAGGACGTTCAATCCTAATTCTTTATGTGACCTAAATCACGTAATGATGATTAATTTCAAATGAAACACTTAAAAAAACTCTTAAAACAGGTCTAGATAATATCATGAGGTAGGTTATTTAAAAATTATCAATTGAAATAATAAAATAGATCATTGAAAATATCAATTAATATCGCACAAGTATTTATGTAATAATACGAATACAAAGAACGCTTTTCAAAATTTTATGAAGCCAACTATTTTAATTGTGTACCAATATCATCTCCAAATATAACCTGCCCTCAAAATCAGGTCATTATAATAAATACAATTGATGAACATGTGAACAAAATTAAATTGAGAAATACCCCTAGTATTCCCGTCGTACAATATAGCTAAATATAACCTATTTCATTTATGCAGGGTTTTTCAATTCTTAAGACCAATATTATGTTTTCCTTCATGATTTTATTGAATAAGAAGAAATTGCTCAAAAAGTATTCAAGATAATGGCATTCTAAGGACACTATCGTAAAGTGGACAGAACTTTCTTTAAGAAAACAATAATTGAATTTCCTTAGATACTTGATTTGCTAAAAACTCAAAAAGTATGCATGTTTTCTTGATTGTACACATGATTATTAGAAAGACTACCAAATTGTTAATCCTTGGTACAGACCCCTTTTTATGGAATTATTAACATCCGCCTGAAACTTCGTAAATAGTTTCATCTCATCGTAACCTACAACTACTTTATTTACGAAAACTCTTGGGGCCTTTTCAATCTGGAGTGGGGCAAACTTTGTCTTTTTAATTTAGTACTAAAATCTCGTAAATATCCATTTCCTTTCTAGTTGTATCTTAACATTAGACGAGTTTAGAAACTAGTTCTTTCTAAACTGTTAAGATTTTGTAGGCTTCTCTGAAAGTATTTTTTTTTTTTTATTTCTTTATGACATTTACAACTGTATTACATAAATACATCAAGTAAATTTGGACATAATTGATACAATGACATGAATACACTTGCTGAGTAACTACCCAAAGGTAGCACTCTTATGATATGACTACATTAGGAGATCACATCTTCTTTTCAGACGCCTCGGAGGGTTATCAGGAATTGAAGAGGAAGCAAGGTTAGAAACGAGAGGGTTGGGATGATTCTGAAGTTTATTATGGAAGGATAGGTATCTGGATTGGGCCAGATCTAAACATAAGGAACATTAAGATCTTTATGGATAATTTTATTAGTGACAAAGTAAGGAGCATTGAGGATTTTACGAAGGATTTTGGATTGTAAGGATTGGATGCGAGAGGAATTCGATGGTTTAGTGGAGCCCCATAGCTCAACTCCGTAAGTCCAAATAGGTCTTATTATAGTCAAGTATATGAATCTTTTGTAATTAATGGGAAGTTTAGAACGTTTGTCTAGTAAGTGCTGAAGTAATCGGAAACGTCGAGCGGTTTCTTGTCGTTTCAGTCTAGTATGAGGATTCCAAGTTATCGTTTGTCCAGGTGGAGTCCAAGGTATCGGATTTGCTCAACAGGGATAAGTGGAGTATTGTTAAAGGAAACTGTAGGACAGGAAGTCGTTGGTTTACGAGGAAGGAAAGTATTTTTAGTCGATTAATAGAAAAAATATCATGTTTATCTTACATCAGCAGTTTCTAAACGAATGTTTATGACATATTTTCTCTGTTACACTTTTTATAGAGAATATTCACGAATACAATTTTATGGATTTTTTTTTAAAAAAGGTTAAAATCATATAAATTGTTTTCTTTATTTTAAAATGCCGTTTGTAGTTGAACGGTGTGTGAGCAAAACTGGCCAAGTGTGTCGCCCTTGACTGAGGCAATCAAACGAGCCCCCCAACCGAGTTTGTGAACTTACGCAAGTCCACCTGCGTTCTCAAAAGAGTTCTCCCAGGCTTTGAACCAGTCTCAACTCAAAGCAAAAAGGATCTGTAACGTTTTTACAAGTTTTAAATTAAGTTTAAATAACACAATGTTTAAGAATATAATTCGAATAGAAAATAATTTTATTATGTGAGAAATAACGAGAATCACAACATCGTACAAAGATAAGAGATTACTTCTGACTTGATATATAAAACAATAAAAGTGAGAAAAAAAATAATAATAAGAAGTCAAGAAAACATTAAGTGAACATTCCACATACAAAATGAATAAATGTATGAAGAAAAAAAAACAGCTTTAAACTATATGATAAATAAAATAAAAGATAATAAAATAATTTTTAATAAATATAATTTTCCATAGGAATTTTTATTTGTTGGGCGCCTGGCTTTACTAGCCTTTCATCTCTAAAGAGATAATTATAGAGAATATAAGTTACTTACCCATGATTTGGCCATGATTAATCATTTATTCTACCATGCTAGCTCAGGTGAGAAGGGTTAGGTTGGATATTTTTTTATAAAGCAGCAAAATGGTTAACAGATCTATTTACAAAAAGAAATATTTACAGAATTAATACTATGTACAATAAAAAGAAATAAAATACAAGGAAAAGGAGGGAACTCAAACATAATTACTATATACAATTAAAGTTAAAAAAAGAAAGATATTTAAGATAATAAAGATAATACAAATAACAAAAAAAAGATACTTATTGTATATACAATATTATGGCATGCCACATCCAAAGATAGTCAAGATACAATAAGATGTAAGAGAACATTCACATGCTAAAATAACAATTAGTCATCTGCCCAGGAAACAAAAGAGAGTAGAGTTTGTTTTGTTTCCATTGCTTTCTTAATCTTGGTTACAACTATATACAATAGGCTAGGAGTTTCACTTAAAACTGCCAGTTCTAATTGAACATACCTCCCTGAAAAATACCTGCAAAGTTATTTTACCACTATTTACCACTATTTAGCCTATTTATGACCGCCACCCCGAACCATAACTTCTTCCTTCTTATAATTTTTTTTTTAATAGGTGTATATTAAAAATAAACTACACTGAGTTAGGGTGGCTCTTCCCCTCCTTAAGAAGACAATATTTCCTTGGCACTTTCCTTTATCAAATCATTACCGACCATCGTCCTTCTTATGCCTACAACCTTCTCCAATTTAAGTCCTCAATCCATTCACTCACTACAAGATCCCGACCCTCTGACCTATACATCCCTTCTCATAGATCTGCCTCATTCCAAAATTCCTTTATAGCCCGCTCTGTCAACTTTTGGAATTCCCTCCCGATCAAAATTCGACATGCCCCTTCCCTGTATACATTCAAAAACCTCCTATTCCAATTCCTGTTCCAAAAACAGTCTGATACCAGCTAACTATTGATATTATATATGTATTGTGTAGCAATCATATAATCATAACACTTGGTAAGAGATAGTACATGCATTTCCTACTATCGACGTAGGAATTTCAATACATACATTTTTTTTATTTTTTTTTTTATTCAATTATAAGTAACTGTTTATTTTTATATATATATTCAAGTAAAGTTTTTTTTTTTTTTTATGAAATGAACTCATTGTATCTCTTTTTCGTTCTTCATTTCTCAAAGTGTATGTTTATGTTGTTCAACCCTTAAATATAATTTTGTTCATAGTTCAAGTGATTCGTTCATAGTTTTAATTGTTTTGTTCATAATTTTAAATGCTCTGTACATAGTTTTATCTGTTTGTATATAGCTTGTGCACCTAAGGTTTTCTTTACTTTTTATTTTATTTTATCAATTTTATTTATTGTTTCAACGTTCAGGCCAGTAATATTCCATTATTTTGTACATTATTGTTATTCTGAAGGGACTTAGTCCCAGAATAAAGTTTTTTTTTTCTATCTATCTATATTTAGTATCGTTATTTTTATATTTCATTATATTCAATTTAAAAAAAAAAAGGTGGATTTTCAACAAGGCTAGTAACGTTTCAAAAAGGTTTAAGTTATGAAAAAATGAAATAATTAAATATATCAACACACACACATATATATATATATATATATATGAAAATATTATGAATTTCGAAAAACCATTTCGTTCTGACGGCATCATATTTGAGGTTTGAAACTTCTCACTTTTACATTCAATTTTATTTAAGCCCTGATATAAAATTAGGAATCAAAATTCGCACATTTTACGTTATATTGCCTTTCTAATCATTCGTCAAAATCCATCACTCCTAAAGGAATATATATTTCAGAAATGATTTGATAAGACATATTAAAATATTATTTTTTTCTGTTAATTATTTATAACATATATCATTTAACCTACAAACTATAAAAGATTAGTTAGAAAATAAAATTTCGCATGCATATCAAAAAGAGGAATATTTTTACCCAGGTCAAATACCCGTGATTTGAAAAAAAAAATAAAACACCCACGCTTTTACTAAAAAAAAATAACACAAAAAAAAATACTGATATGCAGATAATCCTACACTTTGCATTCGTTATCTTTATCTCTCGAGAGATCCAAAAGCAGGCTATAAGCCATAAAGCCATCGAAACAAAACAATAAAAAAAGAGAACAAACTAATATTTCTTTCTCTGTTTTTTTTTTTTGCCTTCTTCGGCAGCTTAGGTTTGCATATCCTAGTATCGAAAGTGGATTGTGAAGATCCAGATGCTTCAATTTCTGGTTGTATTATGTTTTTTTTTTTATTTAATCCAGAGCTAATTTAAAGTCCATGTAATTTTTTTAACCAATAATAAAAATCTTTAAACTACAGTCTGCCAAGTGTTTGTATATTTTTTTCAATAATGAACCATTATTATCGTACAATAAATTCAAAAAATTAACCCCTCTCAAAATTTGATTTTTTTCGTTTCAGAATACGTAGAACTCGAAAGTCGAATAAAAAAAAATTTGTCCGTTTGCCGGTCTGCGCATTTTCTCCTAGACTAGTAGACCGATTTTTTTTTATCAAATTCAGAGGTCCCCCGAAGATGATCCTCCTTCCTGGATATTACTATCCGCCCTTTCCTTTCAAAATGGCGGCTAAATATCCTATGTTGCTATTGCGCCTAAATGAATGCACCGATTACAATGTTAGATAGAGTCTTCTATTTATCTTTATTTTACATCAACGAAAAGAAACTGGAAAAAATTTATAATTAGATTTCTGAATAACTCAAAAGTATATACTTTTTTTGTCAATGTTATAGGGTCATTTAAAAGTTTGCGAAATTTACTAAAAAAAAATAGTTGAAATCGGACAATTTGATGCAAAGGTATGTTTTTAAAAATATTTTTTCTATGTCCTACTGCAAAGCTTATTTCCTTTGTTTTAGTTTTTAATATCCCGAAAGTGTTACATTATCTGAAACAATGTGTTTTATTTTCTTAAATAAATATAAAATGAAATTATTTAGAGCAATATTTTTTAAATTTTATTTATTTATTATCTTTAAAAATATAATAATCTGCCACGTGGACAATAATTATAGTGATATATGAACACATTCACACCATATATACAGAAAACATAAAATTAATAAAAGTAAAATAACAACTAAATAATAATCAAAAACTGTGTAAAATAAAAAATAAAATAACCTAAAGATAATTAAAAACATAAAAACACAGTCATACATATATACAATCATGCAGGAAACACCTACCCATGCTTCTCCCTCCAACTATAGAAGGAAAAGCAGGACGCCAAGAGATCTCTGCGCTACTCTCTCAACGCGTCACTGGTGCTAAAGCCAGTGGAGTTCGAGCGAGATATACATACACTCATAGGACAATATTAGGAATCACCTTTTATTTATTTTTATTTATGTTTCAAGAAAAGTAAATGTTACTTTAGATATATAATTGTATTGAATTAATACACAATTGTTTAATAATTAGTAGCGTTTTTAAGTAAAATTTACTACATAGAGAGTGTTTCTAAACTAAAAAAAAAAATTATTTTATTATTATTTTTTTAGAGTGTGTTGATGGACGAAGGAAAAGTTATTATTTTAATTTTTAAATAAATATTTAAACAAAATTATCAGTATTACTATACGTGGCACGCAGCTCTAAAAGTTTATAGACACCGGATATAAATTACTGATGGTAGAATATGATAGACGCATATAATAAGAAATACATAGCATAAAAAATACCATGCAAAAGATAATATGTAAATTAATTAACATTCATATTAATCATGAAAAATGCTAGATGGCAATAGGCTATTAAAGGTCAGATGGAGATTTGACGTAAGTCTCATTGTGACGTCATGGGCCGATGAGTCATGTACACCAATTTCGTCATTGATTGCTACAATTTATTTCAGAAAATACTATTTGCAATTTTATTGTTCTTATGCAACTTTCAAGACCCTCTGTAGGTAAATGACGTTTCGCTACATCTCACGTTGATCGCGCACGTGCAACTTTTTCGTGATAACAGATTGACATCATTGTCATTTTGTGTTGATTTATTCTGACATAAGTATTTTTGTTAAAAATTCATACAATGGTTATCAATATAGTTCTGTTAAAAAATAACTTTCATGTTATATGAAAATTTAGAAAATTATATTTCAATCATAATATGATTTTGATTAAAATCTTGAAGCCATAATTATATATATATATATATATTGTAAACGAAACTCTAAAAAAAACTAAATTGAAAGTACAATAACAGATTAAAGAATAAAATTATTATATTAATTATATTTTATACCCTTCAAGGATATAAAGAATAAAAACTAATGGTTTTAGGCTTAATTAATTTTCGCTATATCTTTTATTTTATATTTACATTTCTAAAAACTACGTAGATAAAACTTAATTAAATGTAACTTAATAAAAATTTAAATGTAGATATTTATATCTGTTTGCCTTCTTAGAAGAATGGCGTAACGGCTGAAAAGTTGCAAATAAAATAAAAATAATTAAAAATTGTGAATAGTCAATTGAAAATAATATATTGGGGTCATAATAAAAATTAAAAATATTTTTTTTTTAATTGTTTCTCGTTGACTGCAACTAATTTCCATCAACCATCAATTTAAAAAAAGTATGGTCAAAATTAATTCAGTCCAACAAAAAGTATATCATATAGAGAGATAAATTTCTCTACTTTCGCTTAGGTATAAACTATTTTTATAGACACGCTTTATTTATTTATTTTGTTAGTATATTACTTTATTTTTTAACTCACACCTGTTGGGAATAATAACAAACAGACGTTGGTAGGCGTGAGGGAAAGTAGTGCCCCGCGGCATCCCTTCCTAACTTTTTTTTCCTAACATATTTATTGAGAGATATTCTAATCTGTCACAATTGAGGACATTAACAATACTATTCAAAGAGCACATTCATACTCCATTCACAAGAAATAATGCATAAAAATATTAATACTAAAAATAAATGAATATAAACAAAAATAAAATAAAATAAACAGAAAGGAACTAAGCTAATCAAAATAACTACCCTAATACACACATGCTTCTATACAATATCTAAAAAAAAAATTCATTCACTGAAAATCTCCGAGCCAAGTCTTTCTCCCTACTCGTGAAAGGAAAGACAGGATGCTAGAAGATCCCAACGCCTCTTACTTAGCCGCATTACTTGTATTAATGACCAGTAGAGGCGTTATAATCACACATACATGGCTTGAATGCAGAATCTGACCATTGCCAAAACTCCAATATATGCCTATCACAAAAGGTCTCTGGACCACTGCCGCTTCAACCTTCGAGGAGGATTTTAGGGATAGGCTGAGCTGGATAGGGATTTAGATAATATGTAAGGTTTAGATGGAATTTGTACATTCTTTCTTGGATATGGTCTAGGGCAAATAGAATATTAAGGTCATATAATCAATAAGTATAAAAAATAGGTTGTAAGTAGCTATAAATATTAATCAATTGAGCACGATAACCCAGTTTACGATCTTTGGAGACATCTGTTTGATCCTGAGCCATTATCCTGTAAATGTATTCCGAGGCAGTTCCCAGCATGAAAATGAAAACGTGCTCGACACTATCCCGAGTGAATGTAGCGAGCGATTTCTCTTATTATTTTTCGTTCGATCACGCTGGGAGGATTTTCACTTCCTCGTGATGTTCCTTATCGATGCCAGCGCTAACCTCGCCAAATATATTAAACAAATTATTGGAGCTGGCCCAGTTATTCGCTCAGTCCTGTCTCCTTCCTGCCCGGCCTTGGTTGATGATGACCGCTTTCCCAGCGATGACTCCTGACAGGTTGGTAATTGTCGAGTCCGGACGGTCATCGGGCTCCAGATGTTGATCGAGCTTCGGCGAATCGAATAACCAGTTTCCGCCCTTCAAAAATAATTATTTTCTATTTTAGCTTCACCTTATGACCTCAATCTTCGTTTAGATTGGGAGGACTGTTATCATTGTGAAAAATATAATGAAAATTTACCTATTATGAACTTGAATGTCTGAGTATTTTTATTTTATTTTATGCTGATTGTCGATAGTTCTAATTGGCAGATGCGGATTAATAAATGAAAAGGCAAATATATATATAGGGACGTGCAATTGAATTTTTAATTTGTTTTTTATACCTTAATGAGGATATTTTATAGCAATCTTACAGTTCTTTGCTCTTTCACCGTGTTAAACCTTACGAACGATATATTTTCAACTAAAACAACTCGAAAAAAAATTCCCGGAATTGGTAATTAAATTAGTACATTCAATGAAAATTTGGAATGATATAAATAAGTTCTTTTAAAACTGGTGTGAGTCAAATAGCATATATATTTTTGGTTTATTATTTTCAATAATCAACCATTGTGATCGACCGAAAAACTCAAAATTTGAGGTTTCACGTTTTATGATGCGTAGAATTCGAAAAACGAATAAATTTTTTTTGTCCGTCGGCCGTTCGCCGTCCGCGTATTTTCTCCGAAACTACTGGACCGATTTTTTTCAAGTTTGGATATAAAATCAGAGGTGACCCGAGGATGATCCTCTTTCATCAACATTACTATCCGCCTTTAACTTTCAAAATGGCGGTCGAAAAACCTGCGTTGCTATATACTTTTTTATGTTTTTTTTTAAGTTTACGGAATTTTCTAAAAAATAAAAAAAAAATCGTTAAAATCGGACAAATAGGAGCAAACATACGGTTCCAGTTTTTTTTTATATGTTCTACTCCAAATGTTATATCTTTTGTTTGGTTTTTAAATTTTGAATGTGTTACTGAAGTAATGCTGTTTTTTTAGCATATTGCTAAAATGATTAAAAAAAAAAGTTTAGTCCAATAATTGGAATCACCTTTTATTTATTTTTCTTTGTAATTAGGAAGGTAATGTTACTTTAGATGTATAATTGTTTGGAAATAATAAACCATTGTGAAATAATTTGCAGGGTTTTTTTTTTTATTATATTGGTAGAAAGTGACTGTAGAAAATATTTAGAGAAAACTTGGTTGGGTTTGTCAGTAAATGTGAGAATGAATTCAAAATCAATAAATTATTTTTATTTTTGTCCTGTGTACCGACGTTTTGGCCTAAACTTCAAGGTCATCGTCATCAATTTTTTTACGGATCAAAGTGGCCGAAAAGGTTAACGCGTGTGCACAGCGCCACGTTTCCAGGTAACCTGGTGGAAGATTATTTAATAAAATATCCGCGTTCCGGATCCAGGGGGAGTGGGGAGGGGTTTTTAACTCTTGAATTAATCCCTCGCCCTCCGATTTGGGAAAATCCTGTATAGCCTAAAAGGGGAGGACGAAGAGGAATTTTCGTTCAAATGCTGTTGAACGAATCCATCCAAGACCCTTAGAAGGAACCACATTAAAAGTAATACAGCACAAAATTGGCTGAGTGAAAACGCTCGAAAACGAGAATTTTCGTAATAAAATATTTGTAGGTTGCGATACAATGAAGCTATTTATGAAATTTTTGGTGGATGATAATAATTTGATAAAAATGGTTATCATCCGGACTATATGCGACATTGCTTATGTAAACTTTTTTATATTCTCGTGGTTTACTTTTTTTAATATTTATCATTATTTATGGGACAAATCTTGTAGTTGAATTATTGATATGGATTGACACTTCAATCTTCAATATTTTAGCACAAATAACACTGAAAGTAAAGTTGCAATCTAATTTTACTTTCCTAGTGGACAAATATGTGATCTCCTCTGGTGGTTGAATATCAAACTACTCAACTACAATTTTTAGAACAAAGCTTTGATCGAGAAACTTGTCCGTGTAAAATGGCCTTGACAGTTTTGAATTTGTACATTTCTTGTTTTAACTATATTAGTCTATAATCAATTAAACTGATAGTTAGGTATGTAAAGGATTTTTCATGCTGCGCATGCTCGAACGAGAGGGTTGATTGATAGCAAGTTGAAGACAAAGGATCCATCCGCGACGCAGTTCGAATCCGGCTTGGAAAGTGAATTGGAGGACACGGGCCGACCGGACCGGCCAAACCTGTTCCTCTTCTACACCAGCTGTCTTCTGCGATATTGCCCAATATCGCAGGCTCTTGTCGAGTCTTTGTCTTGCCGAGGGTCTTTATGACCAGGATCGTATCTCGCTCAATCAACAAGAATTATTATTTTCAATAATGAACCATTGTGATCGACCAAAAAATTCAAAAACTTAACCCTCTCTCAAAATTATAGGTTTTACGTTTCAGGATACGTAGAATTCGAAACACGAATAAAAATTATGTCTGTTCGCCGTTCGTGCATTTTCTTCAGAACTACTGGACAGATTTTTTTTTCAAATTTGGATTTAAAATTAGAAGTCACCCGAGGATGATCCTCCTTCATCGACATTTCTGTCCAACTTTTCCTTTCAAGATGGCGACCGAAAAACCTGCGTTGCTATAGACTATAGCGCCTAAACAAATGTACCAATTTCTATAAACTTCGATAAAGTCTTCTTCTCGATCCCTTTTAAATTTATCTATATAGCACACTTCAACGAAAAGAAGCTAGAAAAAAGTTACGACGGATGGTAAAATTAGATTCCAAATAACTCAAAAAGTATCCTTTGTTTTGGTTTTTGATTTTTGAATGTGTTACTGAAGTAATTTGTGTAGTGTTATGAATTACTGAATTTTCGTAGGTAATAAGTTGCAGGTTACGTAAGTAGTTGAAGTAGGTAAAACCAGTCATGAAGTTTTAGACTAATTTTGATAATTTGATAAAAAAAAAAAGGGTCTAGACCTCAGACTACATATTTTAAACGCTGGTGAAGAGAATATCGTGAAACCAAAAAGGATATGAAAACAAATCAATCAGAATTAGCATTGGAAAAATTATGTGACCTTTATAAAAGCCTCACTAGAGTTTTCCTGCTTCACATTTCACTTTCAATTAATAATTATTATGAAATCTAACCGTTTTTATAGCTTTATTGTAGATTTTTACTTGTTAGCCATATTATTTGTCTACTATAATAAAAATTCTAATGTTTTCGAGGTACAAAGAACGAACAAAACTTAGTGTTCAAAATAAAAAGAATTTAAAGTGATCCAGAAGTGTACAGAGATTTTCAGCCCAGAAAGGGATTTCACAGCGCAAATTAAGCTATCAAAATTTTTGAGGAGAGCACATTTTGACGAGGTATTGAAATTTTTAATGGGACACATTTCGACAGGATCGAATTTTAAACCAAGGATAAAGGAAAAACATGAAACGGCCACCTGATTTTTTATTTATTTTAATACCCTTGCACTTTTTTTAAGAAGAGGAAAGCAATAAAGTACTTCAGGGAGTGGGTTAAGGTTCATGCGCCATCGTTTTTTGGGGAGAAGGGGACCCCTGGAAGTGTATATCAAATATCAACCATCCATCGCCTACGCTCCAGCATTCGATTTTCTTCGGAAATCACAAAAATTTTGATAACTTAAAAACGTCTCCACCATTTATTAACCTATAAACTACAAGAAATTATTTAGTAAAAAACACCAAACAAATATTTCATTAAAAGATTCTTTTAACAACAAATCCAAATTATTTATTTATTTTTCATAATAAAAAATATATGATTTAAAGTGTAATTGAAATCGGTGATCTCACATTTATCGATTCCCCTTGTTAGGGAGAGTTTTATGAGTGTTAAGAATATAACGAATTAAAAGATTTTAAATAGTATCATAAATATCAAATATACGAAAATTTCAGTGATTAAACTTGTAATTGAATCTTCTCTTCAAATTTGAAAATTTATTTTCTAGAACATCGTTTTTCGATAAATATTGTGCATCATTAAAAAAAAAATCTATTTAATACACTGTTATTAAAACACTTATTTAAGTTTAAGATAAGATAAAATAAAATTGCAATTGAACTAATGATTGTTTTTTGTTTATTTGTTTTTATTGTTTATCATTGAGCTAGAAAATGTCATAAATTAATACTTTCTTTAACCCACTTATTTTTTTTTATTACAGATAAGATATCTTCTCGACTTATTACACAAAAGTTATTTAAACAATTGATGCACTCAATTTTATCAACTTTTGTTCATAAATTGATTTAAACATTTTAATTGAGTACTTCATAAAATATTTTTCTATTTAACAAACAATTTCGTCATCTTTATATTTAGTTTTATATAATCTGTAATGAGGATATTTTACTCAAAAGAGCAGTATATTAAAAAATCTAACTGTTTGATACTTTCTTTTCTACAAATGTTAATTGTTAGTGGTTTTCATTATTTGACTAAACAATATAATTTTTCATACCAATATTTTTTTTTAATAAAGTATTTTTTCTTTCTAAACTCCTTTTTTCATATTAATTGTAAAAAAAAAAAAATAAATTGCACCTGTGGGCAGTAAGCAAGCACCTGGTATATGTCAAGGCCAAGTCTTTCCGAGGCGACGGAAACTTGACGTGTCGTGAAGTTATTAATGAACTTAAAACATTTTTTAAAAAATAAATGAATGGAAATCGATATCGAATTAATTACTCAAAACCGATAAAACTTAAATATAAAAAAATTATTGCTGAAAACTACAGAAACTTCAATAAAATCACAGAACATAAAACAACAATTTTTAAAAAAAGATAATGAAAATCGAAAGTGAATTAATAATGACTAAACTCTAATAAAGTGATTTACACTTTTATCATAAATCAAAAATTGTAAGCGGTTGTTATTATTGTGTAAAAATTTCACATAATTATTGTGAAACGAACAAATATAATAAAGGATTTTTATTTTATTTTTTACTTATTATATATACATCAAAATATCTATAAAAAAATACAATTTAATATATATTATTTTTCTTTAGATTAAACACAGGGAGGAGGTGAGACAGATTTCATAACATTGGTACATTTCTAAAAGTTTTTTACCTGAAAATAAATAATGTAAAAAAGTATATTTTATTTCTTAGTCCGACTACTTCGCCGCTGAAAATGTGATAAGAATATCGCGTGAAAATTGAAGGAGGAATCATGAAATCCTACAATATCTTGCTATATGTTATTATTTTTTAATATAAATGACAATTAAAATAAAATTAACATTTAGGTATCGATAAAATAGTTCCATACCTACTACTATGGCCTAGCTTAGCCAGCTTGTCGACTTTTATTAATCGATTTTTCTGTACACATTTTATTCATTAATATAGCTTATTTATATTTGATTTTAATTTATTTTTAACTCAAATTATTGGACAATATTCTTGCCCCCTCAAAATCTTTATTGGTCCCCGAAGTCTGTAGCTATGTCGATTGCAATGGTTCATTCAAAATAATAAATCGAAACGAATAAATTATAATAGGCTATATTTTTGCTAAAAACTATGCATCTCTTGAGATATTGTTGTGCTTATTAATCAGAAGTAACAAAGCTCTCCTAAAGAATATAAACCGATAATGAGTGTAAAAATAAAAATCGATATTATATATATTGAGGTGCTTTAGGAGTCTCAGAATTATTTTCTTTCATTTTTAATAGATTTTAATTTTATTGAGGACTTCAACAAATAGCAATATTTTTGTTTCTAAAAACCTAAATAACAGATGATAAGAACCCCAAGGCAACCATAGCTATCGGAATGATCTACGAATTATCTCGAAAAAGGTACATCTTCGGGAAATGTTGCCCAGAAACGTAAGAGATTAATTATAAGAGAGAGAGAAGCACTTAATTTTCATATAAAATATAAAAGCTTGTTGCCCAACTATATTGGGTAGCTATACAAACAGCATACTCGTTAATCCGTTGGGCAATAAATGAACTTATATATAAAATACAGAAGAGGTCAGTTTATATGAGTATAATAAATATATATATACATTGTTCACCCTTTTTTTAACATTTATTTTCCCTTTCTCTCACTTCTCTCTCTTTATACACCTCTTCTATACGCAATGTTAAGATACTTAAAATTATAATAGAACAAAAACAAACAAAAAATGTCTGGTGTGTCCACTCACATGACTTTCCTACCTATTTCAGAAAAGTTTTTATATCTTTTGATATGTTCATGAAGAAACAAAAAAGAATTGAACTAGACACATTTTCCTGAAAATTGATCAAATATAAGATTTGAGTATGATTGATTTGATAAACTAAACTAATATTAACGGGCTTAAGGTGGATCAGTGTAAAACACTTCCTAATATTACTGATCAAAAACGTTTTTCCATAGCTTAGTATTGTCAAACAATATTTTCTGTTAAAAGTAGAGGGAATAGTGAAGATTGTGTGATTCGGGCAACAAATTTTCTTACTTTCACTTAGTCATCTTTATTCTCTCATTCACCCTTTTCTGACACCAGGATATGAAACCGTAATCTTACATTGGAAATTGAATACCTGTAACTTAGTTAATAGTTGTCCAAAATGAACGATTTTTATATGGCGTTCTGGGGAATTTCATAACCATTCAAACGACAGGCTAAACGGGGGCTCTGAAACGTATAGATCCATCGAAAACCGAATATTGGAAATTTGACCCGATTGCAATACTTTCCTTACCTACTATAGGTAGGAAAGTAATAAGTTAAAAAATGTGTAAAAAATAGAATAAGCTGTATCATCGCTAATACTGGTTCGATTCCGATGATTTTTTTTTTTGTTTGTTTTGTTGGTAATTTAATTACCTTTTAAAATACTCAGGGGGCTCTGAAACGCATAGATCCGTCGAAAACCGAATGTCAGAAATTTGACCCGATTCCAATACTTTCCTTACCTAGTATAGGTAGGAAAGTAATAAGTTAAAAAATGTGTAAAAAATAGAATAAGCTGTATCATCGCTAATACTGGTTCGATTCCGATGATTTTTTTTTTTGTTTGTTTTGTTGGTAATTTAATTACCTTTTAAAATACTCAGGGGGCTCTGAAACGTATAGATCCATCGAAAACCGAATATTGGAAATTTGACCCGATTGCAATACTTTCCTTACCTACTATAGGTAGGAAAGTAATAAGTTAAAAAATGTGTAAAAAAATAGAATAAGCTGTATCATCGCTAATACTGGTTCGATTCCGATGATTTTTTTTTTTGTTTGTTTTGTTGGTAATTTAATTACCTTTTAAAATACTCAGGGGGCTCTGAAACGCATAGATCCGTCGAAAACCGAATGTCAGAAATTTGACCCGATTCCAATACTTTCCTTACCTAGTATAGGTAGGAAAGTAATAAGTTAAAAAATGTGTAAAAAATAGAATAAGCTGTATCATCGCTAATACTGGTTCGATTCCGATGATTTTTTTTTTTGTTTGTTTTGTTGGTAATTTAATTACCTTTTAAAATACTCAGGGGGCTCTGAAACGCATAGATCCGTCGAAAACCGAATGTTGGAAATTCGACCCGATTGCAATACTTTCCTTACCTACTATAGGTAGGAAAGTAATAAGTTAAAAAATGTGTAAAAAATAGAATAAGCTGTATCATCGCTAATACTGGTTCGATTCCGATGATTTTTTTTTTTGTTTGTTTTGTTGGTAATTTAATTACCTTTTAAAATACTCAGGGGGCTCTGAAACGCATAGATCCGTCGAAAACCGAATGTTGGAAATTCGACCCGATTGCAATACTTTCCTTACCTACTATAGGTAGGAAAGTAATAAGTTAAAAAATGTGTAAAAAATAGAATAAGTTGTATCATCGCTAATACTGGTTCGATTCCGATGATTTTTTTTTTTGTTTGTTTTGTTGGTAATTTAATTACCTTTTAAAAGACTCAGAGGGCTCTGAAACGCATAGATTCGTCGAAAATCGCATGTCAGAAATTTGACCCGATTCCAATACTTTCCTTACCTAGTATAGGTAGGAAAGTAAAAAAGTGCATACATTTAGAATTATATAAAATTTAATATGGAACAAATATAATAGACATTTTTCATTAAATTATATAAAGCAGTAACGAATGATATTATTATTGCTGATGTGCTATGGATGCTAATTGCCAAATGACTCTGGTAAATTTTATAAAATTTCGCCACTTCTTTCGCAAACATATTTTATTTAACATATTTATATTTCGAAAACGACTCGCCCAATTTGGATGGGGGGATGTTGTTGCTAATGTACAACTGGCCCATTATCAATTTTATTATACCCCATGCTCACTATTATAGGTTACAAATGGGTTTTCCTTGTCGAACCTCCAGTTCTGCGTTGTCTTACCTCGATACTCCACTCTCTCTTCTGCCTTCTATAAGACCCGGTGACCCGAGGCGTAAGCTCGGAGAGGAGTAATCGCCTTCCGTAGCTGGAGAATGTAAATAAGCTAACCACTGCCTGGAGTGAACTGTTACGCCACTGGAAGCCGCCGGAACGCGGTACTTCGTTACCTGAGGCCGGAGCCAACAGGTGGATGTCGATGAGGTTCCTGATAATTGATGACCAGGATCTGATATCGTAGTTCCTTGCATCACCTGCCTCGCCCGCTTACCTTCCTGTCACCACGGATATGCAGCTCTTAAAGTCATATAAAATAAAGCTAATAAATGCTATATATATATATATATATATATATATATATATATATATATATATATATATATAACCCCAAATAACAATAGTTTGCGACTAAGAATTTACCATGGTATGGGGAATCTTAATGAGATGAAAATATGTAAGTCAACCACAGCTAGTGTTGCCCAAAATCGGTCTTAACCAAGGCCGCCTAACTGTTGCAAGATCAAGAACCAGTTAA
The DNA here is from genome assembly GCA_928085145.1 of Nezara viridula. Taxonomy (NCBI): domain Eukaryota; kingdom Metazoa; phylum Arthropoda; class Insecta; order Hemiptera; family Pentatomidae; genus Nezara; species Nezara viridula. Next base: position 147,925,843 of record OV725080.1, on the reverse strand, counting down.
AAAAAAATCGATTTTTTAAAATAAAAATCAAGGCAAAATAGTTACTAATACTGGACAATCTTACTTATTATATGTTAATAATTGGTATAACCAATATACTTTTGCATTTAACTCCTCTAATATTTCATTCGGGCTAAGTTAGGTCTCACCTATCTGCCTGAGAGAGGGCATCGAACGAAAGCAGAGTTTGTCATTGATAAAACTATTTAAAGAAGGCTTTTGAACGGATAAACTAATATAACTTATTTTTCTTTTAATTCACAGGTCAAACATAATTCTAGCAACAGCCTAATAGGTGCCGCGATCATCATGAAATACTGAAAACATGTCTGTTGAAACAATTTAGGCTTAAAACACTGACAAATTGTTGAAATGTGTTTAATCAATTAATTGAAAGGATGATCCCATGATAATCCCATCAAATTTTACCCCTCCATCAATAACATTGGAATAACCATTGATCAAACGCTTTCCTAGAAAAACCATATATCCAATATTTTCCGCCCTACCATTTTCACCCTAAAACGTATAAATTATTTCCGTCACCTATTTCCTTTTGAAACCTGTAGGCTCCTAGTTACTTCCTTAATTTTTCCCCACTCTCTGGGGATCTCGAGGCGAAACTAAAACGTTTGATATATTGCTTTGTACGATTCATCTTCGGGATCCCAAATGACGCCTCTGTTTCCCGTTTATATGAAGAGCTGAAGTGGCTTTATTCTTCCTAACGTCGTAAGTATGAGTCCTTCAATTCAAATCCTCTGTTCGTTCCCGCAATACTCGTCCCAGTCTTCTGATTTATACACAAGGGCTCACCGAACCAATGATTTCGACTGATCGTTCAAAATTCGATTCTCTTCCCTATGGAACTCCATCCCTTGCCACATCCGTCAATCTAATACCCATCCTACCTTTAAGTCCCGCCTGTTTAATCTTTTCTCATCCATCCAGTCCCTATAAAATTTTAAATAGATACTACTGTATATATGTATATAAATCATTAGTTCGTTCTTCATTATTTTTACTTATTATTATTTAAATAAAATTAGAAAGTAACTTATATAAAGTATATGTATTTCTGAGGCTCCTTAGCCCACATTTCTGTCTTGCTGTATTATTCTAAATGGACTCCTATTCCTAGTCCTAGAATAACTAAAGTATTATTTTTTTTAAAAATAAGATCGCGAATAATTATTCAGTTAGATCTGGTCAGTGTTTGGAACAGTTCGTATTCTTTAAATAATTTTCGAGCAAGCATAGCCACGAGCGGATGATCTCTGATCCTCCCTTCCAAGGATCGCCAGCGGGATGGCTGGACCCCATGGCTGATGGATTTAAGCAAGTTAAGACCGACAAAGATTGGGAAAGTCCTTGGCAACAATGAAGTGTCGCAAAGGCTTTCGTTCGGCTCCTGACGCAAGCAGCAACCACCAGCAAGGACTGCTTCAGGGTTAGGTGTCTCGCCGGTTCGATTCTAGCCCTCAACTGGTCCAGCCCTTAGTCGTAGGCTATATGGGAAACCCCAATGAGAGAGACCCTGAAGAAATCTGATGGAAAATCTCTAAGTGAGCCGATCTGGTAATATCTTTAAGCTATGAGATCAATCTGCGATACAGACTCCTATTTATAATATTTTTAAGATTCGTAGAAACTTCATGAATGGCTCTAGCAATTATGATAAAAATAGTTCACACGAATTTAACTCATTCACATCTCATAAGTAAACAGCCACCATCAAAATACCAATAAATATAAATTGAAATAGAAAAATCATCTTTATTCTGGGACTAGTTCCCTTTATAATAACAGTAATGTTCATATAAATTAACCACAAATCTGGCCAAAAGACCTATTACAATGAATAATAACAAAATACAAGTAATAAATTGAGTATAATAGCTCTTAGGATAAATTAACGAGAACAGCTGGGTAATAATGGTTCAGTACTACAATATTGGAGCTAAAACAATAGCATAATAATCACTGAATGAAATTAGAAAGGATCTCAAAATCAATTTTATAGGCAAAGCATTGTAGTGATGGAATATAAAAATTAAAAAAAATAATAATAATAACTGTTAATATGTAAAGAAATAAATTGTAAAAAATACAAAATGATATACATATGTTCCCTAAGTAAACACTGATATTGCTCCAGAAGCAACAGTCGTAGAGAAGAGGTCGTCCTCACGCAACTGAGGATCGGACATACTAGACTGACACACCTCCACCTCATAACAAAAGATCTTATCCCCAGATGTCAAAAGTGTAACCAATCACTAACTATAAAATATATTTTGGAAGAATGTTCTTTTTACACCGCAAGATTAAAAGACCTCGGAATACCCCAGAATATATCAGCATCCCTGGGAAATCAAGAAGAAATGGTTACCAAAGGCATCAAGTTCCTGGATAGTGAAAGACTTAAAAAACACATATGACAGGCTTACAATCAAAGATCCTTTGCAGATTTATTATTATTTTTTTATTTATTAATTTTTTTTATTTATTTATCTTTATTCTATTTTCTCTTATAATTATTTTATTTTATTTTTTTCATTTTAAATTCATTTGTTATTAATCTCAATTCATTATTGATTTTACTGCTATTTTTTAAAGTTTATTTATTTATACATTCTATCTTATTACCTATAAATGTCATATTTTCCAGGAATGCCCTTATCACACCTCAAGCTTAAATTGATTATTTCTTAGACCCGATATATCAGTGATGTTAAAAAATAATCAAACAAAAAAAAACAGTAAAAAATTTCTTATAAACCATAGCCTATTAAATAAAATATAGAAATGCATATCATTTATATATATATTTATTTATTTTTCAAATGAAAACTTCTTTAGGCGCGTTTTGCACTTTTCTTGTGAAGAGTGAATTTAACCGTCAGATCTCCAATGTGTAACGCTCTGGTAAAGTCTGCTGGAGTCGACTAATTGAAGTGTTTTTGTAAATATATTAAAATAACTCAAAAACTAAAAAGACCAGACCTGCATATTGTTAGCGAGAGAAGTTTTCATCATTTCATCATCTTTGTAATGAGCCATTATTCTAAATTGTATCTTAAAGCGATGCTGTCTCGGAGAGGCGAAAATAAGAAAAATAGTGTCGAAAACCAAATTATAAGGATTTTTATTGAAGATAAGGATTTAAATATCTCAGAAGCTAAAAATCTGACGTACATACTGTAAGCGAGAGAATCTTCTTATTTATATTTCATATTATTAATCTTGCCTTGTTGATGTTTTTACTTCTGTCGTGTGGTCTAAAGCACCTAGCATAGTTTTTTTTATTATTATTTATTTATGAATTAATAATTTATTGATTCCTATCTTCCCCTCTTGTATAGAGTTTCTGAACTCCAAACAACTGAAATAAGTGACTCATAGGTGTTGATGACAACGTTTTTATACTTTAAAGCCCAAACAATTTTTTTATCTACAGAAATTCCGAGATACGGTACGTGTTCTCATTAAACTAATTAATTAATTAGATATTAAAAACTCATGAATACCCATTTGCTTTCCACTTAAATGGTAAGATAATTTGAAAACCAAATCGACCAAAAAGCTGGCCTACAAAAATGTTGAGCCTTCTGTCCTATATAAGCCATATTTTTCTCAACTCTGTCATCAACAGTCATCAGATCTTCGTGCAGCAAAAAATTCAATAAAAGCTCAAAATATATAAAATTGTTTAATTTTACAGAAACGTTTAAATATCATCTAATTTGTTCAATTGTTTAATTTATAAAATTAATGTATCGAAATGTTATTAAACCTTATGTCAAGTTTCTGCACTGTAATTTTCAAGCATTATAAGTCTTGATTAAGTTTTTCTTGATCACTAAAATAAATTTTGGGGACTTATTCTCTTTCTAAAAAAGCCAGAAGTGAAACTGAAGGGCTGAAGAAGAATGAGTGAAAATTCAAACAATTACAATTCAGGTGCTTAATTTGGTTTATTTGAGAGATAAATTTGAGAAAAGATAACGATTGAAATATTGAAGGAAGCAATTAACTGTCATTAATTTAGAACTATAAAATTCGTTTGCAATTTATTTAATTTTATGTACTATAAAATTTTATTCTTACATAATATGTTATTACTTATTGTTAACCAATCACACAACCTTCGAATTTTTATTACATTTTAATGTTAAGTGTTTTTTCACCCGGTAAAATCGATTCGTATTGGCATTAAAAAAAAATGTTTGAATAGTTTGAACAATTTTGTAATTACCTTATCCTTGTTTCCTTATTTAACTTGTCTGTGACCTTTTTCAACCGAGTTTACAATTTCTCGGATTAGGAAAACTGCCATTTAAAAATAATTACATAATTTGTAATTTTAAAGGTTATGTTATCTTATTCAATTGTGACATTAATTGCCTGTAAAAAAATTACATAGAATGTTTTAACAACCGTAGTTTTTTTTAAGAACTATACGCTAAGTTTAATATCAAACTAAAACGTTTAGTACAATGTTATAATGATATTGTTCATATTACATTTTTTAACAATTACAAACATGCATTGGTCAATTAGTAATCAGTGAGGTTAATAACCCATGTAATTAGTTTTTTTTTTTAATTTTAATTCATTGAAAGTTTTTAAAGTTTATTTCCAAAATCGACCTTTTTTCATGAAGGTAATGAAACTTGGTAATTTCTTAAGTATTCTTAAAAAAATGTTCATCCGATTATATTTTAACCGTTATGTTAAATGCATTTTTTTTTATTGTACCACTCTTTTTAACGAAAAGTTGATTTTTTGTATTATAAATTTTGTAACTTTTTCCCCACGAATCGTAAATTATTTTTTTTCTACAAACATACTGTTGTTTTTTTTTCAAAAGCAGAGCTTTTTTTATTCATGATATTTACAACTTTATTAAAAAATATCATTTGTCTTGTAAGTGTAAGTAGTGGTCAGAAACGTTGAGATTTTTAATGTCATTCAGTCTAGTATGAAAAAGCAAGTTTTAAAGTTTAAATATTTCTAAACAAGATCCTAATTAATTTTCATGTTTTTTTATTTATTATTTTTTTTTTTTGCTCTCTTCGTACTTCTATCCACACATGTCATTATCTTGGCAATGAACAGACGTGATCTCATTTTCAAAAAAATGGCACTTAAGGCATGAGGAAGATTAGTTCTCGGCAGTACCTCTTCCTGGTCTTGGTCTACTTCATAATTTATTAAAGGAGATCTCTCATCCAGCTCCACTTTACTCGTCTCCTTATGGATATGTCTGCTGTGACCATGTCGTTGATAAGCCCGTTGTGATTTCACGTAGAGAAGACGTATGTGTTGGTCGATAGTCGGTTGTCGGTTGTCTTAAAATTTTGGACGATTGTAATTTTTGTAAGTGCGTCTTTTTTGCAGAACGATAAATTTGTGAGGCGTATTTCCATATGTGTTTGAGTAGGTAAATGTATGTATTTAGTTTTTGTCTGATTGATTTGGAAAAAAGGGAGTATATTATTTTCTGTCGTTTTTTCAAAGCATTTCGTTTCATTTTGACATGTGGGCCCCAGGTCATCCTTCAGTCCAATAATAGCCCGAGATAATGTACAGTGTCCGTCCGGGGAATTTGGTTATCGCTGATTTAAACTAGTGAGCATGTGTCTCGACGAAGTGTAAACGTTATATGTCGTGATTTTTCATGATTTAACCTAATTTTCTTAAGTGAGTACCAATTTTTGTAAATTTAGTAATTGATTTCGTAAATTCTGTGAGGCAAGTCGGATTATGGTGTTTTGTTAAAATTATTGTATCGTTAAAATTGTTCATTATAATTATACTTTACCGATAATATGCAAGTGCCATTGTGGCATGATTTAATCAAATTTAAGTGTGTAAAAACTACACAGTCACTTCTATAGAAATCAGAACTGTGTCGAAACATCAGGTTTTTCCCAGCCCGACGAAATTTTTCTGTATTTTTTGCTACCTTGCTTCATTCATAATTACATAACTGACAATGAAAGATGTAACCAAACGTAAAAGCAATTACCCTTTGCAATTTGTTTTGTGTGATTGTTCCTGGAAGATAGATTGAAGCAGCGGTGACAACAAAGAAGATGGGTTTATTGCTGGGCGTTGGAAGACATCTTCATTTCCCATTCATCCCTAATTACTTCCCATCTTCAATAATCCAGGCCGCTATTTCACCAGGGAATAATTTTAGACTGTTTAGTCCCATCTAGGGCTTCGACTAATTACATTTTTAAGATACTCCTATTAATAAAATGAAAATAAAAAGATACCCCTCAAAAAAAAAAAAAAGTTCTTAATAAAATATTGTAACCAAGATTAAGAAAGCACTGGAAACAAAACAAACTCTTCTCTCTTTTGTTTCCTGTGCCAGATGACTAATTAATATTTTAGCATGTGCATGTGCTCTTACATCTGATATCACTTATATCTTGACTATCTTTTCTAGATGTTTAGATGTGGCATGCCATAATATTGTATATAGAATAAGTATCTTTTTTTTGTTATTTGTATTATCTTAAATATCTTCCTTTTTATCTTTATTTGTATATAGTAATTATGTTTGAATTCCCTCTTTTTCCTTGTATTTTATTTCTTTTTATTGTACATTAGTTATGTAATATTCTTTTGTAAATAGATCTGTTAACCTTTTTGCTGCTTTATAAAAATATCCAACCTAACCCCTTCTCACCTGAGCTAGCATGGTAGAGTAAATATTTAATGATGGCCATTAAAGGGTAAGTACTTTATGTTTTCTAGATTTATCTCTTTAGAGATGAAAGGCTGGTAAGTCAGGCGCCCAACAAATAAAAATTCTTGTGGAAAATTATGTTTATTAAAAATTATTTTATTATATTTTTATTTTATCCTTTTTTTGGTCATAATACAAAGGTTTCCTTTGTTTCCTACTTTGTTACTTTCAAATATCATTATATATTTTATAAATAGAGATTCATCAATTTAGAGACGATTTTTAGTTTATGAGTAAGTTTTGGTCTATAATTATTTTTCAATTAATTAAGGAAACCCGATATTTGATTATACTTGCTTACATGCTGGGTGCCCCGTAAGTATAAGAAAACATTTAAAAGGCTGATGGTAGACATCAAGATCTACGAAAAAAGTTTATATAAAGAATTCCCCAATTCACAGTAGTATGAAATTCAAGATCTGTGATTTTTTAAATGAGTCGTGACTTTTATTTAATATAAAGCGATAAGAACAGAAATATTTAATTTAAGTAATTAAACATTGCTTTATAGTAAACTAGATAAAATGTATTTAAAGTGAAAGTAGAGTTTGTCATTGTTGGGACCATGTAAAGTACTTTATAGCGGCTAAACTTCGATAAGATCCGTTTAAAAAAAATCATAAATTATTTAAGATTTTTTTTTTTAGCATCATCCAACTTTAATACAGATACCCCACTTTTAGAAAAACTTCTTCGTTTAGTAAGCTTTAAGTTTGTATTAATTAAGTTGAGGTTTATCAAGAAAACTTAATGAGATTCACCTCAAGTTGAGTAAAAAAACTATATGATTTTTAATTAAATCTTCTAATTTTCCAAGGATATTATTTAATTAATTAATTTATTTATTCTTAGCTTATTCTTTCCATATTTATTGTATGTATATATATATATATATATATATATATATATATATATATATATATATATATATATATATATATATATATATATATATATATATATATTATTTTTTTGTATAATTTATTTTATTTATTGTATATAGAGTGTGAATGTGATCTCTGAACACATTATGTCCTATATAATGTATACACATATATAAATGTCCTTTGAGACAGAATGTTATATTTTTCATTAAAAAAAAAGTAAAATAATATTTATAATTTCAAGGAAATAACTTATTAAACCCTTTCATCTCCTCTCAATGCTTCAATTCATATTATTTATTACAAAAACGTTTCAGACCAACTTTACACATTTTCAAGTCCAATTTTTTTATCTAAAATATTACAATACATTAAAATATGTCTATGAAAAATCTGTGACAGTATATACAACAACAATCTATAAAATTACCAAAAATTAACTTAATGAATAAAATTTATACTTACATCCTTATTTTATCCTCACCTTCTTCAAATAATGATTTCATAACTATTTATGGAAAGTCCATTCCACAATTTTAAAATACTGCGAATTGAACATAACATCTCAAATACGAAAAGTCCAAACCAGTAATTTTTCAAAATTTTATATTACTATTTCATAAATTAACTTTGGGATACGTCTAACTAGTTAAAAATTATTTTTATTAAAAATGTTATTCAAATGCTATACATTTTCGTCCTATCTTTTTTATATCCTTATGTCTACTGTGAGCTGTGTGCTTACATATTATTATACTCTTTTGGATTAATTTCAAAACGGATATTAAGGTGATTGGGCAGAAATATGTTGACGTAATTAATAAATTAGAATTTTAATTAAATTAAATTTATTCAAATAGTCATTTTTGCAAAATTATTAGTAATAATATGAAAATTTAAGCATTAAAATAATGCAGTACTCTTAATCCCAAAGAGCATAATAATATGCAAGCTCACAGCTCACAGTGGACACAAGGATATAAAAAAGATAGGTGAAAATGTATAGCATTGGAAATAGCAATTTTAATTTTTTTTTTTTTTTTATCTTATTTATTGAAAAATGTTACATTCTATTCCAAGGACATTTATAATAGTGTTCACAGATCACATTCACACTCTATGTACAATAAATAAAATAAATTATACAGAAAAATAATATATATACAATAAATAAGAAAAATAATTTTGAACTAGTGAGACGTGTCCAAAACGTAATTTATAAAATAGTAATGTAAAATGTTGAAGAATTAGTGGTTTGGCCTTTTCTTATTTGAGATGTAACGTAAAATTTGCAGTATTTTGAAATTGTGGAATGGACTTTTTATAAATAATATATTGTAATATTTTAGATTAAAAAAATTGGAATTGAAAATGTGTACAGTTGGGACTGAAACGTTGTAATAAATAAAATTAAATGAAGCATTGAGAGGAGGTTAAAGGGTTTAGTAAGTTATTTTCTTGAAATTATTAATTTTATTATATGATTTTATATATAATCCAGATCATGAAAATAAAATAAATTTAAATTTTTCTTTAATTTATTGTAGTTATTTGTGCTGAAAGTATAAAAACAACTTTGTAAAGTAAGAAACAGCTTATCTCATAATTATCCCTAATAATTCTCGAAACCGAAACTAATGATTTTGTTATCGATAACATTATCGTTATCTTCTTTTATGTTATTGATTGGGCAATAGGCGTTTTCATGAGGATGTTAGAGAATTTTTTTTCGTAATTCTTAATTCTTGTTTATTTTTCCTTAATGATTTAAAAGTACATACATATTTATATTGGATTTTCTACCATTAAAAGTCAATACTTTTTTTCAAATTCTATAACGTATCCTGTAAGATGTGCGATTTATTTTTATTGTAAACAATATATAAAATAATTTTACTAGTAATAAATGTATCAAAGAAGGTTTAACTAAGGACATAGACCCCAACTCCTACGCGCCCAGGCTGTCTCGCTTCCATCTGTCGTACAAAAGCCGCGGGAGGCACTATCGAGATTTACGTGACAAAGGCACATTTAGCAAAAAAACAAAAAAAAAAAACTAGAAACCTTGTCAGAGAATGGACGACAATGCTTTGTCGCTTCGCTATCGCCAACTGTGATAAATTGTGCCTCAATGAAATTTATTCGATAGTAACAGATGGCACAAACTTATTATCTACCCAGTCTAAATTACTAGCTGAATATATTATCACGGGATGTTTATGTCTGCGATTATTTTGATTTCTACCTGTATATGTTTCTGTGCGTAGAACTTTTTAGAAAATATATGTTAAAACTTATAAAATATATCACATATTATTTTTTTGTAACAGAAACAGTAAAAGTTTGAGTAGGATTTAACATAGGGGAGGGCGATATGTTGGCAGCACTATAAGCTAGTCCACCATTAGTTAATGCGCCAATAGCTAGGGGTGGATGTTGGGTCAACAATTTCAATGCAATTCTTTTGGTGATAATATTGAATAAAATATTAAACCCATGTGCAAGGGTTCTTGCCAATGCGCCTTAAGAGTCGAGAAAACAAATGATAAATTCTTTTTGCTAGGTTATACCAATTTTTTTTGTATAAAATATTTAAAACATTGCTCATCATATTAAAAACGAATCTGGATTTTTTTTTTTTATGGCATAAATTTACTTGGCCAACTTAACTAGAAGCTTATTTTGGTTTTTGCAATTAATGATCCATTACATCTCATTTAATACCTTCGGCATGTTTTTTAATTTATTTTTTTTATTTATTTATGCCTGCCTTCAAATAATACTTGATATAAATATGTTTTCCTTTTTTTCTAGATTAATTTTAGTTATAAAAAATAAATAAATAAAAAACTCTGTCAAAATTAAATATTGTATCCTGCTGATAGATATAATCATAGCGATGAACAAAATATATGGGTCTTGTTTAGATTCGGCCCGCCAGTGATTTTTTAATGATATTTAGTAACAGTTGTTGTTATGAAACTTGATACAGAAATAAAATCACAAATATTATTTAATTTAGTATTCCACTGGCTTTAGCACCAGTGACGCGGTTGAGAGAGTAGCTCAGGGATCTCTTGGAGTCCTGCTTTTCCTTCTATAGTTGGGGGAGAAGCCTGGCTTATGGTTCCCCGCCTAATTCTATATAGGTATGACTGTGTTTTTATGTTTTTTCATTTACTTATCGTTAGGTTATTCTATTTTTTTATTGTACATATTTTTTAGTTATTTTACTTTTATTAATTTTATACTTTCTGTATATATGGTGTGAATGTGTTCATGTATCACTATAATTATTATCCACGTGGCAGATTAATATATTTCTATAGATAATAAATAAATAAAATAAAAAAATTATTACCCTAAATAATTTCATTTCATATTTATTTACCATAATTTATTTCATCATTAGTGATTTTATGAGAAAATAAAACACATTGTTCCAGATAATGTAAGACTTTCGGAATATTAAAAACTAAAACAAAAGAAATAAGCTTTACAGTAGAACATAGGAAAACCCACGTGACAGATTGTTATAATTCTAAATAAATAAATTTAAAAAAAAATTAGTATTATTTGTGTAATTGCGGTTATAAAGTGATAAAACGATGAATATTTTTGAAGTTTACTATTTATGCAAACAAGAGGAACGAGCCAGGATTTTCTGTGAAGAAAGAGGAATTCTACCTAAGTAGAGCTATTGTAAAAAAGGCCACATTATGAAATTTTACGAAGATGGGAAAAAATATGTTAGACTCGTATTTATGCGAGTTCATGTGGAGGCTGAGAAACTCAAATGAAGACGTTTTCGGTAAAATCCTTTAGGAAATAGTAGAATTTTGTCCCCCGGAGGTACCTGGAGTAACTCATTAAATGTGTGTTAATGTTTTTGGTTATGTATAAAAAGTTACTATAAAATAAATCATATGTTTTTTTAACCCATATTTTTTAATTTATCAATAAGTAACTGTTATTGGATAAAATAAATGAATGTTCTATTGAAAAAAATATTCATATTATATTTGTATAAATAACTTTACAAGTGTTGCTTTATCTTGAGGGGTGGGTCCAAGATCGTATGATCACACTGTACAGATGGAATTTTGTGAATGGCCAAGTGTGTGCTAGACCAGACAGAGCAGACCAAACCCTCTGGTAAGTCCTTAACCTCAACTGAAAAGACCTGTTTTGGGTTTGTTTATCCCTTTTGAGCTTGCACAGTGAGCGTGAGTTCAAAGAAGGTATGTAATTAAAGCCAATTAAGGCCCTAACTTTAACTGAAAGGGACTCTTAGGGAGTTTTTGGAAGTCGTAATACGTGAATAAATAAATTAAGAGAGCAGAATTTCAAATCGATATTTATTTTTTCCTCATAATCATGTAATAATTATTATATTCGATTTTTAGTTTCAAAATCATGCCTGATATAGAAATAAAAATTTAAATCGATCTTTGATGTTTATTTTTTCAATTAAAAATAATTATCCCTCACTGAGTGATATGGTTTTACTTAAATAATAATGATAAAAATCACCTTTTACATCAACATGCATGTATACGCTATTAACGTACTCATTTTTTTTTATATTATATTTATAAATCGCTTTGATTTTGCATGTGTTGCCTACACTATATATATATATATATATATATATATATATATATATATATATATATATATATATATATTTTTTTTTTTTTTTTTTTTTTTTTTTTTTTTTTTTTTGGGATTCAATATTTCTGATGAATTTCGGAAATAAAAATGTTCTGTCGCTAATAGTTGACAACAATATTCTCCTCCTCCAGGCTCAAAATCTATCATAGAGATTGCAAAAAATTATATTTCTGATTTTAAAAAGTATTAGTCAAAAATTGATATTAATGTTAATTGTAAAAAAATTGTTCAAAAATAATGATTAGGATATGATTTTTATCACTAATGGTCAAAAATAAAAATCATCAAATGATTTTTAAAAATGTGAGTTTTTTTAATTATCTATTTCAAACTCTGTAAGAGAGATTATTCCGATGGATGCGTTATCAATATTCCGTCATACTTTAATACCAGTTACCAGTTACTTTGGAATACCAGTTATAGCATGGTATGAATATACGTTCTTTAAACTCCAATTGACCGTTCCGTCAGAAAGGAATACTTTAATGAAACTCAATGAAAAAAAATTAGTTTTTGAGATATTTTATTCCAAATATTCTTACTAAGTGTCACGTCAAAATAATTCTTAAAATACTTTAACAACTTCTTTTAACAAATACTAGACAAAAAAATTAAAAGAAAGTTTGAAGTAAATATTGGTTTCGGTTTAAAGTACAATAACGTTATCGCGAGCGGTGCATTTTCGCTAACAGTGACCCGAATGCTGGCTGCCCTTGGTTCATAATTCAATAAGCGGTTTTACATCGATATCTTCAACACTATGCCTATATGTCTATTCTTTTTCTTTATTTTTTTTAAATAATACTAAATTTAGCGGGGGGATGCCAAACAATATCTTCTTAATGTCATTCATATTACCTATAGTAAAATATAAAAAATATTTTTTTTAAACATTTTTAATATTTTTAGAATATAATTGGATGACTTTAAAAAACACAATACTTCAATTATATGTACAAAATTAACATTATATGTATAACATTTAATAATATTGTTATTATTTTTATTAATATTTAAAATAGCTCTTGAAATGCGTCATTTGGATGAATCATTTTCTTGCACGCATTGAAGTAATGCCATTTTGATATAATCTTTTTCAAATAAAATTTCTTTTAAATGTAGTATACTTCAAATAAAAGTTATTTTTACCGAAGATATTGTTTTATAAGAAATCACTAGTATTTTAAACATAAAGAAAATATTTTATTGCTTCCATCATTTAATTCATGTGAAATCATTAACTAAAATTGTCCTACAAAACTCACCTATAAAAAATAATAATTATAATAGAAAAATAAAAGACCAATATTAAGCAAGAATACAGCAACAAATCATTCAAAGAAGTTTTGATGATTTTTTTTTTTTTTTTTTTTTTGGACTGAATGCTGAAGGTTTATCAAAATATCATACTTTTAATCAACTATTAATTGTAGATTTTAATTTTTGTGATAATAAAGTTTTCTTCTACAATTTTTTCTTTCTTTTTTTAATGGGGTAGTGACTATTTTTTTTGGTATCAGCCGTGATATTAATCTCCGAAATGACAATTTATTCATTGAATTTGATGAAATATGAAGAAAAATCATTGTAGGTTTGAAACTACAGTTGATAGTTGATGCTCCATTCTATGTAACCAACAAAACCCTACACCATGATCTTAATATTTGTCCTAGACCATATCCCAGAAAAATTCTCCATATTTCATCAGAACCTTACCTATGATTCAAATCCCTTTGCACGATCCCAATCCAAAGCACCACCCATCCCTACAATCCTCCTCGAAGGTTGAAGCGGCAGTGGCCCAGAGACCTTTTGTGAATAAGTAAATATTGGATTTTTGGCAATGGTCAGATTCTCTACTCAAGCCTTGTATATGTGGTTATTGCGCTTCTGCTAAGATTTTACTGGTCTTTAATACCAGTAATGCGGCTGAGTGAAGGGCGCTGGGATCTCCTAGAGTCCTGCCTTTCTGTCCATGAGTGGGAAGAAAGGCTTGGTTCGGAGATTTTGAGTGAATGAATTTATTTTTAGATATTGTATATATTTGTATAGACATGTGTGTATTAGGGTAGTTATTTTTAATAGCTTAGTTTCTTTTTGTTTTGTTTAGTTTATTTTATATAAAAAATATTACATCCACCTTACCTGGATATTTAAAAATGTTTTTTTAAAAAATGTTAATCTTTTATATTTCTCATATATTATATTTAGCATAGACTAATTGATGTTGCCATCCGATTGTATGAAATTGTTATACATTAAATAAAGTTTCATAATAAAACTCTGTAAGATACTACATACCGACAAAAAGAAATACCTCTGAGAAATAATATACAAAAAATATAATTTATTTAAAATATTTTACAATATGAGGAAAAATTAAAAATATTGATGTAATATGTTGTATAACTTACATTTATTCTTTTTTTTTTTTTTACTTTTCTACCCATACTAGGTAAGGCCAGTATTGCGATCGGGTCAAATTTTCGATATGCGGTTTTCGACGGATCTATACGTTTCAGAGCCCCTGAGTCTGAAAAACACATTTTAGCCATTGTTCTGTATGTGCCAAGATTTTCTCGTGAACAACTAAACTGATTTTGTTGCTTCTTTTTTTTATTTTGTAGGGTTTTAACTACTGATGCCTGTGACAGAAATTCTGTGCTCCATGCGCAATAAATGAAAATCGTTCATTTTGGACAACTATTAAGGAAGTTACAGCTTTTCAATTTCCAATGTAAGATTACGGGTTCTTATCCTGGTGTCAGAAAGGGGTGAATGAGAGAAAAAATATGACTAAATGAAAGTAAGAAAATCTGTTGCTCGCATCACACAAGCTTCACTATTTCGTCTATTTTTAACAGAAATTATTGTTTGACAAAATTAAGGTATGGCAAAAAGTTTTTGATTAGCAATTTTAGAGAGTATTGAAATGTTTACACTGATCTACCTGTAGTCGGTTTACATTGCTTTAGTTTATCAAATAAATCGTACTCAAATCTTTTATTTGATCTGTTTTCAGGAAAATAAATCTAATTCAATTTTTTTTTTCTTCATGAACATATGTAAAGATATACAAACTTTTCTGAAATAGGTAGAAAAGTCGTATAGGAGACACCAGATTTTTTTTTTTTTTTTTGCGACATGTAGCGTAATCCACTTTTGACTTATATTAATGAATCTACTTGTTTATGTTAGGTTTTCATTGGTTCATGCCGGTATAATAATAAATAATAATAACTTGATATTTCTGCTGAATAATGATATATTTGAAACGACCTTAAGGAAAGTTGCGAAGTAGAAGACAAGGTCAAGAGTAATGGCGGCGCATCCTCCCTAGTAAATTCATGAGCTGACTCATCACAACTCATCAACTATTTACTACCAAGAGCTTCGATGACCCTTTTCCATATATTTTATTAAAACCAATTATTCTAAGTATAGTTTATTAAAAGACCGAGCAGTTAGATCGAATCGATAAACTGCGGATATAAGACGATTTTTTTTTTCCATTTATAAGGTAATAGTCCGGGCAAGCGCTCCTGGATAACATATAACAATGATAAATTTTATTCTGTTTATAAATCAGCTAAATTAGAAACAAGATATTCGAAATAAAATTCAAATGTAGAATAGAATATCCTTTAATCCGACCGATTTCTCAGATGCCATTCTAAAACTCCAAGAAGATATTAATAGAATAAGTGCTTGGTCAAACCTCAACAGGCTCACTCTGAACACTGAGAAGACAAAAGCCATCTTGATCGGATCCCCCTCACTCCTCAAATCCTTCCCGGTATCTCCCAATCTTTTCCTGAACAACTCACCTATCTTATTCCACACCACCTTGGTGTTACTTTTGATCAAACCCTCTGCTGGAAACCACACTTCTCCCAAATTTCCCGTCGCACTAACTCCACCTTAAAACTGTTCAATCGCTTACGTTTTCTCCTTCCTTATAAGTCCCGTCAACTCCTAGTTTCCTCTTTTGTTTTTCCCCGCTTCTACTATGGCTGTACGGTGTACGATGGCCTCTCAGGAGATCTCGAGTTTTCGGAATCTCAAGGGTTACGCATATTACCCAGCATTACACCGAATTGAAGTGGCTTTATCCGTCCTATCGCCGTCAGTACTTCGTAGCCACATTTCTGTATCAAATCATTAGAAGTTATTTTTCACAGCTTACAATTCAAATACTCCATCCAATCCCGTCCCCCTAGATTCCGTACTTCCGACCTCTGTCCTCCTCACCGAACTGCTGCGTATGACAAATCATTTGCATTTCAAGCCGCCTCTCTATGGAATTCCATCCTTGCTGATATTCGACACGCTCAATCAGTTTCCTCTTTCGAACACCTACTCCTTTCTCAATCCGACTGATTACAAAATACACCTAAGAGAAATATCTAAGCACCCTCAGAGACTACCTCAATGTATAAAGGTTATATTAGTTTCATATATATATATATATATATATATATATATATATATATATGTGTGTGTGTGTGTGTGTGTGTGTGTGTGTGTACAATTTTCTTGTTCTTTTCTTTCTCCTCTGCAGTATTTTTACTTTTATTCAACTCTTATTGTAAATATATAATCTGATTGTGACCACACAGACATACAATCTGTACTTATAATTTGTTTTAAAGGGACAACAGTCCCAGAATAATAAAATGTTTTTTCATTTCAAAATAAATTTTATTCTGGGGCACAGTCCCTTATGAATATTGCCTCTACAAATTAACATTAGATCTGGCCAAAAGACCTATTTCAATAAAGAATAACAATAACATAAGCGATAAGACAAGTATATATACATAGCTATGAAGATATATTAAAGAAAGCTGAGGAGCATTAGGGTACACAATACTGAAAGATAGCTGCTAAAAACAATAAAATAAAATAACTAAATTAAGTTGGAAAGGTAATAAATTAAATTGGTTATATATAATATAAAACTAATTTAAATTTGTTTTATAACTAAATCATTATAATGATAAAAAAAAACGCTGCAAATTATTTCACAATGGTTTATTATTTCCAAACAATTATACATCTAAAATAACATTACATTCCTAGTTACAAAGAAATAGAAATAAAAGGTGATTTCAATTATTGGACTAAAAAAAATAGCATTACTTCAGTATTACATTCAAAATTTAAAAACCAAACAGAGGATATAACATTTGCAGTAGAACATATTAAACAAAACTAGAGACTATATCTTTGCTCCTAATTGTCCGATTTTAACTTTTTATTTTTGTTTTGTAGGCAATTCCGTAAACTTTTAAAAAACCATGTACAATATCCATAAAAAAAGTGTAAACTTTTTGAGTTATTCGGAATTTAATTTTAACATCCCTCGTAACTTTTTTCCCAGCTTCTTTTCGTTGAAGTACGTTATATAGATAAATTTAAAGGGCGTCGGGAAAATGACTGGCGAAGTTTCATTGAAATCGGTTCATTCGTTTAGGAGGTACAGTCTATAGCAACGGAGGTTTTTCGGCCGCCATTTTGAAAGTAAAAGGCATATATTAATGTCGATGAAGGAGGATCATCCTCGGGTGACCACTGATTTTATATCTAAA
Organism: Nezara viridula; assembly: GCA_928085145.1. NCBI lineage: Eukaryota > Metazoa > Arthropoda > Insecta > Hemiptera > Pentatomidae > Nezara > Nezara viridula. The sequence goes on along the minus strand of OV725080.1, from coordinate 147,907,928 downwards.
TTTGAAAAAAAAAAAATCGGTACATTAGTTTCGGAGAAAATGCGCGGACGGCGGACGAGCAAAAAAAATTGTATTCGATTTTCGAATTCTACGCATCCTGAAACGTGAAACCTCAAATTTTGAGATAGAGTTAAGTTTTTGAATTTTTTGGTCGATCACAATGGTTGATTATTAAAAATAATAAACTAAAAAAATAGAGAAAAAGAGATGGGAAAAAACTAAAATAAACAAGTGAATTCTGTACTTTAAGGTGTGTAAATAAACATAGAAAAGTATTGTAATTTATATACAAAGAGGGGAGTGTGTCCAAATTTAGTAAAAAATTAAAGACATCTCAAAAATAAATAAATTTATGAATAGTGGAAAAAACACCGATTAGTGGTTGGAGTGGGAAATGTTATTTTTATTCTTATTTGTTGTTATTTATTTCAGTGGGTTACCAATTTCGTTTTCTAAGCTTTCGAGAAAATTGGTTAATTTTGCATGTTGGAGTAACTCTTGCATATGTTGGTTGAAAATAATATTTAAATAACTTAAAATGAAAATCCTCTGCATCAAAACAGTTTTTATTAAGCATGCTCTTGAATATCAGAGTTGAATAGGACGTGTTGGTATTTTTCTGAAGTTATTCTAGTTATTTTATTATTAATATTAAAGTTTAATTAATTTAATATTAAATAAAATTATTTAAGATCTTGGGAAAAAGAAGAGAGAAAAAAACACCATTTCAGGAACGCTTGATTTGAATGGGGTTCTGCTTCCCGTTCTGTTTACCTTCCAAAATGAAAATGAACAGAAAATCCAGAATCGTCTGTTGAGATAGGATCGTGTAAAAATATTAGAATGCAAAACAGTTTTTTTCTATTATTAATCCAACCCTCTCCCTCTCCCTTTCCTCTTATCGATTCGATGAAACAGTCGTTTTATTTATATTAAAGTTTATTCAGAAAAAATAATTACTCTAGCCGACCTAGATAACATCTAACAATCTTTGCACAGAATAAACATATCAAAATAACCAAAAAAAATATAGTTATAATAAAACACGTTTAGTCCTTAAATCCTGCCTTATTTTCCCCCCCCAACGTTTCAGCCCTTTAGGCCATTTTTAACGAGGAAAACCTTTTAAAGCACAACATTTACTTAACACCCTAATTAAATAACTATATTTCTGCCCTAATAAAGCTAATTAATATTTATTTAAATATATTATCGGTCCCTTATGTTATGAAAATAAAGTTATTGCAGTTTTGGTTACCATGTTTTCGTGTTTTTCAACCTGTAAACATTGCTTGAAATATTTTCACTTCTTCACTCCTTTGACACAGGTACGATAAAATAGTTTTGAAATAATTTAAGAACGACAATTCGCATAATTATATAGTTTCGGTTTCCTAATCTTAAAAATAATTGTAAAGCTTTTCATTAAAAAAAAAAATTTACCACTACAACCCATGAAGGGTCTCGAGCTCAGTAATATTTAAGGAAAGCACTGTTTCTTGGTCTACGGTTGTGCAAGGAGGTGATTTGACCGACATCACGCTCAACCGCCTGGTTTTTCCCCTTAATTATTTGAATTAAGGGTACCCACTTTGTAGAGGCAGGGTGTGCCCGAGGAGGGTCTATCTACCCAGATAGATAGACCAATGAAATAGAATAAATATTTTTTCTGCCATGAGCAGGGATTCGAACCTGAGACCTAAGCATTAGAAGTTCAGTACCCTACCACTGAGCTACCCCATTCCCTAAATGGGTTTTTCATTTAGTTTCCGTTAAATAATATTAATTTTCAGTAATTTTAAATCATAATTTGTTATCAATCATCTTTTTCTTTTTCTTCTACATTAAATGTCAGTTTTTTTTTTTTTTTTTATCTTTAGCTTTCCAACTAAATATACTAAAAATTTGTATTAATACTCTTGTTTTTAGAAACTTTTTTTTTTTTGATACGGTAAATTGTTTGTGACCTACCTAAAATTACTTAATTTAAGATTTATAGAATTTTTCGTTTTCGAGCTGGGCTCTTTGCTTAATACACAGATACAGAGATTTTTCATGTTCTCAATGTTTCTTTTTCTAAATTTTCATATGTTTATGAAAGTAAATTGTTCTATTACGTGTTATTGTCCATGGTGCAGACCCCTTTTTATCTAATTATTAACATCCGCCTGAAACTTTGTAAATAGCTTCATCTCATCGTAACGGACAACTATTTTATTTACGAAAACTCTTTCAATTGGGGCGTTTTCAATCTAGAGGTGAGCAAACTTTATCTATTTAATTAGGTACTAAAAATTCATTAATGCCCATTTGCGTTTTACTTGGATCGAAAGATAATTTGTTCACAAAATCGATAAAAAAGGTGGCCTTCAAAAATATTGGGCAGTTCGTCCTATATAACCTCGTTATTTTGAAAATTTGGAGATGTAGGTGACGCCAAACGGCTCAATATTTTTTGAAGGTCACCATTTTTCTCGACTTTGTGATCAAATTATCTTACAATCCAAGTAGAAAGCAAATGTGTATTTACTAGTTTTTAGAACCTAATTAAATAAACAATGTTTGTGTCCCTCCAAATTTAAAACGCTCCAATTCCAAAAGTTTTCATAAATATAATAGTTGTAGGTTACGATGAGATGAAACTATTTACCAAGTTCCAGGCAGATGTTAATAATTCGATAAATAGGAGTCTGTACCACCTTTACAACTAAATTGAATATCTTAATTATGTTTAATAAAAATAACATAACGGTTCAACCACAATTGACAATTTAATAAAAAATTAAGGAGATAATTTTATTTTCACTAAATAACTTTTTTAACTGATAAATCTGAAATTTTACTTGACAGATGGTTCGGGAAAAAAATATTAAAATCAATTTTATAGTTAATATTTCAAAGTCATAAAAAGACGATACTAGTAGTGACGTACGTAGTCATAAAAATTATTTTAATACTCCTTGTTTCAAACTCCATCCTTTAACAAATTAATTCGTTTCCTTATCTTTCTAATAGCAAAAAGAATTTCACGAAAAGGATATTAAAATCTCAAGGCTTCCTTGATTGGAGATGCGGTTGTTTTGCAATAAATCAAAATACATTTGCACATTTGAAGCCAAACAATCTTTTAAAAAGATTAATTCTTTATCCTTTTTGAATTATTCAGAATAAATGAGAGCCCTGGATAACAAATAGCATGTTATTACTTATTGCTAATCTTTCGGTGTCAGTATTAGCTAATTACCGACCCCTGAATCATCTTCAACTCGTGCATGTTCTTCGATAGTATTCAATTTAGAGGGCATTCTTAAATATAAATTAATCATCATAATATTAATCATAGGTTTCTGTTGAATATACATCAGATCCTAGTCAGTATACCTTCAAGATACACATTATTTTAATTATAAATTCCACAAAATATACATGTTTGTATATATATATATATATATATATATATATATATATATATATATATATATATATATATATACAAACATGTATATTTTGTGGAATTTATAATTAAAATAATGTGTATCTTGAAGGTATACTGACATTGATCTGTATACCTTGATCTGTATTGATATATATATATATATATATATATATACATACTTTGAAGTCCTCTACTACACATATTATTATATTAAAAATGAATAGGTTTTATGTATATTTTTATGAAGTTTATTATGCATTCTTCTATTAATCTATATAAAGAATATAGAATAAGATCTGCCTCATTTCAGAATTCCTTTATAGCTCGCGCTGTCAATTTCTGGAATTCTCTACCTATCAAAATTCGGCATTCCCCCTCCATATCCACATTCAAATCCCTCCTATTCTAATTCCTATCCCAAAAACAGTCAGATACTTGCTAAACTTTCAATATTATGCATTTCTAGTCATCATCAAACGATAGTACTATTCTATACTGTGAACTTCACTAGGGATATTACAATATCTTCCGGCTCTTAATGCCACTGACCGCATCTATTGTTTTTTTTTATTATTATTTTTTATTGGTATATAATTAAATCTGTACCTATAGCATTTGACAATGATGAGTCTACATATTAATCATTATTTAAAGACACTGATATTTTATATTATCAGGTTTGTCTTTTCTTTGTTAGCAGAAACACACCTCATTTTAAAGAAGAACTCAATGTATTTTTTATTCTTTTATTTTTCAAAAGAGTATAATTATAATTTTTTCTACTGTACATAGTCTTAACTGTTTTATCATAGTTTTAACTGTTTTGTTAATAGATTTTTTTTCTATATAGCTTGTTTAACTAATATTTTCTTTACTTTCTCTTTTTTATTATTGTTTTATTTTGGGCAGATGTAGTATTTTAATTATGTTCTATATTGTTATTCTAAAGGGACTTTGTCCCAGAATAAAGTTATTTTCTATTTCTGTTTCTATTTCTAAAGAATAAACCATATTCCTATCAGGATCTGCCAGCACTAGGAGGAAAATGCTATTAGTATGCTAGGCAGACCCCTTTTCATCAAATTATTAACATCTGTTTAAAACTTCATGATTGGCTCCATATTATCGTATCCTACAACTTTTAAATCTGGAGATCGGTTAAGTTTTTATTTTTATTAGGGTAGCAACAACACAGGAATATCTCATCCATTTGCTTTCCACTTGAATCTTAAGATAATTTTATCACAAAATTGAGAAAAAGTTCAAATAGCAAGGTTTTATAACCAAATAGACCAATATTTTTGCATGCCTCCTTTTTTTTTTTTTTTTTTTTTTTTTTTGTGATCAAATTATCTTATCTTTCCAGTCACAAAAAAAAGAAGATTTTTGCTTGAATAACCATAATGTTGAGAATGATTGCTATTATTTGTTTGTTTTTTCAAAGTTCTTTTTTTTTATTTAAATTACAAAGGCATCGATCGAAGAATCATTCACAAGAATCGATTCACAATGATTGAATCGTTACGAATCGGTTCATTCAAATGAATCGTATTTTACATCCGTGGTACAGATCCCTTTTTATCTAATTATTAACATCCAACTGATATCTCGTGAATAGCTTCATCGTAATCTACAAATATTTTATTCAAGAAAACTCATAGAATTGAAGGGTTTTCGATCTCGAGGTCGGAAAAATTTATGTATTTAATTAGGTACTAAAAACTCGTAAATACCCATTTGCTTTTTATTTGCATCATAAGATGAATTGAACACAAAATAGATAAAAAAGGTGGCCTACAAAAATATTTTGCAGTTTGTCCCATATAACCTCGTTATTTTGACAGTTTGGTGGTGTAGGTCACGACAAGCGGTTCAATATTTTTGAAGGTCACATTTTTTCTCTAATTTGTGGTCAAATTATCTTATGATTCAAGTGGAAAGCTAGTGGGTATTTACGAGTTTAATAGACAACGTTTGCTGACCTCCAGATCGAAAACGCTTCAATTTCGAGAATTTTCGTAAATAAAATATTTGTAGGTTACGATAGGATGAAGCTATTTACGAATTTCAGCCGGATGCTAATAATGTGATAATAAGGGATCTGTACCACGGACTACCATCTACCATACCCACTCATCAAAGTGGAGTGACACTTGTACACTGCAATCTAAATAAAGGAAGGTTATACTATGTACATACATGTCAATCTACCTTCGGATATTCTCGGAATCTCATTTATACCGTGATCATGTGATGTTTGCCCAATCGTCCAAATAGCCCAAACATACAAAAATGTGGAGTGACGCTTGTACAGTGGTATTGAATTAATGTTTGATAGAGGATGATTTGAACGAGCTATTTTTCGAAGAATTTTATTCATTAACTAATCTCTTTTCAATTATTCTCATTACTTTAAAATTAAATTCATAACAAGGGAATTCTCTCCCTATCGTTATAATATTTATGCTACCTGGGATAATTGAAATGAAAATTATTTTATTTTGTTCAATAACCGAAATAGATTACAGATACTTGGAACTGATCGAGATAATTGTGAAGCAAACTAAGGCTTATTTAGTGGAAGCGCCGATATTTAACCACAATACCTCAATGCCAGAGGTGCCAGTGGTTCCCACTTCTATGAATTGCCATCACTAATTTGAAATACCGCAGATCAATCTGTTATTATGATACCTAGTATATGTTTATCATTAACTCCCAGTGATAATTTTATTTTATCAAGCTTTAGTAAGTTTATTTTTGCTGATAGGGTAGGATATAAAACAATTATGTATAATAGAATAAAAATAAAAAAAAGCGTAATTAAAATCATTTTCTCTCATCATATATATATATATATATATATATATATATATATATATATATATATATATATATATATATATATATATATATATATATATAACTATCTTTGAATGTTAACTAAATTTTCAATAGCAGGAACATAGAACTTGGTAAAATACTTGAGTACTTACTTATAGGCCTTACCTCAGCCATCTAGTTTACTTTTCTTAATTAATTTTAGTTTTCGTATTTTATTCATTCATGTAGATTAATTTTGATTTTATTATTGTTTTTCGAAATATTGCCCGGGGGGGGAGGGGAGAGCGAAACGATATTCTTGCCCTTTCTCTATTTTTATTGGGGGGAGTCATCCCGAAGTCTGCATCTATGTCATTATATTAAGGGGTCAAATTCATCATTTGTTTTTTTTCTCCACCCAGTTCATTTCTTTCACTCCATGATGCCCTGGGGAAGATTTTTTGTCCTAACATATGATTACCGTTGGTGATACCCTTTCCTCTTCGGTATTTCCCCTGTAAATTACTTCCTTTTATGTAAAGGTTTGAAACTGGTAATTTTTTTAATGAGTATTAATAGTGCGCCACACTGAAGGGCATTGTTACAAGGGTTATAGTATTCACTCACACAATATGTACATAAGAAATGAAAATAAATATAAATAACCAAATTAAGAAGAATAATATATATATATATATATATATATATATATATATATATATGCATATATAAAATATAAAGTAATATACAACATTACTAAAATAACATGTTAAAGCCTAATGATAATAAAATAATGAATATTTAATAGTTGATCGTTGCTTTATAAAGGAAGGAGATGGTCCGGGGTTGCGGTCATAAATAGGCTAAATAGTAGTAAAACTATTTTATTGAAAGCCGACGTTTCGACCCGACTTTGCAGGTCTTCTTCAGGGAGGTGTGTTCAGCTAGGAGCTTCTCTTAGAACTGCGTAGAGTTCTAAACACACCTCTCTGAAGATGACCCGCAAAGTTGGGTTGAAACGTTGGCTTTCAATAAAATAGTTTTACCACTATTTAGCCTATTTATGACCGCAACCCCGGACCGTCTCCTTTCTTGATAATAAAATAAACAAAACACATTCACACCTATGTACAATATTTACATTGGTCCAGGGGACTCTGAATCAAGCTTTGTCCTTCAAATGTGAAAACCAAAGTTGGACTCTAGGAGATCCCAGTGCTTCTCTCTCAGCCGCGTCACTGGTATTCTAAGCCAAAAACTGGTCATAATTACAGCTTTTATCCTGGCATCAGTTAAAACTGAACTGAGAAACATTGTTTAATTTTTCTTGTACTCTAAATAAATAAAAAACAACGAAAAACATTCAATGGAATCCACGTTATCAACATGACAATAAAAAGAAATAGGTAATTCAATTTCTTTGTCCACGACTGTAATTTATCAATATGTATCTTCTATTTTATATTCATCGTAAAAAAATATATATTTTTACACATTACTTTTTCTTTTTATAGAATTTGAATCTATAAAATCCTAAGAAATGAGGCAATGGTAGATATATCCTACACTGTTTGTTTTAATGTCATGTTACTGAGAAGAGAGTTTCAACAAAGCATACTCAACAAAGTTCCATAGATGAGAATTGTGCGGGGCTAACTCAAGAGGAAAGTAGCAAGGTTTGCTAGTTCAGTTCGTCCTCGTGGCGCTTGAATTAATTCCCAAACCACAATATCTCCTCGGAGCAATTTGGCATCAGCCTTTATTTTGCGCCTTCTTTGGCCGTCAATAAGCCGATTTTAGACCTACGTTTGATGATATTGACTTAGATTATTAATATTACTAAAATAAACATAACGCTAGAAAATAGACATAAGTTGGTTATGTTATAAATGGAAAAATCCAAACAATTAATCCCATGAGTCTCCAACATATAGGTGAATAGTTGACTTGTCGACGTTCATCGAGCATCATCAGAACAGAAAAACCAATGTAGAAAGAAAAAGCAAAAATGAAAGAAGAAAAAAATAATTTTTCAGTAGACATCTCACGAAGCCATCCAAATAAATACTGAAGGAAAAAGAAGATTCATGTTAGCAACAGCTAAGAAAGGTTATATTGAACAGCTGATTAGACTTAATACAAGGGAGAAAATAGATATAACGATTTTTTTTTTTTTATTTCTTAATAATATTTACAACTGTATTAAATAAATACATCTAGTAAATTTGAACAATTGGATATAATGACATGAAAACACTTGCTGAGTAACTACCCAATGGTAGCACTCTAATGATATGTCTAAATTAGGAGATCACGGGGCCATCTTCTTTTCATACGTCTCGGAGGGTTATCAGAAATTGAAGAGGAAGCAAGGTCAGAAACGAGAGGATTAGGATGGTTCTGAAGTTTATTATAGAAGAATAGGTATCTGGATTGGGCCAGATCTGAAACAAAAAAAACATTAAGGTCATTATGGATGGTTTTATTTGTAACAAAGTAGGGAGCATTGAGAATTTTACGAAGGATTTTGGATTGTAAGGATTGGATACGAGAGGAATTCGATGGTTTAGTGGAGCCCCATAGCTCAACTCCCTAAGTACAAATAGGCCTTATTATAGTCATGTATACGAGTCTTTTGTAATTAATTAGAAGTTTAGAACATTTGTCTAGTAAGTGCTGTAGTAATCGGAAACGTCAAGCGGGTTCTTGTCGTTTCAGTCTAGTATGAAACGAAAATATAATAATACAAAACGTATTTCATTAAATTAAAATATATATATATATATATATATATATATATAATAAATTTTAATTCATTTTTTTTATATATATTTTTAAAAAAAATTAATTTACCACGTTTTATATTATAATATTCTGATATATTCTCTCATTTTCATATCTATAAAAGCATTATGGTTGTCCATAATTTTTTTTATTCATTTATTGATATTTACAATTGTATACATATATACAAGTAAATCTGCTAAAAGAATACGAACGACGATAGATAAGGTTATGTGAAGAAGCTACCCACTGCATTAGATTAGAATAATTTAGGAGGTCTCTCGGCCATATTCTTATCAGATCCCTGGATGGATTGTCAAGAACTGTATTGGATAAAAGATCATAATCTAGAGGATTGGTGTGACCAAATAGTTTGGAGTTAAAAGGAGAATGTTGAGATCTTTGTGGATAATTTTGTTTGTTGGCTTGATAAATAGCTTTAAGGAGTTTATCGGAGATTTTGGATTGTAGGGATTGGATACAGGAAGAATTCGATGATTTGGTGGAACCCCAAATCTGAACTCTATATATCCAAATGCGCCTGATGGTGGTATTATATATGATTTTTTGTAGAATATCGGAAGATAGTATCTTCCTTATCTTTTCAATGTAGTATGAAAGATTCCAATACGACTTTTGTCAAGAAGATGTCCTAGGTAGCGTATCTGTTCAATAGGGATAAGTGGTATGTACTACAGGATGTAGTAGAATCCAGAATTTTAAAATTCATTCGTATGTCATTGATTTTCCGCTTATTATTATATATTTAATTTTTATTTATTGTACATAGAGGGTGAATGTGATCTCTGAGCACTACTATAAATGTCCTTGAGACAGATTGTAATATTTTTCAATAAATAAGTTTTAAAAAAATATATATATTTTATATATTTTTGTTCTGAAAATTATTTTATAAGTTTATTTTATTTTTTTAATCCTTTCTTTTTCTTACAATAGTTGTTCCTCTGTCTGCTTCTTACGACAATGTGATTTATTTATTTTTATGTTTTATTTTTCTTCAGAACTTTTTGCTAAAATTTCTTAAAGGTGTTTCTATTTATAAACTTTAAATAATGGCTCAATCTCTACGTACCGACAAAAAAAATATTATTGTGAAATAATTTATAAAGATGTTATTTTATAACTTTTTATTGGCTAAAATCAGCATAGGGAAAGCTAAAGAATTTCCCCATTGATTGAGAGTTACGTAAACCACATTTGAGATCGTGTTTCCACCCTCAACAGATGATAATTAGAAACCTTTTCTCCCGCCTTTCCTTCAGTCTTTGTGTAATTAAATTTCCCTAAATATAATTCGCCCACTTAATCTGAGCAAAAACAGAACAGTTATCGAATCTTGAATGAATTCGAACGGTCTTGACAGCTTCACGTAATGGCTTCAATGAGGGAGGGCTTCGAAAAATGTCAAGTGTCAACTAAAATAGCAAAACCATGAAAATGATAATCTGCTGTAAGAATTTTTATTTTATTTTTTAATTCATGAAATTTATAACTGTATAAAATAAATATAAATAATAATAAAAGCGAACCCGCAGGTTCGATGCCGACACCACCAATCGCTTAGTACACACTTCCCTCCACCGTTCGCCGTCCAAACCCTGTCCCTTCAGATCGGCGTTAACGCAATCTTCCCATCTTCGCTTCGGTCTATCCCTCAGACGTTTACCATTCTGTGCAGCAAATATTAAGCTTTTAAGAATTCTTTCGTTACCAAGTCCAACAATTTTACAAGCCCGTTTGATTCGCTGCGATGTAATCACTCAATTATTTTAACCTGATAAAGTTCACGCAACTCGGCGTTGTGTAACCCTCAAAACTCTCCGATTAACTCATTCTTCTTCGGTCTGAATGATCTACGCAATACCTTTTTTTTTTTCAAAGACCTTAAGACGTTGCTCACCACTTGATGTGAGCTGCGACGTTTCGCATCCATAAAGAACTGTAGATAAGATAATGGTTTTATAGATTTTAGTTTTTAAGTTCTGTTTTAAGAGGCGCGAGCTAAGTAGTTTTGTCCCCGAAAAATAAAAAGCATTTCCCGGCTTATGCCTAATTTTAATCTCCTCTTCAATTTCGTTTTTTCTATTTGTCGTAGACCCCAGATAACTAAACTTTTCTACGTGTTCAAACATATTATCGTCTTTATCGATATCACTTGCAATATCGCCATTTTTGATAAGAATAAAATAGATATACATACACTAAATGTAGAGAAACACACTAGCATGAAAAGAATCTACTCTCTAGCGGTTTTCAACGAATCTTAACGTTTCAGAACCTCAAAACTCGCCAGATAAAAACATTTAATAATAAGTAATCATCGATTTTAAAACAACTCAAAAATCTCATTAAATGTTTTAAACTTATAATGGTACTCAGATGTATGCATACTTATCAATAAAAAAAAATGTTTTTTATTATCTTGTTCAAAATATGCTAACCAAATTGTTTTCTTGTTAGAAATACGAATTTACGCAACAAATTCAGCAGTATTTATTTCATAAATAAAATTGTCTTGTTTTTATAGAATTTAGCAACTTTTAAAATCTGTTTTTTAGATCTTTTTAATAATCGATTCTCTCCAATTGGTTCGATGAATCGTAAACTCCATAGACAGTAATTATGCTGGAAGCCATGAAAAATTCAGTAGAACAAGAGGAGTCTGAATGAATATTAAAAGGTAATAAATATCCAAGATGGCCGGGCTGATTGACTTTTCCATCGAAATATACCTAATTTTTATTTTATTAACAAGGGCTCATGAAATATATGATTCAGGGTTTAAATGAATTATTTAGTTCATTTCGATTGTCTTTTGGTCTCCGTCCATTTTTTATTGTTAGTTTACAACATTTATTTATTCCAATTATTTATTTTAATTTTCCAATTATTAAAATGGAAACCGGCTCTATCTTGTATTTAATATTTCTCCGCTTCATTTTTTTCCTCTTTTTTACAATATTTTCTCTAATGTTTTACAGATTTGACATATGGTCCCCAGTCATTTTTTATGTAATAAATGCTGCTGAATTTGTTGCATAAATTCATATTTCTAACAAGAAAACAATTCGGTTAGCATATTTTGAACAAGTTAAAAAACAATATTTTTTTAATTGATAAGTATGCATACATCTGAGTACCATTATAAGTTTAAAAGATTTAATGAGATTTTTGAGTTGTTTTATAATCGATGATTTCTTCTTATTAACTTTTTTATATGGCGAGTTCTGAGGCTCTGAAACGTTAAGATTCGTTGAAAACCAATCGAAAATTTGACTTGGTCCCAAGACTTTCCTTACTTATTAGTGGTGGTAGGACAAAGACATGTATAGAAAATATAATACGCCGTATCATTGCTAACAATGATTCGGTTCTGAGGATTTTTGTGTGTTTGTAGAAAATTTAATTACCTTTCAAAATATTGTTTATAAATTTTACCAGAGAATGTATACTTTTTTCATGAAATTTTCTCTCCAAAAACTGACTTCATGTACGAAAATGGAAAGAACTTCAAGTAAAACATTATAGGAAAATATGTATATGAAAGTATCATCAAAATCATTAATGCTGTTTTTCACTATAGTCTATGGAAAAACATAGTTTTCACTTATTGCGCGGCTGCTATTACACAGGTTGTCAAAATTTGTTGCATCGGTTGTCAAAACCCAATAAAAAAAAATGGTGTACTAGTTCTTTTAATCTTGGTACAGACAGACCAATGGCTGAAAATGTTTTTCGATCACAGAAGGCCCTGAAACGAAAAAGATCTGTTGAAAACTGCACTTCGAAAATTTGTCCCGATCGCAATACTTTTCTTACCTGATTGCAGTGAGAAAGTAAAAATTTATACAGCAGGAATATATAAAACAATCTTACTTAGAAGCGCGATTGCCAATTGTCAATATTAGACCGAAATAACGTACAGTGTTGGTATGAGGAATTAGGTTGTCGCCGACATAAACAGGTGGGCATGAGTCTCGTCGAAGTGCAATTGTTATATTTTGTGATTTGTTTTGTCTTAATCTTAATCTTAATCAAAGTGAATACCAGTTTTGTAAATGTAGTAAGTGATTTTGTAAATTAAGTGATGCTTGTCTGGGGTCGTGGTGTTTTGTTAAAATTGTTAGCCATACTTTTTTTTTATACATTATTCGCGATATGTTATACGATAATGTAGTTTCCTTTAAAATATTCTAAGGTTTACATAACATGCACACACGTATACAACTTTACTCGCACAGGAAGCTTCTAATGGAGCACCGTTTTGCTCTTGCGTCAGTTCAGTCTTTGAAGGCAGACAAAACAAACAATCCTTCTTTCACAATAAGTGAATATTATTTATTTATATTTATAGATATTTTAATTAACTTCTGAAAAGATGTGTAAAATGTCTATTATCTTTCGTGTTAAAAAGAATCTATGAAGTGTAATTATTATTTTTTTTTTTATTTAATCATTTCAAGTGGAAAGACCTAGAAACGAGCAAATGTGTTCTACTTTGCGTCGAAAAAAGTTCTTGACCCAATTATTTTTCGCAAAACGTTGTAATTAATTGGTACTACGTAATCTCCTTGAGATACATCTGCTACCTACACTTGTCGCGACGTGTCGTTAGAATTTCTAGACTCTCACTTTATATATATATATATATATATATATATATATATATATATATATATATATGGTTATGTATTTATATAGTTAAATATATAAGTATGACTGTTAGTTTTGTTTTCTTTTTTTTTTTTATTCAATTCTAATAATTTATTATCATTAATATTATTTTTTTTCCTTAAGAATTCCCTTTATTATTTCACTATAAGCTATACGTCTTTGTTTTTATTACAGTTTTGATTTTTGTTATACATACATTATATATGTCTATTTTTATGTACTTTATTTTTTTATTTTATTATATGGTAAATATGGTATGAATGTGCCTTACAGCTGTAGTAATCAGTACCCATAAGTTTGGTAAAATGTATTATACCTCACTAAAATTATTATAAAATTATTATTATAAAAATACTTAAATAGAATAATGTACCTTTGTTCATTATTTTTAGCTGTATCTTGCATTAATTATTTCTAGCTTTTCGCCATTTATTATTAACCATTTTATTCTTAACATAAATTATAGTTCGTAATGTTACCAATTATAAATTTTTATCCATTTTTAGTATCCTAGTATTAAGTGTTATTATTATCCTACTGCATCATATCTATGTCTCTAATTTTATTTTTAGCTGAGAAGATAGGCTACATGATTGGGTTGAAACGTTTATCTTTATGAAAAACATTATATAAAAGACAAGGTCCTAATTATTTATTATCCATTTAGATAATTTAGTTTTTTATATTTAATAGATTTTGTGTCAATCCGATGTATTTAACATGTTTTTGAATGGATAAATGAAATCAAAATTCTCAAAAATGTATGTAAATGAAAGAATCGCTTCATCAAAAATGTACTTGTGACTTTTTGCAATAAGCCGGTAATGTTTTATGTAAAAAGACAATGAATATTGAAAAAAGTATGCCTAAATGATAGTAACGGAGCTTTTTGAAAATATCTTAGTTCATTTCATAACGCTCATCAAAAACTATACAAAGGAAGCGTACTTAATAAATTAAACACATCATGCATTTGGCCGAATCAATATATATATATATATATATATATATACTTAATACCAATAAGATATTTTGTAGGTATCGACAAAAATTTGGGGAAACTGAAAATTGGCATCGTATGTAAACATTTTTTAATAATGTCAAGTACTGTCAATAAAGTTTCCTTATCATTTCTGTTGTTTAAATAATTATTTATTTTTCAAAGTCTATGATATGTAGATTTAGATAAATAAAATCCAAGAAATGGGAGGAACTGTTTTTTAAGTATATTCTTGTCTTTGGCAAATTCACAGCTCGAGAAATTGACGAAATTTGTTAAACACTTTCTTAATATCCCTTCTTACAGGCCCTGAAAATTTTATAATTTTGTTTACAGAAAGACATTTCAGCATTTACAGTTTTAAATCATAACTGAACTAACCACATTCCATAGCAGTTGTATTCTTAGCAATTAGTTTTATTTGAATACTTAAATGGATTTTTATAAAATTGATACTAGATAATTTGTTGATTTCTTCGACCTTTAGGCAAATCTAACGGAAATATAGGCGGTTTTAAGAAAATTAATTTTAGCTAGGCAAAGATAATGATGTTACCAATCTGTACAATTTTAGAAATTTTTATCACAACTGACTTAAAGGTAGTCTGTGATATGCCCTTCAAATGGTTTTGACTAAATTCTCGTTTCGATTGGGAGAGCGAAGGACCAAAAAAAAAATATATGGCTGTAGTTATTATTATGTATAAAAACTCAACATAATTATTGTTAAACGAGCAAATATAATGTTGAATATTTAAAAATAAATTTATATATTTGTTTGGAAGTTGAAGAATTTTTTAAGTGCATATGGATATAATTGAAAATATCAGAATAAAACAATTGAATTTATTAAAATTTGTATACATTAAACATGGAAGGAAGAACAGCCTTCATAACATTGGTAAATTTCTATAATTTTTTTTTTTAATTCAAATTATTGAGGGGTACCAAATGATATTTTCGTCCCCTCAACATTCTTATTCGAGCCCCCCCCCCCTCGTAGTCTGTGACTTCGCCTTGATGTATTAAACAAGTGGAAATTGTCGATTGTAATTTTCCGCATGAATACATAGCTTCCTTCGGTAATGGGGCACCACAACGAAAGTGTAAGTAACTAAAAATCACTTATGAAATCGCAAACAAGAATGAAATAATTCGTAAGTACTTAAGTCGAATAGTACCCCGAGTATCATTTTAAGCCTCAACGTTGTATAACAGATAGGCCTTTAAACCTAAATAAACAAACTTCCCTTTGCTATTTGAATTTGCATAAAACTTATTTATAAATCTCTGTCAATTTATTTATATCCTACATACTATATTCATATTCGAAATTTTGTTGACTCGCATCAGGCAATTTGTTGACGAAGGATAGACCGCAAATGAGATTCCGGCGCCACAACGGGATAAACAACTGAAGAGGGAATCTTCCACCTCGGAGTTGCGTTTCATTCATAAATTTTCTTCCAATTTACATTTATTTCGCTAATTATCTGTTACGTTGTATCTTTGTGGTTGACAACAAATAAATTTCCCGATGACTGGTCCGTTTCGAGTTATATTAACTAGTCTGCAATTAATTTTAGTTGCATTACATGATGCAAGATTGTGTTGAAAATATTGCATTGTTTCAATAATTTCAGGTCTTTTTGAAGTGCTTCTTTGGGCGCGTTTTGCACTGTGGAGAGTGAATTACATTGAGCTGTCAGATCTCAGATGTGTAACGCTCCGGTAAAATCGGCTGGAGTCGACTAATTGAAGTGTTTTTGCATATGGATTAGATATCTCAAAAAATAAAAATATGACTTGCGTATTGACTAACGAGGATCATGTTCATCATTCCATCCTCTTTGTATTAATATTATTATCAATCGTATCGCAACGCCATGCCGTATTAGAGAGGCGAAAAGGAAAAAAATAGTGTTGAAAACTAAATACCACCTTCAAAAACTGTACGATATTTGGGTCTCCACTTGGACATACGACTGACATGGAAATACCACATAAAACAAAAAACAACTTAATTAGCAAAAAATTCTAAATTATCTGTGACTAATAAATTAACTATTTACAGAGTCCTCATTAAACCACTTTGGACATATGGGATCGAATTATGGGGAACATTAAAAAAATCAAATATAAAAATCATCCAGTCATTCCATTCAAAAGTCCCTCGGAAAATTGTAGACGCACCCTTTTATGTTTCAAACCTCACGTTACACACGGACTTTAACACTTCTTTTATCACGACAACTGCCACTGACCGCTTTAATTATTTTCATGACAGACTGACTCTAAATTCCAATCCTCTTATTCAAGCTCTATCGACTGCCACAAATCCAATATAATCCGCCCAGAAGACTGCTGAGGCGCTGGCCAAGAGACTTGTTGCATTGAGCTACTTGCTGTATTATCTTTTTTTGTGTGTGTTATTATGTTATTATGTATGTGTTATTTTACTACTGTTTTTTTTTTTTTGTCTTTTTGTTTTGTTATTACTATTCTTTTTTTTTCATGCTATCATTTCTTCTCCTTGATATATTTGCTGAATACCGAGGTAGATGGCAAATTTATTGTGAGCCAGGAATATGTATTACTAATAAATAAATAAATAGTATAATGAATTTTATTGACGATGTGGATTAAAATATCTCAGACTAAAAAATAAACTAAAAATCGGACTCCCATACTGTAAGCAAGAGAATTGATCAATATTTCATCCTCTCTGTAATGGGCTAGTATTTATATAATTTATATTTAGTATTATTAATCTCACCTTGTTGATGTCTTCACTTCTATCGTGCGGTCTAAAGCACACACCTTAGTTGTTTTTTTTTAAGTTGTTAGTTGTTTTCATTAAGTACCCCTTTCGACAGTGATTCGATGAATTTCTTTAAGAAGAGTTTAGCCTTGAAGGCTAATTGAGTTCGTGGAACAACTTTAATTGGTGATGACTATAAGCGCATTTTAGTTTAACAAAATCCACAAACAAAAATTAAAAATTAATTTGCAAATATATCGGGGAAAATTGACTAACAATAAGTTTTTCATAATTCAATTTACATCAAAATTCGGTATATATCAGTTATATAAAAATTACGATATCTTCTAAAATTTTTCTCTTTAAACTTTTTTTATTTATTTTTTTAATTTCATTTTTATATTAGGAAATAATACATTTTGCCACACTTAAGGACACTGAATATTCTAGCTGAGTGAGGCACATTCAATAAATTTAAAAAATAATAATAACAAAAAACATAAATGAATAAATAATTCAAGATATGCATTTTATACCTAAATATTTGTATAGTTTTTTTGTTTTTTTTTAACCTTTTCAATGACGGTGTAATGTTGAGTTTAGTTACTTGCTTCACACGTCAACTGTTTGTTTATGATAATTTCTTCCACTAATAACAACACTGATAGAACTATTAATATTGAGTGTGATAATATTTGATTAATATTGAAACATCAGTTTCCGTCATTCCAATTAACATTCTGCAAACAAAAGCGTCACCTTGTTTTCCTATATATTTTGAATAATGTAATAGGATAGAAAACATTTTTTTTTAATAATAAATTATAATCAATTTGTCTATATTTTACTTTATATCCTTCGTCTATAATGTTCGACTATAGCTGTTAAATTTGTTTAATGTAATTGAAAGTTTTGCTGATTACTTCAATAATTATTCAAGAAAAAGCATTTTTTTCTTTACTTTACTATACAATTAAAAAACAAATAAAGTTGAGATAATTAAATCATTTTATAGATAACAGGTTCATTTCAAAAATATTATTAATTATGGGGTGTCGTTCTGGTACAGTTGTCAAACCTGGCTGTGATAAGCAAAATATTTTATATTTGTCTGCCTTAGGTAGATTCAGAGTTTTAAAAGAAACTCCTGTAGCACTACAATCTTAATTTTTTTTTTTGTTACCCTTATAATATAAATAAGCAATAATGTTTTATATATCTATGTATTTCAAAACAATATTCAGTTCATAAATGCATCTACATAAAGAATAAATATATATCTACAATTCATGATTTAAAAATTATATAAACAAAACTTATATTATATTACACTTGTATTATAAGTGTAACAAAAAAAAAAAAAAGATTGTAGTGCTACAGGAGTTTCTTTCAAAACTCTGAATCTACTTAAGGCAGACAAATATAAAATATTTTTCTTATCACAGCCAGGTTTGACAACTGTGCCAGAACGACACTCCATAATTTATAATATTTTTGAAATGAACCTGTTATCTATAAAATGATTTAATTATCTCAACTATTTACTTTATTTGTTTTTTAATTGTATAGTAAAGTAAAGTAAAAATACTTTTTCTTGACTAATTATTGAAGTAATCAGCAAAACTCCACTCCATTTTATAATATTTATGAAATAAACCTGTTAACTATAAAATAAGGTATCTATAAAACGGTAAGCACTGACTTCCAATGCTCAAGGTCGTCTATTTAATTAGGTACTAAAAGCTCGTAAATACCAATTTGTTTTTTTCTCGAATTTGTGCTCAAGTTGTCTTACGGTTCAAGTGGATATTTACGAGTTTTTAGTACCTAATTAAGTAGACTAAGTTTGCCGACCTCCAGACTGAGAACGCCCCAATTCTGAGGATTTTAAGTAAATAAAATATTTGCAGGTTACGATGAGATGAAGCTATTTACGAAGTTTCAGCTGATGTTAATAATTTGATTATAAGAATCCATACCACGGACTAAAATGGTTTAATCAACTTGGTTGATGCTCTAAAAAAAAAATACAATTTTTTTTCTTCAATTACTTTTTCTTTTTGTTAACCTCTAAAATTATAAATACGAAAAATGAAACATTTTGCTATAGTAATTTGATTTATATATATATATATATATATATATATATATATATATATATATATATATATATATTATATTTCTGATTCTGTAATTAATTTAATTTATAAATTGTATTGAACGAAAGTTGCCCACAAAAGGAGCAGCTGCTGGTAGGTGACGCGAGTGTACCAAGGTCAGGACATCTGTTAATAAAATTCTTTTTTTCTTTTCTTTTTTTTTATCCAGGATATTAGAACTTCTCAAAAAATTGAAGAAAAAGTTTCATTTCTCTAACTTTATAAATATATTTACTTTTTTTTTTTTTAAAGAATGAATGTATATAAATCTATTTTTTATTATAGTAATTTTTTAATGAAATTTTTCTTTTCTTGCAGGTAATTCAATACATAGATGGCTTTCATTCGTTGATAAGTGAGTAAATATAAATTTATGAGAAAAATATAAATTACTTTTCATCATACTATTCTCCTTTATGGTGTAGATTCATGGCTTAGTATTTGGACTTATCTATTTATAATGTACTAGTTTTACCCGACTACGAGCTGCTGTGGCTTACCCTGGCAAAATGAAAAAGAAAGAAAATAGAAAGCACATATGAGTAGATTAGTAGCAAAGGACATCTATCATTTGTAAAAAGTTGGGAAACAAATTTGTCTGTAATATGGCTTAAATTTAAACTAATGATTTTTTTTTCCCCATGATTCAAATTGACCATTCGAGTAGAAATCATAAAATTTTCGATTAATCAATAAAAATAAAAAAATGCTTGCCGATCTTCGGTAGTGAGGAAGCAAAAGGAAACGGCCTTTTCTGAAGAGAAAGCAGTAAATGTTTAAAACTCTATAACTCTGCAACGAACCGTCCGATTTCGATGATTTTTTTTTTATTTTGTCAGCAATTCAGCAATACATATAAATATTGGTATTATCTGTCAAAACTTCTGTTCTTTTTTAGTTATGGTCAAATAAAATATTGAATTCATCGTAACATTTTCCAGCTTGTTTTTGGGAAAGTATGTTATACACATAAATGAAAATGGTTTCAAGGGGGATACTTTAGACAAGTTTCGTTAAAATCGGTAAAGCCGTTTTGGCGCTACAGCTTATAGCGACTTTTTTTCGGATTTGAACAGAAAAATATTTACATTTTAATTTATTTACATATATAAAATTATCGTAAGACAAAAGTAATATGCCAGAAACCTTCCCAAGAGTGTACGAAACAACTTCCCAAAGTTTCATGGCGATCGGATGAATGGTTTAGTAATGCACCAAGGACAAACAGACGGACGGACAGACATACATTCATTTTTATATATATAGATAAATATTCTTATGATTTGGGAGACACAAATTATAGAAGTATGTATTGGCTATATTATTGGAGGCAGCAGAGAACTTCATACACCCTCTACTAATTACGATTGGTTATTTATTAATTTTATTTCTCCTTTTTGGTTGGGGTAGCTCAATTTTAAGTCGCTGACTACCAATTCTCAAAGTACTTAGTTCGAGTCCGGTAGATGGCAGATAAATAATTTATTCTGTTTCGTCAGATGTGGATTGATCATAGGGGCCGGAGACCTTCATGGGGCACACCCAGCCTCTATAAAGTGGGGATCCTCAATTATAAAATTAATTACGGGGAAAATCCTGACGGTTGAGCGTAATCTCGGTCGAACCACCTCCTTGGACTGCCATTGACCAAGAAACACTATTTCCTTATTGTACTGAACCAAGAACTTTCATGGATTGTAGTGGTACAGGTATTCCTATTTTTTATTTATTCACCTATAATTATAACAAAACCTTTTTTGAAGTGAAAAATTCTTAAGGCGCGTTTTGCACTTTTTTTTTGTGGAGAGTGAATTAGATTTAGCCATCAGATCTCCGATGTGTAACGCTCGGGTAAAGGCGGCTGGAGTCGACTAATTAAAGTGATAAAATATCTCAAAAAGTAATAAAGTAAAAATCGGACCTGCATACTTTAAACGAAGGAATTGTTCACCATTCCATTCTCTGTGTGATGGACTTATATTCAAAATCGTATCTTAACGCGACGCCTTATTAGAGAGACGAAAAGAGAAGACATAGTGTCGAAAACCAAATGATAACGAGTCTTATTGAAGATACGGATTAAAATATCTCAGAAACTAAAAATCGGATCTATATACTGTAATAGAGGGACATTTTCAGCATTTCGTCGTCTTTATAATGAGCTATTATTTATAAATTATATTTCATATAAACATTGTTGATGTTTTCATTTCTATTGTGTGGTCTAAAGAAAACAACATTTTTTTTTTTTTAATGAAATCAATAATTAAAATATATAGTCGTAAAAGGAAATGGTTAGTGACAAAAACATAAATATAATTTATTAGACGGCTGTGACAAATATACGGTTAATTAATTGTTTTTAAATAATTATTATTAATAATAATTTTCAATTTACTTTGTCTGAGTATACCTACCTATTTCTGCTAAAATAAGGGTAGTAAGTTAAAGTTGGGTGGTTTGATATTTGTTTCATCAGATATTTTTTTTTTAATCATCCTTTATATCCTGTATCTAAAAAAAATTTGTTTCTTTTAACAATTGTTTCCACCAATTAATAATTCGATAGTGGCAACTTTAATAATTTTTCTTATAAAAAAAAATAGTAATAACAGGTATAAATTAATAATATAACTAAACTGTTTTTGCATCTGGATTAAAATATCTCGGAAACTAAAAATCGGACCTGCATACTGTAAGCGATGGTTCAGCAATTCATCCCCTTTATAATGGACTATTATTTATAATTCATGTTTCATATTATTAATCTTGCCTTGTTGGTGTTTTTACTTCTATTGTGTTGTCTAAAGCATACAACTTAGTTTGTTTTTTTTAAATGAAATAGTTCTCATCCTGTCCATTTTCCATATATTCCACTTCTACTTTCTTCACGTCACTGCTTTCTAATTTCTTCCGCAGTTATTATTATTATTGCTCATGCTCATTCAATACAATAATAATCACACCAGATATTCTCGTATAACATAGTTCACTAGATAAACCGCATGCTCTCGTGGCAGCGTGGATCGTGAAGACGCTTGCTGTTAAGGCGACGTCGTGATTCGCTGACAGGAGCGCTTACTTGATCGGTCCCTTTGTCCCATCCTAACAATGCCCCTGGAACCGCATATAAATCCAGTTAATGTCTGGAACGACTTTCCTCCAGATGTCTTCATTCCACGGTAAGCGCGCCTCTTTAGAGTTTTATACCCTCAATTTGAGCTTTTGTGCCTCGCGGCCTCAGAATTGAGCTCCGTTTGAAGGATTTCAGCATTTCCCTTTTGCTGTTGCGAAAACAATTTCTTTAAAGATATGATTGGCTGATTATCCTCTGAATGTTCCTAATCAGATTGGTTAGACTAATGCTGAATTGCTTATGAATAAAATTCTGTAGGAACTCAATCTCAATTTTCCAATCTTCCTATTTTTTTAAATCTATTTAACGAGCGAATTTGAATTTTTTAATGAATAACAAAAAATTAAGCTTTATAAATTAATTCGTTTTAAAAAATAATATCGCACTTAATTTACACCGCAGGTCTATATCATTCAATTAAAAAAATATATATTTTTAAGTATTTCTAATGACTTATTTTTTCTACAAAAAAAAATTTAACTATTTTCGATAAAAAAAATATGTAATGATTACTTAAAAGTGTGGAAAAATCCTTTGCGAAACTCTGCTTAAATTTCAAAAATACCTAACTTTTGAGCATATTTTCCTGCACTTAAAATGGTACGGACATGGGGTCACCGATTATAATGAAACATTTTTTGGCTATTCTAGTTCGAAAAATATTAGACTCGTGTCCGATGTTTCTCGCCAATGCTCCCTAGAAGTCGAGAAAAAAAATATTTTGTAAATTTTTACATTACTGTTTTGTAACTTTGCATAGATTTCTAAATTATTATACATCATCATTTTATTTTATTTTTAAATAATAATAACGTATTATTAATTTTATTAAACGAATTCTAATGTATAGTAAATTAAAGAAAACTGAAGACACGTCCAGTAAAGTAGGCAAAGTGAACTTTTGTCATGAAAAACGATTCAGATTAATTTTTCTCTTCCACTTGAATTCTTAAATACCAGTTTCTTTTTAAATACAAAAATATAAATTATTTATAGAATATATTATGTTACCATTCAAGCGGAAAGCAAATGGGTGTTC
Source organism: Nezara viridula (assembly GCA_928085145.1). Classification (NCBI taxonomy): domain Eukaryota; kingdom Metazoa; phylum Arthropoda; class Insecta; order Hemiptera; family Pentatomidae; genus Nezara; species Nezara viridula. The sequence continues at coordinate 147,884,095 of OV725080.1, read as the reverse complement.
TTGAGTTTTTAGGACCTAATTAAATAGACAAAGTTTGCTGATGTCTAAATTCAAAATGTCCCACTTCTGAGAATTATGGTAAATAAAACTGTTGTTTTCAGCAGGTTACGATGAGATGAAGCTATTCATGAAGCTTAAGTCGGATGTTAATTATTTAATAAAAATGGGTCGGTACCACGGACTATTATTTATTTTTCTTAATATACTTTTTTTAAATATATTTTTTGTCTTTGAGGAGTTTACTGGTATAGTCGGAAACTTTGGCAATCAACATTAACCTTTTTTGTTTTTGATCTTGACCACCACTCTTACCATATTTTCAAAGATATTTTTCTCGTTTAAAATCGTAATCATTTTAAATAATTAAAAAAATTTATAATATGATTTAAAGTAAATACAATTCAGTGAAACTCTGTTAGAACAAGAAATAGGGAAGATAAAAAGTTGTTGGAGAATAGAGGGGGGGGAGGATATCGCGGCTCATAGGTCACAGCGCAGGAGGTCAGGGGGTCCCTTCCGGAACCTCAGGTTTAGGCAAGGTCCTGTTAGCATCCTTCTCTATAAACAATATCCTTAAAGTTAATAATAATAAACTTATATTATTAATTTATACCTGTTATTACTATTTTTGTGTGTGTGTGTGTGTGTGTTAGAAAGAGTATTAAAATTGCCATTACCGAATTATTGATAGGTGGAAACAATTGTTAAAAGAAACAAAAATTATTTATGTACAGGTTATTAAGGATGATTAAAAAGGATATCTGGTGAAACAAATACCACACCACCTAACTTTAACTTAATACCCTTATTTTAGCATAAACATGTTTATATTTTATACTTTTAGTCTCCCTGTGTACAAATAAGAGTATGTACGTATACGTAGATCCTTTTTTTTTTTCCATTACAGAGATTTTATTTTATCTTAGTGTTTGCATATTATTATATAAATCACTGTAGATATTATTGCATTATGTATTAAGTTATTTTTCTATTAGATAGCCTATTGTTTACAAATTGTGTAGTTGTGTATATATGAATATGTAATTTATTTCCTTTTTTTTTTCATCACTATAAGAAGTAATTTTGAGAAGATTTTATGTTCATTTATATATTCATTCTTTTTTGTTTATTTTTTAGTGGTTAAATACTTTTTAAATAATTTAGTAATAATATATAATATTAAATAATAGTAGGATCTCTACAAGTCTTTTTATTTCTACATGTCATTTTATTTCTCTATTTCACATTCACTGGATGTATATTTGTTTATACAGTTCTAAATTTCATAAATAATAATAAAAAAGTTTTGATTTTGACATTACATTAATTAAATGAAGTTGATGCTCAATTTTATGAATTTTCAGAAACGTTACTAAATGAATTTTGCAAAAACACATAATATTTTTTTCTACATTTCCTGAATACATGAATATTTTATATCTTATTAAAAAACAATATTATTAATATTTAATCTTATGGAAAAATTATGTTTAAAAAGACAGGACTCATTCTCCTCATTAAAATCCTATAATACCGACAGAGAATAATTTTGAAAGTGCTGTATAAATTATATTAATGTTTTTGGAAATGGAAATTCGAGTTCAGTTTAACATTACATTCGGCGGATTTATATGACATAGTTTTGTGAAAATATTAGTTTCAGTGTTTTTGAAATTTAAATATTTATTTGCACTTTTCAACTTTATGTTAACAGTCAGAAAATATGTTGAAAATACAGAAAAAAAAATGACATACTAAGGATGGGGAAGGACAGTACTCAGTAGTACCTCTTCCCTGACTTGTTTCAATTACATAGGTTATTTAAGGGAGATTTCTCATCCAACTCTTTTTTAGTCTCCTTAATGTGTTCATAAAACCGTTGGGAAAAGGTGTTTATATGTTGATCAACTGTTGGAAGGTGATAGTCAGTATATAAATCGGTTTCAGTACTGTCTATGATTAAATTACTTAAATACCAACCAAATATCTCAGATAAATAAATACAAAAATGTAAATAAATAAACTAAATTTATATACTATTGGTCCAGATAATTAATACATTATACATGATAGAAAATCCATAACAAAGTTATTTTAAATAATCGAAAAAAAAAAAAAGATTGAGGCACAATTCGCAAACGCAGAACTCGAAAAGTAATAAAAATATTCTTTCAGATCATTATAACATCACTTTAACGAGTAAAAGATGGTTCAATAAATAAATAGAAAATAAACTAGAACTCGTTAAGGAATAAAAATTATAATAAATTTCCGAAGAAAGGGGGGGGGGTTAGAGCCGGGAAATTGAGGAAGCGGAGAAAACTCACGGATCGGAGAAAGTTCCTAAAAGGGCAGGCTGCGTTAGCAACGAAATTGAAAGAGAAACTTTTTATACAACAATTTTACAGCATTTTTAAAATTATTCTCTGTCGGTGTTATAGCATTTTAATGAGCAGAATGAGTTCTATTTTTTTTTATATATTATTTTTTCATAAGATTAAATATTAATAATATTATTTTTTAACAAGATATAAAATATTAATTTATTCACGAAATGTTGAATATTTAATAGTTGACCGTTGCATTATAAAGGATGGAGATGGTCCGGGGTGGCGATCATAAATAGGCTAAATAGTGTCAAAACTATTTTATTAAAAGCCAACGATTCGACCCGATTTTGCAGGTCTTCTTCAGGGCGGTGTGTTCAGCCAGGAATTTCACTTAGAGCTGGAAAATCTCGTTTTCCAGACTTTCCTCTATTTTGTGTATATTGATACATTTGTTCAATACATCTTATTTTCATTATTTTATTTTTTTATTCTTTTATACGTATGTTTTGATTTTAATTTATCTATTTACATATAATATTTTCTTTATATGTCTTCATATTGCTTTTCTCAATTTTTTATTCTTTGATTATCTCACTTTCTTTTACTAAGACATCATATTTTAGCGACTACGTCACCCCATTTATTTTATGTCTACACTTCTGTCTTTCAGTTCTTATATTACCTTATTTCATAGTTCTCTATTACTGTTATTATTTTATTCATAATTTCCTAACTTTGTTATTATCTTAGCTCTGATGAAGGCCTGAACTTGAAATCAAAACGTCGGAAAAAATAAAAATAAATATAATTTATTTATTTTTACAATTTTTTTTTTACTGAGCACCCCAACCAATCTTCTCTTTAATTTCATTATTTTTTTTACTAACGTTTGTTGTTTGAATTTGTTTTATCATTTATCCAATTAAAATAGTGAGGAAGATATAGACCGAGTTAAAGTTTTTTTATTTTTACGAACACCTGTATCCACTAAGATATATTCTCTTCGCGGAGGACAAAGATATAACTTTCCTTATGGCTCATGATTAAGGTTGATATCCCAGCGGGTCCTTGTGGCTCCTATTCCAGACGTTCTTCTCTTTCTTCCTAGTTCTGCCGACTCATCTAAAGCTATCCCCTTCCTCGTTTCACCTGTTTCTCCTTCTCGACTCAAACAGGAACTATACCGTGCCTCTCGAGCCAACCTATAATTAGGAGTATCTAAGCAATTAATTGACTCTTTCTGGTTTAGGATGTAAAATTTAAGATTAGGAATTCTTCGTAGTGACTCAAAGACCTCGTTATAGTGATTATCTTGTTAATCGACAATAACAATCCCTCGATGGGTTCAAGTTTATAATAAATTATTTTTTGTTTATAAAAGACTCTTCTAAGACGAGCAAGATCGGTTTAACCGATTTCATTAACGTTTCTCTTTACCTATTTCGACGTTGTAAAAGCGAATATTTCTTATCTTCACCTCATGGTGGTTTCGAAGTGACAGAAATCTATAATTTAAAAATATTTTTTGTGATGAGATATTTTACTGAAAATCCATTATATTTTTCGTTTTGATGCATGAAAGATTATGTACATTATTCTTTCGGTCTATTCCTATATTAAAAAAAAAATGTTTGATTTGCTTCTGGAAGGTAGCTTTTATTCAAGAGGCTCAGAATCAGCATATAGATTTATTCACTTATCGCTGTCTTTATGGATATTTATTTATAACAATGGAGGACTCCTTAACCTCTTACTGGTCGTTTCAGCTCTTAGGCAGTATTTATATCACAATACATAATATGAAATTTAACAATAAATTTGAAAGCACAAAATATTAAAATTTCTATAAAAAAAAAGGTGTAAATAAAAATTAAACTTTGTTGAATAGTTGCGTTATTTGAAGAAATAAAAACAATTTTTTTGTCATTTTGGTGATATTTTTTAAAATTTCTGCTATATTATACTCCAATTCTACTTTATTCCGTTGTGCTTCATAAGCTTAAAATCCAGTTTTGGAGAGACTGTCTAATAGAGGTATGAAATTAAACATAGAAAAATACATGTTTTACAGCAATTATTATGAACTAGTTATAATCTTTTTATATCTAACAGCTATCTACTTCTTTTAAAATTTTACTATATACTATTTGTTTTTTATATCACCGTTTTTTAAGTAGTGCAAACTCGAGCTCTTAACTGATATACTATACTAAAAATTAAATTTCTATAAAAAGAATTATTTGTTTACACATCATTTAGATTAACCATGAGAACTAGGGGTGGTTAAGTGATTTCTTGATAGCAGAGGATATAAACTCTGCTTGTGTATGTACGTGTGTTTATATATATAAACATAATTGTTTAAATTGGAAATCAGGTCACTTAACAATTATTCAATAAACTATAAATGGATCAATCGGTACACAGTCATGCTTCCCTATGTTTCTAATAACAATTGTTTCAAAATTTAACCTACTTTTAAAATAGAGCCTCGATACTTCAGGCCAGGGATTCATCGATAGTCTCAGCACCGTCCATCACCACATATATTAAGGTACTGGACCACTAAGCGTCATAGAAAAATACATCTATGTTAAAAAAGCAAATGAAAAATGCATCCATAATAAATATAAAAGCATGAAGAACATATCTATATCAACAACAAAAATAGCTTGTATAACAACTCTTAGTTATAAATTTAAGTACCAAAATTAATTAACATTAAATATATATTATCAAACTACCTTAAAATTGTTTAAAATATAAATAAATATCGACTGCTTAAAATGCATATACACTAGTAATCTTATAAAATGTTGTCAACATTATAAAATCATGAAACAATATTAAAAAAGGCTCAACTATAGTTTAAAAAAAAGAAGTTAAACTATATATATATATATATATAAGTTAAGCGTCGGCGGACTCTAACAATAAAAAAAAAGAAAGGAAAGGGCTTGAAATGCAACACTCACGGTTTCAGAAAAGATACTGATTTATTCCTTTAGTAATCCTCCTTATATACATTTCATATGTTTATTTACATTCAGGACGGTATTAAGGCTGATATCGCCGGTCTCCGGTCTTTATCTCCCCCCCACCAGTTTACGAACAGGATTTTTCGGAAACTTAGATATTCCTAGATCGGAGCTAACGATTATCAGTCTTAACACCTTACAATTGTTTTTACAAGTATAAAGTTGAAAGAAAGTAAAACTCACTCGAGACATACAATAATACAAAGAAATAAAAAAAAACAGAACTAAACACAACACTTGCTTCCAAAAACAGAACTCTTAAAATCCTAAAAAAAAACAGAGAAGAAGAAAAAAAAATAATACACTTTCCTCTACTGTATTGCTATGATTCTATTTACACATAAAAAAAATACACCATATTTTTGCTTAGACAACCAAAAAAAAACATATTTGTTATAACGTGGTGAGGGTACTACGAATCCGTTAGTTTATGTTCCGGTTCTATCATTGGGAGCTTCAATTGTTCAATGTGAACCGTTCTCCTCTTTCTAGGTTCATTAACGCTTTCGATCGTTAGTAGATTATGCTCCCTAATAGCAATCACTCTGAATGGACCCTCGTATCGTAACAATTGTTTCCCTCTGTTGGTCCCTACTCTACGGTACACTATTGTCCCGATCTTTAGATCACCCATTTGGTCACGTACGCGAACATTCTGCCTCTCTACCCGCTTCTCCTTTTCCCGCTTAATTTTCGCCGTTACTCTTCCCCACGTCTTTTCCATCTCCACCCTATTGCTCTGGATTTGCTCGACTAATGGTTCATTAACCGTTGTTTCCCCGCAATCTCGCCTTGGCCTGCGCATCCCGAATAGTACTTCCACGGGCGAAAATCCCGTGACGGAGTGAATCGAGTGGTTGTAGGCTGTTACCGCTTTCTTCATTGCAACATCCGGCTCCAACCCTTTTTCCCCCTGATACACCCGGATGTGATCACTCAGCGTGCTGTGCAACCGCTCAATGCCGCCTCTACCCTTAGGATGTCCCGGGGTGTTATAATGCCAACGAATCCCTAGTCGTTTCACCTCCTCCCTAATCGCGGCATTGTCAAACTCCCTACCACCGTCCGATGTGATCCTCTCGGGGACCCCGTAGAACTGCACCCAGGTTTGTAGGGCTTCCGCAACTGCGTTGGCAGACTTGTCCATGACCTGGTGTGCCATAGCTACCTTGCTAAAGACGTCGATGACCGTGACCCACTTGAACCCTCTCCAGGTAAATGTATCAATCTGGAGGTCCTGTAGTGGCATATTCCCCGTCGGTGTCTCTTCCTGAATCCCTCTGGGGGGGTGTCGATCATATTTCGTGCGCATACACACCTCGCATTTCCCTATGACCTCTTGGATGGATTTTTTCATGCCCCACCAGAAATACTTTCGACGTAATGCCTGCAGTGTCTCGTTCACGCCTCGGTGGTTGGTTTTCCCCTGGTGATAAGCTAATGTGACTGCCTGTTGCTGTTCCTCATCCTGTATAGTTTCCACTGCGTACTTACAACGGATGAGTGTTCTGTCCACCCCAATTCGCTCGGATCTCCACATCCGCTTTATTTTATCCCATACCGTGTTATTCCCCACATAAAGATGGTGCGTCTTTCCAGGTTCCGTGGCGTCCTTCAGTGCCGTACAAATTTGCTCTTCACTCACCCCGGGTTGCGACCAGATGACGCGAATCTTGCTTTTCCCATATCTTCGATAATCTATTTTCATCATCCCTGCTACTCTCGTTTTCCAGATTACCTGACGATGCTTGTCATTGATGATGTCGTCTATCTCCTCCATTTCCACTGCTCTTTCCTCCGCTGAGCTCTCCTCTTCCGGGGACTCTCCCCTGTCATCTATACCGACGATATCCTCCGCTCCTTCGCCGTCGGGAGTCCATTCACTCAAGAATTGGCGCACGTCTCGCGATGGTCCTCCCCCGTCCTCTTCTACCGCGTTGATCATGATGGCCCTCGAGAGCCAGTCCGCCACCACGTTCTCCTTTCCCGGCTTATACACCACCTCTATATTGTATTGACTAAGGACTTCCTTCCATCGCGTGACCCTAGCTGAGGTTTCTTTAAGTTTCCCTACCCACTGCAGGGGTTTGTGGTCGGTGTGGACTCGAAACTTCCTCCCAAATACGTATGGCCTGAAATGGTCGATAGCCCACACTATCGCGAGTAGCTCCCTCTCCAAAGCGCTGTATCGCGATTCCGCACCCGTAAGCCGACGGCTCGCGTATGCTATCGGTCGTTCACCCTCACTCCCCCCCTGGGACAAAACGGCCCCTAACGCGTATTCGCTCGCATCGGTGGTTATATTAAAGAGCTTCTCAAAATCCGGGAACGCTAACACCGGCTCTGTCAGCAACCTATTCATACATTTGCGGATATTATTCTCCATCTCTGGTGTCACCACAATCTTCGCGCCTTTCTTCAGCAAATTGTTAATGGGTACCAAATACTCTGCCATCTCAGGTACGAATCTCCGATAGTAGTTCAGCGTCCCAAGAAGCCTACGGATCCCCTTCACGTCCCGTGGTACCGCCATCCTTGTGATCGCCTCCACCTTTGCCGCATCCGGTCTGACCCCCTCGCTAGAGATAGTGTGGCCTAAAAAATTAATCCGCGTTTGTCCCAGCAGAGACTTCTCGCTTGACAATTTCAGCCCGAATTTCCGGAGCCTCTCGAATACTGACCTCAGATGTCCCACGTGTTCGGTTTCCGTTCTGCTAAAAATCAGCAGGTCATCCATATATACCTGACATACCGAGTCATCGATACCCCTCAAAAATTCGTCCATCAGACGCTGAAATGTTATGGGCGCATTCTTCAGACCAAACGGCATTCTTGTGAATTCATAATGCCCCCTTTCGAATGTGAACGCTGTTTTGTGTTGGTCTTCCGGGTGCATCCGTATTTGGTGATATCCCGCCTTAAGGTCCAACGTGCTAAAGACCACGGCTCCACTCAACCTATCCAGTATATCTTCGAATCTGGGGATCGGGTACTTCTCGTCTACCGTGTTATCGTTCAATTTACGATAGTCTACTACCACCCTGTATTTTTCCTTATTATCCCCCGGTGCTGCCTTCTTCTTCACTGCCCACAGGGGACTATTGAATGGTGAGGTGCTATCAACTATGATCCCTTGTTCTTTTAGACTATCTAGCTCCTCTCGAATATGCTGCCTCAACGCCTGCGGGTATCTTCTCTCTTTCACGTAAGTTACCCTATCCTGCTTCAGTGGGATTTCATGCACCGTCCTCCCTGTTACCCCTAATACCTCACCTTCCCTGAAGAAAATGTCCCTAAACTCCTCCTGTAGCAACTTCCTCCAGTCCTCCACTCTGTTCACCGCCCCTATCCGCACCCTTCTTTCTCTCGCGACTCCTATACATCCGAACTTCCTCTTTCCCAACCTAACACTCCAGGCTCCTCTACGATTCCTAATGCTCGCCCCTACCTGCCCCAACAAATCGCACCCCACTATGACCTGGTATTCCCGAGTCATGTTTTTTACTACGTGTACCTTCAGTTCGCCCTCTTTTCCTGCCCACCGATCAAGTCTTATTGTCGCTTCTCCCTCTACGCTACAGGGGCCACCCAGAGTGATTAGTTGGCAATCGCATTTTTGGATCCGGAGTGCCCTCTCACTCCCGCACACTTTCCCTAACGCCCCTCTGGTCATAATAGTGCTCGAGCTCCCGGTATCCACGAGGCACTTTACTCCCCCGTCTACCTCGATAATTGGCAACCAGCATGGCTTACCTCGGATGTTGTTGCATGTTGCTGTGCGGTCGCCTCTCTGCTGCCACACTCCTCAGATGCCGCCCAGCTTCCTCCTCCCCGCCGCCGTTCGTCGCTGCTCGGTCCGTTGGCTGCTCCTGCCTCCTTCGCCTCCACTGCTACCTGGTTCGTCCGTCTCTGTCCCCGAAGTTCCCGACTCCTCGGTTGCCTCTCCCGAAGATCCGTCCTTCCGCTGCATCCTAGCCCGTCTTGTCAGCTTCTGCGTGTTTACTTCCATGGGCTCGTCTTGAGTTCTTTCTCTCCTCCGGAATATGTACGGGCACTGCCTAGCAATATGCCCTTCGGTACCGCACTCGAAACACCTAGTGCGCGGACATTGTGCAACTAAATGTCCTGGCTTTCCGCACCCATGACATTTCCTGTCTTCCCTGCGGGGTCCATTCCTCGGCCTCACTTGTCCGGATCTTTTTTCACCCATCCTGACCTTTTCTCCGCTCGGCTGTACCGTTTCTCTCCTCTTCCAACCCATCGGGGCTGTCCGGGGTCGTCTGTCATTCACCCGGATCCACCCTGGTTCTTCCACGTCCATCCGAGTCTCTTCTTCCCTTGCGCTTAGGTCGATCATTTCCTGGGCACACTCGAGGAATGATCTCTCCCTGGGCAATCCGTCTCTCCTTCCCGTTTCCTTCGCCAACTGGACCTTGAGTATCGTCGAGAGGAACTCCATCCTGGCTTCCACCTCTCCCACACTCATTGTTTCGCGCATTTTCTCCGTTATGCGGTTGTACTTTGCCACTAGTACCCCCGCATACTGGCCCCTCGTCTGACGTTGGGACCGGCGCTCCCTAAACATTTGGAAGATGTCTTCCTCCGGCGTCCATCTGCCTCCTCCGAAGGCCTTCTTCAGTCGCTCCTTAATCACCGGCCATGGTGTCTCCTCGTCCGCCTGAATTTGGTTCAGGATGCTCCTCCTTACTCGGCACACCAGAGCCGCTTTCAACGCTTCCGCGTCCCCTAGGTTTACCAGGTCCTCCGCCACCTTTACCTCTATTCTAGACATGAGGCGGTCTCCGCCTTTCAGGAAATGGTTGAGCTCACCTACCTCGCCACCGAAGCGTTCCAGGTCCGCAATGGCTCTTCGAAGGTCCTGCGTGGTCGCCGCTCTTATTTTCATCCATTCCAGCGCGTTAGCGTGCGCTTCTGCCAATGTGTCCCTCGGTAAGGGAGGGATCTCCTGGATCTGCGGAATCTGCGGTACCTGAGGTATTTGAGGTATCTGAGGCACCTGAGGGGCCTGCGCGATCTGAGGTATCTGCGGAATTTCTTGAGGTTGAGGGATTTCCGGGGCGCTCAACACTCCCGGCCTGATTAAGCCCTCTGTTGGCATTTCACTCTTTCCTTATGACTAGGAGAAGAAAAAAAAACCAAGAGAAAAAAAAATGACTTTAAAAAAAAATTACTTCTCTGTTCTCCTGTCGTAGTCCCGGGTTTCGGCACCAGTTAAGCGTCGGCGGACTCTAACAATAAAAAAAAAGAAAGGAAAGGGCTTGAAATGCAACACTCACGGTTTCAGAAAAGATACTGATTTATTCCTTTAGTAATCCTCCTTATATACATTTCATATGTTTATTTACATTCAGGACGGTATTAAGGCTGATATCGCCGGTCTCCGGTCTTTATCTTATATATATATATATATATATATATATATATATATATATATATATATATAAACACACACATGCACCAGCAGAGACAGGAATAGATCAATGTAGTAAATAGTGGATTGGTTGTGTGAGGGCGCTTCAGACCGTTGGCTGCCCCCGCAAAAGCCCACTCAGTGACTCACAAACTGACTCCATTCATCCGAGACCCAGTGCTTCCTTTATTTGGTCACAGCTCTTGACCGGCTCTCGATTTCGATTTATCTGCAAGTGGTTTCGTTTTTAATGTAAACCCAATTTTATTTTCAAATTTTTTTTCTAAATTATTGATTAGCCAGTATATCCCAGTAAGGACATTTGATATCTCTATAGCATTTGACGTATAAGTGACATAAGCGGAAGATTTGTATTACTATACATAATACAATATAATATCATGATAGTCTATTCAGACAAAAAATTGGAGTTACAATTTGATTAATAAATAATTAACTTATCCTATTGGAAATATCCTTCCTCTTTAATAGTTAAGTTATCTCAAGCTATTTGTTTGGTACATTCGAACCTTAAACCGTACATTCGGCAAACCGTTCTCTCTCTACGAGTATGGAAGTATATTAATGAGTGTATAGAAGCCAGGCATGAATTTTTTATTTTTTATTTTTTTATTTTTTATGAGTTCCACTAATAGTGGATTTCCTTAACCTGAAGTGTTCTTTCCATAATATCCTATTTAAGGTCCATTCTTCCCGTAGACCATGACCCATCATGGATTCCTCCACTTCGTTATCTCAGATGTTCCTTGGTCTCCCTCGTCTTCTTCCTGTGGAATTCTTTGGGTAGTCTTCCTTCAGGCATTCTTTTCAAATGTCCATACCACTTCAGGCCTATTTTATTAATCTCTTCCAGAATGGGGAGGTATGAATGTTTTTATTTTGTTTTGTAGGTGATTTTTTTTTATTTTTAAATAGATCAAAAAGTTTCTTTCAGTCTTATACGAAGTAACCAAGAACATCATAGTGCTACTCTTCTCCATCTTTTTTTTTCTCCCCTTCCTCGCCTTTTAGTCGATACGGGCTATTCCCCGGTCCAGGGATCAATGGCAGAGTTGAAAGCCCCCACAACACGATTTGAACTCGTAATCTTCAGTTTATCAGGTTGCCAGGCAAAGCGTTTTTTGCGTACGCGTTAGCCCGTTCTCTCACCCCGTCTCCATATTCTTCTCTATCTATTTCAATACATTTTTGTTCTTCGAATATAGAAATGCAAAGTAAGATTTTAATCTTTATGGTCTAAAGAAGTGATAGGAATTTCTGTAAACCATAACATGCATAAACACATGTAAATAAAGTACTTAAGAGGATGTCATGTAATGCAATTGTAAATTTCAATAAATATGTTTAAATTATTATTTTATTTATATTTTTATGATACCCAAGTCAGAAAATATACAGTATGAGTTCAACTCTTCCACTATTGTTCTCATTCGCAATAAACTATTAAATATTTTTTTTATTTTCCATGTATATGGTTTAGTTTATTGGATGTATTTTTTATTTTTATTGTGATTGTGGTAAAGAGATTGCAAGAGGAACCACATGGTGCTATTGCAATGTGAAAGTGATTCTGTGCACGCTCGCTGCAGCTGAGGATCGCATTCCAATCATTCTCTTCCCATAAAAAGAGTACAAGACTTTATCTTGTTAGGCAATTAGGATATCTAAATTTATATTATATATTTTCATTTTAGATTAAATCTACTATTTAATTAACGAAATTACCATTACTTTTTGATATAATTCAATTTTTATTTATAGTTATTGTTGCGGCCAGAGGTATTTCAAAATTAAAATACAAACCTTTCCCCGGTGAGTTTCCTCAAAGGTGGAGAAAATTCGAGCAAAATTAAATGGTGGAAAAGAAGGGAAAAAAGAGTAAAAATGAGACCTGTAAAACATGAAAAATGTATGCACATCAAAATATTATAAAATTCCTCAATTAATTAAATATGTTAAGATAAACAAATAAAAAAATCCCCTTCTAAATGTTTACAATATTTATTGAATTGAAATAAAAGAGATGAAATATATACATACAAGATTTAAAACATAAAGACAATACTCAATGAGAAAATAAAAAAAAATTGTCCATCAAAATAAAACATATATAAAAATAAACTTCCAAAATTAAAGAAAAAATTCATCCAGTAAAAATAAATCCAAGAAAAAAAAATAATTTAGTGAAGAAAAATATTAACTAAATTAAAATGTCTTTGGCAGCGGTGAGAGAAGAAACGAAAAATATCCCAAGTTGGAGGCTATACTTCCAAAGAGGTTACCTGTGGTCTTCAGCTAATTTTAAAGGCAGTCGATTGTGGGGGAATCGATATGTATATCGATCTCGATCGACGACTAGAGATGAAACAGCTGGGCTTTTCAAAAAGGCGCTAGGCTGGCGCAGGTGAGGTGAGACTGGAGCTGGTGGGGGTAAATGTCCGATACGTGACTCCAACCTAAACAAAGGCTCGCTCTAGACTGATTTTCCGGCAGTGTTATCGCATTATTTTGATGTCTTAATCCCTAAGACTGGGTATTACTGCCGAGCTGGAGCGTATAGACAAACGAGATAATACATCGCAAATGAAGCTAAATGTATAAACAATTCGCATTTCTGGGACAATTGTCCCCCACTTTTGCACAAAAAAATAAATAAACATTTTATCACTAACATTTAAAAAGGGTTAAAACGTTTTTTTTCTGTTATTCTGCACAAAAAAAATAATAAATACCTTAAAAATTCCAGCAAAGCAAAGATAAAATAAATAACATTAATTATGTTTGACGTATTCAATCCTTTCAATCTAAAGTCCTTCGAACAATAGTTGATGCTCCGTTCTATGTAAATAACAAAATCCTACACCATGACCTTAATATCCCATTTGTCCTAGACCTTATTCCAGAAAAATTCTCCAAATTTCACCAGAACCTTACCTATCATCCGAATCCCCTTGCACAATCTCTATCCACCACCACCCATCCTTGCAATCCTCCTCGAAGGTTGAAGCGGCAGTGGCCCAGAGACCTTTTGTAAATAACCATCTATTGGAGTTTTGGTAATGGCCAGATCCTCCACTCAAGCCCGAGTGTGTATGATTAGGTTAGTTCTTTTGTTTATATACATTTATTTTATTTTATTGTATTTATTTTTATTTTATTTTATTGTATTTATTATTATTAAGTTTCTGTATTATTTTTTTTTTTTTTATTGTAAATAGAGTGTGAGTGTGCTTTCTCTGAACACTATTATAAATGTCCTTAATGTGACAGAATGTAATATTTCTAAATAAACAAATATATAGTTCTAATTATGTTTGAAATTTAATAAAATAAATTTTTGGTCGGCTTCTAGGCTCTATTGGAATGAACGCTGCAGCAAATTTAATATTTTTAAATGTAGAAAATAAAATTACAAAAAAAAAATGTAATTGGTGAATTTTCTGGGGAAAAGTTCATCAAAGTACTTACAACACTTTTTAGGGCCAGTTGTACAATTGGAGTTCAAGCTTGAACTAGAGTCAATCATTCTTGATTTTAATGGTTGACTGTAGTTCATGCTTGAGCTTGATTTGAACTCCAATTGTACAACTGACCCTTAGTGATTTAATTTTATAACATTTTACTTGATGAATTATTTTTATTTTTGTAATAAATCAATGACATATTAGTTTAGATATATATATTTAAATATACTGAAATCAAAACATATTCATATTGAAGAGGCAGTGAACGAGGTGATTCATTGAGAAGGTATGGGGGCGTGGAAGACTGCCCATATCCTGACTCTTCAATGAACGGTGTTGGATTTCTGATTCGAGAGCGAAAGTTATGTCGTCTGAGGAGCGGGTTTCTAACCGGGTTATTGGGCATCTCTAATTTATTGACTTCGAATTGTAAATTAAAGTACCTACTTTAAGTTTATAAATTTAAAAAAGGTATAATTAATATCCATAATTAAATTAATCAATACCCAACTGTTCAATAATTTATGTTCTGCCTTGCTCGATTAATCGTTTTCATTGATTATGTAATTTTCTTTTTTTTCTTAATTTATCGCTTTATTGGTTGCGTAGCAACTTGTTATACCTTCACTTCTACTCAAGGTAGCTTTAGCTATTTACGATGCAGTTGTGAAAGCATTAACTATAACATTCGATATAATCTGTTCCATCGAAAAGAAGATAAAATTTATTCCTCTTATTCAATAATTCTAAAATAAAATACGATTAATATTGATGGTTATTTATCTTCAAGATGAGCTATTAAACATCTTTCTAATGTTATCGGGTGTAAATATACAAACATTTTTCGGTCAAAAGCATGTTGAAATTCGCCCCAATTTATAAAAATATATATTTAAAAAACTGGAGAGCAAAAAAAAAGTGAAAGCGAACTAGTTCAATAAGTAAGGCGCCGGGCTTCTATGCTCATGGTACAAGATTTAAATAAGTGTACAAGATTTTGTACACAAATCTAAAATATTTAGTCAGCAAATTATTTACATTCTAATAACAGAAATGTTACCTCCCTCCCTCTGCCTATGTTTACTTACATTTTGCTATCTGAAAAAGGACAACTGGGAAATCCTCCCCCCCCCCTGATCTTTTCGCTTAACTACCAAATGTATCAGTACTTGAAAGCCTTCAGTGCTCGAACCACGGTTAGTAAGAGAAAATATTACAATTTTTTTTTATAAATAGATTATATATATTATTTTTAGTCTGTATAACTTTTTACATATTTAATTTTTAACATTGTGTATTGTAATAATAGTTAAGATTCTTGTACCATCAATCACTATAGTTTATTATTTACCATTATCGGTCGTATAATATTATATCTCTGATTGTATTTTAAAAAATTTTCAGCTCTGAAGATGAGCCACATGTTTGGGTTGAAAAGTTGGCACAAATAAAAAAAAAATTTGTAAGTTTGTAGACTGCCTCCTGACTATTTATCACCCATGATATTTATAACAGTCGACTAGCTTCATTCAATAATTCATAAAAATTATAATTATATCATAATATAACATAAATAATATTATATATATTATATAATAATTAATATATCGTTTTCAAGAATTGTGTAGATAGGAAAATAAATTCTGTCCCCTAGGTAAAATTTAACTACGACATCCAAATAATGAATAAATACCATTTTCCGTACAAATGTTTAGTCTAAAATCTTTATTTTGTATTAGGAGAATATGAGGTTACAAGATCTCAACACATATGTAATTAAAGTTGCGTGATTAGCTCTAATTATAAAGCTAATAGGAGAGCTCCTGTAACCTCTTACTCTCCTAATACTAAAATAAAATATGACATACACGAAAAACTTGTTTATATAATGCAGAGAATTAAAACAGGTTTCACGAAAATAATATTGTGCGCTTAGGGTAGTATTTGGTGTATAGAGAACTATCGAATTTATTATAATATTATATATTATGTTATAATAATATTATTTGAAAAACGGATAGCATTTAGACTGAAATAAATAAATAGAAAGGAAAGAGGAAATATCTTTGCGGGGCGGGAGAATATCGACCTCATACCGGGACTTGCGAACTCCCACACACCTTCCCGTCACCAGATAGATAGTCCCCGACTATCGTTCCTGTGGAGCAAACCTAAAACTGGAATATTTACACTCTGATTTGCTCAATTTCTGAATTAAACGAGGAAATATCTCCAAAATTTCATTTTTTTTTTATTATAAATTTTTTTATAACTAATTTTCAATAACACTTTATTTATTCTGGGGGGTGTCCCTTTAGAATACTACAGACAGACATAAATATGGGCTAAGAAGCCTTAGAGATACATAAATAAAAATAGAGAGTAATTAACAATCATAGTAAAAAAAAATGAATGATTATAAGTTACTTTCTAATTTCAATCAGTTAATAATAAAAAATTTACAATTTCATGGGGACTGGATGGATAAGAAATGATTGAACAGGTGGGATTTAAAGGTAGGAAGGGTATTGGATTGACGAATGTGAGAGGTTAATCTTATGGACAAATTCTAACTTGTTCGTTTCGTTCATAGTTGTGAATGTTCTTTTATTGGAATGATTATTACCTGACTAAACGAAGCAACACGAGGGTTGTGTTTGGGTATTTGGCCAAAAAAATATGTAATGTTTTTGTGAGCGAACGACTAGTACTATTTTTAAATTTGATGGCTCAAATTATTCCGAGAATTTACAGAAAAAACAAATCATAATATACATGTTTATATTGCTCCAACTCTCTATAATAATTATATCTCCAACGTATATTATAATAATTATTTTCGTCTGTAAATTCTCGGTATTTACATATAAAGTATAATTGATCGAGCTTTTGAACCGTTGGAGATAAACTAGTAAAATAATATATATTCTTGAAAATTGAATTATTAAAAACTTTCTTCCCCACGATTTAATCATAGAACAAAGAAATCAGTAGTTAGCTTATTAAATACTGTAAGAAACTTGAGATAATTTTTTTTCTCTCCAAATTAGATATAGTTGAGGACGGATATCTCGGAAACTAAGCGAGATTGTCAAAAAAGTTATTTAACCAACCGCGTATTGCAAATGTTATAAGCTTTAATTTTGAAAAGAACGTATTTGTCGATGCGATGGATAGTTTTTCTAATACAAGCGAAAACCCGAAATACAGCAATACACATGAGGCAAAAAATTATTTTTCAAAATTAACCATAGTTGAGAACGAATATCTAAGGTAGCGAAAAAAGTTTATAATCAATCATATTGCAAATTTTATCAACTTTTATTTTTTATATAACGTCTTTGTCGATGCATTGGATAGTTTTCCTGATATAAACGAAAACCAAAAAAAAGTGTCCTCCTAGACGTCCCTCCTCTCCCCCACAACTGGCTCAGCACCTAGGAGTGGGGACTTTTAGTATGTTTACCTCCTAATCAGTCCTAACAATGTCCCAAAGTCAAAAATTGTGTCCCCGCCATTTCCTTATATAATCAGTTATTGACTGGACCAACTATTGTATTACTGGACCAATATCCATCGACATCAAACTGACAAC
Organism: Nezara viridula; assembly: GCA_928085145.1. Taxonomy (NCBI): domain Eukaryota; kingdom Metazoa; phylum Arthropoda; class Insecta; order Hemiptera; family Pentatomidae; genus Nezara; species Nezara viridula. The sequence goes on along the minus strand of OV725080.1, from coordinate 147,866,216 downwards.
CTACTAATTAGTGTTGCCTCAAATCGGTCTTGCAAAGTGCAAGACCAAGACTAAGGTCGCGCAACTGTTGCAAGACCAAGACCACTGCTGGTAAAAAAAAAATCAATTTTTTGAATAAAAAGTAAGGCAAGATAGCTACTAATAGTTGACAATCTTAGTTACTATATGTAAGTTCTTATTAGTTACTAATATACTTTTGCATTTAACTCCTCTAATTTTTCATTCGGGCTTAGTTACGTTTCTCCATTCTAAAAAATTAAAGTAATGTCTCTACAGTAATAACCTAATATGTAACTGCAAGACTTCTGCGAGACTCGTCTCGGTCTCGCATTTGGGCAATACTACTACTAATGTGTTTAAATAAATTCATGCATGAATACTCTATCTCTTGGGACGGACAGAGTAATTTATGTAATTAGTTTTTATTTTTAATTTCATAATTTTTTTATAAGAGAAAAATAATAGAAATTATACTCGAGTAAACTCAGATATTGAAATAATTTTTCCGAAGGTTTCATGGCCTAAACAATATTTCATTTCATATCAATACAGAGAACGTATTGTATTCAATTTTCTGTTGAATAATAGTAATTAGTAACTATAGATAATAATTAGTTTCATACCCTGTCTATATAATAAATTAAAATAAAATTGTAAGTATTATATAAATTGATGGCGACAGCTGGTGAAATGTGAATCAACATCTAACAGCGGATTTGCTCCTGTACTGTCATTGCTATTTTCTCATCGAATTATAAAAGGCACGAAAAACCATGTTGCATGTTTGTACGATTTTTTAGTTCGGAGAACATTCGCCCCTTCGGCCTCCTGAATTGTTGATAAACATGCAAAACTGTTCGTGGAATCGGTCGTTACCACTGCTATTCACAATCTACTGTTCAGTCGATAAATGATTGGGACTCGAACACGAAGAGCTATCAGATATTTAATAGTGGATTTCAATGGTTGTTGTGGAAGCCATGCTGGAGGTGCTGCTCAGTTTACAACTATATTCTATGATATTAACGTTCTTTGAAAATTTATCAGTTTTCAAACCTCAAATACGTGTAGTCAGAATTCGTAAAATTGTATGTTACTATTAGAAAAACTTTGTATATTTTTATTCCTTCTTCACATACTTGTAATTTATATATATTTTTTTTTTATTTCTACTTAGATTTTTCGTAAATGATTTTTCAGACATCAACCGAATTTATTCTGAGAATCGTCCAATATTGGTGGCATATTAGATGTTGAAGATTAAGACAAAGCATCACCAAGACTTTCCTGTAGAAATAATAACACGATAAATTAGAGGTTTTTATTTTAAAAATTTGACAATAGGCAATATGGACAATAGAATATAAACTGATAACTATATTTTTATTAGTTTTATTTTTATAAACTGGTTATAATCTATTTTTATATTATTATTTTTCTGCAATTGCTCTTTATGGATTTCTAAGTTATAATATATCAATCGGTTTGTTTTTTCCTGATATAATAAAATAATTAAATGAATTCAAATGTATAATAAGTTACAAAAACCATGAGACGCTTCCACTGAAGTAGGTTAAGAAAATTTTTGTCTGCTGAAAACGAATCGGATTCGTTTCTTATTGTCCTTTGAAACTTTTAATTATTCATTTATGTTGAAATATTTTTTTTTTTTAATTTTTAGACTTAATTTTAATGGAGGATTTGTTTTTTCTCTCTTCATTAGAGCATTCATTCTCCTCAGTATTTACTCAAAATTTGATAATAAATACTTTTTAAGGACACTTAAACCAAATCTGAATTTCTTTTTCATGAGAAAAATTTACTTGACCTACTTAAATTATTTTATTTTATTTTTTTGTTATTTGCCAATGATTACTTGCAGTGAACAACAATTGAATTAATTTGTTGTATTATCAAAATGTATGTTTACAAGTTAACGTTTCGGGATATTTACTCCCATCTTCAGAACCACAATTCCAATTATCTTGTGGATACATGGCTAAAAAAAATTATGTTAAAATATAGTGCATGTTACAATACATGTCAGAATTGGATTGTTACATTAAATTTGTTATTACCTTAAATCGAATGTGTTCCATCGCCAGATTCTAGAGCAACATCTTGCTTTTAGATTAATTATTGGGTGTCTGCCATAGTGAATACAATTGACCTTTGGATATGACTGTTTATTTGTATACTATTGTTAATATTTTTTTTTTTTTGTATCTGGAATTTCATTTTTATTAAATTTTAATTTTGTTTAATATGTCAGCATAATCTGTTCCTAAATGTTTAGTGCCCGTTTTATAATTTACTGTTGTTCAATTGTTTGTTAAACTGCCTCAAAATCTACATAGGTGAAACATCCAAACAATTAGGGACCAGAATATGACAACATATTATTTACTGTAAAAACACAGAAAACATAAACACAACAGCTTTAGCACATCACAGTATAAGATTACACCATACATTCAACTTCAATAAACCACAGATATTAGGCACAGAACCAAAAAACACGAATAGGAAATTACTTGAAGTCATACACATCACAAAATAATAATAATAATAAAAGGCTTAGAGAACCCGAAGGTTCGATGCCGACACCACCAATCGCTTATTACACACCTCTCTCCACCGTTCGCCTTCCAAACCCAGTCCCTTCAGATCGGCTTTGATGCAATCTTCCCACCTTCACTTCGGTCTACCCCTCGGACGCTTACTATTCGGCACAGCAAATATTAACCTTTTAGGAATTCTCTCGTTACTAAGCCCAACAACTTTACAAGCCCATTTGATTCGCCGCGATGAAATTACCTCAATTATATTACCCGGATACAGTTCACGCAATTCGGTGTTGTGTAACAGTCTGAGCTCTCCGGTTAACTCATCCTTCTTCGGTCTGAATATTCTACGCAATACTTTATTTTCAAAAACCTTAAGACGCTGCTCATCCCTTAATGTATGCGGCCAAGTTTCGCATCCATAAAGAACTGTAGGCTAGATAATTGTTTTATAGATTCTAATTTTTAAGTTCCGGAACTAATTAGTTTTGTCACAGAAAAATAACAAGCATTTCCCGCCTTCAGTCTAACCATAATCTCTTCTTCAATTTCGTTTTCTCTAGTTATCGTAGAACCTAGATACCTAAATTTATCTACCTGTTCAAACATATTACCATCTATATCGATATCACCAGTAGTATCGCCATTTTTGCAGCTAACCACATATTTTGTTTTATCCACGTTTATTTCGAGTCCTAGTTCTTTTCCGGCTTTCAATAACGTTGCCGTATTTAGTTTTATAGTTTCAACGTCTTCGCTTAACAGTACCAGATCATCAGCATAGCCCAGCACGGATGTTGTCTCACCCAGATCCAACCCTTTCTCGGTACGCATTACTTCCCTAATGGCATGTTCTAATGCCAAATTGAACAGGACAGGCGAAAGGGAATTCCCCGGACAGATTATTACCGATTCTAACTTTATTGAGTGTCTCCGTCAAGCACACATCACAAAAAACAATACAAAAAAAAAACGTTAACTTGTAAACATGCAATTTGATAATACAACAAATAAATTCAATTGTTGTTAATTGGAAGTAATCATTGCCAAATAACAAAGAATATCATACAACTTCCAAGAAAAAAGGTTATTTTTTCGACAAACGTCTAATATTAGTTGACTTAATATCACCAAAAAAATGTTCATTGAAATCGGTGACGGATGTGGAGTTACCGATTTCAATGAACTTTTTTTCATCCCTTGTCATTGTCAAGCCTGTGATAGTATGTATTTAAAATAATAAGATTAGTTATACTATCCATATTTTAATATTAAACTAAATTCTAAACTTGTATATTTACTGGATAGTATTTGTTTAATTGTTAGTATCGTTCAAGATGTAAAAGCAAGATTTGTAGTGAGGTAAACTCAACAAGCTCTGCCTGCGACCCCCCAGGAAGTAGGGGAGCTCGCAACATACTACGCATTGAGGGAGGTTATTGCAGTCAATGTTCGACTGTCATGCAACAACTGTCATGACATTTTGTCCTATTCAATATTTAATGCGGAACATTTCCCGGTTGTGAGAAATGGTGCAATCCCTATCGATCCCGGATGATCCCGGGGGCGGAGCGCAGGCTACTCCCGTGACGTCAGCACTCTCCCCTGACGTCACAGGATCAATATCGCCCCCAACCCCATTGAGTGGGGCCCATTCAAGAGCAGCCCCAAACAACTCCCACGCCATTGGTCCCTCTTCTAAAATTATATCGTGCCAATTTGGCGCCATCTTTGGTGCCAGGATGCTCTCAGTACATGTCGATCAATGCAGTAAGCCACATGTTCAACTGGTGGTTATGCTATTACGGTACTAATTACGTAACTAGAACATACTTTAACGACATGTACTACTTTCACAATTTGTGGCTTTATTTATTATAAATGTTTATCGCTCCAAGAACGGTAATTTTTAAATTATGAAAACAGGAGTATTTCAGATATTTTCATACTTATGTACTTCGTGACTTACTCTGAAAATTCTGGGGAAAAATTCCTATATTTTGAAAAGAGAGATAAAATTTCTGCTTTATGTCATGTAGACATGTATTATAAATATCTATACTAATAATTTTGATAGGTTTAATAATTCATTATACCACGAAAATAATTAAAAATATCTATATTTCGGTTCGTAATTTTTTCAATCTTTGAAAGAAAAAATTTGGATTAACATTGAATTTTGCTTAGGTTTGTAATAGCTTTAATATCTACTATTATTATTATAAATATCGCATATCACAAAAAAAAAAAAAAAAAAGGTAACAAGGCATTGTTACTACTTGCCAACTAATATATATATATATATATATATATATATATATATATATAAGTTATGATACGACTGAAGAAATAACAACATAGCATGTGGGAATACAGTGGCTTAATTTCGAACTGCTATATAAGTTTTAGACACTGAATTATTACAACACACCTTGTAACCTCACCTTTATGTTATCTATCAATTCTCTATATTAACATGTGTTTTTTAAACAATTATTTAGCTTATCTTAAGAAAAAATCTTATATACATCATATATACAGTTAACTTATATATATATATATATATATATATATATATATATATATATATATATATATATATATATATATATTTATTTATTTATTTTTATTTTTCTGTTGGTATTAGAGATCTTTAGCCCACTTTAATCAGCCTTCTCCACCTCTGCCTATCTTGGACCATTTCTTTCCAGTTATCTATATGTAGTTCTACGGCATCTTTGCTGATTCTATCTATTCATCTGGTTTTTTGTCTTCTAATGAGGCATTCATTGTTGGCCATCATAACCTCCTTGCCTTCATATCATGTGATATTGATTGCCAGTTCCTGTAAGTTGTTCTTTATTTTTCAATACTTATTCTGATCTGCGGAGAATATTTATCTAAAATCTTTCAATACTTTCTTCTGTCGTGCTAAGACTCCCGATCCCACAGCCGTTTATGTGAACTGGCTTTATCTAAGTATTGTACACCATTAATTTGTCTATTATTTTGTCTAGCAACAGCTAAAAAATGTATTCATCTTTTCATAATGCCAGATCCATGGCAATGGTTCCCACAATATTTAACTATTTTTACTTTTGTTTTATAATTAAAATTAATAAAACCTGTTAATTACAATTATCAGTAATTGGAAGATGAGTTGGCTGATGAGATAAAAAAAAATAATAAAATAACGTAAAGAGGTTTGACAGGTATGAGGAAAAGCATGGAAAAACCAGCGATTCTCTTTTCACAAATTTAATTTACTTACGTAATTATGTTTTTCTCTCATCCCAACCTTTTACAGAATTATTCTGTTATTCTCCGATTTATTCTTTCATGGAATCGTTTGTAGTACGTCAGTATGCACTAACGGATTCAGAATTTAATTCTTGTGGGAGGAGGGGGGAGGGAGGCTTCAACCCGAAAGATTTTTTTTTTAAAGGATACATTACAATAATTACGTCGGAAGAAATAAAGAAACTAAGAACCTTTATGAAATGTTGTTAGAGTGATTTTTTAAGTTCTATTAAATGAAATTAAAACGAACAATAATACTTTTAGAGATAATTTTTTTCATAAAACATGGTTATATTTTACCATTTTGGGGGGCTTCACTCCTAAAGCCTTCTCCCGTCCGCCGTCCGCGCATTTTCTCCGAAACTACTGGACCGATTATTTTCAAATTTGGATATAAAATCAGAGGTCACCCGAGGATGATCCTCCTTCATCGACATTACTATTCGCCTTTTACTTTCAAAATGGCGGCCGAAAAACCTGCGTTGCTATAGACTGTAGCTCCTAAACGAATGTACCGATTGCAATGAAACTTGCTAAAGTCATTTTCTTGACGCCCTTTAAATTTATCTATATAGCATACTCAGCGGATAACTCAAAAAGTTTACACTTTTTTGTAGATAAAGTATGTGTTTTTTTTTTTTACATTTCAAGAAATTTCCTAAAAAAAATAAAAAAAAAATCGTTAAAATCGGACAATTAGGGGCAAAGATATGGTCTCCGGTTTTTTTAAATATGTTCTACTCCAAATGTTATATCGTTTGTTTGGTTTTTAAATTTTGAATATGTTACTGATGTAATGCTTTTTTTTTTAGCATATTATCAATGATATAAAATTTACCAATTAAAAAAAAAGTTTAGTCCAATAATTGGAATCACCTATTTCTTTGTTCTCTTTGTAACTTAAAGGTAATGTTACTTTAGATGTATAATTGTCTGGAAATAATAAACCATTGTGTAATAATTTGCAGTATCTTTTTTTTTTAATGTTGTTATGTATGTATGAAAAATTCTAGTTTAAACACTCAATGAAGATGGTGACAGTTAGAAACTTTCAATATTTACATTGGAGACACCTACGAAAGCAACCTAGCTGGTGAAACGACATCATATTGGAGGCGAGAAATCCCGCTTTGAGGTGTTGAGAAACCTTATGGCAGCGTTGATCGCTAGGGCGTAAAATTTATTTGACTATAAAACTACACTTTTTCAATATCATACAGCGCATTCAATATTTCAATAAAAATGCTTACATAGTTTTTTTTTTTACTTTCACTTACCTATGTATGTAATATACAATAAGGTGTGTATTGGGATCGTGAAAAATTTTTAATCTGAATTTTCAATGGAAATACACGTTTTGAGGTTCTCTGAGTCCAAATAACCTGCAAAATGTTCTTTGTGTATGTTAACATTCTAGCTAAAAAACGAAAATTCGTACGAAACTGATATTATGTATTTAAGATAGGTAGCATACCCATCTCATGATGTCCTGGCAACTTTTTTCTTAAAATCGGCTAACCAGAAGTGCCACTTTATATCAACTGTGAAACAAATTTTACAATTTGCTCAAAAACGGCTCTAACGATTTTGATCAAGTGCATCATTGTATAATTAAGTGGTATTTAATATTATTTAGGTCTTATCGCCACTTATGTCACTTTACAGGGCTTAAATGCTCAATGTCCATAAACGTCTTCCTCTAAAGTACCTTTAATATGGTTTATTTTAAGAAACTACCTCTCTTTTAATGACATTAACTATAAAAATGGCTAAATATGAAGTTTGAAAGAATATGATAATTGGAAGCCGAAGAAAAAAAGAAAAATATTTATCTAGGTTGTACACGAATCTCCTGAAATAATAGACAGAAAGTATACGTATAATATATCGTTGGAAAGCTGAGAATTTTAGAAAAAATAATCTCAAATAAATAGAGTTGTAGAAGTTAACGTAGAATGACGACAAAAATATAAATAATAGTTTCAGAAGACTAACATTATTTGGCATAAATCACCTGTTTTCAAGCTAATTAAGTGAAATTTTCTTACTAAATGTAAACTTTTAAATTTTTTGTAAGTTTGTAAAAAAAAACGTATTTAAAATCCACCGAATCAAGCTAGTGCCATTGTTTAAAATACTATTTCATTGTACTTGTTTAAAAGAAGAAGAGAAATATAAAAATATTTCATGGATATGTTTATAACCTTAAATACATTTACTATAGTTTGGCAACTCTAGATATGATATTATATTTAAATAATTAGGTATCTATTGGCCGTTTATTACAAAAAATCATCAATCAGTCTTTAAGAAAATTAAACTGGTGAATAATTTTCCATTGTGAGATCCCAACATTATCCACTTAAAATTAGTGTGACAACTTTAGACCTACCCATGGTTGACAATGAAAATATCGTAATTTCATTTTCATGGAAAATAACAAATTGTCCTACAATCGATAATAATTTAAAGATTAAATATTTTGATATACTTTTAAACTTCTGTAGGTATATATAAGCCTTTCGGTTGACAGAATGGCTAACTCCAATTTCTACATTCTTTATTATTAATTTTACTGATTTTTCTTGTTGCCAAATTTAAACCTTTATTCACAGTTCTATATTTCAACACTGCAATCACCTACTCTGGAATCTACTTACTCACTGTCTGTACAGATACAACTTTTCCAACTAGAAATACCACTAAAATGACATTATTCAAAAATGTTGAAATTGGAGTTTCATTTTGACAGCTGAAAAGCTCAGGGACTGGAGTTATGTGATTTATAAAAGCAGATGGATTAACTAGATTTTTGTTGCCTATCGTCAATGTGATAAATTGACTTTTTTTAATTTTAATGGTCTTAATGACTTGTTATCCGTAAGCTTTAAGCATAAAAATGCATTTCAAAAATTTTATAACAGTCCAACATGGCCACAAAATAATTTCTTTTCAATGTTGAGCTTTTAAGTGGAAGTTGTGTGTTGCGCGCACCAGATTTTTTTTATTTCAATATTAACAAAATTTAATGATATAATAAATTGTATTTCATTGAATTTTATTTTTTTTTAATTATTCTTTTTCTTTGTGTGGTGAGTACAAGAATACTTCTGTATACAACACAGCTGTTAATTAATATAGGTTATGCTCGTTTGATCCTGCGCAGTTTTATTGTTTCGTTGATAAACTTATTTATTATTATTCTAAGAAACTGTATTTACTTATAATATATAATGTTTTATATATTATTTTTTATATTTTCCAATCTGGATTTACCAGTCATACTTGAAGAAGTGAGAGGAGATATTCTAGAATATAATTATTATCTTAAAGATGTCTATATAATCCGTAGATAATTTAATTAACTGAATGTTTAATTGCATTAAGGCTATATATGGGGTTACTAATTCTGCAACCAAGGTTAGCTGCTAAGCAACATGAAGTCATGACGAACTGCTAACATTCATTGCTGCAAGTCCACGTGTAGGGTTTCTAGCACAAAGGTCTGTCCTTAATTTAAAAACGCTGCAAATTATTTTTAAAAAATGGTTTATTATTCCATAATTGATAGTCCTATTAAAAAAGATATTACTGTTTTTTTATCATAATATAAAAATAAAAGATATTTATACTATATTTTAATTTTTTTTTATTCGATTTAATGATCCCAAAATACATTTATTTTTCTGTATCTTCATTAATGCCGAAGTTCGGTAGATATGAGGGAGTAATTTACTGGTATGCGTCTACACAATGCGTTTCTTCTCTACGACAGGTACTGTCATGCAAAACCTGGTAGTGTGTCAATATAGCCAAGAATTTCATGCCTTAGTTTACACTCTGGCATGACAGTGCCGTAGATATTTACTGCCATGGCTGTTACTGCCATGCTAGTGTTCACCATGTTCCAACTAGGCCTCGCGTCACTAATGGAACATACTGAATCATGTTGATGAGGCTGGTGGACAGTTGAGAGATGGCCGTTGATTCAACGCTAGCTGCAATCAGCTCGCCAATCCTGGCTCACTAATTAGTGACGCCAGTTCTAGTGCACTAACTTCACATCACTAATATCTATCCGCCTTCTAATACAGTTCATTCAATAATTCATAGAACTTCATTCAGTCTTATTATATTTCATTCATGATTAAAAATATATAATTAATGTTGGTTATATTGTTTAAAGCATGAATGAAGATAAAAAGAGCTTGATTTTAATTACCGCTTTTTAATAACAATTACCACCTATTTCTTTTAACCTTTATTATCCTTATATGAACAACTTTTCTACCTTTTTTTATCTTATCTTTATGTTGATACTTTAAATTTTCATTTTGGTTTAAATAAATAAAACTGCAAAAGTAACGTCTGCCTTAATCATCCATAGGCAGCATTGTTTTTTTCTAATTTGGAATAAAAATAAAATAAAATATATAAAATGATGTGCAAGTGGTCCTTGGAGGACAAAAAAAAAAATGGTTGTTACGGAAACGAAAATGCTTTTATGAATAAAATTTTTATTAACAAATTTTTACATTGAGTAGCTATATAATTTAAAAAGAAACTATATTGTTATTGTTTAAGTATTTAGATCAAATCACTCCGAGAAACAAATATGAATCAATGAAAAAATGAGTTATTTTTCTATTTTGGGGGGGGGGCTTCAGCGTGAACTGTGAATGTGTGACAAGATCGAATTTTATTGTTAGTAAAATTTAATTTTCTTCATGTTTTATAAACACGATTCTGTTGTTACTTTTCTCTTTCTCTTTCTTTTTTTTTGCTGTTACATTTTTAATTTATTTTTGTTTTATTTACTTTTCTTCTCTCTTTTTTTTTTCTTTTTATTACTGGAATATGGTTACATCCATGATTGATCTATGTTATTAAATAACAATTTTTATTTTAATATTTGTGTTATTTATTTATTAAAGAATGGCGTCAAAATTAGAGAATCAGTATTAATCCAAACAAATGCAATCAAATCACATTTACCTTTCGTCGTACACCCACTACTTCCTATTCTGTATTCTTTAACAATACTGTACTTATCTCTGTCAAACAAACCCCTACATCATGATAAACGTCTTGCTTGGAATTTTCATACAATACTAAACCGACAAGTAACTGGTTGTACATTTTGAATATCACAACACTTACTTCACCAACGCGCTGACCTTTCAATCCTATATATTATTTTTAAAAGTTTTTTTTTTTGTCGGTACGCCATATCATCGATAATTCTTAATCTAATCCAATGATTGGCCATTCATTTTGAAGATATTCTTCTCTTTCACATGCGAAAAATAGTCCTATCCCCCTGAAATTTTCCGAAAAAACGTTATGAAGGAAAAGAAACTTTATTTGCGAATAACTCAAAAAATATGCATTTTTTTCTTCGTTGTACCCATAATTAATCAGGAAGATTACTAAATCACCTACAAAAAAAAATAAAATTCGTAAAAATCTGACAATTATTAACAAAGATACAGTCCATTAATTTTGTTGTACTTAATAATGTCTTCCACTTTAAAGGTATTGCATTTAGGAATAGAATAGTCTACTACACTTTTTTTATAGGCTGATATATTAACTTTATTATTTCTTAAAGTGATTTCTTTGTTCTTACATTTTATTTTTTTAATAATTTAGAAAATCTCATGATCAAGGCTTTATTACCTTTATTATCTTTCCAGTTAGCGTTTAAAAATAGGTGCTAGCAAAGTTATTTGTACAAATATTTTGTTTATTATGTTAAATGGGATATTGTAATCGACCAAGGAAAAAATGTATATTGGTTTCTTACATAATACATAGGAACTACTTATTTCCATATTGTTTTGCTATTTCTTTAATAAACAAAAAATTCTGCGAATTATTCGCACGGGCCAACTAGCATTTTATAAAACTTCATTTTAATATTTGGAATTGAGCTTTGGGGCTCCACAAAATCTTCGAACTCTAAAAAAATCTAATCCTTACTATTCAAAATCCTCTAGAGAATCCTTAATGCTCCTCATTGTGTCACAGATAAAATCAGGGGTGCACATCTCCCCTCCCAAGACCGTTGGCGCATGAACCTTCCTTCAATCCTACCAAGATATTTTATTTCTCCCTTCTTAAAAACAGAGCAAACGATAGTAGAATTTAAATATTCATAGATTATTTAATGTCGAAATTTGCCCCCCTCAAAAATTAAAAACCCCGCCAAAAAGTGCTCCCCTAATAAAATTTTGATGGCGCAACTTGCGCCATGAAACTTCCTTCTGGGCGTCCCTGGATAAAATCATCCATAAATAATTAAATATTTCCTTTGTTGCAGATTTGTCCCGAATCAGATATTATTTCTAATTGATCTTTCGTTTCTATTTCCCATTTCGTTAATTTTAGTAGTGTTATTTGTTTGAGATTTGTGAACGTCCTTGTCCATCTTAATTTTTTTTTATTTTGTTGTTGTCAGTTCATCATTCCTTCCTACTTTCCCTTTTTCCTTAAGGGGTTAAATATCAAATATATTGTATTTGCCTCTTGTAGAATGTAATCGTGTAATGTCAGTCCAATTTGCGGTTTAACAGCTAATGAAAGAGGTTGTTTTTTTAATCTTCCTGAGATTTTTTCTTGTTTATTTCATCTTATTAATGTGTTTATTTAATTTCTCGAGGTCAAATAATAAAATGAGTTATAGCAAATAAATAAAAACTTGAAGTTTGGACTTTTCTCAAGAATAACATTTAAAATTTATTTTTGATTTTTTTTTATTCACCTAATTAAATTTCATGACTGGTGTGAACTCTGGAAAATTAGACTCAACCAAGACAAATCATAACATATTACCTTTACCTCGACAATGTCCTGATTCCTCAGACAGACAAAGTTCAATGTCTTGGACTTACATAGAAGAATGACATGGGGCCCACATATCAAGAACAAAACAAAAACACTAAACCAAAGACTGCGACTGCTATATTCACTCCTTTCAAGACATTCGAAATTAAAACTTAATATAGAAATATTGAATACATACACTTACTTATGGCCATTTACAGACATACAGGACAGCCAAAAAGACTCACATACGTAAACTACAGACTTTTAAATCAAAAACTTTCATGACTATCACCAACGCTCCCTAGTACGTCAATAACATTACTTTACATAAAGACCTAAAGATGCCAACAGTTAACGACCGCATACGAACATACTAAAAAAGATTTTACAATAACTTACACGGACTTACCAATTCACTGATTCGAGGTATGGCCAAAACCAATATGCTCGAAGGCACCCGTAGGAGGCTCAAAAGAAGCTGGATGAGAGATCTCTAATCAAGTTAGGAAGGGACGCCGCGGGGCACTCCTTTCCCTCACGCCTACCAACGTCTTGATTTACACTTTTCTTCCCGACAGCACACTGGTATCCCCAACAGGAGTTTAAAAAAATAAAGTTAAAATAAAATATTTAAATTGATTTTATAATAAATATTCAACATAAGAATTTAAGTGCCAAACAAATATAAATCTATTTCATATGCTTAGTGATATTGAACTTGTAAATTGGATAACTACAATTCAAAAAAACTTATGAATCATTAAGGTACATTAATATCACATTCATGATGGAATGTTTTGATATAAAAAATATTTACATAAAAAATTTACTTATCGCTTGATAATGTTATTAATTTTTCGATAACCATAAATAAAATATTATTATTAATTTTTACAAATTACAAAAAAAAAAATCTTGTTTCGTTTATTTGACCCACGGGACCTGAAACATAGTATTTATGTTGAAAATTCTGGCTCGAAATTTTTCATTATCACAAACTTAGACTATAAAAATGAAATAAGACATAACGGAGCCAACGAGCACTAATAGAAAGTTATATATTTATCTTTATTCGCATTATTTATAAGACCATCAAAATAATCGACAAAAACATAAAAAAAAAAAAAAACATCTTATTATTTATGGCGTTGTTTCATGGCCTCCTTAAATCTAAATTTATGGCTAGCTTGTGCAAGTTTATATTTCATTATTATGAAAACTGCCGACAACATGATTTTACTTTCTTCAAGATTATATCCGGTGTCATATTTAATATATTTCTGGTAATTTAAGTGACGATTCAGGTAATATTATATTAGCGTAGTCTACAATGTTAGACATCTTTGTTTTAATTTCCTGCCGCTAGTCTGCAAGGAAAGTATCGCGATCGGGTTAAATTTCTGATGTACTGTTTTCAACGAATCTTTTGGAATCTTATTTTTGGTCATATCTTCTATAGATATGATACTTTATATTTAATTAGTGTTGCCTAAATGCGAGACCGAGACAAGTCTCAGCCTTGCAAACTCAGTCTTTGTCATGGTCTTGGTCTTGCGCAAGAGTCTTGCAGTTACCTATTAGCTTAGTGCTATAGAGGTATTACTGTATTTTCTTAGATAGGAGAAACCTAAGTAAGCCCGAATGAAAAATTAGAAGAGTTAAATGCAAAAGTATATTGGTTACACCAATTCTTTACATATAATATTTAAAATTGTCAAGCATTGGTAACTATTTTGTCTTAATTTTTATTCAAAAAATCGACTTTTTTACCATTCTTGGTCTTGGTCTTTCAACAGTGCGGCCTTAGTCTTGATCTTTCAAATTGTAATACCAAGACCGATTTTGGGCAACACTAATTTTAACTATAATATAACCCACTACATCACTGATTTCATCTTATAAGTTCCTTAATTTCTTTATTAGACAACTGGTGTTTGTTTGATATATACTAATCATTTATTTATTTTATTTGTTACTTTGTATTTTTGTATTTATACTTATTACAATCTATATTTTATATCTTTTGTAGCCCTGATGAAGACGTACATAAAGTGGGTCGAAACGTCGGCGTAATCAATATAATACTATTATAACATAAAGTATTTAATTTTACAGTTCCACCCCCCCTCGACCAACCCCTTCTCATATAATCACTGTCAATCATCTCCACAGCAATACGTTTACGTTTTAGAGCCCCTTGAGTCTGAAAAACACATTTTAGCCATTTATATGTCTGTCTATGCCAAGATCATCTCGGGAACTGGTTAACTGATTTTTTTGGTTCTTTTTTTTTTGTTTTGTTTTTTTGTAGAATTTTGACTATCGATGCCTGTGAAACAAATCGGGAGCTCCCTGCGGAATAAGAGAAAAATACGGTTTTCCAAAAATGACTGTAACGATTTTGAACACCTATTTGATTTTTAATCGTAAAATAAATTGATTACAAAATTGAGAACAAAGGTGACCTAAATAAATATTGGCCGTTTTGCTCCACTCCCAGAGCTTCAAAATAATAAGGTCTAATATTTTTGCAGGCTGCCTTTTTGTGAATAAACGGAAAATAAGTTGGTTTTCATGGGTTTTTAGTACCCCGTTGCATTGATTCATTTAACTAGAAAACGCGCTGTTTCTGAGAATTTCCATAAATAAAAAAATTGTGGGTTAAAAGATGAAGTCAGTCACAAAAATGTATACTCGTGTTAATAATTTGATTAAAAATGGTCTCCATTTTTTAATTTTGAATTAAATAACTTTTATTTTCTATTCACACCTAAGTGTATGCCATAAGGTCAGTTTAATAAAAATCAAACTTTGCTTTTGATAGTTATTTATTGTACGTCTCGCAAAATCTGCGTCTTCCTCTTCAGTAATCTAAAAATTACAACCAACACATTTTAGGTTCAATTTAGGTACCAGTCATTATTAAACAAATCGCATTTTTTTTTTTTTTTTTTTGGTTTGTAATTTAGTTCGTTATATTTAGTGTTATCCTCATATATATTTTGCATTTTAGAATTATATCTTTATTTTCCTTAAAAACTTGTTTCTAATAATGTTTACTTTTTTCCCTATTTCTTTTTTTTTTTTTTTTTGTTGAGTTTTAATTATTTAGTTGAATTTAGTTAATAATGATTGGTGTTTTAATTAAACCTAAAATATATTGGTTGTATTATTTTAGATTTCTGAAGAGGGGTACACAGATTCCCCTCAATGTACAATAAATAACTATCAAAAGTCAATTTTGATTTTTATTAAACTTACCGTAAAGCATGCACTTAATTGGGAATATAAATTAAAAAACGGTCTGTACCTCAGATTAAAACGTATAACTCGGATGAAATTTTTTAACTTGTGAGCGATAGATTGTTTAACCTCCATCTCTTTCTTAGGTAATAAGGAATCTATATAGAAAGACAGGACAACGTACAATCCTGAATTTATTTATTTATTTTAAACTTTCTTAGAGTATATAAATCTTCATTTCGTAACTGCCTTGTTATGAGTTTTCTCATTAAAAAAAAAAAAAAAAACATAAAATACAAACTTGATAACAATAATTTAGGTAGCACTGGATGAACTGGAGCGTGCATTTTCCAGTAGTTGGCTGGAGGCAGACATGGCAGTTGAGTTCATATTAATTATCTCTCTACTTCTAAAAATAACTTATCGCACTCTTTGAATAGTTATCAAGGTCTACGCTTCTTGTATCTGTAGAGACTATTTTTTAACTTATACAACTCATTTCATTTATACAATACTCAAGGATATATGCAACTTAATTTAGACTTGTATTTATATACCGATTTATGGCAGATTGAGTGAAATTATCGTTTAACGAATTAATAAAAAAAAAAACCTTATTACATTGTATGAATAAGAGTAAATTAGTCAGAAAATGTCGATCAGGAGCTTGGACTATTTCGTTTAGGAATGAGTTTTGCTTAGATATATATATTTTTTTTACATTAAATACACTTTATCAACAGAAAATATTTTATTCCTTTTGGTTGAGGTACATAAAAATCAAGTTAGTTAATTCATACTCAAGGATAACAGGTTTTAGATTTATTTACCTTAGCTGTTATGGAAATGAATATAATAAAATATATATTTGTTAAAATTAAGAAGAGTGTCCGACAAGATCCCAAAGAAAATATTTGGCATTATTTTAAATTAGTATACAGTTATATTCCCATTTTATAGTCTTCAATCAATTATAAATTATTAAATAGCATATACTGCATACCGAACGCAATCACAAGCAGTCTTCAAGTCTATTTTTCCATTACATGATATATAATAAAGATATTGAATAATGTTTCATGAAATTCTATTAGTCGATAAATATTCATGTTTCAGCGTTAAATTATTCAGTGAGGAGGGGGGCGGAGATTTCAGGAGCTCAAACTACACAATAGATGGCGGTGCGGTAGCTGAGAAGCCACGAAACCTTTCCACTGGTTACCTTGCAACCTTATACCTTTCCGCAGTCGAGGGCTTTAATAAAAAGAGGGTCTTTGTGATCCTCTTTCCTGCGGATTCCCAGTTATATATTAAATTATATTATATATTCTCTCCCTTAAATTTCCTTATAAAACGAAACTTGCCGTCAAGAGACATTCATTCTCCTTTAATAAGGAACCACGGTCTTTTAAAGGAACCGAATCTTAATAAGGAACCGCGTTCTTTTAAAGGAACCGAATCTTAATGGAGAAGTATGGTTTTTCAATTCAGCGCATTAGTTATTTATGAGAAAGAATGTTAATTTACGTACATACATCGATATTTAATTTTTTTTTTTTTTTTTGGTTCCTCTGCCTTGCAGGGTCATTGGGAACACCTTCAAATTAAACTCTGTTATAAAAAAACTATATTATGAAGAAATGGAACTTTTTTTGAAGCGAAAACTTCTTTAAGCACGCTTTGCACTTTTTTGTGAGTTGTGAATTGGACTGAGCTGTTATGCTCAGATATCCAACCTTCATTCGGATAAAGTCTGCTCGAGTCGATTAATTTTGGTATTTGGATTAAAATGTCTCAGAAACTAAGAATCGGACCTGTATACTGTAAGCAAGGGAAATTTCCAACATTTCATCGTATTTGTAATGAGCTATAATTCAAAGTTGTATTTTAACGTGGCACTGAGTTAAAAAGTTGGCTACTGTCTTTAGTAGCAGTAAAGCCGTTGAGAGAGTATCGCAGGGATCTCCAGGATTCCTGCATTTTCCTCTATAGTTGGAGGGAGAAGCCCGCTAAATTGCTAAATGATTGATTATTTTATATGTCGATTCCGTGAATTCGCAAGACAAATTTTGTTTAAAAAATATATATGCATAGATACTTAGATGTATAGAGAGTTAAAGCCACGGGCGGATCTAAGGGGGGAGTGGCTTTGGGGCTAAAGCCCCCCCAAAATGGTAAAATATAACCATATATTATGGAAAAAATTATCTCTCAATTTTCGTGTAATTACATTTAAAAGTACTTTAGGAATCGCTTAAACAAAATTTCATTTAAGTAGTTAGTTTCTTTCTTTTTTTCCTAAATAATTATCATTATTTTTATGAAAAAAAAAAAAAAAATTTGGGCTGAAGCCCCCCCTAAAATTAAATCCTGGATCCGCTAGTGGTTAGAGCAATATAATAACGATTGACTGGACTATTGGTAACTGTTTCCATGGTTAGTTTGGTTATTGGTCTGGTATTTTCAATGGCTAGTAATGCACTCGTCCAGAATAAATGATTCAAATTATAACAAAGAAATAATTTTCGATTTTAAGCAAAAATTTGTTTTAAGCTCCCATACGAAAACAGTTATTTTACCTTCGGTAGTTTGGAAGTTAAAAAAACAATTAATTATTGTTATGGGAACTAATGTGACTAGACTTTTATCTTATTAATTTATTTATTTATCAATTTCCCGAATTTGCAATGAAGTATCGTTTTAGGCGACTTGATTTTTTTTTCTTATTTTAAATAAATTCTTGGTTGAAGTGGCCTATGGAAAATTCCAATGTGATAGCGTTGTCTGAGCTCTATATAAATGGGAACGTCGCATCGTTAACGCGTTTCATTGTTTGCCAGTGTGTCTGTTTGTTTGTATATCTTTACTTCCGTTCTAAATATTTAATTAGATATTTTTTAATTTCTTAATTATACAGCCGGTTCTCGATAGGATAAAACTCCACAGCTCGAATTCTTCGATAACAGAAATTAGTTCCTGATACTTTCTTATCTAGTTTTGACATTTACCATTAAATTAAGGTTTTCAGTCGTAATCTCGAACGTCTGTTTAATGAAATAAAAATTAAGAAAAATAATGCTCTTCTTAAGTTGATACATACAAGAAAGTAAAAAAACACATAAATTATTAAGTCCCCTGTCCGTTCCCTTACAACCAGATCTTGATCTTCTGACATTTATAATTATTTTTAACAGATCTGTCTGTTTCCAAAACTCCTAAATTCTGCTATTCAAATTCCTTTTCACTGAGCAGTCCCCCTTCTTTTATTTATTTATTTTTTTAAAACTTCCGTTTTAAATCTTCGCATTTGATGTGCATAGGTGTTATTACATACTCGTCTATATTTTATCATAATTTTTTTTTTTGTCTCCTGAATGTACTGTTATTTAAATTTATTTAAAAATTGATTTAAAGAATAGATGTGTTTTCTATTATTTATTGGAGACCTGATTCTCGTTCATTATAGGAGTTTAATTTATTTTTTTCTTTTAACCCTTTTTTATAATACACGAATACTCTGTATCATTTCTAATTTATTTTGCATATAGTTTTAAGTATCTCATACATTGATGTTTGTTTTTTTAATTTCATATACAGTGGTAGTTTACACTAGTTTTTATATTAATTGTTGGAGACTAAATGCTCATTTATTAGAGGAGTCAGTACTTCAGGCTAAAATTTTATGGTTAAATTGTTGTTGTTCGTAAAATCCTTCGTAACAGATTCACTTTTGTCTGAGATTGAGCTCCATTTGTTGGCCTCCTCTTCTTCCTATACCAGGCTGTTTCTTGGGATTTAGCAGCTCATATTTTTCTGTTATAATTTCTGGTGAAGAAATAAAATGAGAGTGTGCACACTTAACCAATTACTGGAATTAACTGTGCATGAAAATTTTACATCAAAATGGAGGCCAATAGAATGGTGAAGTCAGAATTATAAAGAACTGTTATTTTTTTTAGTGGTTGATCCATGAACATTGTCTTTTCAATTTTATTTTTTCTTTCTAAGCAGCGATTATTTTTTATTACTTATATTCTGTTATGTAATCTTTTGTTTCTGTACAACTCTGTTATTCTTAGAGAACTTCGTCCAGAATAAATTGTTTCTATCCTATCTAATTTTTAGAAGTTTACTTATATATTAATTATAAAATTTTATGAGATATTTAATAACCGATATCTTACTATATTGTATATGGGAAACCATGACACTCTAATTAAACTGTTAAGAAATTATTTACATTTCTTCGATCTAAAAAACAGTTATATAACAAAGAGGAAAATGTTGCAACATTTTTATTTCTGCCATTTAATAGAGTTGGTATCGGAAGCGATTACATAAGCCGTTGGATAGAGATAGCACATGTAAATGTACTTCACATAAAACATCTTTATCTTCTCTAAATATCTTTATCGCCGCACTTTTATAGATTGATTCGATACACACCGTTATTGGCGACACAATAAAATTCCTGCTGTTGGTGTCAATTCTAACAAACCACTTCTTTTTCTTTTTCTTTAATCGAATACCAAGTTAGATCTTGGTAACTAATTGTCCAATTATAATTATTACAGAATTATAATGCAATATTAATCATTTATACTTCCTCACTACCAAAAGAATGTATGCTCAGATTTTTAAATTTCCACCCGAAATTTTTTTTCACTATTGAATATCATTCGACAAATATTTGTGTCCCCTCAACCGCAACTGTGCTCACGCTTTTCAGAATATTTAATATAATCCTATATATTATCTCTAAAAGTTTTTTTTTTTTTTTTATCGGTACGCCATAACTTCGTCAATTCTTCATCAAATCCAATGATTGACCACTCATTTTGAAGACATTCTTTTCCTTCACATGCGAAAAATATTCCCAACCCCTCGAAATTTTTGAAAAAAAAAAAAGTTATGTAGAAAAAGAAACTTTATTTGCGAATAGCTTAAAAAGTATGGATTTTTCTTGATAATTAGATTAGTAAGATAATTAGATAATTAGAAATATTACTAAATTACCTCAACAAAAAAAATCGGACAATTATTAACAAAGATACAGTCCATTAGTTTTTGTATACTTAATAATGTCTTCCTCTTTAAAGATATTGCATTTAGGAGTAGAATAGCCTACTACTGGTAAAAAATATTTTATTAAAAGCCAACGTTTCGACCCGACTTTGCAGGCCTTCTTCAGGGAGTTGTGTTCAGCTAGTTTTTGGCAGTTCTAAGTGAAACTCCCTGAAGAAGACCTGCAAAGTCGGGTTGAAACGTAGGCTTTTAATAAAATAGTTCTTACCACTAGTTAGCCTATTTATGACCGCAACCCCGGACCATCTCCTTCCTTTATAATGCAACGGTCAACTATTAAATATTCAAAATTCTACTACATTTTTTTTCCTGGCTTTTATTATTATTATTATTATTATTATTATATGGTTTTAATAATTTAAAATATCCTATGTTCGGGGCATTATTTTGTGTTTATTACTTTTATTATCTTTCCAGTCAGCGTTTTAAAATAGATTCTAGCAAAGCAATTTGTATAAATATTTTGGTCTATTATGTTTAATGGAATATTGTAATCGACTAAGGAAAACATATTAATTCCTTTTTTACATAATATAATACATAGGAACTACTTATTTCCATATTGTTTTGCTATTTCTTCAATAAACAAAATTTTCTGCGGATTTTCCGCACGGGCCAACTTGTATTCTATAAAATTAGTCAACACATTTTCCAGCTTATGTTAATATATCAGTTTTAATCATTATTTATTTATTAATGTGTATGTTTTAACCTTCAGAGATTCTTTAATACAACTAGTATTTTGTAATATCCACTCTTATACCGAGTATATCACCAATAAATTACCATTTACAAGGTGAAGGAAATAAACAGTCTCGACGAATCCGGGTTTTTAAAATCGTATTTAATCTTCTTTTGAAAAAGGATCACGATAAGAAAAAAATAACAACTTTTTTTTGCGAGAAGGTCGCTTGTGAATCGCTGTTATATCCATATTGATGAGCGTTTTTTCCGATGATCCTGAAGGTTAACACAGGATTCCAGAATTTTTCTTTTAGTTGTGGTTAAATGTATGCTCAGATTTTTAAATTTCCATTTAAATATGAATTTAACCCGTAAATTCTTTAACATCATTACTAACTAAAAAAAAAATATATATTTTTAATTTTTTTTTTTTTTTTTTTTTACAGGTGAGTCAAAAATAAGGACAACTTTGATGTTATAAGTAAGTATACCTGTATTAGTTATTGATGACCTAGCTTAGGAAGAGTGGTAGGTGATAGGAAGAATAGAAATAAAGATAAAGAGAGAGAAGGGACTTAATGCTTAATTAAACAAACCAGAGGATACCATTTTGTTAATCTAAGGTATCTTAATGCGCACATAACCTTATTTTATTGAAAATCAGACGCTACGAATACTTGAAAGCCTTTGAAAGAATGTTTAACAAATCAAAATGTTTTAAAATCAAAAAAGTGTTGAGTATAATTTTTCAGCTTAATCCCTGCATGAAAGGCTTTTTTAAGTTGTTTGCCTGTACACGAAAAGGTAGTACACGAATCAAGCAACTATTTTATTAATTTATTTCTATACAATATTCAGAGTTATATATCTTATTAAAAATATAGTTTTATTTTATCATAATTATAGACTACGATAATTTAGTATTTTCTATTCTAATATTTATAGTCCGTGGTACACATCCGTTTTATTCAAATTATTAACTTCCGACTGAAACTTCGTAAATAGCTTCATCTCATCATAACCTACAAATATTTTATTTAAGGAAATTCTCGGAATTGGGGCGTTTTCAATATGGAGGTCGGCAAATTTTATCTATTTAATTAGGTACTAAAAACTCGTAAATATCCATATCAATCGTAAGATAACTTGAGCACAAAGTCGAAAAAAAAGGTGGCATTAAAAAATATTGAGGCGTTTGGCCTCTATAACCTCTTCTTAGTATCTTAGAAGTACTGGTACTGGTAATATAACAACTCTAAAATAAAAAACTTGTAAATACCCATTTGCTTTCCACATGGATGGTAAGATAATTTGATCACAAAATCGATAAAAAAAGTGACCTAAAAAATATTGGGCCGTTTGGCCTATATAACCTCGATATTTTGACAGTGTGGGGGTGTCAGGTTACGAGAAAAAGAAGGAATTAAAAAATTGTAATAATTTCTCGGTTGTTATTTTTGATGAAAATACAGATACTCAAGAATGACAGAATATAAAATCACATAATTTTGCACATAGAGGTGAATCTCAACTCTATTCTAAAACAAACTTCAAATATATCTATATGCAATTAGAGATTATTAAGCAAGAAATTGTTTATAAAAGTGAGGTACCTATAGGATGATAAAAAAACATCGCGAATAATCCATGATTTAATGGAAAACACAAAGTAGCTTAGTTTGGCCGCTCAAAAGCCCTCTTGAAATCGTTTTGACCAAGACAAACTCGACTTATATTTGAAGGAAATTTTGTCTGGTATACAATAAACTAATTTTGTGTTATCACTTCGTATGAAAGAGAACATTGGACTTAACTCCTTTTCATTTCGAAATGGGCTAACACATCAAATAAAATTTTGGATTAGAAATTTTGTCTAGAATCACATCCCATACTTCGGTCATTAAGAACTGAGACAATGTATAGAATTTTTTTCAGCTTCATGAACCAAAATTTGTCACAATTTATATGAACTTTATTAGCTTTTTAGTGATAATTAAAGTAATATTCTTAAGGTAATTAAGTAATTATTAAATAATAAGTAACCAATTAATTAAATTTATCTTTTAAAATATGAATGGTCCAGACTGAAACGACAGGAACCCGCCTGACATTTCCGATTACTTTAGCACTTACTAGACAAACCCTATAAGCTTCCAAATAATTACAAAATACTCATATACATGACTATAATATGGCCTATTTGGACTTGCGGAGTTGAGCTATGGAGTTCCACTAAGCCATCAAATTCCTCACGTATCCAATCCTTACAATCCAAAATCCTTCGTAAAACCCTCAATGCTCCCTACTTTGTTACAAATAAAACCATCCATAATGACCTTAATGTTTCTTATATTTCAGATATAGCCCAATCGAGATACCTATCCTTCCATAATAAACTTCAAAATCATCCCAACCCTCTCGTTTCTAACCTTCCTTCCTCTTCAATTCCTGATAACCCTCCGAGGCGTCTGAAAAGAAGATGGCTCCGTGACTCCTAATTTAGATACTTTATTAGAGTGCTACAATTGAATAGTTTCTCAACAAGTGTTTTCACGTCATTATATCCATATGTTAAATTTATTAAATATATTTCTTTAATACAGTTGTAAATATCATTAAGAAATTTAATGTGTAAGAAAAAATTAATGTTTATTGAAAGTAAGCTGATAAGTGAGGATTATGTGATGCACATGCCAGATTTTTTTATTTTAAATAAAATTTTATAGTTGCTGTTTTATAAAAATTGCAGAACATACTTGTGTAGTATATTCCTTTGCGGGAGAAAAGCACTGACGTTCAAGTACGCAGTTTATAAAAAAATTAATTAAGCACTAAGCAGCAGTAATTACTAAGGGACCTCTTTAGAACGTTGCCTAACTTAAGTATTTCTTTTTTTGGTCGGCATCTTTAATAACTTTAGCCGCTCAAGAAAAAGTACGACGCAGCTCAACTTTCTCGCTCGAACCAAACCGAGTGAAAAAGTAATTGAATTAATTGCTATCTAAGACTTTATCTTCCATCTCGTACCGAATAAGGTACCCGAGGAAATGCTGAGTTAGATTCTGGAGCACCTCTGCAACGGTTCTGCACGTAATTGCACGTCTTCTGGGTCGGCAAGATCCATTTGTTTGAGAGCTCGATTGCATAAGTCGAGGAGGAAGTAGTTTAGACGATGGTGCACTAGACCATTTAAAGGTTATACATAGGAAATTGAAAACATCGAAAATATACGCTTACTTCGTTGTAATTAAAATAGGCTTCAATGGTTTCTGTAAACCTTTTCCGGCCTACTTTAAACTTTCTCTTATACTCAAGAGAAAAGAGAATGTCAGAAACTTTTTTTAAGATCTAAAGTAAGTTTTCCCATTTGAATATATATTCTCTCTATTATATAAAAAAGTTTTCAATGTATGTCATATTTTATTTTATGTTAGTAATAGGAGCATAGGAGGTTATAGGAGCTGATTAGCGCTAATTACACAGCTTTTTATTTAATTACATATGTGTTGAGCTCCTACTCTCCTAATACAAAATAAAG
Source organism: Nezara viridula (assembly GCA_928085145.1). Classification (NCBI taxonomy): domain Eukaryota; kingdom Metazoa; phylum Arthropoda; class Insecta; order Hemiptera; family Pentatomidae; genus Nezara; species Nezara viridula. The sequence continues at coordinate 147,840,974 of OV725080.1, read as the reverse complement.
ATTTTAGAATAAAAATTTAGTGCGGTGAACACATCACACAAATTTCACTTACCGCCCTCTTCTTAGAAGAAATAAGTATTTTTAGACAAAAGGAAAGTGAAAATAAAAATTACATACGCTATATTGATTTATATTTCATTATGGGTAATTTTGTTTTTATAAGTACCCTTATACAAACAAATTTTAATATGTATATCGCTGTAACCAATACAATTAAATAATAAATAATACCAACAATAGCATCTCTAAAAACCGCCTATGTATATTTACATAATATTGTCGGAGCCCGTATTATATTAAGTTCATGTTTTACGTTTTGCAGCGTGTTCTAATCTTTTGGGCTCGGGTGGGCTTGTGTTCGTTTGGTTCCTTCATTACAACTATTCTCCGTTACGATCTCTTATTCCTCCTTTAATTAAATAAAGCTCTTTCGTATTTTATATTTAACCATCTTTTATATTACAGATTAACGTGAAATGGTCAATTGTTTCAAATAATAATTATTTAAAGGTACTTTAGAAGAAGCTAATATTGAAAATTAGCCATTTAAGCCCTGTTACAGAACATCAATCATAATAAAAACTACATTTTATTTACAACTGCTTAATTTTACACTGATCTGATGAATTTAATCAAAATTCGTTAGAGCCGTTTTCGAGAAAATCGTAAAACTGTTTTTAGTCCATTATATGAAGTGCCACTTCCGATTTTAAGGAAAAAGTTGACGTCATATCTAAGGCATATACCTATCTTAAATACGTAATATCAGTTTCGTAGGACTTTTCGTTTTTAAGCTAGACTGTTAACACACACACACACAGACCATTTTGCAGGACTTGGTTATTTGGATTCAGGGAACCTTAAAACGTGTATTTCCGTTAAAAACTGAGAATCGAAAATTTTCACAATTGCAATACTTTCCTTTACTATATATTTCATACATAGGTAAGTGAAAGTAATAGAGTAGATAGAATAAACTTAAAGTAAAATAAATTAGGTAGAATAAAAATAAAGGATATATAACAACGGTAACAAATTTAGAAAATTATGAATAAAATAATAACTGTATTGAAATAAATAATAATGGCAACAAAGTAGGGACTAATGAAATAAAGTAACATAAGAAATGAGAAACAAATACAAATATGAATGCCTGAACTTTATACAGAAACGTCGGCAAAAATAAAATTAAATATAATTTATTTAATTTTTTTTACTGAACACTAACCTAATTTTTGTTGCTAATAATTTTTGTTTATTATTTTGAATAATGAACCATTATGATCGACCAAAAAAATCAAAAACTTAACACCCTCTCAAAAATTGAGGTTTCACGTTTCAGGATACGTAGAATTCGAAAAACGAATACAATTTTTTTTGTCCGCCCGCATCCGCGCATTTCCTCCGAAATTACTTGACCGATCTTTTTCAATTTTTTATATTGTATATGGTTTTCTAAAAGTTTACGGAATTTCCTAAAAAACAAAAAAAAGAATCGTTAAAATTGGACAATTAGGAGCAAAGATTTTCTCTGGTTTTTTTTTTTTTTTTTTTTTTTGTATGTCCTACTGCAAAGGTTATATCCTTTATTTTGATTTTTGAATGTGCATATTATTTATGTTAAAAAAAAAGTTTAGTCTAATTATTGGAATCACCTTTTATTGATTTTTCTTTGTAATTAGGAAGGTAATGTTACTTTAGATGTATAATTGTTTGGAAATAATAAACCATTGTGAAATAGTTTGCAGCGTTTTTTTTTTTTATAGTAAATAATAATTTTTATTTCTTTACAACTTTTTGGGACAATAAAAGGAGCTTATCAATTTAATAATCGATTTTAATAAGTCTTGGTTACATGACTTTTGTAAATCGATTATTGAATAGGTCAAACAAGATCAAGCCTTATACGTACATACCTAATTTTCTTTTTTATTATCTATCAGACATCTTCCTGACATATGTTTTATTTCCATCCCACCTTTGATCCGACCTTTTCTTATTGAAACACACGTTCTTTTCGCGTTAGATTAGCTATTTCAATCGTCTCCGTAATAAAAATATAAACAAGTAGGCAGATAGTTTCATTATAATCTCTTGACTTTTACTGATCGAAATGTTTAATGCCACGGTTGCCTCAATATCATATCAAGGTTGCACCTAAGAAAAGAGAACGTTATAGCCGGTAATAATTATTTGAGGGCACTCGTGTAGAGAAATGTCAAGGAATGTCAGCTGCTGGCAAGGCCGCCGAAGGAGTTCTACCACTTGGATCTGAAACCTTGAGATGTGGAATTATCTCGAGAAATGCGAACCCCTCGATAGAGTTCATCGCCGCTCCGGACAGTCTCCAATTAACGGCTAGAACGAATGGCGAATCAACAACTAGATGATTATATATTCTGATTCGGAATAGAAATATGATAATTGCACATCATTAATACAAGTTCCGAGCTAACCCTTCGTTGTAGCTAATAGTTGATTAGCTTCGATCTTGTTCAAGGCTGTTGTTTGCGCGAAATGTTTTCGCGAAATAATCGTCTAAAACACCATCTAGAGTCGTTGAAGAAAAGTATTTTTTAATAAGAATTCAATCGAAAAACCTTGAAAGTTAATTGTGAATTTAGTAATTATTAATGAATGCACAATTAACTTTCGCCTTAGAATGAGGACAAGTGATTGGTGTTACTTGTCCTTATTTGTTGTTGAAGCTCTTATAAATATTCAACGGTAAAGGTAAAACATAGGAAAGTTTATTTGTTTAAACATCATGACATAATAACTTAACGGACCAGTAGCTATATTGAACATAGCTTTTCTTTAAAGTATCATTTGCAGTCACTGTACATAAAACGCAGGTACAAACTTTGAGTCATATTGGATTCGACATATCGTAAGGCTTTTTCTCCTCAAGACAATACATGTTATCTCGATAATATTGCGAATTAAAATAGCTTATCGTTAACCAGTGCTGGTCTTAAACATTTGGTGAACCCGAACCAAGAAGAATACTCTCCTCAAAAAATTTAATTTACATGTTAATTTTTAAGTAAGTAATTAAAGATATATTAAAGAAAAAAGATGAGCAATAAGGTTACAATAATACAAAATAGTTGTTACGAACAACGAAGTACGAAACAACTAAATGAAATTGCAAAAGAACAATAAATTACAATAATAAAAGAATATATATATATATATATATATAAAGAAAAATGAAACATTGTTACATAATAAATGACTACCCAGCGTCTGATTGAATTGATACATTTTTTTTTAAAAATGAATTACTTCATCTAAGTAAGAAATTACTAAATGTTCGTAATATTCCTAACGTTCAACCATGTTTCTGAATTCTTAAAATAATCATTACGAAAATTGAAAAATCGAAAATCAAATCAATCACATTCATAAACAATAATGTATTTTTAAAAATATGAATATGATTAAATATTAATAGGATGATTCTTTTTCTTTTTTTTTTTATATTTGTATTTGCCTATATCTTAGAGGGTCATAGGCGGTGACTCTTAATTTTTATATCCTATTTCATATTTTGTTTCAATTAAATATTATAAGAGAATGACGACATCTTCTTCTCTGTCTCCCAAAATATCCTTCAATGTCGTGGACAACTTTAATTTTTGCCTTTTATCTGCTTATTGAGGACACTCTTATTATTAGTGTTTAATTGTCACATTTTTGATAGGTGGGTGTGTTTAGACCTCAGAGAAGGTGTCCGTGTGTCCAAAAAGTGTCCAATTCCTAAGACAAAGCTTTGGTGGGAAAACTTGACCGCGTAAAACAGTATTAAGGCTTCCTATTCCTTCCGATTTTATTTTAGTGGCATAACATAACGCTGCTATATTATCAGTTAAACGAAACAACTCTTTTGTTCTCAATCAGATTGAGAACTGATGAGTAAATATTTCCCCGACAATGACGTTAGAATAGGCTACCAGCTGTCGGGTGAGAGCTGTTGGCGTAGATACACTTCGAACAATGGCTCTATTTCAAGGTTAATTTCTTTCAACAGAATATTCCTGTCTTTAATTTTATTATAATGCTAATCCGGAAAGGTCTTGACGTATACGATGAGCGCCGTTGAGAATTGAAATCCCTGATCGAATTCACATGTAGAAGTTCACATCGAATGTGATCTAAACCAAATTAGGATGTTGAATGAAGAAATATTCAAAAATAAAATTCTATTTTTACCATCAATATATAAGCACTGACTTTGTGCAAAAATGCTGCAAAGTACTAATTATATTATTTAAAAATTAAATCTATTAATATTTAATCATATTTTTATTTTTAAAATACATTTTTTATGAATGTGGTTGATTTAATTTTCAATTTTCGTAATGATTATATTAAGAATTCAGAAATATGGTTATATGCTAGGGATATTACGAAAATTAAGTAATTTCTTACTTAGATGAAGTCATTCATTTTAAAATATATATATATATATATATATATATATATATATATCAATTCAATCAGACGCTGAGTAGTTATTTATTATGTAACAAGGTTTCATTTTTCTTTATACATCATTTATATGATTTTAAGTCTTTGAGATGTATTTAATTTTTACTAATACTGAACGCACTCCTCTATAAATTATATTCTTTTTTTATTTTATTTTGTTTTCTCCTATCTATCTACGGCTTAGTATATAGATTATAATACTTTTCTAATGTTTATAATACCATTATAAGTACTCATTTGATCATATTAAGGTACAGATGTAAATCATTTATTGTAAATGTTTATCTGTTTTTTTTTATTATTATCTTTTTCATTACTACAATGCTTTGCCCACAAAAGTAATTTATCTTCTTTTTCCAATTTCGTTTAGTTATTTCTTATTTTATTGTTTGCAGCTATTTTTCATTATTGTAACCTTATTGCTCATCTTTTTTCTTTAATTTATCTATTTGGTTATGTAAATACTTCTCTTATTATTTATGTTTTAGTTATTCTTTTATTTTAATATAGAATTTGGCTACATTCAATGTTAATTTTTATGGTCAATATTGTTATTCTTAAGGGACTTTGCCTCAGAATAAAGTTGATTCTTCTATTCTATAATTTATTTTTAAGATATATTAACATAAAACATTATTAAGATTTAGCAAATCAGAAGGTTCGAAGCCGATTATTTAAAAAAAAAAATTATTTTATTCATATTGCTTTCTTACTGTTAAAAGAAAGGAAGCAATAGGCTTTGTGTTCATGTGCGGGCTATTACTTTTTTTCTATTATTTAGAAAAATATATTTTCTTCAAAATCGAAAATTTTTACAAGCGTTATACGTTTTACTAAAAAAAAAAAAAAAAATTTAAAAAAAAAAAAAAAAACTGTTTTAGTTAACCCGATTTCTAAAAACCAAATTCTGAAATTGTCGTTTCGGTATCATGTAGGCTCATACATCAATGTCATCAAATTCATACGCACCCATAAATTTATTTTCTTCGACACTTATATTTCGAAAACGGCTTGGTCGTTCGATTTAACTCAACATAGTGCATAAATTATCCACTACCGATTTTATCAAATTATGTATACTGAACAAACGTTTTTTACTATATGCATATATTTCTGAGTTTTTCTAATTACATTTAGTTATTCATTTTTTTTTTTTTCAGATCCTTACATCTTGTGATGTTTCTTAATCAGATAACCCTGAAATTTTAATCTTATCTGATTTTTTTTGTATTACAAAACTGTTGTTATCAGTTTCTCGATGGAGTGAAGCATACGTATCATATTTGTGATCGCATAATTTTTTTTATATTTCTGAGGATAACATTTATTTTTACTTTTTTTTTTTTTAATAATGTTACGATTTTCTAATGTCTTGGAAAATTATATCGGTATTTATTAACTGACCAATATGCTGTTCTAATTATTCGCACGATCACTAGTAAATTAAATGATTTATAGGAATGTTTTAATTAGAAATTTTTGTGATCAGAACAGAAAAAAACATGTTCACATATATGGAGAAAAGAAAAAAAAAAAAAGAGGGAGAAAAAAATACAGTTACTAGCTACACATCAGCATACAACATACACATAAATGGAATGTTGCGTGATCATAGCACAGGAAGGTTATATAGGTTATATAAGCTGATTAGGCGAGATAAAAAAAAAAAAAAAATGAGCATACCTAAAATGTAATAATATAGAAATGTCTTATTAAATTAAATTAATAAATATTATATTTGTAGGCTATTCCGCAAGTAATATTATTATAAACGAACATATAGCTCAAAAAGGTGCATACATGAGGAGGGCAGTGGATCTTTGGTCGACTAAACTAAACTAAGTTCTGTTTTTGAAAAAAATCATAAATAACTCCCAATTGTTTTTTTATCATCATACAACTATAATATAGATACCCCACTTTAGCTTTAAGTCAATATTAATTAGGCTGATGTTAATTTGACAAAAGCTTGAAATTGACCTCACGTTCTTGAAAAAAAAAGGTTATCCAATCACCTTAAATACAATTTTTTTCAGCAAAAATGGCTGAAATTAACTGTTATCATTACTAAAACTTTTATTTCTTGTTTTTCCTTGATACGGGATGTATTGTAATAATTACCCCAAAACACCTTTTATTTATAAAAATTAAAAATAATGATTTTACAAATATTTTTCGTGTCAGGTGGTTATGAATTGTGTTTTTGTCCAAGATTTCTGTCATAGGAATTGAAACGTATTTATGATGTTTTTAGCCCTAATATTTACGTTTTCATAAAAATTATTGAAGCAAACAGTAGGTTTCTTTATTTTAAACGTAAATTTTATTAAGAAACATTATTTTTATCACTGATAAATACGTTTCAATTCCTATTATAGAAATCTTTGAGAAAAACACAATTTCATAACCACCTCGCCCAATATTTTTGTAGGCCACATTTTTTCTCGACTTTCACCTTCTTTCAATCCAAATGGATATTCGGAAGTTTTTCTTATTAAATTAATTAGATTAATGAAGATGGGTCGTGGGTGAATGTATCTTCATTTTCCTTAATTCAGTTGTTAGTAAAATTGTTGGTGTCTGTTTTTCAGATCTTTCATTACTCCTGTCTGTTTGTGTACCTTTAACACGATTATCTCTTGCTTAAATTGAAGTAACTGCAGAAAAATAATTCTAGAATAAAAAATGTGTATCATATTATTTAATAAATATTTTATCCAAGAACGCTAGATGGTAATTTAAAATTAAAATTCGCTAATCTATCATATTTCATAATGGATCAAATACCGCTTTCATAAAATCTAGATTTTATTTCTCCTGATCCAATCATTTCTTCATCTTGAAATTGGTCATGAATCTCACTGGTATCTATCTATCTGAATAATATATATTTATGAGTATTTTCATTGATAAAAAATGTGAAGCCATCTGTGGAATGTTTAACGGATGTTAATAATTTGATAAAAGATTTCTGTAGCGCAGACTAATACTCATTGACTTATATGTTGATTTATAGTTAACAAGTTATTTCCATTTATTTATTTTTTTCCATTATTTTATTACTTTAATATCTGTTTATTTATCCTTTCTAACAAATTAGTCATATGTTTGCTTTCTTTTCCTCTGTTATCGTTGAGCAATAGTGCCTTAAATCGATGAGAGATTGGCAGCTGAAATGTGAGAGGCGGAAGAGAATGACGACACCTAAGGTCTTCGCCGTCATTGTATACAAGCCATTAGCTTCTAGATTTATAGAGTCTAAATCTCTTAACTGCTCAAAACCAGCTGCCAATGGCGTCTGTGGAAGTGCCTTTAAGATCGTATAAAGCGGGCTGTAAAATTTCACTACAGTAAACACTTTTCTTCGTATTTTTCCCATTTTAAATTTCCTCTTTAAATTGATATTTAGTAACTCATATATTGTTGCTGTCATTCATTATTCAGTACTTATCAGTAGAGAGTCCAGAATTTAATTTTAGTAGGATAGTCCACGGGAATGGGGAAAATTTCCCTTTCCAAAAGTCTGCAGTACCCCACCATTACATTTCAAAAAGGAGTCCTTACGGCGAACTATATGTATTTCGATGGTTTGGTGAGTAGTCACTAATAAATCTATTTTTTTCCCCATATATATAAAGTTTTTTATGTCCTGTGATGTCTTATGAATTTTAAATAATAGCTCATTGTAAAGAGGATGAAATGATGTACAATCCTCTTGCTTACAGTATACAGGTCCTATTTTTAGTTTCTGAGATATTTTAATATCTTCAATAAAACTCTTTATTTGGTTTTCGACACTATTTTTCCCTTCCCCTCTCTCTAACACGGCGTCGCATTAAGATAGAATTTTGAATAATAGCTCATTACAAAGATGATGAAATGGTGACCATTTTCCTTGACTACAGTATGCAGTTCCGATTTTTAATTTTTGAGTTATTTTAAGTCATGGGCAAAAACAATTCAATTAGTCGACTCCAGCCGATTTTACCCGAGCTCAATACAATACGGCTCAATATAATTTTTTCTCCACAAAAAAAGGTGCAAAACGTACCTAAATAAGTTTTTATTTTAAAACGGAGTCTGTACGGCGAACTATATGTATTTCGATGGTTTGGTGAGTAGTCACTAATAAATGTATTTTTTTTTCTTTCTCCCATACATATAAAGTTTTTTATGTCCTGTGATGTCTTATAATTTATAAATAATAGCTCATTGTAAACCTGAAATGAACAATCCCCTCGCTTACAGTATGCAGGTCTGATTTTTAGTTTCGAGATATTTTAATCCATATCTTCAATAAAACTCCATATCTTCCATATTATTTGGTTTTCGACACTTTTTTTCCCTTTCCCTCTCTCTAACACGGCGTCGCGTTAAGATAGAATTTTGAATAACAAATATGATGAAATTGTGATTATTTTCCTCACTTACAATATGCAGGTCCGATTTTAAGTTTTTGAGTTATTTTAATCCATGTGCAAAAACACTTCAATTAGTCGACTCCAGCCGATTTTACTCGAGCTCAATGTAATATTCTCTCCATAAAAAAAGGTGCAAAACGTACCTAAATAAGTTTTCATTTTAAAATTGAGTCTGTACGGCGAACTGTATGTATTTCGATGGTTTGGTGAGTAGTCACTAATAAACGTTGTTGTTTTTTCTTTCTCCCATATATACAAAGTTTTCTATGTTCTTTGATGTCTGAATTAGTGAAACCTTCTCATATTAGCGAAATATTGGAATAAATGCCCTCTTGTATGTCCCTTTTTGAGCTACATGTTCATTTATAGTAATATTACTTGCGGAATAGCCTACAAATATAATATTTAATTTTATATTTATTAATTTATTTATTTTATTTAATAATACATTTCTATCTTATTACATTTTAGGTATGCTCATTTTTCTTTCTCTTCTAATCAGCTTATATAATCTTTCTCTGCTATGAATTAGCAACCATCCATTTATGTGTATGTTGTATGGAAGGCTTGCTGAGTTGTCGCTAGTAAATGTAAAATTCATTTTTATTAGTGCCTTTATCTCAAGTTCTACTATTACTTATACTATTTTTACTAATTCTCACCTTTCTCCTAGCTTAGATCCAAATCGAACATAGCTTAGAGCCGTTTCTGGAACATCTTAGAAAATACTTACGTGTGCAACCTAAAATACTGCACAGAATTTAATAAAATCGATACAGCATCTTTATTTCACCAAAACCCACTCCTCGTTCAATTTTGAGCCACATCGATCGAACCTTTTTTGAAATATTAGCATATTTATTAAAATAAATATGCGCGTACGTAATCGGAAGTACTTTATGAAATTGATATGCTACTATCTCGGCATAATCTCTGAAAATTTCATGAAAATTGGATAAACGCTAGTAAGTTTTATTCCCGTCACATCGATTTGACTATAGACAGACTGACGCCGAACCAAAATTGATTCTTGATGTATGAAACGTAAATTCCGTACTGGAAATGTTCGATTTTGAGCACACATTTTTTTTTTAACCTCCCTCACGAATACAAAACTTTCCTACTTTAGTAAGTGAAGGAGCAAAAATATGCCTGTAAGCAATACTCGTGAATAAATTATTATTCGTTAGGTGGAAGAAGGATTAAAATTCTACTCACTTTGTAAGAAATCGATCGTTGTAGATGCATCAATGAAATTAATTATATGATCTGTTCCAGGGAAAATCGATTTAGCTCGAAGTAAAAAATAGTTAAATGATCGATTTATTTCGATTTCTTCTGTAGACAAAGTGATATTTCTTAAAATTCTGCGATCATTGAGAAAGTTCCTCTCCAAACATTATCTCTGAATCCTATCCTGTTAAAGGATATGTTATTTATATAAACCAATATATAATTTTAGCAGGCTTGAAATTTAGTAATTCCGCAGTATTTATTCTCGAAGAAAAAAAAAATATGTGTATGAAATGATATTTTAAGTTGTTCTGGAAGGAATGTTCAAATAAAAAGGTAATTATCAATTAACAATCCTTTTTATAGATTTTTTTTTTTCTTGAAACGTGCCTTTTGTGAAAAAAATTGGTCATCTAACCGAAAGTAGTCAACGGGAATTTTGAACGATCTGGGTATCAACTCTCACAATCCATGAAAATCCCAATAAATCGAATTAAAAGTAGTTGCAATCACATCGATTCGATATGTTTCCATCTAATATATACCTAGATTCTATAGTTAGTATTAACTAAGTAATATAGTTCAAGCTTAAACTGTTAGCTTAAATAACTTTTGAATTCTCTCTGTAATTTGTAAATATCTTCAACCCTAATAATAAATATTATTGATGCTTAAACATTAAAATAATAATAAGTTAAATAATGAATGAGATGGAATGCTCCATATCCAATTATTTTGCCTTTAATGACTTCATATCTTAAGAGCTTATAAATGTTTCTTAGAAGTGTAATTTTCCTTTTTGTGCATTAATACCTGTTTTCCTTTCATCGATTAATCAAGTGTTATTGCCACTTTTAAATCGAATTGCGACTTTAACTTTTCATGTTGTAATTTAATAATAAAATATCACAAGTCATTTTCGAATTGAAAAAGTTGAATGGTGCATTGAAGGAGAAAGTTTGAAAGTAAACTTAAATTACAGAAGATGCCTAACTGAAGAAATGATAATGCTTTGTGCTCAAACGGTAAGTTAGAAATGGCCATTTGGACTTGGTATAGCGTCTGAGAAAGTTACTAAAGATCGCGTGCTAAGACGGTTTGCTGTTTCCATGGAAACCCTTTGCTTAAATATCAACTATCTTTTTTTTTTTAATGTTTATAATAAAATAAATACTTATTTAAATATATTAAAACAGTCAAGATTCTGGATAATGCTTTGTCCTAGGAATTATAGTTAAGTACTTTGGTTTTCAAACGTCAGAAGATATCACTACAGACTTTTAAGTTTATTGAACATCTCAACAAATCTCAAATCAAAAGTGTACAATGCTATGATAAAGCCATTTTAAATACATAGCTGTGTGATCTAGGCATAAACCAGCCTTCTAGAAAAAAAATACCGAGAAATTTGATCAGATTACTAACACATGGTGAAGAAAGACCAATAAAGAACTGCTTACAGTTGGTCAATCAATATCTCATGATGTGAAGATAAGAAAGTTAAGATGGCCGGGCATATAGCTCGGTGGAATTAACACTAATAAATGCCTCAATAGATGGCAAAAGACCACGCGGAAAGCCAACAAGTAGATGGATAGATCGAATCAACAAAATGCAATAGAGTTAAATGGAGCTAACTATTTTTATAAGTTATAAATGAATCTTTTTATTGAGGTATATTTTACCACACTTAAAGGCACTGGTATTTGAGCTATTAGGCACATTCTTACCATATTTACAATGCAATAAAATATATAAAAATTGTGTACATTAAAACAAAAGTAGAAACTTTAATAAAAACAAAGAAATATAACTTGAAGTGAAATAAAATAATATAGAAATTTTTATGGAAAAATAGTAATATTAAAATAAACTAAACAAAATAACAAATAAATTAAATAAATATTAATGATAATAAATAATTACTAATGAGTAAATAAAAAAAAACTTTTGCCACTGAAAACCATGAAGGGTCTTCTTGGGTTCAGTATTATTTAGGAAAAGCACTGTTGCTTGGTCTACGGTTGTGCAAGGAGGTGATTTGACCGAGATCACTCTCAACCGCCAGGTTTTTTCCCTTAATCAATTATTTCAATGAAGGGTACCCACTTTATAGAGGCTGGGTGTGCCCCAGGAGGGTCTACTTACCCAGGGTCGCTCCACGGCCAATGAAACAGAATAAATAATTTTTCTGCCATGAGCCGGGATTCGAACCTGGGATCTTTAGCATTGGAAGCTCAGTAAATGAGTAAATAGATTTAAAAAAAAAAAAAAACTGACTGTTTTACTTAATTACAATCAGCACAGAGAGCTCGGATACCATACCTTTCCCCACGTGTGAAGGAAAAAGCGAGACTCTTAAGAGATCCCAGTGCTTCTCTCTCAGCCGCGTCACCTGCTTGAGAGTCCAGTGGAGACTAAGTACATGCAGCTAACTGGGCGAAGCCTGGTTAAGGTTGGAAAAAGATCTATTTTAAAACAGTCATATTTTTTAAACTTTTGGTTTTATATATAATGGAAAGATTCAAATAACAAAACCACGAGTAACTCAAAATGTCAATGAATCGCATTTAATACATAAATTAAATGTATTATTACTATTTGATAATAATAACTGACACATCGGCCGAGGATGCCTTGCCAGGACAAAATATGTTTCTAGGACGACCTCTTATGGTACCACTCTCGCTGCCTTAACTGGTCACAGAGAGCGGACCCAATTGCATCGCCAATGAGCAACCGAAATCCATCCGTCATTTTTGATAGATTGCTCCAGCCGGAGTTTTCCAAAATGGTCTGGTGGAATAAGTCAATAATCTACATAACAAAAGGTGTATATGTTTGTTCTGAAAATTTCAGTTGATGACACAACAGAGCATTAAAATTAATGATATGTCCATTCATCGAGAGTTACGGCATATTATGTTAAACAGATATAGTAAATCCAGTGATAGTATCCTTTCTTTTTCTTTCAATTTCGTGGGACGTTCGCGTATATCGGTTGGTATATAATTAAATTCTCGTAACTCCATCATATGAAAATCATAAAACACCATCCTTGATTCTCAATAAAAGCTTTTGTTTGAAGTTATTTACATTATTTGATTAGGCAAATACATCGGCTTCATTTCAAAAACCTCAATGAATGACCAGAGAATGACCGCGAAAAATCTCTTGATTTTATTAATTAAATTTCAAATTAAGGTTGCACCACGCTTTGATAAGACCCATTCTAATATACGACTGTTACACTTGAACGCTAGTACGCTAGACAGAAGTATTAAAAGATTTAAGAGGAAAATTCTCCATGCTGTAATCGGAGCGATGTGGGATCAGTTTACTAGCACATGCATAAGAAGGATCTATAAATAGTCCAGTAAATTTAGATATTGAACCATGATTAAAAAAATAAATATGAAACTTGTCAGATATTGTTTATTACCCTCCTCATGATAACTGGTAAAAATTCCCAAAGAATCCTGCGTCGAATTTCATGGGAAGAAGGACACAAAACAGATATTTTTTTTTTTTTGAGAATATCTCAAAAACTATGAGGTTTTCAAAAAAAATGTTCAGTCCAATATTAAAATACTTTAAAATTTCTATAAAAATGTCACTATACATTTTTTTAGTAAAATCAATGGTTACGAAGATATTTACAATATTATATTTATTGTATTTCCACTTTAAGCAATAATTGCTCCAAACCACGAAATTGTTGTTGTTCATAGTACAAGATACTATTTTGAAGTTTAATTCGTTTTTCAATATTTTCTAGCACTCAAATTATTATTCAAAGTTTTATTGTTTTGAAGATTATAAGAAGTCATTGACAACAGAATTATATTGTGTTGAATTATATTATATCCATTCGATCAATGGGAAATTTAGTGATACTGATATGAAGTTTGGATTGACATTGATTTTATATAATTGTTATTACGTGATAGCAAACCTTAAAATCTGCAATAAATTTCTATAAACCCTGGTCTGATTACATACAGAGAACTAGAAAATTTAAACTTTGTATTTTTTAACCAAACCACGTCTGTCGAATAAAAAGCTATAAACAAAAAAAATGTTTAATTTAGGTTAGAACTAATTATTTCATTGTAAACTAGATAAAATTTAAATTGAAAGAAAGTAAGCTTTGTCTTTTTTAAAACCATTTGATGGGAACTTTAAAACAGTTTAACTACGGTAAGTTCGGTTTTTTCATAAAATCAAGGATTCTTCGCGATTTTTTTTATAACCACCTTACTGGACTAAAGATACTTAAGCTTTGTGGAGGGGGAGGGGGACATTGACTTTGACATTAATCCTCCGCCCTCACCCCTGGCCCGAGAAAGTTTCATATAGCCTAAGAGAAAAATGCTACTCTGAATACCGAGCATCAAGTATTTTACTCAAATTGAATCACTATTGAGAATTCAATCACTACTTCAGTTAGTCATTTGACATCAACTGAAGTAATAATTAAATTCCTTGGTGCTCAAAAAAGGTCAGCATTTTGAGTAAAATACTTGGTACTCAGTACTCAAAGTAGCATTTGTCCATCTCGGCCTAAATGCGATGACAAAAAAATAAAAATCGTGGAGGCCGGAAGCTAAATGGATCTATGAAATCAAAAAAGATGTTTGCAGAGCTTCATGAAATGTTTTCTAGACACAGCTTAATGATTCCTTGAATTTTAGAAATATATAAAAAATAATGAAGAGAAGAATAGTTGGAGTGATCAGTCAAATAAGAAGGCAAAAATAAATGATAATATTTATTTTGACATTTTCCGACGTTTCGAATAGAATATTTATATATATAACAATTTTCTATATAACTATTCTATTTACTATATCTTAATTTTACTATTTATTTCCATTTCTTATATAACTTCATATTTTTCTGTTTTACATTTTATTCTAAGATTCCTATTTTAATACTAATGTCATCTTTTTTTATTATGTTTACTTCATCATTCCCCACTTTGTACCGGTTATTATCATTTATCATTTAATTATCATTAATTTAATTTTTTTATCTACACTACTTATGTTTCTCATATCTTGTTATCTGGTTGTTTTCTTAGCCCTTATGATGGCCTGAACTTCAGGTCGAAACGTCGGCAAATGTCAAAATAAATATTATCATTTTTATTTTTGCCTTCTTATTTTACTGATCACTCCAACTATTCTTCTCTTCATTATTCACGACAGTCAACCATTTACCCACAATTATATAAAAAATACGTTAGCTCAGTCCGGTATAGATTTTTCAAAGAATTAATTTTCTAAGACCTCGTTATTGTGTTATTACATAAAAAAAAAAAAACTCAGTACTTGTTAAGAACTTCTGTTTCAAGGCCAACTGCAAAGAGGTGATCGGGCCAGGATCACGCTCAACTGCGTGATCAAGGTCCCCTCTTAATTAATTATTTTATTTATAGTAGCCACTTTATAGAGACTGAGTGTGCCCAAGGAGGCTCTCCCGACCCCCGTCAATCCACAACTGATGAAAAATCATTTGACACTAGCCAGATTCGAACCCAAGACCTTGAGCTTTCTAGCCCCATATAATCAATATTATATGGTTATATAATATTGATTTCGTATAATTTCAGTTTTTAACTATGTTATTTTTATATTAAAGATTTCGTATGGAGTTTAAATTGTTTATTAAATAGACAATATGCACGTTTTAAAATATTAACTGAAGTATATATATATTAAACAGTGCTATTGTAACAGTACTGATACGTAAGAAGGGTCGAGGGTATTGTGGAAGGTTCTAGACCTGACTAGACGCATCCAACAACGGTTAGGTACTTTCCTCAGTGGCTCACTCTGCCTTATGTGATATACAACGCCTTAAAGTTTCGGTAAAATTGGTAATTTTGTGTTAATTATTAAAGTGATCAGTTGTAATAATTATCCAATCTTCATAACTCAAAGTTGTGATTAGTATTTATTAGTTTATCAAATACCTTCTGATAAATTACGTTATATTTTATTATTATCAGGTAAGTTGAACATGTTTGAAAAATTGTTTATCATGTTGTCTTGTGTATCATTACATCTCAGTATAAAAACGATAATACTGATTTTGTTATTAATAAAATTTCTTAATATTAAAATTTAAATGGTAAATAAATTTCAGAAAGAAATAGTCTTGAAAAACATTCTAATTATATGTTTGAAAAAAAAAAATGTAGCCTGGTTTTAAAACCCGTTCTTCTACGACCCCAAACACGGGGTTTCCCACTTAATTAAGTACAACGTCACGATTCTAGAAAATTCATGTCAACAACAAAAATTAAATGGTTATATTTACAAACAATCCTTTTTAGATATTCTAAACTAAAATAATTTTTAATTTAAATCTTATGTTGAGAGTAATTCTCTTGTGTATATGTACCAGACGTGGTACATACATACATACATACATCTCCAACCTTAAAAAGATAAGTTTGATACTTCAGCTCCAGAATTATCATTATTACATTATTTAAAGATTTAAATTACGCAACATCTTGTTGGATTATTTCCATATAAATCATTGCAATCGTGAACGATTCTATGTTATGATATTAAGGGAGATAGTGTAGTCGATTCTGCAAATCGATTTATTCTATTACTATCAATTATGGCGAGTATTACTTCGTCAAAGCAAACTACGGTTCCTACCCTATCAAAGCCCACTAATGATTTGATGAAGAAATTAGAATATATTAAAAACTTGCTCTAAAATGATTCTGTGTATGATAGTAAACAAATAAAAATTGTCCTCTCTTACTATTTCCCTTACTTCTATTGTTCGTAGAAAAATATTTTTTTTTTTATTTATTGCGCAGTCGCTTGCGCACACACCGTGCTCTATATGGTAGATCGACATTGAGAATTGAAAGTCTATAAAATAAAACAAAATAAAAAATAATGTCAGTGAAAAAAATATTTATCCTAACATAGCTACGTTGTGGGGTATAATTTGTTCTTATACTGTAGGTAACTGTAGCTATTAAATATAAATTTTTTTGTAAACTGGTCTGATCTCTAAAATAAATATTTCTAAAGAGAAACAAAGTTGATATTCGTTTTTCGTACCTCAAAAAACTATTGAATATGAATTTTTTACAGCAGTCAAATTTTTGATATAT
Source organism: Nezara viridula (assembly GCA_928085145.1). Lineage (NCBI taxonomy): Eukaryota > Metazoa > Arthropoda > Insecta > Hemiptera > Pentatomidae > Nezara > Nezara viridula. The sequence continues at coordinate 147,823,679 of OV725080.1, read as the reverse complement.
TTTGCACGAACTTTTTGCCTAGGAATTCGAAATTTTGTTGACAACTATAAAAATTGTCAGAGCGACTCCAACGATTTACTCGTTAATAATCAGGGATTTAGGACTCCATATGCTACACGAATTATGATACATTATAAATTATTTAATACCAAAATCAGTATTTTGGTTTGTTATTTTCAATAATCAACCATTGTGTTCGACCAAAAAATTCAAAAACTTAACCCCCTCTCAAAATTCGAGGTTTCACGTTTCAGGATGCGTAGAATTCGAAAAACGAATAAAAATTTTTTTTGGTGATATTGTATATGGTTTTTTAAAAGTTTACGAAGTTTCCTAAAAAAAACAAAAAAAAACGTTAAAATCGGACAAGTAGGAGCAAATGCTATATCCTTGGTTTGGTTTTTAAATTTTGAATGTGTTACTGAACTAATGCTATTTTTTTTTTTTTAGCATATTACTAATGATTAAAAAAAAAATAGTTTAGTCCAATAATTGGAATCACCTTTTGTTTATTTTTCTTTGTAACTCGGAAGGTAATGTTACTTTAGATGTATAATTGTTTGAAAATAATAAACCATTGTGAAATAATTTGCAGTGTTTTTTTCTTATTCTATACAAAAAAAGAAATCGGTTCGTATAGTATTGTCACCTATAAATCTGGCAAAGCAAAGGGAAAAAATAAATAAATAACTAAAATAATTTCTTCCTTTCATGTGATCTCTTGCCTACTCGTTCAAATATTGATTGACTAGTTTTTGTAGGGAGTTCTGTATTGATCCTCCTCCTCCATACGTTAGTGCTCTGATCCCAGATCGATACGGTTATCTTGCGGAGAATTTTTCTCTCAAAACTTTCAATACCTTAGTCTAGAATACTGGTTAATGCACAGACTATGGATGGGATATCGAAGGCCCATTATCGATATCTGCTTATAACTATCGATACCATAAAAATGTCGGACGTAAAATGTCGATAGCCTTTAGATATTTTCATCGATATTATAAACATTTTTGAAATATGAATATCAATATAAATATTTATGCTTTAGCACATATGCCCATAAAAAAAAGATGTAATTTTCCTCTTTGAATTTTTTTAAAAACTTATTTATCATATTACAATATATATTACAATCTACTACAAATATATTACAAAGATATATATTACAAAGAAATATTACAATCTGTCACAATTAAGGACATTTATATCAGTGTTCAGAGAGCACGCTCACACTCTATTTACAACAAATAAAAATAAATAATACAGAAAAATAATAATTTTTTAATTTATTACTTTCCTATCTAACTAGGTAAGGGAAGTATTGCAATCGTGTCAAATTTCCGACACTCGGTTTTCGACGGATCTATACGTTTCAGAGTTCGAAAACATAAAAATCGTTCATTTCGGACAACTATTAACGAAGTTACAGCTATTCAATTGTCAATGTAACACAACGGTCTTATATCCTGATGTCAGCAAGGGGTGAATAAGAAAAAAAAGATGACTAAGTGAAAATAAGAAAATCTGTTGCCCGCATCACACAAGCTTCACTATTTCCTCTACTTTTAACATAACATAACATGGCAAAAAGTTTTTGATCAGCAATATATTAGAGAGTATTGAATTTTTTACACTGATTTACCTTAAGCCGGTTTACATTGCTTTAGTTTATCAAATAAATCGTACTGAAATCTTTTCTTTGATTTTCAGGAAAATAAATCTAGTTCAATTATTTTTTTTTATTTCTTCATCAACTTATGTAAAGATATAAAAACTTTTCTGAAATAAGTAAGAAAGTAGTGTGAGTGGATACACCAGATTTTTGGTTTATTATTTTCAATAATCAACCATTGTGATCGACCAAAAAATTCAAAAACTTAATCCCCTCTCAAAATTTGAGGTTTCACGTTTCAGGATGAATAGAATTCGAAAAACGAATACAATTTTTTTTGTCCGTCCGCCGGACTTTTCTCCGAAACTACCGATTTTTTTTCAAATTTTGATATAAAATCAGAGGTCACCCGAGGATGAACATCCTTCATCGACATTACTCTCCCCTTTTAACTTTCAAAATGACGGCCGAAAAACCTGCGTTGCTATAGACTGTAGCTCCTAAACTAATGTACAGATTTCAATGAAACTTCGCTAAAGTCATTTTCTCGACGCCCTTTAAATTTATCTATATAGCATACTACAACGAAAAGAAGCTGGAAAAAAGTTATGAGGGATGTTAAAATTAAATTCCGAATAACTCAAAAAGTATACGCTTTTTTGTGGATATTGTGATAAAATGTTTCAAAGATATTTAAATTGCCTAAAAAATGAAAGAAGTTTCATCGAAATCAAAGCACTATTAGTAGAGATATCGGGATTTTAATTTTATTTTTGTTTGTTTCTTCATCAACATATGTAAAGATGTAAAAACTTTTCTGAAATAGGTAGGAAATTCGTGTGAGTGGACACACCAGATTTTTATTTTTATAATTACATGATTTAATTTTTTTTTTTTTTTTTTAATCCAAAAAAGTTACACTGATCTACCTTAAGCCGGTTTACATTGCTTTAGTTTATCAAATAAATCGTACTCAAATCTTTTCTTTGATCAATTTTCAGGAAAATAAATCTAGAAGGACTAGAAGGGGTGATAAAAAATAATATAATAATAATAAAAATAGTTTGTATTACTATTTTAATATTTAATTTTAATATGTGTATTACAATATTAGTTAAGATTCATGATCCATCAATCACTATAGTTTATTATTTATAATTAGCGGTCGTATACTATTATATCTCTGATTGTAATTTTAAAAAACATTTTCAGCCCTGAAGATGACCCACATGTTTGGGTTGAAACGTTGGCAAAAATAAAAATTTAAAAAAAAACTGAATATTTATGACCCATGATACTGAATATTTATGACCCATGATACTGACTATTTATCACCCAAAATAAATCTAGTTCAATTTTTTTTTTTTTTGTTCCCTCAACATATGTAAAGATATAAAAACTTTTCTGAAATAGGTAGGAAAGTCGTGTGAGTGGCCCCCCGGATTTTTTTTTTATAATTACATGATTTAAATGTATTAAAATTTATTTTTAATGATCAAATTCATATATAATTTCTACAGCTTTTCGAAAACGATAGTTGTAATTTTTATTTTTAAATTAAAATATCGAAAGGACGATATCGATAGTCGATAATATCGAAGTAGATACAATCGATGGTAAAATATCGAATATCCTGTGCCAGATCTCCTTCTTGCTATATGTACTTCTTTCTCATGGTTTACGTACCCTAATTGGAGTTACCCGGGACTCTTCCTCCCTCATAATAGCTACCTCCTAGCCGGATAGTGCAGAGAGGATGGCCTCAGAGGAACAATGCGACCCAAGCTCGATCCCCGAGACAGAGCCGCTAACAATAGCAGTCCGAGGGAGCCTCTGGGAACTACTACAGCTGCCAGCAACACCTGTCTGTGGGAACTGGGGTCTCTATGTAGTTCTCTGCCAATTTATTGCTGTAGTGTTGTTAATTCTCTACTTTATAATTATTATCAATGATTACTATTGAAATAATAAATTTTTAATAATAAAATAATAATGAAGGAACAAAATATCAAGAGCACTAAAAAAAAATCTGGTGCGCGCAACACACAACTTTCACTTACCGCTATACTTTGAATAGAAATTATTTTCTGGCAATTCTGGCCTATTATAAAATTTTTTGAAGTGCATTTTAAACGGAGCTAAAGCTTAAAGTTTACAGATAACAAGTTATTAAGACCATTATAATTACAAAATGTCTATTTAATATATCGAAGACAGGCAATAAAAATCTAGTCACTCCATCTGCTTTTATAAACCCAACTTCTTGCTTTTATAAACCACTGACTAACTCCAATTTCAACATTTTTGAGTGATGTCATTTTAGTGATATTTTAAGGTAAAAAAGTCATCTATGCAGAATATGAGTAAGTTGATTCCGGAGGTGGTGATTGCAGTGTTGAAATATAGAACTGAGAATAAAGGTATACATTCAGGTACTTATTTCTTATGAAATATGTTCTTAGGAAAGATACTTTATTAAATATCTGTAGAAAAAAAATTTTTTTAGTCTCAACAATTAAAAAAATATATTTTAAATTTATCCAAATTTTCGCCTCGTGACATCAACTGGGATAAGACCTAAATCATATTAAAGACTACTTAATTATACAATGATACACCGAGTTTGATCAAAATCAGTTTCGTACTACTTTTCGTTTATGATACTGTTAACACACACACACACAGACAATTTTGCTACACTTGGTTATTGGGACTCAGGCGACCTGAAAACATGTATTTCCGTTGAAAACTAAAATTCGAAAATTTTCACGATCGCAATACTTACCCTTACTATATATTACATGTATACGTAAGTGAAAGTAAAAATTAATTATGCTTTAGATCACCCGAAAGAAGTGAAAACATCTACAAGGCGGGCTTAGTAATAATAAATATAAATTATAAATTGCAATCAAAAATCTTCAATGCTCCCTACATTGTTACAAATAAAACCATCCATAATGACCTTTATGTTTCAGATCTGGCCCAATCCAGATACCTATCCTTCCATAATAAACTTCAGAATCATCCCAACCCTCTCGTTTCTAACCTTGCTTCCTCTTCAATTCCTGATAACCCTCAGAGGCGTCTGAAAAGAAGATGGTCCCGTGAACTCCTAATGTAGGCATATTATTAGAGTGCTACCATTGGGTAGTTTCCCTACAAGTGTTTTCACGTTATTATATCCATATGTACAAATTTACTAAATCTATTTCTTTAATACAGTTGTAAATATCATTAAGAAATAGACAATAATAAAACAAAATAATGTTTATTAAATGTAAGCTGATAAGTGAGGATTTTGTGATGCATGCATATTTTTTCATTTTCAATAAAATTTTATAGTTGCTGTTTTATAAAAATTGCAGAACATACTTGTGTCCTAAAATATCAACAAAGCGCCTAAATAAATATAAATAATACCTCATTATAATGAGGGCATAATTCTGAACATTTCGTTCGCATACAGTATGTAGATCAGATTTTAAATTTCTGAAGTATTTTAATCCATATCTTCAATAAAACTCGTTATTGTTTGGTTTATAATACTATTTTTTCTCTTTTCCCTTCTTTAACTCGGCTTCGCATTAAGATAAAATTTTGAGTAATAGCCTATTACTTTTTTTCTTTACTATTTATAATTGACGCGTTTTTCTTTATATTAATGTTTAAGATTATAAACGTCAATTCAAATTCTGAGATCAGCTGACGTAACGTGAGTCCTTAACGTCAGTAAAAATTATCGAAAAATTGTATAATCTCCATTGCTAACTATCTACGTACGAAAAACTGGTGATAACGAAGTCGTTAATTTTAAAAGTGTTTTTTTTTTTTTTACTCTATAATCGTTAGTTATGTGGTACTAGTTATGGAAATGGGAGTTCAGTACAATTATATATTTTGGATGGTTTCACACCAATATTTTTCTGTTTCTGCGTTTATTGGACCAAGTTATATAGCTATTACTTACTTTTTTAACTTTTATATTTTTTATTCACACCTGTAATAATAATGACAATCAGTGAATGAGATGATCAGTTGCAAAATAAAATGTCTTGAAGGCCATGAGGGTGAGCAGAGCCCAGCGGTACCTCCTCCTTACGTGATATCTACGTTAGGCGAGGAGGTCCCTCATCCAGCTCCTCCTCACTCTCCTACAAACGTTACCTGGCATATCTAATGGTAATGAGTTCGAATGTGTTCGTTTACAGTCGGCACATGGAGGTCAGTATGTAAGGTTATGTTGCTAACGTACCAAGGTGCTTTTGTAATTGTCCTTAATGTTTTTATTTGAAATGTTTGAAGTTTGTTTATATGAGTCTTTTTAGCTGTTCCAAATATATGTGATGCGTAAGTCCAAATAGGTTTTAGTAAGTTATTGAATGTGTTCAATTTCTGTCTAAGTTTTAGTTTTGAATGTTTCGAAAGAAGCGAATTCAGAATTCTTTATCTTTGATTTAGCATTTTTTCTTTTCTTAGTTATATCTGGGCCCCACGTCATTTTTCGGTCATATGTCAGACCAAGTCGTCTGCATATGTCGCTGTTAAAATTTCGTAACTACAAGGTATGTCATGGGTGTATGTGATACAGAGTAGTGGAGCTAGTACTGAACCTTGAGGTACTCCTGCTGAGATAGACCTGATTGAAGATAGTTCTGATCCGTGTAGGACGGAGAAAAATCTGTCGGAAAGTCAGGATTGTAGAATTAGTAGTTAGGTGGAAGTATTGTCTTGAGTTCAAAGAGAAGATACTGGTTGCAAACTCTGTCAAACACTTGAGCAACATCCAGAAATACTCCAGCTGCGTATACTTTCTGCTCTAGTGCTATGTAATCCGCAACTCTTTGTAGTTGATGTATAGTTGAGTGATGTGCCCTAAATCCAAATTGATGGTCAGGCATTATTTGTGTGTTTGTTAGTATATCAACAAATTACTATTACTTATTACCCAAAATATTTATAATTTTATCATTATTTCGATTTATTTGATAACTGTAGAGATCATGTGAATCTATATTATTGTTCAATATCTACATCCTTATTAACGATGTATTATTTTTCTCGATAAATCGAATCAGTATTTTGATATTAACATCGATAGTAGGCCCCCTATCTAATCAAAAAGTGATTCTAATACATCATCTATATGGCCTTCCGAGAGGAATATTTTGCTCATGTAGAACTGATTAGAGAAATAACAACGAGATATTATCCATAATCGTAATATATATTGTCCTATCGTTTCCGCAATTAAATGTTACGTAGGAAAATTCCACGAAGTATACGAAACGCCATTAATTCTGTGCAATTTGTTTTTCACATAGACAAATACTCTTGTGAATATCATATATAGATAGATATGATAGATAGAGAATAACTTTATTCTGGGACAAAGTTCCTTTAGAATAACAAAATAGTGCATATTAAAAGACTACATCTGGCAAAAATAAAACAATAATAGAAAAAGAGAAAGTAAAGAAAATATTAGTTAAAAAAGCTATATACAAAAAAAAAACTATGTACAAAACACTTAAAACTATGATAAGACACTTCAAACTTTTGAGAAATAAAATAATAAAAAATGTATTGAGTTCTTCTGTAAAATAAGCTGTGTTTCTGCAAACAAAGGAAATACTAACCTGACAACATAAAATGTCAGAGTATTTAAATAATGAATAATATGTAAAAACATCATTATCTTCTTATAACTATAGGTACAAATAGCATAATTTATCATCAAAATATAAGAATAAGTTAAAGAAACGTTCTTGACTAAATGATAAAAATGTTTAGATAAAATTTCGTTAAATGTGAGACAAAGCTTAAACGTTGACTCGATTTCAGATATTTTTTATTTTAAATACTTTAAAAGAAACAGAAAATGTCAATATTAGCTGTACTGATCTTAAAGCTGTTAAGGAATTATACAAGCAAAGGAAAGTCTTTTAGAGAATAAGCCATCAGTTTACAGAACCTCGTTTAGCTCGAATAGGTTTGCCAGAGCGAGGAAGTTTATGTTGTCTTCTATATGCCGTCTACGTAACCGATATAAATAAAAATGTAACAGATACCTTTCACCTGATTCAATACGCTAATAATAACTGTTTATATATTACAGGTAAAAATTATTAAGATTTTTTCCAATCCCTACTTCCAATAATACACAATTTACTTAACTGGGCATTCTTTAAAGGCTTGTCTATATCAACTGACACTATACATTTTAAATAGAATAAAATACAATTAATAAATAAAGGAAAAAAATAGAACAAGTATTTTTAACCATCAACAATCAGAAATTCCCAATACAAAAGGAGGTAAAGATTTTAGGTCTCATCTTGGATCAGCAAATTAAGTTGGCATCCTCATATAATTAAAATTACCTAGAAATGTGATAAATACAAGAATATGTTAAAAGCTATCTGTTCAACTAAATTGGGGAGGGGCAGATCCTAAAATCCCCACATATATTATTACAGTAAGGCTCGAAATCTGTTTTGTACCAAATACAAGCTCCTGTCGTGCTCAAATACCACGAATGGGGTACTGTTGGATTCAGAATTTCACGGGGGGTTAGCGAATCGTATTCTCCACTTTTGTTTTTCTTGCTAAAATAAATAAAGTCGATACAAACATTTTGCTAGGCTTCAATACTGGAACGGTGGTAGGTCTGTAGATCGATACGGGACAAATTGGATCTTGAAGATTTTGATGCGTACAGCAAGATCTTCCTCCGGAACTATCGGATCCTACGTTTTTAAGCCCCAAAACGTACTATTTTCGAGATAACGCAAGGCATAGGGTTCGCATCCACACAACCTTATATTAATTGTAGTACAGTCATTGAATACATGTCTCATTTCGTCGTCTTGAAGTCTCTATGATCGAGAGAGGAGGAGTTTATATTATTTATCGATGGTGTTTTTGATCGGCAAGCCATATCATCGTTAATTTTTCACCAAATCTCAAGATTGAGCCACCAATTTCGAAGGCTTCTTTCTTCTTCAGGCGGGCAAAATAGTCCAATCACCCAGAAAATTCAGGCAAACAAGTTATGAAAGAAAACAAACTTTATTTGCGCATAACTAAAACATTATACACTTTTTCCTTGTCTATACCCATGGTTATATAAAAGATTACTATATTCTCTAAAAAAGGGAAAAAAAATCATCGAAATCGAACAATTTTTAGCAAAGATACAGCTTACTGAAATTTGTAAACATGTTGAAATTTGGTTCCAAACAAAAATGTATATTTAAATTAATTTTTTTTTTTCGTCGATTATATTTATCGATAAAGTAACATTTGATTTCTTTATCTTTTGATACGTTGCATTATATTCTTTTCTTATTAATTTGGCATTTAATAATATGCCATAACAATATGCTGTGCGAATTTTTCGCACGGGCCTACTAGTAAATATTATTACAGTAAGACTCGAAATCGGTTTTGTACCAAATACAAGCTCCTGTCATGATCAAATACTATGAATGGAGTACCGTTGGATTCATAATTTGCCGGGGTGTTAGCGTATCGTACTCTCCGCTTTTGTTTTTCTTTCTGAAATAAATAAAGTCGATACAAATACTTTGCTATGCTTCGATACTAGATCGGTGGTAGGTCTGTAAATCGATACGGGACAGATTGGGCTTTGAAGATTGATGCGTACACCAAGACCCGGATAGTTTCCACCGGAAATATCGGACTCTGCGTTTTTAAGCCCCAAAACTTACTATTTTCGAGATAATGCTAAGATTTCGCATCCACACAACCTTACGTTAATTGTAGTACTTGAATGCATGTCTCAATTTCGTCGACTTGAGGCCCCTATGATCGCGAGAGGAGAAGTTTATATTGTTTTTCAAAGTTTTTTTTTTGTCGGTAAGCCATCGTTAATCCTTCTTCAAATCCACAATATTGAGTCACCAATTTTAAAAGTTTTTTTCTCCTTCAGGTGGGAAAAATAGTCTTGTCACCCAGAAAATTCAGGAAGAAAACGTTATGAAAGAAAAGAAAATTCAGTTACACACTTTTCTCTTACAATATCACTAAATTCCCTACAAAGGTTTAAAAAAATCATCGAAATCGAACAATTATTTGCAAATATATAGCTTATTAAAATTTGTAAACATGTTGATTCCTAAACATTAAAAAAGTTTGAAATTAATTTTTTGTCCATTATATTTAGCGATAAAGTAACTATTGATTTATTTTATGATACGTTGCGTTATTTTCGTTTCTTATTATTTATTATTTGATCACTGAAGAATTTTCGCACGGGCCTACTTGTATGTATTAATTTCCATAATAACACAATAAGGGCTATAATCGATTTCGGTTGCGTTTTTATCATTAATATCAAAAAATATTTTAAAAAAACAAAAAATAGAAGAGGCAAAATCGTATAGCAATTCACTATTGATTACAGCAATAATTAAATGCCATTGTGTGGGTGTGGGTATATCGATTAGTTCAACAGCAATTGACCTCGAATTTATAAATTCAAAACCAATAATTAAAGAGGAACAGTTTACAAATAATTTATTTTCACAATTTTTTTTTTTCAGTGCTGGAAAATTCTATTAAAAAGTTACTCTTTCTCACTTTACGACTTATATTTTATTACCAATTGGGTCATTAATAATTTTATATTTATTTTTTTTACTTGTAGAAAAATTTAGTTAGTAAATTTTGCTTCAACCTTTTTTTTATCATTAAATAGGCAATCAGTTGTATAATCTCATAGCAATAAGAATTGTATAAGGTTATATTGCCAACATACTTTTTTTATTGTCTTAAGTGGTTTTTTTTTAAAGACTTGAAAATTGTTAATATTAAACTGTTTAGCTGTCATAAATGTAATGGCGTCTTAAGTCTTAATAGCTTTAGTGTGTGTGTGTGCTTAATTTCACTATTAGTTTTTTATTTGAGTATTTGGAAAGAAGTCAGTATAGAAGTGTTATTATTTGACATAATGTTTTTTTTCCTTTTTTTCTTGATATGTGTACTCCATCCATAATTATATATTATATATATTTGTTTATTTAGAAATATTACATTCTGTCACATCAAGGACATTTATAATAGTGATCAGAGAAAGCACACTCACACTCTATTTACAATAAAAAAAAAATAATAATACAGAAACTTAATAATAATAAATACAATAAAATAAAATAAAAATAAATACAATAAAATAAAATAAATGTATATAAACAAAAGAACTAACCTAATCATACACACTCGGGCTTGAGTGGAGGATCTGGCCATTGCCAAAACTCCAATAGATGCTTATTTACAAAAGGTCTCTGGGCCACTGCCGCTTCAACCTTCGAGGAGGATTGTAAGGATGGGTGGTGCTGGATAGAGATTGTGCAAGGGGATTTGGATGATAGGTAAGGTTCTGGTGAAATTTGGAGAATTTTTCTGGAATAAGGTCTAGGACAAATGGGATATTAAGGTCATGGTGTAGGATTTTGTTATTAACATAGAACGGAGCATCAACTATTGTTCGAAGGACTTTAGATTGAAAGGATTGAATACGTTTGATGTTAGAAGCTTTTGCTGTCCCCCACAGTTCAAGTCCGTATGTCCATATAGGTTTCAGAATTGTCTTGTAGATAAGTAATTTGTTTTCAATAGAAAGTTTGGATTTTCTGTTTAGTAGTCTGTATAGCTGGCCGTATCGTCGGTTGAGTTCTTGTCTTTTGAGTCTAGTATGTGGGTTCCACGTTAGTCTTCGGTCTAAATGAATGCCAAGATACCGGACTGTGTCTGAGTAAGGAAGCTGGATGGAATTAAAGTGTACTGGTGGACAGGAACTGCGTCGGAGTGTAAAGGTAATATGTTGGCATTTAGATTCATTAACTTTAATGCGCCAGTTATTACACCAGTGCTCAATCAAGGTGAGGTGGTTTTGGAGATTTAAGGATGCTATGTTGGGATCAGAGTTGGATGATAAGATTGCGGTGTCGTCAGCGAATGTTGCAAGAAAAGTATCGGGATGAACAGGGATGTCAGCAGTAAAGAGGATGTAAAGCACGGGACCCAAGACGCTGCCTTGGGGAACACCGGCTTTAACGGAGTAGATATTGGAAAATTCTGTTCCACAGCGAACTCGGAAGGAGCGGTCAGAGAGGTAGGATCGGAGGACTAGGTACAAGGACTGAGGTAAATGGATTTTAAGCTTGAAGAGCAGTCCGGAGTGCCATACCCGGTCAAATGCCTGTGCAATGTCCAGAAATGCACCCGAACAGTATTCCTTGTTTTCTAGGGCTGAGGAAATATGATCAACAACTCGGAGTCCTTGTTGAACAGTAGAATGTTGGGAGCGAAAACCAAACTGATGGGAAGGAATATTTTGGGATTCTATAATGGGTAGGATTCGTTTCAAAAGGATCTTTTCAAAAATTTTTGAAAGGATTGGGAGTAGGCTAATTGGTCTATAGGATGTTGAGATATTGGGAGGTTTGCCTGGTTTTTGGAAAAGGATAATAGTGGAGTGTTTCCATAGCAGAGGAAAGTGGGTGGTGCGTAGGATACAATTGTAGATATATGTAAGGAATATGACTGCTTTGGATGGAAGTTGTCGAAGGATTTGAGGGGTAAGGAGATCATGTCCAGGAGCTTTACGGGGGATTAATTTTTTTAATTGAAATTTCACTTCGGAAGGATGAATAGCTTTTGGGGGCAAGGAAAGTGGGATTGGTGATGTAAGGAGTTCTTCTACTGTTACGGTGTGGGCAGGATGGGATTCCGGATGTGAAATAAATGTATTCGATAGGTGAATGGCGAACTCCTCAGCCTTATCTTCGTCAGATGCTGCCCAGGAGCCATCATCTCGTCGGAGGGGATGGGAAATGCGGTGAGGATTTAAGATTTTGGTAGTGGTTTTCCAAAGGGAATTGTCGCGAGAAGAAAGGGAGGATAGGTAGGAGTTGAAGGAATGTGATCTGAAGGTGGCTAATTCCAGTTTTAATTTTTTGCAGTAATAATTATAGGAGCAGCGGTCGGTAGGATGTCGGGTACGTTGCCACAATAATCTGGCACGGCGTTTGGTTTGGATTAGGTCAAGGAGGTGTTGGGGTAGAATGCCATCCATAATTAAAAAAAAAAAATAATTAGATCAAGGTATCGTTCCGTACAATCATATAAATCTTATAATCTATAAATTATAAAATCTTAATTGTCAAAAAGTATCGAATAACATCGAAATTTTTATTCTTATTTGTATGCACGCATATACCCGAAGATTTTTTTTTTTATATATATTTAGACTAGAGGACATTAAAAACTCTAATTCGAAGTTTTTCACGGTCACTATACTTTTCAGTTAAAAGCATACATCATTGCAGTTCTTTTGAAGGTAAAAACCCAATAATAAATATTTTGGAGTTATATTTGAGCAGGAAATGAGTGATGTATATGTAATGAGATGAATCTGAGTAGTTCAAAAACACAACTTTCCAAGAAACACTATAAACTTGCCTGCTGCTTCTTTTTAAAGATAGGGTCATCATTTCCTCCTTAAAACCGTACTAACAACCTTTTCCCCCCTACATACTAAATTACCGAAATTTTCGCACTTCAGAATATAAAGTACATTTGAGAAAATATATTTTTCCCTCCATAGCCAATTATTTTCTCCATATCTCCATATATCCATATTTTCCATCACGATATTTTTCCTTACTATGTACGAAATATATATATTTCATACATAGGTAAATGAAAGTAAAAAATGGAGCATTTTGATCTTTAATTGATTCGATTTACTTCAGAGCAGTCAGCCCTGATGATGGCCTGAACTTCAGGTCGAAACGTCGGCAAATGACAAAATAAATATTATCATTTATTTTGCCTTCTTATTTGACTGATCACCCCAACTATTCTTCTCTTCATTGTGCTCTTTGTTTTGATATTATTTCTAGCAATATGTTTAATATCTTAAATGTTTTACAAAGGACCGAAAAATATTTATGTCGACTGATTGCCGATGTCCTCGTATAATCAACTTTCATTGTTTAAACAATTGTAAACATGTTGATCTAATTAATATGTTTTCATTACAGATCTGATTGCCAATTGCATTTCTAAAAATACAACTGTCTATTGTCAAAGTTCAATTTTATCTTTATGTATCTGTTTTCAACATGATTTAATATTAACAGGTGTTATGTTATAAACATGTTTTCGAGGGAAGAATGATGAGGAATAAGAAATACTTGTCGGCTCGTGCGTATAATCACAGAAAATTTTGTTTAGTGAAGAAATGGCAAAAAAATATGGAAATAAGTTGATCCTTTATACCATGTGAGTGAAGAATTAATTGTATTTCCTTCGTCGATTACAATATTCCATTTAACAAATTAGATCAAAATATTTGAGCGGACAAGAAACCGCTCGACGTTCCCGACTACTCCAACACTTACTAGACAAACGCTCTAACCATTCAATTAATTACAAAAGACTCATGTACATGACTATAATAAGACCTATTTGGGCTTATGGAATTGAACTATGGGGCTCCATTCTTAAGATAATTAAGTAATTATTAAATAATAAGTAACCAATTAATTAAATTTATCTTTTAAAATATGAATGGTCCAGACTGAAACGATAGGAAACCGCCTGACATTTCCGATTACTTCAGCACTTACTAGACGAACCCTATAAGCTTCCAGTTAATTACAAAAGACTCATGTACATGACTATAATAAGACCTATTTGGGCTTATGGAATTGAACGATGGGGCTCCACTAAACCATCGAATTCCTATCTTATCCAATCTTTACAATCCAAAATCCTTTGTAAAATCCTAAATACACCTAAATTTGTCACAAATAATAAACAAAAATAATCTGTAAAGACCGTAATGTTCCATATGTTTCCGATTTATTCCAATCCAGATACCTATCCTTCCAAACAAAAATTGTATCCAATCTTTACAATGCAAAATCCTTAATGCTCCTCACTTTGTAACAAATAAAATAATCCGTAATGACCTGAATGTTCACGTGTTTCCGAATTGGCCCAATTCAGATATCGTTTCTAACCTTGCTTCCTCCTCGATCCCTGATAATCCTCCTAGGCGTCTGAAAAGAAGATGGCCTCGCACGGGCGGATTTACGGGGGGGAGAGGGCTTTCGGGCTGAAGCCCCCCCCCAAATGGTAAAATATAACCATGTTTTATCGAAAAAAATATTAAAAAATTATCTCTTAAAGTATAATTATTCGTGTGATTACATTTAAAAGGGCTTTAGGGGTCACTTAAACACCAGTTCATATAGGTAGTTAGTTTCTTTCTTATTTTTCAACGTAATTATCGTTATTTTTATGAAAAAAAAAAACCTTTCGGGCTGAAGCCCCCCCCCCAAAATTAAATTCTGGATCCGCTAGTGTGGCCTCTTGATCTGGATACTTTATTAGACTGGTACCAATGGTTAGATTCTCTATAAGCCTTGCCATGTTATGTATTTCTTTGTATCACATTTGCTGAATGTATATTAATTTGTACAGTTGTAAATTTCATAAATAAATAAATAAAAGATACCTCATTAAAGAGATAAAGTAGGTTACTATGAGATAAAGCTATTCAGGAAGTTTATACACGAAATTGGATGTTAATAATTTGATAAAAAGGGGTCTACATCGTCAACTAGAAAAATGTAGTAAATACATATATTTTATTTACAGTTAAGTTAATATTTGTAAATTAAAAAAAAAAGTTACAAGATGAAGTCATTAACTTAGTTTTAGTAATGTATTCATAATTTGTTGAAATGTAGTGTATTCTACCGCGTGGCACTACTTTGTATATACAGTGAGAGCTACGTGATCTGGACGAGGCATGGCGTGGGGTCAGACTGCGGAGGAAGTGGCGCGTCATCCTCTTAGGGGACAGGACATCGATAACGATTCGACACAACCGCGATCCTCGCCTTTCTTCTGTAACCGCTGACCAACAGGACAACTATTGCATTCTCCAGCTTTATGTAACCAACTTCTTCCTGCTTAGTTTTCCTATAATGAGCTTGTCATTTCATGTTCAGGGAAATTTATGTTAGGCCTGAATTTAAAATTTAAACCGAAGGAATCTTTCCGCCTTTCCAATACCTGGCGATTTAGTTGTGATAAGGAAGGTTATAATTTTCAATACAGGCTCAGATGATCGTAAATAAGAAGAAATTCGTTAAATTTTATAGAGCGGTTTGTCAGGAAGCGGATTTGATCCTTGTAAATTAAGTTTTCTTGTCTATAATTTGATGTGGTAATAAGTGAACGTCACCCCAAGCATAATCTCACCAAGACATCTTAAGAACTGGCCGGTCTAATAAGAAGAAAGGGGGGAGAGAGCTTTCGGGCTGATGCTCCCAAAATAGATTTTTTTTTCTATTTATTTATTTATTTAGACATATAATATTCTATCACGGGGACAATAATTATATTGATAAATGAACACATCCACACCGTATATACAAAAAAGTAAATAAAATTAACAAAAGTAATAACTAAATATAATAAATAAAAACTATGTACAATAAAAAAATAAAATAACCTAAATATAAGTAAATTAAAAACATAAAAATACATTCATACCTATATACAATATATACAATCAGGCGGGGAACCCAAATCCCTGCGCTACTCTCTCAACCGCCTCACTGCTGCTAAAGCCGGTGGAGTTTAAGCGAGAGCGCTAGAAATTTTTAATTTTCCTTTTTGGTTCATATTTGTTTCTGTGACTGATTTAAGAAAAATAATTTAACAATCAAAATATACTCTCTTCTTAAATTATAATGCAAACCGTTGTAAACTTAAATAATTTATTATTATTTTTTTTGTTTTATTAATTGAATATCAATACATTCTCTCACATTGGAGAGCATTAATATTAGGGCTACATAAATCATTCAAACAATATCCATATACCAATAATAACTAAAATAGAGATAATAAAGATAAATAAATATAGAAAATAAAATTAGGAAATTAATATACATATGTACAGAAAATGAAATTAAAATAAATAAAACAGTTTCACACTTAAGTACAATATTTACATTCGCCCAGGGGAATCAGAATTTTATTTTGAGTTATAATTTATTTTTCATGGTTCTATTTTTAAGTTTATTGAATTACTCCAACCACCTAGATTAAAAAAAAAAGGGGGGGTTATTTTCCCTTTAAAGTTAGGATTATTACCTCTAAGATTATACGTACAATCGTAGTTATTAATCGTTGCATACTTTTGTGAAACTTCTTAATTCATGATGAATAATCCCAGAATTGAGTCCTTTAAAATTTCTTCTTCTGAAGTACAGTCACGCTTTGTCTCCCAAATGTGGAAGCCAAAGCAGGACTTCAGAAGATCCAAGTACTTCTCTCTCAGCCGTCACTGGTATTACTTAAATAATTTTAAAAATTAACTCTAAAAGCACTATTTTTTTTTGTCTTCAAGTATTTTATCCTTTTTTTCCACATTCATTGTCATTATATATATAAAAAGAAAACACTCAAATGGAATCCTGAATCCTCTTAACGTCCTTTTATTCGGTTAATTTACTTTTAGTTTTTTTCTATGAGCTCACTTTGGTTGAGAGAGTTGACCGTGTAAAAGGGTTTCGTTAGGTTGTGGGACCAAATTCAGCTGTGTCGAAAATTTTGGACCAAACAATAGTAGCGCTCTTTTAACTCAGATAACACTGTTCCTCAATACAAACCATGGATCCATCGATATTTCAGTATGACAAGGTTTTTTGTTATTTTCTTTTTAATTGTACAAATGTCGGAAAGGACCCATAATCAAGATTTAAAGTAGATTGAAGTGATAAGGGAAAAAACATTTCTAACCTAAATAATATACCATAAATAATAAATATTCGATTTGATATTCTTTTTCGATTTATTTTTTAGAGGAAACTTTAAGCCCTTTTTAATTCAACAAAAATGTATTACATTTTTGAAAAATTGTTTAATTAAGGGTACACACTTTATAGAAGCTGGGTATACCCAAGGAGGTTCTCCCAACCCGGGGTCACCCCACGGTCAATGAAACAGATAAATAATTATTCTGCCATTAGCCGGGATTCGAACCTGAGACCTTTAGCATTGTATGCTTCAAATGTTAAAAAAAAATTACTATATTCTATTGTATTTAGTTTTATTCAAATTTTTGTGTTGACTTATTTAAACTGTTCAATGTTTATGGTGAGGTTAAAGTTGACTCACTATGAAATAGCTCACAGTAAAAATGACTGTTAATAAATCAACACAAGAATTTAAATAAAATATAATATAATAGTTTTTTTAGACATTTGAATGAATTTTAAATTATTTTTAGACCAAAGTGTTACTAACACTGGACGAAATGTAAAACGTCTTCAAACGTAAAAAAAAAAAAATCCAAAAATGCTTTTGTAAACCTTTTTTGTTAATCGTGTGGTTTACATCTTTAAATATTTCCCATTGTTTATGGGACATCCCATTGTTGAATTAATGGAAATCGTAATTCAGACTTCCATTTTTTAACAAGAATACAGGTAAATGTAAAGATTATAAAGAATTAAATTAAACTGTGGAGAAACTATTCACTGGCAACACTTTAACTGACTGATATTAACACAGTATTTAAAACTTCAAATTTCCTAAAAACATTTAAATTATGAGTTATGACGTTGTTTTACTAAATGACTAATATTATATAATAATAAATAAATAAGCAGTAAGCAAGAATTGGATCCAGACAGCCTGCAGCTAGACCCTCCAAAGTGTGCAATAAAAGTGCAGAGACTTTGAGTAACTCTTTTGTCGGCTGTTGCAACTGGAAAGTAGGTTAGGCATCCCATGGGACCACTGATTTAGTTATGCCTTCGATTGCGTCTGGCGGGTCCCCCCGTTATAACTGTCGAATTAAGGACGTGTCGACAAATTACGCGTTGCGTGAGTGACGACATGGAGTGATTATTATCGAGGTACGGATCAAACGAGGGGTAGGTACCCAATTAGCCACCACTAATGTAATCTCTCAATTAGCTGACGCCATCCAGTATTAGTTCAAAAATGATTGATAATAATCAACAATTACAATAATATATGGTTATCATAGGCCCAGATTTTTCATTCTGGTTGGGGGAGGGGGCGATGTATCCCATCTTTCCTCCAAAAATGTCTCCAAAGTACGGTTATATATAATACTTATGTTTGGCAATTAACATAATCAGTGTAAAACGAACAATATAATACTATATATGAAATGTTTGCCGTGGGAAATGTGATAAAATATTCACGAACAAATGGAAGTGTGTACATAAAATCATAGGATATGTTGTCATGTATAATTAATTATCTGTGAATACAATTAAAATTTCCATAATAGGAACATGAGGCGTGGTGCTTACCTGTTTCTAGCATTTAGTTCAGCCATCTTGTCGACTTTTCCTAGCTTCTTAATTTATTTTAGTTTACATATTTTATTCATTCATGTGGATTAGTTGTTATTGATTTTGATTTTATTTTTGTTCTTCAAAATATTGGGAGGGAGGGCGAAACGATTTTCTAGTCCCCACATCTGCGCCTATGATGGTTATAATTATGACAATTGTATATTATAATATACAATTAAAAATTAATAATACTGTATACATTGACATTTTCTTAATTATAAATGTCACAATAGTGCTGATACTTGTTGTCAATTTCCGTACTCTCTTTTTCTTACAATGCTGAGTGGGTACAATTAGGGACTTCATTACTCATCTGTAAATTTTGAACGAATTTAACCCATGTTATTGTATCACAAATTATTATAATTGTGTTGTCTTTAAAAGTTTTTCTTGGTTATAACTGTATTTTATAATTATTTTGTTCAAGTTTCCAAAGAAACCCGTTCTTTTTATTTAATATTTCTACCATAGGGTTAGAATTTCTGTTGTGCATTTATCAACCAATTTTCATTACTTTCATACTGCTCTTTATCTTTAGATTATTTTATTTTTTATTGTACATAGTTGTTTGATTATTTTTTAGTTATTGTTTTACTTTTGTTAATTTTATGTTTTCTGTATATATGGTGTGAATGAGTTCACACTATAATTATTGTCCACGTGACAGATTATTATATTTCTGAATAAATAAATAAAAAAATACTGCTCTAAAGTCAAGAATTTATTGTAACCCGATAAATTGTTTGCACTATTGTTTAAACATGAATAATAATTCAAACACTTAATGCAGTTTTCATGAAAAACCGTCTACTTTTTTTTATAAAGTTTAAAAAAAATCAAAAGCTATATATCCCTCAGAATATTCCAGATACTCATTTAAAAAATAATTATTAAATTTCCTATAAAATTTAAATTTACAGTGGTATATATTTGTGTCTAATCGTGTGTGTGGACACGCCAGATATTATTTGATTATATTTATGTGTAAAATAAATAAATATTTTAATGCTTATTATAGATCAGTTTAAAAAAATTAATTAAAATTTGGCTTTGTTTTAACACGCTTGATTTTTGTAAATATTAAAAAAATAAAATTTGTTTTATATTTTTAATTGTAATATTATAGTTAAGACAAACGAATTTCCATTCTTATGAATTCAAAAAACTACCTTGAGATATTTATTTTCCGACTGTTTATTGTTTTAGGGATGACTTGTTGTTAATTTCTCAGAATACGCTAACTATAAATATTTGGCTGAAAGGAATTCTCTATTTCCACTCAGTTATCTTTGACATCTAGTTTTATTTTAAATTATAATTTATTTTTCATGGTTTTATTTTTAAGTTTACTGAATTACTCTAACCACCTAGTTTAAAAAAAAAATTGTTGCTATTTCTAAATTAAAAGAAAAAAAGGAGCTTATTTTTCATTTAAAGAAAGTCTTATTACGACTAAGATTATACGTATTAAAATAGTTATCAATCGTTGTGTACTTTTATGAAACCTCTTAATTCATAATGAATATTCCCAGAATTGCGTTCTTTAAAATTTCTTCTTCTAAAGTACCATTAATTTAATTTATTTAACTGTCTTAATAGTTAATTAATTGTATTAATAATTAACCGTATATCATAGTTAGTAGTAAAAAAAAAAAGACTTATTATTAATAATGAAACAGTTTGATAATAAAAATTAAAGAGAACAGAGAAATAATGTTTTTTACTTTCACTTACCTCTATAAACATAGACATGGTATCGTTTACCTCCTGGGCACAGATTTATCTTTAAGAAAATACTGTAATTGCGAGAAAATGCAACAAATCCTACCGTATTTCAAAGTTCTTAATAATTTAGGATTATGAAATGTCATTTAATGACTTCTAGCAATAAAGCGACGGTATTATATAATATTTTTGTACATGAAGATTAGTTTATTTATATTATGTATATATTATATATTCCAAATTTGGTTAATTTAGCTTCAAGACTAGATTTTCAAGAGAAACAATTCATTTTTAATTTCCAATCTTAAAAAAAAAAAAGTTGAAATTGAGTTATTTGCAATCTATTATTCGGTCGGATGATTTTAGTCTGTGACTCACTGCGGTCTATTGATTCGCCTAGTATTGTAGACCTTTATGAATTTAAAATTGCTGAGTGTTGAAGCAGAAGTACATAAGTCACGCTATATGAGATGTAAATCAAAAGAAGTTGATCCAAGTCAGAAATTTGTTTGATTAATTAAACAGAATCGACTATGTGACCAAAATTGCAAGTATTCAAGACATACCTTATACATATATATTCAATACCCTGCTACATTCACCTTAACTATTTCTAAATAATACAAGTTCTTGTGGTTTCCCTTTTTGTAAATTTTAAGAGCTACAAAATTAACAGTTAACAGGTAATATCTACTATTTATTCGACAAAATTTATGTTCAGAGGTAGTATTAAATTGTTTTACCTATATCAAACTTCTTCTTATTCAATATTCTCTTCTACCTTTCGGTGCAGATTTTTGTACAAGGATTTCCATCAGTCTCTGTTGAGGGCTGCTCTCCTGGCTTCCGGTCATCCAATTCTTTTATCTTTAAGAATATTCTAGAGATTATCTTCCAAAGTAGTTCTTGGTCTTCCTCTAGGTCGTTTTCTCGCTGAGCTGCCCTTTCTCTATTATCTGGTTGAGGGATTCAATTTTGAGTGTAGTTCGTATCGTTGTGTTACGTATCCGGGGCTCTCTTTGTCATTCTCTCCATTTTCCTCGAATACCTTATTTTCATGCTTTGGAGGCGGCTGCGATCACGTTGTTTAAGGATCTAGAATTCGCTTCCATAAGTGAGGATAAGAACGAACGTCGAGCGATAGACAGTTAATATAGCAATAAACTTAATCGAAGATAATGGTGATCTCCGAAACAAAGAAGAAGGAAACAGGTATAGATAGATATCGAACTTGCGGAATCTAAAATACTCCAACATCTCATAACCTGGATCCTAGTTAAAAATTTAGAGCAGCCTTATTTTTATTTTTATTTTTCAAATAAATCGAAAACTATACATCCATTGGAATATTCAAGATACTTATTTAGAAAATATTAATTAAATTAGATTTATTTAAAACTATAAATCTAGAGTGGTTTAAATTAATCTCTAATCGTGTGAGTGGACATACCACATTTTATTTAATTAAGCTTGTGTTTAAAATAAACTCGATTTAAAATAAAAACCGAAAAAGCCACGATGTACTCGTTTGATAACTTTGCAAAAACATGTTTTTTTGTTTTTTTTTTGTAAATGACAACGTAATCTTATCGAGCAGGGAGGAAGGAAGTCTACTGGAACGACTCGTTGCTGATTACAATCCTTGTCAATTTTTTAAAAATATATTTGAGTTTTAATTGATTAATATTTTTATAATACTAAACAATGTTATTAATAGCGTTAAGAAATAATTTTGAATAATAGCCCATTAAAAAAAAGTTTTTGAGAATTTTAATCCATATGCATGGTAAGCGTCCGAGGGGTAGACCGAAGCGAAGGTGGGAAGATTGCATTAAAACCGATCTGAAGGGGTTTGGATAGCGAACGGTGGAGGGAGGTGTGTAATGTAAGCGATTGGTGGTGTCGGCATCGAACCTTCGGGTTCGCTAAGCCTTTTATTATTATTATTTATGCAAAAACACTTCAATTAGTCGACCCCAGCCGACTTTTCCCGAGCGTTACACATAGAAGATCTGACGCTTCAATCTATAATTCACTCTCCATAAAAAAAGTTCAAAACGTGTCTAAAGAAGTTTTCACTTCAAAAAGGATTATGTACCTCGAACTATATGTATTTCGATGGTGAGATGTCACTAATAAATATATTACTGTTACTAATAAATACAGCATCAGATCCACAAGATCCTGAAGGCACAAAGAGCATCCTAGTTGTAAATTGTGTCGTCAAGGAACAATGGATGCAGACCATCTAGATACATGTCCTGCCTTGACGGAAATAAGAGAAAAAACATTTTTAAATATATATATTAAAAAATTTAAATTATGCTGGCAGCAAGATGTTGGATGGCCGAATGACCAACGACTTTGGCATAAGTAGAAAAAAAAAAAAACTGCTCTCCTGTATGTTATAGACTCGTGGTTTTCTTGTAGTTTGGATTTTTCCATTTATATCCTAGTTACTTTCCTTTTTTTTTTAGGTATATGTTCATTTATAGTATTATTACTTGCGGAATAGCCAACAAATATAATATTTGTTTAATATTTTATTTTCTATTTATTAATTTATTTATTTTATTTAATAAGTCATTACGATATTATAACATTTTAGGTATGCCTATTTTTTTTTCTTTTTATCTCTTCTAATCAGCCTATATAACCTTTATAACCTTCCTCTGATATGACTACGCATATTTGAGATATTTTAATCCATAAAACACTTCAATTAGTCTAGCCGACTTTACGTTACACATCGGAGATCTGACGGCTCAATCTAATTCACTCTCCATAAAGTTAAAAAAGAAGTTTTTACTTAAAAACAAAATTTCTATCACAAAATTGAAATACCTAGATTCGATTCTTATCAGACAATGGCTTGCCTGAAGTGTAAATAAGAAGAATTTATGAATCGATATTGCATCAGGTGATGATGATTTGACGAGATATGAAAATATTTTGTTTGCTTTATTGTGTTGTTTTTTTTCCTAGTGATCTTGAAATAACTTCGGGACTGTCGTATATGGATTATTGCTTTCATTCTTATCAATTCGGCTTTTTTTTTTTTTTCTCACGAAAGTTGTAAAAATAGTTTAGCCCCTGTTGCGTGCTTGGACATCCAAAGGACTGTCATTAGTAACTATCGATGAGTCTCAAATAATTGATCAGCTGTTGAATATGTCAGTAGCTCAGCCCGCTCAAGGGAAACCTCGCACTCGTTTCTAATTTAAATCCAGGGGCTGACCCGGTTAACAGCTCATAGCCATTTCCATTAGTATATGTTAAATTTTCTTTATTATATGTAATATAAATATTTTTCATATCATTACATATATACATAAATATATATTACATATTTTTAATAGAAATAGAATAGAAAAATAATTTTATTCTGGGACGAATAACAAAAAACTACAACACATATTATACTCAGTCTACAGTTTTTAGCGCGCCTAAAGGAGTTTTCACTTATTAATAACTTTTAAAAAAATATATTTATTGAAATTTACAAGTGTATTAAATAAAAAATACACCAAGTAAATTTGAAATTGGTAACATGACATGTACAACATGAAGAAAAACTACCCATTGGCCAACTTCTTTTTAGACGCCTAGGAATTCCTGTGTACATATTTATCTGATGCATTTATATTCTAATACAGTCGTATATTACCCAACTATCCTCGTTAATTTATCCTAAGAGCTTAATTAATACTTAATGTATTGCATGTATTTTGTTATTATTCATTGTAATAAGTCTTTTGACCAGATTTATAGTTAATATATATGAACAATACTGTTATTCTAAAAGGACCTAGTCCCAGAATAAAGATGATTTTTCTATTTCTATTTCTATTTCTATATATGACGAATAAAAAAAAAAAAAAATTGGACTGATGCTTCACAGACAAACTTTTAGCCAAAACGACTCATCTTTTCAGACGCCTCAGAGATTTATCGGAAATAATTTTGGACTAGTAGACCCGTGTGAAAAATTCGCACAGCATATTTTTATCAAATACCAAATTAATAAGAAAATAAAATAATGCAACGTATCAAAATATAAAAAAATAAGTTGTTACTTTATCGGTAAATATAATCTACAAAGGAAACAAAAATTAATTTAAATCTTCATTAATGTTTGGAACCAACATGTTTAAAAATTTCAATAAGCTGTATCTTTGCTAAAAATTATCCGATTTTGATTCATAACTCCTCAGGATTTTCTCCTAATTCAATGTATCTATGATCTTTTCAAAGCTGAGTTGTTACTCTTCAACACCGTATCAATAACGTTTAGATTTGATGCGTTTCAAAACAATAAATATCGAAAAACTCCTCAAAGGTTTTTGTTTTATATCTCTAGTTCTATTATATTTTTTTTTCCTTTTGCAGGGAATTTAGTAATCTTTTATATAATCATGTGGATAACCAAGGGAAAAGTGTGTATTTTTTTAGTTATTCGCAAATAAAGTTTGTTTTCTTTCATTACTTCTTTGCCTGAATTTTCGAGGTGATTGGACTATTTTGCCCGCCTTCGAAATCGGTAGATCTTGAGATTTGGTGAAGAATTGACGATGATATGGCTTGCCGTTCAAAAACACCATCGATAAATAATATAAACTCCTCCGTTCTCGATCATAGAAGCCTCAAGTCGACGAAATGAGATATGTATTCAATGACAGTACTACAATTAACGTAAGGTTGTGTGGATGCGAACCCTATGCCTTACGTTATCTGGAAAATAGTACATTTTTGGGCTTAAAAACACAGGATATATCTGGGTCTTGCTGAACGCATCAAAATCTTTAAGGTTCAATTTGTCCCGTATCGATCTACAAACCTACCACCGTTCCAGTATTGAAGCCTAGCAAAATGTTTGTATCGACTTATAGTATTTGACTCATAGTATTTGAGCATGACAGGAGCTTATACTTGGTACAAAAACGATTTCGAGCCGTACTGTAATAATATATGTGGGGATGATAGGTTATGAAATACAGAAATTGAGTGATCCAGGACGTCAGAATTAAATGGTGAATATCTATTTAAGGTCTTAATATGGAATTTTTCATAATCTTTTTATATTCATGTTCAAAGTGTAGAGCGTTTGTCTTACTAAGTGTTGTAGCAATCGGTAATAAGAAGTAATAAAAACTAAACTTTCGAATGTTTCAAACTTTTTGAAGATATTTAAAAAGTTGCCAACTGTTTAAAACTGCTGCTCTTATGAGCTTCGTTTTTATCTGAGTTTATGTTTCAAAGTTAGCGAACTCATTCCAACTAACTTGATTTACTCTGTTTCGAGATAATCTTTACTTAATACTCAACATCTTTAATTTATTATAATCACACCTTCTCTATCAATATTGATAAATCGTTACAAAAAACAATAGAATATCGCAGTTTTAATTCGATATAACTGAATAAAAAACAAACAAATATTTTCTCAGATTAGAGTCGTTGTGGAATTTCTTCATATACATTATTATGTTGTTTGCCGAGAAATTTATCGCTAATTTCTTATCAGTTTCTTGAGCAATTGTTGATAAAGGTAATTAAGAAATCTTTTAGTGGATAAAGTAACTTTCTTTGACAACTTTAATATATATGTATATTTTTTTTTAACTGTTATTTATTTTAACTGTTACTTCAGAATCAACAAAGTTATTTCCGTAAAAGTAGAGTTAGTATAACTGTATTTCAAGGTCTTAGATTTGTCGTTAAATACAATCTACTGATAATAATTTTATCGGCAATTATCTAGTTTACTATGAGGCATTGTTAATTGCCGAAAATAGATATGGTTTTATTTATCGTTTCCTATTCAACTAAAAGCATGACTTACTTAAAAACCCCTTAAATTCCCTCTAATGTTTGAAGAAAATTCTACAATAATTTATATGATTTTTTTTTTTGTAGCTTTTGAGACATACTATCATCTACTTAAATATAAAAATATTGGAAAGGTAACAATCAAAATGAAGCCTCGATCATGGGATTTTCTAAATTATTAAAAAATATACCAACAAAAAAATGCTTTTAAGAAATAATAAAGTATATATCAGCAAGAGAAAAAATGTAGTAAAATAGTAAATGCAGTATCTTTAAAGAGGAGGAAATTATTAAGTATACCAAAACAAATGGACTGTATGTAATAATTGTCCGATTTTTACTTTTTTTTGGTAAGCTTTCTAATAATCATAGTTACAATCAAGTAAAATACTTTTTAAATTATTCACAAAGTTTTTTTTTCTTTCGTAACGTGTTTTCTATAAATTTCGAAAGGATATGACTATTTTTCGCATGTGAAGGGTAAGAAATAATATTATGATAAATAATTGACATCAGTTAACAATAACTATTATACTTATTACTATTTTTACATGCATTTGTGATTTATCTATCTGTATAGGAATACCATTTAAATTTGATATTTACTTTTTTTCAGTAAAAATTGTAGCTAAAATATATATATTTACGATTTTGTTTCTAGTTCGTGATACAGACTCCTCTTTATCAACTTATTAACATCCACTTTCTTGTAAAAACTTCATCTCATTGTAACCTAATTTACGAAGATTCTGTGAAATGGGGCGTTTTCAATCTTGAGATCGGCAAATTTTGTCTCTTTTATGAGGTATCTAAAAGTCATAAACACCCATTTGTTATCCATTTGAATCGTAATAAAATTTGCAAGCCATCTTTTTTCTCCAGTACTTCTTTTCCCAAATACTTTTTGAGTTATTCACCATTAAAGTTTCTTTCCCTTCATAACTTTTTTCCAAGAAATTTCGTGGGGGATATGACTATTTTTCGCATGTGAAGGAGGAGGATGAAATGAGTGGTCAATCATTGGATTTGATGAAGAATTGACGAAGTTATTGGGTACCGACAAAAAAACACTTTTTAGAAATAATATATAAAATATAAATAAAATAATATATATATATATATATATATATATATATATATATATATATATATATATATATATAAATTTAATTTAATAATTAGAAAACCAATTAAAACTTTTGTGCATTTTATTTCTTAAAAATCTAATATATTTATTTATTGTTGCAGGTAATTGACGCTTTTTTTCTATCAAGGGTCCCAGTAAGTAATAACACCACAATTTAACATTTTATTTAATCTTGATATGGTCAAGTTTGAAATTTATATTTCAAATTAATTATCATTCAATCTTTTGTTTTTCTTTCTTTTAAATTAACTATCTTTTTAACATAATCGAGAAATAATTTTTAAAAATTGTATGTAAATTTTTTATAAGCCACTTGTCTTTAATACACACTTTCTTATTTCCACGATAGAAAAATTTAATTTATAATTTTTAAAATGTAAAATTATGTTTATTCATTCAACTATGAATTATTTGGTTAATTAACAAGATATCGCAGAGAAGAAAATAAGTTCTAGTTCTTCCTAACTAGGTATTTTTTTTTTGTTCGTTTCTTTATCAGTTATTACTTTTATATTACTACTTATATATTATTGCATATGCCTCTGTAATTCATTAAATTCAAAACGAAAAATATTTAATAAAATAAATTTAATTTTAACGAGCTTACGTATTAGTAATCGAGCTATAAAGAAAAAATCTGCAGTATTCTTTTTCCTGTTCCAATTTATATTTCTTATTTCCATCTAAGGTAAGATAGTAAATATTGCATTAATTTTAAATGATAATATTCTTTCCAGTAAATTATTAATTAATCTATAATAAAATTAAAAAAACTAAAGACTTTGTTTGTTTAAACCTGCTCATTAACTAACAGTCCAATTTGAAATAAATCATTTTGCTTTAGGTAGATCTAGTTATTTAAAATGAAGACTTTAGTCTTTATAACGTGGCGTTCTCAAAGTCACTCATAAATGTAAATTAATATTGAAATCAATAAGCAATTATGCTAGTAAACCTTACCGTTAATATCGTTTGCAATAACGGAAGTTCCGAGACAAACTTTTTTAAATATTTTGGAATCGACTTAAACAGATTTTCGCTAGCGGAGATAAACAGTATATAGTATGTATATATATATATATATATATATATATATATATATTCTATATACTACATGATACGTATTATATACTTGTATCTCAGATAAAAGCTACTAAAAGTATTACTACGCTGAAGTAATGTGAGTTTTCTTTAAATAGTTTAAAACATACCAAGTTCGTAAAAAACTGTTATGTAACGCCATCGTGAAGACAGTTCCTGTCAAGTCAGTGTTTTTTAAATGATTGGGTTTTTTTTTTCTTTTACACGTGAATTTCGTCATGGTTACATTGGTCATGTACTCATGGTGTGTATGAAACATGCTTTTTATACTCCAAATTTAGTGCGATGCCATGGGGCACAGTTATGCAATGAACATGAATATTGTTCAGCGCATCATGGATGGATACGAGGTTTAAAACTCATAATTTATTAGTTGACCAGAGCTAATAATAGATCATTTAACAAACAGTAATGTAATAATGAAATAAGTTAATGGTATGTATTATGGGATTTTTCTTTTCATCAGGTTCATTCAAAATATTAAAGAAAAATCTGGTGCGCGCATCACACGACTTTCACTTAGCACCCTCTTCTTAGCCGAAATAATTATTTTCAGACTAAGGGGAAATGAAAGTAAAAATTATCGACTCTATAATTATATACAATTCATTGTGTTTATTTTTATTTGTTTAAATACCCTTGTATATACAAATTTTAATTTTATATCGCTGTATTCTCTACAGTTATATTATAAATTATACCATCGAGCATTTATGAAAACCGCATATGGGGATATGAATATATTATTTTCGGAGTCCGTATTATATGAAGCTCATGTTACGTATGGAAGCCTGTTGTAATCTTTCGAGCAAGCTCCTTTGATTCCTCTATTACAACTATTATCCGTTACGATCTCTTACTTCTTCTTTAGTTAATTATCAAATTCTTTCATATTTTATATTTAATTATTTTTTATATCTAAGATTAATGTGAAATGGTTAATTATTTCAAATACAGAAATGTACTTTAGAGGAAGCCAATATTGAAAATTAGCCATTTAAGCCCTGATAGAGAACATCAATGAGAATAAAACCTATATTAAAATAAAAACTGCTTAATAATACATTGATATATGAGCTTAATCAAAATCGTTAGAGCCATTTTTGAGAAAATCGTAAAAATGTGTTGAATCCATTACATAAAGTACCACTTTGATTTTTACGAATATATTGCTGTAACATCTAAAGCTTATAAAAACCTTAAATTTGCAATTGTACTTTCATACGACTTTTCTTCTTATCAGCTAGACTGATAACATACACACTCAGACAGACCATTTTGCGAGAATTATTATTATTTATTTATTTGGGGTTATTTGGACACAGAAGACCTTAAAACATGTATTTTCGTTGACAACTCAGATTCAAAAAATTTCATAATCGCAATGCTTACCCTTACTATATATTTTATATATAGGTAAGTGAAAGTCAAAATATATGTGTACAAATTACAACAAACTGTATCTTTAAAATAGTCCAATTTCTATGTATTTTTTAATGAAAACTTCTTTAGGCTAGTTTTGCAGTTTTTTGTGGGGAGTGAATGAGACTGCGCCGTCAGGATGTGTAACGCTCTTTCGGGTAAAGTCTGCTCGAATGTACAAATTGTAGTGTTTTTCATATGGATAAATATCTCAGAAACTAAACGTCGGACATGCAGACTGCTGCTAAGGAAATGTTCAGCATTTCATCCTTTTGAACTAGAATTATGCCCATTCTAGTATTCAAATCGAAATGTTTGTAGTATAGAAATTGAAATCCATTTGCATACTCAACGATTTCCATTTGCATGCGAAATGTTGACCGGTTTTTCTTTGCCTGCATTTTGGAGAGATGAAGATGTGTGATTTGGAATTTTTCCAATAACAACCTATCATTTATGTCCAGTCTCTTGCTCATTTTGTTACTAATTTATAACAAGAGAAGATAATCTAAAAAAAAAGTAAGGAAAAGTCATTGGGTGTAGATGGAACGTTACACTAGCGGATCCAGGATTTAATTTTGGGGGGCTTCAGCCCGAAAGCTTTATTTTTTTTCATAAAAATGAGGATAATTACTTTGGAAAAAAGAAAGAAACTAACTATCTATATGAAATGGTGTTTAAGTGATTCCTTAAGGCCTTTTATATGTAATTACACGAACAATAATACTTTAAGGGATATTTTTTAAATATTTTTTTCCATAAAACATGGTTATATTTTGCCATTTTGGAGGGGGGGGGGTGGTTTAAGCCTGAAAGCCTCCCCCCACCGTAGATCCGCCCGTGGAACGTTATATACGCAATTTCAGTTTCTTACAACTTTTCATTTTTGAACTAGACTCTTCACATTCACACTGACCATTTTATGGGACTTGGTTATTTGGACTCAGGGGACATCGTGTATTCCCATTGCCATCTGAAATTCGAAATTTTTAACGATCGCAATAATTCCTCTTACTATTTTACATATATAGGCAAGTGAGAGTAAAAATCATATCGGTCATATTTTTTTTTATCGTTTTCGATGGATTATTTATTATATCTTTTGGAGGGAATTGGAGAATCTTTCATATAAATTGTAAGCTTTTAGATTTAGGCTAAAATAGAGCCTCTTTTCCTTATATAGGTACATGCTAATCTCATAATTGGTAAATGGTTGACTGTCGGAGATAATGAAGAGAAGAATAGTTGGGATGATCAGTCAAAAAAGAAGGCAAAAATAAATGATAATATTTATTTTTACATATGCCGACGTTTCGACCTGAAGTTCAGGCCTTCATCAGGGCTAAGAAAATAACCAGATAACAAGGTATGAGAAACATAAGTAGTGATGGTAAAAAAAAAATAAAATAAAGTAAAATGAAGTTGTTAGAATAATGACAATAGTAAGAACTAAGAGATAAATAATAATAACCGTTACAAAGTGTGGAATGATGAAGTAAGCATAATCAAAAAGGGTGACATAATTGTTACAATGGCAATCTTAGAATAAAATGTAAAACATAAAAAAGAAATATGAAATTATATAAGAAATGAAAATAAATAGTAAAATTAAGACATTGAGAATGGAGTAGTTAGATAGAAAATTGAGATATTGTAAAGTCTATCAAGATTTACAGACAACTTATAATATAATAAAGAGTTAAAAGCAGAGAAAAGGAATGAAAGGCAGGAGGGAGGAAACTGAGAAAGCTGAAATAATAGCTTTTTGATTATGCTTACTTCATCATTCCACACTTTGTAACGGTTATTATTATTTATCTCTTAGTTCTTACTATTGTCATTATTCTAACAACTTCATTTTACTTTATTTTTTTTCATTATTTTTTTTACCATCACTACTTATGTTTCTCAAACCTTGTTATCTGGTTATTTTTTTAGCCCTGACGAAGGCCTGAACTTCAGGTCGAAACGTAAAAATCAATATTATCACTTATTTTTGCCTTCTTTTTTGACTGATCACCCCAACTATTCTTCTCTTCATTACATGCTATTCTCATTTTCCTGTTGTCTAAACCTTCATTTTTAGTTTATCTAATATTGCTGTTCCCAATAAACAGCATAAGAAGAGACTACTGCTGCAATCCTTGAGGTCGAAAGAAGGCAAACATTTCTCCCAAGGCATTTGTAAACAATCAGTTTGATAAATGAGATCTCTTCTTCTTGGTATCACGCTATCTTAAGGCTCGACGATCAAATAATCCCTTGGGATCAACAAACTTTCTCAATTCCAGAGTTTATTCAACTTCAATTAATTTATATAAAATATAAATTAATTATTTAAGTAAATTAATTAAGCTTTTCATTATTTGATTAAATAGAGATATTTCCTTAAAGCAGTGGTTAAGCCATCGATGAACTGATGAGCGCTGAGTTTAGTAAATAGTTTATTGTTGGTGACCATTCTCCTTGTTAATGTTTGATTTATTTTTTTGTATTCAAACCATCCATTATTTTTTTCAGGTAATATTTTAAGTAAGTTCTCATATTGGTATTTTAACTGTTAACATTAATTGCTAATTGCGCTTAGTCCGAAAAAAAAGATTTAGTAATTTTAGCCTGTATAACCTTTGAAAATTTTCAGTTAAATTTTTTTTTTTTAGTAATCATTCTAATTATTATCGGTAAAATCAAGAAAGTGATGCATACTTTTTGAATTATTAGCGAATAAAGTTTCTTATCCTTTATAACTTTTTTCCAGAAATTACGGGAGGATAGGACTATTTTTCGTACGTGAAGGAGAAGAATAGCTTCAAAATGAGTGGTCAATCATTGGATTTGATGAAGAATTGGCGAAGTTATCGCGTACCGACAAAAAAAAAAAAAACACCTTTTAGAAATAATATATAGGATAGTTACATTTTTTTATTATTTTTTTATGTGAACATTCCTTCAAGAACAACTTAAAATATCATTTCATACATATACATTTTTTTTTTTTTTCGTCTAGAGTAAATATTTCGGAGATGCCAAATCGGAAGCCTGCTTAACTGATATATTTTATTTCTTAATGACATTTACAACTGTATTACATAAATACATCTAGTAAATTTGGACATAATAGATATAATGACATGAATACACTTGCTGAGTAACTACCCAATGGTAGCACTCTAATGATATGTCTACATTAGGAGATCAAGGGACCATCTTCTTTTCAGACGCCTCGGAGGATTATCAGGAATTGAAGAGGAAGCAAGGTTACAAACGAGAGGGTTGGGATGATTCTGAAGTTTATTAGGGAAGGATATGTATCAGGATTGGGCCAGATCTGAAACATAAGGAGCATTAAGATCTTTATGGATAATTTTATTAGTGACAAATTAGGGAGCATTGAGGATTTTACAAAGGATTTTGGATTGTAAGGATTGGATGCCAGAGGAATTCGATGGTTTAGTGGAGCCCCATAGCTCAACTCCGTAAGTCCAAATAGGTCTTATTATAGTCAAGTATATGAGTCTTTTGTAATTAATGGGAAGTTTAGAGCGTTTGTCTAGTAAGTGCTGAAGTAATCAAAAACGTCGAGCGGTTTCTTGTCGTTTCAGTCTAGTATGAGGATTCCAAGTTAGTCGCTTGTACAGGTGGAGTCCTAGGTATCGGATTTGCTCAACAGGGATAAGTGGAGTATTGTTAAAGGAAACTGTAGGACAGGCAGTCGTTGGTTTACGAAATTAAATTTTGAAATTCAAATATTGAATTTTGGCCAAATAGAAGCCATGTGATGAACGTTCACTATTTAATTAAGAATTTCCCCCTGAAATTGAAGACATTTTAATGAAAAAAATCGATATCGTCGGTTTATTAAAAAAAGTTATTAAAATAAACTGAAATGAAGACTTGACGTCTTTTGTTGGCGATATCTGTTGGCCTTTTTACGTCTTTGCCTTTCTCCTGTTTACGGCCGTGTACATGAATATATTTGACAAATACAATTTACATCTACGTAACCTGTATGCCTTCAACGTTTGAACAGATATTTTGACTCTCGATCTGTTTGCCTAAGAATAATCTACTCGGCGATATAATTAACATAAGATCGTATTATTCGCTTGCTGTCGTATCTTGAATAGTAATGATATTAATTTCCATTTGACATCACGTTTCAATGTCATGCAGAGGGCAATAAACTAAATAATATTCGATCATAATCAAAGGACCCAACTCGAATTCTTTATTGTCCACTATTCATCAAATCATTAACATCCTTCAAAAACTTCGTGAATGGATTAATTTTATCGTAAACTTTTTTATCTACAAAAA
This sequence comes from Nezara viridula, assembly GCA_928085145.1. NCBI lineage: Eukaryota > Metazoa > Arthropoda > Insecta > Hemiptera > Pentatomidae > Nezara > Nezara viridula. Next base: position 147,789,082 of record OV725080.1, on the reverse strand, counting down.
ATTAAATTAATCGATTTAATAAGGTAATAAAAACTACAAAAAAAAATGTGGTGTGTCCACTTATACGACTTTCCTACCTATTTCAGAAAAGTTTTTATATCTTTACATATGTCCATCAAGAAACAAAAAAATTTCCTGAAAATCGATCAAAGAAAAGATTTGAGTACGATTTATTTCATTAACTAAAGCAATGTAAACCGGCTTAAGGTAGATCAGTGTAAAAATTTCAATGCCCTCTAATATTGCTGATCAAAAACATTTTGCCATAGCTTAATTTTGTCAAACAATAATTTCTGTTAAAGTAGAGGAAATAGTGAAGCTTGTGTGATGCGGGCAACAGATTTTCTTATTTTCATTTCGTTATCTTTTTCCTCTCATTCACCCCTTTCTGACCAGGATAATAACCCGTAATCTTACATTGGAAATTGAATAGCTGTAACTTCGTTAATAGTTGTCAGAAATGAACGATTTTTATATTTTCGAACTCAGTGGCCCTGAAACGTATAGATCCGTCAAAAACCGCATATCGAAATTTGACCCGATCGCAATATTTTCCTTACTTAGTATAGTAGTATAGTAATAAATTAAAATAGAAAACAGAATAAGCTGTATCATCGCTAATACTGGTTCGATTACCATGATGGTTTTTTTGTTTTGTTATTAATTTCATTATCTATACTTTTACCATACAATATATACTTAATGAGTTAGGCTCTAAAACATTTTTCTTTTCTTTATAACTTTTTTTCCTGAATTTTCTCAGGAATTTAGTCCATATATGAAAATTGAAAGGACAATTATAAGAACATTATAGGAAAGTTTCATCAAAATCGTTAGAGCCGTTTTCGCGCTACAGTACATAGAAAAACATGTTTTTCATTTATTGCACTGCAGATATTGCGCATGGAGCAACAGATAGACAGACCAATACTAAAAATGTGTTTTTCGAATTCGAAGGGCTCTGAAAACTAAAAATCGCATATCGGAAATTTGACCCTATTGAAATATTTTCCTTACCTATCGTAGGTAATTACTTACCAAATATATATATTCATATACACAAAAAAAATTAAATAATTAAAAATAGCAAGTTAAATAAAGAAATAATATTTAAAGATATTCATTGAAGAGAACTCAAAGCCAAGCCTTTCTCTCCACATGTGCAAAGAAAGGCGGGCCCTAGGAGATCCCAGAGCCTCTCACATAACTGCATCGCCTAGAGAATTTTAATTGGATTTTAATATATATTTATAACCAAAATATTAATTTCGAATCTCCATACTGTTTAAATTTTGTGCCTATATTCAGAGGAAATGTTTTTAAATCAATTCTATACCCGATCAAAATAAACCGTTTTTAAATTGTATTCATTATTTTTAAAGCAATTTTCTTAAATTATGGGACTTCTAACCTATAACGTTCAGAATTCCTCAAAAGGGGAGTAGAATATCGAACATGATCTAACCTTGACATAGTCGACGCTCTATTTGCCAAGCTAAATATAATTAAGGGGTTATCATGGCTCCTGTATATTTAGCATAACAGCCTGTTATATTATGTCCTTATCATTTCTATCATAAATTGTGGTTGGGTTTAAATTAACTTTGACTATGTAACTAATATTTTACAAACTTATTTTTATTTATTCCTGTTGTAGAAGTCTTCAGAAATAAAACCCAGGATAATAGGGTATACAATACATCCTATCTGACATTTCGCTATAGTTCATAAGCTCGTAGAGCTGATTATTTCTTTACGATTTATTAGTATAATTTCATACTTTATTTCCCTCTACTCTTGCATATTCGTTGTAGCATTTGCAGACTACAGATGTCACCTTTAGTACAAACAGAATACAGAATGCAAAATTATTACTTACAACTTTTTGCATTAACAAGAGCGATGTTATATATTGTTATCGACTAGCTCATATCTTGAGTAGCTTAGAAGTACTAGTACTGATAATATAACAACTCTAAAATAAAATAGTTCAAAGAGTTTTTGAAATTAAATTATTACGCAGAATATTCGGACCGAAAAAGGGCGAGTCAACCGCTTTCATCATTTAGGCGGTTACACAACGCTGAATTGCGTGAACTGTATCCGGTTAATATAATTTAAGTGATTAAGATGAGGTGAATAAAATGGGCATGTAAAATCGCTGGGCTTAGTAACGAAAGAATCCCTAAAATGTTAATATGCGCTGTACCGACTGGCAAGCGTCTTAGGGATAGACCAAAGCGAAGGTGGGAAGATTGCGTTATGGCTGATTTCGCGGGGTTGGGTTTAGGCGGACCCCGGTGATTTGAAGAATGTGGACATAGATGGGTATCGGCATCGAACCTCCTGGTTCCCTAAGCATTATTATTATTATTAAAATGAAAGAGTTGGTTCAAAAACCTGAGATGGATTAACTATTCCTCTCTCCCTCCCCCCACATAATGGGTTAAATAAATCGCAACGTAATGCATTTAGAAAAGTTATCCCATGATAATTTAAATTAAATATTATATTCCAATCTGATATACCATAGTATGAGGGAATGGTTCTGTGTCACCTAGCCTTTTAAATATACTAAAATAAGTAATACGTTTTACAATAAATCTATTCCCATCTGGAACCGTTAAAAATATATAAGCTTTGTATATAATATGATATAATATTTTTTCGTAGGGTAGATTCTTTTTTAGGCTCTCAAGAACGATGGATTTTGATGAATGGGTAATCAAACGAAAGGTGATTTTATGGAGAAGTAACGAAATATCCTCCTGACATTTCAGGAAACAAATTATGAAGGGAAAGAAACTTTATTTATGAAGAACTCAAAAAGTATATATATTTTTCTTGATTAGACCTTAGATTACTTGAAAGATTATTAAATTCTCTACAAAATAAAAAATAATCGGTTTTTAATTTTTACATTTGAAATAATGTGTACCCACCTAAGGAGTAAAGTGGGTTATAATATCTTTTTAAGATGAGACGGAGTTGAGATTTGTATTTTGCACCTCGAAAAAATCTCAAATTTTAATTTTCATAGTAATTGAAAAATAAACTTTTTTGCCTTCTGATTATGATGTAGATACCCTTGAATTACTTATTAAATATCCCAAAAAGTATGATAACTTAAATATAACTCCACCTATCCACACGAAGATTTGCAGGGACTTATGGCAACATAAACTACTGGAAATGACACAAACCGGACATCCATAAACATATTAAAACTGGAAATAAAAAATAAAAACATGTATTGAATTATTATTTATTAATTCCTTTTGGTTTCAAGTCACATCCTTCCGAAATTTTAGGGGGAAATAATAAAGATAAAGAAACTTTATTTGCGAATAATTCAAAAGGTATATTTTTTCAAATTGAAACCATTATTATTTGAAAATTTACTAAATTCCTGAAAAAACAAAATTTAAAAAAAAATTCTTATCTTCTTTTATTGGGAATTTGTTGGTGAATTAATTCAGAGGTTATAAGGAAATTTTTATTGTCAAACTCTGAATTAAAAGAATTTTTAAAAAATCATCGAAATCAGCAATTATTAGCCAAAGTTCAGACTATAGTACTTATTTTTCTGTTAATTGTGAATGAACAGATGTGATCAGACTGCGAAAAAGAAAATTATTTTCTCCATCTCATAATACATTGTATTAACTTATTTCAAGATTATAAATAATATAACATATGTTCACTAACCAATATACTATGTCAATTATTTGCACCTGCCAACTTGTAGAATAAATAAATTAAGAAATGCTGTTTCAAACCAAATGAAAAAATCTTATAACCAGAAACTTAGCAATTATTTTATTTTATTTTATTTTATTTTTCTAACAACTAAATATCATAACACCGTTATTAATTGAGCATAAATATTTATAATGGACGTGTTAAATAGACAGCTGTGCTATAACCTTCACAGTAAGCTGTTTTTCTGTTAATTATTCAACTTTCACTTAAGTAATGCAAATTAAAGAGTTTTATTTTATCATTGTTTCTTGTATAAACCAATTTAGTATTTTATTAATTTCAGCAAAAAAAAAAAAAATGGTTGATAATGTCGGTTAATGCTATCTTTTAGCTAGCTTGTATTAGGCAAGTACTTAAGGGAGACCCTTATGGACGGAGCTGAGGGTTGGAGATTACGGTCAAGTCTTGACAAAAATGTCATTTTAAATTTCTTGTAATGTGTATGACATTTTCTGACATACTCCAATGACACTTTGACAGCCACTTACGCAGATTATACTACTATTATTACTAGACCCAAAGATCCTACATGTGCCTTACACATATCACTTACACATTCTAGGTGCAAACTTTGGAAAATATTATTAAATTGCAACACATAACATTTTCATAATGATGTATGTTCATAATGATGTATGTTCTTTATCATCATAACCTTGTTTTTACATTTATTCTTACATTTTAAAGTATTCTTTTAAAATTATTGTTTTCTTATAGAGTTATTTATACTTAATAATCTATCCCAACAATATTACACTAATGTTACCCTATTAATCTTTCAATTTCTTCACTTCTTAACCTTTGGTCCCGTTATCTGTTTATTTACAATTAAAGGTAACCTCCACTTGCTTGTTATCCACTGATATCTTATTATTATGTTATCTTATCCATATTTTAACTTTACTGTAACAATAGTTATTCAATTTTCAATCAATTTATTCGTTAACATTCATTTATTCGTTAACATTCATGTATTTATTTTCTTTTATCTATTTTCTTATCATGTATTTATTTTCTTTATCTTTTATTTCTGTATCTGACAACTTCTTCGTAATTTATATATACTTATATTTATTTTTTATTTTTTCAACATGTTTGTATCTTTTGTAGCCCTGAAGACGACCTGCAAAGTGGGTCGAAACGTCGGCAAAAATTAAAATTATTTATATATTTTAATTTTTTTTATTTTTTGACCGCACCCTCGACTAATTCCTTCTCACATAACATTTTCACTCCGATAAAAGACCTGTCTTTCTGTCAATATTAACAACAAACATAATTTTACTAACATGGGGCCTCCACATCACTGCTAAACAGAAAACACTAAATCATCGACTAAGACTTTTTTTAAATTTATTTATCTTACTTAAAACTGTACAAAATCAAATATACATCTATTAAATGTGATGAATATTAACATAATGGCATGAGAAACTTGTAGAGAAACTACCATTGGTAGCACTCTAATACAATTTCTAAATTAGAGGATCATGAAGTCATCTTCTTTTCAGACACCTCGGAGGGTTATCAGAGATCGAAGAGGAAGCAAGGTTAAAAACGTGAGGATTCGGATGATTATAAAGTTTATTATGAAAATATAGGTATCTGGATTGGGCCAAATCGGAAACATATGGAATATTAAGGTCTTTACGGATTATTTTATTTGTGACGAAGTAAGGAGCATTAAGGATTTTACGAAGGATTTTAATAAAGTAAGGATTGGATACGAGAGGAATTCGATCTGTTTTAGTGGAGCCCTAAATCTCACCTTTGTAAATCCATATAGGTCTTTTCTAATGTAAAGCTTAGAGCGTTTGTCTAGTATGAGGATTCCAAGTGAGATTTTTGTCCAGGTGAGGTCCAAGGTATCGGATTTGTTCAACAGATATAAGAGGGGTGTTATTAAAGGATGCTTCAGAAAGAAAGTCACAGGTTTACGACGAAGGGTTGAGGTGATTTGATGAGATTTATTGGAATTTATTTTAATCCTCCAGTTTTGACACCATTCTTCGAGACTTGTGATGTGTGATTGAAGAGTTTGGGATACAATTGATGGATCGTTATTAATTGTTAGGATACACGTATCATCGGCATAGGTGGTTATGACAATGTAAGGATGGGTTGGGATGTCAGCTGTATAAAGATTAAGACTTTAAGTTATAATTTCCACTTGGGCGTCGCTCAAAATTAAACCGAAGACAGAAATTTAATACATAAATTATTTACTAAAACCGATTTGGACATAAGCTTCACAAATACAAGATATGGAATTTCTAAAAAAAAAAAATATGGATTGAGAAACTGCAAACATTTCAGGTCAAATTTTGAGGACAATAAGACGAACACCTTGTTATGTCACTAAAATTATTCTACACAAAGATTTACGCATGCAAACCGCATCTGAACACGTAAGGACTTACTAAAAAAAAAAAAGGTTTCAGAACAAGCTTTATGATCACCCTAATAAACTCGTTCAAGGCATGGCCAAGAAATGCGTCACTGATAACATGCGTAAAAGATTGAAAATGAACTGGATCAGAGATTTCCTAAAATAACCAGTAATTGGACCGAAGACCAGACAGTGGGTCTGGGTATCTATCTCTTCTTAATGGCTATCAGTTCTCTCTTTTATTGTATTTGTTTATTGGGATCGCATTTACAGGTTTCAGTGAACACTGATATTTGCGAATTAAGGAATTAAGAGGATTTGTTTTAAATTTTTCATTCGCTTACTCTAATTCGTAAATTGATTTTATTTCATCCTATATTTAAAAGGGTCTCCATTAAATTTTCTCAATATAAATCATGTTTGTGTAATTTAGGTAACTTAGGTTTATAATGTTTTATTATTATATATATTTTAAGATTTTAATCTAAATATATACGTACAGCTGTCTTAGGACACTCTATCCGATATATTATCCTTATATCCGAGACGTCTGTTACCTGTTGAAAGGTACAATGGAGCAATATGAGACGACGTACTAAATATACCTGTTGCCGTTACCAACAAGGGTTGTGCATGGTACAACTCACCAGGTATTATCCACGATATATTTTTGTATCTAAGTACGTTATATTAATCAATAGAAAAACTATGCTAAAATCGTTTTAATAACGATTATTTATTTATTAATGAATAAATTATTTTAATATATACTAGAGAACAAATGTTTCCCTGATTTAGCATTTTCTGTTGTAAATTATTTCTTCATTCTGGCTCTATTGCTATATTATTAATGAAAAAATCATTTTTCATTCATTTTTAAATTTTTACAACAAAAAAGATGGTTTGATCTGACCCAATTAACATGAAATAAATAAATAAAATTCATAATGGTGAATAAATAGTTGATTGTAGATAATATAATTGTGAAGTTGGTTTGTGGTTGCAATCAATGATAAAAACAAATAAAAATAAAGCTTTTATTTTGTGGCGACGACGTTTCGGCCTAAGTTTCAGGCCTTTTTCAGGGCTGAAGACATGAAAGATAACAACTTAAGTATTAAACATCTATTATAAAAAAATTGTCCTCATATCTTTTGAGAACAGTTGTGCAATAATTTTTAGGCTATCTTGTCTCTCCTTAGTACTTATCTAAGCCTGAAACTTGGGCCAAAACGTTGTTTTTCTTATTCTCACCGACTAAAATCCAAATCAAAATGGCCCAAGTGATGGTCGTAATAAAATAGATAATAAATAAAATGTCGGTGAATAATGGCCTAATTTATATAATAAATAAATATCAATAATTCAACCAACTACTTTTAGCAATTTATTCAATTCAAACTTTCAAATAAAATACACAATGAAAATTACAGTATCGTATCCATCATAAATTGAATTCTATGACACAAACAAAATCGCCCACATTACTTTATGTCGTCTATTTTCTCCTATATTTATGAAGGCAATTTTTAAAAATCAAATTATTGTATAATACTATATTGTTGTTTAAAAATATAATATAGCTTAAATGTTTTGAGGCCAGTGTAATGCTAGGCACAGACGATATCGATCTGCAGTAATGCAATCAGCAGAATCTAAATGTGCAAGCTCATTTTCTAAGACCACGAACTGTTGAGATACACATTCCAGTAAATATTGCATTTGAACTCCGCTGGAGAAAAGTCCATTCCTGCAGATCTTCCAGATAGCGCGTTCCTTAACGCTTGCCTCCATGACCGGAACATAGCTGCGTAAGTCCCATTAGTAATTGGGCAATTTAGTAAGTTCCGCAATGCCTTCATGATCTTTTGTCGGTGTTAAACGAAAGGAAGTGGCAAAAGTGAGCTTATTAAAAAATAGAAATCGAATCTTTGAAATTAGCAATGATTTATTCAGACTTACGGTGCATAAAATTTGTTTTTCAGATACGTAAATAAAATTATGCCACGGCATATCACACAACTTTCACTTACCATCGTACTTTCAGTAAAAGTTATTTTTTTAAAAATGTAATTATCTTCCACTTCGTTTTAATATTTATGTAGATCTGTGGGCATAAGAATTAGGAACGATTGCCTATTTAATCTCCAGTTTTCTGACGATCAAGTACTAATTGCTTCAGAAGCAGAAGTGGAATATATGATGAGAAAAATTCTCCAGCAATACTCATCCCGGGTGCTGGAAGTCAGCAAAGAAAAAAACTGTATATATGGCCTTTAATAGCCATGAGGGATATCTACAATTGGTCAACTTGATGTTGAAACCTAAAAATCAATTTAAGTGTCTAGGAAGCTGGGTGAATACAACAGGAACATCAGATATGAATATTGAAAAGAGCATAAGCAACGGAAAGATAATACTCAGAACCTTAAATTCGGTACTGTGGAGTCAGGCTGTTCTTAAAGAAAAAATAAAAAATTATTTACAAATCGTTTATGGAAAGTGTTACTTTTTATTTATCAATTAAAGATTCAATCAAGGAGGATAATGGCCCTAGAAATGGATTATTGGAGAATATCATCGAAAAGTTCCAAACTGTGAAATAAAGAAACGGGTAGAACAAATGGAGAACATTCTCCACACCATTAGTACTATGAGGCTGAAGTGGTATGGGTGTATGGGTATATGATGAAAATGGAAGTGGGACAACGGCCCAAGCGAATTTGGAATTGGAAACCAGAAAGAAGATGTAAAAAGATCGTCCGAGAAGAACTGGTTTTTCTAAAACTACTCCTTAAAATAAAAATTTATTAAAAAATCGAAAAAAAAGAAGCCTAAAAAGCCGTTTAGCGTGTTTATATAAGCCACTTTTTTTCTCGATTTTGTGATGAAATTATCTTACGATTAAAGTGGAGTGAAGTTTGGTTTTAATTAGTTTTTAGTACCTAATTAAATAGACAAGGTTTGCCGATCTATAGATTGAAAAAACCTCAATATCGAGGATTTTCGTTGTCACTGTAAAAATCACTGCACCACAGATTATTAGTTTTAATTTTCGAAAAAGATTAAAGCATTATATACTAATATATACTTATAATATACGCTGATACTAACTTTTTTTCAGCTAGTTTCGTATTGACAAAGCTCAGATTTTTCCCCCCAAAAAAATAATAACCACGACTTATTAATAAAAATAATAACGTTCTCTTCTGAGCTGTTTAAAAGTTTGTGGAGTATAGTTATCATTGAATTAAGGGAACTAAATTAAACTTCTTTGGGGCCCCAAAAGAAAATGGACACTGGGGCGGGCTCTCTCCTCTAGGTATGTTGTATGTTATGCTAAAAAAAAAATTAATTGTTTATATCAAAAATATTATAACCATTTATATATAGTTATTATATAAATGATTATTATTACAAATTCGTACTGGTTATTCTATCGCTTTGAGCTTTGAGATTTAAACCTCAAGGCCACGGGTTCATAACCCTGCTAGGACAGTAAATTTCCATTACAGGCCACCTCCTCATCAGATTGCGGGGATCCATTATGTTTGCTGTTACCTCAGCTGTTATTGAAGTAATAATATCAAGTAATAATAGTTAATCTACATTTATACGGATTGTATTTACCTAGAACAATATATACATATGGTCTTAAATCGTAAGATTCATATTTTCTTGGCAAATCGCTGCACAACAGCACTACTTCAAAAGTGCCACTCCAACACGATCACACTGTCTGTGGAATAGCGATGTTAGTCGAGTGCCTGCCTCCATCTTTTGAAAGGTTAGGTTAGGTTAGGTTGGTCTTGAGGGAAAGGCTGAGATTTCGGACTGAAGCCCTCTTTCCCGAAATAGAAAAATATATATATTTTTTCATTGTTCCATATTTTTTTATTTGAGTGTTCCAAGCTATTATTTCGTGGTACTAACTACTATATCATTTTTATCAAATTAATAACATCCGCCTGAAACTTCGTAAATAGCTTCATCTCATCGTAACCTACAACTATTTTGTTTACGAAACTTCTCGGAATCGGGACGTTTACAATCTGGAGGTCGGTAAACTTTGTCTATTTAATTAGGTACTAAAAACTCGTAAATATCCATTTGTTTTTCACTTATGATAATTTGAGCACGAAGGAGAATATTTTAAGGAAAAATGCGGCCTTCAAAAATATTGGGCCGTTTGGCCTGACCTACAGTTCCAATATGTCAAAATAACGAGATTATATAGGTCAAACGACCCATCTTTTTCTCGATGTAGCGTTCAAATTATCTTAGGATCCAAATGGATATTTACGAGTTTTTAGTACCAAATTAAATAGACAAGGTTTGCCGACCTCCAGATTGAAACTCCCCAATTCCAAGAATTTTCGTACATAAAATATTTGTAGGTTACGATTAAAAGAAGCTATTCACGAAGTTTCAGTCGGATGTTGACAATCTCTCTCTCTCTCTCTCTCTCTCTCTCTCTCTATATATATATATATATATATATATATATATATATATATATATATATATATATATATATATATATATATATATATAAATGTAATGTAAGGCTGTGTTAAGAAAAATATATTAAAAAATTGATTATCTCTAAATGCATTTTTGTTCATGTAATTATGTTTTTTTTTTCCTTGAAAACTGATGAGTCTATCTAATGAGTTAATCTATTTTAAATCCCAGACTATGTAAATCGAAATTTTTTTAATTTCACTTACCTATATATATATAATATATAGTAAGGGAATGTATTGCGATCTTGAAAATTTTTTAATCTGAGTTTTCAACGGAAATAAACAATTTGAGGTCCCCTGAGTCCAAATAACAAAGTCCCGCAAAATGGTCTGTTGAAATGGTGTGTCAGTGTGTGTGTGTCTTAACAGTCTAGCTCACAAACGAAAAGTCTTATGAAAGTGAAATTGCATGTTTAAGGTTTTTATATGCTATGCTACTAGGTATGTTACAGCAACTTTTTCGTAAAAATCGGTTAACCGGAAGTGGCACTTTATTTCATGGACTAAACACATTTAAATTCTTTATTATTCAATGTTTATATTTTCTCATGCCTATTGTTATTTGGTCCTTTTCTTAGCCCTGATGAAGGCCTGAACTTTGGGTCGATACGTTGCAAATGTAAAAATAAATATTTTATTTATTTTTGCTATTTTTTATTTTGACTGATCACCCAACAACCATCCTTCTCTTCATTTATCTTAAGTTGTCTGTTTTCTTGTTTTTTCTTTCTCAGATCTCTATTATGTTTATGTTTTAACTTTTAATTTGTTTCCTTACTTTAATATTTTGTTTTTATCTAGAGGTTAGGAGATAAAACGTCGTCAGTTTATATAGTCTATCTAACCCATTATGTTATTCTCGGTTTTTTATTTACAGTGTGTTTTTGTGAAGCAGTGCTACAAATATTTTTAATTTTACTTAAAAAATAATGTTTCACTCTATATTTGCTACTCTCTTCATTATAACGCCGAGTTCTATTTTGACGCCTGATGAAATAATAATAACTCCTGAATTGGGTTAATTCCGACTTAAAAGGAAGCTCGGATAGCGAGCTCCACTTTATCGATCCTAACCATCGCAAGCTATCTCGCTTCGATGATACTATTATTGTACAATATTGTAATTTATAACTAATTACAACTGAATTATATTTATGAAATGAATTAATTAATAGTTAATTCTCATTATGAGTTAGATAATTAATAACTGGAAGGGTTTTGCAAAAATAATATTTAAAAATCATATTGTTAAAGAATAAAAAGATAATCAATTTATTTCAAACAAAAAGTCAATCTTTTAATTATATCGGAATCTATACATCGAATAACTGCTAAGTATTGATTCGTATGCATATCTTTCTTCCCTTGTCCGTTTAGAGTTGACTTTCCTTTAACCCATTGATCTAATTAATCGATATGTATTAAGGATATCGTATCTATAGAATGGTATCTTTTATTCTGATGATATCAACTAATACAAATAATAATTGAAATGAAAATAAGTTTAACATTTAAATTTAATGTAAACATTTTTTTAATTGAAATAAAATACCCAAATTTTAGGTTTTTCTATTTCTTTATTATTATTATATTTGTTATCAATTATTATACAAGTTTATTTGAAGTTAGTTGTTAATAGCAATCTATAGAAAAACTTTTAATTGTGGATTGTTGGTTGGCCGTAGTGAATAATTGAAGAGAAGAACGATTGGGATCATCAGTCAAAAAATAGTTAAAATAAATATTTATTTTTATTTTTGCCGACGTTTCGGTCCAAAGTTAAGGCCTTCATCAGGGCTGATCAAGTGAAGAGCCGTCACAAGACAGTTAATTAATAACTGGAAGGATTCTGCAAAAATAAATTTAAAAATCATATCGTGACAGCTCTTCACTTTATCAGCCTTGATGAAGGGCCGAAACGTCGGAAATATAAAAATAAATATAAATATTTATTTTAACTTTTTTTTTTTTACTGATCACACCAACTATTCTTCTCTTTAATTACGGAAAAATTTACTGATATGAATGGAAAAAAATTCTTCATGAATGATGCACAATGAAAATTTTTATTTATAGTTTTGTGTAAAAATATAAAGTGTAAAACATAAATTCTATTTCTTTCTTTACTTTAAATTAATAAATTTTATGACGTATCTATTCCCATAGCTAATTAAAATTAATAATGTATTTATATTAATATTTTAATGATTTTATTCAGTAATAAATAAAAATCGAATGATAAATAAATACTTCATGTAAATAAAATGTTAGGTTTTTTTTTTTTTTTTTTTTTGGGTGAGTAGGATGACAAAGACTTCTATTCACGAAACAATAGCTTATTGTTTGGTTGTGTCTGTTTACATTTCGTTACTACTTAGGATAGATTTAGGAGATTTAGGAGGTAATCTTTTATGTCATTATCTATTGTTATAAAAGGGTTGGATATCATAATAAACTGCAAAAGTACGTTTGGAACTACAGAAATTATATATTAATGAATCAAATATTAAGATCAGTAATTTTGAGTTATAAGCACTGGCCATTTCTCTACACGATTATTAATTTCACAGAAATCTATTTTGGTTAAAAGAACAAAAACTCAGCAATAAAATTTGAAAGTTAGAATATGATAGGAATTAGGGGTGGAAATAAAACCTAAATATGTAGATGTTTAAAAGTTTTTCTTAAAATTCTACTTTTATATTCAAACCTCATTAATAAAAATTTGTATATAACAGTTTTTATAAACCATTTACTTTAATGAAAAAATAAATGTTATAATAATTTGTCTGGACAGTTAACATAACAAATGTTTACAATGTATAGAACTTGATAGTATGTATTAGTTAATTCAAAAACTTTAAATCTCTTATTTACTAATAAAAAAATTCTGATTAATAAATAAAAGTTTACATTGTAAAATTTTCAACAAAATAAAGATTGAAATATTTTCTAGGATTTCCAGGGATTTATTAGTTGTCCACTGTGAGCACTGAGCAATATAATAATTATGAAATTTTATTATGATTTGTAATTTTTGTGGATTTATAAGTTTTATTTTAGAGAGAATAAGTAAAAGTATAAAAAAATAGGTTTTTTAAAAAAATACCTTCAACCTCTTATCGATAAAAAATTTTTTCTAAAAGTTAAAGTTGAACTCATTTGTAAAAATAAATAACTGTTTCAATATCCTAAAATATCCTTATATTTATTTTTATCTTTATTAATATTTAATTTATTTATTTTTATTTTGATCTTCCTTTAACTGAACATTTAAATTTTCTTCAATATATTTACGACTATCAAGCCTCTATTTATTTCAATATTGGCCAATCGACATTAAAGATAAGATTTTTTTTTTTTATATCTGTGGTGGTCATATGTTCTAAACAAAATTCGCAATACTTCTGAATATTTCCTCCTCTACCAAAACAAATATTCTACCCACAAGAATTTTAAAATATTTTTAATGTAGGTTGGTTTTTAAGATAAGAAAGAAATCTGAAATATATTGTTGTTTTTCAAAAATACATCTTATGGTATATTATTTTAAGACATTCTACAAATGAAATACATTTTAGTAATGAATGGTTGGTCGTTGTGTAATATTGAGGAAAAGCATGGATTTTGCAAAGTGCAAAATCAAGACCTATTTTGGGTAGCACCAGCATGATGTTGGTCACCACGGGTAGATCTACGGGGGGGGAGGGCTTTCGGGGTGAAGCGCCCCTCCAAAATAGTAAAATATAACCATGTTTTATTGAAAAAAATATTTAAAAATGATCCATTAAAGTATTATTGGTCGTGTAATTACATTTAAAAGGACTTAAAGAATCACTTAAACATCATTTAATATAGATAGTTAGTTTCTTTCTTTTTTTCCAAAGTAATTATCGTCATTTTTATTTTAAAAAAAAGCCTTCGGGCTGAAGACCCCCCAAAATTAAATCCTGGATCCGCTAGTGTTGGTCAACATATATTTATCACATACCTAATATGTTTTGATTTTTATTAAACATAATATTTATTAAAAATTATTACAGATACGTTTTATATTGATCAGTAATATCTTAAATAAAGAACATTATCTTTTGTGCTGACTGAAATACTTTATTGAGTACCGAAGATTTGAGTTCCTCATTGATCGACCCAAATATTTAGATATTGAACCAGATATTTCAATTCTTTTGTACCAAATAACTGATCCGAACCTATTTATTCCTCTAGAACCCACCTTTCAGCACGAAAAGTAATCAAACCTTTCCAAACTGATCGTTCCAAATCGGTTATCAACATCCTCAAAGTGATTGGGAAGATATCATATTGATCCAAAAGGAGGGAATTGAGGGTACGGCCTTGGGATGATACTACGATATCAAATTCAGCGAGGAAAACAGAAAAAAAAATTTACGTAACCATTTTGATATGAACTCGATAAGGACAAATGTTGAAATTTCAGTGAGTTCACTTTTTAGAATAAGAGAAAACATGTAAATGGTGCGATATATTTAATAATATATGTATATATATATATATATATATATATATATATATATATATATATATATATATATATATATTTAAATTTGAAATGTAACAACTAGATTAAAATAAATCACGAATCTACTTATTAAACACAAAATTCATATTTGGATACCATTAAACAGATAGCAAAGTATTAACAAAAACAATTTTTATTTTCCGATTGCATTGAAAAGTCTCATTTAAGAGTTTTTAAGGTGAGAAAAACGAATATCAACTTTTTTTATCCCTTGACAAATATTTATTAGGATCCTATATGAGAGGTCGTCTATATTGTGTATAATCTAGACAATACACCAGGGGATTTTGGCATGTAATCTTACTTTTAATAACCCACGGATTTAGGAAACATTTATATATATATTATCAGCTTTATATATTTATATATAGCTATTGTATTAATACAGTATTGTAACAATTTGTGCCGACCGAAGAAGCTAAGTGGATTCAAATATTTGTTTAATGTATAGATTTGTAATATAAAAACCATTTATACGAATTTTCGTAACAATCGAAAAATAATTTTTTTTGTTCTAAATCCTTGCCCATTGGGGATCCTTAGATTTTTTTTCGAAAATCTCAAAAATTGTAATATTACATGATTCCCCCTATTCCTACAAAAATTAGTCAAGATTTAGGACCCTATAAACTTCTCGAAATGGTATAAACGCGAGATCGAGACGAGTCTTGGTCTTGTAAACTCAGTCTTGGTATTGCGAAAGAGTCTCACAACAGTCTTGTTGTTACTTATTAGCTTATTACTATATAGATATTACTGTAATTTTTTAAATAGGAGAAACCTAACTAAGCCCGAATTAAAAATTAAAGGAGTTAAATGGAAAAGTTATACCAATTATTTGCATATAATAACTAAGATTGTCAAGTATTCGTAACTATTTTGCCTTAATTTTTATTTAAAAAATCAATTTTTTTTTCTCAGTCCTGGTCTTGGTCTTGTAACAGTTAGGCGGCCTTGGTCTTGGTCTTGGAAAGTGCAAGACCAAGAATGATTTTGGGCAACACTGCTTTCTAGAGCCAATTGCTTCATGGTAGCTATGCCACTGTTAATTTATTGATGTTTGAGAGAATTAAAGGTTTGTCTTGTAATATTGCTATATCTTAAGAAAAATATTATATAATCAATTTTTTTAATAAATTATAATGTATAAACCTAGTCACAAAAATCAAGAATATCGGAATAGAAAGGAAGGACGACGAAGACAGATGTAAAAGCTCTCTCGTATGTGAGGTCAAATATTTGTGACTCTCGGAATGGATGAAAACTTGAGACGGAAATTCCTTTCCAGCCCTCCCCCCCCTCCCCTCTATGACACAGCCTTTATTATGCAGGTCTCAGTTTTCAGTCCAGATAAATTTACCTGCGATTACATCAGAAAAGTCTCTTTCAACTAGCATTTTATTTTCGTACTTTTTTCTTCTTTTTGCAAAAAAAAAAGAAAAGACAATAAGAACCCTAGTGCCAGTACCTAATTAAAATTTTTTTGAAATGAAAATTTCTTTAGGCGCGTTTTTCTGTGGAGAGTGTACTAGATTGAGCCGCCAGATCTCCTATGTGTAACGCTCGGGTAAAGTCGGCAGGAGTCGACATGTTTTTGCATATTGATTAAAATATCTCGAAAACTTAATTTCGGACCTGCATTTTGTAAAGAAGAGAAATGTTCATCATTTTATCCTCTTTATAATGAGCTATTATTCAAAATTGTATCTTAGCGTGATGCCGTTAAAAAGGAGGAAAATAGTGTCGAAAACCAAATTATAAAGATATGGATTAAAATATCTCAGAAACTAAAAATCGGACCTATATAGAAATAGAAAATAACTTTATTCTGGGACAAAGTCCCTTTAGAATAACAAAATAGAACATAATTAAAATACTTCATCTGGCCAAAATAAAACAATAATAAAAAAGAGAAAGTAAACAAAATATTAGTTAAACAAGCTATATACAAAAAAAAAAAAAAAATCTATATACAACACTTAAAACTATGATAAAACACTTAAGACTATGTACAGTAGGAAAAATAATAATTATACTCTTTTAAAAAATAAAATAATAAAAAAAAAATTGAGTTCTTCTTTAAAATGAGGTGTGTTTCTGCTAACAAAGAAAAAACAAAGCTGACAATATAAAATATCAGTGTCTTTAAATAATGATTAATATGTAGACTCATCATTGTCAAATGCTATAGGTACAGATTTAATTATATACCAATAAAAAATAATAATAATAAAAAAAAAAACAATAGATGCGGTCAGTGGCATTAACAGCCGGAAGATATTGTAATATCCCTAGTGAAGTTCATAGTATAGAATAGTACTATCGTTTGATGATGGCTAGAAATGTATAATATCGAAAGTTTAGCAAGTATCTGACTGTTTTTGGGATAGGAATTGGAATAGCATAGTATATACTGTAAACATTGTTCACCATTTCATTCATCCTCTTTATAATGAGCTATGATTTATAATTTATATTTCGTATTATTAATCTAACCTTCTTGATTTTGTTTTCACTTTTATCGTGTGGTCCAAAGCACTCACTTTAGTTTATTTTTAATATCTGGGTTTGGTATAATTCCCAAGATCTTGGTTCCGCCTCTATATTTGTAACACAATTTAGCCTATCTCAATGCGTCGATTTTTGAAACCATTTGAGTTAAAAACCTTCCATTTTATATATATATATATATATATATATATATATATATATATATATATATATAATTATTAAGCAATCGATGATATTTTCAAGTTCGTCAGAGCCTCTTGACAAATTTAACCTTGAGCCTTGAAAAAAACATTTGAGATAATAACTATCTCTTTGTGCCGATTCTGAGAACTCATTACCTCTTAATATATTTATTTGAGTGGAATCTTAAAAATATTTCTATACGATTGTAAATTTAATGAAATAAAATATTTCTTGTTAAAAAAAATCTAATGCGCACATCACAAATATTTCGCTAACCACTTTACTTTGAGGACAGAAATTTGGCTAATAACATAAAGTCATTGAAATGCATTTTTAATGGATCTAAACTTTATTGGCTTTATATTAACACTTTCTTCGTGAATTAATCTGTAATACATCTGTTGTAGTTTTGTAAGGATCTTAAATTTTAATAAATAAATAAGAAATAGTTCTTTACCGGAGAGAAAAATTCTCCTCAGAGTAACTGGAGCGATCTGGGATCAGAATACTAACGAATGGAGGAGAAAGACCAATAAAGAACCGCGTATACAAAATAGTCGATCAATATCACATGATATGAAGGAAAAGAGGTTAAGATGGGTGGGGCACGTTGCTCGGAGCTATCCGGAATCGTCTACACAACAATGAATATCTCAATAAAAGGCAAAATACCACGTAAAAGGAAATAAAGCAGATGGAGAGATAGAATCAAGAAACATGCAATAGAGCTAGATGCAGATCACTGGAAAGGTATAGGAATAGTTCAAGATAGGCAGAGATGTAAAAGGCTGATTAATGTGGCAAAAAATATACAATGTCTGTAATACCAACAGAAAGAAGAAAAAAGTCTAACATTGTTAGGAATCCACTTAAGTTAACAATGAATAGAATTATGTTCCATTTAGATAGGTCGTTTTTAAATAAACAATATGGAAATTATGAAATAAGTAAATTGTAAAAATAATCTTGTTGTAAAAAAAATGGTTCACTTACCAGTGAGAAAGACCAAAGATGAATAACCACAAAATATTTCTTGACTCTATAATCAGAAGTCTTTATCAAATTTTTACGTTTGCAACTACAGTTATCGCTGATCATCGTTGGCAAAATTACTTGATAATGAAGGCGGTGCAAGCAATTTTCTGATTATAAATTAAAAAATCGTATCCGGTCGATAAATTTTCGTAAATTGAAACCTTTTATATAAAAACTGCTTTTGAATGAGTTTTAAATTTTTATCTAAACTTGTATAATAATTTCAATAAAAATAAAATGTGATATTTAATAATTGACACGTGCGTTACTAGAAATGTATTTTGAATTGGTGGAACATAGCATAGCTATATCGTACATCGCTAACACTCAAAGGCAGTCCTTTTTTCTCTTTCTTTTACCTCCTACCTCATTGCCATAGAGGTAACTGCTATTCAAACCAGAGTGGGAAGATCGAGTTCATTACTTAGCTCCAACACGAATTAAATTTTATAACGCCTGTGCCGGATTCGAACTTACGCCATTAAACTCGAGAACGATATATCAGACAACGCTTTTATGCGCTACGCAGTTGAGTATTCTCAATAGATCCCAAAACAATGCTTATTTATGCTCTTATATCTTAGGATAAAATAAATAATTTGTTAAAAATTTGATTACAAAATCGATAAAAAAGATGGCCTACAAAAATATTGAGCCGTTTGTCGTTATGTCTGACAATTTGGTTCATATAGGTCACGCCAAACGGCTCAATATTTTTGAAGGTCACTTGTGTTCAAATTATTCTACGATTAAAGTAGAAAGCAAATGGATATTTACGAGTTTTTAATACCTAACTAAAGAGAGAAAGTTTGCCGATCTCCAGATTGATAACGACCTATTTTCAAGATTTTTCATAAATAAAATATTTGTAGGTTACGATGAGATGAAGCTATTTACGAAGTTTCAGGTGGATGTTAATAATTTGATATAAAAGGGTTCTGTACCACGGACTATAAATTAACCTTGTTTGTTTAAAGGGCCTACTGGAACTGGATGCACTAGCGGATCCAGGATTTAATTTTTTTTTTGGGGAGGGGCTTCAGCCCAAAAGATTTTTTTTCATATACATGTAACGATAATTAATTTGAAAAAAAAAGTAAGAAATTAACTACCTATATGAAATTACAGGAACAAGGATACTTTAAGAGACAGTTTTTAATATTTTTTTCTGTTAACATGGTTATATTTTACCATTTGAGGGAGGGGACTTCAGCCCGAAAGCTCCCCCCTGTAGATCCGCCTGTGGATAGATGTGTACCTAATAGAAGAAATTTGCAGCGATTTTAATAAGATTTCTTTTTTTCGTAGTCATTATTCTTCAGAATTGTATTGCAGAGGAATAAAATCAAGATGAATATCTCGGAAAAACTTTCCCTCGCTTAATGATTTAATAAAATAGATGAAAGAGACTGGGACTGACGCGTCGGAATGCGATCTTTCACCGAAACGCTAGTTGCATTTCCGCCTCCAGAGAGAGAGAAGGAAAAGAGAAAACGGGATTCATCCTAAATACGAGATCTCTCCATTTTTCTCTTATTTTAAAATGATCGACTCCAAACAGAAGGAAATTGAGGGCACGAGCTAAATAAGAGGGGAAAAAAAAAGTGGTGACTGTATCCGAAAGGTAAAACGGACACGCAAAGTGGACCTTGTAAGGCCAGGACACAGAGAGCAGGTAGTTAGCGTTTGGTCTCGCGATCTAGGCTGCACTTGTGACGAAATAGATCCACAAGGCCGTACGCCACTGTAGTTCTGTCAAGGAATTACTTTCTCTTAACTTCAATAAACTTCTGTATACGGTCATCTCACTACTAGCCAATTACGATTGCAGCGACTTAACATTTTCTTTGTGCATTCATGATTTTTTTTTTTTAATAGAACACATTACTGAAACATCACCACAACGCTAAAGTTCTCTAAGAGAAAAAGCTCATCGAAGAAAAGTTCAAGTGCATCAAATACCGTATCCAATGAATACCAACATTTTTAATGTAGGTCAGTTAAACCCAGGCGTGCCCATTCTTCCTGCACAAAATCGATGGCGCATGAAATCTCTCCTCTGAAGAAATTTTATTGCTTTTCTATTTTAAAAACAGCCCAAGTAGGATGTAGAATTAGAAAAATCCATGTTTTTTGTCCTGTTCTCTGGTTTGAAACTGTCAATTCATGATATTTGATTTCTTTTCAAAACCTCTTGTGACAAAAACCATTGTTGAAACCTGGAAAAGAGATCTACAGTAAATATCACTAGCGGATCCAGGATTTAATTTTTTTTTGGGGGGGGGGAAGCTTCAGCCCGAAGGATTTTTTTTTTCAAATATATAACGATAATTAATTTGAAAAAAAAGTGATTCTTGAAGTCCTATTAAATGTAATTACATGAACAATAATACTTTAAGAAATAGTTTTTAATATTTTTTTCTGTTAAAATATGGTTATATTTTACCATTTTGGGGGATCTTCAGTCCGAAAGACCTCCTCGTAAATCCGCCTGTGATACATATAGCAGAATCTAAGTAAGAATTAACATTAATACCGTTGAAATATCGAAAATCATATGAAGCTATTTAGGAAGCTCGCTCAGTTCTAAACAATGACTTCCAATGCTCATGATTTATTTTTATATTTTACGACGTTTTGGGAAATTTCGCCCATTTTCAAGTCAAGAATGGCATAATTGATTATGTACCCACAATGCAAAGAACATTATCGTAAAATACTAAATCCGCTTATCAATTTGAATAGTTTTTATATTATTTTTGGATTATCCTGAGAACTTTAAAGATTTTTTTTTATTTTAGAAAATGATATTTTAATTTAATATTTTTTAAAAGATAAAATAACAATTTTTAGTAGATTATATAATCATTTATGTCATTCTTGAAATGAAAATGAACAAAATTGCCAGAAATTTCGTCATATATAGAAATGAGATGAAATTTTTGTGAAGTAAAAAAATAGTTATTAAGAGTTAGTTCGATATAGTTTTATTCATCGAAATAATAAAACTATATCGAATAATATATACCCTTAATTTATTATTATATTGTATATGAAACTATACTTTTTTTTTATGCTTATTAAAGGATTTTTTTGTAAAATAATTATCCTTTATATTTCCAATCTTTTTTGGGGGGGATGAGGGGAGGGAAGCAAGATTGAATGATAAAAATTCCAACGTAGGAGGGAAGATCGTAAACGAAAGAGAGATGGGAACATCATGAATGAGACTGTGGATAGCAAGCCTGTTGCTGAGTGACGTCATGCGATCTGATTGGTCGTCGCTTCCCCCACCACCGCCCCCGAGCGGGGCCTCGCTCCCTCTGATCGTTAGTCGCGGGCAGGAAGGTTCTAGGCTCGTGTCGGGCGAGGACTTGTGTGACTGTCACCGTATCACCTACATCTCACGTCAGCACTCCATATATATATACATACATTTATATATATATACATTACGTATATATACTATAGATCATTATTAAGAAAAGAATAATTTTTGAAAAATAAATTTTTTTTTTTCATTCAATTTTACTTAACAAAAAAAGTATTTAAAAAAAATAATAGTGTTAAATAGACTTTTTAAAAAGTGAGGTTTACGAGTGTATATCAGTGCAGCATCCAGGACATCCTCAACCGCAGAGTTTGCGAAAAAGTTTCGAAAAAGTGAACAAGTGCCTAATCCCCTTAAACGGCGAGATCTCATTTCACATTCTGGAGCCGAACACGCAGCCTCTGGGGAGTTCGAATTTGGCGAAAATTGAGTCGAAAAATGTAAGTATTTTTTTTTTCAAATAAAAACAGAATTTATTCACTCGCTTTTGTTTGTTAAAAGTGATTCAAAAGTTTTAATTTAAAGTGATTCTTTTTTTCCTTTTTATAGTCTCGATTAATAACTATTAAAAAAAAAATTATTCTCATTTTCGAATTAATGTGAGTCGAAAAATTCATAAAAATACGAATATTATAAAAAATAGTTGTTTTTCGAATATTTTATTTGGAACCTAATTTACTCTTTAGAACCGTTCTATAAATGACCTTTGTCCGTTCTAGTATTCGCTTGAGAATGCTCTCTCAACTGGGTCTCCTTGACTTCTAGCGTTCGTCTTTCCTTCATCCAATATCGTCAAACTAAATATTATTTTTATTTTATTTTATTTTTTTTAATTAATAATTTATATAACTGAATAATAATCATAAACAAAAAATAATAATAATAATCGTTAGCGTATTTATAGAGATATATATTGCCAATTTAGTACAGTAAAAAGTCAGTATTTTTTATGGAGCTGAATTTTTAAGAAAGTTTTTATGAATTAGATACTTATTTATTGATATAAAAAATACAATAGGTGCACTAAAATGATACTAAGTATTATTGTGCAAGAAATATAATTACAAAAATAGCCTTTTATAAAAAATTTTATTAATTTATTAAATGATTTCAAAAAATAGAATAATAATAATAATAAAAAAAAACCAAAAAAAAAAAAACCATAAAGCTCTAGAAAAACTATATTCTTTTGCGTCCTGTTATAATGAATTGCCAAAATTAGTCGTTAATTCTTATGCATTATTTTTTTCTCTTTTTTAAAATCGTTCAATAATACACCTATAAATATTACATAATTATTTTTTTTATACATTATTAAATTTTTATTGTTGGTTTTGACATGAAACTTTTGAACTTTTCCGATTTAGTTTCAAATCCCTGAAAGCCGTTGGTTGTATGGTATCTCATCCTTCCCCCTCCATATCTTGAATGGGGTTGCACGTGTGAAAACACGTGTTGAACCCGCTCCGATTGCACAATTTAACGTATTTAGCGTGTGAGAAATATTTTCTATCGGTTATTACATATAGGAATTGTAAAATTTTCAATTAATTTATTATATATAATATTCAAAAATATATTTTTTTTTTTTCGTTAAGAATTAAGTTTTATTGTGCAAAAATGATAATGGACTCTAACTAATAAATAATACTACGATGCGTATTTAATAATTCGAAGGTAAAATCGATTTTGTGTAATTATGAAATCAATCGATCAACGAATTTTCCGCTACTTTGTTTCTAATAATGGAACGTGTGACGTATTTTTCGTATCGTCTCTTCAGTCTCATTGCCTTTCCAACCAAGTTTTATTTATTTAAACTACAATTATACAAAATAATACTGTATTTTATTGTATAATTTATTTCTGATGTATGGGTCATATTTGTTTGATTTTCTTAAGTTCGATTAGAGCTGGATTTAAGATTAACATTGTAAATTAATTTTACTTGTAAAAATATTTAATTTTTTAATTTTTCGTCTTTATAAAATTGATAGTCATAAATAAACCTTTTTTTAAAAAAAATGTGTGTATTATGAACTTAATATTATTATCACTTGATTATTGTAATGCATACTATACTATACTATACTATAATGTATACGATAGATTTATATGCATTTTTCTCATATATTACACACTTTATGGCATAAAGATTTCTCGTGAATTTCTGTTAAAATATACGAATTTTCCACTAGTGGAATATATATATTTCTAATAATGGACTGTGTTATGCACTCTTCTTATCTTACTATCATTCCCGTTGCTTTAGAGAATTTATTTATTTTTTGTTTAAAATATAATCATACAAAATTATACTATATTTTATTGTATAATATATATCTGATGTATGCATTGAATTTTGCACATTTTTTTTTAGAAATGTATAATTTAGTATTTCCTTGATTTTCTGAAGTTCAACAAGAGCTGAATTTGATATGATTTTTGATAACATGATAATGTCGACAATTTTTTTATGATTATGCTAGATCAAGAGAGAAACACTATATTTTTATATAAAATATAAAAATTGCTGCCCAATTATATTGGGTTACTGTATACACAGCATACTCGTTAATCCGTAGGACAATAAATGAACTTATATATAATTATACAGAAGTGGTTAGTTTATATTAGTAAAATAGATATACATGTACATTCTTTTTTCTTCCTTTATTTTTTCATGCTTTTTTCAAACATTTAATTTTCCTTTTTTTCCCATTTAATTTCCCTTTCTCTCACTTCTCTCTCTTTATCTATCTTTTTTTTCAATTTTTCATTAAATAATGGAATTATTCGTGAAAAGTTTTCTTAAATATTTTATTATTTTTATGATCCTATTAGTATCACTTAATTTCAGTAATATATATTGCGGTAGATTTCTGACTGAATTTCTCAAATTATATGAGATTTTTAAATTATTTTACGTACTGTATGTTAGTGATTTTGTGTAAATTTCTGTTAAAATTATGAATTTTCCCTTGGTATGAAACCAGTTGTATGTGAAAGGCGTTCAAGTTGAGGATGTCGTGAACAATACATACAAGGCCATTGAAACACCAATCTAGGAATAGGCAGTCCCTCGACTCAGTCAGTACAATTTACCATTTACCATTTATTGAGCTTCAGTCTGCTATAGATATTCGAAAATAACTTCAAATGGTAATCCTATTTATTTTTTCTGACTTTACACATTGTATCCCGGTTAATGTTGACTTAAAAAAGATTAGTTATCAATGACGTTACTAGTTTCTGATCCGCCATCAAACGGTAGTTTGTGGGTATCAAAATGGATTTCTCAAAAATGTTTTCTACATCTGATAATTCAAAATTAATATGTTTTTGTGTTAATTAATGTTAATTTGTGAATAATTTTAATTTATGTTAATTTGTGAATAATTTTAAATAAGTTGCCATTTTGGATGAAATGACTCACAAGTTCAAAAATTCGGTACTATACAAGTGTCACTCCAACACGATAGATGGACTCAAGATCATATGAACACACTTTTAGTTGATACCAAACCTAGTAAAATGCTTTTCTCTTTTTACATATTTTTTTATTTCCAACACAAACGAATAAAACAGAATAAATCATTTCAGAGATATAAATATTTAATTATTCATGTATCAGATTTATATATCATTGGTTTATTGCAAAAGTCATCAAATACCTTTTAATAAAATTAAATTACTCAGCGCTTTGATGAATTTACACTCTGTGAAATTAGAACATTATTTATTGTTTTTATATATAAAAGAGTTTGTATTTTTTTTTTTTTTATAGTCTTGATTTTCCTATGTTCCACTATAGCTGATTTGAAAAAAAATATTATGCACTTATCGTGTTTTAGCATTTCCAATTTTGGTCGAAATTCCCAAAAAGTTACTTAAAAGTTTTTCTCCATCGAAAATGTTTTACAATAAGTCGACGATATATCTGTTATAAATCTTGAAACAATAAGCTACATCTAGACGTCATATAGTATAATATAATATGAAATACTTTAAACGATATTTATAGATTATTACAGAAAAATATATTTGTGTAATGAATACTGATTTTATTAGGGAGTTATTTCTAGTGGAGATTACATAGTGATTTTAGTAAACGTTATTGTAAAAAATTAAGCTCCTTTATAAAGTTATCTATTTTTATTGGTCAACAAAAATACGTAAAAGATAGTAATTTAGTTTATTTTTAATTTAATCATGATTATTTTATTTACTATTATTTTAATTGAATTCTCACCTTCATAACTTATAATTTGAAGTTATAGTGCTCAATAATACTAAAAAGTGACTCATTATTTACATCACTCATTTACTCATTATTATATAGTCATTATTTTCGACAATCGGGAACAAAAAAATATTTATTATCATCTTGTTATAGTCATTATTCTACCTGCTTTATTATACTTTAATGTTCACTTATCTACTTCATTTTATTTTAAGTTTTTTTTTTTTTTTACCTACATTGTTTATGTTTTTCATACCAATTTTTATCTGTTTCTTGTCTCTGCCCCTCGATTCGAAACCTCGGAAAATGTTAAAATAAATGTTATTTATTTTTTCTCAATTTAATTTTTGACTGATCACCCCAACTATCCTCTTCATTATTCACTACAGTCAACTATCAACATACTATTAAAAAATTATTTAATTCGGTGTGTAATATACTACCTAAATGTTTATTACAAATGTCAAAATTAAATTGTTTTTATTCTTCTGTTAATACGAGCCTTAAACATTAGAGATAAGTCGGTTCATACAATTATCTATATTCTTAACTAGAAAAGTTTGATGACCTAACCTAACCCGTCTAGACACACACACACTGCTATTTTTTAAATTTAACGGACATTGTGATCATGTGATTTTGCACCAATCCGTCATGTTAAACTGAAACGTTTTTATCACCAATCATCGTTCGTCATTTCAGCTTTTTATCAAACAATGTCTTATTAACATAATATTCAATTATAATTACAGATAACCGGGATTATTTAACCTTTATTTCGTCACGTCGACGATCTCAACTCAATTCTTTTCAAACGAGGATAAAAGAAAAGAAAAAAATGCCCATAGAAAGAAAGTGTTTTCGCGTCAGCATTAACGTATCCGTGCAACAATGTGTAACTTTCTAGAATACCGAGTAAATGCGAAAGAGATAGCACTGCGGTCGGAGTTCGAGAGGGAAAAAAATCGATTTATTTCCAATGCCTCATGAATCTTATATATCTACGTAATACCAATTCCATTCTGTTCCATTGAAATTGCTGAATTTAAATTTTAATTGTATTCAAATCGTTCATAGAATTCAACTGAATTATTTCACATGAAAGTATTCTATTTTCCATTGACCTTTTTTTTTTTTGTATATTAAAAAAAATCTTACCTCAGTGATAGAATATAATTTATATGTTTCTCTTGTTTTTGTGTATCGATTTAGTTCTGACGACCTAGTTTTCGCATTCCAGATTTTAAAAATACTTTTTGTAGCATAGTATGTAGATAAGCAATAGTTTTGATTCAACCCAATAATATTATTTTTTTAAGTATTAAATTCTTAGAAAAGAATTGGTTGTAATTGAAGCTATATGAAGAAAACTCTTCAAAAATATATTGATATCTCTCTTTGGTATGAAGTTACTCATATAACCAGTTTATTACAAAACGTCATTGATTGACATTTCATAACCTAAAATCACTTATAACTTCAATGAATTTTTCATTTGTGAAATCATAAAATTGTTTGTTGTAACTGCATATAAGATGTAAAGATGTTGGTGCCATTTTAATGCGCTTATTAAAATGGTTATTTATCGATAAGTATACTAAACTATATTCAATATTATATTATATCGTAAATGTCATTGGAATTTTCGTTTGGATGTGCATTAGGAAATAGATTATTATAAAAAACATTTCTGTTTTTTTTTTTAAATTTAATTTCTTCACCCACAACTGCCATAATTACTAAAACAACCAGCGAGTCTACTGTCGGAAAGAATTTGAGTATTAGCGTTGATGTACGTTAGAGGAGTGCCCAGCGGTATCCTTCCTGTCTTGATTTTAGTATACTTTTTAAACGAGCATATGCCTCATCTAGATTATTTTGAGCCTCCTGGCTGTGTTTTCGGGCATGTTAATTGTAGCTATATCTTGTATGAGTGTGTTAGTATGTTCATGTAAGTTTAAGAAATATTTTATAGTGTATCCTTTTGTTGTCGTTTACTTTTGGCTAGTGAAGATCTTTGTATATGTTTGTGACGTATCATGGAGTTTTAGTTGTAATCTGGGAAGTTTTGGCTGAAAAGTTTGAATTTTGTAGGGTGTGGATCGTTTTGGCTGTTCCGTTTATCTGTGAAGCGTAGGTTCATGTAGGCTTAGGTAGGTAAATGTAAGTGTGAACACTGAAGTACAAATGATTAAATAAAAAAAATTGTCATTATGGCCACATATTTTAATTTATAGTAAAATCTTTATAATGCTAATGCAAAGAATTTCCATATAATGGACACAATGAACAAATCACCGAAGCGCCAACAAACATTTTTAATAAGGGTTTTATTTTTTGGTTAATATAATATTCGATCCCTTGGACATTAATTATAGTAACTGCATTCGCACTATATATATATATATATATATATATATATATATATATATATACAGAAAATATTAATTAAACTGAACAAAAATAACATCTAAATAATAATCAAAAAATATATACAATAAATAAAAAACACGCAGACAGATATATATACAATATTTACAGGCAGACGAGGGAACTCTAGGAGATCTCTGCGCTACTCTCTCAATCGCGTCACTTGTGCTAAAGCCAGTGGAGATTGAGCGAGAGCGCTTTAACCACATATATTCATCTTGAATGGAGAATCTGGCCATTGCCGTTTCAACCTTCTTGAAGGAGTTAGGAATGTGTGATGCTTGTTAGGGATTTTGAATGATATGTAAGCCTCTGGTGAAATTTAGAGATTATTTCTGGAATAAGGTCTAGAACAAGTGGGATATTGAGGTCATCTTGTAGGGTTTTGTTGGTTACATAAAACGGAGCATCAACTATTGTTCGAAGGACTTTGGACTGAATTGATTGAATACGTTTAATGTTAGAAAATTTTACTGTCCCCCGAAGTTCAAATCTGTAGGTTCAAGTAGGTTTCAGGATTGTCTTATAGATCAGTAATTTGTTATCAGTTTGTAAGTTGAAATTTTCGAGTCAGTAATCTGTATAGTTAGCGTCGTTTAAGTTCTTGTCTTTTAAGTCTAGTATGTGTGTTCCACGTTAGTCTTCTATAAGGTTTTTATTAATAAATTAAAATTATGGGTTGTCTAATTACCCTTATGTATATATATAGAGCTTCCCATAATAATTATAAATAAACATAATAATAAAAGAAGATAATTTTTTTTTTTTTTTATGTAATCTTTAAGAAAGCTTATCTTTAATAAGGTTTCGAATGTCGGGGTTATTTTCGACTCTAACCTTCTTAAATTTCATTGTTTGTTTACATAATGATATATATAAATAATTATATACAAAATAATAGTTTAAAATAGTGAACCCATCGGGACCAGAATGCGAAACGTAGCTGTGTTGGCAAGCTACCGGATTTTCTCAAGTATCACTTTCTAACGTCCTTGGTTACTGAAGTAGTTTCGTTCGCCTTGCTGTAGGTGGCGTAATGAATTTACACTTGTTTAGGCACATTTCCGAAACTGTTTCACAAGTTTTCAAAGTAATTCTTACACAAAAACTATAAAGATTATTAAGAAAGGGAAAAAAAAACTTCAACAGAGGGAAACTAATGACGATTGAGCCATTAGATGGTGTTTTTTTTTCATTGTTGGTGTTGCAGTTTAATCGAATGGAAATTTAACGTTGATATTTAACCATTGTTATCGGTCATATACATGCCATTTAGGTATTTTTATTTATTTTACTTTTTTGCGTTTTTCTATTAAATTACAATTCAATAGTAATTAACAAAAAAAAAAAAAAACTTATAGAACTGGTATCTATTTATTGTCGGTACAAAGCCAATACAGGAAAATATAAATTAAAAAAAAATAATTGATTGCAATTTAATGTTTTCTTATGTGTAAGGCAAAACCATTTTTTTTTTATTTACGAAAATTCTCGAAATTGAGGCGTTTTCAATCTTAAGATCAGCAATTTTTGTCTATTTAATGAATTACTGAAAAATAATGAACACCCATTTGATTTTCACTTGAATCGTAAGTTAATTTGATCACAAAATCGTAAATAATGGTGGTCTACAAAATATTTTGCTCTTTGGCGGAACCTCACCTTCCAATATGTCAAAATAACGAGGTTATACAGACCAAACAGCCCAATATTGTTTTAGGCCACCTTCATATCTATTTTGTGATCAAATTATCTTACGATTCACTTACAAGCAAAATGGGTATTTATAAGTTTTTTTAACCTAATTAAATTAATTAATTTAGTAAGAAAACACCCTTCTGAGAATTTTCGTAGATATATAATTTATAGGTTATTATAAGATAAAGTCATTCTCGATGTTTTAGGCGGATGTTAATAATATGATAAAAAGGAGTCTGTATATAGATACATATACACAATTGATAGTCTGTTTAAAGTTACTACACATTTTTGATGGATCTGAACTTTTAAGGACGTTTTTGTGAATTTTGTGGTTATTTATTGTTTAAAAAAAAAAAACAGTAAGTGTAGTAACATTCAATATAAAATTTACTAAGGGAAATTCATCAAATTTCTTAGTGATTTAAGATTAAAGGTTATTTAAGGACTTCTTACTATTAAATTACGATAAATATTAATTTTGAATATAGTTAGATTGCGTTACATAAATAATTAAATTCTGTTTATATCTTCAGAGCGGTTTATATAGCCTGATGTGTTTAGTATGTATTGGAAATATATCTTAATCTGTCAAAATACAGAAGCATTGGCCATTTATAAATAGTGTGATCATGTGATCTTCGACTCATCGGTTTATCATTAAGTGACTCTTCAAAAAATTAATGCAATAACTGCTTTATGAAATCAGAATATTTTATCCTAAGTGTAACTATATTATTTATAGTTTTTTATTTTGATATACTTCTTGTATTTTTGTATCAGTAGATAAGATCGAAATTTGCATAAACTTAATTGAAATTAAGGCTCCTTAAAAAATATACTTAGTGTCTTTTTGTTATGAACTGACTATATATACATACATACAATAATTGTTTTTTCTTTCTTATTATCTATGATATTTACAACTGTATTAGAAATAAAAATACATTCAGTAAATGTGAATATAATAAGATGAAATCACTTGTTTAGAAACTAACCACTGGTGGCACTCTAAAAATATATTTACAACAGGAGATCTCGAAGCCATCTTCTTTTCAGACGCTTCGGAGGGACATAAATTTAAAAATATTTTTGTCAATAAGTAATTATTTTGAAAAAATTAACAATTAAACCTACAACGCATACGATCTTAAATTTCTGAAGCTGGTGTGAAAGCGATATTGAAAGCTGTGAGGTCAAGGCGAGAAGCGGTAACGAAATTAGAGTTAGTTAAACAATGGAGCTAAAATTGAGGTAGTTGATTCGAGTTGGAACATCAACCCTTTATTCAACAAATTATGAATTATTGTTTTAATTTATTTTATTTAAATATTAATTTTTAATAAATATTTACTAGTAATAGTTTTTATCAGAGACCTACATTTCTTAGCTTCTTTTTATTTCACTAAATATACAAAATTAATCTATACTGAAATAAGATTTTTTATAGGAAATAATTATGTTTTTCTATTAAATTTTAATATACATGGAGTAATCGATTTTAATCTTCAAGATTTCATGATAAACTGTTTTTAATTTTTTTTTTTCTTGGATCTTATTTTTACTATCCGTAATAAGAAAAATCTATTTTATAATAATATATAATGATTTTTTTTTTTAAATTGACACTTTAATAATTCTTAACTATTTATATGACCTTAATTAGTTTTATTATTGTTCAACTGAAGAATATCTTTTTAAAAATGGATCGAAATATTTTAAAATATAAATAAAAAGGAATTGTTCAGTTTCTGCGTGTTTCTGACGCACGCACTCGCACATAAATTGTTGGTAACCTTGTAATATTTTTTTATCTCGTTGCCACTAATATATTTTTACAATTATTGGTGAAACCACAAATGTAGGAATAATTAATTTATTGAAAACAAGGTTTGAAAAGGTTCCATTGCTCCTGTCTCGTTTATTTATTTGTTTTATGTGGTTTCCATCTTGTCTTTCTTCTTTTCGCAGTTCTACAATCAATTATTTTTCCACCATTATAAAGATTTGAATTTTTTATAAATAGTACTTTATACAAACAAATTTTAGATTGAGGAGTAAACTAATACATTTTCTTTTTCTTCAAATGATCGATGCTTTTATGTTTTGTTGAGAAAAATATGAATATGTCATTAGATGATAAGATAAAATGTGTGCTTTGATCAGATAAGTGAATTTTATTCACAGTTAAATTCCACTCACATTTAGTGGAAATACTTGTTAATTGTTCCAAATTTGATAAATGTAACTGTCATCCTACCTCACTATAACCAATGTCCAACAGACAGATTGTTATAATACTCAATAAAAAAAAAATAAATAAAAAAAATAAATGTAGTAATTGATAAATTTAACCTTATATGCTGTGTTTCAACCCCTTTTTTTCTGTTCTGGCGATACTTAAATTGGGGAAAAACTTTGATAGCCCATGGTACAGACTCTTTTTTTTATCAAATTATTAACATCAGCCTAAAACATGGCTTTATCTTGTCGTAACCAACAAATTTGACCTCTACGAAAATTCTCAGAAATACAGCATTTTCTCATTAAATTGAGTAATTTAATTAGGTATTAAAAACTCATAAATACCCATTGACTTTTCACTTGAATCTAAGATAATTTAATCACAAACCGAAAAAAAAAAGTGGCCTGTAAAACTATTGGGCAATTTGGCCTGTATAACCTCGTTATTTTGACGTATTCCGCCAAAGGGCCAAATATTTTGTTTATTTACGATTTTGTGATCATATTATGTTACCATTTAAGTGAAGTGAAAATTTGTATTTATGAGTTTTTAATAGCTAATTAAATCAATTAATTTAATGAAAAAACGTTCTATTTCTGATAATTTTCGTAAATGTAAAATTTGTAGGTTAGTACAAGATTAAGCCATCCACGATGTTTTAGACTGATGTTAATAATTCATGAGTTTTTAGTACCTTATTAAATAGATAAAGTTTGCCCCCCTCCAGATTGAAAACGCCTCAATTCCAAGAGTTTTCGTCAATAAAATAGTTGTAGGTTACGATGAGATGAAGCTATTTACGAAGTTTTAGGTGGATGTTAATTTAATCAAAAAAGGTCTGTAATGTAGACTATGACAGGTGGATTTATTTCTTACCAACATTTTAGAAACACAAGACTGTTTGAATTATTCCAATTATAACTTAACATTTAACTAATTTAAATAATATCATCAGACATCTTGTATTAGTTCTTTTAGATATCTCATGGCTTTCGATATATTTTATGGGATTATAGCCTAGTAGTCCGTGGTACAGACCCCTTTTTATATCAAATTACTATCATCCGCCTGTGGAGTTATTAATCTGGAGATTTTCAAACTTTGCCTATTTAATTAAGTACTAAAAACACGTAAATAATCATTTGCTTTCCACTTGGATAGTAAGATAATTTGATCACAAAATCGATCAAAAAGGTGCTACAAAAATATTGTGCCATTTGGCTTGTATATAGTCTAGTTATTTTGACAATTTGGGGGTGTAGGTCACCCCAAACGGATCACTATTTTTTAAGGCCACCTTTTCTCTCTAATTTCAAATTATCTTATGATTCAAGTGGATTCTTATCTGCATTTTATAAACACAAGACTGTTTAGATTTTTCCTATTATAAGTTAACGTTTAAAAATGTATATATTCGACTTTATGAACTTAAATTTTGTACAATTTATCGTTCAGACCACTTCGCCACATTTCGACGGTTGCGACGTGACCTCGAATGCCTGCCGCCGGAAATCTGTTGTGAGGAAGGGAACAAGTCTTACCAGTCCCGAAAGGAGGGGGTCTTCCCTAGAAAGGATCTATGATTTTTTGCCACTGTTCCTTTCAAGATGTTTTTTGTTGTCAAGGAGGCTGTGATGGTAAAAGTTGGGTTCTTTGGTGTGATATTATCTGCGTCGTACAGTAGATCTCATATGCGTTATAAATTTAGACTTGTAGCATTTATTTATTTATTTTTTATTTCAAACAGATAATAGTTTAACATATTATAAGAGTAAATTTGAATGTTTTCATATCAAAGACGGGCATCTGTCATCTTTAATAAGTTGAGGAAAATCATATTTTAAAACATACGTTCAATTTTAATGTGTTTTTTTTTTTTTCATAATATAACTTGAATATTATGAAACCATGAAATTAAAAAATAATCATAAAAAAATACTTGAAAATCACTATTTTTTATCATAATCATCTAGTTTCCCTTTGATATTCAGACGGTTTAATGAAACTTAAGATATATGTAGCTGTAATTTTTGATCAGCTGTTTTTTTTTTCTACTACAATCCCATTTGAGCAGTTACACTTTTTATAATTATTTGTTTTAGTTTTTGATTACTACAAAAGGTTTTTTTCTATAACTTTAAGTCACCTTTTTTTCTATTTTTGAAAGAAAAAAAAAATCATTATCAGGTTGATCAATAAAACCTGTGCTTTGTACATTAATATAAATTTGGAAAAAAAAAAAAAAAAACTGACCAAGAGACAGAAATTTAATGAAATGAAAATAATTTTATTATCCTCGGACTAATGTCTTTTTACAAATAATTATAAATAAAGAATAAATAAAACATGTCTGTATTATATAGCATACTTCACCGAGAAGTCATTCCTTTTCAAGATGGCGGTCTTGAAATTTTTAGTCTCAGTTGAACGTATTAAAAAAAAAAAAATTATGCTTATTTGCCCTTACCCTTTTATATGTATTATTATTTTACTTTTTATTATTTTATATTTCAATTGGAAAATGATACACACATTGTTCATAACTTCAAAAATCTTTTTTTTTTAAATGATTCAATATTTCTCAATTTTTTTTATTAAATACTACTTGTCAATTGACTTTAAGTCTGTTCTATTAATTTAATTAGAAAGTGAGATAACTCAATGAGTAAGACAATGTGCTACTATTCTCAATGAATCAGATCCGGATCTAGTTGTGGCGGATCATTATCATCCTATTCCATCAGCCGTGGATAGTCCTCTTGGGGCACATCCAGCCTCTATAAAGTTGCTACTTTTAATTAATTAAGGGAGAAAACTTTAATCAATCAAAGTCCAATCACCTTGCACAATCATTGGCCTTGAAACAGTATATCCTTAGAAAGTACTGAATCCAAAAACTGGTTTTAGTAGTGGATGTTGATTTTTTAATTAAGTTAATTAAAATTTATATTGATTAAATTCAATAAGAATTAGAAACAAAAATTGAGTTTTTTTTTTCCTTTGTTGAATTTATAGACCTTGCAGATCTTTGGCTTCATAAACAGTCTTTTCTACCTCTGCGGCGTCTTTGTTAATTATATCCATCTCGTTTTTGGCCTCCCACATAATCTCAACTACTGTTCCGTTCGTTTTTATATAGCGGCTTAATGGTGATTGCTTTGAATTACCCATCTTTACCTCCTTGCCTTTATACCGTGAGATATAGATTGGCCAGCTTCTGTAAGCAGGTCTTTATTGATACTTCTCCTTCATCCATTAGTACTCGTAGTTGTTATCGTGCAGTGAACTGTTTTTATCACAGTATCGCAGACCCATTATTTCATATTTATCGAGATTCTTGAGGATTATAGTGGGATTAATAGAGTAAATATTAATGAATTTACGTAATGGTAGTTTTATTGTAGATTTAGATTTTTGTTTATATAGTAAATATTATATTTAAGATAAATAATGATTAACACATCTATATTTATTGACGTTAGCTTTGACTTCAAGTAGGTCGTTCGCAAATTTTTCTTTTCCGCCATTTTAATTGAATTTACTCTGATAAAGGTCTTAAATTTATGATAAGAATATTTTTTTAATGCATATACAAATTTTAACCGACCGATTTCTAGAAATATATGATGAATATAATTTCGTTTCAAATTAAAATATTCTGTATTCTTGCTAAGAGTTTGATTTAGTTGAGAATTTCAATTAATCACAAATAAGTGCCTATAGTTTTCCAAGAGGCGTGAAGGATTCGAGTTAATGAGAGAACTATTTTTATTTTTAGGATTTCGAAATAATTTTTTTGCGAACACACACTCATTGGCTAATAGTCGGCAAACACAACCACGGTTTCACGCTCAACCGGCAAGTTTTCCCTTAATTAATTGATTAAGAGCAACCGCTTTATAAATAATTAGTTGCCATCTAATGAGCTTTGGAAGTCAGTGCCTTCCTTACTTACCGAACTACCCTAACCCGCGCCTATGTACAGTGGCTTATGAGCCTAGATTGTAAATAGATGGTAAATGATACACCAGTGTAATTTGTTGATGAAAGTAAATTTAATATTTTTGGGTTAACTTTCCTATATATGGAGGAAACCAAGAGAAGAGCTGGCAAAAAACAATTTACACCCAACCGTGAAACATGGAGTCAACTAACACATTAGTGTTATGGTGTGGGGTGTATGAAGGTTTGTGGTGTAGCAAATCTTCACTTTATGGACTGCATAATGAATAAAAATGTTTAAATATAATTTTCAGAACAAACTTTAAAATTTTTTTTTTTTTTTTTTTTTTTATTTCAATGGAATTTACAACTGTATTACATAGAGAATACAATAAGTAAATGAGAAATTTGTAACATGGCATGTACAACATGAAGAGAAACTACCCATTGGTAGAACTCAAATTAAAGTTCTATATTAGAAGATCCCGAGGCCATCTTCTTTTCAGACGCCTCGGAGGATTATCAGGGATCGAGGATGAAGCAAGGTTTGAAACGAGAGGATTCGGATGATTCTGCAGTTTGTTATGGAAGGAAAGGTATCTGGATTGGGCCAGATCGGAAACATATGGAACATTAAGGTCTTTATGGATGATTTTATTTGTGACAAAGTAAGGAGCGTTGAGGATTTTACGAAGGATTTTGGATTGTAAGGATTGGATACGAGAGGAATTCGATGGTTTAGTGGAGCCCCAAAGCTCAATTCCGTAAGTCCAAATAGGTCTTATTATTGTCATATATACGAGTCGTTTATAATTGATTGAAAGCTTAGATCGTTTGTCTAGTAAGTGCTGCAGTAGTCGAAAACGTCGGGCGGTTTCTAGTCGTTTCAGTCTGGTATGGGGGTTCCAAGTGAGTCGTTTGTCAAGGTGGAGTCCTAAGTAGCGGATTTGCTCAACAGGAATAAGTGGAGTATTATTGAAGGATACTGTAGGACAAGAGGTCATAGGTTTACGACGGAGGGTAAAAGTGATTTGATGGGATTTGTTGGAATTTATTTTTATTCTCCAATTTTTACACCATTCTTCAAGGCTTGTGATATGTGATTGAAGAGTTTGGGATGCAATTAAAGGATCGTTATTAACTGATAGGATACACGTGTCATCGGCATAGGTGGTGATGACAGTGTTGGATTGGGTTGGGATGTCAGCTGTATAAACTGTGTAAAGGATAGGACCTAGGATACTACCTTGAGGAACACCGGCAGACTGAGTAAAAAGAGATGAATAAGCATTGTTATGATTGACTTTGAAGTATCTGTCAGTAAGGTAGGAACGTATAATGAGGAAGTATGTAGGTGGTAGGAATTCACGGAGTTTGTACATCAGTCCCGGATGCCAGACTCTATCAAACGCCTGTTCAACGTCGAGAAAGACTCCCGTGCAGTACATTCCGCGCTCCAATGCAGAGGAGACTACATCTACCACACGATGGCATTGCTGAATAGTGGAGTGGGATGTGCGGAATCCAAATTGGTGATCTGGGATAATGTGTTTAGAGTCTAGGATGGGATACAGGCGTTTTAAAATGAGTTTTTCCAGGATTTTGCCCATAATGGGTAAAAGGGAGATAGGACGGTAAGAGGATGGGTGTTCTGGCGGCTTTGTGGGTTTAGGTATCATTTTGACAATGGATAGTTTCCAAGAGTCAGGAAAATATGTGGTGCGGAGTACAGCATTAAATATATAGGTTAGGAACAATATGGCTTTTTTAGGAAGACATTTTAGGATCTGGGAGGTGATTAGGTCATGGCCAGGAGCTTTGCGAGAAGGTAATCTATTAATGATATTGGATATTTCTGAAGGATGAAATGCTTTAGGTGGAGGAGTCAATTGGAGTGGGGTATCCAATTCTGCTTCAATAAACTCAAGGTGGGTTGGATTAAGGATGTCTGGGTGTGGATTAAATGTTTTTGAGAGGTGTTGAGCAAATATTTGAGATTTTTCATCATCAGATCTGGACCAGGTTTGGGTTTCAGTAATAAGTGGGTGGTTAAAATCTTTGAATTTAAGGAGTTTTTTAGTGGTCAACCATAGTGATTTGTCACAAGTAGTAAGTTTTTCTGTCATGTTATGTAAATTTTGAACTTTGTGTTTTCTAATTTCAGCTTTTAGTTGGTTAGTTAATTTGTTGTAATATGTCTTATCTGATGGATATCTAGTCCTGTGCCACTTCGATCTTGCTCTGCGTTTTTCCCTTAATAAGATACGAATATGCTGCGGCAAATTTGTCTGTTGGGAGTTGTCAGTTTTATTGGTAGATGTATTATTCTTTATTTTGTCACTTATAGATGTAGTGAGTTCTTTTATGGCTGTGTCAATATCACGTTTCGTCTTAAGTGGAATATTTAGGTCCAATTTATTTTCCAGGTCTTTACGAAAATTGTCCCAGTTTACTCGTCCTGTAATCAGTGTAGGAGAGGACGAGGGCTTAGGAGCGAAGGTTGTGTGTAATGAAAGCAGAACTGGAGAATGATCTGAGGAGAGGTCATCCAGGGATTTTATTGTGACATGGGAAGAGGAAATTTGGGAGGTGACAAATATGTCGAGGATATCAGGGCGTTTTTTGAGGGATGTTGGCCAATAGGTAGGATTCATAGGAGAGAGGACAGAGTAACTATTGGAAGTTGAGACAGAAGATAGTATGTTACCACGGGAGTTGGATGATCGACAACCCCATCGTTGGTGTTTAGCATTGTAGTCTCCTCCAGCAATAAAGCGCGATCCGAAGGATTGAAATAAGGATTCAAGTAAGTTATAGGTAAGAGTATGACCGGGAGGACAGTATACAGCTGAGAATGTTAAATGGAAAGGACGAGTTGAAATGATAACCGAGGTTGCTTGAATAGCCTCCGTTGGAGTAGAAGGAATGAGAGAATGGGATAAGGATTTATGGATAAGGATGCAAGAACCGGCATGGGAAGTGTTGTCGGGGTGGTCTGATCTATAAGTGATATAGTCACGTATGTAGAAATATGAACGTCGAGTGAAGTGAGTTTCTGTCAGTAGAGCAATATCAATGTGATAGTCATGAAGAAAAATGTCGAGTTCGTCTCGGTGGTTTTGTAGTCCGTTAGCATTCCATAAAAGAACAGCTAGGGGCTTAGTGCTCATCGTGAGAGATTGAAGGGAATTTCGGTAAGGATTCTTGTGAGGAGGGTAATTAGTGGCTTGATAGTCTCTTGGAGATCTTTCAGGAAGGACGCAAGGGTGGAGTTTATTAAATCGATCGGGTTTTGTTGGTCAGGTTGGTTTTGATTAGGAGTTCGTGAGGGAAAGATCTTATGATAAGGAGTGTCTGATGAAGGATGTACCCTTGGAACTTGGGAAGGAGAGTAAATATGAGCAGTAGGGTGGGAATAAACAGGAGTTGGATGTTCGGGCGGTAATTTTACACGTATAGGTATCTGGTGAGGAGGCATTTGCTGACGTGGAGATTTTGAATGAATGTGGGAGATTTGAGTCTTGGATTGGGAGGTCTGGATCTTAGGTTTGGAAGCCTGAGTCTTAGTTTTGGAAATCTGAGGCGTCTGACGTCGCGGCTGTTGATTCTTCACCGTAGTGTCTGAATATAGGTGCCTAGAGTCTTGATGGGGATGATCTGTTGATGTAGAAGGGTTGTGCGTCAATTGTGGTATTATTTCGTTCGGCAGTTGAGGAAACGCTGCCAAATTTAGGAGTTCAGGTGCCTGTACCTGTGCCTGGGTAGAATTCTTCTGTTCTTCTTTTAATGATAAATTATAAGTTCTTTGCTTATACAGCTTCTTATAGATAATGCAGCCCCGATAGGTTGCAGGGTGGTCCTCACCACAAAGGGCACATTTTGGTGGTTCATTTAACGGTTTCTGGCAGGTGTTAGAGGCGTGAGGCCCGGCGCATTTAACGCAACGCACCGAGTGATGGCAGTAAGCCTTTGTATGCCCTAAGTTTTGGCACTTGGTGCATTGAACGACTATTGGTTTCTGCCTCGGCTCTTCAAATTTTACAACAGAATACAGCAGTCTTTTAACTTCGAAGATTTCTGCATTATTCCGGGCTGGTTCTAGATCGATGAAAAATAATGGCAGTGGATATTTATCAATAGGATGTAAAATAGAAGATATATGTCTTACCGAATGGCCGATATCTTCCAGATCTTTTTTTATAGCGGTAGTGGGTGTGGTAGAGTGAAGACCTCTCAAAACCACTCTATATGTTTTGTCTTCTTTTAGTTGATAGCAGTGGAAGTCGTGATTGAGTGCTGTCAAATGATTTATAAGTTTTTTATAATCTTCTTTAGTATTGGTGTTAATCTTTATATCGTTGACTCGAGAAAAACACCGGAAGTTGGTCGGTCCGATCAGATTAGCTATTTCTTGACCGAACTGAATGAAATTGTCAATCTTGCTTACATAAATCGGAGGTGGCACTGGTTCAGTGAAAGTTCTAGGTTCAGTGATTTCGTTAATTTTATTATTGGCTGTAACAGAATTGTTACTGGATGTGTTAGTTGATGGTTTAGTGTCAGGTTTCATAGCTGAATTATTACTAGTTTTTGATTGTTTATTTACTTTGAGAGCTTGCTTTGTTTTAGCGGATTTGTTTTTTTTTTTATTAGGTGAGTTGCCCGCCGAACCGGGGGCAGAGTTTCTATGGCGCTTTTGGAGAGTTCGCCTTGTTAAATATTGAGAATCAGTCTCACTGATTTCGGAGAAAGGAGTCTCTTCATCTGATTCGTCAAAAGAAATGTTCTTATCAGAATCCATACCTCTAAATAATAATATATACAAAAAGAAGAGAGAAAAAAAAAAGTATCACTAATAAGAAAATTTACAAAACAAATACTTAATAACTAATCTATTTACAAATATATATACAAATATTAAAAAAAACATTTTTATAAATAAATAAAATAGAGTCTCAGTAGAAAAAAAAAATATTAAAATAAAATAATCAATTAAGAAATAAAAACAGAGAAAAAAAAAATATATACTGTCTTAGGTACGAACTCAAGATATTCTGAACGTAAAATAAAGCGCCGTGACCTTGAATTTGAAAGATAAGACCCGCTGAGGGGAATTATCTGCCACGTAAACTGTCTCTAGCAATCGAGTACCAATTTAATGTTGCTAATTGTTAATAAAAGTCACTCACCTCACTGATTGTAATGTAAAAATGTTAAATTGTTTATAAACTCACTGTTTACAAAGTCTGAGAACAGGATTTGAGATAATAAGCACATAACAAACTAGCAAAGACGGAACGATACGAATATAGAACCTCAGTTTCGGCCATGACACTTACGACTTAACTTTAAAATAAGTGTGGAAAAACTTAGGTTAAAACAAATTTTGTTTTTATCAGAATAATGACCCCAAATCTGCCATGCTAGTTAAGGAGTGATTACTTTATAACTGCTCCAAAAGTATAACAATTCCACCACAGACAGTCATCAGGTGTGATAGAATAACAGTGGACAAAAATAGAGTTAGAAATTAAAAAAAAAAAAAATTCTAGCAAAGAAGACTTAAGAAAATGTCTCTTCAAAGAATGGAATAGGCTAACCCGAAATATATCAAAAATTTGGTTGAT
Organism: Nezara viridula; assembly: GCA_928085145.1. NCBI lineage: Eukaryota > Metazoa > Arthropoda > Insecta > Hemiptera > Pentatomidae > Nezara > Nezara viridula. Next base: position 147,746,599 of record OV725080.1, on the reverse strand, counting down.
TTCATTGCTGACTGAAAGAAATAGTATAAATTATAATGGCTTATCTGCAAGGTATTTAAGTAAATTAATAGCATTTAAAAGTTAATAAGAAGTGATGTGTATTATTTTGACTGTGTGGTAAAATTATTGTTTTGTTTTTTTAATAATTAGTTTTTTTAATATTTTAATTTTTTTTTACATATTTAAATTGAGACTATGAATAAATCTGTTGAAGAGTTTATGGTTTTATTCTTTAATATAACCATTTAATTTTTTTTTTTTTCTGCATGGTGTATCAATTTCACAAAGAGCCACTGTATATAGTGATTCATACTAAAATATTAGAAAATCAATGCTGTCTCCTTGTAGTAAACGACCTTCTACTAATAATTTTTTTGTATTTATTTCCGTCATGATTATTTAAACAGGTGAAAATTATGAATCCGTTTACGTAAATTAGATTCTGGGAAAGTTCCATTGCTGCATATGTTTGTATTGAAGAGATGTGTGTTCGCATGTGGAAATGCACAATATTGATAGTTAGCTTGTGTAAATTGGTTAATTAGCAAATAGATCCACAAATTATTAAATACGTCAAACATCCTGTTTACTGCTCCAATGCGCTAGTTTGCCAAATGAGCTTTGACGGCAGAGCTTTTATTACAGAAATGATAGCAGTCTAATGAACCAATCAGGCTTCTGTATTCATTTATTTTGTTAATTATATCGTCAGATTATATTGATCTTCCACCGATTACACTTATCATTTCCATTTTTTTTTTCATTCATATTTACGTCAGTGAGTCTTCAAACGATATTTTTAACTTCTTTTTTATTTATTTATAAGTTACACGTATTTCTGGTATACAATAAATTTGCCATATATTTCGGTATTCAGCAAATATGATATCAAGGAGAAAATAAGATAACATAATAACACAAAAGCAAAAGTTAATACAGCAAGTAGCTCAATGAAATGAGTCTCTTGGCCAGCGCCTCAGCAGTCTTCTGGGCGGATTATATGGATTTGTGGCAGTTGATAGAGCTTGAGTTAGTGGATTGGAATTTAGAGTCAGTCTGTCATGAAAATTATTAAATCGGTCTGTGACAGTTGTGATGAAAGGAGTGTCGAGGTCAGTGTGTAACGTAAGGTTTGAAACATAAAAGGGTGCGTCTACAATTTTCCGAAGGACTTCTGACTGAAATGACTGAGTTATTTCTATGATTGATTTCTTTGCTATTCTCCATACTTCGATTCCATATGTCCAAAGTGGTTTAATGAGGACTTTGTAAATAGTTAAGTTATTTGTGACAGATAATTTAGAACGTCTGTCATGTTGTCTAGAAAGAAGTCCAAATGGAGACTTTAACTTCTACCATAATGTTTCTTGTACCTTATTTTTTGTCCTAATGAAGATCAATATGAGTCGAAACGTTGACAAAACTTGACTATAGATCAAGAATTAACGTATATTTTATTTTTTTATGACCAATTCTCGAACCATCTCATTCTTGATTATCTATTTAACTTATCATAAAATGTGTACTTTTTCATGTATGCGAAAATAAAATTTACATCATAACTTATTCTTCTATTTTTTGTAAGTATAAACTTTGGTGAGGGCTGAGAAGATAATGTTCATAAATACATGTACCTCGTACAACCCATGAAAGTTCTTGGGTTCAGAACTTAGTAAAAAAATGAAGATTCATGGTCAACGGTTGTTCAGTGTGGTGATCTGACCGAGATCACGCTCAACCTTCACGTTTTCTTCCTTAATTATTTTATTAAGAGGCTGGGTGTACCCCAGGAGGATCTGCCGGTCCCAAATTCGATCCACGGATGATGTCATAGATTAAATAATAAACTCCCACAGCTGAACCCTAATCCAAACTGGACGTTGAGCATAGAAAAAACTGCTTTACCCACTCCGCTCCCAATGTTCAAAATGATGGCTCAATCATTGATTATAATGAGATACGGATGAGATAAAATAAAAAAAGTTATTTTTAAAAATTAAAAAATAATCAAAAATAAAATAAAATTTCCATTCAAAAACTTTTGGAAAATAATAAAAGGTACAAATACGTAAAATTGTCATGTCTTATGTATGTATGTAGTTATATTTGGTATATATTTTTTACAATACATATACCTCTTCAGTTAAAGAATATGTATACATATATTCATTCGTGTCACAAATAAATAAATTCTATCTAAACACGTTTAAAATATTATTCACTTTGTTTTTGCTAATCAGATCCGCGATTTCAATAGCTTAAAACCTTCACAGACCATTTTGCAAAATACAGAAGAAAAAAAACGTAAAATGGTCGAGTGGTTTACACTATTAGCGGTTAGAAAGGAAAACGGACTTTTATATAATAGTATGATATATATTTTTTAAAATTCTTATAGTATATTTATTGTTTTTTTTTAATTCTTCAAGTATAAAGTATTTTTTTTTTAATTCTTAAAACGTTAAGTATTATTGACTTTATTTTTTTTCACTCCTGATTATGATGGCTTTGTCATCATTATTCATTCCAGTTCTTCTTAACGTTCGTAACTATTTGTACGCGTTATCTTTTCCATTGTTTTCTTTTCCTCACAATTCAGTGATAACTTGTTTTTTCTTGATTACTGTTGTTTTTTTTAAATGAACTTTTGATCAATTTGTCTGTTAAGACTGTCATGGTCTGTTGAGTTGTAAGAAATTAAACAGAAATTAATTAAATTAAAAACAGTAAATTAAACAGAAATTAAATTTGATTGAATAAATCACTGATTGTTACATAACCAAATTATTTAAATTCCATGGCTTTATATTGTGATTAGATAAATATAAAAGTATTTACTTTTTTTTTATATATGTAAATATTTGAAAAGATTAGTTTTATCTAATGATGAAAATTAAGATATTGATATATAGATTTTGAAAACACCTGGGATAATAAACCAAAATAGCATTAATTCTTATTAATACATCGATGATAACATAATTGATACATTGATATTTTGTATAAATATTTATTATATTCTGTTATTATTTACTTATTAAAATACTTTTGTAGTTTAGTTTAAATTACACTTAAAAAAGTGGAAATCAAATGAAGTATATAAATATTGTCAAATAATATATAAACCATTTTTAAAAAATTTAGAAAATTTTTATATAAAAGAAATAATTGTGAACTCTTTATTACAATCGTATAAGATCATAATAAATATATTGTTATAAATATAGACTGGCCTAAAATATATTGTTTTCTTTCAATCTTTATTATTTCACTTTTACAAGTCAGAAATATATTCAGTGAATTTTGTATCGATGAATTGGATGATAGAAATATTTTCTGCATTCTACAGGGAAATGCTGATCATGATGGCCACGCCATGAACGAGTGATTTTGTATGTCCGTATGATTTTGAAACTTTTTATGATGTTAACATGCTGTTTGAAAACGGGCCTTGAAGTCTAATTCTTTCCAAAAATCGGCCTTAATTAAGTTTCTATTGTATATAGGTGTGAATGTGTTTTATATATTTCAAGTTCATTTAGTTTATCTTTTTTTTTTTTTTTTTTTTACCTATGTATGTTAATTTTCTTATTTTAATTTCTACAACTCTTTTTCTTTTATTTATATTTTAGTTATCGTTTGTATATATGTATTATCTGAATGTTTAATGTAGCCCTAATATTAATGCCCTCCATTACGGCAGAATTATTAATTTTCAAATAAAAAAAAAAACAAAAAAAAATTGATTTTCAATGTTTTTTAATTACTATTATAATAATCAGTGATTTTTTAATGTATTATTTTTAAAATATTGGTTTTGATGTTACAATTGAAATAGAAAATATAGTTCATAGCATTTTCTGTTTTGTTTTTTTCTCAATGATAATTTAGGTTCACTGTGGCAATAAAACGACTCATTCATAAGTTTTTTAACAGGTTATTTGTTAACAAGTTAATTACCCAGTAACCGGTTACAGTTCGGTTCAGTTACTAGTTCGTTGTTAGTTACTCGAAGAGGAACCGTTGCGAGGTTACCTATCTACCTTCACTTTCCCCTGACCCCAAGCCGACATTTTTTACCCATCCCATTTTATAACGTTCCCTTTTCTAGACTGTTAAGCCTAGCCTTCAATGCCGCCTTCCGCATGTCCTGGGTTACTACGCATCCCTATCCGCCTCTCAAGGTCCGGGCACATCCTAGAAGGGGCGTCCGTCAAGGTTAGGAGATGTCCAAATTTTTAATATCTCTTTATTATATAAAACAAGTTTTTAGTGAACGTATAATATTTTATTTTACATATTCAAAACGGGACGGACTTATTATTATTGGATAATCCCCAACCCACCTATTCTAACCAGAGTGGGAGTGTCGAGTTTTATTCAGTGCGTCTCCCACGAAATAAAAGTCAACCACTCCTAGGCCGGATTTGAACCGGCGTCGCTAAGCACGAGGATGCTACTAAACTTGGCAACGCTCCAACTCACTCGGCCACCGCGACTTCATCCGGGACCAACCGTATCGAAGATACCAGGGGACGACTGTAACGAAGACACCACACTTCTTATACACAGAATTTATTATTTATTGTAATTTTTAGCCCTGATGATGACTCACATGTTTGAGCCGAAACGTCGGCTAACTCAATTATAATTAAATCTTTTTTTTTTTCTTGTTAACTCCCTTTTCCATTTTTTTAATATACGGGAATAAAAATACGCACGAATTTTAAATTTTAAGTAATTGTGGAAGTTCAAAGATAATTCTGCATATTTAATCCACTTTGAATCTTACAAAGCCTTCCTAATGTTTGAAAAATTTTTAAAAACCTTTGTTTTTATTGCTTTTTTACTTGCCACTAATTTATTGTAGTTTTTTTCGATCTTTAAGCCGCCATTTAATTTGTCTTATGAATTGATTAAGTTGATTGTGTCCTTTTCGATTTTTCTCTTTTATTTTTTCAGTAATATAATAACTCAGTTCAGTAATATAATAACGCATTCTTATAATTCATCAGTCGACTAGGCTAAGCGGATCAGTGATGGACATCGCTAAGGAAATTTTTGTCCGTTTTGGCTTATGTTGCCGTAATTATTATAATAATTATAAACTTCTCCGTTTGACATTTAGAATGTCTAGGTTCTTCTTTTTCTATTTAACACTTTAATATTGAAGAAATATATTCAGTTATGCAGGTATAATACTTGTCCTCATCCTATAATATTTTTCCCCATTTAAATATCATCTCTACCAATTCCTTCTCACATCCCAAAATGACGTTATAAAATGAAATAAATATTGCGAAACAGATTTTGACTGAGGTGAATGGTTGTTAAAATTGATTGAGTTTTAATTTTAAAAATCAACCCATGCTTACATTTTTTTTTTTTCATTTAAATAATGTTGTTTTTTTTTCAAAATGGTTTTATTTTTACTTGTTTTAATATACTTTTACTGAGATACTGTATATTTTGTTAAATATTGATTTATGTAATTTTTGGCCAGATGTAGTTTTTATGTTTTTTGTTCATAACTGTTATTCTTAAGGGACCTCCTCCCAGAATAAAGTTTACTTTCTATCTATCTATAACCTTTATTTAAAAAAAAAAAACACCTTTTTTGCACTAGTGTTGGGCACTCCAAAATTCAGTTGTTCTTGTAATGGACAGGGGATCGATGTCAGTAATGGACATATCTCAGAAAAATTCTAATATCTTTATTTAACGATAAAGATAAGATAAATGTTCGACTTATACTATACTCTTAACAAAAATGTTAATAGGAAGGTATGAAACACACTGATCTCAAGAGCACTATAGAAACAACAATGATAGCCATTTTAAAATTTTCTTTTGGAAACTTTGTTCATACAGTTATCAATAGAGGGCATTGTTCTTCAATATAGAAAAACCTGAAACCTTTAAGTAAACAAGGAAGCTAATATTTACACTTAAAGTCCAACCTGTCCATGACTGGTGCATTCACCCTATTTGCCCATCTTTAAATTATTTTTTTCTTGAGATTTTTATTTTGTAAATTTGTAAATATATATACATTTATATTTCGGATAAAAACTCATGTCTAAACTCATACGTGTACAATGTTAACCAGCGGTTAATTCAAAATTAACCTCTTCTTTTGTCGTAAACCAATGACTTCCTGTCCTTCAGTATCCTTTAACAACACCTCACTTATTCCTGTTGAACAAATCCGTTACCTAGGACTCCATCTGGACAAACGTCTAACTTGGAATCCTCATACCAGATTCAAACGACAAGAAACAGCTCGACGTTTCCGACTACTTCAACACTTACTAGACAAACGCTCTAACCTTCCAATCAATTATAAAAGACTGTTTTACATGACTATAATAAGGCCTATTTGGACTTACGGAGTTGAGCTATGGGGCTCCACCAAACCTTCAAATTCCTCTCGCATACAATCCTTACAATCCAAAATCCTTCGTCAAATCCTCAATGCTCCTTACTTTGTTACAAATAAAATTATCCATAATGACCTTAATGTTCCTTATGTATCAGATTTGGCCCAATCCAGACATCTGTCCTTCCATAATAAACTTCATAACCATCCCAACCCTCTTGTCTCTAACCTTGCTTCCTATTCGATTCCTGATAACCCTCCGAGGCGTCTGAAAAGAAGATGGCCACGTGATCTTCTAATATAGACATATTATTAGAGTGCTACCAATGGGTAGTTTCTCAACATGTGTTCCATGTCTTTATACCAATGTGCGAATTTACCAGATGTATTTTTGTATACAGTTGTAAATATCATATAAATAAATAATAAAATAAAATAAAAAAAAAATAACCTCTTCTTTTGATGCAAAGCGCTATTACTCGAAATTTTTTAATCTTATCTAAAATATCAACCTGCGGTCTCCTTTGGTATCTAATTATCGATCTGATCGAAACCACGCGTTTGGAACATAATCACGACCAGGCCGAACCCTGGATAACTTTTCATCACCCCTTGTCCCCGTGGACCTTGAACAAGAGAAAGCCGAGCGATGGTCTCACGTTTGCTTGCAACAAATCATCGCGGACTTGAAAGATCTTTTGTTCCACTCGGAGCCGTCTGCTATTCTCTTGCACGACCTACATACCTCAGCCGCAATATTGGGACATGGCGCTTCCTCTTTCTCTGTATTGTGTACCTACAGCACGTCCTGTTGATCTGTATATTAATCTTCATCGTCCTATACCAAGTCATCATATTGCCATTTAGTTTATAAAATCGTCCTGAAATAGCGTTGCCTCGTATTGAATTCTTTCTTCTTTCAGATCATAGTTAAGTCCACTAATTATTTATTTTAATTAGTAAAAAAAAATACTAGAAGAAGTTGGTCGGGAGGTCTGGTCAAATAAATAGGAATAGAAATAGAAAATAAACTTTATTCTGGGACGATGTCCCCTTAGAATAACAATAATGTAGAGTTACAAAAGAAAAAAAATACACATCTGGCCAAAAACTAACTCAATAAAGATTCAAACAATATATACAACAACTTAAATAATAGTATGTAAATTTCTAAAAAATGAAATAAAATCTTCTCAACTATATTTATAATTTTACTGGGAAAAAAAATGACAAAAAGAACAGGAAAAAAAAATTACATGTATAGAAGAAAAAAAGAAAGATATATATGTATACAAATTGGGAAATGTGAGAAATGAAATACATCTAAAATATACGCAGTCTTGTAGATAGAAAAAAGAAAAATGGATGAATATTTTATTTAGGAAAATTCACGTAATTGGGCCGTTTTCAATCTGGAGGTCGGCAAACTTTGACTATTTAATTAGGTTCTAATAACTCGTAAATACCCACTTGCTTTCCACTTGAACCGTAAGATAACTTAGGCACAAAGTCGGGAAAAAAAGGTGGCCTTCAAAAATATTGAGCTATACCCTCAAATTGTCAACATATGCTATATAGGCTAAACGGCCCAATATTTTTGTAGGCCATCTTTTTTATAGATTTTGTTAATTATTAATTATCTTAAAACCCAAGTGGAAAGCAAATGCGTATTTACGAGTTTTTAGTATTTGATTAAATAAACAAAGTTTGCTCCTCTCCATATTGAAAACGACCCAATTCCGAGAATTTTCGTAAATAAAATATTTGTAGGTTAAGATAAGATGAAGCTATTAGAATTCAGGTGGCTGTTACACGGACTTAATTATGTTAATTTATAATATTGCTCGTCTTGACAATATGGGAGAGGGTTCTCAATTTCCAAAATAGCGGAAAAAATATGTTAATTATAATCTCGATTTTGTTAGAAAACTTAAACAAATAAAATGGTAAAATGGTCTATAAATTCTGTGGTGATCTTCACTAGTGGTTGAAAACCAAATCATGTATTTATATTTATGAACATAGTACAAAATGTTCTCAGAGAACCCTAGCATTTCTGAGAAAAACAAAGAAAAACCACAAATGTTTTTCATCGCTTCTTGCGGTATGACTTTTACAGTAGTAGACAATAGTAGTATATCTATTATTGTTTTCTGTTTATTTTTTATAAAATCGTTGTATAGCTTTTAGCAGGCAACTATATATCACGAGCATTACATGGTGGTGTTTTAAATACCATTAGTGTAACAAGTAATTATGTTAACGACATGATCTTTATTTTCTCCAAGAATAAATAATAACAAGTATGGTACACAGTGTTTATTTAAAAATACGCCAAAATTAGTCGAAATGTTATCTTTTTTGCCCCAATAATGCCAGAATTCGCGAAACACTACATTGTTCAAGTTATTTACTGTTGAAAGTGTTGAGGACTTTGTTATAATTATCAAATGAAAAATAATTTAATTCTGGGACTGAAGTCCACTTAGAATAATTGTACAGTTCAAAAAATATGTACAATTATATCCTAGCTATTTATTTATTATATCTCCGCGTAAAATTAACTGAACCTTACTCAACGATCACCGTACCAGAGTTTTTTCATGCAAATGCTTCAATTTTTTTTCTCTCAAATCCGTGTATTCTTCACAACCCAAAACTGACCGTTAAAGTTTCAACGTGAACAGTTCAATAGTTCAGGAGGGGCGTTCAGAAATAGGGGAAGAAACAACAGAACGTTTGCTTAGGGGGTAGTGAAACATGTAAATTTGCGAAGAATTTTAAAAAACTAAATTTTAAAAGTTCCCAAGAAATTCCAGGGTTTTTAATAAAGCTAACAATATGTAAACGATTTAAGGGAGATCGTTTAAGTGCCAATGGAACTTTTGGTCATTGAAATAAAAATGAACTTATTAGTAAACGTAATTGAAAAAAAATACCAATTTTTAAACAAAAACAAAAAAAAACTGCTTTATGCCACTTAATAATATAAATTATAAATAATAGCTAAATTATTAAGACGAAGAAATGCTGAACATTTCCTTCGCTTACAGTATGCAGGTTCGATTTTTAGTTTCTGAGATATTCAAATCCATATCTTCCATAAAACTCGTTATCATTTGGTTTTCGACACTATTTTTTCTATTTTCGTCTCTAACACGGCGTCGCGTTAAGATACAATTTTCAATAATAGCCCATTACAGAGAGGATGAAATGGTGCAAGTGATGAATGAAATGCAATTCTTTCTCTTACAATATGCAGGTCCGATTTTTAGGTCCGATATTTTAATCCATATGAAAAAACACTTCAATTACTCAACTACAGCCGAATTACGATTCTAGTGAAAAGTATACAGACCTCCATACTGGAAAAGCCCCATTTTCCAAAATTTTCTTAAACAAAAAAGTTTTCTAGGTTATGATGAGATGAAGCTATTCACAAAGTTTTTGGACGGATATTAATAATTTAATAAAAAGGTATCCGTACCGTGGACTAAGTAGTTTAAACAACTTTTTTTTTTAAAACTATTTATTCAAGATATTAAAAAACTGTATTACAATATAAATACATCAAGTAAATGTGTACAAAAAATTTAATCACTTGGAAACGCTTGTTGAGAAACTACCCACAGGTAGCACTCTAATAATATGTCTACATAAGGAGTTCACGGGGCCATCTTCTTTTCGTACGCCTCGGAGGGTTATCAGGAATCGAGGAGGAAGCAAGGTTAGAAACAAGAGGGTTGGGATGGTTATGAAGTTTATTATGGAAGGATAGGTATCTGGATTGGGCCAAATTGGAAACATTGAGGTCTTTATGGATTATTTTATTTGTGACAAAGTAGGGAGCATTGAGGATTTTACGAAGGATTTTGGATTGTAAGGATTGGATACGAGATGAATTTGATGGTTTAGTGGAGCCCCATAAGTCCGTATAGGTCTTAGTATAGTCATGTATATTAGTCTTTTGTAATTAATTGGAAGCTTAGAGCGTTTGTCTAGTAAGTGTTGGAGTAAGCGGAAACGTCGAGCGGTTTCTTGTCGTTTCAGTCTTGTATGAGGATTCCAAGTGAGACGTTTGTCCAGGTGGAGTCCAAGATATCGTATTTGTTCAACAGGGGTAAGTGGGGTGTTATTAAAGGATACTGTAGGATAGGAAGTCATAGGTTTACTTAAATAAGTTTGAAAAATAATTCAGCCTATTGCTGAGCTCACGAAGATATTTCCTTTAAGTTGTTAGGCTATAGATATTTTGTGTTCGTTTTGGTTATTTTAGGCTTTGTACGGCCTCTTTTTTTTTTTTTTCTTCGTCAAACACGAGTTGTATCAAGTTTCATACATTAATGGCTTATTGTTCTAGATTCAATGAGAACGATACCTTACCTCAATTGGATTTATTATCTTTAATAAAATTTAAAAGTGAGATAAGTAAACAATAAAGAGAAGTAAACGGCCTCGTAAATAGGTTATATAGACTCGGCACCAGATGTTAAAATAGACTGGGGTTCCTTAACCCGATCGAGGTTGCTCCGGCCATGGCTCAGTTTTCCAGTCTGCTGCCAATGCCCAGGCGTTCCACTCTCGAGTCCGCTACTTCGTCTGCCCTTTTTAAATATTAACTTTTAATTATCTATCTAATGCTTCATAATATATTATACTAGTATATCACAGTGAAGCTGTATAATATTCTAAATGAGTAGGAAATACCAAAAAATTAGTTAATCAAGTTATGATGTACATGTCCGAAACATTCAATAAAACTATTGGGCTATCCAGAAAATAATGCAGGATTTAAATTTTTTTTTAATAGTCCTTGGTACAGACCCCTTTTTATCAAATTGTTAACCATCCGCCTGAAACTTCGTAAATAGCTCCATCTCATCGTAACCTACAAATATTTTATTTACGAAAATGCTCGTAATTGGGGCGTTTTCAATCTGGGGGGTAGGCAAACTTTGTTCATTTACTTAGATAGCATTTTGACTGAGTGTTATGCATATGAAACACAACGGAATAAAGTCAGATTGAAGAATGATATAACTGAAATTTTGAAAAATACCACCAAATTGCTAAAAAAAAATTGTTTACATTTCTACAAATAACGCACATATACAACAAAATTTAAATTTTGCTGACTCTTTTTTTTTTTAAATATTTTGTGCTTTCAATTTATTGTTAAATTTAATTTCATCTGATGTATTATAAATATTTTGTAAGGGCTAAAATGACCCGTAAGAGGTTGAGGAACCCTCCCATTGTTATAAATAAAATTAGATAATAAAAACTAGTTAAAATAATAAAAAAATTTGCTTTCCACTTGAATTATAAGATAACTTGAAGAAAAAGTTAAGAAAAAAGGTGTCCTTCAAAAATATTGAGCCTTTTTGCGTGATCCACACCCTCAAATTGTCAAAATAACGAGATTATATAGACCAAACGGTACAATATTTTTGTAGGCCACATTTTTTTATCGATTTTGTGATCAAATTATCTTACAATCCAAATAGAAAGCAAATGGGTATTTACGAGTTTTCAGTTCCTAGTTGAATAGACAAAGTTTGCCGGACTCCAGATTGAAAACGCACCAATTGCCAGAATTTTTGTAAATAAAATATTTGTAGATTATGATGAGATGAATCTATTTACAAAATTTCAGCCGGATGTTAATAATTTGATAAAAAAAAGGTTCTGTATGAATGTCAACACTTATTAACCCTCTTCCAAATGATGTTTTGTTTACACCTCTGTAGCATTTCGCTGCTTAGAAATAATTTAGTCTTTACTAAGATGTCAACGCGTGATTATCGCATCATTTTGTTTTACGGGTTTTAACCCAATCACCGGCCAGAAACATCGATCAAGTCTGCGGTGAGAGCAGCTCTGTTTAACGGTGGTTCAAAAAATTTCGGGAAGGAGACTTCAGCCTTGAAGACAAAGAAGGTCGTGGAAGGACTTTCTGTTTTGATGACGATGTTTTGCGGGATTTGGTGGAAGGAAAGTCCACAACAACTGTTCGAGAACTTCCAGAGAAACTTAAACTTAGCAAATTGACCGTCGATGACCACCTCAAAGGCAATAGGAAAGATAAAAAAGCTTAAACGTTGGGTTCAACAACAGCCAAAAAAATCAGCGTTATGAAGTTTGTGCTTTAATTGCACTTCTTTGATTAAACAAATACGACTCTTTTCTGTCCAGAATTGTTACTTGTGATGAAAAGTGGATACTTTACGATAACAGTATACGTTCTGGCGCACTAGCGGATCCAGGATTTATTTTGGGGAGGGGGGAGACTTCAGCCCAAAAGATTTTTTTTTTTTTCATATACATATAACTATAATTAATTTGAAAAAAAAAAGGAAAGAAATTAACTACCTATATGAAATAGTGTTTTTAAATGGTTCTTGAAGTCTATCAAATATAATTACACCAACAAGAATAATTTAAGAGATAGTATTTAATATTTTAATATTATTAATATCTGGAAAACATGGTTATATTTTACCATTTTGGGGGGGGGGGGAGGGGCTTCAACCCGAAAGCCTCCCCCTCGTAGATCCGCCTGTGTTCTGGCGTAAACGTATGCCCTAGTTTGCTAAGACCTAGGCGGTGCTAAATCACTAGGGTGGTTGACATTTTCAATTACCGTTTTAGACCTTAGGAAATTAGATATATTGGACTTTAAGGATTTGGGTCGGTTGTCAAGGTCTCACTCAGTCTTTTGGCCTGACTTCAAGAATTTTTTTGTAAGCGGCTAAGGCTTCTCTTCTTTAAATGCATTTCGTTTTTTTAAAAAATAATGTTTTATATAAATTTATTTCAATATTATTTTTATTGACTTATTATGGAATTATAACATTTATATTTCCATCGATCGAATCATCCTATATGAAATATAAATTATCCCTATATCTATTCTAAGTTGGATAGTAATTGAAAGTTACGTGATGCGCGCACCGCACATAATTTTGATTATTTCGTATCGTACTTTATTTATTTTTTTTTTTTAATGAAAATTCTATAATCCATGCATGTCACTTCAGATTTTATTACTATTTTTTGAATTAACCAAATTGATGGTTACTCATGAACTAGAGTTATCACGTAGCTCATTGGGCTCTTATCACCGCGAAAGCTGATAACTGTTGGGGTGCCTTTATCTTATCGCTTTTGTTTCATTTTTATTTTCGAATGAATCTTAATTATATGTGAATGTAACTAAATGTTCTCAAACTATAATTATATGTTTTTTCAAATGATTAACTAACAAAAAATATCCGAAATAAATTCTGGATATTCTAATTTCTAAAACAATATTTTAAGTTCTATGATTTATAATTACTAATAAATTCCTAATATATTTATATCATCCCTTGGAATTATATAGAGATGCTTTGAAAAGAATTACTTGCAATTACCGTCAATTAAATAATTTTACTGGGGATTCTTGTTTTGTTTTTTCAAATTCATGTTTTCAGCTTTTTTATAATGATTATTACCAAATTTAAAAAAAGCTGTCATGATTTTCGAATTTATAAAAATTATTTATGATCTTATTTTTTTTTTATTTTTCATTATATAATTTTAATAGTTTCTTTTTTTTTTTTTTTGTAACTGATAAAGTTATCTTGTACTAGATTTCCTCCTTCATGAATATAACTCTTATTACGAAATCGACATTGTAAGATTTTTTTCTTTATATCTGGTTTCTTACAAAATCCTTAGGCTATTAAGAACATGTTATTTTATATTTTTTTATTGTCTAAAAGTATCATAATTTCTTCAGATTTTTCTTCTTTCATAAAATATTGATAAGTTTAATATTAATGACCAGACAAAATGCCCCATTTTTTTTTTTTTTTTTTTATAGTGAAAGTAGTAATGAGTTTTCATCATAAATAATGTTTCATAGTGAAACATTATTCGTACAAAATTAGGATTTTATCTCGTATTCCTAATAGTGGTAGGAAATAAAATTTATGTATTTTTTCTTAAGCTTTAAAATATTAGCTCCTAAATCCTTAGGGAGATTATTTTATATGTAACGTTTCGGGATTTTTCATCCTATCTTCAAACTATTATCTTTATATTCCCTCATTTGCCCATAAGATTTGTCATTATTTTAAATATAAATCAATTCTTTGATTTTAGAGTAGATCTTTATCTTTGTTGTTGACTAGGCTTTCCCTAAGAGAAATGTCCACTTTAAAATTAATGAATTAATTTATATTAAAATAATGAGAAATGACCTCATTAATTAAATATTTCCTTTTTATACACATACATACCTATTCATTTATTAAATTGTTGAATTTTAAATTGCTTATCATGTAAGATTTTTTTTTTTAATTTAATATTTCACAGGATCATTGATAATGAGTGTGGGTCAAAAATGGTCTGATATTCGTAATTAACTTTCTGATGACCTTTGATTAATACTGAATATCCCTTCCTTTCGTATTAATCGATTAAACTGAGAATTTTTTTTTTTACACATTAATAATGCACAACTTTTTAAAAATTTTATTAAGTATAAAATTATAAGTAAAATTAATTATTCTGAAATGAGTTTTTTATTCCTCATATTGACGTAAAGACCCCCTGAGAATGTTAAATTTTATTTCTATTATTATAGTATTAGCTATTTAGAAGGGATCATTTTTAAGTGTTATAAAAATTATCTGTATTCCACTTTTTTCATTAAATTCCAATTTGACAAACTTATATTTTATAAAAAAAAGCTATATTCCATATTCTAAACATTTTTTTAAATTATTATTATTATAATCCAACAAATATAAAGGTGCGTTTAGACATTTCACAAACTATGGGAAACGCAAATATCTAACTTAACTAACAGCAACATTATTGCTAAACCAAACTATTTATTTCAGAGGTTAAAACTTTTTTTATTAAAGTTCTAGATTTATGGTAAAAGTTCAACTTTTATTTATTTAAGTTCTTAAAAAAAGTTCCGTTAAATGAAAAGTTAACAGTAATTGAGCTTAGATTTGAGGTTATAAATTGTCTTAAATTAATGATTGTTATGTGTCGTTTTTTTGAGTGGTTAAAAATACAATCCATTCTTTGGATGGAATTTTTAGTGAAATCAACAAAAATAAAAGTTTAAAAAAATACAAGTTCTTTAAAACCTTTATGGTTAAGTCACAAGGAAAACAGTTCTAGCTCCAAAAGAACTGAAAACTATCAACAATTTATTGTTAAAGAAATTTTCATTTCCAGTGGTATCGAAACTTTTAAAAGATTCGGTTTTTTTCCATTTCAAGCTCTGATTTATTTTATTTCTCTTGATACTGACATCAGAAGTAAATTATCAAAACCAAGAAACAAAAATACTAGCTTAGTAAAATAACCATTTGTATATTTCTCTGTTCCCATAGTCTCTGTCTCCACTATTTATATTATAATTCTTGAAAACAAAGCGAGATAACATTATTCTAATTATTGATAAAATTATTTGTATTGATAATCCTTACCTATTATAAAGTAGTATAATAATAATAACAATATAAATATATCTTTTTATAAGAAAAAAAAAACGGTTAACAAATAACTACTGATGTGGTTCAGAACTGTACAGGTGCTGACATCTATCGGAGATCTTCTGAACTAACCCTGTCTAACATCATTACTGCTCTGTGTAGTCTGCTTAATACTTTTTATTTCAGTCTTTTGTTTTTAATAAAATGATTTCCCATTAAAGAAATTAATCATTATTTTGATTAATTAATTAAATATTGTAATTGGGGAAGAGGACATTCTTTCTACTTTAGTATAAATTATTAAATCTTTAAATAATTCAAGTTCTCTTGGACCTTATAAATTATTTGACTGCCCATAAGATAAAGAGAGTTGTAATGTTTTACTTTATATAGACAACTTTTCTGGTTAAAAAAAAATAAAATAATATACTAAAAATATAAATATATTATAAAGACATCCTTTATTTTTATTATTTTTTTAACCAAAATGGCTTTGAACCTTTTGTAGGAAATAAAATAATGAATCTGTTAATCATCAACCCTTTTATTTTTTTATAACTATTAAGTTAATAGTTCTTATTAGTAAAATAAATCATTAATTAAGAATCGGAGTATAGATAAAATAGAGGAAGAAATATTGTTACTGAGTATATTTTAAGATACGTTTTCATTTTATTTTTGTTTTTGAAAAATATGACTTTTTATGCTCTGTTAACTTGTCATTTGATTCATTTTTTATTAAATTAAAGTTTAACCTTCGATTTGTATTTTTTTTTTCTAGGCCTAGTGTATTCTAATCTCGCGACTATGGCCTTTAAAATAGTATCCGCATCTCTTTTCAATTGTTATGTTAATGAGTAAAGTACTAATGGCCTATTTAAATCACTACCTGGGTCATTTATTTCACTAAGTGTAAGGCTACCAGTTGTTTTTCATTTTAACCATTAACAGGAAATAAAGATGCCATTAGTTTTTAATTATCCCTCAATATTACTTTTTTAATGTTCTTTATTTTTCACCTATCATTTTGGTGTACATATGTTTGATTCAATAGGGAGGCCTATATATTAATGAGAATTCTCTCAATACAATCATAGTAAGAACTGAACGAAAAAAACAATAATTTTTTTATTTTATTTTATCTTCAAATTTTTTGTCTAATTTCTTCTTACAATTAGTATACATATGATATATTTTTATTTTTTAAGCTTTAAGATGTTATGTATAGAAAGAACTGAGCTAAATATTTTCTATTGTTTCATAATACCTCAGAAAAGATAAAATATGTTTTATGAGTATTTGTAGTTCCTTCTTTAACATCATAATTTTTGCAACTTATTTCAATTTCTTTTTGTAATTTTACATTGTTAACTAATAGCATCTTTTTTGTTTGTTTCAGTGTGGTTCATTAGAAGTAGGAGGTGAGTGGCGGGTTCCAGCTAATATGGAGAGTCTTTCTGGCCAACAGCGCTTGGCTGTCCTCAGTTACGAGCAGGTGAGACGCCTCAACGACCTCATGGACGAAGTCGTTAGCATCCATGGACGTGGTAACTTTCCAACATTGGAAGTGAGGCTTCGTGACCTTGTCAATGTTGTGCGAAGTAAACTAGAAGCCGAACCTGTGGCAGGTGGTGCTGGCCTTAAAGTACGTGACATCAGGCTGAATGGTGGGGCAGCAACTCATGTTCTTGCAACCGAATCCACGCCGTACAATGATTTGGACCTCATATTTGGAGTCGAGCTCTCTTCTGGGAGAAATTTCGAAAAAGTGAAAACCGCTGTACTCAGTTCCTTATTTGATCTGTTACCCGAGGGTGTGAGCCGCAAACGGATCACTACTTGCAGTATGAAAGAAGCATACGTCGGGAAAATGGTGAAAGTAAATCATGACGGGGACAAGTGGTCTCTCATTTCTCTCGGAAATTCTCGTGGTCACAGGAATGTTGAGCTAAAATTTGTCGACTCAATGAAGAGGCCATTCGAATTCTCAGTTGACTCATTCCAAATTGTTCTAGATTCGCTTCTTCTCTTTTACGAATGCAGTGAGCTTGCCATTGGAGAAAACTTCTACCCGACAGTGGTTGGAGAATCTGTTTATGGCGACTTTCAAGAAGCCCTCTACCATCTGCACAAAAAACTTATTGCC
The DNA here is from genome assembly GCA_928085145.1 of Nezara viridula. Classification (NCBI taxonomy): domain Eukaryota; kingdom Metazoa; phylum Arthropoda; class Insecta; order Hemiptera; family Pentatomidae; genus Nezara; species Nezara viridula. Next base: position 147,728,574 of record OV725080.1, on the reverse strand, counting down.
ACCCGACACCCTGAAGAGATTAGAGGGGGAGGACTCCTCAAATACTGCAATCTCCTCGTCAGGTCTTTTAAACCTGCGGACCCAGAACACATAAAGATACTCGAACGATATATGTGCTCACGCTTCTTCATAGACTTTCCTGACATAGGCCAACAGAGAGCCAAATTGGAGAACTACCTGTGGAACCATTTTGTTGGAGCAGAAGAGGAAAGCCTTAAGTACCAGTACCTGATGATTCTCCACTCAGTTGTGGAAGAATCTACTGTCTGCCTGATGGGACACGAGAGGCGGCAAACGCTCAACTTGATAGACGAGTTGGCTTGTACGGTTCTCTGCACCGAACAGTCGCGCTATCTCTCGCAGCATCCTCCTACTATCATCTATGCTGGTGGATACTATTATGCGCCATTTATATCAGCAGCGCCGTGTACCTGCACATCCTACATGACCTGCACTTCCTAGTCTTCAGGCGCACTTCAATCCCAGACAGGCTGTGCTCACAACCCCACTCCATCACCCTAACACATTCTTTGAGGATATTTCTCTTTAAGTATATCATCATTCCACACTACTTTAAGAGCAATAAAATGAAATACGAAAATGAAGAAGCGATGAAGCTGTTTTATAAGATAAAGAAAAACTTAAAAAAAAATAATTAAAAAAGTAACTAAATGTTTCCAAGATTGTATCATTATTCAATTGTTGACGACCATGTCTTGCTTGAAAAAAAAAGAACTTCTTAAAAAAAAATACAAAAAAATAGTAAAAACTGTTTATTAAAAAAATTAGTAAGAGAATATGCGACTAGAAGGATGAAAAAAAATTAGAAAAAGTTTTTATAAAATTAAAAAAAAAAAAAAAAGAATAAGAAGAAAAATAAATTTAAACCCTGTGTTAGGGGGCTTTTTTTGACAAATATTGGTTTACATTTCTGTTATCAAATGTATGGTTGAACAAGGGGAAGGTGTTTGTTGGACAGGTTTATTCTGGTGGTCGGGAGTTGTGAATAAACTTGATCTCAGAATGCTCACACTGTGAGCGAAATTAGCCTCTCCTAACACTTTTTACTTCTGCCTACACTAGTCTCAATTCAGGACCTCTCTATCCTCTTTCAAAGTAAATAATATACAAGTAGAGGAATAGAAAAATATTAGCATACTTTTTTTAAAAAGTGAATTATTATCTAACGATTCATAGAATTTAAAAAGTAACAGAGTAGGATTTTATGAAGACATTTTTAAAACAAATGTAAACCAATAGTTGAATGTTATCAAAACACATTCATTTTAGATAATATATATATATTTCTCTATTATAGAGTTATTCGATGTTTATTAAAAAAAATGAATGGTTTCAATATTTTGAACATATATTATAAACATTTTCATGTGTAGAGTGAAGTAACACTAAACACTAATGTCTTTTAATCTTTTAAAAAAAAAAAGTGTTTCATATTTTGAAGTGGATTTTATACCCGATGCGAGGATGGATCCAACAGGAGGAGTGCTAATTATGCAATTCTTTGATAATTAATTTCTCAATCATATTGATTGTTTATTACTGTAATTCTTAATTATTTGTAAATCTATTTATAGTGTAATTACTACGTTAATTAAAACAATTGATATCGAGGGCACTTTTAATATAAAGATGAATGCTTTCATTATAATTTGATTATAATTTGTTTTCTGTAGAAGCTGTAAAATAAGATATTTAGTAATATAGCGAATACTCATCTTATTGTTAAGATAATTTTGCTAATATCAGCTTAGTAAAGAACTTATTGGAGAGTATTTTATTGTATATTTATATTTGAATATTTTTATTATTTGTTATTTCTTTATTTACAGCTTCTATAGATATTTTAACTTATCTCTTAACTAATGGTTCGTATTAGTGCCTCATTAAACATTGTTTGTATATTTCCCATATTGTGAAAGAAACATTGTATTGTTTATTATGTACCTTAACTTTATTGTTTTATACAAAGCTATGTGTACTTTTTTTTTTTTTAATTTAAATTTCTACCATCAGCTACCCATTATTTAGTACAATAACGAAAAAAGGAAGTGATGGCAAATTTTGGTACTTGCATATTTCCTATTGCAGAGATAATTTTGTCAAATGCAAGTCATAAAATTAAGTGTTAATTATTGTGCCAAAACCTGTTACCGTGACCCTTCTGTCCGATTCTTTATCGAGTCCTCCCCCCTTTAAATATACTTTGTTTCGGTGGTGGGATAAAGTCTATAGTTTATAAGTGAACTATTAATGCTATTCAGAAATGGAACTTTCTATTTGAGATCTCGCTATTAAATACCATAAGACTGTATATTTCAATTGAGTGTTTAAAAAATTGATGTCAATATTTATAATTACATAATGAAAAGATAACAATATATTAAAATTTATGTGATAGAGAGTAATTTTTTTAAGACTTTAGCGAAAGATTTTAAAAAAATGAAAAATAAACTATGTTGCTACATAATAGGTGTTAAGTTTATATCAGGGTATCGAAATATTTCTATAATGGGCCCGGAAATAAATTTTAAAATGGCAGTTTATTTGGCCTAATGGTTTTTAATTAATAAATATATTTTTACAATAAAAGATTATATGAAATGGAATATATATTATATATTTTGCCAATATATGCCATTTTCTAATTTACTGTACATGAGTACGTCATATTCTTATTATCTCTGCAATTGGGTTATTTATTTTTTTGAATTAAATGACATGGCTGTATAAGTGTTGGTTTCCAAATTTTCTTTAATTAATTATTTGCTTCCTGTAATTTAAAATTGTTCCTGAATTTATTAAATTTTTTTTTTGATAAAATATTTTGTTAGAGATGTTGAGTCAATATTGTAAATCAAATATATTTTTATAGACTGTATAATGTTTTGACAATGAAAAGAGTCTAAAATGTTACACTTTGCTGAACCTGAACCATGTGTATAGTTCTAACTTTATTACAAATGCATATTAGCCTTAAAATATAGATAAGATAATAAAGAATATGTTAAAACAGTTGATTGTTTCATTTCATGTTTGTTACAACACCAGGCAGTTAACATCGACATATATATAAATATTCATATATATATATTTCTTGAATAAAAATATTGAACAAATTAAAAAAAAAAATTAGAACTTGAATCAATTGTTTTACGTACTTGATTTTTTTTTTTTTTTTTTTATTTACAAAGAAACATGCATTGTAAAAAATATTACGAGTAACCACATTTTGTGGATTATTTTATTCAATTGTTTTTATTGTTTATATATTATATATTATATATATCAATGAAGTGTTCGTCATTTCCTTTCATTTAGATATATCTGCTGTGAAAATAAAAATAAATAATTTATTATAAATATTTTATTCATTATGTAACCTAATGATGTGGCCATTTATTTTGTATGCAAAATGAAAAATTTTTAATATATAATATATTTACAAATAAAACATAAGTTAAATACTAGAATTTAAAAAGAAGTGATTTGATATCTATGCTGTTACATGAATGTTAACGAGAAAGAGAGTGTGTGTAAATAAATGAAAAATATCCATTACTCTGATACAAGCTGTCACTAGTAGATCACACTCTACTTATGAATTAAATAAAGATGATTTGGACAACTTTTGTATTATATTTTACAACCCCTTCCTATAACTATTACATATATTGATATTTTATGAGTCAATTCTACCACCTTGAGGTTCTGGTGAATAATAATAATTTATTCACCAAGTAACATCATATTCAGCAGAAAAAAAAAAACATCAATTATTATTCTATTATCTACAAGGATATTAAAACAAATTGATAGCCACGTGACACAAACTAAAAATGTTAAAAACTGCTTATTTTAAGAAGTAGATTTTCTTTTAAATTTTTATTGCATGTATTAGGGTAAGCGCCAGTGATGGACTAGCTAAGGAATTTTTCGGCTTATGCTGCCGTAATTATTATAGTTATGAACTTCTCCGTTGGATATTGGAGAACCTCTACGGTCTCATTTTTCTATTTAATACTTTGAAATTGAAAAAAAAAATCAGTTTGCAGGTATAATCTCCATTAAAAAAAAGAACTTTTTGCACAGTGATGTACACTCCAAAATTCAATTGTTCTAGTAATGGACAGGGGATCGGTACTTGTAATGGAAATATCTCAGGAAAATTCTGAAATCTTTATTTAACTATAAAGATAAGATAAATGTTCAACTTAATCTTAGAAAAACTTAGTAGGAAGTTGTAAAACACATTGATCTCAAGAGCATAATAGAAACAACAATGATAGGCATTTTAAAATATGTTATCACTGAAGCAGTTATTAATCGGAGCGGAGGTAGACAAGAAAACTTATAAAAAATTAAAGGTTATAGATTATATGAAAAATGAGTTATCACTAAACCAGTTATTAATAGGAGTGGAGGTAGTAGTGCTACTATACTTATCTAAGACAAAGTGAATATTATGTCATCTAATAGATATATAATAATACTACATGAAAATGAAAACGTCGGCTTTCAATAAAATAGTTTTACCACTATTTAGCCTATTTATGACCGCAACCCCGGACCATCTTCTTCCTTTATAATGCAACGGTCAACTATTAAATATGCAAAATCTACATGAAAATATTCGATAAATTAGATTAAAGTATGTAAATAGCGAGAAAGAATAACTAGTATATATAAATAGTTAAACAACGAATGGAAAATAAGTGATATAGAGTGCTACCAATGAGTAGTTTCTCAACAAGCGTTTTCATATGATTGTATTATTACTGTGTGCACATTTACCAGTTGTATTTTTTTATAATACAATTGTAAATATCAATGAATAAAAAAAAAAGAAGTGATATCAACTTAAAAAGCTATAAAGTTACAATAACAAAGAGATAAAGGAATCAATGATAAAATAAAGGTTACAACTAAATGAAATAAAGAAATAAAATGGAATATTTAGTTATATAAATCAATCGGAAGAGTAAGTAGTAAAATAAAATAAATGGGATGTAGTTGATACTATAAGTTGATGTTATAATATGTTCAGAGAGAATAAAATAAACGTAGAATTATAATGAGACACAAAAAAAAAAAAAATTAAATACTAAGTTATATAAATAAATTAAGAGAATAAAGATGTATTGATACTATAAGTAAATGTAGCAATATGAAAAACAAGTTGGTTAGGATATCAACAACAGCAAAGGTAAGTGATGACATTTTCCTTTTTATAGGCAATTATTTATCTCTTCATTAAGTCTAACAGGGTTCTCCCACTTCCTCTCCTCTCACTGCTATCACAATAAAAACATAATGATGATGATAATGATCACTCATCGAGTGATACGGTTTTACATAAATAACAATGATTAAACTATGATAATAAAAAAAATTGATCAGAAAATAAAAATTATCTTTTACACACAAATAAAATAAAATGTTAATATTATATTTCTCAAATCCCTTTAATTGTGCATGTGTTACCTGCAATATATATATGTATACATTTTTTGCAAGCCAAAATATCTAATAAATTTTGGAAATAAAGTTGCTAATAGTTAACAATATTCTCTATCTACTACTCCTGACTCAAAATGTATCATAGAAATTACAAAAAAAAAATTATTTCTGATTTAAAAAAGAATTATTATTATTGTTAATTGTAATAATTTTGTTTAAAAATAATGATCAGAATATGATTTTTATAATTTATGATAAAAACTACAAATCATCAAATGATTTTTTTTCTTCTGGGAAGCTGTATGATATTCTCTTGTTTTTGGCAATGATAACTTCCAAATATACAAGAATTGATTTATTTGTTGAATTTACATGTTAACGTTTCAGGAAATTTACTCCCATCTTCAGAACTTACAATTCCATAGGCAGGCACCGAATTATTGGTCTATAGAAATGTTAATGCTGTAGATATTATAACTTTAATTTATCTATAACATAAATTTAAAACTTTACAAAGGAGCACATCAGACTTTAGCCATGAATCGATAAGAAAATATGGGATTGTAAGTTCTGAAGATGGGAGTAAATTTCACGAAACGTTAACATGTAAATTCAATAAATTAATGAATTGTATATTTGGAAGTTATCATTGCCAAAAAACAGAGAAATGATTTTGAAAAATGTTGGTCAGATTTGATTGTTATTTTTAATTATCGATTTTTTAGGCTGAGACTGGCGTTATTTGGGGAGGAACAGATGGATCTCCCCAGTAGATTTGAGTCGGTTAACCCAACCAGCCTACTGAGATACGCGGAAGCGACAGGACTAACGTTTTGAATAAGACGACCTAGCGAATATTGGCGCACAATGGACCCAAAGGGGTCGCCGTGCTTAAAGCCAACAAAAAAAAAAAAAAAATTATCGATTTCAAACCCTGATAAAAACCTATATTAGCAATAAAGTTTATTCTCACACATGAAGGATTCTTTAAGCATTCTGAATTGTATTATTTTTTGACCAACTACAAGCTTACTACCACACTTCAGTTAGGAAGACTACCTTCATTCATTTCGTAAGGTAAGTAGTTTACTTGATCTGGAAAATTTTTGGAACTTGAAATAATCAATGAATTTTATGGAAAAAAAAAAAGAAACACTCAAAGATAAGGAATTGTAAAAGCTATAGGATGCAAGTGCTAATTCTGTTAGATTCAGGATTATTATTGTTTTGATAATAATTATATTCACTATTATACTTATTACCTGGCAAACTTATATCACTGGCTGCTCATAGATTTATTTTTTTCTAATTATTTCCTTAAAATTATTTATTAAGAAACTATTTCTGTGCCAATAAAGGTGATTTATCATTTTATAATGTTTGTATGCCAAAAACATTTTGGCTTTGTTAAATAAATTTAAAATTACTGATATCTCAAAATAAGAGAGTGAGTTTTTCTTTGTAAGCCAAAGAGAGACTGTTGAATAGGAGAGGGTTTATTTGTGAAAAATGCCAAACCTAAACATTTTATGAAAAATTATTTTACTAAAAATAAATTGATCATTTGAATGGAAATAATACATAAAAGAATAATTTCTTTAAAATAAAGAATACTTTCTCTGGTGCAATGAGGATGTTGTGTATAGGTTTTATTAATTAAAAAAAAATTAACTTGAAAATATATAGAATATAATAGAAAATAATTTTATTCTGGGACGAAGTCCCTTTAGAATAACAAAAAAGTACAAAACTAAAATGTTATATCTGGCCAAATAAAAACAAACATAAAAAGTAAAGATAAAGATAAATAAGTAAAGAAAATATTAGTTATACATACTATATACAAAATAAAAAAAAAAATCAATATACAAAACTCTTGAAACCTTGCCAAGACACATTAAAATTATGTACAATGGTAAAATATAAATATATACTTTTAAAAAATATAAAAAATACATTACATTCTTCTTAGCAGTAAACTCTGTGTTTCTGTTGAAAAGAAAGAAAGTCGAAATCTGATAATAAGTATTTAAGTGATGGGCTATATGTAAATACATTATTATGAATAATATGTAATTTTACATAAAAGGTTAGTGGGTATCTGACTGTTTTTGGGACAAGAATTGGAATAGGAGGGTTTTGAATGTAGATAGGGATAAAGAATGGCGAATTTTGATAGGAAGGGAATTCCAAAAATTAACAGAGAGAGCAATAAAGGAGTTTTGGAATGAGGCAGATCTGTGAGAAGGAATGTAAAGGTCGGAAGGTCGAGATCTCATGGAAAGGGAGTGGACTGAGGACTTGAATTGGAGAAGGTTGTAGGCGTAAGAAGGATGATGATTGTTGATAATATGATAGAGAAACGTACTTAGGAAATATTTTCTTCGAATGGAGGTATTGGTATATATGGTATTGGAGCCCACTTTAACTCAATGTAGTGGTGAGACATGGGAGTATCTCGGGGCATCAATGACAAATCTCATGCAAATATACTTAAAAGGATAAACATAGATATATATATATATATATATATATTTAAATCTATTTACATATTTATATAAAGACATAAAACTATTACAAGTGTTTTATTTTTATTTTCAAAACATTGCATTTGTTCACCTCTTGGTGAAGAATATTTGGCTTTCAGCATCCATCAGAGGGACAGGATGCTAACATAGGGGGTTTGCCTGACCCAACCTACTAGGGCCTGGGTAGAGGAACCAGTTCGAATCTGGCCAAGGTGGATTGAAATTTATTTTGTCATGAACCCAAGCAATGAAATATTAAGAGGCGGCAGTCATTACATAAACTCAAACTGTTTTATGTTTATATTGACTAGCAAATCATATCTCTGATTGTACTAAACAATTTCCAGCCCTCATGATGATCCATATGCTTGGGGTTGAAACGTCGGCACTAATATAACTCTTATTAGATTATTATGCTTTTTATCTATTTATTTTTAGGTTATTTTATTCTTATTTATTGTATATATTGTAATGTACACCTTTATTGGAAGTGAGTAAAAAGGGTTTAATAAATTAATGTTTAACAATTAAAAGGCAAGCTAATCTAGTTCTACTAGTGCAGAGAAAAGAAAATGGCTGCTCTGTAGTTTCCCAAGAAGGAAAATCCCAAAGAGGAGAGGGACAAAGGTTTTTGTTTTGGCGAGGAGTTGGTTTTCGGCTGGAGTGAAGAGAGGATGGGAGAAGTGATCCTGGCTCCAGTGGGTAAAACCCAGTAATAGTATTACCATCTTGAAAGTTGTGTTTGGCAGAACATTAGAAAGCATTTGAAGACAAATGAATTTAGGGCAACAAAGGAAGAAATAGTATCTATAGAAAAAAGGTTAACTTGCCAATCCAGATTTGACTTTATTTTAAAATCAGTGTTTAATTTTATTATAAATAGTGTAAATAATATTTTGTCTGAGTTGATCTGATTGTCAGAAACCCACACCTGAGATAAATAAATATATTAATACTCTGATAATTTTGTTTTTTATTTAACAACCTCTTATTTCTTTTGGAAGTATCCTAAGGATATAAATTGATCTTCTGAGGATTTATTATTATTATTATTTTAAAATATAAGAGGGATGTTACAATATATTATTTTTCTGTATAATTTATTGTACTTAGAGTGTGAATGTGATCTCTGAACACTATTATATATGTCCTTGAGACAGATTGTAATATTTTTCAATAAATAAGTTAAAAAAATATATATATAACTCTTAAAAATGATTGCGTCTTTACTACTTATTAGCTATAATTTTAAAAACATTATACATATAAAAAATAATAATAAATAAATTAGAATTGTAATTACAAAATTATTGTAAATGAAAATCAAGGCAAAATTTTCTTAAATAATAGTACTGCGAAAATTTCTTTTCAGACTTGAAAATGGCTCAATGAGTCGAAACGTTGTCAAAATCCAGTAAAGGATTGAAAATAAAAACAATATTGGTATACATATGTTTTTTTTTTTAATTAGCAACTGAAAAGATACATTACATTATAAACATTAATGAGGAATAATGGTTTCAATTTTATGATAGTGATCAATATTTTAGTATCAAGACATTTCGAAAAAGTCACCACCATAAGTATCTAACATTAGCTTTTTTTCATCTAATAATAATCATATCAGAGTCGGACACCTTGTACACCTGATTTATTGATTGAGATACTAGTTTACTGGTTGCCATAGGATACATAATAAGCCACTTCAAGTAGAGCCAGTAATTTACTATTAACTCGAAATGAATATAGCAATCATCTCAAAGTTGCAGTTGATTGTCAAACGAAAAGAAGCTAAAGCGAAGAAGAAAAGAGGAGTACCTGATGCTGCTGCTCTCGCTTAGTAAGATAATATACACATCTTAAAAATATATTTATTATGTAATTTAGATATAAAAATAAGCATATTGTAATATCAATGTATTACCAAAAAGGAGCTTTAACTACAAGATTAAAATTATTATTTTCCAAAATTATGATAAATAACAAAATGTTTTAGTAAACCAAGTGTTGGGTGTTTTAATGGAATATCATTCATAAAGGAATATTAAAACAATATGATTTTTCTTAACTAAAATATTTTGCATAAGAAAACTTTTTAGTTTTAAGATAAGAATAGTAATAAAAATTGACTTAAGAATAATAAAATCACTTAACAAACATGAGTAAATAAATATGATAACAGAAATAAAGTTTATTGGTGTAGTATATATATATATTTTCACAACTGATGTTAAGTAAAAATTTTAAACAGCAAATAAATAATAAACCCCTCCTTGACACAGTTAAAAATATTCATTTATTCAGTTACATAATATGAGAATATTGGTCAGTGAACAAATTATAAAATAATAAATAAATAATTCAACGTATCACAAGAAGAAGGAATCATTTCCTATTTTTTGGGGTGATTGATTGTAAACACTTCCTTCATGTTATCCATTATATGTTTTTTCATGTTTAAGAGTTACAGTATAATATATACTGTATCACAGCTAATAATGGTCTGAATACGATGAATTTTTTTTTGTTTTGTAAGGAATTTAGTAATATTTCAAACAATCATGGGTATAATCAAGAAAAAAATAAATACTTTTTTAGTTATAGCAAATAAAGTTTCCTTTTCTTCATAACTTTTTTCCTCAAATTTCAGGGGGATGTGACTATTTTTCCCACCTGAAGATCTTCAAAATGAGGGGTCAATTATTGGGTTTGATAAAGAATTGACGAAGATGTGGCATAGCAACAAAAAAACACCTCTTAGAAAGAATATATAATGATAAAACAATTTTAATTAAAACAAACAATTTTTATAATACTATACTAAAAAATAAGCTATATTTTTTTATGAAATTCATGTTCTGTCTAGATATGTGTTATGTTTGAGGGAGTAAGTTTTTAGTCTTATCATAGTCTCCTATTTTCTGTATGATCGGGTAATCCAAAATTTTTTAGCTAAGGGCTCAATATATCATCATCATCATGAATGGCTCTACAACTCTTAAAGAGTCAAGGCCACCCGCAATTTCAACCGCCAGTCCTCTCCAAGTAATGCCGCTGCCTTCCAGTTGTGGACACCAAGGATACTTCGGGCGTCGGCTTTCACTCCATCAGCCCATCTGAGTCTCGGTCTGCCTACCCGCCTTGTGGCGAAGGTCCGCTCATCCATCAACTTCGTTAGCACATGTTGTTCAGACATACGGATAATGTGTTCTGCCCATCTCAACCTGTCAATTTTCATTTTATATAGCTGCATCAGTTGGATCGCATTCGTCACTTCTGATTAATATTTATTATTGGGCTGAATATTCTTCTTAGCACACAACGTTCAAACCGAAGAAGAGCTGTTTCTTGGGCTCTTGCCATTGTCCAGCACTCTGACCCATATGTTAGTACTGGTCTGATCAGGGTTTTGTACAAGAGCAGCTTGGATTTACGAGAGATCACTCTACTTTTGAGATGTCCCTGGAGACCAAAATAAGCTCTATTTGCGGCCATGATGCGCCTCTGTATTTCAGGGTTCATGTCGTTATTTACATTAACTTGCGAGCCAAGGTATATAAATTCCGAGACATCCTCAAATGTCATCCCTCCGATTTCTACATTTGCTTCTCTGTGGCCTCCACCCTTTGGGTCGGTCCGCATAAACTTTGTTTTCATCTCATTGACCTTTAAGCCAATTCTCGCTGCTGCTCCTTGTAGCGCTAAGAAAGCATCTTGTATAGCCGCCCTGGTCTTCCAACCAATGCAATGTCATCGGCAAACCCTAGTAATTGCACTGAATGATTGAAGACCGTTCCACCAATCTGAATTTGGGATCTTCTAATGACACATTCGAGGGCAATGTTAAATAGAAGACAAGCCAAGCAATCTCCTTGATGCAGTCCCTTCTGCATTTCAAAATAGTCCGACATATCTCCTTGGATTCTGACTGTGCATTGTACCTCCTTCATTGTCACTTGTATCAGTCGCACAAGTTTAGGTGGGACACCCAGGCCCAACATATCGTGGTAGAGCTCATTTCTTAGGATGCTATCATAAGCTCTCTCAAAGTCTACGAAGAGGTAGTGCGTGCATACATTATACTCTCTTGCCCTTTCTAGGATTGTTCTAATAGCGAATATCTGGTCGACAGTAGATCTTCCTCGCATGAATCCAGCCTGATATATTCCTATTTCTCTCTCAGCAAACGGAAGTAGCTTCTGAAAGAGGATTCTTGAATGAATTTTATACGCACACGATACCAGAGATATTCCAAGATAGTTGTGACAGTCTAAGATATCACCTTTCTTATGGATCGGGCAGATGATTGTCTTGTACCAATCATCTGGTAATACTTCTTCCACCCATATTTCCATTATAACATTATTCATAAATCTTGCAAGTTCTGCCCCTCCATATTTAAACAGTTCCGAGGGTATCCCATCCGTCCCAGGGGCTTTATTGTTTTTCAGTAATCCTATGGCGTCTTCCACATCTTCCATGTCAGGAGGCTCCAGATCGCCAACCGGTAATTCCTGCCTTTCCACTCTACAGCAGGGGATATTGTCATTTAAGAGCCTTTGAAAATAGCATTTCCATTGCTCCATTATTTTGTTCTTATCAGTGACTAAGTTCCCCTCTGTGTCCTTGCAAGCACTGGTCCGGGGTTTGAAAGTTCTCAGGCTCTAGTAGTAGAATTTCCTGATTTCATTTTGGCCCCTTATGTTCTCTATCTCTTCCAGTTCTTTCCTTTCCCCTCCTCCCCTTTCCGCTCAATATATACATATTTTAATATTTGCTATTTGGTTATTATTTTTGAGGGGTGGGTCTTCCTCACTGCGACTCAATTGGATCTTTTGTGAGATATTCTCTGTTTACTTAGAGCTCACAAGAGAACATAATGGTTCTTACAAAGCATATCAATTTCCTATAATTTGATCTGGCGATTTATTCAGGGTTAATTATTGCCCATTTTGGATACTTTGGTATGTTGAAGGCATGAAATCTCCATTCACGCAGTATATATTCAACATTTTCATCTTTCTCTAGACAGCCGGCAGTTAGAATCTTCCACTGATCAACTGCCGTGGTCCATTAATAGAGACGTCGATGTCCTCATTCCTAGTCAAGTTGAAGTAAAGTTTAACCTTTCCTTTGACAGATTAGAAAAAGTTTGGATCAGTGCATACCACGTTTCAATTAATTTTTCCTTGCTAGCTTATCAGCTATTTCATTTACTTTTATTTCTTCATTTCATGGAATCCACATGTGGGTGTTCGTTGTCCCCAGCTAATTGCTTCAGAATATTGAGACAATATAATTTCAGACTAGCCATGATATTATTGTATAGTAACTTTAAAGTCCTTAAAGATTCCATGCTATCCGAATAATATAATATAATTTAATATTTATGAGCGACAATTGTAGCATTAAATGAAAACATTTTGTAGACTAGGAACGTTCAGTTGTTAATACACAATATTTAATGTCGTAAACTAATATAAGCAAGTAGCAATATGTTGATCTACATTTTTTAATATCATTGATTAAGACTTCAACTTTATCTGTAATATAAAAAACACACATTACATCCACTATCCAACTATTTTTTTGGCTTTATACTCAACATTTCAGCCCTTTTCTTATTCATTGTTTATAAAAATGCTAAATTGTAAATATATAAATTTTACAACTACAATTAGGATATAAAAATAAAAATTTTTAAGAATAAAAATAAAAGTTTTAAATAGTTTAACAATACATGTTTAGTTAAACATAACTTTTTGAGTGGACATTTCACCAATAGACAATAAGTATGTGACAAAGATAAATTAGACCAGATGATTTTATTTTTATATTAAAGTAAGGTATGTAAATATAAATGATTTTAAAAATAATGAATAAGAAAATACAGTAAGGCTGTTTCATCACAATGTTTGATAGAACGTTTTTCCACTTCAAAATGGCTTAAGGGCTGAAAGGTTGAGAATAAAGCCAAAATAAAGTTGAACTTTAGATCTAATGTGTTTTCATTATTATACCTTCTTATTAATCTGAATCCAGAGAGCCAGGCAGGCTAAGATGCTAGCAATAGGTAATCAAAGTTAAGTAACATTGAGCATGTTTAGTACTTGGATGGGTGACCGTCCATCAGGTGAAGCCACGATGCCTCCAATCTGGGTAGTAAGACCCGTCAGCCTCCTGGAAGCAACTCACATTGACAGGGCATAGGACTGATGACCCAATCCCGTGTGCTTAAATCAGGATGTTGATAGCTCCACCTCCCGAGGTTTGGTCCATGGACAGTCTGTTTCTGGGAAATAAATAGAAATCTGACTCAGAGGCAGCCATAACCCATGGATCTATACTGATTTGTCACTGTCCTTGAACCCTAGTGAGTTGATGGGCAGGACACTGCCAGATTGGCCCCAACCATGGAGACCATGGTTTGTAGCAGCATGAGGTCGAGTGACTCTCTTATAGCTACTTCTGCTCCAACAAGTATATATACCAGTAAGACCATATCTTCTTACCAAAGATCTTCATGATGTTATAGCACAAACCGAAAAAGAACTGAATCATTTTATAAAAACATATACAGCAATATTGATTCAATATCCAATATCAATTTTTATCTTTTTAGAATATGTTATTAACGTTTTATAAGACTTTAATTTTATTCCTCTCATTTTTATTTTGTAACTAAAAAAAATTGTCCATATTCATTAATTAATTGAGAAAATCAATAGTATAATATTAAATTATTTTCGTAAAATAGTAATAGTTGCCGGTGTTTCAGCCAAGAGAAATGCCGAGAACGTGCTTTGAAGAAGAGCCAAGATACAAAAAAACTGTTCAAAGAAGAATTAAAAATACTACAGCAAGAGCAGACGTCTGCGTTCACTGGTGTCCAGCTGAGTAGGCTATACGAAGAAGAGAAACTGTTGAAAAAAGTCTTACTTTTGGATAATAGAAAGTGCTCCTGGAAAAGGCAGATGAAACTTCATAACCTAGTAGAGACACAAACATCATCCAGTCCAAGGCTTTACTAATGTCATCTCATACCTGGTTTAAAATTTAATATTATAATTTGCTGGCTTTTAGTACATAAATTAATATGCGATTAAAAATTGATCAGGTGGTTTTCTTCGTTTAAACACAAATAAAATTAGTAAATCATTAAGAACTTGTCACAGTAGTTTATAGTAATAGGACTAGGAAAACTTTTTTTGAACGATTCCAAAATAAAGGCTTTAAGCAATAAAATTTTGTTATAATTTTCATTGATAGAGTATATAAAAGACATTTTATGATCAAATTCTATAAAAAACAGTTACTTTATTCAGAATGTTTACAAAGTATTTAACCCTTTAGATACGCAAAGCCAATATATTGGCTTCAGCTTTTTATTGTTCAGTTGCACAAAACCAATACTCTGGCTCATTACAGAGCTTAATAATATTATTAAGCCACTGTACTCAATGAGTATGGTTATTGCTGGAACCACTAGATAGCGAGATGTATTATTTAGTCGCGGATATCCTTTAGAGTGAAGTGTCTGACCTCAACCCTTTGTATACCTGTTTCCATCACTTTTTTTACTCTTTTGAACAGTTTAGATCTAAAACTAACAGCAGTTGGTAGTATTTTGAAGTGCATAAGTTAAAAATGAAAAGTTTCTTAAATTTCTCATATCAAACATTATCAGAAATTTATTAATAAAAAATTTCAAATGAAGAATAAAAAAAATATACTAGAACATATCAAAATATATGAAGAGTTGTTCGGGGGGGAGGGTGCAGTCAAATTAATACTAAATTAAATAATTCTATTTATTTAATTTAGTATTAATTTGACCCCTCCCCCCCCCCTGATCAACTCCTCATATTATATCAACGGTCAACCATCTCTACATCAATATCAGAAAATAATGTAAAAGGTAACCTAAGTCAATTAATAAATTATAAAAATTTAACTGTTTACTGAAATATGAGCTAACATCATATTAAATAAAAATGTATATGTCAGTTATTAAATAAAAATGTATATGTCAGTTATTAAAAAAAAAAAAACATATTTTAATGTGAAAAGTTTAAAACGACAGGAGCAATGCAGTAAATAAATCCCGTGCACACGGGACCTGAGGTTGATTTAGGCTCCGCTCAACTACAGGGTTAAAGTACCTATTTAAAAATGGTAAAAATTGAGTGGATTTCCAGGTAGATGTTATAGAATAAATAAATACCTGCCACATCTAGACTTAAAAGCCCAAAACAAGGAACTCTGATAAATTAATCTTGGACAATAATATTGAAATAAAAATTATGACATGTTTTAAGTTCTTAACAGAAATGGATGCTACAACTACGAGGGCGAGTCAAATATAAAAAGGGCGAAAGTCAATTATAACTCACTTTTGAACGTAGTTTCTCACTTTAGAAACATATTTTTTCTAGGGAGAAGGGTTTTATATAGCGGAATGAAACTGGTTTTGCCAGGAAGAAATCCATCCATGCCCTCATCTTCTAGTAAGCTGTCTTAAACAAATAGAAATAGGAAGATGACAGGTCCGGGCTAATAGTAGGATGATCACGTTGAGTTCAGTGAAGTAGAGTGCAGAGGTAGGGACCCAACTGGCACATACTTTACTAACCTCTAGGTTGTGATAATCACTTCTTAGCTCGCTTAACTTATTTCAATCTGTACTGCAATGTCTGATACTTTCAGTTGTTTGATCATCTTAGCATGAATGTTTTTGTGATCGTATTGCTGATTTTCCACATGTTCTTTCCCTTGAACTTTTTTTGCCAGGCATACATACCCATCCAGGAGAATGTTTGATCACCAAACTGGGTATTCAATAACTGGAAAATTTCTGATGCTTGAACTCATTCCTGAGAGGAAGATGTTATAATAATGCAACGCAGTGGGAAATACACCTGTTGCTTCGACATAGTGAGCGTTACTGATAAAGTAGTTAAGAATTGTGAAACGGCCGGCTCTCGCCACTCGAGCATATTAGAAGCATGGGTCTGGTCCTATCAGCTGTAGATGCTTAGCAACGAAAATCCCTGTTTATGTTGGATTCAACTTTACAAATATCAATAGGGTGTTATACACCCCTAATAGAAAAAAACTTACAAATTTCATAATAGAATAATATATTTTTAAAAAAAAGTAATGACAGACAATTGATACAGATAATAAAAAAAAAAGTTCATGATGGTCTCAATGAAAATTATCAATCAAATACCATAACATGGCATTAACATTAAAATAAAAATACATTAGATCGGTGAATAAAATGTAATCAATACATAAAAGAGATACAAAGAGAAAAAAAATAATACATCAACATCAGGAGAGTTGAAGAAGGAAGGGATTAAAATGGTTTGACATAAAATAGACCTCTAGGTATATTGTGCATCATATATAATTCATTTCCAAATAATTAACAAAATAAACCTAAAAAATGTTCTTTGTATCCCTCCCAGCTGATATCCAAAAATAAATACCAGCCTCAAAGTCTGTACCGTCAACACAAAATATATAAATTTATCCCTCCTAAATTACGAATACACGTAATTCTAATCTTTAACAAATCAAATCAACATCAAGCGCAGGGGGTGGTGGTGGAGGTGGAGTCAGTAAAGAAGACATGTCTGGTGGTGGAGGTGGCACGCTTGTAACTGATGGAGGCATCATCCCAGGAGGGGGGATGGTCGGAGGAGGGGCAACTCCTGGCGCAGGAGGATTTTGCATATTTTGGGGAGACTGCATTCCTGAAGGCATAGGGGGTTGCATCGCACTAGGAGCAGTAGTCTGTAATCCAGGTACTGATGGCTGCTGCATCATCCCAGTCATAGTCGTCTGAATATTAGAAGTAGTAGGCTGCATGTTGGCTACCGATACAGGCTGCATTCCTGGGGGACCAGGGTGTTGCTGCTGCTGCGTAGACTGCATACCAGGAGGAGCTGGTTGCATACCAGGGATTGCCGGTTGCATTCCAGGAACACCAGGTTGCATACCAGGAACTGCAGGCTGCATTCCTGGAACACCTGGTTGCATTCCAGGTATTGCTGGTTGCATTCCAGGAACACCAGGTTGCATACCAGGTATACCAGGCTGCATCCCAGGAACTCCTGGTTGCATACCAGGCATTCCTGTACCAGGGGGCATACCAGGCATTCCTCCACCAGGAGGTGGAGGAACATTTGGGGGTTGCCATCCCCAGAAGACAGGAGGTGGTGGAGGAGGCGGAGGTGCAGTCTGGGTCCATGGAGGTGGTGCTGCACCAGGAGGTGGCATAGCCGTCCATGGTGGGGGAGGCACCTGCCAAGGAGGAAGGGTGGGGGGAGCCGCCGTGCCAGGTGGCATGGCAGCGTTCGGGTCTGGGGGCTTGGACCAAGGTGGTGGGATGGAAGTGGGAGGTGGGGCCGTCAAGGCTCGTGGCACCATAGATTTGTCAAACACACTAGTCGTAGCTGTCGTCATTTTCTTCTGAAGGTTATTTTGAGACATAGACTTGTCTGGAGGAGGTCCTTCCCCGAGCTCAGCCATCAAAGACATATACTAATAACAGAAAAACGGAATTGTATTTAGTATTTTTGATAACTTCAATTAATATATTTAAATATATATTTTAATTTACTTACTTCTTCATCAATCTTTGCTTTTTCTTTGTTATTAACAACAGCAGGGGCACCGAGACGCTTTGCTCTACAATCTTTAGCAATATGCCCAGCTCCTCCACAAGTAGAACAGACAATTGAATGAGTAACATTTGGTTTATCAGGGCACTGAAAAAAAAAATTAAACAATTAGCAAATGATAATATTAATCTTTGGTATTCTTTTGACAATAATATATATGGGACGGAGCTATAATGAGAGTGAAGACATGGCTATGTCAGGGGCTGACAACATCTAGATCATATACTTGATTATCTTATTAGAATAGTTTATCTTATTAGAATAGTCTTATTAGAATAGTAAATTAGAATAGTTTTCCAAATTTGAAACTTCCACCCAAAAACACTTCTTCCTTTTTTATCTCTCACTCACACTGTTGTCTCTGAATAAAAATATTTAATTTAAAATGTATTCTAGTAACTTTTATAAGATCATATTTATTAAGTAGAGCTGGGCATTCTGGGCAGTAGCACAAGTCATGGGCTACTAGGATGGACTGAGGCCACAACCCTAGTAGTCCTGGAGCCGGGGCCCAAAAATTGATCTCATCACAGGCGAAGGTTTGCTTTTGAATTACGAAAGTATATGTTATTCTGAGTAAAAAGAACCTTTTCTGCCGTTACAGAGCCACTGCTCTAAAGAACATTAGGCAAGTAATTTGAGGATCATCAAAACGGGAAATCCATTTCAAAAAATGTGAGAAAAGTTTTACTTTTTAAAACTTTTATATATGGATTTAGTGATGTGAAAAACAAAATTGCTAACGCGGGCCACTAAGGAAAATCTTTTTACATCCAAAAAACAAATTTAGTAAAAATGAGGGTTGGTTGACCGCCGTTTTATATCTTACCACGTAACCAAATTATAAAGTTTATGAACTCGTTCGACGCACAATTTAACATTCTTTAATTTCTTAAAGAGTACATTTTTCGCTTTGATATATCGTTTTGGTTTTTAAAGGTGAAAAACAAAAAAAAAATCAGACTTTTTTGGCTTGTAAAAGGTTTTCCCTTGGTGGTCGGGGTTAGCAATTTTGTTTTTTACATGTCTACACCCATATATGCAAGTTAATAAATCAAAAACTTTTCTCACATTTTTTGCTACGGGTTGCCCATTTCAATCCTCAAATTACTGACCTAATATTCTTCAAATTGGTATTTTGAAAGCAGTTGCTCTCGAACGGCGGACAAGGTTCTTTCTACTCAGGATAACATACACTATAGTAATTTACAATCAAACATTCCCCTGCGATGAGGTCGGTTTTTAGGCCCTGGCTCCAGGGCTATAATCTCCAACCACACCACCCAAGCTAAATATAAACATTTATATACTATCCATTGTTATTTAAAAAGAGCAATCTCAATCTTATACGTATTCTTTATCACTTCGATTTCATTGTAGCTCAAATTTACGCAATTTCTTAACATGCAAGTACTCCGTTAAGGGTGAAAAATTTAATACTTAACATCAAAATTAGTTTTAATCAATTTTCAAATCAATAGAATATCAAGGGCATTTTAAAAATAATTACTTACAAGCCAAGACTTGTGATCTGCAGCACCACAGTTGGAGCACCGGGGGCCATCATTTTCCCTTAGGGTACCATTCAGAAGAGCGAGCTCTCTCAGTTGCATTCTCCGCAGATCATTCTGCCCTTCTGGCACTTCTACACCTTGCCTAATGATCTCTTTAATCTGAAAACATATATGATTAAAATTTAAAAAAATTAACAACGTCTATTTATATTGATATATCTAAAGGTTTTATTAGACGGTAATATCAGTTCCCACTGTGCTAGTAGTCGTGGCCTTACATTCAGTTTGTCGCAGCCCTCAACAGAGTGAATACTGTACCCTTTTTATTTATTTCATATTTAGGTAAGTGAAAGTAAAATTTTTGATTTAGACTGAAGCTCGGTGAGTTTTTAAGCCATTTCATAGTTAGTTTTTTTTCCTTCTTACTTTAGTCATAGGAAAGTTAGTAGAATGAATATTAATAAAAAGTTAGTGCTCATTCTTATATCAAACGAGATCAGGTACGATGCATAAGTTCAAAGCAAATGCTATATTTAAACTAGGAGACGAGGACGAAAACTAATTTGATTGGACACGTTCAAACAGAAATGAAGAGGACCTAAAAGGTATGTCAAACTGAAAATATTTAACCGACAATAATTGGAACTTTGAAACCCACTAAAACAAATTAAGCAGGCCAGTCTTCATATTAATGCTTTATTTTTCTTTAAAATTAAACTTATTTCATTATCTTAAAAATGATAAAAGAATGGTTTTCATTCAAATACTAATCAGCCATATTCTTTGAAAGTTCTGAGCAGAGAAACTCAATTAAAAAAATATAAATTTAGATAGCAACGTCCTAAGTCCTGAGCTTGATCATTATATAATAGATGATGCCTTTTATCTACTGGAGGGGGTGAGGAAACTAGAGCAAATAGGTCTTGTCATGTGATCTTTTTTGCCAACCCATGGTACTGTCTAAATGAAGCCTAGGGCTGACCAGAGGGTCATCGATCCATTTCTTAGGGCAACTGACACGGGTGGAAACCCACAACTTTCAACTATGCTACTACCCCTAATGCGATTGCCATTAAGTTCTGTTTCTCTTCACCTGTTATTCAGCTACATTATTTAAGCACATTTCACTACTTTCAGATATATGTATATATATATATATATTTTTTTTATTTCTTTATGACATTTACAACTGTATTACATAAATACATCAAGTAAATCTGGACATAATTGATATAATGACATGAATACACTTGCTGAGTAACTACCCAATGGTAGCACTCTAATGATATGACTACATTAGGAGATCACAGGGCCATCTTCTTTTCAGACGCCTCAGAGGGTTATCAGGAATTGAAGAGGAAGCAAGGTTAGAAACGAGAGGGTTGGGATAATTCTGAAGTTTATTATGGAAATATAGGTATCTGGATTGGGCCAGATCTGAAACATAAGGAACATTAAGATCTTTATGGATTATTTTATTTGTGACAAAGTAGGGAGCATTGAGGATTTTACGAAGGATTTTGGATTGTAAAGATTGGATGCGTGAGGAATTTGATGGTTTAGTGGAACCCCATAAGTCCGTATAGGTCTTAGTATAGTCATGTATATTAGTCTTTTATAATTAATTGGAAGCTTAGAGCGTTTGTCTAGTAAGTGCTGAAGTAGTCGGAAACGTCGAACGGTTTCTGGTCGTTTCAGTCGGGTATGAGGATTCCAAGTTAGTCGTTGGTCCAGGTGGAGTCCTAGGTATCGGATTTGCTCAACAGGGATAAGTGGAGTATTGTTAAAGGAAACTGTAGGACAGGAAGTCGTTGGTTTACGACGAAGGGTAAAGGTAATTTGGTGGGATTTATTGGAGTTTATTTTAATTCTCCAGTTTTGACACCATTCTTCTAGATTTATGATGTGTGATTGAAGCATTTGGGATGCAATTGCTGGATCATTGTTTACTGATAGGATACATGTGTCATCGGCATATGTGGTGATGACAGTGTTGGGACAGGTAGGGAAGTCAGCTGTATAAACTGTATAGAGGATAGGACCTAGGATACTACCTTGAGGAACAACAGCGGACTGGTATATAAATTAAATATGGAAATTTATTAAATTTTTGTCCCTCCTCAACATTTTTTTGCAGAAAATTATTTTTAAAATGAAGGAGAGGGGTGGGATGACTTACATTGGGGATCAACCTATATCCGAACAAATACTATACTTTGTTTAATAAGGTAAACATAAACAAGATTCAAATGGTTTCCTAATATCAGTTAGTTTAATCATTCCATGGGAAATTAGAGGGTATTTGATTCATTGATTCCTGTACTTCAGGCATTTTGATTCTTCACAAAAAAAAAAAAAAAAAAAAAAAAATAATAATAATCTGTAAAGAAATAGACAAAGCAAAAATTTTCTATAGCACTCTGTTGGAATCTCTATTAGTATTTAATACTAAATAAGAAGGGTTCTTGGTGCTATTATGTTTACTGCTGCATTGACAAAAGTATTTTTTTTTCATCACACTTGACTCTTGAAAATGATAAAAAATTATTTATGAGATACTTGGCAAATGTGGCCAATAAATAAATAGTACATCATAATAGTGTGTGATTGTTGACCAAATCCCTTGATTATCTCTTCCTTAAATTATAATTACGGTCAACCATTTCCATATCAATAAAATAATTACTTTAAATAAAATGGTCAAATCGAAATCAATGTCGAATATCAAGACAATACAGAATGCTTTTTCTTTCTCTTTTATTCTAGAGATATATCTCACCAAGAATCAGAAAAGAAAGCATTTGATTTATTGATTCCTGTACTTTAGCTTTTTGATTCTTAACAAAAAAAAAATCTGTAAAGAAATAGACAAAACCAAAATTTTCTATAGCACTCTCTTGGAATCTCAATTAGTTTAGTAATACTAAATGAGAAGGGTTCTTGGTGCTTTCTACATTTACTGATTCTTTCATGAATTAGTTCATACTTGCCTTTTTTTATTTTGCCGAAGAGCAAAAATTCAACATAAAATTTCTCATTAAACTAGATAAGAATAAGAATTGGTGTTAAAGCCAACCTAAAAGCTCTAAAGAATAGAAATAAATTGGGGAACCAAGGATGAAAAAATAAAAACAAAATAACTTTGATTCATGTATTTCAGCTTTTTGATTCTTCACAAAAGTAAAAATCTGTAAAGAAATAGATAGACAAAGCCAAAATTTTCTATGGCACACTGTTGGAATCTCTATCAGTATGAAATACTAGATGAGAAGGGTTCTTGGTGCTTACTAGTTCAACATTTACTGATTCAATTCATGAATTTGTTCATACTTTCCTGTTTTTTTTTTTTATTTTGCCAAAGGGTAAAATATTCAACATAAAATTTCTCTCTAAACTAGATAAGAATAAGAATTGGTATTAAATCCAACATTAAGCTCTAAAGAATAGAAACAAATTGGGGAACCAAGGATGAAAAAATAAAAACAAAATACCTTTGATTCATGTATTTCAGCTTTTTGATACTTCACAAAAGAAAAAATCTGTAAAGAAATAGACAAAGCCAAAATTTTCTATGGCACACTGTTGGAATCTCTATTAGTATGTATGTAATACTAGATGAGAAGGGTTCTTGGTGCTTACTAGTTCTACAGCTTCATTCACAAAAGTTTTTTTTTTTTTCATATTTGATCCTTGAAAAAAATAAATTTTAAGAAATAGTCAACAGGTGGGGTCAAAACATAGGTCATAAATAAAGTATTACTCCAATATAGTGAGTAATTGTAGATTGCGCCTACCCTCTACCCTAAATAATTATTCCTTAAATTATAACTACCTCAATCATTTCCATAATATCACAAAACAAAATAATTAAATCCATCCCAAAGCTCCATAGAATAGAAAAATGTTGGAAAGCCAATGGAAAGGTCAAGAAATGAAATTGAGGTCGAATATCAAGACAATGCAGATTTTTGCTCTTTTATACACCGAAAACGAAAACAAAACACATTTGATTTGTTGGTTCCTGTATTTCGGCTTTTTGATTCTCCACAAAAGAAAACTCTGTAAAGAAATATAAAAAGCCAAAATTTTCTATAGCACTCTGTTGGAATCTCAATTAGCATAAATACCAAATAAGAAGGGTTCTTGGTGCTTACTAGTTCTCTAGCTTCGTTCAAATAGGCCATTATTCATTTTATTTTATTTTTTTATATCATACTTAAATCTTGGAAATAAATAAAATAAAATAACTGGTTTACATTTAACCAGTTTCTCAATGAATCACTTGGGTAGCCATGATCTTGTTTCTTTTGTTTTTTTTTGTAGAATAGCAGTGAACCAACATAAAATTTCTCACTTAACTAGATAAAAATAAGAATTTTTGTTAAAGCCATCCCAAATCTACAAATAATAGAAATCAGTTGGAGAAACAAGGATGGAAAGGTCAAGCAAGGAAATCAAGGTCGAATATCAAGAAAAGCCGATTTTTTTTTTCTTCTTTTATTCAAGAGACATATTTCTTGGTGCTAATTTCTTTTATTACTGCATTAACAAAAGTTTTTTTTTTCATCATACTTGACTATTATAATGAAAAAAATAAAAAATAAATTGTATGGAATAGTTGGCCAGTGCGGTTGAAACATAGGCCATAAATAAATAGTACACCATAGTAGTGTGAGATTGTTGAGCACAACCCTCGATTATATATTCCTTAAATTACAATTACGGCCAACCATGTCCATATCAACAAAATAATTACTCAGGAAATTCAATATTATATAGAAAACAATACTCTCCAAATGTTATACTCAAATCAGCCTCTCAATGAATCATTTCGGGTTTTCATGCACTTGTTCGAACTTACTTTTTTTTTTTCCTCCACTAAAGTAAATAAGAATAAGGCAGACCGGCCACCGAAGCGCAGTAACAAGGATCAGGTCATCAGCTAAGCTCAGCTTTGACTCAACCGAGGTTCGGTTTTAAAGCTATACTCAGATTCCCCCATAACTGTGAGGCTTTGTTCATCAGTACAATCCTTTTTTCCCGTTTGTTTTCCCTGCACAATATCTCAAATTATTTGATTTTGGTTCAATGTAAAATATGCAATGGATGTGGAAGAATTCTTCTTAATCAAATGAATGTGTATGGGAAAATATTTGATTTTATACACAAATATTCGATTTCTCTTTTAAACTCCAACTCAACTTTGCTCTTTTATAAATAAACAAATATATATATAAATATATGTATAATTTTTTTTAAAAATTCTACATTGACTGAGAGTTTACAGCTGACTGAGCTGAGCTCCACTACGTGATCTCAATCTTAAGCTGACGCTCAGCTTAGCTGCGCTTTCAATGGCCGGTCAGTCTATGAATTGCTAGAAAATTCATGTTAAACAATAGAAATAAGTTGGGGAGCCAAGGATAAAATGGTCAAAATGAAATCAATGTCGAATATCAACACAATGCAGATTATTTTCTCTTTTTCTATTATTCTGGAGACATATATCGCCAAGAATTAGAAAAGAAAACACAATTGATCAATTGATTAATGTACTTTAGTTTTTTTATTCTTTTCAAAATTAAAATTTTGTAAAGAAATAGACAAAACCAAAATTTACTATAGCACTCTGTTGGAATCTCTATTAGTATTAAATACTAAATAAGAAGGGTTCTTGGTGCTTACTATTTCATTAACAAAGTCCTTTTATTTTAATTTTTGTTTATACTTCACACTTGGAAATGTCATTTGTAGGTAAAAATGAAGTTTCAATCGCGTATTCTAAATAAATTTTTTTAAAAAAATGTGGCTGACCTTATCAACAGCCTTCTTGACAAACTCAGGGTTGTTAGCTGTGACGTAGGCGTGCAGCGGCTCATCCTCGCCAGGTAACGGGTGCCCATCTTTCCTACCAACTTTTCCCTCTTTCACTGAGCCCTTGCCCCTAATAATAATCTTAGCTCCAGTTTCTCGTTCCATAGCTAAACAAAATCAATAATTCAAATTTTATTAAAATATGTAATCAATATATAAAATTAAAATAATACAAGATAAAATACAACAAAAGTTAAGATAATTACATTTCAAAGTGTTTCCTCTGGGTCCAATAAGTAAACCGACAAAGTTTATGTCGGGATGTTCTTCTTGAGGTATCATAACTTTATCGCTCACCCTCACGATAGGAGGCCTGTAAATTGAATAAAACAGTAGCTTATAATTTTCAAAAATATTTGTATTCATTAAAGATAAAAAATATATATATATATATATATATATATATATATATATATATATATATATGCAAATTCTTTCTTAACAATTCAACATAAAAATTAAAATTACTTTCCATGTAACATTAACGAAATTCTTAACATCGGCCTTTAAAATTGTATTTTTTTATCGTTACTTTATATCATTGATAATATGTTTAAAAAATAAGCATTGCTACAGTTGATGTAAAACTTTCAAAAAATCAAAAACAAAAGATACAAGCACTGCAGTAGAACATATAAAACATCATATCTTTGCTCCAAATTGTTGGATTTCAACAAATTTTTTTTTTTTTTTTTTTTGGTGAAATTCGTAAATTATTAAATAACCATACACAACATTGACCAAAAATTGTATACTTCTTGAGTTATTCGGAAACGTAATTTTACCAACCATCGTAACTTTTTTTACAGCTTCTTTTCGTTGAAGTACGTTATATAAATAAATTTAAAGGTCATCAAGAGGAGAAGCCTTTAGCCTAGTTTTGTTGAAATTGGTACATTCGTTTAGGCGATACAGCCTATACTAACACAGGTTTTTCGGCCGCCATCTTGGAAGGAAAGGATGGATAGTAACGTCGAAATAGGAGGATCATCCTCGAGTGACCTCTGATTTTGATCCCAAATTCCAAATTTGAAAAAAACAATAGGTCCAATAGACTCAGAGAAAAGGCGCAGACGAACAAAAAATTTTTTATTCGATTTTATAATTCTATCTAATCTGACTATAAACTTACTTGTAGTCAGCCGGTGGTTTAAACTCAGGATTTATTTTAAGCATTTTCTGTATGAGAGTGTGCCGTTCTTCTTCGAGAGCTTTCCTCGTTCTGAACTCCCTCGTGTTGAGACGTTTTCCATCGCTGCTATAAATCGGCTCAGGCGACGGAGACCTGCACAAAAATAAATAAAAATATTCACCAATATAAAAATATAGAGATACTAATAGTCTTGAGAAGTCTAGTAATAAAATTATCGCCTAAAAACCTATAGTTCCTAAATAAATGAGAGAAATTAAATAGAGTTAAATGTTTTGTAAGGAATGAGTTAAAATTTAAAAAATAATCAACTTTAAATTATTTCAGAATTAATGGAATTATATTCAAATTATAAAAAAAGAAAAAGAAGAAGGTTATAAAATTTATATTGTAAACATAAGAATAATTAAATGTTTGCATTCTTTTTATTTGAACTTATTCACAATTTAATATGATATAAATATATTGCAAAAATATAATTTTTTTTTTATTCTAATTTAGGATTTATTCTAAGGAAGTTTAAGAAATACAAATTGTAGATGAATTTAAGCGCCTCCTCTCCCTAAAAAAATTAATTTATGAAGCTAGCAACATTTATTAATAAAACCGAACATTGGGAAAGGATAATGAACTTTTGGAATTATAACCATCCTTGATATTATTGCAGAGGTTAAGCAGAAGTACTAACTAAATAAAATTATTTGCACTGTCTAAGAAATGCAAGAATAAAAACAGCTAAATCAAATTATTTAAATTGTTGCAATAAACAAATGGAGTTAAATACTGACAAGAGCCCAGAAAATTGGTGAAAGTAATTGCTAGAAATAGCCGAAGACAATGGGGAAAGGGTGATAGATTGGTCTTTCTACTTAAGAGCCACATTTCTACACTATATTCAGTTTAAGCTTGAAATATTTCTAAATTTCTGTTTACAGAACAAAAAGCATATTCGTATTGATGTGAGGACTAACTGAGAGCTGAAGAGAGTGGTGACTTAATTGACAGGGTTAACACACATGAGATGAGTCTTAGTTCTATGGTACTTTCAACTAGAAGTTGAAGGTCCTCGGAAGAATTAAGAACTGATAGGTGGTTGCATGATAAGAGGGGGGGGGGAAGATGGCCGAGCTGGCTGACGCATGTGCAAAACACACGAGTTGCCTAGCAACCTGATAAATAAAGTTCAGATAATAAAATAATTCTGAGTTTGCATCCCAGTTTCAGGGGGTTTTTAATTCTGGACTCTCCCCTAGCACAGGAAACCCCCGTAATAGCCTGAAAGGCGAGGAAGGAGTGGACAAAAGTGAAAAATGTTATATGATAAGACATAATGAATATATTCTTTAGTGGATCAGTTGTGTTTAGACAAAATAAAACATAAATCTTGTCTTAAAATGTTCATTAACAATTGACTGAGAATATATACTAATTGTGTGCAGGTTCATGTTTAAGTAAATTAACTATACCAGGATTCCCTTCCCTCCCCTGCCAACTCTCGAGCCCATGGGCAAAATTGTGCCTGTCTAACCAACAATCACTACGGTAGAGTTGTAATGCAAAGAGGTTTTGTTACACAATGTCTAAATAATTAATTGGAAATATAACTGCATTTCTTTGAAAATAATCATTTATTAGCATCACAGCGTTTTAATAATGTTTTTCAATAATTTTCTCCTCAATATTATTTTTCCCTTGTAATAACGAAAACTAAACTACAAAGTTTATATGGTCATAAGGCAATTGCTGGTAAGAGTCAAAAAATAATATTCCAAAAAACAATATATATAACTGCAAATTTATCTATTGAGGAAGATTTAATTTAGAGAAGTATGAAAGTAAAAAATAAAATAAAAAATTTGAAAAGTAAATATAAAAATGCAAACACTTTTTGAATCAATTAAGAACAATGGCTCCAAAACATTCAAGACAAAAGTTATGCACTACTAATCATTATCAAAATTACATAAACTATATTCTTTATTTATAAGTATATAGTTTTTCTTCTATTATTATTGTTGACTTTATTTTTATACTAATTGTATTTACATAATTATTATTTATTTTATTTTATTTTTTGTGTAGGTTCTTTAATAATTTTTCCTACTGTTAAATAACAAAGAATGTTACTAAAGTTTATCATTTTAAAATATCTTTAGTGTGAAATGATGTACCAAAACATGAACGATTAGTATGTAAATTGTAAATTAATTTAAACAAACTTATTATTATCAAAATTCATCTATTTACAGGACCAACAACCGACCAATCAATATTTTGCAAATTGATGCTCATCAGGACAGAAAAAAAGTAGAGTATGTGTCTTGGAATGGTGTGGCACAATCCCTCCTCATGAACTTAGTCAACTCATCTAAATCCTTATATTCCAACCCTTGTTACTAGATGATAATCCCATCAAATTTTATCCTACTTTCGAAACTCTTGGAATAACCTTTGATCAAACTCTTTCCAGGATAAATCATGTATTCAATATCTCCCGTCTTACATTTTCTACCTTTTCCTTAATATTTCTTCACTTTGACTAAAGCTGTATATAGGGCTGTATCCGGGGATCTTGAGATGAAACCAAAATTTTTGATAAATTGCTTTGTATGATTCATCTTTGGGATCGTAAGGGATGCCACTGTTTCCCAGTTTTATGATAGCTGAAGTGGCTTTATCCTTCCTACCGTCGTAAGTATTTCCTGAGATCCTTCTTCTTCCAAGTCATCTACTCCTGCTGTCCCTCATACATCTCTGAGTTCCTTCAATTCAAATCCTCTATTCATTCCTATAATAGCCGTTCACAGTCTTAAAATTTATATGGAAGGGTCTACCCTGCTTTTGATAGATCTTTTATTATTCGATCCTCATCCCTATGGAACTCCATCCCTTCCATATCCTTCGCTCCAATACCCTCCCCACCTATAAATCAGTCTGTTCAATCACTTACTATCCATTCAGTCCCCAGGAAATTGTAAATAGATGTAATGTTTACAAAATTAATAGTTTGTTTTTAATTATTCTTATTTATCTCCGAGGCTTCAAAACCCACATTTTTTTCTTTATGCATTATTCTAAAGGAACATGTCTCAGAATAAATAATGTATGTTATTACTATTATTATTAATTTAATAATCCAAAGTATTTTTTAAAAGTATGAGACAAATAACGAACTTGTTGGGACTCAAGTCATATTTCGTTTGAAACAAACTGAAGAATTTTTGCAAACTAAGAGTTGCTGTACTTCAAGATTGACTAGTTAATTTATTTACCAGTAACTTTTTAATTGAAATCTTTAAATTATATAGTAACGTTTAATTTTTGTCTTTTTTTAAAGTTCTATCTGTATTACATTAAAAACAAAGAAATCATAAAACATTAACAATACATATTCCAACGGTACAATAATGTAATAATTAACTCTTTATTAACATTAGGAAAATTATTTGACAATTTAAATACTCAGTTTAGGAGCCAATATTCTGTAAAGATCAGATAAATAAATAAACCATAAACAATTATTATACCCTCACCAAGTAATTTAACAACTCAAGTTAAATTAACAACACTGCAGTGCAAAACTTATAGGATAACACAACAAAATATTATCATAGGAGGCATTGAGGTCAACATTCAATCAACAATAACTAATAATCAATTACAATCATACAATAGAATTAAACATCAAGGATAACAATTTTCAGGTATAAACCCTTAAAGATACCAAGTAAATTTGTCAAATGATTTATATTTCTTAAGGCACATAAAGACCAGGATACAAAATCATGATAACGCGTTGATACTAGTATTATCAAGCACGTATCATCAAATAGCAACAAGTTGGTGGAATACAGAGCAATTTCATGCTGGATGATGGTGCTATTAATGAAATTGGTAAGACAAGTGTATCTCTGTTCTCCATTTTAAATGCAAAGCATCGCTTAGTGTGTACAGTGTATTTCGACTTGTTAACAAGTGGTGCAAACACTATGGAAACAAATATAGATGGAAGTATAGCAGCATGTTATTTTGTATTCTTTTTAGATATTTTAATGGCTATCAAACAAAATATTTTATTTCTACTATTGTTCAAAAGTAATTTAGACACCATATCGTCATGGTATGTTCTATAAAATTTTCTCAGTAACCATCTTCTTTTTCTGATTTTAGTTGGGATTGGCGATACTTTTTAAAAAATGTATCCAGATACAATTATCTATTATCTAAGAAGTAATTAACAAATATCCATCAACAACTTGCCAACATTTTGTTTCCTGGTCTGTACTGACCATTAAGAAAAAAAAGAAAAGAAGAAATACAATAAACAGAAGCAATAAAAAAAAAAAATAAAAAAAAAAACACACTTCATTAATCATTAATAATGAAACACAGGAGGATAAAAGAATATCTAATTTTTAATTCCATGAATAATGACTCAGAAGATGTCTTCCTTATGTCCAACCCATATTTTTTAAAATTTATACTACAAACTATTTACTACCCGATGACAATTTCTTGATATGTTTGGATGAAAGAATAAAATTTTTTAAAAATAATGATACATTATACATTAAAAATTTATTATATACCTTGGTGAGAGCATAAGACATAAAAACTAATAAAATTATAATTAAGGAGGTAAACTCAATAATTACATTATGTTTTACAAGTTAAAACAATAAAACAATTAACCTAAAAAAAAGAGTATTATTAAAATAAGCAGCCCTAAATTAATGACGACCTGAAATTATTATTAAATTATCGATTTGGCTGGAAAGAAAAATTTTAGAACCATTAAGTTAAAACAATGATAAAATGGTAAGAAAATAGATTACTCCTGAAAATGATTATTAAAAACTGATTAAAATGAAATTTAAACAAATTAGTTTAAAGGAAAAAAAAAAAAATGGTTAACTGCAGGGTCGTCGCAACTTGTGCTGAAAAAAATTCTTGATTAAACGATTATAAGAGTGTAATTTGAGAAGCCAGGGTAGCGTAAGAGTCTATTTATATCATTTAACATAAAAGTTATCAATTTCTTTTAGACATTCAAATCCTGGCACCAAAATTTCATTTTGAGTTTTTGTTTTAAATATGAAATGAAGGTCTTCTAAATATATCCCGGAAATGTACAGAAGAGATCTTTGAAAAAATTTAATAGGAAATTGGTCTTAATAAACAAACAAAACAAAAAACAGAGCTCATAAAATTTAAAAAAACAGAACTGACATGACCTCAATAAGGAAAGGATATTTTTCTATTGGGCAAAACCAATAAAAAATATACAAGAAAAAATGAAATTAAAAAGACTTACAAGCGGGCTAAATTATAAATACCGTACAATGAGATACCAGTGACCAGCAGAGAGTCGCCAGAGCTACGCACCACACCTGGTAAAACCTACAATTTTTTTTTTTTTTTTTTTGTAAATAATCTGTTTTGTGGGACTTTTAGTTAGTAAAGGGTTGTTATTTATTAACCTTTCTTCTGGGTTGACGGGAATTCCCAAATCACCCGTCCTCAGCTTCCTGCTGACTTCCTCGATCTGCAGCTGTACTGGAAATTTCACAAATAAGCGATTAAGTTATATTTGATTGTCCCTATATGTTGTATGTCAGAATATATGCCATACAACCATGAAAAATAATGAGAAAAAAAAAAGAAAGAAAGAAGAATGCAATAAATGCAAACACTATTTTTCTCTGGAATAACGCTTATGATTTTTTTTTAGCAAATAACATAGATCAGGTCACACAATTGCTTACAATAAAGTAAATAAACAGCATATGTTGAGGTAGAAAGATTTTTATTAATTTTTATTTTTAGAAACTAATGACATTGTTAATTTGTAAAGCCACTCAAAAATTATAAATAACCTTTACAGTAGAAAAAAATCTATTATTGATCAATAACTAAATTACATTGCTTTGTGATAAATGTTAAGCTAAGCATGAAAGTAAGTTTAACATTAATAACGAGAAAAAAAAAAAAAAGTTCATGAAAACTTGACCATAAAAAAAATCAAATTCGTTCTGGGGAGCGAATAACCTTGAATGCATACTTAAACTACTACACCTAAAAGAAACTCAGGACTGATATGACAGTACATTAATTTACTTATTTATACTTTTAAGGATTCGCAAAGTGATGACAAATCATTTCAATGGTCTTATGACATATATAGTCCATAGTACAGACCCATTTTAATCAAATTATTAACATCTGCCTGAACCTTCGTAAATAGCTTAATCTCATTGTAATCTACAAATATTTTATTTATGAAAATTCTCAGAATTGGGGCGTTTTTAATCTGGAGATTGTCAAACTTTGTCTATTTAATTAGGTACTAAAAACTCGTAAATACCCATTAGCTTTCCACTTGGATCGTAAGATGATTTAAGCACAAAGTCGAGAAAAAAGGTGGCCTTCAAAAGTATTGAGCCGTTTGGCATGACCTACAGCCCCAATATTTTTGTAGGCCACCTTTTTTCTTGATTTTGTGATCACATTATCTTATGATCTAGGTGGAAAGCAAATGGGTATTTATGAGTTTTTAGTACCTAATTAAATAGACAAAGTTTGACAATCTCTAGATTAAAAACGCTCCAATTCTGAGAATTTTCATAAATAAAATATTTGTAGGTTATGATGAGATGAATCTATTTATAAAATTTCAGCCGGATGTTAATAATTTGACAAAAAGATGTCTGTACCATGGACTAATAAGCAGTTATAACGAAACATTTATTTAATAGGAAAAAAATTATAATCAAACTGATCAAAAGAAAACAAATGTCAATAAATTTCACAAGGACAATCATTCGGCTAAAGTCTAATAATAAAAATCTATGCTACTTATACTACATGTAATAAAGTAGCATAGATCCCATTTTCGGCTCTCAGGATCGACAAATTTAGATAAATAAAGTATCAAATAAAAGGGAATTTCTTGGAGAAATTACGAATACCAATTTAAAAACTTAAAACCTTACTAGGACTACAAGGAAAAAAAAATTAAGAGGTTTTAAACTATTGCTAAGATGATGAATCAAAACGGAATAAATTGTGTTTTAAAGATTTAAAAGTAGATAGCCTTGCACTTTTAAGCTCTAGAATGCACTGTTTTGGAGATAACACACAATTCATGCAAAAAGATCCTTAGGTGCTATAGTTACCATTAGATATTAATCACATGTTTAGATTTTAAAATATTAATATTTATGATAGTCTTCGACAATATAAAAATCTATTAAAAAAGTAAATGAAGGAGAATGGCATCATGATCCCTTGAACATTTTTGATATAGAAGGAAACTTTTAATATTTTCAATAAATAAAAAAATAATTCTATACTCTCAATAATAAACTTTAAGTAGCAGAAAGAAGTACAAACTAAGGCTCTTTTACAGGAAACAAATAGGTTTAAACCAATAGAGGATTCAGGATTTAATTCGGGGGAGAGGTTCAGCGCAAAAGCTGCTTCGTTTATATATATAGACAAATATATATTAATACCGGCACAACTTAAATACTAACAGTTTTCTACTTTTTAGTAAATATAATAGACTATGTTATTATAATTTAGTATATACAAATAAACATATTTCGCTAATGTTGCATACAGTTAAATGCAATAGGGAAAAGGATAATTATCTAAGAAGATGGAGTTTACAAATGGAGTTCAATTTAATTTAATTACAATTAACTTAAGTGAGAAGGAGTTGATCGAGGGGTGCGGTCAAATAAATACTAAATTAAACAAATAGTATTATTTAATTTTTGCCAACGTTTCGATCCACTTTGCAGGTCTTTATCAGGGCGTAAGATGTAGCACTGCGGGAGGCAGTTGAAACACTGGCCAACATTAACACAATTACACTACCTAAAATTAATGTAATTGTTAGAAATATAATGGCTGAGAACTGTGGTAGGCAGTTAATACATAGGAATGGACGATTAAATAAGTCTTTCTGTAATCCGATGCATAGGGCATGCATAACACCTATTACTGTTAATTTGATTAAATACAATTTTCAGGAATAATGAGGGTTAATACCTAGGTCAATTACAGATATTATCAAATGTTATCTACTTCTAGCACATAGCAGTGCATTTTTCTTTGCTACTTTCATAGATTTTATTTTAGAATGACAAATCATGGATCTTGAAATATAGGTGACTACATATCCCGTATAAATAGTGATGAAGCCTGAGGACTTAGCATAATTGTAAGATTTTTTTTTTTTTTGTTAAAATAGTTTATTCACACTATATCAACATGGACAAGGAACTACCATAATATAATGCTAGATAACCATATTATATCCAATCAAAACATGACTGTTACGAACTTGAAGTACAAGCTGAAGTGGATTGAGTATTGTGGGTATGAATCACCACTACATAGTAAAATAAAAATAGACAGCCAACAAACAGATGGCCCAATCTGTGCTCATTAGATGTTATGAACAGGGAACATCTATCGCATATCCTAAGTAATAGGACATAGGAAGTATTAATGATGACCTTTTTTTTAAATATAGACTTTTTTTATGTATTAAATATTCTGGGAATACCTTAAGACACAGAACATTTAAAGGTTAAATATCGGTAGGAGCATTATTTACTTAATTTAAATAATCTAGCATTATGTGAAACATTTTGACTAACCTCACCAAACGGAAAATACAGTTAAAAAAAAAAAATGTTTTATTTACAAAATTTAACATGCAACTATAGTTTAACAGATCAAACTAAATTGCCAAAATACAAGTGGTGACAGTTAAATAATTGGTCACTCAACAGATAAGAAAAGATTTACGGAAATAAGAAAAATCTGTTATTACAAATACAACATATCCCATTTTATTCAGATCATCCCTTTAAAATATTAAAAAATGTACAAATCTATTTCTAACTCAACATAGCTTATAGTCTAACAAGTCGATTCCAGGCAAGTAAATTGCAAATTTTAATATAATTTAAAATTTGCAATTAGAAACTAGTCCAAATTTAACATTTGATATGCCATGTGAAATTATTAATAACCATAGAAACAAATAAGCTTTCCAAGCATATAGGGACAATTAAAATGTTACAACAAAAATTAATAAAATAAAAATACAAATATCTTAAGTAAAGAATTAGGATATAATAGCAATTTATAAATAAATTTAAGTACAAACTTACCAATTATAGGCCAAGCCAAAATTTAAGAATACATTTATGTCAATAACAATTTATCATAATTTATAAATTAAAATATAAAATTTAATAATGTTCTTTTATTAGTAAAAATTAAAAATATTAATAAAACTTTAAAAATACTTACAGATATATGCTTGTTCCTGTTCTTTGCTCAAATTGGTTGGTAAAACTGTAGGCATACCGAGGATAAATGATTTCTCCATTTCATCCCCACCCCATCTTGTTTTTCGTCTTTTCCGGCGTTCCTCTCGGGATAAACCTGCAATATATTTTCATTTCATTCATTTACTTTTAATATTTATTTCTGATTTAAAATTCAATAATTTAGAACATAAGTATTTTCTTATATATTATTTCTTTTTTGTTTTGTAACCTTCTAGGACTGATAACCTTCCACTGAAAATTTTTTTTATTTTAAAAGTAAATATGAAATTGGTAACATGACATGTACAACATGAAGAGAAACTACTAACTCAAATTAAAGTTCATTATTAGAAGGTTTTTCTTTTTTTCCTTATCTTCTTGTCAGACGCCTCAGAGGGTTTGGATGGTTTAGAAGTTTGTTATGGAAGGATAGCTACCTGGATTGAGCTAAATTGGAAACATATGGTAAATTAAGGTTGTTATAGATGATTTTATTTGAGACAAAGTAAGGAGCTTTGAGGATTTTGGATTGAACAAGAGAGGAATTTGACGGTTCACTAGAGCCAAAATGCTTGATTCCGTAAGTACAAATAGACCTTATTATAGTTATATATATATGAGTCTTTTTTAAGTAATTGGAAGTTTAGAGTGTTTGTCTAGTTAGAGCTGGAGTAGTCAAAAACGTCGAGCAGTTTTTTGATGTTTCAGTCTGGTATGAGGATTCCAAATGAGTCGTTTGTCCAGGTGGAGTCCTAGGTATCACATTTGTTCAACAGAGATAAGTGGGGGTATTGTTAAAGGATACTGTAGGGCAGAAAGCCGTAGGTTTAGAACAAAGGGTAAACGCAATTTGATGGGATTTATTGGAGTTTATTTCAATCCTCCAGTTTAGAGACCATTCTTAAAGGTTTGTGATGTATGATTGGAGAGTTTGGGATGCAATTGATGATTTTTTATTAATTGATAGGATACACATGTTATCAGCATAGGTTGTGATGAGTGTTGTAATGTCAGCTGTATAAACTGTGTAAAGGATAGGGCTTCGGGATATTACCTTGGGGAACACCAGCAAACTGATAAAAAAAAGGAATGGATAGGCATTGTTGTGATTTACTTTGAAGTATATATCAGTAAGGAAAGAACAGATAATGAGGAAGTATGTAGGTGGTAAAAACCTACAGAATTTTTACATTAGTCCTGGGTGCCAGACTTTTACAAACACATATTCAATATCAAGAAAGGCTCCCGTGCTTAAATTAGTCCTGGGTGCCAGACTCTTACAAACACATATTCAATATCAAGAAAGGCTCCCGTGCTTAAATTAACACTTAGTTTAGGAACTTGCCTAACCTGACTCGATTGCGGTAATCGCTGTCATAAAAAAATAAAAGCTTATCAAATTCTAATTGATACATTTTTTAACTGCAGCAACATTGAAACGCAAGTTAGAAATATTTCACAACTTGTCTACATACATTTTATCATGGAAAGATTTATAATATTAATTACTTTAGTTTAAGTTCATTTTTTATAAACAAAGATGAATAGATGAATAATAGCCCTGGAGCCAGGGCCCAAAAATCGACCTGATCACAGGCGAAGGATTGATTGTAAATTACGAAAGTGTATGTTATTCTGAGTAAAAAAAACCTTGTCTGCCGTTCCGGAGCCGCTGCTTTCAAAAATGGCGGCTGATTTAAAGAATATTAGGCCAATAATTTGAGGATCGAAACGGGAAATCCATTGCGAAAAATGTGAGAAAAGTTTCTATTTTTTTAACTTGTATATATGGGTTTAAACATGTAAAAAACAAAATTGCTAACACAGGCCACCAAGGGAAAACTTTTTATGGCCAAAAAAATCAGATTTTTTCTGGGTTTTTCATCTATAACTCCTAAACAATGCATCAAAGTGAAAAATGCGTTCTTTAAAAAATTAAAGAGCGTTAAATTTTGTGTCAAACTAGTACAAACTTTAAAATTTGGTTTCGCGGTAAGGTGTAAAACCACAGTCAACCAACTCCGAGTTTTCCCAAATTTGCCAAAAACTCGGACAAATTACTATAAATGGCACTGTAACTTGGAAATGGGTTCCCTAAGAGGAAAATCCCATAGAATCAAAGTTGTAGAGCATCAAATTTTGCGTATACTGGGTACTGACATTTTTATTGTTGGCCAATTATATATCTCGAATCGGGATTCGTTATTCCTATATAAAATTCGGTATATTTCGGCACATTGTTTACCAAAATCTTCTGCTATTGAGAAGTGGAAAAGAGGCTTATACTGCATGTAACAGACTTTAAACGAAACTAACTCAGTAGAATAGACACCCATACTATTGAAATATTGAAAATCACGTTTACCTTCATTACCAATTTCTAGCCATTACCGATTTTGTTCGCAGCAATGACCTACATTAAATTAGTTGATACTGAGTATATGCGAAATTTGATGCTCTAACGTTCTTTAATTTATTAAAGAACATATTTTTCGTTTTGATGCATTGTTTAGGAGTTATAGATGAAAAACCCAAAAAAAATCTGACTTTTTTGGCTGTAAAAAGATTTCCCTTGGTGGCCTGCGTTAGCAATTTTGTTGTTTACTTGTCTAAACCCATATATACAAGTTAAAAAAATAGAAACTTTTCTCACATTTTTCGCAATGGATTTCCCATTTCGATCCTCAAATTATTGGCCTAATATTCTTTAAATCAGCCGCCATTTTTGAAAGCAGCAGCTCCGGAACGGCAGACAAGGTTTTTTACACTCAGAATAACATACACTTTCGTAATTTACAATCAAACCTTCGCCTGCGATCAGGTCAATTTTTGGGCCCTGGCTCCAGGGCTATAATGGTTTGTGTTAGAATCAATATAAAAATTAATTTAGGTTGGGCTGTTTTTAACAGTTCAAACCAAAATTATCGTACAATAATTATTGCAGAACATAATATATTTAATATCTTGATATATCAAAAATAGGCTTATAGCATTTGTTTAGTTAATTGTTTATATGATTTCCATTATTATCTTTTAAGTTAAATTGAAATTAAGATACTAGTGCACTAGAGTTCCGCACGGATAAAGCATGGTTCACAATCACTTTGGTCGCACTTGTTTATGAAGTGCCAAATGCATCAAGATTTATTCGAAAGAGAACGAAGACGACCGATCTCTTGAGTCAGTTACTAATAACTTTCCCGTCATTAAAGTACTTTTATATCCTTAACTGTCTACAGTTTTACAGCATGAGCCGACTTTTATCTTTGGAGTGTGATAACTTTTCCATTGTAAATATGTTTATAATTATGTGTTATCAATTCAATAATATTTCCCAGCGTTCAATATTTATTTAATGATTAAATTACTTAAGTTACAACACTATTACAAAATAGTGTTCCTCATATAAAAGAAATTCAAAAAGTTACACAAACTAGATGCGCAATCTAATCTCAAATCAGACAGTATTTTAATAAAAAGGATCCCCGACTAGAAAACAGTGAACCATTATATCGAAGAAATCGAATATTATATCTTAATATAAAAAAAACTAATAAATCTTAAGAAATAATAAGTTTTTACGCTCTTCAGAAAAAAATAACTCAATTATTATATAGAACCTTTTGCTTTAACAGTAGGGATATATTATGCAGCTGTGGAAAAGAAATAGTAATATAAAAAAAACCTTTAATCATTACATCACAGAATGTAATTTCACAATATTTATTTTTCTTGTTGATGGTCTCAACATGGGAATTGTGAAATTTTTCATGAGAAATGTGTGGTTAGGGCAACAGCTGACGTCATAACATTTGACTGTTTTCGGCATTTTATGAACAAGTGTGATTGAAGTGATTGTGTACCAAGTGTAATCTGTGCAGGATCATGTGAAGTAATGGCGGGAAAGTTATTAACTGACCCAAGAGATCGGTCGCCTTTATTCTCTATCGGATAAATCCAGATACATTCGACACTTCATGAACAAGTGTTACCAAAGTGATTGTGAACCATGCATTATCTGTGCGGAACTCATTTGAACTAGTACCAAAATTAGATTTCACTGACACAACTCTAGGTCAGAAATATAGTAATCTACCTTCAATTTTTTCAGTTAAATTTACTATCCTAAAAGTAATTAAACAAAAAGTATATGACTTTACTCTAACCCTTGTAATGCTTTAATGGAGTGAAAATAAAATAAATTTATATTCTTAATGATAATTAAAAAAAAAACATTCTTAAAATATGTAATTAATAATGGAAGCTGAGTGTAAATACTTAAAGAATTATCTAGTCATAAATAAACTGATAAGATAAGAGTATGTTTTTCTTTTGGGTCCACATTGCTAAATAATTAATAAAAGACCAAATTAAGAGACAAGTAAAATCATTTGAAATAAGAACCTATGATGAAATATTGTGACAATATCGAAACAACAAAAACTAACTTAGAATGACACCATATTTCTAAGTTTGACAGAAAAGAACTTAATTTTGATTATGAATTCTAAATAACTGAATGAGAATTACTAAGGGATAGAGTATCTTGGTAACATCTGTTTAAAGATTGAAGAAATAACCTATAAAGAAAGAGAGATATTTGTAGTTTAAATCAATACAAAATAAAATTACAAATGAAAACATGTGAACTTACAAATATTTTATGTAGGTTAATATAGTAGGGGAAGCAGTTAACATTAAATTTTACATCACACTAAGTTTGTTTTTGTTTCTAATCACGAAAATACATGTTATTATTATTTCAGATTATTTTAAACAATATCTGAAATACTAATGATGAATTATTTGATTATGTGTGAACTAAGAACATGCTTCATGACTATTCTAGCTGTTTGAATGAATAACTAAAAAATCAAAGACACGATAAATACAATAAATATCGTAATATGAATAGTTCAATTAAACAATATTTACCATCATATTCCCTTTTTTGGGCTGCACTTTCAGGTTCTGCAGTTTGCATTCTGTCAGAATAGTGACAAAACTACCACTGTACCTCCTCGTACTTTTCTCAATATCTGAAAGTTCGAATATTTTCTCACTTCTTGTATTGGTTATAAGAAATAAAGCACAGAATGTATAAATCCAAAATCAATTCACCCTCAAAAGCTACTACATAGGTCAAACTTGACCCCACTACAAAAACAATTCGTCAACTACGAAATTAGGATAGCGTGCTTCTATTATTCCAATGCCTACATAATCAATACTATGAAAATCAATATATTTTTAAGATATCAATCATAAATATTTATGAATTGAACGTTTAATTAAAATAAAGATAATTTAATTAAACGATAACATTTTAAAATTATGGTTATTTGTTTCTTTATATATCTTTAAATGACTTTCTGATTGCAGCGCTGAAGGTTGAATTTGGTGAACTAAACACGAGTTATTTCGGAACTTAAGTTTAAATCACCTTTAATGAGATTTAATAAAGTATATATGTGGTTTTTTTTTATTTGATATTTATTAATATCACTTCGAGTGCTGGTTCCATTAGCGCCTATTGTTTTTCTAAAATATAATTCAATAATTTAATGTAGTTAATTGTTTTTTCAATTCCGTTGGTTTCTTTACATGGGCCGGTGTTCCATCAATTTTTAGTTTAAATCGTTCTAAACGATATTTGTTACATTCACTAGCGAATCCAGAATTTATTTTATTTTTTTGGTGGAGGGGCTTCAGCCGATTATTGTTATATATATAACAATAATTACTTTGTTAGAAAAAGAAAGAAACTTACTACCTATATGAAATGGCGTTGAAGTGATTTTTGAAATCCTATTAAATTATACGAACAATAATACTTTTGGAGATGATTTTTTTTTTATTGATTGTTTTAACTATCAATATCAATCTGCACCTGTCAACGACTGAAAAATATTTTTTTTATATTTTTTTTTTAGTAAAAAAATGTATTGTATAGAAATAAATTATATTTTTTTTACAATATATGGTTATAGTTTAAAATTTTAGATGGGGCTTCTGCCCAAATTACAGGTTATTATTTGAAACAGTTATTTACTTCAAATAAAAAAAATTGAAGGTACTTTAGAGGAAGACATTTTAAAAATTAGTGATTTAAGCACCATTAGAGAACATAGAATAAGACCTACATTATATTAAAGATCACTTAATTTTACATTGAAATAATGAAATTAATCAAAATATTTGGAGTCGTTTTCGAGGAAATAGTAAAAATCGATGACTTAAAGTTGCACTTGCAGTTAGCCAATTTTAACGTAAATGTTGCTTGTAATATTTCTAGCATATACAAACCTTTGATACGCAATTTCAGTTTCGCATGACTTTTAATTTTCGAGCTAAGCTGTTCACATACAGAGACCTTTTTGTGAGACTTGGTTATTTAGATTCAGGGGTTATTTAGACTCAAAACGCGTATTTCCGTTGAAAATTGAGATTCGAAATTTTTCACGCTTACCATACTTTTTCTTAGCATTAATTACATATATTGGTAAGTTAATGTAAAATTTGAAGTACAGTTTTCTCACTCCCTAGTGCTGTCACAGCCCAAATGTATTGACTGACATAATAATATCTCGAACTATGTTATGAGAACGCTCTAAAACAAGGGCTATTCTGAAAGTATATGAGGACTAATATCGAAATGATGTGAAGAAAAAATGTTTGACTTTGGAATTTTGACACAACTTTGCAATAATATTTAGAAGTATACGTTTTTGTATTTTGTATACGTTTCATTATCATCAGGCCTTTCCTTTCGAAATGGCGCCCGAAAAACGTGATTCGCTTTAAACAGTAGAGCCAATACGGCTTTAACGATTTTAATGAAACTTGGTTAGTCTTCTCCTTGAAACATTTATAATTTATGTATATAACATACTTTCCCGAAAACAATCTGCATAAATTTTTATGATGAATTCAGTACTTTATTTGCGAATAACTCAAAAAGTACACATTTTTTTTTATTGATAATACAGATATTTATTTGAAAGATACCTGAATTCCCTACAAATAAAAAAAAAATCATCGAAATTGATAAGAATTATCTCCGAAATGAAAGAATTCGTAGCGGCCGTAGGAGTGCTACTTACCTAAAAAAAATTCACCGAAATCGGACTATTTGTTGCAGAGA
Organism: Nezara viridula; assembly: GCA_928085145.1. Lineage (NCBI taxonomy): Eukaryota > Metazoa > Arthropoda > Insecta > Hemiptera > Pentatomidae > Nezara > Nezara viridula. The sequence continues at coordinate 147,684,845 of OV725080.1, read as the reverse complement.
TATATCATTTTAAACATTTAGTACTTTTTCTTATGCAAAGTCGATTTCCTTTATTTTGGTTTTTGATAAATCGAAAACTTTACATTTAATGAAGTAATCGGGACCATTATTTGAAGAGATGATATCATTGAATGTTATTGGAATGTTACCTCATAAATTAAAAATAAATTCTATAGTTATACTCATTCTTAACTTAAATACTGCACAAGCATTAGTTAATGGAACACGAATGAGAGTGAAGTAATGACGGGAGCTACTTTTAATAAAAGCATTTTAATTCCAAGAATCAATTTAATATTTTCTGACACAATACTTCCATTAGAATTTCAAAGAACAACATTCTTATTAATAGCTGCATTTGCAATGACCATAATCGCAGAGTCAAAGTTTTTTTAAAAATTCGTGTATTATTGCGACGTCCAGTAATTTCGCATGGACAATTATATGTGGCAGCAAGTAGAGCACGTTCATTTAAAATTTTGAAGTTTATATTTCCAATGGCAATGGTCAAGGCTACGTACTAAACAATAACAGAACATTGTTTTCAGAGAAGTTCTGCATAAAAATGGATTCAAACTCGGTTGAAATTGCTAATTTATATTTATTTTTTACTTGCTTAATCATAACATTAATTTGTTGTGATAATAACACACATAAATTAAAATGGAAATTAAATATTTTTGAAAGAGTCTATTTTGTATTACTTATAAATAATTTTAAGTAATTTAAGCTCGATTTTTAATTGAAATTGAAATTTTGTTTATATTAATAAATGAGGATTTTCGAATCGTGATTCACTCTTTATTTACTGAATTTATTTTTTATTTAATTATGTTTTCCTCAAATATTTAATGGCTGTGGTCGAATTTCGACCACTGGGCGAACACTATTATTATTAAATACAGTTTCAAAAGCTAAGTAAGCTTTCGTGCCTATGAAAGATCAGCTCTTCACTTCCTAGCTCTCCACTTCTTAGATAATCTTTAAGTATAGAGTAAAGTAAGAATTGGCGGACTGTTGCCATGCAACACCGCACATTGTTCTGAGAGCGGCAAAAAGACATATTTTCAAGGTAATTCAAATACTTGTATTAATATTTTCTGACATAGTTAACTCATATATTCCACATATGAGTATTTTGTTTTAAATCATTAAATATATTTTAGATGTTTTTTTGCTGACTTCTTAAAAGATTTTTTGTTGTATAATTAGTTGAAATGAGTCAAAAAAGTTCTTAAATAAGTTATTTCGTAATAAATAAATTTTAAAAAAATCGTATTTTCATAGGATAAGCTATCACTCAAGGGATCCTAGAATTTCGTTTTTCCATCGGAAAGTACCTTGCGCCTAATTAATTTAATTAGTTCCACAAAACTCATAAATACTCACTTGCTTTCCCCTTGAATCGTAAAATATTTTCAACACAGAAAAAAAAGAAATGTGGCCTACAAAAATACTTGGCCTATATTTAATCTCGTTATTTTGGCATGTTGGAGGTGGGGGTTACTCCAAACGGCCCAATATTTTTGTAGGCCACCTTTATTCTCGATTTTGTTATCAAATTAATGGGTGTTCCTAATACAAAGGTTGCCGATCTGATTGAAAACCCCCCAATTCCGAAAATTTTCATCAATAAAAAAGGCGGAAGTTGCCATGATATGGAGTCTTCATGAAGTTTTTGGTGGCTGTCACTAGCGGATCCAGGAATTAAATTTGGGGGGGGGGAGAGCTTCAGCCCGGAAGCTTTTTTTTTCATATATATAACGATAATCACTTTGGAAATACAGAAAAATACTAACTACCTATATAAAATTATGTTTAAGTGATACTTGAAGTCCTATTAAATGTAATTAAACGAGCAATAATACTTTAAGACATAATTTTTTAATATTTTTTACCATAAAACATGGTTACATTTTACCATTTTGGGGGGAGGGGCTTCAGCCAGAAAGCCCTCTCCCCACCCGTAAATCCTCCTAAAATAATAAAAATGAGTCTGTACAACGGACTATTAGATAACTAATTAATCTAATAAGACAGTTAAGAGCTCATTAAAGCATATTAAAAATAAAATTGATTTAATTTCACTGTAATTGTTCAAATATTTTCAGCTTATAGTATTGAAGATGTATCTTTAGATTCTTATAATAATTTATAGAAAAAAAAACAAAAAACATGCATAGTATATAATGACTATTGCTTTTTTTTTTTAAATTACTTCAAAATTTATTTTTATAAATTAATAGCATGTATTTTGAGGAAACATTCTGATTTCCACATGCTATTATTTGATATAACAGTTAAAAAAATATATTTTCTATAATCACTGGCTCGAAAACCTGTTGAGCCCTCGGATTTGCATGGCTTTCACATCTTATTCCTTGTTCTTTTTGTATCCTTCCGCCTACAGCCGCCATGATCTATCTTCCTATAGCGGCTCGTGTATACGAAACGTGATAATTATATGCGTCCAGTTTGATGCAAGTATCTAATTGAAGACCTTCGAATGGACACGGTGTAATGTCTACGGTTAATGCGCTACATTAACGTAGCTTCTTTTTGGATATAACAAAAGAAACAAGACAACTCCAACGGCTAGTATTATATCTCTTTGTAAAAAAAAAAAAAAATTATCTTCTTTTATTTTTTATGTGTCAGCTGCTTGGATTGGAACATTTAACGGTGTTTCTGATCCCTAAGCGAGTGAGAAAAAACTTTTATCCATTAAATTTTTCTTTTTTAAAAACTTATTTATTAAATAATGTAACATTCAGTCACTTGGACATTGGTTATATGGAGGTAAGATCAAATTCACATAATATATACAAAAATATATAAAATAAAAATAACTAAATAATAATTAACGAATACAGGGTTGCCAACAGAGGGACAGCATGGCGCAGAGTAGTAGGCACTACTACATCAATAACGGAAACGGCTAGATAATTGATAAGAAACAACTGGATACAGTAAAATTATTTTTGGATACCATCTTGATTTCTCTTATATGTTTATCCAAAGTATAGTATTAAAAATATATAAAATTTTAATTTTATAAACTAATGTAATTCACAAACAAATTTTTGAAACTTAACCTATATCTAAAATGCACTTGGTGAATTTTTGCAGTAATTTATACTGACCATATATAATACAATAGTATAGATTGTTGGTCAGCAAATCCATCAGACTTGGCCAAAAGATATTTATTCCCACATGTCAACTGTACTGTGTTGTTGGTCAGCAAATCAGCAAATAATACAGGCAATAGTGACATGTCAGATATGAGAAAGAACATTACCCAGCAGCACCTTATATAATAATAGAGTAAAATAAAACAAACTAAGGTGTGTGTTTTAGACCCTAGATAGAAGTGAAAACATCAATAAGGCGAGATTAATAATATGAAATATAAATTATAAATAATAGCTCATTATAAAGAGGATGAAATGCTGAACGATTTCCTCGCTTATAGTATGCAGGTCCGATTTTTAGTTTCTGAGATATTTTATTCCATATCTTCAATAAAAATCGTTATCATTTGGGTTTCGACACCAGTTTTTCCCTTTTTCCCTCTTTAACACGGCGTCGTGTTAAGATAAAAAAAAAATATTAAAATTTCCCTCGCTAACAATATGCAGGTTCCATTTTTAGTTTTTGAGATATTTTAATCCATATGCAAAAACACTTCAATTAGTCGACTCCAGATGACTTTACCCGAGCGTTACACATCAGAAATCTGATGGCTTAATCTAATTTACTTTACACAAAAAAGTGCAAAACGCGCCTAAAGAAGTTTTCACTTAATCTAGTGTGTCCACACACACGACTTTCCTACTAATTTTAGACTAATTTATACAGCTTTAAATATGTCCGATGAAAAAAAAAAATAAAAAAATTGAATTAGATAAGTAATCCTGAAAACAGATCAGAGAAATGATTTATCTAATCAACTGAAGCAATGTTAATGGACACTTAAACCATAATTAAAATCAAGGTATAAAATTCAATAACTGTAAGTTCACCAAAACTGGCCCGATTTAAACGATATTTATTTTATGAGAAGGAGTTGGTCAGGAGAGGCGCGGTCAAATAAATTATAAATTTTTAAAAAATAGTATTTTCAATTATTACGCCGACGTTTCGACCCACCTTGGAGGTCTTCATCAGAGCGTGGCATGTGGCACTGCAGGAGGCAGACTTAACCATCATAGGCAATCCATCTCTTCATCATTATGATATTTATTTTAGTTTTGTAGGAAATTAAAACAAATGGCTAAATTGTGTTTTAATATGCGAGCTGAAGGGTATCTGAAAGGAAAATACCCTTTTAAAACAGCACATCGGAAATTTGACCCGATCGGAGTACTTTCCTTACACAGCAGGCGTAAGAAAGTAATCAAACTTGTGTATAAAAAATAATTGGATATATTATAAAATCTTGCTAATACTGGTTCGAATTCAATGATTTTTTTTTTCGTTTTGTAGGAAATTTAATACACCTTTCAAAATATTATATATAAATTTTGTCATAGGATTTATACTTCGAAATTTAGGCCCAAAAACATTTGTCTTATCTTAAAACTTTTTTCCTAAATTTTCTCTGAAATTCACTTCACGTACAAAAATTGAAAGGACTTTAATTAAAAGATTATAGAAAAGTATTATCGAAATCCTTAGTGTCAGTCTATGGCAAAACAAGTTTTTCTCTTATTCCGCAGCAGCTATTGCCCAATTAGTGCTCAATTGGTTTCAAAGGCAACAAATCGGTCCTCAAGCACTAGCGGATCCAGGATTTAATTTGGGGGGGGGCTTCAGCTCGAAAGCTTTTTTTTTCATAAAAATGACGATAATTACTTTGAAAAAAAGAAAGAAACTAACTATCTATATGAAATGGTGTTTAAGTGATTCCTCAAGTCCTTTTAAATGTAATTACACGAACAATAATACTTTAAGAGCTAATTTTTTAATATATTTTTCCATAAAACACGGTTATATTTTATCATTTTGGGGGGCTTCAGCCGGAACCTCTCCTCTCCCCGTAGATCCGCCCGTGTCCTCAAGTTTCCGAGATAATCCTGGCAAAGACAGGCAGATGAAGCCCCCCACCCAAAATGGTAAAATATAACCATGTTTTGTAGAAAAAAATCTTTAAAACTATCTCTTAAACAATTATTGTTCGTGTAATTACATTTAACAAGACTTCAAGAATCACTAAGACATCATGTCATATGGGTAGTTAGTTTCTTTTTTTTTTTCAAATTAATTATCATTATATATATATGAAAAAAAAAATCTTTCGGGCTGAAAAATCCGTCCCCCCAAAATTAAATCCTGGATCCGCTAGTGCCTAGTAGAGATAGGAAAGTAAAAAAATAAATTCAAACTTGTCATGAAGAACATTAGATTTAGTAGTCCGTGGTACAGACCTCTTTTTATCGAATTATTAATATCCGCCTGAAACTTCGTGAATAGTTTCATCTCGTAATCTACAACTATTTTATTTACGAAAACTCTTGGAATTAGGGTGTTTTTAATCTGGAGGGGGGCAAACTTTGTCTATTTAATAAGGTACTAAAAACTCGTAAATACCCATTTGCTTTCTTCTTGGATGGTAAGTAGTGTTGCCCAAATGCGAGACCGAGATGAGTCATGGTCTTGCAAACTCAGTCTTGGTAATGATCTTGGTCTTGCGCAAGAGTCTCACAAGTCTTGCAGTTGCTTATCAGCTTATTACTGTAGAGATTTTAGTGTAATTTTTTAGGAAGGAGAAACCTAACTAAGCCAAATGAAAAACTAGATGAGTTAAATGCAAAAGTATATTACTTATACCAATAATTTACATATAGTAAATAAGATTGTCAAGTATTAGTAACTATTGTGCCTTAATTTTTATTCAAAAAATCGATTTTTCTTTACCACTCCTGGTCTTGGTCTTGCATAGTGCAAGACTAAGACCGATTTTGGGCAACACTAATCGTAAGATAAATTAATCACAAAATTGATAAAAAAGGTGGCGTACAAAAATATTGGGCCATTTGGTCTATATAACCTCGTTATTTTGAAAATTTGGGGGTGTAGATCACGCCAAACGGCTTAATATTTTTGTAGGCCACCTTTTTTCTCGAGTTTGTGATCAAATTATCTTATGATCCAAGTAGAAAGCGAATGGGTATTTACGAGTTTTTAGTACCTGATTCAATAGACAAAAAGTTTGCCCCCCTCCAGATTGAAAACGCCCTGAGATTTTTTTTTTTTTTTTATTAAGAAATTAAATGTTAATAATTTGATAAAAACGTCTCTGTACCGTGGAAGCCGCTGTCCCATACAGTTTCAACCTAGGTTTCAGGATTTTCTTGTAGGTCAGTAATTTATTTTCAGTAGAAAGTATAAAATAATGATACTTTTTTTTTTTTTATTGTATCGTAGAGTTTCTATTTTAGACCGCGTCCTTTGAGCGGTACCGAGGTAGCAAACACGGAAAGTATCTGGAACCCGTTGGGGCGGAGGGCCTGTGGGAAGTTGTTGATATTCAGGAGGCAGTGTTCAATGTTGAGGCGTGGCGGGGCTATAAAATGAGCTATAGCCGAGTCGTTAGCGGGAGATACCTTATCTCGGGATAAAGGGAGAGGGAGAAAGAGAGAGGCAAGGAAGGGAGAAGGAGAAAAAAAACAACAACAGAATAAGCGAAAAAAGAAGAAAAAATAAGACTGGACGAGTGTGAAACCCAGTCTTGTCTGATAGGAGAGGAAATAAAAAAAAGGCGAGTGTTTATCGCCCGTTGAAGTCTTCAAGTTGGCGGCCGCTGCCCGGTCGGTTCATTCATCCTTACAACTTGGCCTCTTTATCATTTCCTTCTCTTTTATTTTTCCCTTCTTCTTTAAAAGAGAGTTCATGTTTATTTTTTCATTCATCAGCAAACACATTTAATTTTTTTTCTCTCTCCGTCTCTCTCTCTTTATGAACGCAACTCGATAATTTTAGAAAATTCCGATGTATAACTGAGACTTTTAGTTTTAATCTATTAATATTGGCAAAAAATATCTATATTGTCTAATTTAAAAAAATAGGCACTACTACATCAATAACGGAAACGGCTAGATAATTGATAAGAAACAACTGGATACAGTAAAATTATTTTTGGATACCATCTTGATTTCTCTTATATGTTTATCCAAAGTATAGTATTAAAAATATATAAAATTTTAATTTTATAAACTAATGTAATTCACAAACAAATTTTTGAAACTTAACCTATATCTAAAATGCACTTGGTGAATTTTTGCAGTAATTTATACTGACCATATATAATACAATAGTATAGATTGTTGGTCAGCAAATCCATCAGACTTGGCCAAAAGATATTTATTCCCACATGTCAACTGTACTGTGTTGTTGGTCAGCAAATCAGCAAATAATACAGGCAATAGTGACATGTCAGATATGAGAAAGAACATTACCCAGCAGCACCTTATATAATAATAGAGTAAAATAAAACAAACTAAGGTGTGTGCTTTAGACCACACGATAGAAGTGAAAACATCAACAAGGCGATATTAATAATATGAAATATAAATTATAAATAATACCTCATTATAAAGAGGATGAAATGCTGAACAATTCCCTCGCTTACAGTATTCAGGTCCGATTTTTAGTTTCTGAGATATTTTAAACCATATCTTCAATATAGCTTGTTATACTTTTGGTTTTCGACTCTATTGTTCCCCTTTTCGCCTCTCTAATACGTCGTCGTGTTAAGATACAATTGTGAATAATAGCTCATTACAAAGAGGACACTAGCGGATCCAGGATTTAATTTTGGGGGAGGCTTCAGCCCGAAAGCTTATTTTTTCATAAAAATAACAATAATTACTTTGGTAAATAAGAAAGAAACTAACTACCTATATGAACTGGTGTTTAAGTGATTCCTAAAGCCCTTTTAAATGTAATTACACGAATAATTATACTTTAAGAGATAATTGTTTAATATTTTTTCAATAAAACATGGTTATGTTTTACCATTTTGGGGGGAGGGGGCTTCAGCCCGAAAGCCCCCCCCCCGTAGATCCGCCCGTGAAAGAGGATGAAGTTCTAAAAAATATTTCTTGCTTACAATATACAGGTTCGATTTTTAGTTTTTGAGATATTTTAATCCATATACACAACACACTTCAATTAGTCGACTCCAGCTTTTTGCGAGCGTTACACATCGGAAATCAGACGGCTCAATCTAATTCACTCTAAAAAAAATAGTACAAAACATGCCGAAAGAAGTTTTCACTTCAAAATTGACCCAAAACAAGTTTTTTTTTTTAGTGGGTGGTAAGTTATCAGGACTCAGTCAGTTTTTAAGATTTTTATTGTGACCAACGTTTCAACTCAAGCTAGTGATCATCATCATTGTCTTACCCACCTAGGTGCCAGAACTTGAACATCTTAAGTGTTGGAAACATACCCTCGTGATGACCCAGAAGCTTAGGTTGAAACGTTGACAACAATAAAAACCTTAAAAACTGACTATTTATCACCCATGATATGAGCCATTCAGTTGACAGAATGACTAACTCCAATTTCAACATTTTTACGGTTGAGAGAGTAGTGCAGGAATCTCTTGGAGTTCTAATCTTCACTCTATAGTTGGAGGGACAAGCCTGGCTTGGGATGTTTTGTATATAGGTATGACTGTGCTTTTATGTATAACTTGTATAATTTATCTTTAAAACCTGTACCACTACAACCCATGAAGAGTCTGGGGTTCAGTATTATTTAGGGAAAGCACTGTTTCTAGGTCAACGGTTGTACAAGGAGGTGATTTGACCAAGATCACGCTCAACCGCCAGGTTTTCCCCCTTAACTAATTATTTAATTAAGGGTACCCACTTTATAGAGGCTGGGTGTGCCCCAGGAGGGTCTCCCGACCCAGGGTCGCCCCACGGCTAATGAAACAGATAAATAAATGTTCTGTCATGAGCCGGGGTTCGAACCTGGGACCTTTGCATTGGAAACTCAGTGCCCTACCACTGAGCTACCCCACTCCCTAATTTATCTTTAAGTTATTTAATTTTTTATTGTATATACTTTCTGATTATTATTTTTCTTTAGTTTATTTTATGGTTATATATATATGTATCTCATGGTGTAAATGTGTTCATATATCTCAGTTTTTCGATCGCGTCATTGGTATTAAAATCTAGTGAAGCTTTGGTCATCGACTCACAAGTCTTGACTAAAGAATCTGCTAATTGTACTCTATTATAATTACAAAGGTTGTGTGTCCTCTGGCAGTTCAACCTTCGATGAGGATCGTAGGAATGAGTGAACCTAAATCGATATTGTTTTTGAGGATCACGAATTTATCAGAATCAAATTTATTTGGATGATGTAACATTCTGTATATGAAAAAATGTAACTTTTTAACACAGTTTTTGTTTGAATTCAAAGATGAAATAAAGGTTCGAATTGAAAAATATATTAACGAGAGGAGATCAATATTTGCTATGTTAGCTGTAATTAATTAACCGCCATTAATAACCTGCGTTTTCCCAGGTCTCTCCTTCGGCCTCCGGCGATGATTGGTACCGGATGGTTTCTCGGAAAAAGGGTTCCTCTTTGGATAACAGATGAGGCAATAAGCTGATCTTGAACCAGCTGATGGATCGGTTTCGAGAATCGGGAGTACACCGGAGAGTACAGCCTCCTTGTTCCATGTCTGCTGCAGATCAATCAAATTGATGATTCCAGGTAAGGTTTGAGTCGACTATTTGCATAGGAGGCGGCCGGGAGGCATTAGGGATAAGTTTTCTCGTGAAAAACTAACAGAGGGGCATCGAATTTGAATATTTAAAGAAATTTAAGTACATGGAGTCTACAATAACTAGAAAAAACGAAATTCAAGAAAAAGTAAAGGTTTGAAGTAATAATCATTAGAACCTCAACACCGGCGGTCCTATGGAAGAATGAAGGCTTGCGTGTTCCCCGCAATACACAGGCGGATACCGGGGGAGGGAGTAGGGCTTCGGGTTGGTTTTTGTCCTGCAAATGATTATTTTTTAGAAAGAACCATTTGATTTGTAATTTTAGAACATTTTCCTTAAATGTCCACTAAAGAGTCTGAGAAAATCCAGCTTATATGTATATATTTTTTTTCTTTAAAAATGCTTACATTTTCGCACTCAATGAAAATTTCGACCATGAAACTTTTGGCTTTTTTTTTTGTATTTTTGATTTTCAACCCACCATAACCAAACTTTGTATTTTATAAAGTTTAATGTGCAGTTTTCAGAAATATACCTTATTTCGGTAATGGGTAAATAATTTAAAAAAGAGAGCCTTGGTACACTTGCCCCATCATTTTTGCTCACGGGGCTAGTGCAGCCATGAAGACTGGGGTAAGTGCAACCTTGCCGTTTGTGCTTGCCTCACACTAAATCCTTCTCAGGTAAATATAATAAAAAAAAAACACAAAAACCTGATTTTTAAATTTTACCCATTTTTTCTAATCCTCCCTTGTTCACTCACAAACAAGTTTTTATTTCTCAAACGTTTTATGATAAAAAAATTGAAAAAAATATTGGCAGAATCAGTGAAAACCAAGATATAACACTTTTTCCCACTGTCATTTATATTGCCTCCCATGGAGGATCCTGGAGTGAGTTTGCTCTAACCCCGCATGCATGGATTAAGTGCAACCAGTGGACATAATTTTTTTTTATTTTATAATTTATAGAAAATTATAAAAATATTCTAATTGCAGATTATTGTTGCCAGATAACTCTAAATACTATGTGCTGATTTGTATTTCCATATTTCTAATAGTTACCTCCCATTAACAGTATAAACATTTAAAAATAATCTGTTGTGAACACGCACACCACTTTCCTATCTATTTCAAAAAAAGTTTTTGTATCTTTATATATGTCCATAAAGAAACAAAAAAAATTGAATTAGATTTATTTACCTGAAAATTGATCAAAGAATAGATTTTAGTACGATTTATTTGATAAACTAAAGCAATGTAAACCAGCTTAAGGTAGATCAGTGTAAACATATTGCTGATCAAAAACTTTTTGCCATAGCCTAATTTTGTCAAACAATAATTTTTGTTAAAAGTAGAGGAAGCTTGTGTGATGCTGGCAACCAAGTTTCTAACTTTCACTTAGTCATCTTTATTCTCTCATTCACTCCATTGTGACACCAGGGTATGAACCCGTAATCTTACATTGAAAACAGAATAGGTGTAACTTCGTTAATAGTTGTCCGAAATGAACAATTTTTATAGATTTTTGCAGAGAATTTCATTACCATTCAAAATAACAGGTATAAGTTAAGATACGCTGAAACGTACAGATCCGTCGAAAACCGCATATCGGAAACTTTACTCGATTGCAATACTTTCCTTACCTAGTATACTCAGGAAAGTAAAAAAATAAACCTGGTTGCACTTACTTCACTTCACCGTAATTAAATATATTAAAAATGAAATTCGATAAAATAATAAATTTGCTGATAAACACATTCACAAAGATCCACCGTCAGAGCTAGTGAGAGTTGCGGTTCTTAATAATTTTGAAAATTTCTCTTAAAGTGTCTATGACTGTTTTATGTCTTTAATTTTCTTTTAAGTTATTTAATTTTTATTTATATATTTTTTATTATTATTTTGCTTTTATTTATTTTATGTTTTCTGAAATACATTAAGTAAATTTGAACATAATGGGTATAATGACATGAAAACACTTGCTGAGTAACTACCCAATGGTAGCACTCAAATGATATGTCTACATTATGAGATCACGGGGCCATCTTCTTTTCAGACGCCTCGGAAGGTTATCAGGAATTGAAGAGGAAGCAAGGTTAGAAACGAGAGGGTGTTTGTGGATGATTTTATTTGTAACAAAGTAGGGAGCATTGAGGATTTTACGAAGGATTTTGGATTGTAAGGATTGGATACGAGAGGAATTCGATGGTTTAGTGAAGCCCCAAACCTCAATTTCTTAAGTCCAAATAGGCCTTATTATAGTCATGTATATGAGTATTTTGTATTTAATTGGAAGTTTAGAGCATTTGAAAACGTCGAGCGGTTTCTTGTCGTTTCTGTTTGGTATGAGGAAAATAAATTTTTAAAAATATAACCCTCCGAGGCGTCTGAAAAGAGGATGGCCTGGAGATCTCCTTTTGTAAATACATTTTTAGAGTGCTACCAGTGGGTAGTTTCTCAACAAATGATTTCATGCTATTATATTCTATTGTACACATTTACTGAATGTATTTTTACTTGTAATACAGTTGTAAATATCATCAATAAATTTAAAAAAATAAATATATATATATATATAAAAAATCTTTAGGTAGAGCGAGATGACGTCATAACCCGGGGGCGTCGAATATTTAAGACCGGTACTCAATGAAATGACAATTGCCTGGAATTAGAAAATAATTAAGAATAAATTAAATTATAAAGTTATCAAAATCTAAAATTAGAATGAAGAAAAGGCACAAGTAGACATTTGCAATTATAGATAATTACATATGAATAAGTAAACTTATTTGTACACATAAGCAATCTAGATGAGACATAATTATCTGCAAGATAACAGTAAAATGCGGTTGTCAGCTCTAAAAAAAAAACCAAAACATTATTTTTAGACATAATCGGAAGATTGCTGAGGATATGGAAAAATAAATGGTGTTTAGATGAGGTCAAGGATTAAGATTTGTGTGTGACAAAGGATTTTTTTAAAGGAAACAGTTCTATGAGAATGTAAATTCTACTGTATTTGTCCTAAAACTGACCAGATAAAAGTTAAATAAAAAAAAAAAAAGGTTTTACTCTTTGCCATTTTGCATTATATATCCATAGAAGTAATGGCTATCGATAGTTTCTACTTCGATATTGTCCCTTCGATATTTTAAAATTAAAATTAAAACTATTCTTTTCGGAAAGCGCTAGGAATTATATAGGGATCTGAACGTTAGAAAAAAAATTTATATACTCATCTTACATGTTTCATATAGAATGTAGTGAGTAGCAGAGGAAACTATCGATATTTCGATGATACCGATTATCGATGGCCATCTATGTAATATGGAAATGAATAAGAATTTCGCTGAATCCGATCTATTCCAGAAAGAAAGGTATAATTGCTTCAATGCAACTTTCAAGAAAAAAACTGAGGATGACGAAGATGGACCGAAACTAGAAAATTATTTGTACTTAAGAGGGTAGAAGAATTGATGTTTGTGCGAAAATGGTTCCAAGTTTCCTCGTTATGGCGAGTGGTGGGGGTAGATCAGAAGATCTAAAAGATGACGCTTAATCTGTACAAGCGATGCAGCTCTCGATCTCTGAAAAGCACAGATAGTCAGACGCCGTAAATCCTCCGAGGGCGCCCTCAAGGTAATGAAAAGAAGTTGTAAGCTGGCATAAAGATGGTAGGCTATTTTTTCACAATCTGTTTAACCTACCAATCCATTAAAATACAGTCCACAGCATAAAAGTAGAATGTTGCCAAATAAGAACTCATGAGTTATTTTCCTTTAGAGCGCCGTATCGTGACCGATTTGTCCGTCCATTTCCGAGGCAATTTTGTTTACTTTGAATCAGTTTTACTCCACTACGGGCGATTGGCCCAGCAATAGAGGTCCCGTGAAATTTGGGTCCCATTAACCAAACACCTTAGCAGAGTTACTGCTAGTGAAATGAAATATCTTCGAAGAGTAGCCGGCAGAACCCGGAGTACCGGATCAGGAATGAAAAAAAAAAAGAGACGACCTAGGCACTGTCTCACTAAAGGATTCTATAGAAAAGAGGCAGCTGAGATGGTTCGGGCATGTATGCCGAATGAATGAAGACCGAGACCCACGAAAATTCATGGAGGCGAGACCTGAGGAAGACCCAGATTGTCGTGGATGGAATACATCTCCCAGATCGGGCAGAAAAGAGGTATGAGGATAGGGGATATGAGGGCTCTAGCTCGGGACCGAGATGCTTGGGATGGATCGAGGCACCTCCACGCTGAAAGGCACAAAGGAGGTAGAGAAAGAAGAAGAATAGTTATTTTCTTTACCTTAATTAACATTTGGAAAGTTGCCTTGATAACAGTTGATATTACCCTTAAATACTTTAAAGAGGAAAATAATATATTTTTTGTTGCGACTATGTGCTAGAGCATCAATAATTATATTGATATTCATATTTCAATAATGTTTATAATGTCAATCCAAATATCAACTATCGATATTTCAAGTCCTATATTTTGGTGTTATCGATTGTTATAGGCCGATATTAATTTCGATGACAATATTCCATCCCTAACCCACAATGAATTGATAAGAAAATAAAACCATAAAAATATTTTTTCGTGGGACTATGTATAATTTCAAAACAATATAAATTTATTTTCCTATCAGACCTGAATAATTTACAAAAATTTAGACTTACATAGTTTAGAACTGAAAACCAGATATGCAATAGTTCTATATTTATATACTGACATTGTTGATTAATCCAGTTGAAGGTGAAAATAGTAACAACAATATTAAGCAATAGCTAACCGCAAATCTGAATAAAATCTTATCTTCTACTTTATAAAAGATCAGCGTTCATCTTGAGACGAGGAAAGAATAGCCTTCGACTTCGCTGGGCATTTTCTTGTCACGAATGGCAGGTGAAGGTCAAGATCTGCATCCGCTGCTCTTCAACAGCAATGAGTCGTTCATGAACGACTTCTTTAACACATGCTTATATCATAGCCCGATAATTTAATATTATTTTTTATATAGTGTTTTAATTATATAATTAATTATATAAATTATTGATAGTTTACAATTTATATATATATATATATATATATATATATATATATATATATATATTTATAAATTTTCTGTCTCCTTATTTGCTGTAATAAGTTCATATAATGATTTTGTCCTTCAAAACTATCGGGTTGGGAAATAAGTCCTTTCGTTTATTTTTATGTCACTATGATACACTTCTTATCTGATGAACTAATCCCTAAGGTATATTGTTTATCCTGTTTGTAATATATCAACAACTATATATGTCAACTCTTGTTGAAACTAGCTATTAGTATTGTGTTTGCTATTGAACTGAGAATACGGAAGAAAATATCATTCATTATCGGCATATTTTGTTGTCTTTTTTTAAAAGAAGATTAGCGTCTATTTGGATTCAGTGGTGGTGCTTGGGATACAATGTTATTAAAATATTGGGCTTTCGCTCGGCCTAGCGAATATTTGTGTGAGGTTTCGTAAGGATTAAAATGTAGAATAATGCTGAGGCGCGTAACTCATCGTTTCATTAGCTCGCTTATTTCCAAGGAACGGGAGGGCAAAATTAATATATTTATAATTAATTAATAGTAGGGGAAAAATAAAAGAAATTATTTTTTTTATTATGATATTTACAAATGTATTAGTATAAATACATCAAGTAAATGTGTACAGAGGAACACAATCACATGAAAACGCTTGTTGAGAAACTACCCATTGGTAGAACTGTAATAATATGTCTACATGAGGAGATCACGAGGCCTTCTTCTTTTCAGACGCCTCGGAGGGTTGTCGAAGAGGATGCAAGGTTAGAAACAAGAGGATTCGGATGGTTATGAAGTTTATTATGAAAGGATAGGTTTCTGGATCGGGCCAAATCGGAAACATATAGATCATTAAGGTCTTTATGGATTATTTTATTTGTGAGGAAGTAAGGGGCATTGAGGATTTTAGGAAGGATTTCGGATAGTAAGGATTGGATACGAGAGAAATTTGATGATTTAGTGAAGCCCATTGCTTAACTCCGTAAGTCCAAATAGGTCTTATTATTGTCCTGTATATGAGTCTATTGTAATTAATTGCAAGTTTAGAGCGTTTGTAGAGGAAATCATAAGTAATTATCATTTCTATAATTACTCGACCTATTTAATACATATTGCTACAGGAACTACTACCATAATACTAACTAAAAAAAAAATTGTTTTTTTAAATATATATTAATGCTTGTTAATGATAAACAAGTATAGCAACTACTATTGTTTTTTATCAACAGGTTATTAAAACACCAACAGGGTAGCTCCTTTATTGCAACAGCTACCCTGTTGCATTAATTAATTAATTAATTAATTACTATTTACTTATTAATAAAGTAGTTAGAACAAATAAATATGTTTTATTTATTTCATATAAATTAAATAATTCATAACAACGAAAATCTTTAGGTGTGAATATCTCCTATACAAAGCGTTTGTGGACAAACCTTCAGAGGTATTTTTTTTTCTTGTATTGAGGTCCTTAGTACATTTTTGCAATTTGGCCACTTAACCTGTGAAGGTATGTCCTCAAAAGCTTTGTTTAGGAGATATTCTCACCTAAAGATTTGTTGTTACAAATTATTTACGTTATATGAAATAAATAAAATTTATTTATTTGTTCTTATTACTTTATTAATTAAATGTTAAATGTAAACATTAACATACATATTAAATGTTGTCCAAAGTGATATATATATATATATATATATATATATATATATATATATATATATATATACGTCGAAAATTGGTTTGTTATCAAATAAATAAGCACTTAATGAACAACGAATAGGAATGTTATTGATATTTAATTTGGATGGGGTTGAAGGTACATTTCACTAGGTCGCAGTTTGATCTATTTTACACAAGTACAAAGTAAAATATTTTAAGAAAATAATTTACTCTTATTAATCCAATCATCTAGTGTTTCCTCTTACCAAGAACAGCTTATACTGAAGATGTACAGCTGCTCCCAAGAAATTGCTGAATGGAGTCTTTTAACACGAAATTATATGCCAATTAGATGAAGATGTTAATGATAGGTCAAAGGTAAGTACTTCTTAGAATGAACAATTCAGGTCCAAAAGCTGTTTCACTTAATTATAAATGTAAATAAATTTATAATAATAATATTGAAGTAACAAATAACAATAGTTCTATAAAACTATAGATTATTTTAAAACTAGGAAGATTAGGGATTCAGGCGGACAAAATCTTTAGCATTGGAAAATCTAGTCAGCATAAAACATATTTCGTTCATAAGTAAAACTGTTAACAAGTTTTCTCTGCTACCTGATCTCGCCAAGGCAACATATAGTTTTCCGTGGGGAAAGCAAACTTTTCTTAAGTCAACTCCATCATGTTTAAAAATTTATCCCTCCGCTTTATTTAATATACCTCTCGAATTGAGATTCGTAGCTTCTGAAATTCGGTTTCTTTCGACACCTCATTTGTCATGATTCATCTATGCTGCGAGATCGAAAAAAAATCTATTCTGCATGTAGCCGATTCTAAACAAGAATAACATTAAATGATAATAGAAAAAAATAAATAAACTGCACCACTACAACTCATGAAGAGTCTTGGGTTCAGTATTATGTAAACCAGTATTGTTTCTTAGTCAAAAGTTGGGCAAGGAAGGGATTATTTGACCAAGATCACGCTCAATCGTCAGGTTATTCCATCTTAATTAATTAATTAAGGTTACACACTTTATAGGGCGTGCCCCTGGAGGTTTTCTTGGTCCAAGAGTCGATTAACGGCCGACGAAAAAAAAGCATTATTACCTGCCCATCAGCCGGATTCGAATCCAGGACCTTGAGAGTTGAAAGTCAGTACCCTACCACTGATCCAACCCGCTCCCATGTACCTTCATAACCAATTACTATTGGGAGTTTACTAATTTCGAGAGGTTTAATTAACCTACATTAAAAATATTGGTACTCAGTGAACGAAGAATGTTCTACTAATTTTATTCTATAAACATTTTCTCTTAGAGAACGTTATGTTGTAGTTATTTATAATAATATGTCTCAGAGTTTTTGACAAATTTCCTAAAAATCATAGTTCTCTAACCGTGGTTTTCGACCATAACTCTTAAATAAATTATTAAGGTTGGGTATTCATTCAACGCACGATTTAACCTTCTTAAATTATGAAAGTAAATTTTTCGCATGTGAGCACCGCTCAGTAGTTATAGATGGAAGAACAAAGATCTATGTGATTGGGTGTCAAGGAGTGGTGTGATTTGCTTTTTCTGCCCTGATGTCTCAACTGACGAAATTTTGACAGCCAACTTTATTTTTTATTGGGATTAATCAAATGATCAGATTCAGGGCATCGATGCTCCGTTTCTATACGGACTCGATTTAATAAATCGATTACACTTAGAGGTTATTAATAGCAACGACCTGTGTACCTACCTCTATGGAATAGGGTATGACCTCAGCCGAAATGTCGGGGGGAGGTGAGGGTCGAAGCCCCTATGATCCAACATAAATAATAATTAGGTCAGCAGAATTGAAAAGTATAATTGAATTTGTAACTAATGAAATATTTGATTTACATACTTGTATTTATACAAGAACAACTATGCCACGGTTTGCTTCGCATTTAATTTATGTTATGCACGACCATAGACACATCAGAACATGAGCAAATTACACATCTTATGATGAAAGAGGCACAAGTCAAAAATTATATGTTTCATTGGATTATATTTTTAGATTTCGTGAATCTTTTATAACATTGTAGAATACAGGACTTTGTCTTGTGTTTAGGATCGCTAACAACTAAATGATTTGTAGGCGGTTTTGTAGTAATCTGATATTTTGTGCTAACCGTGATAAATTTACCAATATTATATAGTTTTAAAAAACGCCTGTAATTATTGCTAGTATGGCTTCTAAATCATTCCTGTAATTTATATGATCACCTACATTACAAGAACTCTGGTACATCGTTTGGCGAAATCATTTTCTTAATTTAGTTAATTACAAATTTCAAGAGAACAAAAACAAAACAAAACATATCTATACAAAAGTAGTGGATAGCATTTGATGAAATTAGATATGAACATCTAGATTTAAACCTTGATAGTCAAGGAAAGTGGATTGAGTCTGTGATATTAGTTGTAGGATTATAAGTCTATAACATAGATTTGACTACAGAAAGAGATGTCAGTCAAATTTATTCCTTGTTATCTAAAAATTTATACAAAAGTGGAAATTTTCGATTCTGAGTATTAAAATTTACAAACCTCTAGCAGAAAAACACAGCTTCTCTACTTTCCTTTCTAAGAAAGCGAAATTCAGGAACGGTGAAATGATTTTATTTGAACACGATCATCATTTGTATATGTTTTTTCAGATGAGGATTTGAATTACTTATAAAATCGGATTATCTTTGAAGATGCCTCAAGAGGTGAAAATTTGGATAAATATGGAATTAAGTAATTATTTATCGAGACTGAAAAGGCCTTTTCTAATAAAACGTATTACAGTCTCTTTCCCAAGACCATCTTTCACGAAAATCACTGAAATTTGGAGTTTCCAATTTGCTAACAATGTTATAATATTAGAAAGATTTTTTTAGTACTTATACCAACTTCTGAAACATTTATCAGAATAT
Source organism: Nezara viridula (assembly GCA_928085145.1). Lineage (NCBI taxonomy): Eukaryota > Metazoa > Arthropoda > Insecta > Hemiptera > Pentatomidae > Nezara > Nezara viridula. The sequence continues at coordinate 147,665,391 of OV725080.1, read as the reverse complement.
AAAAGAACTCCTGCATTTTTTTTTTTTATATTTTTTTTTTTACAGGCTAATAAATACTTAGAGCACAGGCGATTACGAAATCAATATGCAATATTGACAAGAAATATCTTAATATGCTTGATTTTATGTAATAATAAAATAAAGTTTTCTGCTAGATTAACATTTTTCCTTTGGCTTCCGACTTTATTGTATATACAATAAATATACTCGTATGCATATACAAAAATATCACTGGATTTAGGACTACGAGAAAAAACATTTGTTCTCTTAGAAGAAGATTAGTGCAATTTAAAACGTAATTTTTAATAGACTGGTATCTTTGTGATTGTTTACACATTTATATATAAATACTAGTTGGCCCGTGCGAATTCACAAAAAATTTCGTTTAGTGAAGAAATAGCAAAACAATATGGAAATAAGTACTTATGTATTATGCAAGGAAGGAATTTAAGACTGGCTGGAAAGATAATAAAATTAATAAAGACAAAATAATGCCCCGATCATGGGATTTTCTAAATTATTAAAAAAATAAAATGTAAGAACAATCAAATGTCTTTAGGAAATAATAAAGTTAATATATCAGCCAGGAAAAAAAGTGTAGTCGAGTATTGTACTCCTAAATACAATTTCTTTAAACAGGAAGACATTATTAAGTATATCAAAACTGATGGATCGTATCTTTGTTAATAATTGTCCGAATTTTAAGATTTATTTTTTTGTTTTGTAGGTAATTTAGTAATATTTCTAACTATCGTGGGTACAATTAAGAAAAAAATGCATACTTTTTGAGTTATTCGCGAATAAACTTTCTTTGCCTATATAACTTTTTTCCAGAAATTTCGGGGAGTAGGACTATTTTTCGCATGTGAAGGAGAACAATATCTTCAAAATGAGTGGTCAATCATAGGATTATAAAGAATTGACGAAGTTATGGCGTACCGACAAAAAACACCTTTTAGAAATAATATATAGGATTAATACCGGTACAACTCAAATACTAACGATTTGAGTAATCATAATCAAAAAGATGCGCAAAACGTTTTGAGTTACTCCAGTATTCATCCAAGCTAGTGAGATATATGGACAAGAAATAAGTAACTCCTTGCATTGCTTACAAGGAAAGCAGATCAGAATAACATATTTAAACATATTCAAGTAACTCTAAAAATAAATGCAATGAGAAAGAAAATATTTCAAGCTAGGCTAAGGAGTACTTTATTGCCGGAAGAAATTTATGCTCAATAAAGTTTTCACTTATTGCATGTAGTGCCATTAATAAATAATATCCTGCAATAAATATACAGCGGCCAAATTTATTTTATTTTCTCCAAATTTATTCCGCGGCGAATCTATATTCTGCCCCGCGCCGGTTTAATATTCAGTATGCGTTCCTCTAAGTCCTTCTTTACTGAAGACTATATGCAGCTCTAGCGGGATATATGAACATGTGCAAGGATATTACAGATGTTTTATAATAAAAATATATTATTATGACAACTGATGCAGTCCATAAACTAGATATTAAATCATTTTTGTATCTAAAACAGTGTTGCCGATCGTACGAGGATCTTTTTATTTTAGTCCAGTCAATGAATGATCATAAAAGGAAATGTCGGAGATACAAATTTGCAATATGATTGATTATTTATCATTTTTTGCTAACTCGCTCAGTTTACGAGATATAATAATAATAATTCTTTATTTATTCTGGGACGAGTTCCCTTAGAATAATACAGAAAGACAAAAATGTGGGCTAAGGAGCCAGAGAGATACATAAACAAGAATATAGTTTAATTAAATAGTCAAAATAATAAAATAAATTAGAAGTTACTTTCTAATTTAAATCAGTTAATAATAAAAAATAGAAAATAAACATGAAGTAAAAATAATAAAGAACGATCTAATAATTTATATACATATTTACAGCAGTAACTATTTACAGTTTTATGAGGACTGGGTGGATAAGAAATGATTAAACAGCCGGGATTTAAAGGTAGGAAGGGTTTTGGATTGATGGATATACGTCCTCAACTGTCGCTGATTTGGAAAAAAAGTTTACGTCATGTTTTTTACTGTATTGGATTAGTTAACTCTTGATTGCTTCGTTATACGATTAAATCATTTAGAAGAAAGTTTTTAATAATTGAATTTTCTTCAAGAATACATATTATTTTAATAGTTTATCTGCAACGGTACAAAAGTTGATCGACTATAACTTTATATATCAATTCCGAGATTTTGCAGAAAAAAATAATTTTTACAATATTCGTTGTTTTGTAGATATGTATATATCAGACTGAAAAGACTAATGAACAGTTGCGTGAGATTTGTAATTGGTGCCCCGAGATACTACCATATCTCTCACCACTACACTGAGTTAAAGTGGCTCTTCCCCTCCATTCGAAGACAATATTTCCTAGGTACGTTCCTCTATCAAATCATAAACAATCATCGTCCTTCTTACGCCTACAACCTTCTCCAATTCAAGTCCTCAGTCCACTTCCTTTCCACAAGATCTCGACCTTCCGACCTTTACATTCCTTCTCACAGATCTGCCTCGTTCCAAAACTCCTTTATTGCTCGCTCTGTTAATTTTTGGAATTCCCTTCCTGTCAAAATTCGGCATTCTACATCCTTATCTACATTCAAAATCCTCATCTTCCAATTCTTGTCCCAAAAACAGTCAGATACCCGCTAACCTTTTACGTAAAATTACATATTATTCATAATAATGTATTTACATATAGCTCATAACTTAAATACTTACTTATTATCAGATTCGCCTTTCTTTTTTTTTTTAACAGAAACACAGAGTTTACTGCTTAGAAGAATGTAATGTATTTTTTATTTTATTTTTTTTCTAAAAGTGTATATTTATATTTTACCATTGTATATAGTTTTAAGTGTCTTGGAAGGTTTCAAGAGTTTTGTATAGCGATTTTTTAAATTTTGTATTTAGTATGTATAACTAATATTTTCTTTACTTATTTATCTTTATCTTTACTTTTTATGTTTGTTTTTATTTGGCCAGATATAACGTTTTAATTTTGTAGTTTTTGTTATTCTGAAGGGACTTCATCCCAGAATAAAATTATTTTCTATTCTATATAATAGTATGTTCGTAGAGATTTAGATGTACAAGAGAATTAGAACAATATAACAACGTATATCATAAAAAATATTTTTGGACTTACAAGTCTAAACAATGAGCTGTAGTCAAAAATTGTATCCCCGCAATTTCCTTCGATACCCAATTTTCGAGTATTCATTGATTGAACTATTTGTACGAGGTTATAACGTATTGTACGAGGTATGAGGATCAACCAGCCTCAGACTTCGTACAAAATTTTTGTTGACGTATGCAAAGTTATATTTTTATGAATGAAGTTTAGATTTTTTTCATAATTATTTTTACTATGTTATTATTTATATTAATATGTAATACTTAACTTTTGTTGCTTTATAGACAAATAATTGTAATTATACCTACTTTGATTAGAGAATGATTAATATTTCCTTCATAAAACTGTGTATTTACATTTTTATTTTAATGGTCTAGATAAAGATTTTTAAAGAAAATATTTTCGATTTTTATCCATTATAAAATAAAATATAAGAAAGTATGATTATTATTTCCTTCATAATTTAATATTCTAGATAAATAAATTTTTTAAAAAAATTCTTAGCATCATATTTAAATATTTTCGATTTTTTTTCGAGTAAAGTAAAAATAATGTAAGTAATTAATAATGCATTTTTTTTTTTATAAATTAAGTCATAATTCACAAAAAAAAATTTGAAACTTAACCTATATCCAAAATGTACGTGGCGAATTTTTGCAATAATTTATGCTGACCATATATAATACAATAGTATAGATTGTTGGTCAGGGAAGATATAGATATAGATATATTTATTCCCACCTGTCAACTGTACTATGTTGATGGTCAGCAAATCAGCAAACAATACAGGCAATAGTGACATGTCAGAGATGAAGGACAGTACCCTTCGTATAATAATATAATAATAAAACACTAAGGTGTGTGTTTTATTTATACTATACGATAGAAGTGTAAACATCTTCAAGGCGAGATTAATAATATGAAATATAAATTATAAATAATAGCTTATTATAAAGAGGATGAAATGCTGAACATTATCCTCGCTTACAGTATGCAAGTCCGAAAAAAATAAATTGTTGTTGTTGCATTGATTGTCATTGCAAGGTAATTTGGTTGTTGCTAATAGTTTCCAAGATATTGTTCACCAAACAAATAAAGCCAAGAGAAAACAAAAGTACAACGGAAACAAGCACAACGAATGAAGATTACCCATGCTTAGGTATAAGGACAACCCGTTTTCATTTGTAGTCGCTTAACCGCAAAACTATTGAACTAGTCATTATTCAATTTTAAGCTCTATCATCTTCATGGTCGCCGGAAGTATTAGTAATAATACAATTATAATAAATAGTGTTCAATTGGTAGAAATTCGACCGTAATCATTAATGAACATTTGAGGGAAACGTGAATGCATTTGCATTTTTTCAACATTTTTTTTTTTAGTCCGAGGTACAGACCCCTTTTTATTAAATTATTAACATCCGGCTGAAACTTCGTAAATATCTCATCATAACCTACAAATATTTTATTTACGAAAATTCTCGGAGTTGGGGAGTTTACAATCTGGAAATCGGCAAACTTTGGCTATTTAATTAGGTCCTAAAAACTCGTAAATATCCATTTGCTTTCCACTTTGATCGTAAGATAACTTGAGCTCAAAATCTAGAAAAAAAGTGGCCTTCAAAAATATTAAACCTTTTGGCGTGACCTACACCAGCAAATTGTCAAAATAATGACTTTATATAGGCCAAAGGGCTCAATATTTTTGAAGCCTACCTTTTTCCTTAACTTTGTACTCAAGTTATCTCACGATTTAATTGGAAAACAAATGGGTATTTAGGACCTAATTAAATAGACGAAGTTTGCTGATCCAGATTGTAAACGCTCCAATTCCGAGAATTCTAGTAAATAAAATATTTGTAGGTTACGATGAGATGAAGCTATTTATGAAGTTTCAGCCGGTTAGTAATAATTTGAAAAAAGAGGTCTTTACCACTGACTATTTATATTTCTACTCTTATATGTTCGCATATTTATTTCTTCGTGGGAGGGGAGGGGGAGGCATGTATTTATTACATTTTTATAATATTTATTGAACACGTCTACTGTATTTTATGAATTAGGTTAGGAAGAGAGAGGAGAAAATATGAGGAGGAATAAGAGAAATGTATAAGGAGAAAAAGGGAAATAGAATATAGAATGAAAGAAATAGGGGAAAAAAGAAGAAAATTAATAAAAAAAATAAAAACAAAATTGTTTACTATACTTATATATATATTGTTGATACTGTATATTTGTGTATTAGTTTCAAGAATTGTTCATTATATTGATTCATAAGTATGCTGCGTCTGTATCAACCCAATATGATTGGGTAGCATCATTTTATGAAAATAGAGTGATTTTCTCCATCTACTTATAAAAGAAAATAATGCAGTACCATTGGCAAATAAAAATATGAATCCATCGTAACATTTAAAAATAAATATTTGAACCAACTTTCTTCACTCGCCGAAAATTTGAGGCAAAATTTTTTTATTATTTTTTTCAACTTCGTATTTGAGGATTTTTTCCTGGCATGAAATAGCAATCTAAATTTTGTTATCCCGTTAAAAATATTTGAAATTACTTTGCTCCTTCGGTGGCTACAACTTTTTATTTAGACCTTAAATTAGTGACTATAGAGTTCTTCTAAAAAGTATAAACACAAGAAAATGTAAAAAAAAAAAATACAATTAGATATCTTATTGGACATGATTCTTATCGATCTTGATATTTCTTTTTCTTCCATTTAGTAGAGAATTTATAATGGTTTCTACTGAATATGAGTATTATCTTTAAAACGCTGTATCTCCTCCTCTGCATCAAATCGTTCGTTGTCGATGATTTTGTTTTCATTTTGAGTGGAATTCATGAAACTTTCAACTGAATATTTGAATATAACTCAATAGGCTTTATTGAGTATTATCTATTAAAAAAATTTGTGCTTTTTGAGTTATTCACAAATGAATTACTGAATTAATCATAACAGTTTATGCAGATCGTTTTCGGGAATGATTTTTGTTACAACTATAAATTTTAAAAGCTTCAAGAGGAAGATTTTAGCCACGTCTCATTAAAATCGTCACAGCCGTTTTGGAAATGAAAGGCCGGTAATTAAATGTGAGAAAAAACACTCCTGATTTTTAGGATAACGTTGTATCTAAATTTCAAAGCAATGGGTAAAAAACTTTCGGAGATTTTCTGAACAAACTAACATTTATATTCTCATATGGATAATATATTCAATTTAATATCACATACACCCATGTCATACCTTGCAGTCCCAACATTTTAACAGCGACATATGCAGACGACACAGCAATTTTAGCAAGACACAAAAATCCAACATACGCCTCACAGACCCTACAACAGTATTTAACAAGATTACATAACTGGTTCAAAATTTGGAAAATCCGATTTAATCAAGACAAATCACAGCACATCACATTTACGCTTCGACATGAAACATGCCCTCCACTTTTCCTTGACAATACACAGATTCCACTGACAGACACCGTTCACTACCTTGGTCTGACATTTGACAGAAAAATGACGTGGGGCCCACATATAATCAAGAAACGAAAAACGCTAAATCAAAGATTAAGAATTCTGAGTTCACTTCTTTCGAAAAATTCAAAACTAAAACTTAGACAGAAATTGAACACATACAATTACTTATTAAAACCTATTTGGACTTACGCATCACAGATATTTAGAACTGCTAAAAAGACTCACTTAAAGAAACTTCAAATCTTTCAAGCAAAAACATTCAGAACAATTACAAAAGCACCTTGGTACGTTAGCAACATAACCTTACATACTGACCTCCATATGCCGACTGTTAACGAACACATACGAACTCATTACAAACGATTCCACAACAACTTACAAGGACATCCTAATACACTTATAAATGACATGGCCACTACGAATATGCCCGGTAACGTCTGTAGAAGACTGAAGAGGAGCTGGATGAGGGACCTCCTCGCCTAATGTAGATATCACGCCGAGTGAGGTGCCGCTGGGCACTGATCCTCCTCATGCCTTTCATGACATTATTTTTTTTCCAACGACCTCACATTCACTGGTTGTCATTACCGCTATGACAGGTGTGAATAAAAAATTAAACAAAAAAAAAAATTGATTGATAATTGAGATATAGGAGAGAAAATGGAACTGAACTGTTTTGCCTTTGCCTATTTATATAATGATGATAATTTATTTTAATAAAGATTCATTATTTATTTATTTTGTAATTTACGATGTTGATTATTTCATCACATGATTACCTCGGGTTAATCATAATATCATTAGCGTTCACATTCTTATGATTTGAAAGAGTTATACATATATATACTCCAAATTTAGCCAAATCACAGCTAGTTATTGTACATTTTTCTATTGACAAGTACAAGTACAAGTACGATAAACTTTAGAATTTAGTATTTACATTAGGGTTCGATTAGAAGAAGCTGCCTTGGGGAAATCAGGAAAGTAGGGATCCGAATTGCGAGAGCCGTAACCTTGGAGTATTGTGGGTGCAACACAGAAAGCCGCAACGGCTAATTCATCTTGGTTAAATCATTACGCGTTGTTTATTTTGCCAAGTCTTTAAATAGCAACACAACGCAGATATATCTATGATAATCAGCAATAAAAATCCTTGGAACGTATCCAACTAGTTAAATAAACATATCGCGACTGTTAGAGGAAAAGATCGTATGTTTTACATGTTTATTCAATTTTCTGCGAAAGATGACATTTTGTAGTCTGTAAATGCTATAAGTAGTCTGCTACAATGGAGAATAGTAGAGGGATAGATAACTCAACTTTTAATAGAATTATTTTCTGGCCATGTTGGGCTATTATAAAATTTTTTAACTGCATTTTGAATTGAGCTAAAGCTAAAAAATTACAGCTAACAAATCATAACTACCGTTAAAATAACTAAAGTCCTATTTATTATGTATCACGGTTGATTATGGATTGTACGACTATTAGTTATTAATGAAGAGAAGAATAGTTGGGGTGGTCAGTCAAAAAGGAAGGCAAAAATAAATGATAATATTTATTTTTACATATGCCGACGTTTCGACCTGAAGTTCAGGCCTTCATCAGGGCTAAGAAAATAACCAGATAACAAGGTATGAGAAACATAAGTAGTGATGGTAAAAAATAAAATAAAATAAAATAAAATAAAAAAATTAAAATAAATAAATATAAAGTAAAATGAAATTGTTAGAATAATGACTAAGAACTAAGAGATAAATAATAATAACCGTTACAAAGTGTGGAATGATGAAGTAGGCATAATCAAAAAGGGTGACATAAGTGTTACAATGGGAATCTTAGAATAAAATGTAAAACATAAAAAAGAAATATGAATGACATCACTACTTATGTTTCTCATACCTTGTTATCTGGTTATTTTCTTAGCCCTGATAAAGGCCTGAACTTCAGGTCGAAACGTCGGCATATGTAAAAATAAATGTTATCATTTATTTTTGCCTTCCTTTTTGACTGACCACCCCAACTATTCTTCTCTTCATTATCCACGACAGTCAACCAATTACCAATTATTAGTTATTAAACTGTTTTTTTTTCCACTGCAAAGTTTACTAAAACGGAATTATGAGATTTGCATTGTCTGTCATAGACAGGTCAAAAGTTGTCACACTAATTGTAAGTGGATTCTGTTGGAATATCAAAAAAGGAAATTTCATCAAACTATTCACTAATTTAATTTTCTAAATTTTCTAAACATGATGATTTTTCGGAATAAACGGATGATAGATGCCTAAATATTGAAATATAATATCAGATCTAGAGTTATTAAAGTACAGTAAATATATTTAAGGTTACAAACGTATCTATGAAATATTCTTATATTTCACTTCTTCTTTCACACAAATACAATGATATAATAGTGGGTGCTGTTGGAATATCACAAAAGGAAGATTCATCAAATTATTCACTAATTTAATTTTCTAAAAAGTTAGATGACAATATTTCGAAATAAACGGACGTTGATACCAAATTATTTAAATATAATATCAGATCTAGAATTATTAAACTACAGTAAATGTATTTAAGGTTATAAACATATGCTTTATACATGCATGAAATGATTTTATATTTTACTTTAACCATCCGAATCCTCTTGTTTCTAACCTTGCTTCCTCTTCGATTCCTGATAACCCTCCGAGGCGTCTGAAAAGAAGATGGCCTCGTGATCTTCTCATGTAGACAAATTATTAGAGTGCTACCAGTGGGTAGTTTCTCAACAAGCGTGTTTCATGTAATAATATTTCTCTGTACAAATTTACTTGATGTATTCATACTAATACAGTTGTAAATATCATAATAAAAGTTAAAAAAAAAAAAAAATTTACTTCTTATTTCATACAAGTACAATGTAATAGTTTTTTAAACAATGTCATTGCCTTGGTTAGGTGGATTTTAAATATTTTTTTCAAACTTAAAAATATTTTAAAATTTTACATTTAGTAAGTGAATTTCAGTTAATTTCCTTGAAAACATGTGAAGATTCCAATATCTCCTTACATCCCAAACAGAAGATTTACCACCATAAATTTCATTTTATGAACTGAATTTGCGTGAAGTAAATAGTGGTGTCTACTGTTTAAGTTTTAACATAAAACAGCAATGATCTTTGTCACCTTGTTTGACTATTATTTTTACTATTTATTTATTTTTCTCTTCTCCTCAGGTTGTGCTTTTTTTCGGGTATATATCTTCATATTTTATATCTTTGTCTTTATGTGTGCCAATATGAGAATGTACGTATAAATAGTTCCTTTTAGTTATTTTTTTTTTCCGTTACACCACAACTATCGTAAGACTTTATTTTATCTTAGTGTCTGCATATTATTATATAAACCACTGTAGATATTATTTCATTTTGTATTAAGTTAGTTTTCTATTAGATAGCCCATTGTTTATAAATTGTAGTTATGTATGTATAAATATGTAATTTCTCTTTTTTTTTTTTTTTTTTTTTCATCACAATTAAGTAATTTTGAGAAGTTTTTATGTTCATTTGTATATATTTTTTATTTTTTACTGGTTACATACTTTTTAAATAATGTATATAATATTAAAATTTTTAGAAGTTTTTGGCCAGATTTGTACTTTACTTTGTATTAACTCATCATTGTTATTCTAAAGGGACTTAGTCCCAGAATAAAGTTTAATTTTCTATTCTATTCTATTCTATTTACGTTAAATCTTATTATTTTTCAAAAATTATTATTTATAATTTTTTTGCCACTCTCCGTTACCTTCTGCAACTTTTTATATTAGATATTATTTTTTTTCTAAAAGTCTCCTGAACATGTTAGTGAATCTTTTTAATTTTTGAGGAGGTTAAATTTAGGTCTAGAATTACTCCCCAGAGTTTGGCCTTTAAGAACAGAGACATCCTGTATAGTTATAAGTTTTTGTTCATTGGACATCCTAATGTTATTAATTTCAACTCAGGATAGGGTGGTAAGGGAAATTTGTGTGATGTGAGCACCGCAACAGACTTTTTCTACAATAAACTAAAGGAAATAAACATTTTTCTGTTTTTTGTAATAAGGAAGGTATTATCTAAACTCCAGCTGAAATAAATAGGTAGGTGAAGGGCGGGCAACGCTCTCCCTACACAGCCACCTTCCAATCTCTTAGCCGGGCTGCTACTGCTCTGTCGAAACGTCCGCTATATGTTTGCTTATAGACTGCTTGAGAGACTTAAGGCTTTGTGAACACTTACAATTTACAACGTCCCTTTGTCAAATCACACAGAGAGAAAATATCATTAAAAAAGAAATTGAACCATTGACTGTCATTACAAGGACGTATGCTGCACAATAAAAACAAACTATCACTTTCTAACAAAATTATTATATACAACATGTTATTTAGACCCATATACCACTTAGGTGTGGAGTTCATGCAAAAAACACGCTTACAGACTTCCAATCTAAATTTCTTTGATAAATCACTCATTGTCCCTGCTACGTAACTGATTTATTCGTTACTTCTTAAAGACCTACAAATATCACATGTGAATAAATTAATTAAGAAATATTACAAATATTTTCATGATTCAATTATTGGACATCCTAATCCACTTGTACAAACATTACTAACAGGCATCCTACCTCAGAATCCGAGAAGGAGACTTTAATGTCTCTGGAGCAAGGATCTGCTGTATTAAGAACTTGACGTTAGGAGTGCCTTCACAGGGAGGTTTCTGGAATCAAGTTTTCATCTTAATCAAGGAGGAGAACTCCGGGAAGAGCACATTTACAATATATAGCAACATTTTTCCCAAAAAAATTAGTACAAAATTTTCATTAAATAAATTGAAGATTATTAAATTATTTCCTTTAATAAAAAAATATTTTTTATCAAAACTTAAAACATTACATTGTCGAAATAACTTCTAATATCAGTTTTCTATTGAAAAAACGCTGTAAATTATTTCACAATGGTTTATTATATTCAAACAATTATACATCTAAAGTAACATTACCTTCTGAGTTACAAAGAAAACAAAACAAAAGATGATTCCAATTATTGGACTAAACTGTTTTTCTTTAATCATTAGTAATATGCTAAAAAAAAAAAATAGCATTAGTTCAGTAACATATTCAAAATTTAAAAACCAAACCAAGGATATAACATTTGTAGTAGAACACATTAAAAAAAACGGGAGACCATATCTTTGCTCCTAATTGTCCGATTTTAACGATTTTTTTTTTTTTTTAGGAAATTTCGTAAACTTTTAAAAAACTGTATACAATATCAAGAAAAATGTAAAAACTTTTCGAGTTATTCGGAATTTAATTTTACCATCCCTCGTAACTTTTTTTCCAGCTTCTTTTCGTTGAAGTATGTCATATAGATAAATTTAAAGGGCGTCGAGAAAATGACTTTAGCGAAGTTTTATAGAATTCTGTACATTCGTTTAGGAGCTACAGTCTATAGCAACGCAGGTTTTTCGGTTGCCATTTTGAAAGTTAAAGGCGGAGCGTAATGAGAGGAGGATCATCCTCGGGTGACCTCTGATTTTATATCCAAATTTGGAAAAAATCGGTCCAGTAGTTTCGGAGAAAATGCGCGGGTGGCGGACGGCGTATGGTTGGGGGCGGGGTGGCCGAATAGGCTAAAGCGTGTGTAACAGCACCGCTAGTTGCCTGGCAACCGGATAACAGAGATTTGAGATGATATAAAAAGTACGAGTTCGCGTCCCGGTGCCGGAGGGGATTTTAAATTCCCCGCCCTCATCCCTCACCAAAAAAAAAAAAAAAAAAAAAATTGCTGCATGAGTCGTTCCGAATGGAAAAGGAGTCAAGACCAAATTCGTGTTTTTCTTAAGGTTGTCATGGTTTTTCTTGAATAAGAAGGAATTCCTCAAAAACTGTTCAAAATAATTAAATTATAAGTACAGCATCGTAGAGTAGATAACATTTCTTTGATAAAACATTGATTAAATTTACTAAGGTCAGTGATATAGGAGGTTCCAGGAGGTCTGATACGGTCGCTGCTCTGCTCGAGTTACACTACCCATATTCGAGCAGCACACCTCTGTATTCCCAATTCGTGAAATAATTTGGCATTATGGCAGGTTGTGCGTTATTAGATCTCCTGAAGTTTCTTTTATCATTGACCTTAAAAAAAAAAAAAACACAAAATTGCTTGAACTCTTTTTTCCGTTCGGAATCGGGGCATATGCATAAAATGAAATTTTTGTTGAAAATTCCGTAGAAAAGAACTGAGGCACCATGCGTATGGTGGGGTATTTTTTATTTTTGTATCATTTTTGGTTCATTTCAATAATAAAACTTTATCAAATAGTAAGTTTTTAGCAACAAAATTTGAAGTTTTATGTTTCAATAATGACAAAAACAGCGTGATTTCCTTCCGCCTTTCCTGATCAATTTGGCATTAGAATATGCCGTTAGGGAGGTAATGCGTACGTTATTGTTATACGTTACGCTTATGATAACGTAAGAGTTGGATCTGGGTGGGACAACACCCGTGATTGGCTATGCGGATGATCTGGCCCGGTTATACAAAATATAGAATAGAATAGAATAGAAAATAACTTTATTCTGGGACAAAGTCCCTTTAGAATAACAAAATAGAACATAATTAAAATACTACATCTGGCCAAAATAAACAATAATAAAAAAAGAGAAAGTAAAGAAAATGTTAGTTAAACAAGCTATATACAAAAAAAAAAAAAAATCTAAATACAAAACACTTAAAACTATGATAAAACATTTAAGACTATGTACAGTAGGAAAAATTATAATAATACTCTATTGAAAAATGAAATAATAAATAATAAATTGAATTCATCTTTAAAATGAGGTGTGTTTCTGCTAACAAAGAAAAGACAAAGCTGACAATGTAAAATATCAGTGTGTTTAAATGATGATTAATGTGTAGACTCATCATTGTCAAATGCTAGAGGTACCGATTTAATTAAATACCAATAAAAAATAATAATAAAAAAAACAAAAAAAAAAAAACAATAGATGTGGTCAGTGGCATTAAGAGCCGGAAGATATTGTAATATCCCTAGTGAAGTTCACAGTATAGAATAGTACTATCATTTGATGATGACTAGAATATCGAAAGTTTAGCAAGTACCTGACTGTTTTTGGAATAGGAATTGGAATAGGAGGGATTTGAATGTGGATATGGAGGGGGAATGCCGAATTTCGATAGGTAGAGAATTCCAGAAATTGACAGCGCGAGCTATAAAGGAATTCTGAAATGAGGCAGATCTAATATATGGAGATTAGCTGCAAAAATGGCGATACTGCTGGTGATATCGAAGAATATTTTCAAGATATTAGTAATGAAAGTATCTGTGATTTTTTTTTAAATATTTATTTATTGAATAATATAACAATCTGTCACACGGCCTTTGGTTATAAGAAAGTAAGATAATATTCATACAATATGTATAAATAAATATATAAAATAAACAGAAGGAAAATAACTAAATACTAATCAAAAACTATATACAATAAATAAAATGAAATTACTTAAAAATAAATAAATTATAAAAAAAACGTATACATACCTATTTCCAACTATCTCCTCCAGGAGATCCCTGCGCTACACACCCAACCACTTCATTGGTACTAAAGCCATTGGAGATTGGTCGAGAGCGCTGTGATTTTAAATATTTCAATTTCTGTATAGGGTTTTATTTCACTAAATTATTCTTGTGTGGAAACTGCTTTATAAGTATCGGATTTCTTTTCACCTCCCAGCAGCGAAGTATTTTGAGCAGCCGAGAGTCAAAAAAAATATATATACTAGATATAACCTGTACCACTACAACCCATGAAGGGTCTTGGGTGCAGTACTATGTGAGGAAGTACTGTTTCAAGGCCAACTGTTGTGCAGGGAGATGATAGGGCCGATATCACGCTCAACCGCCAGATTTTCTCCCTCAATTATTTTTTTAATTAAGGGTTCCCATTTTATAGAGGCTGGGTGTGCCCCAGGAGGGTCTCGCGATCCCAGGATCGATCCACGGCTAATGAAAAATTCACGGCTAGTCATTAACTGGATTCGAACCCAGGGCCTTAAGCTCTGGAAGTCAGTGCTCACCAACTGAGCTACCCCGCTCCCTACTAGATATAATAGACCTATATTGAAACTGACGTTACTCAGTGGACGCGGAATACGATCAACAACTTTTATTCTACAGTTTTTTCTCTTAGGAAACTCATTTCCAAGCTACAGGGTCATTTATAGTAATTTGTCTCAGTTGTATTTATTTCCGTGGTTATCGATCATAAGACTTAACCAAATTATTAGTTCGACCCATAATTTAACGTTCTTTAATTTCCTAAAGAGTACATTTTTCGATTCGATGCTCCATTTAGGATTTAGAGCTGAAAAAACAGAACGAGAGTAAAACGTTGATTGTCATGTCGGCTTTAGGGTACGGTATTCTTTTACTAGATGAAATTGTGGAAGAAGAATAGTGTCTTCTTCACTATTATTTTACTAATTGAATTATTTTAGTATGTATATATTAAAACTTCTATAATATTTCTTCAAAATTTCAAGAACCAACTTGCTTATCTTGAAAGGAGTCATTTATCTTAAGTTGCCTCGAAGATATTCCTATCCTGGAGCAGACTATATTGAATTTGCGGTTCGCAGACTTGACAGACACTCTTCCAGACTCAGAGGACCCCGCAGACGGTGGTAGGGGAACAGTTGACGTCACTGGAAGCCGATATAAGGCAGCGACAGCCCAGCGAGTCCAGCAGTTAAAGATGTTCTTCGTCCTCTGTATCTCTGTCGTCCTCGGCTTTGCGGCGGGACAGTTACGTACGTATCATTGTATATATCAACAATAATAATTATGTATATATCAACAATAATAATTAGGTATATATCAACAATAATAATTATGTATATTTCAACAATAATAATTATGTATAAATCAACTATAACAATTATGTATATATCAACAATAATTATTAAAATATTATTACAACTATATACTCCGATTTAAATATATTATATAGTATTTACTTATATAGGTTTGCCGACAAATTTTTCTTCCTAATTTAAAAATAAATTCTGTTAATTATAATTTTTTTAAGAATGAAAAAAATTAATGATTGGCCGTTCAATTTGAAGATCTTCTTCTCCTTCACGTAAAACTAATGTTCACACCCTTCCGAAATTTTAGGAGAAAAAAGTTATACAGAAAAAGAAAATTTATTTTTGAATAATTCAAAAAGTATAAATTTTTTCTTGATTGTGCCGTTGTTTATTTGAATTATTAATAAATTCTCTACAAAAAAAAAAAAATAAAAATCAACTAGAAATATCTTATTTTGGAAAAATTTCTATCGACCAAAGGAGCAAATTGGATTCAAATATTGTTTTAATGAAAAACAGAGTTGAAAATTGTATTTCGCACTTCGAAAAACCACTTAAAAACGAACTTTTATAGCAATTGAAAAATATTTTTTTTTTTGCACCAAATCCCTAGTAGATTTTTTTTTTCTCGAATATCACAAAAAGTGTGATAACTTCAACATGTTTCCACCTATTCACATAAAAAGCCAACAAAACATATAAATTCCCTAAAAAAACAAAAAACAATCATGAAAATCAGATCATTTTTTAGCAAAAATGCAACCTATGGGAATGTACGCATATTTTTGTTTATTATCATGAATACAATAATGTGATCCCACTGAGAAAAATAATTTCATTTATGTAATAACACATTGCACATTTATCTAATAACTTATTTCTATATTTGTTTAGTCCAGAAAAACCTTGGTTTGTGATTCTCTCACATATTAAGAATATATAAATTTATTATTGAAAATATAAAAGCCCTATCGATTTTATTTTATTAAAAAAAAAAAAATTGTTTCTGTAATAATTCTAACCACACAGACATAAAATCTGTATTTATATTTTGTTCTAAAGGGACAACAGTCCCAGAATAATAAAATATTTTTCATTTTTCATTTCATTTCATTTCAATATTCGAAGTGTCCAATGGATCATATAGATAATATAGATTTTATATTATATAAAAATATAACTTACCGCTTACCTTTCCTAAAGATTTTTAGTTCGTTGAAGATTATCATAAATAGCAATTATTTTTAAAACTTAAACCATGAGATGTGTCCCCAGAACAACCATATCGTTCGATAAAAAACGAAAACTAAAATAAATCAAAGAATGTTTTTTTATTTATTTAGAAATATAATACTCTGTCACGCGGATAATAATTATAGTGAGATATGACCACATTCACACTACATATACAAGGAACATAAAATTAAATAATAACTAAATCAAAAACAAACAATTATGTACAATAAAAAATAAAATAACCCTAAAGATAAGTATATTAAAAACATAAAAACTCAGTCATACCTATATACAATATGTACAATCAGGTAGGGAACCCCAAGCCCCCTCCAATTATAGAGGGAAAACAGGAATCCAAGAGATCCCTGCTCTACTCTCTCAACCACGTCACAGGTGCTAAAGCCAGTGGAGATTGAGCGAGAGCGCTTTAGCCACATACACTATGAGAGAAAAATCTGGCCATTGTCAGAACTCCAAGATATATACTACAAAATATTTTTGGGAAATTGCCACTTCAACCTTCGAGGAGGATTGTAGGGATGAGTAAAACTAGATAGGGATTGTGCAAGCGGATTTGGACGATTTGTAAGGTTCTGATAATTTTTCAGAGATAAAGTCTAGGACAAATGTTAAGGTCATGATGTAGGGTTTTGTTGGTTGACCAAAGAATTAAGATATATTTCGAAAATTTTACATTTTAAGGCTTTAAAACTCCGGGTCCAATATGTTCCATTCGATGTCCGGGTAAAAAATTTTAAAACAAAATTTATCTCGTCTCGATTCGTTATCTTTGAAAACATTTGAGTTTTAAAGTCTCTCAATTTTATCAATGGCTTATTAAAGTTGTTTAAAGAATTTAAGGACCTGTATTGCGGTTCGTCACTTTTCCAAGTAATTTCTGATAAATGATTAGCTGATCCCACTGGAAAATATACAGTAAAAAAATAAGACAGCTATGTTTGAACTAACTTTCTATTATTGTACACGCTCAAGATCTATTTGGTGTAGAACAGCTGATTCTCTCACATACTAAGGATATAGAAATATATTACTAAAAACATAAAAGAACTATCGATTTTTTTTTTATTTATTAAAAACTAGGAGATACCCTCTGTCCGCCTAACGGCAAACCAACCTCCATTTTACAAATTATACAACTGTTCATTTAATTGAACTACTCGTTACTCAAATTGTATAACTTTAATTTACGTGTATTCTATAGTTCAGATTGTATTATTTTTTATAAACATAATCAAAATAAACTGAACGAAACCATAGTTCGGAAATTTTTTTAAAAAATCTATATTATACATCGCGCCTCATTGACAATTTATATTATTATATAACTAGTAGGCCCGTGCTAAAAATTCGCACAGCATATAGTTATCAAATGACAAATTAATAATAAAATAAAATAATGCAACGCATCAAAAGATAAAGGAATCAATTGTTACTTTATTCATAAATATAATCGACAAAGGGAACAAAATTAATTTAAATCTTCATTTTTGTTTGGAACCAACATATTTACAAATTTCAATAAGCTGTATCTTTGCAAAAAATTGTCTAATTTCAATGATTTTTTTCCCCTTTTGTAGACAATTTAGTAATGTTTTATATAATGATGAGTATGGCCAAGGGAAAAGTGTGTAATTTTTTAGTTATTCGCAAATAAAGTTTCTTTTCTTTCATAACTTGTTTGCCTGAATTTTCGGGGTGATTGGACTATTTTGCCCGCCTAAAGGAGAAGGAAGCCTTCGAAATTGGTGGCTCAATCTTGAGATTTGGTGAAGAATTAACGATGGTATGGCTTGCCGATTAAAAACACCATCGATAAATAATATAAACTCCTCCTATCTCGATCATAGATACCTCAAGTTGACGAAATGAGACATGTATCCAATGACAGTACTACAATTAACGTCAGGTTGCGTGGATGCGAATCCCATGTCTTGCGTTATCTCGAAAATGGTACGTTTTGGGGCTTGAAAATGCAGGATCCGATAGTTCCGAAGGAATCAAAATCTTCAAAGTCCAATTTGTCCCGCATCGATCTACAGACCTACCACCGTTCCAGTATTGAAGCCTAGCAAAATGTTTGTATCGACTTTATTTATTTTAGAAAGAAAAACAAAAGCGGAGAATACGATTCGCTAACCCCCCGTGAAATTCTGAATCCAACGGTACCCCATTCATGGTATTTGAGCATGACAGGAGCTTATATTTGGTACAAAACCGATTTCGAGCCTTACTGTAATAATATATGTGTGGATTACAATTATTCTTATTGCCAATTTGTAACTATAATACATATTTAACTTGTCTAATTTAAGACTTTTATTTATAATATTTTCATTGTTCGTTATATTTGGTTTCCTTTTCTATTTATTAATAATTATAATTATATCACAATATAATATAATAATTAATATATTGTATTCAAAGGGATACAATAATATGTCTAGGTCGAAAAATAACTGCTGTCCTACGTAAAATCAAACTACCACTTCCAGATGAATAAATAAAACCATTTCTCGTACAAATTTGTAGTCAAAAATCTTTTTTTTTTATTAGGAAAGTATTAGGTAACAGAAGCTCAACATATATGTAATTCAATGAATATCTAGGAGAGTTCCTGTAACCTCTTACTCTCCTAATACTAAAATAAAATAAAATATGACATACACTAAAAACTTTTTTTATAAAATAGAGAGATATCAAAAAGTTTTTTCTATATTATCCAAAGTGTCCAAGGCTATAACTCCATTTAGTTTTTCAATAGATTTTTATTTCGTCGAAGACTATCATAAAGAGTAATATTTTAATTTATAAAACTTAAACAGACGATAAGCATTCTATGCTAATCATATCATCTTTTACCTCGAATACCACGATTTATCTCTAAAACGGTAAATTTTAGGGTTTTAAAACGCAGGATCCGGTTTTAAAACCTTATTTTTTTTGTATAACCTTTTTTGTAATATTACTAACGTTTTAATTTTAAAATTGGGGTTTACTTATCCATGAAATATTCTTTCGTTTAATACCTCATCGATGAAACTCCATCGCTCCTGAGAGCCGGAAAATGGATCTACGAGTATACTATAACGTATTATATATAGTGTACATTTATAATTAACAATTATTAATATGACTTTAAAAGAATATGTCTATAATGAATTAAAAATACTTATTACATTCAATCTTTAATTAACTAGGAGGAACTTTTCCGAGTTACTTGAAATAATTATTCTAAAACAGTTCTAAAGCTTATGTAAATGCTTGCCCCTAAATAGCGGACATCTTATGTTATCTCCAACTTCCTCCAGTTTTCCAGTAATTAACTATTATCAGATTGAAGAAATTGATAAGAACCATCTTAGGACTTCTCCGACTACTTTAGAGAGTTGAGTAGATTTTATCTTCATCTTCTAGATCAGTTCTATAGAGTGCTATCAATGGGAAGTTTCTCTACTTGAAACATTACAAGTCATTATATTTCTTCACATTTACTGGTTGTGTTTTTACTTTAATGCAGTTGTGGATTTCATGAATCAATAAAAATAAAAAAATCACTTCTTCAAGAGCATTGAATGAACGAATGAACCTCTTGGACATTATATCCTAATCTATCGAACGGTACATCACTCGTAATGAATTAAATCCTTTGATAGTAGGACCATTGAGGAGAGCACCCTAACTTGGGTTTTGAAAATCTCCAGAGAGCTCCTTAGTTAGCAGGGACTAGAATAGTTTTTTTTTAAGGATTCATAACAAAAAAAAAAAAAAACATAAATACATTTTATAAATTTTAATTATTTATAATTATAATAAATTCCTGTATAGAACAATTTATTTAAAATAAAAAACGCTGCAAATGATTTCACAATGGTTTATTATCTCCAAACAATTATACATCTAAAGTAACATTACCTTCCGAGTTACAAAAAAAAAAAAGGTGATTCCAATAATTAGAGTAAACTGTTTTTCTTTAATCATTAGTAATATGCTAAAAAAAAAATAGCATTATTTCAGTAACAGATTTAAAATTTAAAAAAACAAACCAAGGATATAACATTTGGAGAAGAACACATAAAAACAAGTAGAGACCATATCTTTGCTCCTAATTGTCCGATTTTAACGATTTTTTTTTTTGTTTTTTTAGGAAATTTCATAAACTTTTAAAAAACCATAACACAAAAATGTAAAAACTTTTCGAGTTATTCGGAATTTAATTTTAACATCCCTCGTAACTTTTTTTTGAGCTTAAGTATGTTATACAGATAAATTTAAAGGGCGTAGAGAAAATGACTTTAGCGAAGTTTCATTGAAATCTGTACGTTCGTTTAGGAGCTGCAGTCTATAGCAACGCAGGTTTTTCAGCCGCCATTTTGAAAGTAAAAGGCGGATAGTAATGTCGATGAAGGAGGACCATCTTCAGGTGACCTCTGATTGTGTATCAAAATTTGAAAAAAATCGGTCCAGTGGTCTCGGAGAAAATGCGCGAACGGCGGACGGCGTACGGACAAAAAAATTTGTATTCGTTTTTCGAATTCTACGCGTCTTGAAACGTGAAACCTCAAATTTTGAGAGGGGGTTATGTTTTTGAATTTTTTGGTCGATCACAATATTTCATTATTGAAAATAATAAACCAAAAAGCATTTTTTCAATGATCGAAGTTTGTCAACTCTAGTACATATGATGGGAGATAAATAGTCAATACGCGGTCAATTTTCATGTTGTTTATTGTAAACATTTCAACGCAGACTATTCATTATGGCGACGGATCTCCTCCAAAAGGTTTATATTATGTTTAAAAATAAGGAGTAACAATTAATATAATGACTGTAAAACGAACAATATACTATTTCATCTGAAAAAAAAATTAGAAAAAGTTATGTCTTCCATTTTTTTAAAGTTATGGCAAAACGATACTCGCTCCCTCTACAATTTTTGTTATTGGGAGAGAGAGATTGCCCATTTAGAAAAAAAATGAAAAAAAATCCATCTAATTAATTTTAGTAAACAATTTTTTCGGGAAATTGATCAGAGAAATAATTAAAATACGATTTTTTTTTATGAACTAAAGCAATGTAAACGGACACCTGAACCATAATAAAAATCATCGTATAAAATTCAATATAATTTGACGATTTTTTTCTCTCGGAAATTTAACAATCTTTCAAAAAATAAGCTAAAAATTTTTCATCATGTTTTTCTCTTATTGTTCAGTAAAAAGCATTAAATCCAATTTAAATAATTATGCTAAAATATAATACTAAAAGGTCGATCGAAGAAATTTTTTAAAAATGTAAAATTAAGGGATAAATTATTGTAAGCTAGAATTACGACTGACTTATTTATTGTTTTCAATTTTTGTTACTATTTTAAATTTTTTATTTGATATAAAGACATGGGCATCTTTCAGAAGATAAAATATCAAAACGGGAATGATATTAGCAACACAGCGAAGGATTATTCGAAATTAATGAAAAAGCTGTCCCATTTGGAACCGCAGAGGGTATTTCTTCTAAAATGTAGAAAATACAATATGTTTCCACCAAACATTTTAGATAGCACTAAGAACATTTATAAAATTATTTCTGACAGTGCTCAGTTCATAAAACCGCTAGAGAATATTATATTGAGAACACAGAGCTCAATTTTAAACTTAGAAATAAAATAAATGTGTTAAACTCTGAAATATATAGCATTCTTGTAGAACTTTCTGACAAAATTGACCGAGAGTTGTATTACAAATTAACTTATGATCAAGAGAAGCTCTACAGAAGACAACGTAATATATATATATATATATATATATATTATATATATATATATATATATATATATATATATAAAGAATTAAGTGACCTAATTCCCAAGATCTACGTTAATCTTGCATTCTAAAAGATTACGACGCTTTTCTGAATAAACGGGCGTTGATACCTAATTATTTTAATATAATATCAGATCTAGAATTATTAAGCTACAGTAAATGTATTTAAGGTTATAAACATATGCTTTAAGCCCCATTAAAATATTTTTTTTTAACAATGCCATTGCCTTGATTAGGTGGTTTTTAAATGATTGATTTTTAAAACTTTAAAAAAGTTTACATTTAATTAGTGAATTCCATTTAATATGAGAAAATTGGAAAAATGTATTTTTTTTTTAACCTCTACGAGATGTAGAATGAAATATTGATTTTTTTTTTTTTTTTTTATATCATGTGGCTCTTATCCTCATTGAAAAAATCTAAATTCCCAGTTTTAAAAGGTTTCCTTTAAAGTACCTTTATTTAATTTGGTTTATTTGATAAAACATAATAGATTTTACAAATGTTTGTTAATTCCCGCTATCAATAATGTGTTTTTTCAATGAAAAAGATATAAATTAATTTAATACTAAAAGATTATTTATATATTTTTTTATTTTTATTTATTTATTATTATAATAAATAGATATTACAATTTCCTATTCCTCGCTATGATCCCATCTCACCGAAGATTGGATATTGTTTTTAAGCCTATCATGGCAGATCTTTTCCCCATCATTAGCGCGCTCTAACGACCAAGATGTTATCAACAAACACGTCTTCGCCGGCTGCATCCTGCAACATTATCTCCTTATAAACATTACCTTTTCTAAACAGGTCTTGTGTAAATCGAGTTGATATTATATCGATGTATGGAAACCTTCAGTTCACCAGCGAGTTCATCTCATTGCGATTTCGAATTTTTAAAAATTATTTTATAATTTCGTTATTAAATATATATAGATTGCTACTGCAAAATCTTCGGATATTTCTTTGCCAGTTACAAAAGGATATTATAAAAACAATGGAACCATTGTTAAGCGGTCAAATCGTTCGTTTTTTTTTTCTTCTCCCAGATTCGTTCTGTTGCTTCATACCGTTGATTGATAGTACCCTATAATAGTTACCATTTGCCGTTAAAAATTCTTTACTTAATGTAACGTCACAATTTTAATGTTTTTCGACGAGAATATTTTACGATATACTTCATAATTAGAGATTTTATCCTAACATTAGTTAAAACTGAACTGAGAAACATTGTTAGAGTTATCTTGTTAACTTAATAAGTAAAGAAAAAAAAACATTCAATATATATATATATATATATATATATATATATATATATATATATATATATATATATATATATTGAATGTTTTTTCTAATATATATATATATATATATATTCAGGGTGTGCTGTCAGTAGAACGATATATTTAAACTTGTGATAATAGTATACATAATGTCCCAATTTCCAGCAGAAATGTAGGTAATTTAAGGATTTTTTTAATTGACGAACATCCCTAACCAATCCAACACTGTCATCACCACCTATGCCGATGACACATGTATCCTATCAGTTATTAACGATCCATCTATTGCATCCCAAACTCTTCAATCACACATCACAAGGCTTGAAAAATGGTGTCAAAACTGGAGGATTCAAATAAATTCCAATAAATTCCATCAAATTACCTTTACTCTTCATCGTAAATCTATGACTTCCTGTCCTACAGTATCCTTCAACAATAGCCCACTTATTCCTGTTGAACGAATCCAATAACTAGGACTCTTCACCTGGAAAAACGACTCACTTGGAATCCTCATACCTGACTGAAACGACAAGAAAAAAGCTCGACGTTCCCGACTACTTCAACACTTACTAGACAAACGCTCTAACTTCCAATTAATTACAAAATACTCATATATATTACTATAATAAGGCCTATTTGGGCTTACGGAGTTGAGCTATGGGGCTCCACTAACCCATCGAATTCCTCTCGTATCCAATCCTTACAATCCAAAATCCTTCGTAAAATCCTCAATGCTGCTTACTTTGTTACAAATAAAATTATCCACAATGACCTTAATATTTCTTATGTATCAGATTTGGCCCAATCCAGATATCTATCCTTCCATAATAAACTTCATAACCATCCCAACTCTCTTGTTTCTAACCTTGCTTCGTATTCAATTCCTGATAACCCTCCGAGGCGTCTGAAAAGAAGATGGCCACGTGATCTCCTAATATAGACATATTATTAGAGTGCTACCAATGGGTAGTCCCTCAACATGTGTTTCATGTTATTATACCCATGTACGAATTTACTAGATGTATTTTTTTTTTATACAGTTGTAAATATCATATGAATAATAATAAAATAAATAAAAATGTTTTTCGACGAGGTTAGTTTTTGATATACGTTATAATTATAACTTTTACCCCAACATTAATTAAAACTGAACTGAGGAACATTGTTAAAGTTATCTTGTTAACTTAATAAGTAAAGAAAAAACAAACATTCAATGTAATCAATGTAATCAGCATAAGAATCAGAAGAAACAGCTGATGCAATTTCTATGATTGCGACTTTATACATACATACATACACATATATATATATATTGAGGGTGTGTTGTAAGTAGAAGGAAATATTTAAACTGATGATTATAGTATACATAATGGCCCAATTTCACACAGAAAAGTAGGAAATTTAAAGAATTTTTAATTGACGAACTAAATGCTCCTAATTCTAATATTTACGATTAAAGTAAAGAAACCTGCTTAAATGCTTCAATTATTTTCATGAAAACGTAAATATTAGGATTGAATAATATTAATCAATGAAAAATATAACAAATTTTCCATTTTCGGTACCTTAAGTCCGAAAAATTCCCTCTTGTAGATCAATCAGTACCCAGATGTTCCTAAATCAATTTTATCAGATCCCATCCACTAGCTCCGCTTAGGGATGCCCAACCCATATGATGAGCTAGTATATCCAAAATGGCACATTTAAAATTGCCTAAAGTAGAATAAATTTTTGGGAATTATGTACAAATAGACTGGTTTCAATTTGCATTCAACAATTAAAATTAATGTGATAATTAAAAATCTGGTGCGCTCAACACACAACTTTCACTTACCGCTCAACTTTTGCGTTACGAAAAAATGTTAAATATAACTTTTGAAAGAACTTAATTGAATAGAGGAGAAAAAAATAAAAATGCTTATCAAGATCGAAAATGAATCTCCGGAAATACTAGTCAGAAGGTATACGTGTAATATATCGTTGGTAAGCGGAGAGTTTTAGAAAAAAAAAAACAATATTTAATATAGAAAGTTAGAGAGAGTGACGAAAAAATTATAAATAATAATTTTTGAAAACTAATATTATTTAACGTTAATCACATGTTTTCAAGTAAATTAAATGAAATTTATTAACTAAGTGTAAACTTTTAAAATATTTATAAGTTTGAAAAAAGTACTTTTTAAATCCACCTAATCAAGGCAATAACATTGTTAAAAAAACTATTTCATTGTATTTGGATGAAAGAAGAAGTGAAATATCAAATCATTTCATTTATGTATAAAGCATATATATATTTATAACCTTAAATGCATTTACTGCAGCTTAATAATTCTAGATCTGATATTATATTTAAATAATTAGGTATAAACGTCCGTTTATTCCGTGAAAAATCATGTAACTTAATAAAAAATTAAATTAGTGAATAATGTGATGAATTTTCCCTTTGTGAAATTCCAGAATTTCACTTCTTGTGTCTTCCTCTAAAGTACCTTCAATTCGGTTTATAGTAAATAATAACTATTTCTCATTGTTAGGGGTTATGAAAAAAATGCTAAATATAACTTTCGAAAGAATTTGATAATTGAATATAGGAGAAAAATAAATGGATAAGCTGGGTTAAAAATGCAATTCAAAATTTTATGATAGTCCAACATGGCTAGGAAATAATTTCTGTTCAAAGTTGAGCGGTAAGTGAAAGTTGTGTGTTGCGCGCACCAGATTTTATTGCTTTATTCCATTAAATTTTTAATTAGATAATAATCCTATACAAATCCTGAGGAAGTTACACTGATTTACCAGACTAACGTTAATTACATGAAAACGAAACCAGTTGAGATGAGTTGTTCTTCATCCTATTGTTATTTTGTATTGAAATACTTCAAAGTTATGAAATAAAAAAGTTATTCCAACAGACTACAAATCTTTTAAAACATAAATGAGTAGAGTCAGTCATTAGGAATGCCAAGACCATCTTGAAACGAGTCATTGATTTCTAGGACTTTACTCTACAGTACCTTGGTAGAGTGGGTCGAACCATTCACCCGTTGAAAAATAGGAAAGCTAGGAAACGTGACCTCCACACTTTTAAGGATATCGGTTTACCTAAAACTCATTTCATTTAACGTCTGTCAATGCTTTAGTATTTCATTATTTTTAAAATAAATACTTGTACAAACATGTGTCAATGTCATACAAAATAAAATATAGAATATTTAATAGTTGACCGTTGTATTATTAAGGAAAGACATCTCTTTAACACTAATCATACCAAGACTTAATATATACCTATTTCTACCATAGCGGGTCAAATGACCCGACTTTATGTTTCATGCTTGAATGTATGAAATATGGATGTTAGGAAGGAAATAAAAATATAAATTAAATTTATTATGATTAAACAAAATAGTATGTTGAGCATTTCTATTAAAAAAGCAAAAAATAAAAACTTTTAATTCATAGTTCATCGCAGTGGTGCTCTTCCAGGTGTGCCACCTACTTGCATTTGTTGCCAAACAGATCCATCATTCGCAACACTTTCTTCATTTATTTCTACTTCACTTTCTTCCGAACTTGTGAGTAATCTTATTTTTTTTCGGCAACTAAATACATTCACAATATTTTCCTCTTCATCGTCAGTATCTGTAGAATCAAACTCATTTTTATTTGCAACCGATATATCTTCATTTTCAGAAAATTCATCTTCACTAATTTCTGAAAACTCTTCGCCAATATTATTTATATCTTCTAAGAACTTGTACTGGCTTGTTTGCTTCGACATTTTTCTGGGTAAAAAATGATCTGTATTACTATAGCTATCAAAATATAAGCTAGGTACTTACCAAGACTTTCAATTTTTGGCACTTTTTCTTACACTAAAAAGCTATTTTCAATCTAAAGTTTGATATTTTCTTGAAATTATACTGAGCTATTTTCGTTGAACTACTTTACGCAACAGTCTTTGGAAGAATGTGCAACTTACTGACTACAAATATGACTAGATAATCTCATAAAACAAAAAAATTCTCTCCGGGTCAAATGACCTGTTGTGGTAGATATCGGTATACAACAAGGATTACTCAGAATAAACAAAACAAAACAAAACAAAAATATTTTTATAACTGTACATTAATTACTTAAAAAAGGCCATGAAGTCAAATGTGCAAACGCAATAAAATTATACGTGCATTTTCAATGGAAAAGTTCAAAATGGGTCATTTGACCCGTTATGGTATGTTTAGTGTTAAGCCATCTCGTAAAGACAATCGTCCGGGGTGGCCATAAATAGACTAAATAGTGGCAAAACTATTTTATTAAAAGCCAACGTTTCGACCCCGACTTTGTAGATCTTCTTCAGGGCTAGAACGGACAAAATACAAAAAGATATAGAGAATTGTGGAATGAAAATATCGTTTCGTCCCCCCAATATTTGGAAGAATGTAAATATTATCAAAATCAATAACAATTTATCAATCTACATGAATGAATTAAATATGTTAACTAAAATAAATTAAGAAAATAGAAAAAGTTGACAGTTAGGCTAAGACCTAGAAGTAGATACGCAAGGATTGGTTGGTTATTGTATAGTAAACCAAAAACTGTTGGTCTTCAAGGCCGTTAATTAAAATCATGTATTATTATATCTTCTGGATGTGAATAACAGGAATTAAATTAAATTAAAAAGATTTAAAATGCACGTTAAGGTTAAAGTTGTTTACGGTTATCAAAGTTTAATTATTTACAGTTAACACGTTAAGGGCCAGTTGCTCCAACTCAGTAAAGCTTAGATCAAATTTAACCTTGATCGGTCGATCTTAGAAAACTTGGTTTAATCTTAGATAACGCTTAATCTAAGCTTTATAGAGTTGGAGCAACAGGTCCAACAAAAAGTGAAATAAAAACAAATAAATAAAGCAAAATAAAAAAATGTGGTGAGTGTTGCGTGAGAGGTTCAGAGATTTTTAAAGATTCTTTCTTCAGAGAGAAAACATATGCTTTTCCTCATGATTTTTCCATTATTTCCCAAAGCAGCTGATGTGTTTGCTGATATTCCTCTTTTGTTTAATTCTCTGATGTAAAATGCCCAACTCTTGAAGATATGGACCACTGTAATTCTTTCTCCACAGTTCCGACAAATGGGCTGTTTTTTTTTGTTTTTTTGTAATTAAGTGAAGGTGCGTAAGCCTTTGTATGACCTATTATTAGTCGCGTAAGGACAACTTCCTCTCTGCGTTTACTGCGACTGGAACTGCTCCATGGCTTCGATTCATTTTTTATCACCTCTAATTTATTTGCAATTTTAATTTATTTATTTATCATTTTTAATTTATTTGAGGATTCCTAAAAGATTAATATTTGATGTACCGAATGGTGAACGTCCGAGGGGTCGACCGAAACGAAGGTGGGAAGATTGCATTAAAGCCGATCTGAAGGGACTAGTTTTGGACGGCGAACGATGAAGGGATGTGTGTAATATTGGTGGTGTCGGAATCGAACCTTCGGGTTCGCTAAGCCTTTTATTATTATTTATTATTATTATTAATTTATTTGGGGGGACTGCAGTCCCCATAGTGTTTCAAATCTAGATGCATGGCCTCTTTCAGAGGTCGAGCCAGTTCAAACGCAGCAAAGAAAGCTTTACCACGTCCTGGAAGAGTAAGAGCTTCTTTTGCTGCTCTGTCAGCCATTTTGTTCCCACCAATGCCTACATGACCGGGAGACCATAAAAATATACTAATGTAAAAGGTAACTACTAAGGTAAAAGACAGGTAATATATTTATCGAAGATCACGTGGGGAATAGCGGAAACAGGTTGGAGTTGACAGTAGTTCCCTTCAAGCCCACACCTCATCCACCGCTTCCTTAATAGTCCATTGTGCTTTCACGACCTCTATCGCAACTAATTATTTATGCTTACCGCCGAAGACATCCTGTTCATTTCCTTCCATGCGGGTCCATTCGTGGCCAATGTGATATTCATGTTCTTCCTGCATAATCCATCGAATATTCATGGCATTGGTTCGTTCAGCAATAAAGTTTTGAAGGGGCTTTTTATAGCAATTGCCATTTTGAAATAGCCAGTACTAGTATATTATTGGTACCTCTCCTTCGTTCGAATAATGAATAGAAACATCTTATTAAATGAAATTACATATTTTTGTTTCTCTTACTCATAAGTTCGTCAACCTTTTTCTTATATACACTTTAAAAAGGGACTGAACGTATATGTATATATATGTATATATATATATGTGTATATATATATATATATATATATATATATATATATTATATAAAAAAATATATGGACTGCAAGCAGGGATGCTCATCCTTCCTCCCCCAAGGTCGATGGCGCAAGATCTCCCCTGCTCTCCTGCCAAGATATTTTACTGCTCACCTTTTCTTAAAAAAAGAGCAAGCTAAGGTAGAATTAGAAAAATCGTAGTTCATATACAATTACACTTGCTACGGTATGCTCCATGTTTTTCTCCCTATCCCTTAGTCCGAAAATTCATAACTCAGTCGAAATAAGCCCCCTCAAAAATTTTGATGGCACGATTTGCGCCACGAATGCCCCTTCTGGGCACCCCTCACTGTAAGTAATTATAGTTAAGCTCAGAATTGAAAATCGTTTAAACTTAATTTAATTAAAACGTTGGAAAACACCAATGGATTTTTTTTTTCAACATTCACCTCCTATTTTAAGCTTCGTTTCTTTCACACTGTCACAAATAAAAATAAAAATCACCAACAGTTTGTTAAGTATTTGGAAGGTTTATATATTTTATTTCCTATCAACTACGATACTTTATTATTTATTGAATATTAACACAATCTGCAACAATCAAGAACAGCAGAGCCAAAAGTATCCACTCACATAGTATATACAAACAAGAAAAATGAATGAAAGTAATTAAGAACAAATTAAAAAAATTAAATAAATATATAAAAGTAAATTAAAAAGGAATAAACAGAATATAAATTAATAATAAATAGTAGTAAAGAAAGTATAGTGATAAAAGTAGGTTATTTTTCCAAAAGTGAGGCTTTTTCATCTATCTTTTCCAAAATATTTTCTCCTAAGTTCCGCCAGAACAGGATTTACACCAAGGAAATGCACGATATTTTCTATTTCATTCATATTTCATAATGAACATAATTTATTATTTGTTTCGTAATATACCCTGCAGTTTAATTTTATTAGTTCTCCTCTCCTAGGTGTTCCTATATAACCTATCCTTCGCAGATGATCAGGCCATCATTGCACAGGACGCAGGAGATGCTGGATATATGTTAAGAAAATTAATTGAGGAATATCAGCAGTCGGGACTAGTCATTAATGCAGAGAAAACAGAACACATGACATTCAATAATGAGGATATAGAACTGAATCCAGGAGGAGTTCTAAAAACAATTAAACATTTTAAATATCTTGGTTCTATAATTGAAATAGATGTATGAAGGTGCATGTGATGTGGAAATGAAATGAAAAATTTCAGATGGCAAAAAGACCATATCAATGCTCAACTCGGCATCATGGAACCGGAACATTATCCCCAAAACAAAAAATAGTATAGTACTGAGCATTATGAAATATGGGTCAGAAACATGGACCTGAAAAAGCAACCTCACGAAGAAACTACTAGCCACCGAAATGGACTACTGGAGAAGGACTACGGCGGGAATATCCAGAATGAAGAAAAGATAGAGGCTAAAAGAACCATTCTGGAAGAGATTGAGATAAATCGCCTGAACTGGTATGAACATTTGAAAAGAATGCCTGAAGGAAGACTACCCAAAGAAGTCCACTTACTAGGGAAAACTAGGGAAAGAAGAAGACGAAAAAGACCAAGGAAGACCTGGGATAACGAAATGGAGGAATCCATGATGGGTCATGGAAGAATGGAAGTTAAATAGGACATTATGGAAAGACGCCATTCAAGGTTTGGGTTAGGGAAACCCACTATTAGTGGGTGTTGAACATGAAACTCCTAATAAAAAAAAAAAGGTTCCCCTATGGCCTTAAATATCTATTTTATTATTGTTTCATTATATTTCTTATCGAAATAACTGTTTCCTGATATATCATGATCCTCACTAGCGGATCCAGGATTTAATTTTGGGGGGGCTTCAGCCCGAAAGATTTTTTTTTCATATACATATAACGATAATTAATTTGAAAAAAAAAAGGAAAGAAATTAACTACCTATATGAAATAGTGTTTAAGTGGTTCTTGAAGTCTTATTAAATATAATTACACGAACAAGAATACTTTGAGAGATAGTATTTAATACTTTTTTCTGTAAAACATGGTTATATTTTACCATTTTGGGGGGGAGCTTCAGCCCGAAAGTCCCCCTCCCCCCCATAGATCCGCCTGTGATGATCCTGATAAGTTTTTGTATATATTAGCTCATTCACTGAATTCATTCACGCTCTAAATGGATGTAATTAGATGAAATTGATTTGAGACCATCTAAAAAAGAACGTGCATAATGTATGAAAATTTCATGAGCGTCAGGCTAACGCTAACAATACTTACCAAATGATTCGAGAATACGGACACGGAACCAAAATGGTTTATTGATTTGAAAAATGTAAAACCCGAATAGAAATTTTAAATTCTAAGCACAATTAAAATTGTTAACCTCCTGCACGAATACAAAGTCTCCACACCTTCGGTAGTGACGAAGCAATAACAAATACAATACTTATCTACATTAATTTTTAAATAGCCGTGCGTCGAATTTTGTTTAAAGAATTATGGAGCAACTGACATAACCTTAAAATATTTTTGGAACGGATGAAGTATTGTTTCACTGGAAAGAAAGGTGACTGCCCAAGATGAATATTCAACGCTCACGTTTTATGCAATGCCCCAGCGTTGACACAAGTTTTCAAACCTTAAATGAAGTGTGAGCTCTTCAGCTGTTTAGCTTTCTTTAGACTGCATTTCTTGGAAATAATTAATTGATAAATTCAACAATTTTTTAAATTATTTTTTAAACACATAATATAGTATAGAAAAAAAATTATTAGTAAAAAAACGTCTGCTAAGTAAGATCAGTATAGTTTCCTTACTGTTTTCATTGGCTAAAAAATATCTATATTACAAGATCTAAATTTTTTGTATGAGAATAAAATCTGTGTAAGAAGCTGTTTTCGGAAATTAAGTAACCACTCAACACATACGGGCCTGACATCCACGAGTTTTATTTAACAGCAAATAGTAAAATACGAAAGAGCATTTGCAGATTGAATATTTGATGATTAGTAATTTAAAAAAAAATTCCAGTGAATACTGAATGTGCATATCGCTACTGTTAGTGCAAAAGATCGTATGTAAAAATTAATATATTCTGCTTTACAGGAGAACATTTTTTTTATTTATTCATGATATTTACAACTGTATTAAAAAATTAAATACATTAAGTAAATTTGATAACAGAAATAATAACATGAAATGACTTGTTGAGAAACTACCCACTGGTAGCACTCTAAAAACAAAATGTATTTACAATAAGAGATCTCGAGGCCATCTTCTTTTCAGACCCCTCGGAGGATTATCAGGAATAGAAGAGGAAGCAAGGTTAGAGACGAGAGGATTCGAATGGTTCTGAAGTTTATAATGGAAGGATTGGTATCTGGATTGGGCCAAATCGGAAACATAAGGAACATTAAGGTCATTATGGATTATTTTACTGGTGACAAAGTAAGGAGCATTGAGGATTTTCCGAAGGATTTTGGATTGTAAGGATTGGATACGAGAGGAATTCCATGGCTTAGTGGAGCCCCAAAACTCAACTCCGTAAGTCCAAATAGGTCTTATTGTAGTCATGTATATAAGTCTTTTGTAATTAACTGGAAGCCTAGAGCGTTTGTCTAGTAAGTGTTGGAGTAGTCGGAAACGTCGAGCGGTTTCTTGTCGTTTCAGTCTGGTATGAGGATTCCAAGTTACAGGAGAACATAAATACTAATTATTTCTTTATGATTCATTAGTATAATTTCACATTTATACAGAGGGCTTCTGCTATTTTCCATAGTAGCAGACTTCATATATCAATTGCAGACTACATAATGTCAAAAATAGAATACTTTTACATAGGCCATTCGCACTAACAGTAATCATATATACTTAATTGGTTTGTTTTCAGTCGTAAAGTGGATGAAAAAAAAAATATAGGTGAAACTCAACTATTTATTTGTTAGAAGTTAACGAGACCAATACTTTTATTCAGTCAGAAAAAAACTAATTAAATCAAATATTATGTTCCCCGTGATTTATCAATCAAATCAAATCAAGGATTAGTTAAAGTAATTTCGCCTTTTTTTGTGTGTGTAAATCTAGATCTATGAGAAGTATGTTCTCGCAATAATAATTTAATATGCATATCTAAAATTGACTAAAATGTGAAATAATAATTACCACCATTTGTGAACTATTATAAATTATTTTTTTGGAAATTTTAAAAGATGGAGGAATGGTCTTACATTGTATATATTTTTTCTAAACTGGTGAAATGTTCAATGTTGGACCACTTCCAATGGATCGATCTTTATACGACATCATGGACAATTTTATAACTGTTGTACGACCGGTCTTTTCCTTATTTTAAACCTTAGCTTGCTGAGGAACTGGTCTGTTTTATGGCCGATTTTTAAATATAAGCGTTGTTTACTAACTCATCAGAGCGTGTTTTGTTTTTTCTTTAATAACCTCAAATTGCTAGAAAATTATCTATTTTTATTGCTTTATTATTTTAATTTTTTTAATAAGAAACTTTGTTATTCCGCCTCAAAATATAAACAGAACAGAATCTAAAAATAGAAGGAATAGGTCACTCATTATATGATCAGGTTCCTAAACTTTAGAGCTAATTACATCGAATGAATTCGGCACAGATGCGCAGCGATATATGCTGAATTTAAGAACAATCTAATGGATTCCAGCGAAAGGTTAATATTACTAGAAGGTTATAAAACACTATTTTATTTATTAGTTACACATATTCCTGGCTCACAATAAATTTGCCGTCTACTTCGGTATTCAGCAAATATGATATCAATCATAATAAATGATAGCATAAAAAAAAAAGAATAGTAATAACAAAACAAAAAGACAAAAAACAAAAAAAAACAGTAGTATAATAACACACACAAAAAAGATAATACAGCAAGTAGCTCAATGCAATAAGTCCCTTGGTCATCGCCTCAGCAGTCTTCTGGGCGGATTATTTGGATTTGTGGCAGTAGATAGAGCTTGAGTAAGTGGATTGGAATTTAGAGTCAGTCTGTCATGAAAATTATTAAAGCTGTCAGTGGCAGTTGTGATGAAAGGAGTGTCGAGGTCAGTGTGTAACGTAAGGTTTGAAACATAAAAGGGTGCGTCTACAATTTTCCGAAGAACTTTTGACTGGAATGACTGGATGATTTTTATATTTGATTTCTTTGCTATTCCTCATAGTTCGATTCCATATTTACAAAGTGGTTTAATGAGGTCTTTGTAAATAGTTAGTTTATTAGTCACAGATAATTTAGAACGTCTGTCAAGTAGCCTAGAAAGAAGTCCTTAGTATCGCTGATTAAGTTCTTTTATTTTTTGTTTTATGTGGTATGTCAGTCGTTTGTCCAAATGGAGGCCCAAATATCGTACAGTTTTTAAGGTTGAAAACACTAAAAAAAAAAACTAAGGTGTGTGCT
Organism: Nezara viridula; assembly: GCA_928085145.1. Taxonomy (NCBI): domain Eukaryota; kingdom Metazoa; phylum Arthropoda; class Insecta; order Hemiptera; family Pentatomidae; genus Nezara; species Nezara viridula. Next base: position 147,629,733 of record OV725080.1, on the reverse strand, counting down.
TTAGACCACTCGATAGAAGTGAAAACATCAACCAGGCGAGATTATTAATATGACATATAAATTATAAGTAATAGCTCATTGTAAAATGATGGCATTTCCCTCGCTTTCAGTATGCAGGTCCGATTTTTAATTTCTGAGATATTTTAATCCATCTCTTCTTCAATAAAACTCGTTATCATTTGGTTTTCGACACTATTTCTTTTCCTTTTTTTCCTCTCTAACACGGCGTCGCGTTAAGATACAATTTTGAATAGTAGCCAGCAAGTCCAATTCTTAGTTTTTGAGATATTTTAATCAATATGCAAAACACTTCAATTAATCGACTCCAGCCGACTTTACCCGAGCGTTACCCTTTGGAGATATGACGGCTCAATATAATTCACTCACCACAAAAAAGTACAAAACGAGCATTGAAAAATAAAATTAAAGATAAGGAAATAAATACTTGTTGAATTTCAAAACAAAAAATATATAAGTAGAAAATAAACTGAATATAGATATGCAAATTACATTGAGATATAAGAACACTGGGATCATAATGAGCTTACATTTAACAGTCTATCGATCCTAAAATCCTATGAAACTACTGAACCATAAATAAAAAAAACGCTGAGAAATACATCGATGATCTTAGCAACGGACTAATGGATTTCCGTTTACGAACTTGTCCTATCTAACAATTGATGTTATGAACAAACAAAGAAAATGAGAGAAATAAATATTAATTTTTTAGTTTCAATTAGACTTAGATTGAGTATATTATACAACTGTCAACGTATTTACAAATTAAAACTCACAGCCGAATGATTATACAAAGGTATGGGTAGAAATAAATATAAATTATGGTGAATAATAATTATAAATAACTATTAAAGAAATAATATTGAATTATCAGAGATATATTTTTGTTATATATCGATAATATACAAATTAATATCAACAAGTTCCATAAGTTATAAGAGCCAAAGATAAAAAAAAAAATACGTTATTAATAAAATACAATACATTTATAGAAATATGGGATAACATTTCTAACCTCTAAAATTATTTTTGTAATATCGATAATTATTGACCTTGAGATATATTAATGATGTCAACGTATTACAGATTAGGAATCGGGGTCATTTTGAGATAACATTATGGAATATTACTTCCTCACTGCCGAAAAAAAGGAAGCATTGTGTTCGAATTATTTTTGGTTTATTATTTTCAATAATGTGCCATTGTAATCGACCAAAAATTTAACCCATCCTCAAATTTTGAGGTTATACGTTTCAGGCGTACGTCCGCGTATTTCCTCCGAAACTAATGGACTGATTTTTTTCAAATTTGAATTTAAGTTAGAGGTCACCCGAAAAACCTGTGTTGCTATAGACTGTAGCGCCTAAACGAATGTACCGATTTCAATGAAACTTGGTTAAACTCCTCTCGATGCCGTTTAAATTTATCTATGTAACAAACTTCAACGAAAAGAAGCTGGAAAAAAAGTTATGAGGAGTGGCAAATTAGATTTCGAATAACTCAAAAAGTATACACTTTTTGTCGATGTTGTATATGAATATATTTAAAAGTTTAAGAAATTTCCTAAAAAACAAAAAAAAGAATCGCTAAAATCGGAAAACTTGGAGCAAAGATAGATATCTCTAGATATTTTTTGTGTTCTATTGCAAAGGTTATATCTTTTGTTTTTGAAAAAAAAATTAATATTATTACGTTACTGAAGTAATGCTATTTTTTGTTTTTAGTAACGTACTCATGATGAAAAAAAAAAAAATGTTTAGGCCAATAATTGGAATCATCTTTTATTAGTTTTTCTTTCTCACTAGGAAGCTAATGTTACTTTAGATGTATAATTATTTGGAAATAATTTGCAACCTTTTTTTATATATTTCAAAATTATTCTAAAAGCATTATTGTTCATGCTATTACTTTTTTTCTTAACATATCTTCATCATTAAACATTATTTAAACATCATTTTATGTAGTTTCTTTCTTTTTCTTCCAAAGTAATTACCATTATTGAAAAAATAAAATACTGCCTTAACCACGGAGCAAAATAATGCTGTTACGGACAATTGTAAAAGCTCGACCTAGATATTGCCCTAACAGTGCGGGTCTATGGGTCCATGGACCCCCCATATTGTAGCCCCCATAATATTATCAATTAGCTAATCAAAACGTGATAAAGGTCCATCGAGTCATAAGGCTTCTGCTTTCTCCCAGCTTATCAATCATAAAAAAAATACATTAATGAATATGAAATGCATATAATTATATATACTGCATAAAACAGACCGTAGCGATCTGAGATCAGATTACAAACGTATGGTAGAAAAGGAACAATGAAGAGCTGCTCACAGAATCCGGTCAATCAATATCATATGATATGAAGGGAAGGGGGGGCATATAGCTCGGAACAATCCATCTGGAAGCCACTACACCACAATGAAAGTCTCATTAGTAGGCAAACGACCACGTGGAAGGCCAAAAACCAGATGGCTAGATAGAATTAATAAAGATGCAATAGAGCTGCATGCAGACAACTGGAAAGAAATAGCCTAAGAAAGAACGGTCTGGTGGATTTTTAAAAATCCGAAAGAAGTCTGATTAAGGCAGAAAAAGATTTAGGTCCGTAAGGCCTTTTAGGCAAGAAAAAAATGCATTTAATCAGATTATCTGAAATAAAGTGATCAAATATTGATAAGTTATCAATTATTTCTAAAAATGATCATATATTCCAAGTTGAGTCTCTGATTGTGTTGCTAACGAAAACGACTGACTTCGCAAATACCATAAAAGTATGTTCCAGGTATTGAGAGTCGACGTTGTATCCATTCGTTCACTCCAAACAAGTATTAAATGATTTTAAGGGATTTCTATAATAAAAAAGAAAATGGCCGTAAAGAAAATTTCCAGTAACATAATTTTTTTTTTACTGCTAGGTATTCGATATGTGGTTTTCAGAGGATCTTTACATTTCAGAGCCCCATGAGTACCAAAAACGCATTTTTAGTCCTTGGTCTGTTAGTCTGTGCCACCATTATTGCGTGAACAAGTAAACATATTTTGTCTGTGAAACAAATAGCCCTTGGTACAGACACCTTTTCATCAAATTATTAAAATCCGGCTAAAAAATCGTGAATGGATTCATCTCAATCATGGATTCATCATACAAATATTTTATTTACGAAAATTCTCGAAATCGGAGCGTTTTATCTTAGCTGGAGATCGTCAAACTTCGTTTATTTAATCAGGTACTAAAAATTCATGAATAAACATTTGAATCGTAAAATAATATGATCACAAAATCAAGAAAAAATGTGGCCTTCAAAAATATTGGTCCGTTTTACCTTTATAACTTTGTTATTTTGACATTTTTGATGTGGAGGTCAGGGCAAACGGACTAATATTTTTGTAGCACACCTTTTTTTTCTACTTTGTGATCATATTATCTTACGATTCGAGTGAAAAGCAAATAGAATTAAATTAATAAAGAAAAAAAAGGAAAAAATGTAAGGTATTCACATTTTCTAGAAAAAAAAAAAAACCATCGAAATTGAACTAGAATTAACAATGATGCTGCCAGTTCGATTTTTGACACATGTTTTTACTCCTGATATTGGTTTTATTGATGATTTTAGCATATTTAACCTTCGGATCCTTGACAAAACGAATTATTGAGAATCTGTTGTATATACACATATATAATTTTATTATGTTAAAATATTTACCTTATTTATAAAGTTTGCAAACATTTATTTTTTCTATATTACAGGAACCGAACCAGCTAAACAATACTATAGAGAGCTTGGCTGTACTGAGCTAGAAGGGGAAACAAACGCCTACAACTGCAGTAAGTAAACCCGATCGCTTTATCTAATTTATTCTAAATTGTTTATCTTAACTTTAGAACAAGCCTAGGCAATATATTTACCGATAAGGAGGTGTAGAGGTGTAGCAAAGATATCTTGCGCAACTCTGTTTGAATCTATTTACTCCAGGAGAACTTGCTGTAATTCAAACTAGTCAAATGTCAGATGTAAACATGTTAGTCCACGATTTTGTAATCCAAGAAAAAAGAAAAGAACAAAAAAGAAAACTCAAATTATAAACTTCTTCGTTGGAGATTTGGAATCTCTAGGATTTCCTTTTTTCTATTTAACGCTATAAAGTTGAAAAAATATTCAGTTATATAGGTATAATCTCCATTTAAAAAAACAACACCTTTTTGCACCACGAAATTTAATTGTTCTAGTTGATAGGGGTCGGTACCAGTAATAGAAATACCTCAGCAAAATTCTAAAATCTGTATTTAAGTATAAAGATGACGATAAAGATAAGATAAGATAAATGTTCAACTTAACCATAGAAAAACTTTTAGTAGGAAGGTATGAAACACATTGCTCTCAAGAGCACTGTAGAAAGAACAATGATAGGCATTTTAAAATTTTCTTTTGGAAACTTTGTTCATTTTCATCAATCTAAAAATAAACTGGAACCTTTAAATAAACAAGGAAGCTTATTATTTGCATTTGAAGTCCAATTTGTTCATACTACTAGGATAAAAAATATTTTTAAAATTTGGAACCAAAGTCACAGTTCACACTTGAAGCTATTTCGTTATCTCTTAACTACGAAGTACATTGAAAAATTTCTATAATAGAAATACACTTTATTCTTCTTCTCTCTTTTGTGTCTTTCAGTGTGGAGATGCCTCGATCCATGAATACTTGGTTTTTCGGTCCTTTGCTAGAGCCTTCATGTTAATTGTCCGCAAACATCTTTTCCGCCCGATCTGGAAGATGCAGCTCATCCACGACAATCTAGGTATTCTTCTTGGACGTTTTCATGTGGGTCTTGTCTCCATGAACTTTCGTGGGTCATGGTCTTCATTCAATCGGCATACATGCCCAAACCATTTCAATTGTCTCTTTTCTATAGAATCCTTCAGTGAGTTAGTGTCTAGTTCCTATATTATATATTTATCTCTGATCCGGTCTCTCCTGGTTCGGCCGGCTATCCTTCCAAGATATTTTATTTACCAAATGAGCTTCATGGAGGGCTTTGGTGTCGACATAAAGGACGTGGTAATGTTGGCAAAGAATATAATCCTAGACTTTCTGGGAATCATCCACCACCATGTGCTTGGGAGCGGAGAAGGAGAGAGTTCGTTCATGGGGAGGGGGAAAAGGTATAGATATATTACAACATTTTTATATTATTTATTGAACACGTTAGGTTAGGAAAAGAGAAGAGAAAATATGAGGAGGAATAAGAGAAATGTCTAAGGAGAAAAAAGGGAAATAGAATGTAAATGAAAGAAATAGTGAAAAAAAAAAATAATCCAAAAATAAAAAAATTGTTTACTATACTCATATATATTGATGATACTGTATATTTGTTTTAAGAATTGTGCATAGTAATGATAGATAAGTATACTGTGCCTGTAACAACCCAATATAATTGGGCAGCGCCCTTTTATGAAAATAAAGTGCTTCTCTCTGTCCTTAAATTTTCCTAATTATTTGTTTAAATGGAATCGGCTTCCACTCCCAAATACAAGGGTAGGTAGGTATACATATATTTAAAAATATGGATTTTTATGTTCTTCTGTACTTTCCTTTTTAATCTAGTTAGAAATTTCTTAATCGATCCTTCCATTCCTGTTAATAACTGCACCTGGATATGTGTAGGCCTCCACCATTTCCAATATCTCTTTTATATTCTATATATTTCTTATATACAACCTGTGAGAGACAAATAGGTCTGTAATTTCCATATTCACTCGTGTTTCCTTTCTTATGTATTCAGTAATTTCTGCAAGAGGCTCTGAAGGGGTTTCATCTGTTTAGGTCCTCCATATTTAATAAATTCTGGCACAATATCATTCCTACCTGCTGCTTTACCATTCTTTAATTTATCTACTGCACTTTTGACCTCTTCCTTTATTATCTCGTCAAATTTACTCTTTTAGGAGAGTTTCGCATATATTGAGTGTATTCACTGCATCATTTCTTAAAAAAATGTCTGCATAGTGGCATTTTTATTTAGAATTTCTAAATCTCTGGATACTTTAAGCGGACCCAACACAATCATTCATGAATGCCAAGGATTGCTTCAATCATGATGATTCTTACAAGCATGAATGATACTCACGCATTTTAGCTCAGTTGACGTTGAAATAACAGGCAATGTGGATATGGTGCATTGTCCATTTATAATTATTTGTTTTACTAAAAAGGCTAATTTAGCCATTATCCTTTATAGTATTGGGCATCAAGAGAAAAATGGAGATACAATAAGTACTCCCTAGTGCCTGAAAATCGTTTTGACAATAGTTAGAAAAATACAAGTCTACTACTTACAAAAATTAAGGAAAGGTATTATACGAAAATAATAAATTTGTTGTGAAAATAGAAACACAACTGATAAGTATACACAACAGTTAAAGATTAATTTTTTTCTATCAGTAAATTGTGAAGTTTCCACTTTTTTTTTTTTTTTGTTAATATATTGCCCACTTGACAATTTCAAAAAAAGTAGTTGAAGATGGTTTATAAAATCAAGGGATATGAAAAACTACTAACTTTTAATGAAAATCAGGAATTTACAATGGTTGCGAGGCTTAAGTAAGTTAACCTATCTAGTAGTAACGTTAGTCTCCCCACCACTTTTACCTCAGTTTCCACTCCACTTTTCGTGATTGAACCTTTGATTTCCAAAGTTTTGGAAATCCGCCAGACTCGTCCATCAGTACTTTAATCAGTTCCTTACATGATCAATCAGAACGTCAATAGTGTCTCGGAATGAAATTCCGAATGACCGTGTATTTCGTAGCAGTTGTTCTATAGATTCCTCCCGAATTCTAAAAACTAATTTCGACTCATTTCTTCTACTTATATAACGAACATTTCTCCATTATTTTTCAAACAATGCACTGATACCCCTAGGTTTCTCATAAAGATTGATTTCTACTTTTTAGAGGTAGAGTGCAACATATAATTTATGTGCCACACCACAGAGAAGATTTTTACCTATAGAATAAATACATGAATGGAATAAGATGCGAAGAGGTAAGGCCCCCCGCGTGGCAACGCGGAGCGACAGACGCGTGGGGTTGGCAAGTCGCCCACGACTTCCCGTGCGGCGGGACAGGTGCGCTATCCAGTACTGACCTTGCGGCTTGCAACCGGAGGAGCCTCTCAACGATTCAATGAACTCCTCCAAGAGGATGCTGTCAATCCAAGGAATATCGCAATATCATATCCAATCATCTTATATTCCAATCTCTATATACAATATGGTAGTATATATCCCATGAATGAGCTATCAAAAGAATGGGATTTAATAGAGAATTTTTTTTTTTTTAATTATTTATTAATTCATACATATAATAATCTGTCTTGTGGACAATAATTATAGTGATATATGAACCCATTCACACCATATATAAAGAAAATATAAAATTAACAAAAGTAAAATAATAATAAAAAAACTATGTACAATAAAAAAATAAAATAACCTAAAGATAAGTAAATTAATAACATAAAACCACATTTATTTATTTATTTATGCCTCTCTTCCTTGCCTTTCGGCTACACGGGATTTTGCAGGGATGGCACATCACACACGTGCATGCCATTCCTGCTATTAAACCACAAATTAATTTTCAATTTTGTTTTGTTTTTTCAAATATCTTCTTTTTTTTCATTATGTTCAATATATTAGTCTGGTGGCCTTCTATTAGCAGGTTCTCTTCCTAGATTAAAGTGAGAGGGTCCCAGAGCAGCTTTCCACCCGTACACAAAATCTTTGTAATACGGGTAGTTCTGCTCCGTCACTAACTCGGAAAATTCATCCTCCGTGAGGCCATATATTCCCATTTTTCTGATCTACATGCATAAGTAAAACCACATGCATACCTACATACAATCAGGGAGGAAACCCCAAGCCAGGCTTCTCCCTCCAACTATAGAAGGAAAAGCATGACTCTAAGAGATCCCTGCTCTACTCTCTCAACCATGCTAAAGCCAGTGGAGTTTGAGCGCTTTAGCCACATACACTCATGTCTTGAGTGGAGAATCTGGCCATTGCCAGAATTCCAAGGTGTATGCTACAAAAGATCTCTGGGCCATTGCCGCTTCAACCTCCGAGGAGGATTGTAGGGATGAGTGGAACTAGATAGGGATTGTGCAAGGGGGAGTTGGATGATTGATAAGGTTCTGATGGAATTTTGAAAATTTTTCAGGGATTTTTAAGGGACAAATGGGATATTAAGGTCATGATGTAGGGTTTTGTTGGTTACATAGAACGGAGACTATTGTTCGGAGGACTTTGGATTGAAAGGATTGGATGCATTTGATGTTAGGAAACTCTGCTGTCCCCTAAAGTTCAAGTCCGTAGGTCCAAAAAGGTTTCAAGATTGTCTTGCAGATCAGTAATTTGTTGTCAATTGAAAGTTGAGATTTTCTAGTCAGTAGTCTGTATAATTGGCCGTATCGTCGGTTAAGTAATAAAAACTAAGAGGGAATAAAAACTTACTATAATTACAAAAAAAAAAACTAGTGTATCCACTCACACGACTTTCCTACCTATTTCAGAAATTTTTTTTATATTTTTACATATGTCCATCAAGAAACAAAAAAAAAATTGAATTATATTTATTTTTCTGAAAATTGATCAAAGAAAAGATTTGAGTACGATTTATTTCATAAACTAAAGCAATGTAAACCGGCTTAAGATAGATCAGTAAAAAAATTTCAATGCCCTCTAATATTGCTGATCAAAAACTTTCTTCCACAGCCTAATTTTGCCGAACAATAATTTCTGTTAAAAATAGAGAAAATAGTGAAGCTTGTGTGATGCGGGAAACAGGTTTTCTTATTTTCACTTAGTTATCTCTTTTCTCTCATTCACCAGGATATGAACCCATAATCTTACATTGGAAATTTAATAGCTGTACCTTCGTTAATAGTTGTCCGAAATGAACGATTTGTATATTTTTATATACAGCTCGCTATAGATCCATCGAAACAGCATATCGCAAATTTTACCCGATTGCAATACTTCCTTTTTTTAGTTTCATCAAACTCGTTGGAGCCGTTTTCGCGCTACAGTCTATGGAAAACATGTTTTTTATTTATTGCGCAGCAGCTATTCCGTGTGGAGCACCCAATTTGTGTCACAGGCACCGGTAGTAAAAGCCCTACAAAATAAAAAAGAAGCAACAAAATCGGTTGACTAGTTCCCGAGAAAATCTTGCTTGTTGTTTCAGCACAGACAGACAGACTAATGGCTTAAAATATGTTTTTCGGACTCAGGGGGATCTGAAACGGAAAATCGGAAATTTTATCCAATCGCAATACTTTCCTTACCTAGTATAAGTAGGAAGTTTTTCAGTTTCTGACATGTTAGTCCATATCTTCTACAAAACTCGTCATCATTTGGCCTTATATTAATTCTGATGCTAATCTAAACCAAATATTTGTAATGTTTACCTGACCTTCGCCGTGCTGAGAATATCGGTCATACCCTGACCTTCCCAACTCAGAGCGGGGATCGCCTTGACCAAAGAGTAATCGTTTCCTTCATCAGAAGGCTAGTTCCTCAAAGAGTAGTTCATCTTCTATTGCCAAGTAAATAATACCTCGGTGGTGCAAGGAGAATATCACAACGCGAAGAGATACAAATAGGAATGCGAAGAAACAATTATAAAATTGAAAAGAAAAATATATAATTGTATTTCTTTAGTTAAAATTTTATAAATACATAACTAACGAGATTTTTTCAATGTGTTAAATGAGGTATGAACTGTATCTGATTAATATAATTGAGACGATTAAGTTGAGGCGAATAAAATGGACATGTAAAATCGCTTAGCAACGATAGAATTCATAAAAAGTTAATATGCGTAACGACTGGCAAGCGTCCGAGGGGTAGACCAAAGCGAAGGTGGGAAGATTGCGTTAAGGCTGATCTGGCGGGATTGGGTTTGGATGGAGCCCGATGGATGGGAGAATGTGGGCATCGATTGGTGGTATCGGCATCGAACCTTCGTGTTCGCTAAGCCTTATTATTATTATTATTATTATTATTAAATGAGGTAAATGTATCATAATTTACAAAAAACAAAAGGTGCTAATAGTAAAGTAGGCCATGTAAATTTTTGTTACGAAAAAGCAAATTAGATTCTTTTCAGGACCCTTTAAAACTTTTAAATAGGAACTGTTATACAAATTTAAAAATGCAATCTTAAGTGCTTGATTTTCTTGGATGATTTTTATTGGAGTCCTCAGCTAAATCATTCATAACTCATAAGGATTATTTTCAAATTCAACTTTAATATAACCGTTGGAAAGTTGAATTATTGCTCTTCCAACTGACACTAATAACTTGTGGATTTAATGTTTTATTTTAAGCTGAAAATTAAGAAAAACTTCTAACCCATTTTTATTTTATATATATTTATTTATTTATTTTATGAATAATGTCTATTATATTTGTTTCATATTAAAATTTATTTAATTCTAGATGTATACACTTTTGTTTTTTGTTATTGTTCTTTTATAATTTCAAGCATCTTAATATTGTGAATAGGAGAGGTGTATAAAAAGAGATAAAGAGAGAGAAGTGAGAGAAAGGGAAATTAAATGTTAAAAAATAAGAAAAAGAAAGCATGAACAAAGAAAGGAAAAAAAAAATATATATATATATATATATATATATATATATATATTATATTCATATAAACTAACCACTTCTGTATATTTATATATAAGTTTATTTATTGTCCTACAGATGAACGAGTATGCTTTGTATATAGCAACCCAATATAATTGGGCAGCAATCTTTTATATTTTATATGAAAATAAAGTGTTTCTCTCAAGTTATAATTTGTTTTACGAAGATCGGATTTATACCATTTCACAGAGGCCTAAATCTCTGTTAATTTTTGTGTGGATCAGTGAAGTCGTTCTAAAGTTATCACAAGTTTTGTGGTTGTTGGCAAAATATTTACTTCAGATACCAGAACGATTTTTAATAAATATTTTATGTGGCAGATACCTAAAAAAAAAAATAATAATAATAAAAAAAACATGTACCATTACAATCCATAAAGGGTCTTGGGTTCAGTACTATTTGGAAAAAGTGCTGTTACAAGACCAACGGTTGTACAAGTTGACTCTAAAAGTTGATTTGGCAGAAATACGATCAAAAAAGTGACATAGAGCATTATATATTTTCTCTTTTTTGCCGCCAGATTTCTCCGCTTAATTAATTATTTAATTAAGAATACCCACTTTATAGAGGCCGGGTGTGGCCCAGGAGGGTCTCGCTACACTAGGGTCGTCCCACGCCCAATGAAATAGAATTAATAATTTTCTGCAATGTGCCGGGATTCGTGCCTGGAAACTTGAGCATTAGAAGCTTAGTACAAAATTACTGAGCTACCCCGATAGCTACAAGTATGAGCACAATTTGGATAAGCCAACGTAGCAATGTAGGAGTAAATATTTTTTCAGTTAGAAAGTTTCAGTTCGCATTTCGAAAACCTCTTAAATACGGCTTTTTATAGCAATTGAAAAATTAAAATTTTTGTACGAAATAATTTCCTAGGCTGGATCCTTGGAAATTTCATCAACAACCACAAAACTTGTGGTAACTTTAGAACGGCTTCACTGATCCATACAAAAATTAATACGGATTGAGGCCTCTGTGAGCTACACGAAAAAGTATTAACTCGATCTTCGTAAAAAAAAAATTAAAACTAAAGATATAAAATAAAAATGGGTTAGAAGTTTTTCTTAATTTTCAGCTTAAAAAAAAAAAAATGAAATCCATAAGTTATTGGTGTCAGTTGGAAGATCAGTAATTCAGCTTTCGAACGGTTATATTAAAGTTGAATTTGAAAAAAATCCTTAGGAGCTATGAATGCTTTAGTTGACCGCTCGAATAAAAATCATTAGAAAAAAATCAAGTACTTAAGATTACATTTTTAAATTTGTATAACAATTGCTATTTAAAAGTTTTGAAGGGCCGTAAAAAGAGATCTACTTTACTTTTTCGTAACAAAAATTTATTTGGCCTACATTACTGGAAGCACCTTTTAGTTTTTATAATCTATGACACATTCAAAACAATAGGTAATATTTGTTTATTATTCTGCAAAAAAAAAAAAAAACGATTGTTATGGAGTAACCTTCAAATCTTGGGAAAGAAAAGGCAAAAATAAATAACATAAATTTCGTTTGAAATTGTATAAAATATATTTCGATATAGTATCACCAAAAAAATATATTAATTAAAATTTGTGACCCACAGACTGTTTTCTCTCCTTGTTAGTGACTGCCAAGGATATTATAATTTAAATATAAACTTCTTTCCTTGAAGTTTTAATATTTCGAAGAAAAAAAAAAGAAAAGTATATACTCTAAAAAAAAACTAATACGTTGATTCGTATATTTAGCTTTTATTTATAATATAATTCCATAGTCAGGAGAATGATGATTTCCCGCTTATTGAATGCCACGCTTTAAAAAAATACAGAGGTCACGACAAATCGGCTGCCTTGAACCACTGCCAGGAAAATCTTCATGGAAATTTATAAACTGATTAGGGAAAACTATTGACTATAATTCAACAAAGGCATTAAAGGTTCTTACTATCCGAGTGGAAAATATATTTTATAGTGGAACTATTGAAAGGGATGACATGACGAAGGCCTCCTAGATTGAAAGGGATGTTTTTGGCTTCGATTCTCATTATTATATCTTATTTTATTTTTTAATTCTTAATAAATATTATTCTCATCCTCATAAATACAGATTGATTTCTATAATAGAGATCTTAATAAAAATAAACACTATTTTATTACCACTTTAGATAACAAACATAACAAAAATTATTATTTTTAACATTTTTAAAAAAAGTAAATAAACAGTATATTTATGGATTTATCCTTATTATAATACATCCTAGGTCACGGAAAAAAAAATAGAAGCTTAGCAATAATTCATTGTATTTATTACTGAAAACATGGATACATTAGCTCTAGTGTTGCCCAAATGCGAGACCGAGACGAGTCTTGCAAATTCAGTCTTGGTCATGGTCTTTGTCTTGCGCAAGACTCTCATAATAGTCTTGCAGTTACTTATTAGCTTATTACTATAGAGATATTACTGTATTTTTTTTAGATAAGAGAAACCTAACTAAGCCCGAATGAAAAATTAGAGGAGTTGAATGCAAAACAATATTAGTTATATCAGTTATTAACATACAGTAACTAAGATTGTCAAGTATTAGTAACTGTTTTGAATTAATTTTTATTTAAAAAGTTGATTTTTTTTTACCAGTCCTGGTCTTGGTCTTGTAACAATTTAGCGGCTTTGGTCTTGGTCTCGCAAAGTGCAAGACCAAGACCGATTTTGGGCAACACTAATTAGCTTACTAGCGGATCCAGGATTTCAATTTGTGGAGCTTCAGCCAGAATGATTTTTTTTTTAAATATATATAACGATAATTACTTTGAGAAAAAAAAGAAAGATACTAACTAGCTATATGAAATGGTTTTTAAGTGATTCTAGAAGTCCTATTAAAAACACGAGCAATAATACTTTAAGAGATAATATTTTTATTTATTTTTTTCCATAAAACATGTTTACTTTTTACCATTTGGGGAGCTTCAGACCGAAAGCTCCCCTCCCCCCTCCGTATATCCGCTTGTGCTTTAGCTGACAGAATATCGAATCACCTCAGTTTTTCTACACAACTTGATGTTAATCTCAAGTTATTTCGTAATAAACCTCAATTCAATTAATATGGACTTAAAGCATCTTAAACATGGATGTTTTTCTAAAAACCTATTTTTAGAAAAAAAATATAGTTAGTTGAACCAATTTTGTCTCTTAAAGAGATCTCTAGCATGGCTCTTTCCGTTCTACGTTGACAGAATTTCTCTTTCTCTTTAAGTTCTTGGTCAGTGATCATGTCTGGTATCCGTATGTAAGTACTGAGATTATACAGCTGTTAAACTTAATTGTTTTAAACCTTATGTACAGGCGGCTTTTAAAATATTTTCAAGGCATCAAAATTTCTTCTAGGCATTGGCTATTTTTAATTTTATTTCTTTTCTGCCCCTATTCTAGAATGATATTATTTATCCTTTATAGCTTCTTTAGAAACCTTCATATCTGAGAGCTTTTTACTGATTGTTTTCGAAGGACCATATACTATTTCTCTTGTATAATATAATATTTCCTTCAAGTAATTACTTCTACTTCCGGAATACCCTTTATACTCGTAAGAAAACAAATGGAAATAAAGACACCTTTAACTCTTTTAAAATAAAAAAAAAATTGAAATTCTTTTAGCATTGCCATTCAATCAAAGAACTGCGCCTTGCAATAGAACATAGGCAAGACCTGCATGACAGTGCTGTTGGGCAATTCCTGAAAAAGGCGTTTATCGACTAAAGTAAAAAACTGAATTTAGTTAACTAGAGATTGGATATACGCTTCACAAATATATGAAAATGCTAAAAAACACACACATTCAGAATCTACAAATATTTCAGGGCAAAAAAATCAGAATAATTACGCATTATGCAGGATAAAATTATACAGGATAATCATGCAAGTTGGTATGTTAGTAACATAAATCTCCATAAAGATTTACGCATACAAACCGTCACTGAACACATACAAACAGCAAGCTTTATGGTCACTCCAATAGACTCATTCAAAACATGGCCAATAAAAACATGCCCTATAACATCCGCAGAAGGCTGAAAAGGAGTTGGATGAGAGATCTTGATTAACCATTAACATGACCGAAGATTAGCCACTGTGTCTGTTCTTCATGGCTATCACATTCTTTCTTCTAGTTTATTTGCATATTGCAATCTCATTCACTGATTGTCAGTGAACATTGACAGTTGTCAATTAAAAACTAAAGAGAAAATAAAGTTTACATGAAAGAAGAAAAGTTGAAGGAAAAGGATGGATTTAAAAGCTTTATATGATGTCTATCTGTGCCAAGATTATCTCGGGTACTAGTTGACCGATTTTGTTGCTTCTTTTTTATTTTGTAAAGTTTTGACTACTGATACCTGTGACACAATAGGGTGGTTTTTAGCCTGTTTTTTGAAAGGTAATGAAAATCCCTATAAAACTAAATAAAAATCGTTCATTTCGGACAACTAATAGGGTGTTTAAAAAAATTAGCGTTTTATAAAATTCAAGATTTCAAAGGACTGTATATATTTTATTCCTATTTATTACTTAATAATCCCTTTAAAGCATTCTCTAAGCTTGTTTAATCCCATTCGACTTATTCAAAATAAGCTTCAGTTTAGTTATTTGTTTCAATGAAGAAACATAACAGTGTCCAACGAAATTCTCGTAATTTGAAGGCATTACTGGAAAAAATATTTCATAGCCTCTGAAGCAACTCGTGAAATTATTAAATATGAAGGGGAAAGTGTGCTTGAACTTGCGCGGCGTTGGTTTGAAAATTTTATCTGTGGAAATACGACGTTGGAAATGAAGAAGGACTCTGGGCGACCATTAATTTAATTGATGAGGTTATGGAGGAAGCTGTAGAGTAAAATGCGTCAACAAGTACTAGCGAGATTACCAGGGAGTGTGCTCATCAAGCCATCCAAAAGCATATTTAAGCATAGAGGGGAAATTGAAACTTGTGTGACGCGGGCACCAGATTTTCTTGCTTTCACTCAATTTCATTTTTTCTCTCTTTTTCATCCCTTTCTGGCACCGTGAGCCGTGTGCTGTGTCGAAAGATATTGTTAGTCGCCATCTACTCTCCATGAGGAAGGTGAAAAAGAACATTAAACTGGTCTCAACTTACTCCTCAGCGATCAGCTAAGATGTTAGAAATTTGTGAAAATTTATAGAAAAACTCTTCTGATAGGAGATTTTACCGGAAGATTGTCACCTGTGATGAAAAGTGGGTTTAATGGAGAGAACCGAATACCCGTGAGCAATGGCTAGATCGCGATCAAACTGCTTTTCCGGTTGCTCGAAGGGGACAATATGAAAAAAAAAAATCCATGCTTTACATTGTTGAAGTTATTATTCATCACGAATTTATTCCTTATGGATGATCTATGAATTCCGAACTCTACTGCGAATAATTAAAAATATTGTACGCGAAGTTGTCAGAGCGTTATCCTGATTTGAACAACTGAAAAGAAATTTTATTCCAATAAGAACGCTCGTTCTCACACTTCCGTCAAATCAAAGAAAAGTTAAAAGAACTTCATGGGGTCGAACTCTTGACTCACCCACCATACAGACCAGACCTCGCACCATCGTATTACTACTTCTTAAGATCCATGGCCCTTAGAACCATTTTCTTCAAGGGTAAAAAAATTGATAATTTTGCGGAAGTTGAAATTGCTGTCCAAGATTACTTTGATAGCCATCCCAAAGAATGGTATCAGCGTGGGATTAAGCAATTGGCTAATGACGGTAGATAACAATGGACTATACTTTAAGCATTAATTGTATTTTATATCAAAGAAATAATAATTAAAATATTTGTTTGAAAAACGGTCATTTTTGTATACACCATATTATTAACCAAGTTACAGCTATTTTAATTTCGTTTGTTAGATTACAAGTTCTAATCGGTGCCACAAAGGAGTGAAAAAGAGAGAGAAAATGAAATTAAGTGAAAGTATCAAAATCTGGTGCCCGCGTCACACAAGTTTCAATTTCTCCTCTATGCTCAATTTTATTTTGGATGGCTTGATGAGATGTCAACAGCAAACGTTTTTTTCCTCTCTCTCTTATTTTCTGCATATATGTGATCTTATTTTTTCTGCCCTGATAATGTCTGAATCAGCGAAACGTTAGCAATTCAAATGTTCACTAATATGTTAGAGACTCATGGCTTTATACTTTTGATTTCTTAAATACATCAAAAAGTTTCGATGTATAATATTAGAAGAAATTCCCTTTCGTTTGATATATTATCCATCGCTTCTGAAAGACGGAAAAGGAAACTATTTTACAGTATTGTATATACAATAGATCCAGATTCTTCGAAAACCTCGTAAACTAATGGTAAACACGTTATTACAAAAAAGTGAATTATAAACAAGTTTCGTTACAAAATATAAGAACCATCTTATCATTTCCTTAATCATTAGTATTGAATTACAATACTATATAATTCTTAACTGCTCATAACAGAATCTGTTACCTGCGCCCAAATAGGGCTTAATGTCAGGACTCTCAGGTAACCCGATCTAGGAAGAGAGAAACCGTTAGTAGGAGTCAGTAGCCACTGCTCAAAAAATTAATTAAATTAAAATCTAATAACTAACGTATTATTCTTATTATTTGCTTGTTTACGATTAAAGTGGGTGCCCTTAATTAAATAATTGATTAAGGGGGAAAACCTGGCGGTTGTGCGTGATCCTGGCCCGATCCCCTCTCTGCTCAACTGTTGGCTTTGAAACAGTACTCTCAGTATTAAGTAGTACTGAACCCAAGACCCATAATGGGTTATAGTAGTACAGTTTTTTTTTTTTTTTTATATTAATGACGTTAACAATAGTTGTTAAATAAATATAACAAATCTTATTTTAGTTATTCATTTTTATTATTTGTGACCTGGGGTCCACATGTTAAAATGAAAAGAAAGATTTTAAACAAACGACTGAAAATACTATAATCACTTTTTTTTCCAAATTAAAACTGAAAACTAGATACATACACAGACGTATTTGGACATATACTGATTTACGGTTCAGCAAAAAAGACTTACTTGCAAAAACTACAATATTTTCAATCTAATAACAGCAACTCCCTGGCATGCAAACAACAAAACTTTACATACCAACTTACAACAATCAGCCATCGACCAACACATATATACTCTTTGCTCCCAGTTCGTATTAATCTACACAGACATAACAATAGACTCATCAACGACATAGCCACGGCTGACATGCTCATCAGGAGGCAGCTGAAAGGGAGCTGGATCTCCTTTCCTGATTGATCGAAGTAAACAAAGATCTGCGAAGAGGTGCTCCTGGGTACTACTATTTTTCTCATGTCTAAAATGCCATTTTCAAAACATAACAGAAAAAAAATTAATTACTAACAGAAAATTCATCAAAATTCTTGGTGATTTCAGGTTAATAAATATCACTTAATGAATTTTTTGCAATATGTTTTCGACTGCTCCTTCAATCTTAATCTATTATTGGTTAAATTATTGAGATAACAAATCTCTAAAAACTGTACTTAAAATAGTTTTAATAAATACGTTATTAAAACATTACATTTAATAAATACGTTAAATATAAATTTACATTTTCAGGTTCCCTGGCTGAACTAAGTGAGACAAAAAAGTGTTTCCACAATCACAAATCATATAAAGTTAAAGATGTGATCAAAGGGGATGACATTGGCTATCCTTGTGCTTATGAATGCATCTGTCAGAAAGGTTACAAATCCAAAAAGTAAGTAAATATATTTATTTAATATTAATTTTTTCTATCTGATTAAAATAATTTAATATATATTACATATTATAGCTAGAAAATTTTAATGGGAAAAAGAAAGAAAGTCAATTTTATTCTGGGACATTTAGTCTCCTCAGAACAGCTACAGTGAACAAAGAAATGACAATTGTCTGGCGATTGTGAATAATTAAAAGACAATTAAAAATAAATAAATTTACAAACTTGTCTAACCTTAATATTAAAATAAATAAACATACAAATTTTTCATAATATTAAAAATTCATCTGCAATTTCATTTCTATTAAATTTTAATTTTGTTTACTTTAATTATTATTATTTTTAAGGTAATTACAAATTTATTGTAACAAAAAAATTCTGACATGTAATGTGACATGCACTATATTTTAACTCAAAAATTTTTTTAGCCTTGCATCCACAAGATCATTGGGATTGTAGTTCTGAAGATGAGAGTAAATATCCCAAAACATAAACTTGTTAACATGTAACATTGATAATACAAGCAATATATTCAATTGTTGCTAATTGGAAGTAATTATTGCCAAATAACTAAGAATATTAGACAACTTCCCTGAAAAAAAAAGAAAATTTATTTGTTTATTTATTAAAGATCTGTTGCATCAATAAAAAAATAGGTAAAATATCTATATATGGAAAAAAATGAAGAATGGTGAGACAATATATTCAATACTAAGAAAAAACAATTAAATCTCCTTAACAGATATAAAAAAAATTACTTCTGTTTCAAATAACAAGAAACCACTAAAGGGGCATGATGTAAGATAGATGACTGAAAGTTGAATTATATCTAAATCATCGGCTTATGCAAAATGTCATTAAGTAAAATTTTATAACTTTAAATAATTAAGAAAATTTAAGAATTTTATCTTATATGAAATCAGAAAATTGTGCACTTGTAACTATATTTGATATATAAAAGAGTTTGAGTCATTTTTTTGTACATAACTGTGTTCTTATATTGATAAATATAGTAAAAATTCACGAAAACATATTTAAAAGTTAACCAATATAAAAAATTCACTTAGTGACTTTTTTCAATAATCAAAAGGGAATATGAAATAACATGAAAACCAGATATACAATTTGATTGATGAAGAGATGTGCTAGTCAGAAATCAAATAATTTAGCATCTACACAGTGTTGTTTATATATTTGTTGTATTTTAATAAATAAATAATATAAGCGGACTAAAACAGATCAATTAGTATCAAAATAAAATTCTTATTTTGATTTCAGCGCTAACTGGCAATGTGTACACATCGAGTGTCCAGACCTCTTCAACCCACCAAAACCAGACTGCATCAGGTTATATACACATGAAAAATGCTGTTCCGAAAAAACCTATTGTCGTAAGATTTTTATTATTATTATTAATATTATTTATTAATTCTAAACAATAAAGAAGCAGTTAATATTGTAAGCTCATTTAAATATTATAAAAAACAAAGGGTTATAGGTTTGGTTTCCTAAAATACGGACATTAATCAGAGAATGAATAAGGCAAATTTACTGACACAAATTCTCTTCAAAGAATATCTTAAAATTGAAATTTAGGGAAGTCGAAATCTATAAGAATTTCTCAATAAATAAGAAATGAGATGTCCTGACCACAGCAGAAATTACATATTAACTTCATCTATTCCTTAGAAATGTATTACATGTTACATCTATGGTGGATTACAACTACAATAGTAGTAATTGTGAACACTAACTTTTGTAGTTTAAAAATTTACTTATTAGAAAAAAATTGTTGTATTCGCATCTACTTCTCCACTATTGAAATATTTTTTTGTCATTTATTTATTAGTGATATTTGAAATTCAATGACATTTTTTACATCTCCTGCCGTACCATTTCTACCTTAAAACGTCTAAATTACTCCCGTAACCTATTTCCCCTTGAAACCTGTAGGCTCCTAGTAACTTCCTTAAATTTTTTCTACTTTGACTATTGCTGTATGATATATGGGGTCGTCTCTGGGGATCTCGAGGCAAAATTAAAATGTTTGATAAATTGCTTTGTAGGATTCATGTTCAGGATCCGAAGAGACGCCTCTGTTTCCCTTTTTTATGCAGAGTTGAAGTGGCTTTATGCTTCCTACCGTCGCAAGTATTTCCTCTTTCAATCATTCCTCTTCCAAGTCATCCAAATCCACCGTCCTTCATACATATCCAAGCTCCTTCAATTCAAATCCTCTGTGTGTTCCCGCAATACTCGCGCTCGGTCTTCTGATCTATACATAAGGGTCCACCGAACCGGTGCTGTCGACAGATCGTTCATTATCCGATCCTCATCCCTATGGAACTCCATCCCTCCCCACATCCATCAATCCCAACCCTTCCTACCTTTAAATCCCACCTGTTCAATCATTTCTTATCCATCCAGTCCCCATAAAATTGTAAATAGTTACTACTGTAAATATGTATATAAATTATTAGATTGTTCTTCATTACTTTTTTATTTTTTATTATTAACTGATTAAATTAGAAAGTAACTTATAATTCTTTTTATTATGACTATTTAATTACTCTATATTTTTATTTATGTATCTCTGAGGCTCTTTAGCCCACATTTTTGTATTTCTATATTATTCTAAAGGGACTCATCCCAGAATAAATAAAGCATTATTATTATTATTATTTAAATAATCAACTTTTAAATTATGTTCGATTGAACTAACTATCTTTTAAAATTTAATTTCTTATTCACAGCTGCCACTGATCCACCAATGCCTCACACATGTGAATACAAGGGAGTATCTTATGTAGAAGGTCAAAAATTTGTGGATGGATGCAAGAACTGTATTTGCCAGAAAGGATTTAATGGTTAGTAAATATCTGTATGATCGATAATCAACCTGTCTTGAAAAAAAAAATTTATTACACAATAATTTTTTAAATAATAAATATAATAATATAATACCCTCATTATGATAACATACTCATCACATTTTGCATTCTAATCAATACAGGAACATTGGTTGAACCGTTTTGCAAACCAATTACTTGTGAATTTTATCTACACTACAGTGATTACATTCAAGACGGCTGTGTTCCAACATATTATGAACCCAATGATTGCTGCCCTGTCCCTATTTGGAGATGCCGTACGTATAACTATAGATCAAATCTTTTTTTTAGAATAAAACACGGGAAAACTTTTTTGATTACTAATACTTTATTTATTTTGTTTTGCTAGCCCAAGAATCTGATGTTGTCATTACTCAGAAAAACATTGAAGATCAATCAGGTAAATATTTTATGTTAAGATATACTTACAGGGTGAGTTGAGAGGAATGTGTCCAACCCCAAGAAAATAACCAAAAAACAATCTTACCCAATTTTCATTTGTTTAAATTTTAGTAGCTTATAATAAATAAACAAAATTTTTCATTAACGATAGGTATTAAACAAGTTACAATCAGATTAGAACATAGTTATTTAATTGATCCTTTCATTTCTGAAAACACTTCACAAGAGACTAATACTTAGATTTTTACAAATCTACTCAATATCGATACAGACAACTGCCACATCTTTTGAACAACAGATCTCAACTCAACTTACAAAACAACCGACTAATCAATACCACTACTATACAATACTAATACCTACACAATACTAAGACCTATTTGGACATACAGAGCAGAACTTCGAGGCTCTACAAAACACACACACAAACATAAACAAAATTCAAACCACACAATCTAAAATACTTCATAAAATCGTCAATGTTACTTTGATTTATTTCAAATCATACTATACACACAGACATGAACATACCAGAAATAAATTCCTGCAAATACAAAAAGTACACAACATTTCATTCTTCTACTCTCAATATTCCAAACCCACTCGTTCTTTCTCTTTCTTCCTCCCTGTTACCTGGTGAGCCTCAACGACGACTAAAAAGCCTAAGTAGCCTAGAGATCTCCTGCTAACAATGTAAACAAGGATCAAGAATAAAAGAAGACAGAATTAACAGCAACACATTAGCTTGATGCGTTACAATGCAGTGGCAAATTTAATGTAAAATAAATAAAAAATCTTATAGGAGTAATATGGTGTTTGACAAAGAGGAGTCTTATTCTCGGAGAAAGCTGACATGAGACGAAGAACAAGAACACTGTTCTTATCCTTTATGTTTTAAATAGACAAAACTAATAACAGAGATGAATATGGTGCATGGACATCGAAAGCTTCTCTACAAATAAAGTTTTAAAATAAAATAAAGACTGACAATGATAAAAAATCTTAAACTTATAAGAACATAAAAATAGTCTAAAATTACCTAATAATAAGTAATAAATAAAAATGAACTTACAACATAATGCAAGATTTAGGAGAGTGGTTTCCAGACTGCTGGATTGGTCACGGTGGTTCAATTAGTTATCCTACAAGATCTCCAGACCTCACTGTACCGTAATATTGTTTACGAGGATGGTTCAAAGTTTAAATATGCAAAGTAAAAGTAGACATTTGGAATGCACTAATTCAAAGCATTAAAAATACAGCAGGTATAATTAAAGGAAGATATAAAACAATCCGGAGGGCAGCCGTCGCCCTTCCAAGAAGAAGCTGAAAATATTTTGAAGTTAAATGTGGTATTTTCAAAACATGACTATGAAAAGCAACATGCTAATACATATATAAAATATTGTTTCATAACAGATAGGGTAAATATACCAGTATGCTTAAGGAAATTTCTTTGAACTGTTACGTGCAAAAAATTAAATATTGATGTTATTATATTTTTCATGGATTAGTCTTATAAAACTATTTCTCACTTCACCAGGAGGTATTTTAAATCCATGAAACATTCATCTTAATTTTTAAAAAAATTGAAAATTAAGAGAATAGTTTTGTTGTACTAGTAGCTGACACTGTTTGGTTTTTAATGTTCCTACGGCTGACAAGGATGAGAACAAGTATGTAATTAAGTGAAATTTCATAAGATTAACAAAAATTACCTTTAATTATATAACTAACTTCTTGCGTTTCCTGACTTAAATTTATCAATAAATGCTGGTCACTGTCAAGAACCTGTTTTTGCCAATAGGAAAATCTATTTTTGTTTTAAATTTAATCCAAATCATTAGCAATTTTTTTTTAACGAGACAGTAGTGAATGGTCCCATTTTTTATGCATGTTATATTCATTATATCTCTTTGAATTTATGAGAGTAGAGGGCTACCAACTACTGGCAAAAGTTTATTTAGAATGCTCCAATAGCTGACAACCATTAAATATTCTATTCCTTCATCGAGATAAGTAAAAAAATAGATAAAACATAATTTTAAACACTCCAAAAAACAATCAAACAGAATTTTTGGGATAAAACACAGTAGTTAAAGAGATAAAGGCAAACCTAAGATATGCTCCTACTGACAGATGGTTGTTCTTGGAACACCAAGTGGACTTGTCTAATTTTCCATTCATTATTTCAGTTGCAATTTCTGATAAGACTAAAGCAAAGCAGACAAATATACCAGGAAAAAATATAAAAACTAAAAATATATGAAATTGAGTTATAGGAGGTCCTGAACTTATATTATTCCCATTTTTGGAGGAGGATGTCAGGTATTGGTACACTGTCAGCTATTGGTGCTTTTACCCTAGTTATCCAATAAAATTTAAACAAATGAAAACTGAATAAGAACATAGGATTTTTTTCTATTATTATAATTTCCCTGTGTTCAACTTGTTCCTCCTACCACTCCGTATGCTGACAATTTTATAACGAACCATTAAAAACTATAATAAATAATTATTTTATTGATTGGGTATTTAAAATATCTATACTCTAATAATAATAATAATAATAATAATATGCTGAGATAATTAAACTTTCTATTTTATTGCTTCTCTGATAACTATGCTAGGAGCAAATGCTGTGACCAGGCTTGGAGATATTGAATTACTCAAATAAGTAATGCTGAAGATAACACCATTTTTTTTCTTTAACACCATTTCATGTTGATAAAGGGATATAAATATAAAAACCAAAAAAATATAGTTATAAAAAGAGTATACCACATAAGAACCAGCAAACTGCTTATTGTAAATGTGTTTAACTGCTTCGGAATCTATGAATATCATACTTACTTAAGAAACGTCATTAATTTTGGTGGATATGAATTGAAAATGATTTACTCCATGAATATTTCACTAAACCCATTCAATTTAAACTTCTTATAATTTAAATTCTTTAACAATAATTTATATAGTTGTTGAATTATTTTATACATATTATTACATAATTTTAGAATTTCATGATTTATTTTAAATTTCTCTCTGTTTAGGTTTGAAATGCAAATTTGGCAATCTGGAATTGGCTATTGGAAATATGCTGTCGCCCTCGGAAGAAAATAAGTGTGTAGAATGTTCGTGCCAAGTTCCACCCCACCTGACATGTCTCATGAATACAACATGCTACTCACAACATTAAAACAATTATAGATATATTTAATAATGTCAAAACCTTCATATAGATTATAATAGCTAGAGAAAAACAAAAATAGTTTCTTAAAAAAGTACTTTATTTTCTAACTACTCTGATTTTTTAACTGTTGAATATGTTAGATATTTAAATATGTTTGAATACAAAAATACAGTTTCAATAAAAAGACAAATTTAGTTTAATAGATAACACCGATATTCTAATATATAGGTTTTTATGAAATCAAAGTCTGTTTTTAATAATAAAACTTTTTCATAAAGGTTTTTTTGTTCATTAAACTTTTATACTTCAAAATCAAAAATAAAAGTATAATTATAAATCTTACTCTGTTTCATTAATACCTTATTTTATTCTTACCCTCAGTTTCTCTCAAAGAACTTCTTGGAAATTATTCTTACCACCTTTCAATTATCTTCTCTCAGAATACACAGGATAAAAAAGAGAGGAGAGAAAAATGGCCTACAATTTTGTATATGTATAATTTGATCTTGTTTACGATCACAGTTATCCACCCAATTCACTTTGCTGAAAATATCTCAGGACCTTCATTTCTCTATAGACAAACAGAAAATTTCGATTCTAGACCCCTTTGGATTTTTCAAAGGCTTTCAGAAAATCACGAAATCCTCCTTACCAAACTCCAAAACGTTTCCATATCAAATAGTACTCTAAAGTGGTTCCATTCTTCCATTTGTATCAAAGATCCCAAACAGTTATCATTCCCGATAAAATCTCTCCTCCCCCCTCAAACTAACTCGTGGTGTTCCTCAGGGATCTTCGCTCTCCCCAACTCTTTTCTCCATCTACATTAATGACCTTTTTGATTCCATTCATCACTCAAAACACCATTTATATCAAAATCTACTTCAAATCTACCTTTTCTACCATCCTACCGAGATGCTTGAGGCGATCCGAAGGCTACAAGAAGATATAGACAGCATTAATACCTGGGCAGCGAATAGTGATTTAAAATTGAATGTTGAGAAGACCAAAGCCATTCTCATTGGATCCAAGCATGTTTTAAACCTCATTTCTCATTATCCTCTACTCTACCCACTAGCGGATCCAGAATTTAATTTTGAAGGGCATCATCCTGAAAGCTTTTTTTTCATAAAAATAACGATAATTACTCTGGAAAAAAGAAAGAAACTAACTACCCATATGAAATGGTGTTTAAGTGATTCCTAAAGTTCTTTTAAATGTAATTACACGAACAATAATACTTTAAGAGATAATTTTTTAATATTGTTTTCCATAAAACATAGTTATATTTTACCATTTTTGGGGGGGGGGCTTCAGCCCAAATCCCTCCCCCCGTAGATCCACCCGTGACTCTAGCTCAATAATTCGAAAGTCCATTGCTAACCTCAAACAGTTGCTGAGATTCCGTGCCTCTATGCCCCTTAAAATCCGTCATCTCCTAGTTTCCTATCTCATTTTCCCTCAGTTCGATTATGGCTGCCTTGTATACGGTGGACTTGAGATCAGATTAAAGAGACTGATGAATTGTTTCATTAGATTCATCTTCGGAGTCCCCAGGCGCTCCCACGTCTCCAGTTACTATGCCGAGTTGAAGTGGCTCTATCCAGATTTCCGACGGCAATATTTCCTAGTTGTATTCCTTTTCCGAACCTTTACAACCATACAATCGTCTTACCTACTTCATTTCTTTACTCCTTGTTCCTCTGTTCATTCGTTCAACATGAGATCACAATCCTCAAATTTATTTATTCCTTCTCATAGAACTGTTTCCTTTAAAAAATCCTTCGTCATACGTGCTTCCTCGTTTTGGAATTCCCTACAAACCTCTTTACGGAAATCCTCATCCTTGACCTCATTCAAACACAATTTATTTTTCCATCTCCTCAGTAATCAATCTTCCGAATATATGTAAAATAATGATATTTTGTACTTTAGATATGTCAGTTACATTATACCGATATCTTGCAGATATCTATGTATGTGTCATATTGCTTATTTGTACAAATACGTGAGCTCACCCGTATGTATTCATCTTTAAATTCATATGTCTACTTCAAGATCACATATTTACTATAGTGTCTTTTCTTTATTTTAATATTAAGGTTTGAAAACTTTGTAAATTAATTTACTTTTAATTATTCATAATCGCCAGACAATTGTCATATCTTTGTTCTTTATAATTATGCTGATGGGACTAGATGTCACATAGTAAAATTAACTTTCCTTCTTTCTTATAATTTTAGGAATTAATATTTATATATAGTAGTGTGGTTGCATACCACTTTTTATCAAACTATTAATATCCATCTAAAACTTAGTAAATGGCTTCATCTTATAATAATGTACAACTTTTTAATCCACGAAAATTCATAGAAATGGGACGTTTTCTCATTACATTAATTTTTTTTAAATTTCTTAATGATATTTACAACTTTATTAAAGAAATACATTTAGTAAATTGGAATATATGGATATAATGACGTGAAAACACTTGTTAAGAAATTATCCAATGGTAGAACTTCTAATAATATGTCTACATTAGGAGACCACGTGGCCATCTTCTTTTCAGACGCCTCTGAGTGTTATCAGGAATTGAAGAGGAAGCAAGATTAGAAACGAGAGGCTTGGGATGATTCTGAAGTTTATTATGGAAGGATAGGTATCTGGATTGGGCCCAATCTTAAACATAAGGAACATTAAGGTCATTTTGGATGGTTTTATTGTTAACAAACTAGGAAGCATTGAAGATTTTACGAAGGATTTCGGATTGTAAGGATTGGATACGAGAGGAATTCGATGGTTTAGTGGAGCCCCAAAGCTCAACTTCCGGGCTGAAGCCTCTCTCCCTCCTCCCCCCCCCCAAAATGGTAAAATATAACCATGTTTTATGAAAAAAATTATCTCTAAACGTGTTATTGTTTGTCTAATTACATTCAATAAAACTTAAAGAATCAGTTAAACGCCATTTCATATAAGTAGTTAGTTTCTTTCTTTCTTCCGAAGTAATTATCCTAATATATATATACAAAAAATATCTTTCGGGCTGAAGCTCCCCCAAAATTAAATCCTGGATCCTTTAGTGTGCAGGTCCGATATTTAGTTTCTAATATATTTTAATCCAGATCATCAATAAAACTCGTTATCATTTGGTTTTCGACACTATTTTTTCCTTTTCGTATCTCTAATACAGCGTCGCTTTAATTACAATTTTTAATAACAGCTCATTACAAAGAAGATAAAATGCTGAACCTTTCCCTCGCTTATAGTATACACATACAGGTCCGATTATTAGTATCTGAAATATTTTAATCCATCTGTTTAACTAAACTCGTTATCATTTGGTTTTCGACACTGTTCTATTTTCGTCTCCCTAACACGGCGTCGGGTTAAGATACATGTTTGAATTATAGCTTATTACAGAAAGGATGAAATACTGAACAATTTCCTCGCTTACATTATGCAGGCCCGATTTTTAGTTTTTGAGATATTTCAATCCATATGTAAAAACATTTCAAAAAGTGATAGTAAGAAAATCTATTTCCGGCATTACACAAGCTTCACTATTTCTTCTACTTTTAACAGAAATTACTGTTTGAAAAAACTAGGCTATGGTAAAAAGTTTTAGATCAGCGGATATTAATTTTTTCACTGATCTACCTTAAGCCGGTATACATTGCTTTAGTTCATCGAATAAATCGTACTCAATTCTTTTCTTTCATCAATTTTCAGGATAAATAAATGTAATTCAATTTTTTTTTTTTTTTTTTTTTGTTTCTTGATGTACATATCTATAGGTATGAAAACTTTTCTCAAAAAGGTAGGAAAGTCGTGTGAGTGGACACACAAGATTTTTTTTTTTTTGCTTGTCGAATTTCGGAACTGTCATATCTGTTTTTTTAAAGTAGCAGAACCTATTGTAACTGCTACTGATGTTAAACAGTTTTGCCCATCACTATCTTGGACCAATCAGATGGAACCCACTTGTGAACTAGCACCAATATATTTTCAAGGTATTTATTGCAATATATTACTTCTGAAGTTTTTTTCATTTTCTCTCTGCAAATGCAATAACAAAAAAGCGTTATTCTTTTATCTTATGTAATATCAGAAGCAAATTATGAATTATAAAACCTGTTTTATTAGAAAAAGAATCTATTAAATGTAAAACGACATATAATTTCATTAAGTTATTTAAATATATTACTTGCATAATAAACGGTTATAAATAAAAAATAATATAAAAAAGCTATTGAGAATTAACAACATATAATAAGTTATAAAATGATTAAAAAACATTTATAAATATAATTAAAGAATGCCATGCACTACAGAGAAAAACTTCATAACTCACAGTTGAAATGTCTAATGAAGCCTTCTTTCTTCAAGTTCACTATCATATTTAAAGAATACGTTGGTTCTTTAAAATAGGCAGATTTCGAAACGGAATTCAATAATACAATAATTTAACATTTAATATTTATAGCACTACTGAAATATTTAAAATAAAATAAACCGGTACACACCGAACGGCGCCAAATCCAAACTAAATTAATATGGAGACCGAAGAAGTGCACTTGATCAGTGTGCAAATGCCAACTTGATCAGAAGAATACAATCTGATAGGCTGAGAATTAGCGCCAATATTGACCTAGAAAAATACAGCTAATATTCAAGTTGATACGGTCAATAACGATAGTCAGTTTCAAAACTGTTTTTATATTATTATTAATGTTATTACTTATTCAAGATGTATTAACGCAAATCATATAATTCAAAATTATAATAGGAATAGACATTTTTAGAGTTTTATTATGTATATATTAGCTAACATTAACTACATTACATTTTTAAATAAAATATTCTAATGTTCTATGGGATTTAAAAACTATATTTAAATAATTAAATCATCAATACCTTGTTATTTTATTAGAATATATTATTATCTAATTATTTTAGATATTGATGTAGAGATGGTTGACAGTGATATAATATGAGGAGTTGATCGGGGGTGGAGGGGGGGGGGGTTGCGGTCACTAGCTGATCCAGGGATTTAATTTTGGAGGGGCTTCCGCAAGAAAGCTATTTTTTCATATATATAACGCACGGGCGGTCTACGGGGGGGGGGAGGGCTTTCGGGCTGAAGCCCCCCCCCAAAATGGTAAAACATAACCACGTTTTATGGAAAAAAATAATTAAAAAATACCTCTTAAAGTATTATTGTTGGTGTAATTACATTTAAAAGGACTTAAGGAATCACTTAAATACCATTTCATATAGGTAGTTAGTTTCTTTCTGTTTTTCCAAAGTAAATATCGTTATTTTTATGAAAAAAAAAAGCTTCCGGGCTGAAGCCCCCCCCCCCAAACTTAAATTCTGGATCCGCTAGTGACATAACGATAATTACTTTAGAAAAATAGAAAGATACTAACTACCTATATGAAATGGTGTTTAAGTGATTCTTGAAGTCCTATTAAATGTAATTAAACGAGCAATAATACTTCAAGAAATAATTTTTTACCATAAAACATGGTTACATTTTCCCATTTTGGAGGGAGGGGCTTCAGCCCGAAACCCCCTCTCCCTCCGTAAATCCGCCTGTGGGTGCGGTCAAATAAATATTAAATTATAGAAATAGTATTATTTAATCATTATGCCGACGTTTCGACGCACCTTGTAGGTCTTCATCAGTTAGAATATGAAGTCTTATTAAATACCAAGTATCTTCTGTTTTTGTTTGTATCTTCTATCTATATAATACTTGATATTCTAACTACATTGTCACCCACTATATCTCTGATATCATCTTATTTTTTCATCAGACAATATTTTCTTATTTAATATCTACTTATTATTCATTTATTTTATTTTCACCATGTACCTTTTATATTTTGTATCATTTATAGCCCTGATGAAGACCTGCAAGGTGGATCGAAACGTCGACATAATAATTAAATAATACTATTTCTATAATTTTTATATAAATAAATAATACTATTTCTATAATATTTGACCACACCCCCTTCCTCCCCTCCCCCCCGATCAACTCCTCATATTGTAGATATTATATCTCATATATGATTTAGATACTATAAAAATTGACTCTTCAATATTTTATTGAAATTGTAAAAACTATTTATAATTTATAATGAAAATAGGTAATATCAGAATTAAATAAAAATGTATTTTAATTGGTTCTTTTATTTTGTATTTTTATCTGCAATGTTAAATATTTCTTATGTAAATAGTTTGTTAAATATTATAATGTTTTAAAGAATTATAAAAGAATATTTAAACCTTTCAATGCAGTGATATATATCTGTTTTTAATACGATCTCATTATTTAAATTTTGTTTTTATTAACTATTGCCTGGTTTAAATATAATTTATTATCAAGTTAGCAAAGTACCTTGGAAAGTGACAAGCAAAATTCTACATACTGATCTCCACCTTCCAACAGTTGACCAACATATAAGTTTGACATAACAACAGGTTCATAAGAGACATGGGCTGCAGCTGACATACTCCTGAATATGAGGAGGATATTAAAAAGGCGTTGGATGAGAGATCTCCTTCCTTAAACAACCTAAGTAATTCAAACAAGTCAAGGAAGAGCTGGTGAGTACTGTCCTTCCCCATGTCTGACATTTTATTATTTCTTGTATTTTTAGCACATTTTCTGATTATTAACATAACCTTGACAGGTACAAATACATTTTTAAAGCCAGCAAAAAAAGGTAGAAACAATAATTCAATTAATTTAAATCATTCTAATAAAAACAAATTTTGAATTGATTTTTTGAAAATGTTTTTATAACATTCATCTCCTTCCTCTTCGTGTATGTACTGATCGACATATCTTACATTTATCTTCAAAAAACTAGAAGCCTAATGAGCAAAACCTGCAAGTACAAAGTAAATATAATCTTCAATAATACATGACCTTTTCTTTACTTGTCAAACACACTTTTTCAAAGAGATGTGTGTGTTTTAAAAATCTACATTCAGTAATGAACCATAATTACGTTGCTTTAGTTTATCAAATAAATCGTACTCAAATCTTTTCTTTCATCAATTGACCATCACTTGACCATATGAACTCATTTAATCCTACAACATTTTGATTTATAAAAGTTAATAATTTATGGTATTAAATTGAATTGAAATTGTTTTTTGAGTTTTAGAATGAATTCAAAAAGGGTCAACTAAGAAATTATTAATAAAATAATTTTTTTATTTATTTATTTATTTATTTTAAATGATATTTACAACTGTATACAAAAAAATACATCTAGTAAATTTGCACATTGGTATAAAGACATGGAACACATGTTGAGAAACTACCCATTGGTAGCACTCTAATAATATGTCTATATTAGAAGATCACGTGGCCATCTTCTTTTCAGACGCCTCGGAGGGTTATCAGGAATCGAATAGGAAGCAAGGTTAGAGACAAGAGGGTTGGGATGGTTATGAAGTTTATTATGGAAGGACAGATATCTGGATTGGGCCAAATCTGATACATAAGGAACATTAAGGTCATTATGGATGATTTTATTTGTAACAAAGTAAGGAGCATTGAGGATTTTACGAAGGATTTTGGATTACAAGGACTGTATGCGAGAGGAATTTGAAGGCTTGGTGGAGCCCCATAGCTCAACCCCGTAAGTCCAAATAGGCCTTATTATAGTCATGTAAATCAGTCTTTTATAATTGATTGGAAGGTTAGAGCGTTTGTCTAGTAAGTGTTGAAGTAGTCGGAAACGTCGAGCGGTTTCTTGTTGTTTCAGTCTGGTATGAGGATTCCAAGTTAGACGTTTGTCCAGATGGAGTCCTAGGTAACGGATTTGTTCATCAGGAATAAGTGAGATGTTGTTAAAGGATACTGAAGGACAGGAAGTCATTGGTTTACGACGAAGGGTGAAGGTAATTTGATGGGATTTATTGGAATTTATTTTAATTCTCCATTTCTGACACCATTCTTTCAGGTTTATGATGTGTGATTGAAGGGTTTGGGATGCAATAGATGGGTCGTTATTGACTGATAGGATACATGTGTCATC
This sequence comes from Nezara viridula, assembly GCA_928085145.1. NCBI lineage: Eukaryota > Metazoa > Arthropoda > Insecta > Hemiptera > Pentatomidae > Nezara > Nezara viridula. The sequence goes on along the minus strand of OV725080.1, from coordinate 147,596,700 downwards.
AGCATATGTGGTGATGACAGATAAAATAATTTAAAACTGAAATTTTTAATTTAACAAAAGCCGAAATAAAAAAGAAATCTGGTGCGCGCATCACACGACTTTTACTTAAAACCTTGTTCTCAACAGAAATAAGTATTTTCCGAAAAAGGGGAAGTGAAAGTCAAAATTATAGACACTGTATTTGTATTGTATTGTATGTATTTTTATTTGTTTAAATACCTTAAATAGACGAATTTTAATTCTTATATCGCTGTATTCTATACAATTAAATATTAAATAATACCAACGATAGCATTTATGAAAACCCCATATGTATATTTACATAATATTGTCGCAGTACGTATTATATTAAGCTCATGTTACGCACTAGCGGATCCAGGATTTAATTTTGGGGGGGGCTTCAGCCCGGAAGCTTTTTTTTCATATATATAACGATAATTACGTTGGAAAAACAGAAATATACTAACTACCTATATGAAATGTTGTTTAAGTGATTCTTGAAGTCCTATTAAATGTAATTAAACGAGCAATAATACTTTAAGACATATTTTTTTAATATTTTTTACCATAAAACATGGTTACATTTTACCATTTTGGGGGGGGGCTTCAGCCCGAAAGCCCTCCCTCCCCCCCCCCCCCCGTAAATCAGCCTGTGATGTTACGCATGTACTCTTTCGGTCGAGCTCGGACGCGCTCGTATTCCTTTGGTTCTTCCATTACAACTAATATTCGTTACGCGATCTCTTATATCTCCTTTAGTTAATTATCAAATTCTTTAATATTTTATATTTAACTATTTTTTGTATCAAAGATTAATGTGAAATTGTTAATTTATTTCAAATAAAAAAATTGATACTTTAGAGGAAGCTAGAATTGAATATTATAATGATAATAGCCATTTAATTTAAGCCCTATTAATCAATGAGAATAAAACCTACATTATATTAAAAACTGCTTAGCAATAAACTGATATACTGAGTTTAATCAAAATCTTTGGAGCTGTTTTTGAGAAAATCGTAAAAATGTGTTAAATCGATTATATAAAGTACCAATTCCGATTTGCCGATTTTAAGGAAAATGTTGGTGTAACATTCAAAGATTATAAAAACTTTATTGTAAATAGAGTGTGAATGTGCTCTCTGAACACCATTATAAATGTCCTTAATTGTGACAGATTGAAATAATTCTAAATAAATCAGTTTAAACAAAAATGTCATTAATTGTGAAAACGCTGAAAATTATTAAAAAATGGTTTATTATTTCCATACAATTTAACATCAAAGTTAACATTACTTTCAATGTAACATTAAATAAAATAAATTAAAAGGGATTCCTGACATTGGTCTATATAATTTCCTTTTTTATGATTAATAATTTGCTTCAAAAACAGATAACATTGCTACAGTTAATGTAAAACTTTCAAAAAATCAAAAACCAAAACAAATGATATAAACACTGCAGTAGAACATACAAAATGTCTTTGAAAGCACCATCTGTTTGCTACAAATTATCCGATTTCAGTGATTTTATTTTTTTGGCCTTTATCATGTTTTGATTAGCTAATTGATAATATTATGGGGGCTGCAATATGGAGAGGGAAGTCCGTGGACACATAGACCTCCACTGTTAAGGCAATATCCAGGACGAGCTTTTACAATTCTCCGTAACAGCTTTATTTTGCTCCGTGGTTAACGCAGTATGTTATTTTTTCAATAATGGTAATTACTTTGGGAAAAAAGAAAAAAAGAAAGAAACTACAAAAAATGATGTTTAAGTGATCATTGAAGATCTGTTAAAAAAAAAAAAAAAAAAGTAATAACATGAACAATAATGCTTTTAGGATTAAATTTAAAATATATAAAAAAAAACTGCAAATTATTTCACAATGGTTTATTATTTAAAATTATAACTGGTAATTATACATCTAAAGTAACATTACCTTCCTATTAACAAAGAAAAACAAATAAAGGGTGATTCCAATCATTGGTCTAAATATTTTTTTTTGTCATCATAAGTAATTTACTAAAAAAATAGTATTACTTAAGTAACACATTCAAAAATAAAAGAACAAAACAAAGGATATAACCTTTGCAGTAGAACATATAAAAAAACGCAACACACAACTCTCACTTACCGCTCTACTTTGAATAGAAATTATTTGCTGGCAATGCTGGGCTATTATAAAATTTCTTGAAGTGCATTTTAAACGGTGCTAAAGCTTAAAGCCCCCCAAAAAGTATATACTTTTTCAGTTATTCGAAATTTAATTTTACTATCGCTCGTTACTTTTTTTCCAGATTTTTTTTTCGTTGAAGTATGTTATATAGATAAATTTAAAGGGTTTCGAGAAAATGTCTTAAGCGAAGTTTCATTGAAATCGGTACATTCTTTTAGGCGCTACAGTCTATAGCAACGCAGATTTTTCTGCATTTTTATTTTTTTTTCCTTTATTAACTTATCAAATTCTTTCAAAAGTTATATGTAGTATTTTTTCATAACTCTGAATAATGCGAAATTGTTAACTTTTTAAAATAAACCATATTAAAGGTACTTTAGAGGAAGACAGACATATATGCACATTGGGCATTTAAGCCCTGTAAAGTGACATCAACGGGGATAAGACCTAAATGATATCAAAGACCACTTAATTATACAATGATATACCGAGTTTGATCAAAATTGTTTGAGCCGTTTTTGGGAAAATTGTAAAAATGTGTTTCAGCGTTCATATGAAGTGGCACTTCTGGTTAGCCGATTTTAACGAAAAAGTTGCTGTCACATCCGGCCCATATACAAACCTTAAATACTTAATATCAGTTTCGTACTACTTTTCGTTTATGAGCTAGACTATTAAAACACACACACACACAGACCATTTTGAGATACTTGGTTATTTGGACTCAGGGGACCTCAAAAAATGTATTTCCGTTAAAAAGATTCGAAAATTTTCACGATCGCAATACTTACCTTTACTATATATTACATATATACGTAAGTGAAAGTAAAAATATCTAGAGACCATATTTTTGCTCCAAATTTTCTGATTTTAACGTTTTTATTTTTTTTAAGGAAATTTCTTAAACTTTTAATTAACCATATAGAATATCGACAAAAAGTGTATACTTCTTGATTTATTTGGAAATGTAATTTTACCACTCTCATAACTTTTTTTGCAGCTTCTTTTCGTTGATGTACGTTATATAAACAAATTTAAAAGTCATCCAGGAGAAGACTTTATATCCAAGTTTCATTGAAATTATACCAACACAGGTTTTTCGTCCGCCATCTTGGAAGAATGTGACCTCTGACTTTAATTTAAATTTAGAAAAAATTGGTCCAGTAGTCTCAGGGAAAAGTCACGGACGGCAGACTGACAAAAAAGTGTTTATTCCATTCTCCAAATTTTACGTACCGTAAAACGTAAAACCTGAAATTTTGAGGGGAGGGGGTTAAATTTTTCATTTTTTTGGACGATTACAATGGATCCTTATTGAAAATAATAAACCATAATGTAATATGTCCTTCCTACGCCTACAACCTTCTCCAATTCAAGTCCTCTGTCCACTCCCTCTCCACAAGATCTCGACCTTCCGACCTTTACATTCCTTCTCACAGATCTGCCTCGTTTCAAAACTCCTTTATTGCTCGTTCTGTTAGTTTCTGGAATTCCCTTCCTATCAAAATTCGACATTCTTCATCCTTATCTACATTCAAAACCCTCCTATTCCAATTCCTATCCCAAAAACAGTCAGATAGTTGCTAACCATTCGAGCTGATTTTAATAGAGAATTTGATACATTTTCATTTTTAATTCTTTTTTCTTAAAAGTGCATACTGGTCTGTCAGTGCAAATAGCTTTAAGTGTCTTGTCATAGTATTAATTGTTTTGTATATAGTTTCGTTTGTTTTGTATATAGAATTTTTACCTTATATTTTTTTTAAATTATTTCTTTTTTTCGATTGATTTTATTTTGACCAGATGTAATCTTTTAATTTTGTTCTATTTTGTAATTCTCAAGGGACTGTGTCCCAGAATAAAGTTATTTTTCTATTCGATTTCTATTCTCTTTCATTCTATAATAAATAAACGTGAACAAGTAAAAGTTTATAAAAATTATAAACAAACCTGAACCACTGAAAGCCTTGGAGGGTTAAGTACTTGTACTTTATAAGAAAGGCGTCTTTATAAAATATTTTGACCAGATGTAATCTTTTAATTTTGTTCTATTTTGTAATTCTCAAGGGACTGTGTCCCAGAATAAAGTTATTTTTCTATTCGATTTCTATTCTCTTTCATTCTATAATAAATAAACGTGAACAAGTAAAAGTTTATAAAAATTATAAACAAACCTGAACCACTTAAAGCCTTGGAGGGTTAAGTACTTGTACTTTATAAGAAAGGCGTCTTTATAAAATATTTTTATTAAATAGACACAAGCATATTTATAAATAATCATTTCAATTCTGGTCTACAACACTTGAACAATCATCTTTCGCAATTTTCATGAGCAATTGAGGTAAACTGAAAGCTTGGAAACACCTGTATGACGTAAACAGTTTCTGGATGTATACGTCGCTCATCAGGCTAAAAAGTTTTATTGAGTGATCTTTCCCCTTCTCGTGGAAAATTCGCCTAAGATTTTCTTCTAGACAGAATGGTTCATAAATTTGATCGCTAGACAAAGCGAAGTGGTGGATGTCCAACATCAATAGTGAAAAGGCTGTTGAGAAGTATACATCTGACTTCCATGAAATTTTTGGGGCCACCAGATCAAAACGCAATGGCACCGATTCCTCCTCTTCTGACTGGTTTTGGGAAACAAGCCCAGTCCCATCATCGTCTATAAGAGAACGTTCTTCGGAACTAGTAGTGTTGGTAAGACTTCTTTTTCTTTTCTTTAGAGCCGATCTGGTAGATCTTTTATAGGGAAGGGAAGAAATCGAACATATCGGAGTCAGTAAACCCTCTTCTTCATTATTAAGATCCGTGATGATTACACTATCCACAATCCGATATACTCCGGCCATTACAATCGTCAAGATGCCATAAGCTATGTTATATTTTTCGTTTTCTTTTTCAATCTGAAAAGTTTCACGGAACAGGTCTTGTTTCCAGCATACGGTTGCACAACCTTCAGCTAAAGCCAGAGCTTTGACAAAACCTTCCCTCGGATCGTAATCTCTGCAAAACGCCAAAAGAAAATCAGTGTAATTCATCAAATTTTGATCGATTTGGAATAGTTTGAATATAAGTTCTTTCGCTTTGGCAATATATAAATCCTGACTTATACTGATCGTTTCTGTACTTTCAAACCATAGAAACACGCAGCTATACTGTTCGTAGGTAACCGTCTCAGTAAGATTCGTATCTAGGACTTCAAAACTCTTCTTCATTTCCAATATGTCTTCCAATGTTGGATAGCCCAAGTCCAAACCGAAAACAATGAAGAGCCTCCAATCTATAATCACTTTATCTCCGTACAATCTATGGACAATATCTTTAATTCTGTCAGCTGAGAGGTCAGACCAATAATGAGGTAAATAACTATGCCCAGTTTCGTGACCGATGGAGGCCATATCTTCAAGAATAAGAGCGAATGTCTGTTCAACAATTCCATAAGGCGCTACATAAACCAACTTATAAAATAAGTTAGTCAATTGGGAAATAGTGAATTTAAAACCAGTTGGTACTTCTACTAAAAAGGATGGTGGCGGAGGAGGGGGATTTGGGTACACTATTACCGATGTATCGATTTCCAGAGCATCGTTTCTTAAAACGACGAGAGGTTGGATTTTAACCTCTTCTTCGACCGCCGCTCTCATCATGTCACAAAGTTTGTCTATATTTAATATCTGATTGTGATAAAGGTTTACGATATCCTGTTTAAATTCTTTAAACGTGTTATCGATTATGTCAACGTCTTCGTTTAGATCAGCGCTTGCCCTTTTTTCAAGCAAATTAATCCTGTACAATGCTCTTTTGCTTTCATTCTCAATAGCAAATGTCCATTCAAGTGAAACCTTATTCACTGTAAAAACATTCGTTTCTGATGCTGCATGAAAATCTTTCGTCAAACGCCTCTGTGTATGTGTAAGATCTTTGGACATTCTTGTTCTGCTGTCACTTTTGTCATTCGCTTTTGAAATATCCTTTCTTTTGTCTGTAACGGCATGAGACCTGCTTTCACAAAATGCCTTCATTTGTAAAATATTTTTCGTTAATCTAGCAATGAGAGCTTTGAGAAGTGAAACGGCAGGATTCTTTGTCGCCTCGTAATCAGTATAATACAAGCAAGTCTTACTGGCATCGAAATCCAACGTCATCTTACTGTGCTTGTCTTCGGTGCCCCCTCTACCTTTCTTCGTCGCACTTGCAGACACAAGATGCCTAGAAACCCTGCGAACAGATTCTTCCTTTTTATCCGGTTTTAATCCAACTCTTGGCAAAATTATTTTAATTAATCTTTCTTCTTGTGGTTTTCCTAAAACGCTGACGCAATAATAATCATCTATTAGTTGCATTGTATCAGTAAAGCGGTCAGTTTCTGCCTGAAGAATCAAACAATAAACTTGCAGTACATGCATCAAGTGGCCTGAAATCCAGTTTTGATTCAATATCAATTGCAAAACTTGTTCGCAATAAAACTTTTTAACATCTGTCATTTTCCAAAGTTCACATTGTAACTTAAGAATGCGATCATGTAGTTCGCTTTTCATGCTGTCCAAAGGCCTGTAGTGGTCGTTGATCTTGTTTAACATCAATTGAAAATTAGTTACAGCTTCGGTCCTATCGTCATCAAGGATCAAGCATTCTTCCGCTTTCTTCCTCACATAGTTTCTATATGGCATCAATCTTCTTTCAACCGTCCTTAGCAATGCAAAACATTTTTTCAAGTTGCATGTGTAAAAATATTCAATACTCTCCCATACAGTTGCTAGAACGCCAACATAAAATTCAGGAATAACAAATTCAGTATATTCCCAATCTCTGTGTCCGGGAAAAATAATTATTTCATCCTCCATTCCTTCCTCCTCTCCTATTTCTTCCAAGAATCCCTCTTCGTTTTCTAAGAATGTTTTTAGAACCCAATCATCCAGCGCATTTCTCTTAAATTTTAAGGGCTTGGGAAGGCCTACCTTCTGATCAGACCGTACAGGTTTTACCATGAGATCAACGCCTTTCTCTAAATTCTTTAAGTATTCATTTTGCTTGCTAGCGGACATATTTAAAATGAAAGTGAGAAGTTTTTTTAAAGTTGTAGTGTCAAGATATTTATAAGGGAAGGTAGAACTAATATCTTGAGAAGCATAGAAGGTTTCTAATGTAACATCCTCTTCCACAATTTCTTCTCCTTCAGCTGATACTTTTTGGAGCAGTTTTGAATATCTTCTGCCAACTTTCTTTTCTCCTTCATGCTGCATGATGACCACTTTTGTGAAAAATGACTCAAATTGCAAAGGTTCGGGAGGTGGGTAAGGCCTTGGTAATATATTTGAACTCTTTAGTTCTAAAAGTTCTTCAACTGAGAAATGGTCTGGGAATTGTGACTCATACTCTTCGTTTTTAGCTTCATATAGACTAGATTGGGACAGTATGCCAGTCATACCAGTTTTTGGCATAGCTTCGTTCAACTGACTTTCTATTAGTTTTTTTATATTCTGAGTTATTCTTGGCATATAAGGAACTTCCAGACCAGACAGCATAAACTCAAGTATTCCTACTTGTGTGATGTTTTCTGGGAAATTAATAAGGACCCAACCATCAACATCCTTCAAATTCTTCAAATATTCTATAATCAAGTAACAAAGAAAAGCATCCGGTAATAACCCACCCGCTTGCAAAATATTGTAGATGTAATTTCCGGTTTCAACAGACTGCGTTTTTTCTTTCGTCAATTTTTCATCACTGGGGTATTGGACAGCCTTGTCAGCATTAGTTTTTTCCTTTACTTTCTCGGCAGCTCCAAACCAGGGTTTAACCCTAGTTTTATCATTTTTAATAGTTGGTACTGAGTTTGCTCTAACTTTATTAGGATGTACGGTTTTAGATGTCTCTTTCAAGGCATCCTGACCTATATATGACCTGTAAGAGTTTAAAAAGTAATTTATTACCTGCGAGATATCAAAGACTTCGATCTTAAATTTTGAAAGATAATGCTTCAACTTTTCTAATGCAAACGTGTCATTTATACGTTGTAAAAATATTTTATAATTATAAATCGGAAGGTTAGCTGGTTCTCCCACACTTAAACCAAAATTGTATTTGAGATCAAGAAGCCGGTGAACTATGAATCCGGTGATGTTCAGCAGTTCATCTTCTTCCGCAGATGTTCTTTTATGTAGACACCAGGGACCAATACAATACATGTAAAGATAAAAGTCATATTCAGACAATTCTTCAAGTCTTTCCTCGTCCAAAATTATTGGTTTGTCTTCGATATCTTCTGCTTTTTTAGGAATTAAATCGTGAGGAAGAAGCCTAATTCCTTTCATAAATAGAAGCTTCAGCTCTGTAGTTTTGTTTTTTGGCATTTTCATTCCATTTTTTTCAAAATAGTCGTGGGTAATCATGGCGAAATCCACTATGTCTTCCATTATTTTTCGACACGCTTTAAGATCTAGTAATTTTTTCAATTTCCTTTTTCCCTCGAATAATCTTTGATGTAGTTCTTTTATTCTCTGTTTTTCAATTTGAGTCCTTTCTTGGTCTTTTATTGCTACGAAGGAACTCCTAAACTTGTTTACCACTTCCAGTTTTTCCGCCATACCCATTACCATATTTCTGGTGTCGATAAACTTCTGATACTTTAGCCTCATTCTTTTCAATCTTAAAGTCATTTGTTTTTCATATTCAGATTGTTTTAAGAGTTTTATAGAAAGTAATTTTTTCAATTCAAGTTCTTGATTATTCAAGATTTTTTTCCAAGCATCTTCCATAGAATATTTTCCCAACTTGAGCTTAAGTTGTTTGTCAGCGTCTGCTTTAAGCCTTTTCAATTTTAAGTATTCTATGTATTCTTCTGGATCACAATTATAGATTTGTTTCTGATTTTCCCTGCCTTCAGGAGATTCCATCAAATCTTCGAATTCTTTAATTTTTGCTTGAGCATCGAAGTGAGGAAATGATGTTTTGTTGTCGTAACATTTATAGGGAGGGAAGTCGTCAGCCATGATTTGTTTTTTAACCTTCTCAGCTCGACGCTTCATGCCTCTTACGAGAAACCTTTTCAAACTATTTTTTTCAGAGCTTTCCATCACTCCTTTCATCGTGTTTAAAAGGTCACGTAAATATTGTTTTTCATCGACGGTATCCGGTACAGCATGCAGGTCTTTAACAGGGGTTACAAGGAATTTGTCAGTCGACTCAGAAAGCATCCTTTGCATCTTCTTACTGTCCATCCAAATAAGGTTTTCATTATTTTCAAGACGAATAAACAACTCGTAAAGAAGCCTCAAACTTGCAGATCCATTCTTATTGACTATTTCTTCGAGGAATTCGTCAGTGATGGAAATTCCTAAAAGCTTGAACCAGACACATAGTTTTTTCAAGTTCGATAATGCGACTTTTTTGCTTACTGTTTCATTGATCAATTTCAAATAATCAGAACTGCAAACGTTATACGTGACCAATATTTGGGCAAAGATTTTACCATCGAAACAGGCATTGCCTAACGTTTCTGGAGTGCATTTGATGTTACAACGAACGGAGTTCAAAAGCCAATTTCCAATCACTTCGGTCATTATATATCTGTAACATTAAGGTTTACATCAGTAGCAAATCCAGGATTTGGAGGAGGTTTCAGCCCAAAAGCTTTTTTATACATATATATATATATATATATATATATATATATATATATATATATATATATATATATATATATATATATATATATATATGTATATATATATATACACATATGTTGTGGAATGAAAATATTTTATATAAATTAATATATATAAAATATAATCCAAACAATTAGGAACTAGAATCTCACAACACATCACCAACTGTAAAAATCCAAAAAACATAAACACAACAGCCTTAGCACATCACAGTATAAAACTGCAGCATAAATTTAACTTTAATAAACCACAGATAATAGGCACAGAACCAAAAAACACCAATAGAAAATTACTTGAAGCAATACACATTACAAAAAATAACAGAACAACAGTCAACTACAAAACAGACACTAAACATTTAGGAACCCATTATACAGACATATTGAACAAAATAAAATTTAATAGAAGTGAAATCACAGACATATAAAATAAACACTAACAACAACAATCAAAATAGTCAGATAAAACAGTTAGATCCAAAGGTCAATTTTTCACTATGGGAGAAACTCAATTATCGGTCAAAAGTAGGATGTTGCTCTAGATGATAAATTTTAGAACATAAATTAGAAAATTGACGATGGAGCACATTATTATTATTATTAAAATTAAGGTAATTACAAATTTATTGTAACAAACATAATACAAATATGTAATGTAACAAGCACAATATTGTAACTTAAAAATTTTTTAGCCTTACATCCACAAGAGTATTGGAATTGCAGTTCTGAAGATGGGAATAAAGGTCCCGAAACGTAAACTGTTTTTTTCTATTCCCCTATGGATAAAGACAATGTGTTAATTGAAATTATATACAAGTGGTGTTTGGCTTTTTACTGAAACTGTGTTTCATTTTAAAGCCTTTTTGAAGTTAGTATGTACATGGAATTTAATGGGATTGAAAGTCTTGTGGTATAAAGACGCTGGGGCACGTCAACTAGCCTGTTAACATGTAACGTTAAAAATATACTCAAATTGTTAACAACTGGAAGTTATTATTGCCAAGCAACTAAAAGAAAATATTTTAAAAAATTAGAAATCAAGATATAGAAAAAATTTCATATAAACAATGGCCCTATTTCTATCATAAAATAACATTTAAGAATTGTGTTTTTATTTTAAGAGAGTCATGTTTTTTGTTGAATAGGAAGTGATAACTTAAAAAATATTTGATTTATGTAAGTAGTCATTACTTCATACTATATATATATATGTATATATATATATATATATATATATATATATATATATATATATATATATATATATATATATATACCCACTTTATAGAGGCTGGGTGTGCCCAGGAGGGTCTCCCGACCCAGGGTCGCCCCACGGCCAATGAAACAGATAAATAAATTTTCTGCCATGAGCCGGGGTTCGAACCTGGGACCTTTAGCATTGGAAGCTCAGTACTTGGAAAAGCTCAGCTTACTCCATAATAAACTAAACAAAATTTCATTTAAACGAAAGTAGAGTTTGTCATTGTTAAAACTATTATTATTGGGCGGACAAACAGAGCTAAATTCCGTTTAAAAACAAATTGATAAATTATTTGTGATCTTTTTTATCAACCTTCGACTGTACTACATTTACCCCACTTTTAGAAAACTTCCATGTTTAATAAGCTTTGAGTCCATATTAATTAAGTTGAGGTTTATTAGGAAAAATTTTGAGATTCACCTCAAGTTGTGTAAAGAAATAATATGATCTTCTAGTCACCTAAAAGTACCAGTGTTTTCAGCAAAAACGACTACAATTCACTATTGCACAGTTATTATTCCTTGTTTTTCTGTGATATGAAATAAACATAATTGCTTAAAAACACATTTAAATCATAAATATAAAAATACTATGTTTTTCACATAAAGTGGATGTGAAATTGCGTTTTTCTTACTCATTTCTGTCATAGGAATCGATGCGTATTTACAAGTGACAAACTTAATGTTTTATGACCAAAAAAAACAAAACATGATAAATAAAGAGTTTATAAAATAATTTTTAATAAATATAATTTTCCATAGGATTTTTTTTTATTTGTTGGGCGCCTGGCTTTATCAGCCTTTCATCTCTAAAGAGATAAATCTATAAAACATAAGGTACCCATTATTTGGCCATTATTAAATATTTACTCTACCATGTTCAGGTGAGAAGGGGTTAGGTTGGATATTTTTATAAAGCAGCAAAAAGGTTAACAGATCTATTTACAAGAAGAAATATTTACAGAATTAATACTATGTACAATAAAAAGAAATAAAATACAAGGAAAAAGAGAGAATTTCAACATAATTACTATATACAATTAAAGATAAATAGGAAGATATTTAAGATAATAAAAATAACGAAAAAAGATACTTATTTTAAATACAATATTATGGCATGCCACATCTAAACATCTAGAAAAGATATTCAAGATACAAGAGATATAAGATGTAAGAGCACATACACATGCTAAAATATGAATTAGTAATCTGCTCAGGAAACAAAAGAGAGAAGAGTTTGTTTTTGTTTTCAGTGCCTCCTTAATCTTGGTTACAGTTTCTAGCGACAATATTTACGTATATATGTAATATATAGTAAGGGTAAGTATTGGGATCGAGAAAATTTTTGAATCTGAGTTTTCAATAGAAATACACGTTGTGAGGTACCCCGAGTCGAAATGACCAAGTCCCGAAAAATGGTCTGTGTGTCTGTATGTTAGCAGTCTAGCTCAAAAATTATAAGTCGTACGAAACTGATATTACTTATTTAAGATAGGTATATGCCTTAGATGTGACAGCAACTATTTCCTTAAAATCGGCTAACCGGAAGTGTCACTTTATATCAACGGTGAAACACATTTTCACAATTTTCTCAAAAACCGCTCTAACGATTTTGATTAAACTCGGTGTATCATTGTATAATTAAGTGGTCTTTAATATCAATTAGGTCTTATCCCCATTGATGTCACTTTAAAGAAGCTTTTCGTTGAGGTATGTTATATAGATAAATTTAAAGGGTGTCGAGAAAATGACTTTAGCGAAGTTTCATTGAAATCGGTACATTCGTTTAGGCGCTACAGTCTATAGAAACGCAGGTTTTTCTGCATTTTTATTTTATTTTTCTCCTTTATTAACTTATCAAATTCTTTCAAAAGTTATATTTAGCATTTTTTCGTAACTTTGAATAATTTTAAATGATTATCTTTTTAAAATAAACCATATTAGAGGTACTTTAGAGGAAGATGTATATGAACATTGGGCATTTAAGCCCTGTAAAATGACACCAATGGGGATAAGACCTAATTGATATTAAAGACCACTTAATTATACAATGATACACCGAGTTTAATCAAAATCGTTAGAGCGGTTTTTGAGAAAATTGTGAAAATGTTTTTCAGCGTTCATATAAAGTGGAACTTCCGGTTAGCCGATTTTAACGAAAAAGTTGCCGTCATATCTAAGGCATATACCTATCTTAAATACGTAATATCAGTTTCGTAGGACTTTGAGCTAGACTGGTAACATACAGACACACAGACCATTTTTCGGGACTTGGTCATTTCGACTCAGGGTACCTCAAAACGTGTATTTCCGTTGAAAATTTAAAAATTTTCTCGATCGCAATACTTACCCTTACTATATATTACATATATACGTAAGTGAAAGTAATACAATGTTTGTAACAGTCGGACTACTTTGTCACGAAAAATATGATAACAATATCACGTCAAAATTTAGAGGTTATTGATATAAAATCCCAGAGTTTTTTGATACATATTACTATCTTCGAATATAAATGACAATTTAAATAATAGAAATATTAAGGTATTAATAAAATAGCTACATACCAACTACTAGACCCTAGTCTAGCCTATTCCACTTTTCTTAATCGATTTTATTTTACAAATTTTATTCAATCATGCTTCAACATTCAAAACTCGTTATCATTTTCCCTTTCCGACTCTCTAACTAGACGTCACGTAAAAATACAATTTTGAGTAAAATAGCTCATTACAAAGAGAATGAAATGCTGAACATTTTCCTCGATTACAGTATGCAGCTCTGATTTTTAATTCCTAAAATATTTTAATCCAAATACAAAGATTAGTCGACTCAAGCCGACTCTATCCGAATTAGCGTTACATATCCGAGCGCGAGTAGCTCAGTTTCATTCATTACCCCCAAAAAAAGATAAAGAAGAAGAATTGTATTTTCAATCTTATTTATCGACTAGCTGATGTACCCATCGTTGACGGGTGTATAGTTAAAATTTGAGAATATTTTTTTTTTCTTTTTTCTAGCAAGTTGTCTTGACATACATACCTGAACTTACTAACAAAATTAAAAACGTGTTCAAAAATTATGACTTAACAGAAATTAAACTCGGACAATATAATAACAAGAAACTAAAGCAGGCACATCACCAACACAAAGGATAAAATAGAACCAATAAACATGAAAAATGTAATATATAAATTAAACTGTCAAAACTGCCCCAAAATCTACATTGGTGAAACATCCAAGCAATTAGGAACTAGAATCTCACAACATATCACCAACTGTAAAAATACAAAAAACATAAACACAACAGCCTTAGCACATCACAGTATAAAACTACAGCATAAATTTAACTTTAACAAACTACAGATAATAGGCACAGAACCAAAAAACACCAATAGGAAATTACTTGAAGCAATACACATAAAAAACAACAGAACAACAGTCAACTACAAAATAGACACTAAACATTTAGGAACCCATTATACAGACATATTGAACAAAATTAAAATTTAATAGAAGTGAAATCACAGATACATAAAATAAACACTAACAACAATAATAAAAATAGTCAGATAAAACAGTTAGATCCAAAGGTCAATTTTTCACTATGGCAGAAACCCAATTATTGGTCAAAAGTAGGATGTTGCTCTAGATGATACATTTTAGAACATGAGTTAGAAATTTGACGATGGAGCACATTATTATTATTAATTTTAAGATAATTACAAATTTATTGTAACAACAAAATTCAAACATGTAATGTAGCAAGCACAATATTATAACTCAAAAAAATTTTAGCCTTGCATCCACAAGAGTATTGGGATTGCAGTTCCGAAGATGGGAGTTAATATCCCGAAACGTCAACTAACTTGTTAACATGTAACGTTGATAATAGAAATATACTCAATTGTTACCAATTGGAAGTTATTATTGCCAATAACCAATAATTGAGAATTTTTTTTTAGATGAATATTGTATTATGGGGAAGGGGTTCATTTCATAACATTGGGTGAGGGGGGGAGAGGTAACTTTAATTTTTAGAAGATTTTCTTCCGATTTCCGGCTAATCCGTTCGGTTAATGATAAAAATGTATACATTTGTTAGGCTCGGGAAGTTGAATAGACACCTTGAACAGGAAGATCGGACAAAGTTAAAAATTAGTGTGTTTTAAGCGGCAACGCGTTACAGATGTTTGGTATTTCGGATTTTTCCCGTTGAGTTGTGATAATTTTTTCCATCAGTTGAATAGTACAACTGTTAAATATGGCTCGCGGTAGAGTAGGTTGGGATGAGAATCGAAGTAACTGCCTAACCGGGATCTCTAGACAAATTACCCAAGAATTCATAACTCTGGTTCTATTCAATATTTTGTTTTCATTTAAAGCCTATGTTTTAAGTCAAGTAAACCTTAATATAATGTCAAAATTTCAAAAGTTTACAATAAGCCATTGCTGAGCTAACCTCTGACAAAATTTCGTTGCAATGCGGACAGATAGACAAAAAAATGTTTTAAAAGTGGATTTGGTGTCTGTAATGTATAAAACGGAAAGATAAAACGGGTTGATTCTATTCAATGTACAGACAAAATCCTTATTTTATTTATATAGATATCATTGGATATATATAAAAACTCCGAAACATGCTGTAATATTAATTCACAGCTGTTAAAATTAATTTGATGAAATGTAAAAAAAAAAAAATAAATAAATAAAGTTATTTGAAAGGCGATTTAAAAGCAATGTTTTGTTGAAACATTAACGTGTATTTTAGACAATAGAGGTGTACGGATATTAGTTCCCTTTCGATACTCCAAGATAGCGGTGGGTTTCAAGATCACACAGATCATGCTGTTCCCAGATATTCGGCATTCATCGGGAATCTGGGAACAGCATGATCTGGGTGATGAAGTAGCGAAATGGAAGTAATATCCGAACATCTCTATTGTCTAAAATACACGATAATGTTTCAAATAAATAAAACATTGCTTTTGAATCGCCTTTCAAATAACTTTATTTTTATTTATTTTTTTTATTTCATCAAATTAATTTTAACAGCTGTGAATTAATATTCAAGCATGTTCCGGAGTTTTTATGTGTATCCAGTGATATCGATAAATAAGATAGAAAAATGCGCTCTTTTAATTATGATAAGATAATTCTATTGGAATTTAATCACTGATAATACAGTAATAACTTACCAGTTTTTAATCACAAAAGCAGTTCTAAAGACTTCCTTCTCACATACAAAATAATTATTATTATAGGTATTTAAGTCCGTAAATTAATTTTTTTAAATTTCATTTTTCAAGTCATATGTTTTTGAGATTATTTACATTTTATATAGCATTAAAAGCTTTCGTACGGCCATCGTTAAAAGAACACACCACTATGTTGTTAAAAAAAGTTCTTATACAAAAGTATAGCTTCATTTCATATTAAACTTTATTGAATATTACTCGTCAAAGTAAAATCCATTATTTCCAAATGCTTTCTGCCAGAATCATTTCTTTGGTTTTGAGGCGAAGAACAGTAGTTGATGACTTCCAATATTTACTCCTTTCTGTGACATTGAGTGAGGGAATGAGAAGGAATATATATGAATATGAGGTTGCGTTGCACTATGAATTGTACTCAATAGTGCAGTGGACAAATTGTTCATTGAAAAGTCTCATAGCCCTGGAGCCAGGGCCCAAAAATCGACCTGATCGCAGGCGAAGGTTTGATTATAAATTATGAAAGTGTATTTTATTCTGAGTAAAAAGAACTTTGTCTGCCGTTCCAGAGCCGCTGCTTTAAAGAATATGAGGCCAGTAATTTGATGATCGAAGCGGAAATCCATTGCGAAAAATGTTAGAAAAGATTTTATTTTTTTAACTTGTATATATGGGTTTAGACATGTAAAAAACAAAATTGCTAATGCAGGCCACCAAGGGAAAACTTTTTATAGCCAAAAAAGTCAGATTTTTTCGATATTTTTTGTGTTTTTCCTCTATAACTCCTAAACGATGCATCAAAACGAAAAGTGTATTCTTTAATAAATTAAAGAACGTTAAATTTTACGTCAAACGAGTACATAAAATTTTAAATTTAGTTACGCGGTAAGGTATAAAACCACGGTCAACAAACGCTGTGTTTTACAAAATTTGTCAAAAACTGAGAAAAATTACTATAAATGGCCCTGTAACTTGGAAATGAGTTCGCTAAGTGGAAAACCCATAGAATCAAAGTTGTAGAGCATCAAATTTTGCGTCCAGTGAGTGTCAACTAATTTAATGTAGGTCACTGGCTACAAACAAAATTTGTAATCTCTCGATGGTTAGAAATTGGTAATGAAGGTAAACCTGATTTTCAATATTTCAACAGTATGCGTGTCTTTTCTACTAAGTTAGTTTTGTTTAGTCTGTCACATGCAGTATAAGCCTCTTTTCCACCTCTCAACAACAAAAGATTTTGGTAAACGATGTGCCCAAAGATTCCGAATTTTATAAAGGACTAACGAATCCCGATTCGAGATATATAATTAGCCTACAATAAAAATGCCAGTACTCACTGACGCAAAATTTGATGCTCTACAATTTTGATTCTATGGGTTCTTCCTCTTAGGGAACTCATTTGCAAGCTACAGGACCATTTATAGTAATTTGTATCAGTTTTTGACAAATTTGGTAAAGCTGAGCGTTGGTTGACCGTGGTTTTATTCCTTACCGCGCAACCAAATTTTAAAGTTTATGCACTCGTTTGAGGCAAAATTTAACGTTCTTTTATTTATTAAAGAATAAAATTTTCGCTTTGATGCATTGTTTACGAGTTATAGGTGAAAAAACAAAAAAATGTTGAAAAAAATCTGACTTTTTTGGCTGTAAAAATTTTGCCATTGGTGGCCCGCGTTAGCAATTTTAATTTTTACATGTCTAAACCAAAAGTTAAAAAAATAAAAACTTTTCTCAAGTTTTTCGCAATGTATTTCCGGTTTCGATCCTCAAATTTTGTTCTAATATTCTTTAAATCAGCCGGCATTTTTGAAAGCAGCAGCTCTGGAAACGGCAGACAAGGTTTTTTTTACTCAGAATAAAATACACTTTCGTAATTTACAATCAATCTTTCGCCTGCGATCAGGTCGATTTGTGGGCCCTGGCTCCAGAGCTATCATATCGATAAACAGTCAACGAAGAAGGAAGAAGCCTGGAAAAAAGGGCCGGTAGATGGCAGCAGCTGGAGAAGCACGCCGGAGAAAAAAGAAGGGACTCCAGGCAAGAGCATGAAGGCGTGACCTGAGAAGAGAAGTCTACTAAACTGAAGATTAAGAATATCAGGCCTATGATTATAACTAGAGAGGGGATTTTTATATAATTGCACCTTTTATTCTCTTGCATGTAAAAACTTCGGACCCGAACATCTATCCGTTTCAGGACCTGTAGAATAACATATTTAAATTTTATATTGCACGTTTTTGGCTTAAATTGCACGATTTTGATTTTTTTTTTTGCATTAAATCGCACATTTTTGCTCTTTTGTGCAAAAGTAGACAATTTATAAATAAAAATGTATAAATGAGTGTATTAATATTTATTTTACTATATTGTTCAAATTAAATTCATTATTAAAAATAGAAAAATATGAGGAAGGTAAATAATTCCAAGTGAAGTAAAAATCGTATTCATTACAAAAGAAACAAGTAAACACAAGTGAGATCTATTCTTGGAATAAAACTTGACTAAAGTATTGGATAATGAAAAGCTGCTGTCCTAGAATTAGCAGCTTTGTTAGTAATACATTTACAGTTACTGTTTTGGCTTGAATCCTCACTCACAGTTCAACACTTCAGTATCACTTCTGGCTTTGAATTGATTTCTAAAAATTTCATTCTTATAAAAAAAAAAAAAATTGTATTGCTGAAAGTAAAATCTAGCCTCCCGTCAAAAATTAAAATCTGGATATAAAAATACCAAATAAAATAAAAATGATTAAGTTCTATACACCTTATGAATCAACCAGGTAATAGGGAATCACTGATAGAAGCTCATTGGGGAACAAATAAGAAAAAAATATTCTTATCAAAGAATTAAATTTTTTTTAGAAAGAACGTAATCCCCAAAAATATTTTTTTAGTGATATAGAAAAACAGCTTCATCACTAATTTTTGAACACTTGAAGATCTCAGATCCCTTCAGAGCATTAGGATAGCTTTCAAAGTGATGAATGTCAAAGCAAAAAAGATGGGCTTGCACTAGCGGATCCAGGATTTAATTTTTTTTTTTTGGGGGGGGGGCTTCAGCCCGAAAGATTTTTTTTTTCATATACATATAACGATAATTAATTTGAAAAAAAAAAAGAAAGAAATTAACTACCTATATGAAATGGTGTTTAAGTGGTTCCTGAAGTCCTATTAAATGTAATTAAACGAACAAGAATACTTTAAGAGATAGTTTTTAATATTTTTTTCTGTAAAACATGGTTATATTTTACCATTTTGGGTGGGAGGCTTCAGCCTGAAAGCCCCTCCCCCTATGTGGGCTTGCATATGACTGGGAAGAAAAGGAAGATTATGGTAGTGGGTACAAAGTCACTGAATAGAAACCTTAATTATTACTGAAAGCCTCTTGGTTGCTATGGGATACTTATTACTTGTTCAGGTTTTAAAAATTAAAATATTGCTTTTTATGAGCCTTTGATGAACTAAAAATCTATGGTAATTTAGATGGAAGAGAATAGTTCTGACTCCGTACAGATTTCAGATAATACAGAAGGAAACTTTTTGATACATTTAATAAAAAAAAAAATCCAGGTATGGCTTCGAAACTCTCAGTAATAGATTTCTATACTCTAAATGAGAGAACTACAAACCAATGCCTTAATGCACCAAACATATTGGTCTTGAGCGATTAAAATAATGGATCAGTTCAAGTTGAAGGATAGCTGTCTTGTTGCTTAACTATTGAACTGGAGGGATATTTTTCAATGGCACAAGCTTATCACTTAATAAATATTTACTTTAAAGTCTGTAGTTGAATTGACTATCTTGGTAATTTTATATTTAAAACACAAAAAAACATGTTTCGCTGACGTGTTACTTGTATTTAGAATATATTAAAGAAAGAAATGGCTGTATAAGTGAGGTTTCACAGAAATATAATAGTTCAGCATTAAAATTGATTCTTTCTCCAACAACTTACCAGAGAGAATCACTTTATTTTATTTAATAGGTTGTATAAAAAACAATGACAATTTTATCAAAATCAAGATTTAAGGACTGTAAATATTTTAATCCTGTTTAATACTTAATAATCCCTTTAGAGCATTCTCTGTGCTTTTTTAATCCTATTCGACTTCTTCAAAGAAAGCCTCAGTTTAGTTATCTGTTTCAAAGAAGAAACATGAGTGTCCTACCTACCAAATTCTCGTAATTTTAAGGCATTACTAGATTAAAGATTCTGTTAGTCGCCATCTACTTTCCATGGGGAAGATGAAAAAGAGCTGTAGACTAGTCCCTTACAAGCTTACTCTTCAGCAATCAGCTAAGAGGTTAGACATTTATGAAAATTTATTCAAAAACCCTTCTGATAAGAGACTCCTGCCTCATCCACGATATAGTCCAGACCTCGCACCATCGGATTACTACTTATTTAGATCCATGGCCCATTTTCTTCAAGGAAAAAATTTGATAATTTTGTGGAAGTGAAAATTGTAATCCAAGAGTTCTTTGACAGTCATTCCAAAGAATGCTATCAGCGTGGGATCGAGCAATTTGCTAGCAGATGGCTAATGACGGTAGATAATAATGGACTATACTTCGAGTATTAATTGTATTTTTTTTCAAAGAAATAATAACACAAATATTTGGTTTAAAACACCATTTTGTTTTTATACACCCTATTATATTGGGTTGCTACAGAACAGCATACTTTTCAATCAATACAATGGATGATCCTCAAAATTAATATAAAAATATACAGTATCACCAATATACATGAGCATGGTAAATAAATTGTTTTCCTTTTTTTTAATAACATTCAATTTCTCTTTCTTTTCCTTCTCTTCTTACACATTTCTCTTATTTTCTTCTCTCTCTTCCTAATCTGATTCATACTTTTTGATAACAACTTACAATAATAACAATAAAAAAAAAAAAGTGCACTTGTAAAAATCTAAATAAAATTAACCTGTTAACTGAGCATGATAAAATATTTCACCGTACAAGAACTATTACTACAATGGACATCATGCCATTTTTCGTCATGAAAATTAGCGATAATATTTTGAATGCATTAAGTTTTACATAGTTCTTATCTATTAAATCCTAGCTTGGTTATAAACGAGTATATTGTTTACATTTTCGCTATCACTCTCGTGTTTTCCCTGGTTAATAATTAAATATATAATTAATTAATAATTAATAATTGGTAAATGGTTGACTGTCGTGGATAATGAAGAGAAGAATAGTTGGGGTGGTCAGTCAAATAAGCAGGCAAAAATAAATGATAATATTTATTTTTACATATGCCAGCGTTTCGACCTGAAGTTCAGGTCATCATCAGGGCTAAGAAAAGAACCAGATAACAAGGTATGAGAAATATAAAAATTACAGTAAAATGAAGTTGTTAGAATAATGACAATAGTAAGAACAAGAGACAAATAATTTTCTTTCTTATTTCAACCTTCTCAGTTTCTCTCATCCTTCCTTTCATTCCTTTTCTCTGTTTTAACTCTTTATTATTTCATACTTTGTCTGTACATATTGATAGACTTTACAACTTCTCAATTTTTTATCTAAATATTCTATTCACTCTATCTTAATTTTACTATTTATTTCCATTTCTTATAAAACTTCATATTTTTCTGTTTTACATTTTATTCTAAGATTCCCTTTACAATACTTATGTCACCTTTTTTGACTCTGTTTACTTCATCATTCCACACTTTGTACCTGTTATTATTATTTGTCTCTTGTTCTTAATATTGTCATTATTCTAACAACTTCATTTTACTGTAATTTTTATATTTCTCATACCTTGTTATCTGGTTCTTTTCTTAGCCCTGATGATGGCCTGAACTTCAGGTCGAAACGTCGGAATATGTAAAAATAAATATTATCATTTATTTTTGCCTTCTTTTTTGACTAACCACCCCAACTATTCTTCTCTTAATTAATAATTAAATTTGTTCAAATAATTTGTCTGCATTAAAGGTTATTTGAGTTATTTATGTTATAAAGTATTTTGTCAAACTAAATAAAATCAATAAGTTAACAATTATTTCCTTTTATTACTTGAGATGTGATGATATTACTCATAATTATGAAGAAAAAAGTTCCCATTGTGAGATGAGTTAAACAAAATTTTATTCTCCTGTTAATAGGTTAATATATATATACAAATATAGTAGAGGAGTTCAATAAATAATATATATATATATGTTGTAATATATACATGCTCTCCCATGAACAAACTCTCCCCCTATCCAATCCCATGCATGTGGTGGTAGATTAGTCCCAGGGAATTGAGGATTATGTTTTCTGCCAACTTTGCTACGTCCTTTATGTCGACTCCAAGGCATTCCATGAAGCTCCTTGTTGAGTGTGGTATCATTCTGCCATCTCTGAACCAAAGACCTCTCATTTTGAATTCTATAAATTCTCTGCCTACGTAATCGAAATAATGCTGGAATTTGTTTATTTTGGCTGAAAAAAACTGGGTAGAGGTTTATTTCATGCAATATAACTAGTTAATTTCTTAATAAACAAATAATAACCAACATTTATAAAGGTGGAAATAAAATAAAATAGTTTTATTTCAACCATATATTAACATCTCAAGGATAAAATTCTTTATTGAGACTGTAGCAATATTTTTTAAAAATAACAATAGGTTTCACAGCCTATAAATGAGAAGAAATTGTAGAAAAAATATTATATTTATTAAAAGTTTCAATTACTGTCATAGAAAATCAACAATAGAAGAGAGTTTCGGTTATTAGCTTATACTGATATATAAAAACAAAATTTGCAATAAATATATTCTATGATATAGAGTCCTACAAGAACTTCACTGTGATAAAATAACAAAAAATCAATGAAATTTCAAAAGATCTTTAGTAAATACTGAAGTAAAAAATTAATACAGATATGACATTATTTCATTTAATATCATATAAAACTATTTACAACCTTAATACAATTTAGAGTATAATTGGAGACTATTTTTTTCCTCTTTTTCCTCGAGGTTTACTCCCACCTGCTTCCTTCTTTTTTTGTTCTTTTTCTTCTTTATTGGTTTTCTTCTTTATCTATATAAAAAAATAAATAAATAATATCTTCTCAGCATTGACAAGTACACTAATATTTATAGTACACGGATTAAGAATTCATGAGTTCTATGGACTAGAAGTAAACAATTATAACATGAAAAGATTCATATGCTACGATTTGACATCCAAAATACTCAAAATTATGCAATACATATTATTCTATTGCATCAGATGTAAGAAAATGCATTATTTTTTAAAATTGATTTTGATGACATTTCATATCCGAAATATTAGATCCAAACTTTTCGAATGCCTTTACAACCTAAAACCAATAGGATATTTCCATGGAAAAAAAATCACATAAATTTGATCTGAAATAGAATTGAGTGATGAAAAATAAATATAAAATTGTGATGGTTTATTAAAAATCTTAATTATAAATGCAGAAATGAATCATAAAAATTTATGTTTTGTTTCTGTTTTTATTGTTATAAGCTAATTTTAACCAATGAATAAAAATTGAAAATCTATGCAAGTACCCAATTCTCTAATACACCAACGAAAAAATAGTTGCACTTTAAATTTGAGGGCATCTAGTATACAATAAATTGATACAATAAAATAATAGCTTTTAATATTACATGAGGAATAAAATAAATATATTTTATTATTTATATTTAAATAAACATGAAAATTATTAATTATTTCTTTTTGCTATTATATTTGTATTACCATTTTTTTTTTTATCTTGAAAACCAGTTAGTACTATTATATCATATCAGACTGAATATTTAAAAAAAAAGTTACAATGCCTGTAAATAATAATTAATTTACTAAAACAAAGATAATCATACCATTATCATAGCATCTTTCGTAACATCATTTTGATCTTCCTCTTCATCGTTACCATTCTCCAAATCCTCTTCTAACTCAGCCTCATCCACAGCTTGTACCCCTCGACCTTTTTTCACAGCAGCATTGATTGAAAATGGTGTGACGATAGGATTTTTGTTATATGTTCTTGTAAAACTTGCTTTCACCTGAATTTTAGAAAAAACCAATTACGCTAGTTTAATATTATAATGTTGGTGATGTTTCCATTATTAAATGTATATATTTAAAAAAGTATTAATTTATATCAGTACTTTGGAACAAGAAGGACCTATATTCAAAATTTTGAAATTTCAGTGAATTGCATGAAATAAATCAAGGTGGGATATACATTAATTATTAAAAGGGTAAATATAATTCTAATGAAAAACTTATTAAAACTAAATTTAAAATAATGAGAAGAAGAATAGTTGGGGTGATCAGTCAAATCAGAAGGAAAAAATAAATGATAATATTTATTTTATCATTTGCCGACGTTTCGACCTGAAGTTCAGGCCATCATCAGGGCTAAGAAAAGAACCAGATAACAAGGTATGAGAAACATAAAAATTACAGTGAAATGAAGTTGTTAGAATAATGACAATAGTAAGAACAAGAGACAAATAATAATAACAGGTACAAAGTGTGGAATGATGAAGTAAACATAGTCAAAAAGGTGACATAAGTACAATACTTATGTCCCTTTACAATACTTATGTCACCTTTTTGACTATGTTTACTTCATTATTCCACACTTTGTACCTGTTATTATTATTTGTCTCTTGTTCTTACTATTGTCATTATTCTAACAACTTCATTTCACTGTAATTTTTATGTTTCTCATACCTTGTTATCTGGTTCTTTTCTTAGTCCTGATGATGGCCTGAACTTCAGGTCGAAACGTCAGCAAATGACAAAATAAATATTATCATTTATTTTTGCCTTCTGATTTGACTGATCACCCCAAATATTCTTCTCATTATTCTCGACAGTCAACTATTTAACCACTATTATAAAATTAAAATAAACAAAAGTTCCAGAAAATAGTAATTGCACACCACACTTCTTTATTATTTTTAATTTAATATTTTCAATGAAGTACATTAGCATCAATGACCACTTGTGAGTGAACTAGTTTTTAAATGAAATCTGGACTGATTTGTTTCCATTCTTGTACCAAGAGATAATTGAAATTGTGCCTTCCGGTGATGTGGTTTTTTTTAACATCTCGGTTATTGAATTTTCAATTATATTTAAGTCTGGTTAATGGGGAGGGGTGTGCAGTTGGTAGAGAAGTTAAATATATATCACCGTTTAGTTTTTTATTGGCTGTAATCTAGGGATTATTGTCCTACTGTAAAATAAACTGACACAGCATTCCCAATATAGCAGCACTTGCTGAAGTCATGGCACAAAATCCTAACATAACCTTCCACATTTTAGATCCTCATGATAGGTACAAGATTTCAAACTTTATAAGAAACTAGCTTTACCCCGCCAAGCGCTGCTGTGGCTTAGCCTGGCAAAATAAAAAGAAAGAAAATAGAAAGCACATAGGAGTAGATTAGTAGCAAAGGATATCTGTCATTTTTAAAAAGTTGGGAAACAAATTTGTCTGTAAAATGGATTCAATTTAAACTAATTCTAATGATTTTTTTTCTCATGATTCAAATTGAACATTTATAATCATCTGAGTGAATACGCCGTCATTCATAATCATCAGAAACAGTCTGAGTTGAATTTATAAAACTAAAATAAAAAATTAATTAAAAATACATATAATAGTATTGACCTACATAAGGAGAATCATATAACTTCTTTAAATGATAATTTCAATTACTGTAGTAATTATAAAATTTTCGATTAATCAATAAAAAGTAAAAAAAAAAATGCTTGCCCACCTTCGGTAGTGAGGAAGCAAAAGGAAACGGCCTTTTCTAAAGAGAAAGTGTAAATGTTTAAAACTCTATAACTCTGCAACGCACCCCTTCCGATTTCGATGACATATTTTTTATTTTGTTAGCAAATCAGGAATCTTTCAAATAAATACGAGTATTATCAATCAAAAATTGTGTACTTTTAAGTTATCGGCAAATAGAATATTGAATTCATCGTAACATTTTTCAGCTTGTTTTCGGGAAAGTATGTTATACACATAAATTAAAAGGGTTTCAAGTGGAAGACTTTAGCCAAGTTTCGTTAAAATCGGTAAAGCTGTTTTGGAGCTACAGTTTATAGCAACACATTTTTTTGCGGCTTTGAACAGAAAAACATTTAGATTTTTATTTTTTTTTACATATATAAAATTATCGTAAGACAGAAGTACTATGCCAGAAACCTTCCCAGGAGTGTAGGGAACAACTTCCCAAAGTTTCATGGCGATCAGTTGAATGGTTTAGAAATGCACAAAAGACAAACAGACGGACAGACATACATTCATTTTTATATATATAGATGGATCTCCACACTAATACATTCCTGTACACGTGTTTTACAGTAACCAAAACGTTTCGCTTCTTTAGTTTCT
Source organism: Nezara viridula (assembly GCA_928085145.1). Lineage (NCBI taxonomy): Eukaryota > Metazoa > Arthropoda > Insecta > Hemiptera > Pentatomidae > Nezara > Nezara viridula. Next base: position 147,569,955 of record OV725080.1, on the reverse strand, counting down.
CATTTCTCCTTTACCAAATAGTCTTTTGGTCATCAGACCCAAAAAAAGGAAATTACTCTTATCACGAAATATCATACTTTAACAAAAACTGATGGGCTTGATGTATTCTCTAGCATAAAAAAGTTGTCTTTGGCAATTTATCTCATTGGTATAATGTTTTTTTGGTCGGAACCCCACCATATAGATCTTAAGAATTCTGAACATTCCTCACAATTCTTGTGCTTATACACACCACACGAGTTGATCCAATCATATTCGCTAGGACACTGCACTTACAGCTGGATTTTTAATCACCTAAATTTTTCATTTTTAGATTCATTCTTAAAATTTCCTTTGCGCTAGTTATTAGCAGTTGTTCCCACATCTCTTAATCAAGTATTTTACTGCTGAAAAATTAAGAACCAGGAAATCTGTTATTTTATGATTTTTGTTGAGTGGTGGCACTCAGTTCACAGGCGTTATCAAGCATACATAGATCTTACATGATTTAAATATTTTAATACTAATAGGAAAGAATAGAATTATACCCAAATAAGTAAACAAACACAAGTGTGTTAATTATGAAAAAGTTTTCAACTGAATGTATACTATTAGTTAACAAGTTTTAACAGTACTTTTTATTGGATAAATTCAAATGAACTTTTGTAATATTTAAATTCGTTAGATATATAGAAAAAATGAAGAGTGCAAGTAATTTTTTGTCCCACTCATTAATGGGAGGATGCTGGACCTTTTAATAATTAATTTTTACCCGATTCTAATTGTATCATGAACTTTACTTAATTTTCAAAATTTCGAAGACTGGTCTTTTTAGTTCTAAAGATAGATAGGTTTCCTACATTTAACAACAACCTTTCATTTTGACACGCACTTTTTGCATGTTAAAATTGTTATGTAAAATTTGACAAACGCATTCTTCATTAATTCCTACAGTTTCAGCAATCGCACGAATACTTAACCGACAGTCAGATCGAATCATATTACCGATTTTTACGATATTGTCGTTCGTTTTAGACGTGGATGGGCGACCCGGGCGTGAATCCTCTAACGTCTTTTCGTCCTTCTTTAAAATGCTTGAACCACACAAAAGTACGTGCATGCGATAAACATTCCTTGCCATACACTTCTTATAATAAATTATAAGTTTCAGTTGCTGCTTTTCCAAGTTTAAAGTAAAATTTCACAACGATTCGTTGATCTTTTATTGCATCCAACATTTTTTCAGCTAAACAACAAAAAACAACTCTAATGCCAACGAAGGCTACAGCTATAAAGATTTGTTTAGATAAAAAAGACGTCCTAAGAAAATCTTCACACTCAACACTAGTAGTTAACAATTGTGATAAATAAAAGGAAGGTTATAAGATGAACTTGTTGTCAATCTTCGGCTATTCTCGGAATTAATAGCGTGATCGAAGTAACTTGGCCAACTCGGCAAATTGGAGTGACATTCGAAGTGTTATCGCGATTTTATGAAAATTTTAGTAAAAATACAAAATTGATGAAGTAATATTTTTGTAGTAGTTTCCTTTTGATACTTCACTAGAAAGTGGCGGGTTTCAAAATCACCAGAGCAAGCTATGCCCGGATTTCCGAGAATAGCAAAAGCAGCCCGTATTGACAATTGTGTTTACATTTTATAGAGCTGTCAAGAATTCCAATAGTTTTTTAGGTTAGGAAACTTAGGTAAAATGGGTACTAAAAGGAAAAAAAAATTGAGACTAAAGCTCTAAAAAGCAAAAGACCTCATGTCCAGAAGGAGCTGACAAAGGAAGATTTCCAGCACTGCTTCAGACAATGGAAGATTGGAACGTTTTAAGGATAGCTCTGTATATAAGTATATAAATAAGTATGTATGGAGTAAAAATAAAATGTTTTACAGCACCAGTCTTATTATTTAATAGCCACACCTCATACATTCTATTTCATAACACAACAGAGTGGTCTGTAATCTCAAACATATTTGAGAAAATAAAAGTTGTTTTTATGGAATTTTTCAATAATATGATCATAATTAATGTGATAAGAAGATATAAAATATAACCTTCGAATCAACTTTGGAAAATGGATCTTGGACTCCTGGCCACGCTGTTAGTTCAGACAGAGACTCAATATCTTCCCTCAGGATGCAATACTCTCTCATGACGGACAGAGATTCTTCTATTCCTTCTGTCCCTTGAAGAAGAGGTCTTGATACTTTTTCTCTCAATGCATAGCAATAGTCAAGGTTAATTCCCTCTTTGCTGCCTGAAACTCTAAAATAATAATAATAATAACATTAATACATTAAAAAAAAAAAATAGAAAAGAAACTTTTTAGGTATTAATTATACAATATAAAAGATAATCAAAGTTAAATGGCTAAATACATTCAATGTATAATTAGAGATTATTCCCCACTATATAGCTTTATTTTTAATAATTACTGATGTTATTATTTATAGTGGTATATTCCACTTGGGCTATTTAGCTTCCGAGTTAAGGGGATGGTTCGTGGGAGCTATGTCTTGAAAGTAATTGAAATATATCTTTAGATGTATACATGAGATGTGTAAATTAAGTAACGAGACTGATTTTTTTACTAATTTATTTGTTGAAAAAAAAAAAATAAATAAATTCACATTGTCTCTTTCAAAGTAAAGTACCTTGGTAAGCCACACAGCGCTAGAGACAATTATTCTATTTCTCATAGCAGTGCTGAAACTCCGATACTAGAATAGCCTTGGTCGGTTAGGGCTGTTTGAATATTCTCCAATGTCCTAAAATGTCACCACTTAAGGTGATTTTTTAATCTTGGGAATAGACAAATGTCACACGGACTCAAGTAGTGTGAATAAGAAGGCTGAGGAGCCACAGGAATGTTTTTACTGGCCAAAAACTGATTGATAGATATCGTGGTGTGACAGGGAGCATTGTCGTGATGCAACACCCACATTATTTTGATGATTGGTCTCACATGTATGACCCTTTTTGGAAATCTCTTGAGAGAGGTTGATTGACCATTTGGCCTTGAAGTATAAACTCTTTGTGAATGATTTCTTGGCTATCAAAAGAGTAAATCAGCATGCATTTGATATTAGACTTGATAATTCTTCCTTTTTCTGAGCTTGGAGAGATTGAATTGTGCAACTCTATGCTCTGTTGCTTGGTTTCAGTGTCATTCTCAAACATCCAAGATTTGTCACCATATGTTCCAGAAAAGAGGGATCGTTTTCAATTGTTATAAAAAAGTCAAGGCACGTTTCCTTTCTGATGTCTTTTTGCTCTCATGAAAAATTTGTCTGAACCATTTTTGCACAGATTTTTCTCATCCCCAATATTTTATGAATGGCTGTGTGAGTCAAATTTAACTCTTCACCAATCATTCAGGCTGTTAAACGACGATCTGAACGCACGAGATCGTGGATTCTGCCAATATTTTCATTGGTTCTTGAAGAAGGCCTTTCTCTGCGAGACTTGTCTTTAATTGAATCTCTTCCTTCTGAAAGAGCCTTAAACCAACTAAAAACCTGGGCTCTTGACAAAACACTGCCTCCATAAGCCTGACACAGAACCTGATAGCACAATGTAGTTAGAAGTTGATGTCACTCATTTTTAGAACACACTAAAACAACCTTTCTCACAAAAAAATTAACTAAGTTAACACGGACAGTGCAACAACTCTAGTGTGCATAGGATGCATATCAGATGTTTACCTGCCTACTCCTCCACGTGCATGTTCTTCAGTGTTGCCAGATTAACACTAAAAAATCAGTCTCATTACTTAATTTACACACCTCGTACTTGCAGCAAAATCACTGGATTAAGGACATTAATGGGAAGATGTGTAGAATTTCAAGGGTCCATTTTAAAGACCATTCCGTATCACTATTAATTCAATGCTATAAAAAAAATTGTTTCAAATTTTACATTAAAAAATAACAGAAAAGATTTTTGTTACTTTAGTCTGGTGTGTGCAAGTATTTCTTGGGCAAATCTGTCTAATTTCCCCCTTCTTGAATTTTTTCCAAGCCATGCAGGAAAATTAATTTGTCCTCCCATGTGACCAGCCAAATACTCACCTGGGAGCAATGAGCTGAAAACCGCCTGAAAAAGAAAAGAAAAAGATGAATATGAAATTAGACCCATAAATAAAAATTATTTATATGTGGCTAAGAACAAAAACTAAGTCAATTGAAACTTTTAAAATTTTAATTTCAAAATAATTTACCTGAACTGGCAATAAGCCCCACGCACTATGACTTCTTATTTTATTGTCAACTAAATCACCATAAGCTATACTTTGAGCAGCTTTAGCGAATAACGCCATTTTTCCTTTCTTTGTTTTACTGGAATTTAATAAAATAGTTAATATAAAAATTAATTTAAAGATATGACTGGAAAAATTATTTTAAAAAATTTCTCAAATACCAGTAAATAATCAAGGTTTTGCCGATTTAGGGATCATCATGTCAGAATAAGATTTAAGATCACGTAAATGTATTCCAGAGACAACAAACCTCACATCAACACCCCCCCAAAAAAAGAGACTATACTAATAGAGATAATACAATATGTACTCCAAGATAGTTCAAGATACACTTTTTATGAGTTTGAATTAGAGAAATCTGAGAGACATAAGACTTTGCTTGGATTCATCCAATAATGGGAAAGTGTCTAAATTCAACAATGAGTTCATCATTATAAATCCATCAGACTCTGAATTTATAGATGGAAATGTACGTCTGTTTATTCATCGAATAAATCACTGATGATCCATCAGTTGCGTCACCTATATCAAATATAAGTCAACAGATATAATTTTGATATTATTTCTGTTTTTAAAATCAATAATACAGTATCTCTTTATTTTTATTTTTTTATTTCTTTCTTATTTTTTATTAGTATTTCTTTTTTTTCAGGTGATTTCATTTTTTATTTTATACTATTATTATTTTATATATGTTAGCCAACTACTAAAGAAATTTAAAATGCCATTTTCAGAAAAACAACTAAACTTGTTAAAATATGGAAATTCTAAATGGTACAGATATATAACCAATAGGAGGGGCAGATATCTGGATCCTCAGAGGGAATATATGGCCTCTGTGACGTGTTTGTGGCCTCCAAATATTTTTGAGCCATATTTATTAATCTAGTGCTAAGAAATAATTAATATTCAATTATATAAGTAACAACAAATTTGGAAATTAATAGAATTAAGTTGAATGTATGTATGTGGGCGTGTGTATTTAGCGACAAATAAAAATAGTAACGGTAAAATATAAAAAAATTGTTGAGGTCCCCATTAGCACTGCCTAGCCTTACTGCGGCCTCTAATGATAAAAAGGATAACTAGGTTCTCCACCTATGACCCAACCTATATTTTTATTTATAAATAGCTAACAGTTATATAGATAATGATAAAAAATGGTGAAATATTTCAAATGACAATAAATTTAAAAAATAATAATAAGTATAAATATGACTTTAAATATAAACTTAAGCTATGAAAAGTCCATTAGGAAGACTCTGTATAACAACGAATACTTCAACAGTAGCTTAGATACCAAATAAAAAGGCAAAAATCTGATGGACAGAACGAATCAACAGAAGCTTTAGAGCAGCAAGCAGATAATTGGAAAGAAATAGCCCAAGATAAAGATGGAGAAGGCTAGTTAATGCAGCAAAAAATAAACAAGGTATATTAGTCAACAGAAAAAAAAAAGAAAAAAAATTGACTTAAGAATAATTAAATATTTATTAATGTTCCGATTTCTTTAAAGAAATTTGAATTTTAAAATACTAAGACTCTTAATATAGAAATTTTGTGACAAACAAACAAAAGTTCTTTGATTAGAGAAAATTCGATTAGTGATTTAAAACAAAAGTTACGATTCTGTGTTTTGTTATCTTCTAGGAGTGTTGACCGTTTACTTGAATCCAACAGGCCGTTTCTAAACTTAGCAATGAGAGATTAGATTTTTTCCGATCACATAAAAACAAGATAGGCGTCCAAAAGGTCTAGAGAAAAATTGTAAGGAGGCATGAAGTGAAAATAATAATTTATTAATTTAATGATAATAATACGTTTTAAACATTAACAACAAAACAAACCTTTCTTCAGAATGCGGTTGGACATTAAGATAGTTTTCTTGGACAAAAAGAGGAGCTATACTGTAATCGTAGAAAAATAGATCAGATTTGTCATATATGGACATATTTTTGTGTTCCTCCTTCGAAAATACCTTACGCAAAACATCCCAGGGGCCCTGAAATGAGTGATTTTTTTAGTTGTGTATCATAGAAAAATGTAGTAATATGAAGTAAAGAAGTATAATTTGAAAAGTAATAAATCATTAAGAAATTAATTAATTAAGTATTTTGTTTTAGAGTATATCGTTGAAAAAAGTATTACCAAAGTAAACTTACAAGTTTGACATATTTGCTAGCCATAGGTAAATTAAGTGAAGCTTGGGCTGACAAAACAGATAAGTGGTTTAAGATGAGCCTTATATCTTGATTGGTACTCGTAATTATATCACTGATAACATCAGGCTTCACTTTCAGACCTTCTTTGAAGCAAACAGACATCATTGCACCCTGAAATAAATATTTTAACATTAATACGACTAATTATATCTTTTAAAATTAAACTACAGACTATTTTAAACGAGGACAATTTTAATATTTTTAAAATGAATATAATTTTTTTTACAGGTTTTCTATATTTCCAAAAGTCTTCTATTTCCTCCTTCTTGGTCAACACACTGGAGTACCAAAAGATAGCATTTTAAGCCCAATCTTCTGTTCTGTATACGCTTCTAATATCCCTGATAACCCTTGCACCATCATCTTCACCTAAGCTGACAATGCATCAATACTATCTTCCCATTTATTTGACATCCGAAAATAATTCTATAAATGGAAAATCAAAATTAACGCTACTAAATTAATCCACGTAAGTTTCTTTCTAAGGAAAGCTTCATGTACATCTATAACCAACAACAACCCAGTGTCTAAAAAAAAGGATATACGGTAACTCGGACAAAAGACTTACTAGGAACATACAATACAAAATTAAAACAAGATCTGACGAGGCAATATATACAACTCTCACATTTTCTGCACAACAGATACTTAACTTCACTTATGAAATAAACGAATAATCTACAACATTATGAGACCAATTTGGACATAAGAAGCACAACTTTGGGATTCAGCAAAACAAAACACAAACAATACAATAGAAAATTCTACGAAAAATTGTTAACGCACCTTGGTATATTTCAAATAATACTATACACGACCTAGACATTTTAACAGTAAAATCTTACATCCATGACAAATACACAAAAGTTTACTCTTCAACTCAAAATTATCTCAATACACTCGTTTTATCAATTTCTTCCTACATTTTACCTGATTGATGCAGATTAAATAGAAAATGGCACAGAGATTTCCTCTATCATTAATAAATAAATATAATATACTCCATCTGCTACTACGCAGTTGCAAATGGAGTAAAAGAATAAATAATAAAATAATTTTGAGATGGGTATTTTTGTTGGCTTTTTTTTATTTTTAAATTAGGAGAATGATTACTAATCAAGATTAGCAGTACAGATTTTTTTAAATTTTTTTTATTCTACTTGCAAAAGTTTCAATCCAAACATTTGAATCACCATCAAGGCAAGAAATTAAAAATTACATTATAAATATAAGATATAGACAGAAGTATATAAATATGCCAAGATAAAAAAGATGAATAGTTCCCATAAATGTATTAAAAAACAAAATAGTAATATAAAGATAATAGTATACCAAGAACAAAAGAAAAATAGATAGTTTTAATAATTCAATTAAATGAATAGTAAAAATAAATAAATAAGAAACACACTGAAAACATCCATATTTTATTAAATTATAAAACTAATTGGAATACGAGAGAGCAGCGGAGCAAATGGAATACATGGAGAGCATTCCCAGAGGTACGAGAAATCAACAAAAAAAAAAAAAAAAAAAAAAAAAAAAAAAAAAAAAAAAAAAAGCCTCATTTTAAAAGAATTATTATGAATAAACAAGAATAACCAGACCATTAAGATTTAAATATTGTTTTTTTATGTTATACAGTTATATGTATTGTAAATAAACATTTATTTATGTAATAAATGTTTTTTCTTAAATAACAAATATACACATATTTTTTAAGGGGGCGCTAGAGCTTATTTTCAGATTCAAGGGAGTGATGAGCACTGTAAGACTCCAATGTTATACATTGAGATTTATTAACTGAAAAGCATATGAATAAAATAAGAAGAAATGCTGAACAAAGGAAATCAAGATTATGTATATCATTCTCATAATTCAAAAATATAATTATAAACTTTTATATTATTATATATATTTTTGAAATTTTCATATTCATTGTATTTAGTTATTTTTATCCCTAAATAAGGACTACATTATGTGCCAAAGCATCATAATTTATTAAAACATTAATTTTTAAATTTCTTTGTTCTAATTTAGACCATCATATTCTCCTCAATTAGTAATTATGATCAACTACTAGTAATTACATTTTTTTTTTAATTATTTAAACAAATCATTAAATTTTAAAATAAACTATAATTATTATTTTTTTAAAAAATGAGATATATAATAGAAATAATATGGAGTCAGAAAACAGTTACCCTTATCTGATCTGCCCGGGGTTTACTGAAACGGAGATCGAAACAGTAGTTAGCAAGACTTCTAATTTTAGGATGGTTGCGGTCATTACACATACAAATTATTGGAACTTTTGCTGATTTGATCAACAATATCAATTCTTGAACTCCTCCTCTATCTTCGTTCCCAGCCATTCCGTCAACTTCATCCATGACCAATACGTGCTTTTTGCTCACTTTAGCACCACTTCCTGTAAATTATACACAATTAGTATTATATGAGAAGGAGTTAGTCGAGGGTGCGGTCAAATAAATAAAAAATTAAAATATATTAATTATTTTAATTTTTGCCGACGTTTCGACCCACTTTGCAGGTCGTCTTCAGGGTGTAGGATGTGGCACTGCGGGAGGCAGCTGAAACACTGGCAGTGGTAATTAGTATTATAGTCTCCTTTAAGAAAATGAAAGCTTGAGATGAAGAGGCTGGTTCAGACAGTGTTGCCAGTTGAGTACATAACCAGGGAAGCTGTGAATCGTCGACACTCCTCAAGAGAATTGGCATCAAGGCATCCTTGCCGTTGAGAACACCGTACTGCTACTTATGGAATTTTTATGTTTCGATCCGATCTGATCATAGAAGAATTGGAGTATGGTTTCCAGCACTTTTAGCACATATGAATTATGAGAACCTATTGCAGTACGTCTTCTCAGTCACTTAAGGTGTAAACTCCATAAATTGAGATTGCTAATCATAATATAAGACATCTTCATAATTATGAAGAGAAGAATAGTTGGGGTGATCAGTCAAATAAGCAGGCAAAAATAAATGATAATATTTATTTTGACATTTGCCGACGTTTCGACCTGAAGTTCAGGCCTTCATCAGGGCTGTCTCCAAAAGTGTTAACTTAAGTGAAGTATTAACTTAGAAGTGTTAACAGAACTTCTCCGTTAAAACTTTTGGAGATAGCCTTGATAAAGGACTGAACTTCAGGTCGAAACGTCGAAAAATGTCAAAATAAATATTATCATTTATTTTTGCCTGCTTATTTGACTGATCACCCCAACAATTCTTCTCTTCATTATTCACAACAGTCAACCATTTACCCACAATTATGCATCTTCATAATTGTTTAGTTCAAATAAGTAAGTTTAAAACTGTATAATAAGATATAAATAAAATTACTAGGCCAAAAGCTACAAACATTAACCAAATATGGAATTCAGGCAAAACAGCAATAATTGAGTTTTCAAATGAAGTTCTGGGATTAAAAGAACAAACAACAAATTCTTCATGGTTTGATAAAGAATTCCAAAAGTCTGAGTAGAATAAGGCTTACTGTCTTATGATACAGCGAAGACACAATAGAAATTCAGTAAATATACTGTTAAGAAAAGTGCAATTCTAGAGCAATGGAGATCTTACTTTGAGGACTTTCTCATCATAATGAAAATTATGATACATAAGGTAAATCTGAATAAGAATAAGGGAAATTGAACCACCAAATATGGATGAAAATCAAGAGGTTCTTCAGCACTTAAAAAATAATAAGGCTTCAGGAGCAAATGGTCTTCCTGCTGAACTCCAAAATCTGGAGGCAGGTAAGCAATAGAGAAATGATGTTTCATAATGATCATTTGGATTTAGTTAAATTTATTGAAATGGGAAGATTTCGTTAGGATACATTTTTTTAATTTTATGAACCAGATGTAATGTTTTAAATAATCTTATGATTTATATTTATGAGTATACGCAAGGCCAAAATTGAGCAGTTATGTATTTTTTAATTTCCCATCGATATTACAAGATAATTTATTTGTAACTATTTATATTAGAACCTGAAGGTATTAAACAAATTTATATAAAACAAATGCTTACCCAAAGCGTAAGACGCAAGTGAATTGCTTGATAAAAGTTCTTTGATTTCTTCTTGAAGTGATTTTTTGCTACGAGTATCTGAGGCATTAAACTCAACCATGTCCATACCGAGCTCCTTGCAAACAAGATGGGCTGTAGTAGTTTTACCTAGTCAAATCAATAATTTCATTAATACCTATAAAATTAAGTTATTGCTTAACATATAAAGAATGGAAATCACTAAAGGGCTAAGGGTGAAAACTTAGAGGGACTTTTTACTGAAGCTATAGTAAAATTTTGAGTCTTAAACTTCGTCACTTCTCCATGAAATTCCATTTCGTTGGATATTTCATTCATCAAAAAACATTGCTTCCGAGAGATCGAAGAGGAATCTATACTATCTTCCTATTATATATTGTATACGTTTAATAAGTTATTACACTAAATTAGAAATATTCAATGCTATATACTCACCAACCCCTGGAGGCCCTGATAATAAAGCAGCTTTGAAATAGGCACCACTATCATCTTTTGCCCATGGACCTATTTAAAATTTAAATAAATATTTTTAGAGATAAAACATAATAATAATATTGAAAAATATAAGTATTCATACAAACTTACTTGGTCTAGGAATCTTCTTTTTACCAGACTGATTATTATACCAATTGGCTAACCATTTAACCAATTTATTGACATTGCTTTTTTCACCTTGCTGACCAATTATCTGTTTCAAAGACGACGGCTTGTATTTTTCCACCCACAGAGAATATTTTGGATCATTTATATTTACCCTGGAATCGACATTATTTTTCTTCAGAGGTGGTGATGGTATTTTAGAACTCAAAGAATTCACAGGGCTTTTAGAATTTTTCGATGAAGTTTCCTTTGATTTATTTTTTACAGGACTTGGAGAAGTAGAATCGGATAATTTTTGCTTTTTGTTTTTATGGCCTTGTTCTTCCTTTAAAACATGCTTTTTCTCAATTTTTTTTTCTGGTGTTGGCTCTACTATTCTTTCTGGAGAAGGAGACATTTCATGAAGTCGGGCATGATTAACAGGTTTTTCCTAGAATCAATAGGAAAAAAATTAAAAACGAAAAATATTCAGAAAAAGTAGACATGTTTCAAATAAATTAATAGTATCCAATATGAAAATTAATAAAATTGGTTTAAAATATATATATATCTGATTTTATTACATAATGTTTTAAGATGATATTATGAAATTAATGGATGTGATCTAATTTTACAGCAATTTTTTCATCAAACATGAATTTTTATCCCCTCTTCATAAAATCTTGGATTCTGAAGAAACAAAATATATTTCTAGAACATATGTGTATTAAATCAACAATTCTAAACACTCAGCGTTTTTGGAAAATAGCCCAAATTTTTTATGAGATAAATGTTCACTGATTGATCTGGTGTGTACAGAAAGAAGAACTTCAATTTTTAAACCTTGAAAAAGTTTTGTAGGCTCAGTCTTGAAATACATAATTAACAATCATGAAGGAGAATTTTCCTTTAGTTATATTTAAAATTTGAAGTTCTACTTTCATTACTGATCAATAACAAATTTATCACTTGATAAATTCTTATTATACACTCATGTCATCCTCAATACTAACATTTCATGATAGTCATTAAGTAAATTTCACAAGAAATTAAGTTCAACCTTAAACAATGAAGAACTTTGAAGAATTTTTGTTTAAGAAATCAGAAAATTGTGCATTTAGTATAACTACATATAATAAAAAATCTGGTGTGTCCACTCACACGACTTTCCTACCTATTTCAGAAAAGTTTTAATATCATTACATATTATTCATGAACACACAAAAAAGAATTGAACTGAATTTATTTTCCTGAAAATTGATCAAACAAAAGATTTGAGTACGATTTATTTGATAAACTAAAGCAATGAAACCGACTTAAGGTAGATCAGTGTAAAAATTTCAATACTTCCTAATATTGCTGATCAAAAACTTTTTGCCATAGCTTAGTATTGTCAAACAATAATTTCTGTTAAAAGTAGAGGAAATAGTGAAGATTGTGTGATGCGGGCAGATTTTCTTACTTTCACTTAGTCATCTTTATTCTCTCATTCACCCCTTTCTGACACCAGGAAATGAACTCGTAATCTTTCATTGGAATAGCTGTAACTTCGTTAATAGTTGTCCAAAATGAACGATTTTTATGTGGCTTTGTAGGGAATTTCATTACCTTTCAAACGACAGGCTTAACGGCGTTTCTTCCGGACTCAGGGGACTGTGAAACGTATAGATCCGTCAAAAACCGCAAGTCGGAAACTTGACCCGATTGCAATACTTTCCTTACCTAGTATAGGTAGGAAAGTAATAAGTTAAAAAAATGTGTAAAAAATAGAATAAGCTGTATCATCGCTAATACTGGTTCGATTCCAATTTTTTTTTTTTTTTTGTTTTGTTGGTAATTTAAATACCTTTCAAAAGTTTTATTATAAATTTTACCGTATAATATATACTTAGGGAGTTAGGCCCCATAACATTTTTCTTTTCTTTATAACTTTTTTTAATGAATTTTTTCGGGAATTTAGTCTATATACGAAAATTGAAAGGACAATGATTAGAACATCATAGAAAAGTTACATCAAAATCGTTAGAGCCGTTTTCGCGCTACAGTCTATAGAAAAACATGTTTTTCATTTATTGCTCACAAGCTATTGCGCATGTAGCAACGAATATCTGTCACAGGCATCAGTAGGCAAAATCCTACAAAATAAAAAAAGAAGCAACAAAATCGGTTCAGTAGTTCCCGGACTCAGAAGACTGAAACGTATAGATCCGTCGAAATCCGCATTTCGGAAATTTGACCCGATTGCAATACTTTCCTTACCTAGTATAGGTAGGAAAGTAAAAAGGGATTTGTGTTGTTTTTATGCAGTTACTTTGTTTTTGTGTAGATAAATAAGGTCAACAATATTAACATCAAAATGTTAATGTTCATTTTTAAATGATAACAGTAGCTAATTCAATTCAATATTTTCGATACTGAGATCGACAAAAATTAAAATTATTTCATATTTTGAAAGGCAATAAAGTAAGAGAATAATAAACAAACAATAATAAAGGAAATAGAACTAACCTTTTCTTCTTCAGTGGACACATTGGAATCTGAAGTCTTATTGTTGGAAGTTTGGCGTTCTTCATTTGAAACCTTATTTTTCAATGGCGATTGAACATTTGATGTTTCATTTTCCAAAGCAGCTGAGCTTTTATCCTCAGATGGAAAATCAGGAACGTCATCCCAATCAATATCTTCAATCATATCCAAGTTAGGATCTTTTTTGCCCTAAAAATATATCAATCTCTAAAAATTTTAACACAAATGGAAAACTTTTTACATAAATGATCATATTCAGTAATTAAGTACCTTCTTCGCTTTTGGTTGTTCGGTCCTCTTGACAGGTGTCTTGCCCAACAGATTGGCAACATCATTTTTTGAAACCTCAAAATATTTTGAAGTTTCTCCATTTTTAGTAGAATTTTTCTTTTTATCTTTCTTCTCTGTTCCAAAATATAAACATGAACTTTAAATATAATGTAATAATGGTTATCATTAATTTATAAAATTAACATTTTTATTTTTTCACACAGTAAGTTAACAAGTAGTTCCGCTACAATTAGTGATTCTCATGAACAATAAATAATATTAATCATTTTATACCAAAACTATTTTTATTCAAAAATTAAATAAAAGAATTAGTTTTAATACAACTAATTGTGGGGTAGCTCAGTGGTAGGGCACTGAGCTTCCAATGCAAAGGTCCCAGGTTCGAACCCCGGCCCATGGCAAAAAATTTATTAATCTGTTTCATTGACCGTGGGGCGACCCTGAGTTGAGAGTCCCTCCTGGGGCCCACTCAGCCTCTATAAAGTGGGTACCCTTAATTAAATAATTAATTAAGGGAGAAAACCTGGCGGTTGAGCATGATCTCGGTCAAATCACCTCCTTGCACAACCGTTGACCTAGAAACAGTACTTTCCCTAAATAGTACTGAACCCCAGACCCTTCATGGGTTGTAGTGGTACAGGTTTTTTTTTTTTTTTTTAATACGCCACAAAAATTAAAATCAAATATAAGATAGTAATGAATCACAGTGGATACCATTGACTGATGATTAAATCAAGAAATTTTATCTTATCACATAATGATTTTTTTCAATAAACAGATGATATCCAATATGAAAGGTAATTCCAATTACTAAAACGAATACAAGGGGAAAATCTTGGCAGAGTACTTCACAACAAGGATCCTACAATGCCTGATTCTGAACGGTATTGGTTAAATTCCCATCTGGGTCAATATTCTTTCTTTCTCGGCTACCTCAATAAATGAATCTCGATAATTCCAGGTAGTACAAGACAACAATCTCTGGGTAGCACGGGCGGATCTATGGGGGAGGCTTTGGCTTTGGGGCTGAAGTCCTCCCCCCAAAATGGTAAAATATAACCATGTTTTGTGGAAAAAAATATTAAAAAATTATCTCTTAAAGCATTATTATTTGAGTAATTACATTTAAAAGGACTTTAGGAATCACTTAACACCCTTTCATATAGGTAGTTAGTTTCTTTCTTTTTTTTCCAAAGTAATTATCATTATTTTTATGGAAAAACAAAGATTTCGGGCTGAAGCCCCCCCCCAAAATTAAATCCTGGATTCGCTAGTGCTGGGTAGCCATTTAAGATTCGCAAGAAACATCACAAGGCCCAATATTCAGGCGTCCCCCTCCCCACAATCCAGTACACTACAGGATTACCTTTATCACATGAGACAGATTTCCTTAACAGTTAAGACTGTCCTCATTTAAAAAACAGAGAAGGTAGAACATAAAAATAATTTACAACTGAAATAGTTTGATAAATATGATTCAACTGCAACCAGTTATTATACAACTAAACATATAAGAATACAGCTTGTTATTTTCCTGAATATAATGATGGTACGAGAGTACACTGGTTAAACAGAACTATCGAATGATTGCAGATTAGCTCTAAACATTGATCCACCAGAACTGGACTGAAATATTTGAAAGTAAAAATTATAATGCAACTAATAACACTATATATAACCTGCCTTTTTCCTTTTTGGGGGTGGATTTCTCTTCTTCAGAATCAGAATCTATGAATACTCTTTTCCTACTTTTTCTTTTTTTGTTAACACTATCCTCCTGAGTGTTCTTGCCAGTTTTTGAATCTGGTTTTTTAGATTCTGGTGTTTTTGAGAAATATGATCGAATGTCCTTTGAGAACAAAACACAGATATAATCACAATTAAATTGAATATAAAAAAAATTGCAAAATAATTGAAAAAATCTTCTGATTACCATAGGCATGTTAGGATCAACAAATTTAACAATTAGGAGCAGAAAGTTCTAGGATTAAGTTTAAAAGAAAACAAGGGAACATTATACGCATTTAAAAATAATTTGTTAACATATTTTTAAATAATACAAACATTGACACTCAACAAGAGTTGAAGGTTATAATCACATTCCCGCCGCACATACCAAGTTCCCAGACAAACAGTGTAACCAAGATATTATTATTTTTTTTCAATAAAATAGTTTTAATAGTTTGCCAGAAAGAATGACTGCATATTTTTAATAAATTTTTAACAAATCAATTTAAGTTAACATTTTTTTCATGGATATAATCCATCAAGAGCAAGAAACTAATCGTTGATAAATTGCCGGTTTATAACCGCTCTGAAAGGTTATTCGTGTATCAGTTTGCAATACAAGCTACTTTTAAATTTAAGATAATAAGATCACTGGTGTTTTTAAATTTCAATCATAAATTACTTCAATACACAAGTTATTTGAAGTTGTTTTAATTTATTTCAGGCCACATAAATATTTAATAAAATATGTCTGTAAGTATTGCAGATTTAATTGTATTTTGTTAATCTGCTTTAATGTTTTTGAAAATAAATTGGGTCTTGCTAGTTTATAAGATTTAAAAGAATTCAAAAGATAGAACTTATTGTCCAATGATTCACAGAAATGGCTTATGTAAATATTTTATTTTGTAAATTTTAATTTAAAAAAATTAAACATTAACTAATTGAGTCTGTGAAGATATGGAACAGTTCAAAGCATTCAATAAACAAATGACCCTTATTCTAATTTGTATCAATCAATCAGTGCTACCTTTAGAATTTCCTTCTGAAATCTCCAAGGAACTGTAATCCTGTTTTAAAGATGTTTTTTTATCAAAATTAAGTTGTGGGAGATTAAGGGCGGTATTTCCTCTGGGGTATCCTAGTGTAAGAATAACCACAGAGAGGAAGTAATTCATGCGCATCTGTCATGTACACCTGGCCCATGGATACCTGATGGCCCGCGATTTTTCGCCTGTATGCCAAAGTTGTTGGACTTCATTGACTGTAAAACACATTTTAACTGAATGCCAAACTTATGTAACACTTAGACTATCTTTTGACTTGACAAATGATTTAAACACCATTTTACAGGACAATACGAATGAAGTTGACAAATTATTTTATTTTTTTAAATGTTTGAAACTGAACAATAGAATTTAGTTATTAATGAAAATAAGGCAATAATGACCCAAGTGGTTGTACTCTAAAAAAAACAAAAAAACGATGGTGGTTTTAAATTAATCATAATGTGATTTGATTTTTTAAAAATCATACGCAATCTATAATCATACGCAATTAAAATACATAAGCAATCTATTTATTATTTGTTTTTTTTAATTAGGAAATCATACAGTTTTATTCATTTTTCTTTTCTAAGAATACTCTGTGTTATAACAGGTATGTGGTTTATATATATTATATTAGCACTTAAGTGCCAACATCAGCTAACTCAAGCATTTTTAGAAAACAAGATTATTGTAAATTAAGTTTTTGAGTTTATTGCGGAACAGTCTGAAATGGCCAGGTGATCATAGCAAGGAGCAAATCATCCTAGAAAACCTCTTAAATGAAATAATGTCTTGTTTTTTTACTATCCTGAAAAATCTTCATAACTGAGATAGCTGGTGTTGCCACTTAAGCGAGGATATTTATGTTTATCAATTGGTACTACCTTACAAGTGTGACAGCTGCATGGCAGCTGGTTGAAGATCACATTAATCACACTGGAGGTGAAATTCCTAACGTTAATGAGAACGATTTATTCCCAGATCTTAGTTATTAATTATGGATGTTGTTTATTCATCTCGTGAGCATGCAAAGTAAGGCCACTTGTAAATTTGGTTTTCAGCAGTTGGCTACTTTCGAAATTTTATTTACAATGTGATCTTACACTCTCCTCCATGTTGAAGTGATATTTATGTAGTCTACCAACTTCAAGTTATACCTTTGAACAAGTTTTTAAGTAGCACTGAGCTCTTTGATAGTATCGGGTCCACCTCTTTAAATTTATATATATATATATATATATACACGTTTTATTGGGTTTATAGTTTATATAAACAATAGAATTTATGAACACTATTACTGGTTATAGGGGGACCAAAAAGAAAGAAAAAGGAAGGAAAGTATCTTAGATTTGTCAAAATATTTAGACAAAGCTATCAGAGTCAAATTTTCTGGCGGAAGAGAAGCTGCTGGTGTATTAAAGGGATATGATCCACTTCTGAATTTGGTTTTAGATGATACAACAGAATATATGAGAGGTATATAACTATCAATTTAATTTGTTATTAAAATAGGTATGTAAATTAATAAATATAATAGGTCCCGTAATGTTCTGAAACCATCTGGATATACGTAAATAATATTTTAATCTGTTGTTCATAAGTCCTAAGGAAGATGTTTATTTATATAAGGTATATGAATAAAGTTAAGTACCAGTTTACTCTCCCAAAAAACATTTTCTTTATTTTTATGATGTACTTTATTGTCCCATCTTCAGACTAGAAAACAAGAAACATTATTGTTCTTTGTATTTATATGTTTTCATGCATATATTTTTATAACTTATAACATCAATAACAGATTTGCCAATTATATCGATATCTCATCTTTCTATCATCTTTTTTTTTTTTAAATAGTTGTCATAATTTTTATAAATCATCCCTAAAAATGCAATAATGTTTTTTGTGTTATATTATTATTTGTATGTAAGTAGCATAGATTCTGTAATGAATTTATTTACCTTAGTTATATAGTTATAGGTTAAAGCAAAAAGATGTTGTTTATAAGGTCAAATGTAATAACTGTGCAAATCAATATATATTGGTGAATCCTGACAAATTATTGCTGAAAGAATGAATCAACATTTTAAAGCGGACCCTACACGGTAATTCATGAATGAACGTCACAAGAAGTGCCAAGATTGCTCGGGATCGCTTTGATCATGAAGACTCTTACACGTTCAATCATTACTTATCATTGCTGATACCAATTTAGCTCAGTTGTAAACAAAGAAACAGCATAGATATGCTTATTTGGACATTGTCATTTATAATATTGGGCATCAAGAGAAAAACGGATATATAATAATTACTTCCTAGTGCCTGAAAATCGTTAGACCAAGGTTAGAAAAATATAAGTCAACTACATACAAAAATCTGAGAAAAGTATTGCGAAAATAATCAATTTCTTAAGAAAAATGGAAAAATTAATGGCAAATAAACACAACAGTTAAATATTTTTTTTCTATAAGTAAATTGTGAAGTTTCCACTTTTTTTTCTCTTCAATTTATTGCCTACTTGACTATTTAAAGAAAAAATAGTTGAAAATGGTTAATAATAATACAGACTAGGGATATAAACAACTATTTACTTTTATGAAATTATTTACTTAATAACGAGACCTAGGTAAACTAACCTATCTACTAGTAAGGTTAGTCTCATAGAAAATCGTTTTGACATAAGTTAGTAAAATATAAGTCTACTACTTACAAAAATTAAGGAAAGGTATTGCGAAAATAATAAATTTGTTGAGGAAAATGGGAAAAGAACTGATAAATATACACAACGTTAAAGTTTTTTTTTTTCTTAAAGTAAATTGTGAAGTTTCCTCATTTTTTTTTTAATTTGTTGCCCACTTGACTATTTAAAAGAAATAGTTGAAGATGGTTTAAAATTAAAAACAAGGGATATGAAAAATTATTTAACTATTTACATATAATGAAAATCAGAAATTTATAATGGTTGTGAGGCCTAGGTAACCTAACCTATCCAATAATATGGTTAGTCTCCGCACTACTTTTACCTCAGTCCCCCCTCCACTTCTCGTGAATGAACCTTTGATTTCCGGATGTTTGGAAATCCGCAGCGCACCACCATCAGTACTTCATTCACTACCTTACACGATAATTCGGAACGTCATTAGTGCAATTCCGAATGACTGTGTAGGGTCCGCTTAAGGATTCAAAAAGTACTAAATTAGACGATAAAACAGTCCTAGCCCACAAACAGTACACACAGAAAAATAATAGAATTATAATAGTACACATAGAAAAATAATATTCATCACTAAACATATTAATAAAGCAATAAATTATAAAACAGATGCAGCTAAAATAGGCTTACGTAATTAACAAATTAAATAAATAAAGCTTCTTGGAATTTGACCCTTGGTGCATGGTTTGATTCAGTGTCTGACTAGGCTCGCCCTAGATTATTCCGAAATATAATTAGGGTAAATAAATATATTACAGAATCTATGCTATTTACATACAAATAACAATATAACACAAAAAAAATTATTGCATTTTTAGGGATGATTTATAAAAATAAAAATTTTTACAATTATTTTTAAAATTAGATGATAGAAAGATGAGATATGGGTAAGATTGGCAAATCTATTATTGATGTTACAAGTTATACAAATATATGCATGAAAATATATAAATACAAATAACAAAAATGTTCCGAAACGCCATAAAATAAATAATTTTTTTTTTTGGGAGTAACTGTTACTTAACTTTATTAACTTGCGATACTTTATTAACTTTATTCATAAACCTTATGTTTTAATCTTTCTTTAATTGATATAAGGGTAATGCGACCATACTCAGATGCAAGTAAACCAATAAAAAATGTGCCATAGCATACAAAGCCAAGGCCCAAAGTAGCAGAGGGACTCTACATGTTATATTTGACTGACATGGTCATTCTGCTGCCATGTTGGTTCTTGTCTTACGCTTCACTAAAGCATTCTAGCTCAATGGATGTGTGTGCTGCTCTGCCGATGTCTCAAATGTGGGCGATGCATAAGTGCAGCACAACAATTTTTTGAAAATTGGCTTAGTCCAAATCACATCAAGCAACACTAACTTTTACAATGTGAAGAGAGATAAAGATCGAGGTTACATATATTTTTATTAAATTTATAAATCCTGCTTGAAATTACTAATTAGACACAATTAGAATATATACTATGGTTTATTTTAGTTGATTTTTAATTAGAATAATTTTTTTTTTTTTAAACTTGTTATTTAAAACACTATGAAAGATAATACAGACGTAAACAAAATTATGAATTCTAGATGTATAGGTAAGCATGTAAATGTTGCTGACGTAAAGGTGGGAGGATATGTTGGGCATTGCATAGGTGGTTTTTGATGGGGTTTGTTGAAGGAAGGTATGTTGGTATTGGCATTGAACCTTTGGTTAACTTAAAATAATAATACTTTTTATTATTATTATTTACGTTATTTCACTATTTTTAATTTTATTTTTGGAAAAAAGATGAAAATTAATTTAATTATTTGATTAACATGTTCACATCAGGGCATAACCACCAGTGGCTCGCATTTCGGTGCACAACTCAAAAAATCAGGTTAAGAAACTAGAGAAAAAAATTGTATATAGTTAACAATTAAAATATTGATAATTTAAAACATTTATTTCTGATACCGATTATAGTCGATTGTTATAATTATAATTAATTATAACTATGTCATTAACATAACTTTAATTCAATAACATCAACATAACCTTAATTCAATATTATATGCATATTATAAATTAGACATGAATAAATTTTCGTTTTATGCTTTAGTTCATTCGGCCCTGTCATATAAAACGGAGAGCTTTAAGTGTAGCTGCCCATGGAAGATGAACATGAATTGCAGTGTCGGTGTAAACCTTTTAATGTTTACCTGAGGAAATTAGATAAAATTTTAAAAACAATTGAACATTAAATTTCTTTCACTATTTTTCTTTTTGAATATTTTATAATTTGTTTTGAAATTTAATTTATCAAAATGGCGCAGAAGTGAGAGAAAAATGTTGGTTTCCCTAAAAGGCACTTCTCTAACTAATGCAATTCATATACAAATTTCCAACTCTTTATTTAGATTCAGAAGGGCTATAAAGATGTGCAAAACTTGACTATGTAAAATGAATTTGGACATGCCGAAATTTACACTGAAATTCATTAACACTGCTCTGCCTAGAAAACAAAACCTCCAATTTGAATTTTATCGAAAGGAAGTATTCAAATGTAATGAGGAAAAAAAATTATAAATTGCATTCCCACTCTCTTTCAAGAACCTTTAATTCATTGTAATTATTATTATTTTTGGGATTAAAATGTAAACAACTGTTTTTAATTATTCTGGTAGCAGTAATGTTAATGAAATAGTATCAATGTTAATAGCATAATAAACCTGCTGGTCCAGGATTAATTGTGTTCCATCATAAAAGTGGTTTAGTAGATTAAGAACATTGTATAGCTTGAGTTTTTTTAAAAAGAATATTATTTGTTGTTTCAGACCCCGATGACCCTTATAAGTTAACTGATGAAACAAGGATGCTTGGTTTGGTTGTGTGCCGTGGAACATCGGTTGTTCTTATATGTCCAGTTGATGGTATGGAGAGTATACCAAACCCTTTCGTTCCACAAGAATCATAAATAATGGACTAATTCTAAGTTTAAGAAGATTAAGTTCTTTCATACTTATGTAAATGAAAAGAATTTACTTTATTTAGCTTTAAAAAACTGTTTGTTTATAAACATGTATATATATTAAAAATCTCCATTTTTATTGAGAAGATAATAAATAATAATTTTCAGTTATTATTTGTTCAATTTCCTTATATACAGTACAGTGGTCTTATTGGATCTTATAACTGAATTGTTAGTGTCGGATTTATGACTTTGGCAAACTTTTTATTTGTCCTTTTCAGTGAAAATCGTTTTTAGTTACATTGTTGCTTTCAACTTTCGTTCGCTCAAGAGGTATAAACAGTACCCAAACAGGTCCTTTTTAGTTGAGGTCAGGGCCTTAATCGATGGTTAGGTAACTTTCATCTATTTCCATACGCACTTCACCATTCTGAGGATTCCATTTATAATGAGATCTTATGCTACTCATGGAAGTGAAGTGACATTTCACTATGAAAATAGTACCACTAATTTTTTTATTAAATTAGTCATTGTTTGAAACATATTACTAATTTTATTTTAGCTATAAAAAAAAGAAAATTGGTAGTATTTTAAGAAACTGCACCTTCGATAACTTTAAAAAGGACTCTTATATTGAATAAATCTGAAAAGTTGAAAAAAATAGACTATTATATAATCACAAAATCAATAGTATTTTTGATAATCCAAAAATTGACCTAATTGTCGAAGTTTTTCTCTATTGTATAATAGGAAAAAAACTTTGATTGGAGACCCTGCCCAATTTTGGGAACTATATCAGCGGCAAAGTCAAAGTATTTTCTTTATTATATTTTTAAGAAGAATGGCAAAGCAGATTTTAATGCCAGTAAGGTGGCATGGTAATTTCAAAAGCTTATTTATTTTTCATTATAGACAAGTCATGGAAACGCCTTACAAGCATTAAATACTTGCTTGGAGTGGTTACAATCTCGACTACCCAAGCATGGTACTTTTAAGGAATTTGCGAGATTGGTGTTTTCTACAACATCAGAGACTCAACTAATCAGTTATAAATATCTATATTCTGTATTACTATCAAGTGGGAATACATAGAATTCAAAAAACTGTAACAGAAGAAGCAGAGCAAAGAAGTAAATGAAGATGAAAAGAAATACACGATATAGTGAGCTGAAAAAAAAAAAATTAATATTATTTTTGAACCACAAAATTGGTTTGAATATGTCTTGAATCTGTTCCGTCCCATTTTCTATGACAGAGAAGTAAATTATTTTGGGTATATATTTATTTATGTGTAGGTAGGATTTTTATGGTACCCGATTTTTTAACAACTCTCTTGGCTCAATTTGCCAGATAATTAGCAAAATTTCAGATGATTTAGGTATATATATCTTTATCACAGGGTGTAAAGAACATTTTGATTCCATTATTACCCTGGTTCAAGATAAGAAATCCCAGTATCTGTTGAATAATAACTTATTTGACTCATTTCAATAAATAAAACACCTACAATTCTTTTCAAACATTCACAAAAACATCCAAAATGTATTTGCATTGTATACAGTATATAGTAAGTTGCAAAGTTAATGTGGTAGGAACAGAATTTTTTTTTTTATACTTGTTGAAAATCTTGGATACCAATATTATCATTTGTGCCTGCAGTTTTGAAATCAACTATATCTCACATTAAAAATAAGAAATTTGAATTATCATAACACGTTAGGGTTTTTGTTGCTCTCAGACCAATGAGTAGCATCTTTATATTGAAAAATGGTTTGATCTACTATATTTCTATTTTCAATCAGCAAAATATAGGTGTTAAAACAATAAATCATCAAACTACTATTCAATTTTTTTTTTATTCATCTTTTAGTTCAGATAATAGTTGTAAATTAAAATCTCCTAATGTAATCCGTCGATGGGTGATTGGAACTTTGAAGGTTATCGGAGTTGATCTTTTCTTCCTGGTCACTGATATTTCTGATGTGTTCTCATGCCACAAAGGGTCGTTGTGGAAGGGATTCACTGGGTACAGCTGAACTCCCCCGCCATCGCTGACACATCCAGTCCAATAAAAGCCATTAACGTCGACTAATGCAACTTCAGCGCTGGGCAAGTTGTGAATATACTTTGAGAGTATACTTCCCAATCCTGGCACTTTGTAGTTTCCTTATATCCATACATTTAAAAAATAATATTCAATATTATAAAAAAACAAATAGATTCACTAAAGCGAATTAAATGTAAATGGTTATATTTTATACAGTAATCTTCACTTTTTATAATGCCGTAGTATGGTACCCTTTTTTGGTTTGCAGGAGCAATGAATTTTAATCAATGAGGTATCAAATGAAAGGGAAATACTATTAAAATATTTCTCATTATGATATTTTTTGACTACCTAAAAATTCGAAAAGGTTAAATGGAGTATAAAAGCACTTTGATCTCTTGACTCTACCTATTCATTTGTTTTTTACTTGTTGGGACCTCTTGGACAGAGGAACAATGAGTAAACAAACACAGAAGGTAAGAGGGTTTTTTGGTTGAAAAGGTTCCAAAAAGGAAGTTAATGTTGAATGATAGTTGGACCTTCAGAAACTCAGACAGGGTTCACAATCCCTTGAATATTGAATAAAACAACCATCATTGCTTTGAATTTTGATTTGTTCATTTGAGATTTTTTGGCACTCAGAGATATTGAGCTCTTCTAGTGCAAGGATTGGCACTTAGTTCCAGGATCTTAAGTAAAAGCCATGATTCTTAAATTTCTATTAAAAGGAACAAGAATTCGAGTCCTTCAAAGTTTTGAAAGAGAAAGAGGAACTCGTACTGAAGGAGCTGACAGAAGAACTGTTTCAGACAATGAAAGAAGAATCTATTTATGGATAGCTGACAGATTTATATTGAAGGTAATAATAATTAAATATGTGTGAATAGAAAATAAAATGTTACAGCACCGATCTCTTTATTTCATAACCTCATCTCGTATTTAACTCTAGTCAAATGAATTTTTTCATGTCAGATTATCTTTTTTTGTTAACTATTATTCTTTCCTTTTTTAATTATTAAAGTTATTATTTATTAACATTTGTGGACTGCTGATGGATAATGCATTGAAATATCACTCCTCCTAACATATTAAATGACATTCTTTCCAGTGGCGTACCTAGACAATTGAGGCCACAGGCGGATCTACAGGGAGGGGGCTTTCAGGCTGAAGCCCCCCCCCCCAAAATGGTTAAATATAACCATGTTTTACAGAAAAAAAGATTAAAAACTATCTCTTAAAGTATTCTTGTTAGTGTAATTACATTTAATAGGACTTCAAGAACCACTAAAACACCATTTCATATAGGTAATTAATTTCTTTAATTTTTTTTCTAATTAATTATTGTTACACGTTTATGAAAAAAAATCTTTCGGGCTGAAGCCCTCCCCCCCAAAAATTAAATCCTGGATCCGCTAGTGATTGAGGCCCCTTAATAAAAAAAAAAAACTCCGTTTAGTAAATAGCCCTTGACGGATTTAATTATTAAGACCTCAGACCATCACTAAAATTAATACAGACGTTTTATTTCAAATTAAAAAAGTATTATTTCATCGTATTTGTCTATTTATATATCATGTTTATTGTTTGCAAAGGTGCTCAGAAGGCGGTTTTGTGGCCATGATGTGCTATCAAAATTTTTAAGGGGAGGCACATTTCGACGGAGCAAAACAAATTTCAAAAAAGGGGAAAAGATGAACCAGACCACAGACGAACGAGAAAGTGTAATTTTATATATATCTACGAATTTTCTAGTTCTATGTTTGATTGCACTGTTGTTAAGAAGATGAAAAAAATAATATTTATTGGGATGGGGAGGGCCGGTGTTCCTGCGCCATCGATGTTGGGTATATATCAGGGCACACCTGATTGTTTTTAATGATCAGTCAAATAATTAGCCATCCAAAGAAGTAAATAAAATATATATGTAGGATAAAGACAACAATTATTGACATATTATTAACTATTGACACTTTTAACTTCAATTTGGTAAAATAAGCGTTTAGATTCATGTATGATTTCAAACTTGGCTCCATTTCAAAAGCACATTAATCAGGCACCGGTTGGCGCCAAGATGAAGTTTCTAGTTGGTGAAAAATCTGCGTTGCTATAGACTGTAGCTCCTAAACGAATGTACAGAATTCAATAAAACTTCGCTAAAGTCATTTTCTCGATGCCCTTTAAATTTATCTATATAACATACTTCAACGAAAAGAAGCCGGAAAAAAAGTTACGAGGGATGGTAAAATTAAATTCCGAATAACTCGAAAAGTTTATACTTTTTTGTCGATATTGTATATGGTTTTTTAAAAGTTTACGAAATTTCCTAAAAAAAAAAGAGCAAAGATATGGTCTCCGTTTTTTTTAATATGTTCTACTCCAAATGTTATATTCTTGGTTTGGTTTTTAAATTTTGAATTTGTTACTTAAGTAATGCTATTTTTTTTTAGCCTATTACTAATGATTAAAAAAAAGATGTTTAGTCCAATAATTGGAATCACCTTTTGTTTATTTTTCTTTGTAACTAGGAAGGTTACTTTAGATGTATAATTGTTTGGAAAAAATAAACCATTGTGAAATAATTTGCAGTGTTTTATTTTTTGGAATGAAGTTACCATTCAATTAAAAATAATTCTCTACAGCCCATTTCTCCTCCTCCCACCGATCACATCTAGAAACTTCACTGATCCTACTATAACATTCTCTATATCGATAGCCACTCTGCAAAAGTCTTTCAGGAAAATTATATTAGGAAGTGAGGTTATGAGCTTTTCTTTTTCATCTTAGCGAGAAGCATATGTAGAAATAAAACCAAAAACGTTATTAAAAACATCACATATTTGAGTTAATATGGAATAAAAATTGAACGGATTACCTAATGTATAAAATAAACGGTTTATTTTGTTTCATAAATAATTTCAACTTATACCCTTTATAGGCTTTTCTAGCGTGGCTCTCGACATGTACTATGGTGTCAGTGAGTTTAATAGTTGTAAAAATAAACCGTGTTTTTACCTTTTCCTTGATATTTTGAATGTTTTATGTTTCCAATGTAAGTTATTCCATTCGGATATTTGACTTTTCCATGGTACATTTTATCCTTGTACCAATTTCCTAGGTAAACTGTTTT
This sequence comes from Nezara viridula, assembly GCA_928085145.1. NCBI lineage: Eukaryota > Metazoa > Arthropoda > Insecta > Hemiptera > Pentatomidae > Nezara > Nezara viridula. The sequence continues at coordinate 147,542,401 of OV725080.1, read as the reverse complement.
GTCATCTTCACTAATGTACATTCCATAACCTGAATGGTGAAGAATAAATATCTTTTTCCTATGGGTTTGTACTTTAATTTATTTTATTTTCAATGTTACAATAAAAAAAAAAAAAAAAAAAAAAAAAACCTTCCTAGCTTGTTGCCAACTCAATCTGTAGATATCCTTAATTTTTTTAATAACTATTCAAAATTATCTTTTACATTCAGAGGCATAGCTAAGAATGAATACACCCGAATGTAATCCTATTTCATATATGCCCATACCTTCTAAAAAAATAATCCATTTTATCCATACTCTGTTGACTGTAATTTTCTTTTCCATTTCTAAATTAATATCTGTCACAGATAAAATTAATAAGTAAATTATGATATATTTATGGTATTTCAGGCATGAGAGAATAGTGCTCAGTATCGGGAGATCACCGATTTTGTTCGGAGTTAATGACCTACATTAAATTAGTTATTACTCAGGGGACGCAAAATTTGATATTCTACAATCTTCATTCTATGGTTATTTTTTTAAATATTTTTTTTCGACTACTGCAGCACTTACTAGACAAACGCTCTAAGCTTTCAATCAATTACAAACGACTCATATATATGACAATAATAAGACCTATTTGGACTTACGGAATTGAGCTTTGGGGCTCCACTAAACCATCGAATTCCTCTCGTATACAATCCTTACAATCCAAAATCCTTCGTAAAATCCTCAACGCTCCTTACTTTGTCACAAATAAAATCATCCATAAAGACCATAATGTTCCATATGTTTCCGATTTGGGCCAATCCAGATACCTATCCTTCCATAACAAACTGCAGAACCATCCGAATCCTCTCGTTTCAAACCTTGCTTCCTCCTCGATCCCTGATAATCCTCCGAGGCATCTGAAAAGAAGATGGCCTCGGGACCTTCTAATATAGAACTTTAATTTTAGTTCTACCAATGGGTAGTTTCTCTTCAAGTTGTACATGTCATGTTACCAATGTCACATTTACTTATTGTATTTTCCAAGTAATACAGTTGTAAATTTCATCAAAATAAAAAAATAAAATTAAAAAAATGTTTTTTTCTCTAAGGGAATTCTCATTTCCATTTTACAGGGCCATTTAGTTTTTTTTTCTCTTGGTTACCCGCGTTAGCAATTTTGTTGTTTTCATATCTCAGCCCATATATACAAGTTAAAAAAAAAAATTTCAGATTTTTCGTAATGGATTTCCCGTTTCGATCCTCAAATTACTGGCCTAATATTCTTTAAATCAGTCGCCATTTTTTAAAGCAGCGGCTCTGGAACGGCAGACAAGGTTTTTTTTACTCAGAATAACATACACTTTCGTAATTTACAATCAAACCTTCGCCTGCGTTGAGGTCGATTTTTGGGCTCTGGCTCCAGGGCTAAAATACCTGTCATAGTATTTTAATACCGCTGCTTATCTACTTTTATTTTTCTTTTCATTTTGATAACTGTTACATTCATATTGTATATGTTGTCTTTATTTAGCTACATTTAATAGAATTAATTAAATAATTCTTTTGAAGTCAATGCTGGCAAAATGATAACTTGAATATCACAAGTTCGAGTCCCGGTTAGTAATATTTCACAAGTGTTTTTATATACGCTTCTGTTTGACCTGGTTGTTTCATCTCTATGTTATACGAAGTTCGCAACGCAATGATGCAGCACACGAAGTGACCATCCTTTCCAAGTTCAATGAGAAATTTTCTCCTTCCCAAGAAATTTTGTTCCTTTCTTCTTAAAAAAAAATCCTATGCCTGCGGAGATAGAATTAAAGAATTGATGTTCACATTCAGTTCAACTTGCCATGTTTCGTTACACGTGTCTTATTCCTTTGTTGAAAGTCTTGTCATCCCCTTCCGGGTATCCCTGGTTCCATTTCCTCGTTGACAAAACCCTTAAAGGTTATTTCAATTATAAACAATTAAAATAAGATAAGTCATTTAGGGATTTCAATCATTGAAGTACATACAAAATTAAGGCCCTTTTCTACTTTAAGCACACCAGTGACGCTATCTTTTTTCCTTTGCGGCTCTCTAACACGACGTCGCATAAAGATATAGTTTTGAATAATAGCTCATTGCAAAGAATATGAAAAGCTGAGCATTTATTTTACTTAGAGAATACAAGTTCGATTTTTAGTTTGAGATACTTTAGTCCATATCTTCAATAAACCTTGTTATCAGTTGTTTTTCGATACTATTTTCACCTCACTAACACGGCGTCGCCTTAAGACACAATAGCTCATCCCAAAGAAGATGAAATGCTAAACATTTACCTCGCTTACAGTATGTAGGACCGATTTATAATTTCGGAGATTTTTAATTCACATGTTCATCCAAACTCGTTCCCTTTTTTGCCATTTTGCATCTCTAACACAGCGCCATGGTCACGCTAAGATATAATTTTGAGTAAGAGCTCATTACTAAGAAGCACGGGCGGATCTACGGGAGGCGGGCTTTCGGGCTGAAGACCCTCCCCAAAAATGGTAAAATATAATTTTTTATGAAAAAAATTATCTCTTAAAGTATTATTGTTCGTGTAATTACATTTAAAAGAACTTTAGGAATCACTTAAACACCATTTCATATAGATAGTTAGTTTCTTTATTTTTTTCCAAAGTAATTATCGTCATTTTTATGAAAAAAAAGCTTTCAGGCTGAAGCCCCCCCCCCCAAAAAAATAAAATCCTGGATCCGCTAGTGCTATGAAGATAAAATTCTAAACATTTTCCTCGCTTACAGTATGCAAGTCTGGTTTTTAGTTTCTGAAACAGTTTAATCCATATAGAAAAACACTTCAATGATTCACTACTGTGCTTAAAGTAGAAAAGAGCCAAAATTATTATTATTATTTTATTTTTTTTTTTTTGCCTAATGCTGTTTACTTTACTGGCTGTAGCCTGCAACCAATTTCTATTATTATAAGAATCTCTAGCCAATCATCTCTTCCACATTAAAAATAATTTTTTTCTTTTTAACTCTTTCATCAATCTCTTGTTTGCCACCTATTTATTTTCTTTTGGAAATTCAGACCTTGTAGACCTTTTGTCGCCTTAATAAGTCTTCTCTGCATATCTCTGTCTATTTGACTATTGCTTTCCAGTTTGCATACAGCCCTACAATATCTTATTTAACACCCTCTATATTACTGCTTTTTGGCCTTCCAGGTCATCTCTTGCCTACTATAGTTTCCTGATAGATTGCTCTGAGCTACATCTCCCTACTATTAAACCATAATTTTCTTTTATTTTTATTAAACGCCTCTGTCGTTGGCTATTAGGCCATTCGGCTCCTGGCAGCCCAATCCAACTCCGCCATGAATCCTTTTCCATACATCTAACTGTACAGCCTCCAATTTATCATTCTCTTCCATCTTCTTTTTAATTGAAAAGATTACCTTGAGGGATGATTCAGCAGCGACAATTATTCCTGATGCAACCTGCCTGGATCTCTGCAGTTTATAAGTTTGATATCCCGGTAATTGGTAGAACTGGATATTTTCAGTGGATGAGCCGGCTTCTACGATCGCATATAAATCAGCATCCTCCTTTTTAATAATCGTCTTTCATTCTGTGAATTTGTCAGCAGTTAGGACACCAGCGGTCCAGAACATAGCCTTAAGCTGTGTGTTGACTGGACCTTTTGGTTTCCTTAATTTTGATGGATTCATATTTTTGTGGATTCTATGATGTTGAACTGTCTTCGCGGCGACAATATTGCTCATTTAGTTATAACCGGAGGGCACGTGTACAATGTACGGACGCGAGCAAAGTTACCCAATTTTTATTAAAGCTTTTTAGTTTAAAGTTTCAACCTTAATTTTATGACTAGTTATATTCCTTGTAATAAATAATCATATCTATATCTTGGAACAAAAACGACCAATGATAAAAAAAAATGGCTCTTTTCTACTTTAAACACACCTGTGAATTTTTGAAGTGTTTTTTCATTAAAATATCTCAGAAACTAAAAATCTGACCTGCATACTGTAAGCTAGGAAAATCTTCAGAATTTTATCTTCTTTGTAATGAGCTATTACTAAAAAATGTATCTTAACATGAGTCCGTGTTAGAGAAGCGAAAAGAGAAAAATAGTGTCGAAAACCAACCGATAACGAGTTTTATTAAAATATGTACTAAGATATATCAGAAACTAAAAATCGGACGTGCATACTGTAAGCACGGAAAATGTTCAGAATTTCATATTCTTTGTAATCAGCTATTATTAAAAAATGGATCTTAACAAGCCTCCGTGTTAGAGAGGCGAAAAGAAAAAAATAGTATCGAAAACCAACTGATAACAAGTTTTCTTGAAAACATGGACTAAGATATCTTAGAAAATAAAAATTGGACGTGCATACTGTAAGCACAGAAAATGTTCAGAATTTTATATTCTTTGTAATGAGCAACAATTATTATTCAAAATTTTATCTTAACGTGGTGGATGGATGGTTAGAGAGTTAAAAAGGGAAAAATGGTGTCGAAAAGCAACCGATAACGAGTTTTCTTGAAGATATGGATTAAAATATCTCAGAAACTAAAAATCAAACATGCATACTGCAAGTAAGGAAAATGTTCAGAATTTTATATTCTTTGTAATGAGCTATTATTCAAAATTTTATCTGAACGCGACACCATGTTAAACAGGTGAAAAAGGAAAAAGATCTCTGGTGTGCTTAAAGTAGAAAAGAGCCAAAAAAATAAATGTATATCAGGATAACAGAGTACTAAGTTATAATGGGAGCTAAACATTAATTTTGCCTTAATGAGTTAAGAACTTACCATGTCTAGTTATCGTTTGCGGAAAACGGACTTTAAAGCCACCGACGTAAACATCTCCGTTCTTAAACCTAAAAACGCTCTTACCCTTATAATTTATTTTCAATTTAGCAACATTGATTTTAGAAAGATTAATGGTTGATTTGCCTTTCAAACCTTTGAAACGAACAGCCTGTTGTGAATCCATTTTAAAATTAATCTACTTCTTTAAAAAAAAATGAAAAATTTGTAAACAATTTTTTAAAAGTGTAATTGTCACAATTGCCACCTGTTTAAGTATTGATTGTTGGCATCATTATTATTATTTCCAGTGCTGCTTTGATATTTTATTGATCTAATCGTAGTTGATGAATTATTAATAAATGTGATCATGGCTACAAGCAAGGCTACCCATCCTCCATTAAGATCGATGTTGCATGCTTTCCAACAAAGAAATTTTATTGCTCTCCCTTATTTAAAAAAGTACAAGCAAAAGTGGAATTGGAAAATTTTTAGAACAGATTACACTTGCTATATCTGTTTCATGTTTTCCCCTGCTTTGAAAGTTTCTCTATGTTAATGAAAAATAAGGTCCCTTCCAAATAGTTTTTTTTTTTCTATTGGCATTACTTTAACCTTTGAATCAACAAGGAAGCTTATTTTCTTTTCTCACCAAATCTGTAATTGAGACTCATTAGTCACCCCAAATTGAATTCGAGTGAACAACCAAAGGTGTCGACAAGTTTCGAATGAAGTGAAAGGGCGCTATACTTTACAGTACTAGATATCTGATGATAAACGTTCTAAAGATCTATGTGGCATATAGTTAGCAACTTTATTTACTATATATATAGGACAAAGTGGAGACGTCTAAACTGGTAAATTTATTTATAGTTTGCGAGTAATCAACAATGATATTCTGACATAACCACTAATACCTGAGCTTGTCATGGAGATCTACTTTCTTTGATGATTCCATCTTCTAATTGCCAATGAATACGGAGTCTGATCTAGAGTGGCTTATAGATTTTACAGCAACTGGTTTACAATCTGGACTAAGATATGCGAACAGTTTAGCTAGTTCTATGTTCGCTGCAATTAGACTAGATAACCTTAGTGGGGCTCTTCTACCACCGAACTTTTATTTTTTAAAAACTATTATTATGATATTTACAACTGTATTAGTTTGAATACATCAAGTAAATGTGTACAGAGGAATATAATCACATAAAACACGCTTGTTGAGAAACTACCCATTGGTAGCACTCTAATAATTTGTCTACATGAGATCACGAGACCATCTTCTTTTCAGACGTCTCGGAGGGTTATAAGGAATCGAAGAAGAAGCAAGGTTAGAAACAAGAAGATTCGGATGGTTATGAAGTTTATTATGGAAGGATAGGTATCTGGATTTGGCTAAATCGGAAACATATGGAACATTGAGGTCTTTATGGATTATTTTATTTGTGACAAAGTAAGGAGCATTGAGGATTTTACGAAGGATTTTGGATTGTAAAGATTGGATATGAGAGGAATTTGATGGTTTAGTGGAGCCCCATAGCTCAACTCCATAAGTCCAAATAGGTCTTATTATAGTCATGTATATGAATCATTTGTAATTAGAGCGGAAGTTTAGAGCGTTTGTCCAGTAAGTGTTGTAGTAAGCGGAAACGTTGAGCAGTTTCTTGTCGTTTCAGTCTTGTATGAGGATTCCAAGTGAGACGTTTGTCCAGCTGAAGTCCTAGGTATCGGATTTGTTCTACAGGGATAAGTGGGGTGTTATTAAAGGATACTATAGGGCGGCAAGTCATTGGTTTACGACGATGGGTAAAGGTGATTTGATGGGATTTATTGGAATTTATTTTAATCCTCCAGTTTTGACACCATTCTTCAAGGTTTGTGATGTGTGATTGAAGAGTTTGGGATGCACTTGATGGATCATTATTAACTGACAGGATACATGTGTCATCGGCATACGTAGTGATGACAGTGTTAGGAAGGGCTGAACACCGAACTTGACCACTAAACTTGAGAGTTCTTTAAGAATGCCATGGCCAATTATAATATCTGCCCACAAATCAGGCAGGACGCTGATCAAACCCGTGAATGTCGAGCGATTATTGTATTTCCAAAAAGGACTTCTCCCGGATATTTTATTCTCATATGAAAAATTATAGATCTTGAAATATAGACATTGTTTAACCAATGAAAACGGTGAGGAAGCTATACTGACCTTACTTGGGATACATTTTTTTTTGTCAATGGCAATGATGATTGTTTTAATGTATTAAATGTTATAACAACTATTGCAAGAAGGAAGATGGTTTAAAAAACCGGTGAAGTTCGATACGATAAACAGCGCACTTTTATTTTTTTTCATTTAACTTTTTAGTTTCACATTTGAATTAAAATGAAAGGTTAAAGCTCCATTAGGCATTATTTTTCATACGAATTAAAATGCTTCTTCAATTTACATCTTGGTGATTATTATAGTATCCAGCAGTTCCTATAAAAAAAAAAGTATATATACAGTTAATATAAATAGATGTTACAGGAAAATATAAACATTCTAAAATTTGGTGATTCTAATAATGTAATACAACTTATATAAAAAATAAGTGTGGAATTAAGATTACTTTTACAGTTTAACACTAAACATACCATAAACGGGTCAAATGACCCATTTTGAACTTTTCCATTGAAAATGCACGTATAATTTTATTGCGTTTGCACATTTGACTTCATGACTTTTTCTAAGTAATTAATGTACAGTTATAAAAATTGTTTTGTTTTGTTTTGTTTATTCTGATTAATCCTTGTTGTATACCGATATCTACCACAACAGGTCATTTGACCCGGAGAGAATTTTTTTGTTTTATGAGATTATCTAGCACTAGCGGATCCAGGATTTAATTTTGGGGGGGCTTCAGCCCGAAAGCTTTTTTTTCATAAAAATAACGATAATTGCTTTAGAAAAAAAGAAAGAAACTAACAACCTGTATGAAATGGCGTTTAAGTGATTCCTAAAGCCCTTTTAATATTAATCACACGAAAAATAATACTTTAAGAGATACTTTTTTATATTTTTTTTCGATAAAACGTGGTTATATTTTACCATTTTGGGGGGCTTCAGCCCGAAAGCCCCCTCCCCCCGTAGATCCGCCCGTGTTATCTAGTCATATTTGTAGTCAGTAAGTTGCACATTCTTCCAAAGACTGTTGCGTAAAGTAGTTCAACGAAAATAGCTCAGAATAATTTCAAGAAATTATCAAATTTTAGATTGAAAATAGCTTTTTAGTGTAAGAAAAAGTGGCAAAAATTGAAAGTCTTGGTAAGTACCTAGCTTATATTTTATTTTGATAGCTATAGTAATACAGATCATTTTTTAACCAGAAAAATGTCGAAGCAAACAAGACAGTACAAGTTCTTAGAAGATATAAATAATATTGGCGAAGAGTTTTCAGAAATTAGTGAAGATGAATTTTCTGAAAATGAAGATATATCAGTTGCAAATAAAAATGAGTTTGATTCTACAGATACTGACGATGAAGAGGAAAATATTGTGAATGTATGTAGTGGCCGAAAAAGAATAAGATTACTCACAAGTTCGGAAGAAAGTGAAGTAGAAATAAATGAAGAAAGTGTTGCGAATGATGGATCTGTTTGGCAACAAATGCAAGTAGGTGGCACACCTGGAAGAGCACCACTGCGATGAACTATGAATTAAAAGTTTTTATTTTTTGCTTTTGTAATAGAAATGCTCAACATACTATTTTGTTTAATCATAATAAATTTAATTTATATTTTTATTTCCTTCCTAACATCCATATTTCATACATTCAACCATGAAACATAAAGTCGAGTCATTTGACCCGCTATGGCAGAAATAGGTATATATTAAGTCTTGGTATGATTAGTGTTATCTATAAATATTTAAATATTTTTAATAACCACATTAAATGACTTTTGAACAAATGTAACTATTTTCAAACCCAGAAATGAACACAAGATTTGAAAGTGAAATGATTTTTTTTTGCAACTTCAGATGCATTAGATGATATGTATTGTTTGTTATTATTGCATAAAGTAACACTTACTATAGATTTTCATGATGTTGACTTTGATTTGAGTAGGATTGTTTCTAATATATATGATATATAAATAATATATATTATATCAATTATATATGTATATATAATATAGATACATATAATATAAAATAAAAATAAAAAATTACAATTTAAATTGAAATAAAAACGGAAAAAATTCTAATATATTCTAATACTCATAGAAATAAAATGGCCGACACATCACTATGTCTACACTGTTTGAACGGTAGCCATATAATTGTGGATGAGCAATAGCACAGGCAGACCTACGTGGGAGGGAAGAGGGGATTTTCGAACTGTTAAAAAAGAAACACCTCTTATGAAATAAATATTAAAACCTATCAGCAAAAGTATTATTACATTCAATAGAACTTCAAGAATCAATTAAGCACCATTTCATGTAGGTAATTAGTTAGTTTCTTTATTTTTCTATCAAAGTTTTAATCATTATTTATAAAAAAAAAAAAATATCTTTCGGGCTGAAGCCCCCTCCCCAAAATTCAATCCTGGATCCCCTAGTGAGCAATAATACCACATAAAGTTATTAAGGAAACTTAAAATTTGCCTCACCTGTAAAGCATGGTTGGTTTTTTCATAATGGTCCATTTTTTCTAAATGCAAGGTTTCCATGAGATCTTTATCTGCGACTGCTTTTCTCTCTTTTTCATAAACAGATTTCATAGCATTTTTCTTTTCTAGTTCAAGGGACGCCTTTTCTTCTTGTAGCTTATTTATGACTTCCTGTAATTCCCTACGCCCTTGTTCTGCCTAAAATTATAATAATAACTTACAGAAACTACGATTCGCTGTTTTAATTAAATTGTCTAAAAATACATATCATTATCACATGTTTCATAGACAATATCGTCGGTTTATTACAAAAAATCAGTGTCATTTCATTAACTTTAATGATTAGATTCGTTATTTTGAAAGAATGAAAAGTAAATTTTATTCGGGGATATTTAGTTTCCTTAAGAATGAGTATAATGAATAGAAAAATTTTAACTATGAATGCAATTACTATCTGCATTTTTTCAATAAATGAGGTCGAAATTAACAAAAAATTATACTAGCTTATTATTGGAAAAATACCAAACCATACAGCGTTATATCTCCAAAATGCAGATAAAGAAAAACCCGCAAAAGTTTCTTCAATTCAGCCGTTATCAGGACAGAAAATAACAGCTAGTTAAACAGCACTCAATGAAATACAATCTCATACTCAAAATTATATTTAGTTCTGCCATAAATACTGTTACAAAAGTCGAACTTTGTTTACATCTTTGGTCATAATTTAGATAATCTTTACCTCTATCAGATTATTTTCTTTACATGTCAGGATAATAATCTCAATTAGTTTGTATTTTTCTTTCGCTCAGTTAACATGGAGTGGAGTGATAAAGAAAACCAAATAGCTGTGATCGCCATACACAAAGTTGGAATATGTAGGTCAGAGATTTTCAACACTTTGAAACCTTTGGGTATTAGCCGTATGTTCTTGTACCGCACTACAAATAAATATAATGAGACCCTATCAGTATGTGACAGACCTCGACCGCACTGGGAGAATGGCAAATGTAATTAGTGCAGTGGTTGCTTGAATTTGAAGAAATCCCATTTGAAAACAGCAAATCATATCTCGGGAAATGGTAATGTCTCGCCTTATATATAGAATAGAATAGAAAAATAATTTTATTCTGGGACGAAGTCCCTTCAGAATAACAAAAAAATACAGAAATTAAAATTTTATATCTGGCCAGATAAAAACAAACATAAAAAGTTAAGATAAAGATAGATCATTAAGAAAAAAAAAATATTGGTTATACATACTATATACAAAATAAAATAAAAAAAATCTATATAAAAAACTCTTGAAACCATACTAAGATACTTAAAACTATGTATAATATATGTTAAATAGTTAATAATATAAATAAACCCTTTTAGAAAAAATAAAAAATACAGGAAAAATAAATGTAAATTCTTCTTAACAGTAAAATCTGTTTCTGTTGACAAAAAAAAAAAAAAAAAAAAAAAGAAAAGAAAGTCGAATCTATAATAAGTATTTAGGTTATGAGCTATATGTGAATATGTTATTATAAATAATATGTAATTTTACATAAAAGGTTAGCTGGTGTCTGACTGTTTTTGGAACAGGAATTGGAATAGGAGGGTTTTGAATGTAGATAAGGATGAAGAATGTCGAATTTTGATAGGAAGGGAATTCCAGAAACTAACAGAACGAGCAATAAAGGAGTTTTGAAACGAGGCAGATCTGTGAGAAGGAATGTAAAGGTCGGAAGGTCGAGATCTTGTGGAGAGGGAGTGGACTGAGGACTTGAATTGGAGAAGGTTGTAGAAGTAGGAAGGATGATTGTTGATGATATGATAGAGGAATGTACCTAGGAAATATTGTCTTCGAATGGAGGGGAAGAGCCACTCTAACTCAGTGTAGTCGTGAGAGACATGGTAGTATCTCGGGGCACCAATTACAAATCTCACGCAACTGTTCATTAATATTTTCAGTCTGTCGCGGAGCTCCACCGAGAGTCCATCATACACCACACAGCAGTAGTCAAAGTGGGGGGAGATGAGAGAGGAAACGAGGAGTCTACGCGTATGTTGAGGTAGGAGATGGCGGAAGCGATGGAATAGTTTGAGGGTAGAAACTGTCCGTCGGGAGATGTGAGAAATATGGTGACTCCAGGAGAGAGTTTGATCAATAAATAGTCCTAAATTTTTTACAGAGGAGCAGAAGGAGATTGGCTGATCACCAAGGTTTAGTATGGGAAAGTCGGTATAAGATCTAAGGAGGGGCTTGGAACCAATGACAATGGTCTGAGTTTTTGAAGCATTTAACCTTAATCCGTTTAAGTTTACCCAGGCACAGATTCGATCTAGGTCTGCTTGGATCTTAGTAAATGCTACCAATAGCTCAGGGAGAGAAAAGGATAGGTATATTTGAGAATCGTCTGCATAAAGGTGGTGGGAACAATGGAGAATTGAGTCATGGAGGTCATTAATATAGGAACTAAAAAGGAGAGGAGATATGCTAGATCCTTGGGCAACTCCAGAGGATAAAGGCAGGTAGGCTGATAGTGGTTGATTAGGAATGGAGACTGCTTGGGTGCGTTGTGAGAGAAAATATTGGAACCAAGAGCAGCTATTGGAGAAGGAGAGTGATTTTAGTTTGCTGAAAAGGATGGGATGGTTAATAGAATCGAAGGCTTTAGAGAAGTCAAGAAGTATAAGGACAGATAATTGTTTATTATCTATTGCAGTCTGAACATCATTGGTAATTTTGATTAAGGCGAATTGTGTGGAGTAGCTGGGACGGAAACCAGATTGGAGAGGATCAAGTTGGTTGGACTTTTCGAGGAAATTGGAAACTTGGGATTGCACCAATCTTTCTAGGAGTTTTGATTGGAAAGAATTGAGATTGGGCGAAAGTCTTCGGGAGAGGATGGATTAGGCTTTTTATTTAAAGGGAGTACAATGGCTTCTTTTCCAAGAGGAAGGGAATGTTGAGTTCTGTAGGGAGAAATTGTAAATGAAAAGGAGAACTGGGAGGATTTCGGGGAGACATAATTTTATCGATTTGACAAGAATGCCATCTGGTCCTATGGAATTGGTGTGGGATTTCATTACTGCGGTTAGTAAGTCAGTCGGGGAAATGTTGGAGAAATAAAAGTCATCATCATTAAATGATGACTCAAATATAATAAGTATATTATAATACTTATGATAATACGCACCTTAGAATGAGTGCATTTCGAAGAATGGCAAGACAAAGGCTAACCATTTCCTTAAAAAAAAATTAGAGTGGATAGATGCAAAGTACTCCTTGGCCGTTACGCCAATGGTTTTCATCAAAAAATTGAATCGCCAAAATGATCGTGTGTACTCACACAGCTCTAAACAAACCCAGAAAGTCATTGGGAGAGTGAAAAGAGGTCATCACCCTTCCTCAGTGATGGTTTGATGGGGAGTTTGCTTCGATAACACCACAAAGCTCCATTTTTGTGAAAAAGGAATTTAAACAGCCGCTAAAAACTATCAGGAAGATATTTTGGAAGCTGTTATCAAGCCTCTAATTGATACTCTATTTGCTGAAAGTCATTGTTTTTCCAGTATGTATTCCACTCCAGCTCAGGTCAACTCAGCAGTGGCTGCAAAAGAACATTCCAGAGTTCATCTCTTCCTCGGATCGACCCTCAGGAAGCACTGATTTCAACCTCTCAAACCACTATATTATCGGCTTCGGTCCGAACTGGAGAGGATGGCATGACACAGAGCTAATCATAACTTGGAAAACCTCTAACAATCTCTGGTCTGAGCCGTTGAGCTCTTTCCTTAAAAAGTGCTGCGTAATGCTATTGATGACTGGCCATGGAGATTATATGTCTGTGTCCAGGCAAAAGGGGGAAATTTTGAGTAATTTCTTTTTTGTTTTACTCTCTGTAGATGTACATTTTATTTTTTAATAAAATTTTTGAAAGAAATAATTTTTCTGTTGAAATCTGTATATATTTCCTTATAACAATATTTAGGACAGGACTAGGTATACTAGAGTACGCGATTGGATTTCGTGAAGTGATATTCAATTAGCTGTTGTTTTCTGTCCTGATGATGCCAAATTGGCGAAACGATGGCTGGTTATTCTTTGCCTTCATTTTGGAGACTTAAGGATGTGTGGTTTGGGAATTTTTTCCGTGGGTCCATCTAGGTACCAACCCAAAACGTCTCTGAAAATTTCATCAAATTCAATGGTAGTAGGAAAAACTAGTCAATATCTATTTGCTTTCCAATTTGATTGAGAAATTGATAAAAATATGTGGCCTACAAAAATATTGGGCCTATTGGCCTATATAACCTTGTTATTTTGACAATTTGAAAGTTTAGATCACGCCAAACGACTAATTTACCTCTAATGCCTTCTTTAACCCATATTGTACGCTGTTTTCAAACAAGGACTTGTAGCACATTATCGTCATCCTTAAATCATCCCTCACTCTAAGTAGAAGGAGGCCCAAAGGTTCATCTTGGATAATCATCTGTCGAGTCACTTCATCTAGAAAATAAATAATTAATAATACAAATACATATATCTATTTTTTGTTTATATTTTTCTTTCATTGAAAATTAGAATGAAAAACAAAATATTACATCGGTAATTTTCAAAATTTATATAACATTAAATTTCATATATTTCTATCAAAATTTTTCTTATTCTATTGGGTTGGCTTATAAGTCCTTTCGGTTTTTCAGGGTGAAATAAAACTTAATCTATTATAGACATAAAATTTATTTTAATCTACAATATATTGACCATTATTTAATATGACTTTTTCCCACAAGTGTATCATAGTAACATAAAAATAAACAGAAAAACCGAAAGGACTTATTTGCCAACCCAATACTTTACTTTGGAGATAAGTCTGAAGATAAAAGAAAAATAATTGGTTATCTGCACGATTTTTTTTAATATGAGCTATAAGAATAAAAATAATACTAGTACCATTTTTTTCTGAAACATATTTGAAATGATTATTGTTAAAGAAAGTGGGTGGAGATAAAAATGAGTTACAAGCGTGGAGATTCACAACGATTCAATCATTGTGGTGAATCGATTCTTATTAATGATTCTTCGATTGATTCTGTTCATCTTTATTTTGTCTTTAAATTAAAAAAAAAACTTTTTATTAGAAAAAAACATTCTGAAATCTCATGGTTAGTTCTGGAAAATTCTTTTTTTTATTTAACTTATTGAAATAAAAGGACTTGGTTCACAAGTATACAAATAAAAGACGGTGAATCTTACAAGTAGCAAGGAAGAATAAATTGTACAAAAAAAAATTGTTTAATTTTACATATTAGATTTTGGGCTGTGTATATAAGCATAGGTTAAAAATGTCCGAAGATGAAATTATCATGGAGTAGATTCCGAAAGTCAATAAATAAGGCAACGATTGGAAGATTTCCTAGAATAAACTCGGTGAGAATCAGTGAAGAACTGAGAGACCTGGGAGAGAGCGATCCAGCGAAGTTATCGAGAATCGACTCGGAACCACACTCCCTCTTCTTCGATTCTCAAGAATTGCAAATAGACCGATTCCGAGTGAATCGTGAGTCTTTCATGTTAATTTCTTGAGAGTATATTTTTTTCAGATTTCGCTTAATGGCAAAAATATGTCAAAAAGAACAAAAACTATAATATATAAAACGATTATGTGGTCTGTTGTGAATCGTGACATAGTCCATGGTTAAAGAAAGCAAAAGGATGCTCCACGTATGGGAAAGGAAAGTACTCCGGATAATTTATGGGCCCAATCAAAGTGGAGGCTCAATGGAGAATTAGGTCTAACCTAGAGGTAAAAGAGCTTAATGGTGAACATGACAGTGTTAGAGCCATTCAACTCAAAATATTGCGATGGTTGGGACATGTGGAAAGGATGGACCTTACAAGAATGCCGAGGAAATGGAAGAGAACTATGGAAAGCCGAAAGATGGAAGAAAACGTGGAAAGCCGCGACTCAGATGGTTGGACGAAGTGGAAGATAACCTGAAGGAGATGGTTGTGAAGCGGTGGAGGTGCTTCGCTGCTGAAAGGGATATGTGGAAGAAGACGTTAGCAGAGGTCATTTAGAGCCCAGAAATGAATGAATGAATGGTTCATTCAGAGGAATCGACTCTTTGATTCGAATATCGATTCACCTGCCCATCTCCATCAAGCTCATTAACTTTGATTATTTTTGAAGGAAGTTAGTCTACTGTTCTACATACCATGGGTGATAAATATTCAGAACGCAGTCTTTTTTTATATTTGCCAACGTTTCAACCCAAACATGTAAGTCATCTTCAGGACTGAAAATGTTTTTGAAAATTACAATCAGACATACTAGTATACAACCGCTAATTATAAATAATAAACTATAGTGATTGATGGTACATGAATCTTAACTAATATTGCAATACACATATTAAAATTAAATATGTAAATAGTTATACAAACTAAAACTAAAAAAATAATGTATATAATCCATTTATATAAATTTGTAATATTTTCTCTTATTAACCGTGGTTTGAGCACTGAGGTTGTTCAAGTACTGACACATTTGGTAGGTAAGTAAAAAGGTCAGGGGGGGGGTGGAGGATTTCCCAGTTGTCCTTTTTCAGATAGCAAAATGTAGGTAAACAAGGTTAGAGGGGAAGAGGGGAAGGTAACATTTATGTTTGTAGAATATACATAATTTGCTGACAAATATTTCAGACGTGTACAATATTTGAGTTATTTCATATGGTTACAGAAATGCGACTATTGACTAGTAATGAAATGAACATAAGCAAAAGGCCTCAATCAATATAAATCTAGCTTAGTTTGATAACAAGTATACAATGGTTAGATAAATAATTTTTATAATAAAGACAATTTCAATGTATTGAAATGATACGTAGGACAATATATTATATAATATTTTAAGAATAACTATATTTATCATAATATAAGTTTGTATTTAAGGATTAAATAGGCTATTGTTTTAAGAGGCGGAAAATATTTCAATATGTGTTGCAGATCTTTTCTTTGTCTACTTTAAAACATTTTCAGCCCTGAAGATGATCCACATGTTTGGGTTGAAACGTTGTGAAAAATAAAAAAATGTAAAAAAGACTGCGTCCTGAATATTTATAACCCATACCTTTGATTATCTTATTGTTTATGTATTTTTATTATTTATACGGTAAAACCAGATCATGGACAATAATAGAAATATCTTTTCATTTTTTCTCTAAACCTGCTGTTGCTGAATGAAATTAGTTTAAAATGAATTTTATTAGCGTTTATAAATGGATGTTTATCAGACCAAAAAGATTAGAGACGCCTGTCATAGAACGAAGATCATGGTGTATGAGAAAGTCATAAGATCCGTAGTCATTTCTAAGACGGATGTTTATCTAAAGCTTCCGGAAGGAAGTTAATCGCTTGGGAGAGAAGGATTTTCCTCAGGTTATAAGGTCCGTTGTTTGTAATTGTAAATGGTAACCAAACCAGATGAATGGGTCATGTGGTGCGTATGTCCAGAGATTCAATTTCCGAACGTTTGCTGGAGGATCGATCAGGAGTAATACGTTGCAAAGGATGACCTCGGCAGGACAAGAAGGATATCCTGAAAAAGATTTGAGTTCGAAGATAGAAACTGCTCGCCCAGGATAGAGGAGAGTGAAGGAAGATTATAAGAGAGGCCAGGTTCTTTCAGAACCATAGCGCCAAGAATAAATAAATGTTATGGTATTTGGTCAAACCTTATTATGAACTGAGTACCATTAAATTTATTTTGAAAATGGCGCATGTATATTTTATAATTACTTATCTTTTACCCATCAGTTCAGTATGGAGACGCCTGCGCGCATCACAGAGACCATTATCCCTGGCATCCTTTTCAGCCATCATGTTATCCAGCCTCTGGGACAACTTGATGACGTCCATACGTTTAGCTCCAACAGGCGAAATCTATTAAACATTTTGGAATAACATCTTGAAACATGGCATGATATTTGAGTCGATTCTTAAAAAAATATATCCATCGTGAAATTATTAGTCACTCTGAAATAAAATTAAAAGGAGAGATGAGTTTTGTTATTCACGAATAAGCAAACTGTTCTAAACAGAAGCTCAAGAATCATTCCATGGATTCTTCACGAATTAAATTTCAACCCTCCAAGGCAAGGGTGCCCTTCTCCCCCTCTTCCTCTAAAACCGATGGCGCATAAACCTCCCCCCACCCCTTCCAAGTTATTTCGTTCCTCTCTTCTTCTTAAAAACAGTGAAAACGAGATTTGAATTTGATTATTCGTAGATTATATACCATTACACATCCTGTGGTCTGTTCCATGATTCCACTTGTTTTTTTATTTGAAACTTTTCATTTTGAAAATTCATAAACCCGTCGAAATGTGCCCCCCTCAAAAATGGAAAACCTCGTGAAAAACTGCCCCCTCATTAATTTTTATGCCGCAACTTGTGCCCTTTTGGACAACCCTGCTCCAAGGATGAATTTGAAGCTTCGCACTGTGGACGAGTAAGGAAAAACCGAAAACGAAATTATTATGACTTTAAGATATGTTACAAACTTATTTTTGATTTCGGTGTATATAGGAGCAATGACAGATCTATCAACTCAAGGAAAACTATCGCCTTTTTCGGGCCCATTCTGCTGATCTGATGGTTGATGTGGCAAATATCTACAACTTGGAAGCTGTACAATGGATTTTTTTTCTTAATTTAATAGATCTGGTTGACTAGATTCACCAGTGTTACCTCTAATCATATAAAAGTTACCAAATTCTATTAAATTCGATTCGTTTTGCCTTTTCTTAGGTGAGCTTTTAGGTACACATTAAGAAGAAGATGTGCGTTTATTATCCAATATTGAATATAAAAAAATAGTCACTGATTTTTAGCGCATTTTACAAAAAGGCTCAATATATTAACCCCAATCCTCACACATATTATTATGATAAGGCTCGAAATCGGTTTTGTACCGAATATTAGTTCCTGTCATGTTCAAATACCATGAATGGAGTACCGTTGGATTCGGAATTTCACGGGGGGTTAGCGAATCGCTTTTGATTTTCTTTCTAAAGTAAATAAAGTCGATATAAACATCTTGCTAGGCTTCGATACTGGAATGGTGGTAAGTCTATAGATCTATACGGGACAGGTTGGGCTTTGAAAATTTTAATGCGTACACCAAGACCTGGATAGTCCCTCGGAATCATCGAGCCCTTCGCTTTTATGCTCAAAAACATACTATTTTCGAGATAATGCAAGACAAAGAGTTCGCATTCACACAACCTAGCGTTAATTGTGGTGCTGCCTTGGAGTACATATAACAATTCGTCGACTTGAGGCCCCTATGATCGAGAGAGGAGGAGTTTACATTGTATTTCAAAAGTGTTTATTTTCGTCAATCAAATCATTTCATCAAATAACCAATTTTGAAGGTTTCCTTCTCCATCAGGCGAGAAAAATAGTCTAATTACACCGAAAAATCAGCCAAACAATTTATGAAAGAAAAAAAACTTTCTTTGAGAATTATTCAAAAATTGCTCACTTTTCCCTGGGTTGTCACACGTACAGAATACATCCTAGTCGATAGCTAAACTGCAATGAGCACTGTTTTTTTTTTTTTTTCTATCTCCCCAGAAACTTTATTAATAAAACAAATTCAATATACAATTATGCTAATAAATAACAGTATACACAGTAACAATGTACCTTACATTACCCGGAGGTATTTTAAGAATGGGATTACGACTGCTGTGTGCATTATGAGTATATTATATGGCTACAATAGTTGTATTATGGCTATAAACTATAATACAACTATTGTTAATCAACATTGTTGTAAATTGTTATTCACTATTGTTAATAACAATTATTACAATTGTTATTACAATTGTTAATAACTAATATTGTTAATCAACTATTGTTATAAACATGAACAAACTATTGTTCACAGTTTGAGATTTCTTGAGATTTTTCGGGATTTCAATTTAACTTTAAGGGGGTTAGTCTATTTCTGCTCGTTGGTCGCTCATTGAGGTTATTGTGGAGCCGAGGTATTTGAATTTTTCTACTCTCGGGAATGATTTTCCTTCTATGCAGATCCTGCTATTGGGGAGGAATTTTCGGCTCATTATTATAGATTTTTCTTGTCTACATTTACTTGTAGGCCGATTTGCTTTTATCAGTGTTGTAGTGAGTTTCTCAATGTCTCCTTGATTAATTCCACGAACTATATCATCTACGTATTCAAGGATTTTATGATTCATTCCGATGTGGACCCTTCCATTTTTCTGTGATGTTCCTCTTATTACCTTCTCTAGGGCTAAGTTCAATAACATCGCAGAAACATCGGTATGTTCAGTTTATATTCTACACTATATTCATTATCGATATTTTAGAACGACTAACAATTAATATCATAAAAGATTTATTAATTACTTCATGTCTTATTTAAATTGTAAACAATATAATTATGGATTATATAAACACAGATTGTTAGGCAGAGATTTAAATTAAAATTATTTAATGAACTTGCCGCCATTTTATCAAAGACCATGAAGGGGACCATGACATCCAGTAACAGGTAATATTCCTTTGGCGATTGTTTTCGGTATAATTCAGGGGAGCAGTTCCAAAAAACATAGATTCAGGTAATAAACATAGCCTGTAACTTTTATTACCTGGAGATGACTTAAGATAAACTAGATGCAGTTACGATAATCCCCTGTTTACGTTCCAGCTCCAGAGAGGTAACAATTACCTGTCTGGAGCTGGAACGGAAAACAACCGTCAAAGGATTGTTACCTGTCATTTGCGATAGATACCCTTTGACAACATACCGACTATTAAATAAGCTATACAATATAATATTTGAATTGTAATTTCTGTCTTACAATTTATATGTAAATGTGTGATCAAAATTGAAAAGGTTTTTGTATTTTTTAAATATATTATACATGTATTAATAGATTTTAATATTTCACTTGATAAATTTTTGATAGTTAGAAAACCAAAATAAGAACTGCACAATATAAAACAAAAAATACATTTGATAGATAAAAAAGAAAGAGTATAACTTAACAATTCCAACTGCAGTATATATAAACATATTTAATAACCACCATCTTCTCGATCGTTACAAGTCCAAACTAAATAAGATTATAAATAAATAATACTACACAGAATCAATAAGATGACCTCCATACTTCAGTTTAAAAATCAACAATAGGAGAGTTCCTGTAATCTCCTGCCCTCCTAAAATAAAATAAAATAAAATATGAAGAAATTCTCTGAAACTTTTTCAAATAGTAGAGAGATTTAAAAATTTAGTTAAAAAATCTGTAAAAAAAAAAAAAAGCTTCTTTTACGTTACTTCTTCAACCAAACGTACTTTACCATGCGATTCAGAATGACAAAGTGAATGAAATATGAATTTCATTCAACTTTTTTTTTGGAGGGGAAGGGTATATGGGACCCTATGTCCAGAGAATTGAGTGTTTCGTCCCACTATGCGGCGCCGCTAGACTCGAGGTTGCTAAGTTAATGACGCCTTAAGAGTCTCGGCCCTGACGGTACGGGGTCAATTTTTTAAGGAATGTTTTACTAAATTGTTAAGACCAGATACCTTTTGATACCACTGGATGCCATTCTCTTCCCATTTACGAGGCGGGAAAACTCCATTAAGCAGTTTCTCTAATGGCGATTCTACTTCCTCTTCTTCATCATCCTGCAACAATATTTTTTTAGAAATTCAATGGCGAAAGTCAACTACATTTTTGAAAAATTTTAATAAGAAATATAATAATTCTTGCATTAACGATAAGAATAATTGTTAATATACTTCTTCATTCTTTATAAGGCATCTATTGACGAAGTTCAGTAAAAAAAAAAGAAAGAAGAGAGAATTGGTTCTTATGATTTTAACTGATTGAAAATAAAGCTGTGATAAACGAAACTTAATAATGGTCCCTGGTGCAGACCCCTTTTTATCAAATTATTAACATCCACCCAAAACGTTGTGAATAGCTTCATCTCATCGTAACCTACATTTCTTTATTTACTAAAATTCTCTTAATTGGGACGTTTTCAATCTGAAGATCGGCAAACTTTGTCTATTAAGTACCAAAAACTAATCAACACAAATTTGCTTTCCAATTGAATCTTAAGATAATTTGATCACGATAACGAGAAAAAAAGGTGACCTACAAAATATGACATGTCAAAACAACGAGGCTATATAGGCCAAATGGCGCAATATTTTTTTTTACTTTCCTACCTATACTAGGTAAGGAAAGTATTGCGATCGGGCCAAATTTCCGATAAGCGGTTTTCGATGGATCTATACGTTTCAGAAACCCCTGAGTCCGAAAAACACATTTTTAGCCATTAGTCTGTCTGTCTGTGCCAAGATTTTCTCGGGAACTAGTAAACCGATATTGTTGTTTCTTTTTTTTATTTTGTAGTGTCTTAACTACTGATGCCTGTGACACAAATTGGGTGCTCCATGCGCAATAAATGAAAAACATGTTTTTCTATAGACTGTAGCGCGAAAACGGCTCTAACGATTTTTATGAAACTTTCATATAATGTTATAATAATTGTCCTTTCAATTTTCGTATATGGACTAAATTCCGAGAAAATTCAGGAAAAAAAGTTATAAAGTAAAGAAAATTGTTTTGGGACCTAACTCACTATAATATGTATTATATGGTAAAATTTATAATAAAACTTATGAAATATAATGAAATTAACAACAAAACAAAAAAAATATCATCGGAATCGAACGGTACAAAGTTATCAAGTTCCTAGATAATGAAAGACTTAAACAAAATATATGACAAGTTTATAAATTATGACCCTTTGCAGACTTATTATTTTTTATTTTTATTAATTTTTTTTGTATTTATTTATTTTCTTTATCTATTAACTTTATTTCATTTTATTTTTTTATTTTATAAGTTCATTTGGTTATTAATTTCAACTCATTTATTGATTTTATTTCTATTTTTTTTAAGTTTATTTATTCATCTATTCTATCTTATTATTTAATTATTTCATTCTATCAATCCTTTTATTTAATTATATTATTTGCTTATTTATTTATTTGGTTATTAGTTATAGTTAGTTATTTATTTAATTATGTTATTTTTATTTATTTATTTCATTCTAGCATTCCTTTTATTTAATTATTTTTATAGTTTTTTTTTATTCTTATTTCTTGGACCAACCATCCAAATAGTATAAAAGTAGTGTTATTTAGTTGATCGGGCGCTGATGACCTGGATGTTTTGCGCCTAGACATCGAAACAAACACATGTTTTATTTTATTACTTTCCTACCTATGCTAGGTAAGGAAAGTATTGCGATCAGGTCAAATTTTCGATATGCGGTTTTCGACGAATCTATACGTTTCAGAGCCCCCTTCACACAAGCCTCACTATTCCGAAACACCGTTTACCCTGTGTTTTGTTTTGAAGGTAATGAAATTTCCTACAAAACTATATAAAAATCGTTCATTTAGGACAACTATTAACGAAGTTACAGCTATTGAATTTCCAATGTAACATTACGGGTTCATATCCTGGTGTCAGAAAGGGGTGAATGAGAGAAAAAAAAGAGCGTAAGTAAGAAAATCTGTTGCCCGTATCACACAAGCTTCACTATTTCCTCTACTTTTAACAGAAATTATTGTTTGACAAAATTAGACTATGGCAGAAAGTTTTTGATCAGCAACATTAGAGAGTATTGAAATGTTTACACTGATCTACCTTAAGCCGGTTTACATTGCTTTAGTTTATCAAATAAATCGTACTCAAATCTTTTCTTTGATCAATTTTCAGGAAAATAAATTTATTTCAGTTATTTTTTGTTTCTTGATGGACATAAGTAAAGATATAAAAACTGTAGGAAAGTACTGTGAGTGGACACACCGGATTTTTTTTCGATTTTGTGATAAATTATCTTACGATTTAAGTGGAAATAAAATGAGTATTTATGAGTTTTAATACCCATTAAATTAATTAACTTGATGAGAAAACGTAATCTGAGAATTTTCGTAGATAAAATTAATAAGTTACGATAAAATGAAGCCATTTTTATCATTTTATCAAACAAGTTTTAGGAAGATGTTAATTATCTAATAAAAAGGTGTCTGTATTTTTGTAAAGGTGTATAATTTTTTTTCTGCTCCTAGGGTGCATTGGCACGATCCCCACAGATATGGGTATCATAATGTTCGATCTACTTTCACCAAAAAAACTTCACCCATTTGAGATAAACTTAGTCAAATCAATATTTCAATTTCAAAACACTCAGAAGATTTCACGGAATAATTTAAGACAACAAACATAAAAATTGATCCACCCGTTCGCTCATAAAATGGTTACATAGCTTTTAGCAAATTGATTAAACACATTTTATTGAATCACAGGTCAGTATTTTTAGCCTAAATTGTTTTAAAATACTCAAAATTTCTCACGGAATAATTTAAAATAAAAAACTATGGAATGGATCTAACCTTCCGCTCAAATCAGCTCTACGAAAATTTTTGCAAATTGGTTAAACACATTTTATTTTATAACGTGTCAGTGTTTTTGGCAATAATTGTTTCAAAACGCTCATGGGGTCTCACCGAATAATTTGAACCATCAAAATTAAAAATCGATTAAGGCGTTCGCTCAAGAAAGCGTTACATAGGTTTTAACCGTCGACCTAAACACACAACCATCGTTTAGCTTCGCTCGATTAATTATTAAAAATTCCGTGGTACAGACCCATTTTTATCGAATTATTAACATCCGCATTAGATACTAAAAACTAGTAAATACTCGTTTCCTTTTTACTTTGATCGCAACATAATTTGATCACCAAATAAATAAAAAAGGTGGCCCACAAAAATATTGGGCCGTTTGTCCTGTATAACCTCGTTATTTTGACATTTTGGGGGTGTAGGTCATGCCGAACGGCTTAGTATTTTTAAAGGCCACCTTTTTTCTCGATTTTGTGATCAAATTATCTTACGATCCAAGTAGAAAGCAAATGAGTATTTACGAGTTTTTAGTACCTAATTAAATAGATAAAGTTTGTTGATCTCCAGATTGAAAACTCACCAATTTCAAGAGATTTCGTAAATAAAATAGTTGTAGGTCACGACGAGATGAAACTATTTACCGAAGTTTCAGGCGGATGTTAATAATTCGATAAAAAGCGGTCTGTACCATGGACTATTGAGTTAACCAATTTTCAGTGGAAATTTATGACGTCATCACTCGCCAGCTGTTTATTAAAATTTTATTCATTGAGCTTATTATTGAAGTAATTCTACGCATTTAAAACCTAAGACGTGTGTTGCAGATTCATTTTCTGTCCAAAAGTTTGAAATTGATTGCATTAAAACAAAATACAGTACCAAAATTAACATTCCAACGAATCAATTACTGGCTTTGTATATTGTGTTTACGAATATTATTCGAAAAATTTATATATAATTCATGAAGAGAAGAATAGTTGGGGTGCTCAGTCAAAAAATAAATTATAATATTTATTTTTTACATATGCCGACGTTTCGACCTGAAGTTCAGGCCTTCATCAGGGCTAAGAAAATAACCAGATAACAAGGTATGAGAAACAAAAGTTTCTCATACCTTTTGTTTCTCATACCTTGTCATCTGGTTATTTTCTTAGCCCTGATGAAGGCCTGAACTTCAGGTCGAAACGTCGGCATACGTAAAAAATAAATATTATAATTTATTTTTTACCTTCCTTTTTTGATTGAGCACCCCAACTATTCTTCTCTTCATTATCCACGACAGTCAACCAATTACCAATTATGTATATATAATTCAGGATTATGTTGAATAAGTAATGACATACCATTTCAGTTTGGCTTTTCTTTTTGTTCCATTTTCGAGGAATTTTCCACTTGAGAAGAGAGTTATCATCATTGAAAAAATTCGTTGGGCAATGAGGAATCAAATCCACTGGTGGATCCATGATAAAACTTAATTTACTGATTCATAGAATAACACATGATATCTCTACTGTGATCACGGTTATATTTTCGATAACTATTTAAGAATCTTCATGAGTTTTATTTTTTTAAATTTTATAAATGAAACATTCAAGTATTTTTACTTTCTCACATAAGGTGAAAAATTTCAGCTCCGAGTTTTCAACTGAAATATACGTATTTTGGATCCTTGACTTCAAAATAACACGTTTCTCAAAATGGTTTGTGTGCGAACAGGGTAATCCAAAAACAAAAAATCGAAACTGAAATCACGTATTTAAGGTAGGTACTTATTTATTAATACCTGCGATGACATCTAACCAACTTCTTCACCAAAATCGACTTGCTGGAAGTGGCATTTTATATCATAACAAAGTTGTGACGTACAAAAGGCACTTTTCTGGCGCCGATTTAATTCATATTAAAAAAATCCGATTCACTAATTGTATTGGATGTGAGCAAAATTTTAAACCCCCCAAAAAAGTTTGAAAATCCTGAAATTCAACCAAGTTTTATTTTGTTGCATAGAATACAACCCTATATACCGAATTTTAGTTCATTTGATCTTAAAAAAGAACTAAGTGGAAACTTCACAATTTAATTTTTTTTAAATAATTTTTTAACTCTTGTGTTCATTTCTCATTAATTTTTCCATTTGTATTAACAAATTGATACTTTCCCTAAACTTTTGTAAGTAGTTGACTTATATTTTTCTAACTTTGGTCTGTCACTAGGAAGTAATTATTATATTTCCATTTTTTTCTTGATGTCCAATACTATAAAGAACAATGTCCAAATAAGCTTATCTATGCTGTTTCTTTGTTTACAACTGAGCTAAAATGGTGTCAGCAATGATGAGTAATGATTGAACATGAGTCTTCATGATCAAAATGATCTGGAGCAATCTTTTTCATTCTTGTGACTTTCATTCACGAATGATCCTGTAAGAGTCACCTAAGATTGCTACTAGAGGTGATGAAATCTATCTGGGGTAGGGAGGGGAGAATTAAACAATATCCATATATTTCACTAAGACTCCCAACTCCCTTTGATGACCTACATACAGTATATTTTTTTTCAGAGAAAATAGGACTAACAACTAATGATACCTTTGTCAGTGGAAGTAGGATTGTTGAAAAGACATTTATATTTAGTCTTGTCAAAAATACCATATTTTTTGTTTAGATCACCCAACAGACCACTTTTTATCATACACTATGAAACACAGGCCTTATCCTTCTCGAATGACGTATTATACCAATGCATTCCATGTTTAAAATATTTCCATGATAAAACTTTCAGGAATTTGTAATCAATGTTCCATGAAGCATTTGACGGCTAGAATTTCCAAAGGAACAAATAATGGCCTCTATTATTATGTATGTCCATATTTTATTTTCAGATGAATCTAAGCAGGTTGTGGGATCTAGGATGATGTCCAAAGAAAAAATCTGCCAACCACTTCATACAACTTTCACTTACCGTTCTACTTTCAACTGAAATTCTTGGCAAAATTGGGTTATGACAAAAAGTTTTTGAAGTACATTGTTAATGGAGCTAAACTGAACTAAACTAAAGAACATATTTGTGATTTTTGGTCATATTTATCAATGAAAAAACTCATTATGGTCCCATCACGATAACATAAACCTTATTTATTATATCGATTGTAGACAAAAAAAATATCATAAATCTATCAGTTTATTTGAATAACATAACTCTAGCCACTGCTGTCACACAGACACAGATACAAATACACACAGACCATTTTGCGAGACTTTTAGATTTGGAAGCAGCGGACTTCAAAAAGTGTATTTCCATTAAAAACTCGAATTTGAAAATTCTCAGGATCGCAATACTTCCCCTTCCAATATATTTCATATATAGGTAGGCTAAAGTAAAAAGCGTAGGTTGTTTATGACAACTGTAATGCAGAATATCATATAAGTACAGTTCAAAATATCTTGCGGGCCACACCATTGGACCATTTATTAGGCTGAGTAATAATAAAACAAAGACTTTACTCTTATATAAAATTGTAATAAACTTTTTCAAATACATAACATTTAAAAATATATTTATACATATTTACAATAATCTTAAAAAACATTTATTATAAAATATTCAAAAAATAACAATTATTTGGCAGTCTTCAGAGATTGATACAACTTGGTACATCTGACTTGGGAACAAAATTCTGTTAAATGATTAACTACATTTATATCCCTTTCATCTTTCTTCATATCGAAAATTGCAACGAGTGTGATTCGCTGATCAATGCTGCTTATAAAATAACTGCATTTATCCTAAAAAAAAAGAGTAAATAATTGAAATAATTAACTAAACCTATCCTTCAACTTAGCCCAATAGTCACTTAGTGTTCAAATATTAAATTTGCTAATACTTCAAGGATGATATGTTTTCCATTCTCCTCTTCAGCATCTAATGTATGCCAGTATTGTTTGAACAGTCAAATTTTACAATCCTAATGAAGTCATGTCAACGATAATCATAAATTTTTACTCAATCAACAATACTGCCGTACATTAAATGGTGTATGGAAGCAAGATTGAAGAGATTGCAGCATAAGATTCATCTTTGGGATTCCCAGGCATACCCATGTTTCTTCCCTATACACCGAGTTGAAGTAGCTTTATGCTACTTCCAGATGGCAATTTCTTCTTGATGTTTTTCTATTCCAAGTCCTCAGAACCAAAAATCTTCCCTTGAAGAAGGGTAGAGCTATCGAAGAAGAAATTCTTCTTCGATAGCTCTACAGCCCTGGGTGGGCCTTGGCGTCCTGAAGATATCATATCATTTCTGAGATACATCCAAAAATATAAAATTTGAATACTATTCTGTTTTATTTGTGACCTGTGGGCAAGGTTGTCGACATTTGACATGATGGAAGGTCAAGTATATGAACTAAATATAAAATAATAACATATCAACTCTTTTTTATCTTGGTGAATAAATATCTTTTTAACCTAAACTTTGCTTTTTAGGTAATAATAAATAATTGATAAAAGCAAGATATATTAAATAATTTAATTATTTACTATTTCTGTAATTTATACACAATGTTTAATATTCCTAAAATTACGGTTATTAAGACAAACAAAAATTTAGCCACCCAAAAATAAATACTGCTATAGGGTGATAACAGATTCCTTTATTGCTTTCCTGTAGTCTTTGGTTATTAGATTTTTAAGAAGTAGTCATTATCGTGAAGAAGACATTTCGGAAAAAGAAGGATCATAGTATGATATTCGAATCATCAGATTAAAACCTTACTTAGGCATCCTCCAAAGTAAAGGAAGGGGAGGGAACAAGGAGGGCGAGAGTGAAGGAAACATTTACCCAAAAGTTTTATTAACTTTTGGTTATTAATGGCACTATATTAACACCTATAGGTTGTTGTTTTTTTTAACTTCTGGGTAGGAGGAAACACTTTCATAAGACAAAGTGAGATTCCTATTCACTAAAAAACCACCTCCGAAAACAGATTCCTCTTCTTTACCACCCCCACGGAACTGCTGTCAAGCATTACTTTGCAGAGAGCAGAAGGGCTTTTTGCCTACTTCTTCTTTGGACATCTTATTAAAGATTTATCATCTAATTTGAAGTGGAGTAAGTAGGCCCCGAAGCAACCATGCCCTATAATAATCTACCTCCCCATGTTTCCGGCATATCCATGTTAATAAATCAGGAATCAGACGGTGGGTCTATCTTCCAGAAGATGAGGAGTTCCTTCGTATCTGCCATCTTTCAAGAGTTCTCCCTTCTTGTGCTGAAGTAGGGAGCAGGGTAGCTGAGTGGGTGAGCAGTTCCAGAGTTCAAGGTCCTAGGTTTGAATCCAGCTGATGACTAGTAATTTTTAATCAGCCATGGGTCTATACTGGGGCTGGGAGACCCTCCTGGGGCAAACCCAGCCTCTATAAATTGCATATTCTTAATTAAATAATTAATTAAGAGGGAAAACCTGGCAATTGAGCGTGATATTGGCCGGTCACCTCTCTGCACAGCCGTTGGCCTTGTAACAGTACTTCCTCACATTGTACTGAACCCAAGTCCCTTTATCAGTTGTTAGTGGTACAGGTTTTTTTTTTTTGCTAAAGTAACCTGTGAGCATTCGGCTCTTCTCATTTTTATATTATTATTTTACGTACAGGTGTATTTAAAGGTACTACTGTACAAGTGTCACTCCACTTTGATGTATAGCAAAAGATATGATCACACTATAAATGAAATCACGAGAATGATCGAGTGTCTCTGAAAATAAATGGAAGTGACGAAATCGTCTGGTAATGCCCCAATATCACTGAAAAGGATCCATTGGGGGTTTGTTTTTCCCTTTAGAGCGAGCACAGTAGAAAGTGGCAATGTAATTAAAGCTAACTAATGTCCCAATTTCAGAAAAACTATTCGGCAGATTCAGTGCTGAGAGACCTAGGCTGCGGTGGACCGCAGTGGTTGGGTGGTAGGCTGCAGGTGACTTAAGGTTCATTGAAGTAGGAAATTGGATGGTAACAGCACAGAATAGGTATACATGGCGATTACTGTTGGAGGAAGCCAAGACCAGCTTGCGGATTGTTGAGCTAGATTAATAATAAATAATAATGTCCCAATTTCAATTGAAAAGGACCACTTAGGAGTTTGCCGAAGTTGTAAATCAAGATCTTAATAGAGTGAGGTTATATTGTGAACATATTAATATTCAGCTAATCTCGGAATCCCATTTATAGAATGATCATGTGATCTTGGTCCACTCGTGTGTACAGTGTGTGTTATTATGCTGAACGAAGCAATATTTGTCCAATTTACAGTTAAGCTTCAGTGACAGATTTAAGAAAAAAAAGCCTAAAAGTATAATTATAATGTTCCATATTTAATACTCAATGGTTGGCCATAAATTATTGAGAAAGGAGATGTGATCCGGTGTGATTGTCATAAAATGACTTAATGTAGTGAATGAATAAAATATTTTTTTCACTATTTTAAGCCCTTTTATGACTGCCACTGCGTACTATCTCCTTCCTCATTTATTATTTCCAAAAATGATCTATGTTTTAAAAAAAGTACAAAATTACTAATATAATCTTCCATAAAATATTTATAAAGGAAATAATACAACGAACTAGCAAATATTTTTTAACATGTTAATTATACAATATTAATATGGCTCCTAATATTACCTCAGCGTTATAAACGCTAACTACTTTATCAGGAAGCGTATATTCTGGACTTCTCTCAGACAAAGCTTTACTAATACCAACCATCCTATCTCCGTATTTCTGAAAGATCAATGAATTTTAATAATAGTTAAATATTACTAGATATAATACAAACATGTTAAAACAAAATCAGATATAATATAAAATTTTAAAAAAATAATTAAAAGAATGTTCTCAAAATGGGGATGATATCCCGAAACTTTAACTTTCATAAATGGGACCATTTTTAACCAATTGTTCATATTATATATTGTTATTATTATAAGGTTCAAAGGAAAAATCTACACTATATTTAAAACAGCAGTATAGATCTAATTTCCAGCACTCAGCAGCAACAGATTTTGATGAATGAACTATCAAACATAGGTAATTTCATTGAGAAGAGACAAATCATAATTTAAAAACTTGATACAATTACAATAAAATTCATCGAAAAATTAGGTTCCAAAACCTGAAGGATCGACGAGACAGAATAAATTGTCTTTTAAATAATTTGATGCGGACATCACGACCACCCAGTATAATTCATTAGAACTATTTAATCATATAATTTTAAAGAACTATACTGAGCCATGTGTTTTAAAGGCCTTAAATATACCATTTTTGAGATAAAGCAGGGACCACGGACCCAATTTTATAGTACCGTAAATTTGACACCTCGGTTGCCAAGAATTTTTAATAATAATTAAAATATCTATTATATATCATGCCACACATTTTTTTTTACGGACGCGCCATATCTTAATTAATTTTTTGAAGATTATCTTCTCTTTCATGTGCGAAAAATAGTTTCATCTCTCCAAAATTAAAATTTCAAGGAAACAATTTAAGAAGAAAATGAAACGTTATTTGCGCATAACTTAAAAAAATTATATAATTTATGGTGGATTACATCCATGATTATTAAAAGGCTGCTAAATTTCCAATAAAGAAAAAATATATATATTCATCGAAATCAAGCCATTATTAGCAAAGATACAGCCTATAATACTTTGTATACATATTTTGGTCTACTATTATGAAGGAACTATTCTAATTAGATATAGAACAAGAATATTAATTCCTCCATTTATTAATACATAGCATTAACTTATTTCTATATTATAATTGTTCGCACAGGGGAACAAGTTAAAATTAATCTCAAAGCCAAAAGATATAAAAAAGTATCCATCGATTAGAAATTAATAAAAAGATTGTTAAGCAGACACATATTATTCTTACGAAAGGTGGATGTGCAATCATGACAAGGTATTGTGATGTCAAGAGCTCTTTGGGCCTGTCAGGATGCTGAAAGCCTGGTCCGGTCCAATTTACTAAACCAGATGGATCAAACAGCAAAAGCACAGATGATGCCATACTTTTCTTTTGAAGATACTGCAATCTGGAAAAATACATATATTTTTAATATCAATGGGATAATGCATCTGTAATGGACATTGTGAAAACGAATGCACTGAACAAATCATTGATACAGTTATTTTCATGCAGTAAAAAAAAATTTATTTTTCCAGGAAGGAATGAGAATAATATTGCAAATTAAACTTTATACATTTTAACTTATTTATATATAAAAATTAAATCGATTTTTGAACCGGATTTTCTTAGCAAGAAAAGACTATAAGAACATTTAAACTTTAAGACGGAAGTGTTGAAAGGCAAACCGTTAACCTTGAAGAGTTTTTTTTTGAAAAGGAATACTACTTTTGAAAACAAAAGGTTAGATATCTGTAAGAATAATATATAGACTGTTAAACAAAGACGTCGACTAACTTCAAGTAAAAGAGATCAATCATCAACTTACAAGTCACCTTAAGACTTGTAGGATGACCAAAACGCAAAAACCAAAAACTTTAACTACTAAAAAGCGAACTCCAGCATTTGTAAAACTTTCGAAGTCAGATAAACCAGAACCTCCTAAGAAGGAAATCCGCGAGAAACCAACATTGCAACCTATCCCTATTCAAGTCACCGCATCTAATGAAACCGCGTCTCGAACCACGACTAACTCACCAAGAAATCAAGAAAAACCTTGCATAATTTCAAAGCCTCCTCCTATTCATGTGAAATCTGTCCAAAATTTTAAAACTTTATGTCAAAGCTTGGCATCTGAAGTAGGTCCTCGAGGATTTTACTGTAGTTGCAGCATTAATCAGACAACTATTTACCCGTCCACTTCAGATGACTATCGCAAAATTATAAAACTATTGCAAACACAAAACGCCCTATTTCATACATACCAACTCCAGGAAGAAAAATGTTTTCGCATTGTTATTAGAAATCTCCACCCTACAACTCCAACTGAAGACATTACAGTTGAACTTAATGAGCAGGGATATAAAGTTAAAAATATAACCAACGCACAACATCCAAAAACGAAATTTCCTTTGCCGATATTCTTTATTGACCTGGAACAACACCCGAAAAATCAAGAGATATTCAAACTTGAATATTTGTGTTATACAAAAATAAAAATAGAAGAGCCATACGTGCGAAAAGAACCACCACAATGCCAAAGATGCCAGGCCTATGGCCATACAAAAGGCTACTGTAGCCTTCCTGCCAAATGTGTCAAGTGCGCAGGACCACATCTCACAGCATTCTGCACAAAACCAAGAGAAACTCCTGCCACTTGTGCCAACTGCAATGGTGAACACCCGGCAAACTTCAAAGGATGCACTGTCTTTAAAACTTTAAAACAACTTCGAAACAAGCAATTAACCAATTATATATCCCCAGAAACCAGAGCAGATGAACAACCCTCCTCTACTCGAACCGAAAATCGTTCTGAATCCACTAATGCCAATTCATTACAACGCCAAACGAATGATGAAATTACTCCATTAGAACAAGAAATGATGAGGGATATTCCTCCATCGGAGCCATTTCGTGAACCAGCTGCCAAAGTAACAGGGAGTTATTCTTCCGTACTATCTTCTAATCCTCCTTCCTCGTCACTTGATATCTCATTGGCTATAAAATCTTCAATAGAACCTTTTTTATCTGACCTAAAATCCCTTCTTTCACCAATTCTGGAACTTCTCACTAAATTAGTCTCTGCTCTCATCTCAAACTCTTCCAATGATTAATCCAACACAACCTTCTCTTAAAATACTCCTGTGGAACTCTAATGGTCTGCTCTTACGCAAAAACGAACTAGAAATCTGTCTAAAAGTACACAACATAAATATTGCACTAATAACAGAAACTCATTTAACTGACAAACAAACATTCAAGATACAAGGTTACGAAACTTACAGGACCGATCATCCAGACCATACGGCTCATGGAGGTACAGCAATCATTGTGGACAAATCTTTAAACCATCATATACTTCCTGCAACCCCAACTAATACCATTCAGTATACCAATATTTCTCTCAACTCACCAAAACTGCAGCTTTTGGTCTCTGCAGTATATATTGCTCCCAACAAAGTTGTCTCTACTGATGAAATGAAGAATCTTTTCTTACCAATGGGGAAACATTTCTTAGTAGGTGGAGACTTCAATGCTAAGAACTTAAAGTGGGGCTCTAGACTATCAAGCACTCGAGGTAAAAGATTACTAAAATGCATTGAGGATCTTAAACTATCTATTATTTCCCCATCACAACCTACTTACTGGCCAACTTCTCTATCAAAATCTCCCGATCTTCTCGACTTCTTTGTTACACGTTCCTTACCACTCCCACACTCCAACATTTCCTCTCTTTTCGATTTATCATCTGATCATAGCCCAATTTTACTAGAACTGTCAAAACACCCTTTCGCAAAATCTAAACCACCGACTTTAATTAATGGCTTCATAAACTGGGACGACTTTCAAAATTACTTGAACAACAAAATTATACTAAATACTTGCATCAATACAGCAGACGAACTTGACGACGCAGTCAACGACTTTACAGAATGCATACACAATGCGATCTGGCATTCGACTACACCAACGAGGTCACTAACCAAAACTGATTCTTACCTGCCTCTGGGTATACGCAATCTCATAAAAGAAAAACGCAGAACTAGAGCTCTGTGGCAAAGAAGCAGATATCCATCACACAAAACAGCTCTTAACAGACTAACCCGAAAACTTCAACAAGAACTGTCAGCATTTAAAAATAACAGTTACAAGGACTACCTAAATTCAATGAACAATAGAAACGAATCAATATGGACAGCAACAAGACGTATACTTAAGACAAAAGATGTTCAATATCCTCTCCGACGGACGGACAATACCTGGGCCATAACAGGCGAAGAAAAAGCTAATGAATTCGCAAAACATCTTGCTCAGGTTTTTGGGACAAATAATATTCAGGACAACACGCACAATACTAAGATTGAAGACGATTTGACAACCCCACTACCCTTATCACCACCTCCGCCAGCATTTCACCCAAAAGACATTTACAAGGAACTCAACCGACTTTCAAACAAAAAAGCTCCTGGCTATGATCTTATCACTCCCTTCATCCTTCGCCACCTACCCCGAAAAGCCATTATCTTTCTTACTCACATCTATAATGCTATCTTACGCACAACTTACTTCCCTCTCCTTTGGAAACTTTCTACAATAAAAATGATACCTAAGCCTTCTAAACCTACCAGTAACCCTTCTTCTTATCGTCCGATTGCACTCTTACCCATAATGGGCAAAATATTTGAAAAATTATTTCTTCTTAGAATAAAGCCAATCCTAGAAAGTCGGGAAGTTATTCCGAATCATCAATTTGGCTTTCGTTCTTACCATTCCACTGTACAACAGTGTCATCGTATAGTAGATGCTATCTCAGTCGCCTTCGAAAAAAAAGAATTCTACTCAGCGATATTCCTGGATATTGAGAAAGCGTTTGATAGCGTATGGCACAAAGGTTTACTGTGGAAAATAAAACCACACCTTCCTTCAACTTACTTTCTGATTCTTCAATCTTTCTTTCTTGACAGGTTCTTCTGTATTACTATTGATTCCTCTACTTCTCCCTTCTTTCCTCAAATTGCGGGCGTACCACAAGGTAGTGTTTTAAGTCCTCTTCTATTTTCTGTCTACACATCTGATATCCCTGAGCACCCTAGCACCATTCTCTATAGCTTTGCTGACGATACGGCAATACTTTCTTCTCACAAAAATCCCACTATCGCTTCAATAGCCCTTCAAAATCACCTGCACGTCCTTGAAAAATGGTTTCACAAATGGGGAATTAACATCAATCCCAGCAAGTCAACTCATGTTAGTTTCTCCCTGAGGAAAATCTCGTGTCCTGCTGTGACAATAGACAATAAACCAGTTCCCTCAAAAACACATGTACGGTATCTCGGACTATACTTGGACAAAAAACTCACCTGGAACATTCACACTAAATTAAAAAAACAAGAACTGACCAGACGATATAAACAACTGTCACATCTTTTAGACTACAGATCTCCACTCAACTTACTAAACAAGCGACTAATCTACACCACTATACTAAGACCTATTTGGACATACGGAGCAGAACTTTGGGGTTCCGCAAAACACACACACATCAACAAAATTCAAACCACACAATCCAAAATACTCCGTAAAATTGTCAATGCTCCTTGGTTTATTTCAAATCACACCATACACAAAGACATGAACATACCAAAAGTAAAATCCTACATACACAACAAATACACAACATTTCACACTTCTACTCTCAATCATCCAAATCCACTCGTTCTATCTCTATCTTCCTCCCTGTTACCTGGTGAGCCTCAAAGACGACTAAAAAGGCAGTGGCCTAGAGATCTGTTGAAAAGTTAAGAAGATATCAGGAATCAAGAAGATATAATTAACGCCAACACATTTGCTTGATGCGTTCCAACGCAGTGGCAAATTTAAAATAACAAAATAAAAAAAAAAAAAAAAAAATATAGTAACTATTATTATATTGCAAAATGGCATTTAAAATATTGTAAATAACTTCTTAATTATTTAATTGCCTTACTTGTACTATTTAGTTGTATAATACTTATCTCTTGGTGTATTGTTATGTTCATGCTGCAATTATCTTATATTTCTAACTAATTTTTAATTTTTAACTCTGATGATGATCTACTTGTCTGGGTAAAAACAATGCCAAACGAAATAAACAAATTTAGACAGAAATTCCTGTCTATACATCATTCTAGATAATTTTCGAAACAATCAACAAAAGATTCCATCTCTAAATTATAGGAAATTAGTATGAAAATTCTCTTACTGATAGATTTACAAAAACAATGTAACTAAGGTAATTCAACTTGAGGCAAAGTGTTTTTCTTTTTCTTCATCCTCAATAATCAAATAAAGCCGAAAGAAAAAGTATATTTATGAGGAACAAAATGCTATAGCAAATATTGTTTTCACTTGGAATACATTCTAAACTTGTGATTCTATCTAGTCTGGATTAGAGAGACTCTATTGGATTACATATTTAGGTTTTGATTAATTTACTTGTATTTTAAATAATGCTTTAAAAAGGTGCAAGTGAGTTTAGATGTGATAGTAAAAAGCAAATGGTTAAAAATGCACATTGTCCAATAAAATTGATAAAATGAAAGATAAGGAGCAATAGATAAATAACAATTATCATATAAACAATAGTTTAGGTGTTTGAGGGCCTGAAGATAAGTGATAACTCAAAATGTTGAAAAAATGAATTGTTAAAAAAAAAAAAAAACCTGTTCCACTACAACCCATGAAGGGTCTTGGGTTCAGTACTATTTAGGGAAAGTACTGTTTCAAAGCCTACGAATGTGCAAGGAGGGGATTGGGCCAGGATCTCGTCCAACTGCCAGGTTTTCCCCTTGATCAATTAAGGGTACCCCCTTTATAGAGGCTGGATGTGTCCCAGGAGGGTCATACTATCCTAAGGTCGCCCCATGGACAATGAAACAGAATAAATAATTTTTCTGCCATGAGCCGGGCCGGGATTCGAGCCTGGGACCTCGAGCACCGGAAGCTTAGTGCCCTACCACTGAGCTACCTCACTCCATCATGAATTGTTAAATGGTTAACAATAAAAATAAATATTTTATTTTATTTGTTTGTAATTATTATTATTTTAAACAGTATTAACCAATTGGCATTTGAAGATGAAATATGACATATGAACCAGCCTCAGATAAAAGATATGAGCAGTTTGGACTATTGTATTGTCCAGATGTGTGAGTGTACAGATTATCAAGATCCTACTGTTTAAAAAAATCAAACAGCCACACTTGCTGCTTTTAGACTTATTGTTGATATTTCTCAAACATATTATTAACACTTTGCTATTTCCCTCTTTGGAATGTGGAATGGTTGTTTGAAATAGGATTTTTTTATAGCACTTTTTTCCGACTGAAAAATAACAAATGTAGTATTAAAACAAGATTGAGCTCTCATCTCAACATTAGAAGTCATATTTGTAAGATGAAGAATTATGCTAAAAAACAATCTACACATGTACGATAATATAGATCCCTTTACCGGCTCATAGGAATCTTGATGAACGAGGTTTCAAATGAAAAGGAATTTATTTGAAAAGTGACAAATCCTAATTTGAAAAGTTAAAACTTTACAATAACTATAATAAAAGTCATTGAAATAATTGAGAGGTTTTAAAACTCAGGTGGTTTCATAAGTCGATGAATCAAGACGAGATAAATTGTGATTTAAAGATTTTAATTTGGACATGAAGAACGTACTCTGGCACCGGGACACGAACTCGTACTTTTTTTTTAAAATTATTATATCTCTCAATGCTATTTCACGATATTATTTTTCTTATTTATTTCCATTATTCATTATCTCAGAATAATCAGACATTTTTCGTCAGTTGTTTCTTCAATACATTAATTCCTTAAAAACAATTTTATTTTTATTTATTTATTTTCTTTTTATGAATGACTACAATAAGTCCTCATTTTCCAATTACTAAGCAAAATAACTATGAATAACAACAATTACGCAGCTAATTCATTCACTAAAAATAATATAGATTAAAATGAGAAAATCAATTTTAAGTTAACAGTATAGTCTGTACTGTAGTTAACAGTATAACTGGCAGATCTTCAGGTCCCGTTGGGATTGGATATTAGTGGAATAAATATTTATTAGATACATTTTATTTATTAATATTTTTCACTATTCTCGCGCCATCTTCAATCTGACATTATTTTCATAAAAAGCGTCTTTGACAACTTAATAGTGGACTCTTATATCTAAGAAACTCAAAAAGCTACAAAAACTCGAATGAAAAATTTCAAATCCGACAGTATATTCATAAAAAGCTCTGGGAACTAGAAAATAGTGAATCTGTATATCTAAGAAGTAAAAAAAGTTACATAAACTTGATGGTCAATCTAAAAATTAGAGAGTATTTCCATAAAAAGAGCCCACTAGGAAATAATGGACCCTCATATTATTAGAAATCCAAAAAGTTACATAATCTAGATAGACGATTGTGAAATTATGTAAACGGCTTGCTAAAATAAATTATAAATTCAATTATTTCAACTTCTATTGAAAAACTCGAATAACAAATAAAAAGATAATAGATAACTTCAGGTTATTTATTATCCAAATGATAAAAATAACTTTTATACATAGTTGTAAAAGATAGTGTACTACAGTATATGCGTATTTACAGCCACTACATGTCAGCATGTGTAAATAAAAATTTTATTTCTAAAAGCATTTTTTGTTAACAAGCCTTAAGGATGACTCGAACATTTTATATATATTTTTTCTTTTTCTTTCAGAATAATAACCATTATAATACAAATTAATAATTAACAAATTAGTAAATACACAATTTGTTAATAAATTGATAATAAGGAAGTTCCATGAAGGTAATACATTGTTGTTGTTTTTTTCAAAATGCATGAAAAGGGATTGTGTGATGGGGGCAATTTCTGACGTCGTAAAAGACGACAACATTCGGCTGTTTTCTGCATTTCATGAACAAGTGTGATCGAAGTGATCGTGAACTAGGCGTAATCCATGCGGAACACATGTACCGAGTACAGAAATAACATGTTTCACTGATGTCACATACATAAAATTCATTAGGAAGAAGGAAACCTATCTAAAGTGTGAATTATCACATGGGTACACATAGTGATATTATAATTACATTAAAATTTGATAATTTTTTAATAAGTCATTAATTAACCTACTTGAGATAAAAATCTGTATTGTGTTTAGAAGAAGTATAATTCCTCATTTCTTGAGCTGCAGTCTGCTGTGAAAGGACTTGATAAAAGTATAAAGTGAATTTGTTCAGAACAGATGACTTTAATTTATGCAGCCATTGGTACAACTGAGGTAAGTGACTTCCTTTCAAGAATGATGCACCGAATCCAAGTTTCCATGACTGAAAATTTATAGAATTATAAATTAAATACAAAATAAAAGAAATTATAGGCCTTAAAAATTAAATTTTCTAAGTTTAAATTATCAGAATCACTTTTTAATATATTTTTGTAACAACATTAATAACCTCCATTTTACACGAGTTACTGACAATTACTTGTATTGTGAGTACAGTGAACATCGTGGTCCTTCTTGCCAATTCTAGAGTTTACCACTTCTTATTTAGCAGAGGGTCAAGATTTATTTCTCAAGAAATAAATACTAACTAACCCAGGTGGTAATAGAACCCACACCAGTATGAACCAGGAACGATAGGACCTCTATGTACTTGACAAAGATTACAAAATCTAAGGTCTATTTGAAGATCCATCTGCAGATTAATTTACAATATTGATTAATATTTTTTTATGTGGTTATTCTCTGATAAATAAATCTTGACATTTCTGTTATGGTTAGTAAGTAAAAGTTATAACTGAAAAAAGTAACAGATTCTAGTTTTAAAAAGATCATTCTTAGTTTCCTTAATCTTCCCTTGGATATGTTTATTTATTAATTTAATAATTTATTAAAACAGTACAAAAATTACTACAGTGGAGTTGAGAAAGTGATTTCAAGTGGTTACATCTCTTAAGACGACATCAACTAATGATGAATATAAATGAAACTATTTATAATTTAACGTTTTGATATAATGTAATTAATAAATTTGCTAGAAAGAAGTTATTTATTTTAAAACAGTTCATTCTCATTAATCCAAGCACAAAAAAAGCTCTACTTGTTACAAGTAAATAACAATGTGAGGTGGATCAAGACTTAATTAACTTGCTGTAATATCTAAATCTGATAGAAAAAATTATTTGGAACACCTCTTTACTTTGCAGAGATTTTTCCCAAGATGTCAATTTTGTATGAGCTGCTTGTAAATGCATAATTGATGGAATAAAATTCCAATTTTGAAGTTCAACATGAGCCCCAAATAGGTGTATTAATATTGCACATTCATTTCTGAAAATTAAGTATTAATATTAATATTAGGTATTTTAAATAAATTATTATTATAAAATACATTTTATTTGTAAATAATAAATGAAGCATAATTCATTTCAAAATAAATTATTATGAATAATGAGGTGTAAGGTAGTCTTGTGGCTAAAGGCTTTTTTGGTTAATCTGGTTTAAATCCTAGTTTGTATATTCTTATAAAGTCGCATATATATTATTTAGACAATTAATAGGTAGGTTTTATGAGATAAAAGATGCTATTTACAGATACCTTCTGAGTAGGTTCCCAAAAATGAATAACTGACATTAATCAGGAAATAAAATAAATTTACGAATTCTTTTCCTTTAGGCACTTAACACACTGCTAGTAGGACAAGTAACAATATGTTGTTGGTAAATTACAAGTAGTAGTTATACGTTTTTTTATATAGATATATATAGTAGTACGAAGTAAAATCATATATGAAACAATAGATTATTGAAAAGATCAAAATAATAAAGATAAATTATCTTAAATCCTTTTCTAACCACAATGCATGACCATCATGGGCTGTTATGGGGCCTATTTATTCAGTTAATGAATGAAATTATCGTCATTTAAGGCAGATCATTTTTCAAACTAATCAGAACGGAACTGCTTAGATTCATTCTTATATTTGTAATTGCTTGTTAGTAAATATTGAGGTAATTATTCCATGTTACTATTACTCTTCCATGGATGGTAGGCCAACATTGCTTCACTCATACTGTACATAAAATGCTGAAAGTAGCCAAGTGTGTCTCAATGTCAGACTTCCATTACCTTAGATAAATTATAAAGAAACAAGTGACAATAAATAAAAATAAAGAAACATTTTATAACGGTTTTTTAAATTTTTAAATCCAACTTCTTGTTTATTTCTGCTATTCCATAAGTAACATTAGAATATTATAATTCTAAAAATTCAATTATTGTATCTTATTACTTACGTGATAATATTTCTAATTGGCTTCAGTATCGGATGCAAAAATGAAAATGTGTGAGATTCAATTATTTGTTCTATTTGATTTTGCAATTCATAATAATTTATATGTTTCACACTCGTTCCTAAGACGTAGATTTTCTCATAACTACCAATTAGAAAGATAAGGAAAACATTGCATAAAATGTACAAATGACAAATTTATAGGGTATAAATATAAGATGAAAGAAAATTTGACACTAGTCAATCTGGTTTAAAAGTGGCTCAAGATCACATTGATTGTAGTATATATAGAACCCCAAAAGTAAGTGATCGTTTGCTCACTAAGGCTAAAGATATTCAT
This sequence comes from Nezara viridula, assembly GCA_928085145.1. Classification (NCBI taxonomy): domain Eukaryota; kingdom Metazoa; phylum Arthropoda; class Insecta; order Hemiptera; family Pentatomidae; genus Nezara; species Nezara viridula. Next base: position 147,500,048 of record OV725080.1, on the reverse strand, counting down.
ACCTTCCCTAGGAATAAATTATAATAAGTATTTGATCATGATTTGTTCCCCCTAACGGGCCATTTCTAGCTTATGGGATAGTTTCTTTTGGGGGTATCACCCAATGTGTAACCAACCTATTTGAGGTTGTGATGGCCGAGCGTGTGGAGGCATTGCCCACTTTAACATTCTTGAGTCTAGCGACACCTTTTTGAATCTGGTCTTGGCTGGTTGAAATTTATATCTTGGCAGACAAATGCAATGAATCTTGAAATTTCCCACTCTAGTTAGAACATGTTTGATTGTACCTCTAGAACAACCCCTCTCCCATCTATCCCATGGCAGGGAAGGAAGTAATATAAAAAAAAAATAGGTTAAAAAAACTGTTATAGCTCAAGAGGAAGGTTGAAAGAAATTCATTTTATGGATCTGCCTTGAAATAAATTACAACCTGCCCAAGCCAAAATCAAATCACAAAAACAAATTCTCCAATGGGTCTTTTTCAGTTGAAATCATGACATTAACAGAGGGTTCGGCCACTTCCAATACACCTAGCCATTTTTGGAATTCCATCTACACTGTGATCATGAGATCTTGTACACACCTATTATGGAGGAGCAACATTTGTAGAGTAGTACCTTTGTATACTATAAAGGATACAAATCAATAAGTTGAATCCTTGCCGTTAGGTATTGAATAAGTTGATTGATGATAGAATTGGTGTTCTGATCAGGGCTATTGGGATCCTCAATTTTATTTAAATCGGTTCTCAATGATTCATACATGGATTTCAGTGAATTCTGGAAATGAAAAAAGATATTAGAGACAGTCAGAATGATCAATTGTATTCATAATAAAAATACTCACATCTTTTCGCAAGAATATCTTCTTTGTTGACATAAAACCTAAATTATGATAAGACTTTTCTGCTTCAATAAAATTTAAGAGTAAAGTGAAAAGCTGTCTAACTTGTAGTGTTCTGATAGCTAGTCTGTTTTCTTTTTCCCTTTCCTATGAATGCACATTTATGGTTAATGAATAATAACTTTGTGAGGGAGTGAATACATAAAATGAATTTCTAATTACCAAAATTTCTCGACACTTGTCAAAATTCATTAATCCTAAATGACAGAAAAATTGAGATAATCTTTTTTCCAAATTTTCTTTTGAGACATCCATATTGTTTTCTGAAATATTCAATCAACTTCAATTTTGATTTGATGTATCTCTAAATGATTTCTTCACATATGGAATTTTATAATGTATTTCATTAAAATATTTACAATCTTGATTCCATACATGGTAACTGCATTTAAGAAACATTCTAAAAGGAGTACATACTGAGAGTTTTATAAATGTTTGAGATAACTTAAAAATAGATAAGATGATAATTGATATGGCTAAAACTCTTTTATTTACAAAACCTTTCCTTCAGGTTATACTAATCTGCAGACAGTATTTTTGAACTGGTAGTACAGAATGGTGTGGTGAAGAGGGGAGGGGAACAATTATCCACATTCTTTGTGGATTTGTTACGTTGAATGGGTAGTACATCATCACTGCATCGGAATGTGGCACTTCAAGATGGCGGCCTTTGGCTTGCCAACTTAGTCTCGCTTAGGTGTCTCTTTATTTCGTTCGATTTTTCATTTCTTTTTCACGTGTTCGAGTCGGAAGTTTTGTAGTGTTTTACCCGACCGTCTGTTATTTCGTCGTGATGCTATGTGAGAGAAACAGTTCGTTTTTAATGAAAACCAGGGATTCCTGAGTGTGGACTGAGATGTCCAGACATTTCGTTCCAGAGATTAATTATCTTAAAGGATATTAAAAACTCTAAAAGCACAAAACTAACGGTAAGGTTCTTATTAGTTAAATGCTGTTTACTCTAAGATATTTTTACCAGTAAGATTTTACTCTTAGTCCAATGGAATGCAACCGTCCTTAGAGAAAATTGCTTATAGAACAGATAGAGTGTTCCCATATTTAACTTTCTGTTGGTTCACACAGCAATTTTATTTTTGCTATTTTCGTTTATATGTCATTTATGTCATAATAGTTTGTGAAATTAAGTGCTGAAGAATATTTTCTCTTCAATAATTTGTATAACAGATAAATTAGGTCTGAGAAATTGATATGTATCCTTCATGTAAAATTGTTTTAGTTTGTTACATTATAGTATATTCTAACATAGTTTTGGTCAACTTTATCTTGTTTCATCATTTGAAATATATTTACAGTTTTTATTTTTGTTTTTTCTAGATAAATGGTGTGAACACAATATGGACTATGTAATCTTTTTCATCGGTAGAACTACAGTGAGAACTTTATTTGTGAAAGTGCCCGTAGTGAACAAGTGTTTAAATTAGGTGGTGTTTCGAAACAGTTGCTAATACATTGCACTTAAGTGTTTTCTAAGTGATGATATGGGATAGACGGGAGGTTTGCCTCCCTTTGTCGGAAAGTGGCATGGGCGCGCCCGAGGGCGGGTCGGCCTAGCATGGGCCAAACGCCCGCCCCTGCCGACACTATGAACTCAGCTCCTGGGAAAAGCACCACCCGCTCTTCGGGATACCATCAGAAGGCGCTAGCAGAGATCAGGAACTCCCTTCTTCCATTCGCTAACTCAGGTAACGAAAATGGTGTGGGGTCAAGCGCCGCCTCAACTATATCAACTCTTTCTACTACAAGTGGTGTCAGTTCTGCATCCTCTGCATCAAATGGTCTTGATAAGGAATCTTTAGCAAGACAAACACTAGTTCAACTCGTCACAATGGGATACTCTGAGGTGAGGATCTTTTTCTTTTTTTTAATTATTTATTGGATCAATGCTATGTTTGTATCTCGATAACATTTGGATTTATTTCCAATCACCAAATAATTTAGTTCTTATCTCCAAATATCTTTATCTACCATTATCATACCTGAGTTTTTCAAATTTATTTATTTTTTCCAGTTATGCTCAATGTTTTCATTTAATTTAGTGCATCTTCTTGCAGTTATGATAATTATTATTGAATTGATAGTTAGGTGTGTAGGATGGTCATCTTATTAATTATGAAATCAAGCTATAATTGATAAGTATTATCAAAATATTATATCTACTTTATACTTGTTAACTTTTTTTTCCCTAAGAGTAGCTTCTTTCGTTCAAGTGATATTTATATTGATAACAACTGAGCAGCTCACCAACTATGCTGTGGTATTTTTATGTTATATATTTTTTAAATACTTCTACGTGGGGTACTATCACTTTTTGGTTTTATCTTTTGTTTTGATTCTTTATAATTGTTATGATTTTCATATTTAAATGAATATACTAAGTACCCTCGTGTAATGTTTTTATCATTAGAGCGATTGAAGGGTAATAGATCAAGTATAAAAGAATAACTGCCAGTGACACTAGTGAAATTGATATATGTCTGATCTGATGTTTAGATTCCAGTTCATCTTATTTCTTGTGTTCTTGATTCAAAACGTTAAAAATGGAAGTAATTTAATCATATATAAATTTGCTTCTTATTATATTTGATATTTAGTGCTCCATAAGTATTTTAATGATAAAATTACTTCATTGATAATGCTTTATTTCTGTCTCTTTATCCCTCTTAATTGTTAAATACCATTGGTTATTATATGAATCCTGTTATTTCAAAAAAAGAATTGACATCATATTAATGTTTTAATATTTCCTTTTTAATCATGATAGTAATCTGTACTAAATAATTATAATGTTTTACTTTATCATTTGATAATTTTTGATGAAGTTGTTTTAGTTTTATTCGTCGGTTTCTTAAATGATATCTTACTCAATAACATTTATATGGTGAATTAACAATATGTCAAAATCTTTCTTTTCATGCTTTTAACCTTTTTGTTTTTGTTATTATTTCTTATGAACTGAAAGTTCAAAGTCCTAATTTCTGGGTGTGTATAATTTTATTTAGTAGTGAAAAAAAAACATTGCTGTTACATGCCTGAATCTGAAATATCTGTTTACTTTTATACCAATTTATCTAAATTTGTTAAAACGTTTTTCTCAGATCATAATATTACTCTAATGATAAATTACTTTCATGTTTAATTTTTTAATTGTCTATATGTTGATCATCTATGAGATGGGATAGGTTTGATTGTAGGTGATTTCTGTTAATATTTCCGTTGTCTCACAAAGATATTAAATTAAATATGTGCATATGTAGTATAACTTTATTGTTCCACAAACTTGATTGTAGCAACTGGTCCATTTAATTCGAAAGAGTAATGAGAAGTAATTCTAAGCAATTTTATTTTATTTAAAAAAAAAAAAATCAAATATGTTACTGTTTACTTTTTTTATATTTTACTCAATTTCAAGTTAATCAAAACTAGTTTAAATTCAAATGAAATTATTTTAAGCCCAGAACTTTTCACTGGTAGTTTTCTGTCATTGCTTATCTTCTAGTTCTTCTCAGTCTGTTATCAATTTTTATTTTTCACCTGGACTTTTCTCATTTTTACATATTTTATAATTTTTATCTTTTAATTTATAATCCTTAAACGGAATCCCATTTAATAAAATAATTGTGAAAGTAGTTGATTAAATGTTATAAAACTTGGTAGTATTAAAAGTTTATTATGCGGTAGTGTTAAGCATCGAAGTTTGGCTGTTGAGGAGGCTCTGGTTCTTATAGGACCGTAATGCCATTGTAATAAATAAGTAACCATCAAAAGATTTTTGTTTTTTCTAAGTATTAAAAGTATGTACTTTAAATTTAATTTAAATATGGATACTTTTTAAAAATAATATATCAGGATTTAGAACAGAAACTCGTTTTATTATTTTTTTATTATTTAAGCTTCAGTTTGTTTCTTTATATGTACATATTAATGCAAAGTGATTTTTTTTTTTTATCACAATCATTGGAATATTTTGTCATGATCTGAGTTTTAGTACAGTAAGATAGTAATATTCAGAGTTTTAGCTTATTATTATGATTATTTCCTAGTTAATCATTCCATATTTCATTCTACTGTTATTATGTGTATTTCCAGTTTTGATTTAACTTATTAAAGTAATCTGTTAAAATTTATTATAATAGACATTTAGCCTGGTCGTTGGTTCAGAATGATTCATTTGGTTACAGTTTTTTTAATAGATTCTACTTTGAAATGTATATAATACAAATATCCTTTAAGGAAACATATGAAATCACAAGTAACTTGTGATAACATATTCTTGATATGATCATGTTTATTCTGAAAGTATCCATTTTAGGAAACATTTTTTTTTTTTAATTTTTGATCAATCTAAATTCAGTCATATAATTACAAACTTTTTTTTATTTTACTGTGTTCTCTTTTTTTTTAATGTTACATATGCAATAAAAACAAAATTAAGCCAATCATTTTAATAATGTATTTCTTATTCTATAAGATTTTTTTATCTCTCCAGAGCTCTTACATTTCTAATTCAAATTCATAATTAAAACTTGTAATATAATGTAATATCTTATTATTATTAATGATATCGCAGTGAGAAAACTTATAAATGATCTGTTGAAATATTAAAATATATATTGTTAACTATAGAAAATAATTTTAAAAAAAACATTTGACTATTTTAAGTTTTAACATACGACAGAATGGATTTATTGATTAATTTATTTTTGTTAACTTAAAGGATGCTGTCTCTTATTTGTTTATTTATTATTATTACTTTATTTTTTAAATGAAATCCTGGGTGAGTATTGTACTAGATTTTCTGTCAACATGTCAGTTCATGAGTGTTGTCGAATTTATGTTTTTCCATTCTTCACATTGTCATTTACAATTCCTTCACTTTTGAAACTTAAGTCCATTTAATTACAAGCTAGATTAGTCCAATTTCATCATTCAAGATATTATAATTTATTTTATTTTTTTTAGATTATAATTGTTCTTAGGTTTCCAATAATTAATAATTTTTGACGCATTTGGTATTGTTTTATATATTGGCATTCTTCCTTAAACTAAATATGAAATCATGCCCTAGCAATATTTTTCACGAATGATCGATTTATCATCATCGTTGTCAAATCTTACAAATCTGGAATTTCCCGTGAAAATGGAAAGTGCCCTAGATACGGATTAGCAACGAGCCCTCTAAAGGATTCGATACGGCTTTGTAAAATGTCCTTTTTTTTTTTTTTTTTGTACGTCGAGGCAAGTTTCCTCATCATAAATTACAATCTTGCCGAATGGAAAAGCTTTATATAATTGTATGGAATATTTCCAAACCCAACTGTGCAATGAATCCGTGGGGGTAATATTCATTTTCGTGGATAGTTTCGAAAGAAATATAATAATAACCTTACTTAAAGATAATCTTTAAATAATAAGTATTAGGAGGAAATTAAATGAAATTTTATCAGAGTGTTGAGTCATGAAAATCTTTTATTTAAATGATTCGTAACCTCTACTTTTATAGCTAAATACGGTAGAGACACTGACGAATATGCAGGGGGTTAGAGGAGAGCTTTCGGGCTAAAACCTTCCAAAATGGAAATATGTTTTGTTTTTTTTTTCGTTGGGTCCATGTTTGTTATCGTGAGTTACTTAAGCTAAATACTTTAAAAATGTAACAATATGTTCTGTTTTTTAAATTATATTGCCTATACAGCTACTAAATATAGTCATGTCTTACGAAAAAAAAATTCTATAAAAGTATTATTGTTCCTACAATTACATTTATTTTTTAATAAAGCTTCGGGAATCATTTCATATAGGTAGTTATTAGTTTCTTTCTTTTTCTTCCATAGTATTTATTGATATATATTTGTGTGGAAAAAAAAAGCTTTCGAACTTGAGCTTCACTCAATATATATATATATATATATATATATATATATATATATATATATATATATCCTGGATACGCTACTGTCGCTACATAGAAAGAATTAGTTCAATATTATTAAAATATAGAATAATATTGAATTTCTATGGTTATTGAATTTTAATATATTTTTTTATTGTACATTTTATAGCACCAATGTAATAAAATTTGTCGTTTTTTTTAACATTTGATTTGAGGTATATTATTTCTGGTGTGCACGATCTTTTTTTTCTATATGTTGTTAAGTGTGTTGGTTATTTAAAAAAAAAAATCATTATTTATTATTTTATGACAAATAAGAAGCCATTAATTGAAAAAATAAAATAAAATTATTTCATCTGTTACATTTTTGTTATATCTTTAGAATATTTGCTACTTTTGAAATAATTTTATATATATATATATATATATATATATATATATATATATATATATATATATATATATAATATATACCATTTTCAGTTTTATTTTAGTTATTTTATTGCATTCTTTATATTAGCTTCATTTCAATACGTTGTTCCCTTTAATTTTTTTTAGCCTATAATATTTTTTATTTATTCAATAAATATTTCTGAACTGAAGGAAATTTGTTTGTTTTTCGCACTTTACATTATACATTTCTTAGTTTATTTGATATTGATAACGCTGTGGAATTGTAAATTTCAATATTGGATTTTTTACATACGTTATTTTAAATTTCATTTGAATCATATAGTGTTATATTTATATATTTTTTTAAAATTTATTTTGAATGATTTAACAAATACACACACTCGACACATTTTGGACTCTATTTTGAATTCGACTTTGATTTGTGAAATTCTCATTTTATTTATTGACCAGTGATAATATTCACCAAAATTTCAATATCGTGGTATTATTTTTTAAATTAATTTTTTCAAGACGTTGATTCTGGAAGGAAGTGAATTAATTAAACACATATTTAATTACATGGAAGATCCATTGTTCGGAATACGGGTCAGTGTGTCATGGTATATGGAGAGATAATAGCTTCAATAATAATGGAATTCGTGATACAGCTGGCATTTTCTTGTATTGATAAATTATTATATATAAATCTATTAATTAATTTTATAATTATCAAAACTCATCTTATTAATCCGCCAGATTAAATTTATTATTTTAGGAAATTTAATTAAATATTGGTTTTTATATTCTCTAAATACTCTTATTAAATTGTTTATTACATCATCAGAGTATTTTTTTTAGAGTGATTGAAATTCCGAGATTTGAAAACGTTGTCTAGAATTTAAATTTATGTATTATGCAGTAAGTATTTTGACTTGGAATTTGGTTAGTGCTAATTTTAATAATTACATTGTGATTATGTTTTATTTTTAAAGATATTTTTTAACCTAGACATTTAACGATTTAATAAAAACTATTTAAAAAAAAAATGCCATTTAATTTTCAAAGAGCCGGTAATTTTCCTAATTTATACAAACCGTTTTCATTGAGAAACATACGGATATAGTACATAAAATATCTTCCATGATCAATTTTCTGACAAACTGATGACAATCGATTATATTAGTACTTCTCTAGTTAATGATAATCGAATTGGTAATTTTTTATTGTTTTGTTAAACATATTTTTATTTTTATTTTCATATTTTTTTTTAAAGCTCCAATAATATCTCATGATCATATTTAGCTTGGAAAGAAGTTTAAATTAGTGTTATATGTGATATTTTGTTTCTTAAATTCTGGCGTAGCGTAATTCAATTCTCCCAATTTTACAGAAAAAATATCATACTTCTTTACTTTATGACCTTTTCCCCTTGATGTATAACATATTTCAACCTCCCAAACTTCTTAAAAATATGTTCAACACAATTATATACTTATACAAAATATGTGTTAAAAAGTTGTGTTAAAATGTCAAGACAATTATTCATTTTTATATTAGAACTAATTATGTGCCTCTACCATTTTTGAGGTTCATAGATTTCCCCTCCTCCCATCATCTTCCCCCTCCCCCCTCAAAAAAAGAAACCTACTAAAATAAATTACATACGATTATGTGGTATCACATTTTATTTATAATTCATAAAATGTTACTACTAAAACAACGAGTTATAAGTTAATGATTTATAACATTTAATGAAGATTTTGTAATTTAATTTTTTCGAAATTAATTGTAAAAAGTCTAATTATACTTTTGATGGATGTAACTATAAATTTTGGCCAATGGCGTCAAGCTAAAGCCTTGTATTCATATTTATAGGTACAACAACTCATTGAGTGCATACAAATTACACAAATTCTTACAATATGTTAAAAATAGTTACACTAACAAATATCTTTATAACGTCTTTAAAAGAATAATGTTCTGATTCCACAAAGGAAAAATTCGTCAAATTTCTCTGTTATTTAATTTTACAAAATGTTATTTGTAATAACATTAATAAAATTTTGTAATAACAATAATAAACGAATTATTCCTGGTTTCAGAAAGTACATAGCTAAAAAGAGTTACTTAATTTAATGGAATTATCATTAATATATTCAGATAGTTATCATTTATTATTAATATTATTAATCGTTTTCTTCTCCAAAAATAATAATAGACTGTGGAACTGTATTGAAGAATTTTGGGAGGAGGGGGAGAGGTAGGATGTGATTTTTATGTTCGTTATAAAACTCCTAGAACTTGATTTAGTTTGATTCTGTCAAGTGTGATCGTTACTGTTATGAAGTACTCGATCATGTTTTTGATTTTGATTTTTTTTTTTTTTTTAATGGTCTCTAGCATTAATTTGTTATGTTATTCGTAAGATAATTTGATCACAAAATGGATTTAAAATATTGAGCCGTTTGGCGTGACGTACACCCCCAATTTTCAAAATAACGAGGTTATATAGGACAAGCGGCCCAATATTTTTGTAGGCCACCTTTTTTTTTTTATCGATTTTGTGGTCAAATTATGTTACTATCCAAGTTGAAAGGAAATGGGCATTTACGAGTTTTCAGTACGTTATTAAATAGACAAAGTTTGCCCCCCTTCAGATTGAAAGCGTCCCAATTCCAAGAGTTTTCGTATATAAAATAGTTGTAGGTCACGAGATGAAACTATTTACGAAGTTTCAGGCGGATGTTAATAATTTGATAAAAAGGGCGTCCTATACCACGGATTATTCTATTAATTGAAAGGATCATATATGAAGTTTTTCACTTAGCCATGGTCTGCGGGATTTAGGTGGATGTCTCAGTACGGCACACGGGTTAAAAAGTTTGAAGACCCAAGACCCCTGATCTATTGAAAAGGTTCATAGATTTAATAGATTTGATCTAAGCCTCCTTGGGCAATTCGGACAATACAGAAATAAAACTTTTTGATATTTTAATACAAATTTATGCAGATATGACTACTGTACTCTCAGCAATAGATTTATATAATATTATTAAGTGAGATAAGTACAAACTAAGGTCTAAGGTTCGAATTCGTTTTAAGCGAGTTCAATAATGAATTACTTGAGGGATGCCTATCAATTATTGCTTGAGTTATAAGTTGTAATGATATTTTCCTGTAGGACAAAGTAATTGCTTACCAAGCAAATTGTTGCTATAATATTCGTGGCTTTGAATTGGTCGAGAATAAAGTTTTTTTGTCTTCATAACTTTTTAAGTGATTATAATTCATCACTTTTTCATGTAATTCTCATTCATGATACTTCATTCATTAAAATTTATCGCCCCTGACCTTAGTGACGGAGCTCTATTGCTCACGTTTTATTTTTTATTTTTTTGCTTTTATTATTATTATAACCTTGTTAAAGAACTCAAAGAAGAAAGGAACACGTCCTTATTTGAAATGGTAAGTCGACCTTTGCTTGTTGTATCGTTCCTGTTTTGAAATCTCCTTATATATAACCGTTACCTCCCCATGGAGAAATATAATAATTATTTTATTATATATGCTATTATATTAAGATGGAGACAAGGTTAAGATTTGGATGTTGAGGAAGCGAGAGAGGTTGTTATGCTGGGAGAGGAGAGAGAGAGAGTAGCCACAGCATTCCTCAAGTTTGGTTGGGCAAGGCGCGGGTCACCGACCAGTCCCTAAACCTAGTGCTCCCCCACCACGCCATTTCTCGCATTTTATCTAGCTTTTACCATATATATACTTCTTATATATCTTTATTATATTATGTTATATTCATTATTGATTATTTTATAATATAATCATATTGAATTTATATTTATATTGTATTAAACAGGGCAAAAAAAAAAAAATGAGCACCAGAGCTCCTGAGAATTCTCTTTTTTTTTCTCTGTTCAATTGTTTCAGATTCCTGAAAACTGACAAAAATAATGTTTAATAAGATATTTATAGAGTGATTATTTTAGTTAATTCTAGATTAATTAATATATCTACAGACACACTGCAAAAGTCTGAAAGGACAATTTATATGAAAAATTAGTATTTAAAATTTTCAGGCACGGGCGGATCCACGGGGGGACTGAAGCCTCCCCTCCCCCCAAAAAAATGGTAAAATATAACCATATTTTATGGAAAAATATATTAAAAATTATCTCTTAAACTATTGTTGTTCGTATAATTATATTTAAAAGGACTTAAGGAATCACTTAAATACCATTTCATATAGACAGTTAGTTTCTTTCTTTTTTTCCAAAGTAATTGTTGTCATTTTTTGTGAAAAAAAAGCTTTCGGGCTGAAGTCTCTCCCTCCCCCCCCAAAAAAAATTAAATCCTGGATTCGCTAGTGTTTTCAGGTATATATTTTCCAGGCGCATATTCTGAGCCCACAAAATGAAATCTACGATGTTTCATTTCTTCCCTATGGTCTTATGTAAAAATCAGGAAATTGTGCTGTAAAAAAGCTGTAAGTTACAGTGACGGTTATAGAGATCGTGTCCGAAAAAAACGTAATGAAATGCTATAAAGCGTTTTGCCCAAAGACTACAGTATCAATTAGCTTTATTAATTGGCTAAAATTAATTTTTCTCATTAGCTTTGTATTTTTTTTTTTTAATTTCTAATAAGTGTCGGTCACTTCTAACTCGACGCCTCTGGGCAAATTCCCCCAGTCTGAGGTCGGCATTGCATATCTTGCAAATAAACGAATCAAAGAGGAGAATGGTAAGTGGGGATTACGATCCAAGTGGAAAGAAAATGGGTATTTACGAGTTTTTAGTACCTAATTAAATAGACAAAGTTTGCCGATCTCCAGATTGAAAACGCCCCAATTCCAAGAGTTTTCGTAAATAAAATAGTTGTAGGTTACGATGAGATGAAGCTATTCACGAAGTTTCGGGCGGATGTTAATGATTTGATAAAATGGGATCTGTACCACGGACGGAATAAGAATTACGATTTTATTTGAAAACGGGACATTTTTTGAGTTTAAAACACAAGGGCCTTTTGGAATATTTTCTTTTTTTATTATTTGTTAATGATATTTACAAATGTATTAAAGAAATACATTCAGTAAATTTGAATATATGGATATAATGAGGTGAAAACACTTGCTGATTAACTACCCAATGGTAGCACTCTAATGATATGTCTACATTAGGAGATCACGGGGCCATCTTCTTTTCAGACGCCTCAGAGGGTTATCAGGAATTGAAGGGAAAGCAAGGTTAAAAACGAGAGGGTTGGGATGGTTCTGAAGTTTATTATGGAAGGACAGATATCTGGATTGGGCCAAATCTGATACATTAAGGTCATTATGGATGATTTTATTTGTAACAAAGTAAGGAGCATTGAGTATTTTACGAAGGATTTTGGATCGTAAGGACTGGATACGAGAGGGATTTGAAGGTTTGGTGGAGCCCCATAGCTCAACTCCGCAAGTCCAAGTAGGCCTTATTATAGTCATGTATATGAGTCTTTTTTAATTAATTGGAAGTTTAGAGCGTTTGTCTAGTAAGTGCTGAAGTAATCGGAAACGTCGAGCGGTTTCTTGTCGTTTCAGTCTGGTATGAGGTGGAATATTTAAAACACGGTTTATTCCATCTCCCACTAGCGGATCGACGATTTAATTTTGGAGGGGGGAGGGTACAGCCCGAACGTTTCTTTTTTAATATAACGATAATTACTTTGAAAGAAAAAGAAAGAACCTAACTATATGAAATGGTGTTTAAGTGATTCTTGAAGTCCTATTAAATGTAATTACACGGACAATAATACTTTTAGAGATAATTTTTTAAATAGTTTTTTCTTGAGACATAATAATATTTTACCATTTTAGGGGGCTTCAGCCCGAAAGCCCCCCTCCCCCTCCCGTAGATCCGCCTGTACCGTCTCCAACCACTTTCGAAACCATCTGAGTTTTGTAACTTATCAATTTTTTTTCTATCACTTTTATTGTAATTGTTATAAGGTTTTAACTTTTCAAATTGCCATTCGTTACGTTACCATGAAATTCTATTTCGCCTGATAGGATTCATTCATCAAAATGCATTGCTTCTGATAGCTAGAAAAATCTATACTTACCAACTTTATGTAGTACGGATTAATTACTTTCTGTATGAGATATGGACTTTTTCCTTTCATCTTCGATGATTTATTATAATAAAAAAAAAATAATTTGTAATGAATTAGAATAGAGACATAGATTTTAAGATGTATTGTTGAAGCCATAATATATTCTTAGTAATCTTAAATATGCAGTATAATACAGCCTAGAGGGAGTATAAGGAGAGAAGTATATCTCGTATATACCCTGGGGCATAAGATCGTGACCTTACTTCTTACATAATAATATAAACGCTCTCCTACACTAATGTCCTCCCCTCTCCCCTACTAATGTGACTCTCAGGAATGTCACATTTTCTTTTTATACCACCCCCACTTCGTCGATCAGTCTATGGAGGAAACGTACCATTCCAGGGAGAGAGAGTAATCTCGAAGATGGAGGAAAGCATTCACAAATAGAGATTAAAAAACAACAACATGGAATTAGTCATCGGAAAGCTGAATTTAAAGTACTTCGTTTTTTAAATATCAATCCATAAAAAATAATAAAAAACGACGTTAATAGATTTTATAAAAGACAAAATGAGTTCATATTAATACAGTTTTTATAATTTGTATTGTCATTTTTTTAATGCGATTAATATAATTGAAGTATTATGGTGACGGATATAAATTTATCAATATGAATAAGGGACATATTATTAAAGATACGATTATGTCTTAAACAAATTGTAGACTTCCAAGAAGAAGACACAGGGATTGTGATAGTTCTGATTTAGAGGACAGATTTTATTAAGGGAAAGAGAAGGCGATAAGTACGAAGCGGTTGTAAGAAGAATTCAGTTCCAATTAATGTTTTGTATATATTTATATATAACAGTGAAATTGAACTAGATTAATAATGTTAGTACTAAATGTACGCAGAATTTGTTGCTTTGCAACTTTCATTGTATAATATTTCCAAGTTGTAGAGCCATTTGTGGTAATTTGTCTCAATTTTTGACAAATTGATCCGTGTTTATAGTTTTATTTTTAACTCGTTCGAATCCTATAACTATACAAGCTAAAAAAAAAAAATATTTTCCCAAATTTTTCGCAATATATTTTTCATTTCGATCCTGCGGTTGTTTAAATCAGCTGTCATTTTGGAAGCATTTGTTGTGAAATGGCAGACAAGATTCATTTTACTTACAATATCATACCCATTCGTAATTTATCGGCTTTGTTTATGGAATATATTCATATATATTTTTTTTCCTTTCAATTTGGTAAATTAATTTTTTTAACAAAAACGAACTTTGAATTATATTTTTGTGATGTGTAGTTTTTTAAAGCTTATTATTTGGCCTGGTATAGTATACTGATGTTTGCTACCTTAGAAAATTTGATGTTTACCGCATTTTTTCTCAAATGAAATTTCTGTAAACAAGTGAGCTATTTTTGTCCGTATCGTAATTTGTTTCACCCAAAAAACAGTGAACAGGAGCTGATAAGCATGTTTTTTTTCTGCAAGGACGCGAATAATTTTAATATTGCGAAAAAGCTATACTCTCACCTAAAAAATCTCACCTATTTTTGATTATAAATATATTAACGAAATTAGTTTCAATTGTATTATTAAAAATAGAAGAATAATATTTAAACATTATATAGGTCAACATTAACTTTTATTATCACGTTAATTTTTTTTTTTAGCAATTCAGTTTTATTTTATTTATAACAACTTACCCTTTGCTTAAGTATGTAATATAATTTCTGTAATAATATTATCCATATAATTTTATTATAAAAGTATAATAAAATTTGATATATTTGATTATAAATAGTGTTAGTGTTTGGAAGGAATTAATAAAACAAGTTGGAATATAGTAGATAATTGGTCCACAGTTTAAATGGCTGAATTAAACCTGTTTTAACTCTCTCCTCACGCCCTCTCCCTCTTTAACCTCATACTCATTTCCTATCCCTCATCCTGGAAACTGATTATATATTTTGTTTCAAATAACTTTTTGTATATACATTTTTTTAAACAAATATATTTAACAACAACACAAACAAAATACAGGAGCTCAATATTACAACTGTGATTCTCTATTTTGTATTAGGAGTATAGAATGTTAAATAGTTCAATAGATATATATTTAAATGATCAGCTGTGTAATTAGTGCTAATTATAGAGCTAATAGGAGAGCTTTTGTAATCTCCTACTCTCCTGATACTAAAATAAAATATGAAAGTCACTTGAAATCGTTCTATATAATAGAGAGATTTTCATTTGAATAAAACAGTTACAAAAGTTTTTGATGATTTTCATTTCTCAATTATTCTTAAGGAATGTAATTTTTATTACATTCCTTGAAAAAATAATTATGCCATTCGATAGAATTGAGAACGTCAACAATGCGGAATCAATAATATGAAATATAAATATTCATTTGTGTTCTATATCCATAAATTAATAACATTTGTAATATATACAATTATAAATGTGTTTGAATTACTCTAGTAAACTTTGCTGAAATATGTGATGATCTTATATTTCCATTATTTTAGTATGATTTGGTTTTTATTTCTATATTTTTCTCTTTTTGCCTCTCTGTTGGGCCGTAACGTCAAGATAAAAAAGTTTATTTGTTTTATTTACAATTTTGAATAATGGCCCATAACAGAAAGGATGAAACACTGAACAATTCCCTCGCTGACAATATGAAGGTCCGATTTTTAATTTTTGAGATATTTTAATCCATATGCCAAATCACTTAAATTGATCGACTCCAGCCAACTTTACCGAGCGTTACACATCGGAAATCTGACGGCTCAATGTAAATCATTTTCCACAAAAAATTGCAAAATGCGCCTTAAGAATTTTTCATTAAAAAATAAGTGCCTGTTTCGGAAATAAACATTATATTTTCATACCACATTTTTCTATCTTAAGGTTTCGACAAAAATTATTGCACCATCGGATTCGTTTAGTGTGTTTAGATGGGAGTCCATATTTATCTCGATTTCGATACAAGTCTAGTTGTGTTCACTTTGGATATAAGAGACTCAGAATACTAACCTTATTGGAGTTTTTAAAATTATTCTGACCATTATGGAGTGTATTTAGTCGATTATTAGTAGTAGAGTTGGCTAGTTATTAAGCTGCTATAATTATATAATTAGCAGTTGTATGTTATTAGTGTTAAAATACTATAGCGATGGTTGAGGGTAGCCTGCTGCTGGGTTGGATATATTTTTAGCAACACACATGTCATGGCAGCCCTCCGAGACCCCCCGACGCCTTCCATAGCATTCTACTAACTTCATCCTCACCGGATCTTCTATTTCAATAAATAATAGAGTAATTACAATAATAATAATAATAATAATAATAAAATTATCTTCCACAACGAACAATTATCCGGCTATTGTAATTTAAAAGGCATGTCTGTGCCTCTTAGGCTTCAAGCAATTATGACTGCAGTTAAGCTGATGTTCAATATAATAAAAAAAAAATTAATCGTTTTATAAAATAAAAATATTTTAAAATTATCTTTCGAAAATAACTGTATAAGTAAAAATAAAATAGGCTAAGGAATGTTTCATATATTTTTACTTTTCCACCTACATCAGTTAGGAAAGTATTGCGATCGGGTCAAATTTTCGATATGTCGTTTTCGACTGATCTGAGCCCCTTAAGTAAGAAAAACACATTTTTAACCATTTGTCTGCCTGTGCCAAGATTTTCTCGGGAACTAGTAGACCGATTTTGTTGCTTCTCTTTTTATTTTGTAGGGTTTTGATTAGTGTTGCCCAAATGCGAGACCGAGACGAGTTTTGGTCTTGCAAACTCAGTCTTGATCATGTTCTTGGTCTTGCGCAAGAGTCTCGCAACAGTCTTGCAGTTACTTATTAGCTTATTACTATAGAGATATTACTGTAATTTTTTAGATAGGGGAAACCTAACTAAGCTCGGATGAAATATTAGAGGAGTTAAATGCAAAAGTATACTGCTTATACCAATTATTAACATATAGTAACTAAAAATATCGAGTATTAGTAAATATTTTGCCATCATTTTTATTAGAAAAATAGATTTTTTTATACTAGTGCTGGTCTTGGTCTTGCAACAGTTAGGCGGCTTTGGTCTTGGTCTTGCTAAGTGCAATACCAAGACCGATTTTGGGCAACACTAGTTTTGATTATTGATGCCTGTGATGCAAATTCAGTGCTGCTTTTCAATACTTGCTGCGCAATAAATGAAAAACATGTTTTTCTATAGACTGTAGCGCGAAAACGGCTCTAACAATTTTGATGAAACTTTCCTTAAATGTTCTAATAATTGTCCTTTAAATTTTCGTACCTAGACTAAATTCCCGAAAAAATTCAAGAAAAAAGTTATAAAGAAAAGAAAAATGTTTTGGGGCCTAATTCGCTAAGTATATATTATATGGTAAAATTTATAATAAAACTTTTGAAAGGTAATTGAATTTCCAAAAAAAAAAATCATAGCAACCAACCAGTATTAGCGATGATACAGCGTGTTATATTTTCTACACATGTTTTAATTTATTACTTTCCTACCTATACTAGGTAAGGAAAGTATTGCGATCGGGTCAAATTTCCGATATGAGGTTTTCGACTGATCTATACGTCCTATTTTCTATGTAAGATTACGGGTACATATCCTGGTGTCCGAAAGTGATGAATGAGAGAAAAAAGATAACTTAGTGAAAGTAATAAAATCTGCTGTTGCTCGCATCACACAAGCTTCACTATTACCTCTACTTCGAAACACAAATTATTGTTAAGCAAAATTTCTTCACTGATCAACCTTAAGGCGATTTACATTGCTTTAATTTATCAAATAAATTGTACTCAAATCTTTTCTTTGAACAATTTTCAGGAATATAAATCTAATTTATTTATTTTGTTTCTTGTTGGACATATGTAAAGATATAAAAATTCTGAAATAGGTAGGAAAGTCGTGTGAGTGGGCACCCCAGATTTTTTTTTTTTGAGATGAGATATCTTCAAATATGTTTTTGAGTAGACTCAGAAGTTATGAATTAATTTAAGAGTTCTAATTAAAGAACCAATTTGAATTGGAAATTAGGTAAAATAACGGATTATAATGGTGCATCATACTATTCTTGAGATTCTACAGTTACGTTTTTAAAAATTCATGTCCATTGATAAATTAATTTTTCTATAATTAAATTTTTCGTATGTTTTGTTATCTTCCACGTCCACCGTCCCTGTATACAATAGATGGATGGATTTCATCGATGAAATTAGCGCTGAATTAAGAAACTTACCCTAAGTGAATAAATCACTTTAATATGTTTGTTAATTTAATAGGATTAATTTGTTTGTATTTTAAACAAATTCGTTCCACCTTATTGCTTTAACAATCCGCAACCCCCTGAGAAACTAAGTTGAAACCTTCTCTCAGATAGTTTGTCATCGGTAATTAAGCAGAGCTAATTTGGATTTAGTCGGTTGGCTGTGTGCCTTACAGTCTCACTGTGTAGAAAAACTAACTTACTTTTCTCCTCTTTTGTTTATATTTATTTATATATTTGCTTTATTTACTCTTTTTGCATCAATATGTATATTTCCCCTTAATTGATTGGTACTTCTTTTGTAATTGTTTATCGTAAAAAAAACTGTGTTGGTGAATCATTTTTTAAGGTATCTACAGTAAAAAAAAAAATATGAAAAGTTTTATATCCCTTTTTTTATATGATTATAAGTTAGGATTTGTATAGAAATTCAGCAACGTTTTATTTAACCGGAAGATGTAAAACCACCAATAGCTTTATAGTATTTATTATCCTAAAACATGAAATGACGGCAGTTAGCATATATTCGGGTATTTATTCCGACCTTTTTGTCAAATTATTAACATCCGCCTGAAAAGTCGTAAATAGCTTTATCTCATCGTAACCTACAATTATTTTATTTGCGAAAATTCCCGGAATTATGGTGTTTGTAAATGTGAAGATTGGCAAACTTTGTCTACTTAATTAGGTACTAAAAACTCATGACTATCTATTTTCTTTCCACTTGAATCGTTAGATAATACTATCACAAAACGGAAAAAAAAAGTGTGGCCGATTCAAGAAGAAGCAAATGAGTATTTATAAGTTTTAGTATCTAATATAATAGACAAAGTTCGCCGTTCTCCAGATTCAAAACGTCCAAATTCCGAGAATTTTAGTGAATAAAATATTTGTAGGTTACGATGAGATAAAGCTATTTACGAAGTTCAGGTGGATGTTAATAATTTGATATAATGTGGTCTGTACCACGAAATAATACATAGCATTCACTTTTTTCGGTTCTCCTCTTATATCATGGAAACTATGCGTTTTAACGATACTAATGTTTTACTTAAAATAGGAGTTGTTTAAATTTGCGACAGAATCGATTATTTTTAGTTTTTCGCTATCTTGTGTAGTTTCCAAAATATCTCTCCTATTTATGTCGATCAGTCGATCAACAACTGATGAAAAATTGCCTACCAGTAGCCAGATTCGAACCCAGGAATTTGAGCATTGGAAGTCAGTGTCATCACCCCGCTCCCGTTTATTTGCATATATATCTTTATTTTAAAACTGTCCATTAAGGTTGCATATGCAGTTTTCAGTTGATTTATGTGTTCTTTTTATAATGAGCCACCGTTTTTAGTTTTAGAACTACGAATTCGACTACTGCAGCACTTACTAGACAAACGCTCTAAGCTTTCAATCAATTACAAACTACTCATGTATATAAATATGACAATAATAAAACCTATTTGGACTTAAGGAATTGAGCTTTGGGACTCCACTAAACCATCGAATTCGTCTCGTATCCAATCCTTACAATCCAAACTCCTTCGTAAAATACTCAACGCTCTCCTTACTTTGTTAAAAATAAAACCATCCATAATGACCTTAATGTTTCTTATGTTTCAGTTCTGGCCCAATCCAGATACCTATCCTCCCATAACAAACTGCAGAACCATCCGAACCCTCTCGTTCCAAACCTTGCTTCCTCCTCCCTTATAACTCTTCTAGGCGTCTGAAAAGAAGATGGCCTCGGGACCTTCTAATATAGACCTTTAATTTGAGTTCTACCAATGGATAGTTTCTCTTCATGTTGTACATGTCATGTCACCAATATCACATTTACTTGTTGTATTTTTCATGTAATACAGTTGTAAATTTCATTAAAAAAAAAAAAAAAAAAAAAAAAAAAAAGGAATACGAATTCAAAGGAGTTAATGGTTAGCTTTCAGTCTCTATTTGGATTGTCTTGGAATAATGGGAAACAAAAGCTATTTTTTAAAAATCTAAATACAGCCTGTCATCTCCGCCATTAAACAACCTCCCTCTCCCTCCCCACTCTGAAATGGAGCCTATCGCGCCAACAAACCGATTATAAATTGGATTGTAGCCTGAGCCGGGAGTTGAAGCCCTAACCTCCATTGTCAGCGTATCCTAGCTAATAATATCGAATTGGCAATAATGAGAACTTCCTTTCATCTCCGCCATACCAATTTGCCTGATTAAATAAAATAACTTCCCCTCCCGTTAGAGGTCGAGTGCCATTCCATTCCTCCACGGCCTCTACGATCTATATCATATCTATCTATCTATATGCAGTGATGGACATCCACGGCCTTCTGGTGAGGTCTCAGGTCTATCATAAATGTCAAGCTTGTAAATGTATTATTTATACTTTATATGACGCTTCGTCCATTTTGGTTATGGGTGCGGTTAGGAAAGGAACATTCGTCAGTTTAAATTATATTTCTGTAATATGTTTATTGTTTAAAATTGGTAAATGGTTGACTGTCGTGGATACTGAAGAGAAGAATAGTTGGGGTGGTCAGTCAAAAAATAAGGCAAAAATAAATGATAATATTTATTTTTACAAATGCCAAAAATAAAAATAAAAATAAATATTATCATTTATTTTTGCCTTATTTTTTGACTGACCACTCCAACTATTCTTCTTTTCGTTTATTATTTAATATTGGTTGCAACCTTTCCGTCCATGTTTTTGGACTTGATTAGGGCAAAAAAGAATCAGATAAAAATAAATAGAACTGTATTAATTATTTAGATATAATTTAATGTAATTAATTTACAAATTATATAAAATAAAAATGTTTGAAATTGTTGTTTTATGTTTATAACTTATAACGGAAGGAAATCTATAGTAGTGTTGTCCAAAATCGGTCTTGGTCTTCCACAAGGCCGCCAAACTGTTGCAAGACCAGGGACTAAAGGAGGTAAAAAAAATAAACGATTTTTTAAATAAAAATTAAAGCAAAATAGTTACTAATACTCGACAATTATAGTTACTATACGTTAATAATTGGTATAACCAGTATACTTTTGCATTTAACTTCTCTAATTTTTCATTCAGGCTTATTTAGGTTTCTCCTATCTAAAAAAATACAGTAATATCTCTATAGTAATAAGCTAATAAGTAACTGCAAGACTGTTGCGAGACTATTGCGCAAGACCAAGACTCGTCTCGGTCCCGCATTTGGTTGACACTAATCTATAGTCATGAATGTTTTAGTTACCAGTTGGAAAAAAAAAATTCTGCAAGAATATCAAGAAGTGAACTCAATTTTTTATAATTTTTTGTTCCTATAAAAATTCGTATTTTTTTAGAGTTTCGAAGAACACTTAAAACGATCGAATTTACTATAATGAATATTTTTTTAAATTTTATAATTTCATATTTCAGTATAGATGTTGGATACAGTCCACTGAGTATGGTAACGAAATTTTCGTTTCGACATTCTTCAATCATGAGTTTGAGGTGTGTCATTCTGGTATGTCCGTCGGTAGACAATGAGATGACTTCCTCTTTGCGGCTGTTGAGAGTAATGGATATCTCTGACGAATTATTTGGAATCGACTAAACTAATAGACGCTCATACATTTTTCATTTTTTTTTTTTTTAAATAATTTCTAGAAAATGTTTAAAGAATAATCAGACATTACTATTGGTCTGTTATTTGTTCAACATAAAATCTACTTTGATTAATTTTACCAAGCCTGTTTGATAAAATATTATCAGTAATATTACTCAAAAAAAAAAAAAGAATAATAAATAATTCATTAGATGTTGCCTACGCTTTTTAAACGCAAGGTTTTTACATTGTTAGTAGGCACTTATGCAAAAAATTACATGGTAATTACTAATAGGTCCTGTTTATTAAATTTTATGACCTATTTTTAGTGGCAATTTATGACGATGTATGCAATTTCCAAGGACATGGCTAATTATTGTGTAAGCATATGCATTTCTAAATTATGACTATGGCTTCAAGTATTTATGTATTAATGAAATGCTGTTGTATATTTAGTGGTGTTTTCTTTCCTCAATCATGGGTCCATTCAACCTGATCATCTCACATCATAAGCCATCGATCTCTACCATACCCTAGGAATATATTTATTTATTTTGTATTAATTTATTAGTACAAATTTGAAAAAGAAATTATTATCAAAATATTGGTGGGATCCCTCTATGTCTGAAATTACTAAGCTAATTACTTAAACGATTCGAATATGTGTACCATAAGCACAGTCTTTTAATTTTGATTTGGGGGAGGGGCGATGTACCAGAAAAAAAAAAATTGCTGAAGTTTTTACTATGTGTAAAATTAAACTTTCATTGTGGAACGAATAAGTAAAATATTGAATATTTAAAATTTATTTATTTACATGTTTGTATAATTTTAATGTTTTTTATTATTATTATTCTTGTTTATTTTACTTACTATTTATACTTCAAAATATGTATATAAAAATAAATGCACTTGAATATATATAACATATCCGTTTAGATTAAACGCAGGGACGAAGAAGACAGCCTTCATAATATTGGTACATTTCTAGAAAATTTTCAGTTAAAATAAATACTTTAAAATAGTGAAAAATATCTTTGATTTCTTAGTGTGTACAGCCTCAAATAAAATAACGCTGCAAATTATTTCACAATAATTAATTATTTCCAAACAATTATACATCTAAAGTAACATTACTTTCCTAGTTACAAATAAAAATAAATAAAAGGTGCCACCAACTATTCCCTTAAACATTTTTTTTTCATCATTGGTTATATGCAAAAAAAAATATCATTACTTCAGTAACACATTCAAAAATCAAAAACAAAGGACCTATGCAGTAATAACATATACAAAATATCTACAGACCATATCTTTGCTCCTAATTGTCCGATTTTAACGATTACTTAAAAGAAATTTCTTAAACATTTAGAAAACCATATTCACTATCAACAAAAAAGTGTATAATTTTTTTTTTTTAGTTATTTCGAATCTAATTTTACCATCCCTCGTAACTTTTTTTCCTGCTTCTTTTCGTTGAAGTATGTTATATAGATAAATTTAAAGCGAATCAAGAAGACTTTAGTGAATTTTCATTTAAATCGGTACATTCTTTTAGGCGCTACAGTCTATAGCAATGCAGGTTTTTCGGCCGCCATTTTGGAAGTAAAAGGCGGATAGTAATTACGATGAAGGAAGATCATCTTCGGGTGACCTCTAATTTTAAATCCAAATTTGAAAAAAAAATCGGTCCAGTAGTTTCGGAGAAAATGGCGTACGGACAAAAAAAAAAAAACAATTCGTTTTTGAATTCTACGTATCCTGAAACGTAAAACCTCAAATTTTGAGGGGGATTTAATTTTTTGAATTTTCTGTTCGATTACAATGGTTCATTATTGAAAATAACAAACCAATACAACGTTTGTCACGGAAAATGTGATAAGAATATCACGTGAAAATTGAGGGACGATTAAATCCTAAAATCCTATGATACGTTGATATATTATCTTTTGATATAAGTGATAATTTAATTAAAATTAATATTTAGGTATCGATTATATAGTTACATGCCTATTATATACTACTAGGTCCTACTATAGACAGCTAGACGACTTTTCTTAATCGATGAGGGGCGCTAGCTCCCCTCCCCCTCTCCCTAAGTCTGCGCATATTATGTATACTTGTATTAAATTATAACGCATATAAAGCTACTAAATGTAAGCATAATAATAATACTTAACTCCCCCCAAAAAAAAATTTTTCTCTAAAAACAATTTTGTTCCTATATTTTTTATTCAATAATTTATTTATTTTTAAGCAGCCCTTCACAAAGCTCTTCTACATCATTTTATACAGTTTCTTTATTTTTCTTCCAGTCATTTACTGCCATATTAAAAGTAAAAGGGAGGAAGGGTAAAAATCCGCCAAAATTAAATTTTGGTTCTGCTACTGCCTCATAGACAGCGTCTGGTATTCGGAAGACATTAATACTAAGGAATTATTTAAAATTTAATTGGGTTTATGAAATTGTCTGCTATAGTGTTGTGTCCGCTAAGAGCAGATTCACTGTACTTTATCGTCCTCTCCCGATAATTGAGACAGAGCGATGGCCATGTCTGAGACCGCGTTTTTGTTCTTTTTGCATTATTGTCATTTCTTCTCCATCCATATTTCGTTTGACTGATTCATGTGATAGAATGAAACTGTGTGTAACATATTGGAATCGTGTGTAAAAGCCTGCAAGTTGAGTTATAACTCGGGCAGGCTATACGGCCCGGGAGAAGGATGACTGGCTGGAAGACTGGAGAACATGGAGAGTCTTCTTTTTCTCCAGAGACGGAGGACGTAGATAACCGAGGGCCAGGGCCTTGCGAAGGCCACCTCCGCTTTTACGAGCGGCTCTAAAGGGCCCAGCGGCACGCAACCAGGCCCTAACGGTCTCTTCCATCGTCTCTCCGCCGTCTCTTCTTTGGAGGACATCTTGAAGTAAGGATAACATCTTGTAGAGGGTTGTAACGAGGAGATCTTGAAGAGGTTTGTAAGGAGGAGATCTTGAAGTAAGGAGAACATCTTGTTGAGGAAGGAATTTAAGAGGATATTGTTAGGAGGTTGCGGATGATTGTAACTAACAGGGACTGCTGTTGGGTAAAACTGTTCATTCTAAGATTAGATGATATAGTGTCTGCTTAACTTTGAATAATCATGGATTCCTGCAAAAAGAAAAGGAATTGTCAGGGAATTTTGATAATAATAATAATAATAATAATAATAATAATGCTGTATTTATTCGGGGGCGAGTCCCTTTAAAATAATACAGAATTTTGGATTGATGGATGTGGGGAGGGAAGATGTTAAGCTACCAATAGATTCATAATATTTATTGTCATAAAGTATGAAATTACCCCCAGTTAGCATATACGCGGTTATTTCAAGTCAAATATTTGGATATATCATATATTCTGTTGTACTGTACACACCCCTTTTTATAAAATTATTGACATCCACCTGAAACTTCGGAAATAGTTTCTTCTCATCGTAACCTACAACTATTTTATTTACGAAAACTCTTGGGATTGGGACGTTTTCAATCTGGAGGAGGGCGTTTTTAAACTTTGTTAATTTTATTAGTTACTAAAAACTCGTAAATACACATTTGCTTTTTCCTTGGATCGTTAGATAATTTGATCACAAAATAGATAAAAAAGGTGACCTACAAAAATATTGAGCCGTTTGTCCTATATAACCACATTAAAATTTGGGGGTGTGGGTCATGCCAAAGGGCTCAATATGTTTGTAGGCCACCTTTTTTATCTATTTTGTCATCAAATTATGTTACGATCCAAGTAAAAAGCAAATGTGTATTTACGAGTTTTTAGTACCTAAATAGACAAAGTTTGCCCCCTTCCAGATTGAAAACGCCCCGTTTCCAAGAGTTTTCGTAAGTAAAATAGTTGTAGATTACGATAAGATGAAATTATGAAGTTTCAGACGAATGTTAATAATCCGATGAAAAGAGCTCTGTAATTATACATCAGAAAAAATAATAATAATTTATTATATCTCAGTAAATTGTTAAATAGTATATAAAGTCGTTTATTGTCAAATAATATTTTGGAAACAGAAAAAATTGATTCAGTTGTGTGTGTGTATGTGTGTAAATATATGTAATGTGTTATTAGCTGCTGCGATATAATCAGAAAATGTTTTATTTTCTTGTTTTGTTATTTTCATATGTCTAAGAAAGCATGCATTTTATAGAAAACCAACAGCTTTATAGATACTCATATAATAGTAATATATATGTTAATATCAAATATTTATAAACTACCTCTAATATCATTTATCTTATTAAATTTATATGGTTCTAATCTATATTATCATTTTAATTTATTTTTCCATTTATTACTTTAACAACTAGTTTAGTTATTGTACTGCCTTTTCAAGAATGCGTTTGGTTTTTTTTTTTTCTGCTTTGTCTGTAGTTTTCTTTTTCAATATTTTTTTTTTATCTTTGGTTTAATTATGTTTTTTTTTTACTTATCTCACTTGAGTTTCACCTCTCGCTAAGATATTAATAAGTCTAAACCAATGTTGGACAATCTTTTTTTTGTATGGGTGTTTCGTTTGTTTATAAATGACAAAATGGATTTGTATGGGTTTTAACTGCATTTTTTCGAGATGTCATAAAAATATTTTTATTATTTTTCCAGTTGAGGAGTAGTGTCGTAACTTACTTATTTCTGTCAAATCTTTAGATATGAGGATTGTTTTAGTATATCTTGATTTGATATAAATTCATCGGTTTTTTGCTAAAAATTAAATTCACTCAGTACTACTTAACTCATAGTATAGTATACTTATGATTCTCATTTTCATATAATTTTTTTTTCTTTAATAATATTCAATTGATATTTACAATTGTTCATTTATGTTATTGTACTACGAAGTTGTCACCAAATATCGATATTCTCAGTGACATTTAATGGTTTTATTCCATCAATGTAAAACTGTTGTCGAGTCCTGAAAAGGAAGCGATGACTAACCCAGCTTTTTCGCCATTGGCGCGTAGGAATGTCAAGGTTTCGGCATTTCCTTGAAATGAATTGGAAAGAACTGTCGCGGTACAGTTGCTCTCGGAAAGGTTACATTGAAGTTCACTCACTCTTACCAAATCAAAAATCAATTTGTTTATAGTATTACGTGTTTATTTTTATTTTATTTTCTGTTACTATAATATATATAATATATGTAGTGAAAAAAAAATAGGAATGCTTCTATGCTCAGAACATTCCGATAAGATTGTTTTTAGTTTTTTTCGTTTTCTATTCGAATATATATATTGACTCTATTTTTGGATATTAGATAAAATAGAATAGTTCATTGGATAAGATACTGTCTCTACCCTTAGCGGCCCAAGTTTGAATTCGGCTATGATAAGGAAATTAATTTTCTATTGTATCATCTATTCAGTGGAATAAAAGAAAAAAATATAATTGTTCTCTATTTATAAACATTAACAAAATTAGACAGAGAGGGAAACAAATTATTTTTAAATAAAAGCTTGCTGCCCAATTATATTGGGTTGTTAGACACACTGCATACTAGTCGAAACTTGTATATAAATATACAGAACTAGTTGAATTTAAATATGAGTATAATAAATATATATATATATATTTTTTTTCTTGTTCATGCATTTTTTTAAACATTTAATTTCCCTTTCTCTTTTTATACTTTTCTCTTATATTCTACTGGTTTAAAATATTTAAAAATATACAATAGAAACAATAACAAAAAATATAACTAATAAAAAAAAAAAATAAAACATTATTGTTGATCATAAACTCTACACTCAGTTTTGGTTCTTTGTGATTAATTATTGAAGTACAAACAGTGAATGCATCAAAGAACTACTTTTTATTTGTTAGCGAATACTGATATTTTAAATATTTTACGTTGTATGTATTTCCATACTTAAAAAAAAAAATAGTGTTCCCTTAGTGGTCGAAATTCGACATACAAATTCGAACACTTGCATGTTACAAACATTTTTTTTTCCTACTCATATTTATTCGCACATTCGCTTTAATATGTATTTACAAAAACTAAAGCTGTGCAGAACCATTTGTGTAATTTTTGAGTTATTAGCCAATAAAAATGTGAATCCATCATAATATTTGAACACAATTTGCTCATTTGATAAAAAATTTAAGTATATTTTACGTTTAGAATGCTCAGAAAATTCGAAGGTTTTTTTTTCCAGGTGAATAAAATTCTTAATCCATCGTTGTTTTTTTTGTTTCCAGTCTCATTTCGAGGTGGTATGGTATACTTAAATTAATAGTTTGCCTGTTTATTTAATGATATGAAAGAAAATAAATAGATCATTTTTTTTTTTTTTACCTCACTATGTTTGAAAAATCGTTTAAAATTTAAAACCATAAATTTTAAATATTTAGAGGTGAAAACTGAGTAAGGTCTACAATCTGTTCAGTTGCATTTAAAAAAATCATTTAATTATGTCTTACCTTCCTTTAAAAATAAGTATAGCCGTAAGTTGGAACCAATTTAAGGACCCTGGAGTGAAACAAAATTACAGCAATTTTTCAGCTACCAGTTTTAAATTCCGCATTGATTTCAGTTAATGGAATTTCTTATCTAGTAGTTTCTTCATAAGTTAATTTCTTGCTATATATTTTTACTTCACCTTGTATATAGCATATAGTTGTTAAATCTCAATAAATAAACAAAATTAATACTGAAGTCAAACAATAACACAAAATTAAAATATTGTACTATTCCTTTTGGATACCCTTCAGTGTGGCAGACTGTATTAATACTCAATAAAATGGTTAAACAAAAAAAATTGTCTTGGGAACTGAAAAAATGACACTCCAATTTTAAGTGCACATTATTGAAATAGTTGTTATGATGTTGAATAAAAAAAACATGATTTTCGAGTTGTGACTTTGTTGTAGCATGTGTTTAAAAAAAAACAATTTTTAAATAATTTTTCTAAAAAATAAATAAATATGTACTGCACCATTCAATAATGTTGAACAAATCCATGTATTGAAAAAAAGAAAATGTATTGTTTGATGTTTAATGATTTTGACCCTGACACCATCTTAGGCATGATCATTACCATGGGAACATTATCACCTTAAATAGCACTTGTCTTTCCATTATTGGTTATTAGTCGATTTATGTCGGAATCCTATTAGCGCAATGGTGGAAGATATTTATGAACAAACGAGTATTGAAAGAATTCATTCATAAGATTTATGTGTTTATCTGTTTACATTTATTTACATATATGATCCATTTATATATTTCTTAAGGCTGAAACTATTTGATTTCGTCATTTACAGTATTTTTAGCCTTTATGCCATCCTCTTGAGTTCAGTAGAGGGGTAAGTGTTTAATGTATTAATTTTACGCTGTCCCTGGATGGTAATAAAATAATCATTTATATACTACATTTTTTAAAATTTTATATGATATAAATTTATATGAAAACTTGATTTGAAGATTTGTAAATTACGAATGTACCATGTTTTTTTATATATCATATTAAAAAAATATTTTTCCGCTTGGCATGACCTCAACCACGAAAAAAGTAAAATAACTAGGTCACATAGGACAAAAGCCAAAATATTTTTGTAGGCCACCTTTTTATTTCGACTTTGTGAGTTTTAGTACCTAATTAAATCGACAAAATTTGCTGATCTCCAGATTAAAAACGCCCAAATTCCGAGAATTTTAGCAAATAAAATATTTTTAGTTTTCGATGTGATGAAGCTATTTACGAAGCTTCAGATAGATGTTAATAATTACATATAAAGGGGTCTGTACCACCGAAATAATATATAACATTAAGTTTTTTTCGGTTCTTTGCTTCTATCATGGAAACTATGCATTTTAACGATACTAATGTTTTACTTAAAATAGGAGTAGACTAAATTTGCGACACAGTCGATTATTTTAGTTTTTCGCTATATTGTGTAGTTTCCGAAATATCCTTCCTATTTATGTTTCTTATAGGATGAAACTAGGCCCCTACTTTAATCAATTATTTAATTAAGATTACCAACTTCGTTTCCCAACCCATCAACAACTGATGAAAAATTGCCTAAAAAAGTAGCCGGATTCGAACTCAGGAATTTGTTCTTTGGAATTCAGTGCTTACTTTAATTTTCGTAAATAAAATATTTGTAGGTTACGATGAGATGAAGCTATTTACGAAGTTTCAATCGGTTGTTAATAATTTTTATAAAAATGGTTCTGTATCACGAATTATTATGTCAAATGAAAGGCTCATATATGAAGTATTTTACGTGTTATAAATTATTTTTCTAACGTTATTTAATTATTTATCTCCTTGCAACTCGACTGTATCTTCGTTTATTCGGTCTATCCATTTTTTTTATATCTTTAATGTGGACTCTTACCTAATATTAGGGCATTCATTCATTGTTTTGAGGTTTCTAAATGGTATCTTTGAGCTACATGGCCTGCCTATATTAACTATATCTTATAATAATAACAATTATTATTATTATTTTCGAATTTTACACTTTCTTGGCTTTGCCAGAAATATTCACCTACCCGGACCAAGGTCAAGGGTTAGGCTCAAAAGTTAAACTATATTTAAGAACTTCCTGACGATGTTCCCTGTGCCTAGGAGAACTGCTTTTTCCCGTTCTCCAACCAGCGAATGGTATCGTCTGGGATAAGGCCATTGCTGGGAATTACAATTGGATATATCTGGACTTGATTCAGTTCGTAAAGTTGCCGAGGCGCTTGGCACAAGTCTTGATATTTCCTTATCTTTTTAGAAATAGTCTTTTCGATAATCGGTTGGGACCGCTATATCAACGTATCCACTTTGTTTCTTTCGGTCAATCAATACAATGTCCGGTTTGTTATTTTACTACCGTGTGGTCTGTAATTATAGATCGATCCCAATATATTATTTTATTTTATTTTTACAGCCTCGGTTTGGACTCATATCGTTAATAAGGAACCTCATCTGTTATCATGTTATTTAATGAGGCCAGGGCTTGGTGAACAATTTTAGCCAGGTTATTGTGTCTCATCAGATATTCTTTACCTGCAAACGCTTGACATCCCGACGAAATATGTTGGATTGGCTCTATTGCATTTTCACATAAGCGACATCGATCACTAACATTTTCTCCACATATATTTTTTTTTGTAAGCATTGGTGGATACTGGTTTTATATTGCGAAAATAAACCCTTCAGTTTCGGGAAATAGGTATCCTTTCTTAAGCCATTTATTAGAGGCCTCCCTGTTAATTCCCGATTGAGATGAAGCATTGTAAAAACGACCATGTAGTGCTTTACTCTTCAAACATTCGACCAGATTTTCTTCGGTCGAGACTTCTTTATGTCCCTTTGAAACTAAGTTTAAACCTGTATAGGCATTATCCAGCGATTTTATGGCTGATCATACAGGAGAGTTTCTTAGTTATTATTATTATTACATAGATCTTTTTAATATAAATACTTCTTTATTTATAATAACGTGTTAGTAATGGCCAATGGGAGGGAATAATTGTAAAAATTCAAGTTGATGAGCTGTGTCAATGACAACGTTTAAAATTATGACATTGCATTGGTAGTGAAAATGAATTATATTGAATATTTAATAGTTGACCGTTGCATTATAAAGGAAGGAGATGGTCCGGGGTGGCGGTCATAAATAGGCTAAATAGTGGTAAAACTATTTTATTAAAAGCCAACGTTTCGACTCGACTTTTCAGGTCTTCTTCAGTGCTAGAACGGATATGATACAAAAAATATAGAGGATTGTGCAAGTTACTCATACCATCTACCTACGTTACTATCTATTTACGTCAGGTTAGGATCTTGTTACTTAGCTTACTCTGTTTATATTTTAATGTAATTTCTGTTTATAATTTTAATAAGCTTATTCACATTGTTTATAATTTTTTTTTTCTTCTAAATATTATGTAAGAGTAACTTCCACAATTCTCTATATTTTTTGTATCTTGTCCGTTCTAGACTGAAGAATCAAAGTCGGGTCGAAACGTTGGCTTTTAAGAAAATAGTTTTGCCACTATTTAGCCTATTTATGACCGCCACACCGGACCATCTCCTTCCTTTAAAATGAATTAATTTGTCCGTTGTTGAGGGGCCGAATAAATCATTATTATTTTTGTACTGTCCACTACAAAGGGGGTTCGATCGCAGAGGAGTATCGAAGGACAAGAGGAGTTAAAGGCTATTAGCATAATCTTTCGAAAAGATCCTTCACGACCGCCCACTCTCCTCGAGCCTCTCAACGTGGAGCCGATATTAAAAGGCACCGGTAACGTTTTAAAAGTACGTTAAAAGCCTAGGTGGTGTACAACAGTCCGTCACCTCTGAGCGGGCGTGGATGTCGCCTTGAGGTACTCCCCTCGACAGTTGTCAAACAATAACCATCGTTTGTATTCATTTCATTCAGACTTGCAAATCGTTCTAACCTTCCTTCGAAATTCTTTCTTCTCTCCTCAATGTTGTTTCCTTATTGATTTTTTTTTTTTTTTTTTTTTTTTTTTTTTTTTTTTTTTTAGTATGTCTGATATATGTATATATAGTTGTTTATTGTGTGTTTATTCGCTGTGGTGGACTTATGCACTCCAACTGGTAGTAAGGATAACATTTTTAACAGTGAAAAAATTATGTAAACAACAATCCCGATTGTGTACTAGAAAAATCTAACGGTATAAAAGTGTCTATAAATTCAGTGGCATTCTTCCCTGGTAGTAGAAAACCAAACTACTCATGTACAATTTTTAGGACAATGCTTTATTCGAGAAACTTTACCGTCTACCACTAGAAGATCCAGGATTTAATTTTGGGGGGAGGGGCCTTCAGCCCGAACGCTTTTCTTTTTTTTTTTCATAAAAGTAACAATAATTACTTTGGAAAAAATAAAGGAACTACCTATATGAAATGGTATTTAAGTGATTTCCAAATTCCTTTTAAATGTAATTACACGAACAATAATAGTTTAAGAGATAATTTTTTTCCATAAAACATGGTGATGTTTTACCATTTTGGAGGGGCTTTAACCCCAAAGCTCTCCCCCCCTTTGACCACCATGACATTTAAATTGTTACAAAAACTTTATTTGAATAGTACAAATACATTTTTCCCAATTTTATTACAATATTTGAATATTGAAATATGATAATCTTTATAATTTTTAAAAATCTATTTCTCTCTATGATGTTATCAGATGATAAAATTTGAATCTCTTTTGATATTGATCTTGAATAATTTGAACCTTCCTCTTTATAGTTTTTTAGATACAAGTTAAAAAAACTGAGTTATGACTAAAAGTTAAAAAACTCATTAATTGCGATAGTTTTTCTACTCTGGCATACTTTTTTTTTTTCATTGTTATTAAATCCACTTTGTCAATAGTTATTTATTATGTAATTATTGATTATTCAATAAACTGATAGTCAATGGTACATACTCCTTTTTATCAAATATTTAACATCCGCCTAATACTTTATAGTTAGCTCCATCTCATTGTAGCCTACAATTTTTTTATTAGTGAAAATTATCGTCGTTTTCTGTGCCCTCCATCAGTCTCCACTGGCTTACAATACAAGTGACGCGGCTGGGAGAGAAGCATTGGGATCTCCTAGAGTCCCGGTTTGGCTTCCACATTTGGGGGACAAAGCTTGATTCAGAGTACCCTGGGCCTATGTAAATATTGTACATATTTGTGAATGTGTTTTATTTATTTTATTGTCATTCGGCTTAAATCTGTTAATTTATTTATCTTGTATATTACTTTATCTTTTTATTATCGTTATTTATTTTGTTTTTTTTTCTTCTTAGTTGATTATTTTTATTCATTTTCCTTTCTTATATACATATTGTGTGAATGAATACTATAGCCCTAGTGCCAATGCCCTTCAGTGTGGCAGACTGTATTTATACTCAATGAAATAATAATAAAAGGTCGTTTTTACTTCGGAGATCGGAAAACATTCTCCATTTAACTAGGTACTGAAAACTCCTAAATATTCATTTGCTTTCTACTTGAATGGTAGAAAATCGTGAAAAATGTGGCCTACAAAAATGTTGGACCGTGTAACATATTTAGCATTATTGTTGTTATGTTGAGAGTGGAGGTCACGCCATAGGACCAATATTTTCGTAGACCACTTTTATTCTCAATTTTTTTTTTGAAAAATCATCTTACAATTCATGTTACAATTATCTTATAAAACCATCTTCCTTTCTAGGGTCTTAAAATAATGTTTAATTTGACAGTGTTTGTTCGATTTATATTACTATATCGGTAGTTGTCGGCCTTAGTTTCTCCTTCTTAAGGAATGACTCTTATACTGTATCGATTACTCCGATACATCGTGGAGACCCTTCCGACTCTTCCTTAAATATTCCTCCTTATACTCCTGGATGACCAGCTACCGTCCCGAAGAGAAGAGGCAGAGAGGATACGCGACAGTGGATCAAGGACGGACGGAGAGGGTAAGCGAGGGAGCCGCATTCCTCTGCCGCTGTTTGAGGTGTGACCCCAGGACCAAGGTCAGTCCCAGTCCTTCTCTTCTCTGTCCTCTATTAGTCCTTAGCAGGATAGCAGGATAAGTCTTCTCTTCAGGATAACTCTAATCTGAAGAGTCCTGTCTAATAGCTAATAGTATAATGTATAAGCATACAATCAAGTCCAATTTTCAGAAAAAAATAGGAAAGGGCAACCCAAGTATTCTACTTTAAAGGCAAGATATACCTGAGTAGAATTGGAGAAAGTTAACTCCATAACTTATTTGGATATTCCTATATCAAAGATTTAATTATTTCTGGAAGCAAACACGCATACAAAATAGCAAAAAACAGCTTCTGCCGTTACAGTAGATTCTTAAATAAAATTGAAATTTTTAAAGTTTGGAAACTAAGGATTAATGTTTACAATACCATGTTAAAAAAAAAACATACCAGACTGAAACAACTAGAAACCGCTCGACCTTTCCGATTACTACAGCACTTACTAGACAAATGTTCTAAACTTCTAATTAATTACAAAGGACTCATATACATGACTATAATAAGGCCTATTTGGACTTACGGAGTCGAGCTATGGGGCTACACTAAACCATCGAATTCCTCTCGTATCCAGTCCTTATAATCCAAAATCCTTCGTAAAATCCTCAATGCTCTCTACTTTGTTACAAATAAAACCAAAACCATCCATAATGACCTTAATGTTTCTTATGTTTTAGTTCTGCCCCAATCCAGATACCTATCCTTCCATAATAAACTTCAGAATCATCCCAACCCTATTTTTAACCTTGCTTCTTTTTCAATTCCTAATAACCCTCCGAGGCATCTGAAAAGAAGATGCCCTTGTGTTCTCATAATGTAGAGATATCATTGGAGTGTTATCATTGGGTAGTTACTCAGCAAGTGTTTTCACGTCATTATATCCATATGTTCAAATTTACTAAATGTATTTCTTTAATACAGTTGTAAATATCATTAAGAAATAATAAAAAAAAAAAAAAAAAAAAAAGAAGTCTCCACTCACACGTCTTATCTACCTAGTTCAGAAAAGTTTATATATCTTTACATATGTTTGTACCATCAAGAAAAAAAAATTGAATTATATATATTTTCCTGAATATTGATCAAAGAAAAGATTTGAGTACGATTTATTTTTGAAAAACTAAAGCAATGTAAACCGGCTTAAGGTAGATCAGTGTAAAAATTTCAATACCCTCTAATATTGCTGATCAAAAACTTATTGTCAAACAATAATTTCTTTTAAAAAGAGAGGAAATCGTGAAGCTTGTCTGATGCGGGCAACAGAGTTTCTTACTTTCGCTTAGTTATCTTTTTTCTCTCATTCACCTCTTTCTGACACCAGGATATGAACCCGTAATCTTACATTGGAAATTGAATAGCTGTAACTTCGTTAATAGTTGTTCGAAATGAACGATTTTTATATAGTTTTGTAGGGGATTTCATCACCGCATCAGTAGTCAAAAGAAGCAAGAAAATTGGTTCACCAGTTTTTGGGACTCTGGGGGTTCTGAAACGTATAGATCCGTTCAAAACCGCATATAGGAAATTTTGAGTCGATCGCAATACTTTCCTTACCTAGTATAGGTAGGAAAGTAAAAACCCACTCCTGTATGTCTCCCAAATATGGTCTCTAAGATACCTGAACGAATTAGAAATGTCACAAGTTCGTTTCATCAAGAGTATTTTTAACCTATCTAAAAATACCTCAGGATACATTATCATACTTGAATCAGGTTTAATATTATTAAATTATTAAATGGATAATGAAGATTTTGGAAATGAACAACAATAGATTACCGAAGGAATGCTTCGAAGCACTAATTGAATTGGACCGTTCAAATAAAAATATGCATAATTATAACTGGTTTTCACAAATTAAACAGCTTCTAAAATTAGGCTGTTGTGACTTCAAAATATGTGATTTTAATTATTTAACAAAGGAGTTAGGTAACATTGCTGATACTAAGAAGAATGTCCAATCAAAAGACGAATTAGCGTTCTTCCAAGTGTTTACAATTACAAATATTTAGGGCTTGATTTTGTCTCATCTTGATGTATCTATATTTTTATATTAAAATTTGTATTAAGATTATTAGTAGAAAATTATTTTATTGTCTTTATCTATATTTGGCTAATTATGGTGTCGAGAGCACTGCCAAAACAGGTTCTAATTCGATCCAGATCTTTTTAATGATTACACGATTTCGTTGGTGCCTGATTATAATTTATAATTAATATAGATGAAATTAAGTTATTCATAAGGGTCTATATAATTTATAAGGTGTTTATTTTACACAGTGTTAGAGTTCCGAAGACATTAAAACTGTTTAAACAGCTGTTTTCTATAATCTGCCTGTGATGCGTTTGTGTCAATATGCAAGCTCTATTATTTTTATTTTTTATTTTAAATGCCTACTCCATTGTTTACTCAATATCAGATGAATCAGAACATCTATTCACAAATGTTTCAATTAATCATTTTAGTTTTTCAATATTACGAAGTGAGCTACAAATTTTATTTACAAGAATTATTTTACTTTTTTATATATTTGTTTTATTTAATCAGTTTAAGTAAGAATATATTATTTTAAAAGCGTCTGTTAGATTTCATGACTTTACGATCACGTCTTGAACCTCAACCGACTTCCTGTGACTAACCAATAGGAGAACAAGCGACTACTGCAGTCAGCAATGTGATTGGGCATTTATAGTCGCTCGTAAACTACGGTTCTTGGTACTTCTCGTCATAAAAGTCGATATTTTTTCTTATGATCTAAGAGAGACGTGCAATGTACGTAGATTTTTGTTAATATTAAATAAATATTTATCAAACAAATAAGGGACAAAATGATTACTTTCAAACCGCTATTATGGTAAGGAAAGCATTGTGATTGGGTCAAATTTTTGATATGAGTTTTTCAACGATTATTTACGTTTCAGAGCCCTCTGAGTCCGTAAAACATATTTTCAGCCATTGGTATGGTCTCAAGATTATCTTGAGAACGATCTTTAATCACCGATGCCTGTGCAACAAATCGGACGCTCACTGCGTTATAGCGGCGGCACAATAAAAGAAAACATATTTAAAGTAAAAATATTTTAAAATCGCGATATCTCTACTAATAGTGCTTTGATTTCGATGACACATTTTTCATTTATTAGGAAATTTAAATACCTTTGAATCACCTTAAACCACAAAAAAGTGTATACTTTTTGAGTTATTCGGAATTTAATTTTACCATCCCTTGTAACTTTTTTTTCAGCTTCTTTTCGTTGAAGTATGTTATATAGATAAATTAAAAGGGTGTCGAGAAAATGACTTTAGCGAAGTTTCATTGAAATCGGTACATTGGTTTAGGAGCTACAGTCTATAGCAACGCAGATTTTTCTGCATTTTTTTTTTCTTTTTCTCCTTTATTAACTTATCAAATTCTTTCAAAAGTTATATTTAGCATTTTTTTGTAACTTTGAATAATTTGAAATGATTAACTTTTTAAAATAAACCATATTAGAGGTACTTTAGAGGAAGACGTATATGAACATTGGGCATTTAAGCCCTGTAAAGTGACATCAATGAGGATAAGACCTAATTGATATTAAAGACCACTTAATTATACAAGTTTAATCAAAATCGTTAGAACCGCTTTTGAGAAAATTGTAAAAATGTGTTTTAGCGTTGATATAAAGTGGCACTTTCGGCTAGCTTATTTCAAGGAAAAGGTTACAGCGACATCTAAGGAATATACCTATCTTAAATACGTAATCTCAGTTTCGTAGGATTATTCGTTTTCGAGCTAAAGTGTTTAGATAAGCACAAACCTTTTTTCGGGACTTGGTCATATGAAGCTTACCCCAATAAGTGTATTTCCGTTGAAAACTGAGATTCAAAAATTTTCTCGATCGCAATACTTACCCTTGAAGTAAAAACTTGGTGTGCACATCACACACATTTCACTTATCACCTTTCTACTTTAAGAAGAAACTAATTTCTATTAAAATAGGTCCAGTTAATATTTCAATTTATGAACGGGACTTAAGCTACTAAAAATTAGTAATTGTGTAGTCCACTTTTTTAAAAAAAAATATTGCCCACTTGACTATTTCAAGAAAAAATAGTTGGAGATCGTTTATAACAATATAAACTTAGAGATATGACAAGACTACTTATTTTAAACGAAAACCAGGAATGTACAATGGTTATGAGGCATTGCTAAACTAAATTACCTAGTAGTATGGTTAGTCTCCCCACCACTTTTACCTCAGTCTTCTCCTTACTTCATGTGATTGAAGCTTTGATTTCAGGATTTTTTGGAAATCCGTCCATCAGTACATCAATGCTAACTTTACACTTGCAATCAGAATGTCAATCATGCCTCGGAATGTCATTCGACTTCTAGTATAGAGTCCGCTCTATAGTGCTCTGTGGTGCAGACTCCGGGATATCCCGGTACTTCGGGTACTTGGTCGACGCCTACCTGGGAGCTGTGTGCTAGCCCGAGGCGGAGGCAAGGTGATTACCCTCTGCACAGAAGTAAGGGCGGGAGCCCCGCATTCCTGGCTGCCCCCACTTCTGTGCCTCCTCATTAGCTGCCACTGATAGCGGCCAATCTCTTCCTTACTCCGCATCTCTTCCTTCATTGTCTCTGGAGGAATAGAATAATACCATCCAAGGATAGATAAGAAAGAGCCGAAGGGAAGGATAGGGGGGTCTCCGGACAGTGCGCCTATGTAAGGCCAAACATTTAAAATGACTTTTTTTTTTTTTTTTTTTTACATTCAAGTTGAAACACCAATGTACTTTGTAACTGAAACTATATCTAGAGATTATTGTATAAAAAATTAATATAGCTTAAACAACTAAGACATATCTCTAATAGTGCTGAATAAATGCGAGACCAAGATGAGTCTTGGCCTTGCGCATTCAGTCTTGGTCTTGAGCACTCAATCTTGGTCAAGGTCTTGCGCAAGTGTCTCGCAACAGTCTTGCAGTTACCTATTAGCTTATTGCTATAGAGATATTACCGTAATTTTTCAGATAGAGGGAACCTATCTAAGCCCGAATAAAAAATTGTAAGAGTTTAATGCAAAAATATATTGTTTATACCAATTCTTTACATGTAGTAATTAAAATTGTCAAGTATTTGAGACTATTTTTCCTTAATTTTTATTAGCAAAAACGATTTTTTTTTTACCAGTCTTGGTCTTGTGCAAGACCAAGATCGATTTTGGGCAATTTCTAAGTGGATACGGAAGTCTGCAAACCTCATAGCCCTAAAAACCATACTCATCTTAGGTAAAAGTTTGAATACTAATTACGAAAGTGTAGCTGAGTAGGCTAACAAACAAATAATACTTAGCCTAATCTGTTTATACAACTTATTGTTCTTAATATTTTAAGGTACTTACGGTTTATAATTTTAATAAGTTTTTTTTTTTTTGGGGTCCTCCCCTTCCTCGGCGTTAAGGCTATACGGGGTTTTCCCGGGCCAGGGGGTGTGGGCAGAGATTTAAAAGACGCCCTGGCACCGGGACGCGAACTCATTACTATTTTTATATCAATTATCATATATCAGGTTGCCAGGCAACGGTGGTGCTGTGCACAACGCGTTAGCCTATTCGGCCACCCCGCCCACAATTTTAATAAGTTTATTCACATTGTTTATAATTTTTAATCTAAATATGATGTAACTTCCACAATTCTCTATATCTTTTTGTATCCTGTCCGTTCTAACCCTGAAGAAGACCTGCTAAGTCGCGTCGAAAGGTTGGCTTTTAATAAAATAGTTTTGCCACTATTTAGTCTATTTATGACCGCCCCCCGGCCCATCTCCTTCCTTAAAACCATTATCATTTCGATGTCCTTTTTGGATAGTTTTTAAATGAATATTTCATTATTTTTTAATTACTTTTTCTTTTAAATATAGAATTTTCATAGTTTAATTTAAGTATATTTTTATTATAATATAGATATTTTGCCAATATTTTTAAAGCTATTTCTGTCGAAAAGTCTATTTGTGACAGCAAATCGTTCATTCATTTTCGGTAAAAAAAAAACAATTTTTTATTTTTTTATTTTTAAATTTTTATTAAAAATTTTAAAATCACAGCAGTTTTTGTGTTACAACATCCAGCCCTATACATAAAATAGATTCAGTTAAGCCGTAGGTTGGCAACTGTTTTATCTGAGGAGGCCACAGTAAGGTTAGGCAGTTTCAATGGAGGCCGCAATAATTCTTTATACTTTACCGTTGCTATTTTTATTTATCACACACCTTCATACATACATTCAAATTTATTCTATTAATTTCAAAATTGTCGTTACTTAACTAATTCAATATTAATTTATTCTACCACTAGATTAATAAATATCTCGCAAAAAGTTTTGGAGGCTGCAACTACGTCACAGAACTTACATACCGCACTTCCCTACCTATGAGCTAAGCGATAAAGAGTACATGGAATGAATTTCTCACTTTGCTAGTTAAAAAATAAAATAAAATAAAAAATAAAACTTGGTTTATAAGTACCGTCATCAACTGTTCTTTTTATAACGAAAGCAGTTTTTATTGTATCGTTCATCAACCTCGGGAACTTTGATTAAATGAGCATGTTGAAGAAACCCCTTTCACTCATCAATGCAATAAAAGAGTTAATTGCTTCATTAATCTACGTCCTTGCACTTTTATTAATCCTCATGCGTGTAATTAATAGTAATAAAAAACAATTACCTGGTCTGCATGTGATGAATTTTTTTTCTATCTTGAAATTATTGTGTCAAAACGTTTTATTTATTGCGGATTAATTTCGAAGAAATTATGACACTTTCGAATAATTTTAATAGACCAACATTACAACATACAACATACCCGGCAACCTGATAACAGAAGTTATATGGAATAAAATAAGTGCGGGTTCATATCCCGGTGCCGCTGTTAAGTTGGGACATTAATCCCCCGCTCACACCGCCTGGTCCGGGAAAATCCCGTATAGCATAAAAAGGCGAGGAAGGGAAGAATCGAGTTATAAAATTCAAAATGTTTATGCTTGAATTGCATTGTTGGAGAAGTTGTTATTTTTTCTCTTTCTCCTTTTTTTTTTCTTTTCCTTTTTGTGGATCGAAACGTTTTTTAAGGCTTACATATTGCGTCTCATTTGTTTCTTTTAAGTGAAGTTGTAATTTATATATTTATGAATTATATATTTGTGAATGGAGTTGATCTTAGAAAAGTGATTTTTTGGGAAGTTTCAAAGTTATTTTCTACTTTTCGTTAAATTTCTTGATTTTTTTTATTTATTGAAATTTCTAGTTGTATTAAAAATAAAATACAGCTTATAAATGTGAAGAAACTTTTCCAGAAACTAACCAACCCATTTGGCGTTTCATAAATAATTCTAAAATCCCGTGACCATTATTTTTTCATACTTCTTGAAATATATCAGAAATCGAATAGGAAGCAAGATTGGAAACGAATGGGTTTGAAGTTTATCATGAAAATATTTAATTAATTGATTAAATTAAATTAACTACACTAGCTTGTATTTTTCTTAGTTTTATCCTAATTTGAAGGATCAAGGAAATTTTTATTAGGAAGAATGGACCAGGTCTTCGTTTTTTTATTATTATTTATTAGCTTGGCGTTTAGTTATGGGTGTGTTTAGCCTATTTCAAAATAAATATTAATATTTATTTTTACATTTTAATTATTTTTAAAATACACTATAATATTTCAAATGCTATATTGTATGTATCTTATTATTAATTTTATTTCATTATTGCACACATTATGTAGAATTGAAAACATAATATATGGATTTATCGAGCATCTATGGTGTTGTAGATTGTATGAGACGGTATTTTTAAAATAATAGTTTGATAAATGATAATAATGTGTGCTTCTTTTTTTAAAAATATTTAAAGAAAATGATTAAATAATAAATAAATTGATTATTCTGTTATAAGTATCATTTAGCTTACTATTAAAATCACTAGTATATATATAAATATTAATTACATTCGTTCATTGTTAACAGCTTTTGAAAATTTTCAAAAACAATCCCGGAACGTCTAGCTAATAAATAATAATATGAATTGTTGATAAATTTTTCCTAATAAAAATTTAAAATAAATTTCAAAATGTCCAAAAACGAATCATAAGAAATAAATTTAGCTGTTTATTTTATTATAAAATTAGTTCACAATTTTCTTAGTTAAACATTTATGAAAAAAATAAAGCTCTTTTCATCTGTTATTCAAACAAAAATAGTAGGAAAATATGACCTATCATTCAACTGCGCAAACTTCTTTACCCTACAATTTGAATATAATAAATATCTGAACGCTCTGTAGCTTGAAAATTCGCAGCAGTCCTCCAAATAATTTTAATTGCGATTTTCACTCAGTGATAAAGGTTTTAGATAAGAAAATAGATAAATAAAAATCAAATAATAAAAATGTATTTTGTCAGACAATCCTGAATTTGATCCATCCCGTTGTCTGTTCAGCATAGAAAGCCAGTTTTCTAAACTTAGACTAATTTGCTTCCTTATAAATATAGGGTTTATCTTAACGAGTGTGTTCGTTAACTTATTTTGATTTTCGATACGTTATCTATTAATAATGAGGACTTTTAAAATACTAAAAAGTTATAGATACCTAATAATTAAGATAATATCACAGCTCTAATTTATTAAGATTTTTTTTTTCTTTTTTTAACGTAGTCGAAATAATCTGAAATACCTCATTCTCAAACTGGTTTAAGAATAAATTCTATTCTTGTGACTTTTATGATATATTTTGTTTAAACCAGGCAGTTGAATGTCAATTAAAAATATTACTGCATTGGAAATATGGATTAAATTTTATATTAAATTAAATTTTAAAAAATTATATTTTATTTTTTAACATACAAATATATAAAGTAAAATTAGGAACAACACTGTAGTTACATCCAGCAGATCTATATGGTGACGCAAATAATAAACCATTGGTAATTCAATCGCTGAATAAGTAACGGGCTGAATTCCACCTGTGGTTTGAATTGATGAATTTAGGAACTCTTTGATGAACTTCCAATGTTCAGTGAACTCTGAGTTTCGACGTCATGGCCATCGGATGCTCAAATATGTTTATTTTTATTGTTCTTGTTTTGGTTAATGTTTCTTCTGGGCAAATATTTCCTTACTATCGAAAACTAAATCTTAACAGTGTTATTTTTTATAAAACTAGAAATTTTTAATAATATTCTCGAAATCTTTGGTGGATAATTTTCCTTGTGTGAAAGATTATAAAACATATTTTGAGAACGGGGTTAAAGCAGCCTGTTCTAACATTTACAGAAGAAATCAAACAAGAAATCGTGTTAACATTGACCTATTTCATTGGGTTATTAATTTTTTATTTTTTTTTTGGAGGGGGGGATTAAGATAAAATCTTTATCATTAACTCAAATTATATATTTAAATATTTTTTTCAAGTTAATGGGTCAAGGATTATAATGATTTTAATTAAAAGTACAAAATATATTTAAATATATATATATTTTTAAAAACTATAGAACAACTTTATATTAAACAAACATTACAATTTATCTCGAAAACGGAACTTTTTTTTT
Organism: Nezara viridula; assembly: GCA_928085145.1. Taxonomy (NCBI): domain Eukaryota; kingdom Metazoa; phylum Arthropoda; class Insecta; order Hemiptera; family Pentatomidae; genus Nezara; species Nezara viridula. Next base: position 147,455,700 of record OV725080.1, on the reverse strand, counting down.
TTTGAAGAGGGAAGGATCTTTAAAATGCAGGACACAGTTGTTCATTTGGAACTATATCAGGTCTTGATGACCGTGTCGAAATCTTCAAAACATAATTTATCCCTTCGCTATTCGTTCACTTAAAAAACATTTGAATTTTAAAACATCTCAATTTTTTTTTAGAATACTTGTTTATTGATAAATATTACAATCTATCTCAATTAAGAACACTTATAATAGAATTCAGAGAGCACATTCACGCCATATTTACAGAATCATAAATAAAATAGGTAATAACTAAATAATATACAGCGAAATAAGAACAAAATAAAATATCATAATGAGAGAAGAATATAATAATAAAAAATAAATAAATAAAATAGACGCGGGCATACCTATATACACTATTTACTATCGTCCCAAACCAGACTTGTCTCCCCCACTTGTGGAGAGAAAAGCGAGGCTTCAGGAGATCCTTGCGCTTCTCCCTCAACCACTTTACAGTTATTAAAAGCCAGCGGAGGCTGCTTCCAAAGATACTCATGACTTGAGTGTAGCATCTGGCCTTTGCCAGAACTCCAATATATACTTCTTACAAAAGGTCACTGGACCACTGTTGTTTTAACCCGCGAGGAGGATTGTAGGGATGGGTGGTGCTAGATAGGGACTGCGCTAAGAGATAAGGGCGATGAGTAAGGTTCTGATGAAATTCGAAAAATTTGTCTGAGATAAGATCAAGAATAAATGGGATATTAAATTCATTATGCTGGGTTTTATTGGTTACATAGATGGGAGCATCGGTTGCGTTTGATGTTAAAAAATTTGGTTGTCCCCCACAGGTCTAGTCCGTACGTCCAGATGGCTTTTAGTATTGTCTTGTAGATCAGTAATATGTTTTCAATAGAAAATTTAGATTTTCTATTCAGCATTCTATAAAGCTGGCCATAACGTCGGTTAAGTTCCTGTCTTTTAAGTCTAGTATGCGGATTCGACGTTAGTCGTCTGTTTAAGAAAAAAACAAGTTACCTGTCTACGTCGAAGAAGGGAAGCTGGATTGAGTTAAATAAATGGTTATTAATATTATTAAGTTATTGAAGAAGTTTAACGATTTAAGCACATTATCGCCTCGACTCTTAGCTAAAGTGATTTCATATCATTCTACACCTAACATAGCCTACACTAAACTATCGATATTATGTTGTATTTAAATCATAAGTAATGTACGAGATAAAGAGTACAAGATGCGAGAAAGACCCTGGGCCGGTCTAAATATAAGTCCAGGAAGGCGAGCTGTGACAATGATGAATGAAGTTAAAATTACCCGCGAGTTCTCTACGAGGGCACGGCTGTCACTTGAGTCCGCGAACCGGCTGTCGGGCGGCCCCCTATATAGCCCCCAGGCGAAAATAAATACATAAATACAAAAAAAAAAAAAAAAAAAATACAAATGCATACACAAACCGCCAAAAACCTCATCTTCTAAATACAAAACTAAATTCCCTATATCCTTCAAATTCCCTTTATCTACATAATCCGAACAAATAAAAATAAAATAAATGACAGACCAGTATACTTATTCAGTTAGATGATCTTAATTAAAATAAGTTAAATTCTAAAATTGAATGAAAATGAATTATTATTACCAGTATACCCAAGCAACAACTCTCACACGAGATAACCATCCTTATTCCAAAAGCACTCCATGTATAAGAGATATCAGAGAAACTTATTTATTCGTATGCAAAAAAAATAAATAAATAAAATAAAATAAAACCTGTACCACTAACAACCCATGTCTTTTGGGTTCAGTACAATGTGAGGAAGTACTGTTATAAGGCCAATGGTTGTGCAGGGAGGTGACGAGCCAATATCACGCTCACCCGTCAAATTTCCTCCCAGGGTCGACCCACGACTGGTGAAAAATTACTAGTCATCAGCCAGAGCTCTGGAAGTCCTGGAAATGTATGTTAAAAATTCAAAATATAAAAATCTGTTGATTACTTCAATTACTTTAATTAAAACGTTAAATTTAGGATCAGGAACATCTAGTTTGTCACTTATAAATACGAATAAATTCATAAAATAGAGATCTGGGTTAAAAAAAAACAGTTTATAACCGATTAACCGAGATTTTTTTTTTTTTTTTATAAATAAAATATGTGTTTAGGCCCTAGGACATCTGGCCTAAATAAAACAATAAAAAAAAGTAAAGAAATTATTATTTAAAAAAGCTAAATACAAAAAAATTCTATATACAAAACACTTAAAACTATGTACACTAGGAAAAATTATACTTATAAACTTTTGAGAAATAAAATAATAAACAATAAATTGAGTTCTTCTTTAAAACAAGCTGTGTTTCTACTAACAAAGGAAAGACGAATCAGACAATATAAAATGTCATGTTACATATTAATTTAAATAATAATTAATATGTAAACACATCGTTATCTTATTGTGACTATAGGTACAAATTTACTTGAATAACAATAAAAAAAAATAAAAAAAATAGATGTATTCAGTAGCATTAAGGGTAGGAAGATATTATGATATCCCTAGTGAAGTTTTAATTTTTATTTTCAAATTAAAATATTCAAGAGACGATTTCGTTAATATCGAAACTCGGCGGCCGTCCCTAAAATACAAAAAGAACTATATTATACTTCGGCACTTCAGTTATTATATTTTTTCGTATTTATTTGTTTTACTTTTATTTTTATTTTTCATATAAGCTCTGTTAGACAATTAGTGTATCCTTATAATTAGCAACTCCAATATTCCAGAGAAGGTACAGAGATTTTTATTTTTTTTTTATTTTATTGAAATTTACAACTGTATTACATGGAAAATACAATCAGTAAATGTGACATTGGTAACATGACATGTACAACTTGAAGAGAAACTACCCATTGGTAGAACTCAAATTAAAGTTCTATATTAGAAGGTCCCGAGGCCATCTTCTTTTCAGACGCCTCGGAGGATTATCAGGGATCGAGGAGGAAGCAAGGTTTGAAACGAGAGGATTCGGATGGTTCTGCAGTTTGTTATGGAAGGATAGGTATCTGGATTGGCCCAAATCGGAAACATATGGAACATTATGGTCTTTATAGATGATTTTATTTGGGACAAAGTAAGGAGCGTTGAGGATTTTACGAAGGATTTTGGATTGTAAGGATTGGATACGAGAGGAATTCGATGGTTTAGTGGAGCCCCAAAGCTCAATTCCGCAAGTCCAAATAGGTCTTATTATTGTCATATATATGAGTAGTTTGTAATTGATTGTGAGCTTAGAGCGTTTGTCGCAGAGATTTTAAAATAATATTTAATATTTAAAAAACCAATAAATCGTGAACTGGTTTCTATGGGACTTCTTTGTTTTTTTTTTGTCAATAGGCCATACCTTTCTTCATTTTGATGATCATCTCCTCCTTAAGGTGCGAAAAATAAACCCATCTCCTAGAAAAAAAAATCGAGATTAGATATTTTTTAAAATTAAGATACATCCGCCAATTGTGAAATGTACATATGTTTTGTTCTATTATTTAAAAAAAAGTCCTCTCCTTTATAATAAATTTCATTTACGTATTTTCATATTGTGTTGGTATTTCTGCAACAATGCAATTATTTGATGCAGTCATTTGCACATTCTTACTAGTTTGATCCAATTCCTTAAAAAAACAAAAACATACTGACGAACTAAATATGCAATTGCATCGAAACGTGGCCCCTGTTTATAAGATTCCGCTTGGAATATGCTTGGTACGTGAAGGCTGCTTTCAGTTTGTGGGAGCCGGATGCTTCTAAGAATAGGCAAACATTCTTGCATTGTGTATTCTTGTTAATTATTTCAGAGCAGTGCGGAGCGTGTGAATAGGTCTGGGAATTTGGCCTTCTATCTCGGCTAACAGATCCAATACCGATTGTTGCAATACCAACTCCTTGCAATTTTATTAAGTGGTATTTTCATTGCTTTAAAAATAAAAATAAAAAAAGTATGAATAGTATTTTTTTTTTTGTCTGCTAATTATGTAAAAATTGTTTGTTTTATGGCGTATCCGCATACCAGGTAGGTAAATATGAAATATGGCTCTAGTTGTTAATGTAGTTACCGTTAAACCGCATTATTGGCCCCATTTTGTTTCTTCGATAGCTGGCGAAGATTTTCAACACGCAACTATACAATAAGTTTTCTATAACAACAATGTTTTAATAATGTTGTTTGTGTCGAGTTATGTACCTAAAATCCGCCATTTCTAAAGAGTATCAGTTTTCTTATTCAAAGAAAACATCTGCAGAATCGAACCGAAAGATTTTCTTTACGATAAGCATGTTCTTAGTAAATCACAGTGCTTTGCGTGGTTTAAAAAATTTAGAAGTGTCTTTTTCAACGTGAGAAATGAAGAGCATGAAATGTGATTACTAAACGGTATCAACAACAATTAATTGATCTGAATTAATTGAGTGAAAATCAACAAGAATATATATGTGTATATATATATATATATATATATATATATATATATATATATATATATATATATATATATATATATATATAAAAGACAAAATGAACTTATAAACGATTGAGGATTTATTATTGAGGATCCCAATCAGTTGGGAATTATCAGCGCATGGGGCTTACTCACCAGACTTCGTTCCGTCCGGACTAATAGTTATTTCCTTTGATAGCGCTTGCACTCGCCCTGCAGCGCTTCACTTTTTATGAAAATATACCAAAAATGGTTCGTGACATTACAAAATTCTTCACAAAAGGACATCAGTTTTTCTGGAAAATGTATAAATGGATACTATTTCTAATAAAATATTTGTTAACATTGTTATAAAATGAACGTGTATTTTCTTTACGAAAATTAAGGTTTCATTTTTAGACACCCTATTTTACTCTGTATGTACAGAACCTAACTACCTCAACAGGTAATAAGAAAACAATTACTAGTAATTTAATTTAGCCTATGGTTCAGATCGCAAAATATTTCTTTGGGAACAAAAGTATAATAAAAAAGAAATTTAATTTTCGAGAATAGAACAAATTTTTAACTTCCCATCTTAATATCGGAAGGAAAATATGAGGTCAAATTTTCAAATTGCAAACAAATCAACACTTTCTGGGCTATTGCTTACCTCCTGATTATTATCATGATATTGACAATATAATTACGTTTTAATAATATGTATATTTTTATTATTAAAATATATATATTAATTTAATTAGATTTTCTGTAAATTAATATATGAATATTTAAATTGTTAAAAATGTCCATTTATTAGAAAGATATCTTTCTTTATTCTTAAATTTTAAGGATACTTATTGTCATTATTAATATTCATTTATAATAATATCTAATTAATAATTAGGCAATGGAGCATATATATTTCTTGTTTATTTTATGAGCTGATACAAATCTCATAGGTGAAATTATTTGCCCCCTCATATCATGGTATTTTACAAAACCGCTTTACCAAATACATTACTCCATTTTGGTTACGAAATTTCGCATTCTCTCAAGAGTTCCATTGTTTCGAAATTTTCACATTCTCTTCTCATTCTTATCATTGAATGTGGTGCGTTTAATACTGTTTTGTAATTTTTTTTCTTCTCTCAAACTGTGATGCTCATATCTAAGTTTTCTATTTTATTATATTTATTTATAATTAAATGATATATACATAAGTGGTCTCATATCGATGACGGACTTTTTAAATGGTTGTGAAAATGCCAGTTTTTATGCAATGTAAACCAATTCTGAGGATTTTTTTCATGAGTCAACCTGAATATTCTTTCATAGAATTATCAAAAACTGTTTGAGTTGAACCTATAAAATAATAATTGACTTTTTCTCCACTTTCTGAAAATTTCAGATGCCTGTCTTTGATATGAAACCATTCATATATCTAAATTATCCTCTAGGAACATCTTATATGTTTTTAATCATGATAGCATTCAGCAATTATCTATCTATATATATATATTAGGTGATAAAAATGTTACTTTCCGATTATGTTTTTAGAAGTGTTTAAAATGATTAACAATACGATATTGAAACTCGATTTCAGGGCCAGAGATCTATATTCTAGCAATATTGGTGTGATTTGTGTTATAAGATGTAAAGTATCGATTGGATACTATGGCGTTCTAGACAATATAGAATTCATCGATGTCTGGTCCGCGAAGACAAAATGGTGGGAGTTGCTGTTGGGTCTGGGTTGCGTCAACCCTGCCACTTTCTCTGCTGTCCCCATGGTTCTTGCAAAAGTCCCAACCAGCTACCTGTACCGTTTGGGTACATTGACCAAGGTTTATGCCAAGCCCGTTATGTGGTTTTGTTAGGGTTTCACACTGACCCATTGGGTGTTTCCGAGGTGCCTTTTCAATGTTACGTACATTCCGTAACGTTATCTTTTGAATTTTTAATGACTTTTATTAAAAAGTTGTTATGTTCTTATTGAACACATTACATTATCGAACTCTTAATATCAATGAATACAATACAATAGCTCCATATAATAAGTTATATTATTATATTTTTAATACAATTATACTTTGAATAATAATTAAAGCAAAAATATTGTTAAGTATGAATTATCGTAATAGCTTTTTACGAAGATGATGGCGATTTTAAGATTGTGAGGGTATTTGGCACGGGCGATAGTATTTTCCAAACTTATGCTTCTCTTAACCTTATGTTAAACCTGAGTATCAAATAACATCACTATGTTAGAATAAATCGAAACGTGAATGTGCTATTTCAATATATATATTAAAGAACTATTAATTATTCAATACATTAATTTATAATTAATTTTTTGATTATAAATAATGAATTATGTAACGCTAATGAGTTTATTTTTCAACGAATAATCAATCATTTTTTTTTAAATATTACAATCTGTCTCAATTACGGGCATTTATAATAGTTTTCAGATAGCACTCACACTCTATGTACTATAAATAAAAATTAAAAAAAGTTTACTAATAAAAAAAAAAATTCGATTAATCAAGATAACAACTTAAATACAAACATACTTTTATACTATATTTACAAAATTCATGCTCTCAGAAAAATTCTAAAGTAAACCTTTTCCCCTAGTCATGGAAGGAAACGTAGGACTCTAAGAGATCCCAGCGCCTCTCACTCAATCGCATTACTGGTAATAAAGACCAGTGGAGGCTAAATCAATAATCTAATATATGTTTTATAGACAACATCTTTTTATTTATTTATTATTATGAATAAAATTTGCCCAACTTTGACTTGTATCCCTAGGTGGATCTACCTGTTGTTTTTTTTTTGTCGTTGGTCTATATTTGTTAATGTGAAAAATCTAAGTTAAATACTTAAACAATAACTAAAATACATATGCAGCTACTAAATACAACCATGTCTTATTAAAAAATATTACTGTTCGTGTAATTACATTTTTAATAGGACTTTAAGGATCACTTAAACATAATTTAATTTAGCTAGTTAGCTTTTATTTTTGTTCCCAAGTAATTATCGTTATATTTACAAAAAAGCATTCTTTCGAACTGAAACAGCTCAAAAAAAAAAAAAAAAAAAAATTAAATCGTGGATCCTCTAATGTTTTTATCCCTTTACTTCCAAAGTCCAGTTAGCATTCGTTTGTACTTTAAGTGATAGGCCACTATAAGGAAGCACTGAGTGAGGAGAGCTGTTGTATTTCTTAAGAACGAAGTAGATTTACGAAGTTCCAGATTATCCAAGCACTTTATTAAAAAGAATACACCTTATCTCTAGGTTCCTCCAGCTTATGTCGCCAAGAAAATTTAGATTTAAAAACGGCTTTTATAAAGTTGAATTCAAGTTATTCCTAACTCTTTTTTTGTTTTTCATTGATGAAGAAAGCGACAAAACCATAGGCCTTGCTCGATAATTGATGTGGAGTTGAAATCAGCGATTATTATCCAGGAGAGGTATGCTCAAGATCTCAAGGCCGGGCTGTCCAATGGTTATCCAGGGTGTAATTACCAATAATTCTGGCTCTTCTGTCTCTTATTATTAAGCGTTTATCCTCTTATTGGAATAATTCACTTATAAATATCTCTCTAATTCCATTTTGATTACAATTTTCTTTTATATTTTTTTTTCTTCTTCATGAACTTTTAGTTTTATTTGAATAACTTAATTCCATTCGCCTCTAATGGCTTCTGTCGAATATTTAAAGAAAAAAATGTTTTGGCTGATAAATTTATAATAATATATTTTAATATGATTTGTAAACCTTTTTGTTTTCTTTATCGGATTTTTGTTTTTTAAGCAATATGTAAATATTTAATTGTTTCTATTAAAGAACTAACAATTCAATTCAATGTTAATCTTTTTTTTTCAAAGATTAAATTCATGAAGCCTCGAAATATCAATATTCTTAATGATATTTCAATATATTATACTAAATGTATCAATATTATTTGATATGAGAAGGAATTAGTCGAGGGTGCGGTCAAAAAAATAAAAAAAAATTAAAATATATAAATAATTTTAATTAAAAATTATTTATATATTTTAATTTTTTTTTTTTTTTTTTTTGACCGCACCCTCGACTAATTCCTTCTCATATCATATCAACGGTCAACCATCTCTACATCATTATCAATATTATTGTTTGATACTTGCATCCATTTACTTTGAAAATATTAAAAATATTTAGGTTCTTTATATATCAAAATATATCTTTTATAAAATTATTATTGAATATTTAATAGATGACCGTTGCATCATAAAGGAAGGAGATGGTCCGGGGTGGCGGTCATAAATATGCTAAATAGTGACAAAACTATTTTATTACAAGCCAACGTTTAGACCCGACTTTGCAAGTCTTCGTCTGGGAGGCGTGTTCAGCAAGGAGTTTCACTTAAAACAGAGTGAAACTCCTTGCTGAACACACATCCCTGAAGAAGACCTGCAAAGTTGGGTCGAAACGTTGGTTTTTAATAAAATAGTTTTGCCACTATTCAGCCTATTTATGACAGCCACCCCGTCTCCTTCCTTTAAAATTATTATTATTTCTTTGTAATGTCTTTTTTTTTTAAAATAAATGTTGATACTTAATAGGTTTTTAGTTAAGTATTCAAAATTGTCCTCCATGCCTTATATTTCATTGTTATTTTATTTTTTTCATTTTGTATATTCGAGCAAAATAGATGAATTTTTTGTGGAAAAAATATCTAATACAAGTTTCAATTTAATTTTCTTAATAAATAATACTTTTTTTGATAAAAAATATATGTATGGCATTATATCACAAACATCTATCATCCTCGGAATGTGAAAGTAAATTATTGTTTTTATAAGTTAAACTGGAACACTTTCTGATAATTTTATTGCATAATTTATAACTTGAATCATGGAAAAAAAATACTAGAATTGGTTTAAAAATTAAAAAAAAGACAGATGTCCGTTTTTGATATGAGGCCAATCATATAAAAAGTTATTAATAATAAATCATACTAATAGACTTCAATTCTATGTTAATCCTATTCCCTTTTTTGTAAGTTTAAAAATTATTTAGGACAGAAAAATCGATTACAATCCAATATAATTAATGTATTGATATTATTGTTCGATATTTGCATTCATACTCTTTGAATAGATTAAAAATGTCGAGGATCTATTTATATCAAAGTTTCAACATAGATATATCGAATGACTGGTTCGATATTATCGAAAAATACTAATATGTCACCGTGTCTGTCCGTTTTACAGAGGTTTCACTGTATATTATTTCAATACTGAAAAAAATAATAATACAAGTCACTCCAGGATTTAATTTTTTTTTTTGAGGGGAGACTTCAGCCCGAAAGCCTTTTTTTTTTTCATAAAACTAACGATAAATACTTGAAAAAAAAAAGAAAGAAACTAACTACCTATATGAAATGGTGTTTAAGTGATTCGTAAAGTCCTTTTAAATGTAATTACACGAACAATAATAATTTTTAAATATTTTTTTCCATAAAACATGTTTATATTTTACCATTTGGGGGAGGGGGGGAGGCTTCAGCCCCAAAGCTCCCCTTCGTAGATTCGGCCGTGATACAAGTTAGCACAACGGAAACTTTCTCGGAGGACTGTTGCTAGACATAAGGTTTACCTATGAGATCGGAAGGTAACCTTCGTAATCCACCTACAGAAGTAAGAAATAATACCCGATCCCTTCAAAGAGATTTAGTTGACAACTTGTCAAGTCTCTAATAATAAAGACGGAATATTTATAACCCGGTAAAGGACAAAGCCTCAGGTCTTAAGTTGTAGTAATCCTCCCTGCTAAGGCTCAGCGACCATCATGTGGAAGAAGTAGTAAAACAAAGGGATCCTATAACTTGGAGGGGAGAAGACTAGGAATTATTTCAATATGTAAATATATATATATATTTTTATATATATCTTTTTTTTTTTTTTGAACAATACATAAAATTAATAAAAGGTAGATGTCAAACAAAAAAACATCATCATATTTTGACAGTTTTATTGATGCTCAGTTTTTATCTGTATTTACGCATCACATGCATTTGGACTTTTAATTACACGATGTATTTAAAGGAATGTTATATTTTTACATATTAGGATTGATAAAGTACTAACAAATCTTACAGAAATAACACTGGACAAATAAATAAGAAAAAAACATTATGCTGTCATTAATTAAGAGCATAAGTGCTGACTACTCATACAAATTTTGAACAAATGAACATTTACGTTTTTATTTATTTATTTTATTTATGATATCTACTACTGTAGTACAAATAAAAATAAATTCAGTAAATGTGAACACAAGAATATAATAACATGAAACCACTTGTTGAGAAACTACTCACTGGTAGCACCCTAAAAATGTATTTACAAAAAGAGATCTCGAGGCCATCTTCTTTTCATTCGCCTCGGAGGGTTGTCAGGGATTGAAGCAAGATTAGAAACGAGAGAGTTTTGATGGTTCTGAAGTTTGTTATGGATAGGGCCAGGTGAGAAACATAAGGAACATTAAGGTTTTTATGGATGATTTTATTTGTCCGTAAATCCAAATAGGTCTTATGGTAGTCATGTATATGAGGCTTATGTTATTAACTGAAAACTTAGAGCGTTTGTTTAGAAAGTGTTGGAGTAGTCGGAAACATCGAACGGTTTCTTTAGTCGTTTAGACGTTTGACTAAGAGGAGTCCAAGCCGTTTTTATTAATTTAGATTTTTTTTATCCTTGTCCCCCAATGGAAATGGAAGCACCTATGATTGAGGAGTCTGAAAAAATATTTTCGCTTGATTTTCTTACACCTCATCCTTTATCTAGCTATAGTGTCCTTTAAAAAGCAATGTTTTTGTATCCTCCACCGCCGGTACATTTAAAATTGTCTTATAAGTAGCGATGTCCCTTAACTAGAGAGCTCCTTATCTATAGGTTTCACCCTATTGGTGCGTTGAAATTATTGCGTTCGTTATTAGCTCTACTAACCCAGGTGTAGAGAACGGAGGTGTGACAAATGAAAGAGGCGAGTATAGATATATAGAGAGAAGAGGGTGACGCCATTCGCCATTTATCACATTTACTCCATCACCGGTGAGTGACAGGTTTCGGCTCTTGATCATCATGAGAGGCTCTTCGGCATCCATCAATCTATTCAGCGGTGGATATCTCGATGCCGAAGGAATTCCTTCCTCCGAAGGAAGGCTAGGGGAGGAATATCATATTTGGTATTGGTGAAATGCCTACGTGACAGAATGCAGTTAACATTAAGAAACCCCGCGGCACGGACAGTTGGCACGGACGAATCCAATGAATTATGTCATTGGAATTCGACTGTTTTGTAACGCACCCGAGGTTTTTAAAACATATACCCATTAGAAACCATCCGTTGTATGTCAGTATGGCGTAATAGAAATTTCTATACTGAATATTAAACGCTCTATATTTTCTAATAACATTTTAATATTTCGAGGCAGTACAACCATAAGAATGAGTTCGTCCTCATCTTATATAGTCGCTTTCTCAATCTTCTGATGTGTCATCACTTTCATTTTGGTTTAGACAACTTAGTGTTTACGCCGTATTATAAAAGTGAAATACTTTTGGAATCAGATATTGCTAAGATATATACAATTATGACGTGCACTGATGATGACGCAGAAGCTTGGGTAGAAACGATTGCAACAATAAAAATCTTAAAACGCTGCAAATTATTTCACAATGGTTTATTATTTCCAAACAATTACACATCTAAAGTAACATTACCTTCCTAGTGACAAAGAAAAAGAAATAAAAGATGATTCCAATAATTGGACTAAACATTTTTTTTTAATCATTAGTAATATGCTAAAAAAATTAGCATTACTTCAGTAACACATTCAAAACTAAAAAAACAAAAATAAAGGATATAACCTTTGCAGTAGAACATATAGAAAACAACTAGAGACAATCTATTTGATGCTAATTGTCAGATTTTAACGATTTTTTAAAGAAATTCCGTAAACTTTTAAACAAACATTTTTTTAAGGAAATATAATTTTACCATCCCTCGTGACTTTTTTTCGAGCTTCTTTTCGTTTAAGTATGTTATATAGATAAATTTGAAGGGCATCGAGAATAAGACTTTAACGAAGTTTCATTGAAATCGGTACATTCGTTTAGGAGCTACAGTCTATAGCAACGCAGATTTTTTGAAAGGAAAAGGCGGATAGAAATGTCGATGAAAGAGGATCATCCTCGAGTAACCTCTAATTTTAAATCCAAATTTGAAAAAAATTAGGTCTTGTAGTTTCGGAGAAAACTTGCGGGCGGCGGACGGACAAAAAATGTTTTATTCGTTTTTCGAATTCTACGTATGCATGCAACGTAAAACCTCAAATTTTGAGATGCGGTCAAGTTTTTGATTTTTTTTGTTCGATCACAATGGTTCATTGTTGAGAATAATAAACCAAAAACTGATTGCGTTCTGACAATTTATCGCCTGTATATATTTAAAATATCACATTTATATGTAAAATAGTAGACTAACAGTGATATGTAATAACTAAATGCAGAATAAATGCATAATTTACTGGAACTGACCACAATTGAAAAGGCATCAATATTCATACTGAAGAAAACGGGTGAGTGCATAAACGCACAAGAGGAAGGTTATATTGAACTGATTAGAAGGGATGAGTAAATAAAAAAAAACTAGTAAATACTAAAAAATTAAAAATACATAATAATAGGGGTATTCATGCACTTGTAAATGCTCAATGTGCTAATCTGCTAAACTGTTTAAAGTAAGGTTTTGCCTGTACTGTAAACTAAGTTTGAGAGTTCTTGATTAATTTACTAACGTTTTGATTTATTTTTAAAATGCCAAAGCGAAATGAAGAGTGAATCAGTAACAACAAAACCTTACAATAACCTTCTTCGTGCATTTACGAAGTTAGCAACCCTTTACAGGACCCTATTATTTTACACACTTTTCATAAATAATTTTCTTGAATTTACACATTTAAGAGGTTTACAATATTTCCTGAATACCCCTAATATAAAATATGTTAAATAATTAAATAAAAAAATAAATTAATGAAGAAATACAAAAGAAAATGTTCCAAAGTATATATAAAATCAGCTGTTTAATATAACCTTCAGTTTCCTTTATTATGTATTTGATTTGATTAGATATCTTTACTAAAAGTATTTATTTTTCTGTCCCAATGATTCCGGAATTGGCGAACGTTGGCAGGATAACTGTTTACCTATATGTTAAAGACTCAGGAATATATAGCTTGTATTTTTCATTTATATACCAAAAAAAAAAATTTAATAATCAATAAATACTATTTAAAAATTAAAAACTAAGGTGTCTGATTTATACCACATGATAAAAGTGAAAACATCAACAAGGCGATATTAATAGTATGTAATATAAATTATAAATAATCACTCATTATAAAGAAGATGGAATGCTGAACAATTCCCTCAATTACAGTATGCAGGTCAGATTTTTAGTTTCTGAAATATTTTAAAATTATATCCAATTAATGAAGAGAAGAATAGTTGGGGTGCTCAGTCAAAAAAGGAAGGCAAAAATAAATTATAATATTTATTTTATTTTATTTTTTTTATTTATTTATTTATTTTTTTTTTTTATATCCAATTAAGCTCGTTAATTGGTTTTCGCATATTTTTTTTTCTCTATTTTTAGCCTGCCTAACACGGTTTCTTGTTAAGATACAATTTTGAATATTAGGTCTTTACAAAGGGGATGAAATGATGAACATTTTTCTTGCTAACAATATGTAGATCTGAGTTTTAGTTTCTGAGATATTTTAATCCATATGCAAACACTTCAATTAGTCGACCTCAGCCGACATCACCCTTAGCGTTACGCTTCAACCTAATTCATTCTATTTTAATATAATATAATTCACAATCCACAAAAAAGGTGCAAAACGCGCCTAACCGATATGGGATAAATTGTGTTTTGAAGCGTTCAAGGCGCCATCAAGACACATTCCAAAGGATCTATACAGAGCAGTGCGTTCTATAGCCCTTACAAATAACTTTACCCAAAAAGTCCCGTTTTCGAGAGATAATTTTTGTCGAAAGCCTCTTATTAATTGATCTGGTTCCTCTGGGGTGCTTATCATGTTTTGTTCAGGTTTTAAATTTAAATTATTGCTATTTATGAAAATTTTCCACGAAATAGAAAATCATGGCTTGATTTTACAAATTATTGTAATTTGGTTTTCTACACTTTTTCTTTTCTCTTTCAGCCTCTCTAACTCGGCGTCACGTTAAGATTCAACTTTCAATATTAGCTCATTTCAAAGATGATTAAATGATGAACATTTACCTCTCTACCAATATGCAGTTCATATTTTTAGTTTCCATATACAAAAAATAACGTAAATCTGTCGGCTCAGTCTAATTTACTCTCCCCAATAAAGTACAAGACTAAGGAAGTTTTCATTTCAGATAATGAAATAACTCTAATATATCCAGACTCGACAATTATTCTAAACCTTCTAAGAAACATGTAACTGCTAAAACATGTAACTGCTTAGTGCTCTCGACCAATCTCCGCTGGCTTTAGTACCAGTGACGCGGTTGGGAGAGTAGCGCAGGGTTCTCCTGGAGTTTCCTCGCCTGATTGTATATAGGTATGCATGTGTTTTTTTTTTTTTTTCCTTAGTTTTAATTTTCTTATTTTTTAGGTTATTTTATTTTATTGTCTATTGTATATACTTTTGATTATTATTTTGTTCTATTTATTTTATTTTTTTGTACATATGGTGTGAATGTCATCCTACCTCACTATAACCAATGTCCAACAGACAGATTGTTATAATACTCAATAAAGAAAAAAAAAAAAAAAAAAAAAAACTGCTAAAACAGTCAAATCTCACTGAACTTTACATCTTACTTCATCGTCTTTTTTTTTCAGAAATAGAAAATAACTTTATTCTGGGACAAAGTCCCTTTTGAATAACCAAATAGTACATAATTAAAAGACTATGTCCTAAATAAAACAATAATAAAAAAAGAGAAAGTAAAGAAAATATTAGTTAAACAAGCTATATACAAAAAAAAAACAAAAAAACTCTATATTATACAAAAACTTAAAACTATGTACAGTAGGAAAAATTATAATTATACACTTTTGAGAAATAAAATAATAAAAAATACATTGAGTTCTTCTTTAAAATAAGCTGTGTTTCTGCTAACAAAGGAAAGAAGAATCTGACAATATAAAATGTCAGAGTATTTAAATAATGAATAATATCTAAACACATCATTATCTTATTGTAACTATAGGTACAGATTTATTTGTATAAGAATAAAAAAATAAAAAAACAAACAATAGATGCATTCAGTGGCATTGAGAGTAAGAAGATGTTGAATATTCCTAGTGAAGTTTACAGTAAGGAATAGTACTATCATTTGATGATGAATGATATAATATTTTTCATACGTTATTCTGTAATCGGTTAACTAAGACTCAATTTCTGATTATAACTTTGCTCAATTTTATTTTTAATATCAATAATTACATATAATGTTGTTGGATTGATCGATCCCCGACGACAGGTGGGCGAGAGGAGTAGGTGAAGATTTCCAATCGGTGGTGATTATAATGTGAGAAGGTGGGAACCCTCATAAGGTCGACTTGTAGACGAAATTCTTAGAAGAGCAACTACAGCGCCCTTGGGCATCTTACAAATTTAGCCTCGGTTCTTGCACCGGCTTCCATTTCAACTGAACCTTTGTTTGCTTTATTATATTTCTTTTATTGAAATAATATTTAATCAACATTTATCGAAAAAAAGTATTTTGATTTAAGATTCTTCAGTTACATTTTTTTTCGAATTTTCTAAGTTTTGATATATTTATTTTATTGGATTGGCACATAAGTCGTATCGATTTTTCAGAGTGAAATAAAACTCAATGTATTACAGACAAAAAATTATTTTAATCTACAGTATATTCACCATTATTTATTATGATTTCTACTCATCTTTCCACTGACTGCATAATGCCATGTTCATAGAATATCTGGAGTTTATTGTTAAAAAACTGATCCAAGTGTTTTTGATAACCTCTTCCTTTTGGAATTTCTTTTCGTTCATGGAGTTCTGCAGAGACCGGAATAAGTGGCAGTCATCCGGAGCTTGGCCTGGTGAAGAGAGAAGTTGGGACAAAAGGTCCCACCTAAGGCTCAAAAAATTATTGCTTGTGACCAATGAAGTGTGGGAGGCCTAGCGTTATCTTGGTGGAACGCAACACCATTTCGATTTGCCAATTCGAGGCGTTTAATTTTAATTGATTGATCCAATTTTGTTAATTGTGAGCAGTACAGAGTTGAATAAATTATTTGTCCTGATGGCTCATAAAAAATATCAACCTTGAAATCTCACCATATGGAAAGCATTATCTTCTTTGGATGCAATCCGAGTATCGACATTCTTCTAGGAGCCTCATTAATAGGTCCCCATGATTTTCTACGAACTACATTATCGTAAAATATCCATTTTTCATCTCCTGTTACTAATACTTTCAAAAATGGGTTGTTTTGTTCCCGTTTCCTTAGTGAAGCATAAACAGAAATGCGTGTTGCCTAGAAACATAGCCGGAACTTGTGCAAATGATTTTTTACGCTTGTGTGCGACACATTTAGGGCCATAACAATCTCTCGCACTGATTGGGTGGGATTTTGATCAACAATGGCCTTAATATTGTTCGTTTCAATTTCATGTGGGCGACAAGACCGTTGTTAAGCATCATTGATGTCAAAATTTCCTGAATGAAATTTGGCAAACCAATCTTGACAGGTGTGTTCGGTTAAGGCATCATACCCATAAATACTGCATTTTTTTCTATAAGCTTTATGGTTGCAACACGATTACCTTTTTTTAAAATGATACAATAAAATATGCCGATAATAAATGATATTTTCTTCCATATTCACAGTGCAATAGCAAACACAATACTAAGGCTAGTTTCAACAAGAGTTAACAGATATAGTTGTTGACATATTACAGACAGGATAAACAACTACCTTAGGGATTAATTCATCAGATAAGAACTTGTATCATAGTGACATAAAAATAAACAGAAAAACCGAAAGGACTTATTTGCCAACCCAATATTTTACATTATATTTGCAACTGCGTTACAACGCATCTAGCAAATGTGCTGTCGTTCGTTTTGTCTTCTTATTTCTTTATGGTTATTTATATTGTGAGCAGATTTCTTTAAAACTGCTTTTTTAATCTTCTTTGAGGCTAACCGGGTAATAGGTAGGAAGAAAGAGAGAGGGTAAGTAGAATTTGGATTTGGGTGATTAATAAGTTGAATAGTGGAATTGATTTCGAAATCAGTTGAACTGGCAGTCAACAGTATCATTAGACAATATATAAGAAAACGGAACTTAAAAAAAAAATTAACAATAGCCACATAGTACAAAGATACGAATGTCTTTGTTAGAACTGAGATGAATAAGTTCTAGGATTCGAAATATCAGATTACTTCCCCACGTTCTGAGATAAAAAAAGAGAGCAATATTTATGTTAGTATCTTAATTTATTTAAAACTCTTCTAGTGTTACAGAATAAAATTTAAAATTTGATTCTACGATTTGCTAATTTCCTTTCCTTATGTCCTACATTTGTATGCTGATCTTCCTCGTATTTCCTTCGAATTCGGCAAGGCCATACGGCCTCCTCCTCTTTTTCCATTTACCTGAAGATAATAACCTGGGGCGTGAAGAGCCTGCTGTTGGAGGCGTAGGACGGTTCGGTTCTTGATTGGCGTTAATGACTTTACCATCTGGCCCCTCGAGTAAACGGATACACCCTCCGAATTCCTAACCCCCTGCACCACTTCAGAAAAAGTGTTCCAAAAATCTTACACTGCTGCTTCATGGAGAACCGTTTTTCGATATTTTTAAACTGCGACGTTGCAATGATATAGAATTTAAAGTTTTTTTTTTTAAGTAAAAATAATTTCAGTATAAAAGGGAAAACGCTGAAAATTAGTTAACAATGGTTTATTATTTCCAAAAAGTTATATATCAAATGTAACACTTAATTTCTTGTCACTAAGAGGAAAATCAATAAAAGGGGATTGCTAATATTTATCTGAATAATTTTTTTTTTCATCATTAGATATTTGCTACGAAATTTAGACAATCTCGATTCCTTTAGTTAATGTAATACGTTCCAAAAAAAAAAAAAAAAAAAAAAAAAACAAAGGATATTCTATGCAGTAGAACATGCGATGTGGTAATTGTTCAGAACACCATATTCTTCGACCAAATCCTTCGACTTAAACGATTCTTTTTTTATTCTTCAGGATAATTCGTGAACTTTTTAATGGGTGTATATACAACATCAATGGTTAACAAAAGTGTATAATTTTTGAGTTTTTCAAAATATAATTTCATCATCTCGTAACGTTTTTTCCAGTTTTATTTTTTTTATTTTATTTTTTTGTTAAAGTATCATATATAAATAAATTTTAAGAACTTTGAGGAGAAGAATTTAGCGAAGTTTCATTAAAAGCAGTTCAACCATTATGGCGCTGCAGTCTATAGCTTCACATGTTTTTCGGCCGCCATCTTGAAAGAAAAGGGCGTATGGTAATTCTGAGTTCCGAGAATAATTCCAGGGTCCCTTTTGACATTGCTAATAAATCTCAAAACAGCCGGTTCTGTGGCCAATACTCACAGAAAAACTGCAGACGCGGGACGGAAGATTTTTTTTTTTTTTCTTAAATTTACTTCAATAATTTCTACGTAGCTTGAAACGTAAACCTCGAATTTTGAGGGAAAAGCTAATTTTTTTTTATAGACCTATATCTATTTCAATAAAAAAACAAAGCGACAAAAGGTGGACATAGAGATTCGGTGAGTAGGACGAATTATCTCAAATGATAAGGATGTTTCCAACAGTTCCACGAACAGCTGATTACCGCGACACAATTCCAAATGGAGAGCACGGGGAGAAACGTTACACCATTGGAATGAAGAGCATTTCCTAGTTCGATAAGTAAATAGGTAACTGTTCAATTGGGCCCATCAAAAGATTGAGGGTAGTAGAATGATATTGTGTTTAGGAATGACGGTAGATTCGTCAGCACTGTTGTTTATCTTGAATAGTTAAGGTATCTGCTTTAGGTGAAATCTCGAACTCAGATAAGAGTAAAAATCATAAATCGATAATAAAGCAGCAAAAGATATGTAATGAACTTGCCAATACTAATATAAAAACGCTGCAAATTATTTCACAATGGTTTATTAATTCCAAACAATTATACATCTAAAGTAACATCACTTCGTAGTTACAAAGAAAAATAAATAAAAGGTGATTCCAATTATTGGATTGAACTTTTTTTTTTTAATCATTAGTAATAAATATGCTACAAATAATAGCATTACTTCAGTAACACATTCAAAATTTAAAACCAAACAAAGGATATAACATTTGGAGTAGAAAATATATATAAAAAAAAACGGAGACCATATCTTTGCTCGTAATTGTCCGATTTTAACAAATTTTGTTTCCTGATTTTTAGAAAATTTCGTTAACATTAAATAAATCATATACAATGTAACCCAAAAAGTGTAAACTTTTTGAGTTATTCGGAATTTAATTAACCATCCCTCGTAACTTTTTTTCCCGCCTCTTTTCGTTGAAGTATGTTATATAGATAAATTTAAAGGGCGTAGGGAAAATGACTTTAGCGAAGTTTCATTGAAATCGGTACATTCGTTTAGGCTCTACAGTGAGTCTATAGCAACGCAGGTTTTATATCCAAATTAGAAAAAAATCGGTCCAGTAGTTTCGGAGCAAATGCGCTGACGGCGGACGGACAAACAAAATTTGATTCGTTTTTCGAATTCTACGCATTCTGAAACGTGAAACCTCAAACTTTGAGAGGGGGTTAAGTTTTTGGATTTTTTGGTCGATCGATATTATTGAAAATAATAAACCAAAAAGTATATTTTATACTTCATTTGTTTACTATTCAGTTTAAACAATGTAATTTAAAATGTGTATCTTTGAACATATCTCTAAACTTAAAATTTTGAAATTTGATAGAGCTGGACGAGCGGGAGGATTCGGAGTAGTGTATAAATTAATTTTTAATGAATCTAATGCCCTTCGATTATTAGTTAGTCTCAAATATTTTCCGCCTCCTGAAACAATAGCCTATGTAATCCTTAATATAACACAAACTTATATTATGATAAATATTGTATAATATGTTGTCCTAAGTATCATTTGCATACATTGAAATTGTCTTTATTATTAAAAAAAAAAAAGTTATTCATCTAACCCTTGTATACTTGCTATTAAACTAAGCTATATTTATTGGCACCTTTTGCTTGTGTTCATTTCAATACTAGTCAATAGTCATATTTCTGTATATAGTTATTTCATATGAAATAACTGAAATATTGTACACGTCTGAAATATTTGTCAGCAAATTATGTACATTCTACAAACATAAATGTTACCCTCCTTCCCCTTTAACTATGTTTACATACCTTTTGCTATCTTAAAAAGGACAACTGGGAAATCCTCTACCCCTGACATTTTTACTTACCTATCAAACATGGGTCAGTACATGAACAACCTCAGTGCTCAAACCACGGTTAGTAAGAGAAAATATCACAAATTTATATAAATGGATTATATACATTATTTTTGATTTTTAATTTTAATATGTGTATTACAATAATAGTTAAGATTCATGTGCCATCAATCACTATAGTTTATCCTTTATAATTAGCGGTCGTATACTATTATATCTGTGATTGTAATTAAAAAAAAAAACCTTTTCAGCCCTGAAGATGATCCACATGTTTGGGTTGAAACGTTGGCAAAAATAAAAAAAATTCAAAAAAGACTGCGTCCTGAATATTTATCACCCATAAGATTTTCTTAAGAACAATTTTATTGTTCCTTGGGGACTTTGTCCATAAGCTTGAATTTATTCTATGCTATACATTGTTTTTGTGTTCTCGTCGCCTGTTTTCGCTGATAAAATAAACCTCCCGCGATTCCACCGCTCTTGGAATATCGTTCCAAAGGAAACGTTGTAAGACATTATTTGCCGACCATGAGGGACCCAACTGGCCATCCTAAGTTTAGACACCGAATGCAATAAATTTGCACGGAGTGTTTGATTTGAAATGGCGCCTTGGCCTGCAGCGAGGTACTATTTCCATCGGCACTACTCTGGCGCAGCCTGGTAGCGAGGAGCAGTACTAATGGTCCTGTTGGCATCCCGTCTTCATTATGGTGTTAATAAGGCGAGTGTGAGGAAGACAAGTTAGCTCCGAGCAGTGAACCCTCTCTAAAACTGTTCCGCCTTTGGCATGCATCTTCTGTTCCGCTTGCCGCATTTTTTTTCCTTTTCATTTTTTTGCTGTTTTTTTTTGTGCTCTCTTTCGGTCGCCACGGTGCCTTGCAAAAAAAGATCTGTAATGGATAACGAATGTTGAAAAATTTCAGGATTTTACTTGAAGATATGAAATGAATAATTTTCTAAAGGAATTTTCATGCGCAATCTACGTTTATCAGTCACATAAATGTAATGGAGTTTGATAATATATCAAAAAATCTGGTGTGTCCACTCACACGACTTTCCTGCCTATTTCAGAAAAGTTTTTATATCTTTACATATGTTCATGAACAAACAAAAAAGAATTGAACTGAATTTATTTTCCTGAAAATTGATCAAACAAAAGATTTGAGTACGATTTATTTGATAAACTAAAGCAATGAAACCGACTTAAGGTACCGACTTTTTGCCATAGCTTAGTATTGTCAAAAAATAATTTCTGTTAAAAGTAGAGGAAATAGTGAAGTTTGTGTGATGCGTGCAGATTTTCTTACTTTCACTTAGTCATCTTTATTCTCTCATTTACCACTTCCTGACAACAGGAAATGAACTCGTAATCTTTCATTGGAATAGCTTTAACTTCGTTAATAGTTGTCCAAAATGAACGATTTTTATATGTCATTGAAGGGAATTTCATTACCTTTCAAACGATAGACGGTGTTTTTTTCATTTATTGCGCATGGAGCAACGAATATCTGTCACAGGCATCAGTAGTCAAAATCCTACAAAATAAAAAAAGAAGCAACAAAATCGGTTCAGTAGTTCCCGAGAAAATCTTGGCACAGACCGACAGACAGACAGACAGACCAATGACTAAAAATGTGTTTTCGGACTCAGGGGGCTGTGAAACGTATAGATCCGTCGAAAACCGCAGGTCGGAAATTTGACCCGATTGCAATACTTTCCTTACCTAGTATAGGTAGGAAAGTAAAAATAAATAAATTTAAAAGTTTTCTTTTTTCTTTTATTTATTTATTAAAATTTACAACTGTATTTAATAAATATGCGCAAATTAAGAGTAATGACATGAACAGACTTGTGCAGACACTATACAATGAAAGCACGTCCTAAATAGTTTTAAGTAAGAAGATGCTGAGGCCATCTTCTTTTCCGACGCCTAGCAGGATTATCAGGAATTGGGGAAGAAGCAAGTCTGGAAACACGTGGATTCGGATGGAACTGGAGTTTATCATGTAAGGATTCATCTTGTTTAAGCTAAATCAGCGACATATGTAACATTAAGGCCTTTAAGAATGATTTTATTTGTGTCAAAATATGGGTCATTAAGAATTTTACGAAGGATTTTGGATTGTTAGGATTGGAATTCTATGGTTTGGTGGAGCTCCAAAACTTAACTCCGTATGTCCATATATGTCTTATTATAGTTGTGTAAATGAGTCTTTTATAATTAATTGTAAATTTAGAGCGTTTGTCCAGTAAGTGTTGGAGCAGCGGGAAAGGTCGAGCAGTTTCTTGTCGTTTCAGTCTTGTATGCGGATTCCTGGGAAAAGGGTAAAGGAAATTTGTTGGGATTTATTTTTATTCTCCGGTTTTGAAACCAAATTTAAAAGTATAACATATAAAATGAATTTTGAAGTAGACTTAGCGTACTTGACATAAGTTTTAATTTTATAAATACCTGCAAAATTTGTATAAAATTCATTAATTTTTAATATTACTTCAGTTAGTTAAAAGGGTAGGGTTGGTGAGTAAGGCATTGACCTACAATGCTCAAGGTCACATGTTCGAGTTCAGCTCATTGGTCCATGTTGGCTTCAGTGAATGATCTCAGCTACATAAATAAACAATCACAATATCGTCCGTTTATTGCAAAAAGTCTCTAAGCGCATTTTTGATGTTTGTTAACTTTCATAAATGATTTTATGAATTTTGACATTTTGAAAAAACAAACCCTTATATATATATCAAATATAGTTACAAGAAGGACACAATTTTCTGATTTTATTAAGGAAACATTGTTAAAGGGTCATGATTAGTTAAGGTTATGAAATGTCACTTAGGGCCAGTTGCTGCAACTCAGTAAAGCTTAGATTAAGTGTTATCTATTAAACCAAGTTTAATCTTGATCGGTCGACCCTAGAAAACTTGGTTTAGTCTAAGATAACGCTTAATCTAAGCCTTACTGAGTTGCAACAAATGGCCCTGACTTTTTGTAATAAATTGGCGATATGTTTAAACCCATATACAGCTATTAAATGTGAGAAAAATAATTAAAAATTACCTCTAAAGCTGTTTTGTTCCGGTAATTACTAACCCATAATTGTAATTATTATCTTTTAATTTTATTTAAACTTAAAAAAATCTTTTAAGTAGACCTTAAAGACCTTTACATAATTTTATATATAGTTTATTTCTCTTCTTTTTTTCATTAAAAAAAAAATAAAAAAAAGCTTCTCCCTAAAATGAAATTCTGAATATGTTAGTGCCAGTTATTTTTTTAATATTTTAAAAATTAATAATTCTGTCATTTCATTGGATACAATCAAATATAATAAATGGATAAATGTGTTATATTTTTTTTATAAAATATATATTTAATTCTAGAGAACTCTCATTTAAATAACTTATGCGAGGATGCATTTTACACTTTAATTTATTCATTTCTTGATTTTTATTCATAATATTCATCCCGCTTGAAATAATTGAAACTGAGTCCTCAAAGCTTTATGACAGTTAAGGACAGAAGATAGGCCTAATTTGAGGGCATAAAATTATGCAGATTCGTTGACCCTCGACGTTGATGCGTGGCAGAGTTATGCAAATGTTAAAGATTTAGTATCCCGGGGAAGCCCGGCTGTAGTGGGCGGCAATGTCTAGTTGATTCTCGTTCGCTCTTTATTTCTTAGCTTAAACGCTAAATTATATAATCGATTCATTCAAATTTATTTTAGATATATGGGCGACAACCAATAAAATAGTTGAACGTATACAAATTACTATGGAACCTGTTTCTAACGTGGGACACGAGAGATGCAACTATCAGATTATAAATGCATCTTCGCTGAAGCAATTGTAGAAAAGTATTATTGATGAATAATTTTAAGTGTTAAAACTTAACGATAGTGTTCCCCAAATACAAGGCCAAGACTTGTCTAGATCTTGCTCAAGAGTCTTGCAATTTATTAGCTTATTACTATTTATTAAACATTGCGACTAGCAAAATAGGATTTTGTGTAAAATCTTGAGGCCATAAATTAGTGGAATGGAAGAATTTAAGAGTAATGAAAACCTATACAATGTCACCAATTATTCAAATATAACACCTGGTATGTCCAGCCTCATGACTTCTCCACCTTTTTAACTTTTTTTTTTCATTTTAAAATATCGTCGGTTTATTGCAAAAAGTCACCAAGTAATAGTCCGTAGTACAGACCCATTATTATAGGATTGTTAACACCCGCCTGAAACATCATAAATAGTTTCATCTCATCGTAACCTACAACTATTTTTTTTTTTTTTTACGAAAACTTTAGAAATTGGGCCGTTTTCAGTCTGGAGGGGGACAAACTATGTCTATTTAATTGGGTACTAAAAACTCTTAAATATTCATTTGCTTTCTACTTGGATCGTAAGATAATATGACCACAAAATCTATTAAAAAAAAAAGTGGCCTACAAAAATATTGGGCTGTTTGTCCCATATAACCTGTAAATTTGGGAGTATAGGTCACGCCAATCGGTTCAATGTTTTTGAAGGCCACTTTTTTTCTCGATTTTGTGATCAAATTATCTTATCCAGTCCGCTGGTGTTCCTCAAGGTAGTATCCTAGGTCCTATCCTCTATACAGTTTATACAGCTGACATCCCAACCCATTCCAACACTGTCATCACCACATATGCCGATGACACATGTATCCTATCAGTAAACAATGACCCAGCAATTGCATCCCAAATGCTTCAATCACACATCATAAATCTAGAAGAATGGTGTCGAAACTGGAGAATTAAAATAAACTCCAATAAATCCCACCAAATTACCTTTACCCTTCGTCGTAAACCAACGACTTCCTGTCCTACAGTTTCCTTTAACAATACTCCACTTATCCCTGTTGAGCAAATCCGATACCTAGGACTCCACCTGGACAAACGACTAACTTGGAATCCTCATACTAGACTGAAACGACAAGAAACCGCTCGACGTTTCCGATTACTTCAGCACTTACTAGACAAACGCTCTAAACTTCCCATTAATTACAAAAGACTCATATACTTGACTATAATAAGACCTATTTGGACTTACGGAGTTGAGCTATGGGGCTCCACTAAACCATCGAATTCCTCTCGCATCCAATCCTTACAATCCAAAATCCTTCGTAAAATCCTCAATGCTCCTTACTTTGTCACTAATAAAATTATCCATAAAGATCTTAATGTTCCTTATGTTTCAGATCTGGCCCAATCCAGATACCTATCCTTCCATAATAAACTTCAGAATCATCCCAACCCTCTCGTTTCTAACCTTGCTTTCTCTTCAATTCCTGATAACCCTCCGAAGCGTCTGAAAAGAAGATGGCCCCGTGATCTCCTAATGTAGTCATATCATTAGAGTGCTACCATTGGGTAGTTACTCAGCAAGTGTATTCATGTCATTATATCAATTATGTCCAAATTTACTTGATGTATTTATGTAATACAGTTGTAAATGTCATAAAGAAATAAAAAAAAAAAAAAAAAAAAAATTATCTTATAATAGCCAAAGTTGGTTTCCCTTCAGATTTAAAACGACCCAATTCCAAGAGTTTTCGAAAATTAAATAATTATAGGTTACGATGAGATGAAACTATTTTTGAAGTTTCAGGCGGGTGTTAATAATTCGAATAAAAAGGTCTGTACCACGGACTAGTAAAATTCAATAAACTGTAACGTTGCTATAAAACTGATCCGATTTGAACGATTTATTTCATAATTTTGTCGGGAATTCAATAAACTTTTTAAAAATGTTATTACTACATAGTGTAAAGATATTACTGTCATTTTTCAGAACGGAAAAACCTAACTAAAGTAGTATATGATTAGTAACTATTTTGCCTTAATCTTTTTTTTTTTATCAATATTGGTCTTGGATCAATTAGTCGGTCTTGAGTATTTCTGACAACACTGCTCAACGAAATTTTGTAAAAAAATGTTTAATATATGTACTTGTGTAAACATGAATTAAAAAGGCTTGTTATTTTGTGATGAAATTATCTTACTATCCAAGCGAAAAACAAATGGGTTTTAATGAGTATTTAGTCCCTTATTAAATTAATCCGCTCAATGAGAAAAAGCTCCTCTTTTGAGAATTTTAGTAGACAGAAAAAGTTGTAGGATAAGATGAAGTCATTCATTCATGTTCATGTCATTCATCACGTCATTCACGAAGTTTTTATAGGATGTTTATAATTTGATATATAAAAAAGGGGGGGGGGTGTTTCGTACCGGTGACTATTTACTATCCTATCAAATAAGAGATTTATTATGATGAGCCCTAGACTACTACTAGCGATGGTAGTTGGACGAAACGTATGCATGGCGAGATAGGAGGCATGCAAAGTAGCCGAACCAGAGGACGGCAATATTTTGTTGCTATCTGAACCTTTTAATGGCTCCTCCTTGGAGCGCTACGAGCTGGAATGCCAGCCTCCAGCAAAAACCTCTCCTCCTAGCCCTCGCTCCTTCTCCAGTCCTCTCTTCGACCTTTAGTCTTCTTTCTCCATCCTCCACTATCTTGTACTCATCTCGATGGCTTAGTTTGTCTGGGCTAAGTCCTCGTATCCCTGATGAAGGTTTCTGAAAGTCCAAGTATCTCTCTGAAACTCATGTCAGCTGAAAAAAAAATCTCAGAATACTGATGCTAGATACATTTTGAGAAATGCTAAATATAAAAATAATCGGTGCGGTGCAGTACACTTCTTTCACTTACCACATAGAGTTACTGTGGACGGGGTTAGGAATGTCTATCGAAATATCGATATTTTCCTTCCGATATCAGATATTTTATTGAATATTTAATAGTTGACCGATGCATTATAAAGGAAGGAGGTGGTCCGGGGTGGCGGTTATAAATAGCCTAAATGGTGGTAAAACTATTTTATTAAAAGCCAACGTTTTGACCCGACTTTGCAGGTCTTCTTCAGGGCTAGAACGGGTAAGATACAAAAAGATAGAGAATTGTGGAAATTACATAATATTCAGACAAAAAATGATAAACAATGTGAATAAGCTTATTAAAATTATAAACAGTAAGTACATTAAAATATGAACAGAGTAATCTAAGTTACAAGATCCTAAACTGAAGTAAATAGATGCTAACACAACAATTGTTAGCATCTATTTACTTCAGTTTAGGATATGATCAGAGTAAGCTAAGTAATAAGATCCTAAACTGAAGTAAATAGATGCTAACAATTGTTGTGTTAGCATCTATTTACTTCAGTTTAGGATATGAACAGAGTAAGCTAAGTAATAAGATCCTAAACTGAAGTAAATAGAGGCTAACAATTGTTGTGTTAGCATCTATTTACTTCAGTTTAGTATCTAGTTACTTAGCTTAATCTGTTCATATTTTAATGTACTTACTGTTTAGAATTTTAATAAGCTTATTCACATTGTTTATAATTTTTTGTCTAAATATTATGTAACCGCCACAATTCTCTATCTTTTTGTATCTTGTCCGTTCTAGTCCTGAAGAAGACCTGCAAAGTCGGTTCTAAACGTTGGCTTTTAATAAAATAGTTTTACTACTATTTAGCCTATCTATGACCATCTCCTTCCATTAGATATTTTACCATCGGTAGTATCTAATTCGATATTATCGACTATCGATATTGTCTCTTCCATGTTTTAATATTTTAATTTTTTTTTTATTCATTGGTATTAACAACTGTATTAAATAAAATAAAAATACAACTAGTAACTGTGCACTCAGGGATATAATACCATGAAATCGCTTGTTGAGAAACTACCCACTGATAGCATTAAAATAATAAATTTACACAAGAAGATCACGAGGCCATCTTCTTTCCAGACGCCTCGGAGCTTATCGGGGATCGTGGTGGAAACAAGCTTTGAAACGAGAGGGTTCGGATGGTTCTGCAGTTTATTATGGAAGGATAGGTATCTGGATTGGACCAAATCGAAAACATATGGAACATTAAGGTCTTTATGGATGATTTTATTTGTGACAAAGTAAGGAGCATTGAGGATTTTACGAAGGATTTTGGAATGGATACGAGAGGAATTCGATGGTTTAGTGGAGCCCCAAACCTCAATTCCGTAAGTTCGAATTGGCCTTATTATTGTCACGTTATAAAAAGTTATAAATAAAAGAAAAATGTTTTGAGACCTAACTCGCTAAGTATATATTATGTGGTAATATTTATAATGAAGCTTTTGAAAGATAATTAAATTACCAACAAAACAAAATAAACCATCGAGATCGAACCATTATAGCAATGATACAGCTTATTCTATTTTCTACACCTGTTTTAATTTATTACTTTCCTACCTATGCTAAGGAAATTATTACGATCGGATCAAATTTCCGATATGCAGTTTTCGATGGATCTATACGTTTCTTGATGGACATGTGTAAATATATAAAAACTTTTCTGAAATAGGTAGGAAAGTCGTGTGGTTAAATACATCAGATTTTTCGATTTTATATTTTAATATTTATTTATCATGGTCGATCTAAGGCCGATGAAACAGAATAAATAATTTTCTGCCGTTGAACGAACTCGAATCCGTTGGTTGAGATTTGGAAGTCAGTGTTCTACCCTGAGCTACTCAGTTCCGTCTACTATTCTTCAGGACTGTTATTTAAAAGAAAATCATATTGAAATTAGGATTGTGGATGTTGTTTAAATTGCACCAGATTGGTTAATTAATTTTCGAAAATAAATAAGTTCGCAGATAAATACCCTCTTCTTTCTTAGTCATTCATTTGCAATGCCCAATCTTTATGTTACGAGTTTTTAATAATTGATCGTTTGAATTTTTTAAATCCAAAACTATTCTCTTACAAAGTATAAACCTTTTTTTTTTACAACGCAGTTAAAGTTCACTAAGACCTATAGAGAAAGATGTGAATGATTTACCTGAGGAGGAAGATGTGGTATTTAATTCTGTATGAGGAATATTACCTCCCATTTACATATTGCTTTACATACCCGTTTAACCGCCTAGTTTTCCTCGTTTTGTTTTTTCTTTCATTTTTTTATTTTTATTTTGGGTATGCTTGCGGGCGCTTTCGACTGCACCGGTTTGTCGTCTCGTTTGCGTTGAACGAAAGGAGCTGGCTTTCCATTTTTGAAATGTAATTATTACAAAAAAAAAAATAAGAAGAAAAAACGATTACGGTATTAAATCGTTGTTCTTCAAGGTAGATAAATATCTACCTTCTGCACTGAATCATTTCGCAAATGATCAGTTAGAGGAAACTTACATCACCCTTATCAGATTATATTGTAGACGCTTAAATATTTCAAAAGCTATACTTTGATCGTCGATGACATTATTAAATCGGATAAGTTATGTAACGGTTGGAATAATATTTCTATATTCGACTAGTTTTCCATCTTTATTATAGTAGTTTCAAGTTGGCCTCGATTCGGTAAATATTTTTCGAAATGTTCTTGAACTATTCTGAATTCGCTCCGTACTTTCACAAATAGCTTCCGATTTAGTTCTGCTTTATAGATAGCTCTTCACTTATATTATTAATATAACCATATGTATCATAAAGCTAAAATAAAAATAAATATTGAGATTGGTATGCTAAAAATACCCGAGCGTTGAGTAAGACAGAAGGGCTCAGTCACGGAGAATAGAGCCGGATTATGATGACAGTGTTCAACCTTCTCGTCCTGGGGTCGTATTATTATTGTAAAGGATATTGAACTCACTTGAATCTTTTATGATAAATATTGAACATTTAGTTCCAATATATTTACAAAACTATGTTTATACAATAATCATATAACTTGTGTTGCCTTAATGCTAGACCAAGAAGAGTTTTGGTCTTGCGCAAGAGTCTCACAGTTATCTATTAGCTTATTACTATAGAGATATTACTGTAATGTTTTAGATAGGAGAAATCTAACTAAGCCCGAATGAAAAATTAAAAGAGTTAAATGCAAAAGTATATTGGTTATACTAATTATGTACATATAGTAATTAAAATTGTCAAGTATTAGTAACTATTTTGCCTTAATTTTTATTCAAAATATCAATTTTTTTTTAAGAGTCGTGGTCTTGGTCTTGCAACAGTTAGGCGGTCAAAGTTATAATTTACGACCAAGACCAATTTTGGACAACACTACATATAATTTAATTGAATCGCTTATTTCCCAATTAAATAGACCTGTAATAGACCTCACGATTTAAGGTCCCCTGTGTCCAAATAACCAAGTCCCTCAAAATGGTCTCTGTGTGTGCGTGTTAACAGTCTAGCTCAAAAACGAAGAGTCGTACGAAATTGAAATTGCATATATAAGGTTTTTATATGCAAGGGATGTTGCAGCAACTTTTTCGTCTAATTTTTACTTTCACTTCCACTTTAAAAATCCTTATTTCTGCTAAGCAGAGGGTGGTAAGTGAAAGTTGTGTGATGCAAGCACCGCAACAGTATTTTTTTTATTATGTGCTATGTTTTGAAAATATTGTAACGCCCTTCGACACTGGTTTAGAAAATAGTTATTTGTGCCAGTAGATGAAGAGAGGATAATCAAGTACAAATCCTATATATTATTTCTAAAAGGTGTTTTTTGTCGGTACGCCATAACTTCGTCAATTCTTCATCAAATCCAATGATTGACCACTCATTTTGAAGATATTCTTCTCCTTCACATGCGAAAAATAATCCTATCCCCTCCCAAATTTCTGGTAAAAAGTTATGAAGGAAAAGAAACTTTATTTGCGAATAACTCAAAAAGTATGCATTTTTTTTTTCTATTGTATCCATGATAATTAGAAAGATTACTAAATTACCTAAAAAAAAAAAAAAAAATCGAACAATTATTAACAAAGATACAATCCATTAGTTTTGGTATATTTAATTATGTCTTTTTGCTTAAAGATATTGCATTCACGAGTAGAATAGTCAACTTTTTTTCTTTTTTTTTTACAGCTGACATCCCAACCCATCCCAACACTGTCATCACCACATATGCTGATCACACATGTATCCTATCAGTTAATAACGACCCATCTATTGCATCCCAAACCCTTCAATCCCACATCACAAACTTTCAAGAATGGTGTCAGAACTGGAGAATTAAAATAAATTCCAATAAATCCCATCAAATTACCTTCACCCTTCGTCGTAAACTAATGACTTCCTGTCCTTCAGTATCCTTTAACAACACCTCACTTATTCCTGTTGAACAAATCCGTTACCTAGAACTCCATCTGGACAAACGTCTAACTTGGAATCCTCATACCAGACTGAAACGACAAGAAACAGCTCGACGTTTCCGACTACTTCAACACTTACTAGACAAACGCTCTAACCTTCCAATCAATTATAAAAGACTGATTTACATGACTATAATAAGGCCTATTTGGACTTACGGGGTTGAGCTATGGGGCTCCACCAAGCCTTCAAATTCCTCTCGCATACAGTCCTTGCAATCCAAAATCCTTCGTAAAATCCTCAATGCTCCTTACTTTTTTACAAATAAAATTATCCATAATGACCTTAATGTTCCTTATGTATCAGATTTGGCCCATTCCAGATATCTGTCCTTCCATAATAAACTTCATAACCATCCCAACCCTCTTGTCTCTAACCTTGCTTCCTATTCGATTCCTGATAACCCTCCGAGGCGTCTGAAAAGAAGATGGCCACGTGAACTTCTAGTATAGACATATTATTAGAGTGCTACCAATGGGTAGTTTCTCAACATGTGTTCCATGTCTTTATACCAATGTGCGAATTTACCAGATGTATTTTTTTGTATACAGTTGTAAATATCATTTAAAATAAATAATAATAATAATTTTTTTTTTCTGGCTGTTTTATTAACTTTATTATTTCTTAAAGACATTTGTTTGTTCTTACATTTTATTTTTTTTAATAATTTAAAATATCCTTTGATCGGTGCATTATTTGGTCTTTATTATCTTTCCAGTCAGCGTTTAAAAATAGGTCTTTGCAAAGCAATTTTGTTGTTTTATATTTAATGGAATATTGCAATCGACCAAGGAAAAACTATCCCTTCCCTACATAATACATAGGGACTACTTATTTCCATTATGTTTTGCTATTTCTTGACTAAACAAAATATTCTGCGAATTTTTCGCCCGGGCCAACTAGTGTTTGATAATATTAAAATGGTTCAAAATACACATAGTCTCTATCTACCTCTCCGATGCACAGATTGGAGTATATTCTCCTTCGACTGAGGGAGTTTGGAATGGAATTCGGTGTCAGCTGTTGGATGGTCAAACAGGCCCTAAAACTGCAGCTGGTGTTCCACCACTTACGCAAGACTGCTGGATGGAGTGTGTTATATCTTCAGGGAAAAGAGGAGCTTCTTATAATATTTCTTATTTTTCAGATAGGTTCTTCCTAGCTTTATATTTTATTATTTAGAAAAAGAAAGCTTTTTTTATTAATATCAAGTTATTTACTAATTTTAATGTGGAAACATATCAATACAAAACCTGAATATATAATTATTACAGTTATCAAACCATTCGTGATTTGTAAATAATAAAAATTCAACAAATAGTATAAAATGTAATGTAAAATTTTAAATCTGGCATATTTTGATTATTGGCATAAAAAAAATTTAAAACAAATTAATATATACCTTATCTTGATTTGTATAGATAAATTATTCATAAATTTGAAACCGTTAATAATAAACAGAAAACGAAATTTGAAAAATATGTTTTTTTAAAAGTTCAATTTAGCAATTCATGTTGTTATTGCCACGGTTTGTTTTGACTGTCTTTATATTTTATATCTAATTAAATATTATGGTTTAAATCTAATTAAATATCATTT
This sequence comes from Nezara viridula, assembly GCA_928085145.1. NCBI lineage: Eukaryota > Metazoa > Arthropoda > Insecta > Hemiptera > Pentatomidae > Nezara > Nezara viridula. Next base: position 147,421,813 of record OV725080.1, on the reverse strand, counting down.
CTTAGGTTTTTTTATTAATGATGAGTTAAATGAATATTATGAGAGCGGCGTAACTCAGTGAGCAATCATTGAGCTCGAAAGCTCCCTGGTGTCGGAAGACCTTCCTGGTGATCCTCCCTGCTTCTATAAACTGTCTACTGTTAATTAAAATAATTTAGAGAAAAAACCTGGTGTTTGAGCGTAATCCCGGTTCGATCACCTCTCTGCACAATCCTTGGTCTTGTGAAACAGTAATACTGAAACCAAGATCTTTCATGAGTTGTAGGTATTTTTAAAATGGATATTGAATGAGTATAGTCCGTGGTACAGACCTCTTTTTAACAAATCATTAACATCCGCCTGAAACTTAGTAAATAGCTTCATCTCATCGTAACCTAGAACAATTTTATTTACAATAATTCTCGGAGTTGGGGCGTTTTCAATCTGGAGATCGAAAAACTTTTTCTATTTAATTAGTTACTAAAAACTCGTAAATAACAATTTGCTTTCCTCTTAAATCGGGGGGAGGGGGTGAATATATATATGTGGTGGCCTTCATAAATATTGTGCCGTTTGGCGTGACCAACATGTTAAATTAAACAGATTATATAAGCAAATGTCCCAATATTTTTTTCGGCCACCTTTTTTCCCGATTTTGTGATTAAATTATCTTACTATCCAAGTGGAAATCAAATGGGTATTAGAGTTTTTTTTTCCGAGAGTTTTCGTAAATAAAATAATTGTAGGTTACGATGAGATGAAACTATATACGATACTAATGAGATACTATTTACGAAGTTTCAGGCGGATGTTAATAATTTGGTAAAAAGCGGCCTGTACCACAGACTAGTAAATTATAAATTATGGAATTGAGATATAGGGAATTCTCTTTTTTAGGGAAAAAAATAAAAATAATAGTTTTAATATATTGGGGATCAAAAAAAATAATTTTAAAAATCGTCAGGAAAGAGATCTGTAAATGAATTAAAAAAATATTTTTGACTTATTTAAAGAATATAGACGTATCCAAAGAGAATTATTTTTTTCTTAAACGGAAGAATGATCATAGGTGCTAAACCACATGAATTGGATTAACCCTTGTCGCTATGGTAACGCCATTTTTTATAACCTGTTTTGTGTATTTTTACTGCCTCTATGATGATTTTAGTTTAATTTTAAACCAAAATATTACTTGATCGGTTTGAGCTTGGCTTATAGTTATTTCAAGTAGACTCTTATCTCTAGTTAAACGACATTTTTATTATGCTGGTATGGATGTATAAAATCCAAAGTGGCCAGTAAATTTGTGGAACGGGTGACAATGGCGCGGATAGCAGTGGCGGTATGCGACCTTTCTCTGGAGCTCTTGCTATGCCACCGATTCCCTGGCATTCAACTCTTGCACAAATGTCACCAGCGACCGCGTCATCCTCCACGTCTTGTAATATGTGGAAACCCGGTAGGAATGACATGTTTGGACTCTGAGAATGTCACTCGTCTCTTCTAGTTCCGTGTTATTATGCCAGTTCGACTATATCCATAATATCTGATATACCTGAGAATAAAATAATAATAGCCTTTTATAATGCTATATGCAATTTTACTATTTACAATATATACATTTTTGTACTTTACATACGCATAGTCCTTCCCAAAAAAGGAGTTATTGTCCAATCTTCCCGGGTTATCAATCCTAAAGGGAAGAGTATTTTGGTCCAAATACATTTAAGACAGTTCATTTTCTCTTTCCTTATAATCTTTTAATTAAACGGTCAAGTTTCTCCAACAAATATTTATTCTAGAAACTGTAGTTCAGTAATTTGTTTTTGAACCACCAGGGAAAATTTCACTACCATACAATTCTTACCTGACGAATAATAACAATTTAAAATTATATTGGTGTTGTGTTTGTTATTGCACAGTGAATATGGAAGGAAATATCATTCATTATCAGCATATATTGCTGTATTATTTTAAAAAAGGTAAGTGTACTACAGAAGCTCATGTAGGAAAATGATGTCTTAACCGAATGCACCTGTCAAAATTTTGAAATCTATGTCAAATCGCTCCATTAATTTCAAGGATATTGTTTCCTATAAGCTATTGCTATCAGGAGTTACAATTAATTCATTAACAGGCTAGATCATTTTTTTGTTTAGTTGGTAATTTATCTTTCAAAAGTTATATTATACATTTTTCTTTTTTTTATTACTTTTTTCCTGATTTTTCTCGGGAATTTAGTACATGTACGAATGTAATTAAACGTTCAAGTTTCTCGAAAACAAAGCTTTATCCTAGAAACTGTAATTGAGTACTTTGTTTTTCAACCACCAGGTGAAATTTCACTATAATACACTTCTTATCTAACGAACTACAATAACAATTTCTGTAAACTATTGTTAAAATTAGATTAGCATTGTGCATGAAAATTTGCAGTGCTTAGGGAAATAATGCCTTAACCGAATACACCTCTCCAAATTTTGAAATCCATGTCAAATTACTCCGTGAATTTCAAAGGTATTATTTCTTATGAGCTATTGCCATTAGGAGTTACAATTAATTCATTAACGGACTAGATAATTTTTTTTTTGTTTAGTTGGTAATTTAATTACCTTTCAAAAGTTATATTATAAATTTTATGATAGAATATATACTTAGCAAGTTAGGCCCCAAAACATTTTTCTTTTCTTTATACTTTTTTTCCTGAATTTTCTAGGGAATTTAGTACATCTATGAAAATTGAAAGGACAATTATTAGAACATTATAGGAAAGTTTCATCAAAATCGTTAGAGCCGTTTTTGCGCTACAGTCTATAGAAAAACATGTTTTTTATTTATTGCGCATGGAGCATCCAATTCGTGTCACAGGAATCAGTGGTCAAAACCCTACAAAATAAATATTAAAAAGTGTCTTTCAGACTCAGGGAGCTCTGAAATGAATAGATCCGTCGAAAACCGCATATCGGAAATGTGACCCGATCTCAATACTTTCCTTACGTAGTATAGGTAGGAAAGAAAAAAAAAAAAAATACAGATTCGCTTTTTCTCGCCCGCAATGAAGGTTCTACTTGCTTATTAGGACTGTGGATTAAGCAATAGTCCTGCAAAGCAGAAGCAGTGAAAGGTAATTTAGTATGCCTCGCAATCACAATGAGCTATAAAATACTTTCAGAGGGAAACCTGTTTTATAACGAAGTAGGAGAGGAACGGAAATGGAATGGATGGTTTGAAGAAGCTCTTCTGAAGATAGTCACTTTTGAGGGAACTTTTCTGAAGAAAACGGTACCACAAGAGTTGAACAACGATTTTGTCTCATATCTTATTACATGTATAAAAATATAGATAAAACATCTAGCTTTTAGTTTAATAATTATAATTCCCTTTTGATTGCCGGAATAAATTTATGATTATTGAAGAGAAGATTGGTTGGGGGTTCAGTAAAAAAAGGAAAAGTAAAAAAAATATATTTGTTTTTAATTTTTGCCTACGTTTTGGCCCAAAGCCTGGCGCCCTTCATCATATCATAGCTGTGCTCACGAAAAGTTTGATATAATTTATTTATTTTTACTTTTTTTTTTTACTGAACGCCACAACCAATCTTCTCTTCAATTATTCACTGCAGTCAACCATTAATCCACGTTCATGATTATTGTATAATTTATTATTATAAAATTATTTTGGTGAATTTTAATTATTTTTTTCTGTTGTTTTAGGTGAGAATATTTTTTACAATGGACTGTTCTAAGTATTTGGTATGCAATAATTTTATTTATTTTATTATTTTGTGTATTTATATTGTAGTTCAGTAGCTATGTTTTAAATGAACGTGCATGCTCATTTAAAACATTCATATTTTTTTTTAAACAAGAGAATGGTTAGTTTATAGTATACTAGGCATATCTAAGAAAAGTAAACAAACAATATTGTTTTTATGAAAAATAACTTGCGATTTCTTTATTTCTCGCAATATCTTACAAGTTTTTTATTCAGTTTCGACCTTAGACATTAGGCGCCCCCTGGGAATGACATCTCCCTCCTTAAAAAATAATTTATTTCTATAGCTATTTTATATTATGTAATATTTGATTTCTTTTTCATTCAATATTTTTTATGATACAGTTGTTTTTTGTATAATAATAATAAAAGGCGAACCGAAAGGTTCGATGCCGACACCACCAATCGGTTATTACACACTCCAAACCTAGTCGGCACAACAAATATTGATCTTTTAGAAATTCTTTCTTTACTAACTCCAACAGTCTTGCTTTGCCTTCCGCGTGTGGAGGTAAAAGCCTGGCTCGGAGATTGAGATTCTTGGGCAAATGTATATATTGTATATAGTTATGATTGTGTTTAGAAGTTTTTATTTTATTTTATTTATTTTTTTTTTCTTTTTTATTTATTTACTTTCTTCATCAGTATTATTTATTTACTTCTTATATTTATATTTATTTCTTTATTATTTGTATATATTGTATGAATGAGAACTTTTAGCCCTAATGCTTATAGCCCTCCAGCAGTGGCTGATTGTATTATTATTCAATAAATAGATTTCAAAAAAAAAAAAAAAAACTCCAACAGTTTTACAAGCCTATTTAATTCGCCGGGATGTAATCACCTTAATTATATTAACCGGATACTTAGATTTTATATATTTTTTAAAAAAATCTTTTAAATTCTTAAGTGGCGAGGGCCCCTGATGATCGTCACCACGTGGCAATTGCCTCGATTTCCCGGTCCTAAGGCTGTTACAGTTTTTATCCATTGTGCAATGAAAACAAAAATTGGTTCGGAATGAATCACTTCGAGAAATGATAATTGTAGCTAGATATAATTTTAAAATATTTAATATTTTTACTGATATTCTTCTTATTGATGAAGAAATAACAACTCCAGAATATCAAAAACCACTTCAGGAATCTAATTATAATTATAATTATAATTATTCCTAACGATATAATGGGTAGTCAGAGGAGGAATGGCTTAAGTTAATTTTTAAACCACATAAAAAACTAAACTGTATTGCTACATTAGCATATTTGTTGGTGTTCTTATAATTATTATTTTTTAAAACACCATTGTAATTGCATTACGAAGTCCTGATGGTCGAACTGTGAGACAATTACTCACAATTCTATTCATTCATTCTAAACGGTACCGGTTCGAATTCTACCTTTTTTTGGTTTACATTTATTTTGTAGAAGGCTCGCGGAAATATTTTTTTCCTTATCACTTTTGTTAGGACTGAGTATTAACTTAAAAGATAACCCGTTCATATTGCATGCTACAGATTGTATGCCGTAGGATATTAACTCCAAATTAATTAATAATGACTAAATGGGTTAGGCATGCCTCATTTATTTTTAATTAAACAACTTTTGATGATGTTCGCGCATTTATTATTTTATTTGTTTCTTGGAAGCCCGTTGTTGATGAAACGCGATATTTTATGCAAGTTATATTTAGATTCCGATCTGATTCTGGGGGTATCATTTTATCTCTAGGAAGATATTTTGAGAAGGTCAGTTCGGGGAAGTATGTACCTGAAATAGACAATTCTTCGATCTCCAACCATCTGCTGATCTCTCGATATGGTGAAAATATAACAATGGAGTGAAGTTTGGGATGTTGAGGCGGTGATCTCGAGATAGTTTTTTTTTGGGAGGGGGAAGGAGAAAACTTTCATTATGGCCGTAACATAATTTGGTAAAAATTTTATTATATTTATGGGAGAAATGATTATAAGTCGATTATAATTGTAATATTAAAACGATATTTGATTTAATTATTTGTAATTTAAGAAATATTTTAAAGACGTATAGATTTTTACTTTAAACTAAGCTTATATATGAAATATATAGTAAGGGAAAATATTACGATCGTGACAATTTTCTAATCTGAAATTTCAACGGAAATGCATGTTTTGAGGTCCCCTGAGTCGCAATTCAGTTTACCTATATACATCGTGAAACTAATTTTCAATTATTGTTTCTTTTCGAAAATAAAATTCTTGTTGGTTATATTTAAAAAAATATATAAATTGGATCCCAACTAATAAAAAGGTTGTATTTTTTATTTTGGTGTCACTTGGACCAGATTTCCTATTCCTAAGTATTAAAAATAGAATAACGAAATCTACCTGTCGGATTTTTTTTTTTTTTTTTTGCTGTTGCTTGAGAAAAAACGTCTGAATTTTTCCATTTTTTTATTTAGCACCTGGAAGTTTTTAAGCGATATCAATCGGACATCTGCCGCCTAAATGCAAAATAGTGGAAAAAAAAGTTCATTTAGTCTTTATTTTACATCATTTATCTAAAAAATAGATAGTTGGATTATGTCAATATATTAGATGTCAGATCTTTTATATTCAACCATTAAAATAGTTGATCAAACGTTCTTAAAATTCGTTTGGTCAATTACCTTCTTTTTTTTTTGTTAATGGCTGTATCGACAATTTTTAAAAACATTTGATCAACTATTTTAATTTCTTTTAACGACTATATAAAAGATCTGACATAATCAAACTATATCATTTATCTAATAATGATAGTTTGATTATGTCAGATCTTTTATATAGTCATTAAAATAGTTGATCAAACGTTCTTAAAATCCGTTTGTCAATTATTTTCTTTCTTTTTTTTATTGGCTTTATCTGCAAGATCTTGCATGATATTCCAATAATGATATCTGATTTTTAGATAATTGATATAAAATAAATTATTTTTAAGACAAACAAATTTTTTAGTTATTATTATTATGACAAAATGATTTTTTTTTAAAATATTAAATAGATGAACAACTAGATTTTTGTTCCTATGCCACTTTGCTTCAAGGAAGTAAAGGAATAGCATTATATATATATAATAATGTTAGGAATAATATATATATATATATATATATATATATATATATATATATATATATATATATATATATATATATATATATGTTATTGTTGTGATGTCGATTATGATAATACAGAGAACATAGCCGTAGGATGAGTATATTCCGCCATGGCTATTTTTGTTTTGATCCTTTCGCTCGAGTTGGACCAGAGCAGATGACAAGACCATTAGTAAGGCTGTCAATCCTACGCTCCCATCTGCTCCTTGCGCTTTTTTAACGACCCACCTTCCATTCCCCCAGGACAGGTATGAGGGATCTACGCTGCAGCTGTTGAGGGGGCTTTTCTCCATCGTCCAGGAGTCATCCTAATTTTAAGGATAATTAGCGCCTAGTGTAATCTGTCAATGCGAAATCTTAAAAGTTCTAAAGAATTCAATTTAAATCTGTATTTTAGAGAAATAAATGAAGCGTACTCAGTTTAAATTTATTTTTTTTTTTTTATCATCATCTATACCATTAGAGAGGAACTTGTTTATTATTAATGGCCGCTGTAAGGATAGATATTATAGGCCGCACATTTCTTTTAATATTTTATGGTTGCTATTTTTATTAGCACTAAATTCGCCCACCCACAAACCTATATTCAACTTTATTCTATTTTTAGTTACTGTTTTAACTGTGCAATTTGGTGTTAGATTCTTAGCATACAAATTATCCGTGTAGTTTATTGAACTTGGTGTAATTATTAGTTTATATTTTATGAGACTATTATTAATTATGCATGTCTCTTATTAATCTATGGTTATGTCCGTTTAAATTTATGTAAAATCGTTGGTTGTGGGTCCTTATATGCTGGTCAACTGTTAGAAGTTCTGTATGTAGAGTTTTGTTAATAACGTACCAAGATGCATTTATTATGAGTCGTTATAATTTTGATTGGATGGTTTGATGTTTTTGTAGGTAGTCTTTTTAGCAATACCCTATATCTGTGATGAGCATGTCCATTTAAGAAAAAAAGAGAGTAGAGTAGTTTGAGTCTTCTGTCAATTGTCTCACGTTTTATTTTTACATGCCCCATGTCATCCTTCAGTCGAAGGTAAGTCCAGGAAGAAGTATCGTGTCCGTTTGAGGAATTTGGTTGTTGTCGATATTAACTGGAGGGCAGGTGTTTTTTCGAAGAGTAAATGATATATGTTTAGATTTGTATTGATTAAATCTAATTTTCTACTGTTTGAACCAAACTTATAATTTAAGTAAGTGACTTTGTATTATTAGTTTTGAAGTAAAAATTCATTGCACGTAGAAGTAAGTACCCCCTCTCAAAAAAAAAATTAGATTTTTAAATTTTTAAAAATTAAAGATTAGATTTTTTTGTTATTGTTACATTCCACATCTACCCGAGCTGGTCATTAGCGGCCATTTATTTTATTTAATTTAATATAATATCAATATTTGTCCACGAAATACAAATTATTAGTCCTCTACGAAGTAAAATACTGGCTACGGATCGGAAATAAATAAAGGTGGAAATGTCTCGTGATCAGCGCGTGTTTTTATAACAAAATTGTAACGTATAAATAATAAATAAAATGAAGCAAGCAATAATTCGCCCGCTTGAGAGTGTAACCTTTCACTTCCTCACATCTGTAATGCGGTTATCCAGTTCTTTCTTTCTTTTTTTTTAAACCAAACATTCGAAACAGGTATCGAACCCAACTTGTCGAAGCGCACAAATGTTTCTCCAACTTAAAACAAACAATGAAATATACTCGACTTATATGAAGCTGGAAAGGTTGAATATATCTTATGGTTATAAATTGGCAACAAGAATACTTATAATAATATAGTAATATAAATTGGCACTAAAGCGCGCGTCGTATAATATAGATTTTCAAAGAAATTTGTGCGAACTGTGGTTTCGTTCAGTTTATTCTATGTTACAAAAAAAGTAATACAATCTGAACTATAGAATACATATAAATTACAATTATACCGGGACCCGAACTCGTGACTATTTTAAATCCGTTGTCTCATAGATCACGTTGCCGGACAACGGCACACACGTTAGTCCGTTCGGCCACCCCGCCCACAATTGTACAATTTGAGCAACGAATAGAAATTAAGTGAACAGTTGTTTAATTTGTAAGATGTGGTTTGGTTCACCATTAGGCCGACTAGATATCCCCCTAGTAAATAAAAAGTAAATTACGAGCATTTTTATAATAAAAAACGTGGTAAAATTCGATTTTTAAACTTAAAAAAACAACACATATTTCTTCTTTTTTTGGAAGTTCTAGATTATTAATTATGACTTTGGGCAAAGAAAAGTTGCTTTCTGAGAAGTAATAATATTTTTCACATATTATTACACGTTAACATTTCAGGATTGTTTTCTCATCCCTAGAACTTCTTGTAGTATTTATTACAACCCATTTTCTATTTTGTTTGTGTACTCCTTTTTCAATTTCGTAATTTTCATCTTTAACTAAAATATTATCAGGGACAACACCTAGCTTGCATTTGAAAATTCAGATACTTCATAAAGGAGACCAATTGTTTGACAAGAAATGCACTGCTCTAGATTATATTTAAGTTGAAAATATGACACTGACAAATGAGTACACAAACAAAATAGAAAATGGATTGCAATAAATACTACAAGAAATTATGATGACGGGAAAACAATCTTGAAATGCAGACGTGTAATAATATGTGAAAAATACCAACTACTTGTCACTTGAAGTTTTCTTTGTTGAGCTCATACTTAAAAATCTATATTAGTTTTATCTATTTATCTTTGCGGCTGCGTGCAACTCAAGCAAATTTATTACCGTTCATTCTGTCTTATTTTTTCTTAGTAATTATTTATGTAGTGTGACGATCTCTAGACCAGCGCCTTTTTAATCTACCTTCCGGATGACTGCGTAACTGGCGGGAAAAAAGAGAAACTAGTGTGGATTTGGATGATTAAGAGTTGAACGGTGGAATGTTGTGTGTTTGTTATTTATGTAGGATTTTACTGTTAGTGTATTCATATCATCGAAAAAACCAAGGTCCATTTATGATTCTTCGAAGTGTTTGAATTTTGTTTACGTTTACGTGGTTTGTGAAACCCTAAGTTCCTTATGTCTTAATTAATAATTTATACTTGAAACGTACGATTCAGGAATAATAGTAAAATAAAAATATGATTAAAAAAATATATTTTTAGTGTATTTAATTGTAATATATCGAAAAGCAGGAAAATCTAAGGCAATAGAGGTCAATGCTTCTATTAATTTGACCCAGATACTTCTCAACTTCTTTAAAATTATTTAAGATATTAAATCAAAATAAACTTTTAAAAAACTTATAGTTAAGCACTCGTACTTATGTATATATATATATAAATATAAATTTGGTTATTTATATAAATACATATGTATAAAAATATGCTTAACAAGGTATCTAGTTAAAGGGATGGTGTCCCTAGGACGGCGCCAAAATACCCATCAGCAATGCTCTTTAGCTCTGCAGTACTAAAAACCCTGGTGACACATTTTACTGTCGCTCCTCTGAATCAAATAATTCTATGAAAAATTATAATTTCACATATTTTATAATTTGTTTACGTTAGGATACGTGATTATTATTAGCAATTTCCCCTGTGAAATGGTATGTGAATTAGTCGATTAGTTCTCAGTCTGATTTAGTCCGGTTTAGGAAAAAATCTCTTATAACTAACTATGCGTGAAAGGAAAAACAAAATTAACCCCTAATTTAATTATTAAGTATATAGAGAATAAATTATTTAAAAAAAATAATACTATCACAACCTTTTATTTTCTATAAACTGATTAAAATTTTTACACATTTTATTTATATGTACATTTTTCGTCAAAATAAATTTACTATCAACTAATGTATCAGTCAAATATGGTATTAAGGAGGTTGAGGGAGAGATCAAGAACGAATATGAATTATAGAAAAAATAATTTAAAAAAAAAAAGGCATATTTAAAATATTATTTTATTTTATTTCATCATATTTTTCTTTGAAAGCAGAGTAGCTCATTGTGTAAAGCACTGGGCAGCTAAGCTCAAGGTTCTGGATTTGAATCCGGCTGATGTCAAGTAATTTTTCATCAACTGTGGAGCGACCCTAAGGTCTTGAGGAACCTTCTGGGGCACACACCTCTCTATAAAGTTTTATTAGTATTATTTTTTTTCTTTGGTTAAGAATATGTTTTCCCCCTGTATAGTTTAAAAATTTAACTTATTCCGGAAATTTTATATATATAACATCATCAGAAATAGATATATTATTTTCAGTTATTTTTACGACCTTTTATTGGTGGCTCAAAACATATTAACATAAGACATACTCAGAAATAACCGATTGTTGATCAATAATAAAATGAAAGAATAGCTCTTAGAAATGTATAATCATAGAAAATTAACAATTATACTTTTATATATTGGCAACAGGAGCATAGAGTAAAAAAGAGACGAAACCAATTACTGAAAATATAATATATATATATTTCTGATAATGAATGAGGATTTCTGAAAACTGGAATGTAGAGAAAAACAAATAATAATCAAAAGTAAGTTAAAAATGCCATCTACACTTTGCGTACTTGTTATGTATGTTTTTTTAAAAACATAATAGTATCCTTGTTATAATTATTATAATTATTTATATATCATATAAATAATTAATTTAATAAGGGGCAACTAGTTAAAAATCATTTAAATATTCCTTTCAGTTAAAGATATGTTTATGAGTACGTTGTTTTTGTAACTGTTTGTAAATGCTAATTTCCGTCCTTGATGTTGGACACCTGTAGGAATATTTTTTTCTTTTGTTTATTTATGATTTAACTTATTGCTTACTGTAATATTCCTCATTGGAGAGTAACCTTTCCTTTTATAATTATAATTTCTAACAAATAAAGAAAACTAATTTATTTGATTACTGTATTAATTATTCAAAAGTCATAGTATTTACATTGGAGTGGATAACCTATAAATTTTATTTTTGTTTCTTACGACGCATTTACATAATGAGGTTTTTTGTTAGTGATTACTTTACATTGTTTTTTTTCCGAACGCCTCGATATTGAGTGTTAGCATACATTGCACTCAATACGTCAAGTAGCCTTTGTGACGATACTATACTCAATTGAGATATATATGATAAGTTTATCCGGCGAAAACACAATGGATGACGTCATGTGTGCGTCCTTCTATGGGATGATTATGGACGTCACGGACATTTAAGGATCGGTTGTGGAAAGATTTTGAATTATACTGTGTTTAAGTTATTTATAGAATAAAGATTGTTATCTGTGTATACTTATCTTTTTTTCGGCGTGTGCGCACAATTGTGTATATAATACAATTTCTATAATTATTTCGCTATACAGATATAAGAAAATTTATTTTTGTAACACAAATATCTATCTCCCCTGTTATCCTATGTTTAACAAGAAAAATATCTTTTAATATTTGTTCGTACATTCTATCTCTTAACTTCCCATAAAATGATTTTTATGTGTGTATTTTATTAATAAATAGAATTCTTAAGTAGCCCTTCAATTAAAATTTTAAAATCTTTTAATGTAGATTCTTATTAGTTGCTCATTTGCCAAATCGACTAATTCTAATACTGACACACACATATATATAACGGTAGTATAGATACGTTTGAGTCTTTTATTTTCTAATTGAATCCTGATCGATTTTTATTGAAATCGAGTTTGTATATTTTATTTTTTTAATGAATGTAATGAAACTAAGGCAGTGATATAGTTTAAAATACCAGTTTATTGTACTTGTGTGAAAGAAGTGAAATATAAAAATAATTCATGTATGTGTTTATAACCTTAAATACATTGTTATTTTATAACTCTAGATCTGATATTATGTTTAAATAATTAGGTATCAACGTCCGTTTATACCGAAAAATTGTATAATAAGTGAATAATTTGATGAATTTTCCCTTTGTTAAATCCAATCATTATGCACAAAATAATAATACAATTATTGTGACAACTTTTGACCTATCCATGGCAGGCAATGAAAATATTCTAATTTCATTTTAGTAAATAATAGAAAATCACTGTTTAATAGGCGTTCAATCCATAATCATTTATAGGTTGAATATAGAGATATACTTTTAAATCTCTCTAGGCATATATATGCTCTGAGACTGGAGTTATGATTTACAAAAATAGATGGAGTACCCAGGTTTTTTGTTATTTTTAGTGGGTCTTAATGATTTGATAGCTGTAAGCTTTTATCTATAGCTCCGTTAAAGGCGCACTTCAAAAAAATTATAATTGCTTACCATTACCAGAAAATAATTTCTATTAAAAGTAGAACGGTATGTGAAAGTTTTGTGTTACGCGCACCAGATTTTTTTATTTGTTTCAAATATTTTGAAATCATGTATATTAAAACATAGCGCTATGGTTGTTTTCTTCCTTGTGCGCACTCCTCCATATCGTTTCCTCACTCCAACATGTCGGAGGTATATAGAGAAATTATATGGAGGGGCTTGTTGCTCTCCTCCTGGTGGAACAAAGCAGCCCGTGGCAGAGTACAGCTGCGCCGCCACCTGCCACATTCCTCTTTGAGCAAAAACTCTGTCCTTGGCCGGCCTTCCCCCTCTTGCAGCTTGGGCCACTGTAAACAACTCTTCGAGGAAGAGTGCTCAAGAGGAAGATGAAGATGAAGTACAGCGTACGGTAGGAGGGTTCGGAAGTACAAGTCGAAGAACCGAACTAATGGTAACCATGTTACAGAGTCCGTAGCCTTTGGTCAATAAGAGGATACAAAGCTTTCTGAGGCTATAATTACATCAAGAAATATACTGTAAACTTACTCTATGTTCTCGCTGTATGTACAGGGTGTCCCGAGAGTAGAGCGAAATTTTTATAGGAGTAATAGCTTGTGGTTTTATTACACAACTTGAGATGAATCTCAAGAATTTGGCTAATAATCCTCAATGTAATTAATATAAACTTAAAACTTATTAAACGAAGAAGTTTTTTTTACTAAAGAGGATATCTGTAGTAAAGTTGGATAATGACAAAAAAAACCCAATAATTTATGATTTTTAAAAAAAAATCGAACTTAGCGAAGTTTAGCCGCTCAAAAGTCATCTTGGTTTTACCAATTACAAGCTGTATTTTCATTTGAAGATAATTTTATCTAGTTTAGAGTTAAATAATTGTTAATTACTTAAATTGAATATTTCTTCAGTTATCAGTGTATATGTAATTGAGTAATATATCAGTTATATATGTAATTGAGTTACATGTATATATATATATATATATATATAATTATGTATACATATATGATGTAATCATCGTCACAAGTAGAAGAATTTGTAGCTTCTCGACCAAAGAAGTCTCAGAAATCGTAGTTCAGTACTTCAGTTTTTTACTACCAGAATAAATCACCATAGACCAGATGTGGGAGGAACCTTTTAGAGGCTGTAATAAGTTTATTCTTTGCTTTTTACTTATCGCTAAATAACACATATTCAACTTAATTCTAGCGCTGGATTAATAAGTATCCCGCAAATATGTTACGGAGGTCACATACGGCCTAGGGGCCGCAGGTTCCCAACCTATGGCCTATGGCATAGGTCGGGAACCGCGGCCTCTTTATTACTGCAATCTATAGTGATATAAAGATTTCCCGCTTATGACATAGACTCTTTTACATGGTTAAGTTTCATGAACTAAATCAGGTTATAGTTAGCATGTCTTTTACCTAAGTGTGACTGGGAAGTAATCTTAACTTACAACTTCACTTGTTTTGGTTTTTTATTCGTGCTAAAATATTAAAGAACTAATAATCATTTTTATGGATTCAGCTCCTGCATTCATGAAATATTTCGCTATGTCTCTAGAGCCTTAAAAACCTAAAAATCAAAAGAACGTTGTCCAATTTCTAATGGAAAACAATATTTTCTTACCGTGAAACGATACCTTAAAATGTAATCAAATAAATAAATTGGTTATATTTCTCGACCAAATATTAGTCCTAGAAATTGTAGTAAAGTACGTTTGTTTTCAACCACTAGAGGAGATCATCACCGACTATTTTCTTAAATAAAGTCAGGATATGACATGAAAGTAACCCTACCCTACCTTGCAACTTGTTTTGTTTCTTATTTGTGCTAAAAAAATTACTATACTACATTTCTTTATAGAATAATTATATCTGTCACATTCAAGGGCATCAGTAATAGTGATAGAGTAGCTTATTCACACTCTATGTACGGTAATAAAAAATAAAATTAAACAACAAAATAATAACAATAATGTATGCTAAAAAAAAAAAAAGAATAAATTATAATTTCCATTAATTCAATTCTATAATGGGAGATATTTGTCCTTTACCGCCTTAGTCACTGCTAAAGCTTGGTCCAAGCGACATTTTAACTACAGAAATAATACAACGAAACGTAGTGTCACACTGGCGAAAACAGAGTAGGGAAATGGCGGTATACAAAGTGTGTTTTCTGAACGCAAGAAGAACTGTTATATATACTTTGATCAAAAATTTCCAACATAATGGATCAGTGATTCCAGCGACATAACGAAATTTTTTTACACTGTAAACTTTCTCTACCGAAGCGAGTTCATCCAAGAAACTGGTACTAAAAATAGACATCTAATTCGTCCCAAATATTTTATATTTTAATACTATCTTGTTTTATTTTACTTATTTTATATTTTATTTAATGACTCCGAATATAATTTAAACTATGACGGACGATATTTGCCTGATATTTTGCAATATTCTTGCCATTTACGAATTTCTTATATGATCTAAAAAAATTTCACGAAGAATGAAGCAATAGCAAAACTGAAGAACGAATGGTTTGAAAAGGTTAAGTCGCGAGCAAGGTATTTCATTTAGCGTATGGCATTTCAGGTTGATTTCTTAATGTATAGCTCTGGCTCCAATGGTATTTTTTTTTTTTTTTTTTTTTTTTTGCTGAGTAGTAGTAATAATTTATAGCAGGTATGTTTGTTGTTTTGCAGGATTATTTGAAATAAAACTAATTATATAATAAATAAAAATTGTATTTCTTATGGTACCGAACATATTGAGGATAATTCACTGCTGTATTTAAAATTGGCTGTATAGTACAAGCATGCTTATCACTGGGACCATAAGATGTTTCCTCAATCAAAATTTATAATAATTTACAGAGTAGTTATTAATATGCATATTTATATTTAAATATTTGTATTAATAGAAATACCTAAATATTAAAGATAATATTATTTGTTATATGAAATAGTAAATAATGCATAGAAGGATATATTTGTTAGCTTATAACTCTGAACTTACCTGCTTGATTTTTTTTTTTTTTTTTTTGTCTTTTATCCGCTGCTGGATAATTAAATTTCTTGCTATTATTAAAAAAACGTTGACAATTATAACTAAATAGTTTATTATTTCCTAATAGTTGTATATGAAATGTGACTCTACTCCCCTAACCATTTCGGAAAAAATAAATTAAAGGTTTTTACCAATATTGACCTACATAGAAACATTTTTTATTATTTGTAATAAATATAGAAAACAATAGTAAAGCTTAGTACTTAAAAACCAAAACAAATGAGATACAGCTTTGCAGATTTAAAATGCTACATTTGCACCAAAACGTCCAATTTCAATGATTCTTTTGTTTTGTAGGGGATTTTGTAAACATTCAAAATGAACACAAAAATTTATATTTTTTAATTTATTCGCAAATCTAATATTACATTACTTGTAATGTTAATATCGTTTTCCTCATTTTTTTTTTTGATGTACATGTGTCATCATTAATGTAAAGGGCTTCAAGAAAAATATTCTAGCCAAGTTTTATTTATATTGTTACATCCATTTCGGCATCATAGTCTATAGCGACACAGCTTTTTCGTCAGCCATATTGAAAGAAAAGGGCGGCTGGATGGTATAACATCGAGTTCAAGAATCATCCTAAGGTGACCTCTGACCAAATCTCAAAACAATCGGCCGAAACGTTTGAAGAAAAGCCGCGGACATACTTTAATGTAATGTCACAAATTTTTAGGGTGCATTCTTTGTTGTTTTTTTTTGGTCCATTACATAGTCTAATTTTTGAAAATTCATTATGTAAAATAGATTTTTAAAATTTTAATGTTGATGGAGGATTTTTTTTTTTGTTTTATTTATTTAAACAAATAATATTCTGTCTCATGGACAATGATTATAGTGATAAATGAACACATTCACACCATATATACAGAAAATATAAAATTAACAAAAGTAAAATAACTAAATAATAATTAAAAAAACTATGTACAATAAAAAAATAAAATAATCTAAAGATCAGTAAATTAATAACATAAAACACACACACTCATCTCTATATACAATATATACAATCAGGCAGGGAACCCAAAGCCAGGCTTCTCCCTCTAACTATAGAAGGAAAAGCAGGACTCAAAGAGATTCCTGCGCTACTCTCTCAACCAAGTCACTGGTGATGAAGCCAGTGTGGGAGGATTAAAACTTAGTCTGTTGATTCCCTGCAAAATCTTTACCATCTCTTATAAACAGTTAATAATTTTATGTCTGCTAATGGTGTTTGTTTAATTCTTAAGTAGGAATACAAATTTAAGTTTTATTTTAAACCTGACAACTGTAACACGCTATTTTCGAAAGATTTTTTTTTTTTTAGTTCGAAATAGTTCCCCTCTGCACAGGCACAAAGGAATATTGGTCCATCTTTTGGTGAAGGGAGTTCCAATAAAAGAACCGTTCGTCATTGGTTTCAAAAGTTTTTTCAGGAGATATGACGTTAGGTAATCTTATCAGGTCGGAGGCCTACATCCTCAATCGATGACATAGATCTTGAGGAAGCTGTGGAGGAAAACCCTTAGAAAACAGTCAGAGAAGCTGTGCGTCAGATCTCGTCACATGTCGGATGACTGTTTCCAGAAGTCTGAAATTGATCGGAAAGGTGAACAAGCTTGATCCCTGGGTCCCGCACAAGCTGAACGAACGTCACCACTTATAGTTATGGTACAGAAAGTTTTAATAAATTATAGGAGTCGGGCTATCAGGTCCTACCTGGATCTATCTATAAAATTTCTACTTGCGATATCGGGAGATTTTCTATATTCCTTATCGATATCAATATTGATGTAATATCGAATCAAAATTATGGATGTTGCCAAGATCGAGTGATATCTATATATTAAAAATGGATTTTTTTTTTTTTTGCATATACTTAACAAGTACATCGTCGGTTTATTGCAAAAAGTCATTAAGTGACTTTTCATAACATTAGATCATTCATAACTTTGACAACTTTTCCCTTTGTGAGATCAGAAAATCGACAAAACAGGTCCGTTGGTTGTTACTTTGATATATGTTTGATGTATCAAAGGATTTATGTCATTTTAGTATACTTTTTTTTTTTTTTTGTTATTTTAAATTTGACACTGCGTTGGAACGCATCAAGCAAATGTGTTGGCGTTAATTATATCTTCTTGAATTCCTGATATCTTCTTAACTTTTCAGCAGAAGATCTCTAGGCCACTGCCTTTTTAGTCGTCTTTGAGGCTCACTAGGTAACAGGGAGGGAGATAGAGCTAGAACGAGTGGATTTGGATGATTGAGAGTAGAAGAGTGAAATGTTGTGTATTTGTTGTGAATGTAGGATTTTACTTTTGGTATGTCCATGTCTGTGTGTATGGTGTGATTTGAAATAAACCAAGGAGCATTGACAATTTTAAGAGTATTTTGGATTGTGTGGTTTGAATTTTGTTGATGTGTGTGTGTTTTGCGGAACCCCAAAGTTCTGCTCCGTATGTCCAAAAAGGTCTTAGTATAGTGGTGTAGATTAGTCGTGTTATCTTATTAGTTATCTTAATGTGAAAATGAGGTAAAAATTCACAAAAAATATTCCTCTCAATCAAAAATATACTTGTTGACTTCACGAAGCCGATGATATGAGCTGTTTTCTTTTAAAGTATTACAGCTCCATTTTATAAAGATGGAAATATTTAAGGGTTTTGTTTTTAAATTGTTTAAAAAATATTGGTATATGGGTGATTCTCATTTTAGAGGGAAGTTTTGGTCTATTACAACTTCTACATGATTAGTTAAGTCTAACTTGATTTTTTTTTTTTCACCACTGCTATACGATGAAGAAGTATTTCTTCATAATGAAATATTAAAGAACAATGTAATTTTATAATTACTTAAGCAACTGAAATGTCATTATCACGTATTGTCCCACCCTCAGTTTTGTAGTAAACATTTTGTTTTTCTTTCGAAACCTATGTAAAATGACAGTGAAATTTATCTCCACTCCTAAAGAATAATTAAGGTATTTTGAATTATATATATTTTTTAACTTTTGTTAACAGTGAAGTATGTTTATGTATTTTCGAACATTGTCCAATCACTTTGATGTCATTACCAAGCAAAAAACATAACATCAGATATTTAAGCGTTGAAAAGAGGAAATTTCTTCAGAGTGTAGTAGTAGCCACCAGCCGATAGACCGACATGTTGGGGAGCCTCCCTCCGTATAGTTCCGTAATTATTTCATTCATTATAATTTACGTTTGACTATGGTCTGTAGCAAGTCAATTGGAAAATACAAAAATTTCAATACTAGTTACACAGCGGTTTTAGCCGAATAAAATACGAGAAAATGTCATTACCATTTTGAAAACTCATGTCATTCCCCACTCGAATTGTTAGCTTTACTTACTTCAATTACTGAGCAAAAAACACTTTCGATCTTCACTATTTGATCAGATTAACAGCTGAGCGGCAATAGAAGGTAAAGTATTTAGAAAATTGTATTTAAATGCCGTAAAAATTATTAAAATTTTATCATGAAAATCGCCCATAATCTGAGAATCACCCATATATTAATACGTTAATTTTATAAATATTAAATTGATTTAAGATTTTTTATTTATAATCGCCTCCAACCTTGAGGGTCTTTGGCGGTAAGTTTTTATACTCTACTATAATACTTTCTAGTTTTACGTTTCTACTAAATATTTGAACAGAGTAGTAACTCCATCTTCATTGTCTTCCAATATTTTCTACATTGTCGTTGCTAATTTTAGTTTTTGTCAAAACTAATGCCACTCAACAAATAGGAATTTCACTGATTGTGGTATGCTGTCACACTTTTGGTCCGTGGATGCTTCTAGACTTCTATGAAGGTGTGAGAATAGGTAGTGGCCAATTCGTAAAAAAAAAAAAAATATTGAAATCTGATGTTGGCAATTTTTTTTTCCATATTAATATAATATCGAATTATTTATCTCGATACGATATTGCTACTGCTCTTGTAAATAGTGTGATATCCGTGCTGAGACTGTAGGCGTGTTCCTGGGCTGGGGGGTTATTTATGCTCGAATAAGAAATACTGAAGATTATCCCATTGTTTTTATAAGAAAATAATGGATCGAAACGTGAGTAGAAAAAATGAGTAAGAAGAATAAACTCTAAAATTATTCTAGTTTATTAAATTTTAACTAAATGACCTAACACCCTAAACGAATAATAATTTTAATATATATATATACATATATATTTTTTTTTTCTTTGGGCTATTATTATCTGTCCATAGCCATTCTATACTCCATTAGCGGATGACAAAGTACACGATAAATTTCCCAAAGTATCCAGAGACGCCTGAAATAACCGAGGCAGCGACACCGGCTAAGATTAAGCTAGCGTAAAAAAAGGATTGCAGGTTTTGGCAGGAAGATGTTGGCACCATGTTCCTCTTTCAGTCGAGAGAGCTGGCTTCTTCTAGGTTCTACCTTACAATATTGACAGCGTTCAGCTCCATCTGTCGGGGCATCTCTGTCAATATATCTATGGCGGGTTGAGGTTGGTAAGTTTACACGTATTAGTCATCGAGATGGGAGTAGAAGAAGAAGAAGGAAGAAGGCATTTCAGCTGGAAAATTAGGTCAAAACTGTTATATATATATATATATATATATATATATATATATATATATAAAAAGTGTTTACATTGTTCATGAGAAAAATTAATGGCTGTTAATGGTAGTTTCTCAAGAAGCGTTTTCATATGATTATATCCCTGTGCACACAGTTACTTGATGTAATTGTATTGTAATATAGTTGTAAATATCATGAATAAATAAAAATATAATAGGTAAAATTATTAATTCATTGTTCACCAATATATGAATTAAGAAGAGAAATAATAAATATATTATAATTTAAATTTCTAGGTTTTACGTTTCATGATAGGTCCGCCATTCTAGCCTTTACAAAATTAAAGCTGATAAAATTTGCAATATGATTGATTATTTACAATTGTTCGCTACTTAGCTTATTTTCCGAGATATACGTCCTCAACTATTTCCAAAAAAAAAAAAAATAATCCTCATGTTTTGTTGCAGTATTTCGGGTTGAGGAAGAAAGTTTTTAATAATCATTTTTTTAAAATATTATTTTACTGGTTTATCTCCGACGGTTCAAAAATCAGATCAATTTAACTTTATTGTCAATTTTGAGAATTTGCAGATTTTTTTTTTTCTTTATGATATACGTTATTAAATTAATGTTATTATACTAACTCTCTATACATCTGAATCTCCACGTCGATACTCAGATCGGGAGACTCTCCTAGGGCACTATAAAGTCGGTACTCTTAATTAAATATTTAATTGAGAGGGCAAATCTGGCGGTTGAGCGTGATCTGCTGCAATCTTCTCCGTGAATAATCATTGTTCTTAAAACTGTACTTCCCTATGAAGTACGGAACCCAAGTCCCTTAATGGGTATTGCAAATACACATCTGCTCTTCTTTGCGCAGTCGAAGTTCGAAACTGCCAGGACAATTTTTATATTCGGTTCCAAAGTCAGAGGTCATCCCACGATATCCTTCGACTAACTCTATACTACATCTCTGTTGTTTATAAATTAATAGAAAAATAAAATGTTTTGGGGGATAATTATATCAAAACCTTCGAGTAGGAGGGATTATTTCCCTATAGCTACTAGGATAAATATATATATATATATATTGTATGTCTGTTTTATGAACTTTTCTTCATGGTGGACTGATTTTATTAATTTAATGTTTATTAAAATCTACACTTTTATTAGAGCTTCGTAATTTTTTTCTTGCTCTTCTACATATCTATATATAAATAATTAAATAGAAAAAATAATCGTTCATACAATTGAACTTAAAAATTGACATTAGTTGTTTGGAATTTCAATTATATGTTTTTTAAAATTGAAATTCTCTAGCGCCTATATAGATAAATATTTGGATAAAAATAACGAGTGGTGCTGAATATGAAGAAAAAAAAATAATGAATCAGTGATAATGCCTTCATAGAAAATAGGAAGTTGTGGAATCTAACAGAAAATGCATAGCATTTGTCGCCAGTGAGTCACTGTATAGTTAGAGTACACTTGGAACTGTGTTGAAATATATAAATACAGATAATTTGTAATAGAGAATACGTTATATAAATCTATAAAACATGTTTGTAAAAACAATTATTAATAAGTATATTAATTATTATGTATGTACATTATTTAGCTGAATAGAAAAAAAAAATCTTCATATAGGCTCGTACGTCCTCAGGTTGGAAAATTGAAATGTTTAATTTCTATTACTAAGTAATTTACAAAAATATTTTAGCATATTTAACAAATTCTGAAAAAAAAATATGTACTTTCATTAAAATTACATTAAAATTAATATCAATAATTTTCATATATATTCAAAAATATCTTTAAAAATATTTTTTAAAAAATTAACTTAAATTTATTTTAAAACAGATGTGTCCAAAAATAATATCAAATAGGATTTTTTATTTAGAGTAAGCATTTCGACCCTTATTGTAGGTTTTCAACAGGGCTGAAAGATGGATCAGCAAGTAATAATAAATCCGGTATGTAACTCTTTTTCCTTATTTTAGCCTTGACGAAGTTCTACATTGCAGGTCAAAATGTTAATATCGAATAAATATTTAATTCTATTTGGTTTGGCTTCTGATCCGTGGCAGATTCGCTGGAGTGAAAAATAGGAAAGTTCTTCCATTCAGAATAATCGGTTAGAAAAAAAAAATACGATTGTTTTAAAATATATCTACTACTAATACCATACTCGTAAATAAAGTTAGGGGAAAATTATAAAATGTAAGTGGCCTCATATCAAAGACGGACATCTGTAATTTTTAAGAAGTTGAAAAAAAAAAAAATGTTGCAACACACCTTCAATTTAAACCAATTCCTATAATTTTTTTTTTCATGATTTCACTCTAGCATTCTTAAATAAAATGAGCATTCTTAAATAAAATAAAATCAGAAACAGTTCGAGTTGAAACTAAAAAACAAAAATTGACTTTTCCTCCACTTTCGGAGGATGACACATCCGTCTTTGATAAGAGGCCACTCATTGGGCTCATCTAGTCAGAAATCTATCTTTATAGTTGTATCAATGATATTAATAAGATACATTATTTATGCTTACGACAGTCGATTTTAAATATATCGATATATTAGAAAATTAGATAATCGATTCATTAATTTATGCCATTGACGAGTTTCTAGCGAGAAAATTCATACCTTCATTCACAGTTCTATATTTCAACACTGCAATCACCTACTCCGGAATCAACTTACTCACTGTCCGTGTAGATAAATTTTTCAACTAGAAATATCCCTAAAATGGCATTCCTCAAAAATGTTTAAATTGGAGTTAGTCATTCTGTCAACTGAAAGGCTCAGAGACTGGAGTTGTGTGGTTTATAAAAACAGATGGAGTGATTAGATTTGTATTGCCTACGATCGATATAATAAATAGACTTTTTGTAATTTTAATGGTCTTAATGATTTCTTATCAGTAAGCTTTAAGCTTTAGCTCCGTTTAAAATGCACTTCCAACATTGCTAGAAAATAATTTCTATTCAAAGTAGAGCGGGTGTGTTGCGCGCACCAGATTTTTTTTTTTATAACCGAATGCAGAAAGAATCTGATACGGGTCAATCACGTTTTAAGTTTCCCTGGGTTTGGATTCGTTTTTTTCTCTTAATCAAACGGTCTAAAAGTAAAAACCGCTAGGATACGTTAAGGTTAGCTTTAAACCGATTTCTTGGAACTATCGATTTAAAAAAAATAAATTCGGCGACCCTAATGGGTGAGAGACCTGCATTGAACAGTAATCGATCTATCGATTGTTGATATGCGACATGTTCCATCTATAGTTATGCATGCCGTTTAGCAATGGGATCCTAATTCGGTTTTCCCCTAAAGGGGACATACACGTATATGTGGACGTGCCGACCGACACGTACATTAGGCATTCCATGCGGTTGCCTCCCTCCAATATAAATTACTCATATAGTTTTATTATCTTATTTATAAACAATCGAGGAGAAATTCTCATTGTCAAGTGTTTCTCTCCCCTTTAAAAGGCTTTTAAAATAACTGTTTTCATTGACTAGGTGAAAACAACTTTCGTTCCAATTAATATATACTGCACACAAAAAATACAGTGAACAATAGCGAAGGAAACAATACGCACCATTACCATTGCGAAAGATTTAAAAAATAAATCACTAGAAAGCGAACCATTAATAATAACAGAAGATGAGTTACTTTATAATGCAAATAAAACTAAAAAAAAATTCTAAAATCAGTTACAGAAAAAAAGGATTGCTTAACTTTGCTTCTTTTTCACTTACCTATTTATGAAATTTATAGTAAGGAGTAGTTTATGGTACAGACCCCTTTTTATAAAATTATTAATATCCGCCTGAAACTTCGTAAATAGCTTCATCTCATGGTAACCTACAGCTATTTTATTTACGAAAACTCTTGGAATTGGGGCGTTTTCAATCTGGAGATCGGCAAACTTTGTCTATTTAATTAGCTGGTAAAAACTCGTAAATATTCATTTGCATACCTCTTAGTTCGTAAAATAATTTGATACCAAAATCGAGAAAAAAAGGTGGCCTAAAAAAATATTGGGCGCTTGGCTTATATAAATCAGTTATTTTGACATCTACTCCCCAGATCACGCCATACGGCTCAATATTTTTGAAGGCCACTTTTTTTTCTCGATTTTGTCCTCAAATTAATAGACAAAGTTTGCCGATCCCCAGATTGAAAAGCCCCAATTCCAAGAATTTTTGTATATAAATTAGTTGTTGGATACAATGTGATAAAGCTATTTACGAAGTTTCATGCGGATGTTAATAATTTGATTAAAAGAGGTCTGCGACAAGGGACTATAAGTTTTGAGTTGATGAGTTGGAAATTGGAAGTGGTGCAAGTAAACAGTGACTTCCAAATCTCAAGGTTTCGTGTTCGAGATATCAACCCCGGGTTCGGGAGACCCTCCCGAGGGACACCCAGCTTCTATAAAGTCGATAAACCTGGTGGTTGAGCCTGATTACATATTCAATCTTCATATTCCGAATACATGGCCTGTTCGGATTATAAAAAATATTCGGATTACCAAAGGTTAAATTTAAAACGATGGAAAAATTGCTGCTCAAGGCAACGAAAATACATATAATAACGCGATGCTTGATTTTCAGTTTAAACGACTTTAAATAAAATTTAAAAAAAAAAACTACTGTTATTTTTTATTGCTAAGGCCAATTATGACGAAATTAAGCCAACTGTTAAATCTTAGTGACCGAAAAACTAATTCGAGTGAAAGTTGTCAATTTGCGATTTTAGGGCAGTGCAGCCACCTTTTTTTTTTGTAATAACATAGCTTTTTTTAAATAATTGTAAGAAACAACACAACAAGATGCAATTTGTAGGTGTATATGTATTGTAGGTCGCTTATGACCTGGATGTTTTGCGCCTAGACATCGAAACAAACAATTTGTAGGTATGGGAGGGGGGGTTGTCCCACTGACTAATACATAATTCCTTTAAATTATTATTTAAATCTTCCTACTTCTCGAGACAGATAATTCGCCCTACCAAATATTTAAAGTTATCGTTGCTCTTTGCGTAGGCATTTATGCAAACATTATTCTTGTTTGAAAAACAAAATAAATGTTTTTTTTTTTTCTTTCTTAAATTATAATCATGAGGATTACCTAGGACTCCACCTGGACAAACGTCTAACTTGGAACCCTCATACCAGACTGAAACTACAAGAAACAGTTCGACGTTTCCGACTACTCCAACACTTACTAGATTAACGCTCTAACCTTCCAAAAGACTCATTTACATGACTGTAATAATGCCTGTTTGGACTTAGGGAGTTGAGCTATGGGGCTCCACCAAACCTTCAAATTCCTCTCGTATCCAATCCTTACAATCCAAAATCCTTCGTAAAATCCTCAATGCTCCTTATTTTGTTACAGATAAAATTATCCACAATGAACTTAATGTTCCTCATGTATCAGATTTGGTCCAATCCAGATATGTAAACTTGCTTCCTATTCGATTCCTGGTAACCCTCCGAGGCGTCTGAAAAGAAGATGGCCACGTGATCTCCTAATATAGACATATTATTAGGGTGCTACCAATGGGTAGTTTCTCAACATGTGTTTCATGTCATTATATCCATGTGCGAATTTACTAGATGTATTTTTTTTTATACAGTTGTAAATATCATATAATTAAAAAAATAAATAATAATTATGATGAAAGCTTATTAATTTAAGTTACAATAACACCGTTAAAAAAGTATTTTGTAAATCTATCTGTGAAATCGGTGTATACTTTTGTCATGGCCTCTATATTTATATTTAATTATTATTTTTAGAGTCAACTTGTATTTTAATTTTTTTATATTGGGACATTAAATGAAATTTATTGACCGATAGCCGAATGGAATGTTGTGCTGTAAGAGGAATTCCTGGCTTCCTTTCCAAGTGTTTTCCCATGAATGCTAACCGAGGTCACATATCTCAATATTCTAATTGCTAGAGGTGGGGAAAGAAATTTCACGATTAAATAGTCCTCCTGTCTTAGGGTTCTGCTTGTACCAATTAATTATTTTGCAAAAAAATAAATAAATAAAAAAAAAAAATCAGTTTGCAAATTCGAAAGTGGAAGTATCTTTTGAATGTAGTGGATAGAATTCATGAAATTGGTACCTACCTAATTATTTTTTTATAAATTCATAACTTGTAATTTGTGCCAAAATGAACGTGCGATTTTTAAGATATTGCCCATTCAAATCAGCACGAAAAAGGAAGTCTAACTTGCAAAAGGTCAGGGAATTTAAATTTCTTTTTTATATTGTTAAGTATACAGTGAATATAAAAAAAATCAAGTTTCTCCTCCAAAGCCTTGAGGATTCGCTGCAGTGCTCCAAAATCCATTGAAATTTCAAAGTTTTTTTGGTTTACTCTAAACATCTCCTTTTTAAAGCGACATAGATAAAAAATGGTTACATGGTTATAATGATCTTAAACAGCTTAAAATTATCTAACTTTTTTTCTAAACCCAACAGCAAGTGAACTATCGAGCTTTCAAAATGGGTAAAGTTTAAATAAACAAAAAAAATTACAATTCAATTATTATATTAATATTGAATGAGAAATGCTTTATTTAATATGTATAAATTATAAATTTCCAAAATACAATGAACATCTATACGGCATCAGTACAAATAAAGACATTATAACAACTGCATATACATGAATGACTAATAAACAATAAAACAACTAACACAATATAAAATAATAAATATTTTGAATAATTTATGTCTAAGAAATAATAATAAAGGAAAATAATGGAAATAATAAACAACAACATGAATAAAACTGACCATAAATAAATTAGACGGATCATTTTTTATGCTGGATGTAGCAAATAAAAACGGTAATTATTGTATTAATATTTGTTCTTTTATACAATCAATTTTTTTTATTGGACAGTAAATAATACAATCTGCCACATTGAAGGGCAACAAGTAATAATGCGTTTATTCATACCATATATAAATATAATAGGAAAATAAAAAATAAATAAATGAGTAAACTAAGAAAAGGTAAATATAAAAATCGAATAACATACATAAATAATAAGTTTGCGAGGCAACATATCTAATTTGACTGGGCTAATATAGGTGTATTTAAGAAAATAAGTTTACACATGTTTAAGAGAAAGTAGTAAATGGAATTAAATTAAATTGATATAGTATCATTTTTTTTTTTTTTTTTTTTTTTAACAATATCTACCTTTCTTTCAACTTTGAGCCAAATCGAACTATTCGTTTCTGAAAAATTGGCGTATCTATGAAAATACATTTGCACATGCGTAAGTGAAAGTATTGGATGAAATTGTTACGGATCGGATAAATGGTAGTAAAAGATAATAAGCCTAGAACATCCGTTTAACTACAGACACCGAAATGTTTGATGTTTGAAACTTTAAAGGCGATTAGAAATTTTATTTTAACCTCCTACACGAATACAAAGCTTCCCTACCTTCGGCATTGAGGAAGCCAATTTTTATATTATTTCTTAGTTTTTAATTTAAAATTTACGTTTTCAAAGCTCTGCTAATTTTCGTTTTACTAAAATGAATCGCAAGATATTCGTTTATTCTGCTGATTGTTACAGTTGGAGTGATGGGAAAATGATTCATCATAGAAATAAGGGCATTCATCTTGTTTATTTTATATTGTACGTCACAATAAAATGATTCATAAGAAGGAAATTATGTACATATATAAATTTCTAAAACCTAATGGTTAATGAACTGACCAAAATTTCTTTTGTATAAGAAACGTTGATCTATTGTTAGGTAATTAATACGTTCTCATTTCCGTAATGCCAATATTTCTTTTCTAAATTAAACAATTTTAGATTTAAATTAAAAAATATTTTTTATTATTATTTCTTAATGTCATTTACAACTGTATTAAATAAATAAATCCAGTAAATTTGAAAATAATGGGTATAATGACATGAAAACACTTGCTGAGTAACTACCCAATGGTACTAATCTAATGATGTGTCTACATTAGGAGATCACGGGGCCATCTTCTTTTCAGACGCCTCGAAGGGTTATCAGGAATTGAAGATGAAGCAAGGTTAGAAACGACAGGGTTGGGATGATTCTGAAGTTTATTATGGAAGGATAGGTATCTGGATTGGGCCAGATCTGAAACAAAAGAAACATTAAGGTCATGGTTTTATTTGTAACAAAGTAGGGAGCATTGAAGATTTTACAAAGGATTTTGGATTGTAAGGATTGGATACGGGTGGAATTCGATGGTTTAGTGAAGCCCCATAGCTCAACTCCGTAAGTCCAAATAGGCCTTATTATAGTCGTGTATATGAGTTTTTTGTAATTAATTGGAAGTTTGGAGCTTTGTCCAGTAAGTGCTGAAGTAATCGGAAACGTCGAGCGGTTTCTTGTCGTTTCAGTCTAGTATAAAAAAAATAATTTAAAAAGAAAAATGTTTATCTGAAAAAATCAATCAGCACTTTGACATTATTATGTAAAAATGAATCTGTATCATAAACGTGAATTTGTGATATTTGTACACATACACATAACATATGAATATCGCTTTTATGTGTTCTGATATATTAAGGAAGTTCAAGAGAAAAAAAATTATACTCGATTAACTCTGATTGCCATCAGAAATATTTTATATTTTAGTTATAGGTATTTTAATTTTGCTGTTATTTTAATACTAATTGTAAAATGGATACAACTCAAGAACTCCAAAATAGGCAGGATATCGCCTGAGTAAGAAACGACGAAATGATTCAGAGCAATGTAACACTTAGCCGGCGAACGTTTTCAACTGCATATTTACGGCATTTGTTATTGTGTCTATTTTTACCTCGCTCCCGGCCACAGTAAATTCCTTACTATTTTATTTATGGTGGGTGGATCTCACCTAGAAATCAGGTTTTTTTATGATGTTTCATTTCGAAATTTTTATCTATCATTTAATCCATTGATTCTATAAAAGTAGTTTTCTAGTTTATTTTTTAAAAGTAAATGTTAAGGTTTTATGAATTGTTTTCAGCAGAATTATAATCTATATTGTTTTTTAAAATATATCGATATTGAAATGTTAATGTTTTTTTACTCATATTTTATCAAACGAATAAATTAAATTAAATTAATAATCTTTACCTAGAAAGCCTCCTTAATGGTTAAATAATCACATATATTTAAATACGTTACTTAAGGAATATTAGTTTAATTATTTTTATGTCTGGTTGGAATTTCCATCACAGTAGAAAAAAAAAGTTATTTTCTTTTGAGCAAACTTTTCGTCTTACGTTTCTACGAGGCTTCTTTAGTGTTGAGAAAAGACAAGATTACTACAAAAAAGACGAACCTTTGGAACAAAGATTTTTTTTCTCACTTTAATTACGCGGCTCCTATCAACTTCTTAGTCCGTTGTTTTTTAATTATTAACATCTGCCTAAAACTTCGTAAATAGTTTCATCTCATCGTAACCTACAAATATTTTATCAACAAGAATTCTGGGGAATATAGCGTTTTCATTCTGGAAGGGTACAAACTCCTTTAATTAGGTACTTAAAACTCGTAAATACCCATTTTCTTTTCACCTGAGTCGTAAGATAGTTTGATCTCAAAATCTAGAAAAAAGGTGACCTTCAAAAATATTGAGCCATTTTGTGTAACCTCACCCCCAAATTGTCAAAATAACGAGGTTATATAGGACAAACGGTCCAATATTTTTGTACGCAATCTTTTTTGTCGATTTTGTGATCAAATTATCTTACGATCCTAGTAGAAAGCAAATAAGTATTTATGAGTTTTTAGTACCTAATTAAATAGAAAAAGTTTGTTCCCCTCCAGATTGAAATCGCCCCAATTCCAAGAGTTTTCGTAAATAAAATAGTTGTAGGTTACGATGAGATGAAACTATTTACGAAATTTCAGGCGGATGATAATAATTCGATAAAAACGTGTCTGTACCACGGACTAATATATCTGAAGGTAACTATTTCTCCACTATTTTTATTATTCTTGTTTTTGATATCTATGTAATTAGTATATTTTATTTTTTATAATAAAAATTAAATTATTTTTAATTACTTTAATTCTCTCCATTTTTTAAAGTTGCGGTTAATTCATTTATCTTAGTTCTAGTTCTTTGTCATAAATCTTGGTAATAATAAATGTTAATATTTTTACGGATTTTAGTAATTTATGCAATACTGATTTCCTTTCATAATTTTTTTTCAACGATTTTTTCTTGTCCTTTTAAATAATAAGATAAAACAATTTGTCAAAGAAAACTTCAATTAGGTATTGTTTATTTTTTATTTTTAAATGTATGAATATTATTTTATTAAAGATTTTTTCTCACTTGTTCCCCATAGCCAGACCTATGGGTTCAATTAATTAAATTTATAGAAGCGGATAAGGAGAGCATATATTACATGATTTTTATATTATTTATTGAACGTGTCTAATGTATTTGCATATATTAATTTTTTTTTTAATTGTTGTATAATTTGTCATTAGAATGTATGAATTAAGTTAGGAATAGAGAGGAGAAAATATGAGGAAAAATAAGAAAGAAGGGAAATAGAATTGTAATTAAACAAACAAAAAAAATGTTTACTATACTCATCTTATTATATTGTATATTATTTTTAAGAATTGTTCATTTCATTGATTAGTAAGTATGCTGTGTCTGTAGCTACCCAATATAATTCGACTACACCCTTTTATGAAAATAAAGTGATTCTCTCTTCTGGCAAACATTTTTTTTTACCTAAGAATAGCATAAATTCTTAAAACTAATTAGTTTTACAATACCGTTGCACGGATACCTAATTTATGTCATCTACATAATCTGTCCGATATATGGGCATATTGTTTGCCACTAAGCAAATATCCTTTTAACAATGGCAGCTTTCTCCTCTGTGTGTATTATATATTTTAGAAAGCGAAATCAAAAAGACCTGCCTCTATGTGAAGTGGAGTGTTGGAGGAGGAAGGGGAGAGGGGGTTATTAAGCCGAATAAGCTCAGTATAAAAACCGAAATAAACTTCGGTGGAGGGGAATGGGGGGGAGGAAGGAGGAGGGAGGAATTTGCTTTGGAGAATAAAGGAGAACCGGATAAATGGAGGAATCTGGGTCGCGTTCCTCTGCGTGCTCTCGGGCATGCCCTATCGGGGCCTCGCTGGGACTGGAGAAGTGCTAGTTCAAAATGTTCGAAGTCTTCGTCTTGGGTTTTCGAGGGCGTCTCTTAGGACGTTTCTTTAAGGAACTGGCTAATGGAGGAAGGGAGGTACGCATGGTCTTGATGCATTTTCGTTCCTTCTTCTAAAAGGAACAAATGTCACCTCTTATTGCAAGAGATACCTGGAAATCCTTTCAAACTGGAGTTTCAAGCGAGAATCGTAAAGGTTCTGATTTAGCTAGAAGGGGTTTGTGCTTAGAATGGTTGCGGTATTATTGTAGGGTTCAAGATCTTTGAATATTTCAAATGGCAGTGGAACAACGTTACACCAACTCAGATATCATTAGAACTATAATATTATATGTTCTAATGAATAATATTTATTATATATTAATAGGGAGAGGGATAGTTCAGTGAATAAGCACTGACTTCCAAAGATGACAATTAATTTTTCATTAGATCGATCCTGGAGTCGGAAAACCCTTCCGGCGCACACTCAGGCTCTATAGTGGGTACTGTTAATTATATAATTGATCAAGGGAAAAAAAACCTGGCGGTTGAGCTTGATCCCTGCCAGATCATCTCCTTGCACAACCAGTGTCCTTGTAACAATACTGAATCCTAAACTCCTCTTCATGAGGCTACCTGTATTGGTTCAGGTTTATGTTATTGATTAATATACAATATTAACGCATGTTCAGCATTTTCTCATATTGCTACTATAGATTTTTATAAAGAGATTCACAGCTGATTGAGTGATTCAAGGGTTTGTTTGGGATTCTGCCAGTATTATCCGTTTGTCCTTTATAAAAAAAAAATTATTATTCAAATCCTGAATATATTTTGACGTTAGATTACAAGTGAATTACCTTTTTCACGTCTGATCCGGATCGCTTTTCTCAAATATATGTTTGAGTTTGAATGCGAAGACGTTTTGAGATAAAATATGTTGACAGTTTTGAAATTATATGAGGATATATTCTGACTATATTTGTAAGGTCATTTGACCATTTCAAATTGCATTACTACCTCAGATATATTTATTATTTATAATACAACATGTGTTTTGGGGGAACACTCCCCATCTGTAAAGTCAATCCATAAAGTATACATCATTCATTATATGAGTCTTTCAGTTGACAGAATGACTGAATCTAATTTCAACATTTTTTATTATTAATTTTATTGATATTTCTAGTGGGTAAATTTATTCACAGTTTTATATTTCTACTCTGGAATCAACTTACAATCTGTACAGATGTTATACATTTTCCAACTAGAAATATCTATAAAATTACTTTACTCAAAAATGTTGAAATTTCAGTTAAGCATTATGTCAACAGAAAGGCTCATATGTGCATTAAAAGGCTTATTTGCCTATACTGTACTTAGGTAACTTTTTCAATTAAACTAGACCAGATACCTGTATCTATAAATAAGTTTTCTTATAAAATACCTATATATATATAAATTAATGTATTTTCAATTTATTAGGAAGCCATGTCGATTATAATTAAAGTCAACATTCCTCATCTTCAGAGCATAAACTTTATTAATCATATTATTCTTAGTAAAAAAAAAATATTTTTACCTTATGCTCAAAAAATTAGAAAAAAAAAAAACATTGGTATTAATATGGAAAAGATTTGTCATGTGTTATCTACAAAACTATATTATGCCCTAGTTTATGTAATGGCATACCATTGTTGTCAATGATTAATAACAAATCAACAGGTAAAAGGCTAAAATCGTTTTAAAACGTTATACTAATACAAGTAGTTAAAGAGAAAACCATGCAACCATAACCATTAGAGATAAATCATCAAATATTCACGAGAAATTAAAAATATTCAAAGTTAATAATTGATAATTGGTTGACTGTCGTGGATAATGAAGAGAAGAATACTTGGGGTGGTCAGTCAAAAAGGAAGGCAAACATAAATGATAATATTTATTTTTTACATATGCCGACGTTTCGACCTGAAGTTCAGGCCTTCATCAGGGCTGTCTCCTTAAGTGTTGCAGGGAGAATTGATTCTCAGAGACAGCCCTGATGAAGGCCTGAACTTCAGGTCGAAACGTCGGCATATGTAAAAATAAATATTATCATTTATTTTTGCCTTCCTTTTTGACTGACCACCCCAACTATTCTTCTCTTCATTATTCAAAGTTAAGTATTTCATAACTAAAAGACATACCAAATAACATAAAAATAAGTAAAATATGTAACAAATCCTTTTTTTAATCAACTTAAACCTTATTAACCTTTTCAACGGTGGAAAAAATTGTTTGAAAATTAAATTTTAGCTTCAATTTTTTATTTTATAAGTTCAATACAGAAAAAGAGCGAGCCCCATCACCTAATCATTATAAAAAATCAAGAACCTTACCAGAAATAATAATGAAGATATAGACCTCCTTAAAACGCAAAATTAGACCATAAAACGCATCAAAAAAGTAGTTAAGCCGTAATTTAAAAAAATAATGTATTTATTACTTGACAATAGAGCTACGGTTCTTGTTAATAAGAAATTTTGTTCAGTTCATTAACCTAATGCATTTATAAATGTAAATATGTACATAATTTCCTTCTTATGTTTGTTTTCCTGTGACGGATATTATATAATAAACATGTCGAATTTTTATTGTTTAATATGTACTCGTTATTTCTCAGGGGATTTTTTTTTTTCTCTATCCAATGTTGAAATGGAATCATAAAAGGATTCGAAATATAAACATTGAATTTCCTCTTTAATCAAAAGCTCTTCAAACATCCTAGACAGAAATCGATTCGAGAGCTGACCTCATATCCGGTCTGTAATCTTGGGGAATTTTTTTCGTTTTAATTTTTAAAAAAATAAATAAATAACAATAGCGAAATATCTAAAAATTGCATCCTGCTTGTCGCTCCGTAGATAACATGACAGGCACTATCAATGCGACAGCTGATACAATATCACTAAGAATGTTACATTTTTAGATATCTACTTAACAAAATACAATTGTAGATGTGATTGTATTCTATTTATTATTATAATAAAAAGGGAAAACAATATTATCTGCCAAACTCAATGGCAAAAATGTATTATGCTCCAAGTATTCATTTATTACGTACAAACAGTCTGAAGAAAGAAGAAAATTAGGTAAATGCATTTATAAAAAATTGTTTTGTTTTTTTCTATTTATATATTGAGTATTACGACAATCTGTCACTTGGACATTAGTTATAGTGAGGTAGGATAACATTCATATGTTAAAAAAAAAAAAATAATATAAATAGAAGCAAAATAACAATAAATGATAATCAAAAAGTATTTACAATAAATAAAATAAATTCTGATAACTTAAAAATATATAAACTAAAACAAACAAAAAAAATATAAAAATAAAATATATGCATATAAAATAATATGTGAAATAAATAACTTCATACCGACTTAAATATGTTAAGTAACATATATACCAAAATATAAATAAAGATAAATAGTCCGTGTTACAGACCCCTTTTTATTCAATTATTAACATTCCCCTGAAACTTCGTAAATAGTTTCATCTCATTATAACCTACAATTATTTTATTTACGAAAACGTTTAGATTGGGTCGTTTTCAATCTGAAGGGATGCAAACTTTGTCTATTTAATTAGGTACTAAGAACTCGTAAATACCCATTTGTTTCTACTTGGATCGTAAAGCAATTTTATTCCAAAATCGATAAAAAAAAAGTCCTTCAAAATTTCAAAATTCAAAATCGTTTGGCGTGACCTACATCCGTAAAATTTCAAAATAACGAGGTTATATAGACCGAACGGCCCAATATTAATGAAGGCCACTTTTTTTTATCGAACTTGTGATCAAATTATGTTAAGATCCAAGTAGAAAGAAAATGGGTATTTACGAGTTTTTAGTACCTAATTAAATAGACAAATTTTCGTCCCCTTCCCCCTTCAGATTGAAAATGCCCCAATTCCAAGAATTGTAGTTTGCGGAGAAAGCTAGTGAATTATTATTTAATGTGGTGAAAGATTCAAAAACATTTAATTTACACCTAAGTGCAGTAAATTTCTTTGAATAGTTGAAGACATGCCGTGTTCTTAAAATAATTTTGTTAGTTTTTTATTTATTTTTATTATGTATATTATATATATTATTATTTATTATATTCTGTCACATTGAAAATGAAACAGGAATATGAAATCTAAACTTAACGTGAATAAAGCTGCTAGTATTATAAATTTCTATAACAATAGTATATAAATTGTAGAAAATAAGTTCTCCATTAAGTAAGTCGGAGGAGCTCTTTCGTTACATTTTTCTGTTGTTGTTTTTTAAATTTATTTATAATACATTGTAACAAATATATGATGAACTATTTTAGTTATTAGTTCCACCGATGAATAATAGGATTGTCGTACTCCGCTCACGATCTATGATACATTGGTTAGTTAGTATGTCGGTTAGGAACGTGCGGGGGATAGTGGTGTTTGGAATGGAGTCACCATAAAAGTAGTCCAGGGTCACTAATCCTGTTGAAGGAATTGATATACCTTCACTAGCTCTTTGTATACTTGTTTATCGGTTTTTTTTTTCTCTATCTTTCTGTCAAAAATTATATTATTAGGGACTGGTATAAAAATGGATCTGTATATTTTTTTTTACATTTGCTAATAGATGCCCAAACGTAACTTCCAATTTAACTCAAACTTGGAAACTGGAGTGAAAATGGACTATTATTAATATAATCAAATTAGACTCAGTAATTTGGCCTTCGCATGGGCAAACGAATTTTTTCGAACTATTTTTTTTCATTTTTATAAAATTTGCTTGTTCTGTTATTCTCTAACAACAAATTATTCCTTTTAGTTTAATAATTTAAGAAATGAGATAGAGCTATCCTTGAATTTATTCGAATTGATCAATATACTCACTCTAGACATATCATATTTATTTGGTGCAGGAAGACCTTAGTTTGCAGTTCTATCACTAACAGTATTTATTACTAAGACTTTAGAAGTAATACATTGATATTTTATTTTTTTATTTCTTCGAAGATTTTCATAAATAGCAATATTATGATTTCAAAACCTGAACATTTTAGCGCCCTTACTCAGTCTCCGCTGTCTTTTAATACCAGTGAAGTGATTTAGGGGGAAGCATAGGGATCTCTTGAAGTTTCGTTTTCCCCCCACAAGGTTTGGAGTTTCCCTTGCCGGTTGTAAATAGTGTACATCGGTACGCATGCGTCTAAGTTGTTTATTTTTATTTTTTAAGAACATTTTATTTTTTATTATTATTTTCTTCCCTCATTATATTTTATTTTGTTCTTGCTTCGCTGTAAATTATATGATTACTACCTTATTTATTTATGATTCTGTAAAGATGGTGTGAATTTGCTCCCTGAACTCTATTATAAGTGTCCTTAATTGAGACTGATTGTAATATTTATCGATAAACAAGTATTCTAAAAAATAAAAAAATAGTCATTGAAAAAAATTGAGAGATTTAAAATTCAAATATTTTTTGTGTGAATTGTATAGCGGCGGGATAAATTGTGTTTTCAAGACACCTCATCCCCTCAAGAAGTCATTTCACTTCCCATTAACTTGAAAAACATATTTAAATATATGATTTTAGTTAATACGAAAGATCTTATCTAATTGTTCTCTTAAAATGAAAAAGAAAACCAACAAAATTGGACATATACCTGATATAAACGTGATAAGCATCCCAGAGGAACCAGAATATTTAAGAGGCTTTCGACAGAAATTATATCTCGAAAACTGGACCTTTTGGATAAAGTTATTTATAAAGACTATAGAACGCAGAGAATAGTTTCTTTGGAATGGGTCTTAACTCCATATCGGTTCGATGGCTTTCGAAACCTTATTTTTTTTAATGAATACTTCTTCAGGAGCGTTTTGCACTTTTTTTGTGGAGAGTGAATTACATTGAGCCGTCAGATTTCCGAAGTGTAACGCTCGCATAAAGTCGGCTGGAGTGGACTAATTAAAGTGTTTTGTATATTGTTAGCGAGGGAAAGGTTCATCATTTCATCCTCTTTGTAATAAGCAGTGATGAAAATCAAATGATAACGAGTTTTATGAAAAGATTTGGATTAATATATCTCAGAAACTAAAAATCGAACCTGCATACTGTAAGCGAGGGAAATGTTCAGCATTCAAACCTCTTTATAATGAGCTATTATTTATAATTTATATTTCATATTATTAATCTCTCCTTAATGTTTTCACTTCAATCGTGTGGTCTAAAGCACACACCTTAGTTGTTTTTTTTTCAATGTCTTATAACTAATGTTGTTATAGGAATATAAGGATCAAAATTGGTATTCGTCACTTTTCCGTTCAATTCTCTTTTGTTAGACATTTCATTCATCAAAATCAATCACTCCTTGAGGGCCAGAGTAGTTTTATATGTATATATATATATATTTTTTTTTTCTATTAACATTTCACATTTTAAAAAAATCACGAAACGGCTTCGATGAAGTTTGGTGGCCAATAGAAAATGGTAGAATCTTCATTTGATTCCAGATATATTTTGTCAAAGTATCGAATCCTCTGCCACGATGAAGACATCAAAGAGCCGTGTGTACCATCGACACGATGACCGCCGGAGTAGGGACATCAAATTATTTATAAGACACAGAGGCCTCCTTTAGATTTATGCCGACCGAGAGAGAGAGAGAGAGGGAGGGAGGGAGGACGAACTAGCCTAATCTTTTTTAAGTGATTTAAACGCGGGGTTGGCAACCGTCCCACGCGATGGCAGGCTGCAGAAAATTACACTCCGGGACATTTGACACAACGCTTCGGGTCGTTATCGGCTATTTTCGGCTTTTTATCGGCTATTCGTGAACAATGTCGGGCCTGTTCTAAACCAGAACGGATTTGGAATAGCCCAGGCAGTTCGGTCCCTCGTCGCTTCCCCAAGTTAGTCCCAGGCTATAAAGGGCAATTAGTAGGTAGGTAATTACGAGTTAAAAATTAGGTCGAGGAATAGGTTAACACTTCTCCTTGAGAGAGAATCACAATCGAACCTAAATCAGGAACGGTTCAAAATTCAAAAATGGATTGCACGCAGGAAAAAAAAATCTGGCTTGCGTATCACACAATTTTCAGTTACAGCTCTGGTTTGGACAGCAATTCTTGTATAGCGAAATTTGATTATTACAAACCCCCCCTTTTTTTTTAACTAGATATCTATATTTATTGAGAGATATTACAATATGTTACAAATAAGGACATTTATAATAGTGTCAACAATAAGTAATACAGAAATCATTCACCCAACATCTTCGGGCCAAGCCTTTTTCCGCACTTAAGAAAGGAAAGGCAGGACTCCAGAAGATCCCAGCGCCTCTAAATCAGCTGCATTACTGATATTAAGGACCATTAGAGGCTGATCAGAGGCGCTATAAACTCACATATATGGCTAGAGTGGAGGATCTGGCCATTGCCAAAACTCCAATGTATACTTATTCACATAAGGTCTCCGGGCCACTGCCGCTTCAACCTTCGAGGAGGATTATAGGGATTGTGCAAAGGGATTTGGATGATAAGTAAAGTTCTGGCGAAATGTGGAGAATTTTTTTGGGGATATTAAGGTCATGGTGTAGGGTTTTGTTGGTTACATAGAATGGAGCATCAACTAGTGTTCGAAGGACTTTACATTGAAAGGATTGAATGCGTTTGATGTTAGAAACTTTTACTGCCCCCACAGTTCAAGTTCGTATGTCCACATAGGTTTTAGGATTGTCTTGTATATCAGTAATTTGTTTTCAATTGAAAGTTTAGATTTTCTGTTCAGTAGAGTTTCTGTATAGTTTGCAGAAAAAAAAATTCTAAAATTTAATTTTCTAAAATGTTACATGACAATATATCGGAATAAGCGGACGTTGATACCTAATTATTTAAATATAATATCAGATCTAGAATTATTAAACTACAGTTAATGTATTTAAGGTTAAAAACAAAAACTCTTAAGAATACATTTTTAATGGAGCTAAATATTAAAGATATTTGTTGATTTCGGTCATTTTCATCAATGTGAAAACTCAATATTATAATTAAAATAACTCAAACTTTATTTATTATATCGATTGTAGGCAATAAAAACCTACTATCTCCATCAGTCTATTTGAATCACATGAACTCCAGAGCACTATATACAAAGAGTGATTTGAATGTAAATGTATTTAATTATGAATAAGTAAGGATCGTACTAAAAAAAAAATCCTGTACCATTACAATTCATAAAGGATCTTGGTTTCAGTACTATTAGGGACAGTATTGTTTCTTAGTTAACGATTATGCAAGGAGGTGATTTGACTGAGATCACTCTCAACCGCCAGGATTTATCCCTTAATTAATTATTTAATTAGAGTCATCCACTTTTATAGTGGCTGGGTTTGCCCCAAGATGGTCTCTCGACCCAACAGTTTGCCCCACAGCCAATGAAACAGCCATAAATCATTTTTCTGCCATGAGCCGGGATTCGAACCTGGGACCACAAGCATTGGAAGTTCAGTGCCTTACCACTGAGCTACCCCACTTCCAAAGGATCGTACTACGTAGTAAACTTTATAGGAAATAAATCTCTATATAATTCTTTTTTTTTTCTGGAAAATCTATCCAAGTACATTTAAGAGCTTTAAAATACAGTCGTCACACTAATTGTAGGCGCATAATGTTGTGATTTCGCTGAATGAGAGAAAATTTATCAAACTATTCACTAGTTTAATTTTCTAAAATGTTACGTAATAATTTTTCGTAATAAATTTACGATGTATATCTAATGATTTAAATATATTATCGGATGTAAAATTATTAAACTTGTGAGTGTATTTAATTTTATGTTTTCCTGATCTATCAAATATTTTTATATTCCTCCTTTTTTTTAACACGAATGCAATAATTTTTTTTTAAATTCCATTGCCTCGAATCTGTTGATTATTGTAAATGATTTTATTTCATACTGTTTTGATTAAACACATTAAAATTAATAAATGGCTAAAAAAAAAAACATTTTTATTTTATTTATTGTCTATAGTTATTTAGGTTAGGCTTAGATGTGTTTTGAGCTTTTTAAAGTTGTTTACCCAACAATAAAATGGTCTCGGTCGGTGTAAAGTAAATAAAAATGCATGCACGATAGAAGCGATTTAAATGTTGTTGATGATCTGTGGATTAAACTCAACAATTTAATTGAAAATTTATCTTTGAAGAAAATACTACGTGATATAATTGATTAAACGGTTGATGATGGATGTTCAATTTACGAAAGGATCTAATGAATCACTTCAAATGTGATCATATTGATTTTATACGTCATATTTTTGCTATCAAGAGTTAAGTTAAACATTCTTCAAATTATTGAGTATTTGCTACATATATTTATTTGTACGGTGACGTAAAAGCTAATATTTAAAGGCCACCTCAAGGATGGAGAGAAGCCTGTATAAGATATTTCCGCATTACTCCTTCCTTGGTCATGCCGCCGCGGTATATTGACCGACGAAGCCTTGCATTGTTGTTCTTTTTTTTTCCCACCGTTTCATAAGAAAGTTATTCCTACTGAGAAACCTGTTTTGACTAATGGCGAACATCTGTAGTCGATTTAAAATCAGTTTAAATCCCGAGACATTTTTTAAAGTAGTATTTGGTATTGGTGTTCATTAATATACTGCTGTATTCG
This sequence comes from Nezara viridula, assembly GCA_928085145.1. Classification (NCBI taxonomy): domain Eukaryota; kingdom Metazoa; phylum Arthropoda; class Insecta; order Hemiptera; family Pentatomidae; genus Nezara; species Nezara viridula. The sequence goes on along the minus strand of OV725080.1, from coordinate 147,380,103 downwards.
AATTCATATGCCTTTTTCGTTCTTATAGGAATCAAACATTACGATAACATAATTCTATAATTTTGGACAAAATTAGATATATATTTATTATTAAACTATACCGCGCCTGTCTATATTGACGCTATTGTGGTTGGCACAGAGGCCCAGCTTTTTCATTCTGAATGGGGAGGTGATGTCCCCTACTCCTCCCCCCCAAAAAACTCAGTAGTTTGTTCTATGTTTAAGAATTATGAGTAATCTATATTAATAGAAAACCGTAAATGTCTATTTGTTCAAAACCGCTGATCTCTGAAACTTCTTCACCGATCGCTTTGAAATATTGACATAATATTTCTATCGCATTCAGGAGTGTTTTTATATCCATTTAACCACCCTTTGCTCTTTCATTTCGGAATGGCAGCCTAAAAGCCGGTATCGCTATTAGTGTTGCCCAAATGCGATACCAGGACGAGTCTTGGTCTTGCAAACTCAGTCATGGTCATGGTAATGGTCTTGCGACAAAATCTCGCAACAGTCTTGAAGTTACTTATTAGCTTATTACTATAGAGATATTACTGTAATTTTTTTAGATCGGAGAAACCTAACTAAGTTCGAATGAAAAATTAGAGTAGTTAATTGCAGAAGTATATTGGTTATACTAATTATTTGCATATAGTAACTAAGATTGTCAAGTATTAATAACTATTTCGCCATGATTTTTATTTAAAAATCGATTATTTTTACCAATCCTGGTCTTGGTCTTGCAAAGTGCAAGATTTAGACCGATTTTAGGCAACACTAGTCACTATAGACTGTAGCGCCTAAACTGCTGTAACGATTATAATTAAACTTGGCTAAAGTCTTTTAATTTGTCTATATAAAAGTTACGATTGGTTCAAAATCCTATTTGCGAATAACTTAAAAAGTACAGTTTTTGTTTGATTATACCCATCATTATTTGAAAGCTTTTTTGATTCCCTGGAAATTAAAAATAAAATCGGACGATTTTGTGCAGAGATATAATGCTTTTAACATTTAATAAATTTTTTTTTGGCAGATTTAGAGACTGATTTACTTCTTATATAGACAATTATATGTTGCGAATTCTAGAGTTGGAAAACCAGATAATTTTTGTATCTATACAGAAATATCGTTTATCCACAAGTATTGTTACATATAATATGTATCTGATTTCTTTTCTACTTCTTTTTTTATTTAACCAGAATGAGCCACAGCAATGCGTGGCTGGGTACAGCTTGTAATTAATATGTTCATGCATAATATAATTTACTCCAACAAACTCACTGATTGACAACATATTTTATATCAATATAATTATTGTAAAACTAGCAATATAATACATTATATAAAATTAAATTTATGTATTTTTCTTGATACGCATATATCTCAAAAACCACTGATTCAATTTGACCTGAATTCGGAGGGAAGTTATATATTAGTAAATGAATAACCAATTAGGTATTAATTTAATCGAATTCCATTAATTAGCTTTTTTTTTAATTTCCTCTTTCAAGTATGCAAATGTATAGTTCTTGACATGCCTTTATTTCGAAAACGTTTCGTTTAATTTGACTTAATATTGGAGGAAATTTAGATAATAGCCTTCAAGATTTTCGTATGAATTTCATCTTATTATCAAGAATTTATTTTGGAAAGGAGAGGTATCTGGTTGGACCATATTGGCATCATATCAGTGGCTTCATCTGTAATTTTCAGAAAATGCCAATTTTTTTTTTTTTTTTTTTATATGTTTAACTCAAATTGTTTCAGATAATTTTATTTTAAAATTTTCAAGTTGAACTATGAAAATAAATTATTAGAATTGGTTAAAATGGCCTTTTCTCTACTTCTTAAAAATTACACCATTAATGTTAATAGGCATTTGATATATGAATGTGCCTTACAGCTTTAATACTTTTTTTTTTTTTTTTAACTTTTATTATGATATTTACAACTGTATTAGTATGAATACATCTAGTAAATTTGTACAGAGAAATATTATTACATGAAACACGCTTGTTGAGAAACTACCCACTGGTAGCACTCTAATAATTTGTCTACATGAGAAGATCACGAGGCCATTTTCTTTTCAGACGCCTCGGAGGGTTATCAGGAATCGAAGAGGAAGCAAGGTTAGAAACAAGAGGATTCGGATGGTTATGAAGTTTATTATGGAAGGATAGGTATCTGGATTTGGCCAAATCGGAAACATATGGAACATTGAGGTCTTTATGGATTATTTTATTAGTGACAGAGTAAGGAGCATTGAGGATTTTACGAAGGATTTTGGATTGTAAGGATTGGATGCGAGAGGAATTCGATGGTTTAGTGGAGCCCCATAGCTCCACTCCGAGCTTTAATACTCAGTACCCTTAAGTGTGATAAAATGTATTGTACCTCAATAAGAAGATTAATAATTTAAAAAAAAATATTAATATGGATAATTTTATTTGTGGCCAAGGAGCTTGAGGATTTTGCAAAGAATTTTATACTGAAAGAGTTGGATAAGATTGGAATTCGATGGGTTAGTGAAGCACCAAAGTTCAACTTATTTCCGTAAGTTGAAATAGCCCTGGTTATAATAATGTAAATTAACCTTTTGTTATCTATTAATATAGTATTAATCTTTTCAGTGTAAAACAGTCGAGCAGTTTTTTGTCTTTTCGTTCTTTTATGAGGATTTTAAATAAGAGATTTATTCTGGTAGATTCCTAGCTAGTCTATTATCAGGATATTATTAAAGGTCATTTGATAAGATTTGTAGTAATTTATTTTAATTACAATTGTACAGTTTTAATTACACCATTTTTAGAGGCACCATTCAATTAAATGTAATTGAAGTGTCTAGAATTCAATTAATTGGTCATTATTCACTGATAACAGATCATCAGTAAACGTGATGATGACAGTGGGTTACGATGGGTTGGGATGTCAGCCTTATAAAGCTGTATGCTAGATGGTACCGATGATACCATCTTGAGGAACACCTGCAGACTGAGGAAAGAAGGATGAATAGGCCCAATTGTGATTAACTTTAAATGATCTGCCTGTGAGGTTGTAACTTGTAATGAGAAAGTAGGTAGTGGTTAGAAATTTACCAATTTTGTAAAGTTGTCCTTGTTGCTTCACTCGATTTAAATTTTTAACAAAGTGAATGGAAATTGACAATGATCACTTATAAGCCCAAGAGATTGATAACCTAGCCGACTAAACACCTTCAATTTACCATTAACTGTTTCCAACAAAGCGTAATATAACGATAATTAACAGCATTTTATTAATCACGCACAATCTAACTAGTTGTCGTATTTTTTCTCGGAAGTACCTAATAGTCTTTTGATAACCAATTTTATCGGAGAGATAATGGGGGATAATTTTATATCCGTTTCGAAATTCTCAATGCTATCGGATTTATGGATGATAGGTTTTTAAAATCGTAACGCAAGTATTTCTGCTACTTAATATAAGCATGTATCGAAGGCACAACTCTAAAACCATTATATTGAATATTTAATAGTTGACCGTAGCATTGTTAAGGAAGGAGATGGTCCGGGGTGGCCGTCATAAATAGGCTGAATAGTGGCGAAACTATTTTATTAAAAGCCAACGTTTCGACCCGACTTTGCAGGTCTTCTTCAGGGCTAGAACGGGCAAGATACAAAAGATAGAGAATTGTGGAAGTTACATAATATTTAGACAAAAAATTATAAACACTGTGAATAAGCTTATTAAAATTATAAACTGTAAGCAATTTAAAATATAAACAAATTAAGCCAAGTAACAAACGTCGGGTCGAAACGTTGGCTTTTAATAAAATAGTTTTACCACTATTTATGACCGCCACCCCGGACCATCTCCTTCCTTTAAAATCATTATAGTTTCTGTAATTATTGTTATAAAAAATAAATCTTAATTTCTAATATACACGATGATTTAAAACACCGGCGGAACTTCAAAAACATATCGGTCGATTTGGTTTGAAAGTTAAAATATGGAAAAAGAGATTATATTTATACAGAAGCAGGGGTGCCCAGAAGTGGGTTTCATGGCGCAAGTTGCGGATCAAAAATTTTTGAGAGGTGCACTTTTTGACCAAGTTTTGAATTTTTTAGGGGGACACATTTCAACAGGGCTATAAATTTAGGTAATAAAAAGTTTTAAAGCAGGATACAAGAGGAATGGAAAATTTTCAACTTATCGTTGAATTGGTCGATGCTTTCATCAAGCTGGTCCCACGTATTTCTAGCTTGTAATTTCAAATAGATGCATAATCTTAATTAATTAATTAGTAAATAATCGATTATATGGCATGCTGTCATGTCCGTACTGATAATAATACTGGGAATTTAAACACCGTTCTTTCGAATCTGTACGCTTTAATGTACTGTACTATATGAATTGAACCTTAGATACTTATGAAATAAAAGAAACAAAATTAAATAAACTTTTGAAAAAAAAAATACCAGTGTAGACTAAATAGCCAGCCGGCTGCTCGTGTTGGCCTTCCAGGAACAACGTTTCGGCCTTAAGCTGTCATTAATCAGGATTCTGGGAAAGTTCTGTTTATATATTTCCGGCGATTAGTGGCCTGCCTTTCCTCTATGCCCTGCGGGGCTTCCTATCTTCTATTGTATTTTATATTTTAAAATTAATAAATTAACATCATGCAATAATTTTAACATTACCTTATTCCGTTTTAAAATGTTCTTCATCATCAATATTCATTCTGGCATTAATAAACCTCTCTCCATTCAAAAATGATTAGCATAACCATTCATTACTTCTTAATAATCCTTATTGGATTTTCAATAGAAGCTGGCCTCGTGATCTTCTTAGAACTATTTATGGAGTGCTAACATTAGGTAGTATCTCCGTAAGTTGCATTTCTCTATTATACAAAAAAGTTTTTAGTGTATATCATATTTTATTTGAGTTTAGTATCAGGAACGTAGGAGGTTATAGGAGCTATTAGCTCTATAATTTGCACTAATTACAGAGCTGTTCATTTAATTTCGTGTTGAGCTCATGTTACGTAATACTCTCCTAATTCAAAATAAAAATTTTTAGACTAAAAATTTATACGGGAAATATATATTCAGCTGGAGGCGGTAGTTTGATATTACCTAGGTGACAGCTCATTTTTCGATCTAGACATTTCTCCTTTTCTTTTTTTCTCTCTGTCTGCATAGTATCTCTATGTAGGAGTTTATTTGCAAAAGTTTACATACGCTATGCGAATTCTCATATTATATGTATGTGTACGCTCACATTTTATCTATGCTATACTTTTTTTTTTCTACAAAAATTAAAGAAAACAGCCTAAAACAAGACCCAAAAATTAGAACTAAAACTACAATACTTGTTTACATGAAAATAAGATTTTTTTTTTTTAATGGCATATATATATATATATATTCGAAATAGCGTTAAATGTTTTTAAGTATTGAGAACAATTAAATTATTATTTAAAACTTAAATTTGTGTGAGAATTGTATGATGATAAAAAACAATCACTTAAATTGAATTAAGTTAACGTACAGTTTTAAAGAGGTTATATGTAAAATAAACATCTAAGAATAAAATTCGTGAGCAAGCACAATAATAAGATAGAAACAGGTAAATATAAATAAAAAAATAGCAAATTGACTAGATATATGTACAGAAATATTTAACATAAAATAAAACTGAATTGTCAATATTGTGAATAAATAAATTAATAAAAAGAGAAAAAAAATATTTACAAATAAACATTTAAGTAACAATAGCAATATATAAAATAGAAATAATAAAACTGTACATATATATAATAAACATTTAACAAAAACATCATATAACTTCAGTAAGTAGATATTTCCCCTTGACTACAGTATATCAATTATTTTATTATATGTAATATCATTTATATTATATTGTTATATAATTATAATTATTATGAAGTAGAAAAGGAAATAGAATATAATGAATAATGAATATATTATAAATAAAAGGCTCAAGTTAAATATATCTTATGGTTATAAATTGGCAATAAAAATAATTATAATTGCGTAATAATATAAATTGGCAATTAGGCACGATATATAATATAGAATTTTAAACTTCTATATCGTCGTATGAAAGATTGGTCCGATATAGATTGGTATCCTGTGATGGGTCCGAATATCGTTATTTTGAATTATTCCATTGCCGTTGTATGTTTGGGTCCAAAAATCATATTTTTATAAATATATTATATATCTAAATCCGTGGATATATATATATATATATATATATATATATATATATATATATATATATATATATATATATATATATATATTCCTGATAAGGGGCCCCTCATCAGACTCTAGCCGAGGATGTCAAACGGAGCCAAACTGGCCTGATTAGAGAATTAGACAGCTATTGTAAGGTGAGAGTTCTCGCTGGTAGCAGTAGTGCCCAGGAGATTTATGGCGCAGATAACTAAATTAAAAAAAAAACAACTAAGGTGTGTGCTTTAGACCACACGATAGAAGTGAAAACATCAACAAGTTGAGATTATTAATATGGAATATAAATTATAAATAATAGCACATTACAAAGAGATAGTTGCCCACAAGGGTGTTTCATTAGGCTAGTGGCGCTATAAAATTTTTGAGGGGGCACATTTTGACGGAGTTCTAAATTTTTGAGGGAGGCACATTTAGATCGGGTGATGAATTTTGTAATTTAAAAGTTTCAAACCAGGGGACAACAAGAAAGCAAAGAACAGAACACTGAAAGTGTAATAGTATATGGGCTATATTTTATATCTCTCTTTAAACATATTTATTTAATCTATAGATTTTTTTAAATATATATCAATATGTTATTTATTAAGTTTTATTAATAGAATATGAAAAAAAGAAATATGTGTTTCTGTGAGGCGACCGGTCTGACAAGGATTGACGCAAACTTTAGGAATGTTATCTCTTCTTATCACTCGTCCTCTCTCTTTTTTTTTTTAGTTATTCAAAATACTGCTCATCTTTTATTCCTTAAACTTCTTTTTTTTTTTTTTATACACCATTCCGATCAATTCCTAACTTTAAATTTATTTCTATTTCTCAGATGACAATCATTTTAAAATATGTTACCGATCCAATAATTTGTTTTATTAAATATCATTAAATTATCGGATTGAAGAATCTTTTATTTTAATTTTATTTATCTATTCCAGGGGCCGGGTTTTATGCATTTTCAAAATACCATGAACACAATCAGAAGAAAAAAACAACAAATAGAGATTTTACACTCTTGTGTAGTTCCAAAGAAGCATACATGGTTAGAAACATACATGAATACACTAAGTTATATGACGAACTTTCCTATTATAACAACACTTATTTATTTAGTAATTCAAAACGTTAAATACTTATGATGTTTAAATCTTGAAGTTCAGTTTCAATATTGATTCAGATGGACTAAGTTTTAATATTTTAATAATTATCGAACTGTTAAAAAAATATGGAAAATAAAATAAATTGGCCTATTAACGTTCTTCTATCTGCGTCATGCCTTTTGATAAAAATGATTGTATTATTTTTTTTTTTCTTTTTAAGAAACATGTTTATATTGCTCAGTATGTTTCGTTATTTTATGTCTATGCCCATAATCATAAATAATATATCTTTAAAAATTAAATGTTATGAAACCCATTATTTTCTTTTTTTAATTAATATTACTTTTTAACATTCTATTGAATTTTGGGCGTTTTGTGGATGTATTATCTATAAAAAGCAGTTTTTAGCACTTCTTTTTTTCGAGAAAAGTTTTTGTTATTAAATAAATTATTTTTAATACAGTTTCTTTCTACCGCATAGGAAACAAATATTCATTATATATTTTCATCATACATAAGGTTCTTACCTATTTAAAAATCTAAGGTATATTTATTGTTGGAATTTAGTGGTAAATATATTTTTTATAGGAATGCCATATGCAGTTTTAATGATTTAATTGCTTTTGTTTAAAGTACTGTATAAGTTATGTTATTGTAGTATTAAATGTTAATACAATTTTTTCTGATTTTCTTGCTTGGTGCAATCTTTTTTATTTAATTTTTTTCAACTTATCTCGTGAAACAAAATTAGTTAAGTATAATTAAATACATAAAACTGTTTTTTTTCAGATTATAAGCCCGCGAAACTAAAAAAAAAATAAATAGAACGATAAAAACTAATTTTAATTAAAAAAAAAAGAAAATAACGGTTCCATAAAATTCATTTTTAAGGTGTACTATTTATGCTTAATTAATGCCTAAAAAATAACGAAACATGATGAACAATTTAAATGATTTTCTTATATATAAATAAGATATATGAAAATATAAAAAAAAATTGATACAAGAGTTTTTATCATAAGTCGTGACGCAGATTGAAGAATTTTTATGAGCCAAAGTGTTAATAGGTCATTTTTTTTTTTCAACAGTTCGTTAATTATAAAACTTTTAAAATCTTCCTAATTCGAATCTAAATCTTCGTAAACATAAATAAGTCGAGGAATAAAATATAACAAAAAATAAATATTTTTCCATCGTAACCAATTTAGCAAAATATAGTGTCTAATTTACCCAAAAAATGATACATCATAATATAATGAACTCCTGTTAGTAGTTCTTAATAATCTGATACATTTTTTTTTTGTCTGTTTTGTAATTTTTATTCGCCGACGTTTTAAATGATTTCAGAACACAAATAAATTAAAGTATCTTTTTATAAGTTATGTATGTACTGTATTGCATTTTGCCTTTTAAATTATCTATTCTCTTCTTTAAAGCGCTGTGTAATTATAAAATACGCTATTTTACCTAAAAAAATTAATATTTATTTAGATTTAACCTCTAAAAATCACAGTTATGTCATTTAAAACATTTTTTTAAATTTATTTTATTTTTTTTTTATTTATATGATATTTACAACTGTATAAAAAAAAAAAATACATCTAGTAAATTCACACATGGATATAATGACATGAAACACATGTTGAGAAAACTACCCATTGGTAGCACTCTAATAATATATCGATATTAGGAGATCACGTGGCCATCTTTTTTTCAGACGCCTCAGAGGGTTATCAGCTATTGAATAGAAGCAAGGTTAGAAACAAGAGGGTTGGGGTGGTTATAAAGTTTATTATGGAAGGACAGATATCTGAATTGGGCCAAACCTGATACATAAGGAACATTAAGGTCATTGTGGATGATTTTATTTGTAACAAAGTAAGGAGCATTGAGGATTTTACGAAGGATTTTGGATTGTAAGGATTGGATACGAGAGGAATTTGAAGGTTTGGTGGAGCCTCATAGATCAATTCGTAAGTCCAAATAGGCCTTAATATAGTCATGTAAATGAGTCTTTTGTAATTAGTTGGAAGGTTAGAGCGTTTGTCTAGTAAGTGTTGAAGTAGTCGGAAACGTCGAGCTGTTTCTTGTCGTTTCAGTCTAGTATGGGGATTCCAAGTTTGTTCTGGTGGAGTCCTAGGCAAATTTAAAACATTAAATTCTAAATTTGGAAATCTATTTAAATTGTTTAAATCTTCTCCAATTGTACTTGTTCAGCTGCCTCGCCGCACCGTGCAGTTCCAAGTACTCTTCTAGAGTTGTGGAGAACAGGCCTCGCCTATGCAAATTAGTATTTCCTTGGAGTGTATAAATTACCTGCGTAAAATGTTTTCTCGGAATATTCTTGCATTACAATGGCGTAATTGAATTTTAAGCCCATCTGCATAAGAGACAAGTAATACGGATTTATTATCGTTAAGTAATTGATTACAAGTGTTATTTCTAAAGGTTGTGGTTTTCTCCACTTGAGGTCGAAGGGGTCAAAACTCTCTTCCAGCCAAACTTGCAACAGTTGTATTTATATCACTTGTATTTTATATTTATTAAACTCTAAATCAAACCCAAGATATAGAAAAATCTGCTCCTTTAATGTTACCAGACCAGAGGATTATCTTCAGTTCAGGGCTCTGAATTTAAACAAATTAAGAGCCGTTAGTCGTCTCAGAGTAGCAAGTAAAGATTTTATGAAAATATACTTAAAAGATGCTACTTTGACTATTAAATCTGGTGAGGTATGTGTTGCATGCAACTGCCTTGTAACTGACCCGGTAACTCATTTTCTGATCCAATGTATCAAGTTCAACGAGCCGAGAAATAAGTACTTGAAGGCATTTATCACTGAATCCAGAGAAGATGCTAGTGTGGAGGAGATACTGAAAATACACACTATGAAAAAAATAAACCAACTGTATTATTTCATACAGACCTGTTCATTGAACTGTTAAGTAGTATAGTTAATCATATAACATATATTAATGCTTATTTATATTGTCATTTGTTTTATACCTCTGGAATATTTTTAAAAAAAAAAATGTTTACTAATTGTTTTTGTATATATATATATATATATATATATATATATATATATATATATATATATATATATATATATATATATATATATATATATATATATATATCGTTTACTAATCTGTTATTATATTACTAGACTCATGATCTAGCATTGTTAATTATACCATTATATTTATTTGTACAGGAATTTCCTTAGACAAATAAAATAAACTATACTACTATACTATTTTATATTTATATCCTTACATATTTAGCTTAAATACCATTTTTAGTAATAGGAAACGCACAGACTTTATTTTTAGAATATTTTTTAATAGAGATGTAGAAATAATTTGCCACAATTCTAATTTAATAAGTTGATGAGGGATGCGGTTAATAAGCACTTAATTTACAGAGTGTCATGTAAGTAGAGGAAAATATTTAAAAAGTTGATAGTAGACATCATGATCTACAAAAAAGTTCATATTAACAATTCCGTAATTTCTAGCAGAAAAGTAGTAAGTTGAAGATTTGTGTTTTTTTATGCGAGTCATATTTTTTGTTGAATAGGAAGCAATAACTTAATAATATTTTATTTAAGTAATTAAACATTACTCCATCATTGTTAAAACTATTCAAAGATGACTATGAAGCGGACAAACTAAGTTCCGTTTAAGAAAAGTTATAAATTATTTGGGTTTTTTTTTTTGTCACCCTTCAACTGTACTACATTTACCCCACTATTAGGAATACTTCCTCGTTTAATAAGATTTAAGTCCATCTTAATTAAGTTGAGGTTTATTTTGGAAAAAAATTGAGATTCACCTCAAATGGTGTAAAGAAGAAATGATTTTATTTTCTACCCAGTCACCTAAAAATACACTTGTTTTTTCTCAAAAATGAGTGTTTAAATAAATCTTTATTTTAATTTCATTATTGCGAACAACCGGGCATGGGTTCATAGATAAATATGTACTTCGACGAATACAAGAGGCAATGTAAAATATAGTCCTTAAATCGCTAGTGGATCCTGGATTTAATTTTGGTTCAAAATTAAAAAAAAAAAACCTTCTTACCTTAAGCTATATATAACTATTATTACTATTTATTATAGAACAAAAAAGATTTTAACTATCTGCTGTATGAAATGGTGTTTAAGTGAAAATTGAAGATTTATGTTTTTTAATGGAGTCACGTTTTTTCTTGAATAGGAAGCAATAACTTAAAAATATTTGATTTAAATAATTAAACATTACTCCATAGTAAACTAGACAAAATTTACTTTAAAGGGAAGTAGAGTTTATCATTGTTAAAACGCTTAAAATTCAAAGATGACTATTAGAAATAGAAATAGAAAATCATCTTTATTGTGAGACTAGGTCCCTTAAGAATAACAATATTGTTTAAACCAATTGACAATTAATCTGGCCAGATGATCTATTATAATAACGAGTAACTGCAATCCTAGTAATAGAATGAGTATATACATACTTTTGGGGAGGCTATATTAAGGGAAGCAGATGGGCACTAGGGTTACAATATTATAATATTGGTACAACAAACGACATACTAATAACTAAATAAAATTAGAATGAAATGCTAAATAAGTTTTATAGGTAACCAATTTTAGTGCTACAATATAATAAAAATAAGAATAAACGAAAATAACTAGAGTAAATAAATGATTTATATATGTTCCTTAAGACGTTTAAGTGAAAACATGTGAAGATATAAAGAAGAGAAGAATAGTTGGGGTGGTCAGTCAAAAAAGAAGGCAAAAATAAATGATAATATTTATTTTTACATATGCCGACGTTTCGACCTGAAGTTCAGGCCTTCATCAGGGCTAAGAAAATAACCAGATAACAAGGTATGAGAAACATAAGTAGTGATGGTAAAAGAAAAAAAAAAAAAGAAATAAATATAAAGTGAAATGAAACTATTCTTCTCTTCATTATCCACGACAGTCAACCATTTACCAATTATGTGAAGATATAGTGAAAAAGTAGACAAGTATTGTGATCTACCTATGACGCAATTGATTACGAGCACAAAAAGAAAAAACAAATACATCCATATATATATATATATATATATATATATATATATATATATATATGTGTGTGTATATAAATATATATGCATACATAAAAATCCTACTTCTCAACTCTCCAGTCATGACTAATATCCTGAATTCCTGTCACATCAATGCAAAATCCCTTACTGCACACTAGAATGAATTTCAGGAACATTTCCTTGATAATTTTTACCACATAATAGCAATATCCGAAACCTAGTTAAAACCTTTTATCCCTTATTCTCAGATTCTCCTACCCAATTATTCCTTCCTATTATTGTAATAGTATAGAAAAGTAAAATTGTAAGTAGTTACTACTGTAAATATGTATATAAATTATTAGAGCGTTCTTCATTATTTTTACTTCATGTTTATTTTCAATTTTTTGTTTTTTATTTTTAACTGATATAAATTAGTAAGTAACTTATAATTTTTTCTATTATTTTTTTTTTATTTTGACTATTTAATTACTCTATATTTTTGTTTATGTATCTCTAAGGCTCCTTAGCCCATATTATTGTATTTTTATATTATTCTAAAGGGACTCGTCCCAGAATAAATAAAGCATTATTATTATTATTATTATTATTATTATTATTATATATATATATATATATATATATATATATATATATATATATATATATATATATATATACACACATAGAGAGGAGAGTGCAGAAATAAGTAAAAAATAAAATTCTTTTAAATAAAATAAAATACACTTCAAAAAAATAAAAATACAATCTTATGAATAGAAAAAAATAAAAGGTAACAAAAACAATAAAAAATTATAGTATTAAGCGGACCAACACAGCTAAGTTCCGTTTAAAAAAGTCATAAATTATTTGCCATTTTTTTTTTTATCACCCTTCGACTGTACTACATGTATCCCACTTTTAGGCAAATTTCCTCGTTTAATAAGATGGATTAAGACGTCCATATTAATCATGTTGAGGTTTATTTTGGAAAAAATTTGAGATTTCATCTCAAGTGGTGTAAAGAAACGATTTGATTTTCTACCCAGTCGCCTAAAAATACCCTTGTTTTCTGAAAAAAAAATGACTACCATTGAGATTGGCAGATGAAATAAAACAACTATAATATTCAGTATCACACAACTATATATATATATTTTTTTTTTCTATTCCTTCACACTTTCCCGTTGACTTGTGATGTCCCTGTTGCGGTAAGATCGATGTCATGGCAACGGGCATTCCGTGTCCCTCAACGAGTACGAATACCGTCCTTGCCGGTTACCACATTGGGAATGTGCGGTCAGGCATTGTCATCTTTAAGGAGGTGCTTCGACGAGGGCAGCCGCCATGATATAATATTTAACGATACCAGGTAATGCACTTTAACAGCTTCTCAACAAACTGCCTTAAAGTTCGTTCTAGAAGATGATTCTCTGATCCTTCCAGGTTCGTTCTCAATTCGACAATAATGAAAATGTTCGTTATGGAAAAAAGAAACTTCTCAGTCCGTTGTACAGACCCCTTTTTATTGCATTATTAATATCCGCCTGAAACTTCGTAAATAGTTTCATCTTATCGTAACCTACAACTATTTTATTTACGAAAACTCTTGGAATTGTGCCGTTTTCAACCTGAATGGGACAAACTTTCTCTATTTAATTAAGTGTTGAAAAATCATAAATACCCATTTTCTTTCTACTTGGGTCGTAAGATAATTTGATCACAATATCGAGAAAAAAGGTGGCCTTCAAAAACATTGTGGTGTAGGTCACGCCAAACGGCTCAATATTTATGAAGGTCACCTTTTTTTCTCGATTTTGTGTTCAAGTTATCCTACGATTCAATTGGAAAGCAAATGGGCTTTTCCGAGTTTTCATTTAGCACCTAATTAAATGGACAGAGTTTGCCGACCTCCATATTGAAAACATCCCAATTCCGAAAATTTTCGTAAATAAAATAGCATTACTTCAGTAATACATTCAAAAATCAAAATTTTCAGTAGAGCATGAAAAACATCTACAGACTATATTTTAATTGGTTTTAATGATATTTTTTTTTTAGAAAATTTCGTAAACATTTAAAAAACCATGTAAGTAGACTGGCGCTACAGTCTATAGCAACGCAAGTTTTTTGGCCGCCATTTTAAAAGTAAAAGGCGGATAGTAATGTCGATGAAGGAGGATCATCCTCGTGTGACCTTTTATTTTAAATCCATATTTGAAAAATAATCGGTCCTGTAGTTTCGGAGAAAATGCACAGACGACGGACGGAGAAAAAAATATTTTATTCGTTTTTCGAATTCTACGTATTCTGAAACGTAAAACCTCAAATTTTGAGAGAGGGTTAAATTTTTGAATATTTTGTTCGATGACATTGGTTCATAATTGAAAATAATAAACCAAAATTGCACGAGATAATAGTTTTTAATATAAATTTATAATGTAATATTTTTAAATTATCAAATAAGAAGGCAAAAATAAATATTATCATTTATTTTTGTCTTCTTATTTATTTGACTGATCACCCCAACTATTCTTCTCTTCATTATTCACGACAGTCAACCATTTACCCAGAATTAATAATATTTTTAAAGTTCATTAATTTATTTAAAATTATTTTCTACTGAAGGTAGGGGTGGCAAGTGCAGTGAACATTTTATAAATATATATATATATATATATATATATATATATATATATATATATATATATATCTGTATGTCCCATTGTATATGTTATTGTTTGTTGTTTTTTTATATAATTGCTTTATAAATAAAGTTTTTTTTTTATTATAGTTAATAGCTTCGGTTTAATAAAATGGCAAGTCATACGATGGCATCCGAACTGAGTCAGTTCCCAAGACGATCCTTGATCGTCAGTGCATTCCTTCTGGCTCAAAACATCCACGGCTCGGTGTAAACACTACCGCATTCTAACCTTCTTAGGCTCTTTTCATACAATTACTGGTACCTAGATCAATTTTCTAAATAAAAACCAAAAATATTTCAAAGAAGAGTTTTTATCTTTGTTTAAAACGATTAATTATTGGTAATTGTATTTAAGTCAAATTAGGATACCTTTCATTAAACTCTTTATTTTTATTTTATCTTTTCACGTGTAAGTTTTCGGTGCTGCATCATCCCGTAACCAGTCTCACTCTAACGAACAAATTAAAAAAACATAATATTTTTTTTTGTCCTTATTAATTAATTTAGATCGTTCGCCGCCTTAACCAGCCTTCACCATCTCTGCCTCTCTTGGGATATTGCTTTCCAGTTATCTGCTTGCAGCTCTATTGTATCTTAGTTGATTCGACCTATTCCTCATTAATTGTTGTTCAGAGGCTTTCTGATCACTCCGAGCTACATGCCCCGACCATCTTAACCTCCTTGCCTTCAAATCATGAGAGATTGGTTGACTATTTTCTGGAAGGAGTTCTTTATATTGATCCTTTTCCTCCATGCGTTAATACTATGATCCTAGATTAGGGATGACCATAGATAGCCGATATTATCGAAATATCAATATTTCCCTTCTGACATTCGATATTTTAACATCGATAGTGTCTACTTCTTTAATAACGACTATTACATTTTATTTTGTTCTTATGTATATCATTTTGAAATTACCTTATTTATTTTTAGATTTTGTAAATATGGTGTGAATGTGCTCTCTGAACTTTATTATAATTGTCCTTTATTGAGAAAGATTGTAATATTTATCAATAAACAAGTAATCTAAAAATATCCACTATCGATATCGTCCCTTCGACATTTTAATTTGAAAATTAAAATTAAAACTATCGTTTTCGGAAAGCGCTAGAAACTATATATGAATCGGATCGTCAAAAAAAATTTACTCATCTTACCAGTTTCATCTAGAATATAGTGCGTAGTAGAGAAAAATATCGATATTTCGATAATATCGATTATCGATGGCCATCCCTAAGTAGGGTTGAATAGCACGCTTGGAACCCTTCTCGCTCAGTAAACTCAATCTGCCCAAATTTGTTAGAACCTTCTCAAACCAAGGCCACGAATTGTCAAAGTAATCTATGTAGAGTGGAAATAAATTATCATTTCGCTGAATCTGATAATCCACGAGTGATAAAAACCTGAGGATAACAAAAATGGGCTGGAACTAGAAAATTAATTTTACTTGGGAGAGAAGCAGAATTAATATTTACATTAATCAATTTAAAGTGAAAAATAACATTTTTTTATGCGCCTATTTGCTAGATAATCAATATTTATATTCATATTCATATTTAAAAAAATGTTTACAATATCGATGAAAATATCGATTGTTGATATTCAAGGATCGATAGTTATAGCCCTATATTAATATCGATGAAAAAATCTTTATTGAGTTTTCTATATTCCATCCTTATCCTAGATCACTCAGATAGCTATCGTATGGACGATTTTTCATTCAAGCCATCCGAAACTTCCTTCTAGGGTCCTGGTTAGTGTTCTAATTTTTAATAATTTGTAATATGCTAAAACAATTAGCATTATTTCAGTAACACATTCAAAAAGCAAAAACCAAAACAAAGGATATAACCTTTGCAGTGTAACATACAAAAAACATATAGAGACCATATCTTTGCTTCAAATTGTCCGATTTTAATGTTTGGTTTTTTTTGTTTGTTCTTTTTTTAGGATAATCCGTAAACTTTTAAATAACGATATATAATATCGACAAAATAGTGTATACTTTTTGAGTTATTAGGAATCTAAATTTTACTATCCCTCGTAACGTTTTCCAGTTCCTTTTCGTTGAAGTATGTTATATAGATAAATTTAAAGGGCATCGAGAATAAGACTTCAGCGAAGTTTCATCGGAATCGGTACATTCGTTTAGGCGCTACAGTCTATAGCAACGCAGGTTTTTCAGTCGCCATGTTGAAAGGAAAAGGCGGATAGTAATGTCGATGAAGGAGGATCATTTCTGAATCATCTCAGGAAATTCTGGGGGATGATTCAATACAAATTTTCCAATAAAAATTTTATCTCGTAGCCATATACTAGAAATGGCTTTATTATAGTTATAATAATAATAGATATTTTTACTATGCAATTTATTTTCAAAATTCCATTGTAAGTAAGCATTGAGTTTGAGTATTTCAAATAATTTTATTTAGAGTGAAAACAAATACATCACATATTTCAAACATATTACTCATTTGATCATATTTTTTAAAATTTTATTTATTATTATTTGTTTATAAAATGTTGAAATATTTCTTCTGCTCATTTCTAAAAGCCTATCAGCGTATTCTACGCAAGTAGGGCATCACAGCGGTGACCTGTTTTTCCGGAACTATAAACAGTTGGGGCTTAAGATAGTTTCCCGTCCTAACATTGGGAAAGCTCTTAATAACATGACCATCAAATGCAAAGGCAAGATTACAGATTTTAATATCAAAGATTTTCCTTAAAATGTTTCTTTCTTTTTTTTTAATATGTAGCCCTGAAATTTCGTCTTTTGTGAGTATTAGTAAAAAAAATTAATTAAGTTTTGATTGAAAAGAAAACGACATTAATCCGAATTCTATTATGTTATCTATGGTTCTTGGCGATTATTATTTAAAGTGTTTAAATAAATCTTTATTTTAATTTTATTATTGCGACCAACCAGGCATGGGTTCATAGATAAATATGCACTTGGAGGAATACAAGAAGCAATGAAAAATATAGTCCTTAAATCACTAGTGAATCCTTGATTTAATTTTGGTTAAAAATCCAGAAAAGCTTCAGCCCTTAAGCTATATATAACGACTATTACTATGTATCACAGGCGGATCTACGGGGATGGGGGGGGGGTTCTTTCGGGCTGAAGCCCTCTCCCTCTCCCCCTCCCAAAATGGTAAAATATAACCATGTTTCACAGAAAAAAATATTAAAAACTATCTTTTAAAGTATTCTTATTCGTTTAATTACATTTAATAGAACTTCAAGAACCACTCAAACACCATTTCATATAGGTAGTTAATTTCTTTTTTTTTTTTTTTTTTCTAATTAATGATTGTTATATGTATATGAAAAAAAATCTTTGAGGCTGAAGCTCCCCCAAAATTAAATCCTGGATCCGCTAGTGCTATGTATTAAAGAAGAAGAAAGATTTTAACTATCTGTATGAAATGGTGTTTAAGTGATTCTTTGAGTTCTATTAAATGTAATTACACGAACAATAATACTTATAGAGATTATTTTTTTCATAAGACGGTTATATTTTACCATTTGGGAGAGTGAGAGCTTCAGCTCTCATCCCCCTCCCCTCCCCTACCCGTAGATCTTCCTTAAATCTTCGTAGTTCAAACAGTTTAGTTTTAAAAAAGTCTGTTAGTACCGGCAAAAGTCCTAAACTCAGCGCTAATTCTATCGGTGGATTTCATCAATCGGTTGTCTCCAGTAGCGGTGGACAGTGATATATGCTGGATTTAGGAACGGCCTGATGGATTCCAGCGTATGGTAGTAAAACCTAATAATAATGAAAGGCAGTGTTAAAGCCCAACAATTTTACACGCCTATTTTATTCGCCGCAATGTAATCACATAAATTGCTAAACATTTGAACTTAAAAAATATATACAGAATGAAGTACCTACCTACTGCATTATTGACAGTAAAGCGTGTGTGCACAACACCATATGTTGCTCTGAAACGTGATAATCAAGATTTGACATAAACAGATAATTACGAGTTCAAATCCCGTTGCTCGGTGCTACATTTAACTCGGTATAATTCCCCTGACCCGGCAAAAAAAAAAAAAAAAACCGTGTAGCCTAATAAAGGGCAAGGAAGGGGTGACCAAAAAAAAAAAAAAAAAAAAAATGATTCAATCATTGAATAAAGAAAAGCGTGCTGAATTTCATCAATGAGTTTATTAGTAACGATGTGATAGATTTCTCATGCCATCGATGAGCTCAGCGCTGAGTTCAGGAATTCGCCAAATCACTATAAAAATGTATACTATTAATTTTAAATCATCCATTTTAGAAATATATTTTTAATTCAAATGATTGATATCATCATTTCGTAACAAAAAAAAAAATAGAAAAATAACGAAATTGTATTTTTCTATCCTGATAACAGTTAACCTACATTATAATATTAATTATCAAACCTATTAGGATTTAATAGATAATTATAGATTCATTATTTTATTTAGAAAATTAAAAAAATAATATAATCAATTGATTAAACATATTTCTTGATATAGTCTTCATTTGTTGTATATAATTAGATCAAACTATTATCAAATCGAGAAGGCTTATTTGAGGATTGTATTGTTGCAGGATGTGGCACTTAGAGCTCTTAAAATGGCGAACGGGAGGTTCGAAGCCGCCTTGGACTTGCTGGCCAAGCAGCATATTCCAGTCGAAACCGTCGTCAACGGAGTAGCCAAATCATCTAATGCTGGTAAGCAATGTATTTTATTATTGTTGTAATTATTAATTTTTTAATATTATTATTAATTTCACAAAATAAATGTAAAATAAATTGTCTTCCGTTAAACAATCTCACCCCTCCCTTCCCCTAAAAAAATATAAGATAAGAGGTTTGAAAAATTTAAGTACTCAATTCAAAATTAATGGTGTACAGAATATGGATTCTGTTGAATTATTACTAAAACCAATCACTTTTCATTGATTGGTGAAATATTTTTAAAGATACTTGAAAATTGCTCAAGAAACTGAATTTTCGACAATAAAAGAAATATAAAAACGTATTTATTTTATTGGTGATCTGTGACCTACAAACAATTAAATAATAAAATGGCACCAAATATAAAAAACATGTCTAGAAAAAAAAACTTATTAATTCTTGTTTACGTTAGTAAACAGTTCATCATATCTAACTTTAATAACTATATAAATAGATGTGTTTCAAGAATTGGATCATGGTATTATTTTACAAATAATTGAAAATTTTACAAGTGACGCAATACTTGTGGCCACCTGTTTGTTGAAACATATTAATTGATATTTAATATACTCCAAGAGGAACAAGCAAATTTTATAAATTAATTAATTTATAAATTTTAATAGCTCTGGCATGACTGTTCGATACAGATAGTTGTTATTAACAATTATTAGTTGTTAATTCTTGATATGTTTTTATTATTAATATGTTTTTAATTATGTTAATTATTATGTGTTTTTTTTATAAATTTTTTGGAAAGTTATAAGCTTATATATGTGAAGTCTAGGCATTAATAAAACTTCCACATTTTCTTCTTAAAACAGTTTTTAAATGTTCAGATAAAAATAACAGTCAACATTTCAGGGAAATGTTCTCCAGCTTTAGTTCCTTAGTTTTTCTTGTTAGCAGATATGCAAAAATTATTTAAAATATCTTCTTGTTATTATAACATTAAAATAATGAAAATGAAATGATATGAAAATATTTTTTATTATCCTGGGACTGTTGTCCCTTTAGGACAAATTACAGATACAGAATAAATGCCTGTGTGGCCATACATAAAATTATTTATTTACATATCATTTTATTGACAATCAATAGATCTAGTCCACTTAAAATATGACAAAATTTGGATATCTATTAAACGAAAATGGGGAATAGTGACCCGTTAACTGTTACTGAATTTCTAAAGAATTAACAAGTAAATATCAAAATTTTTAATCCCTAGACTTTTTATAAAATTATTATTGTTATTTTTTTTCTTTGCTACATGACTATTTACATATATTTTTTTTGGTGACAATAAAGATTTTTAGCTTTCAAGTTTTTATTTAAAATAATATATTCATTATTTCTGATATTATTGATATTTGCTGCATATTTTTTTATTATAAAATGCTGAACTAGTTTGTTTTGCGTTTTCCAGGTATGTCAATGCTCAGCACAAAGCTTATGCGGAAACCCAGCCTGGAGCGAGAGCTGCACCGAGGTAGTCCTGCCCTGGACAGTGGCGCAGGCAGCTCTCGATCCGACAGCCCTCGGCAGCTGGCTGAGTTGATGGGCCACCCTCAGCTTGCAAGGCAGTACTCTCCAAGTGGCTTCCCTGAGCAACCTCCGCCGCCGCCTCCTCCCCGTTCTAGTGGCACTCCACCTCCGCCTCCTCCGCCGCATGCCTACCCCCAGCTGTTGAAGCGAATGTCTCCTGCACCTCGAGGTACCAGTCCTGTCTCTCGTCAGCCGATGGTAGTCCAGAATAACCCACAAGTGCAGCAGCAGCTCTCTCAGCAGATGCAAGCCCTCGCTCTTTATCCTAACAGTGAGCCACCGCCACCTTATCCACTTCCTCCATCCTATACAGCATCCATTCAGAGTCGACAAAGTCCCACGCAGCAGGACTATCGTAAATCACCTTCTTCGGGCATCTATTCTGGGCCTGCTTCCGCAGGCTCGCCGAGCCCTGTGACTGTAGGAGGTAGCACAACTCCTACCTCTGTGGCTAGGCCGACGCCGCTCCACTCGTGGGGTGCAAGGCAGACGAAGACCCAGCCTCCAATCATCATGCAGTCGGTGAAGAGCACTCAGGTGCAGAAACCCGTCCTACAGACAGCAATCGCTCCCACCTCGCCACCGCCCCCCTCTTATGCTTCTTCCATGCAACAGAAGCAGGGTAAGCCACCGACTCCAGTGCCTACAACCGAACCTCCTAGCTACGCCAGCACAATGCAAGCCCTCGCCGCTCAACGCTGCATTGTTGGCCAACCTTACTCGGAAGAAGCAACAGTTGTTGAGAGCGGCACGACACCTAAATCTTCTCCCACGATTCATCTTCCTCTCCAGGTCTGTTTGTTAAATAATTTTTTAATAAGTTTCTATTAAATAGTCAAATTTGTTGATTCATTTAAACTCATATTAAGAATTTTTTTTCTCTTAATTTTCTAGTTAATTATTCTTATAAATTATTTAGACCTTAATGTTGATTAGTTCATATAGAAATCTTCAGTCAGTTCTTCTTATAATGATTCTGCTACAGTTCAATAAATAGTAAAGCATGTCCTTTTTAAAGCTATCTATATTTACACTATTACTGTTTTAAATTAATGAATAGTGTATTGAAGGCTAAAGATAGCAACCTATATCTTATTTTCATGTATTTTTTTTTTTAATCTTATTACTAATTTAATATAATAAGTTCTTACAGCTAATGCTTATTGATATTTTTACAGCGTAAATACTCACCAGGAGGTGAGCAGCGAGCAGAAAGTCCAGCATCCAATGGAGGACAGAGAACACCTCCTCTTCCTCCCACCGCATCATCTTCTGTAACGAAAGCAAACCAGAACCAAAATCAGAATGGTGACAGGCGGCCTTACAAAATTGATCATCAGTCACCGATTCCTGAAAGGAAACATATTAGTAAAGAAAAAGAAGAAGAAAGGAGAGATTGTAAAGTTCGTAATTACTCTCCGCAGGCGTTCAAATTCTTCATGGAGCAACATGTAGAAAATGTAATAAAATCGCATAAGCAAAGGGTTTTCAGAAGGATACAACTGGAAACTGAAATGTCTAAAATAGGATTAAGCGAAGAAGCCCAGGCTCAGATGAGGAAAATGCTGTCACAAAAAGAGTCCAATTATATTAGACTCAAGAGGGCCAAAATGGACAAGTCCATGTTTGTGAAGATAAAGCACATCGGGGTTGGGGCTTTCGGGGAAGTTACGCTTGTTAGAAAAATCGATACCAATCACCTGTACGCGATGAAGACTCTTCGCAAGGCTGATGTTTTGAAAAGGAATCAAGTCGCACACGTCAAAGCTGAAAGGGACATTCTCGCAGAGGCTGACAATGAGTGGGTCGTCAAGCTTTACTACTCCTTTCAGGTATTCCATTCTTTTCTTTTTTTTCAAAATTTTATATGTTTCGTATTCCAAAATTCTATTCTATGTTAATATTTTGCCTTGCTATTGCAAAAAAAAATAATAATAACGATTACCATTAATAATCATAGCGTTAATAATCAACACTACATTAAATATTAATACAACATGTCAGGAAGAAGTTCTTTGATTTTCTTCCTACTTATTTTTTTTTTTTTTTTAAGATGTAATTTTATTGAAAAATAGTTTTTATAAATGATTTGTCAAATATACCATTATTTTTAATAATTTTAGGTAATCATTGAGTAATTGCATTATATTTTTTTAATTTCAGGACAAAGACAATCTTTACTTCGTCATGGATTATATACCAGGAGGAGATCTTATGTCTCTACTGATTAGACTAGGAATTTTCGAAGAACCACTCGCTAGGTATGTAATTAAAATTTTTATTTGTATTAATTATTTTAGCTCATTTGTTTTATTTAGATGATGCGATAGTATCTCTTAAGTAAAAATATTTTTAGGTTATAATTTTATTAATAGATTTCATATAGAATACAAACACCATTAAATTACTAATTTATTTACTCTCTTAATTTTTATTATAGGTTTTATATTGCTGAGCTGACGTGTGCTGTCGAGAGTGTACACAAAATGGGTTTTATCCATCGTGATATAAAACCTGACAATATACTTATAGACCGAGATGGTCATATCAAACTTACCGATTTTGGCCTCTGTACTGGCTTCAGATGGACGCATAATTCGAAATACTATCAAAGGAATGGTAATTATCGTGTGCTTAATATCTAATATTCCATAATAAGTTTTATCTAAGGAAACTATTTTATGCCTATGAAGATTAATAATGGATAAGATATTGTATTTTTATTTTTTCTATTAGTTACTAAATATATTTAATACCTCTAAATTAAAAAATTCTAATTCTTTTCCAAAATTATTATAAGACAATATAATGTGAATCGTGATTGGTAAAACAAATTTTATTTCCATGTAAAACTAATAAAAGAAATCTCTTTGTAAATCAAATTAACTTTTCCATAAGTAAAATAAAAATTAATGACAAGAAATTTTCAAAAGAAGTTGATTAAGAGATGCTGTCATGAAAGAAAACAGCAAAATTAAATGTTAAATTATTTTTAATGTGTGTGGACATTTTGGCCTAAGTCCAGAATTCCAGATTTATTTCCCATACCTTGATCTAGAGTTATGGACTCATCTTCTGATGAAAGCTTGGAACTTAAATCGAAATATCGACACATATTAAAAGTTAGTTTACTATCAAGCGTGTATATTATTTCTTGTCCATAACTCTCGACCAGTTTCTTCTTGAATATCATCTACAATCAACAATATCTTCATTACGATAGATTTTTCTTAATCGGTGAAAGCAATATGAGCAGAAAAGGATAAATATTTAAAAACAATGTAAATTACTGGAAATAATTTTGATTTGATATACATTTGAAATTTTAAAAAGTTTTTACACAAGTAAAAAAAAAAAAATCTTTTTCATAAACATATTCAAATTATACATATATCCACAAATATTGAAATAAAAATTTCTTATTTATTTTAAAAATTGCATTTATGGCTTTATATGTATTAATAAGAAATGAGTCATAATAAAAAAATATTTTCTTTTAATTTGTATTAATAAGTATGTTAAAAATTATCATCATTTGGACAATCAGACTTTTTTACTGATGACTAAAAAAATTCAAACATTTTTTAAAAAATTTTATTTTAGTGATTTCTTTCTTTCTTTATTAACAGTTTATATGTTATCTGGTGTAATCTTATCTGTAAAAACATATCATCTGCATCATGTTAAAGTAACGAATGTGCAACGTTAAACAGGCTCACTTTCTTTACTTTAACATTATGCCGACGATATGATTGTAAGTTTTATAACTATTCCTCTTGACCAGGGCTTGAAGTGAAATTGTAATTTTTATTTTTAGTCAGATTCGATATGACTAGAATCTTTTTGATATTAATTTTTTTCCTGTTGCAACTTTCCGAGTAAAGGTTTTACTGAACTTTAATTTAAAAGTCTATTACTTGAGGAAAGGACGCATAAGAATTAAGTAATTGATTTAAGATAAATTATATTTGTATTCTAATCTCGATTTTTGCATATTACTCATTTAATATAACTTTTTTTTAAGAACCGCTGTTCTTTAAAACCCTGTTCTAGTAGACACTATTATACTGATATACTGATAAGATACATTTTATAATTTCATAAATTGTTAAAATTACTAGTTTAAGAGTCCTAATTATAAGAAATTATCTAATCAAGAATCATAATTAATATAAATCATTTAACAGGTTAAAATTTTAGTAATTTATTTGAAATTTTGTCAGGAGAACATGGAAGGCAAGACTCCATGGAGCCAAATGAGGAATGGGTTGGAGCCGAGTGCCGATGCCACCAGCTGAAGCCGTTGGAGAGGAGAAGGAAACGAGAACAGCACCAGCGCTGCCTCGCACATTCCTTAGTCGGTACACCAAATTATATTGCGCCAGAGG
This sequence comes from Nezara viridula, assembly GCA_928085145.1. Classification (NCBI taxonomy): domain Eukaryota; kingdom Metazoa; phylum Arthropoda; class Insecta; order Hemiptera; family Pentatomidae; genus Nezara; species Nezara viridula. Next base: position 147,354,321 of record OV725080.1, on the reverse strand, counting down.
TCCTCCTTCGAACGGGGTATACGCAGCTGTGCGACTGGTGGTCCGTTGGTGTCATATTGTATGAAATGCTTGTTGGTTCGCCTCCTTTCTTAGCCAACACTCCAGCGGAAACCCAGTACAAGGTAATCAATTTGTCAATTTAGTATATAAACTGTTTTTTTATAGTTTAATGTTAATGCTATTGAATACAGGAATGATTTAAAAACTAGTTTATTGAGTTTATAAATAATTATAATAAAAATTTGACCCAACCACATGGCAAGATCTAATGCCAATGATAATAATAATGTATCGACAGCCGCACTGCAAAAGCCTGTAAGCGAAAAATATAAAGATACTTATAAGACGAAATGAACCGCGGATTTGTTACTATATAAATTAGATTTCTTTTTCAATTTTTATTGTATACTTAAGATAAAGATATAATGTTCTAAATAACGTTTTTGGTTTGTTTTTATGAATATATCTGAGGCAACAATTAAACGGAAAAGGTTAAAATCGCACATTCTAATCAAATTGTGCTTACAGGCTTTTGCAGTGTAGCTGCTATGTATATTTAATAATGTACCAGCCATTGTGAGATTCCGGAAAACCTTGAGGCTGATATTCTTGCCAAGCGAGGAACAGATTTGCCTCAGCCGATACATTCAAAACCTTCAGCTCAATACGGCGAATGGTAAAGATGGTAGTGAAGGAAGAAATAAGAAAAGCGCATTTGGGCAAAGTGGAAGGGAAACGTTATGAGTGGTTGAAGGATAATCCGATTCCAGCTGAGCTGCCGAGAAGAGATGCAGTTGCCTGCTTCCGCCTGGCCACTGTTCACGACTATCTGCAGAGTCATCTCTACAAGATAGGCGTGGCTGAGGATCCTACCTGTAAATTGTGTCATCAAAGAACAATGGATGCAGACCATCTAGACGCATGTCCTGCCTTGAGGGACATAAGAGAAAAAATATTTTCAAATATATATATTAGAAGGTCTAAATTATACTGGGCAGCAAGATGTCGGATGGCCAAATGACCAACGACTGCCTTAAGAGAAAATAAAAAAAAAATTAATAATGTAATAATAAACTAATTCAAAAATACTGAGATTTATACATTCAATAATGTATATGTGTGTATATGTATAGTAATAATAAACTAATTCAAAAATACTGAGATTTATACATTCAATAATAGTAAATAATATATACTACAATAAAGGTAGAGAAAGGAGGTAGAGAAGTATTTTATACATGAAGGTGTGGTTTTCTAATTTAATTATAAAAAATTACCCAATTAAAAGTTTCTCTTTTTTAGTTTTCATAATGCTTGGTTTGTTTAATAGATATTCTGGTGTTTGGTGGAACATGTGTGAAATCAGGAAGCTCAAAGTCCGTTTTCTGGATCTGTTGTTTAATGTAAATACATTATCAACATTAAAAAATATGACTATAATGTTATAATAATTTGGAAAGAATCTTTTGGGAATCATAGAAAAGAATTAAGATTATCGAAGGGAGCTCAGATTACTAAGACTTCTATTTAATTTAATTTAATTTATTTTGATCTTGTTTTGTATTCACCCCACACCCTTGTATTATATTTAGGGAGTGGGGTAGCTCAGTACTAGATGAGCTTCCAATACTCCAGGTTGAATCCCTGCTTATGGCAGATAAATTATTTATTTTGTTTCATCGGCCCACTCCTTGAGACACCCAGCCTCTATAAAGTGGGTGGCGGTTGAGCATGATCAAGGTCAAATGACTTCTTTTCTGGCACAACCTTTGACCAAGAAATAGTACTGAACATAAGACCTTTCATAAGTTGTAGTGGTACAGGGTTTTTTTTATTTAACTTGTAAACTAAATTTAAGATTTATTGCTTATTAATAACCAATATTTTTTTTTCAGGTGATAAACTGGGAAACTACGCTTCAGATTCCTAAAGCCGCTAAGGTTTCACCCGAGGGCACTGACCTCATCCTGAAGCTTTGTACTTCCGCTGACAGACGTCTTGGCAAGAATGCAGCCGAAGTTAAAGCTCACCCGTTCTTCAGTTCGGTTGACTTTGAGAAAGGTGTTCGACGTCAAGCCCCTCCTCATATCCCTCGTATCAAGCACTCGACGGATACTTCAAATTTCGACCCCGTCGATCCTGATAAGCTTAGGAACTCTTCGTCAGACTCGTCTAAGTCTGACGAGTTAAGTGATAGTGGAAAACCGTTTCATGGATTTTTCGAGTTCACATTCAGAAGGTTTTTTGATGATGGTGGCGCAGCACCGTACCCAAACAAAATTAGTCTTGATGATACAGAAAATCAAGGTGCTGTTTATGTATGACATAACGCTTTCTTATTTCATGAACCTTGAGATGTTATTATATATATTGTTTGAATTTCTGAAAAATTGTTTCTGTTAAAATTTATATTGAGAGTTCACTTGTCTTCCTGTAGTACCTAAATATTTATAATGCTTTACTAATTTATATTAATAAGTCTCACTTAATAGATCATTATTTTAAAAAATTGATATCAAATTAATTGTTAAAATATACCAACTTTATACCAGTTATAAATTGGTACTACTTGAAGACAACTACGAAGTCAAGTATTTTCTGTCATGTAACTCCTACATTTGTAGACTGATCATAAGAAAATTCAGGTTAGAAGTTTTATCATTATATCAAGATTGTTGTTTATGAATATAGACTGTCTTGCATTATGAAAAATGTTTCGTTTATTATAAGGAAGAAAAATTAAATCAATGCATAAAAACACAAACCAGTTTTTTATAAGGAATATTGTGTTCTATAGTGCCTTGATATTGTAATACGTATAAAAAGTTTATCAAATGGTAGAAAATTCGGCCTTAGCACTCTCGTGCCTTAGTCCTAATGTGGTAAGATTTATATTTTGTGTAAGTTGTCTGGTGCTGTGTGTAACATTTTTTTTTTAAGTTCCTTAAAAAGGAATAAATGTGCACTTTGGGTTTCTGCTGTTTATTTTTGTTTTGTTTTTTTTTTACTCGCTTACAGCCTTTTAAAGCTTATATGAACATTTTCTGAAACTCAAATGCGGTTTTGTTTTGTATATTTTTTAATTTAAATGTGTATATGTTGAGGGCAAAAAGATTTCGTCATTAAAGTTTAAATTATAATATCCCTCTCGGTTTTTGTTTTATTATTATTTTTTTTCTGAATTGTAATTATATTTTATATATAAATATATATATACATATATAAATAAATATATTTAAATAATGTATACTTGCATAATCTTGTAAAATTTATGTGTTAACCAGCATTAATTTATTTTGAGGAATGTCTTTAATTAAATAAATGTATTTATATATATTTTTCAATAAATTGAAAACATATATATATACTATGTAAATGAATCATAAACAGTTTAGGTCTATGTGGCGTATGTGTTGATAGATGTAGCTAAAATTATTGTAAATTATGAAAATTATTCCTTTAAGGAAAATATTTTTATATTAACTGTTAACATTTTTTGTTGCAGTTATATTTAGTGTATATAATATTTAACAATTATGGTCAAAGAAATAAATTATGTAATATGTGTCTTAACTAGGTGCAAAATGTGATCTCTCTATAGCCTTTTTAATTTATTGTACATAAAATTCTAGTATCGATTCCCAAAATATATATTTTATTTTTTATTCTCTCAGAAATTCAAAATTTTTATCATTAAAAAATAAATACATATCATTGTTTGATTCAATATTATTTAATTGAACTGTTTTAATAAATACCATTTGAAATTGTTAATTTAATAATGGTTGCAATCGGTTACTAGAAATCCAGGACTTGACTAATAAAATAATTATAAACCAGTGTGATAGAATTATAATTCCTAAACAGGGATAAAAACTGTTAGTTATGTTTTCAGATTAGCTTCTAACTAAAGTTAGTTTAAAACTACAAAGTAGTTAATGTTGTATATAATGTTTATTATATTTATAATTGGTTTACTCTAAGTAAGTCTCAACATAATCATTACAATTTATAAATTTATAGATTAATAAATGAAACTAGGATCGATCTATGTCTGAATTATTATATATTCTAGTTTCTAAAGTTATATTATATCAGGGGTGCCCAACTTTTTTACAATGCGTGCCACAATCAAGGGTTTCCCATATTGAGGTGTGCCACCTAATTAGCCTACCAATTTCACAATAATTATTTCTATTTAATATAGGCGCTAGTTTTTTAAATTATTTTTACTCCTGTTATAAATTTTAAGAATACTTTATAATTTAATCCGTATCAAAGAGGCTGAGTCTAAAATACTCTTTCATCTCAGAAAGAGAACTTGAAAAATGTTTTTAATAATAAAACTAAGAATAAAAAAAATTAAAAACCGACTACTGCCCATGTCGTGATTTGGAACTTCCAGTGTGCCCCATTACAGCACATGTGCCTCGGGTTGGGCACTTCTGTATTAGATTAACATGATCGCAAAAAGCAGTAAAGTGTCCTGGGTTTCATTTTAATTTGCTATGACTGTATGTTCTATGTTCATCCAGAATGATAATTTTGCAGTTTTTTTTTTTTTTTTTAATTCTGATGTTGAATGATGTGTGATATAACTAATTCTTTTCACTTCTCAATCATTAAACATTTTCAATAGATACATTCAAATACACACACACACATATATAAATATACATTTATAGCATTTGCAAGCCAATTGTAAACTTTTCCATTTCAAATCTAACCTTAAAGGGTTACATATGAAATGGAAAAAGTTACATTTGAAATAGAAAAGGTTACAATTGGCTTAGAAATGCTATACTTTAAAAATTATAATAGTAAGGCTGTGTGGATTGAGGGCAGTGGCAGTTAATATATTAGGTATATAATACATTGTAAAATAGAACTGTTACGCCTGATACTTACAGCAATATTTCAGGCAGTTTGTTATTTTTTAAAAATAACTACAGCTTCTTAACCATACGCCACCACGATATTTAGTTTATTTTTATATAGTAAACTTTAACTGAAGAAGGCTGTGCAAATTAGAAAACAGATCTATTACTGGAGGTTAAAGGCTGTTGAAAATTAGTATTAATATTATTCTTATTTTTAATTTTAATTTTTTTTTATTATTATTATTGTTATTAATATTTTTTTAATGCAAACTTTGTAGTTAAAAAATCAGTTTGTAGACTGTTAGTGGGGCATGATCAAGTTACCAAAAGGAAACTATGTGCCTTTATCAATACAGCCATTTAGCAGTCTTGGATGCTGTTATAGTATTACAAACAAGCTCTCTTTCACTTAATATTAGGTTTTCATTATAATTAATTTTTTTTTTGTTTTGTTTTGTTTCTTATAGAACCAGTAATGTGTAAAACAACTTCAATTTTTCAGATCTGTCGCTTGTTATGTGTGTGTAAATATTGTATTATTGTTTAGTTATTGTAATTAAATCCATGCTATATATACAGTTAACTAATATTTTGTAGCTTTTTGTTATTAATATATATTAGAAAAAAATGCATAAATGATATTGTAAATAGCATATATTTAAAAGTAAAAATAAAATTTAAAAAAATATATTTTGGAGATTTTAAGAGCATACATTTCCACTGAATTCATTATTTTGTTCACAGAAAACAAAATAGTTTTCCCCTTCATCAAATTTCATTAATAATCATCTTGGAATAGTATGTTAGTTTTCTTTTTGTTCTTGCATTATAAATTAACTCATGTTGGATGTTATTTAATTTATTATCGTAAAAATGAAAAAAAAAAATCATAATATTTATAAAAAGAACAAAGAATGATAGTTAACAAATAAAAAAATAAAAACTTGAAAGTAGTAAAAGATTTTGGAATGATTGGCCAAATTCTCTTATTAGTGTGTGTTAGTTTCTGTTTCATATTTATTCATTTTCCCTCTAGTTTTTAACTCTATACTTTATAACAATCTCTAAATTTGAGTATGTCTACCGATCTTATATGTGTAATAAACATTATTTTCCAAATATCTTTTTTATTTAACCATTGCTTTAATAATTATATATATTTTAAAGGGAAATCAATTTGAAAAGATACTTTGATGATTTTTTATCCTTTTTTCTAAAGACGAAAGACGTAAACTAGTATATCTTCTCCCTAATATTGGGTTGGCAAATTAGTCCTTTTGGTTTTTCTGTTTATTTTTACGGCACTATGATGTACTTCTTATCTGATGAATTAATCCTTAAGGTGGATTGTTTATCCTGTTTGTAATATGTCAACAACTATATCTGTTAACTCTAGTTGAAACTAGCTTAGTATTGTGTTTGCTATTGCACCGTGAATATGCAAGAAAATATCATTCATTATCGCCATATTTTGTTGTATTATTTTTACAAAGTTAAGCGTGCTGCAGAAGCTCCCAGCAAAATTTACAGTGTTTATGGAGATGATGCTTTAACCGAACGCAGCTGTTAAAATTGGTTTGCCAAATTTCATTCAGGAAATTTTGACAACAATGATGCTCAGCGGTCTTGTCGTCCTCATGAAATTGAAACGAGCAATGTTAAGGCCATTGTTGATCAAAATCCCACCCAATCAGTGCGAGAGATTGCTATAGCCCTAAATATATCGCACACAAGCGTAGAAAACCATTTGCACAAGTTTGGCTATGTTTCCAGGCTTAATGTTTGAGTTCCTCACATGATTTTTTTCGAAAATCACAAAAAATGTTATAACTTCAATACGACTTTAGCTATCTAAAAGAAATTTTTGCAAGGAATTTAGGGCAACATAAACTATATAAAAGGACCTTCGTAAACAACCTATAAATGGAGATTAAAAATAAAAACCTATTAGGAGTTTTTGTTCATTTATTCCTTATGTAGGAATTAAATAAAAAAACCAATTCATACAGCTTTGAAGAGCAATAATTCAGCTTTCCAACGGGTATAGTAACATTGAATTTGGAGAATATCCTGAAGAGTTATGAATGATCGGAAGGGTGTTGTGTTTCATCAAGACTTGGTTACTCGCTATGAATTATTGAGCCTAGGATGGAACCTTTTGCCCCATCCTCCCTATTTATCAGACCTAGTTCCAAGTGACTACCACTTATTCCCGGTCTCTGCAGAGCTTCATGAATGGAAAGAAATTCCAATAGGAAGAGGACATAAAAAACCACTTGGATCAGATTTTTAACAATAAACTCCAGACATTCTATAAACATGGCATTATGCAGTTACTGGAAAGATGGGAAAAAGTCATATTAAATAATGGTCAATATATTGTAGATTTAAATAAATTTTATGTCCATAATACATTGAGTTTTATTTCACCCTGAAAACCTGAAAGGACTTATTTGCCAACCCAATATATTAGAAAGATTAAAGGTATTAGGGAAACATTCTTATTAGTAGAAAGAATACTATCAAGGCAATCTATTTAAGTTACACTATTGGAGAAGCCCTATAATTCACCAATGGCTGTGTTTACTTAATAAGTAATTAGCTGGAATTGCTTCAGTCAAGCAATGAAACCCGGCTATCTCTAAACCAATCTTAACCCAGTATTATACTCATCTAGACATATTACGTTGGTGCAAAAGAGCAGGATATATGCTATGTAGTTCCCTCCAAAACAATTTCATCACTACTATAGGAATATTAACAACTAAATATTTAAAACTTCCACAAAATCAGTTTATTCATATTAAAAATATCAAAAACTTTGTTTCTATTCTGTCATGGGAGCTAGAACCATTCTAATTCTATTTATCAAAATTATGTACTTCAAAATATAACTTACTAAGTGTAAACAAAATCTGAGCTATTCCATTTTAATCCTTAAGAGTATTGATAGAGGCCCTCCTTCCTGGAAGGTTTGAAAAAATTTTATCTTGAAAAAAGTAACAAAACAACCAGCAGTTATATTATTATTTTTTTAATTTAGCTTGTTGTATTAAACAAATAATTTGTATTTATACTTTGTTCTAAAAACAATGAATAATTTAATAAATATGAATATTTATTTACACTAAATATTTTTCATTTATGGGCGAAATAGCTGAAAATAGTTGCCAAAGTGATCTGATCCATTGAAAATCATTTTAAATTGAGTTTATGAAAATGATTATGCAAAAATGTAGTTTTAGGTTCTTAAGATGTGTTTAGACATTTCACAAACTGTAGGAGAAACAAATTTATTTCATTTATATTCATATATTTTTTGTTTCTTGTTTTTGACATTTTCCATCTGCTGTCTTCTCCTCCTCCCTCAAATAAAAATAGAGAAGTGGTGTTACTAGCGGATCTAACTGGGGGAAGCGCGATCCTCTTCCCCCTCCTCCTGGAAGGTGAAAAAAAATCAGAAAAACAGTTTCAAAAAACAGCTATTTAAAGAAAAGAGAAATACTGAGAAAATTTATAGTCATAGACAACTTTCCTAATATAATATATTATCATGACCAGCACTAGCAATTTCTGTCAGGTCTCCCTAGATGGCTGAAAAATAATTCCATAAAAAAGTTACCTAAAGAAAAGAAAAATTCATCCTCTAAGATGAATATTCTAATTTGATATAAAAAAATATTATCATGACCAGTATTAGCGAATCTAGCCGGGGGAAGCGCCCCTCTCTCGCCTAAAGTGGCTTAATAATATTATTAAGCCACTGTACCCCTAAATAGAGGGGGTAAAGTTCCAAAAAGCAGTTATTTAAAGAAAAGAGAAATATTGAGAAAATGTATCCCCATAGACGAATTTTATATTGTAATATAAAAAAAAATTATTATCCTGACCAGTACTAGTGATTTCTGCCAGAGGACCCGCTCTTCCCCCTGGATGGTGGAAAAATAATTCCGAAATGGTGGAAAAATTACTGGTTTTTGTAACTAAACTATTTTATAGCTAAACTATTTTAAATAATATACATGCTCAAAGACGTTAAATCGTCTTCCATTCCTTATCTTAAACAATCACGTTTTCCATACATCATTAGCGGATCCAGGATTTATTTTTGGGGGGGCTTCAGCCCGAAAGTTTTTTTTTTTCATAAAAATAACGATACTTACTTTGGAAAAAAAGAAAGAAACTAACTACCTGTATGAAATGGTGTTTAAGTTATTCCTAAAGCCCTTTTAAATGTAATTACATGAATAATAATACTTTAAGAGATACTTTTTAAATATTTTTTTCGATAAAACGGTTATATTTTACCATTTTGGGGGGGGCTTCAGCCCGAAAGCCCCCTCCCCCCCCCCCGTAGATCCGCCCGTGCCATACATTATAACAGAAAGCAGAGGGGAGCAGGGGACTTTGGAGCTGAAGCCCCACAAAATGTTAAAATACAACCATGTTTTATGGAAAAAAATTATCTCTTAAAGTATTATTGTTCGTGTAATTACATTAAAAAAGACTTTAGTAATCACTTAAACATCATTTCATATAGGTAGTTAGTTTCTTTCTTTTTTTTCCAAAGTAATTATCGTTATTTTTATGAAAAAAAAAGCTTTCGGGCTGAAGCCCCCCCCAAAAAAATTAAATCCTGGATCCGCTAGTGGCAGGAAGTATATTTCGTAGTTGTGCAGGAAGTACGTAGTAGTGATGAAAATCCTTACTTTCTAGTTTCTTCTTAAGTCATTTTCATTAGTTCAGAAAATATTTTCGATAGAGAAATAACAAGAATTCCATTTCTCTAATCTTTCCTATATCCTTTTTATATATAGGAAAGATTTCCTATAAAGATAGACAATACTAAAGTAATAAAGCAGAGCGATCTTCATCGTTTACAAAATAATCTAATGAAAAATGAAAGAGACATCAAAGTTGAGGTAACCTGTTTTGAATTTCTGTTTTTCATTTATATTGTTACACTTTTTTTGCGAATGTTTGCTAGGTTTTGAAACTTCAATGCTCAAAATGAATTTTTTTATTATAATGTCAATTATCAGTAGTTATAACGAAATACCGCCAATTTGAATCAGTAAGCAGTCATTCATGAGAGCCTGATCAATTTGTTAACATATAAAGAATTGAAATAAGTATTTTAATAATTTAGTTATGCATATGAAATAAACCATTAGTTCCTGTCATATAAGTTTTTCACTGAATATAAACTCGCATATAATCAATTATAAGTTGTTTTTTTAAATGAATTATTTTAATTTTTAGAAAGATCTATTAATTCTATCCAATTACAACAAAACACCTAATAACAAGGTAAGAGTAATACAGCATTTTTACAATTTTGGTAGTACAGCACTATTAATACTGAAATAATCTTTTCATTTTCTTATACAGTTAAAATTAATAAAATAATTTGACAAAACTCTGATGATTTCTAGAAAATTATAAAAGAAGAAATAAACAAAAACAATAATTGAGTAGTTATAAAGAGGTTTATTATTTTATTTCCTACAAATTTTATTATGAGTATTTTATCATAATTGCCTCATGAATTTTCATTCAGTTCAGATCAGTAAATTCCTAAGAAAAGATTTGTGTTTTAAATTGATTATCCTCACACAGCTGTGCCTACATATATATTGCACTGCCTTAAAAGATATTTAGTTTTTCAAAAGATTCCTTATTTTTACCATCCATGACTCTGATCCGAGTTGAGTAATTCAGAACATAGTTTCTTAACATTTTTACATCCGCAGACCACCTATTGTGTCATGTTATTCAGCATCTAGGACATTGGCACAGACTTTCCATTCTGTTCGGAACTTTATATAGATTGCCCAAAAAAAGTCTCAGGAATTTATACTATGTATGAAAATTATGAGTGGTAATTAATATAATTATTGAGAAATAAACAATATAATGCTATATATAAATATATATATATATATATATATATATATATATATATATATAATATATATATATATATGTTTGCATATGGTTTTATTTGAACAAATGTTAACAAAGCAATTTAATACATTACATATTTTTTTTTTTTATTTGAAGGTTTAGGGCAGTGAGATGAACTCTCATGCTTAACTTTTGTCCCATGAAAAGTGATAAAGCTTCACGTAAAAATGAAAGGGTGTACATGAATGAATCATAAAATCATAGGATATGTTCCTACAAATCTTTGAAAATAAACCAATGTTTCAATAATAGGAACATGGTGAAATAATTATGTAAATACTTATTTTATTAATTGATTTTAGTTTACATGTCTCATTTATTCATATAGATTAATTGTTATTAATTTTGATTTTATTTTTGTTTATCGAAATATCGGGAGGGGACAAAACGATATTCTTGTCCCCTCTTTATTTTATTGGGGCCCTCCTCAAAGTCTATGATCCAGGAATAGCTATAGAAGAATCAGAAGACATTTGTTTCTGATCTTGTATTTTAAGTCAGTAATATGAATATGGAAATTTGATAGGTTATTTCGAAATAACTTTTTTTTCTTTTTAAATAATTGGTTATTTCAGGAGAAAAACCTTCCTTCCATTTTTCACTATTTCACTGTTTACCCTTCTCTAGTGGTAATGTTCTCCTCCTTTATTCAGCCAAAGAAATAGATTACTTAGTTAAGACACAATAACTGACAGATAACAAAAATAACACTATATGAGAAAATTCGAAAATGGAAAGGAAAATGAGAAAATTCTTAAGGATTTTATAGGGTGAAATAACAGATTTTAAATAATTGGTTGAGACCAAATCAGCTGGTTTGTTTGAAAACATTCTTTGAGAATAAAAGAAATTTGTGATTCAGATGATAAGTTCTTAATCCTGAATAATAATTTTTAAAAAATCTAATTGTGATTTTTTTTTGTTATTATTGTTTTATTTTTTAATTTAGATTTAAAATGATTAAAGGTAATATATACTTCTGCTCAATGCTTAAAGTAATTGTACTATGCATATTTTCACTTATGATCACATAGGAAATGAGGAACTGGTTATTATGTAACAGGTTATTAATCACATTACTTTTGGGGTGTTATATACATTTATTTTATTTTGACCAGCTTTACTTAATTATCGGTTTGGTTTTTAATAAAAGCCAGTTGTATGTTTCTTTGTCACCCAGAGACCAGAGCCTTGTTCCAACTTTGTCTAATACTTCTTTGTGGTAGTTGTTCACCCATTCGATCTGATAAAAAAGATACATCATTAATATATAAATAAAAAAAAAAGAATATTATTTTGTTAAGGCTGTATATTTGAAATAGGAAAAATATTATATAAAAACTGCTTACTTCAGATTCATCCATTATACTTGGATCTATTAGTTTTGTTTCATAAGGGACTAATGTCAATGGTGCAAACTTCATGAACTTTGTATTTGTTTTTCCCTAAATATAAAAAAAAATATTGTATTAAAACCTTTTGTTTTAAAATGTTAAAATAATTTTTTTACAGATCTCCACTTCCTTCTTTAAAAAGTAAAATTAGTAAGACCTGCTTCCAAATAGTATAAATTTAAAATTATAATTATAATTTGCTGACTTTTATTTCATAAATTTGTTTCACTTAGTTATATACATAAGGAATATATATTTGAAACAGAAGATAAAGTGATTTCATATAAAATAATATTAATTAGGAGTCCCGTATATATACTAGAATCCGTACTTTGCTAACTATGCTATACTGGTAATGTAAAAATCATAGGATTGAATACCAGCCCCTACTTTCAGTATGGCTAGTCCCCATGGAAGGTAGGGATCCTTATCCCCTTAATTAGGGGAGGCTTAAAAGTTGAAAACATTCTTGTAACAACAGGCTAGTAAAAAAAAAAATATTATGGAACAAAATTTTATGAATTTGATGCATCAGACAGGACTAAGATTTTTTGGGTAGTTGCAGTTCGTCATATACATAATTTTAGAAACAACTAAATGCCCTAATTAGTGGTATATACATTTCAATTATAATCTATCCTTGTTAAATTTGGTATCTTGAAGCTTGGTGATAAGTATTAACTTATAACTAAAAATTAATCAATGTTTTACACACTATCTGTCAGACTAAATGAGTGGACTATCACTCTCCCATGTTTTTAATCAAAATAAATACAAACAATTTAATTTTCTGCTAATTTCAAGATAAAAAAAAATTAAATAAAAAGTCTACTAGACTGAAACGACAAGAAACCGCTCGATGTTTTTGACTACTCTAGCACTTACTAGATAAACGCTCTAAACTTCCAATTAATTCCAAAAGACTCATATACATGGCTACATAAGACCAATTTGGATTTACGAAGTTGAGCTATGGGGCTCCACTAAACCATCGGATTCTTCTCATATCCAATCTTTACAATCCAAAATCGTTCGTAAAATCCTCAATGCTCCCTACTTTGTTACAAATAAAACCATCCATAATGACCTTAATGTTTCTTATGTTTCAGATTTGGCCCAATCCAGATACTTATCCTTCCATAATAAACTTCAGAACCATCTCAACCCTCTCATTTCTAATCTTGCTTCCTCTTTAATTTCTGATAACCCTCCGAGGCGTCTGAAAAGAAGATGGCCCCGTGATCTCCTAATGTCACATTAGCACATATTAGAGTGCTACCAGTGGGTAGTTTCTTAACAAGTGTTTTCACTTAATAATATCCATTTGTACAAATTTACTAGATGTATTTCTTTAATACAGTTGTAAATATCATTAATAAATAAAAAAAATTAAATAAAAAGCCACATTATACCTTATATTTGGTTTCTGTTGGAACAACCAATACTGCATTTTCCAGTCTCATACCAAAATTATTCTCTTCATAATATCCAGGTTCTATAAATAAAAAGTTATAAGACAATTAAAAATTCCAAATGTTTGTTTACTAGATCGAAATATGATTAATTATTGAACATTGTTACGAAACCTTATTACAATTTCATGCAATTTGGAAATAACAGTTGAATTATATGATAATGATAAAATAAGTCACATATCTCTAGAGCTTATTAATCATCAGTATAATTTACCAACAGAAAAATAATAAAAATAAATAAATAAAAATAAATTACTTTTAAAAAATTAAGTTCAAGTTTTTGATATTCCACTTAAATAGGGATTACCATTGTTGGATAAATAATTAAAAATTAACATAGTGTTAATTAGTAGCCCATTTCTTCGTCAAATGTACTTTAATTATTATGTTCATATTTGCATGATTTTGGATACTTAAGTGCTCTACTAAGATAAGATTTCTGAAGATTCAACATCGGTGTAAAAAATAAAGTAGGACTGTTGTGATCAAAATGAGTGTTTTTATTATTATAAGATTTATAATAATATTATTAAGATGGCAGTCCTGTATTTAATGTATTGAATTTATTTAGAAATCAAAGTTAATGTAAATTATTATTTTTTGACTTATTATTAGTAGATTTTGTCTACCTCAGTGAAAGATTTAAGCACAAACAGACTAAGTACCAAGTAGCAAGTAGCAAACTTCTTTTCAGCAAGTAGCAAACTTGAGTGGTTATATTTTTAGATTTAAACAAATTTCCAATTATAAAAAAAACAGTTCAATTAATGAATAATACAAAAACCAAAGCTTATTTATTTATATTTTAAATTTCTTTCTTTTAAATAGTAACTCTATGAGTAGGTCATTTATTTATTCTATGTCTTTTACAATTTAGTATAATAAATGAAATATTAAATTGTTAAATGGAAAATAAATAAATGAATTCAAAATATATATTTTCCTTAAAAACAAAAAATGGTATCTAAATATTTAGTAAGCCTTACCTTGTGAACCAATAAAGTGTTCATAGTAGGTGCCATTGTATTCTGAAAATAAATTAATTTAAATTTTATAAAGATGAATTACTTTGAATGCTATTAATATAATTTTTTTTAGATAATTAATGATCAATGAAACTCGCCTTCGTGTACTGAAAGATATATTCCAATTCCATGCGTGCTGCCATGACCATATTCTAATCCTACTTCGAATAATGGTTGTCTGACGAGAGTTTCTAGAGCAATAGATCTGGTTCCTTCAGGGAATGTAGCACCTCCAAGTCTTGCCACTCCTTTCAAGAGACGAGTGTAGACGTCTATCTCGATTGGTCTTGGTTTGCCGAAGTGGAGGACCCTTGTAATGTCTGTTGTTCCACCTTAAGGTAAATAAAATTTATAAAATTATCAATGGTTTCCTTCAATATTTTCTTTAGACTGAAACCTCTACTTAAGAAAGCATTCATTTTAAAATACATCCTTTAACTATCCATCTCTTCTAAATATTTCTAATAAGACACTCGTTATTAATTATTTTAGTGAACTTGATTGAGTGCAATCATTTTTTTTTGTCCATTCCTTCATTAGGGTCTTTTAGGCTATACCGGGACTTTCCAGGATCAGGAGTATTAATGGGGCATTGGATTAATGTCAGAGCTAGAAGCTCCACCAGTACCGGGACGTGAACTTCCCCATAGCAGATTTCAACATCCTACTTCTACATTCTCCCGCAATAAAAGTCCTCACTATTCCTGACTATTACATTTTTTTCCTACAGAATTAAAAAAATTGAATGCTCCTTAGTATCCCATTCTGCCAAACTTCCTCTTAAATCTTGGAAAACCTTAACAATTTTCGTGGTTACAGTATAAATGTCTTTCCATCACACTACATTGTTGTTGGAATTCCCTCTCCCTTCAAATCTGACAAGCTTCCTTAGCCACATTTAAAATCCTGTTTTTCACTCCCTCTTCGCAAAGATTTAATTTTTATTATTCACGTTTTACTTACGAATATAAATTAAATTTTATGCTAATTAATTTTAACTGACATTGAATTTTCTCTGACAGTATTTTTTATTTTCACTTTAAACTTTTCTCCTTTCAACTATTAATGTTTTGGATAGGCTTGGTGTTTAAAGGAATCTGCTACAGAGTATGGCGGAATCTATTATTATTGAAATCCTTAGGAATCCTGCTGCACCACCTATATTTATTGTGGGTATTACTTTATTAATTTTAAAGACAGAAAGAATAGGAAGAAAATGAGGAGAAAAAGTGACATCGTCCCAGAATAAAGTTATTTTCCTATTCAATTCTATTCTAATATCTTAGCTATTTCTAGACATAAATAAATAGAATACCTAGATATTGTCCACCAGAATCTATCAACAAGACAGCAGAGGTGTTGACCATGGCCTCGTGTCCTGGCTCCAGATTGTAGTGTGGTAGCGCTCCGTTGGCCCCCGAGGCAACAATATCTGGAAAGCTGGGCCCCCTGTAGTCTGGTGATCCTTCTCTCCTCAATTTGGTCACTAGTCTGGAGACGTCCCCTTCATTGTATGTTTGATTTTCTTTAGGAATCTATAACAGATGAGATATTTATTAAATGATGACTGAAGTGTTTATGGAATCATCATCAAGATGATACTAATTAACTAAATACTAAAAAATCAGATTAGATGACTAGGAACATTATTTGGAGATAATGAAATAAATTTTATAGACCATATTTGCTATTGTAGAATAGCATGAAAAATGTTAAGGTGTTTAAAGGTGTTCTAGCACATAGGTGAAGCTATTTAACGTTCAAATTAAATAACATTTAATGACTGCTTAAAAGTAATTGTACAAAAATAACATTTTCTGAATTAGTTTTTTGCTATTGTTTCCTTACTTTGGCCCTGAATCCACAATACTTTAGGATCTATGTTTATTGAAGTTTCTGTCTTTATACAACGGTTTTTACAGGAGAATAAAGTATAAAATCAGCTAATGAACTTATTGTGAGAGACAGCTATTTTTACTGTGAGAGCACTTCATGTTACAGGCAAATGAGTAATTTATCATTTTTCGTTTATCTTTGAACCATCAATACTGTTCAAAGTTACCTTAAATATGGAAACCTGATCATTCTTCCTACCATCATTTGATTTACATTTTAATTATTTTTCATGGGATTGTGAAAACTAGTAGTCTTTGGTCATGCCGCAGTGTTTATATTTTTTTTTTTGGTCTTTAAGGATTTAGACAAAATCCTATTTTGTTTTTGATCTTGAGCGAATCCTGGGTCCTAATGGGACTTTTAATTGTTATAATGTAGGAAGTTTGTCTGGAAAGTTCAAATATTAAATTAAAATTAAAAAATAAAATACATTTCTTCAGATAGTTAAATATTGCCTCCTTTAAAATATCCTTTGCTCCTTAGAAGTCCCCTGTTCTGAGGTTTTCGAGCCACTTCATCTTTTCTGTTCCAACGGTCCTAAAGCAACATCTTGCATTTGAGAAAACTGAAAAAGTCACTTATAACAAGTCAGGTAAATATGTGGAGGGGGAATGGTCTGTGAAGGTAATTGAATTTTGACCTAAAATTATGCACAACTTTTGAGAAGATTTCTCTGGATTGATGGGGGAGAATAACTACCTCCACTTCATCGAGTATGTGAGTATGTAGAAGGAATTAGTGGGTCCTATGCATTTCTCCCTGAGGAGAGAACGCCTGCCAGAGGAGGGGAAGAAGTGGATGGGAAAGAATCAGAACCACAAAGACCAACGGATTTAAAGGAGCCAGAGGAACATTTGGAAGAAGAAGCTGAGTTATTTGAGATTGAGTTATATAAGATTAGAGATGGTTGATAACCAATGGACCGTAAGGAGGAAAACAACTTGTAGCCCAGGCAGGACTACATTATTATTCCCAAAATAAAGACATCCTCAACTATTTATATCATTAATAAATACAATGAAACAAAGAGTTTTTGTCAGTGGCAGTGTCATCAGCAAATCCAAGCGCACTACCCCATTGCTACCGAGAAACCCATATGCCAGAAATAGCCAGGAAGAGGGAGAGGAGGAAATGATGCCCGTTGAACCGAATTCTTTCGAATCAAAGCTCACGAACTTTGAGGAAGAAGTTTCCATTAACGTACTGATCTTGAGGAACGAATTCTTTCCACAAACAGAATTAATAGGACATCCTGAACAAAAGCGTTTAAATCAGCTGTTAATGGTTCATTCCTTCAAAACGTCTTATCGAAAAGTTTTGTGGCCGTTCTTATCTAGTTACACGAGAAACTTGATGTTGGTTCACTGCAGTTCAACTACAACGTTCTGACGTGGCAGCTGAAGAACCTCAAACCGGATTTCCAAGGAGTCGGTGCGGCCACTGTTTTCGTCAATGTACAAATGTTCTCATTATCCCCATATTGCACTTCCTGCCATGCAGAACTTTTTGCAATAAATCGTGCAGTTTGCAGTCTCAACTGCAATAAACAGCAGATTTATATTTGTACAGATTCATAATGTGCTCTTCTGTCACAGACACAATTAGGCATATAAAAACATTGGAAGGTGTTGGATGTAAGATACAATTTTTGTGGTTACCGGGTCCCTTAAGTTTTAGAGGTAATGTGGTAGCCAGTATTATGACAAAAAAAAAAAAAAAAAAAAAAAAAAAAACAATCAAGATAGGAACTCCAGTAGGGGATGTTTTTCGAAAGGAAGTTGTAGTTTTGGTAAAGAGAAAGGCTCTGGAAAAATGGCAGGGTCTCTGGCATGTCTGTAGTTCCAAGTCGAGTGGACCTCCAGTTAAACAGAAGAGAAGAAATAATCCTGACAAGGCTACGAATTGGACACTCTCGGCTAACTCATGAGAATCTAATGCCAAAGGGGAGAATCTAATAACTTCAGTGTCTCTGCTGCTAAGTCAATAAATAAGAACTTTCTGGAGAAACCTCTTATTTAGCAGAATCAAATACCTCTGTTTCCAGTGTCCTGAACAATCTGATGAGAGCTATTGAGTCATAGACGTGAGCTTCCCGCGTGGCATTAACCTCAGCAGCTGTCTTGTAGGCCCTCAGGTCCACGACCAGGGAAGTACCATTTTTTCGTTTGTCATTTGGCACCTGCAGCATAAAAACAAAAATATATTTTAACATATTTATAATAAATAGATATTGCTTTGCTTAATTTTTAAAGAAGTGTGATATGATGATTATAACTTACAGCTGAATAAACGAAATAATTAGCTTTGTTCGGGACGTAAATATTGACGTCCGAAGTTCCTATTTCCTTCCAGTCTTGCCAGAATTCGTCGTACTCTTTAATCCTGAAAATAAAATAATAACATAAACAATGCGAGTAAAACTCTTAAAAGAGAGAGAATAAAATTTGTTATCATTAGTTAGTAGTGGATTCAGGATTTAATTTTCGCCTTTATAAAATGTTTAAGTGGTCCTTGAAAGTTTAAAAATATTACTTTTATTTAAATACAAAATTACGGTAATAGACATATTTGTTTTTTGTTATGAGATCCTAAAATTTCCTTGTCGAAGGTGGTGTTTTCTTCAGCTATAACCTAATTATAAAAACAAGAAACTCCCTGAGAAGATTCTGCTCGACGATGGCGAATCAGAGAGGTGATTGAAACCATTACTTGATCTCTTCAAAAGGCTTTTTGCAAAGAACCTTGAGGTTCTGGTAGCTTGAGGACTTGAACGAGGAGTTCTGGACAATAGCAGGTTCCTTTCATCTCGAAATTAGGAAAGAGAAATGAAAGTGAAAAGGACACGCCTTAAGGAAATCTGAAGGTTCCGTCAAAAAATATGGTCAACTGTGGAATTCACAAAAGAGAGAATTGGCGCAGATAAGCAGATAACAAGACCCCAAGGTCGATGGCGCATGAACTCCTTCCTACACCCCAAGAAATTGTATTGCTCTACTCTTCTTAAAAACAGCGCAAGCCAAAATAAATTAAGAAAAATCGTAGATTATCCACTATTACACTTCTTTTTTTTATTGTTCTTCTTTACCTCGCCTTTTAGACTATATCGGGATTTTTCCGAGCCGGAGGGTAAGGGCGGGAATTTAAAATCGGCCACCTCGCCCCCCTCCCAATACACTTGCTGAGGTCTGGTCCATATTTTTCTCTTAGTTCCTTGGTTTGAAACGTTTCGCACCGAGATTTCATGACCACGTCGAAATGTGCCCCTCCCCCAGAAAATTTTGATGACGCTACGAAACTTTTGATATATATCTATTATATATATATGCGCAAATTGCCTCCCCTTCGGAGCACTCCTAGGTTTCAGCTAGAAGATCGGAATGAAACTCACATGTAGATGCCCTATAATCCAATAAACAAGCGGATCTACGGGGGGAGGGGAGAGCTTTCAGGCTGAAGTCTCCCCCTCCCCTAAAATGGTAAAATGTAACCATGTTTTATGGTAAAAACAATTATGTCTTAAAATATTTTTGCTCGTTCAATTACATTTAATAGGACTTCAAGAATCACTTAAACACCATTTCATATAGGTAGTTAGTATCTTTCTTTTTTTCCAAAGTAATTATCGTTATATATATGAAAAAACAGCTTCCGGACTGAAGCCTCCCCCTACAAAAAACAAAATTAAATACTGGATCCGCTGGTGATCCAAATAGGAGGAAACGGATATTATAATATATCATATGAACTACTTTTAATACCTGATTCATAAGGAAGCATTGTAAGCTAATGCTGAGTAATAGGTGTTTCAAGAAATTTTCGGGTTTGTTATCGAAACTGTTATTTTTTTATAAGTAGTGATAATATTACTTACGTAATTGGATGATCGGAGGAGGTGAGGTGATTCCTGACATCCGCAGTGACCACAGAGGACCTCACATAAAGAACTGCCTCCTCGGGCTTGACGATCATGAACGAGGCGAACAGCGGGGTGTATACCACATCACCTCCCCGCAGGTTCAGCAGCCATGCGATCTCGTCCAGTGCCGTTACAACACCTATGACGCAGTTGTTTTGGGATAACTTCTCTCGGTATCGTCTCAGCTTCGTTTCGTGGCTTTGTCCTGAAATACGAGGGTCAATCAAATTAATGTTATATAAATAATATAATATAAATACCGAATGCCCATCACCCCCAAACTCGATGACGCATCCCCTTCTAAAAAATTCCACTCCTCTTCTTAAAAACGGCTCAAACGAAAGTAGAATTATTTGTTAAATTTGGAAAGCTTTTAAATATATAACTATTATTATTTTGGGAAAAAGAAAGAAACTAACTACCTATATGAAATGATGTTTAAATGATTCTTGAACTGCTATTAAATGAACAATAATACTTTTAGAGATAAGTTTTTAATATTTATTTCATAAGACATGGTTATATTTTGCCATTTTTGAGAGAGGAACTTCATCCTGAAAGTCTTCCCCCCTAAATCCGCCTATGCCCTGATTTGAAAGTTCTTTCGATTTGAAATCTCACAAAAATATGGTTACTTCATCAAATTTAAAACCCCATCGCAATATGCCCACCAGAAATGCAAAATCTCGTAAGAATGTATACCACTTATAAATTTTATTACAACTTCATCTATGGAAAAGCCAGTCAGCATTTCTTCTCTGTAATCTTCTCCGTGATTAAACAATTTTGTCATGGATTTGGATGGAAGCTTTCTGTCCTCAGCAATTCAGCCATGATCAGGCAGGGTATACATTTTCTGTTTAATACGGTATAATCATAAAATATTTTAGAGATGGGTAAATAGTCGACTTTTGAGATAATAAGGATAAAACAAAATATTTTAACACATATATCCGAGAAATTTTTACTTTTTACAGCACATTTTGGGGCCACTAAACTCTTCTAGAAATATAAAGGTGGCCAAGAAAATTGAAAACGAAGATAATGATGGTGGCACAAGAACAACTCAGGTGAGAACATCTTTACATTTTAAGATGTCCAATTTTAACCTTCCTTGCCTTGTGACGTATCATCAACAATCACAAAAAACAACTAAGATGTGTGTTTTAGAGCACACGATAGAAGTGAAAATATCAACAAGGCGAGATTAATAATACGAAATATATTAATATTTATAAATAACGCTCGTTACAGATAGGTTGAAATGATCAACATTTCTCCTCACTCACAGTATACATGTCCGATTTTTAGTTTCTGAGACATTTCAATACACATCTTCAATAAAACTCGTTATTATTAAGATTCAATTTTGAATTATAGCCCATTACATAGAGGACGAAATGCTGAAAAATGCCATCACTTACAGTATGCAGCTCCGATTTTTAGTTTTTTAGATATTTGAATCCATATGCAAAAATACTTCTATTAGTCGACTCCAGCCGAATTTATCCGAGCGTTACACATCGGAGATATGACGTTTCAACCTAATTAATTCTCCACTAAAATAGTGCAAAACGCGCATAAAGAAGTTTCCACTTCAAAAATACGAAAATTTCAACAAGACTGCACCGGTCTACCTGAAACGTGAGAGTGGTTTATGAGCGTATAAACTTCATGATACGGCACAAACCTCGAGGAACAAGTTAGAACCAGAGAAGTATATATATATTTAAAAAATAAAGTTTGATAATTTCCGTTACAAAGCCATGAAATCCTTCAGTTTTTTGTATGGATTGGAAGAGTGTAAATTCAATTTTCCAACTATAAATTTAAATATCCATCCCCCCAAGGTCGATGACGCAAGAACCTACCTCTCCTCTCCTCACAAGATATTTTATTGCTCACTTTTTTCTTAAAGACAAAGCAAACTAAGATAGAATTAGGAAAATCGTAGGTCATATACAATTACACTTGCTGTGATCTGTTCCATGTTTTCCTCTTGTCCCTTAGTCCGAAAATTCATAATCCCTTTAATTGAAAAACCCGTCTCAAAATATGCCTCCCTCAAAAATTTTTATGGTGCAACTTGCGTCATGAAACCCCTTTCTGGACACCTCTGTATATGTTTAAGTGAATTCAAATCATAGTTAGGAGAATTTTTGTTCAGAACGATGCAGTCCAAAATTTTTGTGATTTGTATAAAAAATCGATTTTTTAATTTCTAAATGAAGCTAAGTTCATTATAAACAAACAATTTTTGTCGAACAGATTTATCTTCTCATTTTATTTAAAGTTTTTGATTTTGTTCTTTTTAAAATAGTAAAAGTTAAAGCCAAGTTTTATACCGCAATATTTCTCTGTACTGTTAGCATGTTAACGCCTTTCCCAATAATGTTTATTTATTTACCAAGAGTTTGTGTTTGCGGCGTTCAAGAATGCAGCATTTATTTTATTGTTGGTTTGGAAAATAACATTATTCTTTAAATAACAATAACATCATACCTGTGTACTTGATGTCGTATATGAAAAGTGGTGCAGTGGGGAATCCAGGTCGATCGCGCCACAAGCTCGTGAAGTCCTCAGCTTCAACCAATTCGATTCCTTTTTCACCTGTTCAACAAAATCAGACTAAAATATATATTAAGTAATTAAGTACCTATCATAACAATATATAGCTATCTTTGAATAAATATATAAAAGAATAAAAAAAATCAATACATTTCTATCAAAAATTCTACATATAAACGGAAATCATACGATTACAAAATTTAATGAATGGAATTATTTTTATTAGGTGGCTATAAACTTTTAACTTTCTATATAAGAGTGACTTTATAAATAACCAAAGTTAACTTATTAATTTAATCATAATTATATTATTTTTGTTCCATTGGTCCATTTGTGTTTCTATGAGCGAGCTAAACCTAACAATAAACCATTTGCTTCAGCTACTAACTGTAGAAAGTATCATGGCTATTATTGATGAATCTTTGCGGCTAACACGGATCTATTCTACTTTACGAGAACGATATGATGTTCTAAATTTTATTTTTGGCTTTGTTATAAATTTAAATATTTACAAATTTAAATACGAGCTGACATCAGTATTGGAAGAATGCTCATACTTACTCAATTGTTTTTGAATGCGAAGCCAGGTGGAGTGGGGCATTCTCTTTGGATCTGCTCCAACAGTTTGTCCTGAGGTCAGCCTGTCTGCTAACCAGCTACCCATTTCTGTTTTCTGAAAATGTAATCAAATATAACATTTAATAATAATATTTAAGGTAATACATATCATCTTTATCTTAAAATATTTAATAATGTAGACATAGTCCGTGGTACAGACCCCTTTTTTATCAAATTATTAACCTACGGCTGGAACTTCGCAAATAGCTTCATCTCATCGTAACCTACAAACATTTTATTTACGAAAATTCCTGGAATTGGGCACCTGATATATAAAGCCCCAAACGTCCCAATGCCGGAAGGACTTTTAACATTGTCATCAATCTCCTGTCCTTACCCCCTGGCCCGAAAAAAAACCGTTGAGCCTAAATATGAGGAAGTAGAGAAAAAAAAAATCAATACTATAGAAATATCTAGTATTAATTTCATATATGAATTATCAGAAATAAATTAATTTATCGGGCGCCAATATAGCAAAGGAGGTCATATAAAAAATCATTTGTCTTCAAATCAAAATGATGAGGGGTCATGGATTCCACTGGCGAAAATTGAATAATTTTTTTTTCTTTTTTTCACATGTCTTTATTGAATAATATTAGGTTTTTTCAAAATTGAGGATATTAGTAATAGTGATAGAGTAGCTCATTCACACTCTATGTACAATAAATAAAAATAAATTAAATAATAAATGTATATAAACTAAAAGACACAATACATACACTAATCAAAATAAGAACTTAAATACAGGCATACTTTTACGGAGAACCTGGCTATTGGTCAATATATGCTTATTTACAAAAGGTCTCTGCGCCACTACCGCTTCAACCTTCGAGGAGGATTGTAGGGAGGTAAATTTTAAATTGGTGGAGCTAGATGGGGATTGTGCAAGGGGGAGTTGGATGATATGTAAGGTTCTTATGTAATTTGGAGAATTTTAGAATTTCTAGACCTGGGACAAGGTCTAAGACAAATAGAATATCAAGGTAATGGTGTAGGGTTTTGTGGGTTACATAGAACGGAGCTTCAACTCTTGTTAGAAGGATTTTAGACTTAAAGGATTGAATGCGTTTCATGTTAGAAAACTTCTCCGTCCTCCACAGTTCCAGTCCGTAGTTCCATATAACTTTTAAGATCGTCTTGTAAATCAGTAATTTGTTGTCGATTGAAATTTCAGATTTTCTATTCAGGAATCTATATAGCTATATAGTCATATCGTCGGTTGAGTTCTTGTTTGATAAGTCTAATATGTTAGTCTTTAATTAAAAATAAATATTTAAATAAAAATTTGGCCCTCTTCTCCCGTGTAAGTGTGAATCGAAAAAACCAATGGGTTAGTTGTTAGTATTTTAACATCCAGGAACAAATTGTTTAGAAAATAAAGACATTGCCAACCCTTAAATGAACTGACGTCCCTTAAAAACAAACGCCCCCATTTTTGGCTTCGCCATTGCCATTAACTGAATTTTGAATGAGAATGATTCATTCATTCATTTATTGACTGATTACTCACCTTTTCCGCTAATGTCCAGTTCTTGCCTAGCTCTTGCCTTGCCTGTATGGTGTACCTCGAGTCCGTCCAGAGGGCAGCATCTTTCATGGTCAGCGCTGCGTCGCCGTTGGAACCTCTGAACCCGGTCAGCCATTGTCGAATCTTATCCCTGTTCATCGGCACCTCGCTCTAAAATTAATTTAAAAAAAAAAGGTAAAGTGTGTGCATTAAACCACACGATGGAAGTGAAAACATTAATAATATGAAATATTAATTATAAATAATAGCTCATTATGAAGAGGATGAAATGAAAATAGATTTTTATTATCCTGGGTGTGTTGTCTGTTGTTAGGACAAATTATAGATACAGAATAAATGGCAGTGTGGGCATATATAAAATTAAATATTTATGATTCTCATTAAAATTAAAATATTGCAAGAAAAATAAAACAAAAACACTAAATATATACAGATATATACAATACAAACATGTGAAAATAAAATAACATAATTAAACAACATCATTTCTGGGGGAACTTAAAAGTTCTCTTATCTACTTTTGATGATCAAAAAGGTTAGTAAAGAAGTAGGTGGTTAAAAAGGAGAGATTTAAATGGGGAAACTGATTGCGCATGTCGGATATCGGAAGGGGTGGTATTCCAAATGGAGACGGCTTGAATTATAAAGGATTTGTCAAACGTAGCAGTTTGGTGAGAAGGTGGATAGAGGTTGGAGGTACGAGATCTAGTGGGACGAGATTGAATAGAATATTTAAATTGTAGCCTTTGAAAAATATAGGAATGCCGCTGAGTTCTGATGGCTTGGTATAAAATGATAGCATGGTAGTACAGACGGCGGTTGGATGGATAGAGCCACTTCAACTTGGTGTAATAATGGATTATATGCTTATCTCGCGAGATTCCAAAAACAAAACGTATTGCGCAATTTATTTGGCGTTTAAGTCTGGCCTCGAATTCTCCCGAGAGCTGAATATTTCTGAATATAAATATAAATAAATAAATAAAATAAAATATAAATAAATATAATATAAATAAATAAATATAATATAAATAAATATTTCTGAATATTCTGCTGAATATTTTCCTCGCTTACAGTAAGCATGTCCGATTTTTAGTTGCTGAGCTATTTTAATCTCTATATTTCATAAAACTCATGATCATTTCGTTTTCGAATCTATTTCTTCTTTTTCCCCTCTACAATACGGCGTCGCGTTATGATACAATTTTTAATAATAGCCTTAATTGAACAATTATATGATATATAAAAATAAATATTATTTATTTATTTTTTACTGAACACCCCAACCAACTTCTCTCCAATTGGATAATAGCCCATTACAGAGAGGATGAAATGCTGAAATTCCCCCACTTACATTATACAGTTCCGATTTTTAGTTTCTGAAATATTTTGATCAATATTTTCAGTAAAACTCGTTATAATTTGCTTTTCAACACTATTTCCTGACAACACGGACGATGCATTGTTGAGCATTAATATCTAAAATTGGCTGTTATAATTAAAAATTCTTCGAACTGTATATCTATATGAATGTGAATATTTTTTAACCTCATGCGTAAAAAAATCTATGGCATGTTTTAATTAGCACGTATCACGCATTTTTTTTTGTCATTGGAATTTCCCGTACAGCCAAAGTACTAATTTACAAGAACATTAAAAAAAATTAATATGATAGAAGAAAATCAATATTGAATGGATTATTTAAAATCCAAAAGTTTTTTCTCTTTTCGCAGCTCTAACACGGCGTTTTGTTATGATACAATTTTGAATACTATCTCATTACAAAGAGGATGAAATGATGAACATTTCTCTAGTTAACAATATGAAGGTCCAATTTTTAGTTTTTGAGATATTGTAATCCATATGCAAAATACTTCAATAAGTCGACTACAGCCGACTTTACCCGAACGTTACACATCGGAGATCTAACGGGTCAATCAATTCACTCCCCACATAAAAAGTTTTATCTTCAAAAATTCTTCTGGTTGTATTTACTTCAACTTTTTTATTTTTTATTTTTTTTTTTTTATTTTTTTTTATTTTTTTTTTTTTTTAATCAAGACTTTTGAAATGATTAACAAAACCGGATATGCTGTCAATGCATCTACACTTGCCGATTCGATACAGATACAGAATAATTTTAGAATTTTAGAAAACACGTTTCTACTTACTGCATGATAGTCGGAGTTAGGAACGATGTATCCATCAAGATGGTTTGTACTCATTGCTTCTCTGAAGCTTGCCAGCCTCTCGTCGAGGTCATTGCAGAATGCTGGGCCTAAATAAAGAAAGAATTCGTTAGAAAATATCCATGATCCGGGGAGTAAAATATAGGCTTATATTTAAATGTTATGCGCTTATAATAAACTAAAAAATAAAATGATTAACTTAAATATCAGTATGTATTATTTCTACAAAGTTCTTTCGAAGAGGAGTGCGTTTGGAGGATCAAATTGGTAAATTGATTTAATGCTAGAATAATTAATTGATACTCATCTATATTGATAGATATACTTTTTTATTTTATAATGTTAATTGATGGAATTACTTTATACATTTTTATTATATCTTGCAAGATAGTCTCCTAGGTACTATCCTTTATACAGTTTATACAGCTGACATCACAATCCAATCCAACACTGACATCACCACCTATGCCGAAGACACGTGTATCCTTTCAGTTAATAGCTATCCATTTGTTGCATCTAAAACTCTTCAATCACACATCACAAGTCAAGAAAAATGGTGTCAAAACTGGAGGATTAAAATAAATTCCATCAAATTTCCTTTACTCTTCTTCGTAAAACTATGACTTCCTGTCCTACAGTATCCTGCAACAATTCCCCATTTATCCCTGTAGAATAAATCCGATACCTAGGACTCCACCTGGACAAACGACTCACTTGGAATCCTCATACCAGACTGAAAAGATTAGAAACCGCCCGACGTTTTCGACTACTGCAGCACTTACTAGGCAAACGCTTTAAAGTAAAATACGCGTTACGTATTTAAGTAAAGTTACGCGTATCCTTAGTAAAATTCTCAATGCTCCCTACTTTTGTCACAAATAAAATCATCCATAACGACCGTAATGTGCCATATGTTTCCGATTTAGCTCAATACAGGTACCTATCCTTCCATAATAAACTTCTGAACCATCCGAACCCTCTTGTTTCCAACCTTGCTTCCTCTTCTATTTCTGATAACCCTCTGATGGCCTCGGGACCTTCTAATATAAAAATATAATTGGAGTTCTACCAATGGGTAGTTTCTCTTCATGTTGTACATGTCATGGTACTTGTTTCATATTTACTTGTCGTATTTATCATGTAATACAGTTGTGCTGATGCATCTTGATGCTGCTGCTATGACTTTAAATGCTCTGCGGTGTATTTTGGTGTAATGAAATAAATAAAACATCCATGTTTTAATGAAAATAAGTTTAAGATGGCACCAAAAGGTCTTTAAACTATAGCTTTATTAAAAATATTAATAACAAAAAAAGATGAAGTAGTGGAAAATAAAACGACAAAAAAAATTCCAAAAATCAAGAATATATTCTAAAGATAACTGTAAAAATTAAAAATGCGTTAAACAAATAAAACTGAAAATATTAAATTTGATTTTTACAGTAATAAAAAATTAGATCTGAACCTTGATGTCGAAACGTAAAACGTAAGTGGAAATTATTTATTCTGGGCACAAAAAAGATTTTTAACATCTGACTGAAACTTCGTGAATAGCTTCATCTCATCGTAACCTACAAATATGTTATTTACAAAAACTCTTGGAATTGAGGCATTTTCAATCTCGTGATAGGCAAACTTTGTCTATTTAATTAGCTAATAAAAACTCGTAAATACTCTTTTTTCTTTTAACTCGAATCATAAGATAATTTGTTAAAAAAATCCAGAAAAAAATTGATCTACAAAAATATTTGGTCGTTTGGCGTATATAACCTTGTTATTTTGAAATGTTGGGGGTGTAAGTCACGCCAAACGGCCCAATATTTGTTTAGGCCACCTTTTTTCTCGAATATGTGATCAAATTATCTTACGATCCAAATTGAAAGCCAATTGGTATTTACGAGTTTTTAGTACCTAATAATAATAGACAAAGTTTGCTGCCCTCCAGATTGAAAACGCTCCAATTCCAAGACTTTTTGTAAATAAAATAGTTGTAGGTTGCGATGAGATAAAGCTATTTACGAAGTTTCAGGCGGATATTAATTTTTTTTTTTTTTTGGACTTACATATATCTATCCACACCTGACAATCAGCAGATGTGCTGGCGTAGTAATGAGAGAAAAAAAAATAATAAAAAATAAATAAAAAGGCTTGATAGGCATGAGGGGATATTAATAATTTGATAAAAAGGGGTCTGTACCACGGAAAGCTTCCCTACCTTCGGTATTGAGAAAACAAAACTGTTCATTTTTGAAAACAGATACAAAATACAAAAACAATAATTTACATTATGTCGAAATTATTAAAACTAATAGGCCTGGACGAAAAATTCACAAAGCATATTGTTATAAAAAGCCAAATTAATAAGAAAAAAAATAATGCAACATATCAAAAGATAAAGAAATCAAATGTTTTTTTATCGATAAATATAATCGACAAAGACAACAAAAATTAATTTAAAACTTCATTTCTGTTTGGAACCAGCATGTATACAAATTTCAGTAAGCTGTATGTTTGCTAAATATTGTCCGATTTCAATGATTATTTTTTTCATTTTGTAGGGAATATTTGTAGTAATATTTTATGTAATCATGGGCATAGCCAAAATGTGTAATTTTTTAGTTATTCGCAAATAAAGTTTGTTTTATTTCGTAACTTGTTTGCCTGAATTTTCGGGGTGATTGGACTATTTTGCCCGCCTGAAGGAGAAGGAAGCCTTCGAAATTGGTGGCTCAATGTTGAGATTTGGTGAAAAATTAACGATGATGTAGCTTGCTGATCAAAAACACCATCGATAAATATTATAAAATCCTCCTCTCTCGATCATAGAGACCTCAAGTCGACGAAACGAGACATGTATTCAATGACAGTACTACAATTAATGTAGGGTTGTGTGGATGCGAACCCCATGCCTTGCGTTATCTCGAAAATAGTACGTTGGGCTTAAAAAACGCAGGATCCGATAGTGCCGGAGGAACTGTCCGGGTCTTGCTGTACGCATCAAAATCTTCAAGGTCCAATTTGTCCCGTATCGATCTACAGACCTACCACCGTTACAGTATTGAAGCCTAGCAAAATGTTTGTATCGACTTTATTTATTTTAGAAAGAAAAACAAAAGTGGAGAATGCGATTCGCTAACCCCTCGTGAAATTCTGAATCCAACGGTACCCCATTCATGGTATTTGAGCATGACAGGAGCTTATATTTGGTACAAAACCGATTTCGAGCCTTATTTTAATAATATATGTGGGGATATTAGAATTTTAAAAATAATTTTTATCATGGTCGTTATAATTATGAGGTTACATATTCTGGAATACAGTGATTAAAACCAAGTCGACAGAAAAACATTAAGTTACAGTTGACATTTGTATCTCAAAATGATTGATTAAACAATCAATTATTATGTAATTATATATTAATATTGTTTTTAAATGTATCAAAAGTAAAATAAAGTGAATATTAGCTTGCTATATAATGAATTTATAATTAAAATAATTGAAGAATAAATATGAACAAATAAAATGTTATGCGATGATATTAAGTAAATTATGAAACTAATAATGAATTAAAATTAGATTCTAATACTAAAATTTACCACGAAAAGGTAATCTTGTATAAAATTCGATTAATAAGATTTGGTATTAATGTTTTAGCTTTTTGTTAAAGGTCTTGACAATTCAATTCCTCCTGAATAGCATCTTAATAAGATCTTATTGTCGGCAAATCTCATTCAGGAGGCATTGTCCCTTGGCTTGCTAGTTTCGGCGATGGATTCATTGTTACACGATGACAAAGAGAACTCCTACGCGATCAGTGGTACAGGAAGTCATATGTCGAAAGTTTTGAAATTTTCATAATTCGGTAAATATCGACAACCATATTGCAAAAGCCTGTTAGAACAAAAGCTAAAAATTTTCAGGAGACAGAAAAAAACTGGTTAATTTTTGTTTTATGAGCATTATATTTTGGTTCAATTTTTTTTTTTCAAGCGTAAAATAAATGTGTAATATGCTAGGTAACATTTTCGATCGTATTTCTGCCAAATAATCTTTTAGAGCCATTACTTTTAACTTACAGCTTTTTAGTTATTTTGAAACACAAGCATCAGTTAGGTAAAGTCAATGAACTTTATTATAGTTACACCCATAACTTTGTTAATTATGATCAAATCATGACAGCAAAGTCAGTTTCCATAATATAGAGAAATGATATTTCAATCGAAAATTTGCAAAACATTTGACTGGAGAGCGAGTATTTGGTCACACGAGTTATTCACTTTTTTTTCTGCCACTGTAGGGGTGGCTCGAACGAAGTGCATGGGCTTTTTTTGAATAGTCTATGAAAGTTTCGTTTTTAAAGTACTCAACTTCATATGAAAATGATTTGATTCAGGAATGCTTATATGTAAGTTCCAGGTAACCTGCTGATGTTTCTGAGCTTCCTGCGACTTCGAAGATTCGTTGCTTCAAAAATATGAAACCGGTGTTCTTTTTACGTCTCGTGTTAAATTTTCCAATTAATGAAATCAATGTTCTATATCTCACTAACTGGGATTCGACGGCGTTGTAGCTTATAGCTTTTAGCTTGTAGCTTGACAATTGCAATTGCAATTTTTTCGTTGGTAATTGCAGTTTTTGGACCTTCCGAACATTCATCGTCTCCCAAGCTCTTATGGCCACGTTTAAATTCACCTGCCCAAAATTTCACTGTGGTAAATGATGGTCCAAAGTCCCCATACACAGAATCTAACTTATCTTTGATTTGCGTAGCCGTATTGCCTTTCAATAAGAAATATTTAATGACAGTTCGCTACTCGATTATGTCTATTTTCACAAAAACACTCACATCAAGTCACTCAAACGACTGTTAGATAAAAACTGCGCGTCCAAAACGGCTAAAACTTTGGTGGGTAGCTGTCAATAGACGAACAACGAAACATAATTTCAGTAAAAATAGAAATATTACTCTGATGATGGGAAAATTGTCCCGAAACGTAAGAGACAACAAACATAAATAAAAATATTGGAAGTTTTATTGCCTAAAATATGAAAAAAACGAAATTCACTTGCTTTTATTTACGAGTGCTGCCATCTTCACGTTGCTGTCGGAAACCTTTCAGACAACTTTCGCATATCAGGAAAACTATCTATCGCACCGACAAAGACGTTCTATATAAAATTAAAAATGATAACATTTTCAATGTGATTGATTGTATACCTTTTTTCGCTATCTCGTTTATAGTTCAATGAAGAAATTTCACATACCACCTGCCTTCGGGATAAAGAGTTTAGTTTGACCACTTGTAAGTATGTAACGATTTTTTATTTTCATCCTCCCCCCTTATAGGATGTGGTAATGAGAAATGGGGGTTGGATGAGGATTAAATAAGACCTCTTGTACCGCACAAGGTGCATTTTAGGAGAGGGATGAGGAGTTGGGAGTACTGATATATTTGTATATATATATATATATATATATATATATATATATATATATATATATATATATATATATATATATATATGCATATATATACATATTTTTTTTTCTAGTTATGGTGTGTCTTGGTCTAGTGACGGACAATTTTTCAGGAGGTGTCTAACGTAAGTCATCACATAGGTTTCTGAGTAAGTGGGGTAGGTTTTTTGAAAAGTTGGTTTGTCAAATATTTGAGGGTATAAAAAAAATTGATATACCTACGCACAGGCGGATCTGAGGAGAGGAGGGGGTTTCGGGCTGAAGCCCCCCTCCCCCCTCCAAAAAAATGGTAAAATATAACCATGTTTTATAGAAAAAAAAATTAAAAACTATCTCTTAAAGTATTATTGTTCGTGTAATTTCATTTAATAGGACTTCAAGAATTACTTAAATACTATGTCATATTGGTAGTTATTCTTTTTTTTCAAATTAATTATCCTTAAAAATATATATATATATATATAAAAAGCTTTCGGGCTGAAGTTGCTCTCCTCCCCCTCCCCCCAAAAAATTAAACCTGGATCCGCTAGTGTGTATGTATATAATGAAGTCACTCTGAATGAAGGCAAGGAGTATAGATGTATTTTTGAAAAAATCGAGTTAAGTGCATTACTGATTTGAAAATTTATCAATATACTTCATAATTAATAGATATGTCTGTTCTATTCACCCATCACTCCATTATAGTGACCAATCACTTTGGCTCCAAAGATGTGTTAATTTGGTTTTGAAGGTAAAGAGATACAACATAAAGTTTAGAATTTTTTTAGACTTTAGGATAAATATTATTCGAATAACAAATAAATAAAAATCTCTTAAAGTCTTAAAGCAAGAATTTTTTTAGACTTTAGGATAAATATTATTCGAATAACAAATAAATAAAAATCTCTTAAAATTGTTATCTCTTAAATAATGATTAATTTATTAATTATTGGTAGAAAAATGAACTGATTAGTGTTACTTAAATAATATATTATTATAGCAAACGGCATTTTTTTTTTTTAAGGGGAAATTTTCCTCATTTTTTTTTGTTTTGTTTACTAGGCTGGAGTGCCCAGAAGGGTGTTTCATGGAGGACGTTGCGCCATCAAAATTTTTGAGGGGAACATATTTTGATGGGACCAAATTTCGATGGGGTTATGAATTTTCGGACTAAGGGGCGGCAAGATGACATGAAACAGAACAACAATTGTAATTGTATATGATTACGATTTTTCTAATTTTTCTCTGTTTTTAAGAAATGGTGAGAAATAAAATATCTTGGAATGAGGGGAGTTAGATTCTTGCGCCATCGACTTTGGGGGGGGGGGAGGCTGCCACAAGGGACTGGAAATGATGTATGTTGTCAATTCATCTTTTGAGTGCAAAAACAATTAACTAAATACTTGTTTGCTAAAAAAATGAATCAATTCTATTACATTGACTTTAGTCATGCTAGATTGTATACACAGCCCACTGTGGGTGATGTGATAAAGATACTATCTAATAGAAAACAATATACATATCTATTACATATATGTTATTTCTGAATATAGATCCCTTCTTTCGCCTCTCAGGAGCGATTTCGACGTGTAAAAAAATCATGAGATGAGTATTGAATAATTAATAGTTCCATTACCGTATATAATTTTCTCTTTTTGATTATAAAGTCATGCCTAATTTTTGAAAATATTACCGATTTTGAGATATGAGGTCACATTTATTAAACATACTGGAGTTTTTTAATACTCTCGTTCACCATTGGGTTAACGGAAATGTATTGTCAATGTGAAGATCGTGCATGAGCGTGTAATCTTAAAATCGTCAGAATTTTCATAAAAAGCGCCTCCGATGACATAATAATGGCCCCTTATATATAAGAAATGCAAAAAGTTCGATCTAATAATCGATAGCATTTCCATAAAAAGTTCCTTTTATGACCCAATAATGAACTTCAATACTAAAGAAATCCGATAAGCTAGTGGTTATTTTTCACCACCATGAACATATTAGTTAGTTTTTAAATGATATACGAGCAACTCATCAGCCTAAAAGCAATTTAAAATATTTTGAAATGTAGTAAAAATCCGTCAAAGTGGCTTTTCAGAAACTGAAGAACATAAAAAGAAATTACGGAGTGTTCTTTAGGCAATACGATAGATGTAAAAACATCAACAAGGTGAAATTAATCATTTAAAATATAAACATTTTTCAATAAAACTTCTGTAACAGTAGTCAGTAATTGGCTAAGAAAATCAAATAGAAACACTTATTTTTTTTATGTTTACTAAAATTAATTCTTTTGCTAATTAAAAAGAATATTCCTGAATTCTCCATGGTATTTTAGAGATATTTTAATCCAAATATTGAAAACAGGCGTTATTATTTTTTTTTTTTAATTTCTCAGCTATACAGGTAAGGAAAATATTGCGATCGGATCAAATTTCCGATATGCGGTTTTCGACGGATCTATACGTTTCAGAACCCCCCTGAGTCCGAAAAACACATTTTTAACCATTGGTCTGTCTGCCTGTGCCAAAATTTTCTCGAGAACTAGTGAATCTATTTTGTTTCTTTATTTTTTATTTTGTAGGGGTTTGACTACTGATGCCTGTGACACAAATTGGGTGCTCCATGCGTAATAGCTGCTGCGCAATAAATTAAAAACATGTTTTTCTATAGACTGAAGCACGAAAACGGCTCTTACGATTTTGATGAAACTTTCCTATGATGTTCTAATAATTGTCTATTCAATTTTCGTACATGGACTAAATTCCCGAAAAAAAC
Organism: Nezara viridula; assembly: GCA_928085145.1. NCBI lineage: Eukaryota > Metazoa > Arthropoda > Insecta > Hemiptera > Pentatomidae > Nezara > Nezara viridula. The sequence goes on along the minus strand of OV725080.1, from coordinate 147,318,620 downwards.
ATCAAGAAAAAAAGTTATAAAGAAAAGAAAAATGTTTTGGGGCCTAACTCGCTAAGTATATATTCTATGGTAAAATTTATAAATAAACTTTTGAAAGGTAATTAAATTACCAACAAAACAAAATAAACATCATCGGAATCGATCCTGTATCAGCGATGACACAGCTTATTATATTTTCTACACATGTTTTAATTTATTACTTTCCTACCTATACTAAGTAAGGAAAGTATTGCGATCGGGTCAAATTTCCGATTTGCGGTTTTAGACGGATCTATACGTTTCAGAGCCTCCTAAGTTATTCTGTTGTCAGAAAGGATTAAATGAGAGAAAAAGGATAACTGAGTGAATGTAAGAAAATCTGTTGCCTTCATCACACAAGTTTCACTATTTCCTCTACTTTTAACAGAAATTATTATTTGACAAAATTAGGCTATGGCAAAAAGTTTTTGATCAGCAATATTAGAGGGTATTGAAATTTTTCCACTAATCTACCTTAAGCCGGTTTACATTGCTTTAGTTTATCAAATAAATCGTACTCAAATATCTTCTTTGATCAATTTTCAGGGTAATAAATCTATTCAATTTTTTTTTGTTTCTTGATGGACATATGTAAAGATATAAAAATTTTCTGAAATTGGTAGGAAAGTCGTGTGAGTGGACTCACCAGATTTTTTCTCTTTCCGACTGTATAACTCGCGTCACATCAAATTATGAATGATATCTCATTACAAAGAGGGTGAAATACTGAACATTTCCCTCGCTTGAAATATGCAGGTCTGATATTTAGTTTTGAGATATTTCACCTAAAATATCTCAAAATCTACATACCATTGAAATTCAGAAACTAATATGCAGAAATCAATATACATATTTTTTTTTTTAAATTAGTTGTAAAAATAAGAAATGTTTAAGAAGTGTTTTTATTCGATTTTCTATTAGCAATCGATGATGTTTCGATAAATTACAGACTCCCGTTACAGAAGTTTCTTTAAAAACAATGTTGTGCTAGTTAGTGTTGCCCTAATGCGAGACCGAGATAAGTCTTGGTCTTGCAAACTCAGTCTTGGTCATGATCTTGGTCTTGTGCGAGAGTCTCGCAACAGTCTTACAGTTATTTATTAGCTTATTACTATAGATATATTGCTGTATTTTTTTAGGTAGGAGAAACCTACCTAAGCCCGAATGAAAAATTAGAGGAGTTAAATGCAAAAGTATATTGGATATATCAATTATTAACAAATATTAACTAAGATTGTCAAGTATTAGTAATTATTTTGCAATAATTTTTATTTAAAAAATCGATTTTTTTTTAAAGTCCTGGTCTTGGTCTTGCAACAGTTAGGCGGCGAAGTGCTAGACCAAGACCGATTTTGGGCAACATTAGTGCTAATACTGCATAATTGTGTTATACTAATTGACGTCTCATCTTATACATTTTAACATATTTTCTGTTATTATGATACTAAATATTTAAATATTTTATAGATGGATAAAGAAAATCACAACGATGTGAACATAGAACAAATATAAGATGTTTTCGCTTTCGTATTTTTTTTTATTTTTGAACAAATATTTAAGATTATATATATATATATATATATATATATATATATATATATATATATATATATGTATATATATATGTATATGTATATATGTTCTATATATATTATGCTAAGAGTTACCTGCAGAGATGAGGAGAAGCATGAAGATGCGAGACATGGTGTCACTCCAAGCCACCGCCGAGCAGTGGACACCAATTGGTGTCAATGGGGCGCTTTTGTGGCAGTTGCTCCAATGCCACGCGACCTGCCTCCAATGTTAAACCGGCCAATGCCACTCGAGGATTTCACTCCTCTGTCTTCGGGGGTAATGACATCCTCCTCATTGGCTCTCCACCTGCAAATCATCAGGATTAGGGATGGGTCCGAGGAGGGTGGCACAACCTTTCGTTGCTTTCACGGATGGGTGGTTGCTTCCGGAATTTATTTTAGGATTCAATAATTTTTTATAAAAGACTCTACGAAATGTGATAAAAATTTGGTGTGGTCCGCGCATAACACAACCATCATTCACCACCCTGCTTTGAGTAAAATATTTGTTTGACAGTAGTTGGCTAGTATTATCCAAAATTAGACCAAGACAGCCAAATTATAGCACGACCAAGACCAAAACTGATCCAAAAAAACAATCTGGTGTGTCCACTCACACGACTTTCCTACCTATTTCAGAAAAGTTTTTATATCTTTACATATGTTCATGAAGAAACAAAAAAGAATTGAACTAGATACATTTTCCTGAAAATTGATCAAACATAAGATTTGAGTACGATTTATTTGATAAACTAAAGCAATGTAAACCGGCTTAAGGTAGATCAGTGTAAAAATGTCAATACTTCCTAATATTGCTGATCAAAAACTTTTTGGCATAGCTTAGTGTTGTCAAACAATAATTTCTGTTGAAAGTATACGAAATAGTGAAGATTGTGTGATGCGGGCAACAGATTTTCTTACTATCACTTATTCATCTTTATTATCTCATTCACCCTTTCTGACACCAGGATATGAAACCGTAATCTTACATTGGAAATTGAATAGCTGTAACTTCGTTAATAGTTTTCCAAAATGAACGATTTGTATATAGTTTGGTAGGGAATTTCATTACCTTTCAAACGACAGGCTAAACGGTGTGTCGGAAATTTGACCCGATTGCAATACTTCCCTTACCTAGTATTTGTAGAAAGGTAATAAGTTAAAACATTTGTAAAAAATAGAATAAGCTGTATCGATGCTAAAACTTGTTCGATTCCGATGTTTTTATTATTTATTTTGTTGATAATTTATTTACCTATCAAACGTTTTATTTAAATTTTACCGTATAATATATACTTAGAGAGTTAGGCCCTATAACATTTTTCTTTTCTTTATAACTTTTTTTTCCTGAATTTTTTGGGGAATTTAGTCTATATACGAAAATTGAAAGAACAATGATTAGAACATTATAAGAAAGTTTCATCAAAATCGTTAGAGCCGTTTTTGCGCTACAGTCTGTAGAAAAACGTGTTTTTTCATTTAATGCGCGCAAGCTATTGCGCATGGAGCACCGAATTTCTGTCACAGCCATCAGTAGTCGAAACCCTACAAAATAAAAAAAGAAGCAACAAAATCGGTTCAGTAGTTCCTGAGAAAATCTTGGCACAGACAGACAGAAACACAGACCAATGGCTAGAAATGTGTTTTTCGGACTCAGGGAGCTCTGAAACGTTTTTGAAATTTGAACGAAATTTGACCCGGTTGCAATACTTTCCTTACCTAGTATAGGTAGGAAAGTAATAAAATAAGTCGTTTTTATGAATACAAATTAAGGCAAAATAGTTACTAATATTAGACAATTATAGTTACTATATATAAAGAATTGGTAGGACCAATGTACTTTAGCATTTAACTTTTCCAATTTTTCATTCGGCAATTCGTAAGGGTTTCCCGTTCTGAAAAATGTCAGTAATATTAGTCCGTGGTACAGATCCCTTTTTATCAAATGATTAACATCCGGCTGAAACTACTTAAATAGCTTAATCTCATCGTAACCTACAAATATTTTATTTACGAAAATTCTTGGAATTTGAGAGAGGATTCAATCTGGAGGTCGGCAAACTTTGTGTATTTAATTAGGTACTAAAAACTCGTAAATATCCATTTGCTTTCCACCTTAATCGTAAGATAAATTTATTATAAAGTCGAGAAGAAATGTGGCCTTCAAAAAACACTGAGTCGTTTGGCCTATATAACCTCTTTATTTTGACAATTCGGGGGTGTAGGTCACGCTAAACGGCTCAATATTTTTGAAGGCCACTTTTTTTCTCGACTTTGTGCTCAAGTTATCTTACGATTAAAGTGGAAAGCAAATGGGCATTTACGTGTTTTTAGTACCTAATTAAATACACAAAGTTTGCCGATCTCAATTTTGAAAACGCCCCAATTCCGAGCATTTTCGTAAATAAAATATTTGTAGGTTACAATGAGATGAAGCTTTTACCGAAGTTTCAGCCGGATGTTAATCATTTGATAAAAAAAGGGGCCTGTACCTCGGACTATATCTCTATAGTATGTAGTGGTAATATTTTTTAAAAACTAATTTTTCAGGTTAATTTCTGAAGAAACTATCTGACCAGTTTTAGCAACGTTACAGTGTATTGAGTTTTATTCACTGATTTTAATAATTATTCAGTTGCTCGTTTACATTGCTTTAGTTCAAAGAAATCGTACTCCAATTTTTCTTATAGGTTACCAGGAAATTAGTCTATTTCAATTGTGTTATTTTTAATAAATATATTTAAATAATTGATCACATTGTGTAGATTGTCTTTTCTCTAAAACGCTTGCATTCCGAGGTGGGGATCTATCCCTATCTTTCTTGACAATACCTTTGAAGTATTGTCAAGTTAATTATATTAATTTGGTTGGACTTTACTATGTTAATGTCAATAAAACAAGTAAATCAACCTATTCTGTAGCGTTTTTATCAGATCTAAAGTAACATGTTTAATAAATAGCAATAAGCTAATAGGTTACAGCAAGACTTACGAGACTCTTGCGCATGACCAAGACTGAGTGAGAAAGACTGGTCTCTGTTGCTCTGATTGTAGGTTAAAAATAAGATTTTTTTTTTTATTTTTGACTACAAACTGCTCAAAAAATTATAAATTTATTACGAAGTTACATTATCATCCTGTAATATATGTACATGTTTCGTTGTAAGTATTATCGGAGGGTAAGAAAATCTTTTAAACTAAGTGCCGTATGACTTTATTCTCGGAATAATAACTAATTGTAAGCGAGTTATAATTATATTTAACTAAGATCCTCCATTGGTTGGAAATTTCAACTGAATTTCAACATTTTTTTAATTTGTTTTTAAAATTGCAATTGGTTTGGTCGAATGCAAAGTTTCAATTTTAAAAATGATAAACCAAAACTTGTTTATAAATTACAATAGTATCATTGGAAATAATGGTCCAATTAAGATTTGTTTAATTAGATGTGTATTTAATCTAATTAGATCATATAGCAAATTTTCTTTGAGTGATGTAAGTACTATCTCAGTTTGGTTTGTAGTTTTTAACTGTTGAAGTGAGATGTATTATTATCGGAGATGTATTATCTGCATTTATTATTTTAATGGAACCTAATAATGTCTCAATTAGAGAAATGTTGACTGGCTAATTATTTATTTATTTTTGTAATATTCGATTTTGTATGTTTTGGCAATGATAATGTTGTTAGGAAAGATTTAACCCAAAAATAGAAATGGGATATCAAAGGACCAACATCGATAGATATATCGGTCTATAACTATTGATACCTTCAAAATATAGGACTTGAAATATCGATGGTCGATATTATAAACATTTTTTAAATATGAATATCAAAATAAATATTAATTATCTAGCATATCGGCGCATAAAAATAAATGTAATTTTCGTCTTTGAATTAATTAATGGAAATGTCAAATCTTTCACCCTTCTTAGTAAAATTAATTTTCTAAATTTTTCCATTTTCTTCATCCTCAGTTTTTCACATAATTTTCCATTTAACCAATTATGCCTACTTTTCACCCATAAATCGGATTCAGCGAACTACTTATTTATTTTCATCCTATATAATTATTTATAACAATTCGTGAAGTAAATACTGTCGATGGTAAAGTATCGAATATCGTTGGCCATCCCTGCACAGAAGTCGCCATCCACTTTGAACCAGAATGGACTTGTCATCACCATGAAATAAATATTAACTTACACACAAAGGAATCAAATCTAAACCGCTTCAAACAACTTGCAGTGCTCCATTTCAGTGAAAATTTCTTTAGGCGCGTCTTTCTGATGTGTAACGCTCGGCTAAAGTCGGCTAATTGAAGAGTTTTTGCACATGAATTAAAATATCACAATAACTAAATATCGTACCTATATGTTGTTAGCGAGGGAGTTCATCATGATTTCATCCTCTTTATCATGAGCTATTATTCAAAATTGTATGTTAACGCAACACCATGTTAGAGAGGCGAAAATGGAAAAAAATTAGTGTAGAAAACCAAATGATAACGAGTCTTATTGATGATATGGATTAACTATATCTCAGAAACTAAAAATCGAATCTTCACACTGTTAGCGAGGGAATTGTTCACCATTTCAACTTATTTGCAATGGGCTATTATTCAAAATTTATATTTCATATTATTAACCTGGCTTTGTAGTTGTTTTTACTTTCACTGACCTATCTGAGTTTTCAACGGAAATATATTTACCAAGTCAAATTACCAAGTCCCGCAAAACGGTTTGTGTGTATATGTATGTGACCAGTCAAGCTCAAAAACGAAAAGTCATATGAAATTGAAATTGCATATTTAAGATTGTATATACCTCAGACGTTGCAGCATCTTTTTCGTCAAAATTGGCGCTTCGAAAATTCATGTTGAAAAATATACAATACCCCTAATAGTAAATAGAGATTGGGCATCCTATCATTCATCAGTATTAATTAAAAAAAACTATTTGTAATTCTAGTTCCACATTAGTTTCAAATCTTTTATCAAATATGGCCACATGTGTGAATCGGAATATTTGTTAATGTTTTTGAAAGTTATCAGTATCATGCATTTTCAAAAGGGATATAATACTGTTTCTATCTTAATGCATATCGCTTATTTAAGAAGCTATTGTTTTTACTTTGCTGTGAAGTGATAATACTGCAGCCTATTATTATAATTGAAATGATGGTGTATTATCGCTGATAACTACAAAACATTGACATACATAATAGCCTGCCAGGGCCACCTTAGATTTTTCGCCAAAAAATATTCTGTAAAAAAATAAAATAATTGAAAATTTATAATTAGTTTTTCAGCCTGGTGGGGAGTTGGGTAGCTCAGTGGTAGGGCTCTGAGCTTCCAATGCTAATGGTTCGAGGTTCGAATCCTGGCTCATGGCAGACAAATTATTTCTTCTGTTTCGTTGGCCGTGGGGCGGCGTTGGGCAGGTAGACCCTCTTGGGGCACACCCAGCCTCTATAACGTGGGTACCATTAATTAAAATAATTAATTCACCTGGCGGTTGAGCGTGATCTCGGTCAAATCACTTCCTTGCACAACCGTAGACCAAGAAACAGTGCTTTCCCTAAATAGTACTGAACCAAGACCATGGGTTGTAGTGGTAAAGGTTCTTTTTTTTTTTTTTTTTTTTTTTTTTTTTTTTTTTTTTTTTTTTTCTTTTTTCTGTAGCCAGGTGATAACATAATAATATAGTTTGATACAATAAAGATGTTTATAATTAATTTAAAATTTTTATTCTTCGATGGAAACAAATAAATACCAGTTACCAGTAACCCGTGTTGGGCAAAATTTATAACTACAAATAAGCAATAATTGTGTTTATCTTTTATCCAGATAATAAATAAATTCAAGTTATCTGTTATATTTTTATTTGTTATTTGACTTTTTCAAATAAATTTCGAATAATTTGACGCTAATTTTATTTTTCTTCTATATACGGGCCAATATGTATATTTTCAGATCCATAGTTTTTAAAAATTATCTCCATTTTAAGATTACGCCACTGCATTGCGACTTTTTTGAGTTTTTAGGATTTCTTCCATATCAGGGTTTTGGAGGTGATTTTTATGAAAATACTGTCGGATTTGAGATAGCGCCCTCTCCCCCCCGAACCGACTTTTTGTAACTTTTCAGATTTAATTGATATGAGGGTCGACTAATTTGTTTTGGGGGCCCTTTTTATGAAAATACTGTCGGATTTGTTATAGCGCCCCTCCCCTAACCGACTTTTTGTGACTTGTTTGGTTAAATAAGTCGATAGGAAAAAAAAGTCGATAGGAGAAGGGGCGCCATTTAAAATCCGAAGAGTTACAAAAAGTCGTTGCGGATGTGGGCGCTATCTCAAATCCGACAGTATTTTCATAAAAAGAGCCCCCCAAAACATAATAGTCGACCCCCATATCAATTAAATCTGAAAAGTTACAAAAAGTCAGTTAGGGGGGGAGAGGGCGCTATCTCAAATCCGACAGTATTTTCATAAAAAGAGCCCCCCAAAACATAATAGTCGACCCCCATATCAATTAAATCTGAAAAGTTACAAAAAGTCAGTTTGGGGGGGGGGAGAGGGCGTTATTTCAAATCCGACAGTATTTTCATAAAAACGGCCCCCTAAAACATATAAACAGACCTAAATATCGAAGAAATTCTAAAATTGCAAAAAAGATCATTCGAATCGGATTTTCATCTTAAATAACGAATAATAGATAACAGATAATGCATATTATTTGTAAATAACAAATAACGAATAATTATCTGTCCAAATATCGTCGAATAAGAAATAACGAATAAAAATTTATCTATTATTCGTTATCTAGATGAAATTTCAAATAATTTATTTAAATAACGCCGAACACTGCCAGTAACTCCTCCCCTCCCCTCACTCGGTAACTCTGAATAGCTACACACCTTCATTTACTCATCTCTTCAGCAATGTATTCGAAAGTATGCAATATAGGTCTAATATTTAAGAATGAGCGTATTTGTTTATGTAGCAGATAAACCTTCCAAATCTTCAATTAATAATATTTTGCTGTTCTTTTATTCCATTTATTTAAACTTTAAGGTCTGACTCTGGTTTTCTGTTATTTTAATGCAAGAAATATTTCACTATTTTTTTTTTACGAATAACTCAATTAATGATGAATAAATCAAACTTGGTGCTAAGATAGTGAGAATACTAATGTTGAAGACCTCTAGCTAATTCAACCGTTAAATTTTTTTGTTTTGTTTTTTGGCATCTTGGAATGATATCTGATAAGGTGGCTTTGTTCGGAAGACAATTAAGACATCATTCATGTTCTGGATGAACCAGACTGCATTCCATTGGCTAGTCTGTCTGGGACAAGTTCTGCCTCTTCTGGTCTTTTAAAATTCAATTGAATTATTTTAATTTAAGAATCGATATTTTTTATTTGTATTTATAATATCATGCCATTGAGCTTAAATTAATATTTTTATATAATGAATTATACAAAGTGTACTTGGACGTTATTAGTGAGTGTATGGAGTTTCCTACTATCGGAGACACAAGGTAAGCTTCTTAATGGAAATATTAATGTTAGTTCGTGTTACATAAGAATTTTAGTAAACACTTTTGACACTGTGTTATTAATATTATGAAGTATGAGGTTCATACAATTTTGGTTTATTATTTTCAATAATGAACCATTGTGATAGAACAAAAAAATTCAAAAATCTAACCTTTCAAAATTTGAGGTTTCACGTTTCAGGATACGTAGAATTCGAAAAACGAATACATTTTTTTTTTCTCTGTACACCGTCCGCGCATTTTCTCCGAAACTACTGGACCGGTTTTTTTTTTCAAATTTAGATTTAAAATTAGAGGTCACCCGAGGATTATCCTCCATCGACATTTCTATTCGCATTTTCCTTTCAATATGGCGACCGAAAAATCTCCGTTGCTATTGACTACAGTTCCTAAACGAATGTGTCTATTTCAATGAAACTTCACTAACGTCTTCTTCTCGATGCCCTTTAAATTTGTCTATATAACTTACTTCAACGAAAAGAAGCTGGATAAAAAGTTACGAGGGATGGTAAAATTAGATTCTCAATAACTCAAAAAGTATACACTTTTTTGTAAATATTGTAAAAAGTTTACGAAATTTCCTAAAAAAATATTTTTAAAATCGGAAAATTAGGAGAAAAAATATAATCTCTAGATGTTTTTTATATGTTATACTGCAAAGGATTTTGAGTTTTGAATGTGTTACTGAAGTAATGCTAATTTTTTTAGCATATTACTAATGATTAAAAAAATAAGGTTTAGTCCAATAATTGGAATCACTTTTTATTTGTCACTAGGAAGGTAATGTTGCTTTAGATGTATAATTGTTTGGAAATAATAAACCATTGTGAAATAATTCGCAGCGTTTTTTATTTTTTTTAATTTTAATGCGAGCAAAATTGCACAACAATAAAACAATTTTATTTTCTCCATTAACGATTTTGAATAATTATATTGTAATAATTATTTATATTTGAAAGTTGATAGAAAATACCCAGAAATAAATACTTAAGGGCCCGAGAAGATCTCTAGGACGAAACGTTTTCGTCTAATTGGCTTTCAACAATAAACAGCAATCGACGCCACTTAGCGATTGTTTCCGCATTTGATGGGAAAGCGATGACATCGGGTACTTCAAATCAGTCTGAAGGGTACTAAATTATATGGAAACCATTTGTCTTTTAAACAATGATAATATTTTAAAAAATATCTAGTTAATTAGTACAGCTTCTTCATAATTTGTGTTGGGTAAATAGAAAAACACGCATGCATTTCATTTAAAACAGAAAAAAAATGATCCGATGAAAAAAAGGCTTATAAATCTTAAGAATTAATGTAAGTTCCCTCCCAATGCCACATGTTTACTGCCGACCTCATTTCACAGCCAACATAATCTTAACAATTACATTAAGTTTAATTGTTATGTATAAATTGAAATAAAACGAGACTATTTGTTCATTTGCCCCAAATTTGGGCCAAATCGAACGTGCCATTTTTTTTATATAAGTGTTTTATAATATTGCCTGTTTATTGAAAAAATTCATTAAGTGACATTTCATAACCACAAATAATTGAGAACTTTGATGAATTTTTTCTTTGTGAAATCACAAAATTGTGCACTCAATATAGCTAGCTATATTTCACAAATAAAAGTGTTTGTGTAATTTCCATGCATTTATCATCACGTTTGAACGCTAGCGGATTAATGATTAATTTTTTTTTGGGGGGGGGGGTTTCAGCACCCCGAAAATTTTTCATAAAAATAACGATAATTACTTTGGAAAAAAAAAGAAACTAATTACCTATATGAAATGGTGTTTAAATGATTCTTAAATTCATTTTAAATTACACGAACAATAATACTTAAACATATAATTTTTTTTCCATACCAGACTGAAACGACTCTCGTATGCAATCCTTAAAATCCAAAATCCTTCGTAAAATCCTTAATGTCCCCTACTTTGTTACAAATAAAACCATCCACAATGACCTTAATTTGTTTCAGATCTGGCCCAATCCTATCCTTCCATAATAAACTTCAGAATCATCCAAACCCTCTCGTTTCTAATCTTGCTTCCTCCTCAATTCCTGATAACCCTCCGAGGCGTCTCAAAAGAAGATGGCCCCGTCATCTCCTAATGTAGACATTTCATTAGAGTGCTACCATTGGGTAGTTTCTCAACAAGTGTTTTCACGTCATTATATCCATCACAAAATGTTCCAATTTACTAAATGTATTTCTTTTATACAGTTGTAAATATCATTAATTAAGAAATAAAAAATATTTTTTTCCCATAAAATATTATTATATTTTACCATTTTGAGAGGGGCTTCAGCCCAAAAGCTCTCCCTCTCTCCCCCGTAGATCCGTCTGTGCTTTTGAATAGATAAATAACATCGAAATTCATAAAAAAAATATTTGAAAGTTAACCTATATAAAAAATGCACTTAGTGACTTTTTACAATAAGCCGACGATATGTTTTGCGCATCTGAAAGCGTTTGATACAATTTATTTAGTCCGAGGTACACCTTTTTATAAAATTATTAACATCTGGCTAAAACTTCGTGAATAGTAACCTACAATTTTTTTATCTACGAAAATGATCAGAAATGAATCTCCCGCCCTCACCCCTCTGGTCCGGGAAAACCTCTGTATTGTCTAAAAGGCGAGGAAGGAAAAAACAAAATAAATAAAAAAATATTTGATCACAAAATCAATAAAAGAGTGGTTAACAAAAATATTGGACCGTTTGGCCTATATGACCACGCTATTTTGAGATGTTGCAGATGGAGGTCACGCCAAACGACTCAATATTTTTGTAGGCCACTTTTTTTTCTCGATTTTTCGAACAAATTTTATTACAATTCAAGTGGAAAGCAAATAGATGTTAATGAGTTTTTAGCACTTAATAGATAAAGGTTGGTGATCTCCAGATTAAAAACATCCCAATTTCGAGACTTTTCGTTAATAAAAAAGATGTATCGAGAGTGTACAAGTAAACAGAAAACATATCTGGTCAAAAACTACATTAATAAAAATCCAAACAATTTATACAGTATCTTCATTAAAAATATATAAACAACAAAAAAAAAAAATTCTTCAAATAAATATAGATATAAAAGCGAAAATCGAATGATAAAAAAAAAGTGGAAAAGAAAAATATAGAAACTCCATGAATTGGTTATAAAAGTTAAAATTTAAACATTGATAACTATCATTTATCTCTATCAAAACCTTATTTATAAAATATAATTTCAAGATTGTAGAGTGTCTGTTTGGGATATGAGAAGGCACATCAATGAATGCAGGATAGAGGCATGGTCGATTTACTAGATGGTAGAGAATTCTAGAAGGCAGTGGAGCAAGCAAGAAAGGAACGTTCGAAGGTTTTAGTTCATTGAGAAGGGAACAAGTTTTGAAAGAGGCGATCTTGTTTTCTGTGAGTGGATTCACGGTTTGAACTGTAGGATAGGATAGATGTAGGAAGACTTGATCTTTGATATACATCTCATATAAAGTAAAAATAAAAATATAAACGACTTATTATTTACTTATTTGATTCATTTAAGGAATATTACACCAAAAGGTAGAATCTAAATAGAAAAATCTAACCACTAGAAAATACTAGCTAAAAATTTTTAACATTCATAGTTCGCATGTAACTTTTGGAGTATATGCCTTTGTTACACCCACATTCTCAATTTTTATTGGGTTAATTTAATTCCTTTATTAACTTACTAATCTTTATCTTCTTTTTTTTTATGATATTGAAATAAATACTTACTGGTGAGTATTTCATAGCAACACTTTCCATACAGTTCAACTTAATTTAAGAACTAACAATACAACCTTGTTTTTTCAACACTATTTCTATCCCGGAGCATTAATTACGAATAAATATTTTCTATCTTAAATATGAAACAATGCCAAAGTAAAAATAAGTATTGGATATATAATTCAGAAGCATAGAAACACCTTTTGAAGAGAGATAAAAACATATAAATCTTATCATATTTATTTGCGAGAAGAAAAATTAGTTTAGAATTCAAGTTGATACAACCCTGTCCATTATAATTCAAAATTTAAGAATGGAGGTTATAATTGTACATTATCAAACATATGCTTTCTTATTGTGTAAACTATAATCCAATTAAACATTTTTTTTTTCTTAAAAATAATTTGTTACTACAAACGAAAAGTTACATTCTAAATAATTTCATTTACAGTTTTTTAATATAACCTTTATTTTTTATTTGGTTTTAAGAAAGAAAGGGGGAGTGGGGTAGCTCAGTGGTAGGGCACTGAGCTTCCAATGCAAAGGTCCCAGGTTCGAACCCCGGCTCATGGCAGAAAATTTATTTATCTGTTTCATTGGCCGTGGGGCGACCCTGGGTTGAGAGTCCCTCCTGGGGCACACCCAGCCTCTATAAAGTGGGTACCCATAATTAAATAATTAATTAAGGGGGAAAACCTGGCGGTTGAGCGTGATCTCGGTCAAATCACCTCCCTTGCACAGCCGTTGACCTAGAAACAGTACTTTCCCTAAATAGTACTGAACCCCAGATCCTTCATGGGTTGTAGTGGTACAGGTTTTTTTTTTTTTTTTTTTTAAGAAAGAAAACCCGCGATAGTTATCGTCGACCATTTTCTGTGATATGGTATTCGATTTTTCATTTATGTGTGTCGATATGCTTCGATATTATTTCCGTCTCACTAATCCAAGATGGTGGCTAGTTTCAAGATCACCCTGAGCACGCCATTCCTAGATTTCCGAAGAAAGCCGAAAGTAACCGAGTATTGACAAATCCGTTTATATCCACAGAGCTTACTTGATTTATTCGTGTGCTCTGATGCATAAATATGTAAAATAATGAATATGAAGAAGACATTTATTTATTTATCGCCCTTCCTTCCAAAATGGGTGTCTCTAATCAAACTCTAGTTATCACAGGCTGGACGTCATGCACTAGTTTCCAGGCGGTCTGTATCTTTTTCTTAGCCTCCTTTGACAGGCGGTTGTTCAGAGAATGGTCCTCTCCTTTGTATATTAGAATGAGCAGGGTTCGTTTTTCCATCTGTATTCAAAATATTTATAAAACTGCTAGTTCTCTTTGGTCAACAACTCAAGCAAATCGTTATCAGATAGGACCCAGAGTCCAGTTTCCCTCAGAAGTATGGCCTTAAGCGCAGAGGTGCCCATCACTCTCAAGGTCCATGGCACAAGAAGCTACTCCTCCTCTCCTCTCATTTATTCCTTACTTTTTCTTAAAAAGATAGCTAGCTAAGGTACAATTAGAAAGATCGTAGATTATATACAATTATTGTTGCTGCGATCTGTTGTCCTTAACTCTGAAAATTCATAACCCTGTCGAAATTTGCCACCCTGAAAAATTCAAAAACCCGCCAAAATATGCCCCCTTCAAAAATTATGTTGGCACAACTTGAGCCATGAAATTCCCTTCTGGACACCCCTGCATAAGTGTCTCTAAGGTGTTGCAGTCCACTATCATTGGATCATCAGGCTCAGCATAGGAAATCGATGTCCCTTTATGGAGATCTATCATGGAAACTCCCTCCAACTCCCTGAGATGCTACCTCAGATTACTATCACTCCATTATAAATGGTCATGGTTGCTTGATATCTAAGGCGCCTCCTAGACGTTTCGGCCACTCAAGGCTAGGGCCACTCTATTTATAAGGTAGTCCAAGTGAGGGGTAACGTTCAATCCTCTTCTGAATCTTATACCGAGGTAGATGACCAACTCTCTTGGATGTATTTTTATATCTTCATTGTTAAGATTTATAGGGTAAATCTTGTCACTTAATATTACAAATACATTGTATAATATTGATTCTATTGACTAATTAATATTTTTCTAGGTTTAGATTTTGCTACTCATTTAGGATGTTTCAAAAGTAATATAAAAGAGTTTCACAATAGATTTGATTCAAATCATGGCTTTTTTTTGAGAGGAAAACTTACTCCACAAATATGTGTGAATCATTGCAAGAATAAAGGCTTCAAATATGCTGGTCTTCATTCAAGGTAAGGCAAAGAAAATGATTGGTTTCTTTCCTTTTTTTATTTCTAAAAACAGTATTTAGCTACAAATATAAAATTATTCGATTTCAGCTATTATCATGATAATAACTGATTTTTAATTGAAATTAATAACCTTAAAACATAGAGACATGCAACATTAATTAGATAAAAATAAATTAAAGCATTCTGAGCACTTCAAACTTTGCTAAATATCGTCATTTTTATCGAGCATAAGAAGCTACAAAGGTTGAAAATTTTGAAAAGCCTGAAGGCAAAAGGTTAAAAGTGAGATCTCGTATATATAGGAGTGACAATGTTAAAGCCGAGTTGAAGGTTTTATGAATCAGCCAATGGATTATTTGCAGCCAAATTGAAGCTTCTAAATGAGGCCTTGGTGCTCCATAGACTGCAACAATAAATAGATAAATAAAATAATACAATATAAACCTACGATAAAATTCAATAATATGATGGTATATAATAATATGACAACATACATATAATTATAAATGGTAAATAAGGACATTGAAGTATTTAATTGGAGGACACTATTAGTAATTTCTAAATTAATAACAAATTATATATTTCTTCTGTTCGTTTATCCTAAATTTGGTGTATTGAGGTTTTGTTTTTATATAAATTAGGCCAATTATCACCAAACATTTTATTGATATGCTATTTAATTCGACGTTTAGGCCAAACTAAGTGTCATTTTCAAGTCTTGATGAGTCCTCCGTTATATATTCATCATTAATGTCGCAAATAATATGTTCAGTGGTTATTAAATCGTTATGGTCTATAGGGGTTTCACCTACGTCATTTCTGGAGGGACTGGAGCAGTCCTCAACGTCCTAAACGTCGAATTAAATAGCATATCAATAAAATGTTTGGTGATAATTGGCCTAATTTATATAAAAATAAAAAAAATTATATATTTTTCTATTAACAAATCTAAATCTTTAGATTTAGAGTAGGATAGAAAGATAAACTTTATTTTGGAACAAAGTCCCCTAATAATAACAATAAAGAACAAATAAAAATACATACCTAGCCAAAAACTAACTTAATTAACTGACTTAATAAATATTCTAATGATATCTACAGTAATTTATACAATGATATGTAAACAACTAAAAAAATGAAAATAAAATTTCAATAGTACTTATAATTGTAATGTGAAAAAAATAAATACATATACATGAAAAGAAAAATAAATAAAACCTGGAGAATAAAAACAAACAAAAGTAAGTAAAGAAAAAGCATTGATTTTTTATGTTTAGAACATAAACAATAGGCTAACATAATGAAAATACTTACAATAACTTAAATAATAATCTGTAAACTCTAAAAAATAAAAATAAAATCTTCTCAAGAATAATTATAGTTTTAATGGTAAGAAAAAATATACATAAAAAGAAAAAGCAAAATCTGAAGAAAAGAAAAAATAGCAAAAGTTAAGTAAAGAAAAACGTGATTTTTTATATTAAAACATAAACAATAGGCTAACCTAATAAAAAATAAAAATAAACATTTCCTATTTATTTTGTATTTAGTTTTTAATTTTCATGTATGTGTGAATACATTTTGTCAAATTGTCATAACAGATTGTTTTTGAACTTTCAGTTTTAACTGTTTATGTTCTAACAGCAGACCACAATTTGATGTTTCTTCCGACATCTCTGACAGTTATTATAGATGTGATGTGGACATGAATGAAATATGTAGTGGGTCCGATAGAGTGAATGTTTATGAAATTAATGAAAAATTGTCCAATGAAACAGACCCAAGTTACATTGGCTGTTTCCTCGATGGAGGAACAAGAGAGAGAATATTAGCAACAAAAAAGGCATTAAAGCAAAAATTTGTTAATCCTCAAGCATGTATTGAATTCTGTTATAGAAAAGAGTATAAATATGCTGGGATAACTAACAGGTAATACACACATTTAATTATTATTTTTACTTTATTTCTTGCTTGAGAATTATGGAAAATTTTGTTGTTTTAGAGTAATTAATTATAAATATTATTTATTGTGGTTAGTTTTTAAAAAATAAAATCTTTGAAAAATTTTTGTTTAAAAATTAACTGCATTATTTTCTTTGTTTAGATTTAATGAATAAAAATATTCAATCGATGTCTCTGAAACTTGTTTTAATAAAAAAATAATTGAATTTGAATAAATTTTACCCTTTATCTTAATGTACAATGTTGTTTTTTTATTTCTTAATGATATTTACAACTATATTAAAGAAATACATTTAGTAAAGTTGAACATATGGATATAATGACATGAAAACATTTGTTGATAAACTACCGAATGGTAGCACCCTAATCATATGTCTACATTAGAAGATCACGGATGGGATTTATTGAAATTTATTTTAATCCTCCAGTTTTGACACCATTCTTCAAAATTTATGATGTGTGATTGAAACATTTGGGATGCATTTAATGGGTCATTGTTTACTGATAGGATACATGTGTCATCGGCATACATGGTGATGACAGTGTTGGAATAGGTTGGGATATCAGCTGTATAAACTGTATAAATGATAGAACCTAGGATACTATCTTGAGGAACACCAGTGTACTGAATATACAAGTTTATATTTTTAATATAAGATATGTATAGTAGGATTTTTACACGAATATTTCATTTATTTGAAACAAATATAGATTTATAAACAATAAGTAATATAGATACAGGAAATATAATCTATAGTATTTATGATAGCAAATATTTTATTTTAAAAAATAAAATAAAATAATGAAACATTTAAGTATTGAACCTAATCAAGCATTGATTAAAGTTATTAACTGTTTATTTTTATCTCCATTTTATTTATTTATTGCAATACTGGCCAACTATAGACCACCCTTAAACCATTTCCAGTTGTTTTTTTTTTCGTTTTTGTCCATATTTTTCTCATTCTTTTCTCCCTCATTTCCTTTATTCATTTCTTACTTTCTTGCTTCTTCTTTTCCTCTACAAGAACATTTATTTTTTTCACTATTTTTTCTTTACCTTGGTAGTCTTCTTCTTTACTATTTTTCTACATCTTTTGTTTGTTCCAGATAACCTTTTATGTTCTTCAATCCAATCACTTTACCAAATATTAGTTTGTTTAACCTATTCCAATTCATTCTGTTCATAAGCCAAGAGAACTTTAATCTCCTTTATCTCATTGATGATTCTAAGTTTTCAATATGTTCATAAAGCTTACTGTTATTTTTTAATCGATAATCTTCCATAACCCTTCTTGGCTCGTTTATCATTCTCAGTATCTTTCCTTCTATTCTCAGTTATGATTCCATGTTGGTAAAATCCATATTATCTATTCCATACAATATTACTGGTTTTATGACTGTGATATCTCTATTATATATATATATATATATATACATATATTTAATATTACAATACTTTTATTAATCGACCTTTATATATTATAACTTAAGTTAGTAATTATAGTTGGATTATATAACCTTTTTTTTTTTTTTTTTTTTTTTTTTAAATTTCTTTATTGAGTATTATAACAATCTGTCTGTTCGACATTGGTTATAGTGAGGTAGGATGACATTCACACCATATGTACAAAAAAATAAAATAAATAGAACAAAATAATAATCAAAAGTATATACAATAGACAATAAAATAAAATAACCTAAAAAATAAGAAAATTAAAACTAAGGAAAAAAAAAAAAAATAACATGCATACCTATATACAATCAGGCGAGGGAACTCCAGGAGAACCCTGCGCTACTCTTCCAACCGCGTCACTGGTACTAAAGCCAGCGGAGATTGGTCGAGAGCACTTTAGCCACATACACACATGTCTTGAGTGAAGAATCTGGCCATTGCCAGAACTCCAATTTATATAATTTACAAAAGGTCGCGAGGCCACTGCCGTTTCAACCTTCTTGGAGGATTATAGGGATGGGAGATGCTTGATAGGGATTGTGCAAGAGGATTTGGGTGGTAAGTAAGGTTCTGGTGAAATTTGGAGAACTTTTCTGGGATAAGGTCTAGGACAAATGGGATGTTAAGGTCATGATGTAGGGTTTTGTTGGATACATAGAAAGGAGCATCGACTATTGTTCGAAGGACTTTAGACTGGAAGGATTGGATGCGCTTGATGTTAGAAAATTTTGCTGATCCCCACAGTTCTAGTCCGTAAGTCCAAATAGGTTTCAGTATTGTCTTGTAGATCAGTAGCTTGTTTTCAATGGAAAGTTTAGATTTTCTGCTTAGTAGTCGGTATAGTTGGCCGTATCGTCGGTTGAGTTCTTGTCTTTTGAGTCTAGTATGCGGGTTCCAAGTTAGTCTTCGGTCTAAATGAAAGCCAAGATACCGGACTGTGTCTGAATAAGGAAGCTGGATGGAATTAAAGAGTACTGGTGGACAGGAATTGCGTCGGAGTGTAAAAGTAATGTGTTGGCATTTAGATTCATTAACTTTAATGCGCCAGTTATTACACCAGTGCTCAATCAAGGTGAGATGACTTTGGAGATTTAAGGATGCTATTTCGGGATCAGAGTTGGATGATAAGATTGCGGTGTCGTCAGCGAATGTTGCAAGAAAAGTATCGGGATGAACAGGGATGTCAGCAGTAAAGAGGATGTAAAGCACGGGACCCAAGACGCTGCCTTGGGGAACACCGGCTTTAACGGAGTAGATATTGGAAAATTCTGTTCCACAGCGAACTCGAAAGGAGCGGTCAGAGAGGTAGGATCGGAGGACTAGGTACAAGGACTGAGGTAAATGGATTTTAAGCTTGGAGAGCAGTCCGGAGTGCCATACCCGGTCAAATGCCTGTGCAATGTCCAGAAAGGCACCCGAACAGTATTCCTTGTTTTCTAGGGCTGAGGAAATATGATCAACGACTCGGAGTCCTTGTTGAACAGTAGAATGTTGAGAGCGAAAACCAAACTGATGGGAAGGGATATTTTGGGATTCTATAATGGGTAGGATTCGTTTCAAAAGGATCTTTTCAAAAATTTTTGAAAGGATTGGGAGTAGGCTGATTGGTCTATAGGATGTTGAGCTATTGAGAGGTTTTCCTGGTTTTGGGAAAAGGATAATAGTGGAGTGTTTCCATAACAGAGGGAAGTGGGTGGTGCGTAGGATACAATTGTAGATATATGTAAGGAATATGACTGCTTTGGATGGAAGTTGTCGAAGGATTTGAGGTGTAAGGAGATCATGTCCAGGAGCTTTACGGAGGATTAGTTTTTTTAATTGAAATTTTACTTCGGAAGGATGAATAGCTTTTGGGGGCAAGGAAAGTGGGATTGGTGATGTAAGGAGTTCTTCTACTGTTACGGTGTGGGCAGGATGGGATTCCGGATGTGAAATAAATGTATTGGATAGGTGAATGGCGAACTCCTCAGCTTTATCTTCGTCAGCTGCTGCCCAGGAGCCATCACCTCGGCGGAGAGGATGGGAAATGCGGTGAGGATTTAGGATTTTAGTTGTGGTTTTCCAAAGGGAATTGTCGCGAGAAGAGAGGGAGGATAGGTAGGAGTTGAAGGATTGTGATCTGAAGGTGGCTAATTCCAGTTTTAAGTGTTTGCAGTAGTAATTATAGGAGCAGCGGTCGGTAGGATGTCGGGTTCGTTGCCATAATAATCTGGCACGGCGTTTGGTGCGGATTAGGTTAAGGAGGTGTTGGGGTAGAATGGTCTTTATAGGAATTCTGGAGGAGTCTTTTGGAAAGGAGGCAGTCCAGGCGGCTTGTTGGATTGTGGTAGTAAAGGAATTTACGGCACTATCAAGGTCATCGGGAGTTTTGAGGGATATGTTGAGATCAATATTATCGGAGATTATTTGGCGGAAAAGGTCCCAGTTTACTGGGCCCCTAATGAATGACGGTGGAGAAGGTTTGGGAACAGGTTCAAGTGAAACATTAAGGATTAGAGGACTATGGTCAGAGGAAAGTTCATTTAGACGTGTAATGGAACAATTGAGGGGACTTAAGCCGCTGTGGATAAAGAAATCAAGAAGATCAGGATTACGGTTGGGATCTGTGGGCCAGTAGGTAGGAGAGTTGGGGGAAAGGAGGTGAAAACGTTGGGAATTGAGTGCAGACAGCAGGGTTCGGCCACGAGAATTCGTGGTTCTGGAACCCCATTGTTGGTGCTTGGCATTTAGGTCTGCACCCAAGATGAAGTGATGTCCTAAGGAGTCGAGGAGAGAACTGAATTGGGCATTGGATATGGATCGGTTAGGAGGGCAATACGCTGATGCAAGAGTGACCGGAAAGGAGAAGGTTTTTATCACGATAGCGGTGGACTGTAGGAAATCATGTATTGGTAATGGGAGTACGTGATGGGAGAGGGATTGGTGTACAATTACAGCAGTACCGGCATGTGCTTTTCCGTCAGGGTGGTCAGTACGATATGTCAGGTATTGTGGTATATTGAAGTGCTGTTTAGTGGTTAGTCGAGTTTCAGTAATTAGTGCCACATCAATGTTCTTGTCAAGTAGTAAAGTAGATAGTTCGTCTGTATGATTTCTAACACCATTCGCATTCCAAAGGAGAATGGATATGGGTTTAGGGATGTGAGTCATTTAAGGATTTTTCAAAGGAGGGATGAGGTGAGATACGAGATTCGTGAGGAGTGATATGAGTGGAGTAACAAGGGATTTGAAATCGGTGAGGAAAGATGCTAACAAACTTGTGAGATCTGTTGCATTTGAAGGAGGAGGAATATGAGGAATTTGTTGTTGGTGGTTAGGTATATTAGGATGAAGAGGATTTTGAGGTTGGGTTTGAGGTTGTTGTTGTGGCAGGGCTTGACATTTATCGGTTAAAGTCTTACCTCTAAGTAGTTGGGAGAATGATACATCATTGTTTACAATTTACTAGGATTATATAACTAAACTACATTTCAATAAACTATTTCTATTTATTCTTTTTATTCAAAATGTTTCGATCCCTGTTTTCTTAAATAAATACTGGGATCCTCTTCAGTTATAGAAAAAAATGGAAAAACTTTGTGGCCCCCATTAGCTTGATGTCAATGTAGGTGGTATTCTTGTGGCCGTCAGCATGCTGCCCTGCTTGGGGTTATCGATGCTTAATTTAAAGCAAGATAAATTTAGAATTATTATTAGAACGTGTGACATCTTTTATTTGTTGTACCAATAATGTACAATGGTATTGTTTTTCCTGAAATGAAGAGGATTTCATTATTTATTTAAAAAACAGATCGAAAGATTTTGAATAAAAAGAGTAAACAAAAGCTATTGTGGTTTATTGAAATGTAGTTTAATGACCCACCACCCGACTATAATTACTATCTTAAGTTATATACATTTAACATTTTATATAATGTAAATTAAGCTTATGTAATAATATTGGACGAAATACTAATACAATAATGCTTCTTCAATTTTAATAAGGTGAGAAAGAAATTAATGAAAAAATATATGAATTTATAGAAAAAAAAGAAGTTTACATATCTATTTATTTCAGAAATCGATTTTTTTAATAAATAGAAAAAGTATATAATTTTTTTTTATATTGAAGATTTTAAATATTACATATTTAATGATTACATGTTAATAATTCAAGATAATCATTTCGATCACTACAGCATTGTGATCTGTACATAGATATTTAATTTTATTCAGATTTTATTATTATTGTCTTTAATTTCAGATTTTTGTGTTCTTGTGATAATCAATTGGGTACCAAGAAAAATGAAAAACTTTGTAATCAACCTTCAGGTGGCACTGGAAAAATGTATATGAGATTATATTACTCGAGCTTATCAAGTTAGTAGACATTATAATAATTATTATTAATGACATAATGTTATTAATATAGAGGTTATTGATTTTTTTAATGATCTAAGTTCGGATGTTTTTGACATTATTTACTTTGGTTTTTAAATTTACATTATCTGTCATCCATCCAAAGTGGTTGTGATTTATTTTTATTTGAAAACTATTTTTATCTCACTTATTAAATAGATATATTAATTATTCATTTATGATTATTCTATTAATCTAATGTAACCAATTATAAATAGGTAGAAAATTATCTTTAAGAGGAAAAAGTTTCAAAAGTATGGTTCAAATTTAAAATACTGTATGAGGTTTTTAATACTCTTGGATCCAATGACTAAGAAGTCACAAACTATAAATTAAAATTTTAATAATTAAGAGAAAATCTGCTATGTATATATTCCAAAAATCTCAGTGAATATGTTTTAAAACTTTAAAATTTACTATTTTTGAGTCAATGCAAGGGACATTGTTATTGTAACAATAGTCTGATTGCTTAGGAGTTTTAGTTGCCACTCTTTAGGTTCTCGTGGTATACTAAAATATCACTCGTTACTATAGTCCATAGTTTATTAAAACCCTATTGAAAACATAAACGAAGAAGAATATTCCGCAAACAAACTTTTCAATACTTTTATTAAAAATATAACACTTTTTGTGGACACATTTTAATTGTCTGTGTTGTTGATATTGCCTTTTCGGCATCAAAGTTTATATTTGACTCTTTGGATATAATATTTGACTCTTAATTAGTCAGAAAACTACAAAGATTCTGTTCTTCTTAACCTACCCAATTGGTCTCAGTGAGTACAATATTAGGTTAGTATAAGTTTATAAATATCTGAGTCTTATTGCTTGAGTGTTAAGCTGGAGAAATATTATTCAGTATAACAAGCTAATAACTCATTAAGAAAAATATTATTTTAACCTAGTCATTATAAACTATGTAACTTCACCAAATGTGTTGAATAGGTTTTCTTGATAATATTGTAGACAACATATAATATATTTATGTAATTATTAACTCATTTGATTCCCACTGGAGTATAGGGTATTCACGAGTTTTTCTCATTTGTCTTTATCAACAGCAATCCTCCTTGGCTCATTCCAAGATTTGCCAAACCGGCCTAGTTCCTGATCTGTGGAAATGCGCCACGTTTCTCTTGGTATGTCCTTATCTCTTCTTCCCTGAGGGTTCTATTGTAGAGCTGTTATAGTTTTAATATTATTTATAATTTTAATGTGTAAGGGGTAAGAAGAATAGATGTCTAATGTGAGATGTTTTGCACAGGTATATATTATATTTATTGTGTTATGAATAGGTAAATATTATTTTCATTAGATTTTATTAATGATTTCCTTAAGTTGAGAATGAAATATGATTTCTAATAGCAGTTTTGTAGTTTAACTTATCAGTTTTCCGGCTGTTCCAACAGTTACTAGACAAACACTCTATACTTGCAATTAATTACAAAAGACACATCTACTTAATTTATTTTCTATAGATTCAAAGAACAAAAGTGACATAGACCAAACAAGAACTTTTTGGTTAAATTTGGTAAAAAAAAAAAGAAGAACTTTTTAAGATTTTTTTTTAGGAAGAACACATTAAATTTAAGAATTATGAGCCTGCATTACTTATTATTAAATTTATTATTGCATATTTATTAAATATTTTGAGTTCTGTTGATTACCTATCTTATCTACTTTGATAAAACTTTTTAAAAAATATCTTAATGATTATTATCAAGCAGTATGTTCATGATTTTATTTCTATATGTAAAACAAAGATGCACTTCACTCAATGATTTTTTGATCCACTGTATCTCAAAAATGACAATCCTTACAAAGCTTAAGTTTGAATTGGTACTTTCTCTTTATGATATAAATGTGCAATAAGTCTGGGTTTGGAAAATTCATAATCTAAGTAGTTTAAAAAAATAATACCGTAAGATGAAGTAATTTTGGGACTGGGTGGGTAACTTGCGACAGTTTGAGAACCCTAGTTCGTTCCTTACACTCGTTGTGCACTTAGGTTTTAGTTATTTCCATTGCTGTTTTCCAAAATATTTGTTCTCATGAAACTTTCACTTGTGCCTCATGAACTGCACAAACATCAGATTACCGAAATATTAATATCGGCCATGAAGAAATCGTCCTAATTGGAAATGGCCTTCAACACCTGATTAAATTCACTACTTAAAGGACAAATTGACCGGTGAGAAATTTTCAAAGTGAAAGAGCTGCAAGTTTACAGCGGTCTCTTGGCTTCAGTTAACAAAAACTAAAATGTACGAAATGCTTGAATAGTGTTTGTTCAGTAAATTTTCAAGACCTAATTGTTTAAATGTTATGATTTGCAATCTTTTTGTACCACTAATACAAATTTATTGTTCTCATATGCTCTTAATTTAAGAGTCTTAAATATAGTATTGTTGTATATAATTGGTATAAACTCATTTTCTTTGTTGTTTTTATGTAAATAATGAGCTTATACAGTATTAGAGGATAACATTGGTACAAAGTCATGTTTTCTGCCCTTTCTAATGGAGACGATGCACTGTCCCAATTTTAACCCAATCAATGGGTTAAGATTACAACAAATTTAAATTTTTTTAAAGAGTATTTTTTTAGTAAAATACTCTTGCTTTAGAGTTATTGTTCTGTCATATTCTGTAAGATGAAGACTGACTTTACATATTAATAATTTTTCAGCATTTTAACTTTGAAAAGTGTCTCAAAGTTACCTCATCTTACGGTATTTCATAGCTAAGCTCCTCTCTTGGAAAATTATAGGTACTTGTTTTAATTATTAACAAAATTAAAGAAAAATCAAATAAATCTGAGCAGTATTGCTAAGGATAACGTTAATTTAATTGCGATGAAACTTTCATTCACATGTTGCCTTATAATGTGCTTCTATCTCAATATAAATAATTTTTCATGGTAGGTGCGTCAACCTTAATGATAAAGACACCGAAGCATTAAAAATAATTAAAAAAACATGGGTTTGCTCTAACTGCGAACAGGTGAAAAAACAAAATACCGAGCCGTCCCCCTCAGAAATACTTGCGGCAGTAAATCGTTTAGACGCTACCGTGAACGAAGATATAAAAAACATGAAAACAGCACTAGATAAATACGGAGAGCTCAGTTTTGAACTAAACGAAAGACTGACGAAGATTGAAAAACATCTGGAAGGTCAAGCTAAAAAGTTTGAGGAGATACTATTAGAAAACAAAGCACTCAAATCCCGAGTGGGCGAATTAGAGGTTCGCTTGAATAACGCAGAGCAAGGACTATTGAGTAGATCACTGGAGATCCGCGGTATACCGGAGCGACCGGGCGAAACGCCCGCTGCTTTGGTGACCAGTATAGGAGCAAGCTTGGGGATCAGGCTTAGTGTGGAGGACCTGGACAACGTACATCGCCGCAGAAGCCGAAAAGATGACTCGCGACCACCGCCTGTTATCGCACGCTTTGTCAGGCAATCAATTAGAGATGATCTAATTACGAAAAGGAAAGTGAAGAGGGATTTCTCCACGCGGGATATCGGTTGGCAGGAAAATGACTGCCACCGAATTTATCTGGGTGAAGAGATGACTCGCACAAACAGACACCTCTATTGGCTAGCCCGGCAGAAGAGAGCGGCGGGAAAAATCAAATATACGTGGTTTGCTTCCGGAAAGGTGCGGTGTCGAAAAGAGGACGGACATAGAGTCATCCTGATAGAACAGGCCTCGGATCTAGATGTATTTGACTGACTACCTAGAAGCCGTCAACCCCTTAGCCTCATTAAAATAGTCTTACTTCTTCTCTTAGTGCTATCTCTACACCGTCACTCATCAATCTATTTATTTTCAAGTACATTCTCTTTATTTATTTTTAATGTTAATATTACTTTTTCTTCACTTAGTTTCATGTACGATAATCGCTTTTCTGTACTTTCTACTCGTTTTGTCTTCTCGCTACCAAACACTGACTGTTTCTCTCCAAATCCACTGTATGTCTAGTTCCCTAATCACATGTCAAGTTAACTCTCAATCACTTTCTGCCCATTATGACGAATTCCTGCAATACTTTACCCAAAACTTTTATCATATCATAGCAATATCCGAAACCTGGCTCAAACCTTATATTCCATCATCTTCAGTCTCCTTGCCTAATTACATCCTGCTCCGTCATGACCGGGTAAACCGGACTGGCGGTGGAGTAGCCATGTTTGTCCACAATAGCCTAAAGACCCGAATCCTCGATTGCTCCCCATCTTCCGATCATCCTCATGTAGAATACCTCTTAGTAGAAATTCTCAGTAATATTTCTCCTATCCTTTACGCCGTGGTATATCGCCCTCCTCTCGTGCCATTTGACCCGTCCTTCGAATCAACTCTATTCAACTTCGTTCCCCTCTATCCCAGAATAATTATCTCCGGTGACCTCAATACCAATTTCCTCTCAAACTCCAATGACAAATCCTATTTAGAAAATCTGTTTTTCTCACTTCACCTATTCATCGTTCCTTTTTCCTCCACCCACCACACCACCAGATCTGACACTTGGCTAGACTACTACATCATCGACTCAGCACAAAACCTCCTCTCCGCCTCTCAATTGCCAGTATCCTTTCTTTCATCTCATGATCTGATACAAATAACGTATAATATCCGCACTCCTCCAATCCATCCTCGAACTATCACTTTCCGCCAACTGGATACCCTTACTCGAGAAAAAATATTACCTGATCTAGTAACATTGGATTTGAATGGAATATATCATTGCTCCTCTGTCGACACCATGGTTGATATTCTCACCACCAATCTTCTCAATATACTCAATACCCACGCTCCTCTGAAAACCTCCACTTTCCGTCATCGTCCTGCTCCTTGGATGTGTCAGGAAATTAAGGATCTGCAGAAGAGACGCGACGCTGCACGCAGACGCTTCAGACGGACTAGGCTTGCAGATGATTATCAAATATTCAGAGTGCTTCGTAACACGACACAGACAAGGATCCGACAAGCGAAAGCGAACTACTTTCACGAAGCCCTTTCCTCAGCTCCTGATATCAAATCAAAATGGCTTCTACTTCGTAAGCTTTCCCTCTGTGAACCTTCTAGATCCCCTTCCTCAGTTTTCCCAATATCACCTGATGACCTAAACTCCCACTTTATATCGGTTTCCACCTCTTCTTTACCATCCCCTTCCGGCTTTTCTCCAGAGGTACCTTTTAACGACAATAATTTTTATTTTTCCGACATTTCTCCCACAGACCTTATTACCGTTATAATGAAATCCCGTTCCAATTCCGTAGGCCCAGATGGCATTCCTATCAAACTAATAAAATTATGTCTCCCTGAAATCCTCCCAGCACTCCTTTTCATCTACAATTTCTCCCTGCAGAATTCAATATTCCCGACCTCTTGGAAAAAAGCCATTGTCATTCCTTTAAACAAAAAGCCTAATCCATCCTCTTCCGAAGATTTCCGCCCAATATCAATCCTTTCCAATCTTTCTAAACCCCTAGAAAAGTTAGTGCAATCCCAAGTTTCCAACTACCTTGAACAATCCAACCAATTCGATCCTCTCCAATCTGGCTTCCGTCCTGGCTACTCTACACAATCTGCTCTGATTAAAATTACTAGTGATATCCAGACTGCAATAGATGACAAAAAACTAACCATACTTATACTGCTTGATTTCTCCAAAGCTTTCGATTCCATTATCCATTCCATCCTTTTCAACAAACTAAAATCATTATCCTTCTCCAATAGTTCCATCTCTTGGTTCCAGTCTTTCCTCTCACAACGAACCCAAGCAGTTTCCATACCTAATCAACCTCTATCTGCCTACCTTCCTTTATCCTCAGGAGTTGCACAGGGTTCAAGCATGTCTCCTCTTCTTTTCAGTTCTTATATTAATGACCTAAATGATTCAATTATCCATTGTTCCCACCACCTTTATGCCGACGATTCTCAAATCTATTTATCCTTTTCTCCCGCTGAG
The DNA here is from genome assembly GCA_928085145.1 of Nezara viridula. Taxonomy (NCBI): domain Eukaryota; kingdom Metazoa; phylum Arthropoda; class Insecta; order Hemiptera; family Pentatomidae; genus Nezara; species Nezara viridula. Next base: position 147,289,647 of record OV725080.1, on the reverse strand, counting down.
TTATTGGTGGCATTTGCCAAAATTCAAGAAGATTTAGATCGAATTAGTGCCTGGGCCAACTTAAATGGATTAAGGCTAAATGCTGCCAAAACTCAGGCCATTCTCATTGGTTCCAAGCCCCTTCTTAGATCCCACACCAACTTTCCCTCACTCTATCTAAACAACTACCCCATCACCTTCTATCCCTTTGTTAAAAATTTAGGCTTTCTCATAGATCAAACCCTTTCCTGGAATCACCATATCTCTCATATATCCCGCCGTGCAATTTCTACCCTCAAACTATTCCATCACTTCCGCCATCTTCTACCCCAAAATACCCGTAGACTCATAGTTTCCTCTCTCATCTTTCCCCACTTTGACTACAGCTGTGTGGTGTACGATGGCCTCTCGGTGGAACTGCGTGATAGAATCAAAAGACTTATGAATTGTTTCGTAAGATTTGTAATTGGAACCCCGAGACGCTCCCGTGTCTCCCACCACTACACTGAGTTAGGGTGGCTCTTCCCCTCCTTAAGAAGACAATATTTCCTTGGCACTTTCCTTTATCAAATCATTACCGACCATCGTCCTTCTTATGCCTACAACCTTCTCCAATTTAAGTCCTCAATCCATTCACTCACTACAAGATCCCGACCCTCTGACCTATACATCCCTTCTCATAGATCTGCCTCATTCCAAAATTCCTTTATAGCCCGCTCTGTCAACTTTTGGAATTCCCTCCCGATCAAAATTCGACATGCCCCTTCCCTTTATACATTCAAAAACCTCCTATTCCAATTCCTGTTCCAAAAACAGTCTGATACCAGCTAACTATTGATATTATATATGTATTGTGTAGCAATCATATAATCATAACACTTGGTAAGAGATAGTACATGCATTTCCTACTATCGACGTAGGAATTTCAATACATACATTTTCTTTTATTTTTTTTTTTTTATTCAATTATAAGTAACTGTTTATTTTTATATATATATATTCAAGTAAAGTTTTTTTTTTTTATGAAATGAACTCATTGTATCTCTTTTTCGTTCTTCATTTCTCAAAGTGTATGTTTATGTTGTTCAACCCTTAAATATAATTTTGTTCATAGTTCAAGTGATTCGTTCATAGTTTTAATTGTTTTGTTCATAATTTTAAATGCTCTGTACATAGTTTTATCTGTTTGTATATAGCTTGTGCACCTAAGGTTTTCTTTACTTTTTATTTTATTTTATCAATTTTATTTATTGTTTCAACGTTCAGGCCAGTAATATTCTATTATTTTGTACATTATTGTTATTCTGAAAGGACTTAGTCCCAGAATAAAGTTTTTTTTTCTATCTATATAGAACCTGTTTATTCAAGTTTTTATATTCATTCATTCACTGGCGAAACTACAGATGACGGAAGGGGTGTGGGGTCTTTTGAGTTGATCCATTTTTTATAATGGATCCAGGATTGTTTCTGTGAGTGATTTAACCTAAATACTTGAACAATCACACTATGTTCTCTTTTAAAATTATAATGCATATACATGTACTGAATATTAGCCTATATCAAGATAAATATATAAAAAATTTATCTCTGAAAGCATTCTTGTAAGTATAATTATGGTTTTTTATTTATTATTTTTTTAGAAGCCATTAAAGGAATTACTAGTTAGACATCACTTCATGTAGTTTTCTTTTTTCTAGATTAATTACTATTATTAAAAAAAAAATTGAATCCTGGATCCGTTACTGCATTATAAATATTCTTATCAAAAACTTAAGACCCTTATACGGATAAATTTAATTGCAATGGCGAAAAGGAAATATTTTTGAGCTTATATTAATTTTAACTATTAAATGGAATTAAATGAAATTGGTACTAGACAGTTAAATAAGCTTGGTTACTAGACAACTATTCTTCAAATTTCCCCCAAGTTTGATTTAAATTGAACGAGCCGTTTTTAAACTAAGGGCGTATCAAATCATACCTTTACTGATCCGAAAGCGAAAGGTTTTTTTTTTTAGAGTCGTGAATAGAATTTGATTAAATTGGTACTTAATTAATTATCTGTTAACCAGTTAACTTCCCTTCAAATTTGAGCCAAATCGTACAAGCTGTTTTAGAGATATAGACGTTTCAAGGAAAACGCGTTTGCTCATATATATGAGAAAGTAGATGACGGAATTCAATAAAATCGAAACAGAATCATTATTTTACCAAAACCCACCTTTCTTGTAACTTTGAGCTAAATCGAAGGAGCCATTTCTGAAATATAGGCATATCTATGAAAACACATTTACACGTGCGCAAGCGGAAATGCTGGACGGAATTCGGTAAACTTGATATGGGACCATCTAGCACCAGTCCGCGCAATCCCTGAAAATCGGATGAACGGTAGTAGGTGATATGCCCCAATAGCGGATCCAGGATTTAATTTTTGGGGGGGAAGGGCTTCAGCCCGAAACCTCTTTCTTTTTCATAAAAATGACGATAATTACTTTGGAAAAAAAGAAAGAAACTAACTACCTGTATGAAATGGTGTTTAAGTGATTCCTAAAGCCCTTTTAAATGTAACTACACGAACAATAATACTTTAAGAGATACTTTTTAAATATTTTTTTCGATAAAACATGGTTATACTTTACCATTTTTTGGGGGGGGGGAGGCTTCAGTCCGAAAGCCACCCCCGTAGATGATATGCCCGTCACATCTATTTGATTACAGGCACAGAACCAAATTTGATCCTTGATGTCTGAAACGTGAGTGAACGCGAGTGAAAATTTTCTATTCTAAACACAAATATTTTTTAATCTCTCACTCGAATTCAATGCTTCCCTACCTTCGGTAGTGAGGAAGCAAAATAAAATTATTGGTTTGTTGTTGGCAATTAAAGCTTCCAAATATAAAAAAAAATTATTTTTTTTGAATTTTCTATAATTCATGTCAAGTTGACGTTTCTATTAATTGCTATGAAACATGAGGAAAAAGATTTGAAGATGGGAGTAATTTCCTGAAACGTCAATTTGGCATGAATTATAGCAAAATTAAATATTTGTTTAAACTTGGAAGTTTTTATTTATTTAAAAACAAAGAAAATTAAACAACTTCCTAACAAAAAATAAGAAAAGAAAAATTATTGGTGTTTTGTTTTGTTAGGATTGATTATGTCCTAATTATGGCGGCCGGTAGAGCTTTTCAAGGACCGCCGGAAACACGCTGATAGTTCCTGTTTCGTATTTGAGTAGCTAGATTTACCTTCCAAATGTTGCTAGATTTGTCTGTGATCCTCTCACGACCGTGTCGTCATTCAATTAAAAACATACATTTATACATACAGATCTGCATTATATATGTTGATTTTATATATATATATATATATATTCATCCGATCTTTTTCCTCTCTCGTCATCTCTTTCCCACTATTGAGGCATTCATTGTTGTTTAAAGGCACTGCCGGCTTTTTAGGGGTGCCCCTTGAAGACATCGATCATCAGGGGTAGGAGTGCCTAGATGGGGGTTTGATGGCGCAACTGGCGCCATCAAATTTTTGAGGGCAATAAAGTATCGAACGCGTAAGCAGGGGCCCAGAAGGGGTTTTGATGGCGCCATCAAAGTTTTTTTGGGGGTGGGACATAGTTTGATGGGTTTTTGGATTTTTGAGAGGGCCACCTTTCGACGGGGTTATGAATTTTCAGAATGAAAAGTTTCAGACTAAGAGATAAGGAGAAAATATGGGACAGCAGCAAATGTAGTTGTAATCTTAGATTTTTCTAATTCTAGCTTCGCTTGCTCTGTTTTTAAGAAAAAGTGAGCAATAAAATATGTTGGAAGGGGGAATACGTTTTTGCGCTTCTACCTTTTGGGGGATGGGGACCTCTGTACGTTAGTTCATATGGATTTTAGTAAATTTAAACATTTTGATTTGTCTCATTTTTAAAGCAGTTCGTTTTTGTAAAAGAGTCCTTAGTCGATTGTTTGGGGTAAGACGTTTCTTTTTAATATGTGACTTAAATAATGGTCAAGAAATTAAATTAAAACTAGTTTTGATTGGAGTAGACTAGCAGATGAAGAAAGTGTAAAGTTTTAAAAAAATTTATAATTTAATTTTTATTTTTAAGTTTACTATCATAAAATTAACTATGCATTGCAATCTCCTTCACTCTGTTATTTAAATAGAAAATTAGAATAGAAAATTAAACTTTATTCTGGGACTAAGTCCCTTTAGAATAACAATGATGAGTTAATACAAAGTAAAGTACAAATCTGGCCAAAAACTAACTTCTAAAAATTTTAATATTATATACATTATTTAAAAAGTATTTAACCAGTAAAACATAAAAAATAAAATATATATACAAATGAACATAAAATCTTCTCAAAATTACTTAATTGTGATGAAAAAAAAAAAAAGAAGAGAAATTACATATTTATATATACATAACTACACAATTTATAAACAATAGGCTATCTAATAGAAAACTAACTTAATACAAAATGAAATAATATCTACAGTGGTTTATATAATAATATGCAGACACTAAGATAAAATAAAGTCTTACGATACTTGTGGTGTAACGGAAAAAAAAAATAACTAAAAGGAACTATTTATACGTACATTCTCATATTGGCACACATAAAGACAAAGATATAAAATATGAACATATATACCCGAAAAAAAAAAGCACAACCTGAGGAGAAGAGAAAAATAAATAAATAGTAAAAATAATAGTCAAACTAGGTGACAAAGATCATTGCTGTTTTATGTTAAAACTTAAACAGTAGGCACCACTATTTACTTCACACAAATTCAGTTCATAAAATGAAATTTATGGTGGTAAATCTTCTGTTTGGGATGTAAGGAGATATTGGAAAAGGAGGTACTTGAAAGTTGACAGGGAAGAGGCATGACGGATGTTATGTGGCAAAGAATTCCAATAGGAGACGGAGCGGGCTAAGAAGGAACGTTCATAGGTTTTTGTCCTGTGGAAAGGAATATAGAGGTCAGAAACACGGGATCTCGTTTTTATTGAGTGGACTAAGGGTTTAGGCTGGAGGAGACAACAGATATAGGAAGGGTGCTGGGAGTTGATCGTTTGGTATAAGAAATTGCCAAGGAAGTATAGGCGGCGGGAAGATGGGAAGAGCCACTTTGACTCGGCATATAGGTGGGACACATGAGACCATCTCGAAGTGCCGAAGACGAATCTTAAAAAACAAGTTAACAACTTAAAAAAAAATATATACACATATAAATCTTCGTATATAGTAATTTAGCCTAAAATATCATATTTTAGTTTAGGGATCTATTTATTTACAGTTATCGCTTCCACAAGGCCATTGATACCGTAATCGTCACTAGATAGCTTAATAACATCATTTCATAATTCATTCATTTTAAATAGATTACAAAAACGAGAATTTCACTATCAAAATATTCTACAAAAATACGTGATATCATTTCAGGCCATCATTGATGTTGAGAAATATTTTTGTTTACTTGATCAATATGTATGAAGAAACGGACAAATTTTTGTATAATATTTAATGTAAGTTATATATATATATATATATATATATATATATATATATATATATATATATATATATATTTAAATACTTTTCCACTACTGTGGTTTCCCTTAAACTAAATATTATTTAGGATATTTTTCCATTCTTCTCTATCCAAGGCTTGTTCTTCTATGATGTCTTTCTTCCACCGCGTCTTTCCATTTTACCCTTAGTCTTCCCATTTTTCTTTTCGTTTTTTTGTCCTCCCTTCTACTTCCAGCTCCATACACATCTTTGACAATCTTTCAAGCGTCATTCTTTTCACATGTCCAAACCAGCATAACCTTTTCTTTTCAATATTTGTTAAAATGTTTTTTTGTAAAATGTGTATGATCTCCAAAAGAACCAGAAATTTTCATTATCAATTCCAGTTGACTTCAGTATTTTCAGTGCCGAACTATATGCCATTCTTAACGCTATAACACTATAACATACAGCAACTGCATGTAAACACCTAAAATTAATCTATCAAAATAAAGCACTGACACACATTTTCTTTAAAATCATATCACTAATATACAACGCCAGCAACAATTACTTTTTCCAGTGGGTGGCAGGAAACGTAGGAATATCAGGAAATGAAATGGCAGACAAAACGGCAAATCAAAACCAACTACATCGAATAAATGCTAATAGTCTGTGGGCCAGACCCCCTTACCGTGCACCCCCCCCCCCACATCCCTATAAATTGCATATCGTTGTGTTCCTTGTGACAATTTATTAAAAAAAAGCCAATGTTCCCACAAAAAAAAGTGAACGAACTGCCCCAAAATGGCGTCCAAACATGGCGGATTGACGACTTTGACTTTAGTTAGTTTTTTTGTTACTGAGAATCAGCATTTGGCTTAATTTCATTATAGTTGGTCTTTTATTAAAGCTGGATAGTCAGAGAATAATAAAATATGAAAAAATATTAAAAACTAATTGGCTTAGGTATTAAAAAAAATCGGTAAAGTCAATTTTTTTTACAAAAAAGTTTTCGAATTTAAAATCAAGCGTCGTTTGTAATTGAACGGTCAACAATAATGCAAAACGTGCTGAAATAAAACATTTGGAGAATACATTTATCTTTCTAAAACACTGATTACTTTTTAAAATATTTGAAGTAGTTCCGTATAAAATGTACTTAAGCGGCAGAAAAGCGCTACTGGCGTGGGTGCTTTCAGGCCTCTACCACACCACTCAGTACTCATAAATGGCTTAGTTATAGTGCTATAATAACGTTTTTGTTATATTTTATTGATTATATTAACGAACAAATATTAATACATTAATTTAATTGTAAAAAATTATTTTTTTTTTAAATTTATTATTTTTGTTTTTATTTTTCATTATTAATTTGTTTTTAATTTAACTTCATGTATTCTATACGGAGATCGCTTATGAAGGCCTCTATTATAAAAATTATAAAATTATAATAATAAAACTTAATTCAAAAATACTTTGCAGAATATCTTGATTTTTTTATTTAATATTTGCAATTTAACATTTTGTTTTATATATTTACTGATTCTTAGAGGTAATTTAAATTGTATATACTTCCCCGGAAATGAGTCATATTAATATCTGTTTTATAAACTAAAATAATATATACCTAATCTGAACTACTTTTAATGAATAGGTGATGGATTGTTTAGTAAAATTGTCATATATCCCTATTAAAAAAAACCATTTTTATTTCCTTTATTTTATTCGAACGTTGGACCATATCATAAAAAATAGGAACTTTTAATATTAAAGTGCATTATTCCCTCTGCACAAAAGAAATATGGAAAGGGCGAAGCTATAAGTTCTTCTATGTAACTGGAACTGATTGTTAGTATTTGATCTCAAAATGAGGAAAAACGCGAAATTGAACCCAAACATTGGAAAAATACATTAAGCGATCGACAGAGTGCCAAAATTTCGGAAAAGAAAACAAGGATCAGTATCCATTATATGGCTAAACGAATATATAGTAGACAGATGAACAGAATATTTCAAGATGCTGCTAAAAGAGGGTCAAAATGCTTGATCAGTTTGGATGATATTAAGCAGGTTTATTATGGTGAAGACCATTTCATCAGCAAGAAAGATTTGTTCTAGGCAATTGGCAAGTCAGCTGGTCTGGAGGAAGTAAACGAGGTTGATAATGGTGTAAACCACTTTATTTTAGATTGCTATTGAAGTTGTACATTGGAACTATCTTCACTTTGAAGCAGGTTATACAGAAGTCTATCGACAAAGGAAAATAGCTCTCCTCCTTCTTAGTGCAAATGCAAACGATTTTTGAAGGAATCTGAAAGGAAAACGAGCTTTTGTGAAAGACTAGTGGATATTTGATCAATCCAAAGTGTGAGGCACTAAGCAGATAGAGAACCATTTTTCTTTCTCTGTGGACTTCTCTATAACCTACCTGAAAGTGAAGACAGTCCCAATTTGCAACTTATGATCCAATGTGCAACTTGAGTTTCTCAATCTATGGATCGCTAAGGCAATCGACAATATTTCTAATTTTAGCTTATACGATTCTTGAGTAGACTTTCTTTGGTACTACAAACAGTATTGCCTAGAACAAATCTTTCTTGCTGATGAAATGGTCTTCACCATAATAAACCTGCTTAATATCATCCAAACTGATCAAGCATTTTGACCCTCTTTTAGCAGCATCTTGAAATATTCTGTTCATCTGTCTACTATATATTCGTTTAGCCATATAATGGATACTGATCCTTGTTTTCTTTTCCGAAATTTTGGCACTCTTGTCGTTCGCTTAATGTATTTTTCCAATGTTTGGGTTCAATTTCGCGTTTTTCCTCATTTTGAGATCAAATACTAACAATCAGTTCCAGTTACATAGAAGAACTTATAGCTTCGCCCTTTCCATATTTCTTTTGTGCAGAGGGAATAATGCACTTTAATATTAAAAGTTCCTATTTTTTATGATATGGTCCAACTTCCGAATAAAATAAAGGAAATAAAAATGGTTTTTTTAATAGGGATATATACAATTTTACTAAACAATCCATCACCTATTCATTAAAAGTAGTTCAGATTAGGTATATATTATTTTAGTTTATAAAACAGATATTAATATGACTCATTTCCGGGGAAGTATATACAATTTAAATTACCTCTAAGAATCAGTAAATATATAAAACAAAATGTTAAATTGCAAATATTAAATAAAAAATTCAAGATATTCTGCAAAGTATTTTTGAATTAAGTTTTATTATTATAATTTTATAATTTTTATAATAGAGGCCTTCTTAAGCGATCTCCGTATAGAATAAATGAAGTTAAATTAAAAAAAAATAATAATGAAAATAAAAACAAAAATAATAAATTTAAAAAAAAATAATTTTTTACAATTAAATTATTGTATTAATATTTGTTCGTTAATATAATCAATAAAATATAACAAAAACGTTATTATAGCACTATAACTAAGCCATTTATGAGTACTGAGTGGTGTGGTAGAGGCCTGAAAGCACCCACGCCAGTAGCGCTTTTCTGCCGCTTAAGTACATTTTATACGGAACTACTTCAAATATTTTAAAAAGTAATCAGTGTTTTAGAAAGATAAATGTATTCTCCAGATGTTTTATTTCAGCACGTTTTGCATTATTGTTGACCGTTCAATTACAAACGACGCTTGATTTTAAATTCGAAAACTTTTTTTGTAAAAAAAATTGACTTTACCGATTTTTTTTAATACCTAAGCCAATTAGTTTTTAATATTTTTTCATATTTTATTATTCTCTGACTATCCAGCTTTAATAAAAGACCAACTATAATGAAATTAAGCCAAATGCTGATTCTCAGTAACAAAAAAACTAACTAAAGTCAAAGTCGTCAATCCGCCATGTTTGGACGCCATTTTGGGGCAGTTCGTTCACTTTTTTTTGTGGGAACATTGGCTTTTTTTTAATAAATTGTCACAAGGAACACAACGATATGCAATTTATAGGGATGTGGGGGGGGGGGGTGCACGGTAAGGGGTCTGGCCCACCGTGTATAAGATTCCTTTACTAGATTTGATAAGAATAGTGAGGGAAAATAATGAACGACTGGCAGCATTTCTACGACTGGGAATGCCCATCGAAGGGTAAGGACCATCATGCAGTTCAACAGAAGATAGGTTCTATGGTTTGCGACTCTTAAATCTCATCTCGACCGCTCCAGCTTAGTAAAGCTGACCAGGCTTAGGATAAAAAACCATGATAGAACTAATAAATATCTAAATCTAATGGGTATAGCTAAGAGTGGTCATGCCAATGCCTGGAGGATCCAAGCCACATCGCCTTCAAGTTCAAAAGATTCAAGAAGCGAAGAAGAATTAGTTTAGGATCGCAAACTACGGATGATGGAGCTTGATAAAGTTTTTAAATGACATAAAAGCAGTTATATAATAAAAGTCGCCTCTTATTCTCATTTAATTGTTATGAAACTACTGTCACCTCAGTTTTTAACTATTAGTCTTTCTAGTTTAAGTTCTGTATAAGTTAAATTCAATATTTAGTTACATACAGCGATCATCTATCTATAAATAACTAGTGTAATTTCATCTTACTATGACAATTAAAATATTTTACTGGCAAAATAGAACTTGCTTTTACAAGTCTTAAAGCCGAAAAAGAACAACAAAAAAAAATGTTTTTTTTTTTTCCACCTCCGTCATTTCCAGAATTCTTTCATTTTCGATCCTTTCCCTACTGGATTTTCTTGCTGCTCTCTTCTCCAAAAAAAAAAAAATGTTAAGGTTACATTTAGTAAGAATATTCCATTTAATTTTCTTGGAAATATGTGATTTACATAAAATAATGTTATTTCTCAGAAATTATTATTTATATTTTTTTTTCATCACTCTCCGATATCTTCCACAATTTTATTTATTAGATATTATTTTTGCTAAAATTCTCCGCTTTCCAACGATGTATTATACGTATACCTTCTGACTACTATTTCTGGAGATTCATTTTCAACCTGAATAAGCAGTTTTCTTTTTTTCTCTAGTTTCCAATCATCATATTCTTTCAAATTTCATATTTAGCAATTTTTTGTATAGTTACTGTCAATAAAAGATAGTTAATTTTTTTAAATAAACCATATTAATGGTACTTTAGAGGAAGATGCATATGAACATTGGGCATTTAAGCCCTGTAAAGTGACATCAATGGAGATATGATCTAAATGATATTAAAGACCACTTAATAATACAATGATATACCGAGTTTAATCAAAATCGTTAGAGCCGTTTTTGAGGAAATTGTAAAAATGTATTTCACCGTTGATTTAAAGTGGCACTTCCCTTAATCCGATTTTAAGGGAAAAGTTGCTGTCACATCTAAGGCATATACCTATCTTAAATACGTAAAATCAGTTTCGTACGACTTTTCGTTTTTGAGCTAGACTGCTAACATACACACACACAGACCATTTTTCGGGACTTGGTTATTTGGAATCAGGGAACATCAGAACATGTATTTTCATTGAAAATTAAGATTCGAAAATTTTCCTTATCGCAATAATTTCTCTTAGTATATATTCCAGTTATACGTAAGTGAAAGTAAATAAGTGTCTTTTAAATTATGATCATTATTCGAAAAAAAACTATAGAAAGGCCGACTAATGACTCAATTCTTGTTTGTTTTTTTGAACTCTGTTATTATACTCTGATTATTATACTTGCATTACCTCGTAGCTGTAAGATATTAATAATTATATATCCATTACAATAGTTACTGATGTTAGATGTTAGATATTTCTATATACAGTGTTCTGAAATCATCTTTATCTTACAACGTGACGAAAATCCGGTTTGTTATATAAGCAATAATAGAAACACTGTTAAAACACAGCTAATTATTATTGTTAGAGAGAAACGGTGTCTCTCCACCATTCACTGGAAGGTCTAATATAAAGGCTTTGGATAAATTATACTAGTCTAATAGATGGTGTTTACACATTTGGCAGATTGAAGATAGGATACTCGGTAATAATACTAGTACTTAACGAAACCAAAGGTTCGATTCCGATACCACCAATAAGCTCTGATTTCGTAGCTCTCTCCAATGAAATTCATAAAAATCTATACTTGCAAGGTTAGAACTAATTTAATCCTCCCACGTACGTTTCGGAATACACCTTTTATTTTCACGCTTGGATCGATCGCAGATTATGTTTTTAATAATTTATTCTCTGCCCACATTAACCTCTTCACTCGTCTACTTTGGTTGCCAAGATGTGATTAAGTTTTTTTATATTTTCACATTATATAGAGTTTTTGAGTGTGATAGTACACTCAGGGCAATTTTCTAGTGTGCAGCATTTAAGGTAATATAGAAAAACTTTAAAGATGTGAAGATACATAGTCTAATAGATAAATAAATAGCATAATACTACTTTTTAGGCATTATAACTTATCTAAATCAGCCAATTTTCATTAGGAAGCAGTTCCATCAAATAAACATACTGGACACCAATGCTTCTTATTTACTCATATTTATTATTTATTTTTAAAATTAAGAACAAACAATTAAGAAAATCCACCAAGAATTGGAATATCTGATAAAATGTCGACCAAAACAGCACTTTTTGCATGCTCGAGTTTGCTCTGATTTGTATAATGTGTAAACGCGGTTTGACAGAAATTGATCATAGACATAGGAATACTACTTGCCTTCAATAAAAATAGTTTGTTTTTTTTATTTATGATATTTACAACTGTATTAAGAAAGAATACATTAAGTAAATATGATAACAGAAAATAAAAACATGAAAATACTTGTTGAGAAACTACCCACTGGTAGAACTCTAAAAAAAAATATATTAACAATAGAAGATTTCGAGGCCATCTTCTTTTCAGACGCCTCGGAGGGTTATCAGGGATCGAATAGGAAGAAAGGTTAGAAACAAGAGGGTTCGGATGGTTCTGATGTTTATTATGGAAGGATAGGTATCTGGATTGGGCCAATTCAGAAATATAAGGAACATTAAGGTCTTTATGGATGATTTTATTAGTTACAAAGTAAGGAGCATTGAAGATTTTACGAAGGAATTTGGATTGTAAGGATTGGATGCGTGAGGAATTCGATGGCTTAGTGGAGCCCCAAAGCTCAACTCCGTATGTCCAGATAGGTCTTATTGTAGTCATGTGTATGAGTCTTTTATAATTAACTGGAAGCTTAGAGCGTTTGTCTAGTAAGTGTTGGAGTAGTCGGAAAAGTCGAGCATTTTCTTGTCGTTATGGATTCCGTTATGTCTGGTATGAGGATTCCAAGTTAGACGTTTGTCCAAGTGGAGTCCAAGGCACCGGATTTTATAATAAAAAAAAATAGAGAATTTATTTATTCTTATGCATTTGTTAATACAAATTTGTAAGATTTTAAATTATTGTGTGCTTGTGAGCGAACATGCGGAATATAAACTTATGATTTACTCCCGAAAAACTTTTAAACTGCAACAAATGACAAACGTTTTCTTTTTCTTGAAACGGCCAACTTTTAGGGCTTATTTAAGGAAGTTAGTCGACTGTTCTACATATCAAGTCATCAATGACTGCGTCCTGACTATTTATTAAACATGTTTAGAGTTAAGAATAGTGATCGAAAAGCGAAAATTGAGCCGAGGTGTGAAACTGCACATATTTATGGCAGTATACCTACCTGTATTCCTGTATGGTGCAGAAAGCTGGGTGTTGACTGACAAACCGGAGAAAAAAATCACTGCTGCAGAAATGAGGTTTCTCCGAAGGATCGCAGAGAGAACGAGACGTGACTGCATTCCGAACGAGAGAATCAAGGAGGAATGGGGGGTTCCCACGATGAAGGGTGTCCTAAAGACTCGGCATGTCGTCAGGATGGAAGAACACAGAGATCCATTAAAGTCTATGGACTACGTCCCCAAAGGCAGAAGACCCCGCGGCAGACCGAGAATGTCGTACCTCGAATACGTAGACCGCCTGTGCAAAAATAGAAATTAGAATATACGCCAAGCCAGAAATCTTGCAAGGAACATGGAACATTGTCAATCCTGATTAGACGCTCCCCTACGCGTGAAAGTCACTACAGAGTGATGCAAAAGAAGAAGAACTTTAGAGTTTATATACGTCTTCAAGAATACTATTGAATTAAGCCTTTCAGTTGACAGAATGACTCAAATCTCAACATTTTTGATTATTAATTTTAGTGATATTTGTAGTGGAAAAATTTATACCTTTATTCACAGTTGTATATTTCAGCACTGCAATCACCTACTCTGGATTCAATTTACTTACTGTCAGATATTATACATTTTCCAACTAGAAATATCACTGAAATAACTTTATTGAAAAATGTCGAAATTTTAATCAATCTCTCAACTGAAAGGCCCAATTGTCAGTCAAACTATTAAATATATTATTCTAGTCATTATTTTACTTATTTATATCATCTCTTTGTTCAGATTTTTTTCAAATCAAAATAATTACTGTTTATATATTAATTTCTATTTTTATTAGTAATTGTTATTATTTCATTCTTCACTATATCACTATTGAATATATTTCTATAATTTATATATATATATATATATATATATATATATATATATATTATATAAACATCCTAATATAATCTTTCGCGCCTCGATCGAAACGTCTTTTTATAACAGTCCAATAACAAATCACCCTAAGACAAGGAGTCCTTAGGCAATATATATATAGTCCTTACTATATATATATATATATATATATATATATATATATATATATATAATAAGGTCATTTAATTATTATTTAATAAACTATTGAATGTTCATTTCTTCTGTTTATTGACGTTTCGATCCCGGTATTTTCTTTTTATAAGTCAACGATGGGATCCTCTTCAAAGCTATAATTTTAAAAAATAGAGCTTCGATCAGGCCAGGGACACACCGACAGTTTCAGCACCGTCCACTAGCACATATATTAAGCTACTGGCACATATATATGTGCTAGTGGACGGTGCTGAGACTGTCGGTGAGTCCCTGGCCTGATCGAAGATCTATTCGTTGACTTATAAAAAGAAAATACCGGGATCGAAACGTCAATAAACAGAAGAAATGAACATTCAATAGTTTATTAAATAATAATTAAATGACCTTATTCCCAATTAAATAGTGAAGTTTATATATATATATATATATATATATATATATATATATATATATATATATATATATATATATATATATATATATGTGTGTGTGTATATATATACATAGTACTATATATATATATAGTAGAGGGCGTACCCGATGTCCACTTAAGGGCAGACCCACAATCCCCATTTTATAAATTATACAACTGTTCATTAAATTGTAATGCTGTTGCTCAAATTATATAACTATAATATACATGTATTCTGTAGTTCATATTTTATCATTTTAACCACATAAAATAAATGAAACAAAACCACAGTTCCATCAAATTTTTAATTTCTTTAAAAATATATATTGTGCATTGCGCCTCATTTCTAATTTATATTATTTATTTATTATTATTATTGCCAAATGTGTGGTGTTACGTTCCGTCTCGCTTTTTATGATTAAAATAAAATATGACACGATCACTAATAACTTTTGTATTTTATTATAGCTTGTAAATCCCTATTTAGTATTAGGATAGTAGAAGGCTACAGGAGCTCAACTCATATGTAATTAAATGAACAGCTGTATAATTAGAGCTAATAGGTATGGAACTAATAGCTGCAGTAATCTCCTACTATTAGTGTTGCCCAAATGCGTACCGAGAAGTGTCTTGGTCTTGCAAACTCAGTCTTGGTCATGGTCTTGGTCTTGCGCAAGAATCTCTCAACAGTCTTGCTGTTACTGATTAGCTTATTACAATAGAGATGTTACTGTATTTTTTTAGGTAGGAGAAACCTAACTAAGCCCGAATGAAAAATTAGAGGAGTTAAATGCAAAAGTATATTGGTTATACCAATTATTAACGTATAGTAACTAAGCTTTTTAAGTATTAATAACTATTTTGCCTTAATTTTTATTTAAAAATCGATTTTGTTTTATCAGTGTTGATCTTGGTCTTGCAATAGTTAGGCGGCCTTGGTCTTGGTCTCGCAAAGTGCAAGACCAAGACCGATTTTGGGCAACACTACCTACTATCCTAATATTAAAATAAAATAAAATATGAAAGTCACTAAAAACTTTTATATATATATATATATATATATATATATATATATATATATATCAGCTTTCGAAATGTATCGCAATGATATAAAAATTCGATACATTCGCGTTATATTTTCTCTTCCTGTAACGAATTGAGCCAAACCCGTTAAAAAAAAAATCCATTTATTTATTCGCCGCTCTCGTTCCTTACCTTCCCAAGGCCGTGGATTTAATTTGTTGACGCCAAAGAAGTTTCGAATTCAGAAAGTCGAGGTTTTGTTTCATTGCCTGAAGGTGTAAATGAACGTAAATTCCTCCGTAGTCTCCTATCTGATTGTTGGATTCATAATGAATGCTCACTCTAAATTTTTTTTTCTATATTTTTTATAACCTTATGTTAAGAAGTTATTTTTAAACTACTATTTCTTTCTTACTAATTATGAGATTTGATCTATTTTTCTATTTTTATACCTTGATGTAAATATAGTAAAATGAGTTTCTATTTTTGTTGTGAAGAATCTTTGTTGTAGATGCATGCTGCCGTTGGATATCAAAGCAGTGCGTATTAAATAATAAAACCTGTTATTTTTTTTTAATGTTTGTACATATATCAATTATACAAATGGTAGAACGCAGTAAACTTTCGAAGTTCATTCCAACAACAATGAATTCGAGAATCCTTGTATTTTAGAAAGATTTTGGCAATTTAATTACCATTATAGTTTCATATACTTTTGGTTTATTATTTTCGACCATTGTGATCGACCAAGAAAATTCGAAAAACGAATAAAATTGTTTTTGTCCGTCCGCGGTCCGAGCATTTTCTCTGAAACTACTGGACCGATTTTTTTGAAATTTGGATATAAAATCAGAGCTCGCCCGAGGATGATCCTCCTTCATCGACATTACTATCCGCCCTTTACTTTCAAAATGGCGGCCGATAAAGCTGCGTTGCTATGGACTGTAGCTAATAAATGAATGTACCGATTTCAATGAAACTTCGCTAGAGTCATTTTCTTGACGCTCTTTAAATTTACCTATATAACATACTTCAACGAAAGGAAGCTGGGAAAAAAGTTACTGGGGATGGTAAAATCAAATTCCGAATAACTCAAAAAGTATACAATTTTTTGTGTTTTTTTAAAAGTTTACGGAATTTTCTAAAAAAAAAAAAATTGTTATAATCGGACAATTAGGAGCAAAGATATGGTCTCCAGTTTTTTTTTTATATGTTCTACTCTAAATGTTATTATATGTGTTTGGTTTTCCAATTTTGAATGTGTTACTGAAGTAATGCTACTTTTTTTTAGCATATTACTAATGATTAAAAATAAAAGTTTAGTCCAATAATTGGAATCACTTTTTATTTATTTTTCTTTGTAACTAGGAAGGTAATGTTACTTTAGATGTATAATTGTTTGGAAATAATAAACCATTGTGAAATAATTTGCAGCGTTTTTTTTTTAGCGCCAAAAGATGAAAAAATATAAAAAAATGTTTATTATGGGGATCGTAAAGTAATGTCAGTTTTTTTTACATTCAAACATATACATTTCACACGAGTTTTTATTTTTAATCATTGATGGAATCACCCTAATTATCAAAAACCTTTTGCCATCTGGTTTTTAAATTTTCAATGCAGGATCGATAAAAATCAAATCGCTTATGAGCATAATATATCATTTTGGAGATCATTAAAAAATGCCAATCTTTTGACAAAAGTTTTGAAGCGATCCAAACTAATGGACATCCGATGGTGTAACATCGAGCAAGGATTTTTTGCATAGACCCACTGCCTTTTACATTTTGGATTATCATACAAGGCCCAGTTTTCATCTTCGGTGAACAAGCGATCGAAAAACGCTTCCGTATTGTGGCGTTGAAGCAATAACTTGCATGCCGTGGTTTCCCAATCTGCTACAAATGGTCGACCAAGGTTGGTGAAGTCTGACAATTCCTCGATTGTCTGATTGGCTTCGACTTCCGCCAGTAATACCTCATTGTCTAACGTTGTCGGTCTTCCTGATCGATACGATTCGGAAAGATCAAAATTACCGGATATGAAATTTAAAAACCACCTTTGGCATTTACGAACGTCTAAGGCGCTTAAGTAAAAATCGCAAATGTTTTTGTTTGCAACTGGTACGTTACTACCCTTGCGAAACTCAAAAAGCATGCATATGTACCTCTTCTGGTATTTGGCTGGTTATTTCACCAAAAATTGTAAAAAAAAAAAAATTACAAATTAAATAATTTGCAACTAAAGCAACTTCTTTTGTTGCAACTTCTTCACTATAACCTTAGACTGTCTTTGCCACGACATAGATATACAGAATGTGCTGCCAAATGGCAATGAAATAGTGACATGCTCTGATACAACATTACTTTCCTACCATTCTAATAATTGTTCTTTTGTCAAATATCTTCAAGTCAAATATCGTTTCATTTATTTTCCTTCAGAGTAATTACCATAGTAAAATTATATCCTGTGTAGGTATAAGAATGTAAGTATCGGCTAATGTGTAGGTAAAAACAGCAGCATTTCAACTATATTTTTTTTTAAATATTTCTTTTTGGGGCTCCACTAAACCATCGTATCACACATCATAAATCTAGAAGAATGGTGTCAAAACTGGAGAATTAAAATAAACTCCAATAAATCCCACCAAATTACCTATACCCTTCGTCATAAACCAACAACTTCCTGTCCTACAGTTTCCTTTAACAATACTCCACTTATCCCTGTTGAGCAAATCCGATACCTAGGACTCCAGCTGGACAAACAACTAACTTGGAATCCTCATACTAGACTGAAACGAAAAGAAACCGCTCGACGTTTCCGATTACTTCAGCGCCTACTAGACAAACGCTCTAATCTTCCAATTAATTACAAAAGACTCATATAATTGACTATAATAAGGCCTATTTGGACTTACGGAGTTAACCCTCCGAGGCGTCTGAAAAGAACGTGGCCTCGTGATCTATTTATGTAAATATATTATTAGAGTGCTACCAATGGGTAGTTTCTCAACAAGCGTTTTCATGTGGTTGTATTATTACTATGTGTACATTTACTAGTTGTATTTTTTTATAATACATTTGTAAATAAAAAAAATATAATAAAAAATATTTCTCGTTGGTCAGTCAGATTTTTCATTTTTTCCCTCAAAAAAAAACGAACTTAAAAATTCCTTCTGCCCAAATATATACAAAATAATAAGTAATATTATATGTAACTACTCGTTTATATCTGTTTTATTTTTTTTTAAAAAATTGAGAGGTGGTTACGTTTTTTAATTTTTTTTCAATCACAATGGTTCATTATTGAAAATAATAAACCAAAAATATTTTAAAATCGCGATATCTTTACTCATAGAACTTTGATTTCGATGAAACTTTCTTCCTTTTTTAGGAAATTAAAATACCTTTGAAACAGCTTATTACAATATCTACAAAAAAGTGTCTGCTTTTTGAGTTATTCGGAATCTAATTTTACTATCCCTCGTAACTTTTTTCTTGAACTTCTTTTCGTTGAAGTATGTTATATAGATAAATTTAAAGGGCATCGAGAAAAAGACTTTAGCGAAGTTTCATTGAAATTGCTACATTCATTTAGTGCGCTACAGTATATAGCAACGCAGGTTTTTCGGTCGCCATCTTGAAAGTAAAAGGCGGATAGAAATGTCTATGAAGGAGGATCATCCTCAGGTGACCTCTAATTATAAATCCAAATTTGAAAAAAATCGGTCCAGTAATTTCGGAGAAAATGCGCGGACGACACAAAAAACATTTTATTGGTTTTTCGAATTCTACGTACCCTGAAACGTAAAACCTCAAATTTTGAAAGGGGCTTAAGTTTTTGAATTTTTTGTTCGATCGCAATGGTTTATTATTGAAAATAATAAACCAATAGATTAAACTGTGATTAAATTAAACTCAGAAATCAAAGATTTCCCTCCCAACCATGGGATTTCCCTGAAAAGGGAACTTTTTTTTAACAAATTGGAAACTCTGATACTCAGGGGGTTAGAGAGATTTCCAAACAAAATGTTTTATTCTCTACAAAATTTTAGCAGTGGTCGTGAAAGTTTTCGTTTTCTTTGATATTGTTGGAACTAGATATGTATTATCGCCATTGACTTCCTTTCTGATTTTTTTTTTAGTTTTTGCTTTATCACGTCTTGAAAGAAACCACAAGAACGTCTGTGTACAATTTTATGCAAATGCATACTCAATTATAGCAAATTATTTTCCAAATATGTTCTAATATAATTCATTGTATTATTTCTGTATCATAATGAGAATTTTATTTTTGTGGCACAGTTGTTAATATGTCATTATATTATCTACAGATAAAGTCGTTTAATAGCTTCTATCGACCCATTGTATATAATCATTAGCTGTCCATCTTAATATGGTCACCAAAAACAGAAATTCAGAAATAAAAACATCATACATTGGTTTAAAATCCATCAAAACATCCATTTTATATAGATTTGAAAATTTCTAAGATATCTTTCTTATCATATTCTTATTCTAAAAAATATGTTATTATAAAATGAATTTATGAAAATAATGAATTATATTATATTATAACCTGTTTTGAATATGATAATATCACTGTGTGTATATATATATATATATATATATATATATATATATATATATATATATATATATATATATATATATATATATATATATACATATATTTTTTATTGGCATTACAGACTATGTCGATCTTTTGCCGCCTTAACAAGCTTGCTCCATCTCTGCCTGTCTTAGGCTGTTTCTTTTCAGTTATCTGCACTCATCTCTATTGCATCTTTGTCGGTTCTATCTATCCATCTGCTTTTTGCTCGTTCGCGTGGTCTTTTGCCTTCTATTAAGGCATTCAATGCTACGTAGTGGCTTCCAGATGAATTGCTACGAGCTCTCATGCCCCGCCCTTCTTAACCTCCGTACCTTCATATCATGGGATATTGATTGGCCAGTTTCTGTAAACAGTTCTTTATTGGATTTTCTGATCCACGTGTTAGTATTCTGATCCCAGATCACTCCGGTTAGTGTCCAGGTCCCACAGCTGTATATTATAACTGGCTTTATATAGCATTTTACACCCTTAATTTGAGATTTCTTAATATTTTTCGAGATTTCGATACATTTGAAAGGGAGAAGAATGCTCTGTGTTAGTTATACGCTGGTCTATTTATGACCGTTGGTCATTCTGGTTATTGTGGAGCCGAGGTATTTAAATTTTTCTACTCTCGGGAATGATTTCCCTTCTATGCGGATCCTGTTAGTGGGGTGGAATTTTCGGCTAATTATCATACATTTTGTTTTGTCTTAATATACTTGTAGGCCACAGGCGGATCTACGGGGGGGCTTTCGAGCGTTTAATTACATTTAATAGGACTTCAAGAACCACTTAAACATCATTTCGTATAGGTAGTTAATTTCTTTCTTTTTTTTTAATTAATCATTTTTATACTTATATGAAAAAAATCTTTCGGGCTGAAGCCCCCCCCCCCAAAATTAAATCCAGGATCCGCTAGTGTTGCAGGCCGATTTACACTGCCTCTCTTATCAGAGTCTTGGCTAGTTTCTTAATTTCCTCTTGTTTACTTCCAAGGACAGTTATACCATCTGTATATACAAGGATTTTATGATTCATTCTAACGTGGACCCCTCCATTTATCTGTGATGTTATTTTTATCACCAGCTGATATAGGTATTCAATAAAAACAGTTTAAAGGAATATTCTAGCAACTGAGAATATTCTCATGAAGACCAGCAGGTATCAATAAAACAATTCATCTAATTTTTGGAGTTAGAAAAAAAAAGATTTAGCGGATATCGCGAGTTTTTCCTTACTCGTTTGCGTAATCACGAACACTTAAGGGCATCCGTGTGCGCTTGGGTAAGCGGAAGGAATATAGCAAAATTAATATGGGACCACTTAGATACTGACCTGCACAATCTCCCCACATTATATCAACATCAGAATAACGATATTATTTGTTTTGCCCATCAATTTACCACTACAATTAGTCCAGTCAATAATTGATTATAGAAGGAAATGGCGGGGATACAATTTTTGACTTTGGGACATTGTTTAAACTAGTAAGGAGGTAAACATTCTAAAAGTCCCCACTCCTAGGTGGTGGGGATGTAGTAAGGGCGCCTAGAAAGTCATTTTTTAAGGTTTTCTCTTATATCAGAAAAACTATCCATCCCATCGACAAAGACATTCTATACAAAATTAAAGCTGATAACATTTTCAATATGATTGATTATATCACCGTGGAAGAAAGTTTTTAATAATTAATTTTTTTTTCGAAAATATATATTATTTTACTAGTTTATTTTCAACGGTTCAAAAGTTAGATCAATTATAACTTTAAATGTCAATTCTAAGAATTTGCAGACAAAAATATTTTTTTTAATACAATAATTTTACACCCATAGGATTATTTCAAGCACGAGGGATTCTAATAAAAACTAAGGAGATTTCAATTGACTCAAAATCCACTTTTTTGTTTTTTAATTTTAATTCTACACCTGTAACATCAAGCAACTATTCAAAAATATTCATTTTGTTATGAAGTATACGATTAACATTATTTTATATTTCTTTTAGCTAGATTTAGTTTGATCATCGTCCATTGTTGAATTTTTGAACAACTGTTTATTTAGACACATAATATTCTGTCTCATGGAAAATGATTATAGTGATAAATGAACACATTCACACCATATAAACAGAAAATATAAAAATTATTGAATTAGAATTATGTTTTTTTCTCACGTTACAACATGTTACTCCTAACTTTAATTTTAACACTAGAGGAGATAAACATTTTATAATTAAATATTTTTATATTTATAAACATAAACTATACTCTATGCATTTTGGTTTATTATTTTCAATAATGAACCATTGTGGGTGAACAAAAAATTCAAAAACCCGCTCTCAAAATTTGAGGTTTTACGTTTCAGGATACGTAGAATTCGAAAAATGAATACAATTTTTTTTCTAATTTGTCTTTAAAATTAGAGATCACTCGAGGATGATCCTCCTTCATCGACATTTCTATCCACCTTTTCCTTTCAAGATGGCGACCGAAAAACTTGGTTAGATTGCAGCGGATAAAAGAATGTACCGATTTCAATGAAACTTCGCTGAAGTCTTATTCTCGATGCCCTTTAGATTTATCTATATAGCATACTTCAACGAAAAGGAGCTGGGAAAAAAGTTACGAGGTATGGTAAAATTAGATTCTGAATAACTCAAAAAGTTTATGGAATTTACTAAAAAAAAATTGCTGCAGCCAATCGAAGCTATTTTGGGCTAGCAAAGTACTTCAAGATCAGACTCCTCTCTAACAAGACCAAGATTGGCCTATATAAGACTCTGGTTCTTACGTATGGGTCAGAGATTTGGGCCTTCACTAGAATTAGTGAGAATCTCCTTCTGGTGTTTGAACGGAAGATATTGAGAAGCATTATCGGACCGGTTCGAGAGAGAGGCACCTGGAAAAGGAAGAAGAACCAAGAACTATCAAGGCTGTACAGAAACCCTGATATCATCAAGTGGATTAAAATTGGGAGACTTCGATGGGCGGGCCACGTGGCGAGGATGAAAGAAGACGAGATCCCAAAGAGGACATTGGCTGAAGAGCTTCATGGCAGGCGAAGAGTGGGTAGGCCAAATGTGAGGTGGGCTGACTCCGTCACAGCGAACGCACACAATATCCTCGACGTTAGGAACTGGAGAGCTGCAACAACAGATAGAGCAAACTGGCGGAGACTGTAGTAGGAGGCCTAGACCCGGTAACGGATTGTTGCGCCAACTATGTATGTAGGATATGTAGCTACATATAAAATTATCTTTGAATACAGACTACAAAGAAAGTGCAAGGCCAAAACCAAAACCAATTTCGGGCAACTCTAAGTGGAACAACCTATCTTTTTCTTTTCCTATGTAAATACAAAGGTTTCCTTGCTTTTAGCTTTACTCAGATACTTTTAAATATATGACTAGATAGATTTATATGTAGGGTATTTATATTCTGTTATCAGAGTATTTTTATCGGTATGAGAAGTTTTTTTGTTTGTTCTTTTTAATACACTCATAAGGAAAATCATCTGAATTTATGGCAGGTAATTTCAGATGCATAACAGTCTTCTGTTTTACAATTTTGTTACTTTTTTTATAGTATAGTACCATTTTCCTTTTACATTTTATGATAACGTGGAGCAATGAATATTGTGGAGTTTTTCTCTAACAATAAGTCGATTAAGATATTGATTCAGTTACCTAAGAAGTCTTTTTTTTTTTTTATTATAAATAGCTTTACCCGACCACGCGCTGCTGTGGCTTAGCCTCGCAAAATGAAAAAGAAAGAAAATAGAAAGCACATGTGAGTAGATTAATAGCAAAGGACATCTGCCATGTATACAAAGTTAGGAAACAAATTTCTCATGATTCAAATTGGACATCTTAACGTTCTTTAATTTATTAAAGAATACATTTTTCGCTTTGATGCATTGTTTAGGAGTTATAGATAAAAAAAAATATATCGAAAAAAAAGTTTTTCCATGGTGGCCTGCGTTAGCAATTTTGTTTTTTACATGTCTAAATCCATATATACAAGTTGAAAAAATAAAAACTTTTCTCACATTTTTCGCAATGGATTACCCGTTTCGATCCTCAAATTACTGGCCTAATATTCTTTAAATCAGCCGCCATTTTTGAAAGCAGCGGCTCTGGAACGGCAGACAAAGTTCTTTTTACTCAGAATAACATACACTTTCGTAATTTACAATCAAACCTTCGCCTGCGATCAGGTCGATTCGACTTCAAGTCTATCAGAAACAGTCTGAGTTGAACTTATAAAACTAAAATAAAAAATTAATATAAATAACGTATAATACTATTGGCCTACGTAAGGAGAATCATACAACTTCTTCAAATGATAATTTCAATTACTATATTAATTATAAAATTTTCGAATCAATAAAAAAAAAAAAGCTGCTTGCCTGCCTTCGATAGTGAGGAAGCAAAAGGAAATGGCCTTTTCTGAAGAGAAAGTAGTAAATGTTTAAAACTCTATAACTCTGCAACAAATAGTCCGATTTCCATGATTTTTTTTTTATTTTGTCAGCAATTCAGGATTCTTACATATAAATATGGGTATTATCGGTTAAAAATTCTGTACTTTTTTAGTTGTCATCAAATAAAATATGGAATTCATCGTAACATTTTTCAGCTTGTTTTTGGGAAAGTATGTTATACACATAAATTAAAAGGGTTTCAAGGGGAAGACTTTAGCCAACTTTCGTTAAAAAGCCGTTTTGGCGCTACAGTTTATAGCGACACATTTTTTTGCGGCTTTGAACAGAAAAACGTTAGCATTTTTATTTTGTTTACATATATAAAATTCCTCGCGCGGGCTCATTACCGCGTATGGGGAGCGTCCCACGGGTGGCGGATGTGGGGATGGTCGGTGGAAATTCCTTGGAAGTTCCTCCCGGCTAAGTCCGATGGACTCGCTGACCAGCAATGAGAGGGGCCCTCCAGACTTGCTGGAGGGAGGGGACCTCCAGACTTGCTGGAGGTAGGGGCCCACCAGACTTGCTGGAGGGTGTGACGTAGGATTGAACGCCCTACTCACATATCTTTAGTTCACCAAACACCACAAAAAGTCATGGATCTCCCTAAGGTAAAACGCTCATTATCCGGAAGTAAACTAGTCCCCCGTTCGGGTCTCCGGGTGGGGACTGCTTTAGGGAATTCATGGCGCAAGTTGAAATATAGGGATTTAAATATTGGTACGTGGAACGTAAGGAGTTTAAACACAGCAGAGGGGCTAAAATCGGTCGCGAATGAGGTAAATGGGTACAATTTGGATGTCGTGGCTCTGCAAGAGGTTCGCTGGCCAGGGGAGGGCTCGATGAGGGAAGGGAAATACACTATTTGGTACGGAGGAAGCGGGAATCATTGTTTAGGCACCGGGTTTCTAATTAGGCGTAGATTACTATCCGCTTTGAGGGACGTACAATTGTTTAGTGATAGAATTTCGGTAGCTACATTTCAGGGACGTTGGTTTAAAATCGCATTAATAAACATACATTGTCCGACCGAAGACAGTGACGATGAAGTCAAAAGTGAATTTTACGATAAACTCGAATGGGTTTATGATAAACTACCACGAAACTACATGAAAATAATTGTAGGTGACGCGAACGCAAAGGTAGGAAGGGAAGAAGTTTATATTCCGACGATTGGTAAAGAAAGTTTGCACGAATATAGTAATGATAATGGGATCCGTCTGATAAACTTTGCCATCTCGAAAAACCTGATAATTAAAAGTACGACGTTTAAACATAAGGATATTCATAAATATACTTGGACATCACCGGATTCGCAAACACGAAATCAAATCGATCATGTCTTGATACAACACAGCTGGCAAAGCAGTATAATTAATGTACGGTCTTATCGCGGAGCAGAATGTGGGTCGGATCATGAATTAGTAATCGCGAAACTTCGACAAAAACTTAATATAAAAAAGAGAAAAGAAAATCGTTTCGATTTTGAGAATTTTAATTTGGAAAAATTAAAAAATCCATCAATTAGAAACCAATTCGAGCTAGATGTTAAGAATAGGTTTGAAGCTTTAGAGCTTCCTGACGAGGACCACGAGGATATTGACAAGTTATGGATAGAGATCAGAGATAATATTAAAGCGGTCGGTAACTCGTGTCTAGGAAAAAAGGAAAATAAGAATAACAAACCGTGGTTTGATGAAGATTGCTTAAACATGTGTGAAAAAAGAAAAGCCGCTAAATTAAAAGCTCTAAATAATCCTAGCGAAGACAATCTGGAATACTTCCGAATCTCAAAGAACGAAACGACAAAATTGCTCAAAAATAAAAAAAGGGAGTATCTTAAAAATAAAATAATTGAAATAGAAACTAATAGAATTGAAAATAACGTAAGAGAAATGCACAAAGGTATAAACAGATCACGTAAATATGTAGGGCCCGTAACGTCTGGAATTAGGGATGATAATAACAATATTCTGACCGATCCGGTGGACATATTGAATAAGTTTAAGGACCACTTTGACAATATTTTAAATACGGTAAATTATGATCTGTGTCCTCCTTCTGAGTACCAGAGTGCTGAACCATTAATAGAAGGACCAAGTAAAGAGGAAGTTGAAGTAGCTATCGGAAAATTAAAATCATATAAAGCAGCGGGAATCGATAATATTCCTACTGAACTAATTAAGGCATGCGGAGAAGCTGGAGTTTCTAAAATACATCGGTTGGTTAAAAAGATCTGGGTGAACGAGAAATTACCTGAAGAATGGAAAGAATCTATTCTTATTCCGATTCACAAAAAGGGTCCGAGGACGGATTGTAATAACTATCGAGGAATTTCACTGCTTCCAGTATGTTATAAAATATTCACTTTAATCTTAACCAGTCGAATCACGGAATACGCCGAGGAAATTATCGGAGACTACCAATGCGGATTTAGACGGAATCGTTCAACTATTGATCAAATATTTTCTTTACGGCAAATATTAGAGAAAAAATTGGAGTATAACGGTATTGTTCACCAGCTGTATATAGATTTTAAAAAGGCTTACGATTCTATTGACCGCCAGAAACTGTATAATATTCTAATCGAGCAGGGGATTCCAAAAAAACTAGTAAATCTAGTCAGGATGTGCTTGACAGAGACACTCAATAAAGTTAGAATCGGTAATAATTTGTCCGAAAAATTTGAGGTTCGTTCGGGCTTAAAACAGGGGGATTCTCTTTCGCCTGTCCTGTTCAATTTGGCATTAGAACATGCCATTAGGGAAGTAATGCGAACCGAGAAAGGGTTGGATCTGGGCGGGACAACATCCGTGCTGGGCTATGCTGATGATCTGGTACTGTTAAGCGAAGACGTTGAAACTATAAAACTAAATACGACAACGTTAATGAAAGCCGGTAAAGAACTAGGACTCGAAATAAACGTGGATAAAACAAAATATATGGTTAGCTGCAAAAATGGCGATACTACTGGTGATATCGATATAGATGGTAATATGTTTGAACAGGTAGATAAATTTAGGTATCTAGGTTCTACGATAACTAGAAAAAACGAAATTGAAGAAGAGATTAAGGTTAGACTGAAGGCGGGGAATTCTTGTTATTTTTCTGTGACAAAACTACTTAGTTCGCGCCTCTTGTCCCGAAACTTAAAAATTAGAATCTATAAAACAATTATCTTGCCTACAGTTCTTTATGGATGCGAAACTTGGCCGCTTACATTAAGGGATGAGCAGCGTCTTATGGTTTTTGAAAATAAAGTATTGCGTAGAATATTCGGACCGAAGAAGGATGAGTTAACCGGAGAGTTCAGACGGTTACACAACGCCGAATTGCGTGAGATGTATCCGGGTAATATAATTGAGGTAATTTCATCGCGGCGAATCAAATGGGCTTGTAAAGTTGTTGGGCTTAGTAACGATAGAATTCCTAAAAGGTTAATATTTGCTGTGCCGAATGGTAAGCGTCCGAGGGGAAGACCGAAGCGAAGGTGGGAAGATTGCATTAAAGCCGATCTGAAGGGACTGGGTTTGGACGGCGAACGGTGGAGGGAGGTGTGTAACAAGCGATTGGTGGTGTCGGCATCGAACCTTCGGGTTCGCTAAGCCTTATTATTATTATTATATATTATATAAAATTATCGTAAGACAGAAGTACTATGCCAGAAACCTCCCCAGGAGTGTACGGAACAACTTCCCAAAGTTTCATGGCGATCGGATGAATGGTTTAGTAATGCACAAAGGACAAACAGACAGACAGACAGACATACATTCATTTATATATATATATATATATATATATATATATATATATATATATATATATATATATATATATATATATATATAGATAGATAGATAAGTTATTATTATTAGCCAGATGTTTTTCTTAATTGAACAATCCTGACAGTGCAGTTGATAATATTGAAGTTCCATGTATAACTAGCAGAGATACACGGTTGAGCTGTACAGTTAATACCATCTCCACTCATGTTAATAGCTTCATGCAACCTGAAATTATCGCTAGTTCGATTAGAATTACATGACTCCCCTCCCCCCCCCCACCTCTCTCTATTAACTCAACAAAATTTGGCTGAATTTCATCTTCAAGATTCCTATTATGTCCGAATTTCATATCAATTTAACCCATTTTCACGTTAAATTTAATTTAATTTCACGTTGTATCACAACAAATTAAATCATTAATTGATTATTTTTTTCTGAAAACATCAGCTCTAAAATAGGATAAATAATAAATTTTAACATATTCAGACATTAAAATTATATTTTCTACAAAAATACTTTCAGTTTTATCTGTGTTTGTTATTAACATACTATTAACAATTCCAAGAAATAATGATGTCAGTTTATTCTGAAAACAATCTTTAAAAATAAATAAACAGAACTGATTGAAGCGGCTAAGGTTCACGACCAGCCATCCTAGGTGAAGACTATCTTCTGGTTTTTCCCAAAACCCGGTTACTCGGGATTTCCTAGGCTGTTGTTCAAATTCCAAAATAAACAGCTAACGGTCTTTAATAGAGGCTGAGACGAAAAATATGTATTTAACATATAAATTAATAATATATTTATTCTTAAAATATATATAATTCTTAATAGCATATTAATTATAGTTAAAGGTTGAATTTTCTAACTACATAATTTTTACTTTCACTTACCTATCTATATAGGTAATATACAGTAAGAGTAAGTATTGCGATGGTGAAAAATTTCAAATCTGAGTTTTCAATGGAAATACACATTTTGAGTCTCCTGAGTCCAAACAACTAAGTCCCACAAAATGGCCTGTGTGCGTGTGCGTGCGTGTGTGAAACTGATATTGCGTATTTAAGTTTTGCGATAAATAGGACCTTCAGATAAATAGAAGAGAAGAAGTAATACTGACAAGGCTCCGAATCGGCCACTCACGGCTAACTCATGAGCACCTAATGACAAAGTGGGGGACGCCCCCTCAGTGTCTCTGCTGCGGGGTCAATTTAACAATCAGGCACATTTTGGCTGAATGTTATGGATATGAAAATCAACGTAATGAAGTTGAATTGGAGAACGATATAACTGAAATTCTAAAAAATAATACCAAATTGGCAAAAAAAGTCTTTAAATTTCTTCAAATAACGCACCTTTACAACAAAATTTAAAATTTGCTGACTCTTTTTTTGTTTTAAATAGTTTGTGCTTTCAATTTATTGTTAAATTTAATTTCATCTAAAATCAATGTAAAATCAATATTTTGTAAGGGCTAAAATGACCCGTAAGAGGTTGAGGAGCCCCGTCATTGTTATAAATAAATACAAATATAACGATTTTGATTTAACTTTCTAGATCAGTATGTTATTAAGTGAGTTTTAATTTAAAGTAGGTTTTATCCTCATCCATGCAATAAGACAGGGTTTCAATGCTGATTTTTCAAAATGTCTTTCTCTAATTATTTTTATTTCAAATAATTAACCATTTCACATTTGGATCTGTTATAAAAAATGCTTAAAAGTATTTTATGAAGAAAATTTATTGGTAACTGAAGGGAAAATAGGAAGCTATACGGTATAAGCAATGTAGGAAGCTCTGCTGTTCAGCCGAGAGCGCCCGACTTTTGCCGATCCTTTTACGTTTACAGATACTCGGTACCCATCTGTACAGGGCTTTCATATTGTAAGTTTAACTTTTATGCATCACTCATCCATAATTTTTTTAAAAACGTGTTCACGCGTAATGTTGAGGATTTACTAATATCGTTAAGTTATTTTTTCGACGAGTTTCGTGATAAATGTTTCTGATATAACTGAGAATTTTTACGAAGTTCCATTTTCCACGCAATCATTAGTATTGTTTGATACTACACACAGTCGTAAAAGAAAATGGAATGTGTTACAAATGTATAAATTTAACTGATTCGATGGTCGAGAAAAACATGGAAATTAATTGTTTTAAATGGAATTATACCGTCTTTTTCACTTCGGCTTCCTATGAGAAAATACTTATCTACTCCAAGGTTAGTAAGTGAAAGTTGTGTGGTGCACGCACTGCACCAGTTTTTTTTAAATATGTTTAAATTAATAATCTCAAGAATGCTAGCACTAATGGGGAGGGGAGACAGCTAATTTAAGATTACGATATTATCGGAGGAGAGTGTGGTCAGAATTTTGTGAAAATTGTCTATTAATCTTATAGCTAATTTCGGTTAACTCATTATAAGGTTGAATGAACTCAGGAAGAAACTTTAAAACCACGATTCTCACCTTACAAACCACAATAATTATTTTATACAAGAAAGTTTAATGCACCGAAAGAAAATGTATACCAGATCTATGGATCATTGGATACCAAGTCCATCCGCTGCATTATTAATTTAACAATATTCACTTTTAGGAACATTAACAATTGCCTTCCGAAGTTTAAAAATAAATGTCAACATAAGCTCACTATTCTCTTTGTCTCTTTTGGTTCTTATGAAGACATCGTCAGTTATTTCTTGGAACAGTTATTATTGGGGAGTCACAGAAGCGATATCGGAAATTCCTATTGAGTATCTCAACCTACGTTATGTTGTTTATTACATATGTACAAAAATACAGTAAATAAACAGGTGTGAAAAAGTCTTCGAACTACAAAATTTTTTTTTAAATGGCAAATTTTTCAATTTAAAAGTATTTTTATCTTCTTAATTGTAAACTGAGTTAACCTTGCAAACGTTGTAGACGTATTATATATATATTTAAGATAGCATTATTTTCAATTAACAAGCCAATGGATCAATTTATTGTGGTGATGTGTTTTTATCCAATATATAATGCTGCCTTATTAGTCATTGGTAGAGACCCCTTTTTATCGTATTATTAATATCCGCCTGAAACTTCATAAATAGTTTCATCTCATCGTAACCTTCAACTATTTCATTTACCAAAACTCTTGGAATTGGGGCATTTTCAATCTGGAGGGGGGCAAACTTTGTCTATTTAATAAAGTACTAACAACTCGTAAATACCAATTTGCTTTCTACTTCGATCGTTAGATAATTTGATCACAAAATCGAGAAAAAAGGAGGCTTTAAAAAATATTGAACCGTTTATACTATATAACCTCGTTATTTTGAAAGTTTAGGGATGTAGGTCACGCCAAACGGCTCAATATTTTTGAAGGCCACCTCTTTTTCTCAATTTTGTGATCAAATTATCTTACGATCGTAGTAGAAAGCAAATGGGTATTTACGAGTTTTTAGTACTTAATTAAAAAGACAAAGTTTCCCCCCTCCAGATTGAAAACTCCCCAATTCCAAGAGTTTTCGTAAATACAGTAGTTGTAGGTTAAGATGAGATGAAACTATATACGAAGTTTCAGGCGGATGTTAATGATTCGATAAAAATGAGTCTGTAGCACGGACTATATTGTTTAAATTTCAAAACTGTTTAAATTTCACTTATCCACTTCAGTCTTTACTGTTTACTGTTAACAAGACCTGTTGTATAAATAAACTCTAGAAAGCTGAGTGTGTTTGTGAAAATTGTTTGTTTTTATTGAAATTCTTCGTTTTTTTTTTTTCGGTAATTTCATTTAACATTTCATATTTTATAATTGCTTTTTGTTTTCTATTTAATGTTACTTTTATTTCAGAAAATACTTTACTTACATACTTTTCACCAACCTAAAATTATAATTTTACATCAACGAGTACTCACAATCAGAGACATTCAAAAATACGTTGAAGTTTAGCCTATATAACCTCGTAATTTAGACATGTTGGGAGAGGAGGTAAAAATAAACGGTCCAATATTTTTGTAGGCCACCCTTTTCCTCGATTTTGTGATCAAATTATCTTACGATTAAATTGGAAAGGGAATAAGTGTTCATGAGTTTTTAGTACCTCATTAAATAGACAAAGTTTACTAATCTTCAGAATGAAAACACCACATTCTCAGAAATAAAAAAGTTCTAGATTTCAAAAAAAGTTTTAAAAAACTTTTAAAAGTCGATGAAGCCATTCACGATGTATTGGAAAGATGTTAATAGTTTGACAAAAAGGTGTCTATACCGCACAGCATTAGACTATAACTACAAAATTAATTCAACTAAATCTAGAAAAAAAAGTAAAATATTTGTAGATTATCGTCCAAATAATTCGTTTTTTTTTTGTTTTTTCGCAATATTAGCTAGAGAAACTTCCTTCAAAATGGGTCGGTCAGTGAATCCTAACGGGCGAGTTCAACTGATCAGGAAACAAATCCTCATTTACATACTAATCGATAAACTTTTATCATTTTTTTTTCCAAACCAGTTTTTTTACACTATTCGAATAGCGTTCCTATTTTAAATAATGTTTTTTTTACCTTGTAATGTTAAAAATTTATGTCGTTTAGGATTTCGTTATAAGGCTTGGCGAATTAGAGAAATACCAATGTCGATAACATAAATAATAATTGCTTGTATACTTCGGCGTCCCTGGGCTAGGCTATGACGTCATCTTCCTCTTAAAAAATAATAAATTTATTTCTTCAGCTGTTTTATGCATTATATATATATATATATTATATGCTAAGTGGGGAGTGGGGTTGCTCAGTGGTAGGGCACTGAGCTTCCAATGCAAAGGTCTCAGGTTCGAACCCCCCGGCTCATAGCAGAAAATTTAATTATCTGTTTCATAGGCCATGGGGCGACCCTGGGTTGATAGTCCCTCCTGGGGCACACCCAGCCTCTATAAAGTGGGTACCCTTAATTAAATAATTAATTAAGGGGGAAAACCTGGCGGTTGAGCGTGATCTCGGTCAAATCACCTCCTTGCACAACCGTTGACCTAGAAACAGTACTTTCCCTAAATAGTACTGAACCCCAGACCCTTCATGGGTTGTAGTGGTACAGTTTTTTTTTTTTTTATATGCTAAGTATGCATTACTTAAATTTTATTTCATTCAATATTTCTCTTATACAGTTGCTTTTTAATTAGGCAAAAATTAATTATTTCAATACATTTTGTATTTTTTCTAATTTCTAACAAGCGCCGAGCTCATAGTTGGCGCCCTCGACGGACGTCCATTATCTCCAATCCCGGTTGCCCCATCTTAAGGCACTGGTCCAAATATCATAAGAAACAAATTTTCAAATTTAAATCTAACATAAGTGAGGTGTGGTTTGTCAAATCGAAACAAATGCCCCAAATTTCTAAGTACAGCTGTCCTTGGATGCAGTTTGATTGACTTTTATTGCTTCGTTACTATGGTGATGTTACAAAACCTAATCCTTTCCTCAATAAACGGTCTACCTAACAGTAAAATAATATTTCTAATTGGAACGATAGCTTTTAAAATAAGCACGTTCTAACTTTCATGCTTTAGTGTGTATATATATATATTTAGTGTGTTGTAAACCATTTAATAAACGTTGTGAGTACTTTAGTTACCATTTTTGAACTTAAGTTTCCAGTAAAATCTTCACTGATCGTTCTACGCTACAGGTAAGGAAAAGAGTTTAAAAAAATCCTTCAATTATGATCAGTTTCACTAGCGGATCTAGAATTTAATTTGGGAGGGTGTCTTCAGCCCCTTACAAATTAAATTTTTTTTTTCACATATATAACGATAATTACTTTTGGAAAAAAAAGAAAATATAAAATAGATATAAAATGGTGTTTGAGTGATTCTTGAAGTCCTATTAAATGTAATTATACGAACTATAATACTTTTTTAATATTTTTTTTTTGAAAGAGATAATTTTTTAAATATTTTTTTCATAAAACATGGTGACATTTTACTATTTGGGGAGGGGGGGAGACCAAATTCCATTTCCCGTATATCAGCCTGTGATCGGTTTAGTTATAGCGTTCATCAAGTGAAACTTGTGCTATTTCGGTCTTCAGGAATTCTGGTTAACACTAGAGAATTCCTAGCCCTAATTATCTTACCTACTAAATATATCTTCGTAGTCTTTCTCTGAACAGCAGTACTGTTCTTTGTATGATAAATTAAATATCTAGATTATTATAAATGCAACTCTTTACTAACCTACTGAAAAAAATATAGTGGAAAGAAGCTACTAACTCTGAGCCTAAGTAAAATAAACCTTGTCTGCCATTCTAGAGCCGTAGCATTCGAAAATAGCCGCTGATTTAAAGGATATTTGCCAGCAACTTGAGTTCGAAACGAGAGAAAATTTGCGAAAAATGTGGTAGAAGTTTTTATTTTTTATGCTTTTGTATGTTAGTGCAAACATGTAAAAGACGAACTCAGGAAGCCTTTTTGTAGCAAAAAAAAAAGAAAAAATGGATTTCTTAGAACTTTCTTTGGTTTTTTTTATCTATTAACTCCTGAACGTTGCACCAAAACGAAAAACTCGTCAAAAAATTAAAGAAAGTTAAATTGTGCGTCGAATGAGTAAACTTTATAATTTGGTTAACAGATATAATCGAAAACCAAGATCAGCAAACGATATTTTTTACTATAAATGATTCTGGGTTTGGAAATCAGTTCTCTAAATGAAAAAGTTGTAGAGCTTAATGTGGTATTTCTTGAAATTAGGAAACTCCCGATGGCACAATTAGTTGATATTTAATAAGGCTGTGTTTAATTCTTCACCATATTTATTTTAATTTATATAGGTACGTTTCGGCCTGTAAGCCATTTTATCCGACCATGCTTTTTGCATATAGTCCAAAGTCTGATTGGACTCTGATTCAATTAGACTTTGGACAACATGCAAAAAGCATGGTTGGATAAAATGGCTTGAAGATGCCTTACCGGCCGAAAAGTAGCTATGTAAATTAAAATAAATATGGTGAAGAATTAAACACAGCCTTATTTTTTATATTTCGACAGTATGGGTCTTTATTCTACTGAGTTATTCTTATTTAGAATGTTCTATATGCAGTATAGATCTTTTTTCTATCCCTCACCAGTAATGAATTTTGTTCACGAGATGTCAAAAGAATAATCAAATAATTTCATGAAGAAGTGACGAATCCCAATTCGAGATATTTTGGCCAATTAGGTTATCTGAGCATACAATTAATTATTTAAGTAGAGTGGTAAGTGAAAGTTGTGTGATGCATCGCTCCAGATTTTTACTTTTATTTTAACTTTATTTTATTATTTATTTTTCTTTGTCATAATGCTTATTTATCTTTTTTGATCAGTATGAAATCGATTTAATAATTTTATAACTTCGTCTTTGGTTTGTTTTATAATTTTCGAGTTTTATTTTCGTCGTTTTAATTATCAAACCGTTCCAACTAATTGACATAATTATTTATTATAGTATTTCAACTTTAAAAATCGAACCTGCATACTTTAGCGAGGGAATTAGGTACAGCATTTCATCCTTTCTGTAATGGGCTGTTATTCAAAATCGTATCTGAATGCGACGCCGTGGCATAGAGAGGCGAAAAGAAAAAAATAGTGTCGAAAACCAAATGATAACGAGCTTTATAGAAGATATGTATTAAAATATCTCAGAAACTAAAAATTGGATCTGCATACTGTAAGCGAGGAAAATATTCAACATTTCGTCCTCTTTATGAAATGAGCTATTATTTATAATCTATATTTCATATTATTTATCTCGCCTCGTTGATGTTTTCACTTTTATCGTGTGGTATAAAGTACACACCTTATTATTTTTTTCGTCATTTCATTTAGGGTTTATTGACACAGTGCTATTTAAACAGTTAATGCATTGATGACACTCTTGCACTGTCAAATATTTGTATCATACTAAACAACATAAATTACTGAAATGCAGAAGTGGGGATAAAAAGGAGTAAGAAGGAAACAGGTGGTGGGAGAAGGAATCCAACCAGCTTGAGGTCAAGACATAAATGTTGGAGCAGTTCTTGTTCTCATGAGGAACGGCAATGGGACTTAGTATTCGGTTTGGCTTCGGCCAGCTTATTTTATTAGTGTTCCTATCAGGTAAAGATTTTATATTATTATTTAATTTGTCAGCACGTATAAGTTCCAAAAACATATTTTTTTTTAAATCGGAATAATGAAATTGTAACATTTACCGAAAATTCGAAACATTAATCCCGCCAAAGAACCATAACGAAAATCGATTCTTTGAAATCCATATATACTCATTAGTCTTTATTGAATATATCATGATGGCAATGGCTTTTTAAAATATGATTGCTAAAAGACTGATGATTTGTTATCAGTGACTGAAGAATTTATTTATATAATGTTTATCAGCCATTTAAGTTTTTCAGTCATTATTTCTTGTTTATATTTTAAAGACATTGAAAAAAACAAAATCAAGGTCAGCTGGTTTCCTGAGGTTTAACTATAATTGATATATCTAACTTAAAACTCAGGTGCACATCATTACAATATATTCCATAAAAAAAATGTATATATTGATTTTATTGTATATGTATTAAATATCACAATTTAGGATTTTTTATTGTGTAAATGTAGTTGACTCAACAATATTAGTTTTAAAGTGCTGCTTGATGAATTATCAATCTTTCAAAATGTTTTTATTAATAACATTATTAATATTAAAAACAGAATTATTTTTGACAAACTTGTTTATCTTAAAAATTACCAAAAATATTGTAATTCATCTCCAAGAATAAACAATTTTTATGAACTATGATAAAGAATCAAACATATTAAAACATTGAAATTGACTGCAGTATATAATATTTGGATAGATATTTTGGCTTAACAGTCATATTAACAAGTAAATATATATAACTGAGAGAAATAAATAAAAAAAATAAATTATTTTATTATATATTTAAGCTCACCATACCAGTTATAATAACAAGTATACTTATTATGTATACAGAACATTAAAGCCAAACCAGAAGTCTGATAAACAATCATAGTTTAGAAATATTCATTTTTCCACAATCAAATATCTTAATTTTCAAGCTATCAAGTAGTTCGAAACATTGACAATACCATATTGTGTTTATATTTAATTAATAATTATTTCAAACATATTTCTGAAATTAAAACAAACAAAGCCATTAAAATTTATGTGATTTTTGGTACAGAATGAAATTTTCCATAGTGGTTGAAATGTATTAATTAATTGAATAAACATATGAAGTTGACTATTTTTACTATAGTGAAAATTTGGAGGAATTGTACAAATGAAATTAAGCAAAAATTCTTCTCTGATTTTTTTTACACTAGTTTGTTTGATTTTTATTTAGAAATAACTTAAATTTTATGCTTATACACATTGATTTCTTGTTGTAGAAATCAGTATTAACATAACTCCGACATTTTGTTTGTTTATTGGGTTTCAGTTAACAAGAAAAACGTGTAACTTTTCATGGAGTGGGCTAAGATCATCAACATTGTGAGGGTTAAGTTTTTATAATTTCTTGTTGGGCCGATAATCATTTTTTCCCTCTCAGATCTTGATCAACTTTTCAGTATGATTTTGTAAGCATGAAAATATTTGCTTTGCTATTTTAATAAGATCATTTTTTTTCCCTATCAGTTCTCACTCATCAAAATTAAGTTTAAGAAAATATGTAATAATAGTTTGACGATTGTCATATAAAAACTTTTTTGTTTTAATTATGTCAGGAGTATCAAACCTACTTTAATTAAAATATTCGAGATTAGTCAGGTTATTTCTTCTTCTTGTTGTTCTCCCTTTTACTGCAGCTAAGTCCGTAGAGCTTGAACTTTAAGTCGCGGTCTTGTACCATCTCTTTGCTCTTTTTCCATTACAGACATCATCTGTCGAAGGCCACTTTCAATCCTTCATTCAAAGTCTTCCTGGGTCTTCCTTGGGATCTTTTTTCTTCTCTTTTTAAAATAAAACAATTTTCAGACATTTGAGACACATGTCCAAACCACCTCAAGTGATTTTCTTCTGTTTCCTCTATTGGCGGTTAGTCATATTATTTAAAAAAGATAAATATTGTTTGAGATAAATATCTTATGTATGAGTTACAGTAATATATATTTACAATTTGGTTACATTTTAATAAAAAATAAACAAAGAAACATTTCCTCATTGTTATATTTATACTAATTGATAACAATTTTTAAATTTCAGTAGTTAAAAACCTTTTTTATTTTACTTAATTTACTTGGCTATCGTTATTTATTTGTAAATTTCCAAATCCAAGAACTCTATTCAACCATATTATGGTTTAAATCTGACATTGTTACCTCAGTTGAACTTGTGCGGTTCTGAATTCACTTGAAATTTATCTTATTATTATAATTTTGTAATGATTAAAAATTAACAGTGTTGATGTGTAAAAAAAAATATATTTATATATCAGGTTAGATACAAGAGCATTGAATAACAATTGTATTATCATTTGTAGCTTCTGAATCTGCTAGATTAATTGGCTGCTACAAGGAGATCTCAAATGAGGCCCGCCTGTTAAGCGGTGCTCAACAGAACTTTAAGAATACTCTTACACCTGAAAAATGTATTTCATTCTGCAAGGGTAAAGGTTTTCTCTACGCAGGATTACAGTACAGGTAAGATTCTTTTGTTAATTAATTTAATAATAAAATAAATTATCCATTTAGTCCGAAATATACCCTTTTAGAATAACAATTATGGCAATAATTGATCGGCTTTAGGGTTAATAAAATTTTACCTGTATTTATGTAAGATTATACTAACCTTTCACTCACCAACTGTCCTCTAGAAAGATGATTTACAATTAAACTCTTATTATAACTTCAAATAAATATATAATGGCATTTATGTTTTATTTTTATTTTTATTTCAGCTATGAGTGTTTTTGTGCCAAAGATAGACCTTCATTTATTCACTCAGCTGATAGTTCTGACTGTAATTCAAAATGTGATGGTGACAAAACAAAGATTTGCGGAGGTGGTTTGAGATTAAGCGTTTATGATTTAGTCGATAAACCAGTTAACTATGTGCAACCTAACTACGTCGGTTGCTACGCCGATGAAGGAGGCCGAAGAGCTCTCACAGGGAAAGTTGCTCCTGAGTCCCAAGAAATGACTCCAGAATTATGTGTCGGTTTCTGCTTTAGAAATGGATATCGCTATGCAGGACTTCAGTACAGGTTAAATTACTACTTAATTATCTACTTTAAATTTGATGAACAATTTTAATGGCAAAGCCACCGGGCCAAGACCTAGATAGGATTGTATTGCCATTGGAAAAAAAAAAATTTAATAGAAAACATTTAATCATTTAAGTCTAGAGTTCAAATACGTTTAGAATATAGTTAATATGGTTATCGTTGATAAATAATATGTTAGAGATGAGTATATAGTTGACTGTTGAAATTATAAGAATGAAAAATGATCAGGATGTGCAGTCAAATATTTCGTTATTGAGTTTGCCGACATTTTAACCCAAACATGTTGGTCGAAATATCAGCAAACTCAATAAAGAAATTTTTGATGTTACGACCATTTTTTCATCCTCATAATTAATATACTGATACATTCACTTTTGGTACATAAATTACCTGAATTCTATACAAATATGTTATCTTATTAATGTATTTTTAGGAATCAGTGTTATTGTGGAGAAGAACCTCTCGGTCCTAGAAGTAGTGAAGGAGACTGTGATATGGAATGTGCTGGTGACTCGAGATTTCTCTGTGGAGGTGGTTGGCGTAACAGTGTCTACCAAACATCGATTCCAAGTTAGATTTTGTTTAATTTTTTTTTTTATGTTTCTGGACCATCCTATACTATGAGTAATATTTTATTATACTAAAAAAATTGTTTACTTTGTAAACAAGTGTGTTTTGTTGTTTTATTTATATGAAAATGAAATGAAATTAAATGAAAATATTTTTTTATTATCCTGGGACTGTTGTCCCTTTAGGACAAATTACAGATACAGAAAAATGCCTGTGTGGCCATACATAAAATTAATTATTTACATTTATTATTAAGATTAAGATTTTGAAAAAAGAATAATACGAAAATAGAACTATTACACTAAAAACATTCTGATATGTATAATACAAACGTGGGAAAATGAAATAGCATAAGTAAAGAAAATCATTTCTGGGGGAACTTTAAAAGTTCTCTTATCTACATTTCATTATCAATCGGGTTGGGAAAGGAGTAAGTGGTTAAAAAAGAGAGATTTAAATGAGGAAACTGATTGTACATGTCGGATATCGTCTCTGCTATCTCCTTCCATATAAATCCCATCAACTCCTGGTTTCCTCCCTTGTGTTCCCCCACTTCGACTATGGCTGTCTGGTGTACGGCGGATACTCGGGAGAATTTGAGGCCAAACTTAAACGCCTAATGAACTGCGCAATACGTTTTCGTTTTCAATATGCTGCAATAAATTTATTTTATACACTTTAAAGTAATGGTCGCCCCTCCAAGTTTCTTATCCTGTCCCTAAGTCGGGCACTGCCGTTCTCCAATATGATTAAAATACTGGAAATGCGCTTTAATGACTGTAAACAATAGAATAGAATAGAAAATTAAACTTTATTCTGGGACTAAGTCCCTTTAGAATAACAATGATGAGTTAATACAAAGCAAAGTAC
Organism: Nezara viridula; assembly: GCA_928085145.1. Lineage (NCBI taxonomy): Eukaryota > Metazoa > Arthropoda > Insecta > Hemiptera > Pentatomidae > Nezara > Nezara viridula. Next base: position 147,248,376 of record OV725080.1, on the reverse strand, counting down.
AAATCTGCCCAAAAACTAACTTCTAAAAATTTTAATATTATATACATTATTTAAAAAGTATGTAACCAGTAAAAAATAAAAAATATATACAAATGAACATAAAATCTTCTCAAAATTACTTAATTGTGATGAAAAAAAAAAAAAAAAAAAAGAAGAGAAATTACATATTTATATATACATAACTATACAATTTATAAACAATAGGCTATCTAATAGAAAACTAACTTAATACAAAATGAAATAATATCTACAGTGGTTTATATAATAATATGCAGACACTAAGATAAAATAAAGTCTTACGATACTTGTGGTGTAATGGGAAAAAAAAAAAATAACTAAAAGGAACTATTTATATGTACATTCTCATATTGGCACACCCAAAGACAAAGATATAAAATATGAACATATATACCCGGAAAAAAAAAAAAAGCACAACCTGAGGAGAAGAGAAAAATAAATAAATAGTAAAAATAATAGTCAAACTAGGTGACAAAGATCATTGCTGTTTTATGTTAAAACTTAAACAGTAGGCACCATTATTTACTTCACACAAATTCAGTTCATAAAATGAAATTTATGGTGGTAAATCTTCTGTTTGGGATGTAAGGTGATATTGGAAAAGGTGGTATTTGAAAGTTGACAGGGAAGAGGCATGACGGATGTTATGTGGCAAAGAATTCCAATAGGAGACGGAACGGGCTAAGAAGGAACGTTCATAGGTTTTTGTCCTGTGGAATGGAATGTAGAGGTCAGAAACACGGGATCTCGTTTTTATTGAGTGGACTAAGGGTTTAGGCTGGAGGAGACAACAGATATAGGAAGGGTGCTGGGAGTTGATCGTTTGGTATAAGAAATTTCCAAGGAAGTATAGGCGGCAGGAAGAGGGGAAGAGCCACTTTGACTCGGCATATAGGTGGGACACATGAGACCATCTCGAAGTGCCGAAGACGAATCTTAAAAAACAGTTCATGATTCTCTTCAGTCTGTCCTCAAGCTCCAACGAGAGGCCACCGTATACCACACAGCCATAGTCAAAGTAGGGGAAAATCAATGAGGAAACGAGGAACCTGCGGATAGGTTGTGGGAGATGCTGACGAGAACGATGAAATAATTTAAGAGTACCAATAGACCTTCTGGAGATTTGAGCAATATGGGGTTTCCATGATAGGTTTTGATCAATAGTAATTCCTAAGTTTTTTACAGAGGAGGTGAAGGAGATTGGTTGGTCATTAATAATCAAGGAAGGATGGGTGGAAATAGATCTAAGGAGGGAGTTGGATCCTATAAGAATGGCCTGAGTTTTCGTTGCATTCAACTTTAATTTATTCAAGCTTGCCCAGGCACTTATCCTATCTAGGTCTCTCTGAATATTCGTAAACGCTTCTAATAACTCAGTGGGCGGAAAGGAAAAATAAATTTGGGAGTCATCAGCATATAGATGGTATGAACAATGGTGGATTGAACTAGGAAGGTCATTGATGTTAGAATTAAAAAGGATAGGAGAAATGCTTGAACCCTGGGCTACTCCATGAGACAAAGTGAGGAAAGAAGATAAGGGTTGATTCGGAATACTAACGCCTTGAGTCCTGTGAGAAAGAAAGGATTGGAACCATTGGATAGAACTATTGGATAGAGATTTTAATTTATATTTAATTATAATATACAATACTTATGATAGCTGTGATATTATAATACACTGCAGATTTCCAGATTGATTACAAATGAAGAAAGGTCTGTGCTTACATATTTAGCTGTATGAATACCTACTATAAGGTTTTAACTTTGGCATTGAATATATAGTTACGTTATTTCTGACTGATATCTGATTCATCTCCATCTTATTTTATTTTATTTCTTATCCATCTTATTTTTATTCCAGCAATTTTTTTTTTCACTTTTTAAAAAATCCTATAACTATAATATAAAAATTATTAACTGATTTTTGAAATTTGATTTTTAGATGAAAGCGAACAAGGAAAGCTTATAGGCTGCTTCATTGATAGTCAAGATTTAAGACTTCTCTCTGGATTTCACCTTGATTTACCTGAAACTAACAGCCCGAGGAAATGCTTGAATATATGTAAACAGCTTGGTTATAGTTATGCTGGAGTACAATACGGGTAAGGTTTTATTTATTTTTTAATTTTTAAAAATTTTTAATTTGTCAGATGTTCTGCTTTCTTTTGTTAAATTCTTCGTACTTTATCACAAACTGAAAGCAATTTATCCTAAATTTTACAATAACTCAGAAGTCTTGAGTAGAGTACTTGAAGGGTTACCTGATTTTGGAATGAAAGGTATTCTAAGAAGTTTAATCATCACATCCAGCGATTCGAGTTTTACTGCAAAAACCATAAAAGGGTTAGGGTGGAAAATAATTATGATATGCTGCCAATAATCATGTTTATTAATTTTGCCGACATTTTGACTGAAGTATGTGTGAACCCATTTCTTTTATAGCCTGCAAAACATTGTCCTGATGATGACGCACTTGTTTGGATTGAAACGTCAGCAAACTTAATAAACACAATTATTTACTGCATATCCTGTCTAATTTTCATCCTTACAGTTTTAATAGTCAACTATACACCCATCCATAAAATGGTTAAATTCACACCATAAAGATGTTGAATGTGCTTGGCTGAAATTAAAAAAATTAACCTGTCATTAGACACCAATAAACGTGATAATCTTTGAGATCCTTGCATATTTTAAAACATCCTTCATAATTAAGGGGTTTATCTTCTGGTATACAATACCGAAAAATTCCATTATCAAAATTATTTATAATGTCCATAGTTATTATTCATAATATAAAGCATATAATGTAGTAGAATCCTGTTCATTAAAAATAGATTGAAAACTAACCCCATCTGGAGAGAACGGGACGGCCGAGCAAGTTGAGGCGTGGGTCCCAGAGTGCTAGGTTCTGAACTTTTGGGTTCGATTCCCACCTGTGTTGGTTACTTTTCATTTCTCGGCAGCCCTCAGAGCAAAAAGGACCATGATAGGCTAGTCGGACTAGTTATCTCCTCCCTCCCTCTACCCTCCCCCCACCAGTAGCGGCTCCAATAACAGTAACCCCATCTGGACTACTAAAACTGAACAATTAAATGGAATTTGGTATAAAATGAACAGGAAGGTAAATTTTTGGTGTAGTGTAATCTATTAATGTTAAAAAAGTTGTTTTATAATTTTATTTTTTCAAATATTTAAAATTTGAATGATATATCAATTATACTTTTTTTTTTCAAGCTCTTAATTTTTTTTTTAAGAAAGTTTGAAATTTATATGTTTGTTTTCTTTTGAAATAGTATTGAATGTCACTGTGGTAACCGGAAACCTGAATCAGAAAAGGAGACAAATGAAAATCAGTGCCTTTCTTCCTGTCCAGATGGCACCCGAAGATGTGGTGGAAACTGGCGGCTTCTTATCTATTCTACTGCTTCAGTCCCGCAGCCAGTCATTAGTGGTATTATTCCTATTCGTGACTCAATTAACTCAACTGTTATTTTAATTGTTAATCAATAAGTACATTATGTTAAGGATGTAGACTTACGGCATGTTAATATTAATTCTGAAAAATAAAATGGAACCCTTCAGAATAGGAAGAAGTTGAGGTTTATTTAGTATTATCGAGACTATTACAATAAAAAAACTAGGTCTAAATAATTATAATATATTTAACAATAACTTTTTGAAAATCATTTTATATAGAGGAGTTATCATACCTGTGTGAATCCTTAATTCTCTGTATCTCGAATAAAAGTATTATTTCAGTCGAGACACATAGAACCTAACTTCTATTGTCCATGCTTTAGTCTAATATAATAGGTTGCTATAATTTTTATTGATAAAGTTCATCAAGAAGGTAAAAACTGCTACCACCAATATATACCACCAAATAAGTTCCTTCTTGGTCAGATTCATTTCATGGTTCGACTCGAAAATACAGATTTATTGTCATAACAGCTCGGCAAACACAGTAACAATTTTAATTTGTTACATAAATATTTTCTAATTGAAAATTCTTGCTTCCTTTTTTTTTTTAAACAATAAATGAAGGTTAATATTTGATTTATATAAATTAGACTATTCATTGATCTATGCTCTTGTATATTCTCTTAAATTTAGTTTATTTAGAGTTGTTTTTTTATTTAAATATATACATTTTAGTAATTATTTAGTAATTATATAATTACAGAAGTAGATACACATGCATATATAATTATTAAAATAACAAAGATATATAAATAATGTAATATAAATATAACAAAGTGTTATAAAGATTATTTCACAATTTTGGTACTGGATAATAATAAAAGGGTTCTGCATGAAAATTCAGAATATTAATAATAATAATACTTTATTTTTGATATATTAATAAGTTGAATAAAAAAAATCTTAGTTTCTTTATTTTTTAAGTTGTAAATTTATCTCTTTACTAATAACTTGATTAAATTGATCTTTCTTTACTAATAATAGCAATTTAGAAATCGGTTAAAACCCTCTATACAAATTGAATGTTTTGTGAATAAAATTTTCTATTTCGCTGTCTTGTTTCATTTTGTTTTTTAAAATCTCTTGAAAAAAATGAAATATACAAGCATTTTATGGGAATCATATTATTACCTAATCATATTAATAGATTTGATCTTTCAGTTAATATAAATTACAGCTAGTGTTCAAGAAATCTTTATCTTAATAAATTATTGTTAAAATTCATTCCAAAATTATTTTGTAATAGTTCTCATAAATTTGAATAACAATTTTTTTTTTTCATTTATTAGATTACCTGATCTTGTGATCATGTTAGCAGTTATGTGTTGGCTACATGATGTATTATGTTTTAAAAATTAGGGACATTATTTTTGTTTGAAGTTGAAACTGACATTTTGTTTATAATGTGCATGAATTTCCAGTAAAACATTTCTTGAATTACTTTGTGGAATAGCTTCAATCATTCATATTTTCTTCTTTCTTGAATAGGTACATTATTTTTCTTCTTTTCTTTTTATAATTTTTTGTGGATTTATTTTATTAATTGATGAAATCATCATATCTAAGATTTAGTGTAAAAATATTATTATTTTTAGTATTAAGTTTTTCTTGATTATTATTTTTTTTTTTTTTTAATTTATCCTTTCTGTATTCTTTTATTAGATAAATCAATATGCTGTCAGTTAGCAACTCAACAAAGTTGAGCTGCTTTATAATTTTATTGTACTTCTCCCTTTTATTTAGTAAAGAATCTAATTTAACTCTGTTTGAGAATAAAGATATTTTTCACCATCTTTTATGAGAGATTTAATAATTGAATTGCTACCTTTCAGTCACCTGCTTATCATTTCTTTAACACCATTTTTCATATTTATTTTTTAACACTATGCTGTCAGCGTTTACTATATTAATATATATCTTGAAAATTTCTTCTTTTTGCACACACTTTTTACATATCATTCTATCTTGAATTTTAGCACACTTATTCTTATTCCTTCCTTAAGAAATGCTAAAAAAAAGATTAGTTTCAATTGAAAAAAAATCACTTACTTGTTCCTCAACATCTCTCTAGACTATACCCATGATGAAGGCCTGCAACTTAGGCCAAAACTTTAGGACACGTAAAAAAACTAAATTCTTACATCAATTAAATCTACAAAAATAAAACAAATCATTATAACTATTTACTGAACCATTTTTGAAGGGACTTCAGTGACTTATTTCTAAGTGGTGAACAACATGAACTGTTTGAGATGAAGTCTTCGAGGAAATGGAAATCGGAAGTTACAGGAATAAATTTAAAATGATTTTAAGCAAATAATTTGAAGTTGGTTCCTTGTCAGGATATTTTTTTAAAAGATCATTCCCAAATCCCTCTTTTTTTCCACTTTGTCTTGTCGAAACTACTTTCTGTTTCTATACAGAAATCATGATGGTCAAGCATAAACTAGTATATATGCGCTAGTATATGCATACGTAATACATCCATATATATAAAAATATATTCACGTTAAAATACTTTTTTATCTAAACCTCTATACTCGATTGTATACATACACGCTAATATTCACACTTTTAAATAAATATATACATCATCATTTTTACACTCATTTACTCAAAAATAGATTCGATAGATATTATTAATAAGTACTTCGGTCCATTGATAATTTATTGTTTTCATTCATGTTTTGCTTTAATTCTTACATTTTATGGTATAGTTGTATTTCTCCTGAGTCTTTTAGTGCTATTTCTCTACAAAGGGATATTTTGTTTTTTATAAAGGCTTGATGCAGTAATGTACAATCTTCTATTATATGACGTTGATTAGCGGGGCTAGTAACAGTAGACATCTATCCAAGTGTAGTGGAAGGAATTGTATGTTATGAACTATTTCATGTCATTCTCACCTACAAAATGCTATGAGCTGAAAGTAACATATCTAGGACAAACATTGGTTAAGAAGATGTTGATTCATCGACTTTATAGCCTACTTGGTGGATATGTGGTCAGCAGTGCCTGATTTTTATTTTAACTGATTTCTGAATTTTTTTTTTATATTTGAACCCCAAAAAATTTTTCAAGCCACTTTTCACTCTGAAAATTGTAAAATTTATTACAACTTGCCAGAATTTCGACCTATTGCAGTGAAGAAAAATGATAACAAAAAAAAAGTACAATGTGTGCTTAAGGCCACATTATAGAAGTGAAAACATCGATGGGGCAGGATTCATAATGTTAAATATAAATTTTGCTTTTTGTTCTAAGTTCATAAAGTAACATTTGCAATAAATAAAATTATAATTGTATACAAACTTTTTTTTTTTACGATTTTAATGATGATTGTTGTAGCACTATCAAGTGCAACAGAAAATTGAATACAAAGACTTAATTACTTATTTTAATGGTTAATTTAAAAAAATATCTATATTTACTTCTGAAAATTGGCTTCTGAATTCTCTATGGTATTCAAATTTTGTCCAAAAATTCAAAACAGTCATTACTTGTTTTGTTTTTTTGGCACTATCTTTTTCTCTTTCTTACTCTCTAAGTTGGCTTTACTCCAAAATACAACCTTAAATAATAGCTCATTACAAAGAGGATGTGAAATGCTGAATATTTTCCTTACTTACAGTATGCAGTTCCGATTTTTAGTTTCTGAGATATTTTAATCCCAATCCAAAAACACTTCAATTAGTCTACTGCAGCTGAATTCACCCGAATGAGCGTTACTCATCTGAACGTGATTGGTTCATCTCATTTACTAAACATCTCTAAATCTTATCAGTTTATGAACCGCTAATCAATAATAAACAGTGACGCGGCTGAGAGAGAAGCACTGGGATCTCCTGGAGTCCTGCATTAGCTTCCACGTCGGGGAATAAGGCAGGACTCAGAGTCCCCTGGGTGAATGTAAACTATTTTAATTTATAAGCCAGGCTTATTTTTGTGTATCCAGTTGTAATAAAAAAAATTGAATTTATCTATAAATATGACACAAATGCTATCACTATAAAATAAAATTATAGCATATAATACCTATGATAGCAATGAATGGTAGCTTGTAAATACAATGATGATTACATGAAAAGTAATTTTAAAATGGCTGTTTTAATGATATAAGTACCAAACTTTAAAATTATTTATTATTAAACATTAAAGGAATTTTTCTATATCTTTTTCTTTTTTCAAGGTGTTGTACAAACTCCAAACATTGTAGTTGCAAGACCTGAACCTGGAGTTGATGGAACCAAGCAACCTACAGCTGTCGTTTTGGCAGCCGGATCACCTCAAGCAATTCCAGTTCTGACTCTAAATAACCCCAAATCTACCGTCCATACGACGACAAGACGCCCGACAGTGACACCAACTACACGAACGACGACTCCGAGATATCCAAATACCACTCCAACGAAATCTTGCATCAGATCCCATACCCTGGTTCAAGGAAGGACAGTTTGCCAAGGTGAAAGACTATTTCATGATTCATTTCTTGGCAATGGTCTTAATGGCAATGTATGGACACATGAAGTCTTCATGCCTTCTGAACCAGTAGGTTTATCTTATCAAAATAAATGCAAAGTGAATCCAATTGATTATTTTAAACATAACTTATTCATCTTCAGGTCAATATTTTATAATCTTTGAACATTATTAAATTATTATTACTGATTGAAGGTAGGTAATCATTAATTTTGTAGTGTTCTATCAAGAACAATTAAGGATATTCAAACAAGGATATGTATCTTTAAAATGTTAAATCCGATCATGTGCGAAATCTCTGAGCAACGGGGACAAACTTGTCCTGGCTCTGATGGGTTTTTCTGTTACTTAGGAGTCTCCACTAAGAGAGGTGTATCATAAAAAATTTATTGATCTGAATAAATGAAGTTTATTAATACAATTTTTTTTGGCTAATTTATGCTCAGAAAATTTAATATTTTTAATTAAAATTTATTATCTTCACTTTTTCTTTTATTTAAAAAAATTTATGGTAGGTCATTCTTAACATTCTAAATCAAAAAATCTGGTGTGGTACACGCATCACACAACTTTCACTTACCATCCTCTTCTTAGCAGAAATAAGTATTTTCAGACAAAGCAGAAGTGAAAGTAAAAATTATAGACGCTATATTTATTTATAGTTCATTGTGGGTATTTTTATTTGTATAAGTATCCTTATTCTTGCAGCACTTGTATTCCTTTAGTTCCTCAATTACAACGATTCTCTGTTGCGATCTCTTATTTCTCCTTTAGTTAATTTTAAAATTCTTTCATATTTTATATTTAACTATCTTTTATATTAAAAATTAATATGAAATGGTCAATTTTTTCAAATAAAAAATATTAAAGGTACTTTAGAGGAAGCTAATGAAAATTAGCCATTTAAGCCCTGTTAGAGAACATCAATCAGAATAAAAACTACATTTTATTTAAAACTGCTTAATTTTACACTGATATGATGAATTTAATCAAAATCGTTAGAGCCATTTTTGAGAAAATCGTAAAAATGTGTTTAATCTATTATATAAAGTGCCACTTCCGTTAGCCGATTTTGACAAAAAAGTTACTGTAACAACCCTAGCATATAAAAAACCTAAATATGCAGTTTCACTTTCGTACGACTTTTCGTTTTTGGGCTAGACTGTTATCACACACACATATAAAGGATTGGATAAAATCAATTAAACATGTTCAATCTAAAATGTATTTGCCATCTTGTTCTCTAACAGTTTGCCATCTTGAAACCAAATTTTGTACACCTTTTGAACCTATGGTTTTGAATTAAAGAAAGCCAACTCCTCATTTTTAACTTCATCGACTGAACTTGTGTTCCTGCCGTTTAATGAGTTTTGGAGACTGCGAAAAAATGTGATAATCTAAAGTTGCTAAGTCAGTATTCCTTAAATTTTTGCAATGTTTGTTTTGCAACATGGGGCCTCCCATTGTCATTGTGGAATAAAATGCCTTGTCTATTGACAAGTGAGAGATGTTTTTCCTCAATTTCTTGATTCAGCAGTCGGAAAAAAAAATCAAGTTAGACTTTACTAAAATGAGAATCACCCATACATATCACATATTTTTCTTTTATTATATTAATTTTAATTATTCATTTCTTATGTATATTTGTCAATATTTTCATATTTTATCACTCTGTTCATTATCAAAAATAATCCATTTTATATTAAGTATATTATTTTCTTTTTAATATGTTTTCTTTCTCTTTCTTATTGGTTGTTATCTTATCTTAGCTTAGCACTGATGAAGGCCTGAAACTTCAGCAAATAATGTTTTTTGTGTATTGACTGCATCTCCAACTAACTCCTACCAGATAAATGTTTGTTAGTTTTAATTCCAGTGAATGTTTCAGGATTATGAGTTTGTCGTTTTCGATAATAACCCTCAGTCGACCTATACATCAGATGGTCGTCTTCACATAAAACTCATTCCTTTTGAAGATACTTTTGTCAGGAGTGGCAAACTTGAACTTAATAGGTACTTAACCTCTAAAATGGCTATATATTCATAATTTGCTATATAGCATGTAAGAAGTACATAAATAATTTAATTGAGTCTTAATTTCTTTATATTTATTTTTGAGTAGTTCCCTCTGTATGCTAAATCAATAACAAGATGGTTCGAGAATCAGTTAGTTGATACCTACTTGTCTTTATGTTCCTGCCATAATAAAGACCTATAATTTGGGTCGAAAAATTGGCAAGTTTATAAAATATCATATATCTACCAGATTATATCATATTTTAAATAGTTAGCAATTATCGCTGTGACTGACTCCTGGACCATCCTTTATATTAAAAATAATTAGGTATAAGTTTCACTATTTTTAAATAAACTAAAACCGGTAAATTTAATATAGTATATAATTTTATATAATTATTTTAACTTTAATTAATGCAGATGTACAGGACGTCTTCACACCGAAGAATGTATAAGAGAAGCCAAAGCATTTTCTATTCTTCCTCCGATACAGTCTTCCAGAATCACTACTAAAAATTTTTTCTCCTTCAAGTATGGAAAGGTAATTATTTATTTATCTTTTGAACAGATTTTTTGGCCATCTTTAAAAGTTTATCAGAAAAGACTAAAATGGTCTTCAAAGTTATTCATTGCTATTTTATTCAAGCTTAATTTTTTATTAACTTATCTGACATGAATTATGTTGGTACTTTTGACTCAGCTGGTTGCCAATGTTTATAACCTCAACACTGTTAATTCTGATCCTGATAATGCCTATCTTTATATTCATATTTATGGAAATTGAAATAGACAAAAAGAAATCCATTTGTTTTTATATTTTAGATGAAATTATATTTTACTGTATGAATAAAGGCTGTATTTTTCACCACATTTATTTTCATTTCTCCTCCACAGTGGGTAATGGTGCCATTTCTAAGCCATTTAGTTTATACTGCTCATTATGGAATGAATAGATTGATCAGTATTAACTAAATGGCTTGAAAATGGCACCATAGTCGAAACGTAGCCACTGTAAAGGAGAAATGAAAATAAATGTAGTGAAAAATACAGCCTTTATTTATATAATATGATAAAATGATATATATATATATATGTGTGTATGTTTTTTTTTATTTTGGGAGACAAAATAGCTTAATGGTATTTGAAATAGCGAGAGCAGTTCCTCTTCTCTGTGGACCCGCCACCACAAAAATTCACATAAATAGGTATCCAGGTGCTGCTTCGTAGTTACATGATGTTTTATATTTCTCGAATTACCTGAGTCCCATAATTGTTCTATATGTTGAGTATGGACTCCACTTGAAGGATCAACAAAGTTATACCGGTGATTCACCTGGAAATGGTTGTAGTTGTTGGGTGTTGTATTCTTTCCAACAGTCAGAATATATAGTGGTTCTCTTTTCTATATTATTTTTAATACATTTTAATAGAGTTGTTGCTTTTCTTTCTTTTATTTTTTACCATGAAACAATCTTCTTTTTTCCCATTTCATGACCTTCTTCATACAATTTCACCTTTGGATTTATCCTGAATTTCTTAAAGTATTTGACAGATTCTTCTTCTGAAGACAGCAATTCCCAAAGTATTATTATTATATCCATTTCAAACAAAAAATAACAAAATAAAAAATTGAATAACGCACAAGTAACGGAAAGATAACAAGAGGTTACACGAGATAAGAAGGGAGATTCTGTAGCGACTGGCTAATTCACAGGTACCATTATGTTTTACTGGGACATTATTTGTCAAGTTTGACCATTCCCTATCCTAAATTTATCTTAAAAGTATATTTGACCTACATAAAATATCAGCAGTGAAAAAACAAAAATCTGACCTTTTTGAAAAATTCAATATAGCAAGTCTATTATTTTATTTTCTCAATTTTGAAAGGTGGGCCAAGATCGCATGATCACACTATCAGTGGAATCCCGAGAATGGTATTTATAACATGTTCGAAGTATAACCTCCCTTTATTTAGAATCCAGCTTCCATCTAATTCTTTTTATTAAAAATTAGGCCTTAATTTGCTTCAATTACATTACTTTTTTCTATATTTGCTCTCTCCACCAGGATAAACAAACCACCAAGAGGTCATTTTCAGTTTAGTTGTGCCCTTTCCAAAGACAGTTATTATTTATTTATTTATTTCCACACTCCCATTCTACTATGGCAATACAAGTGCAGTAGTATGAAGTTAAGTACTAATACATAGTAACAGACTACTGAAGTTATTACAGTATACGTATTCACAGATTTTCATACAGCTAGCTCTTTTTACCTTTCAATTCTTCTATAAATTAAGACAGGCTTCCAGAATCTATTGGTCTTCCCCTCCTGCAAGCACCTATATTGCAGTGGACTGGACTCACCACTGTCTTCCAGCCATTTATTAATTCTTTGAAGTTTTCTCTACTCATCAACCGAGAAAACTCCTCGGTGAGGATTCAAACTCCCGTGGTCCTCATCAATGTGACTCTAAATCTGTCGAAAGCAGGCAGTGGCCTTGACCACATGCTCAACAGTTCCCAAAACTCCACACCCGTTCAGCCATCTCCTCTATTTTCAGTTATACTCAATCATTCTCGGAATTCCATTTATGGTGTGATCATGTGATCTTGTACTCCCTTCCTACCAACACCCATCGAAGTGATGTAACAATTGTAAAGTGGTACCTTATTCTTTTATTTATTATTATTATTTTTAATAACTTTATGACTTCAGGTTTTAGTGAGAGCGAAATTACCATTGGGAGATTGGATCGTACCAGGTATTATATTAAAACATTTTTATAAAATTATCTTTAAAAAATCACTAATAATATAAAATTAGTGATTTGTAAAATAGAGATCAAATAATATTATTAGGACATGTTTAGAAATGTTTTTAATTATTAGCCTTAACTTTTTCAAAAAACTATTAAAACTTGCTACGATCAAAATTTACTGTTAGTGCATATTAGACGAAGCAAATAATATCAATTATTGCAATTTTTGTTTAATCCAAACGAAAAACCTTAGAAATCTTACTTTATTTGATGTCACTACTTTAACCAAAGACTATTTCTTGAAATCATATTCTTTTATTACTTTTTATTCATGTTTATGTTCATTTATCCACTTTTTATTTAACAAGGAAGAACATTATAATAGATTTATGTGTATTTAATGAAGGCACCTCTTCCACTTATTATGTTATTTTTTGTTTATTATATTTTATTATTTTAATTTATATGTTGAAATAATTGCTGTTATGCTAATTTTATTGTTCCCAAAACAGAAAAATTGTCCATGAAAATGGGCTAAGTGTCTGGAACATCGACAATGGAATATAAAAAAATATATGTAATAAATGGAAGAGGTTCTTTCATTAAAATAAAAATCCACAAATATTCTAATTATTTTGTAAATTACCTTCTTTTTTTTCTGATGTTTAATTATAATTTATATTGTTAGAAATCTGGTTGGAGCCAAAGAGAAAGATATATGGACCTACTTATTCATCTGGTAAGATTCGTATCGCAGTGGCCCGAGGTAACAGAGATCTTATCAGCCATAATAGGGAAAGAATCGGTAACAATATGTTGGAGTCAGGTATCCTGATGGGAACGGCGGAGAGGGTAAGAGGAAGGACAGTCATCAGTGATAATCCTTCCGGCTGGTATAAACAGTTCCACAATTATACCCTAATTTGGGGGCCAGGTAAGGCAAAAAAAAATTTTTTTTTTAGGTTATTACCTAATTTATAGGTTTGAAAATGGTTATTAACGGTTCACATACGATAAAAGGAGTAAGCTGCTACTCAATTTGGATAGAGCAGTATGTAAAAAGCTTACAGCGATCTATACTGGACAGTGTAAGTTCGACTAACAACACATGCACAAACTCAGACTGACTAGGAATTCATTATGTAGATTCTGTCATGATGAGAATGAAACAGCCTTTCATTCTTTGGCATTGTTTATCAGTGTGAAAGGTTTGCTAGGCTTAGACTCAAGCTGTTTGGGGAGGATCGAGTGGTAAACCAAGAGCTATTGAGTCTATCAACCTCGCAAGCCTATTAAGATACTCAGAAGTGACTAAACTAACGTATTAACCTAAAACGGCATGGTTAATGAACATGGCGCACATATGGTGTAAAAAGGATTATTTAAGGCCTTTATATTATTTCTCAATTCTTCATTATCTTAATGTTTTGGAATTTGCCTCTGAAGCAGCTACTTTTTTTTCCTTTTATATATATTTTTTCAATTACTGTTGATGTTAGATAAACCTTTAAATTATCATTTAATAATAAATAAAAATAATAAATTATCTTTTAATTTGGAAATTATTCATTAAACTATTAGATTCAGTTTGACTTTTGTAATTTTATCATATTGTAGATATTAGTCAATAAATAAAATATATTGTCGATTTATTGCAAAAAGTCATGTAGATTTTTCTGAATGTGTTTATTATAAGAACATTTTTGCGAAATCTAATCTTGTTTACCAATAAAAAACGCAATAATTGCGACAAATAATACAATCCCCTTTTTTTTTATCAAATACAGTTATGGCAAGTGCATATTTTTCTGATTTTACAAAGAGAAAATGCATATAAGTTCTTAGTGATTTTAGGTGAGAAAATAGCAACATAATGGCTTTTCACAATAAACCGATGATTTTATTATTCATGGATGATAGATAGTCAAAGGATTTTCTATCATCCATGATATGTAAAACTGTCGACAAACTTCCATCAATATTATTATTCGTTTCATTGTTGCTCATATTGTATCAACTAAAAACTGTTTAGTTTTAACAACTGTTAAACTGTACAATTTTTGCCTGCTATTTGAGAGACTTGAAGATGTGTCTTGGAATTTTCCAATTACGTCTTGATAATTTTTTTCTTTTTAATAAATTTTTTCTTGGTAATTAATCATATATGCTTTAATAACAGTTACTCTATTCCAGACAACATATCATTTGAAGTAGATGGGGAAAATCGGGAAGACTTGCTACCTGAAAGAGGATCACTCTCCGAACTCTTAGGATTTGACAGCAGCGAGTCAGCAATTTGGCAAAATGGATCACCAATCGCTCCGTTTGACCAAGAAGTAATTTGAAGTGTTTACTTATATACTTATAAATATTTACTTATATATATTAAATTTTTAAAATAAAATTGTTAAATGAAATGTCCAATTCCAAAATAATGTGTTTGCATTCACTAAGGCAAACTATTAGGAGGACCGGGGTGTAATGTCGTTTTCTTACATTAAATTCAAGCACATAAATTTCACACGAGTTTTATTTTTAATCATTGATGGAACCACTCTCATTATCAACAACCTTTTGTCACCTTGTGAGCAAATTTCCGATGCATGATCAATAAAAATCAATTGGTTTTTGAGCAAAATACATAGAGTTGGCATCCTGGACATCATTCAAAGTTGCAAATATTTGGTCACTTAGAAATTGTTCCTAACAAATGGGAATCCGATGGTGCAGTTTCGGGCGAGTATGGTGGATGAGGCAGTACCTCCCACCCCAATTGATTAATTTTTTCCAGTGTTTGTCTTACGCAGTGCGCTCTTGCATTTTTGTGTTGCAGAATAATGCCTTTTCTGTTGACAATCGCTTGCCACTTTTCAGTTAAAGATTGATGTCCATGATGTAATTGTTCACAGTAAAGGTCTGCATTCACAGTTTCAGCATTTCAAAGTAAGCAATGCCAGGAATACTCCAACAAACACACAAAGGGACCTTTTTTGATGTAAACCTGGCTTTAGCAATACTTCATGGCGATTCTTTTTGAGAGAGCCACTGCCTTTTGCATTTTTGATTATCATACATGACCCATTTTTCATATCCGGTGATCAAGCAATTAAAAAAAACAATGCTTCTGTATTGTGCTGTTTAAACAATAAGGTGCATATGGTGGGTTCCCAATCTGCTGCAAATGTTCTTGGATGGTCAACCAAGATTGGTTAAGACTGACAATTCCTCAATTGTCTGACACAGATTTGCTTCGACTTCCGCCCTTAATACGTCATTGTCTAACATTGTTGGTCTTCCCGATCGATACTGGAAGATACTCAAAATTACTGGATTTGAGCCTGAAAAACCATCTTTAGCCTTTAAGAACATCTAATACATTTGGGTAAACATCGCAAATGTTTTTGGTAGCAACTGTTGCGTTAGTACTCTTGCGAAACTCAAAAAGCATGCCATGCTGGATATGCATCTTTTCTGGTAAATTTTAATTTAATTTTTTGTATCTAAAGTCACTATAACCTTAAAATGTCTTTGCCATGACATAGATGTACACTATGAGCTGCCATATGACAATCAAACAGTGACATGCTCAGAAATGACATTACTTTCCAGTCCCTCTAATACTTAATGAAGAACCTTATAAGCAGTGTACCAGTTGGGAACTTCGGAAATATCAAGGAAAATCATATCTCCTCTTATCACCATTTTTATTTATTCATTTTTCATTCATCATTCATTTTTCAAGGCCATCTCAACCACCTCATCACTAAAGATGCTAACATCGCAATAGTCAATTCCTCTCCAACTAGTACATGCACACTAAAAGGTTTTTCCTTTAAAAGTTGTTTACTTTTACTGTTTACTTATGTAGAGATTTACATATTACAGGTTTTTATTTAAAAATATTAAATACATTTTATTTACTTCTTTATTTATTAATTGAATACTTATGGAAATTATTGGATTGCAGTGATATATACCAGATTTAGCATATCACAGATCAATAACAAAATAGATTAGATGTTACTCCAAAAAAGTTCAGCTTATACTTCAGTTAATTTGTTTTGATGGAATATAATATCTCTATTTGGTTGTTCTTTCTTAGAATGTTGGTGTGAGATGTGCTAAATCTAGTCTTCATTTATTTAAACATTTAATTCCATTATTGATGATGCAAGAATTTGCTGAACTTTGAGAGAACGTTTCAAGGCTTTAAGTTGCTATATTCCAATAATGACTTAATAACAATATTTATCTCTTTATCTGAGTTTTTGCTTTTTTTTTAATTAATTGAATATTTACAATTTTTTTTTGTTGTTTTTAGTTTTACATATCATTGGGATTATCAGTCGGAGGAATGAAAGATTTTCCGGATGGCTGTATAACTGGTGAAAGCCATAGCAAACCATGGAAAAATGAAGCTGTTAAGGTAAAAATATAATCTAGCTGTAGGACAGGGTGGGCATAATGAAGAATAGAATTGAATTAAAAGATAAAAAAGAATTATGTCCTTTACCATAACATGAACATATTGTAACATAGATATTTGAAGTTTTAATTAAAATCAATCATTAAAGAGTAAATAAATAAATTATAGGAACCTCCCTGGCTGGATTCAAACTGATTTCACTAGACTTGAAAATGTTAAAACGGGCCATGCTTTAACACGCTCGGTCTCATTGTGATCAAATTAGTCACTTATAATATATAATCACCTCTTGTCATTTGCCAAGAGAATTTAGCTGAACTGTAGCCAAAATAAATTATCTATAACTTGTCAAAACATAGAAAATCACTTGTCAAAGTCTTAACATCCATCTCAAATTTTATAAATGGCTTCATCTTATCGTAACCTACAACTTTCTTATCTAGAAAAATTCTCAGAAATGGGACATTTTCTCATTAAATTGATTAATTTAATGAGGTAGTAAAAATTCATGAATACGCGTTTGTTTTCCACTTGAATCGTAAGATAATTTGATTGCATACAAAAAGTTTTTAAATAAAATAATTAAAACCTAATGCATTAAAACATAACAAAATAATAATAAAACCTGAAAATGAAAATACATGTTTATTAATGGTTAAAAAGATATTATAAAATACCTTTTAAGAACTAAACATCAAAATATTACTAAGTTCCAATCAGTAACAAATAAAAACAGCTTTAGGTAATTGTATATAAAAATTGTAACTAATTAACAATATTTAAAAAACAAAAATGAATATGAAAATAGTTAAAACACTAATTAATAATGAATAATAATTAAAATATGATGTGAAATACTTATTGAACATTTAAATAATTCAAATCACAATTAGAAATAAAAGAAAACTAGCAATGTCTTTAAGTAAAAATTAATTGAAAACATGAACTAAACAAACAAAATGCCTGTGGACTAGGAATTAGTAAGCAACGATATGACCAAAATTTATAAATCAGCTTCTAAATTTATTTCTTAAAACCAAATCTTCTATTGTTTGAAATATTTTTATAATAAGAAAATTATTATTCTACAACAGATGTGATAGAGGTAAATTTTTATCCCTCTTTTAAATCATAATGATCGATACAATATTCCAATTTTGAAGAAAATTATGCACTTAAAATTATAAAAAATATAATCGCCTATAAAAAAAGCAAAGACATTTATACTCAACCTGATGTTTAGAAGTTAATAGGAATGAGGAGAGATAATAAAAACCAGAAAATGAAAAAAAATCCATATTTTGAGAAGTCCATAACTGAATCTTATTTCATTATTATTTGATTATTGAAAATTAAACTAGAACTGTATTACGGAATTTCATCTTCAATGTTCCATTTTAAATCATTATTTCTAATTGTTATATTTATCTATTTGAATTAGTCCAAATATGCAATATAAAATTTGACTAATTGCATTGATTCGTATAGATATTCGATCACCAGTTCAAAATCTGCATACAAACAAAATAGGCAAGTGCATAAAATTCTGGGCCTTGGTCATAAGTATAAGTATTCATAAAAAAAGGTTATGAATTAGAAAATAATTATTTTAAAAAAATTATTATTTTTATAAATATATTTCCTTAACTCTTTGATACTTCAATATAAGAAGTTTTTATATTTGTATGTGTATGTTTTCTTGTTTTTTTTATAATTTTTAACTATTTGAAATTGGATATTTATTAATTTTTATTTTTCATAATTGCTTATATTGTTTTCTATTATAGGCAATGGTTAACTTCTGGCAAGACCGGGACAACTGGTTATCGTCTTGGAATGATCATTATTCGCAATTACAAGTTGAACATGTTTCTGTGTATGCATTGTGATTAATTAGTATTAGTTCAATATTATTTAAATACATTTTTTTATATAGTCACATTTATTTTTTATAAATGAAATATTTATTATCATTGAAAGACTTCCATTGTTTTCCACTTTATGCCTTTTGAAAAATTCATACCTGTTTTTTCTATGTTAGATTAAAAAATAATTCAAATGTTCCTAAAGCATAACATGTACAATAAAAATACTTTTCATAAAAAATCTCTATCAGTACAATCCATGAAGGGACTTTATGTTTTGTACTTTGTAAGGAACTACAGTTCTGTGAGAAGGTGATTATTTTAATTATTGGTATCCACTTTATAAAGACTGGGTGTGTCCTAAGAGGGAGAACATAAAAATGTTCCTATTTTCCCGGTCATGGGTTCGAGTCAAACTGTACACCCATAAGTGATTTTTCAATAAATTAATGTATTAGTTTATTGATTTTTTTTTAATTGAGAAAGTATTTATAATAAATTATCAGTCTTATTCTTAATCTTTATTGATTAATGATCTGTGACAAAATCTTGAAAATTGAAGATAAACATTACTCTAAACATATCAATTTGAAATAATTTTATTAATTTTTGTTCGAATCTAACCTTGAGAAATAGTTTTATGCTGAGACTTTAGCAATGAAATCGTAATACACATTATGAAAAAAAAAATGGCTAAACAGTTTTTATTTAGATCAGTATTGCTTATAAAATAAAATGGATTGGCAGTAACTCCATCATAAAAATCTTTAATCAATACTGTTAACCAATAAGTATTTATTTAAAACTGGTTTTATAGCTTATCTATAATGAATTTAGAGGTATAAAGCCATTGGAATTTTTTTTAGAATTTGTTTGAAGTTGATTCCTGACAGCTGTTTCTGTTTGCCACTTAAGGTATTTTTTTAATCAATACCTATATGATCTTTGTATAATCAATTAAAAAACTGATAAATTATCAGTTAAAGAAGAAGAAATATATTCTTCCTCAATAGGTTCCATGGTAATGGTAAGTTTTATTTTATTGTATTTTTATTTATTTATTTATATATATACATTACATCATGTTAAAATGATAAATTCCATGTTTGTGGTTGCAGTAACCTTATACATGACATACTAGTGGTATGAATGTTGTTTAGTAGATTGAAATCCATTTTATACAGTAGGAAAAACCTCATAAAAAACCTACATAAGATATAAATGAAAAACTAGATAATAATCCTTAAAATTACAAGAAAACAAAATATAATTTATATACATAAGAAAACTATATATATAATTATACATACTTATATACACACATACATGCACATATATCCGAAAATCGATAACTGTCCTTAAACAGCTACTAAGATTCCGTGATTGTATTCCTCTAAAAACCTAAATGGTGTATGGTGGGGTGTCTGCCAGGCTGGAAATAAGATTAAAGAACCTCATGAACTGTTTCATAAGATACATCTTTGGGATCTCCAAGTGGTCCCATGTTTCATTCAGGTAAACTGAGTTGAAGTGGCTTTATCCTACTTCCCGACGACAATTCCTCCTTGGTGTTTTCCTTTTCCAAGTCCTCAGAACCAAAAACTCTCTCAATACCAGGTCTCAACCTTCAGATTTATACATCCCCTCCCATAAAACTACTTCCCTCAGCAAATCTTTCGTCAGTTGTGCTGCCTCCTTTTGGAACTCTCTACCTAACTCAATCCTCGTCCACAAATTCCTTCAAACAACCCCTGTTCCACCACCTACTCCATATTCAAACTTCCGCAAACATGTGAAATTCACTTGCATCTGTACAAAGTCTAATTCAATCAACTGCAAAATTTCAATAACAATCATCAGTTAATTAAAACATCGTCTGCTGTGATTTAATTACAAATATATGATATTTATTACTAATTAATTATGTCATAATTACTATTCCTTTTCAAAATAATAATATTTAATATCAGAGGGACTATTGTTGTCAGTACGGCGTTTCCCGCCTTTTGTTCTTTTTTGGTTGTTCATCTAGATAATAGCAATGTTCAAGAAGGGATTTGATGATGAGCATCTCATCGAAATACGGATATTTCTTCTTATGAACAACATTTTCTCTTCTTCTTTTTCCTCCTCAAATAAAAAAGCGATAGTTAGAGATGTTCATTACTATATCATGTCCATTTTTTTGTCTTCGAAGCTAAAGCGAAATGTTCGAAGGTTATAACAACCCCAGTGAGCAGTTTCAGCGAAATATAGCTACGCAAGAGCGGTTGGCAGCGTGGAATTGCGGTCGCTGTCGCGGGCCGCGCCAGCAAAATAGTACCTTTAGCAGACCCGGATCGTGCTAAGGTCGAGTGTGCTATTAGCAATATTTAATACTCATTTCTTTCACTCTTTTCTAATACGCCATACTTGAAAAATCGGCTTTTTAATTAAGGCTGTTTATAATGCTCAAAAAAAGTGGTATAACCCTGCAAGATCGTTAAATATTTTTAACACAATATTTAGCTGCTAGCACGGGCGGATCTACGGAGAGGAGGGGGGCTTTCGGGCTGAAGCCCTCCATAAAATGGTGAAATATAACCATGTTTTATCGAAAAAAATATTAAAAAAGTATTGTTGTTCGTGTAGTTACATTTAGAAGAGCTTTAGAAATCACTCGAACACCATTTCATACAGGTAGGTAGTTTCTTTCCTTTTTTCCAAAGTAATTAACGTTATTTTTATGAAAAAAACAACTTTTGGGCTGAAGCCCTCCCCCCCCCAAAAAAAAAAAAATCCTGGATCCGCTAGTGGCTGCTAGGGACCATGGTTGTATTTGAATTATAAAATATGTTTTATTTCAAGTATAAACTATTAATACTTATTCTAATTGGAATAGAAAAAGCATCAGTTCTT
Source organism: Nezara viridula (assembly GCA_928085145.1). Taxonomy (NCBI): domain Eukaryota; kingdom Metazoa; phylum Arthropoda; class Insecta; order Hemiptera; family Pentatomidae; genus Nezara; species Nezara viridula. Next base: position 147,226,427 of record OV725080.1, on the reverse strand, counting down.
ATTTAAAAATATCTGCAAAGAAAAAGTTGAATCAGCAGCTTGATTTTTATTTTTAATAAATTTTATTTTTCTTGTAAACTTTAGTGACTTCTTTGAAAAATCAGAATTTTTGAGACGTGATTTGAAATGTGTGAACGATACGAGTTTCTCGAATTTGGGCCACTTAGCACGTTTAACATACTTAGCGCGGATTGCGTCGATTACTCCTTCTTTGTTCTGTCTGCTAAATGACCAACATATTGTTTTGTCAACTCGTAGATGTCTGCGTGAGGTTACAAAGTATCAAGTGGCTATTTTTTCCTTAGCTTTAGTTAGTTTAAATTTTATTATTTTTCTATATTTTAAAATTATAAACGTAGTTAGGAAGTATAATTCTTTATACATAAGTTACTTTAATTTAAATAAAGTAACATAAAATGGAGAAGAAGAAGAGAAAGAGGATCAAGAGTTTCAACAAATGGTGGACGAAGGAAGACACGCTTGTTTTTTTACGTAAAGTTTTAGAAAATAAAAACACATTTGAGGTTAGTAGCTTTTTACTTGTAAGTGAACGGGTGATTGTTGAAAGAGAGCAGTCATCTTTTTTTTTTTTTTTTTTTTTTTCATTTCTGTGTTAAATTTAAATTTGCAATATCTGGTGATTAATAACCGTTGTATGTTAAAAGGTGCTTAATATTTTGTGTAGTTTTTCTGTTATTAGTAATTTTTACAGAGAGTCAGTAGGAATGAAAGTCAGTGACCTGGAGAGTTTTTAACTATTGACAGTTGTGCTAAAAGTTTAACAATTGACTATTAGGCTGTGGTTTTTTTTTTTTTTTGGTTTTTTTGCGGCTTGTTGAAATAAATTATTAGAGGTATCTTCACCAAACAGAACTTACATTGACAAGTCTTAATTAAAAAAATAAATAAATAAACCAACTATTAATAATTTTTAGTGTTTGTTGGTTCAATACACACGCGACCGTGTTGAGTGAGCTTGTTGAGGCGTTGCCCGCTTTAGCATTCGTGAGTCTAGTGGTGCTGATTCGAATCCGGCCTGGACACGTAATTTATTTCGTAGCGGACCCACGGAATGAAGCTTGGCCTTGCCACTCTGGTCAGATGTACCTCCAGAACCACCCTCTCGTATGCCAGGAAATGGCGAGGTTACAACCTCATTTCCTAATGCATTACTTTTCCCATAAAGATAAATCAATTTTATTCAAACTTTGTACACTGAATAAAGTGTGATAGTAATTTGTTTGAGATTATTTCGAATTAACTTCTTTCAAAACCTGAGTAAGCCTTTGTGCCAATTAAAAGTTAAATCCACAATCCCTAGAACATGCCTTCACACTCCTTAGAAAATGCCTATCTTGGGAGTATGGTTACTATCGACGGTCCATTAGCAATCAACACCGTCTAAACGTTTTCTTACTTGGCGATTCATTATTCCAAATTGAGTAAAATGTAACAAAACTAAATAATACAGTTCTTTATCCACAATACATATATAAAATTAAATTATTATGATCTGACGTTAATATAATCCATATCTAATAAGCCCTGGAGCCAGAGCCCAAAAATCGACCTGATCGCAGACGAAGATTTCAGTGTAAATTACAAAAGTGCATGTTATTGTAAGTAAAATGAACACCTTGTCTGCTATTTCAAAGCTGCTGTATTAAAAAATGGCGGCTGATTTAAACAATGTCAGACCGTTAATTTAAAGATCGAAACGCGAAAATCATTGCGTAAAATGTGAGAAAAGTTTTTATTATTTTAACTTATACATGTGGTTCTAAAAGTGTAAAAATCTAAATCGCTAACACGGGCCACCAAGGAAAAATTTTTAACAACTAAAAAAGCTAGATTTTTTGCTATTTTTTTGTTTTTTCACCTATAGCTTCCAAGCGATGCATCGAAGCGAAACAAATACTCTTTAAGAAATTACAGATCGTGAAGTTGTGCTTCGAACGAGTACCTAAACTTAATTTGGTTAAATGGTACGGTAGAAAACCACAGTCAATCAACGCTGAATTTTTCCAAATTTGTCAAAAACTGAGACAAATTACCATAAATGGCGCTGTAGCTTGGAAATGAGTTCCTTAAGAGGAAAACTCATCGGATCAAAGTTGTAGAGCATAAAATTTCTCGTCTACTGAGTAGTAACATTTTGATTTTATGTCAATTATATATATTAACCTATTCGTTATTTCTTTATTAAATCTGTATCTTTCGACACATCGTTTCTCAAAATCCATCGCTTCTGAGAGGTGGAAAACAGATTTATACTGCATATAACAGGCTCAAAACAAGAATAACTCACTAGACACCATACTATTAAAATATCGAAAATCACGCATACATTCATTACCAATTTCCAGTCAACGGGACATTACCGATTTTGTTCAAAGTAAGTGACCTACATTAAAATTGTTGGTACTCGGTGGACGCAAAATTTTATGCGCTACAACTTTGATTCAAAGTGTTTTTGTTCTTAGGGAACTCATTTCTGAGCTATAGGGTCATTTACAGTAATTTGTCTCAGTTTTTGACAAATTTGGTGAAAAGTAACGTTGGTTTGCCTTGGTTTTACCACTTAATCAAATTATTAGGTTAACTGCGTTCTCTTTCGACGCACAATTTAACGTCCTTTAATTTTTTAAAGAGTACATTTTTCGCTTTGTTGCATTGTTTAGGAATTAAATTTGAAAAAACAAAAAAATCGAACATTTTTGGGCCAAAAAATGTTGGCTCTGAAAAGTTTTCCCTTGGTGACCCGCGTTAGCAATTTTGTTTTTTACATGTCTAAACCAATATGTATAAGTTAAAAAAATAAAAACTTTTCTCACATTTTTCGCAATGAATTTCCCGTTTCGATCCTCAAGTAACTGATTTAATATTCTTTAAATCAGCCGCCATTTTTTAAAGCTGCGGCTCTGGTACGGCAGACAAACTTCATTTTACTTATAATAACAAAAAATTTCGTAATTTACAATCAAACTTTCGACTGCGATCAGGTCGATTTTTGGGTCTTGGCTTCAGGGCTATAAGAGAAGAAATCTGGCGCGAGAATCACACAAATTTCACTTGCCATCCTCTTCTTAGCAGAAATAAGTATTTTCAGACAATGGGGAAGTGAAAGTAAAAATTATAAATACTATATTGATTTATATTTCAGTGTAGATACTTTTATTTGTTTAAGTACCTCCATATATGCAAATTTTAATATTTATATCGCTATAATTTATACAATTAAATATTAAATAATACCAACGAAAACGTTTATGGGCGCTTGTATCCCTCCATTACAACTACTATCCGTTACGATCTCTTATTCCTCCTTTAGTTAATTATCGAATTCTTTCATATTTTATATTTAACTATTTTTTATATCAAACATTAATGTGAAATGATTAAGTATTTCAAATAAAAAAAATTAAAGATACTTTAAAGGAAGCCAATATTGAAAATTAGCCATTTAAGCTCTGATGGAGAACATCAATGAGAATAAAACCTACATTATATTAAAATCTGCTTAATAACAAATATACTGATATACTGAGTTTAATACTTACCTTTACTATATATTACATATATAGGTAAGTGAAAGTAAAAATAAATATGTTTTTAAAAATGAATTATTAAGTTATGTTGATGATTATGTATGCTCACATTAGCAACTTCCTAAAACAATTATGAAGATTATTAAAAAGTCGAATATGTCTCCACTTTTTTTCGAATTAATCTATGCCTAAATTTGACCAAAAATTTAAATTACTCATAAAGATAATTAATCTAAAATCATAAATAAGTATATAAATCTTAAGTTTTTTTTATAATTATAAATTGACCATATCACCATTTAAGATCTGAACTACAGCCGGATCTAAGGGATGGGGCTTTCGGGCTGAAGTTCACTTTGGCAAGTTCCTAAACTCATCGATGGCAATCAGCGCGTTTTTTTTATTCGATGATAGAAACACGGATGGTTCATCAGTTAACCAGGCTATTGGGGTTCATGGATTCACTGAATGTTACCTCATTAAAACTTCAGTGTTGTTATTTCTCAATTTAGTTTACATATTCATGTTCTTCGGTTTGTTAATCTGAGGTACATAAAAACAAGTGAAAATTAATCACTAACGGATTTTTTTTCCTTTTATCTAAGAATGAATGAGAGCATGTTCGTGAACTCAGGGCTGATCTCACTGATGTGCATCGAAATCCATCAGTCTGTTCTTAAACTCATCAATGGAATTCAGCTCGTCCACTTATTCATCGACAGAATCACCTAATAACTTAGCGGTTCCATTGGCTTTAGGGGTTAATGGATTCGCAGCATGTGACCTCATTATAAACTGAGTATTGTTATTTCTCAGTTTACTTAACATATTTATATTATGTTATATTATATTATATTTATTTCTTATTCGAAACTTAATAGTTCGCTAAGTTAATATTTTTGTTTTGTAACCTTCCTGGAGGGTTATCTTTTTGCTAGAATCCAGCAGTTCGTTCTTTAACTGAGTATAAATCAATGTCTATTGGTGGTGAATTTAATCGATTGATGGATTCTTTAGTTTGAATTAGCGCTGTTGCTCTGTGTTTTGGCCTCTTTTAACAACCTCCCATTAATTTTTTTTAAATATGTATCGTTCTAAAAAAAAAATAAATCTGCAAACTACATTTCTTATAGAAACCTTCAGCGCAAATTTTCTATAAAAAAATTATTGTTGAAGAAGATTCTCTCGCAGAATATTCGTGGAGGGAAATGAGAGACCGTATGAGAAACTTAAAGAAGAAGTACAAGGATGCCTTAACATGGAAAGTCAATACTAGAGTTCTGCATTTAGACTATAAAAGTGAAACAGCGGTTGTGAGTGAGTAATTGAAGTTATTTAATTTTGATTAATTGTTATTAACAAATAACTTGTAAACCTCTCACAAGTAGGATAGTGTTAGTATGTATTATGTTTTATGATTTGCCGTCCTAAAATCTACAAGAGAAACCGTTTTTGAAGTATAGTCTTCTACAAGAAAAAACAAAGGCCTGATCAAAAGAAGTTGACGAAAGTTGATGAAATCGATACTGGACCCCCATAACTTATGCCCATCACATAAAGTTGACTACCGAATAAACTTTAAATTAAACTAGCTGACCGTGCGAATACTTCGCACAAACTTTATATCTGTATGTTCCATTCAGTAATGTTTATATGTATAGGTTTAATACTTTTATTTAGTAAGTTATCAGTTTATAAATATAATAATCTATAACCATCCATAGATTAATCCTTTCTAGTTTCATTAAATTTATAATTATAATATTATATGTTTTCTTAAGTTTACAAAAGTTTCTAAATATCTGATGTAGGCTAAATACTTTGAATTTAGTTCTCTGGAAGGTACGTTTTGATCTAGCAGTCCGTATTAACAGAAAATACAAAATAAAGAAAGAAATGTTTCTTTTGTCATGAAAAAAAATCAAGTAAGCTTTTAAAATGATAAACATCTAATAGCTTATATATAGATAATATTTAATTTAAAATGAAGTATATAACATTCCATATTTATAGCAATATAACAAATTTAATAATCAATTTTACAAAAGCAAATGTTTTGAAATTAGCTAGAATAATTACTTATTGATACAATGTATACTGTCTCAGGAAGAAAAGCGTCATTGCTAAAAATTTTAAATTCCGAATGAAAAGTAGAAGACAAAATAGGGTAGATTAAGAAATACTTTTATACCATTTTCTTTTAAATAAGAAAATCTACTAATAAATTTATAATATCGAGGAAAAGCTTTATTTTACCCTTATATATTTATTCCATGATTTAATTAATTTAAATGATCCATGCATGCAGAATACATATATATAAGAATAAAAAAAAAGCTTTTTCCTGCATATTATGAATTTTATTATTTATATATACCGTTAAAAAATTTTAAAGATTGAAAAAAAAATTAAATTCTACTGAAATATACTTGATGAAACAATCATTACTACAATAGATTTAAAGTTTTTGAGTGATCCAAAACTGAAATAAAGGAAAAAATCTTTAAAGTAGAATTAATACTAAATGTTTAAAACGCTATATCTATGCAACACGTAGTCCGATTTCGATGATTTTTTTCACGTTTTGTAGGGAATTTAGTAAGGTTTCGAATGCATAATGGGCCAAAAATTGCGTCCTTTTCGAGTTATTCCCAAATTACGAATTAGTTTGTAGCGTCTCGATACGGCACCATCATACAGTTTGAAACCTCCCACTTTTACATTCACTGTTATTTCAGTCCAGGTATAAAATTAGGAATCAAAATTACGATTCGCGCACTCTACGTGATGTTCCCTTTCTATTGATACCGCATTCATGAAAATCCATCACTCCTCAGAGCCGGAAAAGAGATATATATTTGAGAAATAATATATAATATTTTCTGAAAGTTTAAAATATTATAATTATGATATGCCCGTTACATCGACTTGACTACAAACAGACGCCGAACTAAGTTTATTTCTTGATGTCTGAAACGTAAAACGCGAATGGAAATTTTTGAATCTGAGGACAAAATTTTTTTTAACCTCTCTCACGAATAAAATGCATCTTTACCTTCGTTAGGGAGTAAGCAAAATGTAAATTTGTCTCTTCATTTCTGTAACGTAAAATACGAGTAAAAATGTATTCAATCAAGCAAAGCTTTCATACCATCGGTAGGGAGGAGGCAAATATATTTTGATAAATAGATTTAGTTGAATTGCCAAATAACTAACACTACTATTTATTTGTTTAGATTACATGCTTCGACTGTGTCCCTTCTTTAAAGAAATTGATGAAATTTGTCGAGGAAATGCCAATGTCCCATCGCCGCTCGTATCGGATTCTACCAACTCTGTTTCAGTGCTTGAAGGGGGTGGAAATTTTAAAGGAGTCGTGATAACAGAGAGTGAAGAAGAATACCCATTAAACCAACCGTCTTGGGTAGCAACGACTGCAACGCCACTACAACCTGAGGATCAGCTGGAAACACCATCCCTTCACGGCAGGATTTCATATAAGGAAATTGTAAGTGGAAATCCAGGCATGGAAAGCGTGAAAGTTCCTCCAAATTATCTTACACAGGTAAGATGATTAATTATTTAGCATGCTAAATAAGAATGCTAGTAACTATCATATTTTAGACATTGCTAATGATAGTTTACATAACTAGTAGGCCCGTGTGAAAAATTCGCACAGCAGTGATCAAATGCCAAATTAATATGAGTCTATAAATATTTAAAAAAATGCTTTCAAAGTTTTAATCAAATAATGTAGATCTTTTCGCACGTGCTCTCAGACAAAAACAACGGATCATGATGCACTATATAAGTTGTATAAATGATCAATACATCCTGTACATAAATGACCAACCCATCACCTTCAACACTACAGTTAAAAAGTTAGGTGTTATCATAGATCAAACCCTCTCCTGGAATCACCATATGTCCCTCAAATCCCGACGTTCAATTTCCATCCTGAAACTCTTCCATCGCTTCCGCCATCTCCTCTCCATATCCACACGTAGACTCCTAGTATCCGCCCTCATCTTCCCCCACATTGACTACGGCTACGTAGTGTACGGTGGCCTCTCATCGGAACTTGGAGACAGACTGAAAAGAATAATGAATGGCTTAGTACGATTTGTCAATGGGACCCCGAGACGTTCTCATGTTTCCCACTACTACGCCGAGTTAGGTTGGCTCTTTCCCTCCTTCAGAAGACAGTACTTCCTAGGTACATTCCTTTACCAAATAATCTATAATCATCGTCCGTCCTACGCATTCAATCTCCTTCAATTCAAGTCATCTATCCACTCCCTCTCCACAAGATCTCGTCCTTCCGACCTTTATACCCCTTTCCACAAGTCGGCCTCATTTCAACACTCCTTTATTATCCGCTCCACCACATTTTGGAATTCCATCCCACTTAAAATCCGCCATGCAACATCCTTATCCACATTTAAAACCCTCTTATTCCAATTCCTCCTTACAATTCAATCAGACGCTGGGTAACCATTTATAATGTATATTATATATGTATATAATCTCCCCTATATGTATATTATCTTTTCTTTTCTCCAATCAATCAACATCATAGGATTTAGATTATATAGAACTTGTATAATGTTTACAATACTATTATTGTATTCTTCGAACATACTAAGATACAAATGTAAATCATTTAAAGTAAATAATTATCCACTTTTTTATTATTATTTTTTTTCAATTATACAATGGCATGACAACAAAAGTTATTTGTCGCTCATTTATAATTCCATAGCTTATTGTTTATAGCAACTATTTTGCAGTATTAGGACCTTACTGCACATATTATGTCTTTACTATATCTGTGCAGTTATGTAAATACTTCCTTTATCTCTTATTTTTTAGTTTTTTTTTTTTTTTTTTTTTTTTTTATTGTAATATGAATTTCGGCCAGATGTTATGTTAATTTTATGTACAATATTGTTATTCTCAAGGGACTTTGTCCCAGAATAAAGTTGATTCTTCTATTATATTTTAAGTTTGAGTGAAAGTTCCAACAAATCCGATCAAATCACCTTTACCCTCCGTCGTAAACCTATGACCTCTTGTCCTACAGTATCCTTCAATAATACTCCACTTATTCCTGTTGAGAAAATCCGCTACTTAGGACTCCACCTTGACAAACGACTCACTTGGAACCCCCATACCAGACTGAAACGACTAGAAACCGCCCGACGTTTTCGACTACTGCAGCACTTACTAGACAAACGATCTAAACTTTCAATCAATTATAAACGACTCGTATATATGACAATAATAAGACCTATTTGGACTTACGGAATTGAGCTTTGGAGCTCCACTAAACCATCGAATTCCTCTCGTATCCAATCCTTACAATCCAAAATCCTTCGTAAAATCCTCAACGCTCCTTACTTTGTCACAAATAAAATCATCCATAAAGACCTTAATGTTCCATATGTTTCCGATCTGGTCCAATCCAGATACCTTTCCTTCCATAACAAACTGCAGAACCATCCGAATCCTCTCGTTTCTAACCTTGCTTCCTCCTCGATCCCTGATAACCCTCCGAGGCGTCTGAAAAGAAGATGGCCTCGGGATCTTCTAATATAGAACTTTAATTTGAGTTCTACCAATGGGTAGTTTCTCTTCATGTTGTACATGCCATGTTACCAATTTCTCATTTACTTGTTGTATTCTCTATGTAATACAGTTGTAAATTCCATTAAAATAATAATAATAAAAAAAAAAGTTTGAGTGACATTTTTATAATGGTACCTTTGTCTTTTTGTTTCTAGTTTAAATTAAAATTTTATAATTTTTTCAAAAGTCTGCATAAAAATGCATTTATATCTATAATTTATTCTATCATTCAGATTTTCAGATATCGTTACTATTTGTCAATGTTGCCAATATTTAAAATAAATAAATTCGTTTATTTCAGTTTATATTTTCAATAAATATTTTTCGGAGTTGTATTAATTAGTTGTTATTTTCAATATTAAGATGATTGACAGAACCTCGGATTTATTTTTGTCCTGTCATGGAAGGAATTTACCTAATACTTGAGATTAGGTTCTAGTTAACTTCTCAGCCCTAATTAAAATTCATCTATTATAATATAAATTATATTAGTATAATTATTGCAGGTGTTCCATTCCGAAAATAGTAAGCAACAATCAGAAATAGAAGTTGAATGTCTCAGTTCCAGCAATCATTCCGAGAGAATTCAACCTGCTACATTACAAATTGCTTCAAAAATCGATACATCTGGAAAGACAAATAGAAAGCTCAGTCAACCATTGCCTTCATCATCAAAAAATAAGAAGACTCCTTTTGATCACGAAGTAAGAGCTAATGATGAACTTGAGGAAATGCCAAAACGTTCAACACTAGTCACTGTAAATAAAGTTGATAATTTTGATCATTTTGGTAAATATGTTTCATCCATTCTTCGTAATTTGAGAAAACAATCAGCTTTGAGACTACAAAAAAATATTTCTAATATGATAACAAAAACTATATGCCGACCAGCTGATTTCTCCAAAAATAATAATGCGGATGGCGACATTGAAGATGATGAGGATCATTGTTATGTCGGCCATATTACTACAATTAATACATCGACAATGATTGTAAGTTCGCTATTTTTTTATTCATTTACTACATTTCAATAATTAATACTTTCGATACACAGATTTCGATCTCCATGGGGCGGACGGTGGGGAAGCGTTCTCGCTACATTTTGAATAGCTCCGTATATTTACATAAAATAACAAAAATCTTACAAATTAGTATCATCATTAATATTGTACTGCATTTCTTGAAACTATAAAGTGAACTCTTGTTAAAATATACCAAGAATGACCAAAAATATGTATTTGTAAAATCATTAACTAAAATTCCGTGGTACAGACTCCTTTTTATCAAATTATTAACATCCGCCTGGAACTTCATAAATAACTTCATATCATCGTAACCTACAACTATTTTATTTTTATGAGAAGGAGTTAGTCGAGGGTGCGGTCAAATTAATAAAAAATTAAAATATATTAATTATTTTAATTTTTGCCGACGTTTCGACCCACTTTACTTAAGTACTTACTTATTCAATTTTCAATCTATTTATTCGTTAACATTCATTTATTCGTTAACATTCATGTATTTATTTCCTTTATCTGTTAACCCACAGCTATCTAATGTAATCTCTATTAGTTTGTTATACACTTATTCCTTATCTTTTATCGCAATCTGTTTATTTTTAACTTACTTCCTATATTCTCCCTTATTTTTATTTTTATTCCTACTTATTTTCCATTTATTTGTATCTTCTACATATATAATTCTTAATATTTAACTACATTGTCACCCACTATATCTCTGATACCATCTTTTATTTCTGTATCTGACAACTTCTTCTTATTTTATATACACTTATATTTATTTTTTATTTTCAACATGTTTTGTATCTTTTGTAGCTCTGAAGACGACCTGCAAAGTGGGTTGAAACGTCGGCAAAAATTAAAATAATTAATATATTTTAATTTTTTATTTATTTGACCGCACCCTCGACTAACTCCTTCTCATATTATATCAACGGTCAACCATCTCTACATCATTATTTTATTTTTAAAAAATCATAGAATTGCTGGAGTAGTATTTCATCATATACTATAAAAATCATAGTATTTTCAATCTGAAGGTCGGCAAACTTTGTCTATTTAATTAGGTACTAAAAACTTATAAATACCTATTCAACTCGAATCAGGATAATTTTATCACAAAATCGAGAAAAAATGAGGCCTATATTGGGCCGTTTGGTATGTACAACTTCGTTATTTTATCCAAAAAAAGGCCACCTTTTTTTCTCGATTTCGTGATCAAATTATCTTACGATCCAAGTGGAATGCAAATGAGTATTTACGAGTTTTTAGTACCTAATCAAATTGATAAAGTTTGTCGATCTCCAGATTGAAGACGTCGCAATTCCAAGAGTTTTCGTAAATAAAATAGTTGTAGTTACGATGAGATGAAGCTATTCACGAAGTTTCAGGCGGATATTAATAATTTGATAAAAGGGGAGCTGTACCACGAAATACAAATTTGAAGTATTAGGTTGGCAAATAAGTCCTTTCGGTTTTTCTGTTTATTTTTATCTCACTATGAAACACTTGTTATATGATGAATTAATCCCTAAGGTGGATTGTTTACCCGTCAAAATTGGTTTGCCAAATTTCATTCACGAAATTTTGACATCAACTATTCTCAACCGTCTGGTCTCCCACATGAAATTAAAACGAGCAATGTTAAGGCCATGTTGATCAAATTCTCACCTAATCAGTGCGAGATTGCTGTCACACACAAGCGTAGAAAACCATTTGCACAAGCTCGGCTATGTTTCCAGGCTTAATGTTTGGGCCCGTCACTCTCTAAGCAAATTCAACTTGGCAACACGTGTTTCTGTTTGTGATTCACTATGGAAACGGCAACAAAACAATCCATTTTTGAAAAGGTTGGTAACAGAAGATGAAAAATGGATAATGATAATGTAGTCTGTAGAAAATCTTAGGGACCTAGTAGTGAGGCTCCTAGAAGAATGTCAAAACCCGGATTGCATCCAAAGAAGATAATTCTTTCCATATGGTGGGATTTCAAGGGTGTTATTTTCTATGAGCTATGAGCCATCAGGACAAACAGTTGATTCAACTCTATACTGCTCAGAATTAATAAAATTGGATCAATCAATTAAAAAAAAACGCCCGGAACTGGCAAATCGAAAGGGTGTTGTATTCCACCAAGACAACGCTAGGTCCCAGACCTCACCCTCCCTATTCTCCAAGACCTAGCTCCAAGTGACTACCACTTATTTCAGTCTCTGGAGAGCTCCATGAATGGAAAGAAATTCCAAAAGGAAGAGAACATCAAAAACCACTTGGACCAGTAAACTCCAGATATTCTATGAACATGACATTACGCAGTTAGTGGAAAGATGGGAAAAAGTCAAATAAAATAATGTTCAATACATTGTAGATTAAAATAAATTTTATGTATATAATACATTGAGTTTTATTTCACCATGAAAAAACGAAAGGACTTATTTGCCAACCCAATATTTAATTTTTAATTTATAAATGGTGTTAATTGAATGATTTTATAATTACCTACTTATCTTTAAATAGTTTTATATTGTAAGATTATGTTATTAGAATTGATATTTAGTGAATTAATTTTGTAAATAAAATGTATAACGTTTTTCATTATATGATTTTTCATTATTTTTTATGTGAAACAATTTCCTTTGTCATCAAGTACTGTCCTACATTGTAACTTTAAAAACCTGGCAAGTCTAGGTTCAACAGTGTTCGTGATCAGCTTTAACAAATGGAAAACGGGCTGTCCTTAAAAATAGACATGAGCAATCTAGTCATTTGTTTTGTTTTTTTCCTTCTCCTACATAATGTTGTCTTTCTTCTCATTTATGCGATGAGCAATATTTTGCTGTTTCGGCAGCATTTATAGCAATATCCAAATGACATTTCAATAAAAATGGATTTAACATTTAATAAGTATTTTCACAAAACTCTCGAAACGGGTTAGAAAATATTTTTAACTTTATACTAGTCACATCATAGCCCCGGGAACCCGACAACATGATTAACTGAAGCTAGTTTGAAACAATAATAACGAGTTCGCATACCGTTGCCAAGGGGCTTTTAACTCTGGCTTAATCTCCCACCCTCACTTCTGCTCAGGGAAAACCCCATATAACCTTAAAGGCGAGGAAGGAGAGGACACAAAAAATAAATAATCTATTAAGGAAGGAGATTGTCCGAGGTGGCGGTTATAAATAGGCTAAATAGTGGCAAAACTGTTTTATTAAAAGCCAACGTTTCGATCCGACTTTGCAGATCTTCTTCAGGGAGATGTGTTCTAAGTGAATCTCCTAGCTGAACACACTCCCACACTGAACTCCCTGAAGAAGACCTGCAAAGTCGGGTTGGCTTTTAATAAAATAGTCTTACTACTATTTAGCCTATCCTCTCTCCAGCCTACTCTACAATCTCCTTCCTTTATGATGCAACGGTCAACTATTAAATATTCAAAATAAACTATTCTAAATCCGTCCAATTGCTTTCGTGGATAGTGGATTCAGGGCTCTCATGTAGAAAAAAGGAAGAGATGCCAGAATCGAAAAATTGATCATACTTTTAAATAATAATATGTTTACTGCATTTACCAGTTCAGAAATGAAACGGAAAGCTCAGGATTCTACGTTCTGACGGAGAGCGATCTCCCTCCACTAATGTCCAAGGAGAACTTTTTTTTTTATTGGATAAACCCCTGCCCACCATTGCTGGCATAGGGGGGGAGTGGTTGTCCTAGAGGTTCAAGCAAACCTATTCTAATCAGAGTGGGAGGGTCGAGTTTCATTACGTGGGTCCGCCACGAAATAAAAGTCAACTATTCCCAGGCCGGATAGTTGGAATGAATCGGCGTCGCTAGGCACGAGGATGCTAGACACACTCGGCCATCACGACCTCAGTCCAAGGTGAACTACTAGTACTATAAGGCCTTCGTGTACAGGTGGAATGAATTCGTTGGTCCAACCCAACATGATTCCTCAGGTAGAAGAGATGGACCTGCATCCGGAGGGCCTCCAGAAGGGATGAAAGGAGACGTCGGCTGAAAAGAAGAGCAGGTTGTGTGCACAGCTGGAAAAAAATGTTATTGGTCTGAATGCAGTAGTGAGTTATAATGGAGGCATGTGCTGCTAACCACTGCTGCATAACACCCCTGTAGCCTTACAGACAGGGTAGGGTTTCAAATAAATATTACGAATGTATTCTTTAATAAAGTTAGCTTATTCATAAAGTAATTTTAATAAAATTAATTTATGAGTTTTCCGAATCGGGAACTAACATGAAAAAAACATAGACTACCCCATCTCCCTATCGTATTTTCGGTCTCCCAGACCTCCTTATCCCTTTATCTTTCCTGACAGGTCCGAGGAATAAAAACTCGTAAATATCCATTTGCTTTCCATTTAAATAGTAAAATAATTTGAGTATAAACTCGAGAAAAAGGGGTCCTTCAAAAAATATTGAGCCGTTTGGCGTGACCTATACGCTGAAAATATGAAAATTACGTGATTGTATATGCCAAACGGCCCAATATTTTGAGCCCTTTTTTCTCGATTTTGTGATAAAACTAACGATCTAAGTGGAAAGTAAATGAGTATTTAAGAGTTTTTAGTACCCGATTAAATAGACAAATAAAATAGTTGTAGGTGCTGATGAGAAGAAGCTGCTTAGGAAGTTTCAGGCGAATTTTAATAATTTAATATAAAGGGGTGTGTACCATGTATTAAAGGCTTTAGTTTTCTTTTCATTGAAATCATATCAATCTAGTGTACGATGACCAAATAATAATGGTCGGACTCAACTGTGGACCTCTGTAAGACCTATCATTCGTAATGTTGGACCTATTTCTAATGCTTTATCCGATTAGAATTTAATAAATCTGATTCACAGTTTTCCCACTAAAGGAGATCCATGTTCTAATATTTTGGATTATAATTAATCGATTGATCGTTTTGTTTTTTCCAAATAAATTTCGGAACTTATGCAGTTAATCAAGTTGCTCTTGTATAAAATAACTTTGTATTTAATAAAATTATTAATTTTATAAAGCTATTGCTATATTTATTAAAAATTTTATTTTCAGGGCGAAAATGGGCCTCCAAAAAAGAGATCAAGAAAACTTGATGATTTCGACAAACTAATATCACTTGCTCACAAACACCTCGAAGAACCTCAAACTGAATTTGATAAAATCGCTTCGATTTGGGCGATCGAACTTCAGAAAATGAAGCCGCAGCAACAATTGTTCGCAAAGAAGGCTGTCAATGACGTATTGTTCGAAGGTCAACTGGGCACTCTGCAAAAAGGTTCTCTTCAAATTAATTCTGCAAGATACACTCCTGCTGCGTATAGTAGAGTGCAACAAAGTCCCATTCATTGTCGTACCCAACAGGAACAATCAGTGCTCAATGCACTCACGGAACCAGTTATTGGACTATCCTCTAATGCTCCTTAAAACTTTACCAACATCAATAAAATGTAGATTGATGTAGGTAAAATTTATATTTAAATGATTATTGTATTTACTTACATATCGTTATGTGATCTATCAGACTGTGTATGATAAGCGGACCCTACACGGTCATTCGGAATTGCATTCCAAGACACGAATGACGTACGGATTGATCGTTTAAGGCACTGATTGAAGTACCAATGAACGTGTCTGGCGGATTTAAGAAAAACTGAAAATCAAAGGTTCATTCACGAGAAGTGTGGAGACTAACCATACTACTAGATAGGTTAGTTTACCTAGGTCTCATAACCATTGTAAATTTTTTATATCCCTAGTTTATATTTTTACAAACCATTTTCAACTATTTTTTCTTTAAATAGTCAAATGGGCAATAAATTAAAAAACAAAAGTGGAAACTTCACAATTTACTTATAGAAAAAAAAAAAATTTAACTGTTGTGTTTATTTTTAATTAATTTTTTCAATCCTTCAACCATCCTCACTAGCTATGCTGATGACACGTGTGTGTTGTCTGTCAATAATGAACCAACTATTTCATCACAAACCCTACAGTCACACATTTCAGCCATTGAAAAATAGTGTGCAAATTGGAGAATTAAAATTAATCCAAACAAATTACTTTTACATTTCGCCGTAAATCTACAAAATCCTGTCCCACCGTATCCTTTAACAATATTCCACTGATCTTTGTCGAACAGATCCGTTACCTAGGACTCCTTCTTGACAAACGCCTTACCTGGAATCCTCATACTAGACTTAAAAGACAAGAAACTGCCAACAAATTCCGACTACTACAACACTTACTTGACAAACGCTCTTAACTTCCAATATTCTACAAAAAAACTCATTTACACTACCATCATCAGGCCCATTCGGACCTATGGTATTGAGCTTTGGAGCTCTACAAAAACATCAAATTCTTCCCATATCCAATCCTTACAATCCAAAATCCTCCGTAAAATCCTAAATGCTCCTCATTATGTAACAAATAAAATTATCCATAAAGACTTCAATATTCCTCTTGTGGAAGACTTGGCCCGAACTAGATATACCTCTTTTCATTCCAAATTCCTTGGTCACCCCAATCCTCTAGTTTGTTACCTCTCATCCAACACAATTCCTGACAACCCTCCGAGGCGTCTGAAAAGAAGATGGCCAAGGGACCTTCTAAATTAATTTATCTTTGAAGTGTTACCAATGGGTAGCTTCTTCACCAGTACCTTCATGTAATAGATTTCTATAGCAAATTTACTGGTGTATATATGTTTACAGTTGTAAATTTCAATAAAATAATAAAAGAAAATCCATTTTGTTTAACAAATTGATTATTTTCGCAATACTTTTCCTTAATTTTTGTAAGTAAACTATATTTTTCTAACTTTGGACTAAACAATTTTCAGGTACTAGGAAGTAATTATTATATCTTCATTTTCCTCTTGATGGTTGATAACCGGCATTAACCATCTGCTAGTCAATTGCTCGATCACACGCTTATACCATTCTTTGGGGTGGTTATAAAAAATTTCTTAAATTGCAATTTCAACTTCCACTATATTGTCCATTTTTTCCCTTAAAGAAAATAGGTCATGGATCTAAATAATCCGATGGTACGAGGTCTGGACTATATGGTGGATGGAGTCTCATATCAGAAGAGTTTTTCAATAAATTTACACAAATTTCTAACTTCTTAGCTGATTGCTGAGGAGTAAGTTCGTGAGGGACCATTTTATTGCTCATTTTCAACTTCCCCATAGAGAGTAGATGGCGACTAACAGAATCTTTCAACACAACACACTCCCTGGCAAGTTTTCAAGTTCTCGTGGACGGATTTGACTTAGGAGATTCCAACAGAAAGTCATCAATATCCATTAATGGTCGCCCGAAGCCCTTCTTTCCAAGGTCGGATCTCCACTGCCAAATTTTTCAAACTAACGCCGCGCTAATATTCTTTAAATCAGCCGCCATTTTTGAAAGCATGATGATTTGTGGCTCTGGAATGACAGACAAGGTTCATTTTACTTACAATAACAAACATTCATAATTTACATTCAAATCTTCGCCTGCGATCTGGTCGATTTTTGGGCTCTGGCTCCAGGGCTTATTAGATATGGATTATATTAACGTCAGATCATAATAATTTAATTGTACATATGTATTGTGGATAAAGAACTGTATTATTTAGTTTTGTTACATTTGACTCAATTTGGAATGATGAATCATATGATCGTACCGATACGATATTGTGCCATTAAAGATGGTGGGAGAAACGCTGGACTATTTGAATATAACTTCCTATCTTATAATAGTCATATAACGTCCATATGATGACGCGAGACCCATAAAATCGTAGCCTAAGCCAGTAATACTTTTCCAAAAACGAAAGTTTTGAAACGGGGATGTTCACTGTCTCCGCTTTTCTTTAACAGTTATATTTAATGGGTCCTAGAAGAATGGAAGAAAAATGTAATGGTGTAGGCATTATGGTTGGAAATGATCACTCATCGATTCAGAAGTAGAGGATGTGTTGAGAAAAATTCACCAGGAATACTTAATCCGAAGGGCTGGAAGTCAGCAAAGAAAAACGTTATATAAATATGACCTTTCATAGCAAAAGCTAATAACTAAATATGGACACATGGATTATGAAATCTAAAGTTCAGTATCTAAGTAGCAAAGTATTTAGTAAGGTGGGTAAATGCTATAGGAACAAAATTAAACAAAATAGCTTGTTTCTGAAAGTGTTGCCCTCTATTTAGAAGAATTATACACAATCAAAAAGAACCAATAAAAATACTTTGGCAAAGTGGACTATGGAAGGGATAATGTTTCTCCCGTCTTCAAAAAGTTCCAAACATTGAACAAACAAAATAACATATTAAAACACAGCTAGTGAAAGGAAAGGAGAAGATCCTCCACACCATTGAAATTTTATAGCTGGCTGAAGAGGTTTGGGTTTGGGAATGCAATGTGATTGAGAGAGTGATGATGATCTGAAAGAATATTGGAATGAAGACGCAAGAGAAGGCGGAAGAAGGCTCGTCCGAAACGGGTTTTGAGGAGGTCATGGAAGTAATAATGATGAACTCAAGAATCATGAAGGAGACTTCCAGGCACTAGCGGATCCAGGATTTATTTTTTGGGGGGGGGGGCTTCAGCCCGAAACCTTTTTTTTCATAAAAATAACGATAATTACTTTGGGAAAAAAAGAAAGAAGCTAACTACTTATATGAAATGGTGTTTAAGTGATTCCTAAAGCCCTTTTAAATGTAATTACATGAACAATAATACTTTAAGAGATATTTTTTAAATATTTTTTTCAATAAAACGTGGTTATATTTTACCATTTTGGGGGGGGGAGGGCTTCAGCCCGAAAGCCCTCCCCCCGTAGATCCGCCCTTGCTTCCAGGACTAAAAGTGTAAAATTCGTTAAATGAAAAATTATAAAATTTCTTTTTGTGCAATATTACAAAATTACACCACAATTTAAATAAGAACTTGGAACTTTCATTTAAAATATCGAAATATTTCAATTTACCAATTATTTTAAATATGGTGTTGGGCAAAACAGTTTTCAATTACTGTGTAAATATTTTAACTTAAAAAAAATAAATTGCTTTTCTAATCAAACACAATCTTGTATCGATAAAATACCTGATTATAAATTTAAAACATGTTGGTATTGGGCTTTAAATTTGTGTAACTCTTTTAGTAAAATTAATCAGCGATACGGACTTCTTTTTATAGGCTACTTGACAGAAGTTCAAAATTATCTATTTCTAATAAATTAACTATACAGGGTGTTTTAGCATTAAGTGTCCAAACTCCAAAAATGAACTAAAGACCTAAAAACAAGAAAAAAAATTCCTCTGAAGGTATGTCCATAAACACTTTGTTTAAAAGATATTCACACCTAAATATTTTCGTTGTTATGAATTATATACGTTATCTATCTATCTATATATATATATATATATATATATATATATATATATATATATATATATATATATATATAATGAACGTATGTTTGTCCTGTGCATTACTAAACCATTCCACCGATCGCCATGAAACTTTGGGAAGTTATTCCGTACACTCCTGGGAAGGTTTCTGTCTTACGATAATTTTATATATGTAAAAGAAATAAAAATGTATATTTTTTTCTGTTCAAAGCCGCAAAAAATGTGTCGCTATAAACTGTAGCGCCAAAACGGCTTTACCAATTTTAACGAAACTCGGATAAAGTCTTCCCCTTGAATCCCTTTTAATTTATGTGTATAACATACTTTCCCGAAAACAAGCTGAAAAATGTTACGATGAATTCAATATTTTATTTGACGATAACTAAAAAAGTACACAATTTTTGACTGATAATACCCACATTTATTTGAAAGATTTCTTAATCGCTGACAAAATAAAAAAACAAATCATCGAAATAGATAATCAATATCTCGGAAATAAAACTATTTCCAGCGGCCGTAGGAGTAAAGTGGGTTCAATTATTTTTTTAAAGAATTTTGATATATTTTTAAAGAAGAAGAAAAGTTGAGATTTGTATTTCGCACCTCGATAAACCCTCGAATACCAATCTTCACTGGAATCGCAAACTTTCTTTTTTTTGGCTCAAACTTTCATCAAGGGTGGGTGGGACCTTCAATTTTATTTCGGAAACTACAAACAGTGTGATAACTTAACAATGGCTCCACCTATAAACACGAAAAAAATCAGGGGTTTGCGGCCACGTAAACTGCACAAATCGCAACAAACCATACCCCCATATTAGAAGCATATTAGAAAAGGAGATAAAAATTAAAACGCATTAGGAGATTTTCTTTATTTATTCAACGCGTGGCCGGGTAAAGCTCGTATGAAGTAAATAAAACCTATTTATTTGTTCTAACTACTTTAATAATTAAATGTAAACATCAATATTCATATTAAATGTTGTTCAAAGTGAAGGTATGTCCGCTTTGTTTATGAGATGGATTAGATAGAATATGGCTTTTTATTTTAATTATCATCTTTGCTCATTATTTTCGTATATAGCAAATTTATCTTGACAAAAATATGTATCTATTAAATAAATACAATTTTAGTAAAATGTTTTATATTGATAAGTATGACCGAAATTCACAATAGTTCTCTGTAAGATTAAGCCTATTTTTTCACCCATATAAGCGTGTTAACTGAAAGTTGTGTGATGGGCGAACCAAATGGGGGAATTTAATTCCAATAAAATTTTCACTTCTTCAAAATTGCTGCGTAAGTGGACTGCCAGTGCGCAAACCTCTACTGACCCTGCCACTAAATAGAATGGATGACTCACTAGCTGACTGGGAAAGACACTGGAGAATTCTCCCCACTCCTGCTAATAGGAATCTTTTCCTCGTCGTTCGTGATTGGCTGATGCTGACCGAATGGCGATACCCTTTGTACACTCTGCTCTCTGATCTCTAGATTATTAATCTTTCAAACTGAATTCAATTATTAAAAAATCGATAAATCCAATATTTGCCTACACGTCTTTCGAATGCAGATTGCATTTTCCATAAACTTCAGCGAAGAAAACGATAATCATCGATCCCTATAACACCTTATGCGTCCCCTCATCTTTGAAATTCGTCACCACTAGTCCATTCAATAAATAGCCCCAAAGGCAGTGTTGAGTGCGTGAGCAGAGACCTAAGCGATTCCTTCAGAAATTTTTTCTGAGTACTCAGAGTGTCCTGGCGTCTAAGTGGTGAGCCCGAGCAGAGAAGGGGAAGGAAAGGTCATTATTGTTTGCTTTTTGCTTGTATCTCGAAAACGGTGCATTGTGGGAGACATTTTTGAATAAATTAAAGTTAAAAAAATTATCTAAATTTTTTATTCTATAGGTTTTATCCTAATTCTAAACCGTTTTCGAACTAAACGCTCGGAAAGTTGACATTTTCGAGAAAAAACAAATTTTGTCTCACCTTTTTCATCAAACATAACTTCATATCGTCTAAGCTATCCATCAGAGAAAGAAATTCATTTAAAAGAAGTTATAGAGACTTAAATATTCTATTAGAATATATATATGTGTGTGTGTGTGTGTGTGTGTGTGTAAATTAATCTCCAACCAGTCAACAGTTACAGCTATTCTGAAGTTGTTTTTATCATGTTCTTAATTTACAACTTTCGTTCGTTTTTCTAATAATATATGTTGTCACACTTCAAATCAAATTATTAAATTAATAGTCCGTGGTACAGACCCCTTTTCGTCAAATTATTAACATCCAGCTGAAACATCGTAAGTAGCTTCATCTCATCGTAACCTACAAATATTTATTTACAAAAACTCTTGGCATTGGGGCGTTTTCATTCTGGAGATCGGCAAACTTTGTCCATTTAATTAGATACTGAAAACTGATAAATACCTATTTGCATTCAACTTGAATCGTAGGATAATTTTACAACAAAATCGGAAAAAAAAGGTGGCCTACAAAAATATCGGGCACTTTGGCTTGACCTACACCCCCAACATATCAAAATAACGAGGTTGTACATGTCAAACGGCTCCAGATAGGCCACATTTTTTTTCGATTTTGTGGTAAAATTATCCTACGATTCAAGTTGAATGCAATTAGGTATTTATGAGTTTTTAGTACCTAATTAAATAGACAAAGTTTGCCGACCTTTAGATTGAAAATGCCCCAATTCCAAGACTTTTTGAAAATAAAATAGTTGTAGGTTACGATGATATGAAGCTTCAGGCGGATACCCATTTGCTTTCCACTTGCATCGTAAGATAATTTGATGAGAAAATCGAGAAAAAAGGGTGGCCTACAAAAATATTAGACCGTTGGACGTGACCTACACTCCCAACATGTCAAAATAACGAGGTTATATATGCCAAACGGCTCCAGATAGGCCACCTTTTTTTCGATTTTGTGATCATATTATCTTACAATCCAAGTGGAAAGCAAATGGGTATTTACGAGTTTTTATTACTTAATTAAATAGATAAAATTTGCCGACCTCCAGATTGAAAACGGCCCAATTTCGAGAATTTCGGTAAATAAAATATTTGTAGGTTACGATGAGATGAAGCTATTTACAAAGTTTCAGCAACATACAAAGATGTTAATAATTTCATAAAAAGAGGTCTGCACCACGGATTAAAAGTAAAAAGAAAATCATTTTACTTCAACAATCTGATATTGTATTTTAAGGATAATAATAAGTCTCATGATAATTTTTATTCAATTTTGTTAAGTATATACAATTATTTTTTTTAAATTTATTTAATGAAATGTACAACTATATAAACAATACAACTAGTGAAAATGCACACATTGGAAATATTGACATGAACAGACTTGAAGAGATACTGCCCCGTAGTAGCACTCCCTATTTAATTATAGGTGAGAAGATCACGAGGCCATCTTCTTTTTAGACGGCTAGAGGAACTATCAGGAATCGAGAAAGAAGCAAGACTGAAAATTAGTGGATTCGGATGGGACTGGAGTTTATCATGAAAGGATAGGTATCTGGCTCGGGCTAAATCAGCGGCATATGGAACATTAAGGTCTTTATGAATAGTTTTATTTGTGACAAAATATGGGGCATTAAGGGTTTTACGAAGGATTTTGGATTGTAAGGATTGGATGCGATAGGAATTCGATGGTTTGGTAGAACCCCAAAGCTCAAATTTGTATGTCTATATAGGTCTTATTATGGTTAAGTAGATGAGTCTTTTGTAATTAGTTGAAAGTTTAGAGCGTCTGTCAAGTAAATGTTGGAGCAGTCGGAAATATACAATTATAAATAGCTTAGATGATATGAAGGAGTGTTTGATGAAAAATGTGAGACAAGATGGTTTTTTTGAAAATGTCAACTTTTTCCGAGCGTGTAGCTCGAAAATTGCTTAGAATTTAGATAAAACTTTCAGATTATTTTATAAACTTTAATTTATTATACAAGAATTTTTCCTGCGATGCACCATTTTCGAAATATAAGGGAAAATGAAAAAGTTGTGACCTTTCCGCCTACTTCCCTCTCCGGCTAACTACCTAGACGTCATAGACTTTTGATGTGTTCATACCCTAAGCAAGTTTCTGAAAGAATCGCTTTAGGTCTCTGCTCACGCTCTCTATACCATCTTTATTGATTAAATCCCGATTATACATATAATTGAACTATGATATTATAAATAGAATTGATGTACTCATAGTATGAGCTTCACTGGTTTCCTATTATGAGTTAACTTATCAATAAAAGAAGTGTATCAAGCCAGTTTGCGTCCGTTATAGAGAGCGTCCAATATACGGAAGATCTTAACACTATTAAATTATTTAAAATTTGACATGATTTATAAAAGAAATTCTGTGCTAGTAACAGTTCCATTGTATATAATGCCTCCTCCCTCCATTAATTGAGAGAGAAAATCACTCAAATTAAATCCTGCATCTACCACAGAGCTGATTAGGGTTGTTGCGATATCCAGCAAGTGCCGATATTCCTAATCGATATCGATATCAGTCTATATGATCCATATTAATATAATATTGATTAAAAAATATCGATATCTCTAATATGGGCATCCCACAACATTCTGAAACACTGTTGGCTACATGATTCGGCAATATTAACGTCTAACAAGGATGCAGCTAAGGCTTCTCAGGTACTTCAAGAACACCTAGACGACATAGCTTGTTGGGCTAAAAGGTGGGGAATAAAAATGAACGAGTCTAAGAGCCAATTTGTTTCATTTACACTTAGACATGACTCTTGTCCTACAGTGTTCTTCAATAATATCGCTCTACCACCTTCAAAAACTGTACGATATTTGGGCCTCTACTTGGACAAACGACTGACATGGCCATACCACATAAAACAAAAAAGAAAAGAACTTAATCAACGATACGGACTTCTTTCTAGGCTACTTGACAGACGTTCTAAATTATCTGTGACTAATAAACTAACTATTTACCAAAGTCCTCATTAAGCCACTTTGGACATATGGAATCGAACTATGGGAAACAGCAAAGAAATCAAATATAAAAATCATCCAGTCGTTCCAGTCAAAAGTCCTTCGGAAAATTGTAGACGCACCCTTTTACGTTTCAAATCTCACGTTACACACTGACCTTAACACTCCTTTCATCACGGCAACTGCCACTGACCGCTTTAATAATTTTCATGACAGACTGACTCTAAATTCCAATCCACTTACTCAAGCTCTGTCGACTGCCACAAATCCATATAATCCGCTCAGAAGACTGCTGAGGCGCTGGTCAAGAGACTTATTGCGTTGAGCTACTTGCTGCATTATTTTTTTTTGTTGTGTGTTATTATGTGTTGTTTTACTACTGTTTTTTTTTTTTTGTCTTTTTGTTTTGTTATTACTATTTTTTTTCTTAAGCTATCATTTCTTCTCTTTG
The DNA here is from genome assembly GCA_928085145.1 of Nezara viridula. Lineage (NCBI taxonomy): Eukaryota > Metazoa > Arthropoda > Insecta > Hemiptera > Pentatomidae > Nezara > Nezara viridula. Next base: position 147,201,377 of record OV725080.1, on the reverse strand, counting down.
ATATCATATTTACTGAATACCGAGGTAGATGGCAAATTTATTGTGAGCCAGGAATATGTATAACTAATAAATAAATCTCTAATATGGAATAATATCTCTATTTCAAAATGATATTTTTGAGATACTTACAAAATATTGATTGGTTTATTACAAAAAGGTCATTAAGTGACCTTTCATAACCTTAAGTAATTATGAACTTTGAAGAGTTTTCTCTTTGAGAAATCGAGAAAATGTGAACTTGTTGTAACTATACGTATATTTCATATATAAAATGGTTCATGTCATTTTAATGCACATGTTGTGTTTTTCATCGATAAGTATTATCCACGTGAATCTACGTAGTGGGGGGAGGGGAGGAGTGGCTTTCGGGCTGAAGCCCTCCCTCCTCCCCCAAAATGGTAAAATATAACCATGTCTTATACAAAAATATTTTATTATTACCTTTTTGTTGTGGGCGGGGTGGCCGAATGGACTAATGGGTGTGCACAGCACCGCTGTTGCCGGACAACCTGATTTATCAATAAAATGATATAAAAATATTCACGAGCTCGCGTCCCGGTGCCGAGGGAGTCTTTTAAATCCCCGCCCACACTCCCTGGCAAGGAGGAAGGGGAGGACAAAAAATTATAATTACCTTTAAAAGTATTATCGAATCACCTAACTCTATTTCATATAGGAAACTAGTTCCTTTATTTTTCTTCCTAAATAAATATCGTTATATATTTAAAAGAAAAAATCTTTCGGGCTGAAGCTCCTCCCTTCCCCCCCCCCAAAAAAAAAAAAAAATTCTGGATCCGATGTTGAGTAAGATCAAAATTCACAACAACGTTCTTAAAAGAACAGCTTTGCTATTCAGCCAGCGATGTGAACTGTTTTCTTTTTAAATATTTTAACTTCATTTTACAGGATATGGATATATTGAAGGTTTTGCATTTAAATAGTTTAAAAATATTGGTACATGGTATGTGGTATATGTTTTTAAATAATAATTTGATTTTACTATATAATGTAAACAAGAAAAACAAATATCGAAATTCGATGTTGACATTTTTCTTATGATATTCCGATAATATCGAATCATTTGTTTCAGAACAATAAAGAAAGGAAAATATGGATCCCTATGTGTGATTTAATGCGTCTATTTAATGTCATTCCACGTTTAAGCTATCTGTAATTCTTAGAAATGTTATGATTCATACAACATACATGTTTCCTCCTAATATGATATACATGAAATTTTCCTGTTTTTTTCCTCCTTTTTTTTTTTAATTTTTCTTGATATTTACACTAAATTATATCTTTTGTGAATACTTCTGGCGAGAAATGAAGTATGAAATAGCTGATTAGGCAGATACTGACAGAGAAGTCTAATGGATTGAGGAAAATACAAGACGTGGAATGTCTATTCTCGTCCTTGTAAAGTAGGATCTGACCTAGGTCACTGACCTTGTGCTTAGCACATCCATTGCTAAGAAAGTCAGCTGTTGATAAACATAGTGAAGCCATTTAGTCCAGTTTATTCCACTAGTATTCAATTTTTAAGATACTCAGTTTTAAACTAGTATACCTAGGGTTATTGCGATATCGGGCAAAATCCGATAGCACTTATTGATATCAGTCTTTGATCTAATCGAATCACAAATATCGATATCTCTAAGATCGACTATCTTTATCGGGTCGGGTTATTAAAAAAATCGTTGACTTTTCATAACGTTAAATTACTAAGAACTTTGATGAATTTTCCCTTTGTGAAATCAGAAAATTTTGCGATCCTTGTAAGCATAGAGGACTGGGCTCCTGTTGAGCTCCTGCCATCTCCTACTCTCATTATACTAAAGTAAAATAAAATATGAAAGTCACCAACCACTTGTTTATACATTAGAGAGATATCACTTTAATCATTCTGGGTGAAAAAGAAAGAAACTATATAAAACTATGTTTACTTTAAACGAATATCATTAAAATCCATCGATCCTGAGATTGGAAAAAATTATCTCTACAGCCGTATTATATATAGTATAGATTTTAAAATAGAATAGGTTGAATTAAATATCGATTTTCGATATGATTCGAATGTTTAGTTCATTCTATCAAAATCATTTGATATTTTATCTACAGTAAGAAAATACCTTATATTTGGAATTATATTTTGAAGGTTGTGCTATTCTTTACTACTAGTGTTGCCCAAATGCAACAATAAGACTCGTCTTGCTCACTCAATCGAGATCTTGGTCTTCGGCAAGAGTCTCGCAAGTCTTGCAGTTACCTATTCCCTTATTGTTATTTATTAAACATGTTACTTTAGATCTTAGAAAAAAAAAACGCAGAATAGGTACATTTAGGTCTTTTATTGACAAAATAATATAGTAAAGTCCAACCAAATTAATAAAATCAACTTGGCATTACATTAAATGCATTGTCAAGAAAGATAGTGATAGGTCCCCGTCTTGTAATAAAAGAGTTGTAAAGACAATCTATAGAATGTCACCAGTTATTTAAATATGTCCATTAAAAATAACAAAATTTAATTAGACTGATTTTCCTGATAACCTGATAAGAGAAATCATTGGAGTACGATTTCTTCGATGAACTAAAGTAATATTAACGAGCAAGGGAATAATTATTAACAAAAAGTTGATATTAGTTTTTCGTAGCCCCAAAACATCTAAATTAAGAATTTAAAAAGCAATCGAAACGTTGAATTTTTTGCATGAAATCTTTACCAAGGCCTCTTCGAAATCCTTTGAAGACTTTACCCTTCGAAATTTTGTCGCTATCCACAAAAATTTTGATAACTTCAGAACGACTACACTGAATAATACGAAAATTATCATGGAGTTAGGACTCTCTATGCTACACAAAATCGTATAAACCCGACCTCTGCAAACAAATTAAAATCATAGATATAAAATAAAAATGTTTTTCTGAATGTCTATTTTAAAAAGAAATTAAATTTAAAAAATATTGATGTGGTAAGAAAGAGTAATAATAATTCCGCTTTTCAACGGTTGTACGACCGGTAAATAAATTATCCCAGAAAATCAAATACTAAAATATGCAATTGATATCTATAAAACTCGCATTTATGAGTTTCAAAAAAGGACATTAAAAACGAATGTTACTTTGTTTTCCCTAGCAAAGTTTTACATGGCTGTATCCTAAATGGTCCTGACATGTCTCTTATCAGTATACCAAGTAAATTGTATTTTTAAAAAGTAAAGTTGAGCTTTAAATCACGTTTTCTTCCTCGACTTCTTTACAAGGAATCATTAAAACCCACCAAAATGTTCTTGTTGTCTTTGTGCCCAAGCTTAATTTGCACGTTGAGGGTCAGTCATCAAAAGAGAAAATAAAACTACACGAGAACTTCTTACTACAAAGTCAAGAGTACTGAATTCGAATAAGGAAGTGATTTTTTACGGTCTTTCTAATTGTAACAGGAAAACTGAATTCAACTGAATAATGACGTAGAAACTTGTTTATGGCTGTTGTCATACTATACTCAGAAATGACGTCACATCTAGCAACCGAATTATCTTAGGATGATTAAATTATCAATGAGTTATGTCTAACAAAAAAAATACCTCTTTGGCAGTTGATAAAGGAAATGATACTTCATTTGATATAAAAAGTTACGTTACAATTAATTTAATGTTATTAATAAAGCAAATGAATCAGAGACACATTGAATGAATTAAAATCAAAATGTATAGTAATAAACAACAGGTTAAGAAATTTAAACTATTCTTGGAAGAGAGAAGGAGGTTCATACTGTAATTCATGGAGAGTGCCAAATGTCCAAGTACGCATTATATGATAATTACGAATTATTGATTGTTAAAAAAAAATTCAGATTAACGGAATTATCAGTTTTTATTAAAATTTCATATATGCTCAATACGAAATACACACAACTTATGAAAATTGAAAAGCGTAAGCTAAAATATTTACATATTTACCTTGATAAAAAAAAATATATATACATCAAAAACTATTTCAGTTTACTAGTTGAAGGTAATCTAGGATATCCAATCCAATATAAACAGAAAAAAAAAACATAATTCAGAGAATTGAAGATTGGTAGAATTGTTTTCCGAATTAATAGGATTGTTAACAGCGACCATTGGCAAATCAATGAATTTTCTGAAAGCATACTTTTGAAACAAGAATTCTATATCTCAAAGGTGTATAACCTTAAGATAAATACAAAATTAGACTTGGCCAGTTTTTCGGTCAGAATCGGCACATGCATCAAATGAACTATTTTGTTGGAAATTTTGTCTGGAATCACCTCCCAGAGTTTGGCCATCATTAAGAATTGAGACAAACTGATGTACCTGTACCTGAGATATATATATATATATATATGTGTGTGAATAAAAACATTCAAGAAATTATAAAATATTCTGTTAAATGCATGAGAAGAGGGGGAGAAAAGACAGGAGTGGTGGAGAATTTCTTGTTTTGGCCAGTTCTTTATCCAGTTAGTGTCTTCTTCTTGAGAAGATGAGGGTGTCTAGGATTAGCTGGAGTTATTTCTTTGGTAAATTGTTTAATTAATAACATCTGATAGCTTTTATTAAAATACAGCATAATATATTTTCCTTTCGACATTTCTGACTTATTTTTTATTCTTTATTAACAAATCTAATCTGTGTTTTCATACTTCATTTTGCACAAATAATATCAAGTGTATTAGTTTTGTTTCTTTTGTAGTGTTTCAACTTTAATAAATTGATTACTTCAATTGTCATCTATACCCAAAATAGTATAATAAAAATGCAATTCAATCAATAATTACAATAAATTAGTTAACATTGAACTTATCTTATTTAAAATAGATAAAAACAATAAGTAAATATTTAAAAAAATAAAGTAACTATTTATAACATCATTAAATAGGTTTCAAATTAAATTGAATTTTATTGAAAATACTTGTTTTCTATTGATATGATTTGTTGAATACTGTTGAATAAAGTAAATAAATAACTTGGTTGTAAGATGTTTAATTAAAATTGTAAAAAGCATAGAAGAATGACAGAATTGTTTCCATACTTGAACAGACGTTCTTTATTAAAAATCTAATATTTCACTGTTCTGTAATAATTAATCAATAATAACATGTATATATATATATATATATATATATATATATATATATATATATATATATATATATATATATAATCTAATATTTTACTTTTGAATTATCTAATTTAATAAATTTATAATTAAAACACTCAAATAAGGGCTTTAAATTTCATATGAAATATAATTTTTAAATTTTAATTAATTTAAAGAAAATTATGTACAAATACATATATATGTAACAATATGAGTTGGTTTAATATATTATGAAATTTTTGTTTATCAAATAAACAAAAACATGTAAAACTTTGTTTAATGTAATTTTTTTTTTTATATAAATATTTAATCTTCTGTGATTTAATTTCCTTTGATTTTCTTGTGTCCATCAGTATGATTTATTCAATGGTTATAAATATATGCAAATATATAAATCTGGTATTATAAAGACTTAAGTCCATGAAATATTATAAAAACATTTACCATCAAAATTTAAATAATTGTTTATTGGTTTTATTTCTTTTTGTGTGTGTTTCATGTTTCATTTCTCTAATGTGATAATACTTGGAGGGCTTTTGAAATTTAGAATAAAATATTTTAAAAATCTTACATCATCTACCAAAACGTATTCAAAGAATTTAAAACAAATAAATTAGTTTGCAATTAATTTTATTTTATGAATTTATTTATTTTTTTTATTTTCCACAATATCTCATACATATCTCATGTAATATTGAAACCCAAAAGATAAAATTAACTAAAGATTGGATTTAGTTGTAAACAGTGGAATGGCAAATTATATTATTTATTGTAGTTTAATTTATATAGCTGAATCTAAAACTGTAGTTATAATAAATACTCTCGTATAATATCCACAAACCCTTCTAATATTCTTGGTTACCTATTAATAAATTCTTTTAGAGAAACAATCAGAACATCTTGTTAGCAATACACAACTAGCTATTTGAAAAATAAAAATTTAATGATATAAATCAGTTTGTGTGGTAATTTTGATGATAATCTTCTTGTTTTCTACAGTTCAGATTAAATTGTATTGATATAATTTTTTTTTTTAAAGTTGTCTCTATCTTGATTTCAGTTTGTTTTACTACTTTGTTATGAATGTTTTTGATATATTAACAGCAACACAATTTTTTAGGATTTTCAGTCAATATTTCCTCGAATTTATTTAGAACTATAATCCAAAAATTTTTTGAAAATGAAAATCTTCATGAAATAGAAAATCAACTTTCAGTACTATGTTTGTTTGCTGCACCCACATGACTTTTCTATGCATTGGAAAAATATTTGATGAACCCGTCTATAATGAGTGGGTAGTACATCTCTCATCTCCCCAATGAACCAGCAAATTTAAGGAGCTCTCTCTCAAGCTGAAGCCTTTTGCACCTTAAAAAAAAATCTTATGATTTAAATTCATTGATAGTGTAAAAAATAAATTTTTCCTCTCCTGTTGCTACCTGTAAAGGGTCCCTTACAAGGTCAATATTATTGAGTCAATAATATTGAGTTTCTTCAATATATTAACCATGTAAGGGTTAAATTGGCATCAATTATATTGAGGTCAATCAAACTGGTTGATATAATTTTTTTCATTTTATTTATTGAAGCTCCTTCAATATTATTGAAACAATGTCAATATAATTGAGCAATGTTAAACCACATATACGGATTTTGAGAAGCTCTGGGCGATACCAAATCTCTGGTGCCCTTCCTGGCAATATGTTTGAGTAGGGAGGGGTGATACTTTTTTATTTGGGTGAGGAGGAGGATTCAACCCCCCTCTGATTTTGTTTTTAAAAGATAAAACGGATATACATATGTTTCGGTAGGTGGATGATACTTAGTTTAACTTTTATTTTTTTGGAGTTAACCCTCTTTCCGATATTAAAAAAAAAAATAAAACGGATATATATTTCGGTAGGTGAGTGATACTTTGTTTTACTTTTATTTATTTTTTTTGGGGGGGGGGTTAACCCTCTCCCCTCCGATATGTGTTTTTCAAAAGATAAAGATATTATATAATATAATATATATTATATTATATAATATTAAAGATATTATATATTGTGGGTGATACTTTGTCTTACTTTTTTTTTTAAAGATAAAACGGATATATATTTCAGAAGATGGGTAAGAATTTTATACAAAATTTAATAACAATTTTTTTATTACTAAACTTTCTTTTAAACATTAAATAATTAGAAAACAAAAACAGAACAAATTTGAAACAAGAAACGTTTCAATGTCTAGGAACAAAATAAACATTACAAAGAACACTTTTTTTATTTCTTTTTTTATGCTAAAGTATATGAAATTCATTTCCACAAAAAAGAAAGATTACCTCTTTGGAAACCTCCTTCTTTAGTGGAAGCAAGATCTTAAGTGATATAATATTGACTCAATATAATTGACCTGGGTGAGGTACTCCTTCAATATATTGCCTTCAATTATATAATTGAATATATTGCTTCAATAATATTGGTTCAATATAATTGACCCCTGTTAGGTATCTCTTCAATATATTGCCTTCAATTATATTGCTTCAATAATATTAACTCATGACCGTGTAAGGAGCCCTTAAGAGATACCTGTTTTCTCAGATCCTGAGGTGTCAACCCCTAAAATTCAATGCTGGTCCCACTTCCTCCTCAATGAGATCTTGATCAATAACAAATATAGTTCCAACAGTTTCTTTATTTACTCTTTACCCCTTGGCCTTATATTTGTTTCTTTATCCTACTAATATTTTTTTTCTTTCAAATTTTAATCTGTTTCTGTATAAATAACATTATGAATATATTTCTGGCTTTAGCATAGTTATAGATTTTAGAAGTATCTTATGAAAATCTTTAAGTTTTCTCTCAAGCTAGAAAAAAAATGGCAACCACTTCATAAATATGAGATAAACAATGTCTTTCTGTAATAATAATTTATGTATTGCTTTTAGTGCTGAGTAGTATTGTAACTCCTGGAATAAGTGGACACAAGGAATCTCAGAAAGAAAATGTTAGATCTTTAAGACCACGACTCAAGAGGGATTGTGGGCTGTCACATACAAAAATCGATGGAAGGGCAATGTGTCAAGGCGGAGAGCTTTTCCGAGAATCTTTTTCCGGCAGTAGCTTGGATATGACAAAATGGAGCTATGAAATGATAATGTCATCTGAACCTGTAAGTTTTTATAGCCGTAGTACAAATATTCTAAATTTATAGAAATAATATAGGGGTATAAGACTTTTTTCTGACTCTCAGTAGCAATGGAGTTTGAAAAATGACTTGTCACAGAAAGGAAATTTCATGAATAAATATAATTCTGTACTTCCATTAAAGTGTTCTTTGTAATGTTTATTCTGTTCCTAGACATTAAAACGTTTCATGTTTCAAATTTGTTCTGTTCTTTAGCACATCACCACAATTCTGGTGGTAGCTTCTTAAATGGGATGTACCGTTGCCAGGGGATTCTTATCAAGAGACTCCAAATTTTTATGCAGTAAAAACTCAGAAAATATCCCATATAATATGCGATAAAACCAATATACAGTCAAATATACATTATGAAAACATATAATATGCAGCGAAAAAACTCCAAATATGCAACAATACAGCTAAAATATTTAATTACACTAATTTGACTACAAAATAATCTCTATTATCTTCTATGACTTTATATTTCACATATTAACTTTTTAATCATATTATAATAATTCTTATTTCTAAAAATTTGTTTTCAACCAGGGAAAATGTTTCTCATTTTTCTAAATTATTAAATTGTATCATAGTTTATATTTAGCCATTTCTTATTATTAGAAATAATTTCAAGAAAGGTATTTCGAAAATTTACGACTTAAGCCCTGTCAGACTATATCAATAAGGATGGGACCTACTTGATATTAAAAACCATTTTGTTGCACCTTGATTTAATATACATTGATATAACGAGTTTATTCAAAATCGTTCGAGCCGTTTTGGAGAAAATTGTAAAGTGACTTTATAAAAAATACCACTTCAGGAAAGTCGATTTTAGTGAAAATGTTGCTTTTATATCCCATGAATTTATGTACCTTAAATAATATCAGTTTCCTATAAATTTTCGTTTTCGAGCTAGACTTTTCACATACACACAAGCCATTTTGTGAGACTTGGTTATTTGGACTCATGAGTTGTTGAAGGCATTTTATTTATGGCATGACTTTAATTTTGAAATTGAGATTTTATTGGAAGATTTCAAATATACTCAAAAATACTCAAGTCTCCTAAATAACTATATATAACTCACCAGTTGATGTATCACTGATTCAGGCATCATAAGGTAAATACAGAAAAACATAAGATGACTTAAATCCTAATGAGAGCCATCTTACTTCAATTAAAAATACCAATCAAATAAATACTTCACTCCAAGGAAGTTCAATTATCATAACAAAAATTAAGGATTTATAAAATTTAAACTCTTGGAGTACTTTCTGAATAGCTGAATTTTAAAAATTGGTGGTGCTACTCGAAATTTCATTCAGGAATTTTTCTTTTCAGAAACTTAGTTCATATAAAACAGAAGTAATAACCAAACTTGCTTGTTGGAAGATCTTTATTAAACCCAAGAAAGATAATTAATTAATGAATTAATATAAGGAGACTCGATATAATTATACAAACTATATTATAACTTAAAATAAAAATGTATGGTTGTTTCAGAATTATGAATTTGTTGTCCTAGACAATCAACTGACATCATCGGTGTCTGATGGGAGTTTTAAAATAAAACCAATACCTTATGAAGATGAATTTGTTAGAAGCGGACGTCTTGAATTAACTAGGTTTGTGATTTAGTCAAGTTTTTCAGTAACTTTTTTTCTTTAGTAACAAAGATTTTTTAAAATTTATTTATTTAAACATCAACTGTATTGAAATTTTTAAAAATATGGTAAGGAGCAGGCATCTCACAACTTTCACTGACCACCATACTTTGAGTAGAAATTGGAGAAAATTAAAATTGTAGACAATACAATATATTAATTTTAAAAAAATAATAACAATACATTAAACAATTAAAATAATACATTTTTCCACCCATCTAATCCTCTAAATTTATTATTTTTTTGACACTGTCCATTTCCTTCTAAAATTATATTTTTATTATTTATTTAATTAATTGCAGTGCCAAAATTCTTTTTAGTCCGACAAAAGTGCCTGTTATAAATGAGGCCTCTAAATTTATTTATATTTCATTGTGGGTATTGTAATTGTTCAAGTACAGGTATTTATACAATTTTAATTTTCATATTGCTGTTACCTACATGATTAACTATTAATTGATAATATTTATGAAAATCACACATGTTTATGCACATAGCATTATCGGAATACCAACGTTCCTCATTTATGATATAGCACTAGCGGATCCAGGATTTAATTTTTGGGAGGCACAGCCCGAAAGCTTTTGTTTTCATATATATATATAGCGATAATTAAATTGAAAAAAAAAAAAGAAAAAAAGAAAGAAACTAACCCATGGTCTTAGCACATATGACATATGACATACTAACTGTATGACATGGTGTTTAAGTGATTATTGAAGTCCTATTAAATGTTATTACACAAACAATAATACTTTAATATATAGTTTTTAATGTTTTTTCTATAAAACACGGTTAAATTTCACCATTTTTGGGAGGGCCTCCCCGTAGACATGCCTGTATGATATAGTATAATATGCATGTGCTTTGAGATGCATTCTAGAAGAACATAAATAGGAATTGTTCCAGCTGGTGAACTGTTTGGAAGTCATTCTAAAGCAGACTCTACACGATCAATCGTGAATAACAGTCACAAGACTGACAGGGAATGCTTAAAACTTAGTCACCAATTGCACAGGATTATTTACCTGTCTGTTATTGGTTCTTCTTTGCCTCAATATTTTATTTTAATTTAGTCCTTATAGTTTATGTTTTACCATATTTTATTTTTAGTTATGATATGAGATGATCAATTTGAAATAAACAAAATCAGAGATACTTTAGTGGAAAACATTTCTGGAACTTTGCCATTTAAGTCCTGTGAGGCTGCATTCATTAGGATAAATTAACCCTACCTAAAATTAAAAACAACTCAATAATACATTGACTTAATGATTTGATACATTGTACAAAATCGTTGGAGCCATTTTTAATAGGAAACTGTATAAAATTAATGATATAAGGAGGCACTTTCTTTTAGCCTTCCTTATACAATATAAATGTCACACCATATCTACAAAGATTATTATAATACAAACATACAAATAATTTAAAAAATATTACTTTTAAGTTACCAATATATTATTATAAAAATCAATTGCACTAAAATCTGCTTTATTCAAAATATATAGCTGTACTGGACGTCAGTTCACAGATGAATGTGTTAAATCAGCAAGAGGATTTTCTATTCTTCCACCAATCCGATCAGCGAGAATCACAACAAAGAATTCTTTTGCATTTACGTATGGAAAGGTAATAAAATAATTGTATTTCAATGTATAAAGAATGTTCAATTTCTATAACATAGACAATCTTATTTTATTGAAAATAACCTTAGCCATTTTCATTGACTTCAGTTCAGTTGTTATGAAAATCAATTATTTTGAAAAAAAAAAAAGAAGAATATATTTATAATATTAGCTAACACTTTATATGATGTTATATGTATATGTATATATATCTCTGCACTGGCAACATTTCAAATTTTTTTGTCAGCTTTACAACTTTTAATATCTAGATTTAAGTTAAGTATGATCTGGAAATTATTTTTGACTAAGTATCATACTTCATCTGCCTAGATCATTATAAAATTTTATCATTATTAAATTTAAAATAATATGACATTATATACTATTTTAATACCATTAATTGCTCTTTTTTTATAATTGAACGTTTTATGCTTTAGGTGACCGTAAGGGCCAAATTACCTCTTGGAGATTGGATTCTTCCAGGTATAATAACAAACAGTCTACACCTTTAACTAATTTACATTTTTTTATAAACTCATGCCACATTTGTAGTATGACATAAGTTTTGTAGTATAACAGATTTCAACTACATTTGTTAGACGATTCTAAATCCAAAAATAATTGACACGTATTCATTCTAATGGGCCCTTGGTGCCGAAAAAAGAAATAACAGTTTTAAAAAAAAAAATGTCATAATTTTTTACTTCTAGTATTCTACTTCTACTAAAAACCTATACACTAGTTTGTTTTTTAATTAAAATAAAAATGAGAAAAAATATACTCAATAGATTTAAATGCTTAGACCACTATAAAGTCCAATAGCCAATTGTTTGAAGTAAATTAACTCAATTTTTTTTTTTAATGAAATATAAATTTCCAAGCAGTTTCCATTCCTAATCAACCGCTTTCTTCCTAACTTTCTCTGTCCTCAGGAATTTCCCAGAGTTCTAGTATATCTCCACTTCTTTTTAATACATAAATGATATTCATAAATCAATCCTTAATTGTTCCCATCACCTTTATGCCGACGATTTCCAAATCTATTTATTATTCTCTCCCTCTGAGTTATTTGTAGCTTTTCCTAAGATTCAAGAAGACCTAGATCAAATCAATGCCTGGGCATGCCTAAACGAATTGAGGTTAAATGCTGCAAAAACTCCAGCGATTGTCATTGGTTCCAAGTCCCTTCTCCGATCCAATTCCAGGTTTCCCACACTATACCTAAATGAACAACCCATTACTTTCTACTCCTCTGTTAAAATCAGGGGCTTTTTCATTGATCAAACTCTTTCCTGGAATTATCATATTTCCGACATTGCTCAACAATCAATTTCCTCTCTTAAATTATTCCATCGCTTCCGCCATCTCCAATCTGAATCTATCTGTAGACTCTTAGGTTCTTCCTTCATCTTCTGCCACTTTGACTACGGCTGTGTGGTGTACTGTGGCCTCTCGGTGACAGACTGAAGAGACTCATTAGTAGATTTGTCTGTGGAACCCCGAGATGTTCCAATGTTTCCCACCATTACGCTGAGTTTGGGGGGCTCTTCTTTTTCTTCTGTAGACAATATTTTGTTTTGGAGTACACAAGCGAGCCCAGAAGAGGGTTTGATAGCACAACTTTCACTATCAAAATTTTTGAGGGGTCATATTTTGGCGAGTTTTTTTAAATTTTGACAGAGCACATTTTGGCGGGCTTATGAATTTTTGGAATGAAGTTTTATACTAAGGGACAAGAGAAAAACATGAAACAGACCGCAGCAAGTGTGTTTGTTTGTTTGTTTCGATGTCTAGGCGCAAAACATCCAGGTCATCAGCGCCTAATCAACTAAATACTACTTTTATACTATTCAGGTGGTTGGTACAAAAATAAAAATGAAAAAGGGATAAAAATAAAATAAAAATAATAAAAAAATTAATAGAATAAAATAAATAAATAATGATAATAATAGACACCTATAGATAATAAGATAATACAGGATAGCCCAATTACCCTTAAGTGTAGTGACCCATCACCTGTTTCACTCCTGAATAGTGTTTTTTTTTTCAATATTATCTTCCAAGGTATTAGTTTGTATCATAGGCCATAGATGACACCACAGACAGGGCTGAGTTCAATTAGGATAACTGCTATTCTGCCCCAAGTGAGGTGTTGTATTAAACTTCCTTCCAAATCTTACACTAAGATGAGATACCATCTCAGTGTGACTAATTGTAAAACGCACACAACATCACGCAATTTTTTCATTGTGCAATAACAAGCGTTACCAGTGTATCCCATAAGTAAAGAGAAATATGTAAAGGGATGATAGAACATCTCAAGAACTACAAAAAAGTTTACACAAACAATAGTTTATAACACAAAAAAATTAAGAATGTAAGTTTTTTTGTTTTTTTTTGTGATTACTTCAAAATTAAATTTATGTCTTCATTTTTGTAATTATGTATTTACCTTATAGAAATATGGTTGGAACCAAAGAGAAGAACATATGGTCCCTCTTTTGCTTCTGGAAGAATACGTATTGCTGTCGCCCGTGGCAATCAAGACTTAATATCCAACCAAAAGCAAAAGATAGGTATAAATTATCTTCAATCAGGTATCATCATGGGAACACCAGATAAAACGAGGGCAAGAAATACATTCGAGGAATCTGATGCTGGTTGGCATTCCGATTTTCACAACTTTACTCTAATATGGAAACCAGGTAATGTAATAAATTTTTTCTTATTAATCATATTTCTATTAACTGTAGAATAAGAACTCCAATTTTAATGTTGATATGTTTTAATTGTAGCAGGAATGATTTTTTATATTATTACAAGAATATAAAACAGGAAAAATTAAATTAAAAAAAAATTGAAACAGGAAACTGATTTTAATGCTGCCTAATGACTTTAACACCGCAATAAGACCATTAGTAATATTAAAAAGTCAGATCTTATTTACTAATATTTTTTCCCAGTATGGTTTCTTAAAATGGTCTGTGATCTTAGAATCACGCATAAATCTCAATTTTAATAAGAATATTATCCTTTTTAGATGAAATATCATTTATGATTGATGGTGAAAACAAAGAAGCCATTATTGAACCTCAAGATGATAGGCTTTCAGATCTTTTGGGCTTTGCTGAAAATGAGTCAATTAATTGGAAGTATGGAACAAAAATAGCTCCTTTTGACCATGATGTAAGTAGTTTACATTTCGATTTAAGAATTAATATATAGGGAAAATGAATAAAAGTTTATCTTCCAGATATTAAAATTAATATTCTAGATCACTCAACGTCTGAGAACCTCTTATTTGTTTTGCCATTATTGGATACACTACTGTAATAAACCATTATTAATTCATTATATTTTTCTAGGAAGAGCTTATTTTGATATTTCGGATCAATATTTGTATTTTTTAATATAATAAAAAAATTTTAATATAACTCCTCATGTTATTCTCTCTCACTCAATTACTTGTTTATATTGAAAAAATACTATGCAAGTCAAGAAGAAGAAAATACAATCCTATAAAGATATCATATATAAGATAAAATTATTTTTGGTCAGTATTTATATTTTTAATTTTATCAAAACATTATAAATTATAAATATTTGGATGCATCAGATGAAATTTATTTTATTTTTTTAGAATAATATCAATAAAAATAATGGTTGCAAGTTTCATTAATAATTAATGATATCTCTCTATTATATAAACATGTTTTTAGTGACTGTCATATTTTCTTTTACACATTCAACGCGGGACCATGATGAAAATACTACACTTCTTTTTCCCAACAAATTTAACACACCAATCAAAGAATATAAAAAATCATTTACAAAAACAAATGTTTGAATCACACACTGTACACAATATTTACAATAAAAGCAGATGAACATAATGTACTCTATTTTGAAAAACAAATATGGGGATTGATACACCATTAGGCAGACAGGGGGTACCCTCTCCCCTCTCCCCTAGTAATTCATTAATAAAACTAATTAATAAACAAAAATACTTCTTGGCTTCTATATAATGTTTTTAATTTATAAAATTTTTGTTACTATTATTTTTTCATAAAAGTATTTATATTATGTTTCAGTTCTATATATCACTGGGATTATCAGTTGGTGGAATGAAAGATTTTCCTGATGATTGTGTTAGTGGTGGTCATCCTAAACCTTGGAGAAATGAAGCAGTTAAGGTAAATATTCATAAAATATTTAATTTTATATTAATATTTAATAAGTTTTGGCGAACTATACTCCTATAATAATTTTGTTTAATCAATCAAAAAATAAAAATATATTATTTTGATAATGTTTCGGAAAATCATCTATCTCCATCTTCAGAACATCTTGCAAAAAAAATAAAAACATAAAGGTTATGGAAGTATTCAGTAGCATAGCTGCAGGTTTGTCCTAATAGTACTTATACTGGACAATGATTGTCTATCTGCCGATCTCAAAAGAATTTCTATACGAAAAATTTATTATTCTAGAAAAAAATGTTTTGTGACCTGCCTTTGGTAATATTGTGATCAAAAGAAATGGTGGTTTTTATATTTTAAAATTTAAAAATGCTTTTTTTAAATTAATTATTTTAATTTTAATTAAGGCACTAAAAACAACAAAAAAAAACAAAAAAAACAATTAAAATGCATTTTTATATCCCTTTCTGATTATGTATATAAAAGGAGATTCCTAGAACATTCAGAAATGCGTTTGCTGATACTAAAGATCAAATTCAGACTGTAGTAGTAGAGATAGGAGAATATTTGCCTAAGGATATTGGTATAGTAACTTTATAGCACAGGCGGATCTACGGGGGAGAGGGAGGCTTTCAGGCTGAAGTCTCCCACCACCCCCATCTCCCCAAAAAAATAGTAAAATTTAACCATGTTTTATGGTCAAAAATATTTAAAAATTATGTCTTAAAGTATTATTGTTCGTGTAATTACATTTAATAGGATTTCAAAAATCACTTAAATACCATTTCATATACATAGTCATGTTATTTAATTTATTAATTCATTAATAAATTTAGTTTAGTTTAATAAATTTAGTTATTTAATTTATTAATTTATAATTAAGTAATTATCTTTATATATATGAAAAAAAAGCTTCCAGGCTAAAGCACCCTTCCAAAAAAATTAAATCCTAGATCCGCTATTGCTTTATACCAACACCAATGACTATCACTATACTATCTAGTGAGTTTTGTTTAAATTGTCGTTAGCACATAGTTATAGCTGCTAACTACTCTATTTTGTGGATCAAACTATAATCAGAATTAAACTAACCAATTGAATTACAGGTGTATTTTTATGCTATGACTTAAAACATTACTCAAAAAACCATTAATAAAAATTGCTGAGATTCTGAGAAACAAATATTTTGATAGCAGATGATAAGCTAAGCATTAGTGTTCATACAAAAGTTAAAGAATCAAAGTTATTACCCAGATACAAAGTAATTGGGAACAATGTGTTTTTGTTTTTTTTACTTTATTATTTATAACTAAGTTTTGTCCTCAGGTGATTTTTTGTATAAATAAAAAAAAAGTTTCATAACCTATTTAATTTTATACTTTATAATGGTTGGAACAACTCTGTTTAACCATGGTCAATTTTTTTTTCAGGCAATGGTGAATTTTTGGCAAGATCGGGAACATTGGTTACCTACTTGGAGTGATAAATCAACATTTTTAGTAGATGAAGTTACTGTACATGCGTTATAATAGAATATTTTTATAAATATTATTATTTTTATTATCTAATTATTAAAATATAATTATAATTTTATAAAACCTTCCATATCCTCCTTATGGTCTTTCTAATTTTGAGAATAATTTTCCAATCCAGACTCATTCATCTTCATTAATCAATTATAAAAAAAAAATAATCCGCATCAATATTTCTATTATAAAAAATATTGCCGTATATAAAGGCCCTTTTACACGGTTAAGTTTCTGGAAATAGTTTATTAGATGAACTCACTAAGGTAATCTTCTAAACCATTGCTCATTTATTGTACTTCATGAAGAATTAAGGAAAATATGGCATTATAAATTTAAAAAAATGAAAAATAAAAAACTTTTGAGAAATAATTTGTTAAGATACGAAGAACCAAAGAGAATTAATAAATAAAACATCACAGGATGTGCACAAATGTTATAAAATTTTTTACTTGAAACTATAAAATTTGCAGTTATATCAGTGCAGTTCACCCATCACTACATGAGTCATTTCAAAATTTCTGTGAAATCACAACAGTAAGCGCTTAAATTATTTTTTCAACAGATCTGTCCTTCCAGACGCATAATTGGTAAAATTTGTAATTGTAAGACCTAGTAAAAAATATGTGAAATGCAGATTTCTCACTCCCTCGTGCAGTCACAAACAGTGGCGGACCCCAGAGTTTTCTTAGGGGGAGCACTCCTACCCATCTCTCCCCACTCCTAAACACGGGTCACCAAGAGAAAACTTTTTATAGCCAAAAATACAGATTTATCTGATTTTTTTTTTCATTAATTACTAATAAACAGTGCATCGAAGCGAAAAAGGTATTCGTTAAGAAATTAAGTGATATGGTCGATAATCATGGTCAATGAATGATAATTTTTACGAACTTTGTCAAATTCTGAGACAGATTATTATAAATGGCTCTGCAGCTTGGAAATGTGTTCTCTAAGAAAAATAACTTTGTTTTTTATATTACATTAGGAAATTTGTCTATGAGGATGATTTTTTTTATATTTCTTTACTTTAAATACCTGCTTTTTGGAAGTTTCTTTGTAATTATGGAATTCCATCCATTACTACTTCCTCTTACATATATTGGGTTGGCAAATAAGTCCTTTCAGTTTTTCAGGGTGAAATAAAACTCAATGTATTATAGAAATAAAATTTATTTTAATCTAAAATATATTGACCATTAGTTAATTAATATGACTTTTTTCCATCTTTCCACTAACTTCATGATACTATGTTCATAGAATGACTGAAGTTTATAGTTTAAAAAAAACTGATCCAAGTGGTTTTTTTATGTCCTTTTTGTTTTGGAATTTCTTTTCGTTCATAGTTTTGCAAAGACCGGAATAAGGGGTAGTCACTTGGACCAAGGTCTGGTCAATAGGGAGGATGGGGCAAAAGGTCCAATCCAAGGCTCAATAATTTATTGAGAGGGACCAATGATGTGCGGGGCCTACCGTTGTCTTGATGGAACACAACACCCTTCCGATCATTCATAACTCTTCAGGATATTCTCCAAATTCGATGTTACTATATTTGTTAGAAAGCTGAATTATTGCTCTTCAAAGCCGTATGAATGTTTTTTATTTATTTAATGCCTACATAAGGAATAAATAAACAAAAACTCCTTATAGTTTTTTATTTTTTATCTCCATTTATAGTTTGTTAACGAAGGTCCTGTTGATATCATTTTGTATAGTTTATGTGGCCCTAAGTTGCTGCTAAATTTCTTGTAGGTATCTAAACGTGTGTTGAAGTTATAATATTTTTCGTGATTTTAGGAAAAAAATCATGTGAGACCCAAACATGAAGCCTGGAAACATAGCCCAGCTTGTGCAAATGGTTACCTATGCTTGTGTGCGACACATTAAGGGTCATTACAACATCTCGCACTGATTGGGTGGGATTTTTATCAATGGCCTTAACATTGCTCGTTTTAATTTCATGTGGACGACCAGACCGTTGAGCATCATTGATGTCAAAATTTCGTGAATGAAATTTGGCAAACCAATTTTGACAGGTACGCTCGGTTAAGACATCATCTCCATAAACACTGCAAATTTTTCTATGAGCTTCTGCAGCACGCTTATCTTTTTTTAAAAAAATACAACAAAATTTACTTATGATGAATGATATTTTCTTCCATATTCTCAGTCCAATAACAAACATAAAATTAAGCTAGTTTCAACAAGAGTCAATAGATATAGTTGTTGTCATATTACAAATAGGATAAACAATCCACCTTAAAGATTAATTCATCAGATAAGAAGTGTAACATAGTGACATAAAAATAAACAGAAAAACCGAAAGGACTTATTTTCCAACCCAATATTTAAACGGATTTTCGAAGAGAAGAATAGTTGGTGTGATCAGTCAGAAATAAGAAGGCAAAAATAAATGATAATATTTATTTTGGCATTTGCTGACGTTTCGGCCTGAAGTTCAGGCCTTCATCAATGGAAATGTGGCCACCTCTTTATTCATAAATTAAATTATTGATGACCCATCAGTAGGGAGCAGAGCAGCTCAGTTAGTAAGGAACATTTTTTTCTTTCTCTCTTATTTCCCTATTTATGGCATATAGTAAGAGGGAGGAGGCTTGTTCTAAAAATATATTCAAATCTATTCTAAATAGAGGGGGAAGATCGAGATCCATTTTTTGCTCAGGCTAGGTTCGAACCAGCACCGCTAGACTAGAAAATGATGAAGTGGACAACACTTAAACATGCTTGGCCACCACGACCCAGGCCAATAAGACAGTGTTCTCTTATGCTCCCTGCTAGTTCTTAATGTATATTTTCTATATAAGCGCAGTATTTAAAAAAATGAGAAAAATTTAATGTCAATAGTTATGAAATTATTTACATTATGCTTCAGTTCTTCATATCACTGGGATTATCAGTAGGTGGAATGAAAGATTTTCCTGATGAATGCGTTAGTGATGGCCATCCTAAAACTTGGAGAAACGACGCAGTTAAGGTAAAGATTCCTAAAATATTTAATTAAATTTTTGGCGAACTAGAGTTCTATAATAATTTTATTTAATCAGTCGAAAATAAAAATATATTCTTTTTTTAATGTTTCGGAAAATCAACTATCTCCATCTTCAGAACATCTTTTTAACATTATACAGTCATAGATTCTTTTTCGTCATCAAATACAATTTCCTTATATTTATTATATTATCATCAAATACATATAAAATTAAGGAAGTATTCTTTTACAATAGCTACAGGTTTGTCTCAATGGCAGACAGAGTGAACAATAATAGTCTGTCTGCCACTCTTAAAATAATTTCTATATAAAATAGGGTTTTGTGTTCTAGTTTTTTTTTTTCATTAGATAACATTGATAAATCACAAACAACAATTATCATCATTCTGCTATCTAGTGTTGTGTTTACATTACGGCAGTGACATATAATTACACCTGATAACTCCTATATTTTATGGATCATACTATAAGCAGAATGCAATATAATTCAGTTGAATTACAAATATATTTTTCTGCTATAAATTAAAAAAATGCTTGCAAAACTATTAATAAAAATGAATGATGAAGAGAAGGATAGTTGAGGTGATCAGTCAAAATAAAAATGGCAAAAATAAATAATAATGTTTATTTTTGTCATTTTTATTTTGACTGATCACCCCAACTATCCTTCACTTCATTATTCACTACAGTCAACCACCAACCCACAATTATTAATAAAAACCTTTAAGATTCTAAGAAGCAAATATAATATGATTAAAGCAAGTTTGCCAGCGTATGACAGATTTAACATATATACAAAATAGTAGATACAAATTTTCATGACCAAATTTTAAAGATTAAAGTTACAACTCATGTACAAAATAATTGGGAGAAAGGTTCTTTACTTGCTTTATTATTTATAACTAAGTTCTGTCTCAGGTGATTTTTTGTATGAATAAAAAAAAACTTTCATAACCTACTCAATTTTATATTTTACAATAATAGGAACATCTCTTGATTAATCATAATAATTTTTTTCAGGCAATGGTGAATTTTTGGTGAGATAGGAATAATTGGTATCCAACTTGAAGTGATAAATCAATATTTATAATAGATGAAGTTACTGTACATGCGCTATAATAGAATATTTTTACATCAATTTTATCTGTATTATTATTATTATTATCTAATTAATAAAATTTAATTATAATTTTATACAACTTTCAGTATTATCCTTATGACCTTTCTAATTTTGAGAATGATTTTCCAATTCGGACTCATTTATCCTCATTAATTATTAAAAAAAATAATTTATGGCTCAACATTAATAACAAGCAAAGACAGAAAACAAGAGTATAAAAAATTGTTGAAATTATTATTATTTTTTCTTGACTTTTAGGGCACATTGGCAAGAACTCTCAGATATATGACTAATATTTTCCCAGCACAAAAAAAAGTTTAATTGGAATCTGAGATCATATATTCATAATATTCTCTTTGTAGTGCTGCACGTGTTCACCTCTCGGGTACCAATTAAATAGTAGTAAAGTCTCTTTTCACCAGAGAACTGAAGTGATCAAAATATAATTTGAATGGATTAAGTAATGAGATGAGAAAAAAAAAAACCAGTAAATGCTAAATGTTTCATTTATTTGTTTAATAAGTAAAAAAAAAATTATATGATTAAATTTTAATCAATACAATATTGAGATGTGAAGAAAAAAAAAAAAATCTGCTTCAATGTTATCAATCTCTATAAACCAAGATGGCTTTATAAAGAGACTTCTTCATTCTCAATCATAAAAAATGTATTTACACAATGTTTTACAAAGTCATGGTAACTTTTAAACACCAGCTCGTATAGGAGGAGAGACTAAAATGACGCCATCACCACGAACAAACAACATCGGAATGGTACGTTTTGTTGTTCTGTACATTTCTTCATAAGTTTCTTCATCTATTTCAATTGTTGTGATCGTTTCCTCAGCTTCTCCGAGGACCATGTTTAAATGTTGATCGTAGGCCTGTAAAATGAATTTCATTAAAATTAGCGTGACAAAACAGATTGCGCAAGAGAAAATTCCATCTATAATACATAACATTGTTATACTGTAACCAGTTATATTATATGCCTGATATCAAAATAAACACAATTTCATGTTTCTGACCTAAGATAATCACTTTCTTATATACATAAGAAAGTGATTATCAACCCTGGTGTCGCAAGACCCTCCTGGAGCACATCCAGCCTCTATTAAGTGGGTACTCATAATTAAGGAGTTGTAGTGGTGCAGGTTAGATATATCTGTCTACTCGTTAATATAATATGTATTTGTACAATTGAACTTTAAACTATCAAAAACCTACATCCATAAAGTTGATAGATGATTTATATATTTTACTCTATTTATGTGTCCTGGGGGTAAGAACACTGTCACATTTCTTGTTCTTGCTGGAGGAGCTAATATTCCATAACTTTGAGCTATAAAAATTTGTCTCTTAGTTACTAAATTATTTAATTTAAAAAATGGGCATGGTGTCTTTTACTCCCTGGGCAGATTTATTTTTATTTCTGGTAAATCAAACAAATACAGAAAAAATAAGAATTAGTCTGTGTTATCAGACACACTTGGCTACCTTTTGCATTCAATGTAGTGTTGTTTTAGCACCTTAGGGGTAGTATCTATATTTCTTATCAATAATATCCAATGCAGAACTAGTTTATACTTGTCATATCTGGCAAACAAATGGGTCAAGATCACATTGAGCACACCACAGATGGAATCCGGAAGCCAACATACCGTCTGAAAGTAAATGAAGACAACCAATTCTTTTCTCTTCATTGTTAGTAAATCATCTAACGATACTTCTGTTGCAAACTCTTAACTGGACCTTGTCAGTTCAAATCGGGGCTTTAATTAGATCAGGTACCACTGTAAAAGTATCATTCAATTTTGATCCATGATCAAGGTATAAATGAGATTCCAAGAATAGGATTGATACCGTCGATATGATAACTGTTGATTATGAAAATTTTCAATCCTGAACTCTAGCGATTGTAATTGTAATTAAATATTTTTAAAGAAAGAATACAAAATCTTCAAATATTTATAAAAGCACATAATAGTAGTACTTTTACATTTGATTGTTAGCATTTCTATCAAGATAGTATAACCTTCCTTCATTTAGATAGCAAACTCTTGGCAGGTCCTTTTCAATCAAAAAGGAGGAGCTTAATTAGGCTTTAATCATATAGCTGCTTTAGACTCTCACCGACTGTAAAGGGATAAACAAACCCCCAAAAGTTCCTTACAGTTGAGGTTGGTATCTTACCAGACGGGTCGGTCTACTTTTGATCACACCTGGCCATTCTCAGGATTCCATTCAGTGTGTGATGACGGATCTTGGGTCACTCAAAAAAGTAGAATGATATTTGTTTAGAAGTAACGGCTTTAATTACACGTACCATTTGCTATACAGAGATTAAAAAACACCCTATGGCTTCTTTCCACTTGAGCTCAGACCCTTATCAGACAGTACAGTCACTTCACCACATCTAATTTCAATCACATTTAGCCATTCTCCAGATTTCATAAATAATAATGTCGTGAGCTACCCATCTCAGTGGAACAACAATTGTATAGTAGTACCCATAAATCCAACAACCTTTTTAGGTGGGGAAATTCCCTCTCCCTAAGTTAGAATTTTTAAATTAGGCTAGACCAATTCTTCTCTTCACCACGTTCAGCTTTTTTAACACACATATCAGCATGAGCCAACTTATTGAAATGTTATCAGTTATTAATCAAAACTTTTGTTTCTATAAAGAAAATAATAAAATTTAGAAATAATCATAGTTCCATAACATAAAAATTCAAATCAGTACTACTGCACAAATGCCACTCCACTTTTATCGGAGACATGAGATCTCATAATCACACCATACATGGAATCCTGAAAATGGTCAATTGTTTTCCTAAGTAGATGGAAGTGACTGAATCATTTGGTAAGGCCAAGACCTCCACTGAAAATGACCCATTGGAGGTTTGTATATCCCTGCAGGAATAATAAAATATAGTGTATGAATTCCCAATGAACTATAATAGTACTTACATGAAGCCTTCCTCTAAGTTCCCTCTCATTTCTCATCTTTACATATATCTTTTCATCCAAACTCAGCCTGATTAAATCTAAAGGCTCTTTCACAGTAATAGCTGGTGTCTAAGAAATAAATGTTTAGAATACTGTCATTAATAATTAAAATAATTTAAAATTTTAATAATATAAAATCATTTAAACTAGTTACCTGTTCTTGTTCTTCTGTCATTTTCAAAGTTTAAATCTTCCTGTAACTACAACCAAGTCAGATAAGCATAAACTGTAACCTCCCAAATTTAAAGCAAGCTTATACCGCAAAGCTGGATAGTATCGATTTCTATTCATCACACCCCTGTTGATAAAAATCAAAATGACAAATCTTTATTTTTAAATACTAATTTGTACCTTAGCGGAGACCCATCCTATGACCGTCAATAAAATTCTGTAATGAATGATTTTCACTATCTTAATTGTATGTCATAAGTATACATGTCGATCGAGAAGCTGGTGTGCAAATTTATTAATCAAGACTGATATAGAGAATTGACCAAAAGGAATTTACATTTTTCACTTCGCAGTGAAAAAAGAAGAGAACTCATTCACGACTTCAAGCTCCTCGTCATTGCACGTTAGATAAATTTGTTCAGGTTCTCGTCCTACATGTTAAATTTTGCTTTTTCTTTCGTTTATACTCATACCCTTCTTCTGTTCCCGTGTTCTGCTTCCCACTGTACTAGGGCTTGTTGGAGATTATGTGTAGACTTTGGTACTGTGATTAGCCGAAACGGAAAAGTTCAACAAGAAAAATGAAAAGATTACAATATATACTTTTCCATTTGCAACACAAACGTATGAAGGAGAGAGGTCAATAAATATATCAAGCCTCAAATTTTCAAGTCACTATGTATGCCTGTTCTACTATTTGGAACAGAGAGCTGGGTCTTGCTTAGTAACAAAACCTAACAACAGAGCCGAAAAACTACAACAGAGGTAAAATACTTGAGCAGAGTGGCTTCAAAAACACAAAGGAATGAAACCATAAGGAAAGAATTAAATATTCCTGCAACGGAGTAGACCTTGCAAGAAGAGACATTTGGTATGATTCGGGCTTATGGACCGAATGAGCCCTTATCGAGATTCCTGCAAATTTATGGATCCGAGACCAGTAGGCACTATTTATAGAGGAAGAGCTAGACTTACCTATAAAAGCTATATTTCCAAGGCGGGTCAAGCAAGAGAAAAGATGTTGCTGAAAATTACGAATCTTGCAAGAGACAGAGATAGATGGAGATCCTGGTTTGGATTTTAAACAACAAAAATTATTTGATAGATAGATAGATAGATAGAAAAATAATTTTATTCTGGGACATAGTCCCTTGAGAATAACAAAATAGAACAAAATTAAAAGATCACATCTGGCCAAAATAACAATCAATCGAAAAAAAAGAAATAATGTAAAAAAAAAAATAAGGTACACAATTCTATAAACAAAAACGAAACTATATACAAAACAAAAATACTATGATAAGGCACTTAAAGCTATTTGCACTAGTATACAATTGTTAAGAAAAATCAGTAAAGAATTAAAAAAAAAAATGTATCAATGAATCAATTCAATGAAATTGTATGTAATCAATTTTCTCTATTAAAACAGCTCGATGGTTATCAACTATCTGAACTGTTCTGGATAGAATTGGAATAGGAGGTTTTGGAATTTGTATATGGACGGGGAATGTCGAATTCTGATAGGGAGGAATTACCATAAATTGACAGAGCGAGACAACAAAAGGAATATGAATGAGGCAGATCTGTGAGAATGCATGTAAAGATTGAAGCTCGAGATCTTGTGGACAGGGAGCATGACTGAGATTTGAACTGGTGAAGATTGTAGGCGGAAGAAGGACGATGGCCTGTTGATGATTTGTAAAAGGATCGTACCAGTAAATATTGTCTTCGGAAGGAGGGGAAAAGCCACTTAACTCAGCGTATGGAGAGGAAACATGGAGTATCTTGGGTCCCCGATCACAAATCTTACACAGCTGTTCATTATTCTTTTCAGTCTATCACGGAGCTCCACAGAGAGGCCATCATACACCACCCAGCTATAGTCCCAAAGTGGGGGAAAATGAAGAGGCAACTCGGAGTCTACGCGTATGTTGAGGTAGGAAGATGCGGAAGCGAAGGAAAAGTTGAGGATGGAAATTTCCGACGAGATATATGAGAAATATGGTGATTCCAAAGAGGTTTTGATCAATGAAAAAACCTAATTTTTTAACAGAGGTTAGAAAGGAGATTGCTGATCATAAGTGTGAAGGATGGGGAAGTGTCTGGATGGGAATCTAAGATGGGCTTGGCAGCAATGACAATGGCCTGAGATTTGGCGCATTTAACCTTAATCCCTTACATATGCCCCAGCACGTGATTCGATAGGGGCCTCAGAGCATCGTTGATGAATATTAAAGGAATAACTTTAATTTGTCTCTACATTCACGATATAAAATGTCTTTAAAACGGGATTATAATCTTGCAAAAAGATTTCCAAATAATGGTTTTTTTTGTGAGGGGGGGGGGAGGTAGCACGCAAATATAATTAACCAGTTATTGATTCATAAGCTGGTAAAAACAATATTGTTTTAACTAAATATCTCATTTACATTTTCATATAAAATTTAGTAACAAAGCATGTATATTGGTCTTTGTAGAGGTTTTAAAAAGAGGTCTTTGTTGAATTTAATATGCTCTTAATAATTAGGTTCAAAAATAGCCAACGGATGCTACACAATTGATCTTTTGATGCACCGGCTTTATAAGAAGTCATGGCGTTTCATTTATTAATTATCAAACAATTCCTGCAAACATTGAGGAAATTCCGTAGTTTTCAAATTATTAATATTATGCCGGCTTTTGACAAGATAGCAGCAATAAGCCTCCTCACTAGGTTATGTTTTTTTTCTGTGAATATGAAAGGTTTGACTTGTAAATATTTTCTGTAATTATGGTGATGGCTGCATTTCCTGTGGCAAAATTAGGAGCATTATTGTTAAAACAGGTCAGTAAACCGATTGCCAGTTTTGCTAAGGAAAGAGCAAAAAGCCACCCTTTTTTCAGGAAATATGTTTGTATGCCTCCAGCCCAGTGTATGTATTTGAAACATTAAACCTTAATTATTTTACATTCTTAGCAATGATTTATTTCTATAACGTTGTTGCTTTATTGGTTTAGTTTACAACTGGTGTGAGGTGAAGATGAAAATGTGGGTGTTGAATTTGGGAAAACCTGTTGAGGTACCCAAGCTTAATGAAGCCATGGCTATTGAATTAGGGGCAAATCTTCTTGGTGAAACTATTATATTCTCAATTGCAGCACTCTTATTATTCAGTGAATATGCTCGTAGTGCAAGGAAGGAAGCAGCCAAGGAGGAGGCTAAACAGAAGGAAATGAGTGATTTAAAACATGCAATAAGAGATCTTTATTTTGAAAGTGAAAAACAAAGTACTCAGATAAGAGAATTAATGAGAGACATTCATGATTTAGAGTCACTTGTGTCAAAAACAAGACCATTTGCTAATCGTAGTAAAACGCAGCCCCCTTCTGGTTCAGTTCCTATAAATTCAGGTAACGATGTAAATGATAATGTAATATCTCCGAAAAATTCTTCAGTAAAAATAGTAGAATCAAATGAGCAAGGGGTAATAAATAGTGCTTTAGATTATGTTACATACATTCTACCAAACAATTTGTATGACCAGAATTGATATTTTCATTGTGTACAGTGAATAACTCGTAGGCTGTTATTGTTCATTATGTAATTTTTGTTGTTAATTGTTGAAATGCAATGTAGTGGTATTTTTGTTTTGAAATAAACGCTTTAATTTTTTTTTTAATTACTAATTATTTTTTTGATTGTTGTAATTTAAAACCTAAAATGAAATCATACAAAATGTGTAAAATTATTTTGTCATCTTTATGTATATAGTTTGTGTTAAATTTATAAAATTGAAGTTTAAAATAAATACGTTGAACAAATTTACTGCACTTTATTTATTTAATGAAAATATTGTTTTATTATTAATACTAAAATAGAATAAGTATTCAACTGAAGAGCTTTACAAAGGATTGTAGTGAAGTTTTTTTTATTTGTATATTTCTTTTTTATTATTGTTTTTTCATTTGTCACATCATTGGAGGGAAATCAAAAAGTTAATTAACTATGCCTGAATAAAGAAATTTGATCATAATGTGATAATTAAATCAGTAATATCCAATTTAGAATGTTATAAACAAATAAAGGAAGAAGTTTTATGTTATGTTATTTTTATCTTTTATTCAACAATTAAAGTGATATTTAAAAAATAATTATGGAAGATTACAAGTAATCATTTCATCAGTGTTAATGATTTTCAATTATGTCACAGATACAATTTTATTTTAAAAACATCTACTTATTTTACTTATTTTTAATTTTATCTATTTCTAGTAACTCCACAAGTTACAAAATTTTCATTTCTTGCAAATAATTATATATATATCAAAATATGCATATACACGCACACAATTTTTATTCTTAGTCTTCTGCGCTCTATCACACATTTCCTTCAATAACTTGCTTTGTTCAATCCAATTAATCTTCTTTTTATTACTCCTTTTTTCTTTTTCTAGTGTAAATAATTTATTTTTATATCATATTCGTAAGTTTTCTCAAGGAAATAATTACTCTTTTACATTAAATGTTGGTGAATTATCAAGTTATCTATAAATAAAGAAAAATAAAAATAGATGAAAAGATTGGTTGGGGTATTCAGTAAAAAAAAATTTATATTTATTTTTATTTTTGCCGACGTTTCAGCCCAACATTAAAAATTTTAATGTTAATAGTTTCTCATACCCATTGTTATCTGGGTTTTTTTTTCTTAGCCCTGATGAAGGCCTGAACTTTGAGCCAAAACATCGGCAAAAATAAAAATAAAATATTTATTTATTATTTATAAATAAATTATATTTATTTTTACATTTTTTTTTTTTTTCTGAACACCCCAACCAATCTCTTCAATTATTCTCTACAGTCAACCATCTATCCACAATTACAAAATAAAAATAATGATGCATGATTTTGTATGTTACTATTTATTATTGTGAGAATTTATCAATTTTTTTTTTATTTCTTAATGATATTTACAACTGTATTAAAGAAATACATTACCAAACTTTAAAACTTTTGATAACACAACACTGGAATATATCGATAGACTTTGCATAGGAAGAGGCAAAGATCTTTGCCAGGCCAAGTTCTAACAAGGAACTGATAAGATTGGAGTTAATGGCTGTGCACTCTCCTATGCTGAAAGGCACAAAAGGGAGAAGTGAAAGGAGAAGAAGAAAACACAACATGCCTTAAAGTTTTCACACTTTTTGCCTTATTCCAATATATAAATATAATATTTAAGAGAAGATTGGTTGGGGTGTTCAGTAAAAATAAATAAATTCTATTTATTTTTTGCCGACATTTCAGCCCAAAGTTCAGAGCTCAGAAAAAAACAGATAACAAGAGGTATGAAAAACTATTAACATTATATTAAAATAATTTATATATATTTTAATATTAAAAAGAAAGAATTGCCAATTACCCCATCGGTTAGAGGCGAATTCAGTAAATAAATATAATATTCTTAGAAAATACCCTAGAAAAATAGTAGTGGTTAGTAACTAAATATGTATAGTTTATTTTTATTCCGGTTCTATTACCTAATTACGTGCTAATTATTTCTTTGACCATATTTCATTATAGTTGTCTACTCCTGTAGTGTCATATAGAAAGACACATTTCTAAATAATTGTTTTTAATTTTCTCCTGAATATATAAATTAACTTCTTTTTATTCTTAAATAAGGCCCGTGATACTGTTCTAATTTTGGCAGATGATATATTAATCATTTTTCGACATTTCCCTATACTAGATGCTTTTAAAAATATTTATCCTTATCGATCAGTTTTTTCAAGCTAGTAGTTTTTTTGAAATCCTACTAACATTTTCCTCAAATTGATGATTAGGATTACAATGTTAAATTTTCAAATATCTTTGTAAACGATTTCTGCATGAAATTTCTCAAACTCTTCACTAATGAAACAATTATTTTTCTGATAATTACAATCTTACTTTGTTCCTGAAATGATATTTTGTGACAAAAACGTTTATATATGTTTTAATTTTTGAATTTCCTTCTCAGAACTAGCTCCATGTAGGAATCAAAAATATGAAAAAGGGTCTATCACTGAATAACTCCAATTAAATGTACACTAAGCCTAGTAAAATAATAATAATGAAATTGTTTCAATGTAAAATTATATTCATGGTTTTGTAGATCACATTCTTGACATCAAAAGAATTTTGGTTTGATATACGAATGTATGTTTAATTATTATTTTACTTTTCTTCAAAATAATGTTCATCCGATACCAATCAAGAACTTTTTGCCACTGCAATGTTTTTTTTAATTTATTACGAAGTTACTAATCTTAAAAGCTATTTAAATGATTATAATTAATTCTTTTTGTCCCTATCACTGCACTTCTTATTAGTTCTATGTCAATTAGTCCATTTAAACCTCTTGGATATTGGTTGATAAGTGCGACTGAATTCTTTCTTTATAACCCCAATTGTTTTCGACACTGTCTTTAATTGACTACTATTCAACGACCAAAATCGTCTATAATTTAGTACTGTCTTGAAAGTAATGTTCTCATTGAAGTATGTGAATTATTGTGAAAGTACTCATACTTTAAACAAATTATTAAACAGAAGCTGATAAAACATTTTAACACATATGGTTCTGATGGTTATGACCAGAAATCGAATGGATCACCACATTCTTAATGACACATTTTCTTATACACATTCTCGCACATATACTTTCATACAGTCAGTAGTTAGTTCTACTAACTTAGTAGCTGCTTCTGCAGAACCTATTAAAATTCAAAGTAAACAGGTATATCTGTAAATCTCTTGGACGTTGGACAATTAAGCCGATTGGCTATCTACTGATAACTACTTACCATTAATTAAACCTCATATTTGTCAGTTCTTGTAGAAGGGCAAATGTGGACACCGATCATTGTTCATTTATGCTAAAATAAGGATCACGATATCCTTCAGAACATAGCATAAGAACGAAGACAATCATGGAAACTACCTGCACAAAGTTTAAGAATGGATGAGATGCGTGGCCAAAATGTAGAAATCAGTGGATTAGTGGCCCTAATATCAGCCATAAACACAGTAGTCCCAGAAGCAATTGGATATTCTTGTAAAACCACTAGTATTTCCTAGCTAGCTTGGTGAAGTGTGCCTTAAGGCTAGGACTTGAAAAAAACAAGGCATACAGGAGAATATTCTACCGATATACAAGGCAAACTACCCGAGAGTGCCTGGAGATATGTCGGTAGGAAAAAAACTGATGAAAGAAACGGTGGGTATAGAAAACGTGAAAACATTGAGTCATATACATGCAAAAGAATCTATGATATCATAAAAAAAGAGTCTATGAAGTGTTAGCTATCTTAAAACCTTGAAGAATGATGTACAAGATAACTGAAGCACCCTAAACTACTTCTTGATAGAAAACTAGTATCTCTCAAGAAGATGTCAGAACAAGTAGGGACGATATTGATAACAGAGCTACCTGATAAAATAGATATCGAAAGTGCTATAATAAAATTAAATCCTCCGGCATGGATAGATCTGAAGTGGACCTCTTCAAGTATGACGAGGAAGATTAGAAAAGAATTTATGACATTTTTAGATGATAAGGAATCTTCTCCACCAGAGAAAGCAGGGGTGCTCAGAACGGGGTTTTATGGCGCAAGGTACGTCATCAAAATTTTTGAGGGGTCATATTTTGACGAGTTTTTGAATTTTTGAGAGGGACGAATTTCGACGGTGTCATGAATTTTCGGACTAAGGTAGAAGGGGAAAACATGGAACAGGCCCTGCAAGTGTAATTGTATATGATCTACGATTTTTCTAATTCTATCTTAGCTTGCTCTGTTTTTAAGAAAAGGTGAGCAATAAAATATCTTGGATGGAGGAGGAGGGTAGGTTCCTGCGCCATGGATCTTGGGGGAAATGAGCATCCCTGAGAGAAAGAATCGGAAACTTTATGAGTTCTTTAACGAAACAGCCGAAGTTAAGTTTTCTCATTCCAAGAGAAATGGAAAGACCTAGGGCAACGTGATGGAACAGGGTTTAAAATCATTTTTTCATAGTACAATTACTGTAAAAATAATGGTTTTTTCTTTTTATAATGTGGTCAAAATGTATCATTACTGCGGAAAGGTATCGGATTCTTCTTCGGAAATATATTTTAGATGTAACTGCTGATGACCAAAACAGCTAAGCCTTTTTTTTTTTTTTTTTAATGACTTTTTTTTTTTTATTTTGTTTGTATGAAGTTGTAAAGAGCAGCATTCAGGAGATCCTCACATGGCACGTAATTTGATGATAAACATTTTATTGTAACGGTTATATTAGTAATAGACTTCTAAACTCTAACCTATACAATCAAGTGAAGTTTCAATCATTCATAATCCCAATAAAGTTATTAGTTTCTAAAGTTTATTAATTTCAAATCTAAAGTTCATTGATCACATATGTGTGCATAATATCTTATGACCAAAACCATTTAAAATACATATATTTGATTTCCACCCCTAAGTATCTCCTAAACTAGCTCCTTGCCTTGCTAATTATGAACTTAGATAAACAAGGAGGTAGGGTAGGAGATTAAAAAAAAAATCAAAATAATCTAAGTCATGGTCATAAACGATGCAGCATGTTCCTCAATCCTATTTATTTAAAAATAGATAGAACAGGTTTTGTTAAAAGAAAAAATTCTAATGAGTAGCTTTATAGCCATCCTTCATTGTTACATATTTGAGTGGGCTGTTAAAATAAAGTATGAAAAGTATTTATACTTGTTAAAAAAAATATATTTCCATTTGGGATAAAGGAGGCTTCAGGCTTCAGCCCGAAAACCCCTTCCCTCGTAGATCCGACAGTACCTGCAGGAACCACCATCTTCTCTTGTACAAGTTCTTCCTGATAGCCTTGGAGCCAAAGCCCAAAAATCGACTTAATCGCAGGCGAAGGTTTGATTGTAAATTACGAAAGCTTCTGTTATTCTGAGTAAAAAGAACCTTGTCTGCCATTCCAGAGCTGTTTCAGAAATTATGGTTGATTTAAAGAATATTAGGCCTGTTATTTGAATGCCGAAACGAGAAATCTATTGCGAAAAATGTGAGAAAAGTTTTTATTTTTTAAACTTGTATATATGAGTTAGAGATGTAAAAAACAAAATTGATAACGCGAGAAACCAAGCGAAAACTTTTTATAGCCAAAAAAGTCAGCTTTTGTCTACTTTTTTGTTGTTTTGCCACCTATAACTCCTAAACGAAGAATCAAAGCGAAATGTAAACTTTAATAAATTAGCGAACGTTAAATTGTGCGTCGAACGAGTACATAACTTTATAATTTGGTCAGGTGGTAAAACAACGGTTAACCAACGCTAATTTTTACCAACTTTGTCAAAAACTGAGGCAAATTACTATAAATGACCCTGCAACTTGGAGATGAGTTCCTTAGGAGGAAAAACCCATAGAATCGAAATTGTAGAGCATCAAATTGTGCGTACAGTGAGTTGAAAATAATTTAATGTAGGCCACTTACTCCGAAAAATATAGATAATCTCCGGTGGGTTAGAAATTGGAAATTAAGGTAAACGAGATTTTCAATATTACAACAGTATATGTGTCTATTCTACTTAGTTACTTTTTTTTTTTTAGAGTCTGTTACGTACAGTATAAGCCTCTTTTCCACTTCTTAGCAGCGAAGTTTATTAATAAACGATGTGTCGAAAGATACCGAATTCCATAATGGAATAACGAATCCCGATTCGAGATTTATGATTGGCCTACAATAAAAATGTCACTACTCAGTGGCCGCAAAATTTGATGCTTTACAACTTTTTTCGATGGAGTTTTCCATTCAGGGAACTCATTTCCAAGTTACAGAAACATTTTTAGTAATTTGTCTCAATTTTTGAAAAAAATGGTGAAAATCAGCGTTGGTTGAGCGTGGTTTTTATACTTTATAATAGAATATAAAATAATTTTATTCTGGGACGAAGTCTCTTTAGAATAACAAAAAAGTACAAAATTAAAGTATTATATCTGGCCTAAGTAAAAACAAACATAAAAAGTAAAAATAAAGAGAAAAAAGTAAAGAAATTATTAGTTAAATACTATATACAAAATTTAAAAAAATCTACATACAAAACACTTGAAACCATGTCAAGACAGTTAAAACTATAGTGGTAAAACACAAATATACACTTAAAAAAAAAAATAAAATAAAAAATACATTATATTCTCCTTAGCAATGAACTCTGTGTTTCTACAGAAAAAAAAAGAAGAAAAAGAAGACGAATCTGATATTAAGTATTTAAGTGATGAATTATATATAAATATATCATTATGTGAATTATTTTGAAAAGTATGTAAATTTACATAGAAGGTTAGCGGAGATTTTCTGACTGTTTTTGGGATAGAAATTGGAATAGGAGGGTTTTAAGTGAAGATAAGGAGGGAGAATGCCGAATTTTGATAGGAAGGGAATTCCAGAAATTAACAGAGCGAGAAATAAATAAAAACTTTCTATAAAACTTTGGAACGAGGCAGATCTGTGAGAAGGAATCTAAAGGTCGGAAGGTCGAGATCTTAGCCTTTACTTTATCTTAAACTTTACCTCATAACCAAATCATAAACTTTATGTACTAACGTATGTAAAATTTAACGTTCTTTAATTTATTAAAGATTGTGATGATGATGTAGAGATGGTTGACCGTTGATATAATATGAGAAGGAGTTAGTCGAGGGTGCGGTCAAATAAATAATAGGCAAAAATTAAAATAATTTATATATTTTAATTTTTTTTATTTATTTGGCCGCTACCTCGACTTACTCCTTCTCATATTAAAGATTATATTTTTCGCTTTGATGCATCGTTTAGGAGTTATAGATTGGAAAAACAAACAAATATAGAAAAAATCTGACTTTCTTGGCTATAAAAAGTTTTCCTTTTCTTTATATATATATATATATATATATATATATATATATATATATATATATATATATATATAATATATATATATATATATATATATATATATGTATGTATATATATATATATATATATATATATATACATATATATGTTTAAATTCATATAAACAAATTTAAAAAAATAAAAACTTTTCTCACATTTTTCGATTACTCCAAGCTAGATGGCTCATTGATCCAAGCCTCAATCTCATTGATCGGTTTCTGTAAGTAGTTCTTTATTGGTCCTTCCCTTCATAAGTCCTATTCCAGACCGCTTTGATATAGAGGATTATTTTCCTCTCAAATCTCAATACTTTCTAGAGCCCTAGTTAATGCCTAGGCTTCAAAGTCATGTATTTAAACTAGCTATATCACATCACTGTGCACCCTTAATTTATTGTTCATGATTTTCGACATATACATTCATCCACAGATAAAAAAATAAAAAATTTCAATGATTAACAGGCAGTCCCGAATAGCCATCAAAATACATTTGGAATGTTGAACATGGCAACCAAAGCCGTTCTGTTAATAATAATAGGCACCTAATGATACAAAAACAATACATCAAAAATAATCATGAACACTTCTGATGGAATTTTATTGTTAGATCAAATGAATTTTTAAGTATAAAAAACAGTTTAATTATAAACACATAAATATAATAATTACCTGCAATTATTTTTAAAAAATAAAGCAAGAATTATTTTGAGATAAGAGAGGCTAAAAGGGCGGCATTATTTGTCATTACTGGAGGTGAAATCAAAACTCCAACCTTTCTGTTGAATTTTTGGTAGATTTTGAATTTTCTGAGTATTTGGCTCAGATCATTAATAAAAAATCTATTTTTTTTCAAGGTAGAGATTCCGTCCGAAAGCCCTCTTTTGAATCCGCTAATGGACGACGTTGAACTTCGAGGGATATTTATTTTTAGATTACATAAAAATATTTGTTTCTGATATTTTTAATGTTTTTATGTTAATTTATTCAAAATGAGATAATATTTTGAAGAATATTTATTTAGAAATATATAACGTATATAAAATATAAAATAAGAAGTTGTCAGATACAGAAATAAAAATACAAACAAAAATAAAAATAAAAAATACATTGTCACCTACTATATCTCTGATATCATCATTTTATTTCTGCATCTGACAACTTCTTGTTATTTTATATCTACTTATATTCATTTATTTTATTTTCACCATGTTTTGTATCTTTTGTATCCCTGAAGACGACCTACAAAGTGGGTCGAAACGTCGGCAAAAATTAAATAATTACTATCTATTTAATTTAGTATTTATTTGACCGCACCCCCCTCTCTCTCCCGATTAACTCCTCGTAATATTTACTATAGTTTATAGAAGCCAATTTAAAGAAAATATAATGATGGTTTATTGTAAAAAGCCAATAAATACATTTTTCGAGCTATTTTTTTTAAATACATACATATTTCGGAATTAAAATAACATTTATGGATATAAAAACTTATTAAGGTGTGTTTAGAGGTTTCACAAACTATGGGACAAACAAATATATAAATGGTTATTTCACTATGTTGCTGTCGATGAAACACACTGAGAAATGAAATACATAGTTCAGTTTAGCAATATTGTTGCTAATTAAGTTAGATAATTGTTTTTTCCATAGTTTATGAAATGTCTAAACGCACCTTTAAGTCTGAAATGGGCGAATGTTACTCTGAGTACTGAGTAACAAGTATTTTAACCAAATACTGACTTTTTTTGAGTACCAAAGAATTTAATTACTACTTTATTTGATGTCAAACGATTAATTGAAGTAGTGATTGCATTCCCAATAGTGATTCAATTTTAATAAAATACTTGGTACTTGGTACTCTAAGTAGCATTTGCACATCTCTGTTTTAATAACACATTTATATGTTCATTCGAGGTATAATAAATGTTTTGATTTCATCAAAGTAGGAATATAGTGATTTAATTTTTTAAAATGTTATTTAATGATTTAGGGTATTGTAATACATCTGAAGTGTTAATTACTTAAAAAGAGAAATTTTTAAAAATGGTTTCTTGTTGAAGCATTTATAAATTAAGAAATAATGGTAATTAAAGTGTTAGGTTGGCAATTAAATTATTTCCTGTTAACTAACGTTTCTTATTATGTTTCAGTAATTGATAGATGAACTTATTCAAGAAATGTAATTAAACTCTTCATCTTCAATATATAACATTTGAAAAATGGTCTTTTAATTCATATAAAAAGGATTTCTAATGAGATAGCCCTCTATTGGTTAGCTATTAAACTATTTTAATTCCATTTTTCGGTGTAAATATTTTTGATTAATTCGAACTTGGTCTTGCAAGTTTTGGTATTCAGGTTTGTCTAGAATGATTTTATATTAAAATAAATAGAATTACTAACTAAAGAGATAGTATAAACTGAAGATAAGAGATAAAGAAAGTGTCCTAAGAATATTGAATGTTTAATCCGGTCTTCTTTTAACGTACCAGACTCCCCCAAGCGGGAACCTGTACTTCAAGATTTTTTCTCTTATGTCCAGTAGGTGGAGTACATGCAGGTCTGTATTTGATGATTAATAGTTGTCAGTGTCCTAAACCGGTCCCTCTGCTCATTCTTTGTCCGAACTTGCAGTTTACGTTAGGGTGTCCTCTCCAACGTTTCGATATTTGATGATTTCGTTTCGGCGCAAAAATAAAGTACTTGGAAGTAATAACTGCCTTAAAAATAACATTCCTCGGAGCAAAGGTAGCGAACGATTATTTAAAATGTTATTATAGATGTTTTTAAACAAACTGTTTTATGAGTGTTATAAGTGTGTTGAACGGTAATGGCCAGTTTGAAGTTCAGGTTATGTCAGTGTACTGCT
The DNA here is from genome assembly GCA_928085145.1 of Nezara viridula. NCBI lineage: Eukaryota > Metazoa > Arthropoda > Insecta > Hemiptera > Pentatomidae > Nezara > Nezara viridula. Next base: position 147,162,949 of record OV725080.1, on the reverse strand, counting down.
AGATGGTCGCGTTGAGTAGTGAAGTGGCCCCTACACAATTTTTCGCCGGGATTAGTTCTGTGATTCCCTGAAGTCTGTTTGAACAGTTTTGTTCGCCGTATCAGGTTGGCTACGTTACTATTTTCAATGTAACACATCCTATACAATATTTTTTGCTTATCTGTTTGGCAGGTTATTTCAATAATATTCAAAGTGCTATTTGTGGATTACTGTAAATATATGAATATTAACAAGGTGTTTTGTTTTCTTCTTTGATTAGTCATACAGTTTTTTCAGTGTGTTGTAACCTGAAAGTTTGTTAAGTACCAACATTTAAGTCATATTTTTTAGACTGGTTATTCTGAATACAATCAAGGTGCAAATAGTTGATCATTTTTAGGTTGAATCTTTTGAGTTACTTGCTTAACACCTTGTCAACAGAAAGCCCACTCAATGGGCCCTAGAAATCCAGGTATTCTAATTTCTTGTATGTAGAATTCCATATTGGTCTATATAATTTAGGAGCATGTTTTGTTTCCAAAAGATTTTTCGATTACACTTACAGATTATTTGAAATTTAATGAATAGATCTTGGTAAAACAACATCTAAGGTTTTTGGTGAAATTTGTGTATTTAACCATGATCCCCAGTTGTGTCAAAATACCAAGACAATTGGTTTAATAACATTATTTTAACATGTATTTTCTTATTGATTTGTTTATATAATCTTGCTCCTAACATTTTGATATATAATTACAAACCCTACTTTAGTATGTTGGTGTTAACTTAATCTTTAAATAACATAGTTTTAGTTAGCACTATTTTGACAACTTTCTTCTTTAATTACTTTTATCTAAGTTATTTTATTTATAATTTGGTTTAAACCTTTTTACCTCAGTAGCTTTTCTTTTTGGTTAGGATTTCATCTAATCCTGATTCTGGTATCTTGCCCAGTTATTCATGGAACACTATATAAAAAATGGATTAACTTAAATGAAATCAAGGATTTGTTTGATGAAAATGGATGTGTAACAGGTAGGAGTATAATCTAGATAGGGTGTAATTATCTTCAGTATTAACTAGTTTAATTTGTTACTTAAATATTCCTTTATCCACTATAGGCATTATTGGATTGTTTTCAGTTATTTTCTTGGGAAGATATTTATTTTTATTAAGATATTTTTAATGTTACAATTTGATTCTTCTAATTTAAGTTATTTTGTATAATTTTATTCGTTAGTTCAATAGACATTTCCCTGTTTATATGAAATAAGTCTTTACATTATTGAGAGAGTCAGGAACTTGTGTGAAAGGAACTGTATTTTTTCAATGGTAATTCATATCATGAGATTAGGTAGGTCATTAGGTAGATGTTCGTAATTATGTTATTATCTAATTTGAATGACAGTATTAAATCCAAACCATAGTAGCTCAATGTATTTAAGAAAAACATATATATATATATATATATATATATATATATATATATATATATATATATATATATATATATATATATATGTTTCTTCAGTTGCAGTCTATTTAAACTAAGAATACATTTACAAATTATACCCATTTGCCCATATAATTGCAGAATTCAGTTATAGTGATTGGTAATTCCTAAGTTCATTTTATTATTTATTTTTTTATCCTTAATTTATTATATTCCTATAAATCATATGATTCTATGTTTGATTTTATTTGTTTCTATATTATTTGATTTGGACACATTTGCTTACAACAATTTTTATTATTGAGATATTAACATAATTATTGGAACAGTGACTCATAATAGTGATGATATATCTATTTACATTTGTATATTTGTGGATCATTACTTTTTTTTTTTAATTTGTTAAAAAATGTAAACAACTAGTTTCTTAATATCAATTCTGGTCTTAATTTCTTAACTATGGCGCCTTTGTTAAATCATATTTTAATATAACGTTTCATTTACAATGATACAATTTTAAAGTTTGCATAAGTAGTTTAGTTCCCATGCTTAATTTGCTCTATGCCCTGCCAGATAAAATTCAGCTATGGATGTTCACTCTTTAGGTTGAAATTAATAATTTAATTAAGCGTTTAGCAAATCATTTCTATATGCCCAAAATGTAGTTTAAGACCTTAAAATGCTTCCACTGGATGACTGCTTTCTCTCTTAGACAATACTTATGATAATTCAAATAAAATTGCTGAAACCTCGTTTATATTTTGTAGAACAACCGATTCGGTTGATAACTATAATCTATTAGGTTTTTTAAGTAACAAAGAGTAATTGTTCCTACTGAGCTGGCCTCTAGAACAGACATCCAGTCAAGAAATTGTTCCTAATACTATGAATAACAATTAAAAAAAAGTTTTTTCGCTTCATCCACCATAGAAACAGCAGATTATATCTTTGCTCCTTGAGGATGTGATAGCCGAGCACATTGGGGCAAGGGTCCCAGAGTGTTCGGTTTTGAAAATTGTGGATTCGATTCCTACCTGGGTCGGTTACTTTCATTTCTCGGTGGCCTCGGGAAATAAATTTCCACTTAGGCAAGAACCAACGGCAACCTCAAGTTGGTTGTTGATATACTTGCCGGACTAGTTTCCCCCACTAGTAGGAGTATCAGTACCAATATTTCTACTTCTGCAACTCCACTTGAATTTACTTGAGGAATTTTTTTATTACATCATGTAGTGGAGATGTCTCTGGAGTAATTTTAAAAGTGGATAATCACGTAATTTCATGGATTAATTATTTTAAAAACTCTTAAAAGAGTACATTGATATCCATTATCATTTTGTCAAGGCATGTGTAATAGAGGGACAATTAAATGTTTTTACAAATATTGCAAAGTTGTAACTCAAAAATCATGATTTTTTTGGTTTATTATTATAGGGATAATTGTAATGATGTCTACTTTTTACCTAAATCAAACTAACCAGAAGTGGTACTTTGTATCAACCATTTTACACATTTTTTTTTTAAAATGGCTCTAATGATTTCGATTGACTCATTATATCAATGTATAATTAAATGGTCTTTAATATAAGGTGAGTAAGTACTAAATTCGTTGAAATAGTTTAAAAGTACTATGATTCCAATTTTTAAAAATTTCTTCTCCTAAATCACCTTTAACTTTTTTTATTTGAAATAAATAACCATTTTATATTAATACTTATAAAACATGCATAAATACAAACTTTAAAAGAATTTGAAAATTAAATTAAGGAGAACTTATGCTTGTTATGACTAAATCGAATGCTAATCGCAGCCGAGAGGTTATGGGCATTCTCAATAGTTACTAAGTGTTCCCGACTTTATGCTACTCTAATATCTTCTGTAATGATAGTTAATAGTGACACTACTCATGGTAAAAGATATTAAGTTATTGCCTAAAATTATAGACTCTGAGTATACTTAAGATCATGTAGGTAGGTATTTAGTAAGAAAGAAAGATATAGTTGGTTATAAATTGACTTCAGCTAAAATATAAACAAAATTGTTGAAACACTCATTGTTGGAACTAGATAGAAAAATAGATAATTATAAACTATAAAAGAAATCTATGATTAGTTATAGAAGTAGCTACAGAAATATTTTCCCAAATGTATAATTTATTGTCAGAAAGATTAAAATTAAAAACAAAAATATATAGTTAAAAGGTAATGAACAGGGATTAGACTGTTCGGAAAAACATGCTAATTAAAGGTTTTAAATGAATACATTATAGCATCTAGAATTTTTACATTCACTAACTTCTTCGTTCTTCCCTCTATGAGGTTTCAGGAAGTAAAAAAACAAAGTTAGTGGTCCTCCTTTGGTCCTCCAGATTTTCGAACACCTTGGGCATTCACTTAACTTATATGAAATATTTACTTATTACTCACATTAAAATATCTAGTGGCAACATCTTCTATTTACAAGTGAAAGTATGATGTGTGTACCACACTTAAAAAAAAGAAGATTTTTAAAATAAATTTAAAGGCGTAAACCACCTAGGTCATTATCATTATCACCTCAATTTTAGAAAATCAAAACGTTAATCAACTATATATGTATAGTCCTGTAAAATGGCATGTAGGTCATTTAACAAGTTTCAAGATTCTTTAAGTGGTTCGTAAAATAGTTTTTTAAAAAATATTATATTATTCTTTTTTAGTTGTAATTACTGTTTTATAACTGGAAAAGCAATTTTAATTGGATTACCTTCATCATATAATAAGTATAAGTTAACAACATCAACCCAAAACATTTAGTAATGCTATGTAAACAAAAACAAAAAAAAAAACTTCCTGGAATGTATACATGTCTTTGTTTATGAGAAATAAATTAGCAGACATTAAACTTTTGTTGTCATATTCATTTGATTTAAACTATTTTTATTTTAAAGATAAATAATGATAAACAAAACAGATATGTGGCTTTGTTGACAGTTTTCAAGAAACAATCATGCTTTCTGCAGGCTTCCTAATGACCTGTGTCTAAAACTAAATTGTAAATCGAATTGCCATCAAAAACAGAGTAGCATGCATGTGCCTACTTTTCCATTTACATGCTCGTGTTCACGTATGTGTGAACGTATTCCTTAAGATTCCACTGTTATATCAGTATCTGATGTCTGTTATATGTCGATTGAAAAGGAAGATATTTTATGCGAATGCACCTCTTATTCCTTATTTTACTAAGATGTACCTGTTATAGAAAACAAATCCACTCAAAGTTGTCTTAAGTGTTATTTTTAATAGTAGGGTGTCGTTTTTTTTGGAAGCCAGAAACGACTGAAACTAGAGTTAGCTTATTAATGGACATCTTTTAGTTTAGTACTTACAAAAAGTGCATTAACAGAGTATTTTATTTTATGTGTTGAAGGAAGCAATATGGCTGTCTTACACGGATTAAAAAACTGCCCCATTGTGATATAAGAGGAAGAAGAAAAAGTTGAAAAGAATAAGATTTTGTTATTAATAAACTACTTTTATTAGAATATATAATTTCATTTTGTTTTAATTACATTGAACTCTAATTTGAAGTTAATGTATTGACTCAAAAAAATGTGAGTAAAATTTCTCTATAGAAAAGAAAGATACATTTCATTCACTGACTTAATGATCATTTTTTCTCAAGAATGAGGGTGCTTATGAAGTTGAGATTTTAATTCATAGTTCGCCATATGATGTAGATATGCAATAAGGCTGGGTTTCAAAAAAACCGTACTCTTAACAGGATTAAAACTTTTAAAATTAAAAATTGTTCTCCGAATAACTTGAAAACTATTTGTGCCCCCTGGGAAACTATAAATGCTTATTTCTAAGCTGATAAAAATTAAGAAAAATATCATCTTACCAGTATTGACAAGGATACAGCATGTTTTAATTTAATCGAAGTTTTTTCACATGTTTCCCGAGAATCCGGACAACTCAAATATTTTTATGACTTACAGTTATCGCTATCATACAAAAGACCATTATTAGGGTTAATTTAATGATGGAATGGAAACAAATCAATGATGTGGAGATGATTGACCATAGTTATAATTTGAGACGAAGTTGGTCGGGGATGCGGTCAATATATTATACCATTACATGATATAGTATTATATATTGACCACACGTACCAACTTCTCAAAAAAAGAAATATTTGCTGGGTAATAGCTAGTTAGTTTCAAATGAAGGCAGAAAGTATAATTTGTTTTTTTCAAATTACAAGCCATTAATTCTCTCAAGTTAATGGTTATCAAAAATCTGGGGGGTGGGGTGGCCGAATAGGCTAAAGCGTGTGCACAGCACCGCTAGTTGCCTGGCAACCGGATTTGAGATGATATAAAAAGTACGAGTTCGCGTCCCGGTGCCGGAGGGGATTTTAAATTTCCCGCCCTCACCCCCCGGCCCGGGAAAATCCCGTATAGACTAAAAGGCGAGGTAGGGAAGAACAAAAAAAAAATAAATAAATAAAAAATAAAATAAAAAAAGTTATCAAAAATCTGTAACATTTTTTCCAATTCCGAAGCAATTTCAGAACATTAAATATCAAAAATTTGTGAATAATAATGATGATAACAAGTGAATAACTTTTAATAAAGTTTACTTTAGAGATTACACTTTCCTGAAAAGAAACATTTCTTTTCTATGTAAATTAACTACCAGACCTGGAAATTTTAAGGAATTTTATTTTTGAGTCCGTGGTGGCCAAGCTTATTAGAATAGGTTGCTTATACCTCTAGAATAACTAAAAAAATGTTGATGGAGCAGTATAAAATTTAATACTGAACCATTTGTTTATAAGTTCCCAAAGTTGCTTCAACTTAGGGCCAAATCGGATGAGCTCTTTTTGAAAATAATAGATTTGTTTAGATCTAGATGAAAGAAGTGTATGAAATTTGATAAAAGTGATAGGAGGCTATCTAGGTACAATCCCCTCACAATCACCAAAATTTTTATCCAAATTGGATTAACAGTAGTAGGTATTATGACCATCCCATGGTTTTGACCACATCGGTTCTAATCTGGCCTGGGCGGATTAAAAGTTATTTCATGGCGGACCCAGAGAATGAATCTCAATCTTCCCATTATGGTTAGAATAGGTTTGGTTGTACCTCTAGAACAACCCTCTCTCCACCTCGGCAGTAACAGAAAAAATAGAAAAAAGGTTTTTACTACAGACTACTGACATAGAAATAAATATTTTCCTCAATACATAAAACATAAGTGACCAGTAGAGTTTTCCGTTCTGAAGAGAAATATATTTTTTTCTATACCTACATGAATACAATTTTTTTTTACTTTTACTTACTCATATGTGTAATATATAGTAAGAGTAAGTATTGCGATCGTGAAAATTTTCGCGTCTTGAGTTTTCAACAGAAACACGTTTTGAGGTACCATGAGTCCAAATAACCAATTCCCGAAAAATGGTATGTGAACACTCTAGCTCGAAAATAAAAAGTCGTACAAAATTGATATTACGTATATAAGATAGGTATATGCCTTAAATGTCACAGCAATTTTTTCATTAAAATCATCTAACCGGATGTGCCACTTTATATCAATGGTTAAACACATTTTTACAATTTTCTCAAAAACGGCTCTAACAATTTTGAATAAACTCAGTGTATCACTGTATAATGAAGTGGTCTTTAATATCATTAAGGTCTTATCACTGTTGATGTCACTTTACAGGGCTTAAATGCACAATTTTCATCTACGTCTTCCTCTAAAGTACCTTTAATATGGTTCATTTCAAATAATTGATTATCTCTCATTATTAAGAGTTATGAAAAAATGCTAAATATAACTTTTGAAAGAATTTGATAATTGAATAAAGGAGAAAAACATAAAAATGCTTATACAGGTTGAAAATGAATTTCCGGAAATACTAGTCAGAAGGTATAAGTATAATATATCTTTGGAAAGCAGAGAATTTTAGAAAAAATAATATCTAATAAATAAAGTTGTAGAAGGTAACGGAGAGTGGCGAAAAAATTATAAATAACAATTGTTGAAAACTAATATTATTTAACATAAATCACATGTTTTCAAGGAAATTAAATGAAATTTACTAACTAAATGTCAGCTTTAAAAAATATTTTTAAGTTTGAAGAAAGTATTTATAATACACCTAATCAAGGCAATGAAATTGAAAAACTATTTCATATTACTTGTGTGAAAGAAGAAGTGAAATATAAATTCATTTCATGGATTCGTTTATAACCTTAAATATATTTACTGTAGTTTAATAACTCTAGATCTGATATTACATTTAAATAATTAGGTATCTATCGTCTGTTTATTCCGAAAAATCATGTAACCTTTTAGAAAATTAAATTAGTGAATAGTTTGATGAAATTTCCTTTTGTGATATTCCAACAGTATCCACTTACAATTAGTGTGACAACTTTTGAACTGTCATGACAGACAATGCAAATCTCTTAATTTTGTTTGGTAAACTTTGCAATGGAACATAATAGTTTAATAACTAATAGTCGTACAATCCATAATCAACAGATCATACAATCCACAAACAACCGGTGATATAATAAATAGGGCTTTTGTTATTTTATTATTATTTATGATTTGTTAGCTGTAATCTTTTAGTTTTAGCTCAGTTAAAAAAGCAATTCAAAAATTTTATAATAGCCCAACATTGCCAGAAAATAATTTCTGTTCAAAGCTGAGCGGTAAGTGAAAGTTGTATGTTGCGCGCACCAGGTTTTTCTTGGGTTAGTAAAACTTCACTGTCCACATGACGTTCTTGAGTTCTAGAGTTTTTAAAAAATAATAATAACATGTTTTTTTTTATTTTGGAACAAATCTCTTTATAATAATACAATTGTGGGCTTTAAGACCTTGTAGTTTTGTAAAAAGTATAAGTCAACTTCTAACATTAATGAATTTAAAAAAAATACTTAAAAACGAACTAATTATCTATATACCTATTTACAGAAAAAATTATTTACAATTATTTGGGAACTGGATGGATATTAAGTGATTTAATAGGTGGGATTTAAAGGTAAGAAAGAGGGAATAGAATTCCATAGGGACGATGATCAAATTATGGAAGATCTGGCAAAAGCCGTGGTTTGGTGAGCCATTATATATAAGTTTAAAGATTGGATAAAGATATTGTATATTGGATAGTATGGATATTGGGAGTCAACAGACTTCGTAGAGGTAGGATCTCAGAAAATATTTTTGACGATAAGAACGGTAAAGCCACTTCAACTCATCTTAAAAATGGGAGACAGAAGCGTCCCTCGGGATCACAAAGATGAATCGTAGAAAGCAATTCATCAAACGTTTGAGTTTTAATAGATGTTTTAAAAAAACCTATGTTCAATAATACACCGGTAGCATTCATGAGATTCATTCTTTAGTTACATGTAGACCACACAAATTATTGCTTCCTACACGTTTACAATCCTTTTAAACAGACATGTAAGTACACTTAAAAATGACCGTTTTAAAATAAATTTTTAGTGATAAAGAATAATCAATTTTGGTTCCAGAGCTCACAGAACTTGATTATTTTTTAAAAGGCTCCTCTCCGCACTATTATGGATTACAATGCATAATATGTAAAATATTGTACCAATTATGTATAATATAAGATTATTAGTAGAGATAAGTTTATTAAAATTTAGACAGAAATCAACATTTTTTTTTATCCTTCTTCAATAAAGAATAGAATAAATTATATGACAGTGTTTTTTCTTACTCTAATAAGTCCCAGAAACTTTTTTTTGTTGTTGTAATTTTAGTGGAAATAGTTCTGCCCTATAAAGGTCTGACATTAACTCATCCAGATAACCAACAAGTGTATGCAAAAGTAAGAATTGTGAGCTTTATGATTTGAATAACAGTTTATATTACAGTCACCTTTAGATAATTTTCATTTTAATTCACTTCAATTATTTATTTATTATTTTTTTGCATTGGGTAGACCATTTATTGAGGCATAGTTTAGGCTTTATTATGTTCCATTAAGACCCATTCGGTGGGAGTAGTAGCTATGAAAGTAAGTCTGGATTATGCTTTGCTGTTCTAGTATGCTGAAGTATTGTTTTGCTGGTACTGCCTATTGCTCCTATTTCGTTGGCACTGCTCAGCAATCTAGGTATGACGTCATATCTATACTGCGCTCCTTTCTGTCCATTCCTGAAGCAGTGAAGCTGTTGGCAGTATAGCGGTTATAAGTTATGTTATCATATCAGAGAATTGTTTTTCTGATAATAGTCATGTTATGCATTTCATTTCCTTTTTTCAAGTCTGGCAAAATTAAATGAAAATTTAAACAAAGCTATAGTAAATCATTTTTTAAAGGTTGAAGCGACAAGATTATTTTAACACCAAAAGTATTTTACAGAGGAATTCAAATATACCTAAATCCAAATGATATTAAATAATTCAAAAAATTTTAACCTCAGGTAAATACTCAAATTCAGGGATTGAAAAAGTGCTGATTTACTGATTTCTCATTGATAAAACTGCAAAACATTGCTGTATTTCATTATATTCATTATATGTGATATTTATTACTAAAATGATCATACTAATAATATTAAAACATTTAAAATCAGTAATACTTCTTCAATTCTTAAAGTATTATAAGAAACCATCATTTTGTGGAAATTGGACTATAATATGTAGATAATTGTTAAAATTGTGTAGTATGCTTAACCTAATATTGGTATTGAATTATAATTATAAAAAAAAAGAAGATTAAAACTACGCCATCATATGTATTGCTATCCTTCCGATACAAATGAAATCCATTAAATTTAAGGCTAACATTTTTATTTAAAATTATTTCAAACTAGAATACTAAATTGAGAGTTTAGGCTGTGACGGTGAGCAGTGTCAGCAAAATAGACAAGCATTAACAGTTGGCAATACCAGTGAAATAGTTCCTTAAGATGTCTGTAAATAATTAAGCATACTGTGTTTGTAAAAAATACTTTATTTGTATAACAATATAAAACTGAAGAAGCTTTCTATCAAGTCGGTTTTTTTTTAGTGATGGTTTCTTTATCTTTTCAACATAATCTTTGTGTGTTATTCAGTTGATGTGATACATTTGTTTATGTTTATGTGCATCATTTGTATGATACAGGCATATATATATTATAAATTTAATGCTGATAAAATTATAAGGCATAGATGTTGATATAAATTTTAATATCTAATGTTGATACCATAATTGCTTATATTCATTTTAAGATTTATGGTTATATCAGATGTACAATTTCCTTCAATAATGTTATAATTATTTTATTTATTGTCATGACGTTATCTTTTGTATTTGTATGTAATTGTATAACTTATATGTTACTTTTAATGTTTCAGGCCATTTAAGTATGGCAGGAAGTGCGCCAGTGCCTGTGGGTACTGACAACGAAGGCTCTTCTGCTGGTGGCCAGTCCAGTCAGGATGAGCCTGCCACGACTGACGGCAGCCAATCTGTTTTAGGGAAAGAAAAGACTCCTATGTGCCTTGTCAATGAGTTGGCGAGGTATAACAAGGTCAGATTGTTATTTATACTCTTAGTATTTTTAACATGTTATTTTGATTGAATAACTCTGGTTCACAAAAAGGGTCCGAGGACAGATTGTAATAACTATCAAGGTATTTCATTCCTTCCGGTATGTTATAAAATATTCAGTTTAACCTTAACTGGTTGAATCACGGAATACGCCGAGAAAATTATCAGAGACTACCAATGTGGATTTAGACGGAATCGTTTGACTATTGATCAAATATTTTCTTTACGGCAAATATTAGTGAAAAAATCAGAATACAACGGTGTTGTTCACCAGCTGTATATCGATTTCAAAAGAAGCTGTATTACGGTTCTATTGACCGCTAGAAACTGTATAATATTCTAATCAAGCACAGGATTCCAAAAAAAATAGTAAATCTTGTCAGGATGTGCTTAACCAGAGACACTGAATAAAGTTAGAATCGTTAATAATTTATCCAAAAAGTTAAGAGGTCCGTTCAGGTTTCAAACAGAGTGATTCCCTTTCGCTTTTCCTGTTCAATTTGGTATTAGAATATGCCATTAGGGAGGTAATGCATTCCGAAAAAGGGTTGGATCTGGGTGGGACAACACTTGTTCTCTATAGAAGGTAATATGTTCGAACAGGTAGAGAAGTTTAGGTATCTAGGGTCTACAATAACTCGAAAAAACAAAATTGAATAGGAGATTTTCTGTGACAAAACTACTTAGCTCGAGTCTCTTGTCCCGGGAACTTAAAAACTAGAATCTATAAAACCATTATCTTATCTACAGTTCTTTATGGATGCGAAACGTGGTCACTTACACTGAGGGATGAGCAACGTCTTCAGGTTTTTTAAAATAAATTATTGCGTAGAATATTCGGACTGAAAAAAGATGAGCTACCGGAGAGTTCAGACGCAAATAGGTATCCTTTCATAATAAATTCCTTGCCATCCAAATCCTTCAGTTTCCAACTTTGCTTCCTTCTCGATTCCTGATAATCCTCTTAGGCATCTGAAAAGATGATGGCCTCAGATCTTTGAATTTATAATTGTTATTGGAGTGCTAGCTATAGAACTTGTGATTTCTTTACAAGTCTATTTATGCCATTATTCTTGCTCTGTTCTCATTTACTTGTATTTTTATTTTTAATATAGTTGTAAATTTCAATAAATATAAAAACAAAACAAAGAATTTGTTTTTATTTTAAATTTAATGTATCTCTTAATAAATTATAATATCTTCGTTTACCAGCTCACTACTATTAAATTTGAAACAATTAGAGATGGGGAATTAGTCGACTGATCAATTATTAGGATGAAAAAAAAAATGTCAGGAATTGCAGTCAAGAATTTTTATTAGGTTAGGCGACATTTCGATCCAGATATGTGAGTCATCCTCAGTGTTAAAAATTACAAAATATAAAGTAATATCAGTAAAATAATAAATATAAAAGTATTAGGGTAATAAGAAACTAATAGTGGTACGAGAACAGAAAATTGTATTAATCGTTTGATTTTATTTATTTATTTATACATGATATTTACAACTGTATTAAAAAATTAAATACATTAAGTAAATTTGATAACAGAAAATAAAAACATGAAATGACTTGTTGAGAAACTACCCACTGGTAGCACTCTAAAAACAAAATGTATTTACAATAAGAGATCTCGAGGCCATCTTCTTTTCAGATGCCTCGGAGGGTTATCAGGAATAGAAGAGGAAGCAAGGTTACGAGAGGATTCGGATGGTTCTGAAGTTTATTATGGAATGATTGGTATCTGGATTGGGCCAAATCGGAAACATAAGGAACATTAAGGTCATTATGGATTATTTTATTGGTGACAAAGTAAGGAGCATTGAAGATTTTCCGAAGGATTTTGGATTGTAAGGATTGGATACGAGAGGAATTTGATGGCTTAGTGGAGCCCCAAAGCTCAACTCCGTAAGTCCAAATAGGTCTTATTGTAGTCATGTATATAAGTCTTTTGTAATTTACTGGAAGCTTAGAGCGTTTGTCTAGTAAGTGTTGGAGTAGTCGGAAACGTCGAGCAGTTTCTTGTCGTTTCAGTCTGGTATGAGGATTCCAAGTTAGACGTTTGTCCAAGTGAAGTCCAAGGTATCAGATTTGTTCAACAGGGATAATCGTTTGATTTAAGTATACTTCTAGAATATTATGTAACGAGGTGACTTGTCTCTCATTAATTAATAATTTTTATTTTAGTATTAAAAATTAATTATTATCAACTTTTATTTTTGCAGATTGAACATCAATACCGCCTGACGAGTGAAGACGGTCCACCCCATAAGAAGAAGTTTACTGTTACATTAAAGCTCGGTAATGAGGAGTACACTGCAGAGGGCGCCAGTATCAAAAAGGCACAGCATGCGGCTGCTGGCATCGCCCTCAAGAGTACTACCTATAAACACCCGCCACCTAAATCTTCTAGGCAATCTAGAGGTTCAAAAAGTTAGTTGTCAATTTAATACTCTTATCTTGTTGTTTTAGGCAAGGTCAATAAAACTACCGGGTTTGCTCACTGAGAGGGAAAATGGTGGGGAGGAATTGAGCTCTGATGTAGCCAAAAGACTGATTTTACCCCTCCGGCCTTTGTTTCTGAACATTTTAAGATTATTATTTACTTTTATACATTAAATCAATACTCTTTTGCCAAATAACTTATTAATTTATTAATTTTAATAAATTTGAAAGGTGGGACAAAGGTTGATATTTGGTTTATTCTGAAGCAAATAAAATGTAATTTAACAAATTGATGTATGATTTTCAAAGTACCACAATACTAATTTTTAAATATTTCAAATAAATACAGAGCATATTATAAAATAATAGAAATATTGAAAAAAAAAAAAACCAAACAGAAAAGGTATTTAATCTTACATTAAAGACGCGTTTTCTTTCCGTGAACTTTTTTAATATTACATTTCTATGTCATAAGTAATCCTATATAGTTTTTTCTCAAGTTTTTTGTCTTTGATTTTATGTTTTCTTAATTGTTATAAAAATCATTAGGTATTTAAAAATTTGATTCTATTAAATACCCGTTGCTGAAAGAAAGGCTTTCTTCATTAATTTCTACATTTTGTTTCCTAAGAAAAAAAAGATGGTAAATGTTTTTACAATATTTTTACATTTACATTTTAAAATCCAATCTTTTCTTCGATCTTGGAAATGTATGAAATGAAATTTTCTTTCCCATCTTCTTTGTGTCAATTAGATTATTATTGCAAGATGCAAATGCGCAATTTGTACCTGGCATTCTATAGGATTCTATTATTAATTATTTTATTATGAGAAATACAAGAAATACTAATAAGAACAAACGAATTCTCTGGAGCATGTTATTAAAAATAAAAAATAAATACTCGTAATATTATTTTAGAGACAGATAAGTAGTTGACTGTTAAGATTATAAGGTGAAAATAAATTATCAGAATTTGCAGAAAAATTTGTTTATTTTTAAAAAATAAATTTATTTATTTAAAAAAATTTTGACTGCAAATCCTGACAAAGATCTTCACCCTTATAATATTATTATAATATCATTATAATATTAAAAGAAATACCCACGAGATCTACAAACAAAATTACACATTGTGCTAAAATGTTAGAATTTATGAACAATCTTAATATCAATTTCGTTCTTTTCGTTTCAGGCCTGGCCTGTAATTTTCATAGCATTTTATTCTAAATTGATAGCCGTATTTATTTATTTATCTTCAATTATCTTCAATCAAACGTCAAAAACACAGAAAAGTATTCTTCTCAATAAATTAAACAAGAAAACAAAAAAAAAAGCACAATAATGTTGAAATAAGCCTTCATAGATAGGCTTGAAAGAGTAATATGTAGGTCTGACAGTCTATTCCTTACGTCACGTTTCAAGTTCCCCCACCACACATTTCTGAGTGAGCGAACCTGGTAGTTTTATTGACCTTGATTTTAGGTATTAATTATTTCAATAATTAGTAGTATACGTAATTAATAAGTTGATCATAAAGTAAATTCTTTTTTTTTTTTTAATAAAATAAAATTTTTGAAGAACCTGGATGTTTATGCAATTCTATATCTGTATTTTGAACATAAATGTTGTTTGTCTTTTTGTAATGATTACAGTATTATCTTTCCTACTAGTTTCTATTGTCTATTCAAGTTTTTATTGTTTTGATATTGTAATTTTCAAACATTATTTCATATTATGTATTTAACTCTTATAATATATAATCAATTAAATAGATTGTTTTCATTTAATTTTTAATTCTTCCTCCAATGATTAATATTACCTTTTAGTTCGGAACTTTTTTTAGGCACATTGTTATATTTGTGTATCTAAAGGTACTATTTCGCTGGCGCGGTCCATGACAGCAACCGCTATTCCACGCTGCCAACCGCTGTTGGCGTAGCTATTTCGCTGAAACTGCTCACTGGGGTTGTTATAACCTTCGAACATCTTCGAGGATAAAAAAAGTGAGACATTCTTTCTCTGATTACACTTTTTTATTGGAGGAGGAAGAAGAAGAAGAGGAAATGGTGTTCATTAGGAGAAGGAATATCAGTATTTCGATGAGATAATCATCATCCGAATCATCAAATCCCTTCTTGGACATTGTTTGCTATTGTCTAGATTAAAAATAAAAAATTGAGGAACAACCAAATAAGAACAAAAAGGCGGGCAACGCCGTACTAACAACAATAGTCCCTCTGATATTAGATATTAGTTTGAAAAATAATAGTAATTATTACATAATTGATTAGTAATAAATATCATATAATTGTAAGTAAATCACAGCAGACGATGTTTTATCGTTTTATCAATAGTAATCAGTAAATCACCACTTTAATTAAAAAATACAAATCGATTTTTAAATGAGCGGATTTTAGTATCTGCCTGACATAAAATTTGTTGGATTCTTTAACTTATTTAATATCGTTTGAATTTAGATATATTTGAATTTCGCTGTAAAATATTGCTGGTGGAATAAATAAATAAATAATCTTGTTACTTCAACCTTAAAAAAATAATTTACTATTGCATTGTTTCAGTTTCAAACAATATTTGTTATAATTTTGCCAGACTTGAAAGAAACATAGAAAATAAAACGTATTGACGTGACTGTTATCATCAAAACAATGCTCTGATATGATAACATAACCTACAACCGCCGAACCGCCAACAGCTCCACTGCTTCAAGAGGTGTCAAATACGAGCAGCTTAGATATGACCTCATACCTAGACTGGCAGCGAAATAGGTTTCTTTCTATTCCACTAAAGCAGTGGTCAAACGCGAGCAGTCGCGGTCATGGACCGCGCCAGCGAAATAGTACCTTTAGTTCTTATTGTATATTGAGAGATTTTTTATGTTTTTTTTTTATTGCATATTACATAGTATATTCTATGGGGTTTTCTCGTATGAAAATCCAAGCATTGCTTATGAGCTAGTTAACCTAAATCACTGGTTTATTTACTTATACAAATAAATAAAAGTAAATGTATTTTGTAATATATAATTTTCAAATTGTTTTTCAGGTAACATTACCCCAACTGTGGAATTAAACGCTTTGGCAATGAAAAGGGGAGAACCGACGGTTTATACCCTCGTCGAATCTCCTCAATTCCACCAGTACACGTACCACCACTCCCACAGGGGGATGTATACTCAGGTATGTATATGATGAGGTGATGGCCGAGCATGTCAGAGCATTGCCCGCATTTACATTCTCGAATCTAGCTGCGTTAGTTCGAATCCAGTCTGAGGGTGTTGAAATTTATTTCGTGGAAGCCCCTCAGAATGAATCTTCACCATCCAACTCTGATTAGAATCGATTTGGTTGTACTTAGGGATAAATAAGGATCAAAAAATATACGTAAATATATTATGTTAGTAGGTAAGCTTAGGACTTGAGAAAAAATAATGTGTAATATATAAAATCTTATAAGTTAAGGGAAAGTGAAAAAAAACAAAAAAAAAAACTGATCACTAATTGTAGTTTATAATGTATATTTTCAAATTATTGAATGAAAAATAAATGTTTCCATGTATACTGAATGAAATTTCTGTTGAAACTAAATAGAAACTTTTAAATTTTATGTGAAGCTTGACACAAAAATATATCACACAGCAACTTCAGTTGCTTAACAACCCATTTTATTCCGCTTTAGTGAGACAACATATGATGAAGTAAATGCTTCTAAAAATATTTCAACTGTGTTTATTAGTGAGAAAAAACAATGGTTA
Organism: Nezara viridula; assembly: GCA_928085145.1. Taxonomy (NCBI): domain Eukaryota; kingdom Metazoa; phylum Arthropoda; class Insecta; order Hemiptera; family Pentatomidae; genus Nezara; species Nezara viridula. The sequence continues at coordinate 147,145,728 of OV725080.1, read as the reverse complement.
TAATCTTTTATAACTTTATTATAATTTTATAATGATGTAGAGATGGTTGACCGTGATATAATATGAGGAGTTGATCGTGGGGGAGGAGAGGGGGGGGTGGTAGGGTTACTTCAACAACCACACTCCTGAACAACTCCTCTTATAATTTAATAACTTTAAAACCGATGATAGATTTAAATAATTGTATATCGTTGGTTTATTACTTTAGGTATATAATCTTTATAATTATTCAAATTCATTGGCAAGTGTTGCCATTCGTTGGCATCTTTTTTTTTTTTATTATTATTATTTATAAAGGCGTCAACCATTAGGGTCATTATCTCCTCACTTCAATGGTTAAAATTCTAAATTTTGGATGTCCAAACTTTACATTTTATTAGAAGCCTACCAAATTCAAATGATTTAGTTTTAATTTAAATTAAATAAATTATAGATACAACAGTTCATTGCCTTGAAATTATTGAGTTATGGTTGGATTTTTTCATGCTAGATCAGTGAATACCACATACACACATTTCTTTTATATTCTTTTTGTTATACTATAATTTAAAAAAAAATTATTTTGTTTTCAGCCCTACAACGACCATTTCTCATTCCCTTACGGAAGAGGAAAACCTAATTTCAGAGGCGGATTTAATCGTGTTGATCCAGTAAGTAAATAATTGCATGACTTTTTAAAAAAAATATTATGTTTTTAATTTAGTTTTCTCCTCAACCTCTGCCTTGCTATATATCTGTCTCAAAAGTTATTTCTCCCCATATTGTCTTCAACATTCTTGTTGGAACTTATTCTTCAAGCTTTTGTGGAAATAGTTAAGGTATTATAATTGTGGATTTATGGTTGACTGTAGTGAATAATTGAAGAGAAGGATGGCTTGAGGTGTTCAGTAAAATTGAAATGAAAAAATAAAAAATAATAATTTTATTTATTTTTACATTTGCTGACGTTTCGCCCCGAAGTTCAGGCCTTCATCAGGGCTGGGAAAAGAACCAGATAACAATAGATATAATAATATTGAATAATACAGAATTAAGATTAAAAAAGGTGATAGTTATAGACTAATCATTTTTAGAAGAACAACAAGTAGACAGAATGAACATTAAAGTAAACCAAAGTAGGTAGAATGATAACAGTAACAGAAAACTAAAAAATAAATAATAATAACTGCAACAAACCACGGACCAATGAAATAAGCATAATAAAATATAAGGTAACACAAGAAATGAAAATGGTAATCTAGAACTGTATTAATAAACTGTAAAACAGAAAAGAAATATGAAGGAAAAAATAAATATAAATAGAACATTAAGATATTGTAAAATCTATCAAAAAATATAATATAAAAAAAATGTATGAGGAAATGTATCATATATAGAAAATAGAGATGGAGATATGGAAAATAGAATGACTGGAAGGACGAAGAAAAGCAGAATAAGATAATAAAAATAAACATCTCATTATGTAACTTCATATTTCTTTTTTCTGTTTTACAGTTTATTCTAGATTACAATTTTCATTTCTTATGTTACCTTATTTGCTTTACTATGCTTATTTCATTGGTCCGTGCTTTGTTGCAGTTATTATTATTTATTTCTTAGTTCTCTGTTATAGTTATCATTCTACCTACTTTGTTTACTTCATTTGACGTTAAGTTGTTCTACTAAAAATTATTAGTCTATACTTATCACCCTTTTTAACCTTAATTCTGTATTATTCAATGTTATATCTATTGTTATCTGGTTCGTTTCCCAGCCCTGATGAAGGCCTGAACTTCGGGCAAAACGTCGGCGAATGTAAAAATAAATAAAATTATTTATTTTGTACCATTTCAATTTGACCGATCCCCCAACCATCCTTATCTTCAATTAAGGTGTTACGCTATGAATTAAGAATCTTTAAAGATGAGGCGGAAATAAATTTTTTAGACTTTGTGGAACATTAAGTATATAATTAAAGTAATATTAAAATAAATATATGTTTATTGATACCACTTACTTTATAAATGTGCTTTTGGGTTCCTCAGTTTCCAAAATATTAATCTACCCTCTTCCTCACCACTTTGATTTCTCATGAAACTTAGTTCTTCTATTCTCCTAAAATGTTTCCTATTAACTAAAACTTCAAGAGTAAATTGTGGTCAATCTCTTAGTAGACATTATGTAAGAAAAAATATTTTGGGTTATAGATGAAAATAGACAAAGGATGAGGAAAACACTTACTTAATTCAAAACTTTTAAAAAAGTTACCATTCAAATTCATAATGATTACTTTATTGAACTTTTTCTCTTGTATTTTTCATTAAAAACTCCAATAGCTAAAAGATATAGTTAATAAATATGTATCTTACAACAGTTAGTCATGTCTATAGTCAAATAAGTACTTACAACTATTCATTTTGCTTTGTATATTTCTTTTTACTATTATTATTTTTTTATCTGCTTCAATTAACATTTTCTGTGAGTTTTAATAAATATTTAATGTTACAGAGGTTCTATGGTCCAGGAAATAAAGCACCTCTGTACAAGGTTGTGGTAAAGGTCGGAGAACGTGAGTTTTCTGGCGAAGGGAACTCAGCACAAGCCGCACGGCATGACGCCGCTTCTAAAGCACTTCAGTTACTGCACAGTTTACCCGTTGATGACACTTGCCCTGCCAATTCTACTATCTGTGGTATTACATTAATTTAATTATGATATTTAATCCATATTATAATTATTGTTCAAATTGTTTTTGTTTTTTTCAAAGCTTCATCTTTAAATTCAATTAATATTGAAACATTTCTCAGATCGAGATGTTTCATTTGAATGATAAGTAAAATGGATTATATTAGTAAAATAATTTTTATGAAATTAGAATTTGGCCATTTTTTGAGAAAATAATGATTATTTACTAACCTTCTTAATGAAGAATTAATAACAAAGTTTTCAAAATATGGCATCAACAAATATGAATATAAACTTTAGTAAAGATAAATAACTCTCTTCTTTAGTAAAGATCGTTTTCCCCTTTTATTTGCTGCAGGATCAGAAGAAGGTATGAAATTATGTTTACACTTACTAAATTATAATTCTCCGTTTTTAAAAGGAAGAAACAAACTTGATCTGTTAAATTATGATATCCAATAATTGATAGTCCAGGATAGGAATCTTGAAACTTTTTGCCCCACGGACCACATTGTGTTCTTCACCAAGTTTCACAGCCACAATTCTGGCTTGCGATGAAAAAAAAAAATTGTTCTCTAATTTGCTCTTCAGTTGTGAAATGAGCTTTCTATGAGAAACAACTCGTGCATTAACTTCGTGTTTAAGTGATTTATTAAATTTCATGTAGAGAAAGATTGTTGGGGTGATTAGTCAAAATAAAAAATAGTAAAAATAAATAATTATTTATTTATTATGAAGGCCCGAAGTACAGGGCTGTTCAATCCGAGAAACGTGGAAACTTTCCACAACTTTTGGATTGAACAGTCCTGATGAAGGTATGAACTTTAGGCAGAAACGTCGGCTAATATAAAAATAAATATTATTATTTATTTTTTATTTTGACTAGATCACTCCAACCATACTTCTCTTCAATTATTTATTCACTACAGTTAACCATCAACCCACAATTTTAAATTTCATATTTCTTAAATTTTGCCATGTAATTCAAGAAACTTCCTCAGTCCGGATAGGGGGTGCTTGTTTGTTTGGAAACCCCTGGTCCAGGATACCTTAACAAAAAACATGATTTATTTCATACAAAGTTTCACTGGATCAAAAATTATGTCCTTGAAGAATAGATAAAAAATAGACATCTTCTGGAATGCCTATGTTCGATTATAAAACGAGAGTCAATTCGAAACCAAGTTTTGCATCGAATGAGTAATTAACATTAGAATGTTTACCAACTTTGTTTTGATTCCCTTGTAATTTAGGTAACTTTGACTGATTTCACAAGTTTGACAGTTATAAACCTAGATCCTATTTAACTAATAAAAAATTAATGCTGCCAGATGACTGCCATAAATTTAATAAAATAAGTCATTTTCGAGATGGGAGTGGGGTAGCTCAGCGGTAGGGCACCGATCTTCCAATGCTCAAGGTCTCAGGTTGAATCCTGGCTCATGGCTGAAAAAATATTATTCATGGGGCGACCCTCTGGATCGGGAGACCCTTCTGGGGCACAACCAGCCTCTGTAAAGTGGGTAGCCTTTTTTTTTTTTTTTTTTTTTTGGCTTTAAGCACGTCGACCCCTTTGGGTCCATTGTGCGCCAATATTCGCTAGGTCGTCTTATTCAAAACGTTAGTCCTGTCGCTTCCGCGTATCTCAGTAGGCTGGTTGGGTTAACCGACTCAAATCTACTGGGGAGATCCATCTGTTCCTCCCCAAATAACGCCAGTCTCAGCCTTATAAACTTGTCACATCTGCATATGATGTGAAAAGCTGTTTCATTCTCCTCCTGACAGAATCTGCATATCGGATTCGTCATTACTCGGAGATTGAACATATGATTATTTAACTTACAGTGACCTGTGTAGATCGCTGTGAGTTTTTTGAGAGCTGCTCTGTCCATGTTCAGTAGCTGTTCACTCCTTTTTTTACATGGGCCTTTAAGGAACAGCTTCGAGTGTCTCTGTTTCTTGTCGGTCCAGTAATTCCTAAATTTGTTCCCATAGATCTCCCTGATCCTGCCCTTGGCAGTACTAAGGCTGATTCCACAGACAGGCTCGGGAGTTATAGGAATAGTATCTGAGCCCAACCTGGCTTGCTCATCAGCCATTTCGTTGCCCGGTATGCCAGAATGGCCTGGCACCCACTCCACTGCAACTCTGTTGTGCTCAGTTAGCTCGTTAAGTGCTCTATTGCATTCCTTAACGACCTTTGAATAAACATAATAATTGTCAAGAGCACCTATTGCTGCCTGACTGTCAGTAAAGATGGTGATCCTTTTCTCAGTCACATTGGTTTGCAGTAGGTTTTGTACACAATGGCAGATTGCCAGTATCTCGGATTGAAACACTGAAGCATACCTGCCAAGTGGTATAGAAATTTTTTCTTTTATATCTTTGCGATAGATGCCTGCTCCAGAGCCGAAGGCTGTTAGAGAGCCATCTGTGTAGCAATTTATTCCACTATTTGGTTTATGAATTCTGCTGCTATCTATCTCAACCTTATATTTCCGGTCCTGATGTTCTCGGATTAGAGTGTCAGAGTGCATAGCTAGCACTCTTTCACTTCCAATCCTGTTCAGCAGTGTTGTGTGTCCTCCCTGACAGGGGACTGTTGAGCAGTAAGTTGACTTGCTTATCCTGTACAGTGTGACTGTTGCCCGAGCCTCCACCTCCAGCTGCAGCGGGGGCATGCCAAGCATCACCTCCATAGCAGCCGTCGGTGTCGTGCTCATTGCGCCTGTTATCATTATACAAGCAAGCCTTTGGATCTTTCCTAATAAGGATACATTGGCTACAGTCTTTGCTTTGTGCCACCATAGCAAAGCTGAGTAAAGTATGATAGGTCTGACTGTTGTTGTGTACAGCCAGTATACCATTTTTGGTTTTAGCCCCCAATTCTTTCCTATCGCTCTTTTACAGGCCCATAGGCATTTGAGGGCTTTACTTGTCACGTTTTGAACGTGTTTAGTCCATGTCAGTTTATGGTCCAAAGTGACTCCAAGGTGCTTTACTTCCTTACTCAGTGTCACTTGTATACCATTGATTTCCGGCATTTTAATAGCCACCTTCTTCTTCTTGGTGAAGATACACACATTGATTTTCCTAGGGTTGATGCTTAGTCCTTTAATCCTGCACCAATTCCTAAGAATATTGAACACTGTACTGAGGATATCAGAGAGGACACTCTGATGCCTCCCTCCTATGAGGATGGCAATATCGTCAGCATATCCCTGAGCATAAATGCCTGCAGTGTTTAAGGCTTCCAATAATGAGTCAGCCACAAAACACCACAGTAATGGAGAGAGCACACCTCCCTGAGGACATCCCCCACAGGGTTTAATCCACAGTTCCTTGTGCCCTATTTCTGATTTTAGAACTCTGTCCTCCAGCATTCTCCCAATCCATCTGGAGGTCATAGCGTCTATATCTTTTTTCCTTAGCGCATCATTTATGATGTTATAGGGAGTTCTATCAAAGGCACCCTCGATATCAACGAAGACGCCTATCATGATTTCTCTCTGTTCTAAGGATTTCTCAATTCTTGTTACCAAGTTGTGAAGCGCCACCTCACAGGATTTTCCTGGTTGGTAGGCATATTGCTTTGAATGTATTGGACTAGTAGCCAATATGTGTTCCCTAATATGTCTGTCCAGTATCTTTTCCAATGTCTTCATTAAGAAAGATGACAGACATATTGGCCTAAATGCCTTGGGATCTTCATAAGATTCCTTTCCTGGTTTAGGAATGTATCGCACTTTGGATATCCTCCACTTACATGGTAGATATCCCAGTGCTAGGCTACCTCTTAGAAGTTCCAGAAGGTATGGCCTTATTTCTGGGAGACCCTTCTGCAGCAGTGCTGGAAAGATCTCATCCATTCCAGCAGACTTGAAAGGAGAGAACGAATTCACTGCCCATTCAAGTCTACTGTTTGTTATCACTCTTCTTGCCTGACCCCACATACGTGCACCAGTACCACGATCCTGTGTATTGGGGTCGAGAAGTTCATTTACTGTCGTAAAACAATTTGGGAAATGAGCTTTTGCTACCACACTCAATGTTTCTATCTCATTCGTGGTGTGCTTATCGTCATATTTGAGTGTTCCCATTATACCTGAATTGGTTTGTTTTGACAGTATTTTATTTACCTTACATACCGCCGGCATTACAGTGGGTAGCCTTAATTAAATAATTAATTAAGGAGGAAAACCTGGTGGTTGAGCGTGATCTCAGTCAAATCACCTTGCACAACCACAACCGTTGACTAAGAAACAGTACTTTCTCTAAATAGTACTGAACCAAAGATCCTTCATGGGTTGTAGTGGTACAGGTCTTTTTACTTTCACTTACGTATATATGTAATATATAGTAAGGGTAAGTATTGCCATCGTGAAAATTTTTGAATCTGAGTTTTCAATGAAAATACCCGTTTTGAGGTACCCAGAGTCCAATTAAGTTAGTCCCACAAAATGGTCTGTGTCTGTGTGCGTGTGTGTGAACAGCCTAGTTAAAAAAAAAAAAAAAAAGGCGTACAAAACTGAAATTGTGTATTTGAGGTTTTTTAAAACCTTCGGAATTACAGCAACATTTTCTTCAAAATCGGCAAACTGGAAGTGGTACTTTATATCATCGATTTCACACATTTTTCCTATTTTCTCAAAAATTGCTTTTACGATTTTGATTAAACTCAGTATATTATTAAGCAGTATTAGTATAATTTTCAATATTAGCATGCTTTAAAGTACCTTTAATTTTTTTTATTTGAAATTGTTTATCATTTCACATTAATCTTTGATATAAAAGATAGTTAAATATAAAATATGAAATAATTTTATAATTAACTAAAGGAGATATAAGAGATCGTAACGGATAATAGTTGTAATTGAGAGACCGAAGGAATACAACAAGCACACCTGAGCTCACCCGTCCTCGCTCAAAAGATTAGAACAGGCTTCCATACGTAAGATGAGTATAATATAATACGGACTGCGACAATATTATGTACCTATACATATGCGGTTAATGCTATCATTTAATATTTAATTGTATAGATCGCAGCGATATAGAAATTAAAATTTGTATATATGACTGTAATTAAACAAAAAAAATACTCAAAATGAAATTAAATAAATATAGCATCTATAATTTTTACTTTCACTTCCCCTTTGTCTGGAAATACTTATTTCTGCAAAGAACTCTCAGATTTTTTTTTTATATATCAGTTTCAAGAGCATATACTGTATATTTTGATAATGTCTGTCATGCAGACTTTGTGGATGGCATTTGACTAGTGCATTTTTATTATTTTAGTATACTTAGATCCACTTTATGAATCCAGGTAAAGTTGAACTTATGAAAATTGTCCTGTTCCTATAGTTAATGTTCAATGTAATATCGGATCAAATTTATAATGATAATTACTCATTCAATGCAGAATTTTTTGTTTAATTCTTTCATTTTTAATTGAACTACCATTTTGTAATTCGTTGGATTCATGCGTGCGGTCATCAATTTTTTAGTTCTTCAGGCACTTAATTGTTTCAAAAAAAGTAAAGCTTTGTAAAAAATAAGTCACATTTTTAGTATGTCACTTGACGATTTCTGCCTGTGCTCCCAGACTGTGCTATTTTAGTAGTTTAATAATTTTCCTCTTCCATATAATTTTCTCTGAAAATGATTTTCATGGGGGTGGACTTGTATTTCAGGAAATATGGTAAATGAAAATATATAGTTTTATTTCTTACAGAAACTTATGATATAGTAGTCACAGGTGCAGATCCTTTTTTATCAAATTATTAAAATCCCATTAGCTTAAGATTCAAGTGCAAAACCAAATGAGTATACATGAGTTCTCAGCACCTCATTAAATAGACAAATTTATTGATTAGATCAAGATCTATATAAGATATCTTCGGTCAATTCCCTTCTGTTAAAATTGTTAATCATTTATAATTTATTGTTTTTATTAGAGGAAAGTTATATGATCAGTGTTTGGCTCATTTTGATTTTTTTTTTTTAGTGAAATATTTTTTATAATGCTCAGGTTCACACGCATTAAGTACAATTTAATTATATTTATTAGATAATTTATACGTTTTAATTGAATCATTGTTGAGTCGAGCTAAACTTGAGTATTGCCTGTGGAACTATTAAAGCATTCCATGAATTGTTTTTTTATTAGCCATGAAAACTTTTATATTTATTAGTGTTCTATGAAATTATTGTAGGCCTGAAAAAAGGTTTTTTAGGTTCCTTTAGTTTTAAGTTAATTTTTAAACGGCTAGTGTGTTACGGCTAGATTTTTAACACAAACTGTGTATAATCTAGAAAGAATCTTCTATAAACATTTCTTATGATGAATATATTTGATTTATGAAAATAAAACATTCACTCAAGTCTTCATCCTTTATAATTTTGTATTTGAATTTAATATTATAAATCGATTTAATGTTTTTTAATTTAAAATATTATGTTAGGAATTAATAAATAATTTAAAATCCATTGTTGTTTTTGTTAATGTAAGTAATTATTTAAAATATTTTTTTCATTATCAGGTGGTGGACTGACTGAGCAGGAGTCGGAACTTAAGTCACCAATTTCGTTAGTTCACGAGATAGCTTTAAAGAGGAATCTTCCCGTTCTTTTCGAAGTTATCTCTGAAAAAGGTCAACCCCATATGAAAACTTTTGTAACGAGGTGTTGTGTTGGCGATAAGTTTGAAACGACTGGTGAAGGAAATGGAAAAAAGGTTAGAAATATTCTTTTGTTTTAAAGTTTAAAATAGTATGTAAGATCAAGATATATATTCACTGCATTTTATATAAATCCATTTAAGGTAGTATTCAGAGATAGTCTTGTGTTAAGAGTGCTTTTAGTGTAAATAAACACGGTTATAGAAAATACTCCAGAAGTACTCAGACAATTTTTATTTTAAATCTTAATAAAAAAACAAAAAAAAATCCAAATGAATAGGACAAAATTGAACTCAGTGAATATTTCTTGACCTTCACTTTTTAGTTGGACTTGGTTTGTTTCTTCTGATGTGATTTTCTTAATTTAATTTTTATATTACAAAATATGTTTAGATTTCGAAAAAACGAGCAGCTGAAAAGATGCTTGAGCAGCTTAGGACCCTCCCACCGACGACAACCGTCACAGCTCCTGGTTGTGCATCAGCGCTCGCTCGTGCGAAACGTAAAGCTACTACTGGGAAAAAGAAATCTAGAAATATTATTAAGGAAACTCCTGTTTCTCAGGTATAAATTAATATTGTAACTTCTTACTTTTACTAAGGGTGTTAGGAAACTTTTGCAATATGAGTAATAGAATCATACGAGAAGGGCAAGGGTTGGGATATTCGTAGACTGGGTGGCGAACGACCTGGAAAAAAGGGAAAAAAGCAGGGAATTTTTTTAGTATATAAATATTTTTTATCTTCCTTGGTTATAGCATGCCAATCATCTCTATTCTTTACTCTTTCCTTCCAGTTTCTCACTGAGTCAGTGCTTTAAGGTCACTTTCAACATCTTGCAGCCATCTTTTCCTTGGTCTTCCTTTTCTTCTTGTGCCATACAATGTAGAGAACAATATCTTATAAGGTATCCTGCTGTTGTCCATTCTAACCACGTGGCCTAACCATTCTATGCGCCTAGTTTTAACAAAGTTAACTATGTTGCCGCTATTATATAGTTCATACAGATCCGAGTATTTTCCACAAACCCTCTTCATAAACAGCTCCATAAATTCTTTTCAATATTTTTCTTTAAAAAATATTCAGCATACTAATTGTGCTTGTACAAAGGATCCATGTCTCCGCTGCATAAGTCACAATAGGTCTTACTAAACTGTTATATAGTCTTATCTTTGTTTCTCGTCACATGAGCGATGATTGAAAAATTTTTAGATTGGCATAGTACGCCCGGTTTTCTACCATGATCCCATTGCTTACCTCAGCAGCTATTTTATTTTTAGAATTCACTTCCACCCACAGGTACATGAATTTTTTGGTACACTCGAAGGTGAGACCATATATTTCAATGAGGATCAGCCTCATTGTTGGCCCTGACGTACATGTATTTTTGTATACTTGTTTCATGTTTTTCAGCAGTATATGTCACTATATAGCTGTATTAATTCACATCCTCAATCCCTCCCTATACCTTCAAGAAAAACATTTCAAGTTTTTAGCATAATATGAACCTTTTTTATTATTATTTAAAATGTAGTATCTCATGTTTAAATATAGGTTAATTTAACCTATTTTTTTTTTTTTCTTTAGGAAACAAAATATGATGAACGTGATAATAGTGATGAAATGAATCCTATTTCACGTTTGATCCAAATTCAACAGGCTAAGAAAGAACGAGAACCTGTTTATACTTTACGGGAAGAACGTGGCCTTCCTAGGAGAAGAGAGTTCATTATGGAAGTATGTGTTGTAAAATATTTCGCTGCTGATTTTTTTAAAAAATTAATTATTTAAAAAAAAAATTTCCTATTTGTATATCATTCTCAATAGATCTTGTTTATATTGAATAATACTGTCTCATTCTTCAGCTAGAAATTATTTTCTTAATAGATATTTTATGAAAAAGAAATTGAGAAAAATTTATAAATGTTTTCTTTATTAAATTATTAAATTATAGATTAAATTGGTACAGCTCTTTCACTGTCCTCCTTCAAAATAAAATTCTTTACTAAAGCTCTACGTTCTATGTCTGGTATACAGAAGTCATTAATACTGTAAAATTATTAAAATCAGATGGAGATTATGAAATGGTCTACTTTAGGGAAGTGTCCGCAACGGGAAGTTTCACTGTGTTAGAATTATGGATAGTTAATTATTGTTTTGAAATAGCTTTTGTATTCGAAGAATATTCTTAAATCTTATTTTTAATTTTTTACCATTCATTTTATTTTATTTGTTTACTTTCTTAAAGGTGACTGTGGGGAAACATTCGTATATCGGATCGGGACCTAATAAGAAAGTAGCCAAACGAAATGCTGCTGAAGGCCTTCTTCAGCAACTTGGTTACGCCAGCCCGACGTTGAGCAGGAGTGGTCATCCTCTTCCTCAAAGTCAGCCACAGCAGTCCCAGTCGCAGCCTTCGCAGCAGCAGCACAAAGTATTTCAATTTTTAAGATTCTGTATTTATTCAAATATAACTTATTATTGGCAGAGAAAGATTTTTTCTAAAGAATAGCATGTTTATTTCTCTTTCCATCATAACGTCCGTTCAAAGGCAAAATTATGTGTGTGTGCATTTTCCTTAGTTTGAGCAAATGAAGTTTGAAGTTTCCCTTGGTATTTTCAAATACTCGAGGTATTTTAATTATACAAATTACTTTCGGAGGTTCATTCTTCATATTCATGGTTTCACCTTAAGAAACTTTATAATTTCTTTTAAAATTAATTTTAAACTTTACACATGAGTGAAATTTAATGTTTTTCACATTCTTATTTTGCCTTTGAACCTGCAATAAATTAAGATTAATTAATATATTTGAGTATTCTGGTATAAACAATTTTTTTCCTATTTAATGTAAACTATTTTTGATATTTATTTATTTTGATATTTATTATCTTATTCTCTTAAAATAAAGAATATTTAATGTGACATATTAGCAAGTTTTAAGTCGGTCAAATTTTGAAAATGTCAGTATATAAAGTATGTAAATAATATATGGATATGTGCAAAATAAGTAATAATTATGTAAAAGTGATGTTTGAAAATTGGTACAAGTTGCTCAAAACATCACACTAGATCAAAATACGATTAAGTTCAAAAAAAGATGTTATATGGAAAATTTCAATCATCGCATAAAAATAAAATTTTTATGTCTGATTTTTCCTGGACAAAGGGTGACTGAAAAACCCACACTGAAAATAAATCAGCTAAATAAACAATTGAAACTATTATCTAGATTATAGCACGTTAGCTGCGGTTATGGTCCCCGGAGTCGTCTGATGTCTCGACTACCAAACGGCTGGAATTATTTCGAATTTTGTCTATTTTACGAAGTCTTAAAAATGGTAATTTTTAAAAATATTTGAATGAGAGTTGGATAGATGTAAAAATAAGAGCGTAAATAATCATTATATCTGATAAAAAGTTTTCGGATGTTGGGGACTGATACTGTACCAGACTGATAAAAAATGATTTCTCCAGGAAATAATTTCTAAGAAATTTTTAAAAGTTGAGAAAATAGTGAAACTCGTGTGATGTGTGTACTAGATTTTTTTATTTTCACTAACTTTCTTTTTTCTCTCTCCCCTTTCTAGCACCGGGATTTTAACTCATTATCTTACATACGAAATTAAATAGCTATTTCTTCGTTAATAGTTGTCCAAAATGAACGATTTTAATTGTTATTAATAAAGGTTTGTAAGTAATTTAATTATCTTTCTAAAGTTTTTATATAAATTTTACCATAGAACATATACTTTATAGAACCGTTTACTATATAGAGCCGTTTTCGCCTATGTGCTTTTCACTTATTGCGCATGGAGCACCCGATTTGGTCACAGGCATCAGTAGTCTAAATCCTACAAAATAAAAAAAGAAGCAAAAAATCAGTCCACTAGTTCTCGAGATAATTGTAGCGTAGACAGACAAACCAATGGCTAAACAAACCAATGGTTTTTCTGACTCAGGGTGCTCTGAAACGTATAGATCCGTCGAAAACTGCACATCAAAAATTTGACCCAATCACAATACTTTCCTTACCTAGTATAGGTAGGAAAGTAATAAAAAATAATGTATGCATTATTCTCTCTTCAATTACTACACTTGGATTTTGATGTAACTGTCTCAGTTATAATAAGTAAATAGTATTATAATTTTGACCACTGAATAATTTCATAGAAATATTGAAATCCATCATAAACCTACACACAGGTTATCTACAAATAAGTAAGGCATCTTCCAAAGGCATGGAAGCGTGGTATTAATAAATATTAGAATACAAAAAATTTATAACGTTTCATCTCTTTATTTAGGGGAGGGGAGTCAGAGATTCATATTTAAACCAGGGAATTTGACTGACACCCTGTTTAAATTTAACACTGATAACTTTCAAGATGGTAACCAAAAGTTTTGGGGGCGGAATGGCCGAATGGGCTAAAGTGTGTGCACAGCTCCACCCAACCATATACACTGACAGGCAAAAAATTCCATCCACTTGTTACCCATTAAGGAGCCACGTTGGAAAGGTTGGCTCTGGGAAAAATTACAGGCTGCATATCTTTCGTTTCTTCTTCTCCACACCCTTTCACACCCGTCTGGAGATCGAAGAGCGAATCTTGACTCATCTGTAAAAAGTTCAGCACTCCATTTGTCCAATGGGTGTGTTCTCGAGCAAAAGCCAGCCGTGTTACTCTGTGAGTTCTGGTCAACTCTGGTCCTCTTACTGGACGAAAAGCCATTAATCCATACTCATTGAATCTTCGCCGAGCGTTCATTCAGAAATTTGCACACCTCGAACTTCTTCGAGCTGATGAATCGCTTGAACAATGGTAAAGTGCTGGTTTCGTAAAATTCTCAAAGTCAAAAACCGGTCATCCCGTGGTTCTGTTATCCAGAACCGGGCCTTCTATTGTAAGAACCAGTTTCCTGAAAACGCCTGACGGCGTCTCGTAAAGTTTCATATGGAACTCCGATAGCATTAGCTGTATATTTAATGGAACGTCCATCATCAATAAGTGCCACACCAGGCACAACTTCCTCAGCATTAAGAGGCATTTTTAAACTTAATATTGAAAAAATTAAAAGCCGGAGACTAAGAAATGTGCTGCAAGAAACGGCACCGAACTAATGATACTGAATAAACATTTTGATTCCATAGAAAGTAAACATTGAAATCTAGAATCATTTAATTGAATTAAGGATTAAGGGATATTGTCCTCAATATTAACATTCCTAATTGAAAACAAACAAAAAGATTACCTATTTATTCATTAAAAACAATAGACCAATCCAAAGCAGAAATATTTTTAGATGAAAACATAAAAAAATCAAGTGGGTGGAATTTTTTGCCTGTCAGTGTATATGAAGTTTTGAGAGATTAAAAAAAAAGAACGAGTTCGCGTCCTGGTGCCAGAGGGGATTTTAAATTCCTCGTCCTCACCCCTCCGGCTTGGGAAAATCTCATATAGTCTAAAAGGCGAGGTAAGGAGGGAAAAAAAAAGGATTTGTTTTTGAGATATCTGCAGTGTTTTTTTGTTTTTTTTTTTACAGATTTCAAACTATTTTGTTTTTTTCAACTCTGTTGCTAATACTTTTGTTTAGCGATTTATGCTATGTGTTATTTTATGAATTTTTTCTTCAAATAATAAATGATGTTTTCTTTAACAGGTAAGATTTAGTGATGAAAAACCGGAAGGCGGGGTTTCGGGCCGACAGCTTGTACCTGGTCTTATCCTTATGAAGGACAACAAAGCCACAAATAATGGACACAAACCAGGCACAGGTATTTAATCATTTTTTAAAGATACTAATCAGTTTCCATTTAAAGTTATTTCTTTCCTTTTACACGGATAAGTTTATCTAACAAAGACAAAGTTGTAGTCTCTCATAAGAACATTACTCCTAAACATTATTTTGAGTGTTATTTGTTATTTTTGTTGAAAAATTTAAAGAATAAATTTCCATTTCCATTAATTCAACTCAACGTCAACGTATAGGGTGTCCCGTAAATGATATGAAATATTAATAAAAATTATAGTAAATTGAAAAAGAAACAAAAAGTTCATATAAGCAATGTAATGTCCATACAGAGATGGACTGTCTTATATCATTTCAAAAAACTAATCTTAAAATAAATATTAGTAATAAAGTAAAATGTTAACTGATTTTTTTCTCTTTTACTCTCTTCCACTGTGCTTGATAGTTGAATTTTAATTTTCATAATTTGAAATGGTAAAAATAATAAATGATTTTAAAAATACAAAAAAACAAAACATTGATGTTACTAACCTGGAAAATCAGAGAATTTTTTCGCCGTACATTTTTAACAATCCTGTAAAACAACAATAAAATAAAACAAGAGTTTTATAACATTTACAAAATACAAAGGCAAAATTTATTTATAATATACCATCTAGAGAAAAAAATATGGTGACTACAATTTCTTTGTCCCAATTGTGATCAAGAAACTTAACGGCGTATACCAGCATTAACATAAAAAAAACATTCTGTTCAAATTAAAATTTATATAAAAAGTAAGAGAAAAATTATGTTACAAAATGTAGTTTGAATTATATTCCTAATTTGTTTGATTGTTCTGTGGTTATTTATTATAAACCACTTGGAAGATAGTAACTATCAGTTGGTTAGAAATCAGTAAATGATAACAAAAGATAGTCACTTTTTTGGTTTATGTCCATTGACATTAGTTTCCTGGATATGTCCGTAGAATATAATTTTTTGCACTTTTGTTCCAATATTTGTATATTCTGTATTTTTGTTTTATTATTTAGTAATGTTAGCTTTTCAAGTATTTATGTGTATAAATGATATTGTATCTATTAAATTTGAATATCTTTGTCTCTTTATTCATTAACTGTTTCCCCTTCTCTAAAATTATGATTTATAATTATTTTATTATTTATAATAAGTAAAATTAAAAAAAATATATATGTTTTACTCACATAAGTTCATTTTATTGTAGGTGTCAACTTGAAAGCCACCATTGCCAAAGAGTATTTAAGTGAGGGTTCTTCGCCTACAGCTGATGCACTTGCTGGAGTGAAACGCCAAACCAAAAATTCATCTGTAAGGCCTACTGAACAGCTGGCTTACTTAGCTTCTGTACTGAATTTCCAAGTTCAATTTTCGGATTTCCCCAAGGTATATATTTTATCTATTTTGTACTATTTGAGGAACTTAGATATAGGCAAATGATGATTTTTCGAAAAGTAGATTTATTTGCATGGCTAATCTGAAATTTTGAGATATACCTGTCCTGTTCAGCCAGTGCTTCCTTATAGTGGACAATTAGTAAACGCCCAAACTAATGTTTACTGAGATTTAAAAGTATTGCGGTACTAGCCACAGTTCAGGAAATTTTATTCGAATGATAAATAAATAAAAATTTGTTATCTGTTAAATAATATTTAATTTACTGATTATTTGTCAAAAAAAATAAACAGATTTTAACATATTGGGATTTTTCAATACTTATGCTCACCATTTACAGCCTTTAACACTTTCTCGACCCAAGTGGAATCCTCAGGATAGGTGTACAACTTGCTAACATTTCTTTACATTATAATGCTAAACTTCTTCTTCTTTGTCTTCCTCTTGATGCCATTATTAGAGTCGAGGAGGATAGAATCCAATGCAGTCATGCCTCTTAGTTCCTACTAAGCTGTCTCATTTCTTGGAGGATTTTACCTCTTCTCTCCAATCCGCTGCATATACTCCTGATAGGAAATTCTGCCTCCTCCCAATGGGTAGAGCTTCCAGAACCTTTCATGGATCTCTCTCCTCTATCCGACAAACTTGGCCAAACCACTTCAACTGTTGGTTTCCCAGTAATATTCTTAGCTCTGCTACCTCCAGATCCTCTCTTATGGCAAGGTCGTGGTGGCCTTGAGTGTGTTTGAGCGTTGCCCGTTCTATCATCCTTGTGCCTAGCGACGCCGGTTCGAATCCGGCCTGGGAGACTTTTATTTCGTGGCGGACCCACGGAATGAAACTCAACCCTCCCACTAGAAATAGTGGGTAGGAGGTTATCCAACAAAAAAAAAAAAAAAAAAAATAGGAGAATTCTCTCTTATATGTTATTCCTGACACGATCCCTCCTGGTCTTTTTTGATAGCTCTTCACAGAAACTTCATCTTGGTTGCTGTCACACGGCTAATTTGCTTGTAAAGCTTTCGTTCCCTTGCCAAGTTCCCTGTGCCCAACTATCCTGTTGCAGATAGAGTAATAGACCTGGTTGGCTTTGGATATCCTATTCGCTACTTCTGGGTCTATCTTTCTCGTGTTGCTGATAATTGTCCCCAATTAAGTGAATTCTTGCACAACTTCAAGTACCTCCCCGTTACAGATCAGCTGAACGTCCTCTTGTTCAACTCTTGATATGACTAGAACTTTGCTTTTGGAACTATTAATAATCATACTGTTGCGGAGGAGTTCTTTCTGCCATTCTACAAGGGCCTGCTAGAAAAATAATGTTAAACAACCCATAATATTGCCACTTAAGGCTCCAAAACTTCACATTTTGTTAACAGAACATAAGTATATGTTTTAAAACATAACATAAAACATAAAGATCACACTTGAACTTGTAATCTTAAAAGTATCAGGATTTTCATGAAAAGCTTACTTCTGATGATATAATAATGGGCCCTTATATCAAATAAATTGAAAAAGTTTCATAAAAAGCTACCGCGATCATCTAATAATGAACCTCAATATTGAAGAAATTTGATAAGCCAGTGGTTATTTTTCACCATTATGAATATATTAGTAGATTGAAAAAGGGTAATAGTGCAACTCATCATTCTAAAAGTAATTTAAGACGTATTGAAATATGGTAAAAATCCATTTTAACTGTCAGAGTGTGACTTTAGAAATACTGAAAGATTTATAAAAAAGAAACTCTGTTAGTGAAGAAAAATCATTCCAATTACAGGAGAGGTTTAACTTTAACCACCATTGTTATCTTAAAACTTAGTTTTTGTTGAATGAGTGATCTGAACAATAGAATAATAATGAGTCACTAATATTATTAAATGCATGTTTATCTGCTCGAGAACTTTCATTAAATATTTATCTTTTTTGCCCTGATTACATTTGCAGAATAAGTGATATAGGAGAAATATATTTTTTTGTATGTACCATAAATTATCAAGAAATTCTCAACAATATACACAATTGGCGAAGCTATGTACTTTAGTATGACTATGTTGAAGAATCATTTTATTTTATAAGCAATAATCTTACCATCCTTGAAATTATTTTTTCAGTTTAATGATAAAGCAACGAGACTCAGCTATATATCTATAAATCCATGGCAATTGTGGTATCTAAGAGAATATTGTTAAAATTAGAATAATGGTAAATTTTAGAGCCTTAAATGTCTCCATGTTCGCATCTAAATAGATTGCTTCTAAGCTCAGCAACTTTCAGCAATAGTTAGGTTTTGCCATATACATCATATATTGTTTACAATAATTATACCTTCAAGTAAAAAAATGTATAAATAAAAATAAGTATAATTGATTATCTTAATTAGTTTTAACAATAAATAGTTGTTTATTCCTTCCAGAAAATACTTAAAACAACCAGAGAGATGCTAAATATATCACACAAATTCTTTTTTCTCTCAATTATTTTTGATTAAGAATTCTCCTTGTTTGAAGACATTTCTGTCCCCAAAAATAGTTGTTGTTTTTTTCAATTTTTCTCCATATTCTATGCTTAATACAGAGATCGCCTTCTCAGGAAGAGATATTTGTGACTGTTCTTCATATAAGTCCTCAAGCATTTCACTGTCAGTAAGTAAATGTGCTACAGTATCTTCTCTGGTTGCACATAAGGGGCATCCTTTTTCTTCTTGAAAAGAAAAGACATGAGCGTTTGCATCTCAATCTGTTGACTTACTGGTATTGGTACTGTTTGGGGAAACTAGTCAGGCTAGTCAATAAAAAGGTCAACGGTAGTCCTTTTTGCCAACCACTGATGGCTACGTTGAGGTTGCCGCTACATACTTACGAGAGTGGGAATGTCAAGATTCATTTCCTGTGACCGCCAAGGAATTATTAACTGACCCAAGTGGGAATCGAGCCCACAATGTTTAGATTTTGCTCGCCATCCCTTCCTCTACATAGTTAACTCACCTGTGCATTAGTTTTGAAACTTCCTACTTTTTTCAATAATATTACAGTTGTCTCTTCTTTTCTTTTGAAACCTCATTTATCCCTTTTCCAATTTTGAGAAGTGGAAAAGGGATTTATACCACCATATTTTGTATTTACTGTAGATTATGAATAATGTTATTATTAAATACTGTCTTTTTTAATAACAAAAATAATGAGAGATGCTCAATTTTTTTATATGTTGTTTAAATTCTGACTAATAGGAATAAATGAATTTTTTCTTTGTCTTTTGTTCTTATTTATTAGAATTTTATTTTATTTTTTTCCAGGGCAATCATAGCGAATTTTTAACTCTAGTCTCTCTCGACACAGATCCACCACAAGTCTGCCATGGAGCAGGAGCAACAATAGATCTTTCCCATGAACAGGTGAGTTATATAATATTTCATCCAATTTTATAAGTACAATAGGTTAGTTGGTACTTGTCAGATAGCCGACCGGGACCGACTGCTATTTGCCAATGTTTATAACCTCAACACTGATAATTCTGATAAGGCACTGATAAGCCTTCTCATAATTCCTATTTTCGTATTCATATTTATTGTTTTATATTATTATTGAAATTAAAAAAAAAAAAAGTAATAAAAAAAAATTGTTATTTTGCGACATATATATTAAATTAATGTATACATCTGATAAACATGTATATGTAGGAAATGTGACAATTCCCACAACAATCAGAAAACACTTTAATTTACATATATAAGGCATAAAACATAAATAAGGCGTATACATATATAACGCATGAAATGGACAAAAATGAATGTAATAATAAAAGAAATGAAATAATAAAAAACCACTTAAAGAACATATGCACATATAAAAGAAACAATATAAACGACATATGTACAATTTATTTTCACTTCATCTTATTTATTTTGGTAGGCAAAATAGTTTGATGCTATTTAAAATAGCGAGGAACGTATATGAAGACGGTAACGGGCCAAAAATAAAGAATTTAATAACTGAAAAATAAACAATGTAATAACTGAAAGGTTTGGCAAGATAAGAAGAGGGAAGTTGTGTAAGGTAACGTTCGATAACAAGGGAGGTTTTCCCGCCCGGTCAACGGACAAGTACCGTACTGTAGATAATACAGTAAAAAATAAAAACTCTGTAAAAAGTTTGTCATTTATAGAAGAAATTTCTGTCTTCTTCTTTCATCTTTTGCTGTGTAATTTAACTGTTCAATAAATATTTATTTTAGCCACGTGATAAGCTTTTCAATAATGGATTTATACCCTTTTATTGGAAAGTTCATTTATAAAATATTAGCTGTTGCCATCAAATTAGTTCACTTACTCTTAATTTAACTAACTAACCCCCCAGTCCCAAAAGCCAACATGATCCTAGGTTTGTGCAATGTAGAAGGCATCCAACATATGGAAAAATTAAATTTGTATAATATTTTGATAAGGTTAGTTTTATACAATATTAGACTATATTAAAAAAATTAATTTAAATTGATCTGTGTTATCTATTTCTTGTTTGTTTCTGTTGAATTTCAACCAGGTTTTTGTAGTCCTGATTTCCCTCCTAAACTTTGTTTATTTAGAAATAATCTGTCACATAGACAATAATTATAGTGATACATGAACACATTCACATCATATATACAGAAAATATAAAATTAACAAAAGTAAAATAATAATTAACTAAATAATAATAACAAACTATGTACAATAAAAAATAAATAAAATACCCTAAAGATAAGTAAATTAAAAACATAAAACCACAGTCATACCTATATACAATATATAGTTACGTAAACTTTAAAGTTGTGTAAATGATCACCTTTTTGGGTCGGTTATTGTTGAAGGGTAAGACTTTGATGTAATTACTAAACGTCAGTCATATTCTTTTGTTCTGACTGCCGGAAAATGACAATTTTGATTACACCGAGCCAACAAAAAATTGAATTTTTTCAATAGATTTTTTCCATACATTTTATGATTGAAAGCTTACAGGTTAAGTACAGTATGTACATGCATAATGTTCTGGGAATTGTTTAAGTTGGTGATTTTTTTGTTGTTACGAAGAGTCAAATAGGCAATTCGCAAATGTGGAACTCTAACTCATTTTTGATGATCAAAACAGGACATCAAATCCGCGAATGTTGTGTGATTACTTTTCGAATACAGCTTCTCCCGATGATTTTTTCACAAACGAAAAATTATTAACCTTGATATACAGGTAAGTGTTGAAAAAATGAAAATGGCGAGCTATATGGAACATATGGTTTAAAATATCTCAGAAACTAAAAATCGGACCTGCCTAGTGTAAGCGAGGGAAATGTTCAGCATTTCATTCTCTTTATAATGAGCTATTATTTATAATTTATATTTCATATTATTAATATCACCTTGTTGATATTTTCACTTCTATCGTGTGGTCTAAACAACACACCTTATTTTTTTACTCATTTACAATAATTATTATTTTTTTGTTTTTAGGCTGCTTTAAATGCTCTTAGATCTCTTTCTAAGGTAGGTCTTGATTCGATCACGCCTGCAAAGAAGGAAGCCACAACTACACCCCAGCCAGTACCAAAACCTGAACCTGGGTAAAAAAAAAAAATACTTTTAAAATTTTATTTTTGATATTTTTCTCACCATCATTTTTATTTTTTTTAACGGACATTTTTAATTTCAGGCTGTTTATTGATCTCAAAGAGGAAACACCTTATGTTAATGGGAAGTGAAAGATACGTTTTATTTTAATATTGTAAAAAAAGAAAAAAAGATTCCTTTAGTTTTAAATGTTTATTTAACACAAAAATTTATTTAAATACGTTATTAATAAATGATAATACAATAAATATCAGAGAGATCTGACATCAATATTTCGATTACTGTGAATTAATTATTGCTGGTCATATTTTTTTATTATTATTGTTATTTTGTTTTAGTTATTATTATTTTTTTTTTTTTGTAATATTTTGTAAATGAATATGACTGATGAAAAGAAAAACATAAATACAGGCCACTTATAGCATTGAAACGGTTTCAATCTGTTGTAGATTCTGATATGTTTATTAATTATTATGGGAAATATAGATGAAAAAGTTTATTATTAGTACTAAACCGAGTGTTACAAGTGGGCCTCGATTTAATTTTTTTTTTTAAATATGTAATGTTTCGCCAGTTTTGTCGAAATAGTCGCTATTTATATATTTCATCGCAGTCTCTAAATGCACTTATAACATCATCTTCTTTAGCGACGCATTTTAAGGTATAATTTATAAAAAAAGTTGCGATATGCAGCTTAAAGTATTATGATAAAAACAATTAATGAAAAGAGAAAAAAAAAGTAGGGTTTTATTAGATATTAGGACGTATTTGTTAACACTATTACTCTTTCTTATTGCAAGCAGCAGTTAATGTGTATGTAAGTTTTCGTTTTTTTATATATTGTATTATAATATAAATATATATAAGTGTATTTACTAAGATAACCAAATAAAAAGTTTATCAAGCTTACATAAACATTATCAATGCTGTAGGAACGCAGAAAAAAAAAAAAATACATACACTTTTTAGATTTAGGTCCCTGAAATATTGAAAGAATTTTTTTGTTAATTCTCTATGTTTGTCCTTTCTATAATCCTTATTAGTGCATATGGTTGGTGTTAGTTTCTCTGTATATTATATATTATATAAATATAGATATGTATGATTATATTTCATTTTTGGCTAATTTTTTTGAAAAAAAAAAAAAATTCTTGTTATATTCAGGATATGCATGATGTAAGAACATGTTTTGCCTTTTTTTAAATTAAAAAAAGTATTTTCTTTTACTCTTTTAAGAGCGTTTGCGTTTTGCTTGATTACATTGTAATGGACTTGAGCTAAACGCTCTGTCGCTCGTTTATTTTCTTTTATATGTCTAATCACAGAGTGTTTTGTCTTTTTTTTTTCACTTTCCTGATATTTGTATATCATTACAATACTCAGTGTATACTTTGTTATAAACGAAAGATGTTTTGGGTGTTAATCAATACATTAGTTAGAAGCATTGTGTTTTAGGTGCATTGAGACATATTGCTATGGTGTGTGATTTATTAATTATAGTTATATTATAGATATGTATACAATTTTTAGAAATTGTTATCGACGAGAGAAATAAAAAAAAGTATAGAAGGAAAAAATTTTAGTTGTCATATTGTAATATTGTTCTTCTAAAGAAATTATCAATAAATCACCAACCAAATTTGTTATATTTATTTCCCATTGGCATCCTATATTCGACAGCTTAGGTCCAATTGTTTACAGGCTTTGAATATTCTAAAAATGGTTAGCAATCACAACTGGGGAGCTGACAGAATCAATGTAATTCGATTATATAAGGTACTTATGCTATAAATAGTTTTAGTATTTAATTTATTTACTTTGTTTGGTACGGTTAATTTGTTTTTGAAAGAAATTTAGATTTAAAATATTTGGGTTTGTAATTTGCACACAGTGACTGCTGATTTGGTCAATGTTACCTAGGAATGAATTGTAACTTTTACAACCCAAGACAAGTTTTACCAAAAGAAGGTCTGAGGACAATATTTTATTCAATACAATGTAGAAGAGTTCATATTCCCTCGAGTGGAATAGAATTATAAAAATAATTATATTAATCCTCAACTCCTAAATTATTAATATTTCAGGAAGAGGAATTTTGTGTTAATAAAATGAAAACAATGAAAATATTTTGTATTGAATACAATAAAGAGGCAATTTTATTCTCTAGAAAAAGAAACAAAATAGAAGAAAAAAAAGAGCTAAGAAAAGAATGAGACCTTTTAGATTGGGCCACAGAGAGCTACGACCAGTTCATCTCATCCTTCTTGCGTATGCCTACGATATTGTGGTATTCGGGAACAACGGAAGAAACCATCGAATCCTTCAGGAAGAATTAGAACTGTTTAACATGGAAATAAACAGCCGCAAAATAAAAATAATGAAAGAAAGGGGAGAACGAGTACTTCGATTGAAGGGAGAGGAACTCGAGCATGTCAAAGACTAAGTATCTGGAAGCCCATCTAAACGTGAACGGTTGGATAGATAGCAAAAGAATAAGACTGACCAGCAAATGCTTTCATTCACAAAAAACAGGCCTCTTAGCAAAGAGAGGCGTCAAGAAGACTGTGTATGTTGTATTGTGTCAGTATTGTCCCCGTACTGACCGGCAGTGAATCCTGGACTATAATCTTAAAACATAAAAGCAATGGAAATGCAGTTTCTGAGAAGAATAGAGGAAAAAACTAGGAGGGACAAAATCAGGAATACAACAATAAGAAGCAATTTGGGAATATAATCAGCAGAAAACACAATAGAGGAAACAGGATACATTGTTATGTTATGTCAAAAGAATGGCCAAAACTATATGAAGTAAAAGTGGAAGGAAGAATGACGAGAGGAAGGCCCAGAAAGACATGGGAAGATTGAGTCAGGGAGGATTTCAAAAGGAGAGGAATGAACTGGAATAGACGCAGTCAGCTGGTGCAAGAACAAGATAAATGGATGAGGCTCTATAAACAGGATCCTCTACACTGATCTAGCGGTAGAAGAGGAATTGATTAAGAAGAAGAAGAAACAGTTATAGAGTTGAAGAATAAAATTCTTAAACCTCACTTGTTACTGATCAGAATCCCCACTACAATTTTTTGGGCTTGATCCACAATATTGGTCAAACGACTTCCCTTAAGTGTGGATGCCCCATTTTTTACTTTTCAAACACTTCACAAATTGTTAGACAAACAATTCATCACTAGTGTGGAACTGGTGCAAGGCCAATAAGGTAGAACTCATAAATAGACTTTGTCTTAAATAAAAATTTATATTTTATATTAAATTACATGAAATATAAAATTTTAAAAAATACACAGCTTTACAAAAATATATACATTTATATATATACAAGTTATAAATATTTACATTTTCATTAAATTATCATACAGAAGGGACAATAATTAATTTCCTATGATTACAAATTTTGAAACTTGAGTGCTACATGGTACATTCATATAAAATGTACAATGATAAATTATAAAAAAACAATGAAGGGAAGTTGTAGTTGCTTAAAGCTTAAAGACTGACTGCAAAAGTAAATAATTTTTAATCAGATTTTACTGTATATAAATAAATAAAAATGAAATATTTTGTTTGCAGACAATAATTTATTTTGACAATAAGCCAGTGATTATGAAAATGTTCTAAGTATGCAAATTTTTATAAATTATTTAATTGTTTTAAATTTTTATTCTGCTTTGAACCATTGTGAATCAAAGTAATAGATTCCCGGGTTGCCATTAGAATAAAAAAATTATTATTTTGAAAAAATGAGTTCAATTTTAGCAATAAAATAATATTACATAGTTGCTGAGTTGAAACACAGACTTTAAAAAAGTTGTTGAAGCATATATTCAAGAGGCATTGTCATCTATCTATTAAGGCAAATTTATCAAAATTAGATAGTGTTTATTAAATAGATTTATATCACTAGTTAAATAAGATGTTTTAGCCCTGACTTTGAGTTTTATTTATTTTTTTCTAACTTGTACTTTATTTCATGTAATATTAAATAAATTGTCTTCATCTTTATCTTTTGGTTACAAATGAAATATGGTCAAGTTATTTATCTTATCGAAACATCATAATTTATATTAAAAAAAATAATAATAAAAATTGTATAAGCTTCAAAATATTTTTGTTGGATGAAAATTTTTTTTTATATTTTGCCTTTATTATATATATATTTTAATAAAAAAAATTCCATGTTATGGAAACTTTACTCTAGTTTCATTTTCACTGGCTCAAATTAATGTTATAAAATTATTATTATGACATATTTACAATAATATTAAATCACATCAACAGTTAAATGAGACACTCATGTAAATAATAAATAACAGTAATTTTAAAAATTCATAAACAATATTTTGAACACTCTTTGGGGAGTTCGCTTTGAAAATTATATTAATTTCTCATTTTAAATTTTCCTTTGTAATTTGTTATACATTTTTTTGACAATACATTCTTTACTTATATTTTAAACTTTGTTTCCTTTCTTTTATCACATATTTTGTATTTTGATTGATTTCATCAGAGTAATTAACATATGACTTATTTGAAAATTTATCCTAACATTTAGGATTATTTAAATAATTAAAGGGTTCGGCAAAATAATGGTATTTGTTACATTTTTGTAAAATCCGGTTTTCACTGAATTAAGTTCGAAATAGTTTCCATTACATACTCTTAATTTAAAGTAACGGCATACCATAAGAGGTTGAAGTAGAAAAAGGGGTTAGAGTTAAACTTTTATTGTTATGTGAAATAAAAAATATATATAGACCAAAATTTGGTCGAACCCTTCAAATGCTTTGCCAGATATAGTTGTTTTGTCTCATAGATTACCAACTATATTGTTATCACAATTTCAGCTTTTGCTTTGTAACTTGATTATAATAAATTATCATCAAAAGCCTATTTTCTATATCAAGAAGAACTGTGGTCCTACCCAAGAACCACACGTAGGAAAATTGTCAGGAACAGGAGGGAGATCAGTCTTACCGCCAACTTTGAGGACAACGTCCAGACCCTTCGCCCACTCTGAGGAGCTTTGCTCATGGAGCAACCAATAGCCTGAAAAAGAATCATTTGTTGAATTTAGATAAATTAAATAATTAGTATTGTATCCCAATATATCATTCTAATTTTCTGAAATAGATGTACATTTATTAACAAATTTTAGATTATAGTTAGATTTTTACTGTCCTGAACTTATTAATATTTTAATGTATTTATGTAAAATCCTTATGTGAAACTGGAGAGGATATTGTAGCACATTCGGTTACTGGCTTGTGAATACTTAAAGATTTGTATGAGGAACAGCCAGAGAGAACTTGTGAGAAGCTGATTTTACTAAGCATGAAAAATGAAGAGACTTTGAAAAAAACTTATTTTTTGATCAAAGGTGTCTTAAGGCAACTTTTTGGTGAAACATAATTTAGAGAAAAAAAATTAATTATAATATCCATGTGAGGAGTTGATCGGGGAAGGGGGGGGGTGCGGTCAAATTAATACTAAATTAAACAAGTATAATTATTTAATTTTTGCTGACGTTTCGACCTGCTTTGCAGGTCTTCATCAGGGCGTAGGTTCATAGGCGTAGGTCTTCATAGGGGCAGGTTTCAACTGCCTCCCGCAGTGCTACATCCTACGACCTGATGAAGACCTGCAAAGTGGGTCGAAACGTCGGCAAAAATTAAATAATTATACTTGTTTAATTTAGTATTAATTTGAACGCACCCCCCGATCAACTCCTTCTCATATTATATCAACGGTCAACCATCTCTACATCATTATAATATCCATGCATTCACCAACGAAAAAAATTATTAAAAAAGTTTGTATTTTATTACCTGGGTTATTAGCTTTAAATCTTAGTGCTACTGCACCTGAACGAGGCACAGTAATTGTATCTTTGATGACAGGATCAATCAAGTTTCTTTCCTTCAGTAACAATCCTTTTTCATCGAGTTTCTTTAGTTCTGATACTGGAAGAGGTGGAATATTTTTAGCTAAAGAGGTGACGTAAAAGCTCTGTCCATGTAGATGAAAAACATGATCACTAATATCAGAAAGAGTATCTGAAAAGAAAATATTTAAATTATTGTGCGAAGAACTATACACACATGTACCATATATAATAAAAGATGCTTAATTAAAAATAAAATACTCCAACCCAGGATTAAGAGAATAGTAGTATAGTGCCTTATTCACTGTGCTACCCCGTTCCCTTAAAGATATTATTAAATTAATTATAATTTTGAAAGAGAAGAAAGCAGAGTGAAAAATAAAATAAGTACATAGCTAGTATATCATTTTTATATAACTTAATTTTTTCAATTATTATCTGTTATACAGTGTAACAAAAATAAAAGTTTTAAAGTTATCATCATATTTTAAGACTAAGGCTTGTTGTCTGAATTCTTGGCATAAGAAGTGATTATAACATGATAATTTCTGTCTTTCTTTTTGAGTTTTTGCTATCACTAATATTAATTTTAAAAGATTTGCTAACTTATATTGAATAAGTATGTTATGACACTTTACCTTTTGTTTTATTCCTTCTTGTGAACTGTTTAAATTGACTGAGACTTCTAAAATTTCAGTTTACTTTAAATTTAATTTATAATAGTTTCATAGCACATGTATCTTGTTTTCTATTTTAATTTAATATATCTATTTAACTTAAAATATTCAACTGAGCCATGGAGAAGATAAAAAGAACATCACAGGAAAATGGAAGGGTCCACGTCGCAATGAATCATAAAATCCTTGGATACGCAGATGATATAGCTGTCCTTGAAAGTACTAAAAAGGACATTGAGAAACTCGCTACGACTCTGATAAGAGAGGCAGAGCAGATAGGCCTACAAGCAAATGAATAAAAAACAAAATAAATGATAATAAACCGAAAATTTCACTTCAATAACAGAATCTGCGTAGAAGGAAAATCATTCCCAAGAGTAGAAAAATTCAAATACCTCGGCTCCACAATAACCTCAATGAATGACCAATGGGCAGAAATAGACCAGTGTATAACTGGCGCAAACAGAGCTTTCTTCTCCCTTTCAAATGTATTGAAATCCCAAAAAATCTCAAACTAAAGGTGTACAATACTATGATAAAGCCAGTTCTAATATATGGCTGAGAGACCAAGATACTAACCAATACCCTAGAAAAAAGTGTTTAAAGATTTGAGAGAAGAATCCTCCACATGATAACCGGAGCGGTCTGGGATCAGAGTACTAACACATGGAGAAGAAAGACCAATAAAGAACTGCTTACAGAAAATGGTCAATCGATATCCCATGATATGAAGGCCCGAAGATTAAGATGGGCGTGGCATGTATCTAGTAGCAATCCATCTGGAAGCCTCTAAATAACAATTAATGCCTTAATAGAAGGCAAAAGACCACGTTAAAAAGCAGATAGATAGATAGAATCAACAAAGATGCAACAGAGCTGAATGCAGATAAATGG
The DNA here is from genome assembly GCA_928085145.1 of Nezara viridula. Taxonomy (NCBI): domain Eukaryota; kingdom Metazoa; phylum Arthropoda; class Insecta; order Hemiptera; family Pentatomidae; genus Nezara; species Nezara viridula. The sequence continues at coordinate 147,116,148 of OV725080.1, read as the reverse complement.
AAAGAAATAGCCCAAGACAGGCAGAGATGGAGCAGGCTTGTTAAGGCGGCAAAACATCTACATGGTCTGTAATGCCAACAGAAAAAAAAAATCTATTTAACTTATATAAATATAACCAACTCCCTGATTCTCTGGAATAAATATTAATTTTGTCTAATTAAAAACCTATAGAAATATTACACTATCGAAGTTCCACGTGATTCAGTAGAAATTTTCTTTTTTTTAATTGACAGTGGCATAGCCTTTATTTTCTGTCAGTAATATTTTCAAAATATGACGACAAAGTTTAGTTTTAAATTTTTAATAAAAGCATCGATGAGCAATAGGAGTATCTTTTATGTAAAACTATTGAATATTATCACTATGGAAAAATGAGGATTAAGAGTGAGAAGTACAATAAAATGGATCCTCAACTGATTTGTTAAATGACACAGCATACTAGTGATCAGTCTTATCGATAATGAAAACAATATGAAATGGATTTTAGTATGGCAAAGATGCCCATCCCCCCCATATCCCATGGTCGATGGCGCAAGAACCTACCTCATGTCCTCCAAAAATATTTTATTGCTCACCTTTTCTTAAAAACAGAGCAAGCTAAGATAGAAATAGAAAAATCGTAGATCATATTCAATTACACTTGCTATGGCATGTATATCCATATTTTTCCCCTTGTGCTTTAGTCCGAAAATTCATAACTCTGTCGAAATATGCCCACCTCAAAAATTTTTATGCCCCAACTTGTGCCATGGAACCCCCTTCTGGGCACCTCTATAGAATGGTACTTCTCTCAAAACATTAATTGGCTCAGTTTTGTACTCTTGAAGTTAGTACATAGCAAACTATCTATCGCCTTTCTTAGGTCAGAACACACCTTTGGCTTCCAAGGACCTTAAGACATTACCATGCTCAATGCTGTTAAACGCCTCGATCACGTCCATGAAGGCGACAGCTGAACCTCTTGTTTGCTCTAGGCATCCTTGAGAATAGAGAATACCATCATTGAGCTTGCATTTATATGACATCCAGATTGACCAATAACAAAGGCTCTCTGGTTTGGTGAAATGATATCGGTTTTCTTAGCTCGTGGTCAAAAATCTTTTCCATGATATGCCTTATAATGGGATAAACTGTTATGGATATCCATGAGAAAATCGCTAGAACTCTTACCTTTATAAATCAAAACTGGGCACCCACAACGAAGAACATCTTGGACATGATTGAATTTCAGAATGATGTCCATTATCGTTTTAATTATATGCAAAATTTTCAGTTTTTTTACTGTTCTTATAAGAATCTCCACGAGGATCTAGTGAAATGTTTAAGGATATATTATTTACTTACGATGGGTGTGTTAGATACATCTAGCCTTATAAATCAAATAAGTGATATTCACTCACCTTGATTAATTAGAATGATTTCTACGGTAGATTGTAAAGGAATGTTGATGACATGAGTACATTCACAGATTGGAGACGATTCTGAACATTCTTTTGTATTTCTTTGACCGCAGACGATCCCTTCGCTGCCTTCTGGAACCCCTGGCTTAAGATGGGAGATGGAGGGAACATGAATGTTATGTTGTTCATCCTTGGTCTAAGCTCTCCTGCGAACAAATAAATTAATATTTTTAATAATAGTTCATAGGAATTTTAGTATTAATATAATAACTGTATAATATAATATTTATTAAGAATTATCATGAGATGGATATAGTAAATCATTGATGAAATCAAGGGGATGGTCAGAGATATGGCGAAAATAAAAAACAAAGTAATGAAATATACTGTTTGATGAAATAGTAATTCTATTTCTTATGATAAGTTATAAAAAAAATCGAAGGGAGATTACTTTTTTACATCTCCAAGCTCACATCTTGTTTTCAAACAACAAAACATCTTTAAAAAATGAATTTTCTGCTTTCCTATGTACCAATGGATGAAAATTTGTTATTCAACAGGTCCACTATCACTTATTTGTATATTTTGTCATTTATAGGACATCATGTATAACGATTAGCAATAAGGAAACAAAAGAGGGGTTCCTTCAATGTATCTAATATAATCATAAAAATATTTAAAGAGGTAATATTATAGTCTGTGGTACAGACCCCTTGTTATCAAATTATTAACATCTGCCTGAAAATTATATGAAAATAGCTTCATCTCATACAACTATTATATTTATGAAAACTCTTGGAATTGGGGTGTTTTCAATTTGGAGGTCGGAAAACTTTGTTTATTTAATTAGTTACTAAAAACCCGTATGTATTTAAATATAGAAAATATCCAATATAAAATATTTGTAGGTTACGATGAGATGAAGCTATTTATGAAATTTCAGATGGATGTTAATAACTTGATAAAAAGGGGTCTGTACCACGGACTATTAGATATATAATTGAACAAAACAGTTCATATAAATATCCATCCAATTACATAAAAAAAGCTGAAAATTTTAGTTTTGTGTTTTATTATTACTCTACTCCAGTACCGACAACTAGAAAATATTGTCATTCATTAAAGGAAGTAGAAAGCAGCTGTATCATGCAAATTTTTTCATAAAGTAATGGATAATTTGTGATTTTTTAAATCCATCTCCTGCAGGGCGACAAGTACAGGTAAATAAAAGTTTTTGTTTAACAAGCTTAAGGTCCATGCTAATTAAGATGAGGCCTCTTACAGATTTGTCTCAATTTATTTTTAAACGATAGGGAATGATGTGCGAGAATGTTAAGGTGTAAGTTAGCAGCCTCGAGTTAGGCCTTTGTTATTGTTAGATTAAGATTTTGTAGGATATATTTAATCATTTTGTGGCAGACCAACACATGAGAATATTGATCCTTCCAATTTGGCTAGAATTGGTTGATTGTAGGATAACCACCATATATGCCAGAAATGGCCAGGAAGAGGGAAAAAGAATAAAAATGTTTGATGTGAATTTCTGTCTCCTCAAAGTTCAAGTATTTTCAACAAAAATAATTACTATATAAAAATTAATTTAGCATCAATACATAAAACACTCACTGATTCCAGACATTCCAGCAGCTAAAAGAACATAGTCGAAAGGAAGGTACAATTTTATGTCGACCTGTTTCTGAGAGAGATCTTCTGGAATCTTTTTCAATGAACTCATGTGGGAGAGACATATTGCACCGTTTCGATCACACTCATCATTATACACAGTGCTGACCAACTGAAAATTTTTTACTTTTACAATAACAGTTTTTATTTAAAATAAAATTATTTAAAAGGCCTAAATACCATACCCTGTTTATCGGGAAAGATTCTGTCTGTGGAATATGCTGTGGTACATGTTTAGCACCATTCAATGTAGTGCTATATTTAATTTTTGCTAAACCAAAGGATTCAGTGCAGTTGGATTCCACCTGTGCCAGATAAGTTTGGGGTTCATTTGATGCCTCTAAAATAAAGTCTATTCTCTCCCCTGAAACAATTTTAAGAGGTTTAAAAAATGAGAAAGTTATTTTTTATTAATAGTTATATGAATGTATATGATGGAATTATTTGAGTCTTTTATTTCCAAAGTGAACCCTAATCATTTTTAACAATTTTTCATGAAACGTGAAAAACTATTATATTCCAATTTTTTTTTGTTTAAAAAAAAATATATTTATTGAAATTTACAACTATATTACATGGCAAATACAACAAGTAAAAATGAATACAGTGAGATGAAATATACAACATGAAGAGAAACTACCCATTGGTAGCACTCCAATTATAGCTCTATATTAGAAGGTCCCGAGGCCATCTTCTTTTTAGAAGCCTTAGATGGTTCAGAAGTTTATTATGGAAGGACATGTGTCTGGAATGAGCTAAATAGAAAACATATGGTACCTTAAGGTCATTATGGATGATTTTATTTGTGACCAAATAAGGTGCATTAAGGATTTTGCGAAGGATTTTTGATTGTAAGGATTGGATACGAGAGGAATTGGATGGTTTAGTACCGACCAAAGCTCGATACTGTAAGTTCAGATAGGTCTTATTATAGCAATATATATGAGTCTTTTGTAAATAAGTGGAAGTTTAGAGCGTTTGTATAGTAAGTGCTATAGTAGTTGAAAACGTCGAGCAGTTTCTAGTTGTTTCAGCCTGGTATGAGGATTCCAAGTTACACGTTTGTCCAAGGTATCGGATTTGTTCAACAGGGATAAGTGGGGCATTGTTAAAGGATACTGTAGGACAAGAAGTCATAGGTTTACAATGAAGGGTAAAGATAATTTGATGGGATTTATTGGAATTTATTTTAATTCTGCAGTTTTGACACCATTCTTCAAGACTTGTAATATGTGATTGAAGAGTCATGGATGCAATTGATGGGTCGTTATTAACTGATAGGATACACGTGTCATCGATATAGGTGGTGATGACAATGTTGGGATGGGTTGAGATGTCAGCTGTATAAACTGTATAAAGGATAGGATCTAGGATACTACCTTGAGAAACACTAGCAAACTAATAAAAAAGAGATGAATAAGCATTGTTGTGATTTACTTTGAAGTATCTGTCAGTAAGGTAGGAACGGCTAATGAGGAAATATGTAGGTGGTAGGAATTTACGGATTTTGTACATCAGTCCCAGGTGCCAGACCCTATCAAACGATTCCCATTGTAATATCAAAACGAAGTAAGTAAATAAATTGAGAAATTCTTTATTTGTGAAAATTTGAAAAGACAAAAATGGAGTAAAATTCAGGGGAAATAATGTGTTAAAGATTGTACAATAAAAAATGAACTATTTGCTTACAACAATGGCACAATATAAAATTAATTAAAATATTTCCTTTATTAACCTTAAATTTCTGATAATTAGGAATATATTGTCTGTATAAGCACATATTTGCACCATTGTGTTAAGTATACAACCAGGCGAATCCAGTTTTTTCAAAACATTATTAAGTGCAATATTAAATAATGTGGCAGACAAAGCATCCCCTTGCATAACCCCATATTTTTCGTTTAAATAAAACAATTTGCTTGGATTGTTAAATAAAACTTTGGAAATTAGTGAATCCTAAATGGCTCATTTTGTATTTCTATAAGTTAATAAAAAAAAAAAAATGGTTTCAGTTTAGTTTAAATTTTGTACTTTAAAACATAAACTTTGATTTTTTTTTTTTAATTCAAACATGAAATATTTAGATTTATTTTCTTATGGTTTTGAGAATTAACTCATCCAAAATTGCTATGTCTTTTTAGAAAATATAAAATAATAAATAAAAATTAGTTTATGTATGATTGAGATAATTAATTATATATATTAAGTACGTAGCACACGATAACTTACCTGTTATACTTAAATTACACCATTGAACCATACTAATTACAATTGTACTTACATTTACGTGGAAATGTCAAAAAATTAAATAAATAAATATACTGGATCCGTGACGAATGATTCTCTTAAAATTTTATTTAGCGAGTACAGAGAAAATAATTGATTTACCTTGTGCAATTTTTATAACAGAAGTCCGGATTGGCTGAATATCTGCACCGTCGAGAACTACAACTAACATCGTATGGTTTTCAATTCTGAAATAAAATGGGCAACCTTCAGATCCACCTGCATGGGCTATTCTGATTCTATATCTGAAACCTTCGTCAACTACTAATGTCGGAGCCAAGTCATCCTGAAAAAAAGAAAATGATCATATAATTTTTACAATATTTAGAAACTATATTTGGAATGTTTGATTAACTTTGGAAGGATAAATTCGATAAACAATAAGTTTCTCATTATTATTATTGACTTTATGATTGTTTTTAGATGTATCAAACATGCAAAATAATTATTACTAACTTTTTTTTCATATTTTTTTTTACCTTTTTTTCCTTTTTTTTTTTTTTTTTTTTTTTTGTTTTACATTTTATTCTAAGATTCCCATTGTAACACTTATGTCACCCTTTTTGATTATGCCTACTTCATCATTCCACACTTTGTAACGGTTATTATTATTTATCTCTTAGTTCTTAGTCATTATTCTAACAATTTCATTTTACTTTATATTTATTTATTTTATTTTTATTTTAATTTTTTTTTGTAATTTTTTATTTATTTATTTTTTACCATCACTACTTATGTTTCTCATACCTTGTTATCTGGTTATTTTCTTAGCCCTGAAGAAGGCCTGAACTTCATGTCGAAACGTCGGCATATGTAAAAATAAATATTATCATTTATTTTTGCCTTCTTTTTTGATTGACCACCCCAACTATTCTTCTCTTCATTATTACTAACTTTATTTAACCAAGGTTGTTACAGATTAACAGAAAAAAATCCCCAATTTTTCCAGATTGGTAACAATCAGATTTTTTCTAATCATTAATTTCTTTTTTTCATCATTTAGAAAAAAGTATTATGAGAGTTAAAATTCAACTAGTAAGCATTATGCAAGAGAAAACCTCAAGTTTGTTTTTAAAGATAATCACATTTTTCTTTATCGCACCCACTGTGTTAATTAAAGTTTCATAATAATAAATACTAAATATTATTAGACTAAGATAAATCAGAAAAAATAGTAAATTTTAATGTTAGCACAATTACTCTAACTGTGGTTTTAAAACTATTCAAATTGTCTCTTTTTTTTTTTTTGTGATTCTATATCTGAAAATTATACTCTGAATTCATCAAATAAATCTTATTAATGAAGCATTTTTAGGTATAAAAAGAATCAATAAAAAGTTTTAAGTACATATAATCAGCAAAAGTGTGAAATCATTACTCACAAATTTCAACTTTTCAAAGAAAGATATAAAACATAGTAGCCAAGCAGGCTAACTAACACATGTGTGCACACCACCGAGTGTTCCTGGCAACCTGATAACCGAAGTTATAAAAGACAATTGCGAGTTCGTGTCCCGGTGCCAAGGGGGTCTTTTAATTTGGCATTAAGCCCCACCCTCACCTCCTGGTCCAGGAAAACCCCCATATAGTCTAAAAGGCAAGAAAGCAGAGAGAAAAAAAAAACTTATGGGTTTAATTAATAAAATACTATTCTAGTTTATAAAATACTATTTATAAAAAAAAAAAATGTTTACATTGGAGTGATTAAATTTGATTCCTGCCCTTCAATAATTTAAATTATTTGAAGCTACAAAGACATTTTGTGTAGAGAAACATCAACAGTGATTGTTTCAAAGCAAGGAAACTATCTGGAATATTGAAAAAAAGAAAATGGCTGTTTATTCAATTATCGATCAGTTTAGAAGAAATAATTTGTATTTGCCTTTCACTTTTTTTTAGATAAAATGATTTGCTAATTATTTTATATTTACAATCATTTTACAGACTAATGATTAAATTCATTTATTTATAAACAACTAGAAAGAAAAAACAATAAAATTTCTATATTTTTCGGCCTAGTTCCCTGACTTTTTCTGGTAACCCTGGAATTTAAGAGTCTGAAACAGCCCTGTTTAACTCACAGAAAGAAGTAAAAAAAACAACAGTAGTATCTGTTAAATACTTGAATTAATTTAACAATTAATTTTAAGTCAGCAATTATAAGGCCCATTTTTGTTTGATACAATTGTAGCTAAGATATAGGTTACTTAAATTTGTTAGTTCATCAAGTACTCAATTTTTTATATCAATTTCTGTTTTTGTAAGAGGTACAAGCATAAATAAAATGACTTTTATATCTCACTCGTGGAGAAGAAACACCATTCACTAAGATGCTGGAGCCCCATTCACTAAAAATTAGCGTATGATCTTTCTCGTCTTTATCATACCATCTTTTAGATTTTTCCATTCTGCCTGCTTTTCTAACAATCAGAGCTCCGAACAAATTATCTAGGACTTCATTACCTAGAAAAAATAACAGAATATTGTATAGATAAAAAATGTGGTTTATTGATAATTGCAACAGCAGCTGTAATACCTAAGTTATGAAATATAACTTTTCAATATAATGCTGTAAAATACTGAGTTTAATAAAAATTCATTATTTGACCAAACTATATACAATAGACTTCTTTACACCTTAATCAATGCGTAACAAGCTTTCTTATACCTTTTCAAAAAGCTTGTAGATAAAAAAAAGAAATTAATTTAATAGCATCAGTAATTATAAAATAAAAGCTTTTTGTGCATTAATTTATTGAATATTGTAAACAAACAAATAAGAGATTTGTATTACCTTCCTTTATTTTTAACAGTTTTTAGTTTTAAAAAATGTGAGTATTACCTGTATGAGCATGCCAAAGGTGTGTTCCAGCATGCGAAGCCCTAAATTTATATTGAAACGTTGTATAGCTGGATATAGGACACTGAGTTATCATTGGAACACCATCCATATAAGGGCTTTCTTTCTGCGATTGTCCTCGCCAGTGTATTGCTACACCTTGTCCAGGTAGCCGATTTACGACATCGACTACCAATATGTCATTCTTGCAAACCTGCAACAATTATTACAATTTATCGTTAAATAGAAGCATTAAAACAGTTAAGTGAAGTAATTAATATATTGCTTTATAATATGTTAATTAATTCACTATGACCTTTAATAAAAATCTAATTTGACCTTCACTAACATGGTGTTGGACATATAACTAACAAACAGACAAGTCGAGGCCATATTTATAGTGTGTAGTTTATTTTATTTTTCCTGTCTTTCTTAGAAATTATTCATTGAATAAGGTCCTATAAAATCTGATTCATTAGGATTATTAAAGATTAGACCCTTCATGAAAAGATCATCTTAGCCATTAGCACCATTTCCAGCTCAACTACTATCTATTAATCTCTAAATTAATTTCACAATAAACTCATCAACTCTTATATCATACTCCTCATCTCCTTCCTAATTTAATTAAATTAGCAAATGATAAGGTGACCAATTATTTTTGGCACACAGAAGTTTTTTTTTTAAATTATGAAAGATTGTATGGAAAGCAAAATAACTCTCCATAATTGCTAATGTTTAGATCCATAACCATCACTTTTGAAAAATGAAATTTTTCTTGTGCTGTTCAAGTGCTAACCATTTAAATTCAAAATACTCAAAGTCATATGCACTATGGCAGCATCAGTAATTTAAGAAGTCTAAGAATATCATAGACAATTTTAGTACATAAATAAATAAATATATAATATATATATATATATATATATATATATATATATATATATATATATATATATATATATATATATATTTATAAGGAAATATAAAATATGTATTATATAATGTATTACTTTTTTTTTACTGAACACCTCAAACAACCTTCTCTTCAATTAATATATAAAGGTTGTGTCAAATAATTGTTATAGTTCATAATTTTTTTGGAGTACAAGTTTTAAAAAGAGTACAACTCACGAAAAACGACTACAATACTTCCCAAAGTAGTATATTTAGTCACCTTTATGAGTGCATCATACAAGATTCATTAGAGTACAGTGTGTTAGATTAAAGAGACTCATTCATGAGATAGCTTTCAAAATAACAGACCTGTTTCTATGACTCCTGTCTAACTCTCTAGATATAATTAACTATAATTTTAATGATAGATTTTCTTACATATAAATTCTTTTGTTATTCAATTAAAAGAATAAATGTCTTCAGCGGAAATGACTAATAAAACAACTTAATATTTAACTACCCTTATCTTACAAATCAAATTTAATTTTATTATATTTATTTTTAAGCAACCTGGATTGAAGGCCCCGGCAGCTGTTTGTTAGCAGTTAGGACTTTTTGAGCAGATCCGTCTGCCAGAATGCAGCCATGTTTAAAGCAGTCTGTAATGTTTTGCGGGCAATTTCCACACCATCTGTAATGTAGAGTTGAATGAAATACAAAAAAGACAAGAGTTAACAAAAAAAAAAGTAAAATAAAAGAAGTATCAAATAAAATTTGGTTCGAGTAAAAGATGAAACGTTCTTAGAAATACCATCAATAATTATAATAACTTAATTATTGAGGATATTAAATGAACTCAGTATCTGAATTAAGAAAGTTTGAGAGCAATCACATGCATACTTTGTTTGTATGCACTTTTTAAACTGGTGATCAAATATTGAAGGAAGTTAGTCGACTGTTCTACATATCATGACGTAGTAATTATAAAGTTTTTATTGGTGCCGATATGTCTCTAATTCAGTTGCTTCATTAATAGGTTAAAATTAGTTATTCTCATAAGCTTTGTTATCTTTTTTTAATTCCAAAAAAGTTGCAGACTCCCCACTTCAGGCTGGTGCTCCTGGGCAAATGCCCAGTCTTAAGATAGGCACTGAGTTCTTATAAAGTATTTTACATTATATTTTTAACTAAATATAAATGTATATTTTTATTTTCAATTTTTTTTTCAGATTATGTTTTAATTATTTTGGTTAATCTCTTCTTTTGCCACCTTCTAAGTTCCATCAGCGTGGAGGAAGAGCCTCGGCCCATCTCATCCACTGATCTCTGTCACTGGCCCTCCTTCTCATATGCACCACGGTGCTGCCTCTGGCTCGCCCGAATCTCTCCTTTGCCTTTCCTCTGGTTTCGCTTCTAGAAATCATTTAGCCTTTTTGTTATCACCCATCCGGTACACATGGCCAAACCACTTCAGTTGGTGCTCCTTTACGACTTGTTTTAGAGGCCTTACATTCATTTCTTCTCTTATCATCTCATTCCCGCAGAGGTCTCTTCGTGTTTTCTCAAGAACTCTCATGAGGTATCTCATTTCTATGGCCGTTACTTTGCTTACATGTTTGTCTTTTCTTCTTTATCTCCGGTTTCCCTAATTTTGGAGAGCAGATAGAGTAAAACACACCATTGGCCTTCTTGATTCTATATAAAACCTCCTGGTCGATCCTTCCATACCTGCTGAAAATTGTGTCCAAGTACTGGTATTTATCAATATTTTTTAATAGCTCATTATTACATGTAATGAGAATTTGTTCTTCCACATCTCGGTTGACGATCATCGTCTTACTTTTTGTATGGCTAATTTCCATCCCCTTCCTCTGGAGCTCTTCCGACCATTCATTGACAGCCATCTGAAGGCTTTCCTGGGTGTTGGCAATCAGGACCATGTCATCTGAATATAGGGGAGGTTGTGCCTGCACAGGAATTAAATTCCAGTACCCCACTGTCTTTCACTTACAGATCTTCCTTACTTCATCCATGCATATGATAGTATACCAGTGGGCTTAGGCTATCATCTTGCTTGACGCATTTATAAAACCTAAATGGCTCCGATTCAGATCTGTTAAGCCACACTATTCTCATGGTATCCTGCTATACCGATTTGATTGCGCTGCTGAGATTAGATGGCACCCGTTTTTTCTGTAAAGCATTCCAAATCTCTTGGCGAAAAATCAAATCAAATGCAGCTTTCAAGTCCAAGTATGCCAAAAAATAGCCTTCTTCCTCTATCCCATGCTATCTCAACAACCATTCTTAATGAGAAAATATGAGCCTGAGTTTGCCTTCCTGGTCTAAAGCCAGTATGCTGCTCTTTCAGATCATGCTCCACCAAGGACCTAAGTCTGTTCCAATATTCTTGTACATAATTTACATACTGCAGAGGATAGGTGTATTGGTCTATAATTCTTACATTTTGTTTATTTTATAAAAAAAATGAAATAATTTGTATTTAATTTTTAATTGTCCTTCCATTTCTTTTGTAGTTTAGAACTTTCTGTAGGCACATCAGCGTAATTAAATATTTATATTTTATGCTTTATCACTGCATATTTTCTGATTTTTTTTTTATTGCTTATTATATACCATATTTTGTGAGTTTTTATTGAATAAAAGTCCAGGCTCTGTTTAGAGAATATTACTAAGGGCGGATTTTTAAAAATTTATTTCTAGTTTTTACTTCTTCATTCAATCATTCAACAAAATCTGTCACAAAAACATCTACAATATTATATATGCTTGAGTAAAACATTTTAATTTAATTTGATGGCTATTATTATAATTTCAATGCTAATTAACTAACTTACGCAAGCTCACTCACTCATAGTCATTGTAGACAATTTTAAAAATAATTCCATTACTTACCCTCCCATTGATTGATGACTTTCCAAAACCAGGCGGAATCGACATATCATCGGCCAATCCAATTCATGGCAGGGCCGTTCACATGATGCAAAGTATAAGTCTGAAACATAATAAATTTTTTAATTTATTAACATAATTAATAAATTTTATTTACATTTTGAGGATTCATTAGAAATTGATCAGTCTAAGAATCATTAAAAAGGATCATAGTTTTAAAGATTGTTGGTTGAAAGTTTCTAGTTTCCTTCCTAACTTCAAACTTTTTTGAAGGGGCTCTCATTGTCGAAGTAAACAAAAAACGAAGTTTAATTACCCTATAAAAGAGTAGATTCACAATTTTGAAGTGAACGAATATTTTTTTTTTTTTCCAAAGTTTGATATCTTTCAGCAGACTTTCAATTCCAATAGGGCCCATTGGTTAAGGGTAAGGCCATCATATAAAATCTAGAATATCATGAGGAATAGTAAATAGAAATGAACTTTATTATCCACAAAACATGTATCAAGAAGTGGGTTATAAAAAATAAGAGTGTCTAATCATCTTCTATCATCATAAAGTCAGAAAAAAGTATTTTTATGACTATTGGTATAGTTATAAATTTTCCGGAAGCCCAATTAAAATGACTTTTCAATACTTTAGGAATAGTACTTTCATAAATGAATGTTTCCAACATATTCACAAAAACAAGAACTTAAAAATAAGAACGAATTACAATGTTTTCCCAAACATAAATAATAAAAAAGATAATACCATGACACTATGATTCTTGTATGGTTAGACCCGAAACACTACCGAAATACACATTGTTTCTGGGCTTGCTGTTTCAGATATTTTTGTCTACCAAACTTACTCTATCCAAACATTTTTTACTAAAATTCCCTTGTTTATATATATAAAGTAATTAAGGAGCAGCCTAAAATATTATGATTTCTTGAAATGTATGTTTTTATTTCATTTTTTCAGCCTCAATGAATAATTCTTTCTGCAGCTCAATTTGTCACACAGTAGGAACTGTAGGTTTCTATTGGAGAAATTATTATCTCAATATAAAAATCATTTATTTAATCTTTAAAAACCTAGCAAGAAAGATTTGGGACTAAAGCCAACAAATAGTTCGCGAGTGCTCATCCCCTCCCGCTTTAAAGACATGGTGCATGAACTCTTTTTCCAACTTCCCAAGAAATTTTGCAGCTAATCTCTTCTTAAAAACAATGTAAATGAAAGTATACTTAGAAAAAAATCGTCGATTATATAGATTTACACTTCCCGCAGTATCTTTTATGTTTCTCCCCTTTCTCCTGGTTTAAGACTTTTCATTCCGAAAATTCAAAAAACCTGTCAAAATATGCCCCGTCAACAATTTTGATGGCGCAGCTTGTGGCATTGAACCCACTTCTGGATACCCTTGCTGCTCCAAAAAAGTCGCGTGATGCAACCAAACATCAAATATATGGAACGCGGATTTTATCGGACGGAAGGAGGGAACCTTTAGAAACATGTTCAAATATTATTGGATATTCTTTCAAACATCAATAAATCATAAACTATTGAACGCTCCTTTAACAGGCATAATCAAGACAGAAAAATAGATCATACAAAAACAATACAAATATAGCAAATTGCACAAGATTCAAAAAGGAGATTGTTGCATTATCTTGGAATGATATTTATATCTTGCTTTTTGAAAGTCTTAGGGTTTATTTATTCAATTTTTTAGTAACAATTATTACTCTGGAAAAGCAGTGCCCAAAAGGGGGTATTATTGTGCAAATCGCGCCATACAAATTTTTGAGGATTATGAAATTTCAAAGTGAAAATTATTAAATCAGAGAACAAGGGGAAAAATGATTATTTTTCTAATTCTATATTAGCTTGCACTATTTTCAAAAAGAGTAAAGAAATAAAATTACATTTCGAGAGGATTATGAAATTTCGAAGTGAAAAGTATCAAACCAGGGAACAAGGTGAAAAACATGAACCAGACCACATAAAATGTCATTATATATGATCTAAGATTTTTCTAATTTTATTTTTTGTTGCGATGTTTTCTAGAAGAGTGAAGAAAAATAATTTTTTGGGTGAGTTCCTGCGCCATCGACTTTGAGGCGGATGAGCACCCCTGATCTGGAAGAAATTATACAAAAAATAATCTTTAAGTTACATTTGAAGGCTTATTAAAAAAAAAAAAATATATATTCAGAAACAATAATGCCTTTAGGAATAAACTTTATTATATTTTGTTCATTAGTCCTAAGGGAGATGTTTATTTCTATAAGGTATATGAATAAAGGTTAGTAACAGTTTACTCAACCAAAAAAAAGTTTTCTTTATTTTTATGACGTTTTGGGGTAGTTTAATTAATCCCGTCTTCAGACTAGAAACAAGAAACATTTTTGTTATTTGTATCTATATTTTTTCATGTATTTATCTTATATTTTTTCATGTATCTTCTAATGTCATTAACAAATTTCTCAATCTTATCCGTATCTCATCTTTCTATCATCTAATTTTCTAAAAAAAAGACTAAATTTCTATTTTGATAAATTATCCCTAAAATGGAATACATTTTTTCTGTGTTATATTATTATTTGCATGTAAGTAGCATAGACTCTGTAATGAATTTATTTACCTTAGTTATATTGTTGACTCCTCCGGGGAAAGCCTAGTCAGACACTGAACCAAACTATGCACCAAGGGAATAAATTCTATTTATTTTTATATATTTAATTATGTAAGCGTAATGGCTCCCTATTTTAGCTGCATCAGTTTTATAATTTATTGCTTTATTAATGTTTATTATGTTTAGTTCATTTTTTATTAAATCAAATTATGTTTCTTGTTTCTGGTCTGAAGATGGGATAATAAAATAATCCCGAAACGTCATAAAAATAAAGAAACATTTTTTTTGGGAGAGTAAAATGTTACTTAACTTTATTCATATACTTTATTTCTTATATATTTTTTATGACATGTGCTTAAATTTACTAATTGAAATACATGCATTATAATATTAAAATAGTAAATATTTGATTGTTTTTTTTTCAGGCATATGAGATGGGAGGGGTTGTTCTAGAGATTCAAACCAAACCATAGTGAGAAGGTTGTAGAGATTCATTCCTAGGTCCGATTTTTTATTTACTAGTTGGCCCGTGCAAAAAATTCGCAGAAAATTTTGTTTAGTAAAGAAATAGTAACACAATATGGAAATAAGTAGTTCCTATGTATTATTATTATGTAAGGAAGGAATTGATATTTTTTCCTTAGTTTTATATTTTATATTTATTATATTTGATTAAACATAATAGACCAAAATATTTATACAAATTGCTTTGCTAGGACCTATTTTTAAACGCTGACTGGAAAGATAATAAAAGTATTAAAGACAAAATAATGCCCCGATCATAGGATATTCTAAATTATTAAAAAAAATAAAATGTTACAACAACCAAATGTCTTTAAGAAATGATAAAGTTAATATAAAAGCCAAGAAAAAAAAAATTAGTAGACTATTCTACTCCTAAATGCGATATCTTTAAACAGGAGGACATTATTAAGTATGCCAAAAATAATGGACTATATCTTTGTTAATTATTGTCCGAATTTTACGATTTTTTTTTGTTTTGTAGGTAATTTAGTAATCTTTCTAATTATCATGGGTACAAATGCATACTTCTTGAGTTATTCGCAAATAAAGTTTATTTTCCTCCATAACGTTTTTTTCAGGGGGATGGGACTATTTTTCGCATGTGAATGAGATGAGTGGCTAATCATTGGATTTGATGAAGAATTGACGAAGTTATGGCGTACCTGAAAAAAAAACACCTTTTAGAAATAATATATAGGATTAAATACAGAAAACTGGGTGCGTAATAGGCGTTGCCCAGCAACCTGATTAATTGGAGATAATAAGATAAAACAATTAACGAATTTGCGTCTTAGTGTCAAGGAGAAGGGAGGGAGAGGGACTTTTAACTCTGGAATTAATTCACGAACCTCTCCCCTAGCCGGTGCATAAACCTCTGTAGCCTAAAAAGATCGTTCGCAGAAACAAATATAGATCAACAAAAAAATATATATTTTTCTCTTTTAGGATCTTCAGCCCGAAAACCCACTTTGTGAATGCATTGTGATCTCGTAAACTTAGTCCTAAAATCGACCTACTGCCCAATAACGTCACGAGAGGCCCGGTCCAGCGGCAGATGAAAACGAAAGTTTGTGGAAGTAATCTCTCGGAGAAGGTTTCACCTCACCCCTTTCTCTACGCAAGGTCACTCGTTACGTGTGATGACTCGATCGTGAATCTCTCGTCTGCAGCCATTTGTCAAAATGCTGATGTTTCCGCCTCTAATGACTCGACAATACCTTAGCCGAGTCTCTTTCAAAAGACACGTCTCGCATCAGAGTGTTTTTAGTAATTAAAGAAGTTGTTTTTCGAGTCATAGAAAAGGAAATGGCTGTAGAAATGATTTTCACTTATTCAATTTGACTGTGACTTTCTAAAATGAAACTAGCTAAACAAATCTTTAATGCATATAAATGAATAGAGTGTATGTCATGAAGAGCTTAAATAACTAAGAATAAGTGCTATTACAAAGTAAATTAATCGTCTCTAATCATCGCATTCAAGACTGAAAGCGTGAAATCTAAAATTACAAAACTAGACGTTGGTATTATCGAGTATGATTTTAATTAAGTGCAATCCCTCAACACTAAAAGTGAAAGGTAATATTAAAATACTATCTCTACTTCACCTTTAAAGTTGATCAAGTGATATAAATGATTTTTAGATAGTTGATTAATTAAGTTAAAGATATAAGTTAATTTGATTACTAGGAATCCCGGAATTCTATATTTAGTCTAAAGAAAATTCCCTTATTTTCCTAACCACTTTGTGTGCATAATCCATACAGAAATGACATACAAAATCGACTTAATGACTAGAAATTACCAAAAAATCGAAGAATACTAGAAAAATACTGCGGAAGAATTCTACAAAAAATACTAAATAAAAATATTGAAAACTACTAGAAAAAAAATCTAATAGAAATTTTATTTTTATTTATTTAGAAATATAATAATCTGTTACGTGGATAATAATTATAGTGATATATGAACACATTCACGCCAAAATATATGTCTTTAACTATCTTTATACAGTAAACAAAGGTGGATCTAAGGAGAGAGGGGGGAGCCTTTCGGGCCGATGTCCCCCATAAAGTGGTAAAATATAACCATGTTTAATGAAAGAAATTACCTCTAAAAGTATTATTGTTAACGTTTAATATGATTTCAAGAATAACTTAAACACCATTTCATATAGGTAGTTAGTTTCTTTTTTTTTTCTTACAAAGTAATTAAGATTATATATAAAAGTTTTCAGGATGAAGCCACCCAAAATTAGGTCCTGTTTCGGCTAGAGACATTAAACATCGAATTTCACCAAGATATTGATAGTTCCATGTCTAGTCAATATTATTCTTCACCATTGAATTCAGCAACCCTCCTATATTTTTCACAGCCTACAATTTCAAAGCCCTAGATTCCGCACTTCCGAGATCTATCCTCCACCTCACCGAACTGCTGCATTTGACAAATCATTTGTAATCCAAGCTGTCTCTCTCTGGAACTCTATCCCTCCTGATATTAGATACGTACAATCAGTTTCATCTTTCAAATCTCTCCTCATTAAACACATATTCCTTTCCCAATCAGAATTATCATGAAATGTACCTAAGAGAACTCTTTAAGTATCCCTAATGACTATCCCTGTTTACTTATGTTATTCTAATTTCGAATGTTTGTTTCATAAATATGTATGATTTTTTTTTTCTCTCTTTCTCTTTCTATCTTTATTTTTATTTAATTAACTATTATTTTGTAAATACTTAATCTATGAATGGCCACATTGGTATTTACCTTGTATTTACAAATTATTCTAAAGGGGCAACAGACCCAGAATAATAAACAAATATTTTCATTTCCTTTTCATTTAAAATATCTAAGGTATTGTTGGAAATCGTGTAATTAATTTATCTTAGTGACGAAGACAGACTCAACTTTGCCTCACTATATTTAAACCACTCTCCCCTCAATAAAAGTAAAAATGACAGCATTTTTGGTTATTATTTTAAGTAAATAATGATATTATTTTATTTTTAATATCAAATTTATTTTTTTGGTTGAGTTGTCAAAATCCAAATTTTCTATCATTTTAAACAATGATTTTTAATCAAACACAGATGTAACTTAGTGTTAAAGTTGTCCATGCTTTCAGAAGAACGAAAAGGTTTTAAAAAATCATTTTTTACTTTGGATTTTCGTCTATATATATGAATAGCAATTCGTAAAAAAAAAAAAAACATACTCTTGTTTATAAAAATACTCAAACATTGATTTTTTGTTTTAACTAAAATGTGTTATATTAATTAAAGAATCCTGCTAAATAATTTATAAACTAAAGAAGTAGCTGTATGGAATTGTACTAGTTTAAACTTGTTTTGGATTTGACATACTGACTCAATAACGTCATCGAAAACCTGTTCGGTCCCACATAAAACGAAAGTTAAAGTAAAACGTTCTTACCAATCTAGCAAAATTGAGTGTATGAATCAGTTCTTTAAAACTTTGTAATGTGTATACAAGCTTTTAAAGAATGTGTTGAAATTTGTACGGTTTTTATCTGGTGGAGTAAAATATGGCATATACCTTGCTCAAGATGTAAGTTGTGTTATATAACGCATTGCAACCCTCCTTTACTCACGGTTGCCTGGATGGCCTACTTTAGATACTATCAGCTCTTACCATCTCGAGCAAGAACAAAAGCGACCAAGAACACGTCAAGAACGAATCCTTGGCGAATGCCTAAACTGATTGTCTGATTGTCGATCACAAATAAATCGATAATTAGCATTTCCGAAACAAAGAGCTAATGTTTATTAGTTTTAATTCCAACAAGTGTTGAAAGGGTGTGTAATACGAAAGATTATCGACCTATTTTTGCACGAGATTTATTCCGTTAGATTAGTTGCTCGGTTCTGGATCTAGTACTGGTATGATATTTGAATTGAATTATAATGGTTATTTTTGTGGGGTATCAGATAAGAGTAGATAATTCAATCAATAAATTTTAAGTACATGATTTATTTATTGTTGACATTGATTAATCATGAATAATTTAAAAAAATAAAATAATGATAATAGAATATTCCATCATTTTAAATTAAATTATTATAACCTATAGTAATACATGAAGATGAAGAGTTTGTTTGAATGCGCTAATTTCAGAAACTATCAGCATGATCTGAAAAATTACTTTTTACGTTAGATTTTGCGAAACTGAGCAGTAATCATAAACGTGCTTGAATCTGGCATCAACAGGCTTCCGATTATAACCGTACAATGAAGCGCACGAACAAACTTTTCAGCATATTGTAATCTACTTAAGATAATTCTATTGAAGTATAAGTCTCGATAATCCGAACCCTCCCCCCCCCCGGTAATCCGAACAAGAAAACAAAAATTTAAAGTTGACTGATGAGAGACGGAATAGAAATGGCTCTGTTTCTCAGTATATATAACTGGAATCACTACCTAAATGACATGGTGTTTAAGTGATTCATTAAGTCCTATTATACGAACAATAATACTTTTAGAGATAATGTTTTTCATAAAACATGTTTATATTTTACCATTTTGATGGGAAGGAACTTCAGCCCGAAAGCCCTCCCCTGTGTCACAGGCGGATCTACGGGGAGGGCTTTCGGGCTGAAGTTCCTTCCCATCAAAATGGTAAAATATAACCATGTTTTACAGAAAAAAATATTAAAAACTATCTCTTAAAGTATTCTTGTTCGTGTAGTTATATTTAACAGGACTTCAAGAATCACTTAAACACCATTTCATATAGGTAGTTAATCTCTTTCTTTTTTTTTCAAATTAATTACAGTTATATGTATATGAAAAAAAAATTCTTTCGGGCTGAAGCCCTGATTAAAATTAAACCCTGGATGCGCTAGTGGCATGTGACAAGAATTGTTTCGAGCGTTAGTGTCGAAATTGTATTGAGGTGTCACTAAACGGAAAAAAAAAATTAAAACTAAGAGGTCATCCAGAAGTTGAATCTCTTTATAAATGGTTTTTGCAGCAGAGATCATGAGTGTGTCTGATTTCCGGAGATATATTAGCTCAAAAGACAAAGTTTTTCTTTAATAATTTTTCAAAGAAGAATAAAATAGCAGATTTTAATGCCAGTAAAAGTTGGCTTGATAATTTCAAACGCATGTATGGAATACATTTTTATTTCACTAGAAAATTTCTTTATACACAATTTTATTTTTTATTTTCATTGTAGAAAAGTCATAGAAACGCCTTAAAGATATTTAATATTTGCTTGAAGAGTGAGCATCGACTACCGAAGCCGGGCACTTGTAAGGAATTTGCGAGATCAGACATCAATAAACATAGAGACACAACGTACAATGTATGATCATTTTCAGAAATAATTTTTATTTTTTGCAATGTTTTTATGTTTGACTGTTAACATACAGAGTGTTTAGGGTAATGTGGCCAAACTGCCAAAATAAACTAAGGACCTCAAATTAAGAAAAAAATTTCCTCTGAAGGTATGTTCGCAAACGCTTTGTTTAGGAGATATTCACACCAAAAGATTTTCGTTGTTATGGATTATTTAAGTTATATGAGATAAATAAAACTTATTTATTTGTTCTAACTACTTTAATGATTAAATGGAAACATTAACATTCATATTAAATGTTGCTCAAAGTGAAGGTATGTCCGCAAACGCTTTGTTTAGGATATGGATTAGACAGAATATTAATATAGCCTTTTAGCCCTAACTGTATAAAAACTATTGCCAACATAAGGATTAATACTATTCGGAATTAGCATTGGGAACACTCAATAACATTTATCGGTTTGTAAGAGGTTTTCGCAGAGTACTCATCATATTATGCCTTTTGTTAAGGTGTTTGTATACGGTTTTTGCAATAGTAATAATGCTGCCCGTCGTGAATATGCCAGGCGATTTTCGAATAGAAGATTAAGATTAAGAAGAAGGCTAATTGAATCTTGTGAAACACATATACAGTGCCGTTCGGCCACTCCTGCTTTTGAAGAAATATACCGAGCCTGTGTTAACGCTCAAGGAAATCACTTTGAACAACACTTAATATGAATGTTTATGTTTACATTTAATTAATAAAGTAGTTGGAACAAATAAATAAGTCTTATTTACTTAATATAACGTAAATAATTTATAACAATGAAAATCTTTAGGTGTTAATATATCCTAATTTAAAAAGCATTTTCTTGTTTTGCAGTCCTTAATTTATACTTAAAATTTGGCCACTTAACCCTGAAACACTCTGTATATATATATATATATATATATATATATATATATATATATATATATATATATATATATATATATATATATATATATATATATATATATATATATATATTCGTTATCTAGTGTAATTTTAAATTCAACCTCTAAATTTTAAATTAATCCGAACATTATGATAATCTACGAGTTCAGATTAACAAGACCGCCCTGTACTGTAAGATTTCTCTAAATAGATTAAAGTATATCGTTTTAGTTAAAAGTTTAATTAGTATAAAACTAACAAACTGAAGATTTTTTTTCTGGTGATATGTATTTTATTTTTCCATATAAATTTCGGATATTAATATATTAATCAGATGCACATGACCCAATTCTCACCATGTATAAGAAAAACAAACATGTATTATTCAAATTAAATGTAGTTGAAACCGCGCCAATTATTATAGGCAAATCATTTTAACTAACCAGATGAAATTTTTTGGGATTATGAACCGGTGGTGTTTCAATCATGTAATTTTGGTTGAAATGAGGATTACATTTAACTGATTTTGTTTTGTTATATTTTTAATATATTAAATAAATTTGTATAATAATTAAAGGGCAGTTGTATACAATACTGAAGAAGTCCTGTCCAAATCCTACTTGGATGTGTTTTTTGGGCTCATTCAGTCCTTAAATGAATGCTTCAGAGCATTCAGGAGATAAATCAGATGATCTAACCACACTACCTTTCAAGGAGATTAGACACTTTTACTATTATATCCCCTTTACGTATATGGTTTGCATGAGCTGTAATAGTACTGACCAAAATATTTTTGTTGGTGATAAATTAAACTAATGCTGATATATTCTGTACGGCTGTACGAAGACAGCATTAGAACATTTGAGGATGAAGAAAGACATATATGCTAAAGATGATGCTAAGGAAGATAGCATTACAGCATTTGAGGATGAAGATAGCATTTAACATAATTTTTTTTCTCAAGAAAATTTCGATCTGTATCTATGGTTCCTTTTTTAATGACCCGTACTCAAAAATACTGAAATTCTGAGCTCCGGAGAAGAACAATTTTCCATTATCAGTGACATGTTCTATGAGTTAAAGGGTAAAGATTCTATTTTATTATGATGGTATGGAGATAGTTAATCGTGGATTCTAATTTCAGAAGAAGTTAGTCGAAATACTATATTATATAATAGTATATTTTATTACATTTTTCCGACGTTTCGGTCTACGTTGTAGGACCTCTTCAGGGCATTCCATCAGGCACTGCTGAAGGCTCTATGGCGTTCCCAACACTTGCGTAAAATATGCCAAAAATGAATGACAGGTGAAATTGAAATCATGTTATCAGAGTATTTTGGAAAGTTTTAGAAAGAAATTTCTCATTTTTTTAATATTGATCAATTCGCTAATAATCGGAAAGAACTTATAATAAGGCCGGTACATGACTACTGCTTCCTTCAGAACACAACAACATTTCCAACGTGGTTCAACTTTCACTGGAAAAGCTGGCTATAATTTTCTTTTTTTATAATAGTTTACTACAGTAACATTACTTTCACAACCGGCACCGTTACAACGTAAGTAATGACTGAATCGTAGAGTGTAAGTAATCGATAATAGAGGCTGTACGATTCGTAACATGGCGTGTTCTTCCACATAACAAACTACTTTTTTGGATCTCTGTTATGACACGAAATTCGTTTATAAAATGTTTTCTAGATTGTTTGTTTATTATTGGGATCAATAATAGTATACAAATGTACCTATAGTTGACTGCTAAAATTATGAGGATGAACATCATTATGAGGAAATGCATTGCATACTTCTTGTTTATTTAATGGTTACTAATCATTGAGTTCATTTATTTTTACTTCTTATGAACTTGTTTTTTTCTCTTAGCACATTATTATGTTTATCTTACCGCTATCTCACGTGCACTTCCCCTCTTTTCATCATAAGTTATTTACATACCATCTATATTTCATTTTTCTGATGTATTTTTAAATTTTTAGCCCTGATGATGGTCCGCGCTTGGGTTGAAACGTCTGTGAGCTTAGTAAACCATATAAAGACGGCATTTCCTGGTTATTTGACTTTCTAATAATAGTATTTGAGTAAGATGAAGTAGTTTCTATGGGGTAGAAATATTGTAAAATATCAAGTCATAAGAGACACAATAATTTTATACACTCAAAATTAGAACGTAGAAGAGTGATCGAAATTTTAATTAAATATAGGTAGGTATTAAGTTTTTATTCTCGTTAAACTCATTTTCGATAGTAAACTTGTTCCTCAATATTTTCACGATATCTTGTCTCTTCCGTCCCTATGAACAATGAAAGAGTTGAGTTAACTAGGCACTTGCTACAATAAGTTTATGTTAGTAATAAATTTGTAAATGGCAAAAAAAAAAAAAAAATTCTAACCATTACTGAACAATTATTTTTATATGTTTTCATCTCTTATTTAAAAACAAAACAGAGGAGTACGATAAATAACTTTTATAAATCTTAACCCTTTCTTCCAGTAAAAGTCAACAATTTTATAACATTATTTTAAGTAATTTTATTTCGAAATAAGTATTATCATAACTTTAACTCATTCCATTCAATGCATTAAGATCAAAAGAATTACAAAGTAAAAGAAAATGTTTTTTTACTTCGCATGAAAATAAACTTCGCTTGAAATTTGATGTTCTGTAAATTATGGCGCCCTGTGAAAGTGTACAATTTGTCCCCACCTAGTGTGCAAAGACGTGAGAAACGAATGTCATGAGCATTCTCCTTCATTAAAAACAATGAAAGAACAGAGCACGGCATTTAATTAGATAGACTACAATAATATTTTTAAAAATGGAAAGCATGTGTGTATTTAAGTAATTATTTTGATTAGCTTAGTTTCTTTTAGTTTATATACATTTACTTTTAGTAATTATTATTATTATATTGTTGTTTATTATTTTTATTTATTGCACTTAGTGTGAATGAGCTACTCTTCCACCATTCATTGTCCTTAGATGTGACAGATTGTAATATTTCTCAATGAAGATAATCTAAAAAAAAAATAGAAGAATTGGAAAAAATTGCTTGATCACGAAATTGATGCTAAAGTAACTATATAATACTAATCAATTTTAAATTATGTTCTAAAACCGCAAATGAATTGAATCGAAGGCTGTATGTCAGGTAACATCTATCTCCATGGAAAGATCTGGTAACCACTTCTAACAATTTTTCGCTTCAATTCTGAGTTGTTTAGAAGTTGAATAGGAGGCAGTTATACAATGGGGAGTTTATGAATGAGGAGACGTTTCTTTTCGAATCGAACAGGTTCATGACATAATTTTCATGTAATTGTTTCGAAAGTAGTTTTCACTGTTGTTTTCGTTTCGGACAAAAGTGTGAAAAGTAACAAGAGTAAATAATTCACGTATAGATTTAATTGAATCACAGACGGATATACGGGAGGAGGGCGGTAGGGAGAGCTTTCGGGATGAAGCCTAAATGGTAAAATTATGAAAAAGATTATCTCTAAAAGTATTATTTGTATTGTAATAATTTCTTTATCTGAGTTAACTTCATAAATTACATTAATTGTTCGTGTAATTACATTTAATAGAACTTCAAGAATCATATAAACACCCTTTTAAAAAGGAAGTTTCTTTCTTTTTGTTCCAAAGTAATTATCGTTATATAAATACAAATGCTTTCAGGCTGAATCCTTCCCAAAATTAAATCTAGGAACCCGCTTTGAATTGAATACATTTAATTCGAAATTAATAAAGTCAGTATAAAATATGAGAACTGAAATAGAACAAAAATTGGTAATAAGATAGGAGACTTCAAGAGGCGATATTAGGAGACTTCAATATCGTTTCTAATAACTAGACATATTTCGGGCTTAACTAAATAAATCTATGGCGGCTAGTGCTGCCCAAAATAGGTCTTGGTCTTGGCAAGACCAAGACCAGCACCGCCTGACTGTTGCAAGACCAAGACTGGTAAAAAAAATTGTTTTTGTAAATAGAAAGTGAGGAAAAATAGTTACTAATACCTGAAAATTTTAGTTAATATTTGCAATGAATTGGTATGAACAATATATTTTTGCATTTAACTCTTTCAATTTTTCATTTGGCTTAGTTAAGTTTCCACAATCTGAAAAATCATGTGAAATTGTATTTTTAGATTATAGCGAATTTTAAGTACAATTTTAAATCATTTAAAATAATAAAGGTTGTTCTGAAAACATTGTCTGCTACCTACAGCTATGTTCTTTAATTAAATTTATTTATTAATTTTTATTAATAGGAGTGGGGGGAGAATCCTGTTGGGATATTGTTGAAAGTTTTCAGAACAAAGCAGTAATTCTTTTAAACATTAGTGAACTGCCAACTTTTAAATGCTTCATAAATTCTTGTGGGCGGGGTAGCCGAATGGGCTAAAGCGTGTGCACTGCACCGCCGTTGCCTGGCAACCTGACATATGAATTAAAGATATAAAAATAGTCACGAGTTCGCATCCCGGTGCCGGGGAGTCTTTTAAATCCCCGTCCACACTCCCTGGCCCGGGAAAATCCCGTATAGCCTTAACGGCGAGGAAGGGAAGGACAAAAAAAAAAAAAAAAAAAAAAAAAAAAGAAGCTTCATAAATTCAGTATCACCGAAACATAAAAAGATAAAATCATATAAATCAGGAGTACCCATCTACCTCGAAGATTGATTGCGCATTAACATCTCTCTCTCTCTTCCCAAGATATTTTATTGCACTTCTCTTCTTAAAAAGAGAGCAAGTGAAAGTAAAATTTAAAAAAAAAACATAGATCATGTACAATTTCACTTCCCGCGGTCTGTTCTATCTTTTTCCATTGTCCTCTGGTTTGAAACCTTTAATTTTAAAAATATGTCACCTCAAAAATTCAAAATGACTACAAAAATTGTACCCTCTCAAAAATTTTGATGGCACCATAAAACCCCTTCTAGTCATCACTAAATAGAATAATATTTTTCACTCTCAGATGATTCAACATATAAGAAAACTGGAGGAAACATGAAGAAAAAGGAAGGAGGTTCAATTTTTCGTTAAATATTGTAAGATATACCGTGCTCATAAAAATATTTTTTGGTATGAATCCATAAAACTGCATTTTTTTTTATTAGTATGATTTGATTTCATCTCTGAAAAATATTTTTCATATTCAATTACACCTCAAAATCTAATATATTTCTTTTGAGAATTAATAAAACATAATTTATTTATCTGAGTTAACTTTATAAATTATATTAATTTCTATAGTTTTACTCCTTCGACTTGGATTAAAATTGGAAAGTAATTGAGAACTACTAAAAAATTGATGTTACACCAGTTTTGTTGAATTCCATTTTACTCTTAAAACTATTTTTAAAAACACATTTTATTTGGGTCTAATTAGGAGGAAAACTAGAGATTGGTAAAGAAATTATTGATTTTATCCACTATTCTCATAGATATTTCATGGCTGGATATGAAATTTTAATCAGTTTCGGTATTTAAGAGGTTTATTTTAATTTTTTTTCTATTATTACGTCCCTAAAACATTTTCCCATAGAATTTTACAAGTAAAGATTTTTTTTACTCAACGTTTTAATCAACGTTTGGTTGATTTCGTCAAAAGTTCGATCTTAAAAACGTCTTTTATTCATTGCAACTGGAACAAACGACACTAGAAATCTTAAAAATAAGTTGGGATTTCCAGTCAGCGAAAATACAAAGTAAAAATAAATAAATTATTTTTATTTTTATTTCCTATGCACCGACGTTTTGGCCAAAGTTAACTAGGGCTGTTCGCTCGAAGGATGTTGAATTTGACACTAGACTTTGTTTAAGATAAATTATAACTTTAATCTAAACACAATTACTGTTTATTTCTCGTTTAACATGATTTTTTTTTCAAAGAACATAAATAAATAAAAGTTAAACTTCAACTATAAACCTAGAACTTCATAACAAATAGTTTCTTGTTTCAAAAAAGTTCTAAAGAAACTGTACAAAAACTTTCAACCTCTGCTGAATTTTAGAAACGACACGTCGAATTTGGACTAAAGTTGGAGAATATTTAGCCAATAGGATTCATAGTGTCAAGTTACCAATTTATATTTTATGTTTTTTTTTCAATATCATTTGATTTCAACTTTGAAATATATTTTTTATATTCAATTACACCTCAAAATCTAATGTATTTCTTTTGGGAATTAATAAATCATAATTTCTTGATCTGTTTTGATTTTATGAATTATTTTAATTTCTATAGTATTACTCCTTCGACTTGGATTAAAATTGGAAAGTAATTGAGAACTACTAAAAAATTGATGTTACACCAGTTTTGTTGAATTCCATTTTACTCTCAAAAATATATTTAAAAATTTCCATAGATATTTTAAGACTGAATATGAAATTTTAATCAGTTTCGGTATAAGTGAGATTTTTATTTTCAAAATTTTTCTATTAATTCAGCCCTAAAACATTTTCCTATACAATTTTTCAAGTAAAGGTTTCAAACGTTTGGTTGATTTCGCCAAAAGGTCGATCTGAAAAACGTCTTTTATTCTTAACGACTCCAAAAAACGACACAAGAAATCTTAAAAAGAAGTTGGGATTTTCAGTCAGTGAAAATACAAAGTAAAAATAAATAAATTTTATTTATCTTTATTTTCTATGTGAAAACGTTTTGGCTTAAATTAACTAGGGCTGTTCGCTTGGCGGAAGTCGAATTTGACACTAGACTTTGTTTAAGATAAATTATAACTCTAATGTTTATTTCTCGTTTAACTCAAATTCTTTTTTAAAAAATAATAAACTATAAACCTAGAACTTCATCACAAAAAATTTCTTTGTTTCAAAAACTTTCACAGAAACTTCAAAATGTTCCATAAGAGTTTAAATATCTACTGAATTTAAAAAACGACAAACATGGAAGATTTAGTCTAAAGTTGCAAAATATTTGGGCAATAGGATTCGTACTGTTTAGTTGTCAATTATAAAATACAAATTATATTTTATATGTAAAAACAAACATATAAAATCAATATTTAATGAAGTTGGTTGAAACTACGTTGCACAGGTAATTGTCAATAATTAATTTGTAATTTAAAATTAATTATGGATTAATAATTGAATAAAATCACTTTTCTTTTATGATGATGTATGTTTAATTTAGTTTAATGTCAGCAAGTACTAATATATTTATAATTAATTTTTATTATTATTATTAATTGAATATAAATAATTAATAATAAACAGACCTGGAAGCGGCGTGAAGTAGAGAACCAGCGCCGCCATACCCGCCACGCTCAGGACAACGGCTGCCCTGAAGGCCCAGAAGCTGAGCCTCAGCCACATCGGAGAGGACTGCCCGGGAGAGGCTGTCGTGGAGGCGATGATGTAACACCGTCGAGGGAGGGCAGTTCGTCAGGATCTAGCCTGATGGTGGAGGGCGGAGGATCCTATATAGATCTATATATCCTTGTGTAACTAAGATCAGGTACATCAAGGATGTACATATCGATAGATATATGTTCATAGTATCAAGTTTTCTAAAATATCGATATTTCGAGCTTCGATGTTTTTAATCTTTGAAAGAACGTTGATATTAAAGTTTTAAATTTCTATTAGATTTAATAGCAACATAGAAAAATATCTGGTGTGTCCACTGACACGACTTTCCTACATATTTCAGAAAATTTTTATATCATCACATATGTCCATGAAGAAACAAAAAAGAATTGAACTAGATTTATTTTTCTGAAAATTGATCAAACATAAGATTTGAGTACGATTTATTTGTCAAACTAAACCAATGTAAACCGGCTTAAGGTAGATCAGTATAAAAATTTCAATAGTCACTAATATTGCTGATCAAAAACTTTTTGCCATAGTATTGTCAAACAATAATTTCTGTTAAAAGTAGAGAAAATAGTGAACATCGTGTGATGCGGGCAACAGATTTTCTTACTTTCACTTAGTCATCTTTGTTCTCTCATTTACCCCTTTCTTACACCAGGATATGAACCCCTAATCGTACATTGGAAATGGAATAGCTGTAACTTCGTTAATAGTTGTCCAAAATGAACGATTTTTATATGGCTTTGTAGGGAATTTCATTACCTTCAGACAGACAGACAAACAGACAGACAGGCAGGCATCAGTAGTCAAAACAAAATGAAAAAAGAAGCGACAAAATCGGTTCAGTAGTTCCCGAGATAATCCTGGCACAGACAGACCGACATACAAATGGCTAATAATGTGTTTTTCGGACTCAGACGGTTCTGAAACGTATAGTTCCATCAAAAATCGCATATCGGAAATTTGACCCGATTGCAATACTTTCCTTACCTAGTACAGGTAGGAAAGTAAAAAAGTACCAATCTATTAACATTTGTCAATAGAAAAAAAACCTATTACCACACCCCAGAGTTTTACACAGTAAAAGCCCAGAAAGTATACTGTTTAATTTCAATTAAAAAACAGTCAAATATACGATAATAGAATATAAAGTTAAAGTGCCATAGGGCAAACCAACAAGAGATATATGTATTATAATTATAATTTCCGAAAATTTGACGTTTTCTATTAGGAAATTGATAAACATTGTCTACTTAACGGGTACTAAAATTTCAGGAACAACCATTTCCGTTCCACTTAAATCGTAAGATAATTTGGTGACAAAATTAAGAAAAACGTCGTTAGGCGTGACTTTTATCCCAACATTTCAAAATAACGAGGCATTATAGGCCAAACGGCCCAATATTTTTGCAGGCCTTTTTCTTTTATTTCGATTTTGTGATAAAATTATCTTACGATTTAAATGGAAAGCAAATGGATCTTAATGGTTTTTTTTTTTACTTCATTAAATATACAAAATTTACCAATGTTCAGGTTGAAAACGCCACATTTCTTAAAATTTTCGTAAATAAAAAAATTGTAGATTATTATAAGATGAAGCCATTCACAAAGTTTTAGGTGGATGTTAATAATTTATAAAAAAATGAATATGCAGTTAGGTTGAGTAATAGTTAAAAATTTTGAATCTGAATTTTCGCCAAAAATATACATTTTAAAATGAGCTCTGAGTCCAAACAACAAACTCTTGCAGAATGATCTGTGTGTTTGTGAACAGACCAGCTCAAAAACGAAAAGTCGTACAAAACTGACATAGGACGGTATGGCAACATACCGTTTAACCAAAAGTACAAATTTATATCATACGTTTTACACTTTTTATTTTATTTGTCTAAAAAACAGCTCTAACGATTTAAAATAAAAATACAATTAATTGGACTTTATTATCATCCAGACCTTCATTGAAACAGTCTGGTAGGAGTCAAATGCTCAATTTATTCTTTAAAAGTACGCTTAATTAAAGTTCTCAGAAATAATTAACAGTATTCGGCTGCCACACGGATCACTTTTAAATATCCCAAATACAGTTATATTGTCTCAATTTCATTTCGTTTCTACTCTATTTTTAGTACCATGAAAGTACACGTTTTTGACAATAAACATTCCATACATTCCTGATCTTCAATTGAAGCCATTCATGAACTTGTAGACGTAAGTCAAGAAACTACCGATTTAGCTCAATCCAGATACCTATCCTTCCATGATAAAACTTCTGAACCACCCGAACCCTCTTGTTTCCCATCTTGCTTCCTCTTCTATTCCTGATAACCCTCCGAGGCGTCTGAAAAGAAGATGGCCTCGGGACCT
This sequence comes from Nezara viridula, assembly GCA_928085145.1. Taxonomy (NCBI): domain Eukaryota; kingdom Metazoa; phylum Arthropoda; class Insecta; order Hemiptera; family Pentatomidae; genus Nezara; species Nezara viridula. The sequence goes on along the minus strand of OV725080.1, from coordinate 147,085,009 downwards.
TCTAATATAGAAATATAATTGAAGTGCTACCAATGGGTTGTTTCTCTTCATTTTGTACATGTCATGTTACTTGTTTCATATTTACTTGTTGTATTTATCATTTAATACAGTTGTAAATTTCAATAATAAAAAAAAATCAAGAAACTTAAAGTAAAACGTTTAATTGTTATCACTATAAATGTTTGAAATAAAAAAGACATTAAATATTGTATATTTATTTGTGTTATTGTATTAAATATTGAGGAACATGCAGCGAAGAAACAACTATAAAATATTTTTCGACCAAGATTTTCACACAAAAAGTTCTTAAAAATTGGCGTAGAATCTTTCATTTAAAATTTAAAATTATCAGCCATTTGTTATAAATTAGTTACTAAATAACTAAGAGACAGAACATAAATGTTAGGTAATTATCTCGAGAGCATGCGATTAGATTTCATGGAGTGATGTTCGATTTTTTTTCGATTTTTCGATGTCTGAATTGGTGAAACGTATACTGGTTTTTCTTTGTCTGAATTTTGGAGATATAATATAATATAATATGTGGTTTGGAAATTTTCCAATAACATTACCAGTCATTATTTCTATGTTGGACTCTTTCATGTTATTCAAGACTAATGTAAAGAAATTTTAGACCAATAATATATATGGCTGATTAATCTTAAAATGTAAAATACGAGGGTTACATTTCTTTACTTTCACTTTTGTGAAATTGCAATAAGTGAAACTATATAGTAATATTAGAAGTAACGGTAAGTCCACAAAGATTAACACCATTGAAGAGAGGATAATATCGATTCGACATCGATAATACTTTGTACAAGGAGCACGCAAGGCTGCTGATAGTATCGCACCATGAGCCTTCTCTTCTTAGAGCAATGTCGAGAATAAAGGTCAAGTTTAAACTCTAGGTCATTTTTAAATTTATTTACTCTATTTTCATAATTGTATTTGTTCTAGATTTTAATATTAAACATTAATAGTAAACCATAAACTACATCTACTTTAATTGTCTTTCTACATCAACGTTTCAGTCCTTAGGCGGCCATTTTCAAGGAAAGAAACCTTTAACAAATCAAACAATCATCCCAGCCTAATTGCATTTGCTTATTAATTAAATTAAAATGTCGAATAAATATCAAAAGTAAAAATTAAGGATTTTTGAAAGGATGAACTAATAATAGGGCTGTGATTGTAGTTATTTCAATATAGTTGTTATGAACAATATATACAGAGAGTTTTAATAATGTAAATTTTAATTTTAGAATTGTTGACAATGTAATGAGGTAAAAATAAACATAACCTTATAGAAGGTTTTAGTGTAGACAAGGGCAGATTGATTTTAATTTTATAAGATAGGTATGATAAAGCTAGTTCTAATATATAGCTGGGAGACATGGACACTAACCAGCGCTCCAGAAAAAAGTGTTGAAAGATTTGAGAGTAAAATGTGCCGCACGGTAAGCGAAGCGGTCTGGGATCAGAGTATTAACACATGGAGAAGAAAGACCAATAAAGAACTGCTTACAGAAACTGGTCAATCAATATCCCATGATATGTAGGCACGGAGGTTAAGATGGGCGGGGAATGTAGCTCGTAGCAATCCATCTGGAAGCCTTTACGTAACAATGAATGCCCCAATAGAAGGTGGAAGACCAAAAAGCAGATGGATGGATAGAATCAACAAAGATGCAACGGAACTGCGTGTAGTTAATTGGTAAGAAATAGCCCAAGAAAGACAGATATGGAGCAGACTTGTTAAGGTGGCAAAAGATGTACATGGTCTGTAATGACACCAGAAAAAAATAATGTGAAGTATTTTTTATTTTTATTATTGAAATTTACAACTGTATAATGATAAATACAACTTGTAAATATGAAATATGTAACTTAAATATGTATAAAATGAAATTAATTAATGAGCACATACAATTAGGTTGTGATGATTGTTTTATTCGTTAAAGGTTTCTTCCCTTAAAAATGGCCTGAGGGCTGAAACTTGGATACAGAAATGAAGTATGACTATTGTGATAAAAAATATGTGATTTGTTATTACTATTAAGTTGAAGTCCTAACATACAAGTTGAAGACATATGTTTAATTAAACAATAAATAAATTGTAAACATTAAAAAAGAAAGACAAGACAGACGCGAAGAAATGGGCCACTGTATGGCCTTGGCCGTGTGTGGAAGAGTGATCTTACGTCACGCACAACTTCGCTTTCATACTGGCCACAGGTTTCGTCATATATATAAGGTTTCGAATATAAATAAATATATTACATACGTTAGGAGCATTCAAAAATTTTCTTTTAAACTAGCGTTGCCCATTGGTCGAAATTCTACCATAATCATTATTGAATATTTGAGAAAAACATAAATGAATTTGCAGGTTTCCAACATTTTTTTTCTATTCTTACATTCACTTTTATACGTATTTACAAAAGTAAAAAGTGCAGTACCATTTGTGTATTTTTTTGAGTTATTAGCAAACAAAAATGCGAATCGAACATATTTTGTAAATTTCGGTGAAAATTATATGAAAAACATTTTTATTTTTCGATTGCTATGAAAATTTCTGTTTGAGGGGTTTTCCAGGTGCGAAAAATTAATCTACATTTGGTTTCTCCTTGAAAACAGATCTGAACCCACTTTGCTCCTTGGTCACTATTTTACATACTATAGCTATCTGTATTCCAAACATAAATTCTTGAGCAGATCTCAAGACTTACAAAAAACTTCATATAAACAATGAGTTCATTTTTAGCAGAAAAGTAGTAAATCCAAGTATTGTGATTTTATAAGTCTGGTATATTTTGTGTTGAATAGTTAGCGATTACTAAAGAAATCTTTAGTTTAAATAATTAACAATTGTTTCGCTGTAAACTAGACAAATTTTACCTCAAATTAAAATATAGCTTTTCATTATTAAAACCAAAGAGAACTTTTTTCTACTAAAGTTCTGTTTACAAAAAAAAAAAATCATAAATTATTGTATTTGTGATTTTTTTTTATCATTATCTGATTACACTACAGACATCCCACCCACTTTTAGGAAATTTGGCATTAGAACATGCCATTAGGGTGGTTATGCGTATTGAAAATGGGTTGGATCTAGGTGGAACAAGATCTGTGCTTGGCTATGCGGATCATCTGGTCCTGTTGAGCGAAGACACGAAAACTATAAAAATAAATATGAAAACGTTAACGGAAGCCAGTAAAGAACTAAACAAGAATAAGACAAAATATATGGTTAGCTGCAAAAAATGGCGATATTGCCGGTGATATCGATATAGAAGGTAATATGTTTGAACAAGTAGAGAAGTTTAGGTATCTAGGTTCTACGATAACTAGAAAAAACGAAATTGAAGAGGAGATTAAGGTTAGACTGAAGGCGGGAAATGCTTGTTATTTTTCTGTGACAAAACAACTTAGCTTCGCGCCTCTTGTCCCGGAACTTAAAAACTAGAATCTATAAAACCATTATCTTATATACAGTTCTTTATGAATGCGAAACGTGGGCGCTTACATTAAGGGATGAGCAACGTCTTCATGTTTTTGAAAATAAAGTATTGCGCATAATATTCGGACCGAAGAAAGATGAGTTAACCGGAGAGTTCAGTAGGTTACACAATGCCGAATTGCTTGACTTTAATCCAGTTAACAAAATTAAGGTGATTAGAAAAATCGCGGAGAATCAATACGTGGGCTTGGAAACGAAAGAATTTCTAATTTTTTAATATTTGCTGTAAACGCCAAGGGGGTAGACCGAAGCACTAACGGATCCACGATTTAGTTTTGTGGGGGCTTCAGCCCGAAAGTCCTTCCCCTCCTCCCGTAGACCGAAGCGAAGATGGGAAGATTGCGTTAAAGCCGATTTGAAGGGACTGGATATGGACGGCGAACAGTAGAGAGAGGTGTGCAATAAGCAACTGGTGGTGTCGGCATCGAACCCTCGGGTTCGTTAATTCTTTTATTATTATTATTATATAGTATTAATTGATACCATAAAGGGACGTATTGGCGGATTCGCTTGATCCTAATCCTTCAAATCGTAGAAAAAACCTTTAATTCACATTTCGTTTACACTTTCATTCACTTCATTTATACTTTTTGTATACACTTGTAACTGTAAATCGTATGGTTGTGAACAATGAACAAATCACAAAATCGAGAAGAAGCAAGGCCTACAAAATTATTGGGCAATTTAGCGTGGACCCCTATCCGCAACATATCAAAATGGTTGGTTATATTTACCAAATGGTCCAATATTTTCTTTCTTCATTTTCTGATCAAATTATCTTAAGATTTAAGAGACACCAAATGAGCGTTTATGAATGTTTAATAACTCATTAAATTAATCAATCCAATGAGAAAACTCTCGTAGCTAAAAAAAGTTGTAGATAAGACGAAGTCATTCACGAAGTTTAAGATTGATGTTAATGATTTGATAAAAAGGGGTCTGTAGCGCGGACATATATTTATATATAGTTAAGTAAAACTAATATACTATAATATTTTGTATTAAATTTAACAATTCAGTTTAGAAGCTACTCAATTAAGCATAGTCCTGTCAATGATCCTTTCATTCATCAATGTATAAATTGAATACGTAAATGTAATTATAAATCCAAAATTTTCTCAAGCTAGTATTAAATATTTATAAACTTATTTAGGTGGTTGCATCAATGTTTAATAATAAAAAAATCCACAGTTTGTTGCTGTCATATAATATAGAATGCTAAGGGTACGCGATCCTAGATATGAGCAAAATGAATGTACTACAGCATCGGTACTTCCATGAGTGAGGAAAAAATAGTACGAAGAAAGCTTCATTAAATCTTATTTGGTGAAATATTCACGGTGAAAGGTAGAGTGTGGGAGTATAGAAAGTTCTTTAATAGTTTTGCTTTTCCTATGTATGGGCTTTACAGTCGACATTTCAAGTGCTGTCTCGGGTACGAACCAAAAGTGGCGAGAATATTTTGGAACTTTTTCTACTAGGAAATGTTTCGTCGAAAAGAAACAAAAAAAACAAAAAAAACACAAAGAAGAAGCAATATACATTTAAAATCACTTCCAACGATTAAATCAATCATAAAAAATAAATTATGGGTTAAAAATAAAAGATCCTTGATTTATTATACATCAGATAATATTAATTTTATCCTCATATTACTTGTTATGTACTTTCATTGTAAGTATTTTAAATGATTCTTATCTCTGTTCTATCTAATGTTTGAAGCCCCTAAGATTTAAGCCTACAAAGAAAATGGAAACGTAGGTGTATATTATAAGTTTTTATACTATTTTTAAAATTAATTTTGCCGTTATTCTAACCATCTTCTCAATTGAAACTTTAAACTATTCCAATAAAATTAAAAAAATAATAAACAGTTTTACTAAGATTAACAAAATAATTTAATTAGAAACCTAGTATGATTATGTCCAACAGACAGATTGTTATAATACTCAATAAAGAAATTGAATACCAGAGAGAGAGAAACCTAGTATGGAAATAATACTAACCAACCTAAGAAATTTGCAATATTATTATTTAGCACTTATTCCATTTAATTTATTTATATTTATTGTGAATATGGTTTGAATGAACTATTTTGTCACTGTTACTTACAGAATTTAATATCACTATTATAAAATAAAAATGTTTAGTGACCGTGTCATAGCTTATTTTACACATACAAAGCGGGACTTTACAAAGATACTACACTTCTTATTTCCAGAATTATTTCTCTCTTATTATGGTTAAAAATTAAGAATCACAAGTTAATAAAATTAACAAATGGAAAATAATTATATAATAATATAAATTAGCAATAAGGCTTTCGGACTGAAGTTCCCCCAAGCTTCCCCCACATGGTAAAATGTAACCATGTTTTCTGGTAAAAATTATTTCTTAAAGTATTATTGTTCGTGTAATTACATTTAATAGGACTTCAAGAATCACATAAACACCATTTCATAGAGGTAATAAGTTTCTTTCTTCTTCTTCCAAAGTAATTATCGTTATATACATATGAAAATTAAAAATTTATATGTAAATTTAAAAAATTAAATCTTGGATCCGCTAGTGAATAAAATTGACGCTTTGTCAAATAATTCTATTTTCAATATTATCTTAGTTATTACATAAATCGAATTAATATTTTTTCTTTGCTAAAAAGTACTTGAAAATATTATTAAAAAAGAAAAAAATGACATTTCTTTCATAAACTGTTCATCGGTCCACCTATCCTTGTTTATTTAAAAAAGCATGTTTATCTATCCTTTCATTCGATCAGACCCTGGAGTATTATATACTTTTTTTGTAATGATAATCAGGGGTGCCCATATCTCCAAGGTCAATGATGCAAAAAACTCCTTTTCCCCCTCCTTCCAAGATATTTTTTTGCTCTCCTCTTCTTAAAAACAGTGCAAGCTAAAGTAGAATTTAAATAATCATAGCGCATAACTAAAAGAAACTTTCAGTGTTCTATTCTTTGCTTTCCCTTGTCCTCTGGTTTCAAATTTTTCGATCAGAAAATTCGTTACCCCATCGAAATATACAAATAGTCTTGATAATAAGCAGATGCGATGTTAAAGTAAAGGAAATTGGCATTTTAGGCATGAGGAAGAAAAGTACCCAGCAGCACCTCTTCCCAGTCTTGGTTTACTTTCTTACTTCAGGGAAAGAGAACTCTCATTCAACTCCTCTTTAGTTGGTATGTAAGGTTTTGTTGTTTACATACCAAGGAGCTGATGTTATTAGTCTTATAATTTTGGATTGAAATGAATGTACTTTTTGTAAGTGCGTCTTTTTTACAGAACCGTAAAGTTTTGAGTCGTATGTTAAAAACAAAATACATAAAAGTGTTTTTTATTTTATAAAAATGAAATATAGATGCAAAACTAAGTATTTTATATTTTATTCCTTAAAATACAAAACACATAAATTGTATGAATAATAATATACTTATTATACTATACTCCATGGCACAGACACCTTTTTCTCAAATTATTAACATCTGTCTAAAACTTCATGAATGGCTTCATCCCATCATAACCTACAACTTCTTTTTTTTTTTAACGAAAATTGCCGAAATGGGAGGTTATCAATCTTAAGATCGGTGAACATTATCAATTTAATGTGGTGATAACTTGAAAACAAGCATTATTGCACTGGTGCCTTTCTGGACGTAGCGCAAGCTTTCGACCGGGTGTGGCACGATGGCTTGCTTTTCAAGCTCAAAACCTATTTACCCCAATCCTTATACCTTGTCCTCAAATCCTATCTCTCAAATCGTTCCTTTCAAGTCCGTTGTGACACCGAATTCTCCACTTACTATCCAGTTGAGGCTGGTGTTCCACAAGGCAGTGTCTTGGGCCCAGTTCTCTACATCCTCTTCACTTCCGATATCCCTTCAAATCCCCATACATTTCTAGCTACATTTGCTGATGATACTGCCATTCTATCCTCCCACTCAGATCCTCAAATAGCATCTCTAAACCTAAAATCTCACCTCTCCTTGATTGAGCAGTGGTGCAACACCTGGCGCATCAATATCAATGAATCAAAATGCAAACATATCACTTTTACCCTGCGACGCAGATCCTGTCCGCCAATCCTTTTTAATTCAATTCGACTTTCCTACTCAGACACAGTCCGTTACCTTGGCTTCCTTCTTGACAAAAGACTAACTTGGAACCCACCTACCAGACTTAAAAGACAAGAACTTAACCGACGATATGGCCAGCTGTATAAATTACTAAGTAGGACATCCCATCTTTCGATTGAAAATAAACTTTTAATCTACAAGACCATACTGAAACCTATCTGGACCTACGGACTTGAACTGTGGGGAACTGCTAAACATTAGAATATCAAACGCATCCAATCCTTCCAGTTCAAAGTACTCAGAACATTAGTCAATGCCCCATATTATGTCACAAACAAGACCCTACACCATGACCTTAACATCCCATTTGTCCTCGACATCATCCCATTCAGATTCTCAAACTTTCACCAGAACCTTATCCATCATCCAAATCCTCTTGCTCAATCCCTATCCAGCTCCCTTCATCCCTACAATCCTCCACGAAGGTTAACACGGCAGTGGTCCAGAGATCTCTTGTAAATATGCTTCTGGAGTCCTGGCAATGGCCAGCATCTTCACTCATGTCCTGAGCGTCTGTGGCTCTAGTGCCCTCTTTCAGTCTCCACTGGCTTCTAATACTAGTGATGCGGCTGGAAAAGTGGCACTGGGATCTCCTAGAGTCTTGCTTTGCCTTCCACATGTGGGGGAAAAAGCCTGGCTCGGAGATTCCTGGGCGAATGTATATATTGTATATAGGTATGATTGTGTTTAGAAGTTTCTATTTTATGTTATTTGTTTACTTTTTTTTCTTTTATTTACTTTATTCATCAGTATTATTTATTTACTTTTTATATTTATATTTATTTCTCTATTATGTGTATATATTGTATGAATGAGAACTCTTAGTCCTAATACTTATAGCCCTCCAGCAGTGGCTGATTGTATTATTATCAAATAAATAGATTTAAAAAAAAAAAAAATGTGGTGATAAAAACTTCAATATGCAATAAAATAAAAACACACACTCGCTTTCCACTTAAATCGTAAGATAATTTGATCTTAAAATTGAGAGAAAAGGTGGCCTAGAAAAACGTTTGGCTGTTTGGTGTGACCTCAATTCTCAACATGTCAAAATAACAAGCTTATATAGGCCGTTCATCCCAGTATTTTGTAGGCCCTGTTTTTTCTCGATTTTGAGATCAAATTATATTAAAATTTCAAATAGAAAGCAATTGGGTACAGTCCGTGGTACAGATCCCTTTCTATCGAATTATTAACATCCGTCTGAAACTACGTAAATAGTTTCATCTTATCGTAACCTACAACTATTTTATTTACAAAAACTCTTGAAATTGGGTTTTTTCAATCTGGAGGAGGAGGCAAGTTTTTTCTATTTAATTAAGTACGAAAAACTCATTTGGATCGTAAGATAAATTGATCACAAAATCGATAAAAACGGTGGCCTACAAAAATATTGGGCCGTTTATCCTATATAACCTCTTTATTTTGAGAATTTGGGGTGTATGTCATGCCAAACTGCTCAGTATTTTTGAAGGCCACCTTTTTTCTCGACATTGTGATCAAATTATCTTACGATCCAAGTAGAAAGCAACTGTGTATTTACGAGTATTAGTGCCTAATTAAATAGACAAAGTTTGCTCCCCTCCAGATTGGAAACGCCCCGATTCCAAGATTTTTCGTAAATAAAATAGTTGTAGGTTACGATGAGATGAAACTATTTACGAAGTTTTAGGCGGATGTTTAGAATTCTATAAAAAGGGGTCTCCACGGCGGAGGGACTAATATTTAATATTCGTAGGAGCTCGCTGAATGTTTTTAGAAGGATATCTGTAAGTTATTTTTGAACAACTTAAAAATTGCAATGGCCTTTTCTATTAGAATGACCTACATATCAAACAAGAGACACGCATCTTTTATGTCCCTCCCGATACTACACATCTAGGCAGTTCAAAATGGAGAAAATCTTCTCCGATTGATATCTTTCAAATCCTCAGGAAGGATCAACCCAAAAGGGTCCTTAATAATGACCATTGCACAATCGTGCGTTAGAAAGTGGTCCGCCATATTTATAAAGGGAGTCTTTTGTCCGCCTATTTTCTATTCATCTTTCGCATATGTCGAGGCCTTACTTTCTACAGTCAACAGTACTTTCTTGACGAGTGGTACCCGGCGTTATGAAATTACTTTCTTCCACTTAGCAGAGGATGACTATGCAGTTAGCGAGGAGAAGAATATGGTAGAAGTACCTTTGGTCCCGTCCATACCTTACAGGCGCGATTAGTATGTTAGCGGGACACGCACGTAGCAAAGGGTTTTACTTTATACGTGGTAATAATTTCACCAACATACATACTATAATACACTGTACAATGTGTCTTCTCTATAACAAAAAAAAAAAAGAATTACTTTTAGGGATTTAATTTTTTTTTTTTTTGGCATTATAGACCATGTAGATCTTTTGCCGCCTTAACAAACCTGCTCCTTCTCTGCCTGTCTTGGGATATTTCTTTCCATCTATCTGAACGCAGCTCTGTTGCTTCTTTGTTGATTCTATCTATCCATTTGATTTTTGGCCTTCCATGTGGTCTTTTGCCTTATATTGAGGCATTCGTTGTTACTTAGAGGTTTCCAGATGGAACGCTACGAGCTACATGCTTCGCCCATCTTAACCTCCGTAGCTTCATATCATGGGATATAGATTAACCAATTTCTGTAAGTAGTTCTTTGTTGGTCATTTCAACTATTTATGCATGTTTAATGTTGTTGAATACTGTTTGGAACAGATTATAAGTCAAAGATTAAAAATATTATTATTTAATTGAAGTCGATAAGCAAGTTATTATTTTTGTTTTGGCTATTTCTTTCCATTTATCTACACGCAGCTCTCTTGCATCTTTGTTAATTCTATCTATCATCTGCTTTTTGGCCTTTTCTATTGAGGCATTCATTATTAAGTAGAGGCTTCCGGATGGATTGCTACGAGCAACATCCCCGCACATCTTAACCTCCGTGCCTTCATATCATGGGATATTGATTGACCAATTTCGGTAAGCATTTCTTCATTGGTCTTTCTTCTCCATGACTCTGATCCCAGATAGCTTCGCTTACCGTGCGGAAGATTTTTCTCTCAAATCTTTCAACACTTTTTTCAAGAGTGCTGGTTAATGTCCAGGTCTCACAGCCATATATAAGAACTGGCTTTATCGTAGCATTGTGCACTCCTAATTTGAGATTTATTCAGATTTTTTGAGGATTTCAATACCTTTGAGAGGGAGAAGAAAGTTTGCGTTGGTTATACGCTGGTCTATTTCTGCCCATTGGCCATTCATTGAGGTTGTTGTGGAGCCGAGGTAATTGAATTTTTCTACTCTCAGGAATGATTTTCCTTCTACTTAGATCCTGTTATTGGGGTGGAATTTTGGGCTTATTATCATATATTTAATTATATCTTCATTTACTTGTAGGGCGATCTACTCTGCCTCTCTTATCTATATTTATAATAATAATTTTTTTTTTTCCTATCCAAACGGAGTTTTCCAATTCCAAAAAATCAACACCAGACACAATTCTTACATCTACAGTCTCCTACAGTTTAAACCCGTGGTCCACTCCCAGAAAACAAGATCCCGTGTTTCCGACCTTTATACCCCTTCCCATAGAACTAAGACGTTTGAATATTCCTTTATTTCCCGATCCACAGCCTTCTGGAATTCCTTGCCATCTGAAATCCGCCATGCCTCCTCCTTGTCCTCATTTAAATATCATCTCTACCAATTCCTTCTCACATCCCAAAATGACGTTATACAATAAAGTAAATATTGTGAAACAGATTTTGACTGAGGTGAATGGTTGATAAAATTTATTGAGCCTTAATTTTAAAAATCAACCCATGCTTATTTTATTTTATTTTTTTATTTTCATTTAATATTGTATATATTCTTTAATATTGATTAATGTAATATTGGCCAGATGTAGCTTTTATTTTTTTGTTCATATCTGTTATTCATAAGGGACTTTGCCCCAGAATAAAGTTTACTTTCTATCTATCTATTCTATCTATCTAAATTATTTTCTTTATATATTATTTTTTATGTATTTTTTTTCTTCTCTTTTGAGTATGAAACAGAATTTCGATCACATCTCACAAAGCAGTGTGAGAAGGTATAATTTTTTATTGTTTTTGTAACCTTTTATCTTTTCTATTCATAACAGTGTATTATTTTGTAGTGTATTTTATTTTATTTAAAAGTATTTTATTTTTTACTTATCTTCTGCACTCTCTTCTCTCTGTGGATATGTATATATATATGTATGTGTTTGTATTTTCTTTATCTGCTCGTAATCTATTGCGTCATAGTTAGATCACCGTACTTGTCTACTTTTTCACAATACCTTCACATGTTTTCACTTAAACGTCTTAAGGAACATATATAAATCATTTATTTACTCTTGTTATTTTCTTTTATTCTTATTCTGATTTTTTTAATTTTTTTATTATATCGTAGCACTAAAATTTCTTACCTATAAAACTTATTTAGCATTTCTTTCCAATTTTATTTAGTTATAAGTATGTTGTTTTTTGTACCAATATTATAATATTGTAACCGTTGTACCCATCTGCTTTCCTTAATATACCCTCCAAAACTATGTATATACTCATTTTATTACTTAGATTGTAGTTACTCTTTATTATAATAGGTCATCTGGCCAGATTTATTGTCAATTGGTTTAAACAATATTGTTATTCTCAAAGGACCTGGTCCCAGAATAAAGATGATTTTCTTTTTCTATTTCTGATTTGGACTATTTTCGTTGAAAATTTTCACGATCGCAATACTTTCCTTTACTATATATTAAATACATAGATAAGTGAAAGTAAGACAACTAAAAATCGACAGCAGCGGCTGAAGTAACGATTTTCTTGAAACTCATATTTTCTAATCTCAAGAGCGGAAGAGAGATCTATGGGTAGCACTTTCACGTATTTATATCGCACCATGAGATTTATTTATTTTATAGCATTTTCACCGCTCATAATTGTAGCTCTTGACAACCATGAAATTGCAAATAAAACGAGAAATGAAATAATTTTGTTCTTAACTGGAAATCCAATCGCAATAATCGATTTTTTCATTAAAAGTAAGGAAAAGCATAGAAAGTAAGAAAGAAAGTAACAAACAAAGAATATATCAGGAACAAAACGTTTCAAATCCAAATACTAAGCGGTAATATTTTTTAAAGCAATAAATAAAAATGAATGAAATTCATACCTGCTTAATTATTTATTAATCAAATCCTAATTTTCCCCCATATTTGGGCTAAATCGAAACTAGAATAAAAATAAAAACCCAATTTTAATCCTCCAATATGGGATAAGAAACAGCAAAACCAGTGTTTGAGTCAGCAGTTGAACATTACCAGTATATATCCTGCCCTGTTACAAAACGTCTGAATATGACTCCGTGGTACAGACCCCTTTTTATCGAATAATTAACATCCGCCTGAAACTTCATAAATAGTTTCGTCTCATCGTAACCTACAACTATTTTATTTACAAAAACTCTTGCAATTGGAGTGTTTTCAATCTTGAGGGGGGAGGGAGAGGGCAAACTTTGTCTATTTAATTAGGTACTAAGAACTCGAAAATGCACATTTGATTTCTACTTGGATCGTAAGATAATTTGATTACAAAATAGAGAATAAAGGTGGCCTTCAAAAATATTGAGCCGTTTAGCGTGGACCTACACCCCCAAAATAACGAAGTTCTATAGGAAAAATGATCCAATATTTTTGTAGATCACCTCTTTTTATCTAGTTTTTGATCAAATTATCTGTCCATCAAATTTGTCTATCTGTATTTACGAGTTTTTAGTACTTAATTAAATAGACAAAGTTTGCCGATCTCCAGATTGAAAACGCTCCAATTCCAAGAGTTTTCGTAGAGAAAATTATTGTAGGTTACGATGAGATGAAATTATTTACGAAGTTACGGGCGGATGTTAATAATTCGATAAAAAGGGGTCTGTACCCCACGGACTATTACTATCATCACACATTTTATAGTTCGAGAGCACGTGCAAAAGATTTACATTGTCCGAAGAAACCTTTGAAAGATTTTTTTTGGATATTCATAACATTAATTTTTAAAAATGAGGATCTGCCAATTGTATCATGCCTACATCGTGGAAAATAGCGGCTGATTTAAAGAACATCAGACCAGCTACTTGAGGATCGAAATAGGAAAATTTATTGCAAAAAATATGGGATTTTTTTTTTATCAGTCTATATATATGGATTTAAACATTTAAAAACGAAATTGCTAACGTGAGTTACGAAGGGAAAACTTTTTACAGCCAAAAACGTCAGATTTTTTCGATCTTTGTTTGTTTTTTCACCTATACTATCTTAACGGTGTATCGAAGGGAAAACCGTACTCTTTATGAAATTACAGAACGTTAAATTTTGCGTCGAACGATTACCTAAACTTAATAATTTGGTTAGGTGGTATGGTCGATAACCACGGGCAATGAACGCTGATGTTTACCGATTTTGTCAAAAACTGTGACAGATTACTATAAATAGCCCTGCAGCTAGGAAATGAATTTTCTAAGAGAAAACACTTATAGCATATAAGTTGTGGAACATCAAATTCCCAGTCCACTGAGTACCAACAGTCGCTTAATTTGTTTGAAATCGGTAATCTCCTGATCGCTGGAAATTGGTGATGATATCTGTGATTTTAAATATTTCAACAGTAATAGACTCAGCTATTCTTGTTCATAGTCTGCAATATCCAGTATATGATTATTTTTACAATATACCGATGATGTAATCTCTACATTTTTTTGTTTTTTCTTCATATTTTATATTAGGGATGTGTTAAATAGGGCTTTCTTTATTTTCTTAGTAATGTCCAATCATTCACCAAGAATGAATAAGACGCTATAAAGAAGTAGAAAACATAAAAGCACATATAATAAAAATATTTTATAAATTTAAAACTCAGAGAGATTTCATTTAATATTTTAGAATCAATATGGAAACACGGTACGCTTCAGTTTCATAGTTTGAGGATCGTGTTTACTGATTACTGAACAATGTACTGACAGACTTTTTGACTTTCTAAGAAGGACAGAAATATATTCCAAAATTTAACATTTAACCATTGACGTAAGGCGATAATGACCCTGGTGGTTGACGCCGTTATAAAATAAAAAATAAAAAAGGATCGTGTTAGATATTCGAGAAGTTAATTAGTAAGGTTATATTGTGGTAAGCAAATAAGTTCAAATCGAAATCACGAAAACGTGAAAGAATAACGAAGTAATGCAAATAAAATTTTCTTTTGATTTAACGGCACACAAGCAATAAGATTTTTTTTTTTGTTTAACCAATAAACAAATAATAAAAACTTTAAATTCATAGAGTCTACATTTGTTTAAGTATGGATATGTACTTTGTTATTTAAGTTTATTATTGTTAAGGTGCGTTTAGACATTTTATAAACCATGGAAAATATAATTATCTAACTTGATTAATAGCAACTTTAGCGCTAAGCCCCATACCATCAGCTGATGCAAAACATCAAAAACAAGAAACAAAAAGACTAGCATAGTGGAAAAAACATTTGATTATTTATGTTTTCCAAAATTTGTTGTCTAAACCTTTACATTATCCACCACTGCGACCAAAACTGGATTCAGCATTTAATTTTTTGGGAGATATATTGTTATTTTTAACACTAACATATATTGTTTTGTTTTTTTAAGTAGAAACTTTTTTAGGCACGTTTTGCACTTATGGAGAGTGAACTTGATTGATCCGTCAGATTTTCGAAGTGTTAACGCTCATATGAAGTCGGCTAGAGTCGACTAATTGAAATGTTTTTACAGTATGTAGATTAAAATATCTCAGAAAGTAAAAGTCTGGCCTGCATACTTTAAGCCAGGCAAATATTCATCACTTCATCCTTTCTGCAATAGGCCATAATTCAAAATTGTTTCTTAACGCGACGCCGGAAACCAAATGATAACCAGTTTTATTGAAGATATGGATTAAAATATCTCAGAAACTAAAAATCTGGCCTGCACACTGTAAGCGAGGAGAAATGTTCAGCATTTGGTCCTCTTTGTAATGAGCCATTATTTATAATTTATATTTTATATTATTAATCTCGTCTTGTTGATGTTTTCACTTCTACCGTGTTGTCTTTTTTTTACACGTGCTTTAGTAACAGAAATATGAGTGTTATAATCAAAAAGGAAAACATATTACGTTTCATTTGCTCGGGTACTCATAAAACTAAATATAGACCAATAAAAAAAATTCATTTTTAATTTATTTTTTGGGAAGGGAGGAGAGAGGTCGTCCCGGATGTTTCTCTTGACTTCTTTAGTGACGATTATTGACAAATTCTGAGTACTAATTTTCACTTTACAGAAAATAGCTGAAATACATCCGTAGTGAAGATTCTTTAGGTTGAAAATTATATTTAATGATGATTGGATTTTAGTTGAGAAGAAGAGAAGGGAAAAAAATAAATAAAGTAACTGATGAATAAATAAAGTAGCCTTTCGTTTTTATTCTTTTCTTTGTCGATAGTCCTGCGAAAAAACATAATTTATTCTATATAAAGTTTGATCTATTTCACTCAATAATATTCTAAAAGAAGAGTTAAGAAATAAACCTATACCGTCATACATCCAGAATAAACAATATCGTTCAATCAAAATGGATTTTTTTCCAGCTATTGATTTATAATTCCAAAACAGTGCTTCCTAGAAAAAACGTTTTTATTTCAAAATTTTTAGAATAAGTAACCAACATTATAAATTTGGCACAGCAGGAGTGGCTATTTTCCCCAAGATCGACGGCGGAAGAACTATTGCTCTCCTCTTCTTAAAAATAGAGCAAGCAAAGGTAGAATAAGAAAAATCGTAGATTATATGCAATTACACTTCCTGCTGTCTGTTCTATGTTTTCCTCTTGTCATCGAAGTGATAAGTCTCAACAATTTTGACAAACCTCTTCCGGGCACCTATGTGATCCAGGATTATGTTCGGACACGATAGTCAAAATATGACAATGTTTACAAACTTTTCTTTATTCTTTGATTGATTTGGGTAAAAAATGAATTATTTACACAAGCTAAAAGTTTTAGCATCATAAAATTCACGCCTGCCAAATGCTATAGACAATTAATTAGAAACAATATCTTTTTAATTTTTCTTACACCACACTGCTAATGAAACGTTAACATTGGACTCCTTCCTCCCCCCCCAAAACCTCTCGATCGCTCTCACTGGTTTGTTATCGCAAGGAGAAATTATGCAGTGCCTTAAAGGACCTCCAAAGATGACGAAGCAGTAACAGCGACGATTTCACTGTACTTACGCAAACTGAATACTATTTTGATTTATGCACGAAAAGATTTATTCATCACAGGACTTCTAAATGTTATCACGGATAAACAATATGCCTAACGGGGGAGAAAATTAGGTACTTTCTCTGACAAATCTTTATTTTAGAAACGGCCTGTTTGATTTGGTTCAGAGTTCAAAGCGAATGAAAAAAATTCCAGTCTAAAGTTATTGAAAAAAATCTGGTGCACGCATCATACTACTTTCACTTTCCTCCCTCTTCTTAGCAAAAATAGGTATTTTCAGACAAAGCGGAAATGAAAGTAAAAATTATTTATTTATATTTCATAATGGGTATTTTTATTTGATTAATTACCCTTATATATAAATTTTTTAATTTTTATATCGCTGTAATCTAAACAATTAAATATTAAATAATACCAACTATAGCGCTTATGAAAATGAAAATGATTTTGATGAATGAGGTATCAGACGAAAGAGAATTTCACGGAGAAGGCCAATTTCAAAACTTAAAATACCATTACAAGTCATTAAAAAAATTGTGAGGATTCAAAAGTTGACGGTCCCAAACGGCATTAAATGGTGTTTTAAAGACTTCAACGGAGATATCAAAAATGAGTTTTAAAGATCTGAAATGTATCATTTTCGATATAAACCTTAATTCTTGCCGAAAGCCTCTATGGTTGCCATGGGATACAATAGCATTATCAGGTTTTAAAAAATTAAAATATTGCTATTTATGACAGTCTTCTACAAAATGATAAGGTAAATGGAGGAGAATAGATCTATGATCTCTGCATGATATTTTTAATAAATTAAAAAAATATATCGAAATATGGCTTCGATAATCTCAGTAATATACTTCTATAGTCTTACTAAGTGAGTGAACTTCAAATCAAGACTATTTCGCAAAAAACGAAAAGGTCTAGCGCGAGTACAACAGTGGATTCTTCCTTACAATAACCAATTTCCATAATGTAGCAGATTGTTATCCTACTAAATACAAAAAAAAAGTAGTACTAAAAACTCATGAATACCCATTTGCTTTCCTCTCGAATCGTTAGAAAATTTAATCATAAAATCCATGAAAAAGTGGCCTATCAAAATATAAGAACTTTTGGCGTGATATCTACCTAACATTCAAAATAACTAGAATATTTAAGCCCAACATTCAAAATATATGTGTAACTTTTTCTCGATTTTGTGATTAAGTTACCTAACAGTTTAAGTGGAAAGAAAATGGGTGTTCATGAATTTTTAAAACATTTTCGTTGATAAAGAAGTATTTTTTTGTTATTTTTTAGCTTTAAGACTTGTAAAAGCAAGTCCTATTTTGCCAGTAAAATATTTTAATTGTCATAGTAAGATGAAATTACACTAGTTATTTATTAATTATTTATAGATAGATGATCGCTGAATGTAACTAAATATTGAATTTAACTTATTTAGCACTTAAACTAGAAAGACTAATAGTTAAAAACTGAGGTGACAGTAGTTTCATAACAATTAAATGAGAATAAGAGGCGACTTTTATTATATAACTGCTTTTATGTCATTCAAAAACTTTATCAATTCACGGGCGTTATCTTTATTCATCGACCGAAGAAAGTTAGCTCCATCATCCGTAGTTTGCGATCCTAAACTAATTCTTCTTCGCTTCTCGAATCTTTTGCACTTGAAGGCAATGTGTCTTGGATCCTTCAGGCATTGGCATGTTGGGCAGTGACCACTCTCAGCGATACCCATTAGATTTAGATATTTATTAGTTCTACCGTGATTTATCCTAAGCCTGGTTATAGCTATAAAAGTTATAGCTTACGAAGCCATACACGAAGGTTTAGACAGATGTTAATAATTTGATAAAAAGAGATCTGTATCGCGTATTATTAATTTATTCATTTAATGGAGAAGAGTGGACGCCAATCAAAACTTGTGAGGTACAAAGAAAGTGAGGTACCCACGAAACAACTCAAACTTTTTCTACAAAAACATTTGTAGAAGAATTCATGATTTCTATTTTACTTTTATAATGACGTGTCGTATACTTTACACAGAACCAAACATTTTTTTTTATCATATATTACATCACAGTGATAGCGTAGATTTCGAATCATGTTAAAACTCATAGTTTCTCCAAGAGAGAAAGATTCCGTCTGTTATGCGTGAGCAGTCAAGAAAACAAGAAAAAAATATATAAGATAAATAATACAAAATAAGAGTAGAAAAATGTCATAACAGACAAGGCCTTTCTAGGAAAAAAGCTTTTCTTGCGGTCCCTTCTGTGCCTCACTCTTTCGTAACACAGTTTTTCTCGCTCCAGGAAAATCCACTTTCCCTTTCAGCTTGGCACAGTTCGCCGAGATTTACCACAAGGAACAACTTGGGACGACAAGATCTGGCGAATATTCGGACTTGGAATAGTTTTCGTCCAATGATAAGTAAGTAATTCATTAACAGATAATAAATTAAATAAATGGGTCATACCGCCAAAGAGTATGCAAATTGTTTATTTACATATTGACACATTTACATTGAATGATAATGTTAACACGATATATGCTTTTCATCAGCCTAAAATATACGAGTATTTATTACTGGAGTTTATTTAAAATTTAATATGTGATGTCATAATTGTTCGTAATATTTGGGTATTTTAGTTTTAGATTTTGACTATCAGAAATTAGCTGACAATATAGATAATAATGATATATCAGATTTGTGTAGCAGTTTTCTCGTCTGGCTTGATTTAAATACTTAGGTTGTTTATAACGGAGATCTCTCATCCAGCGTCTTTTTAGTCTCATCCTCATATCCAGGGGTGTGAGATGCATAGATAGATAGGCAAATGCTACTCTGAGCACCGAGTACTAAGTATTTTACTCAAATTGAATCACTATTGGGAATTCAATCACTACTTCCATTCAATCAGTAAATAAATTCTTTGGTACTCAAAAAAGGTTAGTATTTGAATAAAATACTTCACACCAAGTAGTCAAAGTAGCATTTGCAGATCTCTGGTTAGATGTATTCAAGTCCATTACAAAATTGTTTTTAATAATAAGACTTGCTATCTTCTATCGAAGTGACTGCTGTGTCCGTTAAATTTATTTGGTTATTGCCAACATAAACTGGACGACAGATATTTTTTCGACGAGTAAATGATATATTTTAGGATTTAACACCATTTAGTCGAATTTTCCATAGTTCGAACCATTCTTGTAATTTGAGTAAGTGATGTAAAGTTAGTAGGATCTGTGCAGGATCTTGGTTTTTTGTGATAATTGTATCGTCAACAATAGTAGGTGTTAATGGAAAATTTTTATAAAGTACGTTGTAAATGTATATAATATAAGGTAGTTAAAAATAAAAAAAATAAAGTTAGTTAAATTTTGTTTTTAACCGATTATAATATAATTGAAATTTTATTTGTTATTTTTTTTGACAATTTAGAATTAAAACTTTTCTCATGGACTTTTTCAATTATATGTTTTATAGAATTTTTTTTTAAAGTTTAAAGTTTGTTTAAATCGATTCATTTCACCAAAAAGAAAATTTAAAAAATGGTAATTATGCAGTAAATTCTAAATATGAGAACCAGGCAATTCGTCCAAAATGATAGTATCTATAGTATAAGCACAATTATTTCTTATTTCAGGTAACTGTTTTAAATTCTCAAATATATAAAAACCAAACTTTTACTTTAAACTCAAAACGTTATTAACTAAAGAGGTCTTTAAAATTTTTGTGATTTAAAGCACACATTGTTTTTTTTTTTTATGTTAGAAATAATGACATGAACAGACTTGAAGAGAAACTGCCCAGTGGTAGCACTTCCTATTTAATTCTAGGTAAGATGATCACGAGGCCATCTTCTTTTCAGACGCCTAGGGGGATTATCAGGAATCGAAGAAGAAGCAAGGCTGGAAACAAGTTGATTCGGATGGGACTGGAGTTTATCATGAAAGGATAGGTATCTGGCTCGGGCTAAATCAGCGGCATGTGGAACATTTAAGTCTTTATGAATGGTTTTATTTGTGACAAAATATGTGGCATTAGGGATTTTACGAAGGATTTTTGATTTTGGATATAATAGGAATTCGATGGTTTGGTAGAGCCCCAAAGCTTAACTCCGTATGTCCATATAGGTCTTATTATGGTTAAGTAGATGAGTCTTTTGTAATTAATTGAAAGTTTAGAGCGTTTGTCTAGTAAGTGTTGGAGCAGTCGAAAACGTATTATGTTTATTTAAATATAACAAACCCAATGCGATAAATAACTCACTTCACTGACAAAGATAAATATTGAGACAATGACAGTGATAAGAAAAATTGAATTTTCTTAAGATTTAGTGGTATCTCGAAGAGGAAAGTTGTCCCCCCCCCCTTAGAAAAGAAAATTTAGTCAGGTACAACACTGTACAACAGTACAGCTGCAAACCGAGTACTGTTACATATTATCCTCAACACTGTAATTACTTGAAGTGTGTTCACAGAACCATGTCGCCCCAGCCTGGTTGTTAGCTACGGACTGAAACAAGTTGGAAATAAAACCACATCACAATTACCTGGCAATAAGGATTTAATTGATGTTTTCCACGTGCTCAACAAGAGCCTTGTAAAATGTGATTAGTAATAATGAAAAAATAATTATTAGGATAAAAAAATATTCACAATTCCTTGACATTGATATGTATATTAAAATCTCATTCGATCCAGCACTGTAATTCTTCATATAGATCACTAGTTGGCCCGTGCGAAAAATTCGCAAGAAATTTTGTTTAGTAAAACAGTATGGAAATAAGTGGTCCCTATGTATTATGTAAGGAAGGAATTAATATTTTTTCCTTAGTCGATAACAATATTCCCTTAAACATAATAGACCAAAATATTTGTACAAATTGCTTTCCTAGGACATATTTTTAAACGCTGATTGGAAAGATAATAAAAGTAATAAAGACAAAATAATGCCCCGATCGTAGGATATTCTAAATTATTAAAAAAAAAAAATAAAATGTAAGAACAACCAAATATCTTTAAGAAAGAATAAAGTTAATATAAAAACCAGAAAAAAAAATGTAGTAGACTATTCTACTCCTAAATGCAATATCTTTAAACAGGACATTATTAAGTATGCTAAAAATAATGGACTGTATCTTTGTTAATAATTGTCCAAATTTTACTATTTTTTGTTTGTTTTGTAGGTAA
The DNA here is from genome assembly GCA_928085145.1 of Nezara viridula. Taxonomy (NCBI): domain Eukaryota; kingdom Metazoa; phylum Arthropoda; class Insecta; order Hemiptera; family Pentatomidae; genus Nezara; species Nezara viridula. The sequence goes on along the minus strand of OV725080.1, from coordinate 147,062,809 downwards.
TTGAGTAATCTTTCTAACTATCATAGGTACAATCCAGAAAAAAAATGCATTATTAAGTATACCAAAACTAATAAACTATCTTTGTTAATAATTGTCCGATTTTTACGATCAAGATCTTCAAGGCGGTATAAATAACTTTTTGATTTAACCTGTCTATAGAGAATAAATATATAAAAACTCCTAACAGGTGTTTATTTTATAACTTGAGTTCTAAATTACTTAAGAAGTTTGTGTTATATCGTGTAGTTGTAAGGCTCTATATCCCTGCAAAATTCTGTGTGAGTCCAATGTAATGTAGATAATTTTTTTAAGGCACTGGGTTGTTTTCAATACTTATAGTTGGGCATAAGGCTTTCCTAAGAGACTTAAACTTACATGAGTGGATTTGCTGCCATTTATTTTAAATTTTCATTTTTCGAACCACGTGTCTAGAAAGAATTGCAGTGTCGTCAGCAAATTAATAGATGGTGGTGCTAGGATGCTCAGGGATATCAGAGGTGATTAGAGAATAGAGGATTGGGCTTAAGATGATACCTTGTGGTACGCCAATGTGCTTAGTAGTGTTGCCCAAATGCGAGATTAAGAGGAGTCTTTGTCTTGCGCAAGAGTCTCGCATTTACCTATTAGCTTATTATGATAGAGATCTACTGTAATTTTTTAGATAGGAGAAACCTAACTAAGCCCGAATGAAAAATTAGAGGAGTTAAATGCAAAAGTATCTTGGTTATACCAATTATTTACACATAGTAACTAAGATTGTCAAGTATTAGTAACTATTTTGCCTTAATTTTTATTCCAAAAATCGATTTTTTTTACCAGTCCTGGTCTTGGTCTTGCAACAGTTAGGCGACCTTGGTCTCGGTCTTGCAAAGTCCAAGACCAAGACCGATTTTGTGCAACACTACTAGTTGGCCCGTGCGAAAATTTTGTTTAGTGAAGAAATAGCAAAACAATATGGAAATAAGTAATTCCTATGTATTATGTAAGTAAGGAATTAATATTTTTTCCTTAGTCGATTACAATATTCCATTAAACATTATAGATCAAAATATTTGTACAAATTGCTTTGCTAGGACCTATTTTTAAACGCTGACTGGAAAGATAATAAAAGTAATAAAGACAAAATAATGCCCCGATCATAGGATATTCTAAATTATTAAAAAAAATAAAATGTAAGAACAACCAAATGTCTTTAAGAAATAATAAAGTTAATATAAAAACCAGGAAAAAAAATGTAGTAGACTATTCTACTCCTAAATGCAATATCTTTAAACAGAAGACATTATTAAGTATACCAAAACTAATGGACTGTATCTTTGTTAATAATTGTCCGATTTTTACGATTTTTTTTGTTTTGTAGGTAATTGAGTAATCTTTCTAACTATCATAGGTACAATCCAGAAAAAAAAATGCATTATTAAGTATACCAAAACTAATAGACTATCTTTATTAATAATTGTCGGATTTTTACGATCAAGATCTTCAAAGCGGTATAAATAACTTTTTGTTTCAACCTGTCTATAGAGAATAAATATATAAAAACTACTAACAGGTTTTTATTTTATAACTTGAGTTCTAAATTACTTAGGAAGACGCAGTTTGTGTCATATCGTGTAGTTTATAAGGTCCTATATCCCTGCAAAATTTCGCATGAACAGATGGAAGAATATTGAAGTTATAAAACTTTTGCGATTTTCGAAATAAAATAAAATTTGACTGATCACCACAACTATCCGTCTTTTCATTATTCACTACAGTCAACCATCAACCCTCAATTATGTAATAAATAATTAAAATATTCCAAATTTTCAAGTATGGTCTAAGAAAAAAAATTATAAAAATTATTTATAATCCTTATTGTGATAACTTGCAGTAATTAAAAAACAAAGCCTTAATTTTCTCAAATACCAACAATTAACAAGCAAAGTTTCTCCTCTAACTAGAATTGAAAAAGGTAAGAAGACGTAAATGCAGTCCAGAAAGTATCTCACACATAATGTCTAAAATAAATATGTATTTTTATTCATTAAACAGGGTAAAAAAAAATTAAAAGTTCTCAGTTATTCTGGTTTCTGATGGTTTATCATTACAGTTTTAGTAAATCATACTAAAAACGTCAAAGCACTTTATAAAATATTCGAAAAACTGTCTCGGTAACAAAATAGGGTATTTTATTCCTTTCATCATTAGAGCTGGTTTTTCGTTTTGAAGTTGGCACGTCTAGATGGCTAAGTTTTCCCTGTTTTCTCCCACAGTTTAGAAAACGTTTTCCTCCGTTGAATGATATGCTCAGGGAAATTTAACCGAATCTGAGATCTCTCAAGCTTGCTTTTTACCTCGACCAGAAGAAACAAGATGGAGAGAAATCGGTGAATGGTTCTTCTTCAGGTGCCAAGAACTGCTAGTAACGGTTCAAGATGCACTGAGTATTTGATGGATGATAGTCATTGCTGGAGATGGAGATGAATATACTTCAAGTTTCCTTGTTCAAATAGACTCAATTGATCCAAATATGTTAGTAATCAACTATAGAATACTACTAATCAAATAAATTTGACTACTAATCACCGCTCAAGAAATATGTGCAAATGTTTAATTCGAAATGAAAGTACGAGAAGCCTCAAATATTTAAAATTTATCGGTGAATTTGCTGGGATTTATTGGAAATTAAATAGACGTACTAACAAATTGTTTAATATGATAATTTTCTCGGTAAACTTCTGATGTAGAAACGTTGGTAAAATATGGATATACCGAAGAATCAATATTATGTATATCATTATTTTATTTTCCTATATCGATGTTAAAATATTAAAATTAAATTAAATACTATAAACGATATTTTTCTAACAAAAATGATTAACAATTGTGGGTTGATGGTTGACTGTAGTGAATAATTGAAGAGAAGTATTAGTAATCACCGAGATGATACGTAGAAATGTCGGGAAAATATTAATATTTATAATAATATTAATACAAAACTTAGATTATATTATTATAATATTTGTATACAACCCAATGTGGGCAGCATCCCATGTAGATATTTTTATTATTTTTGAAAAAAAAGAAGGTTGGAGTGATCAGTCAAAATGAAAATACGAAAAATAAAGAATTATATTTATTTTCACATTCACCGACGTTTCGGCCCGAAGTTCAGGCCTTCATCAAGGCTAAGAAAAGAACCAGATAACAATAGATATGCAAAAAATTATAAACATTAAATAATAAAGAATCAAAATTAAAAAATGTAGGTAAAAAAACTTAAAAGTAAAATGAAGTAGATAGAGTGAACATTAAAGTAAAATAAAGTAGAAAGAATAATAACAGTAATAGAGAACTAAGAAATAAATATTAATAAGGGTAACAGAGCACGGATCACTGAAATAAACATAATCAAAATAACGTAACATAAGAAATGAAAAATGGTGATCTTACTGTTTTACATTTACTGTCAATTGTTTTACATTTTAGTTTAAGATTACCATTTTTCATTTCTTATGTTATCTTATTTTGATTTTGTTTATTTCATTGGTCCGTGCTTTGTTGCCGTTATTATTTAATGTTCTCTCTATCAACTTCATTTTACTTTAAGTTTTTTCTACCTACATTTTTTAGTCTATACCTTTCACATTTTTAAATTTTAAATCTTTATTATTCAATGTTTATAGTTTCTCATACTTATTGTTATCTGGTTCTTTTCTTAGCCCTGATGAAGCCCTGAACATCGGGCTGAAACGTCGGCGAATGTGAAAATAAATATAATTACTTATTTTTACTATTTTTATTTTGACTGATCACTCCAACCTTCCTTCTTTTCAAAATTATTAACAATATATACATGGGATGCAGCCCACATTGGGTTGTATACAAATCTTATAATACTATAATCTCATATTATATATTAATGTTAATATAAATATTAATATTTTCCCGAAATTTCCAGGTATCATCTTGGTGATTACTATTACATAGTTTTTGTTATAGTCCGCAGTATAGACCTCTTTTTATCGATTATTAACAATCTTCTAAAACTTCGTGAATGTAAAACTTTTTTAAGGTAAAAATTTAAATAAATAAAAAACTCATCAGCACCCGGTTGCTTTCCACCTGAATCGTAGTTTTGATCATAAAATCAAGAAAAAAGGTGGACTACAAAAATATTGGGCTGTTTAGCAAATATAATCTGGTTGGGTTTTGACATGTTAGGAGTTTTATTTTTATAGGTATCTTTTTTCTTCATTTCTTGATCAAGATATCTTACAATTATATAGAAAAGCAAATGGGTTTGTATGCGTTTTTAGTACCTCATTATATTACAATGTTTATAGGTATCCAGATTGAAAACACCCCATTTCCTAAAATTTTCGTAACTAAAAAAAGTTTTAGGTTACTACAAGATCATTAACGATGTTTTAGACGAGTGTTAATAATTCGATGAAAAGGGGTCTGTACCGCGAAGTATTACTTAAAGATATATACAAACTTGTTTTCTCTTTTTATTTTAGGTCATGAGCTACATACCCAAGTTTAAATCATTTAATATTGATTTTTCTAATAAGACTGTTTTCTCCTTGTTCCTGAGATATTATTGTTTTACATTAATTCAGTTGGTTGAAAAGGTGTTAAGGAGGTTATGATTGGACGAGAAATGGACCAATAGTGAGAGCTCTCTTTCAATATGCTTCCATTAATGGCTAAAATTAATGAATGAATTATGAAGATAATTGATTCCGGCTACTGACTACCGTTAGGCTAACAATATGAAAGAAAGGCGACACTCTCAGTCAGCCAACTTAAACTATAACAGCTGATCGAGCCCTACTTGAAAGATCATAATAATACTATTAATAAAAATTTTATTATTAATTAATAAAATTAATAATAAAATAAAATAATACAACGCATCATAAAAAATAGAAATCAATTGTTACTTTATCGATATATATAATCGACAAAAGAAACAAAAATTAGTTTAAATCTTCATTAAAGTTTGGAACCAACATGTTTACGAGTTTCAATAAGCTGTATCTTTTCTAAAAATTGTCCGATTTCAAAGATTATTTTTCCTTTTGTAGGGACTTTAATAATCGTTTATATAATCATGGGCATAACCAAGAGAAAAGTGTGTAATTTTTGAGTTATTCTCAAATAAAGTTTGTTTTCTTTTATAAATTGTTTGTCTAAATTTTCGGGATGATTGGACTATTTTGCCCGCCTGAAGGAGAAGGAAGCCTTCGAAATTGCTGACTCAATCTTGAGATTTGGTGAACAATTAACGATGATATGGCTTGCCAATCAAAAACACCATCGATGAATAATATAAACTCCTCCTCTCTCGATCATAGAGACCTCGAGTCGACGAAATGAGACATATATTCAATGGCAGTGATACAATTAACGTAAGGTTGTCTTGATGCGAACCCTATGCCTTGAGTTATCTCGAAAATAGTACGTTTTGGAGCTTAAAAACGCAGGATTCGATATTTCCGAAGGAATATAAGGTCCCATTTGTCCCGTATCGATCTACAGACCTACCACCGTTCCAGTATTGAAGCCTAGCAAAATTTTGTTTAGACTTTATTTATTTTAGAAAGAAAAACAAAACTGGAGAATACGATTCGCTAACCCCCCCGTGAAATTCTGAATCCAACGGTACCCCATTCATGGTATTTGAGCATGACAGGAGCTTATATTTGGTATAAAATCGATTTCGAACCTTACTGCACTAATATATGTGGGATAGATAGCGCTGCCACCCAATAAGAGTTGGAGTTGTAATAATTTCATCGATTCTTATTGGAAAGTCTTTAATGACATGAAAGTAACAACAATTTTAAAGTAAGTTTCTCTTGAATTTTATTCCTTTTAGAGATTGGAGACGCCATGTAGATTATTTCATCTTTATATGATGGAAGTGATTGTTGTCTGTTCAGCCAAGCAAATTCATGTTGTGTTTTAACGATGCCTATTTGCCATGATAATTCGTCATAAGATATTAAGCTAGAAGAGACAGCCGGAGAAAGTACGAAGGGAAAGCAAAATCGTCAATTTGCAATGTCATCCTTCCTCCTCACCATTAAAAGGCAAGTGGTCTCCATTTTAAGCACCATATGACCTGAAGTCATGAAGGCTAAGCGTGTCAAAGCGTAAACTCTAACATTCTCGAATCTAGCGATGCAGATTCGAATACGGCCTAGGCGGGTTGAAATTTATTTCGTGGAGGACCGATGGAGTGAATCTCGACATTACTACTATGGTCAGAAAAGATTCGGTTATACCTCTATAATAACTCCCACGTTACTATAGAGGTATATATATATATATACATAAATATATATACATATTTATAGTTACGAAAATTCTCGGAAATGGGGTGTTATAAATCTGCAGACCGATAAACATTGTCATTTAATGAGATACTAAAAACACCCATTTGCTTTTCTATATAATTGTAAGATATCTTGATCAAGAAATTAAGAGAAAGATACCTATTAAAAGAAAACTCCCAACATATCAAAACCCAACCAGATTACATTGGATAAATAGGCCAATATTTTTGTAGGCCACCTTTTTTTCTCGATTTTATGATCAAACTTTCCTACAATGCAGGTGGAAAGCCAACGGGTGCTGATGAGTTTATATATATATATGAACAGCCTACCTTTAAATTCGTATGAAACTGAAATGTATATGGCTGGGATGTTACAGCAACTTTTTTGTTAGGAATCAGCTAACCGAAAGTGACTATTTTTCATCGATTTAAAATATTTTTATAATTATTTAAAAACAGCTCTAACGGTTTTGATTAAACTCATATAAATTTACAATTCTGATAGAGATTAAATAGAATGGATTTTCAAAATGGTTTCCTCTAAAGTAGGTTTAATATGTTTATTTGAAATAATTAGCAGATTTACGTGGTTAGTAATAACATGAAATATAAACTATGATATAATTTGAAAACTAACAATAGGAAAAGAAAAATTATGTCAGAAAAAATGTCTGAAAATAAGTGAAGAAATATATATATGTATTATATATGGTTGGAAAGCTAAATAGTTTTGAAAATTAATATATAGCAAAATCAATTCGTCAAAATATTTAATCGTAAAAATATACCTTCCTAGTCTAAAGATTTTTCTCTATCCGACAGAGCTCAGAAAACCTTTACAGTTCGAACTATCTTAGCAGGAATACCGCAAGGATCTATACTGGCTCCTTAGTTATACATTGTATACACACATGACGTACCAACTGGCCTCAACACATTGAACCTACGTAGACAATATCAACAATTTTAACAATACACGACATTCAGAGACTTGTCTAAATGAATTTACAGGTAGAAGATGGTTTATACCAAAAAGTACGTTTTCCTTGGTTTAATTGAAGTAGATACTGCATACATTAAGGTATTTGAATTAAATGTAATTGATACAAAGAGATCTCTCAATCAGCACCTTGTATTGTTGCGCAGGTCGATCTTTGTCGTTTTCTGTATTATTATTAAAATACGTTTTTATAAAGAAATTGTGGAAATTAAACATTTGGAAAATGTTTTTTTTATCAATTATAATATTGGAATCACTACTGTATCAAGACTGCGTAGATTCCAATGTTTGGCGGCTATTGAAATGAAATGAAAATAAAAATATTTTTTATTATCCTGGGACTGTTGTCCTTATTATAGATACAGAATAAATACCTGTGTGGTCATACATACAATTAATTATTTACAATTCTCATTAAGATTAAAATATTGGAAAAAGGATAAAACAATAACACTAAAAACATATAGATATGTATAATAAAAACGTGAGAAAATAAAATAACATAAGTAAAGAAAGTAATTTTTGGAGGAGCTTTAAAAAGTTCTCTAATCTACTTTTCATGATCAATCGGGTTGGGAAAGAAGTAGGTACTTAAAAAGGAGAGATTTAAATGAGGAAACTGATTGCGCATGTCGGATATCGGGAGGGATGGTATTCCAGAAGGAGACGGCTTGAATTATAAGGGATTTGTCAAACGTCGCAGTTCGGTGAGGAGGTGGATAGAGGTCAGAGGTACGAGATCCAGTGGGAGGGGATTTAATGGAATATTTAAATTGTAGGCAGTGAAAAATATAGGAAGGCCGCTGAGTTCTGATGGCTTGGTATAGAAAGGTAGCAAGGAAGTACAGACGGCGGTTTAATGGATAGTCACTTCAACTTGGTGTAATACTGGGTTATATGCGCATCTCTTAAGATTCCGAAAACAAAACGTATTGGTATATTATATGTGTATATAATGCAATGGAGCAAGTATCAATCTTTGCAATATTCCTTCTAAGATAGTTCGAAATGAAAAGGATTTCTGAGTTCTGTCGGAAAGAGAAAACTCAGAAAACAACAGAATCTATACCAAAAAAAAAAAAAAAAAATGAATAATAGTTTTAAGAATTATTATTCATATATATATATATTTTTGGTCACACTTTATAACCTTGTACGAATTTATTAACTATAAATTAATTTTTCTACTTTATTAGTTATATATTAATACTTTTAGAGATGCTTTAGATGGGATGCCTAACCAGTATTAGACTCCCATTGGGTAACTAAGGAATGGAGGGAGGAGAGACAAATGTTACAGAAAGTGTTTTTTTTTTTTTAAATGTTACTCAATTCGGGTCTCGAAAGTCGAAATCGATTTTCGGAATCCTCGATCTTTCAATCAGCGAGATAATGGTCGCACGTTCCTACTGCCGAGATGAAGAGACATTGCAGAAAGGACTTGCTTTCCAACGCTCTTCGCCTTGTATCCTTCCTATTCGTATCCTTAAGGTACCAGCTTAACTGTATCAAGGATTAGCTTTTTCGGCCACAAAGCATTTCGATTACTGAACTACATCGTCACAGGTCATTCAGTTCCTGAAATGGGATTTTGCGATACCAAAAGATTTAAAAAGTTAATTTTTTTCCAATTTTGATTTAATAGCTGATGTAATAATTAGTTGATTATAAAAAAAAATCGTATTGTGGAGCCATAAATTCTTGGATAACAAAAAAAAAAAAAATTTAATAAACAAAAATAAGAAAGTAAACTTTTATTTTTTTCCTAATCACTATTCTTTAATGAATCGCCACGAATCGGGGTACAGAAACTTATCAATGAACAATTGACTCCTATTGTGCATCCTAACATCAGCTGGAGAAAGCTTAATTAGAGTTTAAAGTTTCACTTATCGTTAAGTTAAAGAAATTTTTCCACTCTTGAGAGAGTCTTAATATGTTAATGAATTTTTTCTAGCTGAGATCCATCAACATGATCTATTGGGGGAGGAGTAGAGGAATAATCCTTTTTCCTTTTCCATGGGAGGTTACGTACGTCGGGTCACCGATTTCTATGAAATTTTATTTGGTGATAATAGGTCAAAAAATATAAGACCCATGTCCGAGGGTTCTTGGCAATGCGCTCTAGGAACCGAGACAAAAATATTTTATAGAATTTATTAATTTTTTATGTTACTGTTTTCAGACTTTCTTCTGGATATATTTCTAAGTTGTTATTTATCAATCGATTTTTTTTTGTGTGTGTAAAATATGAAAAAACATGCATAATAAATTACAATTTCCGTAGATTTTAACGTAAGACGTTTTAAGAATAATAAGCTAAATAAATTTTTGTCTTAGAAGAAGTACCTCAAGGATCAATACTGGCTCCTTTTCTTTTCATTATATCTCCACATGACATCCGATCCCGCCTAGAAAAGTGAGAAATTAAAGTTTTTTGTTTTTTTTAAAATAAAAAGTGATAGCTAAAAAAAAATAAAGAAAAGGTCTGAATAAACGTATAAACCATAAATGTAAATAAGGAATGTATGAATGTTTTATAGGCTTGACAGTACAAAAGAATGGAGGATAAATTTCACTCAATAATTCCGTATATCCAATTTTTTTTCGTGGCTTATAATGGTTTTGCGCACCTCTACGATTCAGAGAATAGAATATTAGTTTAAAAGATGAGTTTGTATCAGAAATATTTTGATTTAACGATCTAAATTTTTTTCACAACCCCACCATTTTGATAAATTAAATTCTCTAACGAATTGTAAAAAATATTTATTATTTCATAAATTTGGGCTTTAATGAAACAATTACATGAATCACTTTCATATATTTTCCTGATCAGCTTAAATATGCATTGATTGATTTACATTAAAACATCTTAATTAAGTCATGTTTTCACTTCATAGTCATAAAAATGAGTGCATATTTTAATACAACAATTTAATCTTAAAAACTTATTTGAAAAAATAGAAATATTTGTCTTATATTTAAAAAATTCAAAAACCTTAATGGGGTTATTTGCAATGTCCGCCCGCTATCAAGAGAGTCATTCAAAAAGAATTCACAACAGCATTGTATACGTATTTGCCACCATATTATAGTAATAGAGCAATAGAGTGATATATACAGTTGTATCCAAGGACTACTCCACTGAGAGATTTTAGCAATATGAAGTACAAAAATTATTAGATTTTAGTAACCTACCATAATAGCTTATCTTTGTTTCGTAAAGTGCGAATTCAAGAAACATCTACAGATTACTTCTGAACAAAGTTTCCATTAATATATTCCTGTTGTATTAAGGTATGTTCTCGATAGATGAAGGAAGTCGTAAACATTACGACAGCCACTGTTTCGCAAAACAGCTGTTTGAAAGCTCCCAGCTGATGAAACACCATCTACCGGGGACAGATCTAAGAACCAGGCTCTGAGAAACACTTTCAGTATACATATAACCAGTACGTAAGTAAATTTAAGAATTTGTAGTCTATCCAGACAGCAGTGAATTTACTCAAAGAATACGAACGATCGTATCTGCAGTAAAATTATTAAAGGCCGTATGTGTTTTGAATAACAACAGAAGAATCAGCTGTTCATAAACGTTCGTTAAATATATTTTAAAACTATTTTTTACTCTGCATTATTTTTTATTAAGCGCACCAGAGTTGCCTATATCCCCAAAGAGAGTTGGTGCAAGCCCAACCTCTTCTTAAAAACGGTGCAAATGAAATTGAAATTACAAAAATTATAGTTTATTTTTTTCCTATGCTCCTTTGTTTGAAAGTTTTTTTCAATTAAAATATCACAAAAATATAGTTTCCTCTGATAATCCACAACGTTTAAAAATGCACCCCATTCCGAACATCCCTGATTCGCGATGGAAACAGAATGTAAATAATCTGGTACAAAATATTATTCATTCAAACTATAACCTGTTTTCAGAAAAAAATAGTGTTTTCTTAAAGTTAAACAACCATAATACAAAATTATTTTAATTATAAATTCAATTATGACAATTCAGTCCATTGTATATTAGTATATATTAGTATATCGAGATGAAAAAAAAAAAAAAAATAGCTTTCCATATAATTTATTTCATGTATAGAAATCCTACTTAGTTTCCATAGAAACTATTACAGTTACACTGTTCAGCATCAAAATCTTCCCTATAACAGAAATATTGTAGTTTTTTTGTTTTTTTTTATGTATACTGAATACGAATCCAAATTTAGAAAATGACTATCAAGTACCATTTTAAGTCGGTACCATTTTAAAATACTAAAAACTCGTAAATATCCATTTGCTTTCTACTTGGATCTTAAGATAAATTGATCACAAAGTCGATAAAAAAGGTGGCCTACAAAAATATTATGCCGTTTGGCGTGACCTATACCTCCCAATATTTTTTTAGGCCACCTTTTATATCGATTTTGGGATCAATTTATCTTAACATCCAAGTAGAAAGCAAATATGTATTTACGAATTTTTTAGTACCTAATTAAATAGACCAAGTTTGTCCCCCTCCAGATTGAAAACGCCCCAATGCCAAGAGTTTTCATAAATAAAATAGTTGTAGGTTACGATGGGATGAAAATATTTACGAAGTTTCAGGCGGATGTTAATAATTCGATAAAAAGGGGTCTGTACCACGGACTATACACAAACACAATTTTACAGACTGGACCAACACAGTGTATCCGTAATTACCACAAAATAAATTGTATCCGCTGTCCCAAAGTTACCCCACCTTACGGTATGCCATTTCAGTTTTGTTTTCAAAACAACTTCATTTTCCCAGAAATTGGTGCCTTTTTTTTTTTAACTTTTCGGGCTTCATGTCAAAATCAGCTCACATGAAAATGCAAAAAATCAGAACACAGTTCTCAAGGGAGTGAATTTTATTTTATTTTGTATAACAGTGTTATCAACTATTATTACAACAATAATTAAACTTTCGCCGGCTTCAATTGATGTGTCTGTTCCACGTTTTTCCTTGTTCGCTGTTTTGAAAGTTCCTACAATCTGAAAGTTCACAAAAATTCCAAAACCTGTAAAAATGTCCCTTCTTCGAAAACCATCACCTGGGCATACTTGAAAACACCGAAACGTCATGCTAATAAAGACTGGTGAAAAATAATATGAAGACCTTATTAATTCTACCTTAAACATTTAAATAAAACGAAAACTGGTTCTCATAGCAGGACAAAACATAGGACTAAATCTTTTTTTTTATTCGAAACTATCATTAACAACAACTGTGATTGATCACCGATATATAAAACTGTAGGTTCTGATTTTTAAAATTCATTAAAAATATTAATTAAATTATTATTTTCAATTCAATAAATTCGTTTAATTCATTCAGAAGTTCAGCCAATAAGAAACATGTCACCTAAACAATAAGATGATATAAATGTCCATTAGAGGAGGGGGGAGAGATCCAGAACTTCCTCGATGACTTTTCCAAAAACAGAACTGTTGGAGCATTCGGTCATCAGCGGCTGTAGCAGCAACATCTATGTATCAAGAAGTTTCAGTTTTATATTTTCATTCGTTTCTTTTTTTGTTTTAAAAGTATTTTATAAGTTTGTTAATTTTTCGTTTAACATGTGAGATATATGTTTCAGGTAAATAATTGCATCTCGTTCATGCACATTTGCGGCTTTCTAATGGCATCTGAAGTATAAAATAATTGGATAAACTTACTTTAATTTGATAGACAACGTAGACTCTCTAGATTTGATATAAAATTAAAAAAAAAAAAAAATAACATTCAAGTGTATTAAAGTAGATAATTCCAAGTATCTTTAGAGAGAAAAAATACTTGATTAAAAAATTATGCTACCGTTGTATATTGGTATAATAATATACCAAAATACTATTTTAATTAAGTCATATATTTAATATTTATTTACACATTTTTTTTTCTACTGTTGTGTTTTTCAATTTTACTTTTTCTGTTATTGTGTTCTCTTTTCTGATCGGCCATCTACGATATTATAACCGTATAAATTGATATATTTTATCTTTTAGTATAAAAAAAAAAAAATGTAAATTCAGCGTTAATCTATATATTATATTTATAAATGCATACAAAAGTAATAAATACAAAGAGTTTCAGTCTGTGCTGAGAAACTAAGGTGGGATTAATATGCAATAAAATTATTTTTTGTTACATATTCACAAAAAATAATAACATTTACAATATATACAATTATAATGTGTATAAATTACTCTGGTAAACTATGTTCTGAATAGTCGTCATTTGTATCATAACCTAAAAATGAAACAATAGGTTTATGATAACTAAAGTATGCGATTAACTAAAATTTGTTGAAACACTATCATGTCCAACAGCAAATCGAATAGAAACAGTTAATTTCTTATTTTTAAGGCGAATTAAAAAAAAAATCTATATTGACTTCCACAAATTGGTTTTTGAATTCTCCATGATATTTAAATTTTGAGATATTTTAGTCTAAATGTTCAAAACAGTCGTTATCATTTGGTTTTCGACAATATCGTTTTTCCTCTCCGTCTCTCTAACTCGCCGTGACGTGAAAATACAATTTTGAATAATAGATCATTACAAAGAGAATGAAATGCTGAACATTTCTTTTGTTTAATGTATGCAGGTTAAATTTTTAGTTTCGGAGATCTTTTAATCCAAACGTAAAAAGATGTCGATCCGAGCCAACTTTACCGGAATGAGTGTTCCGAATGAGCGTGACCGCTTAGTCTCATTCACTACAAAAACAAAAAAAAAAATTGTTTCAAATTAATTGAATGAATTTTCAAAGTTGTTATCAATGAGGTAGCATTAAACTGTGCACAGATATATGAGGAAGTTGTTTCAGGACGGAAGTCAGAAACTTAACAAACAGGTTACAAATTGTAGGTTGAATATATCTTTATCTCTTCTAGATTTTTTCCTATGAAACCCCAACTGTGCCTGAACCACAACACATAGATAAATTTACCATCAAAAGCAGAACTATTTACTGAACTTTCTCAACATTTCTAGGATTATTAAATGTAATTTTAAAACTACGAAATCTTGGTATGTTATTACAGGGACAGAAAATTTTACTTAGGTTTGAAAATTGATTTATGTGAATGTCACGATAGCATTTAAAGCTGTAGAGTTCATCACGAAATTAAAGGTCAAAGTCCTAATAATGTTCATGTTATTTAATGTTTAAAATATCGGCTATTGTTGTAGGTGCCGGAATAAACGAACAGGCTAAGGCGCTTGCAATAAATAATCAAAGTTAAGCAACGTCGAGCGTGGTAAGTAGTGGGATGGGTGACGGCCCGGATTGGATGACCATACATCGATTAAAATCATTCTACCCAACCAGGAGTGCCCATCTCTCTCCCCTTCAAGGTCTATAGCGAATGAATCATCTCTCCCTCTCCAAAAATTTAATTACTCTCCTCTTCTTAAAAACAATGCAAACGAAAGTAGAATTAGAAAAAAAAAAAAAAAAAAAAAAAAAAAAAAAAAAAAAAAAAGTAGAATTAGAAAAATCATAGATCATAAACAATTAAACTTGCTGTGATCTAATCCATGTTTCCTCCTAGTTCTATATTTTGAAACTTTGCACTCCGAAAATTCTTAACTCCGTCAAAATTCGTAGCAACGTGAGGTTGGGTGACTCTTTCAGGACAATCTGTACCCTCCCAATATTTGTATGTAAGAAGAGCACATGACATGACAAAAGTTCTACATGGTCTGAAGTGAACAAAAAAAAAATAAGAAAATTAATTTTAAAAAAATGTTAATTTTATTGGTAATAATTTAATAACATTTTACTAATCATAATTTTATTTTATTATTACTAATTAATAAATTTTATTAACGCTCTTCATAAAAAATGTATTTTTAGTAACATAATTTTTGAAAAATTACGAAATAAATTAATATATTGTGGATAATAGGAGTAAAAGAGTGAAATATAACGGTTTAGAAAAATCGTGGACAAAGATGGGATAAGCATCATACAAATAAATACTTTTTTTTTTTTTTTTTATTTCTTTATGACATTTACAACTGTATTACATAAATACATCAAGTAAATTTTGACATAATTGATATAATGACATGAATACACTTGCTGAGTAACTACCCAATGGTAGCACTCTAATGATATGACTACATTAGGAGATCACGGGGCCATCTTCTTTTCAGACGCCTCGGAGGGTTATCAGGAATTGAAGAGGAAGCAAGGTTAGAAACGAGAGGGTTGGGATGATTCTGAAGTTTATTATGGAAGGATAGGTATCTGGATTGGGCCAGATCTGAAACATAAGGAACATTAAGATCTTTATGGATAATTTTATTAGTGACAAAGTAAGGAGCATTGAGGATTTTACGAAGGATTTTGGATTGTAAGGATTGGATGCGACAGAAATTCGATGGTTTAGTGGAGCCCCATAGCTCAACTCCGTAAGTCCAAATAGGTCTTATTATAGTCAAGTATATGAGTCTTTTGTAATTAATGGGAAGTTTAGAGCGTTTGTCTAGTAAGTGCTGAAGTAATCGGAAAAGTCGTTGGTTTACGACGAAAATACTTTAAAAACGGAAGAGGTCACTTCACATAAATGTCCAACAAATATATTAAATAACCCTTTTTCGTCAAATTATGATATTGTTTTAAATTAAAATTTCATAATTTGATCGAGGAAGAAAAATTTTGATGTTTTGGAACAAAAAAATTAACAGTTCTTTTTACATCATTCATGTCTTTGAGTTTCATATATACCGGACGGTAAAGGAAAACATAAAAAATATGTTGAAAGTGGAAAAGTAAATAAAATGGAGGAAATGCCCGCGGAAAAGTGAAAGCAGGAAAGACGCGAAGACTCCGCGGCCATTGTTGAATTGGGAACGCCGAGGTGTCGTTAACTTTCCAACCCCTAATCCAAAGTATAGGCTCCGTGTATCCGCGTTTCCTTGCTCAAGACGTGCCGTATCCATCCTCACAAAGTTACTACACCGACAGTAATGATGGGCAAACTGTTATTTTTAGGAGCAGTTACAATAAGTTTTTGAGTACAGCTAAAAACGCTGCAAATTATTTCACAATGGTTTATTATTTCCAAACAACTATACATCTAAAGTAACATTACCTTCCTAGTTACAAAGAAAAATAAATAAGAGGTGATTCCAATTATCGGACTAAACTTCTTTTTTTAATCATCAGTAATATGCTAAAAAAAAAAAAGCATTACTTCAGTAACACGTTCAAAATTTAAAATCTCAACATAGGATATAACATTTGGAGTAGAACATATAAAAAAAAAAAAAAAAAAAATGGAGATCATATCTACCATATCTTTGATCCTAATTGTTCGTTTTTAACAATTTTTTTTTTTTTAGGAAACAAACAAACAAACATTTAAACAACCATACAATATCGACAAAAAAGTGTATACTTTCTGAGTTATTCTGAATTAAATTTTACCATCCCTCGTAACTTTTTTTCCAGCTTCTTTTCGTTGAAGTATATTGTGTAAATAAATTTAAAGGGCATCAAGAAAATAACTTTAGCGAAGTTTCATTGAAATCGAATGTACCGATTTGATTTTATATCCGAATTTGAAAAAAATTGGTCCAGTAGTTTCGTAGAAAATGCGCGGACGGCGGACGGACAAAAAAGTTTTTATTCGTTTTTCGAATTATACGCATCCTGAAACGTGAAACCTCAAATTTTGAGAGGAGTTTTTTGAATTTTTTATTATTGAAAATAATAAACCAAAACAGATAACATAAATAGAATACAAATATTTGTTTATGCTTTTTGGCTCTTAATAATATTAGTAAAATGAGTTAATATTATATTATGATATGATAATATTTATTTCGAAATATATTACTTAGAAGTTTTATTTTCGCTGGTGTGGTCTTCCAAGACTCTCTTCCATGAATCTTCCTAGATTATATATAACGGAAGAGCATTCGCCATCTTCGGATCCCCCATCCTTTTCATGATGTCCTCCACATCGTCCAACTATTATAGGCGTGTACTTCCTCTGACATATTTGATCAGGTCGATCCTCCAGTAGGCATTAGGGAATTGATTCTCTAAACATACGCTAAAAATTCTGACTGTTTGAGTTATTCCTCAAGATTGAGACCAAATCCAACCTCGCATAGATCTCGCGTAGCTCTTCATTGGGCTAATTCTTCACTGTCTATCTTCACAAAACTGAACATAGATCCAGCGAAGAACCATTCTCTTCCATGCGAATAGCTTTGTTTCTGAAGCCTAAGGTCTCAAAACAATGACGACGGCTATTACTTAAAATATTTTTTATAAAATGTTGAATTTTATTAACAGGAGAGTAAATGAAAGAAGAAGTGGAAAAATTAAAATTGACCTTCCTTTTAAAAATTTTAGTTCCGGCTCTGTCCGGTAGGTACTACTTTATCTAACAATGTTTTTCAAACTACGTTCTGAACAGAATAATAATAATAAATAAATAATCCTTTATTTATTTTTTTAATTTGATTATATTTTTTTTCTTATATTGCTTATGAACTGGGGCATCCAAAGCTTTGCAGCCCAATGCGACGCATGGGTTGCATTGGCGTTCTTTACGCCACTAAGGAGTTGCTGAACCTATTAATTAAACTGTCAACTACCGTATCTGTTTTTAGGTTGCAACACAGCTAACCCCGGTATTTCATTGAAATTGCTATTAAAACATCTGAAACGTACAGAAGAGCCGTAGTATACATATATGGGAGGTTCTGAGAAATATATCTTGACACTCCTAATAAATACATTTTAACCTATCCAGAGATTTTTCATTTTATCCCAGCCGATTAAGATTTAAATATCTGATAGTATTTTATAAAATTTAGGTTTTACATGAATAAAACATTAATTATTACAATAATAATTTGTAGGTCAATAATTTTTTATTAGCTTGCCGCTTTAGACCGTGTTGATTTTTGGACGTATATTACTTGCAGAAGCACAGATAGTGTGGAGGGTGTCACACAGCCTCACGTTACTAAGAACCATGGTCTTTATGGTGCAGCGACAGACCAACTGTAGCTTTATAGCCATAGGCGCACACTTCGGGAGGGGAAAGACCTCCTCCAGTAAAAATGTTTAGAGGATTAGACTATCGTTTGGCCTTCCCCAATAATTTGAAGTAAAAAAAAAAAAATTAAAATTCTTATCAAATAAGTTACATTAATGAATGAAATATGTAAACTAAAATCTTTAAGTAGGTACGGGACTATTTTATCACGATCTAAATATCCCTATTATTTAAATTTTCATTTATATTCCTGAATAATAATATATAAACATATCCTAGGAATTTTTTATTCATTCGCCTCTCAAATGGACACCTCCATTTTACTTAGTTTTCTTATGAATTTTCTACAATAAAGTTGGAAAAATATATTTAAAAAGTACAAGTAAAAATATATTTTATATAGAATTTTTTTATAGACATTTTACATAACTAGTTAGCCTGCGAAAACATTTAATTTTTATTTTAACAGCGCGCAAACTAAGAAATTAAAAATATTTTTTAGTTTTTAATATTATTGATTTTTAGCTGGAAAAGTTATAGAAATGTAGCTATGTTATGAAGGATGTCCTCCGTTCTTTTCACAATAGTTATGTTGAGTTTTTAAACATGATATAAACTACCACCATTTTTTTTTTTTTTTTTTTTGTAAGTCCATCGCTCTCCTATTCCCAAATAAAAATGGAAGTCTATGTCTGTAGCTGACTCCTTTGGTGCCAATCGGGCAGTGAATCACTTTCAATCGACTCACTCGGGTTCAAGGACAGTGATAAATCGGTCTAGATCTATGGATTATGGCTGCAAGGAGTCAGTAGACACACAAGAAGCTATATTTCTTTCTCTGAAACACATTCATGAATTAAACTCATTAGACATCGCGATTCTCGATTAAGGTTCACGCGGTAGTGTGATCACTCCTATCCTCCGGTCGATGTGAGTTGCCTCAAGTAGACTGACGGATCTCATATAGAGCGGTCTCCCATTCAATAGTTACCATGCTCGACGATGCTTAACAAATATTCGTTTATTTATTTTTTGCACCGCCATTCACAAAATGCAGGTATCCCTTTATCTCTGTTGGGTAAAAATTATATTTCAATTTATTTTATATTAAAAGAACAAGAATAAATTATTTTTCTGTTCTCATTATTTAACCAGCACATCTGATGACAGTTAATAAATGTAATTAACAGATAAAGTTGAAAAATAAAATTATTTTCTGTAATATATAAACGACGAATGTTTGTTATTTGGCTATTGGTGATTATTTGCGAAGTGACGAATTTTCGTCATGTGGACGAATATGTGTTAACTTTGATAACCTATTGCAAGCTTAACCCGCTCATTCATTTCAGCCCCTAATCATAATCTATTAACTATTAATTACATTGGATTATCAAAATTGAACCATAAATAGTGTTGCCCAAATGCGAGACTGAGACGTCTTGGTCTTGCAAACTCAGTCTTAGTCATGGTCTTGGTATTGCGCAAGAGTCTCGTAACAGTCGTGCAGTTACTTATTAGCTTATTACTGTATTTTTTTAGATAGAAGAAATCTAACTAAGCTCGTATGAAAAAATAGAGGAGTTAAATGCAAAAGTATATTGGCTATACCAATACTTTACTTATAGTAACTAATATTGTCATGTATTAGTAACTATTTCGCCTTAATTTTTATTCAAAAAATTGATTTTTTACCAGTCCTGGTCTTGGTCTTGCAACAGTTAAACGGCTTCGGTCTTGGTCTTGCAAAGTGCAAGACCAAGACCGATTTTGGGCAACACTAACCATAAGTGTCGGTCATTCATATTACTCTCAAAGCTTAAAAATTGCAACTATTTGACAAACGCTTTATTCCATAGCCGAAGATTGTGAATGAAAATAAAACACACAAACAAAAAAAACCGCGATTCAATAAAAAAATGATTTACAGGAATTTATTTTTAGACTCCGAATTTTTATGAAAATGGTTGTTTATTATCAGAATTATATAGAAGACAAGAAACATATTTTGGCTAGTTAGTAAAATTACATTGCAAAAATTTATATTATAATTATATATTTGTATAAATTAAGGTTTCATGTCATCCAATCAGACAATAAATAATAATATTTCGGAAAATAGCAATCAGTGATGATTCATTCGATTTTAAAATTTATAGGTCAATTAAAATTTATACGAACAATTGTTAATTATACCTGTTTTAAGCTATTATGGCGATTTAAGATTCAAAAACAGTCAATTCCTTTCAATTTCCTTCTCCGACGCATTACTAGGACGATGTGAAACAGGCGAAAGTTGATCTCCAGGGTTTCGCAAGGACCTCTAAATGTAAGAGCCTTTGGCATTTACTGTGTACAAATAGCTTCCTATATTCCACAGTTGCGTCTGGGGTTTTCCTCTAAGATGCTGCTAGAAAACCAGAGTTCCCTCACTAAGGTGGTATTTTGTTTGGAAAAAAGATGAAATATTATTTAATTGATTACTCAACGCTTATCTTAAGAAAATTTTAAGATAAATTGAAATGCTAAATTCTTTTCTCATGTATATTTTAAAAGGATTTAAAAAAACAAAAAACAATGTATTTCCTTAACCTAAAAATTCCCTCAGGCCTCATTCCATATTTTTCTACCCAAGGTTCAGTTCTTTCGATTCTTTCATATATTCATTCTACGTTGTTATGAGAAGATTTTCAACATTTTCTTCTTTTACCAATTTTCCAAATGTAAACCTCCCTTGGCAATCTCGCTTCAGCATTTTTTTAAATGTTTGAACTACCTGAGGAATTTCTTTTTCTCGAGCTTAAATGTTTTTGTGGACCTCCATCATTTATCGATATTTTTCTTACATTATTTAATCTATTCTGGATATTCTTATCGATAATCACCTGTAATCCATTTCTGTTGCAAGGAGTTTTTTCTTAAGTTCACTCTTTATGGTCCAGGTTTCTGCTCCATATAGTATAATGCCTAATACTGTACATTTTTTATATATTATTTGAGCTTTTAGATATGACATTTCCCTTTGTTTCGAACGGTAGAAAAGAAAAATGGAGATTCTAAAAATCTAATTTTCTAAAACCAAATCAATTTATATCCAAATTTTCAACACTCTAACTCAATTTGAAAGAGCTACAACTTAAAAATGCCTAAATTTTAACTTAATTTCATTCCATTTCTTCAGTATTGTATTATCTGGAAAACAACACTAAACGGCAAATCTTAGCATATTTGATCAAAAGGGAACCAAATAAGAATTTGGGAAATTCTAACACGTTGAGGGAATTTATGAAAGTTGGAACTGCATATGAAATACTGGAATTTTGATATTTAATTCTTAATTCGTCATATCTTGGTTCGTATCCGAATTTAACTTTGAAACTACCTCAGAAAAAAAGAGATTATGAAAAAATGATCACAGCTTGATATGAATCACTTAAATTTAAAGGGAATTTCTTTAATTTAAATAATATTACATGATAGTATATATTTCTGTATTATCGCTTATGAAGATTTAAAAAATTTACGGTATGGTCGATCCAAAAAAAAAATCTTACGGTTGTCCTTAAAGTAATATGATAAATAAAATTTTGCAGAGTTAAATTAAACCACATACATTCGCTTGCGCTACTCTTTGAGGACCCATACCACATAACAAATACATCAATATCCAAAGTAAAAAGTTATTTACATATATCAAATAACTAAGATAAAAAAGCCATCAACAATCTGAATGTTTACAATGAAATGTATAAATATAATTTTTTATAAGTATTGTTTTTTATTATTTGTAAATATCAAATAGTAAAAAAAAAGATAATAATATACCTAACTATTTTGATAAATCAAAACAAATCAAACAATAATTTCAAATTAATCGAGGTCAAAGATTTAAATGAGCGAAGAAACTTGTTTCAAGGTCGCCCGGAACAGGAAGATTTGTCTTTTTCAGGAAACTTCCTCTTCCAGCTTGTGGAGCCTAGATAAGGTTATACGTCAGTCAAATTTGAATTTAAATAGAATCGTATTTGATTTAGGAAAAAAAAGGAGAATTTAATCATTGATAAATGAGAAACATTCGTATTTGTTATAATAATTATAACCAATAATAATAATAAAATATAATGATATAATGATAATAATAAAATATTGCTCCAGTTCTTGTTATGATTTTATATCTCAGTCCTTACTAAATACTTTTAGTGTAGATTAAAAAAAAAGAATATACAATGGTATCGATTTATGAAAGAGTATCTTAAGGAATTGAGGATATCAAAATAAATTCCTTATGGAGACGAAAATATTGGATCAGTATTTTTCAGTATATCGGTATTTTTTAATCACAAAAAGAAAAAAAAAACACTAATTATTAAGACTGCTGTGGCATTGACCTGTTCAGCAACCATATCTACCTTACAAGAAGGATCCGACGACTAAACAGAAGAAAAAACAACACAAAAATTCATAACAGATAGTTAGGCATCTGTCCAAAATAAATAAAAATGGCCTATCCTAGTATTATAATTATTTAATTTTTTATTTTATTTTTTTCATTTCGTTTTTATAGTTTATTTTGTTCTAATTCCTATCTAATACGTTGCTATAATTCTATTTATTTATATTTTCTGTAAGTATGGTGAAAATTCATATATTTATCACTATTTTCATTGTGCTTTATTAAGAGAGAATATAATATTATTCAATAATACAGATTAAAAAAAAAAAAAAAAAGGTTTTCACTGAATTTATGTAAACATGTTGAAAAGAGGTTAATTATTCCTCTTATTTATTAAAAAAATAA
The DNA here is from genome assembly GCA_928085145.1 of Nezara viridula. NCBI lineage: Eukaryota > Metazoa > Arthropoda > Insecta > Hemiptera > Pentatomidae > Nezara > Nezara viridula. The sequence goes on along the minus strand of OV725080.1, from coordinate 147,039,628 downwards.
AATAAAACCAAAACATTAAATAAATAAAAATAAGCAAGAAAACTAAAATTTCCAATAATTATTTTTGAATAAATGATTAATTGAAAATTCAAAAGTAATAACATATATACATATATTTGTTTGCAATATAATTATTTTATTCATAAAGTCAATTATAAAATATTGAAGAAAACACAGTAATAAACAAGGAACTCTAAACATAAATATTATTAAAAAAATAAATGGTATACTAATATAGTGTTTTATTGAAATATAAAATGATTTTAAATAACGAAAAATGTAATAGGTTCAATTAATTTTGACATCAAAGAATTTTTTCAATGAGTTTTCTTTATACATCCTTAATTTTTAAATCTTATAATTATTGAAGATAGAAATTATTAAAGAAATGATTATGGAACAAAACAAGAGAAGCTTTATTAACCAAAAACCAAATTTTAAATAACCGAAACTTTACTAAAAAGTAATACTTTTGGTACGAAATGAATTCAGGTATTTTTTTTTTAATATAATAAGGAAGGACTGCTGCTGAATACAATTCTTGCTCATACTTATAATGTCACTTTCGAAGTTCATTACACCACATCTGCTTATAGTCAAATTCATGAATGTGCGGATAAAGACTTAAAGAGAGAGAAAAAATATATATAATGGATGATGTAATTTTTTCTAATTTGGTGAATTTTTAAACTCGTTTTCAGATATGGCAACAGATATTCATATGTGTTTGCTTCATTCCACCACCTTATACCTTCTTTTTATTAAACTATTGATGAATTTATTTATATTTTATATAAGTAATAAATCTTTAAATATTTTAAATATCATCGTTTGGAGGAATTAATGGTAATTAATTATCGAGGGTATTGTCGTATCGCAACCTAATTATGAAAGATTATAGATGGATATTATAGATATTTTAATTAACTAGTATGCTAATTTTATTTTTGTATTTTTTTTAGAAAAATGGAAAAATAACATCAAACATATTTGATAAAAACCAAAGATATAATTTCGAAATATATATATTTAAATGTAAACAGTTGTTTTTTTTTCACATATATTTTAAGAATTAATTTAAAGATCTATTCAACTTCCTATTATGATTCGCTACTGTATACTGTCATCGATCAAGATCTTGACGAAGCAGGAGAGTTAGATAAGAGATAAGACCGGGGCAGAGGGTGAGGTCACCCGACCAGATACTGACCAGGGATACACATAGATAGCTAGGGTACTCACCGGGTATAGGCGTGAGGTAGATCACAGTTACGACGGCGGTGAGGAGGCCTACGAAAAGACCGAGCCTGAAGAGCAAGATGACACCCCTGTTCTCGCCGTACATAGTCAACTACTGAGCTCTTGAGTTCTGGTCCGCTCTCCGCTCCTGCTGCCCTCTGGTGGCGTCTTCTCCGAAACGATCTTACCCCTTTTAGCGAATTTCTGTTCTAACTAGGCAACCGAGTAACCTCAAAAGTAAACATTGATAATAAAAAAACTAATATATATGTAATACGCCAAGAGATATGCTTTTTCCGGCTTTCAGGAACGATGGATTTCGATAATGAGATATCAAAAGAAAGTGAATTGAATTTCATGGAGAAGAGAAGAATGACACATTCAAAATCTTACAAAAAAAAAAATCTGCTGCGCGCAACACACAACATTCACTTACCGCTCTACTTTGAATATAAATTGTTTTTTGCAATGTTGAGCTATAATAAAATTTTTGAAGTGCATTTGGAGCTAAAGCTTAAAGATAATAAATCATCAAAACCATTAAACATTAAAAACTTTCGAGACCCTTCGTTTTAAACCCCTTGAAGTGTCTTATCTCTCAAAACCTTATCTATTCCATCAAATTCTATCCAATACTTTGGCTTAGACAGATGTAAATGCATTTTCTTTGTCATGCTTAAGTTTCAACAACGGATTATTCGATTAGGCCCAATGTTGGACGAAAGTTGAAGATTGGTATAAAAAAATTATAATGCGCCAACTTTATCAAATTTCCTTTAATATTTTCATTTTCACACACTAATTATATTTTCGTAGATTATCTATATTTCAAATACGGCTTGTTCAATATGCTTCAAAGTTCCATTTGGCAGGAATAATGCCTGTTTTTAAAATAACAAAAACTCTATTTATTATATCGACGATAGGCAATAAAAGTTACTCCATCTGTTTTTATAAACCAACAAAACATTTAGAACAAAATGGCATTGGCTTGATTCAGTGGATAGATTTTAAATACTTTTGTTTTCAAACTTAAAAAAATTTAGTAAGAAAATGTCATTTAATTTCCTTGGACATGCTTCCAAGTTTTCAAGTTTTTCGTTAAATGTCAGTTTTCCGAAATTATTATGTATACATTTTTTGTTACTCTCCGTTACTTTTTACAAATGTATTTATTAGATATTATTCTTTCTAAAATTCTCCGCTTTCCAACGATATATAATAGGTATACATTCTGACTGTTCCGGAGATCATATTCTTTCAAACTTTATATTTAGCCATTTTTAATAGTTACTATTAATAATAGAGATACGGTGTGAATGTATATAGAGTGTGAGTGTGCTCTCAGAACACTATTATAAATGTCCTTGATGTGACAGAATGTAATATTTCTAAATAAAAAATAAGAATAGAGAGTTAATTTGTTAAAATAAACATATTAAAGGTAATTTAGAGGAAGACGCATATGAATATTTGGCAATTAAGCACTGTAAAGTGACATCAATGCGGATATTAAATGATATTAAAGACCACTTAATTATACAATGATACACGGAGTTTAATCAAAATCGTTAAAGCCATTTTTGAGAAAATTTTAAAAATGTGTTACACCTTAGATATAAAGTGGTACTTCCGGTTAGCCGATTTTAAGGGAAAAGTTGCTGTCGCATCTAAGTAATATACCTATCTTAAATACGTAATATCAGTTTCTATAATATCAGCTAGACTGCTAACATATACACACACAGACCATTTTTCGGGACTTGGTTATTTGGACCTAGAGACCCTCAAAACGTGTATTTCCGTTGAAAAATCAGTTTCAAAAATTATTCATTGTAATACTTTCCCTTATATATAACATATATAAGTAAGTGAAAGTAACAAACTAAGGTGTGTGTGTGTGTGTGCTTTAGACCAATAGACACACACGATAGAAGTGAAAACATCAACCAAGTGATATTAATAATATGAAATAATTTTTTAAAATAATATCTCATTACAAAGAGGATGAAATGATAAACGTTGTTCTCGTTAATCGATATGTCTATCTCTCATAACCTTATCTGTTTCATCAAATTCTATCCAATACTTTGGCTTAGGTAGATGTAAATGCATTTGCTTTGATATGCTTAAGTTTCAAAAACGGATTTTTCGATTTTGGCACAATGATCGACGAAAGTTGAAGATTGGTATAAAAAATAATAATGTACCAACTTTAACAAATTTCCTTTAATACTTTCACTTTCATTCACTAATTATAGATATACCTATATTTAAAATACGGCTCGTTCAATTTGCCTCAAAGTTCCATTTGACGGGAATAATACCTGCTACTGTTAATACATAACTGGTCCCACGGGAGGATCTATGGGATGGGAGACTTTGGGGTTGAAGTACCCCCCAAAATGGTAAAATATAACCATGTTTTATGGTAAAAAATTAACTATGGTAAAAGTATTATTGTTCGTGTAATTACATTTAAAAGGACTTCAGGAATCACTTAAACACCATTTCATATAGGTAGTTAGTTTCTTTCTTTTTTTCCTTAGTAATTATCGTTATTTTTATGAAAAAAAACCTTTCGGACCGAAGCCCCTAAAAAAATTAATCTCTGGATCCGCTAGTCACTGGTCCAATATATTTAGTCAATTCCGTCTACTTCTCTCGCTTATGCATCCATTTTACTTTGCCAAGACCATAATTAAAAAACAGCTTCCCTTTAAATTTATTTCAAACAAAAAATCAATTACCTTAAAATATAATGAAATTGTAACTGGTGAGGAAACTGTACTGACGCTTTTTTCTTTTCTTTTGTTTGTTTACTAGTTTCCTCTACAATACGCAGTTAAGGATTTATTTGTTCTCCTTATGAAATATTTTAAAACTATGAACGTAATTTGTTGCAGATTACAATGTTAGATGTTCAAATCAAAATCTAATTAAACCTTTCCGTTAAATTAAAATTAAAATCAACATACATCGTCGGTTTATTGCAAAAAAAAATTTTTTTTTTAATCTATTTATTGAATAATAATACAATCAGCCACTGCTGGAGGGCTATAAGTATTAGGGCTAAGAGTTCTCATTCAAACAATATATACAAATAATAGAGAAATAAATATAAATATAAAAAATAAATAAATAATACTGATGAAGAAAGTAAATAAAAGAAAAAAAAAGTAAACAATAACATAAAATAGAAACAGTAAATAAAAGAAAAAAAAGTAAACAATAACATAAAATAGAAACGGTTGAAAAAATTAACGAAGTACATTTTTGATATAGGTTAATTTTAAATAATGTTTTTATGAATTTCGAATTTATTTATTGATACAAAAGAACTGTATGAGGATACAAATGAAACAAAATCTTTTATAGATCAAATAAATTTAAAACAATTTTCTGGTTTCATAAAGGAAAAATTGTTTAATGTTCTTAATTAGTTAAGGTTATGAAATTCCACTTAATGATTATATATTCTGTTTAAACATAATTAATGAAAATCTCTTAGGAAAGAAAGTAGTTTAAAACCAGATTAAACCATTCTAAGGAACAGAAAACTTAGTCTCAGATGCTGCAGGGGTAGATTGCAGTCAATGCGGCACAATGTAAGGCACAATTAATGAATCGTTCATGATTGCGGCAGTCCTACTTCTTTGGAAAACCTTAACAAACTCTAAGATTTGAGAATTGTTTCTAAAATGTTACAATAGCTACGTTTAAATGTTTTATCAATTTTTACTTTCACTCACCTATATATGAAATATTTGATAAAGAAAAGTTTAGCGATCGTGAAAACTATTACATAGTATAATAGTATATAATAAAGTTGTATGATAAACAGTTAAAGAAAGTTAAAGATTTCAGAAAAATTAACACTGAAAATACAAAGTCGTAGAAGGTAATAGAGAGTAGAGTAATGATTTTTTAACTGTATTGCTTAATAAATGTCTACTATCATTATCATTATATCATTGAATGAGAAATAAACATATATATTGAATCTAATTGAAATTAAATGGAAAACTTCAAAATTTATTTACAGCTTGATTAGCCAAAAATAAATTGTGCCTGTAATTGACACACTTTAAATTAATTTGTAACTTTACATATTATTCATTGTATACAATGTTACATGGATTGTAACATTACATATTATTCAAAATGATTCACATAATGACATATTTACATATAATTCATCACTTAAATACTTACTATCTGATCCTTCTTCTTTTTCTGCAGAAACACAGAGTTTATTGTAAAGAAGAATGTAATGTATTTTTCATTTATTTTTTTAAAAAGTGTATACTTATGTTTTACCACTGTACATAGTTTTAAGTGTCTTGGCATGGTTTCAAGTGTTTTGTATATAGATTTATTTTTATTTTGTACATGGTGTGTTTAACTAATATTTTCTTTACTTTTTTCTCTTTATTTTTACTTTTTATGTTTGTTTTTACTTAGGTCAGATATAATACTTTAATTTTGTATTTTTTGTTATTCTAAAGGGAATTCGTCCCAGAATAAAATTATTTTCTATTGTAACTTTTTTATTTTATTTTTTTATAATTAAAGTGAAATACTCGAGGTTTGTACACACACACACTCACTCATATATATATATATATATATATATATATATATATATATATATATATATATATATATATATATATATATATATATATATATATATATAGATAGATAGATAGATAAATAGTGACTTATAAGTGACTTAATCCGCAATTTAAATAATTTTGTTAAAATATAATACTCAAAGGTCGATTGAAGAAATTTAAAAATATGTATATTAATACTGTTATGTGTGACCACACGAGTTTTGTGTAGTAATACTTAAAATATTTATCAAGAATAGGTGTCATGAAAGAACGAATATTAAGAGTAATGGATGTGGTTTCGCAAAAAAAAAAAATAATAATAAAAAATAATAATAATAATATGGGAACAAGTAGATGTGACCCGATGATCCACATTCATTGAACCTTGAAAATTTTAATTATTATTACAGTTTTTTTTTGTTGTAATATTCTGAATTGTGTTGGTAAGGTTTTTCGCACATGCGTTAATAAGGGACGAATTATACATTACTTACTTACTTTTTTTTTATGAAGACAAAAAAACAATACAATGTGAAATTAATAACCAGTCACCTCCATCTGTATTTCTATCTCTGTTGCAAGCAAATTAATTGCTTTAATAATTTAAATTCATGTGCGAATTAAGATACAATCTTTAGAAAAATTAATATTTACTAAATGACATGGTTAAGCTTGGAATAGCAGATTGGTCAGTAGTTAAACAACTGCAATGCGCAAGCTTCCTTTAAGCGTGAAGCGTCTCAAATAAAACTAGTTCATTCAAATAAAATACTGCAATACTTTACGAAGATCAGGTTATGGTTGAAATGGCTGATTTGTAAAGTAACTAATTATGTTTGCCCCCAAAGGCGAAAATCCTAGTTCCGTTCCAGACCCTGACTAATACCTGATATTTATTTTACGGCTGAGAGGGCCTTGAAGTCAAATCACGGTTATGTCTTTACGCAGACCCCATCAATCCTATCATTCCAATGTCCTTCGAACTATAGTTAATGCTCCATTCTATGTAACCAACAAAACCCTACACTATGACCTTCATATCACATTTGTCCTAGACCTTATCTCTGAAAAATTTCTCTAATTCTATCAAAAGCATACATATAATCCAAACCACTTGCACAATCCCTATCTAGCTCTATCCATCCTAACAATCCTCCTCGAAGGTTGAAGGGGCAGTGGCGCAGAGAATTGTTGTAAGCATATAGTCCGTGGTATGAACCTTTTTTAACAAATTATTAACATCCCGTTGAAATAGCTAAATAGCTTCATCTCATCGTAAATAAATACGAAAATTCTCGAAATTGGGGCGTTCTCAATCTGGAAGTCGGTAAACTTTTTCCATTTAATTAGGTACTAAAAACTATTAAATATAAATATGTAAATACTTGAAAAAAGGCGGCCTTCAAAAATATTGAGCCATTTGGTGTGACCTACATCCCAAATGTTCAAAATAAAGAGATTATAAAGACCAAATAGCTCAATATTTGTATAATCTCGTTATTTTAACAATTTGGAATGTAGTAGATAGTAATGTAATTTGGTAGGTTACACCAAACGGCTCAATATTTTTGAAGGCCACTTTTTTTCTAGACATTGTGCTCAAGTTATTTTACGATTCAAGTTTAAAGCAAATGGGTATTTACGTGTTTTAATACCTAATTAAATGGAGAAAGTTTGCCGACATCCGGATTGAAAACTCCCCAATTCCCAGAATTACGAAGTTTCAACCGTATGTTAATAATTTGATAAAAAGGGTTCTGTACCACGGACTAATGTACTGGTGTTCTGGCAATGGCCAGATTCTCCACTCAAGTCATGTATGTATTTAAGTAATTATTTTGATATTTATTTAATGTACAGATAGTATAAATGAGCTATTCTTCTACCACTATTACTATTGTTCTTAGATGTGACATAAATTTTTAATAAAGAATTGAAAAAAAAAAAAACGAAGCAACCGCGCTATGTCTAATGGAATTCAATAAATCAACTGTGAATCTGATTCATTTAGGAAAACCAACCCACAAACCTACAGACTATGAACATCTATAAAGCTGTAATCCTGGGTAATCTGAGTTACTTCCGTTGGTTGGAACTCTCGCATTATCAGAAAAATAGATAGTCGTCGATTAAACGGTTGGTTTTGATGAGATACATCAGGGCTTAAATGGTATTGCAGTCACATGAAGCGATTCAGGAGGGATACCTATCGACCTCCTGTTGTAGGAAGACATGTTCAGGCACCAGAGGGTGAAGGAAGGGTCGGCAGATCTACCGTAGAATCTCCGCGATAGGATCAATCAATAACCCCGCGGAGGGAAGGATCATACGAGAGTACACCCTTATCTAATGTAACCAGTGACGGTTAATGACTCCAAAAGAGTCTACTTTGATGAAATAGTTTCCCAACATCTATTCCCGGTTAGAAGTGAAATGGATAGAACCTAATTACTGAGTATCCCAAATACTCATTGGGCATAGTGGCTTCCGCGCAAAGGTCTTTCAACTTACGAAGAATAGAGATGGCACCAGACACCACCGATCACTTTGTTGCAGAATGTAATGTCTAGGAGGTACCGAGGGACAAACTGCTGAGGGAAACAGGTCTCTACGTTTCGACTGAGACCAATTTTCCTCAGTTAATGAACACAATTAAGAATGGATATAAGTGGAAATAAACAATGAAGACCATTGTTCAACCTTGGGAAGGAGAAAACGCGCTGCACCAGGAAAGCCACTTGACACAGAAGAGTAAAAAGAAGAGGGTGGTCATATTTAACTTAATATGAGTAAGATGGGTGAAGATGCTACGAAAAATTTCTGTTAAAAAAAGTATTGTTACACAGTAATGCGTGACATTCCATTGCTAATTCCCATATCGCCTATGATGCGCGGCATAGTTAAAAATAAATATTCACCGAAATCACACTACAAATTTTAAAAATAATTATTATGGTTGTCATAGAAACAACCACATGTTTGTTTATTAGGACAAACACTAAGATGGGTGACGTCTCGCCTACTGAAGATTTAGAAGATAAATTTCTAAGCGAAGAGACTCTCATCAGAGAAGGTAACGACCTGTTGAAAATATGTGAACAAATTTACTCTCATACTCCTCAGGCGTTGGAGTATGATTCAAACTTCAAAGATATACCGAAAGATTACACTTCGAGTCTGGAAAGGAATGTTAATATGTGAGTTTTGTTCAATTCCCGCCAGAGTTATGGAAGGAAGGAACGATTAATTTCAATTTTCTGTTGTGGCCAAACTTAGGATAATTATATCGAATTATTATATCCAATTATATAACCAATTGTTAGTATGAACTTCAATGAATTATCAATAAAGGTACGATTTAACAAGTGTCATTCTAACACGATGTGTGACCACAAGATCTCATGATCACGCTGTAGACGGGATTCCGAAAATAGACGGAATTGACCGACCACAACTGGAACTGATATAAGAGATTTCTTAATCCCTTTTCCACGTGGGTAGGCAGATGAAGTCATAAAGCAGCAATGCAATTAAAGTAAGTTTATACTCTTATACAAGTTGTCCATACTTTCCCATTCCCGGTATAACATTTATGGTGTGGTCGTGAGATTTTGTATCCATTAAAGTGGAGAAGAACTTGTGAAGTAGTGTCGCAGTAAATAATATTTGTTAGTATAATAACGATTATTAATTATTGCTAACTCAGTTAAGTTCCAAGCCTGAACATACAGATATAAATTGTGATCAAAATAGAAATGAGAAATTAAAAAACTTGTAGGTATTTTTTAAAATTACAATTGAAATCTCCTTTCAACAGTACAAATTATAGGAGTTTGCAATATTATATCTAAAATTATAACAGTTTTTAGAAAGAAGTGTAGAGAAAAGTTTAAATGTATATGTATATTGTAAAATATCTCATTAACAAACGATTTTACGAAAATAATATATTTTAATAACTTTATTCTGTGCTATGAATAAAATGGAGAGAATGGTAATTAAAAAATGTGCCACAAAGAAGGTATATAAATATTTTTTTAATTTCCTTTAGCTTAAGAGTTATTGCAGTTCTTTGGTCTCTATAATCATAATTTTATCTTTTTATATATCTGACGCGATTGTATTCTACTTTAATGAATGTATTTTTGAAGAATTCGTTACTTCAAGATAAATTTTTGGAAAGCCTCTTGATAGATACTGATTCTGGTAATGTAATTACAGCTGCTAGTCAATGTAGGATATAATTTGGGAGGAGGGGAGGAAAGAGGACTTCAGCTCGAAGTCTTTATATATATGTATATATGTATATATATATATATATATATATATATATATATATATATATATAATGATAATTACTTTGAGAAAAATTAACTACCTATATGAAATGGTGTTTAAGTTGTTCTTGAAGTCCTATTAAATGTAATATTACTAACAATAATACTTTTAGAGATATTTTTTTCATAAGACATGGTTATATTTTAAGATTTGGGGAGAGGGGGCTTCAGCCCGAAAGTTCCTTTCTCCGTTGACTTGCCTTTGATGGCAACTTTACCATTAAGTAGACATCTTACCAAAACGTGATCCTGTCGCGTAACAAAGTCGTGTGCCTTAAACAACGATATCTTGGCAGACAATGGCCCGTGACACTAAACATTATCATTCATCGATTTTACCTTCTAACATTTAAATAGTTAAATATAAGATTATTCATGATTATCCTTTTAGTCCGAGAGTAAAAAAAAACTGACATTATCTGAAGACAATTTTAAAGCATTTGTTTTCAATATTCATTACATTTTTATGTCAAAAATGAGTCTACCATTAGAATCATGTTAACTGAAAAAATGGCCAATTTAAAAAATTTTAGGGCCATAACTTGAAGATAGAAATGAGAAATTTATTGCGAAAAACGGGAATAAAGTTTTTATTTATTTAACTTGTATATATGGATTTAGGCTAATAAAATACAAAATAACTATCGCAGAATACGAATTACATTTTCATAATAAATTTTCCGTTTCGATCCGCAAGCCACTGGCCTAATATTCTTTAAATCAGTCACCATCTTTTCAGGTAGTATGTTCTGACTGGCAGACTTTCATTTCTAAAACAGAATTATTCATAAAAAAAAAAAACTTTCAAAATTTTCCTTAGATAATGTTAATTTGTTTGCACGAGCTCTCGGACTATATTCTCACTCAAGACTGCTTGGCCACCTAATCCCATGCTTCATCAACGCTTTAATTCCTTTAATAAGACATAAAACAAGAAATTATTAGGGAAAGGTTAAAGGAAGCGAAAGCAGGGAGATATAAAGGTTACAAAGGTTATCCAGCGCAATACAATGGGTGAAACTGCTAGGAGATAGAACTGATTGGATGCAGCTCATGTTGGGCAGCCATTGGCTGACAGGCTCTAGGAGAGTGCAAAGTTTCACTTCCGTATTGCTCCCCAGGGTGATGAAAGGGATGTCGCGTCCCCAACTTGCGTTCCGATGGTGAAACACCCACGAACGGACGAATGCACGTCCATGGAGTAAAAGATTTTATTATACATAAAGGTGACCTCACAGCTTTTTAAGGGAGAAAGTTGGTATTCGTTTGTTTGCACCTAAATACTTGTACATAAATACGAATTTTTATAGAACTCGTAAATGAAAAAAAATCTGGTGTGTCCACTCATACGACTTTCCTAATTATTTCAGAATAGTTTTTATATCTTTACATATGTCAGGACGAAACAAAAAAAAATTGAACTAAATTTATTTTCCTGAAAATTGATCAAAGAAAAGATTTGAATACGATTAATTTGATAAACTAAAGCAATATAAACCGGCTTTCAATAAAAAATTCAATACTCTCTAATATTGCTGATCAAAAATTTTTTGCCATAGCTTAGTATTGTCAAACAATAATTTCTGTAACCAGTAGAGGAAATATGGTTGGCTCATTATGGCTGTAAAGAAGAGTAAATTATACCCAAATGGATTATTAAAATACAGCGATGAAATATTGGAAAAGCTAAAAAACAATAACCTATCTAAGGACATCCATTTATCCATAAATTCCAACAACAATCCCATATATAGAACTATTTCCAGCCCAGAGTCCTATTTGATGTGTAGAGCTAACATAAAAAAGCTAAGATCAATAAGCCATTTAAGGATTTCAAATCCCGAATCAATTAAGCTCTATACGAAAAACAAAAGTTTCTACTTCAAAGTCCAGCACTTTCTGTAACAAATTCATTTCTAACAGCCTGTTCCATATCCTTCTGTACTGTGAAAAGCTAACAGATGACAGACACAAACATTTTCAAACATTCTTGCGCCAACTGATGTAAACAAGATACAAGACATACTTCGAATCGATAACATAGAGAAACTTAATAAAATTTACTGGTTCATAATGTCAGCGTGCAATTCACTGGATTCCTTAAGCTCTGATGTTTCACACACCAACCAAGTGCTATGACTAAGGATAATTGTTGGTCAGTTCAATTAATTGTTTATTTTTTTTTTTTTGTGGTTTTATTGATAATGTAGATAGAAATTAATTGAGATGTAATGAAGTATCATTGTTTAGTCATTGTTTTTTATAGTAATTCAATGTACAGTTATGATAAACTAGACTCGTGTAGGTGAAATAAAGTTATTCATATATATATGATTTGTACAAGATTGTAAAATAATCTTTAACAAATAAATTCAATTCAATCAATAATACAATAATTAAAATAATTCAACAGCAGAATATAGCAAGCAATAAAATGACAAATAATAAAAATCATCACTACCAATAAAGATAAATATAGGCATAGTATACACAATATATAATATATGAACATGTGAATCGTAAATGATGTAATAAAACACCATATGCATATAAATATGTTTCATGCATGAACAATAAATACCACAAGCAGAACAAAGTAAATAAACTTCAAAGTTTTGGAAAAATATTTATAATGGCATTATTCATTAAAAATGAAGGACCTCAATCTGCAACATTGCCTCGTATAATAATACAGTTTCTTAAGGAAGACTTCGTTGTCAGTTTTGAATAATTCGCCCTGGTCAAGTTAATGGAATGAGATAGGGAGTGATGGCGGAAGGGAATGTAAATCGGGCACCGGACAAAAATATGAAAATGAAGTCTCAATGTAGCCCTCTGGACTTAATTAAGGTCTCAATATAACCATGTTTTATGGAAAAATTATCTCTTAAAGTATTATTATTCGTGTAATTACATTGAAAAGGACTTTAGGAATCACTTAAACACTATTTCATATAGGTAGTTAGTTTCTTTCTTTTTTTCCAAAGTAATTATCGTTATTTTTATGAGAAAAAAAACTTTCGAGCTGAAGATCCCCTCCCCCCAAAATTAAATCCTGGATCCGCTAATGGTCTCAATGTAGCCCATGGACCAAAAATATTGGATGAAAAGCCTGAGCTATTATTCAGAATTGTATCTCGACGCAACACTGTTAAAGTGGCAACAACAGAAAAAGATAATATCAAAAATTGATTTTTAACATTTGATTTGTTTTTTTGAAAATTGTTGATTAAAATATCTCAAAAACTAAAATATGTTTTTACATAGATTAAGGAAGAGACATTGTTAGCATTTCGTCCATTTGGTAACTAGTGTTCTAGTTAGTGTAACTATTGTTATTTAGTGTAATTAAATTTTATCTTGACTTGACGCTGTGTTAGAGAAACAAAACACACACATATATATATATATATATATATATATATATATATCTGATCATAATACTTAGAGAATTATAAGTGTATATATTGTAAATGTATTGCTTTTGTATCATATAGTAATGTACTTTTTTTATAAATGATATTCCATAATATTTATCTCTCGTTGTTAATGTTTCCACTTCTATGCTGTGGTCTTAAGCACACATCATAGTTTTTTTACATACAATTTCAGGTTGGATCACTTGATATTTTTTCTACATTCAAAAAAATTAAAGTAACTTAACAACGATTCCACTGATCCGCACAAAAATTATCGGGGATATAGAACTGTGCAACACGAAATGGCATGAACTCTACCTTCCAACCCCCATTTTACAAATTATACAACTGTTCATTTAATTGGAATTCTCGTTGCTCAAACTGTATAATTATAATCTACATGTATCTTGTAGTTCAGATTGTATTATTTTTTATAAACATAAAATAAACAAAACGAAATCACAGTTCGGACACATTTTTAATTTCTTTAAAAATTCATATTATAAATAGCGCCTTATTGTCAATTATTATAATTATTCTTATTGCTAATTTGTAACCATAATATATATTCAACTTGTCAATTTCTAATATTTTCATCATACGTTATATTGTACTTCCTTTTCTATTTCATGTATATAATATAATAATTAATATATTCGGTTCAAAGAAAAATGCCAAATCGAAAAATAACTGTTGTCACCTAGATAAAATCAAACTACTACCTCCAGATGAAGACTACCAATTCCCGTACAAATTTTTAGACTAAAATCTTTATCTTGTATTAGGAGAGTAGGAGGTAACAGAATCTTCACACATATGTCATTAAATGGACAGCTGTATAATTTGTAAAATAATCGCCTCATAAGTTGAGCTCCTGTTATCTTCTAATAATAATAATAAAAAAAATATGAAAGTCACTAAAAACTTTTTTATATAATAGAGAGATTTTATTTTTCTTGGTCGATTACAAATACCGAAAAATGGGAAACGATTCCTTCATGTTATGATATGTTGAACTATTTAATTTCCTTATTGTCATTGACCAATATACTTTGAGAATTATTCGCAGGGGACAACTAGTTTACAATAAATTTATCTGATAGATTAATAGACTATATATCGTTTTTAGAAGCACTCACTATCCGTATAGTTATAGACGTTCAATACATTTATTTTTCTTTTTAGATTGAAACTTTACCTGGAGCTATTGCTGGAATTCATCGGCCTGTCGCCAAAGATAATTTCTACATTCCGAAGGCACAAAGCGGTCTACACTCCAGAGCTCAGCGTGCCTGCCATCGCCTACACTCTCTGGATTAGGGTCAAGTTCTTGACGACGGATAGCATCCGAAATGTAACAAGTAGTTTTGTTTTTATTTTAAGGCTTATGATGATAATGGAAAAATACAGAACACTATTGTCTAAATTATAAACTGACTCCGGGATGTCCAGAAGGGAGTTTGATGGCGCAATTAATTGTTTTTATTATTTTAAAGTACCTTTAATATGATTTTCTAGTCATATCATTCAGGTTCGGTGCCATTTTCTCATAAGTTTTTTATAAAATATTAGGCCAAATGTACACAGTTTTTACATCCTGTATTATTTATTCGACGTTTCGGCTTCAGGAGCCATTTTCAAGATCCTGCAAACTAATTTTAATTCAGTTTTTACAATTCAAAATACATCATTATTAGACACATATTATTTAACAACTGTCAGTAATATAAATAGTCCAAATTCTATTTTATAATTTTTTTTTTTTATAAAATTTTTATCTTCTACCTACCATGCACCAATTCATAAAATTTCTAAAATCTATCATTACAATATAAATCGTCTTTTAGTCATTCTTTTTTTTCATAGAACGTCGTTTTTTCACTTCTAAAAAGTTGTAATAAATAACTAATTAATTAAAATAGAATATTAATTTTTTTTTAAAAAACAACATTATTTGTTCTCAATTTATTTACCTCTTTCGCAGACGATATTAAGAAAAATGTTGCTCCTCACTAAGGCATACAGAACTGGATTTATTTAAAAAGGAGTGGGGTGGAGGGGTTAGGGATCAGCTGTTTTATCTGTTATATATCAGTATATTATATTTTAATTTTATCTACTGAGCTAGCAATAAAAGTATTAAAGTTATCCACATCTGTCTGTTGATTTACCGATTTCTTGAGGTTTTTAGCAATTAATATTGATTCAATTATTCTTCGTTTGTTAGTATTCTGTTCTAATCAAATTTACGTCCATTTTGTGTGGTATGCTGCGATAATCCTGTGGCTAATTTTGATTAACCAATAACTAACTGTCCCTCATTGTCAGCAAAAAAAAAAAACCTACAAATTATTTCACAACGGATTATTATTTCCCAACATTTACACATCTATAGTAACTTTACCAATCTAGTGAAAAACTAAAAGAAACAAAAAGTTAATTACAATTATTTGTCTGAACATTTTTTTTCATCATTAGCAATTTGCTCAAAAAAAAACAAAAAAAAAAACATTACTTCAGTAACACATTAAAAAATCAAAATCCAAAACAAAGGATTTGCAGAAGAACATAAAAAATATCTGGAGACTATATCTTTGCTCCTAATTATCCGATTTCAACGATTTTTTTTTTCTTTTTAGAAAATTTAGTAAACTTAAAAAAAAACATATACAATATCAATAAAAAAAGTGTAAACTTTTTGAGTTATTCGGAATCTAATTCCATCATCCCTCGTAACTTTTTTTTCAGCTTTTTTTCGTTGAATTATGTTAAATAGACAAAGGACATGAAGAAGAAGACTTTAGCCAAGTTTCATTGAAATCGGTTCATTCGTTTAGACGCTACAGTCTATCGCATCACAGGTTTTTCGGCCACCATTTTGAAAGTAAAAGACGAATAGTAATGTCGATGAAGGAGGGTTATCCTCGGGTGACCTCTAATTTTAAATCCAAATTTGAAAAAAATCGGTCCAGTAGTTTCGGAGAAAATGCGCGGATGACGTACGGACAAAAGAATTTTTATTCGTTCAACCTCAAATTTTGAGAGAGGGTTAAGTTTTTGAATTTTTTGTTCGATTACAATGGTTCATTATTGAAAAAAAAATTAGTATAAACTATGAAAGAAATTGATAATAGACTAATAATACATTAGTAACCAATAATACCACAGATAACTGATTACGATATTACCATTTTATCCAAAATCACCCAACGTCCGGTTATAATATCTACATAGTTTTAGATTTGATTTTGTAGGGCCATTATTTTCTATTATCACACCATTGAAAATTAGCTAATTCTTTACTTTACGCATTTGTGTCTACATCAACAAAATTACATATATTATTATGTTAGTTTTAATTTTTAAAAAAATAATAGTATTTTAAATGTTTAAAGGCCGTGAAGGCGTATTATAAACTGTGACTGGCTGCGACATTAAAGATAGTAAAAGTGGACTATGAGGTTATGGTAACCTATTTCAACTATTGCTTCAAAATTGATTGCATTATCATTTCAAAATAGTTTGTTCGAATTAATAGGTTAACTAAATTACCATACATGGCTGGTGTTACTAGATTTTCAATTTGAGTCCACAAAATATCTTAATCGAAAATACCTAATGCTGTGAAAGCCAATGATTCGAAGTGAATATATTTTAAAAAATTATGAAAACAAATAGTAAATATTTTACTTATTTATCTTTAATACCATACGATTTCATCCTGGACTGATCATTTCTGATGGTTGTTTAATTTATTTAAAAAAATAAACGCCTAAGCAGAACAGTAATACTCTTAAAATGGATCACTTACGTGAGATACATTGATCAATTAAAAAAAAAATGTATATATCGAGATTATCCATCATATTACTTCTCAATAGTGCTAAATTTACAGCTTCTCTCATAGCACTAGCGCACCAGGATTTAATTTTTGGGGTGGGGGGGAGGAGGTCTTCAGCCCCAAAGCTTTTCTTTCATAAAAATGACGATAATTACTTTGGAAAATAAGAAAGAAGCTAACTATCTATATGAAATGGTGTTTAGGTGATTCCTTAAGTCCTTTTAAATGTAAATACACGAACAATAATACTTTAAGAGATAATTTTTTAATATAATCTTCCATAAAACATCGTTATATTTTTCTCCCCGTATTTTTTCCCGTGTCTCATAGAATAGTACAGAGCACTATGGAGTGAGGAATCATCAATTCATTTATTTTTTTGAACCATTCAAAAAATTACAAATTTTACTAAACAATGATTGGGAAACAAGTTTCTAAATGAATATATCATATGAAAAATTGTTTAACTACTTCCAGTTGTGATTTGATCCTAATATTACTCAGTGGCGGAAATTAAAAAAAAAAAAAAAAAAAAAACTGGTGCGATACGCGCATCACACAACTTTCTTTAATCAACCTTAAAGTAGATAGGTATTTTCATATATGGAGAAATCAAAAGATAAAACTGACGGTATAACTTCATTTAAAACGATTTTTTACCATATGTCTTCCATCCATCGAATCTGTTTGTTTGCATCACTTTCCCTTTCCTTTTATGACTGTACACGGACGGATCTACGGGGAGGGGGCTTTCGGGCTAGAGCCCTCCTCCCAAAATGGTAAAGTATAACCATGTTTTAGGGAAAAAATATTTAAACATTATCTCTTAAAGTATTATTGTTCGTGTAATCACATTTAAAAGGACTTTAGCAATCACTTAAACACCATTTCATATAGGTAGTTAGTTTATTTATTTTTTTCCAAAGTAATTATCGTTATTTTTATTTAAAAAAAAAAAGCTTTCGGGCTGAAGTCTCCTCCCAAAATTAAATCCTGGATCCGCTAGTGTGACTGTGTGGATATAGTATGTATGAAAATATATGGTTCATATAAGTAGATGCTCAACATTTCGTGTTAAAACCTTTTTAAAAAATTTCAGATAACTCATATAAAAGTTAAACTAATAATATGAAAGCCCTGTACAGAGAGGTGTCGGGTACCTGTAAAGGAAGGGGATCGGTAAAGATCGGATACTCTCGGCTGTTTCCGAACAGCTGCCAACCCTTATTTCTCCTTTAGTTACCAATCAATTTTCTTCATTCATTATAGGTCGAAATACAGACCCCTTTTTATCAATTTATTAACATCAGGCTGAACCTTCGTAAATATTTTCATCTCATCGTAACCTACAACTATTTTATTTACGAAAATTTTCGGAATTGGTGCGTTAAAAATATGAAGATCGACAAACTTTCTCTATTTAATAAGGTACTAAAACCTCGTAAATACCCATTTGCTTTCCACTTTAATCGTAAGATGACTTGAGCACAAAGTCGAGAAAAAAGGTGGCCTTCAAAAGTATTCAGCCGTTTGGCGTGACCTACACCCCCAAATTTTCAAAATAACGAGGTTATATAGGCCAAACGGCTCAATATTTTTGAAAGCCACCATTTTTCTCGACTTTGTGATCAAGATATCTTACGATCAAAGCGGAAAGAAAATGGGTATTTACGAGTTTTTACTACCTAATTAAATAGAGAAAGTTTGAATTGAAAAAGCCCCAATGCCGAGAATTTTCAAAAATAAAATAATTGTAGGTTGCTATGAGATGAAGTTATTCTACGAAGTTTCAGCCGGATGTTAATAATTCGATAAAAAGAGGTCTGTACCACGGACTATATATTTAACAATTTTTTATATCAGTTTATAACGTGAAATGGTTAATTATTTCAAATTCAAAAATATTAAAGGTACTTTACAGAAAGAAATTTTGAAATTTTAAACCCTATCAGAGAACATCAATGAGAATAAGGCCTACGCTATATTAAAAAACGCTTAATTTTATACTGATATAATGAATTTAATCAAAACTGTTAGAGCCATTTTTGAGAAAATTGTAAAAATGTGCGAAATCGATGATGTAAAGTTTTATTTCCGGTTAGCCGATTTTTTTTATGAAAAAGTGCCGTAACATCCTAAACATGTACAAACCTTGAATACGTAATTTCAGTTACATACGACTTTTCATTGTGGAGCTAGACTGTTCACACAGACTATTTTGCAGGATTTGGTTATTTGGACTCAAGGAACCTCAAAACAACCGCAATACTCTCCACTACTATATTTTACAAATATAATAAGTGAAAGTAAAAATAGAAAATTAAAATGATAATAATCAATTCTCCAAGTTCAGACCTCCTAGAAGGCCTTCAGGACAACAAACAAGATAAGAACCAAGTATGAAAAATTTCTTTATGAGAGGATTACTGATAAAAGAAGAATAAAAACAATTAAGAAGTTTATTTATTCTTTTATCTTTATTTATTGCATTGTTTACATTTTTTAAACTATTATTGTATATTGTTTTTTCTTGTTTATCTCATACTGGCTGTGAATCTTAGTTGCAATTTCCAATTAATTTGATTATTGAATAAAATACACTTTATATACCTGTAACTATATAATATTGCTTTCAGTAAATAGTTTTACAGTCATGATGGATAGTACAAAGTGTAGGGACAAACTTTAAAGCATATTGGAGTCGAAAAAAGTGAAGACTGTTTTACCAACAGACTTTATATTGCAATATAATTATATATTTCCTTACATTAATCAGGTTGAGAAGAAATAACGTTCACGCAGAAATACTTAACTTTTATCTAAATGCCATCAGTTCAAGTTGAAAACATAATGTTTATAAAAATACTGTCTGTAAAAAACAATCTTAACTGAAGAAACTTTTTTTTTAGCCATTTGTCCTTTAGTTTTTACAAATGAATTTCAGATAATATTCAATTCAGATATATCATAAGATATACAGCCACCGATTATTAGAGACTAGTGGGGCTTGAGTCCCCCAACTGTGCCGTTGTGGAGGCTCAGCTCCCTCCAACAAATTGCTACAGTATGAACTTCATGAACAAATCAATCGTGTACATTACAGTTCCATTACAAATGACAGTATCTATCTACTAGTAGGTATAGTAGAATTTCTTTAACGGTATCGTATTTTGGATAAAGCCACACCTAAACTCTAAAAGGAATCATCGATTAAAATACTGTACTGTTTTAGTTTAATGTATTTTGAGTGACAACAATTTTTCATCATCAGGAAGGGCTTGAAACAACTCAATAACTGCATGAGATGGTAATTTTCCATATAGGCATATATTATATATTGCATATAGGATATATTCCAAACTATATCCCCACCCTTCCAGGTTCCCTACCCCGTGATATTATAATATGACCCTCCAATAATTTTCATAAGTCGGCTCCTAAAATAAGATACATTTAGCTACTGGGATTATTTATGTTTAAAAGATTTAATTTAATAATAAACAGTAAAATTCAATATCTATTGACTTACAAAGTTCATTCAAGTTAAGAATCATAATCACTTTTTTTCGGGTTTGTATATATAATTAAATTTATTTGATCAGCTACCAAAAACATTATTGAAGACACTAGCGGATCCAGGATTTTAGGTAGCTTCAGTCCGAAAGATTTTTTTAAATATATAACGATAATTCCTTAGGAAGAAAAAGAAAGAAACTAACTACCTATATGAAATAGTGTTTCTTGTGATTTTTTAAGTACTATTAAAAGTACTTAACAATAATATTTTTAGAGGTAATTTTTAAATATTTTTTTCATAAGACATGGTTAAATTTTACCATTGGAGGGAAGGGGGGAAGGAACGGGTCTTCAGCACGAAAGCCTTCCCATCCTGTAGATCTATCTGCCTGTGATAGAAGATATATTGTAATTAACAGTAATATTATGTTAAGTTTGCCCCTAGATAACACATATATACACAAGCGCTAAAAGTTCTACAAGTAAAACTGAGATAAATTTAAAGGAGACTGCTAGTTTATGCAGTTATGAAGGGGGTTCTGCCCATAGGTGTTTTCATTTACTGTAGAAACTATGGGGAAAAAAAAGTATATTTTTCTACCATAATTTTGACAAAAATATTTGAAAATACTTTCTAATTTTGTAACTGTACAATTACAGCTTCTTAATCTCCATGAAATTATTGTAGGAGCTGTCAACTATAGTAGAAGAAAGCGAAAGGAACAAAACGAGCACAGAAACACAGACATTAGTTCTCTCATTGACTGCTTGTGAGAGTTGCTACCTTTCTCAGTCAGTAGTGAAGGAGTTGGTGTCCAAAGTGGAGTTGTTCTGTTCTACTCATGAGATAACAGAAAGCAGCGTTCTTAACACAAAGTAAGTATTCATAATGGTGGAGGTATGGTTTATCGTAGAAATAATTGCAGCAGAAATTTATAGCAGTGAACGGTTAGTAATGAAAAATCACTCTCATAAGTAAACTTGTTTTAATATAAGTATAATTAAATAGTTTAATATAACACCTAAGTTGGCCTTCTAAAAGGACCTAAGGTGTAAAGGTTTTACAAGTTATTGATTTGTTTTAATTTATTTGTTGTGATTTGTTTTAATTTAATTCTTAACATCGATGAAGGCCTAGAACTTAGGCTGAAACAAACGCACACTTTAAAATAGGTTCACTTGTTTGTGTATTTTTTCTTTACTAATTGCAACTCTCCCTTTCTCAACCAAATTCTGCTATCTTTAAGTTCATAAGTAGAAAGACAAAAATATATTGTCAAGGATTTCATTATGTTTTTCATTTAATTTATTTTAAAATTAATTAAAGAAAAATTTTAAATAATAAACTATATTATTTAATATGTAGTTTCAAAGGATCTAAAATAAAACTATCAGAACAACTAGAAGAATCAATTAAGTTTATAAATTAACTATAACTTATTTAAGTGTGCTTATAAAATTTGTAAATTAATTTTTTTTTTTTTTTTATCGAAAACCATTGACTTCTAGTGAATAGCTTAATATTAGGAATAGACACTATATTTAAGTATCAAAAATGTGAATCAGTAATTAAAAAAATTCGATAGACAAAATCATTCATGATATGAACAAAACAATCAACTATTATAAAAGTCTTATATTTTTCATTGAAACATAATATATTTTTATTATTAAAAAAATCTTTTATGTAATAGATCAACACGCAGTTGAAGAATAAATAGATAGAAATAGAAATGGAGGAGATAAATCAAGCCAACACTTCAGGAAAGGAAGAAGGTGATCTAAAAACTTCATTATCACCTCTCATATCAACAATAAATACTAGATCAGATCCAGTGTCACGAACAACCAACGTTGAATCACACTCTTTTCCCACAGAAGAAGAGGTTCCTTCATCTTCATCTTACAAAATTACACAGGATGACGCAAATACAACAAACACTGCCATTTCAACACAGGGAGCGCCGATGGAAATTGTTCAAAAGTCCCGATGTACAAAAAGAACAAAACGGACAAGAGAAGGTAAACTTCATAAAACTGCAACATGCAAACAACTGAAGCGAAAAGGTCATACAAATCACAAATCATCTAGTTTAAATCAACATTTACAGAAGAATAGGCAACACAAACAACGCAGAAAGCACTTCAATATCAGATTTGGAATGCGAAGGAATTATAGACTACTTAAACGAGAAAGTAATGAGAAAACAACAGATACTGCTTTCTCTGGCTCCAGAACTGTCAACGCTAACCTCCATCCAGGAGATAGTTGTGGACCTTCTTCCTGTTCGCAGGATAATTCATCCAACGGCTATCCATCTAATATGAGCCATCATAGCAATAGTAACTCATCTTGTTCTCAATGCTGTTACGGTGAAATGAACTCTACCTGCAATGAGTGTCAGTTCGATTCTTTGTCTCCTTGTACAGAAGAATGTTGTGAAAATTTGAGTTCCCCTTGCTCTCCGAATTGTTCTGGCAATTGTTCCCCCAGTTCTTGTACTGATTCTCTTTGTTATTGTAGTTCTCCCTGCACTCCTGACTGCCATGTCAACACGACCTGCCCTTGCAGCCCAGATTGTAGCTGTTTTAATGAATCTCCTTCAATGGAAGAAGAGATCTGAAATAGAGGAAGCCTGAGAACTGTATTTAATATAAATTGATGACAATTTTCTGATAATAAAAATGGTTTGTCTATATGATGAACTAGAATAATATTTTTAATCTTTAATCAAATCAGAAAAAAATTTAACAAAAAGAAGGCAAAATTCATAATGTTCCAATTTTGGAGACCAGCTTCTCTATTTTGACTGTGTTTAGTCTAAATAGGACTAAAGCTCGGTGTTCAATAAAACAAATATGTACATATAAATACTTCATAAATTGTTTTAACCAAAAAATATGTTCATATAACTGAATCAGATATAATCAAAGTTAATTTCTTATTATGGAAAAATAACCAAGAGGTGCTGACTAAGAAGAATATTGTGTATTGGATGTATGAAATGTACATAAGTTATCAAATATATTTATTCCCTTCCACTGCACAAAGAGTACTATTAGTTACCAGTACTATTAGTTTCTTTTGATTAATTTATGAGATAAAATTCTGAATTATAATGGAATATAACATAGAACAAATCATCTATTCAATTTGTTTATTACATATATCATTAAATGGGATAGAAAGAACTTGAAGATAATAGTTATTTACATTTTTTGCTTAACTGTAAATTAAAATATAATAATTATCATACCCTCATAAATAAACCTTTCCTTAATAAAAAGGTTCTTAATAAAATAAATAAAAATTTTCTTAATATTTTTCATCTGTAGAGATCAATTAAGATCCAAAGTCCATGACATGACAGAATGGAATGCTATGAATAAATGGTGCAAAGCACTAACAACTGATATAGAACAATTGACAGAGATCTCTGATAAACTCCTCAGTAATTGGAAAAGAGAAAGACTGAAAGAGAAGCAACGCTACGAAGAATTAGAAAATAGGCTGAGAGAAGCAGAGAAAAATCGAGTAGTATCTGGAGAAAATGATGGAAATACAAGTAAGTTGTTTATTGCAAACTTGAATAATAATTATAAACATAAAATGGCATAAAGTAAATATGTAATGATCTGAGATTCATAGTTAATACCATTAAAAATTTAATATTTTTATTTTATAGTTATTTAAAATTACCCATTATTAATCCTTATGTTCTCTTGTATCACATTAGAAATTAAAGTGTAATTAAAACTGCACTTAACAAATAAATTATGACTAATTTATTTATTCCCCAAAATTTATTTTCTTAAATATCCATTTAATATTTAGGAAGAGTTGTATAGAGAGCATTGATTTAAACTAATCTAATTTGGCAGGTATCAACTACCTTACAGGTATATATAAGTGTGTTAACCTGATAAATTATAACTATGCTTTAATATAAACATAAATTTAGTAATTTGAGTACTAATGCTCCGGTGGCTGATTGTGCGATATTGTCACTTTGGCAGATCATTGTTATTATAAATTTTACTTATATATTTTAGAATTGGAGGTAGAATGTTCCAATGGGCTAACACATGTGCACAGCACCGTGTTGTCCGGCAACCAGATGGAAGATGATATGATAAAAAAATTAAAAGTTTGCGTCCTGGTGCCAGTAGAGAGAGATTTTCAAATCTCTGGCATTAATCTCCTGCTCCCACCCCTGGCCCAGGAAACCCCATATAGCCTGAAAGACAAGGAAGGGGAGGGGGAAAAATCTACCAGAATCCTGCAGTTTTGTCCATAATTTTCTTCAGTTGTTACTATAAATCCAGTCCAGTATCTATATGTCTATATAAAATGAAATTGAATATTTACCATTATTTCTTTTGGTCTTATCAAAGGAGAATTATTAGTGCTTGAAGGATCATTTTCTAGAAGTAAAAATAAAATATTCCAATAATAAACCCAACACCTTAGGATAAAAAATAAAATATAAACAAAATATCCTATTTTTATAATAGGAAAATATCATTAAAATTATTTTAATTAATAATAATTATTTGACAGCAGACGCAAAATATAAGGCATTGGAGATCGAAAACAAAAATTTAACAACAGAATTGGACCAGAAGAGACAAGAAATCAAAGAATTGACTTTTAAAGCTAAATATTTTGGTAAATAACAGTGATATGATTTATTAGTCTTTTAATAGTTAAGATTAAAATTATCAATTATCTGATTTTAACAAATTCTAAATTTCTGGCTAGAATAGTAAGAAATATTAAATTTAAAAAATCTATTTTCACGAATTCTTATCAATCAACACTAGCACCAATTCAAAAACAAAAATGAGAATTTAGCCAGAATTAAAAATGCCATTATATAAGATATTATTATCTTTTTTTCATTTAAAAGATAAAATATATGAGAAAAATGAAATATATGATATGTATAAAAAATGATTCCACATCCTTATAGGATATATTAAAAAAATAAATAATTAACCAGTTTATAATATAAGATTATTAGTAATTATTAGTAAATTCTAAATATTTAATTAGAAGAAGAATATCAAGCTGAACAGAGTAAAAACCAAAAATTACAAAATGAATTAGAAGAAAATACAAAGGAACTTCAAGAGTTGAGAAATAATGTTGAAGATTACAGTAAGTATACAAAATTCTATACAAACAAAACACTGCTGATCCTGAATAGAACCTTTAAAAAATACTGATAATGTATATACAAAACATTTTAAATACTTTTATTAAATGTAGGTTATTTTTTAGTAAATATATATGATTCAAATTACGTTAATTTTCAATTTTAGAAGCTTCTTCTATTTCTATAAAAGGAAAGTGTGAACAGTTAAAAAATGAATCCAAAAATGAAAAACAAAATATTAAAAAAATAGAAGCTCAAGTTGAAGCTAAAATAATTGAAGCAAACAGTATAATAACCGAATATGAACTGTAAGTCGTTTTTACTTTTTACATTCAGTTTTTCATTTTAAACTTTAGTTTTCTACCAAAAGGAAAAATACAAAACCAAATTCTGAAGAAATATATTAAAAACTCGTTGAAAAATATATAGTATACTTTAGTTTAGCTTAAATTATAACCGTCTTATAAATCGACAAGAACCACCATTTATTAACTAACAAAAAGGTATGTATGTAAAATTTACATACAAAAAGTAAATTTTGGGTTATTTCAAAATCTCAGTCACAGGATTATTTTGTATCATATATGTATCATGTATCTTTGCAGAAACATATTTATCATTCATTGTTCAGTAAAAATTTAAATTATATATATGACACAGAAAAAAAAAAAAAACTGAGATCAGAGGGCTTTAAAACTGTGGCTATTGAGAAAGCATTTGAGGGTTAATCTCAATATTCAGATGAAAAAAAAAATTAATGCATCACCTGACAGACCCATTTCAAGGGAGACGTTTATCCTCACTTTCTATTGCATTAGTATCCCAATAAAGGTAATTTTTTCAAAAAATTGAAGTCCTAATGTCACCAAAATTTTTAAATGACTTTTGGTTATTGTCAAAAAAGAAGTTAATGTTTTATTTATGTACTTTAAAGATATATGTATATTATTTAAGAACATAGAATATACTTTATGATGTACAAGATTAAAACACATTCACTTTCTGAATAGAAAGCGAAATTGATTTAAACATTGTCATCCCAACCCCTTCATAAGTGGATTTAAGTCCAGTTAATAAATAAACTTGAATTTGTGACAGACAAAATTTACTTTTAGTGATTTATTTAAATAATAAAAAAAGTTATTAATTTATTGTACAATATGCATTAACTGTTTAATGTAATTGCATTCCTATAATAAACATTTTATTATTTATTTCATATATAACAGAGAAACGAATATGGGCTTGATGATTCTTAGCATGATTAGTAATTGAATAAGATTTATCAGTAAATCATCTTAAAATTTTCAATGAGAAAATATACATATGTATGTATTTTTATTATATCTGTGTGAATATTTCATCAGTTTTACTGAAAAACTATTAATCTGAGTAGATGGACCCCAGTAATTTCTAAAATTAAGAATTTAAAAATCATATAAATTTATAATTTTCATATTCTTTCCTTTCATAGTGAAATATCACAAATGAATAAAAGAGTTCAAGATATGGAGAACGAATCAAGATCTCAACAAAAGACTATGAACGAGCAACTCAAATCTTTAGAAATACAAGAAAGAGAAATAAACAAATTCAAAAAAAGTAACCAACTATTGAATGAAAGGCTTAAAGAAAATGAAAAAATGGTAGAATCTTTTAATAATTTACAAGAAGATTGTAAAAACATAAGAAAAGAGGTAACATTATGATTTCCGCAACCACTAAAGTTTCTTCATAATTTTCTTTTGCCAATCGTCTCTATTCATCAGCCCTGTGCTCTTTTTAATATAAATTTTTCTTGATGTATTTTTCTGAAATTTTATTTCATTGGAAAAGGAATAATAAAAAAAAGAAACTTTGTGTTCCTCATTGAATTTTCAAAGAGAATTTTTTTCTTAAATGTTTTCCTTTTTTTTTTTTCTGTTGGCATTACAAACCTTTTAGATCTGTTACCATCTTAAAAAGCCTACTCCATCTCTGCCTATCTTGGGCTATTTCTTCAAGTTATCTGCATGCAGTTCAATTGCATCTTTGTTGATTCTATCTACCTACCTGCTCTTTGGTCTTCCAAGGAATCTTTTGAATTTTATTGAGGCATTCATTATTATGCAGAAGCTTCCAGATGGATTGATTCAAGCTACATGCCCTGCCCATCTTAATACTCCATGCCTTAATGTTAAGGGATATTGATCGACCAGTTTCTGTAAGCAGCTCTTCAACGGTCTTCTTCTCCATATGTTACTACTCTGATCCCAGATAGCCCGGGTTATCGTGAAGAGGATTTTTCTCTCTCAAAACTCTCAATACTTTTTTTCGAGGATGCTGGTTAGTGTCCAGGTCTCATAGCCATATATTAGAGCTGGCTTTATCATAGATTTTATACTCTTAATTTGATATTTCTTGAGATTTTTTCAGGATTTCTATACCTTTGAAAGGGAGAAGAAAACTCTGTTTGCGCAGGTCTATTTCTAGCCGTTGGTCATTCTTTTTTCCCAAGGTCTTGGAATTTTTTCTGCTCTCAGGAATGATTTTCCTTCTATGCAGATCCTGTTATTTAGGAATATGATTGTTAACAATTTTTTTTTTAGTTATTTTGTTTATTATTTTTAGTGTTTTTTGTCTTTGATGGAGACACCTTTTCATTGTACAACTATCAATTCCCAAGTCCTTATATAAAAGTTTGGGAATTCTCCCAACAAATCTATAAACTTGGCTTTGTTTTTTCATTAAAAAAAATAAATAAAACAGTGTAAAGTAGGGGCTTTTTCTTTTCCTTATATTATAAGGAAACAACCTACTCCTATTTAATTCCTTAATCCATTCCCTCACCACAAGATTTCGACCTTCTGACTTATACATCCTAATACTAGAAAATCTCCATCCTAATTCTCTTTGACTTTTCCAAGGCGTTTGATTCCGTTAAATCATGAGATCCTTCTTTCCAAACTCCAAAGCCTGCCCATGTCAAATAGCGTCCTAAAATGGTTCCTATCCTTCTTATCTTATCTTCTTATTCTTATGCCTGAGGCTGCCCGGAGGCTACAAGAGGACATCGACTGTATCAACAGATGGGCAGAAATAAATGAATTAAAGCTGAATGCAGATAAAACCAAGGCTATTATCATTGGGTCCAGACATCTCATCAACTCCCTTCCTTACTTTCCTCTACTTTACCTCAATAACCATCCCATCCATTTTTTTCCTACAGTCAAAAACCTAGGAGTAACCTATGACCAGAACCTCTCCTGGGATAATCATATCTCCCAGATTACCCGAAAATCCATAACTGCCCTTAAACAACTCCTAAGATTCCGTGATTGTATTCCTCTAAAAACCAGACAGCTCCTTATAACCTCCCTTGTATTCCCTCACTTCGACTACGGCTATTGGTGTATGGAGGGCTATCTGCCAGGCTGGAAATGAGACTAAAAAGACTCATGAATTGTTTCATAAGATACATTTTCGGGATCCCCAGGTGTTCACATGTTTCACTATGGTACACCGAGTTGAAGTGGCTTTATCCTACTTCCCGATGACAATTCCTTCTTGGCGTTTTCCTTTTCCAAGTCTTCAGAACCAAAAACCCTCCCTACATCCTGGAACTCCTTACTCTGCGCTCCTCTATCCACTCTCTCAATACTAGGTCTTAACCTATAGACTTATATATTCCCTCCCATAAAACTTCCTCCTTCAGCAAATCCTTCGTCATTCGTGCTACTTCCTTATGGAACTCACTTCCTACCTCCATGCATCAATCCTCATCCACAAATTTCTTCAAACAACTCCTATTCCAACACCTACTCCACATTCAAACTTCCCCTAACATGTAAAATTTCTTGCATCTATACAATGTTTAATTTCAATCCATTGCACAATTGAAATAACAATTAATAATAAATTAGTTGGTATTTTTATTATGTCAGACTAAGATACATTAATTTGTAACTCTGTTATTATTCTTAGGGGACAATAGTCCCAGAATAAAATTATTTTTTCATTTCATTTCATTTTCATTTCATACATCCCTTCTCATAGATCTGCCTTATTCCAAAACTCCTTTGTAGCATTGTCAACTTCCGGAATTTCTTCTCGATCAAAATTTGGCATGCTTCCTCCGTATCTACAATCAAAAACCTCCTATTCCAATTCCTGTACTAAAAACAGTCAGATACCAGCTAGCTATTAACATTATGTATGTATTGCGTAGCAGTCGTGCAATCATACGATAATACTGAGTGTAAGGGATAGTACATGTATTTCCTACTTTTGACGCCACTCAATACATCTATGTTTTTTTATTATATATATTTTTTATTCAATTATAACTAATTTTTTATATATATACAAGAAAAGTTTTTTTATGAAATGAACTTTTTCTATGTTGTCTCTTTTTCGTTCTTCATTTCTCAAAGTGTATGTTTATGCTGTTCAACCATAATATACAGTGTTGTTCATAGTTTTAAGGGTTTTGTTTATTGTTTTAAGTGTTTTGTTCATAGTTTTAAGTGTTTTTTTTATTGTTTTAAGTGTTTTGTTCATAGTGTTAAGTGTTTTGTACATAGTTTTATCTGTATTGTGTATATAGCTTGTTCATCTAAGGGTTTTCTTTATTTTTAAAATTTTATTTATTGTTTCAAATGTTTTGGCCAGTAGTAGTATTTTCTTTTTGTTATTCTAAAGGGACTTAGTCCCAGAATAAAGTTTTTTTTTCTATCTATCTATCTATAAATAGCAGGATTTTCTGAGATCTTAAATTTGATCAAAACACAGAATACGCAGTAAAAAAGAATGAAGTCAAGTAAAACATGAAACTCAAAGTTATGAAAAATCAATAGTGTATATCAAGATTAAGTAACTATAAATGTACATTTGAGAAATTGATATAACTCTGCTATATCTGATTTTCCCAACAAATTTATTCCTATCAAAAAACAAACAAGTATTTTTAAACTCCTAAAATAATTATTGTTTTCTAAACAGCCTAAATGACACACTAATAGACAGTTATTTATAATTCATTTAGAACAAGATAAGTCAATTCATAAGATTATGCTTCAGATAATATACAAATGCTATAATTTTTCATTTACAGCTGGACAGCAAAAGAAAAGAAGAAGTTATTATGAAAGAAAAAATGATTCTACTTGAAAGACAAATAAACAACTTAAGTGCACATTGTGATTACCTGAAACAGAGACTAAAAATATGTGACCCATCCTATCAACGAGGTGAATAGTTATTTATCAGAATAGAACTTTTATAGTTTATCATATGATTATTTTTAAGAGTAACAAATCATTAGATGGCAATAAGCGGCAGTTCCAAACATAGCAGTCGTAGAGAAGAAATCTTTCTCACGTGGCTGAGGATCAGTCATACCATACTGACACATCTCACATTTCAAATGATTTCATCTGCAGGTGTCAACAATTTCAACAGATATTATCTATAAAGCATGTTTTAGAAGAAAGTCTACTTTACTTCACAAGGCTAAAAGAATTTGGAATATCCCTTAATATATCAGCATCCCTAGGAATCCAGGAGGGAGAAGTAACTAAAGTTATAAATTTCCTACACAAAGAAAGTCTTATAAAATATATTTAACACAATTATACCTAATTATCTTCTCCTGATCTTTTACTTTAAAAAAAAAAATTATTATTCTTTCTATTGATAATTTCTTTCTAATTTCTTATTTGTTTTTTTAAAGTTTGTTTATTTATTTTTTCTTTAACTTACCAGCTAAATAGTTTGAAAGTAGTATTATTTAGTTGATTGCTCGCTCATGACCTGGATGTTTTGTGCCCAAACGTCAAAACAACCAATCAACTAATAATTAGGCCTGTTATCTTTATAATGTTTATTTCACAGGCAAATGTTTCAACCCTAATCAAGTGGTTCACTTTCAGGCCTAATAATAAAATCAGAAATACAAGAAAGATATCGTTAATAATGAATTATGAATGTAAGGCTAAAAGTGGGACACAGAATCAAACACTTAATCAGTCAAAATTTTTCCATTTGTTATTTATATCATTTGATTATAGCTTTTCATCATTTCTGTATTTAACCATCTTCTTAACATAATTTAATCATTATAATGTTATGAGTTATTTATGATTATTGTACAATCATAATTTCTAAGTAATTATTACAGTCCAACTTTTATAGCCTTAATAACAATTTTTTAATTTTTTTTTCTGTTGGTATTACAGACCTACATATTTTGTCTATTATTCCTTATATTTTTCATGTATCCCTAATTTTATTTTTAACCATGGAAATGGCTCACATAATTTGCTAAAATGTAGGCTCATACAATAAACGTTATCAAAATGAGTAAGTTCTGATTATTATATTATTATTAACTCATTATATAAAGTTAAATCCAATAACTACTATAAAGAATTATTTTTATAATAAAATATCCTGTGATTAAAAAAAAAAAAACTAAAATACTTATGTAAGAATAGGTAAGGGAACAACATTTTGCCAAAATAAGGATGCATATGAAGTAAAAATGAGTTTTATAAAAAAATCAAAATTAAGAGAAATGGATATGAATTTTGTAATTAATAAAAGATTATCTCACAAATTTATAAAGGGGCTCATGTTACTCACAACAGAGAAACTAATAATTGGTGAAATATCAATAAAAATACATATTATTGATAACATAATTATTAGAAAAAATATTATTCACAGGTGTAAAATATATAATGAAACAGAAATATTTATTATTTTTAAGGCACAGGAGAGACTTTGAAAGGGCTGGAAACAGATATTGAAGGCAGCATACATTCTAATGATTTCAGTGAAAATGAAGATGATTTGAACAGAGAATCTAAATAGAACATATACTTTTTTAACAAAAAAAAAAAAAATGCTAAAGAAATATGAATAAAATTGACTTCAGATTTGTTTACATTATACTATTTTAACACTTTTAATGTACATTTACAGCTACATATAAGTTTTAACTTACTTATTTGTTGGCATTAGAGTATAAATATCCCTATATGATCCCAATTCTCAATTTCAAGCCTGTCCATCAAGTTCTAGTTTGGCTACTTAAATATCAATGCTGCCAACAACCAGTGTTGCCGATGACCCACAATAGAATTACTTTCCCATTAATCTCAAATTACACATCTTTCTAAGAACTATCCACCAATGCTACCAGTAATTAACATACGTTTACGCGGAATCTACTTTTAAAAATAAAATCTTATCATGTACTTACTTAGTAGCTATATATTTATATATGTTATAATTTAAAAATATTACATATCATGATTGTTGAAGGATTTAGTATAGAAATAAATATAGACAAATGAAAAAATTATAAGTGTTTCATTTTAGGGGACTTCAGCCCGAAAGCAACAACTCAACAAAAATTACTAAACCGTAATTTCAACTGGTTTTCCTCTAAAATTACAAATTGTAATGTCTCAGAAATCTTCTTGGGAGGCGGAGTGGCCATACGGGCTGATGTTTGTACAGCCCCCTTTGCATCCTTACTTTAATTTGATAAAATAATTACGAGTTCGCGTCCTGATGACGAGGTGCTTTTAAGTCTAGCATTGATCACTCGTCCTCACCTTCTAGATCAGGAAAGCCTTGTATAACCTAAAAGACGAGGACGAAAAAAACAATCACAAATCTTAGAACAGATGATAAGTTCCAATTATTTTGAATTGTATAAACAGAATTATTTAGTCGGTGGTAAATAGAAATATATGCATCTTGGGCAAAGAGCTAATTCCTATCTTCTTGGATAGAGGCACTGAGATAACAAGGATTATATTGGAACTACTCTTCGAATGGCAGAATTCTGACGTCATTTGTTACGATATTCTGTTTAATTAATAGTCAGGTAACACTATTATGCCATTTCACACGAAATTATTCAACTAAACAAGTAAAAAAAGATCTAATGAGTAAAAAAATATCCAAAATTGGAAAATAATACACAATTGGCAGGACTAATCAAGATGTTAAACCCCGAATAAACAAACAACAAAGGTGTTTTATAAATTCTTCAATGATTTATTATGTTCAATAATTGTTCAATCAACAATTATCATTGGTCTCCCTTTCCTAATCTATTTTAATCAACTAATATACACAAGACTACTTACTGTAATGTTTAGTAATATTAATCTATTGAATCAAGGACAAAAATCGTTACTGTTACATGTTTTTTTTTTATTACTTTTATGGTATCGTTTTTCGTTTTATTCACTTTCCTCGTTCCTTTGTCAATCCATTCACTTTACAGTGTTTTAGTTACATTTTTACACCAAATTAAATTCAGCAATGCTGCATAAAACTGCGGCATTAATTTACATCAGACACTGAAATAACAGTGAAAGGTTAGTTTGATAATCCAAATTGAAAACATGATATGAGAAATCGAAATCATAAGATAACTTACTCGGTGCTGGAAAGAGTTCGTTTCATCCCATCGCGCTTATTCTTTCTCCTATCATTTTATGGAGTAGACAGTAGTCAATCGAATTAGGAAGACCGTGGCAAACGCAGACTGCCAGCGCTGATCGGTTCATGTTCATCGGGCATGCAGGAAACCATTTTTGGCCA
The DNA here is from genome assembly GCA_928085145.1 of Nezara viridula. Classification (NCBI taxonomy): domain Eukaryota; kingdom Metazoa; phylum Arthropoda; class Insecta; order Hemiptera; family Pentatomidae; genus Nezara; species Nezara viridula. Next base: position 147,004,897 of record OV725080.1, on the reverse strand, counting down.
TCATACATTTCAGTCAATGATGTGGTAGAATTGCCTATGAATATTCAAAATTAACAAAACCTATACGAAAAAATAAATTGTGTTGATATATTTCATTAAAAACAAAACAGTTAAAAAAACATAGTATTTCCGAAATGGCAGCCAACATGATAAAGGCACCTCAAGGAAAAACTATGATATTGTTCAGTGATGCCCAGAAGGGGATGTATGACGCAAGCGCTATCAAAATTTTCGATGGGTAACATTTTGAGGGGGTAGTGATTTTTTGAGAGGAGCACATTTCGTAAGGGTAAAAAATTTCCGCAAAGAAAGGTTTCCAACCCCGTGGACAAGCGGAAAACATGGGACAGACCGCAGCAACTGTAATTATGTATCATAATGATTTTTTAAATTTGAATATTATTTGCACTGTTTTCAAAAAGAGGAGTACTGTAAAATATCTTGGGACGGAGGAAGTTTCAGGCATCATTGACCTTCGGGGGATGGACACATCTGATATTGTTTATAAACCAAAAATTCTTAAAGTTTTTTGATTATTTATGATTATTATTTAGACCAGGCTTTCGAATCCAGAATACTTATTAATATTACATAAAATTTTTAAGATTTGTATCTTCTGTAAAATTTTAGAGAATGGATAAGGCCGTTTTTCAAACAAATAATCTTATAATCTATGTTACATCAAGGATAAATCAATAAACCCAATTATTATTTTACCATTAAATCCTCCAATCACAAATATCTGATCTTCAAGAACACAGCAGCTGAAGTTACTCCTTGGTGAGCACATTGGTGGAACGTCTTGTAACCACTCACCTTGAGAGGTTGCTCTCATGATATTGAGCCTTTCACCTGAAGAAGAAAACAGTTTACTGGCACAAAAAATAATGAATTTCTCAAAATTTGAATTTCATTTTAAGTGAAATTTTTAGAGAAAAAAATTGTTAAAGTTTTTCATATTCTTATGAATAACATGAAACTTATGTGTTCTAATGAAGGTACCACTGTTTAAGTGTCAACCCACTTTAATCAGTGTACCAAGATTCCATGATCACGATATAAATGGGATTGCGCAAAATAGTCAAGGATTGATAACATATTCACTGTACAACCTCCTTTTATTTAGATCGCGATTTACGACTTCAGCTAATTCCCTACTGTTCTTTTTCAGTTAAGTCGGTGCCTTGATTAATTATTTCGCTGCTTTCGTCGTCTGCTCACTATACTAGCTCAAAAGGGACAAACAGACCCCCAAACGGGTTCTTTTCAGTAAAAGTCAGGGCTTTACCATACGGTTAGTCTCTTCTGTCTACTTTCGGATACGCTCGATCATTTCGAGATTCTATTTATGGTGTGATCATGAAAACTTGTGCTATCAAAAGTTGAATGACAATTGTACAGTAATATATCATGGTGAAACATAGCATATAAATGAAAATACAGCATGGTAATTCACTTGTTGCAAGACGTTGGTATCCACTGAATCCACCAATAGCATAAACATATCCCCTGAAGAAGCAGAGTGAAACACCACTTCGTGGGGTTCTCAAGTTCGCTATCAATGTCCACTGTTTTGTTGCCAAATCATACATTTCTACTGATGTCAGAACGTCTTGGCCATTAAAACCTCCGGCAACATATATCTAAAATGAATGTAATATTAATCAGCAATGCGGTATTGTTTAAATCATCAAATGAATGATATAACCTTCACGGTTACCTTGTTATCGACGGCAACAGCTCCCGCATCTGACCTTTGTTTGGCCATCGGTTGAATCATATCCCATTGGTTCAAAACTACGTTATATTTTTCAACCGAACTCATTCTAGACCTTCCATTATAACCGCCGATAGCGTATATTTCCCCACCTAGAAATCGATAACGTTTAGTTATTTTTAGATTAACTCAGAAATAACGACTTCCATGATTGGGCAATGACTTACCCAACTCAATACAGGAGACGTAGCACCTAGGATAGTTCATGCAAGCCCGGTCCTTCCACTGCTTCGTCATAGGATTGAAGGACCTGACAGTGCTGAAGTGCACGCTGCCGTCGAAGCCTCCGATGATGTAGAGGATGTTGTTAACAGAGACCAGGCCGTGGTAGGACCTAGGCGATGGTTCGTCACACCGTGAGTATATCCATCTGTTAGCCCTGATCGGCAGAACGATTAACATAACAAATGAGTTGACAAACAAAACATTTATATATTTATATATATCTGGTGTAATCTTTATAGCTCGCAGTACAGACATGCTTTTTTTCGTTGACATGACTTCCTGAATTTACTGTAATCCACAACTTTTTTATCTACAAAATTCTCAAAAAAGGGACATTTTCAATTCCAAGAACGATACATATGTCAAAATTTAATGAGGTGTTAATAGAACCTCTGAAGACCAATTTGCTTTCCACTTGAATCGTAATATAATTTGATCTCAAAATCAAGAAAAAATACAAAAATATCGTTGGCCTGTTTATCCCATTGTTTAGACTAGACCTGGGCACTCTTGAAATAATTTATTTCTGAAATAATTCACATGGTTATTCCACGAATGAATTATTTCGGGAATAACGGTTATTTCTGAAATAATATTTCAAACAGTCAACGAAATAATCTCGATGGAATAACTCTGAATTTATTTCTGAAATAATTATTTCACTATTTTAATATTCTTTGGAATAATGTAAATTATTTCGAAATCAGTTATTTCTTAAATAAATTATTTCATAACTATTATTTCAGGATTATTTATTTCATAAATAAATTATTGCATAAAATCAAGAAATAAATATTTCAGAAATAACATTGTTCTGAAATAACATAAAAAAATTACCAATATGCACCATGTTTTCGGGGGCGCTTATTATGAAAATACTGTCGAATTTGAGATTGCTCCACCCCCTCCCCACCCCCCATCGACGTTTTGTAACTTTTCAGATATAATCGATATCAGGGTCGACTTTTATGTTTTCGGGGGCGCTTTTTATGAAAATACTGTCGAATTTGATATTGCACCACCCCCTCCCCACCCCCCATCGACTTTTTGTAACTTTTCAGATATAATCGATATCAGGGTCGACTTTTATGTTTTCGGGGGCGCTTTTTATGAAAATACTGTCGAATTTGATATTGCACCATCCCCTCCCCACCCCCCATCGACTTTTTGTAACTTTTCAGATATAATCGATATAAGGGTCGACTTTTATGTTTTCGGGGGCGCTTTTTATGAAAATACTGTCGAATTGGATATTGCACCACCCCCTCCCCACCCCCCATCGACTTTTTGTAACTTTTCAGATATAATCGATATAAGGGTCGACTTTTATGTTTTCGGGGGCACTTTTTATGAAAATACGGTCAAATTTGAGATTGCGCCCCCCCCCCACCATCTCACATCAACTTTTTGTAACTTTTCTGAAATAATCGATATCAGGGTCGAATATTATGTCTTCGGGGGTGCTAATTATAAAAATAATGTCGAATTTGATATTGCACCACCCCCTCCCCACCCCCCATCGACTTTTTGTAACTTTTCAGATATAATCGATATCAGGGTCGACTATTATGTTTTCGGGGGCGCTATTTATGAAAATAATGTCGAATTTGATATTGCACCACCCCCTCCCCACCCCCCATCGACTTTTTGTAACTTTTCAGATATAATCGATATCAGGGTCTACTTTTATGTTTTCGGGGGCGCTTTTTATGAAAATACTGTCGAATTTGAGATTGCGCCTCTCCCTCCCTCCCCCCCAATCGACTTTTAGTGACTTTTCCGATGTAATCGATATCAGGGTGGTCTTTTATGTTTTTGGCATATCTTTTTCAAATTCTACCGTATTTTCTTAATTAGCTACCCCGAAAACATATTAGTTGATCCTGGTATCGATTGAATTTGAAAAGATACAAAAAGCTGATGCGGGAGGGTGGAAGGGCGCAATTTCAGATCTGACATTATTTTTATAATTAGCGGCCCCGAAAACATAACAGTCGACCCTGATATCGATTATATCTGAAAAGTTACAAAAAGTCGTTGGGGGGTGGGGAGGGGGTGGTGCAATATCAAATTCGACAGTATTTTCATAAAAAGCGCCCCCGAAAACATAATAGTCGACCCTGATATCGATTATATCTGAAAAGTTACAAAAAGTCGATGGGGGGTGGGGAGGGGGTGGCGCAATATCAAATTCGACAGTATTTTCATAAAAAGCGCCCCCGAAAACATAAAGTCGACCCTGATATCGATTATATCTGAAAAGTTACAAAAAGTCGATGGGGGGTGGGGAGGGGGTGGTGCAATATCAAATTCGACAGTATTTTCATAAAAAGCGCCCCGAAAACATAATAGTCGACCCTGATATCGATTATATCTGAAAAGTTACAAAAAGTCGATGGGGGGTGGGGAGGGGGTGGTGCAATATCAAATTCGACAGTATTTTCATAAAAAGCGCCCCCGAAAACATAATAGTCGACCCTGATATCGATTATATCTGAAAAGTTACAAAAAGTCGATGGGGGTGGGGAGGGGGTGGCGCAATATCAAATTCGACAGTATTTTCATAAAAAGCGCCCCCGAAAACATAATAGTCGACCCTGATATCGATTATATCTGAAAAGTTACAAAAAGTCGATGGGGGGTGGGGAGGGGGTGGTGCAATATCAAATTCGACAGTATTTTCATAAAAAGCGCCCCCGAAAACATAATAGTCGACCCTGATATCGATTATATCTGAAAAGTTACAAAAAGTCGATGGGGGGTGGGGAGGGGGTGGTGCAATATCAAATTCGACAGTATTTTCATAAAAAGCGCCCCCGAAAACATAATAGTCGACCCTGATATCGATTATATCTGAAAAGTTACAAAAAGTCGATGGGGGGTGGGGAGGGGGTGGTGCAATATCAAATTCGACAGTATTTTCATAAAAAGCGCCCCCGAAAACATAATAGTCGACCCTGATATCGATTATATCTGAAAAGTTACAAAAAGTCGATGGGGGGTGGGGAGGGGGTGGTGCAATATCAAATTCGACAGTATTTTCATAAAAAGCGCCCCCGAAAACATAAAGTCGACCCTGATATCGATTATATCTGAAAAGTTACAAAAAGTCGATGGGGGGTGGGGAGGGGGTGGTGCAATATCAAATTCGACAGTATTTTCATAAAAAGCGCCCCCGAAAACATAATAGTCGACCCTGAGATCGATTATATCTGAAAAGTTACAAAAAGTCGATGGGGGGTGGGGAGGGGGTGGTGCAATATCAAATTCGACAGTATTTTCATAAAAAGCGCCCCGAAAACATAATAGTCGACCCTGATATCGATTATATCTGAAAAGTTACAAAAAGTCGATGGGGGGTGGGGAGGGGGTGGTGCAATATCAAATTCGACAGTATTTTCATAAAAAGCGCCCCCGAAAACATGAAAGTCGACCCTGATATCGATTATATCTGAAAAGTTACAAAAAGTCGATGGGGGGTGGGGAGGGGGTGGTGCAATATCAAATTCGACAGTATTTTCATAAAAAGCGCCCCCGAAAAAATAATAGTCGACCCTGATATCGATTATATCTGAAAAGTTACAAAAAGTCGATGGGGGGTGGGGAGGGGGTGGTGCAATATCAAATTCGACAGTATTTTCATAAAAAGCGCCCCCGAAAACATAATAGTCGACCCTGATATCGATTATATCTGAAAAGTTACAAAAAGTCGATGGGGGGTGGGGAGAGGGTGGCGCAATATTAAATTCGACAGTATTTTTATAAAAAGCGCCCCCGAAAACATGAAAGTCGACCCTGATATCGATTATATCTGAAAAATTACAAAAAGTCGATGGGGGGTGGGGAGTGGGTGGCGCAATTTCAAATTCGACAGTATTTTCATAATTAGCTACCCCGAAAACATAACAGTCGACCCGGATATTGATTATATCTGAAAGTCGATCGGAATGATTATTTCAGATTTCACATTATTCCTGAAATAATCATTTCAGATATCGTTATTCCTGAAATAATTTATTCCCGAAATAATCATTTCGGAAATAATGGTCAGGTTATTTCATGAAATAAATTATTTCGGAAATAACTATCGAGGTTTATTTAGGGATTTATTCCGGGAATATTTTTCAAATAAATTCTGCCCAGGTCTAGTTTAGACATGTTGGGGACAAAGATCACTCTGAACAAAGTATAAGTTACAAACGAATAAGACCAAATTCCACGAAAACACACACACTATACACACATATATATATATATATATATATATATATATATATAATATTGTTCATGAATATTGTAGGACGTGTTCGTCCACCGTTGATTAATGAATTAGTTGGATTGAATTCTTAAACTGATCAGAACCCAGAACTTCTAACTACAATACATTTATTTGGGAATCTCTAATTTTATGAATAATTGAAAAAAATTTCGACCAGAAAGATCTTGTTGGATCTCATGAAACGTAAACAAAAATGAATATGAGAAAAAAATAGCAGAGCCATAAAAAATAAATAAATAATGTAGTTGATGATTAGTACTATAAACTAATGTTTTACAAGCAGTGCACATACCATTAGAAATTTCATATCTTTTCTTAAGTTAAGGATAAAAAAATTTTTTAACAGCTTTTTTTATGGTTACATTAATTTTTCACATTCAATTATCGCAGACTTTTATCTGATTCTTTGCGCTGATATAAACCGGTATTTTGTTAATTCAGTAATCTATATAACTATTACCTGATATCATATGTTTCTAAAAGATTTGTCGGAGCTCCAGAACTCCACCCACCAGCCGCGAACAATATTGAGTAAGGCACTCTGGGCCTGGACATGTAAGAGTGACTAGTCTCAACCAGGCAATTATCGTTTTCCATGCGATTCTTTATGGCATTGTGTGCTAGTTGAAGTATATGAGGCGAAATCTATAACAAAGTTTTAATAAATATATGAAATGAAAAGAATAAAAGAAATCAGTGAGGTAGATGATTTTACCAACATAAGTTTTATATGATAAGTTATGGATTTTGGGGAAGATGTAACCAGGTGTAATCGTGGCGTAGCGAATGCAAGAAAACAGATCATTTGCATAAAATTTTCTCACTTCGAAATCGTACATAATCCACTTATCGATTGCTGAAATTCGAAATAATACCATTAATCATAATTTCTTACCCAATGAGGTATCTATTGAAATATTGTAAATTAACAACCTTCGACTAATTTATGCTCGGAATTGATGTTCAGGTAATCATTTCGAGCTAAATCCCGAAACTCCTGATACAACAATGTTTGGAATTCAACTCCATCTGTTACGAACTCTTCAAATTTTTTTAAAATAAACGCTTTTGCTTCACGTTCCAGCCAGGCACATGAGTACGTATGACCAAACTTATAAAATCCCCAGGCGTTTGTTGGAGTCATCTGTTATGATAATAATGAATTAGGTCATTTAGGAAATATTATTATTTACAAATTGATAATTTACATTCACCTGTTTACAAGTCTACTCACCTGTTTGTGCAGATATTGAGAACAAAGATCTATCAGCCCCACCATTCCTAGGTGATCAGCGGCAGGTAAGAGCTCTTCTACGTTCTCGACGGTGAGTTTAACGTTACCGGTGTACGCAAACTCCATAATGGCGTCCACGACGGATGAAGAAAATGGCAGCATGATGTGCTTATGAGATTTGGACAACGGATTTGTGAATGCAGCTTGAAAGTATTCTCCCGCGGTGGCGAAAATAAGTCGGTGGCCTCTGAAAACGTTATCATATCTTCATGTATTTTATTTTTGTGATGTTCTACTTACTACTAAACTACCATTCAAAATTAATTGAATTTCAATCAATACATTACTTCTAAAAGTATATGTTTTAAGATTATATTTTTTTAATAACTAATAACGACCACGTTAACTTGCTTTCAGCCTGAACTGCGGCATTCATTTGCCTTAATCTGCCCTCAAAAAGATTATTAACAAAGTTCTGAAGGATCTTGTCTGATCCTTAAATACAGCTGTTTCAAACTTTTCAAGTGTACTGAGAAAGGAATTCTAGTTACTATATATAGAGCCCACAGCATGCCCTATCGGATTTAGGTCTAGAGTTTTTAGTAGTCATTCCAGGAATATGATAAAAGTCTCCTACATGTTTTGAATAACACTTTAAGTTTTGTGACGTCGTTCTTATCTTCAGGCTTTCAGCAAGAAACTGTTTTCAATTGAAAAGGTAAATGGTATGTAGAAATAATTCCCTGAGTAATTACGCTACACAACCACTAATTCCGTTCGGTGTAACAAGTACTACCACAAAACATGTTAGAGCCTCCATAAAATAAAATATATAGGGTTGTACCGCATTCAACGTGTCGTTGAGCGTCTAAAAAAAGAAAATACGTCCCGATTACAATCTTCTGAACTGTAATGTCAAGCAATTAATAAATTCTAGTCGGTCTCTTTCGAAAGATTTGTGAAAAGAGTATGGGGTTCGTATGGCGCTTAGTTTCATCATCATATTCCTTTATTTTGAGCTACCTATGCTGTGTGAAGAGGAGATTGAGTCCTCTTTAGTTCTGTCGGTATTCAGCTGTCTTGTTCTGGTGTATTGAAGTCCTTTTATCAGGAAGTCCCTCTTTACTTTATGTTCCCAAGTCGTTCTAGGCCGTCTCTTTCCTCATTTCTCCTATAGTTGGCTCGTATAGTCTCGCTAGCTTTTGCTAGATCCCATCTGTAAAAGGTGTCCTAGTACGGTACTTCATTTAGCTTCAATAATAATTCACATAGTCCGAATGGGAATCGGAACCTTTCAATTTTTATTGCTAGATCTAGTGTTGATTTCTGTTTGCAATACAAAACACAATGCGAATAGTCTTGGTTTCTACATCGTTAGTAGATTTTAGTTTCTTTGGATCTTGCCTTCTAAACTTTGAGCCTTAAATTAAAACTTCATAAAATATAATAATTTGTGAGAAATGTCTACTTCAGGCAATGAGATAAATCTATCACAGAAAGTAAGAGATGAATTTAGAAAAAGGAAGGGACGGATTTAATAATAATGGATAACATTTTTGAAACAAGGAAAGATCTGAGAGATTTCAGAGTAACTTAGCCTATATTAACTAGGTATTCTGTTTGTTAATATAACTATAATATTAACAACGTATTCTGTAATACTTATGAGACCTCAGAAGTACAGAATACCTAGTTAATATGAAGAGAGTTGAAGCAGAGGTATCCAGCCACCTCTCTAAGTTCGATCATAAACCTTACCTCAAGATAAAGATTTTTTTTTTTTTTGTTTTATCTGTGCCTCTCTTTATCGGCTTCCACCATCAGAGATATAGCAGCCCAGAAACATTCTGATTTGCACCACGTGGTATGTCTTATGTTCAACAAGCTCGAGCATACACCTAAATGTGCTGCGCCCATATATGCTCAAGAATTACATAGGTTTTAATGTGGAGAGTCTGCCACTCCTATTCTATGCAGGTGATTCCTAAGGTAATCGTGGCCTGTTATCATCCGGAACTCTGCCTAAGCCTCCTTTCTCGGCAGGTTTCTCTGGGAGCTCGATCCGCTCATTTAACAAATTTCTCCACTTCTTTTTCGCAATACAGCTCTTTACAGAATCCAATAATAGAGTCTCATTGGCCTTATTTATTCATTTCCTAAGAGTAAATAGAATTTAAAAAATCGTAGATCATATACAATTACACTTTCTGCGGTCTGTTCCATGTATTCTCTTTGTCCCCTGGTTTGAACTTTTCATTCTGATAATTAATGAACTTGTCAAAATTTATCCTCCCCCCTAAAGTTCAAAACTCCATCAAACAATTTTCATCGCACAATCTGCGCCATCAAAACGCCTTCTGGGCGCCCCTGAGTTGAGGAAAAACTAACAATTTTATGAGTTGCTTTATATAACTGGCGGACATCAGTAATTTTTAGAAAAGTAGAAGAAAAGTCAATTTTTGTTTTATAGGTTTGACGCAAACTGTTAGATTAGTATACTTAAGAGTGTTAAAGTTGAATCATAAAAAAAAAAACAATGATTAGAATTTGTTTAAATTACAGAAACTAATTACTATTACACAAACTATGTTACTTATTACTATTACAGAAGTTATGTTACAGAAACTTGGCTTTTTCTCAACTTTTTAAAAATGTCAGGTGACCGTCTTTGATATGAGACCACTCATATGTTTTCTAGTTGGGACGGTATTTTTCGTAGGTGAAAAACCCACCACTAACCAAAGCTTATTGTCGATAGATGAAGTAGTTTTTATTGGTAAATAATTTAATTTTTATTAATAGATTAATAGATAAACTTTATTCTGAGATGAGGTCTGTTTATTCTAAGAATAACAATGGGTCTGTCCTAACAAGCAACACAGACCTGGACTGTTTTCGACTGCTTGTTGGAACAAACTCTATAATGGACAAAAAAAACAAAAATATATATCAGTTATTATACAAATTTATGGAGATAAAATGTGAACTAGTGTTGTATCAATATACCTGTAAATTTTTCCATCTTTGCTTTCCACGGTGCAATCGCAGAGCTGGTCTCTATCCCGAAGGTCGGCCCACAATCGCGGGAACGGTCTAACGCGAGGATACGGGAACTGGATGTTATTCCACCTCCTTTTACGGTAACTTTTTGACCGTTTCCAATAACTATGCCTATCTCTACCGACTGCAAATGAATATATTTTTCATTTTTTACTTGCTATATTAATTATTTAAACTAGATTTAATTTATACTATATTAAAAATATAGAAAAGTTGTTTCGAGAATTAAATGCAACCACACAGCCAGTTCTCGTTTAAAGCAAAACATGAATTTTAAAAGAGGTCCTCATAAGTTTGTCGAGTCCTGAACTCATAACCCAAAGAACAAACTGGACGTTTATTTACCTTTTCAAGGACCACAATTACGTAGTAATAATCCATTAATAACCCCTTTAATAATCCCAAGTTATTATATTATTATAGGCACTACAGTACAAGTATCATTCCACTTTGATAGGTCAGACATGATCTCATGATCACACCATATATGAAATCCTGAGAATGACCGAGTGTCTCCGAAAGTAGACGGAACTTGCCGAATAATCTTGTTAGGCCCCGATCTAAACTTCGTAAGGATTCGTTGTAAATTTGTTAAACTCTTAAGAGCTTAGCAAGTGGGAGCCGTAAGCAACAACGTAATTAAAGCTAATCAACGCCCCGATTAAACTGAAAAGAACCAGCAGACAATCAGCGGAAGTCGTAAATCGCGAATCTAAATAAATGGATACTATGTGAATACCTTGTCAATCTCTGGTCATTTTCAAAATCACTTTTATAGTATGATCATGGGTTCTTAGCCCACTCGTCAAATTCGAGTGACACTTGTACAGTAATACCGGCAAAACTTTATATATTTATAGTTTGTATTGACGTTCGACTTAAGTGCGACATGTGGCTTTTAAATTACGAGACTGATGCTGTAAAACATTTCATTTTGATTTCTTACACATTTACTTATCACCGCCTTCGATAGCACACACACACATACACACCCCTCCTCTACTCCTACAACGGTTCATGCGAATTTTCCATTGTCTTAAAGAATGCTAGAAGTCTTATTATATCATCTCCATCTTGAAGCGTGTGCCACTTTCTCTTCCACAGCTTTAACGGATTCAAATCTTGTTCATTTTAATGAAGATTGACGGATCGTGTTTTTTTAATGTTTGATCCTGAAATGAATCCCAAATCCACACACTGAAAAACTACAAAGTCACTGAGAGTCATAAAAAGCTCGAATGAGTAAATATAAATTGAAAGCAAAGGTGATTGTTTATTTCGATATTATTCAAATAATGTTGTTCCAGCACTGGTTCAGACAATGAATGATTCGCATAGAGGATTGCAGGGATCGAGAGGGTGTATATTGAAGCTGATAATAAGAAAATTGGTATGAAATCAAAATAAAATGTTTTACAGCACCATTCTCGTTATTTAATAGCCACACCTAGTAGCATTAACAAATGAGCGTTCAAAATTTTGGATGAAACTATATAATCCGTGGTACAGACCTCTTTTTATCCAATTATTAACATCCGGCTGAAATTTCGTAAATACTTTCATCTCATCTTAACCTAAAACTATTTTATTTACGAAAACTCTTGGAATTGGGCATTTTCAATCTGGAGGGGGGCAAACTTTATCTATTTAGTTAAGTACTAAAAACTCGTAAATACCCATTTACTTTCTACTTGTATCGTAAGATAATTTGATCATAAGATAGATAAAAAGGTGGCCTACAAAAATATTGGTCCGTTTGCCCTATTTAACCTCGTTATTTTGAAAATTTGGGGTGCAAGTCACCCCAAACGGCTCAATATTTCTGAAGGCTGCCTTTTTTCTCGATTTTGTGATCAAATTATCTTACGATACAAGTAGAAAGCAAATGTATTTAAGAGTTTTTAGTACCTAATTAAATTCACAAAGTTTGCCCTCCTCCAGATTGAAAACGCCTCAATTTCAAGTGTTTTCGTAAAGCTATTTTCGTGAAGCTATTTACGAAGTTTCAGGCGGATGTTAATAATTCGATAAAAAGGGGTCTGCACCACGGACTAATACTGTTCCATTCAGGAAACAATTAAGGATGTACGTTTATGCAGTAATTGATTTTGAAATAAATTGACAGCCACGTTGCAAAACCTCTAAGTACAATTGTAGTAGAAAGTACGGATTCGAACTTGCGTGGTCGATCTCAGAAATATCTGGTTTCACCCATATTTAGAAATATAAATAAAAAACATCATTTAAAGTATTACATCTTTGTCTTCAACATGCAGTTAAATATGCACGGAAAATCGAATTCATAAAATAAAAAATTAAATGGTTTATTTTATTCTGTGGATAATTATAGTTATTGCACTTGGTTTTTGCAAAGTTCCTGTCGTAATACAACATAAGTACCAGATTTCAAATAATGTTAATGAATACCAATAGCTGGAATATTTTGTATTAAAAGGAAAGAGCAAATAACTAACGTGTTTACTATATTACAAAATGTATGAAAAACAAATGTAATTATTTTAAACTGCAAAACAGTTTTATTTATGTTACTTTTACTAGCTAACAACTAAAGTCGAACAAGTTACTACATTAAAAAAAAAAACAACATTAAGGATTCTTACCTATAAGGTAACACAACATCTAACGTTTAGTGATCCTTCAAATAATTTAAATTTAATGATTTAATTTAATTAATCACTTATTTTTTCCAAATTATAAGAGCTGCAATTTATCTATATAATAGGAGAATAAAAAGATCTAAAAACCCAGAGATGAAAATCGACTCAAAGTCAATAAGTCTGACGTAAAACTCAACGCAATATAAAACTTAAGAATAAAATAACTCCTCTCGTATGAGAGGTTATTGTTTAATTTAATGAAGTAAACAAGACATATGGTATTTGTAATTAATAATAGAAATTTTGTTTATTTTTTAACCTGACTTAAAACAACTCGAAATATTCATTCAGGTCGTTTTAAGTGGTTTCTAAATTAATACGACTTATTATAGATTCACCAAGAAAAATTTCTGATAAATTTAAACATCATGTCATTCGGGAACAAAACATTACAAATTCACCTGACGCGTCACTATTTTCAGCTTACCGGAATAATGACTTCGCTTCTTCACTCGACTTCTGGAATTAGATCCGTGGTGCATTGTAAGCTGTTGCTACTTCCGCTAAGACTACTTCCTTCTTCAGGCTATCAATGATAGATGGATTAAAAATAATACGAAAATAGAAAAGAGACTTTTTCAATTCAATTATTTGTAGAAATGTAACAGTAAACAATTTTCATTCTACATCAAAAAGTCAATTTGCATCCTACCAGGTGTTGGCCTATATATTAAAAGTGCGTTTTAACAGTAACATAGAATGAAACATTATCGCATTAAAGATAAACATAGAAATCCCCTTTTATATAAATGTAAAATGCATATGATTTTAATTAAGAAGTATTTAAAAAAAATTATATTATATTTATAGAGAGACTGGAAATTAATAATAAAATGAACAATTATTTTAAAAGAGTAAAGTAATCGAAATCTTTTCAAATTGTTGAGCACGCACAACGAAATATTATGGAGCACCTTCTTAGGAGTTGTGCCTTGGATTTGTTTCATACAAGCTTAGAAGATTTTTTTATGGAATGGCTATGTCGGAAAACTGTTGTAGACTTGTAAAGATGAGTAGAAGCTCACTAAAAATTTAACTGTATTACGATATAAAATTCCGAATCCAAAACATTTTACTCCAACTAGTATAGTCATTCCAATCAAAGCGATAAGTCTGGTTTCATTAATAAAATAAGTTGAAGATTTTTCTTTTCTTTTTACTTTCACCTATCTAAAAATATAATTATATTAAGGAATAGCATTGCGATCGTAAAAAAAAAATCTAATCTGAGTTTCAAGGTCCTTTGATTAGAAATAAAAGACTCGCATAATGGTATATGAACAGGCTAGCTTAAAAACGATAAGTACTAATCATAGTAAAATTATTAATAATGGATTTCACATATTTTTCTATTTTCTCGAAAGCGCCTCAAACAAACGGTTTTGATCAAACTTGTCAAATCGGTGTAAAATTGAAATTTGACTCATTTAAATAATCTTATAATAATAAGATCTTAAATATCTTATAAATGGGAAGCGGAATAGCTCAGTGCGTTAGGTACTAGGCTGCTAAGTTCAAGGTCCGGGGTTAGAATCCGGCTGATATTAAGTCATTTTTTCAACAGCCTGGATTGACTCCTGGAGCAGACCCATCCTCTATAAACTTGGAACTCTTAATTAAATAATCAATTAATTGAGAAATCTGGCGTTGAGCGTGATCCTGGCCCGATCATCTCTATGCACAACTATTGGCCTTGAAACAGTACTTTCTAACACAGTACTGAACCATAAACCTCATGGATTGCAGTGTTTACAGGTTTTTTTATAGGGCGTAAATTTTAAATTTTTGAAGTGAACCTGATGTACCTTTAGTATGCTTTATTTGAAATATTCAAAGATTTCTTATTGTTAGTAGAAGTACAACAATAAGAGACCCTTTGGATAAAAATGAATACTGAACAAAAAAATATAACTAAAAGAGAAAATGACAGAAATATTTTCTCAAGTTGAATGTTATCAAGTTGAAATAGCCTGTACCTCAGCTAATAATTGTCCAAATACAATAATTTTTTTGTAAGGAATTTATTAATCTTTCAAATAAGCAGGGATTTAATAATGTTTCTTTTACTTCCTAACTTTTTTATACTGAAAAATCGGGAGAACGTGACTATTTATACCACCTGAAGGAGAAGGAGGTCTTCAAAATTAGGGGTCAATCGTTAGGTTTGATAAAGAATCGATGAAGTTATGGCGTTGCCACAAAAAAACACCTTTGAGAGATAATGTATAAAAATACCCTGTATGGTGATAAATGAAAGCTGTGTGGTGCCCGTACAAGATTAAAAATAATGATTTAAAAAGTTCTTAAGAGATACAATTATAAATGATTTAAAACGTTGAAAGGTTTCATACTGGTCCTGTAAGCAGCATTTCTCACAAAATATTGGAATAAGGATGTTTCTTACATTTGATTCTCAAGAGTATTTTATTTGACGTGGGCCATATTACATTACATGCCTGTCTATAAAGCGAAGTCTCCTGGCTTTATTCACACTCAGGAACATGCTAATGACTTAAGAAGGGACATGCTATTGCAATGAATGTAACGTTAATTTATATCCTCTGTTCATAGATTACAAGCTAGAATATGATAATTCAGTAAGAAATAAGATATATGAAAACAAAAATGAAAATGGTTTTAGGTTGCTTCATAAAACTTATTAGGCTGTTAAGTATGACCATGCGAAAAAGAAGTTAGTTACAGGTCCAGGAAGGAATGTTCGGATACTTCATTCTAAAAGTAGGGACACCTTGTCCCCATTGTCATTTATTAAGAACAAGTCCAAATAACTTCCCAAAATAGTATTAATTTTTTTATTCATAACAGAAATTCATCTATTTGGCAAGAACATCTGGATCTATATATTCTCGCTGAATGCCTTCAAACTCCTGTGATTCTTTTGGTGGTTCGGGGGCATTTTCTTCGGCTTTTTCTGCTTCAATGTCAGCTTCCGCACGATCCATCAGGTTGTGGATGTCGTTCCGATAAGGGTGGATCTCGAGAGCATCCTCAAAGTCAGTCAAGGCGGATTGAGGCTTGCCTAGTTGAAGCAGAGCTCTTCCCCTGTTATAGTGGGCTTGGAATCTCAGCTCGGCATTGCTTTCCACGTGAGGTTTCAACAAACTTATCGCCTATAAGTTTAATAAAATTAGTTTTATGGTTGAAGTTACATTATGAAAGGCTTATAGATAGATAGATAGAAAAATAACTTTATTCTGGGACACAGTCCCTTGAGAATAACAAAATAGAAAACAATTATAAGATTACATCTGGCCAAAATAAACCAATCGAAAAAAAGAAATAATGTAAAGAAAATATAAGGTAAACATTCTATATACAAAACAAACGAAACTATATACAAAACAATTAATACTATGACAAGACACTTAAAGCTATTTGCACTGATAGAAGAGTATACACTTTTAAGAAAATAATAAAGATTTAAAAAATAAAAATATATCAAATTCTCTATTAAAATCAGCTCGAATAGTTAGCAACTATATGACTGTTTTTGGTATAGGAATTGGAATAGGAGGGTTTTGAATGTGGATATGAATGGGGAATGTGGAATTTTGATAGGGAGGGAATTCCAGAAATTGACAGAGCGAACAATAAAGGAATTTTGGAATGAGGCAGATCTGTGAGAAGACATGTAAAGGTTAGAAGGTCGAGATCTTGTGGATAGGGAATGGACTGAGGATTTGAACTGGAGAAGGTTGTAGGCGTAAGAAGGACGATGGTTGTTGATGATTTGGTAGAGAACTGTATCTAGGAAATATTGTCTTCGGAAGGAGAGGAAAAACCACTTTAACTCAGGATAGTGGTGAGAAACATGGGAGTATCTTGGGGCCCCGATCACAAATCTTACGCAGCTGTTCATTATTCTTTTCAGTCTATCGCGGAGCTCCACAGAGAGGCCATCATACACCACACAGCTATAGTCAAAGTGGGGGAAAATGAGAGAGGAAACTAGGAATCTACGTGTATGTTGAGGTAGGAGATGGCGGAAGCGATGGAATAGTTTGAGGGTGGAAATTGTCCGTCGAGAGATATAAGAAATATGGTGATTACAAAAGGGGTTTCGATCAATGAAAAATCCTAAATTATTAACAGAGGAGTAGAAGGAGATTGGCTGGTCATTAAGCTGAAGGATGGGAAAGTCTGTATGGGATCTAAGAAGGGGCTTGGAAGCAATGACAATGGCCTGAGTTTTGGCAGCATTTAACCTTAATCCATTTACATTTGCCCAGGCACTGATTCGATCTAGGTCTTCTTGGATCTTGGCAAATGCCCCCAGTAACTCAGAAGGGAAAAATGATAGGTACATCTGTGAATCGTCTGCATAAAGATAGTGGGAACAATGGAGAATTGATTTAGGTAGGTCGTTAATGTAGGAGCTGAAAAGAAGGGAGATATGCTAGAACTCTGGGCAACTCCATAGGATAAAGAAAGGAAGGCAGATAGTGGTTGGTATATAGTGGTACGGGTATGGAGACTGCTTGGGTACGTTGTGAAAAGAAAGATTGAAACCAAGAAATGGAACTATTGGAGAAGGATAATAATTTCAGTTTGTTGAAAAGGATGGAATGGTTAATGGAATAGAAGGCTTTGGAGAAGTCGAGAAGGATAAGGATTGTTAACTTTTTATCATCTATTGCAGTTTGAATGTCGCTGGTGATTTTAATTAAGGCGGATTGTGTGGAGTAGCTGGGACGGAAACCAGATTGGAGAGGATCAAGTCGGTTGGACTTTTCAAGGAAGTTGGAGATTTGGGATTGCACCAATCTTTCTAGGGGTTTTGAGAGGTTGGAAAGAATTGAGATTGGGCGAAAATCTTCGGGTGAGGTCGGATTAGAATTTTTATTCAAAGGAAGGACAATGGCTTTTTTCCAAGTAGTGTATAAAGTGTAAATGTAAATATAAATTACTTCACAGGTGTCTTCTAGAACACGCCTAAAGTTACCAATGCACAGTTGGCTGTTGGACCTCGCCACGTATAGCTCTGGTATCTTGTTCCAAGTTCTGAGAGCATGAGTATAAGCAGAAATCGCTCCAAGGTAATTTTCAGCTTCGTGGAATGATCTATATAACAACATATTGTTGGGTTTATAGTATAAATATAAATATACAGTGGAGTAAAAAAATCATCGAACAAATCAATTGTTTATAAAAATGATAAATGTTTCAATTTAAAAGTACTGTACTTTAATCTCCTTGATTGGAAACTGATTTATCTATACAGACATTGTGGATCCAACATATATTTAAAGCCAAAGGACCAATCGTTTATCTTGACGTGTTATGTTCTTTGAATAATATTACGTTATTATTAACATTTTACTACTTTGTTATCCACTTCAGTTGGTATTCTTTATAGTTAATATTAAAAGCCGTTGTATAAACTCTAGAAAGCTGAGTGAATCTGTGAAAATTGTTCGAATTCTGCGCTTTCGCGAATTTAACATTCCATATTTTAAAATTTCTTTTCTTTTTTTTTGGCCTATTTAATGTTATTTTTATTCCAGAAAATGTAAAAATACCATATTTTTATCATCTAAGTCTATAGGTCACTCTGTTCATATGTTTACCAAAGCTAAAATAACTTCTATTACATATGCAGGTCTGAGGATCTAGTTTTTGCCTGCTCGAGAGATTTTCGCAATTTATATTTTTAAAAAATGTATATATAAGTGTATTTCTGTGTGTATTTTGGTTTATTATTTTCAATAATCAACCATTGTGATCGAACAAAAAATTCAAATACTGAACATTCTCTCAAAATTTGAGGTTTCACTTTTCAGGATGGGTAGAATTCGAAAAACGATTAAAAAATTTTTGTCCCTGCGCCGTCCACCGTCCGTGCATTTTCTCCGAAACTACTGGCCCGATTTTTTTTTTTTCAAATTTTGATATAAAATCCGAGGTCACCCGAGGATGATCCTCCTTCATCGACATTACTATCCGCCTTTTACTTTCAAAATGGCGGCCGAAAAACCTGCGTTTCTATAGACTGTAGCTCCTAAACGAATGTACCACTTCGCTAAAGTCATTTTCTCGACACCCTTTCAATTTATCTATATAACATTCATCAGCGAAAAGAAGCTGAAAAAAAGTTACGAGGGATGGTAAAATTAAATTCCGAATAACTCAAAAAGTTTACACTTTTACTTTTACTTTTACAAAAAGTTTACTTGTGATATTGTTATGGTTTTATAAAAGTTAACGAAATTTCCTAAAAAACAAAAAAAAAAAAATCGTTAAAATTGGACAATTAGGAGCAAAGATATGGTCTCCGGTTTTTTGTTTTATATGTTCTACTCCAAATGTTATATCCTTGGTTAAATTTTGAATGTTACTGAAGTAATGCTATTTTTTTTTAGCATATTACTACTGATTAAAAAAAATAAAAAAGTTTAGTCCAATAATTGGAATCACCTTTTGTTTATTTTTCTTTGTAAATAGGAAGGTAATGTTACTTTAGATGTATAATTGTTTGGAAATAATTTGCAGCGTTTTTTCAATATAAACAAAAGTTAAAATCACAGGTCGGCTTAACAGCGGCGCAAATGTCAAATTAAAAAAAAGTAGGAGCTAAATAGATCACAAAAACGACAATTTCACAAAAACACAATAGATCTCAAAAATAAAATAAATAATTATTACTTTCCCTTCTCCAGGAGCCAAATAGGGTCATTTTCTTCAGGTCTTAGATCTTCGGCCATAAAACCAGTTTTTCTTCGTGCTTCTTTCTGTTTTACCAGCCACTAAAAAGCAAAAAATAAAGGACAATCTTTGGTAGTAACTTATTGGAAATTGAGTTTCATAAAAATGAGGTTCAATTTAGACATTCATATTCGTTCACAAAAAATTTTAGGGATATATTTAAATCTGAAAGATTATAGTTTTCAAAATCGTACATGGTTCTCGTTAGTTATATGCATTCAACAGTTATTGTAATGCTATACGGCAGGGGTCTCCAAATCACGGAATGTGCTGTGATTACATGGTAAAGTTTTTAAATGAAAATATAAAATTTAGTGAATCACTGGGCCGATATATCGATGATATCGTTTGATTTTCAATGATTTCAAACATTGATATTTTCGTCTTCACAAGACATGGCCCACAGGGCTTAATAGACGTATGGATACCTCTGCTATAAGATAAGATGTAACCATAAACATATATATTAAATAAAAATAATAAAATATAGAGTAGAATATTCGGACCGAAGAAAGATGATTTAGATGGTTACGTAACGCTGAATTGCACGAACTGTTCCCGGTTAATACAATTAGATGATTACGTTGAAGCGAATAAAATGGGAAAGTAAAATTGCTGGGCTTGGTAACGAAAGAATTTCTAAAAAGTTTATACATGTTACGCAGACTGTCATAAGGTGGTTAGATTGCGTTAAGGCTGATTTGGCTGGGTTTGGATTGGACGACGCCAGGCATCGATTGGTGGTATCGACATCGAACCTTTGGGTTCTCTATGCATTATTATTGTTATTATAAAAATATAACTTACCTCCTGTTCTTGGTTGTAGGTGGATTCCCTGGATGGAGTTGGAAATGGCCTATGTGTGAAACCAACATTTATAGATCCTGTTTGTCTAAGTGGAGGCACAAAGTCTTTATCGATTTTTTTAGATTTGTTTTCTAATGTCTTTTTTAATTGACTTGTAACTTTTTCTTCTTTAGGTATCTTCCTACAGCAAACTTCATCATTTTTCCATATTTCTTTAGATTTGTCTGGTTCAGATTCATTTTTGCTTTCTTCATCTGTACTATTTTCATCCTCTTCAGATTTATTAATTCCATTTGAAATTATATCGTTTTGGTTTGATTTTCCCTTTTCATTCTTATCTAGCAATTCAACATCCTACTTCAGCAACTTTAATTAATATTTAAAATATTTTTTCTTTAAATTAAATTACTTAATAAAAGTTTTACCTTTTAGAGACTTTATTAATGCAGTTGCTCTTTCCAGTGGGGAAGGAAGAAAATCTTTATCAGTTTCTTTTTCTTTCCAATCCATAACATCTCCGAATGCTATTCTCTTTTCACTATCTTTTTTGTCTTGAATAATTTCACGAGATTTTGTATCTATGGCGATTTGTTGCCCGATACAAGCATCCCTTCTCTCTTTTCTTTTATCTGCAATAATATTCTGTGTTAATGGAATGAAAATCTTAAAATATATGAATTGAACAACATTTTAATCAATTCATGGCCATTCTAGAGGCGCCAATCAAGTAAATTAAAATATTTTAACTTTATAGGTCATATAAAAGGTTGAAAATGTCTAATACTATATGTGGCATGCTTTTTATTTTTTTTTTTTTTTTTTTTTTTGCTGCTGTTCGTTGGCTCAATATAATCTATATTTGAGTCAAGAGCTTCGCAATTTTCCTTAGTGAAACCTCTCTTCTTTTTACGCTTCCTAACTTACCCAAATCTTAACATTATGAGAAACGCCGCTTCCATACATTACAGTTTTTATCGTTAATTTATTGCAAAATGTCACTAAGTACATTTAAGACCTTGTTTATTGATAAAAATCACGTTAGCTGCACTAAAATTTAACAAACCCTTTAGTATATGAAATATAGTTTATAACAAGAGCCAAATTTTCCGATTTCACATAAAAAAACATCAAAGTTCTTAGTACTATAAAGTTACGAAACATCACTTCTTGACTTTTTGCAATTAACCTACGATATTAGGTCTATCAATCCGAATTTTTGTGTTTCAGTCTTTATTTATACTTGACCAGTTGAAATGGCCATCTTAGTATCCTAGCACCACATTTTTATTCAATAACAATTGTTATTTACAAGAAAAAGAGGCTGTAAGTCATTTATGGACTTTAGGTAAGTGATAGCTGTTATTATAGTAAATAATATAGATCTTCAGTGCCGATGAAAGTAGAGATTATATAACTGTTTTTACGATGGTAAAAAATTGCATATATAAAGAAAGATTTACAAACGAGATACCAACAGAATGGTGATCTCTGCACACATTATTATATGAATCATTATGTGAATGAACGATTTTGTTACATGAAAGCGTAGATATCTACGGATCACTAAGTCTGAATTGAACCATGTGAGGACTACTCCAACTTGAGAATTAGACTAAAATTTTTGATAATGAGGGTGCTTGAAAGTTTCTTGTGAGGTACATTGTAGTTATTATATCAGTTAAGGCTTCCCAGCTAAGATCAAAACTTCAAAAGAAAGATAAACAGTTCTAACAAGTAGTTCAAACAAATCATGTGCTGTCGGACCCTCCCATGATCCATTGGTTCAAATATTTATTATTCAAACAGTTGGAAAGGCCTAATCGCATATCTTAGGTCATCCGAAGCAATTCATTTAGATTTTTGTTTTGTGATAATCTAAAACAGCTCTTCACAATTTTCAAATAAACATGCATGAACGGAAGAGCAGTGGATGCTGGCAAACATAGTCTCATCTTTAATGTAAAGGTATTATTATAGCTTATGTAATTAAATGTAAAGGATTATGATAGCAGTTTTCAGGTTCAGCAAACGGTCTCAACGAGCACGCCTGGAGTATTTCATATGAGTCAGCAACTATCATAAAGGAAATTT
This sequence comes from Nezara viridula, assembly GCA_928085145.1. Lineage (NCBI taxonomy): Eukaryota > Metazoa > Arthropoda > Insecta > Hemiptera > Pentatomidae > Nezara > Nezara viridula. The sequence continues at coordinate 146,982,023 of OV725080.1, read as the reverse complement.
CTATTCCTTATTAAGTTTTATTATTATACTGTATACTGTTATATACATTTTTTTTTGTCTTTAATTCTTCATCCGTACCTGTCATGGTAGTGACAATTAGCAGATTTGCTGTTAAGTTGAAAATGGCATGATAGACATGGCGAAGAATGGAGCCCAGCAGCACCTCTTCCCTGGCCTGTTTACATCCTAAAATCAGGAAAGGAGATCTCTCATCCAGCTCCTTTTCAGTTTCCTCTTGTCCTTTTAGTTTTAGATGAAATCGGGACTAAAGAGTATGTATTTGCTGGTCAATGGTTGGTTGTCTTAGGTCGGAATGTAAAGTCTTGTTGTTGACGTACCAGGGAGCTGCAGTTATTATTCTTAAAATTTTAGATTGAAAGGATTATAGTTTTTGTAAGTGAGTCTTTTTTGCTGAACCGTAAATCTGTGAGGCGTATGCCCAAATGAATTTGAGCAGGTAAGTGTATGTATTTAGTTTTTGTCTAATTTTAAATTTTGATTTAGAAAACAGTGAGTATAGTATTTTCAGTCACTTGTTCAAAGTCTTTCTTTTCATTTTGACATGTGGGCCCCAGGTCATCCTTCTGTCAAATATTATAAATTTAAATTTTTATAAATAAAACTTCGTAATAATCTTGTAACTTATAATTAGTTATTCAAGAATTTTCCATACACTACACCCTTATAGGGATGGTGAATTCATTAAATTATTTATATACTGATGCATAAACAAAAAAAAATCCTAAAGATACATTATTTTAACTAAAGTTTGTAGTTAGTATTCTCTTACCTTTCTTTTTCTCAATGAGTTCTTTAGTCCTTTTTTGTGCATGCTCGATGGCTTCTTTCTTTATTTGGACCATCTCTTGTTTAGTGACTTCTTTGTTAAGGGTGGGCCAAACCTTTTCCTCATTTTTGGCAAGTTCAAATACGGCTTCTCCTTCAACGATTGTACATTTGCTCTCATCTTCATTTATAGGTTCATAAAGGCAACATTCAAATAGAAAGGGAGGAAAATGTACCTAAAATATGATGATGAGGACGACATAATAAAATCATTAACTGTTTAGATGTTATTATGATATGATTGAAATAACATGAAATCAAGCCACCATACCTTTATATAAAGATCTGAATGAAACAAGTCAACTTTCTTGTATGGAATATTACGAAGAGGAACTCGCACAATTACCAAATGGTTCGTCTGTCTCCAAGAATAATCTTTGATTAGAATCGGCATTTTTTAATGTTAAAAATAAGACTCATGGGTTGCCAAGGGGCTTTGTTTATTTCCAATCCCACGGTTACTAGGAAGTTTTATTTTTCCCACGATTATAGGATTCTGCTTGTATAATAGAAGTTTAACAATATTTTTCGCTGTGAAATTTATCCATGTTGTTACTATTGTTGGGATATAAATAATCTCATTAACTATATATCAATATTAAATGAATAAAAAAACATGATGTATTAATTAAAGCATTTGAGCGAACTATTAAATAACAAGAAAAATACTCTGTTTTTTTTATTTTTTTGATGTATTTCCTTAAAAAATTATATTTAAAAGAAAAACAAAAAATATACCTGTGTTAAGAAACCTACTTACAGCTCATTGGAAGATAAACATAACCTGTTTAATATGTAATCAGTCGTATATACATTCTAAGAGGAAAATAAATTTTTTAGTCGAAGTCTTACATTATGAAGTTGAATAGTGAAATCCAAATAATTGGAACCAAAATAATTTTAGTTCCTTACAGGAAAAAACACGTCGAAAAGTATAATTTGATCACATTTTGAGAATACACCAATAAAAGGCATATGAAGATCAAATTCTCAATTTTTCTAGGTATCATGATTGGATGGAGTCAGAAGAATTGCGAAAGCAGACAGCTTCAGAGCGATTATCTCTTGAAGAAGAGTATGAAATGCAACAAACATGGCTAAATGATGAAGAAAGTTAGTACTTTAAATGCTTGAAAAATTCCAAACAATATTGACCAAAACAATGTTTTGAGCATAATTGCATTAAGTTAATTTTATACTTTTCAGAAGGGTAAGTGGTCTAATTGACGTCAAGACCCAAAAATGTGGGTTATCCCTAAGAGTTCTTTTCCCCACTTCCATAGGATAGCCCTGAGGATGACCCACATGTCAATATAAAATTTGTTCTTAATTTTATATTGAATATTCATTAAAACAAAAATTATAAGTTGATGAAAAATTTCTTTTATTATCATTTTTGAATTAAAAATATGAAGAATTTTGTATGTTGCCAAATTAAACAGTTGACATTGATTTGCTTATAAGTTTATTGGTTACTTATTTCATTTAATCTTAATATAATCCTGCCTAATTTTTTAGTGTCCGTAGCTATAGGTTTAAAAGATCCTCCTGAGCTTTAGCATAAATTTACCATGTTATTCAGTTCCTTACTTTTTTATTTATTATTACATTTATATTAACAATAAAGTAACCCACTACTAACAACCATAGCTACAGATGGGTTGTGCTAGGGAAAGAGATGAGAAAACCCTTAATAGAACCTTTTCAGTTAAAGCTGGAAGTCATATCACAATGTGATCTTGTTCCACCTCCAAACAATAAATAATGTGTCAATCAGTATCATGATATTCTGAAAGCTTATTCTCCTTGGTTTTTGTGGAAATTTTTATTTTTCAGAAAATCAATGAAGCTTTTGTAATAAAGATAAGGAAGAGTGAGCTAACAGCAATAGAGCAATAATTGTGTGGTTGAGTGAGGACAGCTTTTGAGTTCTATCCAAGATATGATTAAATCCAAAAATATTGTTCATCTAGGAACATTTGAAAGTCTTAACTATATTATCCTCACAATGAGATGAATAAATAAGGTTACTTTGTCATGGTGACCATTTTGTTCATTATTAAAAAGAAAAACTAGCAATAATTAAGAATATGGTATCTGAAGCTATTAGAAGAGTAGTGTTTCTACCAATATAAATAATGCCTGTCATAATAGTTTACTGTGTCCAATTTTCACTTTTTCAGGAACTCTACAAAATGTGCTCAGTCGGAAACACTTTAGTTAAATTGTTAACAAAAATTATATAAAATTGAGTGCTTAAAAGAAAAAAAAGTTTAGGAAATAAAGGAATCTGAAAACAGCATTAAAAATCGACAAACGTATTACTAATAATTAAGTCCATTTATAGTTGAGGAGCTTTCTACCATAAGTTATCATCTTCTTTAATTATGCCTGGTAGTTTCTCAGAGCACTTCTTCATGCTAGCTTTGCTTCCATAACAAAAGTTATTTTCCCATAGATCAGTAAATGAAAACATGATTGTTTCATGGAAGCTGTACATCTTGAAATGGTAAAGAAATTTGTTTTACTCTTGGGGCAAAGAAAAGCGGAGATACACTTTTGATAGAAAACTCCCTAACTGCTTACATTGAAAATGAATTTTTCTGTTAAATGAAAGTATATTCCATGCTTTAGCTCAATAAATAGCTTAAGGATAATGTGAATTTCTTAATATTGATATTTTTTTTTTTGCCAGAATGTACATTTATTGTGCTGGATAAAAAGCTCATGGAGGAGAGTAACAATGAAATAGGTAACAAAATTATTTTTACAGCTTTTTTTTCACAACAAATTTGCTTTATTTCAATACACCATGAGATTGTAGTTAATTTCAGAGAAATCGTTAAGATATAGCTTTTTCCCACACAGTATCTATGATTGGAGATGCTAATTTATATATACGAAAAGATGGTGAAAATGTAATTGGTGAAATCGGTCTTATGATTGCTGAACCATCCTTCCGTTCATGTGGTAGAGGATCTGAAGCAGCTCTTTTTATTTTAAGATATGGTAAGCCATCAATTATTTTTAATGCTTTAAAGTCTAGTTTTAATTGATTGATTGATAATTGACAGTATGAGCATCATTGCTCATCCCCACATATATTATTTTACAGTAAGGCTCGAGATCGGTTTTTTATCAAATATAAGCTCCTATCATGTTCAAATACCATGAATGAATGAATGGGAAATACCAAAATCAGAATATCACGGGGAGGGAGGAGGAGTTAGCGAATCCTACTCTCTGCTTTTGTTTTTCTTTCTAAAATAAATGAAGTCAATAAAAACATTTTGCTAGGCTTCAATACTGGAATGGTGCTAAGTCTGTAGATTGATACAGGACAGATTGGGCTTTGAAGATTTTGATGCGTACAGCAGAGGGCTTAAGAATGCAGTAGGCCCTGCGTTCTTTAGCCCTAAAACATACTATTTTCGAGATAACACAAAGCAAAGGGTTCGCATCCACACAACCTTATGTTAATTGTAGTACTGTCATTGCACATCATGATAATTCTTCACCAAATCCCAAGATTGAGCTACCAATTTTGAAGGCTTCCTTCTCCTTGAGGCAGACAAAATAGTCCAAAAACTTTGCCGAAAATTCAGGCAAAAAGTTATGAAAAAAAAAAAAACTGCGAATAACTCAAAAATTACACATCATTGAAATCGCACAATTTTTAGCAATGGTATAGCTTATTGAAATTTGTAAACATGTTGGTTCCAAGCATTAATGCAGTTTTAAATTAATTTTTGTTTCCTTTTGGATTATATTTATCGAGAAAGTAACCATTGCTTTCTTTATCTTCTGATACATTGCATTATTTTCTTATTAATTTGGCATTTAATCACTTAATAATAAGCTTTGCGAATTTTTCACACTCGCCTACTAGTTCTTTCTAAAATAAAATTGACAATTTATATTTATATTAAGCACATTAAATTGATATTTGTTGCAGCCTGTTTGTCTTAAGTATTAAATTTTGTTTTTATTAATTTTTTGTAAGATTAATTTACTAAGTTTTATATACTGTCCTGACAACATGTGTTATTGGTCCTTACGGATATTATGGTTTTCTTAAAGTATAGAAATTGTTGAGAACATTACTATACTCTATATTGCTGTCATTTAACATTGACGGATTATTGTCTCCGATAGTTTAAGAATTGTTTTTAAACTTACTTTTTCCTTCAAACTGGATCTCAGGAAATCCTTTGCTTTACTTTTCAAAGAATATTTTTAAAAAATCCTCCAAACTTCAAATAGAGGATTATATGTTTGATTGACATTGTGGATATTGTTGTTAGTTTAAATTTGACTAAAATATAAGCTCTTGCTGTAAAGAAATCCATTAAATGGGGGAAAAGTTGGTCCTTATGCCGTCCAACTCTTACTAAAAATTTGTCTTTTAGATAAATTGGTGTTTCAATTAAAGTTAATTATTTGTATGTGTAAGGCCCTATCACCTCCCTGCACAACCGTTTGCTTTGAAACAGTATTTCCTTACAGATTAGTAAACCCATGACCCTTCATGGGTTGTAGTGATCTATCAAATCTAAAAAAGTGAACTACAAATTGATGCGATATTTATCAGATATAATCAGAAAAATCAGATAAAATCTGATTTTTTCTATTTATTGAGATTCAAGCAATATTAAGGAAAACTTAATTGCGTATAGTTTAGATCTGTACTGTTTTACCTATTACCATTAATTAATATTCCATTTTTACAGAATTAAACTTTTTATCAATTACAGGTGTTGAGAATATTGGTGTAAATAAATACCTTGCAGTAATTTCGTCTGACAATAAAACAAGCATTAATCTTTTTGGAAAGTTTAATTTTGTTAAAGTAAGTAACTTCACATGTGAATGATACTTTATTTACATACATCATAAGACGGTTCTCATCTCAGTTATATAGAAAAATAATCTGCATGTTTGTAGAACGTCTGCAAACTATATTCCATGATTATAAAAAACTTCTTTCTTTTTAAGGAGAATGAAAGTGAAGTATTCCAAGAAGTAACTTTAAGCCGAAAAGTTGACAGCGAATGGAGTTCTTGGCTTAGGACACAAACACAAAGTTATACCATAGAACCTACTGAGCCTAATTTCTGACTTAAAAAAAAAAAATTAAGTCTTGCTGTAAATAGATTTTATGTAATAAATATACTTATTTTTTATTGATAAACATTTTTATTAACTATTTCATTATATTACTTGTGTATAAGAAAGTTTATAATTTATATAATTTTATTGTGTAGTTAATTTAGAAGTTTCCCAAATTATGACTAAGCATTAATTGCATACTTTTTTACTTTCATTTACCTATATATATATAATATATAGTAAGGGAAAATATTGCGATCGTGAAAATTTTTGCTTCTGAATTTTTAATGAAAATACACGTTTTGAGGTCCCCTGAGTATAAATAACCAAGTTCCACAAAATGGTCTGTCTGTGTGTGTGTATGTATGCGATAAGTCTAGCTCAGAAACGAAAAGTCGTACGAAACTGATATTATGTATTTAAGGTAGATATATGCCTTAGATGTGACAGCAACTTTTTAGTTAAAATCAACTAACTGAAAGTGGCACTTTATACCAATGGTTAAACACATTTTTACAATTTTCTCAAAAACAGCTCCAATGATTTTGATTAAACTCGGTGTTTTATTGTATAATTAAGTGGTCTTTAATATCATTGATGTCTTCACCCCATTGATGTAACTTTACAGGATTTAAATGCTTAAATGTTCAACATGTCTTCCTCTAAAGTACCTTTAATTTGGTTTATTTTAAATAATATACCATCTCTCATTATTAAGAGTTACAAAAAAATGCTAAATATAACTTTTGAAATAATTTGATAATTGAAAAATAGAGAAAAAAGAGAAAATGTTTATTTAGGTCGAAAATTAATTTTTGGATATACTACTCAGAAGGTATATTTATAATATATTGTTGGACAGCGGAGAATTTTAGAAAAAACAATATCTGATGTAGAAAGTAATGGGGAGTAACGAAAAATTATAAATAATAATTTCTGAAAACTAATATAATTTAACGGAAATCACATGTTTTCAAGGAAATTAAATTAAATTTACCAACTAAATGTAAACTTTTTTTAAGTTTGAAAAAAAGTATTTAAAATTGAACTAATCAAGGCAATGACATTGTTAAAAAAACTATTTCATAGTACTTATGTGAAAGAAGAAGTGAAATATAAAAATATTTCATGGATGTATCAAGCATATATTTATAATCTTAAATACATTTACTGTAGTTTAATAACTCTAGGTCTGATATTTTATTTAAATAATTAGGTATCAAAGTCCGTTTATTCCGAAAAATTGTCATGTAATCTTTTAAAAAATTAAATTAGTGAATTTGTGAAATCCATACATTATCTCCTTAAAATTAGTGTAAAATCATTTCACCTATCCATGGTAGGCAATGAAAATCTCGTAATTTCATTTTAGTAAAGTTTATAATAGAAAATAACAGTTTAATAACTTACAATCTGTAATAATTTATAGGTTGAATATAGAGATATACTTTCAAATATCTCCAGACATATATATGTATATAATCAATATATAGATAGATATATAGCTCAGAGACTGGAGTTATGTGGTTTACAAATTTTTACGAATTGGTTTTTATTGTCTACTATTGATATAAATAATAAGGCGCTAGGATTTTTGTTATTTTAGTGGTCTTAATCATTTTTTTGCTTTAAGCTATAGCACAGTTAAAAGTGCACTTCAAAATTTTTATAATTTCTCAACATTGCCAGAATAATTTCTATTCAAAGTAGAGAGGTAAGTGAAAATTGTGTGTTGCATGCAGCAGATTTTTTTATTACCATATTAAATTTTATTTTTTTCATAACTTTTTGAGAGGGATGTATTTATTTATTTTTTGTTACTGGTGGAAAAGATAATTTTCAATTATTGGCTCGATAATTGGATTTGGTAAAATACTAAGGGTGTATTAATAAACTTCAACTAATTTTCATTAAAATTCGGAGCTTTTAAAAAAGTAGTTGTAATAATTTACCATTTAAAAATAATAATTAATCTCTTTTGATCCGATATTGATACCACCAGAAATCATTGCATACAGACATCCCTTCACTGAACTCAGCATATTGCTTAACACCCCTATTTTCAAGTTCAGATTTAGTACTACCCATCAAAAATAATATAATAAAACCTATAAATTACTGGTTAGTAAGTAGATATTTGACAGAGAAATATATTTCCACAATAATAGTAGTCTTCAAATTTGGTTTTTGGCTGGTATAACAGTTTCTGATCTGAAATATAAAACTCCCTTATCAATTTTTTTTCAGCTATTCAAAACTTTTTGATGTGTCGCTATGATAAGGTAGGAGGAGTTGGGCGGGGATGCGGTCAAATAAATACTATAAACTAGAATAGCATTTTATTAGTTATGCCTTAAGGTAAGGTATGAGTGATCAATTTTGAGACCTACTTCGATTACTTATTTTTTTAAATGCAAATACATACCTGTGATCTACCAGATTACTTTAAAAGTGACCAATATCTAATAATGTTTTATTGCTCGATCATAGTTATATTTAAACTGTCATATCAATGCCTACCAGTTTATGTGATAAAGAAATCTCAAAGTCAAGAACTGATGTTATGGAGTACTAACCGACATAAATATATAATTAATTATATAAATAGGAAAATAAAGAATAAAAAAATTATCATTTTATATATTATATTTACTTAATCAAAAATTATATTTATATTAATAAAAAAATGTATATAGACATGATCTGGAGCAATTTAGAATTCCAGTGCATTTTTGTAAAAAATACAATATTGTTGCTTTGTACGATGCAGAACATCAAATTGAATAGCTGCCTGATGCCAGAATTACGAGTAAATCTGAAAATAAAAGATGTTCTAGAAATTATGAAAGTTTACTAACCAATAAAAATATTTTAAAACAAATATTTTTCTTCTTAACATATTTATCAATTACAACACTTGGACTTAGAACAATTTCTTATCAAATAACAATACTTAATGAAACATTGATAAATTAATTGCTACAATACTAATCAATCGAAATAAAATTTTGAGATTACTAATAGACACATCAGCCGTCCATATTTCCTTACATTATAAGTACTAATCAGATAGGTTTAAATGACTATCCAAAGACTTGCTGAAACGACAGTATGTGTTATAAAAATACTGTCTATGTATTTCTTCACTCAAAAAAACTGAATTGATGTGGTACAGCTCGGTAAAAAAGTTTGACAACTAAACTTTCACTATCGATTCAATACTCATATAATCAAAAACAGAATATATGTAGAACACTCTTAGCAGCAAGAAGTCTTTGTTATTAATAATATTAAAACAAAGACTCTTAGATAAATAAAAAATAAACAATGGCAACAAAATTAGAATTCTGAACCAATTGAGTGGTAATGATACATTAACATCTATATGAAAATATTACCTTTTAACCAATGAAATTGATGACAACTAGGTGAAGGATAACATGTGCAACAATGAAATCAGCAAATCCCCTCTCTGGACTTATTTTAGCAAACTGTAGTTTATTTTGAGGATTTACTTGCAATCGAAGACAAACTGTAATCAAAATATGCATTAAAATTTGTAATTATTAATACCTACATATTAGTTGAAAGGAATAATTGGTACCTGCTAAAATAAAAGAACTGACGGCTGAGATAAAACCACTAAGAAATGAATTAAAGGGAAAAGTTCCAACTAAACAACAGTAAATAAACTGAACAATGCCAGTTAAAAATACATATAACAGATAGCAGTCTATGATTTTAAGTCTCTTAGAAGTATTTTGGGAATATTCTCGAAAAAACTTCCCCAAAACTGTAGTAATCATTTTGTTTTATGAAAAATCACAAATTTTCCCAAATAAAGCCGACGACGTGTAACAGAACTAACTGTTATCTAAACTAATCGTTCAGGAACAGAAGCAAAGAGTTACAATCTAGCTGAGAGTCTAGAAAATATATTTTTAAAACGTCTAAAAAAATAAACACCATTGAAGTTCATTTACATGCGCTTAAGATTTGCAGTAAATATATTTAACGTTTCAAGCAAGTGATTATGAATTACAGGTGGATCTACGGAGGGAGGCTTTCAGGCTGAAGTCCTTCCCTCCCCCTCTCCCCAAAATCTAATAACCATATTATTCAGAAAAAAAATTAAAAACTATCTCTTAATGTATTCTTGTTCGTGTAATTACATTTAATAGGACTTCAAGAACCACTTCAAGAAACACCATTTCATATAGGTAATTAATTTTTTTTTTAAATTAATTTTCGTTATACATGTGTGTGTGAGTATGTGTGAAAAAAAAGCTTTCGGGCTAAAGCCCTCCCAAAATCAAATACTGGCTCCGCTACTATTTATGAATTATGTATGTATTGTAAGGATTGAATAAAGATGGTAAAACAAGTAAATTTGTAAAAAAATAATTATTGTATTTGATAGGAAAAAAGTAACACTCAAAGTTTGTTAACATTAAAATTAGATAATTTTACACTAATTGTAAGTGGATACTATTGGAATATCACAAAGGGAAAATTAATGGAATTATTCACTTATTTAATTTTCTGAAAGGTTGCATGGTGATTTTTCAAAATAAACGGACGATCGATATCTAATTATTTAAATATAGTATCAGATCTAGAGCTATTGAACTACAATAGATATATTTAAAATTATAAACATATCCATGAAATGTTTTTATATTGCACTTCTTCTTTCACACAAGTACAATGAGACAGTTTTTTAAACAATGGCGTTGCCTTGATTAGGTGGATTTTAAATACTTTTTTTTTCATGTTTATAAGATATTTTAATAATTTACATTTAATTAGTAAATTTCTTTGGAAACGTGATTTCCGTTAAATAATACATGTTTTCAAAAATTATTATTTATAATTTTTCGTCATACTCCATTACTTTCTACGTCTTTGTATATTAAATATTGTTCTTTTTTTAATTCTCCGCTTTCCAATGATATATTATACGTATACCTTTTGACTAAAATTTCCGGATATTCACTTTCGACCTGGATAAGCATTTTTCTTTTTTTTATTCTTTATTCAATTATCAAATTCTTTCATATATTGAGCCTTTTTTCATAACTCTTAATAATGAGTGATAGTTAATTATTTGAAATAAACAAAATTAAAGTTACTTTAGAGGAAGGTATGTTGAACATTTAAGCCCTGGAAAGCGATCAACGGGGATAAGACCGCAATGGTAATAAAGACCACTTAATTATACAATGATACACCGAGTTTAATCATTCGTTAGGGCCGTTTTTGAGAACATTGTAAAAATGTGTTTCACCGTTGATATAAAGTGGCTCTTTCGGTTAGCCAATTTTAAGGAGAAGGTTGCTGTCACATCTGAACCATATACTCGTACAAACCTTAAATACGTAATATCAGTCTCTTACGACTTTTTATTTTTGAGCTAGACTGTTAAAATACACACACACAGATCATTTTGTGGGACTTGGTTATTTCGACTCAGGGGACCTCAAAACGTTTATTCCCGTTACTATGAATTACATATAGGGTAAGTGAAAGTAAGAAATTGATTTTTACCTTACTCGTCCCACTCTGCACCAGCCAATCTTCAGGAGCGTTTGCCACTTGTAAGAAATAAAAAAAGTTACAAAACGTATACAATAATTAATTTTAGTCTACCAATAAAGCAATTGTATTAGAGAAATGTTTAATGGAAATATTACTTAAAATAAAACAGATTAAAAAACCAAATTAATTTTTTTTAGGGACAGTGGAGTGAGAGTGATGACGTCATTTGCCGGGGGGGAAGGCGCCGGATGTCTAAGGCAGGCACTGCTATAGTTTACCTGGTAAATTATAATGTAATGAGCAAACTTAGACAAAATTGTAGTTTGTTTAATATCTATATAAATATTATGCTAACAAACTATGGATGTATCATGTTTCACAAAACGCTTCCAAACAAGTTGAAAGATCTCAAATACTATTATATTGCTGATAATAGCTCTATGTTGATACTAATATAAATATAACCTACTATCTGATAAACTTTGCCGACATGCTCCTTCCAAGGATTATACACAATTTTAGGTGAAACTTAAAAAAATAATTTACTTATAATTGATTTGTTTTTTAAATAGGAAATGTTAAAATAGAATAGCATCTTCAACTTATTAAGTCCGTCTTTGAGACAGGATTACTTATTGTTTTACCCATTTCATCAGCATTAATTTAATTTTAATTTAAATGATGCAATATATGGCTTGTTTTAGATTTTCTCGACAATTTTTCCTATCTGCCTTTCGAAAAAGTGCCTATGAAAGTGATGGAAAAACTACTGTCACAGTCTTGAATAAGGAAGCAGGATATGGTGTAATGGTTGATTCATACAGTAAGGTATAAATCATAATGTTTATGATTATAATTACAGTGCGATTATTTAAATTAGCTTATTAGTTTATGATTTTGATTTCTCAGCTTATATCAAAATAAATCTAAAGCTTAATGTTACTGACTCTTTTAGATAGATATATTTATAACTATGTCATAGCCTTATGTAGGTCATATATGTCCACTTCTGCCTGATCAAGAGGTTAGTCAACTCTCAACTGCGTCTCAATGTTCCTGATCAGAACTTTGCTTGCTATTGAATGCTATAATGATCTTGAAGTTTACAAATATATATCCCGTAATTTTAACAACTCTACAGAATAGTATGGTGCATTATGCGACATAATATGACAGCAGTGAAAAAAAATGATAGAAAATACGTCACATCGTCATATTTTATATTATTTTTTCCTAGTTAAATTTCATCTAATTAGCAAAATGAAATGAAATGAGAGATCATAATGAAAAATTACTAACAGTGTGGCTATAATCCATGAAGGGTCTTAGATTTTTTATGTGATAAGGAAGTCCTCTTTCATAACCAAAAATTTACCAGCAAGTTGTGATCAGCATCCACAAACCCCGCCCCAGGTTTCCCTCCACAACCTATTGAAGGGTCTGGTATCAATAGTTTAGATGTTAAATGTATCCCAGGAGGGTCTCCCAAACTCAGAAACTATTAAATGCTTTTTGAACAGGAAATAAATATGTTTTCCACAGCTAAATTTGATCTTGGTCCAGTTTCTGACTTAGCATAATATTGTGATTTATTTTCCAAATAAATTACGCATTACTAAGTTTTAATTGTAACTTCTTTCTTTTACTCAGTGTTTAAGTGAGTTCAATAAGATGAGATTACTCGTTAAACTTCCCAAGAAAAGTAACCTTGCGGAATGTTCTAACTGGAGAGGAATAACACTGACATCGGCTCTGAGCAAGATATTGTGTCGCATTATTCTGGCCAGGATTCGGGAGGCTGTTAATGCTAAATTAAAAAAGGAACAGAGTGGATTCATACAAAGAAGATCGTGCATCGTCCATATTAAAACCCTCAGGATTATAGTAGAACAATTTTAGGAGTTCGAGAAACTCTTAAGTCTTTCCTTTATAGATTTCGAAAAGGCTTTTGACGAAAGAAAATGTGGGAAGCCATAAAGAAATTTGGAATGCCGAAGAAAATCATCAATATTGTTAGGAAACTATATGAGGGTTACTCCTGTCAAGTTATTCATTGTGGCAGTGTTGGAGCCCTTTAATGTTTGGACTGGTGTTAGACAGGGATGTGTCCTCTCCCCTATCTTATTCCTGATGGTACTCGTTATCATTTTAAGATGAATTCTTCATAGAGAACGAGGACTTCAATGAAGGCTCACGGAAAGACACAAAGATCTGAACTTTGCAGATGACTTATGTTATTTTGTCCAAAGTTTCAGAGATATGCAGGAGAAGCTAAATGAACTTGTAGTATGAATTATCATTAATGTTAGATATTAATGTAAAAACACGTGATGTTGGACATTGTTGAAAATATATAATTGTTTTATTTGGGATCTTACTCAACCTTTCTTTTTGTATATACACAATCATTACATGTGGCGATGATGGTGAACAGGCAGAAAAAAAGGGCCTCTCTCTTATGACATAGAAACGAGCGGGAAGCTAATGCGATGCCATGCTGATCACATAAGGAAGCGATCAGAAAGAAGGGGGGAATAATGTAGTATGGATTATTATTATTGTTAGATATTAATGTAAAAACACGTGATATTGTACATTGTTGAAAATATATAGATTGTTTTATTTGGGAACTTATTCAACCTTTTTTTTTTGTCTATACACAATCATTACAGAACTCCAGGAGGAAAATCAAAGTACCAAACTCAAAATAATATTTAAACGAAAGAGATGTGAGTGAATAGTAAGAGTCAGGAAAATCTTGTTATAGAAAATGAAATAATTGAAAGGGTTACTAAATTCTTCTACCAAGGGAGTATTGTGAGCCAGATTGAGGGGCTGATGAAGATGCTGGGATTCGTGTAAGGAAAGATCAAAAAGTATTCTTCCAGCTTCGGTTTGGCCAATGTTGAAATCCCTAAAAATCAGGAGGGGGGAATAAGCTTTGAATCTTCAAAACAAATGTTGTCAATTCTGCTAAATGGTGGTGATACTTGGAAAGTTACTAAGCAGGTGACCAAAAAGCTACAGACTTTCGTCAATAGATGTCTGCAGAATATATTGCGAGTATGGTAGCCTCAAACAAGCTCTAATGACTCAAAAAAAGGAAATGTGCAACTTCGGATAGACCTGGTCAAGAGTCGAGCTAGGTAAAGATATTGAGATGCCTGGCAGACCATCCTGACGTCCCTATGTCTTACCTAAGGGATTCTATGAACTAATAATAATAATAATAATAAATGTTTCAATAAGAGAGTATTTTGTTGTTAATTCTTTTTTTTTATAAATTAATTTTTATAATCATTATTTTGATTTTAGGAAGGCTTCCGTTTGAACAATGGCTTATTTGTTCTTGGTCCAGTGATACTTTTTCCTTATACAGCCTTGAGTTGGAATGTTTCTGGAGACCATGATATTAATAGAAACTCACTTGCTGTATTTAATCTGATTGAACCTAAATTGGGTAAATAATTTATTCTTTTTATTAAGAAAGCTCGTTGAAATAAAAAAATATTGAACAGTTGTAATATCTATCATAAAGTTATAAACATAGTTGGATCTCATAAGAGCTATTAATAGAAGGTAGTATATTGAGCAAAAAATTTATATTTTTCGATTGCAAGCAAAATTCTTATTCAAGAATTATATAAAAATGGCACAAACCAGATACCGCCAATTATTAGTCTCAGAGATAACCAATAAAAACATTTGTGGAGTTTTTTTACACCTTATAAAGGCATAAAATAAAAAACTTATTGATATGGTTTTGTAGGATAATAATTTAGCTTTACAATGGTTGTAATAACATTGAATAAAGAGAAAATTCTGAGGGGTTGAAAAAAATCCTTATAATAAAATGAAGTCCTACAATTTATATTTTGTAGTTTAAAAAAACAACTCATAATTAAGAGTTCAATGGATGCTTAAAACATATCTGAATAGTTTTTCATTTCAAAAATTTACTTGGTGTGTATTCTTTACAGCAAGCGTCTTTTGTTTTTGTAATTTATTATGCATTAGAATTTATTTAATACAATTAGCATCAAGTTTTTTTCATTACACAAAAAAATAAATCAATTGATGTTTAATAACTTAGAAATCCTTGCAGAACAAAGGCAGAAAACAGTAATATAAAAAATAATATATTTTTTTTTTCTCGGATCTTACGGCACATTGGCAAGAACTCTCGGAAATGGGTCTCTTTTTCCTCATAGTATCATAAAAGAAAAGTTTCATTTAAATCAGTGACTCCATGTCCATAGCCTCACCTTGCAACCCCAACAATTTTACTCACCACAATATACCTCAATTTTATTAACTAACCAGGTACAGTTCACGCACTACTTCAAAAACCTTAAGAAATTCCTCATCCCTTATAAGTTAATCTTGTTTTCAATTTTCATAACAAATCTCTTAAATCAGTCTCTGTCCAGAGACCTAAGGGGAGACTAATTTAATTCCGTACAATGAGAGTAATCTTGGGCAGTTCCATGTCTTTTATTTTGTGAATTAAAGATATGAGAGTTGGACGTTCAATTTTATGTCACTCCCTCCAGCAAGCTTCTATAAGTCTATCAAACTTATCTGAGAGGAATTTCCACCACCCATGGGATGCTCTTCCACACAATAATAAGATCCGCCTTAGGCATTTGATAATGTTTGAAATAAATTAAAAATTAGCCTGTATTTCAAATCCATAATTTCATAAACACAAATTAAAAAAAATAGTTGTAACAAAGTTTTATAATGCTTATTAATAAATAACATTAATATAAAATAACTAATGAATTATTTCTGTTTAGGACAGAAACTTGTTCAGCACCTATTTTGTACCTATGAATCTGTATTGAAACTAATTTTTACTTTTTTTTTTTTAAAGATTTATTAATCATTGGATTCGGAAAGAAGTCAACTAATAGTAGGTCATTACATGAAGAAATCATGGCATTTAAGTCAAGGCAGAGAATTAATGTTGAAGTAATCCCTATCGAAAAAGCCATAGCAACTTTTAATTATTTGAACAGTGAGAGGAGGTGGGTGGCAGGTGCATTTATACCACCAGAAGTTGTTCAGCTCTATGAATTTGAGGAATTGAACAAGGCAGCTAAGAAGAAAGAAAATTATCTCATAGATGATTATATATAGTGTCAGTAATAGGAGGAAAGTTAATTTATATTTTAGTATAACTTAAACAAAGGAGAAAAATCTAATAATACTTTATGTTTAACACCTAAAATATCTAGATTTTCAGATGTATTTGAATGTTTTTTAAAAAATTATCTGAGTGTTTTATATTGATCTAATATCTGAAAAATATTTTAAAGTAGCCCCTTCATGAATTACCTTTATTTAAATATTATTTAAAATTATAAAATTGTTGATCATGTTGAATGATTCAATAGAACTGTTTGATGTTATATTATTTTTCCTTTGTATTAATCCTACAATTTGTAATTTTATTTATGGATTGTGCAAGTATATATGAAGTTGTTGAAAACATTAAAAGTCTGTGATACAAAATACTCAAAGTTGTTTTTTTATTTAATATTATGTGTAAATTAAATAATTTACATTTTTATTTAAATTATATTTTATTTAAATAAATAAATTACATATTTAAAAAAATATTATTTCTTATTAGTATTAATGATCATCATTACATTAAATAATTAAATAAATGCCCTTATGGAGAAAATCGAGAAATCCATTACAATAATTAGTAAAATAGATTAGGGCAATATGATGTATGCTTGTTGGACAGTCACTTTACTTGGTAAGACACTGATCTCTAACATTGCGAACAGGTGAAGTGTTTTAACTACATCACTTGATTGAACCACAAGTCCATGCTGTGAGTCACATTAACTTTAATAATTTAAACAAAAATTAATAATACAATACTGTCATACTTTATGACATTTCTCAGCCCTTTCCATGATTGGACACTGAGTATTAAGAAAATCAGTTTTAAAAATTCATGTAAACATAACTTTGAAAGTAAATTAATTGATTTTCTTTCATGACAAGTTTGTATCCTGTTTCTAGGGCATAAATGAATTTTAAAGAATGAATTTATTTGTTTTTATATCACAGGATTGTTTTTTGCGAAATTCTACCAACAATTAATTTTTCCCTGAATCTTCTTTTAGAGACACAGTTCTATTAAATACAACATTTGATCCTTGGGAATCAGGATCGACACTGAAATATCCTATTCTTTCAAATTGATATTGAGTAAACGGTTTAGCCAATTTTATCAGATAACCATCACAATATGCCTTCTGTTCAACCAGAGAATTTTTAGTAACATCTGATAGAAATCCACCAGGTACTTCTTCTGGATCTTCAGGATTCTTATGTGTAAATAAGTTATCATACAGGCGGACTGTGATTTCTGAAGGATCTGACACCCAATGGATGAAGGCTTTGGGCTTATTTTCATTGGATGTTACTTCAGCATGGGCAATTAGTTTTTTAATGGCTTTAGAATTGTCATAGACAACCTCTACTACTTTGATTACGTAAGGTGTGTAACGAAGACCAACACGCTGCTGTAGTGAGAGTCTTTTGTAACCAGGTTCAGAGGTCTCCCTGAAATCAGACCTTTCAATGTATATTTGATTACATAGCTTGATTTGGTGACTACCTTTATCAGGTTCTGCTGGGAAATCAGGTACAACCAATTGATCATCTTTGATACCTTCAGTTATTTCTATCAATAATGGCTCAATCACAACCATGGTTCTCGCGGCTGTAGTATTTAGTACATCTCTGACACAAGCTTCGAGCATAACTGGGTCAACAACTGTTTGAGCCCCAGTAACACCCATTCGGGCACAAAAATTATTTACTGCCTGTGGAGGAAATCCACGCCTTCTTAAAGCAGAAAGAGTAAATAGTCTAGGATCATCCCAATCATTTACTATATTTTCTTCTATTAGTTTAGCAATTTTCCTCTTCGAAACAACAGTATAGTTCATGTTGAGACGCCCATATTCCCACTGAACTGGACAATAGATGTCAAGAGTGTTACAGAGCCAGTAATAGGCTGAACGCCTTGATTGAAATTCTTTGGTGCATAAAGAATGAGTAATGTGTTCAAGAGAATCACAAAGACAATGAGTGTAATCATAAGTTGGATATATACACCATTTATTTCCAGTTCTTACATGATGCTGATACTTGATTCTGTAAGCAACAGGATCTTGTTTACCTTCTTCAAGAGTGATTTTCATCCTTAACGTACATTCTCCTTCTTCCATTTTGCCATTCTTCATATCTTCAAACAATAGTAAACTTTCCTCAATGGGCCTATCCCTCCAAGGAGAAGGAGGAGGATTAAAACCTTTTATTTCTTCTTGCTTTTGATGACAAACATATGCATGACCTAGTTTAATTAATTCTAAAGCCCATTCATAAAGTTTATCAAAATAATCTGATGAATATGTTATTTTGAAAGGTTTATAACCAAGCCAATCAACCATATCCTTGATTCCTTTAAAGAATTTTTCTTCTTCCTTTTCTGGGTTTGTATCATCAAAGCGCAAAAAACAAATACCCCCGTGGTAAGCAGCATAGCCAAAATTAATGTTTATTGCTTTAGCATGGCCTATATGGAGAATACCATTAGGTTCTGGAGGAAATCTTGTTCTAACTTTACCACCAGTAATTTTTAAGTGTTCAGCTATAATTTTTTCTGTGTTAGGCGTAACGACATAACCATCTGTTGTAAAGTTTTCACCTGGCTTATGAAGTTGAAGTTTACTAATCATATCATTAATAGTGATCGCCTCAGTCTTTGGTGGTGGTGGGCTATCTTGGGTTTTCGTCTTCTTCGGTTCATTTTTTTCTTTTCCCTTCTTTTTAGTTTTACTGTCTGGAGGAACTAAATCTGCCTCAGTTTTGGGACCAAGCAAGTCAAGCAATTGAACATCTATTTCATTTTTAACATCTCTGAAATCAGCCCATTTCAATGTATTTCTTACCTCCTGCAACAAAATGCCAGAATTGAATCGATACCTCTTCTCCAAAATTTCATTTTTGCTTTTATTAATAGCATTTTCCACAGCAAGCTCAATATCTTCAGGTGTCACATTAATCCCAATGCCACACTCTGCTTCAAATTTTTTAATATCTAATTCTTTGTGAGCATTGGAAAGAAAAAAATCTAAAGCCGCATCAGCTCTTACAATGGAATCAATTTTATTTTCAACAATGTATTGAACAATTAGTGGTAAATGATTGGATATTTGTGGCTTTAGTTTGGAAACAGTATGGTATAATAGTGAACATTTTTCGGAAGGCACACCTCCGAATTTTTTGGCCTCTTGGATAGCAGCTAGAAGATTAATTGTCAAAGATTCATTTTTGATGGTTTCCTTAGCCTTTTGCTCACTAAGACCTAAAGAAGTCAACTTCGTTAGCGAATCCTGCATGGCGCGATGTATAAAGCAGAGAGATTTCTTATCTAAACTGATAACAACTATTCACAACTCTTTATTCCCTCTTACGTTTATCTAGAGAAACTTATACTACTGGATATTTACACGTGTCTTATAACCTATGACTTATAACAGTAAGGTAGGTAGGATATAACCGCATACTTTCACTATAAATAAAATGTAGTGACTTTGATTGCAACTGCTACTATTGTAATCGTTACTACCTACCCCTTCTTACGAGGGAGGGAGGGCTTGGAGGCAAAAGATCCCAAAAGGGAAAATGATTATTGTTTTTTCACTGGCCCATATTTAATACTGTGAGTGATCTAAGTTAAATACTTAAACAATCACAATATGTTCTATTTTTTAAATTATAATGCATATACAGCTACTAAATTTAACCATGTTTTACGAAAAAATCTGTAATAGTATTATTGTTACCACTGGCGGATCTACGCTAGGGCTCTCGGGCTGAAGTCCCCCCTAAATGGTAAAATGTAGTCCTGTTTTATGGAAAAAAATATTTAAAAAATATTTCATGTAATCACATTTAAAAGGACTTCAGGAATCACTTAAACACCATTTTATGTAGGCAGTTAGTTTATTTCTTTTTTTTCCTGAGTAATTATCGTTATTTTTATGAAAAAAAAACTTTCGGGCTGAAGTCTCCCCCCCCCACAAATTAAATCCTGGATCCACTAGTGATTGCTCCTGTCATTACATTGTTTTTATTTAAAGAACCCCTTAAACATTATTTCATATAGGTAATTAGTTTCTTTCTTTTTCTTCAAAAGTAATTAATGTTTTATAAATAAATAAAAGGTTTCGGATTGAAGCCACAAAAATTAAATCCTAGATCCGCTACTGTTGTAGAATGATTATTTCTTGAACTGAACATATGTTGTAGATCCTAACATTGTTGGATCCAGGATGTAATTTTGGGCGAGGTTCGGTTTTTTTTTTCAGAAAAAAACATTCAAAATTTAATCTATAAGTTATTTTAGTTACAAATGGATCATCAATGAGGAGATAACTAATCATTCAGAAAATCACTAACGGATCCAGGATTTAATTTTGGGAACTTCAGCCCAAAAGATTTTTTTTTTTTATATAAATATATTAGAATAATTACTTCGGAAAAAAGAAAGAAACCAACTATCTATGTGACATGGTCTTTAAGTGATTCTTAAAGTCCTATTAACTGTAATTAGACGAATAATAATACTTTTAGAAATGATTTCTTTCATAAAACATGGTTATATTTTACTGTTTTGAGGGGGAAGCCTGATAGCTCCCACCCCTCGTAGATCCGCCCGAGGAGGAAATCAATCACTCACAAAAAGAATTTCTTCATTTCAAGGCCCATTTCTTTATTTAAAGGTCTACCTCCACCAGTAATCAAAATCAATTATCATACCTTAGGTGACATGAGGGAAATAGAAATTTGAACTTTAATTAAGACTAAACCATCCACATACATCGCAAAGCAAAAACATAAATTGGAACTTCTGAGAGAACAGTATTTAAACATGCTTCTTACATACTTCCAGGAAAAATAACCTTGTGAAGGAAATATAAGAATTCGGATTCAACATAGGGAGTTGAAAAATTAACTTGAAACAGTATTAATTTAAGTTTAAAACAAAACAAAAAATATTTAAATATGCCGCGGAATAATTATAAATATTTTTATTAAAATTTTTTACTATTTTCTTGATCATTATTGTTTTCTCCAATGAATCTTCCATTTCCTCAACAGGACCCTCCTGAAATAGTAACTTAAATATATAAATTTTACTCTCATGTCCATCTCAACTACTCGTCTTATCACTTTTCTCCTGGTCATCCGGTCGACGCAGTTTGAAAATAAACTGGCCTAGAGATCTACCGTTTCTTGAATAACAAAAAACTCAAATCGAGGCTCATTAGTATTATTAGTAAGTTGAAGAAGAAAATAGTTTTTCACTATTTTTATTTTTTTAAGACCGCCATCGCGGGCCAACTTTTTTCTCTATGTTATACTACGGTCAACCATTGAGTACTCAAACATATAAATGGTTATTTCTCTATTGATTTTCCATCTACTGTCGGTATCAAGAGAAATAAAATAAATAGTTTGGTTTAACAATAATGATTTGGTTATTAGTTAAGTTAGATAATTGTGTTTCCCATAGTTTGTGAAATGTCTAAACGCACCTTGAAAGTGTGAAATCTTTTAATTTGTATTTTTGATGGTATGTTAAGACTTTACACGAACTAAGGAACAGACAAATATATAAATAGTTATTCCACTATAAGGCCGGATCCCGCTAACGACATGATATTCTTAGAACAAGACTTTTCCCCCCATTTTTACAAGCCATGGTCCGCATTTGTGTGGATGTCTCAATGTGGCCCGCGGGGAAAAAATTTTGGAGACCCCTGATTTGAATAAAACAGGTAATAAAAAATCCGGATTCAAATACAACAGACCAAACTATCAATAATATCCATTACCTAACCAGGTATTAAGGTCTTATTAATGTCTTCGACCCAATGAGTGGTTTTATTTTTAAAATAATTATTTTTTTTTGTTTTAATATATTTTAACTATCATCACTGTTACTATAACTTAATGTAAAGTTAAATTTGGCAAATGATTGTGTTGTCACATTTCCAGTAACTGCTCTACAATATATATAACTGAAGAAAAAATTTAATCTTATAATTCCAAAACGAAATTTAAAATTATATTTCTTCAAAAGTTATAATACTTTTAAATAATTTATATTTTATTAATAATATTTTTGTCAAGATTAAACTTGATTTTTATTTTTGTATTAATCTAGGGCTCAACTGAAATAAAACATATGTCGATAACCTTCCTTTGATATACCCTTTAATACCTGCTACTAACCAAATATTTATGTTTTTAATACATTTATTATTAATGTTTCTATTTTCACCTACAATTGAGTGATGCTTATAACATAACAATTCTGTCATATGTAATGTATTAGTGCATTTTGATCATTCTCACGTACTCCTATTTTGTAATTTTTGAATTTATTTAACTTCCCAATGGAGGATCAAGTGTGTCCGAGATGTAGGACAACAAAATACAGGAATCCATCGTTGAAACTTATGGTCAATGTCTGCGGACACTCATTATGTGAAAACTGCGTTGATTTATTATTTTTGAAAGGTAATAACTTATGAAAATTCTTAACTCATATTGATAACATTGTTTTATTACTTTGATTCTGAACCAATAACATGATCGATTATTTATCAATTTATTTATGTATCATTTCCTAATTCCTATTAATTTCAAGAATTTAAAGTTAAAAATATAAATAATGATGTAATTTGCTAATTTTGATCATTCCTCTGTATTTCCTGTTGAAGAAATCCTATTAATTCATTTCTCAGTAATAATATAAATTTTCATATGTTTGGTCTTAATATTTTATAACAATATTCTGACCGATCCGGTAGACATATTAAATAAGTTTAAGAGCGACTTTGACAGTATTTTTAAATATGGGAAATAATGATCTGTGTCCTTCTGAGTATCAGAGTGCAGAAATGTTAATTGAAGAACCGAGTAAAGAGGAAGTGGAAGTAGCTATCGGAAAATTAAAATCTTTAAAGCAGCCGGAACCGATAATATTCCTTGTAACTAATTAAGGCTTGCGGGGAAGCTGGAGTTTCTAAAATACATCGGTTGGTTAAAAAGATCTGGGTGGATGAGAAATTACCTGGAAATGGAAAGAATCTATTCTTATTCCGATTCACAAATAGGGTCCGAGGACGGATTGTAATAACTATTGAGGAATTTCACTCCTTCCGGCATATTATAAAATATTCACTTTAATCTTAACAAGTCGAATCACAGAATACGCCGACTACTACCTCTGACTACCAATGCAGATTTAGACGGAATCGTTCGACTATTGATCAAATATTTTCTATACGGCAAATATAGAAAAAATTAGAGTACAACGGTGTTGTTCACCAGCTATATATCGATTTCAAAGAGGCTTATGATTCTTTTGACCGTCAGAAACTGTATATTATTCTAACTGAGCAGGGAATTCCAAAAAAATGAGTAAATCTAGTCAGGATGTGCTTGACAGAAACACTCAATAAAGTTAAAATCGGGAACAATTTATCCAAAAAGTTAGAGGTCGTGCGGGTTTAAAACAGAGAGATTCTCTTTCGCTTGTCCTGTTCAATTTTGCATTAGAACGTGCCATTAGGGAGGTGATGTGTACCGAAAAAGGGTTAGATCTAGGTGGAACAACACCCATGCTTGGCTATGAGGATTATCTGGTCCTGTTAAGCGAAGACACGGAAACTATAAAACTAAACATGTCAACGTTAATGAAAGCCAGTGAAGAACTAGGGCTCAAAATAAACACGGATCAGACAAAATATATGGTTAGCTGCAAAAATAGCGATATCACTGGTGATATTGATATAGAAGGTAACATGTTTTAACAGGTAGAGAAGTTTAAGTATCTGCGGTCTATGATAACTAGAAATAACGAAATTGAAGAGGAGAGTAAGATTAGGCTGAAGGCGGATAATGCTTGTTATTTTTCTGTGACAAAACTACTTAGCTCTTGCATCTTGTCCCGGCTTTTAAAGACTAGAATCTATACAACCATTATCCTACCTACAGTTCTTTATGGGTGCGAAATGTGGCCACTTACATTAAGAGATAAGCATTGTCATAAGGTTTTTGAAAATAAATTATTGAGCAGAATATTCGGACCGAAGAAAGATGAGTTAACAGGAGAATTCAGAAGGTTGCACAACGCCGAGTTGCGTGAGCTGTATTTAGTTAATATAATTGAGGTGATTTCATCTCGGAGAATCAAATGGGCTTGTAAAATAGTTGGGCTTAGTAATGAAAGAATTCCTAAAAGGTTGATATTTTCTGTACCGAATGGCAAACGTCCGAGAGGTGGACCAAAGCGAAGGTGGGAAGGTTGCGTTAAAGCCAATCTGAAGGGACTGGGTTTGGACGGCGAACGGTGGAGGGAGGTGTGTAATAAGCGATTGGTGGTGTCGGCATCGAACCTCTGGGTTCGCTAAGCCTTTTATTATTATTATTAATATTTAATTGTAAAATAATAATTATATGAAAACTCCTTTCAAAGTAAGTAAAAAAATGTGGTAGGTCCATTACTCTTCATAAATAAACAGCTATTAGTTCCTCTAACAGTATCCATAAGAGTTGATCATAAAGCAAAGTGCTAATGAAATGAAGTACAACCTCAAACCTTTCTTGATTAACTTACTAAGTTTTAATTTCTAATATTTGTTATTAAACTTCCTAGAATCATGGCTTTCACGACAGAATTCTCTTTCATTTATTATTTAGATATTTTATTGAGTTATCTTACCCAATCATTATATTGATTTTAGGTTCTGGTTCCTGTCCTGAGTGCCATGTGCCCCTTAGACGTAGCAATTTCCGAGTTCAGTTGTTTGAAGATCCGAATGTTGAGAAAGAAGTTGATATACGTAAAAGGGTTCTTCGAGATTTTAACAAAAAAGAAGATGATTTTGCTACCTTAGAAGAATACAATGACTATTTAGAACAAGTTGAAGAAATTATATATAATTTAGTAAATGGCATTGACACATTTGAGACCAACAGGAGGATCGAACAGTATAAAAAGGAAAACAAAGAATCAATTATGAAAAATAAAGTGAAGATTGGCCGTTCTGAACTGGAACTTGAAGAACTTATTGAAGAAGAAAAACAAAAGGAACAAATGAGGAGGATTGGTGTGTTGAGAGAAGAAACAGAAGTGAAAAAGCGAAAAATTAGAGCTAAGGAAGCATTAATTGATGAGCTTATGTTTTCTCATGGAAATGCCAAAGAGATTGTGAAAACATTCCAAACAATGGAAGATGAAGAAGAGGAAAAAATTGTTGAAAAAGTAAGTTCATTAAAAATTAGCCAATAAAATACAATTTTGCTTTGATTAACCAGGTAAAGGAAGAAAGGTGTTGCTATGTGTGATAAGAAGAGTTGTTATGAGACTGTTCATTTTAATTAGGCTGTGAAAACAAAGCTTTAATTGTTGGAAAATAGTATTTTAGGAGGTATCTTAAAGTTTATGTTATATAGAGTAAAAATTTCATAGAATTAGGATCAAGTAAATTTTCTTGTTTTCTTTTTCGTAATGAGTCCTATTAAATGGGAATTAATAAAATTGTTCTTTGATGAATCTATTTGTTTTTACACATTTATTGAGATATATTTTTAATATAATATATATTCACATATATATATTCACAACTGATAAAATAAATTCATACTTAACAAAGCCATAGTAATAGAAACATTGATGGGAGATTAGCCAATTGTAGTCCTTTTTTAATTGTGTGAACATACTTAACTTAATCTGGATTAAGTGTTATAGTGCAGGGGTATTTTTGTTTTTGATAAAATTACTTATATAATTTATATTAATATCTCTTTACCTAAATTTTAGTTTTTTAAAATTTTAATATTATGATTTTTGCTGAAAATCTAAATTATTTTCCTTGTTTTTACATGTCACTTGTTTTTAAAAACTATTTTCATACATAATATGAGTCGCTATTGTTGAAAGTTGTATAAGTCGCTTCTTTTTATTTGTTGGTATATTTAAAATTTTGTATTCAAACATCGCGTTGATTAAAAGTTTGTATTGGGAATCACCTTATACCAATTTTATATTAGATATATTATTTTATAAAATTATCTAATTAAATCTTTAAAATACAAACAAATAAATTATTCATTGGTGAAGTTTGTGATTGGTGGAGAGTAGAGAACTGTATTTGATTTAATGTTTTAATTTGGAATAGTTTATGTGCTACAGTTTTGATTAGGAAATCTATATCTATCTATCTATGTAATGAAAGAAGTATTTCCTTGTATTAGCCATAATAAACTTAGTTTTTGTAACTTTGATTTCATTTCATATGATTTTTAGTGATTAGTTAATTTTTTTTTTTTATCGGTAACCAATTTTGTATTGTAATGCTTGTTAATGTTTCAGGCCACGCACTTCTCTACTGGAATTAAATTTGGTAAAAGTGGAGAGTACCTGTTACACCATGGTCAGGAAGAAGCTCCACTTTACACTTATGTTGCTCCGATATTTGAAACCGAAGGACCAAGAGCACCGAATATCGAAGAGGTTCTTTCCGGTACATATCTTGAACATGTCCGTGCTCCAGGCCTTGATGAGCGGGCTGGAGGCTTTGAATCGACAATTAGTTGTTTAAGGGCACTGCAAGAAGCTGTTGTTGGGCTTTACTTTAAGAGCAGCTGACGACCGTTCCTAGGGGTAAGGCAGCCCATGTGGGGAGACATGTCTCCGTCCCCCACCCGATAGGATGTTTTAGGGTCAAAACTTAGAGACTGTGATGCTTTCGTCATACTGATCCCTTTGGCAACGATTATATTTTTATACAATTTGTAACATTAGATAATGATGTCTTATTACGTTCACTTTATTATTTAGAAGGTACTTAAAATTAAGGAACAAAAAAAAGGTTTTAAATTAACTTAAATTATGAATGGCCTAAACATGCAGTACCAAAGAAAGAAATCATGATGAAGAATTTCTAAGTATTAAGCACAAGCATTAGAAATTTGAGGCTTGGCTAAAGGAAAGTGTTTGGAAAATATTTATTGTAATGTTAGTGTAAATATTGTCTATTATTAATTGTAATTTTTCTTGTCGATGAATCTAGTTATGATAATAGTTTTTCTTGATACATCTGGTAGCATAGTATATATTAAATATCTATACATGAAGTACTGTTATAACTATTTAAAGTTTGAGTACTTAGTTAATTTTCATAGTTCAAAGACATTATTTTTTTTTATTACTCGAGTTTATACTTGAATAAATACAAAAGATAAACCTACCTCATAAAATAATATTGTTATTTTCTATAATTCTTTGAAAGTTGGAGATCTTTCCATTTTTAAATAATTTCATTTTAATGACCAATTATGGTTATTCAATTAAAAAAAAATAAAAAAAATAGCTGCTTACATTTCTTTACTGGAATTATCCTAATAATTATCATGATTGTTTCTAAATAAGAATTTAAGATTTTCCTGCCATCCTATCTCATCTATCCACCTTTTCTGAAGAAAAAGTTTATAATATTCTTTAATGTATAAGAATTATGTAGCTATGGGTATTGGACAATGATCTATCAACAGAATAGTCTTTAAATAAATTAATGTAGATTTCATAACACTTTAGAATAAACATATTTGTGTAAATTATAATTTATATTTGTGGATGTACAATTTAGGAATTTTAAACTTTTTTAAGTAGTTGTATATATCTGTCATATTCATTTAAAATTGGTTGAACATAAAATTTAATTGGTTGAATTATCTAAGAAAATTTAAGGCAGCACTCTTGATATTATATTCTCAACTGGCCAAACAAAAATCAGTTATTGATGTGTTTTTGCTGACGACTGCATTTGTATTGTAATATTTTGTTAATATAAACAGCATCTAACAGGAAGGAAACTTTATTAGTTCTGACATCTTCAGCCCTATCCTAAATCTTTGTAATTTTGTCTTGTTTTAATTAGAAATAAACCAAACATAATTGTTATCTATCCTACCTCGACTGACAAAAACCATTGGCAGTTCCTTTACCTTGTAAGCCAATGGAAGTCTATTGTAACCTACCTAATGGTATTATAATCAAAATATAATATGGTTTTGCTCTGATAGAATATGTGCTTTACTTGTTAAATTAACCCTCAATCGAAATTAAAAACAATTACTTAATTTGTAAAAGTCATCCACTATCAATTCTGCTTTAGTAATGCATGACATTTCTTTACCTACTTTATGAAAATTGGGTACTTCGTTGAATTTTCAATTTTTATTTGTTATTGAAAATTAGGTTATCATTCTATAAATAGGTAAACGCAAAACAGTTCAGTTCTCTTTCTCCTCTGTTTCCCAACCGATTCTTTTTACTTTCCTACCTATACTAGGTAAGGAAAGTATTACCATAAGTCAAATTTCCGATATGCAGTTTTTGACGGATCTATACATTTCAGAGCCCCCTGAGTCCGAAAAAAACAACACCATTTAGCCTGTTTTTTGAAAGGCAATGAAATTCCCTATGAAACTATATAAAAATCGTTCATTTTGGACAACTATTAACAAATTTACAGCTATTCAATTTCCAATGTAAGATGACGGATTCATATCCTGGTGACTAAGTGAAAGTAAGAAAATTTGTTGCCATTTTGCCACAAGCTTCACCATTTCCTCTACTTTCAGTAGAATTTATTGTTTGACTATACTAAGCTATGGTAAAAAGTTTTTGATCAGCAATATTAGAGAGAATTGAATAATTTATACTGATCTACCTTTAGCCAGTTTTTATTGCTTTAGTTTATCAAATAAATCGTACTCAAATCTTTTCTTTGATTAATTTTCAGGAAATTAAATCTAGTTCAATTTTTTTTTTGTTTCTTCATGAACATATGTAAAGATATAAAAACTATTCTGAAATAGGTAGGAAAGTCGTGTGAGTGGACACACCAGATGTTTTTGTTTAGTAACTATTGATGAGCTTTAGTGTTATCAATAACAAAAAAATGGAAACAGTGTTAATAAATAATAATTTGAATGTTAATTTGTTGATTATTTTTTTTAAGGAGAAACCAAATTGGGATAGGTATTTCACACCTGGAAAAACCCTCAAATATGAATTTTCATAGTTATCGAAAATAATTTTTTTGTATGTATGTAATTAAAAAAGTGAACATATGAATGTTCATGGGTAGAAAAAAAATGTTAGAAACATTAAATTCATTTATATTTTCCACAAATGTTCAATAATGATTATGTTTGAATTTCAACAAATTGGCAAACAATAGTTATCTTTTTTTTTTTTTTTATTTCTTTGTGACATTTACAACTGTATTACATAAATACATCAAGTAAATTTGGACATAATAGATATAATGACATGAGATCACGGGGCCATCTTCTTTTCAGACGCCTCGGAGGGTTATCAGGAATTGAAGAGGAAGCAAGGTTAGAAACGAGAGGGTTGGGATGATTCTGAAGTTTATTATGGAAGGATAGGTATCTGGATTGGGTTAGATCTGAAACATAAGGAACATTAAGATCTTTATGGATAATTTTATTAGTGACAAAGTAAGGAGCATTGAGGATTTTACAAAGGATTTTGGATTGTAAGGATTGGATGCGAGAGGAATTCAATGGTTTAGTGGAGCCCCATAGCTCAACTCCGTAAGTCCAAATAGGTCTTATTATAGTTAAGTATATGACTATTTAGGCTCAAGATTTATTATATTGAATCATTTGTAGTGAACAAGAATTTCATTTGTTGTTTGAATATTTTTAAAAGTAGATCGAGGTATTAAAAATAGATGTTTTATGAACATTCAATCTTGAGTGATATAATATGTACATATTTTAAGCCGAACAGTTTTTGCATACTTCATTACATGACATGACATAGTTGGCGCAACAATCCGTTAACGGATCTAGGCCTCCTCGAAAAGTCTCAGCCAGTTGGCCCTGTCTGTTGCTGCAGTTCTCCAGTTCCTTGCACCGAGGAGATTGTGTGCGTCCGCTGTGATGGAGTCAGCCCACCTCACATTTGGCCTACCCACTCTTCGCCTGCCATGAAGCTCTTCAGCCAATGTCCTCTTTGGGATCTCATCCTCCTTCATCATCGCCACGTGGTCCGTCCATCAAAGTTTTCCAATCTTAATATACTTGATGATATCATGATTTCTGTACAGCCTTGATAGTTCCTGGTTCTTCCTCTTTTTCCAGGTATCAAACGCCAGGAGGTTCTCACTAGCTCTAGTGAAGGCCCAGGTCTCTGACACATGTAGGCCAATCTTGGTCTTGTTGGAGAGGATTCTGCTCTTGAAGTACTTATCTAGCCCAAAATAGCTTCGATTGGCTGCAGCAATTCTCCGGTTGATCTCCTGGGATAGGTCATTTTGGGTGTTTATTTCTGAACCCAGATATACGAAACTTCATTACATGAATAGTCATAAATATTATTGATAATTTTGCTTATAAATATTATGAAATAATAGAGGCTTAATTTAAAGATGTTCTTGAGGATATTTTTTAGAAAGTCTAATAAAAATAATGTCAATACTACCATAAAACATTTTTTTTTTAAATAAAAAAAAGGTCTATGCTGTCCTAAATTATACTTATTTTTATTTATAACCTTTAATAATTTGAGATAGTTAGCCATTTTATCAAATATAAATTTACAAGATTAGTTTAATAAAAAATTCATTCCGTAATGTTGAACCATAGAAATATAATAATAGCATGTATTAACTGCCAAGGCATGGGATTGTAGAATAAACAGAACTTATTTGTCATTCATTTTTCTTATTCACTTTATTTTTCCTTTGTTATCTCCAAGGCTCTATTTTCATAAATTATGTCGATTTTAGAAGTGCTAATTTACTCCAGTAATATTTGATTCTCAAATGTTACAATGAAAAAATTTTTATTGTATGAAGCTAATTAAATATAAGCGGTATTAAAATCATTTATGTTCAATTTTGTTGATTAGTTTCTTGAGAAAACAATATAAATGTTTTTTGTGTCTCTGAGGTTATGGTCCTAAGATAATAATTGTATGTGTCTAGGAGTGAATGATTGATCATTCTATCAGAAACTATTATATTTTTATAAATTATTATTATTATTATTTATATAATAATTGGTTTATTAATTCGGGATTATGTACTTTACTAAATCACATATTTACAATTTATTTATTAGTTGCCTGATATCATACATAGCCATACATTGTTACATTGCATGTTGACTTTGCGGAATCCACTAGTATATTGTGGATATATCGTTTCTAGTAGTGCAATGGAATGCTTCTGTAGATGAAACCAAAACGTGTATTCAATTATTTCAAGGAACAATGAAATCTGGCAATGGTTTCATAAAAAGGAAATAATGTTTACAGAGTAATAAAATCTAGAATTTGGTAAATTTTGAAAACCAAAGTATAGCTACTGATATTTTCCAAGTTTTTAAACTTGTATTACTTTATGAACCGACAAATTTGATTATTTGTTGATATTAAAACTGATTTATTTACTTTTTTCAATGGCATTACGCTTTAAAAAAGTAAGTAAGAAGATTTGTTTGTGCAATGCAACATGTTCCTATTTTACTTTCATCTAATGTACAGCTGTAACATGTGCAGCACAATGATTGTAACTATTAAATGACAGATTACAAGTACGTATTGGATCTATTGATCTGAAATTAATGAAAATAAAATTTTAGTTCTTATTGTCATTTTCTCTCAAGATTACTGATAACTGTTTAATATTGCCAAAACCATTTTTATGGCTTCAAATAATAAAGAAATAAAAAATAAAGAAATTAGTCTAAATAGATTGAGCCGTTTTCTATAAAAAGTGGACTAAATATTAAGCTTTTTTATACAGTGACATTTGGTTTCTTGGATATTTTTATAAAAACTGGAAAACTTTTTAGAAATTATTTCAGTCTTTTTCTCTTGATAAGCTGTCAAAAAGTATTGTCGGACAGGAGTTTAGAAGTAATATTTAATTTTTGAGGTAAGCCATAGATTTTAAGGTTTTCATAGGAGATGAAAAACGATGATGCAAGAAACAGGTAAGTCCAGATTCACCGAAAAATGGGGAATCCCAGAGTTTGTCTCATTCTCTAACCAGATGGTAATTTCATTGGCGAACCTAAGACCTTGATGCAATGCTGCAAATTTATTTTTAAGTTCCCTAGTAAAGAAAATTAATTAAAAACAAAAATTTCAAATTCAAAAAGTATTGTTTCTTTGTGTTTATTGTTTCTAATGTTCAGTTAAATCATTTGCTTGTATATTATATTTGAGGGTGAATATAATAACAGAGATTCACGAAAATAAATAAAAAATATATATTCTTTCATGATCTATACCTTGGCTTGTTAATATATTGTTTTTTTTCCAGTTAAAGTGTATTAATAGAGTTAATTAATTTCATAAAGATAAAATTACCCACTATTAACTTAAAAAAATGTTCTCACCCATTAGGTACATTACTGAGTAGTTTTAGTTTTAGTTGAAGAGAAAAAAAATGAGTATAAACTCAAACTTTCCAAAGAATCTTATGATAGGTTTGTTAAGACATTGGAAATCAGGCTTCAATGAAGAAAGCGACAATGTGAAGACATTCTGGACAAACTGGAATTTCACCCCTGAAGTAATTTAATCAATTGTCAGAAAATATTTTAGGTTTCCAAGAAAAGCAACATGTTCAGGGCAGGTTTGACACAAGCTGCGAGAATGCTACTCTGCTAAAAAACCAACAAAATGATGACACAAAGAAGCTCTTAATATATTACCAGTCTTTTTCAATGAGCTTAATGTTAGTGAGCTCAAATATGAGAGTCAAATAGTCTGTAAACTGATGTTAAAGACTATTTGATTGTACATCTATATAAATAATTAATTAATATAGAACAGTTTTCGAGAAAATAGTGGTTAATAAAGCAATGATAAGAAGTAGCATTCCAGTAAGTCCACAAACATAAGAGCAAACAGATACAAAATTACACAAACATCTACAATTACACACAGGCATATAAAATTATGATAATAAATGCACATTATTATATATATATATATATATATATATATATATATATATATATATATATATATATATATATATATATAATATATATAGCATTAACAGTTATAGCATTAAGAAGCCCATCGAAATTTATTTATTTTAATAAAACAAACCAAGAAAGACTCAAACAAGACATCAAACAAATATTTCAAAACCAAACCTTGACTTAATTAACTTAAAAATAAAAGTATTCAAAATATGTTTTTTAGGTTCAAAATAGGACATTAAATAAATGATATAGAGTAAAAAAAAAATCAATTCATGAGATGTGAAAAAAAAAACAAACAAGAAAAATGAAAAAACAAAACAAAAAACAATGTAAAATCAGTAAAAGAAATTACTGCAGGAAAAGTTAGCAAATATAAAGAAATGGAGGCAAAAAGGTTAAAAAAAATAGAAAGCAATGGCAATCCAAAAAAGTGAAATCTGGAACACCTTGGCATCATATTGCACTTTTAGCGATATGAGTAAGCAGAAATAGATTTTTCTCTTTCTCGCATCCCATTAAGTTAATTTATAAATTTCTATAAAACTAAAAATTTGTATAATGGCTGATTATCATTGCATTTTTACAATACTTAGTGAATAACTCCATACCAAAAAAAAAACAAAACAAAAAAAAACATGATTTGAATCAATTTAAACTTTCGACATCAACCTTTCTCTATTTTCAGAGAATATTCCATATAGTAAAGTTAAAGTAAGGAAGTAGTTTTTAGCATAAGTATGATTTAAATATATATAATGCATATGGGTGATTCTCAGATTATGGGCAATTTTCATGATGAAATTTTAACAATTTTTACGGTATTTTCTTAATATCTCACATTCTATTGCCGCTCAGCTGTTAATCTGAGCAAATAGCGAAGATCAAAAGTGCTTTTTGCTCAGTAATTAAAGTAAGTAAAGCTGATAATTCGGTTGTGAGCACAGGCGGATCTACGGAGGGGGGCTTTCAGGCTGAAGCCCCCCCTTCCTCCCCAAAATGTTAAAATATAACCATGTTTTACAGAAAAAAATATTAAAAACTATCTCTTAAAGTATTGTTGTTCCTGTAATTACATATAATAGGACTTCAGGAACCACTTAAACACCATTTCTATAGGTAGTTAATTTCTTTCTTTTTTTTTCAAATTAATTATCGTTATATGTATATGACAAAAAAAAATCTTTCGGGCTGAAGCCCCCCCCAAAAATTAATTCCTGGATCCGCTAGTGGTTATGAGAATGAAACGAGTTTTCAACTTGGTAATGACATTTTCACGTATCTTATTCGATCAAAACCGCTATTTAAGTAGTATTATAATTTTTGTTTTCTCCAACTGACTTGCTACAAACCGTAGTCAAACGTAAATTATAACGAATGAAATAATTTGAACAGTTAGGTAGATAATATACGTGGAGGTAATGACAATAATAAAGGTTCTGCTCAACGAATCAAAAATGGATGCATAGAGAGAGGCTTCCCAACTGTTCGCTCTATCCGCTGGTGGCTGTCCTTTGTCTCCATGGTTACTACTACACTCTGGAGAAATTTCCCCAGTGTTTCCTCTTTTCAACGCTTAAATATCTGATGTTTTGTTTCAAAGTGATGGGACAATGTTCGAAAATACATAAACATACTTCACTGTTGACAAAAGTTTAAAAAAATATATAATTCAAAATGCCTTAACTATTCTTTAGGAGTGGAAATAAATTTCACTGTCATTTTACATAGTTTTCGACAGAAAAAAAAAAATTGTTTACTAGAAAACTGAGAGTGGGATAAAACGTGGTGACATTTTAGTAATTAAAGTAATTATAAAATCACACTATTCATTAATATTTCATTATGAAGAAATAATTCTTCACCATATAGCAGTGGGGAAAAAATCAAGTTAGGCTTAACTAATCACGTAAAAGTTGTAATGGACTAAAACTTGAAAGGAGAATCACCCATATATATGATAGTTGTAAGTAATTAGTAACCTTGCTTTCGTGCGTACTTAGGTACGTGTCCATATTTGGTATCTCTAAGCCCTCACAACTTCTCAGTATTGCGGGTACTTTATAAATTGGTACGAGAGACCCCCTCAGTTGTTAGTAAGAAGTAAATAAATACCTGAATACTCCGGATATTTTCTTTCGCTAACTCGTTCATTCATTTTTAAGTACAAGAATAAGAGCGTAATAATCTTTTCAGAAGGGTCCATTGAGACTGAATTCCCGAAAGGGGGGGGGGGAAGCTTGGGGTGAGCTAAGCTGGCGGAATAATAGACTCAGTATCTAAGAAAAATTATGTCGATTCTTTGCTTTAAGCTTCTTAGGACCGTTTATATCTCAGTATCTTTTCCAGAATTTTTTCCTTCTCACGTTTTCGTTTTATACATTCCTCCTCGATGTTATACAAGTTTTCATTACTCAAGTTTTTAGAACCTCTTCTTATATAAATATATATATAAAATATGTAAGAAGAGAAAGTACTGCGATCATGTAAGTCTTTGGTAAATATAATTCGAGAACGAACCTAAAGCAACATATTAAATATAGATATATGCATGAGATTTTACAGCTACTGTTTGGCTAAAACGAATTTTCCAAAACCCGCATTTTTTATAGTAAATTTTACATTTTTTAAAAATGTTCTCGAAAATAGTGAGAGCGATTTGATTAAGCTCGTTATATTAATGTACTATCAAACCTTTTCTAGTATCTGGCAGCTGTAAACCTCCTTAAAATAGTTTGATATTACTTAAATGCTGAATTTTCAAAGTGGAATATTTGAAACAATTAAGAATCTAATGCAGTGCGCGCATAATATTTAGCACGTTATAATATTTCGTTCCACAGTTACTATTCTCTACTACGATCTCTTATTTCTCCTTTAGTTAATTACCAAATTCTTTCATATTTAATATTTTACTTTTTTATATCTGAGATCAATGTGAAATGGAAGAGGGTGGTAAGTGAAAGTTGTATGATGCGCGCAAGGTCCATCTATGTTTTTTTTGATAAATGTAGGTGTTAATTTTTTGTTTTAATTTTGAGCGTCTTGAAAGAAGTGAGTATAATAACCGCAGTCTGAGGTTTAACTTTTTTTTTTTTATTTGTGGGCTCCATGTCATTGTTCTGTCGAATGTCAGTCCAAGATATTGTATTTTATTTTATTTTTTGCGAAATTTCAACATTGTCAGGATAAATAGGAGGTCATGTTTCACCTCAAAGAGTAAAAGTAATGTGTTGTGATTTGTTTTGGTTGAGTCGAATTTTCCAAAGTTTGCACCAATCGCTTAGTTTTGTTAGATGATGTAAAGTCTGTGAGGCGTGGATAGGATTAATAGTTCCGGCGCTGTTAGGAATGTAGTGTGTGTATATAATGTATAAAAGTGGAGCGAGTAATGACCCCTGAGGAACTCCTGCTGAGGTTAGTCTTATTGAAGAAAGTTCTGAGCCTTGGCAGACAGAGAAAAATATGTCAGATAGAAAGGATTGGATTAATTGAAATTAAATTATTCCCGTTGTTTGGGCTGTATTGATAATGATATTAGAGTGGTGATTTTCAGATTCGATAGCATTTGTATCGACGATGTCATTACAGTTTATAGAAGAAAATACCATGTCTTACATTTATAGAAGAAAATGGCTAGCGATAAAAAACCTATAAATTTGATAGATTAGTTGAGTGGGAAAAAACGATAATTAATTGTTATAAATTATACTTTGTACCGCCTATAATTTTATGTACGAAAATGCATGCATCTCAAATATTTTTTTAACGTTGGGGATATGGTTGTCTCATGATGACATCGAGGAGATGATTATTGATAGAAACTTTTAAGAAATGAACAGAAACATTAAAACCTAATGAGATTATTTTATTAATTATACTTCTGTTGAGAATCCACTCCCGTAGTATTTTAATAATATTTCGGTAGAGTTCTTCAATCCGGAATGATCATTCCAGACGCTACTCCAAACAGCCACAACTGAGCACACACACATAGTGCCGTAGCAGCTGTTACCTTGAGTAAACCATCTCTTCGTTCATTGGTCCGGAAGGAAACAAGGCTGCACAGGTGTGCCACCTTCATTTTCCAGGACTATTTACAACTTTCTCTGAGTTTCTTTTGCAGCTGAGACCAAATTACATAGAAAGCTGGCTAAATTCGAATATGTTTTATTTTATTAATGTCCTAATATACTCTTAATATTAAGTTTTTAATCCATGTCTTAAGTTTTAATTGTTCCAACAATGTTTGTAGTTTTATACCTTATAATAGTTATTAGTTTTATAATATCCCAGTTATATACCTTAGGTACGCACACTAACGGATCCATGAATTTTTTTTTTTTGAAGGGTGGAGTGTTTCAGCTCGAAGACTTTTTGAAGTAAAACTTCTTTAGACCTGTTTTGCACTTTTTTTTGTGGAGAATGAATTTGATTGTTCCGTCAGATTTCCGAAGTGTTAACGCACTGGTAAAGTTTGCTTTTTTTTTTTTTTAATTTCTTTATTGAGTATTATAACAATCTGTCTGTTGGACATTAGTTATGGTGAGGTAGGATGACATTCACACTACATGTACAAAAAAATAAAATAAATAGAACAAAATAATAATCAAAAGTATATACAATAGACAATAAAATAAAATAACCTAAAAAATAAGAAAATTCATAGATAATAAGAATGCATACCTATATACAATCAGGCGAGGGAACTCCAGGAGAACCCTGCGCTACTCTCCCAACCACGTCACTGGTACTAAAGCCAGCGGAGATTGGTCGAGAGCACTAGGTAAAGTTTGCTAGAGTCAACTAATTGAAATGTTTAAAATAACTCAGAAACTAAAAATTGGGCCTGCATACTGTAAGGGAGGAAATTGTTCAGCATTTCATTATCTCTGTAACAGGTTATAATTCAAAATTGTATCTTAGAGAGGGGAAAAGGGAAACAGTGTCGAAAATCAAATGATAACGAGTTTTATTGAATATATAGATTACAATATCTCAGAAACTAAAAAACGGATCTGAATACAGCAAGCGAGGGAATTGTTCAGCATTTCATCCTCTCTATAATGAGGTATAATTTATAATTTATATTACATATTATTAATCTCGTCTTGTTGATGTTTTCTCTTCTATCGTGTGGTCTTGAGCACACACCTTAGTTATGTTTTTAAAATTTTTAAAAAGAAAGCAACTAACTACCTATATGAAATGGTGTTACATTGATTGATGCGATCTAATTAAATGTAATTAGATGGACAATAATGCAGTTTAAAATTTTTTTTTCATAAAACATGGTTATATTTTATAATTTTTTTTTTAGGGACAGGGTAAAAGAACTTCAGCCCGAATCCTCACGTAGATCAGCCTGTGGGTACGTAATTTCAATTTTGTACCAATTTTAATTTTTGAGCTAGGCTGTGTTCACAAATAACAGACTTGGTTATTAGGTCTTAAGAAACCTTAAAATTATACTTTATACTTAATACTTAATTTGGTTGGATTAACTGAATAATTATAATATTTTAGAATAAATAAATTCAAATTAGGAACATTTCGCACATTCCATTCGACGACACATCAATTGCACAGAGTTACAGACTACATTGCTGGAGCTTTAGAACAAAAACTATATGCAACTGGAGTATTTTTGGATGTTGCTCAGGAGTTTGATAGAGTCTGGCACCAGGGTCTTCTCTTTAAACTTAAGAGTATACTTCCATACACGTACTATCTTATCCTTCAATCTTTCCTCTTCGACAGATTTTTTTCAGCTCGGCAAGGCTCGGAAGTGTCTTCAGTCCGTCCAATCTTGGCAGGAGTTCCCCAAGGTTCAATACTAGCCCCCCTACTTTACGTTATATACACTTACGATATACCTATTGACGATGAGATCTTGACAGCTACATATGCAGACGATACAACAATCCTCACAAAACATCAAGAACCTACACAGGCCTCACTAACTCTACAACATCACTTGCTTAAACTACAACATTGGTTCATACTATGGAAAATTCGACTTAATCATGACAAATCCAAACATATAACATTTACTCTTCGAAAAAACACCTGCTCTCCAGTCTATATTGACAACAATCAAATTCCTCAAACGGACACGGTACTTTACGTTGGACTCACCTTCGACAGAAGGATGACATGGGGCCCACATGTTAAAATGAAACGTATGACACTTAACAAACGACTCAAACTACTTTACTCTCTTTTTGCCAAATCTTCAAAACTAAAACTAAAACAGAAACTGAATACATATACATACTTACTTAAGCCCATATGGACATACTCATCACAAATATACGGCATCGCTAAAAAGACCCACCTACAAAAACTTCAAACGTTCCAATCAAAATTATTGCGACTCATAACAAAAGCACCTTGGTACGTGACTAACAAAACTCTACATACTGACCTCCAGTGTCCACTTTCCAACAGTTGACCAACATATAACGACCCTATATCAACGATTTTACACAAATTTAAATGGACATAATAACAGACTTATAAGAGACATGGTCACAGCTGACATACCTCAGAACATGAGGAGGAGACTAAAAAGGCGTTGGATGAGGGATCTCCTTCCTTAGACAACCTAAGTAATTGGAACAAGTTAGGGAAGAGGTACTGCTGAGTACTTTCCTTCCCCATGCCTGTCATGTCATTGTATCATGCATCGCCATCACATTTGCTGATTGTAAACTTACTGTTGACAGGCGCAAATATATATTTTATAGACAAAAAAAAAAAAAAAAAAAAATTAAGAACAAGATATTGGTATAAGTTTCAACTCAAAATTCAATAGGTTCTGGGCCACCACATCCACGTTGCTTTAGCGAACTTAATAAATCTGGTTTTGATTGGTAAAAAATTTGTTATTGTGGTACAGATTATAGATATACTTTAAAACAACGAGCCTATTCGTTAATTGTATTAATCACTATAATGCCAATATCAACTTCTTAAATAAATGTTCCGGTTTATTACAAGAAGCTCGGGTGTGTACTATTATGTATATGTATATGTATGTAATAATCTGTATTTAATCTGGAGCGTATTCCTTTAGAATAAAATACAATAACAGAATTGTGGGATTTAGAGCCTCAGAGCTGTACAAAAAATATTAACAAAATCAATAAATAGAAATAATAAAAAATATATAGAAAATGTAAAATAGTAATCATTAAAAACCAACTAATAATTCATTTATATATTCGAGGAAATGGTATCGAGAAAAAAATAATAAAGAATAATGAAAGATTTGTCGAAAGTCGCGGTTCGGTGAGCCGTTGTATATAAATGTGAACAAGAACAAGTGTTGCGGGACAGAGGATTTGAATTGAAGGAGCTGGGAGATGTATATTTTAGATGCATAACATAGATGTATGTTATGTATATCTTATATCTAACCATTTTTCTTAAAGTATCCAAATATGGCGACAGACCGAAGATTATGAGTTCAAATCTCGATGCTAGAAAACTTTTAACTCAGGCATTAATCCTCCGCTCTCTCCTTTGGCTCAGGAAAAACCTGTATAGCCGGAGAGGGGAGGAAGGAGAGAAAAAAAGTATCTAAATATGATTAAAAAATTGTCTTACATCTATATGATACATACGAGTATTTGTCCGTTCGATATCTTAATCAGCTTGTCATAGAATTATTGATATATTCTTTTAACGTTATTACCAGTACTATTTAGCATACTTACTTGTTGATTTTGTGGATTGTGACGAGAAACGTTTAGTCAAAATATTTATGAGTGACAAATAATAATAAATTATTTCCGATTTAATGTATTACTATAATTATTAAGGAGCTAGAAATTGACAAAAAGACTAATAAATGACGTGTACATATATAGACGGCATTGAACCGAAGAATCCCTGACCTTCGTCGCTGCGATCTTCTCTTCCTTAGAAATAATGAATATTATAATTAAAGAACTATTATGGATTCATTATACAAGGTGAAAATGAAACAGTTGTATAAGAAGTTTACATTTCATTCTGAATTTTAAACTAGATTAAATGAAAATAAGTTTCGGAAAGAACTTTTCTTCTATAGACGGGGATTTTATGAATATTCATCGAAAACTTTCTTGTGTATGCTATTTTAATTTTGCTTTGTAGAACTAAAATTGAATTTGTAAAAGTAAATGAATTCAATTACACTTTAAAGTTGAGAAACAACCTTTTTTTTTTTAAGCTTTAAGGTTAACGAAATATAAATATATATATAAGAAAATAAGATAAAAGAAATGAAATTTCACACACATAACAAAAAATAAATTATAGTAAATTTTATCATTAATTGTCGATAAACAATAGTATTTCTAAGTTTATTAGTCAATGAAATTTTATTCCACATGGAGTCCCAAGTTTTTCGTACTCTGTATTTTAACAATGTTTTTACATAGCTCGGCTCGTATATTTGGAGAGGTGGGGTATTCATATGAGCAGCTTCTTCAGCAACTTCATCCGCTGCCTCTTTTCCTGGTATCCCGGAGTATCCTGGAGACCAGAAAAAAATGTAAAAATGGCGGAGATTGAATCAGAACATATTACTATTTTCGAGCTTTCTATATTTATTGACTAGATGACCCGTGCGAACACGTTCGCAGAAAATTTTGTATAGTGAAGAAATAGCAAATCAGTATAGAAATAAATAGTTCCTATTTATTATTTAAGGAAGGAATAAATAGTTTTTCCTTGGACGATTACAATATTCCATTAAACTTAATAGACAAAGATATTTGTACAAATTATTTTGCTGAAACCTATTTTTAAAAGCTGACTGGAAAGATAATAAAAGTAATAAAGATAAAATAATGCCGCGATCATGGGATTTTCTAAATTATTAAAAAAATAAAATGTAAGAACAACCAAATGTCTTTAAGAAATAATAAAGTTAATATATAAGAAAAAAGTGTAGTAGATTATTCTATTCCTAAATGCTATATCTTTAAACAGGAAGACATTATAAGTATACTAAATCTAATAAACTGTATCTTTGTTAATAATTGTCTGATTTTTGCGAGTTTGTTTTTGTTTTGTTAGTAATTTTGTAATCTTTCTAATTATTTCGTCATTTCGTGTAGTTTATAAGATCCCACATCCCTTGAAAATTTCGTGTGAATATGCGGAAGAATATTGAAGTTATAACACTTTTTGTGATTTTAGAAATAAAACCTTAGTTCAAATTTGTAGAAATTTTTTTTATTTTTCGTTAGCAATGAAAATTCGTATTCGAGGATCTTTCGAGCTGCGAAATACAAATCTCAAATCTGTTTCTCCTTAAAAAAATATTTCAACACACTTTACTCCTTCCGTCAATACCAATTGTTTAAATTATAATTCTATTTATATTTCTAATTGAATTTTTTTTGTTTTGTAGATAATTTAGTAATCTTTGTAATTATCATGGGTACCATCAACAAAATGCATACTTTTTGAGTTATTCGCAAATAAAGTTTCTTTTCCTCCATAACTTTTTTTCCAGAAATTTCGGGGGATGGGACTATTTTTCACCTGTGAAGGAGAAGAATATCTTAAAAATGAATGGTCAATCATTTGACTTGATGAAGAATTGATGTAGTTATGGCGTACCGATAAAAAACAAAACAAAAAAAAAACTTTTAGAAATAATATATAAGATAAACGGTTATATCATCGATACAAATTCTAACTATCGAAAATGTAAAATTTTGAATCCTGCACTCTAGCGATTGTAATAATAATTTAATATTTTTATAGAGCGAATGCAAAATGTAAAACATTTATTAAAGCACTTGTTAGTATGGAAATTTAAACATCTTCATTGTTTGGGGTGAGTTGATAATGATATTGGAGAGGTGAATTTCAGAATCGATTGTGAGCAATTATATCGACGATATCATTACAGTCATATAAGTAAATGGCTTGTGACAAAAAAATCTATAAATTTGAAAGATAAGACGAGTGAGAAAAAATACGGTAATTAATAAATAAATTAAATGTTGCACCGTCTAGAATTTTGAAAATTGACGAAATTATGGCGTATCGACATAAAAACACCTTTAGAAATAATATATAGCATACATGTAATGCTGTATATTTGTTGAGGATTGGGGTAATCTTGTCTATGATATGTC
Organism: Nezara viridula; assembly: GCA_928085145.1. Classification (NCBI taxonomy): domain Eukaryota; kingdom Metazoa; phylum Arthropoda; class Insecta; order Hemiptera; family Pentatomidae; genus Nezara; species Nezara viridula. Next base: position 146,938,239 of record OV725080.1, on the reverse strand, counting down.
AGCGTGGATTATATACACACACACACACACATACGCATATATATATATATATATCGTATTTTCCATATATCTCTATGATGTTGCTAAGTTTGAATTTTTTTCACCTAAGTCACACGAAAAATGTTTTATTTTTAAACAAGACAGGGACGTTAATTAAAATATATTCGCTTTGTGTAGGTTAGAATATAAATAGTGTCGGACCTTGACTTAGATTTAGTATGAAAACAGAGCAGTGCTATATGTTCTATATAGTAATACTCAGTCGTGGAATGTAGACATCGCCTTTGCCAAGTGCAGGTGGGAGCCAACTGGATATGCAACGCTTATGCTATTTATTCTTCAAGTCTTCGCGATCTACAACGCGACAGAATTTTAAAAAATAATTTTCAATATTTTTTCATAAGATAATGCATTTATGCACCAGAAAGTGAAGAAAAGTTAATAAAATTAGGAAAATAACTCATGAAAATGACCAAATTTTATTATTTCAATAATTTAATATTAATATAAAACAACAAACACTCGTCCAAGTATTTTAAAACTTCGTTATACTGGCCCAGTTTATAACGAGTTAACAATTTTTTTTATCTTTTTCTCGATACAGGTCTCGGGGCGGTTTTCTCGTGAAAGTTTATTCATTTTAACGATTCCATTTTCCGGTTATCACGCTCCGAATGAAGCATAACACTTCCGTTAATTCGATTTGATGAAATTTTTGGGATTGCGAAGGTTGGTATTCAGATGATCTCATATCAATTTCATTAAATACCATCCACTATTTTCCTCCTCTTCTTTCATTTATGTCACATTTTTCTCTTGAAAAGACTACTTTTCAAAAATTTTAATTTTTATGTAATTAGAACTATATGGATAATAACTTTTATTTTGCTAAACTTGGAAACGATAAAAAAAAAATTAAATAAATCGATCGACAAAAAAAAAATAAATAAAAAAATACACTCAGTGTAAGAATGCAAGTATTATTTGGATTTACCTAAATAGAACAGATGTAAAAAGATAAATTACATCAAAAATTATAGATGACACATATATGACAATTAGTGTTGCTCAAAATTGGTTTTTGTCTTGCACTTTGCAAGACCAAGAGCAAGGCCATCTAACTGTTGTAGGACCAAGACTGGTAAAAAAATAATAATAATCGTTTTTGTAAATAAAAATAATTACTAATACTTCACAATTTTAGTTACTATATGTAAAGAATTTGTATAATCAATATACTTTTGTATTTAACTCTTTCAATTTTTCATTCGGACTTAGTTAAGTTTCCCATATCTGAAAAATTACAGTAATATCTCTATAGTACTATGCTAATAGGTAACTGTAAGACTCTTGCGCAAGATCAATATTCGTCTTAGTCTGGCATTTGGACATCACTAATGACAATACATAGGACCAATAAAAAAAATAATATTCCTTAAGATGGGGCAGAGTCCCGAAACGTTGAGTACATAAGTAGAATATATAAGTAATAAAATACTTATTTAATTTTTTTATTTTTTCGCATACCTTATAAAAACCATACCTTATAAAAAAATAAATAAAACAGCGCAGGAATAATGTTTTTTTTTTATAATAGATTTTGAATTCTACGTATTTTGAAACAGAAAACTTCAAATTATAAAGGGTGCTAACAATTTTTTGTTCGTTTCGAGTTCTTTTTCGAAATTTATTTTTCAAGGAATAGATCATAGAATACACCTTGCTGTTTTTATTTAAAAAGATGTGTCTATGGTCAATAAAAAAACCATATTCATACAACATTTTGAAGATTATCTTACCGTTCAGGTGGGAAAAATAAGCACATCCCTTATAAATGTCACGGACAAACGTTTTGCACATAATCCCTAAAGTATAAAATTTATGGTTGATTCAAAGGTACCTAAATTCCATAAAAAAATGAAATGAATTCGAGCTATTATTTGCAAAGACACAGTTTGTTGCTATTGCAATTTGTTCACATGTTTAGGTTTTTATTAAGAATGGATCATTTTATTCGACCGAGTAAAAGAACATTAATCCCTCCATCTCAAAATACATTGTAATTAAGTCGTTTATACTTAATTTTGTTATTTATTGGTGAATAATATATTATGAGAATTTTTTTCACGAACCAATTAGTATAATGTTTGGGGGGGGGAGGGTGGAGGGAGGAAGGAGAGGGAATTAAACAATGATAAACCTATTTTTAGTTTAAATATTACCAACTTCTTTATTCCAGAATGATTTCCACGAGGTATAAAAATTTGCAGAGCTATAAAATTTTATTTTATGGCCGGCAGCGAGGTAGAAAAAATGATATTGCAAATGGCACCCAGAAGAACGGTTAAGCTCCCTGAGATTATTCTGAAAGATATCGAAAATAAACATATACTATCTTATCGCTTACATTTCCCCCCCGGGAGGAGGCTAGAAAACAGGATGAAAAATGGGATAGGAAATGAAGCGGAGGGAATTGTAGTGGTCAGGGGGGAGCAAAAAATGCCCCCGGTCGGCTTAGGAAAGGTATTTATTAAATTTTTTCCCCTCTATTTCTGCTCCCCCTTCTTCCCCTTCCTCTAAAACCACTTGGCTGCTTCAGGAAATAAATTGTCCCGAACTAGTGCCAGGCTGCTCCGCGTTCCAACCGAATGTCGGGAGTAACTCAAACTGGTTCGATTTGAGCCGCACAACAGATCAATCCAGCAACTTCCTCCAGTAATTTGGAAACGTCCAACCATCATTGTTGGAATTCGGAAGAAATGAAAATTTTGGATTCTATTCACAATTATAAGACGATTTGATGATACTAGCGTCCGCGCAGTAGTCGAAATACGATCCTAATGTTTTTTGCAAATTTGAGGAAAACATAAATGAATTTGCATATTTCTAACATTTTTCATTTTTTTTTCTATACTTACATATTCGTTCTTACTTATATATTTTACATAATTGGTAAATGGTTCATGGTAAATTTGGTTTATAAACATGGTTGGTAAATTTCACTTTTTATATTTTACCATTGATGCGGATGAGTGAAAGACGCTGGGATCTCCTAGAGTGTGGGGAAAGGCATGGCTCTGAGATCTTGAGTGACTGAATATTGTATAAAAGCATGTGTATATTTAAATATTTATTTTGTTAAGTTAGTTTATTTTTGTTTAGTTTAGTATCTTTTAGTTTATATAGATTTCCTTTAGTATTATTATATTCATGTTTATTATTTTTATTTATTGTGCATAGTATGAATGAGCTACTCTATATCACTATTACTATTGTCCTTGAATGTAACTGATTGTAATATCTCAATAAAGACTAGTAGCTATGTAAAAAAACAAAAAGAACTTTTATATGTACTTATAAAGCAAAACAGTGCAAAACCATTTGACTACTTTTTGAGTTATTATAAAGAAATCTGAATCCATCGTCACTTTTTTAAAACAAAAATAAATGTTGGAACCCACTTTGCTCGGTACACTCATTTGATTGGTACAAATTGTTTCATTTCAACATTGTATTCATAGTATAGCAATATGTCAAATATATATTCGTCATAATAGAGCTTCACTGAAAAATATAAACCTCGAAAAATGCAAAAAATAAATAAATAAAAATATCTTATCTATCATGTTCGAAAAGATATTTTAATTTCTTTTTTTTTTTCATTTTGTAGAGAATTCAGGAACTTTCAAATAATGATGTGTTTAATGAACCAAAATTGTGTACTTTTTGAATTATTCGTGAATAAAATTCAGAATCTATCGGTACTTTTTTTCTCACTCTCCTTTCAAGTTAGTATGTTGTATACATTAATTAAAAGGCTTCAAGGAGAAGACTTCAACCAAGTCTGATTATCACGCGGAAAGTGATCCTCCTCCCCAATAAAAATGTTGAAGGGGCGAGAATATGTAAAATATGTAAACTAAAATCGTATAAGACAATAAGAAAAGCCTATAAGTAGCTACGTAACTATTTTATAACGAGCTAAATTATTATTTACTATTTAAATTTTCATTCAAATTTAGGAATAATAATATGGAAAAATATCCTTGGATTTTTTGATTCATTCACCTTTCATATGAACACCTCCATTTCGACATGATTTTATAGACATTTTTAAATAGTCAGACTTTGAAAACGTTTTATTTTTATTTGGAGGTTCTAAAAACCAAAAAAATCATAAATATTTTTTAGTTTTTAACATTATTCATTTTTAGCTGAAAAAGTTCTAGAAATTTACTAATAACATGAAGGCTGTCCCTCTTCCTCCCATGTTTAATGTATAACAATTGTATTATATCCAATAGTTTTGTTCATATATTTTCAAATATTTAGGCGGTCCCTCCACGCCCAGTGGTATAATAAAAGGCCTCTGGCCACAAATGCAAAGAACGCATACAGCGTGCAGAGCCCTCTTAACTTAAAATGCCCTTGGGCAATAAAAGGAAAGTTGAAAATTTATGTATATATACATCTATATACATACTTAATTTATTCAAGAAATTCCTGGGGGGTAGGAAAAAAAAAAAAAAAAAAAAATATTTTCAAATATATACAAAAACACATTAAAAAAAAATTCCTACGTCTGTCTATACATATATACTCGTATATAAATTTATTTTTTAACATCCAATATTATTTTTGTAATCTTTACCAGTTTGTTATACACTCATTTCTTATATTTTATCACAATCTGTTTACTTTTAACTTAAACGCTATATTCTCCTTTGTTTTCTATTTTTGTTTGTATTTTCTATATATATAATACTTGATATTTTAACTATTCTGTCATCCACTATGTCTCTGATGTCATCTTATTATTTCTTTATCAGATGACTGTTTCTTATTTAATATCTATTTATAATTTATTTATTTTATTTTCACCATATACCTTTTATATTTTGTAGCCCCGATGCATATCTCCAAGGTGGGTCGAAACGTCGGTGTAAGGATTAAAAATACTATTTTTTAAAAATATAGTATTTATTTTACCGCATCCTCCGACCAGCTCCTTCTCATATTATATCACGGTCCAACAATCTCTACATCAATATTCTTTTTGAAGAGAAGAATGGTTTGGGTGATCAGTCAGAAATAAGAAGGCAAAAATAAATAATAATATTTATTTTGGTATTTGCCGACGTTTCGATCTGAAGTTCAGGCCTTCATCAGGGCTAAGAAAAGAACCAGATAACAAGGTATGAGAAAACATAAATAATGTATGTAAAAGTAAAATGAAGTGGGTAGAAAAATGTAAGAACTAAGAGATAACTAATAATAACCGTTACAAAGTAGAATGATGAAGTAAACATAATCGCAAAAGGTGACATAAGTATTAAAATAGTAATCTTAGAATAAAATATAAAACAGAAAAAAGGAATATGAAGTTATGTAAGAAATGAAAATAAATAGTACAATTAAAATATTGAAAATAGAAAAGATAGATAGAAAATTGAGATATTGTAAAGTCTATCAAAATGTACTGACAGCGTATAATAGAATAAAGAGTCAAAACAGAGAAAAGGAATGAAAGGAAGGAGGAAAAGAAGAGAAAACTGAAAAAGAGAGAAAAAAAATATTATTTTTGTTCGTTTCACAATAATTATGTTAAATAAATAGATATAATATGTACTATCGGCATTTTTTTTGTCTATCATCCCCTCCCCCCTCAATCAAAATGGAAAGTCTGCGCCATGGCCGGACTCATCAAAATTTCTGTGAATCAAAATTGCAATGAATAATTTGGTTATGCTGGAATCAAGACAGAGGTTTCATATTCTGTTGTTGTTTCAAGACAAAGTTCGTTTACTTCATGTTCTTTTACTCGACAGCTCGGAAGACTAGATTTAAGTTTAAACCCAAGACTATTGTCCAAACAGAAATATTAATGAGGATAGTCAATGAAACATTCAAGACTCGAACAAACAAGTCTCTAGCGTTGGATATTCGCCGCTAAATGTTTAATTTAAATTCTGACAAAGAAATTCTTGAGCAGTTGCTACCTCTTTCACTTCAACTTAAAATAAAGGACTCCATTTAGAAGCGATCCATTGGTAATGTGGCACCTCAGCTGAGCAAGACCGACCTCTTTCAGGACAGACATCTGACCTTTTCAACCTTCAGCTCTCCTCAACCTGGGAGCGTTTCTCTTCACAACAATCCTGTTCAAAAACAAACACCTTCCGGGCGAATAATGTAAAACATTTATAAACCTCCATTAACAAACAAAATTCGACCTAAATTAAATGTTCAAAATCAAAGAATCGCCATGTTCGAAACTTTCTATATAAATAAAATGAGAAATTTTTATACAACTTTTCCATTGGAACTATTCATAAGGTCTTAGTTCATTTGGCACGTTTATTTCCAAAGTGAACTCTAATCATTGATAACAACTTTCCAGAAAACGAAAAACTATTTGTTGTTTGATGGAACTTCCAAACAGGGAAGAAGAGAAAAAAACATGAAACAGGCAGCAAGAGTAATTTATAATTTTTCTAATTATACTTTTTTTCTTTCTAATTCTCCATTTTATTTTTCAATAATTACAATATAAGTACATGATTTACATACATATAAATCATATATATATATATATATATATATATATAAACCCGAACGTTCTAAATCTTCGAATTATACTTTTTCGCTAGTGCTGTTTTTAAGAAGAGAAGAGTAATAAAAAATCCTTGGGAAGAGGTAGGATAGAGCCATCGATCTTGGTGAGGTGGGATCTCCTATATCAATAAAAAATCTTGGAGCAAATGAAAAAAAATAGAAGAAAATTGATCATTATTTTCCACTTGTATCTCGAAAGCAAGGCTGAACGCACCAGTTATTGATTGAAAATTGAAGAACAATCTTTATTGACCCTTTATTGACAACTGTATGAATAAAATTTCCAAAAGAAAATTTCAAAATGCTATTGTTGTTTCTATAGTATTTTTGAGATCAGTGTGTTTCATACCTTTTACTAATAGTTTTGCTAAGAGTAAGTTGAACATTTATGTTATCGACCAGCGGTTCCAGGATTTAGTTTTTGGGGAGGCTTCAGCCCGAAAGTTTTTTTTTTAAAAACATATAACGATAATTATGTAGGAAGAAAAAGAAGAGAACTAACTACCAATATGAAATACAGTTTAAGCGATTGTTTAAGTAATACTAAATGTAATTACACGAACAATAATACTATTAGAGGTAATTATACATATTTTTTTTTTATAAGACATGATTATATATTTTACAATTTTGGGGGGAGGAGGAGGTGCTTTAGCCCGAAAGCCACCCCGTAGATCCGCCCGTGATGTTATCTTATCTTTATTGTGATATTTATAGTTAAATAAAGATTTTTTATTTACTTATTTATTTATTGTGATATATAATATTCTGTCTCGTGGACAATAATTATAGTGATAAATGAACACATTCACACCATATATACAGAAAATATAAAATTAATAAAAATAAAATAATAAATAAATAATAATAAAAAAAACTATGTACAATAAAACAATAAAATAACCTAAACATAAGTAAATTAAAAATATAAAAACACAGTCATACCTAAAAAAAGATTAAACAATTTTTCTGAGGTATATCGATTACTGGGATCGACCTCCTGTGTGTCGCTAGAACAATTGAATTTCGAGGTGTCTTCTTTAAATGGAGATTATACCAGCCATAACTAAATATTTTTTCAATTTTAAAGTTATAAACGGAAAAAGGAGACCCTAGAGATTCTAAACGTCCAACGGAGAAGTTTATAACTATAATAATAAACGGTGACATAAGCAAAATTTTACCATACTGTTAAAATAAAAAAATAAAAATAAATGATCTAATTTTTATGTTTGCAATGTTTTTCTACATAGAGCGGAATAGCTTGGGTAGTAAGGCTCTTTGCTGCTGTGTTCGAGGTCGGCTGATAGAGATAATTATTTATTCTGTAACATCAATCGTGGATCTATGCTTCTGAGGCTTATGCAGCCTCTATAAAAAATAAAAATTAAAGGAAAGTTCCTGTGTGATGTATAATTATCAGTAATTAAAAAGTTGTATGATACACTGAACTTAATTAAATAATATTTGTAATAATATTTTAAAAATAAACTTTTATATTGGAATATGATTGACCTCAAAGTAAACCTGCAGATTCGAGGTAATGTTTAATTGGATGACTTGTTAGAAGTTCTAGTGATTTTTTTTTTTATTTTAGTCAACTACAAACTCATGCTTTGATTTGTTACCGGTTTATTTTTCTTTCACTTTAGGTCTAAAAAAACACAAATTTTATTGAACTTCATTTTAGGAAAAAATAAAAATACTTTTTGATATCCTGTTCTGTGAATAAGTAAGTAAATTTAACAATTATATGGGTCATTTAAAAACTTCGGTAATATTTGCTCTAGAGGTACAACCAAACCTATTATAAATAGAGTGGGAAGGTCGGGGGATTCGTTTAGTGGGTCCAACACGAAGTCAATTTCAACCCGCTCAGACTGGATTCGAACCAATAATACTAGACTCGAGAATATTAAAGCGGGCAACGCCTCATCATGCTCGGTCATCACGGTCCCAATAACATATCATTTTAGAAGCATACTTATCCTTCATGGTTTAGTAAACATTTTAATAATATTATAAAAAAAAAGTGAACTGCCGTTTTCCCATTCCCTATTACTGCATCAAAACGTTTAAACGGTGTTGCTAGGCAAGACCGGTTAACTCATCAGTAATAAGAAAAATATTGGGCCGTTTGGCGTGACCTCCATACCGAATACGTCAAAATAACGAGCTTAAATAGGCCAACCGGCATAATTTTTTTTAATTTTTTTTTATGTAGGCCACTCTTTTCTCAATTTTGTGATCAAATTATCTTGTGATTAAAGTGGAAAAGAAATGAATATTCATGAGTTTTTAGTTTCCTATCAAGTTGATTAATTTAATGCGTAAGCACCCTATTCCTGAGAATTTCGTTAATAAAAAACTTATAGCTTACGATACAATGAAGCCATGTACGTAGTTTTGGACAAGTGTTAATAGTTTAATAAGGGGTGGTCTGTTTCGCGTATCTTAGTCGTTGAATTCGGAGAAGGGGTAGAAAATATCGTTTCGCCCCCCTCAATATTTCGAAGAACAATTATTACAAAAAAATAAAATCGATAACAGATATCTGCATGAATGAATAAAATATGTAAATAAAAATCAATTAGTAGTCATTTTGATTATTTTAGCTTAGGAATCTTTTTTTTTTTTTTTTAGTATACATTTTAGTATTATTATTTTGCTATTTATTTTTTTATTTATTGTGTATTGTGTGAATAGACAACTCTTTATAACTATTACTATTGTCCTTAAATGTGATAGATTGTAGATTGTAATATACCTTAATAGAGAATTTTTTTTTAAACTTATTTATTGAAAAATATTACAATCTGTCTCAAGAACATTTATAATAGCTCTCATAGATCATCATTAACTATACTATTGTACATATTAGAAAATTCTCAGAATTGGGACGTTTTCAATCTGTAGATAGAGCAAACATTGTATATTTAATTAAGTACTGAAAACTCACGAATTCCTATTTGCTTTCCACTTAAATCATAAAATAATATGAATACAAAATCGATGAAAAAAAAAAAGGCGAGCTACAAAAATATTGGTCCATTTGGCGTTAGCTCCACCCAAAAATGTCAAAATAACGAGGTTATATAGATCAATCAGCCCAATATTTTGTAGGCCACTTATTTTCTCGATTCTTACGATTCAAGTGAAAAGTAAATGAGTATTTATGAGTTTTTAGTACCTAATTAAACAGACAAATTTCGCCGATCTCCATATTGAAAACGCCCGAATTCCGAGTTTCTTTTCGTAAATATAATTTTTGTAGGTTACGATGAGATGAAGCTTTTCATGAGCTTTCAGGCAGATGTTAATAATTTGATGAAAAGAGGTCTGTACTACGGACTATAAGCTAAGGTCTAGAGTTGATAGGTATTTTACCACGCCCATTTGTCCCTATTATTGAAATTTTAGTTAATATTCGAAGATAATTATATGTTTTAGTTTATATTGTACATATACTTAGGTATTGGGTTGGTTTTACAATAATTATGTTAATTATCACTCACAATTTTTATACATATTTTTTGGGTGGTTCCATCGCCCACCCTTAACAAGAATGTCTGCGTCTATGCCACGGACTATCATGTGATGGCCTATCGACCAATTCGGTTACCATTCATTTATAGTATATGTTTAGCTCCTTACTATTTACAGTTAATGATCCGATACTCCTCACACTAAAACGTCCTAGTAAGTAATTAAACATAAATAAATGAAGAAATAAATAATAATCCTATTCATGAATGATAGTGACTTGATTGGAAGCGGCAAACGGATGGAGACTACAAAACGGAAGGAGATAATGAAATATTTACAGAGAGGTGGCGGTCGCTGATTGTGGGAACGCCGCCGGATCAAAAGAGTTTCGTCAATGGCCCCAACCGGAAGCCACAGCCTCCTGTATGCTCTCCTGCTTCTGCTTCGCTTCCGCTCCCCTCCTCCCCATTGTCCTCTCCCCCCCGGGAGGCCATTATACCACCTACCATTTAGTGAGGGGGGGTTGGCTTTAGGACTTCTATATAATTGTCAGAGTTAATTAATTCTCATATCAAGTGACTGCTAAATAACTTTTAATTTCGACTCAGAGAATTATATAATGTGTAAATTAACCGTGTAACCCTAATTAGGCCATTACTGAATGAAATTTGTATGGCTTTTCCTTGATAAATTTAGGTTGACAATAAGCTTTCATGCTTAAATGGTCTTTCCAGAAATATCACTTTAGTAAATTTTACTTTTTTTATCTTTTTCTTACTAGTAATAATAAAACATAACTAAATATTATCTATCGTGTTGATAATTAACAAAACAACAAATACTATTTTCAGTTTGAATACAAATTAACGGAGTTTACCTAGAAATATATGTATATTTTTTTCTCTTGGCTATATAGACATTTTGCTGCCTTAACAAGTCTGTTGCATCGTTTCCTATCTTGCGCTATTTCTTTCCTGTTATCTGCATGAAGATCAATTTCATCTTTGTTGATTCGATCAATTTATCTGAATTTTGGCCTTTCACATGGTCTACATACCCCGCACTTCTTAATCTTTTTGCCTTCATATTTATGATATTGTTTGGCCGGTTTCTGTAAGCAATGCTTTATTAGTCTTTCGTAACCATGCATGAATATTCGGATCCGAGTTCTCTTCTTGTTCTTGATACATAAATAAAAACATACAACCTTTAATACTTGATTTTTTTCGGATGAGTTTTTTTCCGGCCGTCAACTAAAGCATTCAAAACTCCTCAGGATTTTCTTCAAGTTTAACTTTAATATAACCGTTAGAAAGCTGAATTACTGCTCTTCTAACTGACACCAATATCTTTTGGATTTCATTTTTTTTTTCAAGCTAGAAATTAAGAAAAATTTCTAACCCAGTTTTATTTTATATTTTTAGTTTTAGTTTAGTTCCTAATTTCTACCTTAAAAGCAAAAATGAAATCCAAACGTTATTGGAGTCAGTTGGAAAAGCAGTAATTAAGATAAGTAATTCAGAAGTTATATTAAAGTTGAATTTGAAGAAATACTGAGGATTTATGAATTCTTTAGTTGACGGCCGAAAAAAAACTCATCCAAGAGAATTAAGTACTAAAGTTTATATTTTTTTATTTACATAATAATTCGTATTTTAAAGCTTTAAAGGGCCCTAAAAAGGAATATAATGTGCTTTTTCATAACAAAAATTTACTTGATCTACTTTACTAGAATCACCTTTTGGTTTTTGTAATTTATGATACATTGTAATTCGTTTACTAAAATAGTTAATATGTTGTTCTTATTCTGCACACAAAAATAAAATAAAATAAACGATTGGTATATAATAAGAAACCTAAAAATCCAGGCAAAGCAAAGGCAAAAATATATAACAAATTTTGTTTGAAATTACATAAAATATTTTTTTATCGTCTCCTAGGGTCCATTTGATAGAACGCAGGGACAGCTGTCAAATATTTGTCGATGTTGTATCAACAAAACAAAATTGATTGAAATCGGTGAGCCACAGTTTGTATCCCCTCCTTGTAAGCCTCACAGCCGTTTATCAGAATTGGCTTTATAATAACATTGTAGACCCACAATTCCAGATTTCTAGATATTTTTTTTGGGTCCTTATACTTTTTATAGAAAGAAGGCTCTGTTTGAGTTTGTTACACTTTGGTCCATTTCTAACAGTCGGCCAGGTTATTGTACAACGCTATCTACTTTCGAGAAAGTTTCTTTTTCGACGAAGAGTGTCTTGTTGAGGTGGATTTTTCGACATATTACCAGGTGTTTTGTTCTATCTCTATTTACTAGTAGGCATAATTGCTCTAAGTTTTGTATCAGAGTTTAAGCAGGTCCCTCTATGCCTTCTTGATTAATGCCAAAGACAACTACATAATCTGCGTATCCGATAATTTTTATAAATCATTTCGACAACATCGCCAAGAACATTGAGGCCGTCTGCAAACCAAACTTTGAAGGCTTCAGGTAAATTTTGAATCAGGATACGTCTTTAAGGATCGTTCGTATACACATTCGTACTTTATCCAATTAGAATACACTAGTAATAAAATAATTCTCCATATTTTAACTAAATCAGAAAATAATTTTAAAGCGGATATAAGAGAAAAACCAGAATGTCTAGATTTCATGACTTTTTTTTTTTTAAACAGCGCATTAGGTGAAAGGATTTACATATCAGATGTAAATAAAATGAATTTTATTAAAGTGATATTTAAATTCCGTATTTAATATTTTAAAAAAATGTGTATTTATTGTTTTATCTGTATTTATTTATGTATATTGTTGACAATTTGAGGTTTTATATTAATTTGATAATTGGAACTATTTTAACTGTCTGACGATTGGTTGATTAAATATATTTAAATTTCGTGGGTAATTATTGGACCAGTTTATATATATCTATAGTTATCTATAGTTTCTTATATGTCTATATATATATATATATATATATATATATATATATTATATATATATATATATATATATATATATATATATATATATATATAAGAAATATAGAATGTTTTTAATTTAGAAACACAAGACACAACATTCCTTAGTTATACGTAAACAAAGGCAAGTATAAGATTAAGGTTATGCAACAAAAATTATTTCTTTCTTATTTTCTGACAAATTAAAGTTTATTTAGATTATAATTATCAGGTAGTTTTAAGTTGTTTTATATTGTTTTAAATAATAAAGGGATGTTTAATGTTTCCAAAGTTTATTGTTTTTATTAATTTTATTGTTATTAATTCTTTTCAATGTATTTTTAGGGCAACTACAGGCAGACGGTGCTATACGATTGCCAATAAAAAATAAGTTTAATTATGAAAAAAAAAAGGAATATGTAAAACTTATATGAAATAAAGCTTTCTTTCTATCTTCTATCTGTCTATCTACACACTTTCATCAATAGAATTATACAGACTTAATTTGAAATATTAAAATAAAATAAAATTTTAATTAACGACTGCAAAACTAATTTTAAGACCTAGTATTTATTTTCTTTGATTCGGAAAATTCTTTTGCCATTTTTTATAGAGTAATTGACATAAATAAAATTAATTCAACCGCTGTGACGGCAAAATCTATAGAGGGGCGCAATGCATAGATTTTTCAACTTTATAAAAAAAAGAAGTCTTTTGAGCATTAATAACTCTTTTATTGTAACTGTTATCATATCTATATTAGATGGTTTAAGAGTGAGTTTGAAAAATGTAACGAATTTACGAACGAAGTGATAAGTAATAAAGATAAAATTGGTTATTTTATCTGAAATAAGAAGGGATGAACAGAGAAAAAGCTGAAATTAGTTAAACGAACCATCTATTTAAATAACGCCTTTGAATTAATTGATTATTTTTCTTGATTTCTGTTGCACCCACCCGTTGCATCGTGGCGCCCTCTACTGGCACCACAGGGATTTCGATGGTGTTATAGATGCCATTGATGAAGTACGCAGAGAAAAACGAACAAAAATAAAATCCCTTTCCTCTCTCGATTGTTTTTTGAACAAAACACACTCTGGGAAACATCGGAAAACATTTACTGTTAGTTTGTAATTTGTTTTTACTACCCACAACTATTCCGGTATTGGATATCGAGTCTAGTAAAAAATCTGATATATTTTTCCCACCATATATAATTATTTTTTTCAAGTATAAAACTAGTGTTGAACAGGAGTTGTTAAAAGATAATAAAACATTTATTTGAAACACATTCATGCTTACAATTTAGTTTTTTATCACAAATTTTTAAAAACAAAGATAATTATTTCTTCTTACGAATATATTTTTTAATGAAAGTAACAAATAATGTAAAGTGCCTTTATGATATAGAATTACCAATAATTAAAAAAAAATTATAGAAATCCTCTTGATTTAAAAAGGACAATGATTTGATCATAAACACATGATATATTTTTAAAAACTACAATTTATCAATGAGTAAGCATTTTCAACAAAAAGCTGCTAAAACAATGATCAGTATAAATGTTATATGGAAGAAGCTATTTACTTATAATAAAATAAATTTGAATGCGAAACTTAAAGTTTTCAAAGCTGAAGTTAAATCAATTATAGCGTATGGTTCACAGGTGTGGGGAGGTTGTAAATATAAATAAGTTGAAAAAGTTCAGCACTGTTTCATTAAAAAAATATTAAATTTAATATTGTTTATATATTGTTTGTTTAATATTGTTGAATATTGTTTAAACCGGAAAAATTATTTATGTAATCATATTAAAATATCTATATTATAAATGTATATATATTTATGTATTTGTATATGTGTAATTTTATTTGTGATATTAAGAGCTGATACATTGTATTTCTGTATTTGTTAGCATTAACACTGTATTTATTAACATTAACATATAGGTTTTAGTTTATATAATTGTATCAATAATACTTATTTTGCCACGGCCAGCCTCCGGCTGACGGTTTTGAATGAACCAAACCGTAAATATTTTTTTATTGAGCTTGGATACTTTTGTTATTTGTTATTGTATAAATACTCAATAAAAAATGCATTCATTCATATTTTTAAAAAATAATCTGTTTTATTATAGTTACTTTGGGGAGAAAAATCTTTACAAAAGAAAATGTTGACTGTGGGTTGGAACCATACATCAAAACTGGTCCATTACAGTTCTCACGAAACAACTACATAGTTGATTGATGGCAGGGAATACAAGGCTCGGTATTCAAGTCAAAAATCCCTTTTCCATTTCATCGATTATTTAATATTTCTTTTCAGACATTAATAGATCTTTTAACAGAATCTCTGAGTAAATATAAAACAGGTTTTATAAGACTGCTTTTAGTTTTTACAAGGATTTCACCATAAATCTGCCATGTTTATTATGATATTAAATTTCTTTCCAAAGGTTACTCTCTGCATTATTCAATTGAACTTCAGCATTAAATGCCAAATAATGTATCTGATAGTGCCTATTTATAAGCCCATTAAATAATTTGAATAATATTTCAAAGCACGTTGTGTAATTCGATATAGATTTCAGTAATACAATTTAAAAACTTGGTTTTAATAATTTTTTTTTTAACTACCTGTAATACTTGTTTTAATTTTTTGTGATAGGGGCGCTAGAAGATTCAGTCTAGTTGTAAATGAAAAGCCACCTACTCCATTAAATTCGAGAGCGTCTATGGCTCTAGATCCTTTCTTCAGTCTCCACTGGCATCCGATAGAAATGCAAAACGCGGCTGGTAGAGAGGCACTGGGATCAGGAATCTGGGATTTGGAGGAAAAAGCCTGGTTCGGAGTTTTCTTGGCATTTATCTTTTAGGTTAGGTCTTCACTTGTAACAATAAAAAATCATAATTTGATTTAGTCATTAATTTGATTTAGTCACTAATCATAATTGATTAGTCATCATTAATCACAGTCCCGTTTTATTTCTTTATTAATCCCAACGTTTCAATCCTTAGGCCATTTCCAAGGGAAGAAATCTATTTAAAAACTAAAATCATATGGGCTGAATTCCGCCCAACTTAAGTTAATGTGGACAAGGACAATATAATTAGGCGCTACCTTGGTTACCTAGGTGTTACCTAAACCTTGATTAGGTGCACAGCGTGTGTTAATAATTTATAAAAAAAAACGGGTCTTCCATCCTCCATGGGTTGCAGCTGTACAAGTTCTGTTGTTTCATTTTTATTTGGTTTACCAAGATTGGTTTAGGTTTCTAATTAGGGCAAGAAAGATGGGTTCCTAGGTTACTTAGGTACATACATTCAGATAATGTGTGAAGATTTACTCTTACAGTCTCTGACACCCTTCTATCTTCATATGGATTTCAGGCTCTAATAATGTTTCTCCATTTTTCAAGTCTGTTTCTTCATTTTTTAGTGTATTTTAATATAATAACCAGACTATTCCTTTCGAAAAAAATGGGAATAAAGTTATATAAAGTATAGTTTTGAGTTGATTTATCAGTATTAATTGAAAAATCACACACGAAGAAATCACTATGATGTGTACTGTAGACCACATAATAGAAGTGAAAACTTCAACAAGGCGAGATTAATAATATGAAATTTTACCAAAATATTAAAATTTTTACTCTTCAAGAACCAGATTTATTAAGGTAGCAAAAGAAACGTGGATATGGTGGCCCAGAAGCTATAGAATTTGGAGTTGAAACTTATATCAATAATTTGTTCCTAACTTGAATTTATTTGTTCTAAAATATTAAAATTATTCAGTTAATCCAACCAAATTAAATATTAAGTATAAAGTATAATTTTAAGGTTTCTTAAGACCCGATAACCAAGTCTCGACAAAATGGTCAGTTATTTGTGAAGCCTAGCTCAAAAACTAAAATTGGCACGAAACTGAAATTACGTACACACATGCGGATCTACGTTAGGCTTTCGGGCTGAAGTTCATCTTCACCGTCCCTCAAAAAAAACTATAAAATATAGCCATGTTTTATGAAAAAAAAGTTTAAAAATGTATTATTGTCTGTCTAATTACATTTAATTGGATCTCATCAACCAATTAAACACCATTTCATATAGATTGCTAGTGTCTTTCTTTTTCTTTCAAAGTAATTACCATAATATATATTTTAAAAAATAACTAAGATTGTGCTCAAGATCACACGATAGAAGTGAAAATTTCAACCAGGCGAGATTAATAATATGGAATATAAACTATAAATAATATCTCATTATAAAGAGGGTGAAAGGTTGAACATTTCTCTCGCTTATAGTAAGCAGGTACGATTTTTAGTTTCAGGTGTATTTTAATCCTTATCTTCAATAAAACTCATTATAATTTCGGTTTCGACACTATTTTATTCCTTTTAGCCTCTCCAACACGGCGTCGTGTTAAGGTAAAATTTTGAATAGTAACTCATTACAGAGAGGATGAAGTTCTAAAAAATATTCCTCGCTTACAATATACAGGTTCGATTTTTTAGTTTCTGAGATATTTTAATCTAAATGCAAAAAACTTTAATTATTCGACTGCAGCCGACTTTACCCGAACGTTACACATCGGAGATCTATTGGCTCAATTTAATTCACTCGCCACAAAAAATGTGCAAAACGCGCCTATACAAGATTTAACTTCAAAAATGAACTAGATTTAACATTTATTACTTTCCTACCTATACTAGGTAAGGAAAGTATTGCGATCGGGTCAAATTTCCGATATACGATTTTTAACGAATCTATACGTTTCAGAGCCTCCCGAGTCCGAAAAACACATTTTTAGCCATTGTTCTATCTTAGCCCAGATTTTCTCGGGAACTGCAGAACCGATTTTGTTGCTTCTTTTTTGATTTTGTAGGGTTTTGACTACTGATGCCTGTGACAGAAATTCGGTGCTACAGGCGCAATAAATGAAAAATATGTTTTTTTATAGACGAAAACGGCTCCAACGATTTTGATAAAACTTGCATAAAATGTTTTAATAATTGTCCTTTCAAATTTTGTATATGGACTAAATTCCCGAGAAAATTCAAGAAAAAAAGTTATAAAGAAAAGAAAAATGTTGTGGGGCCTAACTAAGTATATATTATACGGTAAAATTTATAATAAAACTTTTGAAATGTAATTAAATTACCAACAAATAAAAAAAAAAAATCATCGGAATCAAACCAGTATTAGCGATGATACAGCTTATTCTATTTTCTACACATGTTTTAATTTATTACTTTCCTACCTATACTAGGTAAGGAAAGTATTGCGAACGGGTCAAATATCCAATATGAGGTTTTCGATGGATCTATACGTTTCACAGCCCCCTGATTCCGAAAAACACATTTTTAGCCATTGGTCTGTCTGTGCCAAGATTTTCTCGGGAACTACTGAACCGATTTTGTTGCTTCCTTTTTTTATTTTGTAGGGTTTTGACTACTGATGCCTGTGACAGAAATTCGTTGCTCCATGCGCAATACCTTGCGCGCAATAAATGAAAAACATGTTTTCTATAGACTGTAGCGCGAAAACGGCTCTAACGATTTTTATGAAACTTTTCTAGGATGTTCTGATCATTGTCCTTTCAACTTTCGTATATAAAATAAATTCTCGAAAAAATTCAGGAAAAAAAGTTATAAAGAAAAGAAAATTTTTATGGGGCCTAACTCGCTAAGTTTTTTTTTTTTTTTTTTGCATCCTCCCCTTCCTCGCCGTTAAGGCTATACGGGGATTTCCCGGGCCAGGGAGTGTGGGCGGGGATTTAAAAGACGCCTTGGCACCGGGACGCGAACTCGTGACTATTTTTATAACACATTTGTCATTTATCAGGTTGCCGGGCAACGGTGGTGCTGTGCACAACGCGTTAGCCCATTCGGCCACCCCGCCCACTGAACTCGCTAAGTATATATTATACGGTGAAATTTATAATATAACTTTATCGTTTGAATGGTAATAAAATTCCCTACAAAGCCAGAGTCAGAGCCTCCTGAGTCCGAAAAACACACTGTTTCTGTGATAAATTTTCAGGAAAATAAATCTAATTTAATTTTTTTTTGGCTTCTTCATGAACATAGCTAAAGATCTAAAAACTTCTGAAATAGGTAGGAAAGTCGTTTGAGTGGACACACCAGATTTTTTTTTAATATGATAACAGCTTATTTGGATTCATCAAAGTACATTCTAAGGTACATACGTTGTTTGTAGCAGTTACTTAATGGTAAGGAGCAGTGACAAATTAATTTCTGGAACCGAGATGGAGAGGCAGATTCTTCAGTCTTAATTGGTAGGAGAAGAGAAACATGTTCTGTTGCGAGGCACAGTGGCTAATTAAACATGACTCTTGGTGGTCTAAGTTAGTTAGGGGAAGGTGTACATATACATAGCCCGTAGTTCTGGTCCACACTCAGCCTCTCTAACGTGTTATTCTACCCTTGGCTAAGGGGGCGACGATCTACACAGCAAACAGGATAAGGGGCCATGTCTCTTCAGTTATAATTGTATAAGCTGTATTCACAGTCTTGGACTGGAGAGGTCAAAAAGTATTTATTTTTTTATAACTCAGGTTTTTTTTTTTTTTAAATTATACAACTCTTTTATATATCGGTACATTTAAAAAAAAAAAAATCTGTATTTTGTAATTAATATATACAATTACAGGAGGTCTGGCTCCATCAAATACATTATTACATAAAAATGAATCAAAATAAAGTACTATACAAATATAGAAATCAATCAGAGAAATATTATTTTTTCATAAATAAGATAAACTAGATATATAAATTGTGATGTAAAAAAAAAAAAAAAAAGAAAAACAACTGTACAACAATATAAATTAAAAGTATTTACTTTGAAGATATACAAAAAAATGAAATAAATATACATCAAAGAAATTTTTAAAATACTAATAAGATATTCCTAAAATACAATGTAGCAGATTGCAACATATGCTCACTTCTTAGTCTAAGATAACAATGTCTTGTGGTAAACATAAGCATAAATATTGCTGGCATTTAATCATTAATAATGAATGATCCTATTTTAAGGTTCCCTACTGTAAAATAAAATATATAATTTAACTTTGCAAGGTCTTCTATCGTTAATAAATTACCGAGCATTGAATTGTTGTATTCTGTGATATATTTCTCTGTAAAGTGCCCTTAAGTCTTTATACATCGGAGATTCTATTTAAAAATGATATAAAATTTCTGGCTTTTGGAGGTTGCATATAGTACAGTTTTCTTCTCCTTCTAGTGTATAGGCCGTTCCATTAAGATAAAATGAAGGTTTCATTAAATTGGCTATCCTAAGCTGACTGACTGTTCTATGTTTGTTCTTATGTTTAAATATTGTTCTCCGTGGCTTAGATTACACATGTTTCTGCATTCCGAATTATATTTTGAATTGATGATTGAATTTATATCGTTGCAAATGGAGTGATTTTCAAATCGATTTATAATGTCTTTGAGGTATAGCTGAGCAATTTCAGGATTAGGGTCATTATTCTGTAGTAAAATTGAATCTGAACATATCGATACCTTTGATAACTAAAAACTTAAATTTTAATATATTTTAGATAATTTTAGATTTTTACTTTCCTACCTTTATACTAGGTAAGGAAAGTATTGCGATCGGGTCAAATTTCCGATGTGCGGGTTTCGACGGATCTATACGTTTCAGAACCCCCTGAGCCTAAAAAACACATTTTTAGCCATTGGTCTGTCTGTCTGTCTATTTGTTTGTACCAAGATTTTCTCAATAACTACTGAACCGATTTTCTCTATCTTTTTCTATTTTGTAAGGTTTTAACTGCTGATGCCTGTGACTGAAATTGGGTGCTCCATGCACAATAGTTGCTGCGCGAAAACGGCTCTAACGATTTTGATGAAACTTCCCTATAATGTTACAAGCAACTGCTAACAATATCACATTGTATTTTTATTTGAAAAACTTTTAAAATAGTTCCGATAAATGAGAAATGAGACAGATCAACATCACTTTATCCCTTTTAGCTCCAAAGAAAAAAAGTGCATTTTCACTGTATCGAGATGATCCTCTTAATAATGAGAATCGGATAAACTAAATCGAGTTGGAATGCCAAAGAGATTCCAATATAGCCCTCTTTGGAGACCTATAACCGTCCTGACATCACGCTGGTGGGTAGATCAGAATTACCGTCTCTGATTCACCTTCCGCGTGCTCAATGTTGTTACGTGCAACGGCTGACTATATCTTGAGCCTACGCGGTTCAGGATCCTACTTCCTTAAGTGGTAGCCAGTAGAAAACTAATGTTCCATCTCTCAAGTAAAATGAAAGTGTTGCGTTGATGTAACAAGATCACGTAGTAGGACAAAACAAACAAGCGACATTTGGCGTTGATCTGATAGCGGTTAGATTTAATGTTTGGAAAGGCTAGGATTTCGGCAATATTCGTTTTGGAAACCCTACTATCATAAAATCTAATGTTTCTATTCTAAAACAGATTCTCAGAATTTTTATATATATATATATATATATATATATATATATATATATATATATATATATATATATATATATATACATCTCTCTATTATATAAAAAAAGTTTTTAATGACTTTCGTATTTTATTTTAGTGTTAGAAGTAGTGTTGTCCAAAATCAGTTTTGGTTTTGAGCAAGACCAAGATTAGTAAAAAAAATCGTTTTTGTGAATGAAAATTAATTCAAAATAGTAACTAATACTTGACAATTTTAGTTAATATACGTAAAGAATTGGTATAACCAATATACTTTTACATTTAACTCTTCCATGTTTTCATTCGAGCTTAGTTAGGTTTCCACTATCTGAAACATTATAGTAATATCTCTATAGTAATGGGCTAATAGGTAACTGCAAGATTGTTGCTGATCTCGCATTTGGGCAACACTAGTTAAGAGATTACAGGAGCTCCCATTAGCTCTATAATTACTACTAGTTATATCGCTGTTCATTTTATTACACTTGTATTGAGCTCCAGCAACCTCCTACACTCCTAATACAAAATAAATATTTTAGACCAAAATTTTGGTTCTGTGGTTCGGTTCAGTTTATTTTATGTTGATAAAAAAAAAAAAATATGCATCCTGAACAACAGAAAACATGTAAATTAAAGTTATACAATTTGAGCAACGAGTAGTACAATTAAATGAACAGTTATGTAATTTGTAAATTTGGGGAAGGGTCCACCGTTAGTCCGACAAGGGGTACCCCCCTAGTTTGTGTCCATAATGGTGTCTTGTAAATGAACGGAAATATTTAAAGATGCGGTTGTAGACATTGAGAGCTACAAAAAAAAATATTTTTTTTTTAATTGTCGCTTATTTTGTTTAATAAGAAGCAATAACTAATAACAAATTTTAATTTAGATAATTAATTGTAAACTAGAAACAATTTACTTCAAATACAAGCATAGTTTGTATTTGTTAAAAGCATTTAAAGTTCTTAATAAAAAAAAAAAAAAAAAAATTAAAAGGGTCCTTTTAAGGTGCTGAACTAAGGTGAGTTCAGTTTTTCATAACATCGTGAATTATTCACTATTTTATTTATCGTTCTTCAAGTGGTCTGTAGCTACCCTCACTTTTAGAAAATCTACCTCGTTTATGTAAAAAATTATGTAATTTAAAATTCTGCCACATCAAACGTTTTAGAATATGTTTTTTATAAAAAAGATTAGCTATTAAAAATTCACACTTAATTGGGATATACAGGATGTTTCAGAGTTAGTGGCCAAACTGTAAAAATGAACTAAGGACCTCAAAATAAGAAAGCAATATCCTCTGAAGGCATGTCCGCAAACGCTTTGTTAAGGAGATATCCAGACCTAAAAATTTTCATTGTTATGAATTATTCATGTTACATGAAATAAATAAAACCTATTAATTTGATCTAACTATTTGATTAATTAAATGTAAACATTAACATTCATATTAAATGTTGTTCAAACTGATTTCCTCGGCTCTGAGACAGGCTCGGCATCTGTAGTGTTGCCCAAATGCGAGACGAGTCTTGTTCTTGCAAACTCAGTGTTAGTCATGGTCTTGGTCTTGCGCAAGAGTTTTGCTGTTGCTTATAAGCTTATTACTATAGAGATATTACTGTATTTTTTTAGATAGGAGAAACCTAAGTAAGCCCGAATGAAAAATTATAGGAGTTAAATTCAAAAGCATGTTGGTTATACCAATTATTAACATATAGTAACTAAGATTGTCAAGTATTAGTATTATGCCTTAATTTTTATTCGAAAAATTGATTTTTTTTTAGTGCTGGTCTTGGTCTTGCAACATTTAGCTGGCCTTGGCCTTGGTCTTGCAAAATGCAAGACCAAGACCGATTTTGGGCAACACTACTGGATATGTGTTATTGTTTCACAAGATTCAATTATCCTTCTTCGTAAGGGATTAAAGTCATTAACCGGACTTGCTCAATCATATCCAATATCTCAATCAATAGATTGGCAGTGCAGGACCAGCACTTGATTGGGTATCTTGACAATAAACAAAAAGTCTATTGGCAAGTTCGGTCAATTTTTTTTCTTGTTTTGAGGTCCTTAGTTCATTTTTACAGTTTGGCCGCCTAACCCTGAAACGCCCTGTATAATGATAAGCTAATATGAAAATAAACTTTTCATTTAAAAAAAAATACTGTTTCAAACTGTTCGAAAATTTATCATTTAGGATCATCGTACACTTTATATTTATATATATAGATACATATCTCTATTACAGGAATCAATCCTTATTTTATTAAGCGACAAAATTGATAACGTTGATAATTCAAGCAATTGCTTAACTTTTTATAATATTTATTAATAACAATAAGCTATGACTTTAAATTTATATGGAAGTTAGAAAAAGGACAAGAGAATATAACGTTTTGTTCCAATCTTATTCTCATTACTTAAATTATAACAATTAAGATCTGATCATAAATTGCAATACTAATTATATAAAAATTTGTCTTAATTTGTGCATTCCAGCGGCTGCTAACAAGAAACATTTGTATTTATCATGGAATACAAAGAGTTCCCAAATTAGCGCCCTTCCAGAGCCGATAAGATCTGGAAGCCAATTTGGAAGAGTGGCTTGTTTTTTTGGAGCAGGTGGTGGCTGCAGTTAGCCCAGGATAGGTCCAGGTCGATGGATACTCCGCCCTCCTCAACATCATCATCATCATTATCAAATCTTGGTGCTGTCAAGATGTTACTGATCAAGATGGAATAGTTGAAAGAATTGTAAAGTATTATTCATAGATTTATAAAGATGAATAAACGAACATTATATGCAAGGTAGATTGTATAGATTACGAAAAGAGTATTAATGGAAACGATAAAACAACTTTGATATTGGAAAAATAAAGCAAAATCTAAAAAATAGAATCAGTCAACACAAAACTAATTGTAAATCTAAAACTAAAAAATCTGGTGTGTCCACTCACACGACTTTCCTACCTATTTCAGAAAAGTTCTTATATCTTTACATATGTTCATGAAGAAACAAAAAAAGAATTGAACTAAATTTCTTTTTCTGAAAATTGATCAAACAAAAGATTTGAGTACGATTAATTTGATAAATTGATAACCGGCTTAAGGTAGATCAGTGTAAAAATTTCAATACTCACTAATATTGCTGATCAAAAACTTTTTGCCATAGCTTAGTATTGTCAAACAATAATTTCTATTAAAAGTAGAGGAAATAGTGAAGGTTGTGAACAGAATTTCTTAATTTTACTTAGTCATCTTTATTCTCTTATTCACCCTTTTCTGACACCAGGAAACGAACTCGTAATTTTTCATTGGGAATTGAATCGCTGTAACATCATTAATAGTTGTGCAAAATCAACGATTTTTATATGACTTTGTAGGAAATTTTATTACCTTTCAAACGATAAAGTTATATTATAAATTTCACCGTATATTATATACTTAGCGAGTTAGGCCCCATAAAAATTTTCTTTTTTTTATAACTTTTTTTCCTGAATTTTTTCGGGAATTTATTTTATATACGAAAGTTGAAAGGACAATGATTAGAACATCCTAGAAAAGTTTCATAAAAATCGTTAGAGCCGTTTTCGCGCTACAGTCTATAGAAAACATGTTTTTCATTTATTGCGCGCAAGCTATTGCGCATGGAGCAACGAATTTCTGTCACAGGCATCAGTAGTCAAAACCCTACAAAATAAAAAAAAGAAGCAAACAAAATCGGTTCAGTAGTTCCCGAGAAAATCTTGGCACAGACAGACAGACCAATGGCTAAAAATGTGTTTTTCGGACTCAGGGGGCTGTGAAACGTATAGATCCGTCGAAAACCGCATGTCGGAAATTTGACCCGATTGCAATACTTTACTTACCTAGTATAGTACATTAGTAAAAATATTATTAATACTAATATTAGTAGTATAAAGTAAAAATATAACATTAGCACAGACCTATTTAAAAATAGTACAGAATAATTAAATTAAACAAAGATTTGATTTTAAAACCAAAATAATTATTAGTCAATGTAATAGCCACTAACGTAAGATATTGGAATACATATACATAACCAAAAATCAACATATAGTATGCAATTTTCAATTGGACACAACAGTTTTAAGAAAATAATACGCCAATATCATCATTAAATTAAAATTTTGACATTTCAATATTATAAAATAAAAATATAGATACGATGATTTTTTTAGTTAATTTAAACTTTATAATCAATGGTACATATAACAAATTATTAACATATACCTGGAACTTCGTAAATCGATTCACCTTATCGTAATCTACAAACATTTTATTTAAAAATTCTAATTTGAGTTCTACCAATGGGTAGTTTCATGCTGTACATGTCATGTTACCAATGTCACATTTACTTATTGTATTTTCCATGTAATACAGTTGTAAATCTCAATAAAATAAAATTAAAAAAAAAAAAAATTCTCGGAATTGGAGCTTTTTCAATCTGGAGATCGGCAAACATTGTCTATTTATTTAGGTACTTAAAACTCTGGAATACGCATTTGCTTTCCACTTGAATCGAAAGATAATTTTAGCTCAAAGTGAAAAAAAAAGAATTAAAAAAATATTGAGCCTTTTGGCGTGACCAACACCCTCAAATTGTCAAAATAACGAGTATTGTATAGGCCAAACAGTCCTAAATTTTTATAGGCCACACTTTTTTTTCGATTTTGTGTTTAAATTATCTTACGATCGAAGTGGAAAGCAAATGGATTTTTACGAGTTTTTAGTACTTAATTAAATAGATAAAGTTTGCCGATCTCCAGATTGAAAACGGCCCAATTCCGAGAATTTTCGTAAAAAAAATATTTGTAGGTTACGATGAGATGAAGCTATTTACAAAGCTTTAGGCCTATGTTAATAATTTGATAAAAAGGAGTCACAATATATGTCATACGTGGATAAGAAAAGGTAACATGTTTCTATCCATGTTCGACCTATCCAAATTTTACTCAAAAGTCTCACAATGAAGGAACATTTTAAATTAGGGACGTCTTATTCTTTGCCATTGTTGTAAACATCCATCTTTATAATTTTTAGCGTTATAAACCTATGACTTCCAGTCCTACAGTATCGTTTAACAATACCCCAGTTATCCCTGTTGAACAAATTCGATACCTAGGACTCCACCTGGACAAACGACTCACTTGGATACCAGACTGAAACGACTAGACGTTTTCGACTACTGCAGCACTTCTTAGACAAACGCTCTAAACTTCCAACTATTTACAAAAGATTCATATATATATTTCTATAATAAGGCCTATTTGGACTTACGGGATCGAGCTTTGGGGCTCTAATAAACCATCAAATTCCTCTCGTATCCAATCCTTACAATCCAAAATCCTTAATGCTCCTTACTTTTTCACAAATAAAATAATTCATATAGACCTTAATGTTCCATATGTTTCCGTTTTGGCCTAATCCAGATACCTATCCTTCCATAATAAACTTCATAACCATCCGAATCCTCTTGTTACTAACCTTGCTTCCTCTTCAATTCGTGATAATCCTCCGATGTGTCTGAAAAGAAGATGGCCGCGTGATCTCCTTTTGTAGACATATTATTAGAGTGCTACCTGTGGGTAGTTTCTCAACAAGTATCTTCATGTGATTATATTTCTGTGTACAAATTTACTTGATGTATTTATATGAATACAGTTGTAAATATCGTGAATAAAAAAATAATTTTTAAAATTTAGATATACGATGATTTTCTCATTTAATTTAAACATCAACATTCTAAAACTGCCAATTAAATGTATATTTAACCCCGAGTTAATAATCTCTGTTAACCTGTTAGGTTTCCCTAAGGGGTCAGTTTCCCCTCTAAGGGACGTTTTCCACAATTGTTGGCACGTGCGAATTTGTCCCTGGAAATTGGATTCCCTGTGCCCTTTTCGTGGAAATCGGTTTTCTTTTATCGCCCAGGGGTCTCACTAGGAAGCCAACGACACCAGAAGGGTCTCGATGGAAGTGCCGTTTCCACTCATTCCATGCCTCACCATAAAAGTCGATCCTCCTTTCGTGATAGAACGATCCGGGGCTTGGTCCATGGAATACAAATCCTCAATTGCTTCCGAGGGCTGTTGGCTATTTTCAAGATTGAGGCTAGATAAGGTCGTATTTTTTCCTCCGAATGTTACAAGATAAGTTGCAGAACAGCTAAGATATAAATATAATAGAAATATATATATATATTATATATATAAGAAGATATAATAATTATAAAGATATAAAGATATAATATTATAAATGTACCAGTTAAATTAAAAGGCAACAGTAATATATTTTTACTCCAGTATGGCGAAGAAACAAAGAGGATAATGTCCTCAGACTGAACACTTATAAGCACTGGTGGAATATTGGGTTCGGGGAATAGCGGATCTCCGGGGGAGGGGGGGGGGGAACTTTCGGGCTAAAGCCTCCCCAAAATGGTAAAATATAACCATGTTTAATGGAAAAATATATTAAAACATGATTTGTTAAAGTATTATTGTTCGTGTAATTGCATTTAAAACGACTTAAGGAATCACTTAAACACTATTTCATATAGATAGTTAGTTTCTTTCTTTTTGTCCAAAGTAATTATCGTCATTTTTCTGGAAAAAAAAGTTTTCGGGTTGAAGCCCCCCCCCCCCAAAAATTAAATTCTGGATCCGCTAGTGGTCGTATAGAATGTAGCGCCTGAACGGATTTACCTATTTCAGAGGAATACGGCTAAAGTCTTCTCTCTCGAAACCCTTAAAATTAAAAAAAGTCGTTGGAATCGGACATTTTGGTGCTAAGATATGTTTTTAAAATATTTTTTATTTTAACTTCTACTTCAAAGCTTATGATCTTTGTTTCGGTTTTAAATATCCTGAAAGCGTTACATCAACTGAAGCAATGTTTTTACTTTTTTTTATTAATATAAGAATATTATTAATCAGCTTTTATTGATTTTACCTTATGTTTCAAGGAATGTAATGTTACTTTTGATATATAATTGTTTGGAACTAATAAATTGTGTAATGCATTGTGTAATAATTTGCAGCGTATTTTTTTTTTGTTTTTTTTTTTGCTTAAAGGGCTGCTTATACATCATTTTATAGAGATAGTTTTTTTTGCGTTAATTCCAGAATAATCACCGTTATTTAAAAAAAAAAACCCTCCTCTCCTCGAAAATTAAATATTGAATCAACCACTACATATAGGTATGAAAATATTCCTTTAACGTACAGTGGGCTCTCTGAACAATCTAGCGGGACATGAATCAATGCAAACGAATTAATTAATTTTTCAGCTAAAAAATATTTGTGAAAAAGATTATCTTGAAAAAAATCGTCTTAATTTGGCAATTTTTTTATACCTAATTAATTGATGTATTGACTAGATACAGTCGTGATCATAGAAACGCATTAAATGTTTCTTTTGATTCTTATGTTGATTACGTTGTATGTTTTTGTTTATCTTTACTTATTAAGGTTATAAGAACACTTTAACAGTATTTCTCAGAACAGTTTAAACTAATGTCAGGATATGAATCAATGTAAATGAATTAATTAATTTTTCAGCTAAAAAATATTTGTGAAAAAGATTATCTTGAAAAAAATCGTCTTAATTTGGCAATTTTTTTATACCTAATTAATTGATGTATTGACTAGATACAGTCGTGGTCATAGAAACGCATTAAATGTTTCTTTTGATTCTTATGTTGATTACATTGTATGTTTTTGTTTATCTTTACTTATTAAGGTTATAAGAACACTTTAACAGTATTTCTCAGAACAGTTTAAACTAATGTCAGGATATGAATCAATGTAAATGAATTAATTAATTTTTTAGCTAAAAAATATTTGTGTAAAATATTATCTTAATTTGGCAATTTTTTCAAACCTAATTAATTGATGTATTGACTAGATACAGTCGTGGTCATAGAAACGCATTAACTGTTTCTTTTGATTCTTATGTTGATTACATTGTATGTTTTTGTTTATTTTTACTTATTAAGGTTACAAGAACACTTTAACAATATTTCTCAGTACTGTTTAAACTAATGTCAGGATAAAAGCTATAGTTATGATCTGTATCAAAAACTCCTCGTCAAAAAATATTGAAGTTATATGCAGTATAGGAATTTTCACGGGCAATAGTAACGAGTATAGGGTACCGCCAATCAACGGTAGTCATATTTTTTTTGGGAGGAGGGAGTCCATCGAGCGATAGAAAAAAAACTGGGAGGAGAAAAAAACAACCGAACAATTAGACCGCTTAATGGTGCGATTGTTTCTAGAATATCGTTTCAAAATTTGCAAAGAAATATCCGAAGATGTTGCAAAAAGCAATCTGGTAAATAAAATAAAATTGTTATTGGGTTATGCAATGTCTATGATGCAATGTTTATTATTTTATAAAATTTATTGTACTTATTATTATAACTTTCCTTAATAAATAATTAACGTGAGTAATCAATTAATAAATCACCTAAGACTACAAAATAATTATAATGACGAGTCATCTGTGCTATATGTTACTTGCAATGTTGCCTAGATCTTTGAAAGTTCTCTCAGGAATTAATTAAGATTTCAAAGGTTTAATTTATTTTGTAGTTATTCATTGAAGATATCACAGCATTCCTGATTCGTTCTATTATTACTTCTTAATTTTATTATTTACTAATTATATTTACAATTGTATTAAAGAAATACATCTAGTAAATTTGTACAAATGGATATAATGACGTGAAAACACTTATTGAGAAACTACCCACTGGTAGCACTCTAATTATTATTTTTGTTCCATTAAATAGACACATGGGTCAATTGATTTTAGTCTCATGTTGTTAAAATACATTTCTGGTGATAATAGGAAATATATATATTAAAATGTTTTCAGAGGTTCTGGAACATAAGGATTGGAAACCAGTGGTATAGAGCGACACCATTCCGAAATTCTCATCCACGAATATAATGAAACGGAAATGACTAAGATGAAAAATACTTTTAGTATTTCCTTCAACCTATTTACAAAAAGGTGTTATCCAATTTTATTTTTAATATCTAGAATGTTGTTAGTGTATATCAGTATATAATTTATATGTTTTGAAATATTAAGAAAGAAATGTATTTTGCAAACTATCAAAACATGCATAATAGCATTGAATGTTTGATCATAGAATTGAGCAACATTTATTTATTTATTGTAAGGATTTGTTATTTTTCAATATATCACTCGATTAAATTTGCTGCGTAGGATTTGTTAGGTTATTATTTATTCAAGTAACTTTATGTATATACATATTTTTTAAATTCTTGCCTTCTAGGATCGTAAGGAATTGATAATCTCTTATGTACCTTTTTAAAACTATATTCCTTGCTAGTAAATATAAAATTGAAATTTGAACAATCAAACGACATAATGATTTAGTGACCAATCAATGATGGGGCAAGTAGGGCACATGCCCTGGGCACCATTCCTGGGGGGGGGGAGGAGAGACGCAAAATTCATAAAATATTAAACAGGGTTTTGAATTAATGAAAAGTATAATGATCAAAAGCAGAAATGGCCTGAGATGGAACCAAATTTGTTTTCTTAATTCAAGACTGATTTTCTTAAATTTATTAGAATTATTGACTTAGACTTACTGACTAAGGATGAGCGGATTTCTTGTTGGCTTTGCTAAGTTATTTTTTTGTGTTTAATTTATTTATTTTTTTATATGTCCTTGAGACAGAATGTAATATTTTTCAATAAATAAGTTTAAAAAAATAATTATTTTTTCTGTTTTTAATTTTTTATATTTTCTTTCAAATTTTTAATTTGTTTATTTATAATTTTAAACTCAAACTTTGTTAATACCTGCATCAATCCTATGTAAAACTAATGTGATTTGAGGCATTATACCATTTAAGATTTTATGCCTTTCAGGCATGGAGCATGTCGATGAACCGAATAAAAGGCCCTAATGTGGAGTTACTACGTAATGAAAAAAAAGTATATGTATATAATTTAAATAATTATATAATAAATGATTAAATATATTTAGAATTAAATTGTTATCCTTTACTGTACTTAAAAAAATGTAGTGAAATATGATGACCTACTCCACATACCATGTAAACGCAGGAGAAAGCAAGACAAAACAGGACAAAAAATTAAAAAAAGACAAGCTTATGTTAAACTTGTGGTTTCTGCACATCTCGAAGCCGTCCATTCTCCAATGTCGTCTCAATTTCTCTCTAGAAAGTTGTTTCCAAATACTTTCGGTCTAACAAGGAGAGGTTAAGGACGTGGAGTCAACATTTTTAATGAAACTTTTTTTGTGATAATAGGTCAAAAAATATTAGACCCGTGTCCGATGGATCTTATCAATGTGCTCCTGAAGCAAAAAAAAAATCTATAAAATTAAAAAAAAAATGTATGTTATTATTTTCTGCCTTTACTCTGCGTGGATTTCAAGAATATATTATATTAATACAATTTTTTTTTGTTTAAAATAATAAACATATATTGCTGATTGTATTTAACAAATTCAAATCCACAATAAATTACAAAAACCAAAAGACTCTTCCAGTAAAATAGCCCAAGTTAATTTTTGACATAAAAGAACAATTCTAATTCGTTTCTAGCATCCTTTCAAACCTCTGGAATACGAATTTGTTTTTAATAAAAAAAATATATAAATTTTTTGACTTGATTTGATGCGAGGATTTTATTTCATTCCGTTCACTAAAGCATTCAATTCAAGGATTTCTTCCATATTCAACGTTACTACAATCGTTAAAATGTTGAATTATTGCTCTTCAAAACCATATCAATAACTTTTAGATTTTATTCATATAAGGAATAAATGAAGAAAACGTCTCAAAAGTTTTTATTTTGTAGCCCTAGTTCTAATTTTATTTTACGGTGGTCTGGTTTGTGCTATTTTGTGCAGTCTATAGAACCCAAATTCCCTGCTGATCTTTATGTGGATAGGTGGAGTTATTAAAATATTTTTTTCGAGTTGTGAAATTTGTTTCATCATAAAAAAAAAGTCAACTAATCTCATTTTTCAGTGCAATTACTGATATGTTTTTCTGCAGTGATATGCAGAACAAATTTTATTTTAAAAAATCCTCAGCTGCTAATTAATGTCCCTAGGAAATAGGTCTAATGTTTTTAGACCTAGTGTCATCAAAAAAGGTTTTATAGAAATTGGTATCTCCACGTTCGTTACATCCCTTTCTCAGTTATAACGAAAAAATATTTTATTTATTCATGTAGAATTTCTACTTGTAATATTCAATACATTTATTGTAAATAATTATACATTTTCGGAATAGATCAACCTCTGGTATTTAACATAAGTTATTAACAAATAGATTAAACTAATTTACAATTATTATTAGTATGTTATTATATTAATTATTTATTTTTATAATTAGCTGGTAAATATTGTGGATTCCTTAATTATTCTTGTCTCCATTCTTTCTTTTATAAATTAATTTAGTTCATATATATAATTTAACATGTTTTAATTAATCCCAAATTTTATCTCTACATTATTTTTAGTTTAAAAAAATCATTCATTGTAATGCGTATAATGTGTTTAAGTTAAGTTAAGTTAAGTTATGTGTTAGTTTAAGGTTATTTTTCTTTACATAAATTTATTTTTAGTCTTGCTAATTTGTTGTTGTTCTATTTGATTTATTTTTATTTGTTGTACATACGATGTGAATGAACTCCTTTATCACTATTTATATATATCCACAATATATAATTGTGATATATTATAATATTATTCAATAAAGAAATGTTTATTGAAAAAAATTATAATTGTTGTTATTTGTAAATATTTATTAAGCCATTGTATTATTGTCCACGTGACAGGTTATTATATTTCCAAATAAATAAATAAACAAAAAAAAAGCCATTATGTAATTTGATAGAATGTTTATTTATTAATAAATAGCCACTGTGCAGTTTTATTGTGAAAAATAAATTTAAAACTTTTTAAATCTCAAAGACATATGTTATATTAATTAATTATGAACCGGTTTTCAGTAAGCTTATTAGTACCTTTGGTAATCAATTCAGTTAGTGAGAATTTTATTCAATTACTAAATAAAATTTCTAAATCAATAAATTCTGAAGATTAATAAATTCCTATACACTTCATTCAGTTGAAATGATTTTAAATCGGTTGTAAAATGAAACCAAAAATAGAATTTACTTCTGCAATTAAATTATTTTCTGTTCTACGAAAATCAAATAACATTCTAATGAGATTTAGTTTAATTACTGATCTGGGAAAACATATTTTTGGGGAATAATTGGTTTTTTATCGGTCTGCAGAACTATAATATATCAATGGATAAATTAAACTATTTTTCTTTCCATCACTCCTAATTTACTTGTGTTGTGATATAATAGTATATTACTTTATATATATATATATATATATATATATATATATATATATATATATATATATATATATATATATATGTATATATGAATGCGTCTTCAATAATGTACTGCTGAGAAGTAAAGAGAAAATAAAGAACTAACTTAAACTATCGATAATTTTTATTATAAAAAAATAATCCAGGTAATACTGGAAATAGTTTCAAAATTTTATTATTTTCTTTTTAATAGGTGTAATTTAATTGAATTAATTTAAAACGAATTAAAATATATACTTTTAAAATATGAAATGATTATTTTTCAAATAATAAAATATTATGAACCTTAATGAGGATTTAATGTTGTATTCAGGTCAATCCATATCAGATCATCCAGATCATGAAAACCCATGGTCTCTGATATTTATTTTTTGTTTGTATTACTAACGTTCATGATCCACGAAGTAAAATTTTAAATAGAATTTTTAATTTTAAATTGAATAATTTTTAAGATATTAATTTTCAAGAATATTTTAAAGGTTTATAATTCGACATTTTGAATATTAGGGATGTAGGAGAAATATATATTTTTTTTTTTTTAAAAAACACTTTATTCAGAAATATTACAATTTGTCACAGTTAAGGACACTTATAATAGAGTTCAGAGATTGCATTCATACCGTATATACAAAAATATAAATAAATAAAGTAATAACAAAAGAATAAGAAGAAAGAACAAAAGAGTAAAGAAAAAAAAATAATATATATACACATAAGTAAATAAAAATAGAAATAAAAGTAAAACAAACACCTTATATAAAACATACATTATTTACAATTTGCCAGGTGATCTCCGAACCAATCCTGTCCCCTCCACATGTGGAGGGAAAAGGGAGGCCTAGGAGATCCCTACGCTTCTCCCTCAGCCACTTCACTGGTATTTTAAACCAGCGGAGGATGAGTAAGAGCGCTACAGCCACAGACACTCATGACTTGAGTGGAGAATCTGGCCATTGCTAGAACTCCAAAATATCCATATTTACAAAAGGTCTCGTGGCCACTGCCGCTTTAACCTACGAAGGGGATTGTAGGGATGGGTGGTGCTTGATAGGGATTGTACAACGGGATTTGGGTGATGAGAAAGGTTCTGGTGAAATTTGGAAAATTTGGCTGGGATAAGATCAAGAATAAATGGGATATTAAGGTCATGATGTAGGGTTTTATTGGTTACATAGAAGGGAGCATTGACTATTGTACGGAGGACTTTAGACTGAAAGGATTGAATGCGTTTGATGTTAGAAAATTTGGCTGTTCCCCATAGTTCTAGTCCGTAAGTCCAGATGGGTTTCAGTATTGTCTTGTAGATCAGTAATTTGTTTTCACCAGAAAGTTTAGATTTTCTATTCAGTAGTCTATATAGCTGGCCATATCGTCTGTTAAGTTCCTGTCTTTTAAGTCGAGTATGTGGATTCCATGTTAGTCGTCTGTCTAAGAGAAAGCCAAGATACCGGACTGTATCTGAGAAAGGAAGCTGGATGGAGTTAAAATAAACTGGTGGGCAGGTATTACGCCGAAGGGTGAAGGTAATGTGTTTACATTTAGATTCGTTTACCTTAATGCGCCATTTCTTACACCAGTGTTCAATCAGGAAGAGGTGCCTTTGTAAGTTTGCGGACGCTGTTTCAGGATCTGAGTTGGAAGAAAGGATAGCAGTGTCATCAGCGAAAGTTGCCAGGAGGGTATCGGGATGGACAGGAATATCAGCGGTAAAGAGAATGTAAAGGATGGGGCCCAAGACGCTGCCTTGAGGAACGCCAGCCTCAATTGAGTAACAGTCGGAGAATTCGGTGCCACAGCGAACTCGGAAGGAGCGGTCGGAAAGATAGGATCGGAGTACTAGGTATAAGGACTGTGGTAGATGGATTTTAAGCTTGAAGAGTAATCCGGCGTGCCATACCCGGTCAAAAGCTTGCGCTATGTCCAGAAATGCACCCGAGCAATACTGCTTGCTTTCTAGGGTTGAGGATATATGGTCAACAACTCGGAGTCCTTGCTGGACAGTGGAATGTTGGGAACGAAATCCGAATTGATGAGTAGGAAGGTTATAGGATTCAATTATAGGTAGGATTCGTTTCAGTAGGATCTTTTCAAAAATTTTTGAGAGGATTGGGAGTAGGCTAATTGGTCTATAGGATGCTGTATTGTTGGAAGGTTTGCCTGGTTTCAAGAAGAGGACGATGGTGGAATGTTTCCATAAAAGAGGGAAGTGGGTAGTTCGTAGGATGCAATTGTATATATATGTAAGAAATGTGATGGCTTTAGATGGAAGTTGTCGAAGGATCTGTGGGGTTAGAAGGTCATATCCAGGAGATTTGCGAGGTGTGATTTTCCGTAAAAGGTATTTGACCTCAGAGGGATTAACAGCTTTAGGTGGTAAGGAGAGTGGGATAGGTATTGAGAGGGATTCTTCTACTTTTACTGTGTGGCTGGGATGGGATTCTGGATGAGGAGCGAAAGTATAGGAAAGGTGTTTGGCAAATTCCTCGGCTTTATCTTCATCAGATGCTGCCCAGGAGCCATCATCTCGTCGAAGAGGGTGGGAAATATGATGGGATTTGAGGATTTTTCTGGTGATATTCCAAAGGGAATTATCATGAGCAGAGAGTGTGGTGAGGTAGGAATTGAATGATTGGGATCTGAAGGTGGCTAATTCTTTTTTTAATTTTTTACAGTGATAATTGTAGGAGTGGCGGTCGGCTGGATGTCTGGTACGTTGCCATAATAATCTGGCACGGCGTTTTATGTGGATTAGGTCAAGGAGGTGTTGAGGTAAATTATGTTTCTTAAGGATTTTTGAGGAGTGATCAGGGGAGGAAGCAGTCCAGACTGCTTCTTGAATTTTGGTAGTGAAGGAATGTACTGCATTGTCCAGGTCTTCAGAGGTTTTCAGGGTTACTCTGAGGTCAATTTTATCGGAGAGGATTTGATGAAAGAGTTTCCAGTTAACTGGGCCTCTGATGAAGGACGGAGGAGAGGGTTTAGGAATAGGAGCTAGTGATACTTGGAGTATTAATGGGCTGTGGTCTGAGGAAAGCTCGTCAAGACGGGCAACGGAATGGTTGAGAGCACCTAAACCATTATGGATAAAGAAATCGAGGATATCGGGATTACGGTTAGGATCAGTGGGCCAGTAGGTAGGTGAGTTGGGTGGAAGAAGGGTAAAATTTTGGGAATTGAGTACAGACAGCAATGTTCGACCACGAGAATTCGTGGTTCTTGAACCCCATTGTTGATGTTTGGCGTTTAAGTCTGCACCCAAGATGAAATGATGTCCTAAGGAAATGAGGAAGGAACTAAATTGGATATTGGAGATGGATTGGTTTGGAGGGCAATACGCTGATGCAACGGTAATAGGAAAGGAGAAGGTTTTGATTACGACTGCGGTGGATTGTAGGAAATCGTGTGTAGGCAGTGGGAGTAGGTGATGGGAGAGGGATTGGTGCACAATGACTGCAGTACCGGCATGTGCTCTACCGTCAGGATGGTCGGTACGGTAAGTTATGTATTGTGGTATTTTTAGGAGCTGTTTTTTAGTCAGTCGAGTTTCCGTTATTAGGGCTACGTCTACGTTCTTGTCTTGTAGTAAGGCTGTTAGTTCGTGTATGTGATTTCTAACACCATTCGCATTCCAAAGGAGAATGGATATGGGTTTGATGGAAGTCATTTAAGGATTTTTTAAAGGAGGGATAAGGTGAGATACTAGGTTAGTGAGAAGTGATATCAGTGGGGTAACAAGGGATTTAAATTCTGAAAGAAAGGATGTCAATAAGCTGGTTAGATCTGTAGCATTAGGCGGTGGAGGAACATATTGGATTTGATGTTGGTGAGGTTGTTGTTGATTAGGTACATTAGGTGGGATAGGATATTGAGATTGGGGTTGAGTTTGTTCTTGCGGCAGGGCCTCACATACATTAGTCGGGTCTCTACCCCCAAGTAGCTTGGCAAAAGAAACCTTAGAGTTCACAATTTTAGCGGGTCCTCTTCTTGGTTTAGGTGTATCATCAGGGTCCCTGGGTTTCATATATCTCGCTTTAAGATTTTTATAAATTTGGCAGCCTTTGTAGTTGGCTGGATGGCCTTCCAGGCATAGGGCACAGACTGCTGGTTCTGTAATTGGTTTATTACACTCGCCAGACTTGTGTGTTTTACCACATTTCACGCAGCGTGGTAAGTGGTGGCAATAAGACTTGGTGTGGCCATATGCTTGGCAATTATGGCACTGGATGAACTCTCTTTTTGGGTACGGTTTTTCGACCTTTACGCTGGTGTAGAAAATTCTATTCACATCGTATATTTTTTCGATCCCAGGCGATGGCTCTAGATCGACGAAAAATAAGGGCAATGGGATTTTATTCTTTACACCTGGTTGTTCTTTATTTTCTTTTAAAACATTGGTTATCTGACGTATTTTGAACCCTAACGCCGTTAACTCTTCTTTAATCACTTCTATTGGGGTTGAGGAGTGTAAATTTCTTATTACAACTCGTAGTGCTCTTTCCTGTTTCAACTGGTATGTGTGAAAGTCCGCATTTGTGTCTGTTAAATATTTTACGATTTTTCGGTACGCTTCAGGTGTGGCCGGTATTATTTTTGTATCGTTTATTCTGTTTAGGCATGTATAGCTACCTGGGCAGATTTTATTAAGTTGAGTACACAACAACTGGAAATTTCTCAAATTTTTGACAAAGATAGGAGGTGGGCGTGGTTCTCGAGGTATAGGTGCATCTTCCATTTCTTCCCTGTCATTTTCAAGCACCTGGTATGGATTAGGTGTAAAAAATGGAGATTCCATTTCTTGTGAAGACGTACTTGGCAGTGGTTGAGACACAGATTCTTGAGTGTTCGCTGGAGGAGTTCCGGGGGGTGTTAATCGCTTACTACGACGTGTTTTCTGTTTAGGCGGTGAATTACGTGGGGTAGAGCCAACTGAATGGGACCTCTTAGTTGACATTACTTGGTGATAATATCGCATATAAAAAAAAAAGAAAGGGAAAAAAAATAAATAAATAAATAAAACTACGTCTGCGTGTTATTACAATGGATGAACCACCGGCTGAGAAACAGCCAGTTACGTGGCAGAGCCACAACTGGAGAGGGGAGCCGTCAGCTGTTATGGCTATAGAGATTAAGCCTATAGACGCTAAATCACTAAATTCACTGTCTGTAATAGTACACAGTAAATAACAACACTACTCACTGTGGTGTTAGTCCATTGTTGTTGTTTTGATGTCTGCTTAACTAGTTTTTTTTAAAAAAAGTAAAATTGAGCACTTATTCTACTAAAAAATAGTAAAACTGTGGGACACGACGTGAAATATGGGTATTCAAATCAAGCGCATGCGCAGAACTGAGGAGAAATATATAGAAAATTTTGTACGATAGTTTTTTTTTCCTATACACCGCAATTTTTTTTTTTTTTTTTTTTTTTTTTTTCTGTTACAGAATTTTTAGATTGTCTTAACCAGCCTTCTCCATCTCTACCTATCTTGGATAATTTCTTTGTAGTTATTTGCTTGCAGATCTATTGCATCGTTGTTGATTCGATCGATCCATGTTTTTTGGTCTTCCACTTGGTCTCTTGCTTACTATTTTGGCATTCTTTTTTGTGTAGAGGCTTCGTGATATATCGCTCCGAGCTACATGTACATCTTAACCTCCTTTCCTTCATATCACGAGATATAGACTGACTAGTTTCTGTAAGCAGCTCTTTATTGGTCACTCTTTGCACTCTGATTTCATGTTAGTACTCTGATCCCAGATTGCTCCGATTATTGTGCGAAGATTTGTTTAATCGAATCTTCCAATATTTTTTAGAGTGCTCGTCAATTTTCAGGCCTCACAGCCGTATATTCGAACAGGCTTTTTCATTGTATTTACACCATTAATTTAATAGTCCGTGCGTGGTACAGAGCCCTTTTTATCGAATTATTAACATCCGCCTGAAACTTCGTAAATAGTATCATCTCATCGTAACCTAAAAATATTTTACTAACAAAAACTCTTGGAATTCGGGTATTATCAATCTGGAGGGACGCAAAATTGGTCTATTTAATTGGTACTTAAAACTAGTAAATAACCATTTGCTTTCTACTTGATTCATAAGATGATTTGATCATAAAATCGAGAAAAAAGATGTCCTACAAAAATATAAGATTTCTTGATATTTTTCAGTATTCTAATCATAGGCGCAGACATTCCATTCTGGTTGGGGGACACTGGACCCCACCAAAAAGTCTGGGGAGTTTATATTATGTTTAAAAATTATGAGCGATCATTAATATAATTATTGCAAAACGAAAAATATAATACTATGAATGAAAAATAAATGTATACGTTTATATGTTTATTTATTAGTTTTTTTTTAATTTTTATCATGGGTAAATTTGAAAATATGATAACAAAGCAGTTATTTAAGTGTTTGAGACAGTGAGACAAATCTTCGATTCTCCGATGTCTTAAATTTGCCTCGGGAAAAGTAATAAAATATACACGTCATAATGAAAAAGTTCTCATATAAACGAAAATTTCAACAATAGGAACGAAGAGCGTAGTAAAATAATTGCGTAGCTACTTCTTGTCCATCTTGTCGAATCTTCCTAGTGTCTTAATTGTCTTTAGTTTAAATAATTTATTCATTCATGTAAATTAATTATTTTTAATATTTATTTTATTTTTTGCCTTGATATATCTTAAATAGGCTGAATAATTGCAAAACTATTTAATGAAAAGCCAGTGATTTGACCCGACTTTGCAGGTCTTCTTCAGGGCTAGAACGGACAAGATACAAAAAATATAGAGAATTGTGGAAGTTACAGAATATATAGAAAAAAAATTATAAACAATGTGAATAAGCTTATTAAAATTATAAACAGTAAGTACATTAAAATATAAACAGAGTAAGCTAAGTAACAAGATCCTAAACTGAAGTAAATAGATGGTAACAATTGTTATAGTGTAATATATAATATATGCAAATTTACTTCAGTTTAGGATCTTGTTACATAGCTTACTCTGTTTATATTTTAATGTACTTACTGTTTATAATTTTAATAAGCTTATTCATATTGTTTATAATTTTTTTAAATAAATATTCTGTAACTTCCACAATTCTCTATATTTTTTGTATCTTGTCCGTTCTAGCCCTGAAGAAGACCTGCAAAGTCGGGTCAAATCACTGGCTTTTCATTAAATAGTTTTGCAATTATTTAGCCTATTTATGACCGACACCCCGGACCATCTCCTTTCTTCAAAATTTTCTATTGTCTGTTTATTTAATTTTTTTAGAAGAAATATTGACTTTTGATTTAATATCGATATTACGATATATAGATAAAACATAATATACGATAATAAGCCAAAAATTCCACCCAAATAACAGCATCTTCGTATAAGGGAATCGTTCCTGAGAGCAGATAAATTAAAATACATGCACAAATTTAGTTTTCTTCTCTCATTCAAAGGTGCTGAAATCATAGCCGCACACTTCTTTTCTAGCCCTGAAGAAGACCTGCAAAGTCGGGTCGAAACGTTGGCTTTTAATAAAATAGTTTTGCCACTGTTTAGCATATTTATAACCGCCACCCCGGACCATCTCCTTCCTTTATAATGCAAAGTTCAACTATTAAATATTCAATAGAAAATTTTAAATAGATATTTTATGACGTATTGAAGTATCGATATGTATTTTCGAATTATCTAATTAATATAGCGGTATATTTGAAAATTATCGATTTTGTTCTCAGTATTCTTAGAGAGCAACAGGAATAAATTAAGATAGACACTTTGTCGCTCCAGACGTCTTTAGTTGCTAATGATATCTAGACACCGGCTCAGTGCAAGAGATCCTATATTATCGATCTGATATCACGAATCTGATCCAGGAATCGATCAGCTGTTATTATCAAACTTTTACAGGACCACTTTCTAGCCACAGCGATAGGGAGATAGGACCTTGACATAGATGCCGAAAGATATATTTAGAAGGCAGTTCGTCGACTCCTCCCCCCTTCCCTTACCTTAATGGCTACCTGTCGCACATAACAAATCTACCCTAGTGAGTGAGTCACTCATCCAGCTATTTATAGCTCTCTTCCTCACATCTTTTAAAAAAGCGTTGATGCCCCTCCTTTCGATTGTTCAAAGGAGTCGGTTCCTGTCGCGTGTCGCTATTTTTCACTTGTGTGACTTTAAAGATGATTAATTTTAATCTTCTACATCATATATAATTCCGTGTTATAGATCTGTTTCAGACTCTTAGGAGCGATGGATTTTGGTGAATAAGGAATCGAATAAAAGAAAATTTCATGAAGAAATGACGAATTTCTATTTCGATTTTTAATTTCCTTAAACAACTTTAATAAAAGTCATTGAAAAATTGGGGGTTTCTAAGTCAACGAATAGAGAAACGGACATCAAGATCCAGTATAGTTCCAAAGAAACTAACGGACCCTTCGTTTTATGCCCCAAAAATGTCCCGTTATCAAAATAATTGTAAGATGAAGTAATTGTTCCCTTTCCGAATGCCTCTTAAGTGCTATGGTTGTCCTGGGTTGATCATCAGCACAGACGTAAATACATATGTACGGAGCAAAAGAGGAGATTTCGGGCTGAAGCTCCCAAAACAGTAAAATATAACCATGTTTTATGGAAAAAAATATTTAAAAATAATCTCTTAAAATATTATTGTTCGAGTAATTACATTTAATAGGACTTCAAGAATCACTTAAACACTATTTCATATAGGTTGTTAGTTTCATTCTTCTTTTTTTTTTTAAGTAATTACCGTTTTATATGTATATAAGTAATATTAAGTTAAATAAGTAATATTTTCACTAATCAATCATTAGCGGATCGAGCTTATATATATATATATATATATATATATATATATAAGCTTTCGGCCTGAAGCCCTCAAAATGAAATCCTCGATCCGCTAATGATTGATTAGTGAAAATATTACTTATTAAAAAAGGTGACCTTTAAAAATATTAAGTAGTTCGGCATGAGCTACACCCCCAAATTTTCAAAATAACGAGATTATATAAGACAAACGGCCCAATATTTTTGTAGGCCACCTTTTTTATCGATTTTGTGATCAAATTATCTTACGATCCAAGTAGAAAGCAAATGGGTATTTACGAGTTTTTAGTACCTAATCAAATAGACAAAGTTTGTCCCCCTCCAGATAGAAAACGCCCCAATTCCAAAGAGTTTTCGTAAATAAAATAGTTGTAGCTTACGATGAGATGAAACTATTTACGCAGTTGCAGGAGGATGTTAATATTCGATAAAAAGGGGTCTGCACCACGGATTAGTAAGCAAATGTAAAAAAAATAACAATCCCAACAACTATCATTTTTTCTGTGATTATATTTTTTTTGGCAGTCCATCAGGGACCACTTAATCAGCATTTTGTATAGTTTTTTTTCAGAGTAGTTACCAAAATTAATTAAATCCTAAATCCACTGTTGTAAACTACTGCATACTGAATGTTGAGGATGGTGAAAATATCAGTGAATGATTAAAAAACTAAAAAGTTTCTTAAAATAACCCACATAGCTTTTTTCTTTCCTCATTGACTATTATCAAAATTAGTGTCCAGCAATAACTGTTCTATGATTAACTCAAGATAAAGTTCAACTAATTAGAAATGCTTTTTCAGGAGAAATTTTTTTTCCTTACCTCTATCACTGTCTGACCTTAGCATAAAATGACCATCTGTTCTAGAACCGGACTTTATTTTATTCCTTCCAGTTTTTATAGCGGATCCGGGGCATAAAGTAGGAATAAAGTTTTCTAAAGGCTAGGGGTTGTTAATAAATTCGCCTTGGAGAGGGGAAAACTAATTATTCCTCCCAAGAGAGAGGTCTGGAACTAGTTTTAGTGTGGTATGAGATCAGCTGGGACCGAATGTAGTTGTGTAGTGGTCAGAATGTTGAGGATATTTGGGTTAGGTACAGGTCACTTAACCCTTGTGTAATCTAATCAAGTTAAATTAGTTTCTAAATCGGCGGACATTTTTCAAGAATATTTCTGTCCGTATTGGGACAGTTTTGAGATATTTCATGCTTTGAGAGGTTATGTGGGGAAAAAATATCTTAGAAACCTGTTTGATTTTTTATTAAAGACTAGAAGCCGCCACAAATATTATAGCAACACAGAAGTTATCCTTTTATTTATTTTTTGATTTATAAATCATTAAGTTGGCACGTTGAATATGTCCAGTTTTTACGAATATTTGAGTGGACTGAAATTATGAAGCCCAAGTTCTTTTATTTTATTTTATGTTTAAATTGGGTCAAATGCTGAAATTGAGACTGGACATATAAATGTACACACCGACAAAAGATGTAAGCATAAAATAATTTGTAACACAGTGAATAATAATTATATAGCAATTTTCAAAATTATCATGATACTACCATGTAAATAAACTAGTCTTCGCCATGTTATCGCAATTTGACCAGAATTGTTATTAAACATTTAAGGAAAATAAAAATGAATTTGTATGTTTTCAACACTTTTTTCTACGCCTATATATTCGTACATTCACTTTTATACATACTTCCA
Organism: Nezara viridula; assembly: GCA_928085145.1. Lineage (NCBI taxonomy): Eukaryota > Metazoa > Arthropoda > Insecta > Hemiptera > Pentatomidae > Nezara > Nezara viridula. The sequence goes on along the minus strand of OV725080.1, from coordinate 146,893,643 downwards.
AAAGAAAACGACGTAGTACTATTTGTGTACTTTTTGAGCTATCGGAAAATAGAAATGTCATTGCATTGCTAATTTTTTAAAAAAATATTTGAGGTCACTTCGCTCTTTCTGTGCAAAAAAAAGTTATTTTTAGATTGTATAGAAAATTCCTTTTTGAAGGTTTTCCAGGTTCGAAATTTAAATCTCATTTTGCTTTCTTAAAAAAAAAATAAAAATATTTGAACCCACTTTACACCTTCCTTCTTCGTTTACTTGCATTGTTTATTTTCAACAATTTTGCATAATATAGCTCTCATATAAAATAAAAATAGTAAAAAAGTAAAAAAAAAAAATGTAATAAAAATATTGGAATCAGACATGATCCTTTTCGATTTCGATAATTTGACTGCAACGTTGTATCAAAATTTTAAAGCAATTGGTTAAGAACTTTAGGAGATTAGCGGTTTTGAACAAATTAGGATTTACAATTTTGAGTATTGTAGGATTTACAGTAGATCGTCAATAGCTACTAAAAAATAAAAAAAGTAAAAAAAAAATATCGGTTCTGAAAGAGGGACTGAACGTCTCTGCCAATTTATATTATTATTAGAAAGTTGTTACTTTAATCTTAAATTATAAGCAAGAAAATAAATAGCTGAATTTTATGTGGTTCCTATAGCTCACAGGGATGAGAACAAGGATGTAATTAATATAACTTTCATATTTTTCATTTTAAGATTAACAAAAATTACTTTAACTTATTATAAAACTAATTTCTTGAATTTTTCGACTTGAATTTATCAATAAATGCTAGTAACTGCCAAGAACCCATTTTTGGCAATAGGGAAACATATTTTTTCTTTATGTTTATCAAAATCATTAGCTTTGTTTTTTAACGTGATATTGAGAACATCTTTGGGAATTTATGAGAGACTGTCAGCTATTGGCGAAAGGTCCCATCATAAGGCTCCAGTATCTGACACCCATCACATTTCTAATTCCTTCATCAAGATAGGTGTTGGAAACATTTAAAACATACATTTTATATATAATTACATTCTAAGAAAAAATGAAATAACAATTTTGGGGCAAATCTATGGTATGGTGTCCTTACTGACAAATGGTTGTTCCTTGAACACTAAGTGAACAGTGATAGTTGTTCCTAATTTGCCACTCGTTCTTTCGGTTACGGTTTCCAGCAAGACTAAAGCAAATCAAGCAAATATACAAGGAGAAAATATAGAAACTAAAAATATATGGGATAGGAGTTCCGGAGCTGCTGAAATTTTATTATTCACATTTTAATGTCAATACCACCTGTATGCCGACGACATTCAAATTTTCATCTCCTTTAATCCGACAGATATCTCAGATGCCACTCTAAAACTTCAGGAAGACATTGACAGAATAAGTGATTGGGCAAACCTCAATAGGCTCACTCTGAACGCCGAGAAGACAGAAGCCATCTTGATCGGATCCCCTTCACTCCTCAAATCCTCCCCGGTATCTTCCAATCTCTTCCTGAACAACTCACCTATCTTATTCCACACCACCGTTAAAAACCTAGGTGTTACTTTTGATCAACCCCTCCCCTTGAAACCTCACATCTCCCAAATTTCCCGTCGCACTATCCCCACCCTAAAACAGTTCAATCGTCTACGATATCTCCTTCCATATAAGTCCCATCAACTCCTAGTTTCCTCCTTGTTTTCCTCCACTTCGACTATGGCTGTATGGTGAAGGTGGACTCTCGGGAGATTCCGAGGCCAAACTTAAACGCCTAATGAATTGCGCACTACGATTTGTTTTCGGAATCTCAAGGGATACGCATATTACCCAGTATTACACTGAGTTGAGGTGGCTCTACCCATCCTATCGCCGTCAGTACTTCCTAGCCACCTTTCTGTACCAAATCATTACCTATATTTTTCACAGCTTACAATTCAAATATTCCATCCAATCCCGTCCCACCAGATCTCGTACTTCCGACCTCTATCCTCCTCCTCACCGAACTGCTGCGTTTGACAAATCCTTTGCAATACAAGCCGCCTCCCTCTGGAATTCCATCCCAGCTGATATTCGACACGCTCAATCAGTTTCCTCGTTTAAACCTCTCCTCTTTAAGCACCTACTCCTTTCTCAATCCGAATGATTGTGAAATATATCTTAGAGAAATATCTGAGCACCACCAGAGACTACCTCAATTTATTAAGGTTATTTTAGTTTCTCATACATATGTACAATTTACTTGTTCTTTTCTTTCTCTTTTCTGTATTTTTATCGTAAGTCAACTTTCATTGTAAATATACAATTTAATTGTAACCACACAGACATACAATCTGTATTCATATTTTGTTCTTAAGGGACAACAGTCCCAGAATAATAAAACATTTTTTCATTTCATTTCATTTTCATTTCATTTAAGAGAAGGATTTCAGGTCTTGGTACACTGTCAACTACCGGTACTTTTACTCTATTTACCGTTTTTTTTTGTTATAATTTATTTTTGGAGTGTAAGCAGTGAGTAGGGTTAGCAGATGTTTTTTTTATTGGATTGAAAAGCTATTTACCCTATATTCACCTTGAGCGCTGACAGCTCTATCATCCTATCAAACAGTGCTAACACTAACCAGGCCGCCATTGGAGGCCTGCGAACTAAGCTAGGAGCGATTCCCAGCCTCATCGGGAACACATGCTTCTAAATTAGTTAGTTACAAAACTGGACGGTTTCGGGGAAACGGAATCGATCTTGGTCTACCAGTAAATTATTCTCCCTTAGTGTAGGTTGCCAATCGGCTTCTAGGCCTATATTTAGCCAAATATTCTGACCAGTACTTTATCGCTTCAATAATTTAGTTTACAAAAATAAAATTATTAACTCTATTATTTCCAAGGCGACTTGGAATATAGTAATAGGCAGGTAACCATTGATGACAATCCACCTATTAATAAATATACTGACAAGAAAACACCTATTGACAAACATAGTGACGAGAAAACACCTACTAATAAATGTACTGACAAGGAAACATTGATAGGTACATCTGACACTGAGAAATATATGCAGGATGATGACCAGAAACAAAAACGGAATAACATCACTATTACAACCCTATGCAAATCCAAACTATACTTATCACAGAATCAAGGGATCAACAAAAACCAACAACGTTCACAAACTAGAGTTACAGTATCATTACCTGCGAAAAAGTGCAAAGCCGGCTCAAATATTAAAACAAAGAAGACCAGAAATCCCACTGAAACCATACTTGGACCCGTGCGAACCATGATCTTAAACAACAAAAGCACTTACCCTCTCACTTACGAAAAAATATGCCTATTACTCGACATGACTCAGGGAGAAAATGAATCAAACGCTACTGATATCATGTCTCAGTTTACTAACAACGTAAACGGTCTGAAAACAATGCTCTCAGATATCAGAGACACAGTATCACATAGAGGGCTAAAAATCAGAACCTCAAAACTAATAAAGATTTTGAATGAGCACTCCTTGAACACTACCGAGCATTTAAAAATAACACATGGTGATAATAATAATCTGGGAAATAAGAAACACTTTGCCAATCAAAATGAAAACAATCATTCAATGGAATTGTAACAGATTTTTCCGACATTTAGAGCACCTAAAAATGACAATAACCGAAGAGAACCCTATTCTAGTTTGTCTCCAAGAAACACACTTACAAGAAACTCAAACAGTGAGATACAAAGATTACGATATATACCGAAAAGCAAAACATCGTCATGGGAAGACTTCGTATCTTCATTAAATCAAAGCATTTCAATGAAGTGGAATAAAGTGAAAAGCATTAAGGGGATCTCCAAAACAAAGAAATTGCCTGGTATAAAGAGTGGACAAGACATTATAACTGACCCTGACGAAATCGTTAACGAAAGTGATAAAACTCTGCAACAGAGTGTAATGTAAAGGCGTTGCCAATGACCCTACAGGGTAGAGGCAACAAAATACCAAATAAATAAATCAATAACTCTATTATTTATTATCTGAATTTGCCTCTACCCGATAGGGTCATTCGCAATTCTTTCTTCACTCCAGTTACCTATATTCTATTGTAGAATCCCGTTTTTACTTTCACTTACGTATATATGTAATATATAGTAAGGGTAAGTATTGCGATCGTGAAAATTTTCGCATCTCAGTTCTCAACATGTTTTGAGGTCCCCTGAGTTCAAATAACCAAGTGTCGCAAAATGGTCTGTGTGTGTGTGTGTTAACAGTCTAGCTCATAAATGAAAAGTAGTACGAAACTGATATTAAGTATTTAAGGTTTGTATATGGGCCGGATGTGACAGCAACTTTTTCGTTAAAATCGGCTGACAGGAAGTGCCATTTTATATGAACGCTGAAACACATCTTTACAATTTTCTCAAAAACGACTCAAACGATTTTGATCAAAATCGGTGTATCATTGTATAATTATGTGGTCTTTAATATCATTTAGGTCTTATCCCCGTTGATGTCACTTTACAGTGCTTAAATGCCCAATGTTCATATATGTCTTCTTCTAAAGTATCTTTAATATGGTTTATTTTAAAAAGTTAACCATTTCGCATTATTCCGAGTTACAAAAAAATGCTACATATAACTTTTGTAAGAATTTGATAAATGAATAAAGGAGAAAAAAATAAAAATGCAGAAAAACCTGCGTTCCTACAGACTGTAGCGCCTAAACGAATGTACCGATTTCAATGGAACTTCGCTAAAGTCATTTTCTCGATACCCTTTAAATTTATCTATATAACATACTTCAACGAAAAGAAGCTGAAAAAAAGTTACGAGGGATGGTAAAATTAAATTCCGAATAACTAAAAAAAAGTTTATGGAATTTCCTAAAAAAAAATCGTTAAAATCGGACAATTAGGAGGAAAGATATGGTCTCTAGTTTTTTTCCCTGAATAGGTGAAAATTTGGATAAATTTAAAATATTTTTTTTTTAATTGTTGAGACTAAAAAAACCTTTTTTCTACAGATATTTAATAATGTGTCTTTCCTAATAACATCTTTCATAAGAAAGTAGTACCTAAATTTATACTTTTATTCTCAGTTCTATATTTCAACACTGCAATACCACCTCTGGAATCAACTTACTCATTGTCTGCATAGATAACTTTTTAAACTAAAAATATCACTAAAATGACATCACTCAAAAATGTTGAAATTGGAGTTAGTCAGTGGTTTATAAAAGCAGATAGAGTGAATAGATTTTTATTGCCTGTCGTCGATATATTAAATAGACATTTTGTAATTATAATGGTCTTAATGACTTGTTATCTGTAAGCTTTAGCTCCGTTTAAAATGCACTTCAAAAATTTTATAATAGCCCAGCATTGCCAGAAAATAATTTTTATTCAAAGTAGATCGGTAAGTGAAAGTTGTGTGTTGCGCGCACCAGATTTTTTTTTAAAAGCTCATCAGAATTTCTACATCTTTCTCGTTATCTTGTAATATTTCCTGAAGAGTAATGTGTAGATTCAGGTTTTTTCTTTTGGCTGCATAGTATTCACAATACACGAGTATGTGGTTCACGGTTCTATGGGATTTTTAAATGACTTCTAAGTTTAGCGATACACATAAGTAGCCTGGAGATAAGAAGAGCAGCATTTAATTCCAACTGATTGAACCTTAAGTGGGGCCACCTTACTTTTTGCCCTTAACAAATGATTTTTGGTAGCTTCTCCAGGGCACCCAACTCTCAGGTAGATCACACACCCGTAACCCCTCTCGGAAGCGTTTAGTAGCATTAGTTGCATGGATGACAATACAACTAGGCAGGCAAACACGTTTCAAGCTCGGAAATTCGTGAAGGGAAATCTTTCACAAAGAAGAGACACTAGAAATCAACTCATCATCCCAATCAACTTTAAGAAGCTACAAACGTTGTAATTATTAACTTATATTATTTTAAATTTTCATTTTACATAAAGTATTCTATTATTAAAAAAAAAAAAATGTGTGTTCTTTAGACCTCACCATAGGAGTGAAAACATCTACAAGGCGATATTAATGTTATGAAATATAATTATTTTTTAGTTCAATATTGACAATGTTACTTAAGATTTACAAGGGAGAGGGGTAACTCAGTGGTAGATATTAAGCTTCTAATGCTCAAGGCCCCAGGTTCGAATCCAAGCTCATGGTAGAAAAAATATTTATTCTGTTTCATTGGCAGTTGGGCGATCCTGGGGTAGAGAGACCCTCCTATGGCATACTCAGCCTCTGCAAAGAGAGTACTCTTAATTAAATAATTAATCAAGAGCGTGTTTCTGATGGTTGAGCGTGATCCTGACCCGATTTTTTCACTGCAGAACCGTTAGCCTAGAAAAAGTACTCTCCCTAAATAGTACTGAACCCAAGACCCTTCATGGATTGTTAGCGGTACAGGTTGATTTTTTTTTTTTTTTTAATAAGATTTATAATATAAACAATTATAATTGTGTATAAACTAATTTATGCTCTATATTTACAAAGTAACAACATTTACAATTGTGTATAAATTACTGTACTAATCTTTGCTCTGACTTATCGTCATTTGTATTATACTTCAGGCTATGTTTGTATGTTTCCAGGCTTAATGTTTGGGTTCCTCACTCTCTAAACCGAAGTAAATTTGGCGACAAGCATTTCTGTTAGTGATTCACTACGAAAATGACAACAAAATGTCCCATTTTTGAAAAGGCTGGTAACAGGAGATGAAAAATAGATATTTTATGATAATGTAGTCTGTAAAAGATCGTGGGGATCTAGTAGTGAGTCTCCTAAAAGAATGTCAAAACTCGGATTGCATCCAAAGAAGATAATGTTTTCCATATTGTGGGATTTCAAGGGTGTTATTTTCAATGAGCTATTGCCTTCAGACAAACAATTGATTCAACCCTATACTGCTCACAATTAACAAAATTGAATCAACCAATTAAAAATAAACACCCAGAACTCTAAAATAGGAAGGGTGTCGTGTTCCACTAAGACAACACTAGACCTCAACACCTCATTGGTCACTCGCAATAAATTATTGAGCCTTGGATGGAACGTTTTGCCCCACCCCTCTATTCAGCAGATCTAGCTCTAAGTGACTACACTTATTCCGGTCTCTGCAAAACTTCATGAATGGAAAGAAATTTCAAAAGGAAGAGGACATCAAAAACCACTTGGATCAGGTTTTAACAATAAACTCCAAACATTCTATGAACATGTCATTACGCAGTTAGTGAAAAGATGGGAAAAGGTCAGTATATTGTAGATTAAAATAAATTTTATGTTTATAATACATTGAGTTTTATTTCACCCTGAAAAAACTAAAGGGCGTATTTGCCAGCCCAATATTATGGAGTTTGAAATTTGTATTCCTGAGATTTTCCTATATTCTGTCTCTCCCCATCCCAATATGAAAGCTGCGTACGCCTTTTTGGTTCTATGTTAAGTTCGAAAGGTGTTCTAAGCACTATTCGTTTTGTATTGGGAGGCGAAGAAGTATACAAATGGGCTTGTTTTTATTTATTTTTTTAGTGATTATTATATTTGATTTATATTGTGTGACATATAATAATAAAACAAAAATCACAAGTAGGTACTTTCTCTAATGGAAACAAATCTTGGGTTATCTCAGGTGATATATAATCCCGAGAAAGAGGGAATGTTTACGGTGCGTCCTGAGTAGGCCGCATTAGTCTTGGGCCCTTTCTACTGTCGGCTAAAGTAACCTTAACCAAGACTGCCTTTCAAACATTTTAACCTTGTCTATTTTCATTGGTTTCAGTTTCCACTTTATTTTATACAGAATACTTTTAGAACACTAAAAGTATTCTGTATAATCGACGAGATCAAGAGATCCATGCTAGAAGAGTTGGCGTGTGTTTGTGGTCAAGTTATAGACAAGAGCGGTAGAGGGCAGGTGAAAATAGGAAGACTCACTGGCGGTTCCACGAGGAGAGAAGGAACTTTGAGGCTGAAGTCCTCCCTCAAAAAACAATTTTTCTTTTCCGATAAATGGCGTGGAAATTTGCAAAAACGTTCTTGAAATTTCAACTCCATCAAAAATGTATTTAGTGAATTTTTTCAATAAACTGACGATATGTACTCTTAAATATGTGACGATATGTACTCTTAAATTATAACATAGGTACACAGGCGGATCTACGGGGGGGTAGGGACTGTCGGGCTGAAGCCCCCCTCCTCCCCAAAATGGTAAAATACAACCATGTTTTACAGAAAAAAATACCTCTTAAAATATTCTTGTTGGTTTAATTACATTTAATAGAACCTGAGGAACCACTTAAACACCATTTCGCGTAGGTAGTTAATTTCTTTCTTTTTTTTCAAATTATTTTTATGAAGATTCATGAAAAAAAAAGTCTTTCAGGCTGAAGCCTCCTCCCCAAAATTAAATCCTGGATCCGCTAGTGCATAGGTATATCAACTACTAAAGTTATATAGTAAATATATATATATATATATATATATATATATATATATATATATATATATATATATATATATAAATAATAATAAAAGGCTTAGCGAACCCGAAGGTTCGATGTCGACACCACCAATCGCTTGTTGCACACCTCCCTCCACCGTTCGCCGTCCAAACCCAGTCCCTTCAGATCGGCTTTAAATAATCTTCCCACCTTCACTTCGGTCTACCCCTCGGACGCTTACCATTCGGCACAGCAAATATTAACCTTTTAGGAATTCTCTCGTTACTAAGCCCAACAACTTTACAAGCCCATTTGATTCGCCGCGATGAAATTACCTCAATTATATTACCCGGATACAGCTCACGCAATTCGGCGTTGTGTAACCCTCTGAACTCTCCGGTTAACTCATTCTTCTTCGGTCCGAATATTCTACGCAATACTTTATTTTCAAAAAACTTAAGACGCTGCTCATCCCTTAGTGTATGCGGCCAAGTTTCGCATCCATAAAGAACTGTAGGCAAGATAACTGTTTTATAGATTCTAATTTTTAAGTTCCGGGACAGGAGGCGCGAACTAAGTAGTTTTGTCACAGAAAAACAACAAGCATTTCCCGCCTTTAGTCTAACCTTAATCTCTTCTTCAATTTCGTTTTTTCTAGTTATCGTAAAACCTAGATACCTAAATTTCTCTACCTGTTCAAACATATTACCATCTATATCGATATCACCAGTAGTATCGCCATTTTTGCACCTAACCATATATTTGGTTTTATCCACGTTTATTTCGAGTCCTAGTTATATATATATATATATATATATATATATATATATATATATATATATAATTCTTAAAAGCGTTACTGTTCCTGTAAACATTTTTATTTATTTATTTTATTTTATTTTTTTACAGTACTTTAAGGACCTCTTGAATATCATTGTGAATATCACAAAAATAAAAAAGCTCACCCTGCGCTTAAAATTAAATCCTGGATCCTCTACATGGAAGACTTATAAATTCAATAATAATTCTTTATTTGTAAAACTCCAAACATATATCAAAAACTATTAAAGGCTTCGAGCCTCTTTATAAAAATTTATTAACAATAAGTTAAAGTTTCCGAAATCTTCAGGTCTAAATAGTTTTATGAACTCATATTCTGAGATAGTAAAATTAAATCATTTTTTCTAATTGTTAAATTTTAGAAAACTTATCAATATGAGAAAATTAAATCAGAAAATAAATTACTTAATAAAACTGGTTATTTTTTATTTACCGTATTCCTTACGTTTTGTTTTGAAATCCTCTGAATACAATATACTTATTATAAAATATTTAAATGATAAGATAAATAGTATTTTAATTGAATATACAAAGATTTTAAAAACATCTAATTTTACGTCATGTGAATTGAGGAGCTCAAGTTTTAAACATATTTATTAAAATTTTATCATAGAAATTCTGAAATTGCTTTATAACAGACTATGATATACTTCGAACCCCAAAGAACATGCCCGGCATATTTCGAAGTCATTATAGAAATTCCGAATGTCGGTCAATGTTTTGTCAAAGTCAAAAATTGTGTCCTCGCCATTTCCTTCTATAATCATTCGTTGATTGGACTAATATTGTTGTGAAGAAAACTAAAGAAGTATACCAAACTGAGAAATAACTGTAACTATCGTTCATGCTGAAGATGTGTAAGTTTTATTTAAGTAGTTTAAAAATGCCATGTTCCTAAAAAACAGTATAAATCTATCGAACTGAAAATGTTTTAAATATTTTTTTTTTTAAATTGGTTTTATCTTGTTGTTCCTCCACAAAAATTTCAATTGTTATTCAGCTAATCAGATGTACTTCATCATATACGGGTATAAATCAGGCGTGTATAGTAAGTAGTGTTGTACAAATGCAATACTAAGACGAGTCTTGGTCTTGCACTCTCGGTCTCGGTCTTACACAAGAGTCTTGCAGTTACCTATTAGCTTGTTACTATTAATTAAACATGTCACTTTAGATCTTAAAAAAAATATTACAGAAAAGGAACATTTAGATGTTTGATAAACATAACGTATTAAAGTGCAACCAAATCGATAAAATTAACTGGACAATACATTAAAGGCATTGCCAAGAAAGATAGTTATAGGCCCCCCCCCACCATGGAAAGGAAGAATTGTAGAGTAAAGACAATTAATACAATGTCACCAATTATTTAAATAAAAAATTTGGTGGGTCCACTCACATTACTTTCCTACCGATTTAAAAACATTTTTTTTTTTCAATTATAAATATGTTCATTAAAAATAACACAATTAAATTAGACTAATTTTCCTGATAAACGATCAGAGAAATCATCAGAGTACGATTTCTTTGATGAACTAAAGTAATGTAAACGGGCAAGTGAACAATTGGTAAAAATAGTGTATAAAATTCAATACACTGCAACGCTGCTAAAACTGGTCCGATTTAAAAATAATAATAATTTTTTATTTATTCTGGGACGATTTAGAATAATTAAGAAGGAGAGAAATGTGGACTTTTGAGCCTCAGATAACGTAAGGCATGGGGTTCGCATCCACACAACCTGGCGTTAATTGTAGTACTACCATTACATATATGTCTCATTTCGTCTACTTGAGGTCTCTATGATCGAGACAGGAGGAGTTTATATTATTTATCGATGGTGATTTTGATCGGCAAGCCATCGTTAATTCTTCACCAAATCTCAAGATTGAGCCACCAATTTCGAAGGCTTCCTTCTCCTTCAGGCGGGAAAAATAGTCCAATCACTCCGAAAATTCAGGCAACAAGTTATGAAGGAAAAGAAACTTTATTTGCGAATAACTAAAAAATTACACACTTTTCCCTCGGTTATTCCCATGATTATATAAAACATTACTAAATTTTCTACAAAAGAAAAAAAAAATCATTGAAATCGGACAATTTTTCGCAAAGATACAGCTTATTCAAATTTGTAAATGTATTAGTTCCAAACAAAAATGATAATTTAAATTAATTTTGTTTCCTTTGTCGTTTATATTTGTCGATAAAGTTAGAATTGATTCCTTTATCTTTTGATACTTTGCATTATTTTATTTTCTTATTAATTTAGCATTTGATAACAATATACTGTGTGAATTTTTCGCACGGGCCTACTAGTAATATATATACATATTTACTGAAGTTTCTATTTAAAATTTTAGAGGAACTGGATGGAAAAAAAGTGATTGAATAGGCGGGATTGTACTGGATCGACGGATGTCGGGAGGGATGGAGTTCCATAGGGATGAGGATCGAATAATAAAAGATTTATCGAAAGCAGCGGTTCTGTGGGCGTGAATGACTTGGAAGAGGAAGGATTTAGTGACAATTATTTTAATAATTTGGTCGGAAATTTAATAACCTTTTAAAAATGTTACCACTACTATAGAGATATTACTGTCATTTTTCAAAATGATGAAACCTAACTAAACCCGGAATGATAACACTAATAGTTAGTTGAATAGACAGATAGATAGTTTATTTTATTTGTCTAAGGAAATTCCTGTACAAATAAATATAATGGTATAATTAACAATGTTAGATCTTGAGTCTAGTACTGCATTCAAACATAACATTAACAATGTCTACAGCATTAAGTATGACTAATATAATAACAGATTAGTATATATATATACATAACAATTAGTAAAACATTTTTTTTTAATTTTTATTTTTTTAAATATTCGAGAGGTATAAGACAAATGACAATATAAATAAGAATTAATATATCTTATATAATTAACTTTACCACTTAACAGTTCAATGAACAGCCCTGTATGAAATAATACAGTTGGTTTATTTTTTTCGTAGTGTCTATTTTCAGTATCTCCTCCACACTAGCATCTTCTCTGGATTCAGTGATAAATGCCTTCAAGTACTTATTTCTTGGCTCGTTAAACTTGATACATTGGATCAGAAAATGTGTTACCGGGTCAGTTACCACATACCTGGTTGGTCAGCATGCACCACATACCTCACTGGATTTAATAGTCAAAGTAGCATCTTTTAAATATATTTTCATAAAATCTTTAGTTAGTTAAATTCAAAAGAGTTAATTACAATGAAATAATCACTAGTGAAGTTGATCAGCTGAGATAGGTCGAAAACAAACGACGGTTTTCGGTAAAATGAATCAGCAGTTATTGCCAACGAGTTTTGACTGCTGAAGTATTGGGGGCTGTTAATACGAGAGGCGGTACAGTCCGATTTTGTTGAGAGAAGGTTAACGTACGGAGTGTACGCGAGCACGAACCGATCCGACCTCCCCGGGTGGCTACTTTTGTTTGAAGGGCGAAGTGCTGGGCTTTGCTGATGGGGACCCATCGGTCCGGAAGAACACTCCCCCTAACCCTTCCTATGCAAACTCGCTGACTGGAATTTTGAAACAATGAGCCAATCAAAGGTTATTTTTGATTATGATAGTGATATATACATATACCTTCAAGTTAATTACAATTATATTTCTCAATAACACTCTAGGTAAAGTATAGTCAACCTTAAGTTATAGGGGATGTTAAGCTTTATACTTTTTGAAATCATATTATGTTTAGTTTCTAGTGTTGGACCAACCTTCATTTTACATATTATACAACTGTTCATTTAATTGTATTGCTCGTTGCTAAAATTGTATAAATTAGTTCAGATTGTATTATATTTTATCAACATAAAATAAACTGAACGAAACCACAGTTTGGACAAATTTTTAATTTCTTTATCTGTAATATATAAAAATCTATATTATACATCGTGCCTTATTGTCAATTTATATTACTATATAATTGTAATTATTCTTATTACCGAAGAGAAGGATGGTTGGGGTGATCAATCAAAATAAAAATGTTAAAATTAATAATAATATATATTTTAACATTTGCCGACGTTTCGACCCGAAGTTCAGGCCTTCATCAGGGCTGGTCGAAGCGATGGCTCGCCGAGAATGCGAGTTCGAACACTACAGTCAACCATCAACCCACAATTATTCTTATTACCAATTTGCAACCATAACATATATTCAACTTGTCCAACTATGATTTAAGCATTTTATTTATAATATTTTCATTATTCGATATATTGTGCTTCCTTTTTTATTTCATAATAATTATATTTATATATAATATAAATAATATTATATATATTATAATAATTAATATATTGTATTGAAGAGGAAATTTCTAGATCGAAAAATAACTGCTGCCACCTAGGTAAAATCAAACTATCGCCTCCAGATGAATAAATACTATTTCCCGTACTAATTTTTAGTCTAAAGTTTATACTTTGCATTAGGAGAGTATTAGATAATAGAAGCTAACAAAAACGTAATTAAATATATAACTGTGTAATTAGTGCTAATTATAGGAGAGCTCCTATAACCTCTAACTTTCCTAATACAAACATAAAATAAAATATGACATGCACCAAAAACGTTTTTATATAATAAAGAGATACCTTTGTTTTCGATTATCAAATACTGTGCCATTTATGATTTGGTTGGTAGTTCTGGAGGTACTGCTAAATCTATTCAAACCAGAATGGAAAGTCGAGGTTTATTCTGAGGGCCCGTAACGAAATAAATTTCAACCCGCCCAGGTCGGATTAGAACTCGCGTAGCTAGACTTGAGAGTGTTTTAGTTCACGTGTTTTTGGTTATAAAAGAAGAGGTAATAGTTACATCTCTTCTCATGTCTGTTTAAAAAAAATTCTTATGTTCTGTATGGTGCTATGTAAGCAAACATGTTGCAATCATGATTGATACCGCATTGCATAGATTACAGAGTGCAGAGCCTCTGTAACTGCCACTTTCATTGAAGTGAAACTACTTCAGGCGCGTTTTGCACTTTTTTTGTGGAGAGTGAATTAGATTGAGCCGTCAGATCTTCGATGTGTAACGCCCGGATAAAATCGGCTGGAGTCGACTAATTGAAGTGTTTTTGCATATGGATTAAAATATCTCAAGAATTAAAAATCGGATCTGCATATTGTTAGCGAGGGAAACGTTCATCATTCCATTCTCTTTGTAATCAGCTATTATTCAAAATTGTATCTGAACAGTGTCGAAAACGAAATGATAATGGATTTTATTGAAGATATGTATTAAAATATCTCAGACACAAAAAAGCGGACCTGCATACTGAAAATGAGGGAAATGTTCAGTATTTCATTCCCTTTATAATTTATATTTCATATCATTAATCTGCGTTGTTGATGTTTTCACTTCTATCGCAAGGTCTAAAGAACAAACCACAGTTTTTTTTTTAAAGATATAGAGAATCCATAAATGGTTAATATCAATTGGTAAACGTCCGAGAGGTAGACCGATGCGAAGGTGGGAAGATAGCGTTAAAGTTGATCTATCGAGGTTGGGTTTGGAACCTCGATACCTGTGGAGGAAGGTGTTCGCTGAGCCTTTTATTATTATTATAGAATTTATTTGATTTTACCACACAGCAGCTTGGGAATCTATCAAGAGTGCAATGTTTTGAGCACCTGGGCCAGAGATGGTTTCCAACGCCAAAGAAATGGCGTGAATTTTACTATCGACATTTGTGGTCTATTTCTCAACTTGTTTCAAAGGAAAACAGCAACAAATATACGCTCCCCCTCCCTCCATTTTGTATACCAGATTTGTTATGGTAATGAAATATATAATTTATTTTATTTTTTACAGATAATTAGTATAGAAATTATTTTGAGCTGAATTATGTTAAACTGTATTATGTTTACGTTTTGATATTGAAATATTTCTTATTCGAATATGTATAAACTTGTTTAGCAATCTCTCTCTCTCTCTCTCTCTCTCTCTCTCTCTCTATATATATATATATATATATATATATATATATATATATTGAATACATTTTTTATACTAGGTAGAAGAAAGATAGTATACAGCAGTACCTCTTCCTTGAGTCAGGAAGGAGATCTCTGGGATGATGTGAACCGTCGTCAGTCGTTTATAACTCTATTTTTGTATCCGTTTAGTTTAATATGATTTGTCCTCGACATCATCCCATCCAGATTCTCAAACTATCACCAGAACCTTATCCATCATCCAAATCCTCTAGCTCAATCCCTATCCAGCTCCCTTCATCCTTACAATCCTCCTCGAAGTTTAAAACGGCAATGGCCCAGAGATCTCTTGTAAATATGCTTCTGGAGTCCTGGCAATGGCCAGCTTTTCCACTCAAGTCCTGAGCGTCTGTGGCTCTAGTGCCCTCCTTCAGTCTCCACTGGCCTATTAGTGACGCGGCTGGAAGAGAGACACTGGGATCTCCTGGAGTCCTGCTTTGCCTTTCACTTTTGGAGGAGAAAGCTTGCCTCGGAGTTCTCTGGCCGAATGTAAATATTGTACATAGGAATGTAAGGGTAATGATGATTTATTTTATTTTTACTTATTGATTTATTTTTTATTCATATATGTTTGTCATTCTATTTTTATTTATTCATTTTTATTTTTATTTCCATATTATATGTATATATGGTATGGCAATAATGTGGCAGATTGTACTTTTAAAATAAAATATTAAAAAAAAAGTTTAATATGAAATCGGGAGTAAAGAGTACGTCTCAGTTGACGTAACATGATACGTTAAGTTTTGTTGTTAACATATCAGGGAGCTGTTCTTATCAATCTTTAACTTTTAGACTCAAAAGATTGTAAATGTTGTAAGTGAGCTTATTTTTCTAAAAGTTATGTTACAAATGCTTAACAAAAAAACATAGCAAATAATTCATATAATTTATTTTTTGTATTTGAGTAAGTATTCCACCCCAAATATTTCCACTGGACGGCCACAATTGCTGGACAGAAGGAAGGTACTTCCAGTGACTGGAGATAAGACCCTTGGACCCCGGAATGGATGGAGCTTAGCATTTACCTTTCAGATGAGGTGCTAAAGGTTAATGGCTTGTACCTCCCTCAACCCTAATGTCCAACTTAATGCTAATTGATACAACATTTTAAGTCCTCGCATAATCGCGTATTAAGTTATCTTTCTCTCTGTACTGATAATTCTAACTAATTTCACTGCTAGTTAATAAAATACTCACTATATATATATATACAAAATAAAACGAAAATTTAATGTAAAAAAAGCAATATTTAATTTCTGAAGTATATATTATTAATTTTTATTATTATATTATTTTTAACGAGATGTTTAAATAAAGTAATCTATGCCGAAGTTAAATAGGTGCCAAAATGTATGTTTGATTTGTCAGCCTTTATCACATTTGAATCCAGAGGTGCTCATTACCTATAAGGTTCGCTTTCCAAAGAACTTGTATTGCTCTTCTCTTCTTAAAAAATAGTGCAAGCAAAATTAGAACTAGAAAAATCGCAGATCACATACTATTACACTTGCTGTGACCTGCTCCATGTTTTCCCCTTGTTTCTTGTCTGGACTTTTCATTCTGAAAATTTATAACCCTATCCTCATTCATAAAATGTGCCCCTCTCAAAAACTTAAAACCAATGTCAAAACGTGCCTCCTCAAAAACT
Organism: Nezara viridula; assembly: GCA_928085145.1. Lineage (NCBI taxonomy): Eukaryota > Metazoa > Arthropoda > Insecta > Hemiptera > Pentatomidae > Nezara > Nezara viridula. The sequence continues at coordinate 146,876,668 of OV725080.1, read as the reverse complement.
TGGATGGCGCGATATTCACTAGAGATGGTCATGTGAATTTAGGATCTAATAAATAGTAGATTCTTCTGAAAGAATCACGATTCCCTCGGAAATGGTAGATTAACTCCGAATCGATCGATTTATCCGAATTCACCGATTCACTAGAAGTCTTTCGATTTTCTAATTCATTAAAAATTGGTCGATTCTTCGATTCACTCGGTTTCGAATCGTTTTTCGATTAAGAATTTTTTCTCTCTATTTGACTTATTTATAGATATAGTTTTTTTTCTCTCTTGCGCTTTTATTTTTACCTATCAATTACCTTGTAAATATTTACTTTAATTTATGGCCAATTTTAGTATATGCACCGTCGTATATAGGTATGTAGGTGTTCTTTTTTTATTTATTTATTTTTAGGTTATTTTATACTTATTTATTGAATACATATTATTTTTCTGTATAATTTATTTTTTTCATTGTACACAGAGTGTGAATGTGATCTCTGAACACTATTATAAATGTCCTTTGAGACAGATTGTAATATTTTCAATAAACATGTTGAATCAATAAACATCTATTCGCAACGATTCAATCTTTGTTGTGAATCGATTCTTATGAACAATCAATCGAAGAATTGTTCATAAGAATCGATTCACCACAAAGATTGAATCGTTGCGAATAGATTCAATTAAAATAATTGAATTTTCCATCTGTAATCTGCTCTCTCTAGTTCAAATCTACGACCAGAGACAGATTTAAGTGTTATAATTTATCTTACTGTATTTTTTCTCAATCGTTCCAAACTCTCTTCTCTTCGACTATATCTAGTATCAACTATATCGTTCTTATTATAAAATATATTTACAGATGTTTGATGCAACTCCTAGCAAACTCTTTGAATTTAACGGCTCCCTGAATTCAATCACAAGTGACAAATGATCCGTTTGCCTTCACCCTCCCCCCTACTATTTCCAGCTCTATTTATATAGATTTAAGAACACATATATCAAAACAGAATGAAAGTGGGACCTTGAAAGCTCAAGGCGATTTCTGAGAATGTAGGAGTTGACAAGTTTCACAAGAGTTCCAGTGTAAATTCTTACTCACTAATTCGTAGAAGAATAAATAAGGATGACAAGAAGTTTTGAGAATTTCTTCGGTAGTATTTATTGAATGAACCAATCTAGCTACATCAAAGGCAAAGAAAGAACTGCCGTCATAATTAATCTGTGCAAATCTTTTCTACCCTGCAGCTGCACACTCCTGTTTGTTTTAGAGTTATAGAGTAGAGTATAAAAATATCCTGTGAGTGATTATCTTTGTTATTTATAACGAAATTTTTATATATATATATATATATATATATATATATATATATATATTGTTTGTAATATTTGTAATATATATTGTATGTAATATATATATTACTTTACTTTTAGCTGAGAACACCAATTATATTTCGATAGAGCAGGATTAGCTGAGTGGCATTTATTTCTTAGCTTTTCGAAACATATTTTTGGATATTTACATTCCTCCATTGTTAGATACAATTGGGGAAGGAAATCTAGTTTATGAAACCAACTCAGCCATAATCAGAATAAATATTAACAGGATGTTAAATAAATACAAACAACATTTGCAGGACAGAGACAGGATAACATGGCATAGCTCATCTTGTAGTGAACATTTAAACCTTTTTCTTAATAATGATCAGATCCCCCAGTATTTGTTGATACCGACTAATTTCAAATATACGAAACTATTAATGCGTTCCATCTCTCGGAAAAAATATATAATCAAGATTTCTGTTAATAATAAAATTGTGAAAATTACTCCAAAACTTGAGTGCGAAATGTTCATAGAAAAGGAAACACTAAATCATATATTATATAAATGCCCACTTTATAATAGTTTAAGGGTAAGAATTTATCAGAATATGGAAAATCTTGATGGGATAGAAATATTTAAGCCAACTTGTGCAGAAGATATGAGAAAATTATATTTTTTTATCTCAATTATATCAAATTATAGAGAATTTGTAGGGTAATCTTGAATATTGTCCTCCACAAAATATGGCAAAAATTCCATATTGTACATCGGCATGAAATCTGTCGGGGTATTTTTCTTGTCTGTTCTCTTAGGTATAGGGGTAATCTTCTAATTTAATTTTAAAGCATGGTTTAATATTAATATTTTTTTTTAAAAATGTGTATTTATTTATGTATATTGTTGACAATTTTAGATTTTATATTGATTTGATAATGGGAACTATTTTAACTGTCTATAATTAATAAATAACTGGCTATAATTTAACTTTTACCAAATATAATTTTTAATTTATGCTTTTTTTTTTTTGTTCTTCCCGAACTTCGCCTTTTAGGCTACACGGGATTTTCCCGGGCCGGGGGGTGAGGGCGGGGAAATTTAAAATCCCCTCCGGCACCGGGCGCGAACTCGTACTTTTTATATCATCTCAAATCTCTGTTATCCGGTTGCCAGGCAACTAGCGGTGCTGTTACACACGCTTTAGCCTATTCGGCCACCCCGCCCCCAACTTAAGAGTGTTGTAACGTCTGTTATGTAGTATAGGAAGCAATTTGTATTTTCATAAGGATGTTTGTTAAAATAGAATCCATTTGTATAGGGTTCTTCCCTTAAAACAAATAAAGATTGACTGGTTGATATATATATATATATATATTACTTATTTTAATATTATATTGCCGATTATATATTATAGTTAATCCAATCGGCAAATCCTGGACACATGTTTGGGTTGAAACGTCAGGACAAATAAAAAAAAAAAATTGTTTACAATGATTGCGTCCTGAATATTTATCATCTATAATATGTAGAACAGTCGATATGTAGCTAATATGTAGCTTTCTTCAATAATTATTGCAACTGTAACCTATAAAGTCTGCAAGTTTAAATAAGGTTACAGTTAAGAAGCTAAAAAAAACTTTTATATTGAATAATTTATCAGTTTTATAAAAATTAATTTTTTTCGAAGACTTTGTCATACCTCTGTATGTATATAATTTAATTCGACCAGCGTTAGTGAAGATGTAGCGATTAATTATTGTGTTGGACTTTCACCCAAGGTGATAAGGAACATTATATGATTGAAGTACTATTTTTACTTTCACTTACGTATATATGTAACATATAGTAAGGGTAAGAATTGCGATCGAGAAAATTTTTGTATCTGAGTTATCAACGGAAATACACGTTTTGAGGTACCCTGAGTCGAAATGACCAAGTACCAAAAAATGGTTTGTGTGTCCGTGTGTCCGTGTAAATTAGAATAAGTACCTTTATTCTCAGTTCTATATTTCAACACTGCAATCACCACCTCCGGAATCAACTTACTCATATTCTGTTTAGATAACTTTTTTAACTAAAAATATCACTATAATGACATCACTCAAAAATTTTGAGATTGGAGTTAGTCATTCTGAGGTTTATAAAGGCAAAGAAAGTTGTGTGGTTTATAAAAGCAGATGGAGTGACTAAATTTTTATTGCCTGTCGTCGATTTATTAAATAGACATTTTGTAATTATAATGGTCTTAATGACTTGTTATCTGTAAGTTTCAAACTTTAGCTCCGTTTAAAATGCACTTAAAAAAAAATTATAATAGCCCAGCGTAACCAGTAAATTATTTCTATTCATAGTAGATCAGTAAGTGAAAGTTGTGTTTTTTTTCCAGATTTTTTTCTAATATTTTCACGATGGAATTATTATACAATTGAAGGCCCCTGCTGTGTGGCCCCCTCGGTAAATGGGGCCTGACCCCACTCCCCTAGGGACGGTTTTGTTAAGTGATTGTCTTACCGCTGGCCGCCAACTCGAAGAGGACCATTAAGGGCAGCTTCATTATCCAATCTGATAATTTGCCTCGTAAGGCTGAGTTGACGTTTGATAAGGCTCAAGTTTAATAATTAGTTTTGGATAAATTGAGTTTGCCTCAATTATAATTAGCGTTTATCTTTTCCCAAGAAACTTCCTCCAGACTTTTCAACTTCCGAAAAACTTGGTGGCGTTGGCTCGCGCTCTGCCGCCGGGAGGAGTATGAAAGAAAAACTGTTTAAAATTTATTCATCGAATAAAATTACACGGAATGATAATTTATGAAGTACCGTAGTTATACTTTTCAATTAAAATTCATAATTTTTTTCAGATTGTTTTCCAGAGTACTGTTTATAATGTACCAAATAAAATGCAAATAAATTAAATATATTATTTCTAACAATCTCATTCTAACTCGCAATTTACGTTTTATTATGTTGCATTAGATTGTGGTATGAAGAATGTTATAATAAATATACATATAAATGCTACTATGCCTTATTAGTTATACGCACTTATAATTGTTCTCAGTTTTTATTTATTTTGTTATATATTACAATAAAAATTATTTTTGATATTATTGATATTTTCATCGATGTTATAAACATTTTTATTAAATATGAGTATCGACATAAATATTGATTCTCTAGCACATAGTCGCACCAAAAAATATATTATTTTCCTCTTTATATTAATTAATGAAAATATCAATTAGTCTGCTCTTCTTAAAAATATTTTTCTAGTTTCTGCCCATCTTATAATCAGCTTTTTTTTTTTTTCTATTCAATTTCCATTCAACCAATTATGTCTTCAATTCACCCAAAGATCAGATTCAGCGAAATCTAATTTATTTATAATAATAATAATAATTAAAAAAAAATACTGATTTTTCAAATATTTGTTTCTGGTAAATTGGTTCTAAACTGTGTTTTCCACCCATATCTCAATTTTAGGAATCGGAATTTATTAATGGCCAACTAAATCTTTCTGATCCTAATTTTTTAAAAATATTATAATCAAACACGTGGACAATAATTATAGTGATATATGAACACATTCTCACCAAATATATAGAAAAAATAAAATTAACAAAAGTAAAATAATAACTAAATAATAATCAAAAACTGATCCTAATATTTATATAATAACGTTTTAATTAAAATAATTAAAGCGATCAGCAGGTTTTTTAAAATTTTCAACATATATTTTATGAGAAATATATTTATTTTTTCACTCACAAATACAGATCAATTTCTATAATAGAGATCTGGGAGAAAAAGTTTATAACCTATTTATCTGAAAAATATTTGAAAAATTAATATCTTTTTGAAATGATATATAAAGAAAAAATGTGTTTTGGCAATTGGGTTTATTAAAATACATCCCAGATCATGGAAAAACAACAAGAAATAAAAGCTTTGCAACAATTAACTGTGGTCAATTTTGCTGAAAACAGGAGTACTTTTATTGATAGGATAAAAAATATCATTTTACAAAACTTGAGCTGAATCTCAAATTTTTCTCTAATAAACCTCAACTTAATTAATACGAATTTAAAGCTTATTTAACGTTTTTGTAAAAGTGAGATAACTATAGTATAGTTGGATGATGATAAAAAAAAAAATGGTGAATAATTTATGATTTTTCGAAAAACAGCTATGGCTTAGTTTAGCCGCTCAAAAGCCAGCTGTAAATGGTTTTAACAATGATCAACTCTATGTTAATTTAAACTAAATTTCTTTTTTTTTACAATGAAACAATTATTAATTACTCAAATTAAATATTTCTTTAGTTATAGTTTTCGATTTAATAAAAAAAATGACACTTAAAAAACACAAAACTTGAATTTGATACTTTTCTGATGAAAATTGGTCCATTGTTTATATGATTTTTTTTGTAGCTCTTGAAGTCTGACATCACTTCTATAAAAATTATACTCTACCTATGGGATTGATAGTTTTAATTTTAATTTTTAAATTTAAGTATTAAAATATCAAACGATATCGATAGTCGATAATATCAAAGTAGATGCTATCGGTGGTAAGTTATCGAATATCGGATGGAAAATATCGATATTTCGATAATATCGATTATCGATGGCCATCCATACCCCATGCAATGTCACAACTGCCTCTGGAGTGTGGTCGATTGTGACATTTTTCCTTTATTATAATTTTCTCCTGTGAGTTAACCATTGCACTTGATGACAAACATTTATTATTTATAAGTAATCAAATGTACACATAAGTATAAAAAATAATTTCCTTCAAACTAATTGGTATATCAACAAAATTATGGACAATTTAATGAAAAATTGGAGCAGAATTGGAATTGAAAATAGGGAGGGGAGTAGTTCAGTTGTAGCGCACTAAGCTTCCAATGCTCGAAGTCCCAGGTTCGAATCCCAGCTCTAGTGTTGCCCAAAATCGGTCTTGGTCTTGCGAAACCAAGGCCGCCTAACTGATGCAAGACCAAAACCAGGACTGGTAAAAAAAAATCGATTTTTTGAATAAAAATTAAGGCAAAAAAGGTATTAATACTTGACTATCTTAGTTACTATATGTAAATAATTGGTATAACCAATATACTTTCGTATTTAGCTCCTGTAATTTTTCATTCGGGCTTAGTTAGGTTTCTCCTATCTAACAAATTACAGTAATATAAGCAATAAGCTAATAAGTCACTGCAAGACTTTTGCGAGACTCTTGCGCAAGACCAAGACTCGTCTTGGTCTTGCATTTGAGCAACACTGCCCTGTGGCAGTGAAATATTTTTTCTGTTTCATTGGCCGTGGGGCAACCCTGAGGTAGGGAGAGGCCCTCCTGGTCACATCGAGCCTTTATAAAGTGGGTACTCTTAATTAAATAATTGATTAAGGGGAAAAAATCTGGTGGTTGAGCATGATCCTGGTCCGATCCCCTCCCTGCACGATCATTGGCCTTGAAACAGTACTTTCCCTAAATAGAACCCAAGATCCTTCAGGTCTTGTAGTGGTACAGCTTTTTGAAAATTGAAAAATTGTCACATCCTTACCCAGTCTAGCCTACATCCTATACGATATATTTAGCAACATTGTTGAACATATTGTGACTTCTAAACGCCGGCGTTGACTCAACCTATTTTGCATGCCTCACGTTTTGAAAGTTGACTAGACCTTGCGGACCGATCGCCAGACAAAGCTCACTGTCTCCCTGTTGCCCCTAAAAGGAGGTCTTAGTCATGAAGCCATCGGCAGGAGTATTATTATTCACCAGGTTTAAAATTTCTAAATTATTTTTAGTCATAACAAATATTATTATTAAAAAATCTGAGGGGGGCATCAGAAAAATTTCACTTACCGCTCTACTTTGAATAGGAGAAGTATTTTTTGGCTATGTTGGACTATTTCAAAATTTTGCAGTGCATTTTTAATGGAGCTAAAGCTTAAAACTTTCGAATTTAATTAAAATTTCGATTTTTATGTCGCTATAATCTAATACTTAAAATAATACAAACGAGAGCATTTATGAAAACAGCATAAAGCATGTTTTAATCTTTTGGGTTAACACGAGCGCTCCAAAGGAATACGATATAACCTTTGGTCCCTCTATTATAACTATTCTTCGTTGCAATCTTTTATTTATTCTTTAGTTAATTATCAAATTCTTTCATGTTTTATAATTAGCTATATGTAAAAGATCGCTAAATATAGATTTAAGTTTATTAATAATTATAAGAGCATTGTCCTAAGTAAATATTATAATTTGTTTTGTCCCCACTTATCCCTGTTAAATAAATGCGATACCTAGGACTCCACTTGGACAAACGACACACTTGGAATCTTCATACCAGATTGAAACTCTCTAAACTTCAAACTATTTGCAAAAGAATCATATATATTTCTATAACAAGGCCTATTTGGACTTGGCTTTGGGGCTCTACTAAACCATCAAACTTCTCTGGCATTCTTACAATCAAAAATCCTTAATGTTCCATACTTTGTCACAAATAAAATCATCCATAACGACCTTAATGTACCATATGTTTCCGATTTGGTCCAATCCAGATACCTATCCTTCCATAATAAACTTCTGAACCATCATAACCTGAACCTTCTTGTTTCCAACCTTGCTTCCTCTTCTATTCCTGATAATCTTCCGAGGCGTTTGAAAAGAAGATGGCCTAGAGACCTTCTAATATAGAAATATAATTGGAGTGCTACTAATGGGTAATTTCTCTTCATGTAGTATATGCCATGTTACTTGTTTAATATTTACTTGTTGTATTTATCATTTAATACAATTTCAATAATAAAAAAAAAATTGTTTGTTATTTTAACTGTACGGCTATGTATAAAAACTATTATACAATTATTATTGAGAGTTAAAATCTTCTAATAAGTTTAAAAAAAGTTTATAAAATAAAATATTTCAATAAACAAAATGATTAATAAATACCATGCATATAAAATAAAATTCATAACTCACAGTTAGCTGATCTAATGTGGATTTCTTTCTTCAAATTCAGTATCCGTCGTGTTTTTTTTTTTAAACAGGCAGATTTCGGAACGGATTTCAATAATAATCTAATTTAATATTTAAAAAATTCAAACAAATACATTTGATCACATTTATAACACTTTTCACTTACTTAAAATACAATAAATCAGTAAACACCGAACCGAAACTAATTAACACAAATACAGAAGTTGTGCACTGAGCTGCGACAAATGCAAACTTGATCATAAGAATACTGCAATCTGATTGGCCGAGACCTAGCACCATCTCTGACCTGGAAGCATTTAAAAAAATATTTAAAATATTGAAGTAGGAATTGTCTATAACGACGCTCAATTGAAATATTGTTATAACAGATATTATATTATTATTTATGTCGTATTTAACTATTTTTTTATATCAGAGTATATTGTAAAATGTGGTGAATTATTTCAGATGAAAAAATCAAAGGTACTTTAGAGGAAGAAATATTGAAAATTAGCCATTGAAGTCCTGTTTGAGAACATAAATGAGAATAAAATCTACATTATATTAAAAACTGCTTAAATTTACAGTATAATTGATAATGAATTTAATCAAAATCGTTAGAGCCATTTTAGATATAATCGTAAAAATATGTAAAATCGATTATATAAAGTGCAAGTTGATATTATTCAGGTTAGCTAACTCTGAAGAAAAAAGTTGCTGTAACTAACAACACTTAAAAAAAAAAATACAAACGCTTAAAAAAGTGTAAGTATATATACACTTTAAATATCCAATTTAACTTTCATACGACTTTTCGTTTATAACTAGACTGTTAACACATACCATTTTGCGGGTCTTGGTTATTTGGACTCAGGTGTCCTTAAAACATGTATTTCTGTTGAAAATTCAGATTCAAAAATTTTCACAATCGCCTTACTTTCCCTTACTATACTTTACATATATAGGTAAGTGAAAATAAAAAGAGGTGTATTATACAACTTCCATTAACTTCGCTACTTTTAGTAGAAATTATTTTATTTATTGTAACAAGTTTATTGAAAAAAAAACATAGTCTGCCAAATTAAGGAGCAACTCATATTTAGGCTAAATGTGTTCATAAAATATGTACACATAAAAGGAAAATCATATAAATAATATAAAAAATACATATAAATAAATAAAATTAAAAATAGTAATTGGTACAGAACAAACATTAAAATTTAACTATAAGAATAAGCTGTTCTATATATATAAGATCCCCTCACAAGGAAATGGCTGGAATATAATTATCCAAATGAACATAAAACTTTACTCCAGAGTCAATGGTTAAATCCTATCGAACATTTATGGGTTCGTAGTACTTAAATGAAAATAAGACAGTACATAAATGAAAATATAATGTCAATAAAATACCTTGAAATTAAATTGTTGGATGAATAGAGGAAAATCCCTTACCAAATGTATTTGAAGTTGACCCCAAATGACTCCAAAATAGTCCTAAAATAAAAAAAAGCACTTCTTTTAATTTTTTTTACTAAAATTAATAAAAAAATTAGTGCATAATATAATAATATGTATGAAAACTTGTCCCACATTAAAATTCTTATTTTATACCTCCACTTTTTTTTAAATATATGTATTCATTGTTAGAAAAATATGTTTCATAAAATTTATAAATATGGTATTGAAGTTATACTTAGAGGTTTAAATAAAAAAAAAAAATGTAGTACAGAATTATTTTTATTTTTAGACAAAACTTTTGCAGACCACTGTATATATATATATATATATATATATATATTTTTGTTTGTCAATGTTCCCATCAATATTTAAAACTACTTCAGGACATTTATAATTAATAAAATAAAAACGATCATGACTGAACATGAAGAGAGAATAATTTGAAATAAGAGAACAATATGCCAAGCCCTTCCCTTAACCTAATATCCTCATAGTCGCCAGCCCGGAAATCGAATTACCTATAGCAATGTTTACACTCTTCGATATGGCTTGCCAGTCTTGTACAGGTCTCGGTTCGGTTAACATTTATCTAGTTCTGTTATTATTTTAAATTATTCCAAGTGTTAGTTTTTTAAATATTGGAATAGGATGTGATAATTTTGTTTGTTTCTGCCACAAAATTTGTTAATACTTTACAAGTGTTTCATTACTTCGGTAGTTGATCACAATTTCTAAAAATCACGTTATATATTGAATTCAGAAAACGGCGGGTGTGTTCGAAAGCATACGGAGGTGACCGAACAGTGAAGTTTTAACATCTAATCTCTTTATAATAAGCATCAGAAAGGATTTCTAATCAATATAGGTAATTTTTTTATTGTTATTATTTTAAAAAAATTCTAGCATTTTATAATTCCAATATGAATTATATTTAAACCACATAATAGTTAACTGATTAAAAAAAATAAAAATTGAAAAGTTAAATTTACTTATTCTTAAAGCAATAATGAATAAGAAAATTCATGTACCACTCTGAGCATTTAAGTAATGATATGTTATTGTCAAATAACCAGGCATCACTGCTTTAATGTTTGAAATATTATTTAACAATCCGTTAAAATATTAGAATATTTTACATAAGAAGATAATATTTAAATATTTCAGATATCGTTAAAGGCATAACTTTAAATAAGAGAAGAAAGTAATGTAAAATACTATCGTATACGAAAATCATCACTTTAACATCATCAAATCAAAACAGCCCAAACAACAAGGATGTTTTAATGTTCATTAATATCTCCTTTTATAAATGTTTGAAGATTTTGTATTCATTCTTTGAAAATATTTAATTACAATCGCTTGAGTGTAGGATTGAAATTTTTTTATATTCGATAGTTTGCAATCGTATCTACAATATACCAAATTAAAAATCCAAAAATATTTACATAATAATATCTTATAACATAGTCAGATATCAATGATTTGATTATTTTAATATAATTTTTAAATATGTTAAAACAGAACATTTTATTTTCAAAATATCTGAATATGTTGTCAGTAATGTTATCAAAATATACTTTTTAAATAAATGGTTCATAAAAAAACCCAAATATTAGGTTATAATTTTAAATTATACATATAACGTTTATAGATGAATAACTTTGAATAAGTAATAATATTTATAATAATAAATACCTGTTAAAGATGTTGAAACTGACCATCGTTTTAGACCGTATGGACTTGCAATATTTCACTGACTGCCTAGGTGAGAATTGGCGCTAAATTTCGGCCTATCAGATTGCAGTATTCTTCTAATCAAGTTGGCATTGTCACAGCCACAATGCCCATCTTTGGACGCCATACTAATTTAGTTTAACTTTGGCGCCGTTCGGTGTGTACCGGTTTATTTTATTTTAAATGTGTGAGTAGTGTTATAAATGTGATGTGATTGATTTGTTTAAATTAGTCTGCCTGTTTTAAAGATAATGAACTTTAGAACAAGTCATCATTAAATCTTTCTACTGTGAGTTATGAATCATTTTTATAATGTATCATATTTTTTAATAATTATGTCCATATGGTTTGATAAGTATTCTTTGTATAAAACAACCCTATGTAGTAGGGCAGTATTAGTTTTAATAAAGTATTTCTCTCTTTGAAGATGCTTTTTAAATTTATTTCTGGTATAAAATTTATAACTTATTAAATTATTTAAACTCTCAATAACTATTTTATTCATAAAAGTTTAGTTTGTAAGTAATTTAGTTGAAATACAAATAAATTAGAGCTAAGTTATAAAAATATCCATATTTTATTATATATTTATTATAGACATAAATATAATTGATTATGTTCTAATAAGCATTTAAAATTCAGTATCTTTTTGTGATATTTCTTAAGATTGAATGGAATATAAACTTTAAAGTAGTGAAACAAAGTTTTTTGTTTGTATGTTTTTAGTCAGATAATTCAAAATTTTAGAATCAATATGTTTCAACTTGGTAAAAAATATTTTAAAAAGAAATTTCCTCCTCGATGTTAATATCTTCTGTATTTACCTGCAAATGTTTAAATCAGTTGGCTGTGCATTTCTTTCTGGATCATATTAGTATTAAATTAAATATTAATAGTTTTAACATATTCAGTAAAAATTCCTTTTAATTAATTCCATTTACACGTAATAGATTCTTATCTTGAGAAAGTAGCATTTAAAATGTTTACTTACTTTTTTTATTACAATAATAAAAATAAAAATTATTCATAAATTTCGATTTTTTAAAAAATATTTTCCGAAAAATTCAAATATTCAGCTTTTGAAATTATTCAGGAAGTCTTTAAAAAAATAAATAATCAAAATACGTAATAAGATTGGCAGGTTTTAGAATTTATGAGTTAACAACTGAGAATAGCTAAATTAAGAAGCCGCCAACTTTCGAATGGAAAATTCCATTGAAATAAATAAAACCGCGTTTTCAACTTAGCCAAACCATAGCAAACATGAACGTGTGAAAGGATTGCTTTGCTTGGCTCGCGATAGTTTTCATTGTTTTCGTAGCTTATTTTTCTTTTCTTTTTTTTAAACAAAATTTGGGTATTTTTACAACTCGGTGCTGAACTCATTGGTGCCACCAGAGATCCATCAGACCGTCTCTAATCCTGATGGAAATATTTCCTCCTCTTGATTCATTGATTAAACCAATGATGGCACATCGGTTCTATCTCAATTCACTTTATATATTTAAGTATACAGTTAATTTATTAATATTTATTTGTGTTTTGACATTTTAAAAAATCTAGTGCTGTGGCTGCATTAGACAATTTTCACTTTGAGTACTTAGTGTAACTATATATGATAAATAAAAGAGTTAGGGTCATTTTCATTCACATACGGTGTTTTTGTATAGATAATCAATGTCGAAGTTGACAAAAACATATATGAAAGTTAACCTAAATCAATAGTGCACATAATGACTTTTTGCAATAAACCGGCGATACTATTTAAAAATATTAATTACCATGTTTTTTCACTCATCTAATCTATTAAATTTATGCATATCTCGTCACGAACCATTTTTTCAAGGATTATATTTTCAGCCTTTCAGTCAGTTCCTTAATTCATCGATTGAATCACTGATGGCTTAGCAGTTCTATCGGTTATTGGACCTGATGGTTCTGCTGGATATAACCTCAGTTTAATATAATTTTTAAGTTCAGTAGGAAACTAAAATATATATTTCTATTAGAATTCATAACACATATATATATATATATATATATATATATATATATATATATATATATATATATATATATATATAGCGTTTTTACCTTTTCAGTAGCATAAATAAATAACAACATTAATAATAACAAAATATCAGTTATAACAATATTGAAACTGAGCGCCGTTATAGAACACTCCTACTTCAATATTTTTCTAAATGCTTGCAGGTCAGAGATGGCGCGAACTCTCGGCCAATCAGATTGCAGTATTCTTATTATCAAGTTGGCATTTGCCACAGCTCAGTGCACAACTTCTGTATCTGTATTACTTAGTTTCGGTCCGGTGTTTACTGATTTATTGTATTTTAAATAGTGAAAAGTGTTATAAATGTGATCAAATCTATTTGTTTGAATTTATTAAATATTAAATTACTTTATTATTCAAATCAGTTTCGAAATCTGCCTGTTTAAAAAAAAAACACGACGGATAGTGAACTTGAAGAAAGAAAGCCTCATTAGATCTGCCAGCTGTGAGTTATGAATTTTATTTTATAGTGCATGGTATTTTTTAATCATTTTGTTTATGGAAATATTTTATTTTTTTAACTCATTTAACGATTATATCTCTCATAATAGCCGTTTCTTAAATAAGTAATTTAAAATTAAAATAACAAAAAAAATATAATGTTTACTTACAATGCTCTTAAACTAAAATATATATTCATCGATCTTTTACATATAATAAGATCTTTTTCTATTTAAACAACATTTATAATTTACTACTTATCTCAAATATTTTATTAAATCGAATAAAATGTATATAGTTCTGGAATTTGAATGTATGTATGTTATGTTTTATTTGCCATTAAAAATCAAAATTTCTGATTTAATATATTGTAATCAGAATGCCTGGAAATAATATCAACTAGGTAAATAATGATGGCAAGTTTCTAAATTAAAGCGCTGAACTCAAAGATGGCAACGAACATGAATCAGAGAAATTCTGAACGAAACCATTGATGGAATCCAGCACATTTCTTTATGCATCGATTAAATCACTGATGGCACAGCAGTTCTATTGACGTTTTGGTCAAACATAAAAGGGAAAATATTCACTAGGATTTAACTTCATTATAAGCTCAATGTTGTTAATTCTCAATTTATGTTACTTATTTGTAGTCATTTAACTTTCTATCATATTCAATTTCTATCTATTCTGGGGGTCGGGAGACTTTTCTGGTGCACTCCCAGCCTGCTATAACTATACCTGTTCACGGTCTACACTTGATTAATTAATTACTTAAGGGAGAAAAATTGGCGGTTGAGCGTGATATCGGTCAAATCACCTGTCTGCACAACCATTGACCAAGAAAGAGTGCCATATGTAAGGAAATGCTGTTTCTTGGCCAACTGTTGTGCAAAGGTGGTGATTTGGCCAAGATCACGCTAAACTGAATCGCCCAACTCAACTTAAGTACATACTTTTTAGAGGCTGGGTGTGCCGCAGGAGGGTTTCCCGACACCAGGATCGATAGATATTTAATAAAATAGGTATGTAAATATAAAAAATCTGGTGCAATGCGCGCTTCACACAACTTTCACTTACCATCCTCAGAGTAGATTGGTATTTTGTTACAAGAAGTCGATGTAAAACGATGGTATAACTTAAAAAAAGAAAACAATTAATCACCTTGTTTTTCTCAGCTGTAAAAACAGCTGACTAATCAGATGAAGATATGAAAATAAAACAATTAGCTAGATTTATTAGACTTATCCAAGATGCTCAACGTTTCCGAATAAAAGTCATTCAAGTTTCTAATGTGAATCCTACAATTAATAGCTTTATTCTATTTCTGTGCATTATGCATCAAATATTTGTATCTTAATATATTTCTCTAAGCTGTGTTACCTTACCTTCCTTCTAGTCAGCGGATAGGTATGTGGGCCGTTACCCTCTCTAAAAATTGTTAAAGAAAATAAAACGATGTAGTCCTAACGGTTTGCCAAAAATTCTTCTTCTTCCTCTTTCTCTTGTTCTTGTGCTTTTCAGCGTCGTGATTCCGAAAATCCAAGTAATATTATTTTTTTTAAATTTTGGTCCTATATATTCAGATTGTCCCTTAAGTAGAGGGAAATTTTTATAGAAGTGATAGCAGATCTCAAGATTTACAAAAAAGTTCATATAAACAATTGCCCAATTTCCATCAGAAAAGTACACAATTTAAGAATTATGTTTTTTAAACGAATCAATTTGTTTTTCTTTCCCTGACTTCATAAATTACCCCATCCCAGATTTCTGATGCGTACATCAATGTCCTACTAACAGAATTAAATACTTACAGCTTTTTGGATAGTACTATCTCTTCGTTTTCCATAAATTGGCACTAAATCAAATTCAAGCCCACTTTGGCTTTCTGTAATTTTTCTGCTAGGTATTTGGACATTAAGAAAATAATCATCAGAGTGAAATCACCATTTCCATATATATTTGAGGAATGCCTGTAAAATTATATTTTATAATATTTGTAACTTTTGGAGATAATCAGTTTCTTATAAAAGCAATCTTTTCATAATCTATCGAAAACTCAGTTTTGGTCCAATAGCAAGCTGTTCGTTTCTTCATTAGATGAGGTATATTGATTTATCAAGGATTCTAAATCTTTTAATATCTCCGTACAGGTTCCAGCCAGCTAAGAAGCGACCTCGGGCGACAAATAAGATTAGTAACATGAACCGCTGTAAGCTGATTACAGATCAAATGTTTGCTTTGAAGGTTAGGGATCTCTTATTGTGGAGGATTACATATCGACGGCCACGCTGCAAAAGCCTGTAAGAACAATTTTCAGGAGGCGAAAAGAACTGCGTAATCTTTGTCGGTTCAATATTTCTTGCTGGCCTAAGACAAATATGAAATGCTCTGTCCTACTTTTTTAATTGTATTTCTGCCAAATAATGTTTTAGAGTCATTTTTATAACTTACAGGAATTTACTTATTTTGGAAAAGAGGTATTATTTAGGTAAAAACAAATAACTTTATATTAGTAACACCCATAACATCGTTATTAATGATCAATTCATGTCAGTTTCAAATATGTAGAGAAACGATACTTTGAATGAAAATTTGTAAAATATTTGACTGGAAAGCAAGTATTTGATCACACGCGTCATTCACTTTTTCGTTCCTCACTTTAGGGAAGGATAGGATGATGTGCATGCTCTCCATTTTTCAGTGGTCCAAGAAAGTTTTGTTATTAACGTATTCAACTTCACATGAACATGGCTTGATTCAGAGTGGGTGACCCTGTCAATAAATGGACTAGGCAGTTAAGGAGCCTCAGATACCTTGCTACGATGACTATTTATAAAGGCGTGGTCTTAGGTATCTTAGAGTACGTGGAGCAGAAACCTCACACAGCAGCAGAAGAGGAGACTACATTCGGAGGTTGACTTTGCTGAGGGTCACGAAGACATACATGGTGTAGGTTGATGTCACATGAAGCAGCACAGGTTTTGACCTCAGCGATGCCCCTGGATCTTGTCCTCAGGGAGGATGTATTGTAGTACGTCGTTAAGAGGCAGGGAATAGAAGCGCTTCCCGAGGGACTCCAGCAGGAGGTCAGTAAGAACACCAAACAGTGGAAGAAGATCGTTAGGGAGGACTCCGCTTATGGAATCCCGGACTACTGGGCCTAGCAGATTCTGACAGGCCAAGGAGGATTCCGCGGGTATAGCCACGTGAGAATGAGCCATAAGAAGAAGGTAGGTGAGGACTGGACGGATACGGCAGACCAGGAGGCCTGAACGGTATGTAGACTAGGCCGGTTGCAGAGTGCCAGAAGGACTTCTTAAGATAACTTCTACAAAAAGATGAGGAAAAAGTAGCCTTAAAATATTGAGCCGTTTGGAGTGACCTACACCCCGAAATTGTCAAAATAACGAGATTATATAGGCCAAGCAGCCCTTTATTTTTGTAGGCCAATTTTTATTTTTTTTTAATCGATTTTGTAATCAAATTATCTTACCAACCAAGTTGAAAGCTAATGTGTATTTACGACTTTTTAGTACCTAATTAAATAGACAAAGTTTGTCGACCTCCAGATTGAAAACGCCCTAATTCCGAGAATTTTCGTAAATAAAATATTTGTAGGCACGGGCGGATCTACGAGAGAGGGAGGAATTTCGGGCTGTAGCCCCCCCAAAATGGTAAAATGCAACCATGATTTTTGGAAACAAATATTAGAATATTATCTCTTAAATTATTATTGTTCATTTAATCACATTTAAAAGGACTTTAGGAATCACTTAAACACCATTTCGTGTAGGTAGTTAGTTTATTTCTTTTTTTCCAAAGTAATTATCGTTATTTTTATGGAAAAAAAAATTAAATCGTGGATCCGCTAGTGTTTGTAGGCTACAATAAGATGAAGCAATTTACGAAGTTCCAGCCGGATGTTAATAATTTGCTAAAAAGAGGTTTGTACTATGGACTCATAGCTCTATATAAAAAGCTGTAAGTATTTTAATTCGGTTAATTGGGCAGTGATGTACGGAGCACAAACCTGGGATGCAGTAATTTAGGAAGCCGGGGAAAGACTACTAAGATTTAAAAAAAAAAAATTTAACCTACCAAAATATACATCAACACATTTTATTCACTTTAGGGATAAAATAGACCCGTTATTTATTTTCACGCTCAGACTCCATTTAGATTAAATCATTAAAATTTTGAATCGCATAAATATCCAAATATATTAGCACTAGAGATAATTCAGAAAGAAAACGCATGTTTTAAGGACATACTTAATCTGGCAGATAACAATGTAACTTAATGTCTTTAATACCAGACGAATGTCACTTCATTGTTCATTATAATTATTCTCAATGGATTAAATTTCTGAGAATAAAATTTACTTTCCTTCCTTTTTTCTATCGAAAACTCGAATGATTAATATTGCTTTATGATATAATGATTGGTAGACTTTTTACTGTTGAATAAGGCCACGATTAAAGTGACCATGGTTACAGTTAAATAAATAATAATACATTTGAAGTGTAAAAGGAACATTTTCATTTCCATTATAAATTATTACTGAGCCAGAAATCGGTTTCATAAGGAACATTACGACGACCATCTGGTTTTGGCATAAGAAGGAACACGGCCAGAGACGCGATAAACAGTTAGTAAGCTAACGGTTCGGGCCAAATAGGGCCACCTTTATGGCGGCACATTATTTAAGTTATAATTTTGTTTTTATTAAAAGACCTAGATCAGGAAGTTTATTGCTAATCCTGAAGGCATTAGAGGGCAGCGGCAAATGGGGCTGCCAATCAAGAACATCCGTCTCATTTTCTGTCTTGAAGAAGATAGTGTATCACTTGGCATTTCACAAAAATCAGTATGGTCAAGAAGAATCGAGAGATACCCAGAAAAATTCCTTTTTTAGTTTACTATTTTGAAGAAAAACATATACCTGAAAAAATAACCATAATAAATGAAGCATTACAGTAACCAGTTATTATTTTGCTTCCTCACTACTAAAGAAGTGAAACATTTTTTTTTTACTTTTAAGATTTTAGTCAAAATCCTATTTTGTATTAAAGCCGTAATTTTATTTTTCTAATGAACTCATTAAGTTGATTGCGTCCTTCATGATCTTGCTCTATTATTTTATTATTTTAGTAATGTTTCTTACCAACTCCTCGATGTATTTCTTCCTTTCTTTGCTAAAACACTTACACGATATCACCAGATGTAGTGGGCCCTCGATTTCTTTACCTATCTCACAATCTGGTATGACCTTTATTGTCATTATGTTTAAGAATTTATTTGTATTTCCATAGTTGGTTTTCAGTCTAATTAAATATCTTACCTCACTTCATTCCAAACATATTTCAATATAGGTGTACCAAGGTTTTAAGGTGATTTTTTGAGAGTGGTTTCTTCCTTTGCTGTGAGAGTCCTAGTCATATTAATTCTGCCATTTGTTGATAATTCTTTTACTTAGTGAACGCAATTAAAAAAAGTCTCAGGAGTTTACATTATACGTAAAAATTATGAATGATAATTAAAGTAATCAACATAATTATTGTAAAACGAACAATATAATACTTAATATAAAAATAAACTTTTTTTTTATTCTATATTAAATTTACAATTGTACATTTAATATACATTCAGCAAATGTGATACAGAGAAATACATGACATGACAAGGCTTGTACAGAATCTATCCACTGGTAGCACTCTAATAAAATTTCTAAATTAGGAGATCACGATAGGAAGCAAGGTCAGAAAGGAGAGGATTACGATGGTTCTGAAGTTTATAATGGAATGATAGGTATCTGGATTGGGCCAAATCGGAAACATATGGAACATTCAGGTCATTGTCAATTTCATTTGTTACAAAGTAAGGCGCATTAAGGATTTTACGAAGGATTTTGGATTGTAAAGATACGAGAGGAATTCGATGGTTTAGTGGAGCCCCAATGCTCAACTCCGCAAGTCCAAATAGGTCTTATTATGATCATGTATGATTTTTTTTAAATTAATTGAAAGGTTAAAGCCTTTATCTAGTAAGAGCTGAAGTAGTTGGACACGTCGAGCGGTTTCTTGTCGTTTCAGTCTGGTATGAGGATTCCAAGTGAGACGTTTGTCCAGGTGGAGTCCTAGGTATCAAAAATAAACTTGAATATATATGATTATATATCAGTTTTTTTTCGTATGGGTATGTTTGAAAATATTTTAAAAACCGACTAAATATATTACATATTTTTATTTTTATATAAAAGTTTGAGTGAGGTGTAGTCTCATATCTTGGATACTTTAAATTTGTCGCGGAAATATAATAAAATCTTCGTGTATAAGGTACACAAATGAATGAATAATGTGTTACTATTTTCTTAATGATTTTAGTTTTCATATTTTATACTTTCATATAGTTTAATTGTTACTTATTTTTTTACTTCGAAATATTGGAGGACGGACAAGATATTCTCGCCCCATCTCTATTATTTTTAAGGGGGCAGGTGTTTAGCCCCTCCCCATCATGAAGAGATGACAGTGAATCTAAAACTATTACGAAGTTTAGACATTTTGAAGGCGCGCAGTGTATACTATAGCGCGCAGCGAACTACCTAATATTTATGTTACAGTGATCACAAAGGTCCATTTCGTTTACTTTTTTTCTCTCCTGAAAATGTCCGATGAACCACCATTCTTCAGGGATTATTTAAACTTGGTTTTATATGATTTTATTTATTATCATAATTTTTTTTTGTTTATTGATAAATATTACAATCTGTCTCAATAAAGGACATAATTAAAATTATATACAATGAACAGTGAATCTTACCTAACCTATATTACTAATAAACGAACATATCTTATTGAAAAGACTATTTATTTATTTATATTTTCTCAGTCAGGATTCTATTGGATTCCATTCATATTAACTTATATTAACCGGAATTTCTCATAACAGGACATCGACAATGATTTAGTAATTTATTTATTTATAATAAAATAAAATACAATGATTTGTATTTTATAAACTGACTGAATGCAAAAACCTTAATTAATTAACGGAAAGAAGCTATATATTTTTTTATATTATGATCTCTGTGTAGCATGTTTTTTTAAGACGATTAATTAACCTCCATCAAATATTTTGTTCAAAATTCTAACTTTATTTATTTAAAAGGTTGATTTAAATTATGTGTGTGAAATCATGAAATGATTCTCGAAATCGACAAAATTATTTTTGATTTTATCTGCCAAGCTTGAATCAAAATCAGCTGTATTTTTAAGGGATCTTCATAAGGTATTTAAATTGATGTGTTCAATTACACCAAACTTAGTGTGAATACGTTGTTGGAATATTGTGCATAGGTATTAGTAATTGTGTAATGTACATCAAATACTTTTTTTATACATGCATATAGTCCGCGTACAGACTCCTTTCTTATCATATTATTAAGATCTGTCTAACAATTTTTTTATCTTTAAAACTTCTCAGAAATGAGGCGTTTTCTCATTAAATTAGTTAATTTAATAAGGTAATAGAAACTCATGAATATCCATTTGCTTTCTCAAAATTGAAAAAAAAGTAATCTTACAAAAATATTGATCCATTTAATCTCAATATTTTGACATTTTGGGGGTGAAGGTTACGCCAAATGGCACACTAATTTTGTAGGCCATCATATTATCTTACGATTCAAATGGGTGTTCATGAGTTTTTGGTGCCTTATTACGTAGACAAAGTTTAATAATTTCTAGGTTGAAACGCAGGCTGTTACATGAAGTTCAGTTGTATTTAGCTGTAACAAAATAAAAAATCGGCGTGACCAGGTTTAGAATAGGACACACGAACCTAACCCATGTACATCTCATCACTAAGCAGCCACCACCAAATTGTCAGCACTGCAATAGCCTTCTCACAGTCAACCATATTTTCCAAGAATGCACTTATTATTCCTCAAGCCTAAATCGATTATCTCTAAAACCGGATATATCAGTAGTATTAAGCAGCGACGAATCAAATATAAAAGCAGTGATAAAATTTCTTAAAATACATAGAATATTGAATAAAATATAAAAATAAATATAATTTTTATTTTATTGTTCTGTCTTTTTTATATTTATTTTAATATATTTCATTTTTTGTATGTTTTTGAATATCTTTTTCATTTATTACTCTGTCAATTAATAATTATTAATTCTCCTCTATAGAGTATACAAATATAACTGGCTCACAGGCGTTGATGACCCTAGGATTTTACGCCTTAAAGCCTAAATAACCAAACAAACAAACAAATAAAAAGCTGTAGACTCGTCGGATTTGGATCCATATGTTCGTCTTTTTTAGACGGATAATAATTTGTTAAAATGGGTCTATACCGCAGTCTGTTTATATATATATATATATATATATATATATATATATATATGTGTTTACCTTTTTGCTTCCTCACTGCCGAAGGTAGGGAAGCATTGTGTTAAAAAATTTTTTTTGCTCAGAATCGAAAATTTTCACTCGCGTTTTACGTTTCAGACATCAAGGATCAAATTTGGTTCGGTGTCTGTCTGTCTGTCTGTCTGTAGTCAAATCGATGTGACGGGCATATCACCTAGTACCATTCATCCAATCTTCATGAAATTTTCAGGGATTATGCTGATTGGTGCCTAGATGGTCCCATATCAATTTTATCAATTTCCATCCAGCACTTCCGCTTACGCACGCGCAAACGTATATTTTTAGATATGCCAATATTTCAGAAAGGGCTCGTTCGATTTGGCTCAAAGTTAGATAAAAGGTAGACTTTGGTGAAAAAATAATGTAGTGCCAATTTCATTGAATTGTGTCCAACACTTTCTCTTATATGTGCAATAGTAGTCCGCCGTCCGCCGTCCGCGCATTTTTTCTGAAACTACTAGACCGATTTTTTTCGAATTTGGATATAAAATCAGAGGTCACCCGAGGATCATCCTCCTTCAACGACGTTACTATTCGCCTTCTAGTTTCAAAATGGCGGCCGAAAAACCAGCGTTGCTATAGACTGTAGCGCCTAAACGAATGTACTGATTTTGATGAAACTTCGCTAAAGTCATTTTCTCTACGCCCTCTAAATTTATCTATACTACATACTTCAACGAAAAGAAGCTCAGAAAAAGTTACGAGGGATGGTAAAATTAAATTCCGAATAACTCAAGAAGTATACACATTTATGTCAATATTGTATTGTATTTTATGTCAATATCAATATGGTTTTTTAGAAGTTTAGGGAATTTCCTAAAAAACAAAAAAAAAAATCGTCAAAATCGGACAATTAGGAGCAAAGATATGGTCTCTAGTTTTTTTTTTAGATGTGCTATTGCAAAAGGTTTATCTTTTTTTTGATTTTTGAATGTGTTACTGAAGTAATGCTATTTTTTAAAGCATATTACTAATGATTAAAAAAAATTTTAGTCCAATAATTAGAATCACCTTTTATTTATTTTTCTTTATAACTAGGAATTTAATGTTACTTTATATGTATAATTGTTTGGAAATAATATACCAAAGAGAAATAATTTGCAGTGGTTTTTTTCAAATTAATTATCGTTATATATACATATATATATATATATATATATATATATATATATATATATATATATATATATATATATATATATATATATATAAATCTTTCGTGCTGAAGCCCCTCCTCCAAAATTAAATCTTGAATTCGGTAATGTATATACTATTATTAGAGCATAAGTTCGTATGTAATAATTTTCAACTTTAATTCTATGTGTATTAAAGGTGATATTTTGTAGTCTGCAACTGATATAAGTAGTCTGCTACTATGGAAAATAGCAGATGAAAATAAAATATGAAATTATTCTAATAAAGCATAAAGAAATATTGAGTTTTTATGCACTCTTGTAAAACAATAAATAAATTTATACATAAGACCTTTTGAACTAACAGTATTGAAATTCATGTTTAGTATGCATTTTTTTTTATTTATTTATTTTTTTATTAAGCATGATCAGGTATGGAATATTCAAATACGACCCTCTTTTGTTGAATGTTGAAGGGTAACTGTAATTGGCTATTCCGATTCTGCTTTTCTCAGAGATTTTATTCTCATACGAAAAATTTTATACCTTGTAATATACAACGGAAACGGTGAGGAAGCTATACTGACCTTACTTGGCAGACGTTTTTTATTTGTAAACCTTTCATCTTTTACCATTGTCATAGCCAGACACTTACAACAAGTATTAAAAATATCCATCCACAGTTGTGTCCAGTTACGATAAGTTTTAGCCTGTAATTGTCGTAGGGAATATCTAGCCAGAAGTAAGGGACATCCAAAGACAGAGCCCGAAGGTCGGGATAATTACTGCAAGACAAGGAGGATGGCACAAAGGACCAGCTAGGCCTAAATATCTCTTTAACTATTCAACTGCGAACGGGAGTGGTGGGGGGGGGGCGCCCTCTACTGTAGGCGGATTTCTCTGGAACAATAGCTCTTCCAGATTGGGTAGCCGACACTCCAGGAATTTAACACCCAGGCATTTCTTGACCAGGAATCCACTTTGAATTCAATTAATCATACTATAAAAAAAACGCATACAGTTATATTTGAAAAAGATCCACATTCATGAAATACAGACTTTTCAGTCAGAAAATTTTAGAACTATAATTACTAAAGATCCATGGTTTTATTACAAGTATGAAAAAGTCCGTTAAATGCCACCAGTTAACGAACACACTGCTACACAGTAGCGGACTTATGGTTTAATTGTTGAGGGAGGGGTTTCAGCCATTTTTTTTTAATTGTATACGGGCTGTCTCGTAAGTTGAGGGAAATTTTTGTAAGAGTGATAGCAGACCTTAACAGTTACAAAAAAGTTCATATAAACAATGGACCATTTTTTAACAGGAAAGTATGAAATCCAAGTTTTGTGTTTTATTTTTTAAAGTAAGTCATGTTTTTTATAGAATATGAAGCGATAACTGAAGAAATATTTTATTTAAGTAATTAATCTAGACAAAATATGCTTCAAATGATAGTAGAGTTTGTCATTGTTTAAACCATTTAAAGAGAGATTTTGAGCGAATAATATAATTTTATGAGAAATCATAATTTTTTTTTTAAAACTTAATTATTGAAAAATATTACAATCTGTCTCAAAGGACATTTATAATAGTGTTCAGAGATCACATTCACATTCTATGTACAATAAATAAAATAAATTATACAGAAAAATAATCTATATACAATAAATAAGAATAAAATAACCTAAAAATAAGTAAATATAAATAACACATACAAACCTATATACACTATTTACAATCTGGTGAGAGAACTCCGAGCCAGACTTGTCCCTCCATCTTTGGAGAGAAAAGCATGATTCAGCAAGCAGGAAATCCCTGCACTTCTCTCTCAACCGCGTCACTGGGGCTAAACCCAGTGGAGACTGGAAGTGGGTGTCAGGTGATACATTGATTTAGTTTAGTTAGATATGCTCAGTATAGTGTTATCACGTGGTTTCTAGTAAGCGGAACTTGCCGATGACTTGGCTCTCGGTAGAGATCAGCTTCAGAGCTCCTCGAATCACCGCGGCTGTTTCCAAATTGGAATAAATAAATTATTCGCGATTTTTTTTTTATCATCATTCAACTAAACTACAGATACTTCAATAAAAACTCGTTTTATAAGCTTTGAGGCCATATTAATTAAGTTTGGCTTTATTTGGAAAAAAATTGAGATTCACCTCAAGTTGTGTAAAAAAAAAAATGATGTGATTTTTTATCCTTTTCTAAAAAAGTTTCTGTTTTTTTCATAAAATATTACCACCATTAATTGTTGTAAAGTTTTTATTTCTTGTTTTCCATGATTTAGGCTGTAGTTCCCTAAATGCGGAAGGTTTTAGCGCCTCCTCCTTCCCTGCAGATCCGCCAGTGCTACTAGAAAAAAATCTGGTGTGTCCACTCACACGACTTTCCTACCTATTTCAAAAAGTTTTTATATCTTTACATATGTTCATGAAGAATCATAAAAGAATTGAACTAGATATATTTTCCTGAAAATTGATCAAACATAAGATTTGAGTACGGTTTATTTGATAAACTAAAGCAATGTAAACCGGCTTAAGATAGATCAGTGTAAAAATTTCTGTTGAAAGTATAGGAAATAGGTTGTGTGTATGCGGGCAACAGATTCTCTTACTTTCACTTAGTCATCTTTATTCTCTCATTCACCCCTTTCTGTCACCAGGATATAAAACCGTAATCTTACATTGGAAATTGAATAGCTGTAACTTCGTTAATAGTTGTCCAAAATGAACGATTTTTATATGGCTTTGTAGAGAATTTTATTACCTTTTAAACGACACGCTTAGGGAGTATAACATTTTTCTTTTCTTTATAAATTTTTTCCTGATTTTTTTGTGGAATTTAGTCTATATACGAAAATTGGGAAAACAATGATTAGAACATTATAGGGAAGTTTCATCAAAATCGTTAGAGCCGTTTTTGCGCTACAGTCTATAGAAAAACATGTTTTTCATTTATTGCGCGCAAGCTATTGCGCATGGAGCACCGAATTTCTGTCACACCCATTGGTAGTCAAAACCCTACAAAGTAAAAAAAGAAGCTACAAAATCGGTTCGGTAGTTGCCGAGAAAATCTTGGCACAGACAGACAGACAGACCAATGGCTAAAAATGTGTTTTTCGGACTCAGGAGGCTCTGAAACGTATAGATCCGTCGAAAACCGCATGTCGGAAATTTGACCCGATTGCAATACTTTCCTTAAATAGTATATGTAGGAAAGTAGAAACAGTTGACATGGCCGATAACACTCACAGGAGGCTCAAAAAAAGCTGGGCAAGGGATCTTCTCATTTAGCTGAAAATATGGCCAAAAGAGGAAGAGATGCCGCTAGGCACTCCTCTTTTATACCTATCCCAATTTAATGTCTTATTACTATTCTTCTTCCCGACAGCAAACTCATTTGTTTTGTTTTTTCTATTTCTGACAAGTATTAATGACGAAATAAAAAATAGTTATATATCAAATATTTTTAGCATGTCATACTACTTTCCTTACCACTTCGGATAATAAAAGGTGTTTGCTAATATTGGCCTGTTTAGGATTTTTTTTTCTGTGAAAAAATATAGAAAATAATTTAGATTGCTTTAGTTGATTTAAATGTTTCCACTATTCAAAAAAACTAAAACAAAGGAGATCGGATTTTCAGTGGAACCTGCGCTGAACATTTATATCGCTAAATATCCTCTCCAAATTGTCCAATTACAATGATTTTTTTTTTCAGTTTAGACAATTTGAAAACTGTTGAAGTTTTTGCTTATAAAAGTCACAAAAAAATTATAATTTTAGTCGCAAATCTAATTTTGTATTCATCGTAATATTTTCCAGCTTCTTTTCGGAGAAGTATGTTATATACATGAAATGAAAAGGGCTTAAAGGAAAGCCCTTAATTTAGGTAATTTCAAAACCTTGCAGCGCTACAGACTAGAGCGGCAGAAGGGTTTTGGTCGTCATTTCGGATATGACTATTTTTTTTTTTTTGGGATTTTCGGATTTATCTTGAAACGTATAACCACAAATTTTGAGGTGACTTGCTGCCCTATAGTTTCCTTTAATAACATCCCACTTATCCCTGTGGAACAAATCCGATACCTAGGACTCCAGCTGGACAAACGTCTCACTTGGAATCCTCATACAAGACTGAAACGACAAGAAACTGCTCGTCGTTTCCGCTTACTCCATCATTTATTGGACAAACGCTCTAAACTTCCAATTAATTACAAACGACTCATATACATTACTATAATAAGACCTATTTGGACTTATGGAGTTGAGCTATGGGGCTCCACTAAACCGTCAAATTCCTCTCGTATCCAATCTTTACAATCCAAAATCCTTCGTAAAATTCTCAATGCTCCTTACTTTATCACAAATAAAATAATCCATAAAGACCTTAATGATTCATATGTTTCCGATTTGGCCCAATCCAGATACCTATCCTTTCATAATAAACTTCATAACCATCCGAATCCTCTTGTTTCTAACCTTCTAACCTTGCTTCCTCTTCGACAACCTTCCGAGGCGTCTGAAAAGAAAATGGCCTCGTGATCTCCTCATGTAGACAAATTATTAGAGTGCTACCAATTGGTAGTTTCGCAACAAGCGTGTTTCATGTGATTATATTCCTCTGTATACATTTACTTGATGTATTCATAGTAATGCAGTTGTAAATATCATAATAAAAGTTAAAAAAAAAAATTGAGGAAGTTAATGTTTATCTTAGAGGAATACTAATTTTCTTTATTGAAAATAACAAACTAAAAAGAAAAAAGAAATAGATAGGAGTTCAAAACTTCTCTACCTCATTGACTTGAATTTCAATTAAGTTTCAAGTTTAATCAGAATGTTTAATAAATCACAAGTTGCTGATCTAATTCTAGATAAGAAAAAAGTACTCACCTAGGTTTTTTTTTGTAGTATCTACAATTTTTCTAAAACGATAATAAGAAGAAAAATTATATTCTTATTGCTGTTTAGAAAAAAAAATATTACTTTAATTTTTTTTGTTCCTGGGTACGTTTACATGTGCAGATAAATAATATTTTTTTTTAATAAATGAAATTAGCTCTCACGGCGTTTTGTTATCTTGAAAAATTATTTACAGTTCATTGGTCAAATCTATTTAACTTCAGATTCGACATAATCTATGGCAATAGTGAATAAAATGTTTTGTAGGTGCAAACTGCGCTATCTAGGTGTTCCGGGTGTAAATAAATTGTTTTGGTGCTAGGTTTTCCTGCCCTTTATTGCCTCGTAACCGTGCTTTATTAGCTTTTTATTTCTTCCGATATTTCAAATAAATTTATGAATCCGTTACTATTTTATGCTTTCCTACATCTATTGTATTTTGATGTAACGTTTTTGCGTAATCGAGTTTAGATATCATTTAAAATAATGATTGAACTAGGTGAAAACACTGTTCATTTGTGCTGAAATCTTACCACACATGATATATTTACAAAACCTTACATTATAAATTTATTCTGACTGAGAAAATGATATTTTTTATTTTATTCTCTAAGTAGACTGTTTTCAACTAAAGAATTGTTAAGATTTTCAGTAGATTGCCAAGATTGTTGAATCACAACGATGTTTTATATGCTTACAATTTATCACTTCATATGTTAAATCTTTGGAATAAAGGTTCAATTAAACAAACTACGGGAACAATTTCTAAGGAAAAGCTAATTAAACAACGATGCATGCATTATCAAACAGTACATTATCCTATTATATTATACGACTTTTAAAAATGTAAAATTTATCAACAAGATATTTTGAATATATTGTATATCCATGCCTTGCCATTATATATCTAATTTATTTATAATACGTAAGTTTTATTCACCTCTTTGTATTTATTTATTAGTTGATAAAATACTATTTTTTATACAATTTTATTTTTCTATTCTCTTGGTAATATGTTTTATTTCTCTTTCTTATTATCATATTATTATTATTATGATAACGTTGTTATCTTGTCTTTACGTAACTCTGACGAAGGCCTAAAACTTTGCCAATTACGTTGGCACAAAGAAAATAAATATTACTTAATATTACGAGAACCTTTCGTGAGAATCAACCTGAACTTTGGGCCGAAACTTAACCTCTACCAAGTCCCACTAGCCATATGACTTGTGATAACAAACCAATTTTTGTTCTATAATTGACACTTTAGTTGTGGAGGGAAACAAATTTCAATAATTATTGTTTTAACTTCATGTTCATCAGTGATTCACTAAATTTCAAACTTTTTCAATGGTTTTTAAAATTTCAAATCAAAAGCCATAGTTTGGAGACCTCTGTCTAGTGTTGCCCGAAATCGGTCTTGGTCTTGCAAAGTGCAAGACCAAGACCAACACCTCCTATCTGTTGCAAGACCAAGACCAAGTCTGGAAAAAAATTTATTTTTTGAATAAAAATTGAGGCAAAATAATTACTAATACTTGACAATTTTAGTTACTATATGTAATGAATTGGTGTAACCAATAAACTTTTGCATTTAACTCTTCTAAGTTTTCATTCAGACTTAGTTAGGTTTCTCATATCTAAAAAAATACAGTAAAATCTGTCTAGTAATCAGCTAATAGGTAAGTGCAAGACTGTTACGAGAGTCTTGCGCGAGACCAAGACTAGACCAAGAATGAGTTTGCAAGACCAAGACTCGTCTAGGTCTCGCATTTGGGCAACACTACCTCTGTCCCACATATACTACGGCCGTTTGGTGTATGAAAATAGAGATCACGACTGTGGTTAAACTGATTAATTTGTATATAATGGTGGACTATATATTTATTTCACATTTCCAACAACAGATATCCATTGAGAGTCACCCCAATAACAAAAAAGGTAGCAAAAAAACAGAGCAAATTGGTTAAAGATATCAAAAGGAGCCTACAAAAAGCAGCAGCGGTCAAAGAAGGAAGGACACGGATATGTTGATTAGAACCGCCCGGCTTCGGGTCAACTTTTTGTCCATCAGGTAGTCCTCTATTCAATTCACCAAGAATAATCCGGACTTAATATTTATTTTTACCCCCTATATTATTTATTTATTTTTTTACTTTAAATAATTTTGAATAAGTTTTTTTTTTTTTATTGGATGGCACACTGGTTCTGAATGAATTATAATAACGGAAAGAGCATTTTTCTCATAACAAAATATGTAAAATTATTTAAAATCCATATGTTATTGAACGGCTATGAATGCTAATATTTAGACTAAAAACTATGCATATATTAATCACGTTTAAAACTTTAAATATGTTTAGAATTTGATATTTCATTAATATTTATTTCATATTAGTGTTCTGGCAATGGCCAGATTCTCCACTAAAGTCATGAGTGACTATGGTTGTAGCGCCATTACTCAGCCTCCGCCAGCTTTTAATACCAGTGAAGTGGTTGAGGGAGAAGCGCTGGGATCTCCTGAAGACTCGCTTTCCCTCCACATGTGGGGGGACAAGTCTGGTTCGGAGTTTCCATGGCCGATTGTAAAAAGTGTAAATAGGTATGCCTGCGTCTAAGATGTTTATTTTTATTATTATTATTTTTTTAAAGAACATTTTAATTCTATTTTATTAAATTTTTAAAAATTTTATTATTACTATTATTATTATTTTCTTCTCTCGTTATGATATTTTATTTTGTTCTTATTTCGCTGTATATTAATTTGAAATTACCTTATTTATTTTTTGATTTTGTAAATATGGTGTGAATGTGCTGTGTGCTCTCTATAATAAGTGTCCTTTATTGAGACAGATTGTAATATTTATCAATAAACAAGTAATCTAATCTAAAAAAAAATATTTATTTCAGTCTTTTATTTCTGAGAGTTCATACGTACACAATTTGCTACCAGAGCTGCTAGCTTATCTTCTCGATATAGAAAATTGTATATTATGGAAGTAAAAACTTGTTTAGGAGCGTCTTGCACCTTTTTTGTGGACAGTGAGTTAGATTGAGCCGTCGATGTGTAACGCTCGGGCAAAGTCGACTGGAGTTGACTAATTGAAGTGTTTTTTTGCATACTGATTAAAATATCTCAAAAATAAACAACGGCCCTGCATATTGTTAGTGAAGGAAATGTTCATTATTTCATCCTCTTTCTAATGAGCTATTATTCGAAATTATATCTTAACGCAACACCGTATTAGATAGGTGAAAAAGAAAAAAATATTGTCGAAAACAAAATATAATAATAATAATAATAATAATAATGCTTTATTTATTCTGGGACGACTCCCTTTAGAATAATACAGAATGACAACAATGTGGACTGAGAAGCCTCAGAGATACATAAACAAGAATGTAGTTTAATTAAATAGTCAAAATAAAAAAATAATAAAAGAAATTATGAGTTACTTTCTAATTTCAATCAGTTAATAATAAAAAATAAAAAATTGAAAATAAACAGATTTAAAAATAATGAAGAACCATCTGATAATTTATATACATATTTACAGTAGTAACTATTTACCATTTTATGGGGACTGGATGGATAAGAAATGATTAAACAGGCGGGTTTTAAAGGTAGGAAGGGTTTTGGATTGATGGATTTGGGGGGGGGGGGAGGGGAGGGAGGGTGATGGAGAGTGTAGTCTGAAGCAAATACCTTATTATTATTTTTTTTTTTTGTAAGCAGAAGGCGCTTAAAAATCGACTCAAAGTACTTTACCCACTTTTTTCAAATCTTTAAAACTTAAACCCATAAGGACATACTCATAGCAGATATTCGGTATAGCCAAAGAGATGCACTTACAAAAATCTAAAACCTTCCAGCATAAATTATTATTATTAAACCTCCGATTTAAAAGATCAGGATCATGGAAATCTGCCAATGCACTTCCTTCATAGCATCAAATAATAATATATTGTATATTATAATCTTACATTAGGAATTTTCGACAAGGTTTTACCTTTGGCTATTCATCAAATAAATATTTTCATTCTATTTAAGTAAGTCTAGGACGCTGAATTTAGCACTGGATTGGTGGATTTGCTTGACTGAGAATTCCAGGTGAACCATAGTTGTGAATCGGTTGGTTCTGAAGAAATAAGTGATCAAGTTTTTTCGTTGAGATTTATAAAATCATATAAATTTATTACCATTATTTCTCAGACGTGATGAGTGACTATGGATGTTGAGATGAAATAGCACCATTACTCTCCGATAAAGCATAGCCGCCAGCCAACAATATGTATTGAGGACGCTGCTAGGATGTGCTGGGATGTCGGCTGTGTAAGCCTGCATGAGATCGGGTCTTGTAGTACCTCCATCATTCCAGGAAGGGAGATCAAAAGCATGATTTGTGCTTTTGAGTACAATGCCAGTGAGATAGGAAATTATTTTTTAACTAAGGAGATTGGATTTTAGATCTGACATATCCATAACATTTTTTAATTTAATTTTTAAAATGCATTTGAACATACTAATGAGAGTCCAAATGGGTCACACACTAATTACCCATCAAGATTTGCTGATTGGAACATCTAAAACAATTGTACGCAGTGCAACGTACCCATGATCTTCAAACTCTTAGTTACAAGACCTGATCAGAATGTAGTTTAATTATTACTTCAAACTCAGTATTTAAGACATCAGAAGTGTTTTACTTTGCTTTACAGCTAATTCCTTAAGAAGTATATTCAGTTTTGCGAAGAAAGCAGTGGATGAGAAAAATATCGATAGAACTAAAAAATAATTGATAATACATGATTTTATTTATTTTTTTAGCTTGTTTATTGAAAAATATTACAATCTGTCTCAAAACAAATTTATAATAGTGTTCAGAGATCACAGTCACACTCTATATACAATAAATAAAAATAAATTATGCAGAAAAATAATATATATACAATAAATAAGAATAAAATAACCTAAAAATAAATAAATAAAAATAACACATATACTATTTACAATCAGCTGAGAGAACTACGAGCCAGACTTGTCTTTCTAACTGTGGAGAGAAAAGCATGACTCCAGGAGATCCCTGCACTTTTCTCTCAACCGCGTCACTGGGGCTAAACCCAGTGGAGATTGAGCAAGAGTGCTTTAGCCTCACACACTCATGTCGATTGGAGAATCTGACCATTGCTAGAACTCCAATATTTACAAACTATAAAAGGTTGCGGGGTCACTGCCGTTTTAATCTTCTTGGAGGACTATAGGGATGGGTGGTGCAGGGATTCTGCAAAGAGATTTGGACTATATGTAAGGTTCTGGTGAAATTTGGAGAACTTTTTTTTGGATAAGGTCTAGGATCTGATATTAAGGTTATGAAGTAGGGTTTTGTAGGTTACATAGAAAGGATCATCGACTATTGTCCGAAGGACTTTGGAATGGAAGGATTGGATGCGTTTGATGTTAGAAAATGTTGCTGTTCCTCACAGGTTTTTTTAAATATATTAATTATTATTTTTGAACGATTTATAGTAAGTTACAATGAAACAAAATTTTCAATAATTTCAGTAAAAATTTCTTTAATGGGTTATCCGACGTTTCGACCGAAACACTTGTGGTTTATCATCAGGGCTCAGTTCTTGTATTTACATTATCAGATGAGAAGGTAGAATTTAATAAAGAAACCTGCGACGAACATGGGGAAAGAGAGTGTTGTCGAGAAACTGGTGTGTGTTGAGAAGAATCAACAAAACTTGGAAAATTATGTAGTGAATAGTTATAGCTTAACTTAGTAAAGCTTTTCTAATATGTATATTTTTGTTTTCTTTGTGATTTTATTATTTTTCTTTTTTCATCATCACATTCTCTATTTACATTTCCCTTTTTGACAATTATCATGATTATATGTTCGGCAAAACATCTGTTGTATATTGCTATAAAAAACTAATAAATGAATAAAAATACATTTTTTTTTATCATTTGTTTTTTGCAAAGACGGAGTATATCTTAGAAAAGGGGGAGTACAGAAACCGTTTTTGACATTCCGAACAACTGTGTCTTCTTGATTGAAAAGCTTGCTAAGGTTACGGTAAGGTGCATTTGAAACTGCGTCAACATATTTTATAAACAGTTTAATTCTTCTTTGGAATTCCTTTAAAAAATAATATGGATTTAAATTCTTATCGTATTACTATATATTAAATGACGCTTACTCTGACTAAATACCTTATATACAATAATCCGGGCGGTAGAAATTCGTAGATATTAACGCCGTGTTTATATAATATTGTTTAAAAGAGATAAAATATATTAATCTATGTTATGTAATAGTGTTTGTATTCTCTTTCATTCACACCTGTCCTGTATATGAAAATCAGGAAATGTATTGTTGATCTTGGGTTTAGTATTTTAGGTATGAGAAAGTAGTACTAGAGGTGGTTAGGTGAATCGAGATTCGAATCATAATACACAGAGAGAAATAAAATAGTAATATAAATCAGCATGGGTTATATATATATGAAGTGTGAAATTTTAAATTAAATATTTACATAGTATTAGGTAATTAAAAATAAAATAATAAAAAACTGTATATATATCAATAAAACAAATAGAAGGAATATAAACAAAATAGTAATGCAAATAAGCGTAGGTTATAAATATCCAAAGTGCGAAATGCTCGTGGAAGAGAAGATTCAGAAAGAAACCAGAAAAACTCAGGGAACAAAGCAACAATACTGGAAAATTTCCTTGAACAAACACGGTGAATTAGTCAATTCACCGATTCAGTAGCAATCGGTCGATACCCTAATTCCCTAGAAATCGAATCCTCGAAAGATCGGATCCTCCGATCCCGATCCCCGATTTCGACCTGGTCAAGGATATCAACATTGCTGTAGAACCTATGGAAAGTATTTAGAAAAGCTAGTCTACTGTTCTACATATCATGGGGGATAAATAGGACGGAGTCATTATAAAAAAAAATTTATTTGTGCCAACATTTCAACCCAAACATGTGTGTCATCATCAGGGCTGAAAATTTTAAAAAACAATCAGAGATATAATATTATACGACCGATAATAGTAAATAATAAACTATAGTGATTGATAAGACCTTGAAACTATAAAACTAAATACGACAACGTTAATGAAAGCCGGTAAAGAACTAGGACTCGAAATAAACGTGGATAAAACAAAATATATGGTTAGCTGCAAAAATGGCAATACTACTGGTGATATCGATATAGATGGTAATATATTTGAACAGGTAGATAAGTTTAGGTATCTAGGTTCTACGATAACTAGAAAAAACGAAATTGAAGAAGAAATTAAGGTTAGACTGAAGGCGGGAAATGCTTGTTATTTTTCTGTGACAAAACTACTTAGTTCGCGCCTCTTGTCCCGAAACTTAAAAATTAGAATCTATAAAACAATTATCTTGCCTGCAGTTATTTATGGGTGCGAAACTTGGCCGCTTACATTAAGGGATGAGCAGCGTCTTAAGGTTTTTGAAAATAAAGTATTGCGTAGAATATTCGGACCGAAGAAGGATGAGTTAACCGGAGAGTTCAGACGGTTACACAACGCCGAATTGCATGAACTGTATCCGAGTAATATAATTGAGATAATTTCTTCGCGGCGGATCAAATGGGCTTGTAAAGTTGTTGGGCTTAGTAATGAGAGAATTCCTAAAAGATTAATATTTACTGTGCCGAATGGTAAACGTCCGAGGGGTAGACCGAAGCGAAGGTGGGAAGATTGCATTAAAGCCGATCTGAAGGGACTGGGTTTGGACGGCGAACGATGGAGGGAGATGTGCAATAAGCGATGGGTGGTGTCGGCATCGAACCTTCGGGTTCGCTAAGCCTTTTTATTTATTATAGTGATTGATAGTACATGAATCTTAATTATTATTACAATACACAATATTAAAAATGAAATATGCAAAAAGTTATACAAACTAAAAATAATATATACAATCTATTTATAAAAAATTCTGATATTTTCCCTTACTAACCGTGGTTCGAGCACCTAAGGATTTCCTAGTTGTCCTTTTTCAGATAGCAACAGGTAGGCAAACATAGTCAGAGGGAGGGAGGTAACATTTCTGTTAGTAGAATGCAATAAATAAATATTGTAATAAATATTTAGTCAGCAAATTATTTACACTCTACCAACAGAAATGTTACCTCCCTTCCACTCTAACTATGTTTACCTACCTTTTGCTATCTGAAAAAGGACAACTGGGAAATTCTTACCCGATCTTTTCACTTACCTACCAAATGTGTCAGTACTTGAACACCCTCAGTGTTCAAACCACGGTTAGTAAGGGAAAATATTACAAATTTTCTATAAATAGATTGTATATATTATTTTTAGTTTGTATAACTTTTTACATATTTCATTTTTAATATTGTGTATTGTAATAATAGTTAAGATTCATATACCATCAATCACTATAGTTTATTATTTACCATTAACGGTCGTATAATATTATATCTCTGATTGTATTTTAAAATTTTCAACCCTGATGATGACCCACATGTTTGGATTGAAACGTTGGCATAAAAAAAAATTTTTAAAGACTGCGTCCTGAATATTTATCACCCATGATTATTCTGTTGTTTTTAGAAAAAAAAAGTGTATACTTATTGAATTATTCGGAAATCTAATTTTATCACTCCCCGTAACTTTTTAAAAATTTTTTTTTATGTTATGAAGCATGTTATACACCAAAATTTAAAGGGTTACATTGTATACGAAACAGGTCATTCGACTGCCAGCTGGAAAGGAAAGTACTTTTCGGTGAAATATGGCATATGCATAAACTTCATCGAGGGGAGGGCTTTAATTAAGTTTTATTAAAGTTTCATAAAATTTATATATATATATATATATATATATATATATATATATATATATATATATAGTAATTTTGAGAAGATTTTATGCCCATTTAATTTTTTTGTTGTTGTTTTTAGTGGTTACTTGCTATTTTTTAAATGAATGTATATAATGTTAGAATTTTTATATTTTAGTTTTTGGCCCGATTTTTATTTTCTTTTGTATTAATTCATCATTGTTATTCTAATGGGACTTAGTCCTAGAATAAAGTTCAATTTTCTATTCTATTATATATAGATCGAGAAAATAAAACCAAGCCTACCCAAAATGAAACTCTGGAACCACTACTAATATGTAGAGTTGTGTTATTTACTTACCAGAGAGTGTCTGCTATTTATCCGTTTTGGATTGAAAAAAAATATATATTTTTTGTAAGGACATCTTTTTTTTTTGATGAACTATAAATTTATTTGCCTATGTCGATATCGATTCAAATAAGTATGGGCATGTATTATGTTTCTTTCTAATTTTTGGTTTCAATGATTTGGAAAAAGGTCCTGTTGTACTTTTTGGTATTTATTTAAATTATTTTTAATTTTGTAACGTTTTGGCAGGAATTAGTGTTTAAAAACAATGTATTCTGTTTCTCACTCACAGTTAAATGGCAGCAACTAATGTGACTGTAAGTCGTATTACTGAAGTTTATTTTAAAATAAATTAAAGACAGTTATGTTACAAGATCATCTCATAACTTAATAATATATTTTTTAATGTTTTATAAAAATAAAACAATGATGGTTTAAACCAGTGCAGTATGAGCTGCCATAACGACCTGCACAGACTCTCGCGGCATCCAGTTAAGTTCCGCTCACTTGACCCTCGCAAGAATGCCGGCAAAATAAGTGCCTGGAGAAATAGCTCAAAACGTAATAAAAAAGACACTGGTAAGAGCATATAACGACACATTTTACTGTAAAAGTCATTATTAATTCCGTTATTTCTAAATAGTTCTAAGATTTCTCTTTCGCTAGGGATAAAAAGAAAAGTTGTTTCAAAACATCTTCAACTACCTAAGTATGATTTTGCATAATCTTTTCATAACTTCCTCACCTTAACACCCGGGCACAAACTATTTTTCACGTTTATTTTTCTCTTAAAACTTCAAGTTTATGCAAATCCACTTATAAGATCAGTTTTTCCCAACAAAATCAAAGGATTTAAAAAAAAAATTATAAACTTCGCAATTTTTTTTAATATTTAAAATGCATGATGTATAAGTATTTGTTGACAACTCTTTGATGATAATTTATTTCATGATTATCTTATTAATGTTAAGATGACTCATCTTCACAATTGCTGATTCTTTCTTCTGATAAACAATTAGTAACTGATAAGCTATATTTTCAATTTCTTTGTTATTACATTAATGTAATAGTTCCTGGTACAATCCCCTTTTATTAAATTCATAACATCCGCCTGAAAATTCGTAAACAGCATTATCTCACCGCAAACTACAATTATTTTATTTACTAAAATTCTTGGAATTGGGGTGCGTTTTCAGTTTGAATATCGCCAAATTTTGTCTATTTAAGTGCTACTATTTAGGTGCTAAAACTCGTGAATACCCATTTGTTTTCCACTTGAACCGTAAGATAATATGAGGACAAACTTGAAAAAAAAAATGGCCTTCTGAAATATTGAGCTGCTTGGCGTGACCTACAGCCCCAAAACGTCAAAATAACGAGGTCGTTTAGGCCAAACGGCCCAATATTTTTGTAAGACATCCTTTTTCTCGATTTGTGATCAAATTAGCTTACGATCCAAATGAAAATAAAGTGGGTATATACCAGTTTTAGTACCTAATCAAAATTTGCCAACCTCCAGATCACGGGCGGATCTACGGGGGGAGCTTTCGGGCTGAAGCCTCCCCCCCAAAATGGTAAAATATAGCCATGTTTTATCGAAAAAAATATTAAAAAAGTATCTCTTAAAGTATTATTGTTTGTGTAATTACATTTAAAAGGGCTTTAGGAATCACTTAAACACCATTTCATATAGGTAGTTAGTTTCTTTCTTTTTTTCCAAAGTAATTATCGTTATTTTTCTGAAAAAACAGCTTTCGGGCTGAAGCCCCCCCAAAATTTAATCCTGGATCTGCTAGTGCTCCAGATTGAAAACGCTCCAAATCCAAGAGTTTTCTTAAATAAAATAGTTGTAGGTTACGATGAGATGAAGCTATTTACGAAGTTTCAGACGGATATTAATAATTTGATAAAAAGGGGTCTGTACCACGGAATATAATAGTGTGCAGATCTTTTTTTATCAAAATATAACCATCCGCCTGAATCTTCGTGATTGGCTTCATCTTTCGTAACCTACAACGTTTTATTTACGAAAATTCTAGAAAGTTGGGCATTTTTATTCTGGGGACCGGTAAACATTGTCTTAAGATCATAAGATAACTTCATAATAAAATTGAGAAAAAAGGTGGCCTACAAAAGTATTGGGCCGTCTGGCATGACCTCCACCCACAACATATCAAGATAACGAACTGATATAGACCAAACGGTCCAATATTTTTGTAGGCCACCATTTTTTCTGGAGTTTTGATAAAAATGTTTACGATTAAAGTGAAAAGCGAATAGGTATTCATCAATTTTTATTACCTCATTGAATCAATTAATTTAATTAGAAAACGTCCCATTTCAACTCCTGTCGTTTGGTTCTCAGATAAGTGATGCACGGGAAAGGCAGTCCAAGATGGTGAAGATTACGTCAAATGGTCGTCAAATCTATGTAATCATGTGAGCTTATGTACAAAGTTTGTATATAAATACTCACTAATTCCAAACTTCTAAACATGCAGATTTCCTCTTCCGTATTCCGACAAAACTTCTGAAAATGTATCTACCTTCAGCTCTTACCACCTTTGCTTACGTTTTACCGTTAAATGTAAAATTAATTATTCTTTTCAGAGTTTGAAATCGATAATTATTTTTTACACAAAATCATGTAATAATTATTATATTTGATTTAAAAATAATGCCTGATTTATAAATAAATATTTAAATCTATCTTTGATGTTTATTTATTCGATTAAAACTAATGATCACCCACTGAGTGACACGATTTTACATCAATATTAATGATTAAATTGTAATAAAAAAAAATTGATCAGAAAATAAAAATCACCTTTTACTCACATATTAATTAAAATACTAATATGTATTTTTTAAGGGCACTCAATGAGCACTCACTTTACAACTATGGTTGCTCATTACCTAGTCATATAACAAGTGAGAACTTACCAAAACATTTTTTTATATACTAATTTCACGAACTACTTTATTTAGTATACCAATTATCGCTGAATAATGTATTCCTCGTCATAATCTCCCTAAAATCTTTGTTCATTAATTGATGCATGTCCCTACAATAAAAACATATACATGGGATTATTCCATTACTTATACAATTTCTGTTGATTGATCACTTTTGTTTGATTTAAACTTTATGCTCACCCATTACGGAACTACCTCTGACGACGGTTGAAATATAAGAAATATAAGAAATTGTTGAAAATATAAGGGCCTATTTATTCCTTGAAAACACTAATATGTATGTATACGCTATTAATATTCACATTTATTAATATTTCTGAAATTGCTTTAATTGTGCACGCGGTATCTAATCTATATATATGTAAAGCCCTGAAGGGCAAGGGCCCGAAAATCGACCTCCTCGCTGGGGAAGGTTTGAATGAAAATTACGAAAGTTTATGTTATTCTGATAAAAAAGAAATGTTTTTTTTACATGCTAAATCCATATATACAAGTTAAAAAATAGAAACTTTACTCACATTTTTCGCAATGGATTTCCCGTTCCATTTATAGTAAATTGTCTCAGTTTTTGATAACTGGGTAGAAATCAGCGTTTGTTGACCATGGTTTTATATCTTATCTCACAACTAAAGTATGAAGTTTATGTACTTGTTTTGGATAGGAGGATACGTGAAAAAACAAATAAATGTAGAAAATAGTTGACTTTTTTGGCTATAAATTTTTTTCCCCTAGATGGCCGCGTTTGCAATTTTGTTTTTTTACATGCTAAATCCATATATACAAGTTAAAAAATAGAAACTTTACTCACATTTTTCGTAATGGATTTCCCGTTTTGGATTTCCCGTACCATTTATAATAAATTGTCCTAGTTTTTGATAAATTTGGTAGAAATCAGCGTTTGTTGACCATGGTTTTATATCTTATCACACTACTAAATTATGAAGTTTATGTACTTGTTCGACGCACAATTTAACGTCCTTTAATTTATTATAGAATACATTTTTCCCTTTGATGCATTGTTTAGGAGTTATAGGTGATAAAAACAACAAAATATCGAAAAACCCATATATAGAAGTTAAAAAAATAGAAACTTTACTAACAATTTTTGTAATGGATTTCCCGTTTTGATCGTCAAATTATTGGCCTAATATTCTTCAAACCAGCCGCCATTTTTTAAAGCAGCGGCTCCGGAACGGCATAAACTTTCGGAATTTACATTCAAACCTTCCACAGCGAGGAGGTCGATTTTTGGGCCCTGGCTCTATAAAAACTGAATTATAGCAGCTTTAAAGTTATAAACATACAAGCACGTAAAAAAATAATTAAAAAATAACATAAATTTATATAAACATTTATACAAACCTATTTTTATTTATGATGTTATATTCTTCTTTTTACAATAATTATGTTGATTATCACGCCTAATGTTTATACATAATGTTAAATCCCGGGCCTTTTTTTGGGGAGGGAGAAAGGGGTGAAGGTGTCTATCGCTCCTCCCCTCAAACAACATGGAAAGTGTTCGCCTATGTATAAAATTATAAAAACTAACTTTGGGAAGGCGTGAAGAAGCAGTACCTGGAAGGCCGCTGATTAGGACAGGAGAATAATATGGAGGACGATAAAATAAGAGGCAAAATTATGAAGCAGGCTGTGTGCACAGGAATGTAAAAATGTAAAAAGATAAACTTGCAACTGTGTTTTGTTATACAATGTGTATCAAGTCACTGCTGCAAACTCCCGTATTGTCTTAAAGGCGGAGTAGGGAGAAAAATAAAATAAATAAAAAACTAACTTGTATAACTTGAAATTAGTAAGTTGATATTTTGAGGCAGTTCATTCGGTGGAACTATAGATTGGTTGATGGTAGAATGATAACTATTTTTCGCTCGACAATCTCCTTTTCTCCTTTCCCATCGAACAATCAGACAGACTACATCCCCGAGGATGACCTAGACTACAAGACTACAAGACCCAGAGCAGACAGATGGAGATACCGCTCCAGAGACCCGGTTTGCTGTAGGTCAAGGGCCGGTGTGGTGGGGGGGCACCCTGCCGGCTCAGTCGCTAGTCTGCTGTCGTCAGTTGAGTGTCTGAGGTCCTGTGTCGGGTCTGTCTGTCGTATACGTACGTCTGTCCTTTCGGCAACTATATCGTCAACTGCATCAGACTTTATTGTCGTATCCGTTGAGGAGGAAGGCTACCTCTTCTATTGGTGAGTACCTATATGATCAGAATTTTTTTTTAATATTTTTTTTTCTCCTCTGTATGTTCATATATTATAAAGGAAATATAAATATTAGAAATTTCTTTAAAAACCCACAACCAACATAGTTTTATC
The DNA here is from genome assembly GCA_928085145.1 of Nezara viridula. Classification (NCBI taxonomy): domain Eukaryota; kingdom Metazoa; phylum Arthropoda; class Insecta; order Hemiptera; family Pentatomidae; genus Nezara; species Nezara viridula. The sequence continues at coordinate 146,833,660 of OV725080.1, read as the reverse complement.
TAATATCTCCCTTGCCCTAAAAAATATATATACAAATCATTTTTTTTCGAATTATTAAAAATAGGAAAAAAGGTTCTATGACGTGTCACGTTAACGATTAAAACAATACAAATAAAATAGCAAGAGTTTGGCTGAAAAGTAAATATTTATCTACTAACATGTGATCCCGAGACACGTGGATGTTATCACAGAAACAACTTGATGCTTGTAATATCTCTACTTTATTCGATACTTATTAGGTTTTTATTATATTAATATGCAATATTATAAAATTTAACACATTTTTTGCTTTTCTTTTAATTTTTTTAAACATTAAATTAGTTATTTTTTTAATAAAATAAAATATGAAGTGATTGCTATTATTTTAAACATAAATCATTTACCTAGTCTTATGAAAAATAATTATAATTTACATGGACTAATTTTCTAGATTTTGATTGATATTTATAAGTTTGAGTTGGCGTTTTTAATTTTGATTTATTCTGTGAAATTTAAAATTGTAACCACTTTTATTATTCAGTTTTACCTTTTATATAAGTTGCAATTAAATTACTTAATTTTTTTTAATGATTTCTGTTTATTTCTTAATTCGGTATTGATAAAAATAAAATATGAAGTGATTATAATTTTTTTATAAAAAAAAAACCAATTATTGTGGGCACTAATCGTGATTAATTTGGACTACTTTGCCACATTTGGATTGGTATTTAAAATTTTCACGAGGTATCTATAATTTTTCAATAGTTCAATTCAAATTCTTTTAATTTCAATTATTTTTTGTAAGGCTATTCTTCAGAGAATATTTCGATTACTCCTTTGCCAGTTTTCAGTATATTTCATTCATAATTATATATAATGCTAAAAATTACAAATTTTATTCTTGAAAAATAAACATCTGTTATTTGTACTGGCTAAAATTCCTACTTCAATTCGATATACTATTTAGTTTTCTTTCGATATTTTTCTCAATTGTTAAATTGGATTTTCTTCGGAAAAAATTGTGATACTTTATGTTTTTATTTCTTTATATTATAAAATTTATTTTTTATACTTTCTACGATTTGTATATTTCATAAAACTGAAACGGCAATAAATTTCCCATTTTATTTTATTTTGATGCAATTGATGAATTTTTGCATCAATGAATATGATTGAAATTCACAAATATGTATTTTAAAAGTTAAGTTCCATCAAAAGAATGCTGAGTTACTTTTTTCTGCAAACTGACAAGCAATTACCTAAAAAATATGTCTTAAATTTATTCTGATTTCACAAAACTATCTCTTCCCTTTTTAAAAAAATATTATCTCTGAAATTCTTTTGATTGTTTTATCAGTTAAAGTTACATTTTTTTTCTTAAAAATTCGTATCGTCTATTAAATCAAAACGCGTAATGTAAAGAATTAATTAGATAAAAAAAATAAATCTTTAAAGTTTTCATGTGAATTTGATAACCTTGACTTACAAAAAAAAAAAAAAAAAAGAAATAAGGCCTATTTTCCTTAATATCTCTAATTTTTACTGGACTAATGTATTTCAAAATGAAAATTAAATAGGCGAGAGTTTTTTTTAAATTAGATTCTTATTGGTTATATAAAATTTCCTGAGAGAAAATAATGATATTTCTCATCATAGTTTTTTTTTTCAGTTTTTTATTAATAAATGTTTAATTTATATGAATCAAATGTATTTCCATATGAATGCTATGGTTTAATTATAGCTTGTAAATTTTTTTCAATTTTCATTATTTATAAAAAAAAAGTTTTCAATTAATCGGTTTATTTATTGATATTTTTCATTGAGTAACAACATTTTTTCACATGGACAATGTTTATGGTAAAGAAAGAGTTCAATCAAGTTTTAAGAAATTAAGATATTAAAGCCTTCATGTATGGTCTATTCGTCATTTTAGAATTAGAATTTGTTATATATCACAATAAAGTATCATATAACAGTTTAAAATTAATTTATAAATTTTATTATTTTTTTTATTTATCTATTTTTATATTTTTTATTAAGACACGTTTCTAATAATTATTGTCCAATTTATAACTGATGCGTAGATAGATTATAAACGCATTGTAAATATGTTGTTGGGATAATTTACTTGTGGTAGATGCCATTGTCAATACTGTACATTCCTATTTTCAAAACATTCAACGAATGTAGGATAATAATTCATCATTACACATTCATTATTATCACTATTACTTTACCAAATAACAACAAGTTATTTTATCAACGAATATACAATTATTAAGGAAACTAATTGAGAATCATTAATAATATTGAATGGTTTCATTTAAAATCCAATAATGAATTTTAATCACTCAGACAAAAGGAATTTCTTCTGTAGTCGTAAAATTAATTTCCTGTTCTAATTACAGCTAAATCATTAACCTATTTTATAGCTTCATTGCTGAATACGTCCATCGACTTTCTCAATGCAGCATAATTATCAATGACAGTTTAATTTGTTAATTTAAAAATCATTATTTGTTTATATATTTTTAAAAAAAATCATCCTATTGTGACGATTTTTTTTTTGTTAAAAAGAAAAAAAAAACATAATGGGGAACCAGAAAAAGGGCCAAAAACATTTTAAATATCATGAAAAGAATTGCTAAAAATTGTTTTCATTAAGTAGACATAACAAAGTGATTAATTCATATGATCTTAACGAAAGTACGAGCCCTGAAACAAATAGTAACTAGAAAAACGAAGGAAAATAAACTTATTATTTAGCCAAAAAAATTTCTAACTATAATTTTTTACATAAATAGGAAATGACTATGGTAAAACGGTTAGTCAGCTAATGATAATAGTGTATTAAGAATAAATGAATATAAGTACTTTAAATGAAAGTTTTTTTAAAATTAATAAATATCAGTTAATAAAAATTATTATCATTATGTAGATGTTATGCATAATGATAATAAATTTTATGAACTGATATCTATTAATTAAAAAAAAAAACTAACATTGTAATCTGTTACCGAACTTTGACACTTGGACGAGTTTAGTTCATTTCTATGTTGGTTCTGTGATGGTTCAATCAAACCATTAGGAGTTAAAACATTTATTTTTTACTGATTTCTGTTTTGAAATCATCTTTCACTTCAGAGGATAGGTGTTTTTAAGAAACATAGGTAATGAATAAACAATGATCACATTATCAATTATAAAACAACACATTTGATCCTTGAGAAAAACAAAACTGTGAGTAAGATACGGTGCTCCTATGCACATGATTCTGGGTTCTAGTCCGGGCAGATAATTATTTATTATGTTACACCAACCGGGGACCAACCCTGGAATCGGAAAGATTCTCCTAACGCACACAAGATTCTCCTAACTCCTTTATGACATTCGTACTCTTAATAGATTAATTAAGAGAAACAATCTGGTGGTTGAGCGTGATATCGTTCAAATCATCTCCTTGTTACAACTAGAGGCCACTTGGGACCAATTGGCAGTTCCCTTCTCACCGACTCGTCCAGGTTCAAGGACATTGAAAAATCGTTCGTGATCCATGGACTATGTCTATTCATGGTTAGCGTATGAGTTAGCAGTAGATGAGCTATATATACGAGTTATATGTATATATATATATGAGTTAGCAGGCGTATGAGGACTTATATTTCTTTTGCTGAAACATCTTCCATGGATCAAACATCTCAGTGACTATTAACCTGGGAAACCGCATCACGATTTCCGATTAAGTAACATCACTCTTGTATCCTCACCGGGTTGGCATGTGTTGCCTCCAGTAGTCTAATGGCCTCAAACATCCGGAAGGTGGAATATCGGAGAGCATGGCTTTTCCCTAATGGACCGCCATCCAAATAATGTATAAAGATGAGTTATGTACCAGTTCTAATTTATGGACATTTCTGAACTGAGGAGATTTGATACACCTAGTTACCACATACCTGACGACGTTTGAAACCAATTCAGGAAACAACAAGGCTAAAATATTACTGTTAAATCATTTGTCAGTATTGACGTTCCATGTAATTATTAACATAAATATTCAATGAACATTACAGACAATAGCGCATCACACGTCAGCGAGCCGTTCCCGACTGTCAACTGACGCCTAAAGAGATAAGTGGGAGCTTTGAAAATAAAGAAAAATAATAGTTTTATTAAATTCATTAATGTAAATTAATAATTTAGCTGTAAATGATTTCATGAATAATGATATCATGTTTTTGATTAATTATTTAGTAGTTGAGTAATTATTTATTTATGATTGCTTACTTGATTTAACGAAATAAAAAAAAATAATATTTCATGTTTTGAATTGATCTGATCAATGTACTTTAAGAGAATAGTAAACCGAAGTTTTATAAAATAAGTATTAATTTTACTAAAAAAACTAAGTTATTTAGGAATAAATGTAGATAGTCGATGACAGAAGCTGCCGAATTGCAAAAATATGTAAAGAAAGACAATAAAAATTCTGAGTTCTGTTGTGACATACGGAAGCATGGCATAGTCCATGACTAAAGTAAGCAAAAATATGCTCCAGGTATGGGAAAGAAAAATACCCTGAACAATTTATTGGCGAATCAAAGTGGAGACTCAATGGAAATTTAGGTCTAACCAAGAGCTAAAAGAGCTATGTGATGAACATGATAGAGCCAACTAAACTCAACAGATTGCGATGGCTGGGGCATGTGGAAAAGATGGAGCCTACAAGAATGCCGAGAAAACTTCTCTAAAGAGAAATCTTCTGGAAATCCGGAAGATGGAGGAAGACGTGGAAATCTTCGGCACAGATGGTCGGACGAAGTGGAAGGTAACCTGAAGGAGATGGGTGTAAAGCGATGGAGGCGTTTCGCTGCTGACAGAGACATGTGGAAGAAAATTGTAGCAGAGGCCATGGTTCTTCAAGGACTGTAGAGCCCAGCAATGAATGAATGAATATATGAATAAATAGTAGAATAATTTATTAAAACAATGACAAATAATAATCATCGAATACAATTTTTTTCTGTATTAATAGTCTTTATTGAGATATATTACAATCTGTCACATTCAAGGACAATAGTAATAGTGGTATAGAGTAGCTCATTCATACTATGCGCAATAAATAAAAATAATAAACCGCAATATAATAATACCAAAGTAAATGTATATAAAATAAAAGATACTAAATTAAACAAAAATAAAGTAATCTAACAAAATAAATATTTAAATACACCCGTGCTTTTATACAATATTTACAATATTCAGTCACAGGAAAGGCAGGACTCTAGAAAATCCCAACGTCTTTCACTCAGCCGCATCACTGGTATTACCAATGGAGACTGAGCAGAGACATTACAACCATGGTTTGAGTGGAGAATCTGGCCATTGCCAGAACTCCAATATATTCTTACAATAAGTGTCTGGGCCACTACCACTTCAATCTTCGAGGAGGATTGTAGGGATGATTAGTGCTAGAGAGGGATTGTGCAATTGGATTTGGATGATAGGTAAGGTTTTGGTGGAATTTGGAAAATTTTTGAGGGATAAGGTCTAGGACAAATGGGATATTAAGTTCATGGTGTGGGGTTTGATTGGTTATATAGAACGGAGCATCAACTATTGTTCGCAGGACTTTGGACTGAAAGGATTGAATGCGTTTGATGTTAAAAAATTTTGCTGTCCGCCACAGTTACAGTTCGCAGGTCCAAATAGGTTTCAGTATTGTCTTGTAGATCAGTAATTTGTTTTCAATTGAAAGTTGAGATTTTCTGTTCAGTAGTCTATATAGCTGGCCAAATCGTCGGTTGCGTTTTTTGTCTTTTGAGTCTTGTATATGGGTTCCATGTCAGTCTTCGGTCTAAGAGAAAGCCAAGATACCGGACTGTGTCTGAGTAAGGAAGCTGGATGGAATTAAAATATACTGGTGGACAGTAATTGCGAATAAAATTAATAATAAATTACTTGCTAAACTGATATCATACCGATAGCTGCCAATAAAAGATTATTACTCCATTTTGGTAAATTTTATAAGAGATGACTTACAGATCTGTTGGGTAGAGGGAACGGTTCTAGGCCTGAAGCCGCAAAATAGGAAACTGTTTTTTTTTTTTTTATTGGTCCGTATTTGTTTTTTGTGCGCCCGCTAAATACTAAAACATTCACATTATATTCTCATTTTAAATTATAATGCATATTCAGCGAAATAGAAGCTCCTTTAAGCAACAAATTATAAACATATATTCCTTCCGATATTAGATATTTTACCATCAATAGTATCTTTGATCAATAGTATTAATAGAATCTTCGATATTACCGACTATCAATATCGTCACATCGATATTTTAATTTAAAAAAATAAAACTAAAATTAGTGTTTTCTGAAAGCGCTAGGAATTACATATGAATCAGTATCACAATCAGTAAACTCAATTTGTCCAAATTTGTTAGTTAGAACCTTTTCAAACCAAGGCCAGGAATTGTCAAATAAATTTATGTAGGATGCAAATTGATTAAAATTTCGCTGAATCCGATCTATGGGCGAAGGCATAATTGGTTGAATGAAAATTTCTGGAAAAAACTGCGGATGACGAAGAGTGACAGGAACTAGAAAATTAATTTTACTAAGGTCGGTAGAAGAATTGATATTTCCATTAATTAGTTTAAAGAGGAAAATGACATCTTTTTTTATGTGTTTCTATGCAAGAGAATGAATATTTATATTAATATTTCAAAAGTATTTATAATATCGATGAAAATTTTGACTATTTATATTTCAAGTCCGATATTTTGATTGTTATAGGCCGAAATTAATATCCATGACAAAATCGATATCGGGCCTTCAATATCCTATCCCTAACCTAGCCTCATTGCCCATCTTTAATATAAAAGGAACCATCATTAAAAATTTAAGCATCTTACTCATTATGATATTTTGAGTAATTTTATTTATTTGTTTTTGAGATGCAGTGATTATTAAGTCATTGTGGGAGTTCAAGCTTTCGTATATATATATATATATATATATATATATATATATATATATATATATATATTCTGCTCTACTAAAATCAATGAAAGATCTGGTTTAATACTTTATACGAAGTACTTTTGCTGAGTCGACAAGGGAGATGATTTGATCGAGATTACGCTCAACTATCAGTTTTTTCTGATAATTAATTATTTAATTAAGAGCATCCACTTTATAGAGGTTGGGTGTGCTCTAAAAGGGTCTACTTATTTCAGAGTCGATCCATAGCTGCTGGTAAATAATAAATAATTATCACACAGCCGGACTCAAACCTTGGACTAGGAGCATATGAACCCTCTTGTCACGGATCTAGAGTATGTTTTCCTTTATCTGAGTATCTATATAAGTATACTATATTGGTTGTTATATATATTTGAATTAGTTTGTTTTAAAGATATGTTTGCTCAATCCCTATCTAGTTCCACTCATCCCTACCAACCTCCTGGAAGGTTGAAGCGGCATTGGCCCTGAGATCTTTTGTAGTTTATATCTTGGAGTTCTGGCAATGGCCAAGGCATGAGTATATATGGCTAAAGCGCTCTCGTTCAAACTCCAGTCGCTTTAGCTAGCACCAGTGATGCGGTTGAGAGAGTAGCACAGGGATCTCTTGGAGTCCTGCTTTTCCTTCTATAGTTGGGCCTTCTTGGGGGAAGCCTGGCTTGGGGTTACCCTGCCTGATTGTATATAGGTATGGTTGTGTTTTTATGGTTTTAATTGACTTATGTTTAGGTTATTTTATTTTTTACTGTGCATAGTTTTTCATTATTATTTTACTTTTGTTAGTTTCATATTTTCTGTATATATGGTGTGAATGTGTTCATATATCACTATAATTATGTAGAGTTGGTTGACCGTTGATATGATATGAGAAGGAATTAGTCGAGGGTGCGGTCAAAAAAATAAAAAAAATTAAAATATATAAATAATTTTAATTTTTGCCGACGTTTCGACCCACTTTGCAGGTCGTCTTCAGGGCTACAAAAGATACAAACATGTTGAAAATATAAAAATAAAATAAAAAATAAATATAAGTATATATAAATTACGAAGAAGTTGTCAGATACAGAAATAAAAGATAAAGAAAATAAATACATGATAAGAAAATAGATAAAAGAAAATAAATACATGAATGTTAACGAATAAATGAATGTTAACGAATAAATTGATTGAAAATTGAATAACTATTGTTACAGTAAAGTTAAAATATGGATAAGATAACATAATAATAAGATATCAGTGGATAACAAGCAAGTGGAGGTTACCTTTAATTGTAAATAAACAGATAACGGGACCAAAGGTTAAGAAGTGAAGAAATTGAAAGATTAATAGGGTAACATTAGTGTAATATTGTTGGGATAGATTATTAAGTATAAATAACTCTATAAGAAAACAATAATTTTAAAAGAATACTTTAAAATGTAAGAATAAATGTAAAAACAAGGTTATGATGATAAAGAAACAAAAAACAGGTTGTACTATATATAGATGACAATTGACATTTAGTTTTTTGAAAGCGGTAATGGAATGGTAGGCTGTATGAAGATAATAATAAGGTGTATAGTTGAAGGATAGGTGTGTTAAGAAAGGAATCTCAATAAAAGTCAAAACATACCGTTGGATGTGGCACTGCGGGAGGCGGTTGAAACACTGGCAGTGTCAAAAACTCTAGTTAGCAGTGTCAAAAAAAGTTCTAGTAAAAATAAACGTATACATACATACACATACATACACATATATACACATACAAACACACACACACACACACACACACACATATATATATATAAATATATATATATATATATGCATATATATATATATATATATATATATATATATATATATATATATATATATATATATATATATATAAAAGGAGAAGTAAAAGAAAGTATAAATGGAAGTGAGAAGATTAAATAGAGGTTTATGATCGAGACTTTTTTAAAATGTTGATGATTTGGGAGTAGGCGAGTGATAGATTTTGCTTGTCGGTTTTTAAGTTAAGTGGTTTGTAGTCTAATTGAATGAAAACACTTTCCGTAAGTAGTCTTTTGTCGTGGTCTTTTATCTGACCCTTACCTACATGAAACAAACACTAGACGCATACAACGGATACTATTGTCTAATAACTTCCCCTCCAACACCATTAAAAAACTTATTACTGACTACAAAACCCGCCCCTCATCCTCCATCTCTTTCTCTAGTTCTCAAAATCAGCCCCCCATTCCTTTATATAGATCTCTACCATACATCCCTTTACTTTCGGATAGAATTCAAAAATCTTTACGTTCCTCTATTCCCAACCTGCGAGTTGCTTTTAAAAACTATAACAAACTTGCCAATATTTACTCCAACCTAAAAGACCCCATCCCTCCACAACACCGCTCTAATATCGTATACCGCATTCCTTGCTCTACCACCAATTGTAACTCCGCCTATATTGGAGAAACCAAAAACCAACTTAAAGACCGCATCAAACAACACAAATACTCAATTACTTCTAAGAACTCTACTGCTTCTAAACTCTCTGAACACGCCTTAACCTCAAACCACACATTTGACTTTGACAATACCTCCATTCTTGCCACAGTACCTAACCACGACAAAAGACTACTTACGGAAAGTGTTTTCATTCAATTAGACTACAAACCACTTAACTTAAAAACCGACAAGCAAAATCTATCACTCGCCTACTCCCAAATCATCAACATTTTAAAAAAGTCTCGATCATAAACCTCTATTTAATCTTCTCACTTCCATTTATACTTTCTTTTACTTCTCCTTTTATATATATATATATATATATATATATATATATATATATATATATATATATATATATATATATATATATGCATATATATATATTTATATATATATATATATGTGTGTGTGTGTGTGTGTGTGTGTGTGTGTGTGTGTTTGTATGTGTATATATGTGTATGTATGTATACGTTTATTTTTACTAGAACTTTTTTTTGACACTGCTAACTAGAGTTTTTGACACTGCCAGTGTTTCAACCGCCTCCCGCAGTGCCACATCCAACGGTATGTTTTGACTTTTATTGAGATTCCTTTCTTAACACACCTATCCTTCAACTATACACCTTATTATTATCTTCATACAGCCTACCATTCCATTACCGCTTTCAAAAAACTAAATGTCAATTGTCATCTATATATAGTACAACCTGTTTTTTGTTTCTTTATCATCATAACCTTGTTTTTACATTTATTCTTACATTTTAAAGTATTCTTTTAAAATTATTGTTTTCTTATAGAGTTATTTATACTTAATAATCTATCCCAACAATATTACACTAATGTTACCCTATTAATCTTTCAATTTCTTCACTTCTTAACCTTTGGTCCCGTTATCTGTTTATTTACAATTAAAGGTAACCTCCACTTGCTTGTTATCCACTGATATCTTATTATTATGTTATCTTATCCATATTTTAACTTTACTGTAACAATAGTTATTCAATTTTCAATCAATTTATTCGTTAACATTCATTTATTCGTTAACATTCATGTATTTATTTTCTTTTATCTATTTTCTTATCATGTATTTATTTTCTTTATCTTTTATTTCTGTATCTGACAACTTCTTCGTAATTTATATATACTTATATTTATTTTTTATTTTATTTTTATATTTTCAACATGTTTGTATCTTTTGTAGCCCTGAAGACGACCTGCAAAGTGGGTCGAAACGTCGGCAAAAATTAAAATTATTTATATATTTTAATTTTTTTTATTTTTTTGACCGCACCCTCGACTAATTCCTTCTCATATCACTATAATTATTGTACACATGACAGATTATCATATTTCTAAATAAATAAATAGAAAAACTAAACAAAAAAAAAATATGTTTAAGTAGCAATATTTTGTTCTTTTTTACGGTTCGTGATTTTTATACTAGCAGTTTACGAATTTCCAAATGAAAGAGAAAACCATTTAATTGCCCAGCTAATGTTTTCTCTGAGGGACACAAATGGAACACTGGGCGGAAGTTCCTTTTGATCCTGACCTCTGAAATTCTTCTCCGTGTTCCTCTGGCCGGAAAATGGCGATCCGTTTTATGTTTTTACAAAGGAGTAATTAACTTTTTGATAACAGCCTCTGATGTATTTTAACCAGAAAAATTACCTCTTCCAAGCATGTGTGTGGTAATATTCTAGCTTGGTAGAAGTGAGTGGGTTTGTGTATTTCAGTGATAATTTCTTCATTTCCTCCACTTAGTTTTATTATTTATAATGTTACAGAAATATGTCCGTGTTATGTATTTATCATTGTATAAACTACATAAATAAACAATAAACCTCAAATTATTATATATGGTTTATTATTTTTAAATTATTAAACAAATACATCAAATAACACTTTCACTGTAATATAGCTGAAAATTTATTTTTAAAAAAAGTATTTGTCTACTTATATTTTAATTTGAAATTTTGTTTAGTTGTTCATTTAGGTGTGAATGTGTTTTATTTATTTTAATTTCATTTAATTTGAGTTCTACCAATGGGTAGTTTCTCTTCATGTTGTACATGTCATGTTACCAATGTCACATTTACTTGTTGTATTTTCCATGTAATACAGTTGTAAATTTCATTAAAATAAAATAAAAAATTAGTTTCTCTCTAATTTCTTTTTTTATTTTACATATGTATGTTAATTTTCTTCTTTTACTTTCTACAACTCTTTTTCTTTTATCTCTATTTTAGTTATCATTTGTATGTATATATTGCGTGAATCTTTAATGTAGCCCTAGTATTAATGCCCTCCAATTCGGCAGAATGTATTAATTTAAAAAATAAATTAATTCATTTAATACAATGAAGAACAGAGAAGAAAGAAGAATTAAATGATTTATTGTATTCTTTTTTATTTGAAAAATTCCTATTCTTAAGAGACAGAATATCACATCAAACTACATTTTTATAAAACTGTCAGTAAATTTCTGTTTATTGTGTGACAAACCTCTACTTAATCGATTAATACGCACTGGCGCTGGTAATTTGGATCATTAGACAATTCGATCAAAAAATCGATAAAAAGGTGGCCTACAAAAATATTGAGCCGTTTGGCCTATACAAACTATAAGTGTGTAGATCACGCCAAATGGTCCTACATTTTTTAAGGCTACTTTTTTTCTCTATTCCGTGCTCAAATTATCTTTCAATTCAAGTGGAAAGTAAATGGGTACTCACGAGTTTTTAGTAGCTAATTAAATAGACAAAGTTTGACTCTCTCTAAATTGAAAACGCCACAATTATGAGAGTTTTTTTTAAATATTTTTATAATTTTTATTATTTTATAATAAATAATTTTTATTTTATAATTTTCATCGAGAGTTCATAATTTTCATTTTTCTTCCAGATCATATTGAATTTGAACGAATAAAACTAAAGTCACTACGGCCACACTGTTCTGGCTAACTTAAAATTTACTAATAATTTATTTTATAGATAATTCTATTTATTATTTCTAAAAGTTGTTTTTTTGTCGGTACGCCATAACTTCGTTAATTCTTCATCAAATCCAATGATTGACACATTGTCCCATCCCCCAGAAATTTCTGGAAAAAAAAGTTATGGAGAAAAAGAGACTTTATTTGCTAATAACTCAAAAAGTATGCATTTTTTCTTGATTGTAGTCATGATAATTAGAAAGATTGCTAAATTACCTACACAAAAAAAAATGAATTGTAAAAATCGGACAATTATTAACAAAGATACAGTACATTAGTTTTAGTATACTTAATAATGTCTTCCTGTTTAAAGATATTGCATTTAGGAGTAGAATAGTCTACTACATTTTTTTTTGTCCAGGCTTTTATATTAATTTTATTATTTCTTAAAGAGATTTGGTTGTTCTTAAATTTTTTTTTTTTTTAATAATTTAGAATATCCTATGATAGGGGCATTATTTTGTCTTAATTACTTTTATTATCTTTCCAGTCAGCGTTTAAAAATAGGCCCTAGCAAAGCAATTTGTATACATTTTTTGGTCTGTTATCTTTGACTGGAATATTGTAAACGACTAAGGAAAAAAATATTAATTCCTTCCTTACATAATACATAGGAACTACTTATTTCCATATTGTTTTGCTATTTCTTCACTAAACAAAATTTTCTGCGAATTTTTCACACGGGCCTAAGCTAGTATCCCTTATAATTAATTATGTTCCAGAATAAAAGAATATTTTTCTATTTCATTTCAAATCAATCAGGAGCTATATGGAGAACTTAAATATGGAAAGGTTGAGCTGTGAGCATAGTCCACCATAGCCTAGAATTTAACGTAAGTGAATAACCGACATGTTTGGGCCCAGCTATTCACACCCTAATAGCCCATGCATCGTTCTGAATAGTCTCAATCTATCCTTCAAACACCGTTACATAATTTTATGCAAGTGGGGTGTCATGTCTTAAATTATCTATTGCATAATTTATCACGTTTAGACCTTAAAATTTAAATGGCCAGTCAATAAAGATATGAGTTTATGTCGCTTGCTATAAATCTTTAGTGAAATGTTATGAATCTATCAGGATGTTAATAAATGCCTTTTTTTTACTTTCTACTAACTTACAAATTTACTTCCTGTACAAGAACAACAGAATTTATTGATAATACAAGAGAAGTTGATTGGAGTGTTCAGTCAAAATACAAAGTAAAACGCTGCAAATTATTTCACAATGGTTAATTATTTTCAAACAATTATACATCTAAAGTAACATTAACTTCCTAGTTACAAAGAAAAATAAATAAAAGGTGATTTCAATTATTGCACTAAACTTTTTTTTTTATCATTATTAATATGCTAAAAAAATTAGCATTACTTCAGTAACACATTCAAAATTCAAAAACCTAAACAAAGGATATAACCTTTGCAGCAGAACATATAAAAAAAAAACTAGACATATCTTGCTCCTAATGTCATTAACGATTTTTTTGTTTGATTTTTAGAAATTCGTAAACTTTAAAAACAATATCGACAAAAAGTGTATACTTTTTGAGTTATTTGGTATTTAATTTTACCATTTCTCGTAACTTTTTTTCCAGCTTCATTCCGCTGAAGTATGTTATATGGATAATTTTAAAGGGCGTCAAAAGAATGACTTTAGCGAAGTTTCATTGAAATCGGTACATTCGTTTCGGCGCTACAGTCTATAGCAGCGCAGATTTTTCGGCCGCCATTTTGAAAGTAAAAGCGGATAGTAATGTCGATGAAGGAGGATCATCCTCGGATGACCTCTGATTTTATATCCAAATTTGAACAAAATCGGTCCAGTAGTTTCGGAGAAAATGCGCGATCGGCGGACGGACAAAAAAAATTGTATTCGTTTTTCGAATTCTACGTATCCTGAAACGTAAAACCTCAAATTTTGAGAGGGGGTTAAGTTTTTGAATTTTTTGGTCGATCCTAATGGTTCATTATTGAAAATAATAAAACAAAATAAATAAATACTATTTATTTTTATTTTTTTCCGACTTTTCGGCCCTAATTTCAGTCCTTCATTAGGACTAAGAAAAGAAAATATAACGATAGGTATGAGAAACTATTAACAATAAATAAAAAAAAAAATTAGGTGAAAAGTTTAGTCTAATAACATGTAGAGTTTGTTACCGTTATGTTATATATTATAACTTTTTATTCGCTACTTTCTATTTAATCAATTTAAGACTGATAACATACGCTTTCTAGTACGTAAATAACAAAATATTAATACTGATTTATAACAACCACCTATCGACCAACAAATACGTACTTTCTATTCCCTTTTAAATAGTAATCTTCATGACCATACTGATAAACGAAATGGCTATGGCTGACTTGCCTATTCGAAGAAGATTGAAGGAGATTGAAGAAGGAGTTGGATAAGTTGTATACCTATTATTTCCTGATGGATGACAAATATTCAGGAGGCAGTCATTATAAAATTTTTTTATTTGTGCCAGTACTGTTAGTACTTGAATATCTTCAGTGCACGAACCACCACGCCCAGATGATGACCCACATGTTTGGGTTGAAACGTTGGCACAAATAAAAAATGTTTGCAATGACTGCTCCTGAATATTTATCACCCATGATATGTTGGACAGTCGACTAGCTTCTATTATTTCCTGAATTGAGAAATTAAGCGAAGAATGGGAATATATAACCTATTTCTGGTTTTTTTTTTTCATCGAATTTAGGAATAGCTTGTTGATATGAAAGAAAATAAAGGCCTGTTTTCAAAGTGATTATTTTTTTTATATGTGATTAAAATGTAAATTTATTAATCTAGAGATAAACGGTTTTTGTATTTTATTTTTATACCCTAAGCTTATATGGACAAATCCTTCGGTTTTTGTATTTATTTTAATAGTTGTTCTGAATTTTTTTTTTTAGTTTGAAAAAAAAATAAAATCGTCTGGTAAATTCCAAATTGTAAAAATGAAGTTATATAGAAACTTCAATAACTACAAAATGGAAAATTAACATCGTTTCCATTTTTTGCTATTTCACAGAATTGTCTCATCTAAAATGAAAAATAAGGTTTCACAAGGTTACACAATACTATTGTAAAAATGGAAATGAACCAGACTTTTTAAATTATGAAAGTGTAGATTTAACATAGAGGAGATTTTTTCTTTTTTGTCATATTTCATATATGAATGTATTTTTTTTTTTGTTATTCTTTATTTTATTTTTAATAAAAAAATGCGACGGTATAAAATATCGAATATACAGCTTTTAAAATATTTAAAAGGATGTTTCATTAGGGATTTTGTATAATTTCTTTTTTTTTAAAAGGATCATAAAAATCAACTGTTGTCAAACGGAAAGAGAAAAAAGTTGTTTTTTAAAAAAAATATCTTTTAGATATTGCAGTATTTGATTAAATAACATTTATTTTTTATCATTTAATCTCCTGAAATAAAACATCTCACAATGACTGAAAACGTTGCATTAATTTGACATAAAGATAACATCAAATCATGAGACCTTCATCAGAGGAGATAAGAATAGCTTTATAATAAAAAAGATAAAATCCTTATTAGGAAGTTGACGATGGTAAATAAAGGTATCTCCGATAGTTGTGTTAGGTAATCATTAAAAAAAAAATATAACAAAAAATATTACTTAAAGTAATGTACAACATAATAAACTATATAAATTCAATAATTTTAACTGTAAAAATTTTATAAATAATCTACATGCTAAACAGTATTCAAATAAGTGACGTTACAAATAATCTATTAATTAATTCAAGAAGGAGGATTAAGGTAATTTGCGTGATAGTTGTGGAATTACTTTAGTATAATATATATAGGAATAAAATTTATTTTGTACTCTAATGTTACTGGTGTTATTCAGAAAATTCCTATGTTACTGAATATAAAATAAATAAGATGAAGAGAGACAGTCATATATTATCCAATCTGATTTTTTTTATTATGAGATTTACAACTGTATAAATTAAAAATACATCCAGTAAATGTGCATACAGTAATAATACAATCACATGAAAACGCTTGTTGAGAAACTACCCATTGGTACCACTCTAATAATATATTTACATAAGTAGATCACGAGGCCATCTTCTTTTCAGACGCCTTGGAGGGTTATCACTTATCGAAAAGAAACCAGTGTTTGAAAC
The DNA here is from genome assembly GCA_928085145.1 of Nezara viridula. Lineage (NCBI taxonomy): Eukaryota > Metazoa > Arthropoda > Insecta > Hemiptera > Pentatomidae > Nezara > Nezara viridula. The sequence goes on along the minus strand of OV725080.1, from coordinate 146,817,002 downwards.
GAGAGGGTTCGGATGGTTTCGAAGTTTATTATGGAAGGATATGAGGTATCTTGATTGCGCCAAACCTGAAACATAAGGAACATCATGGTCATTATAGATGATGTTATTTGTGACAAAGTAAGGAGCATTGAGGATTTTACTAAGGATTTTGGATTATAAATATTGTATAAGAGAGGAATTCGATGGTTTGGTAGAGCCCCAAAGCTCAATTCAGTAAGTCCAGATTGGCCTTATGATGGTCATGTATATGAGTCTTTTGTAATATACAGAAAGTTCAGAGCGTTTATCTAGTAAGTGCTGGAGTAATCGAAAACGTCGAGCAGTTTCTTGTCGTTTCAATCTTGTATGAGGATTTCAAGTGAGTCGTTTGTCCGGATGTAGTCCTAGGTATCGGATTTGTTCAACAGGGATAAATGGGGAATTGTTAAAGGATACTGTAGGACAGGAAGTCATAGGTTTACGTCGAAGAGTAAAGGTAATTTGATGGCCATAATTCTGAATTAAAATATAAAATCAGGCATTAGAAAATCAAATAAAAATTCACTATAAAATATTTGTATATGACCTACGATTTTTCTATTTCTATTTTTTCTTGGATTGTTTTTAAAAAGAGTGAAGCAATTTAATTTCTTGGGCGAGAGGGAGAATTCATGCGCCATCGACCTTGGAGAAAAATGGATACCTCTGGGCAAACCTAATAAAACATATAAAAACTGTATATTTCGATTATTTTTCATCCTTATTGTTATAAATGTTATATGTTAGTAGTATGCATTTAGATACATTGTTTGATTTTACGGTGTTTTGAAATGAATGAGTTATTTGTTCGGGTAATACAATATTAAAAACTTTAATACGTTAAAAAATGGTTTGTTCAGAATTATGGTTAAATTTAGTAAAAAATTATTTAATGAAATTAAAGAAAACACTACATTGATGAAATAGTGAGTGTATTATTTCCTCTATTGTAATGTTTTAAATGGAAGTCTCTATACAATTAAACGATCACTATAGTTAATATTTATTTTCAAAATAAAATAAATTGTTTGTTTAAAAAAAAAAAAGAATGTTTCTTTCAGTTAATTGAAAGGGCTCTCCTTTGTTCTTTGTGGAATGAGGTTGGTGAATGACTTGGTGATATTCCAGTTGTAATTACGTGGGGAAGATAAGGGATATTATATAAGACCTTACAACAAAAGTTTCCCTTCATGGCGATGAATGAGATTTTTTTTCCCTTTTGACAGCCTTAATTACCATTTCACTTCTCTATTATTCACTCTCTCGGGGAATTCGAAAATCCGTGAGGAACTCAACATAGTAAGGCTCTTATTTGACTCATTTTTATGAATCCAAATAATAACATTTATATGAATGCTTTTACTCTACTACTTTTCAATTTACCATTTAATTTACATTACCTTACAGAACATCACATTTACCCTTCGACGTGAGACATGCCCTCCAGTTTTCCTTGACAATACACAGATTCACTGGTCTGACATTTGACCGAAAACTGACATGGAGCCCACATGTAACTAAGAAGAGAAAAACGCTAAATCAAAGGTTAAGAATTCTGAATTCACCTCTTTCGAAACATTCAAAACTAAAACTTAGACAGAAATTGAACACATACAATTATTTACTTAAACCTATTGGACTTACACATCACAGGTATTTAGACTAGCTGAAAAGACTCACATAAACAAACTTCAAATCTTTCAATCAAAAACATTCTGGATAATTACAAAAGCACCTATGCCGACTGTTAACGAACTCATTACAAACGATTCCACGACAACTTACAAGGGCATCCTACTTATACACTCATAAATGACATAGCCACTAGGGATATTCCAGGTGAAGTCTGTAGGAGGCTGAAGAGGAGCTGGATGAGGGAGCTCCTCGCCTAAAGTAGATATCACACAGGAGGAGGTACCGCTGGGCACTTCGCCCTCTCATGCATTACATGAGATTATATTTTGCAATCGATCATCTCATTCACTGGTTGTCATTATCATTATGACAGGTGTGAATCAAAAATTAAAGTGAAAAAAAAAGAACTTTTTAATTTTTCATCATTCAATTTGAACTAGCCAGTCAATTAAAAATGGATTTTTTTTTTTTTTTGAACGGAGCCCATTAAAAGAGGAAGTCCATTGCCTAAATGTTTCATAATTTGAAGATATCTTGGTGTCAAGCCTAAATAGAACTACACACTCCCCTTTCCTTCATTTGCCAAAAAACGTTTGGCGAAGTTTGGGGTGGGTATAAAATAAAAGATTCAAAACAGGTGTTTTGTTTTTCTCCGTGATTGTGTATTTTTACAAATATATATATATATACATATATAAAAAAAACAGCTTTTCCATAGATGTTTATCTTAAACTACTTTGAAGTTCCTTTTTGAAGTGAAAACTTGTTTAGCCGCATTTTGCACTTTTTTGTGTAGACTAAAAACTAAAAATCGGATCTGTATATTGTTAACGGGGGAAATGTTGATCATATCACCCTGTTTGTAATAAGCTATTATTCAAAATTTTATCTTAAAGCCACGCCGTGTTAGAGAGACGAAAAGGGAAAAAAATCTTGTCGAAACCCAAATGATAACGAGTTTTATGGAAGATATGGATTAAAATATCTCAGATACGAAAAATCGCACCTGCATAGTGCAAGTGATAGAAATTTTCAGCATTTCATCCTCTTTATAATGAGCTATTATTTATAATTTATATTTCATTTTATCAGAGGTGCCCACCTCCTCCCCCAAAATTCATAACCCCGTCGAAGTATGTCGAACAACCCCTTGTTTATCAAATGATTAATATCCTCTAAAACATCGTAAATGGCTTTATCTCGTCTTAAGCTTCATCTTTTTCATCAACAAAAAATCTTGGAAATGGAGCGTTTTCTCATTAAATAAATTAATATAAAGAGGTACTAAAAACTAATGGATATCCATTTGCTTTCCACTTGAATCGTAAGATGATTCGATCGCTTAATTGAGAGAAAAGGTGGCCTACAAATAGATTAGGCCGTAGGGTCTATGTAACATCATTATTTTGACATGTTAGGGATGAAGGTCATGCCAAACGTCCCAATATTTATGTAGACCATTTTTTACCTGTATTTCATTATCAAATTATCTAAGGATAAGTGGGAAAGAAATGAGCGTCCTTGAGTTTTTAGTACCTCATTAAATTCACAAAGTTTACCGATTTCCAGATTGACAACGTCCTATTTACGAGAAGTTTTGTAAATAAAAAAGCTATAGGTTACGATAAAATAAAGATATTCTCTAAATTTTTGACGCTTGTTAATAATTTGATAAAAAAAGGGTCTTTATTACGGAATATATTTTATTGTTCCATTAATTTTTTAATGCTAAATAAATGTTATTATTTAAAAATCTATTAATATTTAAAAGCTGTGGTGAAGAGAAAAATATCAACTATCCACCAATCAAAATTTAATAACAACCTATAAAATCGATTAAGTATTCTCAATAGACGAATTCACAACTAATTTTAAATTATCATGAAGAGAAGAATAGTTGGGGTGCTCAGTCAAAAAAGGAAGGCAAAAAATAAATTATAATATTTATTTTTTACATATGCCGACGTTTCGACCAATTTTACTATTTATTTTATTTTCATTTCTTATATAACTTTATATTTCTTTTTTATGTTTTTACATTTTATTCTAAGATTCCCAATGTAACACTTGTGTCACCCCTTTTTGATTATGCCTACTTCATCATTCCACACTATGTAACAGTTTTTATTATTTATCTCTTAGTTCTTAGTCATTATTCTAACAATTTCATTTTACTTTATATCTATCTATTTTATTTTTCTTATAATTTATTTTATTTTATTTTCTCATTTTTTATTATCTTTTTTACCATCATTACTTATGTTTCTCATACCTTGTTATCTGGTTATTTTCTTAGCCCTGATGAAGGCCTGAACTTCAGGTCGAAACGTCGGCATATGTAAAAAATAAATATTATAATTTATTTTTTGCCTTCCTTTTTTGACTGAGCACCCCAACTATTCTTCTCTTCATTATCCACGACAGTCAACCAATTACCAATTTTTAAATTATCATATTTATGACTAAAGACGTGATAAAAATTTCAGTGTTGATTTTCGTACGTCAATCAAAGTTTGATGTCTCTCCCGAGGTCAAGGATTCAATCATCAAGACATCGTTAACCTTTTTTTTCCTCGTTATGATAACTCTCGGTAAATCAATACAACGCTGATGAATGCTAATAACCTTTGTCATCTATTTTTCATCCAAATTGAAGCTCAGGTAACTAATTTCTCACTCCAGCTCTGATTTATTGAGTTCTGCTTCAGTTATTAGACTAGTCATTAGAGCTGGTTATAAATATTTTTATGATAGATATAGCAATAAGAAATCGCTACTACTATTATTGTAATATAGTTATTAATCTATATAAATACAATTGAAGATACTAAACCTTAAGTGCAAGATGCTTATGATGCGCGTAAAATGTATTGTGATAAAGCTATTAGATTTATAGCTTAAAGTTTAGCTATAAACTTTAATGTAATAATTTTCAAAATATTCTGTATATGAAATTTAGTTTTATAATAACACGCGAAAATTCGTGACCTGTTCTCATCAAAATTAATTCATGTTATATTTTCACATTAATTAATATATGAAAAGGGCGTTTCAAGACGCTTGCTTAAAATAAAACTAATAAATCCATTGTCGTATATTTAGTGCCTAACCCAGCATATTGAAGGATTAAGTAACTAGTTAACAGAAAAGCCAGGTCAGCCCTTAGGACTCCCGATCCTGGAATTACAATGGAGGAAAAAAGTTTTAAATCAACTAAAATGACAAAAAGCATTTATAATCTTCAATCACCATTTCAAAATAATGGCGTTTATTAACTTTTCGAACTGACATCCTCATATTATTTCCTTAACTGCCTAGGGTAGAAGAATTATCCTAATCGGTCAAAACTTTTTTTCTCCACAAGTCTTAATTTACTCGAGTCCCCTGACCGAAAAAAAGTTATCTAAAAAAATGCTTTTTATGTTTTCGTTTCTTTTTCTTAGTATTCGATAGTCATTATTCATTATGACTACAAAATTAGTTTTTATCAACCACCAAACGTTTGAGAATCATTCTATTTCGAGATATGTATATATTCAGTTTTAACACAATTTGATGTGGTATTCAACACCTGATTGCTAGTAGCTAAAACTGTTTTGTTCATCCTGAAATATTTGTTTTATTTTATTTATAACAATGGAGGGCTTCTCATTTTAGGCCTTCCGCAGTATTTATATTATATAAGATAAAATTTAACAATAAATTTGAATGTATGAAATATTCAGGGGCGGGTAGGCCGAACGGGCTAACGTGTGTGCACAGCTCCACGCGTTGTCTGGCAACCTGATAAAAGTTTGAAGACATTAAAATTAGTTCGCGTCCCGGTGCCTGGGGGTCTTTTAAAATTTCCACCCTTACTCCCATGCCCGGAAAAACTCCCTATAGCCTAAAAGGCGGGGTAGGGAAGAACAAGAAAAAAATATTAAATTAAATTTTGTTATATAGTTGCGTTATTTGAAGAAATAAAATTTCAAGTTAGTTTTTCAAAATGTCTGTTATATTATTCTCCAATTCCACTTCAGTCCGTTGTGCTTCATATCCATAACATTTAGTTGAAATGTTTCTGACTGTTGAATTGACCCCGCAGTAGAGAACTGAGGGGATGTCCCCTTTGGCATTAGTTGCGTATGAGTTAGCCGTGAGTGGCCGATTCGTAACATTGTTCAGATTATTTCTTCTTTTCCATTCTTGAAACTACAGAGGGCTCGTCAAATAATTTTTATCAAGCATTTTAAAAAATGCTATTTTTCATTTCTAGTTGACTTTGTTTTCAAAAAGATCTAGTTCGTATTAGAAAAAAACAATGGGACTCTATTATAGATACAAACTGTAAAGAAGTAAAATTTGTGCGTACAAAATGTTCACGTTTTCTGTAGAAAAGTACTCGGTAAAAAAAAAAAATTGTGTAAATTCAAGCAATCTCATTTAATACAAAATAGAAATATATTTTAATATTATTTATTAAGTACATGCAGCAGCTTTTTTTTTTTAACTAGATGAAAAATTTTGTTTCATTAATATTTACTTTGTTAGTGTATATCGAGGAAAAATTTTTTTAGTATCACACATAAATATATAATTTAAGTTTCATACGATGACGTGTGTCCAGAAGGCAGGAGAATTTGTTAACTTTTTTATATTTTATTTTTATAGGATCATATATTTAATAATTATGTTTATTATAACAAATCCTCGGTCATAATAGTAAAGAAATTAAAGATTTTCAATAATTGATTGTAATTATTTTTGCTGAAAACATTGGTACTCTGGGTGTGTCAGTGTAAAAAATTATATAATTTTTTACACAACTTATTTTGTAAAAATAAACAATCAACTTAATTAATATGAACATAAAGCCTATTAAACAAGGAAGTTTTATAAAAATGGGTTATCTATAATCCAATTGGGAGGTGATAAAAATTGCTAATAATCTCTGATTTAAGAATAACAGAACTAACATAACTTTAAAGGTTTAACTTAGTAGCTTAAAGGTCCACTTTAAATGGTTTCAAAAAAGACAAATTGTATTTTAACGCGACGTTATAGAGCGGCGAAAAGGGAAAAATAGTGTCGAAAACCAAATGATAACGAGTTTTATTTAAGATATAGATTAAAATATCTCAAAAACTAAAAATCGGATGTGCATACCGTAAGCGAGGAAAATGTTTGGTATTTCATCCTCTTTATAATATTAATCACGACTTGATGTTTTAATTTGTATCGTGTGAGCTAAAGCACATATATTAGTTTTTTTTATTTATTGCGTTCTATTCAATAAATGCGCTTGAAAAAAAAAAACACAAAACGTTCCTACTTTTATGTGAATAATCGGACCATAATTAGTACGAACTTTTTTGTACCTCATTAGGTCTACTATTATCTCTTTAAATATTTCCGTTTACTTACGGGACACCTTGTAAATATATAGTTATTGCTATGCTGTTATTACTAATAATATTATTCGATTAATAATTCTGCGATATATGCGTGAGTAGGAAATGTAAATGGAGGAGACTGGAGCGATTTGGCGGTCAAGTTGAGGGACAAACCGGTATTGGCTGCTATTCAAGCCACACCAAACACACAACACCTTTTCCCCTTCCTTCAGAATTAGCCAAGCGATCCGTTTGTTCGCCAGATGGCTGCTTGTTCCGATTGTGTACCTGTCAGGCACATATCAAAAATTAAATATGAACAATCGTTCTTTTGTAAAAAAAAAAAAAAAAAACCCCATAGATTTTAGTTAATGTCAGCTATTATAACCTCCCACATATTCATACTAAAGTAGAGACATAATAGTCCGTGGCACAGACTCCATTTTATCGAATTATGAACATCCGCCTAAAACTTTGTAAATAGTTTTATCTAATTATAACCTTCTACTGGGAAAAATGGGAATAAAATTTCAGAACCTCCTAGACCTCTATTTCATATATTTTTAGTTTCTATTTTTTCTCTTTGAGCATTTATCTGCTTTGCTTTAGTCTCGCTGGAAATCGCAACCAAACTAATGAGTGACAAATTAGAAAGGTCCCTCAACGTCCACTTAGTGTCCCAGGAACAACCATATGTCAGTAAGACCACCATACCTTAGGTTTGCCTTTTTCTGTTTAACTACTCAGATTTATCCAAAAATTTTTGTTTGATTGTTTATGGAGTGTTAATAAATTATGTTTTATCTATTTTTACTTTCATTTACGTATATATGTAATATATATTAAGGGTAAGTATTACGATCGAGAAAATATTTGAATCTGAGTTTTCAACGGAAATACATGTTTTAAGGTACCCTGAGTCGAAATGACCAAGTTCCGAAAAATGGTGTGTGTGTCTGTGTGTTTGTATGTCAGCAGTCTAACTCAAAAACGAAAAGTCCTACAAAACTGATATTACGTATTTAAGATAGATATAGGCGTTAGATGTGACGGCAAATTTTTCCTTAAAATCGGTTAAGTGCCACTTTATATCAACGCTGAAACATTTTCACAATTTTCTCAAAAACGGCTCTAACGATTTTGATTAAACTCGGTATATCATTGTATAATTAAGTGGTCTTTAATATCAATTAGGTCTTATCCCCATTGATGTCACTTTATAGGGCTTAAATGCCCAATGTTCATATACGTCTTCCTCTAAAGTACCTTTAATATGGTTTATTTTAAAAAGTTAATCATTTCACATTATTCAAAGTTACGAAAAAATGCTAAATATAACTTTTGAAAGAATTTGATTAGCTAATAAAGGAGAAAAGAAATAAAAATGCAGAAAAACCTGCGTTACTATAGACTGTTGCGCCTAAACGAATGTACCGATTTCAATGTAACTTCGCTAAAGTCATTTTCTCGACACACTTTAAATTTATCTATATAACATACTTCAACGGAAAGAAGCTGGAAAAAAAAGGTACGAGGGATGGTAAAATTAAATTCCGAAGAACTCAAAAAGTATACACTTTTTTGGGGAATATTGTATATAGTTTTTTAAATGTTTATGGAATTTCCTAAAAATATCGTTAAGATCGGACAATTATGAGGAAGGATATGGTCTCTAGTTTTTTTCCCTCAAGAGGCGAAAATTTGGATAAATTTAAAATATACTTTTTTAATTGTTGAGACTAAAAAAACATTTTTTCTACAGATATTTAATAAAGTACCTTTCCTAAGAACATTTTTCATAAGAAATAAGTACCTAAATTCATACCTTTATTCTCAGTTCTATATTTCAACACTGCAATCACCACCTCCGGAATCAACTTACTCATATTCTGCATAGATAACATTTTCAAATAAAAATATCACTAAAATGACATCACTTAAAAATGTTGAAATTGGAGTTAGTCATTCTGAGGTTTATAAAAGCAAAGAAAGTTGTGTGGCTTATAAAAGCAGATGGAGTGACTAGATTTTCATTGCCTGTCGTCGATATATTAAATAGACATTTTGTAATTATAATGGTCTTAATGACTTGTTATCTGTAAGCTTTAAGCTTTAGCTCCGTTTAAAATGCACTTCAAAAAACTTTATAATAGCTCAGCATAGCCAGAAAATAATTTCTATTCATAGTAGATCGGAAAGTGAAAGTTGTGTGTTGCGCGCACCAGATTTTTAACTTGTCTTGATGAAGAAATTGGATATTTAATGGATATCAGCTACTGGAGCCTTATAATGGGGACTTAAGCCAATAGTTGACAGGCCTATACTCTCATAAATTCAAAGAGATATAACGGGTCTTAAAATGAAAAAATGTTAAAAAATAAAACGGGACCCTCACTACTGCCTCGTTAAAAAAAAAAAAAAATGCTAATGATTCGGATTGGAAGGCAGTGGATCAGCTGATGAGAAGGTTGTCTCCTCAACTCCTCTCTCAGTTTTTACCAATTTTATAGCGGAATCTCTCTGATTATTCACGTGATACAGTTAAAGTGTATATCAGAGCAGTTGATATTTACTGTTGGCATCTTTTTTTTTTGTTATTTTAAGAAAAAAAAAAAAAAAAAAAATTTTTTTTTTTCTTTTTTTTTATTTATTTATTTATTTTTCTCTTATGATATGCGGTATGATCAGCAAGTGATGGCCAGTAAGGTGCCCAAGAGGTCTCGGTCAGACGGAGTTAGCTCACCAGCCAAACAAAGGACTCGTCGCTGCCTACGAGAAATACCTCCAGTGACCAAAATGAACACTTCAGAACCAGAACCTCAGCCCCAACCAGGTACGTCTGCACAAGAAACGATTGAAGAATCACCTTTCTTTACTCCAAACCCCTACCAAGTGCTTCAAAATGACAAAGAAGTAATGGAGTCTGCAGCAATACCCAGAGAACCAAAGCCTCCTCCGATATTTGTGAAAAATATAAAAAATTTCCAGATGTTCTGCACCCAACTAAATAAAATCTGCTCTGGCAGTTATTCATGCCTTAACAGGACCAATGACACCAAGATAACACCTGATTCTGCAGAAGCCTACCGAAAAATAGTGAAGTACTTATCAGAAACAAATGCGAATTTTCACACTTACCAGCTGAGGCAGGAAAGAGCTTTACGAGTGGTGATAAGAAATTTACATTCCTCAACCCCCACTGAAGTTATTAAAGAAGAACTAACGACGCTTGGTTTCAATGTACGCCAGGTAACAAACGTTTTGAAGGAGGACAGGGAGCAGCCAGGATTACGAAATAGGATCCCACTACCATTGTTTTTCGTGGACTTGGAGCCATCACCAGGTATCGAAAAAATATATGATATCACAAGAATATACTATACAATGGTGAAAGTTGAGAAGCCATATCCCAAGAGAGACATCGTGCAGTGCCATAATTGTCAGACCTATGGCCACACGAAGACATATTGCCACCATCTGCCGCGTTGCGTGAAATGCGGTGAACAGCACAAATCTGTAGAGTGCACCAAACCTATACAAGATCCAGCAGTATGTGCCCTATGCTTGGAGGGACACCCGGCCAACTACAAAGGCTGCCAAATTTACAAGAATCTCAAAACCAGACACCAGAAAAACCGGATTCAAGATGAAGCACTAAGAACAAGAAGAGAGAGAGAGCCTTCCAGAATTGTAAACAATGATGTATCATTCTCCCAACTACTTAGAGGTAAGACTTTAACCGATAAATGTCAAGCCCTGCCACAACAACAACCTCAAACCCAACCTCAAAATCCTCTTCATCCTAATATACCTAACCACCAACAACAAATTCCTCATATTCCTCCTCCTTCAAATGCAACAGATCTCACAAGTTTGTTAGCATCTTTCCTCACCGATTTCAAATCCCTTGTTACTCCACTCATATCACTCCTCACGAATCTCGTATCTCACCTCATCCCTCCTTTGAAAAATCCTTAAATGACTCACATCCCTAAACCCATATCCATTCTCCTTTGGAATGCGAATGGTGTTAGAAATCATACAGACGAACTATCTACTTTACTACTTGACAAGAACATTGATGTGGCACTAATTACTGAAACTCGACTAACCACTAAACAGCACTTCAATATACCACAATACCTGACATATCGTACTGACCACCCTGACGGAAAAGCACATGCCGGTACTGCTGTAATTGTACACCAATCCCTCTCCCATCACCTACTCCCATTACCAATACATGATTTCCTACAGTCCACCGCTATCGTGATAAAAACCTTCTCCTTTCCGGTCACTCTTGCATCAGCGTATTGCCCTCCTAACCGATCCATATCCAATGCCCAATTCAGTTCTCTCCTCGACTCCTTAGGACATCACTTCATCTTGGGTGCAGACCTAAATGCCAAGCACCAACAATGGGGTTCCAGAACCACGAATTCTCGTGGCCGAACCCTGCTGTCTGCACTCAATTCCCAACGTTTTCACCTCCTTTCCCCCAACTCTCCTACCTACTGGCCCACAGATCCCAACCGTAATCCTGATCTTCTTGATTTCTTTATCCACAGCGGCTTAAGTCCCCTCAATTGTTCCATTACACGTCTAAATGAACTTTCCTCTGACCATAGTCCTCTAATCCTTAATGTTTCACTTGAACCTGTTCCCAAACCTTCTCCACCGTCATTCATTAGGGGCCCAGTAAACTGGGACCTTTTCCGCCAAATAATCTCCGATAATATTGATCTCAACATATCCCTCAAAACTCCCGATGACCTTGATAGTGCCGTAAATTCCTTTACTACCACAATCCAACAAGCCGCCTGGACTGCCTCCTTTCCAAAAGACTCCTCCAGAATTCCTATAAAGACCATTCTACCCCAACACCTCCTTAACCTAATCCGCACCAAACGCCGTGCCAGATTATTATGGCAACGAACCCGACATCCTACCGACCGCTGCTCCTATAATTACTACTGCAAACAATTAAAACTGGAATTAGCCACCTTCAGATCACAATCCTTCAACTCCTACCTATCCTCCCTCTCTTCTCGCGACAATTCCCTTTGGAAAACCACAACTAAAATCCTAAATCCTCACCGCATTTCCCATCCTCTCCGACGAGGTGATGGCTCCTGGGCAGCATCTGACGAAGATAAAGCAGAGGAGTTCGCCATTCACCTATCCAATACATTTATTTCACATCCGGAATCCCATCCTGCCCACACCGTAACAGTAGAAGAACTCCTTACATCACCAATCCCACTTTCCTTGCCCCCAAAAGCTATTCATCCTTCCGAAGTAAAATTTCAATTAAAAAAACTAATCCTCCGTAAAGCTCCTGGACATGATCTCCTTACACCTCAAATCCTTCGACAACTTCCATCCAAAGCAGTCATATTCCTTACATATATCTACAATTGTATCCTACGCACCACCCACTTCCCTCTGTTATGGAAACACTCCACTATTATCCTTTTCCCAAAACCAGGAAAACCTCTCAATAGCTCAACATCCTATAGACCAATCAGCCTACTCCCAATCCTTTCAAAAATTTTTGAAAAGATCCTTTTGAAACGAATCCTACCCATTATAGAATCCCAAAATATCCCTTCCCATCAGTTTGGTTTTCGCTCTCAACATTCTACTGTTCAACAAGGACTCCGAGTCGTTGATCATATTTCCTCAGCCCTAGAAAACAAGGAATACTGTTCGGGTGCCTTTCTGGACATTGCACAGGCATTTGACCGGGTATGGCACTCCGGACTGCTCTCCAAGCTTAAAATCCATTTACCTCAGTCCTTGTACCTAGTCCTCCGATCCTACCTCTCTGACCGCTCCTTTCGAGTTCGCTGTGGAACAGAATTTTCCAATATCTACTCCGTTAAAGCCGGTGTTCCCCAAGGCAGCGTCTTGGGTCCCGTGCTTTACATCCTCTTTACTGCTGACATCCCTGTTCATCCCGATACTTTTCTTGCAACATTCGCTGACGACACCGCAATCTTATCATCCAACTCTGATCCCGAAATAGCATCCTTAAATCTCCAAAGTCATCTCACCTTGATTGAGCACTGGTGTAATAACTGGCGCATTAAAGTTAATGAATCTAAATGCCAACACATTACTTTTACACTCCGACGCAATTCCTGTCCACCAGTACTCTTTAATTCCATCCAGCTTCCTTATTCAGACACAGTCCGGTATCTTGGCTTTCATTTAGACCGAAGACTAACTTGGAACCCGCATACTAAACTCAAAAGACAAGAACTCAACCGACGATACGGCCAACTATACCGACTACTAAGCAGAAAATCTAAACTTTCCATTGAAAACAAGCTACTGATCTACAAGACAATACTGAAACCTATTTGGACTTACGGACTAGAACTGTGGGGATCAGCAAAATTTTCTAACATCAAGCGCATCCAATCCTTCCAGTCTAAAGTCCTTCGAACAATAGTCGATGCTCCTTTCTATGTATCCAACAAAACCCTACATCATGACCTTAACATCCCATTTGTCCTAGACCTTATCCCAGAAAAGTTCTCCAAATTTCACCAGAACCTTACTTACCACCCAAATCCTCTTGCACAATCCCTATCAAGCATCTCCCATCCCTATAATCCTCCAAGAAGGTTGAAACGGCAGTGGCCTCGCGACCTTTTGTAAATTATATAAATTGGAGTTCTGGCAATGGCCAGATTCTTCACTCAAGACATGTGTGTATGTGGCTAAAGTGCTCTCGACCAATCTCCGCTGGCTTTAGTACCAGTGACGCGGTTGGAAGAGTAGCGCAGGGTTCTCCTGGAGTTCCCTCGCCTGATTGTATATAGGTATGCATGTTATTATTTTTTTTTTTTTTCCTTAGTTTTAATTTTCTTATTTTTTAGGTTATTTTATTTTATTGTATATTGTATATACTTTTGATTATTATTTTGTTCTATTTATTTTATTTTTTTGTACATATGGTGTGAATGTCATCCTACCTCACTATAACCAATGTCGAACAGACAGATTGTTATAATACTCAATAAAGAAATTTAAATAGTTAAAAAAAAAAAAATGATTCGGATTAAATATTTAGCAAAAATAAGTCATCCTTTTGCAAAAAACAGGTTCTTGACAGTGACCAGCATTTATTAATCATTCAAATCGAGAAACGCAAGAAGTTAATTTTATAATAATTGTTCTGCAGTGGACCCGTGAGCTTTTGTAAAATATATTTTGGAGTTCTTGCAATGGCCAGATTCTCCTCTCAAGTCATGAGTGGTCTGTGGTTGTAGTGTCCTTACTCAGCCTCCGCTGGCTTTTAATACCAGTGAAGTGGTTCGAAGTACTCATGGCCGATTGAAAATAATGTAAATAGGTGTGCCTGCGTCTAAGATGTTTAGTTTTATTTTTAAGAACATTTTAATTTAATTTTATTTATTACTATTACTATTATTATTTTTTTTCCTCATTACGATATTTTATTTTGTTCTTATTCTGATGTATATTATTTTGAAATTACCTTTTTTATTTTTTCATTTAAATATGGCGTGTATGCGCTCTCTGAACCCTATTGTAAGTGCTGTCAAATAATTTTTTTTTTTTTTGTGGGTCCTTCCCTTCCTAGCCGTTAAGGCTATACGGGATTTTCCCGGGCCAGGGAGTGTGAGCGGGGATTTAAAAGACTCCCCCGCCACCGGGACGCGAACTCGTGACTATTTTTATATCTTTGATTCACATGTCAGGTTGCCGGGCAACGGCGGTGCAGTGCACACGCTTTAGCCCATTCGGCCACTCTTGCCACACTGAAGCTCTAAAATAACCGTATAAAAAAGGTTAACCGTAATGAAAATAACTGCTCCGTTAAATCGGGCTGTAATTTCCGTTAAATCGGCCACCCCGCCCAAATAACTACTAAATTATAGAAATAGGGTTTTATTTTATTAAATGAAATGTATTATTTCTATAATTTAGTATTTATTTGACTGCACCCCTCCCCCCCCCGATCGACTCCTTCTCATATTATTTTTCTTGATCGATCACAAAAAGTTATTCTGCATTGGTGAGAATACTAAAGTAAAAATAACAGTAACTGTACGAAAACATGATGTATGGAGGGCTCCCTCGGGAACATTCTCAACAGTAAGTGGGATAAACCGGGAACATATTTCACATTTATGAACCGGTGTCGTGATTCCAGGCTGGAGCGAGGTGAAAGGTGCGCGGCCTATTTGCGATAGCGAACAGCGCTTTTTGCAAGAAATATGGACCGCGGGGCCTCATTAATTCCAGCAGGTATTCCTCAAGTTCCACAAGAGGTTCGTTAATTCCCGGATGAATGGTCTCCCTCTATCGGCAATTAACGGAGGCAGAAGAGCGAAGCTGTTTGCATTCGGATTTGGGAATCCCGGTGTCATTAGCGGAAATGATCTGGAGCAAGAAGAAGAAAAAAAACTTTTGAAAGAAATGATGATTCCACGGCCCGTTAAATAAAGGATAACTCGTTCCTCGTGTTAAATAATTATAAATTCAGGTTTCTAAAAATAATCTAACAACCTTGCTTTCACCTTAACCGTTCGCAACAGCAGTCGACTCGGTAGTAATTTCGATTTATTGATAGCCTGGGTCTTACTGACCGGTCAACGTTTAGCAAATTGTACGGGCACGTGTTTTCTAAAAATATATGAAATAGAGGTCTAGGAGGTTCTGAAATTTTGTTCCCATTTTTCGAGGAGGATGTCAGGTTTTGATACACTGGCACCTATTGGTGCTTTTATTCTATTGGGCTAATTGTTTTCAGATACAGATTTCAGGGGTCACAGATTTCAATGAATCGTTTTTCGGTGATATAAGGTCCAAAAACATTAGATCCATGAGCCGTAGGAGCCGATGAAATAAAAAACAAATTGTAAAATATTAACATTTTTTTTTTATCTTACACTGATACATTTGTCTAATGGTCAGAATAAATTTATCAAATGAGTCTTTGATTGCAATGGACGTTTCAGAGAATCTTCGTCCCCCTCTTCAGCAATCTAAAATAATACAATTTCTTGGGAGAATAAAATAAAATAAATAAAATTTCTTTATGTTTATTTTTAGAATTGTTAAAAGAAATAATTATTATATTAGAAATTATTATATTTATTTATTGTTTTTAAACGTTATGTATTTTTAGTTGATAGTGACTGGATTCATGGATGAACCTAAAATATATTGATATATATATTATATTGTATTATTTTAGATTGCTATAGAAGATTCCCTGAATATTCAATAAATTGCAATCAAAGACACATTTGATTAATTTATTCTGACCATTAGGCAAATGTATGAGTGTGATAAAAATAAACATCAAACATGTACTATGAAAACTATTTTTTATTATTATAATTAATCTAGGTTATAATATAACAATAGATTTTTGTTTTATTAAACGAATTGAAATTTAAAATGCATTACAAAAACCAAAAGATGCTTCTAGTAAAGTAGGTCATGTAAATTTTTGTTATGAAAAAATGATTCACATATTCATTTCTAGCGTCCTTTGAAACTCTCAGGTGAGCGCTGTAGCTCAATGGATAGGTCACTGACTTTCAAAGCTCAATGTCCCGTATTCGAATCGGACTAAAGGCATCTAATTATTTATTATTGCTTTATCGACTATAGATCGAACCTGGGATTGGGAAACCTTCCTGGGGCACATTTAGTAACTATAAAGTGGTCATTATTAATTAATTAATTAAGGGGGAAAACCTGGCGGTTGAATGTGATCTCAATCAAATCATCTCCTTGCATAACCGTTGACCAAGAAGCAATACTCCCCTATATAGTATTGAACCCAAGACACTTCACGGGGTAGTAATGGTACAGGTTTATTTTATTTATTTTTTTATTTATTTTTTTTACCAACACAAATAGATCTTATTAGAACTAAATGATACAAGACCGAATATTAAGTAAAAAATTTTCATTTTTCGATTACAAAGAATATTTCTTTTCAGTATGCATTAAAGATTTTATGTTCTCTTATCTCGACTTTTTATGAATATAGAGTAAAAGCAGAATAACATACCAATATAAAATATATAAATGTAACTATAATACAAATTCTAAGAATGTATTCTAAATTAACTGTAAATCTGGATGAAAAATATAAAAGGAAATGTTGCCCTATATAGGCAAAAAACCAGTTAATTCTTATCTTTTCCTAAACGTGTTCTGCAAATCCATTCCGTCCAGCCAAAAACATATAGCTACGAATATTTTATAGTTAGAGATAATGGCCCTTAAAATGTATTATATGTTTATAATTTAACTGTTGTCTTAATTGACTAATAGATAATTTTAACCTGTCGACTAGATACATTTATAAAATATTGTATATTGTTTGATTATTGTAGTCTAATTGGAGTAGAGCTTATACAACCAACTAGGACAGGAACTAGAATTTTTGACATTATAAAAATAATGTTACAATAATGAAACTTAGTTTTTTTTATTATTATTATTTTTGTCTATAAAATATATATTTGCGCCTGTCAAAAATAATTGTTATTTAATTACTTATTTAATTTACATTTTTTATTATTATTTATTTATTGAATATTAAAACATTCTATCACTTGTTATAGTGGGGTAAGATAAAATTCACACTATATGTGTGAAAAAAAATAACATAAACAGAAGCAAAATAATAAATAAATAATAATCAAAATGTATGTACAATAAATAAAATAAAATTACAAAAAAATAAGGAAATTAAAAAAACACCCACCTATCTATATACACTGAATAAAATTAACATTTAACATTTTAAAATTTTGGTAAGTATTTACCTATATACATATGTAATGTTTCGGGATACCCACCACAAGGGGATTTAGTGGCGCAAATTGTGCCATCAAAATGTTTGAGGGGGGGGGAAAGCACATTTTAACGGGGTTTCGAATTTTTGAGGGAGGCACATTTTGATGGGGTTATGAATTTTAGGAGTGATAAGTTTCAAACCAGGGGACCAGAGAAAAGACTAATACAGAACACTGAAAGTGTAATTTATATGACCTATGATTTTTAAAATTTCTAACTAAGCTTCTTGCACTGTTTTTAAGAAGAGGAGAGCAATAAAATATCATAGGAAGAAGGGAGAGAGGGTTCATGCGCCATCGACTTTGTAGGGCGGGGAGGCTGGAACGGGCACCCCTGATAACGTTTCTTTCTCAGTTTTAGTTTTGAAGATTTAGAAAAAAAGTGAATGTATTAGTTTGAATTTTGGTAGTTAATTTTTGATGGAGCTAAATTAGTAAATATTTGTGAATTTCGATTTTATTTATGCCGAAACTAGTTAAGCGCATAAAAAATTAAGCAAAGCCATTATATGTCAAATACTGTTGCACTAACAAGCGAAGGTTATGGACGTGATGTCATAGATTTTAACATTTTTTTTTGTATTATTATTTTCTGGCTCTGCTGTTTATGTATTCCCAAGTAATAATATATCAATCGTTTTTATTTGTTTGTGTAAAATAAAAAAATAAAAATATTACGGATTAATATTTTAAATAATATAAATGTTTATTTATATAATATTTAAATATGTAAATATTTATAAAAAAAAATACTAAATCGCACTCGATCAATCTCCACTGTCTTTAGTGCCAGTGATGCGTTTGAGAGTTTTGCGCAGGGCCCGGAGTTCTGATTTTCCGTCCTTAGTTGGAGGAACAAGCCTACCTTGCCTGATTACTTCCATACTTTGAGAAACTAGCTATGACTCTAATAAGAGAGGCAGAGCAGATCGGCCTACAAGTAAATGAAGACAAAACAGAATATATGATAATAAGCCGAAAATTCCACCCCAATAACAGGATCTGCGGAGAAGGAAAATCATTCCCGAGAGTAGAAAAATTCAAATACCTCGGCTCCACAATAACCTCAATGAATGACTAACGAGCAGAAATAGACCTGCTTATAACTAGCACAAACAGAACTTTCTTCTCTCTTTCAAAGGTATTGAAATCCCGAAAAATATCAAGAAATATCAAATTAATGGTGTACAATGCTATGATAAAGCCGGTTCTAATATATATCGCTGTGACATCAAGACACTAATCAGCACCCTAAAAACAAGCGTTGATAGATTAGAGAGAAAAATTCTCAGCACGATAACCATAACGATATGCGATCAAAGTACTAACACATGGCGAAGAAAGACCAATAATGAACTGATTACAGAAACTGGTCAATCAATATCCCATGATATGAAGGCACGGAGGTTAAGATGGGCATGTAGCTCGAAGCAATCCATCTTGAAGCCTCGTAACAATGAATGCCTCAATAAAAGGCAAAAGAACACGTGGTAGGTCAGAAAGCAGATGGATAGATAGAATCAACAAAGATCCAATAGCTGTATGCAGATAATTGGAAAGAAATATTCCAAGACAGGCAGAGATGGAGCAGGCTTTAAAACATCTACAGGGTCTGTTATGCCAACAGAAAAAAAAAGAAAAGTTTTTGCGATAAAACGACGATGTTTTAAATTCTATCATGTAGATTGGATACCGGCAATATTGCAGGAATAATTAAATGTATGTATATAATTAAATTTCAGTTTCATTCGTGTTAACAAATCAGTATTATATTAAATTTGCCCTAAAATCAAACAGGTCCTGCCAAATTCCTCGCCGAAAACCTGCCTAATCAAGCTGTTTATTATATTTTGTTTTTATCCAATTTGAATATATAATTTAGCTTGTTTCACTCCTAAAATTCACAACAACCGACCAATATAATTTAGCCATTTTGTTTCTTGATTATATCCTCTACACGAAACATAACGAGCTGTTGCATGCATTATAGTTATTACAGTTATTAGTGAGGGAAAGTCGTTTGTTAGCATGCATTCTCTACTATATTTATATAAGTTTTAGAAAGTGCTTTTTGGACGCTTTCTGTAATATTTTTAAATTAAATATTTTAAATGTTTTTTTTTATAATTTTAAAAACAAATTCGCATTGCATCGGCCGAGATAAATATGAGATACAGTTGTTATGAAACAAAATATCATAAAAAAACATTGAGGAAAAAAAACTGGCAATATCTCTGATTAAACGCTCCAGTTACGTAAATATTAATTTTAACTCGGAACAGCTGTCTGGCTGAAAGAAAATTTAAAAAACAAAATATAAATTGAATTATACTGATTAATTATTAGATTTTATTTATCTTATATCATCATTTTATGAGGTTATCATTTATTTATTTTTAGCATAGTTGGTCTGAATCAAATTATTAAATATGTAATTAGGAGTATTCTTTGTATATAACATTAAAAATATAAATGTTATAACCAATATTTGCCTCATAATATCATATAAAACCTAATTGTTTTTTAATAATACAGTATCCTAAAACTTGTTAGGTTGATTGATATAGATACGTTTTTGTAACTGTTTTACTATTTTCTTTATTTTCACCTATTAAAAGTTTTTTTTTTCTCGAAAATCAGTCTTTTATATGAAGAATGTTTATAGTTTTTCTCAAAACTTCAACTATAATATTGATTTTGTACGTAATAATGTTAAGTATAAATCAAAATGTAAAGATTTTGTATATATCTATTTTTTATCCATTTTTTGCATGTTTGCATTGTATAACAAATAAAGATTATGTTATTATTATTATTTATAATTTTTAATTTACCAATCTCTCATTCTGCACCAATTAGTGATGTCGGTAGTAGTGGATTGAGCATTCAGAAAAAAATAATTAGCAACTCAGAATGCATCATGCATTTTTTTTTCACGTAAATTCACGTCTTTCTAAAACTATTTATGCACTCTCGTGGAAATTTACGATTATATTTTTTTATTCAAGAGAAGTTCTCTAATTTCAGGCGACATTTATCTTTTGTTTTTGGTTCACGAAGATTAACTATTAAAATACTTTAGGCTTAAAAAGATATTTGATAAGAAGTTGGTATTAAGAGATTACAGAGGAATAATATTTTGTTACATTCGTAAACAAAATGTAGTTTATTTGAGTTCCCACCTAATGCCTATGTAGGTTATGTGTGTGTCGGTGAGAAAACACATCATAATGGTTTATGAATTTTAATATGAATACTAATATTAATTAAAAATTTAAATAAGTTATCAACGATTAATTACTCTCTTAAAATAAAATTACAGTTTAAATTTTTTCCTCTTCCATCCCAAGAATCGTCTCTGTGTCACGGCAATGATTAATTTATTTATTTCATCATACAAATACATATTTCCTTTTATAATATACTTTTAAAAAAAATATGATTTTATAAATGTCAAAATAATTATATATTACTATATTTGCAGATGACATCTTTGAACAATAGGTGTTTATTTTATTTTTAATAATAAATTATACAAATTACTCCGAGTTATCGTCGGACATTTATATCTTATGAGAGAAATGTTCCTGTTTTTGTCACTGTCGCTATTTAAGTTGAATTGAATTTTAATTAGTAGGTTTTCTTGGTGTGGAAGACCATGGTTTATTAACTACTTCTCTCATGTAAGTTTCAAATTTCTTGTTTGTACAATTTATTAAAAAAGAAAAAAAAAAGAATTGTCAGTACATATTCCTGAATAACCTGGTCCGATAACGGATAACTGACCACGCTTAATGTCTTGAGTGTACCCTAGGTTAAGATTCAGACACCTTAACTAAATTTATTGATGTTTAATAATAAATATTTGTAAAATATTAAAAATAAATTTAAAATATATATGTTTGATTTATTTCCTATGTTTAAAGCTTGTTAGGCTTATTAACAATAAATCTTAAATAATAATTTGAAAGGAGTTGTTCGGGGGTGCGGTCAATATATAATAGTATTACTATACAATAATACTATATATTATAATAGTATTTTATTGGATTTGCCGACGTTTCGACCTACAACTTGAATAATGAACTCAGGTTCATAGTATACAAGAAAAAAAAAGAAACTATATCAAATTCTGTTTAAGTGGTCCTTAAATGCGTCATAATCAAGAATAATAATGCGTTTTAGGGATAAATTCTTACAACTTTTTCACACGGGTTTACATTTTGTAGCTATGTATGCTTTATAATTTGCATAAATGATTACATATCGTCATAGAATAAGTTTTTAGCACTCACAGAACGAATATGAAACAATGGAAATAAAATATATATATATATATATATATATATATATATATATATATATATATATAATATTTTGGGAGTAGGGGCTTCAATCCGAGATCCATTATTTCCCCCCCCCCATTCCGTGGATCCGCCAATGAAATAGTGGTAAAAATTTTGATAATTTTTGAAATTTTATATTACTAACAATTAAAAACAAAATTATGCTTAAGTGTTGTTCGTTTTTTTTTTTTAGTAACTTATGGTGTAGTTGATATTGTAGTAATTACATTTAAAAGAGTTTCTATTTTTTTATTTTTATTTTTATTTTTTGTAAACCTATGTCTTCCTGTCCTACAGTATCCTTTAATAATACCCCACTTATACCTGTTGAACAAATACGACATCTTGGACTCCACCTGGACAAACGTCTCACTTGGAATCTTCATACAAGACTGAAACGACAAGAAACTGCTCGACGTTTCCGCTTACTCCAACACTTACTAGACAATCGTTCTAACCTTCCAATTAATTACAAAAGACTAATATACATAACTATACTAATACCTATTTGGACATACGGAGTTGAGCTATGAAGCTCCACTAAGCCATCGAATTTCTCTCGTATCCAATCCTTACAATCCAAAATCCTCAATGCTCCTTACTTTGTCACAAATAAAATAATCCGTAATGAATTTAATGTTCCATATGTTTCCGATTTGGCCCAATCCAGATATCTATACTTCCATAATAAACTTCATAACCATCCGAATCCTCTCGTTTCTAACCTTGCTTCCTCTTCGATGCCTGATAACCCTCCGAGGCGTCTGAAAAGAAGATGGCCTCGTGATCTCCTTATGTAGACGTATTATTAGAGTGCTACCTGTGGGTAGTTTCTCAACAAGCGTTTCCAAGTGATTTTATTCTTTTATGCACATTTACTTGTTGTATTTATATTGTAATACAGTTGTAATATCTTGAATAAATACTTAAAAAAAAAAATCTATTTTTATAACGCAACTATACTTAAAGAATATTTATTATTGTTTGAATGGCAAAGAATGGAATGAAGAAGAATGCTCGTTAAAAAGGTTGCGAGAGGTTACGATTGAATTAAACGTGAGAACCGGTTGAGAAAGAATTGAAGTGGCTACTCCAGTGATGTTTTCTTCCTTATCAGTTGTCTATTATGAAGACCATTCATTAGTAAAAGAGTGCCCCTGATAAGGGGAGCTCTGTGATAGTGATAATAGTATCATTGCTTATCACTTACTTCTCGGAATTGACCAATCTTTTCATAGATAATGTCTCATAATTATTATTCCAAATTAATTAATGTATTTTATTGGAACCTCTAACCATTATAATTTAATTTTTTTGGTTCCATGGCGTCTCCTATAGGATTATTATTTAGATAAGAAAAATATAACGTAATTTTACTCCTTTCTTTTTTTTAGTTATATGGGACTTATATAGGTACATTATTATATATTATAAATCAATTCACTACAGAAATAACGTAACTTATGTCAATTTTTGATTAAATGGAAATACATTTATATCTGTATTTAAAATTCTTGTCGCTGTTTGATCATTTTTATTTTTTGCTGGTTCAAATTTAAAATAAGTTCTACTTAAGACTCAATTATTTTAGCCTTTCGTAGCACCTGTCATTTATTAGACGGCATGATAAAATATGTTTCCTTAAAATTTTTTTTTTTTTTTTTTTTATTTCAATGGAATTTACAACTGTATTACATAGAGAATACAATAAGTAAATGAGAAATTTGTAACATGGCATGTACAACATGAAGAGAAACTACCCATTGGTAGAACTCAAATTAAAGTTCTATATTAGAAGATCCCGAGGCCATCTTCTTTTCAGACGCCTCGGAGGATTATCAGGGATCGAGGATGAAGCAAGGTTTGAAACGAGAGGATTCGGATGATTCTGCAGTTTGTTATGGAAGGAAAGGTATCTGGATTGGGCCAGATCGGAAACATATGGAACATTAAGGTCTTTATGGATGATTTTATTTGTGACAAAGTAAGGAGCGTTAAGGATTTTACGAAGGATTTTGGATTGTAAGGATTGGATACGAGAGGAATTCGATGGTTTAGTGGAGCCCCAAAGCTCAATTCCGTAAGTCCAAATAGGTCTTATTATTGTCATATATACGAGTCGTTTATAATTGATTGAAAGCTTAGATCGTTTGTCTAGTAAGTGCTGCAGTAGTCGAAAACGTCGGGCGGTTTCTAGTCGTTTCAGTCTGGTATGGGGGTTCCAAGTGAGTCGTTTGTCAAGGTGGAGTCCTAAGTAGCGGATTTGCTCAACAGGAATAAGTGGAGTATTATTGAAGGATACTGTAGGACAAGAGGTCATAGGTTTACGACGGAGGGTAAAAGTCATTTGATGGGATTTGTTGGAATTTATTTTTATTCTCCAATTTTTACACCATTCTTCAAGGCTTGTGATATGTGATTGAAGAGTTTGGGATGCAATTAAAGGATCGTTATTAACTGATAGGATACACGTGTCATCGGCATAGGTGGTGATGACAGTGTTGGTTTTGGTTGGGATGTCAGCTGTATAAACTGTGTAAAGGATAGGACCTAGGATTTCCTTAAAATTAATTCCAAAAATTTATATATTTTATTTCGAAACAAATGTGTATTTAACAATTTTAAAGGATGAACGAACCTGAGTCGATTTTTTATAAATTATGCGTGGCCTACTTTACTAATATTGTCATTTGTTTTTTTGTAATTTATTATATATTTGAATTCGTTTTTTACTATGGGCAATATGTTTTTCTTTTTATAGACGAAAAACCCATGTCCGTAACCCTTCATTTTTAGCACGTCTTCGAAAGGGGAAAAATGTGAAATTAGGAGTAATATTAGGATGTTAAATTATAATTTCAAAAATCCCAGCCTCAGTCTCTAAGATTCAGGTAAAGAATAAAAATACCCATCAACGATCTACCAATTCAGGGATCATTGTGACAGGAAAGAAAAGCAAATTAAAGATCATATTTCTAGACCACTCAGACTAGACCATGACATCCAGTCGCATATATTTCCTGGGTTCGAATCCGGCTTGAGACAGATAAATTGTTTATTCTGTTTCATCGGCTAAGATCGGGAGACCCTCCTGGAGCACACCCAGCCTCTATAAGGTGGGAAATCTCTTAATTAATTGAGATTAACCTGGAGAAAACCAGGTGTTTGAGCGTGACCTCGGTCAAATCATCTCCTTGCACAGCCGTTGACCAAGAAACAATACTTTCCAACGCAGTACTGAACCCAAACACTTCATTGGTTGGTTGAAAAAGTGTAACTATAACTTTAATCTCACGACCACCTCCTGCTGGAAGAAATGACATGGCATGATTACAAGAGAGAGGGCTCAACAGGTCTTTTGAGAATCCGAGTAAATGGAAACAACTGAAAAGTGGAGCAGATGGTGGCTGACAACTCCGAAAGGAAGTACCTTAAGAAAATACTTTCTCACTGTTCGTTTCTCGATTAGAAGCAAATTAGATCCTCCCGGACTATTGGGTTTCAGAATTCCTCATGGAACATTAAGTTACACAGCCTCGGACAGGATATAGACCCACAATGTCCCTCTTGTGCTGTTCTGGAGACTGTTGAGCATGTGATCACGGCCTGCACTGCTTTCGAAGGATTCGAGCCACGGGAATTTACGTTCTCACAGAGGATAAGTTTCTTCGGTTGGTGAGTGAGGAAAAGTTCCCGTGGTTCAAAGACTTTATAAATGGCTGGAAGATGGCGGTGGGTCTAGCTCACTTCAACCTAGAGGCCCGTAGAAGGAGAAGAGTACCAGTGCCTGGAAGACATCCGGATTCTGAAAGGTAGGCTTAAATAATGAGGAAGAAGAAGATGAAGGAAAAGAAAAAGTTAAAGAGCTAGCTGTGTGCACAGCCTTGAATATTGTATGATGTTATAATTACAGTAGTGTGTTTTTATGCATTGCTTAACATCACACTACTGAATGCACCCGTATTGCCATTGTGAGATGGGAGGGTGGAAACCAAAAAAAAAAAAATGTATATACAACTTGATTAAATACAACTAGGATTAAATTCGCAATTAGTGAAGAAATAGAAAGAAAAAACGATATAGGAATAAGTAGTTCCTATGTATTATCTAAGGAAGGAATTAATATTTCTCTTGGTAAATTACAATATTCCATTAAACATAATAGACCAAAATATTGGTACATATTGCTTTGCTAGGACCTATTTTTAAAAGCTGACTGGAAAGATATTAAAAGTAATAAACACATAATAATGCCCCGATCATGAGATATTCTAAATTATCAAAAAAAAAAAAATGTAAGAACAACCAAATGTCTTTAATAAATAATAAAGTTAACATATTAAACAAGAAAAAAAATGTAGTAGACTATTCTACTCCTAAATGAAATATCTTTAAACTGGAAGATTAAGTATACCAAAACTAATGGACTGTATCTTTGTTAATAATTGTCCGATTTTTATGTTTTTTTTTGTTTTGTAGGTAATTTAGTAATCTTTCTAATTATCATTGGTACAATCTAGAGAAAAATGCATACATTTTGAGCTATTCGCAAATAAAGTTTCTTTTCTTCCATAACTTTTTTTCCAGAAATTTCGAGAGGATAGGACTATTTTTCGAATGTGAATATCTTCAAAATGATTGGTCTATCATTGGATTTGATGAAAAATTGACGAACTTATGGCGTACCGACAAAAAAAAAACACCTTTTAGAAATAATATATAGGATTCTGCTTATCAAGAAGGGAAAAGCACACAAGTTATTTTATTTATACCTTCATTGTTTTATATATATTATCTGTTTCCTTTAAATCGATAAAATTAATTACTTATTATACAAAATTTAACTAATATAGGTAGTAAACATTATCTAAAGAAGCGAATTTAAACAGCTTATTACTAATTTTATATTGGAGTTTCCTGAAAATTCCATTATGAGAGTTTATAAGTAAAGGCTTTACCTTCTAAACATCTTGATGGCTACTTCTTTGCTAAGTGGGACCCAGAGGCTTTCATCTTTTACTCACTGATAAAGTACTCGAACCTAATGAAGGGGATTGGATAACAACTTCTCAAGTGGTTTCGATAAAGCCTCTTAATTATTAGAGGGCGTTTGATGGGTCTCTACTGACCGTGTTAGGGTCACAAAAACATGTCAGAAAAAAAATGAATTATTATATCTTCTCTTATCTACACACTTGAAGTATTTGATGCGTTGCACATTGCCTT
Source organism: Nezara viridula (assembly GCA_928085145.1). Taxonomy (NCBI): domain Eukaryota; kingdom Metazoa; phylum Arthropoda; class Insecta; order Hemiptera; family Pentatomidae; genus Nezara; species Nezara viridula. The sequence goes on along the minus strand of OV725080.1, from coordinate 146,789,549 downwards.
CCAGTCTCTCGATGATTGTTTATTTCACAAAACGACGCATATCTACTAATATATTAGTTTTTTTTTTAACGTACTAATTGTAGGAATTACAGGTCTTATTTGTCTTATTTGTTTGGTTTATTATTTCCAAACAATTACACATCTAAAGTAACATTACCTTCCTAGTTACAAAGAAAAATAAATAAAAGGTGATTCCAATTATTGGACTAAACTTTTTTTTTTAATCATTAGTAATATGCTTAAAAAAAATGCATTACTTCAGTAACAAATACAAAATTTAAAAACCAAACAAAGGATATAACATTTGAAGTAGAACATATAAAAAAAAAAAAAAAAAACGGAGACCATATCTTTCCACTAATTGTCCAATTTTAACGATTTTTTTTTTTGGTTTTTAGGAAATTTCGTAAACTTTGAAAAAAAAAACATACAGCGTACGGTGGACGGCGGACAGACAAGAAATTTTTTATTTGTATTTCGAATTCGAGGGGGTTAAGTTTTTACATTTTTTTAAAATTTAAATAAATATTTAAAAATCGCGTAGAGACCAAGTATTAGTAACTAACTATTAGAGACTAAATATTAGTAGAGATTAATAGGAAATTTAAATACCTTTGAAACATCTTATCAGAATATCAACAAAAAAGTGTAAACTTTTTGAGTTATTCGGAATTTAATTTTACCACCCCTCGTAACTTTTTTCCCAGCTTCTTTTCGTTGAAGTATGTTATATAGATAAATTTAAAGGGCGTAGAGATAATGACTTTAGCGAAGTTTCATTGAAATCGGTACATTCGTTTAGGCGCTACAGTCTATAACAACGCAGGTTTTTCGAACGCCATTTTGAAAGTAAATGGCGAATTGTATTGTCGATGAAGGAGGATCATCCTCGGATGACCTCTGATTTTATATCCAAATTAGAAAATCGGTTCAGTAGTTTCGGAGAAAAAAAAATTTTATTCGTTTTTCGAATTCTAGGCATCCTGAAACGTGAAACCTCAAATTTTGAGAGGGAGTTAAGTTTTTGAATTTTTTGGTCGATCACAATGGTTGATTTTTAAAAATAATAAACCAAAAACTACGTTGTGTGCTTTATACCACACGATAGAAATAAAAATATCAACAAGGCGAGATTAATAATATGAAGTATAAGTTTTTTTTTGTTAAAAACATATTCCTCACTCTTCGTTTAGCAATAAAACTTTCATTTAATTAGTTCTCGAGTTTTTTTTCGAATCATTTTCGACCAAGTTTTTGAATTATAAACTTACTTAATTCCTTAGTCTAAAACTAAATATGAAAATACTGCACAAGTTAAGCTCGACATTGTTAGAATTTTGGCTGTTAGTAGTACCAGCTGATACAGCCCATATATAACGGACCAGGCCTTGAGGTACGACCTACCAGTAATTTCATTCTAATTACCAAGCTAACATGCACGAGTTTAATAATGCACACAGTTTACCTTCAGCTAGTCAGCTCGGGCTTGTATCTGTACGTAACAATACCCTACTCTCAACACCGAATTTAACCTAGAATTTAATAATAATAATACTATAATATATTGAATACTTTTTGTTTATACTTTTTGTTGTTAAAGTATTGAATTAGGTCTTATTTATTTATTTTTTTCAACTATGGCATTAATCCTCCGCCTTCACTCCTGGTCTGGAAAAATCCTGTATATCCTAAAAGGGGAGAAAGAATAAAAAAGCATAATTATTGTGAAACGAACAGTATAATATCTTTGTTTACATACTTATCCTTAATATATATATATATATATATATATATATATATATATATATATATATTTTTTTTTTTTTTTTTTTTCCCTATGTGGTAACCCCAAACAAGGATCGTTTATTTGATTTACCTTCATGCTCCATGCCTTAAAGAATACTACATGAATACATGAATTACAATTGTTTACATAATTTTCTTTTCTAGTTTTACATGATATGAATTTTTAGTTCAAATTTATATATATTAACAAAAAAACATAAAGATAAACATACAAAAATAAAACAAAAATAATAATAAATCGGAATATTAAATATTAAAGTCAATCCAACAAAGCCAACAAGAAATCACCCACGCTGCCCATCCCTGGTAAGTAAGTCGAAGTCGATCGATCTAATAAATCTAAGAAAGTCTGTCTTGAATTCAGTAAATAACTTTTGTTCCGTCTCAGGCCAATTTCCACTTTTGATAACTATGCTTTTTATTCATTCAAATTGCTGTCTGTCAAATCGCTTACAGTCATATATTATATGTTTGAAATTTTGAACCTAACTGTCTTCATCGCTTAAGTCTGTTTGTATAATGTTGAATCTTTTAAGATATTGTTTTGTATTCCCATGTTCCGTAAGTACTTGCGTAAGTTTTTAGTCATTGCTGTGAATACGTCTGTAATTGTGAATTGAAATGCGTGGTATAGATCTGTATAAGCTTGGTGACTTAGCTGAGGTCACCCATATGTGATCCCATCTTTTGATGAAATCCAACTTTAAATTCATCTAAATATACGATAATGGAGCTTGTGATACGATGGCGGCAAATCACTTATAGCTGCTTCTTTTGCAAGGCAATCGGCTCGTTCATTGCCCTCAATCCTACAATGTGCTTTTACCCATTTTAGAGTCACTACTTTCCCTACATTTCTCATCATTAAGAATTTGTTTCTAATTTGGTCAGTCAAGTAATCATGAATGTCCAAATTATTAACTTGTAGAACTTTGTTGCCTGTATTTATAGTAACGTATGCGTTCGTTTGTAGAGGGTAGTCATATATGTATTCAGTCACCTTTAAAATTATAAAATTAACAAAACAAAAAAAAACTGTAAATTAGTACACGGTGGTTTATTATTTCCAAATAATTTAACATCAAAATTAACATTCCATTCCACATAGCATTAAGGAAAATAAATAGAAAGGGATTCCTAACATTGCCCTAAATGATTTTCTTCTTTATCATTGATAATTCGCTAAACATTTTTTCTTTTTTCATAGCCCCTTTTTTATTTATTTTTTTTGAATCCTTGGATTTTCATTGTCTTCATAATAGTACTTTTACTGCTAAAAAGCATTATAAGGTGTATTTTTATTTTTTGTCGTTGTTTTTTTCCACATCTGTAATATAATCGGTGATGGGGCTCACCTCAGGCTTGAGTTGAGCTTATCCTCTAGAGCTTACAACAAAATTAATAAAACACCTATCCTATGTGAGTTTTTGCCAACGTTTTGGAATTTCGGGTGGTAATAAGTTGTTGAAAAAAGGGTTTGCCAATTGTTGAGACTTTTCGAAAAATGATTTTTTTCATTTTGTGAGAAATTCTTTTACTGTTGCTAAATTTAGTGCTGCTTGTATATCCAGTGTCTTCATTCCCTGCATCGTGGTTCCTCTTACTATTTTTCGGATTATTTCATTTTGGAAATATTGTAATCTTTTCCCAGTTGTTTTGCTGACATGATCAAACAGAGGTGCACTATACAACAGAGCCGGCTGTATTGTAATTGTATAGATGAGGAACTTTAGGCGTAAAGATAGGTTTGTTCTCCTAATTAAATTTTGGAGTCTGTACGTTTTAGATGTTACTGTTTTAATTTTTTTTTTTATAATGTCTAATCAATTTTAAATATATGTATATATATATATATATATATATATATATATATATATATATATATATATATATTATTATATTTATTCTTCATTCCATATTTTTTTTTTTAACGCAAATGAACAATATGGATAAATATTTAAATATTTTTTTTTTTTTTAATTTCTTTATGACATTTACAACTGTATTACAAGTAAAAATACATTCAGTAAATGTGTACAATAGAATATAATAACATGAAATCATTTGGTGAGAAACTACCCACTGGTAGCACTCTAAAATGTATTTACAAAAGGAGATCTCGAGGCCATCTTCTTTTCAGACGCCTCGGAGGGTTGTCAGGTATCGAAAAGGAAGCAAGGTTAGAAACGAGAGGGTTAGGATGGTTCTGAAGTTTATTATGGAAGAAAAGGTATCTGGATTGGGCCAGGTCAGAAACATAAGGAACATTAAGGTCGTTATGGATGATTTTGTTTGTGACAAAGTAAGGAGCTGTGAGGATTTTACGAAGGATTTTGGATTGTAAAGATTGGATGCGAGAGGAATTCGATGGCTTAGTGGAGCCCCAGAGCTCAATTCCGTAAGTCCAAATAGGTCTTATTGTAGTCATGTATATGAGTCTTTTGTAATTAATGGGAAGTTTAGAGCGTTTGTCTAGTAACTGCTGAAGTAATCGGAAACGTCGAGCGGTTTCTTGTCGTTTCAGTCTAGTATGAGGATTCCAAGTTGAATATTTAAATATAAAAAAAAAAAAAAAATTTAGATGCATTGAGAAGAACTCTCGACTATACTCAACTTTAACGCGGAAAGTATGATAAGAATATCCCGCAAAAATGAGGCGTGAATGAATCATAAAATCCTAGGATATATTGGAGTATATTATTATCTCTGAATGTAAATGTAAACTTTAATAATAGGAATTTTCAGGTCGAAGCAAAATAATTACGTACCTTCTAATTTGTGTTACAATTAGTGTAGCCAGCTAAGAATGATATTATCGTCCCCTCAATATTTTTATTGGAGGAGAGTACGATCCTTTACCTCCTTCACCCCAAAGTGTGCGAATAAGCCCGGACTCGAACCCGGACCCCTGTTATTTAAGTTCAGTACTTTACCCTGAAAAGAAGTTAACATATAAAAGGAAAAACCTTTCATCGAGAATCGTCTGAGAACTCGATATAACGGAATCGAAAATGCAAACTGGTTACAAAGAAGACAACCTTACGTCCCACGCCAACAAGCTTTTGACTCGGGAACACTATTTGGCCCGACTCAATCGATTTGGAAAAACTTTGTTAGACCTCAAGAGGTCCTTCTTTGTAAGCCCTTAACCAGCTCCTCTGAGGAAGATGGTAAAAGATGTCTAGGAATAGAAGGGGGCAAGGAACCCGCTACCTAGAAAATGAAGTTTCCTACCTTGAGGAGCGCTTGGTCTATCTTAGTTCTTTGTAATTTATGTATTATCCAATTTACCTCCGCACAAAGTCGACTTTAACAAACAGAGTGAGACGGGGGGGGGGGGGGAGAGGGAATGGAACAATTTCCAGAAATTGATTGCACATAGGGAATAATATTTTTAAAAAAATCGTGTGTTCTTATTCGATTTTCACTCTAATTCCAACATTTTAGATAATTAATTTTTTGTGATATTTTAGTGAGAAAATTTATACCTTTATTCACAATTCTATATTTCAATAATGCAATCACCTACTCTGGAATCAACTTACTCATTGTCTTTACATATATTATCAATTTTCCAACTAGTAATATCGCTTTACCCAAAAATTTAGGAACTAGAGTTAGTCATTCTGTCAATTGAAAGCCTCATATATTATTTCTAAAATATATTTTTTTATCGGAACCACCATATCATCATTTTTTTAAATCCAATAACTGAGCTCTCATTTTGAAGAATCTCTAATCCTTCAGGTGAGAAAAATATCACCATCTCCCCAAAATTTCAGGAAACTTAATTAGGGAATAACTCATAAAGTATGCATTTTTGGTCAATTGTACCCATGATTATTTGAAAGGATACTAAATTCTCCACACACAATAAAAAAAAATAAAATAAAAAAAACGCTGCAAATCACTACGCACTGTTTTATTATTTCTAGACAATTTAACATAATAATTAACATTACTTTCCATATAACTTTAAGGAATATAAATAACAAGGGATTCCTAACATTTGCCTAAATAATTTTCTTTTTTATCATTAATAATTTGCTAAAAAAAAAAAAAAAAAAACATTGTTTTATTTGATGTAAAGCTTTTATGATGATGTAAAGATTTAAGCTTTTTAGTAAAACATATTTAGAACACCATATCTTTGCACCAAATTATCCCATTTCAACGATTTTTATTATTTTGCCATTTGTTCACTTACTAACATTCTTTGTGAATTATTCTCATTGACCAACTACAAAACAAAATTTCACAAATAAATAATATTTCATACCTGGATTAGATCTCTAATATCTTCACAATCCTGGGTTATAATTTATGGGACTGATTCAAAGATGAAGTATACGAAATAAAATGAGACATTCAGAATGCAATATTTATACGTATTTAAAATGCTAAAGAAAGATATTAAAAAAAAAAGATGATATTAAACTATCAGGGAAATGTAGCCCTTCGAAGACGAATTCGAAAATGTATTAGAAGTCAATTGTGGTATTTACAAACATTTCTTAAAATAAGAATTCGACAACTAAAATGAGTTATTACTTATTTATGAAATTGTGTTTATTTGTAACTAGTCATTGAAATTAAAACAAACGAAAATCGGGTAAAAATATACGATTTATTTTTTATTATTTCTTTAGAATTTAACTTGTTTCTAGGGACCCGCCATATACATCGTATTAATTTGATCCAGATTTTTAACTTTATTGCCTCACTGTTTTAGTATCTAATGAATATATTTCGATTTAGGTTAATGGTAGTGCTTGAAACCTAAGTACCATGAACATCAAGCCTGAATAATTCCTAAACCTCACTCACTTTAAAATGGAATGCAGGAAATGCGAGTACGTGTGAGTGGTTGTGTAAAAGTGTAATCAAAGCCTTCTGTTTCGCCATTTAGAAATAAAGCGTATCATTTCACTTATATGATGGTTGCCGATCTTCATTAATACTTTCCTCGTTTCATAATGTAATGATACTGAAGACAGTTGCAGTAGTAATGAAGCAATATCCTCTACCCTGCTTCTCATTCACACTCATCAACGTACTAGTCCAAGCAGTCATTTTTAGTTGCGTAATCTTCTTCAACTTCAAGTCGCTTGCAAGAGGATTATGTTGACCTGGGATGAAGTCTGAAATGTTAACTGCAGTTGAAGAAGAACAAGAGTGCTTTTGGCACAGACATGCCTGTCTTGAGTAGGGAATAAGGCCATTGCTGAAACTCCAGTATATACTTATTTACGAAAGGTCGAGGTGTCACTACCGTTTTAATCTTCGAAGATTGTAGAAATGAGTTTAGGGGATTGTGTTAGAGAATTTCGATGGTGGATAATAGTCCGTGGTACAGAACCCTTTTTATCAAATTATTAACATTCTCCTAAAACTTCGTCAATAGCTTCATCTCATCGTACCTTAAAAATATTATATTTATGAAAATTCTCAGATTTGTGGCGTTTTCAATCTGGATATCGTTAAACAGTCTATTTAATTAGGTACTAAAAAGCCATGAATACCCATTCGCTTCCCACTTAAATCGTAAGTAATATAGAAAAAAAAGGTGGCTTCCAAATATAGTGGACCATTTGGCCTATATAACCTTGTTATTTTGGGGTGAAGGTCGCGCCGATTGTCCCAACACCAAGCTTTTTTTGTGACCATGTTATCTTACCACTAAATTAGAAAGAAAATGGGTATTCATGACTTTTTAGCATCTAATGCAGGTTGGTATGTATATGGTTCCTAATCAATTGTATCACGTTTCATCTAGCACTTCTGCTTACGCAAACGTAAACGTATTTTTTTAGATATGCCAATACTTCAGAAATGATTCGTTCGATTTTGAATTAAGTTGGATAAAAGGTAGATTTGGTAAAAAAAATAATATAGCATCAATTTTATTTAATTCTGTCGACTACTTTCTCTTATGTATGAGCAAACGTGTTTTTCATGATACGTCTATATCTCTAAAACCGTACTTTTGATTTGGCTCAAATTTGGGATTAGTAAACCGATAATCATGTACCTATGAATTTTATGTAATTCTATCATCTGTACCCTCCCCCCCCAAAAAACCTTTCCCTTTTAGATCAAATGTATTATTTGACACGCCTATAGTTTAATTACAGCGCGTTTGATTTAACCCAAATTCGGAGGGAATTCGGAGATTAGTACAGTAATTACTTGGTATCAATTTCATTGAATTCAATCTAATAGTTAAAATTATTATAAATAATTGTTAACAATATAATAGCTGTGAAATGTAGAAGGCATTGATCACATGGGGGTTAGGTTAAGACAATATTTTTATGGGTGATGAAATTTTAGTTTTTATTCAAAAAGTTAATTTATACCGTACTGAATTGTTCCGAAGATTTTATTCTCATACGAAAAAAATACAAACCTAAAAATATAGATATTTTTTATCAAATGAAAACGATGAAGCTGCCCTTACTTGTCAGACGTTTTTAAAAAACTTTTATTTAAAATTTCTGTCGGTTTCACTTAAAATTTTAAAAAATCTATCTTAATAATTTATTTTATATCAGCAGTTTGATTAGCTAAACGACACATTATAAACGTGTGCATTTCATTTAAGACAAATTATAATTATAATCTAATCCCATTTATTGTTTATTATTCATTTAACGAATTTTTTTTCGAGAACATTAATATTCTTCATGAGAACAATCATTCAATGGAATTGTAACAGATTTTTCCGACATTTAGAGCACCTAAAAATGACAATAAGCGAAGACAACCCTATTCTAGTTTGTCTCCAAGAAACACACTTACAAGAAACTCAAACATTGAGATACAAAGATTACGATATATACCGAAAAGCAAAATATCGTCATGAGAAGACTTCGTATCTTCATTAAATCAAAGCATTTCCATGAAGGAGCTCTGGAATAAAGTAAAAAGCATTAAGGGGATCTCCAAAACCAAGAAATTGCCTGGTATAAAGACTGGACAAGACATTATAACTGACCCTGACGAAATCGTTAAAGGCGTTGCCAATGACCCTACAGGGTAGAGGCAACAAAATACGAAATAAATAAATAATATTCTTCATTTTTGAATTTAATCTTATTGATAGTATAATTAAAGGTTCTATTCACACCTCAACTTGTGATATAACTGTATCAAAGATCAAACACAGTTAGAATTAACTATTAAATTTCAGGAAGTAAATACATTAGCAAGGGCATGTAATTTGAAGTTTGTAAACTCATTAAATCTCAATCACGCGCTGTCAGAATTCGCCTCTATCAGAGTTTACCTCGACAACACGAGCAGAGAACGTACTGCATACAGATTTCATGGACCGAACTAAATTGTGTTTAGCTTACATTTGACATCACAATGAGCTTTGGTCGTCAATCCGAAGGATGAAAATAACTATTCAAAAAGAAGCTGAATTTGAAAGACTTTTCTGGTTGAGATTGAGCATAAATTTGTTCAAAGATTATTCAGTTTTTTTTTATCAAATAAATAATATAAACAGAGAAATAGTATTTTTAATTCAGAATTCATCGATCCAAGTGTCATAAATATTTTTATTGATTTGCCATTCAACATATATCTAGTCCTGTCATAAATATTGTTACAATCAAATGTATACAGATTTCAACAGAAAAATTGATTTTTTCAAAATCTTACGAAAATAAAATGAATATCTATTTAAAGCAAAACAAATAAGAAATTACTCTAAATGTCCCCCTTTTGTCTTGATATAGGCATTTAATCTCCGTGGCCAGTCTTCAACAGCAGCACGTAGCACTTCTTGAGGAAAATCCTAAACTGCTAGGACAGAGATTGTTTGAGGCTTTCCAAGTTAGGGTGTGCTCCGTGGCATGCAACCCTCTCCAGTTCGGACCAAAGCCGATAATCTAGTGGATAATGTAGATCAGGGTTTCCTAAGGACCAATCCGAGGCAGATAAGAACTCTGGAATGTTCTTTTGCAGCCACTGCTGAGCCGACCGGGCCTTGTGAGCTGGAGCGGAATCTTGCTGGAAAACCCAATGACTTCCAGCAAACAGAGTATCATTTAGAGGCTTAACAACAGATTCCAAAATATCGTCCTGAAAGTTCATAGTGGCTCTTTTTCACAAAAATGGAGCTTTGTGATGCCATAAAGCAAACTCTCCACCAAACCATCAATGAGGAAGGGTGATGACCTCTTTTCACTCTTCCAATGGCTTCCTCTCTTCTTTAGAGCTGTGTGCGTACACACGATCATTTGGCGATTATATTTTTCTTCAATTATCAAAATTTTCTCATAGCTAAACAAAATATTTCGATGGAGACCATTGGTGTAATCTCCAAGGAGCACTTTGCATCTATCCACTCTATTTTTTTTTAGAGAAGTTTTTAGCCTTTGTCCTGCCATTCTTCGAAATGCCCCCATCCTAAGGTCACTTCTTAAAATGCGAGACATTGATCTGACAGAGATTCCTTTTCCCTAGACATGATTTGTTGTTTTCGAATGCGATTTCTTCTGATAAAAGCAGCCAATGCTCTCATTGTATTTCCCGTTCTCTCAGTGCAGGTCCGGTCGAGGTCTGTCACATACAGAAAGGGTCTCATTATATTTATTTGTAGTGCGGTACAGGAACATACGGCTGGTACCCAAAGGTTTCAAACTGTTGAAAATCTCTGACCTACATTTTCAACTTTGTGTAAGGCTATTCAGTTTTCTTTATCACCCCAATCCATGCTAACTGAGCGAAAGAAAAATACAAACTAATTGGGATTATTATCCTGACATGTAAAGAAAATAACCTGATAGAGGTAAGGAATATCTAAATAATAACCAAGGATGTAAACAAAGTTCAACTTTTGTAACAGTATTTATGGCAGAACCAGGCACAATATTTATGTATTGGCGTAATTCAAATACTACTAGACATTATCGTGCCCAAATTATTGTAATCGAAAATTTTGATATGATAATGCTATTAAAATTTAAAAGTTACTTATTTTAGTTGACTTGATTTATGAAAACACTGGTTATAATTGAAATTTAACTGGATTGTTTTTTTGCTATTTAAAAAAAAATCGGAAATCTTATTAAGAAAAATCTGATTAAATAATTTTGAAACTAATTAATGATTTCAATTCTGCCCTCCGAATATAGGGTAACCAATAGACCATTAGTAAAAAAAAAATAAAATGTATTTCTTGAACCTTTGAGTTGACAGAATATTACCTCCTATTTCAACATTTTCCAGTAAAATGGTTGTAGTGTTTTTCGTTGAAAATATCTTACTTTTTGAAAATCATAGTAGAAGTATTAGTAAAGAAATTTTTCAAGAAGTAACAGAAATATAATTGATACTAATTTAATGAAAAATGTAATGTAAAATTGGAGTTAACTATTCTGTCTACTGAAAGCCTTTTTTATGAATAACAGGTACTTTAATTTCATTATAATTTATATTCTTTGTTTCCTTGCTGGTAGTATGGAAGTAAAACTGAATTAATTTAATTATTAATTAATATTAAAATTAATTAAGTATTTATTTAATTTCATGCGATTTAAATAACTTTAAAAATTAAAATAAAACAATAATAGCTACCAAGATATAGATAATTTTTAGCAATTTAAGTTAGCAATGAAAACAAAATATCTAGAAAAACTAAGGAAGGTTAACAATTAGGCGAAATAATAATTAAAGAATAACTGACTACTTTCGTCATAGTAGTTAAGAAATAACGTGATTATAACTTTATATCAAATAAAGCATTTTGAGAACTGCAGATGTTAATTTAATTTAAGCACATTTATTTCTTAAAGTATCGTTATTATATTTAGTTAAGAAGAAATAGCAAAGGAACGAAGTCCAAAATAAGTTATAAATTATTCATTGTAAAGAAAAACATTTATTTATTTTACTTTTCAATTTAAATTTCATAATTGGGAATATAACTTCTCACCGATTGCCTTCAATCTTTTAGAAAAAGTTTTCTTAAGAGTCAAAATTAATGCATGATTTGTTATTATGATACGGGCAATCATTAAAACTTTAATAATCACCATAATATAAAAATAACTCTTAAACTTAATTTATTTTTGTCTCCTTCTAATATTAATTATTTTATTTTTTTATTATTGAAATTTACAACTGTATTAAATGATAAATACAACAAATAAATATGAAACAAATTACATGGCATGTATAACATAAAGAGAAACTACCGATTGGTAGCACTCCACTTATATTTCTATATTAGAAGGTCCCGAGGCCATCTTCTTTTCAGACGCCTCGGAGGATTATCAGGAATAGAAGAGGAAGCAAGGTTGGAAACAAGAGGATTCGGATGGTTCAGAAGTTTATTATGGAAGGATAGGTATCTGGATTGAGCTAAATCGGAAACATATGGTACATTAAGGTCTTTATGGATTATTTTATTTGTGACAAAGTAAGAAGCATTGAGGATTTTACGAAGGATTTTGGATTGTAAGGATTGGATACGAGAGGAATTTGATGGTTTAGTGGAGCCCCATAGCTCAACTCCGTTTGTCCAAATAGGTATTAGTATAGTCATGTATATTAGTCCTTTGTAATTAATTGGAAGGTTAGAGCGTTTGTCTATTAAGTATTGGAGTAAGCGGAAACGTCGAGCAATTTCTTGTCGTTTCAGTCTTGTATGAGGATTCCAAGAGACGCCTCGGAGGATTATCAGGAACAGAAGAGGAAGCATGGTTGGAAACAAGAGGGTTCGGATGGTTCAGAAGTTTATTATAGAAGGATAGGTATCTGGATTGAGATAAATCGGAAACATATGGTACATTAAGGTCTTTATGGATTATTTTATTTGTGACAAAGTAAGAAGCATTGAGGATTTTACGAAGGATTTTGGATTGTAAGGATTGGATACGAGAGGAATTTGATGGTTTGTGGAGCCCCATAGCTCAACTCCGTATGTCCAAATAGGTATTAGTATAGTCATGTATATTAGTCTTTTGTAATTAATTGGAAGGTTAGAGCGTTTGTCTAGTAAGTATTGGAGTAAGCGGAAACGTCGAGCAATTTCTTGTCGTTTCAGTCTTGTATGAGGATTCCAAGAGACGCCTCGGAGGATTATCAGGAACAGAAGAGGAAGCATGGTTGGAAACAAGAGGGTTCGGATGGTTCAGAAGTTTATTATAGAAGGATAGGTATCTGGATTGAGCTAAATCGGAAACATATGGTACATTAAGGTCCTTATGGATGGTTTTATTTCTGACAAAGTAAGGAGAATTGAGGATTTTACGAAGGATTCTGAATTCTAGGGATTGGATTCGAGAGGAATTTAATGGTTTAGTAGAGCCCAAAGCTCGATCCTATAAGTCCAAATAGGCCTTATTATAGTAATATATGTGAGTCTTTTGTATATAATTGGAAGTTTAGGCATTTGTCTAGTAAGTGCTACAGTAGTCCAAAACGTCGGGTGGTTTCTATTCGTTTCAATTGGGCTTCCTGGATATTAATAATAGTATATAAAATTGTTTAATGAGATACCTGTTCATAGGCTTAAATATTCTCAATTATATCTGAGTATTTCATTCATTGATAATAAATAATTAATATTGTGTATATTTAAATATTATTTTTATGGTTGAGGGGACTCGATTCTATTTAGCTAGGTCTTGTGAAAGTTGCTACTTCGGGGTCAAATGGTAAAGTTGAATTGAGGGCTTTTAAGTGGATGCCCCGCCATTCGGTTTTCAACTGAGGCACTTACTTTCCGCTTCAGATAATTAATTAATTAAATTAAACTAGTTTCTTGTGGAGGCTCTTGGTAGCTTTAATTCCTCAAGTGTTTACTAATTGATATTAGTTGTTCGGAAGAAATACTTTGGAAAAGCAAATTTTTATCTTTTCCGCGACTAATCATATCAGGGCAGATCCTTTGGTGTTCAAAGGCCTCAAGTGTTATAAAATTTGAAAAATTATACAAATGCTTTTATAAATATACAAGTTTATGAGATTTTTAAGTTAGATGCAAAAAAATTAAAAAAAAATCTTTTGATGAATTATTGAAGGAAGTTAGTCGACTGTTCTACATATCACTGGTGATAAATATTCAAGACGCAGGTTTTTTTTTTAAAACCATTTTTAATTTTTTATTTATGCCAAAGTTTCAACCCAAACATGTGGGTCATCTTCAGGGAGTGGTTTGAACACTGAGGGTGTTCAAGTACTCCAAAAAAAAAAAATAAAATAAAACAAGACTGTGTCCTGGATATGTATCAATCCCCCAAAAAATCGTTTGTGTTGCTATTTTTTATCCTTCCAGTAAGAAGAAGACAGGTATTGGTAAACTTGAAATAAAAAAATAAGAAGATTGTCTGAATCTCAAAAACTTTGCATTTTAAAGCAACATTTTTGCTAATCCGAGAGCAAAAAATAGGAAATAGAACTTTGTAAAATTGATACTGGATTATTTTTTTAATTATCTCTAAATTTCTTTTAACTTTGAGCCCATTTGGGACAAGCTATTTTTGCATATATATAAAATATTTATTATATGAGTTTGGCAATTCGTACAACCTGAATTATATTTTTGAACCAATCAATCCAGCATATTGCCGCTGTTGGGTACTAACTATTCTTATTTACAGCTTCCATTTTATTTTGAAATAATTTTACTGTCAGATATGTACATTAAAGGGGAAAATTTAGATGTAATGAGAAAAATATTAAAATATAAAAAAAAAAATGAATATTAGACACTAGAATATTTTAACGTGTTTATAAGATTGAGTGAATAGATGGTTCGGATGAAAAAGAACAACAGTGCCTTCAAGAGAAGCCATTTCTTCCGTTTCTTGAACTTATAGCCCTCTTTTGTCAGAACAGCAATTTGGGTTTCTTTTTTTAGGGGACTTTTATTTCTACGCTCCAAGTGGCAAGGAATTACTTTTCCGATATTTAGATATACTTATCTTCAGAATTTAAATAGTTTTTTTTCCAGCTCTCAAAGTCAAGTCAGGATTTAATTATTTAATATTGCATTTTCTGGGTTAATTTCAATATTGTCATAACTAAGGCACCTTGGTACGTGACTAACAAAATACTGATTTACACCTGTCAACAGTTGACTAATACATAACAAATCTTTATCAACGATTTCATACGAATTTACACAGACATACTAACATACTAATAAGATATATGACTTCAGATGACATGTCTATCAGTACGAGGAGGAGAATAAAAAGGCGGTGGATGAGAGACCTCCTTCTTTAACAAGTCATTTCCATCATTTTGATCTAACCATCTGCTGATTGTCAACAATCGATAGCTTCAGATAAATATATGCAGCTAAAAAAAAATTATTTTGTATAAAATAAATAAAAATATTTTATTTTATTTATAAAGGAGTGCGTAACTTCTGATGATCTCCTTAATCCATTGGGTAGATTTTTGATTGGCAGTGACTTTGATACATTTGAAGTGAATGCTTGGAAACATTTTCATACCGGATTGTAAAAATAATTTTTCAGGAATAAATATTCAAAAATGAAGATTTCTTCGCCATGTTATTACAAGTTATTAAAATTCTGTCAGAGGGGGTGAGTGCCTCTATAAATTTCAAGAAGGCTTGCACCGGGGCGCTGTTACAATGGAAGGTTATTTTGTCCAAGATCTATTGCCTTAGTTTAAAGACACGACAGCCACTGCCGTTAAATATGCCATAAATGCCTCCTTTATCACGCCAATAAATTTATGTTACGGAGCTGATTATAATATCGATGAATTACATAACTTAAAAATAATCCATATTAACGTTATCACAAGACAAAAAAATCCAATTCAATTTTTTTTTTTTTTGGTTTAATGTTGATTAATTTCAAAATTCAGAAATTAATTTTTGAATTTCACTATCTATCAAACACCTATTTCGTCGTGATAATATTACGACTGCTAGAAATTTTTTTTTTGTCTATAAAATATTTATTTGCGCCTGTCAACTTATTGTTGACAATCAGCAAATGTGATGGCGATACATGATATAAAGACATGTCAGGCATGGGGAAGGAAAGTGCTCAGCAGTACCTCTTCCCTAACTTGTTCCAATTACTTAGGTTGTCTTAGGAAGGAGATCCCTCATCCAACGCCTTTTTAGTCTCCTGCTCATGTTCTGAGGTATGTCAGCTGTGACCATGTCTCTTATAAGTCTGTTATTATGTCCATTTAAATTTGTGTAAAATCGTTGATATAGGGTCGTTATATGTTGGTCAACGGTTGGAAAGTGGAGGTCAGTATGTAGAGTTTTGTTAGTCACGTACCATGGTGCTTTTGTTATGAGTCGCAATAATTTTGATTGAAACGTTTGAAGTTTTTGTAGGTGGGTCTTTTTAGCGATGCTGTATATTTGTGATGAGTATGTCCATATGGGCTTAAGTAAGAGAAATATTTTAATTTGATATTTTAATAATTATTAAAATTTGATATTTTAATAATTTATATGCTGTCATGAAACCTGCTGACATTGGAAAAATGGAAAACGTAGATCACCTGATTGAGCACTAAACAACTAAAAGAACAGCTGTTGCATTCTTAACCATTTTAGAAAAATTTTATTCATTTATACAAAAAAAAAAGGCTAGAAACTTAATTCCACTAACAAAAGTAAAAAATATCTTAATACAAGAGTAAACCAATGTAAAATAAACGCTGAAAGCGAAATAAAATTTATAAAGAAAGTTGTAAGACGTTATAGCTCCACATAGAAACTTCAATATCGATATAAAAATGTATTAAAAAAATATATCATTATGTATTGGATCGATGGATTTCAAATACATTGAAATAGGTAATAATTATTATTGTAACTTCGTGTTTGAGTGATTTACTAAATTTCATATTTTTTTTAAATTTTGCCGCGTTATCAAAGAATCTTTTGCGACTCTGATTAGAGGTGCTTGTAGGCCGTAGTTTGGAGACATCTGATATAGATTAACGGAAATTTACGAAAAAGTTTAAATTCATAAAATGTAAAAATAGATCTTTTGGAAACATTCTGAGTTTCATCTATTCATCATTACTAATTAATAAATCATTTATTAAGTGTTAGTGAAATATGTGAATAGTTAAACTAACAATAGATATCCATGTACTGATATGAATAGTTTAAATAGAGACGGAACCAGGAAAAGTGGCTCTCTGTACTGCCATTATACAGTTTCTATCAAGGATTAACCCTTAATTGTAATTTAATTACTAGTCAAATGTGTTCATAGTTGATTTTTTTTATTACTTGTTACAATACGAAATTGTTAATTATTTTTAATAAATAAAATTAAAGTAGATTCAGAGGAATAAAATTGTGTAAATTCGTCATTTAAACCTCTTCAAAATACACGCCTTACCCATGGATATCTGATTCTTCGCCGAAATGCCAAACTTGTGGGACTCTTCTGACAGTGAAACACATTTTAACATAATGCAGAGCTTACGAAACTTGTGACTTGACAAACGATCTACACTCCATTTTACAGTACAATACGAATGAAATTGATAAACTATTTTCTTTTCTAAAATATTCTAAACTGGAAAATACAATCTAATTCTCAATGAAAGTAAGGCAATAACGACCCTAGTGGTTGAAGCCTTTAAATATTAAAAAAAAAAACCTTCAAACTTTTTTAAATGAAGATAAAAGAAGCTTTTATTGAAGATCACTTGATTTTAAGTTTAATTAAATTTTGAGTTTAATCAAAATCGTTAGAGCTATCCAAAATTTTTCACGATCGCAATACTTTAGATTACTATATATCAGGGCTCTCCAAACTTATTGTCCTGCGGGCCACATTGAGACCTTCTTTTATGTAACGCGGCCCTTGACTTATTATGAAATAAAAAATATCCTATTCTATAATTGACACTTAAGCTGTGAATTGAACTTTCTAAGAGAAACAAACAATAATTGTTGTAGTAATGTTGTCTGTGAGTGAATTACTAATATACTTAAAAAAATATATTTTTTTTGGAATTTTGATTATTTTACCGTGTAGTTTAGAGACCTCTGTTAAATATTTTATATATATATAGATTTATTAGTTATACATACTCCTGGCTCACAATAAATTTGCCACCTACCTCCGTATTCATCAAATATGATATCAAGGAGAAGAAATAATAGCATAAATAAAAGGTACAATAATAACGAAACTAAAAGACAAAAAAAAAAAAAGTAGTAAAATAACACATAATAACACAAAAAAAAAAGATAATACAGCAAGTAGCTCAATGCAATAAGTCTCTTGGCCAGCGCCTCAGCAGTATTCTGGGCGGATTATATGGATTTGTAACAGTAGATAGAGCTTGAGTAAGTGGATTGGAATTTAGAGTCAGTCTGCCATGAAAATTATTAAAGTGGTCAGTGGCAGTTGCCACGATGAAATGTCAGTGTGTAACGTGAGGTTTGAAACATAAAAGGGTGCGTCTACAATTTTCCGAAGGATTTTTGACTGGAATGACTGGATGATTTTTATATTTGATTTCTTTGCTGTTCCCCATAGTTCGATCCCATATGTCCAAAGTGGTTTAATGAGGACTTTGTAAATAGTTAATTTATTAGTCACATATAATTTAGAACGTCTGTCAAGTAGCCTAGAAAGAAGTTCCTATCTAAATTATCTGTGACTAATATATAGATAAGTGAAAATAGAAAGGTGACTTACAAAATTTCCTGCTTTTACGTGTGGAATCGTATTATTGTCTTCATGCAAATTATGTCTACTATTATGTATACCTCCTTAAATATTTCCCATTATTTACAGGATAAACTCCTTTACCATGGGTTAATCGGTGTGGTAAAAAAAAAATGCTTGCTCATCCATGTATAGGATAAAAAAAAAATTAATTATCAGAAAAAACAAAATATTTTTAAGGAGACCTCGTTAGGTTTGAATTGAAATAAACAATCTTATAATGAAGAGGTTTTCCCCCAGAGTTAAGCGGCTGAATTTCTCATTACCCTGATTCTTCAAACGGAAAATTGTCGAATTATTTTATAAATGGGGAATTGCTGACAACCGAATCGGAATAGGAGTTTCCCGTGCCCTTAATCGCCGTGGTTTATCTTATCGTGCCCTGTTTAATTATTAGAATTCTTCTGCTTGACGGTTTCTTAAAAGAACAACCGTGGAAAACAGGGGTGGATTTAAAGTTTGAATTCTGCTTGGCCTGAGAGTTCTGGCACTCCAGTTCATATTGTTCTTCCTAAAGAATATATTCTATTAATTACGCAAATCAAATAATCATAATCTTTTTTTTAAGTTTCTGGGCTGTTAAGTTTTCTGCTAACTGTTTCTGGGCTTTGTACACACTGCTCTACTTGGTTAATGTAAATAAATATCTTCATTTCGATAACTACATTATAAGTTGACTATTATTGGTTTTTACTATTATAAGTTGAATAATGTATAAACTTAAGGATGGAAATCACAGCCAGATCTAACCTAACAGTTATTTTCATTTCGGTCAACTTTTTTTATACGGTTATTTTAGAGCTTCAGTTATAACCGGTTATTTTTTATAATAGCCAAATATCCGGACTTGAAATAAAAAAAAATGCCTTATTACATCTCTTATATCAATGTTACCTCTTATATTAGTTAATGTACATGTAAAATGGGCAATTTTTTTTTATCGTTCATCTACATCATCACTTCTAAGACCCGGGTTTTGTGTTTATACTTCATTAAGTCATTGTTTCAAAATTAAAAAAAAAATTATTTTATTTGAAAATAAGAATAGATGTCCATGTACTGATATGAATAGTTTAAATAGAGACGGAACCAGGAAAAGTGGCGCTGTGTACTACCATTACAGTTTCTATCAAGAATTAACCCTTAATTGTAATTTAATTACTAGTAAAATGTGTTCATAGTTAATATTTATTTATTTTTTTACTACTTGTTACAATACGAAATTGTTAATTATTTTCAATAAATAAAATTAAAGTTGATTCAGATGAAGAAAATTGTGTAAATTCGTCATTTTAATAAAGATAAAACCTGTTTGCATTGAAGACCACTTTTAAGTTTAATTAAATTTTGAGTTTAATATCGTTAGAGCTATTTAAATTATTATAAAAGTCAAATATCCGTACTTGAAATTTAAAAAACTGCCTTATTACATCTCTTACATTAATGTTACCTCTAATCTTACCTCTTACTGCTGAACAATTTCAATGAATTACTTGTTTATTGATAAATATTACAATCTGTCTCATTAAAGGAAATTTATAATAGAGTTCAGAGAGCACATTTAAAATAAAAAAAAATTATGTAAAATTAATTTTACATGAATTAAAAAAAAAATTAAAATTGTTTGTTGATATTAAAACTCTTATATTGAGAACAACTCAGAACATTATGTTTTGTATTGATTTTCTTTCTTCTTTTTTGTTTTGTCCTTCTCTTCCTTGCCTTTGAGGCTATACGGGGTTTTCCTGGGCCAGGGGATGACTTCGGGGGAATAGTGCCAAAATTAAAAGCCCCCTGGACAACGGGACGTGGACTCAATCATTTGTATGTCCCGTAAGTAGAAGGGAATTTTTATACGAGTGATAGCAGATCTCAAGTGATACAAAAAAGTTCATATAAATAATAGGCCAATTGTCAGCAGAAAAGTAGCAAATCCAAGTTTCGTGGGTTTTTAAGTGAGGCGTGTGTTTTAATGAATTGAAATCAATAACTAAATAAATTTTTAATTTAAGTAATTAATGATTGCAAAACATTGAGTTTATCATTATTAAAATCAATCACAGATGACTTTACTTTAAATGACAAATCTTACAAGATGAAATTTACTTTAAATGAACAAGAGTTTATCATTGTTAAAATCAATTACAGATGACTTTTGAACGAATAAACTAGGCTAAGTTCAGTTTTTAAAAAAATCATAAATTAGTCGACATATTTTTTTATCAACATGCAACTATACTACAATTTCCCTACATTTACAAAAACTTCTTATTTTCGTAAAAGTGGAGTAACTGTAGTATAGTTGGATGATGATAAAAAAAATGGCGAATAATTAATGATTTTTTAAAAAACAGAACTTCGCTTAGTTTATCCGCTCAAAAGTCATCTGTAATTGATTTTAACAATGATAAACTCTATGTTCATTTAAAGTAAATTTCATCTTGTTTACGATGAAGCTATTATTAATTACTTAAATTAAACATTTCTTTAGTTATTGCTTTCGATTCAATAAAAAACGACTAAATTATAAAAATAAAATAAAAAAATATAGGTGTGTATGTGTTCTTTTTATTTATTTAGTTTTAGGTTACTTTATTCTTATTTATTGTATATATATTATTTTTCTGTATAATTTATTTTGTTTATTGTACATAGAGTGTGAATGTGATCTGTGAACTCTATTATAAATGTCCTAGAGACAGATTGTAATATTTTTTAATAAATAAGTAAAAAAAAAACAAAAAAATAAAAAAAAACAAAAAAAAACCTTGGATTGGCTACTTTTCTGTTGGAAATTGGTCCATTGTTGATATGAACTTTTTTTGTAGCTCTCGAGTTCTGCTATCAATTCTATAAAAATTATTTCCCTCTACTTACGGGGCACCCTGTATATAATTTTTTAAAGATACTTTTAAGTATTAAACACTAAATTCTGTGGAAGAGAGAACACTCGGATGTATTGGAGACCACTAGAGACTCCCACCCGACTGCCTTGTCCAGCCGTTGACTAATGCATGTCCCTTTTAGGGCCAATTTGTCTTCGTCTGTTGGGAACCCTTCGATCCCGAGGGAATGCTTAAACAAAAGGCCTGGTTAGGTGACTTTGTCCCTCAAGGAAACAGCTTTTCCCTATAATTTTCACTCTCCCTCTCTGCCAGTCTATTTCTCAGAGTTTCCCTTTTACCTTCATTTTCGTGTGTACGAATTGCTGACTTTCAGGACCAATTTATTTCACACGAAAGTTATTTTTTAATTCTATACCGCTTCAGCTTTACTGGAATAGCTTATAAAATTCAAAAACTATTCATAAAACGAAATGAATTGTATTTATTATTTTTTAAAAATGCATTTTTTGCACAATTTTTACTGCACCCTTAAGAAAAAGATGTAATGTTTTAGATAACGTTATTATTTGTATTTCTGAATATTAACGAGACAAAAAATTATCAGAAAAGTTCAAAACCTAACTTTATAATTAAATTGTACTTACAGGCTTTTGCAGTGTGGAAGTGATATATATATATATATAATTTTCTTTGCTGCTTGATAAAATATCAACTACTTTACGAACTATCCAAAACTTATTGTTAAAATTAGTTAAAAATTTGTTTTTATTTATTTCAGTTATTTAAATATATTACCAATGTGTTCTTTTCTCATTTTAATTATTGTCCTTTATTTTGACAGACTGTTGTAATAGACAATAAAACGTTTTAAAATTTGAATTAATGTGGTAGGATATAAATACGAAATTTCTTTTTACTAGTTAATGAATTTTCTTTAACAATATTTATCTGTCCTCTTTCTCTCTTTCTATTTATACTCGTATGTATTTGTTTGCATGAATACATTCATCTTCATTCGTTCATGAATGGTATAAAGATGAATTAAATAATGGACAACGATGATTCGGCTTTTTGTAAAAGTTAATATTTCCCATCAATCCATTCAATATTTCATATTCTCATTCAGACAAATTTAATTCAAGATTCGCTACCTGGATAAAAAGACTCCCTGTAGACAAACTTATTACTCGGAATCCTCTTACAAGACTAAAACGACAAGATACTGCCAGATGTTTCTGGCTACTTCAATACGTACTATTATTTGCCCTTATAAGGCTAATTTGGCATTATGGAGTTGAGCTTAGGAGCTCCACTAAACCATCGAATTCCTCTCGTATCCAATTCTTACAATCCTCAATACTCCTTACTTTGCCTTAAATAAAATTATCCAAAATGACCTTTATGTTTCAAATACTGCCGGCTTAATCCAATTCGCATCCTTCCTTAGTAAATTTCGAGTTCATCCAAATGCAATAGTTTCTAAACTTGCACCCACTTCCTCCTTGGCCTTTGAAAAGAAGATCGCCCCAAGACCTTCTAATATAGAACCATAATTACTGTACTACCAATGGGTAGTTTCTCTTCACATCTGTACATGTCATATACTCATTCCAATTTGCATGTTGTATTTATTAAATACATTGTATTCACAATGCAATACAATAAATAAAAATAACTAATAAATAAAAATAAATAAATAATAATAAATAAAAAATAACTAAGGTGAGTGCAATTAGACACGATAGAAATGAAAACATCTACAAAGCTAGACTAGTAATATGAAATATAAATTATAAATAATAGCTCATATATATATACAAAGAAGATGAAATGCTGAACATTTTCCTCGCTTACAGTATGTAGGTACGATTTTAGTTTCTGAGGTATTTTAATCCATATCTTCCATAAAACTCGTTATAATTTGGTTTTCGATAGTATTTTTTCCTTTTCGTCTCTCTTACACGGAGTTTACACATCGCATTAAGATACAATTTTGAATGGCTTATGAGAAACAGGATGAAATTATGAAAAATTATCTCGCTTACAATATGGAGATCCGATTTTTAATTTCTTAGATATTTTAATCCATATGCAAAAAAAACTTCAATTAGTCGACTGCAGCCAACTTTACCCGAGCATAATACGTCGGAGATTCAACTTAAAAAAGTTTTCACATAAAAAAAAGTGAAAAACTCAAAAAATATTATCAGTTTGATCCACTTGACCCTCCCATCATCGGCTATTACGTTTGCTCACCTGTTTCACATTATTCAATAATTTCATTGTCCTGAGAACAAAGAAGTGACCTTTGTAAAAATCCTCTTTTCTCTCACAGTTTCATTCAATTTTCGGCAATAATGTCTTCAATGACCGGAGTACAATGGACGATAACAAAGCTTCTGTGATAGCCGTTTACAGAGAGACAGGGCTCCTCTTGTATTGAAATTTCTACTGTTCAATTAAACAGGTATGTTAATGTCAGCGTTATATCATATAGATATAACGATTAGATGAAATTGTATAGATGAGGATAGCAATTTGCTGAGTGGAAAGGGAAGTGCATTTTGCCCCACAATTATTACTAATTGCACCCACAGCAATATCTGGATTAGTTCTGCTTCCGATTATATAATATAATATGTACATATATATCCTGTTAAATGTAATAATTTAATCAATGAACAAAATTAAGTCATTCTTTTTTGTTAACTTTTTAAAAAATCTGATTCGCACAACACACGACTTTCACTTACTCTTTGAACTTTGCTCAACTTTGAATAGAAATTATTTTCTGGCCAAGTCGGTCTATCATAAAATTTTTGAATTGCATTTTTAACTGAGCTAAAGCTAAAAGATTGCAGCTAACAAATCATAAATACTATTAAATAAAAAAAGTCCTATTTATTATATCCCCGGTTGATTTTGGATTGTACCATCCGTTGATTATGGATTGTACGACTATTAGTTATTAAACTGTTGTTTTCCATTGCAAAGTTTATTAAAACGGAATTAAGAGATTTGCATTGTCTTTCATAGGCAGGTCAAAAGTTGTCACACTAATTGCAAGTGGATTCTGTTGGAATATCGCCAAGGAAAAAATTATCACATTATTCACTAATTTAATTTTCTAAAAAGATTGCATAAAGATTTTTCGGAATAAACGGACGATAGATAAACTAATTATTTAAATATAATATCAGATCTAGAGTTATTAAACTACAGTAAATATATTTAAGATTATAAACGTATCTATGAAATATTGTTATATTTCATTTATTCTTTACACAAATACAACGAAATAGTAGTGAATACTGTTGGAATATCACAAAGAGAAGATTAATCAAATTGTTCACTAATTTAATTTTCTAAAAAGTTACATGACAATTTTTCGGAATAAACTTTGATACCTTATTATTTAAATATAATATCAGATCTATAATAACTAAACTACAATAAATGTATTTATGGTCATAAACGTATGCTTTATAAATCCATGAAATTATTTTATATTTGACTGAATATAAAATGAAATAGTTTTTCAACAATGCCATTGCCTTGATTAGTTGGATTTTAAATACTTTCTACAAACGTAAAAACATTTTTTAAAGTTTAAATTTAGTTAATAAATTTCATTTAATTTCCTAGAAAACATGTGATATTATCAGTTTTCAAAAATTATTATTTATAAATTTTTCGCCGCTCTCTGTTACCTTCTACAACTTTCTAATATATTAGATATTGTTGTTTTCTAAAATTCTCCGCTTTCCAACAATGTATTATAAGTATACCTTCTGACTTATATTTCCGGAGATTCATTTTCTACCTGTATCATTGCCAGGACATTTAAGGCATATATCTATCTTAAATATGTAATATCAGTTTCGTTCGACTTTCCGGTTTCGAGCTAGAGTGTTCACATACACACAGACCATTTTTTGGGACTTGGTTATTTGGACTCAGGGGACCTCAAAACGTGTATTTCCGTTGAAAACTCAGATTCAAACATTTTCACTATCGCACTACTTACACTTACTATATATTACATATATAGGTAAGTGAAAGTAAAATATATATATATCTGAGTATGAGTAATTAGTATACCTCATGTAAGAACTCTTACATCGTATAACGATACTTCTCCCTAATGCATCCTAATAAACGACATCAGCGAATCATAATTATTCCTATATATAATATAATATTATCCATATAGTTTATTATTTACAGTAGCATGTGACACACATAAATTAGTTTAACTAGTTACTTCATTAAGCTAGTTAATTCTCTGGCCTTGAGTGTCTTAGGGGATGGCAGCACTGGTCTCCTCCAATTAACCTTTTCAATAGATCTTCTGTTCATTATTCATAGAATTGGTGTCTTGAGGTTTTATTTATTATATAAATTAGGCCATTCTTACCAACATTTTATTTTTTAGCTACTTTAATAGGACAACGTTTCGACCATCACTAGGGCCATTTTAAAGTCTTATTATTTTTCAGAGAAAATTAAGATGTCCTGATATTTATGTTCCTGAGTTTCTCCTACGTCATTTCTATAGGGACTGTCCCTCATTTTCTAAATTTTCTAATTTTCTAAACAAGGGACATCTTAATTTTCTCTGAAAATTAATACGACACTTAATAATGGATATTTAATGGAGGTCTCAATAAGACTTGAAAATGGCCATATTGAAGGTCGAAACGTTGTAATGAAATAGCTAATAAATAAGATGTTGTTGAATAATGGCCAAATTTATATAGCAAATAAAACTTTTCAATAGATTTTTAGTTCGTCTTCTAAGACTTTTATAGACAGTTTCGGCAACGAATACGTTTTATTTCGAAAACGATACATTTTTGGGCCTTGAAACGAAGGGCCCGTTAGTTCTTTTCTTATTGACTTTTGAAACCATCTGAGTTTCGAAACATTTCAATTTTTTCATTGGCTTTTATTATAATGGTGATATAAGGTTAGTTTCGAAATCAGGAAATATCACTTCTCTGTAAAATTTTATTTCGTTTGATACCCCATTCATCAAAATTCATCCCTATTCACATCTAAAGATTTTAATTGTTATGAATTATTTACGTTATGTGAAGTTAATAAAACTTATTTATTTGTTCCAACTACTTTATTATTTTTTTTGTTATTTATTTAATGAAATTTACAGCTGTATGAACAATACAACTAATAAAAATGCACACATTAGGAATAATGACATAAACAGAATTGAAGAGATATTGCCCAGTGGTAGCATTCCCTATTTAATTCTAAGTAAGAAGATCACGAGGCCATCTTCATTTCAGATGCCTCGGGAGATTATCAGGAATCGAGGAAGAAGCAAGGCTGGAAACAAGTGGATTTGGATGGGACTGGAGTTTATCATGAAAGGATAGGTATCTGGCTCGGGCTAAATCAGAGGCATATGGAACATTAAGGTCTTTATGGATGGTTTTGTTTGTGACAAAATATAGGGCATTAAGGATTTTTTTTTTTTGTTTTGAGGTTGTTTTTTGTTCATTTTTATTTATGTAATTTGCCCACTTAATCCTGAAACATTCTGTATAATACATAATTTAAGTAGATGCAATTTAATTGTAACCAAATGTGTAATATAAATTTAACTTGCATTATAATGAAGCTAATTTAACATAAATTTACGTCACATTAGCTGTCAACATTTCTCACCCCGAGAAAACGGTTTATAATCTATTTTTACTCTGTCTTTTGAAATTTAATATCTCGGAAAATGAAACCATTTTTGTATTCTAATTCAAATTTAAATGATGCACGTACGTGTATATCATTTAACAATGATGGGAGTTGATACATTTGGGAATAAATTTACATAATCTTCGTACTACTAACTCCTCAATACGAAACTGAAACTACACGAAATTACCAGGCTATTCAGACTATTCGACAATGGTTTCCAATAGGTCGAGGGTTCCTTGACGTGCCATAAATACATTATATGCCTTTTTTGTTTAAATGTCTTATCTGAAACATAAAAAAAAAAAATCTTTTTTAAGTTTATTTGTATAAAGGCAAAATGAAAACAGACTATTGACATTTTTAAGTGAAACAAAAAAAAATTTGTATGTGTGTAACAAAAATTGTACACTTACAAAAATAAAAATAATATCGAACTATATTCCTTCAAAATTGTTTGGTCGGTTTCGATTTCAAGTAATCGAGATTTACGAGGTTAGTCATATTCGTAGAGAAATATATTTTTGAAGGGTTTCAAATTGAACTTTCAAACTAGAGAATTAACGTGAAATAGCAAGTGTAATGAAATAAACTGCAATTCTCCAGATTTTATTTTCACTACCGTCGTTTTTATGAAGAGGAAAGCAATAAAACTTAATGCATGTGGTCATTTTATGCATCCTCATCGCTCTTGAGAGGATTGGACATCGTCCTGAAGTAATTGTTTTGTGGATATATATATACATATATATATATATATATATATATATATATATATATATATATATATATATATATATATATTTATACATTTATACGATTAAACTACATTGAGTCGTAAATCTGGATCAACGATTTCATTTGAATTTTATTTTTAAAAATCTGATATGCGCATCACAAAACTTTCTCCTACCACCCTCTTCTTAGCAGAAATAGGTATTTTCAGACAATGAGGAAGGGAAAGTAAAAATCATGAACGCTATATTTATTTATATTTCATTGTGGGTATTTTATTTGTACAAGTACCCTTATACATACAAATTTTAATATCTATTTCGCTTTACTCTATAAAGTTAAATATTAAATAATACCAACAATAGCATTTATGAAAACCACATATGTTTATTTATGTAATATTGTCGGAGTCCGTATTACATTAATCTTATGATACTTATGGAAGCGTGTTCTAATCTTTCCGGCGAGTTCGGGTGTTCTCGTATTCCTTTGGTTCCTCAATTACAACTATTCTCCTTTAAGATCTCTTATTTCTCCTTTAGTTAATTGTCAAATTCTTTCATATTTTATATTTAACTATATTTTATATTAGAGATTAATGTGAAATGGTCAATCGTTTCAAATAAAAAAAATTAAAGGTACTTTAGGAGAAGCTAATATTGTAAATTAGCCATTTAAGCCATGTTAGAGAACATCAATTAGAATAGAAACTACATTTTATATAAACTTGCTTAATTTTACACCGGTGTAATGAATTTAATCAAAATCGTTATAGGTGTTTTCGAGAAAATCATAAAAATATTTTTAGTCCACGATATAAAGCGCCACTTTCGGTTTGCCGATTTTGATGAAAAAGTTACTGTTATTTTCCAAGAATATAAAAACCTTAAATATGCAATTTCATTTTCTTGCGACTTTTCGTTTTTGAGCTTAATTTTTAACACACACAGACCTGAAAACCTGTATTGCCGTTGAAAACTGAGATTCGAATATTTTCACGATCGCAATACTTTCTTTCACTCTATATTTCATATATATGGTTAAATGAAAGTATAGATCATTAACAGTATAGGGAGGACTATTGGAGCTCTGTTGAAAAGCTATCTACAATATTTTTCTTCATAACTTTTTGGCATGAGGAGACATTGGACTTGTAGGTCATATCACAAAAAAATAATTTTGACGTTTATAATAATATTGGTTTTAAAAAAAGGCATATTATTTTTTTATTTTCTCCTTTCTTTTTTAATTTCGAACTAAAATCTTAAAATTACATTAATATATACCTACGATCATGTTAGTGGAATATATATCGTATATGAATATCGAAGTCAACATAATTCATAAGATTTTATAAATAATTTAAAATTAAGTAAATATTAATCAATGAACTTTTTTTTTTATTTCTTAATGATATTTACAACTGTATTAAAGAAATATATTTAGTAAAATTGAACATATGGATATAATGACGTGAAAACACTTGCTGAGTAACTACCCAATGGTAGCACTCTAATGATATGTCTACAAAAAGAGATCACGTGGCCATCTTCTTTTCAGACACCTCAGAGGGTTATCAGGAATCGAAGAGGAAGCAAGGTTAGAAACGAGAGGGTTGGGACGATTCTGAAGTTTATTATGGAAGGATAGGTATCTCGATTGGGCCAAATCTGAAACGTAAGAAACATGAAGATCTCTATGGATGGTTTTATTTGTATCAAAGTAGGGATTTTGCTGCATTGAGGATTTTACGAAGGATTTCGGATTGTAATGATTGAATAGGAAAGGAATTCGATGATTTAGTGGAGCCCCATAGCTCAACTCTGTAAGTACAAATAGGCCTTATTATAGTCATGTATATGAGTCTTTTGTAATTAATTGAAAGTTTACAGTGTTTGTCTAGTAAGTGCTTCAGTAATCGAAAACGTCGAGCGGTTTCTTGTCGTTTCAGTCTGGTATGAATCAATGAACTTGAATGTAGGGCATTAGATCAAGCCCTTACGGTACTCGATAAAAAAAAAATGAATATCATGAATAAAAAATGTAGAAGTGTTTTATAGTGTTAAATTGTAGGTATATATTATTCATAAATTTTCATATTAAATATTTTAATTTATTTTATTTTTCATCGCAGTTGCATTCATGTTTAATACATGTGCCGGAAGACATAAAAATGCCATCTGGCTGCTGTCGGTTTTAGTTTAATTCATTGCTGAACCGACTATTCAGACTGCACAAGTTGCAATATTATTATGGTTTCTACCTTGTCAAGCAATATTTCCCCTGATCTAGAGCAAACATAAATCCATTAACCTAGTTATTAAATAATTTCTATTTATAATGCTCGTCAGTGCTGAGGTGGTCTGTTCAGGAGTGGACGAACGTAGTTGAATTTCATTATGATATAAATGCCTTTGGGAATTGCATGGGCTTAGATAGGTCAGTCTTCGCTTGTAAATACATTAAAATAATAATAATTATGATAACTATTATTATAATTCCATTGAAACTAAAATAAAATGTTATTTAACTTTTACACTCGAATTGTTACTGATATAGTATAATTCAAGAGGATTATGTCAAAATGGATTTGAGTAGATGTGTGTGTTTATTCAATTTTTTTCTGATTTTCATTTTTTTTTTTTTTTTTTTTGTTTATTTAATGGAATTTACAACTGTATACAAATACAACTAGTAAATATGCGCAAATATAAATAATGGCATGTACAGGCTTGAAGAGTTACTACCCAGTGGTAGCACTCTCTAAATAATTTTAAGTAAGAAGATGACGAGGCCATCTCCTTTTCAGACGGCTAGGAGGATTATCAGGAATCGAGGAAGAAGCAAGAGTGGAAACAAGCGGATTTGGATGGGACTGAAGTTTATCATGAAAGGATAGATATCTGGCTCGAGCTAAATCAGCGACATATGGTACATTAAGGTCTTTATGAATGGTTTTATTTGTGACAAAGTATGGAGCATTAAGGATTTTACGGAAGATTTTGGATTGTAAGGATTGGATACGATAGGAATTCGATGGTTTGGTGGAGCCCCAAAGCTCAACTCCGTATAATTCTTATTATAGTTATGTAGATAAGTCTTTTGTAATTAATAGAAAGTTTGGAGCGTTTGTCTAGTAAGTGTTGGAGCAGTCGGAATTTTCAATTTTAAATAGGAAAAATACATCCAAAATCCTCAATGCTCCCTACTTTGTCACAAATAAAATCATCCTTATCATTTAATGTATCATATGTTTTCTATTTAGCTCAATCCAGATACCTATTCTTCCATAATAAACTTCTGAACCTGCCGAACCCTCCTGTTTCTAACCTTGCTTCGTCATCTTTTCCTGATATCCCTCCTAGGCGTCTGAAAAGAAAATGGCCTCGGGACCTTCTAATATAGAAATATAATTGGGGTGCTACCAATGGGTAGTTTATCTTCATGTTGTACACGTCATGTTACTAATTTAAAATTTACTTGTTACATTTTTCATGTAATACAGTTTTGAAATTCTATAATTATGTTGTTTTTTTTAAAAATTATTTATTGAAAAATATTACAATCAAAGGTCATTTATAATAGTGTTCAGAGATCACATTCACACTCTATGTACAATAAATAAAATAAATTTTACAGAAAAATAATATATATATATATACAATAAATAAGAATAAAATAACCTAAAAATAAATAAATAAAAAGAACACATACATACCTATATACACTATTTACAATCAGCCGAGAGAACTCCGCCAGTCTTGTCCCTCCAACTGTGGAGAGAAGATTTAATTATGTTTAAAAAAAAATAATAATAAAAAAAGAAATATGTGGGTATAGTATTTTCAGTCGCTTGTTTAATGTTCTCGTTTTCATTTTGACGTGTGGGACGTAGGTCACCCTTCTGTCGAATTTATATTTAATTAATTAGTTCTTTTGTCCATGGTACAATTTATATTAAAATTGTGGTTTATACCAGTTAAATGCGCGTTGTAATTTTTTTTATAATACTACGGGACCTTCATAAATATGAGAAAACTCTCGATATGGTTCTGCTATAGAAAAGGATTCTCGGAATAGTAATATGAAAAAGAAGTTGTTTGATAAATGAGCCGTTTGATATAAGCAATAGCCTAGCCAAGACAAACAAGTCTTTGCTATATTGACAAAGGAAGAGGATACCGATCAGTCGGATCTCATATATCACGGCATCGCTCTTCGCTGTAAGCTCTCTCCTACACAGATCCATTCCTAACTCTTCGGTAAATATCTTCCATCACGATACACCTGCTATGGGATTCATCGCTTCCCATGTTTTCATCACGTATATCTATAATTTATGGCAAGCTTAAGGTATTTACAGAAAGAAAAAAATATATTTAGTTTGTAATGAGCTCATAATAAGGGGTTGGATTTTCATGTAAAATAAAAAGCTAAGTATTTGAATATATATAGAATAGAATAGAGAAATAACTTTACTCTGAGATTTGTATGTCCCTTATAAATAAAAAAATTGTATAAAAAAAAAAGATTACTTCTGTGCAACAGGTTAGATGTATTAAATAAAATAAAAGATAATTTCACAATGGTCTATTATTTCCAAACAATTATACATCTAAAGTAACAATACCTTCCTAGTTACAAATAATAAAATTAATAAAAGATGATTTCAATTATTGGACTAAACTTTTTTAGTCATTATGTTATATCATTATATGCTAAAAAAAATAGCATTAATTCAGTAACACATTCAAAATTTAAAAACCAAACAAAGGATATAACATTTGGAGTAGGGTATAAAAAAAAAAAAAAAAAAATAGGAGACCATATCTTTGCTCCTAATTTTCCGATTTTGACGATTTTTTTTTAGAAAATTTCGTAAACATTTAAAAAACAATATCGACAAAAAAGTGTATACTTTTTGAGTTATTCGGAATTTAATTTTACCATCCCTCGTAGCTTTTTTTGCAGCTTCTTTTCGTTGAAGAATGTTATATACATCAATTTAAAGGGCGTAGAGAAAATGACTTTAGCGAAGTTTCATTGAAATCGCTACATTCGTTTAGGCGCTACAGTCTATAGCAATGCAGATTTTTCGGCCGCCATTTTGAAAGAGAAAGGCGGACAGTAATGTCGATGAAGGAGGATCATCCTCGGATGATCTCTGATTTTATATCCAAATTAGAAAAAAATCGGTCCAGTAGTTTCGGAGAAAATTCGCGGACGGCGGACGGACAAAAATATTTTTATTCGTTTTTCGAATTCTACTCATCCTGAAACGTGAAACCTCAAATTTTAAGAGGGGGTTAAGTGTTTGAATTTTTTGGTCGATTACAATCGTTGAATATTGAAAATAATAAACCAAAATTAACTAAACTAGCTATTTAAAGACATATAAAATTATGTACAAAACAATTTAAGAACGTAAAAAAACGAAGTTATATGTTTTAGACTAGATAGAAGTGAAAAAAACAACAAGGGGAGATTAATAATATGAAATAGTTCATTATGAAGAGGATTAAGATTCTGAACTATTTCGTCTCTTACTGTATGTAGGTCCGAATTTTAGTTTTTTAGATATTTTAATCCATTTACAAAAACTAATTCGCTCTTTACAAAAGAAGTGCAAAACGTGCCTAAAGAAGTTTTCACTCCAAAAAAATAATAATAATGAGATAGAAATATTTATTTTCTTGTTCCATTGAAGAGATACTGAACTTATTATTATTATTATCATTTTGACGTACTATTTAGAAATTAACAGTCCGTGGTACTGACCCATTTTTATCAATTTATTAACATCCGGCTGAAACTTCGTGAATAGTTTCATCTCATCGTAACCTACAAATATTTTATTTACGAAAATTCTCGGAATTGGGGCGTTTTCAATCTGGAGGTCGGCAAACTTTGTCTATTTAATTAGGTACTAAAAACTCGTAAATACCCATTTTCTTTCCACTTTAATCGTAAGATAACTTGAGCACAAAGTCGAGAAAAAAGGTGGCCTTCAAAAATATTGAGCCGTTTAGCGTGACCTACACCCGCAATTTGTCAAAATAACGAGGTTATATAGCCAAACGGCTCAATATTTTTGAAGGCCACCTTTTTTCTCGACTTTGTGCTCAAGATATCTTACGATTAAAGTGGAAAGCAAATGGGTATTTACGAGTTTTTAGTACTAATTAAATAGACAAAGTTTGCCGACCTCCAGATTGAAAACGCCCCAATTCCAGAATTTTCGTAAATAAAATATTTGTAGGTTACGATGAGATGAAGTTATTTACGAAGTTTCAGCCGGATGTTAATAATTCGATAAAAAGAGTTCTCTAACATTTTAACATAAGACTATAACATTTTATTTTATTATCACTTATGAATAACTGTTATTTCTTTTTTGTTTCAGGTCACATTATCAGATACTTACTCCATATTTAAGGTATGCTCTATTAATTTTATGTTTTTTTGTTGATAACTTAGTGGATGTTGTGTTGATCTATTTTTTTTTTTTTTTTTGTTCAAATTCTTGGTTTCTTAAGAACTTTCTAGTTCTTATTTATTGTATATTATTGTTTTTATTTATTATATTATTATTTATTTTATCATACCGATTTTGACGAACTTTATTTGAACCTTTGCTCATTCGATCTTGCCATCTCACTATGGACCTAACACGTAGCCTCTTGCTTACTATTGAAGCATTCTTGTGTAGACGGCTTTCTGATGAATCGCTATGAGCAATATGCCCATCTTAACATCCTTGCTATCACATCATTCGATATTGATAGAACAGTTTCTGTAAGTAGTTCTTTATTCATCTTTATCCTTATGAGTTAGTATTCTGGTCCATGATCGCTGTGTCTATCGTGCAGAATATTTCTCTCCCTATCTCTCTCTCTCTTTCGAGAATTTTTTCTAGGGTGCAGGTTAGTTTCTAGATATTGCAGCCTAACATCAGAACTGGTTTTATTGTACACCCTAGATTTGATATTTATCATGATTTCAGTACCTCTAAATGAAAGAAGAAAGCTCTCTTTTTAGTATTTAAATTTGTTTTTTTTTCGGGAACAGTTTATTTTCTATACAGATCCTCTTGTTGGGATGATATTTTCTACCCCCTCAGTTTGTTTTATTTTTATTTACATGAAGACTGATTTGCTCTGCTATTATTTTTCTATGTAACTTTAAATTTTTTCAAATATTTCAAGAGAAATATTACAATCTGGCACGTCTAAGGTTAATAGTAATAGTGGTAGAAGATTAGCTCGTTCACACTCCATTCACAATAAATAAACAGCAAAATAATAATACTAAAAGTAAATGTATATAAAATAAAATAAAATAAACTAATTAAAATAACAACTGAAATACACACACGCTTCTATACAATATTTACAAAATTCATTCACTCAAGATCTCCGAGCCAAGCCTTTCTCTGCTCGTGGAAGGAAAGGCAGGACTCTAAGAGATCCCAGCACCTCTCACTCAGCCGCATTACTGGTATTAGCTATATTACATTAAACTTTTTTAGGGGGTGGATGAAGATCTCTTTTTTATTTATTACTTTTTTATAGTAAAAATGTTAATCACTCTGGAAGAAAAAGCAAAAGAACTATCCGATGAAATGGTGTTTAAGTGTTCCTTAAAGGCCCACTCCAAAAAAAAATTTATTAAACATTAAACTTTTTAGAGATAACTTTTTTACATTGTATCTACTTTTAGTGGCTGTATATACATTGAATTGAATTGAATTTATTTTTTAAAGATTATTTTACAATTTTGTACAAATGATACATATATGAATAACTTCATTTCACCTACATGAGTCTAGTTTATCATAACTGTACATTGACTTATTATAAAAACATTAACTAAACAACAATACTTCATTACATTCCAATTAATTTCTATCTACATTATCAATAAAACCAAAAAAGAAAAAAACTGTATATACATTATAATTTAAAAAAGAGAATATCTTGTGATTGTTTAAGTATCTACCTTAGATTAACCAAACATAAAAAAAAAATACGTTATATTACTATTTTGGGGGATCGCGGTGGTCCAGTGAATTTAGACGCCTGCAAAATATTTATGCTACGAGTTTAAATCTCGTTCGCGGAATTAAATAACAAAAAAAAAAGATAAAAATAAAATTAATTAATAATAAATAAATAAATGCAGTCCCTACTCGATTGCTTAGACCTTTAAAGCGCGGGTTCGATTCCCGTTTGAAGAAGGTAACGTCTCCACCCTGAGATTTACAGGAAGGTGAGAGCGACCCCTATGTCTAATAACTCTTTGGTAACATAGCTCCTTTGGTCCTCCAGATTTAGAGGTTGGGCACAGCGCTAATAAAAAAAAAAAAAAAAAAAAAAAAAAGAACAGGGCATCCAATACCGTAAAAAACAAGATAGAGACGTATGCAAAAGGTTGCCAACCATCAACCTCAAGAAGCGTAAAACAATAAAATAAAAAAATCTATTTTGGGATGGGAAGCTTTAGTCCAAAATTATCCTTATCTGCTAATTCTTCTAAATCTGCCAGTATCTTTCATTAATAATAAAATCTTATATATAAAAAATAACCGTTTTTCATTAATTGTTTTTTTTAACATAAATATTTTTATATTATAGCTGGTAATTAAAAATGATTAGTTTTACTCATTTTTAACTGTTTAGGTTTTTTTCTCTCTCGTTTTCTGAAGTGCACTCACTGCTCCGAACCTAGTGAAGATCTAGGTTTCTTCTTCTTTTCACTAATTTTGTATTGCTTCGGTCGATTGCTGGGACCGAGAATCCAATCAGGCTAATGGAGGCCCTTACACAAGCCCCTGAAGATACTCTACTGGTACCGGTACTGTGCTCTCTACCGCCGACTCGGTGATGCAGAGACAGTTGCCTTTAACGAGAAGGCTGTGGTCGAATCGAGTTAGTCCTTTTGTCTTTCCTCTGTGATTGTAACGGTTTGTCTTGCCTTGCTGTTTGCCTTCTCTGATTGCTTTAATCTTTACTGATACGGTTTCATCTTATCATTATGATTACAGGAATTTGTGTTTAATTCGATTACGATTTTGCTTAGTAATCACCTAATAATTAGTTAAATAATCATAATTAATATAACTCTAGATGGCAAGGGCTGATATACGGGGGGCGGGGGAGATTTGGGGCTGAAGCCCCTCCCAAAATGGTAAAATATAATAATGTTTTATGGACAAAAATATTAAAAAATCATCTCTTAAAGTATTATTGTTCGTGTAATTACATTTAAAAGGGCTTTAGGAATCACTTAAACACCATGTCATGTAGGTAGTTAGTTTCTTTCTTTTTTTCCAAAGTAATTATCGTTATTTCTATAAAAAAAAAAAAAAAGCTTTCGGGTTGAATCTCCCCCAAAATTAAATCTGGACCCGCTAGTGCTAGATGGACATTATAATGGACGGTTAAATTGTATTGCGGTATAGTATATCCGATTTGCCTTAATATTTTGAAATTCTGTTAACTGTTGAACATTATAGAATATCTGTCAGTAATGCAACTACGAATTGACTGTTACTGGAATAGTATAACGATATTAGCAAAGTTCCTTGAAAATAGTAATATTGTTCATAAAAATTAACATTAAATCTGGCCAAAATATCTAATTAATTAATCTTTCCTATTTATAAATATCTGAAATTACGATATTACTCAAAATTATTAGTTGATAAATTTTATTTCTTTATCCCGATAGTAAGTCAATTAAGAGTCTGCTATTGTCATTAGCATTTTTATATCATAAAAAATTCAACCATATTATTAGAACGGATGAGTAATAATTACATATGTGGGTTCGAGTTCCACCTGGTTTGATTAATATTTATTTCTCGCCCTCGGGATTAATGCCAGAGAGCTAAAAGCCCCTCCGCACCGGAACGAGAACTCGTGATTACTTTATCTTATAACAACTCCACGAGGGATTTTGGAATATCTTCCAACTCTCAATGCCACTGAATGCATCAATTTTTTTTTTTTATTGTTATACAAATAAATTTGTACCTATAGTTGCAATAAGATAATAATATGTTTAGATATTATTCATTATTTAAATACTCTGACCTGTTATATTGTCAGATTTGTCTTTCCTTTGTTAACAGAAACACGGCTTATTTTAAAGAAGAACTCAATGTATTTTTTCTTATTTTATTTTACAAAAGTGTATAATTACAATTTTTCCTGTTTTATATAGTTTTAAGTGTCTTATCATAGTTTTAAGTATTTTGTATATAGTTTTTTTTATTGTTTCATTTTGGCCAGATGTAGTCTTTTAATTATGTAATATTTTGTTATTCTTAAGGGACCTTTTCTCAGAATAAAGTTATTTTCTATTTCAATTTCAACTGCTGATATCGGGTTGCCCCGAGCAACGCAGTGTTGTGAACACGTGTCAGCCGTTCGGTTATCCCGTTCTCCGTATTCAAAAATCAATTTTTCTGATGAATAAAAGTAAATAATCATACTTTTTTAAGTGATTTCGACACATTTAACTATAACGCCATTAAGAAGATCCCGTTACTTCTTTCTCGGGAAAGTGATTGCAACGAGACAGTATCCACGCATTTAATTTAACTAAGGCCGAAATGTCAGCCTTATCGATGCGAGATCGCTAAATGATTCTTGCGAAGTGCCATTTGGCGTTGCGACGCTCGGGCATTTAAACTCGCAACCTTCCTCAAACGGTCGTTCTAAATTAGATTTGGAATTTATTTTTGTAAGTGAAAGTTTTCCTAAAAGGTCTAACCTCTCACATTTTAGCGAAGAAACTGTTAACGTCTTGGCCAAGGTACTTTGACAAAATGAAGTATCCAGTGCTCATTTCGTGAAATCGGTTTGCGTAATGATGATGATGATGAAAGTCTTCGGTTAACCTGTTACGCCATCGATCGGTTTTTATCTCGTTCGCGAGAAACTCGTTTCCTAAAATATCCATACTGTTACAGTGGTTTGGAAATGTCACTGCAGAATGATTTTTGTAATATATATATGTGTATATATATATATATATATATATATATATATATATATATATATATATATATATATATATATAATAAGCATTGAATCTAATTAACAAGCACATACAGAACTTCTCTCTTTCGAAGATATTGAAATTTCAAATTTCAAAATAAAATTTCTATTAATATGAAATGAACAGTATAAAGTGCTATGATAAAGCCTATTCTGATACACAAAAGCGATCAAGGACCAGATTTCTAACGTACGAAGGAGAAAGACCAATAAAGAGATGATCAGTATTGATATGAAGGCAAGGAGGTTAAGATGGGCAGAGTATAGCTTCGAACAATTTGTCAATTGGAACGACCAAATTCTGATGGATGGATCGAATCAACAATAATTTTGGAGAGGTGCATTAAGATAACTGGAAATAAATAGTCCCTAGGGAGGAACAGATGGAGTAGGCTGCCGCCAAAAGATCTTCGTCTATCGTCTCTAAAGTCAACAGAAAAAATTAATAATGGCGATATCTCAATAAGTTCCTTTATAGTAATATTATTGGTAATATCAGCTCGTAATCATTAAATTAACAGATTCTCTTACTAATTCTGAACTAAATATAGTATGAAAAATTCGAAAATTTATTATGTAATGTCGAGACTTTTGTTTTATTTGTTTGTTTTCGATGTCTAGAAGCAAAACATCCAGGTCATCAGCGCCCGATCAACTAAATAACACTACTTTTATACGATTTGGATGGTTGGTACAAAAAATAAGAATAAAAAAAGGATTGATAGAATAAAATAAATAAATAAAAATAACAATAGACACTTATAGATAATAAGATAGAATAGATAAATAAATAAACTTTTAAAAAATAACAATAAAATCAATAAATGAATTGAAATTAATAACAAATGAACTTTTTAAATAAAATTAAAAAAAAAATAAAAAATAATAATAAATCTGCAAAGGATCATTAGTTATAAACTTTTTATGGGTGATAAATATTCAGGAAGCAGTCTTTTTTATTTTTTTTTATTTTTGCCAACGTTTCAACCCAAACATGTGGGTCATCTTCAGGGCGTGGTTTGAGCTCTGAGGGTGTTCAAGTACTTGTACTCAAGTGCTCAAACCACGCCCTGAAGATGACCCACATGTTTGGGTTGAAACGTTGGCAAAAATAAAAAAAATTAAAAAAGACTGCTTCCTGAATATTTATCACCCATGATATGTAGGACAGTCGACTCACAGTAAATGAGGACATGTATGCTAGGAGTGTTGCATCAAGAAGCTTCCATGCTCGCGGAAGGGCAAAATCTGATGAAATGATCGAATCAACGAAGATGTTACTAAGATAGTATCCCTAGATATCTGTATGTAAAGCCAACAGGAAAAACTATTACAATTGTGTCTTTTTTAAGCCGACACTAGTAGTTATTATTTAAAATCAGAGATGAACAAAATTTTAAGCAATTTGTAAAAGAGAAAGAAATGGCGGTTAAATTACTGGATATGTTCTGAAGCTCCTCGCATTTTCCTCATCTCCTCTTTGCAATTACCTTCTGGAGTCTCTTTCCCCTCCTGGCAGCAGTTATCCCCCCCTTGTTTCTTATCTCATCCTTCCTTAGCCAGATTATGGTCTTACGGTTTGCTGGGTTCTACCCAAGACTTGAGATTAGAATTGGAACAACTTGACGCATACTGTTTGCTTAGGTTTATCTCTGTCTCTAATACGAAAGTCAGTTTCTCTGGAAACTAATTGTAACTAGGTGAAATTGGGTAAGGTTGTGACAATTTTTATTTAATAGTATTCAATTTTGTTAGTATATCAATTAGATAGAAGAAAGGTGTTTTTTTTTTATAGTAAAGTGTACACTTTACTGCAAATAAATACTAAAATTTTGTCCGTAAGTACAATGATTATCTCATAGCAGCAAATACGAAAAGAAAAAAGATAATCTCTCAACCGACACCACAGGTTAAAAGCCGGTTGGTTGTGACAGTGCTTGGGATCGACAGTGACAGCTTAAAAAAAAAGAAGTCTAAAATCGCTTTTATTGTGTCATATAACATCATAGAACAATTTTATTACTTATAACGAATAAGGCATAAACAATTGTGTAACAATCAAGCGTTTTTTGGTTATCTAAACGCAAAAAAAATAATAATAATAATTTTGTCGAACTTTACTCAGAAGATATGTCACAACCATACCAAGCTCACTCCCTCGCAAAAAACAGTCGCTTCGACAAAATAACATTATATCAATAAAGTAACTGCTAATGAACAACTAATATTTAGTTTATAGCGAGGAAAATCATTTATTACTCGATCTGTACATGTATAACAACAATTATTCAAAGAAAGAAAATAAAAGTAGTTACTTTTGTTAGAGGATGAGGGCGGGGATGTAAAAGATACTACCGACAGCGGGACGCGAATTCGTGTGACTATTTTTATTCAGTTATCTTATGTATCAGGTTTCCAGGCAACGGAGGTGCTGTGCACACACGTTATCCCGTTTAGCCTCCCCCTCCCCCCCCTCCTGCCCACAGTTCCTTTCTTACTAATACACCTATCGGCAATTCCTTATAGTTTCGCTAATATGACAACTGGCACAATCATACATTGGCACAACCGTACCCAGTTTTCCTCACTCCTTTTTCTTTCTAATACACACATATATATATATATATATATATATATATATATATATATATATATATATATATATATATATATATATAATATATATATATATATATATATATATATATATATATATATATATATATATATTTTTTTTTTTTTTTTTAATTTTAGTATTTAGGAAAATAAAAATTTCTTCTAAGTAGGATAATTCTTGTTCACCATTTATTTTGGTTTCATAATTGCTTTTTTTTATTATTATTTTTTTTTTACGATACTCAAATATTGGCTAGTGGACAGAACTAGACTGAACAAATGTTATTTTAGAATTTTTTAACACGTTGCTTATTAAGACCCTAAAATGTAACGTTACCGGTAAATCATAATTATTGCCTGAGGCCTATCGGTGTCATGCTGGCCACGATAAAATATTTCTACTTATTATAATCTACGACAAATTAAAATCCTTTTGAAAAGTTAAACGAAGGAAAATAGTTTTGAGGTCCCTAATGCACTTTTTCCTAGGATTTATGAAACCTCTTAATTTTTTTTTCATTAACTTTTACTAAATTTGTGCGAATTTAAGGATCAAATCTGGAATTGATCAATTTTCAATGAAACTTTCTTTCCTTTGCCATCTTATGTTCGTCAAAATTCATCTTTCCTGAGAGACAGAGAAGGGAATTATAATACAATTTTATGTGTAATGTAGATAACATGGTAAAGATAATGTGCACTATTGGAGATATTCCAGTATACAACTGAAAAATTCCAGAAGGTGTATGGATTTTGATTATTTCGAAAATTAACTAATTTTGAACAGGTTTCTAATCTAAAGGTACGCCATGTCCTTGTTAATTTTTCAGCAATGAAATGAGGCTCAATTTTGAAAGTTATCTTAATTTTTCTCCTTCAGGTACGAAAAATAATTCCCCAGAAAAATCAGGAAAAAGTTCTGAAGAAAAGGAAACTTTATTTATACATAACTCCAAAAGTATAAGATTTACTTTAAGTATAGTAATATACCAATGATGATTTGAAAAGTTTCTATACTCTCAACGAAAGGAGGGGGGATGATTGAAATAAGACCATTTTTTCCAATGATATAGGCAATAAATATCTCTTGATCATTTTTTTTTAATGCAACATTGTAATCAACCAAGGAATAAAAAACAATTCTTTTTATAATTTTTTTTAGGAAATATTAATAAGGTATTTATTTTATTTTATTATGATTCTTTATTAGTTTGACTTTTCGGATTTTTTTTTTTGGGAGGGGAAGAAGAATTAGTTATAAGATAAATAGTAATGAATAAAAATGAAGGAATATTGGATTTTAGTAACATCTATGGTGTAGGAAATTGTATAAGACATATTTGAAAATTAAGAGTTTAATAAATAGTGAGAATAATAATGTGTGCAATGTTCATAATTATACGAAAAATAAACTACTAAATAACTTTTTAGTATTCTCCCTGCAACACTTATGGAGACAGTTATTTTCTTGGCCCTGATGAAGGCCTGAACTTCAGGTTGAAATGTCGGCATATGTAAAAATAAATATTATCATTTATTTTTGCCTTCTTTTTTGACTGACCACCCCAACTATTCTTCTCTTCATTATCCACAACAG
This sequence comes from Nezara viridula, assembly GCA_928085145.1. NCBI lineage: Eukaryota > Metazoa > Arthropoda > Insecta > Hemiptera > Pentatomidae > Nezara > Nezara viridula. The sequence goes on along the minus strand of OV725080.1, from coordinate 146,746,459 downwards.
TCAACCATTTACCAATTATAAATAACTTTTTAACAGCTTCTGAAAATAAATCTAATAACGTCAAGCTAATAAAGAATTATAAGAAAGTAGACTGAAGACTTTATTAATTCTCCTTAAACTAAATTATAAAATGAATGGGTGGGATTTTAAATATGAAAAAACTTAGTGAAAATGAATTCCTCTCCCTCATAATAGGTTGCATTTACTTATTTTCATATCCTATTGTTATTTCTTGGCTGACCAGAATACAATGGGAATTATTCGCACGGACTAACTAGCAAATTTTTATTTTAGTTTCACAATTCTTTTTCCCATTAAATGGCAACTCAGGAAACAAAAATAAAAAGGAAATGAAAACGAAGACCACGACTCTTTTCAGACCCTCCAAACTTCCGTTCATTAAGGTTTTCTGGTTCTTATAATTGTATAATTAGACAATTCATAATTGTATAACTCATTGTTGAAGTCCAAAGTTTTAACGAGGAGCGAACTGAGGGGAAGGAGCCTAGAGGTCTCTCCCTCCCTCCAACTGTTGAGTTCGAGTCCGGTTCTCGCACAGTCCTTGACATTATTCTTCTCGGGAAAAAAATGGGCCATTATTTTTTTCGACAAAGCCATTCGAGATTCGCCATTGGTAGGGAATTCCCCAGCGTCACATTCTAACCTTTGAGAACATTTATGGGCTACGGGAGGCAGTGATTCAGTCGGTAGCTTTAAGGTTTTCTCTGCCTTGTTCCTTTGTCTTTCTTCTTCCCCTCTTCTGCGCCTCCAAGGATATTGGAACTCAGTTTGATCTGAATTGAGTAACGTGGAATACTGAATAAACGGGAATTTATTTAATTCAACTCAAGATTTTTTTTGAATGAGTACTTAAGTTAATATAACAACGTCACGTTTGAGAAAAGAACTAAAGTGTGTGCTTTAGACCACACGATAGAAGTGAAAACATTTCTTAGCCATGCGTGCTCTTGCAGTCCAATACAATTTTGCTCTCCGAGCATAATAGCTGTCCATTTCATTAAAGCAACATCTTATGTCCTGTAATGCAGGGCATGTATGCAGATGTTCTCCTGTCATTGTGTCTAAGGAACATAGAGGGCATGTCGGGCTATCTTTTACACCCTAGAAGTGAAAACATCAACAAGGCGAAATTAATAATATGAAATATAAATTATAAACAATAGCTCATTATTTTTTTCTTTGGCATTACGAACCATGTAGATCTTTTGCCACCTTAAGAAGCCTGCTTCATCTCTGCCTGTCTTGGGCTATTTCTTTTTATTTATCTGCACGCAGCTCTGTTGCATCTTTGTTGATTCTATTTATCCATCTGCTTTTTAGCCTTCCACGTGGTCTTTTGCCTTTTATTGAGGCATTCATTATTACGTAGTGGCTTCCAGATGGATTCCTACTAGCTACATGCCCCGCACATCATAATCTCCGTGCCTTCATATCATGAGATATTTATTGACCATTTTCTATAAGCAGTTCATTATTGGTCTTTCTTCTCCATGTGTTAGTACTGTGATCCCAGATAATGCGGAGAATGTTCCTCTCAAATCTTTCAATACTTTTTTTCCAGGGTGCTGGTTAGTGTCCAGGTCTCACAGCCATATATTATAACTGGCTTTAATATAGCATTGTACACAATTAGTTAAAGATTTTTCGGGATTTCAATACCTTTAAGAGGGAAGAAAGAAAGCTTTGTGCTTTTTATACGCTAGTCTATTTCTGACCGTTGGTAATTTACTGAGGTTATTGTGGGGGCTAGGTATTTGAATTTTTCTACTCTCGGGAATGATTTTCCTTCTATGAAGATAGTATTATATTGTTTGTTTTATAATAATTATGTTAATTATCACTCACCCCAATCAGAGTAAAAAGTCTGCTCCTATGTAATAGACGCACGTTTTGGGTTCAACAGGTTTTTTATATAATTAAAAAAACATAAATAATTACTTCACAAATTTAAAGTATGAAATGACAACTTGCAGATGAGTGAATAACAATTTTAAACCTATCGCACAAAGAAAACTCCCTGAAACAAACCCCCATCTTTGCTCCATTAAAAATAATGTGCTAAGCCGTTATTGTGGCACGATAGCACTGGAGGTTCAAATTAACCCATATTTGAAATCTCTATTGTTTGTATAAAATGTATTATTTTTTGATGCGTTGTCTATTAATATTGTAGTATCCATCATATATACATTCATCTTATTTATCCGGTCTATATACCCTTTTTCCGTGTCTCACAGGCCATGAATTTCGATGAGAAATTTCACGGATAAGTGACGAATTTCAATTTTAAAATTTGAAACAAGAAAACTACCTCCACAATAAAAGTTATTGAAGAAATTGGGATTTCTTAAAACTATCCAGCTTTTAACCTTCAACAGTCATTATCCGTTGATCTTTACCGATTTTTCACCACATTTCTTTTCTAAACATACATGTTATATAAAGTACCCGATAAGCTTTAAATAAAAATATGTAACGTTCGATGCCTCACTACATGTTACCTGTAAATATATTAGTGATAAATATAAATAAGAAACCACGCAATAGAATAAACATGAAGAAGAATTTCTTTAAAGATGGTCTTTACAGCCAGTTATTTTAGTTTATTTTAGAAGAGCATATCGTTTTAAAATAGTAGCGTTTTGTTTGTGGCGGAGTCATGAGAATACACTAACAGAATGTTATTATTCCTAAAATAATGATGAGATTATTTTTCTTAACGAACATTATTTGTTAAACCTTTGGTTTCCTTTGATGAGAAATTCTAAATTAAGCTTTCAAATACCTCTATTGGCATTGAATCTATTTCCAGCGAGATGTAAATTATGCTAAGGTTGAGTGAAGCTATAAAACAATAATGCCTAACCAATACGATGTTAAAACTTTTATCGTCATTTCTTTAAATCGATTTTGGAAGTGAAGCTTAGATAAACTTTTTCTTACTTTGGTAACATGAATGTCAGTAAATGTGACATTGGTAACATGATATGTACAACATGAAGAGAGACTACCCATTGGTAGAACTCAACATATTTTTTATTTAAAAGGTATTTTAATTTTATTTCTTTATTTGTCAACGATTCGACCTCTCGAGCCATTTTTAAGCTATTTGATTTATCGTTTATAGGAAAAATAAAGTCAGCTGTTCCTCTATAATGCATTATAGTTACCTCTTAATATATATTTCATCTTAAGATAAATAAAATTAAGATATAAGGAAACTAATTGCGACTATCCAAAATTTTCTTAAAATATATTTAAATTTTCATATTTTGGATAGTCGCAATTAGTTTTCATACATCTTAATTTTATTTATCTTAAGATGAAATATATATTAATAGGTAACATAGGAACATAACGCATTCCTTGAATTGCTTAAAAATTGCTCGAGAGGTCGAAACGTTGACGAATAAAGAAAGAAAATTAAAATACCTTTTAAATAAAAATATAAAAATGTCACCGAACATAAAAATATGCCAAGAAAACATTCCTATTTATTTTTATTTTTTTTAGAGAAATCAGTTTAAAAAAAAAAATTAAATGTAAATATCTGTGAGTGTGTTTTTGTCGGTACGCCATAACTTCGTCAATTCTTCATCAATTCCAATGATTGACCACTCATTTTGAAGATATTTTCCTCCTTCACATGAGAAAAATAGTACCATCCCCCGAAATTTCTGGAAAAAATGTATGAAGGAAAAGAAACTTTTATTTGCGAATAACTCAAAAAGTATGCATTTTTTTCTTGATTGATAATAGAAAGATTACTAAATTACCTACAAAACAAACAAAAAATTGTAAAAATCAGACAATTATTAACAAAGATACAGTCTATTAGTTTTGGTATACTTAATAATGACTTCCTGTTTAAAGATATTACATCTAGGAGTAGAATGGTCTACTACATTTTTTTTTCTGGCTTTTATATTAACTTTACTATTTCTTAAAGACATTTGGTTGTTCTTACATTTTATTTTTTTTAATAATTTAGAATATCCTATGATCGAGGCATTATTTTGTCTTTATTAATTTTATTATCTTTCCAGTCAGCGTTTAAAAATAGGTCCTGGCAAAGCAATTTGTACAAATATTTTGGTCTATTATATTAAATGGAATACTGTAATCGACCAAAGAAAAAATATTAATTCCTCCCTTACATAATACATAGGAACTACTTATTTCCATATTGTTTTGTTATTTCTTCTCCAAACAAAATTTTCTGCGATTTTTTCGCACGGGCCAACTAGGATATAGTAATACAGACATTTTTACTCATAGTGAAAGTTATGTGAGCGTATTGCACCAGTTTTACTTATATTTTTTTGAAGCATAATGCTTAAACTTAAAAATGGCCAAGGATCGAAAATATTATAATTTATTATTTGAATCAACTAATATTTATAAAATAATTCCACAAATCATTATCAGTTTTATTTCTTCTCAAGTCTTCCCAGATGACGACTCAGAGTCAAAGACCTCTTTATAAGATTAAATAACTCTGAGAGTTTACTGGGACATTGAATCAAGGCAATGATCTTGAGGAGCTAATTTCTTAATAGCTCATTGAGTTGTTAATTATCAATTCTCCTTAAGTGATTTAACGTCATATGGATCAACGATTCATGAAATCGTACGATGTTCCATAGAACGATTATTCATATAATTTTTTTTTCATTCTTAGAATTAAATTACTTCAATAATCAACTGTTCAAAAACACACTGATCGTTTGTCGAATATGGTTATTGGAAATTAGGAAATCTCAAAACGTGTATTACGGTTGAAAACTTGGGTTAGAATTTTTTAACTATCGCAATATTTTCACTTACTATGTACTCCATAAATAGTTTCTGTATAAATAAGTGAAATACCTTCCAAAAAAAAAAAAATTATTGCACTCTTAATCCTATGATTTCCTTTCCTACAATATCCTTTAATAATACCTGCTCATTTCAGTTGACAGAATGACTAACTCCAAATTCAACCTATTTTATTATTAATTTTAGTGACATTTCTAGTGGGCAAATTACTTTGGAATCAAGTTTCTCAAAAATATTAAAAATTTTCCGACTAGAAATATCACTAAAATGACATTACTCAAAAATGTTGAAATAGGAGTTAGTCATTCTGTCAACTGAAATGCTCAAATAATAATAACTATTTAATGTATCTGATACCTAAGACTCCATTTAGACAAACGTCCAACTTGATCCTCATATCAGACTGAAACGACAAGAAACGCTCTAAGCTTCCAATTGATTACAAAAGCCTCATATACATGGCTACAACAAAACCTATTTAGACTTATGGTTATATTGTTGAGCTTGTTGAGTTGAGCTTATGGGCTACACTATACCATCGAATTCATCTCGTATCCAATACTTATATTCCAAAATCCTTCGTAAAATCCTCAATACTCATTACTTTATCTCCAATAACATCATCCATAACGACCTTAATTTCCCTTATGTGTCCAATTTGGCCATATCTTTTACATAAACTTTTGAACTATCCGAACCCTTTTGTTTCTAACCTTGTTTCTCTTCGATTTCTTATAACCAACCTTTCGAGGCGTCTGAGAAGAAGATGGCTTCGGGAGCTTCTAATATTGAACTATTATTGGAATGCTATCAAAGAGTAATTTCTCTTGAAGTTGTAGATGTCATATTACCAATTCAAATTTCCTTGTATTTTTTATCTAATACAGTTGTAAATTTCATAAATATATTAAAAAAAATTATTACACACTTCATTGTTCGTTTCATATTTATAACACAAACAAGCCATACATTTTTTTTCGGAATCATGATTAAAAAAAAAAAATGAAAAATTATTTGGATTGATTTTTGTTTAATTATTCCAAAAGACCTTTGGAATTTTTTCACTCAATCTTCATAAATGAGCCAAATATGGACTTCGGAATCACTAATCATCGGGATTTAAAAAATAATATAAGTCTTTTTTTCAGTCTTCATTAAAAACTAAAACATCATTTCGTATAGGAAGTTTTTCTTTTTCTTCTAGAATGAATACCATTATTATTATTTTAAAAAAATGACTGAATTTGCTACAGAGTCATTTGGTGACGATCTGTACAGAAATATTTCTTTTCTAAAAAACTCACCAAAATAAAAAATACATACATAAACTCAATTTATTTTGAGCTCAAATATTTCAAATAGTTTTTTATTATCGTTGTTAGCTAAATTTTCAGCTTCATCAGATTAAAAAAACGGAACGGTTTTTAAAACAATAGCTCACAAAACTGCTGACTCAATGTTCCGAAAAATTTGTTCGCTAAAGACTCAGCAAGATATTTTTCATCTCCTTTAATTTGTCTTTAAACAAATATTTAAAAGTTATTATTATTTTAAAATAATATTTAAAATTATTTATAATATAAAAAAATAAAAGATATATCACTACTGAGAGTACAAAAGGTCGTACGTAACAATTTTCTATGTTTATTCTATTTATGCTAATGGTGACATTTTGTAGTGTGCAAGTGCGATAAGTAAGTTGGCTACTATGGAAAATAGTAGAGAGAAATAAAATATGAAATTATACAAATAAATCATAAAGAAATAATATTTTTTTATGACATGTATATAAAAATTCAATTTTTATAGGCCTCCTTTTGCACTAATAGTAGTAATATGGTCCGTCTTGCATAACTTAAATTTTTTATAATTAATAGAATTTTTAACAAAATATAGGTACCACTGAAATTTTCACTTGATTTATAATTTTAATTTTCTCCAACTGAGAATCAAAGGCATAGTTGATAAGGGGAGAAAATATGTAAGGTATTTTGAAAAACACAAATTGAATATTTCTTTGGCCTTCAATATAATTATCAAAAGTCTCAAACAGTATAAAAAAATATATTATTTAAATAAGATATTTAAAAGGTTATATTACGATTTGAATGGAAATAATTAGAACAAAAACCTCATTAAGTTACATAACTTATCTAGTATTGTTTTACTAGATAGAAAGAAAATATATTCTCATGGGAAAATTTCTAAAGGTAGAGCGATAAAATAATATCAAACATCTAGCATCGTTAAATTGAATAGAACGGTACATTGCTCATCCACCTTATCTTTTATTTTGTTCAGACAAATGATTTATAACTCGTGTTAAAATAATTTTTTTAAAAATCATTTTCATATTTTCTTCTTTTTTTAGAGGAAATTGGTTGAGGATGCGACATTGATGAAATAAAACACAAAGAAGAAATCTTATTTTATTCTGTATTGACTTTTAGTCTAAGTTTTAATAGCGGCAGTTTTAATAACAGTGGGCTGATCTAAACAATTTATCGGTGTAAAAGTCAAAATATCAAACGTTTAGTATTTTTGAGGAAAATTATATAAAATGTATGTTTATAATTTGGTGTAGTAAGGAGGAATTGGTCGAAATAAAAATACGTGACATAGGTTAACATGATAGCAAACATTGAGATTCGAGCTCCTATTGCTCTGTACGCTGTATATTAGCAAACGGTCACCTACCATTTGTAAATATTGAGCGAAGCCAGTGAGCTGATTTAATTTTTCCAAATATACATTCCGATTCAAAAGATAGGAGCTTTAAAATATTAATATTGTTGCTATATATGTGTGATTATAGCACGTCTGCTAAGCCTCTACTAGTCTTTAATACCAGTAGAGCGGCTGAGTGAGGAGCGCTGGGATCTCCTAGAGTCCTTCCTTTCCTTCCACGAGTGAGGAGAAAGGCTTGGCTCGAAGATCTTGAGTGAATGATTTTTTTTTTTAGATATTGTACAGAAGCTTGTATGTACTTGGGTAGTTATTTTCATTAGTTTAGTTTCTTTTTGTTTAGTTTATATACATTTACTTTTATTATTATTATTTTTCTGTATTATTTATTTATTTAATGAAGTGGGTTTTTGTTGGGTTGAGTTAGCCTATTCGGCCACCCCGCCCCCTCTAAGATAACTTCCTATGGTCTGTCTAAATGTTTTCCTCCTATTTCTTTTTTTTGAAACTTTTCATTCTCAAAATTCACAGCCCCGTCGAAATATGTTCCCCTCACAAATTCAAAACCCAATCAAGATATGCCCCCTCAAAAATTTTTATGGCGCAACTTACGCCATTAAACCATCTTCTGGGCAACCCTGCCGGTGTTGACCCAATATGTCAAAACGTGAAATCTCTATGCACCTCAATATTTATATAATTACTGTTTCAGCAAAGAATATAGTTTATATATTTAATACTTGAAGTCCCTGGTTTAAGAAAAAGAAAAATTATATATTCAATGTAAATTTCATTAATGAAATTTGCATAAGTTCTGAATAAATGCTAATATAACTAACGATGGAATGTTCAGTTATTTTTCCTCACTGCGGTGAGAATAGACCTGGAGCTAAAGAACACCAGCTGATTCCCTCCCCCCCCCCGTGGAATTAAAGACCCAGTGCCTTTGTGATAGGTGCTGCCATGTGCTGGCTCAATGCAGTGCCGCGCTTTGTGCCACTCCCGCAGCGGCATTTGTGCCTTTTGTGTCCCGAGGAATGAGTTAGTTTTGAGGGCACGATTGTTTCTTGGTGGTTCATTCAGCCAACTGTTGTCGGTTCGCTGAGCAGTATTAAAGCTCTGCGAGGTGTTCGTTCCAAAGCTAGAGATTTATAAGTTCATAATGCTTAAATTAAAACTAATTGCACTTTGCAAGACCAAGACCAAGGCCACCTAGCTGTTGCAAGACCAAGACCAGGACTGGTAAAAAAAAATCGATTTTTTGAATAAAAATTAAGACAAAATACTTGACAATTAGTTCCTAATACTTGATAATCTTAGTTACTATATGTTAATAATTCGTATAACCAATAATTTTGCATTTAACTCCTTTAATTTCTCATTCGGGCTTAGTTATGTTTCTCTTATCTAAAAATTACAGCAATATCTCTATAGTGATAAGCTAATAAGTAACTGCAACACTGTTGCGAGACTCTTGCGCAAGACCAAGACCATGGCATGACTGAGTTTGCAAGACCAAGACTCGTCTGGGTCTCGCATTTGGGCAACACTAGTAGAAAAAAGCCATATGCTGAGTACGGCAGACTCTATTATTCTTGACTCACTATAAATCCTACACCATCACTTGTATTAATTCTGGCCACTTCATTATGTGCTCAATGGAGAGAGGAGTGAATGAATGAATAAATTATAACTGTCGGTATGGTGGGCCATTTAACAACTCAACGTAGTTGAGTAGATTTACCGTTTTATTGTGCTTCTCTCTCAGTGCAAGCGAAAGTAAAGTTCAAAAAATATAATAGACCATAAACAATTATATTTGCTATGGTCTGATCCATATTTTCTAGTATTCCTTGATTTGAAGGTATTCCTAAATAGAAACTCAACAAAAAAGTAGTTCTCTCCAAATTTTATAATTCTGTAAAAATGTGTTCTCCTCTCCCCCCCAAAAAAATTCTAAAATCCGGTAAAAATCTACTCCCTCTTAAAACTGTCAAAACCCTGTAAAATCTGCTCCCTATCTAAAAAATTTGTATTGCACTTCTTGCGCCATTCATACTAGACTCATCTTCAATTGTTTTTACATCTCATCAGCAAGCAATCTTTCGAATATATCTGAGAATAAAGTATTAGTATTTTAGTTTTGCCAGCCTCATTTTATTGTTTCCCTTATTATTTATATTTCTTAACACTACAAATATTTATGTGAACATACTGATATTTATTGATCTATAATTTCATTTCTTCATAAGTTCATTAGGCTTGTTTTATTTTTTATTTTTAAGGTTGCAATACTCTGTAATTCAATTACTTCTTTACCGTGCTAAATGTAAAATTTACTGTCCAGTGTAAAATACTCTTTTCTTCTTCTTCCTCATAAAATATAATTTTGGCAAAGTTTGGTTCTAAGCCGTATTAAATTCGAAAAAAAAGTATTTGAGATTAACTAATTGGTTTTATGATTCAATTAGATGTTATATTATACTGACTTATATGTTCCATACTCAACATATGGTATCGGGATAAGGGAAAACGGTCCATTATCTCATTATGGTATAATCGCTGGTAACAACAAGATTATGGCTGTCTGGTCGGTTCTTCATATAAGTGTTTGAAATATGTTATGTATAGATCCCGGATGACGAGGTTTCTTCACGTCTTGCCAATTTTGGTTTGATTGGGCATGCTGAAAAAATAATTGATCATCGTGTTCTATCTGCCTTAACATGTCATAAGTCAGTTTCATTAAAGAAACTTAAGGTTTATCCAACTATAATTGGTAGATGGATAGATTGGTTACCAATTTATTCATTTACCAATTTTTATATAATTATTTAAGTTCGTCATATAGTTGTAACCTATATGTTGTTCAGATAATAGATAAAAACGCTGCAAATTATTACACAATGCTTTATTATTTCGGAACAATTTAACATCAAAATTAACATTAAAGAAAATAGATATAAAGGGATTCCTAACATTGGACCATATAATTTTCTTTTACATCATTGACAATTTGCTTAAAAAAAATAGATAACATTGCTACAGTTGATATAAAACTTCCAAAAAATCAAAAACCAAAACAAAATATATAAGTTTTATAGTAGAACATATACAACATATTTATAACACCATATATTTGCTCCAAATTGTCCGATTTAAACGATTTTTTTGCTTAAGAAATTTCGTAAACATCTAAATTACCATTTACAACATCCACAAAAAAGTGTATATTTCTCGAGTTATTTGGGAAAATGGCTGATCTGGTGAGGCTGGATTTGGAGGCTGGAAACCTCGGGTTCGCTAACCAATTTATTATTATTGTTACCGTTATTGTTTCTAGTTTCCTTCCTAAAACAGTACTCTATTCTGCTTGCTCATTCCCGGAGATTTCGCAATGCTAAGGGACCCAAAGGAACATTTTCCTTACCATTCTGTTTCAATTTTGAATGAACGAATGAATGAATGAAAAATGATTTTATTTTGGGAAATAAAAGTTTCTTTAGAATAACAGCAGAGTTAAAAAATTATATATATATATATATATATACATATATAATCCTAAAAAAAAATACAATACAAAAAATACTGAGAGAAAATAAAAGTAAATGGTTCTTATGAATTAACTGTTGACAACCAATTATAACATAACCTAAAAATTCCTACAAGCTTGTGGAAGTTTGAATGTGTAGTAGATGGAGGAATAGGAACTGTTTGAAGGAATTTGTGGACTTGGTTTGACGTTTGGATGTAGGTAAGGAGTTCCAATAGGAGGTACCACGAATGACAATGAATTTGCTGAAGATAGTGGTTTTATGGGAGGAGATATACAGATCTATAATTTGATATTTTGCACCACATTTCAAATTTGTCTTATCAGAGTAGTTTCGGGTTTGGTATTTTCTGTGGCAATTGTTGTACTAATGGATTCTGTTATCAGGACCCATTTGACATATTCATATACTATAATATTCACGTGTTATAATTATTTCATCAAAATTAAAATAAAAGTTCGAAGTGAAATGTAGGCAAGTTGAATAAGAAGTTCCATATCGACGTGATGCCGGAACCGAATCCCCTGTGGCTTTGGTTATTTTTTATCTTTTTTTATTGGAGCGGTGAATAAAGCGGTTAGGGAAGAGGTAGCTAAAAGAAATTGTTTTCCCTCCCAGAATCGACTCCGACCTTCCCAACCCAGAGCGAATTGCCCTCCCGGATCAGTCATTCACCTTTTCTTCGCTCCAGCTCACGGATCAACCTTAAGTCCATTCAATTAAGTCTTTTTCCGAATACACTTTCCATTCTCTTCTTTATATAACTTTTTTTTTAAACAACTTTCTTTTGGCTGTTCAATTTATTTTAAGTTTATAATTGGTAATTGGTTGACTGTCGTGGATAATGAAGAGAAGAATAGTTGGGGTGCTCAGTCAAAAAAGGAAGGCAAAAAATAAATTATAATATTTATTTTTTATTTTTTACTTTTTTTAAATATTTTTTACTTTTTAAAAAATAAATATTATGTAAAAAATAAATATTATAATTTATTTTTTGCCTTCCTTTTTTGACTGAGCACCCCAACTATTCTTCTCTTCATTATTTTAAGTTTATTTTTATTAAACAAAATTATTGTTTATTACCCAGATTGTCTTAGTTAACTCTTATTCTAAACATAAGCTTATATAAGCAAGAGTGGATCTACGGGGGGAGGGGAGGGGAAGGACTTTCAGGCCGAAGCCCTCCCGAAATGGTAAAATATAACCATGTTTTATAAGAAAAAAAAATTAAAAAATAATTCTGAAACTATTATTGTTCGCGTAATTACTTTTAAAAGGACTTAAGGAAACACTTAAACACCATTTCATATAGGTAGTTAGTTTCTTTCTGTTTTTCCAAAGTAATTATCGTTATTTTTATGAAAAAAAAAAAGATTTCGGGCTGAAGCCTCCCCTCTCCCAAAAAATTAAATCCTGGATCCGCTAGTATATATAAGTATTTTAAAGAACATTAGAGACGAATCTGAATTGATCTTTTATGGCAAAACATTTACTTTGCCTTGGAAGCGTCTTTTGGGTCATTCTTATATTATTTTACCGTTTAGCATTTCTGAATCCAGCAATTCGGGTTAAAAAAAAATATCGACTTAAAAAAAAAATAGATCTGAAATATTAGCATAATATAGATGTCTTAAATAACAAACATGAGCTTCGATTGTCAGTTTTTGTTTTCTTTTTTTCAATTTCTTATTATTTTTTAAACCGTAACTTAAAAAAATAAATAAATAATTGAAAAACAAAACAAAAATGAAAAACCATAACTTGTCCTTTGAGACAGATTGTAATATTTTTCAATAATTAAGTTTAAAAAAAAAACATAACTTAATTAATATGGACTTAAACCTTATTGAACGAGGATTTTTTTTTCCATTAGTATATTGAAAAGATATAATGCCTATGAATATTATAAAGATAAAAGTAAACCAGTAAAATATTTCAAGTCAGCATGAAGACAATAAAAAAAAAAAAACATTTTCGTTTCTTTCATCAATGGCTATCAGAAACTACATGAAAATCCTTTTTTTCTCTGAGTGTTTATAGTAAAAATACTGATATGATTAGTAGTAGAAACAATTAAAATAAATTATTTCAAATTTATACGAATAATAGTATTATTCGTTACGTTTTCATACAAAATAGCAATTACTGATTTAACCAAATATTGAATAGATATGAAACCTTAACTCTGAATAAATGCCTCGAAATTACTTATTTTGCAATTATCATTCATTATATTAATTGAATAGTGTTAAGTAAAATAATGGTAACATTCCTCATGGTTAAAAATTAATGTATACAGATTATGTTAAATCAAAGCATGAAGAACTTCACACCCTCACCTTAGGGATAATTGCACACACATTCGTTAAGTGTTTTTACATTCATATTGAGATATTTCTTCTTGTGGTTTAGATAGGTTTATTTTAATGTCACCATTTCATTCCTTAGAAACAATACAAAAAAATACCATTACTTTTTTTGTCAACCTTAAAAAACATATAAAAATGAATGTGAAACCCGGGAATATTAAATGGTCAAATAATATAAAAATGATCCATTTTGTTTTTGAAATTTATTATACATTTTAATTATTTTAATATAATCAGCCATATTTTAATCTGTTCTTATTTTACTTAAGAAAAACAATCAATTGATATATTGTTACTTGGAAATATATTATAATTAGAAATGCAGAAAAAAGCCTGAAAATATTAATAAACATATTAGTCCGTGGTACAGACCCCTTTTTATGGAATTATTAACATCCGCTTGAAACTTCGTAAACAGTTTCATCTCATCGTAACCTACAACTATTTTATTTATGAAAACTCTTGGAATTGGGACGTTTTTAATCTGGTGGTGGGCAAACTTTTGCTATTTAATTAGGTACTAAAAACTCGTAAATACACATTTGCTTTCTACTTGCATCGTAGGATAATTTTATAACAAAATCGAAAAAAAGGTGGCCTTAAAAAATACTGAGATATTTGGCGTGACCTACACTCCCAATTTTTTTTTTTTAAATAACGAGTTATATAGGATAAACGGCCCAAAACTTTTGTAGGCCACATTTTTAATCGATTTTGTGATAAAATTATCTTACGATCCTATTAGAAAGTAAATGGGCATTTACGAGTTTTTAGTACCTAATTAAATAGTTTGTACAAAATTTGCCCCTCCTCCCCTCCAGATTGAAAACGCTGCAAATCCGAGAGTTTTCGTAAATAGAATAGTTAATAGTGAATAGTTGGTTACGATGAGATGAAAATATTTACGAAGTTTCAGACGGATGTTAATAATTCGATAAAAAGGGGTCTGTGCCACGGACTATATCTTATTATTTTATAAAAATTATTTCTTGGCTCCTTGGGCGAATTGACAAGGATCGTTATACATGGGTCAAATATTTTTGAACCAAGTATCGCCAAAATAATTTTCATTGAAATCGGTGACCCCATGTCCTTAACTTCCCCTCGTGAGACATATTTAAGGGATTGAGTTTTATTTTCTCCAATCTATTCACCCCCAGAATCCAATCTATTATCCACAGAATCATATTATAAAGAGACCACCGAGGGACTTCCTAACTTAATGTAGTCATTGAAGAGGATAGTTTCTTCACAAGCAATTGTAATGCGAAAATAGTAAAGTAAAAATACATTTCTTCTGTTCGTTTTTCCTACTTTTGGTGTCTTGAAGTTTTTTATTTTTTACAATAAATTAGGCCAATTATCACCAACATTTTATTGATACGCATTAATTTTGACGTTTCGACCACACTAAGGGCCATTTTCAAAACTAGAAAATTATAATATCATTATTAGTTAATATTCAGCAATTATAAAAAGAATTTCTTATTACATTTAATTGACTTGTCTAACGTTCTATGTCAAATTATTTCCGATACACATAAATTTATCTAAAAATATACATAAAGTTCCTCCAGAAATGACGTGGGCGAAGCCCCTATATAACATGACAAGTTAATGTTCACTGAACATATTAATTACAACATTAATGATGAACATATAACGGAGAATTTATCAAGGTAATAGTCATTTGTTTTTATTGTTAAAGTTTTAATGTTTATAGTTACATACATGTATGGTTTTTTTTTATAATAAAAAGTGTATACTTTATATATATTTTTAGATAAATTTATGTGTATCGGAAATAATTTGACATAGAACGTTAGACAAGTCAATTAAATGTAATAAGAAATTCTTTTTATAATTGCTGAATATTAACTCATAATGTTATTATATTTTTCCAGTTTTGAAAATGACCCGTAGTGTGGTCGAAACGTCAAATTAATGCGTATCATTAAAACGTTGGTGAAAATTGGCCGAATTTATTGTAAAAAATAAAAAAGTAAAAACACATGTTTATTTTTAATTTTATATTATTACACACATAATTGTTAATATTGATCATGTTGCATTGGCTGCTATTTGAATGTCATTTATTATAATTACCATCATCATCTTCAGTTATAACAATTATTTATTTGAATAATAGACTGAATGAATGGGCTATTAACAATATAAAAAAAGTTTTAAGTGAGAACAAAAGAAAAGTAGCCGACTAAAGGAGATGGTAATATTAAAGGGATCACTTTTTGTTTCTCGCTTCGACTTGGGGATCTCGACTTGTGAACTCCTATTTCTTCTTTTTCTGAAGCTCTCTCATGATTTATGATTTCCACAACTTTTCTCGTTCTGTAAAGGGGACTTCTACTGGCGACCTCTATTGGTTCAAAAGTGAATAAAAAGTTTTTAGAAATCATTTCCATCCCATTTTTCTTAATTAATTACTTGTTAAGTTTAGGGTTACTACAAATACATATCGATATGACCTTTATCGAAAAATAGTTAAATTTAATTCGAATAAACCTTAATTAATTCCATTTCTATTGTCAACAGAAATCAATTTCATTCTTAGAATTTGTTTTCGGACATTATTTAATTTAATTTATGGAAATGGTGTAGTGTTAGAGAATTATTTAGTGAAACCATAAATAAAACTTACACTAATTCTCTTAAAAACTTAGAGCATTTAAAAATAACACATGGTGATAATAATAATCTGGGAAATAAGAAACACTTTGCCAATCAAAATGAAAACAATCATTCAATGGAATTGTAACAGATTTTCCAACATTTAGAGCACCTAAAAATGACAATAAGCGAAGAGAACCATATTCTAGTTTGTCTCCAAGAAACACACTTACAAGAAACTCAAACAGTGAGATACAAAGATTACGATATATACCGAAAAGCAAAAGATCGTCATGGGAAGACTTCGTATCTTCATTAAATCAAAGCATTTCAATGAAGGAGCTCTGGAATAAAGTGAAAAGCATTAAGGGGATCTCCAAAACAAAGAAATTGCCTGGTATAAAGAGTGGACAAGACATTATAACTGACCCTGACGAAATCGTTAACGAAAGTGATAAAACTCTGCAACAGAGTGTAATTTAAAGGCGTTGCCAATGACCCTACAGGGTAGAGGCAACAAAATACCAAATAAATAAATAATTCTCTAACACTAACTCAATTAAAATACGAACAATTATATGTGCCGCTCTAAAAGTTTAAATATGTAAAAGCCCTTACATATGTCAACAATTTGAGGAACTTTACTGATTATTTTATGGGTCACCTAACAAAACTTAGTATACATACAAATTTGTAACAATTTTCCTCGATTTAACTGAAATGGATCTATAGAATGTATATTTAGCAGTGCAATATTAGTATGTATATATACTGGATGACTCAGTAATAACAGAAAAATTCTGGGAGGTGATTCTGGACAATTCCAACAAAAAAATTCCAATTTTGTCTTTTCTTAAAGTGGTCATGTTTTCTCATTCATAGGAAGCGAAAACACAAAAAATATTTAATTCAGATACTTAAAAATTGCTTCATAGTAAATTTTACAAAATTTCCTTCGACTACAAGTATTTGTCAAAACCATTTAAAAGGGGCTTTAGAGAGGCCAAACTACGCTTAGTTGGGTTTTTCATTATATCATGGACGATTCGCGATATTTATTTATCATCCTACAACTAAACTACGGGTACCCCACCTTTTAACACTAAACATACCATAACGGGTCAAATGACCCATTTTGAACTTTTCCATTGAAAATGCACGTATAATTTTATTGCGTTTGCACATTTGACTTCATGACTTTTTCTAAGTAATTAATGTACAGTTATAAAAATATTTTTGTTTTGTTTATTCTGAGTAATCCTTGTTGTATATATCTACCACAACAGGTCATTTGACCCGGAGAGAATTTTTTTGTTTTATGAGATTATCTTGTCATATTTGTAGTCAGTAAGTTGCACATTCTTCCAAAGACTGTTGCGTAAAGTAGTTCAACGAAAATAGCTCAGAATAATTTCAAGAAAATATCAAATTTTAGATTGAAAATAGATTTTTAGTTTAAGAAAAAGTGGCAAAAATTGAAAGTCTTGGTAAGTACCTAGCTTATATTTTATTTTGATAGCTATAGTAATACAGATCATTTTTTACCCAGAAAAATGTCGAAGCAAACAAGACAGTACAAGTTCTTAGAAGATATAAATAATATTGGCGAAGAGTTTTCAGAAATTAGTGAAGATGAATTCTCTGAAAATGAAGATATATCGGTTGCAAATAAAAATGAGTTTGATTCTACAGATACTGACGATGAAGAGGAAAATATTGTGAATGTATGTAGTGGCCGAAAAAGAATAAGATTACTCACAAGTTCGGAAGAAAGTGAAGTAGAAATAAATGAAGAAAATGTTGCGAATGATGGATCTGTTTGGCAACAAATGCAAGTAGGTGGCACACCTGGAAGAGCACCACTGCGATGAACTCTGAATTAAAAGTTTTTATTTTTTGCTTTTGTAATAGAAATGCTCAACATACTATTTTTTTTTAATCATAATAAATTTAATTTATATTTTTATTTTCTTCCTAACATCCATATTTCATACATTCAAGCATGAAACATAAAGTCGGGTCATTTGACCCGCTATGGTAGAAATAGGTATATATTAAGTCTTGGTATGATTAGTGTTAAAAAAAGGTGTCTGTTATTTATTTTTATCAAAATGAAAATAAATATTTATGTCGAGTTCGATATTAATATTTCTCTTTGGCTTATTCGAAATTCTTTTGGACCAATTCAGTGACAATGTTACGTAATAAAATTTTATTTATTGTATGAAGATATATTAATTATTCAATAGAGTGTGGAAGACTAATTACAAGTGTTACGGTTTGCAAATACGCCATTGATGTAGAAATGGCCGGTAGAGCGCGATGGTACTGCTATAAGAAGAGAAAGGGCCAGAGGCTATAACGAGGGCCCAGTAACGAGCCGAGTGGCAACTCAAATTGGAATCATTTGAGTGAAGCACACGTATGGGCCTCAGTGTTAGTGAGTATATCTCTCCTTTCATTAGTCCCATTGACTGCTACGGACTCTCCGGTTGTATATCACTCATCTTTTTAATTAGAGAGATGAAAATATGCAGATATATTCTTTCTATATACATATACATAGAGGCTATAGTGATTTCAGAGCTTCATAGACTCTTTTGATATCAGCCAATAGCTATTATTAAGTATTCTTTATTAGATTAATTAATCAGTCATGATTGAGCCGCTCACTTCCTGAGTAAACAATAATCTATTGCTTTCACTTACCTATTTATGAAATACATAGTAAGGAACAGACAGCATTGCGATCGTGAAAATTTTTGAATCGAATTTTTCAACGGAATTACATGTTTTGAAGTCTCCTAAGTCCAAATAACCAATTCCCGCAAAATGCTCTGTGAAACACAAAAACATAAAAAGTAAAATTGCATATTTAAGATTTTTATAAGCTTTCGATGTTATAGCAACATTGTCGGCAAACCGGCAGTGGTACGTAATATAATCAATTTAACACATTTTTACAAGTTTCTCAAAAACGGCTCTAACGATCTTGATTAACTCATAATAATAACTCAGTATATCAGTGTAAAATTAAGCAGTTTTTAATATAATTTAGGGTTTATTCTCATTGATGTTCTCTAACAGAGGGAAAGGATTTAAATTATCGGTTTATCTTCGGTTTTTTTTTGGGGGGGGAGGGGAGGGAAAGGAATTAGAATTATAATTGGAAGTCATCAAACGAATTTTTCTATTCTGTTCCCTGATATATGCAAAAAACAGTGAAATTTCCATATCTTTTTTTTGTTTATTAGCTTCCCCCTAAAGTACCTATAGTTTTTTTTATTTGAAACAATTGACCATTTCACATTCATCTCTAATATAAAAGACAGTTAAATATAAAATATTAAAGAATTTGATAATTAAGTAAAGGAGAAATAAGAGATCCTAACGGATAAGATAGCTCATCCGAGCTGGCTCGAAGATTAGAACATGCTTCCACAGTAACATGAGCTTAATATAATACGGACTCCGACAATATTATGTAAATATACATATGCAGTTTTCCTAAATGTTTTCTTTGGTATTATTTAATATTTAATATAGATTACAGCGATATAAACATTACGATTTGTATATATAAGGGTACTTAAACAAATAAAAATAACCACAATGAAATATAAATAAATATGGCGTCTTTAATTTTTACTTCTCCTTTGTCTGAAAATAATTATTTTCAATTAAGAGGTGGTAAGTGAAAGTTGTGTGAGGCGATGCTCGCAGATTTTTTTGAGATGGAGGGGAGGCGAAATTGAGACAATATAGAAATTTCATTTAACTTGATGAATTAAAACTAATTACCATTATAAATTCTTGATAAACTTCATCTGAACATAAAACTGCGGCCAGTTTGTTGATAGCGATTGCTTTCTATTCCAAAATTTTAATTAAAATCGCGAAATTAGACGTTTCATGTAACGAAAGAAGAGACGGCTAAAATTTTGATATGATGTAAAGAATATGTCCCTAAAAGAAAATTAACGTTGACTGGCGTTGTTCACGGTTGCGTTTTGAAAACTGTTGTATGTGGAAAAAAAATTTAAATTATCGGTTTATCTTCGGTTTTTTTTGGGGGGGGAGGGGAGGGAAAGGAATTAGAATTATAATTGGAAGTCATCAAACGAATTTTTCTATTCTGTTCCCTGATATATGCAAAAAACAGTGAAATTTCCATATCTTTTTTTTGTTTATTAGCCATGACTCCGAAACTATGCATTTTGTCGAAGTTATTATTGTATACAAAGATAAATAAGATAAAATCTACTATCAATTTAATATATACTTTTTGGTATAAGGCCAAACAACAGCTTTCAACCGACTGACCGAAATTGTGTGTTCAGATGAGGTTTATCTAGAATTTAAAATGGTTATTAGTTTTATGTCCTTCAAAATAATAATAGATCGGTAGCTTATAGTCTTTAAGTATCGGTTTCTATTTAAAAAAAAAATCAATAAATCCGATGGTACATTTTTTTTTTTCAAAAACGAATATAAATATTGAAAAAGTGATGTGAAAATCAGTCTATTTCCAAAACCGTAATATTTCTTCAAGGAATGATCCTTGACTTCCTTAAGTATTTAAAAAAAAAATGTTATTAAATAATTTTATGTACTTTTTACTCTCATAAAAAAAAAAATTTAAATTCAATTTGTAAACCAAAACTTAAAATTATATAATAAAATTATTATAAACTTATTTGCTTTGAAGTTCTTTTCGTTTCAAAAGCTGTCCTATTCATTATTCTATGATTTTTTATTACTATTATAGTAATCAATGATTTTCAAAAATATGTGTTACAGATAGAGAGTTTCTTATTTAAAAACAAAAATATTGTTTAGATATTACAATTGAGATAGAGTATATAATTATTCTCGTTTCTTTAATACTTATCATTGATAATTAGGACTCCCTTTGTAAATCAACGATTCACTTAATAAATATATACAATTCAACATAAAATATATTTTAATTTATTTGATTTGTTTTAGATATAATTTCATATCTACAATTTATAATTTGTCTTTCAATTTTCGAAAATCACTAATATTGAAGCCTATATAAATACAATATACTTATTAATGCAATGTATTGAGTAATAATTCTAAAACTTTCTACTGGATTTTCTTTGTAGTAATATTTTGGTGTTCAGTGTGTTATATTAAAAGACCATTTTATCACCAATTTTTAAATTAATTTTATTTTTTTTAGGATGTTTAGGGGAAAGCGGATGAATTCATTTGACATTTCCGACGGCAGTATTTTTTTAAAGTTCTTTAATTAAAAAAAACGTAACAAACAGGCCACTTTATTAAAAACATAAGTTGAATTTATTATTGTCTTTTTAGCTTTAGGCTCTCCATGTGACTTTGTCATGTATGACACTTGTTACTTAACAAATAAATAAATAAAATAAAAAGTCTATACGGCCAAAGATTTAACTATAGAAACACTTGAATCCAACTTTCACAATAGGTAACAATGTCACATAAAACTTAACACAATATTTTTTCAATAATTTTTTTAACAATATAATTTATAATGAGGTGAAATTTCGTCTATTGATAAAACGTACTCGGGTCGATGAATGGCACATGTAACGGTTCAATTCTCTCACGTGACTGTTTTACTATTTTTGAATACAAGTTGATGAATGAAGTAATCATGGGGTAGACACGGATGTAGGTCATTTTGTGTCTAACCGATCCACTGAGTCAACTTATAACTACTATTTTTGCACAGGAAACTTAGGTCATGTACTTGCGTCCTGTGTTTTCATTCAAAATGGCAAATGCTATTGGACTTAATTACCGAGTATCATATTGGCGAAACGCTCTAAACGATTACACATTTTTTTTTTTTTTTTACTCTTATCAAATCATTAGAGTTTTTTATGGTTATATAACGAAAAATTTAAGGTACCGAACCAGTAGTACCGAAACCAGAATTTAATTTTGGGGAGGACATTTTTTTTTTTTTATATAACAATTATTACTCTAGAAAAAATAATTAAGTGGTCTGTGAAGATATGTTAAAATAAAAAACTGTAATTAGAGAAACAATAATGTTTTTAGCAGAGCTTGTAACGGAAAAAGACTTTAATTTCAAAAATTTGGGTTTTTTATTGTTTAGAGTTTTTCAATTCTTTTGGAACTTGAACTTTTTCTCTTGCTACTTTTCAAGTAGGTTGAATACACTAGTTGTGAACAGAAAGACCATTGATAGACAGACTGGAAGATGCAAATAAGCTTCCTTATTGATTTGAAGGTTCAATATTTTTCTAGACTGAAGGACAATGCTCTCTATTCACAATTTTCTGAACAAGTTCCCAAAAGAAAATTTTAAAATGTCATTCATTGTTGTTTCTATACTGCTATTGAGATCAGTGTTTCATACCTTACTACTAACAGTTTTGCTAAGAGTAAGTTGAACATTTATCTTATCTTTATAGTTAAATAAAACAAAAATGTGTGGCAAAATGTATTATTACTCAATAAACAGATAGATAAAAAAAAATAATAAAAAAAAATAAATAAAAAATTAGAACTTTTCTGAGGTATGTCCATTACTGGATCCGACATCTTGTCCATTATAGAACAATTGAAGCTCAGGGTGTCTATTACTAGTGCAAACATTTTTTTTTTTTTTCAAATGGTATTATATCTAATGGATCTATGTTCATCACTGGTGAAAAAATGAAATAAAAAATCATAATTACGTGGTCTCTGAAGGCATGCTCTAAAAAAAAAGAACTAAAAAACTCTAATTAAACAAACGTTGTTAAATAATGTTTTTAGCTGTCGATTTCACTAAAAATTCGATCTCAAAAATTACTTTATTTCATTTTAGACAAATTCTAATTCTAATCTAAACCCAATTAGCGTTTATTTTTCATTTTACGGAAGTTTGTTTAAGAATTTCAATAAATACAAGTTAAACCTGAGACTTCATTATTAAAAAGCTTCTTAGAACTTTTATTTTAAGAATTTTTTTCCTAGAAAGTGTCACTGAAACTGATAAAATAGGACTTTTTAAAAAGGTTTCATCCCTAGTTTTTGAAGATATTTTTTTCCATGCTAACATTTATAATAATAATAATAATAATAAGGCTTAGCGAACCCGAAGGTTCGATGCCGACACCACCAATCGCTTGTTACACACCTCCCTCCACCGTTCGCCGTCCAAACCCAGTCCCTTCAGATCGGCTTTAATGCAATCTTCCCACCTTCGCTTCGGTCTACCCCTCGGACGCTTACCATTCGGCACAGCAAATATTAACCTTTTAGGAATTCTCTCGTTACTAAGCCCAACAACTTTACAAGCCCATTTGATTCGCCGCGATGAAATTACCTCAATTATATTACCAGGATACAGCTCACGCAATTCGCCGTTGTGTAACCGTCTGAACTCTCCGGTTAACTCATCCTTCTTCGGTCCGAATATTCTACGCAATACTTTATTTTCAAAAACCTTAAGACGCTGCTCATCCCTTAATGTAAGCGGCCAAGTTTCGCATCCATAAAGAACTGTAGGCAAGATAATTGTTTTATAGATTCTAATTTTTAAGTTTCGGGACAAGAGGCGCGAACTAAGTAGTTTTGTCACAGAAAAATAACAAGCATTCCCCGCCTTCAGTCTAACCTTAATCTCTTCTTCAATTTCGTTTTTTCTAGTTATCGTAGAACCTAGATACCTAAATTTATCTACCTGTTCAAACATATTACCATCTATATCGATATCACCAGTAGTATCGCCATTTTTGCAGCTAACCATATATTTTGTTTTATCCACGTTTATTTCGAGTCCTAGTTCTTTACCGGCTTTCATTAACGTTGTATTTAGTTTTATAGTTTCAACGTCTTCGCTTAACAGTACCAGATCATCAGCATAGCCCAGCACGGATGTTGTCCCGCCCAGATCCAACCCTTTCTCGGTTCGCATTACCTCCCTAATGGCATGTTCTAATGCCAAATTGAACAGGACAGGCGAAAGAGAATCCCCCTGTTTTAAGCCCGAACGAACCTCAAATTTTTCGGACAAATTATTACCGATTCTAACTTTATTGAGTGTCTCCGTCAAGCACATCCTGACTAGATTTACTAGTTTTTTTGGAGTCCCCTGCTCGATTAGAATATTATACAGTTTCTGGCGGTCAATAGAATCGTAAGCCTTTTTAAAATCTATATACAGCTGGTGAACAATACCGTTATACTCCAATTTTTTCTCTAATATTTGCCGTAAAGAAAATATTTGATCTGCTAACATTTAGTAGCTCTATATGCTTTATAATTTCAAAACAGGGTACTTGTCGGTTAGAAGACCTGGACGAACAATGAAAAACATATTTTTTACTATTTTGAGAAGGCTTCAGCCCGAAAGTTTCCTCCTCCCTCTTGTAGAACCACCAAAGATTTTGAGTGAATACTCTCTGTTACTAACTAGAAATAAAAAAAAAAGAAGGAAGTATATGTATATATATGGG
Organism: Nezara viridula; assembly: GCA_928085145.1. Lineage (NCBI taxonomy): Eukaryota > Metazoa > Arthropoda > Insecta > Hemiptera > Pentatomidae > Nezara > Nezara viridula. Next base: position 146,721,904 of record OV725080.1, on the reverse strand, counting down.
ACCAATAGCATTGGAAAAAAGTCGAGTACGCCGCACATTGGGACGAAATACTTTTTCTCTGGAGATAGAAAAAAAAGGCAAACTTTTTTTTTCAACTCATCAAGCCATCACCATCGATTTATAGATTCTAAAGGTCCGTCCACATTCGTTGGAAATCATTTGCAAAGTATTGGAACAATAAGATGTCATTATTCTGAATATAAAAATACACCAACACAAAGGATTGGTCCCTTAGTGTGTTATTAATGGAGAATAATGATAATTTAAATATATATTACATATACCTTATTTTCAGGAGTAAGCTCAGCAATGGCTTATTGTAGACTTTTGAAATTTTAATATTATATTAAGGTTTGCTTGACTTAAAACATAAGCTTTTAATGAAAAAAAAAATATTGAGTAGAACCAAAGTTTTGAATTCTTGAGTAATTTGTCTAGAGATCCCGGTTAGGCAATTACTTCGATTCTAATCCCAACCTTCTCTACCGCGAGCCACATTTAAAAGGTGTACCCATCTGATGGAAAAAATTATCACAAATCAACGGAAAAAATCTGGAATACCGAACATCTTTAACGCGTTGTCACATAAAACGGGTAAAACACACTCATTTTTCAACTTTGTCCGATCTTCCCGTTCAAGGTGTCATTAAATTCAACTTCCGGAGTCTAATAAATATTTTCGTATACATTTTTAGGATTAACCAAACGGATTAGCCGAAAATAAGAAAAAAAATCAAAAATATCACCCCACCGCCACAATATTTAGATCAAGTTCTAATTTTACACGGATGTAGATTACTCAATGTCCAATGTTATTTTGTTATTTTGCCAGCGATAAACTCAGCAGAGTTTAAAGAAGTGGAGAGACTGCAACTTTTTTTTATTAATTAATCGATTCCACAATCTCCTCGCTTCATCATAAATGAAAATTAAACACAACAAATTTTAATGGTTCGGTGGTGATCGTTTTAGTTGTATGGTACCATAAACAAATAGCCAAATAACAAAGTTTTGGATATGACTATTGAGAAACCTCGACTTCCATAAGCCCCGTCATAAAAATTTCAAAACACAAACCTCCTCTCCCTTCCCGACCCAATTTTATGAAATTGAATTTGGACCTTTCTCCTCCCTTGAATACAAAATTCAAATCAAAAAAAGATTCTCGAATTTGAGCTATAAACCCTTCAACGTTTGTCCAAGAGACAGATTGTTGTAATACTCAATAAAGAAATAAAAAAAAAAAAAACACACTTCAACGATGGGTACATCAGCTAGTTTACTATAATATAAAAACTAGGTCTTGATTAAAATTTTCATTATTGGAAACTGATTTAAATACTTATTTTAAATAGATTCTTAACAAATATTTTCATCGTAAAGGACTCACGGGACGAAGAAATATTAAAATTCCTTTTGGAAATAATTGTACCCACACTTTCTTTACCAACTGTATATCTGTAGGGTGTAGTAAAAATTGACCAAAATTAGTAAAAGCGATGTTCAAAGAATAGAACGATTTGTCCCGTTTAAAATGGACAAGTGGATTGTATTCCATATTTGGATAATTCAAATTTTGAGTAGGGTTAATTTATTTTTGAATTATTGAAAGCTATAAACCAATAAAGCAGAATGTTATAAGTAACAATTGATTTATCTAACGTTTTGCATTCATTTTCTTCTGTTTTTTTATTTAAATTAATGAAGTTTTTACTTCAGATGCACTTCTAAGTCCATTGTTAATAAATTTTAAGATGTTATAAAGTTTTCAAAAGTTAGGAGGCTACATTGCTCGCTTGGATAGGTATCCATTTTGAAGTGGGCCGGCCCCGTCTCTGAAACTTTTGTTAGCTTCATAAAAAAAAAGAGGTAATATAAATGGAAATGGTTATTACTCCAGGAAAAGTTTTGAATTAAAAAGCCGTATCCGTTGTAGCTTTAAAAAAAAAAAAAAACTTATTCTGGAATATGAAGGCTTTTATGTAAGAACCCTATTGAAGCACTGAGGTCTGGAAAAATTGTTTTAAATTTTGATCAGTTTCTTAGTAAGGTCTTTGAGAACTACTTTCATTAAAACGCAAAATATAAAATATATATGTATATACTGTTATAAAAATAAAATCTTGATGGGAAACATAAAAATAATATTACGAGAATGAAATTCAGAGATTACGACGGTTACTTTTCAAGATGTTTTCTCTTATATAAAGGCATTATTAAAAAGAAAATTGAATGGATTTCTTTTTTCCAGTTTTTACTTTTATTAAGTCTCGGTCATCTCTGAGTTATATTAAGTCTCTAAACAGTGTTTATCTTCTTTCTGCCGAAAAGATGGTTTTCAATATCCATAGCACTACTATAAATCTGATGAGATTAAATTGGTTTTTTAAAAATCATCAATTTTGTAATAAGAAAAATAGGGATTCTATTCGAGTTTTTATGAAGTTAAAATTTTAATATTCTTCCCACCCCCTTTCTATATTCATCCTCTAAGGCATTTTTTAAAATTTTTTTTGGTAATACAACCCATATCGTATTGATATTCGCACATAAATAAATAATAAATGCACACAAAATTCGATAAATCGGAAAAATATTTTGATAATTATTAATACTTTTTTTCCATAAATTATAATTTGATGTTTTGTGTCTCGATATTTTTAGTTTTTGAAAAGTATTAACATCGCATCGAAATCAAAGAGGAACCATATCCCAAGAATGGCAAAGATGGTGGGACAACAGAGCACTTAGCAAATTAAAGACAATCAAGAAAGACTTGCAACCGTGGACCAGCTCCAGACACAGCAGTCGTAGAGAAGAGGTCGTCCTCACGCGGCTAAGGATCGGACATACTAGACTTACACATCTCTACCTCATAACAAAAGATCTTATTCCCAGATGTCAAAAGTGTGACTAGTCATTAACTATGAAACATGTCTTGAGAGTGCCCTTTTTACACCACAAGATTAAAAGATCTCGGAATACCCCACAATATACGATTATTATTGAAATCATTTCCAAAGTTCTGAAGTTCCTATACAATGAAAGACTTAAAAACCATATATGAAAAGTTTATAACTAATGATCCTTTGCATATTTATTATTACTTTTTTATTGGTTTATTACTTTCAATAACCACTGTGATCGACCAAAAAATTCAAAAACTTAACCCCCTCTCAAAATTTGAGGTTTCAGGATGCGTAGAATTCGAGAAACGAATAAAATTTTTTTTGTCCGTCCATCGTCCGCCGTCCGCGCATTTTCTCCGAAACTACTCGACCGATTTTTTTAAAATTTGGATATAAAATCAGAAGTCACCCGAGGATGTTCCTCCTTCATTGATATTACTATCCGCCTTTTACTTTCAAAATGGCGGCCGAAAAACCTTCGTTGCAATAGACTGTAGCGCCTAAACAAATGTACCAATTTCAAGGAAACTTCGCTAAAGTCATTTTCTCGACGCCATTTAAATTTATCTATATAACATACTTCAACGAAAAGAAGCTGGAAAAGAAGATACGAGGGATAGTAAAATTAGATTCTGAATAACTCAAAAAGTTTACACATTTTTGTGGATATTGTATATGGTTTTTTAATTTAAAAGTTTACGGAATCTCAAAAAAAAAAAAAAAAAAATCGTTGAAATCGGACAGTTATGAGCAAATATATGGTCTCTAGTTTTTTTTTAGATGTTCTACTGCAAATGTTATATCGTTTGTTTTGGTTTTTAAATTTTGAATGTGTTTCTGAAGTAATGCTAATTGTTTTTAGCATGTTACTAATGATTAAAAAAAAAGTTTAGTCCAATAATTGGAATCACCTTTTATTTATTTTTCTTTGTAACTAACAAGGTAATGTTACTTTAGATGTATAATTGTTTAGAAATAATAAACCATTGTGAAATAATTTGTAGCATTTTTTTTTTTAAGTTTATTTGTTTAGCAATTTCAATTCATGTTTGATATTTATCCATTATATTTAATTTTTACATTAATTAATTATTTATTTATTTAGTTACCCATATTCAGTTAATAGTATTATTACTCCATATAACAGAAATTATTACTCCATTCAACAGAAATAGTTCCATGAATATCTTATAAATATACGAAAGAAATCAACTAATGGACCCCAGATAAAATCTTTTTATACCTGCAAATATATCCTTCGATTATTTTTAATAATTTGCCAAATCATTAATCTATATTTGAACAGTGGTTGGAGAAATACAAATGCATTGCTGGTCACTAAACGGTTTGTGATTACAATATAATTAGTTTCGATCTGGTCAGATTCAGCGTCAACTCATAACACTTCGACCGTGGCAATGATAAATTGTTGACGTTTCTTAATTGAACGCTAGGTTCGGGCAATGTTTGCTGTTCTATCGTCTGTTCTGTCGTTGCAATATGCGATGTTTATATCTTAAATAAAAAAAGCATTTCCTAGTTTCGCAAGGGTACGGACGATGTCTTTCAGACTTATTGTCATGGTAGTAATTTCGCCATGTCATTGAGGAGCTTTTTTCACTGGCAATAGTCGTCAAAAGAGCCTTCAGTTTCTTTATTGTCAGAGGAAAAACGAATTTTCGAGTTGGATTGCGAAAGAATCGAAGACAAAAACACTTTCAGATTTTTTTCAGTATTATTGGATTCTGAGTGAATTGAAATTCATTAGTTATCTATACAAAAAACATTATGAGATTTACTAGTTCACAGAATTATTTTTAAGTTTCAAAATGTTTTTAATTTTTTTTTTTTCATTTTTCAAACTATAAAATATTATCAATGTCTTCTTAAGAAATACATATTCAAAAACAAGCGACTAAGAAAGTGTAATTTTCAGAACTCAGAGTTAATTACATCATATAATTTCATCAACTGATTGAATCCATCTAAATATCTAACAAAAAATCCGTCAGTCGTTATAAAACATAAAATTAAATTTTGAGATATTCTTAATTAACTTTTTTCTTTATTGAGTATTATAACGATCTGTCTCTTGGACATTGGTTATAGTGAGGTAGGATGACATTCACACTGTATGTACAAAAAAATAAAATAAATAGAACAAAATAATAATCAAAAGTATATACAATAGATAATAAAATAAAATAACCTAAAAAATAAGAAAATTAAAACTAAGAAAAAAAAAACACATGCATACCTATATACAATGAGGCGAGGGAACTCCAGGAGAACCCTGCGCTACTCTCCCAACCGCGTCACTGGTACTAAAGCCAGTGGAGATTGGTATTCTAGTTTATGAGATATTCTAGTATGGAAGTTTAAAACAGTTATCAATTGGTTTTTCCCTTTCTGAATCTCTAACTCGGCTTCATGTCAAAATACAATTTTAAATTATATATCATTGGAATTTTGGCAATAGCAAGATTCTGTACTCAAGTCATGTATGTGTGGTTATAGCACCTCTTCTGATTGAGGGGCGCTGGGATCTTCTAGAGTCCTACCTTTCCTTTAACGAGTGGGGAGAAAGGTCTTGAGTGGATGAATTTTTTTTTGTGTATATATTATATAGAAGCATGTGAGTATTTGCGTAGTTATTTTCATTAGCTTAGTTTCTTTTTGTTTAGTTGAATTTCTTTTGGTTTAGCTTATTTTATTTTATTTTATTTACATTCATTTTTAGGATTATTATTTTGCTGTATTATTTATTTTTATTTATTGTGTATGTGATCTTTGAACAATCTTATAAATGTCCTTAATTGTAACAGATTGTAATATCTCTAAAAAAAACAAAACAATTATTTACCATTAGAAAGAGTATCAATGCTTATGGTATACAGGTCTGATTTATACTTTCAGAAATATTTCAATCCAATACAAAAATTAGTCGACTTGAGCCGACTTTACCCGGATGAGCGTTAAATAGCCGAACGTCATCAGTCTCATTAAATACCCATAAAAGAAAAAAAATGTTAAGCGAACTTTTTTCACTCTTAATATTTCCATCCACGCCTGTCATAAGATTGACAATAAGCATATGTGTTGTAACTAATAAGAAAATTGACATTTTTGGCACGAGGAAATATAGTATACTTAACAAATTATATAATAATAATACAGTGTAATTTCTTGACGTAAGACTAGCCCCAGTTGATATAATTTATATTAATATAAATGTGTGATTTGTAACTTCAATGAAGACTGTTGAAATCAATAGATATCTGATTAAAACTTGAGACTGTCTGATGAATTTTCCAACTTAATTATTTGTAACTCTTATAATTTGAATAAAAAAAAAAAGAAAAGAAAAATGCTCAAGTGAAGACTAAGAATTATTAATTCACTTCTTTCGAAACATTTAAAACTAAAACTTAGATAGAAATTGAAGACATAAAATTACTTACTAAAACCTATTTGCACTTACGCATCACATATATTTGAAACAGAAAAAAAGACACTCGTAAACAAACTTTAAATCTTTCAAGCAAACACTGCCAGGACAATTACAAAAGCACCTTGGTACGTTAGCAACATAACGCTCATATATCAACTATTAATGAACACATACGAACTATTACAAACTATTTCCACGATAACTTACGGAGACATCTTAACACACTCATGAATGACTTCACCACTACGCAAATGCCAGGCAACGTCTGCAGGAGGCTGAAGAGGAGCTGGATGAGGGAGCTCCTCGCCTAATGTAATTAACACGCCAGGAGGAGGTGTCGCTGGGTACTGCTTTACATGCCATTATTTTTTTGCAACTAGCATCTTATTCACTGGTTATCATTACCATTATGGCAGGTGTAAATAAAAAAAAATCATAATTTTTAATTATTTTTCTCTATTGATACGTTAATTTATTTAAGATTATAATTTATTCTTCAAGAAATACTCAGCATAAATATATATCCGCAAATTGTTAGAGAACCGTTCATTTTCAAGAGAGTAGCTGAGTAGCTATTTGAATAAGGCAGTATTTTATTTTATAGAGGGTTAGGTATGTCTTTTCTCAACTGATAAATCCTCTATCTGCCAGTGAATAGATGAAACAACGGGATATTCTTCATGGGGATTTACAAGTCTCGTAATTTAGCTGGCAGTTGAAGATTTATTTAAGATCTCCGACAATATAAGTTGCATTTGACTTGTAAAAGATGTTGAGTCCCGTTAATTCTAAGTTATTATACTCTCAAGTTTCTTGTTATTTTTCGTTTAATAATGTTAACAATAATGATCTTCCAAACGATAATGTTTGTTTACCACTGTAGCATTTCGCTGTTTAGAAATAATTCAGTCTTAACTAAGATGTCAACGCTAAATTTTCTATAATTTTGTTTTACGAGTTTAAACATCAATCAAGTCTAGTATGAGAGCAATATTAATGAGTGCATTGTTTAACGGAGGTTAAAAAAATTTCGGAAGGGAGACATGAACCTAGAAGACAAAGAAGGTTGTGAAAAGACTTCCTCTTTTGATGACGTTCTGCAGGCTTTGGTGGAAGAAATCCCCAGAACAACTGGTCCAGAACTTGCAGGGAAACTTAACCTTACCAAATAGACCGTCGATGACCACCTCAAGGCGATTAGAAAAGTGAAAAAGTTTTAAAATTGAGTTCCACACATATTAAAAGATCGCCAAAAAAAAAAATACTCAAACAACTTTTTGTCATTCATTTACTGGACTGATAATCAATAAAGTTATATAGTGAAAGCATGTGAATTTTGTAGTTCCGAAACATAAGTCATTAAAAAATGTAACTTCTTATAAGATATTACTTATTAGTTATACATATTCCTGGCTCACAATAAATTTGCCATCTACCTTGGCATTCAGCAAATATGATATCAAGGAGAAGAAACGATAGCATGAAGAAAGCACATACATAATAACACACACACACACAAAAAAGATAATGCAGCAAGTAGCTCAATGCAATAAGTCTCTTGGCCAGCGCCTCAGCAGTCTTCTGGGCGGATTATATGGATTTGTGGCAGTAGATAGAGCTTGAGTAAGTGGACTGGAATTTAGAGTCAGTTGTCATGAAAATTATTAAAGCGGTCAGTGGCAGTTGCTGCGATGAAAGGAGTGTTAAGGTCATTGTGTAACGTGAGGTTTGAAACATATAAGGGTGCGTCTACAATTTTCCGAAGGACTTTTGACTGGAATGACTGGATGATTTTTATATTTGATTTCTTTGCTGTTTGATCTCATATGTCCAAAGTGGTTTAATGAGGACTTTGTAAATAGTTAATTTATTAGTCACAGATAATTTAGAACGTCTGTCAAGTAACCTAGAAAGAAGTCCGTATCGCTGATTAAGTTCTTTTCTTTTTTGTTTTATATGGTATGTCCATGTCAGTCGTTTGTCCGAGTGGAGATCCAAATATCGTGCAATTTTTGAAAGTGGTTGAGCGATATTATTAAAGAACACTGGAGGACAAGAGTCATGTTTAAGTGTAAATGAAACAAATTGGCTCTTAGACTCGTTCATTTTTATTCTCCACCTTCAAGTCCAACAAGATATAATAATTTATCTTTTAATTTGAAAGGGTTTACTTGATTCACCTTGAAGCTAGTAAACCTAGTATATTTTAAAATCGGTGCAATTCATGTAGAGAAAATAGGTCATGTGAATAGATAAATAACCTGTTGGACTGTGGTTTGAAGTTCGGTTCAAGTGAACTTTAAAAGTCCATTTGAAGTTAAAAATATCAGTGAAAGTGTAGATCGTAAATCTGACAAATAAACCGGCCGTGTGCTTTAAGGGCAATAACGTTTCATTTCGCAAAGAGTTCACAACAATATTGTGTTTTAGAAGGGGGGGGGGGCTCATTATGAAATTGGAGCGGTTGATTGCTTCACAGACATTATAACCCCATTGAAGGGATACCGGTGACCTCTTTAACAACCGGTTGGTTATCTACGATAGCTCCGGTAGTAAATCACTTTACAACTGCCATTTATATTAGGTTCTTTAAAAAAAAAAAAAAAAAAAAAAAAATTAGAAGTACAAGACATGCGTTTGTTTTTCATGGAATTATATACTGTGTCCAGTTCTTGTGACTTTTCTAGATTGTTGTATGAGGAATGTATTTTGTTTGCATACATGCAATCAGCTCTAAATACCTATTTTTATAAAACTATACCTGAAACTTAGTGAATAGCTTCATCTACAACTATTTTATTCACGAAAACATTTGAAAAAAAAAAAATTGGGACATTTTCATTCTGGAGGTTGACCAACTTTATATAATTAGGTACAAAAAACTCATATATATCCTCAAGCTATATAAACTCATAGTTTCATCTCATCGTAACCTACAAATATCTAGTTTACGAAAATTCTAGGAATTAGGAAGTTTTCAATCTGGAGGTCGGTAAAATTTGTTTATTTAATTATGCACTAAAAACTTGTAAATACCCACTCGCTTTCCACTTGGATCGTAAGATAATTTGATCACGTAGTCGAGAAAAAAAGGTGGCCTTCAAAAATACTGAGCGTTTGACGTGACTTAAAACATCAAAATGTCAAAATAGCGAGGTTTTACAGGCCAAACGGCCCAATGTATTTTAAAGCCATCTTTTTTTCTCAAGTTTAATCTCAAATTATCTTACGATTCAAGTAGAAAGCGAATGGGTATTTACAAGTTTTCAGTGCATAATTAAATAAACAAATTTTACCGACCTCCAGATTGAAAACTCCCTAATTCCTAGAATTTTCGTAAACTAGATATTTGTAGGTTACGATGAGATGAAGCTATTTACTAAGTTAAAGGCTTTAATAATTTGATAAAAAGGGAATATAACCTACAAATTTTTTCCCCAAGTAAATTCTCATGAATGGCGAGTTTTCTTATTTAGTAAACTAAATAAGGTGCTAAATACAGATGAATACGCAATTAGTATACACTTGAATCGTAAGATAATATTATCACAAAACAGAGAAAAAAAGTAGCCTACAAAAATATTGGACCGTTGAGCCTGTATGACCTCGTTATTTTGACTTGTTGGGGATGGGGGTTACGTCGAACGGCTCAATATGCTTATAGGTCACCTTTTTTCTTGATTTTGTAATCAAATTATCTTATGATTCAGGTGGAAATCAAGTAAGTGTTAATGGCAAAACGTTGACAGTTTAATTTTTTTACCTGCCATTTGAAGACTGGAGCCTCTGTTTGTGATATTTTAAAATTATATTGTAACACTTAATGTTTGCTATTTGAGGATAAGTTTTAATTTCCTTATCGTCTCTTTAAAGGAAATTCACGAAAAAAATCAAATTTCATCGCTGAAGGTTTTTTCTTTTAATCGATTTTTTAATTACGATTACTTTAGAGAAGTTAGGTGTGACCAATGATGGTCTTCCGCGGTTTATGTAAAAAATAATAAATTACTTACCATTGCCGAACTCGAATCCAGGACCTCAAGCTTGACAACAACAGGGCAATAACTACAGTATGACATTATTTAGTAAAATGACAATCGATTTAATAACTACAATAATTGCTAATGTAAAAAAAAAAAAAAATCATTTGGATTACGATCGATTACATTACACAAGTGATTAGTGCTTTTTTTTCGTGAGAAAAAAAATAGAACCTGACTAAATTACTCGATTAAATTTTCATAATTCGAATTTAACAAAAAAGTTGCTTAACTTAATTAATATCCTAATCCGAACTAAAAATAAAACGTAAGGAAAAAGTTGTACTTTAAGTGCGGTTTCGAAAAAAAAAAAAAAAAGTTTAACTGATTACCACAATTCATTTACCTCCTGGGTTGAGAAAGTAACAAAGCCGAAAAAGAGATGAAAGATAAATCGTAATTGAGGAAACTGACTACCGCAGGGAAGAAGTTGAATACTCGAGAAAAATACCTAAAGTAGTCAGAAAAGTTGCTGAGAACCACTTCTAAAGTCGAAAAGTTTGCCTCAACAAAAGTGAAAAATGTACAATATTATCCGTCTAAAAAGTTCGACTTATATTTTAAGTGGTTATAATAGAACAGTATTCTATAACTTGGAGTATTGTTGAAATACAGGGCTGTATTGGAATCAATACGCTCCAATAGATTATAGAAAGGATGGGATAAAACTTAATATATCTCAATATATTCTTCAGAAAATTTTATAAACCCGCTGTTCTGTGAAGAAATAAAAAAAAAAAGAGAACTTTTGTTTCCAGACCAGAACAATTGATGTATGAACAACATTTTTACAATAATTGAGTTCTTTATTTTATAAGCGAATCTGGTCTTCATTGGATTTTTTTCAATCAACATGAAAAACAATATTTTCTATTTAAATTTTAATTTGAAAGTTATTAAAATTGCACTTTCAAAATTTTACTTTTTGTTTGAAATTGTGTAAGAAAATAAATTTATTTTTACTATTCACACGAATAAAAAATATTGAAAAATCTACGATGATTTTTTTTTAATGCTTAGAAACGAAAAGTATCATTACATTACTTTTAAAAAATAAATAAATAAGAAGAAACTAAAAAAAAAAAATAAAACAATTTTTCATGTAAACCTACTTTAACACCTTATTTTTTTTTTTTAATATTGAACCATCTGATTCATGGAGAGTTTTTACATGCTATATTTACATTGTTAAAAAAAAAAAAAAATAGTGTTCACTTTGGAAATTATATACTCAAATGACGCAGATTAATCAAATTAACGGCGGACACTCGGGAGAATTCGAGGTCAAATTTAAACACCTGATGAACTGCGCAATACGTTTTGTTTTCGGAACCTCAAGAGATACGCATATAACCCAGTATTACACCAAGTTGAAGTGGCTCTATCCATCAAACCGCCGTCTGTACTTCCTTGCTACCTTTCTATACCAAGACATCAGAACCCAGCGGGCTTCCTATATTTTTCATAGCCTACAATTCAAATATTCCATTCAATCCCGTATCACTAGATCTCGTACCTCCGACCTTTATCCATCTCCCCACCGAACTGCAGCGTTTGACAAATCCTTTATAATTCAAGCCGTCTCCTTCTGGAATACCATCATTCCCGATATCCGACATGTACAATCAGTTTCCTCATTTAAATCTCTCCTTTTTAACCACTTACTCCTTTCCCAACCCGATTGATCATGAAATGTAGATAAGAGAACTTTTAAAGTTCCCACAGAAAGGATTTTCTTTACTTATGCTATTTGCCACTATTATACATATCAGTATGTTTTTAGTGTAATAGTTTTATTTTAATTTTTTTTTCCATAATCTTAATTTTAATAAAAATTGTTAATAATTAATTTTATGAATGGCCACACAGTCATTTATTGTGTAACTGTAATTTTCCCTAAAGGGACAACAGTCCCAGGATAATAAAAAAATATTTTAATTTAATTTCATTAATTGGTCTTATGTAACGAATTAGAAATTTATTTATGGAAATAGGAAAAAAACAAAACATATTTTCCATACCTGAATTACTCTTTTAAAAATTTACGTTACGTTACGTTGATTTATAATTCAATCATTAATTGTAGAAATGTCACATGTGTATTCGAAATAGAATTGTTCTGGGTTTATTGTTCATAGATGCATCTATTAATGAAATATAACACCGTGGGTAAATAAAATACAGATTGATTGTTTATGTTATATGTGTTGATTCTGAAATAATTGTATAAATATATTCAATTAATTTGTATAAACAATGTACACTAGTGGGTCCAGAGGAGGAGGCGCATTTAACCCCCATTGCTCTCTTATATTAAATTTTGAAAATGTATTACTTATATAATTCTACTTACATTTTCATCCCTCCCATTCTATACACAACTTATATTTTGATGTATGTCCATAAAGTAGTTTTTTTATTTACTGCATACAACTTGTTTTTGACAGATAATAACACCAATTCATTTAATTACAAAATAGGCCCAACCATATTAGGCTTATTCACCTTCTATATGAATTCACATTCTATATGAAACAGAGAAGATGAGTTTATTTTTTCATCAGATTCATTTATTATAGCACTTTCAGAAAACAATAGTTCTAATTTTTTTAATTTTAATTAAAATATCGAACAAATGATATTGATAGTCGATAATGTAGAAGGAGATACCATCGATGGTAAAATACAGATTATTGGAAGGAACATATCGATATTTCGATAATATCGACTTCCGATGGCCATCCCTACAGCTTTCATTTTTCCTCTACATAAACCCAAACAGTTTTTAATACATAAGAATGTTATTTATGGCACTAGGCATTTGTAAGTATGTGTGAAGGGTCTTGTTTGAAACGTAAATTAGTAATGAGTCTACAAACATTGAGATTTAACTCTTCGTATATTTAGCTACTACATCAGTACTTTTCAAGAACATTCAATGTTTTATATATGGTGTCTTCAAGGAATATATACTCTACCATTATACTTTCAATTTTTTTATTTTACTTCCAACGACGTTTCGAGCTGATTAGCTCATTATCAATTCATAAAAAAATTTTATTTAACTAAAATGTATTTCGATATAATAATTTCATTGATCAACTATTTGTAGTACACCAAATATTAAAGATAACGATATTACTCGTCTCAATATTCCTTTAATGTTTGCGCATTTATTGATGTTTGTCATTCCCATACGGTACTTCTTCCTCTATCTTCATTTAAAATTGACTAAATTGTCTAAATTTAAGGAGTATGGAGATGAGAATATGGTTATATTTGATATTTGGTGTACTACAAATAGTTGTTCAATAAAATTATAATATTAAAATAAATTTTAGTGGGTACTATTTTTTTTTTTTAACACTTGATAATGAGGTAATAAGCTCGAAACTTCTTTGAAAGTAGAATAAAAAAATTGAAAGTATAAGGACTTATATATTCCTTGAAGACACCATATATAAGAACTTTTCGTTTTTCTTTTTTTTTCTTTTTTTTTTTTTAGCATGTCCTTAAATTTAGCTCACATTCGTCCAAATAGCTTTTGTTTAGTTAAGTTATTTATTTTACTTTGGATGGAAAAAGCATTACTTTGTCTTTAACGATTTTATTCCGGTCGTTAAGTCCGTTGTAGATAATCGTCTAATTCGGTCGTAGCCACTCATATTAAATCAATGCTGTGATACTCTCTTGAAATTTTATGGCCCATTATTCGTAGAAATAAAACTTTAGCGTCCTTTACTCCTTCAAATTATTAGATTTGATCTGATTCTAAAGGTTCTTCGGAGGATGATTTTATAGGATATTCGAGTATCCTTGGTCAATTTAGACCATTTTAAATGTCATTCATATATTTGGAAAATTATTGTCTGTGATTAAAAATTATTTTTACCGATTTTTTTAAATACAATTTTATATATATATATATATATATATATATATATATATATATATATATATATATATATATCATATATATATATATATATATATATATTATATATATTATTTTTTTATTTATTTATTTTTGGCCTTTCGTAGACAACTTATACATCAGTTCATATAGGTATGTTTTCCTTTTTCTTTCTGAAGAAGTAGGTTATAAAAGAAAATTAAATCCTGAATCCGGATGGGTAAGATTATTGAAGTAATTGTTTTTATTTTATTATTGTTTTCCCACAATGATTAATGAATTCTGAAACTATTGCTGTTGTTATGAAATATTAAAGAGGCCTAGATTTGAAGTTAAAAAAAAAAACTTTGAAAAAAATGTGGAATCAATTAATCATAGTCAAGAATCAATTCCTATTCGGCATATTTAATCTGCGATATTTTAAACGATACGTGACTCGAAATAGATATTGTTCCAATCGGCGCCAATCTTTATCAAGTTTCGGTCCAATTCAGTTACATTAGTAAACTCGGTCAGTTGATCTCTTAAAGCCGCACAATACGAATGGAAATGTTTAGATCCTGCCAAGACATGAAAAAAACAAAATTATCGTAAGGAAAATTCCATGTTTTTTAATGGTTCGCGAGTCTGAAAACATTCGTATAAAAACTGAACGCGTCGTATAAAAATTGGCCATTTTAGAAACCACCTTCATTTGCTGGAGTTCTTTGAGGTGAGTCATGGTATATTTTATGTTCTTGAGATGTGTATACATATATATATATATATATATATATATATTATATATATATATATATATATATATATATATATATATATATATATATATATATATCTTCGCTTTTTAAATAATTATGCGTATAAAGCTGAACACAAAAAAAATAAATACATAAATATGATCTGTTAAAACATTATTGTAATTACGATGTTTTAAAATGCAATTTTATGTATATATATTTTTAATTTATTTTATTTTTTGGCCTTTTGTAGACAACTTATACATCATTTTATATAGGTAGATTTTTTCCTTTTTCTTTCTAAATAAGTAATTTATAAAAGAAAATCAAATCCTGGATCCGCTACTACTTAGGATGTGTAAGATTATTGACGTAATTGTTTGTATTTTTTGTTATTGTTTTATTTGTTATTATAAGATTATTGTTTCTGTCTCGTTTATGTTTTAATGAAAATTTGTTTTCACTATGAATTCATGTCTTTATTTTTTCGTTACTACAATAAATGTTATTTTATTTACTATGCGAATCTTTTTATCTTGCATATTTAATAACAACGTTAAATGTATGTTCTCCTCTTTTAAATTATTTTCAATAAAAAAAAAAAATACTGCTAATTAATCGATTCTTGATGTACTCACTCAAAAATGATATTTATGTCGTCCCACCTAGGGACAGAGATGGGCAAATGCTTCTCTAAGTAGCGAATACCAACTATTTTATCCAAATTTAGTGACTATTGGGAATTAAATCACTACTTTAGTTAATCGTTAACATTTACTAAAGTATTAATTAAATTCTTTGGTACTAAAAAAAAGTCAGTATTTGAGTAAAATACTTGGTACTCAGTACTCAAAGTAGCATTTGCCCATTTCTGCCTATGGAGTTATGCAGTTCTAGGTATGGACATCCAAACAATTGTGAAAGTTATTGATTATAAATAAAGTTATTGTATCTTCTAAATATTTAATATTTAGAAGTATCAGAAAAATGGTTGATTAAGTATTTTTGCAATTTATAATAAGACACTGATACAATATGAGTTTTAAATAAATAAATTCTGACAATTAAATTAATCGATTCTTAATGTATGCGCTCATTATATTATATATAATTATAAATTATAAAGTACACCATGAAATTATTTAATTTTCATAAAAACCAACTACTTCGAACATTAGTACTTCGGCCTCAGTATTGTCCCAGATCCATAACGAAGCGCTTCGCAACAGTTACTAAAGTTATTGCTTAAAAAAGAAGTTTATTTTATCTCATAATAAATAATGATTACGAATTATCTTAAAAATAGAAGCAGAAGTCGTTTTAGAATTATCAACAATGTAATAATGATATGATTTATAAAATAAATAAGTATTGCTAGTTAAATTAGTCGATTACTAATTAACGCACTCATTCTATTCTGTATAATTTTTTTATTGATGTTTTTAATTTCAACCAAAACGTGCAAGAAAACTTTAGCTAGCCACTGTGTGTACTGATATGATTTTTAAATAAATAAATTTTGCCAGTTGAACTAATCGATTATTAATTTGCGCGGCGATTATAGATTGCAATGTAAACGATAAAATAATTTTAATTTTATATAAAACCAATATTCCAAACTGTGGACTTCACATGTCTATGCATGTTCGATCGCTGTACTTCGACCTCAGTGTAGTCCCAGCTCTGTACCGATACACTTCGCAACATCTATTAATGTTATTTATTATAATAGAATTAAATACATTCTAAGACATAAATATTGTCTGAAAAGCGAATGCAGAAGTTTCTTCGTAATTTACAGTAAGGTACTGATATGAATTTAAAATAAATTCCACAGGCAGATAGTTAAATGTATAACGCTTATACTATGTTGTATTACAAAATAAATAAAATTTATTATATCTTTGAACATAGACCTACATTTTGATGGTTTGACTCTAAAATTGTTGTGTAGGTTGAACTCAAAAAGATAATATTATTAAGGAAGGAGATGGTCTATTTTATATATATATATTTATTTAATATATTAATATCTATTTAATATTTTTAATTAGCATACCAGTGCCCTTCAAATTTGAGTTTACAAACTATTTAATGTTCACTATTAAATATTTACTACATTAAACAATATAATTAAACAACTAAATTAAATATTTTGTTTGAAAATTTCTTCGAATATTCGATAACTTCGCGATTTCGCTTATCAGAATCAAATAAAATATATTAAATTTTGCTTTAAAAAGTTATTTCAGAGATAAACTTTTTCTCCCGCAAAATATTTACCTAATTAATTTTTGAAATACGTTCATTTTATTTAATGATTTTACTTTGATGCTTTTCAATTTATATTTTTTTTCCTGCTTATAACGTAATTTAATTAACCTTTTAATAAAATTGTGAAATAAAAAAGGAATGACAACCATCCTGTAATAACACTAATTAAAAACCAATAAGTCTCTACCTTTTAATATTCCATTTATCACTCAAATGAAAATCCTCTATTCAAAGTGGATGTATAATTATTTTAAAGTTATAAGTTTATTTAGAAATATTCAGATATTCTATATTAATTTTTTTAACATGTATATTAATAATTTAATATTAATAAAGTGATATCTCATAATAAAAAGAGTTGGTGGTAATAGAGATTTGGAAATAGATTGACTTAACTTAAAAAAAAATTAATAGTAATAAAAATGATTTGATGAAATTATTAATAATTATTAAATTATTAATAATTTAATAAAAATGGATTTCCCTCGGAATATGACAGCAACATCACACTATTAAGTTTCACTTGTTAGTTGACGATACACTGTCTCACTGTCATTGCAGTAATAACATACAGATATTACCGTGTAAAAGTGGCTTTAGAAACAAAATGTACTTTTAATATAGATTATAACAAACTTTACTTTTTACTAAAGATAAAAGCATAAATATAGAAAATAGACATAAGGTTATTATGTTATAAATGTAAAAATCTAAACAACAAAGGTGCATAGTCAACTTGCCAACATTCACCTCAAGTCTCTTTTCTAAATTTATGCTTTTTTAAGTAACATTACTTGTGGAATGCCTGTACCCACTAATTTTTGTTGGGAATGTATGTTATTTATATATTTGAGCGTTTTAATTTGTTTTTTTACACCTTTACTGATACATTTAATAATCATTGTTACAACAAAACATAAACAAAATTTCAATAAGGCCTTAAAATCTAACCCAGTTACAGTAAAAGGCGTTCAACACAAAAATAAATTGTTCAAAGCATTATATTATTGGGGTCAAGAAAAAACTATTTTAATTTCATTTATTTTTAAATTTAATTTATTACATTTTGGTTATACCAATTCCCCTCTTGTATTACGTCTTATCAGTTGTTCAATAACCTTCCTTAGTTGTTTTTAATGACTTCGTGATATGTCCAATGTAATGTTACTCAAAATCGTTTTTGTTCTTGCACTTTGCAAGACCAAGAACAAGAAAGTTTAACTGTTTCAAGACCAAGACAAATACTTGTAAAAAAAAATCGATTTTTTGAATAAAAATTAAGAAAAAATAGTCACTATTACTTGAAAATTTTAGTTAATATATGTTAATAATTGGTATAACCAATACAAGGTTGCATTAAACTCTTCTAATTTTTCATTCAGACTTAGTTTGGTTTCTGCTATCTAAAAAATTACATTAATATCTCTGTAATAATAAGATAATAGAAAACTGTAAGGCTGTTGAGAGACTCTTGCGCAAGACCAAGATTCGTCTTGGTCTCGCATTTGAGGCTTGAGCCTTTGTTGTTTGGATTTTTCCATAACATATTTACTTTCAGTTTATTATTTTCAATAATGAACCATTGTAATCGAACAAAAAAATCAAAAACAATCCCTCCTGAAAATTTTACCTTTCAGGATAAGTAGAATTCGAAAAACGAATAAAATGTTTGTTGTCCGTCCGCTGTCCGCCGTACGCCGTAAAATTAGATTCCGAATAACTCAAAAAGTATATACTTTTGGTTTTTTAAAATATCCTAAAAACTAAAAAAAAAATCATTGTTAAAATCGGACAATTTGGAGCAAAGATATGGTCTAGATGTTTTTTTAATGGTCTGCAAATAATTTGTTTTGGTTTTTGATTTTTGAATGTTTTACTGAGGTAATGCTATTTTTTTTTTTTTTTTTTTTAGCATATTACTAATGGAGAAAAAATGTTTAGGCAAATAATTGGAACTAACTTTTTATTTGTAACTAGAAATGTAATGTTATATTAGGTGTATCACTGTTGGGAAATAATCAACCATTATGAAATAATTTGCAGCGTTTTTTCTATTTATTTCTTTAACATAATTTCACAACTTAATTCAGAATCTTCAAAAATTCATCTTTATCCTCATTGTAATATCCTAATTTTTATTTGCATTTAAAATAAATTATTTTGCCATTAAGTGATTTATAATCCAATAATATAACTCTTCATTATGCATTCGATTTGGGTAATGACTTCCCAGAAAAACGAAGAATATATAAAATAGCATTTTCCTTATCCCTGGTTTAGGCATTATTAATTTTATTTTATAAATAACTGATCTCATAAATTATTATTATTTATATTTAAAATAAATCTTATAAAAAAATATATTGATTTCCTTATCTTTTATTACATAAATTAAAAATTATTGAACCATAATAACACCATATTTTCATAGTTTATTTGTTTAATTAATTTCATTATAATTTGTATACATGTATATTTATAAAATACACATTGCTTGCCGGTGGATATATCGGTAGCTATGGGAACTGAAACATTGTTTCAACATTCCTCTTTGGAATCAATTAGTAGACGCACTAAAAATAGATCCATTGGAATCACCTCAAGTTCCTTTCTCTTTCATTCGTTTTATTTTATTTCTATCCCATTATTCTCGTGTAAACGTTTTTATATCTGTTAGGACAATTATTATATTTAGTGACCCCTGCTTTGTTAATTCTGATTGGTAAAAATAACACATTGTTGATCTGTTTAAGGGAAGCATGTATTTATTTCATTTATATTTATTTGCATCTTTAAAACGTTGTTTTAACACATCATAAATTACAATAACCTCTTAAAATTACTTATTACGTATGTTTTTCATTAATTAGTCATAGATCTGTCTAAAAAAATGTGGAAGATAATAAAAAAATATTTACTCAATAGAACAAAAACTGGATTTTTGAGATAAACTGTCCATGTCAAAATGGTTCTGTTTTACAGCAGTTGAAACTATTTTTTTTTCAGTAATAAAACATTCGGTCACAAGAAAGACAATAGCTATAGAGAGAAAAGAATCCATTCAAAATATAATTACAGAATTATAGATAAATAAAAGCCAATAATAATATCGAAAAGCAAAAATATATACAATAAATAAAAATAAAACAATCTTGAAGATTAGTAAACTAAAATAACACCTTAAACAAAGACATAACTATATACACTATTTGAAATCAGACAAGGGAACTCCGAAAACAGGTTGTCTCTCCTCCTATGGAGGGAAAATCAGAACTTCAGGAGATCCCTGCTCTACTCTCTCAACTTCGTCACTACACTTAGAACTAATTAGAATATACACATTAATTATATATTATGTATAAAAATTGATCTAAAACCCTTCTCCACCAGAAATATAATTTATTTCGGAGTATAAAAAGATCAAATTTCATTCAAACGATTCTACTGAAAAAAATATCAGAATTACTCACTTCATTGTTACCTTCTATATCTATACATACCCAAAACATAATTAAAATATTAAGGTATTGCTTGATATGCAACAGCTTGAATGGTTAATAATCTAAAAATTTTAAAGAATGTAGTACATTTATTAATAAATTTTGCTGATTTTAAATCAAATAGTGTTTATCTGTAGGGTGAAATTTTGTAATTTAAGAATGGATTACTTTTTATATGATTTTGTCTGTAATTATATTTGTTTGTGTTTTGTTTGTATTTATTATTATGATAAATTATAATAAAAATATCAATTTATTCAAAATTCTATTAAGTGTTTATTATTGCGATTTAGAAAGTGCCAAATGAAACTCAGAAAATTTTCATGTGTCAATCTGGCACCAATTTTTAATCCGTAATATAGTATTTTTTTTTAATTACACTAAAATTGATTTAAATTTGAAATATGTAACCATAAATTGAAAATTTAGTTTGATTAAAATAAAAATTTAAAATTTTCACATTTAATTACAATTAACCATATCCAAAATTACTTCCCTGAAAAGTCGCTAGTTTTGACATTTTAGTCTATTTTCGAAAATAATAATTTTGACAATATGTTTATTTTTGTTTGTATGCTATCCATTTCTCTCAAAACTACTTTTACTTATTATTTCTTTTCTTTTTTTTTTTTAGATCACAGGACCAGAAACTCAGCTTTCGAGGTATGTTTTGATATCATTAATTATTAATGTTTTGAATGAAGTCAATCAGTAAGGTTTGTTTGGTTAATAATAACACTTATAAAATAAAAGAGAAGAATGTGTTCATATTTTCTCTAATATACTATAAAAAAATATATATGGCCCGATGTTTCACACGAAGCACAGAGCAGTATGTTAAAGGATTTTTCGAATGAAGATGTTATGTGAAAGATAATATGTACCTTTGTGCTCTTGGTTATATGTGCTTGATTGGAGATTTTGAAAATGTATGAACGTTTTTTTTTTTTTTTTTTTTTTTTTTATATTACTACAATAATAATTAAAGTAGACTTGTAACCTGATAGCAAATCAATACTAATACTTTTATTTTCAACAGTTTCTTCTAATGGTACAAATTTCAAAGCCGATAATAAATTGCTTTAGTCAGAGAGTTGTTCCAAAGTGTGAAATACTCTTCGTGGGATACTTAAAAACCTTTTGTTAAGTTTTGTTTTAGCTTGTAAAACGCCTAGAATTCTGGCCTTAACTTGGAAGACAGATGGGCTTTCCGAAGTTGATTACAGTTTCAACTTTTGTAATGCACCTTTGGTTCAATTTTCGCATTTATTTTACTAGCATTTATTAATTAGCAACTCTAAAGATATAATAATACATTTTTGTTAAATGTATTTATTTTAATCGCATATCGCATTGCAATAATAAGAAAAAATATTAAATAGTTTTCGCGTTTTTGTCTTTTTTGTTGTTGCTAGTTTTGCAGTACATATACATTTTTTTTTATTCATTTTTTTAAAGATATATTATGTTGCATGATAAGTGTATAATTGTTGAGTTTATGTTGCTTATTACAAATTAGTTAATTTTCTTTATAATTTTTTGTTTCTTTTTTTTATCATTATTTAAGTTTTGTTCACGAACATGATATAAACAATCGTAATTATCTTCATTATTGATTGCTATTTAAAGTGGAATATTGAAGCATTTGACAGTAGAGAAAAAAAAATCAAATCAAATCAAATCATAATTCAATCAAGTTCTTGAAATTAGTAGCGCATGCAATTCGAGATAACAATCTTTTAAAAATATCTTCAGTATTCGAGGTCGATCATATCGTTCTTTGACAATCGCCAGTGGCGTACTATACGCCCTCTTATTAAAATGGTTACTTGACAGAAACTATTTTTTTTTCCATTGAATTATAACTTATTTTAATCAGAGAAAACACTATTGTTTTGATTTAAAAAAAAAAAATGACGGCGTTTTGGCACATGTGCCTAGTGTGTTAAGTGTAGGAGATTATATTTTCGAAAAACGCAATTGAAAATTTTAACTTATCGAATTTCAACCCATGATTCACAAAGATATATTCATCTCTGCAAATACCGCATAACTAAGCAAATTAGACACAAAGAAAGAGAGAAAAATTAGGTTTTGGCGATACCCATAAAAATTCACAAAACTGCACTTAACATACTATTCACAGGTGCCATAGATTTAATGATAACTTTACATATTTTTTATCTATTATTTTTTAATCAAACGAGATTATTATTGTTATCATTTAATTTGTTGTATTAGTCAGGAGAGTCCGACAAAAGATTTTTTTTTTAACTATTTTTTTCTCCACGATATAATTGATTGATAAATTCTTCTATTAAAAAATATAACAAACAATTTTAAATATAAATAAGCGTGTTAAAAAAAATACGTTTATTATTTTTTAACTTATATAAATAAAAATTGTGAAAATGTGTTTCAGCGTTGATATAAAGTTGCACTTCTGGTTAGCTGGTTTTAAGGAAAAGCTTGCTGCCACATCTAAGGCATATACCTATCTTAAATACGTAATATCAGTTTCGTAGGACTTTTCGTTTTCGAGCTAGAGTGTTCACATACACACAGAACATTTTTCGGAACTTGGTTATTTAGAATCAGGGTACCCCAAAAGGTTTATTTCCGTTGAAAACTCAAATTCAAAAATTTTCTCGGTCGCAATACTTACCCTTACTATATATTACATTTTTTCGTAAGTGAAAGTAAAATACAGTGCTTTTAATAATCTTTATAAATAAAACAGTTTCATTTATGTTATAGATAAATATGCGTTTTAAATAAAAACATTGTTGATCCTATATGATACTAAATATTAAGTACTAAATGGTGGTATTCCATTGATAATCTGTAATACTATTTTCAGCCTATTAATGTAATTTTTTTGTCGTACTTTCTCAAAATAAAAAATTACTTTAGCACAATATCGTTCATAAGAGGAGGGTATATATACCTATTTTTAATTTTTTTTTTTTATGGAAAGTTGGTTGTAGTCAGAGAGAGAAAAAAAAATTATGCCTGCGTTTCGGCCTAACTTTTAGTCTTTCATCAAGGCTGCTCGTTTGAAGGATGTAATCCTTATGTATTTATGAAATTATTTTAAGAATTTCCATTGATCTATGGAATATATATATATATATATATATATATATATATATATATATATATATATTTTTTTTTTTTTTTTTCAACCTAATGAGGGTATTATTGAACTACATTAATGTCCATCGGAATAATAAATTTCAGAGAACAACAGAAGGAGATAAGTCAGTGAAAGTGCGGCATCGGGCAGACGACCGATGGAAGTTATAATCTCCAGCAGCTGGAGCGGGAACTGGAATGACTGGAGTAAAGTGCCTTTAATTCCCTGTAAATAATCATGTTGGCCACGGCTAGATTATATGTGTTGGCTATCCGCCAGAGGACCAGTCTCGCTGCCTCTTCTGCTTCCAGAATGGACGAATCGTCTCGTATCCTCCGGTCGTCTATTTATAGATATATATATATTTAAAAATAGACTATCCCGAAATATGCATGCTTGCATACTCTATATATACAGCATCGCCATAGTTAGACCTGGGTAAAAATTACGTAATTATTTTATTTTATACTACCAGTCATTACTAAAGCACTTTGGTACGTGATTAACCCTAGATACAGACTTCCACTTGTTTGTTTGTTTGTTTCGATGTCTCGGCGCAAAACTTCCAGGTCATCAGCGCTCGATTAATTAAATAACACTACTTTTATACTGTTTGGATGGTTGATAAAAAAAATTATAATAAAAAATAAATAAATAAAAAGATTGATAGACTAAAGTAAATAAATAAAAATAACAATAGATAACCCCCATACTAGACTGAAACGACTTGAAACCGCCCGACGTTTTCGACTACTGCAGCACTTACTAGACAAACGCTCTAAGCTCACAATCAATTACAAACGATTCATATATATGACAATAATAAGACCTATTTGGACTTACGGAATTGAGCTTTGGGGCTCCACTAAACCATCGAATTCCTCTCGTATCCAATCCTTACAATCCAAAATCCTTCGTAAAATCCTCATCGCTCCTTACTTTGTCACAAATCAAATCATCCATAAATACCTTAATGTTCCATGTTTCCGATTTGGCCCAATCCACATATCTATCCTTCCATAACAAACTGCAGAACCATCCGAATCCTCTCGTTTCAAACCTTGCTTCCTCCTCGATCCCTGATAATCCTCCGAGGCGTCTGAAAAGAAGATAATAATATAGAACTTTCTTCTAATATAGAACTTTAATTTGAGTTCTACTGTAATGGGTAGTTTCTCTTCATGCTGTACATGTCATGTTACCAATGTCACATTTACTTATTGTATTTTCCATGTAATACAGTTGTAAATCTCAATAAAATAAAATTTAAAAAAACAAAAAAAAAACAATAGATACTTATAGATAATAAGATAGAATAGATAAATAAATAAACTTTAAAATAGCAATAAAATCAATAAATCTTCTGTTAATTTTTCCTAATTTTGGTGTCTTGAAGTTTTTTATTTTTTACAATAAATTAGGCCAATTTTCATTAACATTTTATTGATACGCTATTTATTTTCGACCATACTAAGGGTCATTTTCAAGTCTGGAAAATTGTAATATAATTATTAGTTAACATTCAACAATTACAAAAAGGATTTCTTATTACATTTAATTGACTTGTCTAATGATGTATGTCATATTATTTTCGATACACATAACATTATCCAAAACTATACATAAAGTATACACTTTTTCTTATAAAAAACCATACATGTATGTAACTTTAAACATTAAAACCTTACATTAAAAACTATTGACTATTACGTTGATGAGTCCTCCGTTATATGTTCATCATTAATTTGTCATGTTATATAGGGGTTTCGCCTACGTCATTTCTGGAGGGACTGACTTATATCGTCCTGGTGGCGATAGTCAAAAGGAGAGGTATTTTCCTTCTATTGTTTTGTATTGGCGGATTATTATATTATTATATGCGGATTATTATATTATTATATGCGCATTATTATTATATGCGAATCCTCTGGCGGGTAGCCAACACATATAATCTAGCCGTGGCCAACATGATTATTTACAGGGAATTAAAGGCACTTTACTCCAGTGTATTCCAGTTCCCGCTCCAGCTGCTGGAGATTATAACTTCCATCGGTCGTCTGCCCGATGCCGCACTTTCACTGACTTATCTCCTTCTGTTGTTCTCTGAAATTTATTATTCCGGTGGACATTAATGTAGTTCAATAATACTCTCATTAGGTTGAGAAAAAAATATATATTCCATAGATTAATGGAAATTCTTAAAATGATTTCATAAATACATAAGAATTACATCCTTCAAACGAGCAGCCTTGATGAAAGACTAAAAGTTAGGCCGAAACGCTGGCATAAAATATATATATTTTTTCCTTCTGGCTAAAACCAACTTTCCATAAAAAAATAAAATTAAAAATAGCTATATATATATACAACCTCTTCCAATGAACGACATTGTGCTAATGTCATTTCTTATTTTGAGAAAGTACGACAAAAAAATTACACTAATAGGCTAAAAATAACATCTGTATGCTTGTTAACGGAATTCTGTAAATTTTTTGTAATATATATATAGACTCTTGTTAATTGAAATTAGAATAAATTAATTGAAATTAATATCCAAATGAACTTAAAAAAAAATGAAATAAAGTAAATAAATAAAATAAAAAAATCAATAAAAAATAATAATAAATCTGTAAAGGATAATTAGTTATAAACTTGTTATCATTAATTATAAACTCTACTGTTAGTTATAAACTTGTCACATATGTTGTTTAAGTCTTTCATATCTAGGAACTTGATAACTTTGGTAACGATTTCTTCCCAGGGCTGCTGATATATTTTGGGGTATTCCGAGATCTTTTAACCTTGCGGTGTAAAAAGGACATTCTTCCAAAATATGTTTTATAGTTAATGATTGGTCACACTTTTGACACCTGGGGATAAGATCTTTTGTTATGAGGTGGAGGTGTGTCAGTGAAGTTTGTCCGATCCTCATCCGCGTGAGGACGACATCTTCTCTACGACTGATGCGTCTGGAGTTGCTCCACGCCACCTGCCAACTGTTGATTATTGTATAAAGACTATTTACCGACGATTTCATACTAATTTCACTTACATTCTAATTAGAGATATGTCTTCAGTTGACGTTCCTATCAATACGAGGATAATACTACAAAAGTGCTGGATGAGAGACCTTCATTAATACACCATTATAATTGAAATAATCCAGGGAAGAGGTACTGCTTAGTGTTGCCCAAATGCGAGACCGAGACTCTTGGTCTTGCAAACTCAGTCTAGGTCATGGTCTTGGTCTTGCGCAAGACTCTCGCAACAGTCTTGCAGTTACTTATTAGCTTATTACTAGAGAGATATTACAGTATTTTTTTAGATAGGAGTAACCTAACTAAGCCCAAATGAAAAATTAGAAGAGTTGAATGCAAAAGTATATTAATTATATCAATTATTAACATATAGTAACTAAGATTGTCAAGTATTAGTAACTATTTTGAATTAATTTTTATTTTAAAAAATCGATTTTTTTTACAAGTTCTGGTCTTGGTCTTGCAACAGTCAAGAGGCCTTGGTCTTGGTCTCGTAAAGTGCAAGACCATGACCGATTTTGGGCAACACTAGTACTGCTGGGTGCTATCCTTCCCCATGCCTGAAATGTCATTTTCATTATTTTAATCAGACCATCTGCTGATTTTCAACTGTTCTTCGACGGATGCTAATGAATATTTGAAGCTGAAAGAATAAAAATTATTATTTTAAAATACAAAGTATTTTAAATATTTGTTTATTCGTTCTTTCTCAATAATTTAGGACCGGAGAATCATATTATACAGTGAAACTTTAACGAGAACTTTAAAAATTCCCGGAAAATTTCATAAATCTCGTCAAATTTTCAACAACCTTTTAGTAATAAGGTCTTCCTAATAATGGTCTCTCCCTTTAAATAACTCGAGAGGATTTTATGCAAGTATTTTGATTGGAAAGTTTCTTCATTACTTGAAGGTTTGAAATCTGTAAAGGCTATTTTACCCAGTTAAAAATATTAATCCTTAATTTCTCGACCAGTTTCCTGGATGAAAAGGTTTTGATTAGGTGGTGGGAAATTATTGACCCAACTTGTTAAAAAGTTTTGAGCGAACTATAGCAGCGCTCCTTGTTTTCACGAAATAACGTGTATCCCATTTTTAGTATTATTTTCATTGTGAATGCTTTTCATTTTATTTTACGAGATAGAACCATGACCAAGTTTTAAAATTGTTCTTCTTCTTGTTTTTTTTTTTTTTTTACTTTTTGTTACTGTTGGGGTTCACTTCTTTAAATATTTTCTATTTTATATATATATATATATATATATATATAACACCCCATATATCTAGTTAAATAAATAAAAATAGTAATTCATTCTTCTATATTTTTTACATGAATATAGAGGTGATCTCCCAGCTCTTAGTTTTCAGCATTACATCCTTAAATTCATTCATTTTCTTCGATAAAAAGACTAAAGTTTTAATTCGTCGCAATAAAGAAGCCTAAGTTCGAGTAAACAATGAATAAATTAAAAAATATATCCCTCGTTCCCGACAACAATCTCATAACTTGAAATTTAAGATTTTTATTGGTAATGGTATTGTTAATTCTCATCGGTTTAGCAATATTTGTTAATAGTTTTTTGGTCGTAGTGGTTAGAATTGCTTTTAAATAGATTTAGAGGTGATAGATGACTGAGTTCGTTGATTATATTTGGATTTTTTTAATTTAGATTTTTATCAAAATAATCGGTCAAAGTGATTAAAGGAAATTATATAGTTAAATCTTTCTATTATATAAAAAAAGTATTCAGGGACTTTCATAATTTTTTTTATTTTATTAACCACTTATTCTCCTAATACAAAATATTGATTTTAGAAAAAATTTATACGGAATATCTTATTCATCTGGAGGTGGTAGTTTGATTTTACCTAGGCGACATCAGTTATTTTTCGATCTAGAAATTTTTCCCTTTATTGCAATATATAAATTATTATATTTTTTATATTATATAGTGATATAATTATAATTACTATGAAATAGAAAAGGAAGCACAATATAACATGCAATGAAAATATTAGAAATAAAAGGCTCAAATAGATGTTGGGCTTATATGAAGCTGGACAAGAAGATATGTATTTTATTAAATATTTATTATGGTTATAAATTGACAATATGAATAATTATAATTATATAATTATATTTTGTTTTTTATTTATTTAGATATATAATATTCTGTCTCGTGGACAATAATTATAGTGATTAATGAACACATTCACACCATATATACAGAAAATATAAAATTAACAAAAATAATAACTAAATAATAATAAAAAAAACTATGTACAATAAAAAAATAAAATAACCTAAAAATAAGTAAATTAAAAACATAAAAACACATTCATACCTATATACGATATATACAATCAGGCAGGGAACCCCAAGCCAGGCTTCTCCCCCCAACTATAGAAGGAGAAGCACTCTAAGAGATCCCTGCGCTTCTCTCTCAACCGCGTCACTGGTGCTAAATATAATAATATAAATTAGCAATAAGGCGTGATGTATAATATAGATTTTTATAAAAAATAAATTTTTCCGAACTGTGGTTTCGTTCAGTTTATTTTATGTTGATAAAAAATAATACAATCCGAACTACAAAATACACGTAAATTACAATCTATAAAAATTAAAAAATTCTAGTAATACAATTAAATTGTATAATTTGTAAAATGGGGGTTGGTCCGTCGTTAGGCGGACAGGAGTTGCCTTGCTCCCTTACTTTTAATATAATTTAAAATAAAATAGAATTACAGAAAGAGAAGGAAGGACTTTTTAGGAAATTTGAATCCCTTTCTGTATTGATTTGAAATAAAAACTAATTTAAAAAAATAAATATTTTTATTTAAATTGTTACCTACAAAAGTATTATTTTAGTTGGAATACAGTAAGAATGTGTTATTGACGTTGGCCCAAATTCGTTCTACCTGTGTTTGCCCCATCTATTTGTTCACTGGGTTATAAGTCTTATTTGCCTTTCCCAAAAAGCCGATGGGTTGCCATCAAATAAACGAAGCGGATATAGAAATGGTATATCAAAGCTCAAAGCCACCTCCATTCAGGCCTTTTTTCCCTACAGGTACATATTAGTTCAATTTAATTCTCAATATTATACACTAAAATAAATCAGAATTGTTATTTTTATCTTAAATAAATATTAAGTATAATTCTTATGAAATATTTTTAACACCTGTTAAATTTTTAAAAAATGGATATAAATGTTTATAAAAATGAAACTTAATATCTGTTTAAAAACAAAAAAATCCGACTATAGAAATTCGGATATTCTATCCACTCTAAGGAAATGTACTTCCATATATATGAAAAAATAATTTTATTCTGGGACTACAGTTCTCTAAAAGAATAATAACAGTGTTGCAAATTTATGGGTATTAGTCTGGCTTAAAATATTATAAAATACAAAATAATTTGTATATGTCCTGCCTTGAATGCTTCAACCATTTATATAAAAGGAGAAGAAAAGATCTCTATCAAGCCAAAAATCTGGCAAGAAGCAGAGATCAGTAACAATCCAGGTTAAATGCTCTACGTCGATAGGTACACCAGAGTAATCCAAAAAAAGAAGAGAAAATGTTTTAAAGTATCGATAATACATCGAGTAAATAAAGACTGTTGTAATTTACAATAACGTTATTATTTAATAGATGCATCTCTGAAATAAAATTGGCTAAAAGGAGTCCTGTCTTTCGTTGAGTCTCATTAAAGTATTCCTTTTTGACGGAAAGTATAATTGAAGTTAGAGAAACTACTATGAACATCACTCTCAATATATAAGATGTGTAAGAACCTAAATAGATAAAAAAAAAAGTTTCGGTATCACTGGAATTTTTACTATCGATAGTTTTTCAGTTTCCTTGCAACTTTTCAAGTAAAGGTTTTACAGAACTTTTATTTAAAAAAAAAACTTTAATTTAAAAGTTCTGTTGATTTCGCTAAAAAGTAGATCCGAAAAATGACTAATTCAAATTTCAACAACGTTATTTTAGTGATATTTCTAGTTGAAAAATTTGTAATATCTGTACAGACAGTGAGTAAGTTGATTCCAGAATAAGTGATTGCAGTGTTGAAATATAGAACTGTGAATAAAGATATAAAATTTCCGACTAGAAATATCTCTAAAATTAATATTAAAAAAAAAAATAAAAGACTCAAATGACACATTAGAATCATATGCGATTCATTGGAGACAAATTACAACTCAAATCTAAGTCCAACTACTGTTTATTTTCAAAGAAAGTGTTTTTCAGAACTTAGTTAAAATTTTATTATAAATCTGGAACTTTATTACAAAAAAAGAATCCTTAGAACTTTTCTTTAGTAAAAGGCAAAAGATTTATTCGTTTTGAAGGGAGACCAGAGATATATTATTTTATTGTTGTTTATTACTTTTATTTATTGTGCATAGTATGAATGAGCTACTCTTTATCACTATTACCATTGTCCTTGAATGTGACAGATTGTAATATATCTCAATAAAGAAATTAAAAAGAACTTTTATTTTAAGAACTTTTTCCCTAAAACGTTTTAAAGAAACTGTTAAAATAAAACTTTTAATAAATGTTTAAATCTCTGTAAGAACTGCTGAGAGGTCAGACTACAATCCCAGTGGGTGGTCTCTGCTAACATTAAAGTCATTAGTTTTTTCCTTCTTACACGGATCCCTACAAAATTATCACTCACTCAACCTCATCTCGGTTCAGTAATTCTGTTTTTTACTTTCTCTTTTAAAGCAGACATGTAGCAGTTCGTTTCGTAGCGTAGCCGACGGCACATTGTTTGAACGATTATATTTTTAAAATAATTTCGTATTTTTTTTTTAAATTTTCTATCGCTACTAGAGAAGTATTGTAATTGGGTCAAATTGTCGGTGTGTGGTTTTATACAGATCTTTAAGGTGCATTTTGACAATTTCACAAACTATTGAAAGCAGTTATCTAACTACCAGTGACACCGTTGCTAAACCAAACTATTCATTTAATTTTTCTTGATACCTTTATAGCTTGTGAAATGTCTAAACGCACCTTGTCTAAACAGCTCCTCAAGTCCACAAAACGCATTGCATTGATTTGTGTATCTCTTGAAAGGATGGACCGATTTAATTGGCCATTTTTTCTTCTATTGTAGAATTCCGTCTCTTAATGCCTGTATACTGAATCAGGCACCTAGTGCACAGTAAGCGAAAATATTTTTTCTATGCAGTAGCAGATCCGGGATTTATTTTAATTTTATTTATTTTATGATAGAGCTTTCATTTTATTTTTAAAAATTATTATGGTAATTATTCTGTAAAAGAAAGAAACTATATAAAATGATGTCAAAGTGGCTGGCATTAAAAGAATATTATTAAATATTAAAAGAAAAAATCTACATTAATTTCAGGAATCAGAATGCTAATAGCTGTATATTGTTTTGTTGTATATTCTTTTATAAGTCCAGATCCGATTTTGTTAATTATTTGAGAAGGAGTTAATTGGGGGGTGCGTTCAAATAAACACTAAATTAAAATATAGTAATTATTTAATTTTGCCGACGTTTCGACCCACTTCGCAGGTCGTCTTCAGGGCTGCAAAAGAACATGTTGAAAATAAAAAATAAATATAAATAGATATAAAATAAGAAGAAGTTGTCAGATACAGAAATAAAAATATGATATCAGAGATATAGTGGGTGACAATGTAGTTAAAATATTAAGTATTGTATATGTAGAAGATACATTATCATGATACTTCAATTCATTCTACTTTGTATCTTCTACAAATATAATACTTAATATTTTAACTACATTGTCACCCACTATATCTCTGATATCATCTTTTTATTTTTGTATCTGACAAGTTCTTCTTATTTTATATCTATTTTTTATTTTCAACATGTTTTGTATGTTTTGTAGCCCTGAAGACAACCTGCAAAGTTGGTCGAAACGTCGGCAAAATTAAATAATTACTATATTTTAATTTAGTATTTATTTGACTGCACCCCCCAATTAACTCCTTCTCATATTATATCAACAGTCAACCATCTCTACATCACTTTGTTAATTATTGTATGAACAGTGTAATATTTTTTTTGTAACATTAGACAACCTATTTTTCTTTTTAACTGTCCCATCTATAAATTATTGTTTAGATTCTTTATTATTATTATTGTTGTTTTTTAATTCTACAGAAAGACAAGATAATTGTTGTTTTAATCGGTTTGTTGTAGAACTAAAGCTAATTACATAAGAGTAACAATGTGAGCCTGCAACTGCAACGACCCTCCCATTGGCCATTTTATTTTTTATCGGCAGTTTTCCATTTTGTTCCCCAGCGGGGACTTGGCCCGGTATCCACATGGGGGGCGGGGAGGGGAGAGTTCCCAACGGGTTAAGGCTGGGCTTGTTGTTTATATATTTCCCCTGGTCAGGATGTCGGCTCCCCGGTTCCCTAGGGATATGCCCACCACCATGTGGGGATTGCAACCAGATACTATTTAAAATACGTGAACATATTATTTGTGAAATTTAAATATTATCAATATATTTTAATGGTCATAATTAATAATTCATTTAACTTAATTAATTATTGAAAGAAACAAATTATCAAGAAAAAAAAATTGCATTACATATATACGTAAGTGAAAGTAAACATATTTTAAAGTCTACTAATAGTGCTTTGATTTCGATGAAGCTTCTTTTGTTTTTTAGGCAATTTAAATATCTTTGAAACATCTTAACACAACATTCCCAAAAAAAGTGTATACTTTTTGAGTTATTCGGAATTTAATTTTACCATCCGTCGTAAATTTTTTCAAGCTTCTTTTCGCTGAAGTATGTTACATAGATAAATTTGAAGGGTGTCGAGAAAATGACTTTTGCGAAGTTTCAATGAAATTGGTACATTCGTTTAGGCGCTACAGTATATAGCTACGCAAGGTTTTTCTGCATTTTTATTTTTTTTCTCCTTTATTAACTTATCAAATTCTTTCAAAAGTTTTATTTAGAATTTTTTCGTAACTCTGAATAATGTGGAATAATTAACTTTTTAAAATAAACCATATTAAAGGTACTTTAGAGGAAGAGGTATATGAACATTGGGCATTTAAGCTCTGTAAAGTGACATCAATGAAGATAAGACCTAATTGATATTAAATACCACTTAATCATACAATGATACACCGAGTTTAAAAATGGTTAAAGCCGTTTTTGAGAAAATTGTGAAAATGTATTTCAGCGTTGATATAAAGTGGCACTTCCGGTTAGCTGATTTTAAGGAAAAAGTTGCTGTCTCAACTAAGGTATATACCTATCTTAAATAAGTGACATCAGTTTCATAGGACTTTTCGTTTTTGAGCTAGACTGCTAACATACAATCACACATACCATTTTTCGGGACTTTGTCATCTCGACTCAGGGTACCTCAAAGCGTATAAATCCGTCGAAAACTAAGATTCAAAAATTTTCTCGATCGCAATACTTACCCTTACTATATATTACATATATACGTAAGTGAAAGTAAAAATATTTCATAGATGTGTAAAACAGCTGTTTATAACCTTAAATACCTTTAATGTTTTTTTATAAGTCTAGATCCGATTTTATATTCGAATAATTAGGTATCTATCGTCTGTTTATTCCGAAAAATCATCATATAACCTATTAGAATATTAAATCAGTTAATAATTTGATGATTTTTTTCTTTGTAAAATTTTGAAATCACAAGATTATCCACTTACAATTAGTGTGACAACATTTGACTAATCTATGGCAGTCAACGGAAATGTCATGAAAAATATAAGTTTAATAAAGTCGTAAATTCCATAATCATTTATAGTTCCTTAAAATGTATCTGTGATACAGCACAAGGAATATCAAACGGCAAATATTAAGAAATAAATCATCAATGATAATGTGGATATAAAATAAAATAATATATATATATATATATATATATATATATATATATATATACACACATATATATATATTATATGGAAATTATTGACTAATCGGTTTAGAAAGGCTCATATTTAAACTCCCATTTTAGGTCAGAACCTAGCCCTTCTCCGAGGTATAATGGTTCAATTTACCCGAGAATACTTGATTAGTGTTGGGATAAACTGCTTACTATAAATAACTGAGTTGAACAAGAGATTACCGTTTCAAACAACTGTTAACTGCTAAACTTTAGAATAGTTGTCGGTTATTGGAAACCTTTACTAGGAACAAAACAACCCTGGCTTTCCGAAAATAGTAATGAGTTGTTAGCCAGTCTCGCCTCAATGGACTTGTCATAAAACGATATTTATTCGTCTATAATGCATTAACTCATCTGTTTATTGTCGCAGACAGAGTGGCGTCAGGTCTTTGATATTGCATTATAATAGAATTTTTAAAAGATAGTTATTCATAACTTTTTTGAGGAAAAAAAAAATGTTTTAAATTTAACCTTAGAAGATACAGGAATTTTTGTAGAAAATACCTTTTATTGATAATCTGGGGCGTTTCCATATCAAAACAGGAGAGAACATTTTTAGTTTCTAATTTATTTTACTATGAAAGTGGATATATATTTTTGTATTTTTTTTTATCGTAGAAATATTGACATTCAATAAATCCAAATATTTTTTTTTTAGAAATTTTCTTTTATATTAGACTGTATTTTCTTTTATGTTGGACGTAAGAACTAATGTTAACCAAATGCGAGACCAAGACAAGTCTTGCCTATTAGCAGTTACCTATTAGCTTGTAGAGAAATTACTGTAATTTTTTAAACCGGAGAAACCTAACTAAGCCCGAATGCAGAATTAGAAAATTTAAATACAAAAGTATATTGATTTCACGAATTCTTTACATGTAGAAACTAAAATTGTCAAGTATTAGTAACGATTTTGTCTTAATTTTTATTCAAAAAATCGATTTTTTTTTGTCTTGGTCTTGCAACATTTAGGTGGTCTTGGTTTCGCATATTGCAGTTCTTACCGATTTCGGCAACACTAGAAAGAACCAAGAAACTTCTAAGGCAAAATCTACATCTTGATTGGTCACTTGCATGGAAAAAATTACGTGAATTTGAGCTGCAATTTAGTTAAAATGAAAATGAATATATATAAGATTAAAAACTTCAAATAATTCAAAGAAGATCATATAAATCTAAAAAATTAAAATAATAGGATGTCTAATTAGTAATTGGTAGCTGAATTGACAATCATGTCAATCTGATTGTCAACAAACATTGACATCTGCGAAGGAATATTTTAAGTAAAACAAAATAAATTAAAAGAAGAGATTTACTTCAAGTAATCTTAATTGCCTGTAATATTTACCCGTAACTTAAAAGGTTAATACAATGGAATGTATTAACTAAGGAGCCACGCTAAACAATTATTCTTATTCTATATTATTATTTATTTCATAATATGAATTTATAATACTTAAGTTATATTAAAAAAAAAATAAATAAATAACTTTTTGAATATTGAACTCCTTAAAAATGGAAACCGAGAATGAGAAGAAAACTGGGGCTTAGTTGATTTGCATTTATATTGTCCCAGCTGGTCTCCATTTTCTTCCGATTTTATTCTTGCCTAGTTGAGAATATTATACTAATTTATATTCACTGGAAAGTTGAATAATTTTCATGATTACATGTACAACTACGTCGTTTTATTATGGGACAATGCCATCGTAATTATAAATTGCTTTATAACTGACTGAACAACTAAGGAAGAGAAAGCAAGATAATAATTATCTAATTTCCGTAAAATTAACTATAGTAATTATTTTTATTATATATAATTATTTTATATCCGTACATATATTATTACAGTAAGGCTCGAAATCGGTTTTGTACCAAATATAAGCTCCTGTCATGCTCAAATACCACGAATGGGGTACCGTTGGATTCAGAATTTCACGGGGGGTTAGCGAATGGTATTCTCCACTTTTGTTTTTCTTTCTAAAATAAATAAACTCGATACAAACATTTTTCTAAGCTTCGATACTGGAACTGGTAGGTCTGTAGATCGATACGGGACAAATTGGATCTTAAAGATTTTGTTCCCTATCGGATCCTGCGTTTTTAAGCCGAAAAACGTACTATTTTCGAAATAACGCAAGGCATAGGGTTCGCATCCACACAACCTTACATTAATTGTAGTACTGTCATTGAATACAAGTCTCATTTCGTCGACTTGAGGTCTCTATGATCGAGAGAGGGGGAGTTTATATTATTCATCGATGGTGTTTTTGATCGGCAAGCCATATCGTCGTTAATTTTTCACCAAATCTCAAGAATGAGCCACCGATTTCGAAGGCTTCCTTCTCCTTCAGGCTGGCAAAATAGTCCAATCACCCAGAAAATTCAGGCAAACAAGTTATGAAAGAAAATAAACTTTATTTGCGAATAACTGAAAAATTACACACTTTTCCCTTGGTTATGATTATATAAAAGATTACTAAATTCCCTACAAAAGGAAAAAAAATCATCGCAATCGGACAATTTTTAGCAAATATAGAGCTTACTGAAATTTGTATACATTTTGGTTCCAAACAAAAATGAAGATTTAAATTAATTTTTGTTTGCTTTGTGGATTATATTTATCGATAAAGTAACATTTGATGTCTTAATCTTTTGATAAATTGCATTTTCTTATTTTCTTATTAATTTGGCATTTGATAACAATATGCTGTGCGAATTTTTCGCACGGGCCTACTAGTTATAATAATTATGTTATTTTCATCTGAGGAGTTTGGTTGTTTTAGATATGAAAGTGAGGTTAGATTATTCGAAGAGTAAATGAGTTTCATTTTATTGTGATTTAATGGAATTATTTATAGTTTGAGCCTTCGTGTAATTTAGGTCAGTGATATGAA
Organism: Nezara viridula; assembly: GCA_928085145.1. Classification (NCBI taxonomy): domain Eukaryota; kingdom Metazoa; phylum Arthropoda; class Insecta; order Hemiptera; family Pentatomidae; genus Nezara; species Nezara viridula. Next base: position 146,684,038 of record OV725080.1, on the reverse strand, counting down.
GTCAGTGTATGGCTTGTGTTGTGTTGTATTTATATTTTGTTTGAATTGTAGTGTCTTCAGTATTATTACAAATCTATTTCTCATTCACATAATAGATATGTCGCCGTCTTTAAAATAAAACAAAAATTACAACATAATATAATATTAGGTACTTTGATGAAAATTCTGTATTGTATTGGTACTTCGTATTAATGTTACATCATCATTGTATTTTTTTTTCAAATGTTAAGTTTTTAATGAATTTATATCGATTCTAAATGTATGCTTTATTATTTATCATATCTTACTTTCTTTGTACACTTCAGAAATCGAATTCTCCTCGGATATAGTTAGGTTCTGAGATCTCAATACTGTTCTTGACTTATCATGAGTTTCTCCATTTCTAATTTTCCGCTGTCAGTTCCTTGCCTCTTACGGTTTGTAACCATCATTTATCAGATCGTTTATTTCGTTGTATTATTACATTTACGGCTTAAAGTATAGAACAAGGAAAATAAAAATAGTTTTTTTTTTTATTGTTTCAAGATTATTATGGATTCGAATTAATGACTTAATGTGTACGATACTTTTGTAGTCGTCAGAACTGACTAGTTTAACCATAGTCGTTTGATAAAAAATAAAAATGAAAATAGATATTTGACTCTAAAAACTAAAATCATCCTATGAGGAAAGTAAATGAAATGAAATGAAATGAAAAAATAATTTTATTCTGGTACTACTGTTCCCTAAGAATAATAACAGAGTTACAAATTTATGTATCTTAGTCTGACATAGTAAAAATACCAACTAATTTATTGTTAATTGTTATTTCAATTGTGCAATGGATTGAAATTAAACATTGTATAGCTGCAAGTAATTTTACATGTTAGGGGAAGTTTGAATCTGGCTAGTTGTTGGAACAGGAGTTGTTTGAAGGAATTTGTGGATGAGGATTGAAGTGGAGGTATGGAGGTAGGAAGTGAGTTCCATAAGGAAGCAGCGCGAATGACGAAGGATTTGCTGGAGGAGGAAGTTTTATGGGAGGGAATATATAAGTCTATAGGTTGAGACCTAGTATTGAGAGAGTGGATAGAGGAGCGCAGAGTAAGGAGTTCCAGGATGCAGGGAGGGTTTTTGGTTCTGAAGACTTGGAAAAGGAAAACGCCAAGAAGGAATTGTCGTCGGGAAGTAGGAAAAAGGCACTTCAACTCGGTGTACCATAGTGAAACATGTGAACGCCTGAGGATCCCGAAAATGTATCTTTTGAAACCATTCATGAGTCTTTTTAGTCTCATTTCCAGCCTAGCAGATAGCCCTCCATACACCAAGCAGCCTTAGTCGAAGTGGGGGAATACAAGGGAGGTTACAAGGAGCTGTCTGGTTTTTAGAGGAATACAATTACGGAATCTTAGGAGTTGTTTAAGGGCAGTTATGGATTTTCGGGTAATCTGGGAGATATGATTATCCCAGGAGAGGTTCTGGTCAAAGGTTACTCCTAGGTTTTTGACTGTAGGGAAAAAATGGATGGGGTGGTTATTGAGGTAAAGTAGAGGAAAGTAAGGAAGGGAGCTGATGAGATGTCTGGACCCGATGATAATAGCCTTGGTTTTATCTGCATTCAGCTTTAATTCATTTATTTCTGTCCATCTGTTGATGCAGTCGATGTCCTCTTGTAGCCTCCGGGCAGCCTCAGGCATCTCAGAAGGTTGGAATGATTGGTATATTTGGAAATCATCGGCATATAGGTGTATGTAGAATGTATGTAGAAAGTAGTGCGGTTTAATAAGTCACACATACACGATAAACAGAGATTGGCAAATGTTACTCGAATACAGGGTACCAAGTATTTTACTCAAATTAAATCACTATTAAGAATTCAATCACTACTTTAGTAAATCGTTTGACAACAACAGAAGTAGTAATTGAATTATTCGATACTCAAAAAAAGGTCAGTATTTGAATAAAATACTTGGTACTCAGTATTCACAGTAGCATTTGCCTATCTCTGATGATAAATAGGAAGTACATTTGTTGATTGCCTGCGTTTCTACCCAAGTCGTATATCTTCATTAGAGCTGTCCCAGTCTTCAAGCGTGTATAGCAAAAAAAAAAAAAAAAAGGTGAAGCGCATAATTAAAAATCATTTTCATTATTTAAAAATGGTACAAAATTTTTAATATTAAAACATCTTCATTTGTTTTTTATGTTAAAAAAAATAACAACAAAAGCGAAACAAAAATTTTATTGAGCAGGAGATTAGAAAATGACAAAGAATATATTTTAAAATATTATAGGAATAAAATAAAAAAATCTGCACAACGAAGAATTAAAAGAAACAGTACAAGTAAGAATTATAATTTATATAATGAAAATGCAAGTGATATCAGAAAAAAATAAATGTAATAAGTGTCTGATTATTATAAAAATAAATAGATTTTTTTTTTCTTTTGGTATTACAGACTTTATAGACCTTTTGCCCGTAATAACAAGCCTGTTCCATCTCTGCCTATCTCTAGCTATTTTTACTTTCACTTACGTATATAGTAAGGGTATGTATTGCGATCGTGAAAATTTTTGAATCTCAGTTTTCAACGAAAACACTTGTTTTGAGGTCTCCTGAGTCCAAATCACCAAGTGTCGCAAAATGGTCTGTGTGTGTGTTAACAGTTTAGCTCATAAACGAAAAGCAGTACGAAACTGATATTAAGTATTTAAGGTTTGTATATGGGCCGGATGTGACAGCAACTTTTTTGTTAAAATCGGCTAACCGGAAGTGCCACTGTATATGAACGCTGAAACACATTTTTTTTCAGTTAACTGCTTGCAGCTCTGTTGCATCTTTGTTGACCATATCTGTTTTTTTTTTGGCCTTCCGCGTGGTGAACATTTTATCACCGTGTAAACTGTAAATTAATAAAATAAATAAATTAGTTATTAATTCTGATTGATGCTGTTTACATAACCTTTCCCTGCAGCGTTATATAACTTACCAGTACTGCTAATTACTTAATATAATTAATGTTATTCCAGTAAATATGAGTAAGAGAGCAGGCTGTATAGCAAAGCGGAGAGGAGGCCGTAGCGAACCCAACTAATCACTGCTGACGGTCGAGGGCTTGATGAACCTTCGGCTTGGGTTCCGACCTGTAATTAACTAATTGGCATCCTCTCGTGGGGAGAATATATATCTAGCTGCCTTCTTGTTTCTGCGATATTTATCATTCTGCGCTTGTCCTATGTTGACAATCGGGGTTGTCGTCGTAAGGAAAACGAAGGAAATTAACTAAGATTTGGATAAAAAGCAGCATAGCTTTTAAGATTTCCCTCAATATTTCGAAGGTCTAGATATCCCTAATTGTGATTTTTACTTTCACTTATCTTTTTTTTTGGCATTATAGACCATATAGATCTTATACCCCCTTAACAAGCCTCCTCCCTCTCTGCCTGTCTTGGGCTATTTCCTGCGATTTATCTACACGTAGCTCTATTGCATCTTTGTTGATTCTATCTATCCATCTGCTTTTCCACGTAGTCTTTTGCCTTCTATTGAGACATTCATTGTTACGTAGAGGCTTACATATGGATTTCTAAGATATACATGCCCCACTCATCTTAACCTCCGTACCTTCATATCATGGGATGTTGATTGATCAATTTCTGTGAGCAGTTCTTTATTGTTCTTTCTTCTCTATGTGTTAGTTCTCTAATCCCAGATCGCTTCGATTATCCTACGGAGGATTTTCCTCTCAAATTTTTCAACACTTTTCTCTAGGCCTCTCAGACATATAATAGAAATGGCATTATCATAGCATTGTACACTCTTAATTTGAGATTTCTTGAGATTTTTCGGGATTTAAATACCTTTGAAAGAGTGAAGTTAGTTATATTCGTGCGTTGGTCTATTTCTGCCTGTTGATCATTCATTGAGGTTACTATGGAGCCGAGGTATTTGAATTTTTCTACTCCTGGGAATGATTATTCTTCGACGCAGATCCTGTTGTTGGAGTATATATATATTAAAGTATTGCATAGATCAAGTATTGGTGATAATTTTCGAATCCGAGTTTTCAATGGAAATATATCTTTTGAGGTTCTCTGACTCCAAATAACGAAATCTCGCTAAAATGTCTATATGTGGGTGAACAGGCTAGTTCAGAAACAAAATGTCTACGAAACTTTTTGTTTTTAAATTTCTTAATCATATTTAATACTGTATTAAAGGAATACATTTAGTAAATTTGTACATTAGGATATAATGACATGAAAACACTTGTTGAGAAACTACCCAATGGCGGCACTCTAATAATATGTCTACATTAGGAGATCACGGGGCCATCTTCTTTTCAGGCCTAGGAGTGTATACGAAACTGATATTGAATATTTAAGGTAGAAACATGCCCAATTGTTACAGGAATTTCCCCCTCAAAATAGGGTAACCAAATGTGCCACTTTATATCATCCATTTTTACAATTTTCTTAAAAACGTCTATAACGATTTTGATTAATTTTTTTAGGGTGGGATCTGGAACGTCCGACAGAGTTTTTTTGTATTAATCTATAGTGATTAAATTTATAATATTATCTTTCATAATAAATTGCACGAGCCAACATATTTTAAACGAAAATACGTGATGAACGTATGAGGTAATTTTTGTACCAACTAGTAATAAAATACAAACATATTAAGGAAAAAATATTTAATACCGTATGAATGAGGTATTTGTTAGTTGTCATAGGCTTGCCACTCAATGTTAAGGTTAATCTAGTGACAACGTTCATAGCAAACATTTGCTAAGTGCACTATAATCCGCTTTGGCCTAGCAGTTAAATAGATTTGAAGGGTAGAGCAAACAAATCGCAATGCACTTAACCTCTATATAAGTAAGTCCTACAGATATGTGGTTAAAATGTGAGATATATACAGCATTGTTTGCAATGCCATTCAAAACTGAGAGGTCAGATGTTTAAATAAAAAAATATTGTAAACCTTCTATAACCCCGTTGAAAATTTCATACTTAAGGATTCATCTTACCGTGACCTATAACTATTTTATTAACGAAAAATCTCGGAAATGGGGTTCTTTATGTTTATGTAACCTTATGTTTAAGTAACCAACAATTCACTTTCCACTTATCTATAGGAGACCCTACACGGTCAATCGGAATTGCACTAATGACGTTCCGAATTGTCGTGTAAGGTAGTGAATGAAGTACTGATGGTGGTGCGCTGCGGATTTTCGAACATCCCGAAATCAAAGGTTCATTCACGAGAAGTGATAGGTTAGGTTACCTAGGCCTCACAACCATTATAAATTTCTGATTTTCATTATATGTAAATAGTTAAATAATTTTTCATATCCCTTGTTTATAATTTTAAACCATCTTCAACTATTTCTTTTAAATAGTCAAGTGGGCAACAAATTAAAAAAAAAATGAGGAAACTTCACAATTTACTTTAGGAAAAAAAAAAACTTTAACGTTGTGTATATTTATCAGTTCCTTTCCCATTTTCCTCAACAAATTTATTATTTTCGCAATACCTTTCCTTAATTTTTGTAAGTAGTTGACTTATATTTTACTAACTTTTGTCAAAACGATTTTCTATGAGACTAACCTTACTACTAGATAGGTTAGTTTACCTAAGTCTCGTTATTAAGTAAATAATTTCATAAAAGTAAATAGTTGTTTATATCCCTAGTCTATATTATTATTAACCATTTTCAACTATTTTTTCTTTAAAAAGTCAAGTAGACAATAAATTGGAGAGAAAAAAAAAGTGGAAACTTCACATAAGTAATGATCAGTAATGATTGAACGTGTAAGGGTCTTCATGATCAAAGCGATAGCGGGACTTCTTGTGACGTTCATTCATGAATTACCGTGTAGGGTCCCCTTATAAATACAGTGGCTAAAAGTGAAATCGATACACCCCCTAGAAAAATAGCAACAAGGCTTAAAGTTATTAAACAAATAAAGCCAGAAACTCTTCACGAAATTTATTTATAATCTCATTTAACACATGTACAACTCAACAAAATTAAAATATTCAACTGAGATTATTTAATTTTTTTTTTTAAAACTGGATAATTTTATTTCACATTCAAAATGATACACCTCACTTCCTATTAACTTATAAATACTATTAATTTAGTTCAATATCTTTTAGACAAGTCATTATTTTCTACCACTCCTTGCAGTCTGTTTGTAATGGAGCCGACCAATTTAAGTGATTCTGGTCTTAGCCTGTTTGAAGAGATATTTTTTAAAGCTTTCTTTACTAGAATTTTCGTGTTTTCTAATCACTACCTCCAATTTTGCCCACAGATGTTCTATCACATTAAGATCTGGTGACCGTGGTGGAGTTTTTTTTAACTTTAGGGCAGTTACAAGGTAGTCATATCTTAACTAACATGACAGAGTGTTAGAGATCATTATACTGAAAAGAGCAAAATTTATTTTTTAGCTCTAATTTTCCACAATTTCTTTCAAGTTTCTTCTCAAAATTTCTATATAAACATGTTTATTCACAATATCATGTGAATATTTCCAGTATACAGTGAAGATTTCCTACACCAGAAGCCTTCATACATCTCCACAGCAAGAAACATAACATAAGAAAATAACACTTTACACGGAAGTTTATTGATTATAATAAATTATTGTTTTTAATGTAATATAAATTGAACTATTTACCATGAGATGGGTTAACTTTGGAACAGCGGATACAATTTAGTTCGTGGTGATTTTTTGGTGGACACACTGTGTTGGTTCAGTCTGCAAAAACAAGCTTCGTGTAGGTATGTAATGCGTTACTACCTTGCGGCAGTTTGAGAACCCTAGTTCATTACACTCGTTGTCCAGTTAGGTTTTATTTATTTCCATTGCTTTTTTCTAAATTCTTGTTTTCATGAAACTTTTGCTTGTGCCTCAAGAGTGGTATTCCGCAAGGAAGTAACGCAGTACATGACTATACAAAGAACTTTTTTGCAGACTAAACCAACGCAGTGTACTCATCACGGAATCATCACAAACTAAATTTTACCCGCTGTCCCAAAGTAACCAACCCAATCTCAAAGTTTATATTTTATTATGTATTTGTTTTCTTTATTTTTACTTATTCTTTTTTTTTTTATTCTACGAATTTAATATTTTAATATTAGTATTCTTTTATTAAACAAGCGTTGATGATCTAGAGCAATCATTGTTTTACGCCTACAATATCAAAACAATTCACAATGCACATATATTTTTGTACATCCACGAACAAAATGTTAAAAATACTATGACGCAGTCATTTCCTTTCAGTTTGTTTTTTCGTCATGGAAATGAAAATTATATAGCTCTATTATATTTTTACATCCTGTGAAAGATAGTAACTTTTAAATCGATCACATTACAAGCGATATCTTACTAAATAATCAAGCAATCATTGAACGCAACTGATGTTCGGTTATCTTAACTAGATCTCGCTGATAAGCCCATTATTCTGCTTTAAGATAGTATCATAGTTCAGTTCGAGCCATCCTGTCTATAAACGTATTATAAAAAAGTTTCTAGTTGGACTAATCAACTCTAATGATTCGTCACATTGCTATCGTAGTTGTTTTAAAAAAAAAAATAAAAAAACCGTGTAATTTATCCCTTTAAAATTGGAAGCATTCGATATTGATAAGAGTTCCAGGACAACAAATCAAAAGGAGTCTGACTAAATAAAATTATTTGATAATAATCGATACTTAAAATATATATTCGGTAAATGGTACATATTGGGGGGGAGGGGAGGGGGAGAGGCGGAAAGGGGTTCCTTCTATTAGATAGCTGTAAGTTTCGTGTCTCGAATCCTCAACCTTGTTATTGAAACTTTTACATTTATTTTATTAGATACGATATTCCAATTGTGTCTAGTAAATATGCAGTCTCTCCAACTCCTTTTAGTTTGTTAGCTTTGTCTGACGGGAGCCAATTTTCATCACATTTTTTTTTTTTTTTCTTTACAAGGACTTGAAATCAGTTTTACAATTGTAAAATATAGAATACACACCTTATTTATCAATTTTTTATAATACTTAGAAGTATAAATTGATATATTGTTTTAAAAAAAAATATTTATATAGAAATAATACATTCTACCACATTTAAGGATAATTAATATTAGAGCTATGTGTAGCACATTCATAATATATATTTAATAAGACAATAACAGAAACTAAAGAAAACTTGTTCTTTAGTTAGTAAAGACATCCTCTGTCTTGACTCTTAGCTTTATCGCTTAAATCTTTTTTTTTTTTTTTTAGTTTCTGGGTATCTGATAATGGAATAGATTTGAAAATGTGAAAATCTATAAATTTACAACTAATATACGAGTTTTCGTAAAAGTGGTAATGTAGACTCTAGTTCCCATGACCAGTTCTAGTAAAAGAATTTAGAGGGTTAAAATTGAGTTAAATTGTAGATTTTTAAAACCTAAATGAAAGAAAAACTTTATGTTGGATTTACTATTGGTTAAAGGAGCGGGGTAGCTCAGCGGGTACTGAGCTTCCAAAGCTAAAGGTCCCAGGTTCGAATACCGGATCATGGCAGAAAATTTATTTATTCTGTTTTATAGGCCGTGTTGTGACCCTGGGTAGGTAGACCCTCCTGGGGGCAAACCCAGCCTCTATGAATTGGGTATCCTCAATTAAAATGAAAACCTGGCGGTTGAGCGTGATCTCTGTCAAATCATCCTCCTTGCACAACCGTAGATCAAGAAACAGTGTTTTCCGCAAATAGTTCTGAACCCAAGACCCTTCATGGGTTGTTTTTTTTTTTTATTTTTTTTTATTTTTTTTTATTTTTTATTTATTGAATAATAATACAATCAGCCACTGGAGGGCTATAAGTATTAGGGCTAAGAGCTCTCATTCAAACAATATATACAAATAATAGAGAAATAAATATAAATATAAAAAGTAAATAAATAATACTGATGAAGAATGAAAATAAAATAAAATAAAATAAATAAACAATAACATAAAAAGAAACTTATAAACACAATCATACCTATATACAATATATACATTCGCCCAAGAATCTCCGAGCCAGGCTTTTTCCCCCACATGTGGAAGGCAAAGCAAGACTCCAGGAAATCCCAGTGCCACTTTTCCAGCCGCATCACTAGTATTAGAAGCCAATGGAGACTGAAAGAGGGCACTAGAGCCTTCATGGGTTGTAGTGCTACAGATTTTTTTTTTTTTTTTTACTGTCGGTTACTCCACCACATGGAATGCGACTTTCAAAGGAAGATAACGACACAACCTTCCAAATCTGTGCTAAAATAACAGATTTCATTTTGAACTGTTAACCTACTCTTGTCTTATCTCAAACTAACAAAAAGTGATGTCAGAATTTAATTTCAAAGACATGGGAAGTAGAGTACACATGAATAGAAAAAAATTATTATTTAACCGAATCCAATGTGAAATGTTTCGTGTACGGCTAAGTAAGTGGAATTTTCATTTTTTCCCCTTCCAAAATGAACATAATACGATTTCCATTAGAGATATGTAATGGCTACGTATTTAGGGCACAGGTAGTTAGTGCAAAACCTTGTAATAGCCGCCTTCGAACACGTTATGTGGTTTATGGTCAAACTTTGTTAAGTCTACAGCAGGCCATGTTTTGTTGGGTAAGTAAAGTTCTCTCCAAAATACCAAATATGTAATTAGGTCTTCTAGCCCACAACTTCGGTATTGAGATTCGGGTCGTTAGCGAGTATTTGATAAAGATTAGGGTTTGATAATTATCATTTAAATACATCAAAATTAATTCTTGATTTTTAATGTCAACAGAATCCCTCCATTACAAAACAAAAAACGCTGCAAATTATTTCACAATGGTTTATTATTTCCAAACAATTATACATCTAAAGTAACATTACCTTCCGAGTTACAAAGAAAAAAACAAAAACAAAAGGTGATTCCAATTATTGGACTAAACTGTTTTTCTTTAATCATTAGTAATATGCTAAAAAAAATAGCATTAGTTCAGCAACACATTTAAAATTTAAAAACCAAACCAAGGATATAAAATTTGGAGTAGAAGACATAAAAAAAAACCGGAGACCATATCTTTGCTCTTAATTGTCCGATTTTAACGATTTTTTTTTTTTAGGGAATCTCATAAACTTTTAAAAACTACAAAAAAGTAAAAACTTTTCGAGTTATTCGGAATTTAATTTTACCATCCCACGTAACTTTTTTTCCAGCTTCTTTTCGTTGAAGTATGTTATATTAATAAATTTAAAGGGCGTCGAGAAAATGACTTTAGCGAAGTTTCATTGAAATCGCTACATTCGTTTTGGAGCTACAGTCTATGGCAACGCAGGTTTTTCGGCCGCCATTTTGAAAGTTAAAGGCGGAGAGTAATGTCGATGAAAGAGGATCATCCTAGGGTGACCTCTGATTTTATATCAAAATTTAAAAAAAAAAAATCGGTCCAGTAGTTTCGGAGAAAATGCGCGGACGGCGGACGGACAAAAAATTTATTATACGTTTTTCGAATTCTACGCGTCTTGAAACGTGAAATCTCAAATTTTGAGAGGGGGTTATGTTATCGAATTTTTTGGTCGATCACAATGTTTCATTATTGAAAATAATAAACCAAAATTATAATAACCAGAGAAGTAGCCAAATAGCATTATCAGCTGTTCATTTAATTTTACTATTCATTGCAAAAATCGTATAACTTTAATTTACATGTATTCTGTAGTTAAGATTGTATTATTTTTTATCAACATAAAATTAACTGAACGAAACCGCAGTTTGGAAAAGAAATTTAATTTCATTAAAATTCTATATTATACCTCGCACCTTATTGCCAATTTATATTGTTATATAATTATAATTATTCTTATTGCCGACTTTTAACCATATTATTTATTGAACCCCAGCTTGATATAAGCCCAACAATAATTTAAGCTTATTATTTCTAATATTTTCATTGTTGGTTAAATTGTGCTTCCTTTTCTATTTTATTTATTTATTACTTTTACTATACAATTATGTTTATTTAGTCATGCTTTTTTAAAATAACATGAGTATAACTTTTTGTGTGTTTGGTTTTAAAACTAATTTAACTTCCATTTCTTCTCTAAGTAGCCAATGTTTTGTTTCACCTTTTTCCAATCCATTTTATTTAATATGTTTTTTTTAACTGTACACATACTTAGATATATTTATTTTTTTTTCATTATTTAATAGCCTGAATTTTTTTTTCGTTCTTAAAAGACTTGAGGGTCCCAGAATTAAGTTGATTTTTTCATCCTATTTTTCTCTAATATATGGATCTTTTAGTTTAATAAAAGGATCCTCCATGGGATTATCCGTTTCCCCTCTTCAGTCTTCGCCTTAGGAGTATCCCAGAAGCATCCTTTGAGGAACAGACTACAAGAGTGTCCTTTGTTCCAGAAGAGATCCTTCAGGCGAAGTTGAAGGGAGGGACCAAGTCAACCGTGTCTCAGGAGACATCCATACTTAAGAAAATTGAACACGTTCGTTTTTAATATTTATTTTCCCACTTTGAAATGCGCTCTGAATAGCTTAATCATGTAACGTACATATTTGGATAAGCGTGATCAGTACGAAAATCTATTTAAAAAGTTCATGAAAATAAAATCGAAAAGTACTGAACAATATACTGCTTTACTCATTTGAAAGGTAAAATGAAGGTATGCAACAGTGTTCAATTAATTATTCAGAGAATAATAAATAGTAAATAAGGCATTCTGAAGAGTTTAATTGTTTGAAAGTTTGGAGTCATGTTCCAGCCATCAAATAGTTTTAGGAATTTATATCGTTTAAAATAATTTATTTAAGAACAAAATAGCTTGCTAAATAATTACTGTACTTTAACATAATTTAGAATAATTAAAACATTTTAACATTAACATTTTACCTTTACTCTGTGTATTTATTTACAGTATAAATCTTAACTACGACTAGAAACCATTTTGAATTTTAAAAAGGGGACTACTTCGCAAGTGTTACTCCATTTTGATGGATGGTACAAGATCTAATAATCACACATTCTAAATAAATAAACTGACGCAATACCGTTTAATGAACTAATGTTTACAATTAAATAAAATGCGGGGTCAATGGGTACCCGTGTAAGATTGCCTCGAGAGAAAATTAACTTTTATTTACTTGTTCCACTGAGATTACTGCCTGTTAGTAATAAAATATAATTTTCAGTCTCTAACCCTTATTTTTTTAAATGTTATTGTAGTTTCATTAAGGGAATTTGAATCTGAGAATATTTGTCAGAACGGTTATGACTTGATGAGTTATTCTTAATATAATCTTTAAAATGAACGAAAAAAAAAATGTCTCGGAGAAGGTGAAGAAGTATTGATGATGTTTAAAATATCAATATCGATGTTTTTTAAAATTCGATTCTAATAAAAATAAAACAAAATGTTTATTATTCCATAAGACTACCGTAAAATGAATATTTATAATTGATAAACGATACATTTGTTTTTAGTCTGTGGTACAGACCCCTTTTTATCCAATTATTAACATCCGCCTGAAACTTCGTAAATATTTTCATCTCATCGTAACCTTCAACTAATTTATTTGCAAAAACTCTTGAAATTGGGGCATTTTCAATCTGGAAGGGGGGGGGAGCAAACTTTGTCTATTTAATTAGGTACTAAAAACTCGAAAATACCCATTTCCTTTTTACTTTGATTGTAAGATAATTTTATCACAAAATGGAAACAAAAAAATACAAAAACATTGAGCCTTTTGTCCTATATAACCTCGTTATCTTGGAAATTTGGGGGTGTACGTCACTCAATGTTTTTGAAGGCCACCTTTTTTCTCAATTTTGTGATCAAATTATCTTACGATCCTAGAAGAAAGCAAATGAGTATTTACGAGTTTTAAGTAGCTAATTAAATAGACAATTTGATCACAAAGTCGATAAAAAAGGTGGTCTTCAAAAATATTGAGCCTTTTAGCGTGACTTACACCCCCGAAATTTCAAAATAAGTAGGTTATATAGGACAAACGGCCCAATATTTTTGTAGGCCACCTTTTTCATCGATTTTATGATCAATTATCTTACGATCGAAATAGAAAGCAAACGAGTATTTACTAGTTTTTATTAGCTAATTAAATCGACAAAGTTTGCCTCCCTCCAGATTTGAAACGCCCTAATTTCAAGAGTTTTGGTAAATAAAATAGTTGCAGGTAACGATGAGATGAAACTATTTACGAAGTTTCAGGCGGATTTTAATAATTTGATAAAATGGGGTCTGTACCACGGATTATTTATTAGGTATTATATATAGCTTTATTATAACCATATTTTGTGTTTTTAAAATTAGAAGAACATATGAAAATAACGATTGTATTTCGTAATATAGACAGTAGTTATAAATAGGTACCTAAAATTATACGTTTCAAGAGGTATTCATCATTTTCGAAGTTAATTTATTGTCGAATGTTTGTTTTTCCTGAAAATTTTCTAATTTTGACATCATATTCGTGTTCCTTGGACTTGAAAATAGAAGGGTAAAAATTATCAGGTTAATCAGATATGATTTATAAGTTCTATGCCCATGTCTACGAAAACCCGTCTTTCGTCCCACTCTGTGCCGGAGGGACTTTAACTCTGATATTAATTCCTCGCTCTTACACCCTTGCCTAGGAAAACCCCCGTACAGCCTGGAAGGTGAGAAAGAGGAGGACAAAAAAATAAAACCAAACATTTTGGAGGTCTAATTGGAAACCACTGTGGAGTTATCTTCACGGTTTTTAGAAGGTTTGGAAAATGGTCACTATTCACAAAACTCTTGAGGACTATTTTTCGACTTATCAAGTTATTCTTTGTGACCATAGATACATCGTTGTTACCAATACCAGCCAAGGTTCCTTGGAAATACAAATGATCTTCTACGGTCATGTTGGCGGAGTCTCTGTTGAACAAATAGTGCAGATAGAGGAACCCGTCTTCCCAGACGGCTATCGTTAATGGGCATTTAAAAATGCATTCGTCATGGCTTTTCCGCTAGTTCCACAGCAGCCATTAAGGATTCTAAATGCACTGCTGAAGGCCAAGTTTTCCCTCATTAAACAATGAGATATCTCATTTTCTAGTCTTTTGTATTTAAAAAAAAAAAAAAATCAAATAATTTTGATATTCTCTTAAAAATGTTGAAAATTTATTTAAAGTTTTTCAATATCTCTGAAACTGAAATCAACAAGCTGGTTGGAAATTTATTGGTCGTAAACGCAAGTTCAAAAATATAGTACATTAAATACAACCCGTAAATATGATACAATATACTACAGGTCGGGTTAAAGGGATGTGAGGAGGGCGCCTGATATAATTTCTCTCCGGGCGCCAAAAACTCATTTGGCGGCTCTGACATTAAATAATCATAACACTCGATCGTTTATTCTAATAAATCTTGGTGAAATCTTAAACAAAATTATGGCCCTCAATGTATCATGATATCCTATCAGTATGAAAAGAAAATGACAATTTTCAAGTCTCCTGCAAATTTACTAATAAATTTGAAGGATAAAAAAAAAGTATTTCTCCTAACACTTTGAGGGCTTGCAAGCTAGCTGGAGAAAGTCTAGCTTGAAAAGAAGCTCATCACTCGCCTAGATGTCACGTCGATAATTGGCAAAAAGAAAACTTTTTTAGAAAACCAATCTCTTTTGACCGTTTATGGAAGATGAAAGTAGGCTAAACATTGGTAATTAGCACTGCTAACAATATTATTCGAGTTGTAATTACTTTTAAAAAATGTGCAAAATGTATAATTTAAATTACGCGTATCATAATGTTAAGAACTTAATCAGGGTAAGATTTATTGTAATGGGAAAAATGAAATATTTGCGAGGGAAGTTGTCGGTAATAGCTAGTTGTATTATATAAACACGAAGACAAATGACTTATAGTGTTATTAATCTGTTAATTACAGTCAAGCTCCTAGAAATTGCATCACTCATTAAAAATTGTATTAAATTTCATTTTATTTACCAGATTGCTATCTGCAAGATCTCCGGATAAGTCTTTGCCTGTTTAGAAACGGTATTCTAAAAACAATCACACCATTAAGGGGTCAAATTGTTCGTTTGTTTATTTCTCGTTTCAGCTTTTACTTTCACTTACCTATATATGAAATATATAGTAAGAGAAAGTAAATTTTTGAAATCGAAATTTCAACGGAAATACACTTTTTGACGCCCCTTGAGTCCAAATAACTAAGTCTTACAAAATGGTCTGTATGTGTGTGTGTGTGTGTGTGTGTGTGTGTGTGTGTGTGTGTGTGTGTGTGTGTGTGTGTGTGTGAACAGTCGAGGTCAAAATCGAAAACTCTTCCTTCAAATCGGCTAACCGGAAATGTAACTTTATATTTACGTTCATACACATTTTTACAATTTTCTCGAAAAAACGGCTCGAACGATTTTGATTAAACTCGGTGTGTAGTTGTATAATTAAGTGGAATTTAACATCATTTAGTTCTTATCCCCATTGATGTCACTTTGCATGGCTTAGATGTCGAATGCTCATACATGTCTTCCTCTAAAGTACTTTAAATTGGGTTTATTTTAAATAATTAACTATTGTTAGCAATTATGAAAAAAAGGCTAAATACAACTTTAGAAAGAATTTGATAATTGAATAAAGGAGGAAAAATGTTTATCCAGGCCGTAAATGAATCTCCGGAAATACAATTCAGAAGGTATCTGTATAATATATCGTTGGAAAGCAGAGAATTTTAGAAAATAATAATATATGATAAACAATGTTGTAGTAGGTGACGAAAAAAGGGGTGACGAAAAAAATATAAATAAAATTTCTTAAAACTAACATTATTTAACGTAAATCATTTGTTTCCAAGCAAATTAAATGAAATTTTCTTAATAAATGCGAAATTTAAATATTTTTTTTAAAGTTTGAAAAAAGTATTTAAAATCCACCACATCAATGCAATGGCATTGCTTAAAATACTATTTCATAGTACTTATGTGAAAGAAGAAGTGAAGTATAAAAATATTTCATGGATATGTTTGTAACCTTATATACATTTACTGTAGTTAAATATCTCTAGATTTTATATGATATTTAAATAATTAGATATGTATTGTTGGTTTATTCCGAAAAATCATCATGTAACTTTTTAGAAAGTTAGTTAATTAGATTAATGGATTTATGATATCCTAACAGTATCCATCGATAACAGGCAATACAAAACTCGTAATTCCATTTTTTTAAACTTTGCAATGAAAAATAACATTTTAATATCTAATAGTCGTACAATCAATAATCAACGGATTGTACAACGTTGATATAATAAATACGATTTTTGTTACTTTAATGGTATTAATGATTTGTTAGCTGGATGCTTTAAGCTTTAGTTCGGTTAAAAATGCACTTCAAACATTTTTAAATAGCTCAACATTGTCAGAAAATAATTTCTATTCAAAGTAAAGCGGTAAGTGAAAGTTGTGTCTTGTGCGCTCCAGATCTTTTTATTTCGTTCAATGGTGCCTTTGTTTTCTCTCTTAAAAATATTACTAATACTGATTGGCGATACTCGATTCGAGTTACTATTTTCCAAGAAAATTCCTTCATGTACCATTACAATTTTAATATTTTTTCACGAAGACAGTTTTTAATATAGGTCATAATTACAGCTTTTACCTTTCAATTAAAACTGAACTGAGAAACGTTGGCTAAAAATAAAATAGTTTTTACACTATTTCAGTCTTTTTATGACCGCCACCCCGGGCTTTCTCAATCGTCTGGACTGAGAAACATTTTTAAAGTATTCTTGATAAGTAAAGATAAAAAAAAAACATTATCAGCGTTACGAACATAAGAATCAAATGAAATAGCTGATGTAATTGATATCACTGCGACTGTATTTCTTGTAATTTCACTTAATTTGTAAAATATTTTATAATTTAAAAAAGTAAATAGTTTAGTTGTATTTTACGAAGAGGGATACAAATTGATGCTCGTAGAGACACGGACCGCTGATAAAACGTAGCGGGTTGTATTTAGCCACAAATGCTAAACTAACTGTGGCGGATGGGTAAGTGGGAAAGGATGAGGCCGTAGCAATGGCGTTTAACTTCCGACCGCTCCCACAGCCATCACAATATAAAAAAAAAAACCAAATGGTTTTATTATCGTGGAGCTTTCCATTTTTGGACATTAAGGACATCTGGATCTGGCTCAAACCTCCGGAATACTAAATATTTCAAGGTGGAAAGTGTCTGCAGGAAGTGCCGTTACGATTTCCACCGATGAAAATTTAATGGGAAAGAAAATGAGCTAAACATGTTTTTAAGTCATTCATGGGTCTAAGTTTTTTTTTTTTTAATATAGAGTTCCTTATACATTTCTTTAGCATTTTTTAATTTACAATATTTTTTTCAAACTGTTTCGTTTGCAGATGTAGTTAGACTTATTACTTATTTTTCTAGTAACGGAAAACGAGAGAAACAAATCCATACTTCAATAGCAGTGGTATATTAAGCGCTCGCTTAAATGATCATGTAACATGGACGAATTACTAAAATATTTAACACTAAAGTAAATCTTATATCTGCAATTAAATAAATAACCCTTTGAAACTTGTTCTGAAATTATTTCGTTGAATAATTTCCTTTATGTAATATCCTCAGTGTTATTATAAGGTGTTATTATAATCATAAAAAAATATATATATCACTTATATCACAACGCGTTTCTCAGGACATTAGATCAATGTATCAGAGAAACTTTATTGCAATCAGATCTCAGAGGTAAAGGTGTCTTGGGGTGCTTGGGTGCTTTTTAGTCTAGATCTTATGTAATTCGCCTTAAAACAGAATAATTAGTTTTATCGCGCTTGAATTATTCTTTTTTCTTTCCGTTGGCATTACAGACCATGTAGATGTTTTGCAGCCTCAACAAGCCTGCTCCATCTCTGCCTGTCTTGAGCTATTTCTTTCCATTTATCTTCACTTAGCTCTGTTGCATCTTTATTGATTCTATCTATCCATCTTCTTTTTGGGCTTCCATGTGGTCTTTTGTCTTCTATTGAGGCATTCATTGTTACGTAGAGAGTTCCAGATGGATTGCTACGAGCTACATGCCCCGCCCGTCTTACTCTACGTTCCTTCATATCATAGTATATTGATTGACCAGTTTCTGTAAGAAGTTCTTTATTGGTCTTTCTTCTCCATGTTCTAGGGTGCTGGTTAGTGTCCAGGCCTCACAGCTATATATTAGAATTGGCTTTATCATGACATTTTACACCCCTTAGTTTGAGATTTCTTATTTATTTATTAATTGTTACATTCCATATCTACCCGATCGGGTCATTAGCGGCTTTAGATGTAATCAAATTAGGTGTACAAATTTAATGTATTTTATAAATTCAAATACTTCTTGTATCTTTTCTTCGTCATCTGAAAGTGCTTCTGAAATGTTGGAAGGTATATTATGTTTTGTTTCTGTATCAGAGTATAGTCTGCAAGTTGTTACAATGTGTTTTAGTGTAAGTGATGTGTTCCATGTTTTACAAAATGGTGGTTCCAGGCCTCTCATTATGTAGCCATGGTAAAGGCTGCAAGTCCAATTCTAAGCCGAGCTAAATTGTTTCTTCTTTTCTGTTCTTTCTGAAAGAAGTCGTCCACGGTTTGGTATCTTTTTTAATTTCTTGCAATTTATTCGCAGATTAGTTCCACTTGAATTGCCATTTTTTATTTAGGATTTTTTTGCATTTCAATCTCCAGTCAGCAGTGGTCATTAAATTGATCATTGTGGTTGAGATTTCTTGATATTTTTCGGGATTTCAATACCTTTGAGAGGGAGAAGAAAGCTCTGTTTGTGCTAATTACTATACGCTGGTCTATTTCTGTCCGCTGATCATTCATTGCGGTTATTATGGAAACGAGGTATTTGAATTTTTCTACTCTCGGGAATGATTTTCCTTCTACGCAGATCCTGTTATTGGTTGGAATTTTCGGCTTGTTATCATATATTTTGTTTTGTATTCCTTTACTTTAGGCCGATTTGCTCTGCCTCTCTTATCAGAGTCTTAGCGAGTTCCTCAATGTCCTCTTAAATACTTCCAAGGACAGCTATATCATCTGCGAATTCAAGGATTTTATGATTCATTCTGACGTGGACCCCTCCATTTCTCTTTGATGTTGCTCTTATCACTTTCTCCAGGGCTAAGTTGTAGAACATCGGTGATAGACCATCTTACTGCCATAAGCCCGTAAGACTGAAGGCTTCAGATACTTCAATTAATTGTTACTATTAATAAATTAATAATCTAATTATTAAATTCGTTGCAAATTAATTGATTAATAAGATTTCATTCGTACATGTAATTAATGATATCATAATACGACTGCAAACAAAATGATATAATCATACAAATGCATACTGAAAACAGCAGGTCTCTCAATGAAATCTCCATCCAAATTTAAAGAAAACATTTTTCAGCATTCTTTACCGTTTTCGTTCACGATGGTGCTTGAATGTTAATAAACATTTTTTTTTCTCTAAAAGTGAAGTATCTTTAGTCCAGAGGAATAAAAAAAATAAATAAATAAACAAGTAGTTGCGACTGATCCATGATTTTATGAGAAACAAAATAGCGTAGATTAGCCGCTTACAAGACTCCTTTAACTAGTTTAAAAAAAAAAAAAACTCAGAAAACCAAATTTATTTTTGTAGTTTATTTGGTACCGTAACATTACATATAATAAAATTTATACAGCAACTTCAACTTTTTATAATTCAATTTGGTGCTACCTTCACCATTATAACATTTTATCTTGAATGCTGGAATCCAAGAATCATATAAAAGTATAAGATACTAAGCGTTTTATTTACATACATAGCAGCACCGTCCATTAAAGATGTATATAAAATAATTTTAAAAAACTATAGAAGTAGTAACGCATTCACAATATAAGTATTAATATAATATACAAGTAAATAAAAAAATAAATAGAAAACAGAAACAAACAAAAGCAAAACGATATACTCAAATTATAGTAACAATAAAAGCATTGTTACAATTGTCCATTCAAAACTACATAATATAAAGATGGCAAATAATCGTTGAGTATCAGGCTATAAACGAGGCAGTAGCCTGAACCAATTACACTCTAACGACTCTCTGACACTTAACGAAAGTTTGTATAGTTAACTATGAAGCAATTTGTAATTATTTTAATTAAATATGTTTTGTATTTCCATTTATTTTTCAACCAAAAAAAACGCGATTTACTTAAAAAATACTTAAAACAAATATTTTTTAATAATCTGTTCTAGTTTTATACCTGTTATGTATAACACTTTTTTGTTTTCGATTTGTTAATATCCTCTTAACAGGAGCCAGTGGACGAATTTCGGTGTTAGAACAGACTGATTGATTACCCACAAGATCCTACCTGCTAACTAAGCGATTAATAAATATATTTCTAGACCAAATAGGTTGCAGAGTTATTATGAAATAGTAGAGCCGAGCTGGTCCTAGCAAGCTACAAGCTCACAAGGCTACAAGCTCCCACTAAATTACAACAGATTGGTGTTATCCCTCCTCCCAGCGGTTAAGCCTTATCACCCACCGGGTCTAATTTAGACGTCACCGAAGAAAATTATGACATTAAAAATAAATATGCTTGTTACTTGTTATTTTCGTTTTAAAATAATTTTTAAAAAAGAATATTCAATAATACAAATCTAAGAATTTTAACTTATTTCATGCTTTCAAATACCTGTTTGGAAATTATGCAAAAAAAGTTGTATTACTTTTACTGTCTATTTACTAGGAACTGCAGTTTATTTTTTCTTACCTTTTTGTAACCTTATATTTATACTGAATTTAAATTCTCAAAAATACATATTAATAATAAATTCAATATATATATATATATATATATATATATATTTTTTTTTTATTTTTTTTTTTATAACGTTTTCATGAACAATTTACTGTTGTCCTATTGCTTTCTCAGTGTATCTTAGTTATAAATCTTTCATTTTCATGCAAAAATTAAGAAAAAAAAATGTTCTTAATTAAAAAAAATGAAAAATGATGTCTCAATTATTCTTATTATAATTTTTTTTACGTAAAAAAGTTACATATGATTGAATCAGACAATTCTAAGATGTATTACGGCATATGGTTATCTTTGAATATAAACTTAAACTTCAATAATAGGATCATAGGATATGGTAAAATACTTATAGGCCGTGGTAAAGACTCTTTTTTATAAAATTATTAACATCCTCCTGAAACTTCGTAATTAGCTTCATCTCATCGTAACCTACAAATATTTTATTCATTTTTACGAAAATTCTCGGAATTGGGGGGTTTTCGATTTAGAGTTTGGAAAACTTTGTATATTTAATTAGATATTAAAAACTCGTAAATACGCGTTTGGTTTCCACTTGAATCATAAGATAACTTGAGCAAAAGTCAAAAAAAGAGCTGGCCTTCAAATTCAAAACATATTGAGCCGTTTCGCCTACATAACCTCGTTATTTTGACAATTTGAAGGCGTAGGTCACGCCAAACGGCTCAATATTTTCGAAGGCCATCAATTTATCTTACGATCCAAATAGAAAGCAAATGGGTATTCACGAGTTTTTTTTAGCTAATTAAATAGACAAATTTTGCCCCCCTCGAGATTGAAAACACCCCAGTTCCGAGAACTTTCATAAATAGAATATTTGTAATTTACGATTAGAAGAAGCTATTTACGAAGTTTAAACCGATTGTTAATAATTCGATAAAATTATTTATAATTTATATATATATATATATATATGATTATAATTACAATTCGATAAAATTAATAATTCTTATGTTAATAATTCCATACCACGGACTACTACCTACTCTTGGCCTTATCTTAGATATCTAATAGACTTTTCCTATATTCTTGATTGATTATAGTTTACGTATTTTATTCATTCATGTAGATAAATTGGGGAGGGGGAGGAGAAAAATATTCTCTTTTTTCTCTATTTTTTTGGGGGGAGAGGGGAGGGGAACGAGGATTTCTGTAAATTGTTTTAAATATTTTGGATTTTCTGATTCTACGTATGCTTGAACATAATACCTCAAATATATCGCTGTCTTCTGTTCAACGATTCTCAAACTTTTTCTGTTTACATTAATATGAAAAGCTCCAGCAGTAGTATCAGAAACAAAATAAATAGGAATTATGACGTTTAGATGACGCAGTTTGGAAGTTTGTAACGTAATCCGCTTAATTTTCTCCCCCTACTGTGACAACAGAGAGTCTAATTTTCGACAGATCCGAGGGAAGAGAGAAGGCTTCTTCCCCAATTGGGGCCCCCCGTTTTAATTGTGATTCCAGTCGCCGGGGGCTCAAGTGGGCTTGAATTAAATTCTCCCTTTTGGCGCCCCTTTTATTGGAGCGGGAAAACGCTTAAAAATAACTCCTGTCTTGAGAATTTCATTTTCTCTCATCCCACTCTGTAGTAAAACAACCAAAATGATAACATCTTTTTCTCATTACTTCTAAACATTTGACACTCTGTTGTCACAGCAGAGGAAGAAAATAAACATGATTACATTACTTTCTTACGTCAAACATTTATAAATAGAGTCTTAGATATAATTATATAATGTACAGAAGTCTAAAATGGAGCAAAGGTATAATTTTATTTTTAGTAAATTAGTCGATACGGTCAACTATACGGACTACTAAACAGAAAACTTAAAATTTCTAATTTCTAATTTCTAAAACAAAATACTGATCTTTTTTTTTTTTTTCTACCCCCCAGGAATTTCTTGAATAAATACAATATATATATAAATGTATATATACATACATTTTCAAATTTCCTTTTATTGCCCTCGGGCAATTTAAGGTAAGAGGGCTATGCACGCTGTATGCGTTCTTTGCATCTGTGGCCAGAGGCCTTTTATTATACCACTGGGCGTGGAGGAAGCGCCCTGACAAAATACTGATCTACAAGACAATACTGAAACCTATTTGGACTTACAGATTAAAACTGTGAGAGACAGCAACATTTTCTAACCTCAAACACATCAACTCCTTCCAGTCAAAAGTCCTTCGAACAATAGTCGATGCTCCTTTCTATGTTACCAACAAAGCCCTACCTCAACATCCCGTTTGCCCTTGGGCTTTCCCTAGAAAAATTTCATCAGAACCTCCCGGATCATGCAAATCTTCTTGCACAATCCCTGTCGAGCACCACCCATCCCTATATTCCTTCAAGAAGGTTAAAACGGCAGTGGTCCCGCGACCTTTTGTAGATTGTATATATTGGAGTTCTGGTAATGGTCAGATTCTCCACTCAAGACAACAATTTTGTTTTAATTTCCTCATTTTTAAGTTATTTTATTTTATTTATTGTATATACTTTTTGATTATTATGTATTGTTATTTAGCTTTTATTTATTTATTTTTTTTGTACATATATTGTGAATATTACTCTACCTCAGTATAACTAATGTCCAAGTGAGAGATTGTTGTAATACTCAATAAATAAATAGTTTAAAAAAATGAAGGAAAAAAAGTATATTAGTAAACAACGAAGCGGTGGGAAAACCAGCAATTAATTGGTGTATTTTTTTTTTGCGTATTTTTTCTTTTAGATTAATTTAATTTAATGTTGAACCCAATGAAAGAAAATAAGTTAGGTAAAGAAGATATTAGTGTCTAGATTACATATACAGTCGCGATCACAGAAATTTCTTATTTTTTTTTTACTTATTAAGGTTACAAGAAAACTTTAACAATGTTTCTCCGTCCAACTAATGATTACTTTTTCTTGCATACAACCAAGCTTTTAAATAATTGAAGACCAAATATTATCTAGGTTAACTAAACAAAAGATATTAAGGCAAGTAGAAAGTAATAATTAAAAACAAAATCATACATTTCATTAGACCATTGCAAATTTAGCGTTAGTTTAAAAATGTCTAAATTTAGAAGATAAGTAGCTGTTAAAAAAAAGTTCGAATTTTTAAAAACAATAAATGTCTATGACAGTGTTAATAAAAGGCGTTTCCAATGATACTACAGGGTGCAGGAAACGAACAAATAAATAATTTTTTTTTTCTATATAAATCAAGCATGTTTTTTAAGTTGAATATCAAATATAAATATTATTATATGATTTTATTAAAATACTTCTAATCTGATGCCAGAACGCTACAATAATATATTTATAGTATTTTTTTCTCTTATTTATTAAATATTATTTTCTCAGTCTAGTCTTGTTTAATTATTATTATTATAAGGAAACTTTACTTTTCAGAAGCCTATTACGACCATTTTACGTTACTTCCAAGCTGAAATGAGCATCAGATACGTAAGCCGTTGGGTGGCAGTCCTAAATTATGCCCAGTAATCCTACTGTCACACTAATGCTCTTCCTTAAGCTATGTGCGCTGCGGCTCTCACGGGATCTCAGCCACCGTGTTTTCATTAGTATGTTATCCTCCCTCTGATGCTACGTATTTAAGCTCCTTATGATTATTATTCAACAACTACTAACGAGCCCTGATTACCACCTGACACCTAGTCTTAGGCTCCCCACTTAGGTAATTCATCATGCTCAGCAAAAAATATAAATTTATACTCATATCTCATTTTGTGTGTGTATATATATATAATATATATATATATATATATATATATATATATATATATATATATATAGAGAGAGAGAGAGAGAGAGAGAGAGAGAGAGAGAGAGGGTGAGTGTGTGAGTGAGAGAGAAACATGGGGAAATCCACTTAATACTTCTTTTTTTTTACTTCTTGGACTAATTTTTTTTATTTAATTTTTTGTATGTATATAACTGTAAAACATTTAGAGGTCATTCTGAATTTATGAGACAAGATAATTCGTTGCTTTTTTATTTGCTATTTGATCAAGGTAGGAATTTTGTAAGTACGTAATACATTCTATCAACATAATAATAGTTAGTTTTGATGAGATTTATTTGGTACATATGTTTCTTAATGCAGATAATTTCACTTATCTGGAAAGCATCATAAAGATTTCAGTGCAGGGGCTGATCCAGATGAATTTTTCGGGAAGGCATTTATCAGGATGATCGTAGAGTTTGGAAAAATGATTGCCTCGTCGATTGGAGTGATTGTAACAAATAATTTATCCATTGTTATGTCAAATTATTAACATCCGCCTGAAACTTCGAAAATAGCTTCATCTCATCGCAACCTACAAATATCACTGTGGAGGTTGGCAAATTTTGTTTATTTAATTAGATACTAAAAACTCGTAAATGCTCATTTTCTTTTTCCACTTGATGGTAAAATAATCTGATTAAAAAAAATCTATAAAAAAGGTGGCCTCATAAAATATTGGGCCGTATAACGTCCTTATTTTGACAATCTGAGGGTGTAGGTCATGCTAAACGGCGGTTTTTGAAGGCCACCATTTTTCTCGACTTTGTGCTCAAGTTATCTTGCGAGGTTCAATGTAAAGCAAATGGGTATTTGCGAGTCTTTATTACCTAATTTAATAGACAAATTTTGTCGACTTCCAGATTGAAAACGCCCATATTCCGAGAATTTTCGTTATTATAATATTTGCAGGTTACGATGAGATGAAGCTTTTTATGAATTTTCAGACGGATGTTAATAATTTGATAAAAAGGGGTCTTTATCACGGACTGTTACTATATATAGTATATTGAGTGCCGGGCTACCTATGATGCAAAACACGCGTAAAATATATATATGTATATATACCGCAGTATTTTTTTTTCTCAATAGTTATTTTAAGATGGTAAATTTCTCCTTTATTTCCTTCTTATGGATTCTCCATTGCTCCAGTGAAGTTTCTTTGGAAACTTATAAAATAATTATTAATATCAATAGGTACAATTTTTATACTTATGATAAGTCTGAGGAGGTTTTATTTATCCAGGCCAATAAAAATTAAGTTAATTTTGTAAATTTAAGAAACTTTGATTGAAACAATGCTTAATATGCCTCCGAAACATAAATCGCATTAAAGATCAAGGATGAAGAAAATAACTTGTCTTAGAAGTTCGTTCCTATTGAATTTTCTAGTAATGGTCAATGGAGAAGACATCAACAAAAAATTATTAAGAATATCTGACATTATTTCTTGAATGAAAATTTACTGATTTTTTTTAGTACAGTAATGTGGCTATAAATCCTTCTAAAAAGCTTTTTGAAATAAAGTTTGATCGTAACAGTGCAAGAAGCTGACCAAGATTGCGATGGATGGATGCAGTGGCGTGAGAGCCTATATATAATATTTTCAAAATTAAAAAGATTGGTTTAAAATTGTATTAACATTTGAAACTGAAAACATTCAATTTCTTGTTATTTTTATACTTGTTATATAACATTAAACATCAAATGTGATTCGCTCTCAAAGGTCGAAAATCTTTTCCCATACGTAAGACACTAGGATTGGCAACGCTCCAAATAAATCATGTAACAGCTCCCCTAAAACACACGTCGATATGCAAATCCATGGATCTAAAATCTTATTCAAAATCCCGAAGGTTGACTCCATCGAGACAATTTATTCACAAAGACAAATATTTTTAAGATTAGCATACGACTTGTTCGACTTAGCTCCCATTCAGATGTGGGCAGCGTAGGCTCCAACAACAATACAACGGTCTTGGCGGGCGGAAGGTTGTCTTTGGAATATGTATTGCTGTATGACGCACCGTTCTCTACCGCACACATTGATGTCGAGTCTTTGAATGTAAGAAGCACTGGCGGATCTACGGGGGGGCTTTCGGGCTGAAGGCTCTCCACCCCAAAATGGTAAAATATAACCATGTTTTATGGAAAAAAAATTAAAAATAACTCTTAAAGTATTATTGTTCGTGCAATTACATTTAAAAGGACTTAAGCACACACTTACACTTAAACACCACTTCATATAGGTAGTTAGTTTCATTCTGTTTTTCCAAAGTAATTATCGTTATTTTTATGGAAAGAAAAGTTTTCGGGCTGAAGCCCTCCCCCAAAATTAAATCCTGGATCCATTAGTGGTAAGAAGATGTAAAATATATAACATTAAGAAGTAAAGTTATTTTAATTCATAAGGTTAGTGAATTTGTAAATATGTCTAAAAATATATTAGGCATTAGAGCATGTGCATCAATCACTATCGGGAAGGTGGAGACGCGTCCTTATCAAATGTTTGAAATAGTATACATTCGTCCCCCATTTCATTACACTTGGCCCAGGTGCACCGCGCTCAACCCCTGTTGTAGCTATGGAACTGCAGACCACAGTAGAACCTCTATCGAAACGGCGTGAGCGAACTGCAATGTGCCTTCACGAGCGAATGAAAAGAATAGACCAAGAGTTTTGGAAAAAATACAAAATCCCCTCTCAGCGGCTCAAGACACAAAAATCCTTCATGCTGAAGGTGATGGCACTACTTGAAGAAAGAGGACTTGACTGCGAAGAAAGGGAACCATTTATACATCCACAGTTACCAATTCACAATCACGCATTCAATGCAGAACTGCAACTCCTTCATAAGTTGGATAAGAAAAAAACACCTGAATACGAGCTAAAAGCATTAGCATTAGAAACCATAGCTCAAAAGTGCCCTCCTCAAGATTAGTTCCATATCTATACCGACGGATCAGCTGAATCAGCCGTTAAAAATGCTGGAGCAGGGGTTTACTCAAGGGAATTCCACGCTGCGGTGGGAAAAGATGGAACGGCTACCCTCATAGCCTTAACAACATTGTCTGGAAGGCGGGATCAGAGCGCAGTTCTCTTCATCGACTCCCAAGCAGCCATCCTTGCTGTAACAAGCACGAATGAATGTTTATCGAGTGCTATATTGGAATGTAAATCCCTCCTCTCTAACCAGACACACCGAGGCACCAATGTGGCCATACAGTGGATCCCCAGCCATTGTGGGATTCCGGGTAACGTTGAGGCTGATATTCTTGCCAAGCGAGGAACAGATTTGCCTCAGCCGATACATCCAAAACCTTACGACTCAATACGGCGAATGGTGAAGATGGTAGTGAAGGAGGAAATAAGAAAAATACATTTCGGCAAAGTGGAAGGGAAGCGTTACGAGTGGTTGAAGGATAACCGATTCCAGCTGAGCTGCCGAGAAGAGATGCAGTTGCCTGCTTCCGCCTGGCCACTGGTCACGACTATCTGCAGAGTCATCTCTACAAGATAGGCGTCGCTGAGGATCCTACCTGTAAATTGTGTCATCAAGGAACAATGGATGCAGACCATCTAGACGCATGTCCTGCCTTGAGGGACATAAGAGACAAATTTTTTTCAAATATACATATCAGAAAATCTAAATTATACTGGGCAGCAAGATGTCGGATGGCCAAATGACCAACGACTGGCATAAGAAAAAAAACAAAAAAAAAAAACATTCTTCCCCACTGCATTGTCCTGCATGACCATGAAATAATGTAAATTTTACAAATTTATATTAAAAAATGCATTAAATAAGTTCACAATTATTATTGAAGGCATGTAGTATGCCTTTGTGTATAATCAAATCATGGTAAGCTGCGTTTACCCTCAAACCATGGCTTTCAAAAGCTTTCACAAGTTTCGTTGTTTTTGGAGCACGCATCTTTGTTTGTGGCCAATCCCCCAATACAAAACGTACATACATCAAACAGAACTTACAGAAAGCGCTACCTAGGCGCTAATATTGAAAACACAACTTCATTATTATTTATTGCTTCTTCACTACCGAAGGTGACTAGGTTTGTATTCGTACGAAAGTTTTTTTTTTTTTATTGAGTATTACAACAATCTGTCTCTTGGACATTGGTTATAATGAGGTAGGATAACATTCACACTATATGTACAAAAAATATAAAATAAATAGAAGCAAAATAATAATCAAAAGTATATACAGTAAATAATGAAATAAAAACATCTAAAAATAAAAAATTAAAACTAAGCAAAAAAAACAAATGCATACCTATATACAATCAGGTGAGCGAACTCCAGGAGAACCCTGCGCTACTCTCTCAATCGCATCACTGGTACTAAAGCCAGCGGAGATTGATCGAGAGCACTGCTAAAGATTAAGAATATTTTGTGTTCAGAATCGAAAATTTCCACTCACGTTTCACATCAAGGATCAAATATGGTTCAGTACGTGATTGTCTATAATCAAACCGATGTAACGAGCATATGACCTACTATCATTACCCGATTTTCATTGAAATATATTCAAAAATTAAAATTAATATAAATAATTTTTAAAAAATGTAATGGCTGTAATTGAAAGGAAGGATGGTTGGGGTGATCAGTCAAATAAAAAATTTCAAAAATAAATAATAATATTTATTTATTTTATTTTTAAATTTTTTTATTATTATTGAAATTTACAACTGTATTAAATGATAAATACAATAAGTAAATATGACAAAGTAACATGACATTTACAACAGGGAGAGAAACTACCCACTCCAATTATATTTCTATATTAGAAGGTCACGAGGCCATCTTCTTTTCAGACGCCTCGAAGGGTTCGGATGGTTCAGAAGTTTATTATGGAAGGATATGTATCTGGATTGAACTAAATCAGAAATATATTAGAAGAAAGTTCTATATTATTATCTTCTTTTCAGACGCCTCGGAGAATTATCAGTAATAGAAGAGGAAGCAAGGTTGAAAACAAGTGGGTTAGGATGGCTCAGAAGTTTATTATGGAAGGACATGTATCTGGATTGAGCTAAATCGGAAACATATGGTACATTAAGGTCATTATGGATGATTTTATTTGTGACAAAGTATGGAGCATTAAGGATTTCACGAAGGATTTTGGATTGCATGGATTGGATACAAGAGGAATTTGATGATTTAGTAGAGCCCTAGTGCTCGATCCCGTAAGTCCAAATAGGCCCTTATTATAGTAATATATATATGAGTCTTTTGTAAATAGTTGGAAGTTTAGAGCGTTTGTCTAGTAAGTGCTGCAGTAGTCGAAAACGTCTAGTCGTTTCAGTCTGGTGTGGAGGTTTATTTTTATTATTTTTCCTCTCTCCAAACCTTTGCTTCAATCAGCCCTGAACTTCGGGTCGAAACGTCGATAAATGTAAAAAAATATATTATTACTTATTTTTGCCATTTTTTATTTGAATGATCGCCCCAACCATCCTATTCAATTATTCACTACAGTCAACAATCAACCCACAATTATGATGGCTGTGAAGTGTGGTCATGTAAAAGAGAGGTTATGTTAATAGTATTGATTTATGAGGTTATAAAATTTTAGACTGTATTCAAAAAGTTAACTTAAACTTATTATTTTGTCGTTTACATATTATTGGCATGACAGCTACTGTCGTTACAAACCTAGATGGTCTAGTATATATTTTGCCTAAATCTAGCTTTCGCTTATGCTTGCGATTTTCTTTTACTGTATGTACCGTATATTTATAAATTTAAATTAAATTTTGCACAGCAAAAAATAACGTCACATTTGTGGGTTCCTTTTGAAGTTCAAACAAGTGGTTCTGGTATCGATTTCCCTCTCAACCTTCAAAGTAGTAAGGTGCTTCATTCCAAATCTTTTTGAGCTAGTCATGATTGAAGGGTTAGATGTAAGCATCGATAAGTTTGATGTATTTATAGGCATTTATTTCCTGTATTCTGTTAACTTCATTCATAATCCTATGTTCTTCTTGAATTATTTTTGTTACAACTGATGGAAAATGTCGGTGAATATAGTGAGGAAGCTATACTGACCTTACTTGGCATACGTTTTCTTGTGAGTGTGTTTTATGTAATATGAATTAAAATTTAATATTAGACCTTTAATGCATATTTCAGTTCAGATAGGGACTACGTCATTTATGAAAGTGAATACCTATCGATAGTGGATTAGGGAGAGGGGAGGAGAAAGAACAAATTGATAAGAGACTAGTTACAGCATGCCATTTGTCTTAGCCGCTCCTCAACAGTATTTTAGCAGCTCGTACCATCCTTCTTATCTCTTCACTCTGCGGGGCATCTTCAATCTTCTAGTCTGCCCTTCTGGCGTTGACATTATTCAACAATTTACAATTTCTTATCAGCATAAATTATTGATCATAAAATTATTTGAAGGGTATTGAATAATTCCCATAAATATATTCAAAATTTTTAATTAAATTTTATTTTTCATATTTTGTCCGAAAATATTAAGTCGGGTTCAAAAAACACACACAAAATAAAATAAGAGACAGACAACAGGATGTTTAGACATTTCTGTATTCCTAGAGAAACAAATATGGGGGAGGAGACCATAAAATTCAGTGAACCGTCTCTTAGTGGACTCTTCTCAATAGCGAACAATTTTATGAACACATCAAATTTTAAATAGTTTTAATGTCTTTTGAGTAACTGATGCTCTGTGTAACTAGGTGCAAGTATTTTGATTCATAAGTTTCTCTATAACGGATAGTTGAAAACCAGTGGAGCCCATATTATTTGATATTTAATTTTGTTTTTTTATGTTTACGTTTCGGTTTTTTAGGTCCACTTTAATCAAAGGTCATGATGACTATTGAAACTCGTAAGTTTTTCATGAGTCTACCTAAAAATTTCCGATTCGTTATATTATTACACACACGCAATAACAAATAAATGCATACCAGATATTTTTATTATTTTTTTTAATTTACCCCCATTTATTTTGAATATAAAAACCAATGGAGTAAACCGAGCAGAATAGCATTAGTCTATTGCATGTGTGGGAACTCTTTATACCATTAGAGGCCGCAGTAAAGTTAGGCATTGCTAATGGAGGCTGCATAAATTGTTTATATTTTACCGTTTATATTTGTATTTATCACTAAATACACACATCCATATGCATACATTCAACTTAATTTAATTAATATCCAAATTGTCGTTAAATAAATAAATATAATATTCTAGCTCTAGATTAATAAATATCGCTGAAAAAAAAAAACATTAGCGGCCGCAACTACGTCACAGTGGCCACATGCGGCATTCCCACCTACGGCCTATGGTATAGCAAATCTCTACACTACAATGAAACCCTCAATAGTATGCAAGAGACTACATTAAAATCCAAAAAGTTGATGGATAAATCTACTTGTAAACGAAGGTACAACCGAGATGCAATCAGATAATAATAATAATAAACTACATGATAAACCATACCTCCAATATCCTTTCAACTATTGCATCACTAGATATAAATTATACAGCTTTAAATTTACGAAGCCCTGAGATCCCGTTTAATGAAGCAGATGATGGCACGGGATCAGAAATATGGAAAAATAAACCTTTACATGGACGATTTTATCACTCATTAATGGAAGTAGGAGTGGACGTTGAGACGTCGTCGACATGGCTGAAGAGTGGAAATATCTTTCCGAAAACAGAAGGATTCTTGTTTGCTATTCAAGAACATGTAATAGCCACAAAAGCATACAGAAAACATGTATGTGGAAAGGGCATCGATGACTTATGTCGCTTATGCAAAAGGACAGTTGAATCAATTCAACATGTAACGTCGGGATGTACAATACTTGCGGGTAATGAATACTTGCAGAGACACAACAATGCAGCTAAGGTAGTGCATCAAGCTATGTCTCAGAAAATGGAGCTCGTGGATAAGTATTGTCCATATTAAAAATATCATCCAGAATCGATTATCTCCATGCGCAATGTCAAGGTGTTCTGGGATCAACCGATCCTGACGGATCACACCATCCCCCACAATAGACCAGACATTCTTATAATAGATAAAAGTAAGCAATCTGCGTTTATCATAGAGATTGGAGTTTCTTCTGATGATAACCTACACACGGTAGTAGCGGAAAAAAAGAGAAATTGCGTAGAATCAGCTGAAGAGATAAAACAATTGTATCATTTAAAGAAAACACGAATTCTGCCAGTTGTAATCTCATGCAACGGACTGATACCGGAAAAAACTCTATCTTCTCTGTGAAAACTATAACTACCATCTCAGACGTTCGAAAGAATGCAGCAAGCGGTGTTGTTGGTTACAGAAAGTATAGTCAGGAAGTTAACAAATATTAAATAATTATGAAAATATATATAAATGTAATTTTTGACTGACCAAATAGGTCCCCAACTATTACATATTATAAACACCATTGTATATGTGGAAAATAAACAGAAAATAATAATAATA
Organism: Nezara viridula; assembly: GCA_928085145.1. Taxonomy (NCBI): domain Eukaryota; kingdom Metazoa; phylum Arthropoda; class Insecta; order Hemiptera; family Pentatomidae; genus Nezara; species Nezara viridula. The sequence continues at coordinate 146,650,844 of OV725080.1, read as the reverse complement.
ATAAGCTTTATTGACATCAATATATTGACAAAAGCCTCACCCTAAGGAGGAATTTTAACGGAATTGGCTATAGTACACACAAATTTATTTAAATGATTACAATTTCTTGTTTTTTTTTAATGTTTAAAATAAAACAGAACAGATATGATTTTTTATTTTTATCACGAAATAACCATGTAAGGCCTAAGAAATACAATACAAAACAAAGCCATATTATAGTAAATATAACAGTCTTGGAAGAACTCATTTAATAAAATGACAAACAGAATACAATAAACAAAACAAAGCAACTAAATATTATTTATAACTTGTTTCCATCTGTATCTATCCCTATCTATTTATCTATCTATATAGGGATAGATGCAGTCAGATAACTGGAAATAAATAGCCCAAGATAGAAAAAAATGGAATAGTTTAATTTAGGCGACAAAATGTCTGTAATGGCAACAGAATGAAAATGAAATGTCAAAAAAATAAAATAAAATAAATAAATGGAATAGTTATTTATCATTTTTTTATAAGCTTAAACCATATTTGTTTATATGAATACAGTTAAACAGATTTTAAATTAAACGCTTTAAAATGCAAAATCTCCCCGCCAGCCAGATGCTCGACGAGATTAAGGGACGGACTTGATAAACGATGGCCACATTCGTGAAAGTTTTGAGAGCATTAAGGGCTGCATTACCTGCGGACGGATCCTTAGGCGGTTTTTGGCCCCTGTGGTCTCACTCCCTGAATAAGTTATCCGTCTCCCTCGCTAGCTCCCTGTGCAGGTCTCATGCATAGACATAGACATATCACGTATACATGGCAGCTCTCTAGCTCTCTTGTGCTCTCTGCTTGTTCAATTAGTGAACAGTTTGGTAATTGTTTACCCGAATGGAGATCTACGGTTTCACCTTTGGTGCAAGCTCATGTTCAATCTAAACTAGAGATGAGCGAAGCTATTAATTTTATGTAACAATGTATGTTATTTCACCTGTTATTTTATAAAATGTTTGACAACAGAGAGCATAAAAGAGGTGTATCTCATTACAAATTGCGTACTTAACAATTTTTATTATTATTTCTATATTTAAAAAGATATAAAAGCAAATTTGTTTTTCAAATAAAAATCTTAAATGCTTCCGAAGAAGTTAATTTTTTCAGTTATATATATAATTTTTTTTTTTTGTTTGCATTGGACAAATTCAAAACATCTTGGCTCCAAGTAGTTTTAGATAATTCATTTTTTTTTTTTATTAGCTACATTCCATATATTTTAAATAAAGATACTCACAATTTACCAAAAGAGAGTATTTTACGTTTAGCTGTTTTTTCTTTAGCTTCAAATATTCATCAGCGTAGGTCGACAGACTGTTAACAATCAGCAGTGTTCTGATGAAAATAATGGAATTGACCTGTGAGATACGGGAAAGGATAGAACCCAACAGTATTTCTTTTCAGGCTTGATTTTGATTACTTTGATTTGCTAAGAAAGGAGGTCTCTCATCCGTCACCTTTTTATTCTTTTCTTCGTATTGATGGGCATTAATTTTAAACCTAACAGACTGATAGTACTCCTTTTAGGAATTACAAAAATGTTCGTCTGCCAGCTCAGACAGGTCGATTTCAGGTTTTAGAGGCATTCGAATCCAACAAAAACTTTTAAAATTTTGGAACATTTTAAGAAAATTTTCTCTTCGTTGACTTTGTACGCGCGTTTTGTGAATCAACGAATTCAAATGTTTTGCATAAGGATTCAAATATTTCAGAAAATAAAAATCGGACATTCATACTAAAGAAAGTGGAAATGTTTCACCCTTTTTTTAATGAGCTATTTTTCGAAATTTTGTCTTCACCTGGCACCGCGTTAGAGAGATGAAAAGGGAAAAAATAGTTTCTAAAACCAACTTAGTTTAGTGAAGATATGGATTAAAATATCTTAGAAACTAAAAATCTATCAGCCTTATCAATTTATCAGTACAATGGCTCCCTACGTTCGATGAAAATCTTCTCTTTCAATAAAAAACAAAATGATTTTATTTAAATCGGTTATACGTCCTTTAATAACATATGCTTGTGACATATGTTACTCAAACTATAAAAATGAGAATCATAAAGGATTATGTTTGACAATGACCAGATACACAAGAATAGCCAACATTCTTGACGATTTGGAATTTCTTAAACAATTTATACTCCCAAACCGAAAAAAAAAATCCACAAATACTTCTATAAACCTCTTAATTAAGACAATAGGCTTAACAACAGGTTGTAATTTTAAAATACCTTTAGTGTGAAATGTACCAAAACATGACCGCTTTTTATGTACATTTTGTAAATTGCAAATTAATTTAAATAAACTTCTTATTATTATTATATTATATATTATTAAATGGAAACAAAAAAAATGTTCTTCGACTTTATCAGATTTTTACTGATCGTATTTTTGTATTTCGTAATTTTCGTTAATTATTTTAATGATATAAATACAAAACAATTCGGACTTATTTTATCTCTAAACATGTTTCCTAGAGAACTCAAAAAAATATAAATTCAATTTCATGACGGTGATATCGATCCAGGCAATTTTGGAACCGTTATCCTCACTCCTCGAGGCTTCGTGATTAGATTTTTGCAAATTTGGGGCCTGCTTTATCAAGTTGTAAGATAAATTCGTTGGCAGTAAATGGAGCAAAGGGGATCAGGGAATGTAATACAGTTTGCCCAATGTATCCTCGTATTCTGGCCCACTCCATTCTACTTTACTCGAATACAATTCGTTCCAGACAAACTACATTTTTTTTTTTACTTTAACGATATATTTGTTGTTATCACAAGTTACATTAAAAGTCTATAAAAAAAAAAAAAAAGATTGAATAAATTTACATTAAAAATTAGTTCTGTTTTCAGAACTTTAAAAAAAAATATTAAAAATATAGTTGACGTTTATGTTTTCAATATTTTTTTATATTTTTTTATACAATATATCATATTAGTGAAAATCTATGCAAGTCAATGAACTGAAGACGTTATCGATTTTTTTTTATTAAGAATCTTGTATTTATATACTGTGATAAATATTTTAAGATTCGCTCAACATCATTCATATATAGTGTTGGTCTCGTCTAATAACTACTTTGACCATGTTATTATTTATACTTATACATTTATATTTATATATTATATTTAACTTTTGTTTGTTTGTAATAAATTATATTATATTGCATTATATGTACTTTCCTTTGAATATGATTTGGTATTTTTTTATAGTTATAAGTTATGGGTTAGGAAAGTAAAAAATTAATATGTTATCATATTTTTTAAAAATTATTTTTTTAAATTTATTATTTTAGTTATATGTTTCCTAGATTTAGCTTCCTTCAAGTCATAATATTTTTCCCTCTTTATTTTCAGTTATGATAGAAATATTGAATACTTTATTTTTTTTTCTTTCATAAATTATATATACAGTTGTCTAATAGTTCATAAAAATGTATGCACTTTTATATATTTTTCGTAAAAGTTATTGTGTACCTTAAATTATACTTGTTTTATGGTTGGAAAGCTAGTTAGGATTGCAGTAAAACTGAGAAACACCAATGAAAATAAAAATATTTTATGTTGTACTGACGTTTCGGCCTAATTTTTAGGACAGATAAAAGACTAGATAACATATTTAATTTTTTTTTATAAAAGTATAATAAATCAAAATATATGTTATCTGTTAATATATAAATTGTAACAAGCGAATAAAAGTAATATTTGTAAGATAAATTAAAATACTGTAATTAGTGATCAGAGCTACAAATAAATATAAAATATTCTTATAATTAGTACATTTTAAAAAAATTAATTAAAAGAGGATAATGGACCGAGTGATGTAATATGAAAAAAATCCATCAATTAGAATAATATCGACAGCCACACTGCAAAATCTTGTAAGGAAAATTTCTTTGGAAAATAAGGGTTTGAGCTTTTCTCATCAAAGATTTTGTTCTGTCGCATATCCCACAAAGACAAATGTACGATGTTTTAATTTTTCTTTATGGCCTTTTTTAAACGTTAAAAACGAAATTTTCATATACTGCTCCAAAACGGTGCTCAGCTATCCCTACAGTGGGAGAGAAAAAACTGAATAACCGATGTGATCAAATACTCGCTTTCCAGTGAAATGTTTTACAAATTTTCATTCGAAGTATCGTTTCTCTATATTTATGTCTGTATGGAAACTGACTTTGTTTCTGTCATGATTCGATCATTATTAATAATGTTATGGGCATTGTTACAATACATTTAATGGTTTTTTCCTAATACCATTTTATCAAAATAACTAAAAATTTATAAGTTAAAAGGAATGGCTCTAAAAGATTATTTGGCAGAAATAAGATAAGAAAATTTACCAAGTATATTAAATCTTTGTCTTAGGCCTTCAAACATTTTTTTTATTATTATTTTATTGAGTATTACAAAAAAATTACACAGTTTTTTTCGTATCCTGAAAGGTTTAGTTTTTGTTCTTACAGTCTTTTGCAGTGTGGCTGTCTATATTTACCTTAATAGTGACAATAAAATGAATAAATTTAGAAAATTGATCTTATTTAAAGAAATTATAACATTGTGGTAATAAAGTAATAAAATGAACGGTAATGAAGTAATGAATTAAACAAAATATTAAATAATCAAATAAAATGGAATATTAAGTAACATAAATAATTCGAAGAAATAAGTATCGATTAAAAATAAATAAAATGTGATAATTTCCATAAATTGAAAAAACAACATAAAAAATATTATTTTATTAGTTGTGTTTCTCTCTGCGACTGCAAATCTCAACTGACTTACTTCTACACTCAATTTACTTCTTGATGCAATTAGCTAAAAAAAAAAAAAAAAAAAATTAAAATATAAGGCGTGCAGCTAATGAACAAATCTCTTACATAATTTTACTCAAAGTACAGTAAAATTAAATTAACACAGGCGACATCGGAATCATAACTAATTTTTAATAAAAAAAATACATATTTTAATATATTCATGATTATTTTTAAAGACTTTACCTGTTGCACTAAATCTGATTTTGACGAACATTAATCGTATGATAATTTATTACCGAGACTAAGCGGAAGAGGTTGTTTTTTATGCTAAACAGTTTTGAAAAGATGAGCTGTAATCTTTAAAGCATTACAGAGGTTTCTTATCTTTACAAGGCACCGCCAGGCCCTGCTCTGTAAGGAGATAGCAGGCTTCTGTAATGTTTTTGAAATTATCATTCACCTGTATCAAGTTCACCTCCACATGCATATTCAACCATACATGTAATATACACGCACATGAAATTAACCTAAATTTATCTTAGATATATAATCTGACATAGCTGTCACATAAACAATAGAACTCCGCTATGATAGATTAAAACCACCTCTTGTTATGTTTACATGCAGTTGCATATATTATTTCCATACAGGTTTTGAACAGCTGATCGAATATCTTTGAGAATTAGTGTACTGAAATATCATTAGAGAAATTTTATATTGTATATTTGATAATAAATTCATATTTTGATAGTTTAAAAAAAAATATATTTTTTTCTATTTTCATTACTTATTGCCAGCCTTCTTCATCTCTGCCTTTCTTGGGCTATTTCTTTCCAGTTATCGGCATGCAAGACTATTTATTGTATCTCTATGGATTACGTCAGTTCATCTGGTTTTTGACGTTACAAGTGTTCTTTTGTCCACTATTAAGCCATTAATTGTTGTTTAGAACATAGGCGCCGAATTTTGATTGAGGAAGCGATGGATTAAAAAAAAAAAATAGCGTGAGGTTTTTTTTTATGTGTAAAAATCCAACATAATAATTGTGAAACAAACAAATATAATATTAAATATTTAAACTTTTTTTGTTTTTATGATTGTTTAGTTTATTTATGTATTATAAATATGGATTTTTTTTGGTTAATATATTCATTTAAAAATATATATATATATATATATATATATATATATATAAAAATACAGTTGAATATATAAGGTATTTGTTTAAATTAAACACAGGGAGTAGAAAAGCAGCCATAACAGCCATAGCAGCCATAAGCTCCATAACATTGGAGTATTTATAGAACTTTTCAGCTAAAAATGAAATATGAAAAAAATATTTTTGATTTTTCAGTGTATATTTTTCATTTAAGTCTATTAGTAATATTGCAACTGGATAAGTATCTGTTTTATTCAAATTTGCTTAGCCAAATTATTTTAGTCAAATTTCCGATGTGTGGTTTTCGGCTGAGATTCAGAGCCCCCTGAGTCCGAAAAACTGATTGTCAGCCATTGGTCTCTCAGTCTGTCTGTGCCAAGATTAGCTCGGGAACTAGTCGACCGATTTTGTTGCTTCTTTTTTTATTGTGTAGGATTTTGACTACTGATGCCTGTGAAACAAATAGAGTGTTCCCTGCGCAATAGCGACTGCGCAATAAGTGAAAACATACTTTTGTATAGACTGTAGCGCAAAAACGGCTCTAACTATTTTAAAGAAACTTTTCTATAATTTTCTAATTTATGTCCGTTCAATTTTCGTACACGTACTAAATTGCCGAGAAGATTCAGGAAAAAGTGTTATAAATAAAAGAATTATGGGCCCTGATTCGCTAAGTATATATTCTATGATAAAATTTGTAAGGAACTTTTGAAAGGTAATTAAATTACCTACAAGATAAAAGAAAAAAAAAATCACCGGAATCTAACCACTATTAGCGATGATTCGTATAAAGTATTCTATTTTATACATATGGTTTAATGTATTATTTTTCTACCTATACTAGGTAAAGAAAGCATTGCGATTGAGTCAAATTTCGGAACTGCTGTTTTCGACGGATCTGTTTCAGAGCCCTTTGAGTATAATCTCTACAAATTTATATAAAAATTTTTCATTTCGGACAACTATTAACGAATTTACAGCTATTTAATTTTGTATGTCATATTATGAGTTCAAATTCCGGTACCAGCAGGGGGTGAATGAGAGTGAAAAAAGTAAAGTAAGTGAAAGTAAAAAAAAAACATGATGGCCGCGTCACACAAGTTATAATATTTCCTCTAATTTTAAAAGAAAATATCGTTTGAAAAAAATTGCCTATTAGAAAAAGTTTTTGATTAGCAATATTAGACTGAATTTTTTTTGTTTCTTAATGTGTATATTTAAAGGATATAAAATCTTTTCTGAAGTAGGTAGGAAACTGGTGTGAGTTCACTTGTATGCAATGGGCAAAGATTATTGAATTTGCGATAATCTCTCGCTGTTCGATAACGAAGACTTGTTTGCTGCTTCTTTATTGGAAGTTGCTACTCATGTATTCTATTAAATCATACATATGATTACATGCTTCATATGTAGTGGTGTTGGCCTATAGTGCCTGAAATACATTTACATAACTGCCCACAAAAATCAATGAAAAATAATTTTTCGTTTCTGTTTTCAGATCTTCATCATACTTAAGATCTGCTCTCAGCCTTCCAACAAGCTCCAACATAACATCAAGGTACGTTTATAAATAGTTAATTTATATATATTTTTTTTAACCATATGCTAACATTCCGATCCTATGCGTCACACTCCCATGACCTCAGTTAGTTGTTAACTAAAATAAGACGTCAATTGGTAGGTGGGTCGCTAGTCAAGGCTTGTGTAGCCATAGCGACCAGAACTGATTTAGTAGAACAAATGATCATTTTTAATTATAATGTAAAATTTATATTATGTATTTTCAGAAAGGTACCACTCATAATGTTAATTACTGTTTATAGTTTATTTATTAATCTGATATGACTGTTAAAAGTCTTATAAAATCATCAGTTTTTGTATAAGTAATATGTATTGAAATTTACAATTGTACTAACCAAAAATAAAAGTAAATTTGCATTGGCTATAAACATGAAAAGAAACTACCCATTGGTAACATCCCAATTAAAGTTCTATATTAGATGGTATAGAGACTGCCTTTTATTTTTTTATTAAACTGGAATATTGTTTAATTGAATAAAGCGTTAAAAAAAGAAGAAAATATTGAAGCATTTGAATTTAGAGAAATCATTCATCATTGTTGAGATTTTAGGATCTCTTGCTTATTCTATAGATCTACTTTCCTTTTATTTATTTATTTTTTTGTTATATTTTTTGTCCAACCCTTCCATGCCTTTTAGTGTATACGCGGTTTCCCGGGGCAGAGAAGAGGGTGAGGGATTAATGCCAGAGTTAAAAGTATCCCTCGGCACCGGGACGCGAACTCGTAACTATTTATGTCAAATTATCTCGTATATGAGATCAGCCACTGTATATATACTTACAGCATTTCTTTTATATTTCTCATATAATAGAAATCTCCTAAATATACTTATACCTTTCGGAAGAATAAGATAATATTGTATTCCGTATATAAGTAGAGTATTTTATTTATATCTATTTAAAAAAAAAAAAGTGGTTTTAGGAGATTTTTGTCTAGAGTTTATTTTTTTTTTTTAGAATGGATTGATTTAAATTTTTTTTAGGAAACGAACTAGAAAACAAAATAATGTAATGTGAAAACAAAATATTTTTAACGCCATGTTTTACCTCTCGAGACAGTACGAGTATGAACCCAATTAAAATTATTATACGAGGATTATTTAAGTGAATATTTATATCCAGAGAACGATCACTGTAAGTCGGATTCTTTGGATGATCTTACATAAGAATCGATACCTAACTCGATTTCCGAAAAAATTTATTAGAGTTCGATTTGAAAATAAGCGAATCATTTATAATATTATATAATCATTGGGATAATAGCAGTCTGTGATACAAACCTCTTTCTATTGAATTATTTACATCCGCCTGAAACCTTTTAAATAGTTTCATCTCATCGAAACCTACAACTATTTTAGTTACGAAAACTCTTAGAATTGGGGTGTTTTCAATTTGGAGGGGGGCAATCTTTGTCTATTTAATTAGGTACTAAAAACTCGTAAATACCCATTTCCTTTCTACTTGGATCGTAAGATAATTGATCACAAAATCGACAAAAAATGTTGCGCCGTTTGTCCTATATAACCTCGTTATTTTGACAATTTTGGGGAGTACGTTAGGCCATACAGCATAATATTTTTGAAGGCCACCTTTTTTTCTCGATTTTATGAGCAAGTTATCTTACGATACAAGTAAAAAGGAAATGGGCATTTACGAGTTTTTAGTACCTAATTAAATAGACAAAATTTTAATAGACAAAAACCACACCCCCCCTCCCCTTCAGATTTAAAACGACCCAATTCCAACAATTTTCGTAAATAAAATAGTTGTAGGTTAAGATGAGATGAAACGGTTTACGAAGTTTCAGGCGGATGTTAATAATTCGATAAACAGGGGTCTGTACCACTGACTATAGATGATACAGTTTGTCTGTCAATGTTTGCTAATTTTTGCCAATAGCCTTGAGGGTGTTATTCAATTGACGCTCATTGCGAGGTGCTGTGAACTTCTCCTCCACTGCACTCACTTCCAATCGCTGATTCACTTGCGCATATAAACGCCACTTACTGATAGAGACGAGACAGAACGCTGATTAACGAGCCCGGAGATTTAACGAGATAATTACTCAATCAGGGGGCTGTATAACCAGGCAATTATCTACATCAGCACCTCGTGCCGATCGGGACTCCGATGAGTGATGGGCCGATGCTCGGTAATACGACGCCGGGGAAACGGGCAGGAAACCGCAATTGAAGCGATGCGCTCAGAGGCCATTTCCAGGACCCCCAACATCATCATAGTCGGTAGGGTCTTTTTTGTTTTATTTTTTGTTGGCCCCAGCTCTCGGTGCATTTGCGGTCTACCCGAGCCAATATCACAATTGTTTGGAAAACTACTCATTTCCATGCCTGGTCCGGCGGCTGTTACGACTGCGATGCACGAAGTGTACCCCTTATAACTACGAATTAATTATATAACTGGTATTGTATCAAGATATAACTATTTTTCCTCTTTTGTCTTATCTTCAGTGAAAAAAAAATGTGGTACGGTACATGGTGCGGTACCCACTGACACGACTTTCCTACCTATTTCAGAAAAGTTTTTATATCTTTGCAAATGTCCATCAAGAAACAAATAAAAAATCGAATCAGATTTATTTTCCTAAAAAATTATCAAAGGAAAGATTTGAGTACGATTTATTTGATAAACTAAATTTCAAATACTCTCTAATATTGCTGATCAAAAACTTTTTGACATAGCCTAATTTTGTCAAACAATAATTTCTGTAAAAGTAGAGGAAATAGTGAAGCTTGTGTGATGCGGGCAACAGATTTTCTTACTTTCACTTAGTTATCTTTTTTCTCTCATTCACCCTTTTCTGACACTAGGATATGAACCTGTAATCTTACATTAGAAATTGAATAGCTGTAAGTTCGTTAATAGTTGTCCGAAATGAACGATTTTTATATAGTTTTCTAGGGAAATTCATCATACAGGCTAAACGGTCAGACAGACAGACCAATGGCTAAAAATGTGTTTTTCGGACTCAGGGAGCTCTGAAACGTATAGATCCGTCGAACAGTGCACATCGAAAATTTGACCCGATCGCAATACTTTCCTTACCTATTATAGGTTGGAAAGTAAAAAACCTTTACTACTAAAACCCGTCTAGGATTTTGGGTTGAGTACTTTGTTAGGAAGTATTTCCAGGACAACAGCAGGGAGGTCATTGGGCCAGGATTGCGCTCAAACATCGGATTTCCACCCTTAATTAATCATTTAATTAATAGTATCCCTTTTCATAATGGTTGGGTGTACCTCATGAGGATCTTCCGACCCCAGGATCGATCCACTGCTTATAAAAAATTACTTAACCTTATCGGGCCACCTTATTAGTGTCTAACTCACTGAGCTACTCCGTTATAAAAATGTTCGGTACTGAATATTGTAACAATAAATTGGTCTTGGTATATCCAAATTGGTCTCAGTAAGGTGTTGTAGATCAGTAGTTTAGTGAGGATCCGTAGTCTAAAAGAAGTGAGAGTTGGCCATATCGTTGAGTAAGTTCTTGTCTTTTTAATTTTGTATGTATGTTCTAAGTAAGTCTTTTGTTAAAGTAGAGTTCGAGGTACCGTACGTAGTTCTTTAAAGGCACTGGATAATTGTCATAGTTATGGGTGGGCATGAGGCTTCCTTAAGAGAGAAACTAACGTGGGTAGATTTGCAACTTTTTATTTTAATTTTCTATTTTCCCAACCACTTTTCAAGATATTAACGGTGGTTTTGAAGGGTAATTGATGCGATGGTAGGATTTTTTGGTGAAGAAATAATTGCAGTGTCGTCAGCGAAGCAATAGATGGTAGTGCTAGGGTGCTCAGGGAAATCAGACCTATAATGTATTATTGATATAATTCCAGATGTTGAAAAGAGAGAAAAATTTCTCAGAAATATGCAAATATAAGCATAAAGAAAACAATATAAATTACGAATATTTATTTTATTTTATAGTTTATATAAAATTTTTTTTTTTTATTTTACCTATGGGCAATGAACTTACTCTATAAGATAATAAATATGTTTTTCATTTAGTTAGGCCATTCCTCGCTTGTATAAAATTATTTAGCTATTAAAATACATAAAAGTGCTATTTTTTTTTTTCATTTTTTTTTATTTCGATGCTATCTATTATATAATAAAACCCACTAGGTATATGTAATAGTTTGCTGTAGTCAACAGGAATATTTAACTAAATCTATTATGGACTAGTGAAACGAAGACCTAGAAGGCTAGATGTTTAAATTAAATTAGGATGAAGGTCGACGAGCCATGCTAACTAGACACATCTAAAATTAGTCGATCTAGCCGTTTCTTTTCGAGGCAATTTTTCTATGAATTCTTTCAATAATGGGCGTTATTAGGATTTTCGTTAGAAGAGTCAAGCTTAATTTTTTCTTCCTTCCACACAATTAATACATTTCAATATTTTATATCAGTTGTTATGTATTATATGTCAGCATCATATAAATATTATCTCTTGACATGACACCGAAAATAATTAAAAAGTTGAAAGAAATATTTTATTTAAGTATAAAAATAAAATAAATATTTGCTTCTCTCGAGTATCGCTCTTAAATAGGAATTGATTTTACCTAGAATATGTATATCGTTTTTGTGATTTTCGAACTGGCCATCAAATTGTATACAATCCCTATTATATATCATAATTTTGTATATTTTAATATTTACCGTGAGTGCACAATATTTTAATTTGAAAAGATTCATTGAAGTACTTAGTTTTTTTATGAAATGTTACTAAACGTAAATCTTGTTCAATATAACCGTATATAAAGAAAATCTAGTTTCAAAAACGAAAAAAAAAATAGTTAAAAAGGACCAAACAAAAAATTTATTAGTAACAACCAAGGGAAGATGGGAAAGTTGCTTCAAAACGTAAGATTTTTTGTTTTAAATAATAAATTATTTGTTTGAATTACCATTGCCAAAAAATGTTATTAAATTATAAATAGCTTCCTATAATATAGAAGATATTTTTTTTTTCAATTTTTACTTTATTGCGTATTATTAAAAAAGGGCCTCCTACAAACTAATTTCATAATTTTTTACTATAAGCCGACTGATGTTTTCGACTATTGCAGCACTTACTAGACAAACGCTCTAAGCTTTCAATCAATTACAAACGACTCATATATATGACAATAATAAGACCTATTTGGCAATTGTTCCATGTTTCCGATAGGCCCATCCAGATACCTATCCTTCCATAACAAACTGCAGAACCATCCGAATCCTCTCGTTTCAAACCTTGCTTCCTCCTCGATCCCTGATAATCCTCCGAGGCGTCTGAAAAGAAGATGGCCTCGGGACCTTCTAGTAAAGAACTTTAATTTGAGTTCTACCAATGGGTAGTTTCTCTTTATGTTTGTTCATGTCATGTTACCAATGTCACATTTACTTATTGTATTTTCTATGTAATACAGTGGTAAATTTTATTAAAATAATTTTTTAAATATTAATTTTAATTTTATATGAAAATTTTGAATTGTTAACATCACAGGTATATCATCTTAACCACTAATACGACCGATAAGAAGCAATAATCGTAACAATAATACGTCCATTTATGATAAAGAAAAACATATAAATTTATTTGAAATCATTACTCCTAACTCCCAAAAAAGAATAATCAAATAATTTTTCAACTTTTTGTTTAGATTTTTGGGTTATCCGATCGGAAATAATAAACCACCTTTTATGATTTTCATATTTTTATTTTTTCGGAATTTCGAAACATTGAGAATAGAGTATGTTTTACAGATTTATTTCTCTTTTATAGCATTTTCAACTTCTGATTTTTTTTTATTGGTAAAGATTTTAAGTTTTGATATTATTGTGGTAATAATTATTTATATTTAATTTTAATTTGAACTCAGACAATGTTAAATCCTTTTTCTGTTATTAATTTTTTTTTGCTAATAAATTTATCTTCCTTAGCATTTAATACTCCTTTAATAAAAAATAAATAAATAAACTTTATACGTCGAACTGTTAGACTACGATAGACATAGACACATTACATATACGAGCCTAGCTTGCTACCCACATAAAGGCAGACACTTTGCATATCACAGAATTCTTCATGGCCAGTAAAAGTGTTACTTGGTCGTGGCATACTTTTAAGAGATAAATGCTTTTATTAAAGTGTTGAGGTTGTTAGAAGTACATACTATCTATCAAATATTTATTTGAAATTATTTTGATGTTTATCATGATGTCTCAAGGATATTTTTGAAAGTAATACTGGAATAAATTTCTTTGAAAATGCTTTTAATGATTTTAATTAGGCGATTTCAGAAAAAAAACTCTTTTTTTTTTATATAAAGTATTAAGTGGTTTCTTACCATACAAGCAAAATTATTTCCTATACGTTTGAGGATAGTTAGAGACTAGTTTGAAAATTGTTTCCATATCAAAATTATTTTATTTGAATGAAGTGTTTAGCATATATTTTATTTAATGTAATTTCCTAAATATGTGTGTCGTACTTCCCCCAAACGTTGCCTAGCTTTTTTTACTTTGGCAAAATTTAACTCTGGCATCCTCTCTTTAGAGGCCCTTTCCTCTGCCCAGGGATAAATCTCGTATAGTGTAGCCAAAAAGACGGAATAGGGGAAATATATATATATATATATATATATATATATATATATATATATATATATATATATATATATATATATATATATATATATATATATATATATATATATATACATATATATATATTCTGTTAACGCCAATCAAAGTATTTCGCTATCTATTTTTGTGTCCTCGCAGGGAGAAGTAAACCATTTTTAACCTTTCTATGTAAACTTTAAAGAAATCCTATAACAATTTTACGATATGATGTGATTTCGGAGATGCCTGAGATATATATATTTCCGATACTTTTCGGTTCCTTGGGCTTTATCTTTGGATGAAATATGCTGAAATTTTGTTTATAGAATTCTTTTGTATTCCTTAATGTTTTATAAATGTCCTTTGTGTTTTATATATATGTCCTTATGTTATAAAGTTAGGGAGTTGACGTTTTGTATGTAAATTTGGTTGGTGTTTGAAAATTGTCATTTGGATTTCTCATCATATTTCTACCACTCCCGCAATTATTCACATTTTTTTTTTTTGTGGTGCTTAAGGTTCTTCGTACCCCCTATATTCGTACTCTTCTAATTGGATAAAAGGATTTAAAAATTTAAGAGCCATTGGATTTAGAAACGTTTCTTTTCAGGGTCTCAACTATTTTGTTCCATCTCCGCCAATTAGATAAATTAAATTCTGAAAAAAAATATAAAATGTTTCTAGCAATATATGATTAAAGAAATTTAAATGAAGTCTAGAAATATATTTCATTTCCATTATATAACCTATTTCTTTTTTTATTCACATTAATTAACTCCTGACAACGGTATTTTGTAGACAATCAGTAAATTAATTTATATAGCGGCACTTATAAAACATTTAAATTTCATATTTATTTTATAAACGAAATTGAGAGAAAAATATGAAATAAAAAATTAAACATAACCTTATTAATGTTGCTGTTTTTTTTGTTTTTTGTCTTTTTAATCAATGACTTGGATATAAGATCACCGGTTTTTAATCATTTTCTGTTCGCTAACCGGTGGCTAATTGCATTGTTGTTTTCCGAGGACAGTTAATAACCATTTAGCCGCCCTAGGTGTCGTCAAAGGCGATAAAGGGAAGTAATATGTAGAGTTAATCTCAGCTCCGTGGATTAGGGTGGCTAATCCTGGAATGACAGGGCCGATACTGTAAATTGCAGAGCCCGGGGCCTCCAAATCCACGGATCGGAAATTCATTGACTGGAGGAGGCGACCTGGACCAATGCCAACCTGACCCGATTTTGTATCAACCTGATCCAGCCACAACCTAGCACCTGGGCTGTCTGATATCACGGTTCCTAAATTAGTTAAGAAGCGACAAAGTGACGTCTATAGATATTAGTTCCATTGCTTAAAGTAGTCTATTCAATATGAAAAATTACCTAAAACCACTTTTTCATAATATAATAGCTAATGAAACATTTAAAATAAAATAATTTTATTTTATATATATATATATAAACTTAATGATCAGATTAGATTACCCATAAAACAACAGAGATAAGAAGAAGTTCTTTTTGAATTTAAAAAAAAATTGGATAAGATAGGCATCGTTGTGAGATTTAGTGACTAAAAAAGGATCGTCTGTTGCTCTAGTGCCCTCCATCAGTCTCCACTGGCTTGCAATACCAGTGACGCGGCTGGGAGAGAAGCACTGGGATCTCCTGGGGTCCTGCCTTGGCTTCCACATTTGGGGAACAAAGCATGACTCGGAATCCCCGGGGTGAATGTAAATATTATATATAGGTGTGAATGTGTTTTATATATTTTAATTTCATTTAGTTTCCCTCAAAACATTTTTTATTTTTACATATGTATTTTCTTATTTTATTTTCTACAATTCTTTTTCTTTTATCTCTATTTTAGTTATCATTTGTATGTATATATTGTTTGAATGTTTAATGTAGCCCTAATAATAATGCCCTCCAATACGGCAGAATGTCTTAATTTTCAAATGAAAAAAAAAAAAAAAAAACGATATGAATAAATATGTAGAAAAACAGATGGAATCGAATTTATAAAATAACCAATATAAATTGTATGTGTGCATTTTTAAGCTACTATTTATATACTTATATACTATATATTTTTTTAGTTGGTATATTATTAGGTGTATATAACTATTAGGTTTGTATTACTATTATATTATGTGTACTTTCTATCATTTTATCTTAGATTATCGGTTATTTATTTATAAAATGTTTAAGGCTTTTTGACCACCTGGGTTATTGTCTTCATAGGTTAGAGTTATTAAGTCGACTGCTACTAATATTCAATTTAGAAAACTAAAGATAATAAAATAAAAACGTAAAAAAAGGGTCTTGGGCTCAGTACAATATTAGGAAGTACTGTTACAAGGCCAAAGGTTGTTCAGGGAGGTGATTGTGATCATCCTCAACCGTCAGCTTTTTTCCCTTAATTAATTATTTAATTAAGACTACCCACTTTATAGAGACTGGGTGTGCTTCAAGAGGGTCTCCCGACCCCAGGTACAATCCACGACTAATGAAAAATATTAATTCATCAGCCGGATTCGAATCTAGGACCTTGAGTTCTGAAAGTCAGTGCCCACCCACTAAAGATAACAAAAAGAATTTTACAACTGTTTGCCATAAATTTATGAAGTTAAAAAACACTCCCCATTAAATATTTATACTTATAACAATTAAATAATAAAGTTAGGAAAGTTAAAATACAATTTTGATAGAAATTTGAAGTTATGGATATAATATCAGGTGACCTCATATTTTCTTTTTCATTTATTTCGTAAATAACCCTCAACTTAATTAATTTAGACTTATAACTTATTAAACGTAGATTTTGTTTCTAAAAGTTGGCTGTTGATACTATAATCGGAATTTTATAAATAAAAAGTAGTCAATAATTAATGATTTTTTTTTTTTTTAAATTTTTCCTTAGTTTAGCGGTTTAAGGGTCAGTTGCTCAAACACTGTAAAGCTTAGATTAAATGCTATCTAAGATTGAACCAAGTTTCACCCTTCGTTTAAACGAAGCTCAGCTTCGCAATCGAGTTTGATTTTGATCCGTAGACCGTGGGCGTTTAAGCTTTTCTTCGAAGGAAAAACTTAGTTACCTAGGGTTACCATTGGCAACTATAATAATCTGCTACGGTGTTTTTTCTGCATCGATTGTGTCAATCATTTTTGTTTATCTTTCCTCTTGCAAAAATGGATATTACAGATTTTGACATCACATATGGCGAGGATTTTCTCGATTTAATTGCACTTTTACTAATGGATAAAAAGGTATATCATCCCCGGATGAATCAGTTTGTCCATTGTCCTGATGACGAATTTTCTGATAGATTTAGATAGATATTTCTTTATATGGCTTACACAAATTAATTTAACTTTGACTTTCGTTAACGATAACAACCACTTGACATTGAGAAGCTCATACAACAAAGAACTGTAAAAAAAAACCTATTAGTAACCTCCTACTTCTTTTCTACATCTCGGTTTTATCAAATTTTTATCAGTAACCGAAAGTGATGGGTGATAACAGAGCTAAGCTGTGACTGGTAGATTAAGCTCAGATACTTGAATCTTGGTTAAAACCGTGAATTGTGCAACTGGCTCTAAAAGTCCTCTTTGAATGGTTTTGAAAATGACACACTGTACTTTTATTTGAAGTAATCTTTGTCTAGTTTAATGTGATGCAAATATTAGTAACTTAAATTAAATATTTTTTCTAGTTATCGCTTCCTATTAAGAAAAAACGTGTTACTTAAAAAAACCCAAATTTAAATTTCCTTCTTTTCGGCGGAAAATTGTTTTATAAACTTTTTTTTTTAGCTCTTGAGGTTTGATTTTTAAATAATTCCCTTTACTTAAGGGGATTATATTTCTGTAGTATATTTTAACAATTTTTTCACCCTAATGATGACCAAAATTCTTGGGTCAATATTTGGCAAGCCTAATAAAACATTAGTAGGTTGCAAATCCTGATTTTTTTTTTTATCTAAATTTTAATCATCCATGATTTAAAAAAAGATTGTTATTTTCATTGAACTTGTAGAACTTTTTTCTGCCTTAATCTATTTTCATCTATGCCTATCTTGGACTACTTCTTACCAGTTGTCTGTATCCACCTCTGCAGCATCTTTGTTGATACAATCTATAAATTTAGTTTTTGGTTTCTTGCTTACTATCGAGGCATTTATTTTTGTGTAAAGGATTTCACATAAATTACCCACCTTAACCTCCTTGCCTTCATTTCATGATTGATTGGACTTTGCAAGCACTTTGTATTGGTCTCTCTCTCTAATTCCAGATAGCTCCGGTTATCATGCTGAGGATTATCCTTTTAAAACTCTCAATAGCTATAAAAATAGTTATGGTTGTTATATCTGTAAGAACATATATCTCCTTTATTAAAAAAATCTTCATCCCGAAAGCCCTCCCGCCGATTGAATCCGCTACTGGGACTTATATTTTAATAAAAAGACGTATAAATATCGCACTGATAAAAGAAACACTTTTTATGTGCGATATTTTTTTTTTTTATGATAACATTTTTGGATGAATATTACATCCATATTTTATCGTTTAAAAACAAAAGCTTCGAGTTTAAAATAATCCCGTTTCGCACTGCTATTTCCCCCCTGCATCAGATTTCCATAATCCGATGAAAATACAGAAAAGCGTATTCACAATTTGAATGAAACAGAAGCGCAACTGAAATAGAATCCGATGGAGTGAGCTGGGGGATCAACTGCCAATAATATTCCCACCATTTCCATTTAAATCTTGAAATTCACTGCGGATGTTTTTGTTCGTTTAAAAAAAAAAAAAGGATATATTTTTAAATGTTGATGATATAAAGTACAACAGCTTATATTTCAAAATGACAGCTGTTTTCATTTTTGAAGTTATATTTTATAATGAAATACATTAAAACAATCGTCTCTGGCCATAAGTAGTATGACCAGATTAACAATAACAGTTAATATAATTCCAATGTCATACGTTAGATATGAAATAAGGAATACATAAAAATATAAAATATAATATAAGTCACTTGTACCACAAAGAAAATAAAATTTTCCTTTAAACTTTACTTAATTATAAGAATATGAACATATATGAATATAACAAACAAGAAGATATAAAAAAAGCAAAATAATTAAAATGAATAACTTAACCGAAGTCCAGTCCAGCAGCAGATATAATTGGCTATTATATCTTGGTTTACGGGAGTTGCAAAGCAATTTGGACACCAATCTCTCTTCTCCGACGTCTAGATGATAGAGGATGACCGTGGAAGTGAGGATATCCAAAACCCTGGTAGACTAGTTCCAAAATGCGTGATATCTCCGGTACTAAAAATAATTAAATATATCTCTATAATTTACCCTTTTGTAAATAATTGGAGTATTAAATAAAAATGAATCCTCACCAATACGACAGAAAGTTTTTTCTTGGACTTTTCAAGCAATTTTATTAGGTATTTCCAAGTCGCATTAACAGCATTATAAAACAAGTACGCTATCCAAGTGACTCTTTACAATCACCTGTTTCATAAATAACTTTAAACATGGGTATCCATGTTACTGTAGTTAATTCGTAAAATGGACCTCACGAGTTCTGTAAATTGGGATCATCTTACTAGCCTTCTAAACACCGTGAAGAAATTTGTATATTCACAGTTCTCGTCTAAACCTCTAAAATTTTTAGTACTGTGGGTTACTCCTTTACGATGTTTAGAAGACTTGTAAGACGATCTCAATTTACAGAACTCGTAAAGGTTATTTTTTGATTTAACTAGTTATGTTCAGAGACCATAGATAAAACATAATACTATAGAGAAAATCTATTCAACACACACACTTAGTGAAGATTCATACTTTGCGACTGTTGCGGTAATAACTTACTTAATACGTGATTAGCTTGTACCACTAGAAAATATCTTATTACTAGTTAACAATTAACCTAAACACACCTATCTCTGAACTTATACTGATCCATTAAACTTAAGAAAAAATTTATTAAACATGAACGGTGACGTCGCCACGGACGGTCAATAGTCCATTTTTTACATTAAAGAAAAAATGTGTTTCACCGTTGATATAAAGTGGCACTTCCGGTTAGCCGGTTTAAGGAAAAAGTAGCTGTCACATCTAAGGCATACTAATATCGTAAATAAGTTATATCAGTTTCGTACGACTTTTCGTTAATGAGTTAGACTGTTCACATACACTAGTGTTGCCCAAAATCGGTCTTGGTCTTGCACTTTTCGAGACCAAGACCAAGGCCGCTTAACTGTTGCAAGACCAAGACCAGGACTGATAAAAAAAAATCAATTTTTTTAATAAAAATTAATCCAAAAAAGTTACTAATACTTGACAATCTTAGTTACTGTATGTTAATAGTTGATATAACTAATATACTTTTGCATTCAACTCCTCTAATTTTTCATTCAGGCTTAGTTAGGTTTCTCCTATCTAAAAATATACAGTAATATCTCTATATTAATAAGCTGGCTGTAGCGCTCTTACTCATCCTCCGCTGGTTTTAAATACCAGTGAAGTGGCTGAGGGAGAAGCGTAGGGATCTCCTAAGCCGCCCTGTCCCCTCCACATGTGGAGGGGACAGGATTGGTTCGGAGATCACCTGGCAAATTGTAAATAATGTGTATAGGTATATTTTATATAAGATATTTGTTTTACTTTTATTTCTATTTTTATTTACTTATGTGTATATATATATTTTTTTTCTTTACTCTTTTGTTCTTTTTTCTTATTCTTTTGTTATTACTTTATTTATTTATATTTTTGTATATACGGTATGAATGCACTCTCTGAACTCTATTATAAGTGTCCTTAAACTGTGACAAATTGTAATATTTCTGAATAAAGTGTTTAATAAATTAAATTAGCAATAAGCTAATAAGTAACTGCAAGACTGCTGCGAGAGTCTTGCGCAAGACCAAGACCATGATCAAGACTGAGTTTGCAAGACCAAGACTCGTCTCGGTCTCGCATTTGGGCAACACTAACATACACATACACACGTACAGACCATTTTGCGGTACTTGGTTATTTGGACACAATAAAAGTATTGCTAATTGGAGTAATAAAAATAACTAAAAAAAAGTATACCATAAAATATATATTCCATATATATGTAAGTGAAAGTAAAAAGAAAAGGAGAGATTAACAGAGAAAATTTTTATTTATTTTTGTAATATTTGTAAGATCTTTATTATGTTATTTTGATTAACATTATTTGATTCATTATTGCACTTGACTTATTAAGTTGGTGCAGAAGAACCTTGGTTTATGATTCCCTAACTTACGGGAAGTGTAGAATTCTATAACTGAAATTTAAAGAAACCTCACGTGATTTTTTTTTTAATTTACTAAAAATGTATAAAAGTTTCTTTCTATTTTATTCAAGGGACCACATAGATATTCTTCTTCATTTACTTTTTCAATTTATTTTTCGTGAGTTCGTGGAAGACTATCATTAATCTCCAGATTTTAATTTTTAAAACGTTAAAAAAACTATTTCAAGTATCCAATGGCAACCACACCACTTAACAGGCATTTGGGAGAAGATGCAAAATAATACAAAAGCTAAACATTTTTTGGATTTAAAACGCAGGTTCCTTTGAAACTATACAGGATCTTAATAACCCTTTTAAAAGATTATTCACTGATTTTTCGGTTAATTGTATCAGTTACTATTGCAATGAAAAATTCATGTTTTCCTCGTTATATCGATATTAACATCCTCGTTATATTAACATAATTTCGAACAAAAGATGTATATATATATATATATATATATATTTTTTATTATTTGTTCCGTACATTTCCAAATATCTACTAAAGTAAGGATCTGGTAAAAAATACTGTTTTTTTTACTGATTTAAATTATCAATTTTTTTTTATCCCTCGTCGAGCCAGCTTTTTTTCAATCTTTAAGGTTGTTATTGGACTTATGTATTGGAGTGTTAGCGTGCCCTTAATTAATTTGTTGAGGAATCGTTTGTAGTGAGTTCATTTGTATTCGCAAATTGTGAAGACATGTGAAAAGGTGTTTGTAAAGAAACTTTATTTGATTCAAGATTTTTATTTATTTATTGAGTAATATAACATTCTGTCTATTGAATAATATTTATAGTGAGGTATGGCTACATTCACATTATATGTACATAAAAATATAATTCCTGTTTTCTTCTTTATTTTATTAGAAAGCTGTTTAATTTTCTTTGTTGTTGCCAATAAAATGCTTTCGAGTAAATAAAAAATTAGTAATTTACTATAATTCATTTCAAGGTGACGTTTCCGTAAATTATTCCCATCTTCCAAACTTTATTCCCGTCTTTCATAGTAATTAATAGCTAAAACCTCATGTACTCCTTTATTTAAAGTTTTTGTTTTATATATAAAAATAAAAATAAGGAACTTCACATATACGGGACTAATAATTTGGTGTCTGCTACCAACTTGGGGATATTGTTGCTATTATTAACAAAGAAAGATAAAATATGAAAGAAATTACGAATAAATAATAATCAAAAAGTAAATAAAATGATTTAAAGATAAGTAAATTAAAAATAAAAAGAACAAATACATACCTATGTACGCTATTTACAATCAGGCGAGAGAACTCCGAGGCAGGGTTGTCCCTCAAAGGAACCCTGCTGTAGTCTCTCAACCGCCTCACTGGGGTTTAATTTAATAAAAATTAAGGTGACATCCTGTATAAATACATATTCTATTTTATTTTTTTATTATTTTTGAAGTTTGGCAGATAATGCTAAGGAATATTGTTGTTTAGTAGAGATTTGTAGATTTAATGAAAAATAAATAAAAGAGTCAGGACATTTTGTTATCCAATCTGACACATTTACCTGACAGATATGGTTAGCTAAAAACAACTCAGGAGAAAGTTTCACTACAGGGAGTAAACTTTTCTTTTAGCCTCGAGGGTTGACGGGGGGAGGGGTGAGGAGGGGGGGAGGGGGAGCTCTGAAGATGTCACACGAAACTGCTATATATTGCTAAAAGGTTTTTCCTCCGGCATCCAATAAAAATGAGAGGCGTGCGATCGAGGTAGCTTCACCGCTCATAAATCAGGAATTCTTAAATATTTCAGGTAGCAAGAAGTTTATCTTATTTATTATTTGTGTGAGAGGTGTTTCATTATTTTGTATCATTAATAATACAGAAATAGTCTAAGTAAAAAAATATCTGGTGTGTCCACTCACACGACTTTCCTACCTATTTCAGAAAAGTTTTTATATCATTACATATGTTCATGAAGAAACAATAAAGAATTGAACTAGATTTATTTTCCTGCTGAAAATTGATCAAACAAAAGATTTTATAAACTTAAGCAATATAAACCAGCTTAAGGTAGATCAGTGTACAAATTTCAATACTCACTAATATTGCTGATCAAAAACTTTTTGCCATAGCTTAGTATTGTCAAACAATAATTTCTGTTAAAAGTAGAGGAAATAGTGAAGATTATGTGATGCGGGCAACAGATTTTCTTACTTTCACTTAGTCATCTTTATTTTCTTATTCACTCCTTTCTGACACAAGCATATGAACCCGTAATCTTACATTGGAAATTGAACAGCTGTAACTTCATTAATAGTGGTCCAAAATGAACGGTTTTTATAGAGTTTTGTAGGGAATATAGGGGACTCAGGGAGCTCTGAAACGTATAGATCCATCGAAAACCGCATATTGGCATAATACTTCTCTTACCTAATATAATAGGAAAGTAATAAGTTAAAA
This sequence comes from Nezara viridula, assembly GCA_928085145.1. Classification (NCBI taxonomy): domain Eukaryota; kingdom Metazoa; phylum Arthropoda; class Insecta; order Hemiptera; family Pentatomidae; genus Nezara; species Nezara viridula. The sequence continues at coordinate 146,626,886 of OV725080.1, read as the reverse complement.
CATTTGTAAGAAATAGAATAACCTGTATCATCGCTAATACTGGTTCGATTCCGATGCTTTTTTATTTTGTTGGTAATTTAATTACCTTTCAAACGTTTTATTATAAATTTTACCGTATAATATATACTTAGGAAGTTAGGCCCCATAACATTTTTCTTTTCTTTATAACTTTTTTTCCTGAATTTTTTCGGGAATTTAGTCTATATACGAAAATTGAAAGGACAATGATTAGAACATTATAGGAAAGTTTCATCAAAATCGTTGGAGCCGTTTTCGCGCTACAGTCTATAGAAAAACATGTTTTTCATTTATTGCGCATGGAGCACCGAATTTCTGTCACTCATCAGTAGTCAAAACCATACCAAAAAAACAAAAAAAAAAAAACAAGCAACGAAATCGTTTCAGTAGTTCCCGAGAAAATCTCACAGACATACAGACCAATGGCTAAAAATGTGTTTTTCGGACTTTGGGTCTCTGAAACGTATAGATCCGTCGAAAACCGCATATCGGAAATTTGACTCGATTGCAGCACTTTCCTTACCTAGTATAGGTAGGAAAGTAAAATAAAATATATACACAGGGTGTTTCATAATTGCACGGCACTATTTTAGGTATGTGTTTACTAAAACAAAATAAAAAAAAAAAGTTCATTTACATCTAGGGATTGTTTATGAATCCAATCATTAGAAAAAAAATTATACTTATTATATATTGTTGAATTCCTAAGAGAGATACTTTTTTATCTAAGTAGCAGCTTTACTCTCCCAACTATTTTTTCCTTTTTTTTTATGACGTTTCGGGATGTTATCCCATCTTCAGACAAGAAAGTAGAAACCATGTTTGTTTTTTGTATTTTTATATAGTCAGTACAATATTTTGATTTATTATTTTCAATATATATCAATATTTTTTGTTCGTCGGCAGTACGCACATTTTCTCCGAACCTGATTTTTTTTTCAAATTTAGACATAAATGAGAGGTCACCCGAGGATGAACCTCCTTCATTGACATTACTATCCGCCTTTTACTTTCAAAATGGCGGCCGGAAAACCTGCGTTGCTATAGACTGTAGCGCCTAAACGAATGTACCGATTTCAATGAAACTTCGCTAAAGTAATTTTCTCGACGCCCTTTAAATTTATCTATGTAACGTACTTCAACGAAAAGAAGCTGGGAAAAAAGTTAGGAGTGATGGTTGAATTAAATTCCGAATAACTCAAAATGTATATACTTTTATGTCAATAGTTTTTAAAAACTTTACGGAATTTTCTACAAAAAGTCCAATTATTGGAATCAACTTTTATTTATTTTTCTTTGTAACTAGGAAGGTAATGTTACTTTAGAAGTATAATTATTTGGAAATAATAAACCATTACGAAATAATTTGCTGCGTTTTTTTATTGTAACTAATAACATCAATATCAGGCTGGCCAGTCTTATTATATATATTACATCTTGCCTGTTCTCATATATATATATATGTACTTATACATACATATAGTGCGTAGTAGAGTTGGATAGGGAGGTAGGTTATGAACTTATAATCAAATAATATGGTAATTTCGATCGTTGCCAAAATTATCATTGATTAACTGATCGAAAAATGTGATTATTAGATCGAAGTCCATCAAATTTTATTTATTTCAATATTTTAACATTTGGTATTAATTATTATAATTGAGTAAATATTTCCTTCGTAAAATGAATTTTAATATAATTTTCCATCTAGAGTTGGATATCGGTAGGCTCTGTCTTCTTTCGAACACTTTCGGGTATTTTCAGGAATCTAGGAGAAGCATTTTCTGAGTGATCTTGAACCGTATTGGAATATTTTTTTCGATTATAGTCTTCCTAAGATGCCTTATCCATCAATTTCCATGTGTGTAATATATATTTAAGTTATGAAAGATAATTCCTGTTATCAGCAGCTTATTATTGCTTAGCATTGTTCACAATTAATGAGAGGAAACTGCTTTGATCTGTTTTATGCGCTAACTTAGGAGCTCGCCTGCTCCGGACTGATTCTATCAGTAACGCTTCAAGTTGGTAACTACTCAGGAACTAACTTGAGGAAGCCGTGTGCCCTGGGCTCTTACATTGCTCCATACCAAGGGCCTAAATGAATAATGCATCTATTAAGTTATTAAGTACTTCATCCCTGTAAAATTGAGTATACTTAATACTTTAAAGGGACTTACTAAGGAGGTTATAACCATATTTCCACCTGAACTTTAATTTATGTAAATTAATCCTCATTTCTGGCAAGTTCAAGAAATTCATAAAGGTAACTTCATGGAGAGACTTCATAAATTAAAAAAAAAATAAACTTTTACTGTAATTCATGTAGGATCTCATGTTATGGAAAGTGGTGGTTCAGCAAAGATCATCTCGACCGCCATGTTTTTCCCCTGGTTAAGAGTACCCACTTTATGAAGGACGATGCCCAAGGAAGGTCTCCTGGCTCAACAGTTGAATCAGGGCTGATGTGATAAACAACTGCTTACAGAAATTGGCCAATCAATATCGCATGGTATAAAAGCAAGGAGGTTAAGATGGGCGGTGTAGCTCGTAGCAATCCACTTGGAAGTCTTTATCCAATAGCCCCAATAGAAGGCTAAAGACCACTTGGAAGGCCAAAAAGCAGATATATATGTAATATCAACAAAGATGCAATGGAGTCGCATTCGGATATCTAGAACGAAATTGGTCCAGAGATGGAGAAGTCTAAGAGATTAAATCGGCATAAGATCTACAAGGTCTGTGGCAACAGGAAAAAACAAGAGCAAAAGCCTCCATACATTTAATTTTGTATCGCGAAAATGAAGGAAACCATGTCTATTTTTTAATTAAATAATTTAGAAATAGAAAAATCATCTTTATTGTGGAAATAGGTCCCTTCATAGTCCCCCCCTATAATAACAGTATTGTTCATATAAATTAGAAGACCAATTAGAATGAATAATAACAAAATATTAGTAATGAATTAAGTATAATAGCTCTTAGGATAAATTAACGAGAACAGTTGGGTAATAGGGGTTCAGTACTACAATATTGGAGCTAAAACAATAGCATAATAATCACTGAATGAAATTAGAAAGGAACGCAAAATTAATTTTATAGGCAAAGCATTGTAGTGATAGAATATTAAAAAAATAATAATAATAACTGTTAATATGTTAAGAAATAAATTGTAAAAAAGAAAAAAAAAATGATATCCATATGTTCCCTAAGATATGTAAGTGATTACGCGTAAAGATTAGGAGAAGAAAAAATGAAATAAAGTATATATATATATATACACGTAACGAGGAGTGTGTGTATTAGTAACTTACTAATTTAGAAACAAATTTTAATACCCCAAAGCTATGGAAAATTGGTTTCCCTGAACAAATACAAAAATGAACATGTTCTTTTTTCTGGGAAGTCGTATGTTATTCTTTCTTATTTGGCAATGATGACTTCCAATTAAACAACAATTGAATTTATTTGTTGTAATTCCAAATTCCATGTTTACTTGTTAACGTTTCGGGATATTTACTCCCATCTTCAGAAATACAATCCCAATGTTTTTCATGTGATACATGGCTTAAATCTAATGTGCTCCATCGTGAGGTTCTAAATTCATGTTATAATAAATTAAGTTATATTATATCCAGAGCAACATCATGCTTTTAGACCAATTATTGGGTGTCTCCCAATGACACCATAATGAACATTTTTTACCTCCTGAGTATTGAATTATATTCTATCCTTAAAGAAGTATAAGATAAACTGCAATAAAATGAACCCAAAATTAAATAATTGTGAATAATGACTGTTATGTGAATAATGAAGAGAAGAATAGTTGGGGTGATCAGTCAAATATTTGACAGTTCTTATTTGACTGATCACCCCAACTATTCTTCTCTCCAAAATTAAATAGCTTTAGAGAAAGACTACAATATATTTTGTATTAGGCTTGTAATAGTTTCGTTCTGGAGTAAATGAGGCCAGATAAAATTAGCGCAACATATGAACTTTAAAAAAAAAAGTATATTGTTTTTATATTTTTATTAATTAATCATTTTTTTTTAATTTATTTATTTTATTTTTAGAGAAATTTTGCAAAAAGACATTGTATTTAAAATTAACGTTTCGGCTTATATCTGTCAGGCTTTGAATTCATTACATTGTTCTTTGAATGAGGACTGGAATTCGGGAATTAATATCAAAGTTTAGAGCCTGTTTGTAGACATTTAGTCGGTCCAAGCAGGGGATTTCAGTGACGGAACAATATAGGTGGAAGTTGTGAAGCGGACTGTACTGAGTACACTGGGGCTCAGGGACTGTACCGCATTGCCGAGTTATGTATTGTGTTTTTTGTCTTTGTGGTTCCATATGTACTGATACCGAGGGGTGTTAGGGCAGACATGTCCTCTGGAAATAAATCGCCATCTTTTCTCTTTTTTTCATATATTGTCAACTTGCGTATATAGGTGTGTGCTTTTATGTGTATATATATTTCAGTTTTATCCAATTCAGTTTTATATATTTAATCAATAATGGATTTTGGGTTGTTTTGTTCTTATTTATTGTATATATATATATATATATATATATATATATGAAATATATAGTAAGGGAAAGTATTGCGATCGCGAAAATTTTCGAATCTGAGTTTTCAACGAAAATGTACGTTTTGAGATCGCCTGAATCCAAATAACCAATTCCCGCAAATTGGTCTGTGTGTGCGCGTGCTTGCGTGTGTGTTTGTGTTGTCTAGTTCAAAAACAAAAAGTCTTGCGAAAGTGGAATTGCATATTTAAGGTTTGTATAAGCTTGGGATGCTACAGCAACATTTTCGTCAAAATCATCTAACCGAAAGTGGCACTTTGTATCGTGGACTGAACACATTTTTGCGTTTTTCTCGAAAACGGCTCTAACGATTTTGATTAAATTCATTAAATCTGTAATGAAGCAGTTTTAAATAAATCTTTTGTTTTATTCTGATTGATGTTCTCTAAAAAGGGATTAAATGGCTAATTTTCAATATTAGCTCCCCCTAAAGTATCTTGTAATTTTTTTTTATTTGAAAGAATTGAACATTTCACATTTATTTCTAATATAAAAAATAGTTTAATATAAAATATGAAAGAATTTGATAATTAACTAAAAGAAATAAGAGATCATAACGAAGAATAGTAATTGAGAAACCAAAGTAGTACGAGCGCAACCGATCTCGCCCGAAAGATTATAACATGCTTCCATACATAACATGAGCTTAATATAATAACAACTCCAACAATATTATGTAAATTTACATACTCGGTTTCCATAAATAATATTGTTGGTATTATTTAATAATTAATTATATAGATTACAGCGATATAAATATTAAAATTGGATATATAAGGGTACATACACAAATAAAAACACTCACAATGAAATATAAATTAATATAGCGTTTTAATTTACTTTCACTTTCCGTCTGAATATGCTCATTTCTTCTAAGAAAATGGTAAGCGAAAGTTGTGTGATGTAAGCACCGCACCAAATTTTTTCTAAATAAGTTGAAAATTATACATTGTGTCTTAAATATTTACTATATAAATTGGCTTATATAACTATAGATCCACTATGAAATCTACAATGAATGTCTATTCAAATTTAGCCAGTGAAGAAGTTACGTAAGTGAAGAAAGCAACTTCAGATTAATAGCTAACCTCTAAGGATTAGACATATTTAAAATAGCTAATGAACTAAATAACAAGTTTAAACTCGGAAAGATGTTTTTGGTTTCATTGCCAGGTGAGGCGGGAGGGGAGGCGAAGAGGGGGGGGGGGGAGGAGGTTCCGACCCAATGCCAGAGGATCAGTGATAAATATTACGAAATTGGGGGCGATTGTAGTTTCGGGTTGGCACGGGCCGTGAAGGTCTGGCCAAAAATTGACGCACTTATTATTTAAAATTAGGTCCTGCACAAATAACTACAACTCTTCCTTCATTTCATAATAAGATGCATTACAATGCTCTGTTACTTATATTTGAATACGTAGAGGTTACATGTTTGAACTTGGGAATTTCAAAAACTACTCCTCGATTGAGGCAAGCTTGACGTCTTTGTCATAGAGTTGAGGAGAGGAGAGTTATTCTACATGTATAATTAACTTATTCTATTCAGATTAGAAAGATCTAGATTCATTATGTGGGTTCGATCTAAAATAAAATAAAACCTGTGATGACTGGATTCGAATCGGTGCTAGTAGAGTAGAGGTTGTTATGGTTATGACGCCTTAACATGTTCGACCACCAAGACCTCATTAAGACCCTTTGAAATGACACTACATAAAACCAAAAACAGTGCAGCCATACTGATTAATACAAAGTAAAATTAAGTAAAACTTAAAGGAAAAGAAAATTTTGCAGTACCTAATACTTCCAAACTACATTAAACAAAAATAAAACAATAAATATGCATAGAATAGCATAAGAAGTATTCTGGGAAACATCTGATATATAGGAGATGGTGATTATGTTTTAAATACGTAAAGAATAAATAGTACGTAAATCACCAGTTTGGCTTTCGTAGCACTCTACTGTGCAACAGAGCCATCGGATAGTAGACACTAAATTGTCAACGTACCTCGGTGTATTTCAAATAACACTATACATAAAGACTTGAACATCCCAACAGTAAAATCCTACATCCAGGGCAAATACACTTCATTTCACTCTTCAATTATAAATCACTTCAATCCATTAGTCCTTACTATTTCCTGCTCCCTGTTACCTGATCGACGAAGATTAAAAAGAAAATGGCCGAGGGATCTACTACAATAAATACAAAATGAAACTAACCAAGAAAACGCACTACTGCGCAGATACAAATGGCAGAATACGTCAAAAATAAATAAATAATAATAATAAGTACGTAAAAGTAACGTTTGCAGTATCATATGATCAAGCGGAGAGACAAACTAAACATATCGGATAAAACTTAAGATAAAACTACGCTGTTATTTCAAAAACGTATATGGAATCTTGTTTAGCACCAGCTTGTAGAGAAACCATAATTTATCCTTATACTACACGGATAAAGATCTTCAAATAGTTTTCGCTGAATTGTACAATAAAATTAAGAAAAATACAAACGTAACCCGACGATTAAAAAAAATAAAAAAATAAAATAATAGCTAAGGAAATTTTCAATTTTCTAGGCTAATTGATTTAATTTGTTATAATTAATATTTGGATAATGTATAATTTCAGTATACACGTTTCTTTATTTTATATACTTTTAAATAGTTGCTGAGTCCTTTTTTTATGCTATGAAATCAGAGGATAAATCTTTTTGAAAAAAAAAAAGAAATGAACTGTCTCCTCTTTTATAATGTATTTTATTTAATTTGTTATTGGAGTAATTTATCTACAAAAGTATAGGATATAATATTCTAAAACTTTCCATAGCATCAGAGGGCCAAGCTGACTTTTAACGTTCAATGACTTAACTGCCTCCCAACTTTCGATATTATTGAAGCAATATAACAGAAAATAATACAACAGGGGATGGAGGATTAACTCTGACATTAATATCCCTCCCTGTTTTCTGGTCCGATAATAACCCCGTGTAGCTAAATAGGCGTGGAATTAGAGACCAAAAAAAATTATATACCTATATATATATATATATATATATATATATATATATATATATATATATATATATATATATATATATATATATATATATATATATATATATATATATATATATATATATTAATATATATAGTAACATAATGAAGAGTTTCCTCCCTCATGTCAATAACGTATCAGTTACGATCTTGATATGCAAATTAACTATTTATTAATTAATTACTTTAGCTATATAATAAAATTCTCAAAAAATATTTAATATCTAATATTCCTAAAAATATACTTTTATTATTAAATATTTTATAAATAAATTTGTCAAAGATAGAAAAAACGCTCCAAAGTATTTCACAATGGTTTATTATTTCCAAACAATTATACATTTAAAGTAACATTACCTTCCTATTTACAAAGAAAAATAAATAAAAAGTGATTCCAATTATTGGACTAAACTTTTTTTTTTAATCATTAGTAATATGCTAAAAAAAAAGCATTACTTCAGTAACACATTCAAAATTTAAAAACCAAACAAAGGATAACATTTGGAGTAGAACATATTAAAAAAACTGGAGACCATATCTTTGCTCCTAATTGTCCGATTTCAACAATTTTTTTTTTTTTTTTTTTTTATAAATTCCGTAAACTTTTATAAAACAAAGTCGACATAAAAGTGTATACTTTTTGAGTTATTCGGGATTTAATTTTACCATCCCTCGTAACTTTTTTTCCAGATTCTTTTCGATGAAGTATGTTATATTGATAAATTTAAAGCGCGTCAAGAAAATGACTTGAGCGAAGTTTCATTGAAATCGGTACATTCGTTTAGGAGCTACAGTCTACAGCAACGTAGGTTTTTCGGCCGCCATTTTGAAAGTAAAAGGCGGATAGTAATATCGATGAAGGAGGATCATCCTCGGGTGACCTCTGATTTTATACCGAAATTTGAAAAAAATCGATCCAGTAGTTTCGAAGAAAATGCGCGGACGGCGGAGGGACAAAAAATTTTTCATTCGTTTTTCGAATTCTACGCATCCTAAACGTGAAACCTCAAATTTTGAGAGGGAGTTAAGTTTTTGAATTTTTTGTTCGATCACAACTGTTGATTATTGAAAATAATAAACCAAAAATCAGTACTTAAAGCAAAATTATAATATCAAAATATTCTGCCATTTTCCCTTGTAATATTCTAATTATATAATAAAAAAATAAATCATAATAAATACACAAATATTATTCTCAAATTGCTCAGCAAATAAAAAAAAAAAAATTTATAAATTGTTAATTTCTTTTAAGTACAAAGTATCGATTTTTTATTTTAAATTTCTCAGCAACTTCGAGGTTTCATATTAATATTAATCAAGTGTAATCCAATTCAAAATTATTAACTATAACATTCAGTTACCATTTATTCACCTATAAAGTTTTACTTCTTCAATCACATAAGTAGTCAATAACTACCGAAGTCTTTCTAAAAGCTACGGCCAAATTCCTTACATAAGTATTACTACTACTTGTGAGGTTGATAAGAAATGAGGCAATTTCATTGAAGCCATTTAGTGTCACCTGGGAGGTCTAGCTTGTACTAGCTTTACTATGCATCCAACGATGCAAGGCGTGACTCCATTCCCAGCTAGCACGCAGTAATGGCTGTCCTTATGTCCCTCTGAATCAACCTCTTTACGACCCTTGTCCTTTCGCCTTCCAAATGGCATATTCCATATGCGTATACGTTTTGTTATTCAGTACACAACATTTTTTTTTATTATTTTATTTACTCACTTACGATATGCTACAAATTATTTCGGAAGAATTTGTGGAACGGTTGAAGAAATTTGTTCCTAACATCGCACAGTGGTGCCGCTGGCCGATTAGGAGGACACAAATAAATACAAATAAAACTTGTTTTCTGTTGAATATTTAATAGTTGACCGTTGCATTATAAAGAAAGGAAATGATCCGGGGTGGCGGTCATAAATATGCTAAATATTGGGAAAACTGCTTTTACTAAAAGCAAACGTTTCGACCCAACTTTGAAGGTCTTCTTCAGGGCTAGAACAGACAAGATACAAAAAGATAGAGAATTGTGGAAGTTACTAAGTATTTTGACAAAAAATTATAAACAATGTGAATAAGCTTATTAAAATTATTAACAGTAAGTACTTTAAAGTATAAACAGAGTAACTAACAGGATCCTAAACTGAAGTAAATAGGTGGTAACAATTGTTGTAGTGTAATATATAATATATTATTTATATAATATATTATTTGATTGTAAAAAAAAAAAAAAAACATTTTTACAATTAAAAAATTGCATTTATATTTGTTCGTTAATAAAACCAATATAATGTACAAAAAATGTTATTATATCACTATAACTAAGCCATTTATGTGCACTGAATGGTGTGGTAGAGGCCTGTAGGCACCCATGCCAGTACCGCTTTTCTGCCGCATAAGTGCATTTTCTACGAAACTGCTTGAAAAATTAAAAAAAATAATAATCGTTTTTGAAAGAAAAATATATTCTCCAGATGTTTTATTTCAGCACGTTTTGCGTTATTGTAGGCCGTTTAATTACAAACGACGCTTGATTTGTAACTTGAAAATTTTTTTGTTAAAAAGGTTGACTTTACTGGTGTTTTTCATAGCCTAAGCAAATTATTTTTTAATATTTCTTCATGTTTTATCATTTTATGACTATTCAGCTTTAATAAAAGACCAACTATGAAGAAATGAAGTCAAATGCTGATTCTCAGTGACCAAAAAACTAACTAAAGTCAAAGTCGTCAATCCGCCATCTTTGGACGCCATTTTGGGGTAGTGCGTTCACTTTTTTGTTAGAACATTAGCTTTTTTTTAATAAATAGTTACAAGGAACACAACGATATGCAATTTATAGGGATGTGGGAGGGGGGAGGTGCACGGTAAGGGGGTCTGGCCCACAGACTAATAAGTAAATTAATAAAATAGAGACTTACAGGTGTGTTCAGCTAGGAGTTTCACGGAAACAATACTATATCTATGAAATATAAAATAATAAATATATGCATATACATATAAAATAGAATTAAGAGCTCATGGATATGAGTACAATGTGAATGAAAACTAAAATGGAAGAAGTAAAACGTACATAGAAGTAAAATATAAATATAGAAATAAGAGACCATACATTGCAGAACTCACTTAGAAGTATAGAGAGGGGAGGGGGGAGAATTTGAATAATTATAATTATATTTGGTTCTATATATGTAAGAAAATTACATCAAAATATTAGATAATATTGGTTAAAAAGTAAAATGAGTACAAAGTGAAAACGGATGACCAGACATTGATGTAGAATGTAAATATAAAATTAAAATTTGTTTTGTCAACAAATTGAAATTGTTTTAATTTTCTTATAAATAATACAATTACAGATAAAGTGTCGCAATTAATACAAAAGTTAAGTTGATCAACTTCTTTAATTTAGGATTACCATACTGAAAAGCATTAATAATGATAAAGCTCGAAGTTGAAAAAAAAAAAAAAACAGCCAATATATAAACACAATACTCATAAATAATATTAGATATATACAACGAAAAAAATATGATTGAGGTAATATGTATCTATAAATAACATCGAAAATAGAAAGTTTGCTTAATCGATATACTGAAGACTAAAAAAAGTGGACAAGTTAAAAAAAAAGGCTCGTAATATATATTCTAAAGATTGTATTTGGTAAATATTTGTAATAAACGTAAGGTGGAGGGGTCAAGGGCTGATAAGACTACCCCTCCGCAATAGTGGCGCTGCCTGGTGCTACCTATTGTAAACCTTATTAAAAACATTGTGCATAACCTGGCATCAACCAAGATGGCTGAAAGAATAGTGCTTTGGAACTAGTACCATTAACAATAACATTACTAAAAATAAAACCAGGATGAAAGTATTCAAATTCATCTAATCTATTTCCTCAACCTTATAATCAACACCATTAAACAGCCCAGTCTCTGGCTAAATCGCTTCCTAACTGGCAATTTAAGTTTTATTGTCTTCGCTTTTTTTCTTTCCATGTCTACACAGTATAAAAATATTTGTACTCTTCAAAATTCATAACTCCGTCAAAATGTGCTTCCTCAAAATTTTGTTGACGCAACGTGCGCCATTTATAGGCATTAGTTTTTCGAAGCGAACAAAAACATTACTCGACCTCCCCGTTCCCTCGAAAACTCGAGAAGACTGGTAGTTATTATCAATTGTTATCTGGTCTAGAAAATATGCTTCAGCTATGACACATTTTCTTTTTTTTTTTTAAAGACTAAATAATTTTCTGAGCGTTTTTCCAAAGCTCTTTAATTTTTTTATGTAAATAAATTGTCTTTCAAATCTGTAAAACTTTTATTTTATAATTCATATAGTTTTCATAATATCAAAAACATTTGATTCCAGAACTTTAGCTTATGTTTTATGAAATAACTAGTTGGCCCGTGCGAATAATTCACAGAAAATTTTGTTAAGTGAAGAAATAGCAAAACAATATGGAAGTAGATCCTATATGTTATGTAAGGAAGGAAATAATATTTTTTCCTTAGTCGATTACAATATACCATTAAACATAATAGATCAAAATATTTATACAAATTGCATTACTAGGACCTATTTTTAAACGCTGGCTGGAAAGATAATAAAGACAAAATAATGTCCCTAACATGATATTTTCTAAATTATTAAAAAAAATAAGATGTAAGAACAAAAATATTCCTTAAAAAAATAATAAAGTAAATATATCAGCCAGGAAAAAAAGTGTAGTAGACTATTCTACTCCTAAAAGCAATATCTTTAAAGAGAAAGACATTATTAAGTATACCAAAAGTAATGGACTGTATATTTGTTAATAATTGTCCGATTTTTTTTTTTTTTTTTTGTTTTGTAGGTAATTTAGTAATCTTTATAATTATAATGGGTACAATCGAGAAAAAATGCATACTTTCTGAGTTATTCGCAAATAAAGTTTCTTTTCCTTCATAACTTTTATTCCAGAAATTTCGGGAGGATAGGACTATTTTTCGCATGAGAAGAATGTCTTCAAAATGAGTAGTCGATCATTGGATTCGATGAAGAATTGACGAAGTTATGGCGTACCGACAAAATAAACACCTTTTAGAAATAATATATAGGATTAAAAAAACTGTGCTTAGCGCACTAGCTGCGCTAAATTTGATGATTATTTTTTGAAATAATATAAAAAATGCTACAAAGTGACAACTGTAGCAGCGGAATACCGAGAAGATTATTTCAAAGACTATACAAGCGTTATTTATGTATGTCAAAGAACTGATTAAAACCATGTTTTAAATGTAATTGTAACCAACATCAAACTGGTTGAACCTAAATTAATATAGTTAAAAAGAATAATAGTTAACTGAATTATCAAAAGCAGTCTTTAGCATTATAGCACACAGGCATTGCTTTAGACTATAATTAAAATAATGCTGCAACTATTTGTCAACTAGTGGGACTGAAGGGCTGCTCGCCCAAAACGTCTCTCTTCCGTACTCAACTCTGAGAGTTTAAACAAACTATGAAATTTTAATAGGCCACCTACTATCTCTATAAAAAGATGATATATTACATTTTTCATATTTTGTCCTACATTATCGACAATCGCCACTGTGCATTGGTTGTGAGGGGGCTCACTTCGCCGTGATAAAAAAGTAATATTCTTCAAGTTTATTATTTCAATTTATTAAATATTAAAAAAAAAAATCTTCTGGTATGAGAATAATATGTGAAAATTATGATCATAGCTCCGAATTTTCAATTATTAAAAAATAATCAAAACATGTCACACAATAAATAGTTATGCGACTCACTTCAGCGAGATATGACTCCAGATGAATACAGTGCCTCAGAAATTCAAACTTCTCTTCAAAGACAAAAGTTGAGTTAGAACTGGAAGAAGTTGGAAACTGGAGTACAAAGGTTGGAGTTTGTGTTGACATCTAAGCCTCGGTTCCGTGCTCACTCTTATATATGAAAAGTTTCCGCTTAAGTTTACTTAGGAGTAAATTAATTTGATTTATATAAACGAAACTTTCTAAATGCTGTTGAAAATATTTACCTTGCGATAAGAAACATAAACTTTTGCGTTTGATCTTAAAGGAAACGGAATTCATGAAGACATCAATAGGAAGAGAAATTTCTTAGAATTTTCTGCCCCTTCGTATCCATTAATATGATTAGGAAATTGTTAGATATCAAGAAAATTAATTTCATTTAGATGGATTTTTAGGTAAGAATATATATATTTATACACAGTCGACGCTTGATGATTCGAATCTCAATAATTATAAGTCGACAGTCGAACTCTTCAGCTGTTAACATAAAATGCTGTGTTTTGATAGGTCGATAACACGATATCATTTTCGTAACAAGAGGGGGGGGGAGTTCTATAATTCGAACTGTTTTTTACATTAGGCTATTTATATATAAAATTTATGTAAACTCGTACATATTTCCAAAAATATAATAAAAACATTTTATAATTAGATTTTTTTTCCTTTCCTCTTGATAACTAGAAGTCTCGATAGTTCGAAGTTTTCTTGTAATCCATTGGACTTCGAATTGTCGAGAGTCATCCATCATATCCACATTGTAAAAATATAGAAAAATATTGTTCTAATATTGAAAAATTTGTTGTCGATATCTCTATATATCGACCCACGATGGTTTTATTAAAAAGGCTAACAATATAAATATCGATCAAAGATATTGTATAGCAGGGGATAATTTAATCTTTGAACGGATAGTAACGGGATTAACATTTAATTAGTCTTACATTTGTAATATCTTTATGGATACGAAACGTGGCCGCTTACATCAAGGGATGAGAAACGTCTTAAGGTTTTGGCAAATAAAGTATTGTGTAGAATATTCAGACCGAAGAAAGATGAGTTAACCGGAGAGTTCAGTAGGTTGCACAACACCGAGTTGCGTGAACTGCATCTAGTTAATATAATTGAGGTGATTACATCGCGGCGAATCAAATGGACTTATAAAATTGTTGGGCTTGGTAACGAAAGAATTCCTAAAAGGTTAATATTTGCTGTACCGAATGATAAACGTCAGAGAGGTAGACCAAAGCGAAGGTGGGAACATCGCGTTAAAGCCGACCTAAAGGGATTAGGTTTGGACGGCGAACGGTGGAGGGAGGTGTGCAATAAGCAATTGGTGGTAACGAACCTTCGGGTTCGCTAAGCCTTTTATTATTATAATTTATTATTACATATGTAATACCTTTAATAGCAACAATACAATATTTGTATATTTTTTATCACAAAAAATAAAATAAAATATATGTTTATTAACTTTTTTTTTTATACTATATTTTTACCAAAGAAATTTGATCACTTTTAAGTAGAATACATCTAGTGTTTAAACACATTTGAATAATAAATAAATAATGAAAAATAAATGTTGAAAAAAAAATCAATACTAAATGAAAGTGTAAACAACTATACAATTAGAAGGGTAAAAAATACCAATTAATTAATGTCTTTAGAATTTTATTAAGAACAACGAATAAATATCTATATAATAGTAAATAAGTATGGATTTAATTATATTTTTAAACGAAAAAGAAGAAAACGTATTTCTTAGGACTAGAAACTTAAAACAATAAATATGATAAATTTAAAATTATATATTTTTTAAACGTTATAATTTTATTTTGTTTATCGTTATATATTTTTCCTATTTAAAAGAGCCTTTCTATAACTGGTACAAAAAAGTGTCGATTACTGGATCTTAGACAATTTCAAGTGTCTATTATTTATACAAAGTCATGTGTTCGGAATTTTCCAATTTTTATATGGAAAATGATACAAACTGTCTATCTAGCGCACATATTTCGATAAGACATTAAATTTGATTTCAATTAAATCCATCTGTGAAGATTCAACATCAGAACTAAAGCTGTAGTTTACATAAATTTTGAAAAATTCTCTTAAAGTGTATATCATCGGTACATTTACCTTTTGTACCAATGACATTTTAAATTTTTTTTTATTTGTCCGTTCACTAACTTTTTTTTTTTTAAATATTAGTTTCCTTTAGTCAAATTGTAATATAGATATATCGATATAAAAATAACGGATAATAATATCGGTATATATTTATTAATAACGATATTGTTCTATTGTATCTAGGATTAGATAAATAGTTTTGATTAAACCTTTATTAACAGGCTTCAGTTGAAAGGGAACCCAAACAATTCGGGGAACTGGTTTTCAGAATAAGCTTGCTCTTGCATTCGGTCAATCAGACTAAATTATTCCCTTAATGAAGCAATACCCGGAATATTCTGTTTATTCGCCGAATGCAGAGCACATAACGCACAACAATTATAATTATTCGTTTATATAGATAGATACTGATCATACTGATCATAACTCCCCTGTAATTAAGGGTCTATATAAACCGTTTTGTACGAGAGGAATTCTAAATTACAGGAATTTCCATGTTTTATTTTGAAACATTTAGAGAAATCAGAATCATAATCAGATTACTTAAAACCGTGATAATAATAATTAAAATACATATTTGTATTTAAATTAGTTTATTTTTTGTTTATATACATTTAGTTTTAGTTACACTATTTTACTATTTAATTTATTTGTATTTATTGTACATAGAGTGTGAATATGCTCTCTGAACACTATTATAAATGTCCTTTGAGACAGATTGTAATATTTCCCAATAAACAAGAATTGACATTGTGTAACTATTCATTTTTTTATAAAACATCGAAACTGAAAATTAGACAAAAACTTGACCTACAAATATTTTATTTATGAAAATTCTCAGAATTGGGGCGTTTTCAATTTGGAGGTCGGCAAACTTTGTCTATTTAATTAGGTGCTAAAATTTTGTAAATATCCATTTGCTTTCAACTTGAATTGTATGACAACTTGAGCACGAATTCGGGAAAAGAGGTGACTTTTAAAAATATTGGGCCATTTGGCATATATAACCTCGTTATTTTAGCAATTTGGGAGTTTAGACCAATGACTCTGGAAGGCCACCTTTTTTCTCGATTTCGTGATCAAATTATCTTCCAATCCAAGTAGAAGGCAAATGCGCATTTTTATTACCTAATTAAATAGACAAAGTTTGCCCCTTCCAGATTGAAAACGCTCCAATTCCAAGAGTTTTGGTAAATAAAATAGTTGTAGGTTATGATGAAATGAGACTATTTAAGAAGTTTCATGCTGACGTTAATAATTCGATAATAAGGGATCTGTACCAAAGATTATTTAGTTGGATCTCTCAAGTTCATTATTGATGAATGGAGGCTTGAAAGTGGGGATAAGAAGCGAGAGCACTCCCACCCCCCCTCGTGGATGGAATTATCTCTACATCCTGGAAATCGTACTAGCAGTCGTTGAATACTAAACCAAGTAGTCATCCCTCCTCCCCCAACCAATCCAATTATCACTTTAGCACTGTTCTATGGTAATCTACCACTGTCTTCCTGCTGGTATTTATTATCCAATCATGTCGTCTAGTCTAATCCGTGTCTAGGCCGTCTGTTATATCAGTCGTTGATGGTTCTTCTCTACTTTGGCTAAGCTATTGGCCTTGTCTTCTTCCACAGCTCTGGTAGCACCAACGTATATTTTTTATTGTTTTACTGCTGGAGATTCCACCTATTTCTATTGATATATATATATAATTTTAAAATACCAAAGGATCCATCAAAATAATATCCAATAAATTGTAAATGGATGAAACATAAAAAAAAATAATTCCATCTATCATTTTTTTTTTTTTAGTTATATAGAAATAGAAATAGGAATAGAAAAATAACTTTATTCTGGGACACAGTCCCTTGAGAATAACAAAATAGAACAAAATTAATATATTACATCTGGCCAAAATAAAATCAATCGAAAAAAAAAATAATGTAAAAAAAAATATAAGGTAAAAATTCTATATACAAAACAAACTAAACTATATACACAACCATTAATACTATGACAAGACACTTAAAGCTGTTTGCTCTTATAGACCAGTATACACTTTTACGAAAAAAATAAAGAATTAAAAAATAAAAATGTATCAAATTCTCTATTAAAATCAGCTCGAATGGTTAGCAACTATCTGACTGTTTTTGGGATAGGAATTGGAATAGGAGGGTTTTGAATGTGGATATGGATGGGGAATGTCGAATTTTGATAGGGAGGGAATTCCAGAAATTGACAGAGCGAACAATAAAGGAATTTTGGAATGAGGCAGATCTGTGAGAAGGCATGTAAAGGTTAGAAGGTCGAAATCTTGAGGACAGGGAATGGACTGAGGATTTGAACTGGAGAAGGTTGTAGGCGTAAGAAGGACGATGGTTGTTGATGATTTGGTAGAGGAACGTACCTAGGAAATATTGTCTTCGGAAGGAGGGGAAAAGCCACTTTAACTCAGCGTAGTGGTGAGAAACATGGGAGTATCTTGGGGCCCCGATAACAAATCTTACGCAGATTACGTTTTAGAATAATTTTAACGTATGAGATTTATTTCCGATAAATCATGTCTCTGTAACCTTAATAAAGTCAGAACTAATTCCATCGATGAATTCCATCAATCCATAGACTCCACCGAAGGGCAGCGATTTATGCTGAGTTTAAGATTGACCTAATCGATTCCAGCTGATAGTTAACACTATTGAAAGGTTACAAAACTCGTAAAAAATAATAATATATATAGTCAAGAAAGGTAGTTGGGGGTTGCAGTTAGTGAAATATAAGAAATATGGACTTATAATTTATTGTTAAAAATAATTTACGATTCTGCTGTAACATGAAATGTAAATATGCAATCTGTAGGCTATCGACTAACATGTTTCTGTTATTGTTACTTTGACATTACAACCGATCATAACTCTTCCTCAGTACATTGATCATCAGCTCCGGCCGTGGAACTAGGATGTGTTTTAGAAGATAGGGCAGTGAATTACAATTTAAAAAGGCCGGGCAGTTGTGAAGCTAACCAGGCAGAACGGATGGGCTATAGGAAGCCGCACCCAGTGGCTAGCTGTCTCCACACAATAGCTTCCACAGTTGTTAGCTATAGGCTATAGTGTTAGTGCCTAGTTAGCGGAGTATTGTGTTAGCTGTATCATGGATCCGTGTATCACATAGCTCATTACTAATGGCAAGTCGGTGAAGAGAGTGTCCGTTGTTTGACCGCTCCTAATCGCACACACTGGGTGTTGTGCTGACTGTATGGGCCGTAGGCCATTTTCTGTCATTGGTGGTGGGTGTTATATCAATATATTAGGTACATATTGCATAGTATCTATACAGCACTTCCATGTTATATTCAAATTTTTCAAAACAAATTTTATTTTAGTTTTTTCTTATTTTTTTTTAAACGAAAATACAGTATTCGTGATATTTTTATTTAATTCTTATATTAATCAATAATTAATTAGGTTTTTTAATAGGAACAATATACTACCACAAAATACATTTAAATAATAAAACTAATATTAACTAACATTTACTCTTTGAAAGGACACTTGCCCTCCAGTTCATATTGACAAAAATTAAATTCCTCACGGACAACGGTACTTTATCTTGGGACTTAAGTTCTACAGAAGGATGACATGGGGTCTGCATGTAAAAATGAAACGTAAGACACTTAACAAATGACTCAAAATATTTTACTCTATTTTTGCAAAACCTTCAAAACCGAAACTGGGACAGAAACTGGATATACATACTTACTTAAAATCCCTAAAAAAGACTTCAAACCTTCCAATCAAAATTATTCCGACTCGTAACAAAAGCACCTTGGTGCGTGACTAACAAAACTATACATACTGACTTCCACTTTCCAAAATTTGAACAAAAAGATACATTTTCACAGCTGACATACCGTACAACAAAATTAGTAAGTAACTTATAATTTTTTCTATTATTTTTTTTATTTTGACTATTTAATTACTCTATATTTTTGTTTATGTATCTCTAAGGCTCCTTAGCCCATATTATTGTGTTTTTATATTATTCTAAAGGGACTCGTCCCAGAATAAATAAAGCATTATTATTATTATTATTATTATTACAACATGAGGAGGAGTTTAAACATGCTTTGGATGAGAGATCTCCTCCCTTGAACAACCAAATCTTCCTTAAACAAAAAAAGTAATTGAAACAAGTTAGGGAAGAGGTACTGCTGAGTACTTTCCCCATGCCTGTTATGTAATTATTTTCTGTATCTCCACCACATTTGCTGATTGTCAACAAAAATATGACAGGCGCAAATCATTTTAAAAACAAAATAATAAAACAATCTTTGTAATAATAATTGGTAATTGGTTGACTGTCGTGGATAATGAAGAGAAGAATAGTTGGGGTGCTCAGTCAAAAAGGAAGGCAAAAAATAAATTATAATATTTATTTTTTACATATGCCGACGTTTCGACCTGAAGTTCAGGCCTTCATCAGGGCTAAGAAAATAACCAGATAACAAGGTATGAGAAACATAAGTAGTGATGGTAAAAAAGATAATAAAAAATGAGAAAATAAAATAAAAAAAATTATTAGAAAAATAAAATAGATAGATATAAAGTAAAATGAAATTGTTAGAATAATGACTAAGAACTAAGAGATAAATAATAAAAACTGTTACATAGTGTGGAATGATGAAGTAGGCATAATCAAAAAGGGGTGACAAAAGTGTTACATTGGGAATCTTAGAATAAAATGTAAAAACATAAAAAAGAAATATAAAGTTTTTTTTTTTTTTTTTTTTTTTTTTTTTTTTTTTTTTTTTTTTCTTACCCTCCAAAAAGTTTATTGAAACAATTACATATATAGTATACAATAATACAATATAAACATGTAATAAATTCCTTCCACTGCCCGAGGGCATTTTAAGGATTGGGGATAGCTAAAGGTTACATATGTGGCAGAAGGCCTTGTGACTTTGACATTGAACGGGGAAGGACCGTTCTGCTAATGTTTTATTATTTACAATATATACAAATTAATGAGTTTGGACCGCAGAGACCAGACCACATCCTTCGGCGAGTAAGTCCACCAAAGGGAGTTTACCTTGCCACCTCCCAGGTCTGGGTGGTGGTGAGATCTCATTGAACAGTGGGTTTGCACAGGCCTTCAGCCCATCAAAAAATTTGATGTGCCTCCGGCCTATGAACTGAGGTACCGAGGGGAGCTGGAGCTCCTCGCGTATTGTTTGATTCTTAGCCCTTTGTAGGGTGGTGCCACGGACAATTCGCCGAAGGATAGAGTTCTGGAAGCCCTGTAGACTCGTAAGCGTGGATTTATATAGGTATCGCAGGAGAGGGGCCCCGTGGAGCAGTGTTGGTCTTATAACAGCTTTATAAATTTGGAGCTTGAGTCTCAGCGAGAGCTGCGGCGACGTCAGTAGGTGGTAGAGCCGGTGCGACTTCTTTCGTGCCAGCTTGATCCTCTGCCTAACGTGATTGGAGAAGGTCAAATGTCTATCTAGCGTGACGCCGAGGTAGACAATCGAGGTAGAAATTTTATGATAAACTCCTCCAACGGTGAATTGTGTGGGTAGATGCTTCTTTCCCTTCTGAAACGACATGACAATAGCATCAGTCTTCGCAGGATTCACTCTGATACCGATCTCTTCTAGCTCTTCAACAATTGTGGCTGAAGCATTCTGTGCCAGAGTGAGTGCAGTCTCCGCGTTGATGCTGGAAGCATATATGCCTATGTCGTCCGCATAGGCTGCTACCACCGCCTTTGGATGCTTGAGTGCCACCACTGGCGCCGTGAAAACGACGAACAGTATTGGCCCCAACACAGACCCTTGAGGTACTCCGCAGGTGGTATCGACTGGGTTTGAGTAGTCTGTACCAACTCGTACGACGAGAGATCTTCCGCTGAGGTAGCTTCGGATCAGTCGGCATAGAGTGGTAGGAAACCTGAACTCTTCCAGACGGCGAAGTAGATGCGTGTGTGACACGCAGTCAAAGGCCTGACTGCAGTCCAAAGAGATGAGCGCCGTAGCTCTGTTGAGACTCATTTCATCTATTGTGTGGGCCTGAAGTTTAGCTAGGTGGTGTTCACACGCGACCCCTCTCTGGAAACCAGTCTGCTCTGGTGGTATGATGCTCTCTTTCCAGCAGTGCTTCATAAGCTGATGGTGGATTAGCCTCTCAAAAATCTTGCTGATGTGCGAGAGGAGGCTGATCGGACGATAGTGCTCAGCTGAGTCCCCGTTCTTCGCCGGCTTGAGTAACGGTACAACGATCGCTTGTTTCCATGCGGTAGGAAAGTATGAGATTCGAAGACATGAGTTGAATATGTTCAGTAGAAAGGCTTTACCCTTCCTAGGGAGCATCTTCAACAGTACGTACGGAATCTCATCCAGTCCAGACGCTTTGTTTCCTTTGGTGCGTCGTAGTTATATAGTATAAAGTTATATAAGAAATGAAAATAAAATAAATAGTAAAATTAAAACATTGAGAATGGAGTAGTTAGATAGAAAATTGAGATATTGTAAAGTCTATCAAGATGTACAGACAATGTATAATATAATAAAGAGTTAAAAACAGAGAAAAGGAATGAAAGGAAGGAGGTTTTCCCCTAAAATCTCACACTTCAATATAAATTTTAATATATCGATACACAACCCCATGGTATTAAAATCAATAATATTTTCAAATCTATAAATCTCATAACACAATAATGAATAAGTATACACAGAAATATACAAAATAAATGTGTATCAATAGCAGACAAATACTTTTTTTTTTAACGCCTGTTGACTATTTTGACTTTCACCATTAGTCTTCTCGCAGCATTGGGGCTGTTCTTGGCGATAACCTATAGTCGTTTGTTTCTCTTCTTATGTAGATGATATCCAGGGATCACGTGGTTTATAATAACCGAACGTTGGACAATAACTTTTTCAAAATTTTTGCAGTGGCTCAACTCACTCGACCACCGCGGCCCCCGCAGAAAAATACTAATAGGTTGGTTGAATTTTAAATAGAAAATGTTGGGATTCGGCATGGAAGTAGAAAATGATTTGTTTCATTTAATTAACAACAAATATAAGTTTTTAGAAGAGGGCCATAGTAACCATAAAAATCCCACAAATTATATTTCAACCATAAAGAAATCTTTTTACCAAGAAAAATATGTTTTATTTAATAAATAATATGCTTTATAAAATAACAGCCATATAAGAATATCTTTTTTAATTTCTTGTTTATTGATAAATATTACAATCTGTCTAAATTGAGGACACTTATAATAGAGCTTAGAGAGCACATTCACACTATATTTACAAAATCAAAAAATAAATAAGGTGATTTCAAAATAATATACAGCGAAATAAGAACAAAATAAAATATCATAAGAAAATAATAATAATAGTAATAATAAAATAAATTAATAAAATAGAACATATTTAAAAACACTATTCTTTGTTAGTACTTCTAATGGTAGTACTGTTTATAAACGTTTTTATTAAAAATTGAGTTGTTAAATTTATGGAGTAGAAATAAAAAATTGTCCATTTCCATGACTTTCATAATTGCTGTGAAGCGGGATAGACCGTATAGTTAACATGTGTAAATAGGATGTTATATCAGTTTTAAATTTAATGCATTTCATTAGGCCTATTTTTGTCCATTTTTATATGAAATTATGATATTATTGAAGTGCTCGCGTATACATCTTGTTATGCAACCAATAAATAAATGGTCTAAAAATTATACTTAATTAATTGGCAGACTTTTTTATTTTTCCATTTTACTTATAATATTAAAGCCATTGATCTTATATGAATAAAAATATTTTCTCCATTTCATTTCTAAAGAATGTAATTTCATAATTAATAAAATTTAATATATTTTTTAAATATAACTGGAAAAGTATATTCAATGAAAAAAAGAAATTACCTTGTGAGTTATAAAGACTTTAACGAAAACACCGGACGGTAAAACCGAAGAGAAGTTGATCTAAAGTCGGCCCCTACTGATTGAATAAAATAAATTGAGTTGTTACCCCGGGAGCTGACCTATCGTACGTGTCTGTAGCTCATTGCCATCATATTTTATACCAGAGCTTGGGAGAGAAACTTATTGCAAGTATGAAAAGAAAAATGGCTTCATATCTACGATGTACCCGCATCATTTCCTATTCAATAGTCAGAATTTTTATTGCAATATTATCATATAGATCTGAAAGAATGCTGTTTCATCTTTCTAATCCAATATATTTAAAGATTTGGATTTATAGTACATGTTTTAGAAATGATTGCCACAATGAATGATTCCCTCATTGATCCGCCAATACGAATATAGGAACGTTTCGCCACTATTTTTCCTTTACTTTTTTTACTAGTCTGTTTTATAAATTTATGATTGTTTATTATGTATTTTTGATATTAATTATTTAATTATCGTTGGTTGCAACCCTTTCTCCACCTTTAAGTCCTAGAAGATCAGAATGAAATTTAGGAAATTCATTGATGTTAATACTACTTTTTCTTAAGAAAACCATTTTTTAAATACAACTTTAGGTTATTAATTTTTTCTTCTTTCCTTCCTTACATATTAGGCATTATAGTGTTTTTCCCAATCTAGGGGAGAGGGCAGGGTATGGTTAAACCAGGGTTAAAAGTCCTTCGGGCTCTGGGATTTGAACTCGTGATCTTCAGTTTATCTTCTGGTTGCCAGCCGGGAATTTAAAACACGCGTTAATTTATTTAAAATTTAACCGCTTGGCCATTCCGCCACTTTTTAAATATAACTATTAATCTTTTACCAGATTGTCCTCGCATATATGCCACAATTACGTGCTGAATTCTTTTATCTAAAATAACTATGTTATACTTTTCTAGATTTCAGAAGGTTCATTATAATACGTTTAAAGATTAAATTGATTTTTCAGCTCGCTACATTGGAAATTCAATATAGGTGAGACGAATATGGCAGTGTTCATTTTAGATATTGTCAATTTCGGGAGGGGTCTAAAAAGGTGCTGGATGAGAGACCTCGATCCTTAACATACCATGGTGACTGTATCAAGCGTGGGTAAAAAGGAACAAGCTAACTATATGAAATAATGTTTAAGTGATTCTTGAAGATTTTTTAAAAAGTAATCCAACGAACATTAATACTTTTAGAGATTTTTTTTCATAAGACGTGGATATATTTAGTCATTGAAAAAAAAAAAAAAGCTGTACCATTACAATCCACAAAGTCTTGAGTTCAGTACAAATTAGGAAAAATACTGTTTCTTAGTCAACGGTTTGGCAATGAGGTGATTCGACCGAGATCACGCTCAACCGACAGGTTTTCCCATTTAATTAATTATTTAATTAAGGGTACCCACTTTATAGAGGCTGGGTGTGCCTCAGGAAGGTATCCTGATCCTAGGGTCGCCCCACGTCAGATGAAGCAGAATAAATGATTATTTTATCATGAGCCGGGATTTAAACTCAGGACCTTGAGCATTGGAAGATCAGTGCCCTACCACTAAGCTATCTCACTTCCGTATATGCATTATAAGTTTAAAAATAGAATATATTGTTATCGTTTAGATATTTACGTTAGATAAATCACAGAAACAAACATAGACGAATGAAAAAAAAAAAATCTCCATTTTTGGAGGAGAGGTTTTTAGACCTAAAGCAATCACTATAGATTAGGTAATGCTCCCGTTTTTTTCTGCTAATTTTCACTAGTTCGTCGACAGGTGGTGTCAATCAAGTGATTAATATTTGAAATTAAAAAAAAAAAGTAAGTATCTAATATCTGTATAGGTATGTACTATAACAGATATTCGTAGTAGGGATATCTTTTCCGAGAGTAGACAAATTTAAATGCATCAGATCCACAACCTCAATGAATGGCCCTCTGTTCTCTCTTTTCCAGATATTGAAGTCCCGTTGAATCTTAATTTAAGATTTTACAATGCATTGATAAAATCATGTTTGGCAGCTGCAAGAATTGGGCATTAATGAGCTCCCTAGAAAAAAGTATTGGAAGATTTGAGAGAAAAATCCTCCGTACGATAAAGTATGGGATCAGATTACTAAGAAGAGAAGGACCAATATAGATCTGTGTACAGAAATCCGTCAATTTTTTGTGATATGAAAGCAAATAGGTTAAGATGGGAGGGGCATGTAGCTCCACGCAATATATCAGGAACGCCTCAATAATTTCCAACTCAAAGCAAGCAATGATGGAGAAGGCTAGTTTAATCGTCAAAAGAGTCACAAGGTCTGTGATGCGAACCGAAAAAAAAAATGCTTCTTTTCAGTGAGTTACAGAGGTTTGAAGGTTGTGATTCAGTGCAGAATTTCTTCCAAGACTTTATTCACAAAATATATTTGGTCAGAAAATTAACAAAACCAATTTTAATCTAGTGTTCAATATCTATACTATATCTATATGTATGCCTACAGTCTCTTCGAACGCGAGTCCTCCTCCATGGGAAATTAGTTTGCAGACGTGGCAGCCAAACAAGCCTTCGCGCTTTCAGGCCGGAGTACTGCTATCCTATCGCCTCTAGAAATGAGTCTTCTTCTAAAAAAGGAAATATAAGCCAACTGGCAGCTCATGTGGAATGAGAGTCCACCAAGCAAGTTGAAAATTATACAAAAATCAGTAAAGCCCTGGATAACATCAAACTGTTCTAATCGCAGAGAAGAAGTCGACTAGGTTGCGAATAGGTCATACAAATTTGACTCATTTATACCTTATCAACAAGCCACCTCCAACATGCCAATACTGCAATAGCCCTCTCACTGCCAGCCATATTTTTCAGGAATGCCCCTATTACACGCCAATCTTAAATAGATTATCTCTTAGAGCAGATATTTCAGCTATATTAAATAATGACGAATCCAATATAAAAACAGATATAAATTTCCTTAAAACTCATCAATTATTTAACGGAACATAGAAGTGTATGTGTATATATATATATATATATATATATATATATATATATATATATATATATATATATATAATTTTATGTTTTTGTTCTTATAAGGAGTTTATGAATTTCATAGAATAAAAATAAAGAACAAACAGGTGTTGATGACCTTAGGGTTTTACGCCTCAAGGCCAAATAAACAAACAAACAAACTTCCTCTCTGCAAGATCTCGAACTTCTGACCTGTACAACCATTTTATTGATCAGACTCATTCCAAAGTCCTTTATTGTCCGCTCCACCACTTCAATTACTGGAAAGAAATATCACAAGATAAGCAGGGATGGAGAAGGCTTGCTGAAGTAGTTGTAGTCAATGGAGTAGCCAACCGAAAAAAAATAATGAATGAACAAAACAAGTTTATAGAATAGTGTTTGGATTTGTGAAATCAAAATGATAAATTTCTCTATTATACGATAACACCCTAAGTACTTTGTTTTATAGCAGAAAGTAGAGATGTTACGAAACGAGATGATCTGACCGAGAATAGGCCGTTGAGGGAAGCAATATTGGAGATAGGAAGCCATTGTCTCGTTTTGCCGCAACCAAAATTGCACAATTACCAAAGCCTAGGCCCATCTGCGGCCCCACCGCGGGATAATCTGCTTCGGACAATACCCTCCTTCTGCTCTGGGGGGAGGGGGGTCAGCTAACGTCTTAATCAGGTTTCAGAGAATAATTATAACCATCAAAGGCTATATGGTCAAATATAGTAACAAGGAAAATCGTAAATAATTCGATTAAGTTTTGGTATTATTTACTAAAGTTATCTTAATAAATATGGTTGAAAAAATGGAAATAGCCATATCCTTCCTAAGGGGTGCTTGTATATCAATTCATACAAATGGTATTGTAGGGTTGTTCGTGAAGATGAAGTGTATGATTATTGACCCTCCACACTCAAACGAAGCTCAAAAACCTATGCATAAATTGACTTTATGCTATTTTTATACAAACATATATCGTCATGTTCTGAGAGACTTCTAGGAGCCGAATATGTAGAAGGCATCCGATTACTACCATATAACATTCAGCACGCCAATAATTTTTGATACCTATCCTTAAATATTTCAGATATTATAATCTCGGTATGTATAGTTATTTTTATGGCAGAATAATAGGACTAGCGGAATCAAAGATTTGACTTTTAAACCAAATAAATAAACAATATTATAAGTTTGACTATATTACGAATTTGATATGTTATTTACTTCAGTTACTAAATTTAGTCACGTGTCAAGAAAATATATAAGGTTTTATCCTAATAACATTTTCTACTAACATTCAAAATTTTCCTGTCATCCTCGACTTTTGGAAAACAATTTGTTTTTTATTTTTAAATTAATAAAAGTGACGGTTTTGGAGTCTCAGAAAAAAACTTTTTTTTGTTTTTATTTACCAAAAATCAAATTCTGACATAAAATTAAATCTGCGATCTGTAAATTGATGTGCAATGGATAAAGTTTGTTAACGGCTTCATAGCTTCCCGGATGTGGAATTGAGCTTTGTGAATCCACTTATTTATCATATTCTTTCAAACGATCCAAAATCTCCGTAAAAATTTGAACTGTCCCTCACAATTACAATTTTCCATAAAGAGTTTTATACACCCTTTTTTGTAGATTAGGTTCGAATTACACAATTCTCATTTAATTCCAAATCCCTTGGTCAACCTAATTCTTTAGTTTATAACTTTTTATTCGAAACGAACTTGACAAGCTTACGAGGCATGCGAAAAGAAGATCGCTAATGATCCTCCTAAATCATTGAAGTGCTAATAATAGTAACGTTTTAAAAAACTCCTGTCATGTTTCGTATTCTTATAGTAGGCTTGCTAGTTGTAATTTATTTATAGAATTGTGAGTAGAATGAACCTTGTCCGTCATTATCAGTACCGCTGCTTTCGATAATGAATAATGATATCCGATCTTTTTCTCTTATAGGAGTGGCTCAAGGGTTAAGTTGTTAGCAACATATGTGGACCGTCCTACTTGTTTGACCGATTTGAAACAAATAACACAAGGAGTGAAACATCCGACCACTCTACAAAATTACACCCCACCTCTGGAATACCTCGGCTCGGTCACTCTGTGATCAACCGAACCCTCGATTCACAAATATTTACCGACCATCTTTTTTGAAACCGACGATTCATTCCTCAGGCATTCCTCCTCCTGATAATACCTGCGTTCCAAGACTTAAAACAAACCATCTTGGAGACACCTTATAAGGCAGCCCGGATGGGCGAAGGTACTCAGCTGTCCTCAACCACCGCTATTAAAGTAACGGCATGCCTTAAGCGCATGCTTTGTGCCTCGTCCATGCCAGGCTTATCATTACAGAGTCGGTAGATTCTCCACGGTTTGATCATGCGAACGGTCCTTTAGTATAACCAAAAGTTATCAATAAGCTCGATATGAAGTAATAATAATTATTATCTGACTGAAACCAGTGCATCGCGGGGTACCTTACCATCTTGTGAGTGGCGAACACAGGAAAACAGGCGAAAAACTTCTAAGGATGAAATAGAAAATCTAATAAAAGTTCTACAAAAGTATGTTTTGAATAATAATTTGACATTTTTAAAATATTTATTTTCTTCATCCTTTAATGATTTCATTTCATAACCTTCATAACTACATTCTAAACTAATAAAAGGGTTGGATTTAATGTTAAAAAAGTTTGATTTGTATGGATCACGTATTTGTTTTTCCATGACTATATTTAAAAAACGGACCATTTAATTTATTTCAAAACTAGATAATATTTTAGAAATAATTTACAAATGGTATGGTATCAATTTCTATTCTACAATTAAAATTAATTTAGTTATTAAGCCTAGCGTAGGGTTCTCTTGGAGTCCTGCTTTTCCTTATATAGTTGAAGGGAGAAGTCTGGCTTGGGGTTCCCTGTCTAATTGTATATATTTCATATAGGTATGACTGTGTTTTTATGATTTTAATTTACTTATCTTTAGGTTATTTCTTTTTTTTTTTTTTATCTTGCTCCAAAACCTATTTTAATTCTTTGGTATTTCTCATACATCACTGATTATATATATATATATATATATATATATATATATATATATATATATATATATATATATATATATATATATTTATAGGGAACAAGAAAACTGATAATACAGAGTCAACCTTTACCGTGTTCGGAAAAGCTAGCTCATATGTGTTGAGAAAACTAGTAAATCAGTTTTTAGCTTTAATGTAAGTGACTATAACTATTGGATGAGGTTGCACAATCAGAAATAGCATTAAATTCGCGGGGATTTGAGAGCTTGGGCAGACATAACTCGGCACAGAGCAAATGTTGATTCTGTTCGAGCAAACAACTTAATGCTCCCAGCTCCCGCCCGTAGGCTACCTTCTTCGGCTCCCGATAATGGAGTTAGGAGATCGGAACTGGAGGGACTGGAAGATACTGGAACGGGGGAAATATTCAGTAGGCAACTGAGGAAAAGAGAGTTAGGTTTTTGTCACTACTATCCTCGCAGTGTGAGTAGTAAGATTGGATAAATATTTATTACAGTGAACGCAGTTAGCAACGCAGGTTTTCGGCCGCCATTTTTTAAAGTAACAGGCGGATAATAATGTCGATGAAGGAGGATCATCCTCGGTTGACCTCTGGTTTTATATCAAAATTAGAAAAAAAAATAGGTCCAGTAGTTCTGGAGAAAATGCACGGACGGCGGACGGCGGACGGACAAACAATTTTTTATTCGTTTTTACGCATCCTGAAATGTAGAACCTCAAATTTTGAGAGGGGGTTATAAGTCAAAATCAATAAGTTTTTGAATTTTTCGGTCGATCAAAATGCTTGATTATTGACAATAACAAACCAATATTGTAATTATATAAAATTTCATAATTAAACAATTTTGTTTTTAAAAGTTCCATTGTGATAATCAACGTCACTGATGTCCCCGTTGCAGTTTTTCGGTGAAAAATATATAATTTATAATATCGAGTGAAACACTTTAATTTATCTTTATCCATTTACTCAATCTTTTAATTCATTTAAATTTCTAAACAATGTTTCAGGCAATTTTGCCCATATTTAAGTCGATTAATTATATAGCATTATTATATAATCCATTTAATTATAATTTTATATGATGATGTAGAGATGGTTGACTATGATATAATATGGTCGTGAGTGCCTTCAAATAAATACTATTTTTTTAAAATTAAAATACTATTTTAAAATATTAGTATTTATTTGACCGCACCCCCCGACCAACTCCTTCTCATAATTTTATATAATTATTGCAAAATTTATCTCCTCAAAAACAATCCTTCAAATTATAAAATTCATAAATTATTCATGGATAGTCCATTCTAAAAACAACCGTAGACAGTCAAAAATTAAAATTTATTTGAAAATTACTCCAATGCTACACATTTTCGCCATTTTTAAAAAGTATGTTTAATGAAAGACTAAAAAATCCCATAAAAACGAAAGACGCTCTAATAATTCATAACGGCAGTCTTAAATGCATTAAAGTCTTATAATCGTGTGTACGTGAATACTCAAAAAATGTGAATGAACAGATAAGATTGAATGTGAGGCTTTAAAAATTAACCTGTTACATCACAAATAATTTTTTCTTCCTTTATACCTCCAATATCAAACATTTTAAATGATGACGAAAACACTAAAAAGTTTTGTTACAGTGTTAAATTTAGTGTTAAATTTCTTAAAATCAAACAATTTGTTAAATAAAATTTAAAATCTTTTTAAAAATTTCATCTAAAGATAAACAAGATTAATTTGCAGGCGTTCATGACCTCGATGTTTTACGCCTTTGAAACCTCCAACAAACAAATGTTTTCTCCCTTATAGAGGAACTGTTTATATAACTATTTGAGATAAGATTTGTATATGCTCCTTGTTATGTTATAAACAAAACTCGACATCATAACCTTAACATTCTTTATGTCCTGGACGTTATTCTCAAATTTTCATCAGAACCTATTCCATCATTCTGATCTCTTGGCACAATCCTTATCCAGCTCCAGTCATCCATACAATCTTCCACGATGGTTGAAACGGCAGTGGCCAATGGAGTCCTGGAAATGGTTAGCTTCTCCACTCAAGTCATGAGCGTATGTGGCTTTAATGCCTTCTCTCAGTTCGCACTGGATTCCCATGCGGCTGAGAGGCGCTAGGATCTCGGAGTCTTGCTCTCGGCTGACTGTAAATATTGTAAATAAGTATGAATGTGTTTTTATATTTGTATTTAATTTTAAACTCAAACATCCGTATTGCCATAGTGGTATGGGAGGGCGGCATATACGAATAAATATAAATATTTTTTTGTTATAATTTTTCAATTGTTTTTGTTATTGTATATGTGGTATGAATGAGTCTCACACATCTCAAATACTCAATGCTCTTAATTGAGGCATAAATGTATTTTTATCTCAACAAAACAAGATTTTTAAAAAATATTTTGTATGAAGATCTGTCAACTGTCCAATTCGAGATCAGTATACAACACTTAAAGGAGAAAGATTTAAGTACCTATTTGTTTAACCATACTGAAATATTTAAAACAGAAATTTGATAGTGCATAAGGATAGAAATAATTTTAAATTAAACAAATACAATCTAAAATACATAGCATAAATAAAATAAAGGGTACTATATAATACGTACCTCAGTTTAAGTTGTAAGTGCCGATAAGAAGTCAGCTATCTACGGCAATACATTAGCTCCGCGAGGTATTATCATTCATCAACCTCAGTAGTTCCTTCTCCTCAGGACTTTTCTGCGGTATTTCTATTTGTTCTCGTAATAAACTACCTTATACCACCAACATATAAAGTTCATACTATTGTACTATCCATGGCATAAAACTAGAATGTATTTCAAAATTTTAGTGTTGTTAAACAAAGTTTCTGTTCATTTTTTTTTAATTTCACTTCGACTGGCAAGAGCATTACTTCACTTATCCTAAAAAAAAGAAAAAAAAAAATTGCAAAGAATGAAATTTATCTCTTGTAAATTTGTGTGAATTGAGTTATGTGGTTTTATAATAATATGACGATGTGTTAAAAAATGCATTTAATTAATATAATAACCATTGCACTGCAATCCTTGTAGTTTAAACAAAATTATTTAGCTCAACATATTGTTTACTAATATTGCATTATTGTTAATTGCAATTTGTGCATAAAAACGAATCCTTATAAATTAAGGTGCGTGGAGAAGGTATTATCTTTTCAAGAAAGTAGCTAAAACATAAAGGAAATAACTCATAAAACCGTAGTCCTTATCTGGGCCCCATCACACTGTGGTATCCTGGGTAACGAGAGAGCCGATGCTGCTGCCAACTCTGCCCGGCGTCAAGGAACTGCACGAACCACAATAATTGATGCTATTCCTCGAGAAGATTGGACACACCAACTTGCCTGCTCCTTTCAAAATAAATGGAACGTTGAATGGGAAATGAGTTCGGCAAAACTCTAGGAAATAAAAACAAAATGTATCAAATGGAACACATCAAACAGAAAGTCTAGACGAGAGGAAGTGATACTATTTCGGCTAAGAATTGGGCACTGTGAGTTTTCCCATGGGTACTGCGAGGATTAGAAGCTCCAACTTGCACACATTGCCTAGTACCCAGAACTGTAAAACATATATTAGTAGAATGTAGAAGTTACACTAATATAAGGAAAAAATTTCAAATGAGAACGGAAATGAAAGAAATTCTGCAAGATGGAGAAAATGAAATAGAAAAACTGTTCAAATATTTAAAGAATATTCACTTTTATCAACGAATATAAAATGGAAACATTAAGCCAATGACCCTTAGGGGTAGAGGCTAAATCAACAAATTAAAAAAAAAAACTCATATAATAAAATATTCTAGAAAATCCAATAAACAATTAGTTCTAAATATTATTTTTCAATTTTAGGTATACTGTCTGAATAAACCTTACTTAACCACCTGATTTTTCTTCCAACATATTGAAGGATCAAATACCCTTTTTTTTAACAGTTATATGTGTCCCAGGTACGATAGAATACTATTTAATCCATTAATAAATCTATAACATAATACGCATTTAATTTTCTTATAGGAATGAATGAAATGCAATAATATATTTTTGAAAATTTCACACTATATTTAAGTAGCGCCTAAAAACCCGTTAAGCGAAAAATTGTGGCATAAATAAAATAATCCAGTTAGTGGGCTTGTGGTACTTTTTGTCAACTTCTGACGGCTATGCTAAGGCTGTCAAGAAATGAATATTAACTGACCCAGGTGAGAATCGAACCCACAACATTAAGAATGGAGACTCTTTGAATTATACCTAAACGTACTCAACCATCAAATTCTCTAGCATTTCTTATAAAAATGGATAATATTTTATTGAAAACATTTGAATCATAATAAATTTTCCTTATAATAAATAAATTAATAAATCCATCAGTGAACTACATTAAACTTAAATAAACCTAAGATTGCAAACTTTGAAGCACTTAAAAGCAAAGAATTGGGGGGGGGATTTGTATGTTTTGTTATTCATGATAAAATTATACAAATTTATTCATTCAAGCAATTTAGATATTTATGACCTCAAGAAAGACTTTTAAGCGATTTGTATACGTTTTATTACAATCCCCAAAATAGTAAATAAATATATTTTGTTATCCTAGAATATTTTTCTAATCTTGTATTTTTTTTAATATATATTTTTAACTTAGCATGTGACAGTAATCAGATGTCATATTAGTTGATTTATTTGGCATGAGATAGGACAATATTCATCTACTCCTAATTTTAAAAATAATTTATTCCAGGAGATCCCTTAATCAGCTGTTTTTCAGCATTCTTCAACTGTTTTCTAGCATATATATTGAATATTACAAGATTAAATGCCATATCACCTGTGAATATATGCATGACACGCAATTAAATAAAATCGACGTACAAATATTTTCTTGTTTAGGATATTTTTTAACTATAAATTTCATATTTCTTTCTAGTTTAATAAAACTATTGAAAGTGTATTATTACTATTAATTTTCTTTTTTTTTTCAGGTAAGCTATGACTGAATGTGCAGTGTTATGTAAGTACATCTCAAAAGTTCAATGTTTCAGACTATTTCGATTTTTGATTAATTTATTTCGATTACGAATATTGAGTAATATTTTAATTTGTGATATTTTGTGCAAAATCTTAACGAAAAAGGCGGACTTACAAAGCTTCAAACTTGTCATTCTGGGACCTTCGTCATGATGTGCCTTTTAGTTCTTTAAGTAGAATGGTCAGAAAAAGTTGTGTGATGGATGTACCGCACCAGAGTTTTAGTTATGGGTTGATTTCATTATCGATGCATGACATTATTTCGTTATTTTTTCTTTGACAGGTGTTTTTTTGTTCTCGTTAATTGTTATTAATAAACCTCGTCAGATAACATGTTATATAATCTATTTAACTAGCTATTGTTCTTCGTCAGGAATTTCCTACCCATCCTTCGCTGACAACTGCTTATGGTGTATGAAGTATGGACTTGTTAAGTGGTTTGCTAGAATTTAAATTTCTTCACGGTCAAATTAAATTTTATTTTTTAACCTTCCTTCGCAAGGTCCTAATTTGTCTTGAACTTGTTATTTTCTCTCTTAAGCTATAACTTTTGCTGAATTGCCAATTAGAAGTAAGTAATTTGCTTGACCCTGCACATACCCAATGAAGACGTTATATTAAAGCAAGGGACAGCAAATATGATTGATGCTGTTATAAATACAGCAGAGACCAAGAGTCACATTTAATGTTTATGTAAAAATAATTTGTGTTCAATTTAATAATTATAATATAAGAAACGTAATATAATCGTACTATTGTTGCCCAAAATCGGTCTTGGTCTTTCACTTTGCAAGACCAAGACCAATGCCGCTTATCTGCTGCAAGACCTAGACCAGGACTGGTAAAAAAAAAATAGTTACTAATACTTGACAATCTTAGTTACTGTATGTTAATATATGGTATAACAAATATACTTTTGCATTCAACTCCTCTAATTTTTTATTTTGGCTTAGTTAGGTTTCTCCTATCTAAAAATTTACAGTAATAACTCAATAGTAATAAGGCAATAAATAACTGCAATACTGTTGCGAGATTCTTGCGGAAGACCAAGACTGAGTCTGCAAGACCAACACTAGTCTCGGTCTCGCATTTCGCCAACACTAAATCGTACTCGCGGCATCGCTATGAAATATTTCATCGAAATACGTTTCTCGAATCGGATATGGAATATTTTTAACAATTAAATAATTTTTTTAGAATATGTTGGTTTATTTCTTACATTATGCATATATCTTTTTTTTTAAATAAATAATTATGAATTAATTTTAGTATTACTTCGTACATTTGTAATAAATTTGGTGGTGATGTAGTAAAATTATGAACTTTTCTGTCATATTACAGTAAAATTTTTAAATAGTTTTCACGGTTCTTGCCTGTAGTATGCAGATTTTCGATTGATGAAATTTTAATCGAATAGAATTCAATTCCAGACCATTACCTAATTTATTCAATAAATAATTCTAGAATCGGACAAGGCTTGTACACCATTATTAATGGTTCTCTATAAAGCGAAAACTATAAGCATTAAATTTAATCACTGTAAGTTAAATATTTTAGTAATAAATTAAATAAAATTTAAAGGGAGATATAGTATTGTATATTTCTTACATAGTATTAGATTTGTTATTTTTTTTTTGTGTTTTAAGGATTAAACCAAAAATAGTTTAACCCTTTCAGTAAACCAATAAGGGTTTAAACCAAATTGAGGAGCCGTTAACTAGAAAATTTTAAAATGGCACTTGAAGGAACATAACAGTTTACTTTACTTGAAGTGGTTAGTGCTTCCTAACGAGCACTACTACAGCCATCCCACAGTTTAGTGTTAAATAAAATATTCACTACTCATCCACTTTAAATTTCCTTTTATTCAAAGAATATTCATAATTATCTGTCTATTAAATGGATCTAGCTTGTTGAAGACATCCTTAAATTATTTCAAGCGTATGATCATGAAGGAAAAATTAATTACGTTACTCACCTGGGTATTTTTTGCCTACATGGGTATAAAACTGGTATTTTATTTTACGGTATATTACTTGAAAACATGATGGCAAATTAATATAAAATTATTTATTTATTTATTATTGTTTGTTAAAATTAATTATTTTTATCACTGTTTAATTTTTATTTTTTTAATCTTAAACTTATTTATTCAGAATTATTTCAATTTGTCACAATTAAGGACATTTATAATAGTGTTCAGATAGCACATTCACACTCTACAATAAATAAAAATAAATATTACAGAAAAATAGTAATACTAAAAGTAAATGTATATAAACAAAAGAACTAAACTAATCAAAATAACCACTAAAGCACATGCATACTAAACAATATTTACAGAATCCATTCACTCAGGAGAACTCCAAGCCAAGCCTTTCTCCTCACTCGTGGAAGGAAAGGCAGGACTCTAGGAGATCCCTGCTCCTTTTACTCAGTCGCATTACTGGGATTAAACCTTCCACAGAGGCAATATCCTAACCAATGAAGGCTTTACATACTTTTTACATACATTGTTTTTCTCTTTAAGTATGTATCCGCACCTGCCATTGTATTGACAATCAGCAGATGTGTTGTGATAAAATAAGGATTAAAATTTAAACATTTAAGATGCTAATTTTCATTAAGTATTTCTAGACTGTCCTGAGGATGACATAACGTCCGAAACGTTGATATTTAAAATAAATGTATGGGTAATAGACACTTTAAGATAAATTTTTAACATTAACGTGAATCACAGCTTTAGTTCTGATGGTGGATCTTTGTAAATGAATTTAACTGCTCACAAATTTAGTCATTTATCGTTTTTATATACAGTAAATTAGTTAATTATAATAAAACTTAAGGAATTCTGACAATATATTTTGCACTAGTAATAGACCCTCAGGTTTTGAGAGTTAATAGGTCTTTTATATAATTAAAAAAAAACGAAATAAATTCTCCACTGTTTTAAACTAAGAAATAGTAAACTACAGATGAATGAACCAGAACTTCAAATTTATCTCCTAAAGAAAAGTAATAAAAGAATCTCCCTGAACAAACCTCAGTCTTCTTTTTATTAAAAACTAACTGAAAATCTACTCTTATTTAATAATAATTTTAGAAAATAGAGCAAGACAGAAACGTGGACTAAGGAACCTCAGAGCTTCATATACGAATATACAAAGTAATTAAATAGCCATAGTAAAAAAAAAAGAAAAAGCTATGTTCTAATTTTAATAAGTTAATTATAAAGATAGAAAAAAAACTACATCTCCTTTTTGGCGTAAAAAGCTTATTATATATTAATGAGTTGAAAAATGTTTATTACTAGTACATTTACTTAAATAGAAACGTAGACACCGATTGAATTATTTTAATATTTAAAACGAGTTTTCAATTTAAACTTAATTTAAAAAATGAATAAATAAAAATAATAGTATTTTTTTTCGCTCAAATTTGTTTCCATCTATTTCGAAAATTAAAAAAATTAAGATCAACATAATTAATTAGTCTCCCAATCCATGCGAAACTCAATAAGAATTCTGAACATTATAAACTATTCAAAATCGCAAAAAACAATTTCCCATAAACAAATTAGAACTGGAGATATATAATTTTAAAAACCTACTTATGATGGGTGATAAATATTTAGGAGGACGCAGTCATTATAAAATTTTTATTAGTGCCGAAGTTTCAACCCAAACATGTGGGTCATCATCAGGGCGTGAAGGTATTTCAGTATTGAAGTGCTCGAACCAGGCCCTAATGATGACTCACATATTTGGGTTGAAACGTCGGCACTAATAAATTTATAATGACTGCGTTCTAAATATTTATAACACATCATATGTAGAACAGTCGACTAACTTCCTTCAATAAAAACTACATTAAGTAAATATATCAGTATAATAATAATTTTTATAATAAAAGATTGTGCAAATACAATTAGATTTGAAGCTAGAACACTTACGAACGTAATTGGTTGAACCTCTGGTGATATCATGTCACAATTGCCGATTGGTTGTTTTTTCAAGTTGATTTTTCAATGGAGCAAGGCTGGTGTGTTTGTCTCAGGGAGCTTTCCTAATCTATTTTCTTTATGAGATAGGTATTTGATTTATTCATATGTAGTTTTCCACCATTTCCTTGTTTAAAACTGTGGATAATTTATTTATTTATTTTTTTAATTAAGTATATTAAAAAAATGTCGACTCCTAAACCTGTGTGTCTATTACTGATTCAAAATATGCTGTCAGAATTCCCTAAGCTTTTCGTGAATAATAATTGACTGCATAGAAAAAACGTAATTAGTAAAAGAATAAATTTGCTGTCAATTAAAATCATTGGTAAAGATCCACCGTCAGAACATAACTTGTGATTCACATTGATGATGAAAAATTCCCTTAAAGTGTCTATTACCTGTTTATTTACCATAATGCGAGATGATGAACAGATGATTTTAATATATATATATATATATAAATTGGAAGATCTTGGAAGGACTTCAAAAACAAATTGACAAATGGGCGGAAGGTAATTGGTATGCTTAATTCATTTCTGAAAATACTTATAATAAAGTAAAAAAAATAATGAAAAGAATAATAGTTGGGATGATCAGTCGGAAATAAGAAGGCAAAAATAAATGATAATATTTATTTTGACATTTTCCGACGTTTCGACCTGAAGTTCAGGCCTTCATCAGGGCTAAGAAAAGAACCAGATAACAAAGTATGAAAAACATGAGTAATGTAGGTTAAAAAAAAGAAAAGTAAAATGAAGTTGGTAGATTAGTGACAATATTAAGAACTAAGAGATAAATAATAATAACCGTTACAAAGTTTGGAATGAAGAAGTAAACATAATAAAAAAAGGTGACATAAGTATCAAAATGGGAATGTTTGAATAAAATGTCAAACAGAAAAGGAATATGAAGTTATATAAGAAATGAAAATAAATAATAAAATTGAGATATTGCAAATAGAGGAATGAAAGGAAGGAGGAAAAAAAAACTGAGAAGGTTGAAATAAGAAAGAGAAAAAATAAACTATTCTTCTCTCCATGATTCACGACAGTCATCCATTTACCCACAATTAAAGAAATTAATTTATAAGGCTCTGGTAGAGAGCATAATGTTCTATAGTTTGCAATCGTGCCCGCTCGAGAAGTGCAGAGCAAAAGATTGCTAGCTGTGGAGATGGGTTTTTGGAGGAAGTCGGATGGAGTCTCAAGGACCCAAATAATCAGAAACGAAACCATTAGATAAAGTATGGGAGTTAAGAATAATATACTAGAAATAATGGAAGAATGGAGACTATAGTGGTATGGCCATATGAAAAGGATGAATAGCGAACGACTTCCCAAAACGGCATTTGAGATGCAGGCCGAGGGTAACAGAATGAGAGGAAGACCTCAAGTCAGGAGGAGCACAGGCGGATTTACGGCTTCAGCCCGAAAGCCCCCCCCCTAAAACGGTAAAATATAACCATGTTTTATAGAAAAAAAATATTAAAAACTATCTCTTAAATTATTATTGTTCGTGTAATTACCATTAATAGGGCTTATGTATATATGTAATTCATTTCTTTCTTTTTTTTTTAATTAATTATCGTTATATATATTTTAAAAAATCTGTCGGGCTGAAGCCCCTCCCAAAATTAAATCCTGGATCCGCTAGTGAGGTGGAGAGATGTCGCTGGGAGTACGGCGGGTGGAGTCTGATGGAGGAGGAAGCGATGGACTGGGAGAAGTGGGAAAAGAGCCGACTGAGTTTGGCTGTTTTAAACTTCAATTTATGAAGAAAAAGACTAAAAAAAGAAAGTTTGTTTGGACCAAAAGGTTCGATACCGACACCAACAATCGTCATTCTTATTCCGCTAAGCCAGCCAACCCTTATTAATCTTCCTATTACTCCATGCACAGGTGATTATTGTGTATACCACACATAATTTTCGACGTCAACCCTCAAGGATGTCGAAGATGAATATAAATTATTCGAGGCTTCTTGGTGAGAAATAGGAAATTATTCTCTCTAATCCGTCATTAGATTTTTTTTTTTAATTTCTTGGATATTCATTATATATTTATAACCTTGAATTTTCGTAATAAACCCTCAGATATATTTAGAGTAACTGTTAAGGGAACTCTAAGGATAGGAAAAGTTGGCCAATGAGGTGCTAAGTGCCTAGCTAATTTGTACAGGTGTCTACGATTAGGCGAAATTACCTTCCTCCCTTTCCCCTTCCTCCCTTTCCCCTTCCTTCCCTTAAAGGACAGGGTTGCTCTAAGGACCTCTACTTAGCACCCTACTTTTCCTTTTCTACAGCAATCCCACTTTCTTTCTCAATTGTTCTCTTTATTCTTGGATGAAAAACATGTTCCTCTTGACGACTTCATCTAATCCAATGTCGGACAGTTTTAGTTTCAATTTATTTTTTTAATATATTTATTTATTTAAATCGGTATATTTAATCTTATTTAGTTACCACTATAGTTCCGCGATTTAAAAAAAAATCTGTAATAGTCAAGAGGGAATCAAACTTATACCATATTAATATAATAATAATTTGAGCATTTCAGTTGACAGAATGATCAACTCCAATGCCATCATTTTTTATTACTCCTTATCCGCCTAATGGCTACATTTTATAAAATATATATTATAATATTATAAAAATGGATAAATTTAGATTTCTTAAAAAATTTGTATTATACATTTCGTCTTATTATTAATTTATATTATTATATAATTATAATTATTCTTATTGAGAATTTTTTAACCATAATATGTAATCAACTTTTTCAGCTTCATATAAACTCAATAATAATTTAAGCCGTTTATTTATAATATTTTCAATGTTCGTTATATTGTGCTTTCTTTTCTATTTTATAATAATTATAATTATATCACAATATAATATAAATAATATTATATGTAAGAGGAAATTCCTAGATCGAAAAATGTCACCTAGGTGAAATCAAACTATCGCCTCAAGATGAATAAATACAATTTCCTGTACAAATTTTTAGTCTAAAATCTTTATTTCGTATTGGAGTATTAGATAATGTTGACCAAATGCGAGGCCAAGATGAGTGTTGGTCTTGCAAACTCAGTCTTGGTATTGGTCTTGGTCTTGCGCAAGAGTCTCGCAACAGTCTTACCTATTAGCTTATTAATAGAGATATTACTGTAAGTTTATAGACAGTGGAAACCTAACTAAGGTCGAATGAAAAATTATGTTGGTTATACCAATACTTTACATATAGTAACTAAAATTGTCAAGTCTTAGCTACTATTTTGCCTTAATTTTTATTTTTTAAAAATGGATGTTTTTTTTACCGGTCTTGCACTTTGCAACCGATTTTGGGCAACACTAGTATTAGGTAACAAGAGCTCAACACATATGTAATTAAATGAACAGCTGTGTAATTAGTGCTATTTACAGAGCTAATAGGAGAGCTCCTGTAACCTCCTACGCTCCTAATACTAAAATAAAATAAAATATGACCTACACTAAAAACCTTTTTATGTAATAGATTAATTAATTTTAATGATATTTCTAGTGGGAAAATTGATTAATTTATTTATAATTGTATATTTTAAAACTGTAAACATCTACTCAACTTATTCAATGTCTGTACAAATATTTTAGTTAGTTATTCTGTTAATTGAAAGGCTCATTTGGAAAATATGCGAATTGGTGATCAGAAGTCAGATTGAAACCATACTTGTTTTTTTCAGTTTTGTTATTGAATTATAAGTAAATATTATTGAAAAACTATAATTACAATAAATCGTGATTAAGTTAAACCTTGGCCATCAATTTAAGGCATGTTCCTGTTTCCCCATCTCGGTCACCAATCACTGGTCAAAATACAGTTCTTTTATTAACATTTTAATAATAATTATGATTTATTTTTTTATGCTTCTCTGACCATCACATTCATTAAGATATTTTAGTTAATTGATAAGGTTTTCCTCGTTTTCCTTGTTTTTTCCCATTTTTCATTATGATAAAACTTTAATATTAAGTTTATTGGACGTGAACTATTTAAGATGATATTACAGTTGATATTTAGAATTGGATTTTTAATATTTATAAGAGAAATAAATCTGTTTTCTGTTAACAACGCTGTGGATTTATATTGCATTCCCGGATTATTTTTCTGTATATTTATATATATGTCGAATACGAATAAATATCTCAGTGTATATTAGAACATATCAAATTTAGCTGGAATTCCCTATAATATCTGTGGTTTTGATTAACAATCTAAATTTGATATAATTGCAATATAGCGTCTATAATTTAACTATATCTACAGATTTCCTATAAAAAAAATAAATAAAAAATATTTTAAAAACACCTTTTTTTATTTGTATATGTTTTGGACAACACTTGTCTATTTTCAAGAAATTCTTTCCTAGAACAAAGTCCATATTTTATATTACTCTATCTTACTCCATTGCACTATTTTATTTAAATATTAAAAAAAGTACTGATATAATCGGTGTTAAGATTTTTTTTTTAAATTTGACCAAACTTCCATTTTTAACAGTCAAAGATGTTGTAATTTTATTATGTACTAAAGGAAACACAACTTTAAGAAAAATGTTTCATGATGATGGGAAAAGGATTCGAAATTTTGATAAAGGAACATGAAAAATATATATAAGAATTATTTCATAAAAAAAAACAAAAAAAGCAACATTCAATTATGTTTATATTCATTAAAATTTTACAAAGCATTTGATTATCAATTTTATTTTTGTACTTGATTTATTTTATGAATTATTGAATGAAGTTAGTCGACTGTTCATGGGTGATAAATATTTAGGACGCAGTCTTTATTAAAATCGGTGCTTGAACACCCTCAATGCTCAAACCCGGCAATGAAGTGACCCACATGTTTGGGTTGAAACGTTGGAATAAATAAAAAATATTTTTTTTTTTTTTAAAATACTGCGTCCTCAATATGTATCACCCTTGGTTCATTTTAATTATTCCTATTCTGTGTTGCCTCTTCAAAAAATCTTATTCCTTTTTTCAATTTATTATATTGATTAAAGTAAAAAAAGTATTATAAATTATAAATAAAGTTTTTACAATCCTACAAGAATAAAATAAACGGTGTAGACAAAGGACCTGTCGACACGTAGCCCATGACCACCATTTCTGCTGACGACACAACAATATTGCAACCCATCACTATCTCCTTCCAACAGCCATTGCAGCATTACTTGCTACAGCTTAGCGGCCAGTGTTAAGTTAAAGTATAACAATAAGACAACGATTAAGCACTTAAAGACTTAAATTTTACACTACTTTGGGCTTAAATTTGACACATATACGTAGACTTTCTATCTAGTTGGGGAGGGTGTGATGGATCCACCCAAAAAAATCTATGGATTTTTTATTATGTATACAAATTATGATGGATAATTAACATAATTATTGTAAAACAGACAATATAATATCATGTACAAAAATAATTTTATTTACTTATTTATTCATCAGTAGTACCTCAAGGTTCAGTTCTCTTTCCATCTACATTATACTCGTATACTCATGACATACCTTGCAGTTCTAACATTTTAACAGCGGCATGCATAGATGACAATGCTATTTATGCTATCTAATATCCAACTTACGCCACGCGGACCCTACAACAATATTTATCTAAATTAGATGACTGGTCCAAACTCCGGAAAATCTTACTAAATCAAGACAAATCACGGCTCATCAATTTTACTCTTCGACACAATACATTTCCTCAATTTTTTCATCAGGAGGATCTTTTTTACATGAATGAACATCAAATTCATTGATTGTTAATAATTTCTTTGACAGGCGTAAATAAAGATAATAAGTTATCTATCTATCTATCTATCTACATATATATATATATATAAAGGAAACACGCATATGTAAACCTCAACATACGCGTTGACTCCTCGTTTCCTCTCTCATCTTCCCCCACTTTGACTACTGCTGTGTGGTGTATGCTGGACTCTCGGTGGAGCTCCGCGACGGACTGAAAAGACTAATGAACAGTTGCGTGAGATTTGTAATTGGTGCCCCGAGATACTACCATGTCTCTCACCACTATACTGAGTTAGAGTGGCTCTTTCCCTCCATTTGAAGACAATATTTCCTAGGTACATTCCTCTATCAT
The DNA here is from genome assembly GCA_928085145.1 of Nezara viridula. Lineage (NCBI taxonomy): Eukaryota > Metazoa > Arthropoda > Insecta > Hemiptera > Pentatomidae > Nezara > Nezara viridula. Next base: position 146,581,998 of record OV725080.1, on the reverse strand, counting down.
ATCATCAACAATCATCGCCCTTCCTACGCCTACAACCTTCTCCAATTCAAGTCCTCAGTCCACTCCCTCTCCACAAGATCTCGACCTTCCGACCTTTACATTCCTTCTCACAGATCTGCCTCGTTCCAAAACTTCTTTATTGCACGTTCTGTTAGTTTCTGGAATTCCCTTCCTATCAAAATTCGACATTCTTCATCCTTATCTACATTCAAAACCCTCCTATTCCAATTCCTGTCCCAAAAACAGTCTGGCACCAGCTAACCTTTTATGTAAAATTACATATTATCTATAAGACCATATTCACATATAGCTCATAACCCAAATACTTATTATAGATTCGACTTTCTTTTTTTCTTTTTTTTCAACAGAAACAGATTTTACTGTTAAGAAGAATATACATTTATTTTTTCTGTATTTTTTATTTTTTCTAAAAGGGTTTATTTATATTGTAACATTGTACATAGTTTTAAGTATCTTAGTATGGTTTCAAGAGTTTTTTATATAGATTTTTTTTATTTTATTTTGTATATAGTATGTATAACCAATATATTTTTCTTTTCTTTTTTTTAATAACCTATCTTTATCTTAATTTGTTATGTTTGATTTATCTGGCCAGATGTAAAATTTTAATTTCTGTACTTTTTTGTTATTCTGAAGGGACTTCGTCCCAGAATAAAATTATTTTTCTATTCTATTCTATTCTATATATAGTATATTCTAAGAATTTCACTTTAACCATAAATATAAACAACTGAGCCGTATGTTTCCTGCAACCGACCTAAATCAATTTATATCAATATTCAGATATCTCAATGGATGTTTTAATTTTGTACAAAATAAGTTCTGTAAAACTATTTTCATATTATATGTCTTTATTTTCAAAATCCATCCTACATTAATTCTACTTTGTACGAAGACACTCTTTAAGTTTTGATATTATTTTATTACGATAACTGCTTAGTTCTTATTCATTACTTGCAATGTTTTTTTTTTACTCAATATGCTTTATTATACTTTATAAATTGGATTATAATTTTTTGGATGTAATAATAAAATATAAAATTTGTATTTTGAATTTATCTTTTATTTTCTCCAACTGATAAATTTTAAGTTTTATTCTGGCTCTTCATATAGACATAGTTTCATATATCCCACTATTAATATTTTATAACTTTTCCATGAAATTTAATATTTTTCTATTATCAGATTTATTTTCACATCTTGCTAGCCTTTTTTAATGTAATTAAAAAAAATGAAATCGATTATTATAATAGCACACTCAGTATGTTGATTATAGAAAAAAAAAAACTAAGGTGTGTGATTTAAACCACACGAGAGAACTGAAAACATCAACAAGGCGGGATTAATAATAAGGAATATAAATTATAAACAATAGCTCATTATAGCTCCGATTTTTAGTTTCTGATATATTTTAATCCATATCTTCAATAAAACTCCTTATCATTTGGTTTTTAATATTTTTATTAAATACTTTTTATTCCCTCTCTAACTCAGCGTCGCGTTAAGATACAAATTTGAATAATAGCTCATTACAAAGAGGATAAAATGAACATTTCCCTAGCTAACAACAGACAGATCCGATTTTTAGTTTTTGATATATTTTAATCCATATGCGAAAACACTTCAGGAAAAAACATGAAATGAGACTTTAATTAGTCGACTCTAGCCGACTTTAGCCGAGCGTTACACATCGGAGATCTGACGGCTTAGTCTAATTGATTTTCCACAAAACGCGCATAAAAAAGTTTTCACTTTATATATATATATATATATATATATATATATATTATGCACCTGATAAAATATATTTGAATATAAATATTTTTATCCAGACGGCAGGCTGCAATTAAAACGGATATATATTTCATGGATAGAACTTTCGAAACTTGAAATTCACATTCAAATTCACACACACTATATATATATATATATATATATATATAAACTATACAAATCGCATGACCTACCTCTACCTTTATACGTGATTTCAGTTTCGAAATAATTCCCAATTAGGTGCTAGACTGTTCAGATACACGCAAACAGACGGTTTTTGTTATTTTGGCTCAGTATTGATCGACAATTTTCCGTTGAAAGCTCGTATTCGAAGTATTTACAATAGTAATCAATTTTCTTTTTATTTAATCAATACATAGGTAAATAAAAGTAAAACAGAAGATTTCTTCTTCATCCTGACGTGATTATGCGGCCTATGAAGGGAAATTAGGCCCGACATTAATTGACAAAGTTTGGTTACTTCAGGGGTTACAGGTGAGGGCTAGCCATTGCCATCAATCATATCGGAACGAGGTGTACATTGCAACTTTCCATCCCCAACAGTTCCCAACTTGGAAGTGAATACATTACAGCTTCAAAACTATTCATCATGAATATCAAACTGGTTTGAATATTGAGTGGGAAACAAGATTTATAAAACATTGTGCCAAAAGTTATTAATATGTTTGATTTTTCAGGCATATTTGTACCTGGTCCTGCCATAAATATTGTTACAAGGAAATATATACAGATTTCAACAAAAAAATTGATTTTTTCAAATACTTTATTAGAAAATAAAATTTATATCTATAGAGAGTAAAAAAAAAAAGAAATTGCTCAAAATGTTCTCCTTTAGTTTTTACCCAGGCATTTAATCTCCGTAGCCTGCAATAGCAGCACGCAGCACTTTTTGAGGAAAGCGCTCAACTGCTAGGACAGAGATTGTTTGAGGCTTTCCAAGTTAGGGTGTGCTCTGTGGCATGCCATCCTCTCCAGTTCTGACCAAAGCCGATAATCTTGGGTTGAGATCAGGGCTTCCTGAGGGCCAATCCGAGGCTGAGATGAACTCCAGAATATTTTTACAACCACCGCTGAATTGTCCTGGCCTTGTGAGGTTAAGCGGAGTCCTCCTGGAAAACTCAATGATTTCCAGCAAACAGAGTATCATTTAGACTTCACACAATTCATAGAAGCTTGACAATAGGTTCCAAAATACCGTCCTGATAGTTTCTAGCGTCTGTTTCAATTCTTTTTTACAAAATCTTGTGGTAATAACGTTTGTATCCGTTTATAATGATATGAGTAAAGTCTATCTCCTATGAGAGTTTTCCATATTATAATTGGCGTAATATTCAATCCTGCTCCACCTCTTCGTACAGTAACAGATGGATTATCATCAAAATATTGTAATATGGTCACACTCCTTTCTTCACTTCGTAATAGAGCAAAAATACTATCAGCACGTGGTATTATAGCAAATGTACCAGTTTCTCTAAGACGTTGAAACGTGGAGCTAAAGATAGACTTGTTTGGTAATTTTCTATTCGGAAATCGCCTGGCAGATTCACGACGGGCAGGATTACCATTAGCATTTCAAATACAAACACCATATCGCCATTTTTACTATTAGTATAAATGGAAGGCGTAATGATGAGTACTCTGCGAACGCCTCTTACAAACTGATAAATGTTATTGAGAGTTCCCAATGCTAATTCCAAATAGTATTAATCCTTATGTTGGGGATAAAAGGCCATATTAGTATTCTATCTATCTAATAATTCCATCCCGTAAACAAAACGTTTGCGGACATACCTTCACTTTGAACAACATTTAATACGAATCTTAATGTTAACATTAATAAAGTTGTTAGAACAAAAAAATAGTTTTTATTTATTTCATTTAACGTAAATAATTCATAACAACTAAAATCTTTAACTGTGAATATCTCCTAAACAAAGCGTTTGCGGGCATACCTTCAGAAGAATTTCTTTTAATTTATTATTATACATTACTTGTTTTAGTTTTAACAAAAATCTTTATTTTTATAGGTCAAGTTTAATAACTCCTCTCATTACCTTCATCTTGAAAACAGATGCTTGCCAAACTTTTTTGTTCCAAAAACGGCTCTGAAGTTAAATTCGTTCCTAAAATAATCCTATTCAAGTTTCAATGTTTTTTTAATACTAAATAAATAATTATTGATTTTCTTAAATTCTTGGTACTAATAATGATTTTTTTAATGTCTACTTATAACAATTTTGGTTTTAAAATTATGGTTGTAATAAAATAAATATATTTTTTCTCGCTTATGGAATTTGATGATTATAGATGATTGCTTATCTATACATTTGTTATTTTTAAGTTTAAGAATATTTTTTTCCAAAGCATTTTCTTACTTAATTTATATTCAGCTTAAGAATTTAAATGTTATGATATAAGAAAACAACAAGTTAATTTCTAACTAACTTGATCTACATATATTTTGTATTAAATTTTATGTAAATTTGAGAGGGCGGGTGGGAAACGTGTTGTAATATTGAAGCATCGGTTATATTTGCTATTATACTCTAGAGAGTCCAGCTGTGACGTTATTACTGAAGAGCCCATAAGCAACAATTTATTATTAAAATTTGACCTGAATAAATTGAATGTCATTTACGAAAATTTTAAATCAATTCTACCTAATAGTTGATTTAATTTTTTTTAAATAGTCTAAAGTTTCTTGATCAAATTTTATTATACTTTTTATGTTCCTTTAATTTTTTTTTTTTTTTGCTATATTTCTCTGTAACTATTAATATGGAGTCATATTTTTTTTTCTGTATTTTCAGTTCGGCTTAGTGAGCCATAGAGGAATAATTCAACAACAAGTCAATTGGTTTTGGATTGGAAATATAGTTTTTATAATTGTGTTTTTTAACAAACCATATAACTGTGAGGCGTATGTCCATGTGGGTTTAAGTTGGTATGTGTGTCTATTTTCTAGTTATAAGTTATAGTTTCTAATTTTCAGTTTCGATGATTTGGAAAATAGATAGTACAACAATTTGTGGATTCCAGGTAATTCATCTGTCGAATGTAATAAAATACACACTAAATTAAATTCATATTATAACGTTTTGCTCAATTCCAGGTTTCAGTCTCGTGATAATATTTGAATACCATGTTTCTATGTTGAATGCTACTGCACTTCTAATTACTCATTAAACTTGGAATAAAATTTATTAATGCGTTTTTTTTATAAATTCTTCTATCGGTTTTAACTGTAGTTCATGATGTACTTTACTGCAGTTCTCAGACTGTTATATTGAAAATATCGTAATTTCTTTTTCTTTTAGTATAGGTCCACATGCGTAGTCCACATTAATGCGTTAAATAAAAGTGCATTTTTAAAATGTTCTATATATCTGATGCTGCAAACATCGGTGGAATATGTTTTCCTCCATCCTTTTAAGCGTAAACTAGTCAGAAATATATTCTATATGTTTTATTTTTTAAAACTAGATATGTCTAATTTTTTTTATATAAAATAAAAATATTACTTTGAAGCTGTATATAAAAACAATATTTCCTTTAATAAAAACGCTTTATATCAATAAAACTGCCCATAAACTATTTTCTTTCTTGTTTACACATCTTTTTATAATCATTATGAATTTAATAAAAATATAATTTAATAGTTCATCTAATATATCTCTCTAATATCCTTATTTATTAAAAAAAAGATTTAATAAATTTATAATAATATATATAATTTAACAATAAACTAAACACTTAGAAAAGGAATAGAAACCTTTCATAAATCATTAATTTTTCATAACGTAAGAATATGTTTTATTTTCCAAGATATTTTTATTTTGATAAGTAAATGTTATTGACGTCCCTTAGTTGCGTCATTTCTTTTATTCAGGCATGGATCTGACAGTGATAAGAACTGTCCAAAGCACACGAAAATAAAACTAAGAATAAAATAAAGCAAAGCATAAAACGGAATTACATGATGGATAGTATTACTTAAGATATAAATACAACTTGATCTTTCTTCATTATTTTTCTTAGAGAAAAAATTTAAGTGTAATAAAAACTTGACACGAAAACTGTGTTTTGTCTGGAATATCTATTTTATCAAATTACAATCATTTATTATCTTGACAATATTTGTATTTGTAATATTTATATTATATTTTATTTATCCATTTAACACGTTCATTTTTACGTACACGTTTGGTTCTACATACCTCTGTAGTCCTGGATCCTAGACCTTAAAAGATTTAAATGGGAATTATAAAAGTATATTTTACAGTATTTTTTGATTTAGAAAGATTTACTGTCAAATTCCAATCATCACAATTGGCTGCCAAATGGTGTATATTTCTTTGCACTGTAACCCTGTCTTCAGCCAGCAGCACAATCATTACCAGCACAATATCTGTACCAAATCATTAGAACCCATCGACCCTCCTATATTTTTCACAGCTTACAATTCAAATATTCCATCCAATCTCGTCCCACCAGATCTCGTACTTCCGACCTCTATCCTCCTCCTCACCGAACTGCTGCGTTTGACAAATCCTTTGTAATACAAGCCGCCTCCCTCTGGAATTCCATCCCAGCTGATATTCGACACGCTCAATCAGTTTCCTCGATTAAACCTCTCCTCTTTAAGCACCTACTCCTTTCTCAATCCGAATGATTGTGAAATATATCTAAGAGAAATATCTGAGCATCCCCGGAGACTACCTCAATTTATTAAGGTAATTATAAAAAACTAATTATAAAAAAATTAGTTTCTCATACATATGTACAATTTACTTGTTCTTTTCTTTCTCTTTTCTGTATTTTTATTGTAAGTCAACTTTCATTGTAAATATACAATTTAATTGTAGCCACACAGACATATAATCTGTATTCATATTTTGTTCTTAAGGGACAATAGTCCCAGAATAATAAAACATTTTTTTCATTTCATTTCACAATGTCATCAGCATAGATTAAAACACTGATACGGGTACCGCCTATACTCCACCTTTAAGCTAAGTTGAAGATCATCTAAATACAAAGAAAAGAGAAGTAATAATGATAAATATATAGTAGAATATCCCTGAAAACGGGACATAGCTCCGAAACGTTGAATATGAAAACTGAAAGTAATAAAAGGAAGATTTAATTTTCCTAAACCTTCAAGAGATGGAGTTGAATTAACAATGACCCCCATACCAGACTGAAACGACTAGAAACCGGCCGATGTTTTCGACTACTGCAGCACTTACTAGACAAACGCACTAAGCTTTCAATCAATTACAAACGGCTCACATATATGACAATAATAAGACCTATTTGGAATTACGGAATTGAGCTTTGGGGCTCCACTAAACCATCGAATTCCTATCGTATCCAATCCTTACAATCCAAAATCCTTCGTAAAATCCTCAACGCTCCTTACTTTGTCACAAATAAAGTCATCCATAAAGACCTTAATTTTCCATATGTTTCAGATTTGGCCCAATCCAGATACCTATCCTTCCATAACAAACTGCAGAACCATCCAAATCCTCTCGTTTCAAACCTCGATCTCTGATAACCCTCCGAGGCGTCTGAAAAGAAGATGGCCTCGGGACCTTCTAATATAGAACTTTAATTTGTGTTCTCCCAATGGGTAGTTTCTCTTCACGTTGTACATGTCATGTTACCAATGCCACATTTACTTATTTTATTTTCTATGTAATACAGTTTATAAAAAATTAACATTGAAATCATCATTATATAACTAAACACAGTGGTGTTTAAATAATAGTAAAAAAACCATGACCGAAATGACTATATATATGAATACTATTCATCGCATGTATATAATCCAATAAAAATACTTTCCTTAAATATTACCGCTAGAATAGTTTTTAAAAAACGTCTACCACGTACTCTTAGCTTTACTCTACCTTCTTCACTATTTCACTTAGGTACTTAATAACCTATGTTTATGATTTTGTTATTAGAGAATAAAATATATAGAAGCGGTTTTGGAAGTGTAGTCTTATCAAGGAAAATGGAAGCATATGGGAAAAAATGGACGGAATTCGATAACATGGTTTGACGTTATCGGAACATCTTTGTATCAACCCTCGCGATTCCTGGAAATTTAATCAAATCGAATTAAAGTATTTGATATGTCCATCACATGGATTGAATTACAGAAAGGCGTACAGGTAAAAAAATGTGTATTACTTCCTTCTCTTTATGTGCTCCATCGTTTCACAGTTCATAACTATTTAATTCTGTATATTTATGTTTATTGTTAAATGGAATTTGAAAAATTTGGAGCTATTCTATTTCTTTACTATGTCCCAATTTTTTTTTTTTAACTTGGGCCAAATCGAACGAACTGTTTTTGAAATATAGTTTTCTAGAAACGCCGAGCGTGGTTAGCACTTGGATGGGTGACAGTCCACCAGGGAAAGCCACACAGACCGAGATTCCTCCCCCGCCCCCTGGGCATGTGAGACCCGTCAGCTTACAGGAGACAACTCACACCGACCGGGCGTAGGACTGATGACTATACCCCCGTGTACTTAAATCGGGAATCGAGATGTGGTCCAGGAGGCGGTCAAAGATTATCATGGTCTGTAGCGCCAACCGAAAAAAAAAAAGTTTTTTTTCTTTTGAAAAACTTATTTCCCCAAGATTTTTCGCAAGCGAAACCATTTTTTGAAATTATTGATTGAATTTGATTAAATGTATACTACTTTCACCAATTTGTTTACGAAACCCTAATTTCCTTCCAGCTCTAAGGCAAATTTAATGTTTTAATGCTGCATCTTTTTTTTTTTTTTTTTACTAATCTTTCCATTCAATGTCGTGTGAGTGGACACACCAGATTTTTGTTAAAGGTAATTATATTTCTGAAAGAAAAATCGTCTTAATCAGACCAGTTATAGCAAAGTTACAGTATATTAAATTCTATCAGTATATTGCTTATTTTAACGATGGTTAAAGTGGCTGTTCATATTGCTTTAGTTCATTACAGAAATATTAATAATAATTTTTCTGATTCGTTTCTAGAAAAATTGATAGGATTTTTGTTTTTAATGGACATATTTAAAGTTGTATAAATATGTCTGAAATCGGTAGATGAGTCATTGACACACCAGATTTTCTAAAGTATCTTTTACATGAAGTTTCTAAAATCGGACTCTGTGAATGCCAGGTAATAATCCTACTTATTAACGAAGTGTTGAATGGAAGAAATTCATTCATGTTTGTAATGCCCTACAGCTGTGTTTTAAGCAGCTTTTAAAATTCAACCCTTTTCACCGAAATTTGGTGCTTTGTATTCCGGAGAAATTTGTATATTTTAATAATTGGATTCTGAAGTGGTGTTGTTATTAATACCGGCCTTAATATAATTTTCATACTAAGGGTGGGATATTGTTATCAAGAGGCGTTACATTTTTCATACTAATAAGATGAGCAACTTTAACTCGACTCAAAAAGTTGTTGGACTATAAAGGTTAAATTCCTTAGCGGCTCAGTTAATTCAAGCATTTCATTTGCATTCGTCGGCAAGTTTTTTTTAATGAGCTCATTTTCAACCTGGAAAAATCTCTCGTTTCCTTTTAGGTCTTCAGCTTTTTTAAAAGGAAGTTTAAACAATGTAATATTTGTTTCCCTAACTTTCGAGTGGTTTTTCTCATTCGAAATGGTGTTTCATTAATTCGTATTAGCTGTTATAATTAATTAGTAATCCTGTATAAAATTATTCTTTTTATGGTCATATGTATTGTATTATTTATCAAACTAGAACATTCAAGCCAATTCTAAGAGTTGTGTCAAAATGTCAATTCTACACACGGTACCTTACCATCTGAGGTTTTCTTAAAATTTTGCCTAGTTGTACTATTTGTTGAAACATGGAAAAATATGAAATCTTATCGAGATAAGTCTATTTATTTTCAAAATAGACAGCTGTAAATAACTCATTAATGGACTCAAAAATAGAAGAAAAAAAAAAACAAGACTAAAAATTGCTGTACATGCTTACCTAATCTGAGACTGATATTTTGTAGCGTATGAAATGCTCTTTCTTATGATCTACAATATTGTATAGGTGAATATAAGAAAAAAACTTCAAAAGAAAAAAAAACAATCTGTCACTTGGAGACTAGTTATAGTAAGTTAGGATAACATTCGTACTATATGTACAAGCAAATATAAAATAAATAGAACAAAAGTAACAATAAATAATAATCAAAAGGTATATACAATAAATCCAACAATGGAGGGAAAAGCTGGTCTCTCAAGAACCTGCGCTACTCTCTCAACCGCCTCACTGGTACTCGGCCAACGGAGATTGATCGAGAGCAGTTTAGCCACATATACTAATATCTTGAGTGAAGAATCTGGCCATTACCAGAACTCCAATACATACAATCTACAAAAGATCGCGGAGCCACTGCTGTTTCAACCGTTTCGGAGGATTATAGGGATGGATGGTGCTCAATAGGGATTATTCAAGAGGATTAGGATGATACGTAAGGTTCTGGTGAAATTTGGAGAATTCTTCTGGGATAAGATCTAGGACAAATGGCATGTTGAGGTCATGATGTTTTTTTGTTTTTTTTGTTTTTTTCTTATGCCAATCGTTGGTCATTTGGCCATCCGATATCTTGCTGCCCAGTTTAATTTAGATTTTCTGATATGTCGTGGGTTGATCACTAGGTCATGATGTAGAAAGGAGCATCGACTATTGTTCGAAGGACTTTTGATTGGAAGGATTGGGTGCGTTTCAACATCTAGTTTAAAATTTCGATTTTAATTTGCTCTGAAAGTACATTTTAAAATTTTCTATTTTTTCTTTCTAAAAATAGATAGTGTAGTAGTAAATTATCCTGAAAAATATAAAGGTTGAATAACAATGGTTTCATTGCAAAAACAATTAAACACTAATATTAGATTAGGGGGAGTGGGGTTGCTCAGTGGTAGGGCACTGAGTTTCCAATGCAAAGGTCCCAGGTTCGAACCCCGGGTCATCGCAGAAAATTTATTTATCTGTTTCATTTGCCGTGGGGCAACCCTGGGTTAAGAGTCCCTCCTGGGGCACACCCAGCCTCTATAAAGTGGGTGCCCTTAATTAAATAATTGATTAAGGGGGAAAACCAGGCGGTTGAGCGTGATCTCCGTCAAATCACCTCCTTGCACAACCGTTGACCTAGAAACAGTGCTTTCCCTAAATAGTACTGAATCCCAGACCCTTCTTGGATTGTAGTGGTACAGGTGTTATATATATTTTTTGTTCTCTAAGAACACTATATACCATGTGTTCATTCCCAAAATCATATCAAAAATATTCAATTTGTCAAAAGTATTCTATAGATTCAGATGTTTATGAGTAGTAAGTAACAATAATTCCCAAATAAACTTAAATTAGTAGAAGATTAAGAGGATGTTTAAAAGAATGGGTAAACAGAATTTCAGCGAAATTGGCTGAAATCAAACAAATAATTCAAAATGGATGAGAAAGTTTAAGTTGAAAAATAGACCCCTGCAAATTTTGTCGCGAATACCTTCTGAAAAAATCAGATTCACCCATTAGCAGAGAGTGCTGTGTGATAATGACAGTGAAACGCTCACTATTAGACTGCCTTAAATACAGAACCACCCCAAGCTCTATAGAGCTTTTAGGGAACCTCAAATGGCTCTTACAACACAACAAAAAAAAAATATTTATTTTTTGAAATGTATCGTTTTATACAAAAAAATATAAGGAAAAACAAACAGCATGACTCTTTAGGGTGGAGGAGAAGAAAAAATAATTATTTTTCTATGATAATTTTTTTTTATGGTTACCTACAGAAAGCGTCCAAATTTACAATGGCATTTAAATTTAAAAATATTTCGAAATAAATATGATAATCTCGTAACATTTTAACTGATTTTAGTAAATTAATTAAACACAAAACAATAAAAAAAGCTATAATAAGAATTTTTTATTACATCTAAAAAAAAAAATCAATTTGAAATTTGCCGTTTCCTAAATTCTACCGTTCCGGGCAATTGTCCCTTTCCCTTCTCCCCATCTTGGCCACTATCCAGGGACTAGCAGGGATTTAATTGAGCGAAATCAGCATTAGTATTTTTTTTTCTATCTTTGTTACTAATAATGTCTCTACGTTAATTATTATTATTAAAAAGTAATACAAAATAAAATAATAGTAAAAAAAAAAACTGTTCCACTACATCCTATGAGGGGTTTTGGGTACAGTCAAAAAACTTAAGTACTAAAATAAGCTTTAAAGTACGAGCGGTCAAACGATATTTCGCCTACTCACATGTTACATAAGTTTGAATTCAATTGAAAATGTATAAAAAAATTTATTGAGCTCCGGTTGTTAATATTCAAAAAGTTGAGTAGCCACTCGGACTTGGAAATTAATTTCGGTTCTTAAGTTTTAGATTATTATAGTTATGGATGTTATTAGATTAGCATAGTTATGGATGTTGAAGTCTCGCATGCCAACAGAATATCTAACAGCTATGTAATTTGTTTATACGTTCTAATTTTGTTATAAAATTAGCCGAATCAAAAGCGCTTAAGTATGAGCAGCAGATACTACGAGTGAAATAAGCTTTCCATTACAAGCGCTTTAACAGACGCTAAACCCTCTCATATATTTACTTGTCTGCATGAGGTACATAGAAAATTTAATTATCTTTCGAATTGATTATAATGAATTTCTCCGACAGATGTATAGATGATGAATTTTGGTGAAAAAAAAAACGACTCAAACAGATATTTCTTGTGAAATAAGGAAATAGTCGATATTCTTTAACTCGTAACCCGTTGGAGCTACATTGAAACGCTTTGCATAAAATGGATAGAAAATTTTATCTTCTTTAAGTTTGTATATAACAATAATTTCAATAAAATGCATTGTTTTGGAGTCATGACCAAAAAACTAAAAAAAGTTCGGAAATTTCGCTGTTAATCAACAAAGATGTAATAGAACTGCATGCAGATAAATAGAAAGAAATAGTCTTGTTGAAATAGAGCAGAAAACAGGTTTGTTAAGACAACAAATGATCTAGATGGTCTCTAATGCTAACAGAAAAAAAAATGCTGTTTTTGCATACATCTCGGAAGGTAATGGAAAATTTCGTTTGGGGACATCAAATTCATATAGAAACCACAAAAGAGCAACCGACTATTAGAATTTTTTTCTCATCCAACGACCATTTGTCTGGCCTAATTTGATGACTTGACGCGTAAGTTTTCAAAACGCAACTGAGTATATCACATCAGTCAAGGTGAACTATCTTTGAGAGACATATTCTTGATATCATATACAAATTTGTTATATACGGTATGTTCTTCCGTTAAATAAACCGTCTATTTAATTTAAATTTTTGCATAGAAGGCAGCAGCGTTTAATCGACTGACCGAAGTTGTAGGTTCAGATGAGGTTTATCTAAAATTTAAAATTGTTACTAGCTATAAGTCCTTCCGTTAAATGAAATGGTAGGTAGCTCCTTGTCTACATGAAGGTGATTGGTCCAGAATCATGTTCAACCACCAGGTTATCTCCCTTAATTGATTATTTAACTAAGGTTGTCTACTTTATGGAGACTCGGGAGGGTCTCCCGACCCCAGAGTCAATCCACGGCTGATGAAGAATTATTTGACAATAGGCGAATTCTTAATTTATTGTTATATTAATATTATAAACTAGGAAATTCTTTAAAGATCAGTCCGATACTCTTTACTCCTCACTTCAGCCACTCGTAACTATACGTATATATATACCTCAGGTATTGTTGTGTAAGCGAAACGACTCTTTGGGAAAAACTTATTGAAGAGAAAACCATTGAAGCAAGATTTTTCACGGACAATTTCCAAGGATATTGGAGGATATAGATAAAGCTTCAGTTAGGATCGGCGTGGTATAGAAAAGCAGGAGAGCGATCTCTATGGTGGATTATTGGCACGCGAGCCACCTCTTTGAATTGCTTCAAAGATCTCGATGCTCGGTCATGGATGCTTGGACAGAGGCAATCGAAACTCAATGCCGTTCCTTCATGGACGTCTGTGCTCAATGGGGCATTTTTTTCACACCTCGCTTTCCTCGTCATTTAATTGAACCTGTATGTGTATATACAGAGTGAGTAAAAAAAAAAAAAAATAAAAAATGATCTAGGAGTGGGTTCCACACAAGAAAATTATAGAAAAAACTCATATGTTCTTACCATAGGCGCAAACTTCGAGGAGAAGAGAAAAAGAGGGGAGTGATCGCTCCTCCAATAAAAAAAATTTGGGAGAGAGAATATCGTTTTCTCCTCCCCCAATAATTTGAGCTAAAAAAAAAAATAAAATGAATAATTAATAAGCTATACATGAATGAATAAAATCGATGTTGACGAAAATCGATTAAGATAAGTCGACTATTTGTCTAGGCTGTGGCCTAGTAGTAGGTATGTAGCTAATTTTATTGATATCTAAACGTTACTTTTATCGAAATTGTCATTTATATTCAAAGATAATAATATAGGATTTGTGCCTGGGCAAGTGAAAATGGATTAAGGTTAAACGCTGCTAAAACCCAAGCCATTGTCATTGGTTCCAAACCCCTTCTCAGATCCAATACCAACATTCCTCTCCTGTACCTGAATGACCAACCCATCACCTTCAACACATCAGCTAAAAACTTAGGTGTTATCATAGATCAAACCCTCTCCTGGAATCACCATATTTCCCTCATATCACGACGTTCAATTTCCATCCTGAAACTCTTCCATCGCTTCCGCCATCTCCTACCCATATCCACACGTAGACTCCTAGTATCCGCTCTCATCTTCCCCCACATTGACTACGGCTGCGTAGTGTACGGTGGCCTCTCATCGGAACTTGGAGACAGACTGAAAAGAATAATGAATGGCTTAGTACGATTTGTCAATGGGACCCCAAGACGTTCTCATGTTTTCCACTACTACGCCGAGTTAGGGTGGCTCTTTCCCTCCTTCAGAAGACAGTACTTCTTTTACCAAATAATCAATAATCATCGTCCGTCCTACGCATTCAATCTCCTTCAATTTAAGTCATCTATCCACTCCCTCTCCACAAGATCTCGTCCTTCCGACCTTTATACCCCTTTCCACAAATCTGCCTCCTTTATTGTCCGCTCCACTACCTTTTGGAATTCCATCCCACTTAAAATCCGCCATGCACCATCCCTATCCATATTTAAAACCCTCCTATTCCAACCCCTTACAATTCAATCAGAATCTGGGTAGCCATTTATCATGTAACAAAATTGCATTTTTCTCTATTTATCATTAGTATATAAATATACATTCTTTTTTGAGCATGGAAAAAATGTCTAGTCACGTTCTGTATTGTAAATTTAATAAGGTAAATACTTCTGCTATCACTTAATTTTTAGTTATTTTTTTTATTATAATATGTATTTTGGCCAGATGGAATGTTAATTTTTATGTACAAAATTGTTATTCTTAAGGGACTTTGTCCCAGAATAAAGTTGATTCTGCTATTCTATTCTATATCAACATATTCCAGGATTTTATGATTCAATTACTCCTCAATCTTCATGTAATATTCTTATCAAATTTTCTGCGACAAAGTAGTCGGCTTGTGATATCAAAGATATTTTTCACATTTTTATATTATTCATTTATTATCTGAAAAATTTCTAGGAATGTAACAATATTATAAAGGCTGTCTCTCTCCTCTCACTCGTATTTAATTTTAAAAAATACGTTATTTATTCAATTGTATTTTTTTATAGATATTTTCAAGTATGTAAGATAATTTGAGCACAAAATCTAGAAAAAAGGAGGCCTTAAAAAATATTTAAATACGTTTGGCGTGACCTACACCCTCCAAAATGACAAAATAGCGAGGTGATATAGGCCGACTATTTTTGTAGGCCAACTTTTTTCTCGATTTTGTGATCAAATTATCATACGCTGCAAGTGGAAAGCATATTGATGTTTACCAGTTTTAGTACCTAATTAATTAGAAAAAGTTTAACGATCTCCAGAATGAATAAGCCCCAATTTCAGGAGTTTTCGTTAATAAAATATTTGTTGGTTACGATGAGATGAAGTGTAAATTAATAGCGTATACATACATTATAATATTTAATTTAATTTGTGACTAAAAGGTGATTATTATTTCCTGATAAAAATTGTTTTTTTCATAATTTAATCATTATTATTTATTCAGTGAGGGATCATTATTTTTAATCGACTCAATCCTGCTGAGAATTACTGAGGAAAAAGGAACTCATGTTTTTACCTTTGGTTTCTCTTTCATCGGACTTTTCCTTCTTCTTTTTGTTATCTTCGAATAGGTTAATCAAATTCATTTAAATGCACAAATTTCAATGAATTATCTTGAATAAACACTCTAAATTCTGATAAAAGGTTATTTAATTTTATTATAAATTTTAGTGTTATGTTTATGTTGTTATGTTTAGCAAGTTAGAAACAACACTATGAATGTAGCCCAGCGAATGTGTAAGATATGACAGTGGTCCTCCCCGCAGGGTTTTGGAACGAGTCCAGCGCTAGACAAATAACAAAACATATAAATCATAAATAATTTTGTAAATGATGATTTATATGTTTTGATTTTATAAACAACATTGCCTCCGATTACAGTTTTCTCTTGTTTATTCATATTTATTATTTAATTATATGTAAACGTATTATAATATTTTGTTGTTTAGCATAGTTCTGCTTAGTCACTAGTGTCATTTTATAGATTAATAAAGACAAAACAGTTTTTTTTTTGTTTATATTTATATTATTTTTTTTTGGTTTGGTACCTATTAAAGCACTTTAGTGTTATCCATAAAAAAAAAAAATGTCGGAGCAGTGTGTATAGATAAAAATGTAATTGTTAATTTGTTACAAACCATTAATCTTTGAAAGTTCTTCACCGATTTCTTTGAAATGTTTCATCAACGTTACAAAAAAATTTAGCGGTGTTTTTATATACATTTCATTACCATTCGAAATGGCGGCCGAAAAACACCTGATGCTATAGACAGACTATAGGGCCAAAACGGCTGTAATGATTTTAATGAAATTTGGCCAAAGTTTTCTCCTTGAAGACCTTTTAATTTATGTATATAACATACTTCTCTGAAAATAAGCTGACAAAAATAACGATGGTTGTAGAATTTTTTTTGCTTATAACTCAAAAAATACACGAATTTAACTGTTTTATATTTTGAGTACATCTCAAAGCGTATGAACGAATATATAAGTGTAGAAAAGAAAAATATGCAAATATATTTATTTTTACCTCACATTTCCAATAATGATTATTGTCGAATTTAGAACACTCGTAATACTAAATAGAGAAAAGTCATAACAATATAAAGATACTGCAGTAATATTTTTCAAGAGCACTTGATGTACTTATATATGGTGTTTTCAACGATAAATCCTTATAACTATATAAAGCATAGAATCAATTTATATAACAAAAAATATAAAAACGCTGTAAATTTCAGATCAGATGTTAAAAAGACCCAACATTTTGTCCACACATTAAGTCAAATTAGTTTTTAATTAGATGGATCATCGGAAAATAAAAACATCAACAGCGCTATATTCTATTTATTTAGTTAATTTCTTGAGGGACATACATCCTTTAAAGAGCTCAGATTTGCAGTCACTATGGAACAATATAAGGAGGAGTTTGTAGCGGGTTTCGGAGTGGGATACATTTTAAATATGACAAAAACATAAATCCTAAATAAAAAAATGGTTATTTTTTTAAATAATCGCATATATATATATATATATTTTCATTTTTATAATGGATAAACATTACATGAAATAGGACGAAGAATTGTGTTTGTTTTTTGTTAATTGGTGACCAAAAATTTTGGTTAGTTCTCACATATCGTGCGACTAGATAATGAGTGATCATTGTTGTTAATAATAATGTTTTTGTGACTTGTTGTTATAGATAACCTATGATAATAAGCTAAATAGCTCGAAACGTTGTTAAAAGTGGAATAAATAGTTAAATTATAAGGGCTTAAATATCTTTGAAAACACAATATATAACTTATAATAATATTCCATCCGTAATAAAGTATTAATAATAATTATGAAATAATTTGCAGCGTTTTAATATTCTTATTAATTATTTATTTTTTTTTTTTAAATCCTACATTTCTTCAATATTCCCTCAATAACCACTAAACCTGACATTCAGTTCCATTGCACAAGAAATGATTTACCATATGTTTGATTGCGGTCTGTTCAAGTCGCTTGCGGTTTGTGCTCTAAGGTCTAGAACGCAATTATAGAAGTCCGCTTAACAACTACAACATAGATTTAATGTTTCCATCTGCTTTGAAAAAAAAGCCTTATTGCAAGATCTCCGTTAAGAACTCCTGCACGATTGGAAAGGATTCTGAAATCTTCTATGTAGATTGGTCGTAAATATCTTTCATAAGTCTGTTATCTCCATTAGTCATCGGTCAAGATTAGCTCTTCGTCTCTCTCTTTTTTTTTCGGGTTAACTTCAAATTCAGAAGTTATAATCATGAACAGGACGTTGTATTGAAACTAATTTAATGGTGCACGAAATTGTATTTTTATAATCTTAAATGTAAAATCATAGTTTTATTTACAAGTTCGGTTATTTGTGATAAAAACCAATAACAATAGTCATGCTCTGCAGTGGTCAAAATAGAATTTCGGAATAAAAAAAAAATGTGAATTTAACTTATGGTTATAAACTATATAACAATAGCAACATTTTTTATTATTAATTTTAGTAGACTAACATGGAACCACATACAAGACTCAAAAGACAAGAACTCAACCGACGATATGGCCAGCCATATTGACTGCTGTACAGAAAAACTCAACTTTCAATTGACAGCAAACTACTGATCTACAAGACAATCCTGAAACCTATCTGGACCTACGGATCGAAACTGTGGGGGACAGCAAAATTATCTAACATCAAACGCATCCAATCCTTGCAGTCCAAAGTCCTTCGAACAATAGTTGATAGTTGATAGTCGAACAATAGTTCTTTGTAACCAAACAAATCCAACACCGTGACCTTAATATCCGATTTGTCCTAGACCTTATCCCTCAAAAAATTTCCAAATTCCACCAAAACCTGACATATCATCCAAATTAAATTGCACACTCCCTCTCTAGCACTAATCATCCCTATAATCCTCCTCGAAGGTTGAAGCGGCAGTGGCCCAGAGACTTGTTGTAAGAATATATTGGAGTTCTGGCAATGGCCAGATTCTTTACTTAAGCCATGTATATCTTGTGTCTTTGCTCAGCCTTCATTGGTAATACCATTGATGCGGCTGAGTGAAATACGCTGGAATCTCCTAGACTCCTGCCTTTCCCTCCACGAGTGTGGTGGCTTGGCTCAGAGATCTTGATTGACTGAATATTGTAAATATTGTATTGTATTTTGTTGGATTAGTTTATTTTAGTATTTTTTAGTTTTTATACATTTACTTTTAGTATTATTATATTGCTATTTATTATTTTTATTTATTGTGCATAGTATGAATGGGCTACTCTTTATCACTATTACTATTGTCCTTGAATGTTACAGATTGTAATATATTTCAATCAAGAATATTTAAAATCGAAAAAAATTTTAATGATATTTGTAGTTTATAACATTTATTCACAGTTCTATATTTCAACACTGCAATCACCTACTCTGGAATCAACTTACTTACTGTATGTACATATATTCTAAATTTTCCAATTAGAAATATCACTATAATGACTTCACTCATTCTGTCAACTGAACGACTCCCATATTTTAGATTAGTCAATAACTAAATTATTGTACTAACAAATGAATAATTGTTGCTTACCTTTTGAAGGTTCAAAGGGTAAGCAACTATTACCAGGTATATTTTAAAAAGGATATTGACAGGTCTTTTTATTAGGACAATTTTAAGAAATTTACATAATTTGTAGAAAGTTTTAAAAAAATACCCTCACTATAACAAAAGTAAAAGAAATCTTTAAAAAATAACATTTACGAAGTTACATTTTTGAACGATTCTGTTGGCAATAAAAAATTATTTTTAAATAAATAAATTCACATTATTAGAGAAGTGAAAACATAAATAAATAGAAAGAGAAATAAGTTTAGAAAAAATAAAGCAGTGTTAAAAAAAACAAAAACAAAAAATTATTAAAATGGTGCCACATCAAAAAAAGAAAGTGAAGATAAAGATTGCTCTGATGATGGCAAAATTGTCCCGAAACGTTAGCGATAACAAATGTAATTAAAATAATTTGAAGAAAATTGGAAGTATTATTGCCTTAAATACGAAAAAATTATAAACGTAGGCTTCCTAATAAAAAAAGAAAAATTAGAAGATAAAAAATTATTGTTACAAAATTTTATCACAGGACAACTATGTTTATATTGGAGAAAATTCACATTTTTATTTGTGATTTATATATTTTCTCTTTTTAAAATATATATGTATGATGATTAGAGACCGGATTTTCATGTTTTATGTTTTTATTCGCTTGCGTGTAAAACTCTTTATCCGAACATCTATCCGTTTCAGAACCTGTAGAATAACATATTTAAATTTTATATTACACGAAATTTATATATATACGAATTTATTTATTTTATATTACACGGCACGTTCTGCCGTTTTTGGCTTAAATTTCACGATTTTGATGTTTGTTGCATTAAATTCCACATTTTTGCACTTCTGTGCTAAATTAGACGATTCATAAATAAAAATGTATAAGTCAGTGTGTTAATATTTATTTTACTATATTGTTCAAATTAAATCCATTATTCAAAATAGGAAAAAGCTGTTTTGTTAGTAAGATATTTATAGTTATTGCTTTGGCGTGAATCCTCACTCACCGTTCAACCCTTCAGTATCACTTCTGGCTTTGAATTGATTTGTAGAAATTTCATTACTATATATAAAAAAAAATTGTATTGCTTAAAGTAAAGTGTAGTCTCCCGTCAAAAATGAATTACCTTATGAACCAATCAGGTGATAGGAAATCACTTATAAACGCTCATTGGGGAAACAAGAAAAATATATTCTCATCAAAGAATTGGATGTTTTTTAGAACTTAATGTCCAAAAATATTTTTTTTTAGTAGTGTAGAAAAACAGCTCAACACTAATTTTTGAACACTTGAAAATCTTAAACATTACAGTCTATTTGAAATTTCTTTAAATTTTAACAAAAACGTTTGCGAATGTATAATATTGGAAACTTCAACTCTATTAAAAAATAAAGTTTGCATTATTATTTTTAATAAAAGTTATACATCTAAAATTGGTCTGATCTATGTAATATATACATAGTTATCTATAATTCCTGCCTTAATTTATTCTTTCAAAACTTCAATGCTCTGCATTATTTGATAATAATCGTTATTATAATAGTTAATTATAACCTGGAAATTTAATTTTCAATGTCACATTTCAATTTTTTTTTTATTTTTATGTCTCGTTTAACTCAAGATCTGATAAGCTTTCGATGTATTAATGTTATAAATAAAACAATATTGATGATTTCACACTTTTTTAGGTGTTAATTACTAAAATTCATTTGTATAAACATTTAAGTGGGCAAATCAGGATGTATTGTTCTATGAAAATGAAAATCTCTAAAGGCAAAATAAAAAATATTAAAGACAAACATCAGTCAGCGAAATATTGGTTCCGAGAAAAATATAGCCAACAGGAAAATAGAATGAAAAAAAAAACTCTTGGAAAGTGAGAGGAGTTTTGGGTTTATGTTTTTATAGTTGATTGATTATTTTCAGGTGGGAAATTCGAAGAAACTTTTTGGGGAAAAGTCTTTAAAATAAAAGTTTTGGTTTTCCTGTTTGGCTTTTTTCCCAATACTTTTGGGGTGAGCGTTTGATATTGATTTAAAGTAAGGATGGAAAATTTAAAGAAAAAATCTTGTACTGATGAGGGTGCTAAACGGTTGTTCAGTACTTATTTACTTGTTGCTAATAATGTAGAGCCAATAATATATATATATATATTTTGTTTGTCAATTATGTTTCAGCGTATTTATTTATTCAATGGCACTACGTCGCACCTATTTGATAAATATTGCTATTTATTCATCACCAATGACTCAAGTAAAATTTGAATGAGTTTCATGTTTGAGTCATCGCTATTGTTTTTGTGCTGCTATCTAGAGATATAAAGAAAGATGTAAATAAATGATGAAAACATTTACGAAACCATGACAGAAATTAGTTCATATTCATCAATGTTATCGCTCATTACTTTAATTCGATACTTCTTATTCGAAACGTGATAATAGATGTTCATGTTGCACTTTTTTAATGTGTTTTTTTTTTTAAACATGGTTTTGTTAACGCAACTTTTAGATCGAAATAGAGCGAATTAGGAGATACTTCGTTGAATTCTTGTAAAATATTTAATGATAAATCAATAGAAATAATATATTTTCCTTGGGAGTTTGTGAATATCTATTTAATTTATACTTTTAGAGATAAAATATAAATAATAATAGCTAGCTGATCTGTGAGAATAATTCGCATCGTGCATTGGGCAGTGCCAAATGGTAATATAATCCATATTATATTAATAAATCAATGCGATGTATTAAGAGACGAAAAAGCTGATTTTCATTTTCCGATTACAATTACAAAACAGTTACGAGGTCCATTCAAAATATTAAACCGAACATGTTTCCTAATTATAATAGAGTAACCTTTGATAGTAATGGTGCGATTTAGATTTTTTTCTCGTTTTGTACACCATAATTTACATACTTTTTTAATTCCGCGCAAATGAAGTTTTTCTTTCTTTATACATTCCCCCCTGCCTTTCCTGGTAGATGTTTTTATTTTTTTTATATAAAGAAAAAAATAATCTTCAAAACGAGGGCTCCAACATTAGAATTGATGAAATAAATGGTATTCCAAAAAAATAACACCTTTTGAGAAATCATTTGTAAAGATAAGTCCCATTGGTTATTGAATAATTGGACCTTGATACCCATCAAATAAATCTTATGATAATTAGTAAAAAAAAAAACAGAATTAAGTGATATAATTCATCATAATTATACATAACTACTTTGCATACTTCATATATTATGTAACGTATATTTTCTAGATTTTATGGTAAACAAGGAATGACACAGACTGATCTAGATTACATTAAAAAAAAGTACTGGAATTAGATCAGTTTTAAATATCATGCCAGATCAACTTTATTAATACGTTTTTTAGTAGAAATAAAAAAAATAAAACGGTATAAGAAGAATATTGGACTAGTTTTTCTATGATTAAAATGTAAAATGTCTTATTTACATAAAAAAAAACATTGATTAATATTGAGCAAGTTATTCCTATTTACGATAAACAAATTATATGAGGAAAGTTGTTAAAAAAAACAACTTTTTTTCTATAGCTGTCATAAGATAGTTATATATCAGACGTTCAATTGAGAGAATGACCAAATCAAATTTCAATATTTTTCAGTAAGGTCATTTCAGTGATATTTCCAGTTAGAAAGTTTATAATCTCTATACAGACAGTGAGTAAGTTGATTCCAGAGTAGGTGATTGAAGTGTTGAAATATAGAACTGTGAATAAAGGTATATGTTGTGCCACTAGAAACATCTTCTTTGTCTTCCTCACGATGCCATTTCTAGCGTCGAGGAGCCTCTATCCAACGCAGCCACCCTTAACGGTCTCTGCTTAACCGCTTCATTTGGTTGAAGGATTTGCCTCTTCTACCTCCGATCCTCTTCATGAACTCCTGTTATGAAACTCTGGGTCGCCCTTGTGGTCTCTTCTCTATGTGTCGAGCCTCTAATATCTTTGTAGGTCCATGGACTTGGAGATGGTTTTGAGTTCAGGCACTTCCAGCTGTTCTCTGATAGTTTCATTTCTAACGCAATCTCCCGTAGTTTTGCCACCGACCTACATAGGAACTGCATTTCCGCGGCTGTTGTGCGATTGTAATGTTTGTCCAACATAGTGCAGTTTTCTCCGCCATAGGTGATAATAGGCAGGTACACTGACTTATTGACGTGCATCTTGGTTTTTTTATCTAATTCACGACAGCTGAGGACACTGCTAGCGATCTGGTGATATACTTGATTCGCCTTGTATATTCTATACGAAATCTCAGCATCTATCTTTCCAGAGTTAGTAATTATGGTACGTAAGTAGGGGAAATTCTTCACTACTTTAAGAATTTATCAGTTGCAGACCAACTGGATGTCTTCCTATTCTTCTCTCGCCAAAACCATCATTTTAAACTTGGAAGCATTTATTCGCGTACCTTTCCTCAGCAGCTGCTCTTCTCATTCTACCAGTGCTTGCTGTAGCTTCATCTTGGAATCGGCGATGAGCACATTGTCATCTGCATATAAAAAGCTCTGTACGAGGGCTGTTCTCATATTCCAGTTTCCAATTGCAGTCCATGCAGTCCGACGCTTGCAGATTTTATGAATCTCGTCCATAAAGTTTATAAACACGAGGCTTAAACTATCTCCCTTTCTGACTCCTCTGGCATTTGGTAAAGGATCTATTTCTGTGCCATTTATCCGTACCACTCCAGTGGCCCGTATATAATACTCTCTATTACAATAATAATCATATTAAGTGGTTTACGATAAATAATTATTTTAATATTTTTTTGTTTTTGTAAAATGATAAAATAATTATTAGCCCCTTCATTCACACGTAAATTGATCACAGCTAAATTTAATTGAATTTTTTTTCGATTTTATATCACATAAAACAATTTTGAAAAATTGTATGCAACATAAAATATTATATAATAAATATTATATAATCTATTATAAGAAGCAGCTAAGTGTTGAAACATATTTATTACATATGTTCCTTGTTAAAAGTTCTTGAAGATGGGCCAAGAAAAACTTGAAACGTCAAGCTAATAAAGTATAACATCAAAAATAATATGAAAACCTAATCAACTATTCCTAAGAAAAAAAATGAATAAATTTTATTTTTATTATTTTTCGGTCACTGGTTCCTCCAAATTTCTTTCAAAACCTTTAAATTAAATTTATAATAACTTGTTATACAGTTTTAATTAATTTGTTTACAGTCAATTAAAAAAAAATCAAAGAAAGAAATCTCAATGCGTTGTGAAATTTTAAAATTCTCAAATTTAATTTGTGATAAAAATGTAATCATCAAGTGTTGATTGAATGATTTCTTTAATGTAGCACCTTATGTGTATTCAATGTTCAATATGTGTATTCAATTCCAATGTTCCAGTTTTCTATAGTGTTTTCAAAATGTGTCCTTTTCCATTTTTTTGCAGGAGGAGGTAAATAGTCATACTTTCTTCTAAGATCTGTATCATCTCATAAGATACTATCCTGTACGATATTTTATACATTGACATAATAAGACTAAGAAAATTAAAATTATTTTACCCTTGAGGAAGTTATATAGACCCAATGGTCATTGATTATAGTTTTTACAAAATCGCTACCTGGTTGTATTTGCAAACCTATTCTCTCCTTAGAAAATTATTATAATTTGCAAAAATTACAATAATTTAGTTATGTTTATTTATTTTTCTATAATCTGCTCTGATATAGTTGCCCTTGTATCGAAGTGCTGATTGGATGATAGGTTTAAAGTATTGGCTGCATTGTAGAGAGCTATCAACTGTGCCAGCCTTGGGCTATTGCAATGGACCAAGACGGATTGAGATGAGGAAAAAATTACTTCTCGGGCTGGAACGAATCCTTTTTGGCGGCTCTCTGCTGCACTCCAAGGTTAATCGCGATAACACTTTTTTATTTAATAAAATGATAACCCTTTGGTCGATAAATTGTACATCGACTTAGTAAATACTATATTTATAAGAATTACATTTATTTATTATGACGGGGATTAATGAGCCGCATAGGGCGCCACACATCAAAGGGTTCCGATACGAGACCTTAAAATATTTTGAAAAATTACCAAAAAGGTTAAAAAAAACCTCTATAAAATCTTTCCGAATAAAAATTCCGAAAAAAAAATTAAAAATAAATTGTTAAATATATATGGCCTCTTGGTTACACTCTTTATCTGTTTGAGTTTTCTTTTTTGGAAGCCTCCAATGTTTCCACCACGCAACTTGCACCATAAAACCTCCTGTCCTGCTGCGTACCTCTGACTGAAGCAACCTGAAGGCACGGTTCTCTTAAACCCAGGTAATAGTTGAGGTAGTCGTATGAGGTTTTGTTTGTGACATAATATGGAACATTTACTATTTTTTTAAGTTTATACTTTGGACTGGAAGGATTGGATGTAGTGTTGCCCAAATGCGAGACCGAGACGAGTCTTGGTCTTGCAAACAAAGTCTTGGTCTTGCGCACGAGTCTCGCAACAGTTTTGCAGTTACTTATTAGCTTATTACTATTGAGATATTACTGTAATTTTTTAGATAGAAGAAACCTAACTAAGGCCGAATGAAAAATTAGAGGAGTTAAATTCAAAAGTATATTTGTTATACCAATTATTAACATGTAGTAACTATAATTATCGAATATTAGTAAGTATTTGTCTTATTTTTTATTTAAAAAAATAGATTTTTTTTACCAGTCCTGGTCTCGGTCTAGAAACAGTTAGGCGATCTTGGTCTTTGTCTTGCAAAGAAGTTCGAAGTTCGTAGGGCCAGATAGGTTTCAGTACGGTCTTGTAAACTAATAGTTGGTTTTCAGTTGAAATATGAGATGATTTGTTTATTGCTCTATATAACTGGCCAAATCGTTAGTTAAAATCTTGTCTTTTAAGTCGGTTATGTGGGTTTCAAGTTAGTCTTCTGTCTAGAAGGAAGTCAAGGTAAATTCTAGATACCTAGACTTCAGTTATTTCTGATGTTTTGTTTATATTTGCATTGATCTGTATAATGTAATCTTTTAAAGGAAGGAGATGGTCCGGTGGTGGTTATAATTAGGCTAAATAGTGGTAAAAATAGTTTATTAAAAGCCAACGTTACGACCTGACTTTGCAGGTCTTCTTCCGGGAGGTGTGTTTAGCTAGGAGTTTCGTTTAGAACTCCAGTTCTAAGTCAGTTGCAAGTGAAACTCCTAGCTGAACACACCTCCCTGAAGAAGACCTGCAAAGTCAGGTCGGAACGTTGGATTTTACTAAAATAGTTTTACCACTATTTAGCCTATTTATGACCGCCACCCCGGACCATCTCCTTCCTTTATAATGCAACGGTCAACTATTATATATTCAGTAATCTTTTAAATGTCCATTGAATTTATAATTTTAATATTAAGTAATCATGTTAAATTGGTGAGAAGTTTGACAATTTTCATCAATCATATAAATTTATCATTTTTTTTCTAAGGTTATGGCAAATAAACTTCCATTTTTCTTTAATCTTTTTTAATCATATCTATTACATCTGACGTTTATGGACAATTTTCCCATCCTCAGAGAATCCTTTATGTTTACTTGACTTTGTAATGTGGCACCGTTTAACAAAAATTACAATAATTGTCATATATATTTAAATATAATACTTTTGGTGTTACACATTCATTTTCTGTTCATTATCACACCAAGCAACTTCTGGCTACCTATTTCATTACTCCACTTTGCACCTGTCCATTTATTCCTCATTATGGCTGTTTGTTGTGACTTTATTGTATATTATTATTTTTAAATAGTGGATATCATGTCTGAGTAGTGCGTGCCTAAGCGTTTCGTATCCGTTTTATAATTTACTGCTTTACTGTTATTTTTTGTTATGTATATGGCTTCTAATAGTTTTCTATTGCTTGTTTTTGGTTCTATTGCTAATATTTGTGGGTCTTTGAAGTCAAATGAGTGTAGTGATTTTATACTATGGTTTACCAGGGATGTTAAATTAATGTTTTTAAAAAATAATAATAAAAATAAGAAGAAAATTTTGTTCATTCCTCTGTGTTTCAGCAACAATATAATATTTTAGTTTAATAAAATGAAAAGGTTTTTGTTATTGAAATAAAATTTAATGAACCAAAATGGACAAGGAGTATAAGCTTATGATATGAAAAGTATTCCCCGAAGTAGCCCTGTTATGAGTTTACTTAGGCTATTGTGTGCTTAGCCCCAACTTAGTCTTTATCATCCATTCAGTTTAAGACTTAATCCACTTTTAAGTAAGACCGAAGGTTATTCATTCGTTTTTATACTTATTTGCACATAATATTTAATTTAATTAAATTTTATTGATATATATTACCTAGCGCATTTATTTTAGTATGTAACACTATTAATTAAAATATGATTCGGTTTTTAACAATGTTGTTGATAATCGTAAAATCATGAGCCGGTGCTTTTAAAAATATATTTCAAAATAAAATATTCGTTAAAGTATATTTTTTTGTACTGAAGTAAATACTTTAAGGACGCATTATTCAAACTGCATTACAGTATTATCATAGAATCCATGTTTTGTTTTTTAACAAATATAACGGAAATCCAAAAATTCGGTATGAATATGTTCCAAGTAGTGAATTTTTTTGACAGTTTTCAGGACAAAAAGAGTGGGTAATAATACATTTTCGATTTTTTTTTTCTTCAAACATTTACTTGCATCTAACAACTTAAGTAAAAAAAAATCAGAAAATGTGTTCAAAATACAAGAAATAATGACATGTCAGGTAAGGATAGTACTCATCAGCACCTATTTCTAGAATTGCTTCAATTGCTTAGGTTGTTTTAGGAAGGAGATCTCTCATCCAACGCCTTTTTAATATCCTCCTCATATTCAGGTATACATCAGCTGCGGCCATGTCTGTTATTAATATGTTATTATGTCCGTTAAAATTTCTATAAAATCGTTGGTAAAGGATCGTTTATGTTGGTCAACTGTTGGAAGGTGGGGGTCATTATACATTCTACATACAATTTCGGATCTAAAAATTTAGCGCTTATTAAAATTAATGGAACATTAAGCTTCTAATTGACGCTATTAGCACTAATTAAAATCTACTTGAAGATTTGGATTTTATGAGATGCTGGTTGCCACTCTTGTTTGATTCTATAAATCGATCATGGAACCTGATTGCGCAAAGTAGTTCTAAACTCGATTGTTGTCATACTTTTCGTAGATCCGTTATTTATTGTATTTTAGCTTAATATTATTACTGTTAAATATACTATGTAGATGATATAACGTGGTTAAAGCACTCTCGCTCAATCTCCACTGACTTTAGTGCCAGTGATGCGGTTAATTGAGTAGCGCAGGGATCTTCTGGAGTCCTGATTTTTCCTCTGTAGTTAGAGGAACAAGGCTTGCTTGGAGTTCCCTCACCTGATTGTAAATGGTTTATATAGGTATGTCTTTGTTTTTTTTTTATTTTTTTTTTTAAATTTACCTATCTTTTATTTAATTATTTATGTACTAGCTGACCCGGCCACGCGTTGTTTTGGCTCATTTTGGTAAATAAAAAAAGGACTAGAAAAGAAATTAGATGTTTCTAATATATTTTATGTAACAATACTTGTGAATATGCGATATTCTTTGTTGTTCCATTCTTTGAATAGATATAGAGATTGTCTGGTTTTTCAACTCTAAAATTTGCAACAAATAATTGTCTACATAAGAAGCAATCGGTCTCCAAATCTCCCACAAAACATTATTAAATATTTATATCTCTGTACGAAATCGTCCGATTTTAGTAATTTTTTTTGTTCTGCAGTTAATTAAGAAATCTTTCAAATAATAATGGGTATAATCCAAAAAAATTGCGTTCTTTTTGAGTTATACGCAAATATAGTTTTGGACCTATCGTTGTTTTTTTTATACTCTCTTCGGGGAAGGTTGTTATATATATATATATAAATTAAAAGGGCTTCAAGGAGAAGACTTTAGTCAAGTTTAATTAAAATCGTTACAGCCGTTTAAGATCTACAGTCTATAGTGGCACAGGTTTTTGGGCCACCCACCATTCCGAAACGAAAGACCGGAGGGTATTTATGTATATAAAAACACTCCTGAATACAATAGAAACATTATTTCAATATTTCTGTTAAGGAGTTTCTGAGATTAGCGATTTTGAACAAACGAATATTTAGGTTTTTATTAATATAGATATAATTTTTGAATATTATTTAGTTGTTATTTCGGTTCTGTTTATTTTATATTTCCTGTACATATCGTGTAAATGTAGTCTTACCTTACTATAATCATTGTCCATCTGGCATAATATTATATTGTATTCAATAAATAAATTTTTAAAAAAAGTCCTGATGATGACCACACACACATACTTGCGTCGAAACTTCAGGAAGCCTAATAAACATCATATTTTTTTTTGTAATTAAAATATGTATTTGCGCCTGTCAACTTATTGCTGACAATCAGCAAATGTGATGGCGATACATGATATAGTGACATGACAGGCATGGGGAAGGAAAGTACTCAGCAGTACCTCTTCCCTAACTCGTTCCAATTACTTAGGTTGTTAAAGGAAGGAGATCCCTCATCCAACGCCTTTTTAGTCTCCTCCTCATGTTCTGAGGTATGTCACATGTGCCCATGTCTCTTATAAATCTGTTATTATGTCCATTTAAATATGTGTAAAATCGTTGATAAAGGGACATTATATGTTGGTCAGCAGTTGGAAAGTGGAGGTCAGTATGTAGAGTTTTGTTAGTCACGTACCAAGGTGCTTTTATTATGAGTCGCAATAATTTTGATTGGAACGTATAAAATTTTTGTAGGTGGGCTTTTTTAGAGATGCCGTATATTTGCGATGAGTATGTCCACATGGGCTTAAGTAAGTGTGTAGTGGGCTTCAGTTTCTGTTTTAGTTTTAGTTTTGAAGTTTCAGAAAAAAGAAAGTAAAGTAGTTTGAGTCGTTTGTTAAGTGTCTTAGGTTTCATTTTAACATGCGAACCCCATGTCATCCTTCTATCGAAGGTAAGTCCAAGGTAAGGTACCGTGTTCGTTTTGAGTAATTTGATTGTTGTCAATATAAACTGGATGGCAGGTGTTTTTCGAAGAATAAATGTTATATGTTTACATTTGTCATGATTAAGTCGAATTTTCCATAGTGTGAACCAATCTTGTGATTTGTAACATCATATGGGATCCAAATCGTGACTGTTTGTAAAATAAAATGTTAATGGTAAAATAAAAGTCAATAATGCATAAAAGATATAATAATATTAAAATAGTATTATTTCTAACTAGGTTCTTGTTTTCTATGCTATTATAGCACAATGCATTGTACTACGATATTTTATCTTTCATGAGGTCTATTAGGTTGAGTCTTTTATTTGAACGTATTAAATGTTCTATATTGCAAGAACTGTACCACTATTCAAAGATAACGCCCCCGAAGAACATGTAATATCTCTGCATAATGCAATGTAAGGATGCTATAACAGGATAATTTCGCCTCAACGACTTTTTCCTCCCGCTTGAAATATGCTATCATTGTAAACCCTGAGAATGGCGAAGGTATTACAGCCCGGAACTGCCTAAAAGGTTGGGGTTATAATAAAAATTTACGGTCGAGGAAGGAACTTCCTGGACTGACTACTTGGTCGTTTCCAAGAGAAAAAGATTTTTTTTCTTCAAACCATTTCATTCGAGGGGGGGGGGGAGGGTTGGAAGTAGGTGAAATATGCTAGGCTATAAAGGTCTGTTCAGGGCCGCTATGGACTTCCTCTATATCTCTCTTTCTCTGTCACTTTTTTTTCCCCTTTCTATAGCTATCGACTATTGTCATTTGAATCGATACTGCTCTTCGTCGATGGGTCGGCTATAAATCGAAGCATGAATCATCTAATGGTTTTATTTCTCTCTCTCTCACCCCTCCCCCTCCTGAATCCATGAGAAATATAAATAATGTCCGATTTTATTTTAGCTTAGAAAAAAATATATATTGCCTCAATTATATCTTTAAGATCATCCTTATTCACCTTTATTCCAATTCCTCTTCACAATCCAATCAGACGCTGGTTAAATACATACTATGTAATAAGGCTTTAATTTTCTGTAGACATTATTTTTTCTCTCTTATTTTTTATTATTTTAATCTGTGTTGAACGTGAATTTTCATCACCATTCACTAAGCATTGTGAGTAGATAAAATTTGTTTTTCTTAATTTCTAATTTTTCTATTCATGAGGTTGTATTTCGTTGAAATGTATTTTATTTTCTAATTATCATCAACACACTCCTCGCTATGTGTATAAATATATACACTTTATTTTCTTTTTTCTTCTCCTAATCTTTACGCATAATCACTTAAATATCTTAGGGAACATATGTATATCATGTTTTTTTTTACGATTTATTTCTTTACTTATTAACAGTTATTATTATTTTTTTAATTGTTGTATTCCATCACTACAATGCTTTGCCTATAAAATTGATTTTGCGTTCCTTTCTAATTTCATTTAGTGATTATTATGCTATTGTTCGAGCTCCAATATTGTAGTGCTGAACCCCTATCACCCAACTGTTCTCGTTAATTTATCCTAAGAGCTATTATACTTAATTTATTACTAGTATTTTGTTATTATTTATTGTCATGGGTCTTTTGGCCAGACTTACGGTTAATTTATATGAACAATACTGTTATTCTAAAGGGATCTAGTACCAGAATAAAGATCATTTTTCTATTCTATTAAGAGAATACATTTATAACAAAAATTGTATATTTTAACTAATCTCTATTTTTAACCACTCCTCAATTTTAACAAATATGTTTAAAATAAAAAGTACTTTTTGGTACTTTACTAACTTATAATGATATACTCAAGTTGGTTAATGTACTCCAATAAATATCTCTCAAAAAATAAATATTATATTTCTTTTTATATTCAAATATAAATATTTTTTTTTTCAGGTAAGATACAACTTTTTGGATGTTCTCGACTTAGTAAGTACAGTATAAGTTACATTACTTTGTAAAGTGTTGCGGTTTCATGACTATTAAGCAAACTTCCACATTTTACGTACGGTTTACTTGTATTTAATTTATTTTAATTGTAAGGTTAGATTATTATATTATCTTGACTAATTATTTTTTTATTTTCTTCTAATGACAGGCAGTTGTGATATTTTTGTTCATTATAATTATTCTTAGTGGGCTAAATGACCCAGAATAAAATTTACATTTCTTCTTCTTCATCTAAAAATTCCTAAGTGTCAAGATATGTAATATTTATAGAAGTAATCTTTTACACAAAGTAACTTTACAATAGTTTTAGCATTCATTAGTCTCTAGCTTAGGCCATTTACGAGATGAATCTGGCGCTGGTAACCAGAGAGCTCTCAATATAAAGTGGTCAGTAAATAGTACAACTAGCTAACTTGAGCCCTTTAATGTGGCCGCTAAACTTGGGGCTCTCTCAGTCCTAGTTCTCTCCGGTCGCCCTAAGGGCCTAGCTCGAATCGGTTATAATCAAAATAAATAATTCATATTCAAGATAATATTAAGCCTACTAAGCGAAATATTATTATTTAAAAAAAATAGACAGTCAATTAATTATTAATAGAACCTTTTTTTTGTCTCTAAAAAGATATAAAGCAATAAACATATTTTATTATATTAATCCCAAAATTTTTATATTAATCCAAAACGAACAATAATACTTTAAGAGATATTTTTTTTATATTTCTTTCAATAAAACATGGTTATATTTTACCATTTTGGGGGGAGGGGCTTCAGCCCAAAAGCCCACCCCATAGATCCGCCCGTGGTTTTAGCAACGTTACAATGTATTGAATTGTAAACACTGTGATTTTAATAATTGTTCAGTTGCCCATTTACATTGCTTTGTTCATAAAAAAAAATCGTATTCTAATGATTTCTCTGTTTGGTTATCACAAAAATTAATCTAATTCAATTATGTTATTTTTAATGAACAGATTTAAAATTAAAAACAAAATGTTTAAAATCGATAGAAAAGTTTTCTAAGATGTGATGTAACATGTTTAATAAATAGCAATAAGTTAATAGGTAACTGTAAGACTCTTGCGCTAGACGAAGACCAAAATTAACACTGGAGGCGCTACACCAAAACTCGTCTGGGTCTTGCATTTAGGGAAAACTATCAATAGACATCAATGAGTAAAATACCCATTGGAAGAATGCCCGATGGTCAGAAAATCAAAAATCAGAAGAAAAAATAAATAGGCCTATCAGAATCAGAATTGGAAATTCTGCAGGATAAGCAAAAACGAACATCTAGGGGTACCAACTTCCCTCAAGGTTGATGACTAATTTCCCCTCCTTGGAAATTTTAATGCTCTTCTCTTCTTAAAAACTATTATATATAAGCGAAAGGAAATAGAAAAAAGTTAAATCATATAGTTAAAATCTATTCCATGTTTTCTCGTTATTCCTTTGTTTGGAAGTGTCTTCAAATTAAAATTTTACGAAAATATGGTACCATCTTTTTGTCACGTCTCCTGTCGTTATGACGATTTGAAGCGGCTCTATTCAGTTTTGCGTTTCAGTTTCTGTTCAGTCCATAAACCTGTTTGTTCCGTTTCATAAAACCGTTTCTTTTAAAAAATTCTTGGTACCTTTTTTTTTTTTTTTTTTTTTTTAAATTCCTTTCCTACCTCTATACGCAATTCTCTTCCTTAACCTCATTTAAACGACATTTACTCTTCCAACACCTTAGCAATCAATCTTGCGAATAAATGTAAGAATAAAATTTCGAATTTAAGAGCTGTCACCACCATTTCATTGTTACTAATATATTATCAGTGTTGTTAATCAGAACAAATATGTTGAACACACTAATATATATTTATGTACAAACGTTGAACCCCAAAGATCAACTCCGTGTGTTCATGTAGGCCGTATTATAGTTTTGTAAATTTAATTAATTAATTTATATTACAAAAATTTAATATAAAATTAATGTCCGTATGGATTGATAAGTATACTGTGTACGAAGCAATCCTATGTAGTAGGGCAGCATTACTTTTCATAAAGTATTTCTCTCAAGAGCATTTGTCTAGTAAGTGTTGGTACAGCCGGAAGCTTAAGTAGTTAAAATTAATGAAATTAATTCATTATAGTTAAGAAAAGAGCCGTCACTAATGACATAACAGCCAATAAAAAGATATATCATGACAAATATGAAATAAGAAGATTAATATATTACATTATTCGTATATTAATCTAAAAACCATTATTTAAAGAAGTGAATGTAGTATAAATTACGGAATATTTAATTAGTTTATGAGTTTTTTCTTCTCTATTCCTTTTCATCCTTCGACGAGAAAGCCAATCCTTGAAGAAACTGATAGAATGAATTATCGATCTGGTCCCACGGCCCTTGTGATCAGGCAATCTCTTAGGAATAAGCAAAGTCCGGCCACTTTGTCAACTTGGCAAACCTGGTTTCGGCAAAAATTCAATCTAAGGAAAACTTTTCCTCTGTTTCCGGTTACTGGGCTTCAGCAAGAATCTCTAAGTACGCATCTTTATCAAAGTTTTGAGGAGATTTAGGAACCGCGGTCGGAAAATTTCCTAATTTGTCTCAAGTTATCATGGAAATTGAGGGGTGAAAATTTTAGGAAAGCTAAATTTTATCTATACATCTACTATAGTCTAACCTGCATGTTTTATTTCGTTTAATTAAATATGTAGTTAATTTATTCTTATTTATTGTACATATATTATTTTTCTGTTTAATTTATTTTTATTTATTGTACACAGAGCGTGAATGAGATCTCTGAACACTATTATAAATGTCTTTTGAGAGAGATTGTAATATTTTTTTTTTCAAATTTATATAAAATCTCTGTTCGAGGGTCGTTGTATGTTGGTCAACGATTGGGAAATAGAGGTCAGTATGTAGAGTTTTGTTAGTAGCGTACCAAGTTGCTACTGTTATGATTCGTTATAATTTTATTGGAAGGTTTTATTGTTTTGTTTTTTTTCTAATTTTCATTTAATATTCTTGAGAAAATTGTACCTTTTAACATTTAACCTTAACTAGCAAACATTATTTTTTAAAATATACGAGCATAGTCTCAAACCCGTTTCAATAAGTGCCAGTCATTTAATCATTTAAAACAAAATAAATAAGGCAATAAATGGCAAAGGGTAAAAAAAATGAGACAAAGTAATTGGAAAACAAAATAACATATTAATTTAATTATGAATCGAGGGATAAGAACTTACAATTAACTTACACTATGCAAAATTATAATGATATAAAGGTAAGCGTCCGAGGGGTAGACCGAGCGAAGGTGGGAAGATTGCATTAAAGCCGATCTGAAGGGACTGGGTTTGGACGACGAACGGTGGAGGGAGGTGTGTAACACGCGATTGATGGTGTCGGCATCGAACCCTCGGATTCGCTAAGCCTTTTTATTATTATTATTATACATAAATAAGTAATAAAGAAATTTTCCTCAGGAAAAAAATTAATAATAATAGTAAAGAAAAAAAAAAAGAATTTCCTAATTGTCAGATTTTAACGATTGTTAAACGTAACGATACAATATTGACAAAAAAGTGTACACTTTTTGAGTTATTCAAAATTTTATTTTACCATCCTTCGTAACTTTTTTTTCCAGCTTCTTTTCTTTGAAGTATGTTATATAGATAAATTTAAAAGGGTGTCGAGAAAATGAATGGCGAAATTTCATTGAAATCTTTTAGGCGCTATAGTCTACAACTAAGGGTTTTCAGCCGCCATTTTGAAAGTAAAAGGCGGATAGTAATATCGATGAAGGAGGATCATACCCGGATGACCTCTGATTTTATATCCCAATTTGAAAAAAATATTGGTCCAGTAGTTTCAGAGAAAATGCGCGGACGGCGGACGGACAAAAAAAAATTTATTCGTTTTTCGGATTTTACGTAGCCTGAAACGTGAAAGCTCAAATTTTGAGAGGGGTTAAGTTTTTGGTCGATCACAATGGTTCATTATTGAAAATAATAAACCAAAATAAATTATCGGTCTGAACAGATGGTAACATCGATAAATACTATTTATAAATGTCGTATCCGATAGTTATCCATCGATTATGGCTTAAACAAGTATTTAATATTTTTGTTTTCTTGGCAGATGCAAATAGATATCAAATAAAAACGGCGATTGTTGTTATTTTTTTTAGACACTAATCACTAACATAAAACTTCTTTATAATTAAGGAAAATTGTTCCACATTATAAAGAATTACATCAGTTGATGTCCTCTGATTGCCTGTATTAGTTCGGCGATAAATCGATAAATATACAAGGCTTTGTTATTCACACTCCTTATTGATTGTTTTATTAGATGAATATCATCTTCCAATTGGCATTGAATAGCCCTGGGATTGGTTTTAATAACTGCTACTGCGTTGTACATTTTAATTTTTAAAAGTCTCATTTCAGCCTTTCCTTACTAACTTATGACTAAATAACTGTTAAGGAATTAATTCATTATCCCTCCTAGTCACAGGCGGATCTACGGGGAGGAGAGGAGGAGTTTTCGGGCTGAAGCCCCCCTCCCCCAAAATGATAAAATATCACCATGTTTTACAGAAAAAAATATTAAAAACTACCTCTTAAAGTATTCTTGTTCGTTTAATTACATTTAATAGGACTTCAGGAACCACTTAAACACCATTTCATATAGGTAGTTAATTTCTTTCTTTTTTCAAATTAATTACCGTTATATGTATATGAAAAAAAATTCTTTCGGGCTGAAGCCTCCCCCCAAAATTTTTTTTAATGTTTATATTTCTCTCCTTCCTTTTACGCATACTGAAAAAAAATCTTTTAATGTATTATCGATTCTTTTGAAAAAAATCGATTATACCAGTGTAAAGTTCTTCGATCTATTAATAGTCTGCTGAAAAGTCGATACAATCAGTGCCGGCCTTAGTGCAAGAAACCCCAGGCAATTGCCCCATGGCTCATTTACATGAATATAATAAGACCTATATGGACATACGGAGTTGAACTTTGGGGCTCCACCAAATCTTCGAATACCTATCGCATCCAATTCTTACAATCCAAAATCCTTCGTAAGATCCTTAATGCCCCATATTGTGCCACAACTAAAATCATTCATAAAGACCTTAATGTTTAATATGTTGCTGATTTAGCCCAAGCAAGATATCCTTTCATGACAAACTCCAGTCTCATCCGAATCCACATGTTTCCAGCTTCTTCCTCAAATCCTGATAATCCTCCTAGGCTTCTGAAAATTAGATGGCCTCATGATCTTCTTACTTAGAACTATTTAGAGAGTGCTATCATTAGTAGTGTCTCCACAAGTCTCTTCATGTCATTACTCTTGATTTTCCCATATTTACTAGTTTCATTTATTTAGCACAGTTGTAAATTTCAATAAATGCATTTTAAAAAAAGGATACTGTCCTACAGTTTCCTTTAGCAATATTCCACTTATCCCTGTTGAGCAAATCCTCAAGCGGACCACTAGCGGATTCAGAATTTGATTTTGGGGAGGAGCTTCAGCCCGAAAGATTTTTTTTTCATGTACATATAAAATAATTAATTAGAAAAAAAAATTAACAACCTATATGAAATGGTGTTTAAGTGGTTCTTGAAGTTCTATTAAATGTAATTACACGAATAAGAATACATTAAGAGATAGTTTTAATATTTTTTTGTTGTAAAACATGGTAATATTTTACCATTTTTTTTTGGGAGGAGGCTTCAGCTCGAAAGCCCCCTCTCGTAGATCTGCCTGTGCCTAGGACTCCATCTGGACAACCGACTTAACTTGGACTCCTCATACCAGACTGAAACGACAAGAAACCGCTCGACGTTTCCGATTACTTCAGCATTTACTAAACAAACGTCCTAAACTTCCAATTAATTACAAAAGACTCATATACATGACTATAATAAGGCCTATTTGGACTTACGGAGTTGAGCTATGAGGCTCCACTAAACCATCGAATTTCTCTTGTATCCTTACAATCCAAAATCCTTCGTAAAATGCTCAATGCTTCCTACTTTGTTATAAATAAAACCATCCATAATGACCTTAATGTTTCTTATGTTTCAGATCTGGCCCAATCCAGATATCTGTCCTTCCATAATAAACTTCAGAATCATCCCAACCCTCTCGTTTCTAACCTTGCTTCCTCTTCAATTCCTGATTGAACTCTCCGAGGCGTCTGAAAAGAAGATTGCCCCGTGATCTCTTAATGTAGACATATCATTAGAGTGCTACCATTAGGTAGTTACTCAACAAGTGTTTTAACGTCATTATATCCGTATATTATATATTCAAATTTACTAAACGTATTTCTTTAATACAGTTGTAAATATCATTAAGAAATTATAATAAAAAAAAGTATGTCCTTATGGTACGATTCTATTGACCGCCAGAAACTGTATAATATTCTAATCGAGCAGGGGATTCCAAAAAAACTAGTAAATCTAGTCAGGATGTGCTTGACGGAGACACTCAATAAAGTTAGAATCGGTAATAATTTGTCCGAAAAATTTGAGGTTCGTTCGGGCTTAAAACAGGGGGATTCTCTTTCGCCTGTCCTGTTCAATTTGGCATTAGAACATGCCATTAGGGAGGTAATGCGAACCGAGAAAGGGTTGGATCTGGGCGGGACAACATCCGTGCTGGGCTATGCTGATGATCTGGTACTGTTAAGCGAAGACGTTGAAACTATAAAACTAAATACGACAACGTTAATAAAAGCCGGTAAAGAACTAGGACTCGAAATAAACGTGGATAAAACAAAATATATGGTTAGCTGCAAAAATGGCGATACTACTGGTGATATCGATATAGATGGTAATATGTTTGAACAGGTAGATAAATTTAGGTATCTAGGTTCTACGATGACTAGAAAAAACGAAATTGAAGAAGAGATTAAGGTTAGACTGAAGGCGGGGAATGCTTGTTATTTTTCTGTGACAAAACTACTTAGTTCGCGCCTCTTGTCCCGAAACTTAAAAATTAGAATCTATAAAACAATTATCTTGCCTACAGTTCTTTATGGATGCGAAACTTGGCCGCTTACATTAAGGGATGAGCAGCGTCTTAAGGTTTTTGAAAATAAAGTATTGCGTAGGATATTCGGACCGAAGAAGGATGAGTCAACCGGAGAGTTCAGACGGTTACACAACGCCGAATTGCGTGAGCTGTATCCGGGTAATATAATTGAGGTAATTTCATCTCGGCGAATCAAATGGGCTTGTAAAGTTGTTGGGCTTAGTAACGAGAGAATTCCTAAAAGGTTAATATTTGCTGTGCCGAATGGTAAGCGTCCGAGGGATAGACCGAAGCGAAGGTGGGAAGATTGCATTAAAGCCGATCTGAAGGGACTGGGTTTGGACGGCGAACGGTGGAGGGATGTGAGTAACAAGCGATTGGTGGTGTCGGCATCGAGCCTTCGGGTTCGCTAAGCCTTATTATTATTATGTCCTTACGGATGTTCTGCGTTCCATTTTTTTTTTTTTTTTTTTTTTGTATGATTAAGAATTTATCTTCATCTACATATCAGGCGGTTGCTCTTTCTACTATCACGAATAATATAAAGTTTAAAATTAAGGGTTTTTCTTAGTAATGTCTTAGAATTATTATTTTTATTTTTTTTATGGATCAGTATTGGCTTTCCCTATAGTTACTATAGCTCTCCCTTTGTAAAGTCTTTCTTAGAACTGCACATTGGAGAGCCAGCACTCCCACAACCTGAAGAATGTAGCTGTCCTAGATTTTAGCTGACTCCTGAGCTGTTAATAGTTAAGCAGCCCCATTAGGAAAGAGCTTCGGTAACAGCCGTTCCTTGTTCCTCTCCCGTTTTGGCAGGGTTGTCTTCGGCTCCAAGAGAGTGTGCTGGCTGGTTTGCTTTTAGTTTGTGCAGTTCGCAATCTCAGTGATTGTCTTCATATTTGGTTACAAGCAATCGATGGGAACTATCAAACTGACTAAGTCACATACTTCATATCGTGTATCATATATTTTATTATTATTTTCACATATCGATATATGAAATTTACAGGTGTCTATACTAAGAAGAAGATTAATCCGGATACAGAATCCTTTTTATCAAATTATTCATCAAATCCCTCTAAGACTTCGTAAATGGCTTCATCTTCTTGTC
Organism: Nezara viridula; assembly: GCA_928085145.1. Lineage (NCBI taxonomy): Eukaryota > Metazoa > Arthropoda > Insecta > Hemiptera > Pentatomidae > Nezara > Nezara viridula. Next base: position 146,541,098 of record OV725080.1, on the reverse strand, counting down.
CCTTACACTTTTTATATCTACGATTTTTTTCCGAAATGGGGCGTTTTTGAAGTGAAGATTGGTAAACTATGTCTATTTAACGAGGTACTAAAAACTCATGAACACTTATTTGCTGAACATTTGAATCGTAAGATAATTTGATTTAAAAAAATCGAGAAAAAAAAGGTGAGCTACAAAAATATTGTTTTTTTTTTCGCGTGATCATGCAATAACACGGCTAAATAACGAGGTTATGCAAGTCAAACAGCCCAATATTTAGCCCAAGATAATCTTACGATTCAAGTGCAAACCAAATAGGTATTTAGTACCTCATTATATCGTCAGCGTTTAACGAGCTCACAATTTGAAACGCCTCATCCGAGAATTTTCGTAAAAAAAAATATAGTAGATTACAATAAGATGAATTCGTTCATGAAGTTTTAGACTGATGTTAATAATTTGATGAAAAGGAGTCATTACCGCGGACTATGTGATCATGAAAAAAATTTTCATCAAAAAGTTTTTCGCTGTGAGTGTATCTATGTTAATAATATTGCTCAAAATCGAAAAGTTGTATAAAACTGAACTACGCAGCATTTTTTCCAAGTAATCAATATATGTAAACTAGCAATCAAATAATCGATTTTACACGTTTTTACGGATTTCTCAAAAAGAGTTCTAATGATTGTGATTTAATTAGTTATACAATTACTTGGTTTTAATGTCAGGTCTTTTCGTCATTGAAATTTTCTAATGACAAAAATGAACTAATGACAAATTTTAAAATACCCATTATTGTGGGAAAAGAAACCCTTATCCACTTCAACAAATAAATATCTTCTGAAAATCGATTTAGTTGCAAGAAAAAATCAAAACGAAAAAACATGTCCAGCGAAACGGTACTTATTCAGGTTTTTGTAATAATATGAAAAAGGTTAAAAGGAAAAGGTTTAAGGAGTTAGTCGCATATTTGAAAATAAGTAATTTCCAGTTTAGGATAGGTTCTTTAAAAATCGGGATAATCAAGCCATAAACTACTACGCCATATTAGTTAACTGAATTTTATTTTTTTCCCATATTGAAAAATCTAATAAATAATGTATATAAGAATAATAATTACATTTTTATTTATTTATTCCAAGATACACCCCTTTAGAATAGTAATCACAGGTAATTGGATTTAGAACTTTAGAGTAAAATTATCAGGAACAAAAACATAACATAGAATAAATAAGAATGGAATTACAATAAATTATGAGGAAGTAAAGGGAATTCGGTAGCTCAGTGGGCACGGCTCTGATTTCCAATTCTAAAAGTCCCCGGTTCGAGTCCGGCTAATAGCAGGTAGTTATTTATTTGTTTCATACTGGAGTCGGGAGAGTCTACTAGGGCACCCCTCAGCCTTTAAAAATTAGATACAAAGGGAAAACCTGGCGGTTGCGCGTGATCTCGACCCAATCACTTCTCTGTGCAATCCTTGGCCTTGAAACAGTACCTTTAAAAAGTACTGAAATCAAGATTCTTCATGAGGAAGTTTTCTTTAACCTAAACAAAGCTCTTCCAATATTAGTATAAGTAAAAAATTAAAAACATAGAAATAATCTATACCTATAAATTTTGATATAATAGCAGGAACATATACATAATATACCTATCCATCATAACGTAACCACAACTCTTCAAATCTTAATTTACCCTAAGTTTATGAAGACTGAACCATTAAATAGCTATATTGAGAGGCCTATGATGGATCTGTAATGTTATTGTTTACATACAAAGAGATGGTGAATCATAAACAGTAAGAAGCTGTAAAATACGAGCCTGAAACGTAAATTTTCAAGTTTACTCGAAGAGGAAGAAGAGTTCCAAAACACGTATAGTCCTATTGAGGTAAAAATAGATTGGGCTCTTGCCAGTGCTTTTCTGGAGATAGCGCTGTCAGGAACACCTTTTAAGATTTTATTATTCTAACACATTCGTTTTTCTTGTTGCATACGTATGTACATTTTTTTATCTGTACCATTCCTGCAATAAATGTTGCGTTTTTTGTTCACTCTATAAGCCTAGTTTTGTAATAATTTTCGTTATTGAGTTAGACTGTTAACATCCACAGAGAGCATTTAGCAAAACTTCAGGATCTGGACTCAGTTGACCGCAAAACGTTTAAATCAGTAGAAAAGTCTGTTTCGACTTTTTTTTTAAAGATCGGAATACTTTCAGCTATATACAATATAAAATTACACGGCAATATTTTAGGTATGTTATCACTAATTCAAAATAAACAAATAAGTTCATATTAACATATATCTCAAACTCATTTATTTAAAAGATATCGAAGGTTAAAGATTTATTATTTACGTACTACATTAAGACTGACTGTACAAAGTTTAATGTGTTTAATACTAAATAACAGGTTTTAATCACCTGATAAACAAATGAACGATAAGCAATGACAGCAGTTGCTCATCTGTTTGTCTAGTTCTCTGTGTTTTATTGTGAGTGAATACTGTGACACAGTTCAATTTATGATTATCCTTGGAGAAACCATAAATTTATTCACTTTTTCAGAACAAACAGACATGATTTTAACTCATGGAGAGGTACATAGAAACGGTGCGGCTGCTGTTCGAAGATATCGTGAAAAATTTCCTAACCGAAGAATACCAAATCGTAAAACGTTTGAGGCCATTGTAAGACGCCTTAGGGATAATGGCCCGCTGAAACCTGCGCGAGTAAACGCCTGTCTACAAACATTTTGACGAACTGCAAACGTTGAAGAAAAAATACTCAATGCTGTTCAGTTATCTCCTACTACTAATACCGGAATACTGTAATGTCGTTTCGATGTTTCCTCTGCCAGCGTATAGAGCCAGAGAAGCATGGATTGGTCGTACTGAATGTTGCATTCAACAAAACGGAGCCCCCTCTAAACAGTTACTCTAAATGTTGTAATAATAATAAAATAAATAGTAAGAATAAATAATAAATCTCTAACCTTTGATATCTGTTTAATAAATGAGTTTGAAATATATGTCAATATGAACTTTTTTGTTTTTTTTTGGGATAATGAACACGTACCTAAAATAGTGCCGTGCAATTACGAAACACCGTGTGTATATATATATATATATATATATATATACAAACTTCACTATTTTATTGGGAATAAGGTCATTTAATTATTATTTAATAAACTAATTAATGTTCATTTCTTCTGTTTATTGACGTTTCGATCCCGGTATTTTCTTTTTATTATCAACCATGGGATCCTCTTCAAAGCTAGAACTACAAATAGCTCAATCGATACACAATATTACTTCCATATGACTTTAATAACAATTATTTCAAAATGTTTAACCTACTTTAAAAAAATAGAGCTTCGATCAGGCCAGGGACACACCGACAGCCTCAGCACCCTCCACTAGCACATATATTAAGCTACTGGATCGCTAAGCGTCTGACCTCCCCGGTCCTGAGCCCGAAGACAAATTATTACACAATAAACAATGAAAAATCGCATCTATTTTATATAAAACAATTGAAAGATGCTTCTATGACCAATATACCAGCATCAATAAAACATATCTATGAATAATAAAAACAGCTTGTATAACATCTCCTAGTCGTACAACAATTTAACTTATGCAAATTAATTAACATTAAATATATACTTATACATACATACAACACTCATATATAAATACATATGCACACACACACACGTACACACACACACACACACACACACACACACACACACACACACACACACACACACACACACACACACACACATATATATACACACCATACACACACACACACACACACTCACTTACACATACATACACACATGTACATCTTGGAACTGACTTTAAAATCATTAACAATACAAATAAATATCTAATTATTTAAAATTGCTAAAAACATAAATAAATATCTATCAACTAATTAAAATATATGTACATTAGTCATCTCATAAAATCAAATGTCAACATTATAAACTCATCCAACAATATTGAAACCATTTAAATTACTACTATAGTTCCCATTCTATAATTGTATTTTCCCTTTTTTCCAAACAAAATAAAACGAAATCTCTCATCTGGATTATGCAAATTTTAAAATGTTACTATACGCACAATTCAATTTGGCCAAATCATTCCGAGTATTTATTGTGTTTTTGGTCCTTCCAATGTGCATCATCTCTAGAATCAACCGTTTTTGCTGATTATTTTCTGTATCTAGTATTTTGACTTTATCTAACTCTATTTTATGATTATTTTTAATAGCATGTATAGCTAATGCCGTATCTTCTTTTTTGGTTTCTATGCTATATTTATGTGCATAAACCCGCCTAGATAAGTACTGTGAGGTTTGTCCGACATACTTTCCATCACAATCTGAGCATTTTAACTCATAAACAACATTGGCTAATTTTTCTCGGCTGGTCCTATCTTTCAGTTGAGAGAAAAGGGATTTTTTCAGGCTATTTTTGTATATATACGATATACTTACATTGTGGTCCCGAAAAATTCTTTTTATTTTAAATGATAGTGGTTTTATGAATTCCATGGAAAAATATTTTTTTGGATTGCTATGTTTGTTTTGACGGCGCGACAAACAGTCATACGCTCCTCGCAGACACTTTTCAATTACGCTGTTTGGGTAACTATTGCCTTTCAATATTTCTTTTATTCTTTGTATATTTTCTTCTTGAAAAGAAACTGAACTTAGAACAATAGCTCTATGAAATAAGTTTTTTGCCGTATTAATTTTAATACTTAAATCGTGGCATGATTTAAAATTTAAAACTCGACATCCATGATTTTTCCTTTCATGCCACGATACTCTTATCTCACTCCCAGAGCGGTAAATTTTTGTATCCAAAAATGTGATGGCATTGTCTTCTTCAATTTCCATTGTAAATTTTATGTATGGATCCACATTGAAATATGTTAAAATATTATTTATATTTGTAGCGGGGACACTTAATATGGTATCATCAACGTATTTTTTTATAAATTGCACCTTTATAGGAATTGTAGAAAGTATCTCCTCTACTAAATCATCCATTACATATTCCACAAGTATAGGGGAAATCGAAAGTCCCATCGGGAGACCCATTATCTGTCGATAATAATTTTTATTATAGACAAAATAAGAACCATCGAGACATAATTCTATTGCGTTAATAAATAAATTTTTTGGAATTTTCGTTACTGTTGCGATTGTTTTCCATCGTTTTATAATCGATTTTATGGCTACCTCTTTTTTTACATTTGTAAAAAGAGAAACTACATCTAATGATATCAGTTTGTTATCACTTGGTATATTTTGATTTTCAATGTAATTTTTGAATTCGAATGAATTTTTTATGTTCAAATCGTTTTCTATTTTTGATTTGTATAAGATACCAGCAATAAATTTAGCTAAACCGGAAGTAGCAGAATTAACAAAGGAAACTATCGGTCGCAACGGAAAATTGATTTTGTGTACTTTAGGAAGTCCATAAATTTTTGGCGGTACGGCATTATTGGTATATATTTTATTATATTGTTCAAATTTTATCAATTCCAAATTAAGCAAGAGTTTTGCTAATGCATTGTTTTGTTTCATAAGACTTTGGGTTGGATCTGAAATTTTCTTGTAATGTAATTTATTGTTTACCATTTCATTCATTCTTTCTTCATAATCCCGTTTATGTATTGCAACTGTAATGCCTCCTTTATCCGCCGATGTCACTAATACGTCAGGGTTATTCAATAAAAATATTTTCGCCACACTAATTTCCCTATCAATCGGTTTTTTCTTATATGTGTGATTGGACTGTTTATTACAAACATTCGTAACTGTATTAATTAATTTAAGTCTCAGTTCATTTTGCTTTGAATCATCTTTTTCTATATTTTGAATCATATATTCAACATCAGATAGGAGATGTGGTATTCTAGCTAAGACACTTTTATTGTTAGCCTCATAGTTAAACTTGGGACCTAATGCTAAAGTATTCTGTATATTTTGAGGTATTTGTTTATTTGTGAGGTTCAAAAACGCTGTGGTTGGGACTTCGGGCAGTGGGTCAGTTATTGTCCTTTTATTTATTTTATTAAACTTTTTTATTAATTTAAACTTCTTTATATTACGTTGTCTTCTGTAGAGCTTCTCCTGGTCATAAGTTAATTTGTAATACAATTCTCGATCAATTTTGTCCGAAAGTTCTACAAGAATGTTATCTATTTTATATTTGATAAATTTCAGAGTCGAACAAATTTCTTTTATTTCTAGGTTTAAAATTGAACTCTGTGTTCTCAATATAATATTCTCTAGCGGTTTTGTGAACTTTGAATTGTCAGGAATAAGCTTATAAATGTTCTTGGTGCTATCTACAATGTGTGGTGGAAACATATTGTATTTTCTACATTTTAGAAGAAATACCCTCTGTGGTTCCAAATGTGACAGCTTTTTTATTAATTTCGAATACTCTTTTGCTGTTTTACTAATATCATTCCCGTTTTTATATTTTATCTCCTGAAAGATGCCCATGATTTTTAAAAAAAATTTTTAATATCAATTAAAACTTTAAAATAGTAACAAGAAAACCAAAACTGAAACCAACCGATAAGTCAGTCGTAATTCTAGCAAACAATAATTTCTCCCTTAATTCTATATCTTTACAACTTTTCTTTCATCGACCTTTGAGTATTAAATTCAAACTTCACTATTTTATTGGGAATAAGGTCATTTAATTATTATTTAATAAACTAATTAATGTTCATTTCTTCTGTTTATTGACGTTTCGATCCCGGTATTTTCTTTTTATTATACAGAAGACAACGTAATATAAAGAAGTTTAAATTAATAAAAAAGTTTAATAAAATAAATAAAAGGACAATAACTGACCCACTGCCCGAAGTCCCAACCACAGCGTTTTTGAACCTCACAAATAAACAAATACCTCAAAATATACAGAATACTTTAGCATTAGGTCCCAAGTTTAACTATGAGGCTAACAATAAAAGTGTCTTAGCTAGAATACCACATCTCCTATCTGATGTTGAATATATGATTCAAAATATAGAAAAAGATGATTCAAAGCAAAATGAACTGAGACTTAAATTAATTAATACAGTTACGAATGTTTGTAATAAACAGTCCAATCACACATATAAGAAAAAACCGATTGATAGGGAAATTAGTGTGGCGAAAATATTTTTATTGAATAACCCTGACGTATTAGTGACATCGGCGGATAAAGGAGGCATTACAGTTGCAATACATAAACGGGATTATGAAGAAAGAATGAATGAAATGGTAAACAATAAATTACATTACAAGAAAATTTCAGATCCAACCCAAAGTCTTATGAAACAAAACAATGCATTAGCAAAACTCTTGCTTAATTTGGAATTGATAAAATTTGAACAATATAATAAAATATATACCAATAATGCCGTACCGCCAAAAATTTATGGACTTCCTAAAGTACACAAAATCAATTTTCCGTTGCGACCGATAGTTTCCTTTGTTAATTCTGCTACTTCCGGTTTAGCTAAATTTATTGCTGGTATCTTATACAAATCAAAAATAGAAAACGATTTGAACATAAAAAATTCATTCGAATTCAAAAATTACATTGAAAATCAAAATATACCAAGTGATAACAAACTGATATCATTAGATGTAGTTTCTCTTTTTACAAATGTAAAAAAAGAGGTAGCCATAAAATCGATTATAAAACGATGGAAAACAATCGCAACAGTAACGAAAATTCCAAAAAATTTATTTATTAACGCAATAGAATTATGTCTCGATGGTTCTTATTTTGTCTATAATAAAAATTATTATCGACAGATAATGGGTCTCCCGATGGGACTTTCGATTTCCCCTATACTTGTGGAATATGTAATGGATGATTTAGTAGAGGAGATACTTTCTACAATTCCTATAAAGGTGCAATTTATAAAAAAATACGTTGATGATACCATATTAAGTGTCCCCGCTACAAATATAAATAATATTTTAACATATTTCAATGTGGATCCATACATAAAATTTACAATGGAAATTGAAGAAGACAATGCCATCACATTTTTGGATACAAAAATTTACCGCTCTGGGAGTGAGATAAGAGTATCGTGGCATGAAAGGAAAAATCATGGATGTCGAGTTTTAAATTTTAAATCATGCCACGATTTAAGTATTAAAATTAATACGGCAAAAAACTTATTTCATAGAGCTATTGTTCTAAGTTCAGTTTCTTTTCAAGAAGAAAATATACAAAGAATAAAAGAAATATTGAAAGGCAATAGTTACCCAAACAGCGTAATTGAAAAGTGTCTGCGAGGAGCGTATGACTGTTTGTCGCGCCGTCAAAACAAACATAGCAATCCAAAAAAATATTTTTCCATGGAATTCATAAAACCACTATCATTTAAAATAAAAAGAATTTTTCGGGACCACAATGTAAGTATATCGTATATATACAAAAATAGCCTGAAAAAATCCCTTTTCTCTCAACTGAAAGATAGGACCAGCCGAGAAAAATTAGCCAATGTTGTTTATGAGTTAAAATGCTCAGATTGTGATGGAAAGTATGTCGGACAAACCTCACAGTACTTATCTAGGCGGGTTTATGCACATAAATATAGCATAGAAACCAAAAAAGAAGATACGGCATTAGCTATACATGCTATTAAAAATAATCATAAAATAGAGTTAGATAAAGTCAAAATACTAGATACAGAAAATAATCAGCAAAAACGGTTGATTCTAGAGATGATGCACATTGGAAGGACCAAAAACACAATAAATACTCGGAATGATTTGGCCAAATTGAATTGTGCGTATAGTAACATTTTAAAATTTGCATAATCCAGATGAGAGATTTCGTTTTATTTTGTTTGGAAAAAAGGGAAAATACAATTATAGAATGGGAACTATAGTAGTAATTTAAATGGTTTCAATATTGTTGGATGAGTTTATAATGTTGACATTTGATTTTATGAGATGACTAATGTACATATATTTTAATTAGTTGATAGATATTTATTTATGTTTTTAGCAATTTTAAATAATTAGATATTTATTTGTATTGTTAATGATTTTAAAGTCAGTTCCAAGATGTACATGTGTGTATGTATGTGTAAGTGAGTGTGTGTGTGTGTGTGTGTGTATGCGTGTGTATATATATATATGTGTGTGTGTGTGTGTGTGTGTGTGTGTGTGTGTGTGTGTGTGTGTGTGTGTGTGTGTGTGTGTGTGTGTGTGTGTGTGTGTGTGTACGTGTGTGTGTGTGTGCATATGTATTTATATATGAGTGTTGTATGTATGTATAAGTATATATTTAATGTTAATTAATTTGCATAAGTTAAATTGTTGTACGACTAGGAGATGTTATACAAGCTGTTTTTATTATTCATAGATATGTTTTATTGATGCTGCTATATTGGTCATAGAAGCATCTTTCAATTGTTTTATATAAAATAGATGCGATTTTTCATTGTTTATTGTGTAATAATTTGTCTTCGGGCTCAGGACCGGGGAGGTCAGACGCTTAGCGATCCAGTAGCTTAATATATGTGCTAGTGGAGGGTGCTGAGGCTGTCGGTGTGTCCCTGGCCTGATCGAAGCTCTATTTTTTTAAAGTAGGTTAAACATTTTGAAATAATTGTTATTAAAGTCATATGGAAGTAATATTGTGTATCGATTGAGCTATTTGTAGTTCTAGCTTTGAAGAGGATCCCATGGTTGATAATAAAAAGAAAATACCGGGATCGAAACGTCAATAAACAGAAGAAATGAACATTAATTAGTTTATTAAATAATAATTAAATGACCTTATTCCCAATAAAATAGTGAAGTTTGAATTTAATACTCAAAGGTCGATGAAAGAAAAGTTGTAAAGATATAGAATTAAGGGAGAAATTATTGTTTGCTAGAATTACGACTGACTTATCGGTTGGTTTCAGTTTTGGTTTTCTTGTTACTATTTTAAAGTTTTAATTGATATTAAAAATTTTTTTTAAAAATCATGGGCATCTTTCAGGAGATAAAATATAAAAACGGGAATGATATTAGTAAAACAGCAAAAGAGTATTCGAAATTAATAAAAAAGCTGTCACATTTGGAACCACAGAGGGTATTTCTTCTAAAATGTAGAAAATACAATATGTTTCCACCACACATTGTAGATAGCACCAAGAACATTTATAAGCTTATTCCTGACAATTCAAAGTTCACAAAACCGCTAGAGAATATTATATTGAGAACACAGAGTTCAATTTTAAACCTAGAAATAAAAGAAATTTGTTCGACTCTGAAATTTATCAAATATAAAATAGATAACATTCTTGTAGAACTTTCGGACAAAATTGATCGAGAATTGTATTACAAATTAACTTATGACCAGGAGAAGCTCTACAGAAGACAACGTAATATAAAGAAGTTTAAATTAATAAAAAAGTTTAATAAAATAAATAAAAGGACAATAACTGACCCACTGCCCGAAGTCCCAACCACAGCGTTTTTGAACCTCACAAATAAACAAATACCTCAAAATATACAGAATACTTTAGCATTAGGTCCCAAGTTTAACTATGAGGCTAACAATAAAAGTGTCTTAGCTAGAATACCACATCTCCTATCTGATGTTGAATATATGATTCAAAATATAGAAAAAGATGATTCAAAGCAAAATGAACTGAGACTTAAATTAATTAATACAGTTACGAATGTTTGTAATAAACAGTCCAATCACACATATAAGAAAAAACCGATTGATAGGGAAATTAGTGTGGCGAAAATATTTTTATTGAATAACCCTGACGTATTAGTGACATCGGCGGATAAAGGAGGCATTACAGTTGCAATACATAAACGGGATTATGAAGAAAGAATGAATGAAATGGTAAACAATAAATTACATTACAAGAAAATTTCAGATCCAACCCAAAGTCTTATGAAACAAAACAATGCATTAGCAAAACTCTTGCTTAATTTGGAATTGATAAAATTTGAACAATATAATAAAATATATACCAATAATGCCGTACCGCCAAAAATTTATGGACTTCCTAAAGTACACAAAATCAATTTTCCGTTGCGACCGATAGTTTCCTTTGTTAATTCTGCTACTTCCGGTTTAGCTAAATTTATTGCTGGTATCTTATACAAATCAAAAATAGAAAACGATTTGAACATAAAAAATTCATTCGAATTCAAAAATTACATTGAAAATCAAAATATACCAAGTGATAACAAACTGATATCATTAGATGTAGTTTCTCTTTTTACAAATGTAAAAAAAGAGGTAGCCATAAAATCGATTATAAAACGATGGAAAACAATCGCAACAGTAACGAAAATTCCAAAAAATTTATTTATTAACGCAATAGAATTATGTCTCGATGGTTCTTATTTTGTCTATAATAAAAATTATTATCGACAGATAATGGGTCTCCCGATGGGACTTTCGATTTCCCCTATACTTGTGGAATATGTAATGGATGATTTAGTAGAGGAGATACTTTCTACAATTCCTATAAAGGTGCAATTTATAAAAAAATACGTTGATGATACCATATTAAGTGTCCCCGCTACAAATATAAATAATATTTTAACATATTTCAATGTGGATCCATACATAAAATTTACAATGGAAATTGAAGAAGACAATGCCATCACATTTTTGGATACAAAAATTTACCGCTCTGGGAGTGAGATAAGAGTATCGTGGCATGAAAGGAAAAATCATGGATGTCGAGTTTTAAATTTTAAATCATGCCACGATTTAAGTATTAAAATTAATACGGCAAAAAACTTATTTCATAGAGCTATTGTTCTAAGTTCAGTTTCTTTTCAAGAAGAAAATATACAAAGAATAAAAGAAATATTGAAAGGCAATAGTTACCCAAACAGCGTAATTGAAAAGTGTCTGCGAGGAGCGTATGACTGTTTGTCGCGCCGTCAAAACAAACATAGCAATCCAAAAAAATATTTTTCCATGGAATTCATAAAACCACTATCATTTAAAATAAAAAGAATTTTTCGGGACCACAATGTAAGTATATCGTATATATACAAAAATAGCCTGAAAAAATCCCTTTTCTCTCAACTGAAAGATAGGACCAGCCGAGAAAAATTAGCCAATGTTGTTTATGAGTTAAAATGCTCAGATTGTGATGGAAAGTATGTCGGACAAACCTCACAGTACTTATCTAGGCGGGTTTATGCACATAAATATAGCATAGAAACCAAAAAAGAAGATACGGCATTAGCTATACATGCTATTAAAAATAATCATAAAATAGAGTTAGATAAAGTCAAAATACTAGATACAGAAAATAATCAGCAAAAACGGTTGATTCTAGAGATGATGCACATTGGAAGGACCAAAAACACAATAAATACTCGGAATGATTTGGCCAAATTGAATTGTGCGTATAGTAACATTTTAAAATTTGCATAATCCAGATGAGAGATTTCGTTTTATTTTGTTTGGAAAAAAGGGAAAATACAATTATAGAATGGGAACTATAGTAGTAATTTAAATGGTTTCAATATTGTTGGATGAGTTTATAATGTTGACATTTGATTTTATGAGATGACTAATGTACATATATTTTAATTAGTTGATAGATATTTATTTATGTTTTTAGCAATTTTAAATAATTAGATATTTATTTGTATTGTTAATGATTTTAAAGTCAGTTCCAAGATGTACATGTGTGTATGTATGTGTAAGTGAGTGTGTGTGTGTGTGTGTGTGTATGCGTGTGTATATATATATATGTGTGTGTGTGTGTGTGTGTGTGTGTGTGTGTGTGTGTGTGTGTGTGTGTGTGTGTGTGTGTGTGTGTGTGTGTGTGTGTACGTGTGTGTGTGTGCATATGTATTTATATATGAGTGTTGTATGTATGTATAAGTATATATTTAATGTTAATTAATTTGCATAAGTTAAATTGTTGTACGACTAGGAGATGTTATACAAGCTGTTTTTATTATTCATAGATATGTTTTATTGATGCTGCTATATTGGTCATAGAAGCATCTTTCAATTGTTTTATATAAAATAGATGCGATTTTTCATTGTTTATTGTGTAATAATTTGTCTTCGGGCTCAGGACCGGGGAGGTCAGACGCTTAGCGATCCAGTAGCTTAATATATGTGCTAGTGGAGGGTGCTGAGGCTGTCGGTGTGTCCCTGGCCTGATCGAAGCTCTATTTTTTTAAAGTAGGTTAAACATTTTGAAATAATTGTTATTAAAGTCATATGGAAGTAATATTGTGTATCGATTGAGCTATTTGTAGTTCTAGCTTTGAAGAGGATCCCATGGTTGATAATAAAAAGAAAATACCGGGATCGAAACGTCAATAAACAGAAGAAATGAACATTAATTAGTTTATTAAATAATAATTAAATGACCTTATTCCCAATAAAATAGTGAAGTTTGAATTTAATACTCAAAGGTCGATGAAAGAAAAGTTGTAAAGATATAGAATTAAGGGAGAAATTATTGTTTGCTAGAATTACGACTGACTTATCGGTTGGTTTCAGTTTTGGTTTTCTTGTTACTATTTTAAAGTTTTAATTGATATTAAAAATTTTTTTTAAAAATCATGGGCATCTTTCAGGAGATAAAATATAAAAACGGGAATGATATTAGTAAAACAGCAAAAGAGTATTCGAAATTAATAAAAAAGCTGTCACATTTGGAACCACAGAGGGTATTTCTTCTAAAATGTAGAAAATACAATATGTTTCCACCACACATTGTAGATAGCACCAAGAACATTTATAAGCTTATTCCTGACAATTCAAAGTTCACAAAACCGCTAGAGAATATTATATTGAGAACACAGAGTTCAATTTTAAACCTAGAAATAAAAGAAATTTGTTCGACTCTGAAATTTATCAAATATAAAATAGATAACATTCTTGTAGAACTTTCGGACAAAATTGATCGAGAATTGTATTACAAATTAACTTATGACCAGGAGAAGCTCTACAGAAGACAACGTAATATAAAGAAGTTTAAATTAATAAAAAAGTTTAATAAAATAAATAAAAGGACAATAACTGACCCACTGCCCGAAGTCCCAACCACAGCGTTTTTGAACCTCACAAATAAACAAATACCTCAAAATATACAGAATACTTTAGCATTAGGTCCCAAGTTTAACTATGAGGCTAACAATAAAAGTGTCTTAGCTAGAATACCACATCTCCTATCTGATGTTGAATATATGATTCAAAATATAGAAAAAGATGATTCAAAGCAAAATGAACTGAGACTTAAATTAATTAATACAGTTACGAATGTTTGTAATAAACAGTCCAATCACACATATAAGAAAAAACCGATTGATAGGGAAATTAGTGTGGCGAAAATATTTTTATTGAATAACCCTGACGTATTAGTGACATCGGCGGATAAAGGAGGCATTACAGTTGCAATACATAAACGGGATTATGAAGAAAGAATGAATGAAATGGTAAACAATAAATTACATTACAAGAAAATTTCAGATCCAACCCAAAGTCTTATGAAACAAAACAATGCATTAGCAAAACTCTTGCTTAATTTGGAATTGATAAAATTTGAACAATATAATAAAATATATACCAATAATGCCGTACCGCCAAAAATTTATGGACTTCCTAAAGTACACAAAATCAATTTTCCGTTGCGACCGATAGTTTCCTTTGTTAATTCTGCTACTTCCGGTTTAGCTAAATTTATTGCTGGTATCTTATACAAATCAAAAATAGAAAACGATTTGAACATAAAAAATTCATTCGAATTCAAAAATTACATTGAAAATCAAAATATACCAAGTGATAACAAACTGATATCATTAGATGTAGTTTCTCTTTTTACAAATGTAAAAAAAGAGGTAGCCATAAAATCGATTATAAAACGATGGAAAACAATCGCAACAGTAACGAAAATTCCAAAAAATTTATTTATTAACGCAATAGAATTATGTCTCGATGGTTCTTATTTTGTCTATAATAAAAATTATTATCGACAGATAATGGGTCTCCCGATGGGACTTTCGATTTCCCCTATACTTGTGGAATATGTAATGGATGATTTAGTAGAGGAGATACTTTCTACAATTCCTATAAAGGTGCAATTTATAAAAAAATACGTTGATGATACCATATTAAGTGTCCCCGCTACAAATATAAATAATATTTTAACATATTTCAATGTGGATCCATACATAAAATTTACAATGGAAATTGAAGAAGACAATGCCATCACATTTTTGGATACAAAAATTTACCGCTCTGGGAGTGAGATAAGAGTATCGTGGCATGAAAGGAAAAATCATGGATGTCGAGTTTTAAATTTTAAATCATGCCACGATTTAAGTATTAAAATTAATACGGCAAAAAACTTATTTCATAGAGCTATTGTTCTAAGTTCAGTTTCTTTTCAAGAAGAAAATATACAAAGAATAAAAGAAATATTGAAAGGCAATAGTTACCCAAACAGCGTAATTGAAAAGTGTCTGCGAGGAGCGTATGACTGTTTGTCGCGCCGTCAAAACAAACATAGCAATCCAAAAAAATATTTTTCCATGGAATTCATAAAACCACTATCATTTAAAATAAAAAGAATTTTTCGGGACCACAATGTAAGTATATCGTATATATACAAAAATAGCCTGAAAAAATCCCTTTTCTCTCAACTGAAAGATAGGACCAGCCGAGAAAAATTAGCCAATGTTGTTTATGAGTTAAAATGCTCAGATTGTGATGGAAAGTATGTCGGACAAACCTCACAGTACTTATCTAGGCGGGTTTATGCACATAAATATAGCATAGAAACCAAAAAAGAAGATACGGCATTAGCTATACATGCTATTAAAAATAATCATAAAATAGAGTTAGATAAAGTCAAAATACTAGATACAGAAAATAATCAGCAAAAACGGTTGATTCTAGAGATGATGCACATTGGAAGGACCAAAAACACAATAAATACTCGGAATGATTTGGCCAAATTGAATTGTGCGTATAGTAACATTTTAAAATTTGCATAATCCAGATGAGAGATTTCGTTTTATTTTGTTTGGAAAAAAGGGAAAATACAATTATAGAATGGGAACTATAGTAGTAATTTAAATGGTTTCAATATTGTTGGATGAGTTTATAATGTTGACATTTGATTTTATGAGATGACTAATGTACATATATTTTAATTAGTTGATAGATATTTATTTATGTTTTTAGCAATTTTAAATAATTAGATATTTATTTGTATTGTTAATGATTTTAAAGTCAGTTCCAAGATGTACATGTGTGTATGTATGTGTAAGTGAGTGTGTGTGTGTGTGTGTGTATGCGTGTGTATATATATATGTGTGTGTGTGTGTGTGTGTGTGTGTGTGTGTGTGTGTGTGTGTGTGTGTGTGTGTGTGTGTGTGTGTGTGTGTGTGTGTACGTGTGTGTGTGTGCATATGTATTTATATATGAGTGTTGTATGTATGTATAAGTATATATTTAATGTTAATTAATTTGCATAAGTTAAATTGTTGTACGACTAGGAGATGTTATACAAGCTGTTTTTATTATTCATAGATATGTTTTATTGATGCTGCTATATTGGTCATAGAAGCATCTTTCAATTGTTTTATATAAAATAGATGCGATTTTTCATTGTTTATTGTGTAATAATTTGTCTTCGGGCTCAGGACCGGGGAGGTCAGACGCTTAGCGATCCAGTAGCTTAATATATGTGCTAGTGGAGGGTGCTGAGGCTGTCGGTGTGTCCCTGGCCTGATCGAAGCTCTATTTTTTTAAAGTAGGTTAAACATTTTGAAATAATTGTTATTAAAGTCATATGGAAGTAATATTGTGTATCGATTGAGCTATTTGTAGTTCTAGCTTTGAAGAGGATCCCATGGTTGATAATAAAAAGAAAATACCGGGATCGAAACGTCAATAAACAGAAGAAATGAACATTAATTAGTTTATTAAATAATAATTAAATGACCTTATTCCCAATAAAATAGTGAAGTTTGAATTTAATACTCAAAGGTCGATGAAAGAAAAGTTGTAAATATATATATATATATATATATATATATATATATATATATATATATATATATATATATATATATATATATATATATATATATATATATATATATATATATATTTAAACATAACTATTTAATTGGGAAGTTGTAAAGATATCATGAATATCCATTTGTTTTCCACTTGAATAGTAAGATAATTTGATCACAAAATCGATAGCAAAAATTTGAGTCGTTTGGTCTGTATTAACACGTTATTTTGACATGTTGGAGGGATTGAAGATCAATCTAAACGACCAATATTTTTTTAGGCCACGGTTTTTCTCGAATTTGTAATCAAATTATCACATGATTCATATATGAATGGTCCGATAAAAAATAATGAAACTGACATGAAGGCATGGGCTTGATTCAATTACCATGTTTTTTAAAGGAATTAGGCCTCACATCCAGCCCCTTTTTAGTCTCTCTCTTGTATAAATGGGAATGTCAGCTGAAGCCATGTATCTTATTAATATGTGAACATGACCATGTAAGTCAGTAAGAAATTTTTTAAGCCTAGGTCAACTGTTGCAGATGGATATCAGTATGGAGCATTTAGTTCTTGTCACATACCTTTCTGAAAATGAACTTCTTTAATATAAAGGCACTCAATTATTTATTTAAAAAACTAATGAATTAAACAGCATTTTTTAAAAAAGAATATTTCGTTTCTTGAACACAAGGAGCGTTGCCATATATCAATTGCCATCCAAATTGAATTAATACAAAAAAAACTGGTGAAAATTTTCTAACATCAGCATATAGTGATTAAAAACTAAAACATTTTAGTGTTAATCCTATTTGCTTTTCGTCTCTTGAAAAATTAATAAACCCTTAGAGAATATTTGGAATGCAACGTAATAGCCGGGAAAATTGCAGACCCTTAGGGGTGGGAGTAATTTTCTCGAACGCCCCCACGGTCATTATTTTTCCGCAGCTTTTCAACATTTTTGGTTGCGATGTAGGTGTCCAAAGAGTCAAACAGCAACTAAAACTTACCTATTGTGTACAACTCATTTGCTATTTATTTTTTTTTAAATAAAAGGAAGAATATTATATCTGTGAAAGTACTGTGCCTAACACAGTGCAATTGATATACCACGTTGCGAAATAGAATAGGAAAAATGGATACAGTAACCAAATAAAACCAAAAACTCTTCAAAATATTTATTTATAATCTTAATTTAAATATTAAAATCTCAATTAAATTTTTTTTTTTTTTTATTATAATGGTTTATTGATAAATATTACAATCTGTCTCAATAAAGGACATTTACAATAGAGTTCTGAGAGCACATTCACACCATATTTACAAATAAAAAAAATATAAATAAATAAAAAAAAATAAAATAAAAAAATAAGCTAACTTCAAATAATATAAGACTACAAAAGAACAAAATAAAATATCATAGCGAGAAAAAAAAAAAAAAAATGAAAATAAACATCTTAGACGCAGGCATACCTATTACACTATTTACAGTCGGCCATAGGAACTCCGAACCATACTTATCCCCCCACACGTGGAGGGAAAGCAAGGCTTTAGGAGATCCCTGCGCTTCTTCCTCAACCATTTCACTGGCATTAAAAGCCAGCGGAGTCAATCAAATTAAAATATTCAACTTTGATCAATTTAAAAAAAAAATATATATATAACAGAAAAAAATGTATGATTTTACTTCACAGTCAAAACGATACACTTCATTCTTATTAAATATTAAATTCTATTAATTTAGTTCAATACCTTGTTTGTAAATGGAGTCGAAATCGCTGAATTAATGAATTCTAGGCTTAAGCTTTTCAAAGTCTTTGCTAGAAAAATCGTCTTTTCTAATTTATATTATTTCTAATCACATTAAGATCTGTGCCGATCATGGGTTTTTAAAAATTTAGTGCTGTTTTAAAGAAGCCATTCCTTAAATAACATGACAAGAGTGTTTGGTTATGGGAATGTGGTTTTGAGCTCAGATTTTTCGCAATTTCTTTTAAGTTTTTTCTCAAAGTGTCATGGAAATACGTCTACTTTAAAGTGAAAATTGCCTATAAAACATAACATAACATAAGAAGATAAAAAAATAGCATATTACTAGGATGTTTATCCATTACAATGAAGTATTGCTTTCAATGTAATATATATTAAACTATTTATTTATTTAATAATTTCTATCAATATCTAAGCTTATCACTTTGGCTGCGAGCTACTATGTATGGTTACTAAGTGACGAACATGGAAATAAGAAAAGGTTAACCTTTCGAATACTGTCTGAATAAGTCGACTCAATAGTTCTTTGAAGCAATGAATCGTAGACCATTTTTTTTTTTAATCGGCGTAAAGATATATTTATGCTATCCCATCGTTGACGGGTGTATAGTTAAAATTTGAGAATCTTTTTTTGAGATGGATATTGTATTATGGGGGGGGGAGATTATTTTCATAACATTGGGTGAGAAGGGAGAGGTAATTTTAAATTTTAGAAGTTCTCTTTCTATTTCCAGTTAATGATAAAAATGTATACAACGTTTGTTAGGCTCGGGAAGTTGAATAGATTGACACTTCGAACGGGAATATCGGACAAAATTGAAAAATGAGTGTGTTTTAAGCGACAACGCGTTACAGATGTTTGGTATTTCGGATTTTTCCCGTTGAGTTGTAATAATTTTTTCCATCAGTTGAATAGTACAACTGTTAAATATGGCTCGCGGTAGAGTAGGTTGGGATGAGAATCGAAGAACTGCCTAACGGGATCTGCAGACAAATTACTTAAGAATTCATAACTCTAGTTATATTCAATATTTTGTTTTCATTTAAAGTCTATGTTGTAAGTCAAGTAAACCTTAATATAATGTCAAAATTTTAAGTCTACAATAAGCCATTGTTGAGCTTACCCCTGAAAAAATTTCGTTGCAATGCGGACATACAGACAGGCAAAAAAATTTTTAAAAGTGGATTTGGTGTCTGCGATGTATGAAACGGAAAGATGTCATAAAATGGACTGATTCTATTCAATGTACAGACAAAATCTTTATTTTATTTATATAGATGATGATTTACAGAGCTATTGATTTGAAAACATATTATTAGTAGAATCTTGCCTGGATATGCCTAATTATGTAATACTGTGATATAGTGGATAATATTTGATATGAATTATTGAATAATGTGGCAGTTTGTTCTAAGATGCTATCAGTAGGATGCCATACCTACTTCATTCCAGTGAAATCATTATTTCTGTTCTTTTACGGTCTCAAGAAACCTGCTTCATAAAACAATCACTCATTCCATTCCTTTTAAGTCTTTTCGCTTAAAAGACCTCTTAATAAATACTCTTCGGTGCGTTCTTCTGGCTATTTTCTGAGAATAGGAACTGTTATTGCTTTTTAGCCATTTTTGTATGTGGATGACCTCATGTAATTCATATGCTCACCGCAGGGCTTCCGCTGTATTATTTTTATTTTATTGACTACAATAATGGTTATTATGAATAATTTCAAACGTCTGTGTGATTTATATTCATGGCTTTTTTTTCTCAGTATGTTCTTACGGTTTGATATGACTGTTAAGAACACTTTTGCCTGAGGACTCTTAATAAATAGGCAAAATAATTGATAATTAATTATAATATTATATATATTATAATTATAAAATTATAATACCCTCCCTACATTCTGGAACTCCTTACTCTACGCTCCTCTATCCACTCTCTTAATACCAGGTCTCAACCTATAGATTTATATATCCCCTGCCATAAAACTACTTCCTTCAGCAAATCCTTCGTCATTCGTGCTACCTCTTTTTGGAACTCTTTACCTACCTCCATATGTCAATTCTCGTCCACAAATTCCTTCAAACAGCTCCTGTTCCGCCACCTACTCCACATTCAAACTTACGCTAAAATGTAAAATTCCTGTATACTGTTTAATTTCAACTACTGCACAATTGCAATAAAAATAAGCAGTTAATTAGTTTTTTTTTATTATTTTAAGCCAGACTAATATCCATAAATTTGTAACACTGTTATTATTCTTAGTGGAATGTAGTCCCAGAATATTTTTTTTTTTCGTTCATTCATTTAATATTAACACAAATTACTTTTAAGGGCCATTCCAAAAATCGATATGAATTAATGTCCCAATTATCTTTCTTTTTCTCAAACCATAGCAAAGAGAACCAGGACTTAAGATGAAATTTTAACTTTTATTTATAATAATATTTCATAATTTAAAAATCTTTATTTTTTCTAATATTTCGGTACTAGAACTTTTTCCCTTACAAATATTCAAGTAAAAGTTTAACAGAACTTAATTAATATCTTCTGTATTACTATGAAAGGAGATAATCCCTAATAGTGAAAAAAACAACAACATTTTTTCTGATTTTTCAGAAACTGGTCAATCAATATCTCATAATATGAAGGCACGGAGTTTAATATGGATGACACTTGTAGAAGCCTCTACATGACAATTAATGCCTCAAAAGTGATGGATAGATAAAAACAGATGGAAAGATCGAATCAACAAAGATTCGATTGAGATGTATGGAGAAAACTGAAAAGAATTAGTCTAATTAAATTAATAAAAGTTAATAATTCAAATTTAATGTTTATTTATAGCTTTTATCATAAACCTAGAAGTTTATTACAAAACAATTTTTTATAACTTGTATTTTAAAAACATTATATCCCCAAAATGTTTCACAGAAGCTCTTAAAATAGAAATTTTTCAAAAACTCCATAAAAATGCCAGCCCCTGGGTATGGTCAATTATTTTCGCGGGTAAACTTTATAATCGTTAAAATCTATCCTCCTTGCTCATCCTATGATACGAGCTGGAAGCTCTTAGGAATATAGGTCTTTAATGGTGAAGTTTTTTATTTACTTTTTTTTTAATAGTGGTTCATAATAATATGAGATATTTAGTTTAAGCGATAGGTAGTTCTAAATCGCAATTCTACGTAATATTATTATAAATTTTAATTTTGAAATAATAAATGTAAAAAATATTTATCTTCTTTTGTTTTAACTAAAATAATCCTAGCCTTGTTCATTAAACTGAGAAAAATATGCCCTCTCTGAATCATTTCTAATAAATTACCCCGCAGCTGGAATTCTGCCCAGCTTAGTTTTTCATTTAAGGCCTAACGTAGTATACTTAATGCCTACTCTAGAATATAAATCAGAAAACTAAACTAAAATAATGTTGCGTTGGAATTTAAAGTTTTTATATCAAAATTGCAGTTAATTTCAAAGCTGTGAACTAGATGATGTTTAGTGTCTCAAGTATATTAAATAAGCAATGAATAATTATTATCTCTTCAAGATAAAAAATGAATTTATAACAGCAGGCCTTTTAGCTGGAAGCATTGCGGTCTCTTTAATAGAATTATAAATTTTAAGATTTTAAAATCTCAAATAAATTCAGGATATACCAAGGAAATAATAATACTTTTGTAACGACTTATCCTACAAAAATAGTTTTCTGCATTTGCCTTAAGGGTATACAATACATCGAGAAAAAATTGCAAGCTTTCGATTAAAATATATATATATATAAAGCAAAATCTCTAGGTTATTCCGAATAGTCGGATATATGAAGAAGGGATTTCAGGTTAAGAAAAAGCAAACCCATTATATAAATAAATGAGATATATAAGAAACAATTAATAAATAAAAATAAATTTTAAAAATGTGCTTACATTATAAAGATAAAAATTGGATTTTATTTGTGAAACTATATTCGACGGTTGACCGAGAAAATTGTTTCTGTGGTTCTTGGTTGTTCTACACATTTTGTTTTCGAATACCTCCTCGCCGTTTGTAGTATACGGGAGGGGAAGCTCTATTCTAACCAAGTGGGAAGATTAAGATTCATTCTTTGGGTCCACCACGAAATAAATTTTAACCTGCCCGTGCTGGATTCGAACCGGCGCACAGTGGGACGAGTAAGGGGAAGCTCACGATATCGGCTAAATCTATAATTTTTTAAACTCCAAAAACTAGATAAACTGTTTTAGTATCTAAAATTTGAAGATATGGATGGATTTAAATACTGTAATTTTCTAGGTTTTTCCCATTACCCAAACGGATCAGCGAATTCCCCAATACCTACCCTTACCCTGATTTTCCAGTAATAAGTGAAACTCCTAGCTGAACACACCTATAAGTCTCTATTTTTATTCTTCTAATTTACTTATTTATTTATTTATTGGTTATCTTTTCTTTCTCAGCATTCCTTTATGTCTATTATTTCATTATATATCCTTTTTCCTTTTCTTTCAATCTTTCCTGTAGATCTGTAGAAGTATATTTACATTTACATATATTATATATTACACTACAACAATTATTACCATCTATTTACATCAGTTTAAAATAAACGATACTGTTTATAATTTTAATAAGGCTATTCACATTGTTTATATATTTTTTCTAAATATTATGTAACTTCCACAATTCTCTATATCTTTTTGTATCTTGTCCGTTCTAGCCCTGAAGAAGACCTGCAAAGTCGGGTCGAAACGTTGGCTTTTAATAAAATAGTTTTGCCACTATTTAGCCTATTTATGACCGAATCATCTCCTTCCTTAATAATGCAATTGTCAACTATTAAATATTCAATATTTATTATTATTAGTCGCGAGTTTTCTCTTACTTGCCCCACTGTGCCTCGTTGCTAGACTCGAGAATGTTGAAGTTTACGATTTACTCTCTGCGGTTTTGTATTAATATATAAACACTATTTTAAATAATTTAATGTTTAAATTTTGGGTGCAAATTAATCTTTATTACTGTTTTTTATAGGGGTCTTTACATATTTGATCCAGGTAATTAGTTTGGGCTCCCTTCCATGAGTTAGGCCAGTAGCAATATTCATGTTTGTATTAGTGAGTAAATGCATATTATATATGCTATATTTATTTATATTAATAATTTTAGAAACCTCTAAAACTTTTTTTTTATTTAGAAATATAATAATATGTCACGTGGACAATAATTCTAGTGATATATGAACACATTAACACCATATATGCACAAAGCATAAAATTAACAAAAGTAAAATAATAACTAAATAATAATCAAAAACTATTTTTTGTAATATGTAATTTCAAATTTCTAATTATTATTATTTATATATTTTTATTGTTTAATGACATTTCGAGCTTTCCTTTCATCAGAGTACCGTTTTTGAGAGCATTAGAGATCAGTGATTCCGTCCTGTTTCACAATGGAATCTCAGGAATTTAATATTGTACCTCCTGGGACAGCTAATAGTACTCACTTAGGCTTTGGGAAATGAACATTTAATATGTGGTTGAGGGTATTTTAATATAACCTGCATACCTCTTCAACGTAATTTAGGCTTATACCCTTCCCAGTACCTATTTCAAGTATTGAGAATTACAAAAGCATTAAAATTGATGTTTGATATTTGAGATTTGATTAAACGAATGAGAACCGGGTTTTAATTGATGTGATGTGTCATGTTTCAATTTGTACCCTGGAGTTTGTAAAGGGTAACACGTGTTCTAATTCTTGGAATTTTAATTGCCTGAAATATATCTGTATATAGGACTAAATTTGTATGCTTAAATATAATAAAAAAAAGTATTAAAAATTAGATAAAATATGAAATCTAGTAAAATTTGTTTCATTATATCTTAATTATTGTATAACATATCCATATGTAATATATATCTGTGCATTAACATATACGAATATGAAAAATCGGATCATATAGAGGTCGATAATGAATTGATTCTAACAAACATAGCTTTTAACTATACGTAATTGTAACATACAAGAATAAATGAATTATCAACATGTGTTTAACTGCTGAAAAAAAAAGTGCAAGTTTATTGTGAATAAATAAAAACTTTAAAAAACAGTACCACACAACGTATGAAGGTTCTCGGGTTCAATACTTTGTGTAAAAAAATGATTTGACGGAGATAAATCTCAACCACCTGCTTTTCCCCTTTATTAATTATTTGATTAAGATTTAGTTTATTTTTTATTTATTTATTTAGTTTATAGATGTTGAGTGTGAAAGAGGAGGATCACCTGATCCCAGGTTCGATATAGAAATAGATATAACAAATTTATTCTGGTACAACGTCCCTTAAGATATTGTTCATACAAATTAGGACTACATCTGGCTAAAAGATCTAATACAGAAAAGAATAACTGAAACATAATTAATTGAACAACTATATACGTAGCTTAAAGATATAGAATAGAATAGAATAGAAAATAATTTTATTCTGAGACGAAGTCCCTTAAGAATAAAAAAAAAAGTACAAAAATTAAAATTTTACATCTATTCTATATTAATATAGATATATTAATGAAAACAGATGAGCAGTAGGATCACAATATCGCGGGTTAAGAAACATAAAATTAAAATAAGTAAATAAAGAAAATAGGCAAGGAACGTTAAATTAATTTTATAAGAAAACCATTGTAACAACAAAAAGCAAAAAAACAAAACAACTAAATAATGTAAGTAAAGTTAATAAATTATTTATTTTTATTAAATTTAAAATTAAATTATTTTTTCTATTACTGTGGAGCTTTGAATTAATAATCAGTATGGTAAATAGTATTGTAAGCTATATGCAAAAACGTAGATCGAGAGGGGAAATATATATATGTATATATATATATATATATATATATATATATATATATATATATATATATATATATATATATATATATATATATATATATTTATATATATATATATTTATATATATATATATTTATATATATATATATATATATATATATATATTATATATATATATATATATATATATATATATATATATATATATATTTATATATATATATATGTGTGTGTGTGTGTGTGTGTGTGTGTGTGTGTGTGTGTGTGTGTGTGTGTGTGTTTGTGTGTATACACATAGTGAGGAATGTAAAAATAAAATACATCTTAAATACATTGAATCTTTGAAATGGAAAAATACAAAAACAAACAATTCCTTATTTTCCCCATCACAAAGTGATCTAGATTTTTTCCAATTAATCAAAAATAAGAATAATGTGAAGGATAAAAAAAAATATATATATATATATATATATATATATATAAGATAAATGCAATACGAACAGTATCATGGAAGATGGAGAGGTGGACGTCAAAAAGAAACATTAAATCCTAGCATATGCAGATGATTTAGCTGTAATCAAGAGGAAATTGAGAGACTCGCTCGGACTCTGAAAAAAAAACAGAGCTAAAAAAAATACAAATCAAAGTAGACAAAACAAAAAATAGAATTTTTAGCCGAAACATCCACCCTAAGAACATGATCTGCGTGGACTCTACATTCGGGAATGTTAGACAGATTCAAATACCTCGGCTCCACAATATCAACTGACAGAAATAGACCAGCAAATAACAAGAGCGAACAGCTATCTTTTTTCCTTTTAAGGGTACTGAAATCCAGAAATCTAAAAATAAGGATATAAAACGCCGTGATTAAGCCAGTCGTCTGTACTGTGAAACCTGGACTCTAACCGGCACAGTCAAAATTGATAGATTCGAAAGAAAAGTTGTCCGTTAGATAACAGGACCTATATGGAAGAGAAGAAACAATAAAGAACTGCTAAAAGAAACGGGTCAGTCAATATCTCATGACGTCAAGGCAAGGAGGTTAAGATGGGCGGGGCGTGTAGTTCGTAGCAATCCATCAGGACGCCTTTATACACCAATAAATGCCAGAGTAGTAGGCAAGAGACCACTTGGGAGGCCAAAATCCCGATGGATAGATAGGATAAACAAAGATACGGCTGAGCTTCATGCAGCAAACTGGAAAGCAGTAGCCCAAGATAGGCAGAGGTGGAGAAGGCTGGTTCAGGCGGCCAAAGATCTACAAGGTCTGCTGAGTCAACCGAAAAAAAAAATGTTAAGTATTGACATAATTTATATTAATTGTCTTTGTATTGTATTCATTATAATTTTATCTAGTCTACCTATGACAGAAATCATTGATAATGACAATGATGCTCGGGTCTAAAATCCAAAATAAACGTGTAATGACTGTAAATGCTGACTATTCAAGGTGATATATTAAAGCTTCATTTCCGTTTTTAAAATTCAATTTTTACTGAAAATTGAGGGATAAATCCTGAGACCGTGTGAAATTAGCATAAAATATTTTTTACGTCAAATAAAGTTACAAAAATACTGATTTTAAACATTTACTTCATCAAAAAAATCTCTATTACCATCCCAACATCCATCACAGTCATTTCTAATAATATAAGTTAATCGGTTTATTATTCTGTAATACTGCTTATTAAAATTTGTTTTTCCTAGATTTACATTTTTACATCGAATTTGAGCAATTTCTTTTTCAATTCCAGAGCTGGGAAGAGAGCAGTTTATATTTCAACCAACCAGCCGCCATTGTTTCCTCTGCCCATTTATATTTAAAATCCCTTTCAATTATGAGGAGGATGGGTTACCGCTAAACTCCTCAGAATTTACATCTATTATTCCATCTCATCCGCCCGCCTTTTTTTCTTGCTGGGGCTTTAACGGTCCGCGGGGCAAACGCTCTGGCGACTGAATATTTATGCCCTTGCGATGCAGAGCAAGCCAAGCGCAATAATAGCTTCATTATGGAAGCATTTATTCTTCAGAATTACAAATCGCTTCAGAACTAGACAATCAGCGTTGTTGGAGTCCATGTTATTGTGATTCGATTTATAAATTAGTAATTTAGAGTAAGTTTGAACTGAAAAAGAAACCTACCTAATCTCGCGAGAGAAAGTATATGATTGTTTATAGTAAAAATATGGTGCGCTGATTACACGATTTTTACTTACCATCCTCGTATTTGTTATGTAGGTATACGCATATATAGGTAAGTGAAAGTAAAAAAATGATATGTAAAGCCTCAACTTCAAAAAAGGAAAAAAAAGAGACTACTTTTGAAGATCTTCAAAAATTAACTCAGCCACCATCTCACTCTGTTGTCTACCAATATTAAGATTCGTAAGAATGAAAACATGGCGACTCCAACATTTTTTGATTCCCCCGCGCTTTTTAACTAACATAGGGAGGTTACGGATATGGGGTCACCGATATCAATGAAATCTTTTTTGGTGACCCTAGGTCGAAACATATCTTACTTACGTCCGTGGTAGGTAAAAAAATGATAAAATTTTAAAAAGATTTATATTAATATTTTCTGACTTTGCTCTGCATGGTTTTCGAAGTTATTTTATATCAATCGAATTGTTTTTTTAAATTTAAAATAAGAAAACAATATTGCTAATTGTGTTAAACGAGTTAATGTACAATAAATTACGAAAACTGAAAAAAGCCAGTAAAGAAGTAAAGGTAAATTTTTACAAAATTTTCATATTTTAAATAAAAAAACAAATCGTTTAATTGATAACTACTTATAAATCCAAACAAATCAAGTCAGAAAACATTAGTTGATTCATGCGGAAAGCAAATGTGTATTCATGAGGATTTTGTACACCGTTACATTAATCTAAAAAGCAGCACTTTTAAGAATTTTCATTGATAAAAAAATTAGAGATTAAGGTAAATAAATTATCTTATGATTTGAGTGAGAAGCAAATGGCTATTTAAAACTTTTTAGTAACTCATTAAATAAATTAATTAAATGAAAAAAAAAATACATTTACGAGAATTTTCGAAGATATAAAATTTGTAGGAGAAATGTATATTCCTGAGTTTTAGTACCACAATACATTAATATAAAAACCCGCATTTTTAAGAATTTTCGTAGATAAAAAAGTCGTCAATGAAGTAAAATGAAGCCACGAAGTTTTAGACGAGCTTTAATAATTTGATAAAATGAGGTATGTCCCTGACTATCACATATAAATTTATTTTGACGATTGCAATACATTCTTTTTTAATTAAAAAATAATAAGTTAAGAAAATTTTTCAAACCACATTTTCTTCTTTTTTTCTGATCAAATTAAAGTCGACACTCAATAATTCGATTTTTTCGATAATTCAAATTCTTCAGCTGTTAACTTCGGTAAATCGAAAAAATTCTTTATTTTGATACACTCAATAACTCAAAATTATTTTCGTAACAAGAGCGGAAGGGATTGTAATTCAAACTATACCACTTCCCTTCTTCATATTCGAAATTTTCCTAGTAATATTTTTTATATGAGGCTATTTATATAGGAAACTCTTAATAATTGGGTTTATTTTTCTTTCCTCTTAATAATTCGAATTTTTCTTTTAATCCCTTGGATTTCGAATGATCAAGAGTTGACTGTATCTTAAGATTCATATGGAAAGCACAAGTGGATCTACGGAGGGGAGAGGGGTTTTCGGGCTGAAGCCCCCACCTCTCCAAATGGTAAAATATAACCATGTTTAAAGAAAAAAATTATTTCTAAAAGTATTATTGTTCTTCTAATTACATTTAATAAGACTTAAAGCATAATTTAAACACGAATTCATGTAGGTAATTAGTTTCTTTCTTTCTTCCTAAGTAATTATCCTAATATGTACATGTAAAAAAAAAATCGTTCGGGCTGAAGCCACTCCCCAAAAATTTAATCATAGATCCTAGAATTACTGATGAAAAGTAAATATATATTCCTGATTTTTTAGTACTATATTACATTAATCTAAAAAAAACGCATTTTTAAGAATTTTCGTAGAGAAAAAAGTCTTAGATGAAGTAAAATGAAGCTACGAAGATTTAGACGATTTTTAATAATTTGATGAAATGAGGTCTCTCCGTGACTATCATATTTAAATTTATTTTGACTATTGCAATATATTCTTTTTTATTTCAGGAATATTAGAAATAATATAATAAGATAGAAAAAGAGTTAGTTTTAAGGTTTGTAGCCCTTAGAGAAGACGATAACGAAGGTAACAATCCTCATGCATAAATGGAAGAGGCAGAATAATTCTTGGATGGGACATAACTGATGATCTGGTCAATAAGGAAATTGGCATCTCTCCTATAATATATAAACTGCCCCGCCCCAACCCTAAGGTGGCCTCTTAGGGGTCCAATGATTTAGGATGTATTATGTATCACCTGAGTACATTAATAATTTATCCTACTACACTGATTTACTTCATTGGGCAAACATCTATAATATATGTTAGCAAAATATCGGAAAGTTAATCATAAGCATATACTGATAAAAATAAAATTCATGATTGGTTTACCGATTATATTACAGCTCACTGACTCGTTAAATTGCCATCGGATCGTGAAATTGGCTTTATTTATTGCTTCAACAAAAAATATATTTAAAAACTTTTTTTTTATCGAAATAACTCTTTCCTGAAATCGAGTCATTTGAAACTGGTGTAAACCCGTTTTGTATTATATCGATATAGTATCAGGTTCAGGATTTAATTTGGGGGCTTGATTTTTGTATTTATTGTTTTCTTTAATAATGGTCAATAATATTGATGAAAAAGAAATGCACTGAATAAAACAATGCTTAATTGGCACTCGAAGGCTCGAAAAAACAACAATTTTATGGATACAATTGTATTATTATTTTCTTGAAGCGTAGTTACAGTATTAAGTACTGATTAATCACAGAAAGAAATTTGGATCAATGAAAATATAATATATTTTTTTCTATTTGACAGGGCTTCATCTTGAAATCCAAAATATATTTAAATATCATACTTAATGGTTTCAAGATAATGTATGTATTGAATAAAATAACAAACTTTTAAAATAAGATCCTAAGAACTACAGTAGGTGTACTTTGGTTTGTAAAAATAGTCAACAAGATCTCGAACTGCAATTAGAAACTACTCAGGAAATTATTAAAAAACGTTTAACAAAGTTTCAGTTCCAGTTACCAGTAGTTAAAGGTACAGTAGCTTTCAACATATATATTTATACATATATATATTTATTTATTTTTTTATTTATTCAGTATTATAACAATCTGTCACTTGGACATTAGTTATAATGAGGTTGAATAACATTTACACGATATTTACAAGAAAATATAAAATAAATAGAAGCAAAATAACAATAAATAATAATAAAAAAGTACATACAATAAATAAAATAGGACTATCCAACTATGGAGAGAAAAACATTTTTATCATAAACGATTTTTTTTTTCCTAAAGTTGAGATAGAAAAAAAAGGAAATTATTGATGCCACAAACCACAGCTGAGTCGATATGACAGGTAAATAGATAACGAAAACAAAATCCTACAACGTTCCTAGTGTTGTGTTGTTATTGATGTTCTTTAGTTTTCTGTATATTTATTTTAAATGTATGTATTGTTTTATGAGCACTTATAAATCGAAGTAATTTAAAAGAAAGATTGTGTTCCAAAGTACGAGGATTTAAATTTTCTTGTAAAACAAATAAGGCGGGTAATACTTTAGAAGAAAAATTTAATTCGTTCCGTTTAATTTACCCTTACCTAATGGTGGATTTAAAAAGGAAAATTCTGGGGTAGAGAAATTGTTTCCCTTCATCCAATTAGAGCAAAGCTCTTAAGCCAACGAAATGGACCTATTACCTTTTAGTGAGCTTGTTTCGTTAAATGTATAGTTTAAAAAAAAAAAAATATATATATATATATATATATATATATACACATATATATATTTGAATACACCTAGATTACAAAAAATAATCGGTGTGATAATTTAGAATATAAGTAATCCTCTTCTTAAAAAATAAAAATATTCTTTAATATTATCAATGAGCAAAAATTACCAAAATTTCAAACTTACTAAAATAAAGAAGCTCTTATATGAATTAAATGATGGTTTGAGAAAAAATATATAGTTAAAAAGCAAATCTACCATTTAAGTTGTTTATTATGTGGTATTTTCTTGTTTGAATTCATCAATTCCATGGTTATTCAATCTTCTAGGTTTTTGCGGGTTCTATACTAAACTTTATAAAAATCTTTCCTTGTTTCAACCCCATTGCACTTTAACGCTACTCTAAAATTATGGTACTCTAAACTATAAAAAAATAAAATAGCTAATAAAAGAAAGAAATATTTTCCAATCACAAGAATGTTTATAAAATATTATGTAAATTTGTTTTCACACCACTTACTTTCTAAAAATATATTTACTCCGGCATTGGTACTTCGATTGATACAAATTGTGCCCATACTTGTAGCTATCTTCTACATAAAATATTTATTAAAAACCTGTCAGGTATCGAGAGTAAATAATTTTTTAGGCAGAAACAAAATTGATATTTGCTTTTCGCACCTCAAACAACCCTTAAATACGAACTTTTATAGCAATTGGAAATTTAAAATTTTGTGCTCGAAATTTTTTCCTAGGTTGGACCCTCAAAAACTTCTTCATCAACCACATGATAACTTTAGAACGGCTTCACCAATCCATACGAAAATTAATAGGAAATTAATCCTCTGTGTGCTACACGAAGTGGTACAAACTAGATATTCCAAAACAAATTAAAACTAAAAATATAAATGGGTTAGAAGTTTTTCTTAATTTCTAGCTTCAAAAAAATGAAATCCAAACATGATCGTTTTTAATTAGACGAGCACTAATTCACCTTTCGAACGGTTATATTAAGGTTGAATTTGATGTAAATTCTAAGTATTATGAATGCTTTAGTTGACGGCAGGGAAAATCTCATCCAAGAAAATCAAGTACTAAAGGTGAATTTTCTACTTATATATATAGTTTTTAAGAGTTTTAAAGAGCCTTAAAAAGGATTCTAATTTGCTTTTTCATTATTGCTTTGCTTACAATCCAAAATCTTTCATAAAATCCTCAATGCTCCCTACTTTGTCACAAATAAAATCATCCATAACGATCTTAATGTACCATATGTTTCCAATTTGGCCCAATCCAGATACTTATCCTTCCATAACAAACTTCAGAACCATCCGAACCCTCTCGTTTCAAACCTGGCTTCCTCCTCGATCTCTGATTACCCTTCAGGCTTCTGAAAAGAAGGTGGCATCGTGATCTTGTGTAAATTTATTATTTGAGTACTACAAGTGGGTAATTTCTCAACATGAGATTTCATGTTATTATATTCCTGAGTGCACATTTAGATGGAATTTTATTTTATACAGTTGTAAATATCATAAATGAATAAAAAAAAAGAAGTATCACCAAAATAAATATGGTTAAAATCGGTGACCCACAGACTGTATCCTCTCCTTGTCAGTCGAAATACTTCTGGTGATGAATGCAATTTGAATGAGCATGTGATGTGCGCATTAATATACATGTGCTTGTTACCTGTGACATATATTCAGGTACCCTAAAGTGATACGGAGTAACAATAACCCTTTAAAGCCATTAAGGACAGAGAGATGTGTTGGCGGGGAGTACAGAGCTTATACAATCGTAGACAATGCCGGTAGAAGGGAGATGTGGGATGAATAGCAGACTGGTTGGGTGCTGACAGTCTCGCCTCGTAAATCATCACACTTCATCTTTTTCTTTTATTTTTTTTCCTTTTTACGACGGCTGGGATCGGCTACTGGTTATACAGCACACTTTAGCTAAGGCACGTTCACACCAATTACATTGCCAAAGGGCGGAGTGGGGGTTTTAACCAGGTAACCAGGTAAATGTCGCGTGAGCACACGTCTTTCCTTGCCCTTTTAAGATCGGTATATTTCAGTTTTGATTATATGCAAATTCCTGATCAATACAGAAATAATAATTAATTGTCTAATAAAAACATAATTCGTAAAAAATAATTGCAGTGTTTGTAAATTATTTTTTTTTTTTTAATGAAATTTACAACTGTATTACATAGAAAATACAACAAGTAAATGTGACATTGCTAACATGACATGTACAACATGAAGAGAAACTACCCATTGGTAGAACTCAAATTAAAGTTCTATATTAGAAGGTCCCGAGATCGAGGAGGAAGCAAGGTTTGAAACGAGAGGGTTCGGATGGTTCTGCAGTTTGTTATGGAAGGATAGGTATCTGAATTGGGCCAAATCGGAAACATATGGAACATTAAGGTCTTTATGGATGATTTTATTTGTTACAAAGTAAGGAGCGTCGAGGATTTTACGAAAGATTTTGGATTGTAAGGATTGGATACGAGAGAAATCCGATGGTTTAGTGGAGCCCCAAAGCTCAATTCCGTAAATCTAAATAGGTCTTATTATTGTCATATATATGAGTCGTTCGTGATTGATTGAAAGCTTAGAGCGTTTGTCTAGTATGTGCTGCAGTAGTCGAAAACGTCGGGCGGTCTCTTGTCGTTTCAGTCTGGTATGGGGGTTCCAAGTGATTCGTTTGTCAAGGTGGAGTCCTAAGTATCGGATTTGTTCGACAGGGATAAGAGGGCTATTGTTGAAGGATACTGTAGGACTGGAACTCATAGGTTTACGACGAAGAGTGAAGGTAATTTGATGAGATTCATTGGAATTTATTTTAATCCTCCAGGTAAATCAATTTAAAAGTAAGTTAAACTGAGTGAAAAAATAGGAATTAAGAACTATTTTACAAATTCTACGACTGGTGCAAACTCTGGAAAATTCGATTCAACCAAGACAAATCACTACATATCACTTTTACCCTTCGACGTGAAACTTGCCCTACTATTTACCTAGACAATATCCAAATTCCTCAGACAGACAAAGTCCAATACCTTGGACTGACCTTTGACAGAAGAATGACATGGAGCCCACATATCAGGAAAAAAAACAAAAACTCTAAACCTAAGACTACGACTATAGTACTCTCCTTGCAAGAAATTCGAAATTAAAAATCAAACAGAAATTGCATGCGTATACTAACTTCCTTATGCCTATTTTGAATTACGCTTCACAGATATATGGGCAGCCAAAAAGACTCACATTCGTAAATTACAAACTTTTCAATCAAAAACTTTCAGGACTATCACCAAAGCTCCCTGGTACGTCAGTAATATTACTCTACATAAAGACTTACAGATGCCAACAGTTAACGACCACATACGAACATACTACAAAAGATTTCATAATAACTTACACGGACATACCAACTCATTGATTCGAGGCATGGCCACAACTAACATGCCCGATAGCACCCGAAGAAAGCTTAAAAGAAGCTGGATGAGGGATCTCCTCCACTAACTATAAATATTACACTCAAGACATGAAGGACACCGCTGGGCACTCCTCTCACTCACGTCTATTCCATGACCTAGTAATCTTCTACATCTTGACATCACACTCGCTGATTCTCGGAACTTCTGACAGGTATGAGTTAAAAAAAATATTTTACAATAATACTTAATTGTTGTAAATTAATAGTTGATAGGCGCAAAAAAAAATTTTCTAGCAAAAAAAAATAAACTGTTATGTTCTGTTATAGTCCGTGGTACACACCCCTTTTTATCAAATTATAACTTCATCTTATCGCAACTTTTTTATTTTCGAAATTATTGAAATTGGGGCGTTTTCAATCTGAAGATTAGCAAACTTTGTCTATTTTATTAGATACTAAAAACTTATGAGCAACCATTTAATTTCCACTTGAGTCGTAAGATAATTTCATCTCGAAATCGAGGAAAACGGTGGCTTAGAAAAATATTGGATAGTTTGGAGTAACCTCAACCCAGAAAATGTCAAAATAAGAAAAGGTTACATAGGCCAATAGGCCCAATATTTTTGTAAGCCATCTTTTTCATCGAGTCTAAAGGAGATAAGTAATCATGAGTTTCTAATACTCTATAATCTCATTTTGTAAATACAATTTTTTAGGTTACGATGAAATGAAGTTATTCACGTAGATTTTGGCGGATGTTAATAATTTGATGAACAACTGTCTGTACCATGGGATATTACATTCCCATAAAAATAAAAAAAAATCTGGAACTTTCCTCATTAATATTTACATTTGATCAGTCCAACTATCCTTCACTTCATTATTCATGACAGTCAACAATAAACCCACAATTTCAATATTTACATTTTTTTTATAATTCTTGCCTATAGGCAAACTTAAGAAATAACACATAGAATTAAAAAAAACACATTCATAGTTATTAAATTTTTATTTGAACTTTTCGGATATCTTTTCGAGGGGGTGGGAAGGAGAGGCATCTTATCCGGCATAGTACTGGGCGAGATCCAGAATAAATTCGATTAATCACTGAATCATTAAGCCTTATTTTAATGTTCAAGAGAGGGACTAAGAGTTTCCGAAACGTTCAAATAAAAATAGGAGAGCTCCAATGCTTCTGTTTATTTTCTTATTATTGACTAATAGGCAAAGTTATTGAGAAAAAATAAAAATGGTTGAAGAACGTTCAAGAGCAGCAACAAATAAACAAAATAAAGAATAGCTAATATATTTAATTGTTTTCTGTTCATATCTATGTTGTTTTTATGCTACAGCCTTTATCTTTGGCACCTTTGTGAAGGATTTGAATGTTGATCAAAATTTCGGATCTCAATATATATTTTATTACTATTACTTTTTTTAATATCAGGACCATCTTATCCGATCTATTTAATTTTTTTTTTGTTTTTTGTTTTAAAATCTGTATTGTTTTGACTTTTTCTTAATAATATTTGTCAAATACAACTTCAATAATAATTTAAGTTTATCTTTATATTAAATGGAAAGAAGGAAATACAATCGGAATACAGAGATGACATAACAGATAAAAGACTCCCCAGAGCAGGCTGACGGATCGTCATACTCAAGTTGGCACAGAGTCACGCAAGATAAGAGGCAGTGGATGATAAAGACAAGACTAGGAAAGGGGGATAAGAACAGGATAAGAGAGTCTTCCGACTTATCCCCCTTCTTTACCCCTCCTCCCCGACGATTACCTCCCTACCCAACTCTCTCCCCTTCCCCCCACTCACCTACACATAGAGCCAGGATCGTTTTGTCGAGGAACCGTGTTGTAGAGATCAAACATGAGAGTAAGTCCTTTCTCTACTTCTTTACTCAGCTCCTCTTTAAGGAACTTGGCATCCAGAAATATTCCTTACTATCTTTGCTAACACTTCATTCATAAAATATGTCTCTGTGTGATATATTAATGAATAAATAAAACATTTCGATTTATTTGAGCTCTTATTTTAATTCTTTCCACACAAAAAACCAACAGTTTTTTTTTTTGTAATTTATTTATTTATTATTAACCAAGCGAAAATGTAGAACATTAGATTAAATTTGCAATATGTAAATTTCTTTGAAATGAGCGAATTTTTTGGGAGCTTCAGAGGTTCCCGTCACGTCCGAGATATAAATCAAATCAGCAGGTCTCTTGGCTAACGCCTACGTAATCTTTGTAGTGGGCTGTAGTGGTTTCTTGTACGTTGAAGGATTTCTGTCAGAGCATTCATGTTGTACGTCAGTCTTATGTGAAAGTTATTGTAGTTTTCTTTAATAAAAAAATAAATAAAACTTACAAACACATATGAAACATACAAGTTAATACAGTCTGATTAATATGATATGACAATGACTCGTTATTAATAATAATCCTCGAGACACTTAAATATTAGAAGATATCGAGGCTTTTCTTTCAGAAAATTTGCAGGATTGAAAAAAAGGAATATATAATTGATAAGTTTT
Organism: Nezara viridula; assembly: GCA_928085145.1. NCBI lineage: Eukaryota > Metazoa > Arthropoda > Insecta > Hemiptera > Pentatomidae > Nezara > Nezara viridula. Next base: position 146,503,459 of record OV725080.1, on the reverse strand, counting down.
AATAAAGAAAAATAATTATTACTATCTTATAATATAAGAAAATATTCCGATTGAGAGGCTATACAGTTATAAAGATCGCCGATTTGAATTCGGTCTAGGCGGGTTGCAATTTATTCTTAGGTGGTTCCATAGGTGGATCTTGACCAAATCTTGATAAAAATCTTGACCCTCCTACGATTTGGTGAGGCATAAATAATGAGGTAGGGGTAACCGAAGAATAAAAAGGTCAATACATTGAATTTTATTGGTGGAATATCAAGCTGCATTGTTTAACTTCATATTATACGAATTGGTTATAATTAAATTTAAATTAAAAGGTTTAATACAGAGATAGGCAAATGCTACTTTGTGTATCAAATATTTTATTCAAATTAAATCACTATTGGGAATTCAATCACTACTTCAGTTAATCGTTTGACATCAACTAAAGTAGCAATTAAATTCTTTAGTAGTTAAAAAAATGTCAGTATTTAAGTAAAATACTTCGTACTCAGTATTCAGAGTAGCATTTGTCCATCTCTGGTTTAATGCAGCCTCAGAGTCCAACTGCCCATGTCCTATTAAGGTTTTTAAAGTTAATAATAAAAAAAATTTCACGATCGCAATACTTACCCTTACTATATATTACATATATAGCTAAGTGAAAGTAAGAAATAAATATTTTTCACTCTATTATATAAAAAAGTTTTCAGTGCCCGTGTAATATTTTATTTTATATGAAATGTGGAATGTGCCCGCATAGCACTACCGCCGTGCGGGTTTCCGGATACTACGCCCTGATCCCATCACCTAGATAAGATTTGTATAGATTTTTCTTTAACAACTTCTGCCTTTCATACACCTTTTTCTTTTGTATAATTTGTAAAATGGTGGTTGCACCACCCTAAGAGGGACAGAGAGTACCCTAGATACAAGATACGAGATTTTAATAAATTTGAAATTCAGAACGGTTGTCTTTTGTCATAAAATTGTTTTAAATTGCTTTAATATGGGGACAGTAAATTATTTAAATCGTTTAGTATCGTCATAAAACACAACATCACATCTTTTTCATTTTAATAGCATTAACTTTGAAGCGCTTTAGCGTTCTTGGAGCTTCTCGTGCATATCTCTGAAATTTTGGGCAAAATAATGTAACTCATTAATTCCAGATCTTTCTTGCCTTTTCGTCAGCTTCTTCTACTGTAGACCCCGTATTCTATAAAAAGAACTCCTTAAGATAATAATGAGTTCCATGAGGAATCATATTTTAAATTATATTGATAGGTTAAATTAGATATAACTTTGTAAACCGTGACCCGATAGGGTAGGTGGAGGTTCAAACAAATAAATATTTATTTTGGACTTAAATATTGATGAAGTTTAAATATAGTCTCATGAAGCGTTAAAATATAATAGAAATAAATATACTTCAGAGTGAAACTGAATGTATGGTCAGCTCATTTGAGGAGAGAGGATGATACTGAAAAATGTGGGAGTTCGCCAAAAAAAAGTTTGCCAACCTCAGCTGTAAATTAAAATTCCTTCATAAAGTCTTCAGCACTTAAATTAAGAGGTTTGTACACGAAAATATTTAACTGTAACGAAAACACGTGGCTTTAGCAAGACCCACTGTATGTCCAAATTATGAACAATAGGGAAAATATTATAACTTTTAACTTATTAATTTTTAGGAATTAATTGATTAAATTTCATGGATTATCGATATTGGACTTGAATTCACTGCTGGAAAGCCAACATATCTATTTTTTTTAGTATATCGTCTCTTCTTTTTCTGTATATGTGTTGAGTTTATTAAGACATAGTAGATTTCGCCACGCTTAATGGTAAGTATTAACTAAGTATTAGAACAATTTGAGGCAGATTCATACCATATATACAATGCAATAATAAGAAAGCAAAAGAAAACTTACAACAAAACCAAAAGTAAAAAAGGTAAATGAATAATAAAACATTAAATTATATATATATATATATATATATATATATATATATATATATATATATATATATATATATATATATATATATTATTAAATATTGAAATATCATTTATTTATTCATATCTTCATATATATGGCCAAATCCGGGAAGGAATGGGAGAAGGTTGATTCTGACAAAATTAGCAACAATAAAGTTTATTAATGTATGGGCCAATTCCGAACCTAAAATGAGTTAAGATTAATTTTAATGAATAAGAAGACATTTCTCAAAGACTGTTCAAAGTAATTATATCATAAGTACACCACCATAAAGTAGATTTTTTTGGTCAATGTACTGCTGCAGTTACAGTACCCTGCAGAATATCTCTGTACAGCGGTTGTATTATACCTCTTGTATATATGGTAAATCATTGACCTTAGTAAATTTAAGTACTACTTTCTCAAAGTAGATGATATACTTAGAATTAATTATATTGAACACTTTTTGAGCAACTCCTTCTTATTCAATAAAAATTGTAACTACCTTAAGAAAAACACAAAATTGGTCTTAACTCATTTTCGTTTGGATTGAGCGTATGTATCAAATGAATTTTTTTCATTGGACATTTTGCCTAGAATCACCTTCGATAGTTTCGCCGTTAAGATACGGGACACCCTGTATGTTCCATCTATATATTATGTCCGGATTATCGGGGCTGTCAACTCCACGAAGTGACATCTGGTGCCCTGGGACCCCCAAGGATAAGCCGCTGACACCTGAGAGAAGGAATCCAGGAGGTCCGGTTTTTGCCCTCCTTCAGCGCCGCCCTATTTGGAACCGCCTCTACCGAAATTCGCCGAACGAGATCTCCTTGATGTAGGCCTATCGCCGGTACCTGCTGTGGATCCTGAAGCATCTGGGACCAGTTTGCTCAGCGGCCGTTGATACACCATCAACTGAATGAACAAGTCAACAAACACATTAATTCTGAAATATATAATATACCGTTGTTGTTGAATGGTTGTTAGATTGTTGAGTGAGGTATCGAACTAGTGTTACTCAAAATCGGTCTTGGTGTTGCACTTTTCATGAGTTAGGCGGCCTTACTGTTGCAAGACCAACACCAGGATTGGTAAAAAAAAGAAATTTTTTGAATAAAAATTAAGGCAAAATAGTTACTAATACCTCAGTTACTATATGTAAATATACTTTTGATATACTTACGTTACCAATATACTTTTGCATTTACTCCTCTATTTTTTCATTCGGACTTACTTAGGTTTCTCCTATTTAAAAATTACAGTAATATCTGTACAGAAATAGGGTAATTAGTAACTGCAAGACTGTTACGAGACTCTTGCGCAAGACGAAGACTGACAAGACTGACAGGGCAACACTATATCGAACGAAGGAGAATTGAATGGATAAATGAGAAATCCTAATTTTGATTCTTAATTTTTTTCAAAAATTTTAATAAATAAGCAATAAACAATTGAGAGGTGTCAAAACTGAAATGCTCAACGAATCGAGACGGGATAAATTATTTTTTAACGATTTTACGGTTAAAACTCGGCGTATTTCCAAATCGGATCCTGTGTTTTTATGTCTGATAATGTTACTTTTCAAGATAAATCATAATTTTTGTGACTCTTAAGTGCTTTGGTTGCCATAGAATTCTTATAACGTGTTTATGTTTTAAAAATTAAAATATTATTCTTAATGTTAATCTTAGCCGAACTAAAATTTTTGAAAAGTTGGAAAAAATGGCTATATGACCCCTTGGAACAACGGATAATATAAAAAAAAAACCTCTTTTATATGTTTAATAATTAAAAAAAAAATTCTTAATATTTCTATTCATTGTTTACAATTTTAATAAATTTATTTACATTGTTTATGATTTTTATCTAAATATTATATAACTTTCATAAGTTTCTATATTCATTTGTATCTTGTTCGTTTTACCCCTGAAGAAGACCTGCAGAGTTGGGTCGAAACGTCGGCTTGAAATAAAATAGTTGTTCACTTCTTTATTCTTTTTATGACGCCTGCCCCGAACTATCTCCTTCCTCTAAAATATACAATGGCTAACTATCAAGTATTCAATTAAAAAAAAATATTTATCCAGATTTTGCATCTTTAATTTCAGTGATGTCACTACGAAACAAGGCTCCAATGCTACTAACTAATAAGTTTTAAGCGAGTAACGAAATTGATAAGTATAAGTTGAGGGATAGTTACGTCTTATTGCTAAACTATTAAACTAGAGGTATATTTTACAGTGGGATAAGATAATCGCTATATGTATTATTACTTTCACTTACGTATATATGTAATACATATAGTAAGGGTAAGTATTGCGATCGAGAAAATTTTTGAATCTGAGTTCTCAATGGAAATACACGTTTTGGGGTACACTTAGTCCAAATAACCTCCAAATAAGTCCCGAAAAACGGTCTTTGTGTATGTGGACACTCTAGCTCGAAAACGAAAAGTCCTACGAAACTGATACTAAGCATTTAAGATAGGTATATGTCTTAGATGTGACAGCAACTTTTTCTCAAAAACGGCTCCAACGATTTTTATTAAACTCGGTGCATCATTGTATAATTAAGTGGTCTTTAATATCAATTAGGTCTTATCCCCATTGATGTCACTTTACAGGGCTTAAAAGCCCAATGTTCATATACGTCTTCCTCTAAAGTACCTTTAATATGGTTTATTTTAAAAAAGTTAATCATTCCACATTATTCAGAGTTACGAAAAAATACTAAATATAACTTTTGAAAGAATTTGGTAAGTTAATAAAGGAGAAAAAAATAAAAATGCTTATCCAGGTCGAAAATGAAAAAAACCAGCGTTGCTATAGACTGTAGCGCCTAAACGAATGTACCGATTTCAATGAAACTTCGCTAAAGTCATTTTTTTGACACCCTTTAAATTCTTCTACTTTATATTTTGTTTGTTGAATAGACCATCTTGATATCATATCCTATTAGGTTGTTCCATAAGTTCCTTATTTTTTCTTTATTTGTCTGGTTTGGAGTTCTCTGGCCAGATTGTAAATATTGTATATAGGTATGAATGTGTTCTTTTTATTTATTTATTTTTAGGTTATTTTATTCTTATTTATTGTATACATATTATTTTTCTGTATAATTTATTTTATTTATTGTACATAGAGTGTGAATGTGATCTCTGAGCACTATTATAAATTTCCTTGAGACAGATTGTAATATTGTAGTATTTTTTAAATATTTTGTTGCTGAAGATTAATTTACTGTGTTATATATGGACCTTTCTGTTCCATTACCTTCTTCCGTCTCGAAGGAAGTCTCTTGTACCCTTTTTCCAAAATTTTGAGATTTACTTGCAAAATATTCATCGATATACATTTTTTATTTCGCTTACGGATTTCTTAAATTTATCACGGAGAGAATTTTTTAACGAAAGAAACTAGTATTCATCGGATTAGGCAAGGTCTGTGAAGTACCGAGGATGAGGTAGAAAGCCCTGATCTGTCTCATGGCGAACATTTAAACCATTTAAAACTTTTCTGCTTAACAAAAATGCGTCCGTTGCCCCTTTTTCTCTCATGTAGTTGTGATATTGAACCCATTACAGTATTTCATTTGTAGTAAAATTATTTCGACATATATTAACAGTTTTTATATTAAAATAATTTAGTCTGAATCATTTAATGAAATTGGTATTCTTCTAACTTTTATGTTTAATAATCCAGAATCAATAATGCCATCTACAAAATGAATTACATTTATATATTTCCAAGAACAGGAAGGTCTTAAGGAATTGAAGTATAAAACTTTTATGTAGGACATCAAAAATAATACCTTCCTAATAGATTCTAAGTGGATTAAAAATCGTAAAATCCATATTTTATTTTTATTGTTTTCTAAAAGTATAAAATAAGTATATGTGTAAATATAAAACTTTGGTTTTTATGTACATTTATTGACATCGTTTTTGATATTTAATATCAATCTTTCTTTATTTCAGGTTAGTGGATGCTTTAATGAATACTATCGATTTTTTACTCTATATGGTATGTAAATTTTTTTCAATATTAACATTTTCTTCTGTGTTGAGATTATCCATATTATTAAATGGTGGTTAAGTGATTTTATAGAATCAATTTTTCAATTTCTTTATTTCAAAATGTATTACATTGTAGTAATCTTCAACCTGCATTTTGTTTTTAGTTTATGAGTTATAACATATCTTCCTGTAGTATGTAATAATTATTTTATAGTATTGAGTCCATTTCTTTCTTCTTTTTGTTTTTAATTTTATAATGTCTCTGTGCCATTTAATATTTTAAATATTTCGTTTTTCGCTTTTAATGAAAAATGATGTCTCGATAATCTTAATTTTCTCCTCCAAAGCTTAAATTAATTTCACCTCGATTCACCAGGTTACCACAGTCGCGGTTTGCACTTACATTTTTTCAATAACTTTTGAAATTTCTACTAAGCATTCAAGAATTGAAAGTATTATTCATCACTTCTTTATTAGTACCATTCATCCTCTTTCTACTTAACTCCTCATTTGTCCGAACGCATCACTTGCCAAGCCACTTGCCAATCACTCAAGTCACTCTTGAGCGGCGGAAAAGGGATATATACCACGGAATTAATTTTTTTTTCGGTTGGCGCTGAAGACTATGGAGATCTTTGACCGCGAGTGTGGTTTCCTAGACCACATCCCGATTCCCGATTTAAAGTACGGGGCAGGGTCATCAATCGTACGCCCGGTCGGTGTGAGTTGCCTCCAGTAGTCTGACGGGCCACACATACCCGTGGAAGAGGAGGAATCTCGGGCAGCGTGGTTTTCCTTGATGGACGTTTACCCATTCAGTGTTAGCAACGCTCTTCGTTACCTATTGCAATCGTATTAGGCTGCAAGGCTATCTACCCCAGTCCCTATAACATGGAATTAATATATATCAGATTTCCATTGAAAAAATCAAATATAATTGAAACCCTCCCCCTCCCCGCTTTTTTTTTTAAAGATTGATTAGGTACGTTTGAAGATGTAGGAACATAGAGACTTGGGGGGCTGCTTTATCTAAACGAAACAAAACACGCCTGGAAATTTAAAATATATTCTAAAAACGAATCGTATGATATGTTTCTGTAAATTAATAATGATAATTTCTGTTAATTTTTTTTTAAAAAGAAACAGTTAACATTTTTAACTTTTACGAATGTAAAACTAGTTCATTTTTGCGACGACTTCAGATTTTTATAGAGAACTGTCTGCTCTGGGAAGTAATTGCATGTTTTATTTTTTATGGACATTTTCATTGATGATTTATCAATTTGAAAAATACTTCTCTATCAATTAAATTCGAAAATAAATCACCAAACATTTTCCAAGAGGTGTAGCATTTAAAACTAATTTTTGCATGACACGTAATCCTGACAATTGCCTTATAAATCTGTATAACTTTAGCGGAGCATGTCCACGACGAAATATGGGGCCCAAGTGACACATGAAATTCTAGAAATATCCTGGTTCATACCTTCCAAGATAGAAATATTTTTATCCTTGTCACTTTCGTTTCTAAATTATTATTTTTCTCTGTAATGATTATTATAAAAAGATAATTTAACAATTTTTCATATTTTTTTTGTCATTTTTATTAGTTTTCCATAATTATTTTTTTAATTAGTAAGAAGAATAAAAGTATTTCCGAACTTTCTACTTTCACATTTTGTTTGTCGTAGTTTAATTCTACATTTTTGCAATTTGTTTTATTATTGATTTTTTTTTAATATAATGATCTATATGCTTAATCCCTTTTACGTTTGTTAATTTGATATTTATTTTTCTGATTTTACATTCCTTTGTTTTATCTCTCTCTCTCTATTTCTGTCTTCGTTCATTTTTCTTTCTTAAAATGTTTTTTTATTTTTATTCATACCTCCAAACCTAGCAATGTAACTAAACGTAAAATCAAAATCATTTTTGTACTAGTATTATGACAAGTAACATAGAATCTATAAAATTTAGAAATATAAGGCTTCCCATGGAATTACTTATAGAAGGAGAAACAGCAATTAGTTTTCCGTTAGTTACTACTTTTAAAATTATAAAATATGTTTTATAATATGTTTTCTAACTAAGAAAAGCATAAAGCTAGAAACGAGACTTAAGGTAATTATTGTATAAATGGAAAAGTCCAAATTGCAAGGCTCTGAATCTCCACAGGTGTTATAGTTCACTTACAAAAGCTCTGCCAATTCAAATATTGTCAGGGAGAAAAACTAAGATCACATATATTCAGAAAGAAAAACAAAAAGGAAAGGAAAGAAAAAAAAATTACAGTTACATCTCCATTCAGCCATTCAACTACATACTGAAAGAAAGAGGTTATATTAACACAGCTATGGAAGGTTATATTGAACAGCTGATAAGCAGGAGTACAAGGAAAAAAGTATTTGTAACTAAAATTTAATAATAAAACAACGTGTTAAATCAAATTATAAATAAATAAAATAAGAAATAAATATATTCAAAAGAAAACTTAAATCCACTAAGTTTTATTGGAAATGGGTATTGTGTATTTCTTCAAGCCTTTTCTTTTGAATTTATAATTTTCTATTTTATTTATTTTTAATTTGACTTAACATGTTCTGTATTACTATATTTTAGTTACACTTGCTTTTCCCCTTTTTGTATTCCTGCAAATCAGCTGTTCAATATAACCTTCCTTGGTTGGGTCAATGGAACCTTATTTTTTCTTCGCTTTGTGCGATGTCAACTGCAATTTTTTTTCTTTCCTTTTTGTTGTTTTCTTTTTGGGTATATTTGATCTTGTTTTTTTTCCCCTGATGATACCTAAATTGGAAAGTTAACTATTGATCTTTATGTTGGAGACTCATGGCTTTGTAGTTTAGATTTTTCATTTATGATATAATATTTTTAATTTATTCCACTGATAAATATATACGGCTCTGAATCAAATCTGATCCAATTTTTTTTTTTGTGCTTATTAAATTATTTTTATATTTTAAAATATAAAATGAGCGATTTACTTTCATCGTCTCTGCGATAACTTTTTTTTTTTTTTTTTTGTCTATAAAATATGTATTTGCGCCTGTCAACAATAAGTTGACAATCAGCAAATGTGATGGTGATAATGATATAATGACATGACAGGCATGGGGAAGGAAAGTACTCAGCAGTACCTCTTCCCTAACTTGTTCCAATTACTTAGGTTGTCTAAGGAAGGAGATCCCTCATCCAACGCCTTTTTAGTCTCCTGCTCATGTTCTGAAGTATGTCAGCTGTGGCCATGTCTCTTATAAGTCTGTTATTATGTCCATTTAAATTTGTGTAAAATCGTTGATATAGGATCGTTATATGTTGGTCAACTATTGGAAAGTGGAGGTCTGTATGTAGGGTTTTGTTAGTCACGTACCAAGGTGCTTTTGTTATGAGTCGCAATAATTTTGATTGGAACGTTTGAAGTTTTTGTAGGTGGGTCTTTTTAGCAATGCCGTATATTTGAGATGAGTATGTCCATATGGGCTTAAGTAAGTATGTATATGTATTCAGTTTCTGTTTTAGTTTTAGTTTTGAAGATTTGGCAAAAAGAGAGTAAAGTAGTTTGCGTCGTTTGTTAAGTGTCATGCGTTTCATTTTGCCCCATGTCATCCTTCTGTCGAAGGTGAGTCCAAGGTAAAGTACCGTGTCCGTTTGGGGAATTTGATTGTTGTCAATATAAACTGGAGGACAGGTGTTTTTTCGAAGACTAAATGTTATATGTTTGGATTTGTCATGATTAAGTGGAATTTTCCATAGTGTGAACCAATCTTGTAGTTTAAGCAAATGATGTAGAGTTAGTGAGGCCTGTGTAGGGGCGATAACTTCATTTTATAATATCTCGATAACTAATATTAACTAGTACGCCCAAGTAAGATGTTATCTTTAGTACCTTCTGGTACTTACCTACATAAAGTACCTACCCTGTTTTGATAGTTGTTTTTATTTCCTCAAGGAGTTTAGTTCGCTTGAAAGAAATGCTGCAGCCATGACCAGATTTCAGTGCAGATCTTTGATAGCACTCTGCAACAGTCTATAAATCCTAGTTGATAGGATTTGTAGATATCAGTATCTATTTGCATACTTGAAACATGATAGAATCTATTATAGATTATATAGCTAATAAATCAAGAATTAATTTTTTTTAAATATTTTATTTTAATTTTCTAAATTAGTTTTTTTTTTTTATTTGAAAATCTGTGTCTATTAAAACGCATGCATTCTTAAGCGAACACTTAAGGGTTAGGTACTAGAGCTATATGTATAATATTTAAATCATTCATACAGGAAAAATAAATAAGTTACAATCTAAAAAAATTAATCTTAAATTGAAGTATTAGAATTAAAGAGGCAAGTTACTTCAGGTCAGAAAATTAAATAGAATGTATTTCATTATTTTCAATTAGTTTTTTCATATTAAAACTTCTATATATTATTAATTAAATAAATAATTAATTAAAGGAAGAAAATCTAGTGGTTGAACGTGATCCCGGTCCTTACAAAATACTGAATCCAATACCCTTCATGGGTTGTAGTGATACACTTTTTTTCTCTTTTTTTACATAATTGGTATAATGTCATAGTTTTATATTAATTATTATAATTTAATAACAGGAGATATTACAATTTAATAATACGTAACTAATATAGAAATTGAAAGTCAGATATGAATTAATTTAAGTACTTTTGAGGATCCGTTATGCTTTGAACCTGCTACTTAATTATTAATTAAGTTGCTATGCCTAACAGCTCCTCAATATTAAATGGCTACCAAAGTTGTTATAACATGTTCATTTAACTTTCAATTGATAAAAATTAACAATAAATTACATTTATACTTCAGTTTGGTGTTTTTTTTTGTAATAAAATTTCATAAAATTCACTTGCTTCAACTTCTATATTTTACTTACCTTAACGTTTCGGTATACTAAGCATTATCAATGATTTTTTTTTTAAATTATATATTTGTGCTAACATTCGCATCTTATATATTTGTTTTCAATATTATTCAAATCTTCTTACAGAGTAATATGTCGAAGTAATTAATTTTTTAAATATATATCTACATATTTTTGTTATTTGGGATCCATAGTTGAAAGTAATGAGAGAATAGAGGAAGGAATCCAAAAAAGGATCAAAAATGGTTAAAAAAAACACTGAGAATGCTTAACTCTTTACTCTAGAGCAGCAATATTTTATTAAAAACAAAAAAAGCTAATATACAAAGCTTTGGTAAAAACCTTAATGCTGTGCTGTATGGTTTGGGGATATGGCCCCTTAGTATAACCAGGAAAAATAATTTCTTTCAGTTGAAATGGATTCTCGGAGGAGAGCTGTTAGGATGTCAAGGATCGAAAGGGTAAGAAACGCCGCTACAAAGGAAATATTGGTTAGATAGAAGATAGAGTAGTTGGGAGTATGGCTGGTAGGTGTATGTCGGAGGAGGATGTGATGAAGAGACTTGCTAAAGGAGTGTGGTTGAGGAAAACTTCATATTGAAGGAACTCCTTAATAAAAACGTATTCATCTTTTTTAAAAAATATTAATTTGCATCAGACATTTGTGAGATCATTTTTTTGTAAAATACTTCAATACAACCGACACCATGAAAGACAACTATGCTTACCAAACTTAAATAAGAAAATATAGACGTGGTTAACTTAACCGCTATAGATAGATACATAGTGATAACAACATCACGTGAAACTGATGTGGTGCAAGTGAGAATGAGTTATAACATCATTTGATATTCAACTGATACAGGTATCCTTAGACCGAGATTTCATGAAGAAATTCGCTAGGAATCTGATAAGGCAGGCTCAGCAAATCGGCCTAGAAATAATCGAAGATAAAACAAAATATATGACAATTATGCGAAAAATATATCCGAATAACAGGATCTGTATAGAAGGAAAATCGTTCCTGAATGTAGAAAAATTTAAATACCTCAACTCAGATGCATGACCGAAGGTAAGAAATTGGCCAACCTTCACTAACCACAAATGGAGCTTTCTTCTCTTTTCAAAAGTATCGAGACCTCGAAAAATCTTAAGATATCTCCAAATTAAGTACGACGATATGATAATGCTATTTTTGACTTACGACAGCGTGATCTGGACACTAACCAGCACTCCACAAAAAGCTATTGAAAGTTATACTAAAAGAAAAATGGAGAATAAAAATTTTATACCCGCAGCGATCTGGAACTAAAGTACTAACGCATAGAAGAGAACTGCAAAAACTGGTCAATAATCATCTCATAATATGATGGCAAGGGGTTAAACATGGGCGGGACATGTAGATAAGAGCAATTCAATAGGACGTCTCTACACAATGAATGCTTCAATATTAGGCAAGAGACCATGATGGCGAAAAACCAGATGGATTGATTGAATTATCATAGGTGCAATAGAAACGCATGCAGATTTTCTATTTGTTTTTATTTATGAAATTTACAACTGTAACGAGAAGATTCGAATGATTATGAAGTTTATTATGGAAGGATAAGTATCTGGATAAATCCAAATCGGAAACATATAGAACATTATGGTCTTTATGGATTATTGTATTTGTGGCAAAATAAAGAGCATTGAGGATTTTACGAGAGGAATTCGATGGTTTGGTAAAGCCTAAAAGCACATAAGGCCTTATTATAGTCAAATATGGGTCTTTTGTAATTAGTTGGAAGCTTAGTTGGTTTAGATGTGCGTCTAGTGAATGTTGGAGTAAGCGGAAATGTCGAGCAATTTCTTCTTGTTTCAGTCTTATATGAGGATTCCAAGTGAGACGTTACTTGTAGATAATTGGAAAGAAGTAGTCCAAGATAGGCAGAGGTGGAGAAGACTGGCTAAGGCGGGATTAGGCCTGTAATGCCAACAGGAAAAAAATTATTCTGATGAATACAGTATACAATATACTATAGATGTAAGACCACAGCACAGATTTGATTCACTTTTAATAAGTTATTTTTTATTATTTGGTTTTTAAGCTCGATGTCTTTGTAGTGTGTTTTTGCTCGATATCACTCGATATTATCATTATTAGTATATAGGTATAAATATCTGTCAAATATATCCTAATTTTTCCAAAAACCATAGATCTTTATTTAAGTTGTGATTCTATAAAAGAATCTAGATGAAATTTAAAGATTCCTTCTGACGTTGACAATATTGAAGTTTGTCCTTTTAATAATGGCTTCCGGAGAGCTGACGCCACTAACAGATGAGTCCTAACTTACCAGCTGAGGAGCTGCAAACCTGGCTCCGGTGACAGGATTCAGGATACAGCGGTCAAGAATTAGGCGAGCACTCTCCGGCTGCGAACTGCTGATAACAGGCCAGTCCATTAGCCCAATCCGGCTTCTGTTTGTTCTTCGGGGGAGGAACTTAGTGAGGTCCGGCAGCCGGATTAGGAACAGCTGGGGAAGTCAGGTGGAAGGTTCATAGTAGGTCCGAGGTGTTTGTTTGTTCTCAGTTTAGCCAGAGAGTTGAGATAGTGGTTTCCATCCAACAGCCTGTTTCGTCTTATCTTACTACTCTAAAAGTTAACTTACCACTCACACTTAAAATAGATAATGATCACTTTCCTATGACAAACGGTTTTGAACCCTTCATTACTAATATCGAATTCTACTCAAAATTTCTCCTCTGGATATTTTGGCGGAGTTGGAGACCCAACTTCACACCAGCTTTTAGTAAAAGAAACATGGCGCGCGCATCATACAACTTTCACTTACCACTCCCTTTTCCTTTTTTTTAACAGAAATAAGTACCATCGGAATGTAAAAATTTAAGACGGTACAAAATATTATTTAAAACCACTAATTATCATATGTTTTTATAGCCGTCTAATATATTCTATTAACGGTTATTTTCTCACTATTTATGACTGTATATTTTAATTATTTATTTGATTGTAATATATAATTAAGTTCCACGAAATATTTTTAGTCCGACATGAGTGTCACCGATAAAGAAGGTCGCTATTTATTTTTATTTCGTTGTAGGTATTTTTATTTGTTAAAGCTTTGTGATATACACATTTAATATTTCTTTAATCTGTAACAATTAAATATTACATAGTACAAACGCTAGCTTTAGTTCTCTATTATGATAACCATTTTTCATGGCAATGTGATATGGTTAATATTTTCAAATAAAAAAAAAAAAAAGTACATTGCAGAAAGATATTTTGAAAATTCGGCATTTAAACTCTGTTAGAGAACATTAACGAGAATCAGACCTACACAATATTAAACACTGCTCAATTTTACACTGATATAATAATAATAATAATAATTTAATCAAAAACATTCGAAATTTTTCACGATCGCAATAATTTTCTATTCTATATATTTCATATATAGGTAAGTGGAAGTAAAGATCACGAATCCAGTGATATTTGTAGGTATGTTTTAACCAACCTACTTCGCCGATTAGTAGATGAACAATTTACTTTTGGAGACTATTTTTCTTTTTTCCTTGGACATTTGTGCTGTTTACTAAGCAGTTTCAAGTAATTATCTTTTTATAATTTTAGACATGAAATATCTATTCTTGCGGTACGGTTGTTGATTCGAAATTAATTTATTCAATTTTAAGAAACAGACTCATAACAAAACACCTTGGTACGTGGCTAACAAAACTCCTGACTTTCACCTTCCAACAGTTGATCTACATATAACGACCCTTCATCAACGATTTTACACAAAGTTAAACGGACATCATAACGTACTAATAAGAGACATGGCCACAGCTGACAAACCTCAGAACATGAGGAGGAGACTAAAAATTGGATGAGAGAACTCCTTCCTTAAACAGCATAAGTAATTGGAACAAGTTAGGGAAGAGGTACTGCTGAGTATTTTCCTTCTCCATGCCTGTCATGTCATTATATCATGTATCGCCATCACATTTGCTGATTGTCAACAATAAGTTGACCTGCGCAAATACATTTTTATAGACAAAAAAAAAAAAGAAACATTTCATTATTGAAATTACACTTATTAAGTGCGACGTATGCAGAATGAATAATAAAAGTATATAATAAATAATATAATTTATGCCATCAGGATTTAAATCTGACAGAACTGTTTGTAGCAAAAAGTTAAGTATCACGTTGAGTGTTCCTATATTAAGAGTATTATGGCTTAAGCTATTTTTTTAATTTAATTTTTTTTGTTTTAAGAGAAATACGGTATATAAATATTGCTAGCTCCCGGGTTACTCCTAAACATATTGTTTCGGTCAGCTGTTGCTGGATAATTATGGAATGATTCACCATCGTCACCGCCATGCTATTACTCAAAACGATAGCCACGAATTTAGAAAGTAAACATCAAACAGTTTATAAGACATTAAGCGGGCTCAACGAAATTGCTTAAGTGGATAATTTGGTTGAATGACCGTTAATTCGTGGAGGCAAAAGGGTCGGGGCTTGTCAGTTTTATTTGAATTTTATAATTCCTCCTATTTGTCCATTATCCAAGATAAAGGAAAATTAACTGCTTTATGGCGTTGAGCTCCAATGGCCTGTATATAAGGAGTTATGGGATAGCTTTAAACATTTTTATCTTAATCAGCTACTCCGTTTTGTTGAATGATAAAATATTTTAAAGCTTTTTGTAGAATCAACAGGTTAGTAACTCGACCTGTTTTTAGATCCGAATTAAACTTTTTTGCATCGAACTAGCCCGTGGTCATTCTATGTTATGATGTTAAATAATTTGTATCTTTTTATTCTCGAGGAAAGGGCCGAAGATTACTGCCAGAGGTATATTAAATATAGGTACCTGCAAAATGCCCTATTTTCGAGAGATACAAATTTTAGAAGGATGTTAATAATTTGATACAAAAGTACTGAGAACCAGCAGACTACTAAAAAAAAAATTAAGTTATCATTTCTGAAATTTGGAATTCCTTTGCGATTACTCTTACTGACAAAGATTAGGACGTAGAAGATTCTATTAACACTTCCTTATTCGTAAGATGAAGGCAACATAATAACAGCGCATAAACTTGGTACAGTTAACTACTTCAAAGTTTTTTTAAAACTGAAAAGAAAAAAAAATCTGGTGTGTCCACTGATTGTGGACTGGTGTGTCATTTCCTACCTTTTTCAGAAAAGTTTTTATATCTTTATATATGTCCATCAAGAAACAAAAAAAAATTAATTAAATTTATTTTTCTGAAAATTGATCAAAGAAAAGATTTGAGTACGATTTATTTGATAAACTAAAGCAATGTAAACCGGCTTAAGGTAGATCAGTGTAAATATCTCAATACCCTCTAATATTGCTGATTAAAAACTTTTGTCAGACAATAATTTCTGTTAAAAGTAGGGGAAATAGTGAAGTTTGTCCGATGCGGGCAACATGTTTTCTTACTTTCACTTAGTTATCTCTTTTCTCTCATTCACGCATTTCTGATACCAGGATATGAACCCGTAATCTTACATTGGAAATTTTAGATCCGTCGAAAACGTCATTGGAAATTTGACCTGATCGTAATACTGCTTCGATCCCGATGATTTTTTTTTTGTTTTGTAGTTAATTTAATTATCTTTCAAAAGTTTTATTATAAATTTTACTATAGAATATATACTTAGCGAGTTAGGCCCCAAAACATTTTGCCTTCTTTATAACTGTTTTTCCTGATTTTTTTCGGGAATTTAGTCTATGTACGAAAATCGAAAGGACAATTATTAGAACATTATAGTAAAGTTTCATCAAACTCGTTTGAGCCGTTTTCGCGCACAGTCTATAGAAAAACATGTGTTTCATTTATTGCGCATGGAGCACCCAATTTGTGTCACAAGAATCAGTAGTCAAAAACCTACAAAATAAAAATAGAAGCAACAAAATCGATTCACTAGTTCCCGAGAAAATCTTGGCTGAGAAAGACAGAAAAATGTGTTTTTCGGACTTAATGAAATATGAAAGAGAATAAATATTTGTTTACTGAATACTTGATGGTTGGCCGTGGTATATTATTGAATAAAGAGATA
This sequence comes from Nezara viridula, assembly GCA_928085145.1. NCBI lineage: Eukaryota > Metazoa > Arthropoda > Insecta > Hemiptera > Pentatomidae > Nezara > Nezara viridula. The sequence continues at coordinate 146,486,464 of OV725080.1, read as the reverse complement.
GTCCGGGGTGGCGGACATAAAAAGACTAAAATAATATAAAAAATATTTGTCGTAAAGCCAACGTTTCGTTTTTGGTCTTCTTTAAAAAAAAAAAAAAAAAAGGAAATAATAGACCAAAAAGGAGTATGGAGAAATCGGAAAAAAAATAAATTAAAATAGAGACTTTATTTTATTTATTTATTTAGGTTTTTTTTTCGTTTTTTTGCACACTTTTTTTTAAATATATTATTTCTTTATTTTTATTATTATTTTTCATTCTATCTTTCCTTGTGGTCTGTAGGATTATATTCATAATTACGTATGTTATCCACCATCCTTATTTCATTCAATTTTTCCCTATCTACAATAATCTACAATAGCTGTTACAATTTATTTACTTCAGTTTTGGGTCTTGTTACTGATTTATTTTCTCTCTTTATATAGTTTCTTGGTCTTAATATTTCTATATACTTTCTATTCACGTTGTTCATATTTTTTTTCTAAATATTATGTAACCTCCAGATTTTTATTTATTCTTTAGTATCTTGTTCGTTCTAGCCCTGAAGAAGACCTGCAAATTCGGGTCGAAACGTCGGCTTGAAATAAAATAGTTTTTTTTTACTATTTTAGTATGTTTATGACCGCCATCCCTTTCCATCTCCGTACTGAAAAATATTTGTTTTATAATTTTTCAATTGTTTAAATACAGTAATTGCAGCAAAAAAAAATTAAATGAATATAAAGATGGTGAAATATTGATACCATCAGCTTATAAAAATATATATGAATGTATTCCATCTTGTCTACTCTTTCATCTGTCAAATCCTTTCAAGTGCATAGTTTTTCCTAGATTGTATCCTCTATATTCAACTCCATGGATGGATAGATGGATGGATGGGAGGGGGAGAATTCCATGGATTGGAAACGTCAGGGAGAGAAAAGGGCAAAGATCTGTTCGGAATATGATTGATGATGGTGCCAATCGCAATACCTGTTGTGCGGCCGGGACTGTACCAGTACAATCCTCGAGTGGCGATTGTGGCTTACGGGGAGCATTAATTCTCCCTTTGTCACATTTGTCATGTCCCTTCAGGCTATACCACTTTCTAAATGGTTCTGTCACACCAGATTTATTCTTTTATCTGGGAAGAAAAAAAAAATTAATTGCTTAGTTCAGTAAAACTAACCACTCACAAAATAAAATAAAACTATTCTTTTTTTTTTTTTTTTAAATGCTCCATGTCTGTTGAACAGTAATGAAAAACGCTGCAAATTATCACACAATGGTTTATTATTTCCAAACAATTACACATGACTTTTTTTTTATTACTTTAGATTTTTATTTGCACCTGTCAAGTTGTGTCGACAATCAGCAAATGAGATGAAATACGAGAAATAATGACATGTATGCCATGAGAAAGGACATTACCCAGCAGCACCTCTTCCCTCACTTGTTTCAATTACTTAGGTCGTTTAAAAAAGATCTCTCACTCAACGCCTTATTAGTTTCTTCATATTCAGAGTTATATCAGCTGTTGCCATGTATATTATTAATTTGTTGCAATGTCCGTTTAAATTTGTATAAAATCGTTGCTTGTGATTCGTTATGGTTTGGTCGACTGTTCGGAGGTCAGTATGTAGAGTTTTATTAGTCACGTACCAAAGTGCTTTTGTTATGAGTCGCAATAATTTTGATTGGAAGGTTTGAAGTTTTTTTTTGTTGGGTCTTTTTAGCAATACCGTATACCTTTGATGAGTATTTCCATTTGGGTTTAAGTAAGTATGTATATGTATTCTATCTCAGTTTCAGTCTTAATGATTTAATTTAAAAAATAGGGTAGAAAATTAACATTACTTTACTTGTAGCATAAAGGAAAATAAATAAAAATTTATTTCCTAATATTGGCTTAAAAAAAAAAGTAAAGCATATGAAAACTATTTAGGTGACCATATCTTTGCACAAAATTATCCTTTTTCAATGATTTTTTTTTTAAAGAAGTTTCGTAAACTTTTAAACAACCAATGTTTTTCATCTACAGAACAATATATAATTTTTGAGCTATTAGGAAAATCTAATTTTATCAGCACTCGTAACTTTTTTACAACTCCCATTCATTGAAGTATGTTATGTAGATAAATTTTAAGGGTTTCGAAAGAGAATACTTTAAAACAGTTTCATTTAAATCGTAATTTTAATAATAAGCATAATCTTAAAATGGAGGTCATTTGAAAATCTACAGTTCCAGAAACATAAGAATACACCCTTATATTGAATAAATCCAAAAAAAAGTCGAAACGCGGTGGCTCAATCATAAAATGGAGGCCATTTTTAAAAACTAGGCACACGACAGCATAATACTAGACCGTAATAAATCGGAATAGGTATAATAAATCAATATCCGTAAGTGTAACATAAAATCGATAGTATTTTGAAAAACTCTACTTAGGGGAGCATAATAATAGACCTTCATATTGTAGGAGGGCGGAGATGGTCCTTATTTAAAAAAAAAAAATCAAAGATTTACAAAAATTCTAAACATTGATTTGAAATGGAAACGGTTGAATTTGAATTGGAAAAGGTTTAATTTGAAATGGAAATGGTTGAATTTGACTTGGAAATGCTATATAAGGTTATGAAATAAAAGTCTATAAATTAGTTTTATTCAGAAAAAAATATAATAAATAATAAATAGGAAAAATATTAACAGTAAATAAAATAAAAGTAAAGCCCTAAATAATTAATTTTGTATGAGAACATAAACCGAGCTGGTAGTCTAACCATAGGTGCAAAAAAACGCTATCAATTTTTTTTTCCTGGTGGGACTTTTTTGATACGACCTGCATTTCTTCCACTTCCTTCATAGTGGCCTATCATGACAGCTGCCTTGAGAATAAACCTTCTTATCCCACCTTTTTTTTTACCAACCATTTATCTTACTCCGATGATGAAATACGATAAAATAAAAATACATATACGTTCTGGTACTTATCGAATCTTAAAAAATAAAAACAGGTAATATTATAAAACTTCTTTTTTGCTTTAATTTACATATCTACGAAATATATATATATATATACATATATATATATATATATATATATATAGTAAGATAAAATATTATGGTCGTGTACAATTTCGAATCCGAATTTTAAGCATAAATATAAGATTTAAGCCCATTGAGCCGAAATAACCAACTCTCCCAAAAAAGTCTTGTCTGTATATGTGAATAGCATAGCTCAGAAACCAAAAATCGTACGATACTGAAATTATATATTTAAAATATGTTTATTCCTGGGATGTTATAGATACTTTTTCTCTAAAATCGTATTATCGCTACACACTTTCTATCTTTGAATTTATGCATTTTTATTATTTAATTGAAAACAGGAAAAAGTAATCTAACTGTTTTGTCTTAACTCAATATATCGATGTAAAATTGAGTGGTCTTTAATATCCCATCGGTAATATCCTCATTAAAACATCCTAAAAATTATTAAATGCCGAATTTAATCCTCTAAACTACCTTTAATAATAAGGTTTCTAATTGTCAGTAGTAATGCAAAATGGATAAATAAAGACTGTAAAAGATCTGGATGATCGCTGGTAATTATTTATTTTCTTTTATCAAGTATAGGATCAGGACTACATCCTTTGGCACAATCAGCCTCTATAAAGTGGATACTCTTAATTAATTAAACAAGCGAGAAATCCTGGCGGTTGAACGTGGTCTCGGTCAAATCATCCCCTTGCGCAACCGTTACCATGGAACAATACTTCCTTACAAAGTAATGAACACAAGAGCCTTCGACTAAAGTGGGTCAAGTTTTATATATATATATATATATATATATATATATATATATATATATATATATATATATAAATTTTTTTTTTTTACAACGATTCAGACGGTTTCACACAGTAATTTTAGTGATATCTATCTAATATCTCCTTACTCAGTATTCGAAATTACAAAAAGTATACTGTAATTAGTTTACAATAAATTTAAACGTACAAAACAGTAAACATTAAAAAAATTTTTTTTTTTAAATATTGTCCTGTTTTTAAGGAACAATAACATTTTTTTACTATGTTTGTGCTTTATTATTAAATGTTTACTTATACTGTAACTAGAGTGGTAAAGAAACATGGATTTTTGAAGCGAAAACTTCTTTAGGCGCGTTTTGCACTGTTTATTTTGGAGGAGAGTGAATAAGATTGAGCCGTCAGATCTACGATGTGTAACGCTCTGGTAAAGTCGACTGATTGAAATGTTTTTGCATATGGATATGTTAGTGAGAGAAATGTTCACCATTTCATCCTCTAATGAGCTGTTATTAAAAATTGTATCTTAACGCGACACTGTGTTAGAGAAGGAAAAACTTGATGTCGAAAACCAAATTATAACGAGTATTGGTAGAAACTAAAAATCGGACCCGGATTCTGTAAGCCAGAGAATTGTTTATTATTTCATCCTCTTTATTATGAGCTATAATTTATAATTTATATTATGTTTTATTAATCTCAATTTGTCGATGTTTTCACTTCTTTCGCGTGGTCTAAACCACAAATCTTAGTTGTTTTTTTAATTATTCGCTTTTTTTTTTCTTTTTTTTTAAATGATGAATTCACTGAAAAGATTTATTCCCTCCATACGACAACATTTCGTATTGTCTTAAGAAAAAATAAATCAAACTGGCATCATGTATAAGCTGAGAGATAGCGGTTGGCATATGAGGTACATAGACGGATGATCAGGGCCGAAGTGACAAAGAAAAAGCTTGAATTAATGTTGACATAAAAGACTACAAACCATTTTTTCCCTTAAGATATAAATAAACATTTCTCTATAAATCAGAAGCAGACCTGCAGCTACCTGAGGTCTGAGGTAAAGGGTTTTTTACCTCTGAGGTCTGGAGTGTGCCTTGCTCCTTTGTGGTCCCTGAATATGGGGCTTTTAGGACAACTGTGGTGAAGTCAGTGAGTGGACGTTCGTACCTTCAAGGGGTCTACGCCCAATTAAACTTCTTCTAAAGCAACATTATAACCAACATTCTATTGTTGATATTTTATTAGTTATAGTTTCCATATTTTGGATAAATTGACCATATTCTGATAGAAAATTATATTACTCAATAAAATAGTATAAAACAAAAAAAAATAGTTTAAAGTATTGATCGAACTCCTGTAATTGAAAATATAAGCACAAAAAGTATGGTTTAAAGTATTGATCGTACTCCTGTAATTGAAAATATTAGCAAATATACATTTTTTATAATATTCATTGTTATATATGTATATATATATATATATATATAATTACTTAAAATATCAATTAGAGTCGGATAATAGGTCACGAAATATTTTTTGGTGGAAACTAATTATATTTTCTGCATTTTAGAAGATAATATCCTTTGTGGTTCCAAATGCGAAAGGTTTTTATCGCTGTTTGATATCATGAAAGATGTTTTTATATCATTAAAAACAACAAAACGAAATTGTAACCAATAATAAATCAGTAGTGATTCTAATAAACACAATTAATTCCCTAATTATGTAATATTAAAATGTTTTTATAATTCGACCTTTATATATAATTACTTAAGATATCAATTATAGTCAGATAATAGGTCAAAACCAAATTTCATGACTTATTATCCGACTATAATTGATATCTTAAGTAATTATATATAAAGGTCGAATTATAAAAACATTGTAATATTATGTATATATATACGAGTATTTAGTTGAGATTTAGATGTGTCGAGAATGACAGAGATCACAGTAATATAATAATGTAGAGTAATTGTCAATATTATCACAGTTGCGGATGGAAATTTGAAAATAAAAAATAATACAACTCATATATATTATTATGAGAAATAAAAACTAGGTGTTAATCAAATAAATCAAAATTTGAAATAATCTAGAATCGTTATATCTAACTTTTGTTCAAACTGTACATACTTATTTTGTTTTCCAAATTGGTTTGTATTGATAAAATCGCCACAACTCAAAAATGATTTCCTTCGAAATGAAAACTTTTTATCAGCCAATATTTAGTCATAGATCGCCTTCATTGGGATTTCGGAAAACTCAGAGACCACGAAGATGTATTGTCAGTTAACTTGACCTACGCATAATCTGATGTTTAAGGATTTTTTTTTTTGTTGCCCAAATGCGAGACCGAGAGAAGTCTTGGTCTTGCAAACTCAGTCCTGGTCATGGTCTTGGTCTTGCGCAAGAGTCTCGCAACATTCTTTCAGTTACTTATTAGCTTAATACCATGGAGATATTACTGTAATTTTTTAGATAGGAGAAATCTAACTAAGCATGAATGAAAAATTAGAGGAGTTGAATGCAAAAGTATATTGGTTATACCAATTATTAACATATAATAACTAAAATTGTCGAGTGTTATTAATTATTTTTCCTTAATTGTTATTTCAAAAATAGATTTTTTTTACTAGTCCTGGTCTTGGTCTTGCAACAGTTAGGCACCCCTGTTCTTGGTCTTGCGAAGTGCAAGACCAAGACAGATTTTGGGGAACACTAGTTGGCCCGGCTTACGGCAAAGTATCATACACTAATTTTTAATTGGGGACTAAATTAGGAATAGTTTTTCCATATACATTGATTAATAACCATTTCTTATCGGCGTTAAACAAGCCTTGGACTAATATTCTAATTACTAATTTTGTAATTGACGATGCAATGTTTACAAATAAATGCAATATTTTTTTCTGACACGCATTCACATTTTTGTACTTATTTATAGTTCCTTGAGCCCCTTCACGACAAATAGTCCAAACATGAAAGGATATAGGGTCTAAAAAATTGATTCATTTGTACCACAAGTTTTCATGTTTGCTCCTGCAAATGAACCCTTACACCCTCCCCATATAAAAAAATGTATTCGACATTAAAGGACTCCATATCCTGATGAGCTACGAGGGCTGAAAAAATTGCCTACAGGATTCGTTAAATAATTCATAGCTATCAATAAGATCAATCTGAAAGTGATGTAGCCTATGACCTGATGGGGGGGGGGAGGAGAGGAGAGGGGGGCCCATCTCCTATTTGATATTTAAATCCCATCTCATCAATATATTTGAAATTGAAATTACCTCGGCTCCCCCCGTTTGTAGTGTTGTAAGGGCTCATTTGCGAATAAATGCCCGTCTACTGTTTAGGGTATATACGCGCGTTGTAGTCTCTACATGATATTCTCTTAAATTTCACCGATGTTGAAAACCATCTCTAACGAGGGGCCTTTTATTCGTCAAAACTGTTACAGAAAGAAATATGTTAATATTTAAAAATAAAATGATATTTAAAATGTTTTTATACAATTGACAGAATAATGACATTGGACCCACAGAACAAAAGGAAACTCTTAACTGACTATTTATTAGGAATATATATTAATTCCTTTCAGCACATTAAAAAATTGAAATTTAGACAGATATTGAACACATTTACTTACTCAAGCCTATTTGGGCATAGGCTAAACTAAAATACTTAAAATTTTCTCTTTTTTTTTTTACTTGTTGAAAACAAATTTCGAGACATAAGAATAGTAATATAGATATATAATATATCGTTGGAAAGCTAATTACTTTAGGAAAATGAAGATGGTCGTAAAAGGTAATGAAGAGTCTCGGAAATCTAATAAATTTTAATTGTTGTAGTTAATAATATAATGTGATCCATCAATGAATTGAAAATAAAAATTATGTTGACATAATAAATAAATTAGAATTTTAATTAAATTTAAGTAATTTAAATAATCATTAAACCTAAATTATTAGCAATAATATGGAACTTAAAGTATTTAAGGATATAAAAAAAATAGGACGAAAATGCATAGCACTGGAATGAAAATTTTTAATAAAAATAATTTTACACTAGTGAAACCTGTTAAAAAATAATTTATAAAATAGTAATATAAAATGTGTAGAAACTAGTGGTTTGGCCTTTTCTTATATAAGATGTAATGTTAAATTTGCACCATTTTTAAATTGTGAAATGAACTTCATAGATATTTAAAGTATTGTAAAATTTTAGATAAAAAGTTCGACTTGAAAATGGGCAAGGTTGGCCTGAAACTTTGTTGTAATAAATAAAATAAATTGAAGCATTGATAGGAGATGGACAGTTAATAAGTTATTTCCTTGAAATTATTAATTAATTATAAATACACTTGAAAAATTGAAGATTTAATTAAACAATATAGTTTTCATAGACATGGAGTGGAACTTTCATAGAAAAATTAATTATTTTTTCAATTTAATGAACTCTATATATTTTGTACACAGGATTGACGTAATTTACATTAATTTTTTTTATTTTTTAACGTTTCTTAAATTTTAAAATCTTGGCGTGGAAAGGAGCCATTTTCAGAGTGTTGCGGAATATATTATTCTGAACTTATTAGGAATTCTGCACTATTACCTGTATTACTTCAGGCCACTTCGTTATGAGCAGAAAATTATAACTATCGGTACATTGGATGATAATCCAGCAAAACTCTATCCACTACGTTCTCTCTCGTTAAACTTTGTCGATTGGGACTGATGAGTATGCTTGCTGTTTTAGCAACTCATCATAGTTCAGCAGCTTTAAAGTTTTATTGTAATTATCTCTTAATAATGAAAATAATATTCTCAAAGTTTATTAATATTTTTCACTGAATGTAGGTGGTAAACTACACACTTTTCTCTAAAAAACTTATGACTAATAAAGTCACAGTGTGTGTCGCAAACATTACTTTATATAAAGATATTCAGATGCTAACAGTTAACGTTCGCATAGGATAAAATAACAAACTTTTCCACTCTTATTTACGCCAGCATACAAATTTACTGGTTCAAAACCATAATCAAAATGCCCAACATTTGTTAGAGACTTAAAAGAGGCCTATTATTTTATCTAAATAATTTCATATATAATTTTTAACTAATGCTTAAAAATATATGATTTGTTGTATCTTTTCAATAATGACCTATTTGTGGAAAAAAAAAGTGTACCCTTGACGTCAATTTCGTCCTTGATATTTGCGTTCGCTTAAAGAACATGGTTCGAAAACATGAAATTTTGTTCAACAGTAATTGCTATTTTACAATGTCAAATTATTATACATATTTTTAAAAATCTGTAACGGAATAACAGTAATTTATATTTATTCTATACAAGATAGGGGAAGAATGTTATTCGAAAAAAAAAGTATTTGGAATTTAATGTATATTTTCAACGATCCATAAACTTGAAAAAAGTCAATCGGAAAAAAAATTGTCTGTCCTTTGTTGAACCTTATATACTTTAAAGTTTTTTTTTTTTTTTTTTTTAACTTTTATTGAGTATTAATACTGTCTGCCACACTGAAGGGTATTGGTACTAGGGCTATAGTATTCATTCACACAATATGTACATAACAAAGGGAAAAAAAAATATAAATATAAATAAAAAGATAAAGTAATATACAAGTTAATAAAGTTTTTTAATGCATTTATTGAGTAATCTAATGGACAATAGCGTAAGCTGATGAATGAATGGACATCGCTACGCTTTTGGCTTATCCCGCCGTAATTATTATAGTTATAAACTTCTCCGTTAGATATTTAGAATCTTTAGGGTCTCCTTTTTTTACTTAGTACTTTATAATTGAAAATATATTCACTTGCAGGTATAATCTCCATTTAAAAAAAACAACACCTTTTTGCACTAGTGTTGGACACCCCGAACTATAATTGTTTTGCAATGCTTAGGTACCAGTAATGGACAAGCCTCAGGAAAATTCTAAATTTTTATTTAACTATAAAGATAACATGATTGTCCAACCTTACTCTTTAAGCAAAACTGTTCGTAGGAAAGTACGAAACACACTGATATCAAGAGTACTATAGAAACAACAATGATTGACATTTTAAAATTTTCTTTTGGGAACTTTATTCATGTAGTTATCAATAAATAATTGTTCTTCAATCTATTGTTCTATCTATTTCTTTAAATCAACAAGGAAGCTTATTATTTACATTTAAAGTCCAATCTGTCCATAACTGGTGCGTTCACCTTAATTATAGTAAGACTACATTCACACTACATATACAGAAATATAAAATAAACAGAAGCAAAATAAATAAATTTATTCAGTATATAATATTTAGTCATTTGGATAATGATTATAGTAAGGTATACGCACACTATATGGATATAAAATATAAAATAAACAGAAGCAAAATAAAAACTAAATAATAAAGTACATACAATAAATACAAATAAAATAATTTAACAATAAGTAAATTACAAAAAAGATGAGATATACCTATATAAACAACTTTAAAGTATTAGTATTTAAGTTCTCCGTGGAAAATATTCCTTTCATTTCAGGTGTTAAGATCAATGTAAATTCATATTGAATGTCGCATTGCGGTAAGTTTATTGAATAGGAAACAGTTTTTTTTCTTTTTTCGAAAAAGGTTTGAAAAACTTTATTCTATTTTCCTTGTCCGAATGTGGCAGCAACAAAGCTCTCCCTCCCTTATTTTTTTCTTTTTCTTCCGTTTCGGATGAGCTTCTTCTGTTTGAGCCCTGAAGCGTGTCTGGAGGAAGTTCCTTGTTTGAGTAGGATGGGATCAAAGCGAATGTTTGCTAGCTGCCTATGGCTGTCTATTTGATCTATATGTCCCCTCGGTCCAGCTCCAGTAATCCACTTAGCTGATTCGATTTGAACCAATGGATGTTTATTCATTGATATTCTAAATAATATACTGTAATTAAATTAGATCGGATTTACTTTGTGTTGAAATTTAATTATAGACAGAGCCTGATTTTTTAAATAAGGTGAAGTGGGGTAAGTTTAACCAATTTTATTATTTTTTTCATTTTTAAACTGTTACTGTGAGGTAACTATTAGAAATGTGGAAATAAAACTCAGCATACAGTATTCGTGGTTATCTAGTCACAATATTCTGTAATTAGAAAATCTTTATCAGTTTCTATGAAGTAAACATTTTTTTTTAAATGTTCGTATCCCTTGGTTGAACTTACCTCATGCATCCGAGGTAAGTACAACCTCACTCTAGGATCCTTGTTAAGAGGCAATGTAATTGACAACAATGTCATAGCCTTGATTTGGTGGATTTTAAATACTTTTTTAAACTTAAAGTTTACATTTAGTAAGAAAATTTCATTAGAAAAATACGAAATTTTAGATTTTTTTGAACTTATGGTTTTGGAGTTATATTTTTTTTAAATTGTGGCGGAAGCGCTCTCGCTCAATCTCCACTGGGTTTAGCCCTTGTTACGCGATTGAGAGAGAAGTGCAAGGATCTCCTGGAGTCATGCTTTTCCCTCCACAATTGGAGGGACAAGTCTGGTTCGTATTTCTCTTCCTCAATTGTAAATAGTGTGTATAGGTTAGTGTGTATGTTTTTTTTTTAAATTATTTTACTTTTATTATTTTATATATATATATTATTTTTCTGTTTAATTTATTTTTATTTATTGTACATAGAGTGTGAATGTGATCTCTGAACACTATTATAAATGTCCTTTGAGACAGATTGTACTATTTCTAAGGTCTAAAAAAAAATAAAAACTTAAAACGTTAAAAAATAACGAATAATAGTATTTCTGGAACAGGTCTTATATTTTTCAGCTGTGTATGCTCTTTCTTCACCATATTCTAAAAATATTATATTTTTCTAATGGAACTAAAAGATTCATTTTTATACTCAAATAATACCCTTTTTGGGTTTTATTAAAAAATATATGTTATTCTAATATGTGGTGGCTAAAGGTCTGTCATATTTATAAGCCACCATAAATTAGAATAACATATATTTTTTTAATAAAAATCCAAAGGGATATTGTTTTCAAAATTATAAAAAAGACGGTTTCGGTTCTATTTGAAAAATATTATGTTTTTATAATATGTTCATGTAGTTTATAAAAAGAACGTACATAAACAACTGAAAAAGATTACATATGTTCCTGCTTTCTAGAAAAAAAAGTTCTAGAAACTATTTAAAAAAACAATTTTAAAAATTAATACTCAAAAACCATAGGTCAAAAAAATCTAAAATTTGATTTTTTTTTTTTTTACGTTAATGCATCCAAGAAATATGAAATTATTTTTAAACTGTTCGATTTAATTTGGAATGATCCAATATAGACATTAAGGAAAGAAGTTTATTCTGTCTGATTTTAGTCTAAACAATAGGAAACTACCGTTTATCTGCTCTCCATTCAATTTTCGAGAATTGGCGGTTTAGTGTCTATCTATCTCTATTCTATTCTGTTTAGTGTAACTTTAATCACGTGTGGTGTGCTTTAAGGGGCAGTGTATACTCTAGTTTGATGATAGTGGAAAGTGTAAATTTTGTATTAGCGGGGCCTAATTGTCCCTCGAGACAATTCCTCATCCTATAACGGCGTGTGAGGTAATTACTCCAGAGCCTGGAGTTGCATTATCCTAGGCCGGTGATTTATGGTTCGTGGTAGGGTCATTAAGGGCCGATTAAAAAAAAATTTAGGACAAGGGTATTTATAAACGGGCCCATTTGTATCCCCATGCTTTGTCCTCTTGCTTAATATTCAATAACGTTTGATATGAAATATTAATTGATTTTTATTATTATAATATGATATTTAATGAAGAGAAGGATGGCTGGGGTGATCAGTCCAAAATAAGAAGGCAAAATAAATATTAATTTTTATTTTAACATTTGCCGAAGTTTCGACCTGAAGTTCAGGCCTTCATCAGGGCCAAGAAAAGAACCAGATAACAAGGTATGAGAAACATGAATAATTTAGGTAAAAAAATTAAATCAAGTGGGTAGAATAATAACAATAGTAAGAACTAACAGATAAATAATAATAACCGTTACAAAGTGTGAATGATGAAGTAAACATAATCAAAAAAGGTGACATAAGTATTAAAATGGTAATCTTAATATAAAATGTAAAACAGAAAAAAGGAATATGATGATATATAAGAAATGAAAATAAATAGTAAAATTAAGATATTGCAAATAGAATAGTTAGATAGAAAATTGAGATATTATAAAGTCTATCAAAATGTGCTGGCAACGTATAATATAATAAAGAGTTAAAACATAGAAAAGGAATGAAAGGAAGGAGGAAAAAAATCGAGAAGGCTGAAATAAGAAAGAAAAAAGAAAAACCAATACAACTTATCTAATCACAAAAATGTATTAAAAATATAGCTGAATTATTATAAATCTACTTATATATTTATAAAAAGGATATCTAATTTAATTGCCAAACTCTGGGAGGTTATTCTAGGCAAAATTTCATTTAATGAATGGGCTGATTTTGATGAAAAAAAAAACGGGAATTTTGTCTTTTCTTAAGTTGGTCACATTTTCTCTTTCATAAGAATCGGTAATATAAAAATTATTTTAACTTGGTAATTGAAAATTTCATTATAGTAAAGATAAACAAAATTCATATCTGTTATCTATTCATATCTATTACACCCAGTATACAAAAAATTAAAATTGCATCTTTCGATGACTGTTCACCAACTGGCAAAGAAGCCAAAAATGACTTTTGAAGAAACTTACTTGAAATTCAATACCAAAGCTTTTATATTATACAAGAAAATATAATCATATGTTACAAGGAAAAAGTAACTGCGAGAGGATATGGAAACTCGAAACCCAAAACCACTTAAGAAAGAGTTTGTCCTTAAAAGCTCCCTATATTCCAAACAGCACTTTATCTTATTATGCAATAGCTACTGCAAAATACATTTTTTAAATATAATATAAATAATAATAATAGTGATAATCTTGTATATTAAGTTTTAGCGAAGTACTAATTATTTAAGTTGATAGAAGTTACTCATATTATGTTAAGTAATAGGAAAATGCCTGAAACTTTAGCAAAATACACTTCTTTTTTTTTTAATATATCCTTATGGTGTTTGATGTTCCTTGTACTGTATCTCAGATACATTTGAAGATTTTTCGGAGCATTCCAAAGTTCAATATAAAATTTATTTGTTGGCTGTTAATCAAAGTGTTGACACCCATCTCTATCTTGATAAATTCCTTCTTAACTAAGTTATATTCTATTTTATATCTATATTTTCCCATATTCGAGGAGCAATGTAACCGTATTAAATTCACTATTGGTTAAATATTGTAGAGATTCGTAAAATGTAATAATTCTTCTGTTGATAAATTCATTTACTTCGGCCAAATTTAATAAAGTATTTGCAATCCATTTTTTAATTTCTGAAGTCTCTTACTTAAAAAATGTCTATTTTTTTTTAATTGGGAGTACTGTGGTTATTCCTTGTTATGGTGCGTCTTGGTTTAGTGACGGGGCTCACTAGTGTCCTCTAAATGTCATTTTTCTCAGTCTAGTAATAGGTTTTTAATATATGTCTGCCATCTCATAGGTTTGTGAGTAAGTGGAGTAAGTGTTTTAAAAAGTGTGTTTGTCGAATATTTAAGGCTATCAAAGAATTTGATATGCCTGCTTGTAATAATGTCGCCCACCTTCGGTAATTCGAGGGTGGTATGTAGTAGGTCCGTACGTGTTTTTTGTTAAGTCGTGTGTCTCACTATTTTTCTTAGCACACCGTTCTGAAACTGTTGGAGCTTTTTCGATATTTCCGGTGATATGTTAGTTAGGAGTGGTGCTCCATAAAGGAGTGCCGTTCTTAAAATACTCTTGTATATTGTTAATTTGAGGCGGAGGGATAAGTTAGAAGAAGTCAATAGGTGGTTGAGCTAAAAAAAAAGAAAAAATAATAAAAATATCTTAAAGATAGGTTTATTTACAAATAATATAAATTAACCGTGTAAGAAAAGTATGAATTGCTTTCAAAACCACTAATAAAATAAATGGTTTGCCTTTCGGCACTAAGGAGGCAAATTTAGTACAAGATTTGTTATTGTTTTGAGAGAAATTCAGCAAATAAAATTAGCTAATAATGTGATATTTATTCCCAATATATTTGAATACATTTTTTTTTTCGATTACATCCTATCGTCATTGGCGATTCGGGAGTCTTCGGGAGGTACCGAACGATTGTAGTTAATTTGTAGTACGGATTCAAATCATTTAGTTAGTATTGTACGCATTGTATTGTTCAGATGTTGCATATTTTATTGCCTATTACAAAAGGACATATACTAAAATATTGTTTTTCTTTTCAACTTTATTTGTCCATTCAAACCTGTCAGAAGTTCTGGGCAATCAGCAAGTGGGATTTCTAGAAGGGGAAGTTGAAACTAATTTGTTAGCAATGCCGTCTTTCCTAATTTTAATTTTTTTTTCTCCCAATGATCCAACAGCACCATTCGTTCGCCCCGTTTTGAGACGCCGCTAGACATGAGAATGTTAAGCGGGCAACGTTCTAACACGCTCGACCATCACAGCTCGAAAAAACGTTAAATTTAACAACAGTTAAATTTTATTGCCGAAGGGAGGTGGGGAGGGGAATATTAGATAGGGTAATAAATTTAATCTTGCCTCTTTTTCCTCCCTCTGGCAAAATTCCAGTCCTGACCCTGACTAGAACTGTATTATTTGGTGACATTGTTCTTACTGTTGTATTACAACAACCTATTGCGTTCTCAGGTACTCATTTTAAGGTCAAGCGAAGCTAGAAAGTGAATGTCAAACCACAGAACTCACCAAAGGCCAAGCCCACTAATTATATGTCTGGAGAAATTATGCGTGCCAGGATTAGACTAAATTCGTTCATGATAAGAAGCCAGGCTCTACATATTTAGCTACTCCCCACTCACACGATATTAACTTATGTGATCTCTCAAATAACGTTTCACGTTTTGAAAATTAATCAAATAATGTATGTATAGTTGTTTTTCTTGTAGACAATATAGGTTTCTTTCCAAACCAACTGTTCTTAAATAAATATAGGATATATAGCCGTAACATATATTGTGGAAGAAAGACTAATTAAGGTGGACAGTAAATGTAGCTAGGTGCAATCTATCTAGATGCCACTCCACGAAGATGAATGCCTCAATAGTAGGCAAATGACCATGTGGAAGGCTGCAAAGCAGATGGATGTATATAGATAGATAGATAGCAGACAATTAGATAGATTGCAGATAAAATCGAAAAGACGTAATAGAGCTGCATCCAGCTAACTGGAAGGAAATAGTCCAAAATTGACAGAGATGGAATAGGTTTGTAAAGATAGTAAAAGATCTACAAGGTCTGTATACCAAAAAAAATCAAATCTGGTGTGGTGCGCGCATCACACAACTTTTACTTACTAACCCTAGTACAGTATTAACAATAGTACAGTAACAATAGTACAGTATTGGAGTGTTTTTGCACATGGATTAAAATATCCCAGAAACTAAAAATCGGATCTGCATACTATAAGCTAGGGAAATGTTCAATATTTCATTATTTTTATAATGATCTATTATTTATAATTTACATTTCATATTATTAATTTCGCTTCTATCGTGTGGTCTAAAGTACAGGTTTTAGTTGTTTTGTTTTTTTAACTTATTTTTCTTGTTGCATATTTTATTTCTGTCCTGCTCTGATGTTTGAATTGGCGGTACGTTGTGAGGTTAACTGCTTACCTGAATGTTATATACTCAAGTCTTTATAGTTTAGATTTTCCCAATTATATGCTAATTTATTTATGTCTCTTTCTGTGCTATAGATTAATTTATTGTTATTACAAATATTAATATTTAATTAATGTGTTAGAGAGGAGAAAAAAAAGACTAATGTCGAAAACCATACGTTATGACCATATGGCAGGTCGAATGAACGAACTATTAACACTAAATTCACATCATTTATTTACGGATTTAGACAAGACATAGACAGATGAAGAAGCATTACCTTTTTTTTTTTGTGCAATTTTATCTACCAAATATCAATATAGTCTTGTATGAAATGAATTAGTGTAACAGAATATTTTATATTTATGAGAGCCAGAACACCTACCAGATGTCTGCTAGCTAATGTTGTAATCAACATAGAGATGAGATAGATCATTATCTGTGAGTGGTCTTCATGAATTAGAATGTGTATGTTGCAAAATTTTTATATATTCTAAATAAATACGTGTTCGTTTTCGACAATGATGACAAATTTTATGGAAGATATGGATCAAAATATCTCAGGAACAATAAGACCTGTATACTGTAAGCCAGAGAATTGTTCAGCATTTCATCCTCTTTCTAATAAGTTATTATTTATAATTTATATTTCATATTATTAATCTCTCATTGTTGTTTTTTTCACTTATATCTTATTTAGTGTGGTTTAAAGCATACGCCTTAGTTTTTTTTTCTTTTGATTTAAGAGTATCTAGGAAAATAAGTGAGCGCTTAAGTAAGAGAGTAGTGGAGGAAACAAGCAGAAGAGCAGTGATCGAATTTGTATAGTTTTAATTTTGAAGTAACACCAGATTTTATTTTAATTTGGATTTATATTCAGCTGTTTTTGAAAGATAGGCTGTCTAAGAAATTACATTTTCGCTTTTCTATGCAAAAGTAGTGGATGGAATGAGATGAAATTAATTTGGAACCATCTACGTACCAACCGACATAATCTCTTAAAAATCACTTCAATAGGATTTACGGTAGTAGTCGACAACTGACGTACTTTTTTTTTTATTTATGATGTTTACAACTGTACTATGAAAGAATACATTAAGTAAATGTGATAACAGAAAATAAAAACATGAAAACACCTGTTGAGAAACTACCAACTGGTAGCACTCTAAAAAAAAAAAATGTATTTAGAATACAAGATCTCGAGGCCATCTTCTTTTCAGACGCCTCGGAGGGTTATTAGAAATCGAAGAGGAAGTAAGGTTAGAAACGTGAGATTTCGGATGGTTCTGAAGTTTGTTACAGAAGGATAAGTATCTGGATTTGGCCGATTCGGAAACATAAGGAACATTAAGGTATTTATGGATGATTTTATTAGTGACAAAGTAAGGATCATTGAGGATTTTACAAAGGATTTTATGCGTGAGGAATTCGATGGCGTTGTGGACCCCCAAATCTCAACTCCGTATGTCTGGCATACTTAAAACGTAAAAAGCGAGTGAATTTTTTTTAAATTCTGATGAAAAAATATTTTATCTCCTGCACAAAAACAAGGCTCCCCTATCTTTGGCAGTGAGCAAACAATAATATTTTTTTTTTTTAAGTAGAATGAAATTACAAATAACCTTCCTGTCGATATTTTAGACCACGTTTAAAAAAAGAAATAAGTGAAACTGACTGAGGCCGAAAGGTGAGTGAATCAGCTTGGAAACCGGTCCGGGGAGCTCTCAATGACAAGACCCTTGCAGATTGTCCTCTCCTAACGGTTCTTAGAAAGCTCTCTACTTTATTTTGTGCTTTGCTGGAGATCAAGGTCCAAAATATAAGAGTTGATAAAAAAAAAAAAAAATAAAATAAAATAATAATTATCGGTTTGATTTTTCTGTAAGCGAGTGTTCATACAGAATTTTCGCTCTTTGGTTGTTAGCAATTGGTTCATTAATAGTTTTGTGTAAAAAAAAAAAAATGGTATTTACTATTTAAACAGCTGCTAAATATTTTAAAGGGTCAATAAAAAACTTTACAGATCTAACTTGATCTTCTTGATACAGCTTCTATGAAAGTAGAAGTCCAAAACAGTATGACAAAATTTCAATATTGCTAATATCATGTTTAAAGACTTTCAACTATACAACTGATTTCATATATTTATTTATGTATGTGTATGGTTATTTAGTTGTGTTTTTAATAAGGTTTCACAAAATTTGTATTTTTATAATACGAATAACTTTCATGCAACAAAAAAATAAAAAAAAACATTTGCCACTAAAGTCCTTTAAAGTACATTGGAAATCTATCAGACCGTTCATAAAATCATCTATCCATAAAAAAATCATCGCGTTTTTTTATTCATCAATTGAATCGTTGATAACTCAGCTGGTTCGTCGTCTTTTGGTGTCTAATTGTCGACTGGGCCCTGTAATAATGTATTAAAGCTAAAACATGAAATGTTTACCTAAAGAATTATTGATTAATAATAGAGTTTCAAGCTGAAAAAAAAAATGAAAGCATAATTGTTATTCTTGTGGCATTCAATAGGATCTTGTGGTGTACAGAATAGGCTAGGTTAAGAATATGAACCTCCTTGGCTTAAATTGGCAAGTTTTTAAACTCAGTGTAGAAATTATCGATGTAATTGGAAATCCATCAAACCGTTCCTAAACTCTTCGACAGAAAGGATGAATGGAATTTACCGTGTTCCTTTATTTAGCGATTGAATCATTTAAGTGACTATCCTCAGTGTTGTTATTTATCACTTAACTTTCTATCTATAATTATCTTTATTTTGAAACTCAACAATTCTGCAGTTAAATATTTCCAAATACATATATATTTTTAATTTTCATGTGTTCACAACCTTCCAATTTTCCAACAGAATCCAACATGACCTCTACATAAATCAATCCACATCGGTGCTGGACTCAATCAATTGATAAATTCCTTCGATGGAAAAGCGTTGAGTTTAAGAACTTTCTATGCATTGTAATGAAGTACTATTTCAAGACAGTAACAGTTATGTAGGGATGTGATTGGTCCAAAAGATCTAATCTGATAATTTTCTATTTGTTCACACGAGGGCATTATTTTTTTTTAATTCCTACTATTTTTTAAAAATTATTTCTTAAAATGCTGTTATTTAGCTTTAGTTTGGTCTAGGATTCCTTTTAGACTAAAGACTAACATGAAACTCCCATATTAGACTTAAAAGACAAGAACCGACTATTTGACCAATTATCAATACTACTCAATAGAATATCTAATCATAGAGAACAAATTAATAATATACAAGACCATATTAAAACCCGCCTAGACCTATGTTCTTGAACTATGGAGGTCAGCTAAATTTTCAAACATCGAATGCATCCAATCCTCCCAATTTAAAGTCCATCGTACAATAGTAAATGCTCCAATACAATAGTATGTTACAGATAAAACATTACATCATGATCTTAACATCTCTTATGTTCTTGAAGTTATTTCCATCTCGATTCTCAAATTTTCATCAGAACCTAATTCAACACCTAATTCCTTAGCACAATCCTTATCCAACCACCAGTTATCCGTATTCTCCAATTCTCCTCGAAGTTTGAAACGTAAAAAGCGTATGTGGCTTTATTGCCCTTTCTCAATCTCCATTGGAATCTAATGCCGGTGATGCGGGTGAGAAAGAAGCGCTGGGATCTCTTGGAGTCTTGCCTTATCCTCAACACTTGGCGAAAAGACTCGGAAATTCCTCAGCTGAATATAAATATTGTAAATACGTATGAATGTGTTTTTTATAATTTTATTTAATGTTGTCTCAAGTTTTACTTATTTTGTTTTATTCAGTTTTATTTTAATTTTATTTTGTTGTAATTTATCTATTGTTTTTGCTATTGTATATATGGTATGTATGAGTCTAACACAGTTCTGATACTGAATGCCTTTAATTGAGGCAAAATGTATTATTCCTCAATAAAATCAGATTTAAAAAAAAAAAAAAAACGGTTTTTGGATATGATATTACAGTCCTACAAGTTAATTTAACATAACTTAATCATCAGAAGCAATCTTTATTCATCTTGATATTTCTTATTCATTCCGTGATTTCTAAGGAGAGATTCAACATTTTCTCTACCGTGTAAATAATTTATAAAACAATACCGCAATTGTGAATCCCCACTTTCATAAAAAGGGGATTTCTCTCCCACTGTTTGCAGGGAAATGCAAACGAAGAGAGGCTTTCTCAAATAAAAATGACGGGATTCAGGATCCAGGGATGTCGACGCTAAATTTCCCTCAGGACTTGAAAGTCCCTACTGTCACTGTTCTCAGGTTGTGGAATTCTAATATTTCCAGAATAGGTAAAAAAAAAAAGTTATTTCGTGAAATATTTTAAATAAATTTTTCACAGCTTGAATGTATACAATGGCTTATTTTTCTTTATTATATTAACTAAATATTATTTTTAAGTTGTTATTATATAATTACATAAAGATTGAAGGAAGTAGTTAGCCGGCTGTTCTTCATATCATGGATGATAAATATTCAGGACGCAGTCTTTTTTATAAAAATGTTTTTAATTTTTTATTTATGCCAACATCTTTGGGTTGAAACGTTGGCATAAATAAAATATTTCTTACCTTGTCCCACTCCCACCTACTTCGGTTGGCTATTTACGTGAATTTTCGATTGAAGATTTTTAACAGAAAAATGACAATTGTT
This sequence comes from Nezara viridula, assembly GCA_928085145.1. Lineage (NCBI taxonomy): Eukaryota > Metazoa > Arthropoda > Insecta > Hemiptera > Pentatomidae > Nezara > Nezara viridula. The sequence goes on along the minus strand of OV725080.1, from coordinate 146,465,191 downwards.
TTGCACATATAATTAGATTTAAAAAAATTAGTGGGGACGGAGTTTTAGTTTTAGTTTTGAATTTCTAGTTTCGAATGTTCTATCTATGAAATATCTATCCGTTTTGATAGCCTATCGTCTGGGTAAAAATATTTATATTGAAATCTATTTTATCAGGTACTATATATAAGATAGATGCTGAGAGAAGTTATTATTATTATGTTGACAGTAGTATGCGCCGCCCTACGGTTGAATCTGGTCCCTCATCCAGTCCCCACCATATCTCTATGACCTTATTATTTCATTAACACGACACATTATTTCAAGTTTATAACTGAATATAAACCATTTTGTTTATTTTTAAAAAATATCCATTTTATATACGAATTTTACCGCTTTAATTCTATTGAAGTTCAAATTTGCGTTTTGAGGTGTTTTTTGTTTGTTTTTTTTAAATAAATATTCAATTATTTTTATATGATTTATACAGACCTTTTTTTATAAAATTATTAAATCGTATGTGAAATTATTAAATCCACATAAATTAAATTATTAAATCCACATTTAACTCTTAACTTCGTGAAGAGCGCATCTCATCGTAAACTACAACGTTTTTTATTTTCAAAAATTGTCGGAATTAGGGCGTTTTCAAGATGGAGATCGGCAAAACCCTTCTCTACATCCGGTTTAGCAAGTAAAAAATAAACTATATGTACTGAAGTAAGACTACCAATAATTCATCAACCATATTCATACTTTTTATTTCCCTTTCAAAATAAACTTCACGAACAGAACAACAGACTGATAAACGATATGGCTGTGGATAATATCCCCATTAGGAGGCGAATAAAAGAGAGCTGGATGAGAGATCGCCTCTCCTGGAGGTCTGTACGATTCTTCTTCATGCCTAACATTCCATAATTACCATTTTCTCCATTGCATTTACTATATATATATATACACTTTTTTGCGACAGATGCGTATAAAAGGAAAAATCAAAGAAAAAATTGTTAAAATTAGCGAAGCTTGATTAATGATGATGTTTAATGATATTAATTTATAAAATAACCGAAATAATTTTAAATTGAAAAATCAACTATTTTTGAATTTCAACTTAAAACTTTAACTGTAATTTATTTCTAAATAAAATCGATATTAGTAACTTTTCAGTGCGTCTTTATTGCACTTGGTTTCAATTTAAATGTTTTATCTGTTGTAATTTTGTTAAAATTAGCTGTATTGGAACAAGTATAAAAAAAAAAAACGTCAGCTGTACGCGTAGTATTATTTTTCCCTTCCAGGTGCATGCGGTTTTATACACGTTTGAGATTTTAAAACGGAAAAAAAACTATTGCGCATGCGACTACGAGCTTTGTGGTAGTCAAATACTCATATTGTATACAATTAATTGTATTTTGTTTAAATGTTTACTATAAAATAAAAATTAAGAAACCACTGTATCTCTGTAAGAAATAGTCAATATTATTTTACATTGATATTTCCTCCAATATATATTTTTGCTTACCGATGTACTGTAATGATATTTGCATAGGTAATTTCGCTTTCTGGTATTTGGCGGTAGAGACCTAACCTAACTCTATATGTTTTTATTCAATCACTGTTATAGAGATAAAATTTCTCGGTCGGTGGAAAAAATAAATAAAAAATTACATATGATGTCAAAATATATATATTATTAATTATTATCTATTATATTGAACTTAATAAAAGGTTTCATAACAGAATTTCTTCCGGTATTATACCCCTAGTAGATGCAGCTCAAATGGAATGATTCCTAACGTTTTTCACAGCTTTCTTGATCATCTCAACCTTCTTGTTTTTATATCCTGAGATTTTCTTCAATTAATTCCCATTTATCTTTCGTTTTCCTAAGGAGTATAATCAACATAAGATTCCTGAGAAATCAAACAGTTCTTTTGTTTCTGGAAAAATAAAATATTTTAAACGAGTAAATATGAATTGTATGAACATAAAAAGTGATATTGAATGGAAAGTTTTACATTCTAAATGGAGAAATTTTCCATCGAACTACATTCGCAAATTTCAATTCTTTCGCTTCAACTTTCATAATTTTTTTTTAATTTCTTAATGACATTTACAACTGTATTAAATAAATACATCAAGTAAATTGGACATAATAGATATAATGACATGAATACACTTGCTGAGTAACTACCCAATGGTAGCACTCTAATGATATGACTACATTAGGAGATCACGGGTCCATCTTCTACTTTCATAATAAAGTACATTTTATTAATATTACGATAACCACAACATATATGGGAAATTCAATCACTGTTGAATAGAACATGAAATCAAATATTTCCAAGCAATTAAAATTTCCATCTAATTAGAATTTTTATAGCAACTTTGTTTTTTTTTTCTACATATATTCTTTGATATTTCAAATATTTAGTTATGAAGAGTTTAATGGTTATAGCTATAATTATTAAGATTTTTCTTTAGTAAATTATTCCAAGAAGCATCCATCTATTAATTTAAATGTAATTTGGAATATAATCACAAATGTTTTCTGACATGCAGTATAATGGTATAGGATGGATATAAGGCTTTTAGCAATTTTAAAATTGTTTCTGAGGACGAGTTGTCTGTCACAGACAAGAGGTACATTGACCAGAAAATGTGATGATAAATGATTGACCATTTATAAATTTCAGGTCAGGTGTTAACTAAGTATAGTAACTACAGGAGAGTAGATCTCTCAACCAGCTTATTTTTACTCGCTTTCTAATGGGTATGCCAGGCGCATATCGTCAATCAGTATGTAGTTAATATTAGTCGATAGTTGGTTTATGTAAGTTGGTATGTAGAGTTTTATAAAGAATACTATACTACCTCAGTGACCTCTTCTGATCACGCTATCTGTTTTTTATTTCTAATAACCTTTAATCGGTTTCATTATTAAAAAAAATAATGCTTTCTCGGCAAAACACGTCAAACACGTTGTATACGACATATTCGATTGCAATAGCGAATCTGTGCGGAGTGATGCAATGTTGTGAAGGAATTGATTTAATATTGAAATTCGATCCATGACAAATGACGACCTAGTTAAACTGTTATATAAGCAATCTAGCAGACTCCCGATCAAACCGATACAAATGATTCACCAATAATAACAATAATGCCTGACAAAGGGAAGCTACGAACTTGGTTTCAACGATTTCAATGAAACTTTTTTGGTGATTCTAGGTCGAAAAATATTAAACTTATGTCCGAGGATTGTTGATAATGTCCCCAGGAGCAGGTAGTTCTTTGAAGGGAAAACTTCTTTGGGCGCGTTTTGCACTTTTTTTTGTGGACAGTGAATTAGGTTGAGCCATCAAATCTCTGAAGTGTTAACGCTCGTGTAAAGTCGGCTAGAGTCGACTAATTGAAATGTTTTTACATATGTATTAAAATATTTCAAAAAAACTGAAAATCTAAACTGCGTATTGTTAAACCTACATAGAGAAAAATATTCAACATTTTGTCGTCTTTGTAATGAGCTATTATTCAAAATTGTATCTTAACGCGAAGCGTGTTAGAGAGGAGAAAAGGAAAAAAGTAATGTCAAAAACCAAATAATATCGAGTTTTATGGAAGATATGCATTGAAATATCTCAGGAACTAAAAATAAAAGTTGCATACTATAAACCAGGGAATTGTTCAGCATTTCACCCTCTTTGTAATGAGCTAATATTTATAATTTATATTTCGTATTATTAATGATATGAAATATAAATGTTGATGTTTTCATTCCTATCGTGTTGTCTAAAGCACTCACCTCAGTTGCTGTTTTTTATACTAATATTTCCTGTTTTTGCTCTCCAATTTTCGTCTAGGTCAGAGCTATTAATTTATAATAAATTTGAATTCGTTCAATACAATCAGCAATATGTTTTTTTATTTTATAAAAAATTGAAGGATATATTATAATTAAGAAATTCAAGCAGAACAAAGGCAGAAAACAGCAATATTTATAACAATGGAGGAGGGGAACTCCTCAACATCTTACACAGTATTTATATTACATAAGGTGAAATTTAACAATAAATTTGTGAGTAAAAAATACTTAAAACTTTAAAATTTCCAAAAAAGTCCGTAAAAATTATTTTTTGTGATACAGTTGCGTTAATTGAAGAAATCAATTTTTGTTTCCATCTTGATGGTATTTTTTAAAAATTCAGTAATATTATTCTCCAATTCCACTTCATTCCGTTTTGGTTAATATGCATAACATTCAGTCAAAATGTGTCTGACTGTTAAATTAACTCCGCAACAGAGACACTGAGGGGGTATCCCCTTTGTCAATTAGGTGCTCATGAGCTAGCCGTGAGTGACCGATTCGAATCCTTGTCAGGATGGTTGGTTCCTTCTCTTCGGTTCAACTAGAGGTCCGCTCGACTTAGAACTAAAGAGGGCTCGATCATTCTCAACTTATTGTCATGCCAAAGACCCTGCCATTTTTTCAGAACCTTTCTCCTTACCAAACCTACTACCTCCTTTGTAAAAGTAATATATATATACGTGTGTGTGTGTGCTAAAACTATATTACATATTTTTTCACTTCTTCTAGTTGGGAAGAAACTTCGAACATGGGTTTAATATTTTTCAAACTAGCATCACCAAAAATAAAATCGATTGAAATCGGTAACCCCTTGTCCGTAACCTCCTAGTGGAGGTTCTAATTCTAAACCATTGTAATTTTCACTCAGAATCTCAGAGCTTACAAGATTTTAGAGACTTCCTATCGATATCAACAGACAAATGTAAGACAGTTGCTAAAAATCGATGTTGGAAATACCAGACTGTAACTGAGACGAGAGACGAAGAGCTGGAATGGAGTTCTGAGAAGCTGATCTGGATGTCATTGCCGCCGCAGGGTAAGCAGAACATGAAGCCATCTTCGAGGTCGCCATCGGACGATCCGGCGGATAGTCAACTTCATAATAGTCAACGTGAACTCTACATAAATTTTTATGATGAATTCAGTATTTAATTTGGTAATAACTCAAAAAGTACACATTTTTAAAGTATAATGCCAATATTTATTACAAAGCTTTCATAACCCTTACAAAATAAAAAAAAAAATCATAGAATTGCTTAGAATTATCTCCAAAATGAATGAATTCGTAACCGCCGGAAGAGTCTGTTTAAATATTTTTTTTAAGGAGGGAAAAATTTGGGATTTGTATTTCGCAATTCGATAAACCCACAATTACCAATTTTTCACTGGAATTGAAACATACAATTTTTTTGCGTTAAAATTTCAATGCAGTTCAATGCAATTGTCCATTCAAACCGATTCTTATCCGGCTTTCAAACCATATTGTCCTGACGATGACCCACACGTTTAGGTCGAAACTTCGACTAACTCAATAAAGAAATGTTCGACTGCACATCTTGACAATTTTTTCATCCTTGTAATTTAAAAAGTCAACTATATACCCATCTCTCTTTTTATAGGTACTTATTATGAAATCTTGAAGTTAACGATTAAATAAAAGAATTGCCGTTTTCTCGTGGAGGGTGGAGCCTCACGACAGGGACCTTATCGTAAAAACATATATAATATTTTTATAATGTTATATAAAATTTTAGTTAAATATATATATATATATATATATTTTTTTTTTTTTTTTAATTCATAATAACTAATTAAATGATATTTTTACTGCAAATAGTACATTAATTTGTATTTGTCGGATGAGATTATTTTTTTTAAATAATAATTTATTATTTTCCATTATCTTAGATGCCCCATGATCTATCAGAGATCTATCAAAGCACCAAATTATTAGTGCATTGAATGCCTAACCGATGGCTCCCGAATATAAAACCTGACAATACCAGTAAATATTTATTTAAGATATAATTATAAAATGACAGTTGTAGTGTTTTAAAGTTTATTTTTGTCAAATCTCAAGAGACGTATCACAATAAAAAAAATTGTTTTCCAACTTTTCTCTGTAAGTCAGTGTATTAACCTAAACAGTGGTAACTAGTTATTCGAATATTCCTTCTTAAAATTCATTGACAGACGAAGGAAGAATTTATTTCAGTAATATTTTCCCCTTACAGGGTGTAAACGAAACTCAGCCTCTCCGCTTTTCCAATTTAAGGGAATGAAATTGTTTTCATAAGGAAAAATATGGCCAATTCATCTCAGATTTAATTTTATTCAGATCAAGAAAAATACCGTAAGAGAAAAAAAAAAGTAAATTTTTAATTAAAAGTAAATCGAGGAAGTATGTTGGATATAAAAAAAAAATATTGTATTCTACGAAGATTTTTTTCGGTATCAAACATATTATTCTAGACACCATCACCCTTTACCTCTCTCTATTAAAATTTTATTTCTTATTAAACTTGAAAATAAAAATTATCATTTCACCAACTAGACATTTAAAGATTACTTTTGTTCTCCAATGCATAGGCTTATTGCCAAAAAATAAATATAAGTAGAAAAATAAGCATCAAAATACCGAACTGCATTTTTGGAACTGTTCAGTTGGCTCTGAAGCGCTTATATATATAGTAAATATTGATGTTAAAAAAATTAAAAACTATTCATAATTTTGAAAGTACTAATGATATAGAAACAATTTACAGAAACTTTTTTTTACATTCTAATACTTGAAATAGAGATAAACATAAACTTCTAAACAAGATTTTAAAAATAAATATTGAAAATCTACTTGTTATAATAAGAAAAAATCCAATTTTATTTGTTTAACAAAAATAATAATCCATTAAGGATTGGAGGAATTTCACGGGTGAAGAAGTTTACTTTGGGTTTATCGTTATAGGATTTAAAATTTTAAAAGCCTTTTAGCCGGAGGTGGTTCCTAGCGATCAGATGGTCTTGCTCCAAAATGGCTATATTCTTCCGTTTTCTCTCTCTTTTATGACCTCAATCTCGTTTAAGTCTACACTGTAGAGCTCAGGAACATTTAGCACAATATTAATATTTAGCTCGATGAATTTCAAAAATGTTTTTTGGATATATTTTATTTATTTACTGTGTTTTGCTCTATCGGATAGGACAACTCTTAGTGTTGCACAAAATCGCTCTTGGTCTTGCAAAGTACAAGACCAACAATTGTTGCAAGACCAAAACTGATAAAAAAAAAGTAAAAAAGCTTTTTTTGTGAATAAAAATGAAGGCAAAATAGTTATTAACACTAGACAATTTAAGTTACTACTTGTAAAGAATTGGTAGAACCAATATACTTTTGTAACTGAATGAGTGATCAAGAATTGAGTGAGTTATTGTCTCGAAATCCGAACGATGGCTCTGCTGATGACTCAAATGGCGAAATCAATAAATATTATCATGGGTGATAAATATTCAGAATGCAGTCATTATAAAGTTTTTATTAGTACCGACGTTTCAAACCAAATATGTGGGTCATCATCAGGGCTTGCTTCGAGCACTGGAGGTATTTAAGGCTCGAATGTGTAAGTGTAATGTGTAATGTGTAAGACTCATTCTGGTAAAGTCGGCTCGAGTTCACTAAGTGAAGTGTTTTTGCATATGGATTTAAATATCTCGAAAACTAAAAATCGGAGATGCATACTGTAAGCTAGAAAAATGATCAGCATTTCATATTCTTTGTAATGAGCTATTACAGTAGTTTATACACAACTATAATTATATAAATTATAAATGTTATTGCTTTGTGAATATTTTCACTTCTATCGTGTGATCTAAACCACCTTAGTTTTTTTTATCTTATATCTATTCCCGATATCACTATTATTTAATTTATTTATACTCTCTGTAAATTATAAATGTGCTCTTATATCACTTTTATAACGTAAGATAAAATAAAACAATAAATGGGGAAAAAAAAAAAAACGTTCCCGTAAGTGTGTCGGTTCTCTTTGTTATAAGCAGGAATATTAAACTTAAACCAAATTATTCTAAAAATCATGCAAGATAGAAAAAATACGTAGACACTGTGATGAATTTTTTGAAAATAACAAGATTTTTCTACTGAGTGTAAAAAATCATTATGTAAAAGAGCATTGTAAAATTAAATAAATAAGTTTATATTTATTTCCATTTTTCTTCATAGAAGTCAATAGGATTTTGGTTGATTTATTCGTATGGTTTTTGCCATTCCACCTGGTTTATTGGCTACAATGGAGGCATTCATTATTTTGAAGAGGTGTCATCTTAAACCTCCTTGCCTTCATATCATGAGATATCGATTTACCACTTCCTTTACATTATTTTAACCTAATTTAAAAATAAAAATAAGGCCATTCTTTCATGATGAAATGAATTTGTACCCTCTTCTTTTTTTCTTTTTTTTTTTGTCTCAAATTAATTTTTAACTTTATTTTTAATTGATATATATTCATTGCAATAAATATTTTTTTCTGGTAGAGTGTTTCTCAATGTTTAAACTAATAACCAACAATCTTAATGCTGGCTGGATAACAGTGATTCCTAGAATTTAGGTTTTCCCCTCAAGTAAGGAAAATTCCGCAGTAACAGCCGAAGGCAGTAAGGAGCAATAAAGTGGCCCTTGAAGGGATACGCTACAAATCTCTGAAGAGCAGCTAGCTATAAAAGAGAGTAAGGCTTGAGAGACACTGTAGCAACTAGTCTTTTGTTAACCGCCTCGAAGTCGCTACAGATAATACGAGTGTATCAACAAATCAGCTGGTTATAGAAGTTATATGATACAAATGGCAAATATAGAAAAAAATGGCCACGAATTTGGTGGGATTTATAACAAGAACTATAAAAGTATGCAAAAAGAAAAGTTTAGTTTATTTATAACTAGTAGGCCCGTGCGAAAAATTCGCACAGCATATTGTTAAGTGATGAAATGCGAAATTAATAAGAAATTAAAATAATGCAACGTATCATAAGATAAAGAAATCAATTGCTAGTTTATCGATAAAAGATATCTACAAAGGAAACAAAAATTAATTTAGAAACTTTATTAATATTTGGAACCAACATGTTTACAAATTTCAATTAGCACACTCATTGTGCTATTCATTCTTTGATAAAAATTGTCCGATTTTGATGATTTTTTTTTTGGGGCTTTTGTAGAAAATTTATTAATCTTTTATATAATCATGGGCATAACCCAAGGAAAAGTATTTGAATGACGATACAAGATGAAAGCAAATGGGTATTGACGAGTTTTTAGTACCTAATTAAATAAACAAAGTTTAAACAAAGGAAACAAAAATTAATTTAGAAACTTTATTAATATTTGGAACCAACATGTTTACAAATTTCAATTAGCTGTATCTTTGATAAAAATTGTCCGATTTTGATGATTTTTATTTTTTCCTTTTGTAGATAATTTAGTAATCTTTTATATAATCATGGGCATAACCCAGAGAAAAGCATTTGAACGACGATCCAAGATGAAAGCAAATGGGTATTTACGAGTTTTTAGTACCTAATTAAATAAACAAAGTTTGACGACCTCCAGATTGAAAACGTCCCAATTTCGAGAGTATTGGTAAATAAAATAGTTATAGGTGATGAAGAGATGAAGCTATTCACGAAGTTTCAGGCGGATGTTAATATTTTGGTATACCACGGATTATTATATTTTACGAAAGTAACTGTCTATAAAAAATTCAAACATTTTTTCAAAAACAAATATACGTCTGTAAGTAGGGATAAATAAAATATAGCGATTTTAGCTTCTGCCTGAAATGTGTAATATATAAAAAAAAAATAATGAAAGACCTGGTATTAATCCGGTGTTGCAACATGTCAACCATTTCCACGCAGCAGAGGAAACACTCCCTGTTAACATTTTTTTTTCTTCTTTTTATCGTACACATGTGACATCCTGGGTTTGTATTTTTTTAAAAACGTTTCTCTTATTTTTTATTTTTATTTGACTTTTTAAGTCACGTATGTCCCACTTCTCTTCCACGGAGGCTCGCTCTCATTTATCAGCCAAAGAACAACACCAACATTAATCACTCCGAAATGTATTTACCAATCAGCTTGTATCGATACTATACATAGATAGTATAATAAATAACAGCATAGATACATAAATTACAAAGGTTATGCGTTTACTTTATCTTATTCACAGTATTAGTCAAACAGCTTTCTCTCAAAACTTACCTTTAAAACATGTTCTCTTCTTGTGAGGCATTCTAGTACAAAATCATAATATAATTTTATCTTTAGATAAGTTATACTCTATATGATGATTGAATTGCTGAATAAATGCTGAAATTAAAATATGTGTAGAAATCAAAGAGAGAGTTCTTAAGGAAAAAGTACAAATATATATACAATACTAGCTGACCCGGCCACGGGGTGCTGTGGCTCATTCTGGTTAAATAGGACTGGAAAGTTCAGTACCAAGTGTGTTAACCAGTGTATGTGAGATTGTTATTTACCAGCTTTCTTTTGTGTTTATTATTGTTTCATGTTTTTCGTTCTTGTTCATTATGCCTTAGTTTCGTTCGTTTTGTTGTTTTTATGTACATTTTTAGTTTTTGTGTTTTTATTTTAAAGTGTAAATAGACTTGAACTTTGTAGGTTAGGTTGAACTTGTGTTGTATAGTGCAAAGCGACTTAGTCTTGATTTGCCTTGCGGTGCTTGCTAGTTATAAGGTAAGTACTGCTATATAAAAGTTTCCTTTAGACGCACAAAGACATTTTGAAACGAAAACGTAATTATAGTGGAAGGTTATACAGGTTAGTGAAATTTTCTACTTTAATAAGACTATTACCGTTGTATTGTTTATTAAACCAGTGAGATGGAAGATTCGGAATCTCCTACCAACCTTACCCGTACTGCTAAAAGAGCTCGAAATGGTTCTCCAGACGTTAGTAAAAATGCAAAAGATGGCAAAGCAAATACGCTAGTTAGTGATGCTAGACGAATCCAGGAGAGTCTCCGGGCTTATTTAAAGCGGAACGATAAAAAATCCGTTGGGTCAATTCGTAATCATATTAGCAACAAAATACAATGTCTTGTTGATATGATAGAAACCCTTGAAGACGGAAGAAAAGATGGAAGTGTTTCATCTTTTGTAGAAAAGGCGATTAACGAGACACTTCTGTCACAGAAGGTACGTGATATGCTTACACAAATTATAATTGAGGCCTCTGTGCCGAAAGTAATTGAGGCTCTTTCAGCTACGAGTAATATATCTCAGCTTAAGCACATTTATCCTGGGTCCTCTAGAGAGCTGCAATCTACAGCTAGTGAACCTATTGGAGAGAGCTCCAGAGAGGTAGAGCAACAAATGCCAAGAGGAGATATTGACCAAGCTTTGTCTTTGGCAAACACAAGGCCTTTCGAGACAGTGGTGAGTAAACGAAATAAGAGAAAAGCAAAAGCAGCTGCTAAAAGTGAAGATGATAGCTCGAAGGAACCGAAATCAAATGAGAAGAAACCTAAAAGTATGGCAGAGATTGTAAAATCACTGCCAAAGAAACCCACTCAGACTCTGAGACCAACTTACATCACCATAAGTGGGACTGGAAAGAGTCCTGTTGATATTATAAATGGGCTACCGTCACCAAAAGAAATAGGTGTAAATGCTGCAATAGTCCGTGCGACCAAGGCAGGTTCTGTCTTGGTTCGTATGGACGACATCAATGATGCCACGAAAGTGATTGGATGGCAGGGATTGCGGGACCATGGCCTGCAAGCCAAGTTAGCTCTGAAGAAAAAACCCAGGCTGGAAATAAGGGGTGTTCCTCACACATGGAATTCAGCTGAGTTGGCAAGATTTTTATGGGAACGATTACCCGAGAAGTCGGGCCCCACTCCGCTGATCATGGATGACCTGCGGCCACTATTCTCTTCAGTGGCCAGAAACGGGTTTACTAAAAATTGGGTACTAGAGGTGCATCCAACAGTCAGGTTCTTGCTTCTCGAAATAGGAAGCCTAGACGGAGGATGGTGGACCATAACCTTTAAAGATTACGTCGATGCTCCTCGATGCAGTAGATGTCAGGGCTACGGTCACACCAAGGCCACGTGCACAGTAGATGCAGTAGTCTGCATTTGGTGTTCAGCTAGTGGCCATGTAATTAAAGAGTGTCCAAAGAAAAGAGAACAGGCTAGCCCAACCTGCATAAATTGTGCGAGGGCAAATGCTCCCGTTGTTCAAAGAAAACACAAGGCGGGTAGCAGGGAATGCCCTGTGCATCTACAGTGGGCCAAAGAGGTAGCTAAAAGAACCTTCTATGAGTAAGCTTACCATCTTCCAGCTCAACATGGGCCGCCGACACATTGTGGCAGATGAACTTCGTGTTCTCTCCCAACGATACGACATAATGGCGGTCCAAGAACCGAGCTGCCGTGGGAACATAGTCACGGGGTTTGGCCTTACATCGAGGGTTATCGCCTTGAGCAGTGGAGAGAGGAGGCCCAGGGCTGCTATAGTGGTTAATAACCCAAACCTCGATGTGATGGATCTGAGGCAACATACTATGGCGGATTCCGTCGCTTGCTATTTCAAGTGGGGTAATGTAGCTTTTACGTTAGTATCAGCCTACCTACCTGATAGCAACGATATTGACGAAGACATATCCGCTATGGAGATGATCACGGCTACCACCAGAAATGTGATCATATGCTCAGATACCAACTCCTGGAACACGGTCTGGGGATCCAATCAAACGAATAGAAGAGGCGCAAAGCTAGGCGAATTTATTTCGCGGAACCAGTTAGTAGTATTAAACAATCCCTCTGCTACCCCTACGTTCTCTAGCGCTAGGGGGCAGAGTTGGATTGACGTTACACTTGCAACGCCATTAATAGCCAATCGCATCGTTGATTGGACCCTCCGATCTGAGACGAGTTCCGACCACCAAGCGATATCCTTCAGGCTGGTGGAAAATTCAGAAAGTTCCCACGGTACTGCCAAGGGTTATCTAACCCGAAGGGCAGATTGGAATGCCTTCCGGTCGACGCTGGAGGGAAAATTGGTAGATGATGAATGGGATAAAGCGGAAATAGAACAGACTGATGACCTGGATTACAGGGTGTCTAGGATCACTAATATTGTCTGTGATGCCGCTGAGGAATCCCTTCAGCACCGGAAGGCGAAAGCTCGACCTGTTCCATGGTGGACGCCGGCCTTAACAAACCTTAAGAGAGAGCTCTACAAGGCACGGCGGTTGTATCAGAGGTGTAGTTGCGACGAGAGGCGCTCTACACTCCGTGATCAGTACAAGTCCAAGGCCCGGGTGTACCGAAACGAGGTGCGTTCACAGAAGAAAAAGTCCTGGGATGAGTTCATTGTTGAAGAGTCCACGAAGAATCCCTGGGGTATTCCTTATAGGGTAGCCATGGGGAAGTTTAGTACGCAGCAAACATTGGCAGCCCTCAAGCACGGAGACGTTCAGGCAACCAACTTCGAGGAGGCAGCCGAAATCTTCATTGCGAGGACGTACCCCAGGGATGATCCGTCTCAAGACAGCGATGAGGAAAACTTCGTGAGACGCACCACGGCATACCCACCGGATACGGACTTGTGCCCACGATGGGACATATATGATCTCCGTATTGCTGTGGATAAGCAGAAAATCGGTCGTGCTCCAGGACTCGATGCTATAGATGCGGCGATCCTAAAGAGTAGTATTCCCTACATTGATGAGAGACTTTTGGGAATATATAATGATTGTCTGGAGAGGGGATACTTTCCCAAAACCTGGAAGATCGCCGATTTGAGACTCCTCTACAAGGGAGGGAATAGGGATAAACAGCTCCCCAAGTCCTATAGACCAATATGCCTCCTCCCTGTGATGAGCAAGGTCCTGGAGAACCTTATCATGACCAGTCTAGCACCAGTTCTTGCCAGAGCAAGTCATCCACGGCAATACGGCTCCACTAAGGGGAAGGGAACCGCTGATGCCCTGCTGAGAGTACGTGAAGACGTTGAACTGAGGACGGAGCGGTATGTCATGTTGATGCTATTCGACATATCCTCCGCCTTCGACAGCGTCTGGTGGCCTCTTGTGCTCCAGCAGCTGCAGAAATATGATGCTCCCAGTAACTTATATGCCTTGATAAGAAGCTACTTACAGGATAGACGTGTTAAGGTTCGTGGCAGTTCTTATGAGACTGAAGCTTTCATAGAGAGGGGATGTCCTCAAGGATCGGTACTTGGTCCAGCTTTATGGAAGCTCGTTTTTGATGAGTTATTGGGAGTGTTAGAAGAACAGCGGTTCCCTGCCACTGGATACGTTGACGATTTGGCAGTAGTGGTGGCCTCCAATAGCATAGCCGGCTTAAGACAAGAAGCGGAACGATGCGCCAACTTGGTCGGAGAATGGTGCGAGAGGAAAAAGTTATCAATGGCCGCTTCAAAGACTCATACAATTGTCATGAAAGGGAAAACTGACAGGGCTCACCCTATTAACATAACGGTTCAAGGTTCGAGAATACGTCCAAGTGAGGTGGTCACTTATCTAGGCGTAAAATTTGGGAAAAAATTCAGCGTTACCCCTCACTTGGACTATCTTAAAAACAGGGTGGCCCTATCTTTGAACGGTCTCAGTCGGGTTGGGGGCGCTTTCTGGGGCCTCAGATACCCAGCAACCTTAACAATTTATAAGGGAGTGATTCTGGGTATCATGAGGTACGCGTCTCCCGCCTGGAACCAGAACCTCTCGCACCGACAGAAGAGTAAGTTGGCGACAATACAGCGAACGGCATTGTTGCGGGTCACCAGGTCGTATCGAAGCGTATCCCATGAGGCGGTGCAGGTATTAGCAGGAGGGGTACCTCTCGACCTTCTCCTGCGAGAAGATATGATGAGGCACATATTTAAGAAAAACGGCTCAGCAGGTCTACCGGAACATCTTAAGGTGAGAATTGACGAGAATCCTTGCAAATGGAAAAACATTATACGGGACGACACATTGGAGGAATGGAACCGGCGATGGGTGATAACCCCCAAAGGATCTACCTTGAGGAAGTACTTCCCCACCGTCCGGTCACGTTTAAAAGCAAGGTGGATCGTCCCAGACTATTGGATCTCGCAATTTCTCACAGGCCATGGGGGCTTTCGAGCAAAGCTTCATTGCCATGGGATGGACATCGACCCCCTATGCCCTAGCTGCGGTGTTCCGGAGACTGCTGAGCACATCATAGTGGACTGCACCGCCTTTGAAGAACTAAGGGCTAAGTTACTGAGGGAAACCGGTCTCTACATTCTCACAGAGAACGATTTTCCTCAGTTAGTCACTGCGGAAAACTACCCGTACTACAAAGATTTTGTGTACGGGTGGAAAGTCGCGGTGGGGCCAGCCCATTTTAATTTAAGAAGAGGAGGAAGAGGTACTATACCATTGGCGTGAAACGGATGAGGAAAGCACCCACGAAGAAAGAGGAAAAAATGAAGAAAGAGCAGAAGAGCGAGATTCATTTGCAGCAGTGAGATGTTGAGCTGACCTGCCTAACATCTTACTATTGCAGACACCCGTATTGCCTACTAGGCACGGCAGGGTTGATAAATAAATAATTCTGGTTAAATAAAAAAATAAGTAGAAAAGAAATTAGATGTTTATAATATATTACATGTAACAATACTTTTGAATATGCGATATTCTTTATTGTTCCATTCTTTGTATAAATTTAGAGATTGCGTGGTTTTCCAACTCTAGAATTTACAACATATAATTGTCTATATAAGAAGCAATCGGTCTCTAAATCTCCCACGAAAAATTACTAAATGTTTAAAGCATTATATCTATGTACCAAATCGTCCGATTTTAGTGATTTTTTTTTTCATTTGCAGATAATCAAAAAAGCTTTCAAATAATAATGGGTACAATCAAACAAAAATTGGGTACTTTTTTGGGTTATTCGCAAATATAATTTTCAACCCATCGTAACTTTTTTTTCATACTCTTTTCGGGGAAGGATGTTATATACATCGTTATATACATCGTTACAGCCGTTTAGGCGCTACAGTCTATAGTGACACAGGTTTTTGGGCCGTCATTCCGAAACGAAAGACCGGAGGGTGATTAAATGTATATAAAACACTCCTGAATGCGATCGAAACGTCATGTTAATATTTCAAATCGATCGGTAAAGCATTTTCGGAGATTAGCGGTTTTGAACAAACGAACATTAACGTTTTTATTAATATAGATGAGAATCAGTTGATGCCATTAATATCATAATTAAAGTTCTAATCTTTAGTATTATGACAGCCGGTAACTTTATTTATTACTATTCATTACTTAAATTGATTGGATCATTATAGCAGCATCTAAGAACATATTCAGATAGGTCGTAGTGAGTAAGGTTTAATAAATTCTTTATTGAGAAATATTAAATTCTGTCACACCCAAGGACACTAGTAATAGTGCTATGATAACTTATTTACCCTCTGTCTACAATAAATAGAAATTAATTAAAAACAGCAAAATAATAATACCAAAAGTACATGTATGTAAACAAAAAGTAACTAAACTAATCAAAAGAACAACTTTAATACACACATACTTTTATACAATATTTTAAAAAATCCTTCATTCGTGGAAGGAATGACAGAACTGTAGGAGATCACTGCGCTTCTCACTCAGCCGCATTACTGGTATTAAGGGCCAGTGATGTATTAGCAGAGGCTTTATAACCACATGTAGGTGGTTTGTAAATCTCTCAATTGAAACTCCAATACATACTTATTTACGAAAGGTCTCTTGGCCACTGCTCTTCAACCTCCGAGGAGGATTGCAGGGACGCGTGGACCTAGGTAGAGATTGTGCAAGTGGATTTTGATGATATGTAAGATTCTGATGGAATTTGGAAAATATTTTATAATGCTAAAAAAGTCTTTAATAGATATCTTAAAAATTATATGAGCATAGTTTTTGGCATTTGGTGTTTAATCAATTTCCTTACCCAGCCATTTTACAAGGTATAGATATTAATATATGTTTGAGCATCAGTTTTTTTTTCTGATCTCTTTTAATCAGCTGTTTAATATATACTTCGTCTACTGCATTTATGGAACCTCTTGTTGCCTTGAGTATGTATTTTAACGACTTAATGAGATGTCTCTCGTAGATGTTCCTTTTTTTTTAAATAAAAATTTCTTTAGGCGCCTTTTACACTTTTTTGTGGAGAATGAATTAGATTGAGCCGTCAGATTCTTGATGTGTAACGCTCGGATAAAGTCAGCTGGAGTATTCTAATTGAAATATTTTTGCATATGGATTAATATATCTCAAAAACGAAGAAAAGGACTTGCATATTGTAAGGGAGGGAATTGTTCAGCATTTCATCTTTTTTATAATAGATATTATTTATAATTTGTATTTCATATTGTTAATCTCGTCTTGTCGATGTTTTCACTTCGATCGTGTTGTCTAAAGCACACAGCTAGTTAAGAAAAAATTGTTTCTTGTTGCATATGATTTTGTTATTTATATTCTGCAGATGCTTGGTTTGGTGGTAAGTTGGCAGGTAAACTGTTCACCTGAATCTGGTAGACTCAAGGTTTTATAGTTTGGATTTTCCTATTTATATCCTAGTTAATTTATGCCTCTTTCTGAGCTATAGATTAATTTATAGCTATTACAAATAATAATATTTTGAAATAAAATAAAAAAAAGTTTCCAATAGATATCTGCATGAAAAGAGTTTTGCATAGTGAGAGCTGTTGGCTGTGCGAATAGGCGGGAAGTGGAAGAACGGATGTAATAGCTCTATTTACCAATAAGAGGCTAAATATGAACTAGGGCCACTTGGGGTATCTTGGGCCAATTCTATCCCATCAGGGCCTCTTAGCTTAGCAGTTCCAATCCTTGCGCAATTCCCAATGCTTCGTCAATAACAAGCTCCCAGTTATGTAACACATTTAACATAGCTTCATATAAGTTTTAACTCCGTCTAAAATTAGTTTTTGACGAAAACAAGTTAATTGCGTACTTTCCATTCTCTTTGAGGGGGGGGGAGGGAGGAGCGATGTACAAAAATAAATAAAGAACAGCCGTATTTTTTTTTATATTATGTGTAAAAACTCAACTTAATTATTGTGAATCGAATGGAGGACAGCTTAATTTTTATAACATTTCCAGATAAAGATAATTAATGTTAAAAAAATGAAAAATAATTTTGATCTCTTAGTTTTCACAACGTTAAAATAAAAATAAGTTTTTATAAGTAGTTATTTAAAAATATCTATAAAACATTGTCTACAAAATATATTTATACTTGTACTTATTAAATATATTTTTTCCAATTTTATCGTAAATAATTTATACAAAATCACGTAAAAATTGTGGTTGCTGAAGGTATGTTTCTATACTATTATTCCTGAATTGAAATGATAATTTAAATAATAGACTTATTAGGTCGTGATAAAATAAAGCTACTTATAGCCCTTAGGCTTTTTTAAATCGATTTTAGTTATCATATTTCATTCATATTTGCTATCAATTTTAATTTTTTTTTATTTCAAATTATTTGGAGGGAGAGGGAGGAGGGGGCTCGTTTCCTCAATATTTTTAATGGGGGAGGGAAGGAAATTGTCACCTCCTTTTCTCCCGCAATCTGCGCCTATGTTTGTATGAATGTTTAATTTTATTCTTCCCTGAAAATTAGGTTACTAATAATAAAAGTCACAAATGTTTCTGAAGCATATTTGAAAAAGTAATTAGCGTTTAAGAACAGTAGAGGGTTATATTCTGCCAGCTTCTAGCTCATATCGTGAGATTATCTTATACCTTTTATAATGATGTAGAGATGGTTGACCGTGATATAATATGGGAAGGAATTGATCTGGGGGTGCGGTCAAATAAATACTAAATTATACAAACAGTATTATTTAATTTTTTTGCCGACGTTTCGACCCACTTTGCAGGTCTTCATCAGGGCTACAAAAGATACAAAACATATTGAAAATAAAAAAAATGAATATAAGTAGATATAAAATAAGAAGAAGTTGTCTGATAAAGAAATAAAAAGATGGCCCATTCCCCAACTATATCTCTGATTTCATCTTTTTTATTTCTTCATCTTCTTCTTATTTTAGACAACTTATTCTTATTTTATATCTACTTATATTCATTTATTTTATTTTCACCATGTTTTGTTTCTTTCAAAAAAATTAAATAATACTATTTGTATAATTTAATATTTATTTGACCGCACCCCCCCCCCCCCCCCCGATCAACTTCTTCTCTTACAAATTTTACCTAAGAATAGTATTTCCAGCTAGAAAATTAACATCAAAGAAATATCTTTCTTTGTTTTCTCTCTCATTCTTTGGTCTTTGAATAGAAAAATTTAGTTTAAAATGTTTATTTGTTTTTTATATAAATATGGTGTGAATGTACTCCTATCTCTCCATAAACGATGTCCACATTGTGACAGATTGTTATATTCTTCAATAATAAAAATCGGACAGTTTTTTCGACATGAGTTCGTTTTTCGTGGGCATGGGCATAGAACCTTTAAATGATGTCGGATTAACTTCATACTTACAAAGAGAAGCTATAGCCAATGAGTCGCCGATTTCAACCATATTTTTTTTTTTGTGATGCTACATCGAAAAATGTTGGACACGTATCCTAACGTTCGTTCCAAGAGGGCGGAGGAATCGACAATTGTTAATAAAATTTCAAACAAAATTTTTGTTATTTATTTTTGCCTTCACTTTGCTCGGATTTTTAGTGTCGATTTAATTTTTTGTTTAGAATAAAACAAAAATATTGTTTATTGTATAAAATGAGTTGTAATGTATCATAAATTACATATACTAAAAGGCGCTTCCTTTAAAGAAGGAAAATGCATTTTGGTAATAAAAAGCAAGTTAAATTCATTTTTAGTCTCATTTAAACTCTTTAATACGAATTTTAATAGAGATCAAAAACTGCAAGATTCAATACTTGATTTTCTTCGAGGATTTTTTTTTCGTGGTAGATAACTAAAGCATTCAGAACTTCTCAGGATTTTCTCTAAAGTGAACATTAATAGAACCGTTTGGAAGTTGAATTATTTTATAAATGGAAAAATCCAAACAACAAAGCCATGAGTCTCCAAACATACAGGTGTATAGTTAACTTGTCAACGTTTTGGCAATTCAGGCAACGTCAGGGCCGAAAATCCAAGATCACTATTTGCAGACTTACAAAATAATTATCTTTCGTTGTAATTGATTTACTGAGGTTAGTTTTATTACATTTCACGTAGCATATAGAGCTCTAAATCTATAATAACTTGTGTGTGCGTCGGTGGAGCCGTTCTAAAATTATCAAAATTTCGAAGAGTTCAACCTACACAAAAAAGTGCAGACATTTTTAATTTTCTATCACATTTGTAGATACAAACTCGCAAAATTTCATGACAATTGAATTAATCCAAGATTCCTACCTTCATTATTGAGGAAGCAAAAATTGAAATAGGTTGGAATGTAGTTAATATTTCTTTTATATTTTCCGTGTACTTAATAACATTTATCTACATTAAGTCAGCTTGAAGATCCCATTCACTGCTAAGGAATATTTCATATCATGCAGCGAAAATACCAGGATATTACTTCTAATAATATTGCCGCAAACCTCTTTGGAAGGCATTCTTCCGTTAATGGCACAAAACCGTTTTCCGCAACATGATATGAACTGAACCACATACCGCATGCGGCTACCACACTGGCCTCCAATAGGTTGATGGCATCCCCTTAGTAGCAGATGGTAACCTCTTATGGCCGCTCTTGGCAATAACTAGGGAGTTTAAGATGGTAACGGCTGCTCTACTGGGCAACGGGATGAACCATTCTGTGGTTACAACGGAGGGAAGATGGAGGATTTGATGTGTATTTTTCGTTTAGGGCTCTTCTGGAAGTGGTTATGTGGGGTTTAATATATCGTTCCACAAAATAAGAGCATTTTACTGAGAACGTTACCTTGTTCTTTCTTCAATTTGAGAATTAATCTGACAAAGTATGAGGATGTTCCAAGCGTCTCCTACCGGTTCTATATTATAAATATTGACTGCAGAAGAAAATCTTTAAATTATTTTAATAAATGACTTCAATAATTTTATATTTATAGATATATAAGTAAGAATATTTTCTTTACAGTGATTTATGTTCCCATTTTTCCCACTCAATCATATCATCACATATAACGTTTCGGGATCCTCTTTTATCCCATCTTAAGACTAGAAATTACAACATATCGATATTAACAATTGTATATAAACAATAAATCATTTATCAATATAAATAAAAACAACAATAATTTAATTTATATTTTATTTTGCCAATCTCAGCAGTATCTTGTATCATCTTCATAGTCTGAAGATGGGATAAAAGAGGATCCCGAAACGTTATATGTGATGATTGGAGAAAAATGTGAGAATAAATCACTGTAAAGAAAATATTCTTACTTATATACCTATAAAATAAGTATCTCCATTAGGATAAATGAAGAAATTTATGTTTATACTTATTGCTAATGAATATTAGTTTTTACACACAGCTCTAGCCCACATAATTTTGCCGAAAAAACAGCTCTAAAAATAATTATAAACTTTCTTATCGCATAATGTCGCTTTGCGTTTCTGGCGCATTGTTACCTATTTTAAAAATCTGAAGAAATTTGTATTGTTTCTTAATTTTTTTTTCATATTTTTTTTTTTAAACTTCTTTATTAAAAAAAAAGAATATGTCTGTCTCAATTAAGGACATATTCACAAAATATTTACATAATAAATAAATTAATTAATTAAGTAACAACAATATAATGTTTGCCAATAAGAACAAAATAAAATAGCATGAAGAAAAAATAAATTGAAAATTTGAAGAAAAAATTAATATGTGCTTTAAAAGTGAAATAAACAACTAATAAACAAGCATACATAAGAAGCTCTGTAGCTAACCACCCCCCTCTTTATTTTTATTTTGGGAGAGGCGAATGCCCCCTCCCCCCGCAAATTGCGCCGATGCCTACTGTTTAAACCTTACTTAAAAAAAAAATTAACATTTAAAGTTTATTTACCTTTTTTTCTCACAGGGGTGGAAGAGTGATAACGTTACACACCGCATCCTAAACGAGTGGGGTAGTTTATCTGAGCATTAAGGTCTCCATCTTGAGATTCGGTCCACGGAGGGAGGTCTACATTAACGAAGGAAATATATGCCTTGTACGGCCGACCAACCCTTATCTGCCTAATCTAAACCGATTCGTCTCTCCTCAAACCAATGTGCGGAATATATATCAGGAGGGGAAGAAATTAAAGATTATTCTAGTGATATACAGGCATAGAGGATGAATTTTAAATTAAGCAAGATTTATAAGATTAATATATAACAAAATTAATTAGAAAGACAAAACAATTATTAGTAAAGAATCATTCTGAAGTCAGTGCAATATCGGTAAATAACTCACCAATTTACATTATTTATTATTTACATTACATTATTACATTATTTACATTATAAGGGCATAATTAGGACTGAAAAACATAAATAAGATCACATTAACACAGACTTCGCACAGAATAATAATATACTCACATCAAGGAACTTAAAAATACTTAGCAAGCACAGATATTGATATTAAAAAAAATATCAACAATTACACAATAACTAATCGCTAAGGACCGTATTTACATTAAAAATAAACATATTTTTCTAAGTCTTCGAATGAAAAATTATTGATTTTGTGCAATTTTATATCATACTAGCTGATGTACGTACCCGTTGTTGGCGGGTGTATAGTTAAATTTTGAGAATCTTTTTTTTAAATGGATTTTGTTATGGGGGGGATACCAAATTCAATTTCATGACTTTGGGTGGAGAGGAGTTGTTTTGAATTTTTTTATGGAAGTCATGGTTTCGCAATAGTCGCAATAAAAACATTGTTATTAGGCTGTTAAGGTCCACACAACTAAACAGAAGACCAACGATTCATTAAAAGTTTTTAAGTGTTTAATTTTCATTTATGATGAAGCGAGGAGATTGTGGAGTTCATTGAAATAATTAAAATGACCTGTTGTCTCTCCACTTCTTTTTTTATATAAAAAAAGCAAAGCAAATATGTTTTATTTTGCAATTTCCGATTAATCCTTTTGGTTAATCCTAAAGTTGTATAAAACAACATTTATTGGGCTCGGGAAGTTAAATTGAATGACACCTTGAACGGAAAGATCAAGACAAAGTTGAAAAATGAGTGTGTTTTACCCGTGTTTAAAGAGACAACGCGTTACAGGTGTTCGGGATTTCGGATTTTTCTCGTTGAGTTATGATCATTTTTTCTATCAATTGAGTAGTACAACTTTTAAACGTGGCTCACGGTTGAGTAGGTTTGGATGAGAATCGAAGTAACTGCCTATCCCCGGGTCTCTAGACAAATTACTCCAGAATTCATAACTTCGGTTCTACTCAATGTTTTGTTTTCATTTAAAGCCTATGTTTTAAGTCAACCAAACCTAAATAAAATGTGAAAATTTCAAAAGTCTACCATTAACCACTGCCGAGCTTACTCCTGAAAAATTTTCGTTTAACAATGCTGACATACAGACAGATAAAAAGTTTTTTTAAAAGTGGATTTGGTGTCTGTAATGTATGAAACGGGTTGATTCTATTCAATGTACAGACGAAACCTTTATTTTATTTACATAGATAAACCATATTTTATTTTACAGAAATGACACATGTTTACATATTTAGATAATTGTGTGCTTTTGTTATAAAAAGCGTGTGGTTCAACACGATGGAAGTGAAAACATCAATTATGCGAGATTAATAAAATGAAATATAAATTATAAATAATAGCTCATTATAAGCAGGATGAAACGCTGAACATTTCCCTCGCTTACAGTATGCAGATCCGAAATTTACTTTATGAGATACATTAATCTATATCTTCAATAAAACTCTTTATAATTTGGTTTTCAACATCATTTTTTTCCTTTTTCGCCACTATAACACGGCGTCGCGTTAAGATACAATTTTGAATAATAACACATTACAAATAAAATGAAATGATGAACATTTTCTTCACTAACAATATGCAGGTTCGATTTTTAGTTTTTGCGATAGTTTAATCGATATGCAAAAACACTTCAACTAGTCGACTTTATCAGAGCGTTAACACATCAGTAATCTTACGGATCAATCTCATTCACTCTACACAAAAGTTTTCAATTATACAAACGAACAAAAATAAAAATAAAACGATTTGAAGATAATTTTATATCGAAAGTATTTTAGTACAAGGTCATTTTAAAAACAAGCGATTCCGTGAATTCCGGTGCAGTGTAGAGCTCCACGTGCCTGAGCCGGAAATTTTATTTTATAATATTTACCGAGAAATTCTGAAGTAAGTTGATCCCCTATCGATTTTATTTTTGCAATTCAGATTTTATCACTTCATGTATTGAAATCTATCTTAGTCAAATTATTTTGTTTAAGCAGTAAAATGCTAAGTGACAAATAAATCTATAAATATAAATAAATATCTAGGCTCAAAAGGCCTTCGCAATTTATAAACCTTGTTGGGATAAAGTTGGGAGAAAAAAATGTAGAACAAACATATTTCTATTCTAAAAATAAATGTGTGCTTCATATTCTAAGTTCACATTAGACATATAAAGCACACATCGTCAATCTTCGGCTATTCTCGGATCTCATTTAAAGCATGATCATGGGATCTTGGCTCACTAAGTGTAGTGACACTAGTGCACTGGTATCCTTCTTCTTTAGAATGATATAGTTCTATTTCTTTATAGATATTTGTGCCATGTTTTTGTCAAACTAATATTTTACCTTGTATACAATAAATAACATAAAATTAAATGAATATTTAAAATATTACATGGGATCATATATCTCAGATATCATTGAGGACGTTTACATGGAGCAGTGTCATATTTTTTTTTCAACTATAAAAATGTTTTGTGAAATATTAGATTCTGTTCCCTAACTCGACACACCTCCCTCTCCAAAAAAAGATATATTAACTTATATTTCAAAATTTATAATTTTTAAAGTGAAAACTTCTTTAGACGCGTTTTGCACTTATTTTGTGTGGGGAGTGAATTAGATTAAGCCGTCAGATCTCCAATGTTTAACGCTGGAGTAAAGTCTACTGGAGTCGACTAATTGAAGTGTTTTTATATATGGATTGAAATATCTTAGATACTAAAAACCGGGCCTGCGTACTATAAGCGAGGAAATTGTTCAGAATTTTATCCTATCTGTAATGAGAAATTATTCATAATTGTATCTTAACGCGAGGCCGTGTTAAGGAGGCGAAAAGGAAAAAATAGTGTCGAAACGAAGAGAGTTTCCTGGAAAATATGGATAAAAATATCTCAGAAACTAAAAATCTGCATACTGTAAGCGATGGAAATATTCAGTTTATTTCCGTAATGATACCTCTTTATAAGGAGCATTCATTTATAATTTATATTTCATATTATTAACCTCGCCTTTTAGATGTTTTCACTTCAAGTGCTAGGTTATTTGTAATTCAGACCCTTAAGTTATTATGATCTTTTAAATATTAATTTATAGTTTAGATAATGAGATGTTTTTGTAAAATATTTATATTTTCTAATTATCAACTTAGATATTTTTTCTTTTTACGCACTGCTCATATTTTGTATTTTTTTCTATAATTTATTAATTCATCTTGACTGTCTATTTAATATTTTCTATTTGTTTAACTATATTTAAATGTATTTCTTAAATTTAATTTTTTTTTCTTACTTTTAACTTTTAATATTTATTGTATTTGTTTTCGCAACCGAAACCATTTTTTCACCGTAAATTTATAGTAATTATGATTGTTTGAATTATAAAATTTCACTGGCAGTGTAAAAAAATCCTACCCACACATTTTTTTCATGTTTTTTTTACACTGCCAGTTTTTCAACTGCCTCCCCCAGTGCTAAATTCTACGCCCTGATGAAGACCTGCAAAGTGGGCCGAAACGTTGGCAAAAAAATTAAAGAATACTATTTCTATAATTTACTCTATATTTGACCGCACCTTACGATCAACCCTTTCTTATAAAATTTCTAATTTTATCGTTTTACTAGTTGTTAATCGATTGTAAGATTGTATTTGTTTGTAGTTTTGTCGACTTTAATTTCTTTTGTGACTTAATAGTGTTTTTATGTATTAGTTGTTGCTGAATTATTGACTTAATGTGGAGCGAAAATGACACGAGCAGATGAAAATTCCAAAACATTTTATATAGATAAATTTGTTATTTGTTCAGTTGATTCAGACTCTGAATTGATTTGTAAATTAATATTTTGATCAACTGATTTTTGAAAAATAGCTTCATTCCTGTTTGTTTCATGTATGGGTCTTAAAGCTTTTTATCAGCTGTCATAACTAAGTTTAAAATTTCACAAATACTTCAACTACTCAGTCGCTTTTCTGGATGCTGTGTTGTTTGCGAGCGATTAATTTCTGTGAACCCACGAATTTACTCTCAATTGTACTGGTAGCTCCCTTTGTTTTATTGTTGTTTGTCAAACGTTTTCACCATTTCTATTTACCACGTCAAATTGTTCTCTAACTCACTTTTCAGGTCGAATCTCCTGAAGTTATAATTTTAATCTTCTAAATAATAACAATAAAAAAAACAACGTGATGAGGTGAAAAAAACAGGTACTATATAACAAATTTTGATAATTGACCTGTTTATAAATTAAAATATTTTTTTAATAATTAAATTATTTACATTTAAATAGGCAGACTGTGCAATAATACTGAAAATAAGAAAAGTCACCCTTCTTTTTAAAGTTTATATTTTTATGATTAGGAGCTTTCGGTGCTCTGCACCATATTTATCTAAAAATATTTTTAAATACACATTAAGTTAGAATATGTATACATAAAAAATTAAAGTTCTACATTAAAGTTGTTAATTGTCACTCAGGAATCCGCAGAAAATTTCCACATATCTTTACAATGCTCGTTCAATCCATCTTATGAACTTCGTTCTTTATATAAATTTTATCAGTCATTATAAATCGGTATCTAAATAAAAAAAAAAAATTGTTTATGCTTTTCATCTGTAAATTAAAAAATGAAATTAAAATTGTTTAAAACTATGGTATATTAGGTAATTGTGGTATAGTTCGATCTGTTTGATTAACCAAAATTTCTTACTATTACAATTAAATTTTTTATTAGTCCTTATATTTAATGCCAGGTAACTCCGCAATGACTAACAATTTTACCCTAATTTTTATCATTCAAAAAATTTTTATATTGTAACATACCTAATATTGTTATATTATTTATCTATTATTTATATTTATTGTATGAATGAGAACTGTTAGCATTAATGCTTACTGCCCTCCAAAATATATATTTTACAATATATATATATATACAATATACAATATATATATATATATATATATATATATATATATATATATATATATATATATATATATATATATATATAGAATAGAATAGAATAGAAAAAAAAACTTTATTCTGGGACTAAGTCCCTTCAGAATAACAAAAATGTACAAAATAATAGAATATTACTGGCCTGAACGTTGAAACAATAAATAAAATTGATAAAATAAAATAAAAGTAAAGAAAACCTTAGGTGCACAAGCTATATACAAACAGGTAAAACTATGTACAGAGCATTTAAAATTACGAACAAAACAATTAAAACTATGAACGAATCACTTGAACTATGAACAAAATTATATTTAAGGGTTGAACAACATAAACATACACTTTGAGAAATGAAGAACGAAAAAGAGATACAATGAGTTCATTTCATAAAAAAAAAAAAAACTTTACTTGGATATATACATAAAAATAAACAGTTACTTATAATTGAATAAAAAAAAAAAAAAAAAATGTATGTATTGAAATTCCTACGTCGATAGTAGGAAATGCATGTACTATCTCTTACCAAGTGTTATGATTATATAATTGCTACACAATACATATATAATATCAATAGTTAGCTGGTATCAGACTGTTTTTGGAACAGGAATTGGAATAGGAGGTTTTTGAATGTATACAGGGAAGGGGCATGTCGTATTTTGATCGGGAGGGAATTCCAAAAGTTGACAGAGCGGGCTATAAAGGAATTTTGGAATGAGGCAGATCTATGAGAAGGGATGTATAGGTCAGAGGGTCGGGATCTTAAAGGGGAGGACTTAAATTGGAGAAGGTTGTAGGCATAAGAAGGACGATGATCGGTAATGATTTGATAAAGGAAAGTGCCAAGGAAATATTGTCTTCTTAAGGAGGGGAAGAGCCACCCTAACTCAGTGTAGTGGTGGGAGACACGGGAGCGTCTCGGGGTTCCAATTACAAATCTTACGAAGCAATTCATAAGTCTTTTGAGTCTATCACGCAGTTCCACCGAGAGGCCATCGTACACCACACAGCTGTAGTCAAAGTGGGGAAAGATGAGAGAGGAAACTATGAGTCTACGGGTATTTTGGGGTAGAAGATGGCGGAAGTGATGGAATAGTTTGAGGGTAGAAATTGCACGGCGGGATATATGAGAGATATGGTGATTCCAGGAAAGGGTTTGATCTATGAGAAAGCCTAAATTTTTAACAAAGGGATAGAAGGTGATGGGGTGGTTGTTTAGATAGAGTGAGGGAAAGTTGGTGTGGGATCTAAGAAGGGGCTTGGAACCAATGAGAATGGCCTGAGTTTTGGCAGCATTTAGCCTTAATCCATTTAAGTTGGCCCAGGCACTAATTCGATCTAAATCTTCTTGAATTTTGGCAAATGCCACCAATAACTCAGCGGGAGAAAAGGATAAATAGATTTGAGAATCGTCGGCATAAAGGTGGTGGGAACAATGGATAATTGAATCATTTAGGTCATTAATATAAGAACTGAAAAGAAGAGGAGACATGCTTGAACCCTGTGCAACTCCTGAGGATAAAGGAAGGTAGGCAGATAGAGGTTGATTAGGTATGGAAACTGCTTGGGTTCGTTGTGAGAGGAAAGACTGGAACCAAGAGATGGAACTATTGGAGAAGGATAATGATTTTAGTTTGTTGAAAAGGATGGAATGGATAATGGAATCGAAAGCTTTGGAGAAATCAAGCAGTATAAGTATGGTTAGTTTTTTGTCATCTATTGCAGTCTGGATATCACTAGTAATTTTAATCAGAGCAGATTGTGTAGAGTAGCCAGGACGGAAGCCAGATTGGAGAGGATCGAGTTGGTTGGATTGTTCAAGGTAGTTGGAAACTTGGGATTGCACTAACTTTTCTAGGGGTTTAGAAAGATTGGAAAGGATTGATATTGGGCGGAAATCTTCGGGAGAGGATGGATTAGGCTTTTTGTTTAAAGGAAGGACAATGGCTTTTTTCCAAGAGGTCGGGAATATTGAATTCTGCAGGGAGAAATTGTAGATGAAAAGGAGTGCTGGGAGGATTTCAGGGAGACATAATTTTATTAGTTTGATAGGAATGCCATCTGGGCCTACGGAATTGGAACGGGATTTCATTATAACGGTAATAAGGTCTGTGGGAGAAATGTCGGAAAAATAAAAATTATTGTCGTTAAAAGGTACCTCTGGAGAAAAGCCGGAAGGGGATGGTAAAGAAGAGGTGGAAACCGATATAAAGTGGGAGTTTAGGTCATCAGGTGATATTGGGAAAACTGAGGAAGGGGATCTAGAAGGTTCACAGAGGGAAAGCTTACGAAGTAGAAGCCATTTTGATTTGATATCAGGAGCTGAGGAAAGGGCTTCGTGAAAGTAGTTCGCTTTCGCTTGTCGGATCCTTGTCTGTGTCGTGTTACGAAGCACTCTGAATATTTGATAATCATCTGCAAGCCTAGTCCGTCTGAAGCGTCTGCGTGCAGCGTCGCGTCTCTTCTGCAGATCCTTAATTTCATGACACATCCAAGGAGCAGGACGATGACGGAAAGTGGAGGTTTTCAGAGGAGCGTGGGTATTGAGTATATTGAGAAGATTGGTGGTGAGAATATCAACCATGGTGTCGATAGAGGAGCAATGATATATTCCATTCAAATCCAATGTTACTAGATCAGGTAATATTTTTTCTCGAGTAAGGGTATCCAGTTGGCGGAAAGTGATAGTTCGAGGATGGATTGGAGGAGTGCGGATATTATACGTCATTTGTATCAGATCATGAGATGAAAGAAAGGATACTGTCAATTGAGAGGCGGAGAGGAGGTTTTGTGCTGAGTCGATGATGTAGTAGTCTAGCCAAGTGTCAGATCTGGTGGTGTGGTGGGTGGAGGAAAAAGGAACGATGAATAGGTGAAGTGAGAAAAACAGATTTTCTAAATAGGATTTGTCATTGGAGTTTGAGAGGAAATTGGTATTGAGGTCACCGGAGATAATTATTCTGGGATAGAGGGGAACGAAGTTGAATAGAGTTGATTCGAAGGACGGGTCAAATGGCACGAGAGGAGGGCGATATACCACGGCGTAAAGGATAGGAGAAATATTACTGAGAATTTCTACTAAGAGGTATTCTACATGAGGATGATCGGAAGATGGGGAGCAATCGAGGATTCGGGTCTTTAGGCTATTGTGGACAAACATGGCTACTCCACCGCCAGTCCGGTTTACCCGGTCATGACGGAGCAGGATGTAACCAGGCAAGGAGACTGAAGATGATGGAATATAAGGTTTGAGCCAGGTTTCGGATATTGCTATGATATGATAAAAGTTTTGGGTAAAGTATTGCAGGAATTCGTCATAATGGGCAGAAAGTGATTGAGAGTTAACTTTACATGTGATTAGGGAACTAGACATACAGTGGATTTGGAGAGAAACAGTCAGTGTTTGGTAGCGAGAAGACAAAACGAGTAGAAAGTACAGAAAAGCGATTATCGTACATGAAACTAAGTGAAGAAAAAGTAATATTAACATTAAAAATAAATAAAGAGAATGTACTTGAAAATAAATAGATTGATGAGTGACGGTGTAGAGATAGCACTAAGAGAAGAAGTAAGACTATTTTAATGAGGCTAAGGGGTTGACGGCTTCTAGGTAGTCAGTCAAATACATCTAGATCCGAGGCCTGTTCTATCAGGATGACTCTATGTCCGTCCTCTTTTCGACACCGCACCTTTCCGGAAGCAAACCACGTATATTTGATTTTTCCCGCCGCTCTCTTCTGCCGGGCTAGCCAATAGAGGTGTCTGTTTGTGCGAGTCATCTCTTCACCCAGATAAATTCGGTGGCAGTCATTTTCCTGCCAACCGATATCCCGCGTGGAGAAATCCCTCTTCACTTTCCTTTTCGTAATTAGATCATCTCTAATTGATTGCCTGACAAAGCGTGCGATAACAGGCGGTGGTCGCGAGTCATCTTTTCGGCTTCTGCGGCGATGTACGTTGTCCAGGTCCTCCACACTAAGCCTGATCCCCAAGCTTGCTCCTATACTGGTCACCAAAGCAGCGGGCGTTTCGCCCGGTCGCTCCGGTATACCGCGGATCTCCAGTGATCTACTCAATAGTCCTTGCTCTGCGTTATTCAAGCGAACCTCTAATTCGCCCACTCGGGATTTGAGTGCTTTGTTTTCTAATAGTATCTCCTCAAACTTTTTAGCTTGACCTTCCAGATGTTTTTCAATCTTCGTCAGTCTTTCGTTTAGTTCAAAACTGAGCTCTCCGTATTTATCTAGTGCTGTTTTCATGTTTTTTATATCTTCGTTCACGGTAGCGTCTAAACGATTTACTGCCGCAAGTATTTCTGAGGGGGACGGCTCGGTATTTTGTTTTTTCACCTGTTCGCAGTTAGAGCAAACCCATGTTTTTTTAATTATTTTTAATGCTTCGGTGTCTTTCATTAAGGTTGACGCACCTACCATGAAAAATTATTTTACACTTAACGCAGTGTATATTGTTCTTATCTTCGCGTGCGATAGAGTTGTTGCAAATATTACACTGCACCATTTTTTAAATTTATTAATGAGAATTACTTCGCAATTAAAATATAAATAAATACCAGGACTGTTGACGGTAGTAAACAACGTCTAATGCGGGTCTAATGCTGTTAGGATTAGTAGACGCCTGCCAGCTCGTTGCTCCCAGAACTCGATCAATCTCGCTGCGTTTTCTTTACTCCGATTATTGTGAAGATCCGACACTTAATAGCGTGATTAATAATAGTGTTTTAAAAAAGAGAAGAAAAAAAAAACTGAACTTAACTGAACTGAAAATTAAATTAAAGTAAACTGAGTCTATTATATGAACGAATTACACCGATGTACACACCAGGGCGTCTCAGGCCACATATATATATATATATATATATATATATATATGTGAAAGATATTTTCTTCTCCTTTATGGTTTATCATAGAGCATAATTTATTCTGATTATGAAACCTTTTTCAACTAAAAATAGATAATATAAAAAAGTGAATAATATCTTTGATTTCTCAGTTTGTACAACCCCAAATAAAAATGCAACGTTTTCCACGTCCTAGTTTGTCTTGAAAAATTGGATAACAATATCATATGAAAATTGAGGAGTTATTTAATAATAAAATCCTAGGTTATTTTGATATATATTATTATTTATTCATTTATTTATTTGGTAGTTCATACATAGTTAATATATTTTTCGAAGTAACAAAAATCCAGACCTTTCTCAATTTCCAATTCAATTTGGTGCTACCTTCAGCATCGTAACTATCCTAATAGTTACATGCCTATTACTATTCCATAACCTACCGAGCTAGTCGACTTTTCTTAATCGATTTTAGTCTATGCATTTTATTCAGTCATGTAACTTATTGATTATTTATTTTAATTTTTACCGCAAATTATTGGGGGGGGGGGAGGAAAGAAATCGTCTGCGCCTATGTTCTTCATATTGGTTACTTTTCTTCATCACGTAGGTTAGATGCAGCAAAACTAAATTGCGAATAAACTAATATATAATCGATCTTATTTACTGTTGGCAAGAAAATATTTATAACCCTTTTATCCTTCCTAACAATACAATGCTGCATCGAACCTCAGGGTTCGCTAAGCCTCATCATTATCCTTACATATATTATTACAGTAAGGCTCAAAATCGGTTTTGTACCATATATAAGCTCCTGTGATGCTCAAATACCATGAATGGGATACCGTTGGATTCAGAATTTCACGGGGGGTTAGCGAATCGTATTCTCCACTTTTGTTTTTCTTTCTAAAATAAATGAAGTCGAACCAAACATTTTGCTAGGCTTCAATACTGGAACGGTTGTAGATCTGTAGATCGATAGGGAACAAATTGGATCTTGAAGATTTTGATGCGTACAAGACCCGGATAGTTTATTTGGAACTATCGGATCCTGTGTTTTTAAGCCCAAAAAACGTACTATTTTCGAGATGACACAGGACTTAGGGTTCGCATCCACACAACCTTACGTTAATTATAGTACTTTCTTTGAATACATGTCTCATTTCGTCGACTTGAAGCCTCTCTGATCGAGAGAGGAGGATTTTATGTTTTTGATCGAAGGTGTTTTTGATCGGCAAGCCACATCATCGTTATTTTTTTACCAAATCTCAAGATTGAGTCACCAATTTCGAATTTTTCCTTCTCCTTTAGGCGTGCCAGATAGTCTAATCATCCCGAAAATTCAGGCAAGCAAGTTATGAAATAAAACAAACTTTATTTGCGAATAACTAAAAAAAATATACACTTTTCCATCGGTTATGCCCATGATTTATATAAAGGTTACTAAAGTCCCTACAAAAGGGAAAAAAAAATCGAAATCGGACAATTTTTAGCAAAGATACAGCTTATTGAAATTTGTAAACATGTTGGTTCCAAACATTAATGAAGATTTAAATTAATTTTTGTTTTCGTTCTCGATTATATTTATCGATAAAGTTATAATTGATTTCTTTATCTTTTGATACGTTGCATTATTTTATTTTCTTATTAATTAATTTGGTTATTGGAGTTCTGGCAATGGCCAGATTCTTCACTCAAGACATGTGTGTATGTGGCTAAAGTGCTCTCGACCAATCTCCGCTGGCTTTAGTACCAGTGACGCGGTTGGGAGAGTAGCCCAGGGTTCTCCTGGAGTTCCCTCGCCTGATTGTATATAGGTATGCATGTGTTTTTTTTTTGTTTTTTCCTTAGTTTTAATTTTCTTATTTTTTAGGTTATTTTATTTTATTGTCTATTGTATATACTTTTGATTATTATTTTGTTCTATTTATTTTATTTTTTTGTACATATGGTGTGAATGTCATCCTACCTCACTATAACCAATGTCCAACAGACAGATTGTTATAATACTCAATAAAGAAATTTAAAAAAAAAAAAAAAAAAGTATTAATTTGGCATTTGATAACAATATGCTGTGCGGATTTTTCGCACGGGCCTACTAGTTATTATTATAACATTTTTATGAGATATTTTAAATATAAAAGAGATGGTGAGAGTAGGAAGAAATGACTTGTTAGTGGTCACACTGTGGCATGGTACCTGCATCCCACGTATCATTGTCATGGGCACGTTGCGGTTAACCTTCCGATGCAAGGTCTTCGGTGGGAGTTCTCTTCTATACTGTCCTACTGAGTGGCACAATGGAAATAAATGTCAGGGATCACGCTGCATTCAAATTGCTAATGTCATTGTATTAGGCACAATACCTAAACATAGCACCAATGGTATTGTATAAAAACCCCATTGTCCATTTCTGACCTTGTATAAAGATGTAGGAATTAATAAGTTATTTCCAATTTATAAAAGTGAGTATAATAATAGTCAGTCATAGACTTTATGAATTATAAAACTTACTTGTAAATCAAAACACAAATATATTAGAAATCTATTAAGAGATATAAAGATTTTACTGCAATTTAACAATACACAATTCTGAAAATATAAAAATATGTATGTAAAATGCGTTATTTAAACATTTATTATATGTAATAGACGTGTAGAGTTTATTGTTTGATTTATGATTTTTTTTTTGTCTAAAAAAAATGCATTTGCACGAGTCAACTTATTGTCGACAATCAGCAAATGTGTTGGAGATACGGAAAATAATGACATAATAGGCTCGGGGAAGGAAAGTACGCAGCAACTCATCCCTCACTTGTTTCAATTACTTAGGTTGTTTTAGGAAGGAGATCTCTCATCCAACGCCTTTTTAGTCTCCTACTCATGTTCTGAGGTATGTCAGATGTGACCATGTCTCTTATTAGTCGGTTTAAATTAGTATAAAATCGTTGATAAAGGATCGTTATATGTTGGTCAACTGTTGGCAGATAAAAATATTTATTTATGTTTTCTAACAAAAAGGGAGACTCGTCCAACACTTACAGTCTCTATCTCCGTTAGTATATTTCTCATTACTTAATAAGCTAGACAAATATATCAAGAGATTTCTAAAAGATATGCAACAGCTGACATTGCCAACAATACGAGCCGGAGACTAATTAAAATAACTTTATATTCAAACCTGAAAACTGTCACTGTTCTTATGTCATAGCTATGAATAAAAATTTAAATACCAATTTTTTTTTTTTTTATAAAATATGTATTTGCGCCTGTTGACAATCAGCAAATGTGATGGCGATAATGATATAATGACATGACAGGCATGGGGAAGGAAAGTACTCAGCAGTACCTCTTCCCTAACTTGTTCCTTAGGTAGTCTAAGGAAGGAGATCCCTCATCCAACGCCTTTTTAGTCTCCTGCTCATGTTCTGAGGTATGTCAGCTGTGGCCATGTCGCTTATAAGTCTGTTATTATGTCCATTTAAATTTGTGTAAAATCGTTGATATAGGGTCGTTATATGTTGGTCAACTGGAAAGTGGAGGTGAGTATGTAGAGTTTTGTTAGTCACGTACCAAGGTGCTTTTGTTATGAGTCGCAATAATTTTGATTGGAACGTTTGAAGTTTTTTTAGGTGGATCTTTTTAGCGATTTCGTATATTTGCGATGAGTATGTCCATATGGGCTTAAGTAAATATATGTATATATATAAGTATATGTATATATATTTTAACTCAGTTTTAGTTTTGAAGATTTAGCAAAACGCGGCTAAAGTAGTTTGAGCCGTTTGTTAAGTGTCTTACGTTTCATTTTTACACGCGGGCCCCATGTCATCCTTCTGTCGAAGGTAAGTTCAAAATAAAGTACCGTGTTCATCCACCGGGCGCCGTCTAAACCCAACCCCGCGAAACCAGTTTTAACGATATCTTCCCACCTTCGCTTTGGTCTGCCCTTCGGCAGAGCGCATAATAACTTGTCAGTAAATCTTTCGTTACTAAGTCCAGCGACTTAACATGCCCATTTTATTCGCCATAACGCTGACATTAGTATTTTTAAACTTTAGATATGTGAGTAGGGCGTTCAATTTTACGTCACAATCTCCTGCAAGTATGCAGGGCTTCCTTCATGATGGAATGGTCATCAAGTCCATCGAACTCGAAGCCGGGAGGAATTTCCATTGACCATTCGCACACCCACCACACATGGGACGCTCCTCGATGCAGTAATGAGTCCACACGAGGTACAAAAATAGTTTTTTCATTTCTTTGTTGCTTTGTTTCTAGAAGAAAAAAAACTTTGTGCAACATTTTCCTTTCTTGCTGTAATTATAAAAACATAAATGCCTTCATTTAGTATTATTCATAAGGTTTACAAAAGATACCAAAAAATCGCAAACTTTCTCATGAACCATCCTTTCTTTCATTTAGAGTTATTTATTAGATTGTTTAAATTTTGTTTTTGAAAGTAGTATTATAATAAATTGTAATGCAGAAATGCTATTGCCATTCAGTAGAATTTTCACTTTAGTTTTATTTTGAGGTAATATTCTATGTACATTTAATTTAAAGGAATAGGAAGTCATTTACGACTTTCGAAGCAATCGTTTCGTAACGATTCACTCAAAGCGAAGGCGACCGCCATTACCAGCCAATAATTAGCTCATTAACGATTTTGCTTAATGGTCCTTCGCCGAAGTGCGCTCTCTAACTTTCTCCATGGCAGTTCTATCTGTTGTAAAGTATCTCTTCGTGTAAAAGTATCTGCTATAAACGTATATTTAGGTTCTAGTATCATAAAAATATGAGGTCCAAATAAAAGTCCACCTCTCTCACTCTCTTCTCAGTGTTATAGGTCTCCAATTTATAGCTAAGGCTTTCAATATGATCCACCAACAGCACCTATAAAACCCAACTATCAATAAACGGGGAATTTCGCTTCCTCTATACTTCAGGGGAGTTTTTTTTTATTCATGTATGAGGTGAAAAACATTTTTGTTGTGAAAAGGAGCGGATAAAACAATTGGTTTCAATATTATATATGATAACATTACATGTATCTCTCCAACTCATGGATTAAGTTATTTGTAAAGAAGTTCTGTATTAAGCAACCAACATTAGTGGAGGGAGGTGATCGAGCAAGGATCACGCTCAACCGCAAGCTTTTCTCCATTAATTAACTATTTAATTAAGAGTGCCTACTTAATAGATTCTGGGTGTGCCCCAGGAGGGTCGACCAACCCCAGGATCGATCCACGGTTAATGAAACAGAATAAATAATTACTTGTCATCTTAGTTTGTTTTTGTTTAATTTAGTATATTTTACTTTATATACATTTACATCTAGTATTATTATTTTGCTATTTATTTATTTTTATTTATTGTAAATAGTGCTACTCTTTTATCACTATTAATAATGTCCTTAGATGTGACAGATTGTAGTATATCTCAACAAAGAATTTTTGAAGAAAAAAAAAAAACCTGTCATCGAAACCGTGATCTTGAGCTTTGGAAGTCGTTACCTTACCCACTCAGTTACCATACTACTTCATACAAAAGAATAAAACATGCACGTTATGCCGAAAGATTTTATTTTATAAAATAAGATTTCTTCCCGTTTTTCCTTAGGAAGGTCAGTGGCGTATGAATCCCTATCCCTCTCCTCCTAAGATATTTTATTGCTCTCATCTTTTTAAAAACAATGCCGGCTAAAGTATAATTTTAAAAATCTCAGATCATATACAATTACTTTTCATTGCGAAAATTCGTAATTCCGTCAAAATGTTTCCCCCTACAAAATTTAAAACACCGTCAAAACTGCTCTCCCTCCCCTCAAATCTTTTGATAGCGCCATGAAACTCCGTTCTCGGCACCCTTATTTCTTCCCTTGAAAATGGCTTAGAGGTATTAAACGTTGGGGGAAAGATAAGATAAAGTAGGACTTAAGGATTACTTGCTTTGTTAATTGTTACTTTTAGCACTTTATCTTTCTAAACATCTATTTACAATACCGCAGCGAGAACTCTCACATTGAAATGGGGAAGTCCTATTGGAAAATACAGTCGTAGTTCAATAGTTAAGGGATAAGAGACAGCTATCCTTGGATTTATTGCTTGGACTTGCACAAGGCAAAATAATTATTTGCGGTAAAATAGCCTTTGCTTGTAGTTCTCCCACTTACTAACAGTCTTGAAAAATTGAAAGTATATCAATGTCTGAATATTCTTTGTATATATTAAAAATATCAAAAAATTTCTTTCCATAATATTACTGCTTTATATATATATATATATATATATATATATATTATATATATATATATATATATATATATATATATATATTTATAAAGAATAAATTATCTATGATTATCAAGTCATATAAAAAATGAGAACTTACCAAAAAAAATTGTATCCACTAAAATGTCATAATTCTTCTCATAATTCACGTGCCATATCATAATTTCATTGCATATCCATATTTTAGTACACCAAATATAACCATATTCCTCGTCTCCTTGTTTCCGCATTTATTGATGCTTTTGATTCTACGATAAAAAAATAATTGTTGTAAAGTATCTTTGTTAATTGTTATTTTTAGATAACTTGATAATGAGCTAATCAGCTTGAAACGTCATTGAAAGTAGATTAAAAAAATATGAGGGCTTATATATTTCTTGAAGACACCATATATAAGAACATTATTCAATTAGTGTCAATCAATTTCTACAATATTTTTAATAAATAGCCATTGTTATTTTTTTTATTTTTACCATTTATTATTTATTTTATTATAATCTTAGTCCTTATTATTTTATTATTAGTTTTAAAATTATTTATACTTAGCACTTATTCCTCTTGCCTTTTGGCAAGTTACCCAGCAGGCAGGCTGAGCTGAAGTGTCTGAATCGGTATAGGGTTTGTAATGGGCCAAAAAACCCCAGGATGGCTACAGACAGGGTGTCTGAATCCGTATTGAGTTTGTAAATCCGCTGCTGGGACTCGAATTAATAATGTTCCAGTTTACCAGCTTGATTTGTATACGTATTAGGGCGCTCAGTGTCCATGCCACCATATGTGTTTAGAAACCTTCCATTTCTTTCTTATGACTTTTAATTAAGTTTCGAAATTAGAATTACTACTTCTTCATAAAATTCCCTTTCGTTTGATACTTAATTCATCATAATCCATCGCTACTAAAACCATGAAAGTAATATATATAATACCGTATTGTTAATGATATAAATTCTTGATATTTAGTTTAAACTTCAAACGCTTAGACAAACGTCTAACTTGGAATCCTCATACCAGACTGAAACGACAAGAAACAGCTCGACGTTGCCGACTACTCCATCACTTACTAGACAAACGCTCTAAGCTCCCAGTCAATTACAAAAGACTCATATACATGACTACAATAAGACCTATTTGGACTTACGGAATTGAGCTCTGGGGCTCCACTAAGCCATCGAATTCCTCTCGTATCCAATCCTTACAATCCAAAACCCTTCGTAAAATCCTCACAGCTCCTTACTTCGTCACAAACAAAATCATCCATAACGACCTTAATGTTCCGTATGTTTCTGACCTGGCCCAATCCAGATACCTTTCCTTCCATAACAAACTTCATAACCATCCTAACCCTCTCGTTTCTAACCTTGCTTCCTTTTCGATCCCGGACAACCCTCCGAGGCATCTGAAAAGAAGATGGCCTCGAGATCTCCTTTTGTAAATACATTTTTAGAGTGCTACCAGTGGGTAGTTTCTCAACAAATGATTTCATGCTTTTATATTCTTTTGTTCACATTTACTAAATGTATTTTTACTTGTAATACAGTTGTAAATATCATCAATAAATAAAAAAAAAAAAAAACTTCAAACGAAGGTTTTCTTGTACCTAAAATGCAATCGAAAGTTATACAAATACTAAATTGGCGAATTAAACTCTATTTATAATACACAGAGTGTCCCGTAAGAAGAGGGAAATTTTCGTAGGAGTGGTGGCACACTTAAAGGCCTACAACAAATAAACAATGGGCCAATTCTCAGCATAAAATTAGGAAATCCAATTTTAGTATTTTTGTAAAGTAAGTCAGGCTTTTTGATGAATAGAAAACCATAACTAAAGAAATATTCAATTTAAATACTTAACAATTTTTTCACTGTAAACCAGATAAAATTTCCTTAAAATGAAAATAGAATTGCCATTGTTAAAACCATTTAGAGAGAACTTTTGAGCGAATAAACATGGTCACACAACTTGAGGTGAACTTCAAGAATTTGCCTAATAAAACTCAATTTAATTAATATGGACTTGAAGCTTATTAAAGAAGTTTTACTAAAACCGGTGCATATGTAGTACAGTTTAGATTGCCAATAATTTATGTTTTTTGAAAAACAGAACTTAGCCAAGTTTAGCCGCTCAAAATTCCTCTTTAAATGGTTTTAACAATGACAAGATGGATTATCATTTGAAGACAATTTAATCTGGTTTACAGTGGAAAA
Organism: Nezara viridula; assembly: GCA_928085145.1. Classification (NCBI taxonomy): domain Eukaryota; kingdom Metazoa; phylum Arthropoda; class Insecta; order Hemiptera; family Pentatomidae; genus Nezara; species Nezara viridula. The sequence continues at coordinate 146,424,472 of OV725080.1, read as the reverse complement.
AATGTCGATTATTTACATGAAATATTTCTTTAATTATCGCTTCCTATTCACAAAGTATGACTTACTTAAAAAAAAATAAACTTGAATTTCCTACTTTTCTGCTGAAAATTGGCCCATTGTTTACATGAACTTTTTTTAATGCCTTGAGATCTGCTATTATTCCCATAAACATTTTCCTCTACTTACTGGAAACCCGGTAAATTATTGCTAAAATATTTATTTTTTATTTATTTATTTATTCATGAAATTTACAACTGAATAAATTAAAAATACATCCAGTAAATGTGCAAGGGTAATAATACAATCACATGATTGTATAATGCTTGTTGAGAAACTACCCATTGGTAGCACTCTAATAATATATTTAGATAAGCAGATCACGAGGCCATCTTCTTTTCAGACGCCTTGGAGGGTTATCAGGTATCGAAGAGTAAGCAAGGTTTAAAAACGAGAGGATTCGGATGGTTTTGAAGTTTTTTATGAAAGGATAGATATCTGGATTGGAATAAATCGGAGACATATGGTACGTTAAGATTGTTATGAATGATTTTATTTGTGACGAAGTAGGAGGATTTTACGAAGAATTTTGGATTGTAAGGATTGGATACGAGAGGAATTCGATGGTTTAGTGGACCCCCAAACTCAATTCCTTAAGTCCAGATTGGCCTTATTATAGTCATGTATATGAGTCTTTTGTAATATATAGAACGTTTAGAGCGTTTGTCTAGTAAGTACTGGATGCTAAAATATGAAATTTATTTTTCAACTGTCATTTGTTCGTTGTCATTACGTTAAGCGTTGTGGAAAGTAATATAAATATATGAAGGAAACTTTTAAGACTAAATTAAATTTTAATATAACTTATATTTCACAGATTATTACAGATCATTACCATTTTTTCTTATCCCGGATCATTACCACACCACCATTATTACCATATTCACAGATTATTACCATTTTTTCTTGTCCAGGAACTTAAAAATTAGAATCTATAAAACAATTATCTTGCCTACAGTTCTTTATGGATGCGAAACTTGGCCGCTTACATTAAGGGATGAGCAGCGTCTTAAGGTTTTTGAAAATAAAGTATTGCGTAGAATATTCGGGCCGAAGAAGGATGAGTTAACCGGAGAGTTCCGACGGTTGCACAACGCCGAATTGCGTGAGCTGTATCGGGTAATATAATTGAGGTAATTTCATCGCGGCGAATCAAATGGGCTTGTAAAGTTGTCGGGCTTAGTAACGAGAGAATTCCTAAAAGGTTAATATGTGCGGTGCCGAATGGTAAGCGTCCGAGGGGTAGACCGAAGCGAAGGTGGGAAGATTGCATTAAAGCCGATCTGAAGGGACTGGGTTTGGACGGCGAACGGTGGAGGGAGGTGTGTAACAAGCGATTGGTGGTGTCGGCATCGAACCTTCGGGTTATATTTCACAAGTTTTTAAAAAGATTCGTAAAAAAAAAAAAAAAAATTATTAGTGAAGTTTAAATTATAATTCAGTGACTATTCTCGACTTTAATTCCGAAAAAGAATAGGGAATTCTTCAGGCGGTTATAAATTCCTGACTAAACGAGGAAAATTAAAAGTTTGCCCCAACCGCTGGAAGATTAATCTGGAAGAGAAAAGGCATAAAAGAGGGCACCTTTATTGAGGTAGTAATAAGTCTAAAAGGTTTAATTTAAACCACTAACCAAAATATTTTAGCCGCTCCGCGATTAAAAGTTGGCCGGCAAAAGTTTACGGGCGAGGCGAAATTAAATAGACTCCTAGACTGTTCTTTTCGTCCTGGTTCGAATTATCCAGGTTGTGGGAGAACCTTCAGACTGGGCGTTTATTTGATCAAGAAATAATAAATGGAAATCAGGATAATTTTCGACGCTTTGTTGTAAAATAGAATCGCGAAGGAATTAATAATTCCGTCCAAAAATATCTATTGATTTGTATCAACATATCACCTTATAAATATAAAGTAAAAACGAAGAACTGATGCTCTACAAAAGATATTGGCATTTAAAAAATATATCAACATTTGGTTAACTCAAAAATCACATTCGGGTGTTAAAAGTATACATTACATGTTAGTTCCTCCCCCCTCCCCCACCCACTCACCTCCCTGTCATATCGACAGCAGAGTGAATCTTTTGATATGTACTTATTTATTTATTTTTATAATTAATTTTTATATTCAGTAGAGAGAGAGCATTATTTATTATTCATTTTATAATTGAGAATTACATTAAGTAGTTCAAGTCAATTCATCATTCAATTTAAATTTTTTGTCTAGATCATTAAATTTGTGTCTGGTTGATCATTGTTAAATCCATTCTAGAAAAATAAAAGTCATTTATATGTTGATTTTTTTTTATTATTATTTTTTTTATATAAATAAATATATATAAAAAATATAAACTTATTTAAAATATATTTTTGGAGGATTTTTGACTGCACATCCTGACCATTTTTCATCCCTGTAACAGTTAACTATATGAGCCTTTTCGTTGGCAGTATGACTAACTCCAATATCAACACTTTTGATTGTTAATTTTAGTGATATTTCTAGTAGTAAACTTTATATCTTTATTCACAGTACTATTTATCAATACTGCAATCATCTATTTTGGAATACACTTACTGTCTGTACAGATATAAATTTTCCAACTAGAAATATCACTAAAATGACTTTACTCAAAAATGTTGAAATTGGATGTAGTCATTCTGTAAATTGAAAGGCTCGTATATTCATATCTCAAGTATTTAAATTTTTTTTTCTTCAAATATGAATTCACACCTATCAACATTTTGTTTAATTCAAAAAAATATTTTATTAAAAAACAATTTCTATGCTTATTGAATGAATTAAAATTGACTTCAAATACGTTCAATCTGACCTCTTAATACAAGAAGTAACTATATATAGGTTTTATGACCTTTTGTGATTACTGTACGACTGTAAAAGCCACACTGTATGAATCGAATTTCGAAAGGAAATCGATATTTGTAAATAGGTGAAAGTGAGATAGGAAAGCTCTTAGCTTAAATAACCAACAGACTCATTAGACCATCAATCAGTTAAAAGTTAAATATAGAAAGTACCTCGGACGGGCCTTAGGATAACAGAAGTGAGAGTCTTTCAACCATATTTGGAACACAATACATCATTTACATACTAAACCTTTTTTCATCAAACAATTCATCATTAGTAATTTATTTATATAATTATTAAGTACTTGAATTGTAATAATAAAATATGTTTGAAAGTTCGATGTCGATGACACAAAAAATCAAAGCTTGCAAAACAAAAATAGACATAATTTTTTTTAAATGTATTTATTCAGTATTACAACAATCTATCACTTGGACATTAGTTATAGTGAGGTAGGATAACACAAAGCAATAATTTAAAAAAAAAAGTGTTGAAACCGATTTTAATTTTTAAAAAAATAATAATAAAGGGTTAAATGAACCCAAAGGTTCGATGCCGATCCCAAAATCTAGATGCTTCCATCAACCGACCCCCGTCCAAACTAAATTTTTGCAACACCAGTCTTAACAATGTCCAGCGTATATTATTATTTTAAGGATTTATTCCTTACTAAGCCCATATAATTTAAACGCTCATTTTATTAACAGCAATCTAATAACCTCTGTTATATTTGACATATACAGCTAACGCAATTCGACATTTTGTTCAGAGGAGTCAATTTTCAGTAACTTTGAGCCAATAATATTTACGTTTTAGTAACTAAATATGTACCCAGGAGATAAAAGATAGCATGTCACATTTTTTTTATATTTTCAGACAGCAAATTTTCCAGAACTTTGAGGTATTAAAAAATGGATATAATGTCCTTTATTTATGGTGCACAGATATATTCTACAAAATACTTTATTTTCAAAAACTTTAAGGCGTTGTTCACCGCTAAATCTAATAAGCTACGTTTCACATCTATAAATAATCGAATAAACGAGTTTCCAAACTACTGCCCCCGAAAGTTTCTTCATTACATGGAAAAACTTTAAGAACTATTCGAAAATTTTTAAATTAGTTCCACACCTTATTTTCCTCTTCTATTTTATTTGTTCCCTAGTTTTTTAATAATTAATCTAATAAAAAAAATTAATGAAAATTTACTTTAAATATTGTAATAGAAAATAAAAATTAAATTTCCATTGCTTATTCCAGATGGGAAAAACTTTTCAAGTTAAATATACGATTCTTAAACTGAAATAATAAATTCAACATTTCATTTTATTCATGAAATCTACAACTGTATTAAAACAGATATACATCTAGTAAATGTGATACAATGGAAGGAGAACACTTGTACAGAAACTATCCATTGGTAGCACTCTAAAATGTAACGTAATAAAAACGGTTATTTAAAATTTTCCCTGGTTGAGACAATTAACGTTTTAAATGAAATACATATAAAATTTAATTGTATATAAATATACTTCAAATAATACTTTTTTCTAACAACAAGCAATGGTAAAAATTTAAAACCACTACCTATATAATTTTTTCATGTTTACAAATCGGTTTATCTATATTAATAATAACTTTTTGTATTAAACAATATATTAATTAATATAAAATACACAATATTATTTAATATTTCTAATATCTGTTACAGGGCAGCTGACAGGCGCTACTGACATCCACGTACCCACCACATTTCTCTAATAAACAGGTAAACCGTTATAAATAAATGGTATTTCCATAAATAACAGTTTCATTTTGTAAAACCATGTTAAAAATATATTTCAAACAATGGACGATTCAGCAAAGTTGAGTAATGCTTTAATTATTTTCTAAATATTTTTATTTGAGGTTTCTTAATGATTGCCTTATTATAGATGTGATATTTTCCACATGAGCTTTCACAACCTATTCCTGGACATAGATACAGCAGAAAATAGAGCCGTCATATTTGAAAATATTTCCTTAAGATGATAAGCTAAAACACGTTGAAAGGAAACTAAACATTGCTATTTCTTCTCCTTCTTCAAATATTAGCCAAAGCGATTTCACTTCTTCTCTATAAGAGGAAAGATTATATTTGCATCTTTAGTCTAGCGTAAGATCCTTGTCATGAAAATCTTGCTAATATTTACTCTGTTTATTTAACTTCATGCTGATTTCACGGCAAACAAGTTTCTAATATGCTTTGAGTTAAACTTTACTGTATTTTATTAAATATTAAATAATAATAAATATTTCGTTCGAAAAATAAGTATCATAAGCCACTCCCCTTATCTCTACAACTAAACGTTTTAAGTTGTTATTTATTGTTTTATTACTTTTTTATTATTAAAAAGTAAAATTTCAAAAACAATATTTAGATTTTTTTTTCTCTTTAACTATTTATCCATACCTGTCATGGTATTGACAATCAGCATATGTGTTGTGATGATAAGATTTGGCATTATAGGCATGAGGAAAAATAGTACCCGACAGCACCTCTTCCTTTTCATTATTTATTTCCTTGATTTAGGTGAAGAGATCTCTCATCCAGCTTCTTTTTAGTCTCCTCCTGATGGGCATGCCAGTCGTGGCCATGTCCGTTTGTGTGTCCGTGTAGTTTGAGATGAAAACTAGAGTAGAGAGTACGTATGTGTTGGTCTATAGTTGGCTGTCGTAAGTCGTTATGTAAACTTTTGTTGTTGACCTACCAAGGAGCTCCTGTTTGAAGTCGTAAAATTTTAGATTTAAATGACTGTAGTTTCTGTAAGTGCGTCTATTTTGCCGAGCCATAAATCTGAGAGGCGTATGTCCAGATGGATTTGAGTAAGTGTATGTATTTATTTTTCGTCGAACTTTCAATTTCGATTTAGAAAAAAGTTATTACAGTATTTTCAGTCGCTTGTTTAAAGTATGTCGTTTCATTTTAACGTTTGTGCCCCAGGTCATCCTTATGTCGAATATTAGTCCCAGTAATGTACTGTGTTTGTCTGAGGAATTTGATTCTCTCCTATATAAACTGATATATCTTAAATACGTTCTTAATCACTTGAATTCTATTGTATCTCAGATTTTTCCGAGTAATTATCCAATTGATAATTGTGATATGAGACATGGTTAATTTCGTTACTATCACAGTGTATTACCGACATAGATATTACAGGAATAGGTTTTGGTGTTTCCTTTGCCGAAGATAGAACCGTCTCCGGTTCCTCCAAGAATCTTCACAAGATCATTTTCACCTTGTTCTCGAGACCTTACTTCTTTCAACCACTGGCTTATCCATAGAGAGAGAGGGAGAGTTCGAGTTGAACATCCCTCCTAAAATGGAAAATTTTATATTTTTAATTTTTAATTTTTAATTTATAACTGTATATTTATATATTTATTTCATTGGTCTATAATTGTTTTAGGGTTTGATTGATTGATTAGAGATTGAAGCCGAATACATAAACAATCACAATATATTATATTGCATATTGTTATATTATATAACAAAACACCACGACCCCAGACTAGCTTCACTAATTTGCAAAATTACTTACTAAAATTTAGAAAATTGGTATTCACTTTGGAAAATTATATCAAACTACACTTCGACGAGACACATCCGCACCAGTTTATATCAGCGTCAAGCATATTCCTCAAACGGACACTGTACGCTACCTCGGGCTAATATTTGATAGAAAGATGACTTAGGGCTAACTCGTCAAAATGGAACGAAAGACTTTGAACAACCTACTGAAAATATTGTACTAATTTTTTTCCATATAAAACTGAAAATCTGACAAAAACTAAACACACAAACTTTACTAAACACTAAACACCTATTTCGACATACGCCTCAGAGATTTATGATTCAGCAAAAAAGACTCACTTACAAAAACTACAATCTTTTCAATCTAAAGTTTTAGGACTAATAACTGCAGCCTCCAAATAACGTCAACAACAAAACTTTACATACCAACATAAAGCAACCAACTGTTGACCAGAACATACTCTTCTCTCAATTTCATCTTAAACTACACGAACAAAGGACTTATCAACGACATGCCCACGGCTGACATGCTCTTCAGGAGGCGACTGAAAAGGAGCTGGATGAGAGATTACCTTTCCTTCATTTCAGGATGTAAACGTACCAGGAAAGTGGTGTTGCTAGGTACTATTCTTCATTATGTCTATCATGTGACTTTTTATGGCAACAATAAATTTGCTAATTGTCGCTACCATGAAAGCTCCGGATGAAGATTTGAGGACAAAAAATATAAATACTTAAGAACGTGTCTAGCAAAAATATAAGAAATATATCTCTAAAATCATCAATAATGTCTCCGTAATTACTTTATTTTATTATTATTATTATATATTTTTTGCCTTCAATCACCAAATTCATATAAGCAGTTTTTTAAATTTATTTTTATTACATGATATGCCAGGTCGCGTCTGTAGAAGACTGAAGAGGAGCTGGATGAGTGACCTCCTTCCCTAATGTAGATATCACGCTAGGAGGAGGTGCCGCTGGGCTCTGCTCTCCCTCATGCCTTTCATGACATTATATTTTACAATCTATTTCGCATTCAATGATTTTCATTATCATTATGACAGATGTAAATAAAAAAATTAAAGTTAAAAAAATAAAATCCCATATTCGATACATAGATACATACACGTTGAGGCAAAATGTATTTTTTCAATTAAAAAAAAAAAAAAAAAAAAAAAAAAGATACATACACTTTGAAGCATGATTGCATAGTTCTTTTGCTTGAAATATAATCTGCATAGTATTTTCTTTTTATTTGGTTGAGCTATTTAAATTTTTTTTTCTCCGGTCTATTAAGATTTAAGCTCATTTTATATTATTTAGTTAGTTTTCTTGTTAATATCAGTACTTTGTGACACTGCATCCTAATTTTCTACGCAGTATCTTCAAAATCATTTGTAATTTTTTGTAATTGAATGTTTTTTTGTTGTTTTTTCTACCTCCTGATAAAACTGGATTAGCATTCAGGGGCCGCTCGGAGGGATTATGCAGTATCAATTACAGGAGAGCAATCTAAATCCAAAGCGTTATCGGTATTCATGAAAACAACGGCCCATTAACACCGCCAATGTATTTCGAAAACGTATTAAATCCATGTCCGCCGCTGCCAGTAGCACAAGAAAAACAACTGTAAAGAAAAAATAAAACGATTTGTATATTAAAAGTTTTATTACTTCAGTTTATTTTACTTTTGCATAGAAATTAAGGTCTTATTATTGTATTCACCTCTTGCTATCAGTTAACAATTAGAAAGAAATATTCCGTGTAAAAAAGTCACGATAAAGTAATACTGTGATGTTGTTATTAGTAATTTTATTGGAAAAAAAAAACTGTTAGATACTACTGTACAAGCGTTGCTCCAATTCGATAAGTGGGCGCAAATTCCCATGAGTATCCTATACATGTAATTCCGAGAACAGTTAAATAATTTGAAAGCAGTAATGTAATTAATGTAATTAAAGCTAATGACGATAACATGATTAACATATATGCTCAGTTCTAATGTTCTCCAGTTAACTTTTATTGTTATTTTTTGTAACACGTTAATTGTGAGACTATTTCCCTCATTTATTTTTCCAAGAAGGTATATGTGATTCGTGTTAATATTTACGTTTATTTTTCTCACATCACGAAAAGTAATAACAACGTATTACATGTAATCACTGATGGATCTGGACCTTAAAGAAAAAAAAAAACGCAATTCCAAAATCTACACTTTGCTGGACCAAGACAAAGACCGCCTAACTGTTGCAAGACCAAGACCAAGACTAGTAAAAAGAAAATAGATTTTTGTATAAAAATTAAGTTTAAATAGTTACTAATACTTGACAATTTTAGTTACTATATGTAAAGAATCGGTATAACCAATATAATTTTGCATTTAACCCTTCTAATTTTTCATTAGGGCTTACTTTCGTTTCTCCTATCTAACAAATTAGAGTAATATCTCCCTATAGTAATAAGCTATAGGTGACTGCAAGACTGTTGAGAGACTTATGCAAGACAAAGACCAAGATTGAGTGTGTAAGATCAAGACTTGGTCTCGCATTTGGGCATCACTAATCGCTGCCAACAGAAATGTCTTGGCGATAAGATATTTCTTTTGGCGTTGATATGACATTAGCTGTATATCATCTTTAGCATTATAGAAGTCTCAAAGAGATAATCTTCAGCGATACAGAAAAATGAGATCGTATCGCTTGCACTTGAACATATCACTTTCTATGTGAAGGAGCCTTAAGGTGCAATGCGATATTACTAGACCCTTTTCGTAAAGCTTATATTATGAAATAATTGCAATTATTTTAGGAGATATGTTACCATTCTGTGCTTTTAAATATTTTATATATATATATATATATATATATATATATATATATATATATATATATATAATTTCAAACAAATTTACTCGACTAAAAGATTTCCTCGTCAGTGATTCCTTTATACTTTATAATGAAATTAATCATGGGTTCAATTCGAGTATTTTATTTTCCTGATTAGCATTTTATTTATCTCATCTTCAAAGTTTCAATTTAATCACTACAAGACACCAATAATTATATTGATCTCTTTGCAGTAATTTTTAGCTATTACCGTTAGAATCCTATTTTGTAGTGAATAGTGAAAAAAAAAAGTTTAAATTTGACTTTAAACAATTTTTTTTTTGTGGAATTTAAATATTTGAATTGAAATCGTATGAAATGGAAGAATGGCCCTGTTCTAAAATTAGTCCAAACAAATATAAAATGCAAATCAATGCAGTAAAGCAGGGACAGACAAATCTAGCTGGTGCGACAAAGCGGGTTAAGTGCTGCATTCAGTATTAATGTGACCCAGGCTGAGAATTCCCTCTGTCCCACCACGTCTTAGTCAGATATTCCTCCATTTACGCATTAGTTCTCTAGTGTTCCTTTGGTTGAATATTAGGAGAGAAAAATAAATTAATAATCACGGAAACATTCAGCGTAATTTGTTATGCTTAGAGCTTAAAATAATTTTAAAACGTATTGACCTTCTCAATTACAAATATAAGATACTTCGAACATAAAGAATTTGTATTGATTATGAAAAAAAAATATCAAGATGATATTTAGACTTTTTTTTAGTATAATTGTACCTAAATATATAAATATTTTATTAACTCACTGCAGTGTCGGCCGTTAACCAAATTTTGAACTAACAACGTTTGGTTATTGGATGATGTTTTTTTTTTATGATTCTTTTTTTTTTTTTTTTTTTATGACAAGCTTCGTTCCTCTCTTCACGAGGAAATTTTGTGATAAGTCACAAAATCCAATTCAATAAGATTTGTCCATGGTTTTTTGACCAATCTTATTGAATTGGATTTTGTGCCACCCAATTTCTCGGATGAATAAAATATTGCTGAACAGAGGGGCGAAGCTTTCCTCGAAACGTTGAAATAAAAATAAAAAGTAAACCTCCATAATGAAAATTTTTATTAATAACAAAAATTGTTAACGCATTATATTTTAAAACTAGTTTTTCTTATAATTAAACCTGTTAGAACCATGTCAAACTAACTTAGTGATATTCAATTATCTCGGATCCACAATAGCCTTAACAGTCAGAAATGAACCAGCGTATGACAAGTGCAAACATTGACAAGAGCTTAATTATCTTTTTTAAAGTACTGAAATTAAAAAAAAAATATCTAGAAGTCTCAAATCAAAAGTGTAAATTGTAAAAATTCGGTGGTAATATATAGATGCAAGATTAGAGTATACTACCGCATGGAGAAGAAGGGCCAATAAAGAACTTCTTACATAAATTGAACGATCAATATATCATGGTATGAAGGCAAAGAGATCCGAGAGGCGATATATTTGGTTCGGAGCATCTACATCACAATGAATGCTACAGTAAATGAGTACTTGCATGAATTGTAAATATTCGTCGTGGAAGATAAAGTAATAATAATAAAAGTTCCGGATTTTTCTAATGGATATTTGTAGAGGTGCCCAGAAAGGGGTTTCGTGCTACAAGCTGCTCCATCAAAATTTTGGGAAGGCGCATTTCGAAGGTATTATTATTTTTCGAAATGAAAAGTTTCAAACCAGAGGAAAATGGGAAAACAAAGAACGAGCCACTGAAAGTGTAATTATGCATAACCTATGATTTTAAAAACTCTAGCTTGCACTGTTTTTAAGAAGGGGAGAGCAATCAAATATCTTGGGAGGGTGGGAGAGTTCATGCGCCATCGACCTTGGGAGGGAATGGACACCCTTGTTTGCAAAGATAGTTAACGTTTAAGAAAAGTGATGGGGGCGGAGCTACTTCGCTATAGTTGATAGAATTGTATATCTTATACTTTTTAGATTAAATCTTGAAAGATATTCTACTAAACTGGTAAGCGAGAGCCCAAGATTGATAGAGGTGAAGCTGCTTCAGCAGACCTTCAATATCCGTAAAGCCAACAAATTACACTAATTGCAAGAAAAATGAAAAAGAGTTTTTGTTAAAGTTTGCTGATGCTTAATCATTGCTCATAACTTTCTAAAAGTTTTTATGTCTACCTCAATATTCTCTTGGATTTTCCGATTGGTCGCAATATTTCCTTCTAATGGCGATAGATCTTCCTCTAATTTTCTATCCACCACTGAAGGAGGCATTAGTGATTCCTCCGGTTCGAATCGTGGCCGCTCCCTCATCAGCCGCCTTCATTACTCCTGATGATACTCTTCCAGAAGTAATAAGGACCATCATTTGTCAGTGAGGACGATATTTCACGAGGAGATGACGGCCCAAGCTGCTGTCCTCGACGCTATCTTGATAGAGACCAGGCCTTATCGATCTTGATATAAAAAGCAGCAGCCACCTCCTCTGTCTTTTGTGGTCCATAAGGATGTCAGTGGTGTCAAAGCACTCAATTCCTTGGGTAACTCAATGAGTACGAAGTGTTTCAGTATTTATTCTCTTTTTTTTAATTTTTATTGAAACATACCTTTTCAATTCTATCTTTATCCGTTATGTTTACATTGAACAGTAAAATTTCACTATTGACATAATTTTAAAAACGCTGCAAATTATTTCACAATGGTTTATTATCTCCAAACAATTATCCATTTAAAGTAACATTACCTTCCGAGTGACAAAGAAAAAAAAACAAAAGATGATTCCAATTATTGAACTAAACTGTTTTTCTTTAATAATTAGTAATATTTTATTAACTTTCTTTATTGAATATTAATACATTCTGCCACATTGAAGGGCATTAATATTAAGGCTACATGATTCATTCACAATCATTAGTAATATGCTAAAAAAATAGCATTAGTTCAGTAACACATTTAAAATTTAAAAATCAACACACACTGAACAAACACTGATTACAGGACGAGTAAACTGGGACAATTTTCGTAAAGACCTGGAAAATAAATTGGACCTAAATATTCCACTTAAGACGAAACGTGATATTGACACAGCCATAAAAGAACTTACTACATCTATAAGTGACAAAATAAAGAATAATACATCTACCAATAAAACTGACAACTGACAACTCCCAACAGACAAATTTGCCGCAGCATATTCGTATCTTATTAAGGGAAAAACGCAGAGCAAGATCGAAGTGGCACAGGACTAGATATCCATCAGATAAGACATATTACAACAAATTAACTAACCAACTAAAAGCTGAAATTAGAAAATACAAAGTTCAAAATTTACATAACATGACAGAAAAACTTACTACTTGTGTCAAATCACTATGGTTGACCACTAAAAAACTCCTTAAATTCAAAGATTTTAACCACCCACTTATTACTGAAACCCAAACCTGGTCCAGATCTGATGATGAAAAATCTCAAATATTTGCTCAACACCTCTCAAAAACATTTAATCCACACCCAGACATCCTTAATCCAACCCACCTTGAGTTTATTGAAGCAGAATTGGATACCCCACTCCAATTGACTCCTCCACCTAAAGCATTTCATCCTTCAGAAATATCCAATATCATTAATAGATTACCTTCTCGCAAAGCTCCTGGCCATGACCTAATCACCTCCCAGATCCTAAAATGTCTTCCTAAAAAAGCCATATTGTTCCTAACCTATATATTTAATGCTGTACTCCGCACCACATATTTTCCTGACTCTTGGAAACTATCCATTGTCAAAATGATACCTAAACCCACAAAGCCGCCAGAACACCCATCCTCTTACCGTCCTATCTCCCTTTTACCCATTATGGGCAAAATCCTGGAAAAACTCATTTTAAAACGCCTGTATCCCATCCTAGACTCTAAACACATTATCCCAGATCACCAATTTGGATTCCGCACATCCCACTCCACTATTCAGCAATGCCATCGTGTGGTAGATGTAGTCTCCTCTGCATTGGAGCGCGGAATGTACTGCACGGGAGTCTTTCTCGACGTTGAACAGGCGTTTGATAGAGTCTGGCATCCGGGACTGATGTACAAACTCCGTGAATTCCTACCACCTACATACTTCCTCATTATACGTTCCTACCTTACTGACAGATACTTCAAAGTCAATCATAACAATGCTTATTCATCTCTTTTTACTCAGTCTGCCGGTGTTCCTCAAGGTAGTATCCTAGGTCCTATCCTTTACACAGTTTATACAGCTGACATCCCAACCCAATCCAACACTGTCATCACCACCTATGCCGATGACACGTGTATCCTATCAGTTAATAACGATCCTTTAATTGCATCCCAAACTCTTCAATCACATATCACAAGCCTTGAAGAATGGTGTAAAAATTGGAGAATAAAAATAAATTCCAACAAATCCCATCAAATCACTTTTACCCTCCGTCGTAAACCTATGACCTCTTGTCCTACAGTATCCTTCAATAATACTCCACTTATTCCTGTTGAGCAAATCCGCTACTTAGGACTCCACCTTGACAAACGACTCACTTGGAACCCCCATACCAGACTGAAACGACTAGAAACCGCCCGACGTTTTCGACTACTGCAGCACTTACTAGACAAACGATCTAAGCTTTCAATCAATTATAAACGACTCGTATATATGACAATAATAAGACCTATTTGGACTTACGGAATTGAGCTTTGGGGCTCCACTAAACCATCGAATTCCTCTCGTATCCAATCCTTACAATCCAAAATCCTTCGTAAAATCCTCAACGCTCCTTACTTTGTCACAAATAAAATCATCCATAAAGACCTTAATGTTCCATATGTTTCCGATCTGGCCCAATCCAGATACCTTTCCTTCCATAACAAACTGCAGAATCATCCGAATCCTCTCGTTTCAAACCTTGCTTCCTCCTCGATCCCTGATAACCCTCCGAGGCGTCTGAAAAGAAGATGGCCTCGGGATCTTCTAATATAGAACTTTAATTTGAGTTCTACCAATGGGTAGTTTCTCTTCATGTTGTACATGCCATGTTACAAATTTCTCATTTACTTATTGTATTCTCTATGTAATACAGTTGTAAATTCCATTGAAATAATAAAAAAAAAAAAAAAAAAAATCAAATTAAGGATATAACATTTGGAGTAGAACACATTTAAAAAAACCGGAGACCATATCTTTGCTCCTAATTGTCCGATTGTAACGATTTTTTTTTTTTTTTTTAGGAAATTTCGTGAACTTTAAAAAACTATATACAATATCAACAAAAAAGCAAAAACTTTTCGAGTTATTTGGAATTTAATTTTACCATCCCTCGTGACTTTTTTTCCAGCTTCTTTTCGTTGAAGTATGTTATTTAGATAAATTTAAAGAGCGTCGAGAAAACGACTTTAGCGAAGTTTCATTGAAATCTGTACATTCGTTTAGGAGCTAGAGTCTGTAGCAACGCAGATTTTTCGGCCACCATTTTGAAAGTTAAAGCCGGAGAGTAATGTCGATGAAGGAGGATCATCCTCGGGTGACCTCTGATTTTATATCAAAATTTGAAGAAAAAAAATCGGTCCAGTAGTTTCGGAGAAAATGCGCCGACGGCGGACGGACAAAAACATTTTTATTCGTTTTTCGAATTCAACGCGTCTTGAAACGTGAAACCTCAAATTTTGAGAGGGGGTTATGTTTTTGAATTTTTTGGTCAATCACAATGTTTCATTATTGAAAATAATAAACCAAAATCTTGTAGATAAAATTGTATTGTTATCACGTACGATTCTATATTTAGAATTATCAATCAATTTATGATGGTTATTGGATACGCCAGAGTATACTATAAGGAGGCTGAAAACAAGCTAGAAGATCTCCTTGTATAAAATGCGCAAAAAACAAAACAAAAAAAAAATCCGAAATCTCATTTTCAGAAACAAAAATATTTATTTATCTTTTATAACAAAAAGGGAGACTCGTCCAACACTTACAGACTCTATCTTCGTTAGTATATTTCTTATTACTTAATAAGCTACACAAATATATCAAGAGATTTCTAAAAGATATGCAACAGCTGACATTGCCAACAATACGAGCCGGAGACTAATTAAAACAACTTTATATTCAAACCTGAAAACTGTCACTGTTCTTATGTCATAGCTATGAATAAAAAATTAAATACCAATTTAAATTTTAAAAAAAAAAGCTTGTTATAAGGTTGTACTTTGATACCAGATTTTTCCTCTATTTTTATCTCGTTCAATTCATTTTTTTTTTAGTAATATTGATTATTCGTGGTTTTGTTACTTGCATTGGTTTAGGATTTGGTATTATGAACTTTAAAGGTCAAAAGGACATTTCAGGCCTTTTAAGTCTGATAATTTTAGAGCACAATATAATTTATAATTCATTTCATAATCTGATTAACAAAGGAGGAGATAAAATTTTTAATTATTAGCATAAAGGCCTGGAAGGGTTTTGTCAAATATTAATTATTCTATTAAGACTAAATAGAAAGAAAACAAAAAAAAATTCAGGCATGGGCAACCCTTTTGGCTGGAAGAGATAGGAATTTATAAAGGATTTTATAGTATTAAAAATTATCATTTAATTAAATTAAAATTTTTAAATGATATATAATAGTTTAATATTATAGAAAAAATATATAATAGTTATTATATAGGAAAGTTTTATTTATTTTAACTATATTTTATTTTATTAATGTTTTATCGTGAAATTGTTTAATGATACATCTTGAAAAAAAAATCCAAATTCTCCTAATTTTATAAATATTGTTTGAGTAAATACAATAATTTTATAGGAGCTCCTAGTGTATTTATATTTATAAGAAAATAATAACACAAAATTCGATTGAAAAAATTGATTGAATAATGAACAAAAAGACTAATAATTAAATCTTAGCAAACCCGAGGTTCTACTCAATTACCACCAATCACTGTCTACCACAGGCGGATCTACGGGGGGGGGGGGGAAGAGAGGGATTTCGGGGAGAAGCCTCCCAAAATGGTAAAATATAACCATGTTTTATAGAAAAAAATGTTAAAAGCTTTCTCTTAAAGTATTATTGTTCTTGTAATTACATTCAATAGGACTTCAAGAATTACTTAAACACCATGACATATAGGTAGTTAGTTTTTTTTAGTTTATTAATTATTTTTAGTTTATAATTATCGTTATATATATATATATATATATATATATATATATATATATATATATATATATATATATATATATATATATATATATATATATATATATACGAAAAAAGGAGCTTTCGGGATGAAGCCCCCTCCCCCAAAATTAAATCCTGGATCCGCTCGTGCTTTACATAGTTCGATCCTCTCTAACAACCCTTCAGATCAGCGTTACGCGATCCTTCTATCTTTGCTGCAGTTTAAACCTTGGACGTTTAAATCACGACCATTCGGCACAGCGCATATTATCCTTGTAAAGATTCTTTCGTTCCCATGCTAACAATTTTACACGTCTATTTAATTCGCCATAATGTAATTATTATCAAAGATTCTTTTAAATTAATTTTTCTATTTATTAATGTTTTAATTCGTTGATTAATTTTTGTTGTTGTTTATTTAATAAAATTTACAAGTGTATACAAGTACAACCAGTAAATATGCTCAAATTCGAAATAATGGCATGGACAGCCTTGAAGAGATACCGCCCAGTGGTAGCACTCTCTAAATAATTCTAGGTAAGACGATCATGAGGCCATCTTCTTTTCAGACGCCTAGGACTATCAGGAATCGAGGAAGAAGCAAGTGTGGAATCAAGTGGATTCGGATGGGACTTGAGTTTATCATGAAAGGATCTGTCTCGGGCTAAATCAGCGACTTATGGTACATTAAGGTCTTTATGAATGGTGTTATTTCTGACAAAGTATGGAGCCTTAAGGATTTTGGATTGTAAGGATAGGATACGATAGGAATTCGATGGTTTGGTAGCCCCAAAGCTCAACTCCCTATGTCCATATAGGTTTTATTATAGTTATTTAGATGAGTCTTCTGTAATTAATTGAAAGTTTAGAGCTTTTGTCTAGTAAGTGTTGTAGCAGTCGGAAACGTCGATCAGTGTATTCTCGTTTCAGTGTAGTCCTAGTAAGGTGTTTATCCAAGTGGAGCTCTAAGTAGGGGATTTGTTCAACAGGAATAAGTGGAGTATTATTACTGAAGGATCCTGTAGGACAATAAGTCATAGGTTTAAAACGGATTGGTTAAATGTAAATTCATTGTTATATATGATTACTAAACTACACTATAATTACATTACATATGACTATATACAGTTTACTTCTTACTTGTATTATTACTACTTTGAGTCTGCGATCGTCACATCTATGAAGATTCACTAAATGACTGGGTACATTTTCCCATAATTTAGCAACCAGAGATATCTCAGATTTTTAAATAAATTTCTTTTGACAACAAAGACTGTTCTTAGCACAAAAGGTCTCTGCGAAAGAGGCAGAAAAGCAGCTCATCAAGAGAAGGCTGAGATGGTCATGCCATTCGCTTATCACGACTTTTCATGATCACCCTTCTTCACTCAGCTTCAAGAGATAAATTTCGGGATTCATCGCTGCAACCTTGGTCCATAGCAATTTTTTATAAATAAAAAACTGAACGGCAAATGCTAATTCAATCCTAAAGTCATCAGGACTTTTAACTTTTTTTACGTATCATGCGAAATAGCTACATATTATATATGGATATATATATATATATATATATATATATATATATATATATATATATATATATATATATATATATGTGTGTATGTGCATACATACATAGGAACTTTCCATTTTGATCGATGAACCAAATATTGGTGATAATGTTTCTTATAACTCTGAGTAATCCACGGATCTAGAATAGAATAGAATAGAAAATGATTTTATTCTAGGACAAAGTCCCTTTAGAATAACAAAAAAGTACAAAATTAAAATATTATATCTGGCCTAAATAAAAAAAAACTACAAAAGTAAAAATAAAGAGAAATAAGTAAAGAAAATATTAGTTAAACATACTATATACCAAATAAAAAAAAATCTATATACGAAACACTTGAAATCATGCCAAGACAATTATAACTATGTACAGTGGTAAAAAATAAATATACACCTTTAGAAAAAATAAATAAATAAACAATACATTATATTCTTCTTAGATATAAACTATGTGTTGAAAGAAATAACTGTAGAAAGAAAAGAAAAAAGAAAGTCGTCGAATCTGTTAATAAGAATTGTCTGAGTATTTAAGCGATGAATTATGGGTAAATACATCATTATGTAAGTCATTATGAATAATTTGTAATTTTAGATAAAAGGTTAGCGGGGGGTATTTGACTGTTTTGGGGACAGGAATTGGAATAGGAGTGTTTTAAACGTAGATAGGGAGGGAGAATGCCGTATTTTGATAGGAAGAGAATTCCAGAAATGAACAAAGAGAGCAATGAAGGAGTTTTGGAACGAGGCAGATCTGTGAGAAGGAATGTAAAGATCGGAAGGTCGAGATCTTGTGGAAAGGGAATGGACTAAGGACTTGAATTGAAGAAGGTTGTAGGCGCAAGAAGGACGATGATTGTTGATGATTTGATAGAGGAACTTACTTATAAAATATTGTCTTCAAACGGAGGGGAAGAGCCGCTTTAACTCAGTGTACTGGTAAGACACTTTGGAGTGTCTCGGGGCACCAATTACAAATCTCACGCATCTGTTCATTAGTCTTCTCACTCTGTCATGGAGCTCCAGCGAGAGTCCATCATACACCACACAGCTGTAGTCAAAGTGGGGGAAGATGAGAAAGAAAGCTAGAGGTTTTTATCAATGGAAAATCCTAAATTTTTGACAGAGGAGTAGTAGGAGATTGGTCGGTTATTAAGGTTTAGTATGGGAAAGTCGGTATAGAATCTATGAAGATGCTTGGAACCAATGACAATGGCCTGAATTTTGACAGCATTTAACCTTAATCCGTTTAAATTTTTCAGGCATATCTATTGATCTAGAGCTTTTCATTGATGGAACCGTGTTCAAACCCGCGCGACGTGTGGTCTGTCGTTGCATCATGGATGTCATGGTTTAAAGGAATCTGAGGTTGGGTGATATTCCTCTCAAACACTAATGCCAACTGAAATACAAATATTTTGTCTATATTTCAAATAAATATTGTATATGCTGATATATGGTTACGATTATAAATGTTTCAACTTATTAATCGTAATTTCATTTCTTTATATTCCAGTTGACGCATTGGTTCCAGGGATTTCAACTGGTATCATTTCGTTCAAGAGAAAAAAAATAAAGCAAACAGATCCTTTAAATAGAGCTAGCGAAAGAGTGAGAATGTTTGTGGTTCCTCGAAAAGGGAATGGCTGTTAGTCAGACTGACCCAGTATTTCCTACCAGTTTCCTGTTTACTTTGGTCTTAGCTCCAGTCTTGTATATTTGTCTGCTTTGTTCCTCCGCGCTTTTCTCTCCACCCTTAAAGGGAATTTACGAATCTCCTTAAATCGAAATTGTTTATGTAGGAATTAAATACAGTATGATTGTATTGTAATTTCATTCACATTTCTTTATTGAGTAATATTATATTTTACCACGATAAAGGACATTAGTAATAGTAATGGAGTAGCTCATTTACATTTTATGCACGATTAATAAAAATAAATTAAACGGAAATATGATAACACTAAAAATAAATTAAACCAGTACCACTGGATTCTATGGAATCAATCTGAGTTCTCGTTGGAAAAACAGAAGTTGAAGAGGATGAAGATGGAGTAGGCAAATGAAGTGAAGCAATCTGTAGATAATCGGAGCTATGATGAAGTTGGGGTAAAACCTGTGATGTGGGTCTGTTAACTTGAAGTATGGTACCACGGCGAAGAGGTGCTAAGTTTGTATCTTGTCGTTGTTGACTCCTTTTTTTTTCTTTTTTTTTTTGTCGTATTGAATATGAGTTTTTTCTCAATTATTTGGCAGTTTCAACCGAAACTTTGTCCTGACCAAAACCCTGAAGAAAACCTGCAAAGTTGTGTCGAAACGTTAGTTTGAAATAAAATAGTTGTTTCAATATTTTAGTCTTTTTATGACCGTCACCACGGACCATCTCCTTCCTCAATAATATACAACGGTTAACCAATGAAAAAAAAAACAACGTCGAGATACAAAATCAGCATCTCTAAGTTAGTGGTTTAAGGTTATAAAATGTCAATTAACAACTTTTTGCAATATATCAACGATGTACTCTCTAAGTAACAAAACACAAATTAGGATACTATGTAGTAACAATGTTTACCTATATCATCTACATTACCTTTTTTTCTTCACATTCACGGTTATGTAACAAGTTTTTCTGTATCATATCAACACTAATTTTGGCGCATATCGTAAAAAAAAAACATTCTGTAATACTATTAGCTCTGGATATGTTTAAATCAACCCCTTCAGTTGTTTTCTAAACTTTGATAAATATCGAGTGGATTCTGATTTATTAATCAAGCATCCAATAATAATGATCATCTTGTAAGAACTATGGCAAAATTTATGTTTTTCGTCAAAATCTGAAATATAATACTGAAAGCAAAATAGCTATAATTTCATAATTGGGCATTATGTGTTGATAAGTGAAGATCAGTGTTTACTATTTTGTTAACCATGCATTTTTTATGAGTTGTAATATATTTAATTGAAATATTTGAAGTTATAGTAACTGAGTCTATTTTACTATAGTGGAAGGTATCTGAGTTTGTTCATAGAGTTTTAAGCAACAATGAGTATGCATTACTCTAATAAAAAATATGGCTACAGCTGATTTATATACAACTGAATATGCCCATGAATTTTATATATATATATATATATATATATATGATGATGATGATGATGGTGATAATATGGCACACAGGATGAGATTAAATATGTGTTGGATGAGAGATCTCTTTCCTTAACTTTTCATACTACAATAATAATAAAAACTAGTTAAGTGTATCAAGAAAGGAGAGTATCATTTCCTATGTCTTAAAATAGACATATCATAATCGTCAATTTCACTTGAAAATGTCCACATTTTTAACAATTACTAGACGGGCAGGAATTGATTTGTTAATACAAAAAAGATTACTTATAATGTAAAATTAAAATTACATATTTAATCGGTTAGTCAGATGAAAAGCATTTTGAAATGTGAATATCGGAATTAACTATCATATCACTTCTCAATAGCCCTATATATATATATATATATATATATATATATATATATATATATATATATATATATATATATATATATAAAATTCATTGGCATATTCAGTTGTATATAAATCAGCTGTAGCCATTGTAGGTAAACATATTAGTAAGTTACATCATTACGCTACCTTCTGAAATAGAACGCAGTATATTCCAAAAGGTGAGGCAGGTTGTTATTGGCTTTTTTCCTTTGTAAGCTGGTTTAAATATAGATCCTTGTTTTATTTATATTTCTCGTTTTGTTACTTCACTGATTCTTCCCAAGTATATGCGTCATTTCAAATGTCGGTCATATTTATGTTACAGAACGATAATAGGATCAAATCATAACTGAGAGCACTTACATATATTTGTGTATATCTTTTTAAAAGCTCACTTATCCTTATAAAAACATACTGGCATAAAATTTGTAATATATATGACCTAGTAAAATATATGTTAAATCTTTATTTCTCACTCCCTTGTGCAGTCCCCACAGCTACTGATATAATAAACTGTACATTGTGAACTGATTTATGAAGAGGCTCTAAACCTAGTGCTATTGAGAAGTGATATGATAGTTAATTTCGATATTCACATTTCAAAATGCTTTTCACCTGAATAGCCGATTTTAAAAATGTCACTGATTTATCTGCTCATACCATAGAATTTAAAAAAAAAAAAAAAAAAAGATTCTAAAAATCGAATCTGCGTACCATAAACGATATATATATAGTTTAAGGTATAGATTAAAATATCTCATAAACTAAAAATCTGCATACTGCAAGCAATTAAAGTGTTCAGCATTTCATCCTCTTTATAATGAGCTGTTATTTATAATTTATATTTCATATTATTAATCTAAAGCCTTGTTGATGTTTTTACTTCTATCGTGTTGTCTAAAGCATGCACCTTAGTTTTTTTTTTCACTAGACCTCTTTTCACTTCAGTATAGAAAAAAAATATTTCATTAAAGATATACAGATATGTTATAATGTATATCATTAAAAAACTTGGAGTATTTTCTTTTTATTTCATTTTCTTGTGCGTTAGTTTTTAACCTAAACTAAGATAAGTCAATTTTTATCATATCTTGTACACTCATACCTTGTTTGATAGTTATTTATTTGAGATGATTTTTAATCAAATATTTCAAAAACTGAGTCAGCTTTTAGACAGGCCAATTAGAAGGCGAATGCGTCTCGACCTTGCATTTGGGAAACACTACTTGTCGAACAACGCTGTATAAACTTTTTATTTCTAGGCAATACCAGTTAATAGGTCACTTCGAATTAAGTTAAATGTAACAAAACTAAACAATTCAATTACTTATCCACAATGTATAATATTAAATTATAATAAATAATCTGGCGTAAATGGTGCCATTAATATGTTATTTTTTTCATAATGATGTAGTTAACGTTATGTTATCAATTATGTATCCTCACACTAGCAATTCCCAAAAGACAACTAAAATTAAGTTGAAAAAGACGCTATTCCTTTTTTTTTTTTTTCGAAAAAATCGAGGCTCAATTGTGGCTGAAATTTTGAAATAACCGACCTATCATACTCAAGACATATACTTACTCTAGAGACTCTAACCGATTTATTAAATGTGATTAATATTATAAATTTTAGTTATATTAGTTTACTTATATAACTGGTATTGCCAAATATTTATAATATAGTATAAGACGAATCTTTGATCGATCAAGCTATTTAAAGAAGTTATATTATAATACGTTAAAATATTTACATATATATATATATATATATATATATAGAGAGAGAGAGAGAGAGAGAGAGAGAGAGAGAGAGAGAGATGAGAGAGGAATAGATAGACATCAGATTACAACCTGATCCACGTAATAATAACACAAAAGCTGACGGCAGTAAATAGTGAGCCTTATCGCCGTGAACCTCGAAATGAAAGCGGCTTTGATTGGTTGGATTCGGCCCGATCAGCTGATAGCTCTGTGTGTGTCCCACCTCCACCTAGCCCTGATGGATTTGACAGCCCCTTGATAAAAATTGGAAAGCGAGTCCGAAATCAAAGGTTCATTTGTCTGCAAGTGTACCTCCGGTCGGTGAGATGAGGTAAACCGGGCAGAAAATTAAAACATTCACAGATATTTTTTTTTTCAGTTTTCATGTTTGAAAATTTAATTATAATAACTCTTTTTTCTAGATTATCAATTTAATGAATGACACGATTTCGTATTTTGTCACATTTTACTTGATCTATTTAGGTCCACGAGGCTATCGATATCGATTTTATCGAACTAAAAATAATAATGTGTTCAGTAAAGGTAATAATAAAAAATCAATTATAGATCTCATAGAAAAAACATATATCATTAAATTATTAAACATGTCGCTTCTTTGAAACTGACTTACAAATATTTTACTTATTATTTTTAAAAATAGCATCCAAAATACCAATGTATATTGGCATTAAGTTGGTGAAGTATGTAATAAACATAAATAATAAAATTGAAAAATTAAAAAAATAAGTGTAAAATAACTTGTAATGATGTATAATAATTGAAAAATGTAAAAACGTAAATACAATAGCCTTTTCTCAACACAATAAAACAAACAGAAAAACACAGTTTTGACTTGATTGACAGATTGTTAATCAACTGAAAAAAAAAAAGAAAAATAGAAGAAGCTATACATATTACAGAAAATATTGAAAAAACAATAAATTTTAAAACTGCCCCAAAAATATTTGAATAATCGTGATACACACATAGCCTATAAATTAACCTATAAATATTTTTAAAAGATCATAAAATAAACTCATAAGAATTGATACAATTATAAAAAACAATAGTCTGTAATTAAGAAAAAAAATAAATATAGAGTATAGAGGGATGATATAGCCTAAATTGAGATTAGTAAAATGTTTAAACTCAGATACCCAGAGGATAAGTAACAGTGAAACAACATTCATCGTAATTATTTTTATAAATAAATGTATTTTGTTTTTAAACAAAAATGATAAAATGTTGATTATGCATGGTTAAGACAATGAGATGGTTATTGAGAATGTTTTTTAATTATATATAAATATATAGCAATTAAAAGTTATATTAAAATATTATATAAATATCGTAGATATAAATAGAATTGTTCTTAATAACATGATAAAATAATTGTAATGCTCTGATATCATAATACATTGTTCTGGAAGATGGGTCAGAAACCCAAAGCGTTTATAAATAAATATTTAAAAATGGAAGAGATACATACATACCGAATATTTTTTAAATTTAGTTTAACATAATTAAAAAGTATTTATAATATTTTCAGATGAAGTATTTCAAATACAAAATATCAAAAATATTTTGTATTTAAAATGAAGAATACAAACTACTTATGTCTCATGAAGTCGTGCTTAGCAACTAATAACTTAAAAAAAGTTTATTCTTGTGAAGATAGAAGTTAATATATATTAAAAAATCTGGTGTATCCACTCACACGACTTTCCTATCTATTTCAGAAAAGTTTTGATATCTTTAAATATGTTCATAAAGAAACAAAAAAAAAATTTATTAGATTTATTTTCCTGAAAATTTATCAAAGAAAAGATTTGAGTACGATTTATTTGATAAAGTAAAGCAATGTAAACCGGCTTAAGGTAGATCTGTGTAAACATTTCGGAAATTTGACTCGTTCGCAATACTTTTCTTACCTAGTTAGGTAGAAAATTAATAAATTAAAGCATGTGTAGAAAATAAAATAAGCTGTATTATCGTTCGATTGCAATGATTTTTTTTTGTTTTGATGGTGATTTATTTACCTTTCAAAAGTTTTAGTATAAATTTTACCGTTTATATACACTTAGCGAGTTAGGCCCCAAAACATTTTTCTTTTCTTTATAACTTTTTTTCCTAAATTTTCTCGGAAATTTAGTCGATATACAAAAATTGAAAGGACAATTATTAGAACATTATAAGGAAGTTTCATCAAAATCATTAGAGCCGTTTTCGCGCTACAGTCTATAAAAAACATGTTTTTCATTTATTGCGCGCAAGCTATTGAGCAAATTTCTGCCACAGGCATGAGTAGTCAAAACCCTACAAAATAAAAAAAGAAGCAACAAAATCAGTTCAATAGTTGAAGAAAATCTTGGCACAGACAGACAGAACGACAGACCAATGGCTAAAAAGTGGACTCAGGAGGCTCTGAAACGTATAGATCCACCGAAAACCACATATCGGAAATTTGACCCGGTCGCAATACTTTCCTTACCTGGTATAGGTAGGAAAATAAAAACAGTAAATTTAATATTTAATTAATTCATTTAGAATAAATTTATATATGAATTCAATATTATTTCTGGACAATTTATAACACAAGTGACGCTTGGTCAAATTATTTCAATTTAAATATTTTATGATATTACATAAATTGAACATCTAGAACATCATTTTTCTTAGCAGAAAGGTACTTTAAGTATTGTTATAAAAGACATATTTTTTTTTAATTATTTGTTTTGTTTTTTTATTTTCATAGATGTTTTTTTAAATGTTTAAATTACTCTTCCCTTATTAAGGAAAAATTTTTTTTAATCCCAACTCAATTTCTGTCAGTGCAACTTTACTTTTTTGTTCTTGTAAAAAGAAAAATATATATATGAATAATGGATAGTCAATATTTGAATATATTTTTTTGTTTGCAACTCCCAACTCACTTTTATTTAATTTAATTTATAGACCATGGTATGTTACACTTCACAGATATTAATATCTCTTATCTAAGGGAAGGATTCAGTTAGGAATGCCTGTCTCAGCTGTTTGAGGTTCGCAGACATTACAACTCCTTATAAACTTAGATAGATGATTCGACATCGGACTGATATATTGGGGTCAGTAGGGCCGCTTGCAGCTGGTGGTTGCTGCAGGCGCAGCTCCAAGGTTCTGCTGTGCCAGTGACATTTGGAAATCGCTGCATCAGGTTCTAGTCATTTGGGCGAGCGAAAGTGGCTAATAAAGTTTATTATTTTGGAGGAATGGAGATTGGTAAAGGAGTAATGTAGTAAATTATGAAGCTTCTCGTCCATTACGAAACATAAGAAAAACATCGTGAAAGTATTAGGATTTTTTAAATGTATATTTATTTAAAATTTAAATTCCATATACGACTTGAAGAGAAACTATAAGGACCAGAAGGTCCTGAGGCCATCTTCTTTTTCGGCCTCGGAGAATCGTCAGGAATCGAAGAGGATGCGAAATTAGAATCAAGTGAGTTTGGATGGGTCTGGAGGTTATTATATAATGATAGTTATCTGGATTGGGTTAAGAGGGGGAGATTATGGACGTAGGGTCACCGATTTCAATGAAACGTTTTTCCAATGCGCTCTAGGAGCTGAGAAAAAATAATATAATTTATAAAAAAATGTATGTTAATAATTTTTACTTTTGCTTTGGATAAATTTTTAGGTTATTATATATCAATTGATTTTTTGTGTGTAAAATAAGAAAAAATATTACCTATGGTATTGAATGATCTATAAAGTATCTTAATTACCAAAAACCAAAAGGCGCTTTCATTAAAGTAGGCTAAATATATTATTGTTATGAGAAATGAAGTTAGGTTCGTTTTAATTGTTTTTTAAAACCCTTAAATACACTTTTATGTCGCAAACAAAAATCTAAAATTTTAGTAAATGATTTTTTGGAGGATTGTTTTCCGGTCGTTAAATAAATTATTCATAACTTCTCAAGATTTTCTCCAAATTCAACTTACAACCGTTGCAAAGCTGCATTAATGCTCTTCTAATTCATAAAAATAAGTTTTGGATTCCATTCCGTTTTAAGTTTGAAATTTAGAAAAACAGCTCAAAAATTCTTATTTTATAAATTTATAAGTTTGTACCTTTTGTATAAGTTATATATTCGTATAAGTCAAATATATTTCGACGTTTTAAATTTCATGTGAATCGATAGAGACATGGTGAAGTTATCAAGAGTTTTGAGGTTTTCGACAAAATTTTGAAGAGTCCAGCCTAGATAAATTTTTTTATTTTTTTATTGCTTTAAAAATTTGTATTTAAGGGTTTTCTGAGGCACCAGTAACGAATATCAACTTTGTTTTTCAATAAAAAAAAATATTTATCCCCACATTACTAAGTCATTTGATCCAATAACATTAATGACATAAATTTTTTTGTTTAATTATTTATTTTATTCTCAGCTCCTAGGGCGCATTGGCTAGAACCCTCGGACATTAGTCTAATTTTTGTTGACCTAGTATCACCAAAAAAAGTTATTGAAATTGGTAACGCTATGTCCGTAACCTAATATGTAGCATAATGACCATTAAGGTCATTGTGGATAATTTTATTCGTGAACATTGAGGGTTTTGCTCGATTTTGCATCGTAATGTTAGGATACGTGTGGAATTTTATGGTTTCGTGGAGCCCCAAAGCTCAATTCCATAAGTGCAAATAGCAAATAGTAAAAATATGACCAATGCATCAGATAAACTGAATAACATCCGAAGTTCATGTGGAAGAACAAGAGGATACTTAATAAAATAATAAGATTTAAAAAACAAAACAACTAAGGTTTGTGCTTTCGACCACACAGAAGTGAAAACATCAAGAAGGCGAGATTAATAATATGAAATATAAATTATAAATAATAGCTCATTAGAAAGAGGATGAAATGGTGAAGTCTGATTTGTAGTTTTTGAGATTTTTTATCCATATTTTCTCTAAAATTCGTTATCATTTGGTTTTCGATACTATTTTTACCTTTTCGCCTCTCTAACCCGACGTCGCGTCAAGATACAATTTTGAATAGCTCATTACAAAGAGGATGAATTGACAAACATTTTCCTTGCTAGCAATATACAGGTCCGATTTCTAGTTTTTGTGAAATTTTAACCCAATTCAATTAGTCGACTCCCGCCGACTTTACCCGAGTGTTACGCATCGGAAATCTGACGGCTCAAGATTCACTAGGCTAATTCACTTTCCACAAAAAACATGCAAAACGCGCCTAAAGATGATTTGCCTTAAAAAAAAACTTCTTCAATTATGCTAACAGTTTTTTTTTTCTTTATGAATACAGTCTGTTTTAAATTATGTTATTAAAACACTTCAATATTAAACATTACAGCAGAAAAATGCCACGTAATATTTTATCCATGCATTCATTCTGAGCACCTAGATGACCATTGTGCTCAAACATTTTTTTTTTTTCAATTTTTACATTTTTTAATTTATTGTTACGTACGTAATTAAGTAAATGTTTACTGATACTGTACCCTGCTTTATTAAATAAAAATGGCACTAACATAATACGTTGCTGAATATAAATACTCGTTCATGAATTGAATTCTGATATCTCATCACCATGAATATTCATTGATGGAACGTGCATATGCAGCAATTGGAACAAAATATTCATTCAATTTTAAATTATGACATTGGAAATTCTGTTTGAACTTAGCTTCATTTTTATATTTGAATTCTCACGTGTAACCAATTTTTGGCCAATATATACTATAAAATGATTAATATATTTTCTACAAATAAATAATTACATAAAGGTATTACTTAATTTAAAATAAAATTTGAAGTCAGCTGTTTGAACTAATGATGGTAAATAAAGGTACTTTTCCCGACGAGACATGTTAAAATTTAGCAATTTCATATATCGGCGATCAAATAATCATTGGTTTAGCCCTAATAAATAACATTTGATTTACACTTAAGAATTATGGTAGTAAAAAATATTAAAATTCTTGTAATTAACTTTGTTCATTCATCTTCGCCATATGAGTAGATCTAGAAGGATAATGGCGACGATGACACATTGCTTCTAGGTTTGGAGATCACCTCGATTTGGACAACCACTTTGGTGTCAGTAATGTGCTCATTTGTTTTCGAAGGACACAATTACAGTATATGTCATGGTTTTGGCCTTGGATATAGGTTGTAAATTTATTGAAAGTGGAATAAAAAAAATCAAAGAGGCTAGTTAAATATTAGTACAAATATGGAAATATAAAAAATTAAATTCCTCCGAGACATAGACTGTTACTTACGCTGACGATACAACAATTTTAACAAAACTTAATTTTAATTAATAGCAATTTTAACAAAACCACGACCCCAGAATAGTCTCTCTGAATTTAAAAAAACACTTACTAAATTTACAAAATTGGTATTCATTTTGGAAAATTCGAATTTCTCTTGTATCCAATCCTTACGTTCCATAATCCTTCGTAAAATCCTCAACGCTCCTTACTTTTTCACAAATAAAATCATCCATAAAGACCTTAATGTTCCATATATTTCCGATTCGGCCCAATCCAGACACCTATCCTTCCATAACAAACTGCAAAACCATCCGAACCCTCTTGCTTCTAACCTTGCTTCCTCCTCTATCCCTGATAACCCTCGTCTGAAAAGAAGTTGGCCTCGTGATCTTCTTGAGTAAATTTTAAAAAAAAATTTCACAAACATTAGGTATCTTATATAAAGATCTAAACATGCCAACAGGTAACGACTACATATGCGACTACACACTACAAAAGGTCTTCCGATAACTTACATCTACATACTAACACACTCATATATGACATATCTACATTTAGCATACTCTAAAACTCGCTTAGAGGGCTAAAAAGAAGCTGCATGAGGGATCGCTCCGCTTAAAAATATACTAAAGTCAAGACGGGAAGAGATGACTCTGGGTACTCCTCATTTCTCACGTCGATCAATGCTAATGCAACTATTCTACCAGACAGGAGACTCACTGACTGTCAGTACTTCTAGCAGGTGTAGGTGAAGAAATGATGATAGAAAAAAATATTATATTTTGAGAGCTACGAATCTTCAAGAACCCGGACTTTTTCTATAACCCTTCTCAGTACTCCTCTGTCCCGGGGGATTGTTCACCATCTTAGGATTTGCATCATTTTCAGATTGCACTCCATCTCGTCCAGTCACCTTAGTCAAGGTCATCTTCTGCGACATCTTTCACCAGATCGATCCTCCAGCTGGAGTTTGGGAATGTAGTCTCTGGGTATACGTAACACATGCAACCCAACCCTCTGATTTTGTTACTCCTCACAATTACGACCAAATCCGGTTTACCATAGACTCGCGCAGCTCTTCATTAGCGCGAAATCTATCTCCACTGCCCATCTTTACATTTTATTTGTATTTGTTGTATAGACTTTTCGATTATTATTTAGTTTTTTTATTCTCTCTTTCTTTCCTCTATCCTAAAGGGTCTTTGGTGTTTTACTATATTTTATATCCTGTTGTCGTAATCTGTGAGTTTTAAAAATTTAAACGCAATGGGGACTTGTTCTTCAAGATCCTGTATTTCTGTTCGTGTTTTTTTCTAAGTTATCTTGCTTCTGTTTATTTTATATTTTCTTAATTTAGTAAGTAAGTATAAATGTAGTCTTACCTCCACTATATTACTAGTAACAATTTAGACTTACACCACTGTATCATTAGAATGTTACATTACTCAATATATAAATAAATAAAAAAAATATATGTTAATGGTGTTTTTTTCGTTCTTGATATAATTATATTACTAAATTACTTTTATTAAATTCTTGCATTAACGATTCTGTCCCGTAGTACTTATCTCTTTGTTTAGCTCTTATTTAGGTGTATTTAATTTGCTTTAAGATAGTTTTTCCGAATATACGAGTATAATTTTTATTACTGTATACATATATCTAAGATTTACATTTTTTTTTTTTTTTTGGTTTTGAGCTGGATTGAAATTACCTCATTGTAAAAAGTTTGAACTGAAGTGAGACCCAAGAGGTTTTCATTTGCTCAAATTTATACTCTTTGTGCTTGGTCGGAGAAAGTGGGTTTTCCTTTTCCCATGGCTCGCCGGTCCTGAGCAACTTTCCATGTCCTTATACTTTCCTCCCGCACTTCCATATCGCAGGACACTATAAAAGTTTCTCATGTCCTTTGCTTTTAGTCCTTTTAGTGATTTGAATTTTTCTCGCCGTACCTGATTTCTTTGTGCTCTTTGTTGATAAACAGTTCTTTCGAATTCTCGTGTTATTGTTTAGGGTAATATCGTACCATCAATATAGGAAATTTTTGAGAAAGGATAATTAACCTTACAATTTTGTTATCAACAGTTTTAATCTTAATTTCTGTTTTCTTTTTTTTTTCTTTTGTTGGGAAGTTTGTTTTTAAGATTCATGAGCTTGGCAGAAATATTTTCTTTATGATATAAAATCATATTTGTCATATATCCTTGCTTTGTTGTTTTTTGATACAATTTTTGTCTACCATATAATGATAATTATAAACACATTGTTACAATGTTTATGTGTAAGGATATGGGAAGAATATATGTCAGAAAGGAAGTTTATTTTTTGCCAAACTCATGAGTCGTAATAATCGTTTGATTTTTGCAAAAATAATCTCACCTTATTCAATAGGTAGCAGCAAATTAATTAATTCAACCGAAATATGCAAAGATCTAAATACTTTACTTAGATGTACATATAGATAATACGTACATAATAAAAAATGTATTAAACATAATATTACATTTAGGAACACTAATTTTAATAGAAATTGAACTTTTCAATTTCCAATCCAAAGTAATTAAAATTTGTATTGAATATTTGTTTGCCTCTCTATAATTTTTTTTTTTTTTTTTTTTTGAGAGAGAGAGTGAGAGAGGCATTTTATTTTCATATAAAATATAAAAGCTTGCTGCCCAATCAAATTAGGTTGCTATACACACAGCAATACTAGTTAATTCGTAGGATAATAAATAAAACTTATATAAATATACAGAAGTGGTTAGTATATATGAGTACAATAAATATATATATTTTTTTTTTCTTTGTTCATGTTTTTTTTTTCTTTTTTTACATTTAATTTCTCTTTCTCTCCCTTTTGTTTCTTTCTCGCTCTTTACAAAATAAAAATGAAAAATGAATATATATCCTTTATTTGTTTATTTTTATTTTACATTTAATTTTCCATTATCTCTCTTAACACAATATTAAAATGCTTAAAAAGTATTTGCGCATGTCAACTTATTGTTGACAATCAGCAAATATACTGGCTTAATGTGATTTAAAAAAAAAAATTTAAATTTAATACTATGCATTATTTATTATAATACATAGGTTATTATAGATTATAATAAAATGTTCACTAAACTGCTCTTTAAAAATAATTGTTAGGGCGAAACCTGTGACATATTTAATTATATGCGGCTTTTTTGTTTCTGAAATTATAACGGCTCCGTATTTCATAACAGTAGCCATTTCGAATTTTACATGTTACTTTAAAAAACTTTAAACTTAAAAAAAAAGTGATTTAACATAGTTCATAACAGTTTTTTTTTTATTTGTTACTTTGTTTCAAATGCACAGGAATGTAAATTACGGAGAAAAACTGAAAGAGAAACTTTTTCTTCGAATTTTTTTCATGATGCTAGTGATGGGAGGTCAACAATATTGATTTTTAAGCAGGGAATTAATACATGTAAATATTTGACAAAAAAATTATTATTTATATTTATTAGTTTTCAAATTTATATTATTATTATTTTTTTATATTTATATTTATACTCCTCAACATCACTCGCTTTTTTAATGAGCTTTAAGTACTCCATATAAATACTTTGAAGTAAATGTTTGACTTTGAAGTACTTTCTAACTATTTGGTTTAGAGCAAAGTTTGGAACATCGGATTAATGACGGCTTTTCTCTCTCAAAAATTTGATCAAGACACCTCTGGACCCTTAGTTTTTTAAATCTTTAATTTTTTGGGTAATATTTTAGAATTAATTTTTCGTTACGATATTTACACCAAAGATTTTCTCAATTTGAATATTGAACCTTATTCATTAAATGTACATGAAAAAGGCCTTTGTCTGCTTTCTACGAAAACATAACTCCCCCCCCCCTCCCTTGTGGTTGAAAGAGGCAGTAAACAAATTTGTTTGAATTTTTGCTGATTGGATTTCATTGGAACCCATCTTGAAATGAATTTCATTAGAATCTTTTTAATTTCCCTAGATTGTTGTTTTTCTAGGCTAGTGTTTATTTCTGATGAGCGATATTCCATTACATACTTTTGATTGCATATTTACATATTTTATCTTCATAAAATTACATTATTTAATTTTTGTGTTTTTCAAATACTTTTCGTTTCTACAGGGGATTGAACCTGAAAAAATAACTTTATTTTTATAAGGTTTCAGTATCATCGGAATTTGTTTAGTATCTACTTTTTGAGTTCTTTTAGGACAAAAACTGTTTCTCTTTTCATGTAAAGATTTGATAGAACTTTTATTTAAAAAAAAAACACATTTATTTTATTTTATTTAATTTAAAGTCAATCTAAAAAACTGCTTTCATTATTAGAAACCTAAACAAACGACTCATTAGAATAATGTGTAATACATTTAATACAAATTATAATTATAATCTATATGGTTAGCTGCAAAAATGGCGATATTACCGGTAATATTGATGTAGATGGTAATATTTTTGAACAGGTAGAGACGTTTAAGTATCTAGGGTCTACGATAACTAGAAAAAAATGAAATTGAAGAAGAGATTAAGGTTAAACTGAAGGCGGGAAATGCTTGCTATTTTTCTGTGACAAAACTACTTAGCTCGGGCCTCTTGTTCCGGAAATTAAAAATTAAGTTTAATACTATTATCTTACCTACAGTTCTTTATAGATGCGAAACGTGGCCGCCTACATTAAGGGATGAGCAACGTCTTATGGTTTTTGAAAATAAAGTATTGCGTAGAATATTCGAAATGAAGAAGGATGAATTAACCGGAGAGTTCAGACGGTTACACAACGCCGAATTGCATGAACTGTAACCGGTTAACATAATTGAGGTGATTTCATCCCGGCTAATCTAATGGGCTTGTAAAATTGTTCGGCTTAGTAAAGAGAGAATTCCTAAATGGTTAATATTTGCTGTACCGAATGGTAAACGTCCGAGAGGTAGACCGAAGCGAGGGTGGGTAGATAGCCTTAAAGCCCATTTGAAGGGACTAGGTTTGGACGGCGAACGGTTGGGGGAGGTGTGTAATGAGCGATTGGTGGTGTCGGCATCGAACCTTCGGGTTCGCTAAGCCTTTTTTATTATTATTAGTATTATTATTATCATTATTGTAATCTAAGCCGAGTTACTGTTTAAACTTTTTTTAAGTACTTAAAAGAGGCATACTTGTATATGACATTTACAAACTATAATGTTGGAGGAAAACCACTCTAGGAGATCCCTGCGCCTACTCTCAGCAGCATCACTGTTATGAATGACCAATGGAGGCTGAGCAGACGCTATAGCCAGACGTATACGACGTCAATGAAGAATCTAGCCATTGCCGGAACTCCAATATATGCATATTTACAAAAGGAAGATTGTAGCGACAGGTGGAGATAAATAGGGATTGTGCAAGGGAATTTGGGAGATACGTAAGATTCTGGTGAATACACAGATTTTATCTGGGATAAGATCAAGAAATGAGATATTAAGATCATGGTGTAGGGTTGTGTTTGTTACATAGAACTTTGGATTGAAAGATTTGAATGCATTTAATGTTATAAAATCTTGCTGTCCCCCACAGTTTACTTTTTCTAAAATCCATATGCTTTCCTTAACTTCCGGACAATGCAATATAATGTTTTTCACCTGGTGTTGGTAGTGTTAATCTCAGTTCTAAGACCATATTCCCAAACGGACATTGACTATTCCTGGAGGAAGGATATCGTGAAAGAGGTTGAAGATGTGTAGAGATTGGTGATGCGTGAAGTAGAGACAATGCGTGACATTACTATTCCCTGGATATCCAGGCTGGAGCAGGTGGCGGCCGCTCAGTATTCAGAGATCGTCTTTATCCTCCTCCAATCGATGGCGTGTGTGTGTGTGACTCCAACCGAGTTTATAATCTCCGCTTCCTCCAAGAAATGTTTAATAAAATTATTATTCTTATAACGGAAGGGAAATTCTGATTAGAAACTGATTTTTATATAGAGGTTATTTTTAGAAAACCATGGAATTCTAGACTCTGTTGTAATTAACAGTATACGTTTGAGAATTCCTAGGCCCAAAAATCTCATACCAAACTCTTTAATCACACATCAAAAGAAGAATGGTGTCAAAACTAGATGATTAAAATTAATTCCAATAAATTCTATCAAATCACCTTCGTCGTAAACCTATGGCTTCCTGTCCTACAGTATCCTTTAATAACACCCCACTTATCCCTGTTGAACAAATCCAGTACCTAAGATTTCACCTGGATAAATGTCTCACTTGGAATCCTAATACAACAATGAAACGACAAGAAACCAGTCAACCACTTTTACTGAATGTATTTTTATTTTTAATACAGTTGTAAATATCATGAAAAAAAAAAATTGTTTCACAGTTGTTATAAAGTGTTCTTCAGGTTAGCCGATTTTTACGAAAAAGTTGCTGTAACAAGGTATATACAAACCTTAAATATGGAATTTCACTTTCATACGACTTTCCGTGGTCTTAAATATATTAAATTAAACATATAAAATGGCACCGAACATAAAAAAAAAAGACAAGAAGAAAAATAAAAAATAAATCCTATAACTCCAACATATATTTATTCAGTATTTTCTTTGTTCGTTGCACATTAATTATGATGATTTTATGTATTTATCATTACATGTAATTTTTACATAGAGTATAACTCCGGCCATTTTTTAAAACATTTTTTGGTCCATTGCTCGCTCCTCTCCGAATAAAAATGGAAAGTCTGCGGCCTTTGCTGGTTTTACTGATAATCATGCTTGTAATTTAAAAAATTTCCAAATCCTATTTTTTTTCAATTCTGTCATAGAAATTTGTATTATTTATATCTTATATTTGTAAATACTAAATAGTGCAAGAGATACACTTTATTATTATAATTATTTATGGATTTATCTATTAGTTTTGTTTAAATATTATCATATTGGTAGCAGCATTGTGAATGATGTAATACTGACATTAAAACGGTTGATTTTCCCACATTTTTTAAAATTATTAGACGTGTTTTAATATTTTTAAAGATTTTTATGGAACCTATAAAACGTATACCTCGACGTATATTCTACGCGCATTATAGAGTCAATCAAATTCATTAGCTCATAAATCTACTAGGAGATCTAGTCTTAATCCAGGCACCTCCATAGAGCCATTAGTTAAGATATTAATGTTAACAAAGTTGTACAATATATCACGAGGCGGTGTTAGCCATCGAGTTTGGTAATTGCTAGGGCAGCTCAGCCAAACATAGAGCTTTATAATAATTATCTGAGGAGTTATGAACGTTAATCTGCATAAACAAGATATCATTTATAATTAGATACCTATTTATTTCTATATGACCTTCAGGAGGAGCAATGATCAGCCGAATACGTAAATATAAAGGCCAAATCACATCAACAGTAAAAAAAAAAAAATATTAACCACATATACTTATGATAGTTACCTCTCTTCCTACCGATAATCATACTATAATTATTTATATGATGATGATATAGATAGGTATCTATCAAGCTATATAGTTACATTTATACCTAAGATAGTTGCCTGACTACTTGCCTATATCAAGAAAGATTTACAGGCACATTGTCTTGTTGCAATTTGACATAGTTCCTGCTGAACAAAGCATGTTACTTTTTACTAAAAACTGCATAAATTCTATCTAGCAATTCATGAAAATAAGCTCAACAAAATGCAAAACACCTTCGAAATTCTACCAAACACAAATTAACACTTTTTTCTCAATTCGATCTTTGCGAACCTCATGTTTCACAGCTTCAACCGACCTTACCCACAGCTTATGTTTCCTAGTTTTTTTTAATAGGCACTTTTCGTCTCTTGTAATATTTTTTCCGCAAGCTGAAGTCTTTTGGTTTTTGAAGCAAAATTTTGCAAATATCTACTCACTGCTGGGCTTGAGCCTCTGCAATGTCGGACCTTGTTATTAAATTCCGTTCACTCAGGTTTTTAAAATATACATTTTTATATAAATAACAGGAACAGAAATATTCTTGTAGGTATCATCGTTGATCAATATTCAGGACGCAGTCATTATAAAGTTTTTATTAGTGGCAATATTACAACCCAAACATGTGGGTCATAATTAGTGCTCGAACCACGACCTGATGATGACCCACATGCTTGGGTTGAAACGTCGGCACTAATAAAAACCTTATAATGACTGCGTTCTGAATATTTCATCACTCATAATATGTAGAACGGTCGACAAAATTCCTTCAATAATTCTTGTAGTTAATTGAAAATATTAATTATGAGATTTGGGATTAAGGATAGTGTTTATACACAAAGAATCTCATTACAACCTAGTATTTAACATTACAAGATTTTACTCTTGATTTGTTTCGAATTCTAAATATTTTGATCTTTGGTTTAATATTAGTTAAAAATAAAGGGGGCATTGAAATTTGGGATTACTTGAAATTATTTTTCATGATATTCTTTACATCTCGTAACCTGCAATAGAGAGTGAGGATTTATGTTATTTCAACCCAATTTAAAATAACAAATGAAATAAATCAAATCATAGAATATTCATTATATTCGTTTTCGTTTACGGTCCTGTTATTATTAAATAAAATATTTGATAAAAGAGAATGTTTCATGTATAAAGTTGGTTATTATACGAATTCGGAATCATTTTGTAGAATTAGAAAGTTATTATTCGTATATATAATTAAAATTAAAATTTTAAAGCAACTATTTTTCCATTAATCATTCTAAAATTAAACATTTGAAACTATTGTGTGTTTACTCGCTCTTTTTACAGCCGTTATTCCAAATCGTAAAACGTTCGTGTTATATAATTTTATTGTACTTGTAAAAGGATACTTCCTATAGATATCATATGAATAGCTTATGAACTGGAAAGTATATTAACGGATATTTTATTATTTATTACTCCTCTTTTATTGAAATTAATATTATTTCTTTATTTATATTCACCGGCGATGAAGTTATAGACTACAATAAATAAATACTCAAAATAATTGCTTTTATAGTGCGAAAACGTAATGGGATTCATAAAGTTTTGTTATTCAGATACATAAAATGGAATTCTGGACTTCATAAGCTGTTCTGTTATTTTCCTGGTGAGTGGGGACTCATCAACAAACGAAACGGAAAACAAACAACGCGACTAGCGAGCGATAGAATGAAATGAAAACAACTATTATCGTTTTTTTTATCAGTTGTTTGAAATACGAACTATTGTTTTCATACGTTTGGAATTTACAATCGAACTCCTATTGACAGACTTTTGTTCAATTCTACATTAGAAGATCACGAGACCATCTTCTTTTCAGACACCTAAAAGGAGAATCTATTAGGTTTTAATCGACCTGGAGTTTATTATGAAAGGATTGGGCTAAAACGTTAATATATGGAAAATTAAGGTCCTTATGGATAATTTTATTTGTGACAATGTATAGATCATTAAGGGCAGTGGCAATGTTTAGGATTGAAAAGTATGAGTCCAAGAGGAATTGGATAGTTTGGTGGATTTCTGAAGTAGTAGCCAGAAACGTTCAACAGTTCGCTTTAGTCTTATATGAGGATTACAAGTAAAATATTTGTACTTTTTTCTAATGGCTGTATAACTCAGCTACAAATTTTATACACGAGATTATTAATAACTATTAAACAAAGAGACTGATGTTCTAAAATATTATATTTTGATTTCATACATACTTACTATTTATCATCCATCTTTATTCCTTGCGAATGCTTCATTGTCTGAAATAGTGCTGGAATTCTTCTATCAGTTCTTTCAGGACACGAGCGTATGTATAAGTTATCAATGTACACGTTTTTTAATATTATATTCCTGAAATCGCGTTAATTGTGCACACAGTATCTGCACTATATGTATATGTATGTATGTATGTATGTATGTATGTATGTATGTATGTATGTATGTATGTATGTATGTATGTATGTATGTATGTATATATATATATATATATATATATATATATATATATTATATATATATATATATATATATATATATATATATATATATATACATACATACATACATACATACATACATACATATATACATATAAATATATATATATATTACTTAAGTATTATCATTATTGCTATTTATAAACTTGTTGTTCAAAAATAATGATCAGGATATAATTTTTATCAGTTAAGATCAAAAATAAAAGTCACTCTTAATAAAAATCATAAAATGTTTTTAAAAATTTCAGACAAAATTTTGATTAAATTTGATTTTTATTTAT
Organism: Nezara viridula; assembly: GCA_928085145.1. NCBI lineage: Eukaryota > Metazoa > Arthropoda > Insecta > Hemiptera > Pentatomidae > Nezara > Nezara viridula. Next base: position 146,384,525 of record OV725080.1, on the reverse strand, counting down.
TTATTTTTAATTGTAACAGCCTTCGATACGGCAACTATACAGACTACTAAATAGAAAAGCTTAACTTTCTGTTGAAAACAAATTACTGATCTACAAGACAATTCTGAAACCTATTTGGACTTTCAGACTAGAACTGGGGGGAGGGGATAGCAAAATTGCCTAGATGTAACGCACCCAATCCTTCCAGTGCAATGCCCTTCGAATAATAGTCGATGCTGCTTTCTATGCAACCAACAAAACCCTACATCATGACCTCAACATCCCATTAGTCCTAGACCTTATCCCAGAAAAATTCCCCAAATTTCACAAGAACCTTACTTATCATCCAAATCCCTATCAAGCATCACACATCCCTATAATCCTCCAAGTAGATTAAAAAGGCAGTGACCCCGCGACCTTTTGTAGTTTGTATATTTTGGAGTTCTGACAATGGTCAGATTTTCCGCTCAAGACATGAGTGTTTATGGCTAAGGCGCTATCGATCAATCTTCGCTGGCTTTAGTACCCAGTGATGCGGTTAAGAGAGTAGCGCAGGGTTCTCCTGGTGTCCTGCTTTTCATCCATGGAGTACCCTCGTCTGATTGTAAATAGCGTATATAGATATATATGTGTTCTTTAATTTCCTTATTTTTAAATAATTTTACTTTATTCTTTTTTTGTGTTTTTGTTAATGTATGAATGTGACCTTACCTCACTATAACCAATGTCCAAGTGACAATGTTGTAAAATTCAATAAATAAATAATAATAAAAAAACAAAAATTATAATTATCGATTTCAAACCCTTGTTCCGTTATCTATTATATATCTCGTGATTATTGTGTTTCTGTAATTTTTGTTTACCACTCTTCAGTAACGGTTTTAAATCATAAGAATATGCTGCTATGTTCCATAATGTCACCGTTTAAAGCCAGCGTGAATAATTATAGAGAAGATAACTATAAAACACATCTTGTTTAGTTCCTCATACAATGGTATAATTAAGCGTTAGGCTACGCTAGGAATAAGTAATAACATGTAAATTGGCGTTTATTTAATGACAGCTGATGGCTAGCGTAATGGTTCAGCTAATCACAGCCTGCTTGATCAATCGCTTGAGCCTCGGCGTCACATTATATGTTAATTTTCGAGTAACTGGATACGCGTCATGTGAGAAACGTCCTTGCAAGAACGTCCTTGAACGAGTCGTTACTGATCGAAAGTCACCAACTTCACACTTTTTATAAATTTGGCCTATATTGTATTTACCGTATCTTCTTTTTATTTTCTCAGAATAGAAAGGAGCTGGCTTTTGTGTTATTAAATATAAACATAAATATAATGATAAAAAAATAAATATGATCGGTGGATTACTTAACTGTTACGTGCCACCCTACATTCATATTATTTAGTTATTAAACCCAAAAAATATATTAATTATAAACTAATTAGAAATTCTTCAGACTAAAAAATGCTTCACCATCTAAAATATTAGTTTCATTACATTTCGGCCGTATTCATATGATTCTAAAATAGACCTAATTAAATTAATTATTTCGTGGCGCAATCATTAATTTAAAATAAAATTATCATATAGTAATAACTAGTCAGTAACCATAAATGTAATATCACTTTGAATTCGTCAATGTTATATTTTTGCATAATTGATATACATTATATTATAATTGAACTAATGATATTATCTTTATTAAGTCAAAACAACATTATAAATAAATATTATAGGGGTGTCTGTTAACGTTACTTTAAGCAGACATTTTAATTATAAATAATAAACCATTGCAATTAACATAAAATATGTCAGGAATGCAATTAGTAACTTAAATATTGTAAATTCCATCGAATTTGAATTAGTATGAATCTCAATCCTACCACTATGGTTAGCATAGGCTTAGTTCCATCTCTGGAAACAAATTTCTTCTTCTCCACCCGTATCGCAGAAATAGTGAGATATAAGTTAATATGTATATATGTGTGTGTGTGTTATATATTCGAATTAATAAGTTCATTCTCAATTTAGCATTCTGTAGCCATCAAAATTCGCCGGTTGACTCATCCTTCTTTAGTTCAAATATTCTATGTATACTTTATTTTCATAAACATTATGCCGTCGCTCATCTGAATTCTTTCACATCTATTATTCTGAATTCTAATTTAAGTTTTGGGACCCAACTACTGCGCGAAATGAGAATTTCACAAAAGAAAAATAGTAACCGTTTCTCACCTTCAATCTAACCTAAATGAATAAATATATGTTGGTGCGGAATGAATATTTCGGCATTGTTTACCTACGATACATGACTCAAAATTGTTTCCAAAATATTGATTTAAATTTTGATTTTACATGACTTCTCGAGACGGGTTTCGCACTTTTTTTTTATAAGAGTGAATTCGATAGAGCCGTAAGATCTCCGATGTGTAACGCTAGGGTAAATTCGGCTGTATTCGACTAATAGAAGTGTTCTTGCATATGGATTAAAATATCTCAAATAATAAAAATCGGACCTGCATACTATAAGTGTGGGAAATGTTCATCATTTCATTCTCTCTGTAATGGGCTAATATTCAAAATTGTATCTTAACGCGACGCCGTGTTAGAGAGACGAAAATGGAAAAATAATCTCGAAAATCGAATGATAACGAGTTTTATTGAAGATATGGGTTAATGTTCTGCATTTCATCCTCTCTGCAATGGGCTATTTTATTTATAATTTATATTTAATATTAATATTAATATTAACCTCACCGTGTTGATGGTTTCACTTCTATTGTGTGGTCTAAAGCACACACCTTAGTTTTTTCTTATGTGGCGCATATTTTTAGATATATAGAAAATAACTTTATTCTGGGACAAAGCCCTTTGAGAATAACAAAATTAAAAGATTACATCTGGCCTAAATAAAATCATTACAAAAAAATAAATAATGGAAAGAAAATACAAGATAAACATTCTATGTACAAAACAAACCAAAGTATACACAAAACAATTAACACCATATACTAGACACTTAAAGCTATTTGTAATGATAGACCATTATTATACACTTTTAAGAAAACAAAGAACAATAAAGAAATAATAATATATTAAACTCTTTATTAAAATAAGCTTTGTGCTTCTTTTGAGAAAATAGAAAACTGAATCTGACAATATAAAGTGTCTGATTAATATATAAATACATCATCATTATGTCTTAAAGTAACGATAGGCAAGAATTTAGTGGTGCATAAAAGGCCAATAGTTATAAACAACCAATAGATGCGTTTAGTGTCATCAAGAGCAGGAAAATCTTTATCCTATAAGAATAAATAAAATGAAATAAATGTATGTTGTGGAATGGTTAGCAACTATCTGACAGTTTTTGGGATAGGAATTGGAATAGGAAGGTTTTAAATGTGGATATGGATGGGGAATGCCGAATTTTGATAAGGAGGGAATTCCAGAAATCGACAGATCGAGCATAATAAATGTGTTGTTTTCTATATTGTTTCTATTCGCATTCCGAATCCATTTCAGTTTCACTCCTTAATGTAGCTTTATCTAATACAGCCGTTTTCACTCGGCTCGCCTAAACACTTCCAAGAAGCCCAAGGAGATAGCGTTGTTTGAGAGCTCGCGTGTTTGGAAGAAAGTTGGGAAGGCGAAATTGGAACCTCCGTGGGACAGAGGAAGGTGATAGGCAAGGCCGTGCGACCTCTCAGCTGCCAGCGCTGCAATCTCTTACTGGGACATCTATCGCCTCTTCCAGGTTGATGATGTTGCATCTACTGTATTAATATATGAATATTTCTTTATACAGCATGTCTCTTATTTAGATGGAAATATTTATAGAAGTGATAGCAGACCTTACAAGCTACAAACAAGTATATATATATATATACTGAAGAAACTTATATATATATATATATATATGTGTGTGAAGAAAGTTAATCACTTGAATACCTTCAGTGCTCGAAATACGACCTGATGATGACCCACATGTTTAATAATAATAATAATAATAAATAATAAACTGATCCCAAAGTCAACGGTGGTAGGTACGGACGGCTTGGAATTACCCCTGGATGTGTTAGGAGAGGCTCAGCAAGCGGTTCTCTTGGATACAGCCAGAATTACAAGAAAGTTTTTAAATATCAAAAAATATTATAACTGCAGGTGGTTGGACTTGTCTCCCACCTTCAGCTTTAAATCCGCAAAGGTGAGAATAAAAAAGATAATAATAATAGAAAATAACTTATGGAACAAAGTCTCTTTAGAATAACAACATAGAACATAGTTAAAAGACTACATCTGGCCAAAATAAAACAATAATAAAAAAAGAGAAAGTAAAGAAAATATTATTTAAACAAGCTATATACAAAAAAAAAATCTATAAATAAAACACTTAAAACTATGTACAGTAGGAAAAATTGTAATTATACACTTTTGAAAAATAAAATAATAAAAAATATATTGAGTTCTTCTTTAAAATGCGCTGTGTTTCTGCTAACAAAGGAAAGACAAATCCGACAATATAAAATGTCAAAGTATTTAAATAATGAATAATATGTAAACACATCATTATCTTACTGTAACTATTGGTACAAATTTATTCGTGTATGAATAAAAAAAAAATAAAAAACCAAAACAATAGATGCATTCATTTCCTGCAACATGTTCGGGTTGAAACGTCAGTACAATATGTGGATATGGAAGTATAAATATGGAAAGTATATGTATTATATGGGTGATAAATATTCAGGACGCAGTCTTTTTTAAAAATTTTAATTTTTGCCAACGTTTCAACCCAAACATTTGGGTCATCTTCAGGGCTAAAAATGTTTTTTAAAATTACAATCAGAGATATAGTATACGACCGCTAATTATAAATAATAAACTACAGTGATTGATGGTACACGAATCTTAACTATATGAAATAACTCAAATATTGTACATGTCTGAAATATTTAGTCAGCAAATTATGTATATTCTACAAACATAAATGTTACCCTCCTTCCCCTCTGATTATGTTTACTTACCTTTTGCTATCTTAAAAAGGACAACTGGGAAATTCTCCCCACCCCTGACCTTTCCACTTACCTACCAAATGTATCAGTACTTGAAAGCCTTCAGTGCTCAAACCACAGTTAGTAAGAGAAAATATTGCAAATTTGTATAAATGGATTATATACATTATTATTTTTTTTTAGTTTTAGTTTGTGTAACTATTTACATATTTAATTTTAAAGTTTGTATTGCAATATTAGTTAAGATTCATGTACCATCAATCACTATAGTTTATTATTTATAATTAGCGGTCGTATACTATTATATCTCTGATTGTAATTTTAAAAAACATTTTCAGCCCTAAAGATGACCCACATGTTTGGGTTGAAACGTTGGCAAAAATAAAAAAAATTAAAAAAGACTGCGTCCTGAATATTTATCACCCATGATATGTAGAACAGTCGACTAACTCCCTTCAAGTATATGTATTATATATAATGAACATATATTATAAAAATAAAATAAAAATCTTAAAAATAATCACATGAATCAATAAAATATGAAAACTAATACCGGTTAAGAAAATAGGAAAAGTCGGCAAGATGGTTAGTTTAAGGCCTTGAGGTAGGTACTTACTTTCTTAACTTAACTTCAGTGATAATATTATATTGCAACTTATAATCGGATTTTATGATACATTTACTCCTCATGTGTATTTTACGGGATGTTCTTGACATATTTTTTGCTGCAAAGTTGAACAGCTTTGGCTAGAGAGTATCTCATTGCTTCTTTTCGAAGTTCGATAGACATCAAAGGCCTTCGTATTCGATTAATAGATATTGGATTGGATTTTGAAATAAAAACATCGCCAACTGCTCACTTTTATTGGTTCATCGTTATTAAACAGATGAGGAGAAGAAAAGTTAATGAGATTGACCTACATCGCATATTCGTGTACCTATTTATAAATCATCATTATTTTAAAGCACTCATTTTCTAAGTATCTTTCCTTAAAACATTATAAATATTACTTTTCACTCCGGTAGGAAAAAAAGGAAAGTGATTACTTTTCACGGAATATTTTAACGAGATGGTGCCTGTGACGTTTTTAAAAGGAGGAAAATTCTCTTAGCATCGTATTTCTTAACCCATCGGGTTTAACGAACTTTCTACTTCGATTCCATCGTCACGTGGGAAAAAATATACAAAAAAATAAATAAATAAACAAGATTGAAATAGATAATCTCTTAATAATATACATGTACTTGTAAGGGTGACCTTTCATAATTGTCCTATTATTCCTGATGTTTTTATGTTTATATATTATTTTAAATGATGACTTAAATTATAATATTAAAAAATTCATGTATAAAAATGTATCGTACCTAAATTATTCTGATGATCTTTTCTTTAAAAATAATTTGTATTTATCCATCTAAATTAACACTATCCAGTATTCTCGGAATATGTATTAGAAAATATACGAGAAATTACTACAATAGATAATCAGAACAATCTGGGACGAGGTTATTAAGGAATGGAGGAGACGGACCAATAAAAACTGCTTACAGAAAAACTGTTCAATCAATATCTTATCATATTGAGCCATGTCAAAGGGAGGTTAAGATGGGCGGGATATCAAGCTGGAAGCAATCCATCAGAAAACTTATGAACAACAAAAACAAATAAATAAAAAATACTAATAAATTTTATTATATGTCATGGAATACTAATGTACTTAATACAGAAAAAAAAAAAAAGAAATCCTGTACTAACATCGCCCATGATGGCTCTAGTGTATTTTGTTGTATTTTTAGGCCCATGGTGATTTTGACAAGAGCGCGCTTAACCCGTAGATTTTTCTAGGAAAGGATCTCTTGACCCCAGCGACTAACCTCATTTTATGTAATAGAATACATCATAATCTGCCACAGCTGAGCTTTAACTCTTGTAGGAGAGCATTGGAGCAGTATGCTTTACACTCTGGGCTTCTATGCTCTCCATTAATTGACTTATAATGACATGATATCCATTTTTTGGCTGAGTGTTCAATTCTTGGTCAAGTTCGTATCGAATTTCTTGAAACTAGCCCGGTTCGAAATGATACTCTAATTTCCCTACTGAATTCCCTCTCTGTGAATAAAATTTTCGGTTTTGCTCGACATGCGTGGAAATACCGTTTTAATTAGCTACATCCAGCATAAACAATGATCCGTCTAATTTATTTGTGGTCAGTTTTATTCATGTTATTGTTTATGATTTCCATTATTTTCCTATATTATTATTTCTTAGACATAAATTATTCAAAATATTTATTATTTTATATTGTGTTAGTTGTTTTATTATTTATCAGTCATTCATGTATATGTAATTGTTATAAAGTCTTTATTTGTAAAACATAAAATTTCCGACAGACGAATAACCATGCCCCATAAATGCTCATAGTATTTTAGAAATTTATAATTTATACATATTTAATAAAGCATTTCTCATTCATTCATTCATATCACTAATTAATCAATTATATGAAGAGAAAGAACAAACAACTTATTAATGAACCTATTTAAGTAGAGACAATGGAGAATACTAAATAATTATTTCACGAATGAGTTTTCTCTAATCCCATCTTTATTGCGTTCGACTTTCCATAGCCAAAATCCAATTCAGTTCGTTCGCCAGCTGATTGGTGGATGTTTCTATTCAGTTTGCGTCCCTCCTTAATTAAATTTCAATCGGGCTGAATTTATTTCGAAAAACTTGTCCTGATTAAATCACATTTTTATATTTCTCGAATGTCGAAAATTGCACTTTTTAAACGCTTAACTGTATTAATATATATGCTATACTTATCATATATAACATATAAAGCTCAATTAATAAAAATGAAACTTGTATCTTTCAATTTGTTTAACTTTCAATCCGTGATCATCTCTTTTTAAGCTCTTACTCTACTGCCATCCTACTCTTAGATTTTGTAGCGAGGAAGATAACAATTAATTTTAAATTAGGTTTTCATAAACTTTCCTCATGAGTGTATGTGGCTGTAGCGCTCTTACTCATCCTCCGCTGGTTTTAAATACCAGTGAAGTGGCTGAGGGAGAAGCGTAGGGATCTCCTAAGCCTCGCTTTTCTCTCCACATGTGGAGGGGGGGGCAAGATTGGTTCGGAGATCACCTGGCTAATTGTAAATAGTGTATATAGGTATCTAAGATGTTTGTTTTACTCTTATTTCTATTTTTACTTACTTATGTCTATATATATATATTTTTCTTTTCTCTTTTGTTCTTTTTTCTTATTCTTTTGTTATTCTTTATTTATATTTCTGTATATACGGTATGAATGTAGTCTCTGAACTCTATTATAAGTGTCCTTAACTGTGACAGATTGTAATATTTCTCACTAAAATGTTTAATCTCTCTAAAAAAAAAATACACTTTCCTGTATCTCAACCTACAAAGGAATTCCTGTAAATCTTATGAATGAGTGTGAAAAATTTTGTACAATGGCTACCATACGACTTATTTATTTATTTTTACAAGGAACCAATCCAGATTTTTCGTAATTCCTATTTAGTCCATAATCTTATAATTTACATTTCAGTCCATAGAACAGACCCCTTTTTATTAAATTAATAACATCCGACTAAAACTTTGGAAAAGGCTTCCTCTTATCGTAACTCTAACAAAAGTTTTTTATCTAACAGAATTCTCAGAAATGTGGCGTTTTCACATTAATTAAAAAGTTAATGAACTATTAAAAATCATAAATATACATTTGCTTTCCAATTTAATTATACTACAATTTGATCACAAAGTCGAAAAAAAAAACAAGTTGGCTGCAAAAATATTATTGGGCCGTTGGGCCGGTATAAACTCTGTATTTAGGCATGTTGGAGGTGTGGAGGACACACCAAACGGCCCAATATTTTTGTAGGCAACACTTTTTTTTTTTTTTTTTATCGCTTTTGTGATCAAATTATCCTACGATTCAAGTGGAAAGCAAACGGGTGTTCATAAGTTTGCAGTGCTTAATTAAATAGACAGAGTTTGCTGATCTCCACATTGAAAACGCCCCAATGCCCTGAATTTTAGTTAATAAAAGAGTCGTAGGTTGCGATGAGATATTCCACTATTCACGAAATACCGCAAAATAAATCCTCTACCCCAAGACCTACTGGACCTTATTAATAGGAAACGATGCTCTAGGACCATCTGGCAAAGAACCAGGCATCCTGATGATCGGAAATCATATAACTATTATTCCAAGCAGGTAAAACAAAAACTGGCTACGTTTAGATCCCAATCCTATAATTCCTATCTTTCCTCACTATCTGCAAGTGATAACTCCCTCTGGAATGTAACAAAAAAAATCCTTAAATTCCAATCCATTTCCCACCCCCTCCGCCGTGATGATGGTTCCTGGGCTTCGTCAGATGAGAATAGAGCAGAAGAGTTTGCTAAACATCTATCGTACACATTCACTCCTCATCCTGAACTCCATCCCTCCCATACTGCTGAAGTTAAAGAATTCCTCTCTTCATCGATTCCTCTCTCCTTACCTCCCACAGCCGTCAACCCCTCTGAGGTCAAATTCCTTTTAAAGAACCTAAAACCTCGCAAATCTCCAGGACACGATCTCCTTACTTCCCAGATCCTCAGACAACTTCCCAAAAAAGCAATTATATTCCTTACATATCTATTCAACTGTATCCTCCGCACAACCCACTTTCCCCTGGTGTGGAAACACTCCATAATTATCCTCTTTCCTAAACCAAGTAAACCTGTTAATTATACATCATCCTATAGACCGATAAGCTTACTTCCGATCCTTTCCAAAATCTTTGAGAAAATCCTTCTCAAACGCATCCTACCCATACTCGAATCCCACAATATCCCTTCTCATCAGTTTGGATTCCGCTCAAGACACTCCACTGTCCAACAAGGCCTTCGCGTTGTGGACCACATATCCTCTGCACTTGAAAACAAGCAATATTGCACTGGTGCCTTTCTGGACGTAGCTCAAGCTTTCGACCGGGTGTGGCACGATGGCTTGCTTTTCAAGCTCAAAACCCATTTACCTCAACCCTTGTACCTAGTCCTCAAATCTTACCTTTCAAATCGCTCCTTTCAAGTCCGCTGCGGCACTGAACTCTCCAAACATTATCCAATTGAGGCTGGTGTTCCACAAGGCAGTGTCTTGGGCCCAGTTCTCTATATCCTTTTCACCGCTGACATCCCTTCAAGTCCTGATACCTTCCTAGCAACATTTGCTGATGATACTGCCATCCTATCCTCCCACTCGGATCCTCTAATAGCGTCCCAGAACCTGCAAAGACACCTTTCCTTCATTGAGCAGTGGTGCAACAACTGGCGCATCAAAATTAATGAATCAAAATGCAAGTATGTAACTTTCACTCTTCGACGCAGATCCTGTCCGCCAATCCTTTTTAATTCAATTCCTCTTCCCTACTCAGACACAGTCCGATACCTTGGCTTCCTTCTGGACAAAAGACTGACTTGGAACCCACATACGAGACTTAAAAGACAAGAGCTTAACCGACGATTTGGTCAGCTATATAGACTACTAAACAGAAGATCTCATCTCTCAACAGAAAACAAATTATTAATCTACAAGACCATACTGAAACCTATCTGGACCTACGGACTCGAACTGTGGGGGACAACTAAATCATCGAATATCAAACGCATCCAATCCTTCCAGTCCAAAGTCCTTCGAACAATAGTCAATGCTCCATATTATGTCACGAACAAGACCCTACACCATGACCTTAACATCCCATATGTCCATGACATCATCCCATCCAGATTCTCCAACTTTCACCAGAACCTCATTCATCATCCCAATCCTCTAGCGCAATCCCTATCCAGCTCCGAGCATCCATACCATCCCCCTCGAAGGTTGAAACGGCAGTGGCCTCGAGATCTTTTGTAAATATGCCTTTGGAGTCCTGGCAATGGCCAGCTTCTCCACTCATGTCCTGAGCGCCTGTGGCTGTATTGCCCTCTTTCAGTCTCCACTGGCTTCTAATACTAGTGATGCGACTGGAAAAGTGGCACTGGGATCTTCCGGAGTCTTGCTTTGCCTTCCGCGTGTGGAGGTAAAAGCCTGGCTCGGAGATTCTTGGGCAAATGTATATATTGTATATAGTTATGATTGTGTTTAGAAGTTTTTATTTTATTTTATTTTTTTTATTTATTTATTTACCTTCTTCATCAGTATTATTTATTTACTTCTTATATTTATATTTATTTCTTTATTATTTGTATATATTGTATGAATGAGAACTTTTAGCCCTAATGCTTATAGCCCTCCAGCAGTGGCTGATTGTATTATTATTCAATAAATAGATTTAAAAAAAAAAAAAAAAAAAAAACTATTCACGAAGTTTTTAGTGGATGTTAATAATTTGGTTAAAAGGAGTCAGTACTACCCAGTATACACTATCACAAGACAGTTCAGTATAAAATGACATTTATATAAATTTAGTACTTACAATCTTTTGTAATGAGTTTATAGGTATTTTTGGAAAATCAATATATTTATGGAAATAACCTTGAATTTTTTGTATGGATCGTTAGACGGAAAAAGTAATTATCTCAATGTAGCACTGATAAACTTCAAATCATTATCACAATTTTATGTTTCTAGATTCTGACACATTGTATAAAGTAATAAATTTTCCACATGAAAATAATAAAATGGTGAAACTTATAATAAGTATATTTAAAGGAAAGTTATTACTTTCCTACTTCAATGTCAATTGAATATCTTATTCCCTTAGAAAATACGAAAGGTTATTGAAAACGTTTTAAATTTAAAAGTAACACATTTGCATGTATATTAAAATAAGTATCCTTTTACATTTAACATTCACCAATGGTTATTTTAATAAATTTTTATGTAGGAAAAAAAAAACTTAAATTATTGTACAATATTTTATTCTTTCTAAGTAGTTTAGTGTGACGTGACATTTCAAATAGTGTAGTGTGATGTGTCACACAACTTTCCTACCCATTTCAAAAAATTAAATAAAAATGTCTCAGTAAGATTTTTCTTCATTTTTTTGTTGAATAAAATTATTTTCAAATAACAATGTTCACTGTTTCCGTTGATGTAAAGTCTTTGGGTTCTGAAATAAAATCTTTCATAAGATTCGTAAACATTTTTTTTTTTTAGAATTAATGCAATTATACCTGTATCAAGTAGAGAGATTTCGATTATTTTTAATTTTTTTTTATAAGGTTGTGATTTCAAATAAGTGTACAACAAATAAAGTGTTCTTTTTGAGTATATCCTATTTAAAATTTTGCGCTCACCGTAATTATTTGATTGCAGCTTCTTTCTGGGAAATTAAATTATATACATAAATTTATAGTGCTTCAACGAGAAGGATTTAAGTAAGTTTTATTAAACTCGTTACAGCCGTTTCGGCGCTTTATTGTAGGAGTCTTCAAACGTTTTGCCACGAGGGCAGCATTGAGGCTTGTTCTATAAATGACACAGCTATGAAAAGAGCTTTCTAAGAGAAACAAAACATGTAATACATTTAAGCCTCTTTTGTGAGTAAGCTGCTAAATTTATATAAATTCATATTTTTAAATAGTTTTTAAAATTTTGCCGAGCAATCAAAGAAACATTCGCGAGCCGGATCCGGTTCGCGGGCCCTAGTTTGGAGACCTTTGGTCTATAAGAAAATATGTTATTCGGTCGTCATTTTGAAATTTATCGGCATATTGTAATGTATAATAGGGACAGTACAAAACAAATGGCGTTGTAGTTACGGAACAGCTGTGAACAATTTGTTTAATCGATTTTCGAATTCTATTCAAAGCGAAATGTAAAATCTCCAATTTTGATGAGAGGCGTTAACATATTTTTTCATCATCGATTACAATGATTTATTATTTAAGATAAAAAACAAAACAGTAAGGTAAATATCAAATTAGTTTTGTAAAAATCTTTTAATATATTTGATCAAATAAACAAATTTTACCTTACTATATTTCACTTGTATTTCGACGATAATATAAAAAAAAATTATATACTTACAGTTTATAATTTCATATATATTTTATTGTATGTTTAGCTAATATTAGAAATTGTATTATAACTGTTAAGTTCAAATGATCTGTTGCTAATTACCTGTGTTGACTCTAACAAATCTGCGCGAGACCAGTTAATTTAGTTTGGCATACAGTGCTTGATTACATTTCAATTATAACCATATTCTAGAGGTGTTTTAGTTATATTGGATGTATAACTAATATATATATATAGTCTGATATTGGTGATTATTTTTTCCCCGTTTTGTTATTGAATTTTAGAAATATTTCAAGTTATAATCAACATATATAATCAAAATTATGAAATTAACACTTTTTAATTTATTTAAAAATAAGGTTTCTTTTCATCATAACTTTTTTCTATACAATTTCGGACTCAGGATTTTATTTTGGAGGATTGGGCTTTTTTTTTTCTTCAATAATCATAACCATACTGGAAGAAAAAAGAAAGAAACTATATAAAATAATTTCTGTGTGCTTCTTGAAGGCCTGTAAGAAAAATTAAAATAAAAAAGCTTTGTTTCCAGGAATAATAATGCTTTATGGAATACATTTTTAATATTTTTTCTTGACACGTGCTGGCGTTTATTACCTGGAATATATACTTAATATAGGACTAATGACTATGACCAATGAAAAAAAGTATACTTTTCAAATTTTAGGGGGGTTCGGTTCTAAATTACTCCTCCCCCCTTTTCCTGGATTCGTCAATGCTCGCCTAAAGGTAATCTTCAAAATGAAGGCTCCGATCATTAGTATTAATCATGAAGTATTAAGGAAAGTATGGCGCCCCGACAAAAAAGACTTTAAGAAATAATTTATAAAGATAAGATATTTCTTTGGTTCACGTGGAAATCTGTTCCACTTTTTATTCGTTATTTTTAAAAAAAATAGATCACTTACGTCTTCTGTAATATTGTAATTGACAATTAGAAGGATAAAGTTAAATTGTATTTAGAACACATCTAAAAAAAATAAATAAACGGACTTATATTCGTGAATATAAAGCAAAAATTATTGAATCAGGATATTCGTCCAAATCGTTAAAAAGTTCGTGAGATTGTTCCTGATTTTTCATGAGGAAATACTTAATAGTTCGTTGTTTTGTTGCTCGACTCTATAAAAAATAAATTCCTGTTTTATGACTTTAGAACGTTATTGTTATTTATTTCTAAAGCCCAACTGTGAAAATATTTGTAATACTCTTGAACATTTTTTAAAGAAGTTTTAAAATTATAAGTTGCACTTAAACTCTTTACAACTTACCAGTATATTCATAAGGGTAAAAAATAACCAATAATCTATCGGATTTATTCAATATTGAGGTTCATTAAAGTGTAAATGAAAGTCATATCCACTTCTAGATATGACTATCACGATTCGATTAATTGTAACTTTTTGGACTTGTTCGATATAAACATTCATAATTATATTGTTAGGAGCACGTTTCATGAAAATACTGGCGATTTTAAGATACACTATACTATCAGTCATGTGCGATATTTATACTTACAAAGTATAAATACTTAAATTTATTTTTATAACATACGCTCCCGGTAGTGTAATGGTGAACCTGAGTATCGAGGAACCCCAATATGTTAAAATAAATCGAAATGTGACCATGCTATTTCAAAATCGGTTATATTTTTTAAATCTCGGCTTTATTTTATTATTGCTACAATAGATTGATCTAATCATTATTAAATAAATATATCTTATTAATTAATTAAGTTACACTAATCAGTTTATTTTTCAACGAATAATAGTAATTATTTAAAAGATAATGCATTTCTATTTCTTTTTTATGGGAATAATATTTGCTCGACTGGTGCTTGTGTATCCCTTTTTTTCCAAGACCAAGTTAAGTCTTAACTACTAGGTAGAATAATTAACTTCCACGTCAAATCTTAACTGTTTGTTTAGGGAACACAACCATCTTCATATTTTATTTTATTTAAATTGAAGCACACAGTACTGCTGCCATCTCTTGGCAGGAAAGAGAAAAATTAAGATCTGTTTCTTTTTGATAACAACAAAATGTAGTATCAAACTGTAGCAGCCCAGCAAGGGGACCTGAAAACTCGGAGGGGGAGAAAGGCAATGGAAAAGAAGCAAGCAGTTTAGTAGTTTATTATGTGCTGAGCAAAATTTATTAACAAATTAACCCACATTGTAATATATTCGTTCTCAATAACTCCATTATTATAACATATATCAAAATATAATAATCAGTTTAACTCCATATTTTACTTATAATCAAATCCATAGCATTAAAATAAGAACCAGTTCCTTAAAGCAGAATTATTGTGTCGCTACCTGGACATTAATAGAAGGGATTGGCATAGTTAGTTAAATACTTTTATTTTATTTTTTCAAATATTGAACACACAACACACCCTCCCGGGTCTTCAAATAATTGAGCATTGAGCATTTATGGGATAACCTCGGAAGACGAATAAGAGCGCGTGCAACACTTTCTGATACACTGCAGGACCTTGAATGGGCTCTTCGGGAGGAATGGGCCATCCTTCAGCAAAGGGACATTTCCCGACTGGTGGAAAGTATGCCGAGGCGTCTTCAAGAAGTAGTGATGGCAAGAGGAGGAAACACGCGCAACTAAACGATGATGTAATTAATTTCTTTTAGAATAATAATGGTTCGTTTTTCAATGTTTTTTTCTCTAATCTTTTTTACCCAATCACATTTTGATTATTAAAGGTAAAAAAGATTATAAAATTCCATAAATATTAAGTATTATCTACAAATACCATGTATTTTATACAAATACAACTTTACAGAAATATTTTTAGATGAAAACATGAAAAAATCAAGTGGGTGGAACTCTTTGCCTGTCAGTGTATGTTTAGAGTCATGCTCAAATAAAGTTTTTTTTTTTTTTTTTATAACTTTTTTTCTGGTGGATGTAATCATATTTCAGCACTGTTGATAGTCTTCAAAATGAGAAATAAATCATTGGATCTGATGAATTATTACAGAACAAGGTGTGCTGGAAAAAAAAATACCACCTTCAAGAAAAAATAGATGACATTTTTAAATAAATGCGATAAAGGTTGATATAAACCCAAATCGTTCGAGAACGTTGAGCACTGCTTTTTGTTGGCCTGACCTTAATTCCTTTGTTAGGAGATTGAATGAGAAGTAAGCCCCAGAGAATGTTGGAGGAACAGCGAGGGTACCTTTCTATTAAGTGGATTGGGAAGCTGTTACTGATAGAGCCGGCTCCTACGTGCTGTGGCTGCCAAGGGGCTGTGCTTAAGGTAACTTCCACCCGATCGGCGAGCTATGCGGTCTCAATAGTCTGCCAGGATCTCCTCCTCATCGCCGATCGGGGCTAAGTCCTGGAATGTGGGCTATAATGGTGGGAGAAGGGGGAGCTGTTCGAGCAGGAAGTAGTAGGAGGGCATGGGAGGGTCGAGTTTTTGTCCTTCGTGAGCTGAATGGTGTAAAATAGATTTTAAAAAATAGGATAAAATAATATAATAGAAAAAATAGAATAAATAAATCAAATCAGGAGCACCCAACTATACTGATAATTAGAAATAAGATCAATTAATATGCACACTATATCATTATAATTAAAGTCAGCTTTAACACACTAAGACCACATCTATACCAAATATATTGATCCAATAATTTATTCACACATTTCAATTTACATAAAATCACAGATCCTAACTGCAATTTACCGTAGCTGTCGATAGAATTCTCAGGAAAACATTTCATACCTCTTCTTAACAATGATCAGATCACCTAGTATTTGTTGACGCTGATTAATTTTATGTATACCAAATTATTAATGCTGATCCGCCTCTCGGTTTAATATATATGATCAAGATTTCAGTTAACAATAAAATTGCGAAAAATTAGTCGACAATTTGAGTGCAAAATGTGTAACACTAAAGAAAAAGAGACACTTTGTCATATATTATTTAAATGCTCAATTTTTAATAGCTTAAGACTAAGAATTTACCAGAGTATGGAGAAATCTTAATAGGATAGAAATATTTAAGCCATCAATTGCAGAAGATATGAGAAAATTATATTTTTTTCATCTCAAATGTATCAATTTATCGTGAATTAGTAGAGTAATCTGGAATATTGTCCTCTGAATATTAAGGCAAAAATGTATACTGTAATCTGTCCTGATCTTGTTTCTTGGTTGTTCTCTTAGTTATTGGAGTAATCTTTTTATTTAATTCTATTCTTCCCTTGAAACATATAAAGATTAAATAAATGTATATATTTCCAACTATTCGGAAGTATATTTAAATATGCTCTGATAATCTATTTATATGCCGTGAAAAAAAATTCCATTATATCTTTTTAATAATAAAACTCTCTCAAGCAGATGTTTACAATTTACAAAAATTAATTGGATTATTAGAAATTCCAAAGGCATAACCCACATTACATTTTTTTTAATCACTTTTAACTGAACATTGCTATAATAACAATAAAAGGCTTACTGAACCCGAAGGTTCGATGCCGACACCACCAATCGTTTATTACAGACCTCCCTCC
Organism: Nezara viridula; assembly: GCA_928085145.1. Classification (NCBI taxonomy): domain Eukaryota; kingdom Metazoa; phylum Arthropoda; class Insecta; order Hemiptera; family Pentatomidae; genus Nezara; species Nezara viridula. The sequence goes on along the minus strand of OV725080.1, from coordinate 146,366,919 downwards.
ACCGTTCGCCATCCAAACCCAAACCCTTCAGATCGGCTTTAACGCAATCTCCCCACCTTCGCTTCGGTCTACCCCTCGGACGTTTAACATTAGGTACAGCAAATATTAACCTTTAAGCAATTCTATCGTTACTAAGCCCAACAATTTTACAAATCCATTTGATTCGACGCAATATAATCACTTTAAAATCACTAATGGTTTTATAGATTCTAGTTTAGAACATTGCTATTATCAAGGTATTAGTTATAAAATACTGGATGTCCCATTTCTCAATGGCAAAACTCTGGAGGACGATTCTAGACAAAATTTTCGACAAAAAACTTCAATTGATGTCTGGGCGGATTTCGGACGGAAAAGAGGTTAAGTACAATTTTGTCTTTTCTTGAAGTGGTCACGTTTTCTCTTTCATAACACAAACATATTTAATTCGCCTAGTTAAAAATTGTTTTATAGTAAAATAGACAAAATTTCCTTCAAATATAAATAGAGTTTGTCTAAATCTTTTAAAGGTGACTTTGGGGCGACCTATCTACACTGTTTTGTTTTTTATTAAACCTTTGATATGAAGCGACTCCTGTTAAATTATCTGAAACCTGTAAAGGTCTTTACCCTTTATTTCTGAATGGTAATTATTTAAACTGAGCCAAAAAAGAGGAATAGTATTTAAAAATTAAAAAAAAGTTATGCAATATTTAGATAATTATTTGGTGCAGGAACCTTTATGGCACTGATATAAGATGTGATTTCCCTCGTATAGCAAATTTAGCCTGAAGCTCATTTTCTCATTTCCAAACTTGCAATCTGTTCTTCGTTAGGTGACAGCTTATGAGTTGAGAAAAGTTTGTAATTTATTCGCAAAGTTTGGAAGTGTTGGCTTTTAATAAAAGAACTTCTGTTGTTTCAGCTCCTCCGCGCAATAAAATGACATCAACCGCGACGTTCTGGCCATATTTAGTTTTTTAATTCGAAGAAGTTTTGTCTGGTTATAGAAACGTAAATAATAATTTTTTTTTGTGTATGACACAGCCAAATCATAAATAATCCATAAGTCTAAGTTCACTTTTAAATTAAACAAAAAAAAAAAAAAAAAAATATATATATATATATATATATATATATATATATATATATTGTTTTTATTCGTATAATTTATTTTATAGTTAATCCTTTTTTTATATCAGTGTATAAATAAAATACAATAGGTAAATCTACGAGAACATAAAACATGATAGAAGTTTTTGAAGAAGCTACCTGTTGGTAGAATTTCAGAGATAGGATTAATTTAGAAGGCCATTTTCTTTTCAGACACCTCGGAAGGTTATGGTTTTCCAGAAACATTTTGAATGAAAGTTTATGGACTAGAGAGTTTGAAAGACCAAGGACTTTAAAATCAAAAAGGGAATTCTACTGGGGGGCCAAATCTATAACAAATGAAATATTGAAGTCTGTATAGATAATTAAATAATACATTTAGATTTGATTATTACTTATTAGTGAACGTTTTGAGGAATATCCGCCCCTCCCGTCTTATATGTGCCCCAAATATTGGGTAATTCGTAATATTAACTTTATAATCAGATGATTTGACTGAGATCCCGCCGAACCGCCAGGTTTTCAACTTAATTAATTAAGAGTACCCACTAAATAGAGACGGTGTGTGCTCCAAGAGGATCTCGCTACACGTCGATCCACGGCTGATGAAACATAATAAATAATTACCTGCCATCAGTTGGAATTAAACCTGGGGCCTTAAGCTTTGAAAGCCAGTACCCTACCACTCAGTTACCCTCCCGACTCATCCTTTCTAAAAAAATATTTTTTAATCCTTTCTAAAAAAATAAAATTTATATTACATAAACTTTTAGCCGAGGATTCAGTAAAAATTTTCGGAAACTGATTAGTAAACACGGCATTAAAAAGTCTGAGTTGATAAAAAATATATTTTTTTAATGTTGAACATCAGACGTTGATCAAACTTATCATTTTGGACTTACCCAATTTTCGGGACATATAATATGCTGAAGAGGTATGGAGATTCTCCCAAACGTATACTAATAAGTAATAATTAAAACTAAATAAAAATTAAAATGTATTATTTATTATACTGACCTTTGCTAAAAAAAAAATAATGGAAAGATATATTTTTAATCCCAAAGACAGTTTATGCATAGATACCATACCGTAGGATATTGTACATATCACGACACAAACTACGGTATAAAGTTAAAAATATTATATAAATAATTTTATTCATAAGAATCCAATATGTACATCATTATTGCCACACTAATTATATACATTAAATAGTATATTAATTAAATTAGACATACTGGCTAAGGTTTATTCGTAGCTACTGATTAATTTGCAATCGAGCTTCACTATATTGACAATTTAGTAAATTATCTGAGTATTATCTGGGAATAAGTAATTTTCCTAATTAAATAATCGTTGATATTGATCAAATTTATTTCCATTGTATTTGTGAACTCGTGCTTTAGCTGAGTGCAATATTCTTCATATCAATTTTTTTTTTCTTTTAAACTTGACAGTAGCCTGGTTCAATGAAAATATTCCCCGACATTATTTACATAGTTAAGTTTAAATTATCATTTATTTTACATAACAAATTAATTAATAAATGTTTTTTTTTTCTTTTTTCAGGTGGGTCAAAACGTTTATTCTGTTGTTTTTTTTTTCAATGTAAGCAGTAAGTGACCATTTCGTTTTTTTTTTTTATTATAGTTTTTTAAATATCTGAACCATTCCTTTATTCTATAATATTTAATTAAATTTATAAATTATTATTTAGAATAGTCATAGAGTAAATTGTGGGTGATAATATCTTACATTTTTTAGAATTTTTAAAGGACTCACAGTAGACTTTTTTCAGACTATTTATAGTTATACAAGAAATTTCCTTGCTTGACAACTTGATTGATCGACTGACTCTGCTGGAAGTTCTTTGTATCACATCGCAAAATCAAATGTATGTTACAGAGTTTGTCAGTTGTTTTGTTTCTGACAGGCTATTAATATGTCTTAAATGAAATAAAATGTCATTCGTCTATCGAATGTTGGCTTCACAACGGACTTAATTTAAGTATATATACACGGTTCGGTTGCCTCGTAAATATATATTTAACGGGATGATAGCAAGTCATAAGAGATACAAATAAGGTTATATAAACAATGACCTGATTTTCGGTAGGAAGATGGAAAATTTTAGTTTTGTATTTTTTTAAGGAAACTTCTTTCTTGTTGAATAGAAACCTATAATTAAAAAAATATTTAATTCAGACTATGAAGAACTGCTTCATATTAAACTAGATAATATTTACTTTAAAAGCAAATGGAGTTTCTGTTTGATAAAACCATTTAAAGGGGACTTATAAGCTAAATTATGTTGAGTTCTGTTTTTCATAAAATCATTAGTTCTTCGCGATTTTTTTTTATCTTTCAACTTGAAAAAAGTTACTCCATTTTTAGAAAAAAACGTTGTTACTTAATATATTTTAAGCTCAAATTAATTAAGTTGAAGTTTGTTATAGAATAAGTCAAGATTTACCTTTAATTATTTTTAAAAATAATCTGATTTTATAATCTGTCAGCCCAAAGTACTATTGTGTTTAGCAAAATAACACCGATACTTTATCAAATCTCTTTAATTCGCTTTTTTATGTGACTTGGGATATATTTCTAGACTTGGGATATAAGAAAATAATCACAAAAATACTCTTTTCATTAAAAAAAAAATATATAAAAAATAATGTTTTCTCACAAAATTATCACCTTGATTCGTTATGTCCATGTGTTTTACACCGATCTCTATCACATGACAATTTATCCTTATTTTATTAAGTGACTAACTAAGTCTACCTTATTCTAATATTTATGCTTTGAAAAAACAATTTAAACCATGGGGAGATATAATCTGTATTAATTAATATGAGGAGTTCGGCTCTAGCCGGTGACAACGATACATCGGCTCCACGGCGGTTTCCCTTTTAATAGGGTTTTATTCGCCCAATCGAGCCAAAAATTTACATGTGACCGAGGACGTACACTGGAGACCTGCTGCTTGAATTTCGAAAAAATCAAGCAAAGAACTTCGCCAGGACTAGGAGGTAAAAAAACTCAACGTGCCTGTGGGACCGGGGTCCTTATCACTGTGCAGAACAGGACTTGTCGGCCCCCACCACCTCACAGCGGCCGCCTCCATCCAGCAAGGTCAGTGGCGTCTTATCAATACCAACAGCTGTCACCGAAAGAGCCCAACCTATTTTGTTAACCTTATCCATTGTTTCATTGATTTTCTATATTCTCTCTCTGCTCTCTTATTCAAGGAAAAAAATTATATATATATACATATCAGCTTTATCAATCGATTTATTTATTAAATTTTATTTATTATTTATTCAGTGGACGTGGGTATGTGTTTTTAATTTTATTTAATTTTTTTAACAGTATATTTTAAATTGTTTTTATTCATTAACTCATTTATTAATTTATTATTATTTAAATAAGATTTTATTGATTGTATATTTTAACTTGTTCTCAATTGTTAACGTATTTATTAATCTTTTATTTTTTATTCAGATTATATTAACTGAATATTTTAATTTGTTTTTAAAAAAATTGATTTTATAGATTTTAACTTTTTACCATTACTTATTTGATATATTTTAACTTAATTTTAAGCAATTGATTTGTATATTTTAACTTCATTTTATATTTTAGCTTAGTTTTAAGATTAAATTTAACTTTTTATAGTATAACTTGGTTTCTATTGATTTTAAATTTTAAATTTTAGATTATTTTACCATTATTTATTTGATATATTTTAACTTGATTTTGTGCAATAGATTCTATAGATTTTAACCTATTAATTAACCTTTTTTTTTATTATAACTTGGATTCTCTTGATTTTATATTTTAAGTTATTTTTAAGCAATTGATTTTATAGATCTCAATTGTTTTTTAGCTTTATACATTTTACATTTTAACTTTTTTTAAACATATTTATCTGATACTTAAGTTGGCATATATGCATGTCTCTCTCGTTTAGTTTTTATTTATTTATTTTTATTTATATATTAATTCTCCTTAAAATAATTTATTGTAATCATGCGTGTGGTATACATGGCCTCGAATAAATAGATTGTATTTTAAATGGACCTAAAAATAATGAAAAAAATCGAAATTGGCCAGAAAGTATGGGTTCCGAGAACAGAAGGACCTGCTCAGGAGGCTGTTGTTGCCTCTGTGATGTCTGTGGATGCCGCGGAAGGCGGCCAAAAGAAAATTGTAAAAGTCGAATGGCCAGACACAGAAGGTGTACTATTGGGAAAGACAGTTTCGATAGATGATGTCTTCCCAGCATTGCCAAATGTTCCACAGAATGTCGCAGGGGCGAGCAGAGAGCAGGAGGAAGAAGTTATACGCCCTAATAATAAAGTTTATCCCATATGTGGGCTTTCTTTTAAGGGTGAAAGAGGTCTTGGAACCCATATTGCAAAAAAGCACCCAAGGGAGGCTAACACCAATACACTGAGGGGCATAGTGAAAAATGTTATAGGTCCAAAAAATGGAGAGGGTGAGGTATCAAAAATAAAAGAGGACATTATTGGATGGTCTACCGTGTTCAAGAATCTCTTAAAAGAAAACACAATGAATATTGCGGATTTTGATGAGGCCGTAGGCCAGTTCCTAAATTTTCTCAAGAATATCAATGCGGAACTGCCAGGTCCCCAGCACCCAGCCGTTAAATTTTACAAGATGAGAAAAAAAAATAAAACTAAAGTGGCTGATAAGGGTGCTGGACAAGTCTCAAATCCGCAAAGAGCGAACAAGGTAGACAGGAGTCGTCGGCAGGAGCAGTATCAATACGAAGTCGCACAGTATAATTATTACAATAAAAGAAAAAAAGTTGTGCAAACTGTTATGAATGCCGATGCTCCTAAGAGGTGTCCTATAAAGATGGCCGATATCGAAAAATATTATAAAGACCTCTTTGAGAGCGAAAATCTCTGCAGGCGTGCGGATTACGAGCAGTGTGCCCCGATGCCAAATTTAGTGTCCATTGATGTAGAAACCGTCAAGAAAGCCATTAAATCAACATCAATGGACACATCGCCGGGGCCTGATGGAGTTCTGATCCGCACGATTAAATATTTCGATGTTGCAAATATTATTAGAACAATTGCGGAGATAATGTTGAAGGTGGCCTATGTCCCAGAACCACTTCGACAAGGGCGCACAATACTAATATATAAGGGGAAAGGTGATGTAAACAAAATCCCTTCCTGGAGACCCATCACCATTTATTCTATTGTGCGCCGAATCATAGAGAAGGTTCTGGACCACGAATTAAGAAAACAGGTCACCTTCCACAGGAATCAGAGAGGCTTTATAAAAGGCCTCCCGGGAACGCACGTCAACGCAAGGATTATCGACGCTGTATTGAAGGATGCAAAGATTATGAAAAAAGATTGTGCGGTGGTATTCCTTGACGTTGTCGGTGCTTTTGACAATGTTGGCCACAATCATATCGTGAGCTCCTTGGAAGCAAGAGGTGTGTCGCCGGATCTTCAACACGTTATATCGGCTCTCCTCTGCACGAACACAATCAAAATTAGTAACGGTGTTCACGCAACTAGCCAAATCAAAGTGCTGCGCGGGGTACCCCAAGGCGGCCCCTTGTCGTCGTCGCTCTTCAACCTGGCCATTGACCATCTCTATCGCGACCTGTGCGATGAAGAATTTTCCAAAAAATTTGGATACAAGTTAAAAAGTGACCAAGGTTGTGTGGTCCTCACAGGTTTCGCGGATGACCAGGCCGTGTCAGCGCGTGACAAGGGGGCTGCAGAAAGAGTGATCGGCAGCGTTCAGAGGACATTTGAGGGAATTGGTTTGGCTATTAATCCTCAAAAAAGCGTGGGCATCGTTCTAAATAAAGGAGAGCTGGAAACCGCGATGCTCTCCCTTGAGAACGGAGAGTACATCCAAACAATGCAGAATGGAGATACAATCAAGTATTTAGGATGTACATTCTCGGGAGAGCTACAGTTCAACGAAGATTCGGTGACCAAATTGAACGAAAACCTGAATAAACTGGTAACCTCTCCCTTGCTGAAGCCGGAGCAGAAGCTAAACATTGTCAACCAATATCTGTTCCCGGGTCTTACTTACCCTCTCCAAACTGCGCCCCTCACAAAGCTGCGTCCTGCCGTACTTGACGGCATCGACACCATGATTCGCAGGAGTGTGAAGGCTATTGTTGGACTCCCTGCGAACACCTCCACGGCGATGTTGTACTCTCCCAGGAGGTATCGAGGATTGGGATTAATCCGCTGCCAATGGGAGGCTCCTCTACAACATTGGTCCATTGCTCAGCGACTGTCCAATGTGCCCGATGCCCTTTTTCAGTCGATCTTTGATTATTCGGCTGAGGTTGATGAATGTGCCGAGAGATTGGGGGTTGATCGGGGTATTCGGAATATGAGAGCTCTACGGCAGTCGCTTCGAGAAAATTCGTTTGAGGAATGGACCAATTGCAGGTGGCAGGGCATTGGAGTTCGCCATTTTAAAGAGACCCCGAAAGCCAATAAATACATGTATGATAAGCAAGTACTTTCTGGGTCTGAATGGTCAAATGCCCTGAAACTAAATATTAATTATGCTCCCCTGCGTGGAGTCCCAGGTGTCAGCGGACAGGTAAGAGAAGTTGGGTCCCTCTGTCGCAAATGCGACAGAGAGCCAGAAACACCAGCACATGTGCTTGGAAAATGCCCCAACAACTCCCTCCTTATAACACGCCGTCACCACAGAGTCAAGCATGAACTGATGAGGCTCCTTGAAGAGAGAGAATACGCCTGTTTCGAGGAAGTATATTGTATAGATACGGATGGATCCACCCGATATGCCGACATTGTAGCATTCTCTAAGACGGGAAAGTCGGCGATGATTTTGGATCCGACCGTGAGATATGAGACCAACGACCTCGATCAGGCAGAAAAAGTGGAAAGGGAGAAAAAACAGATATATGAGAAATGCATCCCTTTCCTTAGTGAAAAGTTCCGCGAGAGTTTCGGGCCGAGAGAATTCCACGTGAGAGGCCTTTGGTTCGGAGCTCGCGGAACGATACCAGACTCAACAAGGAGCTTCATGGAGGGCCTTGGTGTCGACATAAAGGACGTGGCAAGGTTGGCAGAGAGTATAATCCTCGACTCCCTGGGAATCATCCACCACCATGTGCATGGGAGCGGATAGGGGGAGAGTTTGCTCGCGAGGGGGAGGCATGCGTGTGTTACAGCATTTTTTATATTATTATATATTGAACACGTCCACTGTACTTTATGAATTTTTTATGTATTAGGTTAGAAAGAGAGAGGAGAGAATGTGAGTGGGAACATGTATAGGGGGAGAGAAGGAAGAGAAAGGGTACAGAATGATAATAAATGAATGAAAGAAATAGTAAAAATTATAAAAAAAAAAAAAAAAAAAAAAAGGAAAAAAAAAATAATATATATATATATATACGTATAAAATATTGTATACTATGCTCATACATATTGTTAATCCTATAATTGTATAATAATTTTAAATAATGTCTGTAGTGATTAATAGGTATGCTGTGTTGTTAGCAACCCAATGTAATTGGGCAGCACCATTTTATTTTATTTTATGATAATAAAGTGATTCTCTCCCTGCTTTTATATTTATTAAACTTGAAAAAATAACTTAGGTATTGTTATTTGAAGGAAAGGATATAAATGTAATCCTATATCTTTTAAAGGTTTCTAAAGCAATTTCTGTTTGCTTGAAGTTAGCATAAATTATGTAATTTTCTTGTCTTCAGAAATAAAAAAAAATATCCATAAAAATGGGGGTTATAAATAATGTTCTAAACGGGTACTTCGCCTTACGAAATACAATATTAAAAATATTTTATTCGGTTTCACATCACTCAATTTTTTATTCAAATTTTACAATAAAAATTTTTTAATGAAGACAGCTAAAGTAGTATAACCTTTTACAAAATGTTATATCCTATTGAATTTTTAAATATTTTTATTTCATCACAGTCATTTAGAAAGCGCTAATGATTTTCATTGTGTTGATTATGTAATCAAACGTGTTTATTGATTATTTAAATGTCTACTCGTGCATTAAAAAAAAATGAACTGGTTTCTTCGTAAACAACATAACACGTGCCTTTATTAAAAAATACTGAACATCCAGTCCAGGATTATGTGACGAAATTTTGAATATCCGATGGTTTACATTTAGTACCAGTGTATTTCGTATTTAGCTCATATCACTGACAGAAGGAATTATTACTTTTTCTGATTTGAGACCAGAAGCCAGAATAATAGATATGTTTGTCAAATATGCCACTAATACGCTCGCTTATAATTAGATAACAATGATCCAAAATAGGCTGAGGTGGAAAAGGCTAGTTAGGCAGCCTAAATTATAAAGCCAATAGAATATACATATTTTTGAATTGGTCTGATAGTCCCATGACCAAGAAAGAGCATTTGTGTGGAAATAATTAATAAAGATTTGTCCTTCATAGGAGTTGTTCTTTTTATGGTCAGGAATAGGAATCAAAAGAGTTCTCACATCCCTGATGGATGAAACAACTCTTAATTTGTGAGAAAAAAAAACCTCCCATCCCCACATTTGATACTTTTTGTCAGTTTTTCTCATTTAACTTCGAATCTATTGAGCTGACGAACATAATGAGAATAAAAATACTTCTCATAAAATTCTACATAAAAAGTGTTTAATTAATGATTTAGCTAGGATATATAATAAATAGAATATAGAATATATTTAGCTAATAGCTTTCCAAGTTGAGAACATTTGACACACTTTGCCAGTTTTTCTAATTTAACTTCCAATCAATTGATCGGACAAAATAATGATTAGAAATGAAAATACTCATCATTAAATTCTACATAAAAACTTTTCAATCAATAATTTAGCTACTACTTACCGGCTTTGAGTAAACGGCTTTCGAAGTTGGGAAGATTTAACACTCTTTTTCAACTTTTCTTATTTAACTTCGGATCCATTGATTGGAGAAAAATAATAAATAAAAATATTCTTCAAAATAAAATTTGTTGTAGTAATAATTCAGTTATTACTTGCTAGTTTCGAGTAAACGGCTTTCGAAGTCGAAAACAGTTTGAAGTACTTAGCTAAAAATCAGTGTAATTAGGCCTTTGAAAGCAAATATCTAAATTTTATTACAATTCCTGACCATAAAAATATAACATCCTGTGAAGGGCAAAACTTTATAAATTATTTCCCACAATGCCGTAATTTGGTCTAAGGACATGCGACTATTCAAACTGTTCTCAACGTTGAAATCCGTTTATACGAAACAGTTAAGTACTAATCATACTATTAATAGAACTATTCTTGTGTAGAATTTTATGAGGAATATTTTTATTCTTATTCGTTATTTCCTTCCTATAAATCGATTCGACGTTAAATGAATAAAACTGACTGAAAATGTCAAATTTAGAGGTAAAAGGAGTGGATTTCCAAACAAGTGGAAACTCTTTTGGTTCTTATTCCCGATCCTAAAAAGAAAACCTGTCAGGGACAAAAATTTTATAAATTATATTCCCCAAAAATCATCATACTAGACTTAAATGACAGGAACCTAACCGACGAAACGGCCAACTACCGACTACTAAACAGAAAATCTAAACTTTCTATTGAAAACAAGTTACTGATCTACAAGGCAACACTGAAACCTATTTGGGCTTACGGACTAGAACTGTGGGAACAGCAAAATTTTTTAACATCAAACGCATCCAATCCTTTCAGTCTAAAGTCCTTCGAACAATAGTCGATGCTCCTTTCCATGTAACCAACAAAACCGTACATCATGACCTCAACATCCCATTTGTCCTAGACCTTATCCAAGAAAAATCCTCCAAATTTCACCAGAACTTCACGCATCATCCGATCCTCTTGCACAATCCCTATCAGGCAACACTCATCCCTATAATCCTCCAAGAAGGTTGAAACGGCAGTGGCCTCGCGACCTTTTGTAGATTGTATATATTGGAGTTCTGGCAATGGCCAGATTCTCCACTCAAGACGTGAGTGTATTTTGCTAAAGTGCTCTAGATCAATCTCCGCTGGCTTTAGTACCAATGATGCGATTAAGAGAGTAGCGCAGGGTTCTCCTGGAGTTCCTTCGATTGATTGTAAATAGTGTATATATGTACGCATGTGATTTTGCTTAGTTTTAATTTTCTTATTTTTAAGTTATTTTATTTTATTTATTGTATATAGTTTTTGATTATTATTTATTGTTATTTTGCTTCTATTTAATTTATATTTTTTGTATATATAGTGTGAATGTTATCCAACCTCATTATAACTAATGTCCAAGTGACAGATTGTTATAATACTCAATAAAGAAATAAAAAAATTCTCCAAAAACCCCAAAGTCGTGGGACTAATTATAGATAGGATAGAATATCGCAATTATAGGTTTTTAAGTTATGAGCCAATTTAAAGATCAAAACATCGAGCTAACTCGATTGAGCCGAGTGGCCCGAAACGTCGTTATATGTAAAACGGAAGACAACAAGTGCTGTAAAGTTTCGTGAATTATAAAGAGTTTTAAAGTTTCCTCGATATAATAAATTTATATATTAAAAAAAAAAAAAAGAAAGAAAACCAGAAGGAATAGACTGAATTGTAAGATTAAATACAACGTTTCAAATGGGTAAATAATTCAAAAGTGAGCTATGACGCTGTTCCATTTAAGAGGCAGTGCAGAAGGATAATAAATAAACTGAGCCATTTTTTTTCCTCCTGTAACAATTACGCGGAGAATGAAGACGTCAGCGGCTGACAGACAAGGTTATTATTGGAGCTAAGCCAGGCCTTGCGGTTCGATGGTGTGGTCCACCAGCTGCCTTCGATGCTTCATATCAATCTTTATCTCGTAGCCTATTTTCTAAATATTAACCTTTATATTGTATCTGACCACTTATATAAAATGGTTCAAAGTAGATAATTAATACTATTTTTATTTTTATTTTATATTATTTTATTTTATATATTTATTTTTATTAAAAAGTAAATATTACAATATCCCACATTGAAGGGCAACAAGTAACAAGGTTAAATGTTTTCATTCAAAGCATAGGTTCATTCAGACCATACATAACTAATATAACTAATTTTAAATACCAATAATGGAAGGATAGTATCCAGCCACAGACGGATCTAGGGGGGAGGGATTTCGGGCTGAAGCTCCCTCCCCCACAAAACGGTAAAATATAACCATGTTTTATAGAAAAAAATATTAAAAACTATCTCTTAAAGTATTATTATTCGTGTAATTACATTTAATAGGACTTCAAGAATCACTTACACACCATTTCATATAGGTAGTTAATTTCTTTCTTTTTTTCCAAATTAATTATTGTTGTATATATCAGATAATTCTTTATTGAGATATATTACAATCTGTCACATTCAAGGACAATGGTAATAGTAATACAGAGTAGCTCATTCATACTATGCACAATAAATAAAAGTGATAAACAGCAATAAAATAATACTAAACTTATATGTATATAAACTGAAAGATACCTAATTGTTGTATATATGAAAAAAAAATCTTTCAGGCTGTAGCTCCCCCCCCCCAAAAAGGTATTATCTCTTGATTAGTCAATATGTCTACAACGATTTTGTAAATTAGTTTTTAAATACATCAGAGCATATCGGGAAAAGGCCGATTGGCCAGTTAAAAGAAGGACTGTTCATGTCTTCAATATTTACGTTCCAGAACGATTTTTAATTTATTTTTTTAACAATCCACACCTTTCTTCATTTTATATTTTAACCCAAATTACTCTAACAGTGTTGATGAAACTAATGTGTTTTTTTCGAAATCAATTTAATGTTCAATTATTAAATAATTATTAAATAAATAATAAAGGCAGTGGTACAGAACTCTTTTTATCACATTATTAACATCCGTCTGAAACTTCGCAAATTATTTCATCTCATCCTAACCTTGAACTATTTTACTTACGAAAACTCTTGAAATTGAGGTATTTTCAATCTGGAGATCGGAAACATTGTTTATTTAATTAGTTACTTAAAACTCGTAAATTGCTTTCCACTTAGATCATAAGATAATTAAATCGTCAAAAGTAAGATAAGAAGCCTACAAATATATTGGGCCGATTTGGCATTTATTTTCTCGTTTTTTGGAATGTTGGGGGTGTAGGTAACGTCGAACGGTACAATATTTTTTATGGTCACCTTTTTTCTCGACTTTGTGCTCAAATTATCTTACTATTGATGTGGAAATCAAATTGACTAGTTTTTAGTAGCTTCATCTGATCGTAACATACAAATATTTTATTTACGAAAACTCTCGGAATTGGAGCGTTTTCAATCTAGAGGTCGGAAAACTTTGTCTATTTAATTAGGTACTAAAACCTCGTAAATAGTCATTTGCTTTCCACTTGAATTATAAGATAATTTTCTCAAAAATTCGAGAAAAAAAAAGGTGGCCTGAAAAACATTGGGCCGTTTGTCCCATATATCCTCAGTATTTAGATATGTTGGAGGCAGAAGTCACGCCAAACGGCTTATTATTTTTGCCGGCCACTTTTTTTTCTCGATTTTGTTATCAAATTGTCTTACGATCCAACTGGATATTTACGAGTTTTTAGTACCTAATTAAATAGACAAAGTTTGCTGACCTCTAGGACGAAAACGCCCTTCTTAAATTTAATATTTGTAGGCTACGATGAGATGAGAGGAAGCTATTCATGAAGTTTCAGGCGGATATTAATAATTTGATAAAAAGGGGTCTGTACCACGGAATATTAGTAGAACATTCCTCAGAAAAAAATGAGGGAAAATTTGATGACAAGTAAACTTTCACTTATTAGTAAGCAGAATTTGGTAAAATTGTTGTTGTAAAAAATAATGGAAATGTCAGACATAGTAAGAATAGTATTAAGCAGTATCTCAGCATTAAGCACAAAAGTATTATATTTTAATAAGTCAATATGTTTACAAGTTTTTTGTAAATTCATTTTTTAAATATATCGGAGCAAATCGGCAGGAGCCCAATTGATCAGTTGGAACGATCTTTCAATTTTTTTACCTGCTTGTATCATTAAATAAGAGAGAGTATTTTTATTGCAGTTTTAAACTCCAGTCAGAATTACTAGAGCTTTTGTAAATATTTGTATGAGTACTCCGGTAGTTATGAAATTATAACTAAGAGCTTTTCCTTTTTTTTTTTTTCTTTTTTTTTTTGGGTTGGCTCTACAGACCTTGTAGATCTTTGGCCGCCAGAACCAGCCTTCTCCACCTCTGCCTATCTTGGGCTACTGCTTTCTAGTTTGCTGCATGAAGCTCAGCCGTATCTTTGTTTATCCTATCTATCCATCTGGTTTCTGGCCCCACGTAGTCTCTTGCCTGCTACTCTGTCACTCATTGTTGTGTAGAGGCGTCCTGATGGATTGCTACGAGCTACATGCCCTGCCCATCTTAACCTCCTTGCCTTGATATCATGAGATATTGACTGACCCGTTTCTTTCAACAGTTCTTTATAGCTTTTCCTTTTATAAAATGATTAATTATAAGTTTAACCAGAGATATGTCATATAAATATATTTTTTAATTTAGACGTGCCCCGTTAAAGAGGAATTTCGTTGTATAAAAAAAAAAAATCATGAATAATGAAAGCTCTTCCTAATGTTAGCAGGAGCCAAAAGATAAAATTTACACTTACGTTAGAGAACGCCGACACAAAAAGGCTCTTCGACTAATTTGAATTTACAGCTCAACTCTAGAAAACATTTTCTTATTAGGAACAAAATATTTTAACCTCACATTCTTAAATTCTTCCCTAAGTAAACCCGTATATTCTAACTATAATTTGACAACTGTTCTTAAGAAAAAGCCAGATATTTTATCTCTACTCGGATAATTTATTCAATTTTTACTTTCACATATGAAGTATACAGTAAGGGAAAGTATTGCGATTGTGATAATTTTCGAATCTGTTTTTATCTTTTTTATTTATGTCACTTTACCCAGCTTAAATGCCCAAGTATTTCTCATTGATGTAAATAATGAAAAAAAGACTAAATATAAGTTTTGAAAGAATTTGATATTTAAAGAAAGAAGAAAATAAGAAAAATACTTATTCAAATAGAAAATTAATCTTCGGAAATAATAGTCAGAAGGTATATGTATAATATACCGTTGGAAAGCTAAGAATTTCAGAAAAAAAAACAATATCTAATGTAAAATTCGTAGAAAATAATGAAGAGTGGAAACAAAAATGAAAATAATAATTTCTGAAGACCATTATTATTTAACGGATCACGTGTTTTCAAGGAAATTAAATTAAATTTACTAACTAAATGTTAACTTTTAAAAGAATTTAAAGTTCACCTAATCAAGATAAAATTGCATTGTACTTGTGTGAAAGAAGTGAAATATAACAATAATTCATGTATCTATAATACATATGTTTCTAACCTTACATACATTTATTGTAGTTTAATAATTCTAGATCTGATATCATATTTAAATAATTCGGTATCAACGTCAGTTTATTTCGAAAAATCGTCATTTAACCTTCTAGAAAACTAAATTGGTAAATAATTTGATGAATTTTGTCTTTGTGAGATCCCAACATTATTCCCTTAAAATTAGTGTGACAAATTTTGATCTATTCATGGAAGGCAATGAAAATCTCGTAATTTCATTTTAGTAAACTTTACAATGGAAAATAACGTTTAATAACTAATAGGCATACAGTCTATAATCATTTATAGCTTGAATGTAGATACACTTTCAAATCTTTCTAGGCATACAAGTAGATATGTAGCTCAGATACTCGAGCTATGTGGATTACAAAAACAATTTGTTTAACTAGGTTTTTATTGCCTATAGTTGATATAGTTAATTGGGTTTTTGTTATTATATTGGTTTTAATGTGATTGATTAGATGTAAGCTTTAAGCTGTAGCTCCCTTAAAAATGCACTTCAAAAATTTTATAATAACATATATTTGTCAGAAAATAATTTGTATTTAATGTGGCAAGTGAAATTTGCGTGTTGCGCGCGCCACATTTTTTTTTTACTTTACACCAAACAAATTGGGTATTAACATGTAATATGGGTGATGCCTGAACCTCAGGTGCTATCATATATTACCTAATTGATGTAGAAAATGTAAAAAGAGAAAAATAGGCATTAAGTTTGGAAATATTTAAGTTTAGGTTTCCAACTAATCTGTTATTTGCAGTTCCGTCTCAGATGTAAGGACCGTTTTACTTTATGAATTATTGAAAAAAAAATTTGTTGATAATAATTTTTTTTTTCATAAACAATTAATTCCTTATAATAGTGATTCAGTCCAAAATATATTTGTCCCCTGCTGGTATCAGTTGACGGATTTTCATTGAAAGAATGGAACAGGTGTTGAACATTCGTCCGAACGGCCTTTGCCATATAAGTCCACCTGCACTCTTATATGGTCTCAACGCCTCAACTTGATCGGGCTTCGCATTCCAAACTTAAGTTTCTTCTATTGGAACTTAATTCCTGATACTAAGTCGGTCATTGGTCTTTAGTTCCCTGTAACTGTTAGTACTTTAAGAATGGGAGTTGAACTTTCTAGGGCGACATTCCTTTATTTGTCGTTGCAAGACTTCAGCATCGATTCAAAACTTAGGTCTTGTAAATTTTGTAGTAGAAAGGCTAAAGTTTTCGCTAACCATCAATAAGAAACTGAATAGTGAAGGACCAATTCAAACTTAGTAACAGGGAAAAAAAACTATTGTGCGCAATCTAGTATAATTTAATTTACGCAATTTAGATCTTGATTGAATTGATCTTTTAATACAAGAAGAAGAAAAGTAAATTACCTATGGGATTTAACATTAAGTCCCCTAATAATAATGAAAATTCACAATAGCAATTACATTTAGGATATGGAAAAAAAAGAGTGTTTAAATGAGGTATATAAAAGGGTAAGGAATTTTAAAAAAAATAACGATTCCTACAAAAGAAGTGTGTGTAAAAAAAAATTTTGAGAAAGCATTACACATTTTTTTTATAAATATTTTTTCCCGTTTTAAGGCCACAGAAAAAACTAAATTAAAAATTTGTAATGATTCATTATAGTTATTTATGTTGAAAACACAGCTGCTCTGAGCTGACAGAATATCAAATCACATATCTTTTTTTACTCAACGAAAGATAATAACAAGTTGCTTAAGAATTGTTCAAAGTTTTTATTCCTCCAATGCATTGATTCTTAGAACTGTTTAGACACTGAACATTCAAAGCTTAAAATTGACTAAAATATGTGATTATTTGTTTTACTTATTTGCTTTATTTATAATTGCAATTGAACCTCTCAAGTCACATTTTTAACCGTCTGTGCTCTCTTAATCACTACTATTTGAAGTAGAGTATATAAATTTTCATATTTTAAATAATAATGTTTTTTTTGTCTTCCCTATAGTACATAGGTATGACTCTTAGTCATCATGACTAAGAGTCAGATCAATCATCGACTCTTAATATATATTGAACCTTATTAAAGTAAATGTTGGTAATAATCCCTGAGTTGTTAGACGATTATGAAGCATGATATATCAGAATACCTGAGCTTATAACTTATTAAAAAAATAAATAATCATAAATTTATTTGCTACTTTCAGTGCATTTTGGATGTGTTTTGGTTGAAAACACAGCTGCTCTGAGCTGACAGAATATCAAATCACATATCTTTTTTTACTCAACGAAAGATAATAACCACAAAATAAAGCGAGCTACACAAAAATACGAAAATTTAATTCTTACATATATTAAGAAGATTGATACCTGAGATAAAAAAAAATGGGTGTTTAAATGATGTTTAGCGTATATAAGTAAATAGGGAATTTGAAGACAATTAGGATTCCTATAATAGAGGTGTGTGTAAAAAAAAAAAATTGAAAAATCATTACACATTTTTCCGTTCCAATGCCACATAACAAATAGTAAATTAAAAATTTGTAATGATTCATTATAGTTATTTTTGTTGAAAATACAGCTACTCCGTATTTGTTGTCTGTGTTGAAACAGCTGACAGAGTATCAAATCACATATTATTTTTTACTCAACCAAAGATGAATCTCAACCTTTTTGGTGACTAAATTCAACTTTTAGCTAATAGGGCTTGAAAAGTTATTAAACAATGAGGGTTTTTGTTTTCTGTAAGTGCGGTATCTGTAGTACAATATGAATGTGATGAAAACACAAAAAATAAACGATTTTATGAAAAAACAGAACTTAATTAATTTTAGTTAATTATGAAACTATTTTTAATTATCTTAATAAGTTTAAATTAAATCGATAATACTGTAATGACGTACAAATAAATCATTTAGTAACGTGATGATTCAATTTTAAAATATATGCTCTTATTTAACTTTCCTTTAATTGCAATAGCTTCCATTATCTTTCTTCTATGTTTATTTTTTTATTTAGGTATAATTTTAACATTTCAAAATATGAAATGTGCCCTAAATCCGTTAGGTGTTGCACTAATGCCATTTTAATTTTATGTTTGTGGTTTTCTTTGTTTTTACAGTAATTTATGTGTTGGTATATTCTATAATTGGTATGTATTGATATTTTCAAAATAAAATAAGATAAAAAATATGATAAATCTTGGCACAAGATAATATTTTACAACTGGTTTCTTTAAGACTTTCTGTAAGAAACTTAACCGTGTGAACTGTTTGAAGGCCTCAAGAGAATAATATGGGAATAAATTTGTTGACAGTGAATTTTTTATATTTAATTTAAATATATATTTAAATACTTTGAATATACTTTGAATAACTTTGAATAATACTAAGTTAAAGTTAAATCATTAAGTTTGAAAGACAGTTAAGAATAATTACACTTTCTTAAATAAGGATATTAAATAGCGTTAAAAGGGAGGGGGGAGGCGGTTTAAGGAGTTTTTAATTGATTCCTACTTCAAGGGGGGAGGGGGCGTTTGCCTGATAAGTTGAATTTCCTAATTACTCAGTGTCAAATCCAAGCACCTTTTTAGAAACACAATCTTTACCCACTTCTAAACCTAAGATGCTTGTTAATTATTTATTTAATAACAACAAAATTACTTTTGTTTTTCCGCGTTTATTAAAAAATAATTCATTCTGTCTGGACAAATGACGAAAAAAATAGAGATCAGAGAGCACATTCACACTATATTTAATAAATATTAATAAGCAAAATAAGTATTAACAATGTAATACACAAAAATAAGAACAATGCAAAATAGCATGAAGAAAACAAAATGCCCTTTAATTTGGCAGAATGTATTAATATTCAATAAAGAAAGTATAAATTTCTTTAAAAAAAGTAAAATAGACGTTTTAACTCAAACATACTATACATTATTTATAATCAGTCAGGGGAACACCTAATCGGTTTCCCCACTTATGGAGAGAAAAGCGACGCTTCAAGAGATCCCAGCGCTTCTTCTTCAACCGCGTCAGCGTTGCGTCCACAGACATACATAACATCAGCGGAGAATGAGGAGATATTTACAAAAGGTCGCGGAGCTGCTGCCGTTTTAATCTACTGAGAGGATTGTAGGTATGGATTGTGTTAGAGACGGTGCATGCCACAGGATTTGAATGATGAGCAAATATCTATTGAAATTTGAAAGGTTTGTCTGGAATTAGAAGTTTGTCTGGAGAATAAGTGGGATATTAAAGTCATTTAGCACGGTTTTGTTGGTTACATAGAAAGGAGCATCGACTATTGCTCGAAGGACTTAAGTGTTGAAGAATTTGATGATAAAAAATTTAGTTGTCCTGTATATATATATAATGTGGCTATATATAATTTCATATATATGGCTATCCGTTATTTTTTCTTTGTTAGTTAGAACACCCTTGTAATAAATTATAACTTAAAAAATATTTTATACAATATGCTAGTAAATATGAAACCCGGAATTCGTTCATATATTGCTCTTCATTGTTGATGTAGTTACCATTAAACTCCATACCTAGTGCCATTTTATTTTTTCGACAGGTAAAGATCTTCAACTCAGAACAATATAAGTTTCATATTACAGTATCGTTTCAGTAGTGTTCAACATGTTGAGTTTTGTGGCTACTTACTACGGTTTGCGGACTGCAAAAGTTTTCCGTTACCAATTAAAAAAAAAAAAAAGGCTGTAGAACAGCATCAAAAGCTTGTTGAAACTTGCGATGAGCATTCTCTTGATAAATCACAGTGCTTCGAGTGGTTCAAAAATTTGAAAATTATGACTTTGACGTGAGAAAGCGGTAATACTGAACGCTATCAACAAAAAATTGTCATGATATAATATGGGAAGACATTGTCGATTCAAATCGAGCTCGGCGTGAAAAACGTCCAGAATATTAAAAAACCAAGGTGTGTGTTTCAGACCAAACGATAGAAGTTGAAACATCAACTAGGCGAGATAATCAATATCAAGTATAAATTATAAATAATAGCTCATTATAAAGAGGATGAAATGCTGAAAAATTCCCTCGCTTACAGTGCGCAGGTCCGATTTTTAGTTTCACAGATATTTTAACCCATTTGTTCTATAAAACTCGTTATCATTTGGTTTTCGTCACTATTTTTTCCTTTTCGCCTCTCTAACACGGCGTCACGTTAAAATACAATTTTGAATAATAGCTCATTACAAAGAGGATGAAATAATGAACATTTCCCTCGCTACCAATATGTAGCTCGGGTTTTTAGTTTTTGAGATATTTTAAACCATATGTAAAGACATTTCAATTAGTCGACTCCTGCCGACTTTATCGGAGCGTTACACATCGGAGATCTGACGGCTCAATCTAATGCACTTACAAAAAAAAAGTGCAAAACGCGTATAATGAAGTTTTCAGTTCAAAAATACAGCACAAAATAATTTTGCTTCATGATAATACATCAGAATATCAGCACAGTAAAACTAGTCAGGAAAGAAATGAGGCATTGAGATGGGACATATTAGTGCTTGCGACTTACTCATCAAACTTCACTTTGTCCGATTACTATTTATTTTCATCGCTGAGACGCGCACTTGGTTAGCAGAGCTTCTAGTGGAAATATACGAAAATAGCTTCATGAATGATTTGCCTGTATAGAACAATACTTTTTCTAGCATGTCATTTATAATTTGATTGATAGATAGGAAAAAAAATTTCTATTTTTATTTTGCTTTTTTATATAGTTTTCCAAATTAAGGTGAGTTTATGTTAATTATATTTTAAATCAGCCTACCACTCGTAGTTTATTCTATAACTACGATAGGTCAGATCCGTTTAGTAAATTTCCTTTTGGCTGTCTAAATATATTCTGTAAATATTCAATTTCTTCCAAGAGCCTTCGAGACATTTAAGTTGACACAAGAAAGTTAAGCCGTAAGCTGCCAAAGTTGAAGGATCGGGGACTGAAGAAGCTCCTTAGCCGAGATAAAGTGGAGGCGATCCATCACCCTCTTTCTTATCGCCTTTGCCTCGGTCCACTGCCGCCATCTTGTATGTAATGTGTGTGTTCTTAGTCTCACGGAGGCCTCATATAATTGGTTGTGGATGAATGAAACGAAAAGAAACGCTTATTGAAATTTATTTACTTTTTTTTTTTATTTTCATGTCCGCCATTCATAAAGCAATTTGTAATTCCTTTCTTTTTTAAATTATATTTTTATATCCTTACTTTTTTTATACCAGTATATCATGTATTTTTTTTATACTTTATCACCTCGATTTAATTTTATTAGTACGAAGTATTTATAAGTGCCACATTTAATGTTTCTAGCCTAAGATTTACGTTTTCATGAAAATAATTGAAGCAATCAGTAGGTTTCTTTATTTTAAACATAAATTTTACTATGAAATATTAATTTTGTCACTTACTACAGAAATCTCGGAGAAAAACACAATTCATAACCACATTACATAAAGCTTATTTGAAAAATCATTATTTTAATTTGTTTTGTTTTTATTAATAAAACAATCTCAAAACTTTTCCTAATAAACCTCAACTCAATTGATATGTTCTTAAAGTATGATAAAACAGGTAGTTTTTCTAATACTCGGAAAAATGAACTACAGATAAAGGTTGATTAAAGAAATCACAAATAACTTATAACTTTTTTTTTACGAAACTTAGCTGTGCTTGTCCGCCCAATAGCTCTCTTTAAATAGTTTTAACAATGACAAACTCTATTTTCGTTTAAAGTAAATTTTGCCTAGTTTACTATGCAGAAATGTTTAGTTGCTTAAATCAAATATTTTTTATGTTATCGCTTACTATTCAACAAAAAACCTCACTCACTTAAAAAACACACAAATGTTAAATTTAATATTTTTCTGCTGAAAATTTGGCAATTATTTATAAGAACTTTTTTATTTTATAGATATTGATGTCTGCTATCAACCATTTATATATTTCTCTCTAATTACAGGACACCTGTATATAATTGAATATATTGCTATATATTTATTATATATAACGCACAACGACTAATTGACGATTTCTTTTTTTTTTATATATATATATATACTCATTACTAGTCTTGAACAAGTCTTTCAGTATCCATAGCTATCATTAACAATAATGTTTGTCGTTAGTCAGGTAGGAGAAGTTGATTATATTGTTATTATTTTACATAATATCTATATTATGATTTTAGTGGCTCCACGGAAAAAGGTACTTTTGAATAGATATTGAAACAAATTAATTTTAAATATTTCATATTATATTTTTTCGTTTCACAAAAAGTATGTTGAATTTCCTCACAATATAAAAACCCCTGCCATATTTTTTTTTTTCGCCCTCCCCTAAAATTCAGAAAGTCAGAAGCGCCTACGATTGAAACAGTCATGCTTATTTTTATAATTTATCTACTAAATATGAAATTCGCCATTGGTTTATTTTTAAAGTCTAAGGCAGCCAATTTTTCTAAATATCTGTTAAAAAAAAAAAAAACAATACAAGCTATTTCTCAAAATTTGAATATGTTGTGTTAAATAAATAATACTATGTTACTTTATTTATTTTTTTAAACTTATTTATTAAAAGATATTACAATCTGTCTCAAGGACATTTATAATAATGTTCAGAGATCATATTTACACTCTATGTACAATAAATAAAATAAATTATACAGAAAAATTATTTGTAATTTAAAGTTATGAAATGTCACATAATGTCATTTTCCAATAAAATTACGATTTTTTTTTTCTCTCAACAAAAAGTATACTTACAGAACTCATAGTTACTTATTTTATAAAAAATAATATTTTTTTTTTAAAAAATCTTTTAAATTTGTACATAAGGATTTTTATATGGCTAAAAAATGGTTTTTTACTTCATTTGGTTAAAAATACCTTTCCTCAGATTTATGTACGGCTATATCAGATAAATTTTCAATAAAAACTAGTTAGTGCAAACAATTCGCAGAAAATTTTGTTTAATGAAGAAAGAACAATTCGTAGTATTCGAGGGTCTTTCGAGCTGCGAAATACAAATATCAACTCAGTTTCTCCTTAAAAAAATATTTCAACACACTTTACTCCTTCGTTCAATACAAATCGTTTAAATTATACATATTTCTAATCGATTTGTACGATTTCTTTTTTGTTTTGTAGGTAATTTAGTAATATTTATAATTGTGATGGGTACAATAAAGAAAAAAATGCATTCTTTTTGAGTTATTCGCCAATAAAGTTTCTTTTCCTCCATAACTTTTTTTCCAGATATTTTTCACTTGTGAAGGAGACGAATATCTTCAAAATCATTGGATTTGTTGAAGAATTTACGAATTTATGGCGTACCGACAAAAAAACACCTTTTAGAAATAATATATAGGATACTTTTTTATAATAGAATATAATTTGTTGTATTTTTTTAAATATTCGTTTAGTGCAGAGGTAACGAAATAAATAAATCAGTACTTAAAACATATTTATTTTTATTTGTATTTTATTTCCATTCCTGAGTTCAAGTAACGATTTATTTTCTATCATAGTCATTCTGATTCATATTCATTCAGAATTTGATAAATAAATGAAAGCAAAAGATTACTAAACAATCAAACCGGATGGTTTCAAATATGTTTGAATAAAGTTTTTTTTTTGTCCAATACTTTTCTGTAGAAATCAGAAGGAGCAAACGAGTACCCTCGGCAATTCCAGGACTGCTGGGCTTGCGTATGTCGGGGCGGCAAAGATCTTATGGCAAGAGGATATTGGAGGAGAGGAAAGAGATTTAATCTACATCGGCAATGAGGGGAATCGGGGTACTGGGGTCGGGGGGGAAGGAGAACGGGGGGGTGGTTCTATCTGCACTTCTGGGAACTATTGAACATTGGAAATGGAATACTGAATATATTACTGGTGAAGATGGCAAGATCGCATCATCAGGGCATCTTCAAGACCCAACATCCAGCGAGGGGGGGGAGGATCCCAGGCAGGTTCAGGATTAGGAATCTTGAAACAATAAGTGTAAATCGAAGTAGTGTTTATCTTGATCATGAAAAAAGTGAATATCATTGCGACATAGAAGAAAAGTTTGGAATTTCATTAAATGGTTTTAGAGCTTTGGTTGTAAAATCAATTTGTTTCTTAAATTAGAGCTGAAATAAGAATGAAATTATGCTTTATAATTCATATGTAGATATGAATGTAGTAGATAAAAAATCGAGAGAAAAAAATCGATGAACGTGTTGATTTTAATATATTTATTTTTTAATTTTATTTTTACTGCATTTGATCTTGAAAATTTCTAAAATGTTTTCGCCGAAAATATACAATTTAATGATTTCCTAAGTTTAAGTCTCACGAAAAGGTATGTGTCTGTATTTTTAAGGATGTGAACAGTCTAGTTCAACTATTAAATAATTTATTTAAGTTAGGTATATAGGTGGGATCTTAGAGCGACTTTTTCACTAAAATCGACTTACCTAGAGAGCCACTTTATATCATCAATTTTACATATTTTTAATAATTTTGAGGTGTAAATTAACTGACAATTTAGTTTTCTGCGGTTTATTAACTTCTTAAAATCTTAGTTTCCATTGAAAGTAGAATGATGAGTCTTTGTGATGTACTGTACTTATTTTTTTAATTTTTATTTTAGTTTGAAATAGATTTTGAAAACTATAGCTTGAAATTATTTGATAAATAGATAGATAGATAGATAGATAGAAAGTAAACTTAATTCTGGAACAGGGCCCTTTTGAATAACAGATATGAACAAAAAATAAAAACTACATCTGGCCAAAAATTACATTACTCAATGTTAAAGAATATGTAGTATCTCCAGTAAAATTAAATTAAATCAATAAAAATAACACCATTTTGAAAAGGGAACAAAATAAAAAAAAAAAATTTATAAAAATATATATAAACATAAAAATATATATATTTTTTAAATACCTTTTTTCGTGTTACTATTTCCTAAAGCGATTAAACATATTGCGAATTTTAAGATAAATAAAGTCAGATATAATGAAGAATAATGAGCAAGATATTTGATTAAGGTATAAAAAACAAAAAAAAAATCCAAAATATTTGTAATTAAAGCCCATGCCTGGCCACCTTTTGGGATCAGAGAAAATACAATAAATAATTCATGAATTAATAAATTTGAGAAGATGCTAAAAATAACAAATTAAATTAAAAAGACTGCTTAATTACATCAAAACATTTATGTATAGCATACGTGTGGCGTATGATATATATTTATTTTTATATTCAACTTACCTTTACACTTGGAGTGAAATATAACAAAGATTAACTCGGCCTACTTTAAAGAAAACGTATTTTAGTTTTGTAATTTAAGATACATTATAACTAAATACTCGATAATATCGGCCATATTTTGTCCTAAGAACCATTGGAACGAACGCAGAAACGTGCCCAATATTTTTGATGTCAAATCGCCAAAAAAAAATTTGGTTGAATGTAATGATAAAAGTATGAATACTATAAGAAAATATAATTAATTTAAGGAAAAATAAGGTTAGCAATTCATATTAATTTAGTATGAAGTAATAATATAAATTCCGCAAACCACCACAAATTCCATGTTTATAAAATTGTCATCCTAATCTAAATAGGCAAAGACGTATTCTCTTTTTTTGTTTAGTAGTCATTCGTGACTTTTAGGGTTATTAATAAATAAATTTTGGAAACATTGTATGTGAATAAAAGTGTAAAATGTGTATCCTACTCTGAAAAGAGGCTAAATAATGATAGATTCAGAACTTTAGTTGTGAATAACTCAAAAAAGTACACAAATTTTGATTCATTAAATGTGTGAGTATTTAACAGCTTTCTGAATTTCCTACAAAATGAAAAAAAAATCTTGAAAATAATCTTGTTAGATAAGAAATTTTTATCGCATTATTTTTATTTTGTTTACAATTTTTTTTTGTTTAGGAGAGTTCTACCATGAAAAATTTATATTTGGCATATTTATAGTATGTTTAAGTTGCAACTAAAGAAGCCAAGTGGAAGAAACCAAATCTTATTTTGAAAAAAATAAGGATAGATTAAGAATTTTATTTGAAAAGTACTGAAATTATACTGAACTGTTTTTTTATTGTAAGTACATAATAAAGTATAAAGGCGAATGTATAAGAGTTGAATAAAAATGTTGGAAACATTTAAATTCATTTATATTTCCCTTAAATTTTCAATAATGATTATGGTCGAATTTTGACCACTGGGCGAACAGATTTTTTAATTTATTTTATTGAATAATAATAAAATCAGCCACAGCTAGAGGGCTATAAGTATTACGGCTAAAAGTTCTCATTCATACAATATATACAAAAAATAGAGAAATAAATCTAAATATAAAAAGTAAATAAATAATTACTGATGAAGAAGTAAATAAAAAAAAAAAAAATAAAATAAACAAATAAAATAAAATAAAAACTTCTAAACACAACTGGACGAACACTAGTATTTATTATTTAATTTTATTTTTTAAAAGTTTCCTTAAATTTAATTTACAATACATGTATTAGTCAATGATTAACTGGAATATTATTAATTATACGTTTAGGATTTTAGGCTGCTAACTGTCAAGGAGAGGGATAAATTATCCTGAGCGTAAACAGATTAGGCCAGATTTGAGGGAGAGGGAAGGGGGGGAGGGGGTCTTCAGGGGATGGGGGGGGGGGTAAGAAGAAACAGAGGCTTAGTGCCCTTCTTGTTAGCCTCGGCTGAAGAAGGGCCTTCGCTGTCGGGAAATAAACGACTTGGCCTTTAGAAAAACATCAAATCTGATTCACTTTATTCTATCACCTTATTCCAATAATTTATATAATGGAAATATTTCATAATAGATTCCTGAGCATAATAGTAAATATTCAAATAAATATGGTACATTACCAATATAATCCTTTCTACGTACCCTTTACCTAAGGTGACCAGATTTTATCCAAAAATTACACATCGGAAATCAGACGGCTCAATCTAATTTACTCTCATCAAAAAAGTGCAAAACGCGCCTAAAGGAATTTTCACTTCGAAAAATTGAAAAAGGATAACGCCCTTAATTTATTAAAATAAAAGCACCTATATAATGAAATTTTCCTATTATTCTCATTTGGTTGATTTTATGAAACTATTGTTATTTCAGTTCTAACTATTAGTCTTTCAAGTTGAAGTTCTATATAAATTATATTCAAGAATTAGTTTCATTCAATAATCATATATATTCAGAAATATTCAATAAATATCATCTTATTGAGATAATTAAAATATTTTGCTGGCAAAACAGGACTTTAGTTCGTGTTACAGATCACTTTTTATCAAATTATTAATATCCGTCTAAAAGTTGATAAATAGCTTCATCTCAACTTAACCTAAAAATACTCCACCTGGACAAACGACTAACTTGGAATCCTCATACTAGACTGAAACGACAAGAAACCGCTCGACGTTTCCGATTACTTCAGCACTTACTAGACAAACGCTCTAAACTTCCCATTAATTACAAAAGACTTATATACTTGACTATAATAAGACCTATTTGGACCTACGGAGTTGAGCTATGGGGCTCCACTAAACCATCGAATTCCTCTCGCATCCAATCCTTACAATCCAAAATCCTTCGTAAAATCCTCAATGCTCCTTACTTTGTCACTAATAAAATTATCCATAAAGATCTTAATGTTCCTTATGTTTCAGATCTGGCCCAATCCAGATACCTATCCTTCCATCATAAACTTCAGAATCATCCCAACCCTCTCGTTTCTAACCTTGCTTCCTCTTCAATTCCTGATATAACCCTCCGAGGCGTCTGAAAAGAAGATGGCCCCGTGATCTCCTAATATAGTCATATCATTAGAATGCTACCATTGGGTAGTTACTCAGCAAGTGTATTCATGTCATTATATCAATTATGTCCAAATTTACTTGATGTATTTATGTAATACAGTGGTAAATGTCATAAAGAAATAAAAAAAAAAAAACCTAAAAATATTTTATTTAGGAGGTCGACAAACTTTGGCTATTTAATTAGGTAATAAAAACTTGTAAATAGCCATTTGCTTTCTGATTAGTTTGTAAGGTAATATGATTACAAAATCGATAAAAAAGGTTGCCTACAAAAATATTGGGCCGGTTGCCCAATATAACCTTGTTACTTTGGCAATTTGCGATGGTTGATCACGCCAAACCGCTTAAATTTCTGAAGGTCACCCCTTTTCTCGAGTTTGTGCTCAAATTACCTCACAGTTCAAGAGGAAAGAAAGTTGGTATTTACTACTTTACAAGCCTATTTGATTCTCCACGGTGTAATCTCCTCAATTATATTAACTGGATACAGTTCACGCAACTCGGCGTTGTGCAACTTTCTGAACTCTCCGGTTAACTCAACTCATCTTTCTTCGGTCCGAATATTCTACGCAATACTTTATCTTCAAAAAACCTTAAGACGTTGTTCATCTCTTAATGTAAGCGGCCACGTTTCGCATCCATAAAGAACTATTACTATTACAAATTATTCTAAAAGACTTGTGAAAATAGAATCCCTTTAACTGGAGTTAATAAAGTCCCTGGTTTATCATTTACTTTATCTATAAGTTACTAATAGCAAACTGTTTATATTATACACACGCGTATTTATAAATCTTTAATTCTGGATCACCGATTTTCAAAATTCAATTAACATTGTATCGAATTGATGGCAAATAGGAGCAAATGATAACGCAATTAGGTGAGGTATAGGATGAAGATTTAAATTTAATTCCCCAGGGAGCTGTCTGTTTAAACTACATTACACCCAGCTTGCTCGGAAACGACTTCGGGCGCCATGTCCCTTGCAATTCGACTTAATCTCGACTAATTCAAGGGTTTCTACATTTGCATACCGCAGTCTCTGGATCTCTTAGCAACCGTCGAAATGTGTTCATTGGATTCAATATGCCCCAGCACCTTCATTACTTTCTTTTAGTGTTGTCAGTTCTTTCTATAATGTTTCTTAGTATTAACAATCATAATTCTTATACCTAAGTAAGGATTAATTCTATCGTAAAAATGTAGCCAAAAAAAATATTAATTGATAATTTTTTTTTATTCTATGAGCTGTTAGAAAATTGCTTTTCTTAAGTGGGTTTATTTTTTTTTAGGTTTTTTTAGATTGGCCTTACTAATTGTTGGATGGGCCTTTTTGAAATTGTTGAATGTTTTATAGGTATATATATATATATATATATATATATATATATATATATATATATATATATATATATATATATGTATGTATGTATATATATGTATATGTATAGAAACACAGGTGGGGAACTGCAACCTCGGAACGTTTTTGAGGGGTATTTATTAATCTAGTGTTAGAATTAGTCAATATTTAATTATTCAGGTTACGAATATTTAAAAATGAATAGAATTATGTTGAATATATGTGCATGGGTGTGTTTATTTATGGAAATTGAATTGGAAATGGAAATAAAAACAAGATACAAATATAAAATGTAAGATATAAAAAATTGTTGCATCCTTCATTAGCACTGCCTTACTGTATATTACTACGGCCTGTAATGATAATAAGGCTCCTGATCTATGGAATATAATATAATAATTTACAAAACTTATTATAAACTGTTTGAATATAAATATGTCTCAGCTGGCCGTATATTATATCCCGCTTCATTTGGTAAATCATTGTAATATCATGGAATAACCTGTTATTTAAAATTAACGGTTCTTTTTTTGACATTAGATAAAATACCGTCAGTCTAAATTTTTCTGTCTTTTTTTAACGCCTGATTTGTGAAAAGTTTTTTTTTTTTTAACATACAAATATTATTTAAATAGGTTATTACATTTTTATTATATTATCAGTAATTTAAATAATTTTCATAAAAGCTGTTTTTTTACCTATATAAATAAAAGACAAAGTAATTATAATAAATATTGAAAAAGAAAATAATACAATTTATAAATTTACTTTAATAAGTACTACCATACTATGTAATTAATATAAAAAAATTATGACTGCTGTTTTATTTTAGAATATAATAAAGTTGTTGCATAAAACTTATTGCATTAAATCAGAAACGATATAATAGTCCGTGGTACAGACAATTTTTATCAAATTATTAACATCCGTCTGAAACTTCGTAAATAGCTTTATCTCACCGTAACTTACAACTATTGTATTTAAGAAAATTCTCGAAGTTGGGAAGTTTTCAACCTGAATATTTTCAAACATTGTTTATTTAATTAGTTACTAAAAACACGTTAATACCCATTTGATTTTCACTCCAGTAGTAACATAATTTGAGCATAAAGTCGAGAAAAAAGGTGACCATAAAAAATATTGTACCGTTTGACGTTACCTACACCCCTCACACGCCAAAATAACGATGTTATGTATGCGAAAACGGCCCAATATATTTGTAGGCCATATTTTTTTGACGATTTTGTGATCAAATCATCTTACGATATAAGTGGAAAGCAATTTACGAATTTTAAGTAACTAATTAGATAGAAAAAGTTTGCCAATCTCCAGATTGAAAACACCTCAAGAGTAAATGAATAAGTTGTAGGTTACGACGAGATGAAGCTATTTACGAAGTTTCAGGTGGATGTTACTAATTTGAAAAAAAGAGGTCTGTACTACGGACTATAATATACATGAAATAAAAACAACTTATTAAAAATATTTTTTATTGATGAAATAAAATTGTGGGAGTAATGTAGTATTTGGAAAATCTTAACCGTATATTTAATAAACGTCATAATTAAATCAGTATTCCAATAAAAATGAAAAAAATAAAAATAAGTTGTCTATCATAATGTTAAATACTCATGGTTTTGCCCAGAAATATCTTCTGATATTTACATTTCCTAAAAAATGAAAGAAGTTTCATCGAAATCAAAGCACTATTAGTAGAAATATAGATAGGTATATGCCTTAGATGTGACAGCAACTTTTTCCTTAAAATTGGTTTACCGGAGTGCCACTTTATATCAACGCTGAAACACATTTTCACAATTTTCTCAAAAACGGCTCTAACGATTTTGATTAAACTCGGTGTATCATTGTATAATTAAGTGGTCTTTAATATAAATTAGGTCTTGTCCCCATTGATGCTACCTTACAGGGCTTAAATGCCCAATGTTCATATTCGTCTTCCTTTAAAGTACCTTTAATATGGTTTATTAATTTAATTAAGTTAATCATTTCAGATTTACAAAAAAATGCTAAATATAACTTTTTAAAGAATTTGATAAGTTAATAAAGCAGAAAAAAAATAAAAATGCAGGAAAACCTGCGTTGCTATAGACTGTAGCGCCTGAACGAATGTACCGATTTCAATGAAACTTCTCTAAAGTAATTTTCTTGACACCCTTTAAATTTATCAATTAACGTACTTCAACGAACAGAAGCTGGAAAAAAAGTAACGAGGGATGGTAAAATTAAATTCTAAATAACTCAAAAAGCATACACATTTTTTTATTATCTCGCTAGTTGTTTTTGTATATTTTTTGGAAAAAGTGAGCAGTTACTTATTAGTCAAATTTATGAAGATAATTATTTATACTTATCTTGATTTATAATTTTGTTTTACATGAAATATAAGGATTGCAATTATTATCTGATGTATGTCGAAAAATCTATCTGTTACTTTAAGCTGAATATTGAAGATTAACAGGAATAAAAATACTATAGAAAAAAAATTATATGGTTAGTTATTTAGTGGTACATTTTTTTTCTCTGTAATATATAAAAATATTATTTTTTCATTCTGAGGAAGAGAGATATTTGAAGAAGAGCGATGCTATACAATTTTCAGAAAAGTTATTCATTTCCTTAAGTATACTCAAGAAGAGGGACGACATCACTTATATTTCTAAAACGACGGCCTGCAATTTATCTGGTTCACGGTGGATTAGCTAAAGAGAAAAGGGCGCTTATCCGACCATCTCTAACTTATAGTCCGGCTCATTTTTAATAAATGGAAAAGTAGAAAAAAAAAATGATGAAGCAGAAAAAAAAATAAAGAAGAAACAACCGCAAAGGTTGTACGGAATAAAAGATGCTCCCCTCACCATTAGGGAAATTAGAATCTGAAGGCGTTTCCAGGATTGTGTAGTTTAAATGCCCATCGGGTTCGCTTTTAATTAAGGTAGAAGAAAAGAGAAAACAAAAGAAAAAGAAGAAAAAATGTACGCCCTGGTTAGCTTTTTGCTCTAACAGGAAGGCGATTATTGGAGAATAATAAATAAATTTGATCACGAATGAATAATTGTT
Organism: Nezara viridula; assembly: GCA_928085145.1. NCBI lineage: Eukaryota > Metazoa > Arthropoda > Insecta > Hemiptera > Pentatomidae > Nezara > Nezara viridula. Next base: position 146,334,054 of record OV725080.1, on the reverse strand, counting down.
CCTTGTCGGAACAGCTGAGCTCCACGATATTCCGTTGGGAAAAATAAAAGACCAGATTATTCGAGACTGGTAATTTTTTTTACTTTATAATCTCTTACGCAATATAGCCTATCTGTATCGATATAACCCATATATTTATAAAGGATTAGTAGTGATAAAATAAAAAAGGGAAAGTTTACATTTTAAAAATTTTAAAGGATAAAGAATTAATTTATATATATGAGGAGTTGGTTGGGGGTGCGGTCATATTAAATACTATATACTACAATAGTATTTTTTTAGTTACGCCAACGTTTCGACCTGCTTTGTAGCAGGTCTAGCATCAATCTGGCATTGATTCCCGCCCTCACCTACTGGCCCGGCAATACCTCGTATAGCCTAAAAGGCTAGGAAGGAGAGAACGAAAAAAAAACGGTTACAAAAGATACAATATGAAAGGTATAAAGTAAAAATAAATACCTAGATATTTTTAACGGAACCTTGAACGTAAGTCCGGGTTAAATTTGTATTCAACTTCAAACTATTTTTACTAAAATGAAAATTTAAACCACAATCATTTGAATTTAATGAATTTTTGTAAGTACTTTTATTTTATTTTTTTGTTCTTACTATTCACCAATGTCGGGCATTATCAACTAACTGAATCGTCAAAAAAAAAAAAAAAAAAAAAACTTGAACTCATTGGTTAACTGGAAGGATGGTCAATTATACGACATATTGGTGGAGCCAGCGATAAACCCTATTTGGAGAGCATCGGGTGTAAGAAAAACCTACTGGCATAAAAAAAAAACTTTTTTTAGCTATTTTTTTGCATCCGAGTTCGGCGAATGGCCAGTCTCGTTTGAATTTCAAAATGACGTCCCACAGGGGGGGAGTGGGGGTCGTAATATGTGGGCCCGAAATGGTGTCAGGTTCCGGCATTTGCAATGTTGATGCTTTGGTCTGCTTGCGGAAGGATGTGAAACCTGGGATTTGATAACTGTGCTAGTCTGATATATCCACAATTCAGAAGAAATACTACAATATTCGAATATATATATATATATATATATATATATATATATATATATATATATATATATATATATATATATATATATATATCTTAGAAAAGTTAAAAATAAGAATTACTCATAAGACTGATTTATTATTTTCGATTACGAACCTATGTAATGGACATAGATGATTGATATACACTGTATAGATGACGAACAATCATGATGTGCAGCCTCTATATATAGTTTATTAGGCATGCTGACGTTTCGACCCAACCATGTAGGTCATATTCAAGGCTATAAATTAAAATATTTCATAAGTAAAACAAAATATAAACAGAAGTAGGGAAGAGCGGAGCAAAAAGTTGCCGGGATAAGTTGTTCCGAATGAGAAAGCTCCGAAGCGAAATGAGATAAATAGTTGACTTATAGAATAACTTAATTCATATACGTCCTGTCATTCTGCCAATACAAAGTATAATTTTTTTTGTCTATAAAACTGTATTTGCTCTTGTCAATCACTTATTTGTATTAAATAAATTCGCGGTAAAGTATAAAGTTTCACCATTTTTGTTTGTTCAATATACTATATAGATAATATTATATCCTATATACGAATAAACATCTTCGAATGGATTAAGAAGAAGGATAGTTATCTGATTTGATAATTCTCATTGGTGTAAACTACTTATTATTTAATCACTTTTTTATGAATCACAAAAAAAAATTATAAATAAAACTACAAAAATAAATTTTAAGAAAGTGCGAAAATCCTTGAAATTCATTCGGAAACGCTCGTACGTACAATTTTACGTAATTTAATATTTTATGATTCAAGGTTCTGTGATGGTTTAGATGAGTTAGAAGATAGTGAACAAAAGAATGAAATTGCACGATAATCCCGTCCATAATTATATGAAATATTAGTTTAAAAAATCACGAAATCAAAATTTTGTTTTTTGTTGATATTTTTTATCAACACCTTTCATAATCATGATAATAAACGGATATAATGTCGTTGTAACGAAAATTGGCATTTTAGGCATGAGGAGGAATAGTACAAGTAGCATCTGTTCCAGATTCTGGTTTACTTCCTTAATTCAGGAAAGGTGATCTCTCATACAGCTCCTCTTCAGTCGTCTCCTGATGGGCATATCAGCTGTGTCCACGCCGTTGATAAGTCCGTTGTGATGTAAGTGTAGTTTAAGATGAAGTCGGGAGTAGAGAGTACGCATGTGCTATGTATTGTAAAGACCGCCGGTGGAATAATTAGTTTAAAGGTATAAACAAATAAACATTAAGGTAATTTAGGTATTACCTAAATATAAACATATTTAGGTATAAACCCAACATCTGGCGGTTGGGTACCTGACTGAGGGTAACCCATTAGGACAACCTTTTGTAAGTGGTAATAAAAACCCTTAAGGATCACCGACAAAGACCGACAACTAAGTGTTTAAAAAGGATCCCAAAAGACCTTTTCACACCTTCCACCAGAAATATGGAAATCTGTACCTGCCGCTTTACCTTGGCCTGGGGGAGAGGGCGTGGTCATCCCTTAGGCTGAGAATATTCAGCCAATCAGGATGAAGGCTACCAAAAGAGAGGGGGATGAAAAAAGGTGGAAAATATAGAACTTGGACGAAGACACTTCTTCTGGACACTCAGAGCTGAGAGGACTTCTTTTTGGAACGGAGAGGAGGAGACTTCTTCTGGGGACTTCAAGCGGGGGAGTCGAGGGAGGAAGACGAAGACAGCCGGAGAGAGGAGATGGACGGACTAGACGCTGAAGGAGAGCAGAGACAGGGAATCCAGATATGACGGCTAGAAACACTATGAAGGACCAGCTAAGTGGTAACAAGCATTTAGTTATACTAATGTAAATTTGTGTTGGCAACCATACATCATTAATTAATATAATCAATAGAACACGTAACTTTAATCAAACATCAAGCATTCTCCTCCAGTATGATTCTTAACTATTCATTATGTATATAGGTTTAGTTATTATTTTGTACATAGATGTTTTTGGTTTTATTTAAGCTTGTAAATATAATAGTTAGTAAACCATCTTCGTACTTTTACATTCTACCTTGCATGCCACCAATTAGTAATAGAAACAAATAGTAAATTTATAAACATGATACCTTTAGAAAGGAAATCCAATAAAGAGTATATGGTTCAATCTAGGATACTACAGTAGGGGGTCTGTGGTATCTAACATTTAAATACATCATTAATATATTTTAAGTTGATCGGTTCCCTTCTGGGACCGATATAAATACATATAAATACAAATAAATGCGATTCCTGGAACCCCTTACTCGCCGTAGAAACGCGAGGCCAGGAACATAGCATTTTAAAATGGCATCCCTTGTGGGGAGGACGTATCATTAAATTTACTATTTGTTTCTAAGATTAAAATAATTGATTTTTTAGAATTTCATTCCTATGATTAATAAAGGTGGCATTGTAATAAGTTGGTACTAAGAATCGTACTAGAGGGAAACATCTTTGATTTAATTTAATTTGGTTATTTGAATGTAATGAACTTGGTTGGTTTGAGATAATTTAATATATATAAAATGATTATTTAAGGTAATGACTAATGTAATGTAAACTTGATTGAGTGTTGTAACGTACAAAATTTAGTTAAATTCTTTCCTGCGTTGATTTAAAAACTATGCTGATTCTGCGGTTCAATAATTTGTGTCAAACCTATTTTTAATATCGAAAAATCTTCACTCTCCTATTTAATGGTCTTGTATTAAAAGTGGCTTGTTTATATTGTGGTTTATTAGTAATGGGATATTTTTTAAAGGTATTGGGAATTATTTTTATGATAGCGTTTAACCCCTTCCTAAAAGGTTAAATTAGGTATTAAATTAAAAGGGATAATATACGCACATACTTTTTAAGATGGCTCTTAGGGTAGAAAAAGAAATACTACCAAAGCCTAAACGATCTGAAGCAGTAGCTGATCAGAAAACACCCAGAAAACCAGAACTGAGATCAACTGAAGAAACAGTGATTCAAATCCCGAAGAAAACCCAGCCACAGGCCAATAAGAAGATAGAGGATAATTTTAGTTCAGGAGGAAATAACATGTTTCTAATACTCCTTCAGAAAATAGAAGAAGGCAACAAAAAACTGCAAGAAAATCTAATAGACTCAATGGGTGAAAGTATTAGGAATGCAAAAAAAAGCCTAATGGAATCTATAGACAGCACAGTCACTAAAGCAATAGCCGAGATAAATAAAAAGACAGGAGGAGAAGAAGAGGTCAGCCAAGAACACCCATTGGAAGAAAATCAAACAAGTGACTTTGAAAATGTTCAAGGTCAAGAGAATGAATGTCCTGAATCTGAACAGGAACTTAATGAAGTTAGTGAAGTGGATGAACCTGTATTAGCCGAACCCTCCTTAGGCGAGAATAGAAAGATTAAAGAAGAATATATAGGCCCCCTAGCTTCGGTCGAACTCTCCAGAACAGAAAAGACTTCTCCGAAAGTAGAAGGAATTATAGAGGCCCAACAAGAAAACGAAGCGTCTACATTAGATCTTGAATCAGAAAATCTCGGTATAAAAGAAATCAGTGAAAAAGGGGAAGGAATTAAAGAATCCCAGAAGGAAACCGTGAAAGGTTTTGTATTAGGTTCCATAAAGATCAGAGAATTCTTTTTTCAGGTAAATGCGATTCCTGGAACCCCTTACTCGCCGTAGAAACGCGAGGCCAGGAACATAGCACATGTGTTGGTCGTTAGTTGGTTGTCGTAAGCCATGTCTCTTATTAGTCTGTTAAATTAGTTTAAACTCGTTGACAAAGGGTCGTTATATGTTTTCCAACTGTTGGAAGGTGGAGATGAGTATGTAGAGTTTTGTTAGTCGCGTATTAAGGTGTTTTAGTTATTAGTCGTGAAATTTTGGACTGAAAGTATTGTGGTTTTTGTAAGTGAGTCTGTTTTGCAGAACCGTAAATTTGTGAGACGTATGTCTATAGGAATTTGAGTATGTAAGTGTATTTTATTAGATTTGTCTGATTTTCAAAAAAGTGAGTATAGTATTTTCATTTGCTTATTCAAAGTCTTTTATTTCATTCTAACATGTGGTCCCCAAGTTATCCTTCTGTCGAATATTAGTCCGAGAAAACGTACAGTGTCCGTGTAAAGGATTTGGTTGTCACCGATATAAACTGGTGGACATGTGTCTCGTCGAAGCCTAAATGTTATATGCTGTGATTTGTCCTGATTTAATCTGATTTTCGATTAAGTGTCGTGGCCGAGGGTACTTCAAAATTAAAATACAAACCTTTCTCCGATGAGTTTCCTCAAAGGTGGGGAAAATTCGAGCAAAATTAATGGTGTGAAATAAGGGGAGGAAATAGTGAAAATGAGCCATGTGAAACATGAAAAATGCATGCACATCACAATATTAAAAAAAAAAATATTCAAGTAATCAATTATGAAATATAAAGAATTCCCCTTTTGAACGTTTACAATTTATTGAATAAAAAAGAGATATAAACTTATACATACAAGATTTAAAACATAAAGACAATATCCAATGATAAATAAAGAAAAATTGTCCATCAAAATAAACTTCCAAAATTAAAGACAAAATTCATCCAGTGAAATAAAAAAATAAAAAAATTAATTTAGTGAAGAAAAATATTAACTAAATTAAAAATGTCTTTGGCAGCGGTGAGGGAAGAAACGAAAAACATCCCAAGTTGGAGGATGTACTTCCAAAGAGGTTACCTGTGGTCTTTAGCTAATGTTAAAGGCAGTCGATGGTGGGGGAATCGATATGTATATCGATCTCGATCGACGACTAGAAATGACAATGCTGGGACTTTCAAAATGGCGCTAGGCTGGCGCAGGTGAGGTGAGACTTGAGCTGGTTTTGGGTAAATTTTCGATACGTGGATCCAACCTGAACAAGGGCTCGCTCCAGACTAACTTTCTGATAGTATTATCGCATTATTTTGATGTCTTAATCCCTAAGACTGGGTATTACTGCCGGGCTGTTGCATATACACAGACGCGATAATTATGAATAGCTTCGTAAGATTTGTAATTGGGACCCCGAGACGCTCCCGTGTCTCCCACCACTACACTGAGTTAGGGTGGCTCTTCCCCTCCTTAAGAAGACAATATTTCCTAGGCACTTTCCTTTATCAAATCATAACCGATCATCGTCCTTCTTATGCCTACAACCTTCTCCAATTTAAGTCCTCAATCCATTCCCTCACTACAAGATTCCGACCCTCTGACCTATACATCCCTTCTCATAGATCTGCCTCATTCCAAAGTTCCTTTATAGCCCGCTCTGTCAACTTTTGGAATTCCCTCCCGATCAAAATTCGACATGCCCCTTCCTTGTACACATTCAAAAACCTCCTATTCCAATTCCTGTTCCAAAAACAGTCAGATACCAGCTAACTATTAATATTATATATATATATATATATATATATATTGTGTAGCATAACACAATCATCATATCATCACAATCATATAATCATAACACTTGGTAAGAGATAGTACATGCATTTCCTACTATCGACGTAGGAATTTCAATACATACATTTTTTTTTATTCAATTATAATTAACTGTTTATTTTTATATATATATATTCAAGTAAAGTTTTTTTTTTTTTTTTTTTTTTTATGAAATGAACTCATTGTATCTCTTTTTCGTTCTTCATTTCTCAAAGTGTGTGTTTATGTTGTTCAACCCTTAAATATAATTTTGTTCATAGTTCAAGTGATTCGTTCATAGTTTTAATTGTTTTGTTCATAATTTTAAATGCTCTGTACATAGTTTTATCTGTATTGTATATAGCTTGTGCACCTAAGGTTTTCTTTACTTTTTATTTTATTTTATCAATTTTATTTATTGTTTCAACGTTCAGGCCAGTAATATTCTATTATTTTGTACATTATTGTTATTCTGAAGGGACTTAGTCCCAGAATAAAGTTTTTTTTTCTATCTATGTATCTTTCTATCTACATCGCAAATGAAGCTAAATATACAAACAATGTGCAACTAAATACCGTTCTGGGACAACTGTCCCTCATACATTTACAAAAAAAGAAATCAATAAACATTTATAAAACAACATTAAAAAAGAGATTGTGAGAAAAATAATAATGAAAAAAATAAAGATATAAGTGCTTGCGGCGTTAACACAAAGTGAATACCCTTTTTTTAGTTTTAATGATTTCTTCAACTCACATATGTTGTAATATAATAAGTTTATATTTATATATAACTAATTAGTAGATATATAACAGAAGGTGGCAGTGAAATTACCCTAATGGAATCCTATCATGGTTGAGGCGCTAGCACTCAACACGGGATGGTGATTAAGAGATAAGTGGTTAATTGGTCGGACAGGGCACGCTGTTGGCCGGCACTCGTTGTGTTTATTGCTGTAGGTGGCTGCAGAGTGGACTCACCCCGGGACACAAATAATTTTCCAATCATTGGGCCTGGGAGGGCAGGCTGCATAGCCAATGAACTCGGTCGCCGATGCACTCTGCCTCTCAGATGAGCTGCCAAGGAGACTGCTCTTCAATGGGGGCTGCAGAGGACTTCCGCTCCCTCAAGGCTACAATAATATTCCTCCGAGCGAGCCTCGCCAAACTCCTTTTATATATGTCGATGACACGTGTATCCTATCAGTTAATAACTATTCATTAACTGCAACCCGAACTCTCCAATCAAACACCAATCAAAACTTTGAAGAATGGTGTCAAAATTGGAGGATTAAAATAAACTGCAATAAATCCTATCAAATTACCTTTAACCTTCATCGTAAACCTATTAACTCCAGTCATACAGAATCCTTTAACAATGCCCCACTTATGTCTATAAAACAAATCTGATTGATACCTAGGATTCCACCTGGACACTTGGAATCCTCATACCAGACTGAAACGACATGAAACCGCTTGACGTTTCCGACTACTCCAGTACTTGCTAGACAAACGCTCTAAACTTCCAATTACTGCCAAAGGACTGATATATATCCGTACATATATTATTACAGTAAAGCTCGAAATCGGGTTTTTACCAAATACAAGCTCCTATCATACTGAAATAACATGAATGGGGTACCGTTGGATTCAGAATTTCACGTGGGGTTAGCGAATCGTATTCTCCACTTTTGTTTTTCTTTCTGAAATAAATAAAGTCGATAAAATCATTTTGCTAGGCTTCAATACCTGAACAGTGGTAGGTCTGTAGATCGATGCGGAACAAATTGGATCTAGAAGATTTTGATGCGTAAAGCAAGACCCGGATAGTTCCTCGGGAACTATCGGATCCTGCGTTTTTAAGCCCAAAAACGTACTATTTTCGAGATAACGCAAGGCATAAGGTTCGCATCCACACAACCTTACATTGAAGTACATTGTAGTACTGTCATTGAATACATGTCTCATTTCGTCGACTTGAGGTCTCTATGATCGAGGGAGGAGGAGTTTATATTATTTATCGATGGTGGTTTTAATCGGCAAGCCATATCATCGTCAATTTTTCACCAAATCTCAAGATTGAGCCACCAATTTCGAAGGCGTCCTTCTCCGTCAGGCGGACAAAATAGTCCAATTACCCCGAAAATTCAGGCAAAGAAGTTATAAAAGATAACAAACTTTATTTGCGAATAACTAAAAAAATACACACTTTTCTCTCGGTTATGTCGGTGATTATATAAAATATTACTAAATTTCCTATACAATGAAAAAAAAATCATTGAAATCGGACAATTTTAGCAAAGATACAGCTTACTGAAATTTGTAAACATGTTGGTTCCAAACAAAAATGAAGATTTAAATTAATTTATTTTTGTTTTCTTTGTCGATTATATTTATCGATATAGTAACATTTGATTTCTTTATCCTTTGACACGTTGCATTATTTTATTTTCTTATTAATCTGCCATTTGATAACAATATGCTGTGCGAATTTTTCGCACAGCCCTACTAGTAATTATAATTAGGATTTACGTAATCTATCTTTGGGGCACTAACCCATCAAATTCCTCTCGTATTCAATCCTTACAAACCAAATTCCTTCGTAAAATGCTCAATGCCCCTTACTTTGTCACAAATACAATCATCCATAACAACCTTTAATGTACCATATGTTTTCAATTTAGCTCACTCTAGATACCTATCCTTCCATAATAATCTTCTGAACCATCCGAACCCTCTTGTTTCTAGCCTTACTTCCTCTTCTTTTTCTGATAACCTTCTGAAAAGAAGATGGCCTTGGGATCTTCTAATATCGAATTTTAATTGTAGTTTTACCAATGGGTATTTTCTCTTCATGTTGTACATGCCATGTTCGTATATATATTTTTTTTTTAAATTAGTAAAGCTAGTGAGGATGTGCTTGACGGAAACGCTCGAAAAAATTAGAATCAGTAATAATTTATCCGAAATGTTTGATATTCGTTTGAGCTTAAAACAAGTTGATTCCCTTCCACTTGTCCTGTTTTATTTGGCATTAAAACCTGCCATTAGGGAGGTAATGCGTACCGAAAAAGGGTCTGATCTGGGTGGGTAAACACCCGTACTTGAATATACGGATAATCTGGTCCTGTCAAGCGAAGACACGGAAGCTATAAAACTAAATAAGACAACGTTAACGAAAGCCGGTAAAGAACTAAAGGCAAAATATATGGTTATCTGCAAAAATTCAGGTTATATCTTAATAGAAGATTTTTGTTTTTGATATCGAGATGGAAGGTATTGAATCTATCCTTATTCCGATTCATAAAAAGAACTCGAGGACGGATTTTAATGATTATAGAGGAATCTCACTCCTTCTGGTATGTTATAAAACATTTACATTAATCCTTAATCGTCGAATTACGGAATATACCGAGGAAATTACCAAATACTTAGTAATGCGGATTTAGACAGAAGCGATCAAATATTTTCTTCACGACAAATATTGGAGAAAATGGCGTTGTTCTTAGATTTCAAAAAGACTTACTATTCTATTGAAGAAGCTGTATATTTTAATCGAGTAGGGGATTCTAAAAAAAAAATAGTAAATCTAATTAGGCTTTGCTTGACGGAAACGCTAAAAGTTAGAATCGGTAATTATTTATCCGAAAAGTTTAGGTTCGTTGAGGTTTAAAGCCAGGTGATTCCCTTGCGACTGTCCAGCTTAATTTGGCATTAGAGCATGCCATTAGGGAGGTAATGAAAAAGCGCTGAACGTACTAGGTTATGCGGATGATTTGGTCCTGTTAAGCAAAGACACGGAAGCTATAATCTTAAATACAAAATTAATGAAAGCAGCTAAAAAACTAGAGCTCGAAATAAACACAAATAAGACAAAATATATCGTTAGCTGTAAAAATGGCGATAGTTACGATGATATCGGTATAGAAGGTGATATGTTTGAATTTGTGGAGAAGTTAAAGTATTTAAAGCTAACAATAAATAGATAAAGCGAAATTGAAGAGGAGATTAAGGTTAGGATGAAGTCGGGAAATTGTGTAACAAAAGTACTTTGTTTATACATTTTGATGGTGTAGGTCACGCCAGACCGCTTAATATTTTTGAAGGCCACATTTTTTTTTTTTTTTTTTTGTGCTCAAATTATCTTACTATTCAAGTGAAAATCAAATGAGTATTTACGGGTTTTTAGTACGTAATTAAATGGACAAAGTTTGCCGATCTACAGATTGAAAACATGCCAATTCCAAGAGTTTTCGTAAATAGTTGTAGATTACGATGAGATGAAGCGATTTACGAAGTTTCAGGCGGATGTTAATAATTTAATAAAAAGGTGTCTATCCAATAAAAAATATGTATAAATAAAGGAAAAAATATATATTAAGATGGAGTATATCGATCTTTTGAACCTTTTATATTTGCCTATACTAATGGACTGTTTGTCCATTTCATCTGCATAGAAGAGAATAACGAGATGAAAAGTGACGCTGTGAGAAGTTCATTTAAAATTCCTTCAGTGAGCTATATTAGAAGGCACTCGAGTCCTTGTATAAAAGACGAGATATAAAAAACATAAGGTTCCTTTAGTGATAGCGCAACCCAAGGCAGGAATTAAATTTTTATTGCTGCATCTGGGGCAGCTTGCTTGCCTCTAACTCCAGACTATTCACCATTATTCCAGCATAAAATCCCATATCCCACCTTATCCTTCCATATCCCAACAACACTGTTCTTGTAGCCCTTACACTTCCCGTAGGATTGCAATAATTGAAACAGCAGCTCTGTCATGAATTATTCACAGACTCGGTAATGTGTTTTCTTTCCGTTTCAATTTAGGTTTCCTTCAATTTTTCAGACAAAGGTAACGTAAAAAAAAACGGGAGAATCGTTTTAGCCTGCTCTTTGTTTTGTACATTTTCTACACAGGTAGCTAATAATTCGGAAACTTTATAAACTGCTTGCACATTTCACTTACTTTATTTTTACGTTTCTAAAGCATCAGCTACATTATTGTGTAAAAAAAAATTAACGTTACATCATGACCGTGTTTATAGTTGTCATTTTTTTTTATCGCTACAGACTGTCAATTAATTCTTTATTAAATAAAATAATCAAACCATCATTTTCAAGATACTATTTTTTTTTCACTCACGAAAATTAAACACAAACAACTGAAAATTAACCGTCTGTGGTACAGACCCCTTTTTATCAAATTATTAACATCTGCCTGAAACTTCGTAAATATCTTCATCTTATCACAACCTTCAAATATTTTATAACGAAAATTCTCAGAATTTGTGCGTTTTTTATCTGGAGATCAGCATACTTTGTCTATTTAATTAGGTACTAAAAACTAAATTTATTTTCTTTCTACTTGAATTGCAAGATCACAAAAAAAAGTGGCCTAAAAAAATATTGGAAGGTTTGGCCTATTTAAACTCGTCATGTTAACTTTTTAGGGGTAAATTTCTCGCCAAACAGGCCAATATTTTTGTAGGCCACATCTGTTTTCGACTTTGCTATCATATTATCTTACGAATCGAGTTTTTAGTACCTAATTACATAGACAAAATTTGCCGATCTCCAGATTGAAAACGCCCCAATTCCGAAATTTTTCGTAAATAAAATATTAGAGATGTAGTTTCAGGTAGATGTTAATAATTTGATTAAAATAAAATGTTTGTACAATGGTCTATAAGAGAAAAGAGTTAGGAATTAAATGAAACTAGGTTTAACGAGTTGTAATGCGGCATGGTATATTAGACGTCGTAAATGAAGTACCATGGAACTGACAAAGAAATCCGTTTGCAATGCACAAATTTTAGTAGAATTCATATTCTGTACTGACGTTTTCAGTGTAAAGTCAAATATAAAAATTATATTTTGTAAGGTTTATATTATATCTAAATTTTAAAGTTTGGATTTGAAGAATTTCAGTCAGATTAAACAACATCTGAAATGTTACTGAAGATATTTTTTTTTCAAGTTATCAAGACGCTAAATAAATGTGAACGGGTTTCCTTCCGGATTCAGATGATTTTTTTTTAAATTATATTTTTGCGTAGTCCATGAGTTCGATGAACATATAGGAACCTACTTAACAATAATTATATGACAAATTAAACCAGAACCCAAACCAACTTCTAAATGGCATGAAGAGAAGCTTTTCCTCTAAGAATTGATGTAAATATCAGGCCAGAAAGTGGTTCTTCTGGGAATTGCTAAATTTGAATTAAAATTTCATAAAAAAAAAATGGAATCATCCTCAAATTTGTCGAATGTGTTTTAAAATATTCTCATTACAGCGAAAGGTTTGTGTTGTTTTTTTTTTTGCTCATTATTTCAGAAATGATTCAATCTAAACTATTTTCATATCAAGAAAAAATCAGGAAACGTTGTTTGACTAGAATGGTTAACAATTTAATTTAAATAAAAAAATTCTATTTATTTTTCGTTATTTCGCTTACTTTTGAAATTATAAACAATGAAAGTAGTAAAATTCCATTTTTTTTTGTAAATATCTCAAAATAACAACATCATTTCGATTTGAATATAAAAACAATTATCTATAATCTATACGAAGAATATTATTAATTCTGGAAATAATGGTTGAAACATCGTAATACTTCTTGACTTGAGCTATTAAGTAAAATTGAATTTGCAATGTTTATTATGAAGTATTGATAAGATACATGTTATAAAAAAAGGAAATTGTTCAATAAACAAACATTAGGGCTGTAATTGACAAGATGGATCGCTATTTAACCATGAAGATCAATGAAGATAAACACATTTCCTTCCAACCATTTTAGGAGCGATTCGTCACAGTTTCATCCCACGCTAAAAATCTCAAATTGCTATCTGTTGAGGCTATTTCCCTCCATTTAAGGAACAGAATAGGAAAATGTGATCGGACTTAAGTGGAAAACCATCCCTTTAAAGAAGATATAATTTTTTTTTTCTATATTGGAATTTTACGTTTCACATCGAAAATAATGCAAAATCTAAAAAATTACTTTAACTTTTCTCTAAAAACTTTCTTTATTAAAATTCTTTGTTTATGATAAGTGAATATAAATACTATTTATGAGATATGTAACATTTTTTATTTATTACAAATCTGAATTCAAATTACCAGTACTACAAGGGCGATCTTTATAGTGAATAGACCTATCAATCAACTCGGTTTTAGAACAAACATTGAAGTTGTGTGAATGGAACGAATAAATATTAATAACATTTCTTATTAACTCTTTATTATTAGCAATAATTTAATTTGTCCTAAAAATGCAATAATCATGTTTATAATTTTTTTTTAATTTTGATTTATCGTTCTATGACCAATAAAATTTAATTTAATTTATTTATATACTAAATATCCAACCTACCCTAGCGAAAACTCTAAAAAAAGAACTTTTTCCAAAGAATTGATATATATATATGCATAGAAGCAGACTTTTGATTTTGATTAGGAGAACTATAAATTCAAGATAATTATTGAGAAACGAAGCTATATAATATTTAAAATTAATTTGTTTATATGTTTTTATAGTTGTGAGGATTTTTTAAAATTTATTTTGTTTAATTATTATATGTACTTAAAAATATCTTTTAAAAACACAATTGAATATATAACGTATTGGTTTTGATTAAAAAATAGGGGGAAGAGAAGGAAGACAGCCTTTATAACATTGATACATTTCTAAACTTTAATAATGATACATTATAAAAAATTTTTTAACTGAAAATGAGTGATGTAAACGAGTGAAAAATATCTTTGATTTCTTAGTGTGTACCACTCCAAATAAAAATACAGCTTTTTCACAGTCCAATTAGTTTCTCGCGAAAAATTTGATAAACATATCAGGTGAAAATTGGGAGGTAATTGAATCATAAAAATCTAGGATATATTAATATATATTATTATCTTTAAATATTAATGACAATTTAAATAAAAGTAACATTTAGGTATCAATAAAATAGTTAAATACCAACTATTATATACTATTCGTCCATGCAGCTTATTTATTATTGGTTTTAAATTTTATACTTCAAATTATCGGGGGGAGGGGCGATATTCTTGCCCCCTAAACATTTTTTTGGGAGGGGCGATTCCACCCCTCCCTCCACCATAAGGCTGGTTAATTCCACCAATTGATACGAAATCGTATACCAAGGAAATTGTGACTTCACTATTGAATTTCTTTTATAGAGACTAGCTTGGAATTCAATCATTTCTATCTTAGGAATCGATTCATTATCACTGTTAAACGATATCGTGGGACTCTCTTGTTAGGAGATCTGGAATTTAGAGGAATTGTGGTAGCATTATTTTCCAATTCATCTTTCATTAATTTTATGTCAATTAATGTTTTTTGGCTGATTGACTTCAGCCACGTCAGTAATTCTTTTGTGACTTATAATAAAACTAATCATGGATTGAATTCGATTATTTTATATTTATTTTCCTGATAAGAATTTGATTTTTCATTACTTTGATCATTTCAATTCAGTTCTCATCTTATACCACTATTTAAACTGATCTTTATGAAGGAGACTTTAGCCAGATTAATGTTTACACATTAATACTTTGTGTGGAATTTGATTCTCTAAAATCTTAAGAAATAAGTGAATGGTCCATATTTATTTTTCAAAAAATAATATCCAATTTTGTAATGTTTATTATTTTTATAATCTAACATGAATTATACTTATTCATTCAGAAAAAATCATTAATAGATTTTTTTTCAGGTGAGTTGGCGTATTTAAAGTAATAAACTATACCTAAAAAGGTAAGTTAAATAATTGTTTAATCCATAATTATTCATTATTAATAACCTCAGGAAAAGTATATTAATAAAATTAAATTTATAAAATTCCTCTTTGGTTGTGATTTCGTAATTACAGGTTTAAGTTTATGTACCCTTAACTGCTGGCTAATAAGTTCCATTAAAATTGTTATTATTATGTTGATATTTAATATTATTACTGTTATAATTTAATATGCAGAATTATGGAACGTTTACCTTAGTCTTATCAATTAATGTTATTGTTTAGTAATTGTTCATTATTATTGTGATAATTGAGTGAAATAATTATTAATTAATATTTTAATAATTTAACAGAGCAATAAAAATAGAAGGGATGGATGTCGACGCGGACGGGTTAAACTGGCTTTAGAAGGATCAATTTAGTTAATGGCATTTAGATTGATCTCATCCAAACTGGAACAGTTCTCTCAGCTAAATATACAAACATAACAAATATTAAATGGATATAAAATGTAAATTTAACATATGTATTCGGTAAATGTTACTGATAAATTTACATGTTTCCACGACTGCTGTTTCAATTTGAAATATTGAAGCTCCCAAAATATTTGAAAACTTAATATTTCCATTTTCCTGGATAATATCCTTATTTAAAGGCCAGAGGCCAAAATAAATTATTATTTTTTCATGGTTTTATTCAAATATTTCAATCCATTCTATCACATGAAAAGACAACCCGTTCTTCGGTTCTAATGGTTCAAAGAGAAAACTACTAAATAATTTATTTACTTAACATATTTTTACTATGACCTAGTATCCGGAAGATTTAATAAAAATAAAATATACCGATTTTTTACGAAGCAGTGACTATAATTGTAAATTAACCTGATAAACTTAGGAAAATAATGCAAGCAGGGCTTCCGATAAATATTTCGTGCAGTCACTATTTTGTTAAGCGCAGAGACAAACTTTTAAGCATACTGCAGTCGACATAAGAGAAGACTTTTAATGCTTTATCCTGAACGAGTTACGGTGATTATAAGTATAAAAAGAATAAAAATATCGTATACGCTCAAGTACCATTCTTTTTTTTTTTTTTTTTTGTCGTGTCAGTTATTTTTAGTGATTGGTTCTTTTGCGTTTAGTCATAAATTTCAGATATTATTTAATCGATAAGGTATCCTTGACCACTTACTCATCATGCGTATATCTACCAATAGGAATTTCCGGAGTATTTCGGAGGTTTTGTATGGCTGATTTTATTTTTTTTTAACTATATTTTGTTGTTTGTTTAAACTATATTGGTTTTATTTTTTATAATATTTAATAATGTTAAATTTCAATATCGACCTTTTGCAATTTACCTATAAAAAAATAGTTAACTAAATTTCTCTTTTGTTCATTATTCCTAGAATTGGTGTCTTGAGGTTTTATTTTTTATATACATTAGCCCATTATTCACTTCATTATTGGAAAGTCCCTCAAGAAATGACGTAGGGGAAACTATAAAATATCTGGACAGTTTGATTTTCTCAGAAAAATTTTTATGACAGTGAATAATGCAAATTTAATGAAGGACTCAATAAAACTTGAAAATGGTGCACCTAGTGAAGGTTGAATCGTTGTAATAAAATAATTAATTATAAAATGTTGGTGAATAATGGCCTAATTTATACTTTAAAAAAAAGTTAACTAAATGTTTTTAGATCTTAAATTTTATTAGATCTTATAAAAATTGTTTATTTATTCGTTTTAAAGGGAGCCCAGAGGTGACAGTATGAAATATTTCTCAATAAATAATTGAATTGTTATGAAAAAGAACCGTTACCAAGGAAACTTCATAGAATTTCCACGATACATAAATGAAAACTTAATCATTTATTTTCAGCGTGACAAAACAAAAATAAATATTGTACAGAATTGTCATACTTCATATTAATTGTTATGTTTGTATTACTAATTACAATAACATCATTGATGCTTTTAAAAAAAAAAAAGAATCAATTGAAAATATAGAGGTAATTTCGTTATGTCTTGTACCAGATTTTTATTAAATTTTCAACTCTGAAAATTTCACTCACTGTTTGCGATGCAACATAATACTTTTCTTCTTATGATTAAAAATAAATCATTATGATAATATATTGTGTTATAAATGGAAAATGCAAAAATAGCCACGAGTCTCTAATATAAAGAGCATTTAAGTTGCCCAACGTTTTGATCAATTCAGGCATCATGATGGCTCAAAAAACAAGTTCATATATATGAGCAGAAAGACAAAAAAAAATTATATTGACATCTTACCAATCCATTCAAATAAACATCGAAGGAAACAGAAGATTCCATAAACACAGAGGAAGTTTATATTAAATAGGTGATATTAAAAAAAAAAAAAAAATATATGCATTCCTAAAATAAAAATTATGATAATTAAATTAAATGAAAACAAGAACAAATTAATAAATACAAAAGAAAAAGCTCAAAGGTGTGTTTAATATGCTGTTTGCTTATTTTAATCATATGTTATAACAGATGCTTTTATTAAT
The DNA here is from genome assembly GCA_928085145.1 of Nezara viridula. Taxonomy (NCBI): domain Eukaryota; kingdom Metazoa; phylum Arthropoda; class Insecta; order Hemiptera; family Pentatomidae; genus Nezara; species Nezara viridula. The sequence continues at coordinate 146,316,265 of OV725080.1, read as the reverse complement.
TCTACTAGAGTGCAATAAATATATTTACCTGGAGAATATATATATATATATATATATATATATATATATATATATATATATATATATATATATATATATATATATATATATATATATATATATATTTCAGTTGAGTTGGCGTATTTAAAGTAATAAACTATACCTAAAAAGATAAGTTAAATAATTGTTTAATTCATAATTATTCATTATTAATAACCTCAGGAAAAGTATATTAATAAAATAAAATTTATAAAATTCCTCTTTGGTTGTGATTTCGTGATTACAGGTTTAAGTTTATGTTCACTTAACTGCTGGCTAATAAGTTCCATTAATAATTGTTATTATTATGTTGATATTTAATATTATTACTGTTATAATTTAATATGCAGAATCATGCAACGTTTACCTTAGTCTTATCAATTAATGTTATTGTTAAGTAATTGTTCATTATTATTGTAATGATAGATTGAAATAATTATTAATTAATATTGTAATAATTTAACAGAGCAATAAAAATACAGACGGGGTGGATGTCGACGCGAACGGGTTAAACTGGCTTTAGAAGGATCAATTTAGTTAATGGCATTTAGATTGATCTCATCCAAACTGGAACAGTTCTCTCGGCTAAATATACAACCATAACAAATATTAAATGGATATAAAATGTAAATTTAACATACGTATTCGGTAAATGTTACTGATAAATTTACATGTTTCCACGACTCCTGTGATCAACTTTTGCAATATGAAATATTAATAATTGGTAATTGGTTGACTGTCGTGGATAATGAAGAGAAGAATAGTTGGGGTGCTCAGTCAAAAAAGGAAGGCAAAAAATAAATTATAATATTTATTTTTTACATATGCCGACGTTTCGATCTGAAGTTCAGGCCTTCATCAGGGCTAAGAAAATAACCAGATAACAAGGTATGAGAAACATAAGTAGTGATGGTAAAAAAGATAATAAAAAATGAGAAAATAGAACAAAAAAAAAAAAAATTATTAGAAAAATAAAATAGATAGATATAAAGTAAAATGAAATTGTTAGAATAATGACTAAGAACTAAGAGATAAATAATAAAAACTGTTACATAGTGTGGAATGATGAAGTAGGCATAATCAAAAAGGGGTGACAAATGTGTTACATTGGGAATCTTAGAATAAAATGTAAAAACATAAAAAAGAAATATAAAGTTATATAAGAAATGAAAATAAAATAAATAGTAAAATTAAAACATTGAAATATTAATAATTGAAGCTCCAAAAATATTTGAAAACTTAATATTTCCATTTTCCTGGATAATATCCTTATTTAAAAGCCAGAGGCAAAAATAAATTATTATTTTTTCATGGTTTTATTCAAATATTTCAATCCATTCTATCACATGAAAAGACAACCCGTTTTTCGGTTCTAATGGTTCACAGAGAAGACTGCTAAATAATTTTTTTACTTAACATATTTTTACTATGACCTAGTATTTTGAAGATTTAATAAAAATAAAATATATCGATTTCTATAGTCTTATCAAAGCACCTGAATATATATATATATATATATAACATATTCAAATATATATAGTATAACATATTCAATAATAGGTGGAAGGAAGCCTATTGATGGAAGCCCAAACCTAGCTTTAACTTATTTTTAATATATTCTATTTACACCTTAACATTAAGTAAAGTTTAATTAGTTATTATTAACCAAATCGTTTAAATTTTATGATAATTTGACGAATTTTTACAAGTTCATAACCGAGTAGTTGTAAACATTAATCGGTTAAATAGCAGATTGATTAAGTCGGCTATTGGTGCTAAACAGTCCCTCGCGTGTAGCCTTCACCCTGATTGGCTAATGGACACGAGGCTTTAATGACGGAACCGACCAATCATAATGAGGAAGAGGGACATTCTCAACGGCCATTCGCTGTAATTCAAGGCCTTCAGGAGGCGGTCTTCCCGGATCCAGGATTTTGGGAAGTCATCTGCCTTATTTCTTTCCTGTGATTATTGTATTGTTCGTAAAACATGTTATTTTCATAAATAGCAAATATTTTACATCAAATGTCTTAACCCTCAAAAACAGTAAGAAATGATACGAATTTTATCGAATATATATTTTATAGTAATAAACTGGATTATGATACTATTAATTCCATGAGTAAAAAAATAATCCTGTGAACTATTTGTAAATGTATAAGTGAGAATAAAGTTTCATTATTAGTTTTATTATATATATATATATATATATATATATATATATATATATATATATATATATATATATATATATATATATATATATATATATATGTATATATTCGTATTTCTTCTGAATTGTGGATATATCAGACTAGCTAAATATACACAAAGCATCAACCAGGACATAAAAGAAGAAAACCCCAATATCACCCCATGATATCCAATCGCATATTGAAAGATGGTAAACAGCTAATAAGACAAAAAAAAAAGGAAAAAAGATACGAAAACTACCAACCAAAATACATAAATGTAATGACGAAAACTACCAACCAAAATACATAAATTTAATGCAAATAATAACAAGGAAAAAAAATAAGTACACAATAAAAATTGAAAATGTACATCAAATGAAGGATATCACCAAAATACAAGATCACGCAGACAAAGTTTAAAAATCAAGGGAGCCAAATGTATTACATTCATCCAAGATATTTAATGTTTCAATTTTTTTTTTAAAGTTATCTATGGAATAATATAACAAACTGTCACAAGGACTTTGGTGAAACAAAATAACTAATTAATAATGAAAAAGTATATACAATAAATAAAATAAAATAAATTAAAGATCAGTAAATTAAAGGAAAAAACACAGAAATATCTTTATACACTATTTACAATAAGGCGAGCCATCTCCGAGTTAGGTTTGCTAGAAAAGCAGGACTTCAGGAGATCCCTGCGCTACTCTCTCAACCGCTTCACTGGTACCCAAGCCAGAGGATATTGATCGAAAGCTCTTTAGTCACATACACTCATCTGTTGAGTGGATAATCTGACCATTGCCAAAACTCCAATTTATACAATCTACAAAAGTTCGCCGGGCTACTGCCGTTTTAACCTTTGGAAGATTATAGGGTTGAATTGTGCTTGATAGTGATTATACAAGAGGATTTGGGTGATAAGTATGGTTATGATGACATTTGAGGACTTTTTCTGGGATATGATCTTGAACAAATGGGGACATCAAATGTTGAGGTCACGGTATAGGGTTTTGTTGGTTACATAAAAAGGAGCAACGACTATTGTTCGAAGGACTTTGGATCGAAAGAACTGGATGCGTTTGGTGTTAGAAAATTCTGCTGCCCCCCACAGTTATAGTAAGTAAGTCCAAATAAGTTTCAGTATTGTTTTATAGACCAATGATTGTTTCAGAATTAAAATTATTCAATTCTTTACTGTTAGTCCTGTTTTTAACAGCATTATCTAACTCTTGTGCAATACACATAAATTTATTTCTTTTAAAGCTATCCTCTTTCTGCAACACTCAAACATTATCAAATTCCAATTCGTGTTTAAATAGATTAGAGTGTTATTACATTATATATTTACACAGTGATTCAATAGTAAGATAATATGTTTTAGTTTAGTAGTTTGCTTCAGGGGTGAATAAATTTAAAGTTGACTAATCTGCAAAAAGTTAACTATTTATCTATTTATATGTAATTTAAATATTTTTGCATTAGAATTATGAAGATAGGTCAACTGCTATCAACTTCCTCCATCTTAACGTTAGTAGCCTTGCTACCAGAATTAGAAAACTTCATTAAACTTTGAGCTGAGAAAAGAAATAAAGATAAGACGATAAATGGAGCAGAGGTACTTTGAACTTCGCCGCAAGGTTTACCCAGTCCACTAAAAAAAGAAATTCGTGGATCATTATTACTCAGTACTAAAATCCAGGTTCATTAAAAATTCTACCCACGTGCACTCTACTGTATTTCAACACATATTTAAATTTAAATAAACATCTGCTTGTCCTTTCTATGTTGTTGGTGTGCAAGTGCAGACTTACTTCTGACATTTATTCATGAAAGAAACCCACTAATACGCATCGATATAATGGAATAGATTAGTTTTTTGGATTAAAAACAGAAATAAAAATAAATTACAATTAACAGTTTATGACAATTTTTAAGGATCAATAAAAAACTAGTAGAACCATAGGGATATATCGAATCAACAAAGATGTGATTGAGGTGCATCCAAATAACTAGAAAAAAGTAGCCCGAGATAGGCTGAGATGGAAAAGGCACGTTAAGAGAAAATGTATGCAAAGCCAACAGAAAAAAAAGTATAACTTTTAAAAATTTGTATTCATCTTTAAAAAGTATAACTTTTTAGAAATTTATATTGATCTTTGATAAATTTAGTAAAAAATAAAGTAGAATGACCCCAATTTAAAAATTTAAGTACACTAAAAAAAATGTTTGTATGTTATTTTGAATCATAAACTCATATCATTCGTTATTAATATTATTTATGACCATTTGAGAATTATTATTATGATGTTATATATATATATATATATATATATATATATATATATATATATATACATTTTATTTTGAGAAACCGAGATTAAAGGAGGAAGTTTTTTTTATTATGAAAACGAATACCGTGGTACAGACTTTTGTCGAATTATTAACATACGCCTGAAACTTCGTAAATAGTTTCATCTCATCGTAACCTGCAACTATTTTATATTCGAAAACTCTTGGAATTAGGGCGTTTTCAATCTGGAGGGGGGTAATATTTGTCTATTTAATTAGTTATTAAAAACTCGTAAATACCCATTTGCTTACCACTAGATAATTTGATCAGAAAATCGAGAAAAAAAAGGTAGCCGTCGAAAATATTCAGTCGTTTGTTCTATATAACCTCGTTATTTCGAAATTTTGGCGGTGTAAGTCAACATTTTTTAAGGTCGCCTTTTTTTATCGATTTTGTGATCAAATTATCTTACGATTCAAGTAGAAATCAAATGTGTATTTGCGAGGTTTTAGTACCTAATTAAATAGACAAAGTTTGCCACCCTCCAGATTGAAAACGCCTCAATTCCAATAGTTTTCTTCAATAAAATAGTTGTCGGTTACGATGAGATGAAAATATTTATGAAGTTTCAGGAGGATGTTAATAATTCGATAATAATGAAAATGAAATGAAAAAAATGTTTTATTATTCTGGGACTGTTGTCCCTTAAGAACAAAATATGAATACAGATTATATGTCTGTGTGGCTACAATTAAATTGCATATTTACAATGAAAGTTGACTTACGATAAAAATACAGAAAAGAGAAAAAAAAGAACAAGTAAATTGTACATATGTATGAGAAACTAAAATATCCTTAATAAATTGAGGTAGTCTCTGGTGGTGCTCAGATATTTCTCTTAGATATATTTCACAATCATTCGGATTGAGAAAGGAGTAGGTGCTTAAAGAGGAGAGGTTTAAACGAGGAAACTGATTGAGCGTGTCGAATATCAGCTGGGATGGAATTCCAGAGGGAGGCGGCTTGTATTGCAAAGGATTTGTCAAACGCAGCAGTTCGGTGAGGAGGAGGATAGAGGTCGGAAGTACGAGATCTGGTGGGACGGGATTGGATGGAATATTTGAATTGTAAGCTGTGAAAAATATAGGAGGGTCGATGGGTTCTAATAATTTGGTACAGAAAGGTGGCTAGGAAGTACTGACGGCGATAGGATGGGTAGAGCCACCTCAACTCAGTGTAATACTGGGTAATATGCGTATCCCTTGAGATTCCGAAAACAAATCGTAGTGCGCAATTCATTAGGCGTTTAAGTTTGGCCTCGGAATCTCCCGGGAGTCCACCGTACACCATACAGCCATAGTCGAAGTGGGGGAAAACAAGGGAGGAAACTAGGAGTTGACGGGACTTATATGGAAGGAGATATCGTAGACGATTGAACTGTTTTAGGGTGGAGATAGTGCGACGGGAAATTTGGGAGATGTGAGGTTTCCAGGATAGGGATTGATCGAAAGTAACACCTAGGTTTTTAACGGTGGTGTAGAATAAGATAGGTGAGTTGTTCAGGAAGAGATTGGGAGATACCGGGGAGGATTTGAGGAGTGAAGGGGATCCAATCAAGATGGCTTTTGTCTTCTCGGTGTTCAGAGTGAGCCTATTGAGGTTTGTCCAAGCACTTATTCTGTCAATATCTTCCTGAAGTTTTTGAGTGGCATCTGAGATATCTGTCGGATTAAAGGAGAGGTAAATTTGAATGTCGTCGGCATACAGGTGGTAATGACAGTGCAGGATAGAGGATGGGAGGTCATTTATATAGATGGAGAAAAGGGTGGGGGATAAGGAAGAGCCTTGTAGGACGCCTCTGGTCAGAGGTAGAGATTCTGATGGTGGGTTATTAGGAATTACAACGTACTGGGAGCGACCGGTTAGGAAGGATTGGAACCAATTAAGGGAACTAGAAGAAAAAGAGATATTTTTAAGTTTGGTTAGGAGGATGTTGTGGTCTACTGAATCAAAAGCTTTGGAGAAGTCTAGGAGAATAAGGATGGTTAGTTTCTGCTGATCTATGGCTGTGTGAAGGTCTTGGGAAATTTTGATTAGGGCAGACTGAGTAGAATAACCAGGCCTGAATCCAGACTGGTAAGGATTTAGGAGATTATTGTCCTCTAAAAAATGGGATAGCTGGGATTGGACTAACCGCTCTAATGGTTTTGAGAGGTTTGAAAGGAGGGAAATCGGTCGGAAATCATTAGGAACTGATGGGTTTGAAGTCTTCTTCAATGGGCGTACTAGGGCGGTTTTCCAGGATGTAGGGAAGGTAGCATTTTGAAGAGAATAATTGTATATATGATAAAGGATCGGAAGAATGGATGGCAATGCGGCTTTAATCAGTCTGACTGGGATGTTGTCGGGACCGTAATCATTGGTATGGGACTTCTGAATGGATTTAAGGAGCTCATCTGGTGTAATATGGGAAAGAAAGAAGTGATCAGGATTAAAGGAAGAGAACATAGGAGCCAGACTGGACGTGGGAGATGTGGATGCAAGAGGACAGGAGACAAAGTGAGCGTTGAGGTTATCAGCAGAAACGGAATTGGACTGAGACTGGGGTGTATTACCAATGGTCAGTTTTCTAAGAATAGCCCACGTAGCCTTGGTATTGGGAGAGTTGGATAGGGAATGATGGTAGTAACGGGATTTAGCACGGCGAACTGCTGATTGAGTGCTATTTCGAAGCTGTTTGTAGAAGAGAAAATCATCAGGAAGTCGAGTTCGTTTAAACCGTCGCCTTGCAGCATCTCTTTCTCTCATACACTCCCTCAAAGCAGGGGTAAGCCAAGGAGCTGGAGGATATCGGATGGTTTTTGTGATAAGAGGAGCATGTCGGTCGAGGATAGAGTGAAGTTGAGTGGTAAGGATTTCTACCATGGTGTCTATGGATTTTGAGGAGTAGATGGGATCCCACTGGATATCGTCAAGACCTTCTGACAATGTTTCGTGAGTGAGATAATCTAGGTTTCGGAAGGATGTTGTTCGGGGAGAAAAGGATGGAACAGGGACATTGTAAGAGATCTGGACAAGATCGTGGGAAGATAGAAACGGAACCGGGTGCTGAGATGCGGCAAGGAGTTTGTCTGAGGAATCCAGGATAATTAGATCGAGCCAGGACTCTGAATACTGAGTATGATGGGTTGGATTGTAGGGTACTATGTAAAGGCTGAGAGAATTAAAGAGGTTTGTTAGGTAGGAATAATCAGAGGATGGTGCCAGTAAATTGGTGTTAAAGTCGCCGGAGAGGATGATGTTTGAGTAGGAAGGGATTAAGTTGTACCATAAAGTCTCAAGTGATTCATCGAAAGGAATTCTAGGAGGGCGATATATGACAGCAAACAGAATGACAGATGAGGTGGTGAGGATTTCGGCAAAAAGGTATTCAACGTGCGGAGAATCGGTTATGGAAGAGCAGTGAAGGATTTTGGATTTGAGACTGTCATGGACAAAGAGACCTACTCCACCACCCGTGCGATCTACTCTGTCATGACGAAGGAGAGTATAGTTAGGTAGAAGGATCTGGGAGGACGGGATTGTGGGTTTCAACCAGGTTTCGGATACGGCAATTAAATGGTAGAAGTTATGGAGAAAAAAGTCGTAAAATTCATCAAAATGGGCTAAGAGTGACTGAGCGTTGACGTGGCAGGTTAGAAGGATATTAGTCATGGAAGAAGGAGGGTCTGTACCACTACAAAAACTAAAGTAATCGAAATACTTTAGTTTAATATTAATGCACATAGTAAAATTTGGTTATTTCTCTTCCCTAGAAGATGGGTATTTCCTAAAATTATACCTACAAGTTTATTTAGTTTCTCCTAAGCGCTATTTAGCTACTAGAGACGGGGGTGCTGAATTTAAGTTTTGAATATTCAATATGAATTTGATAAAGACTTTTGATAAAAAACTTATGGATGATTTGATAAAGATTTATGATAAAAGACTTATGGATGATTTGATAAAGATTTTTAGACATTTAATATCCATACAAAACCTCTTCACCATGTTATCCAATGCTAACCTAAGTGAAAGGAAAAGAAACCACTCTCATGCTTTCCATATCTACATTACTGTCGATCTACAGGAATACGTTACAGAGATCAGCATCCCAAACAAGTTCTTGGAAGCTTCGATACCAGTTTGGAATTTAGTTTGCTAAAAGAAGAATCTGATTTGGTAATGGTTGTATAAGTGACGTTGATTCATGATCATCTGAAGTGTGATTTTCAAGAGATTACTTTAAAAAAAACGTGTTCACAGATGATTATGGTTTTTTTTTTCATAAGTAAGACGCACATATTTTTAAAAATTCATTAAAAATGTGAATATTGCTGGAATTTTTCATCACTTATTTATAAGGTATTAGGTATTATTTTTCATATAATCTTCAACTTACTGATATTTTATAACAATATATTATACATATATCTCACTACTCTTATTTTCGTTAGTTTGTTTCCAAGGTAGAAAAACACTTCTTTTTTAGTTTACTATCAAAGTCTTTCATAGTCTATATTTATTCGTCTTCTATTACTACAAGATACTTTAACTTATATGACTAAAAAAGTAGTTATTTTTTATTTAAATAAAGCATATCAAAGGTACCATTTAAATCTATGAAACGAATTTAATCAAAACTATATAACCTTTTTCGAAAAATTGGTAAAAAAAATTGTAAAATCAATTGTATGAAGTGATTGTTTCTGTAAGTCAAATTAAAATATATATATATATTAAACGTTTCACACTTATACCTACACTTAATACTTAATTATAGCTTCTTACGACTTATAGTTATTGATGTAAGCTTAGCACATATACCTACACAAACAGGCCATTTCGTGAGACTTCGTCGTTTACACTGAGAGGACGTTAAGACGTATGTCCGTTGAAAACTCGGATTGCACTTAAATTACTTGATGACCGTCCATGTTGGGATGAGAGTCCTTATAACTTAAACAAATCTATCTTGAATACCTAATTTTACTTATGTACGATAGTTATTTTTGAGAAAAAAAGGAGAAATATTTTGAGAATTTTTTTTCGCAATACACCGAGTATTTTGCGAGGTTTGGTTATTTGGATGCAGGAACTCGGGTTTGATTTTTTTTATGAACGCGATACTTTCCCTTTACTACTTATTTTATGTAAGGTAAGTGGAAATTAAATCGTTTTAAATTAAAATTGTTTATCATAAAAGTTCATTAGCCACTTTTTTTTTCTTTTTTTTACACTATATTTGCAACTGCGTTTTTGGACGCATCTACCAAATGTGATATCATTCATTTTGTCTGCTATTGCTTGAAATATTTTTCTTATTGTGAGCAGCTCCCGAGGTCACTGCCTTTTTAGTCTCTTTTGAGGCTCCCTTGGTAACAGCGAGGAAGAAAGAGAAATTACAAGTGGATTAGGGTGGTTAATAGTTAAAGTGTGGAATGTGATGTATTTGTTATGTAGGTTTTTACTGTTGGAATGTTCATGTCACTGTGTATGGTGTGACTTGAAATATACCAGGATGCATTAACGATTTTTCGAAGAATTTTGTACCGGTCAGTTTGTATTTTGTTTGTGTGGGCGTGTTTCGTGGAACCCCAAAGATCTGCTCCTGTGTCCAAATAGGTCTTACTGTGGTGGTGTAGCTTATTTTATAAGTTGAGAGAAGATCTGTAGTTCAAAATATGTTTGTATAGTTGTGTTTGCATCGTCTGGTCAGTTCTTGTTTTGTTATTTTAGTGTGTATGTTCCAGGTGAGTTTTTTGTCCAAGTATAGTCCGAGATATCGTACATTAGTTTTTTAGGGAACTGTCTTGTTGTCTATTGAAACAGCAGAACATGAAATATTTCTCAGGGAATAAATCTTTGTCACTATTATAACAAGAAAAAGGCTATACTTTAGGTATTTCAGATCGTGGAGTAGTTTTCTTTTCAGTTGTCGAGAGCATTACCATGATTCGATTAAGGATAATCCAAAAAAGTGGTTAATCTTGAAAATTGAAATCTTGTTTACTTGGAGCCCCTCGTATCTAGTTAGCCTAGTTTCCTATCCGTGGAATTGGGAGAAACTCCATCAGAAAACTCTATACGGTATTCTGTAAGTTTGTCGGAGCGTTATGTTTTCTCTGAATAGAGTGGGCTATGAATACAGAAGCAGGGAGCATTGGGAGGAAATAGACTATCTTATGATGAAGACGTGTCCTGTGATTCGATGGCAATGACATTATCATTCGACAACCTTTCAGCTCCAATATTGAGTTATTCAATTTATTTATTGACAAATGTTATCTACTTTTTTCCTCCTACTATCACTTACCTATACATCTAACATATAGCAAGGGAAAGTATTGCGATCCTGAAAATTTTCGAATCCCAAGTTTTCAACGGAAATAAACGGTTTGAGGCCCACTGAGTCCAAATAATCAAAATGACAAGTCTCGCAAAATGGTCTGTGTTTGTGTGTATGAGTGAACAGCCTAGCTCAAAAACAAAAAGTCTCATGAAACTGATATTACGTATTTAAGAATTTTATATGCCTGAAATGCTATAGCAACTGGTTTACCTAGTCACTTTATACAGGGTGTTTCAGTGTTAAGTGGCCAAACGACAAAAATGAACGAAGGGCCTCAAAACAAGAAAAAGAATCCTTCTGAAGGTATGTCCGCAAACGCTTTGTTTAGGAGATATTCACACCTAAAGATTTTCGTTATGATGAATTATTTATGTTATATGAAATAAACAAAACTTAAATAATTAAATTTAGACATTAACATTCATATTGAATGTTGTTCAAAGTAATTTCCTTTAGCATTAAGACAGGCTCGGCATCTTTCTTCAACAGCAGCAGTGGCAGAACGGCACTGGATATGTGTTGCTGTTTCACAAGATTCGATTATCCTTCTTCGTAAAGAATTAAGGTCAGTGACCGGACTTAAATTAACGGAAATTTTTTTTCTTGTTTTGAGGTCCTGAGTTCATTTTTGCAGTTTGGCCACTTAACACTGAAAGATCCTGTATAATCGATTTTTATTCTTGAAAAATTCTTCGTAAAAAAGAAGAAAAGAATGAGGTTGTTGGATCATTTTTAATTCCTATTTCTGTGTACTATTTCATTTGCGACAAACAACGGTCAATCATCCTATAGTGAATGATTCGGATTATTTTAGGACTTTTTGAGCACAATTATTTTTGAAAAATTCAAATAATTTATTTATGAAGAAAAATGTATTTTAAAATAAATAAATTAAAATCATGATTGAAGTTAGCAAAGTTTAACTGTAACATTGACTAATTACTGCTTTTGAGCATTAGTAATCCAACTGATGTGCTATTCCGTTTGTATGAGGTATTGCTTTCAGGTATTACTTTACCTCGATATTACAGATGAATTAGTAATTATGTTGTTAAGATCTACTACGACATATACCCGAGGACGATGTAACCTTAGATCGGGATTCCAGAACTAACATGAAAGGTATATCGTTTACTAATTTCAAGGATTATAGACAAAGTATCGTGTATCTTAAGTCGTCTTCAAGGATTTCTGAAATCTTCTATTATGCGTATGATTAGTAGAAAATGAAATGTTTACCTTTAATTTACTCGTACCTTCAATATGGATTATATTATGTAAGTACGCAAATTTGATTTAAATAAGAAGATGCCTCGGATTTTATTTTTCTAGACCAAGAAAGAAATGATAATGTTGGTTCAAGGATTATTTCTGTTAATTATTATAACTGATAAAAATTCCAAACAATTTATAAAAACAAATCTCCATATCCGTGTATTCATTTTTCCCCATCATTAGGATGCTATTTAGTTGTATATATTATAGTTGTATATATAGAATAATGACGTGCGTGAAACATTATATTAAACAGTAAGTTTAATCAATTAAATTAGTTTCATACATTAATCATATATAGTATCAATACTATACTACTCTAAATTATCGCTATAATACTATACCAGCCTTCTCCACCTCTGGCTATCTTGGGCTACTGCTTTCCAGTTTGCTTCATGGAGCTCAGCCGTATCTTTGTTTATCCTATCTATCCATCTGGTTTTTGGCCTTCCACGTGGTCTCTTGTCTACTACTCTGGCATTCATTGTCGTGTAAAGGCGCCCTTATGGATTTCTACAAGCTACATGCCCTGCCCATCTTAACCTCCTTGCCTTCATCTCATGAGATATTGACTGACCCGTTTCTTTCAGCAGTTCTTTATTGTCTCCTCCATGGGTCAAGGTTCTGTTCCCATATAGATCCTGTTATCCTACGGAAAACCTTTCTTTCGAATCTCTCAATTTTGGCTTTTAGTGTGCCAGTTAGAGCTCAGGTGTCACAACCGTACAGCAGAACTGGCTTAATCACGACGGTGTACACCCTTATTTTAAAAGTTCGCATTTGGTATTCGCTGGTCTATCTCTGTTAGTTGATCATTTATTGAGGTTATTGTGGAGCCGAGGTATTTGAATCTGTCTACTTTTGGGAATGACTTAGAGTTCACACAGATCATGTTATTAGGCTGGATGTTTCGGTTAACTATCATGATATTCGGTTTATACAATACAATTATAAATAGAAAAACAATTATTAATAGAAAAAGTAGAGATTAAGAAAAAAAAATTATACATTCACACAATGCTTTGTGAGGAGAAAAAAAAATGTATAAGGACAATCAAAACCTTGTTACGTAATAAATACTTAGCCAGCGTCTGATTGAATTGTGAAGAGGAATTGGAATAATATGCGAAGGATCTTTTCTTCAACAGCAGTCGTAAACGAGATTGTTTTAAGAGCGAATTAGATCTCATTCCATCCCGAGAAATGGAATTCGTCTTTGCGAAGGAGTTTCAACTTCGGCTTCAGCTAAATTTGTTCTCCTCTCGACTCGAGTTTCGCTTTCGGTGATTAGATCAGATCATGTTGATACGTCCCAGGAGAAGTGCAGACTCAGGCACACAGCCCCGACACCTAATGCCCCAGACAAATGGATACAGTCTTATAAATTATTCCCAGCCGTGAGGGGGTGATGCTTTGGCACTAAGTCAACGCCCGGGTTTAATTTTAGAAACGTCAACTTGTTGGGTGTTGTAGCTTTTTGAAAAAGTAATGAAATTCTTACTGAGACCTTTCCTTAATGGAATCTGGCACGGCTCCTGGTTTCATAATTGTTCCCTGAGCCGATCTCCATTCCCAGCTATTTCATTATTTAAATGAGAAATGCCTCTTCTTAGAAATACAACCGTTGGAAATTTAAGAAGCAATCCATTAATAATTCCGTGAAAATCAACGCTAACTCTTATACTTTTCTTAATCACGGATTTTTAAATTGTAGATATAAATAAGATTGAAAAAAGATAAGTAAAAAGCTGTATATCACACGATTGAAATGAAAACATCAACTAGGCGTGATTAATAATATGAAATATAAATTATAAATAAGTTAAGATAAAATTTTGAATAATAGCTTATTACAAAGAGAATAAAATTATGAACATTTCCTTTAATAACAATATACAATTTTTTAAAGGAAGGAGATGGTCCAGGAGGGCGGTCATGAATAGGCTAAATATTGGCGAAACTATTTTTTTAAAAGCCAACGTTTCGACCCGACTTTGCAGGTCGTCTTCAGGGCTAGAACGGACAAGATACAAAAATATAGAGAATTGTGGAAGTTAAATAATATTCAGACAAAAAATTATAGAAAATGTGAATAAGCTTAATAAAATATTTTTGTATTTTATCCGTTATAGCCCTGAAGAAGACCTGCAAAGTCGTGTAGAAACGTTGGCTTTTAATAAAATAGTTTTGCAACTATTTAGCCTATTTATGACTGCCACCACGAACCATCTTCCTTTATAATGCAACGGTCAACTATTAAATATCCAAATATATTAAATATACAATTTTTTAGTTTTAGCTAGCCGACTTTACCGAACGTTACGCATTGGCGATTTGACGGCTCAATCTAATTCACTATCCACCAAAAAAGTGCAAAACTCGCTTAATGAAGATTTCAGTTCACAATTGTTTATTTTAGGACGATTATTAGAGTGTAGCAAGTTATTTCACACGATACATATTACTAATACACCAATCATATTATACATTAATAATATATAAATAGGTAAAGTAAATTCGCTTGGGTAATATACATAATTATTATAAGAATATCAATGCGATTTTTAAAAACATTAGTAACAACATTCACGGATGTTTGAGTTCTGACCTTACACGCGAATCATTCACTGTTGTTAACATTTAATTAATATTTGAGTAATTTTGCTAAAAAAATGTTACAATTATTAACCGAATTATCCTACAATCTTTTGTACAATGTTTTTTCTAATTAGTTTTTTTAATATATTATCATTATCAGTTATTAATAGGAGCGTAGCTAGTAGTAGTGCTGTTTCACATACTACAAAATAAATTAATAAATAAATATCAGCTTACAATTAAACTTAAAATATTACTAAATAGAGAAATGATAATACATTTATCATAAGAGCTTAACTAACGTTAATGATACAATCCCTACATACACTACTTTACTAAGTTCGAAATCTATTTTGTGCCAAATATAAGCTCAAATGCTGCGTATAGGGTATTTGTTTGGGTTTTCTTTAAAAAAATGAAAGTTGGTAATTCGATGGTAAGGCGCTGAGCTTCCAATGCTCAAGGTCTCAGGATTGAATCTCGGCTCATGCCAGAAAAATTATTTATTCTGTTTCATCTGCTATGGGGCGACTCTTGAATTTGGAGACCCTCATAGGGCACATCTAGCTTCTATAAAGTGAGTACTATTAATTAAATTAGGAAACAGTTTTTTTTCTTATTAAAAAAAAATTAAATTGGACGATATAAACATTTTAGAAGGTATCAATACCTTTTCCCCCCTTTTTCGGCTATACGGGGTTTTACTCGGGCTAGGGGAGTGGGCGTGGATTATAAGGTATCCCTCCCGGTCCCAACATTTGAAATCGTTATCTTCAGTGAGTTTGCCAGGCAATGGGTATTTTGCAAATGCGTTAGTTCGCTCGGCCACCCCGCCCTCACAAGCTCATACTAATTTTAGTGTTTCCTGGGATACATATCTTAAATCTTCGACTAGATTCCTATGAACGAGAGAGGATGAATTTATCTTTATATATTATTTCTCAAAGATGTTTTTGTGTCAGTACTCCATTTCTTAGTTAATTTTCATCATATCCTATGATTAAGCCCTCGTTCTTCTCCTCAAGACGCAAAAGATAATCACATCAGCTCAAAATTTTAAGCAAAAACATTATGAAGAAAAAAAAACAGTATTTGCGAATAATACAAAAAGTATGCAGGAATGATTTATTGCTTATAAAGAACAAACTATAGCAAGGAATTGGTTGTTTAACAATTCAATAAAGCTACGATTAAATACACAGTAATATTCATTTCTTTCTCATAAATTGAATACATTATATTGGTAAATATTTACAAAATAATAATAAATAAAACAAATACATTTTCATAGAGATTTATATAAAGGAGAAATGGTAATAATTAACTATTAAACTTTATTATCTAATTTCAAGGTTACATAACAAAATATATGATTCGCTTTTACAATAATATAGACTAGTAGATATGAATTATGACACACAGTCAAAAGTCGGTGGCTGGTTTATCTGCCCGACTAATACCGACAAGATAATCCTTGCATTTGTTCTGGAATGAAAATGATTGGCAGTTCCAAAGGCTGGGGTTTATCTCTTTGTTCAACACAGGATTAAAACAGAATAATAAATATTTTTGTAAATCTGCTCATAATTACATTTTATTATGTCTTGAAATGTTATTTAGACGAACTTAATACAATTCACCTTGTTTTTTTGTTATTTTTTTCTATTGTTATCGTTTTAAATATTTTTAAAAAATTTAAGAGTTTCGTCCACATGCGGTCACCCATTATATGGAAGAGTAGAAAAAAAATAGGAAAAGGGCCAAGTCTAGGAACTAAATATTCCAGTGTCTAGCCTATGACAAATGGGCAGCAGCGAACAGTCCGCTAGACTGTTTTAGATCCGTCAGCATCACAATGCAAGTTTTTTATTTGAAATATACTAGAATAGCGAAATCTATGAAGATTTTTATATTTATATGATAAAATTGTAATTATGAAGCATCTGTAAAAAAAAAATAGATAATTTTCTAAGGTAACCAGAATGACAAATAAAATATACTATGCTTTTACACATTATATTTTCATGGAAGCTTGAACTAGAAACTGAACATTTTCACGGGTATTTTTTTTAAAAAATTTTAAAAATGAAAGTAAAACAATCTGGTGCTGTGCGTGCATCACACAACTTTCACTTACCACCATCTTCTTGGCAGAAATAAGTATTTTCAGATAAAGGGGAGTGAAAGTAAGAATTATAAACGCTATATTGATATATATTTCATTATGAATATTTGTATTAGTATAAGTACCCTTATATATACGATTTTTAATATTTATGTCGCTGTAATCTTTATAATTTAATATTAAATAATACAAAAAATAGCATTTATGAAAAACGCGTGTGTATATTTACATAATATTGTCAGAGCCCTTATTATATTAAGCTCATGTTACGTATGGAAGCGTGTTCTTATCTTTCGGGCCAACATTCAATAAATTATACACTGTTCTTTGATAAATTAATTAATTAATATGAATCATACTTTACCATCCTCCTGTTAAGTAATTTTTATCTTAATGGGTGTTTTATGATTTCGAATTAATAAAATATTTTTTAAAATAATACTGTTATCTTTATAAAAAACTCTTTTTCTAAGTTTTTTTCCAGGTTTGAGACTTTTTTGTTTATTTGAAGTTAACACTTTTGAGGATAAATATACTATCTTGTAAATCTAAATATACTATAAAGATACATCTTTATTTTTATTTTACTATTACAAATCGATCAATCAAAAAATCAAACCTTACACCAATAGTTTCGAATGAAGATTAATTTTGTAAGAGTCTTGGTGTATATGTTTATTTGTCCACAAGTCCGTCGTTTATAAATACCAAATTTCTTTTTTTCCACTTTAGTAAGTAATCATTTTAGCTTACATTAGGGAAGTCTATAAATTCGACCCTTAATCTTAGTAATAGCAAAACTGTTATTACAGTGTTAATTAAGTATTTATTACAAGGAAAAACTATGAAAAACCTATATTACATTAACCCATGGGGGGCAGTAGTCTTTGGTTCAGGTACTTTGTAAGAAACTACCGTTTCAAAGCCAACGTTGTATTTGGAAGGGATTAAGCTGAGAT
Source organism: Nezara viridula (assembly GCA_928085145.1). Lineage (NCBI taxonomy): Eukaryota > Metazoa > Arthropoda > Insecta > Hemiptera > Pentatomidae > Nezara > Nezara viridula. Next base: position 146,298,387 of record OV725080.1, on the reverse strand, counting down.
CACGCACAACCAGAAGTTTTTAATTAATTACTTAATGACATCCACTTTACAGAAGCTAGTATACCAATGCTATTAAATAAAACAAAAAATAAATGCTGTCTGACCCGATGGTCAATCCAAGTATGATTTAACTGAATAAATAATTATCCGACTAAGCCGGACTAGAACTCTGATCCCTTGAAAATAGGAGCTCAGTGAGTTAGTCATTCCCTTTATTGAAATTACTGGTATTTCAATAAATGAAACAGTAGTTTCCACTTGTCAGAATGTACAAAAATGTCTATGGAAGGTTATTCAGTTTTTCTCATATAAATAACTTGTATTGCTTTGACTTATTCGTTTTCCTAATGGTGTGTGGAATTGGATTTCCGAAATAGTAGTCTAGTTGAACATTGCTCTCATTTTAGATTAAGTAGAGATCCTATCTCAACGGATTGGGCTAGCTATACTCATCTGACCCAACAATAGCCATTGAGGTCCAAAGAATAAATCGTGGCGGTTGTTGGTCGAGATTATCGCGATCCGTGGGACGATATCCCGGATGAGATATTGCCCGGAGAGGGAAGATGTCCCGGAAATAGAGGAGGTCACCCGGGCTATTTGGGGTGTCCAGTGTGTGCTGGAAATAGCATGGAGTCTCCAGGGCTCCTTTCTACCTCACAGTCAGCCTTCTCTCTCGGGCGACAAAGCCTTTTCTATTTTCTATCGTTCTTTATCCTTTATCCCGCTTTCTATCCGAGCTATTGGATAGTCCATGCCATGTTTCAAAAGATTTTTGCATCTATTCTGACACATATATAATAAAGTCCACGAATATTATAATATAATTTCATGTTTTATTGATATAAAATAGTAAAAAATAAAAGTACTAAATAAATAAAAGAACTATGTACGGTACCTTGGACTCTACTTAGACAAAAGACTTACTTGGAACATACATGCTAAATTAAAAAGACAAGAACTTACTGGACGATATAGCCAACTTTCACATCTTCTGGACTACAGATCTTCACTTAACTTACGAAACAAGCGACTGATCTACAACACCTTACTGAGACCAATATGGACATATGGAGCAGAACTTTGCGGTTCAGCAAAACAAACACACATAAACAAAATACAAACAGCACAATAAAAAATTTTACGAAAAATTATTAACGCACCTTGGTACATTTCAAATACTACTATACATAACGACTTAAACATCCCAACATTAAAATCCTACATCCACGATAAATACACTACATTTCATTCTTCAACCCAAAATCACTCCAATCCTCTGGTTCTTTCTCCCTCCTGCTCCCTGTTATCTGAACAACGCAGATGACAAGAATATGGCCTAGAGAACTACTACACCAATAAAATCCATATCAAGCAAATACATCAAGACAATACAAACACAACAAATCTGCTAGATGCGCAGCCGCGCGGGTTCAAATTGTATAAAATATAAATAAATAAAAGTATGAGTATGATGAATAAACCTTTTTTGGCTCACCGACGTTTCGAAGTGGGTTATTATCAGGGCAATGGTTACTGTACAGTTGTTAAACTATTGATGATGATCCTATGACTTGAGAAATAACGTCTGCAAGCCTAATAAAGAATATCTAGACTACAAATCCTGACTGTTTATCATTCCCATGATTTTAATTACCCATGATATTAAAAAATCTTTTCATGTCAAAGAAGTAAAAGTAATAAGTATACAAAAGCTTAAGTCCAAGAGCGTGTATTGCTAAAAAAAAACATTTTGCAAGACCAAGACCGATTTTGGGCAACACTAGTCAAATGCGAGACCAAGATTCCTGGTCTTGCGCACTCAGTCTTTGTCTTGGTAATGCAGTGTTTTATTTTATCTTATTATTCGATGACTTAACATGGAGGTAATTTCTCTGAATGGTATCTCAGAGAAGAGCTACTTAACTATAAAGTGCTTAGAAATGGATAATTTCAATGTGCCCTAGATCTCATTGAGATCATGAATGGAACACTATCTATCAATCCTTTAGAAATGAATATAGTAATATAGAGAAGGCATTCCCATCCACTTTAAGTGCAATAGTCTATTAAAAGTTTATTACAGTATTTTTTATATCTTAATTCTTTTTTTCTCTTTCGATATGCCATATAAATAAATAAAAATAAAAATAATAATAATAACGGGAAGGTTATTGTGAATAAACTTTATTAACGTTTCTACTGGCATTGACCTATTCCAAGCGACAATAAATTCTATAAGAAAAGTTTTTTTCTGTTTTAGACATATTTTTGGCAAAAATAACATTACCTTCTAAATATTTATAATCATCTTGGTTTGATACACTTTGTAAATATGGATCTTATGAATGTTGATCTGAGATGTATGACTTTCGGATTGCATTTTTGTAGTTTTTTTCCATTCCTGATGCCTGAATAATTAAAACATTATTGTATTATTATATCATAAAATATACATTCATTTAAAAATCGAATAAATTAAAAATTGTTTACGATCATTATACTTCTCTCATATTATATCTATTTTGTAAGTTTGTTTAAAGTAAATTCTGCACCCTCAAAATGAAATCAAATTAAGTAATTTACCAAGACTCCTCTTGGTCTCGCATTTGAATAATGTTGCACAAGAGCGGTCTTGGTCTTGTATTTTGCAAGAACAAGACCAAGGCCAAGACTGAATTTGCAAGACCAAGACTCGCCTCTGGGCAACACTACATTTGACCAACACTACGTTGAACCATCAGTGATTCATTAAATGAATAAAGAAAAACATGAATTCCACCGAAGAGCTTAGGAACATGACAGTCATTTACATTTGATTGCAGAGGAAAAAAAAGAGTGTATTACTTTTTCTTTTCATAAATAGGAGCCGTTACCGTTGCATTTCAACGCTGTCAAAAAATTAGCATGGAAAGCACGTACAATGAAATATATGCTGTACATGTGTTAAATTTCAATGGAACCCTTGCATTTTGAAATAATATGTTCTGTTGAACATTTCGCATGCTAATTTTTTTGTTTTACTTTACTCTACGAATATCCATTGTTAATGTTAATCTTTTTTGTTAAGGTTTTGAAACTTAGCATTTCAATTTTTTGGTAGAAGTGTCGAGTTAAAATTATCTCTTAGGCCTATCTTAAAGGACATTGACAGTTTCTTTATCTGTTTACAGAGCTATCTTGTCAGCCAGTTACGAAGGTAACGCACACAACTCTTACTGTCTTGATAATATTTTCTATTATATCTACATCGATATAGAAAATGGAAGTTAACATAAATATGTTTATTTTATGAACACATTTCTGTGTTATGGTATGAGTATTTCCCCCCTTTATATCTACTGGTCAGCTGTTTTATATATCTTTTCTCTCCTGTTTCCTTCAGTATATATTTGGATGGCTTGGTGAGACGTCAATAACAAATTTTCGTTGTTCTTTTTCTTTCTGCATTTATTTGTTCTTGTTATTTTGCACTGATTGTTGGTGAATCAACTGTTCATCTGTATGTTATAGACTCATGGTTTTATAGTTTGGATTATACCAGATAGATAGATAGATAGATAGATAATTTATTGGCTTATATGTACATCTTTTTCATGGAGATTGGCCCATTTGGTGTTAGTATTGAATGGCAGTGAAAGCATAAATAAATAAAGATATAAATACCTATACATATGTAAATTTCTATTGCTTATTATAACCTCCCAATATAATCCAATAATATAACGAATTGAAAGAAAAAAGGGAAAAAAAATATATATATTCCCAATAAGTAAATAGAATAAATAAATAAATAGATAATCTAAATCCCAAAACAATATAAAAAAGTGTATATCTGGCAATTAATTAATGATTCAATAATATATCGAATTAGACTTTTTTTCTTCCTTTCCTTATCTCCTTCTCTTTCTCTCCTTTTCATTCCCTATACTACATAAGGATTATACTAATTATATTACATTTTAAAAAACTTATAATAATAATAATTCAAACTGTGCATTTAGTCTACTTTATCATTCCATGATTATTTGTTATCCAATTTTTTGGTTTATTATTTTTAATAATCAACCATTGTGATCGACCGATAAATTAAAAAACGTAACCCCCTTTCAAAATTTGAGGTTTCACGTTTCAGGATGCGTAGAATCCGAAAAACGAATACAAATTTTTTTGGCCGTCCGCTGTCCGCGCATTTTCTCCGAAACTACTGGAACGATTTTTTTCAAATTTGGATATAAAATCAGAGGTCACCCGAGGATGATCCTCCTTCATCGACATTACTATCCGTCTTTTACTTTCAAAATGGCGGCCGAAAAACCTGCGTTGCTATAGACTGCAGCTCCTCAACGAATGTACCCATTTCAATGAAACTTCGCTTAAGTCATTTAGTATTTAAGTAAATTTATAAATTTAAGTAATTTCTTGACGCCCTTTAAATGTATCTATATAAAATACTTCAACGAAAATAATCTGGAAAAAAAGTGACGAGGGATGGTAAAATTTAATTCCAAATAACTCTAAAAGCATACACTTGTTTGTCGATATTGTATATGTTTTTTTAGGAGTTTAAGGTATTTCCAATAAAACAAATCGTTAAAATCGGACAATTAGGAGCAAAGATATGGTCTCCAGGTTTTATGTTCTGATCCAAATGTTATATACTTTGTTTTAAATTTTGAATGTGTTACTGAAGTAATGTATATTACTAATTATTAACATTACTAATAGAAGTAATATTACTAATTATTAAAAAAAAGTGTTTAATCCAACAATCGGAATCCCCTTTTATTTAGTTTTCTTTGTAACTAGGAAGGTAATGTTACTTGACAGGTACAGCTGTTTGGAAATAATAAACCATTGTGAAATAATTTGCAGCGTGTTTATTTTGTTTTATTATTTCTGTTATATCTTTCTGCTCTTATTCCTATCAATATTTAACGCATCATAAAACAATCTAAACTAATGAAAAATTAAGAAAATTATTTTACTACTTACTTGTTGAGAAAACAAAAACTTCTTTGGAATATCTCAGGACTTTTCGAGTTCGTAGGAGGTGAAGACTTGTACTAATTGTTAGAAAGGCGGCTAAGAGCTTTAAAGCCATCCCTTTTCCTTGAACAAAGCTCTCCTTAGAGCCACTGTCCGCTAGTAAGAGGTATATTACAAAAACTAGTAACTGTTAAAGGAACTCATGCCCGTTATTCTGTGTGTCCGCTTTTCGGGTAGTGTTAATAATCAAAGTTTTTTCTTCCTTTGATTTTATTCATTGAAGCATAATTGTAGTTTTACGAGAACTCTCAAATTATATATACATAATTTATCTTCCTTATACATTCAAAATAAATACTACTAGGGACTATACCTACTATATATACTAGGGAAGCATACAATATTATTAATAACGCTAATTCAACACAATCAAGATGGGCTAGGAGCAACCGATTATTTCATTTAACTGAAGGATTTACAAATGATAAAAATTTGAAGTTCTAGATAAATCTGATCTAAACACACAACTTCGGCCAATCAGTCGAAACCCCTTTGTTTTCTATACGAAAATTTAAATTAAAGTGGCTAAAGTTGAGGTTTCATTTAGCGAAAGAACAGATGACTAAAATTCTGATATGACGTCAAGAATATGTTTCCGTTTTTAAAACTTAGGAAAATTATAATAAAGGAAAGACAAAGAAAACTAAGTATAATAGAATAAATGAAACAGGAGACAACATTAAATAAAAATAAAATAAAAATAATTTCATATTTATTTAAAATATTTACAGTCAGCCGAGGGAGCTCCGAGTCGGGCTTTTCCGCCATCTGTGGAGGATAAGACAAGACTAAGAGATCCCAGCGCTTCTCTCTCAGCCGCATCACTGGGATCCAGTGGAGAAAGAGCAAAAGGGCACTAAAGCCACATAAGCTCACGACTAAGTTATTAAAACAGACGACGTCAGAGTCATTAAATTAGTCTAGACAAGTGGTAGTTATATACGGAAAAAATACTCAATTCTTCTTCGGTTTATTATGTTTTTTGAGGTGCTAAATCTGAATTTGAAGTTTCCAAATAAAATTGGTGCGGAATTTTGTTTTTTTAGTTTCTTAGTTATAGTCCTAAACTATGAACTTTATCGGAATTATTATTCTCTACAAAATTAAAGAAAATGAAATTTACTATAAATTTCATACTTTTTTAAAGTAAGACCGACGGGTGAGTATTTAGAACAAGTTGCCTGTTTGCTATAGCTGTTTTCCCAAAAACGTATAATCCATATATACCTCTCTGAAAGAAATTCATTATAATCAATTTCAGAGATCATTAACTGAAGTAAATATGTTAATATGTGAGAGGGTAAGGGACTGTAAAAGCGGACGGAATTCAAGTCTTAATTCAGTTGTGGTATCTGCAGCAGTCAACTTAAGCACTTATATCTTTACAATTATTTTGATTCAGGTAATTTAACTATTTTTATAATAAAATTAGAATTTATGAACAAATTATATAGCTTTCATGTATTCTGTTGGCATGAGAAAGCCCATCTCCCCAAGAATCCCGTTCGCGGCATTTAATGGCACAAAAAAAAATTAATAATAAATTAAAGTTAATAAATGGAGGGATAAATGGACCCTACTCGACGACGCGGGTTCGATTCCCGCATGGAGACGTAACGTCCCCATCCTGAAATTTATAGTGAGGTAAGAGACCCCTGTGTCTTTAACCATATCTCCTGGACCTTCAGGTTGGGTGTTGGATATAGAGCTGATAATTCTTATCCCATAAAAAAAAAAGTTGGAAGATTGAAACAAAAGATTGCCAACCATCCTTCAAAAAAGTTCTTGATGAAGAGGGAGTGACATGTGACCGTGTCCGGTTAGTAAACTATGTGCTCCTAGGATATCTGCATGAAGAGAGAACGAAACGATCACTACTGTCGGCTATAACATCCATAAACTGCTGAAGAAGACTCAGGACTTAAAAAGTTGAAGTCAACAGGGGTAGGAAACAAAAAAAAACTTTAAGAGTCGCGGTATAATGTGAAGCATCACTAATTATTTGTATTGAATAAACTATCTTCAAAACTTATATTGTGTATATTTATAAACATTAGGGAGAATTACAGCTATCTAATGAGAGTTTATTTACATTTAACAAATAATTAATGAGGAGAGAGTTTAAATAAGTTTGTTACTCGTAAAAACAGTTTTTATTCTGCGTTAGAATGTGCAACAGCGGAAGGGCACTAGAGAGAGGGTGAATTGAAAGGGACAGTGACGTCGATACCGCTTGGTTAAACAGCTTATTACTTCACATTCCAGTGCCTCCAGGCCTGGAGAAAAAAAAAATGTCCTTAAGCCCTCCCTACCTGTCCCTTATAGCCGCCGCTTAAAGGGCGCTCCAGGGGAATATTAAGGACCGATTGATCCTCCTCCAGGAAGTCACGTAGCTCAGGACGGCGCCGGCTCCAAGGCCAGCTCGAGCGGGGGGGGGGAGGAGGGAGTGATCTAATCTAATGGCAAAAAGATATCTGCGGTCGCAACCACAGGCAGCCGGCAACAGGATGTTGTGTCTGCCTCCAGCCCTTCCAGAACTAGATGGATTCGCGAAATTCCATGTTTATCGTCAATGAACTATAGCTATTGTAGCAGTTTTACGCTACCTGCATAGAACTTCGTGCTCAATCATTCATATCTCTTTGACTATTGAATAGAAATTATGAGATACAGAAATGGAGATGATGAATGAGTGAGAAGTTGCAAGTGGTATAAGTGTCGTTTGGATAAGGCCTCAGTAGGGTTGTTGCGACATCGGTCTTTGATAACTATTATATTAGTATAATATCGAACAAGAAATTTCGATATCGTCAATATCGAATGATATCTACATGAACAGAAAATTAAAAATATATCGTCGGTTTATTGCAAAAAGTTATTAAGTGATATTTCATAACCGTAAATCACTAACAGTAAGAACTATGTAAAATCAGGAAATTTTGCGTTTGTTGTAACTATAATTGAGATATAAAAGCATTTGTGTCATTTAAGTGCATTTACTACGTTGCAGTACAAACAAAAACAAAAGACTTGGTGACAATTTGCAATAACCCGACGATATAAGCTGTTTTCTTTTAATGTATTTATGGTAACTCCATTTTATAATGTATAGAGATACTTAAGGGATGGGTATTTGAATAGTTCAAAGATAGTAGTATATGTTAATACATTCATTTTATGTTATTTTTTTGTTTTTATTATTATTATTCTACAATTGAAATTTACAACAATATTAAATGATAAATACGACAAGTAAATATGAAATAATAACATGACATGTAAAACATGAAGAGAAACTACCCATTGGTAGCACTCCAATTATATTTCTATATTAGAAGGTCCCGAGGCCATCTTCTTTTCAGAGGCCTCGGAGAGTTTACCGAAATAGAGGAGGAAGCAAGGTTGTAAACAAGAGGTTTCGGATGATTCTGTAGTTAATTATGGAAGTATTGTTATCTGGATTGAGCTAAATCGGAAACATATGGTACATTAAGGTCGTTATGGATGATTTTATTTGTGACAAAGTAGGAAGCATTGAGGATTTTACGAAGGGTTTTGGATTGTAGGGATTGGATACGAGAGGAATTTGATGGTTTATTATGTTTTTTTTAAAATATTAAATTGATTTATCTTTATAATGTGATATAAAATAAAAATCTAAATCCGATATTGACATTTTTTTCGATATTACAATAATAAGATACGATATCAAGAGGAAAAGATCCGTATCTATTGATATTGATATTATTATAATCTTCAGGCCTTAGATAAGACATTATTACTAATCATCATTAGGGCTCTATTAAAACTAAAACGTGAATACGAGTAAGTTGGAGAGCGGAATGGTATTTTCAATTGTCTTAATTAAATTAATAAATTAATTAATATTATTGGACTAGGAATTTATCAGCCTAGATCTGAATGAATAGAGAAGTAAGGAAGTTTAATTAAACTATTCTATTCTTGTTGAAATTTAAATGTCATTTATTTTTTTCAGGTTAACTTAAATATTATTTATAATTTTAGTTTTTGTATTAATTTTAAATAACTTTTATAATAATCGAAAACGATTTTTTTTTTCATTAAGTTCCAAAAAATAATTCCTTCTCTCTGTCTAGATCAATATCGTATGTCGAAAACTAAATGGTGATATAAATATTTGTATGAAGGTTCGTGTAGCAATAAATAACTCTCCTTTGATTTGAGCTCTCCTCAGAGAACCTCTCTCCACTCTCAAGATCCTCCAGCTGAGATCTTACAACTTATTTCTCTTTTTGTATCAAGTCCATTCTCAATATATCCATTCTTGATTATGCCACTATTTCGGGAAGTCGATTCCCTTGAGAGAAACCTGTCAAAGTTCTGGCATCCTTGTTTATGAAATAAAATATCAGAATTATGAAAGGTTTCCAAGAAGGATTTCTAAGTCTATATTTGGAAACCAGTATAAATCGAAATACATTTATTGATTAATACCGATCAAATTAAAAGTATCATTTATCAAAAAGTGAGAACCGTAGTAGTAGTATATTGAACATTATTTGTGAAAATTGAACTCGAAGTGGTAAAGCATATCATATCAAATAGTTAATATCTCTCCACTAGTGAGCCTAAAATGATAAAAATTTTATGTGTTAACTCCAAACTTTTTGAATCATCTAAATTATTTTTCATAAGATCAAAAAGTTGCAACTTTGATCCACTCTGGTTCAAAACGTCTTATACAGAGGTCGTAAACATGTATGCTACACACGAAAGTATAATGTTTATTTACAAAACTGTTACCACCATACTTCGGATTCGAAATTAAATTAAACTATTTCATTGATTATTATAATACTCTGTCATAATAAGAACAATGGTCGTAATGACAGAAATGGTTTAGTTCCACCATATTTACAAAAAATATAAATAATTTTTTTTTAATTTATTTATTTGGAATTATAACAATCTGCCACATGGACAATAGTTTATAGTGATATATGAACTCATTCACACCATGTATACAGAAAATATAAAATTAACAAAAGTAAAATTATAATAAAAAACTATGTACAATAAAAAATAAAATAACCTAAAGATAAGTAAATTAAAAAACATAAAAACACAGCCACACCCATATACAATATATACAATTAGGCAGGGAACCCCAATCCAGCCTTCTCCCCCAACTATAGAAGGAAAAGCAGGACTCCAAGAGATCCCTGCGCTAATCTTTAAATAAAAGCAAAATAAACATAGAGTAAGGAGATGGTCCAACTCCTTACTCAATAAACCACGGTCAATAAACATAAAGTTACCATTGTAAAATAATATGTTAAATACAGAAATACTTGTATAAACTATCTACAATCAGCCAGAGAACTCTGAACCTATCTTGTCCCTCCACTTGTCAAGGCACTCCAGTAATTAAAAAACGTAAGATGTCACACAATATATTTTTTTTTTAATTGTGGGTTGATGGTTGACTGTAGTGAATTATTGAAGAGAAGGGTGGTTGGGATGATCAGTCAAATTAAAATGTCAAAAAAATAAATTATTTATTTATTTTTACCATTATTTTGGCCCGAAGTTCAGCCCTTCATCAGGGCTGCTGTAGAAGAGATGAAGTCAGACAGACGGAATTATAGCTGGAAGAAGGAGGATAATTATAGTGAGGACCCCTTTCTCCCGCTATTTGCATTTGTCTGAGACTTAACTTCTTGTACAGCAGCCCTGATGGAGGCCTGAATTTCGGGCCGAAACGTTGGCGAATGTAAAAATAAATAAAATTATTAATTTTTTACCATTTTAATTTGACTGATCACCCCAATCATCCTTCCCTTTAAATATTTTTTTCTTTTATCCTTTCCCCTTCCTCGCCCTTTATTGGCCTTTACGGGGTTTTCCCGCCACAGTGGATGAATTTTTCTTTGTGGGTCATAGTCGCTTATTTACGGGCAATCTTATAGTCATTTTGTTATTTTAGTTGTATTCATTTTTTGGCTAATACATATAAATGCCATGAATTTGATTAAAATGTCTACCGTAATAAATGTTGTTTTATTGAATTTTATTATAAGTTCAAATATTTATGAAAAATCCAATCTTCGGAGCACCCGACTTTTTGATATTTCGAAATACCAGTAGCGAGGTAGGCTATCGAATATTGTTCCGTCGAAGAGCGGTGTCATTGAAGACCGAAGATGGATGGATGACATGTCGGGGTCATTTGTTACTGCCCAGGGGCGGCCTCTGGTTTTTGGAGTCATTTATCCAACTCCTTTATTTGCCCACGCATGCGTACAAGGGCCGGTCCTTCCCGCTTTGAGTACAAACACTTTCACTGCCCTTGTCATTTATCAAATGCTAACGGTGTAGTCCAGGGTTCGGTCCTAGTTAATGATAGGCGATAGTTCAATGGACCTAACAATGTACAACTTTCATTTTTGTACTAGAGAAGATGATAGGGTACGATGACTCGTCTTTTTTTCGTTTGTTATTTACATTTAACTTTTTAGATTTTTATAAGTTTCGTTTTTGTCAATAGGAAAAATAAGAGAAAACATGCAAAAGAGAATAAACTTAACATATAAAAAATTAATTCATATCCCTTCGAGACGAGTGGGAATTAATTAATTTTAAATATTCAATTTTATATTTGTTCTTTTCGAAATAATTATGTTGAATTTTTAGATACAATTAAAAACACCCGTCATTTTTTTTTTTTTTTTTTTTTATACATCGCCTTTTCTAATCAAAATCGAAAGTGTGCACTTTTGATAACAGTTCAAACATATGAAACTTAAAGCATAAAATTCTACAAAGAGATATCTGATCGCTAAAAGTACATTACATTTTCGAGAAATATGATAAGGAGATGCGGGAATTTATTATTGTAGTTGATTTTCAACTCCTCCAAGAACAGGGGCTGAAACTTTTAAAAAAAAGTTACGTTAAATGAAAAGAAAACCAGTGATTGGGCTTGGATTAGAGTTATAATTTGTTTCAAATGAATTGCACATGATTCTAAAGTATCATTTGTTAAATAAATGGTAAAAATAAATCGACATAAATAAAATTTCTGTAAAATCTTCAATCGAAGAGAAGTTGCAAGAGGAAAAGTCCTAGTTCCAAAGTAACTGAAAAACTATCGATAATTAAAATTTCTATGATACCGAAACTTTTGAATAATTTTTTTCCCCCGTTCCAATCCCTCGCCAAGAAGACTAAAGTGACTAATAATATTATTATAATTATTTTATTCACTATTTTTTATTCTTTTTGCTTTGGTTTCAGTAAGCATTTTTTTTCACATGTTGAAGGCTGGAAAATGACTGCAATATTCATAAAATAAGAATTTAATTTATTTTTCAGTGCAAGTCATCTTCAGATTAATTTTTTTTCTTGACCATATCAAATAACACCGACAACTGAATTAATCCTTAGAACTTCAATCATATTACCTATTTATTAAAAAAAAATCAGACTCATTAAACCAACTGTTAAAAATTTACTCTAACGTATCAAAAATTGAAAGAAAAAATTACTCTACATGAGGGACCCAAATTATGTGCCCGATAACACCATTTCACGCGTGACGTCATGCGTGTCCGCCTGACCTAAACTTTAGAACCGATCACCATGGCAACAGCTAACTGCTTTACACATTCTTCATGTTCAACAAGAAAAAATATATCTAATAAACAATTGATAGAAAATATATTATATAAAATAGTAGAATAGTACAATAGAAAACAGCATTTTCTAGTCAATAACATAAACACTTAAAAACTATTAGAAAGCATCGTTTTCTATTTATATAACTTGAAAGTTGAGCAAAGGAGTAAAAACATTTTATTTACATTTATTTTACTTGAAAAGGAACAACGTGTCACTGATATAATGGTATTGTTCTAACTGCTCACTTAGCCCTTTTTCGAAGTCTCTTGAACTTGTTCAAGTCCTGATGACTAAGGTATAATAAGCAGCACATTGTAGGGAAATTTCCAAACATATTTTTTTTTGTTTTAAACTGGTTTGCTGTTTCATTCACATGTTCGCTGAATCATGGGGATTCACGCTGAGGTAAATGAAAGGTGTTCAGTTTCAAAAGACTTGGACCATTCCAACACCGAAGGTTTCTAAAGAATCCATTTAAAACGTCGAAATCCCTTGTGGTTGAACTGGATTATAAAACAGAAAAAATTACAGTATCAAGTTCTTTACTTTATGTTTATCCAACTGATTGTAAGTTTAATTAAAACATTCATTCCGTAATGCTTATAATATTAAATTAATACAAATTCCTCTGTATTCTAATAAGCTATTCAATTGATTACGCAATAAAGGTTTGTTTGTTTGTTGGGGTTTTAAAGAGTAAAACATCAGGGTCAACAACGCCTGTAAATCAATTTTGTTTATCTCTGGATTAAATTTTTAAGAGATTTTAGATTTTTTAAACAAATCGTTTGATTTCCAGAAACCTAAGACTAACTTTATTGTTGCCATCATTCCTCAGAATGTTTGCAATTGGAGGTGCAATCAACTAATCGACTGGTTAGACCCGATACGTAAAAAGGAGATTCATGTAAAATGTGGCTCACTGTAAGTGTATTATTGCAGTGTTAGATTCGTGCGGCATATTCTTGTTCTAGTTAAAACAACCTCTACTCTAGTAGAGTGTATATAACGACATGATGTTGATAGATTTATGAACGCGATAAAGGTGAATCAAAAGTAACGATGAAAATATGGTTTATTCAAATAACATTATTAGATGAAATAGAAAAAAATAAGCAAAAATAATCTCACTATAAAAATAAAATTTGATGGATAATAAGCGTTGAAGACAAGTCTAGCCTGCAAATGGATGATGAGCCCCGCCTAATGATTATAAAGTTTGTTCCATTATAATCAAAGTTTGGACAATCCGTCATCAATATTACAATCTGTTTCAAATACATTTCTCAAATTGTTCTGAGATCACATTCACACGCTATGTACAAAAAATAAAATAAATTATACAGAAAAATAACCTAAAGTAACCTAAGAAAAAAATTAAAAATAAATAAATAATACCTACCTGTATACAATATTTACAATCTGGCGAGAGAACTCCAAATCAGACTTGTCCCTCGAACTGTGGAAAGAAAAGCATGACTCCAGGAGATCCCTGCACTTCTCTCAACCGCGTCACTGGGGCTGAACCCAGTGGAGATTGAGCAAGATTGCTTAAAATACTAGAAAATTGATCTTTATTTAATTTTTTTAAGAACAGTTTATTTTATTCTATTTATTTATTTTTATTTTTTTCTTCTCTCATTAGGATATTGAATTTTGTTCTTATTACTTTATTTATTTATGATTTTGTAAATATAGTGTGAATGTGCTCTCTGAACTCAATTATAAGTATTCTTAATTGAGACAGATTGTAATATTTTTCAATAAACAAGTAAAAAAAAAAACAATCAAGAAATTGAGATAAATTGTCTTAGGAAGTTGGCATGCCTATGTAACTAAAATCAAGACTAGGAAATATAATCCTATGTTATTGTTAGCCTCAGGTTTCAGGGCCGTGAAAGTAGATCTTGGAGAATCGTATCCAGCTGAAGAAACTAAAATAGTTGCCCAACAAATACTAATAAATCAGTAGCCGAGAAAGTAGAATGGTAAACAAAAGGCTCCCGCTTTTACAGTAGGGAAGAGGTCAGGGTCCCGCTAAAAATAAGTCGGGACTGGGATGAGCCCCCTCACTTTCCTCCTCCCCTCTCCCTTAGGGCTATTGGAATTGAAAGGAGCTGTGTGGCCGAAGGTATTCGGGGCGGTCCGGTCATTGCCGAGGCATTCCGAACATTTCCATGATAATGCTTCAGTTATTCGCTTCGATTCCAGCTGCCGTTGTCACTTTGTCGGGCGAGCCCGGCGACTGACAATATAGGAATTCCAAGATCGGTCCGATATTCGACATTTTACTATTTGAAATATTTATTTTTTATCAGCCACCGTTTAGTTTTATTTTAATATAGGAATATCGTAGTCTATCGTTAAATATATTTGGTTTAAATGCAAGTTTACATTATTATAAATATTCATTTAAAAAAGACTAACGAGATTAGGATACAGTCTGTGGTTCACCGATTTCAAGCTATTTTTTTTTTCAAGTTTATTTATTATCAGCCAATTTTACATAAATTTTTTTTAATTTTGTTAACTTAATGACTACACATCACAATTACGACGTTTCGGCTCGTCAAGCCATTTCCAAGTCTAAAATTTTTTTGCAATTTACAATCACAAATTAACTTTACCTATTTCAAAATATAAAAATTCTTTTTATATACCGAAAATACCCATCATGCACCTGTCCTTTTCACTTATGCGAATTGCATGCGTCTACTCATTTATTTATTATAATAAACATATTCTTGGCTTACAATAAATTTGCCATCTACCTCGGTATTCAGCAAATATGATATCAAGGAGAAGAAATGATAGCATAAAAAAAATAATTGTAATTACAAAACAAAAGACAAAAAAAAAAAAAAAGACAGTAGTAACATAACACACAAACAAAAAAAAAAAAAAAAAAAAAAAAAAAGATAATACATCAAGTACCTCAATGCAATAAGTCTCTTGGCCAGCGCCTCAGCAGTATTCTGGGCGGATTATATGGATTTGTGGCAGTAGATAGAGCTTGAGTAAGTGGATTGGACTTTAGAGTCAGCCTGTCATGAAAATTATTAAAGCGGTCAGTGGCAGTTGCCGTGATGAAAGGAGTGTTAAGGTCAGTGTGTAACGTGGGGTTTGAAACATAAAAGGGTGCGTCTACAATTTTCCGAAGGACTTTTGACTGGAATGACTGGATGATTTTTATACTTGATTTCTTAGCTGTTCCCCATAGTTCGATCCCATATGTCCAAAGTGGTTTAATGAGGACTTTGTAAATAGTTAGTTTATTAGTCACAGATAATTTAGAACGTCTGTCAAGTAGCCTAGAAAGAAGTCCGTAACGTTGATTAAGTTTTTTCTTTTTATTTTTTCGTCTACTCATAATAAAAATTTTTATTCTTGTCATGTCCACCTTTAATTATTTTATAACATTATTATCACTCAATTCTTTCTTATTAAATGATTCAAACAAGTTAAAATTACCTTATCATGTGTCACCCACATGTCTCATTTCTATTCAGTGACTGGTTATTCATATAGGAGTAGGGGAAAACTATTTATTATAAACATACAATGATGTTTCCCAATATTATATGTGGTCCTATTTTAAGTAATATTAGCTATTTTATTTTAAATTTTTATTTTGTTCAATTGAACTTGCGTTTAATGTATTCATATTATCCACGTCTGTATGATTATTTACCGAGTTTTTTTTGCTTTTAGTTATGTATATTGCTTCCTTTATTCTACGTTTATTCGTATTTCTTTCATTATGAAAGATTTTGGCGTTTTTCTTCATGTTTTGTTTGCATAGTATGTTGAAAGAATCCAGTAGCTAATTTAATTTTTATGTTTATTTTAATTACAATTTTGTTTATGTTGTTCAAGCCTTTTTTCAAACCATTGTGATGTCTGTCCTAAATATGATTTGTTGCTGCAATTTTTACAATTTATTTTATAAATAATATTCGTTAATTTATCGGTAGAACGAACTTTTTTTTGGTGATACAGCATCGAAAAATATTATACATATATCCTGTTCTTTCCAATGAGCCATAGGATCCGAGAACAATATTTTTTAATATAATTTCACACAACATTTATGTTATTTATTTTTGATTTTTCTTTGTCCGGATTTTTATGTTATTATATATCAATCGTTTTGTTTATTCGTTCAGAATAAGAAAACAATATTAACTATTGTATTAAATGAGTTACAATGTATCATAAATTACAAAAAATAAATAAAAGTTGCTTCAAGTAAACTAGGTCAAGTAAATATTCGTAATGAAAAAACAAATTATATTCCTTTTTAAAGGAAGGAGATTGTCCGTGGGGGCGGTCATAAATATTCTAAATAGTGGCAAAATCATTTTATTAAAGCCAATAGTTTATTCAATATAATATTTTTGCCACCATTTAGCCTATTTATGACCCTCACCACGGGCTATCTCCTTCCGTTATAATGCAACGGTCAACTATTAAATATTCTATATTCCTTGTTATTGTCCTTTAAAACTCTAAAATATGAATTTTCATATAAATTAAAATATACAATCTTTAGTACTTGATTTTCAGTACTTGTAAAGTTTAGTACTTGAGTTTGTTCTTCCGGCCGTCAATATTGATAACTCCTTAGGATTATGTTTAAATTTAATTTTATTATATTATAACCTTTGGAAAGTTGAATTATTGTTCTTCCAATCACTAGCGGATCCAGGATGTTATTTTGGGGAGAGGGGGCTTCAGCCAGAAAGCATTTTTTTCTTAAAAATGACAATAATTACTTTGGGAAAAAAAGAAATAAACTAACTAACTACATGAAATGGTGTTTAAAGGGTTCCTAAAGTCCTTTTAAATGTAATTACACGAACAATAATAATTTAAGAGATAATTTTCTAATGTTTTTTCCATAAAAAATGGTTATATTTTACCATTTTTTGGGGTTAAGGGCTTCAGCTCGAGAGCCCCCCTACCGTAGATCCGCCCGTGCTTCTAATTGATACCAATAATTTTTGCATTTAATTTTGTTGTTTTTTTTCGTGCTATAAATTAAGGGAAACTAATCGATTTTTATAATATATCTTTAGTTTTAATTTGTTTACGAAAATCGCGCTTATGTTATTTCGTGAGGCCTACATACCTATTGATTTTCGTATGGATCGGCGAAGACGTTCTAAAGTTATCACAAGTTTTGTGGTTGTTGACAAAATTTCGATAGGCAAAAAATTCATACAGAAAATTTTAATTTTTCAATTGCTATAAAAATTCGTATTTAAGTGTTGTTTTTTTTTTGAGGTGTGAAAAACGAATATCAACAATGTTTCTATCTAAAAAAATATTTACTTTAGATTCTAGATCAGTTTTAATAAATATTTTATGTATAAGCTAGGCACGATTTGGATTAACCGACATACCGATGTGGAAATAAATATTTTTTAAGTGCCAATCTGAATAGGCTCCAGTTGGGTGCGCAGGTCGATCTTTATGGGCACTCGCCACTTGATAGAAATAAAAAAAAAAAACATAATAAATAAAAAATATATTAATTTAATTAATCTTAACATATCAATAAAGCAACTGTATTACAGAAATGTTGAATGAAATTTAAATCAAATATTACAAAATATAAACAGGTTAAAAAAAAAATTTTTTTTTGGGTGGAAGGTGACGTCATTGTTGCCTGGGGGCAAAGTTGGATGTCTAATACCGGCACTATTAACACCCTAACCAACAACCTGTGGAGGGACAAGGAAACCTCCAGGAGATCCCAGTGCCTCTCTCTCGTCCACTATATATAAATAAATACAAATCTTCAATTCTTCATCTTAAAATAAAGTGGTGGTAGATCTGTATCATGGTTGATATTTTTTAATGGATTGCAATCACAATCAACTTTGATAAATATTACTTAATTTTTAGTATAACTCAGTATTTATATATAGATATCTCATAGCTTATTATATCAACTAATAACTATCGCATTCCCTTATGCCTTTATTGTTGATATTCAACTATTAAATTAATATAATTGAGTGATTCAATGCTAGGAAGGCAGTGACTGTGTGCCGCTGAGACAGAAGCACCGTGTGCTGTGTGCCGTGTGGAGAGGCAGACCACCGGGTCTATGTACTTCTAGCAATTAGCCTCTGTTTGAAGTCGGCCTACATGAGGAGCTGAGAGCCGCTAATGAGACTGTATAGAGTATATTAATTGTGCTCCGCTTCGAGGCATTCATCTCTTGTAGCTTTGAGCTGCGTTATCATACACAACTTTTTCATTGTTCGACTTCACATAGCTTAGCGACGTCTCAGAGCTTATCAACATTTAATTATCTTAGTTCACTTTAATATTTGTAGTTTGTTTTCGTATGTATTGTCCTTATTCCTACAATACTAAAGAAAAAATCATAAAAAAACTAAAAGCTGGAATATGACTTATTGATATTTCACATTTGGCACCGAAATTTTACTTTTTAAGTTTGGGGTTACCTAGGACTCCACCTGGAAAATATATTCATTCAATTGGTTTATATCGTCTAACTTGGAATCCTCATACCAGACTGAAACTACAACAAACAGCTCGACGTTTCCGGTTACTTCAACACTTACTAGACAAAATCTCTAACATTCCGATTAATTACAAAAGACTCATTTACATGACTATAATAAGGCCTATTGGGACTTACGGAGTTGAGCTATGGGGCTCCACCAAACCTTCAAATTCCTCAATGCTCCTTACTTTGTTACAAATAGAATCATCCACAATGACCTTAATGTTCCTTATGTATCAGATTTGGCCCAATCCAGATATCTATCCAGAATAAACTTCATAACCATCCCAACCCTCTTGTTTCTAACCTTGCTTCCTATTCAATTCCTGATAACCCTCCGAGAAGTCTAAAAAGAAGATGGCCACGTGATCTCCTAATATAGACATATTATTAGAGTGCTACCAATGGGTAGTTTCTCAATATGTGTTTCATGTCATTATATCCATGTGCGAATTTACTAGATGTATCGACACTGCCAGATTGGCCCCACATCGCGCCGTCAAAGATCTTTATGATCTTTAGTGCCAACAGAAAAAAAAATTTTTGATATTAAAATGTGTTTAAAATAAAAATAATAGATTCTATACGATTAACTACTTCTATCCATTTGATTTATTGAATTTTTTTGGAATCATGGAACAACTTCCATCAACATCTCTGGATGGTCAAATCGATTTTGTCAAAGTTCATCTACTTCTTTCTTTTAAACTTGTGTTTTCCCTTGATGAGGCTACTACTGTTGATCTTATTCACAAAAGACGAGTCATAAATCTTCAAAAAAAGTAATTATTAAATTGAAGTAAAAGTAATTAACAAATAGAAACGGTAAGGAAGTCTATACTACAACAAGTCTATACTGTACTTGTTTATTGTTAGGTATATTGTTCCGTTTACGCTGATTTTTTTTTAACCTAGAATATTTTTGAGCGTCCTAGGGCGTATATTAATTATTAATGTAGTATTTTTTCAAAGATATTTTCAATAATTCAATATCATTCTATTGTAGATAAAATATTTGACTATCAAACTGACCGTCTTGTGATTGATGTGTATAATGATATTCAGTAAATAATAGGTGTTGACGATAGCAATCAATCCCTGCTATATCGGAACCTATAATTATGCTAATGTATGTTAATGTCCTGTCTGGCTCCTGTTGGAGGTCAGTAGTGCCAAGCAGCGTCACTTCTTCAATACTTTCTCGTCCTCTTACTTCGATGTGCCGTCAGTTACATAACTCCATTTCGCCTCGCGAAGGATCAACGTATTATTATATATGTTAGCCGCACAGTATGAAACTGAAAGGTATTGTGTCTTAAAAACGTTACTTGAGTTATTTTTCTCTGATTATTAAATACTGTTAACGTTATTTTTTTTCTCTTTAATTATTTATCCGCACCTGTCATGATGTAAAGGCATGAGAAAGGATAGTACCCAACAGCACCTCTTCCTGGTCATTATTTATTTTTTGATTTAGGTGAGAAGATCTCTCATCCACCTCCTTTTTAATCTTCTCCTAATGGGCATGTCAGTCGGGCATGTCAGTAGATATGTCGGTTATAAATCTGTTTGTGTGTCCGTGTAGTTTGAGATGAAAACGAGAGTAGAGAATACGTATGTGTTGGTCTATAGTTGGGTACCACGTACCAGGGAGCTCCTGTTATAAGTCGTAAAATTTTGGATTGAAACGACTGTAATTTTTGTAAGTGCGTCTTTTTTGCCGAACCGTAAATCTGAGAGGCGTATGTCCAGTTGGGTTTGAGTAGGTAAGTGTATGTATTTAGTTTTTGTCGAACTTTCAATTTCGATTTATAGAAGAGTGAGTACAGTATTTTGAGTAGCTTGTTTAAGGTCTGTCGTTTCATTTTGACGTGTGGCCTATTATATATTATTTATTATATTTGTTAATTATTTTTCTCAAATCGCAACATTTTTTTTCATGGATTGCACCCTTTTTTTTTTTAAGATTTTAACAATACGCAAACTGACCTCTTAAAATTTCCAAATTATTTATTACATTTACGAAAATGGTGGCCCCTTAAAAAATACCACCATAGTGTTGGAAAATACCACGATTAGTAAAAAAAAATCAATTTTTCAAATAAACGCTAAGGCGAAATAGGTACTAATACTTGTCAATTTTAGTTAATATATTCAAAGGCTTGGTATAACCAATATATTGCATTTAACTCTTCTAATTTTTCATGCGGGCTCAGTGAGGTTTTTTCTATCTAAAAAATTACTGTAATATAATCTACAGTAATAATCTAAAAGGTAACTGCAAGACTCTTGAGCAAGACCAAGACCAACACTGAGGGCGCAACATCAAGACGAGTCTTGATCTCGCATTTGGACAACACTTATCACGACAAATCGCATTATGTAATGTTCACAATTTGTCGAGACACGTCCATTAGTTTTATCTGTGATGTGATGAGACAACCAAACCCTGAAACGGACATTTTACAATACCTTAGACTGATATTCGATTGAAGCAAGAGGATCCACACGTCAATTTTGTTTCTTTATTTTTTTCTCACACTTATCAAAAGTCGACAATATACAAAATGTCATAGTCCATCTTTTTTTTTTCGATTTTGTGATAAAATTATTTTATTACTTCAAATTAGCTATGTATTCATGAGTTTTTAATACCACTTTAAATAAACAAAGTTCCCTGATCTCCAAATTGAAAACGCCCTATTTACAAGAATTTTCGTAAATAAAAATACTGTAGATCACCATCAGATGAAGTCATTAACCAAGTTTTGGGCAGATGTTAATAATTTGATCAATTATTACAGCGGGCTACTACACCAAGTGTCTATGTTGAATTGATTTGCTTTATACGAATAATAGTCCGTGGAGCAGACCCTTTTTTATGGAATTATTAACATGGGTCTGAAACTTTGTAATTAGTTTCATCTCATTGTAACCTACAACTATTTTATTTATGAAAACTCTTATGTTGGGGCGTTTTCAATTAGGAGGAGGGCAAATTTTGCCTATTTAATTAGGTACAAAAAGATTGGGCCGTTTATACAATATAACATCGTTATTTTAAAATTCAGGGGTGTATTTCACGCCAAACGGCTCAATATTTTTGAAGGCCACCTTTTTTCTCGATTTTGTAATCACATTATCTTACGATCCAAGTTGAAAGCAAATGGATATTTAAGAGTGTCTAGTACCCAGTAAAATAGACAAAGCTTGCCCTCCTCGAGATTGAAAACACCCCTATTCCAAGAGTTTTCGTAAATAAAATAGTTGTAGGTTACGATGAGATGAAACTATTTACAAAGTTTCAGGCGGGTGATAATACTTCAATAAAAAGTACCACGGACTATAAAGTTCCCTTCCCTAAAATTCGTTAAATTTTAATTTCTTTTAATCTTCGAATATATTAGGAAGAATAATATTGAATGCCTTAATGAAGATTTCATTCTACAATCAAAGTATGAATTAAAATGTGAAATCTCTGACATAATGAGTAAAAGTTTTTAAAACCCCTCCCCTAAAGATTAGAAAGGTGTTGGTGAAGAGTTGGTGGCTAATCAATTTGTGATAAATGATTGATGATTAATGAAAACAAAGTTTTCTATTGCTGAGCAATTTGATGATCAAAAATTGTATTTAGTCTAAATGTTTTTTTTTGTTAATAAATAATATGAAAGCGGTTACAATAAGCGATAGTGACGCAGACGGTTAAGTTATATTTAATTGGTTATGTAACAAATAATAAAAACAGTTAATGTCCTCGAAGGAAGGCCGGATTATCAACGCCTCAACGAGAACACGAACACCTTGAGATCTGTTATTTTGCAACATCACCGCTATAAATTATATGTAATTAAACAGTTAAATATAATTGTTGCTATTATATTCTGTATAACTTGCAATTACGAAGCACTTTCTGCAGTGAGAATGGTCCTAACGATCTTTCCCATTCGTAAGAAATAATTCAAATCCTTAGTTGCGGTGTTATTAATTAATTTATTAGTGTAATTTTTAAAAACAGTCGTTAGTTTTATTGTTACAATTAAATGCGATCATAAACAGCTTCTATCTATATTTATTCCTTAACAAAAATATTTCAAATATTTTTTTTTTATTTATCTATTTAAAATAAACATATTCTTTATATTTATTTGCGAGAAAACACAATTTTTATTGAAATATTCTGCTACAAAGCCTTGCGATGTTTTCATTTTTTTTTTATTTAATTATTTTTTATATATACATTACAACATGTCATACAGATAAGTTACAAGTTTATGGTTGTAGTAATCTTACACATGACATAATAGTGGTTTGAATACTACTTAGAAAATTGAAATTAAGTTTTTTACAGTAGGAAAAATCTCATAAAAACCTACATAAGATATAAATGAAAAAAAAAAAATAAGTTACAATCATTAAAAGTAGAAGAAAACTAAATATAATTTAGGTGCAAAAGGAAACTATATATATATTTACACACACACACATACACATACTTACTCACACAACATACACATACAAATACACACATATATATAGATATATATGCACATACACACACACATATATATATACCTACACACACACATCATATAAATACAATTTGTTGATTGGGGTGATTGGGTTTATTGTTACTTGTTTGGTGATAAATAAGAAACCGTTAAATTTTCACAAATAAACTGATTGATTTAGACGTTTAGTAGTATGTGTTTAGTCCGTTTGTGTGTATACCGTTTCAAAGATGTTTTGTCATAGTTTCCTATTGTTCGGATCATAGGGTTTTCAGACGTTAGTGATAGCTCAAAAAATCTCTGTGTTTTAAAATAAATATATTTTTTTATTGTGGGAAGCTGTAATTATGCTAGCATAATAGATATTTTGGTATAACATGGATAATTTTTTATGATTCTCATACACATATTTTGAATTACTTCGAGTTTTTTGTAATTAGTCTCGCATATGTTTTCATTAGTACTTTCTGTTTATTGAGAAATAATACATTTTGCCACACTTAAGGGCACTGAGTACTAAGGCTGAGTGAGGCACATTCATATCACATATATAATACAATAAAAAAAAATATATATATATATCTATATAATAAAGGCAAAAACTATAATAAACCAAGGAAATGTAACTTAGAGTTAAAAGTAAATAAAATACAGAAATTCGTAGCAAAATTAAATAAATTATAAGTAAAAGAAATAAATAGAAAAACATTCATACTTAAATACAATAAGGTTTGTTAGAACTAGTGTATTTATTTCTTCAAATACAATCCGAAAGTAATAAAACATAATTAATTTTCTTTTTAATTATTACCCATTCTTATGTAAATAAACTAACTTTTTGTAAACAGTTTAATTTTACATTTGTAATTTTCTAGTATTTTAAATTTAGATTTTTTTTTTAATTATTAGTCACATTCGATTTATAGAGGCTATATACAGAGCGATTTTAAGTACACGAAACTTCGATATACAGAGTTTTGACAGTATTGTTAAAAAAATATTAATTTATTCTTGTATCTATTATTTTTTTCTTTGACCTTTTTATAATTTTTAAATTATATTTGGAGATTTTTTTTTCGATGTATGACTATAAAAAATCAAATCTAAGCAGAATAATTCCTATCAGTAATTTTTCTTTATATTTTTAGAAGATTATTTTTTTATTTTGAAATGTAATAATCTGTCACGTGGACAATAATTATTGTGATAGAAGATTATTATAATTTTTTAACATTTTTTTTTATTATCATTATTTTGTTGTTGTTTGATTTATTCATTTGATGTTGGTTGCATATATGACGACGCAAGGGTTCTAATCAACGAATGCCATAACACGTTCCTTTGTTCCTACCGGATTCGCTCATCAGCCCCTCATCTCGTTCGTTACCTTTGAAACACAGTGTGATGATGATCATTATAGGCATCATTTTTTATAATCATAATTTTTTTAAAACCATTAATTGTAATACTATACAATGGTATGATTAAGGGAGCTATAAATTTAAATATACTAAAAGATAATAGAAGATTATTAGTAATAAGTAATTATTAGAATTATAATAATATTTTCGGCGCACAGTAAGACTGAAATTTAGTTTTGAGAAACATTATCGATGACTACATATAATTTATGATTCCAAAAAGTTCCAAAGTTATTCCAAAAAGTTTCTTTGGACAAGGGGTCGCAAATCAAACCCTCCCTTATTGTGAGTTGGAATATAGAATTGAATTTACTGTGAAAGATGATAATTTCAAAAAAATATATATAGTCACTATATGTTCCCATATTTGTGGATATATGTCCCCATCCAAACACTTGCAGGTAAATCGAATTCCTTCTCTAAAGCCAGCAATTATATGCAATAAACAAACTAAATACTCATTTTATAGACATAAATAACTTATTTATTAAATTAATTATGTTATGAAATTTATAATAAGACTATAAAATATTATTTATTTTAAAATAACATTTTTTTTTTTTACAGGTAACAGATTTCGGTTTAGTTAACGGCGCATTAACAAGTCAGTATATATTTTTGAACATCTACTTTTTTTTTTTTTATTCAAACATAATCGTCTCATTAATTTCCTATATGTGCTGCATATGTAGACGAAATAGTGAATCACGGCAAATAATAATTACAAAATATAAAAATTTATTTAATGATAATTTCCCTGATCATCCTAATACTTTCACATTTTAAAACATTAACGAGATATCACGGAGTTATTGTATACAATAATATTTAAGTTTTTTGAGCTCAAATTATTTTAAAACACTCTCGAGAGCACAATGAATATTTTGAGCCATGAAACTTAAAAGTCGATTCTTTCGTTCGAAAATTCGTTACTTACCGACAAGCGGTCAACTTTAACCCATTTAAAAATAAAAAGGTAAAATATATTGTAATTGATGAAATTATGTATAAAAAGCTAATATTAATATTATTTATATGGTCTAGTCTTGAGATCCTGCTATCTATATATTTGAAAAAATATTAGATAGGAAATAATTCTTTCAATAATATTAAAAACTGGAGGCTTTAATGGTTTGGTCAGGCAATGAGGATAGGAGACGACGGATAGCCAAAAAAAGTTTTCCATATAGAATATAGAATAGAGAGTATAGAAAGAAAAGAGCATGGCCAAGGAAGACGTAAACGAGAGAAAGTTGTTGAATTCAGAATAAAATAGTTGTACAACACCAGAAAAAATAATTATAATTTATGCAAAACTGATTATAATATTCTATGGGAAAATATTTGTCAATGTTATAGTTGAGCACTAATTACGCGATTATTAAAAGAAATAATATATTCTCTATGCATTTGATCACCTTCAAATGTCAAAATGTTGAGACGACAGTCTGAAAATTGTAGATATCGAAGCAATAGGTATGGCTTAGCAGCTACGTTTTGTCAAATATTTAATGCTATAACTGCTTTGAAAATCAAGTAACAAAAACCAGCAATCTATATAACAGAATGAAATCTGTTACAAGTGGATTTCAGATTTGATTAGTATCAACAATAAACAACAAACAAATTTATTTTATTGTTATTGTATAACAATTGTTGTTATTGTTATTGTATATTAAAACATAATTAAAATTCCATACACAATTAAAATTTAATAATAATTAAATGTTATTTTAATAAAAGTTTCAAGAATAAAATCTGTATTCACACGTAAAAAAAATATTTAACAGACAACCAGTAAATTTGATAACAATATAATATAAATAATATTCATATTTACAGGAAGGTTATTATTACTAATATTCAATTATACAATATAAATATTAAAATAAACATAAAAAGAAACAATGCCTGCTTTGTGTATTGCGGGTACTGTAGCCATCCAGCGCCGGCATCGTTTCAATTCTTCATTTTAAATACAAATTTATTTTCGACTTGAACGGTTGTAATAATTAAAATATACCTGTGTATGTATTACAATACATTATTATAATTATAGATTAATGTTCTCTTTATAGAAATAACTATGGCAAGTTTTGTAAATATTACAATATGTGAAATCAGTGGTCAGAGGTATTGTTTCGATTGAGTATTGTTTCGATGTGTATTACAAGATAACAAATTCACTTAAATTTAGCTTTGAAATGTATATCGTTAAAGTAATTAAAGAGATGGCCTAACATCCTTCATTTCATAGAGT
This sequence comes from Nezara viridula, assembly GCA_928085145.1. Lineage (NCBI taxonomy): Eukaryota > Metazoa > Arthropoda > Insecta > Hemiptera > Pentatomidae > Nezara > Nezara viridula. Next base: position 146,270,943 of record OV725080.1, on the reverse strand, counting down.
ATACAAATAAAAAAACCTGTTATACAATGATTAATTCCTCATTGCCATCCTAATAAATAATAATCAACTGTTTCGGAATAATAAAGAAAAATAAATTAATTATTTCTTCTACATCTCGACATCACACTCGCTGATTAATTAGGATATATATATATATATATATATATATATATATTATATATATATATATATATATATATATATATATATATATGGGTTGATATTTTTATTATAATTTTATACTATCGTATAATTATAATATAAATTGCAAAAATAATTTATCAAAAACAAAATAGTTATACACCGTATCGATGATTTTTGTATATATCGAAATAATAATTTGGGAAAATGTCGATATATATGTATTAAAATATCAATATTTCGATATGTTTCCAACTTAGCTTTAGTATAAATTAAAATAAATGTTCGTAATGGATACATAATTGCCAATATAGAGGAAAAATAAAATAAATGAAACATAAAATAAATGTTACGTCAGTAAAAAAGTTTTACAGTATTATTGTTTTACAAACAAACTACAGCAAACACTGACTGCATACGAATAAAGTTGGTAATTATAACTAACCCCTGCAATATCAATTTAACTTGATTGTTATAAAATCTAATTTAACTCTCCCGGAATCGAACAGCATTCGTACAATTTGTGATGCAGCTGATTTTAGATTACATCTGTGAATGTTAAATTAGTTGGCTCCATCAAACAACTCTTCTATTGCATTCATAAATTGCAATAGAAATCTCCAATGCAGGTAATTATAATGTGAGTAAACAGTAAAAACTAAATTAAAAAGTCTATATATTCGCGCTAGGTTATACAACTATTTACTGATAATTCTATAGAAAAATTATTTTTACATTTTATATGATGCTTGATAAATGTTTCTCATATCATAATAAAAGGCTAGTTTTATTTATTAAATAATTTAATTTTTCTGATAAATCGTCGATTTATTGCAAAAAGTCATTAAGTGACATTTCGTAACCTCAAATAATTAAAAACTTCGATGAATTTTCTCTTTTTTAAATAAAAAAATTGTGCACTTGGTGTAACTCGTATGATAAATAAAGGATTTGTATCGCTTTTACAGTTATAGCGTTTTTGAATAGATAAATAATGGCTTTTTCTCAAAAACATTTTTTACACTTTTCTAGCAATAATGCACTTTGTGACTTTTTGCAATAAACTATATATTAAATATAATAAAAAATAAATGTAATGGTATGTAGATTATGTATATCGATATTTATATATATATATACATTTTTTATTTATTTTATATTTGTTTATTTAGAAATATTACATTCTGTCACATCAAGGACATTTATAATAGTGTTCAGAGAGCACACTCACACTCTATTTACAATAATAAAAATAAATAATACAGAAACTTAATAATAATAACTACAATAAAATCAAATAAATGTATATAAACAAAAGAACCAACCTAATTATACACACTCGGGCTTGAGTGGAGGATCTGGTCATTGCCAAAACTCCAATAGATGCTTATTTACAGAAGGTCTCTGGGCCACTGCCGCTTCAACCTTCGAGGAGGATTGTAAGGATGGGTGGTGCTGGATAGAGATTGTGCAAGAGGATTTGGATTATAGGTAAGGTTCTGGTGAAATTTGGAGAATTTTTCTGGAATAAGGTCTAGGACAAATGGGATATTAAAGTCATGGTGTAGGATTTTGTTAGTTACATAGAACGGAGCATCAACTATTGTTCGAAGGACTTTAGATAGAAAGGATTGAATACGTTTGATGTTAGAAGCTTTTGCTGTTCCCCACAGTTCAAGTCCGTATGTCCATATAGGTTTCAGTAATGTCTTGTAGATAAGTAATTTATTTTCAATAGAAAGTTTGGATTTTCTGTTTAGTAGTCTGTATAGCTGGCCGTATTGTCGGTTGAGTTCTTGTCTTTTGAGTCTAGTATGTGGGTTCCATGTTAGTCTTCGGTCTAAATGAAAGCCAAGATACCGGACTGTGTCTGAGTAAGGAAGCTGGATGGAATTAAAGTGTACTGGTGGACAGGAACTGCGTCGGAGTGTAAAGGTAACATGTTGACATTTAGATTCATTAACTTTAAATACATATTTTTAAACATTATTTTTATTTAATAAATAATTCTATAATTCAGCCTTCCTATTCTTTTGTTTAGAACTAAATTAATTCATACCACATGGATCTTGTTGCTTTAGGAAACATTCTACTTAACGTTTTCTTAGATATTTGAAATAAAACAATTTATATGTTAAAAAAGACCTCTGTAACTGAAGTTAAGAAATACGTAGAATATTTTTAATTTAGAGGGTTAACTTTTTTTTTTTTGTAAATTTACAATGCTACTAAAATAAAATGTTTTTAACACATTCCTATAATTTTTAAAAGGAAAAGATAAATATGTATAACAATAAATGAATATTACGCGTAATAATATTTAATTTAATACAATTTTCTTTTTATTAATTACTAGGTAAATCAATCCTCTTCAGCGAACAAATTTACATGTTTGCCAAGTAAGAGTTAGCCGACACCGCGGTATGCAAATGCACTAACCCTTGAATTAGCCGAGATTAAGTCGGATTGCCGAGAGCATCCAGTTCAAAGTCGTTTAGAGCAAGCTGGGTGTAATGCAGTTTAAACAGCCTCTTCTCAGAGGAAATTTAATTTAAATCTTTTAACTACTACCAGGCTAGGAAATAAAGCGCTTTTAGTAACTTCTTGCCAATATGATTTTATTTTGAATTAAATATTATTATTCACTGTTAGGACATAATTGAAAAAAAAAATTAACAGCACGGTCTTATGCCTCTAAAATGTAGATAAAAAAAATAACGTAACACGTCAAATAAGGCAGAATCAGGACAGAAAAGAAAACTTATGATCACATTCTAGATACAATAATAATTTTATAAAAGAAAAAAGTGCATGAAAATTGTATCGATAAAATTATCCATAAATATGTGAATGTTTTTTCGAAGTTTCCCAACAACAATACTCAGATATACATCTAGAAATCTGACACATCTAAAAAAGAAATGTGCTATTATTATTAAAGATATGTACGAGTAAGAAGATGGTCCGAGGTGGCGATCATTAAAATAGTGAAATGACTAATAACTGACCAGTTTCAACTGAAACTCCCATCATTTTTATACAACCCTCTGAAGAAGACATACGTAGTCTGGTCGAAAAGTTGACTTTAAATAAAATAGTTTTTTACTATTTTAGTCTTTTTATAAACGCCAGCCCGGATCCACCTTCCTTACTCCATAATATAGCGCTTAATTTAATAAAGATATGTCCAATATGCTCCAGATCTAATAAGCTTGAGAATTAAAGACGATTTAGAAAGACCCTCTGGTTGAAACAACAGAAAAAAATAATCTTATGTAGAGAAATTGCATTGTGAAACATTTATAGATAAATACTACTGAAATAAGATAGCAGCTTGAAATGAAACATTATGAATGGACACAAAAAAAAAGTAAGAGATAAAAAAGAAAGAGATAAAAAAAGTTGCTATTGGCATATCATTAATCCTTCAAAAACATTCGGAATTAAACAAGAGAGAGAATATATATTGAAGAGATGTCAATAGCAAACTTTGTTTTTTAATTTTTGTTCTCTTTCTTATTCTTTTTTTTTCTTTTTCTTATTTATTGTTTATTTATCATATATTTATTTATTGCTCTCTTCCTTCCTTATTTGTCGACAATACGGGAATCCATTTTATTGCATACAGCAATAAAATTTAACTCTTTTCTTGTTATATTCCTCTTTTCCTGTTATCCTTTCTGGAGTAACCCCAGATTGCGGAAGTCTCCGTCTTATTCCCATATTGAAATGGGCTGCACCTATTACTTCCTTCCACCCATAAGAATGCCTCGTAGTTTTGGGTAGTTAACTGCAACCATGCGTAGAGGTATACCTCCTTCGTTGATAATGTAGATATATACGTGACTTTTCTGCTCTGAAGATGCCTGAATTGGCGAAACTTTTTCATGTTCACTGTTCACCTGTATGTAAGAGACTCATGACTTCATTAGTTTGGTTTATTAATAAAGCTACTAAGATCAAATTAACCACTACTGCACCATACCGCACCCCCAATATATAGATTAATGATATAGCCCAAAATTGATAAATCATTTAGACCTACAGTAAATAATATTTTTAATAAATTAAAAAATTTAATCTTGGTTTTGTTTTCTTTTCTGTCTGAATTGGTGGAGCGTTGACGGGTTATTTTATTCTGTATCTGCACTTATGATAAATAAGACCGTGTGATTGGAATTTACCACTGCCTCCTCCTCCCCACTCATTCCCTAACGGATAATCAATTTGTATTCGTTGGTATAGAGAATTTTTTTCGTGCGTATTTACAATGATAATTTACGTTAAAGTAAAGACGTGGGAACGAAACTACGTTACGGTTAGTTAAGTGTCTTAACGCCTACCTCGTAGCGTTGGGTGTCTTGTACGATTTAGATTAGAACAGCGTTTCTAGTTTCAAAATTACCATCCGAGAAATATATTTCCCTTTTTTCTCCATATCTTCTCATCATTGAATACAAATATTAAGTTCATATTATCCTCGGAACATTATCTCCAAAACAAAAAAAAAACATCTACAATAGTTTTGTACTGAGCATTATGACATATGATTCAGAAACTTGGACCATAAAAAGCAACCTCAGGAAGAAACTTCTAGCCACCGAAATGGACTACTGGAGAAGAGCTGGGAATATCCAGAATGGATAAAGTCAGAAATACGACCATCAGAGAAAAAATAGAGGCTAAAAGAACCATTCTGGAAGAGATTGAGAAATAACGCCTAAAGTGGTATGGGCATTTGAAAGTAATGCCTGAAGGAAGACTACCCAAAGAAGTCCACTCATGGAAAACTAGAGAAAGAATAAGACGAGGAAGACCTGGGATAACGAAGTGGAGGAATCTATGATGGTTCGTGGTCTACGGGAAGAATGGACCTTAGATAGGACATTATAGAAAGAACCATCCAAGAACTTTAGGTTAAGGAAACCCATTATTTGTGAGAATTCCTAATAAAAAAAATAATAAAGTTCATAATTATTTTATAGGCTTGTTTAAAGAGTATAGCTGAGAGAGGTTTGGAAGCAATACACGCCACGCACAGTGGACTCAGGCCATACCTCTCAGAAACACTGTTATTCACGGTTTTAGCTGAATATGAATTTTTTTTTCTTAATTTTTCACTATACAAAATTTAAATTAATATTTTTTCTAGTTGGTCCGTGCGAATAATTCGCAAAGAATATTGGTCAATGAAAAATTGACACAATAAGGAGGAAATAAAATATAAAATAATTTAATGTATCATAAGATGAAGGAATCATTCCACATTTTTTCGATAATTGTCATCGACCAAGGAAAAGAAAATTATTATAAAACTTCATTTGTGTTTTAAAATATGTATTTATATTAATCTTAGTACATAGGTTTTTTTTATCACTCGGCTATATATGATCGACTTAATATCTAACAAATGACAATAATACTGTTAATATTATAGCAACTTAGAAAAAAATGTGTCAATCGATATAGTATGTTACCAAATCATATATAACGTAAAGATCTCCTTTTCAAATAAAAGCAGTTTCAAGAATTCCTTTATCCTCTCTACTATTATTGAGCATATATATCCACAACGTTCTCAGTGCAAATCACTCTTTCTGTTACATTCTTGTAGTCACACTCCTGCTAAGAAATCTATATTCATGATCTTGTCATGCTCTTGTAGTCAACCCTCATAATAAAAGTATTAATTATTATACATTTATTATTGGCTTAGTAATAAATGATAACTAATTTACGTGTTTTTCAATGCAAGTACTCATCCTAAAGGATCTATATATTTTTAGTTATAACCTCTTTTATGGTACATATAATAAAATAGGATACCGAAAGGAGCGATATGATGGAAAGCAGGATGCGGTACTTCACACGTAGCAGGTTCCTGGGAAGCTGCGGCCTCCGACTGGACATTCCTTTCTTGGAACCCGCATCCTGGAGCGTCGTGAAGCAGGACATGGCGGCCAGGACATGGAGGCTCGCCTAAGCCAATTAATAGATAGTCCTCGCTAACGAAGGAAAGTTCCTAACGAAGCCTTTTGTGCTGGCCTTTCTTCTTGCCTCTAAGTAGCCATCCACTTCTAAGTTACATATGAAGTCGTTAGGAAGATTACTTTGCTAGATTGAGATTGAAGTCCTACTTTGGTAACCTTTTATTGGTAAATTGAGTAGTTTTAGATCTGGGGCACGTTATTCTGGATTCGTTAAGTATGGCTGATTAGCTAGCGGTTTTCTTTTGACCGGCATACATTTTTATAAGGTTTTGAACTAACATTACTTACATAAATGGCGTAAAAATACCTTGATTTTTACATCTTATTTATTTATGTTCGTACGATAATATCAAACTGTATACAAAGAACGATCAAATTCTCAGTACAAAACATCAAATTGTTCCATAAATCATATGAATAGTACAATCCTGATCCCACAGTTCTGTTTTTTTACTCGATACATTGACCACAGTCGTAAATGTTCTGATCTCTTCAAAAAATTAATATACAAAATACTGTCTAACATATTGCCTTAATTATCTTCCTGTGTCACTACAGCCCATGAAGGGTCTTGTGTTGAGTACTTTGAATGATAATACTGTTTCAAGGACTACAATTGTAAAGGAAGATGATTGGATCGAGATCATGCTCAAATAGTCGGTTTTCCACTTAATAAATTAATTAATTAAGAGTTCCCACTTTGTAGGGGCTAGTAGTCACGCAAGAGAATCTTATAGTATGGTCTTCTGGCAGAAAACATGTCACTTATGTTTCTTACATGGATAAAATTATGGATAATTACAAATGAGAAAAGAATAAATGAAGAGCAATATTATTCTTTTTACAAACAATTTTCTTTTAATAACACAAAGCACAGCTCAAAATCTCATTTCAATAATAATTGTTGTAAATATATAATATTTACATACTCAGAATTAAAATCTTGCTCCAACTTATCAGCTTATTTTTTAAAAGCAATTCGAATAGGTTTACTATTCTTTATTCAATGATCCATTATAATTAGTTATACAAAAGTAGCACAAATAACTAAATAATAACACTTAAAAAAAGAACACGATAGAAGTAAAAACATCAACAAGGACAGATTAATAATACGAAATATAAATTTTTTTTTGTTCTATCTTCACACAGTAACAACATTTACGATATACACAATTATAATTGTGTATAGATTTGGCAAATAATTGTATTGTATGGTATATCATTTTCCCTTTCTGGCTCTCCAACTCGGCATTAAGTCAAAATAGAATTTTGAATTACAGCTCATTACAAAGAGGATAGAATACTGAACATTTTCCTCGCTTACAGTATACAGATTCGTTTTTGGTTTAATGAGATATTTCAATCTAAATGTAAAAAAAAAAAACTTTAATTAGTCGACTCGAACCAACTTAACCCAAATGAATGTTAACTCGATACGTATAACGGCTCAGTCTCATTCAATGGCCACAAAAAAAGTGCAAACCGAGACGAAAGATGTTTTCACTTAAAAAAAGAAACGAATCCTGCAACGCACGTTAAAAAATTTTAGGATCGAACCGCTGCTGAACAAACAAAAAAAAATTATTATAAACCGAACTTGACCATGTGTCCTGGAGAGTAGGAGCACATTGCCGTACCCACTGAGTTGATTCGCTCCTGTTAAGCGTATTGACTGATCAAGAATGTCTTCAATATGTTATATTATATTGCCCTGGTGTGCCTATGTTTTGGCAGTATTCCTGATTAAATCGTAACTTTAATTTAGCCCTAAATGGAGCCCACTGCCTGGGAAGAGATATAAGAGTGAGATGAACATGGGGCAGTGATGTGTGTTCTTCCTTCATGGCTGCCAACCTACGAGATTGCTCACCCCTCACTCCCATCCAAGGATCCACGCCACCCTACATCTCTGTAATCTTCTCAGTTCCTCGCGGGGTATTTTCTGGGGCAGCTTGATGTAATTCTATTAATACGATCTCCACCTTCTGAAATCCCACACGCTATTTGTGTTGTTAATATGTTTCACCCTGCAGAAATAACGCTTTAAATAATATTTCACGATCAATGGTTGAACAAAAATAAATACATTTTCACTGTAATGAGCTCAGTAAGGTCGTGTAGTCTTCTCATTTTAATTAGGACGAGAGATGAAATGTAATTTAGTTTTTTTTATTAATTATACGGGTACCCCCTGTCCGACTAACGCCTCACCAACACCTATTTTACAAACTATACAACTGTTCATTTAATTAAAGTTTTATTAAGAATATACAATGAATATATTAATTGTATATTCATTTAATTAATTGTATATTGGTGGACCGCGTTTAATGCAAATTGTTGGAGGACTAATAAAACTTTTATTTAAAACTAATATGAGAAAGAAAAGTTGTCAGGATGTACAGTAAAAATTTTTTATTGGGTTTGCCGACGTTTCGACCCAATATAAATGGTTTCTTAACTATTCCCGACCTTCTGGAGTTCTCTCTCGCTTGAAGTCTCTGGAGCAAATGTAAATATTATACATACGTGGGTATGAGTGAGTTTTAGAAGAATTTTATTTATTTATTTATTTTTAATTTGTTCTCAATTACTTTAATTTGTTTTCATTACAAATATGTATATTATATGAATGGATGCTGTTAGCTCTAATGTTAATTGCCCTTGAATGTGATATATTGTGTTAATTTTTTATTTATTTAGAAATATAATAATCTGTCACGTGGACAATAATTATAGTGATATATGAACACATTCACATCATATATACAGAAAATATAAAATTAACAAAAGTAAAATAATAATTAAAAACTGTGATAATTTTAATTGTTGCTTTTATTTTTAACTTACTTTTGTTATTTACAGATTTAGTATTATATCTTTATATATATGATTTAATTTGGGAAGTCACATATTTCTTTTTTAATTTTATCAGTATACTTTCTTTACTACGACTTGTACGACTGGAGTCCTGCCTTTTCTTCCAGGAGTGGTTAGAAAGGCTTGGCACGGAGATCTTGAGTGAATGGATTTTTGGGCATGTGGGCATTTGGGTAGTTATAGTTATAGCATTGGGTAGTTTTCATTAGCTTAATTTCGTTTTTTTTTTTTAGTTTAGTTTCTTTTTGTTTAGTTTAGTCTATTTTAGTTTATATACATTTATTGCTAGGATTATTATTTTGCTGTATTATTTATTGGGAATGTGCTCTTTGAACACTATTATTAATGTCCTTAATTGTGACAGATTGTAATATTTCTCAATAAATGTTTAAAAAGAAAAAACTACTTCTTATTATGTTTGTTCATTTTTCTTTACTTTGTTTTATTTTATTTTTTAATTTGTTCTTAATTACTTTCATTTATTTTTCTTGTATAAATATGTATATTGTATGAATGGATACTTTTAGCTCTAATGCTAATTTCCCTTGGATGTGACAGATAGTGTTAATCCTCAAGGCATAATAATAATAAAAATAACAATTGCCAATGGTCTGAAGGCCAAAGAAGAACTTAGCTTACGTAAATCATACGGTTTTGGCTGGGAAGTATAGAAAAGAAAGAGTAAAGTAACGATTATTTAATTTTTCATCCCTATAATTTTACAGTTAAACTATATACCCATTTCTAAAACTAATATAAAATGTTATTACTGATATGTCAATTTTAACGAAAAAAATTGCTGAAGATTACTTGCATATGATCGTACGTAATTATAGTTTTGTAGGACTAAAATAGACAATTTATCTGATATATTCTGAACTACATTTGAAGTTTTGACAGGGCTGAAACGTCCGTGACGAACTTTTACAAGTGGACTAAGTACGTTACAGGAAGGAAATTATAGCGCTGACAGGTCTAAGCTCCGGGTTAAGCTCCCGCAACTTCTTCAACAAGTCGAGATGATTCTTCGCCAAGTTTTGACGGAACGTTTAATTATTAAGTTTCACTTAGAAGACTTATGCTACTTATTAACGAAGCCATGATAAATTGAGGAAATGTTGGTAGCCGTCGTTCATATTTTTTGAGTTTCTACAACCTCAGCTGTGACAAGAATTGTATACATCGAAACAATATATCGATGTGTTTTGTATCGATTTTTTTTTCAAATATATTGAAGTGGTAATTCCGAAAGTCAAATCTTTGAAAAGTTTAAAAAATTGAAAATTTTTAAAAGTTAAAAGTTTGATATTGTTTTTAAAATATCGAACAATAATCTCGATACATACAATTACCAAATATATTTAAATAATAATAAAAATGTCGATATTTCAAACTCTGATGTTTTTAACGAGGAACTTGAAAGGAGGGGAACATAATTACCAATGAATGTATATTAATTTGTATACAGTTGTAAATTTCATTAATAATTATTATAAAAAAATTAATGGTATTAATACCACCGTTTAAAGAAATGTTATCAAATTATTAACATTCGTCAATAAAGAAAAATATATTTTTAGCTACTGCATATCGAACAATATAAAAAAAGTTAAATAGCTAAAAAAAAAATAACACTCTTATTCAATAAATTATTAAAATTCTATAAAAATGTTAACATTCATTTTTTTAATCTTTACTCACAAAAAAAAAAAAAAAAAAAAAAACCTGTGCCATTACAAACCATGAAGGGTCTATACTCTAAGGGTCTAAACTATAAGTTCAGTACTATTTAGGGAATGTACTGTTTCAAGTTCAACGGTTGTGCAGTGAGGGGATCAGGCCAGGATCACCCTCAACCGCCAGATTTTCTCCCTTAATTAATTATATATTTAAGGGCCACTTTGTAGAGACCAGGTGTGCCCCAGAAGGATCTCTCTACTCCCAGGGTCGCCCCACGGCCAATGAAATAGATAAATAATTTTTCTGCCATGAGCCGGGATTCGAACCTGGGACCTTGGGCATTGAAAGCTTAGTGCCCTCCTACCTTTAACAAAAAAACATGACAACCAAATGATACAATACATTGTCCTCCTGATAGCTGCATTGTTAGGCGAGGAGATCCCTCATCCAGCTCCTCTTCAATTTTCAATTACCTGGCCATGTAATGTATGTAGTGGACATGTAATTCATGAGTATTTTACGGTCTTGTAATTTGTCATGGAATCGTTTATTACGGGTGCGTAAGTAAGTATGTTAACAGTCGGCATACGAAGGTCAGTGTTTAAGATTATGTTGCTAACGTACCAAGGTTCTTTTGTAATTATCCTGAATTGTATTGTTCGAAAGATTTGAAGTTTGATTATGCCCGTATTTTTAGCTGTTTCAAATATCTGTGATTCGGAAGTCCAAATAGTTTTTAGAAAATAATTTAAAATTTGATAACAATTTATTATTTAATGGACTTATTAGTAAGAAATAATAATGAAAAATGAATAAAAAAATATTGATGTATCAATATTGAAAATACCGATATTTTGATTTTTAATAGAAACATAATTTTTTTTCTCCCCTTCCTCGCCTGGTCGGTTATACACAGTTTTTGTTGGGTCAATGTGTGTGAGATTAATTCCAGAGTTAAAAGTCCCCCAGGCACCGGGATTCGAACTAGTAATCTTCAGTTTATAAGGATTGCCGGGCAACGCATTAGAACACGCGTTAGCTCGCTCGTCGACCCCACCTCCTTTCTCTGTTTCATCTGATTAAATGTATCTAGTTGTTTGCAATAGCGTCATCATTTGAAAAGATAAAAGATAAATCTCCCAAGGATAAATTCCAATCTGCTTTCCAAAAGAAATCAATGTGACATTTTTTTGTAAAACTACAACGTTCTGGTTTTATTAAACAAAATATATTCAATATTTTAAAATGAAGTTGTTTTTAATTATTAAAAGTTATTATTCAATTTTAAAAAAGGTGCCCATGGCGAGGCTCTACTTAAAAAAAAGTAAATAGAAACTGACAGAAAAAAATAATAAACTACGCCGATTGTATATTACATATTACAGATCATTGCATAAAATACAAATAAACAGACTGTCGTCCATGTGGCTTCATTAGTCGAGTAAAACGAAATCAAGAAATTTTTAGCCACAATTTAATCAATTACAGAAACAATTAAGAATCAATACTACTGATGTTCGAGGGACATGTAAAATACAAGAAATTGCAAAGTATTTGTACAAGAGTAAGCTATGAAGCATATCAACATATTCAGCTCCAAACAAAACATAACTGGTAAACTATATATTTATTCAAAGAACTTGAAATATGAAAATCTGAATCGTAGGAGCAAGATGTCGGACGGCTTTGTCATAATATCCATTTTAAAGGAAATGAGGAATTAATTACAGTTAATATTTAAAAACCTGAGCTCAATGAAGAATCGAAGGGGAGGAGAAATAAGGAAGGCCTTGGACAATGCTATGGCCTATCGACTTCAACTTTAACTATCGATATATCATTTTTTATTGCATAACGAATATAAAAGTGGAATTACAATATCCGTAAGAAGCCTTCGAATAAAAATAAAAAAGCTTTCAGCACATAAAAAATTGTATATTTTTTATCTGTATTGTTTATTTTATTTATTGTTTATATCTAGTTTTGGAATAGTTTGTTCAATTTTGGATGAAATTAAAACCACACGACAGAAATCATGCAGATTAAATCACCTTTTATCATCCACACACCTTTCTACTTCTTCCTTTCTAAAGTTTTAATCAACAAAACTATAATACTTTATATTATGACACAACTTTGTTTTCAATGATTAACAAATCAAAAGATGAAAGGGTACAAACGTTTAAAAATGCAATATTGAAAAAAAAATAGCTAAAGCTAGGACTATGCAAAGGAAAAAAGGGTCAAAACTCCACCAGTAATTTAAAATACCTAAAGTTAAGGACTTCGTTACTGAAAGATGTACACAATTTTCGGAATCCTTAATTTAATCAACTTGAACTTTCTGTACCTCCTCAACGCTGGCAAAATTTGTTTCAAAATTAAGTTGCAGGTTTAGGTTTTAGTTTTTAAATTCAGTACAATAAAAAAAAAAAAAAAGGTGCCCCCATCACCCAATCATTACACGTAAATCAAGCATACTACCAGATGTAATAATGAGATATTAACTTCCTTTAAATGCAAACATGCAGAACCTTGAAATTCGAACACGAAAATTTTGAAGTCCAAATCTAACATTTCTATAATGAAATATTACTTAGACCGAAATTATCGATTTATTTTTCACTGTCTGGTATTGAATACACATATTCTTATCCGGCATTACAAGCGAATTAAGAACACTCACTTAACGCTCTGCATTTCCATGCAATTGTAGTTCCCTATAGAATGGAACTCATGATTTTTTTTTTCAGATTATAATAAAATTTGTCTTTGTTTATAATAAATAATATTGTATAATATCGTGGCATATGAATAGACGTTTTACATTCAAAGTGACAAGGATCCGAGGTTTTATATCCGCCATACATTTAAAATAAATAAATAAAAGGAGACGGATACGGATAACAGTAATAGGATATTTCAATATTACAAAATTATCTGAATTGAAATTATTGAACACAAATTATTGAACATCACTCTAAGAGTTCCATGGTATTTAAGTATATATATATATAGATATATACATTCGCTTATAATTTAAAGGGTTATTTCCGTAGTCTTTTATTATAAATTGAATATTTTTAACACCAAGTTTAAATATTTTCGTTTTGAAAATTCTCAAACATCGATTTCTTTACTGATTAAGGACATTTTCTCGGGACATGACATTTCTTTACATTCAAGGACAGTACTAGTAGTGACGGAGTAGCTCATTCACAATCTATATATAATAAATAAAAATAAACTAAACAGCATAATAATAATACTAAAAGTAAATTTATATAAATAAAAAGAAACTAAACTAATCAAAATAAAAACATATACGCTAATTAAGCAAGTAGTTCAGGTTATTTATGAACACATTTTTAAAATTTGATTTTTTTATATTAATATTTTATAAGAGTTCACTTTTTTTTCAATATTACAAATTTATTTTTAATGCATTATGATTATGTTCTTCCTTACTAATAATTGGTAAATATGATAAAAAAAAAGTTAATTATCCGTGAACCATTTTCTCCGTCATTACTCGAGGTACTTAAATAAATAAAAAATAGTTCCTAGACAATGTAATCGAAAGTCAATCAATTGGAAATGGAGTTTGCAAATTTGAATATAAATGGAACGGCCAGTGGACCTGAACTGAGAGAGAGGACAAGATGCGATTATTAAGCCAGTTTCTGAATTTTTAATTGTTAGACATCCTGGGCTGCTGATCTGGCAACTCCTCACAACTCTCGTCCTGTAAATAAAGTTGATAAAGTTGCAAACTGAGTTAGGGGCCCTTTTCCAATCTCTCAGCTTCTCCGCGGTTAGCCGGGGAGTTCAGCATCAAATTTCTCCCTAATGTTATTATTTACGCCAATATAGTCAAGGAATGATCTCTTATGAAAGCGTTTCATTATTTAAAAAAAAAAAATCCTTACTTCTTTCAAGACGTACACAATTAATATCTGCTTAAAGCTTATTCGGATCCGCGCTTCACAGATTTATGGGAGAGCTAGAACTATTAGCGTAAGAAAACTGTAAACTTTTCATATTTAATATTTAATAGTTGACCGTTGCATTATAAAGGAAGACGATATTTCGGGGTGGCGGTCATAAATAGTGGCAAAACTATTTTATTAAAAGCCAACGTTTCGACTCGACTTTGCAGGTCTTCTTCCGAGCTAGAACGGACAAGGTACAAAAAGATAGAGAATTGACATAATATTTAGACAAACAATTATAAACAATGTGAATAAGCTTATTAAAATTATAAACAGTAAGTGCATTAAAATATAAACAGAGTAAGCTAAGTGACAAGATCCTAAACTGAAGTAAATAGATGGTAACAATTGTTGTAGTGTAATATATAATATATGCAAATGTGGATATACTTCTACAGATCTACAGGAGAGATTGAAAGAAAAGGAAAAAGTATATAATATGAAATAATATAAATAAATAAAATCAGAGACTTATTAGAGACAAATCAGCAAATTCACCAATACCTGCCCTTACTCTGGTTTTCCAGTTCTAAGTGAAACTCCTAGCTGAACACGCCTGTAAGTCTCTGTTTTTATTTACTTATTGTTTTCTTCTTTTCTTTCTCCACATTCCTTTTTGTCTATTAGTGCATTTGATTCGCCGGGATGAAATCACCTTAATTATATTACCCGGATACAGTTCACGCAATAATCATATAAGCAAAAAATATTAAGTAACAAATAAAAATTGAGTAAATAAATTGCTACCTATAATGTATTACTAAAAAAAATATAATTGTTTAGAAAATATGATAAATAAATTATCATATTAGTAAACTGTGTATAGTACTTAGGTGCGAATGCATTTAAGAACATTTATTTTATTTTTAATTATTTACTTTTTATTTTTTGTTCTCCTCTTTTTTGCCTTTAAGACTGTACGGATTTTAAAATGAGTAAACTTAGCCCAATGGCTCTGTACAAACTAATATGAAATATGCATTCATATTTCTTACAAAAAATGCAAAGATAAATAAATCCTTATTACATAATAAATATAAATAGGTATATTGATTGAGTTCTACCAATGGGTAGTTTCTCTTCAAGTTGTACATGTCATGTTACCAATGTCACATTTACTTGTTGTATTTTTAATGTAAATTTCATTAAAAAAAAAAAAAATGGTATATTGATTGAGTTGGGAAGAAGAACTGGAGAAGGAGAGTTTTAAATATAGATAAGGGGATTGCGGGGCGAATCTTCAGGGGAGAATTACAAAAAGTGGTGGGCGGGTATTGAAGGAGTTTTATATGAATGAATTCGATTCGAGTGAAATTATTCCCGTACTATTTATACCTCAAACAATAGCATCCTGCAGTCAATTTTCTTCGTTATTTTGAACCAAAAACAGGTTAGAATTCAAGTCTTTTCTAAGGAGCCGAGAAATAGGAAGGAGCGAGAGAATCAGGCAAGGCATACCACCGTCTCCTCTCCTTACCACACAACCGCAGTATTTGATTATTCCTTCATAATCCGCTCCTCAATCCCCTGGAATTCGCTCCCAAAACCGCGTTACTTCCATACCATCAAATCTCTACTTTTCCATCTCCTTAAATAAATTCCAAGAAGATTATGATCACTTTTAAATACTTTAGTTGATGTAATTTAATTTGTATGTTCAGTGAACACCTTTGATTTGTTTTTCATATTATAACTTTTCTTATTGGAGGATTTAGGATATGTTTTTTACTTATTTACCACAAATCACTTTTTAATAAAAACATATGATATCTTTGTCGCTGTTTAAATACTTTTTATTAACTACCGTTACGTAGAGAAAATCTCATTTTTAAACTTAAAAAATAAGAGGTATGTGCTTTAGACCATACAATAGAAGTGAAAACATCAACAATGCGAGATTAATAATATGATATATAAATTATAAATAATATCTCATTACAGGGAGGATGAATTGCTGAACATTTCCCTCGCTTATAGCATGCATACCCGATTTTTAGATTCTAAGATATTGCAATCCATATCTTCCATAAAACTCTTTAGCATTTGGTTTTCGATACTATTTCTTTCTTTTTCGTCTCTCTAACACGGCGTTGCGTTAAGATACAATTTTGAATAATAGCCCATTACAAAGAAGGAGGCAGAGAGAGAGAGAGTTTTGTGAATGAGGCAATGAAGACTTTGATAGAGATCTAATGTTGTAATCGATTTGATTTTGTATATCTAATATTTGTATGAATTTAGCTAAATAGAAATTTTGCATTAAACATTTTATGTTCATTTTCTATTATATTTTAAAAAATATATGTAAGTATAATAGTTTAATCTTCGTTTAAAGTCCATGGGTGAGGTAGTTATGAATATTTAGTTACTATTAGCTGGTATTTGCATAAAAAACGGACAATTGTAAAGACTTTCATAAACGGTCATCTATATTTTGAAAGATGAGTATAACTAACTTTTCAAATCCTATTGATATCAAATTGATATAGAATTAATAAAAAACGTTTAAGACGAATGATGAAAAAAAAATTAACAAATTTCTTTCAAATTGAAGACCTAGAATAACATTTTTTCTCAAAACCCGCTCATTTAACATTATAATATAAATAAACAGTTCTTTTAAAAAATAAATAAATCTTTTTTTTTATAAGAAAAAGTTTTTATACTTTTAAGCAGGTTTTTTTTATATAAAATTAAATTAAGTCAAATCGTATAGTATAGAAATTATTATAAATTAACTGTACGAACAGAAATAATTTTAATTTAAATAGTTGCATAAAGAACGAATTAAGAGTATCTCACATGTAAAATTATGGAAAAATCTTCGAAAAAGTTTGAGGAACGCTTAAAAGAAGTTATGTATACTTAATTTTTCAAAATTACACGTAATTTCAAAAATAAAATTTAAATTAAAAAATAGACTAATACTATGCTCGTACTTATCTAACAAGTGTTGGTACTTTATCTGTACTTAATCTTTACAAGGGCAAATGTTTGTTTACAGTGTCAGGCTTAAAACCAGAGCCTTAAGAAATAGATTTTAAATTGGTTTAACAAAGTATACTTCCAACATTCATATCAAACTTGTATAATAATAATATATTGAAAAAGATTAACAGGATGAGTTAAAAAAAAATAAAAATAAACCGTAGTATTTTATTAGGTAATAAATGAATATAATATGCAACTCCACAACCTTCCATTATTCTTCGATACATTTATATATTAGTTTATATGTTTCCACATAAAATATATTATTTATGTGCATAATACTACTAAAAATCCAGTTTACTGATGAAAAGAGCACTGTCATAAAAATTTATGAGAAATTTCCATTTCCATTTTTCTTAAGATTTTAATCAAGTGATTGCAGTTTTATGGGCAATCCTTAAAAAGCCCAGAAATGGCGATTAAAGTTCCAAAGTGCCTCCATCATTTCCAATGGCAGCTACATCCTTAGCCTGATTACTAATACCTCTTAGTTGCCCTCAATATACTGCCAATCTTACTAACAGTTTCTTTCATGGCCTTATTATATTGCTTCGAAACAAGATGTTGTAATAAAATATTCAATATTTTATTTTTATAGCTAACTTATGGGGTACCCCCTGCCCGTCCAATGGGAGACCAACCCCCATTTTACATAGTATAAAACTATTCATTTAATTGTATTATTCGTTGCTCAACTTGTATAACTTTAATTTATATAAATTCTGTAGTTCAGATTGTATTTTTATATAAAATAAACCAAAGTTCGGACAAAATTTTAATTTATTTAAAAATCTATATCATACATTATTATCGTAATTATTTTGATTGCCAATTTGTAGCCATAATATATATATTCAACTTGTCCATAATTTAAGCCCAAAAATATTTAAGCCTTTTATTTATAATATTTTCATTGTTCGTTGTATTGTGCTTCCTCTTCTATTTCGTAATAATTATAATTATATCACAATATAATATAAATAATATTATATATAATGTAATAATTAATATATTGTATTCAAGGGAAAATGTCTTAATCGAAAAATAACTGATGTAACCTAGATAAAATCAATCTACCACCTCCAGATGAATAAATATCATTTCCCGTACAAATGTTTACTCGAAAACCTTCATTTTGTATTAGGAGAGTATTAAGTAATAGGAGCTCAACACATATGTAATTAAATGAACTGCTAGGAGAGCTCCTGTTACCTCTTATTCTCCAAATACTAAAATAAAATAAAATATACCATACACTAAAAACTTTTTTATATATTCAAGGGATACTTAGCTGTTATGTTTAATGCAATAATTTGTGATAACATGAATGAAGGTTTCTAGACATGGACAAATTGATGTTTTAATTATAATAATTACTTTACTTCGGTCATTTATTTCTAATGCGAACTGCAATTATGACTGAAAATTTTTCATGAAACAATGTAAAATGTATTTTCTATACCAATTGTATTGTCAATAAGAAAAGCAATATTTTCTTATTCTACTTTTATGTTCTGATCTACAAACGACTCACTTGGAATCCTGATACCAGACTGAAACTACTAAAAACCGCCCGACGTTTTAGACTACTTCTAGCACTTACTTGACAAACGCTCTAAACTTCCAGATATTTACAAAAAACTTATTTATATGACATTAATAAGACTTGTCCAAAGATGTTTGGACTTAGGAATCGAGCTTTTGGGCTCTATCCAATTTTCTCTCCTATCCAATCTTCACAATCCAAAATCCTTCGTAAAATCCTCAATGGTCCTTACTTTGTCACAAATATAATCATCCATAACGACCTTAATGTACTATGTTTCAGATTTAGCTCAATCCAATTAGTCAAATCCAAACCTATCCATAATAAATTTCTGAACCATCCCAATCCTCTTGTTTCTAACCTTGCTTCCTCTTCTATTCCTGATAAACCTCCGAGGGGTTTGAAAAGAAGATGGCCAAGGGACCTTTTAGGGCTATAATTGGAATGCTACAAATGGGTATTTTCTCTTCATGTTGTACATGTCATGTTACCATTGACATATTTACTTATATTTTTCATGTAATACTGTTATAAATTTCAATAAATATGTTTAAAATATTCCGTACGGATTCTCAAAAATAAAATAAAATAAATATAAAAAGTGATGCACATTCTTATACAAGTTTTTTCAGACTTTGATTTCATACAAGGCAAGAGGATGTACGTTGCGCATTTCCGGTGTTTTGGAAGCATACATTATACATTATACATTCCAATCACATCTTCTACAACCTGCCAAAAAGTTAATATACATAAAAATAAAAACGACAGGAAAAAAGCTTATAAAATACTTATGACATTTCTAAGAAATAAGAGAATTGTTTTTACCTGCATTGAATGCAGATTTCATCTTACAGTATTCATACGAGACAGAAATGTCTTTAGAACTTTGATTCCTTGGAAGTGATCTAGTTTACTATTAGCAATTTAAAATTATAATAATTATACATTATTATTTTAAAGTTCAATATAGACTCCTTTTTCGGTTGTATTATTAATTTATCATTACTATTAATTTATTTTAGAAAACCATAAGGGTTTTATTTATGTGTGATAGTTATGAGTGTGAGTTAACTGAGATATTTAAACATAAATTAAAATTTGTATGTGTATTATTGTATTGTATTATCATTATATATGTTTTTAGCTCTTCTTTTCCTCTTTCATTTTTTCCTCTTCTATTCTGTATCTAATTTTAGCAGTTTCCGCTAGTGGTATCATGATTTAGATGTTACGTATGATATATAAATTATTCATACACTAATAATATGGTTATTTCACGTATTCTTTCATGTTTTATATATATACATATATATATATATATATATATATATATATATATATATATATATATAATATATATATATATATATATATATATATATATATATATATGTTTCTTAAAATTGAATTATATTTCATGAAGAGTAGACAAATTTTAATAATTGCCGACACACAGGTGGTGGTTCTTGCCGCTCAAATGAAGTTTTCGGCCTTAAATTTGTTGAGATGGTAATAAAGATAATCCTTGGCCTATTCCATAAGAAAGTTCGATGAATTTCAGAATTCTAATGAGATACGTAAATGTCTACAGAAAAGTACACTAGGCTATTCCAATCCTGTAACAAATACTCAACCTATAGAAAAGTCTTATTAAGAAGAAGAGAGGAAATAGTAATGAAAATATTGTAGGATGGGAACAAGACAGTCGGAGGAATATTCTTAAAGATGAGGAATTCTGAAGGAGACCCAAGAAGCAACAGTCTGTTAGAGGAGAGCTCCAGTTGAAAGTTTCCAAAGGAGGCAGTCTAGAAGAAACCTCGAGATGGCGGCAGTACCAAGGAGCAGGAAGGAGTATCTGAAGACTACAATATTCTCTACAAACAGCTAAGTGATAATATCGATTCAAAATAAAATCTGTTGCTAATCTATAAAGTAATAGAGTGATTATTCATGGGCCATATTAACGAAATGAAGTAAAAAATTATTTTATTCTGGGGCTAAATTCTCTTAAGATTAGTCTGGTTTGACAGAATACTAAGAGGTCATTTCAATGTTAATTTCAGTTGCTATCGCAATCGTACCTGAACAATAATAGTGTTTAGGGAACACATCAAACTTCATATTTTGAATTAAATCAAGTAAGCACAACACAGCTGTCATGCTGCATATATACCTCAGTCATTGTTGTGACGCCATTGTTGAAGCGTAGACGCTCACGTAGCGTGAGAGATTGACAAGACTGGCCAGTTAGAAAATTCTTTATTCCACTGATTTGATGAAAATGGAGTAAAAAATTACAGCGGCCGGCAAGGGGCCAAGAAAGGAAGAGAGGAAGAGAGGGAAGATGAACAAGAAGACTGGCACAACAAGAAAAGAAAAAATGCAAGTATCCCAACCCACCTATATTTAACCTCCTTATAAAATACATGTAATAAAATATAGCAATCAATTTTACTCATTCACTTCTTTAATCCATTAACTCCTCTAATCTTAGTCCACAGCAATAACTTTTCACCAGCTCTTAAAGCAGAATTATTATGAAAATATCCCTGACAGTCTTAGAAGGGATTGGCATAGTAAATTAAACATTTAGTAAACAGTTTAACACTAGAACATTTTATATGGTTTATAAAATATATACAAAGAAAAATAAAATAAATAAATCAAACTTGTCGATAGTTAGTGAGCAGTTGTAATTACAGAATCCAATAAGTATTACATAGCCACGGAATCAGAGTTATTTGAAGGAATTTAAGGTTGAGGATTGCCGTATGGTGATAGATAAAAAATTTGCTAAAGGATGTAGGACAATTATGGATGTTCGGATTGTCTGGGAAATATGGTTAAGGTTTTTCAGGATATACAGGCCACCATTTAGATATATAGATTCCAAAGTCCTTCGAACAATAGTCAATGCTCCATACTACGTCTCAAATAAAACCCTACATTCATGATCTCACATCCCATTTCCCCTTGACCTGATTCCATCCAGATTCTTGAACTTCCATCACCATCCTAATCCCTAGCACAATCCCTCTCCAGCTCCAACCATCTGCATAATCCCCACGAAGTTTGAAACGGCAATGGTCCTGAGATCTTTTGTAAATACACTATTGGAGTTCTGGAAGCGGTCAGCTTCTCCACTCAAGACCTAATTGTATGTGGATTTATTTAGCGCTCTCACGCAGTCTCCACTGACTTTCAAACAGTGATGCAGCTGGGATGTCTTTAAGCCCTGCTCTGCCTTTCACGTAAGACGGGCAAGACATATTTTGCCCAGACTGAATATACATATTGTATATCGGAATGAATTTGCTACAACTATTTTTTTTTCTTAAGTAGTAAATATTCAGGACGCAGTCGTTATAAAATTGTTATTAGTGCCGACGTTAAGTACTTGAATTCCTGAGTGATCGAAACACGCCGTGATGATGACCCACATGTTCGGTTTGAAACGTCGGCACTAATAAAAACTTTATAATGACTACATCCTGAATATTTATCACCCATGTACAAATTAATATATTGTAATATATTGTAGAACAGTCGACCAACTAAATTTTTTTTCTTTTTATTATCCTTTTAATGTGTTTTTTTTTTTGCAAATATTTTATATTTTTGTTATTCTTTTATCGTATATATTTTTTCTTACATGTTTTCTTGTTATATTTTTTTCTTAATTTGTACATAATAGTACATAATATACACATAGAGCCTTAATACTCAATGCACGTGATTATGGCAGATTGTATCATTATTCTTCCAATAAATATATATATATATATATATATATATATATATATATATATATATATATATATATATATATATATATATGGTAATTGGTAATACGACACCCTTAGAAAGCATATCTGATATGAACTATAAATCAATCTGGTATAATACAACAGTCATATATCGTAATATCAGGTATCTAGTTTTGGAAAGAGATCAGTTATTTTTTGGAGCCGATATAAATATGTAATTTCAAAGAAAGTAGACAGATGATTCCTAATACAATATGATTGAAGAAAAGTCCCTTTCCAAGGTTGTAATATATATATATATATAGTGTTAATACATTAGATATACGTAAACTTCGTTTCTGGAACCTGCAACCTATACTAAGTTACCTAACCTACATAATACCTGATATAAGTTCTATGGCTATGTCCATGAAACCTGTCTTATGCCTCACTGTTCAACAGTACAATGTTTTGATCAGCTTGCAACGCCAATGAAATAGCGATAATTTCATTATCAAAATATTTGGTTCAACTGGTTTCGAAATCGCAAATATAGATGAGTACGTGCCTGGCATTCCTTTGTACACTGCTAGTTCAGCAGGACCATCGGTGCACACATGAGTTCACAGATAACGTTCACTTATTGTTTGTACAGAGCCAATTAGATCTTTATTGTTTTTATTATTAGTTGGAATATTCCTCTCTTCGTGAGCATTTAAATATTTCAAAATAAATGTTAGCAATGCGAGGCCTTGAACCGGATGAGCCATTCCCGATAGCGGGGTTATCGGCCGGTGTCATCCGCCAATCCGAGCTGTCCTTTGCTAAATTTAGTAGTTCCTTCGGGGAATATCCTATCTTAAGATAAGCCTAATGAAATGCTACATTTAAAATTCAGATAAAAAGGATCACTAGGGCCAATCATCTTGTCAATTCGAAATAGTTATTTTGATCTTTGCCGAGATCCTAGTAAAATATTACAGTTTCCATATTCGAATCGTTTGTTAGAATCTCCCGTTAGGTCAACTTCGGTTTCGTTATAAGAAAAAATTGGGTAAAAAAAACTTATCAAATTTTGATTTATTTTACTGTTTTGCTGGACTTTCAGACCTTAGACCGCGTGATCTACATATGCTTATTTATCGTGGACTTTTTTTTTTTTGGAATCATCCACCACCATGTGCATGGGAGCGGATAGGGGGAGAGTTTGCTCGCGGGGGGGGGGGAGGCATACGTGTGTTACAGCATTTTTTATATTATTATTTATTGAACACGTCCACTGTACTTTATGAATTTTTTTATGTATTAGGTTAGAAAGAGAGAGGAGAGAATGTGAGTGGGAACATGTATGGGGGGAGAGAAGGAAGAGAAAGGGTACAGAATGATAATAAATGAATGAAAGAAATAGTAAAAATTATAAAAAAAAAAAAATAAAAAAAAGGAAAAAAAAAATAATATATATATATACGTATAAAATATTGTATACTATGCTCATACATATTGTTAATCCTATAATTGTATAATAATTTTAAATAATGTCTGTAGTGATTAATAAGTATGCTGTGTTGTTAGCAACCCAATGTAATTGGGCAGCACCATTTTATTTTATTTTATGATAATAAAGTGATTCTCTCTCTCTTTGATGTATGTTCCTCTGATGTTTTGGAGGGTGAACCAGTTATGGACAGGGGCCCAGTGATGGACAGATTTGTCTTAATAATAATTAAATTATAAGCTTCCTTGTTGATTTAAAAGTTTTTTTTAGATTGACTGAAGAACAATCTGATTGACTGTATGAACAATGTTTCCAAAAGAAAATTTTATAATGCCTATCGTTGTTGTTTCTAAGTGCTCTTGAGATCAGTGTGTTTCATAAATTTCTACTAACAGTTTTTCTAAGAATAAGTTGAACATTTAAGTTATCTTCATAGTTACATAAAGATTTTAGAATTTTTGTGAGATATGTCTATAACTGGTACCGATCCCCTGTCCATTACTAGAACAATTGAATTTCGGGATGTCCATCACTGGTGCAAAAAGATGTTTTTTTAAATAGAGATTATATCTGCGTAACTGAATTTGTTTTAAATTTTAAAGTAATAATCAGAAAAAGGAGACCCTAGAGATTATAAATGTCCAACGGAAAAATTTATAAATATAATAATTATAGCGGCATAAGCCAAAAATAACTAAAATTTTCATAGCTAAGTAGTGGTACGTTTACCCTACTTACCGATTTAAAGTTCTGAAATATTTTGAATGAAATATTAATAATTTACGCAAGTGGATCTTTTTGGCTGTTCCATATATCTGTATGATCCGTAGGACCAAATAGGATTAAATAGATACATGTTAGTGTTCAATTTCTTTTTTAGTTTCAATTTCAAACGTTTTGAAAGAATTGAGT
Source organism: Nezara viridula (assembly GCA_928085145.1). NCBI lineage: Eukaryota > Metazoa > Arthropoda > Insecta > Hemiptera > Pentatomidae > Nezara > Nezara viridula. The sequence goes on along the minus strand of OV725080.1, from coordinate 146,245,564 downwards.
ATATAAGTCGTCGGCTGGCTATACTATATTAAATGTGCCCATTTTTTTTATTATTTTACTTTATTTAAAACTGCACCTAAGTGGTTCTGGAAGACATGTTAAAAACAAGTGGGTAACTGCAAGAACAATAATGCTTGTAGGGATTAGTCTTAATATTTTTTTCTTGGCAAGTGCTTATAGTCCGTGGTACAGACCCCGTTTTATCAAATTATTAACATCCAACAGAAACTTCATAAAGAGCTTCATCGTAATTTACAACTATTTTATTTACGAAAATTCTCGGAATTGAGGATTTTTCAATCTGGCGATCGGCAAATTTTGTCTATTTGAGCGTGTGTTGTCCCATTAGAGTTCCTGTTCTACAAATGTATATATTTCCTACGAATAGTAATTTGTATCTATATCATAGCGATTAAAGATTTATTTTCAAGTTGTTCCAGGAATCTACTTCAGAGCACTTGCGTATCCACGGAGAAGTTTTCGGACTGAAACCTCCCAAAGTAGAAAAGATATTTGAGCTAAATACTGAAACAACCACAGTGAGTTATCTTTTTAAATACAAGCAATACATATATCTCAGCTACTAAATATAAGTATATCAAAAATATAATAGTCCGTGGTATAGACCCTTTTTATCAAATTAACATTCGTCTGTAACTTCATGATCAGCGTACTACTATTAAAAATACTAATAAAAACTCGTAAATACCATTTGTTTTCCACTTGAATCGTATGATAATTTGAGCCCAAAATCGAGAAAAAAGGTGGTCTTCAAAAATACTGGACCGTTTGGCGTGATCTACATCCCCAACATGTCAAAATAACGAGGTTATATAGGCTATTTTTTTTTTCTCGATTTTGTTATCAAATTTTCTTGCTATTCAAGTGGCAAGCAAATGGGAATTTACGAGTTTTATTAGTAGTACGCTAAATATGCTTATATTTATTAGCTGAAGTGTATTGATTGTGTTTAAAAAGATAACACATTGTGGTTGTTTCAGTATTTAGCTCAAATATTACTACTGAAAAAAATATCTTTTCTACTTTGAGAGGTTTCAGTCCGAATGCTCCTCCATGGATACGCAAGTGCTTTGAAGTAATTTCTGGATGAATTAACTGAAGTAGATTCATGGAACAACCTGAAAATAAATCTTTAATCGCTATGATATAGATACAGATTTTAGTAGGAAATATGTATATTTATAGAATAGAACTATAACGTGGACAACACATGCTCCATTTAAATGTGTAACGTCATGCTTGAACAACAATTTAAGCTACTGGGTTAAACTTTATTACCTCAGGTTCAACCGGTAACATACAATTCTTCAACTTTTATTCCCAGTTCAACTTTAACTTCTTTGAAACAAAAAAAAATCATTTGACTTAAAAAAATTCACTTGTTTTTTAACTTATTCACTTATTTTCTATCAAATTAGAAAGTTTAAATTTTATAGAATCCTATTCTACCTATCTGATTTATTTATTGTTCGTCAGTAATACATGTATCCAGTTTAATGATAAATTATTAATATTTAGATTGCATACATGTCGCATATTATTAGATGACGTGGTCTCAGTAATGATAATCTATATTCCAATTACCATGACTATCTCATTGGTGTGTAGCACTGCAATAATCATCCAATGGGAGCCCTTCGTCGTTAATGGTAGAGGCAATGAGAATTACCAATAGTTAATGTTATTAATATATATATATATATATATAAAGATATTTATATATTTATTTATTTATATATTTATATGCTCTTTAAAAATGAATGATACATTCATTATATGATTGTATCGTATTTATATAAAATAACTTTTACTTAAGATGTTATCACATGCTATTGTACAGTTTCTATATTCTTAATTATAATAATGTATTAAAAAAAAAAAGTAGTGCATTAATTAAATATTGGTTTGTTTTTGTTTAATGACGTAAAACTGCACTGTTCATCAACGCCATTTTTTAACTTTTTATTTGTTTATTAATTCATTTTATAAACATATGTATACTAATATCTCATGTTTTATTTATTAGTTTCATTTAATATTATATTTTTGTTAACACATTTAACATATTCGGATTTTATAAATTATAGGACTAATTTTATGGTTTTATTGTCATCTTTAAGAATTGTTTCTCATTCGGGTTTTAATCCCAGACTATTTAGGTATGAGATAATATATGGGCATTCTTGAAAAATATTATGATACTATTTCTAGGTTGACATTTCGGTTGCGCTTCCTTTGTGATGAGGTAGAAGTGGGTAAGACTAGTTTGTCCTATTCTCAGTCGGTTTAGTATTATTTCCTCTCTGCGACACTTGCGGAGCCCCTGGGATTTACATGTCTTTTTATTATTTTAATCTAATAAATATTGATTCTTTCAACTTCTGATTAAATAATTTTGTTTTCTTTGAAATATAATTTTCTCCTTACTGATAAAAGGACGTTTTCTGAATAAACGTTACGTTTTAACAAGGAATACATCAAACGCTGTTGGTGGAACACACGTGTGAAATGCACGTGTATTAATGGCTGTCTGAGTGGAAATGACATTCCTACTCTTTTCCTTTAAAAGAATTTTCAATTTTTTTTTAATCAATCTCAAATATTATTCTGATACTCAAGCACATATTTTATTTATTTATTTAGAAATATAATATTCTGTCTTGAGAACAATAATCATAATGATAAATGGACACATTCACACCATATATACGAAAAATATAAAATTAACAAAAGTAAAATAATAACTAAATAATAATAAATAAAAAGTATGTACAATAAAAAAATAAAATAACCTAAATATAAGTAAATTAAAAACATAAAAACACAGTCATACCTATATACAATATATAAAATCAGGCAGGGAACCCAAATACTAAAACTTATTTTCTCAGTTTTAATCAAGTTTTAATAAAATGGAATTATTTGTATTGGTAGGTTCGCGAAGTTTTTAATAATAATATTATTACTATATTTAATAATATTATTTATATTATTGACTATAGCTTATATTATTTATTAATTCTAGTAATTGGCTTGTATTTATCAAAAAAGTTTTTAAAATGTTTCTTTAAGTAATTTTTGATTTATATTGTTTTATCATATATTTTACATAAACAATTATTCTTCGATAAATAAATAATTTAACTTCTAGAATGTCAGAATTCGAATTTATATTCACTAATTTAATTTTTCTTAAAAACCATTATAATAATTTGCTCTACCAAATTATTTTTCAATCAAACTTACTCTTCAATTTCTTCCTTATATTCACGATATAAACGCTGTGGAAAATCTTAAGATTATAAAGATGTTTACATATTCATATTTATATTTTTTTTATTGGTTAATCAAAATCTAAAAAAAAAAAACAATTTCTTGTTACATTTTTAGTCAGTTGCGTTTATGACTAACTATACATTTTTAATTCTTATGTGTTTATAACTGTTTAATAGGTCTATTTATTGTTGGTTTATATATTTATTTCAGTTTTTGTTTCAGGTACGTAGAGCTTTGTTTTGACAAGGAATCAGTAAGTTCAACTTTTGCTTAAAACAAATTATTATTAGTAAGTACAAGCCATGAGTTATTTACCAATAATATATTTATAAAAACTAATACATTTTTTTATTATTTAAAATTCAATAAATTTGATTGTATTTTGCGTTTTTTTTAACATTTTTATTTTTTTATTTAACGTTAACAGATAATAATTAATTGTAATTAATTAATGATAAGGACATTTTATTTAATTAATAAATTCCTTAACTTTGTGTATCGTATTTATCTTTAATAATTAATATTGAATACTTAATAGTTGACCGTTGTATTATTAAAAAAGGAGATTGTCCGGGGTGGCGGTCATAAATATACTAAATAGTGGCAAAAATAATTTATAAGAAGCCAATGTTTCGACTCGACTTTGCAGGTCTTCTTCAGGAAGGTATGTTCAGCAAGGAGTGTCACTTAGAACTGAGTTCTAGAATTGAGTTCTAAGTGAAACTCTTCGCTGAACACACCTCCCTGAAGAAGACCTGCTAAGTCGGGTCGAAATGTTGACTTTTAATAAAATAGTTATGCCACTATTTAGTATATTTACGACCGCCTCTCCGAACCATCTCCCGTTATCATTAATAGTTTACTGATAACTTATGTTCACAGTGGACAGGAAATTAGTAAGCAATATTTTCAGTACCATAATCTTGGTTTTACAAACAATTAGTTCTTAAATAAGAACCTGCTATAACGTTATATTATACTGAAATCTAATTTAACAGATCTACGAGATCTGGACAAAGACCAAAATGTGACCAGCCCCTTATAAAGGAGTATAGAAAGTTTGGAGCGATCTTGAATCAGATTAATAACGCTTGGAGGGTAAAAATAAATAAATAACTGCTGACAGAAACTGGTTAATAAATATGTCTTGATATGAAGGTAAGGAGATTAAGATGGGTAGAGCATGTAGCTCGGAGAAATCCATCATGAAGCTTTACTTAACAATGAATTCCAAAATAGAAGGCAAAAGACCACGTGGAAGGGCAAAATCATATTGATAACTCAAATAAACAAAGATTCAGGAGAGCTTTATTAAGAAAACTGGAAAGATATAGCCTAAGATAGGCAGAGATGGAGCAGGCTTAAGGCTGCAAAATAGAAAAGAAAAAAATCGATTCACACATATTTAGCTAAACTCAATAAAATGACCTAGACGTTTGAAACTAACTGATTTCAGTATTTTTTTTTTTTTAATTTTGTATTATGAAGGGAAAGATTTAATATGAAGGGAAAGGCACACACGGAGAAGGCGGCAGATAGAAAACAAAAAGTTAAATTAAAACAATAATTTATAATATGATTTAGAAAACATTTGTAGTTAGGAATTACCTATATAAATAAAACATCGCTAATATTCTTTTCATCGATCACAAATTTAAAAAAAAATTATGATGTTCTCCTTAGAATATTCAACATAGACATCTCATTTTAAAGCATAATCATGAATCACGTAGGTATGTACTATACGAGTTGTTTCCTAACTTACTTAAGATTCAGTAAAAATATTTAAATATATGAATAAAATAATAAATAACTGTTCATTTTTGACGTAAAAATTGAATGAAAATTCTATGAAAATAAAGTAATTAACAGAACGTTAATATTGTCTCAAGATTCTAATTTTCTGAGAATTTTCTTATAAGTTTTATTAGTTTGAATATATGAAAAATTAGCTATCTGTTTTCGTGTTTTATCAGAGCTGTATATTACGAAAGTGCTGTTTCATTTGTTCAGATAGTAACGTTCTCGTTTAAAAGGTCATGTAATTGTCAGTTAAAAAACTGAGTCCAGTGCATTCTCTAGTCTTCAACCAGTTGGATATCTGTCAGTCGAAATTGAATTAAGGTGGGTTCAGAATTATATTTTGTAAAATTTAGGATATTTAAATTTCATAATAAATTTATTAAATAAAAATAAGTGGCTGAAAATGTGCGCTAAAAATTAAATACGTACATATTTATGTAAGTTCTAATATAAATACGAAAGTGGTCAGAATAATTCAGATTTACTATATTCCGTCTTATCAGTCTGATAGGAAGTGTTGCATGAAACTATTTTTTTTTTTTTTTTTTTAGTAAGTATTATTTAGTAGATACATTTTATTATTCTATATTGTATTGATATTCATTTCTGTGCTGCAAAACAGCTTGCAAATCTGTTTTCGAATTTTTTTTGTTATATTTACATGATAATGGCCTTGATTTAAATTTTGTATCATTGGTGACACATGACGTCATTGGGTCAATTTATTTTAAAGATGTTTGGAAAATATTTATTCTTTTTTTTCGAGCATTATATATTAATATTTAAACCTGAACATCGAAAAGAGATATTTCACAAATACAAAAAAAAATTATAGACAAACCAAAAACAAATTAAAAATGCTTACAACTAAAGCTAACACACTGAATATTACTTAAAAATTAGATTATTTATAAACGAAATACCTGAAGAGTATATATCGACCAATTTAAATGATTTTGCATATTTGCATATGGTTTAAAATATCTCAGAAACTAAAAATCGGGCCTGCATACTGTATTGCGAGAAAACCGTTCATAATTTCTTCCTCTGTGTAATAAGCTATTATTCTAAATTTTATACTGACGCGACGCCGTGTTAGGGAGGCGAAAAAGCAAAAGAAGTATCGAAAACCAAATGAAAACGAGGTTAGTTGAATTATATGGATTAAAATATTTCAGATACTAAAAATCGGACATGTATACAGTAAGCGAGGGAAACGTTCAGCATTTGACCCACTTTATAATGATGTATTATTTGTAATTTATATTTCATATTATTAAACTCGCCTTGTTACTGTTTTTATTCCTGTCGTCTGATATATAAATGTAATATATATAAAGCGCACACATTAGTTTTTTTTTATTATATCATTGTAATGATTAGTTTTTGTTTATAATATGAATTGATATAATTTTTATAGGTTTCCAAAATAAAATTTTATTTTCTTAATTATTTTTTAATTCAGCAATTTAACTCATTTTTCTTTTGCTAAAAACGTGTCACTATCACTAGTTTCTACAAATAACATCTTGTTTTATTTAGTGATAAATGTTCAAATGTTCAAATCTCTCCTCTTCAGACATCTACTCCATTCCCAATCCGATTGATCACGAAATGCACTTAAAAACCTAAGCCGTAAAAACCTCAAAGTAAGCCCAGATACTCTGATTATTTTGTAATTCATCGATATTTCGTTCACTTAATTAATTTCTTTGTATATTTTATATTTATATCTTTTCATCATTTATAACTTTATTGTACTCCGAATCAACCTGTAAATATTAAATAGTATTTCATGGACACAACAAAATATTGATATATATTCTGTATTTGTGACTTGTTCTAAAGGGACACTAGTCCCAGAATAATACAATTATTTTCATTTAATTAAAATAAATTTTATGGCTATAATATATTGAGTTTTATTTCGCCTTGTAAAACCGAAATACTTAATTGCCAACCCAATAGTTCTCTCTCTGTTCAGTAGTAGCTTTTTAAGAGACTAGCCATTGGTAACATTTCGAAAATTATTTTTGTGGTTTATTTTTTTTTAATATATGAATTATTATAAAAATACTTTTAAAAATCTTCTCCGTTATGAAAAGTAGCGGATCGGAAGCCATGCAGCTTGCCTAAATATGGTTGGAGATATTAAACTTCATCTCTATGATTAATTATGACTTATCATTGCCATACTCGACTCTCCCATAAGAGGGCCAATAGAAACCCAAGGCGATCATAAATCGTGGAAGAAAGTTGGTAGTATATAATTGGACGTGTCTTGCCGGAGTTGCTATGAAACTCCGGGACGTATACAAGGGCATTTTACTGCTTGCGTGAACATATACGGCCGCTCAGAGATCCTCGCCGAGCAAGTTTCCTTATAAGACGTCCAGAGTTCGATTCCCTCAAGATTTTTTTTTAAGTGTTTTTTTTTAAGCCTAATTCCGTCATCTCAACGGGACTAGGCTTTTTCTGCCGTGGCTCTTTATTATGTTTATCAGTTCGCGAATTAAAGAAAGCAGGATTTGGAAGTGTTCGCAATAATTTGACTTTATAATTCAAGCTGATTAATCGCGATATTATAATTAGTGTCAATTAAGAATATTAATTTGATTTGTAAATTTGTTGATAATTTATATCCTTAATCATCTGGCAAAAACAGTAGCCAGTTGTGTCGGTAAATTTTTATTTGAATTTTCAAAGAACTTCAGAACTTGTGTTACCCAAATGCGAGATCGAAACAAGTCTTGCTCTTGCAAACTCAGTCTTGGTCATGGTCTTGGTCTTGCACAAGAATCTTGCAATTACTTATTAGCTTATTACTATAGAGATATTACTGTAATTTTTTAGATAAGAGAAACCTAAGCCCGAATGAAAAATTAGAGGAGTTAAATGCAAAAGTATATTGGTTATACCAATTATTAACACATAGTAACTAAAATTGACGATTATTAGTAACTATTTTGCCTTAATTTTTATTTGAAAAATCGTTTTTTTTTTTTACCAGTCCTCGTCTGGGTCTTGCAACAGTTAGGCGGCCTTAGTCTTGGTCTTGCAAAGTGCATGAAAAGGATCGAACGATGAACATTTCTCTCGCTTACAGTATGAAGGTCCAATTTTTAGCTTCTGTGATGTTTCTATCCATATTTTCCATACAACCCTTTAAATTGAGTTTTATTGTATCTCAATATTTTTTAATTATTTTGAATTTTCCAGTTGATAAATAAATTTTCTACATCAAAACAGATCAAACAATATTTACCCGTTGCCTATTTTATTTATTCTTTCAAGCATTTGATCCACCTCCATTTTTTACATCATTCTACTATCTGATTTTAGGTTATTGAGATATTTTTCAGTTTCGCCATTGATATGACTGATGATAGAACTGAATGGAGCCCCACTTTTCTGTAACTTTACTAATCCATGTATTCTAAGTATATTGTAGTTAGGGTTAATTAGTTTGATTTCGTTTAGTAAGAAATTTTTAAAGTTAATCACAAAGTACTATTACATAAAATATAGACATCAAAGTAAGGTCAATCTAAAAATGTCCTTAATGATTTATAATTTACTTATTTAAATTAGTGATATTTACTAGTTCATGATGTACCCAACGAATGTATAATATTTATGTGGAAATGCCTAAGAATTTCTCCTATTATTATCATTAATATTATTTCTCTTCTTATTTTTTATGTATTGTTAATACTGTTGTCAAAATAAAATTTCAATGTTGTAATAATATTAGCATTTGTATTTAATATTATCATTTGGTTTTGGCCACTATCTTTTTACCTCTCCTACTCCCTAACAGTGTTGGGTTAAGATACAATTTTGAATAATAACTTATAGCAAAGAGGATGAAATGCTGAACAGTTTCCTCGCAATACAGTATGCAGGCCCAATTTTTAGTTTCTGAGATATTTTAATCCATATGTAAAAACATTTAAATTAGTCGACTACAGCCGACTTTACCCGAGCGTTAAAATCTGACGGGTTAATCTAATTCACTCTCCACAAAAAGCGCGAAACGCGTCTAGAGAAGTTTTCATTTCTCTCTACAAAAAAACTACCACTACAACCTATAAAGGATCTTGTATTGGGTTCAATTCTCGGCAAGAAAGTACAGTTAGGTTTATCCAATTAATTAATTAACGTTACCCACTTTATACAGGCTAAGTGTGCCTACAACAGTTTCTCCTTTCCCCCGTCGATCCTTGGCTGACGTATCAAAATAAATTATTAACTACCACAGCCAGGTTCGAATCCGAGTACAATGCCTTCCTAATTAGATACAATGCCCACTCCCTTTCTCTTACCTAAAATAGCCTAAAATTTTCAATTTATCAGATCTAAAGCGTGATCACTTCTAAGCACTGATCGATGACGAAAAATATTCATTTAGTCGTTAAAAATTAAATACTGAGTGTCAAGTAAAATAAAAAAAAATCATTTTTAACCTTATTAAGAGGGTGCCCTCAATAAAAATATTTTTAAAATGATTACCAATATTAATTAATACTTAATTAAACTAACAAGACATTTATTAATAAAAACACTCGAATAGCCAGTCCAACGGCTATCTTTGCAGTACTGAAGAATAAAAAAAATTATTATACAGTTGGTAATAAAATTTATTATGACGAAATTATTAACGATCGAGAATATTGCGATATAAAACCGCATCTAAACTTCACAAGTCGTTAATAGCTAACGATCTGAATACGGTCTTCTGTTAAGGTCCGGTACTCAAGATTCAGGTTTATATTATTTGTTTCTTATTGTGGCAAACAATGACATTTATAATGCCACAATTCATAAACAAAAAGTTTATATAGCTTTAAAAATAAAAAGGTGTGTAGAGAAACGAGATGGTTCGGGGTGAGGGTCATAAATAGACTAAAATAGTGGTAAAACTATTTTATTAAAGCCAACGTTTCGACCTGACTTTGCAGGTCTTCTTCAGGGTTGAGTTTTAAGTGCAACTCCTTGCTGAACTCACCTCCCTGAAGAAGAATTGCAAAGTCGGGTCGAAACGTTGGCTTTTAATAAAATTTTAGTCTATTTATGACCACCACCTCGAACAATCAACTCCTTCCTCTATAATACAACGGTCAACCATTAAGTAATCAAAAGAATGTGTGTTCGTATTTAAGTGTTGGTCTGGAAATGGGTCATAGGATTTCTTTTCTGAATTTCTTCGAAAAGAAAATATTCATAATAAATTTTCCCAGTTTAGTCACTTCGCACATCTATTTCCACATTGGTGAAAAATATACCATGATACGTAAATATCTAGTTTGGAAGAGGAAAAAAAGAAACTTCCTTTTTTTTTTTCAATCTAAGCCTTATTTGAGCACATTTTAATCTATTTTTTGAATAATTTAATAAAGTGTAGCTTTCTATTAAATATATTTTGACTTCTCTAAATTGTCGTATCGTCCTAAAGGGTTTTTCATTTAGAAATCAATTTATTCAAAAGCATTTTAATCAAACATGGTCTGTTGGTCCATTTACCGATTGAGTTTGTGTTTCATTTGGTCAAATTGAACAGCTTTAATTTTTTTTTTCATGTTTTAATCAAATATAATTATGAATTTCATTTTAGCCACTCTCTAGCAATGAGAACGTTTCTTTTCCTTTTTGTGCCGAGCTTTTATTAAATTTTAAAAAATGTCAATAAAATGGAAAAATTTAATTTAAATCCATTACCTACAACGATAAATCATATTGCAATTAATTAACTTAATCATTTAAGTGATACAGAGGTAGAATATTTAAATTCTATATATATGTACATAAAATTCAATTACAAAATATGTACATATGAAACATTTTATTACTTCTTAAATGTATTTAATAATTAAATTAATTAACTCTACACATAGTGGTTTTTTATTTGTAAAGAACTTCCAACTTTACAAATGACCAAGAAATCTAATTTTGAAGAGACTTATATATCAATTGTGATATCAAATCTCATTCTTAAAAAGTCAACAAAAATCGAATATTTCTGACACAGATGATTCAACTATTAATGATGATTTTATTTCATGAACCAACTTGAATATTCTTAAATAAAATCATCAGAAACCGTTTTAGTTCAACTTATCATAACAAAAATTGACTTTCTCCGCTATCTAGAAATGATAGATTACCTTTGATATGAAGTTATTCATATGACTATTAATTTTTAATAAAACTAAAAAAACAGAAACCTTTCTCACGTACTAGATTTATATGTATATATATGTATTTTTTTTTTTTTTGAGTTATTTACCAATAACTCTGCTAATTGTCACTACCATGGCACTTGTGGATGAAGAATTGAAGACAAAAAAACTGTATTGGAATTTATTTAATAAATACAAATATTTATTTAAAATTATATATAAAACTAATGAAAACTTAGTTTTTAAAACGAAATTGAATATTAATTAACGGATTGTTAACGTTTATCTTTTTTTTTCATAATTCTTTGCCCTCCAATGAGGCAGAATGTATTAATTTTCAACTAATAAAAAAAAAATCATAATTTATTTGTATTCATAATAATAAAAGCCATAATAATAGTATTCATAATAATATATATGTTTAATACATATGATATTATTGAATCGTATACTTGAAATTAATTGCTCACAGATTCTGGATTTTATTATTTCTGAGAAAAAAAATTCCAAGATGGGTAGGTATAGTTTCCTCAACATTTCTGTTGGTGACATTTAATCTATTTTCTAGGTTTACTACTTGTCATTTGAGAATAAAATTTATGGAAGAAGCAATATTATTTGACGTAAATTATTGGTAATGAAAATGTACACAAAAGAAAAGTAGTGGAAGGAGTTTGATAAAATTTATTATTTTTAATTTTTAAGTTCCTTGATAAAGTTGCATTCAAATATAAGTTGAGAATTATTCCATACCAAATATAATGAAAATATCATTTGATATTGATCTCATTTAACAAAAAATATCAGTGTGTTTTCTTGTAAATATTTTTCGGCCGAAAAGTTTGTAAGATTATTTTTTTTTTTTTTAATATGATGAGAATGCTTCTTAGGAAAAGTTATAAAAGATACTAGAGACTCGTGGAAGAAAATCTTCAGTGAAGTGGAAACCGTTGGCCGAAGTTCAAGATTTTTCCCGAGCGGATAGCGGTCGCCAATATTAAGTTTTGTTGCTGGAAAATCTCGAAAAATAAAGGCGTCCGAAGGAAAAACATGCCGTCATAGCTCTTGTAGGCTACAATATCGCCATATTTCATCTCCCATTAGCCTAAATTGACATTCGAGACAGACAAAGGGCGGACAATACTGCTAGCGAAGGTAAGGCCCTCATCTATCATTCTCGTCTTACATGTGTTATCATCTTCATCTGGATATTGCGTCCGAACATCTGAGAAATATACGATAAGTCCATATAAATATTGAAACTAAATTATTTAAATTTATTGTATTTATTCTATTGTACATAGAGTGTGAATGTGATCTCTGAACACTATTATAAATGTCCTTGAGATAGATTGTAATATTTTTCAATAAATAAGTTTTAAAAAATATATATATATTTCAAAAATCTGGCCATTGCCAGAACTCCAATTTTTATAACTATAAAAGATCGCTGGGCCACTGCCGTTTTAACCTCCTTGGAGGATTATATGGATGGGTGGTGTTGGATAGAGATTGTGCAAAGGGATTTGGATGATGGGTAAGGTTCTGGTGGAATTTGGAGAATTTTGCTGGGATAAGGTCTAGGACAAATGGGATATTAAGGTCATGGTGTAGGGTTTTGTTGGTTACATAGAAAGGAGCATTGACTATTGTTCGAAGGACTTTGGATTGGAAGGATTGGATGCATTTGATATTAGTAAATTTTGCTGTTCCCCACAGTTCAAGTCCGTAAGTCCAGATAGGTTTCAGTATTGTCTTGTAGATCAGTAACTTGTTTTAAATGGAAAGTTTAGATTTTCTGTTTAGTAGCCGGTATAGTTGTCCGTATCGTCGGTTTAGTTCCTGTCTTTTAAGTCTAGTATGAGGGTTCCACGTTAGTCGTCTGTCTAAGAGAAAGCCAAGGTACCGGACTGTGTCTGAGAAAGGAAGCTGAATGGAATTAAAGTGTACTAGTGGACAGGAACTGCTTCGGAGCGTGAAGATGATGTGTTGGCATTTGGATTCGTTTACTTTAATACGCCATTTATTACACCAGTGCTCAATCAGGGAGAGGTGTCTTTGAAGGTTTAAGGATGCTATATCAGGATCTGAGTCGGATGATAGAATGGCGGTGTCATCAGCAAAAGTTGCCAGGAAGGTATCGGGATGGACAGGGATATCGGCGGTAAAGAGGATGTAAAGGACGGGACCCAATACGCTACCACAGCGTACTCGGAAGATACGATCTGAGTGGTAGGAATGGAGGACAAGGTATAAGGACTGAAGAAGATGGGTTTTCAGCTTTGAAAGAAGCCCAGCGTGCCATACCCGCTCAAAAGCTTGAGGTATGTCCAGAAATGCACCCGAGCAATATTCCTAGCAGAGTTAGTAAAGTAAAAAGAATACTGGTAAATATCGTATTTATTTAGATTTACTTTTTATTAATTTCCCAGAATTACATTAACAAAACGAAACCTTCTTTTTTTATTAATAAATTAATTAATTTTTGAAGATATTTTTCCATTCTTCTGTCTCGGCCTTGAACTCCTTTTCGCCAATCCCAGGCGGCTACCTGAAGATTTCGCCGCGTACTTACAGTACTGGTAATCTCAAAATTCATTTCTTGGTACTGCAGAAAAATAAATATTCATCAACTAACTTAATTATTTGAGGAATTGAAGATTATGAGACCTATGTAGATTATAATGAAATTTCATGGAAAAACGAATTTCGAAATTTCTGAGAGATTATTTACAAATAAGATATTTTGTCGACGCCTCTGTCGGCTCAGACTTAAGCAGCTTTGTTGTTATTGTATTGAAAGACTCGTGGTAATCTTTTGCCGGGATCAGAAAAGTTGAAACGAGGGAGGTAGAAATGTGAGGCAAATAGGCAGTCGGGCACACGAGGGTGAAATCTATAGCAGATCCAAAGCGGCTTAACAAGCCCACCTCGGCCCAGGGTTTAGGGCCAATAACAAGGCGTCTTGTTACTATTTGGGACATTCCTATTTTATATATTTATCTTCTACATCTATTTTCGATATTTATTTTCTATTTATTCTCCAATTAAAAATAACTAGTATACCCAACTCTCTTAGCTTAGATAGCTATCCTTTCCCCCTGAGGCATTCGACGTAAAAGCCATATCAGCAAAATATATTTATTCGTCTTAACAATATAATATTATCAAAATTTGCAGAATAATCTATTCAGCTCAGACAATCGGTGAAGCTTCATATTTTACCAATTGTCCATTCCTACCTTACTGATTAGGGATTTTCTACTATTGGTAGTTCCATAGTATCGTTAAAAACTATAGTATCGATAGTTCAGTAAATATCTGTAAGGATGCTATTACAGTTTTATTATACCAGTAGGCCCGTGCAAAAAATTCGCACAGCATATTATTTTCAAATGCCAAATTAATAAGAAAAGAAAACAATGAAAATTATCAAAAGATAAAGAAATCAATTATTTCTTTATCAATAAATATAATCGACAAAGGAAACAAAATTAATTTAAATCTTCATTTTTGTTTGGAACCAACATGTTTACAAATTTTAATAAGCTGTATCTTAGCTAAAAATTGTCCATTTTCGATGATTTTTTATTCCTTTTGTAGGGAATTTGGTAATATTTTACATAATTATGTGCATAACCTAGGACAAAGTGTGTAATTTTTCAGTTATTCGCAAATAAAGTTTATTTTCTTTCATAATTTGTTTGCCTGAATTTTCTGGGTGATTGGACTATTTTGCCAGCCTGAAGGAGGAGGTAGCTTTCGAAATTGGTGGCTCAATCTTGAGATTTGGTGAAAAATTAACGATGATATGGCTTTCCGATCAAAAACACTATTTATGAATAATATAAACTCCCCCTCTCTCGATCATAGAGACCTCAAGTCGACAAAACGAGATATGTATTCAATGACAGTACTACAATTAATTTTATTTATAAATAAAGTTAAAAATAAAATTAATAAAGTTTGTTTTCTTTTATAACAAAACCTATTTCGAGCCTTACTGTAATAATATATGTGGGGATTTTAAACTCCGTGATATTATCAAAATAAGTTTAGAAAAATAGAATTAAGGAAATTAAGACATAAACATTAATCGCCTTTCTCCTACTAAATAGTTTGAAAAATACTACCTATATGTCGTCGATGTTTCTTTTTCGAATTGTACAATCAGGGAAATAAATACTGTTTATTTTTCTATATAAGTGTATTTTTCCGTAAATAATTTTTTGTATTATTTTAAACTCGGTGATATTATTAAAATAAGTTTATAAAAATAGAATCTTGTAAATTAAGACATAAGATAGTAGTAAACATGTTCAGACCTTCACGCTTTCCATTTTCTCCTGTTAAAACTATCGGTTATTTCTTATAGTTTCGCTAATATCGTGACTGTCACAACCTTCCCTTGTCTCTGATAAATCACAATAATGCCCATTTATTACACAATATATTGCCAAGGTAGTATACTAGGACCTATCATTTATATAATTTATACAGGTGATATCCTAACCTATTCTAATACGGTCATTACAACGTATGTCTATGATACATGTATCTAATTAATTAATTACTGACTAGTAATGAAACAACTATTGTTTCTCAAACTCTTCAATCTTCTAAATTATACTGGACAGCAAGATACCGGATGGCCAAATGACCAACGACTGGCATAAGGGGAAAAAAAACCTTCAATCACACATGATTATCCTTGAAGAATGGTGTCAAATCTGAAGGAAATCACATTTATCCTTCGTCGTAAACCTAAGAATTCCTATCCTACAGTATTGTTTAATCAGACTCTATCTATCTCAGTTTAACAAATCCGATACCCAGGACTTCACCTGGTGTAATCCACATACCAACTGAAACGACAAGAAACTGCTTGAAGTTTTCTGACTACTTAAGTATTTTACCTTGAGTGGGGTAGCTCAGTGGTAGGGTGCTGAGCTTCCAATGCAAAGGGTCCCAGGTACGAACTCCACCTCATGGCAGTAAATTTATTTATCTGTTTCATTGGCCGTGGGGGCGACTCTGGGTCGGAAGACCCTCATGGGGCACACCCAGCCTAAAGTGGGTGCCTTTAATTAAATAATTGATTAAGGGAAAAAAACCTAGCGGTTGAGCGTGATCTCGGTCAAATCACCTCCTTGCATAACCGTTGACCGAGAAACAGTGCTTTTCCTAAATAGTACTGATCCCAAGACCCTTCATGGGTTGTAGTGGTACAGGTTTTTTAAGTATATTTACCAATACTAAAAGTAGTAATTTACTTAATCAGTGATCAGCTCGTTCCAGTGGAAAATATCCCTCCATTTTGTATGATTTGCAATTACCTCATTGCTCTCTCGGGTGAGCGATACGACGTCCATGGTTGAGGTTTGCCTGAACCTCATCTATCTTTGGAAAGATGAAGACCCGAGGAGGCAATTAGTTGAAGATGGTGGAGGGAGGGGGGGGGCAGAGCTGCGGTTTGGGCGCCAGCTGAGGATCATCCCCAGATATTGTTACGTTCTAAATCAGTTTATCCTTTGGTTCGTGATCCTTCTCGTCCAAGGCGAGTCCACTTTATATAATTTTAATCATCTCAAATCAACCATAAAGTAATCGAAATTTAGTTATACAATAACACCCGTAAGTCCCTCCGCAATAGAAAATGTTGTATTTTTCGCAAAAAGCAATATATTCTTCATATCTAATAAAGTTACACCAAGAATAATCTTTCTTCACGATAAAACGTCGAATTCTTGACTCCTTCACTCTCAAATGATTGTGAGCATGTAGTATAATTCACTTAATCTGCCTAAGTTGGACTACATAATGGTTCTATTAATTTTAATTATATAATTCTAAGAATAAAAATTTTCGATTTCAATTTTTTTTACATTATTTTTTTTTTTAAAGAAATTTACAACTGTATTACATAGAAAATACAACAATTGGTAACATGAAATGTACAACATGAAGAGAAACTACCCATTGGTAGAACTCAAATTAAAGTCCTATATTAGAAGGTCCAGAGGCCATCTTCTTTTCAGACGCCTCGGAGGGTTATCAGGGATCGAGGAGGAAGCAAGGTTTGAAACGAGAGGATTCGGATGGTTCTGCAGTTTGTTATAGAAGAATAGGTATCTGGATTGGGCCAAATCGGAAACATATGAAACATTAAGGTCTTTATGGGTGATTTTATTTGTGACAAAGTAAGGAGCGTTGAAGATTTTACGAAGGATTTTGGATTGTAAGGATTGGATACGAGAGGAATTCGATGGTTTAGTGGAGCCCAAAAGCTCAATTCCGTAAGTCCAAATAGGTCTTATTATTGTCATATATGTGAGTCGTTTGTAATTGATTGAAAGCTTAGAGCGTTTGTCTAGTAAGTACTGCAGTAGTCGAAAACGTCGGGCGGTTTCTAGTCGTTTCAGTCTGGTATGGGGGTTTACATTACTTAGAAATTAAATTATGTAGATTGAAAGCTTATCATCAAGAGCAGACAAGCAGTGAGTCTAGTTTCATGGTGTAGGATATAGTAAGAACCTTGTGAGTATTAAAAAGACCGTATTTTGCGAAAAAGGCAAAGCATCAAAAGTACAGTCGCCTATTGTTCCGCAAGGAATTACATCCAACTGCAATAAGGTATTAGTGTTAAAGGTATACGCACATACAATATCTATATACTGAAGAAAGATAAATGGGAATAATTAAAAACAATGTGAAGGGAAACATATAATAATGATAAATTTTTTCT
This sequence comes from Nezara viridula, assembly GCA_928085145.1. Classification (NCBI taxonomy): domain Eukaryota; kingdom Metazoa; phylum Arthropoda; class Insecta; order Hemiptera; family Pentatomidae; genus Nezara; species Nezara viridula. The sequence goes on along the minus strand of OV725080.1, from coordinate 146,227,540 downwards.
TTATCGAGTTATAATATATTTTGTCACCGATAAGGATATTAGTAATAGTGATAAAGGAGTTCATTTGTACTATAAATAAATATATTATTAATTAAATTAAAACAAAATACTGAATTATTATATATTTATATAAATAAGTATATAAGTATGTCTGCTTATCAGTTGTTATTGTGATTAATTTAAGTTTATTTTTTGTCAACTTAAACTTACAAAATAATAACTTCAATACATGGATACTTATTACAATACATACATAGTAATGTACTAATGTACCAATATGTACATACAAATATTGGTCCCTCAAAACGATTTTTAAAAGCAATATAGCGATATAGTAGAATATAGAAAAGCAATATAGAAGAAGAGAGAAAAAACAAGAAATAAAGACATTCTCCGAAAAGTAGATATTAAAAGCTTAAGGGCTGAAGCTCATCGGTTAAAATGGAACTGGGCTGGACTCATGGCGAGGTTGAAAGATGAAAGATGGTCCTAAGCCGGCCGCATCTGAGGTGGCGGGATGAAATGATACAACATGGAGGCGAAAACTGGTGGCTTGTGGCTAGGGATAGATACAGATGGAAACAAGTTATAAACAATATTTAGTTGCTGTGTTTTGTTTTATTATGTTCTGTTTGTCTTTTTATTAACCGTGTGTTTCCAAGACTGTTATATTTACTGTATGGCATGGTTTTGTTTTGTTTTTCTTAGGCCTTACTTGTGGCTATTTTACAAAAAAAAAAACAATTATATCTGTTTTGTTTTATTCTAAAAATTAAAAAAAAAAAATAATGTTTGTAATAATTTAAACATATTTTTTCTGTGCAGTAGCCAACTCCGTTAAAATCCTCCTTAGGGAGAGGCTTTTGTCAATAACTGATGTCAATAAAGCTTATTATTATTATACATAGTAATAATATATACATAAATATAAAACTGAAAAAAATCGATTAATTAATATAAAAGGCTTAAACGAAAGTGGAAGGAGCAACTTTTCAAAAAAGGGATAAATGCAATAAATTGAAGGTGAATGAATGAATCTGTATTTATTTTATTTTTTATTGAATATTTATTATTCGCCTTCCTTGATCAGGATTTCGTTAAGAGTTGCTCCTTAAGATGAAATCCTTGGCATGAGACATGCTCGACAGGGAAAACGGAGCATTGCTGGAGTATACCGCAAAACAGGATGATGTTGAATTATGACGAAGGTCAAAATATTTGAAATGTGTTTACTTAATTTTTTTTTTCAATTTCATTCAGCAGTAATTTTGCTCTGCTGAAGAAATAATAACGTTTTTCGTCACGATTGTCTACTATAATAAATAATCTCTTAGCTGACTCATATGGAAGTTGTTTGTTTTATATTTTTAATATTTATTTACAACTCGATATGGAGACATCTGTAGATGTTTAAAATGTTTGATTGGATATTGGAAATCTCTTGCGTTATATAAAGGCTAGGAGTTTATCGCTGTTTGCATTTAATATTGTGTAAGGCCAGCGCGTGACATGCCATATGTGGCTTGTTCCTTAAATGGCTACGCTATATTAGTTTTAGTCAAGTCCATATATGTTCCGATAATTTGCAATACACTTATACCTTCTGTACCACCGGTAATTTATATCCTGTGATATGAATTCATTATATTTGATTGAGTCGTTAGTGGCGGTGTTTGGGATTTTTTCCCTGCCTTTCGAAGCTTGTAACTTATTACTCCTTTCCATATAGGTTGTGCTTCCTTTATTAAGTGCTAATTGTAATTGATTCGTAACGAAGGCCCCTCGACATCTGATTGGCAGCAGCTCATTAATATATATCTCAACTCATTATCTCACCACGAGCATCACCGACACATGCCAGATAAATCTCACCCATAATGCATCATCAACAATGCTCAATGGGAATAGAAATATGTACTGGATTCTATTCAGTAGACTTTAAATTATTTAAATATAATAGAGACAGAATAGATAATTATAAGTTACATTAATTAATATTTATATTGCTAATTAGGTTACATTGCTAATATTTATTATGGTCGTTGGTTAGTTAATCTTTTTAAATATAATTTCAGAAACTAACAATTCAGCTTGATAAACATTTTTTTTGTTTTAGATATATATATATATATATATATATATATATATATATATATTATATATATATATATATATATATATATATATATATATATGTATCGTGAATTGAGAAAGTCTTTAGATCTAATAACATCACACAACGACCCATATATAGCAGAGAACCAACAACTAAAAACGTTATTAAATCTGAAAACTAATATATAAATGGCTATTTCACTAGTCTAATATTTTTTGTTTTGACATTTTCCATTTTCTCTCGGTATCAAGAGTAATAAAATAAATAGTAATTACGTCACTTAACTAACGGTGACGTATTAGTTAAGTTAGGTAATTGTATTTTCCCTAGTTTGTGAAATATCTAAACGCACCGTTTAGAAGCGCAGAGACACACTTTTAAACATATTGAAGTCGACTTGATAGAGGAGTATTTTTTTTGTCTACGGACAATTATATGCAACATTATTTAAAATATATTTGCAGATCAAATTAGTATAAACTTATACCACAGAGAGAAGGAAGTGAAAGAAAATATTCTTTACTCGTAAGTATTAAAGTGTAAGTATAAAACTTTTTTGTACAAAGTAATGAAACTAATGATTAATCAAACCAAAGGTTGCTTTGAAAAGAGAAAGTTTTTCTGCCATGTCAGTTTCCTTTAATGATTGGTTCTTTGTTGTTCTCCATAACATTCGGATGTCACTTCGTACATTAGATGAACTAGGTCAGGCATTCGTGATGTTTATAGTATACCCAATCACTTTCGTTGAATGCCATCCGAATGTTCTTCATCCATATTGAATATGAATAATACAAAATTTATATTTCCTGAAGCTGTTAATGATGCGAAATGGTAAAATATGTTTTTTCATAAGATTAAGTAATGAGATTTACCAAGCGCAAATTCGGCTGTTTTGCATTTCTTATCTCTGTGACAAAATTATGATCAAGCAAGTAGTTCGATTTTCTCCATATTTAGCACGAATATTACTTGAAATCAGAAACATCTTGAGTATTTCTTTCTAAGATAGAATACCATCAAAATATCCTGTCGTGAAGCACTCATTAAATTACTTTTTTTTTTTAGGAAGCTTTTTTTAATGTGTATATATATATATATATATATATATATATATATATATATATATATATATATTACCGTAATTACCGTTCTAGGAGAAAAATAAAGGTACAATTTAAAATTACGTTGAAGCGAGGTGGCCGAGCGCCTGTTGCCCAACAGCCTGATTAACTGAAGATGATATGATAAAATAATGAGTTCGCGTCCTGCTGCTAGGAGGGCTTTTAACTCTGGAATTAATCCCGCGCTTTTGCCCCTATCTCAAAAATAGCCTAAAAAAAATAATAATAAAATATTTAAAAAACGGTAACTACAGGATCAATTATGTTGTAGTTACAATGATAAAAATATATTTCTGTTAGTTATTGCTGTGAAGCACATTAGTTCTATGTCCACCAAGTACAGATCTATACTTCACACGCGATCTCGACTTAATTTAAGGCCCCTATTCCATTGTGCGGTTAACAGATCGGTTGTTACAAGCGATACAGAACAACACCCCCCCCCCCCTCCAGGAATATACTGCCCAACTCGGTAGAACTCCTTATAAGTACGGTCCGTAGAAGGCGGCTGGCTGTTGTGCCATAACTCATACACAGCTGTGCCTGGAATATCACTCGTATCTGGAGAAATCTCCACAGCGAGTAGCAAATTCTAACCACGGAACTCTTCTCTCAGCAATAACTTTCTACCGACTACAGCAACAATCTTATAAGGACTTATTGTGGAAGCCTTTCTGTAACTTACATGTTATCCTCATAATAAATCTTAAACTGAAAATATTAATATTAAGTTATGGAATGTTTATGTAAATTATTACATTTGTCTAACTGAGATTGAAATATGATAGTAATAGCAATAATAACAGGTTGTATGTGTTAAGTAAAATGTAGATTTTTTAAAGAAAAAGTTAATAATGTATGAATCGATTTACTTTTATTTTATTAATTATTTAGAAAATAAATATTTTGGGGCATGTATTTGATTTCTGTTTAATTTTCGGTTTTGATGATTTGCAAAAACTGAGTACAGCAATTCTAGTCGTTTTTTTTTTCTAAAGTTTTTTTCATTTCATTTTGACGCATGGACACAGACCATAGTACAAGGGTATTGTGCCGGTTTGAGGAATTTGGTTGCCGCCAATAAGAATTATTGGACAATTGGGCAAACATTTTCAGAAATAGAGCGTTTTCTTATTAAATTAATTAATATAATGAGGTACTTAAAACTTATGAAAACCTATTTGCTTTCAACTTGAATCGTAAGATAATTAAATCACAAAATTGAAAAAAATAAAATAAAAAAAGACAGCTAACAAAAATGTTGAGCCGTTGGGTCTATATAACCTCGTTATTTTAGGGGTGGAGGTCATGTTAAAAGGCCCACAATTTTTGTAGGGCATCTCTTTTAACGATTTTGTGATCAAATTATCTTAGTATTTTGAGGATTTGTAATACCTCATTAAACAGACAAGTTTAGCGATCTGCAGATTGAAAACGCTTTATTTCCTTAGATTTTTTGTAAGTAAAAAAGTTATAGGTGACGATAAGGTGAAGGCTATCGTGGTTTTAGATGGTGTTAATAATTTTATAAAGGGAGAGCTCTGTACCGCGGGTTAAGAGTCTGCTATTTATGGTTTAAAAATATTATAGTTTTTGTAGGTACATTTTTCTTTTTCCCAAAACCATAAATTCGTGCGGCGTATGTCCATACAAGTTTAATTAGATATTTGGTTTCAGGCTAGCGATTTAGAAAAAAAAACAACTACAGTAATTTCATTCGTTTTACAGTCTTTCGTACATTTTGACGCGTTGACCTCAGGCCATCGGTTGTCTATCCTGTATCCGTTTAAGGATTAGTTGCCGCCGAATAAAACTATTGTACACATGTCACGTCGAAGAGCGAACGTTATGGGCTGCGATTATGATTTAATCTCATTTTCCAGAAGTGAAAACCAGTTATATAAATGTCTTAAACTATTTTTTAAATTAGGTGAAGTCTGTATTGATTCGTTGTATATTGTTAAAATTGTTGTATAGTTTAGATTGATAGTAGTCGATGTCTCAAAGTTGAATGATATGTCACTTGTAAGAAACATATAATGGATTGGCAAATGGATAAAAACTTGTTAGTTGTTTATTCTTTTATCTTTAAACTGTGATCAAGCTGTTCTCAAATTGACTTTTGCTATACACGACCTACAGACGTTGATAGATTCAAAGAATATTCTTAAAGTTTTTCTTGCGGTTCAATTACAGTCGGTTCAATCGGACAATATTGAAAAAATATATATACATGATATAAATGTTAACTTTGAAATATATGTCCAATTTGAATAAATGAATCAATTTTATTTTACTTCATCTCCTTAACTCGAATCGTTTTCGTATTATTTCACTATAACAAACAAAAATCATTTAAGGACTTCTTCCTTCTGAGATAGTTTTGGCTCTGACTATTTCTATGCCACTAGGGAAACTTGTCCCAACAACCGATGTTTTAGCTATATTTAGATCACTCTCATCTTGTCATTTCCTCAAACCTTTTGAAATACTTAACTTCCATTTCTTTTATCTGCCTCTTGAATTTAGTCTTAAGGATCCAAAATTCACTTGATAGGTCATTATCGGAATGAATATGATTTTATAGATTATTTTCTTAAAATAATATGTTCTAAAATTTCTCTCTTTTCATGGAACCCCATTTTCAGAGAATACATGTTTCTTTCCCACTACCATTATTCTCTGCTTTATCTAGCCATTCATCACCCATGTTCATTCAGGTGGAATTCAAGATATCTATAGTCGTTCACTTATGATTATGAAAAAGGCTCCAAAGAAAGGTTGAAAGAGCTCTTTGACAGAGGAGGTCTAGATTGGAAAAAGTAAAAAGAGCTAATACAGGATCTGGTTTTATGGATCAAGCTCTATTCATAGGTACATCATCACATTACGCTGAGGTAGAAGAGAAGATCAAAAAGAAGTTGATATTTTTTGATCCACCCCAATACTAAGGCTAAGCTTTTAACCTAACCAACAATGTTTATCTCAATAGTCATAACCTGAGTCTATCAAACTACCTGTAGAGCATAATATTACAGTACTTCTCATTTCTTATTCTGCATCAAACGTGATACCTTACTTAATTGAGCTTAGTTCTTTCTTACAATCCACTTGTATCTTCAATACACGTGTAACTTAAAACATAAAGATGAATATAAATATTCCTGTATTGATTTATTAAAAATGTCAGTCATAATCAGTAATTTATAATTACGTACGTGAAAATTAATTGAAGAAATGTTAAAAATGACATATAAATGATGTATTAGACAGTGGCAATGATAATTCTGCGATAAAGTTGCCGCTATGATATATTGCCCTAGCCATGTTCTCGGGTGACGACACCTTGTTGATGAGCTGCCCCCTCTACGGTATCGGGTTCCCTCAGAGCGCCTCTTGCCGCTTATCCATTACCCAAGTAACATATCTCTCCTTTATGATTTGCAAAGCGTTAACTTGTTCGATTTACGGATATAAAAACGGTAGTTTTTCAGATTTAATTCAAATTCAGATTCAAAAAATTTTAAAGGACTGTCAACTATTTTAATCCTATTTAATACTTACCAATATTTAATAATCCCTTCAGATTATTTTCTTTAGATTTAGAGACGAACTACTTCTCACATGGACAATTATATGTTGCGTGTTCTATAGTTGGAAAACCAGACAACCTCCAGATCTATACAAAGAATGGAACAATAAAAAATATTGTATACCCACAAATTTTTTGAAATAAACATCTGTTCTCTATACTATTTTTATTTCTATTCAACATAAGTGAGTCACAGTAACGGGTGGCCGGGGACAGCTAGTATTCATATAAAAAACAATCTGGCGCGGTGCGCGCATAACAAAACTTTCACTTACCATCCTCTTCTTAGCAGAAATAAGTATTTCCAGACAAAGGAGAAATGAAACTAAAAATTATAGACGCTATAATTACTTATATTTCATCGTGGGTATTTTATTTGTGTAAGTACCCATATATATACAAATGTTAATATTTATAGCAGTGTAATCTATACAATTAGATATTAAATAATACCAACCATAGCATTTATATAATATTGTCAGAGTCCGTATTATATTCAGCTAATGTTGGTTATGGAAGATTGTTATAATCTTTCGGGCTCGGGTAAGATCAATTACAACTATTCTCCATTACAATTTTTTATTTATCTTTTAGTTAATTATCAAATTTTTTCATCTTTTTTATTTAACTATCTTTTACATTAGACATTATGTGAAATATTCAATTGTTTCAAATAAAAAAAAAATTAAAGGTACTTTAGAGAAAGCTAATATTGAAAATTAGCCATTTAAGCCCTGTTAGACAACATCAATCATAATAAAAACTACATTTAATTTAAAACTGCTTAATTTTACACTCATATAATGAATTTTATCAAAATCGTCAGAGCCGTTTCCGAGAAAATTGGAAAAATGTGTTTAGCCCATGATATAAAGTGCCACTTGCGGTCAGTCGATTTTTACAAAAAAGTAACTATATCATCCTTAGCATATAAAAACCTTAAACATGCAATTTCACTTTCGTACGACTTTTCGTTTTTGAGCTAGACTGTTAACCCACACAGATACACAGATACACACACACAGACCATTTTTCGGGACTTGGTTATTTGGACTCAGGGGAACTGAACGTTGAAAACTGAGATTCAAAAATTTTCACGATCGCAATACTTCCCTTTACTATATATTTCACATATATGTAAGTGAAAATAATAAACCTGTATATAAATATTTGAATATAAATTAAAATAAATATAATTGATTGAAAATATCTGAATACCTCTAATTAACTTCTAAATAAATCTAACTTGCCCCACACTCATTACTATTAGTCAGAAATAAGATGCGGATTGTTTAAACTGCGAATTTGAATTATTAAACTCTCTAGGTTGAGAAGAGCTCAAATATTTGTCACCCTCAAAGAAGTGAAACTTTTGTTAGTTCCCAGTTCTCTTAATCAAGTGACCTGAACTACCCGGTTCAACTCAAATATGGAACTAGCAAATAGAGGACGTTAATTAGTGCCATGTCTCTTCAATCCAGTAATATTTTCACGGAAAATATTTTTGTAGGATATGGTTGATTACAAATGATTCAGATTAAAAGTAAACTTTAAGACATTTCATGATAAAAAGTACGTGATATCTTTGTAGCAGGTCTATTACACGACCTGGTTATTTTGACAATTTGGGGGTGGATGTCACGCCCAATATTTTTAAAGGCCATTCTTTTTTTTTTTTTTTTCTGATCATATTATTTTACCATTCAGTTGAAAATCAAATGAGTATTCATGAGCTTTTAGTAATTAATTAAATAGACAAAGTTTGCTGATCTCAAAATAGAAAAGGCCCCGATTCCGAGAATTTTAGCAAATAAAATATTTGTAAGTTACGATGAGATGAAGCTATTTACGAAGTTTCGGGCGGATGTTAATAAAAAAAAAAAAGGGTCTGTACCACGGACTATATGCTTTAGACGAAAACGTTCCAGATAACCTGAATAGCCCAATATTTGAATAGCCTATCGTAGCCTTACCAGTTTAATGACTTGGACAATACAACACTAACTAATTAGTTGTTAGTTAATTACGGATTAGTTAATTATTAGATAACTAATCATTATTGTTAATTAAGCTCATCAATTGTTCCACGTCGAAGCCATACATCCTATCTATATCCTGACTTTCCAAATTTTAGGATATGGGTGAAGATCTGTCCTGTGCAAAAAAATGCTTTGCATATCGCAAATTTCATATTTTTCTAAGTAAATTTTGTGTATATAACGCAAACATAAAAAAATTGAAAGATTTCTTGAAAAAAAAAATGGAAAAAAAGGTGATGGAGTTACGATACGATCAACGAACTCAATGGTTTCATTGAAAATTTAGAAAAAGATTTGAAAAAAAAAAATTTCAACAAAAAATTTTATTTTTCCTTTTTTTTTATTTCATTTCGTTTAATAGTAGTAGAGTGAACGCACCAGTTATGGACAGGGGGGCCAGTTATAGTCAGGTTGGACTTTAAATTTAAATAATAAGCTTCTTTGTTGATTTAAAGGCTACATTTTATTTCTAGATTGAAGAACAATGCCCTCTATTGTTCCTTTGTTACGTTATAAAAAAGCTTCCAAAATAAAATTATTAAAATGTTTATCATTGCTGTTTCTATAGTGTTCTTGAAATCAGTATGTTTCACACCTTCCTTCTAACAATTTTGCTAAGATTAAGTTTACGTTATATCTTTATTTTTATGTTTATAAATAAATATAGATTTTAAAAATTTTCTGAAGTATGTCTATTACTGGTACCGACCCTCGATCTATTACTAGAGCAATTGAATTTCGGGGTGTCCATTACTAGTGCAAAAAGGTATTTTTGTTAGATGGAGATTATAACTGGATATTTGTTTTTAATTTGAAAATGTTAAATAGAAAAGTATCTGAAACGTGGCCGCTTACATTAAGCGATGAGCAACGTCTTGAGTTTTTTGAAAATCAACTATTGGGCAAAATATGCGGACCGAAAAAGGAAGAGTCAACCGGATAATTTAGGCGCTTACACAACGCTGAATTGGGTGAAATGTATCCGATTAATATAATTTCGATGATCAAGTTGAGGCGAATAAAATGGGCATGTGAAATCGCTGGGCTTAGTAACGAAATAATTCCTAAAATGTTAATATGAGCTGTACCGACTGGAAAGCGTCTGAGGGGTAGACGTTGAGAAGATTGCATTAAGCCTCATTTGGCGGGGTTTGGCTTAGACCGATTGGATGGAAGAATGTGGTCATCGATTGGTGGTATCGGCATTGAACCTTCGGGTCCGCTAAGCTCTATTATCAATATTATAAATAGAAAAGAATACCCTATAATAATAACGGCGATATACGCCAAAAAATCAAAAAATTTCCTTAGCTATGTCCGTCGCTGGTGCACTTACCTTAATGTTTGATAATGCTTGGAATCCGAAATACTTTAAAAACGGTCACGTGCTGAGGTTGATGTCTCCTTGTACCTCACTGATTTGGTAAAGTTGAGTTGGTCAATCGTTGACATTCTCCCCTGATGTCCTTCAACGGAGGGTGTTGAATGGACTGTTATCATGGCATTCAGGGAAATGTCAAGAGATATCTCCCTGAAAGGGTATAATAGGTACAATGTAGGGCTTGAGCTTCTTCCGTGAGGGACACCTATCGGCTTGTATATATGATCTTCTGAAGGGGGGTTTTACATAACAAGTTCTATAATATATTATTTCTTACTTATTTAATTTTATTTTGCTTTTTGTTTCGTCTGATGCTATAAAAAAAAAAAATATGAATTATAAATAATAGCTCATTATAAAGAAGATGAAATGCTGAATATTTCTCTCGCTTATAGTGTACAGGTCCAATTTTTAGTTTCTGAAGTATTTCAATAATAACCCATTATAGAGAGGATGAAATGCTGAACGATTCCATTGTTTACATTATGCAGGTACGAACTTTATTTTATCAGACATTTTAATCCATATCGTCAGTAAAACTCGTTATCATTTGGTTTTCGAAACTGTTTTTGCCTCTCTAACATGGCGCCGCGTTATGATACAATTTTAAATAATAGCTCATTACAAAGAGGAAGAAATAATGAACATTGAGAAATAATGAGTTTTTTAGATATTTCAATTAATATGAAAAAACATTCCAATTAGTCGACTCCAGTCGACTTTACCCGAGCGTTACACATCGAAAATCTGACGGCTCAATCTAATCCACTCTCCATAAAAATTGCGCCTAAAGAAATTTTCACTTCAAAAACATAAATCAATGCCTATAATAAAGATATGGAAAATCATTTTCGAGTTTTGTAATTTATTCAATAGAGTTACCAATTAAAAAAAAAAAATGTTTTTACTTACCCATTTCCTTTTTCGATTTAAGCTCCTCAGTATTTAAGTTCTAAGGATGAGGAGTTACATTGAGCTGTTCCCTCGTGGCAAATAGACTTAGCAGAGAACTGGCTGCGAGATTGTTGCGAATATTTGCTTCCATCGTCCGGGTCGTTTACTCGAAACCAGTCATTCTCTTTGCTACAAACATTTGTCCTATCTCTTTGTTCTGTCCAACGTGCTCGTAGCGTTATCGTCAGAGAACATGTTTGGGGCTTCGGATCGAAAACAAGTTACATAACCCCATGTCTCCAATTCTCTTACATGAATTGATTCTAAATTGCCTTAAAGGTTGACGCCGGAATATCTGAGTGATACAATTAATTGTAATATTATACTCTACTTGTTGGCTCCTGGGAATACTTCGCACAATATATTGTTTAGTGAACAAATGACAATATAATATAATATACAATTATATTATATTATATTATTATACAATTACATTACTAAAACTGTGTGAATGGCTTCATCAACGACTTTTTATCTACGGAAATTCTTAAAAATGGGTTTTTTTCTCATCAAAATGATTAATTTCATGAGGTTGTAAAAACTCATGACTACACATTTGCTTCCCACATGAATTGTGAGATAATTTGGTCACAAAATCGAGAAAAAAATACGGCCTACAAAAATATTGGGCAGTTTGGCCAATATAACCTCGTGATTTTGACATGTTTGGGGGTGGAAGTCTCGCCAAATCTAGTTGTAGGCCACGTTTTTCCTCGATTTCGACTTCAATTTCATGATCATATTATCTTATAATTATAGTATAAAGCAAATGGTGTTCTTTAGTTTTTTTAGTAACTCATGAAATAGACAAAGTTTACTGATCTCCAATTTGAAAACATCTCATTTCCGAGAATTGTCGTAGATGGGTGTTCATACCTCGATGAAATGGTCTCTTCTGTACCACGGATTAGAGAGGGAACATTTCATTTGTTTTCAAAACAGTAAAATTTTAAAAAAATGTACTGTATCGTCTGTATCATTGTTAAAAATGTTCTGATTTTTATGATAATTTTGTTTGTTTATAATTTGAAAAAATATATAATTATCATTAGTATAATCCACCATAATGTGCGTATAAAGTTTCCTTTTCGACATAACTTCTGAATTTTTGGATGTTATTTTTGGTACCTGAAGGACAATATAATTTAAAAATGATGCCTTAATCATTGCATTTGATAAAATATTAACCAATGTTTGACGTACATATAAAAAATATTTTCGAGAAATAATATTTAGAGATATTAATTCATTTAATTAATTTAATATTATTTTAAATATAGAAAAAAAATACAATATAGTCTGCCATCCCCATGGGTATTTAGTATTACTACTTTAAAAAAATCATTCATTCTTACAGCTTAAAAAAAAATACACTAAAAAATTATCATTCTGGCAAAACTACATTAAATAATATATTCCCATCAATAAGAATAAATATAAATTTAACCGCAGAGTAAATAAATTATTTTGACTCCATTCGCACTAATATTAACATTTAACCTAAGTTCCGTTACTAAGCTTTGCCGTACACTTACGAATTTTTTTTTTTTTGTTTAGAAGGTCTCCTAAACATCTTCTTTTCAGACTTCTCGGAGAGTTGTTGGAATTGTTTTGTAAGAAAGGTCATGAACTAGATTGTTTGGGTGACCACGTAGTTAGCAATTAAAAGAGGAATATCTTTGTCGGGTAAAATCTGTAAATAGTATAAATAGAGGCGAAGGGTAAAAGAGATAAATAGTGTTGAAAACCAACTGAAAACAAGTTTTATGGAAGATATGGATTAAAATATCTCAAAAACTAAAAATCGGACCTGTATACTATAAACGAGGGATTAAATGTTCAGCATTTCATCTTCTTTTTAATGAGCTATTATTTACAGTTCATATTTCATATTATTGATCTCGCCTTGATGTTTTCACTTATATTTTGTCATCTAATGAACACACCTTAGTTTTTTAAATTAAGAAATTGATAACAAACAAATAAAAAAGTAAATAATAAATATTTTTTAAACTTATTTATTGAGAGATATTACACTCAGATTCAAATAACGCCATAAACAAATAAAATCGGGAAGAACTATTAATATTCAAGAATAATAAGATTATTATTATACTTTTAGATGTTTTAATAAATAATATTAAAATCCTCACTCCTACGATAGTGGCAACAGAGACTTTGATGAAAGATGATAGTAATGAGCGAAGGGTCTGTGTTACAGGATAGTGTTGAGTAGAAAATATCTATACAGCTATGGTGTTTAGTTGAACATTGATGCTCGATTCAACATAAGCATTAGTTTTAATAATGAACCTTTTTAATACACCATTAAAAAAAAAAGTTAACCCACCTCAAAATTTAAGGTTTTACTTTTAAGGATTTATATAATCCGAAAATCGAATACAAAAAATCTGTTGGTATGCTATCCACGACATTTCTCAGAGATTGATTTGAGCTTTGGTATCAATGTCAAAGACCGCCCTTTTGTTTCCAAATGAAGGCCGATAAACCTCTGTCGCTACAGACAGTAGCGCTTAAACGGCTTATGATTATAACAGAACGCCAAATTTCTTCTCCTCTACATTTATGTTTATAACATAATTCCCCAAAAAGAAGCAAAAAAGAAATTACGACTAATGCAAAATTAAAGTGTATTTGCCGAAAAATTATAAACTTTGTCTATTTTTACTTTCCTAGCTATACTAGGTAAGGAAAGTATTGCAATCGGGTCAAATTTCCGACATGCGGTTTTTGACGGACCTATACGTTTCAGTGTCCTCCTGAAATTCCCTACAAAACTGTATAAATATCGTTAATTTCGGACAAATATTAATGAAGTTACAGCTATTCAATTTCCAATGTAACATTGCGTGTTCATATCTTGGTGTCAGGAAGGGGTGTATGAGAAAAAAAAAGATAACTAAGTGAAAGTAAGAAAATCTGTTGCCTGCATCACACAAGCTTCACTATTTCCTCTACTTTTAACAGAAACAGCAATATTAGAGGGTATTGAATTTTTTTCACTGATCTACCTTAAGCCTGTTTACATTGCTTTAGTTTATCGAATAAATCGTATTTAAATCTTTTCTTTGATAAATTTTCGGGAAAATAAATCTAATTCAATTTGTTTTTGTTTCTTGATGGACATATGTAAAGATATAAATACTTTTCTGAAATAGGGAGGAAAGTCCTGTGAGTGGACACACCAGAGTTTTTAATTTGTAATCGCCTCTACCCTAGAGGGTCATTGGCAGTAAGTTTTTTATACTCTATTGTAGTATTGAGTTTCTATTAAGTATCGGAATAGAGTGGCCATTTCGTCCTCGTTGTCTCTTAATATTTCCTTCATTGGCACTGGTAATTTCAGTTTTTGTCGATTTTTTTTCAACACATGACACTCTACTAACAGATGTTTTACTGACTGTTATTTATTGTCACACAATTGGCAAGTGGGTGCTTTGCGTCCTCTGAGAAGGTACCCGTGAGTAAACAGGCAGTGACCAATTCCTATTCTGCACAATATGGTTTCCTCTCTTCTGGAATTTCTTGTGCTTGTAGCCCATTCGTTACACTCGGTTTTTATTTCTAATAGTTTTGACTGTTTAGTTTTTTCTAATCATTCACCAACTTCTTTTTTGTCTCGTGAACCCAGTCTTCTACTACGGTACATTTTATTGAAATTATGGTTGGTGCCTATCCCTTCCTTGCTGAATTAGCTACTTGGTCTGCCCTTTCATTGCCAAAGATAAAGAAACAAATAATAAGAAGGAAAACAATTTAAATCGGGTGATTTAGTGCAGAAATATAGTTCTATAAGGTTAGCACATGCAGGAAAATTTTACACCAGCTGAAGCAATCGAAATCGCCATCTATATTTGTTAACAAACAATCAATTTATAACTATTTGGAAATAATAGACAATTGTTTAATACTTTGTAGCGTTTTTCATTCTGTGACAAAAGATGAAGGGGCCAAAGTTCTCAGATATTTATTTTGATCAACTTCAAACGTTTACACTCCTTTATATCGTTAATCAAGCCATTAAGTATTTCTGAAAAAAAAATGTGTTTTTTTAACATTTCTTACATTTTATTTATTATTCCTTGCCTCAACTATCCCCTAAATCATTGCGTTAAAATATTTCATATTAAATAAGGAAACCACCTGTTATCGCACATATTTAGCATAAAACATACGATCTCTTGGCCCAGATTTGATTCCGGCTTTAGTAGATAGTATTTTATTCTATTATATTAGTCTTGGATCAATCCTAGGCTGAGTGATCCTCCTAGGATTCATTCTTGATGAAATTAGTACCCTCAATTGTACGAACATTTTCTAGACTAAATTTCTTCTTTGAGCTTGAGGCTCCACCAAACCTTCAAATTCCTCTCGTATCCAATCCTTACAATCCAAAATCCTTCGGAAATTCCTCATGAAACTAGACTCACTTCTTGTCTGCTCTTGATGATAAGCTTTCAATCTACATAATTTAATTTCTAAGTAATGTAAACCCCCATACCAGACTGAAATGACTAGAAACCGCCCGACGTTTTCGACTACTGCAGTACTTACTAGACAAACGCTCTAAGCTTTCAATCAATTACAAACGACTCACATATATGACAATAATAAGACCTATTTGGACTTACGGAATTGAGCTTTTGGGCTCCACTAAACCATCGAATTCCTCTCGTATCCAATCCTTACAATCCAAAATCCTTCGGAAATTCCTCAATGCTCCTTACTTTGTTACAAATAAAATCATCCATAATGACCTTAACGTTTCTTATGTATCAGATTTGGCCCAATCCAGATATCTGTCCTTCCATAATAAACTTCATAACCATCCCAACCCTCTTGTTTCTAACCTTGCTTCCTATTCAATTCCTGATAATCCTCCGAGGCGTCTGAAAAGAAGATGGCCACGTGATCTCCTAATATAGACATATTATTAGAGTGCTACCAATGGGTAGTTTCTCAAGATGTGGTTCATGTCATTATATCCATGTGCGAATTTACCAGATGTATTTTTTGTATACAGTTGTAAGTATCATATAAATATATAAATAAAAAAAATGTCTTCTTGTTTAATCTTTGGCCTAAGAGCGCACTTCCTTAATAAGTACTCAACCTAATATTTTCTGGTTGATTTTTTTTATTTCTCGATAGTGAAGTATTTCATGATAAAAAATTAAATATTCGCCTTGATTAGAGGTGCTTGTTAATCTACCAATCTGTTGATTTATAATAAATTCGTGGGCGTTCATTAAAGTTAAATCGGGACCTCTGTTGCTGACATCTCCCGGGCAGTTGAGGTGTTTACTACGAGTTGACAAACCAGTTGGACTTGGTCAATCATTTACGTCTACCGAATGCATAATGAAGCACTCATTTGAATTATTCCATCTATCGGAGAGCAGTCACAATTATATACGATAATATGGAGGAAATTGTGTTTTAAAAGCAACATGACAATTTTTCGATGAGGATATAAATTAAATTGATAAAAAAAATTAACAAGCAGTAGAAGGCAAAATAATTTTATTTATGAACTTACGTTTCTGAAAAGCAGGAATACTATATTTCCATCACAGTCAATTATTAATTAACTAGATCAAATAAAAACTTGAAATATATATATATAATTTTATTCATGAATTTTACCACTGTATTAAAAAAAAAAATACATTTCGTAAATGTGAATAAATGACATGAGATCTCTTGTTAAAAAACTACCCATTGATAACACTCTAATAATATGTCTACATTAAGAGATCACGAGACCTTCTTCTTTTCTAACGCTTCGGAGGATTATCAGGAATTGAATATGAAGCAAGGTTAGAAACAAGAAGGTTGGGATGGTTATGAAGTTTATTATGGAAGGACAGATATCTGGATTGGACCAAATCTGATACATAAGAAACATTAAGGTCATTAATCCTTGTAACAAAATAATGAGCATTTTTTTTTTTTTTTTTTTTTTTTTTTTTTTTTTTTTTTTTTTTTTTTTTTTTTGGTCCTTCCCTTCCTCGCCGTTAAGGCTATACGGGATTTTCCCGGGCCAGGGAGTGTGGGCGGGGATTTAAAAGACTCCCTCGGCACCGGGACGCGAACTCGTGACTATTTTTATATCTTTAATTCATATGTCAGGTTGCCAGGCAACAGCGGTGCAGTGCACACGCTTTAGCACATTCGGCTACCCCGCCCACAAAATAATGAGCATTGAGGATTTTACGAAGGATTGGATACCAGAGGAATTCGATAGTTTATTGGAGCCCCAAAACTCAATTCTGTTAGTTTAAATAGGCCTTATTATAGTTACAGTATGCACACAATAAGCTGGAACCAAAAAATTATGTACTCTAAATCTGGCAGAATAGCGTAAGCGTTAGGTGATATTCAAGAAAACGCAAGTAAGACATCCAAGTTTTTTAGTGACATTATTATGTTAAATTTTATGTAACTTTAATTTATGACCAGAAAGGATAGATTTGGTACAAAACTAATAGATAAAAGTTTAAGCTTAATTGTAAAAACAAGAATAGTAAAATATCCTTTTACACTAAACTTTTTATTTCATTATAGTTACAATAATACCAAAATTAGACAAATGAAATTTCATAATTAGTAAATAATTTCGGTTTTAAGATTTTTTTATTAATCACGATTAAATATTCTTTTATATTTTTATTTTTCGTACTATGTGATAAATCAAATTTGGTATTTTACCTAAGATTCGTTACCGTACGAAATATATATCTAAATACGTATCTTACATTATCTTTTTATTTAACCAATTCATTGTATACATATTTTTTCAATTTAACAAGATTTTGAGTTGAAAAAGTTTCAATAATTACCATTTTCAAAACTTTGGATGGTTGATAATCCATTAAAAATGTGATTTTAATATTTTTTTTTTATTTATTTATTTAGAATTATAACAATCTGTCTCGTGGACAATAGTTTATAGTAATACATGAACACATTCACACCATAAATATAGAAAATATAAAATTAACAAAAGTAAAATAATAATCAAAAATAATGTACAATAAAAAAAAAAAAAAAAAAAAAAAAAAAAAAAAAAAAAAAAAAAAAAAAAAAAAAAAAAAAATAATAACATTAAGATAAGTAAAAATTTTAATAATTAAGTTTTATGTTCAAAACCAGTATATTTCGTTAATTATACATAAATGTTGTAATAGCTAATTTGTTTCTAATATTTAACAACGGTAGAGGTCAACTTTCAACAACCCGACTTTCTAGACATATTCCATAATGAAAGAAGTAAGTCAGTAGAAGTACGTAAAAACTTATCTGTCATAGTAAGAACTTGAATGTTTTCTTAAGCTTGCTACATTATGTAAATATCTTTATATCACTACATTAATTTATTTATTATTTTATTGATTTGACTTTATTGTTTACAGGTAAGTGATTTGAAGAAGACTGATAAGTAAGTTATTTAGAATATTTTTTTGTAGTTACTTCTATATTATTACTTTACAGGTATATTACTAAAGTTTCTTCTTATTTTAAGAGTTCCTCTAAGTTTTAGAAGCTATGAGATTTTTTTTTAACTTTGTTTAAGATAAAGTTATTGGTATGGATTTAAATAAGATTTAGGATATAGTCTTCAATAGAAATGTTTTAAGTAAGTTTTCTGACTAGATTCCTATCCTAGTTTAGAAAATTAGATTTTCCTTAGTCGATTATTATTATTTTATTTATATTTTTAAATTTTTACTTCTTTTTTTTCCATCCCTACCTCGCCTTATTGGCTATACAGAGATTTTTCTGTGCCAGGGAATTAATGCCTGAATTAAAAACCCATTGGCACATAGACTCTAACTCATAATTATTTTTGTCTTCAAACTTCAGTTTAAGAAATTATCTGCTCGCTCGGCCACCCCTTCTCCTCCAAACCTACTTATGAAATACGACGTATTTTTGTTTGATACACTAAATTTATTCTGACCACAAAATTAGTGAGCTTGTCAGTACTTGTAAATTGTACTTTTCCTTATACGTGTTGCGGTTTTCCAGACCATTAAGCACCTGCCATTAAACAGAGGATTAATCAGGTGATTGTAGCAGTGTGCTAACCAGTCTGTCAATAACACCTCTACAAGTTCCTTTCCTAGACCTTTCAAAATGTTATTGCAAAACTATTTTATTTTTCTTCGTCGAAATGAATATTTAATAGAAAATATTCATCTTTATGTTGTTTTTCTTTATTTCAAAATACTACCATAAATGACCGATAAACATACACGTGTTGCACTAGAGTATACTGCACAACCATGACACTATTATCAAGCTCGATGTGCCCTTATTGAAACTAATTTACAACTTTATGACAACTGGTAAATTGGTAAATTTGCATATCTCGAGATATCATTTGCATCAATTGCACTTGCACGAAGGAACCCCGGAGTGACGCAACCGTCCTCGATTGAGTTCTCACCTGATCTTCAATGACGTCATTTTCGTGTAAAAGTCGTATTCCAACTCAAGCAACTGCTTCGTTAACATTCATTTATATGCAAGTATAATTCTGCAATGTAGATCCTTTTAGTGTTTAACCTTCCAGTATTAGAAAGTTATATTTCACTTTAATTAGAAAAAATGTGACAGAGTGTAATATTTCTAAATAAACAAATATATATTGATTACTAGAATTAGAAAAAAAGAATGTAAAACTTAAATCTCATTTAATATTAAACTATGTGGTGTGTCCACTTATAGGGTGCTAAGTCCATTTAGGGTGCTAAGTCCAATACAAAAATTATATCTACTTTAAATTCTAAATTATCGACTCTTAATTTTGGCCTTATCAACAATTTTTTAACTTTGGCTTTAAAAGAAAATTTAATCGCATCTAAAATAACCATCTGTGATGTTGATGTTATGAATGAATGCTGTTTGGATGGTAAATTTAAAATCATTGAAATAAATTTCAATATGCTGTAACTTTTTTAATAGATAGATAGAAAATAACTTTATTCTGGGACAAAGTCCCTTGAGAATAACAAGATAGATCAAAATTAAAATATTACATCTGGCCTAAATAAAAGTATAAAAAAGAAAGAAACAATGTAAAGAAAATATAAGGTAAACATTCTATATACAAAATAAACGAAACTATATACAAAACAATTAACACCATGGCAAGAAACTTAAAACTATTTTCAGTGGTAGACCAGCATACACTTTTATTAGTGTTGCGAGACTGAGACTAGTCTTGGTCTTGCGCAAGAGTCTCGCAACAGTCTTGCAGTCACTTATTAGCTTATTACTATTGAGATATTACTGTAATTTTTTAGATAGCAAAAATCTAACTGATCTCAATGAAAAATTAGAGGAATTAAATGAAAAAATATATTGGTTATATCAATTATTAACATATAATACCTAAAATTGACGAGTATTAGCAACTATTTTGCCTTTATTATTATTTTAAAAATTGATTTTTTTTTACCACTCCTGGTCTTGGTCTTGCGCTTTGCAAGACCAAGACCGATTTTTGGCCAAACTTGCTTTTATATAAACTTTTAAGAAAACATTAAAGAAATATATATATATTAAATTCTTCATTAAAATTTTAAACTAACCGTACAATAATGTTTAGTAAACGTGTCACTGCTAAGCAGCCTGCAATGCATGTATATTAAATATAATAACGGAACATTAATCCTTGCGGTACACCCCTTTCACTTAGTGGACAGAGAAAAACAATTAGGAGAGAAAGGAAAAAAGAATAAAATACAGTATCTAAGATTAATTTAATACGAATAAATTAATAGCTGATACATAAGAATGTCAATTTCAGTGATTAGAAAAAAAAAAACATTTTGGGTAAATTATTAAAAGGTTATTGAAGATGAGTTGGTTCAGGATTTCATCGGGGCTAAGGAAAGAAAAGATAATTATGGATATGAGAAACTATATAAATATATTAAAATATTAAATTAAATTGTTAAATGTTAATGTTAAATTGGTTCAGTTTACTTAACTTGAGTAGGGTTTTTTTTAACAGTCGATTTAAGGTGTGCTGTTTTGGCCATTTTTATATTTTTTTTTTTGCTTTTTTGTACTCAGTATATTGGTGATCCTTTATTAGGGATATTTGGTTGCAATACCTAGCTAGCTTGTCGGTATTTTAAGAACTCAAAGCTTTGTTTCTTAAATTTAATTATTACCTTAAGATATTTAGAAATCTGCGTTGATAAATTTTAGAAATAATAAGTTATTGTACGACAAATAATGAATATATTACTATCATATGAGTAAAGTTCCAATTTTCTAGTCGATGGAGAATAAATTTAACAGAAAAAAAATCAAACGTGTCCTCTGTTAGGAAAGACATATTTTTACTAATTATTAATACTGGAAAAATAAACTCAATTTTTTAAAATAGTAAGACCAATTACTTCGAATGTGATAACAATTTACATTCATAAATTATTTTAATTTTTAATCTCGGTTTTAGTCTCCTTCTGATGGTTATGTTAGTCTTGGGGCCATGTGAATTCTCATTTTATCACAACACATCTGCTGATTGTCAATACCATGACAGGTACGAATGCGCACTTAAAAAGAGCAAAAAAACCTCGGTTTTAAAAATAAAATTAATTTTTTTTTTTGAGCAGACAAAATAAAGTGTTTTCTAACTTTATTTTCATCTATTCATTTATTTTCCTAATTATTAAAAACCTACAATATTATTTGCCTATTATCATGGCTGAATCAACACTTCTCATAAAAGTATCAATACATTTTTACTTCTGAACTGCCGGAGAGATTTTATAAATAAATTAAATATTTGCATGTCATTTAAATGTCCTTGTATATTCTTCCTTTTTCTTTTTATACTATTACTAATCTAATGTAAGTGGTTTTTATACAAATAAAAAAAAAATCTATTGTTAATATCCCATTTCTAATCATAATGTTAATTTCATAATGATTATCGTAATAAATATCTTCTATTGCATGTGTTTCTAGACTAAATTTTGAGGTCAATTATGAGATATTAGAGATATATTAGGGCTTTCTATTCTACAAATGATATTACGTAATTTTTTTTCTGTCCTAATCCTTCGAAGTTTGATTCCTTTTAAAGTTCCACACTCCCTACCATTAACCACATTAATAACCCCCATCAGTGAATCAAATCAAATACAAATTTTCAAACCTCCAACTCAATTTGAATGGTCTGTAACGGTTAAAGGATATTTAAAAAAGACGAGAAAATTTAACGATTTTTTGAGAACCAAAAAAAGCACTTCCCTAGTAGCTACATAATACAAATTTCAAATTTGGAGAGACTTTTGAGATCGACTCTATGGCCTCTATAAGTTTTGGGCGAGCTTTTAAGTTTTGATTTCTATTTATTAACTGGTTGTTAAACTAAAGAAAATAAACAAGTAAAAAGCCGCTAAGATATGCCGAAATTTACCTGAACTTTTTTGGCATTGTTCTGTTCAGAAATGATGATGATGTTCTGTTCCACCCCAATCCACCGAATAATGCTTATTTGAACTAACAAGAAATTCCGAAGTGTATAGGTAATATATACATATATTTGTATGTGTATGTTTCTTTAAAGTCATTTGAACGAGAATATACGACACATTTAGTTACAAATATTTACATTAATCGATTTGCTGAATTCGGTATTGTTTCATTTTCGTTTCTATTTTACAAACAATGAACATAAATAATTCAAGGAAATATAATACAGACATGTGCAATTGATTTGCTACAATGGGCTAAATAGACTGTTATATTAATAAGAAATATTTAAAGCGAATTCTAACTATTGCTAATACCAAAGACAGGAACATAGTGCCGTAATATATCAAAATGAAATACGTGCATAGGATTTATCAGGTCATATTGAAGTACTCAGCACGTTCTAAGACCGGATTCTCGTGACTGCAAATATGACGTAATTAATATATTGGATGCAACTCCAAGGTGAATGGACTTAGCCAATGTTATCCATATTGATATTATATATTATGTAATCATTTACATAATGTATAATATCAATTGTTATTTATTACTGCAGTCTAATGAGCTACTATACTCCACCACAATTTAAGTTTTTATACATATCATAACATAACCACAGTTATTCAAAGTGATATTATGCTTAACAACAATGTAGGCCGATCAATGATTGTTGCTGACTAATTATTACCACGTGTGTATGTATAATACCACAAATATTTATTGTATACTAGCTCATCCCTCATGTGTTGCTGCAGTATCAAAATAATAGTAATTCAAGAAAACTTGCCTTTGTCATTTTTATTTAAATTTATTTATTTTTATTCCTAAATGTCGTTTTAATACAATTTATTTATTGAAGTGTTTGTAGCTCATGTGTATTGAAGTGTGTTGGTTTCACAAGCTGGTGTGTACACGATTTTTTTTCTTGATATTTTTTTATTTGAATGCTTTTTATATGGATTAATAATACAATCTGCCACTATTGGAGGTCAGTGAGTATTAAAGCTAAAAGTTCTCTTTTATACAATGTGTACAAATAATAGAGAAAAAATTATAAATATTAAATAATACTAATAAATAAATAACCTCTCTATTATATGAACAAGTTTTTATTGATTTTCATATTTAATTTTTTTTTTTAGTATTAGGGGAGTAGGGAGATAACAGGAGCTAAACTGTTTAGTGGTGCTCTCCTATGGTGATTATTTTACAGCTATTAAGTTAATTACAAGTTTAATGAATTCATGTTACCTCCTAATCTCCTAATACAAAATAAACATTCTAAACTAAAAATTTGTACGGGGATTGATTTGGTATGTGTCGCTTCGCCTGGTATTCCATTTTGAGTGCTGAAATTAATGGTATTGACTTCGTTGCTCGTAGTTTCTAATATAACACAAATTGGGGAAATTACGAGATATTGAAAAAATAATAATTGTCGCCAATTTGTTTTCCTTTTTTTTTTCTGACGAGAACCTTTACGGAAGTATATTAAACAAATTCCCAATGAGTATACTTTTAAAGTAATTAATTATGAATACATTATTTTATTCAATTAATATTGTTTCTGAACAATTTATAACAAAAGCGTAGTCTTGTCATATTATTTAATTTTCTATATTTTCTAAGGAATGACATAAATTAATCATGCCTTTTTTTTATTTGCTGAAAGGTACAAGAAAATATTACTAAATGTGGATGAAAAGGGTATGTTCTTTCCTCAACTAAACATCTGTCGGTCCACATTTACATGTTTATTTTAAAATATATACTCTTCTATACTTTCCTATGATAAGACTATGGATTCTTTAATATTTTTTTTAAGGCTAATCTGTTATATGGCTGCAAATCATTGTATTATAAATTTAAAATAATTGACCTTAAAAAATGTCTAAGCTCGATTTTCATATGAAGATTCATATTGCAAACGATTTAATGTGTTACAATACCAAAATAAACCTACTCAATTCCGTCATTTATTTCCTGGATTTAAAATACATTTTTTATATTTTAATATCTTGAAAAATACAAACAATTTCTTCTTTGTATTTTTTTTTTTTTTTTATGTTACCCTCCATAATGACCTTCATATCCCATTTGTCATTGACCTAATCCCAGACAAATTTTCCAAATTTCACCAAAAACTCACTCATCATCGAAATTCTGTAGCACAATCCCTATCTAGCTCCAGCCATCCCTACAATCCTCCCCGGAGGTTAAAACGGCAGTGGCCCCGCGACCTTTTGTAAATATGTATATATTGGAGTAGTGGCAATAGCCAGATTCTCCACTCAAGATATGAGCGTCTGTTGCTGTAGTGCCCTCCATCAGTTTCCACTAGTTTCAAATAACAGAGAGAAGCACTGGGATCTCCTGGAGTCCTGCCTTGGCTTCCACGTCGAGGAATAAGGCATGACTTAGAGTCCCCTGGGTGAATGTAAATATTGTACAGAGGTGTGGATGTGATTTATTTACTTTAATTTCATTTAGCTTTTATCTATTATTTCATTTTTTTTTTGTTTGTTTTTTTGTACACAGGCATACCAATTTACTTATTTTATTTTTTTTTTATATTTCTTTCTCTTTATTATTGATATTAATTGTATGTACATATTGTGTGAATGAATCATGTAGCCTTAATATTAATACCCTTCAATGTGGCAGAATGTATTAATATTCAATAAAGAAAGTAATAAAATTGTATTTTTAAAATAAACTACAGTTCCAAAAAGTGTATATTATATTTTACTTATTAATGCATTTTAAAATATTTCATTCAGATCTGGCCCAATCCAGATACCTATCCTTCCATAATAAACTTCAGAATCATCCCAACCTTCTCGTTTCTAACCTTGCTTCCTCTTCAATTCCTGATAACCCTCCTAGGCGTATGAAAAGAAGATGGCCCCGTGATCTCCTAATGTAAACATATCATTAGAGTGCTACCATTGGGTAGTTACTCAGCAAGTGTTTTTCATGTCATTATATACATTATGTTCTAATTTACTAGATGTATTTATTTAATACAGTTGTAAATGTCTTTAAGAAAAAAAAAAAAATTTTAAAAAAAATATTTCATTTAATATTCTGCCCAGGTCTGATTTCAACATCTCCACAAGTTCATCCTCGGGCTGCACACTAACTGTTTAATTCTAATTATAATTATGATAAAGTTAAAATTAATTTGTTATCAACTATAGAATTTTTATCACATTTCTGCTTTATCAGTTCTTTGTAATTTTCTTCCCTATACCATATATGTTATTTTTATTATTAAAAAATTTGGAATTCCCCTTCAGTGCGTAACCTAAATGATTATGAAATCTCCCGAATGCAGCAGCAATCTCGGAACTCTCCTAAGAAACTCCCACCATTTCCTTTTCGCCGTTTATCTTGTGCAGACTGGAAGGAGACGGAGACCCGCGGGCGTTGTTTTGACAGCTGTTCTCGAACCAGGGCGAACTCCTGATCTTGAGGTGAGTGCCTTAGCTAGACAATATTATTGATCCGGGCAGTGGCTTTCCTAATGGTCCAGTCTTCATTAGCTTCTAAATCAAGGAAGCTCGGCTCTTGTTGAAAACCACTATTCCTAAATCTAGCAGTTATGTTTCTATTTTGAAAGTGGTTTCTGTAACGAAACATAGTTCAAGATTATACGCCAAGTTGTATAAGTCCTGGTCGTCGTGGTCAAGATCGTTTTGGTAATAGTAAGAAGTTTTGTTAGAGTTTAGTAACATTTCACGCCGCATATCAAACCAGTAATTATTTAAGTTACGCCTAAAATCTTAAAGGTAAATAACGATAAGGAAAGGTGATATCTTATGGTATGTTGGGAAGGGCGCTTCGTTGATCATAAATTTAAATTATTTTAATTATTGAAAAATTAAAAAACTTTTACTAGAATTTATTCCCCATACGAATTGTTTAGGTTTTATATACAAATTTGTAGATTCATACAAATTATGATTTATTCTGGTTCTTATCCTTCTGGTTTATCATTTCTCCTTTCGATAATTCATATATAACACATATAATACATAGCTCTTTGACGTGTTGTTCACCGTTAGTGGTATAACACCCTTTATTGTAACCAATTGGCATGTCTTGGAAGCAAGTTGAGGTTTATTTTTTTTTATTCGTTATTAATAGAACTTATTGCAAAAACTTCAAATATATTTTCTTTTTTCAAACACTCGATAGCGATTTTATTTTTATTAAAAAAATTTTGTTTTTATTATTGTTTTTTTGTTAATTAATTATTTCTGGGCTCCAAAAGGTTTGTTACTCCACTAACTGGATGACCCTCAGGGTAACCATAAAATTTGGTGAACATTTTATGATGTATTTTGTTTTTTCTATTCACTTCATGTTTCTGCAATGAGTGATATTTCATTTTGTTACAGTAAAGAACATTAGTAATAGATATATAGTAGCTCATTTAAACTCTATGATAAATAAAAGTAAATTAAAATAGGCTACTGTAAAATAAAAATACTACAACTAAATAAATATATACAACTTCCGTGTCTCAAACTATTTAAAATCGATTGTCGTAAATAAAGACAAGCTATATACAAGGATCGATTTCTCACAAATTGAGTCGATTTCTTTATTTTATACCATCTAATGAATGATAATTTATCGACAGTTATTCGCAAGTAATAGGAATACAAGATCATTTCAATACTTTTTCAAAATGGTTTCAAAACAAATAATTTAAGTTCACCTAGACTTAAGTTAATTTCGCAAAATAGTTTATTCTTCTGTTGAGATCAATCAAAAACAGTTTTTGTTAATTGAAATTTTCTTAATATTTTTTTTATTTTGGTTTTACCAATCTTTATAATTGGCAATAATATACGCTAATAAATGATCATCTATCTTTATTATTTTTTATCTATTCTTGCCCATTTGGCAATACGGTATTTACAGTTCTGGGGGTCATATCTTCGGAAAAATCCATAGTAACAAGTACACCATTTACTGTCCGTGGTACACATCCCTGTTTATCAAATTATTTACATCCGCTAGAAATTTCGTAAACAGCTTCGTCTCATCGTAACCTACATATATTTTCTTCACGAAAATTCTCTGAATTGGAGTATTTTCAATCTCGAGATCGGCAAACTTTGTCTATTTAACTAGGTACTAGAAACTAATGAATACCAATTTGCTTTCCACTTGAATCGTGAGATAATACGATCAAAAAAGCAAAAAATTCGCCTACAAAAATATTAGAGAGTTTGGCTCGTTATTTTATTTTTTCGGGTTTGAGGACACACCATATAGGGCACCTTTTTTTCTACAAAATATCGGAATTTACACATAATTTTCATAAGTTTTGAAGGGTTGTATATAATGTAGTAAAATATAATATATTCTGGAAAAAATTTAAAGCTATATAACTTTTTTTCTCATGAATTCTTCTTAGAATGAAGAAATGAAAATTTGGTTAGTCAAATTATGAGAAGATAAAAACATGGAGATTTTTTCAAATCAAGTAATATTGAGCAAGAATGTCTTGGAAACTTTGAGAAAAAAAAAATTATTAATATTCTTAAAATTGTATCAGCTTTAATATTGTATAGGACGTTTTAATTGTGGGACGCAAATATATAAAAGAAAACTGAAAAAAATTACTTTCTGTGAGTCCCCACCCTTTGATCACATCATAGGAGCGGGACGTTTAGTATGTTTCCCTCCTAAATAATGGCCGTATATTTAATATTTAACCGTTCTTCGAAATCTACTATTTAATATTCAGGTATCGTATCCTACTTAATTTTATTCTCTGATTTCTTTTGTATAATAAAGAGATTTTTTTTTCCTTTTAAAAAGAATTTAACGAATCTGTCCCTAGCGAAAAAGCTAAACTGCTCTTTAACTAAACAGAGGAGAGTGCGGTGCGAAAGTTTTTTTCTCCTTTTCCTTTGTGAAAGAGAACAATGGACTGTTTGAGTGAGTTATACTCGACCTGCTGGGATTAAAGTCGTCCTCTATTTCATGAATCATTCTGGCTACCATTTTTATAAAGTTATTTAGCAAATTTTGAACATTTATTATATTTACCGAATAAAAGCAATATTTTATCATATCTTATTACCATGATATTATAATAAAATGTTCATGACGGATGCGATGTGATTTGCATGACAGAAACATGTTAGATTAAATAGAGTAAAATAAATTAGAATAGCAATTATCTATCAGAAAAGTTTGAGGTTAGCTCGGGTATAAAACATAAGGTGATTTATGTTTTCACTCCCTTTCACCTGTCTTGTTTGATTTAGTAATAGAGCACGCTATTAGGAAGGTAATGCGTATCGAAAAAAGTTTGAATATAAGTGGAACAATATTCATGCTTGGTTATGCTGATTTAGTCCTGCTAAGCAAAGGCACGGAAACTAAATACGACAACGTTAATGAAAGCCGAGAAAGAACGGGGGCTCCAACACCAATAAGACAAAATATATAGTTAACTGCAAAATCGGAGAAAATTTCGATATAGAATTATTGAATACGTTTAGGTATCTATGGCCTTCGAAAAGTTGAAAAAACTAAATTGAAGAGGAGACAACTGTTAGGTTTAATAAGGGGAAATGCTTGTTATTTTTCTGTAACAAAACTACTTAGCTTGCGCTTCCTGTATCTAAACTTTAAAAATTAGAATTTACAAAATAATTTTCCTACCGACGGTTCTTTAAGGATACGAAACGTGTCTCATATTTAGAGATGACCAACGTCTTAAAGTTTCGGAAAATAAAGTATTTCGCACAATATTAGGACAGAATAAGGGTGAGTCAACCGGAGAATTTATGCTGTTAAAGATCGCTGAATCGGTTATTATAATTGAGATGATTAAATTGAGGCGAATAAAATGGGCATGTAAAATCGCTGGGCTTAGTAATGAAAGAATTCTTAAATAGTTTGTATGCGCCATACCGACTGGCAAGCGTCCGAGGATTAGACCGAAACGATCAATTTTCTTGGTTGAAATAAACCGTTGGCGTTGATGACCTGGCCGTTTTGAACGAATGGGAATCCATGGTTCTGATGAAAGTTTTAATAAGGTCAAGAACGTACGAGGAGTTTTCTATCAAAAGTGGATATCTCAACTTTGACCGAAATTGTGATTTCTATTAGGTTATGTAGGTAACTAAAGCTGTATTTAATGCTAAGTTGCCTACTTTAACAAATATATATGAAATATTTTTCCCGCATTGGATAATCAACGAAAAGATTGTTTTTTCGAAGAAAATTAATAAGGAAAAGTCATTTTTTTTGTCACTTTGCAAGTGAAAGTTGTGAATGGAGATGTCCACTTACCATATGGAGATGTACTCTGCATATATGATGCTGAGGCCACTGTGTAAGATCTTTTTTTTTTTAATATAATCTGGATTGTTGAGTAACACTTATATTATTTTTTGAGGATTTTATTTTATTAAGAAATAATACATTTTGCCAAACCTAAGGGCACTAAGCATTAAAGCTATAAAGTCCGTGGTACAGACCACTTTTTATCAAATTATTAACATCCGCCTGAAATTTCTCGAAATGGGGGCATTTTCAACCTGGAGATCGTAAGATAATTTGAGCAAAAAGTCGAGAAAAGTGGCATTAAAAAATATTAAGCTGTTTGTCGTGACCTACACCTCGAAATTGTCAAAATAACGAGGTTATGTAGACCAAAATGGTCCAATATTTTTGTAGGCCACCTTTTTTAATAGATTTTGTTATCAAATTATCTTACGATCCAAATGGAAAGCAAATTTGCTTATATGGCTCCTTATTTATTAATGTTTATTTATTATATGGTTCCAATTACAAATACGAGAAATTTTTTATGAAAAGGAGTCTGTACCACGGATTAATTTGAGATCTATTCGTACTATATATGCCATACTACAATAATAAAAACAAAACAAAAAGAAGAAACTGTAAGAAAAGTGAAATAATATTAAGGCAAACTCTAAGAGATCGATGCTTCTCTATCGCCCGCAAAAGCATGAGTTACTATTACTAAGCTTGACAAAAAAAAAAAAAGCGTCTTATTAATTGATAAATTATTATCCTCGCTATTCAGAAACTTTAATTTCATTGATGCAAGGTCATCGGTATGTTTGTTCATTGAATCCATTAGATTTTCGGTATTTCACTGGGTTCTTGCTTACTACCTCAATGGTGCTAGTAAAGATAAGATGGAGTGTAGTTAAGTAATTTCAAAAATTAAAGATAACATGACCACAACGTACTACCTACTTCTAATTTGTTTTCTTTTTACCGTTAGATAGCAACACACCAATCATCTTAAACTATTTGTGTTTCTTTTCTATCACTGACGACCTTGTGATATATAAAACTAACAATTGAAAATATTTATTCAAAAATGATATACGCATCTATCAAAATCAAGATATTGATCTTAAAATAAATTAAAATGTTATGAACAATATTAATTCATTAAATTTAATAAGATTTCCTAGAAATACTAAATGAAAGTCTTTAGCTTTGCTTTTATTTTAATCGTTTAATTTAGAAAGAGATTAAAGGTGAAAAACAATTTAATTGAAACAATTTTCCTGTTATTTTCCAACGTTTGCCTCCAGTAATTATGGCGGTTTGTAAGATTAAATGCTTTTGATGTAAGTATTTACTTATTGTTACAATATGATTAAAATATGTTTTTATTTCCAAGGAACAACATATTAATTTTCTTAGAACGGATTCTTTGAGGGCTACAGCTCACCTCTTTACATAACGAATGGCGAAAATACGTTCCGGAGTAATTGAAAGAAATTCTTTCAGGGACTTGGAATTCGGATGCTTTCGTTTCGTTTGCCTAGTGAGTGAGACTGAGACAACATGTCAAAGGATATTGCCTTTTCCTTACCAAGAGGTCTTAAATTAACATTGTTTCTTCGCTAAAATAAATAATTCTAAGAAATAAATGTTTACATACATAATATGACTTTAAATTATATTCGTAATATATATTAGATTTAAATGATAAGCAGAACTAAAAATAAAATATAAGTAATAGTCCGTGGTACAGAGAACTAAAAACCTCTGTTTATCAAATTATTAACATCATCCTGAAACTTCGTAAATAGCTGCATCTCATTGCAACCTACAAATATTTTACTAACGAAAATTCTCAGAATTGGAGAGATCGGCAAACTTTGTCTATTTAATTAGGTACTAAAAACTCATGAATACCCATTTGCTTTATTACTTGAATACCCACTTGAATCGTAAGATATGATCAAAAAATCGAAAAAATGTCGCCTGCAAAAATACTGGGACGTTTCGCCTGTATAATATATAACATATTATCTTACGATTCAAGCAGAAAGCAAACGATCATTCATGAGTTTTTAGTTTCTAATTAAATAGACAAAGTTTGCCGATCTACAGATTAAAAATGCCCCAATTATTGTTGTGTTGAGGCTTCCAGTTGGATTCCACCCATCATAACCTCATTTCTTTCAGATCATGAAATATTAACTGACCAGTTTCTGTAACGAGTTATTTATTGGTCTATGCTTTAATACTCTGATCCCAGATCGCTCAGGATATTATTTCTCTCAAATCTTTCAATACTTCTTTTTAGCGTGCTAGATCGTGTCCAGGAACCCCGGCAGTATACCATAGAATTGTACACCCTTAATTAGAGATTTATAGTGATTGCTAGTAGACATATTTTGATTTTTTTATAATCAACATTTGTACTAGGACTTCAACGAAAGTCTTGGGTTGAATGGAAAAAAAAAATTTGTATTTGACCGAGAAAAAAAAAATCAATTTAAAATATATTGCTATTTAATCTCTGACAATATACCATGCGAATTATTCCCAATGGTCTAATATTTATATTTTTAAATGTTTACCTCAAATTTTACAATAATTTTTTTTACAATAAAAATATTTTATTTAATTTGAAGATTAAATTTTACAATTTTTTTTTTTAGTCTTCATATTTCCATCCACACCTGTCATGAGCTTGGCAATAAGCAGATGTGCTGTAACTAATAAGAAATAATTGACATTTTAGGCATGAGAAAAAAAATTGTACCCAGCAGCACTTCTTCCTGGTCTTGATTTATTTCCTAAATTCAAGAAAGGAGATCTCTCATCCTCAGCTCCTCTTTAATGGTCTCCTGATAGCCATGTCAGCTGTGGCCATGTCGTTAACAAGTCCGTTGTCATGTCCGTGTAGTTTAAGATGAAATCTGGAGAAGAGATCGCGTATGTGTTGGTTGTCGTAAGTCGTTATGTAAAGTTTTGTTGTTTACGTACCAAGAAGTTTCTGTTATAAGTCGTCAAATTTTGGATTGAAATGTCTGTAGTTTTTGTAAGTGTGTCTTTTTTGCAGAACCGTAAATTTGTGAGGCGTATGTCCATATGGGTTTGAGTAGGTAAGTGTATTTATTGAGTTTTTCTGTGGTTTTCAATTTTAATTTGGAAAAAAGTGAGTACAGTATTTTCAGTCGCTTATTTAAGGTCTGTCGTTTCATTTTGACGTGTGGGCCCCAGGTCATCCTTCTGTCGAATCTTAGTCCCAGGTAAAACGTACCGTATTTGTCTGAGGAATATGGTTCTCTCCTATATAAACTGGTGGGTACGTTTCTCGTCAAAGTGTAAATGTTATATGTTATGACTTGTCATGATTTGATCTTATTTTCCAAAGTGAGTACCAATTTTGAATTTTACAGTTTACAATTTAAATTTCAAATTAAATACTTAATTGTACTTAAATATTCGTACATATTATGTTATATAAATAATAATATTGCTGTGTGATAGAGACATGTTCCTTCCCACGGTAGACGATAAGTGTGGCGTGTCTAATTTCCTAGACTTGGCTGCCTGAGCTGGCGCTTGCTGATTCAGCCCTGATTGTTGCCTCATGTTGAACAAGTTTCAGGGATATCTCGGAAGTTAGCTGAGGGGGTCTCTGTTCCTGGTGTTGCGGGAATTGTAGAAATCATCATCAAACCAACTCCTCTAGCTCCGGCGAACATAACCTCAAAGCAGTCCTCATCATCATGCTTCCTTGGATCAATTAATGAACTGAGTTGAAATATGGTTCGATATTGTTCGACGTTTGGACACACAAAGAAGTTTAGGTATCTATGGTCGACCATAACAAGAAAAAACGAAATTGAAGAGGAGATTCATTTCGGGATATTATTTTCTCAAAAGCCTTAATGCATAAGGAATGAGACAGAATTATTTGAGTAATATCCATATTATTTATTCTAACTAACAATAAGATATTTTCGTTATTCTCTCAAATTTTACGATTAGGATGTTCAAGCAAAAAAAAAAAAAAAAATACTCAATAGTCACTTCAAGCTTAAAAAATAAAATAAAACAGCATAGAAATTAAATAAAGTATATAACGCAGCCATAAGTACTCAAATAATAGATAATAGACATAGTTATAAAATAAATTAATAATACTAGATAAAGTAAAAAAAGAAAATTTATTTATAAAAAAATATAAAAGGAGATCTAAAGTTTATTACTGATACATGTAATCATGTTATAAAATAACGAATTAAGCGTTTTGATTCCCCCTCCATCCAAAACCTTTTATGAACTTTAAACCATTTATTTAAGCATAAGATATTGCACAAACTTATTAGGATCTTGGACTTACACAATAATATCATATATTATCCATTATGTATATATTTATGATATTTACAACTGTATTAATAAATAAAAGACATTTAATAAATTTGATAACATGAAACCACTTTTTGAGAAATTACACACTGGTAGCACTCTAAAAAAATAAATGAATTTACAATAGGAGACCTCGAGGCCATCTTCTTTTCAGAAGCCTCGGAGGATTATCAGGGATAGAAAAGGAAGCAAGGTTTGAGATGAGAGGATTCGGATGGTCCTGGAGTTTATTATGGAAGGATAGGTATCTGGATTGGGCCAAATTGGAAACATAAGGAACATTAAGGTCGTTATGGATGATTTTATTCGTGACAAAGTAAGGAGCATTGAGGATTTTCCGAAGGATTTTGGATTGTAAGGATTGGATACGAGATGAATTCGATGGTTTAGTGGAGCCCCAAAGCTCAACTCCGTAAGTCCAAATAGATCTTATTGTAGTCATGTATATGAGTCTCTTGTAGTTAACTGGAAGCTTAGAGCGTTTGTCTAGTAAGTGCTGAAGTAATCGGAAACGTCGAGCGGTTTCTAGTCGTTTCAGTCTAGTATGAGGATTCCAAGTTAGACGCTTGTCCAACTGGAGTCCAAGGTATCGGATTTGTTCAACAGGGATAAGTGGAGTATTCTTAAAGAATACTGTAGGACAGAAGGTCATAGGTTTACGGCGAAGGGTGTGTATGTATATATATATATATATATATATATATATATATATATATATATATACATATATATATATATATATATATATATACATATATATATACATATATATATATATATATATATATATATATATATATATACACACACATAATAAGTTATATTAGGTTAGAAAAAGAATTGTTTATATATATTTTTGAAATTTTATGTGTTTTAAAGTTAAATATGACTGGTTTATGATAGAACTAATATTATTTTGATGGTATTATAGATGCTGAAGAGGAGTAAGATATTTTCCGAAACGTTCACTAATAAATAATAATCAATAGGCAAAAAATTAATGAAAAGAGAAATAATTATTATTATAGTTAATTACATGTTTTTCTACTGATTTTAGATTTTATTTAACAAGAGCGCCTTATGCTTGTCAGGATCACAGATTTTGACTGTTATCTTTTTTTAAAAGCAAGGGTTAAATCCGCAAAGAGAGCTTAGGATTTCGTATCAGATGGAAACTATTAATTAATCCTAGGAAGAAAACGAAAAAAAACCCAACTGGTCCGTTTTAGACTGGCTTTGGGAAGATTAAAGATTAAAGCTAAGTTGGTTTAGGAAAAGTGTTGAAAAGTTAGCCCCGGGTTAGTATGGGGTAATGGATGGCTACGTCACTGTCTGCTAACTTAACCCCGGAGTTTTCTCTCCCCCTCCTCTCCCCAGAGTTTTCCAATGAAAAGAGTTGAAAGATTTCAGTCTCAACACCTCTACCCCTCCCATCTGCACTGGAATATTCACTAAGCATATTTTAATGGCTTTGCTGTGCCGTTAATAATTTGCAGAATTTCTCACTTCGGATTAATGGAATATTAAATATGGCCTCGGTAGCGGGATATGAATGAAAGTCATTTTTCAATGTACATAGGAATCGTAAAGAAATTAAGCAGTACTGAGCACCATTCATCAATTTGAATCTTTTTTATTTTATTCTGTTTCATTAAAAATGTGTATTGAGTGACATTCATCGTAAGAGAATCCTCGGGGCGTTGACTCTCCATAGGTTATCAAAAAAAATTAATAATTAAGTTAAAAATTTTTTTCAAAAATATTTTAATTTATAAACCATTTGTATTAAATATTTTTATTTGAAATTTGGGGATTCAGCAATTGTTTGAATTTTATATATATATAATTTATTTGACGCGTAAGAGCCTTGAAGGACTACGCGACTATGAAACTGGTTTCTTTTTCAATTTCTTCCTTTCTGCCAATCTCTACTTGAGGATATCGCTAAATTTTTTCTTCCTCTCCTCCATCCACTTCCTCCTGAACGGAAGTTCCTTACTGTCCACCAGATGCACTGCACTTTTCAGGAATTTCTTGTATTCTGTCCTATCCTCACATAATTGGGATAACAAGCCTCTGTATTTTCTGTTTTATTTGTACCGTATATCCATGGTTAAACTTGTATCCCATAACCCTACTGAAAATCTTCTTGTTTAACCTCTCCTCTGTCATCCTTTGCAAGTGTCCATAAAACCTAAGTCTTCTTACCCTCATTTCCGTTTCCAAATCAGAGGTTTCACTGTAAATCTCATTATTGGATTTCAGTCTGTATCCTTCTAGTGTTATTTTGGGCCCATGGATTCTTCTAAGAATCCTTCTTTCTATTTTCAGCAGTTTCTCTAAACTCTGTTATGTATATATAATAATCATTATAATACATATGTATATATATATATATATATATATATATATATATATATATATATATATATATATATATATATACATTTCACTATTTAATTGGGAATAAGGTCATTCAATTATTATTTAATAAACTAATGAATGTTCATTTCTTCTGTTTATTGACGTTTCGATCCCGGCATTTTCTTTTTATTAGTCTACCATGGGATCCTCTTCAAAGCTAGAACTACAAATGGGTTGAATAGATTTGTAGTTCTAGCTTTGAAGAGGATCCCATGGTTGACTAATAAAAAGAAAATACCGGGATCGAAACGTCAATAAACAGAAGAAATGAACATTCATTAGTTTATTAAATAATAATTAAGTGACCTTATTCCCAATTAAATAGTGAAGTTTAAATTTAATACTCAAGGTCGATTAAGGAAAAGTTGTATATATATATATATATATATATATATATATATATATATATATATATATATATATATTGATTAAAAATGAAGTTTATTAGCTTGTATTTATAAATAAAATGAACTAGGTGGTGAGAGAGGTTTAACAATATCATGTTTGGAAGCAGCACCAGTCATCTCATAGTTGATTCTGGATACTCCTCCAGTCCCCACCATATCTCTCAGGCGCATTAAACGCCCCATATTTCAAACTTTTCGTAGATACAAAGCTTGTAGATTATGATAAGATGAAGCCATTCACGACGGATGTTAATAATTTAATAAAAAGCGGTCTTTTCCGTTGACTACTATAGTAACCTACAACATTTAGAAATTACCTTCTATTATCTTTCTCGATCGATTCCGTCCCAACCTCTTCACCGTAACAATGTTTTTCCGTAAAGAATTGAAAAAAGGAATAGTTTGTCGTTAGATCTGGCTTCAATTATTCTCTCTTCAGGATCAGCACATTCTGACAAAGAATCCATTCATGTATTTCACAATTACTACGACATAAGCTTAATGGATTACGGTGCAAATGTGAATAGGAATCAATTAATGAGAGTGGAAGGAAGAGATTAGTCAGTTGGTTGACAGAGAGCGCTGAGATCAAAGCTAACGTTAATGCGCCGGCTACAATTCAAATCCTTCGCTCAGATTTGCCTAATTTTATTTCTACTGATTCCTAAATTGGGACCTGCCGTCCGCTCTATTGTGCTCTGTACCCTCTCCTTCAATTGTGTTGCGGCTTGTTAATTACATTGTCATGTTTATTCATCAGATGAAGGCTAGAGGTAAAACGTTTTTAAAGTTTACTGAAATTCTTTCTGATTTATATTTATTTTAAATTTATACCTATTTCTGTCTAAGGTATATTGTAAAGGAAGGTAAGTGTAATCCAAAAAAAAATTTAATCAAATTTTCTACTGAAATAAACGTTATAGGTCCCCTGAGTCCAATTAATCAATTTTTGCAAAATGAGCTATGGATGTGTGTCTACCTATCTTCGTGAACAATTAAACTAAATAACGAAAAATCGTTCGAAAATGAACATACCTATTAAATGGAGGATTTTTTTTTTTTTTTATTCATTGATACTTATAACTGTATTATAAAAAAAAAATACAACTAGTAAATATGCACACAGTAATAATACAATCAAATGAAAATTCTTGTTGAGAAACTACTCATAGCACTCAAATAATATATTTACACATGTAGATCACGAGACCATCTTCTTTTCAGACGCCTCGGAGGTTAAATCGAGATGTATACCTGAAATATTACAGCATCGTTTTTCATTTATTTTATTTTCTCCTCAAAATATTAGTTGGAATAGGGTGAACGCACCAGTTATAGACAGGGAATCCAGTGATGGACACTTGTAAATAATAAGCTTCCTTGTTGCTTTAAAGATTCCAGTTTTTTTTTTCTATATTGAAGAACAATACCCTATCAATAGAATTGTCAATAGAACTATATGAATAAAGATCCCAAAAAAAAAAATTAAAATGCTTATCATTGTTGTTTCTATAGTGCTCTTGAAATCATTATTGCATGCCTTCTTATTGACGGTTTTGCTAAAAGTAAGTTGAACATTTATATTATCTTTATAATTAAGCAAGAAATCTTTTTTTCAGAATTTTTCTGAGGTATGTCGATTACTGGCACCGAACCCCTGTCCATTACTAGAACAATTGAATTTCAGGATGTCTATCACTAGTGTAAAAAGATGTTTTTTTGAAATGGATATTATACCTGCATAACTGATTTTTTTTTAAAACTTAAAGTGTTAAATAGAAAAAGCAGACCTTAGAGATTCTAAATTTCAAATAGAGAAGTTTATAACTATAATTATTACTGCGGCATGAGCAAAAGTTTTAATACAATTTAATTTAATACAATTTAAATATTCCATTCAAATGCGTTCCACTAGATCCCGTACTTCTGACCTCTATCCACCTCCTCACCGAACTTCTGCGTTTGACAAATCCTTTATAACTCAAGCCGTCTCCACCTGGAATACCATCCCACCCGATATCCGACATGCGCAATCAGTTTCATCATTTAAATCTCTCCTTTTTTTTTTTTTTAATTTCTTTATTGAGTATTATAACAATCTGTCTGTTGGACATTGGTTATAGTGAGGTAGGATGACATTCACACCATATGTACAAAAAAATAAAATAAATAGAACAAAATAATAATCAAAAGTATATACAATAGACAATAAAATAAAATAACCTAAAAAAATAAGAAAATTAAAACTAAGGAAAAAAAAAAAAAAACACACATGCATACCTATATACAATCAGGCGAGGGAACTCCAGGAGAACCCTGCGCTACTCTCCCAACCGCGTCACTGGTACTAAAGCCAGCGGAGATTGGTCGAGAGCACTTTAGCCACATACACACATGTCTTGAGTGAAGAATCTGGCCATTGCCAGAACTCCAATTTATATAATCTACAAAAGGTCGCGAGGCCACTGCTGTTTCAACCTTCTTGGAGGATTATAGGGATGGGAGATGCTTGATAGGGATTGTGCAAGAGGATTTGGGTGGTAAGTAAGGTTCTGGTGAAATTTGGAGAATTTTTCTGGGATAAGGTCTAGGACAAATGGGATGTTAAGGTCATGATGTAGGGTTTTGTTGGATACATAGAAAGGAGCATCGACTATTGTTCGAAGGACTTTAGACTGGAAGGATTGGATGCGCTTGATGTTAGAAAATTTTGCTGATCCCCACAGTTCTAGTCCGTAAGTCCAAATAGGTTTCAGTATTGTCTTGTAGATCAGTAGCTTGTTTTCAATAGAAAGTTTAGATTTTCTGCTTAGTAGTCGGTATAGTTGGCCGTATCGTCGGTTGAGTTCTTGTCTTTTGAGTCTAGTATGCGGGTTCCAAGTTAGTCTTCGGTCTAAATGAAAGCCAAGATACCGGACTGTGTCTGAATAAGGAAGCTGGATGGAATTAAAGAGTACTGGTGGACAGGAATTGCGTCGGAGTGTAAAGGTAATATGTTAGCATTTAGATTCATTAACTTTAATGCGCCAGTTATTACACCAGTGCTCAATCAAGGTGAGGTGACTTTGGAGATTTAAGGATGCTATTTCGGGATCAGAGTTGGATGATAAGATTGCGGTGTCGTCAGCGAATGTTGCAAGAAAAGTATCGGGATGAACAGGGATGTCAGCAGTAAAGAGGATGTAAAGCACGGGACCCAAGACGCTGCCTTGGGGAACACCGGCTTTAACGGAGTAGATATTGGAAAATTCTGTTCCACAGCGAACTCGAAAGGAGCGGTCAGAGAGGTAGGATCGGAGGACTAGGTACAAGGACTGAGGTAAATGTATTTTAAGCTTGGAGAGCAGTCCGGAGTGCCATACCCGGTCAAATGCCTGTGCAATGTCCAGAAAGGCACCCGAACAGTATTCCTTGTTTTCTAGGGCTGAGGAAATATGATCAACAACTCGGAGTCCTTGTTGAACAGTAGAATGTTGAGAGCGAAAACCAAACTGATGGGAAGGGATATTTTGGGATTCTATAATGGGTAGGATTCGTTTCAAAAGGATCTTTTCAAAAATTTTTGAAAGGATTGGGAGTAGGCTAATTGGTCTATAGGATGTTGAGCTATTGAGAGGTTTTCCTGGTTTTGGGAAAAGGATAATAGTGGAGTGTTTCCATAACAGAGGGAAGTGGGTGGTGCGTAGGATACAATTGTAGATAAATGTAAGGAATATGACTGCTTTGGATGGAAGTTGTCGAAGGATTTGAGGTGTAAGGAGATCATGTCCAGGAGCTTTACGGGGGATTAGTTTTTTTAATTGAAATTTTACTTCGGAAGGATGAATAGCTTTTGGGGGCAAGGAAAGTGGGATTGGTGATGTAAGGAGTTCTTCTACTGTTACGGTGTGGGCAGGATGGGATTCCGGATGTGAAATAAATGTATTGGATAGGTGAATGGCGAACTCCTCAGCTTTATCTTCGTCAGATGCTGCCCAGGAGCCATCACCTCGTCGGAGAGGATGGGAAATGCGGTGAGGATTTAGGATTTTTGTTGTGGTTTTCCAAAGGGAATTGTCGCGAGAAGAGAGGGAGGATAGGTCGGAGTTGAAGGAGTGTGATCTGAAGGTGGCTAATTCCAGTTTTAATTGTTTGCAGTAGTAATTATAGGAGCAGCGGTCGGTAGGATGTCGGGCTCGGGGTACCCGACATCCTACCGACCGCTGCTCTCCTTTTTAAGCATTTACTTCTTTCCCAACCCGATTAATCATGAAAAGTAGATAAGAAAACTTTTTAAATTCCCCCAGAAATGGTTTTGTTTAATTATATTATTTTATTTTCACATGTTTTTATTGTATATATCTGTATGTATTTAGTGGTTTTGTTTTATTTTTCTTCCAATATTTTTATTTTAATGAGCATTGTAAATATTTAATTTAATTTTATGGCCACCCAGGCATTTCCTCTGTATCTATAATTTGTTCTAAAAGTCCCTGGATAATAAAAATCTATTTTCATAAATTTCCTTAGCTTTGTTCATTACTGATGCGCTTACCCTAGTATGTGAAAGTTATGTTATGCGTACCACACGACATTTTCATTTATTAATTTAAATATCTTGTGGCTAATTTAATTTATAATAAATACTTTGTCCAATATAAGGTGGAGTTGGTAGTCACCATCGTGTCCTATGGAACGCATTCCTATCAGTTAGTTTCTAATCGTTATTTCACTACTTCGGTTTGACAATGTAAATAAAATGTTTTGTTATAATGAGATTTTTTGTGCTTCTGATCCTCCTCTAAATATATATTTTTTAATTTTATTTTTAAATAATATGATTTCACTTACACCTTAGTCAATTTCATTTTTACTCATTTTGCCCGTTAGGTTTGAAATCGATGTCAACATATTTTTTATAAAATTTATATAAACCATTTTTTTTGTAACTAAACCATCTTCAAGCATTAAATTACTGGCATTTAAAGAAATTAGGTCACTGGTAAGTTTTATTTTAAATAACGAAAATAAATGTTAACATATGAAATTTTTAAACCCGTTTTTCATAAAATTGATCTGTTAGAACGTTTGTAAATCGGGCTATTTTCAGTAGAGAATAGTTTAGATGAGGAATTCTCAAATAAGATTTTTTTTATTTGAGGAAATCTGTAACATCATTCCTAGACCCTGAGGAACGATGAAGTGCTAAGACATCAATCAAGCGGACTGTGATGAAAGCTCTCACGTCGCGAAGACTGTTAAGACCCGTGGACTACTTCTGGTCAGGCGGATGGATGGATGACCAGAGGATGATGAGAACGATGATAGATGAAACGTTAAATGGAGTTAGTTACTAAACGTTAGCTTGCCCAGTGGGCAGTTAAGAATGAAATTGGAGATGTTAGTAGAGGCTACAATCAAATCTATCGCTGGTCATGCTTTCTTTCATTATATTTTTTTTTTTTACGTTTGTTTCCTATCTGGCCATACCTATAGAATGGGAATGTCGAAATTCATACCATGGGTTTGTTGTAAAATAAATTTCAATTCGCTCAGACCGGATTCAAATCAAGGCCACCGCTGGCCATACCTTGTCAAATCACTCAGTCATGACACTTCTCTACTCAGATTTTTTTTAAAACTTTACAAAATAGATTCTATTGCTA
Source organism: Nezara viridula (assembly GCA_928085145.1). NCBI lineage: Eukaryota > Metazoa > Arthropoda > Insecta > Hemiptera > Pentatomidae > Nezara > Nezara viridula. The sequence continues at coordinate 146,184,638 of OV725080.1, read as the reverse complement.
CCCTAATAATATCTATATTTCAATTTTTCTTATTAGCCAATCTGTTTCTGGTATCCCTAAAATTATTTAATTTTTGTTATTCGAAGTTTCACAAAATTGTGACTTTAACATGTATTTACTCAAAAATATTTTTCTTGAAAACTATCCAAAATATAATCATAAACTTTTTCAGGAAGTTAGAATTTTATTCAAAAAAGAAGGTAAATGATATTAATCTATCTTTACTGTGAAATAAAATTCAATAAAATATTTTTAGAAATTTAAGACACATTTTTTTTTTCCAAAAACCACAAAATCTCAGAACTAACAGAATGATTAAATTCCTTTTAAAATACATATTAACACAGGTGAATCAACGGAGGGAGGCTTTCGGGCTGAAGTCCCTCCCCCAATAATGGTAATATATAAACATGTTTTATAGAAAAAAATATTAATAACTATCTCTTAAAGTATTATTGTTCGTGTAATTACATTTAATAGGACTTCAAGAATCACGTAAACACTATTTCATATAGGTAGTTAATTTCTTTATTTTTTTCAAATTAATTATCATTTTATATACATGAAAAATAAATCTTTCGGGTTGAAGTTCTCCCCAAAATTAAATTCTGGATCACCTAGTGCATATTAATAATATATAGGCAATCAGTTAAATATAAAAAATATTTCGAATTCCATCTCTACCATACGCGCAAAGGTATTGATTTTTCTTAATACTCCTATATTTCGAAAATGTCACCTTTTATTTGGGAATTGGTAAAATAATGATGAAATTTTTCCAATTCCGTCGACTGTTTTCAATAAATATTTTCGTTTCCGCATACACACACGTATTTTCCTTGGCAAATTAAAAAAAAAAATGGTGCGTTCGATTTGACCCTATAAGTCAAGAAGTGACCGTTCATAACATTTAATCACTCTTCAGGAATGAGAATATTTATCTCTTTTTGAAATCAGAATATTTTGATCTTGTTGTAATTATAGGTATATTTGATACATAAAAGAGTCTGTGGATAAACCAACGATATTTCTATAACTATTCTAGCAGAGGTTTTACTAATGTTATTTATTTATTTTTTTTAGTAACAGTATTTGGTAGTAATGTTTATGCTTTAATGAAAAGTTACTAAAACAAAGTTTCTATTTCTAAAATGAGGTATTCTAAAAAAAAGTCTTAATTTCATTTATTACCATCAACAATAATGTAAATATTTATGTTTACCAAACTAATTTAACAAAAATAAAATAAATTAAAATGACAAAAAAATGTACAACGATCAAAGAGGCATTGTAGACTATAGCGAGGAGAAATATGAATAAAAAGCAAACGAGGAAAGCATTAGCCTTTGGAACGCTTGGTTCCTGATGTTTTCGTTTTAATGGCTCCCAAATGATGGCGAGGTGTTTGAAGTTTAGTTGGGTGTATTTCCCCTTTGGCTATTATTTTCATCCAGCCTTTTATGATGCATTTATTTCAGCTCTCTTTAGACTTTGGAATGTTCCATTTGAATAGAAATTTATGGAAATTTGTTCTAGCATGGATGGTATTTAAAACCTGTACCACTACAACCCATAGGTGGTATCAGTAATCGAAATATTCATAATTTCATTAGTATTTAGGTGGTTGAGTTATTCTGGCAAACATTTTTTTGTTATTTATTTATTTAGACATATAATAATCTGTCTAATGGACAATAATTATAGTGATACATGAACGAACACATTCTCACCATATATACAGAAAATATAAAATTAACAAAAGTAATATAATAACTAAATAATTATCAAAAAAACTATGTACAATAAAAAATAAAATAGCCTAAAGATAAGTAAATTAAAAACATGAAAACACATACCTATATACAATTTGGCAAAAATTAAAATTATGATATAGAACAATATAGAAAGATAATTTAAAATTTCATTCGTAGTTTATATTATGAATTAAAATATTTAATTCAATTGTTTAAGCATCGTTTTGGATCCAGATAACGCTTTTGACAAGGTTCGACATGATTTATCGTCAATAAATCTAATTTAACGATTACATGATTTACATTATTTTGTCTTTACGAAATTACAAAAACTGCAGATTCTGATTTTTTAAAAAATTAATTATAGCTTTTAATTACTTTTTCATTCCTCATTAATTTGTTTTCTGTTTTCCTGTATAATAAAGATCTTCTAAAAGATAGCTCAATCATTGGATTTTATGATGTATTATAAAAACAACTGTGAACCGACAAAAAATAAAACCGTCGGAAATCAAAATATAAAGAAAGGTACTGCGATACTCTACTTATAAGACAGGGTCCTCTACTTCCATTGGAAACTAGTTCACATTTAATTATTTTTTCAAACAATAAAAACTTAGAATATCCAGAAATACTTTAATCTCTAATTAGAAGGCTAATAAAATTATGTATTAATCTCATCTTAAAACTCATTGTTAAGAAATGAGTCGTATATTTTCAAAGTATCGATTCCTATGTAAAAATACTCAATGAAACATATGGCGCATTTTTTCAATAACGAACCTCAATATTAAAAAAATGGAGTGAAAATAATTTTTTTTCCCCGAAACCGATCTTTTTTTTTCAAGGTATGCAATGTAACTTGCATTTCTTAAGTATTCCTTAAAAAATAATAATAATAATCAAAAGCATTTTTAACTATTTTATTCTAATTATAATAATTGTATTGTTATATTTTCTCTCCCAAACAAACCTCAATCAACTTTTTTTATGATTAAGCATTCTTTATCTCGTTTTTTTGGCTTTAAATACAATATCGTATAGGTTACGAACTACTTCCCACTTTTGAAGCTAATTGAAATATGTATATAGACTTTTTCTGTTATTGAAAAAAATTAAAACTCGAAGAAGGATTCATTAATACTCCCTGAAATTTTAAATCCAACGGTTTCATAATTGAAAAATGAAACCGATTCGAGGCCTATAGTCCCCCTAAAACTTCCTCAATGGCTTCATCTTATAGTAAACTAAAAATTGGGCCAAATCTGAAACATAAGAAACGTTAAGGTCATTGTGCATGGTTTTATTTGTAACAAAGTAGGGAGCATTGAGGATTTTACGAAGCATTTTGGATTGTAAGGATTGGATACGAGAGGAATTCGATGGTTTAGTGGAACCCCATAGCTCAACTCCGCAAATCCAAATAGGCCTTATTATAACCATGTATATGAGTCTTTTGTAGTTAATTGGAAGTTTAGAGCGTTTGTCTAGTAAGTGCTGAAGTAATCGGAAACGTCGAGCGGTTTCTTATCGTTTCAGTCTGGTATGAATTATTTAAATAAATTGGAGTTTCGTTAAAATAGATACAGACATGGAGCAGGGGTGCATGCCTTCTTTCCAAAAAATTCTATTGTTCTTCTCATCTTAAAACTGCTTTAAATGAATGTAAAATTATTGAAATTTTAATTTAATTTTATCCCCCCTTCTGGGCATCCCTTACGAGATGATTCAACAATAAATTTTGAATGATATCGTTTGTCCTGCTTAATACGAGTATTTACCTATAACGTGCTGATATAACCATTGCTTTTCGGCGACCTTATTTCAATGCATGCAACATACAGTTTATTATATTAAAACTATTTCTACAGCATTGAAGGCCATCTTGGAGCTTTCAAATAATTATACGAACTTGATTAATAATTTTATTTTCATTCTAAATTTGATATACCCCAAAATATTGCCATTGAATCAATTATGTTAAATTAGTTTTTTAAATAGATACGTAGCGTAATATTACAGAATTCGCATTCAAAACCAATTATAATTCATGTCTGCACCTTTTATGAGTTTTTTTCCCTTCTGCTAATTGCTGTCCCTTTACAGATGATTATATATTTTTAGAATTCAATTCTCCATTTAATTATTTAATATTATACCTCCTTGATAAATCATTTTAACTTCTTCGTTGCTACCCCACCCCGTACTATGCACAGTAGCAAACCCATGTGAACCTATCTGCATACACAGACTTAGATAAGCGATTCCCTTCGCGATAGCGGTAATGTAGAGAAGCCCTTAGGCACGGGCGGGTGATTTAGAGCGGCACTTAATGTACTGTTAAGGGCCCGTACCACAACTGAGTCCTTTGGGTCATTATCTCTACGAGTGCATAATGGGTCTTCGCGGCACCCAGCGGAGTCCAAGGTTTTGTCGAGATCATCTCCTTTTCTTATCTGTTGTCATATTTTAATAACAGTAAGAAATTACTTTGGTAATAAAACATATCCAAGATAACATGTGAAATATCCAAATATTTCTAAATATATTAAATCCCTAATAATTCGCGGTACAGACCCCTCTTTATCAAGCTATTAACATTTCCCTAAATCTTCGTGAATACCTCATATTACTTATGTACATAGAATAGAAATAGAATAGAATAGAATATACTATAAGATTGTATAATATATCAATAAAAAGCTAAATATTAAAAAAAAAAATCATGTCTATTATATTAAGTTATAAGAAGTAAAGGTGTATGTTGAAAAAAATAACGTCTTTTAATTTATGTCTAATAATATCGTGGCAATGTATAACATAAATAATAATTTTATTTATTTAAATTTTAAAGTCTCGGAGGCTTGCTAGGTTTTTACTGGAGAAATTATAGCAATAAAAAAGCCATTCAAATCATTCTTCATTCAATCATCATTCAAGCCATTCTAGCTAGCCATTCAAATTACCCGACTTAAAACTAAACTGGCCAAATAAATAAGACCATTTGGTAGCTACTAAAAAAGAATGGTAAAAAGAATCATTTTAATCTCTTCAACGGGGTCTCTGCAAATGAACAAACAGACCATACAGAAATTATACCAAGAAATCCAGGAATAACACCGGTTATATCAATTAACGAAGTCCCTTTAGAAGCCTTCTTAAAACAAATAAAAAAGGGAGATTGGGAAATGTAGCAGAATAAATGGGAACTAAAGAATCTAATTTAAAGGGAATAAAAAGCAAATATTCCAAATTGGAAACCTCTAACCCTTTCTCTAGGAATGAAAAAACAGTCCTCTGTAGATGAAGTATTGATATTATACAGTTCTCACATGCTTATATACTAAGAGGACGTTTACCTGCAACCTGTAAGAGTTGTAATGTAGCAAGGTTCAGTTAAACATATTTTACAAACTGTCCTATATTCAAAATTATAAGAAAACAATTGGAAATGACGCCGAATGTAAAAGAAAATTTAAAAGACAGCCAAAGGTGTAAAAAGAAATACGAATTCTCAAAAAATATTTAACTCTATAACAGAAATTAAATTGTAGGGGTTGTCAATAAGTCTGCAGGGTAGAGGCAACGAAAATAAATAAATAAAAAATAAATTTTTAAAAAATATTTGTTCATGATATTTACACAGGAAGGAAATGGTCCGAGGTAGCGGTCATAAAAAGTCTCAATAGTGGCAATACAATTTTATTAAAAGCCAACGTTGTGGCCCGACTTTGCAGGTCTTCTTCAGATATATGTGTTCAGCTAGGAGGTTCACTTAGAACTGTTCTGAAACTCCTAGCTGAACACACATCCCTGAAGAAGACCTGCAAAGTCGGGTCGAAACGTTGGCTTTTAATAAAACACTCTTGCCAGAATTGAATCTTTTTATGACCGCTACCCCGGACCATCTCCTTTCTTTATAATGCAACGGTCAATTATCAAATATTCAACATGATATTTACAACTATATTACAATATAAATACATGAAGTTGATGTGTACACAGGAATATAATCACATGAAAATGCTTGTTGAGAAACTACCCTGTGGTATTACTCTAATAATATGTCTACTTAATGATATCATGATGCCATTTCTTTTCAAACGAGAGTTATGAAGAATCGAAGAGGGAGCTTAGCAAGGTTAGAAAGAGGATTAGGATGATTATGTAGTTTATTATGGAAGGACAGATACTTGGATTGGGCCAAATCGAAAACATATGGAACATTAAGGTCTTTATGGATTATTTTATTTGTGACTAGGTTAGGAGCATTGAGGATTTTTACGTAGGATTTTGGATTGTATGGATTGGATACGAGAGAGATTTGATGGGTAAAAGAGAGATAAAACGGTAAGAGAATGGATATTCTGGTGTTGTTGTTTGTTTTTTTGGTAAAATAAAAAATAAATATTTATTTTAATAAATTTCAAAATAATAAATCTCACTTTGAATTTTCCTCTTTTATATCAAGACAATCTATCTGAATTCCTATTGAACCTCAGTGGTTGAACTTGAAAAAAAAAAAAAAAGATATCCCTAAGATGCACCCTGTTGCGGAGAGATGCTATCTAAACTCCCATCTCAAGATCGCAAGACCACTAATGACCCTGCGGCCATTACAAAGTAGCCGCAAAGCGCAAGTACCTTCACCACCACTAAGCCTTTCACAAGCCTACTTTCCAAAGCCTGTGGTCTGTCCCTGGTCACGATCCCTCGCTGAGGTGGCGGCCTATTCTTCTCTATCCGCGAAAAAAAAGCTTTGAGATTGACGGTTCCAATTGTGCAGTATTCTGCGCAACAAAAGGGGATGGCTATGCACGAGGCGATAGTACAAGGTATTATGACTTTCTCATGCAATATCGACACTATTTATCATAAGGTATCATAAATCTCGCTTTCAGGAGTAATGGATTTTGATGAATCATATATCAAACAAAAGGGAATTTTATGAAAAAGTGACAAATCATAATAGCATCCACCGGAAATTTCAAGGAAAAAAAGTTAATTAGTTATGAAGGAATACAAACTTTACTTGCGAATAACTCAAAAATGATATCTTTTTGAATTAAAAACTTCTTTAGGCGCATTTTGTACTTTTTTTGTGGAGAGTGAATTAGATTGATCCGTCAGATCTCCGATGTGTAACGCTCGGATAAAGTCGGCTGGAGTCCACTAATTGAAGTGTTTCTATACATCAGGAAAACTAAAAATCAGAGCAGCAGAGTTCATCATTTCATCCTCTTTGTAATGTGCTATTATTCAAAATTGTATCTTGACGCGACGACGCGTTAGAGAGGCGAATAGGAAAAAATAGTATCGATAACCAAATCCTAACGAGTTTTATAGAACATGGATTAAAATATCTCAAAAAATAAAAATCGGACATGCATAATGTAAACAAGGGAATCGTTTATCATTTCATCCTCTCTGTAATGGGCTATTATTCAAAATTTTATCTTAATGCGAAACCGTGTTAGAGAGGCTAAAAGAGAAAAATAGTGTCGAAAACCAAATGATAACGAGTTTTATTAAAGATATCGATTAAAATATCTCAAAAACTAAAAATCGGACCCGTATACTATAAGCGAGAGAAATGTTCAGCACTTTATCCCCTTTTTAATGAGCTATTATTTACAGATCATATTTCATATTATTAACCTCGTCTTGTTGATGTTAACACTTTTATCGTGTGATCTAAAGCACATACCTTTGCACATACGCTTGCATGTTGTAAGCGAGGGAATTGTTCACCATTTCATCCTCCCTGTAATGTGATATTATTTATAATGATATAGAGATGGTTGACCGTGATATAATCGGGAAGGGGGAAGGGAGGTGCGGTCAAATAAATACTAAATTTTTAAAAATTGTATTTAATTAAAAATACTATTTTTTTAAATTTAGTATTTATTTGACCGCAACCTCCCTCCCCCCACTCCCCATCATTTCCTTCTCAGATATTATTTATAATTTATATTTCATATTATTAATGTTGCCTTGTTGATGTTTTCAGTCAAGTCAACATATTATTCAGTCATTCAAGATAAAAAAAAAACATTTTACTACAACAATTCATCAAAGAAATTTCGAAATAAATATTATCTCATTACAGTCATTATGGAAGTTTTGTAGTATGAAATCCAATTATAATGTAATATAAGGATAATATGGATGGTATATTATTATTGTCTAACGAGTAAAATACCCAACCACATCCATGTAATTGTGAGGCACGAAATACAGAAATATTTCTATCAATAAATCTAAAATACAGCATTACATCGAGTCCCTTTGTAGCCGTGTAAAGCAGCCGAATTATAACGTGATTGATCGAACTTCGAACATTTTTTTTTCCTCTGAAGAGAGAAATGTTACAACGAGCGGAATCTGTAGAAGACGTATAGAAAATTGGAAATAAATGGCTTTAAAATGGAATTAGTAAAATGGATGACTACAGAATCGAAGGGGGAATAGCGTCAGGGGCAGAACGGGGCTATATAAATGACCCCGCTGTCTGACTCCAACACAGATTTATCGAATCCGTTAGCCCGAGCAGGAGTCAGGAACCGAACCCGCTGCTGTACCGACCTAACTAACAGCTAGCCCGGCCGATAGGAGAATTAGTATAGCGAGGGTGATATAGTAAATGGACGTAGGATATTGAAAATAATTATCAAGGCATGATTATAGACGAAACACTGTGACGTATAAATGACAATATACAAAGTATTCCGGAAGTAGAGGAAAATGTTCAAAGGAGCTATAACAGACCTGGAGAGCTACAAAAAAGTTTATAATAACAATAGTCCGATTTTTTCCTGCAGAAAAGTAGGAAATGTAACTTGTTTTTAATCTAGTCACGTTTTTGTTGAAATGCAAGTGATAAATTTAAAAAAAATAAGTTAAGTTATTAATAATAGCTTCACATTAAACTAGACAAAATTATTTTTATTATTAACGGTGTAGAGATGGTTAACCGGAATACAATATGAGAAAGAGTTGGTCGAAGGGTGCGGTCAAATATATACTAAATTTTTAAAAAAATAGTATTTTTAATTGTTTCGCCCACGTTTCAACCCTCCTTGCAGGTCTTCATCAGGGCGTGGACAGTCTCACTACACCTGTTTCAATTGCCAGTCTATCAACTGCCTTCTGCAGTGCCTGATGCAACTCCCTGATGAAGACCTGCAAGGTGGGTCGAAACGTCGGCGAAAGAATTAAAAATACTATTTTTTAAAAATTTAGTATTTATTTGACCGCATCCCCGGCCAAACTCCTTCTCATATTTTTATTATTAATTATTTGGTTATATTTGGACGCCGTATGCAACTACAAAGGTACCTTGTTGAAATTCCATCAAAATATATCTGTAAATATTATGTTTTTTTTAGACGTGTGTGTAATGTTAAAGATTGCATTATTACAGCTGCTAGATTGGTACTAATTTTGCATCGTAAGTACATGTTTCAAGATTGTATTGTTTTAATATTTCTGCAAAAATTTTGTTGTTTCAGAAAAAGGAACAAATAATAAAATTATCTTAAAATGAAAGTAAAGTTTTTCACTGTTAAAACCATTTAAAGAGGAATTTTGAACAAATAAACTGTGCTAAGTATTTAAATTTTAAGTATATAAACTGTACTTTTTTTTTAAATGTTATTTATTATTCGATTTTTTTTTTTTTTTATCATCCTCCAAATATACTATAGATACCTCAAGTTTAGAATAACTTCCATGTTTAATAAGCTTTAAGTCCATATTAATAAAGTTGAGGCTCATCTTAAGTTCTGTAAAGAAGTAAACTGATGTGATATTCTGTCTCCTAAAAGTTTTTTTGTTTCTTGATGAACAAATGTAAAAATATAAAAACTTTTCTGAAATAGGTTGGATAGTCACACCAGAGTTTTTTAAACAGCTTGAGTTTAATTTCAATTTATTTCGTAATAAACCTCAATATAATTAATATTTAATTACAGTTTATTAAACAAGGAGGTTTTTCTATAAGTTTTATACCTATAGTATAATTGGAAAGTGATAAAAGTAATCCCAAACAAAAATGACTTTTTTCAACCAGTACTTAGTTTATCTGCTAAAAAATCTCTTTTAATATTTTCAACAATAAAACACTCTACTTTGGTTTAAAATCTGTAGTTTACTGTTAAATAATCGAATAAATTTGTATGTTTTTACTTTTCGCTTCCTATTCAACAAGAAACGTGACACTTAAAAAAACAAAAAACTCGAAATTCATACTTTTCTGCAGAAAATCGGACTATGGTTAACATGAACTTTTTGATATCTCTTGAGTTTTATTATCACCTCTTTAAACATTTTCCTTTAATTACTACATATTTTATACATTGGGAACATCAATCGACTTTTTTCGCTCAGTATTAACCCATAATATTTTATATCAGAGTAGACAAAACACAATAAGAATTTTTATTTTTTAATCCAAACTTCTGTAGAAAAAAAACAAGGTTTATTGAAAAAGAATATAAACGAGAAAAATTTTCTGGATTTTTTTTATTGTCAAGAGGGCGTGGAAATGTAGATAAAGCAAAATAAAGTTTATGAATTATGAAGTTAGATTACTTTTTTGAGCTGAGTTATCTGCTTTGCTTAGTGTGCTCGTATATCTAGCTCTCTCAGCTAGGGATAACTTTTTACTCTTCCTGGAACTTTTACTTGTTCGAGCTTAATTCAGTAAATTTAACTAAGAACAACTTTAGATTGAAAATTTCCAATGCAAAATCGGTTAAGAGACAGTTTAGAAAAAGGACTCGGGAGGGGGTAGTTGGATAGATCTGTGAAAGACAGACGTTGAAACTCGTTCAACAAGATTGCTCGATATTCAAAACTATAAAAAAGAAATTAGATGTGGTTTCATATCGGAAAGAAATACTATTGATGATAAAAAATAAAAATAAAGTAAGAATAGTAAAAATAATAATAACTAAAAACAATTAAAGTTTTAAAATTCTATAACATATTTAAAACAAAGTTATTGCCAATGATCCTACAAAAGACGCCCTAATATAATATACATTAAACCATCCCGTGTTTTTTTTTTATTCATATTCTATACCTCATCTTCTTTTATGAACACCAAATAAAATGGTAAGGTTGATATAATAATGTTTATTTTTGACTGATAGTATTTATATCGATATTGCAATTTGACTTTTTTTTCGGGAAAAACGACTGCAAAAACATCTGATTCAACAACCAAATAACGAAAACCAACTTTTTTAAAGTGACCTGCTCATCCACAAAGTATTTTAATGTGTGTATTTTTCCAAAACGTTCTGTATTCCGAACGTTTCAGTAATCCAAACACTCCCTTGTAGCAATTAGTTCGGACTACTGAGATTATCCTCTAAATTATAATCATAATTAAGGTGTATAGTTATAAAGTAATAATATACGATTTTAATATTATTATTACTCCGATCCACATATTTCCCTGATCCTTGGAAAATATCTATTGTCAAAATGATCCACAAACCCAAAAAGCCACCAGGATATCCATCCTCTTACCGTCCCATCTCTCTGTTACCCATCATGGGAAAAATTCTGGAAAAACTAATCTTAAAACGCCTGTACCCAATCCTAGATTCTAATCACATAATTCCAGATCACCAATTTGGATTCCGCTCCTCCCATTCCACTATACAGCAATGCCATCGTGTGGTAGACGTAGTATCCTCTGCATTGGAGCGCGGTAAGTACTGTACATATTTCATAAGCCTTTCTCGATGTTGAACAGGCGTTTGATAGAGTTTGGCACCCGGAACTGCTGTACAAACTCCGAACATTCCTACCATCTACCTACTTCCTCATTATCCGTTCCTACCTTACTGATAGATACTTTAAAGTAAATCACAACAATGTCTATACATCCCGTTTTTCCCAGGCTGCAGGTGTTCCTCAAGGTAGTATCCTAGGTCCTATCCTGTACACAGTTTATACAGCTGAAATCCCAACCCATCCCAACACTGTAATCACCACATGTGCTGATGACACATGCATCCTATCAGTTAATAACGACCCATCTATTGCATTCCAAACCCTTCAATCCCACATCACAAACCTTGAAGAATGGTGTCAGAACTGGAGAATTAAAATAAATTCCAATAAATCCCATCAAATTACCTTCACCCTTCGTCGTAAACCAATGACTTCCTGTTCTTCAGTATCCTTTAACAACACCTCACTTATTCCTGTTGAACAAATCTGTTACCTAGGACTCCATCTGGACAAACGTCTAACTTGGAATCCTCATACCAGACTGAAACGACAAGAAACAGCTTGACGTTTCCGACTACTTCAACACTTACTAGACAAACGCTCTAACCTTCCAATCAATTATAATAGACTGATTTACATGACCTATTGGACTTACGGAGTTGAGCTATGGGTCTTCACCAAACCTTCAAATTCCTCTCGCATACAATCCTTACAATCCAAAATCCTTTGTAAAATCCTCAATGCTCCTTACTTTGTTACAAATAAAATTATCCATAATGACCTTAATGTTCCTTATGTTTCAGATTTGGCCCAATCCAGATATCTGTCCTTCCATAACAAACTTCATAACCATCCCAACCCTCTTGTCTCTAACCTTGCTTCCTATTCGATTCCTGATAACCCTCCGAGGCGTCTGAAAAGAAGATGGTCACGTGATCACCTAATGTAGACATATTATTAGAGTGCTACCAATGGGTAGTTTCTCAACATGTGTTCCATGTCTTTATACCAATGTGCGAATTTACCAGATGTATTTTTTGTATACAGTTGTAAATATCATATAAATAAATAAATAAAAAAATACTATTATTATATATTTATATTTATACTAACATTTTTTTGAAACTTATGAGAAAAATATATTTTCTGACATGTTTTGCTAATGAAGATTTACGATTTACTCTTTGAAGCAGAATCATTCCGCGCCCCCCTTCTCCTCTCTCAACCCTCTGCTTAACATACAAACAAACAGTAGGAATCATTAAGGGCAGAAGTTGTTGGTGTTTACTAAACTCAAATTAATTGCCTGGTCAGGGCTACCTTAGCGCCCTTTATATGGGTTTTAACCCTCCTTAAGCCCTAATCCCATGGGTTATAGCCTTCGGTTTTAGGGAAGCCAGTACTAAAACCGTAAAGGAAAGAATAAAACTTTGATCCACATGAATAAAACCTGAGCACTTTGTTAGCTACTGGATTTATCTCAGTCCCAAGCAGATTTGGTGAGAAAAATATTTGTAGTATACAAATCCTTTTTTCAATCGAAATTATAATCGCAAAAATAATATTTTAAAAAAAAACTGTTCCACTACAACCCATGAAGGGTCTTTTTGATGCAGTTCTTTTTTTTTTTTTTTTTTTTTTTTTTCCTTCCTTTGCTCGCCTTTACTCGGCTTTACGGTGTTTTTCCGTGCCAGGGGGAAGGCAGGGAATTAATGCCACAGAGTTAAAATCCCCTCCAACCTCCAGATACGAACTCGTAATTATTTTATCATTTCTAAAATAATTACTAATAATTTCTTAATAAATAAAATAATTTCTAAACTTTATCATTTCTAAAGTTATTTTCAGTTTAGTCGGCTCGGCACTCTTTGGGTTTATTTTCATGTAAGGAAGCAAAGTTTCTTGGTCAATGATTGTATAAGGAGAAGATCTGACCGAGATCATGCTCAACTGGCATGTTAGATGGCCTATAAAAGGAACCCACTTTATAGAAGCTGGGTGTGCCCCAGTAGAATCTTTTGACTGCCGAGTCGATCGATGGCCGATGAAACAGAATAAGTAATTACCTGCTTTCAGCTATATTCGATCCTGGAACCTTAAGTTTTGGAAGTATGTGCCTCACCCGCTGAGCTACCCTGCTCCCCTAACATTCATGTAACATACAATATACTAATATTTATTCATTTAAAAATAATACCTATATTTTTACATATTGTTATTAATTTAAATAATAAAGTCATTTAAATATTGATTTTGGTTCTATAATATTACATAACATCTCTAATCTTCTAAGCCATGTATACAAATTCATTTATGTTTAGATCAGTTTAAAAATTATTACACGTTTTGTCTCTTCCTTAAACTTAATTGTAATTCGATATTCGTATTTTAATCATTATTATTATTTATTGTATTAGTAGTTATTAAATTTATTAATACGAAAGTATAATTTTAACAAATCTGTAACTGTAATTATTTAATTAGAAAAATAAATTTATATTTATATAATTTATATTTTTTTTTTTTGTTTTGTTTTTTGTGACCCGTTATATCTCTGCTGTGCTAAAATATAGATGACGCACATTATGTATGTATGTTACAAAACCCCTCTTTGCATTGGAGACCTGATCTGAATTTTTAGCGACAAAAGAAAGGATTTCGCAGGAAGCTTACTTCCTTTCGTTAGAATAATAAAGAAATTTAAAATATAAATGCTTTCGACTTTAAAATAATTGCTCGGTGACAATACGCTATACATTTAAATCATATTGTTTATGCCACATTTTAACAACTTATGAATTTTTCATTATTTTACTCTGCATATATAACACTTATTTAAACAAAAAATTTACATCAGATATACGTTTATTATCGTGTAGTGTTTTCATTCATAAGGAACAGAATAAGTTATGAATACTTATTACACATACACTCATGGTTATATATTTGACTTTTCTGCCATATTTATTTATAAGAGCCACATAAAAGATTTTTAAAAAAAATAAAAGCTTTGCTAATTTACTAATATTTTTTTTTTTTTTAAAACATAAGTACTTCCAGGTGACAGGATATCAAATAATATAATTTTGTTACACAGCATAAAATTAATCTTAATTTGTTTCGTTATACATGCGCAATATAATTAATATGGACTTAAAGCTTATTAAACAATAATGTTTTTCTAAAATTGATGAATCTTCAGTATAGTTAGGGTGTTATAAAAAAAAATTAGGAATAGTTCATTATTCTTTAAAAACAGACTTTACAGACCTTTTTTTAGTCCTAGAGAGTCCTATTTAAAAGATTTAAACGAACGGAAAACTCTACTTTTGTTTGAGTGATTTTTTTTACTTACTTTCAAAAATCCAAAACTTTTTTAATGTCTCACTTTTTTTTTGTGAAAAATCGGACCATTTTAATAAGAGTTTTTTTTTTTTTTTGTTTTTTTGAGTTTTACAATCTCCTATTTAAACATTTCCCTTAGGGACACCTTATATTTATAGGTATATATATTTTATGCTGTTCAAACCGTTATTCATTACGTTATTAAGTATTTCACAATAAAAAAGCTATCTAACAAAAAACAAAGTTTTAAAAAACTGGTAGTTTCTGAAAACAGCGCGTTGAATAAAAGGCACTCAAGAATTCTGCTAATTAGTATACAGGGTGTCTCGCTTCTTAATAGCCAAATTATGGAGGGGGAATAGGAGGGGGCTCATTCTAGATACAATTTACAACAAAAAGATCATTTTATTCATGTGCCGTTTCGGAACGGAAAAGAATTTAAGACCAATTAGTCAACCATTCCTTATTGAATAAAAAGTGATTTCTCAAAAACTTTTCACTTTATATATTAATGAAGTTTATTGAAGAAAAATAATACAATCTGCCACAATCTAGGGCATTGATTATTATGGGTCTAATGTAAAATATAAATTGAGAAAAAAACCAATAAAAAAAACATATAAGTAAAAATATAAACTTTAAAAGAAAAAAAAATTGTAAAAAGGAAAAAAAAAAAGTACATTGAAAGAAAGAAGAATAAAATACTTGTCACACATTCATTTCCACGTACTGAATACTTACATTCAGTCTAGGGAACCCTGAGCCATGCCTTGCCGATCTTACGTGATGGTACACTGTATAAAAACCAATCACTGTAGAAATCACTGTAAAAAAGATCACGCATCACTGTATAAAAGCCAGTGGATACTGTGTAAGAGCGCTAAAGCCACATACGCTCAGGACTGTGTGGAGAAGCTGGCCACTGCCAGAACTCCGATAGAATATTTTTAAAAGATCTCGGGGCTATTGCAGTTTCAACTTTCATGGGGGATTATATGGATGATTGGAGCTGGAAAAAATGCCTTTCTAGAGGATTAGGATGATCCATACGTTTTTTATGAAAGTTTGAGAATTTGGATGGAATTACGTCAAGGGCAAAGGGGATGCTGAGATCATGATGTAAGGTTTTGTTTGTGACGTAGTATGGAGCATTAACTATTGTTCGACTTTGGATTGGATATGTTTGATGTTCGAAGATTTAGTTATCCTCCACAGTTCAAATCCATATGTCAAAATAGGTTTTAGTATTAAAAACTGTTCAAGATAATTAAATTCGAAGTAGACCATCGTAAAGTAAATAATTTTTTTTTTTTTTTTTGTGAAAACAGTGATTTAATTTGATAAGATCAATAATAAAAGGGACTTTCAAGAGGTCTGATACGGCCGCTGTATTGCTGCTGTTCTCAAATAAAAAAGTACTTTTGAGTACTGGTGTACTTAGAATTTAATTACCTCGAATAGTTTTATAGAAATTCCTTCTTATTCATTGAAAAACATGACCAGAAGGACCAAATGCGCCTTAACTCATTTTCAGTTCGGAATTGAACCATGCAATAACTGGACTTTTTTGTTGAAAATTTTGTCTAGAAACACTCCCAGAGTCTGTCTATTAAGAATTGAGACACCCAACATATAGAGAAATATATGCTACTTTTTTCTAACCTATATGCGTTACGTTGTAAAGTCTCTATAAACAACCTATCTAACGCATTAGGAGTTTTAAAAAACTGGTAGTTTCTGAAAATAGTATGTTGAAAAAATAAGAACTTATGAGCTTTGTTATATAAGTATCAAGAGTAAATCTTATATATTTTTTCATGTGGATGTAGGCGTGAAGTGATTACCAATTATGAATAATTATAAATAAGATTTATTATAAAAGGCCTTTTGTTAGCTGCTACTATTAATCACCGCTGGACCAATAAAATCCCAGTAAATTTATGGAGCAAGAATTAAAGCGGGATATGTAGTGCCCAGCCTTCGCTATGGGGTTAGTACTCATTGTTCTCCTGTCCTCCGTCACAATATTTCTTGTTTAAAGCCCTAGAACATAATCATATTTAAGAGCGTGTAAAAGGTCTTGGATTATTTTTTTTTTTTTATAATAAATCATAGCGTGTGATTTATTCCATATCATTTAATAATCAAATATCGTTTACAAATTAAACCTACATATATATATATATATATATATATATATATATATATATATATATATATATATTTTTTTTTTTTTTTTGCCATCACATTTAGCTTTAGCTACCAATAAATCATAAAATCCCTTCAATATTAACTATATTATAATTATAAAATAATAACTTCTAATATTAAATATTTTCTTTTTATTCCAGGTGAGTCAACTGTTCTTTGTACGAGTTTGTTTTGAAAACTAAGAGTGTAAGTTTTTTTTTTTGTTTTTTTTTTTCATTTTTCGTCTAAATTGTGGAGCAGATTAATTCAGTTAGTAAGGCACTCCTGTTTTCCCTATCCCGGGTTCAAAACCGTTTGGGATAGATAAATATTTATTCAGTTTCTCTGGGATACTATGACCATCCTGAGGCACATACACCATTATAATGTGAGTAGCGTTAATTTACGCAGAAAACCTCGCGGTTGTGTGTGATTTCTGTCAAATCACCTCCCTTAAAATTATTAGTTAAATTTTTATATTGTATATGATTAAAAAAAAATATTTGAACCATTGTAATAGACATTGACTAAAGATGGCTTCCATATTCAATTTACTGTTAAATAATCTTAGCAGTTGAATAGATTGTTTTCAATGTAAGGGATTTTCATTTTGTTTATTTGTAGAGAAAAGTTGATCTTATTACAATTCTCTCAATTCTTTTGGTTTTTCAGCGTAAAATAAAACTCAATGTATTATAGACCATTTTTTCCATCTTTCCACTAACTACGTAATGCCATATTCATAGAATGTCTGGTATTTATTGTTAAATAACATCAACATAACACAAAAGTGGTTTTTGATGTTCTCTTCCTTTTTGAATTTCTTTCCATTCATGGAGTTCTATGGAGAACGGAAGAAGTGGTAGTCACTTGGAGCTAAAAAGATCTGGTGAATAGGGATGGTGGGGTAAAAGGTCCCACCCAAGGCTCAATAATTTATTGCGAGTGACCTATGAGGTGCGGGGCCTAGCATTGTCTTGGCACAACACCCTTCCGATCATTCATAACTCTTCAGGATGTTCTCCAAATTCGATGTTACTATGTCCATCAGAAGGCTGAATTATTGCTCTTCAAAGCCGTATGAATACTTTTTTTATTTATTTAATGACTACATAAGGAAACTCCTTATAGGTTTTTATTTTTTATCTAAATTTATAGTTTGTTCACGAATGTCCTGCTGATGTCATTTTGTGTAGTTTATGTGACCCTAAATTCCTCCTGATTTCTTATAGATAGCTATAGTCATAACATTTTTTGTGATTTTCAAAAAAAAAATTATGTGAGAGACCCAAACATTAGGCCTGGAAACATAGAGCTTGTGCAAATGATTTTCTACGCTGTGTGCGACACATTTAGGGACATAGTAATTGCTAGCTCCTGGCACTGTTGGGTGGGATTTTGATCAATGGCCTTAACATTACTCATTTCAATTTTTTATAAATTATAAGAAAAAGAAATTTTTTTTTTTCATTTTTCTAACTTTTTTTAAATTATACAACAAAATATGCCGATAATGAATGATATTTTATTCCATATTCAAGGTGCTATAGCAAACACAATACTAAGCTATTTTCAACAAAAGTTAACAGATATAGTTGTTACTAACATATTACTAACAGGATAAATAATCCACTTTAAGGATTAATTCATCAGATAAGAAGTTGATCATAGTGACATAAAAATAAACAGGAAAATCCAAAGGACTTATTTTCCAACCCAATACAATGGTGCTTTTAGTTTTAAGATAGGATATTAGGTATATATAGCATAATTAAAGTTATTCTACTTAACTTGTGAAAATATTTTAGCAGTAAAATGAGTGAGATGAATTAAATTTAGTTAGTTATTTGAAATATATTTGAATATATAGGATAATTATATCATGAAGTGTTTATTGTTTATTTATTAATATGTGCAACAATCCTTCGATGCATATTTCACGAATTTTCAAAAATTTCTACCTCTTCCAATTCGGCTTGTCTCTTCCTTATCCACATTTAAAATGATAGGAATTCCTAGATAGTCACTGGCTTAACATGTATTAATATCAAGGCTTTTTTTTAATTATTCATGTTTTACCTACGAATCACTTGTTTATTACTACCATTTTCTGCTATGAAAATTACACGTTTTTTTACTCAATTTCTTTTTATTTTTTTATTTTTTGTAACTACGACTTTTCTCGCATATGTATGTACATAATGTGTTCATTAGTAATCAATACTCTTCCCAAAGGACGTATTTCTGATTTAAATCGTAAGTGTGTGATCATATCGACATTTTTTACTGATATTTTTTTTTTCAAATGTTATTTTCTTATCAAATAATTTTGAAGAAATTTAAGTAATTTCTCAACAAATTTAAATAACGACTTTTTGAAGATTGATATTGCGAAGGAAGGCTTACTTTCCCTAGCCCCGCCCTGTTGTTGAGTTGGGACATGTTTCTATTAATTCAATTTTTTGTCTTCGACCCACACTTATGATTTCGCATCCAGGTTTCGCCCACATCAAGAACAATGACTGAACCAGCTATTCAATATGAATAACATTTTTTTGTTTTTTGAATTCAACTTTAAGCATTTCCTGATGTTTTCTCTCAACGTTCTGAAATAAAGTAGTTACAGCTGAGATTTAATTGAATTTTAAGATAACAACAAAGAGCCCCTACTTAACATTTGCAGTGGCCATTATCGCACTGCGCCATAGCTTATCAGACTTCTGCTACCTTCTGGAAAAACCTCGAGGAAAACCGTCCACTCCTCGATCTTCCTCATGATCGGGATGTCCCTCGGGAATCTCTGGCCCGACAAGAGTGTCATCCTTCCTCGACTAGCCGATAAAGGAGAGGGTCAACAGGCCTCAGATAGCGATATCTCTCAGTCCACCTCAGTTCAGTCAGCTCTCTTGTTCTTCTTACTCATGTCAAAGCCTTCGATACAGCTTTACGTATCCACCGTTACCCAACTTCGAGGCAGCTGTTATTTATATCCAGGTATTTTGTAAAGTTATTATTATATATATTGTCATTATAGTCCCCAACACAGACACTTTTACCAAATTATTATAATATTCGTCTAAAACTTCGTAAATGACTTCATGTTTTCGTAACATACAACTTTTTTATTTCCGAAAATTCTCGGAAATCTGGACATCGGTAAACATTTTCTATTTAATAAGATTCTAAAAACTCATGAATTCCCATTTGCTTTCCACTTGAATCGTAAAATAATTTACTCAAAAACTCTAGAAAACAATAGAGCTACAAAAATATTGGGCCGTTTTGCGTGACCTGTACCTGGAACATGTCAAAATAGCAAGATTATCAAGGCCAAACAGCCAGATATTTTTACAGCCCTGTCTTTTTTCTCTATTTTGTAGTCAAATTATCTTATGATCGAAATGGCGAGCAATTGGGTTTTCATAACTTTTTGAATTCTCATCATATTTATTTTCTAAAAAAAGGCCCATTTCCAAGAATTTTATCTTACATGCCACAGATATTTAAAAAAATGTCGAAGATATGGTATACAGCAAAAAAAAAAAAAAATGAGTAATAATATATCGTACATATTTTTATCTATATGTAATTAGGAATCCATAGCAACTATGGCATTAAGATTTACTATCGATTATAGATATATTACATTACCATATTATATATATATATAGGATATATATTTTTTTAATTCATATTGGAAGTTTCTGTTTGAGTAAATTTATATGAAGTAATATGAGTTATATTTTTTCAAATCAAAATAAGCAGAGAGAAAAAAACAAAAAGGTTTATATACGAATATAATCTTGATCAATTTAAGTACTACTTCTTTATTTTTTTACGCCAATCACGAAATAAGAAAATACCATTATATTTAATTAAAATATGAGGTTTGAGCACTAGCGAATTCGGGATTTAATTTTGGGTTGGCTTTAGCCCGAAGGCTTATACACAGGTTGTTTCAGGGTTAAGTGGCCAAACTGCAAAAATGAACTATTATGTCCGCAAACACTTTGTTTAGGAGATATTCACACCTAAATATTTTCGTTATTATGAATTATTTACGTTTTATATGAAATAAATAAAACCTATTTATTTGTTCTCACTACTTTATTAAATAAATGTAAACATTAACATTTATATGAAATGTTGTTCAAAGTGAAGGTATGTCCGCAAACGCTTTGCATAGGAGATGGATTAGATAGAATAGTAATACGGTATTTTATCCCTAACTGTATAAAAACTATTGGCAACATAAGGATTAATAGTATTTGGATTTAGCATTGGGAACTCTCAATAACATTTATCAGTTTGTAAGAGGCTTCTGCAGGGTACTCATCATTATGCCTTCCATTTATACTAATGGCGAATATACTGATATGGTGTTTGTATACGGTTTTTGCATTGTATGATATATATATATGGTATATATGGTAATGCTAATGCTGCCCGTCGTGAATATGCCAGGCGATTTCCGAATAGAAGATTACCAAACGAGTCTATCTTTAGCTTCACGTTTCAACGTCTTAGAGAAACTGGTACATTTTCTATACGACCACGTGCTGACTTTACTTTTGACCCTTTACGAAATGAAGAAAGGAGTGCGACCATATTACAATATTTTGATGATTTAATGTTTACGTTTAATTGATAAAGTAGTTGGAACAAATAAATAAGCATTATTTACTTAATATAATGTAAATAATTTAAACAATGAAAATCTTTAAGTGTGAATATCTCCTCAACGAAGTGTTTGCGTATTTTTTTCAGGATTTTTTTTTTTTTTTTGGGTTCCTTAATTCATATTCTCAGTTTGGCCACTTAACTCTGAAACATCCTGTAAATAAATGTAACGATTATTGTTTTGAATGAAGAAGAAAGATCCTAACTACCTACTTATTTGAAATGGCGTTTAAGTGATTCTTGGAGTCCTATTAAATGTAATTACAGGAACAATAATACTTTTAGAGATGATTTTTATTATTTGTTTTCAAAAGATTATTGTTTTTCTTTTATATTATAACTCCAAAATTCAATACAACTGGATTTTTGTTAAAATCTTAAGGCAAACAAAAATAAAAATACAGTAAAAAATTTTAAGACAACAGGCTGTTCTTGGCACGTAAATATTTAAATTCACAAACTGTCTTACCAAAACCAACAATAGACTAATGCATATATATATATATATATATAAAATAGTGAGATTGAACCATTATTTGCAAATTTTGTTGTTTTATGAAGCAGTAAAATATGATGACCCTAAAAGAAGTTTAATATTGTTATTACATTACGTTTTTAGGAGCAGTTATTCCATTCCTTAAAGGAAATTGCTGACGGAAGGAACCTCAATTTCGTTTTATGTTGAGAAATAAAACATAATAGGTTTGTCGTCAAATATGATTACGGCCTATTTTATTTTATTATAAATGAAATTTATATGTTCTTGTCAGTGATCGATTAATCGCTCCTGTATGGCGATGGATCGAATATTAGATAGTAAAAATAAAAATGAACGTATGATATTGTTTCTTTTTTAAATATTTTTACTACGATTCATATAATACTTGCGTTCTCATGATTTCTCATAATAATATTTACAAAACAAAAAACAAATCATACGTTTACGAGCATAACACTGGTTTGGAAGACGAGTGGAACAATACGAAAAAGTTAAATTTACAGGAGTAACGTTTAAGGTTTGCATATTCAGGTTTATTGCTGCCTGTAACTCACTTTATAATACCACGAAAACATAAATAATCTTCATTTTTTTATCATATACTATGTATAAAAAGTGGAGTCAATGAATGCTCGAAAAGGGGGTATAGAAGGAAATGGCGGTGAAACAATTTTTAACTTTAGGACATTGTTTGGACTAGTAAGGAGGTAAACACATATTAAGTACCCACTCCTAGATGTTGGGGCGCCAAGATCACTTATTTCGGTTTTTCGCTTAGATCAGGAAAACTATCCATCGCATAGACAAAGGAGTTCTATACAAAATTAAAGCTGGTAAAATTAGCAATACGATTGATCATTTATTTATTTTTGAAAAATCGCTTAGTTTCCGAGATATTATACATATTGTATAATATATATACACATATTTCTTATGTGTTTTACTATATTTGACTAGCTAACTCTTCCTTCATTGCTTCGTTATACGATTAAGTCATGGCATAGGCGGATCTACGGGGAGAGGGGGCTTTCGGGCTGAAGCCCTCCCCAAAAAATAGTAAAATATAACAATTTTTTTATAGAAAAAAATATTAAAATAAAAACTATCTCTTAAACTATTATTGTTCGTGTAATTACATTTATTAGGACTTCAAGAATCACTAAGACACCATGTCATATGGGTAGTTTCTTTTTTTTTCCAAATTAATTATCGTTATATATATGAAAAAAAAATATTTCGGGCTGAAGCCTCTCCTCCTCCCTCCAAAAATTAAATCCTGGATCCTCTAGTCAGTCATGGGATAGGATAATTTAACAATGGGATAACTTTTTAATAATTAAATTTTCTTCAGGAATATAATATTATATTACTAGTTTATCTTCAACTGTTAATAATTTAGATCAATTATAGCTTTTGATGTCAATTACGAAAATTGCTAAAACAAAAATAATTTTTATAATCATTCATTGACTGGAATATAAATACAGTAGCATAGATCCCTTTTCAGGCTCTCAGGAGACTTCATTTTTATGAATGAGATATCAAACGAGAGGGAATTTCATGGAAAAGTGACGTATGCAACTTAAAATCCATTATATTAACCACAGTGTTATTATTTTTCAATTTACTTTGCTTATTCATATGTCAATTTTTTTTTTTAAATTCAACAATTCAGTAAGTAGTTATTTCCTAAAATATTTTATTTTTATTTTTCATGTATCTTTTAATCTTCCAAGGGTGTTAACGCTTGTTAACTAATTAAAGCTCTTGAAAAATCGATTAAAGATTCGATCGATTCTTGAAATCCATCAATGAAATTAGCATCGAGTTTAATAACTTGTCTATTGTTTGTTCCTAAATTAGTTAATATAATTTAATAGCATTCTTATTATTTACATTTTGCTTTGATAAAAATAAACTTATAGTTTTCTATAACTAAATTATAAATAAATTTTAAAATATTTCATATTTTTATTGTTATATTTAACAATGTCCACATAAAATAAATTTCTATTTGATTAATTATTCCAACTTTTGTGGAAGTGCAAAGAGAAACAAATTAACTAAGTTTCCATTACTCAAGTGCCCTTTGTCATCTCGTTTTTTTTTTTTTTTCTTTATTGTAATTAATAAATTCCACTGAGATTAATTCCAATTAAAGTTTGAATAATATTAACGGAATTAAATATCAACATTTATTTATTTCGGTTGATTATTTTTAATGATCCAACAAAAAAAAAAATTTAACCTGATTTTTTTAATATAACTGAAAAATATAAAACCTGAGGTTTTACCACAAAACAAATATTTAAAAAATCTATCCTACTTTTTTTTTTTTTTTAATTTATTAGCATATTCTTCCTCTGCCTCTAAGCAATACATAACGCATGCCATTTCTATCTTCTTCATATCTATATATAATATTATTCTATTCACTTTCATTGAAAGAAATTGAGCCCTATAATTACTTTTGACCGTACACGAAACCTTGTACAAGTGTTGTATTTCCTCATTAAAAGAGGGAAATCTTCCTCAGTGATAAAATACAATCTGGTTTTTCATCCGTTTGCCAATCGCCGATTTATTTCATATTTGACACCAAAGATATTATCCAGGACGAACCTCGAAATTGAACATTACCAGCCACCATTTTGTTTAAAAATGTTCATATTTTGTACATTAATGAACATAAAGAAGAAGTATGATGCATTTTGGAACCATAACAATAACACTATTTGTTCATATCAATTATAGTAATACATCAAATGTGATTGGTAGAACCTCCTTACTGTTTTATTCAGTATATTGATTTTGTGAGAGATCTTCCACACAAATTTTTAAAGTCACTATTTAATGGGAACGTTAGCCATAAACGAAGTTTTTTTCAATATATTTATTGATATGTAAGTGAAGTTGACGATGAAAACAGTAATATAGAGTTCTTATGTGTAGGTATAATTAATAAGAATTACGTAAGTTTCTTCTTTTTTTTTTTAATGATTCAAAACAGTCATAGTTTTTTTTAAAAACTCGTGTCATTTCAACCTCCAGTAACAAAGACCCAAGAACAATAAGTGGTAAAAGTAGCGCCCTGCTTCTACCAAAAATCTGTGTTGCCGAGAGACAAGAAAAGAAGAAGAAAAAAATAGATGTCAAGTGAAGTCAAGTAATATAAACCCTTGGTGAATTACAAAAATAATTTTTCATTGTTTTTGTTAAATCGTTAAGTAGTCAATTGAGTATTAAATGATATATTATCAGACCTATATATAATGATATATATTCATCGAATTATTAACATCCGCCTTAAACTTCATGAATAGATACATCTCATCGTGACCTACAAATATTTTATTTACGACAACTATTGGAATTGGTCCATTTTCAATCTGGAGATCGGCAAACTTTGTCTATTTAATTAGATACTAAAAACTCGTTAATACCTATTTGCTTTACACTTGGATCGTAAGATAATTTGATCACAAAATCGAGAAAAAAGGTGCCCTACAAAAATACTGGGTCGTTTGCCCTATATGACCTCTATATTTTGAAATGTTAGAGGTGTATGTCACGCCAAACAACCAATATTTTTGTAGGCCACCTTGTCTCGATTTTGTCGCATGTCATTTCTATCTTCTTCTTCATATCTGTATATTATATTATTCTATTCATTTTCATTGAAATGGATTGACCCCTATCAATTCCTTTTGAGCGTACACGAAAGCTTCCTAGTACAAGTGTTGTATTATTGTGTTATTTATAGAGATCAAGCCAGAATGAACCTCGGAATTGAACATTACCAGCCACCATTTTGTTTCAAAATGTCTCAAGATTCAAGTGGAAAGAAAATGAGTATTTACGAGTTTTTAGTACTAATTAAATTGACAAAGTTTGCTTATCTCCAGATTGAAAACTACACAATTCCAAGAATTTTCGTAAATAAAATAGCTGTAGGTTACTTTGAGATGAAGCTATTTACTAAGTTTCAGATGGATGTTAATAATTTGATGAAAAGTGTCTATATCATGGAATAATATTCTATATTATGTTTATTAATTATTTCAATAATCGCGTAGTTTGAGTATTATCTAAAATTCGGAGAAGTATAGCCTATGTTCTTGTTAAATAGGGTTAAATGTAGAGAGTTTTTTTCTCTTACTGAGGAGGAGGCTTAGCCCGCTAATTTTAAAAGGGAAAAAAAAACAAGCGTCGGTGAAACAAAAATATGTTCTCTGAAATGAAACGTGGGCGGTAAAAGCTTTTTCAGCTATAATTTTCCTGTTGAGAACATGTTTGCCAGTCTTCTTATGATATTTGTTCATACCACCGTACTTTTATTTATGTCCTTAACGAGAATACTATATAATTTATACTTCAGCAAACATAGCTCCCGAAGTCGAGTGGTTAGTTACAATATCGTGTTTCCTTTTTTTTTTTTCTCACAGTTTTAATAAATAGTTAAATGAATTTTAATGGCGTTTAAATTAAATATGAACCGCTAAAAAACTCGACAAAAGACAGGAAATTAATTTAAGATAATAAGAGGAAAAATTAACAACACATGCTTGTATCTCTAAAATGTAGGTAAAGATGGACATAAACTGTTAATTTTTCGCCGATTTTTGGCATCATTAGGACAGAAATAAATTTTAATACATCACTACGAATTATAACATGATTTTTTGAATTCTCTCGATGTTTTAATTTTATGTATTAAATTAAAATTTTTGTATTACAGTTGTTCATCGGAGAAAAAAATATACCTATTTGAAAAGCCTTTTAAGAAAAGGTTAAGTCTATGTTTTAATTCGAAATTAAATTAAATAAAGTTTTTAAAAGTCCGGTGGAACCACAACGCTACTGTAGAATTTTGAAAATATATTTTATCACGTTAAATCGTCAGAAATCCGTCTTTAATCGAACGAAGTCATAATATAATGTAATGAATTTTAAAAATTGTATTATTATTTTTATTATTATTATTAAAAATTGTAGGTATGTTTGTTTTTTATTTATTCTATATCCTCGTTGATTCTCTAACGAATGTAATGATTTAGCCTTAAATTTTATGATGATCTTCTAGATCATTCGAGAAAAAAAATATATGAACATCTAAAAATTTCAGTAAAGAAAAGAAACTTTTATTTGCGTATAACTAAAAAAAAAAATCATATTTAAAATAAACGGTAGGCGTTGATGATATGGTCGTTTTACGCCTATAAACAGCAACAGACATACAAACAAACTAAAAAAATATGGAGTTTATGCTACTCATGATTATTATTATTATTGCTTCAGGAATATCTACAAACAGAAAAAAAACACAACGAAATTGGTCTATTTCAAACAATGATACAGCCAAAATCAAAATTATAAATGCTCTCTATTACCTATTATTAAAGAAATTAAATCCTTATCATCATAATACATTACATTTACTGATTTCCATATTGTATAGTCATTTTTGCATTGATGTACATGCTAGTCGAATTATTCGTAAAAGCCAATCAGTATAACATAATATTACAATTAATTGCATCACTTAGAACGACCTTTACAGTAATTTAAATTCAATTCATGTAAGAGTATCGGAGACGTTTCGTTATATAACTTGTTTTCGATTCCAAGACCCAAACATGTTTTCTGACGATGACGACGTAGTTAGCTTGTACGACAGAACAAAGGGAGTGAAAAAAATTCAGGTAAGAAAATTATTCCGAAAAGGAAAGCTTATCAGCACATAGCTTAGAAACTATGGAGTAGCAGACTGTACCAACGATAGTTAAAAAGGTTTTAATGTCCGCGAAGATAAATAAAAAAAAAATCATTATACCATGATTATAAATCATTTCTTCTAAACATATCACTCAGGCCATTCAAAAAATCTGAATAAAAACGAAATAAAATTATAAAATCTATAAGGAGTTTTTGTTTATTTATTCCTTATGTAAGGCATTAAGTCGAAAAACCATGCATACGGCTTTGAAGATCAATAATTCAGCTTTCAAAGGGATATAGTAACATCGAATTTGGAGAACATTCTGAAGAGTTATGAATGATCGGAAGGGTGTTGTGTTCCACCAAGACAAAAATGGAAAGCAATTCCAAAAGGAAGAGTACAACAAAAACCACTTGGATCAGTTTTTCAACAATAAACTCTAGACATACTATGAACATGGCATTATGAAGTTAGTGGAAAGATGGGGAAAAGGCATATTAAATAGTGTTCAATATATTGTAAATTAAAATAAATTTTATGTCTATAATACATTGAGTTTTATTTCACCCTGAAAAACCGAAAGGACTTATTTGCCAACCCAATAAATCGCATTTACATATCTTCATGTTATATTGCCATCTCATTATCAAACAATATATTATGCCTATTATTTACACGGAACAACTACTATATTTCATAACTCTAAATTAAACTAATGATAAAAGGTGAATAATAAACCAATTTGAATGGACAATAAAGACACGGTAGTCTATGGCTGTGTTAATAAAGAAAAATGTATTTTTAAGGCCCATATTTTATATTAAGGGTGATATTTTCCATAGTCATGGAGGAGCTATTGGAAAAAAAAAAAAAGGAAAAAATAAATGAAGCATGAACTTCCCTTTTTCCAGTGGATTTTCTCACGGCCCGAAAACTTCATTTCATTGCGATAATTGCTCACGTATTATTAATGCCCCCTTTTTTAGTTTGGTCGTGAGAAAAAAAATTCTCGTTGGTTATTACCAGAATAAAACGTATAAATGGCCGTCGAATATACATTTGTAAATGTTATCAATGATATTTGAACAAATTATAAAGTTTTAATTGGTTTTCATAATTAATTATAATTATTGTATGGGCTGATTGCTTTTTGAATGGACAATTATTACCTCAAATCATAAATACCTGACTTTGAATATAAGAATTATTATTCCTGGAAATACGTCCTTTTTTTCTTTTTTTTTCTCAAAACGCAATATAACCAAAACACAAACAAATCGTATGCGATAAACCACAGCTCATCAAGTTAATAAAATAAAACTTAAGAATATTAGTTTCTTTTCAAGTTTATTTATTTTCAGCCGTTTTACACCAATTTACAGCATTTTTTGTCAACTTAATGACTACACATCTGATTACGACGTTTCGGCTCGTTGAGCCATTTTCAAGTCTAAAATTTTTTTTTACAATTTATTGTCATATTTAAAACATTACATACTTCAACATATAGAGATTCTTTTCATATACCTAAAATACCAATCATGTACCTCTCCTTTTCAACTTATGCGAATTGCAAGCGCCTACTCATGTAAAAAAAATTTATTTTTGTCATGTCCACCTTTAATTATTTTATAACATTATTATTACCCAATTATTTATTATTAAATGATTCAAATAAGTTAAAATTACGTATGCGATAAACCACAGTTCATCAAGTTAATAAAATAATTTTTTTTTTTACATATTTTCTATGGGAATTCCATGTAGTTTTTATGGAAATGTCTATTTCCTATTAATTAGTACGAAAGAGAATATTATTAACTACATTCATTTTCTTCTTTCTTTTTTTAACTTTTTTTTTTAACTCACACCAATTGGGATTACCATGACGTTGGTAGGCCTCAGGGAAGGAGTGCCCCACGGCGTCCCTTCCTAACTTGATGATTATATCAACTTAATGACTTATAGCTAATGGAGGAGCTCATCCAACTTCTTTTGAGTCTCCTACGATGCCATCAGGCATGCTGGTAGTGGTCAGACCTTGAATCAATGAGTAGGTATGTCCGTGTAAGTTATTGTGAAATAATTTGCAGTATGTTCGTATGTGGTCGTTAATTGCTGGCATCTGTAGATGTACATATGTTATGCAATGTTACAGACGTACCAAGGAGCATTTGTTATAACCTGAAAGTTTTTATTGAAAAGTCTGTAGTTTACGCATGTGAGTCTTTTTGTCTGTACCGTATATCTGTGAAGCATATGCCCAACTGGGCCAGTAAGGAAGTGTATCTATTCAATGTTTCACTAAGTTTTAATATTGAACGTCTTGAAAGAAGTGAATATAGCAGTCATAGTCTTTGGTTTAGTGTTATTGTTTTGTTTTGTAGGCCACATGTCATTCTTATATCGAATGTCAGTCCAACATATTGAATTTTATCTGTTTGAGGAATTTGGACATTGTCGAGGTAAATTGGAGGACAAGTTTCACGTTGAAGAGTAAAAATAATATGTTGTGATTTTTCTTGGTCGAGTCCAATTTTCCAGGGAGAACCACATTCATTAAATTACCGTATGGCTTATTAATTGTTTACGGTAATTACAAATTAAAACTAGCTTAAATTAATTAAAATAGCTTACACGACCTTATATGTAAGTTATTAAATTTTCTAAAATCTTTAGTTTCCCAACGATTTATCACATATTTACTCGTATATTACTGCACCAATTTCCGGCAATTCGTTTTCAACTCGGTAAAATATTTGTCTTACTTTTTATTATAGTTAATTATCATATTTTTGGATATTTTAAATTTATCGATTTTGTATTACTACAAGTAAAGAGAGCCTTTATTAATTTTTAATAAAAAAAAATTAAGGTAATTTAGAGGAAAATTTTTGACAATTTGGGATTTAAGCTCTTTTTAGTAGGTTTACTTCTTTTCTTTTATTTATACGGTATAATTTTAACTATTGAACAAAAACTTACAATATTTCAAGCTATTATACACTATTTATATATACTATTTTTCTCCGTAACTAGATCAGTAAACATATGATTTTCATGTGTGAAACAGTCTTTTAAGTCAACTCCAATATGCTTGATTTTATAGTGACTGCTAACCTTATAATTGCCTCGTATGCACATAAAAATTGTTATCCATTCATCGCTCCAGTGTAACATTAGAAAGTATAGAGTTAGACGATTGTTAACTTAAATTCTAATTCATAATTAAGTTATTTGTTTCCAATATATCACTGAACTCTTTGTTTTTTTGCATTTTTTTTTTATCTACTATTCTTTATTTTTTTAATAAAAATGAACCTGTATACAATTAACTTTTTAACTTCTTCAGGAGATTTCCAAACTTTTTGCTTTACACTGACTATATAGGAATAGTATTTTAAAAAAATAAAGCTCGTGGAACGGGTATTACTCGGTATTTTATAATTGGTTACTAAGAAGATGATTTTTTGAACCCCCATTACCTATATCCATGAACTGCCACCGATTTAAAGTGACCAAAAAGGTGTGAAATAACTAAAGAATAAAGTCTTATGAAGAAAAATTTCTATACTTCAAGCATCAAGTACTCTTAAGTTTAATACTGCGGAATAAGTTTATAAGAGGGTTAAAATATCGCCTATATGAAGAAGCGGTATGTGAAGCACCGACAGAAGGGTTATTAAATACCATCAAGAGATTATTGGTTTCATAAACTTGCTCTTCAGATATCTGCGCTAGGACGTGATGGAAGCTTCATAAAGTTCCTCACTACATCAATCAATGAACATATATTGCCTCTGTCACGGCGGAATTTCAGCTTTTAAAAAAATCTATATTGACCACATATATAAGTTTACAAATCAACAAACTTCATCGACAAGCGCGGATATATCCCGGTAAATAATAGTCCGTGATACCACATTATTAACATCCGCCTGAAACTTTGTAAATAGCTTGCGTTTTCAAACTGGAGTTCGGCAAACTTTGTGAATTTAATTAGGTACTGAAAACTCGTAAATACACATTTTCTTTCCACTTGAATCTTTAGATAATTTGATCACAAAATTGAGAAAAAAGGTGACATACAACAATATTGAACTGTTTGACGTAACTTATATCCCTAAAATTTCAAAATATAGAGGCTATATTTTGGGCCAACCGGCCAATATTTTCGTAGGCCACCTTTTTTCTCGATTCTGTGATCAAATTATCTTACGAACAAAGTGGAAAGCAAATAGGTATTATCGAGTTTTTAGTATCTCATTAAATAGACAAAGTTTGCCAATCTCCAGATTGAAAACTCCCCAATTCCAAGAGTTGTCGTAAATAAAATAGTTGTAGATCACGATGAGATGTATCATTGTATAAAACAATGAAAAATTATTTTTGTAATTCACCAAGTGCTTATCATACTTGACTTTCATCTATTTTTTCTTCTTCTTTCCTTTTCTCTCGGCCACACAGATTTTTCAGTACATAAAGTTCCTCACTACATCAATCAATGAACATACTTTGACTCTGCCTCGGTCGAATTTCAAAAAAATCTTTTAAAAAAATCTAAATTTCCCACAAATATAAGTTTACAAACCAACAAACTTTATCATCAGGCGTGGATATATCCCGGTAAATTGTCAACAATAATAGCCCGTGGTACCAAATTATTAACATCCGCCTCAAAATTTGTAAATAGCTTTATCTT
Source organism: Nezara viridula (assembly GCA_928085145.1). Lineage (NCBI taxonomy): Eukaryota > Metazoa > Arthropoda > Insecta > Hemiptera > Pentatomidae > Nezara > Nezara viridula. The sequence goes on along the minus strand of OV725080.1, from coordinate 146,151,999 downwards.
ATCGTAAACCTACAACTATTTTATTTATGAAAATTCTCGGAATTAGGGAGTTTTCAATCTGCAGATCGGAAAACTTTGTCTATTTAATTAGGTACTAAAAATTCGTAAATATTTGCTTTCCACTTCAATCGTAAGATAATTTGAGCACAAAAACCAGATAAAAGGTGGCCTTCAAAAATATAGAGCTGTTTGGGTGACCTAAATCCTCAAAATGTCAAAATAACGCGGCTATCAAGTTGGAATGGACCAATATTTTTGTATGCCACCTTTTTCCTCTATCAAATTTTCATACGATGCCAGTGGTAGCAAATATATATTTACGTGTTTTTTTTTAGTACCTAATAAAATAGACAATGTAATAAAATAGCGATCTTCAGATTGAAAACCCCCCAATTCCACGAAGTCGCATAAAGATACAATTTTGAATAATTCTCCATTACAGTGAGGATGGAGCCGAGCATTTCCTTCGCTAACAATACACAGATCCGATTTTTAGTTTTTGAGGGATTTTAAACCATATGAAAAAACACTTCAATTAGTCGATTCCAGTCAACGTTACACATCGGAGATATAACGGCGAAATCTAATTTACTCTCCACAAAAAAAAAAGTGAAAAACGCGCCTAAAGTAATTTTCACTTCAAAAATGTTTGAGAAATAATATATAAAGATAAGTATCTATATAAATAAAATAAAGATTTTGTCTGTACATGGAATAGAATCAACCCATTTTATGATATCTTTCTGTTTCATACATTGTAGACACCAAAACCAATTTTTTTTGTCTGTCTCTACGTCCGCATTGCAACGAAATTTTGTCAAGGGTAAGCTTATCAATGGCTTTTTGTAGACTTTGAAAATTTTTACATTATATTAAGGTTTGCTTGACTTAAAAATTAGGCTTTAAATGAAAATAAAATATTGAGTAGAATCAAAGTTATGAATTCTTGATTAATTTGTCTAAAGATCTCGGTTAATGTTGATAATAAATGTTAATAATATTTATTAACATATATATTGAGAAATCTGTAATTGTGGCCGATTCCTTATCTGTAATCAAGAGACTGCAAAATGCATGGACATGTAACACATTGCACAAAAAAATTCAGCTAATGAACTTGAAAATAAATAAAAAAAGTCAAAAAATAACATTGTTTTGGGTACCCTCACACATTGGCATAATTGGCAATGAACGAGCCGATGAGGGAGCAAAGGAAGCCGCCAGAAGCACAGATTCACCTGTTTTAGGATCGATGTTTCTCAACGATGGAGAAGAGAAATTTCAAAGAAAGTGAACGACAGTTGGAATGCACAGTGGAGATTACTGCCGCGCAATCACCTTCATCTGACCGAAGACGACAATCGAGCTTGGTATCCTCCAAAACACCTGACATCAAAAGAGTGTTCTATAATAAGCAGGCTCAGGATTGGACATACCAAACTGACCCATCTCCACCTACTTCTTGGCTTACATCGACCAACGTGTGAGGTATGTGAAAATGCTAACCTGACAGTTGAACACATATTCCAGTGCAAAAAGTTCCGGAAACAGCAAATCGAACTCCAAATTGAAGACAAGGCACCGTACAAGAAAAACACTGGTATTTAAAAAACGCTGAAGTACATCCGAAAAATAAAATTGATAAGTTATATTTAAGAAGAACGATCGTCGCTAATGACCTTGGCAGTCGATGCGACGTTAAATAATAGCAAATAAAAAAAAATGTTAATAATAAACATATGTTTATAGGTTAAAGAACATCTATATAAATAAAATAAAGGTTTTGTCTGTACATTGAATAGAATCAACCCGTTCCATTATATCTTTCGGTTTTATACATTACAGACATCAAATCCACTTTTAAAAAATATTTTGTCTGCCTGGATGTCCGCATTGTCCAACGAAATTTTGTCAGGGGTAAGCTCGGCAATGGCTAATTGTAGACATTGGAATATTTTACATTATATTAAGGTTTGCTTGACTTAAATAATGGGCTTCAAATGAAAACAAAATATGGAGTAGAATCAAAGTTATGAATTCTTGAGTAATTTGTCTAGAGATACCGGTGAGGCATTTACTTACTTCGATTCTCATCCCAACCTACTCTACCGCTAGCCACATTTTAAAGTTGTACTACTAAGCTGATGGAAAAAAAAATAATCACAACTCAACGGGAAAAATCCGGAATACCGAACATCTGGAACGCGTTGTCGCATAAAACGGGTAAACCACACTTATTTTTCAACTTTGTCCGATCTTCCCGTCCAAGGCGTCATTCGGTTCAACTTCCCGAGCCTAACAAATGTTGTAACAAATGTAATTTTATGAAATTGAATTTGGGCCCTCTCTCCCCCCCCCCCTCCATAATACAAAATCCATCTCAAAAAAGGATTCTCTAATTTTAACTATACACCCGTCAACGATGGGTACATCAGCTAGTTATTAATAAAGGAGAATAATATTTAAAATCTTATTTTTGATTGTTTTATAATATAAATCTCAACTCAGGAGTGTTTTATCGGAAGAGAAGAGAGTATAATGGAGTAGTCTTAGCCGGAATCTCTTAGAATCCAGTGGAAAAGGAGCTGGTGTCCAAATCCTGGAGTGGGAGGGACAAAGTGGGTATCAGGGGATTCCTGTTAAGTCCAGGAGGCTTAGCTTCGCTCTCTCCGGCCGGCTTATCTTCATTCCAAGTTCACCGTCTGCTTTCATCATATTAATTGCTCTTTTTAAGTAAACAGGCTTAAGAAGAAATCCCTTCTTATAATACATTTCATGGATTAAGCTAATTTGTGAAAAGGCCATTAATGTAATTTAATTTATTTTCAAATAAATATTTATTTATTTTTTGCTTACTCATTGCCGAAGGGATGCATTGTATTCATACAAAAGGTTAAAAATATCTTAGTTCTTAGAATCGCCAATATTCTCTGTGTTTTTATAGGTTCAAGTTTCTTAAACAAGTCGGGATTTTAATTAAAATATTTTTCGTTGGGCTTACAAGGAAAGTAACCATAGACGCAGATTTTGGGGGGAGGGGTGGGGGTAACAATCTGCTCTACTAAAAGTGTTGAGCGGTCGAGAATATTATTGTAGTTAATTAATTTTAAAATGAATTACCATTTCCATTAATTCAACTCCATAAATGTGGTATTTAATATTTTTTCCTAATTCCATCATATCTTATCAAACCGACAAACATCATTGTGTGACGAATTAATTGTTCTGATTACAATGTTAGGGAAAACATTCACATGGGTAAACGTACATTTTTTTAAGATAATAACGCCGTTCTTTTTTTAAAAAAAAATTAGATTATTTTACCAATACATTGAAAAATTTATCACTGTTATTTTTACAGCTGTACTGTTCTGTTATGACATCCGTCACATAAGGCATATCTATTAGCATATATTTATTTTATTTTTTAATAAACAATGCCTCCATTTTTTTTACCATGATAAATTTAATTCAATCTAAAAAAAACCTATGTTTCAACAAAAATCAAAATAATTTTTTTTAAATAAAATTTTTTGGGGTGTATGTCACGCCAAACGGGTCAATATTTTTGAAGGCCAGCTTTTTTCAAGATTTTGTGATCAAATTATCTTCAAACGATTCAAGTAGAAATCAAATGTGTATTTAGGAGTTTTTACTACGAGATTGCTACGAAGTTTGCTCCCCTCCAGATTGAAAACTACCCAATTCCAAAAGTTTTCGTAAATTAAATAGTTGTAGGTTACGATGAGATGAAACTATTTATGAAGTTTCAGGCGGATGTTAATAATTCGATAAAAAGAGGTCTGTACCACGGACTAATACTTTTAATAAATGAATATAAAATATTTTAAATAAAAAAACACGACAATTTTTCAATAACGTTCTTGTCTCATTAAAACAAAAATACTTATCGTTGAAACGTGAGGCGGACTAGTCTCTCTCAGGAGAGGAGGGATTGAGAGAGACTAGTCCGCCTATAGTAAATACGCCACTGACCGCATATAGGCCTTAAGAAATAATTTATTAATGCTGTAGTAATCTCAAGTTAACTACTCAAACATTATCACTTAAATATTAAAGTTTATATTGATATGTTTATATTTAATTAATACTATATTAATAATTCATTTTTCTCTTTTCCAGGTGAATTGTTTGATTTCTTCTCAGTTTTTCTACAAAAATAGTGAGTAAATATAAAAATTATTTATCAATCCCATTCCGTCCTATTTTAATTATATTTTACTCAATATTAGTCATACCTTAACCTTGTAAGATCTAATAAATAATAATTCTTAATTTTTTTGAAGTCGCTTGTTAGAAATATTTAATTTATTTATTTTTAAAGTGGTTCCCTGTTTGTAAACGTATCTAGTACGAAAATTAATTTAACTTTGTCAGGACGAGGACAATGATTTGACAAAAGGCTTCATTGATACAATGTCAAAATAGACAACTGATACTCATTAGGCAATAAATGCGATAGTTTTGACATAATGCTGCTCACACTTCCTAGCACCTTTATCGAATGTTTAAAGACTGATTTATTTATTTAGAATTTCTAAAATATTTTAGATCTTCAAGGATTAAGTCGTAATGATTTCTTTTTCAGTAAGAACGGTTGTCTATATTAGCTGACACGAAATTAGGTAGGTATTTTTGTAACTTCGTCACAAAAAGAGGCAAAATATAGATAGCTGGATCAGTTTAGCCTTCAAAAAGGCAACGCCGCTATTTTTAAGACATCATAAATTTTTTATTGTTAGTATAGTATTGTTGAGACCTATACATCTAATCTATATATAGATCATGAGCATATTATGATATTAATATATAACCTTGAGAAAATAATAATTCTTCAACCATTCAATAAACAATGAATGTTGAACGGTTGTTAAATGCCCGTTCAAACATTATATATACATATATAATGAGGTGGTAGATTGCTTGGAAAAACTTTAGACCGTTTTATCCATGAAGAAAAATTTTATTTAACATCACAAAAATTAATTATTAATGAATCATATTTATCAATTTTATATATTTTTTTTTATTGAAAATATTACAATCTGTCTCAAAATACATTTATAATAGTGTTTAGAGATCACACTCACACTCTATGTACAATAACAATAGTATATATACAATAAATAAGTATAAAATAACCGAAAATAAATAAATAAAAAAGAACACATACATACATATATACAATATTTACACACAGGCGAGAGAACTCCGAGCCAGACTTGTCCCTCCAACTGTTGAGGGAAAAGCATGACTCCAGGAGATTCCTGCACTTCTCTCTCAACCGCGTCACTGGGGCTAAACCCAGTGGAGATTGGGCGAGAGGTTATTAGACTAGAGATTATTATTAAATTATTAGACTATACTGCTTTAGACTAACCGGAATACAAAATAAATTCATCTAAACTGAATAACCTCACAGTCTTGTGATCTCCTACTATGTGCTTAAAGAACATATGTTAAATAAAACAATTGCTCTTGATTTATGATCAAACATCAAAACAATGATCTACCACTATTTAAAATTAAAAGTGAGCGATTCACTTTTACATATATTTGTGCGATCATGATAGGTAGTATGAAGAATGTATCACAATCATCAATACCAAAAAGAATAATATAATTACAATCTTTAACTTTATTACCTCGCGCGGGCTCATTACCGCGTATGGGGAGCGTCCCACGGGTGGCGGATGTGGGGATGGTCGGTGGAAATTTCTTGGAAGTTCCTCCCGGCTAAGTCCGATGGACTCGCTGACCAACAATGAGAGGGGCCCTCCAGACTTGCTGGAGGGAGGGGACCTCCAGACTTGCTGGAGGTAGGGGCCCACCAGACTTGCTGGAGGGTGTGACGTAGGATTGAACGCCCTACTCACATATCTTTAGTTCACCAAACACCACAAAAAGTCATGGATCTCCCTAAGGTAAAACGCTCATTATCCGGAGGTAAACTAGTCCCCCGTTCGGGTCTCCGGGTGGGGACTGCTTTAGGGGATTCATGGTGCAAGTTGAAATATAGGGATTTGAATATTGGTACGTGGAACGTAAGGAGTTTAAACACAGCAGGGGGGCTAAAATCGGTCGCGAATGAGGTAAATGGGTACAATTTGGATGTCGTGGCTCTGCAAGAGGTTCGCTGGCCAGGGGAGGGCTCGATGAGGGAAGGAAAGTACACTATTTGGTATGGAGGAAGCGGGAATCATTGTTTGGGTACCGGTTTTCTAATTAGGAGTAGGTTACTATCCGCTTTGAGGGACGTACAATTCTTTAGTGATAGAATTTCGGTAGCTACATTTCAGGGACGTTGGTTTAAAATCGCATTAATAAACATACATTGTCCGACCGAAGACAGTGACGATGAAGTCAAAAGTGAATTTTACGATAAACTCGAATGGGTTTATGATAAACTACCACGAAACTACATGAAAATAATTGTAGGTGACGCGAACGCAAAGGTAGGAAGGGAAGAAGTTTATATTCCGACGATTGGTAAAGAAAGTTTGCACGAATATAGTAATGATAATGGGATCCGTCTGATAAACTTTGCCATCTCGAAAAACCTGATAATTAAAAGTACGACGTTTAAACATAAGGATATTCATAAATATACTTGGACATCACCGGATTCGCAAACACGAAATCAAATCGATCATGTCTTGATACAACAGAGCTGGCAAAGCAGTATAATTAATGTACGGTCTTATCGCGGAGCAGAATGTGGGTCGGACCATGAATTAGTAATCGCGAAACTTCGACAAAAACTTAATATAAAAAAGAGAAAAGAAAACCGTTTCGATTTTGAGAATTTTAATTTGGAAAAATTAAAAAATCCGTCAATTAGAAACCAATTCGAGCTAGATGTTAAGAATAGATTTGAAGCTTTAGAGCTTCCTGACGAGGACCACGAGGATATTGACAAGTTATGGATAGAGATCAGAGATAATATTAAAGCGGTCGGTAACTCGTGCCTAGGAAAAAAGGAAAATAAGAATAACAAACCGTGGTTTGATGAAGATTGCTTAAACATGTGTGAAAAAAGAAAAGCCGCTAAATTAAAAGCTCTAAATAATCCTAGCGAAGACAATCTGGAATACTTCCGAATCTCAAAGAACGAAACGACAAAATTGCTCAAAAATAAAAAAAGGGAGTATCTTAAAAATAAAATAATTGAAATAGAAACTAATAGAATCGAAAATAACGTAAGAGACATGTACAAAGGTATAAACAGATCACGTAAATATGTAGGGCCCGTAACGTCTGGAATTAGGGATGATAATAACAATATTCTGACCGATCCGGCTGACATATTGAATAAGTTTAAGGACCACTTTGACAGTATTTTAAATACGGGAAATTATGATCTGTGTCCTCCTTCTGAGTACCAGAGTGCTGAACCGTTAATAGAAGGACCAAGTAAAGAGGAAGTTGAGGTAGCTATCGGAAAATTAAAATCATATAAAGCAGCGGGAATCGATAATATTCCTACTGAACTAATTAAGGCATGCGGAGAAGCTGGAGTTTCTAAAATACATCGGTTGGTTAAAAAGATCTGGGTGAACGAGAAATTACCTGAAGAATGGAAAGAATCTATTCTTATTCCGATTCACAAAAAGGGTCCGAGGACGGATTGTAATAACTATCGAGGAATTTCACTCCTTCCGGTATGTTATAAAATATTCACTTTAATCTTAACCAGTCGAATCACGGAATACGCCGAGGAAATTATCGGAGACTACCAATGCGGATTTAGACGGAATCGCTCGACTATTGATCAAATATTTTCTTTACGGCAAATATTAGAGAAAAAATTGGAGTATAACGGTATTGTTCACCAGCTGTATATAGATTTTAAAAAGGCTTACGATTCTATTGACCGCCAGAAACTGTATAATATTCTAATCGAGCAGGGGATTCCAAAAAAACTAGTAAATCTAGTCAGGATGTGCTTGACGGAGACACTCAATAAAGTTAGAATCGGTAATAATTTGTCCGAAAAATTTGAGGTTCGTTCGGGCTTAAAACAGGGGGATTCTCTTTCGCCTGTCCTGTTCAATTTGGCATTAGAACATGCCATTAGGGAGGTAATGCGTACCGAGAAAGGGTTGGATCTGGGCGGGACAACATCCGTGCTGGGCTATGCTGATGATCTGGTACTGTTAAGCGAAGACGTTGAAACTATAAAACTAAATACGACAACGTTAATGAAAGCCGGGAAAGAACTAGGACTCGAAATAAACGTGGATAAAACAAAATATATGGTTAGCTGCAAAAATGGCGATACTACTGGTGATATCGATATAGATGGTAATATGTTTGAACAGGTAGATAAATTTAGGTATCTAGGTTCTACGATAACTAGAAAAAACGAAATTGAAGAAGAGATTAAGGTTAGACTGAAGGCGGGGAATGCTTGTTATTTTTCTGTGACAAAACTACTTAGTTCGCGCCTCTTGTCCCGAAACTTAAAAATTAGAATCTATAAAACAATTATCTTACCTACAGTTCTTTATGGATGCGAAACTTGGCCGCTTACATTAAGGGATGAGCAGCGTCTTAAGGTTTTTGAAAATAAAGTATTGCGTAGAATATTCGGACCGAAAAAGGATGAGTTAACTGGAGAGTTCAGACGGTTACACAACGCCGAATTGCGTGAGATGTATCCGGGTAATATAATTGAGGTAATTTCATCGCGGCGAATCAAATGGGCTTTTAAAGTTGTTGGGCTTAGTAACGAGAGAATTCCTAAAAGGTTAATATTTGCTGTGCCGAATGGTAAGCGTCCGAGGGGTAGACCGAAGCGAAGATGGGAAGATTGCATTAAAGCCGATCTGAAGGGACTGGGTTTGGACGGCGAACGGTGGAGGGAGGTGTGTAACAAGCGATTGGTGGTGTCGGCATCGAACCTTCGGGTTCGCTAAGCCTTATTATTATTATTATTTATTAACTTTATTAATCATATAACTTTCCATCCAGCTTTACTGCGTACTGACTCATCTAGCGATATTAAAACGTTAATTTTGATGCTTTTTTCTTCATTCTCATGAGTTTCATTCTAATGTATTCAGAATTCAGACATTGTGAGATTGTAAATATGATTCAATACCATTCTTAAAATTAATCTTGTAAAGTGCAGTGTACGCTCCAGACATTTCTCTCGAGCTGAGAAAACAGGAATTTACATCCTGCATATTTTAGTACGAACAGTGTTTTCGCAAGGAACAGCCAAGTGCTGGTATACGAAGTTGGGCCTCTCGTTTTAACTCATGTTAGCTCAATAATATATTCTTACCGAATAAACTAACTGTAACAACAATACATTATGGCGTCATTGTAAGTGCATTATTATCAGCAAACAAGAAAGCGCCAGCAAAACGAACTAAAATAAAATTGAATGTAAGTTGCGTGTAATTGATAGTCAAAAGATGCTTGCCAAAAATGAAAAATACTTGAAACAATGCTTTTATAGAAATTTGAATTTTTTTTTTTATAAATTTTATTCTTAAAATTGAAAAATACTTACAAAACGAAAAAATATACTAAAAGAACGATAAAAAGAAAAATACTTTGTTGCACATTCATTCATATATAGAATATAGCTTGAAATTAATAGATCAAATTTATGGAGGCTAAATATATTATGAACAAATGTATTTGTTATAAGCTTAAAAGTGTGACAGTACTATGAAGGCCATATATAGTTGACTTATAACGCTACGGTTATTGCAAAAGGTCGTATGTAAAAATTATCCATTATCCATTTTAATTATATTTGTGCAAAAGGTGACATTTTTGGTTTATTATTTTCAATAATGAACCATTGTAATCGACCGAAAAATTAAAAAAATTAACCCATATCAAAATTTGAAGTTTTACGTTTCAGGATACGTAGAATTCGAAAATCGAATAAAACATATTTGTCCGTCGGCCGCCCGAGCATTTTCTCCGCGACTTCTGAACCGATTTTTTAAAAATTAGAATTTAAAATCAGAGGTCACCCGAGGATGATCCTCCAACATCGGCATTACTATCCGCCTTTTCCTTTCAAGGTAGCGGCTGTATACTTGTGTGGCTGTAGACTGTAGTACCTATAAGAATGTACATATTTCAATAAAACTTGGCTAAAGTCTTCTTTTCGATGCCCCTTGTATTTATTTATATAAAAAGCTTCAAAGAATTCAGACATAAACATAAAACTAGATTTCAGAATCATTCAAAAAGTACGTACTTTTTTGTTGCTATTATAAAGCTTACAATATTTCCTAAAAAAAAAAAATCATTTAATCGAACAATTTGGAGCAAAGGTTATATTCTTAGTTTTGTTTTTACTTTCCTTACCTAGTATATGTATTGTGATCGGGTCAAATTTCCGATATGCGGTTTTCGACGGATCTATACGTTTCAGAGTCCTCTGAATTAGACACTGTTTAGCCTGTTTTTTTTTTAAATGTAATGAAATTCTCTACAAAACTATATAAAAATCCTTCATTTGGAACAACTATTAACGAAGGTACAGGTAAGGTAAGGTAATTTCCAATGTAAGATTACCGGTTCATATCCTGGTTTCAGAAAGGGAGGATGAGAGAAAAAGATAACGGAAAAGGAATAAGTGGAAGTAAGAAAATCTGTTACTCACATCATACATTATAGTTTGACAAAATTAGGCTATGGCAAAAAGTTTTTGATCAGCAATATTAGAAGGTATTGAAATTTTTACACTGATCTACCTTAAGCCGGTTTATATTGCTTTAGTTTATCAAATAAATCGTGCTCAAATCTTTTCTTTGATCAATTTTCAGGAAAATAAATCTAACTCGATTTTTTTGTTTCTTGATGGACATATGTAAAGATATAAAAACTTTTCTGAAATAGGTAGGAAAGTCGTGTGATTGGACACACCACATTTCTTTATTGTTTAATGTATTACTGAAGTAATGCTTTTTTTTATATATTACTAATGACGAAAAAAAAATGTTTAGTCCAATAATAGGAATCAAGTTTTATTTCTTTTTCTATGTTACTAGGAAGGTTGATTTTACTTAAGATGTATAATTGTTTAGAAATAATAAACCATTGTAAAATAATTTGCAGCGTTTTAGTCAGCCACTATAAAATTAAAAAAAAACAGTAAAAATAAATTTATAAAATACAATTTCATGCACTTGCAGTAGCGATAACAACTCTTCTTTTCTCTTTCTGCCCAGTTAGTTAAAAGCCTGCGTTCGATTGGTCAAAGTTACCGCTGCAGGTGAACAAGACTTGAACCACTTCGTACTCCAGCTAAACAAGGCAATAGGACCATGTCCGAATTTGCAATGACTAATACACTCGAGGATGGAACATGATAAATTTGCATAGAGCAACACACCCTGCTATGTTAGCAAACCTTAGGATATTAAGCCTATATTAGTGCCGATACAGTATATAATGGACAACAATTCATAGCCCTCTATGATCCGAACTAATTATGTCTGTCCGAGGTATACAAGAACCAATCTAGACATAACAATCATCTAATAAGCACAAAACTTCATCAAACTTTTTGAAAATTGTTATATTGGATATCATAAGTTTCACCCAACCTTCGCGGATTTTATTAATTTATATTTTTTGTAAAATATAGCTAATGGATTCAAAGGAAATTTCTCACAAGTTTCCCACTCTTGAATTACACTCTTTTACACAATCTCCAAACGCAAATCTGTGTTTGTGATAGGGCGTTGGAATCGGCTATATTCCCACTTTGCTGTCATACAATTCTCATTCTGAAATATAACTGGATCTTTTTAAATATTAAAAAAAATCAGGAGGTTATTAATTTTTAAAAAATTTAAAAATGTAGTACATATACAAGTATGCTTGTGTTTAAGTTGTTATTTCACTTTAATCAATTTTAAGTTTATTTTTTTATTATCAAATCAAAGACTAAAACTTCTACATTCACATCTCTGGAAACACTTACTTTCTAAAACCTATCTGGACTTATACATTACAGATATTTGCAACAGTTCAAACGACTAATATTAACAAACTTCAAATCTTTCAAGCAAAAACGTTCAGGAGCAATTTTTTTTCATATACATAACGATATTTAATTTGAAATAAATAAAAAGATATACCTATATGAAATGGTATTTAAGTGATTTTTGAAATTTAATTACACGAACAATAATCCTTCAAGAGATAGTTTTTTTTTTAAAACTAATTTATTGAAAAATATTACAATCTGTCTCAAGGACATTTATAGTAGTGTTCACAGATCACATTCACACTCTATGTACAATAAATAAAATAAATTATACAGAAAAATTGTATATATATATATATATATATATATATATATATATATATATATACAATAAATAAGAATAAAATAACCTAAAAATAAATAAATAAAAAGAACACATAGATACCTATATACAATAAGATAATTTTTAATATTTTTTTCTTTAAAATATGGTTATATTTTACCATTTTGGGAAGAGCTTCAGCCCGAAAGCACCCCCCGTAAATACGCCTGTGAGGACAATTAAAAAAGGCACTTTGGTATGTTTGCAACATTACTTTGTACATTAACATGTTAATTGTTAACGAACACATACGAACCCATTACAAACGATCTTAATACATATTCTAGGTAACGTTTGTAGAAGGTTGTAGAGGAGCTGGATGAGGGACCTCCTCGAATAACAATTAATGTAGATTTCAGACGCAAGGAGGAGGTCCCGCTACTCCTCCTCATGCCATTACTATTTTTGATAGGTGTGGATAAAAATCACATGTTAAAGAAAACAAATTTAAATGTAATATCATTATTTTAACTAAATTGTATATTATTATTTTGTTCCTGCTTCTTGAGGAACGCTTCCCCTTTCAATCAATAAATTTATGATAAAAAACCTCTTTATAGAGGCAAGGTGTGACCTCGTAGGATCTCGGGACTCCAGGTTCTATCCATGGCTGATATAACGGAATAGATAATTATCTGCGACAGCCGGAATCGAACCCAGGACGCGGACAATATAATTTATTACCTTGTATTTTTATTACTTGGTAGAATGGTTTCGAGATAAAATTGGCTACTGAGAATTTGGAACATGTGATGCCTCGCGTTACAGATAATGAAAAAAAAAAAAAAGAGGAATTGTAATAAATCAAGGGGCCAACTATATTGGAGCGGTTAGAGGAATTTTATGATGATATGAGGAAAGAACTCAGCCACCATTAACCGAGTCGTATTTTAGCGGAATTAATTGACAAGAATTATGGTTATATATTTAATCAATTAAATTTTACTTATAATTATTACATTGAATAAATCTGTTTGAAGGATTATGCAAAGAAGAAAAGTAATCTAAACTAAAATTCTTGATTTCTCTGTAGATTTACGCTTGTGTACTCTTAGTTTTGAGAAATTATTATTATTATATAAAAAAACTTGTACCAATACAACTCATGATAGGAGGCATTATACATATAATTTTGTTCAGCTTTTTCACTTTTAATAATATTAGCAATGCGTAAAGCTTATATTGTCGAGAGGTGAACTCAAAGAAATGATATAAGATTAATTGATAAATTTAATTCAGTAAATGAAAAAAAAAGAACTTTTTTCTCCGTTATGAAAAAAGTTTCAATTCTAGGCTTTATACTTAAGAATATGGAGGTCAGTATCCTCGAGAGCCAGGTTTTATTTTGTTTAAATCAAATGAAGAAAAAATCCCTCACAAACTTATATTTTTATTATTCACTCCAATTTTATATATATATATATATATATATATATATATATATATATATATATATATATATATAAAATTTGGTACATAACTAGTCTTACAGACAATTAAATAATTTATTATTACGTACAAATACTATGCTAGTATCTGTAAATAGTTTTTATTTTAATGAAATTTACAACTGTATTATATGAAAAATACAACAAGTAAATGTGGCATAGGTAACATGACATGTACAACATGAATAGAAACTACCCATTGGTAGAACTCAAACACTGTAAATAGTAAATTAACTTTAATTGTTTTTGTTTTTTAGTTCAATAAATGTTCACCAGATTACTGATGAACAGCTGTATGCAATTTTTTTTTCCAACTGCCCCTATCAGTCATGAATCGGTAACCCGATCCCTCCCATTGATGAAGTGTGGGGGAGTTTTAGCATATTGTACAATAGGATCTAGAGGGCTGTGACAGAACAAAGAAGTACGAGGATAGCGAAAATATCCACAACTTGTTTTAAACGATATTTAGAATATTTCGAAAAATAGCTTTATGTTAAAAAAAAAAAAATGCAAATTTTTATATCGTTTTAAACATAATTTTAAATTAGCCATATCGATGTATTTTTATTTAGAAAGGTCATTTTTAGATTTGTTTTTTTCTCGGAACTGAAATCAATAAAAAAAAATTGAAATATATTTTGTACTGTCTTTCTCCGAAAAGTCCTGCTTTTCTCTGCTACTGGGCCGTTTGAGATGAAATTTCAGATATTTTTATCAATATCAGTTGAATGTAATAAAAAAATTATATTTAACTGTGAAAATTAAATATTATCAATAATAAAAGTAAAATTAAATGTTTGTACCTTTTGTATCAGGGTTTATTAATTTTTACTATTTATAATACTATTCCCGAATTCATAAGATTTATTTAATATTGTTTCAAAATTATTAATACATTTTTAATCGATGTTATATACTATTAATTTCTAATTATCTGGTTTCTTAATAAATGAATTTAATTCATTAATACTAAACTCCTACTGATCAATTTATTTTCATGTATTTTAGTATTATAAAATTGAAAGGGCTCTTTAATTGTTTTATAAATCATTAAATTGATAAAAATTTCTAAAAAAAAGTCTTCCGGAGTATATCTTAAAGCAGTCTAAGAATATTAAATTGTAAATTATTCAAAAATTTGGAATCAAAGTCAAAAAACATTTTCTGTTTCCTTTTCGCTGAGCTCCTTGTCATCCCCTCCTTGTCCTAACCATATTAGAATGAATCAGGACATTTTTTTTATTATTATTATTTATATGATATTAACTACTGTATAAAAAAAAAATATATACATCTAGTAAATTCGTACATGGATTTAATGACAGGAATGAGAAACTATCCATTGATAGCACTCTAATGATATGTCTATATTAGGAGATTACGTTGCCATCTTCTTTTCAGAGTCCTCGGAGGGTTATCAGGAATCGAATAGGAAGCAAGGTTAGAGACAAGAGGGTTGGGATGGTTATGAAGTTTATTATGGAAGGATAGATATCTGGATTGGGCCAAATCTGATACATAAGGAACATTAAGGTCATTGTGGCTGATTTTATTTGTAGCAAAGTATGGAGCATTGAGGATTTTACGAAGGATTTTAGGATTGTAAGGATTGGATACAAGAGTAATTTGAAGGTTTGGTGGAGCCCCATAGCTCAACTCCCTAATTCCAATTAGGCCTTATTATGGTCATGTAAATGAGTATTTTTTAAATAATTGGAAGGTTAGAGCGTTTGTCTAGTATGTGCTGAAGTAGTCGGAAACGTCGAGCGGTTTCTTGTCGTTTCAGTCTTTTTCTGTCACTTCCCTACATTTTAAGGCCTTGCAATTCTAAAATGTTTATGTTTTATTATATACAATAATTATTAAAAGTTAACATTAAGGTTATGGGATTCGCCCCTTGTTTGTCTTTGTCTTGACTGTACTATCGACGTTTATTAACTTAGAAACCAACTTACCAGTTAACTTAACATCTAAGAAAATTCTGAGCTATTACGCTCCACTTCCACCGAAGTGGAGCAGGAGTTAGCGTATTGAAAAGCGGATGGACTGTTCAATTTTGGGAAGATATCATGCAGCTGATCTATCTTTAATTTCTTTAATGATGTTGACCTAGTATTTTTTTTAATATACTGTTTTAGTAACGTTGGATGTATCTGAGTGTTCCATCAGTAAGATGAGTGACTAGTGGTACGGCGCACGTCAAAGGACCTATGTAGTGTAAAATACTTGTACAATATTACCAATTTAAGTCGTTCTGGAAGTGTTTTTGTTTTTTTCCATAGCCCTTTTTTATTTATTTTTGTCTTGAATCCTTTGATTTTGATTGTCTTCATAATTGTCCTTTTACAATGCTAAAAAATATTGTAAGATGTATTTTGATCTTTGTAGTTTCTGAGTATTTTTCCCACATCTGTAACATAATCGGTGATGGTTCTCACCTCAGGTTTGAGTTGACCTTATCCTCTAGAGCTTACAACTAAATTAATAAAACACCTATAAAGTGTTTCCCTACAAACATTTATATGAAGCAGATTTATATAATATTAATTATCGATAATTAATTAACAGAAATCATATATATGCCATAATAAATCGTAAGAAATCATATAAATAATAATTTAAATGAAAACATTTTTTTTTTTAAAGTCTATAAGGTTATTTAAATTTCGTACTAAAAAAGAAAAGAATGGTTTGGTTATGCGAGACCTCGGCTTGCCTTACGGCCACCTCGTTACAAGGGTCTTTCTCAGATTGCTTTCAGATCGACCTCGTGAAAAGCTGGTTTTACATGGGCTTTATCCAAGGATCTCTCGACCAATCAAAGTATCGTAAACCTGAGGGGTCGCCTCTTTCTGGTTGGGCTTAGTAATCATCTTTTGGGAAACCCTAACAATGGACCCAAAGGTTTCATGGGTTCGCTTTTGTAACCAATTGTGTCCTTCGCATTCGGAAAAAAATGTATTTTTATGTTGGAAAAACATTTATTTATGAATTAATTTTTATTCTATTTTATGTTCTATCGCTATGAGGTTATATTTTTTAAATTTTACATTAAGGTGTAACGAACGAAAATGGTAAGTAGTTTTGGATAAGAGGATTAATTAAAATCAGGAAAAAAAAAATCTGAAATCTCATTATTCACTATTCAGGCAGAGAGCTGATCACAAGATTATTTCGGCAAAAATTTAGTCAATGAGCTTGGGCAGACTTGACTTTCACTGATGAAATACATACCGGTCATAAGTTGATTAAATTAATTTTTTATTTTATTTTTTTTATTTTAATGGAATTTACAACTCTATTACATGAAAAATACAACAAGTAAATGTGACATTGGTAACATGACATGTACAACATGAAGAGAAACTACCCATTGGTAGAACTCAAATTAAAGTTCTATATTAGAAGGTCCCGAGGCCATCTTCTTTTCAGACACCTCGGAAGGTTCTCAGAGATCGAGGAGGAAGCAAGGTTTGAAACGAAAGGGTTCGGATGGTTCTGGAGTTTCTTATGGAAGGATAGGTATCTGGATTGGGCCAAATCGGAAACATATGGCACATTAAGGTCTTTATGGATAATTTCATTTGTGACAAAGTAAGGAGCGTTGAGGATTTTTCGAAGGATTTTGGATTGTAAGGATTGGTTTAGTGGAGCCCCAAAGCTCAATTCCGTAAGTCCAAATAGGTCTTATTATTGTCATATATATGAGTCCTTTGTAATTGATTGAAAGCTAAATAATTTATTTATAATTTCCATCTGAATTAAACAGTTTAATGTGGGATGAGTTATTTCTTTTAAGAATACTTAAGAAATGTAAGTTTCATTACATTCACTCAAAAGAAAAGACTGTTTTGGAAATAAAATTATTTTTACACCACTTTTTTTAATATTAAGACTAGTTTACGAAAGAGATAATGGTATTAATTGAGTTACAGAGGTTCACTGAGTGCTACTACATAGAAATCCACACTTATCTCGATCCTCCCCCCAAAAAAATGTATAACGGTTAACTTTGAAAATAAGCTGCTCATTAAAAGAATGTTAGATGTTTAAAAAAAATTAAGTTAATGTGAATCCTCAAAAAGGGACATAAATTCAATGTTAGGTTATAATCGGGAAAATTCTAAACACACAGTTTCACGTTAAAACGTTTTACCGATTCAGGCATCATCAAGAGAGAAAAGAAAAAAAACCTAGATTGAATCACTCCACGACATCCATTCGCATACTGGAAGTTAGGTAACAAGTTAGATAACAGCTGAGGAAGGTTATAATTGTGTTTTACATAGGTATTGATGCTTATCTCGATTTATTAAAAAAAAAATATTTGGGTTAATTTTAGAAATAAGTTTCTCATATGAAAGTATATTAGTCAGATTTTCCTTCTTTTTTTTTTTAAGTGTATCATGGATTAGTTTTTCACATATTTAAGTTTCTATTCTTATAGATATTATCTTTTATGATTGTATAAAACAATAATACAAACAATAAAACCTCCTGGTTGCTTAGGATAAGCTAAGCCCTACTTTCGCCAGACCGAAGCACGAACCGTGAAAGTACTCTTGCAGCCCAGACTGCATCCCGTTAGTGTGAAAGGGGATTCAATCTGCCCTTTATATAGGTTATCCTCCTCCAGGGGTAATGTCTGTTCCAGATCTGAAGGTGAAGAAGTAGAGGAGTCGGCGGTAAACGTAAAGAGTACAATTTTGTTGATGGTGTCTGAGTAAGCGAAAATATGAGTCATTTTTATATAGTTTGAACATTTACCATTTCTGGAACTAAGAACATGAGTAAAAAATATATATATTTAAACGATTAAAAATTCACCGACAGAATAAAATTCAATGTTACCTTATAATTAGAAGAATTCCGAACACGCAGTCTTGTGTCTCTAAAATGCAGGTCGTATTCACCCGTCAACGTTTCGCCAAATTAGGTTTCATTAGGAAATAAGAGGAAAATAACCCAAGATCACATAACTTCATGATATCCAATACGACATACTGGAAGAAAGGTGAGATAACAGTTGAGGAAGGTTATAATCAAACAGCTGATTGGACGTGGGTGGGGGAGATAGGATAGCTGAAAAACTTATAATATTCAACTAAAATTCATAAATATATCACAAAAAATAAATAATAATATAATAAAGAATTTAATAAAGAATTAAAGTTAAAATTCACATTAAAGAAAAGTTACCAACAAAAACAGATGTTCACACAGACGAAATTTAAAAAAAAAGTTATACAAATTATTTATTTATTTTTTATATGTGACATGTTCATGAATTTTGGTTGTGTATTACGAGTTTTTCATCTGTAACTTTTTTCCCTCATCAGCTGTTTGATTATAAACTTGTCATGATGTTATGATCTTGGGTTTGTTTTATTTTCTGTCCTACTGATACTTTCATTCTTGCAACTTTGGTGGGTTATTTTATTCTTTCCTTGCATTTTAGAGACATAAAATTTGGTTTGGGCTGGATATTTCTTATTATAACTTAACGTTAAATAAAATAGCAACTTTTTGAAGTAACATAGATAGCGTATATTGCCAGTATCTAGTAAACCCAATAACAGACGAATGTATAAAGAACGCCATAAAACCAGAACTGTGAAAACCAATCCGTAAAACGCAAGGGAAAGAGACCACAATCATCTTAGTTCGGACAATAGAAAGATTTGTGATCCATTCCTCCTTCGGTCTTTATTACGAGTAACATTTCCTCGGGACATCCGGGCTTTGTAGAACTCTTCTTTAGTAAGGAGGAAATAAAACTGAGAAAATTGAAGTAATTCTTTTTCTAACAATCGAGGTACTTTTTGCCTATTGAAAGCAATTCCTAAATTAATAAAAAAATAGCGTGTCATTGATGATGAAATCATTTTCAGTAACTGATAACGTAAATTAGCCCTATAGTAAAACTCTGGTGAGCGCAACACACAAGTTTCACTTACATATCTACTTTGAATAGAAATTATTTTTTGGGCAATGTTGATATATATATAGCTCAGAGACTGGAATTATTTAGTTAACAAAAACAGATGTTTTTATTTCCTACCGTTGATATAATTAATATTGTTTTTATTATAGTTAATGATTTGTCAGCTATAAGCTTTAAGCTGTAGCTGCACTTTAAAAATATTATAATACCTCAACATTGCCCAAAAAATAATTTCTATTCAAAGTAGATATGTAAGTGAAACTTGTGTGTTGCGCGCACCAGAGTTTTACTATAAGGCTAATTTACGTTATCAGTTACTGAAAATGATTTCATCATCAATGACACGCTATTTTTTTATTAATTTAGGAATTGCTTTCAATAGGCAAAAAGTACCTCGATTGTTAGAAAAAGAATTACTTCAATTTTCTCAGTTTTATTTCCTCCTTACTAAAGAAGAGTTCTACAAAGCCCGGATGTCCCGAGGAAATGTTACTGCAATGTTGAGGTATTATAATAATTTTAAAGTGCATTTTTAACGGAGCTACAGCTTAAAGCTTATAGCTGACAATATTAATTATATCAACGGTAGGAAATAAAAACATCTGTTTTTGTTAACTAAATAATTCCAGTCTCTGAGCTATATATATATATATATATATATATATATATATATATATATATATATATATATATATAGCTCAGAGACTGGAATTATTTAGTTAACAAAAACAGATGTTTTTATCAGATGATCTAGTGAGATTTGAAAGTATATCTGAATATTCAACCTGTAAATTATTTTGTACACCTATAAAACTGTTGTACGCCCACCATAGATAAGTCAAAATTTATCACACTAATTGTAAGCGGATAATATTGGGATTTCACAAAGGGAAAATTCATAAAATTATTTACTACTTTCATAATTGGTAATTGGTTGACTGTCGTGGATAATGAAGAGAAGAATAGTTGGGGTGTTCAGTCAAAAAGGAAGGCAAAAATAAATTATAATATTTATTTTTTACATATGCCGACGTTTCGACCTGAAGTTCAGGCCTTCATCAGGGCTAAGAAAATAACCAGATAACAAGGTATGAGAAACATAAGTAATGATGGTAAAAAAGATTAAAAAAATAATTTAAAAAATAAAAAAATTTAAAATAAAAAAAATTATTAGAAAAATAAAATAGATAAATATAAAGTAAAATGAAATTGTTAGAATAATGGCTAAGAACTAAGAGATAAATAATAAAAACTGTTACAAAGTGTGGAATGATGAAGTAGGCATAATCAAAAAGGGGTGACAAAAGTGTTACAATGGGAATCTTAGAATAAAATGTAAAACATAAAAAACAAATATAAAGTTATATAAGAAATGAAAATAAATAGTAAAATTAAAACATTGAGAATGGAGTAGTTAGATAGAAAATTGAGATATTGTAAAGTCTATCAAGATGTACAGACAATGTATAATATAATAAAGAGTTAAAAACAGAGAAAAGGAATGAAAGGAAGGAGGGAAGAAATTGAGAAAGCTGAAATAAGAAAGAAATAAAAGAAGTACTACCTGTCTCCTTAAGTGTCGGAGGGAGAATAAAAGTCGTTACAAGGGAGGGGGAGAGAGAAGAGATGTATATATTCACTACTTTAATTTGCGGCTACATTAAATCGTAAAAATGTGTAAAATTTATTATATAAACTGCCACTTCCGATTTACAGATTTTGACAAAAATTTTGCTGTAATATCTCAGACATATATACAAACCATAAATATGCAATTTCACTTTCGTACGACTTTTCGTTTTTGAGCTGAACCGATAACATACACACAGACCAGTTTGCGGAACTTGGTTATTTGGATTCAGGGGGAACTCGAAACGTGTATTTCCGTTGAAAAATGAGATTCGAACATTTTCACGATTGCAATACTTTGCATTGCTTTTAAATTTTGCATCCACATCCAAAGAACTTAATATTTTATTTTTTTTGTTGTTAAGTGGATATCTTCCTTTCAAATTGAGCCCTTTAATTCCCAGATACAGGGCTTTTGAGTAAACTGTCCATTCACTTTTCTCAATGGCTCTCAGAAGGGTTGATTTTGTAACTCAAACGCCAGTTCATTGGCTTTTGTCTTAAGAGTTGTTCCTTAATTAGAAAGGGTTTTGTTAAGAGCTTTCATTATAATTTACTATTTAACATTTAATTATAATGAACTATTTAACAAAAACGTTTTAATAGAACCCTCATACAAAACTGAAACGACAAGAAACTGCTAGACGTTTCTGTCTATTTCAACACTTACAAGACAAACCCTCTAAACTTCCAATTATTTATAAAAGACTCCTTTACTAGAATGTAATAAGACCTATTTGGACTTATGGAGTTGAGATTTAGGACTCCACTAAACCATCCAATTCCTTTCGTATCCTATGCTAGCAATTAGTGTTGCCCAAATGAGTCTTGGTCTTGCAAATCAGTCTTGGTCATCCGCAAGAGTCTTGAAGTTACTTATTAGCTTATTACTATAGAGATATTACTATATTTTTTTAGATAGGGGAAACCTAACTAAGCCCGAATGGAAAATTAGAGGAGTTAAATACAAAAGTATATTGGCTATACCAATTATTAACATATCGTAACTAAGATTATCAAGTATTAGTAACTATTTGGCCTTAATTTTTATTTAAAAATCGATTTTTTTTTACCAGTCCTGGTCTTGGTCTTGCTACAGTTAGGTGGTCTTGGTCTTGGTATTGCAAAGCCCAAGACCAAGACCTATTTTGGGCAACACTACTGGCAATCCAAAATCCTTCGCATAATCCTTAATGCTCCTTACTTTGTCACAAATAAAACTATCCATAATGACCTTAATGTTTCATATATTACCGATTAGGACCAATCCAGATACCTATCTCTTCATCTTCCATATTATCCAATTCCTGATAATCCCTATGTAGGGCAGACCCCCCTAAGCGTCTGAAAAGAAGACAGCTTAGGGACCTTCTAATATACATATATAATGGGAATACTATCAATGGATAGTTTCTCTACAAGTCTGTCGAAGTCATTATTACAATTAAAAATATTTTCAAAAATAAAAACGTTTTTAAATAATTCCATTTTACATTTCAAACTACTAAATTTATAAGCGTATAAATATTTGCTGAGGCAACAGCTCACACAATCCTTTTCCAACAAAGTACACCGAGGCTATTGTTCGTGTTTGATATAATATTAAAGACCCCCCCCCCTCACAAACTGGTGCCCCATCTACCCCCCTTCCCCTGCTACATGACCTGAATAACGACCCCACAGATGGGGACGTTTTCTGCAGTTGACAGCCACAATAAAACATCAAAGGTCCCTGCGCCGATTCGAACATTACTTTGATTACTGGAAACAGTTAATTATTTTAGGAGCTGTCCTCTCTGAATTCTAGATCCGGGGCTTATGATGTCAAACAGTTTCTCTCAGTTGATCATATCAAACATTGAACAGCGGAACTTGGTAAAGAACTGGGACTTGAAATAAATACGGATAAGACAAAATGTACGGTTAACTACAAAGACGGCGATCATTTCCGTGATATCGATATAGATGGGAATATGTATGTCCACATTGAGAAGTTTAGGTACCTAGGGCCTACGATAACGAGAAAAAACGAAATTGATAATGAAAATAATGTTAGGTTGAAAATGGGAAATGCTTGTTATTTTCTTATCATAAAATTAGATAGCTCGCGCCCTTATCATCCCTCCAGTTCTTTATAAATGGCCGCTTGCATTAAGGGATGAGCAACTTTAATTTATTTGATGCAGAAACGATTTATTGTATTTTTATAATCGATCGAGTATGAAAATTTCATATGAGTCAATTATTTTTATCTCATTATTGTTTTTTTTTCTAACCATAAATTTACAAATAAATATACATCTAGTAAATGAAATAAAAAAAAAATACAAGGCTATGAAAAGACTTGTGGAGAAACTACCCATGGTAATACTCTAATAAAATCCCTAAATTAGTAGATCTCGAGGCCATCTTCTTTACAAAGACCTTGGAGGTTTATCAGAGATCGAATAGGAAGCAAGGTTAGAAACAAGAGGGTGAGAACAGTCCTGTAGTTTATTATGGAAGAATAGATATCGAGATTGGACCAAATCGGAAATAGTGTTGCCCAAATGCGAGAACGAGACGAGTCTTGGTCTTGCAAACTCAGTCCTAGTCACGGTCTTGGTCTTGCGCAAGATTCTCGAAACAATCTCGCAGTTACTTATTAGCTTATTATTATAAAGATATTATTGTAATTTTCTAGATAGGATAAACCTGACTAAGCCCGAATGAAAAATTAGAGGAGTTAAATGCAAAAATATATTAGTTATACCTATAGTTATAACTAATATAACTAACTATAATATATTATTATATTAGTTATAATATAGTTTTTAAATCGATTTTTTTTACCACTCCTGGTCTTGGTATTGGAACAGTTAGGAACCGATTTGGGGCAACACTAATCGGAAACATATGAAACGTATTAATGATTTTATAAAGGATTTTGAATTGTAATGATTGAATGCGAAAGGAATTCGATACTTTAGTATTTCGTAACAAATTATTTAAAATCTTAGAGTATTAACACTTAAAAGAGAAAGACCAATATAGTACTGATTACAGAAACTGGTCAATCAACATTTAGAAGACAAGGAGGCTAAAATGGACGGGGCATGTAACTCGAAAAAAAAACAACAAGAATACTCTTCAATAGTAGGCAATGCCAAAAAAAAAAATGGATGGATAGATCAAATAAACAAAGGTGCAATAGATCTGCATGCCGACAACTGGAAAGAATGGCCGAAGATAGACGGAGATTAATAAGGCTGGTTAAGGTGGGAAAAAATCTCAAAGGTCTATAATGACGACAGAAAAAAAACATTTTCTACTCTGTTCAGTATGAGTAGCTAGATGTATGTATTATTTTGATGTGAGTATTGTATTAATAAATTTGTTTTAAAATTTTATTTTTTCGACTTAGTCACATCTAATTTTATCGTAAGGGTTTTTAATTAATCAACTGTCCTTAATTGGAATGAATCCGTTACAACTGAAGCCATTTCCTTTCGCCCCGGTTATGCCAGGGCTTCAAGACATCCGAAACATCCGCCTCTGTTATAAGGAGCATCGAAGACAGCGGTACAACTAAAAGCTTTCCCTCCACCAAAGCTATTTGCATTTCTGGGTGAGCCAATAAATTATGGAAGATATCCTTTAGCGGTACCGCGGAGGATGGGCCAACCCATGAAAGGTAATGCACTGCGGAGTATCGTATATCCACCTCCTCTCATTACCAAAGAATTCCATTGCTCCGGGTGCAAAAGGTACAAGAAGTGAAAAGAAGATCGGTGAAAAAATACAAAGGAAGATGGATTAAAAGAAAAAAAGAAGAAGAAGTAGTATAAAGAGGAGAGTTGTGAGACAATAGCTTGGAAAAGAGAATAACACGCTTTAGGTTGGAAATGGCACCCGGCCTCTTCTAGCTTTAAGGATCCCTTTTCGCCGACTTCATTTCTTAGTCCTCTTTCTCTAGGTCCTTTTTTTCAAAGAGAGAGAGCCTACAATATGGAGTCATCAAATTAAAAAGAAATCTTCTTCAAAGTTATATTACTTACATTTTTTCTGAACGCAAAAAGTAAATAATACTTTAAAATAACATTATTGATTAATTAATAGGAAAATAATCAATTATTTCATTAAAAATGTTTTTTTAAGCCGAATATATACATAGTCCGTGGTACAGATTTCTTTTCATCAAATTATTAACATCGTGAATAGCTATATCTCGTAGTAATCTGCAACTATTTTATTTACGCAAACTCTTGGAATTGGTGTGTTTTCAATCTGTATATCGGCAAACTTTGTCTATTTAATTAGGTACTAAAAACTCGTAAATATCCATTTGCTTTCCACTTGGATTAATCACGAAATCGAGAAAAAAGATGGTCTACAAAAATATTGGGTGAAGATCACGCCAAACAACTCCATATTTTTGTAGGCTACTTTTTTCTCTTGAGTTTGTCGTCTAATTATTTTACGATTTAAGTAGAAAGCAAATAGGTATTTACGAATTTTTAGTACCAAATTAAATAAACAAAGTATGACGATCTCCAGATTGAAAAGAGTCCATTTCCAAAAATTTACATAAATAAAATATTTGTAGGTTATGATGAGATGAAACTATTTACGAAGTTTCAAGTGGGTGTTAATAATTTGATAACATGAGTGTATGTGGCTAAAGCTCTCTCGCTCAAACTCCACTGGCTTTAGCACCAGTGACGCGGTTGAGAGAGTAGCCCAGGGATCTCTTAGAGTCCTGCTTTTCCTTCTATAGTTGGAGGGAGAAGCCTGGCTTGGGGTTCCCTGCCTGATTGTATATATTATATATAGGTATGGCTGTGGTTTTATGTTTTTAGTTTACTTATCTTAAGATTATTTAATTTTTTATTGTACGTAGTTTTTTTTATTATTTTACTTTTGTTAATTTTAAATTTTCTATATATACATGGTGTGAATGTGTTCATATATCACTATGATTATTGTCCACGAGACAGATTATTATATGTCGAAATAAATAAATAAAAAAAGAAGAAATAATATTTTTAAAAATAATTGGATAAAAAGCGGTCGGTACCATGGATTAACATTTCTGAAATATCAGAAACGCATTCGTGAACAAATAAAAAAAATCATGTACAGGAGTTTTACACATTTTCTCGAACCTATTGTATTTTAATTTTAAAGAGGGTGAACAGGAAGCAAAAATAAGGTTTAAAATTCGTTAAAGATGTGAATGAATAATAAAATGAATAAAATTTATTTAATTTTGTACTAGGAACCATTAAATTGTCCAGCAGCACAAAAAATAAACAAATATGTAAAATTATGTTATTCTATATAACAGCGTGCATTATAGCATGAGCTAGTTTTTTAATTATGTTAATGCAAATTTGCGTTAGAAGGAGCATCACGTATAAATGAAAATGAATAATTCCATTAAAACACTCAAGGTATAATCTATTCCTTAAATAATAATTATCTAATTATTCGATCTTCCGAAATTATATAATTATTGACGGAAGATTACTATAGTAACATCTGTCTTACTATATAACACCCTCCTTTAAATGTTCATCACCATCCTGTTTTTAATTTAATTACATATCCAATTAACAGGTAAATATCTTACAATTACAGGTGCTAGACAGTAACAAAAAAAGTCTCTGTTCCGAATTTCGATTTGAGAAGTACATTCTAGAATTGGCGAATTCAATAATTCCATCCGAAACTCCTCCTCCCTCTCTCCTCGCCGGTCAACATTAATAATTCGCGGGGTACGCACTTCCATTATGAAATAAATTATTAAAAGAAAGGAAGTGGGAAAATGAAATATCTTTCTGTTACTATTTCAGAAGTTGTTTCAGAAGTGGTAAATAAATCATGTGTGGCACGGACCAACATATTCATTCCATTTTGTAGGGTTTTCATTCCTTTTCGATATATTAACAGAAACCTCATATTTATATAAAATACTTTATAAAAAAAATCACTATATGATAACGTGAAAGGAAAGCGGAGTAGCTCAGTGAATTAGGCACTGGTCTTATAATCTCAAGATCCCGGGTTCGAATTCCGCTGATGTCAAGTAATTTTTTATCAGCCGTCGATCGACCCTGGTGTAAGAAGACCACATCTTTAAAGTGGGTCACTCTTAATTAAATAATTAATTAAGGGGGAAAACCTGGCGGTTGTGCGTATTCCTGGACCAATCACCTCCGTGCATAATCGTTGGCCTTGAAACAGTACTTTTTTACAAAGTACTGAACCTAAAACCCTTGATGGGCTTTAGTGGAAGATCGTGTCATTTTTAAAATAATAAAATTTAAAAAATGGTGTTTCCACTCACACGACTTCCCTAACGATTTAAGAAAAAAATATAATACTTAAAGCATGCGCATAAAAAAATTTAATTGGAATAATTTTCCTGGAAACCGGTCTGAGAAATTATAACAATACGATTTGTTTGATTAACTAAAGCAATATAAATGACACATGGACCATCATTAAAATCAGCTTATAGAATTAAATACACTGTAATATTGCTAAAACTGGTCCGATTTGAATGATTTATTTAATTTTTTTGGAAATTTAATAATCTTTCAAAACAGGCTGAAAATGTTTTGTTTTTTTTCTAACCTAATAGGTAGTGTTGCCCAAATGGGGGACCAAGAGGAGTCTGCGCAACACCGAAGTTGCGCACTCAGTCTAGGCACAAGTCTCGCAGTTACCTATTAGCCTATTACTATAGAGATATTACTGTAATTTTTCAGATACAGGAAACCTAACTAAGCCTAAATTAAAAATTTGAAAAATTAAATGCTAAAGTATATTGGTTATACCAGTTTTTTACTTACAGGAACTAGAATTAGTTAACTATGTTGCCTTAATTTTCATTCATAAATCTTTTTTTTTTTCTACCAGTCTTGGTCTTGGTCTTGTAACAGTCAGGCGTATATATATTTTAATATATTTACAGTACGATATTTTTTTTCGGTTACCTCTTCAGGTTGGGATGCTCAAGATTCATTTTGTGGGTCCGTCCGAAATAAATTTCAACCCACCCACACCGGATTCGAACCAGCGTCGCTGGTCTTGAGAATGAGTTCTTAAACTTATAATAACGGTAGGCAATTACGGATTCATTTATTTCACAATTTCACTTTAAAAAAGTAATTGTTTAATATTCGCAAAAACAAAAAATCATTTGACAATTTCAATAGGTATTAAATTTTCTTGAAATTATCTTATTCATGCAGCAAAAAAAATCATTATTGCTTTTTAATATTTAACAGGAGGCCTTGATCTTGGTCTTTCACTTAGCCAAAACATCGATTTTGGGCAATACTGATAATAGCGGTAGGAAAGTAATTAAATAAAACATGTGTAGAAAATTGAATAAGCTGTATCATTAATAATACTGATTCGATGCATTTTTTTGTTTTAATATGTATAAATCGGCAGGCATTTATCTATCTTAACTTTATCTAGTTGCCATATCAGTTACTGTAAACATCAATGAAACTGTGCATGACATTCTGAATAATGCATCACTAATGGCACATCAATTAGAAAAGAGAGCTGCTACAGAAGGCCGTAGGAATGTCGGACAGTTAGGTCACATCTGACAGAGGTTGGCAGAACTGAATATGGTCTTCATCAGGACGGCTTCCTCCCGCCTCTATCAAGTTCGTTAGCCGCATTGTCTTCGTTGGCAGCCCTGGTCTTTTCAAAAAGCGTCATTAGGATCCGGTTCTGCAGATATCCTGCCGGAGCAAAGTGAATTGGCATCACGCGGGTTGCCGAAGAGAAAAGAAGGAATCGTTATTAATGGAGTCGGTCTTGTAAGGGGTAGGCCTCTGAGCTTACAAGTGAGGCAGGAGAGATAGCAGCAATGATATGCACAGATTCAAGGGGGCAGGTTGCTTTCAAGTTGAAGCCCCCCCCAAAAAAAAAAATCTATTTCATTTGGCCCATATTTGTTTCTATGACTGGCCTCAGTTAAATGCTTAAATAGTCACATTATGTTCTCTTTTTATAACGTTTATGCTTAACAGCGATTAAATGAAACAACGAATCAATAATAAACATAAAAATTGTATCCCTTAAAGCGTTATTATTCCTGTAATTACCTTTATATTAAAAAATATAAAATAAAATAAAAAACCAGGTAGCCTCCATAATTAAATTTAATTAATTTTTTTGACATTTTTGCACTAAATAAGTATAAATGTAAAATTTAAAAAAAAACTGGGTAGTAGAGATCTGTCAGTAAGTATCTTCCTCACATTTTCATTTTAAAAAAAAAACAGAAAAAAATATATTTATTTTTTCTGTTTAGTTATTTTCAATTATATACATTGGGCTAAAAGAAAAAAAAACTAAGATGTGTGCTTTAGACGACAAACTAGAAGTGAACATATCAAGGCGATATTAATAATGTGAAATGTAAATTATAAATAACACGTTATTAAAGAGGATGAAATTCTGAATAATTCCCTCACTTAGAGTATGCAGGGCCGATTTTTAATTTCTGCGAAAATTTAATCCATATCTTTAATAAAACTTGTTTTCGACATTATTTTTTTCTTTTCGCCTCTCTAACAGGGCGTTGAGTTAAGATAAACTTCTGAACAACAGTCCAATACAAAGAGGATAAACATTTCTCTTGCTAAAAATATATAGGTCCGATCTTTAGTTTTTGAGATACTTTAATTCATATGCAAAAACACTTCAATTAGTCGACTCCGATCAGCCGGCTTTACTTAAACGTTACACTCGGAAATCTGGCGGCTTAATGTAATTCACTCTCTACAAAAAAAAAGTGTAAAATACGCCTAAAGTTTTGACTTTAAAAAAAGTCTTTGTAAAAAAAGTATTTCTCTTTGTAGGGGGAATTTAATAAAATCTAGATTTGTATCAAATATTACAATCCCTGCAAATTTCATCAAATCTAATTAAAGGCAGTAGGTGGATTTCCCTATTTAAAAAAAATTGACCACATAAAATTATACTATAAATTTAATAGTAGTATAAGTATACCTTTTTGTGCTGGCCATATTTCACAATCATTATGTCCATATGAATTGACTAAATTAATTTTATTAAAATGAAAAGCAGTTACAGTGTTAAAGAAAGTATTTCTCCTTAAAAAAGAAATGCTTTATTCTTTTTGGAAGCTTCTATTGAGGACATTGGTTAACTCAACAGGAAAATTATCCGGAAGGAAAGGCTCTTTGATAAAATGAAAGTAGTATTCAATATAAATATAAAGGAAAAGAGCTCTTTGATCACTGCCTCAAAAATCGGAGGCCACGTCAACATCATCATCAAAATTCAAAATCAAGGTAAATGACAAAGCAGTCTTTGAAGGGCCCAATAGAGCCTTTTCCACTGAATATATGCTCTTTTATTGCGTAATTAAATTTTCCAATTGTCCATTTCATTTGGGTTTTTTTTTCATTATTCCATTTCATGTTTTATTTTATTTTTTTAATTAATTACTGTGGTTATATTTGTTTCGCTTTATCAATTTGATACAATTTACGATGTTTCAAAATATATCTTAGCTAATTAAGTTTACAAATTTATTCACTAAACCAAAATTAGTTTTATTATTAATCGCTTCAACTTTATACTACCTTCAAATAATTGATATTATAAAATATATTGATGTCTTTTATTTTTATTATTTACTAGTTAGCCCACTCAAATAATTCGTATAATGATTAGTCAATGAACAATTGAAGAAATGAGTTAATGAAATGTATTGTAAGATGAAGAGATTTTTTTTTATTTTTAGAGCTCATATATTATGAAATGTTACAAACTGTCACGATTAGGGACATTTATATTTGTGTTCAGAATTTTTTTTTTTTTTAATTGTAGTTGAACGAGTAAAGAAAATTAATTTAAAACGTATTTCATAATAATTAATCAGAACATGTTTTCAAAGTGCAATAGTACCATCTTGGCTAATAATGGTCCAATTTCATTTATTTTTTTTTCGTTTGTAGATAATTGAGTAGCCGTTTAAATAATCATGTAACCACAAATTGCATATTTTTTTGAGTCATGCGGGATTTCAATCAAGTTCTATTTACTTCATAAATTTTTATCTGGAATTTCGGAGGAGATGGGCATTTTTCCCACCCACCAAATGAAATGATGTTTAAATGGTCGTTAAAGGCCTAATAGAAAAAAAAAACTATAGTAAAAAATTTCCATTTATGACATCATTTAAATTATTATAATTTATGAATGTGTAAATAGTTCTGAATGAATGTTTGTTGTCTTATAGTAAAGAAACAAATTTTTATGAATACGCCATCGGCCTTATATAAACGCAAAGCCTTCTAGTATATTTATTCGGATCACACCATTACTTCCTGTTTTAAATATATTCAAGGTAGAGGAAAGGATGTCAACAATACAAATAGAATATATAAGCATCATCAACAGAATTAGAAGGGATTGCTATGGAAGGCATTCGAAACGTCCAACGGTGGATCGGCCAACAAGAATATCCTATTGTGTCTTCGACAGTCTAGGTCAGGAGTGCGTGTGCAATGAAATTGATTCATTTATTTCAAAATATAACTAATACTAATAATAAAGTCTAATTAAGTAAATGATTTATTAATAGTTCGAAAAATTCTGACTTTTTATATCAACAATTTTTTCCAAGAACACAAAATTAATATAATGAATGAAAAACCTTAATAAAAGATATATATATATATATATATATATATATAATAATACGAAAATTGAAAATAAATATTCCATTTATACAGAAACTGATTAAAAAGAAAATATAAAGTTATATATATATATATATATATATATATATATATATATATATATATATATATATATATATATATATATATATAACTTTATCTTTTCTTTTTAATCAGTTTCTGTATAAATGGAATATTTATTTTCAATTTTCGTATTATTTCGGTACTAAAACTTTTTCTCTTGTAGTCTTTTAGTGTAGGTTTTACAAAACTTTTATTACAGTTCAGGATTTAAGTGCCAATCTTGGGCAGACAAAAAAAATTAATAATAAACTTTTATTTTAAAAAAATATATTAATTTACTCTGACCAATGGGCAAATGTATTATTGTGAAAAAAAATAAAGGTCAAACCTGAAAAGAATATTTATATATATTTAAAAGTTATCTTGATTTCGCTGTAGAGTGGAAATAAAAATGGCTTTTATTCTTCTCAAAAAAGTGACGCATTAGAATCAAATAATTCATTTTAGATTAATTTTAACTCTAATTTAAGCCTAATTACTGCTTATTTCTAGTTTAACTGCGCCTTTTTAAATAATTAAAATAAATAACAGCTACGTTTTAACATAAAACTAGAATTTCATTACAAAAATGTTTCTCAGATATTTAATTTTAAAAATGTTATTTCCTAAAAAGCTTAACAGCAACTGTTAAAGTGGAACATTTTGAAAAAAGTTTGAAAAAAATTAAATAACGATATCGGCATAAATAATTAATGCAAAATGAATAAAAAAAAGTTACTCATCCAGTAATGTTAACATGAGAAAATTATTCTTTATTTAACCTAAGTAACATATTCTCCATCGCCAAATATGGGTAACCAATGTATGAACATCCCCCGGTATCTCAAATTGTTTCTTATTTCAACTTCTAAACTTCCAATTAAACATATTCAGAATTTCTTTATGTTTATGAATTTTGGAAGAATATTTTCTAATTATGATATCAAAAAATTCTTTGTGAAGAATTTATAGCCTTCAAATTCATTCCATTTGTGTATATACAATGAACGATGTTTCTAACATCCTCATGTCTCATTTTCCAGTTACTTTATTTTTTTCTTTAATTATTTAAAAAAGAAAACGAATTAAAATTTTAAAACTGAACAATCAACACAATAATCTCATGATCTGTTCGCAAATATTAGGTGGTTCCAAAAAAAACAACCATAACAACTCTAAATGTAGAATTTAAATTTTAAAAAAATGTTTTGTTTTTTCACATGAAAAATTGTCACAAAATTAATAAATTAGAAAATAAAATGTACTTCAAATATAAAATACTCATTAATTCTAAATCGTATGATTGGGAAAAATTCATCAATCATCTATTTTTATTGTATGTATTTATTATGTATTTTACTGCCACATATGTTACCCTCAGCTATCCCCAACCCTTAAAATGCCCTCGGGCAGTGGAAGGAATTTGTTACTTGTATATATTGTATTGTTATGTATATTATATATTTAAATTGATTAAATAAATATTTTGGAGGGTTAGAAAAAAAAAAAAAATTTTTTAATGCTGTGAATTAAATAACGAACTATAAATAACCCCCTATAAACTGAACATAGTAACGAAAAGATACCTACCAGGAAACAGAATACATTTTCAGATAAAGTTATCAACAGATCTCGGGAAAAAAGCAGGACATAAAATACGTCAATATACGCAAAAGGAAGCATTGTAATCTTCGTGATATATTTTGTTGCGGATGATTTCGAGAGGGAAATGTGCAAGCGTAATCATTACGAAGATATTTTTAAAACGAGGAAGGTTAAATTTTCATTAAATCGACAACGTGAACCAGGAAAATTATCTTTTACTTGGTGAATTTCCATTGATTTATTAAACATTTTGCTGATAACCTTTATTAGGTAATGTTTTATAAAACTTTTTTCAGTATGTGCTTGATTGAAATTGAAGGTGTTGGTAAACTTTAAATATTTGTTAGCTAAATTTTGTTCCTAGTCCGTACAATTCTCTCTCTATCAAAATTCGTCATGCCCCTCCATATTCACATTCAAAAACCTCCTATTCCAATTCCTGTTCCAAAAACAGTTAGATACCTGCTAACTATTGACATTATATATGTATTGTATAGGAATCGTATAATCATATGATAATACTGTTCTATGTTTAGGATAGTACATGTATTTCTTACTTCCGACACCACTCAATACATACATTTAAAAAATTTATTTAACTATCACTAATTTTTTTTATATACAATTGAAGTTTTTTTATTGAAAGAAGTTATTCTATTTTGTCTATTTTACGTTCTTCATTTCTTAAAGAGTATATTTATGCTGTACTACCATTATATATAGTTTTAAATATTTTTACATAGTTTTATATGTTATGTATATAGCTTGATTACTTTAGGTTTTCTTTACTTGTTAGTTCATTTCTTTTATGTTATTTATTGTTTCAAACTTTTAAGCCAATAGTTGTCTTTTCTTTTTATACAATATTGTTATTCTAAAGAGACTTTCTCCCAGAATAAAGTTTTTTTTCTAATATATACACTCAACTTTAACACGATCAGAGGGGTTGTGTTACCACTTGTGCTAATTACGTAAAACATATGTAAAATCGAATGTAATAAAAAAAATGCCGAAGGAATCTAAAAAGCACTGGACGAAAAAGAACAAAACTTTCCTCTCATACATTAAGATAAACAATCAAGTTTGAGAAATTTTATTAAATTATTAATAAATATAGTGCTACCACATTTGGAATTTTGGATACATGCGAAATAAGCAGTCAACCATTAGGTCATTTATAAGAGTTATGAAGTTATATAATAATAATAATAATAAAAGGCTTAGGGAACATGAAGGTTCGATGCCTACAAGACCTTAGGACACACCTCGCTCCACCGTTCGCCGTCCAAATCTAGTCGGCAGATCGGCTTTAAAGCAATCTTCCCACCTTCGCTTCGGTCTACCTATCGGACGTTTACCATTCGGTACAGCAAATATTAACCTTTTAGGAATTCTCTCGTTACTAAGCCCAAGCATTTTACAAGCCCATTTGATTCGCCGGGATGAAATTACCTCCATTATATTACCCCGATACAGTTCACCCAATTCGGCGTTATGTAACCGTCTGAACTGTACGGTTAATTCATCCTTCTTCGGTCCGAATATTCTACGAAATACTTTATTTTCAAAAAACTTAAGACGTTGATCATCACATCATCACTTAATGTAAGCGGCCACGTTTCGCAA
Organism: Nezara viridula; assembly: GCA_928085145.1. Taxonomy (NCBI): domain Eukaryota; kingdom Metazoa; phylum Arthropoda; class Insecta; order Hemiptera; family Pentatomidae; genus Nezara; species Nezara viridula. Next base: position 146,116,592 of record OV725080.1, on the reverse strand, counting down.
CCATAAAGAACTGTAGGCAAGATAATTGTTTTATAGATTCTATATTTTAAGACCTTAATCTCTTCTTCAATTTCGTTTTTTCTAATTATCTTAGACCCTAGATACCTAAAGTTCTGTACCTGTTCAAACATATTACCACCTATATCGCTTTCATCAGTAATATCGCCATTTTTGCAGCTAACCATATATTTTGTCTTATCCGTGTTTATTTCGAGCCCTAGTAAGGTTATATTTCTGTCATTTTGTAGAAATTTGTATTAACTTTTTTTTTCGTCATTTTTATACTTTTAAAAATCTCGGATAGATAATTATTTTAGGAAGTGGTTATACGATTGGAGCTGGGATAAGTGAATATTGCTGACATAGAGGGTGTCGGCAATCTGGTTAGTAACCCACCAGTCCCTGGGCTAAAAGTCCCAACCCCATCCACTTAACAAACTTCCCAGTCAAAGTGGTCTGCCAGCAACTCACTATAGCTCAGGCCGAACAAGAAAAAAAATCTTCTTGAATATTCTCGACTTTATGCCCCCCTTTATTATTTATTATCATAAAGTAGATATTTTAAATTGTAGAAAACAAACATCCGATAGTGATGAAAAGCTCAGAAATCATATAATAACCAATACTCAAGTTTTTTTCAAAAATAAAAGATAGACAAGTCAAAAAAAAAAATTGTACCATTACAACCCAAGAGGAGTCTTAAGGAAACCATTGTTTCTTAGTAAACGGTTGTGCAAGGAGGGGATTTGACCGATATCACGCTCAAACACCAGGTTTTCCACCTTAATTAATTACTTAATTAAGAAGACCCACTTTATAGAGGGTAGGTGTGCCCCAGGAGGGTCTCCCGACCCAGGATCGCTCCACGGCCAATGAAATAGAATAAGTAAATTTTCTGCAACGAGCCGGGTTCGAACCTGGGACCAACAAGTACAAAACTAACAGTCATATTTAATGGAAGAAATCGGAATTGTCCATTGAATGTCTATCTTCAGTACTAAACACCCGAAAAACAAAATCAATACAACTTTATCAGAATGAACGATCAAAGCAAAAAGAACAGCACGAGGAGAAGTCTGGAATGCCATGAAGAGGTAGATAAGAAAAAAATAAGGAGAACATATCGGCAAAGGAAATAAGAGAGAAACACTTTATTTTCATAAAATATAAAGGATGTAATAAAAGGATATAAAAGGCAGTGGTGTCCTTAGGAGGAAGGGGGTGATCTGCATTGATAACTTCATTCAAAAAAAGTAGAAGTAACTTTTTCAATCAGAAGAAAACTTTGTTTTTAATGAAATTTTTTCCATTTTATTTTATAAATTCTATTAATAGGCTTTAACTAAGGAATAACAATTAATTAATGAGCATACACATAGAACTAGGAAGAATACGGTCCATAATATTTAATTTCCAATTTATTGATTTTATGCCAACTTGCACCAATATTTTCACTACAAAATGTTACTGCGACGTCGAACCAGTTTCAATTCCATTATACTTCTTATGTGAAATACATTATTATATATGTAAAATAATGTATATAAATTATATAAAATATCTTTATATTTCGAAATATGTGAGTTTTTTAGAATGTATTAATGATTATACGAATCATACATCGAAAATTTAACAAAATATTATTAGAAAAGATTGTAAATCGAAAAAATTGCTTTTAGACATGAAAATTGCTCGACAAACCGAAATGTCGTAGTATGATATTTTAGTGAAAAAATTTGTGCAAGTTGGCTTAAAATCAATAAATTGGAAACTATATATATATATTTTATTTTTTATTTACTTAATTTGTTTCAATTGTTAGTTTATATATCATTTCACATAATATTTGATTGACATTGAAAGGATTAAATATACATTCATTGTCAATGAAATTAAAAAATAAAAAAAAATACTCCTCCTTTTATGCTGTATACAAAAACAGTATAACCATTTCGTTTTATTGCTTCCTCACTACCGAAGGTAGGGAAGCATTGTGTTCGTGCGAGAAATTAAAAAAAATTTTTTGCTCAGAATCGAAAATTTTCACTCGCGTTTTACGTTTCAGATATCAAGGATCAAATTTGGTTCGGTGTCTGTCTGTCTGTCTGTCTGTCTGTCTGTCTGTCTGTCTGTAGTCAAATCGATGTGACGGGCATATCACCTAGTACCGTTCATCCAATCTTCATGAAATTTTCAGGGATTATGCTGATCGGTGCCTAGATGGTCCCATATCAATTTTATCAAATTCCACCCAGCACTTCCGCTTACGCACGCGCAAACGTATATTTTTAGATATGCCAATATTTCAGAAAGGGCTCGTTCGATTTGGCTCAAAGTTAGATAAAAGGTAGACTTTGGTGAAAAAATAATGTAGTGTCAACTTCATTGAATTGCGTCCAACACTTTCTCTTATATGTGCACTACTAGTCCGCCGTCCGCCGTCCGCCCATTTTTTCTGAAACTACTAGACCGATTTTTTTCGAATTTGGATATAAAATCAGAGGTCACCCGAGGATCATCCTCGTTCAACGACATTACTATTCGCCTTCTAGTTTCAAAATGGCCGCCGAAAAACCTGCGTGGCTATAGACTGTAGCGCCTAAACGAATGAACCGATTTTGATGAAACTTCGCTTAAGTCATTTTCTCTACGCCCTCTAAATTTATCTATACTACATACTTCAACGAAAAGAAGCTCAAAAAAAGTTACGAGGGATGGTAAAATTAAATTCCGAATAACTCAAGAAGTATACACATTTATGTCAATATTGTATATGGTTTTTTAGAAGTTTACGGAATTTCTTAAAAAACAAAAAAAAATTCGTCAAAATCGGACAATTAGGAGCAAAGATATCGTCTCTAGTTTTTTTTAGATGTGCTATTGCAAAAGGTTTATCTTTTTTTTTTTATTTCTGAATGTGTTACTGAAGTAATGCTATTTTTTTTATCATATTACTAATAATTAAAAAAGATTTTAGTCCAATAATTAGAATCACCTTTTATTTATTTTCTTTATAACTAGGAATTTAATGTTACTTTATCTTTCGTGCTGAAGCCCCTCCTCCAAAATTAAATCTTGATTCGGTAATGTATATACTATTATTAGATCATAAGTTCGTATGTAATAATTTTCAACTTTAATTCTATGTGTATTAAAGGTGATATTTTGTAGTCTGCTACTATGGAAAATAGCAGATAAAAATAAAATATGAAATTATTCTAATAAAGCATAAAGAAATATTGAGTTTTTATGCACTCTTGTAAAACAATAAATACATTTATACATAAGACCTTTTGAACTAACAGTATTGAAATTCATGTTCAGTATGCATTTTTTTTTATTTATTTATTTTTTTATTAAGCATAATTAAGTATGGAATATTCAAATACGACCCTCTGTTGTTGAATGTTGAAGGGTAACTGTAATCGGCTATTCCGATTCTGCTTCTCTCAGAGATTTTATTCTCATTCGAAAAATTCTATACCTTGTAAGATACAACGGAAACGGTGAGGAAGCTATACTGACCTTACTTGGCAGACGTTTTTTTCAATTGTTTTTATCTCATTGTTATTAATTCCCCACCTTTGCTTATTGAGACAACGATCAGATATATCGACACATGAAATGAAGCTTGAAAAATATGACATCGTAGAGGCTTCAAATGTAAAATTACTCGGGGCTTAAATTTGTTTCAACTCATTTTTACTATGACATAATATAATATTAATCTAATAAATAAGAAATCATTTATTTTAGTTTTTTTAAATAGTTGTTAGAATTTATCATTTTAAAATATCAGGTATTAGCGGTATTAATTCATGGAATTAGTAATAGGTATGTTAAACCTATGAAGCATTTGTGTACTCAATTTTATCGCTAACACACTCAACTTTAACTATTAGAGTGCTACCAATGGGTGGTTTCTCAACAAGCGTGTTTCATGTGATTATATTCCTATGTACACATTTACTTGATGTATTCATACTAATACAGTTGTAAATATCATAATAAAAGTTAAAAAAAAAAAAACTTTAACTCGATCTGGAAGTCTGTTAAAACTTGTGATAATTACGTGAATATTATAAGCCGTTCAACTAATGTCCTAACCGTACTACTTTTTTTTTTTTTTTTTTTTTAAGAGAAACCAAATGTGACATAATAATGTGGAAGAAATGTGGAAAACATTGGACGAAGAGGAATAAAGTTTCCTTAATATTCTTAATATCTGATTATTGAAAAACCAATGGAATCGTGTAAACTTTTTTTAAAAAGTTAAAACAATCTCGAATACGTCAAATTATCTATTGAGTTTATATATTGATAATCTATCATATAAAGAATATATAAGAAATACAGGACAGGATTTGTAGGTAAGAGCTCCGCTGAGAGAAGCTTAAAAGAAAATAGTCAACTCCTGTCGAAGATAAAATCAGCCAGTATCTAATGGATTGTGTTCTCGTCTTTCCATCCCCAATCTGCTCCTAATATCACCTCCATTCTTTATTTATCCTTTTCTATAGCTTACCTATAAAAATCATGTAAGTTCATAGAAAAAAAAGTCTATTAAAGAAATATTGTCTACTTATATACTGCAATATTCTGGACAAAGATATAAACATAACGCTGAATTTTATGGGTATTAAAATAAATAAATATGTATTTTTTACTTAAAAGACTTTTAGTATTTGAGTGAAATAGGTTTGAAAGATTTTATTAGTCTATATCGAGGGTTCATTGAAAGTAATCACTATGTACAATATTGATGGAGCTTTTATGAACTTTTTGTACTTAATTTCGACCTTAAACACCTGAAGAATCTCAAGACACCTCTTATTAAGAGTGCACAATGCTCAGATAAACCCAGCTATCATGTTGGACTGTGAGACCTGGGGATTTACCAACACCTTAAAAAAAGTGTTGTGAAATTTGAAGAAAAAAAAATCACGATAACCGAAGAGATCAGCTTATTAACGCATCGAGGAGAAGGATCAATAAAGGACTGCGTACAGAAACTAATCCATCAATACTTCATGGCATGAAGGCAATGAGGTTAAGATGGGTAGAACATGCAGATGTATCTCGGAACGATCCATCAGAAAGTCTATACATTACAATGAATGCCTCAATGGAAGGCATAAGACCACGTGTAAGACCAAAAACCAGATAAATAGATCGAATCAACAAACATCCAAAAAGCTCGACAACTGAGAAGCAGTACAGACGGGTCTACGGAGGGGTGTTTTCGGGCTGAAGCCCTACTCCAAAAATGAGAAAATATAATCAAGTCTTATAAAAGAAGTATTTTAAAATTATCAATAAAAGTATTATTGCTCATGTAATTAAATTTAATAGGACTACAAGAATCAATTAAACACTCTTTGATATAGGCATTTGGTTTCTTTATTTCTTATTTCAAAGTAATAGTCGGCATATGTATATAACAAAAAAGCTTTCGGACCGAAGTCCACGCCTCCCAAAAAAATCAATTAAATTCTGGATCCGTTAGTGAAATGCGATAATTTAAGTTATGTAGAGGTTGAGAGTGCTGGTTAAGGTTCTGTTATTAACTACTTAATTACATTAAATAATAATAATTATTATTAACTTATATTATCAGTAACATTGTTTTCTACAAAATAAAATTCCCATTAATGGAAAACAATTTTTAAAAATTACTATTTTTGAATTTTTCGCTTGGTACCATTTATATAGAATATATCGTACCATAAGAGTTGTATATTTCCTTAGTGAAATTATATATCCTGCCGTATTTTTTTCCGGGATCTATATATAACTTGAATATACTGTACTATTTTCCTGGAATAGCTTTGAAGGATGTTGTTTTTATCTGAAGATAAATAAATTAATATCACGTATAAGTCGATAGAGCGAACTCCTATTAAATGTCTTGTTGACAGCATCCTTCTCGATACTCGAGCGTGTACGACCACGATATTAGTTTACTGATTGGTTAATCGATTTTCAATTAAGGATGATCCATAGCCTATAATTAAAACGTTCATTCTGTCTGATGGTTGATGAAGACGGGATGAAAAGACGTCGAACGGCAGGCAGCGATATCCACACCTGTAATCATCGCTTCAGTTCGATGAGATGAGGACGGGACGTTGATGACTACTTAATACAGGCTGCTTATTTTCGCCTGGAGATAGGACTTAATTGGACCGTGGGACTTAACCTTCAGCTAAGTAAGGCAGCTTCATCAGTCGGCTAACAGGGTCTGCGCAGTCTTGTTAAGGCGCCTCTGAAGAGCTCTTCAAGACCTTGGACTTATTTCTTCGTCAGCTTTTGAATATTTATGGCAACGCTCTCTCACTTAATATTTGTCTTTAATTATTTATTTTTTTTAATAAATTAAATATAAAATTTAAAAAAAAATGAAAAACCATCCAGTAAAATAAAAAAGAAATACATTATTAAAAGTAATGCTGCCCTACTACATCGGGTTGCTTCGTACACAGCAACCCTTATCAATCCATACGGACATTAATATTATATTATATTTTTCTATTTTATATATATATATATATATATATATATATATATAGAGAGAGAGAGAGAGAGAGAATAGAATAAAATAGAATAATCAACTTTATTCTGGGACATTACAAAAAAAAAAAAATAATAAGTAATAAAAGAAGTATTTACATAACTATACAGATATATTAAAGACATAATATGAGCAATCAGATCCTAATACTGCAAAATAGTTGCTATAAATAATAAGCTATGGAATTGTAAATGAAATTTGAGATGAGCGACAAATTACATTTGTTGTCATGCCATTGTATTAACGAAAAAAAAAAAAAAAAAAAAAAAAAGAGTGGATAAATATTTACTTTAAATGATTTAGATATGTACCTTAATATGTTCAAAGAATACAATAATAGTATTGTAAACATTACACAAATCCTATATAATCTAAATCCTATGATCGGAGAAAATAAAATATAATATACATATAGAGGAGATTATATACCTATATAATATACATGATAAATGGCTACCCAGCGTCTGATTGAATTGAAGATATATGACATATCTTTCCTTTCTTTCTTTTTTTTTTTCTCTCTTTTCATAACAATACTCTTACAAATTATCAAAAATAAACCATATTAAACAATAGACATAGCATAATAAACATTTCCCCAAGATAAAAAGAAACAAAATTTCCTTTTTAAATTCTCAAACGCCAAGAACTCAATACAACTAATAATTAATTAAAAAAAATTCTCAGTTCAACATACTCTAACTAGACAAGAAAAGTGTATATTTTTAAATTTCTTAAACAATAATCCATTTATTCCCATCACGAGACTTTATTTACTTCGTGCAACATTTTTCGTTCCTTTTCAACTCTCTAGGGTTTCTTTCTGGCAAGGGGGGAGGGCTGGGAAATACTGTCACAGTTAAAAGTCTCCCGGTTTTGGGATTTAAACTCATGATCTTCAGTTTATCAGGTTGCAGAGCAACGCGTGTTTTATTAACCTCTACAAGATTTTTCTTTTCGCGTGCAACAACCGAACTATAGAAGAATCAAAAGCGATCAAGGTTCCACATAACTAGTTCGGACTCAGGTAATGGTACAAATACCCCATTTGTGTTTTGTATTTTATAATGAAGTATTACTTCAAGACCGATTACGCTCAAACATAAGATTTTCTCCTTAATTAATTATTATTCTGCCTACTTCATAGAGGCTGGGTGTGTCGTAGGAGTATTTGCCAATCCCATAGTCGATTTAAGACTGATTAAAAAAAAAACATCTGTGGAAATTTAAATTAAGTATAATAAATCATAAAACATATTCATACTTATTTACAATTAGCTTATTGAACTTTTCTACCACGTTTGGAGGAGAAGGCAAGACTAAGAGATCTCAGTTGTTCTCTCTCAGCCGCGCCACCGGTATAGGAGCTGTGGAATAAGCCAATGAAAACTGAGAGAGAAACAGTAATGATAAAAATAAAAAGCAAAGGAAGTAGTAGATAACAGGTACAACAAAAAATAATATGGATGCTCCCGGCGAAAGGTAGGGGAGCCTAGTACAGGAAATAAAGATAAAGACAGACATTGGAAGAACGAAATTGAAGGGAGCATTCTCCGGAAATATCATCGATCCATAGTAAGTATTATACAGAGGACTGGGACCAGAAATGGTTTGCCATATCTCAGCTAGGGATAACCAAACCATTGGAAATCCCTGATATAAAAATAATATTTAGTTATTTAACAGCACATTGAGTCGGAAAAATAAACTTTAAAATACGTCCTAAAGCTGATAAATGTAGACATGTAAAAATAATGGAAGTATTTCAATTTTAAGCTTAATTTGACACTGGTGCATTCAATTATAAAAATTATATGATTTATATAACAATAATTCTAATTATTTTGCTCCGTCTATAAATTTTTTCTTCAGTTACGACATTGTTCCAAGTTATGATTTCATTATATGGTTGCAAAAAATGATTTTTTTTTTAATCATTTAGCAAAGACCAATTATTGAGTGCGGTATGGTAGTACGTTCAAGTACGTTTGATGACCAGTCATTTTTCATCAGCTCTGTATAGACCCTAGGGTCGGGAGACCTTCTGGGTCACATTCTATAAATTCGGTACTCTTAATTAAATAATTAATTAAGGAAGAAAACCTGGCGGTTGAGTGTGATATCGACCAAATCACCTCCCTGTACAATAGAACCTCCTCACATAGTACTGAACCCAAGACCTTTCACGAGTTATAGTGGTACAGATTTAACTACTCTCCTGATTTTTCATGTTTTCCGTAGCAATAGCTTTCATTTCTTTGGAAAATTGAGTTTCTTATGTTTATATAAATAGATCAAACTGTATTTAATTATTTAAATTAATTATTGAGGTTAATTCATGACAGGATAAATGTTCCTAATTAACGAATGATTGCCTGAGACGGCGTGATGAGGCCTTTGGTAAACAGCATTGGGTGCAATGCTCCAATCAAGATGCCCTTTGACCTCAGCAGTCCACTTTGCAATTGAATGGCTCTAATGTATATTGCTGGATGGACACAGTTTATATTACAAAATTAAATATCCATTTTTAATATTTATTATAATCAAGCAACACTTAATATAAACACTTTTCAAAGAAAAATAGTTATTAAATGGTTTCCAGATATAATTATAGGAATAAAATATTCAAGGTTTAAAAAAAAAAAATTGCCAAGCAAGAGCGTACGCAGCTTTGATATTAGAGGGGCAAGAATGAATACTGGAAAATCTCAGGCAGATAAATAATTTAAAAATCTATAATATTATACTCAGGAGTTTATTAAAATTATAAATGCTTTTTTATGAAAAACAATATATACCTAGAATTTTAAAAATTATTTTTCTTAAATTTTCGCCCAATCTTTAGTATTATACATAATATCTTCTTTTTTTTTTTGGGTGGGGGGGGAGAAGGACAACGGCCTCCCCTGCCCTCTCCTGTGTACACCCATATTGCCAAGTGGGATCTGAACACCTTATTCACCATTAGTTTTAGTTACATAATTATCTGGGAGTGGGGTAGCTCAGTGGTTGAGCATTCGCCTTGAAATCAGTTCGTCGAAAAAGGTATCTGTAATACCATAATATATAATACATACACTTATTCCAACTTTATTCCTACATGATAATACCATCAAATTTTATCCCTCTATCAAAAAACTTGGAATAACCTTTGATCAAACGCTTTTCTGGAAAAACAACTTATTCAACAACACGTACCATTCCACCTTAAAACGCCTAAACTACTTCCGTCACCTATTTCCTCTTGAAACCCGTAGGCAGGCTCCTGGTCACTTCCTTAATTTTTCCCCACTTTGACTATTGCTGTACGATATATGGGGGCGTCTCTGAGGATCTCGAGGCGAAGCTAAAACTTTTGATAAATTACTTTGTACGATTCATCTTCGGGATCTCAAGGGACGCCTGTTTCCCGTTTTTATATAGAGTTGAAGTGGCTTTATCCTTCATACCATAGTAAGTATTTCCTGGCAACCTTCCTCTTTCAAGTCATCCAATCCCACCGATCTTCATACATCTCCGAGCCCCTCCAATTCAAATCTTCTGTTCGTTCCCGCAATACTCGTTCCCGGTCTTCTGATATATACATAGGGGCCCACCGAACCGCTGCTTTCGATAGATCGTTCATTATCCGATCCTCATCCCTATGGAACTCCTTCCCTTCCCACATCCGTCAATCCATTACCCTTCCTAGCTTCAAATCCAGCCTGTTCAATTATTTTTTATCCATCCAATCCCCATAAAATTGTAATTAGATGCCACTGAAATTATGTATATAAATTATTAGATCGTTCTTTAGTATTTTTACTTTATTTTCAATTTTTTATTATTAATAACTGATTTAAGTTAGAAAGTAACTTATAATTTTTTTTATTATGATTTTTTAATTACTCAGCATTTTTGTTTATGTATCTCTGAGGCTCCTTAAACCATATTTCTGCCCTTCTGTATTATTCTAAAAGAACTCGTCCCAGAATAAATAAAGTAGTATTATTATATTATATATAGTGTATATTGCTTATATGCGAAAGTGTTAACATTTTGTATTTAACTTTTTCATTTCCAAAACCATCAGAATCGATTTTAAAAGTATATTATTTTTTTTAAATCGCTAATCCTAAAGCTGATGCATGGTTTTTAATAACCTCTGGCGAGCAGTTCCTGAACAGCATTCAACGTGGAAAAAAAAAAAAGCGAAATAATTTCAGTACGGATAAAAACATTTTTAATTTCGCTTTTATTCTGGGAAAAAGAAAAAAAATCGCTGAGGGTATATTTTAATCGAAGAGGGCGTGTTCTTTTTTCCTTTTGTTTTTGAATTTGAGCTTTTTTTTTTTTTATGAATTGCTTGGACCTCTTTTCGGGATTACTAATGGAAGATCAAGACTTTTATTGATAAAACAGTATTTTAATAAAAGATTATCTTTTGGACTAAACGCAGTAATATTTTTGTAGTTTGTTTCTGTTTTTATCAAATATTAGTTAAGGAAGGAATCTGTGTAATATTCTATAAAATAGGTATTGACATAAATTTTATTTTATATAAAATATAATGATCTATTCAATATTAAGACATAATTAATAATCATTTCTATTACTATTTCATAAATATACAATCGAACACGAAAGTTCCTTGGAAAAAATGTATACGTAACGATACATACCACTCAGGCCACACTCTTTTTTATCTAAATATGATTTTTTATTTTATTTATTACAGCTTGAATTTAAACTTTTTTTTTTTGTCTTGCAAGTTCCCAAATGATTCTTTTTAAACATGGTCTTTTCCAAATTCAATTGATTTGTGAAGCAAGAATTATTTCCCCCATTATTTATTTATTACTGGTTCTTAATAATTTAAATTAAGGTAATGTTTTATGGCAATGACATTTAGTTGTAAATGTGGCTTTTCTTCGAAATAAAAACATATCAAGATATAAGTTCGATAAATTGAGGTTCGTTTGAAGAGGTATTATGTATAAAAATGTTCATTTTTATATTTTTTTCGATATAAAGAATAGAAGCATTCGATTTTCATGTAACAATAAATGTTTTCCTTGTAACTGAAAGGCCTTTTAGAGGAAAGCCTATTTATAACGAAGACAAACACTCCTTCGTGATCAATAGAGTCTTGTCTTACAGAGTGTTCCAGCCACCGTATTCCTTCCCCTACCGAGCGTTGACACGGAAGCATGGGACTCAAGAATATCATCTGTTGATGTCGACTTCTGCGGGATATTAAAAAATTAATAGTCAATAAACTATAAAACTTGGGGAGAAATATACTCCCTAACATAACTCCGAAATTGGTTTTTTAAATGCCGTTAGCTCCGGAAAGGTGTAGGAGGGAGATATTGGTTTGCGGTCTTGCAGTAAAATTAATTGCTGAACCACTGGCGCTGTTGTGGTATGTGTGCAAGTCTTTGAAATATTGTTGTTGGTTTTGTTCAGGCGTTTCTAAGCCGTAAAATTGATTCTTTGCGGCCAACAACGTATATTTAAAAGTGTAATTTATCAACTTAAGTGTTATTTTGATGCATACTAAATTAATATTTTTTTTTTTTACCGCGTCAACTTTCTGATTTATAGATCTATTCGAAGTAAAAATATATTGTTTTTTTTTAAATTAAATTATGTTATTGAAATAAGGCAAGACAAAGGTGCTGCTGGTAGTGTTGAGCAAAATCGGTCTTGGTCTTACACTATGCAAGACCAATACCAAGGCCGCCTAACTGTTGCAAGACCTGAAATGATAAAAAAAATCGACTTTTAAATAAAAATTAAGCCAAAATAGTTACTAATACTTAACAATATTAGTTAGTATATGTAAAGAATTGGTATAACCAATATACTTTGGCATTTAACTCCTCTGATTGTTCATTTGGGATTAGTTAGGTTTCTCCTATCTAACAAATTACAGTAATTTCTCTACAGTAATAAGCTAATAAGTAACTGCAAGACTGTTGCGAGACTCTTGCGCAAGACGAAGACCATGACCAAGACTGAGTTTGCAAGACCAAGTCCCGGTCTCGCATTTGGGCAACACTAGCTACTGGGTACTCTCCTCTACTCTCATGGTTGCCTGACACGCCAATTTTTCTTTTATCTCATTTGATGATTTTGATCATAGGTTGACAACCGCAAATTAATGTTAAAAGACAAAACAAAATTGGAATAAACAATATTATTTTTTATCCATTTATAATTAGACAATCATACGACTCCTTTTAAAAGGACCCAACCGCATCTTAGGTGGAAAAACGAAAAGACAGATCATGTAGACTATAACTGGTGGCTTGCGGCTATAGATAGAGGCAAATGGAAACAAGTTATGAACAATATTTAGCTGTTTTGTTTTGACTTATTTTATTTTCTGTCTGTTTTTTTTTTTTTAAACTCTGCTTTGTTTACTAAATAGTTTCTATTTTTATCTTTTACTCTACATTGTTATTTAATGAACGAAAACATTGTTTTATTTTATATATTAAAAAAATAATTATAATTTGATAATGATAATAAAAAACTTACGTTTTCTGTGCTGTTGCTAACTCCGTTAAAATTCCTCCCTAAGAGCAGCTTTGGTCAAATAAATCGAAGGCAATAAAGCCTATTATTGTTATTATTACAATAAATCATGAATAATTTTGTACGAATCCAAAAAACATGATTTCATTTTAAATCAGTGTGTGTATAAGACTATTTTCATAGCTTTTTTACGTCTTTTCATAACTCAGCATTCATGGCTTATGGGAGGATAACAGGGTTTGTGATAAGTAAAATCAAACCTATCCTAACCGGAAGGAGAAAGTCGAGACTCATTCTTTGTATCTGCCATGAAATTAATTTTTTTATAGTGACGTATTAATAATATAATTAAATTAATAGCAGAGAGAAAAATACTTTATTGAAAGTAAGCCATTCTCCATTGAGCTTTGTACACAGTATAAAAAATCAATCCATGTGGCAGCGGTACCCATAAGGAGGTTTGATGGCGCAAGTTCCAGTTTTGGAGGACTTTTGAATTTTGGAGGGGAGCACATTTCGATGGGGTTAAGAATTTTCAGAATGAAAAGTTTCAGACTAAGGGATAAGGTGAAAAAATGAAACAGACCACAGCAAGTGGAAAAAAATCGAATGCTATACAATACTGAATCGCACACATATATACAAACATGACTCCATGAATATAAATAAAAATATGTGGCTATGCTAACAATTAAAATTGAATAAATAAATAATAATCAGCATCCTCAATTGGCGGTCAATTACGTGATATTGGATGATCCTCAGGGAGTCCAGAATAATATTTTTGGCCAATGTCAAAAGCTCTCCATCATCAACACCTAGTTCCTCCAGAAAACTCCTTGTTCTTTTTGGAATCGTCCAGCGAGATCCAAACCAAAGGCCTCTCGCGGTGAACTCTCTCTCTCTCCGAGGTTCACGCGGAACTTCTCTTTCAGGAAAAGGATACATTTATCATTTGTGTTCTTCTTTGTCATTTTCACTTCAACCACCTGATCGAGGTCAATGTTCTCAAAGTGAACAGTTAGATTCAATATACCTCGTCAAAGCAGGTGAATTCCTTTTCTCTAAGGATTCTAGTCCACTCAAACTTGGCCCTATGGTGCCGACGTGTTATGATGAGGAAATTGCTGGGGCATAATACTAAGTTTGATACAAACACGAAACTTTAAAGTAAGTAGTTAAAAATGACTTGAATTTACTTTCGAGTGAACGAAATCTATAGTTCTGTCTATCTAAAGTATAAGTCGATAGGTACAATACATATATATTGGGTTTCTCCACAACCTGATTCAGATAGGTGAACATATCATTGTCCGTGAGAATAAAGGCCTTCTCTTAATTCGACTCCAGTACAATACAATTTAATTTATTGTAACATATATAAATGAACTTTTAATTCTAACTAAATTAAATTATATTGTAGAGAAATTATTAGAATGAGGCGAAAAAACGAAACATTGCGGTTTCGTCATATTTATTTGAATATAAAAAAAATACTTTACGGTCATGTGTCCTCAGGAATTCTGTTACGCTTTGGCCCCATTTATTCAGTTATCTCTGACGTCCCCTGACACAGCGTGAATTATTCCGATAGAAATATCCAATCACATTCAGTTGGCTGTCCGTCATGTACATTGATTTCATTATTCCTTTAGTCAGTAAGTAGTTGATTATCAGCCATACATTGCATATGGAGGTAGGTTATATGTATGGAAATTGTTAATTTATAATGGTGGTTTAGTTGACAATAGAACTCATAGGAGAAATTGGTTTAGAGATGAATAAGGAAACCTATTTTAATGTTTCCTGACATTTCAGATCTTCTTTCAGGCTAAGTGAAAACAATATAACCAACAAGAAAGTGATAAGAAAATTAGTCCAAAAGTTTTTTCTTTTAATTTAAACATCTGTAATTTGTTTATTATTAAGTTTTGTTTTTCTCGATTTCCTTCTATCTCGCCAATTCTAACACACGGAAAGGCGAGATGTTCTAAAGGTTCGAACGAACCAATTCTAACCCGAGTGGAAGGTGAGATTCATTACATGGGTTCACCACGAAATAAATCTCATCCCGCCCAAGCCGTATTCGAACCGGTGTATCTAAACCTATGTTTAGCTTTATCGTTTTCATGCTGCTTTATTTTCTTTGCATAATGTTTTTATTTTCATTTTCTTCTTATTTTTTTTATCTTTTTATAGCCCTTCTGAAGGTATAAAACTTAAGCCGAAACGTAATACCATTTTTACAATATCTCAATTTAATAAACCACGAATTAGGGTAGTTCGGTAGATTCGTTATTAGAGCCAACTTAAACTATTGTTGCCCAAATAAGAGACCAAGGCGAGTCTTGTTCTCGCAAACTCAGTCTTGGTCTTGGTCTTGCGCAAGAGTCTCGCAACAGTTTTACAGTTACCTATGAGCTTATTACTATAGAGATATTACTGTATTTTTTTTTAAATAGGAGAAACTTAACTAAGCCTGATTGATAAATCAGAGTTGATGCAAAAGTATGTTGGTTATAGAAATTCTTTACGTATAGTAACTAAAATAGTCAAGTATTAGTAACTATTTTACCTTAGTTTTTAAATAAAAAATCGATTTTTTTTTTTACCACTCTTGGTCTCGGTCTTCCAACAGTTAGGCGGCCTTGGTCTTGGTCTTGCAAAGTGCAAGACGAATACCGATTTTAGACAACACTAACTTAAACTCATAAATACGGGTTTGTTTTCTGTTTTATGTAAAATATGTATCAAAGGTGTTTATTTTTCAAAATAAAAATAAATGATTTTTCTTTACTTTTTTTTTTTATTTTATTCATGTTTTGCTTTTATTTATTTTTTTTGTTACTATTATATTTATTCTTGATAAGATTTTAATTTTATTTGTTTACATGTTATTATTTAAGTTACTGTATAGATTATTTTAATTTTTGTCAACTTAGTTTTTGGCCAGATATTTATTTATTTTTTGTTTATAATTGTTATTCCTACAAGATCGTGTCCGAGTATAAAGTTTATTTTTGTATTTAAAAAAACCCATACCAAAAAAGTCATCACGTTTAAATAAGTTTAATTGCATGTGTGTTCCATTATATTACTAGTAGCACTCCCAACATCTCAATCAATTTCCTGTACAATATATTGATTTAATAAGCCTTGAATTTTCGTTATTTATTTTATTTTTATTAAAGTGATATTTTTAATAAGATGTTTTGTAGAGAAGCAAGCAAGCAAGCCATTTAAATAATAAGTTAACATTGTGAATCATTAGTTCTCAAGAATATAATCGCCCTAAATGAAATTCTTAAGCAAACATTTGTAGAAGGTGATTATCAACAAAAAAGATATACAACAGGTCCTAAAACGCCTAATTTAATGTAGAATTTCTCTCTTTTTTCCTCAGTAAAAAAAAAAAAAAAAAGTAAAAAGGTTTGCGCCCTTTATTAATCCTTCCTTAGGCCCTTTACATATTTATGAGGATGAAAATCCTCTGCCCCCTCCTCTCTGGCTCTCGGATAATTTAATCCTAAGGCAGTTTACACAATAATCTACTGTGTAGCGCTTGAGTACTGTGTACCACTGTGTACCGCTTGAGTCCTGGAGTAGTTTACTGCAGCCGATTGTAATTCAAATGTTCAAATGCCGGAGCGTGTAATTGTGGAGATGGTTTATCCCTGACTCCCGAGTAAAGTTATGGTCTGTTTCGAACCTCACTCCAATCTGCTGTGACATCTAACCCGGTGTACACCTATTAATTAGCTCTTGTTGTGGAGCTGGTACTGAAACTGGCAGTGTTTTAGTGTACTAGATAAATAGTAAGTAAATGATTTTGGTAGGTAGTAATTATCCATACTATATTATTGAAAGAAGTTAATCGACTGTTCTACATATTATGAGTGATAAATATTCAGGGCGCAGTCATTATAAAGTTTTTATTGGTGCCGACGTTTCAACCCAAACATGTGGGTCATCATCAGGGCTGAACATTTTTAATACAATCAGATATTTTAATATTATACGATAGATATTGATTAATAATAAACAAAAATGGTGATTGATGATAAAATAAAATAGACAAATGAAATTTTAAAAAAACTAAAAGTAATGTAAAAGTAAAAATTTATAAAAACTAAAAGTAATGTATATGATCAATTTATAAATAATTTAATATTATTTCTTACTAACCGTGTTTCGAGCACTAAGATATTCAAGTGCTGTCAATTTGTAAGGTAAGTAAAAGGGTCTTATACATTATTTTTAGTTTGTATAAATTTTACATATTTCATTTGTCTATTTTATTCTATCATCAATCACTCAGATTTTATTAAAAACTTTCAGCCCTAATGACAACCCACATGGTTGGGTTGAAACTTCTGCAAAAATAAAAACTTTATTATGACTGCGTTCTGAATATTTATCACCTATCATCTATACTATAGATAGAAAGTAAACTTTATTCTGGGACAAAGTCCCTTATGAATAACAGATATGGACAAAAAAATAAAAACTACATCTGGCCAAAAATTACATTAATCAATATTAAAGAATATATACAGTATCTTCAGTGAAGTTAAATTAAAACAAGTAAAAATAAAATAAAATTTTGAGAAAAAACGAAAAAAAATAAAATAAAATAAAATAAGCATGGGTTGATTTTTAAAATTAAGACTCAATAAATTTTCTCAACCATTCACCTCAGTCAAAATCTGTTTCACAATATTTATTTTATTGTATAACGTCATTTTGGGATGTGAGAAGGAATTGGTAGAGATGATATTTAAATAAGGACAAAAAGGAGGCATGGCGGATTTCAGATGGCAAGTTATTCCAGAAGGCTGTAGATCGGGAAATAAAGGAATATTCAAACGTCTTAGTTCTATGGGAAGGGATATAAAGGTCGGAAACACGGAATCTTGTTTTCTGGGAGTGGACCACGGGTTTAAACTGTAGGAGACTGTAGATGTAAGAAGGGTGTCTGGTGTTGATTGTTTGAAATAGGAAAGATCCGAGGAAATATTGTCTGCGGAAAGAAGGGTAGAGCCACTTTAACTCGTCGTAAAGGTGGGACACATGAGATCGCCTTGATGTACCGAAGACAAATCTTAAGCACGTATTCATGAGTCGCTTCAATCTATCCTCGAGTACCATCGGGATGCCTCCGTACACCACACAGCCGTAGTCAAAGTGGGGGAAAATGAGAGAGGATACAAGGAGCTTGCGGATGGGTTGTGGGAGTAGGTGGCGGGAGCGATGAAATAGCTTAAGGGTATCTATTGACTTACGGGAGATGAGGGCGATATGGGGTTTCCAGGAGAGGTTTTCGTCTATGGTGATTCCTAGGTTTTTAACGGATGAACTGAATGTGACAGGATGATCTTTGATGACTAAAGGAGGAAGGAGGGAGATGGATTTAAGAACAGGACTGGAACCTATAATAATGGCCTGAGTTTTCATCGCATTTAGATTTAAATTATTCAGACTTGCCCAGGCACTGATCCTATCTAGGTCTGCCTGAATATTGGCGAACGCGACTAGTAGCTCAGAAGGATGAAAGGAATAATATATTTGGATGTCATCAGCGTATAAATGATGTGAACAGTGGTAGATAGATTTGGAAAGATCATTTATGTAGGAATTGAAAAGAAGAGGGGAAATGCTAGAACCCTGGGCCACTCCAGAGGACAGTGTAAGAAAGGAAGATAGGGGTTGGTTTGGAATGCTGACTGCTTGAGTTCTGTCGGATAGGAAAGACTGCAACCAGAGGATAGAGCTGTTGGAGAAGGATAGAGATTTTAATTTAATATAGAGTATAGAGTGGTCTAAGGAGTCAAAAGCTTTGGAAAAGTCGAGAAGTATTAACACTATATATATATATATATATATATATATATATATATATATATGTATGTATATATGTGTATATATATATATATATATTATATTATTATATAATGCGCTGTAAAGACGCCTTTTTATCAAATTATTAATCCGTATAAAACTTCGTTAATGTCTTCAACTTCAAACGTTAATCTATAACTTTTATATTAAGGAAATTATCAGAAATAGTATATTTTTTCATTGAATTGATTAATTTAATAATATATTAAAAACCCATGGAAGTCTATCTGCTTTCCTTTTCAATCGTAAGATGATTTTATCACAAAATTGAAAAAAAAAAAAAAAAAAAAAAAAAAAAAGACCCACAAAAATACTGGTCACGCCAAACGGTCCAATATCTTTGTAAGCCAACTTTTTATCGATATTATGATCAAATTTTGCTTCAAGTGGAAAACAAATACCGATTTCGAACCTTACTGTTATATGTGGTGATAATTTTCATATATAAAAGTTTTAGGTGTCATTTATAAAAATTAGTTACACTTGGAAGTCTGAATGTTTGTATTCATTGCATTTATAAATATATTTTCTATTTATAATGACGTTTGAACTAATCAGGATGCTGTATATATTTATATAACTATGGCTGGCGACCGTGTAAAGTAACTTGTAGTGCATAATTAATGAACTGGGTAGAGTAAACTGAAGCACGTTTCAAATATAAATAAAACTCAGTTTAGAAATGCCGACTGAAGGGAAATTAGAAACGTACATGCAATGGCAGAGGGAATGAGATGAAAGCACGGCAGATAAACAATCGGTTGCTCGTACTAGAAGAGAAACTACAGGGGTCGAGTGCAGGTACTCACGCGAAAGGTTTAGCTAAACATTATTTCACTATCTCCCAACTGATCTCTCCTTACATTTCAATAGGAAAATACTTTTGCAATGCAAAAAATGCAAAAAAGAAAAAGGCAAAAGGCAATATAATACAAAAAAAAATCTCTAGATACTTCTATTCAAGATTTGAAATCAATAATTTTTGTTTTTTCACAAAATCATGTAATAAATATTATATTTGATTTGTAATTAAAAAATCATGCCTGATTTATATATACAAATTTAAATCGATCTTTGATTTTTGATTAATGATCACTCACTGAGTGATGCGGTTTCACACATATAATAATAATTAAATTGTGATAAAAAAAAAACTTTGTTCAGAAAATAAATATCAACTTTTATCCACAAATTAAATTAAATATTAATATGTATGTATACTTTATTAATGTACACATTTTTTAATATTATATTTTTGAAATAGCTTTAATTGTCTTTGCGGTTGTCTTGGTTAGTTGTCTTGATGGCCTCTCTGTGGAGCTCCGCGATAGACTAAAAAGACTAATGAACAGCTGCGTAAGATTTGTGATCGGGGCCCCAAGATACTCCCATGTTTCTCACCACTACGCCGAGTTAAAGTGGCTTTTCCCCTCCTTCCGAAGACAATATTTCCTAGGTACGTTCCTCTACCAAATCATCAACAACCTTCGTCCTTCTTACGCCTACAACCTTCTCCAGTTCAAATCCTCAGTCCATTCCCTGTCCACAAGATCTCGACCTTCTAACCTTTACATGCCTTCTCATAGATCTGCTTCATTCCAAAATTCCTTTATTGTTCGCTCTATCAATTTCCGGAATTCCCTCCCTATCAAAATTCGACATTCCCCATCCATATCCACATTCAAAACCCTTCTATTCCAATTCCTATCACAAAAACAGTCAGATAGTTGCCAACCATTCGAGCTGATTTTAATAGAGAATTTGTTATATTTTTATTTTTTATTATTTTCTTAAGAGTGTTTACTGGCATATCAGTGCAAATAGCTTTAAGTGTTTTGTTATAGTATTAATTGTTTTGTATATAGTTTCGTTTGTTTTGTATATAGAATGTTTACCTTATATTTTCTTTACATTATTTCTTTTTTTCGATTGATTTTATTTTGGCCAGATGTAATCTTTTTATTTTGTTCTATTTTGTTATTCTCAAGGGACTGTGTCCCAGAATAAAATTATTTTTCTATTCTATTCTATTATATATTTTGTAAGTCAAAATTTCTAATAAATTTCGGAAATAAAGATGTTATGTCGCTAATAGTTGACAACGATATTCTCCACCTAATACTACTCCAGACTCAAAATATTCATGGACATAGAAAAAAAAATTTCTGATTTAAAAAGATATTACTCAATAATTATTATTGTTGTTAATTGTTATTATTAAAAAATAATGATCAGGATATGATTTTTATCCCTTATTAACAAAAATAAAAATAACTTTTGATAAATATTAGACAGAAACGACTTAGGCTAAACAATACTTCTCTATTATCAAATATGCAAAATATCTATTTTGAAAATGAGGCAAAAACTAAATTCTTACACTTACTAAAACATATATGGAATTACGCTTCACAGATCTGAGGAATAGCTAAAAAGAATCAGATTAAAAATATACTAAATGTAAAACATTTAGTATCAAAAACTGCGCAACACTAATGCGTTTGTATATCAGGAACAAAAGATTTCACAAAGACTTACGCAAACCTATCGTACAAGATCATATTCGAACCTTATGTAAAAAATATCATGACAAACTTCATGGACATGAAGAAGATCCCAAGAAGGCTGAAAAGAAGCTGGTTAAGAGATCTGGTGCATTATTTTATTTCTAGTTAAGAGGTGCCTCGTATCTATTAGTTAATATCGCATTCGCTTATTATTGTAGGCTGCGTATAAGAACAGTAAAAAAAAAAAAAAAAGAAGAAAAAGAAAAGTATTCAGATCACTCATAGAAACAAATATGGACCAAATAAAAAAAAAATGTTTTTCTATTTTGGGGATCTTTCTTTAAAAAAACCAGATGTAGCATGCTTCAAAAAAATAAGTAAGGAATTAAATGAAAATAAACCAAACTGAGAGTCGCTGAAAAGAGTAGAACACTTTAGATATCTTCGCTTCATAATGAAATCCAACTACAAAACAAAAACAATTTTCATACTCAAATTAGTGTTAAGAACAAGAAACATCTTATGAATAGACATATCTTTTATTAAGATCATGCTATTTAATTATAAATTTTAGTATATTATCAATGTCATTAATAATGCTCTTCATTATCTAATAAATTTATATATTATTCCTAATTTTTTAACATAAAATCCATAATTACAGGTGTATATAGAATACTTACGATTTGAATGGATAATGATTTTAATTAATATTTTATATTTCATTGCCAATTTAAAAAAAAGAATTTAAAAAAAAAATCCACTCTAAGTGATTTATTTTTTTTACAAAGTCGCTTTTTATCGGAAAAAGTGGCTTCCGAAAAGCTTTTCCCTCTCTCTTAGTCCTTAGCCTTTTATTCCGTGAAGAAAAAGGATATGCCAGGATCTTATCGGAGGAAAAAGTAGTACCTCATCCAATGGTTTCCCAGAAGTTAATCGCAGTAGCAACGGACGGACGTCATGGCGATAAAGCTCTTGGAAGTCACGAGGATGGACTTCCTTCAAAGGATGAAAGATGTCCATGTACTATATATATATATATATATATATATACATATATATATATATATATATATATATATATATATATATATATATATATAGTATTTTTTTTAATATAGTAGAATTAGTAGTATAGTAGTATTTCCTAAGGCTCTTCTGTATCAAACAGATTGGTCTTGAGGAAGTACAATAATGGATTAAAATGTAAAGTCGGTCAGTAAGTTATATGTTATTGCTTACCTGTTAAACTGAAGGGATATTACTGATTACCCATTAAGTAAATTGTTCCTTTGTCGTAGTAAAGTACGAATCTTCATTGATGTTTATTGAATAGACTATTTCGATTATATTATATTGTATATAAGATTATTTTTTATTTACTTGTTTATTGATAAATATTAAAAACTGTCTCAATTAAGGACATTTACAATAGAGTTCAGAGAGCATATTCACACCATATTTACAAGAATCATAAATAAATAAGATAATAACAAAATAATTTACAGCGAAATAAATATCATAATGAGGAAAGAAAATAATAATAATAAAATTAAAATAAATAAATAAAATAAATTGTACTTAATAATAAAAATAAACACCTTGGATGCACGTATACCACCTATATACACTACAATTAGCCAGGAGAACTCCGAACCAGATTTTTGGACTCCCACTTGTGGAGGGAAAGACGAGGCTTCAGGAGATCCCTGCGCTTCTCCCTCAACCACTTCACTGGTATTAAAAGCCAGCGGAGGCTGCCAGAACTAGCCATTGCCAGAACTCCAGTAGTATGTAAGAATAAATATGTTTCACTGATAGCTACATTTATAATGTGAGAGTTGTGACTAGCATAAGCAAGTCACAATATGTATTCTTTTTAATTTTTTTTTTTGTCTTTTCCCCTTTTTCGCGCCTCTACCCTCAAGGGTCATTGGCGTTTTACTACGTTTCATATTCTTTTATAATACTCTATTAACTTTAAAAGTTTAAACAAAGTATTGATTATTTTTTCAGTATCTTGAAGGATTTCTCTTAATGCTTTGGCTAAGTCTGTAATTTACAAATTGAGGACATTCTTCCAGTAAGTGTTTCACTATTTGTGGAACGTTATTACATTTTTCACACTTGGGCGCTTCGAGTCCTGTCAGAAGGTAGCCATGTGTAAACTGGCAGTGTCCTATCCTTAGTCGGCAAAGTATAACTTCTTCTCTCCTTGAACTTTTGTAGCTTGTGAGCCATTTGTCGCAATTATGTTTTATTTCTGTCAGTTGCATTCATTCCTTTCATATTCTTTCTTCCATTCTATTAGTAGTTGTTTTTTTACGTGGTATAGCCAGTCTTCTAAAGTAACTTTCTTTAATCTTATCTCCGCCGTTTCTTTTTCACTCCTTGCTAAATGGGCTGCTTGGTCAGATTTTTCATTTCCCGCAATGCCGCAGTGGGCTGGCACCCAAACGAATACTATTGACGTGCCTTTGTTTTTTACTTCCCATACATTTATTATTTCTTTTATTATATAATTACCTGGTTATCGTTTGTCGATGGCGGATAAGACACTCCATGAGTCTGTTACAATGACCCACCACTTTTTTCTAGAATCTATTATAAAATAAAGACGATCATGATGGCAGTCCCCTATCCTGTAAAAATGGAGCATTCACCTGGCAGTTTAAATAGAATTTAATTCTCCTTATTTGTTACAGCACGGACTACATTATTTCCTTCCTTGGATGCATCTGGGTATATGCGTTCGACATTTGTATAATTGCCAGTCAGTTTTAAAAACGATTTATGGATTTCAATCGGGTACGTCCTTGATATTTTGGCCATAGATCTATTTATCACTGGTCTGTCTTTTTTCCAATAAGGTATTCTTAATTCTAGAATGGGTCTAATAATTTTTATTTTACTTAATGTTTTAAAAAATTTCTGTATAAATATGCTATTTTCGATTTCTTTAAGCCCACATCATTCGAATTCCTCTTTAAAAAAAATATGGAGTAAGAGGGTGGTGTAAAGATGATTTCAATTTAGCGACATGTTTAAGAGATAAATTTTATAAATTATATACAATTCGTTCCTAAAAGCATTATTGTACCTGTATTTTTGTTTTTCTGAAAAGACATTAAAGGACCAACTATCATTTTATATATATTTTTTATTTTTCTTCCAGACTAATTATAGTTTAAAAAACAAACAGTCTTCTCAAAATTGAATCGAAAATCCGCAACTGGCTATAATAGTCATCCTTTGATACACTTCCGTACTTTAAACCATCAATTAAATTAATACTGATGCATAATTTAAATATTAAGTAGATATACTGATTATTTAAGTTAAATTTATCAATGAATAAAAATAATAATAGTGATAGCAACAATATGCAAACATCAGTTATAGACCGCTAGCAAAATATCGGAAGGGAGGGCTCGGAAGTTACGAGACCGGAGGAGGTGAACGAACTGGCGCGAGGTCTCTAGGTGAAGGTCACGGCCAGGTCAGGGGACTAGGCTGCCTGTAGGCTTCTCATCCAGAGCTTGGGCACACTCAGCCTTTATCATTCGCCACTTAGTGTAGTAGTTCAAGGTACAAACACTTTTTTATCAAATTATTAACACTCGTCATCGTATTCGTGCGTGACTTAATTTTCTCGTATCCTCAAACTTTTTAATCTAAAATAATGCTTATATATGAAACTTTCTCTGAATAATTTCTTTAATTTAATGAGGTGCTAAAAACTCATGAATAGCTATTTTCTCTCTACGTGAATAGTAAGATACATTGATCATAAAAAAAATATATATATTAAATCGAAAAAATATTGGGCCGTTTCAACTATGTAACCTCGTTATTTTGATATATTGTCATTAGTGGACTCAATATATTTGTAGGTCACCTTTTTCTCGTTTTTGTGATCAAATTATCGTACGATTCAAGTGGAATGCAAATGAATGTTTATGAGTTTTCACTGCCTCATTTATCGGGATAAGTTTACCAATTTCCAGGTTGAAAGTTGTAGGTTGCGATAAGATGACGCCATTCATGAGTTTTTAATAGACAAGTAGTAATAATTTGATAAAAACAATTACAATTAAATGAGCAGTTGTATAATTTATAAAAAGAAGGATGGTCCGCCGACAGGGGGTAGCCACATAATAATTATTATAAACATAAAACATTTAATATTTATTGCTTCTAAAGAGAGCCTAAAAGTAAAAGCTCAATATGTGTAAATACGTTATAGAAGAATTTAAATATTATATATATATATATATATATATATATATATATATATATATATATATATATATATATATATTCTAATTTGAGCAATCCAAAACGTTAAAAATAAATAAAAAATTAAGAAAAATTCTGCTAGTTCTTACTTCCTTAATATCGAAAGTAGAAACGTATTTAGTAATTGTTAGAGAAGTTTAAACGAAAATTGAGCTCAGAATCTAAAATTCATTTCATTCGTTATTCTGTTTTAGAGATCGCCAAACAAATTAGATTCCGTTTGTTTAAGCCTCGATATATCTGTGTTTAGTCAAATCCATTTGATAGGTTTATCGTTTGCTGCTACAAATCCGATATTCATGAAATGTTCAGAAATAGAATAGATTGATACCTACATGGTCCCATGTCAAATTTCATGCAATACTTTCGCATATTACACGCGAAAAGATATTTATTCTGACTTGCCAATATATCAAAAACGGTTCGTTCAATTTGTCTAAAAGTTAGAATAGTAAAAAATCTATACTGTATTCATTTTATCAAATTCCATCCACTATTTTTCAAAAATTAATTTGATGATGAGAAAGTTGTAAAAATATTTGCTTGACATTTTTTTTTTCAAATCGGTAAGAAAATATTAAAAAAGAAAAAAATATAACTGCAATCAGAATATAAAAAAGGAAATAAATTAATAGTTGGAGTTCAGAAATTATCTTCAATATTGGATTATATTTTCGAACTTCAAATTGCATTGCAATCAGCAAGTTGTTATCAGCATAGGTCAGTGATTTGTCGGAGAATTGTTTTTGATATCTTACCACTTTTTAGTATGTGTTAAATTATTTAAATTAACTTTGATAACGCACCTTATTAAATTGTTAAGGCACCTTGGTACGTTTCAAATAATATTATACAGAACGACTTATACACATTTCATTCGTCAGCCCAAAATCACTCCAATCCTCTGGTTCTTTCTATCTCCTGCTCCCTGTTACCTGAATGACACAGATTAAAAATAAAATGGCCAAGAGACCTACTATATCGATAAAAACAAAATCAAGCAAATACACACAAAAAGTATAAATACAACAAATTTGCTATATGCGCTGCCGCGTACGTGCAAATTGAGTGGAATATAAATTTAAAAAAAAAACTTTGATATCTGTAAATAGGTTGAGAGAGTAGCGCAGGGATCTCTTGGAGTCCTGCTTTTCCTTCTGCTTTAATGTTTTTTAATTTACTTATCTTTAGGTTATTTTTTTTTTTATTGTACATAGTTTTTGATTATTATTTTACTTATATTAATTTTATATTTTCTGTATATATATGGTGTGAATGTGTTCATGTATCACACTATATACTATTGTCCACGTGACAGATTGTTATAATTCTAAATAAATAAATAAAAAGATATCTGTAAATGAAATAAAAGAAAACTAAAATAAGATGGAGAAAAAATGGTTACAGTAGCTTTAATTCCAATTACTTTCATTCCCACAAAATACTTCTAAACCAATATCCAGTTAGACTTCAATTGTGAATAATCTCCCTGATAAATATCTTGTTGCATGCGTTTAAGAAAAAATATTTTTTTTTTAATTCACTAGAATCCTCTTCCTTTTTATATTAAAGAATAATTTTCCTGGCATATATAAAGGGAAATAAGCTCTGTTTATTGAAGAAAATTGTGAATAAAATATAAGTTTAATGTCATGCTAAGAGGTCTTTCCAACGATAAAACGTGTCCCTCGCTTTCCTGACATTAATTATGAAGAGGAAAACCCTTCCCCACGACAATAATTATACTTAGCTCTGTAAATTGTTACAAGAGAGGAATAAAATTGTGTCTTTCTCGAATCTAAATGCAAATAACAGCTTGATTAATACTAGCTACTTTACCGTACCCTCCTCCATAACCGAAAATGTATTCTCTCATCTCGTAATTTGAGGACAAATGGAAAATAGAAGAGGAGTCTGTATTATTAACAAAGCCTACGATAAATATTAATGAAATACATTTCTGCTTTTATAGTTATTTATGTTTATAAAACTTTTTTTTATAGGTTATCAATTTCTAATTTCTGCCTTAAAATATTACTGCAACTTAAGGTTATAGTCCATGGTACATATCTCTTGTTATCAAATTATTAATATCCGCCTGAAACTTCGTGAATAGCTTCATCTTATCGTAACCTACAACTATTTTATTTACGAAAAATCTTGGAATTGTGAGGCGTTTTCAATTTCGCAAACTTTGTCTATTTAATTAGTTAATAAAAACTCTTAAATGGCCATTTTCTTTCCACTTGGATAGCAAGCTAATTTGATCACGAAATCGAGAAAAAATGTGGCCTACAAAAATACTGGGCTGTTTAGCCTAAATCTCCTAGTTATTCTGATATGTTGGGAGAGTAGGTCACGCCAAACGCCACAATATTTTTCAAAATAAAAAAAAATCATCTAGTTTTTTTGTTTTATGATGAAAATTCTTACATTTTGAATGAAAAAGGTGTCAGTGTGATGCGTTTTAAAGTCATGTTATGTTTTCATTTGTAAAACAGTCAATCTTTTAATTAATTTAAGAGGATAGATTACATAATATAAACAATACCAGTTACATGAAAAACATAGAAAATTTAGAAACTTTTATAATTGTAATCTATAATGGGGTCAGATACATATAAAACTGGCACGGTCTTTTTTAGTTGATTTCGTAAATTTTCTAAACACTAATAAAGTTTTGTTGTCTCTCAAAATATATTTTTTTAAAAATGTTATATTATAGATTTAAGTCTCTAAGAGTAAAATTTATACTTGATAAACATAGATCATTTTTTGTCATTTATAATTGATAATTATTCTAATTGAAGAATTTTATTTTTCAGGTCAGGACTCTTTTTCTTTTTTATTTCGTAAGTAATTAATATATTATTATTTTTTTATTATTTCTTATATGTTTAGAGTTTTAAGTAGTACATCTTCAAAAAACCTAGAATGAAATATTTATACCATCAATATTACTGCATAAACTAGTGTTCTTGTGAGGTGGACCTTACTTAGCATGAACTGATTTTTAATATAATGTAGGTTTTATTCCCGTCGATGTTCTCCAATAGGGCTCAAGTGGCTATTTTTTATTATTAGCTTTCTCTAAATTATCTTAATTTTTTTTTATTTGAAATAATTAACCATTGCACATTAATCTTTGATATAAAAATTAAATAAATATAATATATAAAAGAATTTGATAATTAACTAAAGGAGAAATAACAAATTTTAACAGATAATACTTATAATGGAGAAACCAAAGCAATACCAGCCGTGCTCACCGAAAGATTAGAACAGGCTTCCATACGTAACATGAACTTAATATAATATGGACTCCGACAATAATATGTACATACACATATGCGGTTTTCATAAACGCTATCGTTGGTATTATTTAATATTTAATTGTATAGATTACAGCGATATAAAGATTAAAATCTGTATAATAATAATAATAAGAATAATAAGACAAATAAAAATACCCACAATGAAATATAAATAAATATAATAATAATAATACTTTATTTATTCTGGGACGAGTCCCTTTAGAATAATACAGAAGTACAGAAATGTGGGATAAGAAGCCTCAGAGATACATAAAAAAAAAATGGTGAGTAATGAAATAGTCATAATAAAAAATTATAAGTTACTTTCTAACTTAAATAAGTTAATAATAAAAAATTGAAAAAAAAGTAAAAATAATCGAGAACGATCTCATAATTTATATAAATATTTACAATGGTATCTATTTTATGGGAACTGGATGGATAAGAAATGATCGAACAGGCGGGACCTAAGGTAGGAAGGGTATTGTATTGACGAATGTGGGAAGGGATGGAGTTCCATAGGGATGAGGATCGGATAATGAACGATCTATTAAAAGCAGCGGTTCGGTGGGACCTTATGTTTAAATCAGAAGAAGTGGAACGATATTGCGGGAGCGAACAGCGGATTTGAATTGGAGGAGCTCGGAGATGTTTGAAGGACGGTGGGATTGGATGACTTGAAAGAGGAGAGATGCCAGGAAATACGACGGTAGGAAGAATAAAGTCACTTCAACTCAACATAAAAACGGGAAACAGAGGCGTCGCTTGGGATCCCGAAGATGAATCGTACAAAGCAAGTTATCAAACGTTTTAGGATATAGAGTCTATAATTTTTACTTTCACATTCCCTTAGTCTGAAAATACATGTTTCTGCTAAGAAAATGGTGGTAAGTAAAAGTTTTATGGTGCACGCGCCAGATTATTTTTTTTTCAATTACCTATTGAACAAGCCCCAAGACGTGAAATGGACGCCATTTATTCCACAAAAAGACTACAACTTAGACGGGAAAATTATTGTTCCCGTTGAACATAAAATGTTCTCTCCTTCCTTCCTCTCTTCCCCTCCAGAAAGAAACTCTTTAACTTTCTAAAGAGCAGACAATAAAAGAGGATAGAAGTAAGAATGGCCGATATTAAATAGCCCGAGGAAATGGACGAGGTAGAACTGAGGGGGAGGCATTACACCTGGAATAGGCCCACTAATTATAGCGATTGAGGGGAATACCTCAGCTCACCTCACCACGCCTCCCCTCTTCCCCTCACCACAGGAGCGAGATCAATTTTCAAACGACAATTAGGCTTTTTCTGTCCCTGTTAAGTCTTTTGTAGTCGAGGAAATGATCCTTTTCCAGGCATTTCTTAATTGCCTCCAGAGGTAGCTACAATAGGAATGTCCTCGCAGCTGTTGATGGAATCACAATTACCTTCTATTTCAGGTGGGCCCTGATCTTTTTTTGGAAAGAGGAGAGAAGAAAGGGGTCAAAAACGACTCTGAAAAAAATAATTGGATTATTAATAGTCCGATATCTGAAGGTTAAATTCTCTGAAATTCTCAAGGACGTTAAAATTATACAAAAATCCTTACATAAAAACATGAACAATCCTTACACTGAAGTGGAACTCCAGTACTGGGACAGGGACATACGAGTATATTAACAGTCCGTGGTACAGATCTCTTATTATAAAAGTAATAACATCTGCCTGAATCTTCGTGACCTTCACCTCATCCGACCGAAAGCTTTCTTTTTCGTATATATAACGATAATTTATTTGTAAAAAAAAATAAAATAAACTAACTAGCTTATACGACATGGTGTTTAAGTGATTCTTGAAGCCCTATTAAATGTAATTACACGAACCATAATACTTTAAGAGATAGTTTTTAATATTTTTTCTATATAACATGATTATATTTTACCATTTTGGAGGGAATGGAACTTCAGCCCAAGAGACCCTCCCCCGCCCCCCACTCCCTCCTAGATCCGCTTGTGCCTACAACTATGTTATTTACGAAAACTCTTGGAATTGGGATGTTTTCAATCTGAAAGATGGCAAAATTCGTCTATGTAATTAGGTACTAAAAACTCGTATACATCAATTGCTTTCCACTTGGATCGTAAGATAATTTGATAACAAAATCGAGAAAAAAGATGGCCAACAAAAATATTGGACCGTTTGACCTATAACACCTCGTTCTTTTGACCTCTTGGGGAGTGTAGGTTACGCCGAACGGCTCAATATTTTTGCAGGCCACCTTTTTTCTCGAATTTGTGCTCAAATTATCTTACGATTTATATGAAAAGCGAACGACTATTTCCGAGTTTTTTAGTACTTCATAAAATAGATAAAGTTTGACGATCTCTAGTCTGAAGACGCCACAATTCCGAGAATTTTCATAAATATAATATTTGTAGGTTAAGATGGAGACGAAGCTATTTAGGAAGTTTCAGGCGGATGTTAATAATTCGATAAAAAGGGGTCTGTACCATGGGCTATAAACAGTACATACGACAAAATTTAAAAAAAAAATCTGTTGCGCGCAACACTCAACTTCCACTTACCGCTCTACTTTGAATTGAAATTATTTTCTGGCATTTCATTTTAAATGGAGCTAAAGCTTAAAACTTACAGCTAACAAATCATAAGACTATTAAAATAATAAAAACTGTATTTATGGTATCGACACTAGGCAATAAAAAATTCGTTCCATCTGTTTTTGTAAACCACATAACTTTAGTCTCTGAGCTATAAAACTAAAATAAAATTTGTATACATGTAATAAAAATATAGCACAAATTGAAATTTCTTTCCATAACAAAGTTAGTTTAATTGTCAAATTTTCCAAAGGTTAGAAATAAGAATTTATTAAATACATTTTAAAAGTGATAAGAGATTTAACAACTATAATTTTTACTATATTTTTTTAAGTTTATAAGGTTTTTATTGCCTAAAATCGATATATTAATTTGAGTTTATGTTATTTTGATGGTCTTAATGAGTTTTGTGTTGATGGATATGAGTGAAATTCAAAATATGTTATTTAAGGTTTAGCTGTATTAAAAATGCGCTTCAAAAATTCTTCTAATAGCCCAATTTTGCCAGACATGAATTGCTTTTCAAAATAGAGCGGTAAGTGAAAGTTGTGTGATGCGCCCACGAGATTTTTTACTTTTATTTTCCCTAAATATGATGTGAATGAACAATTTTCACACTGAAACCATTTCCGTATTCTGATATAATTTTATGTTACTCAAAGAAAAATTAAAAAAAAATTAAATTAGAAAACCTCCAATAAGGGTTTTCCTATAAATTAAAGAATAGACATTTTTGGATTTTTTTTCCCACAAATGTCTGATGTAAACTTAAAATTTAAAAAATTGTAATAATTTTATCCGAAATCAACGTTATTATAATATTTGAAAATTTCATTTTATTCCTAATTAAAGTAGTTTGAAATTATTTTAAAAAATAATAATAACAAGAAAAAAAGCCATTTCTAATCTGCTCCTAGTATTACCCGGAAAATGAAAAAAGTTACTGTCTCAAAAACTTTTATTAGACAATATTGCATTGGCACAGGCGGATCTACGGGGGGAGGAGGGAGGGAAAGGGAGGGGAATTTCGGGCTGCCTTTCCCAAATGGTAAAATATAACAATATCTTATGAAAAAAAAAATTAAAATTACCTCTAAAAGTATTATTGTTCGTGTAATTACATTAAATAGTACTTAAATAAACACTTAAATTCCATTTCACTTAGGTATTTATTTTCTTTATTTTTCTTCCTAAGTAATTATTTTTATATATTTTTTTTAAAAAATCTTTCGGGCTGAAGCCCCCCAAAGGTAAATCTTGGATCCACTAATGGTCTTTGGCACGAACGAATCCAGGATTTAATTTTGGGGGATGGGGCTTCAGACCGAAAGCTTTTTTTTTCATATATATATATATATATATATATATATATATATATATATAACGATAATTATTTTGAAAAAAAAAATATATTAATTACCTATATGAAATGGTGTTTAAGTGGTTCTTGAAGTCCTAATAAATGTAATTACACGAACAATTTACATACTTTTTAATACATACCTACAAAGTTTTTAATATTTTTTCTGTAAAATATGGTTATATTTTACCATTTTGGGGGAGACTTCAGCCCGAAAGACCCCCGTAGATTCGCATGTGGTCATCGGGATATTAGTGCTAGTTTTTTTACACTGTGTTTAGAAGTTTCTATTTTATGTTATTGTTCACTTTTTTTTTCTTTTATTTAC
Organism: Nezara viridula; assembly: GCA_928085145.1. Lineage (NCBI taxonomy): Eukaryota > Metazoa > Arthropoda > Insecta > Hemiptera > Pentatomidae > Nezara > Nezara viridula. Next base: position 146,083,196 of record OV725080.1, on the reverse strand, counting down.
TTTCTTCATCAGTATTATTTATTTACTTTTTATATTTATATTTATTTCTCTATTATTTGTATATATTGTTTGAATGAGAACTCTTAGCCCTAATGCTTATAGCCCTCCAGCACTGGCTGATTGTATTATTATTCAATAAATAGATAAAAAAAAAAAAGTTTCTTTACAAGCAATTGTTAAATTATATTCATTTGCTGTAGTATTTCTTTGTATTACGATGTTATATAGCTCCATATGATATATCTATGTACAATAAACTCAAAATGTACAGTTCTCTCTCTCTCCCTCTGAATCTTTCTAAATAAATATATCTAGACATTTATAACAGAAATAAATAAAAGAACAGCTGCTTGTTCTCCGACCATAGTGCATCCGAAACGACCTAGGAGATAACCCACGGTTTGGGCAAGTATGAGCCGTTATCAGACGAGATAGCTGACCAGGCGTATCTCGTATCTCGTATCTCGTATCTCGGAGATAATTAATTCTTTCAGTTGTGGCCATTATCTCGGAAGGGGCAAAGCGTTCTCGCTTTGTAGCAGTCGCCCAACTGATAGCAGTTCTTTCTCCCAGCGCGCTGCGCTAACCGTTCAATGGGCTACTTCTTTGTCTCGTAGATAGAACAGATAAGCTCACTTCTGTGTAAAAGTGTTACAAATATGGCGTGTTTACAAGAAGAAAAAAATCAGAATTCTCAGAACAGTTTTACATAAAAATTAATAAATATCTGGAGCAACTTCAGGACAAAATATGAAATATTATCTTAAGTTTTAATAAAAAATATCTTTGATGTAATTTATGCAGATGATCTCTCATAAAATATAAAAGGAATCTGATTTATTTACTGATTTCTACTGAAAATGTGGTGGTGATTTTAGGTTGTGTGATGCACCGAATCCGGTTTCTTTTGGTTTATTATTTTCAACAATGAACCATTGTAATCGACTATGCAGTTTAAAAAGTTAACTCCCCCGCTCCTCCCCCAAAATTTAAGTTTTTACATTTAACGATACGTAGAATCTAGTACACTTTGCAAGACCAAAATCAAGACCACTTAACTGTTGCAAGAATAAAGCCAAGACCGGTAAACAAATATTTTTTTTTAACACAAACTAAGGCAAAATAGTTACTAATACTTGATAATTTTACTTACTATGTGTAAAGAATTGGTATAACCAATATATTTTAACTTGATGATTTTTTGATCTAGAATTTTTTTTAATAGAAAAATAAACTTTATACTAAGACAAGATCTCGAAGGAATAACAATTATAAGCAAAACAAAAAAAATGTGGCCAAAAACTAAGTTAACAAAAATTAAAACAATCTATAGAGTAACTTAAATAATGTAAACAAATAAAATTAAAATCCTATCAAGAATAAATATAATAGTAACAAAAAAAAAATTATAGAAACAAAAAGCAAAACATGAATAAAATAGAAAAAAAAGTAAAGAAAATTCATTTATTTTTTATTTTGAAAATAAACATCTTTGATACATATTTTACATAAAATAGAAAACAAACCCGTATTTATGAGCTTACGTTAGTGTTGCCCAAAATCGGTCTTGGTCTTGCACTTTGCAAGACCAAGACCGCCTAACTGTTCCAAGACCAAGACCAAGAGTGGTAAAAAAAATTGATTTTTTATATAAAATATTAAGGTAAAATACTTGACCATTTTAGTTACTATATGTAAAGAATTGGTACAACCAACATACTCTTCTAATTTACCAATCAGGCTTAGTTAGGTTTCTCTTATTTAAAAAAATACAGTAATATCTCTATAGTAATAAGGTACTAGATAAATGCAAGACTGTTGCGAGAATCTTGCGCAAGACCAAGACTCATCTAGGTCTCGAATTTTGGCAACACTATTATTATCCGAAAATCGAGTAAAATATTTTGTCAGCTTTTCTCTGAGACTATTGGACCGATTTTTTTTTTTTTTTTTTATGGCAATTTGGAATCAAAGTCAGAGGTCATCCTGCGATGATCCTACTACCTCGACATTTCCATCCGCCCTTTCCTTTCAAGATAGCTGTCGAAAATTCTGTGTTGGTATAGACTAGCGCCTAAAAGAATGTACCTATTTTAATGAAACTAAATTCTTCTCCTCGATGCCCTTTAAATTTATGTATACAATAAACCGAAAAGAATCTAGAAAAAAAAATTACGAGGGGTGATAAAATTAAGTTTTCGAAAGACTCAAAAAGTATACAGTTTTTTTGTGGATGTAGTATGGTTATTTAAAAATTTACGAAATTTATAAAAGAACAAAAAAAAAATCGTTGAATTCAGATTAAGTGCAAATATATGGTATTATATATTTTTTCAATATGTTCTATTGTAAAGCTTATATCTTTTGTTTTGACATCAACTGAAGCAATTGTGATTGTCTATTTTTTTAGCAAATTACTGATTATGAAAAAATATATTTAGGCCAATATTATTAATCATGTTTTGTTGATTTCCCTATAGGTAAAAAGGAAAGAAATGTTACATTTGATCCATATCTGCTAGGAATTAATAAACAATGTGCAATAATGTGCAAGGTTTTTTTCTTTTCTTTTTTTTATTCTCGACATTTTTAAATAAATATCCTTCTATCGCTTCAAAAATGATCTTTCATGAAATCTGATATCATTGTAAGGGATGAAAAGTTTCCTATCAGTTAAGAGTTAAAGAAATTATTTGCCCTACTCGTATTGTGAATAGGGCTATGGATACGGTATCGATATGAACAATTGTCTGATTAACATATTTTTTTTCTTTTTCTATACATTTATAAACATATCTATAAAATATGTTTTTCTTTTTCTTCTGGATGGAATAAGACTTCCTTGAAGTCGTGTACAGTCTGACAAGAGTTTGAATGTTATCAGTTTTAAAAGTGTTCTTTGAAGACTTAACTGTTCTGTAGGAAGTCCATGATCTGTAAATCCAGTCAAAAATAAGCCATGTCATTTTTATTAAAACAATTATTTGTATTACAAATGATTTTTAAGCCTTACACTCATAATTCTACGTAATTTCTCGCCTCTGCTAGTATTTTAATTTAAAAAAGTCGAAAATTAAAATAATCAATAAAGTTTGCTGGTGTTCTTAGCTTCCTGATATCGATTTGAAAAAATATAGTTTTATTTTACTTACTAGTATTTTATAAAATTATTGTGTTTAAACAAACAAGCTATTTAGCTTATTACGGTTGCAAAAATTTTCGCTATGGTTTCACTTTTGCTAACTACCTACATCTGAATTTTTTTTTCTCATAAACCTATGACCACCTGTCACACAGTATTCTTTAATAATACATAATTGTCTCTTTTGAACAAATCCGATAATTAACACCCCACCTGGACCAACGTTTAACTTATAATCCTGACACTAGACTGAAATGACAAGAAACCGCAGGACTTAAAGACACTAGTGGATCTTGGATTTAATTTTTTGGGAGGCGGAACTTAAGCCCGAAAGGTTTTTTTTTTTTCATACATATAACGATAATTACTTTGAAAAAAACAAAAACAACTAACTACCCATATGGAAAGATCTTTAAGTGATACTGAAGTTCTATTAAATGTAATTACACGAACAATAATACTTTAAGAGATAATTTTTATCATAAAACATGGTCACATTTTACCATTTTTGGGGGGGAGGGGATTCAACCCGAAAGCCCCCTCTCTCCCGTAGATCCGCCTGTGCTTATAGACAAACGCTCTAAGCTACCAATTAATTACAAAGGACTCATATACATGACTATAATAAGGTCTATTTGTATTTTAGAAGTTGGGCTTTGGGGCTCCTAAACCATCCAATTTTTCTTATGGGTATCCTCAACATGCCTTCATACCTATTTATTCACATTTACTAGATATATTCCTATTATAATACAGTTGTAAATATTATAAATAATAATAATAAAAGTTATATCTGCAGCATATTCAACATTAGTGTCTATCAATTAGATAAAAAAAACTGATATAATGGAATATTTACAATAGAAAATATTCCGACATGAGTTGCTTATATTTATGAAATAATATCAGTTGTTTCTTTTATCCAGTCTTTTGAAAGTTTGAGTCTAAAACCAGCTTGCCTTTATTTATTTAGGGTTATTGTAGTTTATTTTTGAAAACAATATGCTGCCTGATGGCAACTTAAACTAAGGCCTCTACATTTAGAAAAAATCCAAATAAATGTGTTTTATTTGTTATTTTTTATTATACCCTTTCGGAGCCTAAACATGTTTTTATTTAAAGGACCAATTCCTTATCGGTTTATTCATATTTTCTTCAGCTAATTGCCATGTGAATATGTATACATCTTTCTAGAAGGATTTCGACTTTTTATTTAGGCAATATTTGCTTAAATATCTATTTATTAAAATGGTATTAAATTTTAGTGAACTAAAACTAATTATTTAAATATAGAGACTGAAAATTATCTCTGAACTGGTATGTAACAGCACATATTCACGTGAATGCAAATACTTTTTTTTTTTTTTATTACCTACCTGTTTTTAAAGATGACTGCAAAATGAGATAAAACAAAAATTCAGTGACGAAGCTGCTATCTAGTTTGCTTTTCATATCTTAGAGGAGGTGTGATGTTCCTCTGGTGTCAGTTGGCAAGATAATACTACATGTAAAAGCTTTCCCAGGTCTATGTTACGGCAAGTCTTAGATATCGTATCCTTACCGAATCTATCAGGTAACTTATGAATTCGATTTTTTTTTTTTTTTTTTTACTGTCATTTAAACATTTAAGATCTAACAATCTGTAGACACTTAAACCTGTAAATGATTAAAGTGAAAAATAATTTTAAAAAAATATTTAGATTTAAGATCAGTGATTTTCTACTATACGGTCTACTTGTACGTACAGTTATTGAACCCAATATGAACCTATTTAGATCTTTAATATGCTGATATATTTTTATTTTAATATTGAATTTTATTTTAACCATGAATTTGTCCAGAGATGGCCTCCACCCATTAGTAATAAAAGCTACAAACAGTGGTTTTTAAAAAATATCCCGATTATAAAAAATAATAATTATTATATATTTATTGCTCAAAAACATGAGACTACTATAAAACGCAATAATTTTAAGAAGCATTTAAATATGATATTTATTTTGTTTTTTGTCCCTTTTTCCCCCTAGCCGTTTAGACTATATGGTTTTTTTTTTTATCCCCGATCCAGGGGTAAGGGCGGATGATTAATGAAAGAGTTAAAAGCCCTCTTCTCTTCCTCCTCCCTCCTCAGGCACCGGGAGGCGAACTCATAATTATTTTTATCAAATTATCTTTGAATCGAGTTGTCGGGCAACGCGCTGCTATGGCACATGCATTAACCCACTCGGCCACCCTGCACCTCATTTAAAATACCTGATCTCAGATTTCGTATCTTTTTTACAGTTCGAATGTTTAAAATTAAAATACAATTAGCTAACTAGAGATTTGAAATTTATGGTCCATTCTTTGAAGTGCAAAGGTATAAAATTCATTATGTTGAGTAAATTGGCTACTGGAAAATTTTGGAGGATTGCCAGTAAAATCTCGCCACGAGCGCCTACATGACTCTATGTACGTACAATTTTTACAATATTTTGATAGGAAACTTAAAGTTAATTTAATTATAAGTTGATTGGATCGATTTTAATTAAGTTATGTTTTAATTACACTTATGGAAATGCAAAACTAAAATAAAATAAATAAAAAAACTCATCAAACTATGTTTATCATTGAAGGCTAACTGAAGAAAAAAGGTGTAATTCAGTATGAAGTTATGATAGTACTGACAATCTACAAAACAGTATTTACCATCTACAAGATGGATTATAAGAAGATATATTCTGCCTTATCTCCGTAACAGGACTAGATTATCTCTTTATATTCTAGGCATTTTTACGATCTTCCCATGACCTAGAATTATATTTCAAGCGTCGGGGATATAAATAAATGAATTTTAATACGAATTTCATTTCTATGATATTATCATTTGTTTATTGTAAGATTTATTCCTGAAGAACATGTGAGTCAATGTTTTTTTTTAATGTCCGAGATACCTGTGGTACATATTTCAACTTTTTAATGACGGAAAGTAAATCGAATTTTCATCTTACTAGATCGAAAAAGCGATTTCTTAGTTATATACAAAATTGCACCCCTAAAAAATTTTATTGCTCTCCTATTCCTAAAAAATTTGAATCCAATGTAGAATTATAAAAATTGCTGTTTATATACAATTGCACTTGTTGTAATCTGTTTCATATTTCTCTATTTTTCTCTTGTTTGCAAAGTTAATCAAATTTGTTAATACTTTTTTCCACCAAAAATTCAAACCAATATAAAAATTTTAGAATTTTAATCTGGTAAAAAATTTAAACTTCAACAAAATTAGTTATTTCCACTAAACATTGTTAACGAAATCACTGGAATTCTTATGCCTTAGCAACTGTTCATAGTTTTCCAGTACGTTATGTATAAAGCATGTACAAATTATGAAGTATCTTTATGTGTAATATATACTGGAAGCAAGTTATCGAAAATCCAAACTACCCTATCGTTTGCAGTCTAAAATTATGGGACGTTAAATAAATATAAATTAAAAAATCTGGTGCGCACAACACACAACTTCCACTTATCGCTATATTTTAAATAGAAATTATTTTCTGGTAATACTGGGTTATTATAAAAAATTTTTAAGTGCATTTTTAACCGAGCTAAAGCTTAAAGCTTACAGCTAACAAACATCATTAAAATAACAAAAATTCTATTTATTATATCAATGGGTGCTTATGGATTGTATGATCCGTTGATTATGGATAAATGTAAAGGGACATGAATGGGCAAAAGACCTAAATGATATTAAAGAGTACTTAATTGTACAATGATACACCGAGTTTAATCAAAATCGTTGGAGCCGTTTTTGAGAAAATTGTAAAAATGTGTTATAAAGTGCCACTTCCGGATAGTCGATGTTAACGAAAAGTTGCTGTCACATCCAAGGTATATACCTATCTTTAATGCCTAATATCAGTTTTGTAAGAATTTTCGTTTCTGAGCTAAACTGTTCACATACATACACACACACCATTTTGCGGGACTTGGCTATTTGGACTCAGGAGACCTCAAAACGTGTATTTACGTTGACAAATTTTCACGATTGCAATAATTTCCCTTAATATATATTACATATATTGGTAATTGAAAGTAAAACAAATGGAGTTGGTTTAGAACCAATTCTACTTTTTATGGGATTAGGCATGCAGTGGCTAATTGAGTTAAGTTGTAAATGGATAACCGTTGCAGGCTTTAATTTGATTTTTTTTTTTAAAGGCCCCTTTAACTCGGTATTTTATCAGCCCCCAAATTACTAAAGTTTAACTGTTCCTAATCCCATTCGATCCCAACTACCCCTTCCCGGTGAAATATCTTCACCAGACGCCAAACTCAGTCGCAGAGCGCTATAAATACAGGACCGTAAGTTCCCTTTTCCTTTATCAGAGAGCCTTTATCCGAGTTACAGGAGGCCATTACCAGAAATAGAAAAGAAAGGAGTTATAGGACACAGGGAGACATATCTCACCGGGGGGGGGGGAGAGGGTTAGATAAATATTTTTGGGTCTTATCTTGTACAGTCGGCTCAGGAGTAACATTAGTCTCTATATCTCAGCTCGGGAGTAGTCAACCAAGTCCCAATTTGGCAGCAGAAGTGAGTATACATTACGAGTTATTTTTAAGTAACGTATTAGGTATTATAGAATAATGTAGATTTTGAAAATCTGATTATTATTGATCAATTAAATTAAATAAATTTTAAAGAAGAGAAGAATGGTTGGGGTGATCAGTCAGAAATAAGAAGGCAAAAATAAATGAAAATATTTATTTTGACATTTGCCGACGTTTCGACCTGAAGTTCAGGCCTTTATCAGGGCTAAGAAAAGAATCAATTTTCTTAGCCCTGATGAAGGCCTGAACTTCAGGTCCAAACGTCGGTAAATGTCAAAATAAATATTATCATTTATTTTTGCTTTCTTATTTCTGACTGATCGCCCCAACCATACTTCTCTTCATCATTCACGACAGTCAACCATTTACCCACAGTTATAAATAAATTTTAAATATCCATGCTAAACAGAAATGACAAATGCTGCTTGTAGTTTTCAACTATTTAACGATTTTTTTCCACACCGATCAAAGTCAGTGGAACATCGATTTCAACCATTTCTTCATTTTGGTGATTCTAAAGAAAAAAAATTAGGCATATGTCTACGTGTACGTTCCACTGGACCGAGCAAAAAAAGTGATTTTATATAAGTTAAAAAAAAAATATATATTTATTTGCTCTTGCTTTACTATGATTTTTATGTTATTTTAAATATATCAATCGATACCTTTTTATTGTAGAATATAAAAAAAAAATCTATAGTATTAAAAGACATTGTATTTTAAATTAAAAAAAAAAAAAAAACGCTTCCAGTAAAGTAGGCTAAGAAATTTATTTTTTATGAAAAAATAAGTTAGATTCGTTTTTTTTTTTTACTTTTGGAATTTTAAACACGAATTTATATTGACAGAAAAAAAAAATGCAAATTTCAGATTGAATTTTTTTCGGTCATTCACTAAAACAATCGTGATTTTCATTAAATTGAACAATAATATAACCGCTGGAAAACTTAATTAGTGCTCCCCTTGGCCATATAAATTTAGCTTTTATTACTTTATAAGTTAATAATTAAGAAAATCTTTTCAAACATTTTTATTTTATATCATTAGTTATGATTTTTTTTACGGAGGTTCTGTGTTTGTAATTTATAGGGCCCATCAATATATCTGATAGTTTTCGTGCGAACCGGTAAGTTCGTCTATGTTGTTCGCAAACATTGTTTGCACAAAATTTTAAGTTTGATTGTGCTTTGAGGAGTTTTCTCGAAGATAAGAAAAATAAATATATACTTTCATTTCTTTCTCCCTAAAAAAAAAATTACTTCAGATACCGAGGTAGTTTAGAAAAAATATATTTGGCATAACTATAATATCGACACAATAATAAATCAAATTTGACCAACAGACAAAGCAAAGTAGGGAAAAAGATTTTTTTTAGAGGAAAAAACGATATTTTGATGAAACAGCTGTTAAATACGAATTTTTATGACAATCGAAAAAAATAAAAATATTATTTAATAAGATGGAATAAGTACCTAAATGAAATTGACCAAAACAAATTGAATTGACAACTCAATACCTCATGCGTTACGACCAAGTGAATAATTTGCATGTTAATGGATCAATTACTATATGGAATTAATCTGGAAATAATTAAATGAACGCAATATTATTTGAAAGGGAGTTTCAAGTAACATTTATGGATCCTTACAGCATATTTTCGCTAAAATCGACAAACCGAAATCGTAAATAGTTTATTTTGTTTCTGTATTTTTAAGGAGGATGAAACAAGATTATTAATATGTGTTATCGATGTTAACTTAAACGCATACTCTTTTGAACTGTTAAATAATGGTATTCCCTCCGTCCTGAACCGTTTCTGATGTCATTCCCAAGGTCCTAGCTCTGGGAATAATTGCCAGTGAAATAAATTGCGATGACGTCATTTTCTACCGAACACGTCAACTGATAATTGGACTTTTCAGGATTCGAAGAACTTTAATTTAAACAAAATAAATAAAAATACTAGGTTACCAAAACTTAAGGCCAATTCGCACATAAAATCTGTTAACGAACCAATCGCAGAAATAATTTCTGAATGGATAATAATTAATCTTTTACAAGTTGGCTATAATATTCTACAATAATTCCTAAAGAAATGTGTAAAACAACAACATATTTCATTTTACGTGGAACAGACTCATTTTTATTAAATTATTAACATCCGCCTGAAACTTCATAAATACCTTTATCTCACCGTATCCTACAACTATTCTATTTTTAAAAAACTCTTGAAATTTGGTCGTTATCAATCTGGAGATCGACAAACTTTGTCTATTTAATTAGGTACTGAAAACTCGTAAATACCCATGCCCTTTCTACTTGGGTCGTAAGATAATTTGATCACAAAATCGAGAAAAAGGGAGCGTACAAAAATATTGTGCCGTTTGGCGTATATAACCTCGTTACTTTGACACGTTGGGGGTTTAGGTCACGCCAAACGGCAAAATATTTTTTAAGGCCACAATTTTTTTCGATTTTGTGCTAAAATTATCTTATGATTCGAGTGGAAAGAAACTGGGTATTTACGAGTTTTTAGTACCTAATTTAATAGACAAATTTTTTTCCCCCTGCAGATTGAAAACGCCCCGATTCCAAGAGTTTTATTAAATAAAATAAAATATAGTTTTAGTATATTACGATGAGATGAAACTACTTACAAAGTTTCAGGCGGATATTAATAATTCGATAAAAAAGGGTCTGTACCACGGACTAATAGGTTCCTAAATTTATAAATAGCTCAAATAACTGGCAAACGTTTATTGAACAAAAAAAACAAACAGTATATTGCTATATTTTTTTCTATAATTATTCCATTAATATAACCTTGAAGAATGTAAATTAACCTTTTTCAGTGCTATAAATTTTGATGTTTTCAGTTAATTAAAAATTGGCATGGGACTAGTAAATTTTCTTTAATTGTACATAATCATCTCGAAAGAACCAAATGATGAATAGGAATATTCCGACTGCCTTCGTTATGCATCATGAAATAATGAAGTTTATTTTTCTTTTAAAGCAGATGCATTGCGTAATTGTAGAGTAATGTTCGTAAATAAAATAGTTATAGATTACGATGAGATGAAACTTTTTTTTTATTTGTTCTTCCCTACCTTTTAGGCCATACGGAATTTTCCAGGGGCGGAGGGGTGAGGGCGAGGAATTCAAAATTCTTTCCGGCACCAGGACGCGAACTCGTACTTTTTTAATCTCATAACTTCGGTTATCTGGTTGCCGGGCAACTCGCGGTGCTGTGCACACGCGTTAGCCCATTCGGCCACATTTTGGATGTAATGGACTCAATTTAAAAATAATTAGTAATTGATCAGAGATATCTAAATATAAAAAGTGTATGTTTTTTTCTCGGGTCATTTAATAACCTTGTAGAAATGGAATACCATATGCAGTGTACCAGATAAAAACCAGGGAACTTCCGGGACGAGTTCTATATTTGGTTATGAAAAAATGAAAATTCCCTATTAATCATCATCAGGTTTTTAACAGTTTCTTGCTAAATTAATTTTTCTTTTTCTTAATTTCATTTTCACAATAAAAACCTTACATTGCTTGAAAAGATTCTGGATGGCACCATTGAAAAGGCCAAAAAATATCTTATCAGTTGGGAGCATCGAACATTGTTTAGATGGACACATAAAGCTTATAATATATATCTTTGGCTGTATTTACAAGTCAAGAGAGATTAGCCTTCAGAGAAAACTTCTACAATGAATAAACTTTAATTATTATTTATTATTTAAATATATCATAAGTACAAAATTTATTTACAATAAATGTTCAAAGTGTTCCCTCTTCTACGATGAATGCAGGACCTCCACTCGTCATGATTAGCTTAGGCGCAGTTTCGATTATATTTTCAAGCAATAAATTGAATAGTAACTTCCTCAGTACGCTAGTAGCATAACTGATGGAGAATTTCTTCGCTATTATCGCCATAATTCGTGAAACATTTTTGGGAGTGATAATAGAATTTAATCAAAAAAGTCGAGAGTTAATTAAAGTTTAATTTTTCACGAAACGATTGAAAATCCAAGGTTGTTAGTTGAAATTGGTCGATAGTTGCCTGTCGTCGTGGCGGTATAAGTCAGTATGTCAATTTTTGTTGTTTACGTACCGGAGAGCAGCTGTTATTAGTATTAATATTTTGAATTGGAAAAATTGTAGTTTTTGTAAGTCTCGTTTTGCTGATTCGTTTATCTTTATTTGTTCTGTTGGCATTACAGACATTGTAGATGTTATTTCCGCCTTAACAAGTCTACTTCATCTCTACCTATATTGGGTTATTTATCTGCATGAAGCTCAATTGCATGTTTGTTGATTCGAACCATCCATCTACTTTATGACCTTCCACGTGGTCTCTTGCTTACTATTGAGGCATTCATTGTGGTGTACAGGCTTTAAAATGGATTTCTCCGTGCTACATGCCCCTTCCATCTTAACCTCAGTGCCTTCATGTCATTCGATATTGATGGACCAGTTTCTGTAAGCAGCTCGTAATTGGTCTTTCTCCTCTATCTGTTAGTACTCCGATCCTAGATCGCTCCGGTTACAGTGCGAAGAATTATTTTCTCAACTCTTTCAATTACTTTTTGTAGGACGCTGGTAAGTATCCAGGTCTCACATCCATATATTAGAACTGGTTTTATCATAGCATTGTACGCCCTTAATCTATGAAGCTTGTATCTAAATGGGTTTAAGTAGGTATTTTTTGTATATTTTTCAATGTTGATTTGTAAAATATAATATAAAAGTATGATATTTCTCAGATCATTCTTCTCTCTAATATTATTCCAAGATTTATTGGAATGATTGAAATAATTTCGAAATGCATTATAATCAATATTAAAATTGTCCATAACTTTGATTGTATAACACAAGCAAAATTCATTAATTACCACCACTAGTGGATCGAGGATTTAATTTTGTGGGAGGACTTTATCCCGAAAGCTTTTTTTTTTTTCATATATATAACCATAATTACTTTGGAGAAAAAATAAATAAAAATCCTAACTACCTATATGAAATAGTGTTTAAGTGCTTCTTGAAGTCTTATTAAATGTAACTACACAAACAATAATACTATTTTTTTTGTCCCCCCTTCGCCTTTTAGGCTATACGGGGTTTTCCCGGGCCAGGGGTTGAGGGCGGGAGATTAATGCCAGAGTTTAAAACCCCACTGGGTACTTACTTACGTAATTTTTTTATTCCATATTACTTTGATTATCAGGTTTTCGGGCAACTCGCAATGCGGGACACGCATTAGCCCGCTCGGCCACCCCATCCCTACGAACAATAATACCTTCAGAGATAATATTTTAATTTTATTTATCCATGAAACCTGATTATATTTTACTATTTTGCGGGGGGCCCCAACAAAAAAGCCTCCTCCCTCTTCCTCCCCTCCCGTAAATCTTTCCTTGACGAGTCGTCCTTCACAGTAACCTCATCCCCTCCTCCAATACCTTACCTATCTCCATCCATTATGTAGAATTAATAGTTCCATCATGTTCTTCACTATCTGTACAAGAACAGTCCTCAGGGGCTATCGCTAACAGACAGGCCCTCTAAGACCTATTCGGCAGTGTCCCCTGGGATGGCCGCTTCTAATCCTTCAATTACTGTCAGGTCTTCCTTGTCGCTGTATTTACTAAGATCACGTGACCGCTTCTTCTTCTTTAGTCACCAGGGATTTTCCACAAACCTTACCTTACGACAGATTATATAATAGGTACCTAAACTCAACCAAATAACTTTACTTTTATAAAAAAAAAAAAATTAAGTTATTCACGATTCGATACCTATCCCTTCACTTCAATAGTCAACGGTACGGACACTTTTTTATCGAATTAAATAACACTCCTTTAAAACTTCGTGAATGGAACTTCAATTTATCGTAACAATTTATTCATTTACAAAAATTTTCGGAAATGGGAATTTTTCAATCTGGATATCGGTAAATATATCAATTCTTCTTCGTTCTTCCCATTTTGGGAAGTAATACGTGATGCCCAGTTTTCGTAAAAGTTTCCTTGACCATCGTAAAAGATGTCAGAGGACTATGTGCACTTCTCGACCAACATCTTCGACTTCTGCGTCTGTTTTAGAGCTTGTTACCTCGTAGTTGATTTTCTGGTCAAGACCCAGCCGACTCCTACCGTCTTCAGCTCCATACACTACTTTCGCTTGATCTGTTTTTAAGAAGAACAGACCAATAAATTATCTTGAGACGGTTGGGTAAGGTTCATTTGCCATCTACGTTGGGGGGATGGGCACCTCTGGGTCACATCACATTTTTTCTATAATTTGCGAACAAATTATTAATTAAATTTACCTATCTCTAAGGTGAAAACGCCCCATTCTTGAGAATTTTCGTTGATGAAAAATATGTTCGTTATGATCAAATGAAGCTAATTACGACGTTTTTGAAGGGATCTTTAGCTCTTGTATCTGTAATACCAGTGCAGAATAGAATTTTTCTGACTTTTTAGAAGATAAGTTTAGTTACATACCGTTATAATGTTTATCCACAGCATTAAAATCACACAAGTCGGCCGAATCAAAACGGTAGCATTTCAAAATGGCGCCAAATCCACGTTTTTCGCCCGATAGCGCACTTTAGCGAATTTCGAGGCAACTGATATCCCTAAGAATATAGTTTTCATGGACTACTTTGATAAATTACGTTTAATAGTCCAAAAGAAATAACAAAATCAGCATTAGTTTTTCATAAATCTGAGAAATCACCATTTTAGGATATTATATTAGTTCTGCCAATATTTTCATTTTATACATATAATATAAATTATAAATCAAAAATTACTTATTACAAAGGTACAATTAATTTGTCAGTCAAGCGAGGTGTATTGAGTAAAAGAAAATTAAATTTGTTCTGTTGAAGGAAGTATGTATATTAGTGATTAAATATTAATTGATAATTCATAATTGATATCCTCATCAACCACTTCATGGTTATTAATTTCTAATTACCATTTTAATTTATTATAACTTCCCATATTTTTTTTTAATTATCTATATATACTCCTTATAATATTATCTTTCCTCCTTTAAATCATCTTTCTTATTTAACTCACATGATATTTTTTGTCTTTTTATGTTATTTCTGTGTTATAATTTGGCATGCATTTAAGTTATGTATTAAGTCAAATGTATTTAAGTTAATAGAAGATTGAAGCCATTTTTTTTTTTTTTTTTTTTTTTTTGTGAACTTTACAATTAATAAAATTATTCTCGTTGCATTTTGGGATATGCACAATAAATATTACCTGAAATAATAGAACATCATTTACATCACCTAACAAAACTAAATTATTAGTGCAGACTTAGGAAAATACGACTTGACCAAGACAAATCCCAACACATTATTTTCATTCTTAGACCTGAAGGATCTTGCCCAACGATTACCCTCAACAATGCTCAAATTCCTCAAACGAACAAAGTGCGATATCTTAGACTGACATTTTACAGAAGAATGACATAGGCTCCATATTTCAATAAAAAAAGAAAAAGCTTACCCTGAAAAAATTGAGCACTTACATTTATGTACTTAAACCCATTTGGACCTACGTTTCACAGGTTAACGGGACAGCCGAAACGACCTACTTATGAAAATGAAAAACTTTTAAATCAAATACTTTCAGTACTATGATTAAAGCTCTTATTATTATTATTAAAGATTATGGTACGTCATTCAGGACCCTACGCATGCCAACAGTTAATAAACACAGGTACACACTACAAAAGATTTGATGATAATTTACTCGGACATCCTAACACTCTCATGAGATATGCCGACAATTAACATACCCTATAGTCAGGCGGCTCAAAAAAAGCTGGATAAGGGATCTTTTAGCTTAAAAATCCATACTAAAATCAAGACAGGTAGGGATGCCGCTGGGCACTCCTCTACCTCACGCCAATGTTGATACTCATATTCTTCCCGAAACCAAACTCACCAATTGTCAATATTTTTGACAGTCGAGGATTAAGAAATAAAGATATAAAAAAAAATATATAAGTAAATATACCATTTCAATTATATTTTGAGATATTGCCTAACAATTTTCTTAATTAACGAACAAGTTCCATTCATGATGTTTGATATGGTTCTTAAACAAAAGTCTTAAAGATAGGGAATATTTACGAGTTAGTAGACCTTCATAGATTATTACTACGATAAAATCTTTTCAATGAACAAAAGATCACTTATATTAACTTTCTTAAAAAGAAAAACAATAAAATAAAATAAAAATATCGAATTTTTCATAATTAATATACAATACTCATGATTATAATTTTATTACTGTTTAAAAAATATATACATATTTTACTAATTAAAGGTTAATTATTTGCTAAAATGAGTCAGGCGTTGCATAATGTTCCGTTGCTCATGACTAAATAATATATTGCTGGCGTTAGTGTAACTGACATTATAATGCACTAGTAAATTTCGTTTTTATCTCGGAACTAGAAAAGGACAGTTTTATTGTTATATTTTTTAATATTTAAACATTGAAATATCATTGCAATAAGTTAAAAGAATAAATTAAAAATCAAAGAACTAGATTAAAGTAATTAATTTAATTTTGAAAAATCTATTTATTACTCATTACGTCGAAGACACAAAACTTGACCGATTGTAGGTTTGTAATGATTTTTAACAGAACGGACCAGCCGGTTTTCCAGTTTGGTAGCTCAAAATGTTGATTCACATTCTGAGAGCGTTTTAAAACAACTCGATTTCAAATGAATGATAAATTATTTTATTAAATGGCCCCCTCACTAGACTAAGACATGTCATAACTATGAATAACTATAGTATTCACAATTCCTCAACATTCTCTTAAAATGCATCCAATGCATTACAAGATGTCATTTTCACTAGCGGATCCAGGATTTAATTTTGGAAAGGGGGCTTCAGCCTGAAAGATTTTTTTTTCATATACATATAACGATAATTAATTTGAAAAAAAAAATTAACTACCTATATGAAATGGTGTTTAAATGGTTCTTGAAGTCCTATTAAATGTAATTACACGAACAAGAATTCTTTAAGAGATAGTTTTCAATATTTTTTTCTGTAAAACATGGTTATATTTTACCATTTTGGGGAGGGGAAGCTTCGGCCCGAAAGCTCCCCTCCCACCCTCCTCGTACACATGTTTAAGCCTTTAATATATATATATATATAAGTTAAGCGTCGTCGGACTTAGAAAACAAAAAAAAAGAAGGAAAAGGGAAAAGATGTAACATACACGACTTCTGAAATAACACTGCTTTATTCGTTCCATAAGCCTCCTTATATACACTTAGCCTGTTTATTTACATTACCAGATAGTATTAAGGCTGATACCGCCAGTCTCCGGTCTTTATCTCCCCCCCACCAGTTTACGAACAGGATTTTCGGAAACTTAAATATTGCTAGATCGGAGCCCACGGTGCCCCGCCGTAACACTTTACAATTGGTTTTACAGTATATCCTTAAAAGAAAATAAAATAGTTCCACTCAACTGGAAAAATATTAAATACAGAAGAAATAATTAAAAACACTGAAACTAAACACAGCACTTTAGAACTCCTACCACTTGAGAACTCCTACCAACAACAAAAAAAAACACAATTTCCTCTATACATGAAATAATACAACAAAAAAAACAAAAAAAAATCTTTTACAACTTGTTTTGTTTTGACAGCCACAAAAAAAACATATTCCTCTGTTTTATCTACAGCGGTGAGGGTACTACGAATCCATAGGTCTATGTCCCGACTCTATCATTGGGAGCTTTAATTGTTCGATATGAACGGTTCTCCTCTTTCTGGGCTCATTCACGCTCTCAATAGTTACCAGGTTATGCTCCCTAATAACAACCACTCTGAATGGACCCTCGTACCGTAGCAATTGTTTCCCTCTGTTGGTTCCCAATTTCCGGTAAACTATTGTTCCTATTTTTAGTTCCCCCATTTGGTCGCGAACTTGTACATTCTGCCTTTCCACCCGCTTCTGCTTTTCCCGCTTAATTCTCGCCGTTATCTTTCCCCATGTTTTCTCTACCTCTACCCTATTGCTGAGAATTTGATCCACTAACGGTTCGGTAAGCGTAGTTTCCCCATAATCCCGCCTTGGCCTGCGCATCCCGAATACGTATGGCCTGAAATGGTCGATAGCCCATACTATCGCGAGTAGCTCCCTCTCCATAGCGCTGTACCTTGATTCCGCACCCGTAAGCCGACGGCTCGCGTATGCTATCGGTCGTTCACCCTCACTCCCCCCCTGGGACAAAACGGCCCCTAGCGCGTATTCACTCGCATCAGTGGTTATATTAAAAAGCTTCTCGAAATCCGGAAACGCTAACACCGGCTCCGTCAGCAACCTATTCATACATTTTCGAATGTTATTCTCCATCTCTGGTGTTACCACAATCTTCGCGCCTTTCTTCAACAAATTGTTAATGGGTACCAAATACTCTGCCATCTCGGGTACGAATCTCCGGTAATAATTCAGCGTCCCGAGAAGCCTACGAATCCCCTTGACGTCCCGTGGTACCGCCATCCGCGTGATTGCTTCCACCTTTGCCGCATCCGGTCTGACCCCCTCGCTAGAGATAGTGTGGCCTAAAAAATTGATCCGCGTTTGTCCCAGCAGAGACTTCTCGCTTGACAATTTCAGCCCGAATTGCCGGAGCCTTTCGAATACTGCCCTCAGATGCTCCACGTGCTCGGTTTCCGTTCTGCTAAAAATCAGCAGGTCATCCATGTATACCTGGCATACCGAGTCATCGATGCCCCTCAAAAATTCGTCCATCAGACGCTGAAACGTTATGGGCGCATTCTTCAGACCAAACGGCATCCTGGTGAATTCATAATGCCCCCTTTCAAATGTGAACGCTGTTTTGTGTTGGTCTTCCGGGTGCATCCGTATTTGGTGGTATCCCGCCTTGAGGTCCAGCGTGCTAAAGACCACGGCCCCACTCAACCTATCGAGTATATCCTCGAATCTCGGGATCGGGTACTTCTCGTCTACCGTGTTATCGTTCAATTTACGATAGTCTACTACCACCCTGTATTTTTCCTTATTATCCCCCGGCGCTGCCTTCTTTTTCACCGCCCACAGGGGACTATTGAATGGTGAGGTGCTATCAACTATGATTCCCTGTTCTTTTAGACTATCTAGCTCCTCCCGAATATGCTGTCTCAACGCCTGCGGGTATCTTCTCTCTTTCACGTAAGTTACCCTCTCCTGTTTCAGTGGGATTTCGTGCACCGTCCTCCCTGTTACTCCTAATACCTCACCTTCCCTGAAGAAGATATCCCTAAACTCCTCTTGTAGCAACTTCCTCCAGTCCTCCACTCTGTCCACCGCTCCTATCCGCACCCTTCTTTCTCTCGCGACCCCTATACATCCGAACTTCCTCTTTCCTAACCTAACGCTCCAGACTCCTCTACGGTTTCTAATGCTCGCCCCTACCTGACCTAACAAATCGCACCCTACTATGACTTGGTATTCCCGAGTCATGTTCTCTACCACATGCACCGTTAGCTCACCCTCTTTCCCTGTCCACCGATCAAGCCCAATTGTCGCCTCACCCTCTACACTACAGGGACCACCCAGAGTGATCAGCTGGCAGTCACATTTCTGTATCCGGAGTACCCTCTCGCTCCCGCACCCTTTTCCTAACGCCCTTCGAGTCATAATAGTGCTCGAGCTACCCGTGTCCACAAGACACTTTACTCCCCCGTCTACTTCGATAATTGGCAACCAGCATGGCTTACCTCGGATGTTGTTGCATATTGCTGTGCGGTCGCCTCTCTGCCGACACACTCCTCAGATGTCGTCCCGCTTCCTCCTTTCTGCCGCCGCTCGTCGCTGCTCACTCCGTTGGCTGCGCCTACCTCCTTCACCTCCGCTGCTGCCTGGTTCGTCCGTCTCCGTTCCCGACGCTCCTGACTCCTCGGTTGCCTCCTCCGAAGATCCGTCCCGCTGATGTACCCTGGCTCGTCTTTTCATCCTCTGCACATTCACCTCCATGGGTTCGTCCTGAGGTCTCTCCCTCCTGTGAAATATGTATGGGCACTGCCTTGCTATGTGCCCTTCCGTCCCGCACTCGAAGCATCTGGTGCGCGGACATTGCGCTACTAAATGTCCCGGCTTCCCACACCCGTGACATTTTCTCTCTTCCCTCCGGGGCCCATTCCTCGGCCTCGACGACTGTCCCGATCTTCTTTCCCTCGTCGGGGCTTTTTCTCCACTCGGCTGCCTGGTGTCCCTCTTCTTCCAACCTGTCGGGGCTGTCCATGGTCGTCTATCCGTCACCCGGGTCCAACCCGGTTCTTCCACATCCATCCGTGTCTCCTCCTCTCTGGCACTTAGGTCGATCATCTCCTGGGCGCATTCGAGGAACGATCGCTCTCTGGGCAGTCCGTCCCTCTTCCCCGTTTCTTTAGCCAGCTGGACTTTCAATATTGTCGACAGAAACTCCATCCTGGCTTCGACCTCTCCCACGCTCATTGTTTCCCGCATCTTCTCGGTTATGCGATTGTACTTCGCCACGAGTACTCCCGCATATTGCCCCCTTGACTGTCGTTGGGCCCGCCGCTCCCTAAACATTTGGAATATGTCCTCTTCCGGTGTCCACCTACCTCCTCCAAAAGCCTTCTTCAGCCGCTCCTTAATCACCGGCCACGGAGTCTCCTCGTCCGCTTGGATCTGGTTCAGGACGTTCCTCCTTACTCGGCACACAAGAGCTGCTTTTAGTTCTTCAGCGTCCCCTAGGTTCACCAGGTCCTCCGCCACCTTCACCTCGATTCTTGACATAAGACGATCTCCGCCTTTCAAGAAATGGTTGAGCTCGCCTACCTCGCCTCCGAATCGTTCCAGGTCCGCAATGGCCCTCCGTAAGTCCTGCGTGGTTGTTGCTCTTATTTTCATCCATTCCAAGGCATTGGCGTGTGCTTCTGCCAACGTGTCCCTTGGTAATGGAGGGATCTCCTGGATCTGAGGGATCTGTGCTACCTGAGGGACTTGAGGTATCTGAGGTACCTGAGGCGCGATCTGGGGTACCTGATTGATCTGTGGAATATCCTGAGGTTGAGGAATTTCCGGTACGCTTAGTACTCCCGGTCTAATCAATCCTTCTGTCGGCATTTCACCTTTTCCTTAAACACCAAAAAAAAAAATATCTACTTAAAAAAAAATTACTTCCCTGACGTTGTCCCGGGTTTCGGCACCAGTTAAGCGTCGTCGGACTTAGAAAACAAAAAAAAAGAAGGAAAAGGGAAAAGATGTAACATACACGACTTCTGAAATAACACTGCTTTATTCGTTCCATAAGCCTCCTTATATACACTTAGCCTGTTTATTTACATTACCAGATAGTATTAAGGCTGATACCGCCAGTCTCCGGTCTTTATCTTATATATATATATATATATATATATATATATATATATATATTAAATTTGTATGAAATTTGTTTCCCATAAGATATTAAACGTTTTTTTGAAAGAATGGTTCAACCGATTTTCAAGTTTTAAAGACAAATTCTTTCGACGGTTATGCTATTTTTTTTTTTGTATTTATATTTTAAATATAGATTTTCATGTTTCATAAAAATGAGAGATTTGCTAAATAGTTATTTTATTCATTTATTGTATTATCTGTTGCAGGATAGAAAGAGACCAAATAATACAGGATTATACCGCGCTCCAACTGTAAACTGATTAGAAAATTTATTTTAGAAGCACATGACGTAAGGTAAGCTCCACATTATTTACTCTAACAAATATAAATGTAATATTAAATATATGTACATAGAATCATTTAATTTCGTTAATATTAATTTTTTTTTAATAATAATTTCTACTACAACCTATTATTATATAACGCTACTGTTAGTTCATTCAATTTAGTTTTTTTACATAAGAATATAAAAACCTATCATTTCTTTATGATTTATTAGTATAATTTCATATTTTATTTCTCTATGCTATTTTCCTATTTAGCAGACTACTTGTAGCAGTAGCAGACTAAAAAAATGCCACATTTAGCACAAAGAGAATAAACATATAAAATAGTTACATATGACCTTTTGCACTAAGAGTAACGATATGGTGTTTTATTGCCTCATTTCTTTTTTTTTTCTTTCTTTTTTTTGGGAGCAAGTAAATAAGTTAGCTTTGTTATATTTTTATCGGGTATCTCAAGCACATATTGGACGAAAATTGTTTTCATTCAGAGAAAACCCTTTGAAGTGAACGGGATAGTATTGTCAAAGAAAGAACCACTCCTCATCACAAAAGAGTACTCCTTATATTTGAAGAATGAACGAATCACTTTTATCGACATCATAAAACCAGTTTTAGCTTTGATGTAACATTTCTTTAAGTTGAGCTACAAAATATTATTATAATACATTACTGAAATTAATATTTTACAAAAATTCAGTACGGAGTGTTATACGATTTTCACATACCATCATAACTTTAGTAGAATTTAATTTTAATTAAAATAACAAACATTAACAATATTACATTAGCTATATTATGGGTAATAAATATTCAGGACGGAGTCAGTATAAAGTTTTTATTAGTGCCGACGTTTCAACCCAAACATGACTTTTTTAATACAATCAGAGATATAATATTATACGACAGACGATGGTTAATAATAAAAAATATAGTGATTGACGATAAATGAAAAAGACAAATGAAATATTTAAAAAGTTATATAAACTAAAAATAATGTATATAATCAATTTATAAAAAATGTGTAAAATAATTGTAAAATCTATAATATAAAGCAGCATTTCTAACCGATTTAACGAAAACGTTGCTATAAGATTCCTAACTTATAATAACATTAAAAACGTATACTTAAATATGTATTATTATTATTAATAAATACGTACAGTTTCGTATTTTTTTAGTGATTCTCTTCAAAATTATATAGTCATACAGACCATGTCAAAAACTTGGGTATTTTAACTCAGGGAACCTTAAATTTGTATTTTCTTTAAAAATTCGAAATTTTTCACGACGGCAATACTTTATCGTAGTATATATTTCTATATAAATACTTGTTTGAATGCATGTATAGATAAGTAAAAATAAAAATTTTAGATTATGTAATACTTTAAGTGAGTTGTGAATGAAAATCTTCCTTTCATTCTTTCTTAGTTGTTAATTTTTATATCTACATTGTCAACATTTCGAGGTATTCCCTTATCTATCTTTTAATTATAGAACAGATGAAAATCTACCTAGTAATGTTCTGTGACAATGCAAATACAGAAGTGAAGACTCGTTAAAAAATTCATTCCTCGTAATTTTTTTAATTTTATTAAATATGATGAAAAATGAAAAATATGAAGATTATTTATTTATATATAAGGAATAAAGGTTATATATGAAATATAACATTATATTAAAATCACGTAAGATAAAATGAAATTATAAAGCTACAAACTTTGTAGGTAAAATGTTAGCTTGATATCGCCATAAAAAAAATTAAAACAATATCCATACGTAAATAATTAAAACAGGGTTAAAGGAAGACTTCTACTGAAAATTGACTCAAGTTATGGTTACAAGTATTAAATCCTGTAATAGTTTTTTGAGAACTGATAATCCGGTAAAAATAAAGTCAATATTAAAATATTTTTAGACTAACATTAAATCTAGGAATCTAGTTTACACCAATTCTTATATATTTCTTATTTATATATTCAAGGTTCTTCTATCGTTTTTTTTAATTCTTACATTTCTATCTTAAATTATTATTCTTACGTTAAAAACGAAGAGCTGATATTTTAAAAAAATCTGGTGCACGCAACACACAACTTTCACTTACCGCTCAACTTTTTAATAGATATTATTGTCTGGTCATGTTGGACTACTATAAAAAATTTTGATTGCATTTTTAACCGGGCTAAAGCTAAAAAATTACAGATAAAAATCATTAATACAATTAAAATAAATAGTCATGTTTTTCATTTATTGTGCAGCAGCTATTACACATGGAGCATCCAATTTGTGTCACAGGCATCAGTGTTCAAAACTCTACAAAATAAAAAAAGAAGCAAAAAAATCGGTTCAGTAGTTCCCGAGAAAATCTTGACACAGACAGACAGACAGACCAATGGCTAAAAATATGTGTTTCGGACTCAGGGGGCTCCGAAACGTATAGATCCGTCAAAAACCGCATATCGGAAATTTGACCCGATTGCAATACTTTCCTTACCTAGTATAGGTAGGAAAGTAATAATTCAAATATGTCATGTCCAACGTTATTGTACCCTGATCTGACCTGTACGTGCGCTGCGTTCAGAATATGATTAATACATTGGTAGACAAGATTATCTTGGGTCGTGGCTGTCAAATCTGTGTGTGAGCGAATGACTTATGCTACTACGACAATCAACGGAATCATTATTACTGTTGTGAATAGTTTGTTAGCGATGGCGCCTACAAAAAAATAAACATTTAATTGATTTTTAAAAATGTTTTCGAACATTACCGTTGTTGAATCACCGTTCATAATGATCGTAGTTGTCTCGTTCGATAACATCAATCAGTTGAATATGTGTCCATGTTGTTTTGGCAATGATATTTTTTATGTTTGAATTGGGATCGAAAAACGTAGATACATGAATTTTTTTAACAACGCAAAAAAAGTATTTTAATCTTTAAAAAATAAGTGTTATTTATTATATTGAAGTAAATTTTAAACATCAACTGTTATATATTTATTTAAATTAAAAAATCAAGTTTATGAGAGCTAAATGTTAAAGATATGTTCGAATAATTAAAAATAAATTTATATTTATTCAAAGAGAGGATATAAAAAATATTAATAAATTTAATGCAATAAATAATAAATTGTGCGTGGTATAATATAAACTTTGAATTGGCTTAATATAGTTCGTATTTTCTTTAGGTTATGTTGCTTAACTTGAAATAAAGTCACAAACTGAAGGTTATATTGAAAATTTTAATTATTTCTAAAATGATGGAATTATTTCTAATTTATGAAATATGGCGATAGTAATATTTGAAGATTGCATTAATAGTTCCTTTATTTTATTATTATTTTGTATTACTATACTGGTTGAGTGTACATGACAATTAAATCTAGGAAAAATAAAAATTAATTTAAATAAAAATATTTTTTTTAAATACTAAAAATAAAGAAGTATTTAAATGTAACCTACGTTTAGTCTATTTATAGTGTATGTTTGTTCTATGAACCCATGTATATAAGTTTGTTCCATTAATATAAATTATTATTTATTTGTAATCAAATGAAGTAGAATTTAATTATAAATTTTGAAAAAAATTAATCAGAGGAACGAAATGAAAGTTCTAAAAAAAAAACCGAGGTATGCTCTAACTAACTAAACATAAATTTCCTATTTTATAATAATTAATAATAGGGTTTTTTTTTAAACCAATGTTAATAAAGATTTCAATATTTTTTATTTCAACATAAATGTACTAACACTTTTTATTCCAGTATTTAAAAAATATATAAAGAGTTTAATAATAGTAAACAATTTAAGAAATTAATGATTAAAAAAAGTCTAACGATTTTTTTTAATTGACTAATTTTACTTTAAAAACAGGTGAAATAATTTTTATTTATTAAGCAAGAGAATATTATTTAAAATTTGTGTGAATTCAACAACCCTCTGAAAGATGTTTTTCTTGGGGTGCAAAAATGGAAAATGTTGGTTTATAGTAATTTCACTAAGGGTGAAATTAAAAAAAAAAACATGTTTAAAAATAAATAAATGTTTTATTTTAATTTTTATTCTGTAATAAAGGATAAATTATGATCTATATTGCTAAATTCAATTAAAGGGTGACTTTTTCCCGGAAAAAAAAATTGGTTTATAGTAATTTCACTAAGGGCGAAATTTAAAAATAAAGAAATGTTTTATTTTAATTTTTATTGAGCAATAAAGAAAGAGTTATATTAATCGCCCTATTTTGCTAAACTCATTTAAAAGTTGACCATCTTGTGAAAAAAAAATTGCATCCCTTGTGGGGATCGAACCCACGACCTTTGGATTAGAAGTCCAACGCGCTATCCACTGCGCCAAAGGGACGGGTGGGGATGGCCGTCTTATTTTGTGTTTTCAACCAGTTTGGGCTTGTATCTTTATTTTCTTTGGGACAGAATAGTTTTTAAGTTTATAAAACTAAGGATTTAAAATAAATTTCAACTATATAAATTAAAAAAGATTTATTATAGATGGATAGGATAGCCGCGGCTAATCCTTTTTACCTACTAGAAGTAGTCGTTCCTCAATCCCATTAATGGTTTCCTGTGCTATAATTTTCAATCAAATACATTGCATACTTTTTATAAACTGCAAAATTTTTATAATATTTCATGTTACCGTTCACAATTTCTTTTTTTTTAATTAAAACATATGTTTTTTATTTTACATTAAGTAAAAACAGATGTTTCTAATGATAAGTTAAAACATATGCTTTTTTCCACTAATAACAGTTTCTATTAATCTTTAAACAATTTAAAATATACATAAAAATATATTATTTCTTCACTTCCGCATGATCTTCATGTACGTTACATAAATATTACTTTTGTTTTTTATTGAGTGATAATAATAAATGTATTTAATTATTTTTAATAGCTAGACTGATTTATATAAAGCCTCAATTATAACAAATTAATTCTTCTAAAAAAAAAAAAAAGTGGTTTGCTTAAGACCACATAAAGTGAAAACATCAACAAGCCATAATTAATAATATAAAATATAATTTCTGTTCTATATTCACAAAGTAATAGCATTTACAATATATACAATTATAGTCGTGGTTAAATTAATCTGGTAATTCATTCTGCTTATTTGGTAATTTACACTTTGTTCCGAGTGATCTTCAGTTATATCATACTCTAAAAATGAAACAATGGTTTTATGATAACTATAATATCCGATGAATACTTCTGATTAATATCTAGCAAAAACTCAGTCAATTCTTGTTACATATTTGTTGTACTTCCATTTAGATCATTCGACATACCCAAATCTAATATTCTTTTCAAAAAATCAACTAAAGGCTTCATATGTCTTTTGAGAAACCAACATTTCATCAACATCTCCTCTCAAAATTGTTTTTTTTAAATTAATTTGGTTTGCTTTATTTATTTAGAAAAATAATAATCTGTCACGTGGACAATAATTATAGTGAAATATGAACACATTCTCATATATACAGAAAATTATTAGTAACTAGAAATTTTAGTCCAAATTTAAAAAAAAAAATCATTATTATGGGGAAAAATGTTTCCGTGAAAACTAAATAGAATTTCCATGAGAAATGCATGGGATACTTTAAAATTAATTTCAATTTAGTAAACAAAACATAGATAGCGCACAGAGTTGTCATGCTTTATTATTAACTTATTATAAAATTAATTTCTGCTGAAATTATTATAAGGTATTATTATTATAACGTTATCATAATCTTTTTACTACTTCTGTTTTAAGCAGATTGGAATGAAAGAGAATATGAGGAGGAATCCCTAAAAAAAGTAGGATAATAATTAGTTTATATATTTTCGGAAATCATAATGGAGTTCGATGTGTGTATTTTTTAAATTTCCTTATGAATTTATGGTTGTCACATTTTATATATTTTCAACAGAGTTTAAATGTAAGAAAAATAAGTCCTTATCAATAAGTGAAGTTCAAGTTATCATAAGTGGAGATATAATATATATATCATATTATTATTGAACAAATATAAAAGAAGGCAATAGTTATAAGCCGTACATAATAAGAGTTTACTGGAATGAATCCCTTCGTCTGTTTTTTTTTTTTTTTTTTTTTTTTGTAAGTTAGACCATCCATCAAGTTCTATCTACGTTTGGATAATAAGACAACGATTGTTTTCAATCTTTCTTCTTTTTCACTTATCCTCCAAGATACAAAAATAATCTCGTTCTACCTTCCGTTTACACTTCCCGCCCAACCCAGGTGTGTTTCAACGAGACGGCGCTCTTGGGGTTCCTGCGGACTCATTAGGATACGTCTCAGGAAGATAAAGAGGAAGGACAAGAAGATAGGAACGGGATGGTTCTTTTTAATTCCATGCCCCTCCTCCTCGATAACGGTGACTTTAATGAAGCCGAAAACCTTTTAAGAAATTACACTTCTCGTAGGCCAGCTGCGCCACACCGGCTCTCTTATTATCTTAACGTTGTCGTTGTGGCGTTATGTCTTCAAGATATCACTCCTTTGGAAGAAAAAGAAAATTAATAACAGCATTATGATAACAAAAAAAAATCTGGTACGGTGCATCACCCAACTTTCATCTCACATGAGAAATTAATATTTTAAAAAGATAAAAAAACGTTAAGAATGCTGCTTCAATTATATAGAGATAAATCTTTCTTAACTGTTATTTTAAAATTATGAGAAATTGTAATTTAGAATGGTTTATTAGTCCTGCCGACTTTTCGTGGCATGTGAGTCACCATCAGAGCTAAAAATTAAAAAAAAATATATATATATCGAAAAGATATGATATAGCCAAGATAAAGAATGTATACATAAGATAACAGTAATATAAACAAGTCAAGAAAATAATGAATAAATAAATGGGTGTATAAATATTACAAATGAATTAACTGAATGAATAGTAGACACAAATAAATAAGAAGTATCTATTGAGAACAATTGAAGTCAGTTTTTTCAGCCATAAGTAGTTATTGGAATATGATAAGCAATTGGCCCTTTCTTGTTGCAAATACAATTGCCTGCAAAATTTCCCCACATCGAATACGTGAAGCCAGTCAGGCTACTGGAGGCAACTGATACCGTAGAAGTGATGACCCTAAAGTTTGATTCATGGAAGGTCTGTTATAGGAAAAGGAATATAGGTTATTGTGTGTCTACTGATTTTATACTGCCATAAACTATGGATCTAGGTCGATTTTTAGCTGTAGTGAAACCGAATCTTAGAATTACTTCTTGATGGTCTGTTATAAACAGACGATAATATATATGTGTATTTACACATTATTATAATATTAATATCATATGTGTACATGTGTACACATATACATATTACATTTACCTTTAAACTACTAAAAATTATACTTCAATTCGCAGAAGAGTTAAATTAATAATGAAACAGTTTAAAATAATATATGAAAAAAAAACATTCAATAAGTTATTTATTATTCCATTACCTGACGAATATTGTACATTAACTAATAAGGCGTACCGTAAATTGAAGACATTTTTACCATGTAGTTAGTAAATAAATTGAAAAAATACTACAAGATTCCAGACTTGAAAAATATATAGCCGACATAAATCCCAGGCCTATCAGTGAAGGAGTTGCGAGTTGTTTTTTAAAGTCTACTCGCTAAAGTATTAGCGAAATGGATCCCTGCATTATCCCTTCAAGCCCAACTTTATCAGACGTGTTCCGAATCCTCTTTAGCAACTGATTTAAAGTCAGCTCAGTTTAAAAAATGGTTCTTACTCATCCCCGCGACGTGCCCTGCTTTGTAACTAAGTCTCAGTTCTCTTTACTAGTGTTTGTTTTATCTATTAAATTTGCTTCATTAATAATTACATAACTATTTATGTATATGTAATGTATTTTTATAATAAGACGCTCCGAACTGCCAATTAACTATATAAAACTCATTTACTGGATCATTATAAAGCCTATTTAGACATATGGAGTATAGCTTTGGGGCTCCATAAAATTCTATTTAGTTTCCATGGAAACATTTTTCCCCATTAATCCCCCCCCCCCCAGGCGTTACTTCAGCACTTTTGAGAAGTGAAAACAGTTTTAGGACCGCTCAGCACTTTATTAAAATCAAAACCCTCTCGAATGCTTACAATCCGAAATCTTTCACAAAATCCTCGATTACTTTTTCACAAATAAAATTATCCATAATGATCTTAACGTTCCATATGCTGCCGATTCCAGATACCTGTCCTTCCATAGTTAATCTCAAACCCATCCAAGTCCACTAAACATCTAAAAAGAAGATGTTGCCTCGAGACCTTTTAATATATAACTATAATTGAAGTACTACCGATGCGTGGTTTCCCTTCGTATATTTACGTACCATGTACAAATTCACATTTACATGTTGTATTTTATTCAATAAAGTTGAAGAAATGTATATAAATAAAAGCAAATTAAATGCTAACTATTGCTATAAACCTGATGTTGATAATATTTTCAAGCCTTCACCGGGATAAAAGAAACTCAAGTTTAATCTCTCTGCATCATGTTAAATTTTTAACAAATTTAATTTGGACATAATCAGATCGAACTTTTCTTTAGACCAGAAATAAATCCATCTTGCTTCATTATTATATAAACAGGATATAATTAGTAATGGACGTAGTGTTGTCCAAAATCAGTCTTGGACTTGCACTTTGCAACACCAAGACCAAGAAAAGGACTAAAAAATCGATTTTTTTAATAAAAATTAAAGCGAAATAGTTAATAATACTCGACAATCTTAGTTAGTATGTGTAAATCATTAGCATGACCAATATACTTTTACATTTAACTCCTCTAATTTTTCATTCAGGCTTAGTTAGGTTTGCTCTATCTAATAAAATACAGTAATATCTCTACAGTAATAAGCTAATAAGTAATTGCAAGACTCTTGCGCAAGACCAATTCTGAGTTTGGAGGTTAGGACTCGTCTCGGTCTCTCATTTGGACAACACTGCTAATGTTTTGTTTAGGATAGCAAGAGAGAAGTTTTGTCTCTTCATCTGATGCATTCTCTGGAATTGCAATAAATTGAAATTACGATAATGAATAAAGTTCACGAACCCGCAAAAGTATACTGGATCTTATAGATTCTCTCAGATAAAACTTATCGAGTTGCGTTGAAAGCTCAAATATCGCCTATAGTTAAAGTTATTTTGCGAAGCGATTGATGGTGAAGAAACTGAATTATCTGCGCGAGGTCGAGGTTGTCGCTGATTGCGCATTATTTTGCAACGCGCCACAGTGGTCCATTATCATAATCATAATTTTCGATGAGCATTAGGACAAATGGCACGTTGATGGTCGTCACTTAACAGGGTCCGGGGTCGGTCGATCGTCATTATCTCCAGCGTCACAATCGATACCAGCATGTTATTAGTTTCAATTTTATTACATCTAATTATTTACTCTGTTTTATTCCTTCTCCAATATTATCTCGTCGTAACTGAAAGAATAGAAAACCTGCATAAGAGAAAAAGGCTGATGAAGCTCAAATATTAAAAGTCAAATTGTATTAAATTATAATCAGCGCAAAAACAATTGGTGTTCTTAGAACCATTTAACCGTTACCTGAACAACGGAACGCAATAGACGGATTTATTAAATAAAAAAATTTCTACTTCGTAATAAATTTTTATTTAATGAAATATAAGTTTAAGTTTGTGAACTGTAGTCCTTGTTAAAGGAAACAGCTGTTAAAATGATAAAGCTTGGCAGGCTTCTATGTGCGGGTCATGTGACCAGGATGGATGTACAGGAAATTCCAAGGAAACTCCTCGATGAAGAGCTACATGCAAAATGAGCAAGAGGCCGCCCAAAATTACGATGGGCTGATCGGGGGGTGTGTAAATGAAGGTTCGAGGAACCTGATCGGTGTTCGAAGCTGGAGGACAGCAGAACTTGACCGAATTAACTAGCGAAAGCTGATTGAGGAGGTCGGGACCCAGTGATTGTTTGTAATAATTGATGATGATGAAGTCAAGGAATATATATGTGTGTGTATTCCCATAAAAATAAATCTATTAAGGAATTGTATTTGGGTACGGCAAAATTCAGAGGGAGAGAGAGAGCAGAGAAATACAACATTTCACGGATGGTCAACTCTGTTGAGTTGCTAAATAACAGCTATCTACTCATCAATCAATAGATAATATAAAAAAAATATAAGAAAGAGTTTGGTCGGATCATTGGAATACATATCAGATATACCAAGAACAGTTTAAAGAATCAAATAAGTGAAGGCCTAGACCAATATACAAGTATGTGGTGATGGAGGATTCCTAACGAGTATAAAATAATTGTTTCTGTCATTAAGAGAGAATCTTCTCTTGTTTTCGAAATATATCCCTTTAACTAAGTATTCTCTCTCGCCGAATTCAACTCTGTACTTTTCCTTCAGGTAAGGTATGCATTTCGGATAAATTTCCTCTTTCTCTACCTGTACCTTGAAGTCCTGATTCTGATCGATGGTTTCGAATCTGATCGTGGGATTCACTATAAGTGGTTCGTTTCCAGTCGCATTGAACGCCAAAGTGTCAATGGACCTTCTTGAACCATCTGTATTCAGGCCTTAAACTT
This sequence comes from Nezara viridula, assembly GCA_928085145.1. Lineage (NCBI taxonomy): Eukaryota > Metazoa > Arthropoda > Insecta > Hemiptera > Pentatomidae > Nezara > Nezara viridula. The sequence continues at coordinate 146,051,065 of OV725080.1, read as the reverse complement.
CGAGAAACATTTATAGTTCTTAATTTCATGGAATTGGGGTATACGACGATTTATACTACTTAAGCAAAAGTGTATCAGATGGAAAACTTCATGCTGAAAATAATGCTATTTGAATGTAGTAGCTATTGGAAATGGAAAAGACAATAAAAGAAATCCTTCAGAATGACTAAAAAGAAATGGAAATACTATTTTAATATTTTAAAAAGTTTAATTTTACCACAGAATATAAAATTGAGATAATACACCAATGATCCTTAAGATATAGACAAAATAAATTTTGTCGGCTAAATTAGGTCCAATTAACTTTTATGTAATTTGTTTATTAATTTAATGTAATTTATAAAGTTGCAGCATTTGTTTGTTTGCACAAATTGCAGACTGTATCCAGCTTAATTGAAAAATTATTTTTGCGCCAGATGGGCTATTGATTGGATTAAACTTTAGTTAGACTATATGCCATCATGCTACTACTTATACGAATGGGATCAATGAAGAAATCTGGAATCTACAAAAAGAATAAAGAAAAGAGAAAGACACAATGAAGGCGTAAAATTCAGATAACTGTATATTATTGATAAACATTAGCAATTAATAAGCAATTTAATTACTACCATTATACTTTTCCCATTGTAACGTCATAAATATATTTCGTGAAAACCCTATCTTATACAATAAGGATGATAATAGAAACATTCTTGAAATAAGTACAAATAGATATATCCATATTTATGTATATATGATCTATCTACGTAAGATAAATTGAATATTATAGATAGCATAACATATTCATTTAAAACAATTATTTACTACATATTTCCCTTGGCCATCTAATCTGTTAAATTTATGAGTTTTACGTCAATCTCCATTATCTATTATCTTCTACGACTGTATAATTTAGATATTAATTTTTTTTAACCTTTTGCTTTTAAACGGTATTACATGTCCACAATATTATTGTGTTTGAAAATAAGGCCTTTCGGTTTCCAGGGTGTAATAAAACTCAATGTATTATAGACATAAAATTTGTTTTAATCGACAATATATTGAACATTATTTAATATGACTTTTTCCCATCTTTCCACTAAATGCATAATGCCATGTTCATGGAATGTTAGGAGTTTATTGTTAAAAAACTTATCCAAGTGGTTTTTGATCTCCTCTTCTTTTTGAAATTTCTTTCCATACATGGAGTTCTGCAGAGACCGGAATAAATGGTAGCCCCTTGGAGCTAGGTCTGGTGAACAGGTAGGAATGACAAATGGTCCCATCCAAGGCTCAAAAATTTATTGCGAGTGACCAATGAGGTGTGGGGTCTAGCGTTGTCTTGGTGGAACACAACACCCTTCCGATTTGCCAGTTCTGGACGTTTATTTCTAATTGATTGATCCAATCTGGCGTTTTGCCAAGTTGACTTCGGTTAGAGAGGGAGGGGCCCAAACATTAAGCCTGGAAACATAGTCGATCTTTTGCAAATGGTTTTCTACGCTTGTGTGCGACATATTTAGGGCCTTAGCAATCTTTCGCAGTGATTGGATGGGATTTTGATCTACAATGGCTTTAATATTGCTCGTTTCAATTTCACGAATGAAATTTGACAAACCAATTTTCACAGATGTGTTCGGTTAAGGCATCATCCCCATAAACACTGCAAATGTTGTTTCTATGAGCTTCTGCAGCACGCTTACCTTTTTTTAAAATAATACAAGAAAATATGAATATAATGAATGATATTTTTGTCCGTATTCACAGTTCAATAGCAAACACAATATTAAGCTAGTTTCAACAAGAGCTAATAGATATAGTTTTCGACATATTACAAACAGAATAAGCAATCCACTTTAGGAATTAATTCATCAGATAAGAAGTGCATCATAGTGACATAAAAATAAACAGAAAAACCGAAAGGAGTTGTTTGCCAAACCAATATTTATATTTCTAGATATTTATTTATTTACTGCTTTTTTTATCCTTCAATTAATCGCAGAATGTTTTTCGTAGTTGATATAAATTCATTTTAAATTAACAATCAACAATCAGAGAATTTAATCATTTCAAGCAAACAAAATCGTACATACTTCAGAGGAAGGCTATTTTGAAAAGTTGACATTTGAGTTCTGTCGTGCAATAATTTTGTGGTGTTAGTTTAATTAATTTATTTTGTCCTGCACAATCTCTTAAAAGTCTGATATTCAAGATTTTTTTTATTCTGAGCGATCAACTAATTATTTAACCTACTGCATGAAAACAAAACTTCCCTACGTTCGATAGTTTTCGGTTAGTTTCGGTGTTGGTTAGTTTTTACTCGCTAACATTACTATAATGTTATGTTATTTGCCTGTTTGAAGACGAACTTCGTTACGAACTGCAGGTAATTGGACAGAGCGCTTTAGGTGTAAAGTGGATGGTGCAAGTTAGATTGGCAGGCCTCGGTTCCATTTTAGTTATCGAGTTGATCGGCTAAGTTTCGAATTAGTGGAACAGCTGGCGGTCTTACTCTGCTCTCTATCAATTCTCATTAGTTAGAGAATGTATGAGGCTGGAATCAAACCTCGTACCCTCTACCAAATTCATTTATTCAATCATTCATTCAAGCCCGTGGTACAGATCCCTATTTGTCAAATTATTAATATACGTCTGAAACTTCGTAATTAGCTTCATCTCATCATAACCTACAACTATTTTATTTACGAAAACTTTTGAAATTGGGGCGTTTTCAATCTTAAGGTCGGCAAACTTTGTCTGTTTAATTAGATGCTAAAAACTCGCAAATGCTCATTTTTTTACCCACTTGGGTCGTAAGATGTTTTGATCACAATATTTAGAAAAAGTGTGGCCTACAAAAATATTGGGCCTTTTTACCTATATACCCACATTATTTTGACATTTTGGGAGTGCAGATCACGCCAAACGGCTCAATATTTTTGAAGGCCACTATTTTTTCTCAATTTTTGGGCCTAAATTATATTATGATTCAAGTGGAAAGCAAATGGGCATTTACGAGTTTTTGGTGCCTAACCAAATAAAGTTTTCTGATCTCCAGATCTAAAACGCTCCAATTCCGATAATTTTAGTAAATAAAATAGTTGTAAGTTATGATGAGATGAAGCTATTAACGAAATTTTATTAATTAGATTAGAAAGAGAGAGGAAAGAATATGAGGAGTGGGAAAAATGTATAAGTGGAGAAAAGGAAGAGAAAGGGTATGGAATGATAATAAATGAATGAAAGAAATAGTAAAAATAAAGAAAAGAAAAACAAAAAATAATACATATATATATTAAAAAAATATTGTATACTATGCTCATACATATTTTTAATCCTATATAATTGTATATCATTTTTAAAAATTGTCTGTAGTGATTAATAAGTATGCTGTGTTGTTAGCAACCCTATGTAATTGGGCAGCCCCATTTTATGATAATAAAGTGATTCTCTCTCTCGATTTTCAGTTGTTTATCTTTTTTTCTTAGTTGATTATTAAGATTCGTTATTGAAAATAAGAAACCAATGCTTGTATTCATTTACCCAATTTGACAAAAACGTGATTAGCTAATAAATCTTAAGTTTTGATATTTATTAAATGTATTAATAAGTTATTTAAATCAATTATAAATCTATTTTCTATCTAAAGAGAGGATATAACACGACCTTCACTCTAGTTATGACACAATGTTTATCTTAACTAAAAAAAATAAAACTTATCTCATTCCTTGGGCTATATTTTACTTATTCTTGCGTAAGCGTAATGTGCCTGCTCGATGTCGAAAAAACCTTAGAAACTTGCTTTGCATGTCTGAGTTCAGAAAAAAAATTTGCTCTTAAAGTTATAATAACTTATATGAAGAAATTCATAATGGTCTTGTTCAATTTTAAATAAGGTTTTTATAGGTAAGCCAATTCGTAAAGGAGTGGATACCATGTAATCGTCTCATCTAATGAAAATTCTTCGATCGTTCCCTTTGTAGTTCGTCATAAAAACTTCCTACAAAAACTCTGTATTTTCAGAAAAGAGATGATCCAGGGTCAAGGTCATAAGAAATAAATAAATAAAATAAAGTACTTAAAATAGTGGAAACTACAAACAAGATACAAAGGCTATAGAAAACTGTGGCAGTTACAAGATACTTCTATAAAAAAAAAAATAGAAAATTATAAAACAGTGTGAATAGAAAGTTTTGACAACACTAAAATATAAGCAGAGTAAATAAAGCATTAAAACATTGAAATATAAAACCATGTATAGAGAAAATAAAATTGATACTGTTTGTAACAAAAATACGGTCTGTATTTATAGAAACCTTTGGTAGACTGTTTATGAAGTTATATTCTTTTATTCTGATAAAATCACAATGATTTCGCAAATGAGGTAGAATAATAGTTCTTAAAAAAGAAAAAGATGGAAAACGAGAAAAATAAAGAACCATATAAGATTAAAAGGACTATAAAAAAGATGATAATTAACTTTTATTTTAAATGAGGCCATTAGTATTCCATTGTAAGGAGGGATTATATTTAAAAGAGGAAAATATAAATAGAAAGAACAAGAAGTTATATACGACCTTTTTTTCTAGAGGAGAGAGAAACACTTCATTTTCATATAAAATATAAAAGCTTGCTGTCCAATTATATTGGGTTGCTATGCACATAGCATACTAGTTAATCCATAGGACAGTAAATAAACTTATATATAAATATACAGAAGTGGTTAGTTTATATGAGTATAATAAATATATATATATTTTTTCCTTGCATTGTTCATGCTCTTATATAAAAGAGAAAAATCTACAGGAGAAAGGCATTTAGTAATAAAATGCTAAAGTTTCGAGTGGAGTGAACTTTATAAATAAATCAAATAAAAACACTTCAAATCATATATTAAACCGCTTATTAATTTCAAGGATAAAACACGAAAATCAATTTTTTTTTAGTACTTTATAATTGGTAATTGGTTGACTGCCGTGGATAATGAAGAGAAGAATAGTTGGGGTGCTCAGTCAAAAAGGAAGGCAAAAGTAAACGATAATATTTATTTTTTACATATGCCGACGTTTCAACCTGAAGTTCAGGCCTTCATCAGGGCTGTCTCCTTAAGTGTTGCAGGGAGAAATTTAGTATTTTATATTTTATATTCCGGGATTATATGTAATGTTGCCCAAATGCGAGACCAAGACTAGACTTAGTCTTGTGAGCTCAATATTGGTCTTGGTCTTGCGGTTACCTGTTGGCTTATTATTATAGAGATATTACAGTAATTTTTAGATAGGGGAAACCTAAATAAGCCCGAATTAAAAATTGGAAGAGTAAAATGCAAAAGTATATTAGTTATACCAATTCTATACATATAGTAAGTAAAATTGTCAGGTATTAGTAACTATTTTGCCTTAACTTTAATTTTTAAAAAACATTTTTTTTACCACTCTTAATCTTGGTATTTCGCGCCTGGAAAAGCTCTTAAACACAAATTTTCATATCAACCGAAAATAAAATTGTTTTGCCTCAAATTTCAGTATAGTTGGAGTACAATGTTTAAAAAAAAAACAATTTTACCGACCGAAGGATTAAAATAGGTTCAAACTTTTTTTTTTGAAAAAGTAACGATGAATTCAGAATTTTTTGCGAATAACTCAAAAGTACACAAATGACACTGCACTGTGTTGTATTTTAAGTATACATAAAAGTGTATGTAGAAATGTTTGTTGAAATACAAATCTGGAAACAAGCAAATTCATACAGGTTTTTCTCAAATTTTCAATAATGATAATGATCGAATTACGACCAATTTTTAACATTTTATTACCATAATAAATAATTTACTTATAATATATTTACTCACTTAATTAGTATCATCTTTTTTACTAACTATTTTATATTTTTCCCCATGTTTTCTACAAAAGAAAAAGATAAAATAAGTTCAAGATCATTTCTATTTTATTTAAAATGTTAAATTATTAAAAATAAACAACGGTATATTTTTAGCTAAACTTGAAATATAGTTTAGATAGTTCTTGAAAAGTGACCACTAATAGAATAGTTATCATATCTAATATCGAACTAAACATTTTTCTATGTTAAAACTAAACTTGGAAAAAGGGTTAAGTTATGATTCACAGAAAAAGTTACGAAGAACTTCGCTTTGAAAATATAATTAATGAATATTTATAGATAAATTTAATGGATATTCGAGATTTTAAAACGTTTTAATTACTTTTTTTTGTACTCATTTTTTCTCTAAATTCAAATAAAATATGTCAAACATTCTATATCAGAATAATCTTATTTATTAACTTTACTAAATATTTTTATGATATCCGGGCGAGGGAGAGGGGGGGGTATTTTAGAAAGCACTTGAAGAGAAGTGATTGTCAGAAAAAAAAATGTCAGTTTACTGTCAAATTTGAGCCAGTCATACTGACATTACGAGAAGCCTGGTGGAGAAAGCTTGGCGGTAAGTCAAGCTCTCATCAAAAATTTACAACAAGCTGTCAAGTTCAAAGCCCGCCTGCCGCGCCCTCTAGTTGAAACATCATCCTCACAAAAAGTAGACTTCACCGCTGGGCTCTCGTTCCGTAGCATCATGTTATCATAAAAGGGAATAATAAATGAATATATTATATATTAACATGAATATATCAGACAATAAATACTATATCAACTTACAAAATAAATACAATTGAGGTATTTTACCAGAAAAAAAAGTACGAGTAAGTGAAAACATGGCGGTATTAATTACATGATTTTTTTTATCAACATTATTTTCCCACACAAATCTGACAACCAAGGATTTTGATGTCGAGATGTGGAAAGATTGGAATGGGGAATGAGAGAAAGTGCCCAGCGGCGTCCTTCCTGTCTTGATTTTATTATCTATAGTTATTGGAGGAGATCCCTCATCCAGCTTCTTTTCAGCATCCTACGGATGCTATCGGGCATGTTAGTTGTGGCCATTGTGAAATCTTCTGTATTATGTTCGTATGTGGTCGTTAGCTGTTGGCATCTGTAAGTCTTTATGTAAAGTAATGTTACTGACGTACCAGCGAGCCTTGGTGGTAATCCTGAAAGTTTTAGATTGAAAAGTCTGTAGGTTACGTATGTAAGTCTTTTTAGCTGTCCTGTACATCAGTGAAACGTAAATCCAAATGGACTTAAGTAGGTAAGTTTTAATTTCGAATGTCTTGAAAGGGGTGAATATAATAGTCAGAGTGAGTGTTAGGTTTAGAGTTTTTGTTTTGTTCTTGATATGTGGACCACATGTCATTCTTCTGTCCAAGATATTGAACTTCGCCTGTCTGAGGAATTTGGATATTGTCAAGATCCAGGGAAAGTTTCACGTCAAAGAGTAAAAGTGATATGTAGTGATTTATCTTGGTTGAGTCGAATTTTCGAGAGTTTGTACCAGTCGTGGAATTTGTTTAGGTGTATTGTAGAGTAAGATGAAATATAACTCTCTTTTTTTGTTCTATATATACAGAGTACAACATAACATTTACTATATATATAATTATTATTGTGTATAAATATTTCTACATTCGTATACAATGAGATGTCAATCAGTATAAGACGATTATGCAGTCTTGGTACTTTTTGTTATAAAGAAACTTCTTTAAAGGGAGTCAGTAATTAACCGAAACACTATCGAATGCAAATAGAAAATCGAATAGAAATAGAAACACTTATACTTATTTTTATGGCCTATAAAAAGAAAATATCTATATTGACTTCTGCAAATTGGTTTCAGAATTATTCATGGTGTTTAAATTTTGAAAAGTTCAAAAAATTTGTTATTAATTTCTTTTTTTCTTTCCGACACTTTAACTAGGCATCATGTAAAATAAAATTTTAAATTATATCTTATTACAAAGCGGACGAAATGCTTAAAATTTTGCTCGCTTACAGTATGCTGGTCCGATTTTTATTTTCTGAGATATTTTAAGCCAAATACCAAAATTAGTCGACTTTATCCGAATGAGCGTTATATAATCGAGTGTGACGGCACATTTAATACCCAAAAAATAAAGTGCGCTTAAAGAAGTTTTCACTCCAAAAAAGTTAGGTTTATTTTTCATCCGCACTATTTACAAAATACAACAATATAACTGTTTATTCTTAAACAGTTATAAAAATATAACTGTTATACAACTAAATAATAATGAAATACTTTCACCAAGAGCAAAATCGAATTAGTCCTTGATCTTTTAAAAGTTGTCTCGCCGCGGATTGGAAAATTAGTAAATCAAATCTCCTTGAAGTTGTAGTTTTACAATATATTAACAATATGATTATAAAATTAATTAATACTAAAGCCAGTAGTGGATCAAGATCAATGGGCGTCCTAAGCGGTAAAAATTTTGGTGTCTCCAAAAATCAAAGGCAAATAATCAAAGCACTCAAATTAGAGGTCATAAATTCAATATTTTACTTTAGACTTGTTTGAATAATTTATTGACGCTTTAAAAAAAAAATTCGGCGTTTTCCGATATTCTTAGTAAGAATATTTTAATATATCAGGCCTATTTTGGAGTCATTTCTTATCCGGTGCCCATCTCAACCGCTTCCAAGAATATAAAATAAACTAATTATATACACAAAATTTTTATAAATTAAGAAACGAAAATTCATATTCCAACAGAGATTTTGTTAAAAAAAGGTTAGATGTTAAGTTTCATAAGCCTTAAATCCTAATCAAGGATTTTATTTATACTAAACTAATTATAATTGAAACTGTCTGTATATTTTAAATGTTTAAACACCTAACAAGTTTTAATTCTAAATTTAAATCGTTCATTTAGATGATAACAGAAACTTTGGGAACTTGAATCGCTTTAATGAATTTCAAACTTCAATTTTTTCCTACCGACAATATCAGGTTTACTCTGAGAGTATACTCGTACCACTGCATATATAACGTAAATCAGCACATCATTCTGATAGCTAAGTAATTATATTATATTATTATAGTTGTAAAGCTAAGTAATTATATTATATTATTATAGTAGTAAAGCTAAGTATCCTGATAGTAATCGTAACATGACTTCAAGATCCTGTTTTCTTTTTCCACTGGCGAATTTACACACAGGCAGAACACTTGCCTGTATGGAGTTTAAAACTTTAAAAAAAAAAATGTATTATTCTTGACTAATGAAATGATTGTTTTTCTCTCTTTCTAGGCTCTACCATAAATAAAGATGGTAGAGCTCGTAATCATATGAATCCTACTCAACTCCGAGCTTAAAATAATTTATTTTATTTTATTAAAATATTTATGGAGATGATAACATTATGAAATATTTAAAAATGTTAAAAAAATAATTCATAGAGGAGAAAGTACTTACTACTTGCTCGACTTTTCAAAAGCATTATGAATTTTTGAAGTGAAAACTTCTGTAAGTCCGTTTTGTACTTTTTGTGTGGAGAGTAGATTAGATTGAGACGTCTCTCCGATGAGTAAGGCTCGGGTAAAGTCGGCTGGAGTCGATTAATTGAAGTGTTTCTGCTTATGGATTAAAATATCTAAAAAATTAAAAAATCGAAACTGTATTTTGATAATGAAGGAAATGTTCATCATTTCGTCCTCTTTGTAATGAGCTGCAATTCAAAATTGTATCTTTAAGATTTGATATGATTTTAAAATAATAATAAACGAGATTCGAAAATGGTGTTCTTTCTTTCCATTTAATATTGAGACTATTCTAACTTTACCTAAGGGAATTGTGACAGTGTGACAGTGCTATGACCTGTGCAATATGACCCGGCTTCTATGACTGTTGCCCTGGGAGGCCTTAAATTCAATAGCCTAATTCAAATGCAAATCGACTCATAGAGTAACCTCCGTTGAGCTCACGCCCGCTTCTTAAACTCTTATCTCGTATAAATATTTGCATTATAATATAATCCCGCTATAATATAACCAATGTTCAATTCTAATGTCTATCTTACAATGTCAAAAATTATTTCTTTGTATCTTATTTGTAAGTCGAATCAGTTACATTCAAAATTATTGTAAAATTGAAGTATCCTGTAAAAATAGAGGCCCATAATCAGAATTTTCGCTAACATTTATTATTAAATAATCATGATAAAGACAAAAGTTTGTCGTATAAATAATATGTATTAACTTCTTAATTATGTAGTTATATTCTTAATTCAATCACAATAATGCTTATTCATCCCTCTTTTCCCAGTCCGCTGGTGTTCCTCAAGGTAGTATCCTTGGTCCTATCCTTTACACAGTTTATACAGCTGACATCCCAACCCATCCTAACACTGTTATTACCACGTATGCCGATGATACATGTGTCCTATCCGTTAATAATGACCCAACCATTGCATCCCAAACTCTTCAATCGCACATCACAAGCCTTGAAGAATGGTGTAAAAACTGGAGGATTAAAATAAATTCTAATAAATCCCATCAAATCACCTTTACCCTTCGACGTAAACCTATGACCTCATGTCCCACAGTATCCTTTAATAATACCCCACTTATCCCTGTTGAACAAATCCGATACCTTGGACTTCACTTGGACAAACGTCTAACTTGGAATCCTCATACCAGACTGAAACGACAAGAAACCGCTCGACGTTTCCGACTACTCCAACACTTACTAGACAAACGGTCTAAGCTTCCAGTAAATTACAAAAGACTTATATACATGAGTACAATAAGACCTATTTGGACTTACGGAGTTGAGCTTTGGGGCTCCACTAAGCCATCGAATTCCTCTCGTATCCAATCCTTACAATCCAAAATCCTTCGGAAAATCCTCAATGCTCCTTACTTTGTCACCAATAAAATAATCCATAATGACCTTAATGTTCCTTATGTTTCCGATGTGGCCCAATCCAGATACCAATCTTTCCATAATAAACTTCAGAACCATCCGAATCCTCTCGTCTCTAACCTTGCTTCCTCTTCTATTCCTGATAACCCTCCGAGGCGTCTGAAAAGAAGATGGCCTCGAGATCTCTTATTGTAAATACATTTTGTTTTTAGAGTGCTACCAGTGGGTAGTTTCTCAACAAGTCATTTCATGTTTTTATTTTCTGTTATCAAATTTACTTAATGTATTTAATTTTTTAATACAGTTGTAAATATCATGTATAAATAAATAAATAAAATTTAAAAAAATATTCTTAATATGTATAAAAGGAGAGAAACGTTTTTAAAAAACAAACGTTCATGTCTAGCGTAATGTTAGGTCTTAAGAGAAGCTTTCAATTATCTATATATTTTTTTTTACTGTTCTCATAAATGAAAAATAAGATTTCGACTCATTAGAATTCAATCTAAAAATAAAATTCCATTTTTTGATTTATACTCTTTGGGTCTTATATGTCAGGATTAGAAATAATTTTTATGGAAATAACAGGGTTTTGCGGAACGCCTCAACATGAGGAACCGTGATACCATGAATGAAGTGGCTGGGCACCTCTGATGAATTAAATATATCGCAAACCGGAGTTACTTTGTGACTAAGGGATGGCAATTCCCATAAAATATAAAATATATTTTTTTTTATTTTATTGAAATTTACAACTATTACATGGAAAATACAATAAGTAAATGTTACATTGGTAACATGACATGTACAAAATGAAGAGAAACTACCCATTGGTAGAACTCAAATTAAAGTTTTATATTAGAAGGTCCCGAGGCCATCTTCTTTTCAGACGCCTCAGAGGGTTATCAGGAATCGAGGAGGAAGCAAGGTTTGAAACGAGAGGATTAGGATGGTTCTGCAGTTTGTTATCGAAGGATAGGTATCTGGATTGGGCCAAATCGGAAATATATGGAACATTAAGGTCTTTATGGATGATTTTATTTGTCACAAAGTAAGGAGCGTTCAGGATTTTACGAAGGATTTTGGATTGTAAGGATTGGATACGAGAGGAATTCGATGGTTTAGTGGAGCCCCAAAGCTCAATTCCGTAAGTCCAAATAGGTCTTATTATTGTCATATATATGAGTCGTTTGTAATTGATTGAAAGCTTAGAGCGTTTGTCTAGTAAGTGCTGCAGTAGTCGAAAACGTCGGGCGGTTCTAGTCGTTTCGGTCTGGTATGGGGGTTCCAAGTGAGTCGTTTGTCAAGGTGGAGTCCTAAGTATCAGATTTGTTCGACAGGAATAAGAGGGCTATTGTTGAAGGATACTGTAGGACAGGAGGTCATAGTTTTACGGCGAAGAGTGAAGGTAATTTGATGGGATTTATTGGAATTTATTTTAATCCTCCACATTTTATTTTAAAATTAAATTTGTAAGAAATGATATAGTTACATTACTAATCTTATTATTATTTGCATTATACCAATTTTTTTCACTATCTTAATGTTTCAATTAATGCTTTTAAAAATAAACAATCTGCCGCCTATAATGTTTTTCCATCTTACTATAAACAGACCCCCAAAGAAGTGAATGACATATTTTCTGCAGAATTAAATACCGGACAGTTATCATTATTAACATTAATTTCTATCCTTGATATATACGGATTTATTAATATTATAATGTATGATAATATTTTACTTATTTTTTGTTTTTCAATAATATTTACTTAGCCAACGCATTTTGTTTACGAAGATCAGTTTTTTTACTTCAGAGGTAAACATAGTATCTTAGCAATAACAAATGTTTATATATGATCAACACATTTCTACAAGTTTCTTTCAAAGTGTGTGTTAGAGGTTTTTGCTAGTAAAAAATATATTTTCTTTGTCAGTCAAAACCCATCTTCCTCTTAGGTATCAACGTCCTCCTTACCGTGAGTTTTTGATTTTACTTCATACAATAACTTTTTTTTTTTTAAATTAAATACTAAAAACTAGGATAAATTCAGTTTTCGAAATATAGAAGATGTCAATTTTAATCTTACACTGTTTTTTTTAAAAGATAAAATCTGTGTCATATATTTTTTTAATAAAAAATATTTTACTTAGAAAGAGTAATATTTAGTAACTTCCTCATAATTAATCTAAATCATCTTAAAAGTGCAATAATTTATTATTTTTTATATCAGTACTAAACTGCATACTTTATCATTCGTCAATTGTTAATGTGTCAAGACTTTTCTCATTTGGAAAAGCTAATGGGAAAAAAAATACATTATACATATTACTATTCTAATTATTTTCTCACTATTACATATTCCAATCTTCACATTTATTCACTTCTTTGTATTTATTTTATAGTTGATAACGAACTATTTTTCATATAATTTTTACATTTTTTTTTTTACTTCAATGACTTCAATCCTCAACCGATGTATCTTATTATCAGAATCTATAGTTAACAATTTCTCCACTACTAATGTGAAAAAACTTGAAATTAAAAAAAAATTAAGAATTATGGTGCTGCTTAGCACTTTTCGACTTTTACGAATGAACTTAAAAAAAAAAAAAAAGGCGAACTCAGAACCTCATTCTATGAAGTCGGTTAAAAATTTAAGAACTTAATATTCTTGGTTAATTGAATAAAAAAAACCAGCGATTTAATATTAATAAAATTTTAATTCTGGTTGTTAACTATTTATATATACCAATATATATATATTTAGCCATGCCTTATTTCCGAGATCTCATCTACATCACTTAAGGAATTACTATGATTTTATTTACATTTTTTTATTCATTTCAATCAGAGAACATTATAAATTTTACTAAAGATTAGGTGTGGCATAAGAAGCCTGGTATTTAGCTGTACAACTAAAATTTTGATATGCTCAATAATATATAATATATATAAAATAATAAATTATTTTAATAAATATTTGATCTGAACTGATGGAGGAATATATTTAAATTTAAATCCCGCCTGAAGTTATAAAGGATTTTCCTTGACACAGAAAGATTTTATTACTTTACTATCCATTGCGATAAATTTGCTTAATGTCGAGAAAAAAAAATCCTTCAGCAGTAAATCCTTTTTTTTTTTTTTTTTTTTTTTTTTTTATTGGCTCTCGTTTTATTTCAATGAGAGTCATCTTGAAATAAAACTGTTTAATTGATTTCCATCTCGTCTTGTATTTCATTTCGTGATCATTTTTTTTTTCCTGAATACTATGCTTAATTTTATCTAGTAAATAACTATTTAATCTCAAGGTCTTATTTTTTTCGGCTAACGTTTTTAGTTTTTAGTTTACAATTTGTTTTCACTTTTGTCTATTAGTGCATATATTTTTTTGATCTCCTGGAAGATATCTGGTCTTTTAATCTCCTTATAGGTAATAATTATAGTAAACCTTGAAGAAAACTAATCATTAAAACTGAAGGTGTTCGAATAACTAATAACAGAGGTATTTATATTCAGTGACTTTTCAGAATTATGAAACAGGAAATAATCAAATTCTCCACTCAAATAAAACGATTGTAAAGTGTGTTATTCTCAGTAAGATTCATAACCACGACTACTAACTAATATTTTAATTTTAAGGGTTATTTTTTTTTTTATTTTTTTTTTTTTTTGTGGATTCTGTATTGTTGGACTCCCTTCACAGCGACAATATTTCTCATTTAGTTATAACTGAATGCCACGTTTATAATGTACGGACACTAGTTAATCGTTTTTTTTTCAGAGTTTTTTAATTTAAAATTTCAAAATATATTCTAGAATAGAGAAGGGACTCAACTATCCCCAAATTGCCTTCTTTGTTGATTCACAGGCAGCCATATTGGCGATTTGCAGTGGTCTGGATCGGATTGATAATTTAATTAAAAAGGAATTCGAGTGACATTCCATCGGGTCAACCAGGAAATGAAAAAGCTAATGAGCTTACACGGATCGTCTTTACCCTACGAATCTGCTTGCTGCTGATTTTAAAATCCTTTGTAAAGAAAAGGTTAAGAATTGGTAAAGACCACAAGCAGCAGAGAAAAATGGATATATTTAAATAGAGGCCGAAAAAAAAAGTAGGAAAGTATCGGTGGTGAATTTCCGCATGACGATCGGGCATGATTATCTGCAAAGGCATTTGCATAGGATCGGAGTCTTAAAAAGCTTTGTATCTCAGGAGGATGAGATGTACGCCTACACCTCCCAGTGTACCACGCTCTGTCAGATGTTCGCAGTAATCTTTTAGAGGGGACGGACACAGATACAAGCAATGGAATCAACGATTGGATAATTCCATGATGGCGAAATCATATTGGACTTCCAGGAGTCGTTCCTAATAGCCAACGGCAGATGCGTTAAATAACAAAAAAAATAATAAAAAAATGTTTTTTAACTACTGAACATAGCAAAGCATTCGTCAGGATGGATTAAAAAAATGTGACCAAAATCGAAACTCGCGTTTCACGTTTTAAACATACCAGGACAAATATGGTTCTATGTCTTCCTATCTTTAGCCATAATCTATTTTTTTATTTTTTTTCGAGTTGACCATATCATACAATTTCTGGTAGACGGAAGGGGGGGGGGAGAGTTTTTTTCTAGACAACCAAACTTATTACTACTAGAGTGAGAAGTTACGTGGATCCTCCACGAAATATATTCTTTAGCCAAATCCATGTGGCTGACATATTACCTTCTATAGTTAATCCTATTTAGATCATTTTTTCATGTTTTGTGTGGTTTGGTACCTGGGCAGTTCTGTATCCGCTTCATCAGATTCCATCCTCTACTTCCGCTTGTGGATAAGGAAACCAATGATGATACGCCGGTGAATCAAAAATGGTTCATTGGTAGAAAGTCAGTGGTTAGACAAAAATGATCCACGATTCATCGTTACACCTATATTTTTAATAGGCAGAATAATGTACAAACGGTCTGATTTCCATTAATCAATTAAAATTAATGCAGTTTTTATGTTAAAAATATAATGGCTGTGAAATGTGAAGGTAGTAAATATGGTTGTACTGCCAATGTATGAAGGTTTATGACATCGTTTAAACCATATCGTTAAAACCTCTCTCCTTAAGGTTTTGAATGAATATTTATTCTTTCATAAACAATGCAGCTAAATTATCCTTGAAACATTTTAATGTTTCTATTTTTTTTAACGTCATGCATATTATTATATTTCTCATTGAATGGATTTCGTTCTGATTGACGCAAAATGTCAGTTTCGTTAATAAGAAAGTAGAAGATTAATTTTTTATTGGATTTTTTTCTATAAATTTCTCGAGTGAAAAAATAGCTGATAAATAAATATAAGGTATAATACTCATCGACATTGAAAAAGAATTTGACACTTTAACAACTAATTCATAACTTTTTAAGTTAATAAATTTCAATATTCCCAAGTATGTGATATTATTGATAAAGTCTTTTTTGTTTATTAAATCCTTCTTTGTCTCAGCCAATAATGCTTCTTCTATAATTTACACTACTATTACTGGCCTCCCTCAAGGGTCTTGCCTTAGTCCAGTATTATTTAATTTATTCATTAATGACTTCCTTAGAATAAAAAATGTTAATATAGCGCTATTTGTCGATGATACAGCATTATTCTTGTTCTCATATCGTATAAATACCATTATTAATAGACTAACTGATTCTTTCGATAAAGCATCGAAATACCTTAAGAAAATGGGAATTGAAACTCAACATAGAAAAAACTGAAGCAATTATTTGACAAAATTACTTTCTATAATTCCGTCGAACATAATCTTAAGTGACTCTACAATCCTACTTGCCAAGTCAGTTAAATATTTAGGTGTAACACACGATAATAAACTCCTATTTAATCAGCACATCAATCCAAAAAAAAAAACATAAAATGTTTCTTTATTTCAATAAAAAATCAAAACTTTCATTTACAAAAAAAATTAATTCTGTATAAGTCTGTAATAAGATCACTTTTTCGTCTGCCTCATATGGAGCTTCAATAATAGAACTAACATAAAAAAAAACTTTCTTTTAATTTGTTTCCATTTTTGAAAAATAAATGCCTTAGAATTGTCAATAATTATCCTTATTATACCAAAATAACTAATATGCAACAACCCTAGTCCTTCGTGGATATTTAAAACTTTCAAACCCGCGAATGTTGAGTGAAGGATTACTATATTTTATTTATTAAAAAGATTTTTATTTATATCTTTACTTGATTCATCACTTCGCCTATGACAAATATAGTTGAGGATTTTGTATCAAATAAAAAGTATCATTTTATTGTTATTGCTGATGTTCGATTTGTGGTTTGTGTTGGTTTAGTCTGACACGTTAAACAGAAAGTGATTTGTCTGGTATAAGAAAGCGACTAATCGAACAAAAATTACATTTTTACATTATTTTCATCAATATCATTTATATGTCTATGTATTCTTTTTGTTTTCACTGGTCATGCCATCTATGGAACTGGAATAGTACTCACCACGCCGTCCCTTAAGGTATGTTTACATATTTCACAAACTATGGCAAACACGAATTTTTAAATGGAGTGTTTCCATACACCGGCACACTCATCCATGTGCTAGCTCTTTTTCATCAGAAATCGAAGGAAGTTTAGGTTAGCTCTAGTTTCACTTTTACACATTTGTTTACTGTTTGTGTTGAATGAGATGTTGAATTTAATGGTTCCTGGTGCGATTTAAATCAGGGGTCTCTAAAATACGGCCTGTGAACGTTTCTTTAATTACATAATAAAATTTCAAAAACTATTTAAATAATAAGAAATTTGGTAATTTACTCACACAAGAGATTACTCCAACATTTATTGTATAGTTTTTTTTTTTCTTTTAGAAAGCTCATTTCACAACTGAAGTATCATTTATAGAACATTTTAGTTTTCACCCACAAGTGCGGCTTTGTGGATGTCTCAATGTGACCCACGAGTCAAAAAATTTGGAGACTCCTGATTTAAATTAATTTTCCATGTTGGTTTTTCTTGAAATACAGAAACGTGTAAAAACCCTGTTTCTTAAGTCTTTTTTTTTTTTAGTCTCTTTCTGTTTATGGTGTTATTGAAATGTGTAAACTCGGCTTTATAAACGGCTTTATATATAGTGTAGATTAGCCCTTCAGGAGATGTTAACGGCTACTTGCACAGGTGTATCTATGAGGGGGGGAGGAGCTTTCGGGCTGAAGTCTCCTCCAAAATGCCCCTCCCCCCAAATTAAATCCTGGATCCGTTAGTGGCTACTTTCACAAACACAAATTCATAAAAAGAACATGAAAAACTAAATAACGGTTACTCTCTCAAGATTATTTTTTTATTATTATGACGATCCGTTTTATTATCCTATCTTCATACTAGAACAAGAAACATTTATGTTATTTGTCTTTTTTATATTTATATTTTTAAGTGCACGTATTTTCATAACTTATCACATCAATAACCGGTTGTCAATTTTACCCGTTACTCATTGTTCCATCATCTAATTAAATTAAAATACTTGTTATAAATTTAACTTTAATAAATGATCCCTAAAAATGCAATAACTTTTTTAGTATTATTATTATTTATTATTTATCACTTCAAAAAAAGGTTTTTCCTGGAGTGGGGAAGAATTAACTTCAACCACTTCAGGTTAATTTTTGTAGTTTTATTGGATATTTAGGAAGCTCCTTACTATTCTCGCAGTGTTCAGCAGCACAGCTTTCTGGGCTTCATTTATCGTAGCTGTTGATAGGCCCAATTTCTCGGTAGCTTCTACAGTGGATTTTGGAATCAGCCCATTGCTAGAGATCACTAAGGCCCTTACTGTCACTTTGTTCAGTCTGTACAGATCTTTTAACTCGCCTGCAAGAGTTTGATATTTCCGAATTTTTTCGGCGCAGACTGAGTTGGTGTTCCCATCATTCGGTACAGCGATATCTATTATCTCAGTTGTTTTCATATTACCGTCGATCAACACGATATCAGGTCTGTTATGGAGCACAGTATGCTCTGTTATAAAAGATTGATTCCAATACAATATCATTCCTTCCTTCTATAATTCTTCGATAAGTTCTTTAGGGTTATACTTATAATAAGGTATTGTGAATCATTCACTAATTTTCTTTTTAGACAAAGCGCCTGATGATAAATTTTTGCAACATCATCATATCTCTTAAGGTATTCTAACAAATAACAGCCAGCGTTCCGCGCCCTCCATGTTTTATTATTATATGTATATAGTTTCATAGATTATGTTATAAATTGATTCCCTTTAATTATATATTGGACTCTTCTCTAGGAAGAGCCTTTGATCTAATTTAACGAATCCATAATCGACTACTTTTTCACTACAAAGCTGCTCCGATAGAAATGAATCGTCTTATTTGCGAGGCGAATCGATTGTCGAACCGAGAGGGAAGAGATGAAGCAAATAAAAGACTGTCTGACATAAGAAGCTGTGGCAAGGCCATCGCGTACGCTAGACTCTAACCTTGCCATTAGAATTACCGCTGCGGCCTTCGCGGCGGCAAAAAGTAAAAGATTAATTTTAGTAGCTCCTCAATGGAGGGTCCGTTGCCTCCTCGGGGCAGTCGGTCTAGAGTCCCCTTCCAGCAAGTGATCCAGCAAGGTGTTCTGTATCTGGATAGGTGACTAAGCAACTGCTGGGGCTATGGGTCGGTGAATCACCTCTCTGTGAGTACTCTTTTTACAAGTTTTTCATCTTGCTTAGTTCCAATTCGAAAACGACGACTTGTTGGTCGGTTTACCTCACTAATAGAGACGGCAGTCCGCGCGGAACGGACATATTTTCATCAAATTATAAACATCTGTATAACATTATGTCAATGGCTTCATCTTATCGTAACCTACGACTTTTTTTATCTACGAAAATATTCAGAAGCAGTAGCGGATCCAGAAATGAATTTTAGGGGCTTCAGCACGAAAGCTTTTTATGTTTAAATATTTATTTATATATAAAATGATAACTACTTGGAGAGGAGAAGAAATAAACTACTAATATGAAATGAAGTTCTATTAAAAATTTCAATTCACGAACAATAACACTTTTACTAGTTGAACCGCCCGAATAATTCGCAGAAAATTTTGTTTAGTGAAGTTATACCAATCCTTTAAATATAATAAATAAGATAGCCAAGTATTAGTAACTATATTGCCTTAATGTTTATTCAAACAATCGATTTTTTTTTTAACAGTCCTGGTCTTGGTCTTGCAACAGTTAGGCGGTCATGGTCTTGGTCTTAAAAAGTGCAACACCAAGACCTATTTTGGGCAACACTAATTCCAAGGTGGGGCCTATCACTATATTTTTTGACAATGTCTGTATTATGTATTATCAAGTTAATTTTATCAATTTTGTTGGAATTTACTTTGTACATGTCAATAAAACATCTAAATGTATCTATTCTGCTGCGTTTTTCTAAGATCTAAAGTAAAATGTTTAATAAATGTCAGTAAGCTAAATATTAATAAGACGAGTCTTGGTCTTGCATTTGGGCAACACTGTAATTGAAAAAATAGAAAATATTACTATTGTTTAAGTAGTTAGTTTAGATTAGTCACAGTAACAAATATTGACGAATGTGAAAAAAAAATAATAATTTTTCCATTTTGAGGGAGGGAGACTTCAATCTGAAAGCCCCTATCGTTTTCCTCCAAAGATCGGTGGTTGGGATTTTCATATGTTTATTTATGATATGGGTTCCCTTGTAGTGCATTGGTCCTATGGATTTTGAGGGAGTTATGAGGAGTTTAGGGGTTTTTAAAATTGTTACGTGCTGAGTCGTTAGTCTAATGATGCGGCTAGTTGTCTTTTGTCAGTCCAGTTAGTTAGTAGTCTCCATTCTACCCAAATCTGAGGCTTTTTGTAAGCGTTTGCCACCTCTGTGCCCGTCTCGTCGCCAGAGATTGTGTCTTAGTGTCTTAAAAAGCGAGTTAGTAATAATAATTAAGCCACTGTAGTATTGCAGGCTATCAAGAAATTTGAAGTGCCTGCGTGTTATACAGTCAGTAGTTCAAAAGTCTTGCAGAATTGTTCTGTCCAATAACGGTCGTCTTTATTCTCCATTTTGTGTTTAAATTATCTTGTGATTCAAGTGGAAAGTAAATGGGTGGGTGTTCATGAATTTCTATCGCCTCATTCAATAAACAAAGTTTACCGATTTCCAGATTGAAAACACCCCATTTCCGAGAAACAAAACAGTTGTAGCTTACTTAAGATGAAGCTTTTTCAAGAAATTTAAGGTGAATTTTGATAATTTGACGAAAAGGAGTCTGTACCTGTTGGCCTCGTATGTTAGAGCATTTCCTGCCCTGATATTCTCGAAATTAGCTGTTCGAATCGGGACAGGGCGGTTCACTAGCGGCTCCAGGATTTAATTTTTTTTTGGGGGGGGGGAGGGAGAGGCTTTAGCCTGAAAGATTTTTTTTTTCATATATACAACAATAATTAATTTGGAAAAAAAAGAAAGAAATTAACTACCTATATGAAATGGTGTTTAAGTGATTCTTGAAGTCCTATTAAATGTAATTACACGAATAATAATACTTTAAGGGATAGTTTTTAATATTTTTTTCTATAAAACATAGTTATATTTTACTGTTTTTTTTGGGGGGGAGGGGCTTCAGCCCGAAAGCCCCCCCCCCATATACCCGCCTGTGGGGCGGTTTGAAATTTTGTCACAAACTCTCAGAATGAATCTCGACCTTTCCACTCCGGTTAGAAAAAGTTTGGTTGTACCTCTTGAACAACCCTGTCGCCCACCCCCATTGCCAGAAATGGGGAAATAATAAAGATCGAAATACTAGTTCAAAAATGCAATGTGTCAATTATAAACTTTTTGTTGTTATTGAAGCTTCATTAACTGATTTTAATTAAATTTTATATTTGTAATACAAAATTTTCTAAAATATTTTACTGATATTATAATATAAAATAAAAAAGTAATAAGTTATTTCTAAGGATACAATGATTGGTTGGTAGGTTTGATGTTTTAAGCATAAAACACCTAGGTCATCAGAGTTTGATACATAAGATAGTGCTACTATTAAAATATTTCGCTGGTAGGTTAAAACTAAAACAATTAAGAATATTATAAATAAATAAAAGGACACGATAGATGAAAAATATTTAAGGAATTCCTCAAGATTGTTAGTCGAAATAATGAATGTCTATCAAAAGGAGCACTTCTATTGGGGAGTATATTCACATTTGTAAGCTTGGGATCTGCTATTTAAACTGTGAATAAGGATTCCAGGTTTTAAAAGTTCTTAAGTAGAACAGAATCATATCAATCGACAAAGAAAATTTTTTCACATAAAAAAGTAAAAATTTAATTATTTAATTAAAATATATAATTTAATATACAATTTATAAATTATATTAAATAATGTACCTAGCATTAATTGTAAATTTTAAACTAATTATGCCTGTATTTAATAGATTAATCTGAGTCATTTTTAGCACTTGGCAGATTTTAACAAGAGTAGATCACATTTTATATTTTCAAAAAGTACAATATCTTTTAGAACTTATAATTTTTAGAATTTTTAATTCTACTTTTATTAGATCAGTAGAATATCTATTCCTATTTTAATGATTTTGGTATTAGTGAATCTTAGTTAAAATGGAACCCATAATATTGATATGTCATTAAACTTTATCCTGATATAATCCTTTTTTTATATTTATTGAGATTCATTTAATTTTTTTCATTACTTCATTTCTAAAACATGTAGAATTCTAAATTTAATGTAATATGTAATGTAATGAGTTATGCTCTCTTTTTTTTTTTTTATTAAAGCAAATTAAAAAAATCTTGGCCTGAGAAATATCAAAGAATTACTAAATAAGACTGTGGTTTCACTGATATAATCCTGTTTAAATTTTGTCATTTAGTGCACCTACTGTTATTAAGTTATTGATACATTTCAACCTGTTGTTCAGTTTGATAACTATTATTACTATTTAACAAGCTGTATCTTTATTCCTCTTTTTACGTTCTAATCGTATTAATGTAAAACATTTTATTGGTTGCAGGAAGAAGAGATGTTGACCTGGTGGCTGTTGGTGGCCCTATGTGCCGCGGGGGCGGCGGCCTGCCCCCAGCACTGTTCCTGCTTCACTGACGCCAATGCCTACAACTCGGCCAACTGCTCCACCCTGGCGCTTGGTGCTGTTCAGCCGTCCAACCTTGACCTCCTCTCCTTCCAGCCACATGAGCCCGGATACCCTACAAAGCTGGCCCCCAGGGCATTCTTAGCCTTTAAGAGGGTCAAGTTTCTCTGGGTCGTCAACTGTTCAGTGCTCAACCTTCCCAATGAAGTTTTCCAAGGACTAGATTATGTTATCAAGATAGATCTGTCACATAACAAAATACGCCACTTAAACGGAGGGGTCTTCAAATCTTTAGGTAGCCTCCATACTCTTCTCCTTCGAGGCAACCCCCTGCTACTGACACCTTGGGATGTGATCCTGTCAGACAGCTTACAAGAACTAGATTTGGGTCACTGCGGATTACGGACTATCCCTCAAGGTACTTTCATCAGCGTTCCAAGACTTTCTAGGCTATATTTAGATGGAAATGAGATTCACTCATTCACATTCAACATGATTCCTGCAGGGCTCAGGTACCTAAATCTTGCACGTAATAGAATTGTTACCGTTCCTACTGATGTACTCACTACGATGAGCTATCTGAGGAAGTTAGATCTGAGTAAGAACCCTATCCACTGTAACTGCAACTTAATCATAATGCAAGACTGGTTTTCAGGTCAAGGAATAATTTTTGAAAATGGTGTGACATGCTCAGAACCTCCTCAGTATGCTGGCCAACATCTGAGTAAAATAAATGAGAATGAACTGTGTTCATTAGAAGAAGTGAAAAGACAACGACGTATAAATGACATTGAGAGTTACAGAGACTCCAAAGCACATAGGACACATAACATGATCCATGATCCTGATCTGCAGTCAGACCAGCCCGGTGGAGAACTGTACTCTGAAGTATTGTTTGACAATGAGGGTACTAGAGGGCTTGGAACCCACATGGAATTGTCAAAACATTATCCGCTACCTTCAGATCTGAGTGATGAGAACAACAAAGTAGCTAGTAGTAAGCATGAGTTGGCTCACGGACATCCTGTTTTACCAACTCAATATGAGCCTACTGAAAAAGTCTTGAAAGAGGATATTTTAGGTGAAATGTCTATTTCCAATAATACAGATACATCTGATGAAATAAGCACTGAAGACTTGTCTCTCACGAATCATGAATCATCGATGAAAACATTAACTGCTGAATCTCTTACAAAAATTGACCATAATAACCATGTCACTAATATGGCACTCAATGTTACTTCTCATCCTAGTAATGATCATACACATCTAAAAAATTTAGTTGCTACTGATTCCCCGGAAAATGAAATGGCTGATGAAGGTTACTCACCCCTTTATACAAGTACGCCACAAAGCCATAAAGAACATACGGAAGAAAATATAAATAATCGAGCAGTAGCTGATGGACTTAGTTATGACTTACCCCAAAATATTTCTTTAGTAGATAGCCTAATGGCTGATGAAGGATATTCTATAGCATCACATATGAATAATGCAGAACTTGAAGATGGAGGTAGTGGGGATGATGCATTGGAAGCTCATAGTGTTTCACAAACACCACTTTCAGACAAAAATGAATCAACTACAGAGCCTAGTTTTAGCTTCCGAACTTCTCATGTAGATTCTAGTGACTATACCTATGATGCACAACATGACTATTCAGCTGAAATTGAAACTACTACTGAATCTATGAAGGTAACCGACACTGATGAAGGATCTGGGTCTTCTGAACTTATTGATCTTGGTAGTACATCCCTGCCACCTTACATTAATGAGGAAAATGAAACAAGTACAGAATACTACCTCACAATAGAAAATTCAACAGACATTAAAACGTCTTCTGAATCTTCTACAGAAATATATGCTTCAAGTTCGTCAGCTTATACTACCCTTCCAGAATCAACATATTCATCATCAGAAAATATAATAACTTCAGAACCAACTGAAGAGAGTACTTCCGAGATTTCTGCTGAAGGAACAACCATTGCAATATTTTATCCATCCAGTGAAAGCTCAAGCATTCCAAGTTCCTCAGAATCAAGTCCTTCTTCTTCATCTGAGTCAATAATTACAACAGAATTGCCGTTAAGCAGTTCTTCAGAACCAGCTATTTTAATTACCACAACAGAGGTATCTATTTCTTCCACTGAGCCATCAGTGAGCACTAGCTCTGAAGAACCTATCATACCATTTCTCGAACCAGAACTCTCCTTTACAACACAAGACCATTCAGAAACAGTAAAAATTACTACTCCTGTTCCAGAAGTCACCACTACTCCAGAAAGTACAACAGTGGCCCCTGTCAGTGAGGTAGAAATAATCAGTCGGACAAACAAACAAGACCAAAAGGAGCACATGATGATTGAGCCAACTCAGGCAGAAAGGGAAGAAGGGCGAACGGAATCGGCACAACCCACACTCAATTACATTATAGCTGGTCTTGTTGTCATTCTCATCGTGAGCATCATTACTGCAGTCATATGCAAGAAAGTTTTCAGAACGGGACCCTGTACATCAAAGAAGAAAGTAAGATTGCCTCAGGACACAGAAGCACATCTCGCCACTGAAATGCAGGATATGCTGCTTCCCAAACCTCCTGAAAATGGAGTCAAAATAATCCCTCAAAACGGAACTCAGAATGGTAAAGAAGTGAAAGAAGAAGAAATTCCTGTCCTTCAAAAAGACTGGGATGAAAAACCAGAACCAATCGAGACAGTAACAGCCAGGATGAGTGTAATAGCAGGACCGCAGACTCCTGTATTCATTCACAAGACTCTAGCCTAGTCCTTGTGCCATTCGACTCTACTTAATTTATTTTTATATTGACCAACCTTTTAGTGTAAGTGATAGGCTAAGCTTTTGTACAGTCTCCAAATAGGCTTGATCTAAAATTATATTTTTTTAACTGAAATTTCAAGTCTATTTGTATCCTATGTAAAAAAATATATATGATTTTTTCAAAAAAAGAAAAGGAAAAAAATCGAAATAAAGTCATTTGAGAAATTAATTTATGGAGAGAATTTGGGTAATTGTTACCATAATTAAAGTAACAAAAAAAATTTCTTTTTTTTCAGATATTACGATCTGATATTCTGAAAAAATTTAATTTAGACCAATTGTTTTCGAACAAATGTAAACATTCATTTGTAAATAAATAAGTGTTATAGATGTTGAAAAGAATGTTGAGTTATTATCAAAAGAAAATAATGTTATCAAATACTTATTTAGATGAAAATTGTATTTATTATTTTTTAGCAAAATACAACATATCATATTTTGATGTAAGATAGTGGTTGATTTATTGGTCGCATATCTTAATTTATAAGATAGCTTTAATTTTCAATGCAAATTTATAATTTTTGGTTTTTATTTCTTTGATAATTAATTGATTTTGAAAAATGTTAATTTTTAAAATAGATTTGTGTAACTATAATTATTTCTGTAAATTATTGACTTGTTAGCTTCATTTACAAGTGATATCCAAGACTTGTGATAATCTTTTGAGACTTATATATACATATGTTAATAAAAAAAGAAAAAATATTTTATTTTATTTTATTTTATTTTTTATTTTTAATAATTATTTTTCCTTCATCAAGTTAATTCCCTTCAGTTATTATAATAATTAGATGCTCGTTAGCTGCAGAATACAGGAAAGAAAATATTTTAAGGAATAGAAAGCTTTTATAAATACTATATAAATTACAATAGTAATTTTAAATTGAGCAAAATCATAAAAACTAAATCTTTACCATAATCAATATTATAAAATAATTGAAGGCTCGATACAAGAAAATGGGAATCGTTATATCATAATAATAGGAAAAAAAAAACCTGTACCACTAACCCATGAAGGATTATGGGTTCAGTACAATGTGAGGAAGTACTGTTACAAGGCCAACGGTTGTACAGGGAGATGACGGGCGAATATCACTCTCAACCACCAGGTTTTCCTCCTAAATTAATTATTTAATTAAGAGTACCCACTTCAAAGACATTGGGTTTGCCCCAGGAGGGTCGACCCACGACTGATGAAAAATGACTAGTCGTTAGTTGGATACGAACCTGGGACCTTAAGCTCTGGAAGTCAGTGCCCACCCACTGAGCTACCCCGCTCCCTATATTATAATAATAATGGTTAAAAAAAAATATTTTAAGCTTTAACAGTTGGTACTTTACTGTTTTTATCCCTTTTTCAAATGCAACTGTAAAAAATCTGGTGAGCAGAACACACAACTTTCACTTACCGCTCAACTTTGAATCGAAATTATTTTCTGGCCATTTTGGGTTATTATAAAAATTTTTAATTGCATTTTTAACTGTGCTAAAGTTAAAGATTACAGGTAACAAATCATAAATACTATTAAAGTAACAAAAGTCCTATTTATTATATCACCTGTTGATTATGGATTGTACGACTGTTAGTTATTAAACTGTTATTTTCCATTACAAAGTTTACTAAAACAGAATAGAGAGATTTGCATTCTGTCATATACAGGTCAAAAATTGTCAAACTGAATGTAAGTGGATTCTGTTTGAATATCACAAAGGGAAAATTTATCAAATTATTCACTAATTAAATTTTCTAAAAGATTATATAATGATTTTTCGGAATAAACGGTTACAATATATATCTAATTATTTAAATATAATATCAGATCTAGAGTTATTACACTACAGTAAATATATTTAAGGTTATAAACGTATCCATGAAATATTTTTATATTTTACTTCTTCTTTCGCCCATGTACAATGAAATAGTACCATAAACAAAGTCATTGCCTTGAATCCGTGGCAAATAATTTTAAGTAATTTTCAAAATTAAAAAAAATTTAAAAGTTTACATTTATTTAGAAAATATCATTTAATTTCCTTGAAAACACCTCATTTACCTTAAATTATGTCAATTTCTAGAAATTATTATTTATATTTTTTTAGTCACTATCCTTACCTTCTACAACTTTCTATATTAGATATTGTTTTTTCTAAAATTTTCCTCTTTCCAATGATTATATGTATGCCTTTTTGACCTGGATGGCATTTTTATTTTCTCCTCCATTATTCAATTATCAAATTCTTTCAAAAGTTATATTTATCATTTTTTCATAACTCTTAATAATGAGAGATAGTCAATTATTTAAAATGAACCATATTAAAGGTAATTGTGGGTTAATGGTTGACTGTCGTGAATAATGAAGAGAAGAATGTTTGGGGTGATCAGTCAGAAATAAAAAGGCAAAAATAAATAATAATATTTATAATATAATATAAAAATAGCTTTACTTTGTTCCTGTCACCTACGAACGAAGCCCTGAACTTCAGGTCAAAACGTCTATAAATATTATTATTTATTTTTGCCTTATTATTTCTGACTAATCACCCCAACCAGTCTTCTCTTCATATTAAAGATACTTTAGAGGAAGATGTATATGAACATTGGGTATTTAAGCCGTGTAAAGTGACATCAACGGGGATAAGACCTAAATGGCATTAAAGACCATTTGATTTGGACTCAGGGTACCTCAAAATGTGTATTTCCATTGAAAACTCAGATTAGAAAATTTTCACGATCCCAATATTTACTCTTATTATATATTACATACATAGTTAAGTGAAAGTAAAAAATGTTTTCAGAAAAGTCTGAAATATTAAAAATATATACCGCATTAGTCTTAGCACATAAATTGTCAGCTTTTGCAGGTTAAAAACTCCATAAATTGAAAGTGTCATTTTCAAAATAATTAAATATACAAAACTATACTAACTAACGATTAAATGTAATACTACACTAGAAATAACAGAATATAATATTTTACAGATATAACAGATATTGAACCAGAGGGGTAAAGTAAAGATTTATTCAATAGGTCTGCCACAAAATAAATTTTAAACAACTAAGGAAGGATTCGAATTGGCATCGCTAGATGTAGTATGCATTTTTTACATATTGCAGGTCTAATAATAGGTCAAATCTCCAACAAAAAATATTCAACCCCAGAATAATGATTACACTATTACATAAAAAAGTGTACTGTACAAAGTGGGCATGTGTAATACAGATATATCTAGAAGCTTCTGATAAATAAAGAAAACGATTAAGATAGTTTTCAAAACAAGACAGAACCCTACTGTAGCAACGAAAAGACAGTTGCCAAAACTATTATCAAGGAATGATAGAAACATTTACATTTAAATTATATTTGTACCAATCCGTAACAAAAAGGAAAATTTAAAATAGATTATAAGCAGAAAATGAAATTAATGAGTCCCAAATACCCCTTCAATTGTTCTATCACTATTAAGTGCTTTTGAGATTTTAAACAGAACATACAATACAAATACACGCTATCATAAAATGGCAATAAGAAGGCATGCAATAGTACTCACATGTTTTCATTGGCGATTCAACGAAGTTCTCCAACTCACTCATAAGTGTACCTACTAAATGTCTGAATAACTTTATAATTTAAAAATAATAGCAAATATAATGAAAAAAAAAACACAACATATTTATCAGAAAGAGATTTTTAAATTAATAAATTTAAGTAATTTTTCAGTTTGAAATTAAATTATTTTAGTTTTTGCCAAATATTAATGTTTTCTATTTAAAAAGTTTATACTTATCGAAATTGTGAAATAAAATATAATGATATTCCCTTATTGACTTAGTTATTTTAATACAAAAAATTATTTTTTAAATATTTAATGAGAAAAATTTTGTGTAATGAGTAGAGTTGGTAGCTGCAGACTAAAAATCCTGAAATCTGCCTTACCTCTCACATTGAAATAATAAACTTATTACGAAATAAACATAATTTAATTTGTTAATACTAAACTAAATTGTTAACAACTTGGTGAGAAATAAAAATATCAATTGAAATATAATCAATAATAAAAATAAACCTCAACTAGTAACATGTTTATTTTATGTATTAGAAATTAATTGAATTATTGTACAAACACTAAACAGATTTGACTAAAAAAAATTACTTTTGAATAAAAAAACTTAATGAAATTCTCATAATTTTTTCACTGTTATAAACTGATAAAGAAGCAACATAATTAATTGTGAGAGGAGACAGCCGCTGTATACATATAAAAATAAATAGCATGCACATGCTTCATGCAAAAAATCTGCCCACAATGGAAATAAAAAAAATTAACAACACTAAATATAAAAATCTATAGTACTCACATGGCTGTTTTTTTTTTTTGTCATCTGCAGTTCATTGAAGTTCCTCAACCCCTCATGACGACTACCAAACTAATCTAATTTTTGAATAATCTTACATTTTATTGAGTATTTAAAAAAAGTGAAATATACTTTAATATTATAAACAGTAATTTTATTTATATTTTCTATGAAAAAATAATTGAACTTTTATTCTATCTCATATGTAACTAAATATATAAAAAGAAGACACAGGTCAACAGATAACAGCATAATGATATAAAAGTATTAACCTATAACAAATTTCTTTTCTTTTAATATTATTTTAACATTCCCTAAGAAAAATTGTTTGCCTTATGAGAGGGGTTTCCCGCTGCAGTCTGGAGATCCTGAAATTTGCCATCACCTCTCACCTTCAAACACTAAATAATTATAATTTAATTAAAAAAATAATCATCAGAATAAAATAAAATCTGAATGAATTTTATTTAAAATATGCTAATTTTTAAATATTACAATTTTGAAAGTTAATCTAATGAATAATGAGAGGCAATAGCAACGATGAACATATCGAAATAGACAACATTACACATCTACTGCACAACATGCACCATGAGCTTAGCCAGGGAAGGGCAAGTTGGGGTGGCTGAGCATCTCCCCGATAATGACATAGTAAACATAAATAGCAACAGATATAATCCCAAATTATTGTAAAACTGATAGACAGTGACAGGTTGATTTTCTATTTCAACATTTAAAAAGAAACTTATTACAAAAAAAAAAATGACACCCTCCGCTTGAAATTAAATTTAAAAACTTGCCCCCTCTTCCATTTTGTGGGAAATTTTTTTTAGCTGGCTAAGTTCTTGCCTACTATATACATGCACTAAACACTACCAATCACCGGGTTTGTAAAGATGAAACTGAAATTTGGCGATAGTTTTTAACATAGTTACTGTATAACAACATTAAGGAGCCATTTTATGATGATCTGCTCAAAATGGCCTGAGCTGAACTGGTAAGACTTGGCCAGAAGCAAAAGCGATTGCTACAAAAAGAGCGGAATGGAACACACTTGTAAATTCACTATGCTCCGTTAAGAATCAACGGTGATAGTGATAAATAAATAACACAGAGAAAAACCAGTGGAGGAATAATTCAGGCGTTCTGCTGGAAAATATCAGTGCCTTTGGCTTATTCACCAGACTTGACTCCGTTTAAATACTATCTATTTGCATCGATGGGGCACAACCTTGCGAAGTAACGCTTCCGTTCTAATGAAATATGCATAATGCCATGATGACTGGTTCACCACAACACAGAATGATTTTATTGCAAGGCAGTCATAAATTGACAGAGAGATGGGAAAATTTTATATAAAAATATTTGTTTAAACATTAATTATTCTCTATAGCAATTCTCCAGTTTCATATTTGCACACCTGGTAATAAAAAAAACATGCGTTTTCCAAAGTGAGCAGAGACTATGGACCATCTCAAACGTAGTTGTTTTGATTTATTTATACTATATAAAAATTAAGGATCCTATATGATTTATCTTTTCTGTGTTCAGCTCAAGGCTGTTGTAATTATTTTAGTTAACTTAATTCTGTTTGAGTAAAGGTCCATAAATACATGTTAAGAAAAAGTCCTACCTTTTTTCTGCTTGAAGTTCCTGTCATGTGTCCTGAAGATCAATGAGGAAAGCAACTGTCCAGCGGGTAACTTGTACTCATCCACAGGAGCATTTCATTCAATGAGTGGCTTGCAAACCGGATACCTCCTCAGTACATCGACAACCCATGAAGAAATTTAAAGGAGGTATTTGCTCACATTTTATATTCCTGAAACATGAATAACAATGTGAATAATAAAGCCACAATATAATCATTTCAAGATAAAAAAAAACAAGAGAACAATGTTTTTATTTAATGAACCACATTTATTCAAAAATCATCACTAAATTATGAAAAGTGCTATCATATTCTGAAAACAAAATTGATATTTATCATTCATTATACCAAAAAAAACTAATTTACGAGAATTCACATAAAAATAAATTTAAAAAATATAAAAACATTTTCTTTGTAAATAATTTACCTAATTTAGCCATCAGACATACTACGCCATCAGCAGCGACCATCTGAGCAATAGAATGCTAAAACTGCATTCATCTCATTATTCTCTTAGGTCTGGCCTAATGGCTTGAAAACTGCAATTATAATCCAGAAGACCTAAGGAAAAAAAAAATAGTAATTAATTAGAGTAAAACTGCCTCCTGCTGGTTCGTTGTCTGGAACAACTAAGATGATCTGGAAGAACTGCGGAGAGAAAAATAGTAATTAATTGGAGTATCTTGACTCTGTAATACCAAAAAGTATTATACTAAAACAAGTACAATTTAACTTATATAGACACATTTAAAAGGAGGCCAGTGGACCATCTACAGGTGATTCTTTTTCAACTTTTAAATGAATTTTATATTATTTTTAGATGATCCTAAGAAATGTTTGATTTGAAAAAGGGCAAAGTCCTGAAAGGTCATCAGATGTAAAACAAGATGACAAAAAATGCAATAAAGTTTTGTAAATTATGAAGGGTTTTGGAATTTTCTCAAAATTATAAATTTATCTCGGAAACATTTTTTTTTTTAAATTGTCATCTGCCTACAATTCTATAAAACCAAAATATTTAATATATGAATCAAAAACTTCAATAATTTACAGGAAAATTCTTATTAAATTTCCAAATTTACCAAATTTTTGGTAATGTATTTTCAAGACAACAAAAATATTGTTATTGTTTGAAATTTTATGATTTTCAAGTAATAAAAAGGTTTGATGAATAAAAGAAAAAAGTTAACAAAACAGAAAATAAATGATGATAACCATAATATTTCTTAAACAATACACTGGCTATAATGTTATTATAGGATTAATTTATATATAAATCAGAAACAATATACTTTTACAACTCATGCAAAGTCTTGAGTTCATTAATTTGTTAGTATAGTTCTTGGGATCGACAGATATCATACTCAACAACCAGATTTTTCTCCTTAATTAATCATTACTTAAGAGTACTCACATTATAGAGGCTGGATTTGTTCTGAGATCCCTGGACCACAAGATCATTCGACATATGACATAACAGAATAAATAAGTACTTGAAACAGCCAGACTTGAACCTAGGACACGGAGCATTGGAATGCAGTGCCTTACTCACTAAGCTATCACGCTTCCTCTTTTTCAGAAAAAAAAACCTATTAACAAAAAATTATATTAGAAATGTAAATCTTTAAACTTTAGAACACAAAACTAAAACATCCTGAATAATAATTTTAATTTTTTTTATCTACTTTAATCGAAACATACTCTGTGTTTGTATATATATGTATGTAAGAATCCATATCGATTCAATAAACCCGATACTAGGCAGTCCCTCGGGTACTAACTAGTATTAGGTTTTTTTTATTGACATTATTTTATTAAACTCATTTGCATAAAATTTGGTTTTGTATTATTGTACTGAAAGTAAATGATAATAAAATTATATATAATATGGAAATATATTATATATATCATCGACTTTTGTTGGTACGATAATGAGCCAATTCATACGAATCATTTCAATGACCTAAATAAATGGATACATTTTAAGGGCAATTAATTTTCTTGAAAAAATGTGTGTGTGTGTGTGTGTGTGTGGTGTGAGTGTATGTGTGTGTGTGTGTGTGTGTATATATATATATATATATATATATATATATATATATATATAAATATATGTATGTATACACACATATACACAGTATTTTTAAGAAAATGAATTGCCCTTAGAATGTTTCCATTTATTTAGGTCATTACAACGTTTCGTGTAAAGTCATTCATTTATATATATATATATATATATATATATATATATATATATATATATATATATATATATATATATATATATATGTAAAATCAAATAGTAATTTATCAATATTAAAAGCAAGGCATTCTTACCACTAAGATTGTTCTCCTAACAATATTTAGTAAAATTATACAACTAACATCATTAATATGAAATCTTAAACTGTAATTGAATAATACTGGATAGGAGCAGTGGGCCCTAAAAAAGAATATTGTAGCCTGTAACTGAAATTGGCCCCAAAACTAAGGAAATGCTGCCACAATAAAGTTACAGTTTGATTAATTTTTCTACTCAAACGTTAAAACAGTATCAGTCCTAAAGAATAAACTAAATTTAAAATTATTTTACCATTAAAAAAGTATTATATTTCTGATTTTTTGAAGAGAAAAAATTTGAATACCTACCTTTGGTGTAACGAATTTCGAGAAGGGATTACTTTTTTCAATATGGCAACATAAAAAAAAAATTATATATATAATTTCATATTTAATTTGAATATTTTTCAAAATTATGAGTATTATTATGAACTTATTATTTATTTATTCTAATTAAAATTAAAATTAAGGCATTTCCATCAAAACAACGAAACGTCCTTCAGAAATATGTACATGCCAATATTTTTCTTTCAAATAAAGAATAAAGCAGTTCTTTTCTGAGCTTATAAAATATTTAGTTTATATTAATAATCTAGTTATTTTTTATTGAAACATTAAAACTAAATTTTAATAATTATTTCAAATATCCATCACATTTTATTAAAGATATATATTAAACATTATTTTATTATTATACCTATCTAAATAGTAATATTTACTCAATTTCATTTTACGAAACAGTCTATTATTATAAGTATTAATACCAATTGATTGGACCAAAGAATTCGTTTTAGCATTTTCTTTATTTTGGACAATTTAATTAGTATCATCTCATCAAATGACATATCAACAAAATCTAATTCAACAATATTAAAGACGAATGAATGTATAATTAAGCTAGGTACTCAACCCCTCTCCCCCCCCCCTCCCAGGTCGATGGCGCACGATCCTCTCCTTCCCTCTCCCGAAGATGTTATATTGCTATCTTCTTCTTAAAAACCTTAGAAATAAAATTACTGTAGGTCTTATACAATTATACTTGCTGAGGTTTGTTCTATATGTTATCTTTATTTCCTGGTTTGAAACTTTTCAACCAGAAATTTCATAATTGTCGAAATTCAACCCCTCAAAAATTCAAAATCCCGTTAAAAGGTGCACCCTTAAAAGATTTAGATGGCGCAATCTGCGCCATGAAACCCCTTCTTGGCACTCCTGCATTTAAATAAGATAATGCTTATTAGATTTCGTACACTTTAGTATTTTTACTTTCACTTTTTCATGTGAAGTGTAGACACTAAGTGGTCAAAAGTTTTAGAGCATTTATTAAGATTTAAAAAGAAAAGAACTGAAAAAAAATCTTACCATAAAACACAAGTTTTTAATGTTTCTTTTATATAATTTTCGTATATTTTTTTCTGACCAATGCACCCATAATTTTAATAGTGCCAATTTCGTTTAAAATTGTTTTCTCTATATATAGACTACAGAGAAGCCATATTATTTAATCTTTCCCCTCCAAGAGAATTACTTAAGTAACTTTTTACAATTTTTTTTTTATGAACTTTATTTTTCCACTCACACCTGTCTGAAGTTCCGACAACCAACGAGTGTGATGTCGAGATGTAGAAGATTGGAATAGATCTTAGAATAGGCGTGAAGAAGAGGAGTGCCCAGCGGCTTTCTTCCTCTTTTGATTTTAATATTTGTAATTAGTGGAGGAGATCCTTCATCCAGCTTCTTTTGAGCTTCCTACGGGTGTTATCGGAGATGTTAGTTGTGACCATGTCTTGAATCGGTGAGTTGGTATATCCGTATAAGTTATTGAGAAATCTTTTGTAGTATGTTCGTATATGGTCTTTAACTGTTGGTATATAAATTAATGTCTTTAGGTAAATTAATGTTACTGACGAACCAGGGAACATTGGTGATAGTCCTGAAAGTTTTTGATTAAAAACTGTAGTTTACGTATAAGTCTTTTTGGCTGTCCCGTATATCTGTGAAGCATAGGTCCAAATGGGCTTAAGTAGGTAAGTGTATGTATTAAATTTCTCTCTGAGTTTTAATTTCGTATGTCTTGAAAGGAGTGATTATAATAGTCGTAGTTTTAGGTTTAGAGTTTTTGTTTTATTCTTGATATCTGTGTCCCCTGTCATTCTTCTGTCAAATCTCAGTCCAAGATATTGAACTTTGTTTGTCTGAGGAATTTGGACACTGTCAAGGTAAATAGGGCATGTTTCAAGTCGAAGGATAAAAGTGATATGTATTGATGATTTGTCATGGTAGAGTCTTATTTTCCAGAGTTTGCACCAGTCGTGGAATTTGTTTAGGTGATATTGTAGAGTCTGTGAGGCGTAGATTGAATTTTGATGTCTCGTGAAGATCGCTGTATCTTCTGCGTAAGTCGCAGTCTGAGTATCGACACTGTCTGGAAAATCATATGTGTAAATGAGATACAACAGAGGAGCGAGTACTGCCCCTGAGGCACTCCTGCTAAGGCTGGTTTAATAGTTAAAGTTCTGTACCTTGGCAAACAGAGAAAAATCTATCACAAAGAAAACATTGAAGAATAAGACAGTAGGTTGGAGGGAGTATCGTCTTAGGTTTGAAAAGAAGTCCCTGATGTCAGACTCTATCGAACACTTAAGCAACATCCAGAAATACTCCAGTTGCATACAATTTATGCTCTAGTGCTGTCATAATATCTGTAACCATGGAATATTTGTCGCAGTTTAACCATCTACGCTATCCCCTTCCATTTAAAACCCGCCAACTTCTGGTTTCATCTCTTGTTTTCCCCCACTTCGACTATGGCTGTATGGTGTACGGTGGACTCTCGGGAGAACTCGAGGCCAAACTTAAACGTCTAATGAATCGCTCAATAAGCTTTATCTTCGGGATCTCAAGAGATATGCATATTGCCCAGTATTACACCGAGTTGAAGTGGATTTATCCGTCCTACCGCCATCAGTATTTCCTTGTTACCTACCTATAGCAGGCTATTGGAACTTGGCGACCCTCCTATTTTCTACAATTCAAATCTTCCATTCAATCCCGTCACACCAGATCCCGTATGTCTTATCTATATCCTCCTCCTTACCGAACTGCTGCGTTTGACAAATCCTTTTTAACCCAAGCCATCTCCCTCTGGAATACTATCCGTTCTGATATTCGACAGGCAAAGTCAATATCCTCTTTCAAATCTCTCCTCTTCAAGCACCTAGATAGATATCTGAAGACACTGATATGATTTTTAAATAACCAATACTATCATTTAAATTAATCAATTCTTACTGTGCGCACTCATTATATTCTGTATAATCATAAGTTAAGTGTACACAATGATATTATTTTATCCACATATAAATCCAGCACTTCGAACTTTAGACCCTACCTATCTGTGCAAGTTCGAACATTGTACTTCCTCCTTAGTTTTGTCTAGGGATGGGATATCGAAGGTCCAATATCTATATTAATATTAGCCTCTAACTATCGATACCACCAAACTATCGGATTGGTAACATCGATAGCCGATATTTTCATTGATTATATAAACATTTTTGAAATATGAATATCAATATAAATATTGATTCTCTAAAACAGGCGCATCAAAAAAGATATTATTTTCCTATTTAATTCGTCTACTCTCCTTAATAATAATAACCTGTAGGCCCGTGCGAAAAAATCGCACAGCATATTGTTATCAAATGCCAAATTAATAAGCATTTAAAATAATGCAACGTAACAAAAGATAAAGAAATCAATTGTTACTTTATCGATAAATATAATCGACAAAGGAAACAAAAATTAATTTAAATCTTCATTAATGTTTGAAACCAACATGTTCACAAATTAAAATAATATACATCTTTGCTAAAAATTGTCCAATTTCGATAATTTTTTTTTGTTTTGTAGGGAATTTAGTAATCTTTTATATAATCATGGGCGTAACCCGTATCGATTTACAGACCTACCACCGTTCCAGTATTGAAGACTAGCAAAATGTTTGTATCGACTATATTTATTTTAGAAAGAAAAACAAAAGTACGATTCGCTAACCCCCCGTGAAATTCTGAATCCAACGGTATCCCATTCATGGTATTTGAGCATGACAGGAGTTTATATTTGGAACAAAACCGATTTCGACCTTACTGTAATAATATATGTGGGGAGTGAGGATAATAAAAAGCTTAGCGAACCCGAAGGTTCGATGCCGACACCAACAATCGCTTATACACACCTTCCTCCACCGTTCGCCGTCCAAGCCCAGTCCCTTCAGATCGGCTTTAACGCAATCTTCCCACCTTCCCTCGGGCGTTTACCATTCGGTATAGCAAATATGAACCTTTTAGGAATTCTTTCGTTACTAAGGCCCCTTTCAAACTGAAGATGCAAGACGTCAGACGTTCTGGATGCAGGATGTGTGCATCTTAAACACTGAGCAGTGTAATAGAAAGAGAGCTTTCACACCGAAGATGCACGTGTATCTTGCAGGCTAGATACATGACGCACTTGCAGGCTAGATGCAAGACACACTTGCAGGCTAGATGCAAGAGCACTTGCAGGCTAGATGCAAGACGCACTTGCCTCTTGGGAACCAGCCAGCTGGAGTATTCAGCGTGCCTCTTTCTTGTGCTTGTCTTGCACACACGCCCCTCCACCTCGGCCCGCCTGAAACAAAATTTGTTTGAGGAGCGATCATCGGGTCCGGTCGGCTTACACCACCAACACTCGGTCTACTCTTTACCTTCTCAATTTTCTCTAAGCTCTTGTGATTGACATTTCTATTAATTGTTTTTTTTTATTATCAACTATTGTTTTTGTTTTTTTATCTATTGTTAAATTTATTTTTAACCATAGGCTTTTTTTTTATTAATTGCTCTAATTTTCAACTATTGCTCCATATGTTTTACTTAAAGTAAAGTAATCAAAATATAAATAAAGTTAATCATATTATGTACTTTATCATCCATTTGTTTTTATTACTTCGTATATCATCAACATTTCCAGGTTGTACCTCATCCATTTTTAAGGTCTGCTAGTTGATTAATATTTACTAAAACCACGAGCTCCTAGAATCGAGGAACTTTTAAAACCCTTTTTTTTTTTTTTTAACTTTATTTATTCACCCACACCTGTCATAAGCAGTGACAATTAGCGGGTCTGCTGTCGGTAAGTGTACAGGTAGTGGCTTGATCGGCGTGATGGAGAGGAGTACCCAGCGACATCCCTTCCTGTCTCCTCATTTAGTAGGTTTTAATAATAAGCCTATCTATGCAAATCCAAGTAAATAAATCCAAATCCAAACACACCACCTTCACCCTTTGGCGCAAGTCGAGTCCACCAATTTATTTCAACTCCATACCACTTTCCCTCTCCGAGATAGTTCGGTATCTTGGCTTCCTTCTTGACAAAAGACTAACATGACCAACATACCAGACTTAAAAGACTAACATGGAACCTACATACCAGGCTTAAAGGACAACAGCTTAACCGACGATCTGGCCAACAATATAGAATACTCAATAGAAAATCTCAACTTTCAGTTGAGAACAAACTATTAATCTACAAGACAATCCTGAAACATACTGGACCTACGGACTCGAACTTCGGGGGGCAGGAAAACTTTTTAATATCAAACGCATTCAATCCTTCCAGTGTAATGTTCTTCGAACAATAGTCGATGCTACCTTTTATGTAACCAATAAAACGCTACATAATGAGTCTACAAAGTCTCACTCATCATCCTAATCCTGTAGCACAGTCCCTATCTAGCTCCAGTCATCCCTACAAACCTCCTCGGAGGTTTAAACGGCAGTGGTCCCGCGATCTTTTGTAAATATATATTGGAGTACTGGCACTGGCCAGATTCTTCGCTCAAGTCCTGAGCGTCTGTTGCTCTAGTACCCTCCATCAGTCTCCACTGGCTTACAATACCAGTGATGTGGCTGGGAGAGAAGCACTGGGATCTTCTGGAGCCCTGCTTTGTCTTCCATATTCAGAGTTCCCTGGGCCAATGTTAATATTGTACATAGGTGTGAATGTGTTTTATTTATTTTATTATCATTCGGCTTTAATATGTTATCTTACTTACCTTGTATATTACTTTATCTTTTTTGTATATATATATTCTTACTTGGTTATTTTTATTCATTTTCCTCTCTTATGCACATATTGTGTGAATGAATGCTATAGCCCTAGTACCAATGCCCTTCACTACGGCAGACGGAATTTAAGAACAAGGGCCAAAAAGTTAGAAGACCCCTGGTTTAGATCAATGGCCCATTTTTTAAAAGGTCTTTAATAATTAAGAGGAGGTAAAAAGCTCTTTGCTCCGAAACAAAAGAAGTGATACCACCATCAAATCTTATTACTGGCAGAAAGACGGGTAAAAGTAGTTGAGAACAATGGAATTTACTTTAAAGATTATTATTCAATTATGTAATATGAAATAAATCTATACTTCTGCACAGGGACTTTTGTAATAACCTAGTAAGAGTGGAATATAGAAGCCAGACCTGGTTAAGAACTTCATCAGTGTTATGATCTATCTAATCCTAAACAACCAAAGAAAATAAATATGTATGTCTACAAAACGTTTTTATTTTTATCAAAAACTTTATAGCTACCATTTAAGTTTTCAATAAATGGTTGGTTTGTCAGACTATAATAAATAGCCTTTCATTTTTAATTTTTTAAAACCTCAAGGACATGGGATAAGTATCCCATAGCACTTGGGAGGCTATCTGCTAGATTTATGTTTTTTTTCGAAAATGGTCAATTTCAAGTCTTTCTTACTTAGGACGTGGTATATTTATTCTTAAGAACCAACTGGGGTCTGGATGTCACCAACAATATCTTAATTATAGTTGATCTAATTAATAGATAAACCACAAAGTTCTTAATTTATGAGAGCGATTGAAGCTTTGACTGGAAATGCTATTGATTGATAAATTAAATTGAATTTTTCTTTGGAAGGTATGTTTTGCTTGTTAATAAAATAATTGTTTTGTGGCTGGGTAGATCTTTCATTCAAAAGCATTTCGATACAAGGGTTCTCATTCCCAAGGTTTGTTCCACATGTCTACTCTCCCAAGCACTTTCATTGCTCTCTTAAAAAGCAGTACAAAGAAAAGTAAATTCAAAAAACAAAATTAGTTCATAGTTCAAAATTTTCTGTCTCCTGTTTTCTCCCTAGTTCTTCGGCTTGAAAGTACCTCCAAATTGAAACTCCATAAAAATATGGTTCATATGGAAAATCTATAATCCTGTAAAAATATACCCACCTAAAAAATTTGATATCGCAACTTGTCTTGTTTGTAAAAATAAAGACTTACAAATCGACAATACAAATATAAGAGATGATTTTGTGTCAAATAAACATGTTATCAATGCTTTAAGAAATAGGATTTTGAAGTTATATCTTATTCATGATAATGCTTTGAAAAAACAATGTGATGCGATGTTGACCAGTTTCTATAGCTGAAAAGAAGAAGTTTTGGAAATAATTAACAAAAGCAGATAGGCGATTTAGATATTAATACAGGTACTGGCTAGAGACAACTCCAGCAAGTGGGTTTTGTTCTATTTAGTAACCCATGACCCCGTGTACTTACCTGAGTGGGATTGTAAAGTTTCATTTTCCTTGACCTTCGAAAAATCAGTCAATTAGATAATTACTTAATTTCAAATATACTAATAATAAGTTATCGAATATATTATGAAGGAGATTATATATTTAATGCGAAGTTCCCACACAGATATACTACCATTTAACTTAGAGTTGATGTCTTGGTTAATCAGCTGACAAAGTAAATTATTTAAGAATAATATTTGATACCAATGATTGTCTATAAGTAAATATTTTCACAGGTATGTATATAAAAATAATGTTTTCAAAACAAATGATACAAATAAATACATTATTTTTTTTTCAATTTATTTTATTAGCAAACTAGATACAATAACCAATGCAGTGCGGGCGTAATGGATCTATTAACTTTGCCAAGGCCCTAAAGAGGTAATGAAAATATATTTACTTACTAAGCACATGACTAATAGCAAAAAATAATAAAATAAATAAAAACAATTATGGCAAAAATACAAGAGGTAGGCAAAATTTATTTTACATTCATTATTATTTTGCATTCCATAAAAAAAATTATAGTAACCCTCCCCCCCCGTTTCAATACACAAATATTTTAGGACATATGTTTTATGAGTAATCATTACTCAATAACACACTACAATAAAACTAAAATCACGATTTACATGAGTATCATACTCACTTAAACAATTGATTCTAAATACATGGAAATTATTACAGTAATAGATAAATAAATCACACATATCAGTTCTATTCACTTATTTTTAATAAGTAATAATTGATATTAACACATTAGCTGCAGTTAAGGTCCCTTGCATTTATCAGATATGATGATTATTTATGTTTGTATCTGTCTTCACCATTTATCCAACTCCCATAGTAATATATTTTTTAAAATGACCATTTTAGTGACTTCGTAAGATAGATAAAATTTGAAATCGAGACAAACATCGGAACCCTGAGACCGCAGCTAACGTGGTAAGTATAATGTTACATTATAATTAATTAAAATTTTAAAATACACAGATTACACCATAAAATCAATACATCAGAAAATAGTAATGATGTTTAACATTAGCCGATACAAGATCAATAATCCGGAAGCTGATAATTTCAATTGGAAGCCCGGTTATTAACTTTTTGTACTTTAAGATACCAATAATAGCTCGAAACATATAAGAACTAATCAATGATAACTGCACGAAAACATCTAGCTGTGCAATAATTTTTAAAAATAATAAAATAATACATTAGATCAGTCGTTTTGAGATCCATATGTTCAATTATTATACAACCTCAAATTAAAAGAGAGAATAATTTACTATAAAATGATTATGAAATTTAATTACCACACTTAAGAATAAAACAAATTATAATACATTGTGTAGAAGTTTCCCTCAAATGCCAATCGAGGTAAATAATTCATTCCACTATATTTCAACAATAATCTTAAAAACATTGGTTTAGTCAAAAAAACAGTAATAATCGATGGCCTTTAAACAATGATGAAGTCATAATTGATCAATTTAATTATAAACATAATTCAAGCACTTAAGAATGAATTGGCACCTCAATAAACCAATAACATAAAGATTTGGTATTAACTATGCTGTCAATTAAAATACCAAACAACTACATAATAAATAGCATGAACGATTGCATTGTAAAATCATTTATGTTTTAGGCTATTGTATGGATATTGAGAAGGTATCACTTGAGCGGCAATATATCAAAAGCTTTAATAT
The DNA here is from genome assembly GCA_928085145.1 of Nezara viridula. Lineage (NCBI taxonomy): Eukaryota > Metazoa > Arthropoda > Insecta > Hemiptera > Pentatomidae > Nezara > Nezara viridula. The sequence continues at coordinate 146,007,588 of OV725080.1, read as the reverse complement.
AGTTCCAGTTATAAAATGTTTTAATAACAAAAGGGGCTAGGCCGAAGTTTGTCTTTATTTAATTTATCGCCATTAAAAAATCATTTTGAGTGCAACGACATTAGTTCAAAATTTATTAATCACTTTATTTCCTGACACAACCTATCACCTTTTACTTTGTTTTTTAAAGTTCTCTCAAGTACTCTAGTAACCACAGATAAGGTACTGTTAAAATACAAGGTGTAGGTTGCCATGTCCCTATATTATATCAGTACTAAGTTTCTAAAATCTCATACCATCAGCTTATAAAAGTACCAATCAATAACAAAAATAACTATATTAATATAAGCGTAAACAACTAAACAAATTATATTGATGATCACAGACCACCTATATCAGTTAAGGAACAACTAACTACAAAACAAAAGTTCTACATCAAACATCAAATAAAAAAAACAGCCACAATCAAATAGTGCAGCCAAAACAATATTAATTGTACTGCAAGAGAGCTAAAATGGTGACTAATTTTTTAGTCTATAACCGTAGGAACAATGGTCTGGTTGTACTTTAGAAAAATAATTGCTAAATAATAACAATCTATGTATTTACATCTATAAATCATTTAAATGTTATAGGCTTCAAAATATTTTTAATAGATTATAAAACCATATTCTTGGTATGTATTAAATCAAAATATTTTCTTAAGTAAAAATAATGTATATGTTATTTGGGCAAATATGCCACGAATGTACTATTAATATTTTTTTTTAAATTACTGTTTTATATTTAAAACATGAAAAAAATATTAATAGCTAAATATAAACAAATAACTACAATTGTTTATCAATTTAGATAAAACGGTTTGGATCAATAAAAAAACATCTTCAGTTTCATTACTTACAACTTAATACATAATGATTCTATAATTTTAATTGTCAATGAGAAACAAATTTTAAACATCCAGCAAATAGCACTGTTTAATACAAGTTAAAATATTTGTTGATACTTTTTGAAAAGTGATATCATTTGGAGAAGTTTTATTTCTTAAGGAAAATATTGATACCAGATAATAAATGTAATTATTATAAATCTGAATAGGCACTAATTAATAGTATATTATTTTAGCTTTTATAATCATGTAATAAGTTGAAACCTGAAAACTGACTTCACTTATCCACTATTTGGTGTTAACACTTCATTAGGATGTTTTGGCTCATTCTAGAATATTCTTTTTAAGTACACTATTTGAAAAAAGTTTACTAAATTCATTTAGAATGACACTAAGGCAAAGTGAAATAAGGCATCTAGTATTATTTTTCAAACATTACTTTCAATATTGAAGAAAAATAATTTGTTTTATCTAAGATGTTTAAACGTAAGAGATTGGTTGGTAAATTAATGACATGCTTACTGGCACTGGTAATTGGTGGGGGTATCTAGTCCGGCTAGTGGGCTCTACCTTTTTTTTCTCGCTTCCTCACTACCAAAGGTAGGGAAGCTTTGTATTCATGCGAGAAGTTAAAAAAAAATTTGTACTCAGAACTGAAAATTTTCACTCGCGTTTTACGTTTCAGACATCAAGGATCAAATTTGGTTTAGTGACTGCCTTTAGTCAAATTGATGTAACGGACATATCATCTGCTACTGTTTATCCTATTTTGATACAATTTTCAGGAATTGTGTGGTTTGGGACCTAGACGGTCCCATATCAATTTTATCAAATTCAATTCAGCACTTCCCCTTGTTCACGCATAAATGTATTTTCTTAGATAAACCAATATTTCAGAAAAGGCTTGTTCAATTTGGCTCAAAGTTGAAAGAATAGTGGATTTTGGTAAAATAATGATTTTATACTGAAATAATAAATTGAAAATTTCAAAAATTTGTCCTAAAATTGACAACAAAAATTTTAACCAGTTAAAATACAACTTATCTTTCGTCAGATGCATAAAATAATATCTTAAATAATACATACTCAGTAGATAAATCAAAATAGCTGTGATAACAGAGTGTGGTTGGACACGAATTCCTGAGAACCCTGTTTAGAGTGGTATAGGGCCAATTCCCACATTGTTAAGATAATATACATTTCATGGTGAGCTCATTAAATTAAATCATGGTATTCCCACTCTGGTTAGTATATGGCATTTGGGAAGCTATTAGGGATTGGCAAAAAAGGATCATAAGGCATAGCCACTAGCCATACTGGTTCTACTACCAAAACCAGTATCCAAACAAGGAAAACAAACAAAAGATGTGTTCTATAGAAACTTTGATGAAGAATGAAACATTTCCTATAAAAATGAACCGACAAATACTTTAGAGAAGAGCTAGAACCAAAATGGATTCACTTATTTTCTAGTATTATTATAGATTTTAGGGGTATTCATGCTCTTGTAAATGCTTCATGTGTAATCATGCTAAGCTGTCAGCACAAATTTTGAAGAAATGGTGGTACTAGTTCACAAGAGTTCCGCACGGATTACGCATGGTTCACAATCACTTCGGTCACACTTGTTCATGGAATCCCGAATTCCTTCGGGTTTATCCGACAGAGAACGAAGGCGACCGATCTCTTGAATTAGTTATTACAATTAACTTTCCCGCCATTTAAGTACTTCTATAACCTTAAACATGTTCAGTTATATTAATGTTATTTAAGGTATTGACTTAAATTCGAAATTTAGACTACACATTATGAAATCTGAATCGAACATGTACATATATTATATATTTGTGAAAAAGGAATATTAATAGATAAAAACATTTAATTATTACATCTCTGAATGATATTTCACAATATTTTTCTTATTTATGATTTCTATTATTCATTATCTCGGAATTATCATATATTCTTCATCAGTTCTTTTCTCAATACGTTAATTCCTTTCTCGAAAATAAACACGATTTTTTTATTTTACGAATGACTACAATAATCGCCATTCAGATTATTTATTATCCAAAGGATGAAAAACTCTTTTATACAATTTATAAAAGATAATACACAACAGTATATGCGTATTTTTTATAGCCACTACATGTAAGCACGTGTCAATAAAAATTTTATTTCTAAAAGCATTTTTTTTTTTACAGGCCTTGAAGAAAGGACTCAAACATTATTTTATATATGTTTTCTTTTTCTTTCACAGTAATGACCGTTATAATGCAAATTAATAATTAACTAATTAGTAAATACATTTTTAATAAGGAAGTTTCACGAAGGAAATAAGTTTTTTTTTTCTTCAAAAATGCATGAAAACGGATGAAAAGGTACAATAGCTGACGTCATAAAAGACGACAACATTCGGCTGTTTTCGGGATTCCATGAACAAGTGTGATCGAAGTGATTGTGAACCATGCGTAATCCGTGCGGAACTGTTGTGAACTAGTACCGAAATTGTAAATAACCTGTCTGTGCTAACCTGCTAATGTGTTATTAGTTGTAGTAAGGTTATGGCTGTACCGTAAACAAAGTTTGTGAGTTCTTAATTGATCTAATAACGTTTTGATTTATTTTTACAATGCCAAAGGGAAGTTTAAAGAATGAGTTACTGCATTATTTGGTTTAAAATACTTCTGATTCAGAAGGCAAAGAACAGTGAACAGAAAAAAACAAAAAGAATCAAGGTTCTCAAAACCTTGCAATAACCTTCTCCGTGCGGTTACGAAGTGATAGCGCGGCCATCTTTAACACACATTTTGTAAATAATTTTCTTAACTTTACACATTTAAGAGGTTGACAATATTTAGCACTGATCGCATGAATACCCCTATTGTCCTATCTTTATACAGAACCATTTGCAAGCACTTGAACTTTAAAGAACTTTTTAAAAATTAAATAAATGTTTTGTATAGCAACAAATTTTTCCTGGATAGAAAATTTTCACAATTGCTTAATAGCCCCTTCTTTCTTAAAACTGGTTTGAAATTATGGTACTTCTTTAATATTGTGATGCATATGTTATTAGATCATAAATTATAAAATTTCAACTTAATATAAATCATAATAAAACAAAACAAATGATGAACAATCATGATCTGATACAAATTTGGCAAATTTTTCTTTGATCCCAAAATGTAGTTTGTAAGACACCTTTAAAATGGTATAAATAACATTTTCAGTTTTCAATATTTAAGGATAAAAAATATGTTAAAACTATTCACTTAATAATCTTTACTATAGTGAATCTATTATAAGTGAGCATGGCATTTTATTGTAAAATTTCCAGAGCCAAAAAACCATAACCAATTTTATAAAATTATCTGAAAGAATTTGTTTATAAAAACTGTATCTAAAAGAATTTTAATAGGTGAGTGAAAGTAAAAATTAAAAACCAGCTCAAAAACCAATATAACACCAGCAATGAACAAACAAATATAAAAGAAAACTGTCTTAAGAACCAATCAACAAATATTTGTTAGATTATTTTTTAGACATGGCCTTTTAATATATCCTAAAATAATTTTGTCACATCATTAAGAGAAGGTTCTATGGAATAAATACTGTATTAAGATTCCAATTGACAAGATGACATCTTGATACCTCTTTCTAATCTCTAAAACATTACCTTATTCAATAAAATACCTTACCTTAAAACTGACACATTAAACTTAAACCTAAAAGCTATAAAGAATTATTAAGTAAATTTTGCGTACATCAAAGGCAGAGCTGCAAAAAAAGGGAAAAGTGACTTGCAAGAAAGAAAATAGAAAATTATGGGGAAAATTATGATGAATTATATTTCGTAATTATAAATGCTATTTACAACAATTTGAAATCAATATTGTTATTACCAATTGATAAAAATATTCACAAATGAAAATATTTTACTTAAAAATATCCTAATTTAAAATTTATAATTTAATAACCCACACAACTCAACATAATATATATATATTTTTTTTTTTTTCTCCTAACCAATAACCTAACATTGGTTATGTCATTCCCAAGTCATTTTTCCACAAAAAATGTCATTTTTTTAATGTTGTAATTGTATGAGCCACGATAAATATATAAGTTGAAAAAATATTAAAACTCACTGAGAACTAATGTCATCTAACTTCAGACACGGTATAAAAAATGAGGATGTACTATGACCCAATAATAAATCATCATCTTCATTCCAATAAACATACACATTACATAAGGTAATTTAAAAATTAATCTGTTGACTAATTCTTGAATTAAAAAAAAAAGTAGTTAATTTAAATACAGCCGAACTATTTCAAAAGATAAACAAATAATAACATTAAAATTACTTACATGTCAAGCTATAGATTTCATAAAACTGATGCGTTATCTCATAAATCTCTAAAAAAACACATAAATAAAATGCTACAGCATTTCAACAAAGGTTTCTAAAATACCCATTAAAAACTTATTTTCAGAAACCGTATCAGAGAGGAAAACTTTTTTTTAGTGGTTTTCTTTATCTGCATTGTAAAAAAAAATAATATGTTCATATAGTTATTTGAACTTTATGCAATTCACAGCCAACCAAAACATATACCTCCCCTCCCCTCTTTCTTGACAAACATAATAGTGTCATAAATCATTGATACAAAATTATTTGAGAAAAAAAAAAAGAGGAAGACCTTAACCCAGTCAGAAACCATGGATTACTTATATCCATGCTTGTATTGTTTTTATCTATTTATTTATTTTCAAGCTGCGCTTCCTTAACTTTAATCAAACATTAAAAAGCTTCGCTTCCTTAACTTTAATCAAACATTAAATTAATGTCATATGATCTTAAAAAAAAAAAAGACTAAAAATTGTTTATTTAAAAAACAGACGTCCACAGAATTGATGACAGTCAATCTAGAGAATTTATTTCATATAATTTTCCCAATATTTTCAAAATCCTTTCCAATATCAGTTTTCCAGTTAGTTTTGCAACCCTCCGCTCAAACCTGGATCTCTTATGAAAATATATAGCTCTAGAGCGGGCCGACAAGGAGGGGGGTGGGAATTCAGGTACAGAGGCCTTGACTGTTTGGCTCAGTAACGACATCCTGCGACTTGAAATGTGCCCTGAGGTGGAACATGAACTCTGTCCTATCAGAAAAGTCCTGCCGGCACATGAGGCAGTAATGTCTATCGGGCGAAGGGAAGGGAGGCGGCTGATAAGGAGGGGGTCCCTGTGCCTCCAGGTGGGCCCGTGCATGCGCTGACCACTCCTCCCGACCGGACAACACACGCCCGCACAGCTCACAGCTCCATCCTCCATTCTGCTGCAACCATAAAGACACATCCTTCATGAAGTAAATAGAAATACAAAAGCAAGTAGCAGGCCAACTGGCAAAACAGTCGAACTGACCAACATTAATCTAAATTTTCATAAATAAAAAATATAAGAAATTACAGCAAAAATTCTAATAAACTAACAAGAAATTATGATTAGAAATAAACAGCATAAGATAAGCTGCTCCTTAGGCGATGTGAATAATGTTTTGGAGCAGGGAAACAGAGCATATTGAAAAAAAAATATCTTAAACATTAATGATTATCCTTAATATAATTTTCTTGTATTTTGGAGTCTTTTAATATTTCAGTTTATATTTTATAAGCTAACAAACAGTACACCAATAATATTTTCACTTGCAATCCCTATCTTGGAATAACAACTTAACAACTGAACTGATAATATGGGAGCTGAAAGATAAAAGAATGCAAATAGATAAGACGATTATCACAACTAGTTATAAGAAGACACGTATTTTTACATGAGAAATTGGAACATGATGGACTTGAAAATGGGCCAATGAGCTGAAACGTTGTCATTCCAAGGTAGGGATTGGAAGTGAAAACATTATTGGTATACTGTTAGCTTATGAAATATAAACTGAAAAATTAATGATTATTTTAAAAATTAAATGCATAACATTTGAATCATAAAGTATTAATGAATAGAGAAAAATTAAATAATATAAAACCTCTTAAAAATAATACACAAAGAAAACTTCAAACAAGATAATATTAATATTTGTAAATCTCACACAAATAATTAAATAAAGACTATGAAACAGGAAAAAGGTTAATTATAAAGAACACATGCAATTTTTTTCTAAAACAACTCAGTCAGTACAAAATTAAATATTATTTTAAATTTTTAGCTTTAGATAAACCTGTCACAAATAATTGAGACAAAACCACTAAAAAGTAAAACAATTTAAAGAAAACTTATGCAAGTTATAAATAAAAACCAATTAGGAGCAAATAAAAAAAAAAATCTAACAAATTTGGCTGATGAATCTGCATCATCTATATTGAAATATGAGTTAAATGTTCTGATCTCAAATAGCTCATCAAATATTTCTGTTACGATTAAAAGTGAAAAATATTACCTACATGTCAAACCTCACTCCCTTTTCATACTTTTAATGATTTCAAGATGTCTAGTAAAATTCTCTTGGAATATGTCTGCCCCCACTAAGAAAAATTCTTCAGGCAGCCTTGTCAGGGCCTGAAATATACAAACAGAAAATAATATCGAGGAACATATATACAAATAATTTTCATTTTTTTTTTTCTTCTTACTAATCCCTACAAGACCCATTTTTCATCAAACGATGAACCGTGATGAGCAGTTATAACAACCAATTTAACGCCTTAGACGGCCAAGACATGTGATATCAAACTGATCTTTCATATTTAATATATATTTTACCAATTTATTATTATTATATAGTCCAAACATCAGGTCATTATTTATAGATAACTTGATAATGAGCTAATGTGGCTCGAAACATGGTTTCTTGTTTAAATAAATGGATGTTGAAGTGATAAGAGTAAATAGTTATTTTGTAAGTAATGAAGAATAAACCTATTTGAGAGGTTCATTAGAAGCAAATATTTAGTACAAGATAACCCAATGGAAGAGATAATTGTTTTAAAACATAAAACTCTTTTTCAAACACAGTTGAAAGTATCTCCCTCATTAGCAGACCAATAGCTGAGAAAATACCGACACTGAAACATTGTCTAAAATGACATAAAAAAAAAATAAAATAAGAATCTGATGAAATAACACGTTTTCACTTTGCTCTACCTTTTCTAGATTCAAGACATTACTCAATATGTAAATATGCTGAAAATAATTACCTCAAACTTTTATTTAACTATGTCCAGTAACTTTTTTAACAAATTAAGATATCTAAACAGTATGTTGGTAATGAATTAGGTGCTGTTAGACCAACAGACATTAAAAATAACACACTAATAATCAATTAGCAAAACACTGTTTACATATATTCTAATATGATTTATTCTCTGCCTTGCATGTCCACATTTAACACAAATTTGCTGTGTTTTGATTTACATATACATAAAATACAAACATATTTTAATTTAATATTTAGTTATATATGTATAAATGCAACATTGTATACTAATGAATACATTTTAATATTAACAATAAAAATTAAGGGCAAATAAATTTTAAGTAAATTAATTTTTAAGTTCTTATTTTTTGAAGATTATTTTTCCACACTAATTTACACCCATTGGTCAAATTTAAAAATAAAAAATTACAATAATAATAAATGAACTAGATAAAAATAAAGGAGGAATTTGGCTATTGATGCATCTACAGTATAGATTGTGAATGTATAAATTAAATTATTAGTATTTTTTTACGTGTCTGTATATGTGTGTTCATGCTAGAAAGAAAGGAACAAAATAAGTGATATTACCATGACAGCTATTTATTATTATATACACGACAGCTATTTATTATTATATACACGACAGCTATTAATTATTATATACACGACAGCTATTTATTATATTAGTTAGAATAAAGTTAGAAGTTTCTTTGTATATTTTGTACGAGACCAAAAAAGAGAAGCACAGGTATTGCTAATTCTTGTCAACAAATATTAATTATATTTCATTACTGTAGTTAATAGTAAGCTAAAGATTTTAAATTCCATTTATCAGCAATGCAATTATGTTTCTATATCACTCTTAAATTATTGAATATTTATCAGTATATTTTCAAAAAATAAAATTATATCTGGTTACTTTAGTAAGTTTTTCAAGGGCACTTAATGTACTTAAAAATGGTGTCTTCAAGGATACATATAAGCCCTTATAGTTTTACTATTTATTCAATTTTTAACAATGTTTTGACACAATTTGTAAAATTATATCAGTTTTATTAGCTTCTTAATTCAACTTAAAGGTAATTAATAAATTTCACAAACCGAAATATGGTTTTATTATCTGCTCACTATTAATGATTCATAACGTTTCAACAGAATGCCTATGATTTTACTGAACACAATAATAAATTTATCAGTGTTAATGAATGAATAAGTATAATGAAATAATTTTCTAACAAGCAAGTTTGATATTATTAATATAGAGTTAAAATATTAAAGATTCATACAATTCATATTCTTTTATAAAAACTGCATGCTTTTCCATTTTTGTAAAATAATCCATGAATTATTAACCCTTTTTGGAAGTAGATATATCAGGAAAGTATGGTTTAATGATTGTAGCAATAATATTTTTATTATTAAGGATAAATATTTAAGCCTGTGCAGTAACATAGTATACAGTAAAATTCTTATCTTAAAAATCCCGTAGAGCACAGCCAAATCCTTCATTTCTTGAGTATTTTTAAGATTCTGTACAACTTTTAATATAGAATATAAGAGATTCCCTCAAATATAAGAAACAATTTTTTTTTTCTCGTAAGGAATTTGACAAATTAAATAATGTAGTAAAATTGGAATTTCAAAACATTCAAAATATGAAATTTGATTACAGCACTACTTATATATTTTAGACATTCCAAATATAGAAATAAATAATATCTTAAACCATTAAAAAATAAAATAGATGCTTATTTTCATTAATCTTACACAGTGATAGGTATTTATAAATTTAATTGAGGTTAAAAACATATTTTACAAATGTTTAAAATTGAAATTTTATTAGGATTTATTAAAAATCTTTAAATCTAAATTATATAAATTTTAAACTTCAAATTTAAGATACCATCATATTTTAAATTGCACCCTATTTTGAAAGTTCATCAAATTTTAAAATGCACCCAGTTTTAAAAATCAAGTCAAACTCTATGTTAATACTAACCTTGAACAGAACAAGTGCAAAAACTGAACTTTGTTAATCCCCATATAAAATGCTTTAAAAAATCATATCAAACAACTTTAACAAACTAACTTTGTGAGTTTTCAGGCTAAAATTGTGAGCATTCAATGCAGACATAAATTTTTAAAATTATTAGTCAAAGAAAAACTGAACTCCTATCTGTCACATGTTTAACAGTAAAAAATAAACAAAATGTAAAATTTGAACTGAAAGATTTCTGTACTCAGACTGTAAACGGTAAACAAGCCGTGCTATTTGTGTTTCCTGCTACAACCAGAAAGAGTTATCTATGAAGGGTGGAAGCGGTGCTGAGCACTAATAGTAGATTCTAATTATCATAAAAAAAAATTAAAAATGGTAATATTAACTACAGAAAAAATCAAGCATCATAAAATAGGTCTAAAATTTTAAATATCATTTAAAATACCAATAACCAACCACAAATCAAGTCTAACAATAGTTAAAGTCCAGAAAATTGTAATTAAAAATGAAATCAGATAACAGTACCACACAATCACACAGAAATAATCAAACAAATTGCTCAAACTGAAACCAAGCATACCGGTAGGTTTGTAGGTGGTGGTGAACCTTGCTGTTCCTCTTTTTCTTTTTTCTCATTCGATTGACCAGGAGACTTCACCTCAAGAGGATGACTTCTTTTGGCTAAAGGTGCAAGATTTGAAGGTGTCATATGTTTCATCTTGTTTACATGAATAACTAACTTGTCCCTCCGAGCAAATGCTTTTTTACAAACTTCACAAACATACGGTTTCTCTCCAGTATGAATTCTCATATGAATAACCTGAAACAGACCTCAGTTAAAAATAATAATGCTAAAATAGAACCCTAATAGTTTGTTAACAGTTCATATAAATGGTGTATATTTTTAATACCGGCTGTTGATCCGTATCAATTAATTCATACCTGGTTTGATGCAATAGCTATCTGAAGCCTATATATAGGATTGTCGAGAAAATAATGTAGGATTTTGGTTTTAAAAAAAAAAAAATTACAATTGTTTTATTTGATCAAAATAGTCTCCACTAATACCAATACATTTCTGCCAATGTGTTGGCAATTTTTCCATTCCCTCAGAATAGAATTTCCCATCTTTAGAATTGATAAACGCATTTTCTGATTCCCTTTGTCCATAAAGTTTTTGGTCACGTAGGTAATGGTTCAGGGGTCTAAAAAAATCATAATCTTTAAGTGAGAGGTCCGGAGAGTAGGGCAGACCTGGCAGAGTTTCATATCCAAGCTCCAACAGTTTTTGTGACATCACACGTGAAACATGTGGCCAAGCATTGTCATGCAACAAAATTGACCAAAGATGGCTTCATTATTGTCAATTACTGATGCATTGCATTAATTTGGTAACAATACGATTCAGCATTGATGATTTCTCCAGAATTTATGAAGCAGCAGTGTATCAAACCAAATGAAGCCCACCAAACAGTAATCCATCACCTTTTTTTAATGAGTTGGTGGCTTTGGAAAATGTTATGCTGCTTCTCCTTTGTTGAGCTACTGTACAGAACATCTACTGTTATCGTAAAGTATCCACTTTTTATCACAAGTAACAATTCTGGACAGAAAATGATCATTTTTATTTTGGCAAAGAAATGTAGCACGAACTTCATAATGCTGGTTTTTTTGGCGGTCGTTTAATGTTTGTGGAACTCAATTTTCAAGATTTCTTATCTTTCCAAACGCCTTCAGGTGGTCATCGACGGTCGATTTTCTGGGATTTTCTTCCACCAAAGGACGCAGAACATTTCCATCAAGAAAGAAAGTCCTTCCACGACCTTCTTTGTCTTCAAGGCTGAAGTTTCCCTCCCTAAATTTTTTGAACTACCACTGAACAGTGCACTCATTAATGCTGCTCCCGCCCCAGACTTGATTGATATTGCTGGCCGTCTGGGTTCCATTCCGGCCGAGTTGAAATCTTAGTAAAGACTGAATTATTTCTAAGCAGTGAAATGCTACAGAGGTAAACAAACTAAGGTAAACAGTATTGTTTGGGAGAGAATTAATAAGTGCTGACATTCATACAAATGAATAATCCAGTAAACCTTAACAGATTATTAAATAGAGAGGTATTTTAAAGAAAACTCAAAATCCTGCAATATTTTCCGGACAACCCAATATAACAGTTTCAAATATATATATATATATATATACTTTTTAAGAATGAAAAAAGAACACAATCACACATAATAAAACAATTTCAAAGTTGATACACCAAGTCAGAGGAACAGATAAGATATATATTTAAATTTAAACAAATGTCTGAGAAGACAAGAAAGATGGAATAACTAAAGAGCATAGCCATAGACTGTCAGAAAATATGGGATTTCCAAGACATGCATTGATCAATTACGACATCTAATTTTCTGACTGAAGTGCAGAAAGTAACAGGATGATCATTTAGAACTAAAGAAGAAAAAGTAATATTAGATCTGAGGAGAGAATTGGACTCTATAGAAACAGCATAAGTTTTCATCGCGATTAATCTTAATTTATTCAGTTTGTTCAGGCAATGATCTTATTTCGGTCTTCCTGAATATTGTCAAATTCTACTAATAACCCAGAAGAAGGAAAAGATAAATAGATTTGGAAATTACTAGTATAAAGCATTCATACCGTCTTCCTACCATTTCACTAATCTACTCAGCAGCATTCCTGATAGAAGAAATCTCTAATCAACTCAGCAGTGTTCCTGTGAGAAGAAATTGCAACAGCTTATTCACATTAATCATTAAATTGTTATCAGAGGGTCTTAATCATCCTTCCTCTGAACTGACGATCCCTTAGGAGCAGTTACAAAGCACCAAAAATCACAATCTGTTACTATCGAGTAAATCAATGTGATAGGACTGCTTGATGCACCTCAGCTTGTAACCAACCAGGTAGAAATCAGTAGGTAAATATAGTAAAGATACAAATAATTATATCAATGATAATAAAACACTTTATTTATTTTGGGACAACCTCTTTAGAATGATATGCAAAGACAGAAATGTGGACTTAGGAGTCTCAGAGATATATGTGAAGAATCACAAAATAAACAAATAGACATAATAAAAAATATATAAAAGTTGCCTTCTTGCTTTAATCAATTAAGAAAATAAAAATGAAAGACGTAATGTATAAAAATAATTAAAAATGAACAGATAATTTATATACATATTTACAATGTTATGGAGACTGGATGGATAGGAAGTAATTGAACAGGTGGGATTTAGAGGTGGAGAGGGTATTGGAATGACAGATGTAGGAAGAGATGAAGTTCCATAGGGATGAGGATCAAATAATGAATGAGCTGTTGAAAGCAGCAGTTCAGTGAGCCCTTGAAAATAATCTGAAGACAAGGCACAGAAATTGTGGAAATGAACAGAGAATTTAAATTGAAGGAGCTCAGAGATGTATGGAGGATAGCAGAAGTGGATGACTTGGAAGAGGAAGGATGCCAGAAAATACTTCTGACGGTGGGAAGGATAAAACAACTTCAATTCTACATAAAAATGGGAGACAGAGGCATCCCTTGGAATCCCAAAGATGAATCGAACAGAGCAAATAATCAAACATAGTTTCGCCTCCAGATCCCCAGAGGTGCCCCCATATACAGTACTGCAATATTCGAAGTGGAGAAATTTTAAAGAAGTGACCAGGAGCCTACAAATTTCAAAAAGAAATAGGTGACGGAGGTAATTTAGACATTTTAAGATGGAAAAGGTATGGCGGAAGATAATGGATACATAAGAAATTGATTAATTTCTTACCAATTTATCTTTCCTAGCAAGTCCTTTCCCACATTCTGTACAAGTGAAGCTCTTATTATTGTTTTCAACTTTTGGTTTTGTTTTTACAGTTTGAGGTGTAGTTGTTGAACTCGATTGTGTAGTTTTTGTCCTCTCAGGCTCAGCATTAGTGGTAAAAGTTGCTTGTTCTGTTGTAAAAGAACCACCTACTTGATTAGCATAATCAGGAGCCCTAAAATAAAACTAATATCAATTAAAATGAACAATAAAAAATAAATTAAGTAACTCCTGAATATACATGAGTTCAAATTGTGCATTAATAAAAGAATGTGGAGGAATAACTAATTCTCGAATTGCATATCAACAATCATGTCACAAAAGCCTGAATGTCTAAAAACTAAAAATAATTCAAAAGACTAAAAAAAATATATATATTTTATATTATTCGTATGTGTATAAATAACTTAATAATAATAATAATAATGACTTCCAGCATTTACAGTTTTAAGATTCATGTGATTTTTCTGGAATACAACTCTCAAGAATGTTAAGGGAAAACTGTATTAAATAAATGGCAATCAATACAAAATAAAATTCCCCAAAAACATAAATGGACCTTTAATTAGTTATTATTTTCAGCAAAATATTTATAACCATCTTTTAAAAAAAACTATTTAACATTAATAATACAGTAAATGTTAGTCTCTAACCTACATACTGAATTTTTGAAAAAATATATTTATTGAAATTTATAAGATCTACCTAAAAATACAACTAGTAAATTTGAATTAGCAACGTGACATGTACAACTTGAAGAAAAACTACATATTGGTAGTACTCCGATACTGAAATATTAAAAAAAAAAAAACTATCAATAAATTAAAAACAATATCACAACAAAATTTAATAAAAGTCATTTGCTAGGAAATCATCATTTGTTATGAGAAAAAAAGGAATTTAAAATAGTTAAATATCTTTTAATATTTAAAAAAATACACATATTTCACACAGAAACAATTATTTCTACCTTAAGCACTGTTGTTCACTTCTAACAATGCCAGAAAACTTTTAATATTTGTAATTACTAATTAATTTTTATTTCATTCTCATGAATTATAAATAATACAGCATGAATTTTTAATAGCTGGTATAATTATATGTAGATCTATTTATTGGGTTTGTTTTTCAGTGGTCTCAGCTATTTTGGTCAAATAGTTTATACTAAACTGGCAACATGTCAATGTATGAAACTAACTGCATAGTTTCTTTAAAGGAATTTGACTCGATGCTCCAAATTACCTTTTCTTACTGCTCTTACGTGATTAGATAAATTATTCATAAATAAAAAATATTATAATTAAATTTTTTAACACCATAATTTTATTAAGTATAATGCAATTTGATTCATTCATCATATTTATCTTTCATTTACAAGACACAAAGACAACAAAATAGTTCACAATAATTGAGTGATGGAAAATATAAAAATTTAATATCAATGCTTTTAAATCTCTAGATATTATGAAAAATTTCATCAATAGATACTTCAGACGGAAAATTTTAATTTTTAAAAACTAATAAAGGATAAATATATTTTTTTTATTATTATATTATCATTAGAAAACATATATTTTTGTTCAATAAGGAAATATATGTTATTATTCTTAGAGGAAAAAAACTTAATTCATATTATTTTGAACATCAAACAAATTCAAATGATCAAGAAAATGCAGAAATAACACAAAACTTAAAATAAAAATTGGATTAATCATCTTAACAAACAAAATGTGGTAACTATAAAATTTTATTTAATTACCCTCAGGAGCAAAACTATGAGGTAAAAATTACAGGGACTACAAAAAAACGTTTTATCTAAGATGCAATGAACTTAACGTTTAGTTCCTAGCTTTGTTTTGATTATTTTATGGAAAGTGTTTTCGACATTTCCAAAATCTTAAAGTTGAAATATTTCTAAGACCATCCCTTTATTATTATGGGCCCTTCAGAGCAGCTTGAAAATAAACCTACTACCTTTTACCTTTAAATTTTTTAAGTATCCAAATAAAAAAATCTTGGTACTTTTTACTGTAATATATTATTAATAGATAATTTATTGGTGAAATGTACATAAGAAATTACAATGCATAAAAGTTATAAATTATAAATTTATAAGTTATAAATTATAAAAGTCATAAAAGTTATAGTCATAGTTAAAACATTCCAATAGTTGATGAAATTAATTTTAAAAAGTTAAGATATAAAACCTAAATTATTCTAGTGCAAGAATAGTAATTAATTAATTTATTGCAAAATCTTTAAATAAAGCTTATCTTTTTAATGAATAATTTTAATTTTGTAAAAACTGCCCACCAAGTTCCGATGGAGCGAAGTACCCTTACTCCATCATCATAGCCAAGACTTCCGTCATCTGCAACCATAGTAAATGTGTTGGCATCTTGTGTTTTCGGTTGGGATTGTGGCTGAGGTACCTGAGGGACTTTAAGAGTCGGCACATATTCTAACTTAACAGTATGTTGCTGCGGTTGTTGTTGCTGCTGCTGTTGTTGTTGTTGCTGTTGTTGTTGCTGCTGCTGCTGTTGAAGGCTAGCAGCATGTGCCATTTGTTGTTGCATTACAGCATGTGCCTCTAGATAGGCCGCTTTCTGTGCATCTGTCATTTTATCCATCTGTAATGAATAAGGTAAATAATTAAAACCGATAAAAATTAGAACACTAGCAACAAGAGGTAGAGTGCTTCAATACACTAAAATAAGAACTATAATTTATACCTGATTAACGTTATCTTTTATCTGTATAAGATACATTTTTTAGTATTATTGAAGAAATCCAACTTCAAAGATATCTGAAAATAATAAATTTTATAGAAATAAAAAATCGTAAATTATTATCTAATTGTAAAGTATGTTTATGACTATTTTGACTGCATTTGGTAAGATTATTATAATTAACGGGTAAATGACAACTCAAAAAAAGTTAATATTGAATAATTATTATCATTACTACTTAAACTGAATTCATAAGTGAATTCCAGGTCTTGAAATTAGCTTCAGAAGACAAAACAGATCGAAACTAAACACGCCGGCAAGAGCGATGCCAAACTTTGTTTATGCGTGAATATATATATGTATATACAGTGATAGGATGGAGGTAAATAAAAGTTGCCAAACGATGCTAACAGTTTACAAGAGGCTATAAAACTAAATTCGTAGAAAAAAAGCTTCAGTTTTTGGATCGAGAGGAAGACTCACCTTACCAAAGTTGGATAGGCGTCCGAAGCGAGTTAAAGGAACTTAAAAAATTATAAACATCTATTATAAGGAAGGTATAATAAAACAAAAAGACAAAGCAAAACTAAGCAGATCAATACAAACAGCCGCCTCTGAGAGGGGGGTTCGGCGATTGAAGGGAGGGGGCGGTTGGAGGGGAGGAGGGGTGTGGCTTCGATCCGCTGCTTATCTCTTTGTACTGTTCGGTATTAACTGGAGATTAGATTTTTAATGTTGGGCTCATTACAGGCTAACGCGGTTTGGCAAAATTATGTTTTACAAAAACTGAAAATAATAAATGAAAGTATATATTTATGCCATTTAATGATTAAAAATTATAACCTTTAAAAAAAAAAAAGAAAAGAAAAACCAAAAAAACAGTTAGGAATATTATCTCTTATTAAAGCCACCAAAAATGAGTTCACAAGTCTACATAAATCACATGGTCTTATAACTTTTTTTTTTTTTAAT
Organism: Nezara viridula; assembly: GCA_928085145.1. Lineage (NCBI taxonomy): Eukaryota > Metazoa > Arthropoda > Insecta > Hemiptera > Pentatomidae > Nezara > Nezara viridula. Next base: position 145,989,967 of record OV725080.1, on the reverse strand, counting down.
TTTATAATGCAGGTTAAATTCACTTCAAGGAAATATCATATTCTTTAATTTGGAAATTAAATATTCTTCCACATATCCTTTTACTTTTTCATTAATTAAAGAACTTCCATATAACATATGAGGTGTTCTTCAATACCTTTTACAACTATAATTACTACAATTATAAGTAATTCCTAATTAAATTTATATTTACTATTTCTAATTTTTTCAAGCTAGGTTATGATTTTTTAATATCATGATAGTTTTAATTTTTTCATCGATTTATTATAGATTTGAGATAGCTCCCTTTAAATAACATGAAAATTTTGATACTTGCTTATTTGTAGTATTACCTTCACCTAAAAATTCCTCTTCAATTGGCACTTGATTCATTTAGAGCTTTGACTTGCTCACTCAACAATCCTCTAATATTCCTGATAATAAGCTTATCTTCTCTGTCTTTCAACTAAGGTATAATAATGCAATTCATTGAAGTTTTTTTTTAATGATTGCAGTTCAATGGTAATTGCTTGGGTTGATATTACATTTTTATGCACTCCATCTTTTGTCATTTAATTTACTTATTCTCACTCAAGAACCTACCCCCTCCCCCTCCCAAGAAATTTGATTGCTCATATTTTCATACAAACAGAGCAAGGGAAAGTAGAATTAGAAAAATCATAGATCATACACAATTACACTTGCTGCAGTGTGTTCCACGTTTTCTCCTTTCTCCTTATTCTGAAACTTTTCATTCCGAAAATTCATAACCGTGTTGAAATCCTTTCCCGAAATTCAAAAATCTGTCAAAATATGCTCCCCTTAAAAAGTTTAAAAGTTTGATGGCGCAACTTGTACCCCTGCTGATTCTTACTTTTATTATACATACCAGCAAGAGAAATACTTTATAGAGTATAGTAATAGAGGGGAAGAGAAATACTTTATTCAAAGCACAGGATTGCTTTATATACAGCATACTTATCAATCCCTTTTGGACATATCAATTACATTACATTTTAATATATTTTTTTCCTTCTGTTTCTTATCAATAATCATACAAAAGATCATTAATTTACTACACTAAGACATCATTATTACACAATATATATTTTTTTTTAAATATATATTTCGAATATCAGCCAACATAATTTTGTGAATGTAAATAAAAAGATATGACTAGAGTAAATATTAAAATTGAAAAATAAATAAATGATAATAAATATCCTTATTTAATGGTGTTACCATATAAGTGTTAGTGAATGAACCCCAGGGGGTCCAGAATAATGTTCTAGGCGAACATCGCAGACTTTTTTTTTGGAATCGTTCTGTGAGACCCTAAACTAGAGGCCTTTAGGACTAGAGATCTCTCTCTCCCTCCCCTTCTTCTTCACTCTCTCTCTCTCCCCCTCAAACAAAGTTGTGATAGTATCACTTACATTGTAAAATTATCTGACTTTCAGTGTTTTTGAATAATATCTCTTGACTACCCAAGAAAGAATTTGCTTATTTCACTTTTTCATAGCTGAAGCCTTCTCAGAGTTGAGAATCTTAATAACTTCATACAGCAGACTCTTACTAATCTGGCCTTAAATTGAAGTAGGTGGTGTCAGCTAATCAAAATTGCCAGAACAGTGAAGGTATTTTTGAAAAGCAAAAACATGGCATATCTACAAAAGTTGTTTAAAATATTTTATTGAAATAAATGATGGTACTTTGTACTGTAAAAAAAAAATCACTATAATACTAAAAGGTATTTACATAAGTTATAAAGATACAACTTACAAGATAAAAAACTAAGCACACATTCATATATTTTATACCCTATAAATTATTATTCAATAATTGGTGTGGGAAGTATACTGCTGCTTGTTTATCAAAATTTGTAATGTTATGAAGTTGTGTTCTGTAATGTTAGGAGTATGTGCTTTGACCATTTGTGTGTGTACCGTTTCAGCGATTTCTTGTTGTAGTTTCCTATTGTTTGGATCATGGGATTATCAGATATTGTTGTAAGCTCAAAGAATCTTTGTGTTTTAAAATGAATGTATAGTTTTATTGTTGGTAGCTGCAATTCTGTTAACATAGTGACTATGTTTGTGTATCATGGGTAGTTATTTATGATTCTCATGCATATGATTTGAATCACTTCAAGTTTTTTATAGTTAGACTTAAAGTACAACTCCATATCGGGGAAGAATATGTGATTTTATATGTAATTATAAAATCAGTTTATTTTTTGAAGATAATTAAGAATATCTATAGAAATACGGGGACATTTTACTAACAATGTTTTTTTCTTTATTGCATTTGTTATTTACATACTGGGTGAAATAAAAATATACTTAGAATAAATCATTAAATACCAATAGATTAAACCATTATTAATATAAATTTCAAATTTGTACTAAAATATGGGCCCTGAAAATATTTGTTTACATAAAAAAAAGTCTTAACCAATTCAAACTAGCACAAAAGGTGTTTTGTTTTTTCGTAGCTCTTTTAAAAAATAATTTTGCACTTACTATAAGAATGAAAAGCCGGAAATAACCCTTGGCATGAAAAAACGGACCGAAATCGGATACTGGAATGTTAGGACGAAGTATGAAACTGGAAAATTTGAAGTTTTCAGAAGAGAAATTGCCAGATACAGATTAGAATTGTTGAGAATAAGTGAAACCAGATGGACTGGCTTTGGAGAAAAGAGATTAAGGCATGGATATACACTAATTTATTCTGGAAAGGAAGAAGGTGAAACACATGAAAGAGGAGTTGGACTGATGATGACTAAACAGACTAAGAAAGAGCATACTAATTGGTACTCTGTTTCTGAAAGGGTTCTTGTCGTGAGGTTCAAGTCGAGGGTAAGGCACATATCGATAATAGTGTGTTATGCGCCCATGGAAACATAGGAGGATGCAGAGGACAGATTTTACCAGTAGCTTAATCATATGATGGCATCATTTATTAAGAAAGGAGACATAAAGATTCTGATGAGAGATTTAAGTGCTAAAGTCAGAAACAACAATCCAGATAGAGAATCAAATATGGGAATCCACGGTCTTTGTAATATGAATGACAATGGCGAGAGGTTTCCAGATTTCTGTTATAAACATAAACTTATTATAGGAGACATTATTTTTCCACACAGAAACTGCGATAAGGTAACCTGGGTATCGCCAGATAAGAATACAGAAAATCAAATCGACCATCTGTGCACAAACCGAACCTGGAGGAAGTTGCTGCTGAATGTCCGTAACAGGCGAGGAGCCGATGTGTCTAGGGACTACCATTTGATTACAGCAGTAATCCAGTTTAAAATAGCAACAAACAAGAAACCATTCAGATGTGTACAGAAAAGATGGAATACAAGTAACCTGAAAGACGACACTCCGACTCCTTACACTAATGATGATGAGGTCCAAGAAAGAAGAAAAGAAGCAATCAAAAGAAGATGAAATATGAAGAATGTCATGCATGACACTGCAAAGGAAGTTCTTGGTGTGAAAGAGGGAAACAAGCCTGATTGAATCTCAAGCGCAACCTGGGATGCTATTTTGTATTTGAGAGGGAAAAAAGAAGCCTTAAAGAAAAGCAGAACCAGAGACCAAAAAGAAGAAGGGAGCAAAGAGGAACTTTATTAATGACCTATTAAAGCTCAAGAAGCAGCTGATAAGGGTGAAGACACTGTATAGTATGACAGAAACCCTTTGAAAGAAGCAATGTTTTGCAGACAATAGGCCTGTCAGAAATAAACAAGGGAAACTGCTTGTAACAGAGGATGAACAGATCAAGAGATGGAGACCCTAAACCATACTATGGAGGATGAAGTATTAGGCGAAGATATCTCAGAACGCAACTTCAAAAAAGAAAATTACATTGATTCCAATGCTCCTACAGAACAGGAAGTTTTGGAAGCTATCCATAAACTCAAAAATGGAAAAGCAGATTGGATGGACAACATACCGGCAGAAATTCTGCAAGTAGATCCAGTAAAAAAATCCAGAAAAATGGGTTACTCGTTAAACTTCCTAAGAAAGGCAATCTCGCGGAATATTCAAACTGGAGAGGAATAATACTGACATCGGTTCCAAGCAAGATATTGTGCAAAATTGTTCTCGACAGGAATAGGGAGGCTGTTAATAGTAAATTAACACCCTCAGGATTACAGTTGAACAATTTTTGGAGTTCCAGGCAACTCTGTATCTCACCTTCATAGATTTTGAAAAAGCTCTTAACAGTGTGTCATGAAAGAAAATGTGGTAAGTTATAAAAGAATTTGGAATATCATTAGGAATTATTGGAGTAAAATTAAGGAAAATCATTAATATTGTCAAGAAACCATATGAGGATTCCTCCTGCCAAGTTATCCATTGTGGCAGTGTCGGAGCCCTTTAATGTTGGAACTGGTATTAGACAAGGATGTGTTCTCTGCTCTATCATATTTCTGATGGTACTAGATGTCATTTTAAGGAAAGCTCTTCGTAGAGAATGAGGATTTCAGTGGTGGCTCACGGAAAGACTCAAAGATCTGGACTTTACAGATGACTTATGTTATTTCGCCCAAGTTTCCAGGATATGCAGAAGCTAAAGGAACTCCAGGAAGAAGCTCAAAGCCCCGGCCTCAAAATAAATGCTGCTAAAACTCAAGAGATGCGAATGAATAGAAGTCAGGAAAATTTTTTTATAGAAGATGAAATAATTGAAAGCGCTACCGAATTCTGTTACCTCAGGAGTATGGTGAGCCAGGATGGAGGGGCTGATGAAGATGTTGAGAACCATATAAGGAAAGTCCAAAAAGCATTTTCACAGCTTTGCATCTTCAAGACAAATGTTATGTAAGTTCTGCTATATGCTTGTGAGACTTGGAAAGTTATCAAGCAGGTGAACAAGAGGCTGCGATATATATGCGATATGTCAATAGATGTCTGCGATATATATTAAGAGTATGGTGTCTACTAGTGAACTAATCAAGTCCCGATAGATCAGGTCATAAAACATAGGAAATGGAGATGGCTGGAGCATACGCTTAGAAAGGAGCAAAATGATATAACACAGTCTAGATCGGAACCCCCAAGGCCAGCGAAGACGTGGACGGCCTAGAGAAACGTGCAGGACTTTAGAGAAGGAAATGCGCAGCACCAGACAAACCTGGTCTGGAGTCAAGAAGCTAACTAAAGATCAAAATATTCCTGACGGCCCTATGTTGCACCTAAGGGATTCTAAGAACTAATAATAATAATAATAATAAAAGGCTTAGCGAAACCAAAGGTTCAATGCCGACCCACCAATCTCTTATTACACACTCTTCAGATCAGCTTTAGGCAATCTTCTCATCTTCAATTCTGTCTACCCCTCGGACATTTACTATTCGGTACAGCAAATATAAGTCTTTTAGGAATTCTTTCGTTCCTGGCCCAACAATTTTACAAGCCCATTTGATTCGCCTCAATTATATTAACCCGATACAGTTTATGCAATTCAGTGTTATATGACCGTGTGAACTTTCTGGTTAACTCATCCTTCTTCGGTCTGAATATTCTACACAATACTTTATTTTCAAAAATCTTAAGACGTTAATCATCCCTTGATGTAAGCGGTCACGTTTCGCATCTATAAAGAACTGTAGGTAGGATAATAGTTTTATAGATTTTAATTTTTAAGTTCCGAGATAGAAGGTGCGAGCTAAGTAATTTTTTCACAGAAAAATAACAAGCATTTGCCGTCTTCAGCATAACCTTAATCTCCTCTACAATTTTGTTTTTTCTAAAATAATAATCTTAAATTTCTTTTTTGTTTTCCATCATTAATTTGACATGTTTACATTTTTGAAACATCACATCTCTCTTTTAAAATATTTTTACAGCAAAGAACATACGAAAGCCATAAACAGCACAAGATGGTCGTATATATGTAATATATTTTTTTTATTCTACTTAAAACTTATAAATACTTGCTTTCCTATAGCAACGATGCTTATATTGAATATAAATAATAATCAATAATAATTAAGGGTTGTTTAATCTTTAATAAAATTCAAGAGCTGATGATTAACATAAAAAGTAATATTTATTTGTATAAATCTTTATAGTTTTAAAGATTAAAAATTGTGAAAATAATAATAAAAGAATCATATAGTTTAATATAAAATATTTCAGTAATCACCATAGATAAATTTACAAGAATTCATACTTTCTCATTTGTTTTTTTAAAATACTATGTAACTAAATACATAATATTTAAAAACTAAACAAGTAAAGTTGTACATTAATATATTAAACCAATTATTAAAACAAAGTCTGTCACATTTATAAGCAATAAAAAAAAACATAAGAGAATACAACATTAATTATTTTAAAAAATTATATTTAAATCAAAGCAATTATTTACAAAGTTAACAAGTTCTAAGAAATAAAAGAATGGGAAGGTAAAAATAAAATCAATTTTTTAAAAATTTTATATTTGAAATACATGTTCAATAACAAACATGTCATCTCGTACAACTTTCTTTAGTGTGTACCACAAAACTAAAGTAATTAGGCTATAGTCGATGGAGCTCCTTTCTCCGAAGCACCAAGTCTCCTTGGGTCTTGGCTAGGATAATGAACAGCAGCTGCAGCAGCAGTACCAGGTGGAGCAATGGCAGATTCTGGCGGAAGAGGTGGTGCAGTACCAGGAGGGCAAAGAGGAGGAGGCTGTGGAGGGAACATAGGCATACGCATTTGAGGAGGAAAGAAAAAGGGTGGAGGCGCTATCGTAGGCCTGAGCACTGCTGTGGCTGCAGTTGGTGGTCTTACCGGCATGAACATAGGAGGTGGTTGCAGAATAGACGTACCAGCCAGATCCCCAGCGCTGGTAGATGCTGAAGGTGTAGTGCCACTGAGGTTGAAGAAATTATCCCGTAGTTCGACAGGAGGAGGTGGAAGAGGACCAGGAAGACCTGGGACAGGGTCATAGGTTTGTTCACCACTCGGTCCCTGGCGACCCTGTGATTTACCCCACTTTATGTTTAACCTACGCCCGCCCATAATTAGTTTGTTGAATGTTTTTTCAGCAGCCATTTCCGCAGGATGTCGGTTCACATACTGAATAAAAGCGCACATTTGTCTTGGAACCATAGTGATGGATCTGATTTCTCCATACTGATAAAAGTGATCCCTATGAAAAAAAAATACATTATAAGTTACAAAAAAGATTAATTTTTTTCATTTAATGTACACTAAGATTAAGTTTAAATTATTAATTGATAATTCAAGAAATTAAGTTTGGTAAATAAAATTAAGTCATTCAATTATTAATTATAATAGATAGTAAAATAACACATACCTCAATTCTTTTTCTCCAATTTTATCACTTAAATTACCCACATAAAGTGTGGTAATGCTCTTATCTTCAGGGGGTTCTAATTTTGGCATAGCAGAAGCCCTTCGCATTAGTTTATGTGCTACTGGATCATTAACACCATAATACCTAAATTATAAGATGTTAAAAAAAAAATTAGTCAATTTAAAACACTTTTAGTTTAAGTTTTTGTAATAATTTGATGATTAAGCAATTTTAGTTTTTTTAATAATTTATGTATATAGACATTTCTTTCTCTATTACTATAATTGTACACCTTTTAAAAAGTAATGCGAACATTGAGAAACCGTTTCTCAATTAAAACATATTATTCCTATGTGGTTTGATTCCAATGGGCTGGAATTGCTACTGGTGAGGGAAACTAGACCAATAAGTGGACTTCTGATCTTGAGGCTACCCAAAAAAGGTTGCTGCCTGTACTAACCAGATTAGCAATATTAAGATACATTTTTTGAGGCCTCAATAAAATAAATATTAACTGATAGGTGAAAATTAAACCAATATTTCAAACCGGGCATTTTGGAGCACGTTGATGGACAAAATGTCTATCCATAAAGCACCATGTGTAACTGTTTAAAGAGCAATTCTAATGCTTTAGATCAGGGATATCCAAACTATGGCTAGCGGACCACAAGCACTTCCAGTCTAGCGTGTGAAAGTTTCATTGATTACGTGGTAAAGTTTAAAAATCTATTGAAAAAATAAGAAATTTAGCAAGGCGGTACTCGTACAAGAGGTCACTACAACATTTATTGCGTCGATTTTTTCTCTTAGAAAGCTGTGGCACGTAGGACTTAGTGGAGGTCTTAATATGGCCCACAGATCAAAGTTTGGAGATCCTTGCTTTAGTCTGTGTAAATCTAACAATATCCATACACAACATTAGAGCATCATGCTTCTTTTAAGGAATGAATGGAATGGTGAAATTAAAGGAATTATTTCCTTCACTATTAATCGCACTTAATCGCTAGATTATTAAGAATAGATAGAACTTAGAATAGAAAATATTTTAATTTCTAAAAGGTAAGGTCAGGTGACTACAAAATTATTTGCAACAAATTAATGTAATGTTATCACAAAAGTACATCTACTCAAAATGATGTAATGAGCTAAAGTCTATCCCTCAATTTATAAATTGATTAGTTTAGACTAGAGTTCTTCAAACTATTGCCCATGAAAGTTTGTTTGATTACATAGTAAAATTTTAAAACTAATTAAAAATACAAATTTAATAAATAAATCAAACATGAGGTTACTATGACTTTTATTGCATGAGTTGTATTTCTTAGAAAGCTCATTTCACTACTGAAATGTCAATTATAGAAAAAGATTTTGTTTTCATCACAAGCTTTGGCCTCAATGTGGCCCACAGGCAAAACAGTATGAAGACCCCTGGATTTAGACTACGTAAATATCTGTTTATAATTGTTTGTGTAACATATAGCAACATGTTAAACACCAAACCTTGTAAGTTTTTCTTTTTCTTTTTAACCTTGTAAGTTATCAGTATAAGTATTCTTTCAAGACGAAACATAAATTTAACACAAATAATGAAATAATATTATACCTGTCTTTTATATTCTGATCCGCAAGAGGATCGTCAGGATCTGTTGGGGTCTCATGCCTATAAGGACATTCCTCACCTCGATGGCACTCACCCTTCACCCAAAACGAACAGATGTGTGGCCTATTCCTCTTGTAATATGGCGTTGTCCTCGCTAGCTTCAAGAGAATATCACTAGCAGCCTGGCTTTTACCAAGCTGTCCACCAGGAATCGTTTTATCCAGCTTATTTATCTGAAATAGAGAGAATTACTTTATTTTCATAAAAGGGTGTTGCCCAATTATATTGGGTTGCTAAAAAAAAATTATTGTATAAAATAATACAAATAAAATAAAGTTCTACTAATCTCACAAAATATTGATCACGACACAAATGCACTCAAGGAAGAATGGGATGAAACACAAAGTAGAAGCAAAATTGGGGAAAAGTTGTCGGGTTAGTTTCTTCTTTATCTGCATTTTAGAGACACAAGACTGTGAAGTTGGATTTTTTCAATGATAACATTACATTTAATTTATGTCTCCAGTTGAGTTTTTGTCATTTATATTAAATTATTTTATTTTATGAACCTTATAAATTTATTGGTTGTTAATACCAACATAGCAATTGTGAACTTCTTATCCAGGTCTGACTTCTATATCCCACTCTTTATAAGAAAGAGAACCACAAAACAAGGACCCTGTTTTCTGCCAAGCCAATAGGTCTGGACGAGTACAATACTTGATGAGTATGGTTAACTTAGTCTTAGTCTGGTTAACTGACCGTACATTTTTCAGTAAGGAATAAAACTTCTGAAAAAATTATAGAATCGATCTGTCCTTCTAGAACTACTGCATTGTAAACTTGCCTTGATAATACCTCATATAATTGGGTTGAAATGTAAACAATAAAACTTTCTAGAAAAAAACGACTAGACTCTGTCATTATTTATGGCCCAAAATATTTGCCAATGTTTTGAGCTCAAATTGTTTCTAAATTATTTAATAAATTCCATAATTTAATACATTTTATAAAATATTTTCACTATCAATATAATGACAGTTCATCATATTCGATGTTATATTAAGCAACTAAAGTTAACAAATTCCATAGTGTTTCTACAGACAAGATATATAACATAAACAATTTATTTTCTATAAGATTAAAAATATATAATAACATACCTCTGCATCAATATTTTGTATGTAGTATTCTTTATTTACTTCTGACCTAGGTAAATCGTCTTTAATTTTCAAAGCAGCATCGCGAACTTGAATTGGGAGACCATATTCCAAATCAAGAAGGCATGTTTGGCATACATTTTTCATTCTACTGCAAGTTTGACAAACTTCGGTTTTCTTATACCTCATACGAGCACCTGGGCACCAGCGAAAAACAGTAAAAGGTCGAGAACAGATTTTACATTCTTTCCCATACCTTTCTTTAGACTAAAAAAAATATTAATAAATTAAAAGCTGATTATTAGTGTAGATAAATAAATCAATAGAAAACAAGTTAATGGATAGATTACAGTACATTTTTGTAAGACTAAGAAAAAGAATATGTCATAAATTAAATTTATTAGGTTACTACAAAACATAAACATCATAAGCATGGTAGAATTAATGTCAAACTGAAGTTCATCAGCCAATCCCATTTTAAAATAATTGGTAATTGGTTGACTATCGTGGATAATGAAGAGAAGAATAGTTGGGGTGGTCAGGAAAAAGGAAGGCAAAAATAAATGATATTTATTTTTTACATATGCCAACGTTTCGACCTGAAGTTCAGACCTTCATCAGGGATAAGAAAATAACCAGATAACAAGGTATGAGAAACATAAGTAATGATGGTAAAAAAGATAATAAAAAATAAAAAAAAAATAAAATAAAAAAATTAGAAAAATAAAATAGATAAATATAAAGTAAAATGAAATTGTTAGAATAATGACTAAGAACTAAGAGATAAATAATAAAAACCGTTACAAAGTGTGGAATGATGAAGTAGGCATAATCAAAAAGGGTGACAAAAATGTTACAATGGGAATCTTAGAATAAAATGTAAAACATAAAAAAGAAATATGAAGTTATATGAAGAAATATGAAGTTTTTACATTTTATTCTAAGATTCCCATTGTAACATTTTTGTCACCCTTTTTGACTATGCCTACTTCATCATTCCACACTTTGTAACGGTTTTTATTATTTATCTCTTAGTTCTTAGTCATTATTCTAACAATTTCATTTTACTTTATATTTATCTATTTTATTTTTCTAATTTTTTTATTTTCTTTTTTTATTATCTTTTTTACCATCATTACTTATGTTTCTCATACCTTGTTATCTGGTTATTTTCTTAGCCCTGATGAAGGCCTGAACTTCAGGTCGAAACGTCTTCAATCCCATTTTAATATTTGAATTAAAAGAAACAGTCAATAGGTTAATACAAATATTTTTTGGTGATTATACATTTGAAAAACATTAGACACATGTGTCAGTGTTCAATCCTATGGATCTAAGAAGCCGAGAAAATAAAATTTATATAATTTCAAAAATAATTGATGTTATTTCTGTTTACCTTTGTTTTGTCCAGATTTTTAGGTTATTATTAATCAATCAATGTATTATATTTTTTTTGTGTAGAAGAAAATAATTCTTAAAAGTGTATAAAATCGGTTATACTATTTCATAAATCACAGAAAACGCTTTTATCAAAGTAGGCCAAGTTAATTACTGTTATGAAAAAGCAAGTTAAATTTGTTTTTAGTGTCCTTTAAAACTCTATAATGAATTCTAAGAACTTTTATAGAAATAAAAAATTCAAGCTTTAGTAGTACTTGACTTCACATTCATTGTGAGTTATGAAGTTTATTCACTGATATAGGACCCCAAAATTATGTACAATTAACAATATAGATTTAGCCAAAAGATGATTTTAATGTGATTGGAAGGTAAGTTAAAATTACGAAACATGAATATAATATAATGGCTGAGACCTGATTATATATTCCATACAATATATGTACCAGATGAAATATATAACATATATTTCAGATTATATATTTAACTTTAAATCTAAATTATTTTATTCTCAAATAAATCATTAGATTTCAAAAAATTTCATCTGAAATAAGAATCCAATATATTTTTAATTAAAACTCGAAACCAACGGTTGAATATAACATACAGAACTATTAGTCTAAGAAATAAAACATAATCCACAACAATTTTCATAATCTCCATAATTGTTTATGTAAATTTCAATTGGAAAAATACAAGGAGTAAAACGTTGCTTGAGTATCATTTTCAATAGTAAATCATTGGCATCACCACTTCTTTTCAAAAATAATAGATGAATAGCTTTTAGAGAAGTCAGCTTGATATATTGTTAATGTTTATGATTGTAATAAAATGCAATAAATTAAATTAACAAATATATAACAAGCAGTGATGTCACTAATATTTGATTTGATATATTGAGAGCAGATCACCTACCACTGGATTAGTTAATTCATTACTTTGCTTATGAAGAGATTAATAAAAATATATCATTAGACCTTATTATTACCTAATTATTATGAAATTAGACCCTTCATGGGTTGTAGTGGTATAGGTTATTTCTTATTCCAACATCAAATCATTATTTTAAAGATAAAAATCATTATCTCAATGAAATGAATATAGGTATAATTCAACTTAAAAATATAAATTAAGTACTTACCATTCTAATGTAAGGATTGTCACCCAGACAAGTTTGACAAAGTATTGGGAATTCCTAAAAAAAAAAAAAAAAAAAAATCAAACACATCTATTTAGCAATGTAAAAATAACCAAACCACATTAAAAGTAAAAAAATTAAACGGATTTCTTAATTACTCAAAATGATTAGTTGAATAACCAACACCCAACATAGGGAATATAAGGTTAACTTAGATAGAATATAAATTTATACTTACTGAATCTTCCCAGTTTTGCCTGTTATAAGTATTGGTTGATTTAGAAGTAGCCATTCTAAATTTCTTCTAAATTTTTTTCTTCTAAGTTCAATTAAGATAAATTACCATCAACATTCAACCCAACAAACATCAATTCTGTGAACGAATGATATCTAACCGAAATAAACACGCCCATAGAGGTAACGCAAATTGGAATAACATATAGCATAGAAATAGGAAGAAGAAAGTTAAATCATTAATTTGGTTAAACACATTTACACACTCCAATTTAAACAGAATGGGATGATTTTCCAGCGAATTAGTTTATAAAAGTGCTTTTTATTAATGTTATGAATAACAAAACTTTTTGAAATCATAAAATAAGATTACACACAATTTTCTAAACTCAGCGCTCAGCTCATCGATGGCATCGGATCCGTCCTCAAAACTAGGTATAATGATCCCATCGTTGAGCTCATCGCTGAGTTTAGGAACTTGTCCTTACGTTGGCTTTGGTAGGTCGATTGATCCGCTGAATGTAACCTCATCATACTTTCTCTGTTATTAATTCTCAATTTACTTTTGATATTTATATTCAGTTAATTCTCTATCTATATTTATTTCTATTTATTTGGAATTTAACAATTCATGACATACAATTGATTCCATTGGAATCCATCAGATCGGGTCCCAAGTTCCTAAACTCAATGCTGATCTCATTGAAGGGCATCAGAAATTCATCAGGCCGTTCCTAAACTTATTAATTGGTACATCAATGGAATTTTGCGTTCCTTTGTTCATTAATTGAATCATCGATAGCTTAGCGGTTTCATGGTTGATCAATAGATCCGCTAGACTTAACCTAAGTGTTGTTATTTTTTAATTTAATTTACTTATTTATATTGAGTTTACTTTTTTTTATCACTCATATTATATTGCTTGTGATAGATGTACCTATGAATTCCGTCCCGGTAATATTAAAATGGCTGGCAAAAACTATTGGATCTATTGGCATAAAACTTACCCTACATTAAATATAATGGTAGGACACATATCATAAACTAATATTTCCCCTTAACACTGTTAGGGTATTTTTTTTTCCATATTCCTACATCACCATTAATGACATAGGGTTGATTGTTCTAGAGGTACAACCAAACCTATACTAACCAGAGTGAGAAAGTCGATACTTATTCCATTGTCCGCCCCCAAATAAATTTTAACCCGCTCAGGCAGGATTGGAACCGGCGTACACTGGAGCGAACTAACGCTATGGTTAAACATTGGAAGAAAAAACAAAAGTTACAATTCGGAAGTTTTACGGCATTGAAGACAAATTAACATCGTTTTTCTTTCAGCTCTAGTAAGTTTTAACTTAATTATCGCATTAATAATTCACTGATGTGAGATAATAGGTGAAGAAACGAAAACCACCATTTTTATATTTAGAACTGGTTTGCCAGTATCTTTTGTTCAAACCTAACGGTATGTGCTGGGCAGAATTCTTATGAATCCTAAGACAGCTGAATCATCGGTTTTTAAATAAATGCATAGCTGATACAACATTGGTAGGAATATCGAAGAAAAAAAGTTAAAGTTTACGCTTCACCACGCTCGGCCATCTCTGCTTCAACTCTGTTAGCAGCTGTACATTATAGTCGTGAAGGAATATTATTTGTCTTCAAGGGTACCTATTTTCCCCACCCCTTTCTAGTACGAACGTTGGTGCCTCAGCTCAGATAATGTATTGCTCTACTCTTCTTAAAAATGGTAAAACTAAAAGTAGAATTATAAAAATAGTAGTTTATTTGCAATTCTTACAGTTTATTTACAATTCTTGCTGTGGTCTGGTCCACGTTCTCACTTTTGTTCACCAATTAGAATGTTCCCCCAAATTAAAACTTCTCAACAATATGGTTTCCTCGAAAAATTTATACACCCCATAAAAATATATCCCTTTAAACTTAAATAGAGCAACTTGCGGCATGCCACTCTCTTCTGGGCACTCCTGCACGGCTAACGCAAAAGGCTTTCAGTGGTTCTTTATTGATATAGCATGGAAATCGTAGTATTAAATAATTGGCTTAACTTTTAAATTAAATGATATTTCATCATTATTAAATGAGATTTAATTCAATCATAATTATTTTTGAAGATTGAATTTGATGGAGCTCTCATTAGCAACTTCTTATTGATAATTTTAGACGCGATTTATTTTTCCTTATATGAAATGAAAAATAATTTTATTCTGGGACTGAAGTCCCCTTAATTATTTTATGCTGTAGTTTTAAGCTATAAATAAAGCAATTATAGTCCAGAGATCACCAAATTATGATACGCCTACTTCTGGTAATAAACAAACAGGTACTACGTGAACAAAAAAAGGTCAGGATGAAAATTTCCACTTAATAATTTAAATCCAATTTTAAAATATTTTGTCTGTTAAATAAACATTTGTAAATAGGTTATATACTATTTTTATTATAATTAACATCATAAGATCAAATAGTGGTGGATAACGCTGTTATCTGGAAAATAGAAGTAGTTTGACGCGACATACAGTCTAGAAACACCTCCTGTAGATCAAAAGTAATAATGGACCATGTACTATTTGGTATCCAAAGTAATTTACTATTGTACAATTCTGTTGTATATGATTAGCCACCATGGCGTGTTTCAAACCATACTTAACCAAGAACAATTCTTTAAACTACGTTTAAACATTTAATATTATCGAATACTTAATAGTTGACCGTTGCATTATAAAGGAAGGAGATGGTCCGGGGTTGAGGTCATAAATAGGCTAAATAGTGGTAAAACTATTTTATTAGCCAGTTCTAAGTGAAACTCCTAGATGAACACACCCTAGTTCTAAGTGAAAATCCTAGATGAACACACCTCCCTGATGAAGACCTGCAAAGTCGGGTCGAAACGTTGGCTTTCAATAAAATAGTTTTACCACTATTTAGCCTATTTATGACCGCAACCCCGGACCATCTCCTTCCTTTATTTAATATTATCCTACTAAGAGCTCAAGAACAAATATTTCATTTTATTTTGTTGAATAAAGTTTATTATTAATACGGTTTATTGTTTCAATAGAGACTGTATAACATAGTTCTAGTTGCCAAGGTTTTGCTTCTACTTTTGGCATTCTTGAACCATACTCTTGGGTTCAAAGTTGACAAACTCTTGGGACTGTGATACTTGTGTGGACTGGGATATTATAGTTCACAAACTGTTGGGACTGAGGAAATATCCCAAAATGGGATATTTCCTCTGTTTTATTATTTCAGAGAGGTAATGCATATTTTAAACTGATTCACCATCAACTGATATCTCATTTGTACCAGTGTCTTTAGAATAACTATATCAAAGGAGAACTATCAAAAATAATAATTCCAACCTATAAGGTATAAAAGATTTTATTAAAGAAAATTAATAGGAAATGAAAATGAAGTTTTGATTTTAAAATGATGAAATCAGAAATTGTTCTCACATGCATTAATATCATCATATGAAACTTCGATAACAAATAAGGTCTATGCCATTACTTCGCCTTCGATCTCTAATTTTTAAATATCGTTCAAAGTTGATCGATCACACGTTGTTAGGAAGTATTGATGCCTGATTATTTTTTGAATTAACAGATTTATTTGTTAATTGACTCCTTAAAAGTAATCATGAATAATGAAACCAAAGAAAGACTAAATGCTGTGTTAGGTTTAGTAAGAACCGTATTTCAGTGGGGTTATATTCCTGCTATTATTTATTTAGGTAAGTCTCTGTCTGTCACTATTCAATCAGTTTCACATTTTAAATTCAAGTAAAAATAATTTTAATATCCTTTTTGTAATTTATTTCTGTGAAGTTTGTGATGTGTCACAGCTTAGGTTCTGCTACTCAGAGGATTCCAAAACTTAGTGTAGTATAATGAGGAGAATGGAATTTGAAATGTAATTTAGAAATTTACCCATTATTTTTAAGATTTTTATTATATGTTTTACCATGTAGAATGTAGAATAACATTTTAACCTCTTATTTATTAGTTATTGTAGCTTCAGAAAGTGATATTTTAGATTTAACTCATGAATCTTACTCTTCTTGGCTTACACATTCATTTTGCATTTTATAATAGAATATAAAGTAAAGATTTCACTTAATTAGTAGTGTATGATACAGTAAAATATAGAGGGTTAGAGTCGTTATAGGAAAAAATTCTATTTTTTTATCTTTGACGTTATCTATTTGTGAATAATAAATCATTGTTTAATTTGTACAATTCCTAATTTAAACTTTGCGTAATTTGAAATTTTATGTCAGTTTATTACTGCACATTTGTAAAGTAATATTTATATAGTTTATTAGATATGCTTTTGTAATTTTGTTATCAGAGTTTACAGAAAATTTCTCGAAAGAGTTGGAAATCAGCTGGAAATTTCAAATAACCTAGTATTTAGACATCATGTTGATTAGACTTTTAGTTTATACTTATCAGATTTTTAAAAGAAACAGTAATATTTAAACTCCTTAACTTATATTTCGCTGATATATTTTATATAAAACAATCACCCAATTTAAATTGAAATACCAATTTTAATAAAAACACTAATAGGCATTAGTTCTTCTGCTTATAGCTTATTATTATTATAATTATAATTCTTATAATAATTATTCTGTAAATTTTTTGTTACAGGAATAAAAAAAGGTGCTGATCCTGGTTGTCCTGAAGTAAATATTTATAGGTAAACTTTTTTTTTTTTTGCATTAATATTTTAGACAAAATCCTATTTTTCCAGACATATATAGTTATTTAAGTATTAATTTTGTTTTTAATTAGATTATATCCTTCTCAATCTTGCTGTTTTACTGAATTAAGAATATTGAGTGTTGATCCCTTGAAATATTTCCTCCTCTCATTGCTAAACTGCTTACAGTATATCGTTAAACGTAGTGGATCCTCGACTTCATCACATATCTCACACTTTGGTGTCACCTTTATTTGTATCCAATTTAAGAATTTATTTGTATTTCTATGGATTGGTCCTTAGCATAATTACATTTGTCATCTCACTTCTTTGAAGCATATTCGGATATTAACAGGTTCTACACAAGTCCTCAGGTTCTACAAAAATGGTCCAGTCTATGTTTTTTGATGAAACCAACATCAAAGGGAGTACATTAATGAAATTTCCATTTCCAGAAGAAAAAAAAATTAAATAAACTATAAAGAGTCAATACTTACAAGATAAATAAAATCTGTTCGAATTAGTAATTTTTACTTTCACTTACCTATATATGTAATATTTAGTAAGGGTAAGTATTGCGTTCGTGAAAATTTTCGAATCTCAGTTTTCAACGGAAATACGTGTTTTGAGGTCCCCTGAGTTCAAATAACCAAGTGTCGCAAATGGTTTTTTAAAAGTTTATGGAATTTCCTAAAAAAAAAAAAAAATTTAAACAACTAAATCAAACCACCTGTTAAAAGATAATCATGGTACAGTCACCCACACACAATATGTTTTTTTTGGATTCAGAGGGCTGTAAACAAATCAAGGATTTGACCTGATTTATATACTCTCCTTACCTAGTAGGGATAGGAAAGTAAAGATTTAATTTTAACACTTACATTTTTATTTTGTAATAAGTTTTCCCTTTTGAGTTTTTGTATTATTCTATATTTATCTTATGTTGTGTTAATTCTAGTTCTTTAAAAAAAAATGTGAGTGTGGTTCTGGATTTAATCATTTCATTTGGTTTATTTTTCAGTGTACTGTGGCAATAAAATAATTAAATTTAAATTGCAACCCGTAATGGAATTCTTATGAAGAAGAAGAATAGTATATTGAAAAGTACAATTTCCCCATGTATTATAGCCCATATTTTCTAATAAAAAACAAAATGAATTGAAAAGGTCTTTTATTCATATATCCTTCTGTTTTTTTTTCTATTTTCTAGACGACTTTTGTTAAGAAAAAAATATTCAGTTGTGAAACTATAAAAGTCATGTGAAATACCATATTTTATTTTCTGCCCTATTAATGTTTAAATATATATACTTAACAGGCTGCTACCTATTCTTAGCTATCCAGATTTCTACCTTTTCAAAAATCCTCCTTAGAGTCAAACCATGAAAGCATTGGCTTCTACAGCTGCTTCTTATAGAAAAATCCAGTATGGCAAACCGTAAAAGTTTTTAGTATTCAGCATGTATCTTTTTTTTTTTTTAATAATTTATTTATTTATTTTATTTTATTTTTTGGTTTCTTAATAATTCATCCTTAATAGTTGAACTGTACTAAGTAAAAAGAAATATCTGATGGCTTAATCTTTTATAGAGCAAAATAACATCAATCCAAAATGAAAAATGTCAGGATATATATGTGGCTACGGCCTGATAAGGAATTAAAGAGAATCCTAAGATGAAGTGAAAGGGTTAAGTTGTACCTCTTGAGCTCCTGCACTTAAATGATGCAGTGAATTCAAGAGTTGGAAGCATCTAATGACTTATTCGCTCTCCAAAGTATCTATCCTTATGACAAGTTTCTAAAGATTTCAGGTAGTTGCTATGAGAATATAGTCTCTTCTATATCAAGAAAATGACCAATCCTCACAACAGCTCTGAGGACAGAATTAAAGAGTGATCAAAACTCCATAACAGCCTGATAAGGTGAGGTGTGAGAGAAAGAACCTGTGGTTCTCCAATTGTTACCAGAATAACTCCCAGAGCCAGCTTATTAATTGTTCTGATGTGGGTTATAACATAGATCCACTTAGCCAGCCGATTACATAAGCTGAAGCAGGAGTGATGCCACTAATCTTACAAAGAAATATATTATAAGGATCATATCTAATAAATAAGGAAAGTTATTAACTGCGGAATATATGTTTCTTAAAGATATTGCTTTAAGAAACATATATTCCACCGTCGCTGGGCGTGGTGGCCGAATGGGCTAAAGCGAGTGCACAGCACCGCTGTTGCCCGGCAACCTGACATATGAGACAAAGATGAAAAATAGTTCCGAGTTAGCATCCTGGTGCCGGGGGAGTCTTTTAAATCCTATATAGCCTTGAAGGGGAGGACCCAAAAAAAATCTTCCGCCGTTGTAATTTAATAAACAAAATGTAGCCTATACTACAAGCAGTATACATAGCAAAATAATATTTGGACTTAAACACACTCTCATCTGCCAGAATGCTACAATCCGATCTCTGTACATGGATTTAAATCATCATATGACTAAAACATTGAAGCAATTAGCTCTCGACACAATCAATGTCCATTGCTCTGACTGCATAAGGATATACACAGATGCTTCCAAATCCTCCAACCAGACTGCAATAGGGGGTATAAATCCAGCTAAAGAACACATTTTTGTGGTGTAACCATCCAAATTTAGCATTCTCAACGCTGAAATTTTCGCAATCCTATAAGCCACTTATTATTGTTGAATTACATACTCAGACTTTAACATAGCTATTGTAACAGACTCCAGTTCCTCTTGTAAAGTACTAAAAGCAGTTCATTAACAAAAAAAATTACATCTCATGTAACACTTGATTAATAAATAATATGACTTAAAACAGCAACTACAAGTTTCAGTGCATACTTAGGTAAGAAGGCCTGGAAATGAGGCCGCTGACGGAGTTTGTTAAAGAAATAACCAATAAAGCAATGGAAAGATAGTTACACCTGGGTTTCACAAATAAAAGGGAGAGATCATTATCAAGTACAACTGTGTTGGTTGTACTTGATAATGATCAATCAACTCAGATTGATTATGTCCTCATAACAACCAGACACAGGTCGTCTCTCTCATGTACCGTCATACAGAGGCGCAAATATTGTAGCCAAGGGAAGAGCAAAGATACCCATAGTAAAATACAGCCCTCGAAACAAACCCAAACGCTTCAAGGCACTAAAATTAAAATTCTCTGATGAAAGTGCCAGATTCAGTGAATACCTAGAATCGATGCTGAAGAGAATATTGACGCTAGAGAGAAATGTTAAGGAAACGATCACCGAATCAGCTACTAGGATTGGTTACCAAAGTTAAGTTACTTAGGCTCTAAAATGAATGACCGGAATAACATTGGGGAAGAGATAGACAGACATATTCTGGCTGCTAAGCAGTGTTTCTTCGCGCTTCAAAAGCAACACCGGTCCAGCAACTTGTCGAAAACCACAAAAGTCAGAATATACAAAACTTTGATTCGACCTGTTTTAAGATATGGCTCCAAAACCTGGACACTTACAAGGACTCAGCAACTGGAACTGTCTTGGTTTGAACGGAAGATCCTAAGGGAAATTTACGGGTCCGCATACGTTAACGAATACAGGAAAAGATGCACAAATCTGAAGCTGAGGAATCTAAACTATAACTTAGACGTTATCGATGTAATTAAATTCTCTCGTTTGCGATGGGCGGGCCACATTGGTGAGATGATTCCAGAGGAAATTCCATGTAAAGTCCTTTCGGAGAAACTATTGGAAGCACGGAAAGTTGAACGCCCTTGGCTCCGGTGGAAAGATTGTGTTGCTTCCGATGCATTATCGATACTTGGCATTCGTAACTGAAAGGCAACAGCACAAATCGGAAATGGCTAGCGGTAAATGGTGGAGCAGGCCAAGATTCAGGGTGTGGGCCGTAGAGCCGTATAATATAATTCTCATGCTTGAAAGAAATCAAGAAGAATAGAAAAAATCATATTAAAGCCGAAGAGGACGAAAATGATGACGGAAGAATGCGGGGAGAAGTGAAAAACAAAAGGGGAAAAAGAAACAGAAGTACAAGAAGGTGAAAATAAAAAAAGAGGAGAAGAAGACAATCGGAGTAAGTTCAGACAGTTTATAAGAAAAAAGTGGTGATAAGAAAACAAAAGAAGAGAATAATCTCTCAAATCAAGCATAAGAAAAGAGTTAGCAATCCGAATAAATGAGACCCTGTCGATCACTTAAATTATGTCAGGTTCATAGTTTAAGTTTAAAAAAAGGGAGAAAAATTACCATTTTGGGTTGAATAATTTTGAGGATGTTATTTGCACTTATATATTTTTCATGTCACTGCAAAAAAAAAGTCTGGTAAGACTTATAATTTTGACAGGTTTTTAGTTATAATTAATAATAACTAAAAAAAAAAACGGCTAATTAACATTGAAAAGTCAGATCAAAAGATTTGTATAAAAAAAAATATGCATTTAATTTAAAGATATTGACTCCTTTCATTTTAAAGGAAAATTTCAAAAAGATTGTTGAAATATTCAGAAGATGGATTAATTCACAACTAACTATATACTATATACTGTATACTAATTAAACTCTGATTTAAATTAAGTAAATTATTCACTTATTAAACAATATATAAAATGACTTGTCCTTTTACTCTCATATACTATTAAGAATAAAATTCGTATCTACAATGGTTTAGCTTTTATTTACGTTTCTTGAAATAAAATTGCCGATGAATAGATTTATAGAAAAAGTGCATTAAAATAATAACTATTAGTATAATGTTTAAGAAGACATTACTATAATTATTTACTAGAGGTACATAAAACTAAAAATAAGATCCTGAAAGTTGAGTTAAAAGGATGCTAGGAATGTACGCGTATCGTTATATTAAGTCACTAGTGGCTCGGGTGTAGGATGGGAGGTTGTAATTTTTATTGACAGATTCCAGTAACTAAATTTTTGTTCAAGATTTATGATTGTTTATTGCTATGATTAAAGACGCTCAAATTTCACCCTTTACCGTGACTGTGTTAATCAAATAATGTAATCTTCCAGTCAATTATTATTCTGTAAATAGTTCTTTTATGACTTAGAAGCCATGAGTATTGTACAGGGTGGATTAAGTAAACTCAAAAAGAAACATATTCGGGTTAAACATCAAAAAGTTAAGTTATTTCGAGCCAATGAACCTATATTATCTGTTTTTATGTGGGGAGTGAATCATACTGTAAGACATACATTTATATGTGTTGTTATTTGTCATTTTAGCATTAATTAATGCATGTACTCTTTTTAGATAAATGAATTGAGTCATGTTACAATACCAGTTATGCTACTACCAGATGATTTCCGGGCTTATTCTAAGCTCAAAGTCGATAACCACCTATTTAACAAGTAAGAGTTTATGACATTAGTCATGGCTTAAGAATTAAGAGCTTTGATTAAAGTGTTTATTTTCCCCAGAGAAAACATGCCCAGTCACTTCAAAATCAAGGAATACTGTCCTCTAGTGTTCAGGAACTTGAGGGAAAGATTTGGAATAGATGATCTTGATTATAAGGAGTCAATGACAAGGTGATTGTGATTTTAATTAAACAGGTTGATAAGTTAGTGGGCTTCAGTTATCACTTGCTTAGTTGATTATATGTATTACGTTATTTTTTTTTAATTTAGTACTGTAATTTATTTATTATGGTTAGTAAATATAATTATTTACTGTTGATTATTAATTGATTACTTTACCGTAGATATAGAAAATTATATATTACTGAAATATGAACTCTCATTTATTATTCCCTTATTTTTTTGTTTTGCTGCATTTGTATGTTTAACTTACTTGTTTTATTTATATGTATTTTGTATAATAACATTCTATATTTGTTTAAACTCCATTTCTATTTCACTTCTTCTCATTTTAATTCATTATTGTATTTTTAATTGGTTTACTTAACTTAAATTTCATGTGAACCAAAAATGTCTAAACTTTAAATAATTAAAGGTTGCAAACATTAATGCTTAGTTAGCTTTAATATGTAACTAATATTAAAGATCTGGAATTCAATTTGTTTAATAAACAACTTATATAGATTAACAGAAAACAAGCAGTATAGTGAAAAAAGTAAAACAAGATTTCTTCAGAGATCTTCTACTGAGCCAAGTGTTTTGAATAGTTTACCCAAAAGATGCAGGTATAGATTTGCTTTAGCAGTGCTTAACCAGGAACTTGAATTTTTATATGTATACCTATTAACACAGTTTTAATTGTGCTAATGATGCTTGTTTTTTTTCTGTTAGTAATTACCTCTTCACAACACAATCATGTCCATTAGAACAGTGAATGATTCAAATGTCGTTGGAGCTTGCTTATGAGTCAGCAATCAGTACTGCCTTAAATTGTTTTCTATTTTTTATTTTTTCTCAATGTAAATTCAATTCATATTAACGTTATTTAAATTAAATAATTTTCAGATCTCAACCTGTTGTGATGGACAATCCAGGAAAATCTGGTGCAAAGTTCTACCATTCTTATGACCGTCTTTTTGTTATAAAAACTTTGACTAGTGAAGAAGTTGAAAGAATGCATTCTTTTCTAAAACAGTACCATCCAGTGAGTAATAAAATTGTCAATTTTCTGAGATATTAAAAATGGTATTCTAATATTTAATTGTTTTTCAATTGTTTCAGTACATTGTTGAAAGGCATGGGAAAACATTGCTACCACAATATTTAGGTATGTACAGGTTGACAGTAGATGGTGTTGAGTATTACATGGTCGCTATGAGAAATGTCTTTAGCAATCACTTAGCAACTCACAGGTAAATGAAATTTATCGTAAATTGAAATTATTTGTTTAGCAAATTTTGTCTTTGGAATTCAGTGGAACATTATTTCTTAGGAAATTTGATTTAAAAGGATCAACAGTTGACCGAGAAGCTTCAGATAGGGAAAAAGAAAAGGATTTACCTACTTTTAAGGATAATGATTTCGTGAAAGAGGGCACAAAAATTTATATTGGAGAAGATGCAAAGGAAAAGCTTTTAGAGACCCTCACTGCAGATGTTGGTGTAAGTTTCTGAGTTCTATGGAATTAAATCTTTGGAAAAAAAAGAAGCTTTTATATGAACCTTTTATTTACATTTTAGAAGATGATATATTGAGATCAATCTCCTTTTACTTATTAAAATAAATTTGATAGAATCTAATCTGTGTACTTATTTTCAGTGTGTTCAATTCTGACCATTTTTTGTTCAGTTAAATACTTATTTATATTTTAGCTATCCAATAAAATATCAACGTCATATAACTTAAGTTATCTTATTACAATAGCATCAGCATTTGTTAGTCTTATTTGACTTAGTATAAGTTTGAGAATTAAAAGTAATTAGGGTTATGTGGGGTAAGTGCGCATTAGATTTTATAAATATTTACTTTAAATAATTGGGTACTACTTCACTAGCAGGCCGGTTTGAAACCTGACTTCTTATCTATGTTATCTAATGTCACATCACATAACCTCCTTCTTCTTATCCCGCCAAACCTTTCAGTTATTACATTGTTTATTTTTCAGTTATTTCCTTATTACGTTCACTTATTAAATTCTTTATTTTTGGCCCATCAACTGGGATTCATACTCCACACATAGAACGATTATGGGGCTCAGCTAAGTGGAGAAATAAAATACATAGAGAAACTGCCACACAACACCTCAATTCATATTTATGCGAATTTTTGTGGCGGCGGCGGGTTCACAAAGAAGAGGACCCATTCCTCGCTATTTTAAATAGCATAAAACTATTTTGTGTACCAAAATAAGTAAGACGAAGTGAAAATAAATTGTACATATGTCGTTTATAGTGTTCATATTTTTTCTTTCATATGTACATATGTTCTTTAAGTGTTTTTTATTATTTCATTTTCATCTTTTATATCTACATATATTCTTTTAGCATTTATTTTACTATTTTGTTTTCATCTTTTATATGTACATATCTTCTTTAAGTGTTTTTTTATTATTTTATTAATACATGCGTCGTAAAATAAAAGTTCATTTTTGTTATTAGATTTGTTTTTGTTTCTGTTAACACTTTCAATAATACGAATATAATACAATAATACGAAGATGGGAATTACGAGAAGGCTTATCACTGCCTTATCGGAATTATCAGTGTTCAGGTTATAAACATTGGCAGATAGCAGTCAGTCCCGGCCTGGTAGTGAAGAAGTACCAATAATTGTAATGTGAACTTATTTATGAAGTTGGATTTTTCTCTGTTATTTTTTTTTTTTTTTTTTTTTAATGTTTCTGAGACAATTACATTTTAATATTATATACTCAAGTCCACATCACAACCATTTTTATGAGATAGATATTAAATTTAGTTTTACTTGATACACACTTGCCCCTACCTTAGATTATAAGGTATCTGGAAGGTACATTATTCAAGGAATAGTGATTATGGGGCAAATGTAAAATCCCTTGTTTTCCTGGAAGATTATTTTACTGATATACAAAAATAACATTAAAAAAAATTGGAACTTGTATGAGATTCATACTTTTCACTTTTCAGTGAGCCATGAAGGTGGGGTAGCATAATTGAATAGATGCCCTGATAAAAATAATTTGTATTTTAATACATTGATCCACAATTGTCTAATAAAACATGACAGAAGAGGAAATGTCATAGTTTGATGAAATTGACTATGAAATTGTTTCTAGTTTGATCTGCAGTAAATCCTACTATCATGTTCATCCCCGGTAACTGCAGGATAGTGTTTAAAAATAAAATAGCTGTGTGTAAATTTCAAAGTATTTTGAAGAACTTTTGCAGGTTTGCAGCAATGCCTCCTCTCTCTCCCTCTCTCCTCCCCCAAAAAAATTTAAGTGTTGAAATAATTAAATCAAATCCCTAACCAATAGTATGATAATTAAAACAAGTTAAGGAGGTGTTGCCCTCATTGTTGTGGATGAATCCTAATTAAATAAGTAATGAATTATGATGAATCCAAATTTAATCCAATTTTTTTTTATTAGTTTCTTACAAAGCTTCATCTGATGGACTATTCCCTCTTACTTGGTATCCATGATTGTAATCGAGCTGAAACCGAGGGTTATGATATGGAAGAAGTGGAGGGTGAAGAAGATGAAGACAGTGAAGGTGCTGGTGATAGGGGTCCTTGGAGCTCAACGCCTCCCGATTCTCCTCATCAGCTGTTTAGGGAGTCGAGCTTGCAATATGAGGGAGGAATAGTTCCAGAACTGGATATTTATGCCATCCCCAGCTCAGAAAGTTAGTATCCATAATTTGTATGTATAATTGCTATTAATCCTAAATTCTTATTGAATACTATTAACCTAAATGCTCTAATGAAAATTCTCCCATTAGATAGATCCCCAATGCATCATTTGACGTATAAGCAACAACAGAAAAACATGTTTATTCTTATATACAATACAGTATTATCAAGATAGTCTATTCAATACACGGAAGTTAAAGTAGCAATTTGCAAAATATATGATTTGCTTGTCTCCAAAAATATCGCTCCAGTTCAATAGTTGAGCAATTAAACATAGCTATCGCTGAACTTATACTAATCCATTATTGTACTCGCTCAAGTCCTATTTGTTTGATGCATTAGTGCCTTGGTTTGTTGTTCTCTAACTAAGAATTTAGAAGTCTCAGAAGCCATATCTAAATATTTTTATTATTTATCAAGTGTATCAAAAAGTTTCTTTTTATTTTATTTGAAGTGCCCAAGGGATTATGAAGCTGTTCTCCTCCATCTACATTTTCTTTAGATATTTAGTTTGTGGTAGACTAACATGAAAGCAATATTTTAATTTTTAATACTTAAATACATGATAATTATACCATGTCCACCATAAGTACCTAAGAGGCATTAAACAATTAACATTTGTCTCGAAAATGGGACATTTATATGCTTTAAAACACAGAACCCGATAGTTCCCTTGAAACTATCGGTTTTGATGACCGCTTTGAAATCGTTAAAACAAAATTTGCTGTGTCTTGGTTTGTTGGCTTTAAAAGCATCTGTGTTTTGAAAAGTTGGTTTTTTCAATGTCTTTTATTAAAGTTGTCGAAGGAATTTAAGGATTGAAATTGGGATTTGTCTCTTCTTAATGAAATTCCCTTTTGTTTGATATCTTAATAACATTAATAACAACAACATCTTAAAGTCAATTAGACTTTGGACTATATGCAAAAAGCATGGTTGAATAAAATGGCTTGAAGATGGCTTACCGGCCGAAACGTAGCTATGAAAATTAAAATAATATGGTGAAAAAATAAACACTGCCTTATTTTATAAAAAATAAAAATAATTAAAAACGATTAATAATTTATATACATATTTACAGTGGCATCTAATTACAATTTTATGAGGCCCGAATAGGCAGGATTTAAAGATAGGGAGGGTATTGGATCGGCTGATATAGGAAGGGATGGAGTTACATAGGGATGTGGATTGGATAATAAATGATCTGTCGAGTAATGATGTAGAGTTGGTTGACCGTTGATATGATATGAGAAGGAATTAGTCGAGGGTGCGGTCAAAAAAATAAAAAAATTAAAATATATAAATAATTTTAATTTTTGCCCCAAATTAATTTTAATTTATTTAATTTTAATTTATTTTTAATTTATTTTTTATTTATTTATTTATTTATTTTTTATTTATTTATTTATTTATTTAATTAATTTATTTATTTTAATTTATTTATTTAATTTAATTTATTTAATTATTTTATTTATTTATTTATTTATTTTTATTTATTTATTTTTAATTTATTTTAATTTATTTAATTTTAATTAATTTTAATTTTAATTAATTTTAATTTTAATTAAAATTAAAATTATTTATATATTTTTATTTTTTTATTTTTTTGACCGCACCCTCGACTAATTCCTTCTCAGATCTGTCGAGTAGTTTGATAGGATCTTGAATATAAATCCAAAGACCGGGTACAGATATTGTGGAAATGAACAGAGGATTTGAATTGAAGGAGCTCGGAGATGTATGAAGGACTGCGGGATTGGATGGCTTGGAAGAGGAATGATGTCAGGAAACACTCACGACAGTAGGAAGGATAATGGCACTTCAACTCTTCATAAAAATGGGAGAGGCCTCCCTTGGGATCCTAAAGATGAATCGAACAAACCAATTAAGCAAACATTTTAGTTTTGTCTCAAGATCCTCAGGGATGCCCTCATATGCACAGCAGTAGTCAATGTGAGGAAATATTAAGGTGACCAGGAGCCTATTAAGATTGCCTTTGTCTTCTCTGCATTCAACTTCCACTTGTTAGTTCTTTGTCCAATCACAAATCCTGTTTAAGTATTGTGGAAGTTTTTTTGTGGCTGGTAATAGTTCAGAAGAAATACAATATACTGTAGATATAGTGTTTATTCCTTTGTAAACAATATTGACCCACATTAAATTAATGCCATTGTTTTGTTTTATACATGAGCTGCTCTTTTAATATTTTTTTTCTATATTGAACACCTATGGAATGGATATCCATTCCACATAGAGTCCATTGGGGTCTGCCCTAGGGGGAGGGCAAGGACAAGGGATAACCTAACTAATATGCTGATTTGCCTTTTTACCATGATGACTATGGTCTTGGAGACCATAATTGTGTTGTGATGAGTTTGGGATGAAACTTGAAAGAGTGAATCATCCACGGCCGTAGGGATCAATTGAAAGAAAGAGGAACTGCAGACAGGCTGCTGTTGAGGTGTGGTGAGAGGAGTATATAGCTCATATTGTTTGACATATCATTCACCTTCACAATTATGCGTTGGATAGTGTACAATATTTGAATGTCTACATATTATTGGATTCTTTACTATTTGATGGTTGAGAATCCCATTTACTTATCTTTTATCTTTCACTGAATTTTAGATAGAAATTTCCATACTCCTCACATATTCAAACCCTGATGCCAATTAAGTTTGTTTTATATTTTTTCTTCATTAATATAAGCTTAGTATCCTTAAAAGAGTTCTAGACTGTTTTTAAAAACTAATTTTCTTGGTCTATTCATTCTTGTTAAATTGCTAGTCCAATTCTTGGAGGATAGTATCTCTTGATTTCCTTTTAGGCTCATTAATACAATATACACTTCTTTCTCACAATCATAATACTTTTTGTCTCTGCTTATATATTAATTTGTAATCTTACAAATGACCCTACGAATCTGAATTCCTAACTCATACAAAAAATGAAGTTCAATTTTAGCCTTGAATTGAAAGTATTGATTACTTGGTTAAGAAGTACTGTTTCTTGACCAAAAGTTGAACATGTAAGTGATCTTTTTTTATTCTTTTCTCCCTCAGCTCACCTTTATGAAGTTTTTCTTGGGCCAGAGGATTAATCCGAGAGTTAAAAGCCTCCACTTTTACTCGAACTTGTAATCTTCAGTTTATCAGGTAGCGAGGCAACGGATGTTTTCCATATGCCTTAGTCTGCTTGCTCACCCCACCCCACATGGAGTTGATCTGACCAGCTTCACACTCAACTAACGGACTAGGTACCCAAGAACATATGAGTTTATGAGTTTAAGAACGGAGTATGACATATGAACATGTGCCTCAGGCTCAGAAGTCTTCCAATCCCAGAGTCGATGCACAGCTGATTTATATCGTAATAAAAAATTATCTGTCAATGTTGGCCTCAAATCTGGTCCTGGAAGTCAGAAGTCTAGTGAAATACTCTTTTATAGTGAGGAATTTTTATTGAGTGTTAGAATTTTTTCTTACCTAACTTGATGCTTAGGCAGCAATCTCTCATTCAAGATATATAAATTTTTGTTATGAATGATTCTGTAGTTTATATGAATAAAAACGAATGGCTTGTTGGATATAATCTGATTTAAATTAAAAGGGAAAACAGAACAGAGAGAAAAAATTATGAAACAATTTCCCTTAAGAATATATTGGGTTTTCTGGAAAAATAATGCAGAATTTTGAGTTTTCTTTAAAATACCCTCTATATAACAAACTGTCCAAGATACTCAGGAGTAGGCTGACTAAGTTCAGGAGAAGACCGGTGGTAATGTACACCAACGAAACTTGGATTATGAATAAAAGGACCAGTGACCTACTAGAACGGTTTCAGAGCAGGATACTGAGGAATATCCTGGGACAATTTGTGAAGACGGAATTCGGCAGCTTGTAAAAAATATAGATCTGCATAATAAATACAAGGACCTTTATATCTCAGCCAGCATCAGAATCCAAAGATTGAAGTGGTTTGATCGTCGAATGAGAATGGATGAAAATAGGATATCAAAAAGGCTTTATTGACGGTACAGCAGATGGGAAGAGAAGTAGAGAGATAACTAAGGATGAATCAAGAGATAGTGTGCTCCAAGACATATGTCAGTTGAAGATGAAAAAAGTCCATGTAATGAATATAGAGAAGTGAAAGACAGGGATTGAAAAAACCAGGGGCTACTATACGCGCCTGTTGAGCCAAACAAAGGAGAAGAAAGTTCAGTTGCTTATCCTGAAGAAGGACTGACAGAATGCATCAGTTTTATATTTTATAGGAATTGTAGGGGCCGAACATCCTGGTAGGTACATGGGACACAAATATCAAGAAACCATTTTCCAAACAAAAGGTGCCCTTGTCGTGGCAGATTTTCATTAATTTTCTTGGATTAAATGGAAGCATACACACGCATCCTTCCCATGATTATGTTCTAAGAATTTCTCAACTTTTTTGACAAAAACATATGACATGCATGAAATTGCAGTATTTTGTTTTTGATGAGAAATAACAAACAGTATGCCTGGAAATGAATTCTTCTCAATTAATAATTAAAAGATGCAGTGAGAAAGGACTTTAAAAATTAAAAGCAAACAACATAATTAAATTCTTTAAAATAAAATAGTATTAAAAGCATTTTCAAATGAACACACATACACATATACATTTGTATCCTATTAATAAAGTTGTATATATTCATTGAGTCCGATATTTTATTGTGAATAGTTCCTGAACACCTTCAGCAATCCAAACACACCTTGCAGTTACGTGTTGAAGGTTTTGCAGTATACAAAACATTATGTAATTTCTGAATTTAAATAAATTTATAGTCTGTAGGATTTGTTATTTATTACTTCAGCATTAGTTTCAAATCTTAAGCCTTCATTATATTTTTTAGATGCTCCTGTTAAAGAAATATACTTTCTGGCTTTGATTGATGTACTGACCCATTACGGTGTGAAAAAACAGGCAGCCAAAGCTGCCAAGACCGTCAAATATGGGGGCAATGTTGATGGAATCTCTACCTGTGACCCAGAACAGTATGGTAAGAGGTTCATAGAGTTCCTTAGCAAGGCCATCGAGTGATTTGCTGGTTCCATCCAATGATACTTTCATTGCCTCTTTCCTAGCCACTGCGCACATAATTGTCTACTTTTTAAATCATTCACTGTTATTTTTACACCTTGTACCCTGATAAGGGTATCTTTCAAGTGGTACAGTTTTATTTTTATTTTTATATTTTTAGTCTAGAGCAGCTCTAGCATCACAAGTTAAATACCTCTCCTCTCCAAAAGAAAAAAATGGAGTTTTATAGATTTATTTTTCTTTATAGAAAACCTTACATTCCCAGTCATAATTTTTTTATTTGATTAATTTTATTGCTCTTAATTTACATATTTATTACTTTGATCATATTAGTGTACGATCTGAACTTGTTGCAGTCATGTTTTGATGACTAGTTCAAAGTAACTATGTTGAATCATAAAGAATATTATAACTTTTCCCATGTTCTTGAATTTTTATTTGAGAGCACAAGCCTACTTAGTCATTTTTATTTTTTTTATAAATAAATGTTTCATACCTAAAATTATTAAATGTTATCAATTATAGCTCATGCTGAAAATTCCTTTAATAAAGCATGCTTAAATGTATAATTGAAAATTATTAATCCATCGATTGAAATTGTTGATATTGTAAGTTTGTTTTAAAATTCTATCAAGCGTTGATGTATTTATTTCATTCATAGATGTAGGTAATACTGTATACTGTATTCGCTTGAATCATTGTAACATATTTTATTTTACAATTTGCCTGTGCTGTTGATTTGAAGAAAGAAAAAAAAAATCATACACATTTTTTGTATCCAATGAGTTTTTATTATATTTACCAAATAAGAAAGTTAGTGTAAAGCTGATATGATAGATGGTAGAGCTGTGTTAAATGTTTTTGCTATGGCTAATGCCTTATACATAAAACACTATTATATAGTTAATTTTCATTTATACCATTCATAAACTTTTTCAAGACTTATATCTGTATAAGTATATTTATATAGTTTGTTTCTGTCAAGGGCTAAAACTTTTTATATCGCATACTAATAACTTTTTTAATGCCATGTTAAAATTTTTTCATTGTATAGATTTAAATTAAAATAACTCTTGAATATCACAAATTCATTTTAAAATTATAAAAATAAACTATTTGTAAGTCTTGATCCACCTATGTTTTTTCATGAACATGTTTTTCTTTTATGCTTTGCAGAAAACTAAGCTCTAAAGCCCTTTTACTTTAGATTAATATTTTTACTACCAGGCCAGTTATTTATATTTTTTTAAAAAGTTTTTCTATTTTTATTTATTAATTGCTGATAAATACTGCAACCATTCTTATTTTGACAATGGCAGAGCTTAGTTACATTTATAAGTACAGCATAATTTAACAATATTAGTATTTCTGGATTAAAAATCCATCTACCTGGCTTATTATGACAATGTTCAGAAAACAGGTATAAAAGTGATTTATAGCACAAAATCATCTTACAAACAAAAACATTACAAATAATATTTATTTATTCTTTTATAATCAAAAAATAACCTTTTCCTTTCCTTTCCTTCTCTTCCATCCAGATTTGTTACTATTTTTTATCTTAATTATGTTACCAAAATTGATAGGAGTTAAAAAGAACTTTTAAACAAAAGAAGTTAAATTTTAAAATTTATTTGTCGTTTGAAATGACACTGTCTTTAATACCTGTTGTTAATTGCAAATGTATGCTGAACTTCATGGATAAATTTAGTTTAATATATTTGTGTTCATAAAATTTAAAAAAGTCATATTCTATTAGTCAGTTGTAATACCTTGCTGGACATGAAAGTTTAGCATACATCGTTTACAAAAATTTAACAGCAGCATTTATTTCTAAATGAAATAAACTGATGTCATTTGAAAGCATCGATGTGATAATTTTGATTTTAATTTTGTATTTATCTGTTGTATTGTATATTTGTATCTATTATTATTATTATATTTTGATAATTTTGAAGTTTATTATTGTAATATATAATGCATTTAAATATTTGTTTAATATGAAGATTTATCATTGCTGTTTGCTTTTGCATCATGGCTCCTTTTTTCAGTCCATAAATATACTTTAAGTGTGAAAAACCTTCATTTGCTTGTGTTTTTGTGGTTTGTGATACAGATGTTTTATCAAGATTTCAGTGTTAAATTTGTGTGTAATAAAAATCTAATTAATAAAAGCTTGTTAAAAGTTGTTTATTTTTAGACCCAATTTAGATCATTATTTATAAATGCTTATTTGACTATAATTGACTAAATGTACTATACTTTTATTAATCTGTCCATTATAACTAAAGTTGGTAGGAAGCTATATTAGACCAGAGCAGAGATATGAATTGATTTTATTTTATTTTTTTACAATAAATAAAACATTACGTCTCGACACTTTATTATTTATTGAATAGAAGATTGGTTGGGGTGATCAGTAAAAATAAATAAGTTATTTATATTTTCCTTTATAATTTATATTTAAAGCCTTTAAAAGGATTAATTTTTAATCATACTTAAAAGGATTAATTTGTAATCATACTTCATTTATTCATTAAAAAAAAATATCTACGATGTGTTCTTAAGACCACACAATAGAAGTGAAAACATAAACAAGGCTTAATAATATGAGAGATAACATAAAATAATATAAAAGATAAGATTTTTTTATATTAAAAAGTAATAACATTTACAATATATACATTTATAATTGTGTTTAAATTACTAGAGTAAACTTTGCTCCAACTGATGACGCCAAGTCATTATCATGCTCTAAAAATGAAACAATAGATTTATAACTAAAATCTGTGATGATCGTATATTCTCATTATTTTAGTACGATTCGTCATATTTAATATGACAATATTTAGTATAGAATTAGTTCTGATCTGGTTTTTTTCTTTTTGACATTATATTTTTCTCTTTTTGTCTCTATAATACAACGTCAAATCAATATACCATTTTGAATAATAGTTTTTGTCATTTCACAAGAAATCAGTAAGTGGATGAATTCTTCCATTAGATATTTCTTAGGCTTGTTAAAACACCTTAAAAGCAGATTTATTTCCTCCAGTGCCAAAACTAACCCTTTACAAGGCTTTGGTACACCTAGTCTTACCTAAGAGCATGGATAAAAAACAGTTATAAGGAAAATTGACTACTATAATTAGAAAGGAGCGTGCGGAGATAAATCTTTGGAGCTATAAGACAATGTATGCAACCTTTTTGTGATGCAAACGTTGCCATGAACTAAATTTTAAAAAAAAATTGTTATTTCTATGTTCTCACTGACTTCTAACCCCAACCATATTGTCTACAGTCAACCGTTTCTTCACTGCTAAAATTAAATGGAATGAGGTACCAATAAACAAAATAACTTGTTTTTAAATAAAATTCCTTAATCTTTTTTTCATTTATTACTAACATCTTAAATTATGAACATAAACATAAAATACCAGAAAGCATGCCATTAAGTCCACAGGTTTTTTTTTGTTTTTTTTTCAAAATCGAACAATAATACAACACACACAAAAATCCCAACCCAGACAGAATCTAAGCTACTAAAAAATGAGAAGGACATAGCATGATATTTTTGTAAGTACTTACTACGTAGCTCTACAGCCTGCGGTGGGCCTTGGCTTCCCTGAATATTGCACCAGTCTTCACCTCCACCATAACACTCCTCTTCCAGTTCCTTATACTAAGATTTTCCAGGTTCCTTTCCACATCCTTAATCCAAGGTCTTCCTCTCCTTCTGGTGCTACACATCTTTCCAAGCAGAATTCTTTTTCACATTCTCACTTCATTCATCCGTGGTACGTGACCTAACCATTCAATCCTCTTTGCTCGTATGAAGTGGACAATGTCGCAAGATCCATATAGCTCATATAATTCGCTGTTTTTCTGGATTCTCCATTCACCCTCTTTCAATACAAATTTTATGGAGAATTTTCTTCTCGAAAACCTCCAACGCATTTATCGTGGGGGTGCAAAGAGTCCAAGTTTCCGCAGAATATATGTCACTACTGGTCTTACCAATGTTTTATACTATCTTATTTTTGTCGTTGAAGAGTTTTATGTTTGCGTAATAAGCCCGGTTACCTGCCATAATCGGTCTATTCACTTCTGCTGATATTTCATTTGTGCCTTTAAGCTCTACACCAAGATAGGAGAAGGATCTTCAACGCACAGGTCTTCTCTGTCTCTTGAATCACTGTCTGAACTTATAAACATGTACTAGGTTTTGCTTTCATTTATTTCTAAAACAAGCCCTTCCGCCTTCAACAGTTTGACCAAATCAATAAGAGATTGCTTATTCTTTGCCACTAAGCAAATATCATCAGCGTATGCTCATATTTGAGTGGATGAACGCAGTAAATCCCCATTGGAGTTTAGTTTCACAATCACACTATGTAGTGCAAGGTTAAATAGTGTAGCAGATAGCGCATCTCCTTGCCTAACTCCAGCAGTGACTGCAAAACTGTGACTAAGTGTACCATTATTCTATATTCTACAGATCCTACAATTCAAACACTCCTTTCAATACCGCCCCACCAAATCCCGTGCATCCGACCTCTATCCTCCTCACCGAACTACTGCGTTTGATAAAACCTGTTTAAATTCAAGTTGTCTCCCTCTGGAACTCTATACCCTCAGATATTCGACAGGCAAAATCGATATCCTCTTTCAAACCTCTCTTCTTCAAAGACCTACTCCATAACCAATCTGATCGATCACGAAATGCACTTAAAAGCCTAAGCTGTAACAATCTCAAAGTATACCCAGATACTTTGATTATTTTGTGATTCATTGATATTATGTTTATTTAATTTACTTTCTCTGTTTATCTTATATTTATACACGTTTTTATGTCTTTTTAGTATCTATAATTTTATTGTAACTGTTTGCTATTTCGAAAACTTGTTGGGAAATGGTCCTCAAATTTTGACAAATGTCCTCCAGGCTTCCGTTAAGCTGTGTTAGTTGGAGATTGCCAGATTAGTCTTGTTTGATGAGATTTGAACCTGCACGCTAGGAGTAATTATGTGTTTAGAAATTTGTTCACCTTATCCACACTTGCAGACTAGAGAGGACTAGAGCCAATGTGAAACTTTCTGAACAGGTGGCCTTTGAGCCTGTTTGCAATCAGTATATAATTTATCATCATATACATTAGCATATTCATTCAATGCTGTTAACACCTAATTAATCAAAGTTTTGTTTGAAAATTAATGTCATGTGTCAGATATGAAAATTTGATTATTGAATTTATAAGAATTCATTAAAATATCTTTTGTTATCAGTGTGATTAATAAATTAATAATTATTGCTTAGCTTGGTTGATAATTTCTGAACATAATATACAAAGACCAAATTAAAATATCTGGTGTGTCCACTCACACGACTTTCCTACCTATTTCAGAAAAGTTTTTATATCTTTACATATGTTCATGAAGAAACAAAAAAGAATTGAACTAGACACATTTTCCTGAAAATTTAATTACCTTTCAAAAATTTTATTATAAATTTTACCATATAATATATACTTAAGGAGTTAGGCTCCATAAAATTTTTCTTTTCTTTATAACTTTTTTTTCTGAATTTTTTTGGGAATTTAGTCTATACACGAAAAATTGAGAGAACAATGATTAGAACATTATAGGAAAGTTTCATCAAAATCTTTAGAGCCGTTTTTGCGCTACAGTAAATAGAAAAACATGTTTTTCATTTATTGCGCGCAAGCTATTGTGCATGGAGTACCGAATTTCTGTCACAGGCATCAGTAATCAAAATTCTACAAAAAAAAAAAAAAAAAGAAGCAACAAAATCGGTTCAGTAGTTACTGAGAAAATCTTGGCACAGACAGACAGACCAATGGCTAAAAATATGTTTTTCGGACTCAGGAGGCTCTGAAACGTATAGATCTGTCGAAAATCGCATGTCGGAAATTTGACCCGATTGCAATACTTTCCTTACCTAGTAAAGGTAGGAAAGTAAAAACCAAAAAAAAAACAGCAATCATAGACTAAAATTATTATTTCAGACATGCATGAGGCGGGATAGCAGGCTTTGATTTTATGTAGTTTCTGACATCATAGATCACTGGCTGCTATAAAATTAAGTAAAACAGGAAAGTTTTAATTATATAAATTTAATTTGTAAGAAAGGAGTACTATTTTACAAGACAAATATATCACAATAAAGGAGTTCTATTAACAAAAATAAATATCTATGTTTGAATTAAGAAGTCACTATTTCTTAGCTTGAATATCTTCTCTTTTATGGGTACCATCACAGAAAGGTCTATTTGCTGTTTGCTTACAGTTGCACAACCAATAATCCTTCTCTTCAGAAACTTTGAAACGAACAGGCCTTAATTTTATTTGTATATAAGGGTTTTTATGAGTCCCATCACACATAGGCTGAAACAAAAATATATAAGAATATTTAATAGTTGTCCGTTGCATTATAAAGGAAGGAGATGGTCCGGGGTGACGGTCATAAATAGGCTGAATAGCGGCAAAATTATTTTATTAAAAGCCAACGTTTAGACCCGACTTTGCAGGTCTTCTTCAGGGAGGTGTGCTCAGCAAGGAGTTTTACTTAGAACGGAGTTCTAAGTGAGAGAGTACTGAGAAAATTCTAAGTGAAACTCCTAGCTGAACACACCTCCCTGAAGAAGACCTGCAAAGTGGAAACATTGGCTTTTAATAAAATAGTTTAGCCACTATTCAGCCCATTTATGACCGCCACCCCGGACCATCTCCTTCCTTTAAAAATACATAAGACAAGTCAATATTCATCACAGTAGATTATTCTTAATCATTCCTAGATGTAAGATAAAGAAAAAGTACATTTAGCTGACTTTATAACAGTAATTGTCTAGATAACTAAGCTGAATTATATTTCAAGCTTCATATCATTGGAAAAAGAATATAAAACTATATAAAGATCACTATAATGTAATACAATACAAAACATAGTCAGGTGTGTTTATAAAAAGGCAGCATATTTTTTTTATGAAGGTTCTTCGCAATCCACTCACTTGACTTTGTGATACACTTTTCCACAGTGAGCTATCCCAGGTAATGAACTTATTAATGTAAAAAATAAATAATATGTTCTTTTAGCTAAATATTATGTTTTTTTTGGCATTTTCCTGAGGTGTTTTTTTTTTGTAACAGAAATAATATTTGGTAGTGAGGAAAAGTCTTCGAACAAACCAAGTTTTTAAAAAGTAATAAATATTTCACTTTTTCAGTATTTTTATCTTCTTAATTTTAAGCTGATTTAACCTTGCAGACATTGTAGGTGTAATATAGACTTAAATTAGCATTATTTTCAATTAACAACAAGCCAAGGGACCAATCCGTTGTATAGACGTCTTTTTTTTCTCCGAATAATGCTTACCATATTGTTTAAATTTCACTACTTAGTTATCCCATTTCAGTCTTTACTATTTATTATTAACATCAAGAGCCTTTGTTTAAACTCTAGAAATCTTAGTATATTTGTAAAAATTGTTCTAAAATTGGAATTCCTAGTTTTTTTTTTTTTTTTATCAGTACCACTACAACCCATGAAGGATCTTTCTTGTGTTTAGTACTACTTAGGGAAAGCACTGTTTCTTGGTGTACGGTTGTGCAAGGGGGTGATTTGACCGAGATTACAGTGAACCGCTAGGTTTTTCTCCTTAATTAATTATTTTAATTAATGGTACCCACTTTATAGAGGCTGGATGTGCCCAAGGAGGATCTACCTATCCAGGGTCGCCCGACGGCCAATGAAAGAGAATAAATAATTTGTCTGCCATGAGCCGGGATTCGAACCTGGGTCCTTAGCTTTGGAAGCTCAGTATTCTACCACTGAGCTACCCCACTTCCTTTATTTCATAATTTAATTAAATATTCCATATTTTTTCTAGTTTCTACTTTTCAATAGGTTTGTTATAAATGTGTCAGTATTTACAGTGTATCTCAGATCAATCCAACCTAATTATTTCCTTATCTTTTGCCCCTCCTACCGGTTCACTATCCCAATCTACGATCTCCTATGACTAATGTCCTATTATTCCGTCATGTCAACGCACAGTCACATGTAGCCCACATAGATGAATTCCATGATTTCTTCATCCACTACTTCTACCACCTAATCGCTGTCTCTGAAACCTGACTAAAACCTACAATCACATCCTCTCAAGTTTATCTCCCTAACTATACCTTAGTACATCATGATAGAGTAAATAGAACCGGAGGCGGAGTAGCCCTGTTTGTCGATAGCCTGACATTCAAAATTCTCGCTTTGTCTTCTCTTTCTGTCTCCCCACATATCGAATACCTTTTTGCCGAAAAATCCACCTCCTCATATCTATTACTCATTGATGTCTACCGACCTCCTAGAGTGCCCTTTGATGAAACACTCAACACCGTCCTTTACGAACTGACCCCTTCCTACTCTAATATTGATCTTTCCAGAGATTTAAACACCAACCTATTATTTCCTTTCTCTGACCAAGCTTATTTATCAAACCTCCTCTACTCCCTTAATCTGTACATAGTCCCATACAATCGTACCCATCACACCCAATACTCAGATTCTTGGCTCGATATCTGCATTATTGACTCTCCTGATAAACTCCTTGCTTCATCACAGCACCCGGTTCCTTTTTTGTCGGTTCATGATCTCATACAGGTCTCCTATAACGTTCCTGTTCCTCTGTTATGTCCCCGATCTATATCTTTTAGAAACCTTAATTTCCTATCATCTGAAACTCTGACGCCTGATCTTGACACAATCCAATGGGACTCCATAAACTCCGTTGATTTTATGGTAGAAACTTTAACCACTCATCTGCACATTATCCAGGACCGTCATGCTCCTCTTAAAGTTAGGACAATCAAGTATCCGTTAGCCCCTTGGTTGACGCCTGCAATAAAAAATTGTATCAAAATGTGGCTAGACGAAGGTTTAAGCGCACTCGACTCTCCAAAGACTATACGAACTTCAAGCTGCTTCGAAACAGTACACAATCTTTGATATGCCGTGCTAAATCCCGTTACTATCAACAATCCTTATCCAGACTGGTCTTGGTTGGGCCTTAACTGATATTCGGGGTTCATCTATCACTTGAGCGAGCTCACTCATGAAAATAGTTGTCAACAAAATTATCGATATGACAAATCTTAATTTTTCTACTTTTCTGCTGGAAATTGGGCAATTGTTTATATGAACTTTTTTGTAGATCATGATGTCTACTACCAACCTTTTAAATATTTGACACTACTTATGGTATATCCTGTATGGTGTAATCATGAGAACAGCTGAATGGTGACAATTGTTTAGATGTACAATTTTCCTTTATTTAGATTGCAATTTAATGACTTCTACATATTCATATATGATATTTTTCAGTTTTTGTATTTATGGTCCACTCCTTCCTCGTGTTTTAAGTTATATACGGTTTTCCAACCATGACAAAACCCCAATGGCTCCTCTTTAGTTGGAACCTTATAAAATTGTTCGGTCACCTCCGTCTCCACACAATCTCTCTGTTTACAGACCAACAGATACACGCAGCAATTCTTAGAATTCAATATATAGAGCCACTTGTGCAGCCAATAAAAAGTGAGGCAACACTTCTGAAGTAAAATTTAAATAACTATATTTATAGTTACCTGAATTGACTATATAAAGAACATTAAAAGTAAACTTCCTGCCTTACTAAACATGAATACATTACTAAAAACCATTCTTTTCACTTAAATTTAGAATAGCAAGTCAGTAACTTGCAACAAACCTGATTTTTGCTGTGACCGCAGAGACACCAGTTATACGTTTTATTAGGAATCAGCTTAATTTTAAACGGC
The DNA here is from genome assembly GCA_928085145.1 of Nezara viridula. Taxonomy (NCBI): domain Eukaryota; kingdom Metazoa; phylum Arthropoda; class Insecta; order Hemiptera; family Pentatomidae; genus Nezara; species Nezara viridula. The sequence goes on along the minus strand of OV725080.1, from coordinate 145,948,196 downwards.
TTCTTGTCATATATTACACCATTTTCGGACTGAGAATTAGCATTATGAACATCTTCTAAAAGATTTTTTGGCATTTCAGGGTTATCTTTAAAATTTTTTGAACAAAGAAAAGCCTGTAACAGATATAATAATAAATAAATTATTACTTTTAATAATTATCCAATGCTATCCATTCATTCAGCATAATAATTATTATTCAACACGCTGGTATTATTTCTATACAGGACACTACGCTGGCTTAAATTGATTTGATACAAGTAGGCAGTCTTATGCTGAAGCACTTGAGCCATCTCTCTGACCATCAAAAGTTGTTACCCTAATTAAACTAACATGGGAGTCTTCAGGCTAAAAATTAAGTTCAGCTGGCTCAGATGAAAATTCAACCCACACTACTCAAAACCAGGTGCATTGGAACTCTTTCCCCAACAATCATCTATCACTACAGTCAAAATTCATTACGATAAGAATAAAACATTTACCAAGCTTTTGAATTGGCGCATATAAAGTCTGTTTAACTTGGCAATAATCATCATATTAGATATACTTCCAAAAACCTTACAACAATATAAACCTTTAGATTTATAACCTTCCAAAAACCTCCTAGGCTAAACGAAATATTTAAAGGGCAAAGAGGGATGAAATTGTTCATTCAAGTATTAGAGCACTTGAAAGTTAGATTAAAACCAAATTAATAGTAACGTACAAATTTATTACAATATAAATTTTACTTATTAAACGATACTTTGTACATCTCAGTACAAAGTCATCGCTACATTGAAACAGCTTAAACGTTTAAAATTTGAACTTGAAAAAAAAAATGTTTTCTTATGAAGCATTTGTATAAAATATGTGCTTATGATATCCAATATTGAGTAGGTATATACAGGTAGAAAGGCTCATCTGAACAAAGGCCGCTACAGTTAATTTCAAGTACCCTATTCAATCCTGTAGGTTTTTAATTAAAATACCCTATTTTTCTGTTTGTTAAGAATTTTCCTATTTGTTTGTACTGATGAAAAATAAACATCAAGTATTCTTTATTTTTAATAAATCATTAACTAAAGGATGGTCAAAATGAAGAATACTCATTGTGTAAACGAATAGTTGTTTTCTACATTTTTAAAGTTTAATCCAGCAATATTGTATTTAACGAAGAATATTGATATTACTGCAAGAAGCAACCCTTTTCTTAGTGTCCGACTGAGTTAAAAATTAAAAAAAAATGTCCGACTGAGTTAATTTTTCAATAAAAATAGAGAGGGGCGGAAATATCCATTCTCCCTCCCCAACTAGAACGAAAAGTGTGCGCCTATGACCTGATATATGAGTTAATTGATAAAATTAATCACGAGTTCGCTTTCCGGTGCCAATGAGAACTTTTAACTCTGGCATTGATTCTTCGCCCTCATCTCCTGGTCCGGAAAATCCTGTATAGCCTAAAAGGCGAAGAAGGTCAGGACGAAAAAAAATGTGCCCGAGTCTAAATGAAGTTTCTAATGTTCTGCCAAGGCCCATATCAACCCAAACCATCCGTAGTCGTTTGTGAAAATTTAATCCATCTCATGCCTCTTTAAGATGACCTGGAGCAACAGGGCATATCCAGCAATCCCGCAGATCATGGTTCAGCGAGCATCTAGATAAGACATACAAACTGAAATGCTGTCATGCTTACAGATGAGTCGCGTTTCTGTATTTTGTGGCGATCATAGGCGCCGAACACTCTTCCGACAACAGTTTGTGCTTTCAACAATGCAAATTGTCCTCCCCTTCCTCGCCGTTAAGGCTATACGGGATTTTCCCGGGCCAGGGAGTTTGGGCGGGGATTTAAAAGACTCCCTCGGCACCAGGACGCGAACTCATGATTATTTTTATATCATTTGATTGATATATCAGGTTGCCGGGCAACGGCGGTGCTGTGCACACGCATTAGCCCATTCGGCCACCCCGCCCACACCCTTTTTTTTTTTTTTTTTTTTTTTGTTCTTCCCTACCTCGCCTTTTAGCCTTTTAGGCTATACGGGATTTTCCCGGGCCGGGGGGTGAGGGCGGGGAATTTAAAATCCCCTCCGGCACCGGGACGCGAACTCGTACTTTTTATATCATCTCAAATCTCTGTTATCCGGTTGCCAGGCAACTAGCGGTGCTGTTACACACGCTTTAGCCTATTCGGCCACCCCGCCCCACCCTTTTCCTTTGTATATTGGCTCTTTGACCAATCAATAGAGAACACTTCTTTTTCTCAAATTCTCACTTTTAATTCTTGGAGCACCGCTGCAATCTCCCAGTTCGCTCCTTTGAAAAGTTCCGCTGGAAGACTCCCATTCCTCGTGCCTTATGCTTTCTCGTTCCCCCTATTATCTCAATAATATCCTCTTTGCCAGTAGGAACATCTTCGTCACTTTCATTGTTCTCTTTAACTGCATTAATCAGTCCTAACTCCTCGGCCTGTTAACGATTTAAAAGCTTCTAAAAATGTTTTTTCCATTGCTCTCGCACTTTTTCTTCCGTGATCAATACTTCTCCCTTATCATTTTTGACCACTGTATTTTGATTCCTATACCAGTCCTTAAAGGTATTAATCTTCCTATACATTATCCTTCTTTCATTATTTTTTTTGGAAGATTCAATTTCCTCTACTTCTTTTAGCAAGGCTCTTCGCTTTTCCATTCTTACAACTTTCTTGGCGTAGGCCCTTGCATCTCTATATTCGTGGTGCTTTGTCGAATACTCGTTTTTAAAAACTGCAACCTTTTCATATTCCGCTCCTTGAAATTACGTCACATTCTGCGTCAAACCAGCCATTGCGCCTTGTTTTTTTTTTTTTTTCTTTTGTTTTTTTTAGCTCACCTCGTCTGTCACACTGGGAATACTTTGTACAAGATCATCTAACTTTTGTTGATATTCCGTGCATGTTTTCTCATATCTTAGTAGGTCAATGTTCCACCTCTGCGCTTTTGTCTTTTCCACCTCTTAGGTTTACCTCTGTTCTAATGTAGTGCTTCAATTTCATGACAACGATGTAGAAATCAGAGCTTATATCTAACCCTCTATATGACCGAATATCACTATTAATGTTAACACTATAGAAATACCGATTAGATGTCAGAGTATGATCAATCTGGTTGCTAATACTTCCATCCGGTGAAGGCCAGGTTTGCTTGAAGGGTTTTATGTGGAACAAATGCGGACATTATAGTGATGTTTTGACATTATGGTGAAAAAATACCACCTTAGTGAAGAAATTTCATTTCCATTTAAAATTATAGACTCCAATTGCTACTAATGATATATTTCGTTTTATTGGTATTTATTTGGATATATAATTATTTACACGATTTTATAAAAGTTTTTGCATTTAATTTAATAGTTTCATTATCTTACCCAAGAGTACTAAATCATCAACATACCAAAGCACATGTACATTTTTATTTTCCAGCAGCTTTAATATGATCCTTATTTGTAGGATTGTCGGATTGACTGTGTTCGAAACTTCAACGATCTTTCTCATTTTAGTTTTGATTGTAGAATAACAAGTCACAAAACACTGTTTCAAATAATTTCTTGCATTCGCCACAAGTATTCGACAAATTTAACCTCTCTAATACCATCCTTCGTGGGTAAATGAAGTTTAACCATAGACGCCTTTGTGTTATACACTTCAACATTATTGATCATCGTGGGCACTATACAATCCATTAGTTGAAATTCGGTAGTTGACTATCTTTTATACTTAAAATATATGTTACGGTGTAAATATAATCCCTATAAAAGTCAAGTTTACAGACAATTAACCAATATCAGAATTTATTACCTCTAACATTGAGCCATTTATAAAAAATATAACAGTAAGGAACTTCCATCTCTGAAAGACTACTTTAATGTCTATAAAATATCAGTTTTTAATGTTTTATATGGTTGAATGAGTAGGATAAATGAAATTTAAAAAAATAGTTGATGAACAAGAATAAGGGAAGACAAAATTTTCAACTTACACAGATAAAACATTAAATAAACTAAAACCGCAATATCTGCACATCTCTGCTTACTAATTACCTAACGAATAAACTGATTGCATATGCTCAATGGTCTCTTCCTTGCGTCTGATTCCGTACGTGTCGCTTATAAAAGAGAAAATTAAATTAAGTACTATTAAGCAATTTGTTGGCAGATCTTGTTTAAAATAATGGACAACCGGCTCAATAAAATCTTACCAAACTAAAACATCCAGCTAAGCTTTGTATGAAAGAAGTAAAATAATTCCGTGTTTATGATAAATACAAATTAAATAGTTTTATTTTACGAGTTTTAATATAAATCATCTTTCTCATGATTTACATAAAGCCATTGAGTATGACATTTTGAATTTAATACCATTTTTCATTAAAATAAAATTGAAAGTTCAGATTTGTGCCCTAGGTCTTGAATTTAAATCGGCATCGCGGAGCCTTTCAATTGACTAAGTACACAGTTTACTTAACTGTTACTGGATTTAAGAAAATATTGAAATTTCGAGATAAGGTCAAGGGTGAAAAAAATTGTAATTCTCTAGGTGGCACTGCCAAATCGTTGCAAATCGACTCTAAACTTCTCCTACCAAACCAAAACTAAAGTGGACGCCATATTAAGTGTGTGTTAGCGTGTTGTTTGTAGTGTAGTTGAGTTGTTATTGTACCTAGAGACAAGATGAGTTCGTATTTAAAAGTTGCCGAAGATGAAGGAGAAGAACCTATAGAATTACCGTCGGAAGATGACGGAACTTTATTGTTATCGACGTTAGCCGCACAGTTTCCCGGCACTTGTGGACTCAAATATAGAAATCCAGAATCGAAAGGCATTAGAGGAGTGCGGTTAGTAGAAGGAAGATTGCACCCCCCTGATGAAGGATGGGGTCAAAATGTTTACTACTGTGTATTTCCCAAAGGTGGATTATAATTTTTAAAAGATTACTTTAGCTATTTTAGATTGCATAGATATATACTTTTAATTGCTTAACGTTCAACTATGTCTCACATATTATTATCTGTGGTGTTTTTAATAGAGCTAATATCAATAGAATTAATGAATATGATCGAGATTTGACAAGTGTTTGATGTATTGTAAGTTGGCTATTTGAAATTATGATTTACGGTTGTAATGTTAATATTTATGAATTAATTAGGGAATTGAAGTTAGTAAGGTACTACCTTTCAATTGATGTAGGCTCCTGATTTTCAAGTAATGTTGGCGGTTTAGTACTACCTTTTTATTCTGATATTTTGTAATGAATTTCGGGCATGAGCTTCAAAGTTTTGTTGTTATTTTCTTGGTTGTTTCAGGTTTTTAATTTGTTCAGTCATATTTGGGTTGTATTTTAAGTTTTAATGCCATTACAGGTACAGTGTGTTATGTCATCTATTGCTGCATTAGTCCAATTGCAATATATCTACTAATTTTTATTGTTTTTTTTAAATTTCCTAGAGTAGGTTCTAGCGTAGGATACAGAATTATATTATTGCTTAGTGATATCATAGTAGGTGTTTATTGTTCTTCATCAAGAAGAAGTTAAGGGATTTTATCTTTTTTGAGCAATTTCCATTTTAACTGTTTTATCATATAAAATACCCTAACATGTTAGATCTTCAGTAATGAGAGATCTGATGTTAATTAAATGCAACATCTTGAAAGCAAGGTTAGATTTTGAGGTATCAGTGTACAAGTGTCACCCAACTTAGACAAGTTGCCCAAGATCTCATGATCATGCTATAAATGTGTCTCTGAGAATGGATGAGGATTGAGTTGTTAACAGTGTAACCTCCCTTTATTTAGATCTTGGTTTATAACTTCTGCAAACCCTCCACTGCTCCTAATCAGTTAATCTTGAGTCCTTAATTAGGCTTAATTTCATGACTACTTTCAATTCCTATTTGATCGGTAAGAATAAACAAATTCCTAATAGTTTTTTTTCTGTTGAGATCTGAGATGGGAGCCTTTTTAGACAGTTAGGTCACCTTCATTTACATACCGACATACTGTGCCATTCTTGGAATACCATTTAAAAGGTCCCTACACACAGGACAGAATATTTAGCATGGTGTTATGGCGATACAGTAGTCTAACTATCAATTCCATTATAACAATAGTGGGAACACCATTATAAACACCAGTGGTATATTCTCTGAGAACAGAAACAATGTTACTAGTTCACAAGAGTTCCACATGGATTACGCGTGGTTCACAATCACTTCGATCACACTTGTTTATGGAAACCCGAAAACAGCCGAATGTTGTTGTCTTTTATGACGTCAGCCATTGCCCCATCACATAATTCCTTTTCATGCATTTTCGAAAAGAAAAAAAAAAATCGTATTCCCTTCATGGAACTTCCTTATCAACAATTTATTTACTAGTTAATGTAATTTTTTTGCATTTCTAATAATAAGAGGATCCTCTATGTTCTGGTGGGGGCGTTTTGTATGCATAGACTGTCTGATTTGAGATTTAGTTTCAAGTTTATGTAACTTTTTTGAATTCTCTGATATACAGATCCACTATTTTCTAGTTGTCGCAGTTTTTTTTATGAATATACTGTCTGATTTAAAATTGTTCGTCGATTTTTTGTAGATGTTTGGATTTCTTAGATATAAGAGTCCACTGTCAAGTTGTCAAGGACGCTTTTTATGAAAACAATGTCAGATTAAAGATTGCACGAGAAAAGTGTACAATATTAATAAAATGTATCTATCAATTGTTATATAGATAAATATTTATTCCAAAAATGTCCAATCCCAACAAGACTCGTAGATTTATCAGTTAGTTAACTGTTAACTTAAAATTTATTGTTTCGTTTTAATGGCTATTATTTTTATTGAATGAATTAGCTGTGTAATTATTGTTATTCCCAGTTATTTTTCTTGGTAATCTGAAAAAAAAATCATCTTTAATTTCTAGAAAGGAATTAGCTTATTGGGGAAACAACTGACGAAGAATATCTGATAATTCCGAGATAATGAATATTGGAAATCATCAATAAGAAAAATAATATCGTGGAATAGCATTCAGAGATGTAATAATTAAAGGTTTTTATCTATTACTATTTCTTTTTCACAGATCTATAATATTAGTACAAATTCGATTCAGGTTTCATGGTCCGTGTAGCCTGAATTTCAAATGTAAGTTGGTTCCTGCTATATAACTGAACATGGTTAAGGTTATAGAAGTACTTAAATGGTGGTAAAGTTAATAGTAACCGATTCAAGTCAATAGTAACTGATAAACCTGAACGCATTCGGCACTCCATGAACAAGTGTGACCGAAGTGATTGTGAACCCTGCGGAACTCTTGTGAACTAGTACCGAAACAATTTTATACTAAAAAGAAAAGGATCGTCCTCCTTCAGCAATAAACTATACCTAATGTAGGTAGAAAAGTGAGCTAATAGGATTATTCCAGGATTATAAAGGCCACACTGAAAGAAATATTTAGTGATGCAATATAGTGGTACAGTTGTATTACTATCTCTTCCATTATAACTCACATTAAGAGCAATACACCTCAGTGATACATTCTATAGCCTGGCCAGCAATGTGTTAGTAAAATCTTACTAGTATCAATCCATTTGCTTGTTGTAAATCTACATCAATGGAAGATACGAAATTACTAATAGAAAAAATTCAGATGTTATTCATTCTTCTATGAAACCTTACATGAATATTAATAAAAGTATTATATAAGATGCCTGTTAAGAAATTTTGGCAGAGTTAAATTCTCATAATTCCACTGTTCCATATTCTAATATAATTACATTAATGCTTATATTACAATAATATTCTAATTATTATGTGTTTGAAAGATCAGCCAAACTAATTCAGTTTATGAAATATCATTTAAAAAAAAAAATGAAATGTAAAAAAAAAAATAAACTCCCCGGATATTAAAAAATACAACATTCAAATCAACATATTTTTTTTAAAACATAAAAAGTAATGATTTGGGAATTTTAATTTGGAGTGACACTTTAGTTCATAATCAAATATTGTGAAAAATGAATATTATTATTTTAAACTACTTGTAAGTAGAAGTTTCTATGATATTTGCTAAAATAAAATCCCCAAATTGTGACCTATGTGTAAAAAAATAAATGTTGATTTTTTTGAGACCTTTCTCATTATTTATTACTGTCAGTAATGAGGCCTATCCGTGATCAAACTGAAGTTGATTATATTTAGTAGTATACTTACTACAAAGCAGTTTATGACTGTAAATAATAGTTCAAACTATCATTTTACATCTTTGTTTATTTTATGTCACTGTATCAGCATTGCAATCACTTTGATATACAAGTTAATAAAACAACGGTGGGTGCATCACACAACTTCCACCTACCGGCCAAAGAATTTGTCTTTGTTAAAACCACTTCAAGGGAGGGAGGCTTTTAAACGACCAAATAATGATCAGTTCTGTCTTTCATGAAATCATGGATTATTTGTGATTTTTTCAATCAGCCTCCTACTATATTTGTCACTTACAGAAAAACCACCCCTTGTTATGTAAACTTTAAGCACATGTTAATTAAGTTAAGATCTGATACAGAATAAGCTGAGAGCCAACTCCAGTTTTTTAAAAACATCAGGTCTTGAGAAATTCTGTCTCTGCAAAACACCAGGGTTTTCACAAAAATAATTACAATAAATTGTTAAAAAGTTTTTATTGTTTTTTTCCCTGTGAAATGCGATGAACTTGTATAAAATAATTACATTATTTTTTATTTGAACATTTTATTAATTAAACCCTCATTACATATTTTATTTTAAACATTAAAAGAGAATTTTACTAATTACTTTATTAAATTATATCACAATTGACAGAATAACCAATAAAAGATTTTTATTATTTCATGTAATACCCTTATGCGACACAGTGGAAGATGAATCGATAACTCCAAAAGCTATTTCATAGTGAAATTAGATTTTTTACAGAACATAAACAGTGGAATTCAGTTCAATGCGACAACTTTAAATATGCACAACAAATTCACAATCTGAAAGTGTAAAGAAGTAATAATAATAGTTACTTAGATTCACGTAAAATATCTTTATAATTTAACTTATTCTAAAGTTTTTTAATGGTTTAATATATTTTATATTGTTTTTAGAGTTTAGAAGTGGCTTACAAAGCTTATAGTCGTATCAATGTTCTGTGTATTTTCCTTTTATTCCTCTCTGCCACTACTATCAAAGTATCATCTAAACGTATTGCTCTGTGTGAGACTCCCCTGATTTGATATCGTGAGTATTGAGCAGTGCTGTATTGTGAAGATGTATCACGTTCTATTTTTATGCCTGATCATCAGATATTTGGCCACTCGTAAAAGTGGAGTGACACTTGTACAGTATTACCAGTTTTGAAATCCAAAGTTTAGTTACTCCAGCTGATCATGAGTTTAGAAAACTCCGCAAAGTTTAGGCTGTATTATAATATTAATTATAATGTAAATTTTAGCACACATTTATTATGATAATAGCATTGTAGCTACATGCATATACAATATCAATGTGACATACATTATTATTAACACACTTGATCTATAATTCTAACATGGATATTCTTGCTTCCATCACTAACATACCTGTGAAATAAGTTATCGTTATTATAAAATTATTAAAACACTGCTAATCATTTATTAAGGACTTGTAAACTATGCAGTACGATCCAGAAAATTAAAACCGTTTGTGCAGTAGTTATCATGTAACTATTAATATGATTTACTGTTGTAACTATTAATATGATTTACTGTTACTGGTGGAGAAAGACCAGCAAGTGGGCTTCATCGTCTTGTTTGCCAACACCTGACAGCTACCCTCAGGTTATAGCTTACCAGAGTGAGAATGTTGAAATTCATTTCACGGGGCAACCAAGAAATAAAAATTAACTGACCCGGGTGGGAATCGAACTCATGATGTTTAGAACTGAGCATTCTGAGGCCCATATCCCAATGTTCTCCGCCTTCCTATCTTCATAAATATGTTGTAACATACATAATGTTTTAAAAAATATTCTGTTTTCAGAAAATAAAAGAAAATCAGATGATCACTTAGAAAATTCAACAGCTAAAACGAAACGTATGGAAACAAAAGCAAAATGTTCTGACCTTATTATCCTTGGCCTACCTTGGAAAACAACAGAACAACAACTCAGGGAATATTTTGAGTCATTTGGAGAAGTTTTGATGGCACAGGTATATTACAACATGTATTAATATTTACCTTAGTTATAATTTGTGTTTGTATTTATTAGTTGAATTGGCTAACATCATCCTCATAATCCTTTTCCTTTACGAATTCTTTCCTCCTGTTCCAGTCCAGTCCTTGCTTCCTGAATGCCTCCTGCACACCTCCCTCGCAGGTGATCCATGGTCTTCTTCTGTTCATTCGTGTCTCATCCTGGCCATTCTTTCCATACTCATCCTGAGGACTTGCCCAAACCATCTTAGTTTATTTTCTTCTAGTATGGTTTCTACCAGCTGTCTCTCGAAGTTTGACCTAATTGTTGTGTTGTGGTTTTTATCTCTCCTGTTCTTTCCTTTAACCTTTCTTAAGTATCTCATCTCCATCGTCTGAATCTGCCCCTTGTGTTTTGAGGTAAGGTTCCATGACTCGGAGGAGTAAGAAAGGGTGGGCAAGAACGTTGAGTTGTAGATTGATAGCTTTGTGTTCTTCTTTATAGCTTTGTATTCTTCTTTCTTTGGATTGAGTAGAACTTTCTTCCAGCTGTGCTCAGTCTTTGCGATATCTCTCCATCGATATAGCCAGCTTCTAGATATTTCAAATCCTGCATATGTTCCAAGATCTGTCCTTTCAACCTCTATATTCTCGTAACACAGAATGGATGTTTTCTTGTTTTCATCCATTTTGTTTTCTCTGGATTAATATCCATGTTGTTGCTGGACAGCTCTTGCATGATATTTATGTTATTTGTAGGTCCTGGTCGTCGGTAGCGAATATGACGAGGTCATGTAATAGTGAGCATTGTGTAAAAAGTAGCCTTTTACAATCTTGTCTTTTACTCTCAACAGCCAGGATCGTACCAATATCAAGTTGCTTTACAGACACAGCTTGTTATATATTCTCCTTTTTGACTCAAATGCCTTTTCTAAATCCACGAAGCAAACAGAAAGCTCTTTCCCTTTCTTGATAGACTTTTTTTTGACCTGCCTCAAAGTGAAAACAGATCCTGTGTACTCCTATAGTCCTGGAGCCAGGATCGTAGGCAAAGTTTTTAATGTAAATTGAAAGTGTATGTTATTCTGAGTAAAAAAAACTTTCCATTCCAGAGCCACTGCTTTCAAACATTGTGGCCGATTTTAAGAAAATTAGGAAAGTATCTTGAGGATTGAAACAGGAAATCCATTTTGAAAAAAATTGAGAAAAGTTTTTATTTTTTTAACTTGTATATATGAGCTTAGACATGTAAAAATCAAAATTGCTAATGAGGGCCACCAAGGAAAAACTTTTTACAGCCTTAAAAGTCCGAATTTTTCTATATTGTTTTGTTTTTTCACCTATAACTCCTAAACGATGAATCAAAGCGAAAAATGTACCCTTTAATGAATTAAAGAAAATTAAATTGTGCGTTGAATGAGTACATAAACTGAATAATTTGGTTACATGGTAATGTATAAAACCACGATCAACCAATGCTGATTTTTACAAAATTTGTCAAAAATTGAGACAAAGTACTATAAATGGTCCTGTGACTTGAAAATGAGTTCCTTAAGAGGAAAAACTCATGAAATCAAAGTTGTAGAGCAGCAAATTTTGCGTCCACTGAGTACCAACTATTTTAATGTAGGTCACTCACTGTGAACACAATCCGTGATCTTCCTGTGGTTATTAATTGGTAATGAAGGTATAAGTGATTTTCAACAGTGGGTTATTTTTGTTACATGCAACAGTGAGTTGATTTTGTTACATGCAGTATAAGCCTCTTTTCCACCTCTCAGCAGCAAAGGATTTTGATACACGATTTGTCGAAAGATACCGAATTTTATAAAGAAATTACGAATCCCGATATATATAATTGGCCTACAATAAAAATTTCAGTACCCAGTGGACTCAAAATTTGATGTTCTATAACTTATTCTATGGGTTTTTTCTCTAAAGGAACTCATTTCAAAGTTACAGGACCATTTATAGTAATTTGTCTCAGTTTTTAATAAATTTGGTAAAAATCAGCATTGGTTGACTGTGGTTTTATACAATACCATGTAACCAAATTATTCAGTTTATGTACTCATTCGATGCACAATTTAACGTTCTGTAACTTCTCAAAGAGTACATTTTTCACTAACATATAGCATATAAACCAATATATACAAATTAAAAAAATTAAAACTTTTCTCACATATTTTGCTAAGGATTTCCTGTTTCGATCCTCAAATTATTGGCCTAATACTCTTTAAATCAGCCGCCATTTTTGAAAGCAGTGACTCCGGAACGGCAGACAAGGTTTATTTTACTTATAATAACATACACTTTCGTAATTTAAATTCAAACCCTGCAACCAAGTCAATTTTTGGGCCTTGGCTCCAGGACTACTAGAGTTTATAAATCCATAGTGCTCTCCGATCTGGCAATCTACCACTCTTCTTGTTCTTCTTCTAGGATCTTGAATAGAGCTGAGATTCTTGGCACATTGACCAGAGATATGCCTCAATCATTATTGCATTCTCTAATGTATACTTTTTTACGAATAGGCACAACCATGGCGATTTCCCAGTTCTTTGGTATTTTTTCCTTGAACTATATCAGATTTAAGAGATTGAGAAACATTTCTTCATTTTACCACATCATTTCGAGAGTAATTCTTAGTAGGTCTTCCTCGCTGATAAAATCGTCTTCTTCCGAGTACTCCACCTCTGAATTGTGTCTCTCATCCGGACTAATGTCTCTCCCTTCCAGTAGCTCCTTGAAATACTACCTCCATCTTTCCATTATATCTTCTTTCTGCCATAAAATCCTTCCATCTTTATCTTTGATTTCTTTGAGGTGATTTGTTCTTTCTTTACTCATTCTTCTTTTCTTGAACCTTCTTCACATTATCGGTCCACAAACTTCTTTTAAACCCAGATCTTGATATTCGAACCCTTTTCTCTTTGCATATCAGCCTAGCACCATTGAGGATGTTTTTCTTGAATGACGACCAGCTCTGCCCTAGATTAGATTAGATTAAGAGTTATTTCAAGCGATCAACAATTGTGTTATTACGCCCTAGAGCTATTGTGTTATTTTTAATTTATGTTCACGATGTATAAATTCACAATTATATTTTGAGGTTGCTACAATTTTATACACATATGTTTATTTAAATGCAGTTATATAAGTAACATGGTCTATACGTAATTTATTGTTTCCTTTCATGTATTGCATTAATTCTTAAACTTTATGGTACAGTTGAATTTTTTTATAAGAGCTTCATGTTTTCTACTATAGCTCTACTCTATGTCATCATTACCCATGGGTGATCAGAATTTCGTGCAATCCTATTTATTCTTGGAAGTATGGTGCCATTTCTTCTTGTAGCCTGTAGGACTTAATTATTGTCTTTGTACCTTTCTTATACCTTTTCTGAGGAGTTTCTTCATTCCATAGTTTGTCCAACATTAGGAGGTAGTGGTCGCTTCCAATTTCATATCTTTTTGTGACTCTCACATCCATTACTTCACAAACCTTTTCTTTTCTTATCATAAAATAATTTATTATAGATCTTTCACTGTTTCCTTGCTCCTCTCCGGTGAATCTATGGATTTCTATATGCTGAAAGAGACTGTTAGCAATTCTCAATACATTTCCCACACACAGACTGAGAATTCTTTCTCGGTTATTGTTGATGCTGCTTTCACTAAACTTTCCTACGACTCCATCCCACATTTCCCTCCGCAGCCTACCCTGCCCTTTGCAGGTCATTAAACAACTTTTCTTTTTCATACTGACCAGCATTATCATTAGGATCATAATGCTACTATAAGTGAATACATTTTCTCATTTTCAAGAATATCTAGAACAACCATTAGTCTATCATTCACATATTTCAACCTTCTAGTAGACAAGCATAGGTCGCACACCTTTCTGCTCAGGCCAGGTACGTTCCTGGTTTCAAGTTGAATTAACTGATTTCTACGCAGTGTTGAATTCTGTAAAATGTGTCCAGCTCTATTCCTTCCATCGTTAGTAATTTTTATTATTTTAAGGCGAGTGGGGTATTAGTTCCCACTACTTCTCTAAGCCAATACTGATCCTAATATCCTTGATTTAGTGATAATAATTGAATCATTGCAATAAGTTTCTACTTCAGAAAGAAGAAAATTATATCATGTTGGAACATATGAAATTCAGTTTTAGGGTGTGAGGCAAATGGAATACAAACTTATATACAAATTGTTTTTAAAACGTATTAGCTTCAACATATTTATTTAGTCAGTATAATTTGGGCTTTAGAATAGATTAAAACACTGAAACAAGGTGTACGTTAAACCAGCTTTTCAAAAAATTATTTTGGAGGACTAAATTTTTGTTTCTTCCAATTACAATTGTAAAATTTTGTATTAATAATGTACAGCACTCTATTTCTAAACTGGGTTAATCTAAGGAAAGAGGATTATGATTAGAAAAAAATGTCCGCTTACTTCAAGATAAACAGTCAGGCTAGGAGTACAACTAGCTTTTAATAAGACCTAACATCATGTTGTTTCTCTGATTTTTGTTAACTCCCATTGAGCTTCCGATTATCTTATGATTTTAATTTGTAGCCTATCAGTTTCTATTGAAATGGAAAGTAATTTTCTGATATCACTGCCTTACAATTATTCTTATATTGTGAAAGGGAAAAAATATTGTTATCACACGTGTTGTATTGTTCTCGGTTTAGAATTATTTCCTGACACACCTTTTTCCACAGCGTTTTCATGCTCTGCTTCATGGTATTGTGAATGAGATATGTTGAATAGTTCACTTTACGAGTAATCTACTTCATTTATAATTATTTTGGTATAAATTTCCACAATGACCAGGATGTCAAGAATGTAAGCCTTTATTCATTGATTAATTATGGACCTACTCAGGAAGGCAAATATTAAACATAACTTTTCTTTATTAACTTTTCTTTCCCCTCCTCCTATTAACTCGATAATCTTCCTGATTGTAACTGAGGTCAACTATATTTGTATAATATAATTAAATTATTGAATTATTTTTGCTTACATTATTTTAACTTTTTAAGCCATATACTGTTTTAAAAATATACATGTATATTTTATAGGTCAAAAAGGATCCAAAGACTGGGCAATCTAAAGGATTTGGTTTTATTCGGTTTGCTAACCATGAATCACAAGTAAGAGTGATGTCACAAAGACATTTGATCGATGGCAGGTGGTGTGATGTCAAAGTTCCTAATTCCAAGGTTATTTTATATTCAATATTTTGTTGATTTAATAATTCAAAATTGTTATTTGTCTTATGAAAAGTGATGAAAACTAGTTTCTTCTTTTTCATAGATTACATTTTTGTTATTCCTTGATTTATATTAATTTTTTAAGATTCTTTCTTTTTATTTTATTTATGTGTATATATGTTGAAATTTATATGATTGGTGCTTATTTGAATACATGTCCAGGTTTGGAAGATTATTTTTTATGTATTATGTGCCTATGTGCTCATACTCCAGGTTGTATTGTTAAGAGGAATATACTTCTTCGAGAAAGAAAAAAAAAGCCACAATAACTGATATATTCTGTTTTGTTAAATTATCAAGCCAATGGAATCCGAACAAAGTTCCAAATTGCCTTTTTAAAATTGCGCTTTAGTAAATAAAAAGTCGAATTAGTAGCTTAATATTTATTTTTAATCAGTTTTATTCCATTTTTAAACGAGAATAAACTACAAAAATTAATATCCTGCAAAATCAGACCATCTATTTGAAACTATTTTGAAGGGTATATCCTTGATAGGAAGTATTTGCGGCAAATGATCATACATTTATTTCTCTCAAAATGTAATCTTGCTGTAAAAAATGTTACAAACCTGTATGTAAAGATGATTTTATGTTTAACCTGTACCTGTACAACTCATGTGAGGTTTTAGGTTCAGTCTTTGTAAGGAAGTATTGTTCCAAGGCCAATTGTTTTGCAGGGAGTTGATTAAGTTGAGATCATGCTCAAATGCCAAATTTTCCCTTTAGTTAATTATTTGATTAAGATTATCCACTCAATAGAGGCTGGGTGCATCCCAGGACGTTCTCCTGATTTCAGGGTCGCTCTACTTATGATGTAATGAATTAATTAACTTAGTACCTGGAGGGATATCATCTCCGTTTTGATGATATCTCTATAAGGATCGATAATATTAAATCTCTAAAAATTATCTTTTGCTCTTTTTGGAAATATATGACATTCTATCTTTTTATCTGAAAGCTACTGATTACAAAGTATTGATTAGAAGTGATGATAATCCGAGATTGAATAGTCGACTGGTTGAGTCCAATTGGATTCCTGGTTGGCTTATGTGATTTAAAGAAGCTTTGATCTTATCTGATCTAGTCTTTACTTACTGTGTAATTGTTTGGGAAAAAAATTAATTACTTTATTGAACATCAAAATTAAATAAATTTTTTGTTGTTTATAAAATATCCTAAAGATTGCCTAGACTAGTCTATTCAAGTTATTATGAATCTAAATTATGAGAACTACAATGGTTTATTTGAGACATTTTATAATTTATTTTATTCAGAATATAGGCAATTTAAAGTTTTTTCTGTTTCCATTCTATTTCTGTTACTGTTGCATCTATTTTGTTTTATTCTATTATATGAGGATGGATTTTTTTAGTGTCTACTAGTTTGGGAACTTTGAGAAGATATAGGGGATTTTTATAGTCAGATATTGGCTGTAAATTATGCAGAAGTGGGGAAATTCATCATGAGTTCTGAACTAAAAATGTTTCTCCACCTCACCATTTCTGGCATACAGGGTGAGAGGAATAGGGAGTTGTTGTAGAAATTAAACCAAACTTATTCTAACCAGATTGAGGTCAAAATTCATTCTGTTGGTCTGTCACGAAATAAATTATAACTTGCCCAGGCTGGATTCGAAGTGCCATCGCTAGACTTGAGAATGTTGATTTAAACTTAGTTATAAGCTTATAATTAAACGGGATAATAATCCTGCAATTTATCACCCTACCCTACCTACTCTTATAATTAATATTTTATTTTATTATTGCATATTAGGAACAAAAATAGCTTGTCTTGAGTTTCATCCAAACTATTAAATATGTTCAAACTTATTTGGGAATTTTCATTACTAAAATTATTAGACACCATGAACAAGTATAAACAGTACATAAAAATTTATTGATTGATGTTATACACAAACAATATTTTAAGCATTTCCTGTATTCTCCTACATTATTTACTAACTTTGGCCATTGATTTGGACATTCCTTGTTCATAAAATGTTTTAGAGGAAGTAGTCAGCCATTTGTACAAGAACACACTCCAAAATTTTTTCATAGCTTTTGAATCCTTTCCCTCCAAGTGATTCAAGGGCTTTAATAAAAATCATGTAATAAATGTCATGGAGAATGATTACATTAATGGTTTACCTCATTTTTTCTAGAGTAAATAGGCATATCTGCTCATATTCCCTCTTATGCCAATTCTTTCTTCTACAGGGAACTGCCAATCTACATTTTATTAGTTTTGGAACCCATGTATGCTTTCATCTGTAGGACTTCTCATTCACCATCGATTTGGACTTAACCTTTTAGATTTTTTCTCACCCACTCTTAAATTCACTGACAGTGTTGCCCCCGGACTACTACGTCATCTCCCCCCCTCGCTCTATATCCCTATGAGGATCGATAATATCAAATCCCTAAAAATTATCTTTTACTCGTTTTGGAAATATATGGCATTCTACCTTTTTATCTGAAAGCTACTGATTACAAAGTATTGATTAGAAGTGATGATAATCCGAGATTGAACAGTCGACTGGTTGAGTCCAATTGGATTCCTGGTTGGCTTATGTGATTTAAAGAAGCTTTGATCTTATCTGATCTAGTCTTTACTTACTGTGTGATTGTTTGGGAAAAAAATTAATTACTTTGTTAAACATCAGAATTAAATAAATTTGTTGTTGTTTATAAAATATCCTAAAGATTGCATAGGCTAATCAAGTTATTATAAATCTAAATTATGAGAACTACAATGTTTTATTTTGAGACATTTTATAATTTATTTTATTTAGCATATAGGCATATTAAAGTTTTTTCTGTTTCCGTTCTATTTCTGTTACTATTGCGTCTATTTTGTTTTATTTAATTATATGAGGATGAATCAGTATAGTGTCTTTTAGATTTTTTCTCGCCCACTCTTAAATTCACTGGCAGTGTTGCCCCCGGGCAACGACGTGATCTCTCCCCCCTTTCTCTAAAAAAATTAAATTTATTATTTAAGCTGTTTTACATTATTTAATATTTGAATTTTATTTCATTCAACACTTCTCTAATACAGTTGCTTTATTGATAGGCTAAAATTAATTATATTAATAATTTTTTTTTTAATTTCTTACAAGTGGGCGAGTGCCTTTGAAGATCGGCCAGTGCCCCACCATGTCTGTGCCCCAGGGCAATTTTCCTGCAATTGCGCCTCCCTTAGGTCAGCACTGTTTACTGACTCTGCATGCACTCTATTCTGAGGCTGTAAAGTTCCCTAACTGTGCCTTCAAACAAGTGAAAATTGGTAAAAGCATTTACCAAATTTATTATGAATATTGAAAGTATGGCTTGTTAATAATTATATAATCGGATATATAAAAATTATTTACCGTTTATATTTGATTCATTTTTGTATGATATTACTTTATGATGTAAAAAAAAATTAAATATTTCAGCTGTAAAGAGGAAAATAAGATTATCAAATTTATTCCAGGATAAGATAAATTCAGTCTTATTATTCATATTAATTAAAAATATTGATTTTACTGCAAAAATTAAAAAGAATCAAATAATTTCAATTTTTTTGTTCAAATTCAATCAATAGTTCTTTCTTATTTGCACACTAGTGCATATTAAAAGTTTTCTTAATTTTAACTAAAATAGAACAGCACTGTTTTTGTTTTAAGTTCTAGTTCAGTTATTATTATGATAGTGTGTCAACCAAATAAATTTTGACACTATAGATATATTATTGCTATTTCTCATTTTGGCTTGTTATAATATATGTCAGTTTTAAATATTCATTTGTTATGGTAGTGTTTTCATTTTAGGAAGGTGCTCAACAGCAGGTCCCTTGCAAGGTATTTGTGGGACGATGTACAGAAGATATAAGTGCTGATGATTTGCGTGAGTATTTCTCCAAGTTTGGGGAAGTGACGGACGTGTTCATACCAAAACCATTCAGAGCATTTGCTTTCGTCACTTTCTTGGATCCTGATGTTGCTCAAGCGCTGTGTGGTGAAGATCACATCATCAAGCAAACTTCAGTTCATGTATCAGAGGCGTCCCCAAAGACAGACTTTAATAACCGATACAATGCAGCGATGCGTGGTCAGAGAGATCAGAAGGGTTACGGGGGAGGTGGCTACGGTCCAGGTGGAAATGGAGCCCACATGTATCATCCACAACAACATCAAGGTAACATGCAAGGTGGTCCTGCACCATGGGCACAGGGAGGCCCCGCTAACCGTGGTAACTTAGACATGCCGAATCTGCAAGCTCTTGGTATCACTGGGCAGGGGACAGCTGGCGGGGGTGCTGGGGGGCAGAATTTGACCAATCCTCTTGGCATGGGGCTCAACCTCTCTGCCTTACCGATGAACCCAGCACTGGTTGCCGCCGCCCTAAATCAAGCTGGGTGGGGGCTGATCGGAAATCTTCAGGGTAACCAAGGTACAGGCGGAGGGGATGCAGCACCGCCTGCCCCTCAATACCCCAACTCTGGGCAGTTTGGTGGGGGGCAGCAAGGCACAGCGCCTCCGCAACCCCCCGCCGCTGCTGGGGGCTTTCTTAATTGGATTAGCCCAGGAGGAAATCAGACCAACCCAGAAACTGCCCAGAATAACACAGGCCAGCAACAGGGTCCCTGGCAGCAAAGGGACGGTGGTAAATCACAGAACTTCATGAAGTATGAAAAATATGAGTAATATGGTTGTAGTGACAGATATTTGTTTTAACTATTCATGTATGTACGCGTGTTTTAATGTAGGAGTGATCTTGATCAATTACCTTAAAAAATTATCAAAGTATAAATTAGATATATTTAGAGAAAAAATGTTTTTGAATCGAGATATTTGAATAAAAATAATAATTATTTATTTTTCTTTAGATTGAATTATGTAAGAATTTTATTATTTATACTCTATGGTTTTCATAAACAATGTAGTTTTACATTACAATTGATTTGAAAGACCTTTAGTTTATTTAATCAGGTTTTAGTTTGATGTTAGTCAATGATTATGTAACTGATTTCTCTAAATCGTTTCAGGATGGTGGAATTAAATGTGATCAATTTATATGGTTTGCAAGGTGTTTGAGTGATGTGTCATTGAAAAAAGAAGAACTTAGCAGAAATTTTTGAATGACAGAAGTATTATTTGAGTGATAAGCTGTGAATTGTGTCAGTTATATTTTTGCAGTTTAATTGTGAACTTTAAGAATGGTGTGAGGATGTTTATATTTATTTTAACTTTATAACTCGAATATAGGGTAATAATTTGTTTTTATCACAATTATAGGCGTTTACTTAACACTATTTTGTTTTGTAATCGAGTGTTCATTGTTTCCCAAAACAATATTGTCACCAAAGTGTAATGTTCATTAAATTTTCATGATTACAACTCTTTTGTTAAAAGAAAATTAATTAAATCTTTTCTTCCC
Source organism: Nezara viridula (assembly GCA_928085145.1). Classification (NCBI taxonomy): domain Eukaryota; kingdom Metazoa; phylum Arthropoda; class Insecta; order Hemiptera; family Pentatomidae; genus Nezara; species Nezara viridula. Next base: position 145,927,293 of record OV725080.1, on the reverse strand, counting down.
CTCTAGCCCATTAAAATGATAAAATAAAATCCTTTTCTTTCCTTTTAATTTTTATCCATTTTTTAAAAATAGATGTTAACTTGTGATCATTATTCTTTGCTTATTAATTTTTTCAACTTTTGGCTCTAGCTTGTATGGTTTCATATGACCAATTATATTATAACTAAAAATAATAATTGTTTTTTAACTTCAAAGTTTTAATTATATTTAACGAATATTACATATAAGTTTAGTTTGTTTCAATCTGGCCGACTTTAAATTAGTCATAGATAAAAAATAAAAAAACTTGGTTATTCAACTTCTAGCTTTAAATTTGAATACCTGGAAAAATGTAGATGCTATTGATATTGGGAAAAATTGTATATTATATTGTTTTGTAAATAGGAAGAATATTGTCTCTAAGGTTAAATATATCATAGTTTTGATATCTAAAAATAGTCTGAGAAAAGCTGGATTACGTTTATTTTTTGCCATCAAAATATATTTAATTTTCTTTCCTTTATTAAAAGAATTTCATTGTATAGTCGAACATCTGTGTATCAAACTTTTTTCCATACTTGATAAATCTTTGTATCCTAACTTTTTCTTAAAAATCTTGAATTTTGGTTATAATAAAATATTCCGTATTTAAAATAAATTTTCTATATATTGGACAAAATTCGAATTTAAAAAATGCAAATTGTAAATATTATAAAAAAATAATACGAGCTTTTTACTCATTAGAATGGGAAATTATTAATTAAGAAAAAAACAAACATTTCACGGTTTCACAAAACAACGGAAATTCAGGAAAGACCCTTTGAAGAAGTTATCGGTATTAGATACCTATACCCATGATGAGATTTGCTGAATCTATTTCCTAACACAAAGTAAAATTTATACTTTAAATTTATCTCTTTTTCTTGTGAACATGCTCTCAGAAGAAAATCATTAGATGCGAATGAAAAGTTCAACCTCTTAAAAGATGTGAAATATGGAGCGAAAAAAAAATTAAAGTTTAAGACAAGTACAGTATTCACATCTTAAATAACCATGATAAGGCTATTAAAACATTTCATAGTTTTGGAGTAAAGTTCGTCAATAATTTAATGCTTAAGTTTTAATAAAATCGATGAAGTATTGAAAGTTGGTGCCCTAAAAAAATTGTTTATTTACTTCTTTAATAATGAAATTTTTAATTGTTTTTCATATCATTAGGATAAACAAATTGCTATCTTTCTACTTATCGAAGTCTTTTGTTTGATATATAGTGGTTCGATTGTAAATGTATTACATTATATTTTTGGTATCAGGAATTACTGATGTTTACGAATATGAATTGAAAAGTTCAAACAAATAATTCTTAATTGTTCTTTCTAAGAATAATAGTCATTTAGAATCAATTTGTTGTTTTAGTTTTTAATTTAATCATGTTACGATTTAAATATTTTATTTTTATATTTAAATCAGAATTTGGTAATATGAAGTAAAAATTAAGTACTAAAGTAGTCACAAAATGGTATTTCAGCTTATACATCACGATGCCATAGGATAACAATATTATTTCATGAATGGAGAGATTTAACAATGATACCGTTACCTTCAATATTGAATGCTAATTTTCTTCAAAACAAGCCAACTTTAGCGTAAGGTAGCCATTGAACTAGTCGTTTTCAACTTATATATTTTACTTTTATGGTGTTATTTGGTTGTATGTCTACCATCACTAGAGCCATAAATAGCAGATTAATGTGTGAAGTTAAAACTAAACTTTTCAATAATGCTATGCTAATAGCAGTTCGCTAAATTAGAACAATCGTCAGCAAACGTAAATGAATTATAAAAGTATTTTTCAATTAAACTGAATGAACCGCCATAATTTCCAGATCCTTTTTCTTTTTTATCCTATTTCATGAAACATCATAATTTATAATGTGTAGCTAAACTTCATTAGGATTAGTGTCATTCAAGGCATAAGTTAGAATGCATCTAACTCTTGAAAATACTTGAGAGCTGGCAGTGTAGCTGTTGGATTTTGACTGTGTGATGGTCTTGAATGGAGATAGTCTTCGCTATTGTGTACAAGGTGAGAGAGTGAGAGTTTGTGTGCTCCCAAACTATGGATTTACATTAACTGAGAATGTCACAAGTGTGGGTTTATTTGATTGCTGAGACTGTATGAGATTAACTCTTTCTTCGGTTAATGAATGACACAAAAAATAACTCTGATTTGATATTTTAAAAACCTGTTGTGTGATTGATGTAAATGCATCATGTATGTGGAGCACTATTAACCCTATTTAACATTTGATTTTTTATTTTTAAATTCAAATCCATTTTTGTTTATAATTATCAAACGTCCTAAAAGTCCGTTTTAATACATTATTTTTTTTTCCAGGTTTTTATGCTCGGAGGAGGAATTAAGTGTCGAAGACAATGATCAGTGGAAAGTGTAAATTATATTTATGTTGTTCTTTGTTGTTAATTTTTCTTTTGTATTTTTGTAAAATATTCTAGTCATTTAATAAAAAAAAAATATAATAATGACAAAAATTGGAGGGAAACGAGAGGAATAAAATAAGTACAAATAAATTAAAATTAATTCCCCTTGTTGGCTCTTGTAAATAAATATGACGTATTTGTTTTATTATTTTTACAGTAAAATATTTTTAAAAATCTTAATAAACCTTATTTTATTTACCTTGAAAATATGATCTGTACTTGTATTGCTAACTTCTGATTTGATTATTTGTAAGTTACCTAATAGTTTTCAAATTGTCTTTCTTCTATGAAGAAAGGTTGATAAATTATAGGAATAAATTGATAGCACATTTTTTGTTAAGTTAATTTATTATAAATTATTGTTAAAAAGCATTGTTGATTTATGATCTAAACTTATTTTCTAAAGTTGAAACAAAAAAAATTATTTAATTGGAATACAAGAAATAAAATGAAATATGGACATTGTAATATTTTTCTGAATGTACTGGGATAATGGAGATGTACCAAATTTTATTCATGTGTTATTTGGGTCTATTATGGGATTTATTATTAATCAATGTTGCTGGTAAGGTGCTTATACACTTGGTATCTATTCTGTGTGTGTACCTTCGCAATTGGAATTGTTAATTCCATTGAAACTTTTATGACCCACAGGATACCCAGAAACATTCAACTGTCTATTTTATAGCTTAGTTTTATGTCTCTGTCTAAGTATATATTATAAAGTTATAATGTATTATAAACTGACTCCCAAGAAAAGTTTTTTTTCTTTAGGTTTAATTGCAGTTTCTTCTCAGTACCATTACAAATTATAAAACCCATTAATATCTTATGCCTTTAATAAGTATAATAATATAAGAAAATAATATCATACTAGTGTACCTGTGCAAAAACTCTTATTGAACATCTATCCTGCTTCTCCTTAATACATTCAAAGCATAATCTATATCGAAACAAAATATTTATTCATATTATCAATATTTTATCATCAAGAAATCCTATAAAAAAAAATTGGTGAAACTACATACTTAATAATTACCATATTGAAGTTATATTTTACTTAATAAAAGCTTTCCCTTCTGAGAAATTAAAATTAGCTATCTACTGGAAAGTATTCCTTCCATTTTAAAGTTAAGCCGTAAGACTCAAGTTACCATAAATTTGAACTAATATTGTATTCGGTACTAGTTCACAAGAGTTCCGCACGGGTTAAGTGTGGTTCACATTCACTTGGATCACACTTGTTCATGGAATTCCAAAAACAGCCGAATGTTGTCGTCTTTTATGACAGCTATTGTCCCATCACACAATCCCTTTTCATGCATTTTTGGAAAAAAAAATTGCATTCATGAAACTTCCTTATTAACGAATTGTGTATTTACTATACTAATTCTTTTATTATAACGGTTATTACTGTTAAATAAAAAAAAAAAATATATATATATAGAATAATGTTTGACGTCTTTTCTTCAAGGTCTGTTAAAAAAAAAAATGCTTTTAGAAATAAAATTTTTATTGACACATGCTTACATGTAGTGGCTGTAAATACGCATATACTGTTGTATATTATTTTTTATAACTGTGTATAAAAGACTTTTTTATCATTTGGATAATAAATAATCTGAAGTTATCTATTATATTTTGTTATTCAAGTTTTTCAATAGAAGTAGGAATAATTGAATTTATAATTTATTTTAGCAAGCCTTTTTTAGAATTACGCAACCATTTATCTAGTTTATGTAACATTTTGGATTTCTAATAATACAAGGGTCCACTATTTTCTCGTGGGGGGCGCTTAGTATGCATATACTGTCTGATTTGAGATTGAGCATCAAGTTGATGTAACCTTTTTTAATTCTTAGATATACAAATATCCACTATTTTCCAGTTGTCAGTGCTTTTTATGAATATACTGTCTGATTTAAAATTTCCGGAAATCATCAATAATAAAAATAATATCGGGAAATAGCATTCAGAGATGTAATAATTAAAGGTTTTTATCTATTACTATTTCTTTTTCACAGATCTATAATATATGTACAAGTTCTATTCAGGTTTCATGATGTGTAGCCTAAATTTTGAATGTAAGTCCGCTCCTGTTATATAACTGGATATGGTTAAGGTTATAGAAGTATTTAAATGGCAGGAAAATTATTGTAACTGACTCAAAAGATCGGTCGCCTTCATTCTCATTCATATAAACTCGAACGCATTCGGCATTCCATGAACAAGTCTGACCAAACGGATTACGCATTGTGAACCATGCGTAATCCATGCGGAACTCTTGTAAACTAGTACCTTGTGTTCTACATGTTGGGTTGGTGTAGAAGAGGAGGTTTCTGGGTTTGTATTTCCCCCACTTATCAAGATTGAAATATAGAAGTTCAATCCGGATAAGGACTTCATAAACATTAATTTACTAATAATAAAGAAAAGTAAAACATGACCATAAAATGTGTTAATTTTTATTGAAAAGTTTCTATATTACATGAGGTCCTGGAGTATGGGACCTCAGGCCTATTTTTCCCAGTTTATCATCAAAAGATTTTAATTTTTATCATACTCAACGATATGTGATAAGTATCACATGGCATCTAGGAAACTTAAAATGGGCCCAATTCTTATCTTGAAAATTATAAATTTTAAGGCCTTAAAACTGGGAACTTGAATTGTTCCAAAGAAACTTAACTGGGCCTTGAACATTGCTTTAAAACCTAATTTGTACCATCTCAACCCATCAACTCAACTTTCTATTATAATTTTAAAAGTTAATTCTTTCAATAAGTTTTATTAAAGTTGTTTCAATTGGATCATCACTTCTCCATTCCCTTTCTTTTGACACATGGTTTGTCTACATATCACTCCTCAGTGCTGGTTAACAATATTTCAAATATATGTATCTATTCAAATATATGTAATATATTTATTATTATTGTCAATATATATAGGGCACTAGGAAAATTCTGCAATACGAATAATGGGATTACCTGAGGAGAAGGATTGGTACATGAGCAAGATCTGTCTGACCTGTACAGTAAATGGGCGAGGTAAATTTTCCTTTTGACTCTACTAGCGAAAGATGGAGATATCGTGGTCTAAAGTTCAATACAGAACGATTTTGTGCTAAAACTTTTCAGGTAAGTCTTGACCACTTGTGGATAAGTGTTTTGGGGAAATCCTGCCTATGCTTGGAGAGAATTTGAATGAGAAAATTTTGAGCAAGAGAAAGCTTCAAGTGAGGTCATCGAGCTTCACCGAAGACTAAGAAAAGATGAATGCTGTTCAGAAATTGTTATAGGCAGATAGCAGAGCGACCTACTATCAGGTAGAGGAGTCCATGGTTGTTAATGCATTAGCGGTTCTGTAGGATCATCTTCAAGTCGGAAAGCTTTATACTTTTTGGATGTCCTAAAGCTTGACTAAAGTTCAAATTGCAGGCATATTGTTTCTTGGTGCAGTGAAATGCTGAATAAGTTGCAAATTGGAAAAGCCTATATTACTATGTTGTCCCAACTAAGACTAAAAGCAATTGTGGGTGTTAGGATCTGTTAAGGGAAAGGTAATGATGTTTTTTAGTGTGAGGAGCTTTATAAAAGATGTGGTGCTTGAAAAACAGCTCTGTCAAGCAAGTGGTAAACCTAGGAATGTCTCGCTAAAGTGATGTCTAGATTTCCAGAAACTGAAGAATGGGTTCATGTTCCCTTCACCGTGGTAATTCTCCAGCGCACTGATCCTAAGTTTTCACAGAATATTTGGCTAGCACTGGAATGGAAGCCAGATCTTATCTCTCTGTGACTTCCTACTATTCTCTCAGTTATGATCCCGTACTTGCTGGTCTGTTTAACATTATAAGCATTTTTCTTATCGTTTATGTAGGACTGGCATTCTAGGATCCACGATGGATTACTTATCACATTTATATTACCTGGAAATGATTTAGGGATACAAATTTCATTCAGTAGCTAGATTCAGATTAAAAATGAATTTTTGATAATCAGATTTTTGGTCTGAGATTATCTGCTCGATAAAATATTTTTGCATTTACTCACTACATTTGTCCCATTCTGCAAATTTAAGATTCCACCTTCACTGTGAATATTTAACATCTAAAAGCTGAGGTAATCATTTGATTTCAAAATATATTTTTCATTTGTAGGGTATAACGGTGATGCAACGATTGGGAGATGATCCGAACCTATAGGATCTTCAGTATGCCGATTATATAATAGTGTGAGTTCAGGAGATGTTAAAGTAATATCTAGCACTTTCTTTTATTTAACAAATATTTTTAACTCTAGTAGGTGACCCACCATTTAACAAGATCAAACCTACATTACCAATTGCCTCAGATAATTTATTACCTATACAATCTGATTTAATGTTGCCCAAGGATGAGTGGTAGCAATTAATATTCCTAGCAATAAAGCATGGTCAAGAGATACTATTAAAAACATTTTCTCATTCATCAACAGAAATATTTGGAATCTGGTTATACATAGACACTATGGGTAGATGTTTACCATTATTAATGATTTTAATTCCAACTTCCTGAAAGTTATTACTAGGTTGTTTATATATATTAATGAGTTCACTATATTCATAATTAGATTTAATTAAAATAGCAACACCTGTAATTCCATTGTCGCAAGCAAATCGAATTTTATATCCTGGAAAGTTTACCTAAACATTAGGGTGAACATAGGTTTCCTTTTAATATTGCTACATCTATGTTATGTTCTGATAAAAATATCTCTAGATTGCCTTTGTTTGATATAGCTGACCTAGCCTTCCATTGCATAACTGTTATGAGTTTTATTAAAATTAAATAATATAGAGACATTAATGTTTAGTAAATAGAGAAAATTTAGGTATAATGTGTTATAAAATGTATGATATACTTGAGATAAATAATTCATAGAATTATGATCGTTCAGATAAGGAATTGACTGTCCATAATCATAAAGATCAGTACTGCTAATATTTAGATTTTCTTTTAAAGTATTTAAAATAAAAAATCTGAAATCCAATCAACGTTAAGCTTGGTCTTTAACGAATTTTTATCTTCGTTTTTATGGGGATTGTTTGTTTTTGGGTTACTTATAAGAAGTAATATTTTTATATTTTGTAAATGTACTACCTTCACCGGGTCGTGAATTAATGGGTGAAGATACTCCAGCCCATTTAGTGGGAGACTCGGTTAGCCTGTCTTAAATCTGGAAACGAATTGTTATTTTTAAGATCAGGCGTATTTTCTCATGATCAATCGCTTCGATAAGGTAGTATTTTAATTCACCATTAGGTTTGTTGATGAGTGCTGCTTGATACAATATATACAATATACGCATTTACTTAAATTTTTGGAGCACTTTATGATCTTTACCATATTTACTACAACGTAAAGAATTCTTACAATTTTTTCCCAATGTGAACCCAACGAAAACAATTATAACATTGAATTGTACGTGGCACAAAAGGATCTAGTCTACAAATAAATTCATGAATAGATAAAAATTTTGGGAGTTCTTGACCTCATAACAGTTATCATTATAGATTCTGAAAGGATTCTGGAAACGTTTTTATCCTATTTGCATAATTCTCCGTACAGATACTATACAAATATTTTGTAGATGATTAATTGTTTCAATATTATTTTTAATTTCTTCATCTGAAGTATCTTTAAATACGCCTCTCAGGATACCTTTTTTTTTTCTCAAAAAAAAATCTAGTGCCACAAGCTTTCAAATTTTCAGTTTCATTATTTGTTTCTGAAATTAGTAAATTTGCGTTATCTTCATCCCTTAGTTCGATTTTTACCCGGTTTCTGCCTATTGATTTGATATTAATTATAGATTTATCAAAAGTTTTCTTCCAAAACTTATTGGATTAAGTTTTCCAATATTACGTAGTATTTTAAACAATAGTGTTGGCTTGAATCGGTGGATTTTAAATACTTTTTTATCAATCTTAGAAAAACATTTAAAAGTTTACATTTAGTAAAAAAAATTCATTCAATTTTCTTGAAACCATGTGATTTAAGTTAAATCATATTAATTTTCAGAAATTTTTATTAATATTGTTTTCGTCATTCTCCGTTACCTTTTACAACTTTATTTATTAGACATTATTTTTTTCTGAAATTCTGCGCTTTCCAACGATATATTATACGTATACCCTGTGACAATTATTTCCGGATGTTCATTTTCGATCTGGATAACATTTTTCTTTTTTTCTCGTTTATTAAATTATTATATTATTTCAAAATTTATATTTAACTCTTTTTCATAACTCCTAACAATGAGATATAGTTAATTATTTAATATAAACCAAATTAAAGGTGCTTTTGAAGAAGATTTTGACCATTGGGCATTTAAACGACATCAATAGAGATAAGACCTAAAGGATATTAAAAATTACTTAATTATACATTGATATACCAAGTATAATCAAAATCATTACTGCCATTTTCGAGAAAATAGTAAAAATGTGTAAAATCGACGATATAAAGTGGCACTTCCGGTTAGCCGATTTCGATGAAAAAGTTGTTGTAACATCCCAGACGTGTACAAACATGATATTTCAGTACGATTTTTCGTATTTGAGCTAGACTGTTCACACCTACTGTCACTCACGCAGACCATTTTGCGGGACTTGGTTATTTGGACTTAAAACGTGTTTTTCCGTTGAAACTGGGATTCGAAATTTTCACGATCGCAATACTTTCCTGTACTCTATATTACCTACATAGGTAAGTGAAAACAATAAGTTTTCTTTTTTTTTTTTCTTATGCCAGTCGTTGGTCATTTGGCCATCCGACATCTTGCTGCCCAGTATAATTTAGACTTTCTGATATGTATATTTGAAAATATGTTTTCTGTTATGTCCCTCAAGCCAGGACATGCGTCTAGATGGTCTGCATCCATTGTTCCTTGATGACACAATTTACAGGTAGGATCCGCAGCCACGCTTATCTTGTAGAGATGTTAAAGTGTTCCTATGATTAAAATCTTTTATAGTACTTCTTTTATTGAAAGTATGTAAGACACGGCAAGCTTATATTTAATTTTGATTCGAGTAACTTTTATTACTACAAAAAAACAAAACATAAAACAACGTGCAAATAAAAAAAAAAATCGTGGTAGGTATTAAGCCTTATCTTAATTATATGTTTTTTTATAACTCTAAAAATTAGATAAACTGTTTAATTGATACCTTAGGCAGACTGTGAGAATATTTTTAGTTGGCAGAATGAACATTTTATACTGTTTTTAGTAAATAGTTCAATTGAAAATCTAGTTAATATGGCGTGATTTGTAGGTTTTGTAAAATTACTTAATTCGAGCTGATGGTAGATAATTTTTTCTTGAAACTTTATGCACTTTTTACTGTCACTCTGCTTAATTAAAAAATATATATAAAAATTTAGAAAACCTGTTTTACTTCGAATCTTTTTTCTTTTTAGTTAAAAAAGCTTCTGATATCCTCAGGAAAATTGATTCCTTACAACTTTTTAGCAGTCATTGTTAAAGATAAATTCGTATTAATTTAAACCGCCATGGTCTGCCCGAGGGGAGCGGGGTAGCTCGGTGGGTGAGCACTGACTTCCAGAGCTCAAGGTCCTAGGTCCGAATCCAGCTTAAGACCGGTAATTTTTCATTAGCTGTGGATCGACCCTGGGGCCGGTAGACCCTCCTGGGGCAAACCCAGGCTCTATAAAAGTGGGTACTCTTAATGAAACAATTAATTAAGGAGAAAAACCTGGCGGTTGCGTGTGAAATTGGCCCGTCACCTCCCTGCACAACCGTTGACCTTGAAACAGTACTTCCTCATATTATGCTGAACCCAAGACCCTTCATGGGTTGTTAGTGGTAATAATTTATGGTCCGCCCGAGTTAAAAAAAATATATATTTAAATTCATTTTTGACTGTTTAAATGTTCGAAGAATTTCTACTTACGTACTAATATCTGCTATAACTAGACATGCTCTCAAATTTAGTTTTAAGAATTGTATTAAGCATAAAGAAAATGAGGTTCTGTAGTTATTTAAAAAAAATACCTCAAATAAAAACAATAAAAAATAATTTACATTAAATATCTTCGTTTTCATTGTTTTAAAATTTTAATTTTGTCAACCTACATAAGAACATAAATATATTATTCTATTAACTGTATATAACCATCGTTTATTTTCGATCTAATCTCAATAAATAAACAAACAGAACACCGTTATATGAACTAAAGTTTAAAATTAAATAAAAGGTAGGGTTCAATGGGTACCCGTATGAGACGGCCTCAAAGAAAGAAAAAAACAACTTTTATTTATTTGTTTCACTAAGATTACTGTCTGTTAGTAATAAAATATAACTGTTTTCAATCTCTAACCCTTATTCTTTTTAAATGTCGTTATAATTTCATAACGGTAAATTGAATCTGAGGGTATTTGGTTGAACCTTTATGACATGATCTGCATCAGTTGTTGCATAAATGACAGTAAATACTGTCTATATACTACTTATAAATAGGTATCTAAAATTATGTGTTTTATTATGTCTCTATCGTTTTCGAAGTAAATTTATACCCAATTTAAAGATTCCCAGGTTTAAACAAATAAACTGAGATTTTTTTTTTGTTTTTCCAAAATTTTCTAATTTTGGCGTAATATTCTCATTCCTTGGCCTTAAAAATATAAGTGTACTAAATGTCAAGTTAATCCGGCATTATTTACAAGTGCTATGCAAATGTCCACGAAAACCCTTCATTCATCTCGCTGTGTATCGTTATAGACCTCATCAACTTGAATATTTGCGGTATTTTTCAGATTGCATAGGTCAGAATTGGCGCTAACCCTCGGCCAATCAGATTGCAGTATTCTTCTCATCAAGTAGGCATTTGCTCAACAGTGCACTTCTTTGGTCTCCATATTAATTTAGTTTAGATTTCGCGCCGTTCGCTGTGTACCGGTTTATTTTACTTTAAATGTGTGAGTAGTGTTATAAATGTGATATAATTCATTAGTTTCTGTTTTTTAAATATTAAATTATTGTATTATGTAATTCCGTTTCTAACTCTGCCTATTTTAAAGAACCACCATAGTCTTTAAATATGCTAGTGAACTTTAAATATTCTTGAAATTATTTACATATATTAGTGAACTTGAAGAATGAAGGCTTCATTAGAACTTTCAACTGTGAGTTATGAAGTTTTACTTTGTTGTGCATGGTATTCTTTAATTATATTTAGAAATGTTTTTATAAGTGTTGGCTTTTATTCATTTTAAAACTTATTGTATGATGTTTTGTGTCATATCTGTACAGAGTATGTTAAAGTAAGTATATCTATACATTTAGTTTTTGTCTCTTTTCTAGTTTTGAAGATTTGGAAAAAAGTAATATAAAACTTTAACATTCTCTTATAGAATTTTTATTATTGCCTTCAAACGATTTTTCAATCTACAGTTGAACAGTCGCTTGCAAATCCGTCAATTTTTTTCTCAAATAAATTTACGAAATCCTGTATTATTTTTGTTAGTACGTATAAATTACGTAATAGTACCATATATTTATCATCAAATCTAAAAAAAATTATAATAATGATAAAAGGCTTAGCAAACCCGTAGGTTCGATGCCGACACCACCAATCGCTTCCTACACACAAGAATATCTCTTCTGGTTTTAATGGGGGGAGGGACGGGACAGACTAATAATATTTTTTTAGTTTTTGAAGAATATCTCAAAAACTACGAGGTTTTTCGCAAAGATTGTTCAGTATAATATTAAAGTACTTTAAAATCTGTATGACAATGATCATATATATATTTGTTTGATAAAATCAATGGTTACAGAGATATATATGAGATTATATTTATTGTATTTCCACTTTAAGCAATAATTGCTTTAAACCATATAATTGATGTTGTTCAAGTTTAGATTGATATTAATTTAATATAATTGATAATATGTGATTATCAAATTAAAACTTATAAGAATTTACTAGAAACTATGATCATAAATTTTGTAATTTTTAAGCCAACCACGTTTTGTGTTAAATAAAAAGCAATAACCAAAAAAATGTTTAATTTAGGCTATAGATGATTACTTCATAGTAAACTGTATAAAATTTAAAGTAAATCTCATCTATTTTGAGAAAGGGGACTTTTAAATCTTAAAACTTTTAACTTAGCGTAGTTTAACTGCTTAAAAGTCCTATTTAAATGGTTTTAAAATATACAAGATTTACTTGTATTTAATCTAGTATAGTAGTATAATGTAGATTTAATCTAGTTTACTATGCCGTAATTTGTTGTAACCTAAATTAAACATTTTTTTAGTAAATGCTTTTTATTCAACATAATATATGGTTGTCTTAAAAATTACAAAGTTTATGTTTTCTAGTTCTCGGTATGTAATCAGACTATGGTTTCCGGTCAATTTTTATAAGTTTTAATGTCTTCTATAACATACTATCAATTATATGAAATTAATGTTAATCTAAACTTCATATCATTATCACAAAATTACCAATTGATTAATATCGAATATAATTTTGTTGTCAATGACTTTTTGAATCATTAAAAGAAAGCAACTTTGAATAATTATTTGAAGTTTCGAAAATGTTAAAAAATTAATTGAAATTCAAAAACTTATCGTCTGCTATGAACAACATAAATTTTATCGTTTAAAGCGATTTTTGCTTAGGTTTTGAAACTCATTTTTCTGGGTCTCCATACGTGATTGGTTTTTATTCTCCTTTTCATGCTGAATATTTCATGAAAAAAAAAACCAGCCGAATAAGGATTGATTGATTGAAACTCGATGATCTGACAATTTTCAGCTCGTCAATTTTAAATATACTCTTGAACTAGAAGTCAGTTCTTATCCAGTATTGAAACAGATATTAAAATCTTTCAAATAAGTTTGTTTCTAAGAGTTTCCAATTAGTCCGCGTTTTAAATACAGTTAAATGGACTCAATAAAAATTTCTATTTTTCATCAATTATGGAAACACACCCTCCTGGGTCGTCTTATGGGATTTCATCCTGACGATTATAAAAAAAAATCCCAGCATTTTAGCCGGAGATTGAATAAACCGCAAAACATGATGTGTGTGAACGGGTCAGTTTTGAATATGCACCTGGTTACATAAATTTATAACTTTTATAGCTAATAAATTCAGTGCAATATGACACTTGTGTTAACCGCACTTAGCCAAACTTGTTCTACTCAAAGCTTAAAACTATCGATACTTCTATATTCGCCAATTGAATAAATATGCCATTGGCTCCTAGTCTATATTATTAAATTTCAAATATCGTCGTAAACCAACGACTTTCTGTCCTACAGTTTCCTTTAACAATACTCCACTTATTCCTGTTGAGCGAATCCGATACCTAGGACTCCACTTGGACAAACGGCTAACTTGGAATCCTCATACTAGACTGAAACGACAAGAAACCGCTCGACGTTCCCGATTACTTCAGCACTTACTAGACAAACGCTCTAAACTTCCAATTAATTACAAAAGACTCATATACATGACTATAATAAGGCCTATTTGGACTTACGGAGTTGAGCTATGGGGCTCCACTAAACCATCGAATTCCTCTCGTATCCAATCCTTACAATCCAAAATCCTTCGTAAAATCCTCAATGCTCCCTACTTTGTTACAAATAAAACCATCCATAATGAGCTTAATGTTTCTGTTGTTTCAGATCAGGCCCAATCCAAATACCTATCCTTCCATAATAAACTTCAGAATCATCCCAGCCCTCTCGTTTCTAACCTTGCTTCCTCTTCAATTCCTGATAACCCTCCGAGGCGTCTGAAAAGAAGATGGCCCCGTGATCTCCTAATGTAAACATATCATTAGAGTGCTACCATTGGCTAGTTGCTCAGCAAGTGTTTTTCATGTCATTATATACATTATGTTCAAATTTGCAAGATGTATTTATTTAATACAGTTGTAATTGTCTTTAAGAAATAAAAAAAAAATAAAAAAAATTCAAATACAGTCTCTTTAATGTCACAAGCACAACACTGAAACAAGTTTTTGGGACTCATAAAATAAATTTCATCAAATTTTTTAAGTAATTTATTTACACAAAAATATAAATATCATTAAGGTTTCCTGTAGGCGGAGCAAAGCTTCTTTGCCTATTTCATGTTTTGGAAAAATATTCTTACAAAATGTTTCATTTTATAAAATTGTTCTTCTTTTTCTTTATAAATTATACCTTATATCCGTTTAAACTAGATTTGAATTTGATAATGTCTTCAGTGGGTCTATAAAAAATGCATCAGCTGGTGGTGTGGAATTTGTTTTTCATTTCATTCATAAGTTTTTCACTATTTTTAAATTTTTTTTTTCCACCTCTTCCTCTCCTTTTAGGCTATACGGGGTTCCAGAGCAAGGGGGGTGAGGACGATAGTTTTAATGTCAGAGTTATAAGACCCTCCTGGCACCGGGACGCCGATGCTGTGCACACGCATTAGCCCGCTCGGACAACCCGTCCCTTCTTTTTAATTGGTCGCTGTAAAATCATAGGTTTTCCTTTGGATTCTTATGGTGGGCGTGGTAATACATAACGAAGTTTCTCCCAGAACCATGGATCACCCCATTTAACATATGTGTTCATCGAGAGGTAAGCCTTTAGCTCTGGGTCAAGATTGGCCGTGGGCCCGATATCATCGTAGAGTATGATGATGACCCTTGCTCTTCCTTCACTCAGTGCTTGAGAATGGGCTGTTCTAAATTCCATTCTTCCCCAAACACTTTTTAAAAAGTTTGGAGAAAGTACGATTATAGTCCTACGGGATTCTTCGACAGATCTAGCGATTTGATGTGGTATAAATTCACCCACGACCCAGTCTCTATAATGGAGGCAAAGTTTAAAATTTCTTGGGCTGTTTTCGAGACCTGGTACCAAATCTTCTAGTACAAACTTTTCGTCTTGATGAGAGTAGCTGACGAAGGCGTCGTATAGCTTGTCTTTATCTAGTTCCTCTTCTGGTCCAAAAAACCGGCAGAGTTTATTTGCATACAGCCAGACTTTAATCTCCATTTGGTAAAAAAATCCTATAAAACTTCCAACCAATAAACAAATAAATACCAATGTGACGCTTAGTGTTATAATATCTGTTGTCATCGTTCGGCACAGTTCAGTTGCTGTCAGCTCGCTGAAGGGAATCCCATTAGAACATTTGAGATTGTTAAGATTCGTTATCTGCAAAAGCAAAAAAAGAAAAATTGTACAACCTTAAAGAATTTTAATGGAGCTATAATTATTTCATAATATCAGTTCAAATACAAAAGAATATAAAACTGTACCGTAACCCGGCGTTACCTCGGAATTAGGGGGTTACTATGCCATAGAGTTGAATATGAAAGTACCTGGCTGGCTAAAACATTTTTGTATTGAGACAACCTTCATTTAGTCTTGATATAATAATTTTCCAGTCCGCTAGATGATTTCAAATTCAAAATAAACTATATTATATATAAACCTTTTAGTCCCAAAGTAACCCCGGTTTACGGCATATGAAAATTTCTACGAAGAACCTTGAATTTCAATTTGAAAGCATGATTTATTTATTCAATTTTATTTTTATCAAAAAAATTTATATTAACCAAAAATAAATAAATTGTAATTATCATAAAAAAGGGCCATTGGTTTACAATAATAAAATTGAGTTCTAATTAAGTAAGAAAAAACAAATAAACAAAAACATTAAGAAATAGTGATTGAGGTAAAGACAGGACAATGGTCTCTTTCCTAACATAAAGTGAAATCTTCAATTCACTTTAATTTTTATCTAAATATT
The DNA here is from genome assembly GCA_928085145.1 of Nezara viridula. Lineage (NCBI taxonomy): Eukaryota > Metazoa > Arthropoda > Insecta > Hemiptera > Pentatomidae > Nezara > Nezara viridula. The sequence goes on along the minus strand of OV725080.1, from coordinate 145,910,996 downwards.
AAATATAAATATATTTACTCCGTCTGGATAATTATTAGCTTTTTTGTTTTGTTTTTAACAGGTATTTAACAATTGAATTATTTTTTTTTCTTTTCGATTTTATTATTTAATTTATACCTAAGATATACCAAAAGATAATGGTTTACCAGATTCAAAACCTCAGAGTTAAAAAAAGAAACAGTATTATGATACTGATTATGTTGACAGAGATTATTTAGATTTTGATGCAGCAGCTATCAAAGAAGAAAAAGAAGCCTACGCCATACGGAGTCGGTTGTTAACACATTTAGAAGGTACTGATGTTTTTCTTGGACTTCAAGACGAGATTAAAAATAAGAAAAAGGAAGCTACTTAGAGAAATGAAGTTCTAGAAGAATCAGGAAAAAGTACATCAAAAAGTGGATGTATTATAACAACAAATAAATTCGCAGATCGATAAGATTCTGGATGTGTAAGAAAATAATGAAGAATTAGTGTTCGAAGAAGAAACGCAAGTTCCTCCAAAAAATAAGGAAGAAAAACGAAAACTTAAATTGAAACTTTGAAAGGAGAAGGAAGAAACGAAAAAAATAAACATGGGGCATGTGCTTTGATAAATTTTCGTAAATTATATGTAAATGAAGAACAGAGGAAATAAAGTTAAACTTGATGCAGATCAATCAAATGGAAAATGCACTCCGAAGAAACCTATTTTAAACTTAAGATGAGCCATGAAGGGGTAGTGTTGTTGAAGTGATAATGAAGTCAATGGCTGATCTCAGTTTCAGTCAATTGGAAAGAATTAAATTATATTATTGTGTAAAAACACCTGTGTGTAATAGTATTGATATTATAAAAACATATATTTAAATAGAAAGATTTTTTCTGGTACTGAATTCATTTTAACCATATCAACAAGCATACTTATACATTTATATCTATCACGATAAATCTCAGTTTACGGAAAAAAAATAAATTAAAGCTTTTAAATAATTTATTTTAGTATTTTTTGTTGAAAACGTAGTTAGTTACTTTGAGAGGACAGGGTATCAAGTAACATAATTGTTTTTAAACAATTTGGGGTGTATCTCAAAGTTTTACCTAATAAACCTCTACTTCATTGTTATGGGCTTAAAACATATTAACGGAGGAAGGTTTTCTAAAAGTGGGTTATCTGTAGTATAGTTCCGCCTGACAAGAAATAATAAAAAAAGGTTTAAAAAAACTTAAAAATTTCGGGAGGGAGACTTCAGCATTGAAACAAAGAAGGTCGTGGAAGGACTTCCTCTCTTGATGATGTTCTGTGGGCTTTGGTGGAAGAAAACCCCAGAACAACTATTCCAGAACTTGCAGGAAAACTTAACCTTAGTAAATAGACCGTCGAATACCACCCCATGGCGATTGAAAAGGTTTAAAAGTTTTGAAAGTTGGGTTCCACAAACATTAAACGACCCTTCCCCCCACCAAAAAAAATAAACAGTGTTATGAAGTTTGTGCTACACCAGTTTGCCGAATCAAAAACGACCCTTTTCTGTCCAGAATTGTTACTTGTGATGTAAAATGGATACTTTACAATAACAGAAGAAGTTCTGGACAGTGGCTCGACAAAGGAGAATCAGCAGATCATTTTCCAAAACCACCAACTCATCAAAAAAAAGGTGATGGTTACTGTTTGGTGGGCTTCATTTGGTTTGATACTCTACAGCTTCTTAAATCCTGGAGAAACCATCAATGCCGAATCATTAACCAAATTAATAATGAAGCCATCTATGGTCAATCGGAAGGGGCCCATTTTGTTGCATGACAACGTCCGGTCACATGTCTCACGTGTGACGTCAAAAAAACTGTTGGAGTTTGGATATTTTGCCACATCCGTCCTACTCTCCGGACCTCTCGCTTAAAGATTATGATTTTTTTTAAGACACCTGGACCATTACTTACGTGACAAAAAAAAAAAAAAAAAATGACAAAGAGAATTAGTAAATGCGTTTGGAGTTAAGCAATTCTAAAGATGGAAAATTCTGTTCCGATGGAATGGAAAAGTTGCCAACATACGTTGGCAGAAATTGATGGTAGAGGAGTCTATTTTGATTAAATAAAACAGTTGTAAGTAAATCTTTTTTTTTCACCAAAATTCTGTATTGTTTTCCGGAGACCCTAATATATATATATTTATATCTTTTGACTAAATTTACTCAAAAATATCATGTTTATTCAGGTTTCACTGGTATTTCAGCTTATCAATTAAAACATTATACATACTTTCTCTTTGTTTGCTTGAGTATATAAGAGGAAAAGTGTTGACTGGCAATCACAAATCCATGGATTATTCTGCAATGAAACTGTTTTGATATGTTTTGATTTTGCCAAAACAATTAAAGAATCCTCATCCATTCGTGTTAAATTATTGTTGTCTATTTCAATAACCTGGAAGAAGAAAATAATAGTTTATTTATTTGGTGGTCCTTGTAGAACTAAAAAGTTTCTAATAAACTAATATTTAAAAGTAATAATTCATTTGCCAGAATATAGGTCGAGATTTTTTATTGAAATATTCTTCGGTAAGATGAAGTTCCAACTAATATCTTTAGTCAACTTATATCTAGGATAGACATATTCTGATTTAAACTAGGAAAATATGAGTAACATCAAACATAACTTTTAATTCATTTTTAAGTCATTTAAGTACGCATGATCGAAATTCAATACTCTGTCACAATATTTTTAATCTCTTTTGATACAATTTATGTAGGGTCTATTTTAATATTGGATCTCATTGTTTTTGAGCTATGTACCTATATTTAATTTGAATTTTTTTAAAAGCATTTTATTGAGGGTATTCATTTATATCTTATCCTCATTGATGTCACTTTACGGGGCTTAAATGCCCAATTGTCATCTTGCTCTTTCTCTAAAGTACGTTTAATATGGTTTATTTTTAAAAATTAACTCTCTTTTATTGACACTAACTATAGAAAATGTCTAAATATGAAGTTGTGGACAAATCCTTAAATCACCACATACTTCCAGCTGATCCTACAATACACCAACGTTTCCTTGAACTCCCCCGAATTCCAAGTCACGATCGCCTCAATGTATATAGCTCCCAATAAAATTGTATCCACAAACGAATTAAAGACCATTTTTTCAACAATGGGAAAATCATTCATTGTAGGAGGAGACTTTAATGCTAAAAACACAAGGTGGGGCTCTAGAGTTTCTTGCACTCGTGAAAAAGGCTACAAAAATGCATTGGAGACTTAAAACTTTCTATAATTTCTCCATGTCAACCTACCAACTGGCCAACTTCAATATCAAAGTCACCCGATCTTCTTAATTTCTTTATTACACGCTCTCTACCACATGCACATTCCAACCTCATTTCTCTCTTTGAACTTTCATGTGATCATAGCCCAATTTTACTGGAACTATCAAAAAACCCATTCGTTAAACCTAAATCCCCAACATTAATTAACGGCCACATAAACTGGGACGACTTCAAACATTTTCTGAACAGCAAAATTTCGTTAAACACTTTTATTAGTACAGCCTCGACAATGCAGTCGATGACTTAACTAAAGATATACAAGAGGCTATTTGGCATTCGACGAGACCAACAAGAAAATACATTAAATCTGCTTTTTACTACCTCAGCCAATACGTAATACGCAAATTAACAGTTTGGCTTTCGTTGTTATCACTTCATTGTGCAACAGTGCCGTCGGATTGTAGACGCTATCTTTATTGCTTTTGAGGAAAAGGAATACTGCTACGCGGTCTTCCTTGACATATAGGAAGCATTTGATAGTGTCTTGCACAAGGGACAATTATGGAAATCAAAACCGCACTTATCTTTTACTTATTTCCTAATTCTTCAATCCTTCTTTCTTATCATGTTTTTCTGTGTATCCGTAGATTCTTCTGACTCCTCTTTTTTCTCTCAACACATTGGCGTACCACAAGGTAGCGCCTTAAGTCCAATTCTCTATTTGCTATACACCTCTGATATCCCTGAGTACACTAGCACCACCCTCTAGTGCTTCGCTGACGACACTGCAATTCTTTCTTCCCACAAAAACCCTACTATCGTATCAATTGTCCTTGAAAACCACATCTTTAATCTTGAAAAATGGTTTGAGAAATGGAGAATTAAAATAAATAGTAATAAATCCACCCACGTGACTTTCTCTCTTAGGAAAGCCTCATGTCAACCCATAACGTTTGATAATTACCCAGTGCCTTCAAAAAGCTATGTACGGTACCTCGGACTCTACTTAGACAAAAGACTAACCTGGAACATACATACTAAATTAAAAAGACAAGAACTGAATAGATGATACAACCAACTTTTACATCTTCTGGACTACAGATCTTCACTTAACTTACGAAACAAGTGACTGATCTATAACACCATACAGGCATACGGACAATCTGGACATACGGAGAAGAACTTTGGGGTTCGGCAAAACAAACACACATTAATAAATTACAAACAACACAATAAAAAATTCTACGAAAAATTGTCAACGCGCCTTGGTACATTTCGAATAACACTCTACATAACGACTTAAACATCCCAACAGTAAAATCGTACATCCACGACAAATACTCTTCATTTCATTCTTCTACCCACAATCATCCAAATCCACTTGTTCTGTCTCTTTCTTCCTCCCTGTTACCTGATCGTCGCAGATTAAAAAGAAAATGGCCATGGGACCTACTCCTACATCAATAACAAAATTATGTTAATCAAGCAAACTCGCAGTCAATGCCTAATTCAACAAAGTTGATAGCTGCGCTGTAGCGTATGATAGATTGTTGGAAAGCGGAGAATTTTTGAAAAAATAATATCAAATAAATAAACTTGTAGAAGGTGACGGAGAGTGACGAAAAAAATATAGATAACAATTACAGAAAACTAACATTATTTAACGTAAATCGCGTGTTTCCAAGGAAATCAAATGAAGTTTTCTTACTAAATGAAACTTATAAATTTGAAAAAAAAAAAGTATTTAAAATCCATCGCATCAAGTTAATGCCATTGTTTGAAATACTATTTCATTATACTTGTGTGAAAGAAAAAGTGAAATATAAAAATATTTAATTGATATGTTTATAATCTTAAATAAATTAACTGTAGTTTAATAATTCTAGATCTGACATCATATTTAAATAGTTAAGTATCTATCGTACGTTTATTCCGAAGAATCACCATGTAACCTTTTAGAAAATTAAATTAGTGAATAATTTGATGAATTTTCCCTTTGTGATATTACAACGGTATCCATTTACAATTAGTGTGACAACTTTTGACCTGTCTATGACAGACAATGCAAATCTCTTAATTCCATTTCAGTAAACTTAACAGTTTAATAACTAATAATCGTATAATCCATAATCAACTAGTAATATAATAAATAGGGCTTTTGTTATTTAAATGGCATTTATGATTTGTTAGCTGTAAGTTTTTAGCTTTAGCTCGGTTAAAAATGCAATCCAAACAATTTTTAACAGCCCCACATAATTTCTGTTCAAAGTTGAGCAGCAAGTGAAAACTGTGTGTTGCACACACAATATATTTATTTTTTCTTGTTCTCTACTCGCCTTTTTGGCTATACGGGGTTTTCCCGGGCCACGGAGATTTATGCCAGAGTTTTATCTTTCTTACCTTCTAAATGGATTGTTAGCCCAAAATTATATTTGAGAAACTGGACTCTGCAGATAAGGACAGGTACTCATACCTTGGACCAAGGATATCTGAAATTGTCTATGATGCCATTCCTAAATTTTTCTACCGCAGACTAACTCTACTTATTTTTAATTCCTAAAATATATTTACCTTAATTGTGTCAGATTGTAATATTTCTGAATAAATAAGTGTAACAAAAAAATTTAATTCATATATCAGCATCCTCAATATAAGGCATTATATTTGAGAAAACACGGTAAAAACCTTTAGTGATTAAAATGTATGTATATTAATTTTAAATTACCTGGAGCTTATCGCTGAAACTCGTCAAATTTATGCTCGTCAGATTGTTGTAGGAGAGATAGATCTTAGTAGCCCTGGAGTAACCATTGCCCAGCCTGTTGGGTAGGAATGTTATTTTATTCCCTCTTAGATCTAGTTCTGTATGATTGACATCCATCCGTTCTTCTAATTGGATTGACGTTGGAAGTGATGGTGGTATATTTGTCAAGCCTCTGTATGAGCAGTTGATATAAAGAGTTGTATCGCTTGACCAGTATTTACATGAACAATTTTTTGGGCAATCATTATTTTCAAGCGGTAATTCCGCTGGACATGTTAGTTGACCAAGATCGAGATCCTTAAATTGGGTTCCTTTCAATTCTTCAGGACTATCACAACTAAGATGGGCGTCACCGAATTTCCAAAACTGGTATACAAAAGCCTCAAGTTGGTTTTTGAAGTACGCGACCAAATGATACGCGTTGCAATCACATACAAATGGGTTTCCTGTTAAAATAACGTTTATGCTGTAGTTAATAGCAGTTGAGTTCGTTTGATATAAAGATTTTGCCAATTTTTCCGCCTCTTTTATATATACCATATGAATCTTATTACTGCTTAAATCTATTTTTAGGTTGCCTGATTTAAACTGTAGATCGTAGATCTGAAAGTAGAATGGCATGCTATTAGTGATAGACACTTAATAAAAATAACCTTTAAATTATTTTAAAACATTATTAATTACTTTTTCTCATATTTTGTCTATTAATAGATTAAATGCAATTTGTTAATTATTGTTTTATAAAAATTTAATAATCTTTTACTCTAACCATTTATTATTTTTATGTCAAGTTATTATTATTTTTTTCTCCTCATCTCGTCTTTCTCGAATAAGGGGAGAGAGGAGGGATTTAATGCTAGAAATAAAAGCTCCCAGCACCAAAACTCGAAAACATATTCTGCATTTTATCAGGTTGTAGGGCGGAGCATGTTTTGCACACGCCTTGATCCCCTTGCCTACTGTGCCCTCGCTAAATGACTTATCTGTTTATCAATTCAAAATTCTAATAGTTTGTGGTAAAATTCTTAATTTTTTCAGAATCTATATTAATTCCAAACTATGGCTAATTTATAATATCTATATAAATAAAATAAAGGTTTTGTCGGTACATTAAATAGAACCAACCTGTTTCATGATACCTTTCTGTTTCATGCATTACAGACACCAAATCCACTTAAGCTCAGCAATTGCTAATGGTAGACTTTTGAAATTTTGACATTGTATTTAGGTTCGCTTGATTTAAAGCATAGGCTTTAAATGAAAACAGAATATTTAGTAGAACCAAAGTTATGAATTCTTGAGTAATTTGTCTAGAGATACCGGTGAGATATTTACTTACTTGATTCTCATCCCAACCTACTCTACCGCGAACCACATTTTAAAGTTGTACTATTCACTAAAAATTATCACAACTCAACGGGAAAAATCCCGAACATCTTTAACACGTCCCTTAAAATGGGTAAAACACACTCATTTTTCAACTTTGTCCGATCTTTCCGTTCAAAATGTCATTCGATTCAGCCTCCAGAGCCTAACAAATGTTCTGGTATACATTTTTAGGATTAACCAAACGGATTAGCCGGAAATCTAAAAAAAAAATCCAAAAATTTCTCCCCGCCCGCCACAATATTCAGATCAAGTTCTAATTTGACACGGATGTAGGTGACTCAATGTCCAATGTTATTTTGCCAACGATAAACTCAGCAATGGCTAATGGTATACTTTTGAAATTTTTATAATTAGATTTCTTTGACTTAAAACAGACTTTGAGTAAAAACAAAATATTGAGTAGAACCAAAGTTATGAATTCTTGAGTAATTTGTCTAGAGATCCCGGTTCAGAACCTAGCGAGAAAAAAAACCGAAATCCTGGGCTTAAGCGTCAACGTGCTGTTTTAACAGTCAGTAGTTAGGTTTATCCAATTGATCTGCACGAGATGTCATTCTGTCAAGCTCGCCAAGTCAAATAAATATGCTCATATTTTTTTAGGTTACTACCCGTTTCACAGAAATAATACATGACCAAAATTTCGACTAAAATTGTTCACTCATCAGTTCTACTTTCATATTCATCGTCACTCAAGGAAGTAAAAATTTGTTTCACATATAGATTTTCAATTTTAAATCAATATTTTATTTAGTTTTCAAACCTTAAATTGAATTGATTAATAAATAACTGTTGATATTCAATAATTTATAATAGACATAAAAAAATCTAAATACATAAAAGAATTTTTTTTTTTAAATTGTCTGATTGCAATTTACTAGGTGTTTGAATACGCGGATGAAATTTTAATTAAGTTTTTAAGCACCAGTAAAAATTTGAATGAATGAAAAAAAAAATGATTGACGGGGTTTGAGTTCGTTTAATTTAAAGCTTACAATTTATTTCAAGTTAATTGAAATTAACTTGGAATCAACTGGGAACATTTAAACTTATAAACAAGTTTTATTATATTGAAGTTATTTTGATTGTGGTGAAAAGATCGAAGCAAAAGTACACTTTTTTTATATCCTGTCTGTCTCACCCCACTCCGTCCTTCTCCTCCCCCCCATTCACCTTTCATTTGTTGCCCCTCTCTCTTTCCTTCATATTTTGATAATGAACTATTGCAATGAATGTTAATTCTACGTAATAAAAGTTTCAATAACAAAAGTTTTTAGAATTAACTTCAACAAGATCCCACATAATAAATTTCAAAACAGCACCCCCGACCCAATTTTATGAAATTAAAATTTGGATTCCCCCCATAAAACAAAATGCACCTCAAAAAAAGATTCTCAAATTTTAACTATACACCCGTCAACGACGGCTACATCAGCTAGTTATAATAAAATATACTATTGAGATTATTGCAAATACAACATTATACTTACAGTTAGATTTGTGAAGTCATTGTAACTTAAGTCAAGATGTTGAAGATTGACCATAGAAACCCGCCAATCAGAGTAGATAGTTGACAATTCATTGTAAGAAAGGTCAACAACCTCGAGTTTCACGCATGTTTGGAAAATAGAATTGCTTCCAAGCTCTTCATCAGCAAATTCTCTATGAAGAACAGATAATTTGTTATGAGACAAATTTATAGTTTTTAAACCCTGTAGTACTGCAAAAGCTTCTGGATGTATAAATTTAATTTCATTATCTGCAAGTTTTAGTTCTTCGAGCACATACAGTGAAGAAAATAAGCTTCTGAAAAAAAGTTATTAATTTAATTGTATAGAAAATGGCACATTGTAAAAAAAAAAAAGTTTGTTTCTTACTGAGATATATTCGTGAGGTTATTGTGAGACATATCCAGTTTCTTGAGTTTTTGCAGTGAAGAGAATAGAGATTCGGGCAGAGAACGCAGTCTGTTGTGTGCCAAGTCGATCATGGTAACATTCTTGATATCTTGGAAGATCTTGTCTGGAAGTTGCATGAGAAGATTTTTTCTAAGTGTGAGCTTATCCAGAGAAATGCATCCCGAGAGAAGGTCTTCAGGAAGAGAGCTTAGGCTGATATTGCCCAGGTTCAATTCTTTCAGTTTGGTCAGATTGGCTAATAATCCTGATGGAAGAGTTTTTAAGATTCTTCTGTTGTTATGAATTTGTATTTGTTCCAGGTTCGGAGTGTTCCGGAAAATACTTTGTGGCAATGTTTGAAAATTATTTTCATATAAATTAACTTTCTTTAATTTAATGAAATCTGCAAAAATGTCTGGTGGAAGGGTTGTTAAACCGTTGGAATTTAGATCTAGCCTTTCTAAATTGGGTACGTCAGAAAATACAGACCTGCTTAATTTTTTTAACTTATTTTCCGAAAGGTTTAATAACCTTAATTTTGTCAAATTCCTGAAGATGCCTGGCTCTAAATATTGTATTTTATTCTTCCCAAGGTCTAATGTTTCTAGTTTAGGGACATATCTGAAGATGTCCTTTGGTAGTAACTGGACTTTACTTTTACTAAGGTCAAGATATTTTAAGTTATCTACATCCTTAAAGAGATCTTCTGGTAACTTTGTTAGAACATTAAAACAGAGATTAAGTTCCTCCAACTCGTGGAGGCCCTCTAAATGTCTGCTTGTCAAAGTATCTGTTAAATTACGACCCGATTGGACCTGAAGGATCTTAGTTGAAGGAATACCAACGGTCGCCATGAGCCCCTTAAACGAGATGCCAGGTAGAGGACAGAGCATGATGTTAAAGTGGTTCACAGGTCCTATTTTGAGACCGCTCATAAGTTTCAGATCTTCCCATTCTATTATTTCTAGGGCTAGCAGGTCCATGAACTGATTTGGAAGGAAGGTAGCTCTAAAAATCGGATTTGAATTATTCGGGCATAATAGTTCAAAATTGCCCTCCTTACCTCTTGAACAGGCGCAATCTGCTGGAGTTCCTGGGCATTGAAAATCGGATAGTACCTCTTGGCTTTGAAACCATAACACTCCAACCAGTAGTGTCGCTAACAACATTCTAAAAAATAAAGAAAGAATTAATTTTATTCTAACATGTAACTATCTGCTTTCGTAATCAAGTTAGATTTTGTTTCCTCATTATCAAAGCTTTATATTAATTAAAAAAAAAAAAAAGATAATTTTGTTCCAAAAAATATTCACGTCTTACGTTTTAGAAGACGTATTGACCCATCGGTAGTCAAATCTATGCGATGGCCATGCTTTTGATTAAACTTTCAGAGATTGTGCGGGTTGTTACATAGTTGGTACCATATTTAAATTTCTTTCCACTGTTCTTTCAAATTCCATCCTCTACTTTTGCTTACCACGATTAAACGTAATTGAGAAGAAAGACAGTGCCGATAAATGATGTTTTCCGTAGTGAACTGCCATCTAGTGAACTACAAGAAAAAGATTTACGTCTTGGTAATAAAATTTGTCCTATAAGTGGAAGGTATTTAAGAGCGGAGTAGGTCTCGATTCGAGACTCTCGAACCCATGTTGCAAAAAAGCATTCCAAGGAGGTGAACGGCAACACACTGAGAGGCGTAGTAAGGAATGGTATGGAGCAAGATGGCGGGGTGGCCGAGCAGGCTAATAAAAACCACATGATAAACCGAAGTTTGAAATATACAAAATAATTAGACTGATGAATCGAACAACGGTAAGGTGCCGGTTTCGTAAAATTCTCAAAGTCAAAAACCGGTCATCCCGTGGTTCTGTTATCCTAGGCCGTCCAGAACCGGGTCTTCTATTGTAAGAACCAATTTCCCGAAAACGCCTGACGGCGACTCATAAAGTTTCATATGGAACTGCGATGGCATTAGCTGCATATCTAATGGAACGTCCATCATCAATAAGTGCCACACCACGCACAACATCCTCAGCACTAAGAGGCATTTTTAAACTTAATATTGAAAAAATTAAAAGCCGGAGACTAAGAAATGTACTGCAAGAAACGGCACTGAACTAATGATACTGAATACACATTTTGATTCCATAGAAAGTAAACATTGGAATCTAGAATCATTTCATTGAATTAAGGGTTATTGTCCTCTATATTAACATTCCTAATTGAAAACAAACAAAAAGATTACCTATTTATTCATTAAAAACAATAGACCAATCCAAAGCAGAAATAATTTTAGATGAAAACATGAAAAAATCAAGTGGGTGGAATTTTTTGCCTGTCAGTGTATTTAATTTCGCAATGCATGTGGATATACAATATTTTTTGTTGTTACATTCTTTATACAGATGCAGAAATTGTATGGTTTTCCAACTTTAGAGTACTCAACTTATAATTGTCCACATGAGAAGCGATTTGTCTCTAAATCTCCAACGAGAAAGTAGTAAATTTTTTAAACATTATACCTCCACCAAATCATCCGATTATAGTGATGTATTTTTTTAATTTGCTGGGAATTCAGGAAGCTCTCAAATAATCCATAAAAAAATTATGTACTTTTTAAGTTATTCGCAAATATAGTACTGAATCCATCGTAAATTTGTTTTTATACTCTTTTCGGGAATCATGTTATACACACAACTTAAAAGGACTTCAAAGAGAAAACTTTAGCCAAGCTTAATTAAAATCGTTCTAGCCGTTTTGGGGCTACAATATATAGCGATAAGGATTTTCGGCTGCCTTTCCTTAAGGCCAGAGGATAATTAAATGTATATAAAAACACTCCTGAATACTATAGAAACGTTATGCCAATATTTCATAGCAATCGGATGAAGAATTTTCGGAGATTAGCGGTCATGAACGAACGAACATTTACGTTTTTATTTATATAGATATTTTTTAACAGGCGCTGTAATCATTTATTATCAGCCAGAATGATAACTGCCTCAACAGATAAAATAAAACATGTGTATTTACGTACTATGAAATTTCCAGAATACATTATATAGATTACAGTGCTGTGTATCTCGATGAATATTGTCAAGCAATTATTTATTGGAAAAGACATGTTGCTGCTAGTACAGCGTTGTCAGTCTCTAATTCACGTGCTTTATTGATAGACTGAAATTAATTATTCTCGTACGGTTTGTATTTTTTTTTTTCTAAAAAGTTACGGACACCCCTTCCAGGATCCTTCGGGAATATGGCCGGGATTCCCTGACCTGATTAAAACTAATAAAAAAACCCACTTACTACACGACCTTTTTTTTATCATTACAGCACGCTCTAATGTGGAGAATTCTTCGTTGTGACTAGTATAATGATACAAAAAAATCTTCAGATATCTACATCTTCATTACAGTTAAACTTCAAGAAGATATTAAAATTAACATTAATTTATATATATACCCTATATACCCCTATTCGTGAAATGGGAGATAACTTCAAATGTGAGAACTACAGAGGGATGCCGCTCCTATCCAGTCTAAAAATTGTTTTCAGTTTAAAAAATATGTCAAAGAATACCGGATAGGAGTAAATGATTACTGGAAGAGGATCTGTTACCCAGGATGATCGAATACAGACCAACTACTCGCTTTTAGACAAATGCTGGATACAACATCGATTTACACCATATAATCATTGACTTCCAGCAGGCATATGTTAATGCAAACAGGAGTAAGCTATTGCTCACCAACTACAGGAGTTTAAACAGACAGTTTAAGATTTAGGAATCATGATAAGTAATGTAATTTGTTTCTAAACTATTTTATCACCAACTAATTTTCAGATATTTGCCTTGAAAGACCTTATAGTAATTTTTAGCTAAGCACTCCAGAACTCCAGAAGACGACTGAAAAGGATCTGGATGAGGGACCTACTTACGTATTTATATAACTAAATAAAAACAACGAAAAAGATATAGCTCAGGGTATTGCTTTTCCTCTTGCCTATCAAGCCTTTTTTCTTTTATTAATTTTTTTCTCAGATTATTCCATCCCGTCTGCTGATTGTCGTAATTGACAGATGCGGATTAATAAAACAAAAAATATTGTTTGAGCGAAGTCCAGTGGTTCAGAGATGGAAAAAAACATTAAAATGAAAATATTCCCATCGTGCACTTTGTACTGCACTGTTTCCTAAAGAACGTATAACCTACGCCAATAACTATTATCTTCAGTTTTCCCCAATCTAATCCTAATGGTATGTTGATTAAATGTTTTTGTTTCTTAAAAAGAGATAAATAATTAAGCGTGAGTTGAAATATAAAGAATGATAATAGATAACCTTAGATTAACTATTATTTAAAACAACGAATAAAAATATATTTGTTTTAGTTAGTTGAAAAAACACATAAATCATGAGTTATATATTATTCTTTACTTAAGATAAATTTTGCCCTACATTGCTCTTTTCAATTCAATAATATCATCCATTTAAAAAAAATAAAAGGTATATATTTTCAGAAAAGTTATTTACCTTAATTTGGATTTGAAAATTTTAATGGGCAGTTACCAGGACATCTTTCCCTAAACATGTGACTTCCGGACTCCTAAGACCACCGACTATGACTGGAAATGCTACTACATAAACAACAAGACGAATTGTGATGGGCCGCGAAAGAGCGACCACAACACCACAGCGTGAATAAACATGCACTACTGGCGAGTGTGGTGGAAGTAGGGATGGGTAGATTGTAGTATCAGATACATTACGAATTAGTCACAATATAATTTAACTTAACTAATTTTTTTTTTATTCCTGAACCATTATCCTGATTGGAAAACGTATAAAGGTTTTGAATTATATCTTCCTACCGGAAGCCACTATAAATTTTCACTCTCTATTTCTACAACAGACCATTCCACTCTATAAATTCCTTTGAAACATTGCGTAAAAAAGTTTATTTAGTAAATCACTAAAAGATTTTTGTTAGAAACTACAGAGTTAATGAAAAGGAATATATTTTGATAATCAATAAATTATCAAGTAATGTTATTTAGTTATGTTTATTTATGTAGTTGGAAAAAATATTGCGATCGAGATAAATTTACCGGAAGATCATCGATTTTACACATTTTTACAATTTTATCAGAAATTGCTTAAACAATTTTGATTAAACTCCTTATATCAATGCGAAATCAGCGAACATTTAATATCAGGATGGTATTATCCTCATTGTTATATTATTATAGGTATTTTTTCTATTCTTATTTATGAAATTTACAAATATTCAAATTAATATACATTCAGCAAATGTGATACAGAAAAATACATGACAAGGCTTGTAATTGTGAGAAGGCTTGTGAGAATCTACCCATTAGTAGCACTCTAATAAAGTTTCTAAATTAGGAGATCGCGAGGCCATCTTCTTTTCAAACGCCTAGGAGGTTTATCAGGGATCGAGGAGGAAGCAAGGCTAGAAACGAGAGGATTAGGATGGTTCTGCAGTTTTTTTACGGTAGAATAGGTATCTGGATTGGGCCGAATCGGAAACATATGGAACATTCAGGTCAATATGGATTATTTTATTTGTTACAAAGTAAGGAGTATTTGTTAAGGATTTTACGAAGGATTTTGGATAGTAAGATTGGATACTAGAGGAATTCGATGGTTTAGTGGAGCCCCAAAGCTCAACTCCGTAAGTCCAAATAGGTCTTATGTTGGTCACGTAAATGAGTCTTTTGTAATTAACTGAAAGTTAATCATTTTACCGTCTTCCTAGCTTTATTTATTTTATATACAGGCCAACAAGCCATTATTTTTATCGTTTACTTATTTCATTATACCTATATATATATATATATATATATATATATATATATATATATATATATATTTTTTTTTTTTTTTTTTTGTCGTTAAACCATGTCGGCATCATTTCCTTAACTCAAAATGTAAAATAAGGCAATTCCAAATTGTATTTTTTTCTCCCCTGTTTCTAAAACCCATTGGAATAAACGGACGACCGTGTGTCAATATACTTTGAACGCAGTTTCAAACCGCCAATGGGTCTGAGAAACTAAGAAAAAATTAAAAAATACATTAGAACAGTTTTATTTTTTATTTAGATTTTGGAAAACGGCATCGATGTGGTTATGGAACAATTTTTTTTTTTAAACAAGTTCAAAAGAAATAAATAAACGTTAAAAATAATGGATTGTTGGCCTGTATTAGAACCTCCGTCACTTTTTCTCTATTGAAACCCGTTGACTCCTGGTCTCTTCTTTAATATTTTATTCCTTGATATTCCTTTAATTTGACTATTGCTGCACGGTATATGGGGGTCTCGAAGCGAAACTAAAACGTTTGATAAATTGCTTTGTACGATTCATCTTCGAGATCCTAAGAGACTTCTCAGTTTCCTGATTTTATGAGCAGTTGAAGCAGCCACTTCAAGTCATTCATTCCCGCCGCTCTTCATACATCTCCGAGCTCCTTCAATTTAAATCCTCTGTTCACTTCCGCAATACCCGTTCACTGTCTTCAGATTTATATATAACGGTCCACCGAACCGCTGTTTTCGGTAGATCTTTTATTATTCGACCCTCATCCCTATCCACCACTCCCTACATCCGTCGCTCCAATACTCTCCCTACTTTTAAATCCCGCCTATTCAGTCATTTCCTTTCCATCCAGTTCCTATAAAATCGTAAATAGATATTTCTGTAAATATATATATATATTGTTAGTTTTTTCAATTATTTTCATTTTAATTTCAATTTTCTCAATCGATTTAAGTTAAAAGATAACTCAGATATGTATACCCTATTATATGTATATGTTTACTTTGTAAATACATTTATATATCTCTGAGGCTCAAAAGCCCTCATTTCTGTTCTTATTAATAACGCTAAGATCAAATAATAAATAAACAAACCAAACATATAGAAATTAATAGAATATTTATAAACATAAAAATGTGTACAAATAACTTAAATCCAATACAAACTTTTGGGTGTCTTAATGTTATTAGTGACTCCAACAATGTTCCTGTCGTGATCGGACCACAGACTAAGGGTTAGAACACCTCGAGAAATAAATCCATTTAATACTGTTATAACGGCTGTAGTTTTAAAAGAAGAGATATTTTCTTGATGGAGTGCCTTAATTCCTAAATATAAGAAAAGCCAAAGCTAGGATTTAGTGATAAGATTGAGTTCCTTTATAAGTAAAGATAGGTTACAGTCAAGCCTTACTCGAAGAAAAAGCCAAGATTGAAAAAAAAAAAACACAGCGAAAATAGCAACTATGTGTTCAAGACTTCTGATGTGGCAATTAATGCAATGAAAGATGACACTGCGAATTAGTTTAAGAACACTGGGAATCCAAAACTCATTCCTGAGAAATAATATTGTCAATTTAGTATCGGCTTGGAAGTGCTTTCACGTAGATTCCTTATGATAAATGTGAGATAAATAAATGTGAGATAAATAGATAAATGTGAGATAAATGTGAGAGAAGTGATAGTTTCTTGGTAAGAGTATTGGATGCTTTTGGGAACCGTACTAATTGACAAATAAGAAGAAGCAGAACATTTTCCAAAGCTCCCAACTCATCAAAACAAGGTTTTGGTCTCTGTTTGGTGGGCTTCTTTGGTTTGATATAATATAGCTTGTTGAATCCTGGAGAAACCATCAACGCCGAATCGTATTGTAACCAAATTAATGCAATACATTAGAATTTGGGCATTATAAAGCCATATTTGGTCAATCGGAAGGGGCCCATTTTGTTGCATGACAACGCCCGGCCACATGGTTCACGTGTGACGTCACAAAAACTGTTGGAACTTGAATGTGAAACATTGCCACATCCACCCTACTCTCCGGATCTCCCGCCTACGGATTATAATTTTTTTTTAGATACCTGACCACTACTTAGGTGACAAAACATGTAATGGACAAAGGGAATTAGAAAATGCGTTTTTGGAGTTTATCAATTCTAAAGATAAGAAATTATATTCCGAGGAAGTTGAAAAGTTGCCAACACGTTGCCAGAAATGTAATGATAGTAGTGGAGACTATTTTGATTACATCTTTTTTTTCTTTTTAAACCAAATTCCTGCATTATTTTCCAAACAACCCAGTATATATCTTAGAGCATCAGTGATAAAATTTCCATTGTCAATGGAGAATATTTGTGGGTTCAATTCTATTTTTTGTCTTGAAAAACGAAGACCATTTAGCATCAAATTGATTTGTTACATTGTTCGTTGTCGTTTATAGGAAAATCCATCAAATATTTCTGTATATAATCTAAAATCGGCATTTGAAAATTCAGCAGTCGTAAATCCATCATCGATGGTTTAGATGAGAACTTGATTCGAAGGTTGTCTTTTATATTTGTAATGATAAACTGCAGTAAATATAAGATAAATGTTTGTGCATATAAACATTTTTTTGCGATTTTTGATCCATATTTAATTAATATGAGAGCAGAATCTGAAACCAAATGAGTTCTTAGCAGCTCCGAAGCTCAGGCCTAACTTTCAAATTAATTATGATTATTTCAACTGTTAAGATAAATTCAGTTCCCATTTTATTTCTAAATTCGTTTCACACTTTTTGGTTTATATGTAATACAATAATTAAACTTTAGCCTTAAATTAAATGCTGTCGTCACTCTAGCTCTTTCCCATTCTGTCCATCCACTCCCATTTTGTCCAATAAACCCATAATGTAATTTGTTCTCAAGAATACGTTTGATTGTTTCTGAATTTTTAATAAAAAAATTGTGCGATCGGGATAATTTTTTTCTCAAAAATTGGCATTTTGCCTGTTCTATGACGTAACTTAAATTGAATCTGACATCCTTTTAGTTGAAGTTTGTTTAAGTTCATAATATCTGCGGTAGAGCGGCGCCTACCTCTATGGAATCAAACAGGGTATTACCTTTATTAATCTTATGGACATAATGAAATGGAATGACATAAGTGTCTATTAAGAATTTTATTATGAATTGAATCAATAAATGGATAAATTGACACTTAGAATATAAATTTTCTTTTTCTTTACAATAAAATTAAAAAACTTACTGCCGCAGTTGAAATGTATGAATGATTAAGCAGTTTAGTTAAGCAATAAGCCCTGTGTTTAGGAAATAAAGAGCTAGCTAGTAATAATTAAACTGGTCGTCTAAAAAATATCTGTGCTCCGCAGGTAGATGACACCATGTAGATTTCTGTATTAAATCATTTAGTGAATAGGAGATAAATTTTAAATGCTCGAAGTTATGGAACATTGGTTCCCTTGAACAAATACAAAAATGGACATGGTGCTGATTAGCTTCGGTGAACAGATATAAATCTTTCCAATGAACATTAAACAGAAAAAAAGACTACTGAATCTAGATAAAATGAGGTCGATTTTCTATTAATAAATAAATGTAAACATAATATGTTACAATGTACCAAAAATTATTGTAAATACAATAATAATAAATACAGAATAGTTTAAAATAATAAAAAATTTCTCGATTGCACAATTCTTGATTAAAAATTCAGAAAAAAAAGTGTGAAAATATGCAATTTTAAAATTTTGAGTTCATATAACTTTCATAATTATTAAGAATATTTAATTTCAGTGATTAAAGATTAAGTTATGGCTAATTTTTAATAATCAATTACAAAGCCAATGTTAAATCTCAGAAAACCATGGCAATTAAATTACTGATTCAGAAAATTTACAAAGTTATATTTCTTTTAAGATGGATAATGATAATTAAAGATAACATAATTTGAATAAGTTCAGAAAATGAATATTTCACAATAATAAATGTTGCCAGGGCCATAAAGTTTGTATATAGTTTATATGTATTTTATATTTTCTGTATATATGGTATGAATCTGTTCATGTATCACTATATATCATTATATACTATTGTCCATGTGACAGATTGTTATAATTATAAATAAAAAAATAAGTTTATATGTTATACAATATCTATGAGAAGTGTACTAAGTGCAATTTTGTGATTTTTTATTGGTATCACCAAATAGTTAATTTTTCTCCATGTAAAATTATAACTGGATAAGTTTTGTGGCTATTACAGAGATGAACATTCTTTTGTGAATCATGGGTTAAAACTCAAAAGTCGAACTTGCACCTGCAAAATTCCAAACTTTCAATTGTTTTTCATAAATATGTTTTTTCGCTTAACACATTATTCACAGATGCCATTGTTATACCTAGTTCTGTCATAAATATTGTTACAAGGAAATAAATACAGATTTCAACAAAAAAATTAATTTTTTTCAAAAACTTTATTAGAAAATAAAATGTATATCTGTAAAAAAAAAAGAAAAGAAATTACTCAAAATGTCCTCTTTTTGCCTTGACACAGGCATTTAATCTCCTTGGCTACTCGTCAATAGCAGCACACAGTACTTCTTAAGGCAAGAGAGGAACCTCAACTGCTCGGACCATACATTGTTTGAGAATTTCCATAATAGGGTGGAAGCCTGCTCTGTGGCATGCCATTCCCTGTAGTTCGGACCAAAGCCGATAATCTAGTGGGTTGAGATCAGGTCTTCTTGAGGGCCGATCCAAGGCAGAGATGAACTCTGGAATGTTCTTTTGCAGCCACTGCTGAGTTGACCTGGCCTTGTGAGCTGGAGCGGAATCTTGCTGGAAAACCCAATGACTTCCCTCAAACAGATTATCATTTAGAGGCTTGGCAACAGGTTCCAAAATATCGTCCTGAAAGTTTTTAGCATCTGTTTTAGCTCCTTTTTCATGAAAATGGAGCTTTGTGGTGCCATCAAAGCAAACTCTCCACCAAACCATCAATGAGGAAGGGCAATGACATCTTTCCACTCTTCCAATGACTTCCTGGGCTTCTTTAGAGCTGTGTGCATATAGACAATAACTTTGGCGATTAAGTTATTTTCAATTATATAAATTTTCTCATCGCTAAACATAATCTTACGATGAAGACCATTGGTGTAACAGCCAAGGAGTACTTTGCATCTATCCACTCTAATTTTGTTTATGAAAGTAGTTAGCCTTTATCCTATCATTCTTCAAAGTGCACCCATCCCCATTTTAGTATGCGGGACAATGATTTGACAGAGATTTCCATTTTCCCATGATTTGATATTTCAAAAGGGATTTCTTCTGAATCGAGCAGCCACTGCTCTCACTGCATTTATCATTCTTACAATGGAGGGACTTTCAAGGTCTGTCACATACAGATAGGGTCTCATTATATCAATTACATTGATCTGACAAAAATTTTCATTTCCTAGCAGTAGCCATTGCTCTCACTGCATTAACCGTTCTCACAGTGCCCGGTTGAGGTCTGTCACATACAGATAGGGCCCTCATTATATTTATTTACAGTGCGGTACACGAACATACGACTGATACCCAAAGGTTTCAAAGTGTTGAAAATGGCTAACCTACATTTTCCAACTTTATGTAAGGCAATCACAGCTATTCACTTTCATTATCACCCCACTTCATGTTAACTGAGTGAAAGAAAAATACAAACTAATTGGGATTATTATCCTGACATCTAAAGAAAATAACCTGATAGAGGTAAGAATTATTTAAATAATACCCAAGGATGTAAACAAAGTTCAACTTTTGTAACAGTATTTGTGGCAGAACTAGATACAACACAGGTGTGTACTAAATTAAATTTGTTGAAATCCTTTGAAATAATTAATTTGAAATAAATGTATTACTTCATTCTGGAGACCACTTATGGTTAATTGAGTTTACGTGACTGAATAAAATTGGTTTTGATATTGATTTTATGTTTCTGAATTAATTATTATGAATTAAATTAAATATCCGAGCAAAAAAGGACCATTTTTGATTTTTCTCAGTTATTTGGTGAGGATCACATGTTACAGATCATACAATTGAATTACTTGGGATGTTTTTTTTTGTGGCATGGGCTTTGTTGTTATGGTCACTGAAATTTAACAAGGTAAAAGAAAAACTTTACAGCCTGGTTCTATTGTATTGTCATGATGCATTTAAAAATAGTTACACTAAGTGTCAATATTTTGATATCAGAGAAGAAAAATAAATCAAATTACTTTAAAGGTCCTTTATTTTCAGAAATATTACTGAATAATAATAAATAAATTCTTTATTTATTCTGGGAAGAAGTGAACCTTAGTCCCATTAGAACATCACAGGACATCCATAGTAACCTCCATAACCTCAGAATAAATGAAGGAAGAACTTATAAATTAACCAATAAAAAAAAAAAACCAATTATCAAATAACTTCATAAGTTAATCAAGTAAAAAAGAAAATCATGAAATAACAGTAATTAAAAAGAAGTGTTTGAAATCGGTAATTTGATAAGGGACAAATATTACTTACAGATGATGCAGTTGAATAACTCAGGCTGTATTAATGGGGTTTGTTACAATGGTAACCGACATTGAACTTGAATATTAAAGAAAAATGAATTACATTAAAAATAAAGAATACAAAATGTAAAGGTTGTGCATATTACTTTTTATTTTATAAATAGGAAAGGCTGTATAAATTAAAAAAGGTAAAAGTACAATTTTGCATTTAAATCTCAAATGGCAATGCAGTGAAATTTTACTGCTTGCTCACTTGTAATGGAACTTTGTTAAAGATATTTCTGATATCTGTACCTTCCATTCCATCTCCCCCATCCTTCCTCCAATAATTTGTTGAAGATGTCTTTCAACTTATCATGACTTTTATTTGTTTTGTAATAATGAAGTTAACAATGGTTCTTGATTATTTCCCTTGTTTCAGCTGAGGCACAACTGTGCTAAACTGGTCTGTACTTAAAAATATAGACCAATAAAACGGTAATGAGATCAAGTGGAAAGACATTTTTTTTCTTTTTTGTTATGTTTTTTATTGGTTAGGGAGTTAATTTCTAATCAAGGTATTTTATGAAAATATAATGAATTTGTTAACAATATTTATGGGTTATATTGAATTAGTAAAAATAATACTTTTAGATCATCAGAATACTATTTTGAAATTTAGTGATAAAAACGAAACAAATGAAATTAAACATTTTTTATATGTTTACAAATTTTGTTAGGAAGTGGTTGAATTGGTGGAATTTGATGTTGAGAAGGCTGCTATTTTTTCAATGAAAAAATTAAATTACATTTGGAAGAGGATTGAATGATTAAACATTTGTCATTGTTTATGAATCTAAAGACTGGAAACAGGCTTCATCGTTCTGTAATCATTTTTAACTAGAACTAATTTTTCATGGCATCAGATCATGAAGTGTTTGTTCTGTTTATAGGGGTTAAAAAAATAGAATAAATTATATAATTCTCAAAGAGAAGTTCCAATTCTGATCTATTAAACTTGCATTATTTAATGTTTCAATTTTCACAATACCTATAATTAACTTAAGAAGGTTCCATTACTTTCCTGACTACAGTTCCTTATGACCTAATACAATGAACTACTTATGACTATGACTACAATAATAAATAATAGTTGTTATTGATGATTTTATCTCCCTAACAATTGGGTACCTTCAATTAATATTAATTGTTAGGCAGATAAAATCACCACTTACAATTATTTTGGAGGAGATTAACTCCTTTTTATTTGATGTTCACATTGGTTAAGTCTTGAAAACTTATGTCAAGAGCAAACAGGTGGTTGTTTGTATCTTATGTAAAAGGACGGACTGATATAACATTCTGTACTTTCATCTCTACAGAATCGGAAAAAAAAAAAGAAATCTGATTCATATATTCAGAGAGTACTTTCTTAATAGATTCTTGAAAGCAGGCGAGAAGCTTATTCAGTGAGTCATTCCGGAGAGGACCAGACATGAGTCTTGGTGGTATGTTTCAGAGAACATTATTGGAAATTCTGTTTATTTATGTTTTTTCGGAGTGCTGATTACGAATTTCATTTGTACATTTACTATAACTTATAAATAAATATATTTTACCAGACATTTTTTATGCAATGGGTTGTTTTATTTTGCCACTTCATTTAGGTGCCAGTAATAATCTTATAATCTACTAAGTGACTAAAACAAAATATGAAAAACAAAGGTAATTTGATAAATTAGAAAAATTTTAAAGGTTCTTCAAATCTTTTCATTTCCACTTCTGGTTCCTGTAGGACCAATGAAGGAGTTCCTTAACGATTTAACAGATGAATAAAATTAAAATTTCAAAAATGTTGGATTAAGATTACAAAAATATGTTGTAAAGGTCAATCATGTTTAAAAAAAACAAAGAATGGTTGGGATGATCAGTAAAAGACAAAAAAAAAAAAAAAAAAAAAAAAAAAAAAAAAAAAAAAAACTAAGTATATTTATTTATTAATACTTATTTATTTACATTTATTATTTATTTGTACTTTACATTAGAGAAAACATTAGTTTTTTGGACATTTAGAAATTTGTAAAGAGATTAATTTTTTCTTTTAAATTTATAATTAGCAGCTACCTCAAAACAAACTCAGAACTTTTTCAAAACTGCAGGAAGCATAGTAGCTCAATCAGTGAAAAGCATTGCGCTCCTTTTGTGTTACATCAGTTTATCAACTTTTGGATGGAGTACACCCAGCCTCTAAAGTGGTTACTCTTAAAATATTGATAAATATTAACGATTTAAAAATTTTAATTAAAAACTGGTAGTTGAGCATGATAGTACTGAACTTGTAACCCATAAAGGGTTCTAATAGTACAATTTATTTTTTTTTTCCCAAAGCACCAAGTATGGTTATCATATGACTGGAATACTTTTTTAGAATGGTGGGACAAAGGGAGCACTTTCCTAGGGCGCCAAATTGCGAACAACATGTATTTTTAAGTTAATAGAAAATGTTTGTTTCTTCTTTTTTGTTTTGAACTTAATTCAGTCTATAAATTGAGTTTATATAAGTTAAGCGTCGGCGGACTCTAACAATAAAAAAAAAGAAAGGAAAGGGCTTGAAATGCAACACTCACGGTTTCAGAAAAGATACTGATTTATTCCTTTAGTAATCCTCCTTATATACATTTCATATGTTTATTTACATTCAGGACGGTATTAAGGCTGATATCGCCGGTCTCCGGTCTTTATCTCCCCCCCACCAGTTTACGAACAGGATTTTTCGGAAACTTAGATATTCCTAGATCGGAGCTAACGATTATCAGTCTTAACACCTTACAATTGTTTTTACAAGTATAAAGTTGAAAGAAAGTAAAACTCACTCGAGACATACAATAATACAAAGAAATAAAAAAAAACAGAACTAAACACAACACTTGCTTCCAAAAACAGAACTCTTAAAATCCTAAAAAAAACAGAGAAGAAGAAAAAGAAAAAAAAATAATACACTTTCCTCTACTGTATTGCTATGATTCTATTTACACATAAAAAAAAAATACACCATATTTTTGCTTAGACAACCAAAAAAAACATATTTGTTATAACGTGGTGAGGGTACTACGAATCCGTTAGTTTATGTTCCGGTTCTATCATTGGGAGCTTCAATTGTTCAATGTGAACCGTTCTCCTCTTTCTAGGTTCATTAACGCTTTCGATCGTTAGTAGATTATGCTCCCTAATAGCAATCACTCTGAATGGACCCTCGTATCGTAACAATTGTTTCCCTCTGTTGGTCCCTACTCTACGGTACACTATTGTCCCGATCTTTAGATCACCCATTTGGTCACGTACGCGAACATTCTGCCTCTCTACCCGCTTCTCCTTTTCCCGCTTAATTTTCGCCGTTACTCTTCCCCACGTCTTTTCCATCTCCACCCTATTGCTCTGGATTTGCTCGACTAATGGTTCATTAACCGTTGTTTCCCCGCAATCTCGCCTTGGCCTGCGCATCCCGAATAGTACTTCCACGGGCGAAAATCCCGTGACGGAGTGAATCGAGTGGTTGTAGGCTGTTACCGCTTTCTTCATTGCAACATCCGGCTCCAACCCCTTTTCCCCCTGATACACCCGGATGTGATCACTCAGCGTGCTGTGTAACCGCTCAATGCCGCCTCTACCCTTAGGATGTCCCGGGGTGTTATAATGCCAACGAATCCCTAGTCGTTTCACCTCCTCCCTAATCGCGGCATTGTCAAACTCCCTACCACCGTCCGATGTGATCCTCTCGGGGACCCCGTAGAACTGCACCCAGGTTTGTAGGGCTTCCGCAACTGCGTTGGCAGACTTGTCCATGACCTGGTGTGCCATAGCTACCTTGCTAAAGACGTCGATGACCGTGACCCACTTGAATCCTCTCCAGGTAAATGTATCAATCTGGAGGTCCTGTAGTGGCATATTCCCCGTCGGTGTCTCTTCCTGAATCCCTCTGGGGGGGTGTCGATCATATTTCGTGCGCATACACACCTCGCATTTCCCTATGACCTCTTGGATGGATTTTTTCATGCCCCACCAGAAATACTTTCGACGTAATGCCTGCAGTGTCTCGTTCACGCCTCGGTGGTTGGTTTTCCCCTGGTGATAAGCTAATGTGACTGCCTGTTGCTGTTCCTCATCCTGTATAGTTTCCACTGCGTACTTACAACGGATGAGTGTTCTGTCCACCCCAATTCGCTCGGATCTCCACATCCGCTTTATTTTATCCCATACCGTGTTATTCCCCACATAAAGATGGTGCGTCTTTCCAGGTTCCGTGGCGTCCTTCAGTGCCGTACAAATTTGCTCTTCACTCACCCCGGGTTGCGACCAGATGACGCGAATCTTGCTTTTCCCATATCTTCGATAATCTATTTTCATCATCCCTGCTACTCTCGTTTTCCAGATTACCTGACGATGCTTGTCATTGATGATGTCGTCTATCTCCTCCATTTCCACTGCTCTTTCCTCCGCTGAGCTCTCCTCTTCCGGGGACTCTCCCCTGTCATCTATACCGACGATATCCTCCGCTCCTTCGCCGTCGGGAGTCCATTCACTCAAGAATTGGCGCACGTCTCGCGATGGTCCTCCCCCGTCCTCTTCTACCGCGTTGATCATGATGGCCCTCGAGAGCCAGTCCGCCACCACGTTCTCCTTTCCCGGCTTATACACCACCTCTATATTGTATTGACTAAGGACTTCCTTCCATCGCGTGACCCTAGCTGAGGTTTCTTTAAGTTTCCCTACCCACTGCAGGGGTTTGTGGTCGGTGTGGACTCGAAACTTCCTCCCAAATACGTATGGCCTGAAATGGTCGATAGCCCACACTATCGCGAGTAGCTCCCTCTCCAAAGCGCTGTATCGCGATTCCGCACCCGTAAGCCGACGGCTCGCGTATGCTATCGGTCGTTCACCCTCACTCCCCCCCTGGGACAAAACGGCCCCTAACGCGTATTCGCTCGCATCGGTGGTTATATTGAAGAGCTTCTCAAAATCCGGGAACGCTAACACCGGCTCTGTCAGCAACCTATTCATACATTTGCGGATATTATTCTCCATCTCTGGTGTCACCACAATCTTCGCGCCTTTCTTCAGCAAATTGTTAATGGGTACCAAATACTCTGCCATCTCAGGTACGAATCTCCGATAGTAGTTCAGCGTCCCAAGAAGCCTACGGATCCCCTTCACGTCCCGTGGTACCGCCATCCTTGTGATCGCCTCCACCTTTGCCGCATCCGGTCTGACCCCCTCGCTAGAGATAGTGTGGCCTAAAAAATTAATCCGCGTTTGTCCCAGCAGAGACTTCTCGCTTGACAATTTCAGCCCGAATTTCCGGAGCCTCTCGAATACTGACCTCAGATGTCCCACGTGTTCGGTTTCCGTTCTGCTAAAAATCAGCAGGTCATCCATATATACCTGACATACCGAGTCATCGATACCCCTCAAAAATTCGTCCATCAGACGCTGAAATGTTATGGGCGCATTCTTCAGACCAAACGGCATTCTTGTGAATTCATAATGCCCCCTTTCGAATGTGAACGCTGTTTTGTGTTGGTCTTCCGGGTGCATCCGTATTTGGTGATATCCCGCCTTAAGGTCCAACGTGCTAAAGACCACGGCTCCACTCAACCTATCCAGTATATCTTCGAATCTGGGGATCGGGTACTTCTCGTCTACCGTGTTATCGTTCAATTTACGATAGTCTACTACCACCCTGTATTTTTCCTTATTATCCCCCGGTGCTGCCTTCTTCTTCACTGCCCACAGGGGACTATTGAATGGTGAGGTGCTATCAACTATGATCCCTTGTTCTTTTAGACTATCTAGCTCCTCTCGAATATGCTGCCTCAACGCCTGCGGGTATCTTCTCTCTTTCACGTAAGTTACCCTATCCTGCTTCAGTGGGATTTCATGCACCGTCCTCCCTGTTACCCCTAATACCTCACCTTCCCTGAAGAAAATGTCCCTAAACTCCTCCTGTAGCAACTCCCTCCAGTCCTCCACTCTGTTCACCGCCCCTATCCGCACCCTTCTTTCTCTCGCGACTCCTATACATCCGAACTTCCTCTTTCCCAACCTAACACTCCAGGCTCCTCTACGATTCCTAATGCTCGCCCCTACCTGCCCCAACAAATCGCACCCCACTATGACCTGGTATTCCCGAGTCATGTTTTTTACTACGTGTACCTTCAGTTCGCCCTCTTTTCCTGCCCACCGATCAAGTCTTATTGTCGCTTCTCCCTCTACGCTACAGGGGCCACCCAGAGTGATTAGTTGGCAATCGCATTTTTGGATCCGGAGTGCCCTCTCACTCCCGCACACTTTCCCTAACGCCCCTCTGGTCATAATAGTGCTCGAGCTCCCGGTATCCACGAGGCACTTTACTCCCCCGTCTACCTCGATAATTGGCAACCAGCATGGCTTACCTCGGATGTTGTTGCATGTTGCTGTGCGGTCGCCTCTCTGCTGCCACACTCCTCAGATGCCGCCCAGCTTCCTCCTCCCCGCCGCCGTTCGTCGCTGCTCGGTCCGTTGGCTGCTCCTGCCTCCTTCGCCTCCACTGCTACCTGGTTCGTCCGTCTCTGTCCCCGAAGTTCCCGACTCCTCGGTTGCCTCTCCCGAAGATCCGTCCTTCCGCTGCATCCTAGCCCGTCTTGCCAGCTTCTGCGTGTTTACTTCCATGGGCTCGTCTTGAGTTCTTTCTCTCCTCCGGAATATGTACGGGCACTGCCTAGCAATATGCCCTTCGGTACCGCACTCGAAACACCTAGTGCGCGGACATTGTGCAACTAAATGTCCTGGCTTTCCGCACCCATGACATTTCCTGTCTTCCCTGCGGGGTCCATTCCTCGGCCTCACTTGTCCGGATCTTTTTTCACCCATCCTGACCTTTTCTCCGCTCGGCTGTACCGTTTCTCTCCTCTTCCAACCCATCGGGGCTGTCCGGGGTCGTCTGTCATTCACCCGGATCCACCCTGGTTCTTCCACGTCCATCCGAGTCTCTTCGTCCCATGCGCTTAGGTCGATCATTTCCTGGGCACACTCGAGGAATGATCTCTCCCTGGGCAATCCGTCTCTCCTTCCCGTTTCCTTTGCCAACTGGACCTTGAGTATCGTCGAGAGGAACTCCATCCTGGCTTCCACCTCTCCCACACTCATTGTTTCGCGCATTTTCTCCGTTATGCGGTTGTACTTTGCCACTAGTACCCCCGCATACTGGCCCCTCGTCTGACGTTGGGACCGGCGCTCCCTAAACATTTGGAAGATGTCTTCCTCCGGCGTCCATCTGCCTCCTCCGAAGGCCTTCTTCAGTCGCTCCTTAATCACCGGCCATGGTGTCTCCTCGTCCGCCTGAATTTGGTTCAGGATGCTCCTCCTTACTCGGCACACCAGAGCCGCTTTCAACGCTTCCGCGTCCCCTAGGTTTACCAGGTCCTCCGCCACCTTTACCTCTATTCTAGACATGAGGCGGTCTCCGCCTTTGAGGAAATGGTTGAGCTCACCTACCTCGCCACCGAAGCGTTCCAGGTCCGCAATGGCTCTTCGAAGGTCCTGCGTGGTCGCCGCTCTTATTTTCATCCATTCCAGCGCGTTAGCGTGCGCTTCTGCCAACGTGTCCCTCGGTAAGGGAGGGATCTCCTGGATCTGCGGAATCTGCGGTACCTGAGGTATTTGAGGTATCTGAGGCACCTGAGGGGCCTGCGCGATCTGAGGTATCTGCGGAATTTCTTGAGGTTGAGGGATTTCCGGGGCGCTCAACACTCCCGGCCTGATTAAGCCCTCTGTTGGCATTTCACTCTTTCCTTATGACTAGGAGAAGAAAAAAAACCAAGAGAAAAAAAAATGACTTTAAAAAAAAATTACTTCTCTGTTCTCCTGTCGAGGTCCCGGGTTTCGGCACCAGTTAAGCGTCGGCGGACTCTAACAATAAAAAAAAAGAAAGGAAAGGGCTTGAAATGCAACACTCACGGTTTCAGAAAAGATACTGATTTATTCCTTTAGTAATCCTCCTTATATACATTTCATATGTTTATTTACATTCAGGACGGTATTAAGGCTGATATCGCCGGTCTCCGGTCTTTATCTTATATAATGAAGTATATTACCCAAAATACTGCTATAAGGTACTTGATCTACAGCCTTGGTCCAAAGTATTAGGCATCCCCATATTTTATTAAAACAGAGTAAA
Source organism: Nezara viridula (assembly GCA_928085145.1). Taxonomy (NCBI): domain Eukaryota; kingdom Metazoa; phylum Arthropoda; class Insecta; order Hemiptera; family Pentatomidae; genus Nezara; species Nezara viridula. The sequence goes on along the minus strand of OV725080.1, from coordinate 145,881,122 downwards.
TGGGAATAAAAATAACATCTGTTTTCATCACATATCTTTATTTAAACATAAAAAAAGGCAAATTAGTATTCTGAAATCAAGCCTTTGTCTTTTATAACATTGCTTATATTTTTGGAATTAACAAGTCTTGAACAATCTTCTGTCTATTTGTTCTCACTCTTCTTAAAAAAATGGAAACAAGTTGTCTTTCTTTGTTGGGTTATGTTTACCAATAGCAATTTTTGTAATAAAAACCACCAAAATAAAACCAAAGCATTCACTGTTTATATTTTATATAATTTTTATATATTTGTTTATTTTATTCGAAAGTATTAACTAGGAGAAAGGGGTGAATATAATCCACATTGAGATCCATTTTTGTCAACACAACAAGTGTAATATTAATATTACTTATTACTTATGATTTAGTTTTTCTACTCATACAAAATTAATATTACGTGTCTGGAGGAAAAAGAATCATTTATTTTTTTTAAGTTTAAGAAAGTTGGGTGCATTTATTCAAAGATCGATCAAAGTATGATTGATCGTTCAATCTTTGAACGAGCGTTGGAAAGCAGTTCATAGGCGGTAGGTTCTACGAATCGGTAGATTACCGCTTTCTGGAAATGACTTCTGGAGTTGTTTTACTTTGAGTCTAGTATCTGGTCTTGTGTTCTTGTGTTATGTTGTGTCGAAAACGTTTATTGGTGGAATTAGTTTTAATTGTTATAACAAGCAGTTGATGTCACTGTCTTTTATATTCTTTTTTTTTTAATTTTCCAGCATGAGTCAAAGAATTTTTTTTATAGTTTCCTTATGTGTCTTAGTTACTTGTAGTGATTATAAGTTTGAGAACTGCATTCTACATTCTCGAAGTGACACTGTAATTATAGATCTTTCTGAGTAAGTCTATTTTGTTTATTTTTTGAAACTGCAACTGTGATTGTGAAGCACTTGAGAAATTTTTAGATTATTTCTATTTCGAAATAATTTCTGTATTTTATGATAAATTTACTTTTCTCCATTAAGGTCCTAATGATTTTCTTTAATTTTTTTTCTAATCTGTCACTTAAGAGTGATGAGTAGGGTTACCATAAAATTATGCTGAGAAATGGATATTTTAATATTTAAGTATATATGGATATTTTTATCATGAATTTTACTATTGCTAATTTGTGTTTAGGAGATATTTCAAAATATTAGTGCTGTTTAGAGAAAACAAATTATATACCTATATAATTGCAAAGTTGATTTAAATTTAGTTGCACAACATAATTATTAATACAATTTATGTACTTTAAATCACAAATTATCGTAAATATGCAATGATTAAGGAAACATTGCTATGATATTTGTGTTGAATATATTTATTGTATATATTAATATTTTCATATTTGATTTGTTTTGTAAATATTTAAATTTTTTCTGTCATCATAAAACTTTATTTCGTTCCATTATTTGATGGTTAAGAGTGATATTTGTTGAAATATATGACAAATGATGCTAAATAGATAAGGGCTGATACTTCATTCTATCTGATACCGGAAGCGTGATGCCTGGAAGCTGGAAACTATCTTATTCGAAATTTTTCGAACGGAAGAAACGGATTAGTAGAGACCGGATTTTGATATTATTGCACATTATATTCGCGTGTAAAAACCACAGACCCAAGTATCTATCCGTTTCAGGATCAGTTGAATAACATATTTAAATTTTATATTGCACGTCTTGGCTTAAATTGCACGATTTTGGTTTTTGTTACTTTAAATGGCGTATTTTTGTACATTTTGTGCTAGATTAAATTATTTATAAATATATATATATATATATATATATATATATATATATATATATATATATATATATATATATATATATGTATGTGTGTTTGTAAATATTTACTTTCTTGTTTTATTATCTTGTCCATATTTTTTTTAACTTTTATTATGATATTTACAACTGTATTAGTATGAATACATCAAGTAAATGTGTACAGAAACACGCTTGTTGAGAAACTACCCATTGGTAGCACTTCTCGTCCATATTAAATTTATAATTTAAGAAAAAAAATATGAGGAAGATAAATGATTCTTTGATTAACAAAGATTCCAATTTAACGTTACAAAAGGAAGAAGTAAAGTGCAGACAGACACTATTTGTGGAATAGAACTTTCAGTATCCCTTCCAGCTTTGAATTGAATCATAGACTATCATGAATTCGTCATCAATAATATCGATTTGACATTCATAAAAGTAGTTGTCAAATTTTCCGCCAACATTAACTCAACTAGAATCTCGAAATTTGTCACTTAATAAACAAATTGAAAATGTAGGAGAAAATTTTAAGGAGACCCTTAAGTTGATTGTAATACAGATTTTTTTTGTTACACAATATTTTAATTAATTAAACAAAACAGAGGATTTATGCACAATTTTAGATGTAAATTGGACAGTTTTACATATTTTGGGGTTTCATTGAACGATTTTGCACATTTTGAGTTTTTCACTGCAAGTTTTTCGGATTTTTATTCACGAAGATCCGGTCTCTAATTGTAAGGATAAAAAAATATTATCAGGAATTTCAGTCTTGATGATATTTTCAAGACTGAAAATAAATATTATCAAGACTGAAATTCCTGAAAATTTTGTTTTCTTCTTATATTTATATATTAGTGTTGTTTTTTTTTTGCGTATGGTTATGTTTGAAAATATGTCAACATAGCCACTGAATATATTACATGTTGTTATTTTTATTTGAAGGATGATTGACTGATGAACCAACAATTCTCTGATGCTCCAAACGTAAAATTTAAACGGTGCAAAGAATGAATCATAAAATGCTAGAATTATTGCTACATCGCCTTATCTTTATCACCTAGTTGTTTTTTTCTATGTTTATAATTGATTTTAGTTTACATATTTTATTCATTCTTGTAGATTTATTGATATTAATTTTGATTTATGTTCTTCGAAATATTGGGGAGAGGGGGCGAAATGGTCTGCTCGCTTCATTTCAGTATGGTATGAATTAGGAATGTTGGAAAAATATCGAGATTTTTATTTCGATATATCTTTGTTACATCTCCCCTCCCCCTTCCCCCTAATTTAAAAATACACTCAAAAACAATAAAATTGCAAGCATCTACAAAGAAATCTCTCTAATGAGCACATTCAAAATAAATTTTAAGCACAATACCTGAGAATTAAATATTGGTTCAATTGTTTTTTTGTAGTATCGTACATTCTTATATGTTTTTAAAATAATGAAAATGTTAGTGAGCTCTATAGTTTTTCGTCATTATTAATTGAATTTTAGTTTTCTTCATTTTTTATATTAAGCAATTTATTTTTTTTTTCCTTTGGGTTTTTGTTGTAAATATTTTAAATAATAAACGTACTGTTTTTAAAGATCTATGATCTTCTTGCCTCCGCTCATGGTTAATAAAAGAAACGCAGGAGATCATCAGGTGAGGCAAACGCCGAAAGAAGAAAAAGGATGTCACGTTAGGAGTGTGCTGTTGGGAGAAACGCCCAGCTTTACCGTTGCGAGGTCAGATTGGCAATAACATCATCAAAGGGTTTAGGGAATGTAGACAAAAGTATAAACAAAACAGATGCAATATTAGGAAAATATAGATATTAATTTTCCTATGTGAGCGAAACACTAGCGGATCCAGGATTTAATTTTTTTTTGGGGGGGGGGAGCTTCAGCCCGAAAGCTGTTTTTTCATAAAAATTACGATAATTACTTTGGAAAAAAATAAAGAAACTAACTATCAATATGAAATGGTTCTAAGTGATTCCTTAAGTCCTTTTAAATGTAATTACACGAACAATAATACTTTAAGAGATAATTTTTAATTTTTTTTTCCATAAACATGGTTATATTTTACCATTTTGTGAAGGGGGCTTCAGCCCGAAAGCCCCCCGTAGATCCGCCCGTGGAGCGAAATGTTATTGAAATGTCACTGATACAACAAATGATGAAGCTTTTTTTTTATATAAGGCCTCAACCAGTGGTGTAGGTTTTTTTTTATTGTTTATATGACGTAAAAATTAAAATTAAATTACCTCTTTATCTATGATGCTACATACTTAAATTACAAATTGATTGAGTTTATTTCTAAAACTTAAATTATGGGGACACCCGACAATAGATTGCATCGGGGCTCAGACCTATCTACATTACAATTGTGTATAAAATATGAACAGCAAAAATATTTTATTTTAATTGGAATGTCTAATGCCCATTTTGATTGAATAAACTGAACTGTTTGTTTATTTAATGAAATTTACAACTGTATACAAATACAGTAAATAGGCACAAATTAGAAACGATGACTAAAAGTAAAATAAACTAAAAACAAATAACTTAATAGCGGCAGCCACAGAGAATATAATTAAATAAAAATGTTTATTCAGTCTATTATGGACATTCAGAAAAAATAGTTCTGGACTTATCGTTTTTTTGTAAACAAAACATTTTATAATAAATCGGCTTTATTGACATAATTGTTTATTCGGAACATCAATTTATTTATTCAATCAAAGGATCTTTGAAAAGCCGATTTTGTAGAACCTTTTTTTATTTTTTTAAACCGTTGGTTGTGAATAACAAAATTTCAAGAATGTTTAGTTAGTAAATAAATGAAAGCATTTTGTACCACATGATATTTTTGCTGGTTTTGGGGTTATTATTTGAGTCATTTATTTCCAATGGAAATATAAATAAGTATTGATCCCCATTTAAAAACACCCAATGAATACGATGTATAATTATTTTTTCTCAAAAGCTATACTGAATATTTAAAAAAATGGAGTGAAAATTAGTATATTCACGAAACTGTTTTTTTTTTCAAAGAATGTGATGAAACTTGAAAGAAAGTTCTTGCGTAAGTTAAAATAAGTTTTTCATTTCTTATTTATTCTTAAAAATAATCCATGAAAAGCTTTTTTAAGTTTTTTTATTTAAATAAGAATCTTATTTACTTATCTTATTGTACCATTATTGTTAACAAAAAGTTAATTTTTTGTAGGGGTGATAAATATTCAGGAAGTAGTCATTATAGAAAATTTTTATATAAAATATAATATATATTTTGTATAAATATAATTTTATTTTTATTGTGTAAACTGAGTCCTGAATATTTATCACCCATGATGTGTAGAACATTCGACTAGCTTCCTTCAATAATAAATTAATTTTTTGTAGTACAATTTTTATAACCTTTTCTTCCCGGAATCATACTCCATTTTTTCTCTCCAAACCAAACCCCCATAAAAATGTTTTTGTTCGAAAACGGGGCTTTAAGTTTATTTATTTCCAAATGGTTGATATAAGTTTCAATGCTATTTAATTATTATTGAAATAATCAGTGATTTTTGGAAACAAATAAAGAATTGGTTCTGATATTACAATTGTAATAGAAAATATAGTTTCTCACGTTTTCTAAAAATTGCTAATGATGATTAGGGTTCACATTAGAAATAAACGATTTTAATCAGTATTGAAGTGTTTTGAAAAAAGAAGAATAGCTCTGATCGAAATAGCTCTCAAACTACAACTAGAAAAATGCAAATAGAGAAATTAAAAAGATGAGAAAACGAGCAATCAGTAAGTAAATCAGTAAGGAAAGAATCTGCGAGCTAATCGATAGATGCACGATGAGTAAAAAAAAACAGTCCAGGGTTTAAAGGCAATACAAAAACCCAAAACGAAGAGAACTGAAACTGATATTATATTTCCAAATATCTGGGCACCGTATTTTTCAAGTCTATGCAAGGAAGAGAGACTGGCCTATATTACTCATCCAACAAGTAGGATAACAATACTGGGGGGATCAGGAGGGCTTTCTACCCACATCACATGAACAAATAACTCTTGCCCTGGAAGGAATGAAAAACCTAAATCCGCAGGTCTAGGTGATGTACCAACAGAGCTAATAAAAAATGGACCGACAGAACGTATCTTATACCTTTTTAAGTATATGACTTGTGGAAAGTTGGCCACAATACCCCTATCTTTAAGAAAGGTACCAAAAAAGTTAGTTTGAACTATCGTGGAATAACAATGTCCGGTAGCATGAATAGGTTATATGGCAGAATCGTTTAACGAAGACTAATCGTTTGTGACGGAAGAATAATGTGGGTATATAATCCCCGAAGAACAAGCTGGATCTAGAACTGAGTGGTTCTGCAGGTTTGTGAGCGTTCCTGATGTTTGTAATTGGGAATGACAATGGCACACAATGAAGAAGTACACCTAATATTTGTGGACTTACAAAAGACCTATTAAGCCTGCAATTGTGCCATTAAAGAAGCTGTGGAAAACATTTGAAGACTTTAATATAAGTCCCTATCTTTTAACAGCCATAAAATGGCTTTATGACGATGTATGTGATAATATTAGAGCTTCTGTTAGTAATAGCTTTCGTATAACGAAAGGTTCAAAATAGGGATGTTTACTGTCTTGGCTTATATTTAATATTCATTTAGAAAGGGTTCTAAGAAAATGGAAGAAAATGTGTATAGGTATGGGAATGATTGCCTATTTAATCTCCGGTTTGCTGACACAGGTACTAATTGCTTCAGAAGCAGAAGATGTGGAATGTATGATGAGAAAAATTCTCCAGGAATACTCCTCAAACTGGATGTCAGCAAAGAAAAGGCGGTATATATTACGCCTTTAATAGCTAAGGCGAATAACTATAATTAGACAAAGGAATATTGAAACCTGGAGCTCGATTTAAATTATCAAAATATAAACTCAATATTATCAAAAGTGCAGGATGAATATGGCAGGAACGTCAGATATGGATATTGAAAAAAGCATAAGGAACGGTAAGGTGATCATCAGAATCTTAAATTCGGCACAGGGGAATAAGGTAGTATACATAAAAATAAAAAAATTAATATTAAACATTGTTTCTGGAAAATGTTACTCTCTGTTCAGCCGATAATTAAAGAGAGTCAATCAAAAAGATTATTAGCCCTAGAAATGGACTATTGGAGGCGATCATGTGGTGTCTCTCGCCTTCAACAAGTTCCAAACTGTGAAATGAGTTGAACAAATGGACAACATTCTCCACACCATTGAAATTATGAGGCTGAAGTGGTATGGACATATGATGAGGATGGAAGAGGGACGATGGACCAAGCGAATTTGGAATTGGAAACCAGAAAGAAGACGGAAGATAGGTCGCTCGAGAAGAAACTGGTATGAGGGTCTAAAGGAAGGGATGATGAACAGAGACATACGTGAAGGAGTCTGGCAGGACAGAAGAAGATGGCAAAAACTTATATTTGGTTACGACGATATGTAAAGTAACGAATCTGAGTCTATTTAACGTTGCACATTTGTTACTTTAAAAAAGTTTATTTCGCCACAATTAATCTTTATTATGTACAAACGTTCATTAACATCTTTTTCATGAAGGATGCAGTGGGGCATTATTTATGTCACATAACTTTTCTAATTACGTTGATTAGTTGAATGTCGTATCACCATCCCCACATATATTATTACAGTAAGGCTCGAAATCGGTTTTGTACCAAATATAAGCTCCTGTCATGCTCAAATGCCATGAATGGGGTACCGTTGGATTCAGAATTTCACGGAGGGTTAGCGAATCGTATTCTCCACTATTGTTTTTCTTGCTAAAATAAATAAAGTCGATATAAACATTCTGCTAGGTTTCAATACCTGAACGGTGGTAGGTCTGTAGATCGATACGGGACAAATTGGATCTTGAAGATTTTGATGCGTACAGCTCAAAGGATAGTTCCTCCGCGTTTTAAAGCCCAAAAACGTACTATCTTCGTAACGTAACGCAAGGCATAGGGTTCGCATCCACACAACCTTACGTTAATTGTAGTACTGTCATTGAATACATGTCTCATTTCGTCGACTTGAGGTCTCTATGATCGAGAGAGGAGGAGTTTATATTATTTATCGATGGTGTTTTTGATCAGCAAGCCATATCATCGTTAATTTTTCACCAAATCTCAAGATTGAGCCACCAATTCCGAAAGCTTCCTTCTCCTTCAGGCGGGTAAAATAGTCCAATCACCCAGAAAATTCAGGCAAACAAGTTATGAAAGCAAACGAACTTTATTTGCGAATACCTAAAAAATTACACACTTTTTTTATATAATCATTCCCATGATTATATAAAAAATTACTAAATTATCTACAAAAGAAAAAAAATCATTGAAATCGGACAATTTTTAGCAAAGATACAAAGATACAATTTGTAAACATGTTGGTTCCAAACAAAAATGAAGATTTAAATTAATTTTTGTTTCCTTTGTCGATTATATTTATCGATAAAGTTACATTTGATGTCTTTACCTTTTTATACATTGCATTATTTTATTTTCTTATTAATTTGGCATTTGATAAAAATATGTTGTGCAAATTTTTCGCACGGGCCTACTTGTTATAATTAATTGTCTAAACTTTAGGGTGACTGATTATGAATTGGTATCTTATTAATGATAAATTAAATAATCTGTATTGTTAAAACTAGATATAATTACAACTAAGAGCATACTTATAATTTCCTTAGTGGCTTCAATTACAAACATTACTTTTTCTAAAAACAGCTTTTTTTTCATGAGCAAACGTATATTTGAATTATTTGTAATTAATTAACAATCATTTGTTTTATTTTTACTTGAAGTGATACTTTAATGAAAACTAGAAAACTAAATTGTTTTCCTCTTCTGGGATGTCTTCGCATGTTAATTTATGTTGTGAAAATCTTTTCCGGTCCTGTTATTGGTCATTGTTTCGATATTATAAGATCATAAACTCATCGAGACTTAACGTGCAATTAATGAGAAAGAAAAATTGTGCCATGATCACTAGCAATAACTATACGTAGCAGCTGATTGCTGAAGCTAAGTTAAAGCAACGAATGTCAACCTGCTCATCGTTGCTAATTTATTACTTTAACATGTCGTCGACGATATAAAGTATATCACTATTTTGATAGCATGTTATTTAAAAACATGATTGCAATCAATATTAGATAGATAGAAAGTAAACTTTATTCTGGGACAAAGTCCCTTATGAATAACAGATATGAACAAAAAAATAAAAACTACATCTGGCCAAAAATTACATTAATCAATATTAAAGAATATACACAGTATCTTCAGTGAAGTTAAATTAAAACAAGTAAAAATAAAATAAAATTTTGAGAAAAAACGAAATAAAAAAAAAACATTATTTAAATGAAAAAAAAAAATAATAAAATAAAATAAGCATGGGTTGATTTTTAAAATTAAGACTCAATAAATTTTATCAACCATTCACCTCAGTCAAAATCTGTTTCACAATATTTATTTTATTGTATAACGTCATTTTGGGATGTGAGAAGGAATTGGTAGAGATGATATTTAAATGAGGACAAGGAGGAGGCATGGCGGATTTCAGATGGCAAGGAATTCCAGAAGGCTGTGGATCGAGAAATAAAGGAATATTCAAACGTCTTAGTTCTATGGGAAGGGATATAAAGGTCGGAAACACGGGATCTTGTTTTCTGGGAGTGGACCACGGGTTTAAACTGTAGGAGACTGTAGATGTAAGAAGGGTGTCTGGTGTTGATTGTTTGGAATAGGAAAGATCCGAGGAAATATTGTCTGCGGAAAGAAGGGAAGAGCCACTTTAACTCGTCGTAAAAGTGGGACACATGAGATCGCCTTGATGTACAGAAGACAAATCTTAAGCACGTATTCATGAGTCGCTTCAATCTATCCTCGAGTACCATCGGGATGCCTCCGAACATCACACAGCCGTATTCAAAGTTGGGGGAAAATGAGAGAGGATACAAGGAGCTTGCGGATGGGTTGTGGGAGTAGTTGGCGGGAGCGGGGGCGGGGTGGCCAGATAGGCTAAAGCGTGTGTAACAGCACCGCTAGTTGCCTGGCAACCGGATAACAGAGATTTGAGATGATATAAAAAGTACGAGTTCGCGCCCGGTGTCGGAGGGGATTTTAAATTTCCCCGCCCTCACCCCCCGGCCCAGGAAATCCCGTATAGCCTAAAAGGCGAGGTAGGGAAGAACAAAAAAAAAAAAAAAACCTATTGACTTACGGGAGATGAGGGCGATATGGGGTTTCCAGGAGAGGTCTTCGTCTATGGTGATTCCTAGGTTTTTAACGGATGAACTGAATGTGACAGGATGATCGTTGATGACTAAAGGAGGAAGGATGGAGATGGATTTAAGAACAGGACTGGAACCTATAATAATGGCCTGAGTTTTCATCGCATTTAGATTTAAATTATTCAGACTTGCCCAGTCACTGATCCTATCTAGGTCTGCCTGAATATTGGCAAACCCGACTAGTAGCTCAGAAGGATGAAAGGAATAATATATTTGGGTGTCATCAGCGTATAAATGATGTGAACAGTGGTGGATGGATTTGGAAAGATCATTTGTGTAGGAATTGAAAAGAAGAGGGGAAATGCTAGAACCCTGGGCCACTCCAGAGGACAGAAAAGAAGATAGAGGTTGGTTTGGAATGCTGACTGCTTGAGTTCTGTCGGATAGGAAAGACTGCAACCAGAGGATAGAGCTGTTGGAGAAGGATAGAGATTTTAATTTAGTATAGAGTATAGAGTGGTCTAAGGAGTCAAAAGCTTTGGAAAAGTCTAGAAGTATTAACACAGTTAACATTTTTTCGTCCATTGCGGTATGTAAGTCATTGGTAATTTTTAGTAGGGCGGATTGTGTGGAGAAGCCAGGTCGGAAACCTGATTGGAGAGGATCGAGTAGTTTTGAGTTTTCAAGGAATTTAGAGATTTGGGATTGAGCTATTCTTTCCAGAGGTTTAGAAAGGTTAGAAAGAATGGAGATTGGGCGGTAGTCTTTAGGAGAGGTAGGATTGGGAATTTTGTTGATAGGTCTGACTAATGCTTTTTTCCAAGCAGTTGGAAAAACTGAGTTCTGGAGGGAAAAATTATAGATGAAAAGGAGAACTGGAACGACTTCGGGAAGGCATAATTTTAACAGTTTGACTGGTATCCCATCAAGTCCGATGGAGTTTGTGTGTGATTTCATTATAGAGGAAATAAGGTCGGTCGGTGAAATGTTGGAGAAATAGAAATTATCACTGTTAAATGAGGGTGATAAGGAAAACTGGTGAGAGATGGGTGAACTGTTGCTGGTGGTGGAAAATATAAAGTAGGATTAATTAATGTACCGAATAAAAATGTGGTGCGCATCACACAACATTCATTTACCTGTATACTTCGGGTCACTAGGATTTAATCGGGTCACAGGATCCAGGATTTAATTTTGAGGGGCTTCAGCCCGAAAGATTTTTTTTTTCATATACATAACGATAATTAATTGAAAAAAAATTTAATTACTAACTACCTATATGAAATAGTGTTTAAGTGATTCTTGAAGTCCTAGTAAATGTAATTACACGAACAGTAATACTTATTTTTTTATATTTTTTCCATAAAAGAAGGTTACATTTTATCATATTTTTGAGGGGGGGAGGAGGACTTCAGCCCGAAAGCCCCCTCCGTAGATCCGCCTGTGCCTCGAGTAGAAATAAATATTTTCATATCTAGGAAAGTGGGAGTAACAATGATAGACGGTATAAAATATTCATTTAAAACAATTAATGAAGTCTCAGGCTCATTTCTATCCCCATATTTCTATATCAATCTCTATCTATTTGGTTATCATTTGCTGGGAAGTGATGTTATCTGCGTATAAGGCGTTATACATTTATAGAGAAAGTGTAAATTAGTTCAATTTTATTTGACGTGTTTGGAATCGTTTATTTCAGAAACAACTCATGTGTTTTTTTTTTTGGAGGGGGGGGAGGATCCTCTCCTTCCTCGCCTTTAAGGCGACACGGGGTTTTCCTCAGCCAGAGGGTGTGGGTGGGGATTTAAAAGACTCCCTCGGCACCGGGACGCGAACTCATGAATATTTTTATATCATTTGATTGATATATCAGGTTGCCGGTCAACGGCGGTGCTGTGCACACACTTCCTACAGCCCACACGACTCATGTGGTTTTTCCACGATTTATTTATAAACACAGAGCGAATTTTAAAATATGAAAATTTACAACAAATATATGCTGTAAACAAGGGGTTCGCAAATCGTATTGTAATCGTATGCCACAAGTGCCGTGGCAATAATATTTAATTTCAATATTTATGATCGAAATTGTCAAGGTGATGAATAGTTATTCTAAAAATACACTAATATATATCCATCAGTAACAGAATTAAAATATATAAACCAAATTTAAAGTTATAATTTCAAACTCAATTTTCTCGGTTTGGAATATTTTCAAAAACGCTACTTTGGCATTTCACTTTAGATGTGTGATTCTATTTATTCTTAGCCGATAATAAATTTAAAAATATTTTTCAGTAATTTGGAAGACGATTCGTGGTTCGATGTTGGACCGGAGATGCCCAATAGTACCTACTATTTTTCTCTATGTCCTAAAGTACAATCTAAATGTCCTGACAATGGTTTTTTCTGTTTAAAATTGAACGGGACTATTTTAGATCTTGCCTCCACCTTTGTTGGTAAGAATTTTATTTATTTTTCTATTTTCATATATAAATATACATATACTTTTTATTCTATTGATTTTTATCATATTTTAGGAACATCTGAGGTGATGGATGGTAGCAATATATATCATTATATGTTATTGAATGGTAAACACGGAAGCGGCAAGGTGAACATACAGTGCGATGAAAGTGTAGGTTCTTTTTTTGTCTTATTTGTTTACAATAATTTATTAAGCCCAATTATTGCTACTATTTCTTTGAAAGATGACTGTGCTCGATTTCTAATTCTATCTCAATCAATTATTCAACTTTACTTTCTAGTTTTCAAACAGTTGTAAGTTTCAATAATTACAAATTAAAAAAAAATACATTAATAATGAATGTTATAATGAAAAATCAGGTACACAAATTTCACTTTTCACTCTACTTTGAGTATAAATAGGTATTTTTATAAGTAAAAAGTAAGGAAATGAAAGTAAAAATTATAGACGGTTTAACATATTCATTTAAAACAATTTAAAATATTAAATTAAAAAAATGATTACTTTTTCTATTTATTTCTATTGTAAGCTTTATCCAAGACATCACCTTTAAGTTTAAAATAATATTCAATATTAATAGTTAAATTAACAATTAATAACAATAGAAAATACTTTCGTGAGTAGTTTAAGTAGAGGAGGATCGGAAAAAGTCGGGCGCCTTCGGTTGTTTCCGATTTAACAGTTTTCATCTCTAACTTATTCTTTAGTTAATTATCAAATTCGTTCATAGTTAAGATTTATCTATGTGAAATGAATAATTTATATATGAAATGTATCTGGTATCTTGGTGATACGATGAATTCGCATCTTAATATAAATTTTATTCATATTTATTACGTTTTGTTTTTACTAAACCTTATTTGTTTCCTATTAAATGATCATTTGGTGTCTTGATATGTTATGTTGACTGTCGTACAGATTTTTTGGTGAATCGTTTTCTGTTATTACGAATTCTTATTGTGCATTGTATGGTAAAAAAGATAATGTTACTGATAATTAATGTGTACTCCTACCAAACAATCGCACACAAACATGTCATGAAAATAAAATTTTAATTAAGAATATATTTATTTACTAAGGTTAAAAATATCGAGACCAGATATTTCGAAATATTGATATATTGTTTCTGTATACCGACTTACTTTTTCGATATTTTGGGCTACTATCAATACCTTATATTATGATATATTTTTTAAATATTTATATCCCTTGTGTACTATAAAGTTGAATACTGTAAAATATCAACTGCTGTAGATATCATAGTCCAGTCAATGAGTACTCAAAAAGGGGATATAGAAGAAAATGGAAAGAACGCAATTTTTGACTTTCGGACTATGTTGGAACTAATTAGGAGATAAACATTCTAAAAGTCCCCAATCCTCGGAGGTGAGTACTGTTATTGCAGCTCCAGTTCTCTCCCGTATGCAAAGCAATAAATGACGATATGTGACGAAATACTTCAAGAATTATTATTTGTTCTACAAGTTCTCTGTTTATAATAGTGTAAAAATCGCAGGAGAAAAAAAATGTTTCGAAATCAGCAGTTATTGAACAGGGACATCTCGGAAATCATACAAGAAAGCGTAAAAATGAATATTGTCAATATTTTTGCACATTTCATCAGCTGTATTTAGTATAGGATGTTTTTATCTCTATTGTGTATGGTTACCCTGTTTTAAGCGAAAACCTGAAACAAGTATCTGGGTAGACATGGGAATTTCGATTCTTTTAACTGAATCGTTTCGCAATGATTCATTCATTGTTGTGAATCAATTATCGATTGATTCTATTCATCTTCTTTTTTTTCTTTAAATTAAAAAAGGGGTTTTTATTGAAAAAAAACATTCTCAAACCCGATAGTTGTTAAGGCAAAAACATTTTTTGGTACTTGTATAATAGTGGGTAGCGTCGGACTGCTATCTGCCAATGTTTATAACCTTAACACTGATAACTCTAATAAGCCACTGATAATATCTTCGTATTCATATTTATTGTATTATATTCATATTATTATATCTTCGTGTTCGTATTTATTGTATTGTATTGATATTATTGAAATTGGGAACAAAAATAAAAACGAATGTAATAATAAAAAAATACTTTTACTTTACAAGATATATATTAAATAGAGCAAAACATTATACATATGTTATTAAAAACATTGAAAAATATAAATAAAAATAAATGAAACAATAAAAATAGGCAAACAATACACAAAAATAAATGAATTAATAAAAAACCACTTAAACACCATATGTACACATATGAATTTTAATGCCGTTAAAAAAGAAATCCTCGACCCCTCTAACCACGTTCATTTCCTTATAGATACGGTTTTGTTACAACTACGAAGGCATCTCCATCTAATCTTTCCGTCGAACTTTATTTGATGACCTTAATCACAATATTTCACCTTTGCAAATATCCCGGCGTCTTGACAATGTTTGTTAGCCTCTTCTGAAGACTGCAATTCCCACAATGTGACAACATCCATAATTGAATAACTTAAGATAGAAGAGATAAGGGAGGTAATGTGAAATAAGATTAGATAAGAAGATAGGTTTTGATGCTACCTGCCATTATACAAGTACCCATATTTTTTCTTAGGTAATTGAAATTTAAAATCCTGGTTCTAATGTATACGAATTTAATGTTATGTGTCTTATATGTAAGGAGGAAGTGTATCTTATAATTAGAAAGGAAAAGTTTTTTAAATGTTGTATATTAGATTTTGGTATGTGTATGTAAGTAGTAAATGTATAGAAAAATATTTTTTTTTAACCTAGTACAACTAATTTTATAAAGGAAGGTTCCTTTAAAACAAATTATAAATACAAAATAAATACAGCATGACAGTGTGACCGTACATAAAATTAAATATTTAAATAATTACAGCTAATTAAAAATTAAAATGCAAGAGAAAAAATTAATAAATAAACAAAATAACAGCGTAAATAAGTATAGCTTATAAATGTCCGAAGTGAGAAAGAATCATCGAAGAGATCATGATTTCAAAAGTAAACAAAACAATCTAGCAAACAATTGAATATGACTGGAAGATTTCCTAGAACATAGCCGGTAAGCAAGCATCAGTGAAGAACTGAGAGAGCGTCATAATGAATTAACCGATCCTGATATCGTGTGAATCACTTCAGAGTACGATTCTTTCTCGATTCATCTGCCCATCTCTACTTCTGGGTTATCCACCTCATATTCGTCTCACCTCCAAGGATTGGAGACTTCTAATATGTTTACTTCTTAACTAGTTCAAACAAAGTCCCCAAAGTTAAAAATTGTGTTTCTTCCCATAATCATTCATTGACTGGACTATTGGTTCAACCTCGACAGATGAATGGAGCGCGGACTCCTTAATAGAGAGTACAAAATAAAATTTATTTATGTTATTAATTTATTCATTTATTGTTAGCGCATGGATCCTGTTGTTACGTCATTGTCATATCCTCCAACTTTCAAAGATGGACATCCATATTTTGACTATTTGATCTCGTGGCGTTCAAGTTCCAACTGCCCATTGAAGCATTTCAGTGTGAAGAACAATTGCATTTTATATACTCACCCTCGAAGGTAAACTTGATTTTTTTCATAAATTATGAAATTTAATGTTGGTATTTCAAGCATTTTTTTTTTAAATAATTATTTTCTTTAGTTATGATTTGAGACCATTGCGGAAAACTCATCAAGTGAAAGTAGCCGATAAAGATTATATCATTAACATTTGTGAAATTCTGAGTTCAAACTGCTCCTCATTCGTTTGTGAAGTTGACAATAGCGTGGTTGCGAAACCTCTCAGCAATGCCTTCGAGCTTAGTTATGTGGAACACAAAGGGCTCAGCTTTAGTTATCCAACGCTAACAGGTAAGTGTTTTGTTTTATTATAAACCAAATAAAAATGTGTAAATAACAATGCTTGGGTTTTGCATGTATGCAATTTCTCCTTTGCATGTATGCAATTTCTCCTTTGCAGTTATGGTGTAGTGACAAATAACGATGAAAAGAATATTTGGAAAAAAAAATCTGGTACGAAAAAAATTGAGAAGAGTAAGGCAGACCCCTCCCAAGTTAGGTTGTGTATCTGAATCCGATATGAACATTGTGGATTGAGTGAGCATTGTTCTTGCTGTATTTTGTCTCCAGAAGTACGATTTGGTGTGTGTCTTCTTCACTCCAACACAAGTTGGTGTGTTCTAACACGATTTAGTATTTTTTATTCTTATTGAATCTAATCTCCAAAACAATTTAGTGTGTTCGCTGTTGTTTCTTGTTTCTAACACGATTTAGTGTTTTTTGATATGCTGTATCTTGTTTTTTACACCATTTTGTTTCCAGAATTGCGATTTGGTGTGTGTTCTTGTTGCATCTTGTGTGCTAAATTACGATTTGGGTGTGTTCTTGTTGCATCTTTTGTGCTAAATTACAATTTGGAGTTTTTTCTTGCTGCATCTTGTCAGCAGAATTACGTTTTGGTATTTGTTCTTGTTACATGTTGTCTCCGGAATTATGATCTGGTATTTTTTCTTGCTGCATCTTGTTAGCAGAATTACGATTTGGTGTGTGTTCTTGTTGCATGTTGTCTCCGGAATTATGATTTGGTGTGTGTTCTTGTTGCATGTTGTCGCCGGAATTATGATTTGGTGTTTTTTTTTTTTTTTTGCTGCATCTTGTCTTTGACAAGATTTGGTGTGTTTCTTTTAGCTGAATATTGTTTCTGACACAAGCTTGTCTGTAACACGAATTAGTGTTTTTTTTTTTAATGCTGCATCTTAATTTTAAACACGATTTGGTTTATTTGCTCTAGTTGAATCCAGTCTCAAAAACAATTTAGTGTGTTCTTGTTGCGTCTTTTCTCCAACACTATTTGTTTTTTGTTTTTCTTCCTTTATATTGTCTTCAGCATGATTTTATGTGTGAGAAAAGAAGCAGTTAGTACAAAATAACTGCTTCTTTTCTCACACACTATTTGATGTGTTTCATCTCCCATCGTGAGTCACCACGAACTCGAATTATATTTTTCCTAGCTCTACTTTGAGACAACACTTTTGCTGATAAAAGAATTTATAATAACTATAATAATTACGATGATGAAATAATTGAATGTCCTCTTTCAACACTATAACCAATGTTCATATTGTGACAGAATGTTATATTATAAAACAGGTAAATAAAAGAAAAAAATCTCATCATTATAGTCCCTTTTTCTAGTATAATACTATTACATGCTATGACTTGAAATGTTATTATTTAATCCATTTTGTTTCAAATTGTTTTTAAACTAAAGTTATTTCAGATTTTAAAATTGATTTATCTGTAGAAAAAATAATTTATTAGGTTCCTTATTCCTTCCTACTTGTCACGTTTGTGGCCGGAATTCGTTACGATAAGCCCCTTCTGGGAACTGCGGCATCTTGAAAGTGAGATAATATCTTACGTATAAGATTTTCGATGATAAATATGGAACCGGTAAGATAACTTCAACGGTTATGATAACGGATTATTCATGAGTCATGATACCAAAGATAAAGTATTTGTTTATATTTACATTTTGATTAAGGAGTTGGTAATATCTTCTGCTGCTTCACTTACAAATGAAATGTTTTCAGAGTGGTGATTTAATAGTCCGTGGTACAGACCGATTTTTATCCGATTATTAACATCCACCTGAAACTTTGTAAATAGTTTAATCTCATCGTAACCTACAACTATTTTATTTACGAAAACTCTCGGAATTGGGGCTTTTTCAATCTGGAGGGGACCAAACTTTGTCTATTTAATTAGGTACTAAAAACTCGTAAATACTTGTTTTCTACTTCGATCGTATGATAGTTTGATCACAAAATCGAGAAAAAAGGTGCCCTTCAAAAATATTGAGCCGTTTGGCATGACCTACTCCCCAAATTTTCAAAATAACGAGGTTATATAGGACAAACTGCGCAATATTTTTGTATATTCATCACAGCCAAATATCTAAAAAGTAATAGATATTAATCTGAAGGGGCTGGACTTCTGGTCTCCCACCTCAGAAACTTACCCCGCAAAGCGAGAATAAAGAATGGAAATAATAATAATACCTATTATTACAGAATACCTAAAAAGAAATGACGATGTTGCCAAAGTCTATCACCAGGCGATTGGTCTAAAAATTAAATTATTAAACGACTCGATGCCCTACTATAAATATTGCCCTAAAAGTATTTGCCAGAAAGATGGCTTGAAAAAGCCTTTTTTTTTATCGATTTTGTCTTCATATTATCTTACGACCCAAGTTTTTAGTACCTAATTAAATAGACAAAGTTTGCTCCCCTCCAGATTGAAAACGCCCCGATTCCAAGAGTTTAATAATAATAATAATAATAATACCTATTATTACAGAATACCTAAAAAGACATAACGATGTTGCCAAAGTCTATCACCAGGCGATTGGTCTAAAAATTAAATTATTAAACGACTCGATGCCCTACTATAAACATTGCCCTAAAAGTATTTGCCAGAAAGATGGCTTAAAATTATATTGGAAACAATCGTTTATAACAGACCATCGTGATCCGCAACAGACCTGATGTGTTAATTGACGGCAACATTAAGGTGGCTGAAATTATAGATATTGCTGTGCCAAATGACGGAAACATTAACTCAGTCTGTGCAGAAAAAATTCGGAAATATCAAGGTCTAGCAGCTGAGTTAAAAAGTTTGTATAAACTTAATAAAGTAACCGTTAGGGGCATTGTGATCTCCAGCAATGGCCTGGTACCGGTGTCTACTGTGGAAGCTACTGACAGGCTGGGCCTCCCAACTCATGTAATAAAGGAAGCTCAGAAAGCGGTGCTGCTGAATACTGCCAGAATTGTAAGAAGCTTTCTCAACATTCAATAGAAATTAAAATTGAACATGCCTGAGGTGGTTGGAGTTGATTCTCCCCCTCTCAAGTAAACAAAAAAAAAAAAACCTTTTGTAAAAGTGTTGACAAATAAAATAATAATAGAGTTCATAGTCGATAATAATAATAATAAAAGGCTTAGCGAACCCGAAGGTTCGATGCCGAAACTACCAATAGCTTATTACACACCTCTCTCCACCGTTCGCCGTCCAAACCCAGTCCCTTCAGATCGGCTTTAATGCAATCTTCCCACCTTCGCTTCGGTCTACCCCTCGGACGCTTACCATTCGGCACAGAAAATATTAACCTTTTTGGGAATTCTCTCGTTACTAAGCCCAACAACTTTACAAGCCCATTTGATTCGCCTCGATGAAATTACCTCAATTATATTACCCGGATACAGTTCACGCAATTCGGCGTTGTGTAACCGTCTGAACTCTCCGGTTAACTCATCCTTCTTCGGTCCGAATATTCTACGCAATACTTTATTTTCAAAAACCTTAAGACGCTGCTCATCCCTTAATGTAAGCGGCCAAGTTTAGCACCCATAAAGAACTGTAGGCAAGAAAATTGTTTTATAGATTCTAATTTTTAAGTTTCGGGACAAGAGGCGCGAACTAAGTAGTTTTGTCATAGAAAAATAACAAGCATTTCCCGCCTTCAGTCTAACCTTAATTTCTTCTTCAATTTCGTTTTTTCGAGTTATTGTAGAATCTAAATACCTAAACTTATCTACCTGTTCAAACATATTACCATCTATATCGATATCACCAGTAGTATCGCCATTTTTGCAGCTAACCATATATTTTGTTTTATCCACGTTTATTTCGAGTCCTAGTTCTTTACCGGCTTTCATTAGCGTTGTTGTATTTAGTTTTATAGTTTCAAGGTCTTCGCTTAACAGTACCAGATCATCCGCATAGCCCAGCACGGAATTTGTCCCACCCAGATCCAACCCTTTCTCGGTACGCATTACCTCCCTAATGGCATGTTCTAATGCCAAATTGAACAGGACCGGCGAAAGGGAATCCCCCTGTTTTAAACCCGAACGAACCTCAAATTTTTCGGACAGATTATTACCGATTCTAACTTTATTCAGTGTCTCCGTGAAGCACATCCTGACTAGATTTACTATTTTTTAGGAATCCCCTGCTCGATTAGAATATTATACAGTTTCTGGCGGTCAATAGAATCGTAAGCCTTTTTAAAATCTATATACAGCTCGTGAACAATACCGTTGTACTCCAATTTTTTCTCTAATATTTGCCATAAAGAAAATATTTGATCAATAGTCGAGCGATTCCGTCTAAATCCGCATTGGTAGTCTCCGATAATTTCCTCGGAGTATTCCGTGATTCGACTGGTTAAGATTAAAGTGAATATTTTATAACATACCGGAAGGAGTGAAATTCCTCGATAGTTATTAGAATCCGTCCTCGGACCCTTTTTGTGAATCGGAATAAGAATAGATTCTTTCCATTCTTCAGGTAATTTCTCGTTCACCCAGATTTTTTTAACCAACCGATGTATTTTAGAAACTCCAGCTTCCCAGCATGCCTTAATTAGTTCAGTAGGAATATTATCGATTCCCGCTGCTATATAAGATTTTAATTTTCCGATAGCTACTTCAACTTCCTCTTTACTTGGTCCTTCTATTAACGGTTCAGCACTCTGGTACTCAGAAGGAGGACACAGATCATAATTTCCCGTATTTAAAATATTGAGCAACAATAAAAACAAATAGAAGCAACAACAAAAACAAATAAATAAATAAAATTAAAATTAAATAAAAAGAGAGATCATACAAAGCGGAAATACTTAGAATAGTAATCAATTGAATTGAATTAATCAATACAAATTGAAAGTAGATAAAAATAATAAGATGTAACATATAAGTTATTTTTTCACTTATAAGATTTAAAATGTGTCTATATGTTAAAGAAGTGCAGTTTTTATCTCCTTTATGATTAACAGGACTCTGTTCCATGTGAATATGGATGGATTCGGAAATGAGTCTTTTTTCATTGTTGGTTACCGTGGCAAGAATAGAGGTTTTGTCAAAATCATATGAATGGTTGAGGGTTAAGGCATGTTCTGATAGTTTGGAGGTGGAAGGGTTCAGGGAAGTTATGGATGTTTTATGTTGAGAAATGCGGGTTTTGAGATGTTTTTTCGTTTCGCCAATATAGGAGCTATTACAATTAGGAGTAGAACAAGGTATCCGGTAAACTATGTTAGATCGGTGTTGTAAAAGTATGGGATCCTTCAAGTTGGTGAAAAGGAAAGAAAGTTTGTTATGGAACTTAAGGCCAAGGCGTAAGTTAGTTATAGTCGATTTAAGGAATTTTTGTATATTATCTAAGTGAATAGGAATATATGGGAGAGATTTGTGTATGAAAGAAGTGGTACATGATTGTGGGGAGGTGGGAGAAAGGGAGGTTGTATAGCAGTTTAAACTATTTTTGGTTGTATAGCAGTTTAAAATTTCAAGTATGGTGTTGAGATGGAAATTATTGGAAAGGAGTATATTTTCGGCACGCTGAGTGTTGGCTTGATGGTATTGCGGATCAGATAAAGAGAGGGATCGGTGAATAAGGTTTTAATTTTTTGGTGATATGGGTGTTGATAATAAAAGTTGAGTAGTCTGCCTGAATACATGGGTTTTGTGTACCAGTCAGTAGAAACATAGCCGTCAGTGTATTTTATTATAAAGGGAACCCTACACGGTTAATCGGAATTGCACTAATGACGTTCCGAATTGTCGTGTAAGGTAGTGAATGAAGTACTGATGGTGGTGCGCTGCGGATTTCCAAACATCCGGAAGTCAAAGGTTCATTCACGAGAAGTGGAGGGGGGACTGAGGTAAAAGTAGTGCGGAGACTAACCATACTGCTGGATAGGTTAGGTTACCTAGGCCTCACAACCATTATACATTTCTGATTTTCATTATATGTAAATAGTTAAATAATTTTTTATATCCCTTGTTTATAATTTTAAACCATCTTCAACTATTTCTTTTAAATAGTCAAGTGGCCAACAAATTTAAAAAAAAAATGAAACTTCACAATTTACTTTAGGAAAAAAAAAAACTTAAACGTTGTGTATATTTATCAGTTCTTTTCCCATTTTCCTCAACAAATTTATTATTTTCGCAATACCTTCCCTTAATTTTTGTAAGTAGTAGACTTATATTTTACTAACTTTTGTCAAAACGATTTTCTATGAGATTAACCTTACTACTAGATAGGTTAGTTTACCTAGGTCTCGTTATTAAGTAAATAATTTCATAAAAGTAAATAGTTGTTTATATCTCTAGTCTATATTATTATTAACCATTTTCAACTATTTTTTCTTTAAATTGTCAAGTAGACAATAAATTGGAGAGAAAAAAAAGTGGAAACTTCACATAAGTAATGATCAGTAATGATTGAACGTGTAAAGTCTTTATGGTCAAAGCGATAGCGGGCAATCTTGGAACTTCTTGTGACGTTCATTCATGAATCACCGTGTAGGGTCTGCTTAAGGACGTCTGTCATTCTTACTATGTATTCTAAGATTAGAACTACAACTAACATTATATTTTAAGCATGTAAATGTATCATATCTTTCGCTTACATTTTTCCAGTTAATTACTTCGTGGAACCACCTCGGGTCGGGTGATTTTTTTTTTTTTTTTTTTTTTGCTGATGCAGTTCTGGTTTGAATCGATTCAGTCAAATGTTTTATGGCTTCATCACTGACCTCGTGATTCTACACATTTCCCGCGGTAAATTTGAAGCATCGGAAAATTAAGAGTTCATCTCACTGCCTCAAACCTTTAAATAAAAATATGCGATATCGTCGGCACCATGTTAAAGCATGTTTCAGCGTTGGGCAGTTTTATATTCGTTATTTCAACATGGTGCCGACCATATATTCAGTTTGTTTTAAGATGTTCAAATATATCCGTAAGTAAAAAAACTAATTTATAAACATTTTTTTTTTTTTTTCACTTTAGCAAAATCTATGTAAGTTCTCTTGTCGCCTCACCAGACTCGAAGCGTAAAATGGATTAGACCTAACTTCCTCCACTAAATGCAACGATCCACCAATTGCTTTTATTCCCAGTTTAATGATATTATTTACCGATGTATTCCCTAGAGTTATAAATGGTCTCATATATTGATTAGTTGACCGTAATAATTAATCTAGGAGATAATTAGGGTGATAATTAGTTAATTGTCTTTGACAGCCATCTTGGTCTTAAGTAAATTGTTTTAATTTTCATCGTGCCATATTTGAGCCTTTGGCATTATGATTGAGTAAATGTTTTTTACATTTAAAAAATTATCAATGACAACATGGCCATGTTGGGCTTTTATAAAATTTTTGAATTGCATTTTTAACGAGCTAAAACTAAAAGCTTACAGCTAACAAATTATAAATAACAATAAAGTAACAAAAGTCGTATTTATTATATCACCGGTTGATTATGGATTGTACGACTATTAGTTATTAAACTAATATTTTCCATTGCAGAGTTTACTAAAATGGAATTAAGAGATTTGCATTGTCTGTCATTGACAGGTCAAATATTGTCACACTATTTGTAAGTGGATACTGTTGGAATATCACAAAGGGAAAATTCATCAAATTTTATCACTAATTTAATTTTCTAAGAGATTATATGATGATTTTTCGGAATAAACGGACGATAGATACTTAATTATTATCTAGATTTATTGAACTACTGTAAATATATATTTAAGGTTATAAAAATATCCGTGAAATATTATTATATTTCGCTTCTTCTTTTACACAAATGCAATAAAATAGTATCTTAAACAACGCCATTGCCTTGAATCAGTGGATTTTAAAAACGTTTTTAAACTTTTCGCCACTCTCCGTTACCTTCTACAACTTTCTATATTAGATATTTATTTATTTATTTTTTTTTTATTATTTTTTTTTTTTTATGACATGGGGCCAACATATTAAAAACAAAACAAAAACTCTAAGCCTAAGACTACGCCTATTGTACTCACTCCTTGCAAGAAATTCGAAATTAAAACTTAGACAGAAATTGAATACATATACTTACCTACTCAAGCCTATTTGGACCTACGCTTTACAGGTATATGGGACAGCCAAAAAGACTCACATACGTAAATTATAGACTTTTCAATCTAAAACTTTCAGGACTATCACCAAAGCTCCCTGGTACGTCAGTAACATTACTCTACATAAAGACTTACAGATGCCAACAGTTAATGACCACATACGAACATACTACAAACGATTTCATAATAACTTACACGGACATACAAACTCATTGATTCGAGGCATGGCCACAACTAACATGCCCGATAACACCTGAAGGAGGCTTAAAAGAAGCTGGATGAGGGATCTCCTCCACTAACTATAAACATTACGGTCAAGACAGGAAGGACGCCGCTGGGTACTCCTCTCCCTCACGCCTATTCCAAGACCAATCTCTACATCTTGACATCACACTCGCTGATTGTCGGAACTTCTGACAGGTGTGAGTTGAAGAATAAAGTTAAAAAAAAAAAAAAAAAAATACATTGTTTTTTTTTTAATTTTCCGCTTCCGAACGATGTATTATACGTATACCTCCTGACTACTATTTCCGGATATTCATTTTCGGCCTGGGTAAATATTTTTCTTTTTTTCTCCTTTATTCAGTTGTCAAATTCTTACTAAATTTATATTTAGCATTTTTTCATCACTCCTAACAATGAGAAATATTTATTATTTATAATAATCCAAATTAAAGATACTTTAGAGAAAGACATGATAGTGTTGGGATTTCACTAAGGTAAAATTCATCAAATTATTCTCTAATTTAATTTTCTAAAAAGTTACATGACGATTTTTCGGAATAAACGGACTTTGATAGATAATTCTTTAAATATAATATCATATCTAGAATTATTGAACTACATTAAATGTATTTCAGGTTATAAACATATGCTTTATCTGAACATATGCTGCTGACTAGTATTTCCAGAGAGTCAAAAATTTTCACGATCGCAATACTGTCCCTTACTATAGATTTCATATGTAGGCAAGTGAAAGTAAAAACCGATGCAAATTTTTTCTTCGAAATTACGAGGACGGATATCACGAAAACTATAGAATATAGCGAAAAAAACTAATATGACCATTTCTATAGCAAATTTTGTCAGCTTTAATTTCACATATGATATTATTATAGATAGAACGCAAAGTTTCACTGATATAAGCGAAAACCGAAAAATAAACTTTTTGAATCGTAAACTCAATTTGTCGACTTGAAATCTACGGGTATGGGACCATTATTTCATGTCTTAAGACTGTAGATACTATAAATTGAAAGGTTTGGTAGCTTCATATACCTATAAGCTCTCTCTTTACAACATATGTTGGTTCTCTTCTATATTCACATTCAACGCCATTTTGTATTCCAGCGGCTGGCAGACATATGATCAATTTATATGGACAAACATTAGTATGAAAGTTTAGTTGTTTTTTTTTAAATTTCCTAACTAGTAAGGAAAGTATTACGATCGGGTCAAATTTCTGACAAGCTGGTTTCGTCGGATCTATACGTTTCAAAGCCCTCTGAGTTGGTTGCTCCATGCGCAATAAACGAAAAACATAATTTTCTCTAGACTGTAGCGCTAAAACGGCTCTAATGATTTTGATGAAGCTTTCCTATAGTTTTCTAATTAATGTCCTTTCAATTTTTGTACTTGTATAAGATTCTCGAGAAAATACAGGAATAAAAGTTATAAAGAAAAGAAAAATTTGTTGGTGCCTAACTCACTAAGTATGTATTCTGCGGTAAAATTTATATGGAAACTTTTAAAAGGGTAATTAAATTATCTACAATACAAAAAAAATCATCGGAATCGAATCAGTATTAGCGATAATACAGCGTATTTTATTTTTCTACTCATGTTTTAATTTATTAACTTCCTATAATTTTTCAGGAAAATAAATCTAATTAACTTTACTTTTTTTGTTTCTTAATGGGCATATTTAAATATGTATAAAAGCTTTCCTGAAATAGGTAGGGAAGTCGTTTGAGTGGACACACCAGATTTTTAAAATTTATTTTTGACATTTTCTATTTCTTCACGTCCTCTATTTAGATTTTTCTATCCCTCTTTGGTAAAATTAGCTTTATTATACTTATTTTACCATTACTTATTTATGCTTTATTTATTAAAAACATCATTATTATACGACGACGAACATCACCTCTGTTGTAGATTGCTGTACAAATCTAATAAACATTATCTATTCAAGTCTTCATGTTAAATGCTATAGTTTATTCTTCACTGTAGTCAATTAATACCAACCAGAATCGATTGAGGCA
Source organism: Nezara viridula (assembly GCA_928085145.1). Classification (NCBI taxonomy): domain Eukaryota; kingdom Metazoa; phylum Arthropoda; class Insecta; order Hemiptera; family Pentatomidae; genus Nezara; species Nezara viridula. Next base: position 145,854,291 of record OV725080.1, on the reverse strand, counting down.
AAGTGATGGACTTCTGTGTTTCACGGTTCTCTCGAGTCGAAGTTCGGAGAATAGGTGCATCTGTTGATTTAAAATGAGTTAGATAAACTGTAAGTGTTTACAGTCATAGTTTTCGCGTTTTAAGTCAAATAGATTTAGAATACTTTTGGTTTCTCAATTGTAACTGGCAAGTGTGCTATTTTTATATATATATATATATATATATATATATATATATATATATATATATATATATATATATATATCTTTACAACTTTTCCTTAATCGACCTTTGAGTATTAAATTTAAACTTAGCTATTTATTGGGAATAAGGTCATTTAATTATTATTTAATAAACTATTGAATGTTCATTTCTTCTGTTTATTGACGTTTCGATCCCGGTATTTTCTTTTTATTAGTCAACCATGGGATCCTCTTCAAAGCTAGAACTACAAATAACTCAATCGGTACACAATATTACTTCTATATGTCTTTAATAACAATTATTTAAAAATGTTTAACCTACTTTTAAAAAATAGAGCTTCCATCAGGCCAGGGACACACTGACAGTCTCAGCACCGTCCACTAGCACATATATTAAGCTACTTATGGAGGATTATACTATAATATACAATTATTATGGAGGAATAAATGTAAACAATATCTCATTGTGTCGAAAATAGCGATTATTAAATAATAATTAAATGACCTTATTCCCAATAAATGGTTAAGTTTAAATACACACACATATATATATATATATATATATATATATATATATATATATATATATATATATAATCACACCTGCTAGGAGTGCCAACAACTAGCGAGTGTGTTGTATTAGTGAAGAGTGAGGAATAAGTCGTTGGTAGGCGTGAGGGATGGGAGTGCCCCGCGATCTCTTTTCCTATATCCTGATTTAATATTTATTGTTAGTGGAGGGGATCCCTCATCCAGCTTCTCTTGAGGCTCCTACGGGTGCCAAGGGGCATGTTGGTTGTGGCCATGCCTTGAATTAGTATGTCCGTATAAGTTATTGTAAATTATTTTATATTGTGTTCGTATGTGGTCGTTAACTGTTGGCATCTGTAAGTCTTTATGTAATCTAATGTTAGTAACGTATCAGGGAGCCTTCATAGTCCTGAAAGTTTTTGATTGAAAAGTCTGTAGTTTACATATGTGAGTCTTTTTAGCTGTCCCGAATATCTGTGAGGCATAGGTCCACATAGGCTTAAGTAAATAAGTGTATATATTTAATTTTTGACGTAAGCTTTAATTTCGAATTTCTTGAAAGGAGTGAATATAGCAGTCGTAGTCATGTGGATCCCTTGTCATTCTTCTATCTAATGTCAGTCCAAGATATTGAACTTTGTTGAGATAATTAGGAGGGCAAGTTTCTCGTCGAAGAGTAAAAGTAATATGTTGTGATTTGTCTTGGTTGAGTCGAACTTTACACAGGTTGCACCAGTCATGAAATTTAGTCAGGTGGTATTCATCTGTGAAGCGTGTTCTGGGTTTTGATGCCTTGTTAAGATTGTTGTATCGTCTGCGTGTGTGGCGATCAGAGTTTCGTAACTGTATGAAATATCTTGTGAGTAAATGATATATAGCAGCGGAGCGAGTACTCCTGCTAAGGCTGGTTTAATAGAAGAAAGTTCTATGGCTTGGCAGACTGAGAAAAATCTATCAGAAAGATAAGATTGGGGGTAACATAGTAGGTTGAAGGGAGTATCTTCTTAAGTTTGAAAAGAAGCCCCTAGTGCCAGACTCTGTCGAAAGCTTGAACAAGATCTAGAAATACTCCTGTAGCATAAAAATTATGCTCTTGTGCCGTTGCAATGTAGTCCGTTGCTCGGTGTAATTGACAAATGGTTAAATGGTGTCTTCGTAATCCAAATTGTTGTTCAGGTATTATTATTTCGTTAGTCGGTATGTCAAGAAGTCACCTGTAGAACATATTGAGAGCTTGTATAAATATAAGGTCCGTATGATGAAGGAAAGTCGGTGTTCTTGTTTGTTTTGTGAATCATTGTAAATAATGAATATTTCCCTTATAAGAGAAATGTAGCCGTTCTGAGTATTGCATTATATATTAATATTAAGTGCAATAGAGCTTTCCTTGGCATTTTCTGGAGCACTCGAGCATTTATGAGGTCATGGCGTTATGAAATTTAACTTGATGACGTTTTGCAATAAACCGACGTTATCAAAGATATACGATAGCATATTAGCAGATCCTCATTTAGCGTTCAAATCTTTTTTGAAAATTATGTTAAAGCCAATTATCTGAATTAACATATAATTTAAATTTAAGTAGTTACATTAACAATTTCTATAGAGAAATCTTGAACTATCATGATTAGTTCCAATGGAGGAGAGCAATCGGATAAAGTCGGGTGCTCTCGGTTGTTTTCGATTTTTCTTTTTTCGGCCCTGAATTCGGCCTACATTTCTCCTTTAATCGATTATTAAACTCATCCAGTGTATATTTAATCATTTTTAATTAGTAGACCAGTTCATTTAATATAACACCTAGTTAATATTAAAGACCACTTAACTTTAAGTTAATACAGCGAGTTTTATCATAATCATAAAGTGCTACCGGTAGGTAGTTTCTCAACGAGCATTTTCATGTGATTATATTCCTGTGCACACATCTACTAGATGTCTTTTTTATTTTAATACATACATACATATGTGGCGCGACATCCCGTTAAGGTGCTATTTCGCTGGCGCGGTCCACGACCGCGACTGCTCGCGGTTGACCACTGCTTTAGTGGAATAGAAAGGAACCTATTTCGCTGGCGCTGCTCGGCAGTTTAGGTATGACGTCATATCTAAGCTGCTCGTATCTGACTCCTCTTGAAGCAGTGGAGCTGTTGGCGGTTCGGCGGTTGTAGGTTATGTTATCATATCAGAACATTGTTTTGATGATAACAGTCCCGTCGATACTTTTTATTTCCTATGTTTCTTTCAAGTCTGGCAAAATTATAACAAATATTCTTTAAAACTGAAACAATGCAATAGTAAATTATTTTTTTAAGGTTGAAGTAACAAGATTATTTATTTATTTATTCCACCAACAATATTTTACAGCGAAATACATATATACCTAAATCCAAACGATATTAAATAAATTAAAGAATCCAACAAATTTTATCGTCAGGTAAATACTAAAATCCACCCATTGAAAAAACGATTTGTATTTTTTAATTAAAGTGGTGATTTACTGATTACTATTGATAAAACTATAAAACATCCCTTGCTGAGATTTAATTACAAATATATGATATTTATTACTAACCAATTATGTATTAATTACTATTACTTTTCAAACTAATAATATGTAATATCAGAGGAACTTTGATGATGAGCATCACATCGAAATACTGATATTCCTTCTCTTTATGAACAACATTTTCTCTTCTTTTTCCAACTCAAATAAAAAAGCGGTATTCAGAGATGTTGATTATTATAGGAAGTTCATTTTTATTCTTATATTATGTCCATCTTTTTATCTTCGAAGATACAGCGAAATGTTCGAAGGTTATAGGCAGGTTATAACAACCCCAGTGAGCAGTTACCGAGACGGCCTCCGCCAGTTGGCTCTGTCTTCTGCTGCAGCTCTCCAGTTCCGTACGCCAAGCAGGGTTCTCGCATCATAGGCCACGTTGTCCAACCATCTCGTCCTCGGCCTTCCTACCCGTCTCGCGAGATGCAGCTCCTCCATCATTATTTTCTTTGGTATTTCAACGGTGCTCATTCTGGCCACATGCCCTGCTCACCTTAGTCTGGCCAGTTTAATATATGTGACTACGTCGATGTCTGTATAAAGATCCCTATTTTTTCTTTTCCTCCAGACATCACCCTCCTTTATTGGACCATAAATCCTTCTGAGGACTCCTCGCTCGAACACACTCAGCTCCATCTCATCACTTTTCGTCATCGTCCAAGCCTCTGAGTCATATGTCAAAACAGGCCTTACAAGGGTCTTTATTTTAATTCAGTTGTAAATATCCTGAATAAATAAATTTAAAAATACATAAAAATCGTTAGAGCCGTGGAAACTGATAAGGGCGAACAGCTGCTGTAGTGTCTCAGGCAAATAGCTACCTTAATTACATAATTTCAGTTTCGTATAACCTTTCGTTTTTGAGCTAGGATTTTCATATTCACTGAGATCATTTTTAGAAAGTATTTTAAAAAAATATATAAAAAAAAAACTTTCTAAAAATGATCTGAGTGAATATGAAAATCCTAGCTCAAAAACGAAAGGTTTTAGGAAACTGAAATTATGTAATTAAGGTAGCTATTTGCCTGAGATACTGCAGCAGCTTTTGCGCCACTATCAGCGTGGTAACGATCAGTACGATTATCAGTAACGATTTTTAAATTTATTTATTCAGGATATTTACAACTGAATTAAAATAAAATAAAAAAAGTAGATGTGTACATAGGAATACAAATTTAAGGTTATCATGGAACCTTAAAACGTGTATTTCCGTTGAGAAGTTCTCTATACATTACATATACCCAGACTCGGTCTGGCCTGATCGGCTAGTCGGCAATCGCCCCCCTTTTGGGTCCAGATGGGGGCTCCAAAATCATTGTTTTATATTTTTCTAGTACCCCAAAATAAATGTTTTGTAATTTCTCATCGCCGTAGAATGGCTAGAACCCCGAAGATCATTGGTTTATAATTATCTAGTACTCTGGTATATTTGGTCCCAAACTAATTGGTTTGTATTCGTTTATTTCCGTACATTTTTGGAATCCCTCCGATGAGCCCCCAATAAAAAATGTTATGTACTTTCTTATTTCCATAGAATGATTTGAGGGAGCCCTCTAAACGCTCCAAAGATTGATATTTTGTATTTATATTGTACTTTTGTACACTTGGTCCCAAAAAGAATAGTTTATTTTCGCTAATTTTGTGTACCCCTTCGATGGACCCTCAATATAAATGTTTTGTACTTTCTTAACGTCGTAGAATGGTTCTATGGTCCCTGAGAGGGCTCCGAGCATCGTTATTTGCTTTTATTTGTATGTTTTTATCTTGTACCATGGTTTGTTTAGCCGCAAACACGTTGTTTTTAAATTACATTTAAATCCCTGGAAACTACGGATCCCGAACGGAGCAAAACCGGGCCTGGCTATACATTTCATATTTAGGTGAATAAAAGTACAATAAATAAATAAAGGCAGTTTTTACCGTCAATGTAAAATATTTTGTTTATTTTATTTTTTGTAAAATGAACTTCGGAATAAAAAATGATAAGACAGGGGAATTCCTGTCATGGTTTTATCAATACAGCGCCTTTCCTAAACAGAACTAATCAAACTGCGCGGGATCAAAACCATTGATGCATCTCGTAGGAAGGTGATAACGGATGAAAGGAAAGGTTATTTAAATTTATTCAATATCTTACTTCAGAGAATAATTATTTATGTTATATCACGTTATTATTTTACTTTTATTTCCATACGTTTTTTTTTTTTTTACTTAATATGTTAGTAAACCATAAGGCCAAATAAATAATTTATTGTATTTCATTTATTAAGTGGGGCAAAGCTAGAAAAAAAAAACTCGAGTTAAATTTTGTTTATTAACAAAAAAATATTGTTTATTATAGTTGATAAGCTGTAGAAGAAAATTACTAAATTAAAATCGAATTAATTATTATGGAGGAATAAATGTAAACAATATCTTATAGTTCTGAAAATAGCCATTTTCAGTTGTTTTTATTATTCCTTTATTTTAGGCACAAATTATCTACTTTTTTAGTTTGCTCAAATAAAATTTTATTTTCTTCACACGTTTTCTTGTTTTTTTTACTTATTTATTATTGAGCACTGAAGGAAAAGATATTCTTCAAAATGGAATAGCTCAATCCAATATCTAGACTAAAAATAATTTGAAAAATAATACACATGGTGTCCCAGTAAAGGGAATTATTTAAAGATGTGATCCCCAATAAAACTGGAGGGGAGGCGATAATATCGTTACGGTCCCCACTCTCCTCCTCCTCCGAAAATGTCGAAGAATAAAAATAAAGTAAAAACCAAAACAATGAGGTGCTACATGAATGAATAAAATATGTGAACTAAAATGAATTAAGAAAATAGGAAAAATCGTCTGTAAGTAAAGGGCCCAGAAGTATTTTACCACTTCCTGTGTCCCTAATATTGAAATTTTATATTTAAAGATGTTGCAACATATCCTAAGCCTTTATGATTTATTAACGTGCACCCTTCCATTTTTACATGAAGATTTTTTCACATTTTTCGCGAAAATTTGGAGTATCAGAGACTTGAAAGTTCATGGCACTGCTTCAAACCATTCAATAAAAATACAAATACGTAATATATTCAATTGCTTTATTAACATTAAAAATGAATGTTACGAAATCCTTTTGCCAATTATTAACCTTGTATTGAACTCTTATGTAACCATCAATGGGACTCATTGAAAATGAATGAACGAGTCACAACGCTGCTCTCGAATTTATGAATAGAAATCCCCAAATAACTGAATTTTCCATATTAATTTCCTATTGGCTCGTCGATCCTCTTATCTTTCCTTTATTACACGAGTAGTTCAGATTCTTTCTTATGGATTAGATACTTATTCTTTCATAGCCATTTTTAGATGTTACGATTTCGTAATCTCTCATTCAATGACGGCAACCCATAACGATTAATTTATTTACAACGGAAGATTACGCTGATACAGTTCACTATCCAATTCACTTAGTCAGCAGATGCACCTATTTCCCGAATGCACCTCCCCCTCCCCCTCCCACGAGTGAGTTTCTGTGAAACACAGTCAATCTAATTGTGGACCTGAAGTTAACCTTCGTTTAAGTCAATTATTATTCTGAATCCTTTGGTTTCAAAATAAATGATTCATAAACCTTTTGCTCAGCGAGAATTAATATATTTATATTTACTTTAATATATTTATATTTATCAGACAACTTTCACTTACCACTCAACTAAAAAAAAAAAAAAAATTAGATTTCTACTCAGATAGTGCTAGTTAATATAAAATTATTTAAATTGTTTTCAGAAAAAGTATTTTAAATACCTAATAGATACATGCTACATGAAATGGCAATTTGCAACTAATTCTGTAAAAAATTATATATGTATTAAGGCGATATCAGACATTATTTGCATTAGAAAAACGTGGATATAGTTTTAAAATAATTAATTGAGAATAAATTATTTTGTTAAATTTATATTATTTCTCCACAATTTATATTAAAAGTGACATTTAGCCAAAAAAAAAAAAAACATGTGAAATAATCTCTATGGTATTACATAAATTGAATTTTGGTTTGTTGAAAAATATTTTAAAATTTTATTAAAGGAAAAGAATTTTTTTCCAAATAAACATTTGTCAAAATATGCTTTTTGAACCTTTTTTTCCTGTGATAAGACTTTGCAGTCCTTAACATATTTTTTTAAAATGACTAATCAATTTTATCCCCATATATATAGGTATAAAAAATTTAACATAATCGAGCCTTCAAAAAAAAAAAAAAAAAAACCTAAGCACGATTTGCAAAGAGGAGAATTCTCTTGCAAAAGATCAGGCTTTCTATTATATTTTAAAGAAATCTATTCAATTCAGCAATTTACACAGGTATATTTAAAATTCAAAATAAAATATATGTTTTGTATTTTTAAAAATACAGTTCAAAACAATTAATTTTATGTTTTACTTATTTAAATTCAAAATAAAAAAAAATTTTTGTTTTGTATTTTAAAATATTTCATTTGATATACTGGTCAGGTCTAATTTAAATATATTAACTAAAGTTTTATATTTATTAAAATTAAAGTTTTTAAATTTTATAAACGTACCACTGTTTTCATTTTAGAGGCACAACAAAAAAAAATTTTTTTGTATGAACACAGGACTCTGATATCTCCAACCCCGCCTAGTTTTATATATTATATGGGTCATTTAAAAATTTCGGTCACATTTGGGAATCATTTAAAAAAAAAATAGAAATTTAGCTTGTTTCTCGACTCCTTAGCAGTCTTTATAGTTATTTGAGGAACTTACTTAGTTTAGCATACATAATCAACATAGCCATACATAAGTCATTTGGAAAAAAAATATAAAATATATAGTTTTTCTCTTAGTGTGTGGGTTCTATTAATGCCAGTTCATAATAATTTAATTTTATACATTGTATGTATAAAATTATATCATATCAAATTATATTTAACCATTTCTTATTACTACTAACCTCAAACAATGTTAAAGTTCATAAACTCATTAACAAATTTAAACCATCTCGAACTATATGATTATAAGACTTACCTTATACTTGATAAGTTAGTGTTCTCTGTGTTTTTATAAAACTGACTTTGGTACCCTCTCTCTATCTTTTTCCTCTCCAATATATTAACTTCTCTGAATTTTTTTTTTTTTTGCTACAGATGGTTATGATATTTTCAGCTTTAATATTTGAATTTATATTATTATTATTTTGAATTTATATTATATAAATATTATTTGAAAATAATAATATTAGTTTTGAAGAGAAGTTAGTTGGGGTGTTCGGTCAAAGAAAGGAAAAAGTCAAAATAAATAAATTATATTTATTTTTATATCCTTCGTGCTGACATTTTGGCCTGTTTCGAATTATATATCAAACCATTATTTTATATGTCGTTTTTCTTCTTCTCCTATCGTGTCACCCTGTTGTTTCCATCAGTGTAAAAGAGCGTTTAATCAGGATTGCCATTGTTTTCAGTTTTTTGCCAGGTTCCTGGCTTGACAGAGATCTTTTCCTCTCCTTTTGCACGAACGGTCGATATATTTCGACCATAGAACATCCTTGGTTGTCCTCGAGACCTTTATACCATCAGGGGCATAATCCATAGTTTTCAGTGGATCCCTATGTTCTTCCATCCCGATGACATGGCCTAAGCAATACAGCTGATGTGCCTCTAGGACCTCCCTCACCGAGACAACTCCCAGTTTCTTCCTGATCCTCTCATTGCAAATGCTGTCTCTTGTTTTCCCTGTGATTCTTCGGAAAACATTATCTGCAGCTGTCACTCTGCTTTCCTGTTCATCTGTAAGTATCTAGCTTTCAGCTCCATAGAGGAGTACAGGCAGGTACATTGACTTGAAGATGAGTAGTTTTACGTTTTTTCCACTATTAAAAATAAATAAATAATATTTATTTTTATATCCTTCTTGCCAATGTTTCGTTCTAAGTTTCATTTTATATATCAAACTGTTATTTTATATTTCATTTTTTATTGCTTTGTTAATTTCTTGTTATAAATTTGTAACAAAATAACTAAGAGACAGAACATAAATGTTTATAAAAGATTTGTTACCATTACTTTGTACTTTTTTATTAAACCTCATATAATTGTAATATTGTAAATATTTATCCACTCTTTTATTATTATTTTTTTTTCATTAATACAATGGCATGACAACAAAAGTTATTTGTCGCTCATTTATAATTCCATAGCTTATTGTTTATAGCAACTATTTTGCAGTATTAGGACCCTATTGCTCATATTATGTCTTTAATATATCTGTACAGTTATGTAAATACTTCTTTTATCCCTTATTTTTTAAGTGTTTTTTTTTTTTATTATAATATGCATTTTGGCCAGATGTAATGTTAATTTTATGTACAATATTGTTATTCTCAAGGGACTTTGTCCCAGAATAAAGTTGATTGTTATATTCTATTCTATATTTGTCAATTATTTTTGTTATCATAAAATATCCCTAAAATTTGAAGTGAACTCTTCTCTAAGGAAAGCCAAGTCAACACTGAATTATTTTATAATTATATTTGTTTTACATAGATATTTTATAATAACTAACAAATTTACTAGTCTTGTGATATATTATTAGATGATTCAAAGATGATAAATGGTCTGAAGATGAGATATTAAAGAGTATTCTCAAACATCATGAGCAAATTAATAAAAGAAATTTTCGGGAGAAAGACTGTTTTTAGATTTTCATATACCTATTATTTTTTATTTTTAGCTGTTCTTGTTGGGTGTTATTATCTAATAAAGCCCTATTGCCAGATATATATTAATAATTTTTAATTTATATTATATTAACACTATAAATATGTTTAAATTAACTTTTTGTAAAATTAGTATTCATAAATATGCAATGATCATGAAATATATTATGAATTTCCATTGTTAGTGGTAGAATCTTTATTATTTCTTAGGTTATTCAAATTGTCTACAATACAAAATATATTAAAATACATTGCTCTTTTATTTTGAAAGATTTTATATAATTTAAATATATATATATCATAAAATAAGTAATAATAATTCAATTTGATTTAAATTGTTTTAATTCAAAGCTAACTTCTGTCATTTCAAGGTGGAAAAATCGTTATTAATTTGATTTGTTCGCTTGATCAAGAAGATTTTAATTTGAATCTTGTTTCCAATAATAAAGAAGATTTGGTTTTTTCTATCAACACACCATTGGTTTGCGATTTTCATGTGATCAATTGTTTGGTATTATTATTTCTATATTAAAAGTTATTCTGTAGTAAATGTACTGCATTTAGTTGCTATATTTAGACTAAGTTGTATTTTGATTTTTTTTTTTAGTTACATGCTCCAGAGAAAAATATTGCTTATGATCTCTATCCATTGAATAAAATGATTGATAATTATGAATGGAAGTTAAGTAATGGAAAAAGACTACTTTTGAATGTTTGTGGACCTTTGAATTATATTCCACAGGTAGCTTGTGCAGGTAACAAAATACATTTGTAACAAAATTTTAACTTATATCAATAATCTAATTAGTTTAATTAAGGATGTAGTATCATAAGCCCCTCTTCCTTAAAATGTTTTTATCTCTTCCTTATCAATTCAACAGTGTTTGTAAAAATTTCATTGTGATAATTCAAATAGAATGGTTTTTGTAATCTGTTCTTATAGACCCTTCTTAGGATTATTGCAAACTCTTGTATCCTGGCTTTATTTTGTTGTGTATACTTCTCATCCTAAGCATTGTGTGTTTTTATTTTATGGCAATATTGTGATTGGTCGATCAGTGTTACAATCAATAAAATAAGCCAATGAAAAAATTGATTGCAAGGAGAATTGGAAACGAAACATACACAAAAGGACAAGAAATCCATTTAATAATTATTGTATTGTAAGAAATACAAAACATATTAAAATAATTAATTTTACCCTATCAATAAAGCAACTGTATCAGAGAAATTTTGAGTGAAATGAAATTCAAATATCACAGTATAAAACCGCTTAAAAAATGAATTTAATTTTTTTAGAGGTTGAAACGGCAGTGGCCTCAAGATATTTAGTAAAGACGTCACTTGAGTAATGGCAATGGCCAGCTTCTCATGAGTGTTTGTGGCTTTAGTGTGCTCTCTCTCAGTCTCCACCGGACTGGTAATGCCAGCGGCATGATTGAGAGAGAAGCATTAGGATCTCTTAGTATCTCGCTTTTACCTTCACACGTGGGGAAAAGGGCTGGACTCTGAGATCTCTTGATTGATTGTAAATATTGTAATTAAGTATGAATGTTTTTCTTGTTAATCTCTTCTTTTTTTTTTTATCTATTTATTTCTTTTGCTTCAAGCTATTAAAAAAAAAAAAAAATTAAGAATCAAAATTGTAGATAAGAATATTTAAAAAAATATATATATTTTGGCAAAGACTTTCTCAGTTAAAAATCTTTGAACAAATAATAAATATTTTATGCATCAGCTTATAGAACCAAAAAACCCTAGCAGCATTCTACTTGCTTCCACAGACAACTCTTTTTCAAAAAATTTGTAGTCATATTTCAGATTAGTTAGCACGTGGATGGAGTAAGGTGGTGATCGTGATCTGTTCTCAGTGGCTAGAAGGAGCCTAAACAAATATTATGTACGATTCTTGAGATTTATTTTCCATTTAAAGGTATCTCAAAAATACTGCGATTTCATTCTTAGTAAGGATGTAGTCCTGTGTTTGGGGTCTTGACTTAATATTCTGTCTGTTAGATACTTTTTTAAGCTCAAGATTGACAAGGAGGAATGCAGCTTTTTGCTGATTTCATTAACAGATCAAATTCAATTGTGCTTTTGCTTGCTGTAGGTTTTTTTCTCTGTAATTGTTTCAAATTTATATTAAACGGATGAGAGGAATCGTTCTGAAGCTTGTTGAAAGAGACACTAGCAGAGTTGAATAAATCACATTTCTTTTGAAAATATATGAGCTGTCTAATATTAAAACAAGATAACTCAATTTTAATTTTTTTTAATATTCAGTTTCAGTCGGATTTCATTTTAATATATCTATTTTTATTATCAATGTCATATGCTAATTATAAAAGATAAGAAAATGGAATAAATTTGTGTTGCTTATATTTTTTTCTTGAAAAAATTTCAATTGTTAATAATATATTATTAAGCTAAAACTGGAATTTATTTCTGTATAAATATCTACCTTATGCATGTCATTTTTAGATGGTCTAAGGAATTTTGGATGTATTATAGATGCAAATAATCAGACTGAAGCTACAGTAACATTTGCTAATGTTACTGTCATTGGACCAGGCCACATAGCTATGGTTTACAACAGTAAAAGTATTATTATTATTATTTTTTTTTTTTTATAGATCAAAATTATTTAGATATGAGTTTATAAATACATGGTTTATTTGCTACCAGGTATTATTTGTTAATCCCTTTTTATTTTCAGATCTTGGTAAAAGTGATATCTTTATTAATATCTCTTTCAAATGTTCAAAACATGTTAGTGTCACTCCAACTGTATCTAGAAATGATGTTAGTAGATTTAACATTGATTGGAATACATATGCTGCATGCCCATTAAAGGTATTGCTGTTATTTCTTTTAAACTTTTTTAAAAATAAGATTACTCTTATCCTTTCGTAAAGTTATTGGTAGTGGTCGAGGTATAGTTTACCATAGAATGAATTGTAGAAGTTGGTTGGGAAGTGCAGTGATAGATGAATTAACAAATAAATAAGTAATCTTACTGAGGACATGATTGCCGAGTACGTTGGGGTGAGGGTCCACAGAGAGTACCAGGTTCAGAATATTTTTGGTTTGTTTACCACCTTGGTCAGTTAATAGTTATTTCTCAGCAACATCAAGAAATGATTCTTGACACTAATACTCTGATTGGTACACAGCAGCAACCTATATGTAGCGATTAGAATTGGCAAAAAGGGTGACAAAGCCCACTTACTGTGACTAATCCCCTCACTAATACCATTACCTTTACCAATTAGTAATCTTATTTTATTGTGTAATATTGTTTAAGACAATTCATCAGAACCTATATAAAAATCAAGATAACAACCAGTAAGAAGTAATAACCGTATAACTAGAAAATAAGAACAAAAAATCTAAAAAGGGATTTGTAGTAATTAAGATGAGACTGATTCCTGCAGATTAAGTGGATTAACGGAATGATTGAATAGGCTGTTTGCTTAAAAAATGAACCATAACTACTTAATTGAATTTACTGTTTGATTAAATATAAATATATCAATTAAGTTAAAATATTATTAGATCCTAACCATGATTTTAAGATAGCAATTTACAAATTTTAAAGATATTAATTAAAATCCCAAGATTCAGATAAAATATTAAAGTAATAATAATCTAATTATGAACAATATTAAAATAAATATTTTAATCAAATTTAATTATTAATACCAATGATAAATATGTGGTTCTGTTGCGAAAATGAAATTTGTCACAGGAGATTTTATATCATTGGTTTTTTTTCACAGATTATTTTGATTTAGCAATAAAACCTATGATAAAGCATTTTATTTATTTTACTTTTTTTAGCTACCTATAAAAGTTATGAGAGATATCAATGTTGTTTAAACATTTTTGAAAGCTGTTTTTAAAATATTGATATTTATTAAATTTTGGCTTTTTATTATTATTTTTAAATCACATTCCAATGCCAAACGAAGAAGAAACAGAACTAACATTCTCGTTTATCATAATGAAAATTTCTTGAACCAGTTCGAGGAAACCATTCAACTCATAATGAATTGATTGACATAATGACATAATGAATCAGCCCGGAACAGTCTTTATCTTCTGAGTTACCTTGAATTCCACCCCTGGAACGGTTCCTACAGGAACGGTGATTCTCCTTCCGAGGGGCTTTTGAAATTTTGGTCCACTGGAATGTGAATGCTTTTATAAAATAGTTTTATTGCAGAATTATATTTAAATAAATGAAGATTAAAAAAAAAACGAATCTGTAATAGAATGAATTAAAAAACTAAAATGTTAAAATCTGTAATAAATAAATTCAAAAATTAGAATTTAAAAATAGCAATTTTTACTTCAATACCTGATAGTTGAGTCAGTCAGATGTTCCTCTGTAATCAATATGCTAGTTTTTGAAAAGATTCGTTGGCATAGAACTGAAGTGGCAACGATACTCAACATTTCTTTGGCAAAAAATTAGGGACCAAACCACCATTTAATAGATTCCTCATTATCGTATAGAATATCCTTATCTAAGTACTTTTTTTTGGGGAGGGGAGACCTTCCCTTCCTCGCCATTAGGCTATACGGGGTTTTCCCGGGTCAAGGAGTATGGGCGGGGATTTAAAAGACTCCCTCGGCACCGGGACGTGAACTCGTGACTATTTTTATATCATTTGATTGATTTATCAGGTTGCCGGGCAACGGCGGTGCTGTGCACACGCGTTAGCCCATTCGGCCACCCCTCCCACCATTTTATCTAAGTACCTGTTTAATTCAATCATTGCCTTTAATTCAGGTGTCCCTTGCAGACAATCTTGTTCTTGGGCTCTCATCAATGTTCCTAAAATCTCCAGTTCATTTGTTTTTTCTTAATTTTTCTGTACTTCTCTCTGTTAATCTTCATTTTCCTCTGCCTCAATGATTTTTCTGTTGTTTTAAATAGTTTTAGTATTACACATATTTGCTTCATTGCTCTCTATCTCGTTTCAGGTCTTATTTGGAACGAGAACTGGAACGAATTCCAGTGGTGGTATGTTCTGTTCCAACCTGCAGTCGGAATTGCCCAACTAGGGATGGGCAATAATACAATTTTTTTTGTTTATGCTTTTAAAATATTTCCATGCATTGTCCTATTATCCATTACAGTTTATCCCATATACTATCTTCTTTCGAATGTATTATCTTATCTTACTATCACATACTTCACAATTTTTTATTCATATCTAATTATTTCATTATTTTTTATGTTATTTATATATTACTGCTTGATTTATCATTAACATTTTATATGGTTGTTATATTATTTTTTGATTATGGACCCTGATGGAGACCCAATACTTAAGCCAAAATATCAGCACTCAATAAACCAAGATTTGTGTTATTTCATCTATAACCTAACCTTCCTAACCAACTTTTCCAAAAATAAAACTCCAAATTTTTTTTTACTATAACATTTGTTTCACATTATTGGATGTCTATTTTATTAACATTATATAAATTGGCAAAGTCAAAACAATTCAGTCCCTTTTTCTCCTCTGGTATTCAACCTATTTTCTTTTTTGTTTTGTAGTAATTGATGAGCTTTAGTGTTATCAATAAAAGAAATTGAAATTTGGAGACAATGTATATATATACAAATGTAAATGTTAGTTGATTCAAAGTCGCTAATCTCCAAAAGTTCTTTTCTGATTGCATTGAAATTTTGATACAATGTTGCAATAAAATTCAGGAGTTTATTTTTATAAATATTTCATTACTATCCGGCCATTCGTTTAGAAATGACAGTGAAAAATGTGAGTGCTGTAGATAATAGTACCAAAATGGCCGTAAAAATTTCAATAAGACTTGGTTAAGGTCTTCTCCTTGAAGCCCTTTTAATTTATGTGTACTTCCCTTAAAAAAGGCTGGAAAAAAAAGTATCGATGAATTTAAAATTTTATTCATGAATAACTCAAAAATATACATTTTTTTATATATATTAAGCCTATAAATATTTTAAAGCCTCCTAAATTCCCAAGTGAAAAAACAAAGTGAAAATTCCAATAAACAAAGTGAAAAAAATAGAGAAAAATCATCAAAAACGATAAGAATCAAGTCCAATAAGATAATTCATTGAATTTTGTTTTTCCCTCAGTTTATATTTTTTAGGAAAGCTCTATTGTGACTAATTTATGTTTGAAGTATAACTGTAATATAAGTACAAATTCGAAATTTGTACTAACTAAAGGAGCAAAGTGGTTTCAAGTATTTTTTTAAGGGAAAACAAAATTGAGATTGGTATTTCACATCTGGAAAAACTCTGAAATATGAATTATCATAGCAATTGAAAAATAAATGTTTGCCGAGTTAGCAAAGTAATAATTTGATGTTAATGGTTTCAGAATTTATTACAGCCAACTCTATTTTTATTTTTTAGTATTCTGCTGGAAAGAACTGTGAAGTTGAAAATTTATATAACCAGAGTAAAGTTAACCTTATGCCCCTTCATAAAAAGAAATTAGATTATTTTATTGTGAATGAAAAAGAATCATTTAGAATTAACGTTTGTGGTGGATTAACACAACGTTGCTCAAGGGTAATACTTAATTTTTTTTTTTATTTAACTTAATAATATTTCAGAATGATTAAGATCATTTCTTTAAACTGGTGCTTGTTTCAGAATCCTAATGCTGCAGTGTGTTTCAAAAATTCCAATGGAACAGAGTTAGCAATAGGTGATACTGGTGCTTTGGAACCAAATTTTATAGACGGTCAGTTTATATTTAATCTTGAAGGTGAACCTTGCCATGATAATGCTACCAAAAGTAGAATTAAAATAATAATGGCATGTGAATTCTCAAGTAATAATACATCAATTTATTCTCCTGAACTATTTCCTAATGCAAAGGTATTTATTAATTTAATTATATATATATATATATATATATATATATATATATATATTATATATATATATATATATATATATATATATATATATATAAATATATTATGATTATTTGAATTTGTGTTTGTAACAGTACAGTACAGAAACTTGTTTGGCTTGCTTTAATAAGCAGCTACTAATGTATCTTTCCACCAAATTAGTGAATTTATAGATAATTAAACAAAACCCATTTTTGTTTTTCATGTGTATGGATGAGATATATAGTCGGTTTATTGCAAAAAGTTACTAAGTGCATTTTTATACATAGGTTAACTTTCAAATATATTTTTATGAATTTCAACTTTATTTAACGCTAACTTAAAAACACTGTTGGTGCATGAAAATGACAAAAAAAACCTTTTGTATATCAAATATATTTACAACAAGCCCACAATTTTCTGATTTCCTATAGGGATAATTCTTAATTATTTAAGGTTACGAAATGTCACTTAATAACTTTTTGCAATTAACTGATAGTATATAATTTCTGTGTATGAAATAATAAAAAAAAAAAATATATATGTAGAAATAGAAATAGAAAAATCATCTTTATTCTGGGACTAGGTCCCTTTAGTATAACAGTATTGTTATATGTATATATATTTATTTATTAATTTATTTTTTTTATTTTTACAGAATATGTGAACTCACTTATAATATCTAATGATTTATATATATATATATATATATATATACATATACATATACATATAAATCATTAGATATTATAAGTGAGTTCACATATTCTGTAAAAATAAAAAAAATAAATTTGACAGTAAGAATTTTTACTTTTTTCTATTATTTGTGATTGAATAAATGATAAAATAAATTTCTTCTGAGAAGTCCTTTAAGAATAATAACAAATACTCATACAATATGCAGATTAATTCGGTAAGATTGTTTAAAAAATATTACTAAGCAGTTACCTGTTAGTAATAACTATTTGTACAGAAATAAATATTGCTAACATCGATGCAGTGGCTAGGTCATAAAGTTGATGAATGAATATGTGTTATTTAAAGGAACACAAGGTTGAGGTATAGAGACTGGTAAAGAATTAAAAAAAGGAAGTTACAGTTTTATAATAGGGGTATAATATGAATAGGTTGAGATATTGTGTTTAGAGATCAAATGGAAGAATATATAGAGTAAAGGAGTTCTAATATGAGGAGGTTTTCGGTTCTAAAGGTATTTACAAACCAGATTACAAAATGTTGGTTACTTATTGATGGATGTAGTTTCTGAGAAACAGATTCTTGATTATTTCATATATTTGGCATTTTAATTAGCTAAATTACAACCTAATCAACTAGATGAGGGAAATTATAGAATTTATACAAATAATAACATAACAACTAAATAATAATATTCAACCTGATGAAATTTCACCAGATTGCTCTCAATCACTCGTTGATGAGTTTGCTGTACACATTTACCAATATTTACGGTAAACTCATAGTTGCTTTTCATTTAAAATGGGAAACAAGGATACAAGCCGCGGCCAAAAAATGTCTTTGCCACTTGATGTTACCCTATGTCCTGTTTGTGAACAGGATACATCCCGACAACAATAACACTGATATCATTTCATATCCATGTTTATAAGTACCTTGAGGACTTGGAAAATAAAAACACCCAGAACATATTATTAACAGAAAATAGTATAAAGCCACTTCAACTGGTTATTCCAAAACTGATATTTTTTTCATCCTTTTTTTTTTTAAATAATTAATCTATTCCTGAAATTACACTAATTGTTTTGTATGACTTCTAGGAAAATGAATGCATGTATTATTTTTATTGGAAAACACCTCTGGTATGTGGATCATCCGTGTCTTCTAAATGTACCTATTCAAATGAAGTAGTTAAATATGATCTATCCTCTTTGATAAATTTAAGGGAAAATTACATTATAAATTACAATGATTCAGAAATTGAACTAAATATATGCCATTCACTGATACCTGGTCATAGAATGCATTGCCATGAATGGTCAGGAGCATGTCTTAAAAATCATTCAATTAAATCAATTCTGTCAGCTGCTTATGATAATCATGAAAAGTACGTTTTTCTCTTAATTCAATTTAATTATTTAAAACATGTACTCTATTTATATATTATATAATGTATAAATATTTTTTTTAGCAATGAAAATCTAGGAATGGTTAGTGAACAAGATGACTTTGATTTAATCGACAATAAGATCCGTTTGTACTACAAGAATGGTGGAGTTTGCAGATCAAGCGAAGTGGAAACTGTATATTCCACAACTATTGATTTCATCTGTGATAAAACTGCCTCTGTAAGTTCCATTCTTAATTTAATTAATTTACTAAACTTTATTTAACACCACAGATAAGAAGTTCAAAGATTTTAATTTCAAATGGTATTAAGAAATACAAATTCTACTTCTTTTTAATGAACTTTTTATCCAATGTACAATATTGCAAATGGCAATTACTTGACTAAAATATTTTTTTAGTTATTGCTTCCTATTCAACAGAAAATGTAAAAAAACTTTTTAAAAACAATACAAATTTCAAATGCCCAAATTAATTTTTCTGTTGCAATTGAGTTCTACTTTCACTTATTTAAGTGATAAGCAAAAAAATTTGTTTTACACTCTATATATCATCTTCAAGCTATAAAAAAAAAAAAAAAAAAATGAAATAACCATTGTACAATGGGCAAAAAAGTGTTCGTGCCACTTTCGCACGAAATTTAAATTTTAAATTCGCAGTGCCAAAATTTAAAATCTTATATAACTTTTATAAAATTAATATTTCAATAATTTGTACACAAAAAAAGTATTCGTTTACTAGAGAAAGTATTAATAATACAATAATTTCTGTTATCAAAAGAGCAGTGTTTTAACGTTCTATTAATAATCCTTTACTTCAGAGAACTAAACAATTAAACAATAAAACTGCACAAGAAATTGCTTGTTCAGTTCCTTACGAAGAAATATTTCTTTGCAATGGATCATTTGTTCAAAGAATTGAATTCTCATATGAAAGATGACATTGTAACACATTTTCAACTGGGTTTTGAATACGGAGTATTGGGAAATGTTCGGATTATCTCATACGATAGTGCATTACATTATAAAAAAAATTGAAAATGGATCAGTGGACAATAAACCCCATCCAGAGAGAAAACGCTTGTTGACAGTGTGAGAATCTTGTGAAATTGTACGTATAGTGGCAAAAAAATACCAAATTGAGTGCTCGAGAGGTTTTGGCTCACACCACCTCAGCTTATGAGAAATTTTTAACACCTCAAACCGTGAGAAATTGGCTACATGAAGCTCTATAGAGGTAGAGTGGTAAGAAACAATTTTTTATAAACGGAAAAAACAGAAAAAAAAAGACTGGAGTTTGCCCGAGAACATGTAAATAAACCCTACATGTTTTGGGAAAATATCTTGTTTTCATCTGAAAACATAATATATTTGGGTCTGATGGAATAAAATATGTTTGGAAAAAAAAAGGAAAGGCATTTGATCCCCAAAATCTGCAACCCTCAGTGAAGCACGAAGAGTGCAGTGTCGTAGTTTGGAGCTGCATGGGTGCCAAAGGAATTGATGACCAAGCCTTTTTTGTTGATGGAATTATAAATGCTAACAAATATGTGAATGTGTTGCGATGCAATTTAAATAAAATTATGCAAAAGTTAGGAATGGAGGACAAATACATGTTTCAGCAGGACAACAATCCCAATTACACGGCCAATAAAACCAAATAATTGCTGCTATATAATGTTTGCAAAACACCTCCACAATCACCGGATCTCAATCCAATTGAAAATTTATGGGCGCTGCTGGAATTGAAAATCCGAAAATATTTTTGTTCCTCTCAGAATGATTTAATAAACAGTCTTAAAAAGACTGGGAAGAAATTGGACCAGAGGAGACCAAGAGGCTCGTGGAATTGATGCCAAAAAGACTCATTGATGTGATAACTGCGAAAGGGTACCCTAAAAATACAAAATAAATTGAGACTGATTTATTATATTTTCTTTGGGTTAATCGAAGGTACGAATATTTTTTTTATGCTTCGTATTTGAATATTTTGATATTTTTCATACGATATGAGTTATAAAATTTTACTTTTTTGTACAATTAATGCAAAATGAAATTTCTAATTGTTATTTATAGTTGCTTCATGTTGAAAACGTAAATAATAACATTTTTTTCTAAGAAATATGGTGTACGAATACTTTTCTTGACCACTGTAAATTAAGACTTATCATAAAACACAATCTGCTAGCAGTACAACTGAAATCAGAACCCATTATAAAAAAATATATCTTTATTTTTGTGAAATAAGAATGTTTTTGAAGCTCAGTGGCTCTACTTTAAAAATATCCTGATGAATTATCTGGCATATAGAAGGAAATCAGAACAGTTATAGAAACAATATTGAAAATCAATCAGACCGACATCTGTGGCTGGAATAAACACTCATTGCTTGTTTCTTGATTCTTGTCTCATATGTTCTTAGTTTATGGTGTTGTTTGCGCACCAACTGTCTGATAGGTCTTATATGATCAAGTATTCATTCATTTATGGATGCAGTTGTTCCAGAAAGCCTATGTCAAACTATGGTACCTTCCTTGAGTAATAATGTTTTAATGAGCTGTTCATTTTTTTTATTCACTTTTCATGTTTATTTTTATCTTGCCAATTATTTTTGTTTTATATATTTATGTTACTAGCTAATATGATCAATTATTCTTTACCTTTGTTTTTAATGGTTAAATTTTTCCATAGGATTCTGAACCAATACTTACGAGCGTAAAAGATTGCCATTACAATGTTTCATGGACAACTTCTGCTGCCTGTCCAACTTACAAGAGCAAAGCCCCTTGTTCAATTAACATTTCTAATAAGACGTATGCGTGCTTCTTACTTTTAGTTTTTGATATATTTATATGCCTATTTTAAAACATAATTTATTTATTTTTATTCATTCTTTTAGGTTTGATCTTTCAAATTTTATGGATAAAACTTTTCCAGTTCAAATAGAAAACTCAAAAGAACCTCTCAGTTATGAAATAACTATTGGAATATGCAGACCTGTTGATACTATAGGATGTTCAGGAAATTCAGGTAGATTTTACATCTTACATTCAAATTTATATGATTAAGAAATAACTGTAAATTGATTGTATGTATATTTTTGTAAAATAATAATAATTTAGACATTTAATGCAAATTTAAAATGCTATAGATTTTAGATAGGTTAATATTGATATTATACAGCCGTAGAAGCTAATGGAAAGTTATCTATAACTCTATTCATACTCTAAATTTAACAAATTGTACTGAGAGAGAAGAATGTGTGGTAAATAGCTGTGTTGTTACAATGAACATGTGCAATTCATAATGTTTACTTTATTTTATGTAAGAAAAAGATTATTCATACATAAATACAATCAATGGTACAAGATTATCCATTTGTGGTAAGTAAAAGTTGTCTATAAACTAAAGGCACTAACTGTTTAAAAATGTTCCCGATACAATTCTCCTCAGAACAGGTGTCCAGAAAAAGCCTTGTCTGCCTTCTTAGATATTGAATAAATAGAATGGAAATAAGCTGTTTGGTAAAAATTTTGCTTAAAACAAAGGTGACACCTTTAAGAACATTTGATGTTCTTATGAAACACTTATGATGTTTAAGAACATTGACATAATCACAGAACAGATATGGTGTTAATCCTTATGATGTTCTTAAAACAGCTAAATTCAAATTTCTAATTCTTCAAGCACTTTTGAAGATACTCATTTGTCACTTGCTATCCGGCTACTTCATTGTACTATATCATATATAATCCTCAAAAACTTAGCCATTTGAAGGGAAGAACAAAATGTAAATCAATATTAAAACAAAATAAATACTTATAGATGAGAATAGTCCCCAAATACCTGAAATAATACCAACTTTTGTTTTGTTTTTTATTGGTTTCAGGTTCCTGCCTTTTTAAAGATGGAATTACTAAAAATCTTGGAAATTACAATTCAAAACTTCAGTATGTCAATGAATCTCTTAGGCTGGTCTATGAAGCTGACAATTGTAAATCTACTGTGATAGAGTTCAGTTGTGGACAATCTGAATCTTCTGGACCTTTATTGATAAAAAGAAATAATTGTACAACTAGTATCTCTTGGTCTACAAGATTGGCCTGCCCTGATGATGTTTGTACCATTCTGTATTTAATTTAAGTTTGAATTGTTTTGTAAATATTTAGTATATTTAGTGAAAACTTATTTCTATGTGCTTATCATTATCATACATCAATGCGAAGTTATAGTTAAAATGAATTTTCAGTAAAAAACTTAAATATTTAATTTAACATATATTATATTAAACTAGAAGTATTCTATATTCAATTTGGAAGGATAAAAAGTAAAAAACAAAGAATAACTTTGTTTCAGTTGTAAGAAGAAAAAAAAATGAAAGAAAAACAATTATATTTGAAAAAAAATAAGTGTTTAAGTATGCTATCGATTTGAAATACGTATACTGGTATATTATCAGTATTATAATGCAATGGTTCCCAAAAGGTGGTCTGTTACAACTCTGAGAGTGAACCATGGGAGAACCCCGTAGCGGTTAATAGTTGCCAAATAAATCAGGATTTCTAAGTCGATGTTCATTGAACTAGACAAGCTGAATATATCTAATGAATATCAGGAAGTGTTGAGTTAGGATTTCTTAAACATTTAAAATTGTAGCATGTTAAGATTATAATTTTTTTTTTAGATTGAATTTCTTGAAGTCAAATCTTTCATTGGTTAGAATAGTATAACATTAAAAAGATTAAAGGATTCAATTTTCAAATTGTTTTAATTGTATTTGGGCGTTTTTAACTTAAATTCTTAGTACACTATTTCTAACATATGTACCATAACTTGAGGCTACTTGGATTGACTGGAAAAATATTTTAAGTCTCACAGATTTTACTACACAGAAAACATGGAAATACAAAAATTAGGTCCTGATGTTTTATTACTTTTTTCGTTTGGGTCCAAGTAGTTCCAAATTACATGTTTAAATGTGGCAAATAAACTTTCATCAACAATAATCCAGGAAGATAAAGGACATTACTCGAGCTTATAATAATTTATAAACACTTTGTGATGTTGATGGTTATATGTGGACTACAGGGTTGCATGCCCAAGTTAGAGGTAGAATAGGAGGCTTCTACATATTGAGCATCACTGCTTTTGAATACCTTCTCCTATTGGTAGGAGATGACTGTGTGGTCAGGGTTCTCCTTGAAGGAATTCCCAGGAGACTGAGAGACAGACCAGACAGAGACAGATGATTAAATGAGAAAAAAGAAAATTTTATTGATGATGAAGTAATGGAAACACATACGAATGTTGTTCTGATGACTGTATCCTGGTAAACAGGATTGGACTTTCTGATTTTCATTCTGCACCTTAGCTGACAATAGGCTATAAACATTCCTTATTATAAAAAAAAAAAAAAAATCGTTTGTCTGATTGCTGATCAAATACTTTTAATTTACATCAATTGCTAAGTTGTTACAAGTCTTGGTGCATAAAATAAGTTTTAATTAAATTTCACCTTCTCCGTAACTTCTTATTATTAATAAAGATATTTAAATTATGTTATCAATAATATTTCAGTTTATATTTACCTTCAAATTGTTTTACTGTTTTAGTATGAATTAAGTGAAATGAAATGCTGTCAAGGCATTGAAGACATTTGTGAAAAGCTAAACCAAACATACATACTTGATATTAATGAAAAAGAAAAAGCATTTATAAACATATGTAAACCATTGTTGCCAAAATGGGGTATTATGTGTCCGTCTGGGTCAGTGTCTTGTTTGGCCAATAATGAATCATTAGATTCTTTTTCTTCAGAAAAGGTGAAATGTAACATTATTAATTTTATGAATTATTATTTATAGTTCATATTTTGTTTATCTAATGGAAGTTTATGTTTAGAGTCTAGGTTCTTTTATGTTACCTCCTGTATTATTAAATGACAAAACAGCAATAATAAAATACTTCGATGGTTCTGTTTGTCATAAAGATTCTGAAACAAGATATTCAACATCAATTACATTCCTCTGTGATGAGAATGCCCATATTGTAAGTTTATTTAATATTTATTAATTAATATTTTAAATTTTTATAGCCACTAACTCTTATTAATTTTATTTATTTAAAACCCTGCGCTACCCTGCTAGTCTAGTAGCTGCTCTGAATATGATTATTTGTATTAGTGGAGAGTGACTCATTGCTACAATTAAACCAGCAAGAATGATTAGAATTTGAATAGATATTACTTCCTTATCTGTTCCTTTTAACACTCACTCTAATACCTCTGAATGTTGATCTACCCTGAGAACTTTTGATACCTCTTTTCCTCTTGATCCACTATTTTGTTGATTCCTTTCTGCCTTGAATTACTTTTCAGCTTGATACTAATCAGAGTTTTGTCGATTTCACAATAGCTTTTTATATTTTTATATTTTTACTTCCACTTACCTCTATATGAAATATATAGTAAGGGAAAGTATTGTGATCGTGAAAATTTTCAAATCTCAATTCTCAACGGAAATACATGTTTTGAGGTCCCCTGAGTCGAATAACCAAGTCTAAGTATTTCTGGATCTGCCAATTTTATTATTAATATCATTTAAATATATTTTATAGAGAATGTTTTGTGTAAACATTTTTATGTAACCAAAAATTGTGTTTTTATTAAAACATGCAGTTTTTGGTTGCTATTATTTTCACTTACCTTTATATGAAATATGTAGGAAAGGAAAGTATTGCGATCGTGAAAATTTTTGAATCTCAGTTTTCAGTGGAAATATCTGTTTTGAGTTCCCCTGAGTCCAAATAACCAAGTCCGGTAAAATGATCTGAGTGTGTGTGTTCTAACAGTCCAGCTCAAAAACGAAAAGTCGTACGAAAGTGAAATTGCATATTTAAGGTTTTTATATGCTATGGATGTTACAGCAACTTTTTCGTCAAAATCAGCTAACCAGAAGTGGCACTTTATATAATGGACTAAACACATTTGTACATTTTTCTTAAAGACGGCTCTAATGATTTTGATTAAACTCAGTGTATCATTGTATAATTAAGTAATCTTTGCTATCATTTAGGTCTTTTCTCCATTGATATCATTTTACAGGGATTAAATGCCTAATATTCATGTACATCTTCCTCTAAAGTACCTTTAATATGGTTTATTTAAAAAAGTTAACTCTCTTTTATAAATAATATCTATAAAAAATGACTAAATATGAAGTTTGAAAGAATATGATAATTGGAAACTGGAGAAAAAAAGAAAAATGGTTATCCAGGTTGAAAATTAATCTCCAGAAATAATAGTCAGAAGGTATCTGTATAATATGTCGTTGGAAAGTGGAGAATTTAAAAAAAAATAATATCAAATAAATAACGTTGTAGAAGCTACCGTAGAGTGATGAAAAAAATATAAATAATAATTTCAGAAAATTAACATTATTTAATGAAAATCACATGTTTCCAAGGAAATTAAATGTAATTTTCTATCTAAATGTAAACATTAAAATTTGTTTCTAAGTTAAAAAAAAAAATTATTTAAAATCTACCGAATCAAGCCAATGTCAATGTTTATAAAAGAAGATGGAGTAATTACACTTTTATTGCCTGCCGTAGATATAATAAATAGACTTTTTGTAATTTTAATGGTCTTAATTTTTTTTTATCTATAAGCTTTAAGCTTTAGCTCTGTTTAAACTGCACTTCAAAAATTTTATAATTGCCTATCACAACCAGAAAATAATTTCTATTCAAAGCAGAGCTGTAAGTGGAAATTGTGTGTTGCACGCACCAGATTTTTGTTAATATAATGGTCTTAATAATTTTTTAGCTGTAAGCTTTAAGCTGTAGCTCCATTAAAAATTCACTTCA
The DNA here is from genome assembly GCA_928085145.1 of Nezara viridula. Taxonomy (NCBI): domain Eukaryota; kingdom Metazoa; phylum Arthropoda; class Insecta; order Hemiptera; family Pentatomidae; genus Nezara; species Nezara viridula. The sequence goes on along the minus strand of OV725080.1, from coordinate 145,827,413 downwards.
AATATTTTATAATAGCCCAACTTTGCCAGAAATTAATTTCTATTCAAAGTAGAGCAGTAAGTGAAAATTGTGTGTTGCGCGCACCAGATTTTTTAAAATTTAGTTAAGGTTTTACAGTCTGTAGAATCATAAATATTTTCAATTTTTATTATTATTAATTTTTAACTGAATATGTTTTGCAAATAGAAAGAAATGTACTTACCTATCTTACGGAAGGCTTATTTTTTCTAAAATAATTTAAATCGATTTTTTCCTAGGGTCGTCCAATGCTAATAAATATAAGTGATGATTGTCAATATGAATTCAAATGGGCTACTTCATTGATGTGCCATGAAAAGTGTTCATTACCTATTGGAAACAAGAACATCTATATTTTGGAGCAGTTCCAGAATTGGGATAAGAGAATAGTAAGTCTTTTATTTTAATTATTAATTTTAATTTATTAGTGGACTCTTACTCCAATTTTTGCATATGTTTGTAATAGTTCTCAATACATTAGGTATGGAACAACTTTAATTATATTCGTGAAGATGTAATGCATTTATTTAATAATCGAGTACTAGATAAATAAAATTGATGTGTTACCATGGAGCAAACAGTACTGGTTTTATTTTAATTTTAAATCAAATATTTATTTGTTTTTAAGAAATTTATAAAAGATTTTAAAAATTTCCTTCATATGTCAAGGCGTTGTAACTTTTCTTAACTACTCAGGAAAAAGTAGTTTTACTCATCAATAAAAATAATAAAATTTTAAGTAAATATTTAAAATGATAAACACTTTAATGCAGAGAGAGGAACCAGGAAGGCCTGGGCCATGAGGTTTTATTCTTTTAATTCCTAAATTTACTTTTAATTAAAATAAAGTATAGACAACATTATTATATTGCATACTATCTTATCATAATATGTTTGTTGTATACATTATAAAAGCAGAGGTTGGATTTTAGTGGTAAATTCAATATTTGAGGGGGGCACAGAAAAATTATTCTAGGGCACTTGATTTCTCTCTACAGTTCTGGTGGCAATACGGGAACAATAAGTTACTGACCATAGTCAAAATAGCATACTAGGTAGTTTATAAAAACAAAAAAAATATTTGGCCTGTAATATTACTCGTTTACGTCTTGTTAGCTTTAAAATGCTATTAATATAATCATCATAGAAATTCATTTTGATTATTAAGGAGGCATTGAGAATCCAATACTGTAACTTATAAATGGTCAAACATATGAATTTACTAGCTATAACAGAATTTGTCAGATTCAAAAGGAAATTAAATAGTGTAAATGATTAGTATTTTATTTTATTATTCTTAATTATAATAAAATATTTATAACAAACTGATGTGACAATTTTGATGTGACTCTTCTTATAGTCCGTGGTACAAACCCCTTTTTATCAAATTATTGACATCCGGCTAAAACTTTGTAAATATCTTCATTTCATCGTAACCTACAAATATTTTATTTACGAAAATTCTCAGAATTGGGCATTTTCAATCTGGAGGTCAGCAAACTTTCTGTATTTAATTAGTTACTAAAAACTTGTAAATACTCATTTGCTTTCCACTTGAATCGTAAGATAACTAGAGCACAAAGTCAAGAAAAAAGGTGGCCTTCAAAAATATTGAGCCATTTGGCGTGACCTACACCCCCAAAATGTCAAAATAACGAGGCTAAACAGCCCAATATTTTTGTAGGCCACCTTTTTTTATCGATTCTGTTATCAAATTATGTTATGATCCAAGTCAAAAGCAAATGGGTGTTTATGAGTTTTTAGTACCTGATTAAATAGAGAAAGTTTGCCGACTTCCAGATTAAAATCGCCCCAATCCAATCACGAGAATTTTCGTAAATATATTATTTGTAGGTTGCGATGAGATGAAGCTATTTATGAAGTTTCAGCCGGATGTTAATAATTTGATAAAAAGAGTTCTGTACCACGGACTATTAAATTAATAGAAAAAAAAATATGAGTAATACCTAGTTTAAATTTGTTTTTCAGTTTTTAAAAAATGGTTTAGTCAAAAGCCCATATATTTTGAATTTGTGCCAAGTATCGGCTAGGTGTGGAAGCCATATTTGTAAACTGGATCATACTTCAAAATGGCTGAGTTTTGCTGAATCTAATAGTTATCAAAGCCTTAAGGTTTCTGATTCTGAGACTAGAATTTTCTATAAATACCTAAGCAGTAATACATCAAAAGGTAATTTATTCATACTTAATATTTTATAATATACTCCCTCCTATTATAATAACTCTTTATTAGTAAAATGTTTTTTTCTCCTAATAATGGCATGCATACAACAGATGCATACAGTTGTCCTTAGCCAGCTCAACAAGCCTTTCTCTCTCCAGTTGAATCTGAGGTTTTGTTGAATATTCATGACACATGGCTTTTTACAAGGATGGGCTATCAACTCTACTTACCAACACTTCTGCTTTATTTAGGCTTGGGACCATCAATGTTGTCCAGCATGCCAACTCCACAGGTGCAGTTTGGTAAGGGGAGTGGGGTGGCCGAACGGGCTAACGTGTGCACATTGCCCGGCGGAGTTCAAATCCCGGTGCCCGGTGTGACTTAACTCGGCCTAACTTTCCAGCTCTTTCTTCCGGTCTCGAAAAAAAAACCTGTGTAGCCTAAAAGGCAAGGAAGTGAAGAACAAAAAAGAAAAAGGGGAAAAAAGGTGCAATTTGGCCAAAGTGAAATATTTAGGCATTTAAAAACTTATTATTATTTTAAATTAATGTCAAATGTATTTAAAAATTTGGTATAGTTTTTTACATTTATAATGTTGAAATTGAAATTTTTAAATTATAAAAAAAGGTTCAGATTCAATTTAAAATTTGAAATAATTGTGTGTCTCAGAGGTGTGGTGGGTGCTGGGAGTGTGACCTCAGTACACTAATGTGACTTATACAGCTGACAAACATAATGCTATGATGTTGAATGAAAGTCTCTCTCAGCTCAGCTTTATAAACATCCATTTATAAGAGCTAATCAAATATATTTTATACATAATAATTTTATCCAGAGATGACAAGGTGAGAGAGAAAACAGAAAAATATTTCTTGGATGGTAGTTTGAAAGCTAAAAACACTAGTGCAAGCTGCTAAGTATTAGAAAATCAATGGGTTTTTTCTTATGTCAGGAATACAGTGACCTATTGAGCCATTCATTCCCTCTCAGCCCAGCGTAATTTAGATGCTTGATGTCAACCAAAATAACTACTTTTTTTATAGTTTGTCATGACCAGTTTTTCAAGTGCCAGTCGGACTGCTGTGACTTCTCCATCAAAGTATGTTGCCAGGCTATCAGCTGGTTCTGCAAGCTGGAAATATTTATAGTATATAAATATACTACCGATCCTGCGTTTTTCTTTGTGTCTATGATGGATCCATTGATGTACACATGCATCCATTCTTGTTTGGGAAATCTCTCAGCAAGAATTTCCTATACATTAGATTTGAAGGGATGTTTCTTTCTTGGACACTGGATGAAGTAGTTCTAAAGATACTGATGCTAGACACATGGGTCCTGTATGTGAAAGGGAATGCCTGCCAATCCTTGGCTTTCATGTCATGTTGTCTTTAATGATGTTTTGTACTTGAAATGTGTAGTTTTCTTGCATTTTTAAGTTTTGTGTTGGGGGTTTGTAAGATCTCTAATAGTTTATCATTCATATTTATATCCCTGCAAGATTGAACAGGCGTTTGATCGAGTCTGGCATCCGGGATTGCTTTACAAACTCCGTGAATTCCTTCCCCCTACATATTTTCTTATCATCAGTTTCTATCTTACTGATAGACACTTCAAAGTAAATCACAATAATACCTATTCATTCCTCTTTTCTCAATCTGCCGGAGTTCCTCAAGGTAGTATCCTTGGTCCTATCCTTTACACAGTTTATACAGCTGATATCTCAACCCATCCTAACACTGTCATCACTACGTATGCTGATGACACATGTATCCTATCAGTTAATAATGATCCAACAATTGCTTCCCAAACTCTTCAATCACACATCACAAACCTTGAAGAATGGTGTCAAAACTGGAGGATTAAAATAAATTCCAATAAATCTCATCAAATCACCTTTACCCTTCGTCGTAAACCAATGACTTGCTGCCCTATAGTATCCTTTAATAACACCCCACTAATCCCTGTAGAACAAATCTGATACCTTGGACTCCAGCTGGACAAACGTCTCACTTGGAATCCTCATACAAGACTGAAACGACAAGAAACTGCTCGATGTTTCCGCTTACTCCAACACTTACTGGACAAACACTCTAAACTTCCCATTGATTACAAACAACTCATATTCATGACTATAATAAGACCTATTTGGACTTATGGAGTTGAGCTATGGGGCTCCACTAAACCATCAAATTCCTCTCTTATCCAATCTTTACAATCCAAAATCCTTCATAAAATCCTCAATGCTCCTTACTTTGTCACAAATAAAATAATCCATAAAGACCTCAATGTTCCATATGTTTCCGATTTGGCCGAATCCAGATACCTATCCTTCCATAATAAACTTCATAACCATCCCAACCCTCTTGTTTCTTACCTTGCTTCCTATTCAATTCCTGATAACCCTCTGAGGTGTCTGAAAAGAAGATGGCCACGTGATCTCCTAATATAGGCATATTATTAGAGTGCTACCAATGGGTAGTTTCTCAACATGTGTTTCATGTCATTATATCCATTAATGACGGAAGTAAATATCATATAAATAAATAAATATCCCTGCAAGCTTTGAGCACATGAATTCCTGTTTGCGATTCCAGAACAGCTATAGAAGTTGATTTGGCACCATCAGTTATTAGTCGTAGTACCTTGTTCTGAACCATATCCAGTAATCATGATGTTGAATAAAAGTCGACTGTCTGCAGAACCTTGTGGGAACCCTTGCGTTATTTGTCTATAAGTTGATGTTGAGTGCCTGTATCTCACTTTAATAAGCCTCTGGAACTCTGAAATGGTCTTGTAAAGATACTCTCTCTTTCTTTTCAAGAGGTTTGCATAGTTTTTGTCTCGATACCCTATTGAAAGCAGTTTTAAATTCTATGAATATTGTTATTGTGGTTCGCTTATACTGGAAATCATCCTTAATCTCCTGAGCCGTATAACTTTCCCAATGATGTTTTGAAGTTTCTTGAAATCTGCTTTGTTACTGGACATAAATTTATTTGTTTAAAGGAATCTTTGTTGCCTCTCAGCTATTATTATATTCATTCATAAACTTTTGAAAACATACTTGTGAGTGAAATTTTCTGGAGAATTAACATGCTTACTCTTCTTTGGTATAAGGATGACTTCAGCCACCCCACCTAAGTATAATTGATCCACACCAAGTTAAAAACTTAAGTACTGTATTCTTTTTCGCTGGTACAAAATAAATTAGAAATTCAGATAAGATTTTGTCCGGTCTGGCACTTGCCTATCTTTTTGTGAACCAATGCATATTCCAATTACTCTGGCTGAAATTCACCCCAGAAGAGATTGTGGTCTTCTCCTTCACAGGATTATGGGTAAACTATCAAGGGTTTCCTGTTTTCTTTTTATGGTTTAAAATTACTATTTTTTTTTTTTTTAAATTCTTACCTAAGGGGTAAGCTATCTCTATTTCATTATAGAGGAATTTATTTCTCTTCTTAAATGAAATATTTTTCTCCACATTTTGATTGTTTATTCTTAAGATGAATTTGCAGGTACAAACTGCATATTTACAAAGGTCGAGCTCACTTAAGAACCTTGTTATAGAGATACGTTTATCCGTAATGATTTCCCTCTGGAACAATGCAAATTTTTCTTTAACAGTTATTCTTGCTAAATCCTATTCATCTTTGAGTCTTTGGGGCAGGGATGGACATATTTATATTCAAAAATATAAATATATTTATATTCATAAAAAGAAATATGAATACAGATGATACGTATTCACAGCTGTAAATATAAATATGACCGTATTCACGTTTATTAAAATGAATAGGCTTAATTTTACAGAAGTGAATATAAATATTTTCATACAACCTTATGAATGAATACACTTATTTATGAAATAAATATTAATTTTCAGTCACGTCTAATCTTCATTCTCCTAGGATGTATAGTTTGGTATTTTCCAAAATATACATGCATATATAAAAGTGTTTTTTTTAATTATATCAATCTCTTCAGAAATGTTGGAATAATGTTAATAAGTTGGTGTGTGCTCCTCCCTTCCCCCAATAAAAATTCAGAGAGGGTGGGAATATCGTTTCACCCACCTCTTCACAATATTTTGATGAACACAAATTAAATCAAAATTAATTAATCTACACTAAGGAATAAATTATGTAAACTAAAGTAAATTAATATAATTGGAAAATTCGACTAAATGGCTAAGCTAAGGCCTAGAAATATATAGTAAGTATTTTGCCTCACCCTATGTTAAATTTTAGTTAATATTCAAAGATAGAATATAGCAACATATCCTAGGATTTTATGATTAATTCATGAACACTTCCAATTTTACATGAAAATTTTATTATTTTTCCCGGCAAAAAATATAAAGTGATGAGTTCATCTCATTGGCTCAAACCTTTAAATGCAAATAAACCTGTGTAACATACTCAGTTGGTTGGTTAACATATTTTCAAATACAACCATACACATAAAAACTAAATTTGGTGTACACAGCACACAACTTTCACTTACCGCTCTACTTTGAATATAAATTATTTTGTGTCGATGTTGGGCTATTATATAATTTTTGAAGTTTATTTTTAACGGAGGTACAGCTTAAAGCTTACAATAACAAAAACCCTATTAGTTATATCAACGGTAGGCAATAAAAACCTCATTACTCCATCTATTTTATAAACTACACAACACCAGTCTCCAAGCTATACACACACATACACACACACACACACACATGACATTATATGCCTAGAGAGATTTGAAAATATATCTGTATATTCAACCTATAAATGAATTGACTGTAGGACTGTTATACTGTACGACTTATTTAACTGTTATTTACCATTATAAGGTTTACTAAAATGAAATTACGAGATTTTCATTGTCTGCCATAGATAGGTCAAAAGTTATCACACTAATTTAAAGTGGATAATGTTGGGATATCATAAAGGGAAAACTCATAAAATTATTCACTAATATAGTATTTAAATAAATACAGTCGCATTCACTTTTACAATCATGAATACGGCTATATTTATATTTACAGCTGTGAATACGTATCATCTGCATTCATATTTCTTTTTATGTACATAAATATATTCATATTTATATTCATATGTGCTATAAATATAAATGGTATTCGTATTTACATTTTTGAATATAAATATACCCATCTCTGCTTTGGAGCTTTTTTGAACAAAAGGGACTGTATTATCTTTACCCACCATTTTTCTTTAACACTTTCTTCTTCTTCCAAGGTCTTTCCACATATGCATTAGGAAATTTTGTTACTGTTTTTGGTTTTATTCTTTGTAATCTGATCTTCATTGACGAATAAAAATTGAAAATTCATGCAATTACTCAATTCCAAATGAATGAAAAACTAACTGAAGTCTGGCTACTTTCGGAAATTCATTATAAGTTTAGTTTCAGTACTGGTGGTGTTTTATCAAATAATAGTCTTGTAGAAGTTAGATTATTATGTTATTATGATAATTACTATATATTATTATATAGATTAATAATAGTCTGCACTTAACAATGTAATGTTTATTCAGTTCATGGCTTTTGTTTCTACGATAGTACTCACTTGTTAATGGACTTTCATACCTGGCACCCTGATGGCCTAAAATTTAGATTAAGATACTAAAAAATAAGTTTACTTATTTTTTTTCCCCCGTTTCTGACAGCTTAGTCCAAAATAATATTTCATTTTTTGGGATCATTAACACTTAAATGGTCCCTCACACAAGATGTGTTTGATGCTACGCTGAGAGTTATTGATAAATTTTGTTTAAATTAATTCTTCAAAAATATTACTGACCGCTGGCAACATTTGATTACGTAGACGTGCATCACCATGACTACCTGTCATGAAACATCATATTTTTAGATGAGGCTAATCTGTGAAAAAGAGATTGTCATAACTAGAGACTGGATTTCCATGTTATTGCACATTTTATTCGTTTGGGTGTAAAAACCCCGGATCCAAATATCCATCCGTTTCAGAATTTGTGGAATAACATATTTAAATTTTATTTTGCACGATTTTGATTTTTGTTGCATTAAATTGCACATTTTGTGCTAAATTAAATGATTTATAAATAAAAATATAAATGTATGTGTAAATACTTACTTTTTTATTGTACTATCTTGTCCATATTTAATTTATGATTTAGAAAGAAAAATCTGAAGAAGGTAAATGATTCTGTGACTTATAAAGATTCGAATATAAAGTTAGACAAAGACGAAATAAACACTAGTGCAGACAGACTATATGTGGAATAGAATTTGCCAGAGGTAATTCAATAATAAAACTGCTTTCCATGGTTCGACTTGAATTCTCACTTTACCTTTAAGTTCTTCAGTATTCCTTCCGGATTCGAAGTGAATCGTAGACTATCATGAACTGACAAATTTTCATCAAATATTACCTCAGCTAGAATCTCTAAATTTGTCACTTAATAAACCAAATGGAATTATCTTTAAAAAATCAATACTGAAGTAGGAAAAATTACATCTCAAAAAATTTACTTTTTAATAGAAAAAAATATAGGCTACACTCATAAAAAAAAATATAACGACTGCATTAATTTTTTTTTGTGACTCGATATTTTAATTCAGAAGCTCAACATAAGATTTGATAGTATTTCGATCCGTTAATATTATAAATTAAACAAAATAGATGATTTGTGCACGTTTTTAGGTCTAAATTAGACAATATGTTGGGTTTTTACTGAACGATTTTGCACATTTTGAGTTTTTTGCTGCACGAAGATCTTGTCTCTAGTCATAACATTCTATTTTCTGTTGAGAAATAAACTTTTCTGATGATGAGTCATTATCACCTACTGAGAACATTTGAGAAACTGAAAAATATTGTATTTTGACAGGCCTTGTTAAAGTAATGAATACATCAACAGACTCGGACAGTTTGAGATTTTTCATTTAATTTTAAAACAGTTTTCCCAATTATAAAGTACTCGTTTAGCAGATTTGAAGTATCACTTCTTAAACAACGATATGATAAGGGGATACAGGTAATGTCATTAAACCATTTGTTTTACTTTTCCAGATTCATGTGGGGCTCAAGTAGACTTAATATGTGATAACTATGATAGAGGTCCTGGAAGGCCGTATTTAGAAGAGGTTAGTAGCAAATAAATAATACCTTTTTATTATGTTCTAAAAGTAAATTTATTAAAACACATCGAATACTACACATTCAAACTACGCATATTTTTTGAAAACAATTCATGGCACATAAAAACATTTAAAAAAGAAAATAAAAAAGAAAACTAATATTTGAGCTTATTTATTATTTACAAACACTCTAAAAACTATAATCAGTCTTGTCCATTGGTACACAATACCTATATGTAGTCTTTCAAACATTATTTTTGGAATTAGTTAAGATTCATATCACAGTAACTGACATTCATGAGTATCATTTGTAAAATTTGTACAATAGGTTTATTTTAATGGACTAAACCGTTGTAAAATTCATTTACATCTTACCACAAAAATTATATACACCTATTATTACATTTTAAATACATTGTCTTTAGCTTCACAAGAACAACATTGAAACAAGCTTCTGAGCCTCATGAATTAAATTTTAAATAACTTCTCATGTCCTTTATTTACACACAAATAAAAATAATAAAAATGTCCTCGAGGGCACCTGCATGCTTAGCAAAGCTCTTTGCCTGTTGCATGTTTTGGAGAAATATTCTTACAAAACGTTTCATTTTGTGAATTTGTCCATTTTATTTATAAAGTATATTATCCATTTAAACTGGCTTTGAATTTGATAATGTCTTAAGTGGGTCTATGAAAAGTGCATCAGCCGGTGGTGTTGTTACCGATGGAGGTGTGGAATTTGGGTCTGTTCCATTCATAAGTTTTTCACCGGTATTTCTTCTAATAGTTTGCCGTGAAATTAGAGGTATTCCTTTGGATAGTTCTGGTGGGTGCGGTAAAGCATAACGAAGTTTCTCCCAGAACCATGGATCACCCCATTTAACATATGTATTCATCGAGAGGTAAGCCTTTAGCTCTGGGTCAAGATTGTCCGTGGCTCCGATATCACCGTAGAGTATGATGATGACCCTTGCTCTTCCTTCACTGAGTGCTTGAGAATGTGCTGCTCTAAATTCCATTCTTCCCCACACACTTTCTAAAAAGTTTGGAGAAAGTACGACTATAGTCCTACGGGATTCTTCGACAGATCTAGCAATTTGATTTGGTATAAATTCACCCACAAGCCAGTCTCTATAATGAAGGCAAAGTTTAAATTTTGTTGGACCATTTTCGAGACCTGGTACCAAATCTTCTACTACAAATTTTTCATCTTGATGGGAGTAGCTGACAAAGGCATCGTATAGCTTGTCCTTATCTAGTTCCTCTTCTGTTACAAACCACAGACAGAGTTTATTTGCATAGAGCCAGACTTTAATCTCCCTTTGGTAACGATAATAAATGGCTATAGAACCTCCAATCAATAAACAAAGAAATGCCAATGTGATGCTTAGTGATACAATAGCTGCTGTCATCGTTGGACACAGTTCATTTGCAGTCAGCTCACTGAAGGGAATGCCATTAGAGCATGTAAGATTTTTTAGATTTGGTATCTGCAAAGATAAAAAAGAAAAATTGTTAAGCCTTATAGATTATTAATGGTGTTACATCATTTCATAATAGATTTTCAAGTATAAACTAATTAACTAGCTATATATAGAACTTTCTACTAAAAACATTGAATTTTGGTTCAAAAGTATTATTTATTTAATTTTATTTCTATGTTCTGAATGAAAATTCATATTTAAAAAGAAAAAATCAGCCTACTTGTTTTTAGTATAACAAGGATGAAACAATTTAATGTTCCTTATTTATATCAAATATTTTTCAATAAATTTTCACAATCAATATATTGAATTTTGATGATATTTCCTTAAAAATATGTTTATTCAGGTTTTATAATTATTGTTTTTAATTAGTTAAAACTTTATACTCTACCTTTTTATAGTTTGCTTGAATAAAGTTGAGAAAAACTTTTGTCTGGCAATCACAAATCCATGGATTATTCTGCAACGATATTTTTTCGATATGTTTTGATTTTTCCAAAATATTCAAAGAAGCCTCGTCAATTCGTGTTAAATTATTGTTGTCTAATTCAATAATCTGGAAAGAAAAAAACAATAGTTTTTAGAAGTAATAATTTTCATCAAGATGAGTAATAAGCAAACATGGTATATCTTTAGTGATTCAAATTTATTTGTATTTATTTATAATTACCTGGAGCTTATCGCTGAAACTCGTCAAATTTATGTTTGTCAGATTGTTATAGGAGAGATAGATCTTAGTAGCATTGGAGTAACCATTGCCCAGCTTGTTGGGTAGGAATGTTATTTTATTTCCTCTTAGATCTAGTTCTGTATGATTGACGTTCATCCATTCTTCTAGTAGGATTGGCGTTGGAAGCGATGGTGGTATATTAGTCAAGCCTCTGTATGAGCAGTTGACAAGAATGGCTGCATTACTTGGCCAGTATTGACATGAACAATTCTTCGGACAATCATTCTTTTTAAGTAGTATTTCTGTTGGGCATGAGAGTTGACGAGGGTCTAGATCCATGACTAGAGTTTCCTTCAATTCCTCAGGACTATTACATCTAAGATTACTGCCATCAATGTCCACCAACAGGTTTACTTCAGGCTCAACTTGGCCTCTGAAATACTTCACCAAGTGATATGCATTGCAATCACATACGATTGGGTTTCCTGTTAAAATAACTTTTATGCTGTTATTAATAGGAATTGGACTCGTTGAGTTGATATATTTAAATTTGGCCAGTGCTTCCGCATCTTTCATATATACTGTATGAATCATGTTACTGCTTAAATCTAACTTTAGTTTGGCTGATGTGAACTGTAAATCGGCGATCTAAAATTAAAATGTCATGGTATTAGTGATAGACAAATATAAATATAACTATTTAATTCTTTAAAATATTACTAACTACTTTTTTCTTATATTTTCTTTATTCCAATTTTTTATTAGAATGGATTAATGTTATTTTGTCCTTGTTATATAATAAAAAATTTACGTATTAACAACCTACTTTTTTATTTTTCTATTAATATGGTAAACATGATTTAGTTATTATTTCATAAAACTAAAGTTAATTAATTTTAATTTAAACAGTTGTTTCTAATTTTGTTTATCTTTCATGTAAATTAACAATTGGAATGTTTTAAATAAGTTACATTTGGTGGAAAAGAGGGGGAATAACCTTGTACTCTAACCTTGTATTATTTTTATGTCATGTTACTATCTGTATTATCAATTCAAATTTCTAACTGGTTCATGTTAAAATTTTTAAATTTTAAAAAATTACTTTTTATTTCCAAATCATGATTAATTAGGAATATGTTTATAAGAATGTACTATAGATTATTTGATTACTGCAAATTCAACATTATACTTACAGTTAGATTTGTGAAGTCATTGTAACTTAAGTCAAGATGTTGAAGATTCACCATAGAAACCCGCCAATCAGAGTAGATAGTTGACAATTCATTGTAAGAAAGGTCAACAACCTCGAGTTTCACGCATGTTTGGAAAATAGAATTGCTTCCAAGCTCTTCATCAGCAAATTCTCTATGAAGAACAGATAATTTGTTATAAGACAAATTTATAGTTTTTAAACCCTGTAGTACTGCAAAAGCTTCTGGATGTATAAATTTAATTTCATTATCTGCAAGTTTTAGTTCTTCGAGCACATAGAGTGAAGAAAATAAGCCTCTGAAAAAAAAAAGAAATAATGTTTTTAATTTGTTTCTATTAAAAATTAATATATATATACACATATGCCTTTGATACTTACTGAGATATATTAGTGAGCTTGTTGTGAGACATGTCCAGTTTCTTCAGCTTGTGCTGTGAAGATAGTAGAGATTCAGGCAGATAATTCAGTCTGTTGTTTGACAAGTCGATCATGGTAACACTCTTGATATCTTTAAAGATCTTGTCTGGAAGTTGTGTGAGAAGATTTTTCTTAAGTGTGATATTGTCCAGAGAAATGCATCCCCAGAGAAGGTCTTCAGGAAGAGAGCTCAGGTTGCTATCCTTCAGGTTCAGTTCTTTCAGTTTGGTCAGATTAGCTAGAAATCCTGATGGAAGAGTTTTTAAGGTTCTTCTGTTGTTATGAATTTGTATTTGCTCCAGGTTTGGAGTGTTCCGGAAAAGACTTTGTGGCAATGTTTGAAAATTATTTGCATATAAATTAACTTTTTGCAACTTAATTAAATCTGCAAAAATATCTGGCGGAAGGGTTGTCAAACCATTAGAATTTAGATCTAGACTTTCTAAGTTGGGTACATCAGAAAATACAGACCTGCTTAAATTTTGTAACTTGTTTCCCCAAAGGTTTAGTAACCTTAGTTTCGTCAAATTCCTGAATATACCAGGCTCTAGATAATTCATATTATTGCTACCAAGTTCTAGAACTTCAAGTTTGGGGACATATCTAAAGATGCCCTTTGGCAACTGGACATTATTATTTTTAAGGTCAAGCCATTTTAAGTTTTCTACATCCTTAAAAAGATCTTCTGGTAACTTTGTGAGAGCATTGGAATGAAGATTAAGTCGATCCAAGTCATGGAGTCCCTCTAAATGTCTGCTTGTCAAGGTATCACTCAAATTACTATGCGATTGGATCTGAAGGATCTTGGTGGAATTAATACCTACGGTCGCCATGAGCTCCTTAAACGAGATGCCAGGTAGAGGGCAGAGCTTGATGATAAAGTGGTTTACAGGCCCTATTTTGAGACCGCTCACAAGTCTCAGATCTTCCCATTCTTTCATGTCCATGCATTGGAGTTCCATGTACTGATTTGGAAGGAAGTTAGCTATTAATGTAGGCTGATTTGAAGTTTTCGGGCATAATAGTTCGAAATCGCCCTTCATACCTCTTGAACAGGCGCAATCTGCTGGAGTCCCTGGGCATTGGAACTCGGTTAATACTTCTTGGCTTTGAAACCATAACACTCCGACTAGCAGTGTCGCCAACATCCTAAAAAAATAGAGAAAGTATTAATTTTATTATTTTATGTATTTACTAATAATTTTTTTATTACTGATTTTTTTATAATACTTTATTCTGTGACAAGTCCCTTTAGAATAATATACAGAGATAGAAATGTGGGCTTTGAAGCCTCAAAGAATAACCACAAAAAAAAAAAAAAAAAAATAGATATTGTAGATAAAAGAAAGTCTAAGTTACTTCTAACTTTAATGAATTTAAAAAAAATGAAATAAAAATATTTTAAACGGACTAAAAATTTATTTACATAGTTGCATCATCTATTTACAATTTTATGGGAACTGAAGGGATAAGAGGTGATTGAACAGCCTGAATTTAAAGGCAAGGAGGGTATTGAATGGACATCTGTAGGAAGGGAGAAGGGATGAGGATTAGTCGAAAGCATTGGTTTGGTGGGCCCTTGTATACAAATCTAGACTGGAAATGGATTTTGCGGGAGTTGGCAGAAGATTTGAATTGAAGGAGCTTGGAAATGTGTGAAAGACGGTGGGACTGAATGACTTGGAAGAGGACGTTTCAATTGTCTTGTCTTAATCGAACAGAAATCATTTTGTTCCTCCCTACCATAGGTAGTAAAGCGTCATATTCATTGAGGAAGTAATAATAGATTTGTCTCCAGAAATTTATTATTTCTATACTCAGTCGTATTATACGTTTTAGAGATCATGAAACAAACTTGTATCGTTGTCCATGAGATACTTTAATAAAATTTTCAGCTATTATGCTGGTTGTTATCTAGATGGTTCCATATCAATTCTATCAAATCCCATTCTCTGCTTATACTTATGACGAGTTAACGTATTTCTTAAAAACAGCTAGCCAAATTTGTCATTTATTTAGAGGATAGTTTGTGATCAGTGTAAAAATCAAGCAGTATTAATTTTGTGGAATTACATCTCCTACTTTCGCTTACGCTTGTAGGCTCATGACGTGCTTAATTATTTTCCTTGATATGACTATTTCAAAAGCGACTTGCGAAGCGCGAGATTTGTTCGAAAATATGTTAAAATATTTTAAATGGTTTAATATCTATGTCATTGTTGTTTTGACAAGAGATTTGGTGAAGTGTTTTAGAGGCTTATTTTTGCATTTTTGAACGTGTAACAAATGTAACACATTTCTGATCGTATAACTGGATAGATAGATCGTTGTTCTATCTTATTCCTTTTCTGCTTGTATTTTATTACGCTGCATTTTCCCCTACAAAAGATTTATATTATTCCTCGATGGATTTAATAGAATACTAGTTTAGTCTAGGTAGATAAGTTTTATAACGAACTTGCATTTAGTGAGTGTACATAATTGCCTTTACCTAATTAATTTTTCCCTAAATACAACCCTAACTTTGTTAGTTGGAAGTGGTTGGTTGGTTGCTAAGTTGTCGGATCGAGGAAGTAGTGGTTCTTCGATCCCGGATCCTGGAGAAAGTACTCCAAGAACGTAGATAGAAAAAATGGGTAATAGTTATGTAACGGAGGCGTCATAAAAATCAAGCTTTATACAGTTTGAACAAGATTAAAAGCCGGTATGGGATTAGTATAATAAAACTCAGTTAACATTACTGAACTAGTATTCACAAGTATGAGTAAATACATAACATAATAATTAGTAATGTTTTCAAGTTTTCGTATATTTTCGTTTTGCCGAAGGATGAGAAGAGAGAATCATAAAACATACTTATCAATCAATACAATTATTATTTGCTAAGATCGAGTTATTTTCTGTCAAATTCTCACTATTTTCTGTAGTATTAACAGTTTTGTAAACTGCATTCTCTCCGGGAATTTATGTTCATTCAGAACCGAACGAATTATTTTTTTATCCATAGTGATCGCTTAAAGTTTTAATGGGATGGTTTTTAATTTTCAGCAACGATAGTTGAGTAAGAGAAAAAATAACCTGCGTTAAAATTTAAGGTTTTACGTCTCGAAATAGAATCACAAAGAAAGAGAAGAAAAAACAGCATATAATTCTTTATCAAATGAAAAAAATAATACTAGTGGGCTTTTGAGTTTGAAGAGCTTTATTACACTTTAAACCCAATACCGTAAATTTTAATTTACCAGTTTCAAATTCAAGGGAAAATTGCTTAAATCTCTCTCCAAATATCCAAATATTAATGTAAATCAAATAAGTTTTTGCGTGATGCGGAACTGTGCTAATCGATATCAAAAAATACGTTTACTAAAATCTATCTCCGAATACCTCAATACAACTATATATTGGTGAAAACAGTATGAAATTCTCTATCAAATGAAAAAAATAATATTTGTGGGGTTTTGAATTTGAAGTTATTACAAATTAAACCTAATACATTAAAATTTAATCCATCAGTTATATAGTTGTATTCGAAGAGAAATTATAGCAATTTTTACTTAAATAAATTGTTATAATCACTCTCCAATGCAACCATATATTACTTGAAACAACAATAAATACTCTTCCAAATGATAAAATAACATATTGCGTTAAATGAGATTTATTGTAATATAAATAAATAAAATAATTTCTGCGTATCGCGGTGCCGGTATGGTTCAAAAAAAAATAAAATAAAATAAATCCACCCTTGTACCTAACTTTCTCTAGAAACATTGGGCCGATATTTTTCAGATTCGATACTGGAATAACATTAACCCAGGAGGATCCTCGAAACTTTACGATACCATCAGACATTTTGTTTCATATGCCATAGCGTGATAGCAGTGATTTTTCTTTTGTCTCCACTATCGTCACTCAAATTTATCTTTAATATTTTTTATTATTACGTACTTTTTTTTTTGTTAATCAGTTTTCATCATTTGTATTGGCGATTTTATGTGAAAGTCCGTTACCCTATTAATTCTGCCCTGATTTTTTATGTCTTTGAAGTGTTATTCAAAGGTGAAAACGTGAAATTGATAAAACGGCGTAGAAATTGATGCGAGAAACTGCTTTTATGCAGGAATTCTGCATTTTACTCAACTTAGTTTGTCTAATTTTTTTTTTTTTCAATCATTATAGTCTGATCTACGTTTTCTTTAACTGCATAAATTGTGTTTTTATTATAAATGGTTTCGATACTGTTTCACCATAGATCCTGCTAAAAAAAATATTAAATATTGCTTAAGCAAACCACGAGATAACAAATTATATAATATCTGCGATCGTATCGCTCTCAGTATTATTTTTCAACAATATTATAATGTACACTAAAGAAAATTTGTGAGAAGAAATGTATAGTTTGATATATGATTTAGGGAATTTGCCCGATTTTTTGTTGTGTTAAATATTTTGGGAAAAAAGTATTTCAAACTTGAATAGTGCTATTTAAAAAGAAAAAAAAGTTAAGTTTAATAAACAGTATAACTTCACTGCTTAATTGTGTAAGGAGCCTACCACACTTAAACATTTTTTGACAAAATGTTTGTTTCCTTGCAAATATGTTTCATTTCTTATTTAAAGCATGCATTCATTTTTATTCGTTTCTTATTATTCAACAATTTTAAAATGTTGGGATATTAAAAATCATGATTTTCAATGATGAACGAGGGGTCAAAATAAACGGAATTTCATGCAAAATGGACGAATCCCCATTTCGATCCTTAAATACGTAATACAACTTCGATAAAAGTTATTGAGTAGGAGAATGTTTGAAATTCCAACAATATTAAATAGACGAACTGAGGCGGGTATCACTCCATCTTTTGAACCGACAAATTGTATATTAAATTCATTGACGCGGACATATAATTATGCGTTTCAAAGCCATCAAATTTACTGCCTCCGAAACGCCCTCTACGTCTAATTCTAGCAATATTCGTCTAGATACATCGGGATACTTTAAATACTTTTTAAAATTTTCCTATTTTTTATAGTCTATGGCAAGTTAAAAATATATTCGAAAGGTAAACAATCAATCGTTTTAATAAACTTAAACATAAAAATATAAATATTAATTTAAAATATAAACAATTTTTTGATCAAAACCACAAGGGAAAAATGGTATCTGGCATTGAAAATAAAAGTAAATTTAAAACAGCGAAAAATTTGTTAACGTTAATGAAAAAAAACATTGGAATTCTTAGTGTTCAAGCTGAATGTGTTGCCAATGATCCTGCAGAATATTGAATTAGAAGCAATATTTGAAGATAATACGATCTAGGAACAATATCAAATTTGAAAATTTTATTTATTATAAATAATGCGAATGTAAATTCAATGTGTCAGTTAGAAAATTATCAATAAAGAATAAATTTATTGGCCGTTAATCTATATACAATTTTCCAATAAACTGATACATTTTATAACATTTCTGAGTTACAAATATGCACTATAAATTTTTAATCCGAAATATATATGCGAGATGGCATGCTACCCCCCACCTTGCAACCGTCAAGATGGTAGACCTTCGTGAATCACCCCGGAGCAGTTTCACTTGACATTAATATTCTGCTGGTGGCGATCTCAGTATGTGAGAACAGTCTTAATTCGAGCGGACTTCTTCAACCTTTTAGTAACGGTCAACTTTCATTATTATAACTTTAGATCGGATTTTCATGTTATTGTACATTTTGTTCGCTTAAAAACTTCAAATCCGACGATCTACCCGTTTCACGATCTGCTGTATTACATATTGAAATTTTATTTTTCACGGTCCACTAAACCATCGAATTCCTCTCGCATCCAATCCTTACAATCCAAAATCCTTCGTAAAATCCTCAATGCTCCTTACTTTGCCACTAGTAAAATTATCCATAATAAACTTCAGAATCATTCCAACCCTCTCGTTTCTAACCTTGCTTCCTCTTCAATTCCTGATAACCCTCCGAGAAAAGAAGATGGCTCCGTGATCTTCTAATGTAGTCATATCATTAGAGTGCTACCATTGGGTAGTTTCTCAGCAAGTGTATTCATGTCATTATATCTATTATGTCCAAATTTACTAGATGTATTTATGTAATACAGTTGTCATTATGTCATTAAGAAATAAAAAATAAAAATTCACGAAATTTTAGGTTTTGGCCTTTTTGGGGTTAAATTACACGTTTGTGTTGCATGATATTGCATATTTTGACATTTAAGGTTTAAATTTAAATTTTAAAAGTAGAAAGTAAAATACTCGAAAAAAATTTCCTTTATAACGTTTAGAGAACAGGGGTGTCATACCCATGAACATAGTTTTTGATTTGTTAATTCAAAATAACATTTTCAAGTTATCTTTCGGAGATGAAATGATATTTTAAACTCGACTTGTTTGATATAGGTAACCAAATTACTATCCAAATACACACATATTATTTTATAAATAATAGAGGAAGGACATTGTCCGGGGTGGCGGTCATAAATAGGCTAAATAGTGGTAAAACTATTTGATTAAAAGCCAACGTTTCGACTCGACTTTGCAGGTCTTCCTCAGGGATAGAACGGACAAGATACCAAAATATAGAGAATTGTGGAAGTTACAGAATATTTAGACAAAAAATTATGTGAAAAAAAAAAACAATGTGAATAAGCTTATTAAAATTATAAACATTAAATTCATTAAAATATGAACAAAGTAAGCTAAGTAACTGTACTTACTGTTTATAATTTTAATTAGCTTATTCACATTGTTTATAATTTTTTTCTAAATATTATGTAATTTTCACAATCCTCTATATTTTTGTATCTTGTCCGTTCTAGCCCTGAAGAAAATCTGCAAAGTCGGGTCAAACGTTGGCTTTTAATAAAATATTTTTACCACTATTTAGCCTATTTATGACCGCCATCCCGGACCATTTCATTCCTTTATAATGCAACGGTCAACTATCAAATATTCAATTTGTATAAATAATACTATAATTATAATAATTATAGTTAATAATAGTTATTATAGTTAATAATCTATTAAGTTATTACGATTGAAATAGAAAATAGAAGTGGAAAATTCATAACGATTTTCTCGACTCTAGCAGGCGTCCTCACATATTTTAGTTATTTGTAAACCAAAACGTTAATGATGTTAATTTATTTATCAGCTGATCGAAATGCGGTTACTTTCTATTTATAACCCATCGAATAAATATATCAAATCGGGACTCCCCGCCCCGACAACTGGTTTTAGGAGGTCATAATATAATCTGTGATTGACCGATGCAGCCCGCGGTGTATTAATAGTGAGTGGGGTTTCCCGAGGAACACTAGGTCAGCAAAGTGAGGCAGAGATCCTGAAGGACGAGGAAGTCTGTCTAAGGCCATCAACCTCTGGCTGGCCTCTCTGGCCTCTTTGGTCTCCAACTGGTTAGGGATTGTTTTATTTTGCTATCGTAACTGATAAGGAATATCTTTATCAACAATATGGACTATAAAATTGATACGCAGGTTATAACTAAACAACAAGACGTAAATAAAAACAACTATATTTTTTAAACCTTGCTGTTAACTATGGATTATAGCTGTATATTGTATTCAGTCTAATCTATCACAAACTTCTTACAATTTCGATCCATATAAAAAACGTCTAGCAAGTAGGCCACACTAGCTTCCTTATCAGGAGTTGAAACTTTTTAAAACGTTTATTTTAGCAATTTCTGTATAACCTTCTTAGAAAAATAAGTTTTAAATTTTATTTATTTGAGTTGCAGGTATAAATTTACCTTGAAGTAATTTCCTGAGCACTATGAGTCTCTTTGCTTTAGTGTCTCAGAACATACTTCAAAATTACAATTTTTAAGAATTTTGATTATTTGGGGCAAAGTGACTTACTTCAACAGAACTTTAAAATAAAAGTTATGTAAAATCTCCAATTCATAAGTGACTAGGAAAAAGTTCTCGTTCCGAAATAATAGAGAAAAATATCTGGTGTGTCCACTCACACAACTTTCCTACCTATTTCAGAAAAGTGTTTATATCTTTATCACGGGCGGATCTACGGGGGGAGGCTTTCGGGCTGAAGCCCCCTCCCTCCCAAAATGGTAAAATATAACCATGTTTTATCGAAAACAATATTAAAAAAGTATCTCTTAAAATATTATTGTTCGTGTAATTACATTTAAAAGGGCTTTAGGAATCACTTAAAAACCATTTCATATAGGTAGTTAGTTTCTTTCTTTTTTTCCAAAGTAATTATCGTTATTTTTATGAAAAAACAGCTTTCGGGCTGAAGCCTCCCCCCCCCCCAAAAAAAAAATAAATCCTGAATCCGCTAGTGATCTTTACTTATGTTCATGAAGAAGTAAAAAAGAATTGAACTATATTTATTTTCCTTGAAAATTGATCAAACAAAAGATTTGAGTACGATTTATTTAATAAACTAAAGCAATGAAACTGGCTTAAGGTAGATCAGTGTAAAAATTTCAATACTCACTAATATTGCTGATCAAAAACTTTTTGCCATAGCTTAGTATTGTCACAAAATAATTTCTGTTAAAAGTAGAGGAAATAGTGAAGATTGTGTGAAGCGGGAAACAGTAAATTCGTAATCTTTCATTAGAAATTGAATAGCTGTAACGTCGTTAATAGTTGTCCAAAATGAACGATTTTTATATGGCTTTGTAGGGAATTTCATTACCTTTCAAATGATAGGCTAAACGGACTCAGAGGGCTGTGAAATGTATAGATACGTCCAAAACCGCATGTCGGAAATTTGACCCGATTGCAATACTTTCCTTACCTAGTACAGGTAGGAAAGTAAAAATTGAGGCCCATTTTATTTGTATATGTATATCAACATTTTTTTATACTTCAGGCCAAATAAAGTTTCTTATGTAAGTATGTCAATTAAAATAGGTATATGTGTGTGTGTATATATATTTATATATCTTTTGGAACTCGTCACACTAAAATAGTACATGATAAAGGTATTCTCAGAACCGTTTTTCAATAACTGAATGGTTCTTGGAGTAAAGTGGCTTTGTCATTGCCTATTTCTTGCAGTGATGGGATGTTTCGTTATCTCGCCCGGCGGAAATAAATTACATAAACTTGCAAAGTAATTATTTTTTATGGTTTCACAATCTTTGTTGTTTGTGGTTCTTTAACAGTTTCTTTTTTTCCGTTAATTTACTTTCATGGAATAACGGTAAAAACTTGTAGGAGATTAGTTTAGTTTAATAAAATGTTTAGATCTGGTAATGAGGTTTCATCTCTTATTGTGGGTCATAAAAGGGGGGTTCGAAACCGGTCGTGTGACGTATTTGCGGACCCTCTTCTCTTGAGATATCGCCAAGGAGGGATTCTCACACTCCATTGTTACTCATATTAGTATTTGATATCCGATGCGTATTGCCTTTGTTTAAATAATTTTTTTTTTTATCAATTATTTAAGGGCGTTTTTAACTATTTAATTTTGCCGACATTTCAAGGATATGGTTCATCATGGTTAAAAATAACAAAAAGTTAGTTCAGAAACATAATACATAGAGTGCAGTTCGTGCATAAGCCAAGAGAAAAAGATTTATTTTGTGTTATCTTTTTCTCATGGCTTAGAGTAAGAAGTGGTGACATGAAGAAAGGTGGTTAAGATATTTCACTTCTTAGCCTGCCATTGGTCAATCTGGCCTCAGATATAGCTTTCTCCATAGCTGGTTGCATAACCTCATTCTTCAGCCTATTTTAGAAGCGAACGTTTTAGTTTTCTTGATATATATATATATATATATATTTTAAGTTTTAAGGGACCGGGTCATATTTTATTTTACTTCTTATTTCTAGAATTATTTATTCCTTATTATGGTAACAAATTGGCTTCAAGGCGCGATTTTTAAGTATAATATAGATTTTTAAAGAAATTCGAATTTTTTTCCGAATTTTTGTTTCGTCCGTTTATTTTATGTTGATAAAAAAGTAATACAATCTGAACTATATAATACGTGTAAATTACAGTTATACAATTTGAGCAACGAGTAGTGCAACTAAATGAACAGTTGTATAATTTGTGAAATAGGGGTTGGTCCATTTTTTTTTTTTTTTTATTCCCTTTCATATCTTGAAGATGTAAAATTATATGAATACAATTCGTCAAAGATTTAAGTTTTTGTCAGCTATTCACTAATGTGTCACACTTATTTTCTTATAAAAAACTTGATTAGAAATTTATTATGATATATTTTCGGTGTGATAGCTATTGTTGATGATGAAGTCTATTTTGTACAGTAGGAAAAAATACAATAAAAATCTTCATAAGTTAGAAAATGAATAAATAACATAAAAACGTTTTATATCTTATAAAGTTATCTTTAATTTGCCCCTCGAAAAAGGAAAACATGCGCGAGCCAAACTAAAAACCTCTTTCACATCTCGTGTTCGCTATGATTTAGGTAATATTTAACGCTCGTTTAAAAGAAAATTGTTAATCGTTTTGAAGAAAAATGATCTTATATGAAAAAATTCATACTCAATTATTTTCCTCATCAAAGCCTGTGTTTTCAGCTTAGTAGTTAATAAACTTCAAAATCTAGTACAATTTAAAAGAATTAAAGCTATGCTGTTATTAAACATAGCTTAAATAAAAAAGAAAGATATTAGAGTCTGGCCTTCTTAGGGAAAAAGATCGAATTCCTCCTGGCCTTATGGTTTCTTTGCCTTCCAGATTGTAGTAAAATATTTTTATAAGATATGGTACTAATGGACTGGGTATAACGGACATTTTGAATTGAACTAAGCTTGAGTGAACGACTTTGGAAGAATATTTGCTTCCCCTGAGAATAGGAAAGACTGTTTTGGCAGACAATGTACTCTCTACCTGCACCTCTTTTACCTTGTACCTTCGGGTCGGAGATTCACAGGTTCCACACCTTTCCGGAGGTAGTGATTCTCTTTGATGGTCTCCTTTGTGAAGACCCCGAGTTCTTGAAGGATACTGGGAAAACGTTCAACAAAGGTTGTGTATTTCTGACCGTGGAAATGTAGAAGGAAGGCATGTAGGGTACCTGCATGTTACTTTCATTGACTTCGAAACTCCCTATTTTTCGAATTCCTAAAAAGTGTATTGATTCAACTATGTACTATTAACTATGTACATAGTTGACAAGTACATAGCTTTGTTTTGAGATGTTAGCCGTTTTTAATTAAATACTCTATATAGATACCTGCAAGTCACTAGCCGATCCAGGATTTAATTTTGGGGGGGGGCTTCAGCCGGAAGGATTTTTTTTCATATATATATATATAACGATAATTAATTTGAAAAATAAAAAGAAAGAAATTAACCACCCATATGATATGGTGTCTTGGTTATTCTTGAAAGCCTATTAAATGTAACCACATGAACAATAATAATTTAAGAGATAGTTTTTAATATTTTTTTCTATAAATAAAACATATTTTACCATTTTGGGGAGGGGGGACTTCAGCCCGAAAGCCCCCCGCCCCTCGTAGATCCGCCTGTGCTGCAAGTTATATATATATATATATATATATATATATATATATATATATATTATATATATATATATATATATATATATATATATATATA
This sequence comes from Nezara viridula, assembly GCA_928085145.1. Lineage (NCBI taxonomy): Eukaryota > Metazoa > Arthropoda > Insecta > Hemiptera > Pentatomidae > Nezara > Nezara viridula. Next base: position 145,802,675 of record OV725080.1, on the reverse strand, counting down.
TATATATAGGCTGCTGTTGTATATAGGATACCTGCAAGTTACGTTACTTTCATTGACTTTGAAATCCCCTATTTTTTTGAATTCCTAAAAAGTGTGTTGATCAACTATGTACTATTAACTATATACATAGTTGATAAGTATTAGCTTTGTTTTGAGATGTTAGCCGTTTTAAATTAAATACTCTATATAGATACCTGCAATTTATATTTCTTAAACGCTTTACATGTTGAAAATTGTAATTTTTGAAAACTTAAGTACGTTTCTTTAAGTACTATAAAAAAACAAAACAATTCCGACAATGTCCAACAGAAGTGAGCATTTGATCATGGTTGCAATACGTTGATCAATTCCTCATGATTAACGTTTTGAATGAGTAGCAGCTATTTCTGATAACGTTAGATAGGCTTTCATTTTATCTTACATGACGTAATATTATTTATTCACTTATGCGTTTTGTGTTGATTTTGTATCTGTACAAGTACCACTTTTTTTTTTTTTAATAATCGGTGATTAATCGATGGGATAAAATAGCTTAAACTTGTATTTTTCTCTTTAGCTAAAATTATTTTTACTGATAACAATATATTAGTGAGTTATTGTATGTTGCACATGAATACTTTTTATATTATTATTATTATTTAAATAATATTATTACATGGTATATAAACATTTCACCTTCATTTATTTAAAATCAACTTGAATTTTGTAATGAAAATCGTTTTATTGCAATATATCGGCTTCGCCTGCATTCATACATACAAAACTTTGAAAATTCGAATAATAATTTATGTATTATTTGTGGGTCGATCAATATTATTTTGGTATTTCAGAAATGTATTATAGGAAAAAATAATTTGATACGTGTTCTGAAGAAGCTTCGAGTTTTTTCCGCAAAATTATTAGTTTTTTTACTTTTATTTCATCTGGCTGTTCTTTTATATAATAGTGTAGATATATATTATGACATTGCTTCATATTAAATGAATTATTTTTGTTTAAATAAAAATAGTTCAAGCACTAATAATAGATTTTCGACTGTTCATAATGCAAAGCTGAGAACCACGGTTGTTTAGTCTATTGCTTAAAAAACTAACTCAACATTCCGAAAAAAACATGAAATATTTTTATCATTATGTGCTACCCATGATATTTAAACAAATATTTGCAGAAATCTTTAGTTTGACTAGCCTTGATGAAGGCCAGAACTTCGGGCCCAAAACGTCGGCAAAAAATAAATAAATATAACTTTTAAGAAAATATGTTTTGACTGATCATCCCAATCTTCTCTTAAATTATTCACTTCAGTCAACCATCAATCCACTATATTCGAATTATTAGTATATGTTATCTTCCCAAATCCCTTTTGGCCTATTAACTAAACACTGATATTCTAATACATTTTTATGATCTTTGGTGTTTTCTGTTTTGCCGAGAGGGTTACAGCTTGATCCGGCCTACCACATTATTTTATAATTTATAAATTTACATAGTATATAAAAATATGAATATTTCGTTGCATACTTTGTAAAAAGGCTTCGGTTAGGTTTTTTTTTTTTTAATCAAATTATATATATGTATGTGTACAACAGTGTGTGTATATATATGTGTATGTATATATGACAATTTCGGAAGAGCTTATTGGAGGAAAAGCATGAGTCGTTGAGGTACTTTGTTACTTCATGGATATAACTTACATAAACCGTTATATACCCTGTCATTGGCTAACTGTGACAAATTGAATCGTTCCATTGAAAAATAATATACTTATAATATTTAAATAATCGATTTCTCGAGTAATCACATCATACTAGAAAGTGGAACTAGCAAATACGGAAACAAATAATCAATTGATGATTTTTTATGATCATTATCATTATCGATACTGTTTTATATACAGTGTGAAGTGGAAGTTACATTTTATTGCATCTTATTAATCGAAAAGAAATAAAAACCAGTTTGGAATAAAACTCTATACATCTCTGTGCTTTAGAATACATATTTAGTTTTATATTATTTTACTCTACTATATTTACTATATACGCAGTTACAATGTATATAGGTCAGCATAATGTATACCATTTGAGAATAAGTCTGCGTGAGTCTGAGCTCTTTCCGATATGGACGTACGCAGTTAAGATATCAGTCTTTCATGGCCGAGTGATCTTGGATTTATATATTTTATTTATTAAAAACGTTTCTGTTTAAATTACATTTTTAGTTGTTCTCATCATTTTTAACAATTTCATTGAATAAAACTTTATTAATAATAACGTGTCTTAATAAAAAATACTTGTACGAGTAACTTGTTACTTCTCTCACATTTTAACCTACAAAGTACCGCGTTTTAATAAATCTAGCGCTAAGAATAACTCATTTACATAGCTTTTTTTTTTTTTTTTTAAAGCAATTTGCCCGTGAATAATTACTAGATAATTTTCTTTGAGATACGGCATGCTTTTTTGTTCTGTTCTAAATAAAAGTTTATCATGTATATTTAACTCTTATGTTTTTTCCTTAATATATTTTAGATGAGGAAGTAAATCTGTTAGTATTAACATTTATTTCCCTGAAGTAATGGATAATAATATTAACAAATTTAACATTAAATAAAATACTTTCTAGAGAACTGTAACGCATTGTGTTATTTCAATTATACTATTCATCCCATAAACAGAGTTTCTGAGTTATAAGTGGAGATCATGGCAAAGGACCCACGATTTTTGTAGGCCACCTTTTTTCTCGAATTTTTCATCAAATTATCTTATAATTCAAGTGAAATCATTAGGTTGTTGATGACGTTTTATTACTGCATTAAATTGGCAAAGTTTAACGCTCTACAGATTGAAAACACTTCACTTCTAAGAATTCTTGTATATAAAAAGTTGTTAGTTACGATAAAATGAAGCCATTCACGAATTTTTAAAGGAGTTTTGATGATTTGATTAAAAAAAAAAAAAAATTTGTAAAGCGGACTAAATGCTTATATTGGGTTGGCAAATCAAATAAGTCCTTTCGGTTTTTCAGGATGAAATAACTCTATGTATTTTACATGTGAGGGACTCAAATATTAAACCTGGGAAGCCGAACTTGTGCAAATGGTTTTCTACGCTTGTGTCCGACACATTTAGGGCCGTGGCAATCTCTCGCTCTGATTGGGTGGGATTTTGATCAACAATGGCCTTAACATTGATAGTTTCAATTTCATGTGAGCGACCAAACTGTTGAGCATCATTGATGTCAAAATTTCCTGAATGAAATTTTGACAGGTGTGTTTGGTTGAGGCATCATCCCTATAAACGCTGCAAATTTTTCTATGAGCTTCTGCAGCACTCTTACCTTTTTTAAAATAATACAACAAAATGTGCCGATAATGAACAATATTTTTTTCCATATTCACAGTGCAATTGCAAATTCAATACTGAGCTAGTTTCAAACAAGAGTTAACAGATATAGTTGTTGACATATTACAAACAGGATAAACAATCAACCTTAGGAATTAATTCATGAGATAAGAAGTGTATCATAGTGACATAAAAATAAACAGAAAAACCGAAAGGACTTATTTGCCAATTCAATAATTAAAAGTTGTCATTTGAAAAAAAAATATATAAAACCTAATCACAGTATGAATAATTCAGCAGAAAATGTGGTTTATATATATATATATATATATATATATATATATTATATATATATATATATATATATATATATATATATATATATATTAGATTTGAATACCTATTTAACCTTTTTATTGTCTATGCGTTCTAATTCGGCTTGACTTGGGAAAATTCATTGCAGTTAAATACCCAACACACGTTTCATTTTATTTGTTAAACGCGTTATCATTTGGCTGATAATGGATGATTACAACGGGCTGTTTGAAAACATAACCGGATATTGTTCTGTGTTCTTCGACCCTGAATCCAAGCCATCATGACCCCCACTTCGACCGCTGGAAACCTATTGACGTAACTTCTTTAATGGCTTTATAATCCTGTTTTCTGCATTCGGATTGTATGTGCATATTTCAATATTTATTACGAAGGTAATACATATTATATATTAATCCTGGAGGATTAATGAGTAATATTCAATTCAATTGAAGATGAAGATACTTTGAACCGAACAATTGAACGGATTTGTTATAGAAAGATACACTTATCTTGATAGAGTATTTGCATTCAAAGATGGTGATTTTCATGATGTTCTATATTTGTCGTCTTTAAAACTGAAGATAATATTAAAACCGTAAACAAACATAGAGATTATTTATTAAATGATTGAAATTGTTATTAATAAAACTACTATTGATCAGTTTCGTCATTTTTTTTAGCATTTGGATCTTTGCATGGGGGATTATTGTTGGTTGCACGCGATATAAAAACATATTCAGATGGTCAACACAGTTAAACTTTAAGGAATTATACGATCAATTTATTTATTTAATTTAAAAGAAGAATGATTGGGTAGATCAGTAAAAAAAAAAAAATTGTAAAAATAAATAAGTTCATTTTTTTTTTTACACCTTGCCGAATCCTTTGTTTGACCAGTCCTAATTAAGCCCTGAACTTTAGACCGAAACGTCGGCAACATTAAAATAAAATAAATATTCTTATTTATTTTCACTATTTTTTTTTCTTTTTTCTTTTTTTTACTATCGCCCCAACCATACTTTTCTTCAATTATTCACTACAATCAACCATCAATCCACAATTTTATTAATTAATATTTGAAAAATAATAAAAATTAATTTAAATATAATAATACTTATGTGGTGTATTAGTGATTTGGGTTTAATCCACGTAAAAATATCTGGTTTCTTTTAGGATTGAGAATCATACGTTGCCCATCAAGAAAAGTAAACACTGTTACTTATTTGTTTTTGTTTTTTTTTATTCGTCATTTCTTGAAAAATTAGCCACGTTTAAACATAAATAAAAACTCGTGATAGTGGATTGATTGTTGGCGGAACTGATAGTTGATATATTGAAGAGAAATTAGTTGGTTTAGGGTGTTCAGTCAACAAAAGAGAAAAGTAAAAATAAATAAATTATATGTATTTTTATTTCATTTTTTCGACGTTTCGGCCTAACTTTCATTTGCTGAATACACCATCCAACTTCCCTTCAATAAAAACTTGATTTATTTTATTTTTTTTTTCTTGTAGCTAATATGATAATCAGTATACCGAAAAAAATGTATATATATATATATATATATATACTCTCTCTTCTTAGTACTGCCTCAATCCACCTCTGCCTAGAGCTTTATAAAATATATAATTTTTATTAAGTAATAATGGAGCAATCTTGCTCGTTAGGTTGGCAGAGAACTGTTCAATATCTCTTTTTATCAGTGACCATTGATCATATTTTTGGAACCTTCATTGTGAATGGAGATGTAGTTAAAATGGATACGAATGCGGAACAGTTCCTCTTGTTGAGATCGGCGCCAGAACATTTCTTGGTAGTCTAGAACGCGAACTCTTCTACGAATCGTTTGAGTATTTAGTTTATTTTTTGCTCACAAGACTACACGAAGGCCTTGCTGGCGGAGCCACCTGTCTTTTCGTGGGTTAATTAGGTTAGAAGAGCGTCTTAGGATATCTATATACGATGTATGTATGGATATGCTTATTAAAAAAAAAATACTATGGTAATACTTACAAGTGTTACTTCAATTGCTGGATGGGTACAAGGTCTCATGATCACACAATAGTTGGAATACCGATAATTACCGGATGTGTACGAAAGTAGACGAAGATGACCGAACTAAAGCTACAAGGGATGTTGCTATGATATTGATATTTTCCTTGCGATATTATAGCCCAATGTCGTATCGAAAAAAATGATTCCAACCATCCAAATACAATCTTATAAGAACCAGCATTTATTATTAAGTGGAATTACAATATTCATTAGTGTTGCCCAAATGAGAGACTGAGACGAGTCTTGGTCTTGCAAACTCAGTCTTGGTCATGGTCTTGTCCTTGATCAAGAGTCTTGCAACAGCCTTGCAGTCACTTATTAGCTTATTACTATAAAGATATTACTATCATTTTTTAGATAGGAGAAACGTAACTAAGCCCGAATGAAAAATTACAGGATTTAAATGTAAAATTATATTGTTTACAGCAATTATTTACATTCAGTAACTAAGATGGTCAAGTATTAGTAACTATTTTACCTCAATTTTTATTTTTAAAATCTATTTTTTATTACCAGTCCTGGTCTTGGTCTTACAACTGTTAGGCGGCCTTGGTCTTGGTCTTGCAAAGTGCAAGACCAAGACCGATTTTGGGCAAATTTTACATTTTACTACAACTGATTTATGCATGTACATTTACATTTTATTATAACTGAACGTTTTTGTGAATTTTGTCTTATTTTTTTTCGATAAAAAACGAAATAAGTACATTAAAATTACACAAATAACTTTTATGTACCAAACAAGCTCACAATGTTCTGATTTCACTAAAGGAGAAATCATCAAAGTTCTTATTGATTTAAGGTTATGAAAAATTACTTGAGGATTTCTTAAAATAAAGCGTTGAGTATTTCAAAAATTTAATTTTAATTTTGATATTGACGATATCGGCAGGGGTGACCAGAAGGGTGTTTAATGGGGTCAATCAATATTTTTGAGGGGGGAATATATTTACGTTTTCTTTTTTATTTTAGAGGGAGGCGAATTTTTACGGGATTATGAATAAATAGAGTAAGGGACGAGGGGAAAAGGATGGAACATACCGTAGCAAGCGTGATTGTATATGGTCTACGATTTTTCTCATTCTACCTTAGCTTGCTCTGTTTTTAAGAAGAGGTGAGCAATAACATATTTAGGGGGGATGTACATCCCTGGATATCGATATTTTTGATTCTATATTACACCAATATCGGAATATCGGAACTTACCCGATATCACGACAACCCTAACTACTATAACTGCAAAGGACCCGTTGATCGTTTTGTTTATTTTATTTTTATTTTTTTTGGGTGAAATCAGAAGTCGCAAGCAGCGATGTAATAAATCTGAATCCCGTTTATTAGTGTCGTCAGATCTTGTAATTGCTTATCACAATGGAGTAACAATTTCAAATAATAAAAAAACTATTATTAGAACGTTTTAGAGGTGACTGATGCGTCAGACCAGAACAATTGTAAAGCATTCAGAAATACCCAAATAAATGAATGTAAAACCCTCGTTTTTCATTTAGTAAGATGGTCTAAACTATGAATAAGATGAATTATTATTTTTATTATGTAACCTCTTTTCTCTGATATTGTTTACGTGGTCCTGAAGTCATTGAACTGTTCCTGAAAAGACCTTCCGAACGGTATTTTCACTTGAGCAAGCATCCGTAACGAAGATCAGCTTGATCAACAATTCGGTTAATCCGCAAGGTACCTACTGTAATAAATTGCATTAATACAAAACTTAATGGCTATCAAAATTATTTACAACTGATATTAATGGGTTGTTTACTATTTACTTTAAATTATTTGCTATAGTAAAATTCTGAATCATATTGGCTAATATTATCATATTGATATGCATAAAGCCCGAAGAAAATTTCTGAATCGTTTATCTCTCGCGAGACATGGCAATTTTCTAGTAAAATAAAATAACTGTTATTTTTAAATGATACTTTTAACTGTGATTTAAAATTAACAATAGAAATTAAGAACTGTTAAGCGAAATAATCATTTTTTCCCAATTGTGCATCAAAATATGATAGAAGAAACACAATTGAATACTAAGAGAGTCCAACAATGTCCTATGTCAGGAAGGGCTTCTTTCTTAACCCCTCGTTTAAGTCCCCGCGGCTCAAAAGGGACTTAATAAATTTAGATTGTTATATATTATTAATTGCTTCTAAAATTTATGTTTAATTTCTAATCCCATCTGAATTTAGAAAATGACTGCTGTACTGCATAATTATGCTAAAAAAATATTTAAGTTGGTAATAATACATCTGTTAGTTTTAATGAAGCTTTACAGCGTTTATTTATATTCTCAATCTTCATAAATACAAATAATAACGGGATTATTCTGCATTGCAGCATTATATTAATCGAACTCCTTATCTAACTATAATCCGAAATCTTATTTGTTAAAATTATTTTTAGCATTTTTTTCAAACTAAAATATAAGAAGTCTGAATGAGAAAATGAAATGATTCATTAAACCGGAAATTGCAGCCCTATGTAATCGAGGCAAGCTCTTATCAAAAGGAGCAAAGAAGCTGTCCGTGTTGTTTGATTTGGTTTGCCTAAAAAATTCGACTTCGAGACAAACATTTTTAAAATATTTTTCAATAAACATAGTGTTATTTATATTTAAAAAAATGAGTGAAAATGTACGTTGTATTTGATTAAAATAAAATTATTTAAAATATCTACGTAACTGATATAAAATTCAATAGAATTAAAATATTTTAAAAATATACTACATTAGTGGCATATACTAACAAAATTGGGTAACGCCATTTTAATGTTTTTTAACGTCCATCCATAATCGAAAAGTTCAATGAAGCCACAATCAATTTCACCTAAAAATTTAAGATGCCCTGCTAAATACAATAAAGCTATAAAGGCAGACGGACATTTTTTCCATTTATATATATATCTGTGTGTGTTTATATAAACTTGATTTTTCGACTCACACCAATAACCAACGAGTGTGCTGTCAGGAAGAAGAGTATGGAGTAAGACGTTGGTAGGCACGAGGGAGAGGAGTGCCCCGTGGCGTTCCTTCCTATCTTGATTTAAAATTTGTAATTAATGGAGGACATCCCTCATCCAACTTCTTTGAGCCTCATACGGGTGTTATTGGGCATTTTGGTAGTATTAATTATATTTTTATTTTACATATTTGTTTACAGTATTTGATTGTTAAATATTACTGATTTTATATTTACAATCTGAATGTTGATTTTTATCGATATTATATGGTATGCTGCTATTAGCAATTTTAATTATAATTTATTTGTTTTTTTTGTAATTTTATATTAGTAATGTTAAATAGACCAGTAACTTTATTTAGCCTGGATCCGCATTTTACGGTTATATTATAATTTTATGATTATATTTAATCTGCACAAAATAATAGCATTTATTAAAACTTTCTAAAATTATTAAGTTTATTATTTTATGTTTATATAAAACTATGAAAAACTCTTTGAAGATCTTATTTTGAATTATGCAGTTTTTTTAAAGCCTCTGATATTAGTTGTAAAGTAAGCTTATGTACCCAGTATATGAAAGGAACAACGATCATTTAATTTGAAATTTATACTTAATTTAAATCTTTCAGAATTGTTAATAACTCGCATGATAGCATACCTTTTTTTATTCTTTAGTTTCTTAGCTGTATTTTAAATTTATAGAATTTAGTTTACTATAAATGAATAATATTTCTTTACGTATAATCAGTGGCGTAATTAAGATACGCCCCCCAAGGTAGCGCTTTTCTTGTGGGTCCTTTTCTTCCCTCTTCAGTATAAATAACCAACTTACTCGTTAGGTACTACTTTGCATCGCGACATTCTTTAAACTTAATCCTAACACGTTATTATTAAATAAATACTCATTTTATTACAATTTCGCCAGTATATTGCTTACAAATTGCGCCTAAATGCTCTACTTTGGTTTTATTTTTGTCACTACGTATAATTACTTATACGGCCATAAGGGATAAGGCTATAAGTCAAAAAATAGTCCTTCTGAGTTATGTGTTTTACGATCACATTATAAGACTTCTTCTCAGTGTGTAAGCTCATCAGATCTTGTGATAACATAACTCATTCGTATAACATATCCTTATTACTACGTGACTATAGAATTGTTCGCAGCATACTATTATGTTAAGTGCATGCCTTCTAAACATCGCAGACAACCGTGAAGACGTCCTTTTACAAAAAAAAAAAAAAAATCTACTTCCAGAGAGCTCATTATAGCGTGAAAAATATGAGTACCACTGACATGTGGATTTCTTTATTTATGAGAGTTAAAACAGACAAGTTTAGAAAATTTCAATAAATCTGTTAATAAATAATCAGACTAAGATCTTATAAAAAAAGTGTGATTAATTTTATATAAATAATTAATGTATGTATATATATGTGTGTGTTTGTACATATAAAAACATCTATCTATGAGGTTAAGTAATGAATAGCCAAAAAAACGTTATTTTTTTACAATAAGACGTCACATCTTTCACACGTGCTATGGCTATTTAAATGTTTGCCTAGCAACGAATATGCATAGTGTAATATATTTTGATTCGCAAATTGAAAATAGCATCATGGATCGTGGTATCTAGTGTTGATAAAAAAAAAAGGAAGTTATCGCAACCAGCTGCCCCTTTCTTTGCAGATAACATTCAATTCACTCGTATGCTATAATTTTTTACTCGTATAATTTATAAAAACATATCATGTAAGTAAGAAGTATGTACTTTAACAGTTTACAACAGGTTCTCTATAATTTTGGTAGTGGAATTTGAATGAATTTAATTGTTATTTTTAAAAGATTGTAACGTTTTAAATATTAATTAATGATATTTTCTTTACATATTTGTTATTAATTTAAATTATTACTTTATTTATTACTGACTTTTAATTATAAATAAATAAAACAAAAGGAAACTAATACTTAAGCAACAAGGAAAATTAAGTAAATATTCGTAGCCGTTCCTAACTAGAAGGTTATGCTAAATTGACCTTTATTACAGCTCTATAAGAATACTAATACCTTCGCTTTAAGAAAATATAAACACAGCTGTTTTTGTATTAAATTATTTAATTATTTAGTCAGTATTTTTATTAAAATTAGATACAGAATTGTTCTTAAAAAATGAGATTCTGATCTTCAATATATATTTTTATAATTATTTTTGCCTACATTGATATAGTGATAGTAAAGAATAGATGATATAGACTGTTACAGGTTGGTGACACAACGGTATATTTTGAAAGGAATGATATTACTCATAGCATCTTTCTATGTTAGTTTGCCTTGTTGGCCGATTGTTCTTAAATGATTAATAACAATTTTAAAAATTAATTTTATTTAATGAAATATTCTAGTTTATTATTATAGTCTCATGAAAATAATTTGAATGATTAAATTAACCATAATTTAATATACTATATATAACACCTTTTGAATAGTGAATAGTACCATGCATTTTGAGAAAAAAGGGTATTTATTTTCTGAAATGTATTTACCTTAATTTAGACATGACACTTTCTTTTAATGCGTAGTTAAGAGGACATCTTTTTTTCCAAAACTTGTGATTTCTCTGCCTGCTCTGGTCTCCGGACTACATAGACGATCAACCTACACCTTTGACTACAAATGCTAAAACTACATAAACAATAAGACGAATCGTGAAGGGCCGGGGTTGATGGACTCTACACTACAGCGTGGCTCGACTAGGACTGAAGTGGCGGGCGTGGTGGAAGTGGTAATATGGTGGGGGTTAGCAGTGCTGCCAACTTATCTTTCGGCGCAGGCTGGTCATATCACGCGGATGAAAAATAAACAAAAATTCCATCACGTTTCGAAATTCATTTTTTATTTGCATTTATTTAAAATATTCTCTTCTGGAGGTTTTTCTACGCGAATAAAAATTATAATTGACTAAAACACATTCATTATTGCCAACTATGTAAAAGACTTCTGACAGGGCTGCCACCTTATTTAATACGGGCGAAAATGAGAGAGAGGGACTTTGTATACAAAATTTGGTAATTTATAATTAGGTTTTTGAAAACATAATTTATTAGAAAAAGATATAAAGAAATTAATTTGCAAGGCCAAGACCAAGGCCGCCTAACTGTCGCAAGACCAAGACCAGTACTGGTTGATTTTTTAAATAAAAATTAAGACAGGATAGTTACTAATAGTTGATAATCTTAGTTATTATATGTTAATAATTGGTATAATCAAAATACTTTTGCATTTAACACCTCTAATTTTTCATTCGGGCTTCATTAGGTTTCTCCTATCTAAAAAATTACAGTAATATCTCTATAGCAATTAACTAATAAGTAACTGCAAGACTGTGGCGAGACTCTTGCGCAAGACCAAGACCACGACCAAGAATGAGTTTGCAAGACCAAGACTCGTCTCGGTCTCGCATTTGGGCAATACTAGCTACTGCCTCAATAACCCATGAAGAATCTTGGTTTTAGTAATTTTGAATGTCATCGATTTTGCTTGATGTTGAATAATGATGTAGAGATGGTTGACTGTTGATATAATATGAGAAGGAGTTAATTGGGGGTGCGGTCAAATAAATACTAAATTAAAATATAGTATTTATTTAATTTTGCCGACGTTTTTGAAGCAGTGTTTCAACTGCCTACCACAGTGCTACATTCTACGCCCTGAAGACGACCTGCAAAGTGGGTCGAAACGTCGGCAAAAATTAAATAAATAGTATATTTTAATTTAGTATTTATTTGACCGTATCCCCTCCCCCCATTAATTCCTTCTCATAATAATCATAATAGTTGACTGTTGGTGATAATTTGAAAGAAGTTGGTTGAGGTGTTCAGTCAATGAAAAAACAAATTAATTTTTTTATTTATAATACTTCCAACTGTATTACAAATAATACATCTAATAAATTTGTACAAATGGATATGGTGACACGAAATCACTTGTTGATATAAGATACTGCCCACTGACAGAACTTTAATAATATGTCTACATTAGAAGATAGGGTCATCTTCTTTTCAGACCCCTCGGAGGGTTATCAGGAATTGAAGAGGAAGCAAGGTTAGAAACGAGAAGGTTGGGATAGTTCTGAAGTTTATTATGGAAAGATAGGGATGTGGATCCGGCCAAATCTGAAACGTAAGGAATAGTAAGGTCATTATGGAGGATTTTATTTGTAACAAAGTAAGCATGATTGAGGATTTTACGAAGGATTTTGGATTGTGAAGGATTGCATAAGAGGAATTCGATGGTTTAGTGGAGCCTTATAGCTCAATTCCGTAAGTCTAACTTCATTATACCAGTGTCAAATTTTGCAGTTTTTAATATTATGTAGATTTTGTTCTCATTAGTGTTCTCTAACGGAGCTTAAATGGCTAATTTTCAATAATAGCTTCCTCTAAAGTAACTTTAATTTTTTTAATTTGAAACAATCAACAATTTCATATTGATCTCTGATATAAAGTAGTTAACTATAAAATATGAAAGAATTTAATAATTAGCTAAAGGAGAAATATGGGATCGTAACTGGGAATAGTTGTAATGAAGGAACCAAAGGGATACGAGCGCGGCCGAAGTAGTCCGAAGAGTAGAACTGGCTTCCATAGTAATATGAGCTTAATATGATACGGACTCCGATGATATTATCTAAATATACATTTGCGGTTATCCTAAATGTTTTCGTTGGTATTATTTAATATTTAATTGTCTAAATTACAGAAATATAAATATTAAAATTTGTTTATATGAGGGTACTTAAACAAATATAAATATCCACAATGAAATATAAATCAATATAGCATTTATATTTTTTACTTTCACTTCCCCTTTGTCTGAAAATACTTATTTCTGGTAAGAAGAGAGTGGTAAGTGAAAGTTGTGTGCTGCGCTCTCCGCATCAGATTTTTTCCTTTTATATAATATTTAATTAGACTAATGGAGTAGGAGATACTAGAAATGATCTAGCTTGCAAACAAATAATTAATTAAAAAATATCTATTAACAAAATGTTAGTTTTGGAATATATATAAAAAAAAAATCAGGATCCAAATATTAACCAGCCAAAAGAACGGGCTTAGTAAAAGACAGTTCATTTCCCTTTTATCAATTTTGCTGGCTCACTAAATAATGTGTAGGGAAATTTTGTATTCATGTAGGCTGTGGAAAAAAAATCATCCAGAACCGTTTTTAGCTTACATTCTACATATAATAGGCAAATTTGGTTGTATATCTTGAAAGTTTTTCAACCATTGGTCCTCAAAAAGTTGTTGCAATTTAAGCAAGGTAATATCAAAATATTTTGTATCGCTAAATTGTTTTTTTTTTATTAATAACTTCGTTTTGAATGAAATAATCAATTTTATAATATCATTTAGTATCATATTGCCACAAAACAAGATTTTTGGTGGCCCACAGATGTATAAAGTTTGGAAGTTATAAAGAAAAACTATGCAAAAGGAAACTGTTGCATCTGTTTTTTAAATCAACGAAACGGGTATAGGATCTACTCTACCGTTAACGATTGAGGGATGGTGCGGATGTTCCCGTATCAGTTTTATCATATTTTCCCCACTACTTCGCTTTTGTCTGCGCAATGTTACTTGTATGGACACATATTTATTTCGAAAACGGCTTGTCCAATTTGGACCAAAGTTGGAGATTTATAGCAAAAATATTTCAGTATCAATTTTATAGAAAAACAAAAATTCTTGTCTCGAAACTTGCTGAACCCTTTTTTAATCAAATGAGTAAGATAAACCTAAAACTTTGTGACCTCCGACATGTCAAAATAAAGATGATACATAGGCCAAACGGCCACTTTTTTCGATTTCGTGACCAGATTATCTTAAAGTTGAAGTGGAAGCAAATGTTTATTTATCAGTATTAAGTTCCTCATTAAGTTAATTATTTTAATGAGAAAACATCTTATTCCTGATAATGTTCGTAGATATTAAATGTTAGGGTTGCCCAAATGTGAGACCAAGACTCGTCTTGGTTTTGCTTTCTGAGTCCTGGTCATGGTCTTGGTCTTGCACAAGAGCCTTGCAGTTACTTATTAGCTTATCACTATAGAGATATTACTGAATTTTTTTAGATATAAGAAACCTAACTAAGCCCGATTGAAAAATTAGAAGAGTCAAATCCAAAGTATATTGCTTATACCAATTCTCAACATGTAGTAACTAAATTGTAAGTATTAGTTACTATTTTGCCTTAATTTTTATTTTAAAAATTGAATTTTTTTTATTAGTCTTGGTCTTGGTCTTGCAACTTTAGGCGGTCTTGGTATTGACCGATTTTGGGCAGCACTAGAAAATGTGTAGGTTGCGATAAGATTCATCTACCACTCACGAAGTTTTAGATGTTAATTATTTGGTAGGAAAGCCGGGGTAGCTCAGTGGTAGGGCAGTCAGCTTCCACTGCTCGCGAGGTCCCAGGTTCGAATCCCGGCTCATGGTAGAAAATTTATTTATTCTGTTTCATTGGCCGTGGGATGACCCTGGGGTAGGGAGACCTTCCTGGGGTTCACCTAGCCTCTATACAGTGGGTACTCTCAATTAAATAATTGATTAATGGAGAAAACCTGGCGGTTGAGCGTGATCCTGGTCTGATCCCCTTCCTGCACAACCGTTGGCCTTGAAACAGTACTTCCCTTAAATAGTAATAAACCCAAGACCCTTCTGGGGTTTTAGTGGTACAGGTTTTTTTTTTTTTTTTTTTTTTTTTTTTAATTAGTTGATAAAGAGGGGTCTGTGACCACGGACTAAAGGAGCAGAGACAACTTTAGAGAAGATTTTTTTCTATAGTTTTTTCCAAGGACAATTATTTATATCTCCAGCTCTGGGAGTATGATTAGGTAATAACAAACTATTAAATGTAAAAGTTCTCCAGGTTTTTCTTTTTCTTATGATATTTTATTTTCCTTTCTGAAACTTTCCTAGTTTTTTCAGAATCAGCTAACTCTTTGTTTAAATTCATTTATTTTTTAATATTAATGTTGTTTCAATTTCATTCAACAATGTTCAATTTTTTTTTTATTGAATGCTCTAATAGAATTGCAACGTTTTTTTAATTAAAAAATGTTTTCCTTCATTTATGGAGTAAATTGTCCAATTAGCGAAATGATATAGCTGTTCGCGGCGTTTTAGATCCCATTCGTGGAATAAACTGAGAGTAAGTTCATTTGTAAAGAACAATTCCCACGGTGGTGGGTTGACCGTTGGCAACGCATCTGCCATGCCACTTAGTGCATGCTACCGGATGAAGGTGTTGCTCGAGTTAGTAAGGACTTGCGAGGAGGACTTGTTCGATATTCCTTGGCTATGTGAGATTAAATTTTTGGTTTTAATTGAAATAATTTTATTACATACATAATTAAAGGAACAATGATGCTTTTAAAGATATTTCTTTTTAAATGTGGTAGTATTACATAATTTTTAATTTAAAAAGGGAATATATGGTAATTGTTTAAGTATGTGTCTCAGTTCATTCATAGAACCAAAAAATGGATCAATGAAAAATATAATTGGGGAGGGTAGAGGCTGAGTCTTCAGCTTGAATGACTTCAGCTCCCCTTGGATACACTGCACAGTGGTCTAGTGGTCTGAAAGCGGCATATACTCCTTTTTCCAAAATGTACACCAAAAGATGTAGAAGCAAATAAATTTTTAAAAAATGAGACATTCATGAGAAATTAAAAGAAATTTCGTGTCTCTAAATCGATACTGGGATATTGCTTTCAGATCGCTACAATGTATTTTGTTTTATCTCCATTTACTTGTAAGCTGATTTTCTTTGTTTCTATTATCACCGCTTTTTCCGAGACTATGTCCTCTTGTTAGTAATTTAGCTAATATTTGTAATTGATTCGGTAAATAACCTTATAAATTTTCATTTAACTTATTACACATAAAATATATTAGCAACTGCTTGGTTGGCCCAGAAGTACCCCAAACTACAGAGTCCGCCTCGAAACAGGAAGAGAACCATTAAGAATGAAAGTAATAAAAAAGGTGTTAAATCTATGGACCAAGCTCGAGTTCATGTCAGAAGAGCGACTCCCAAAACTTTGTTTTAATAGACTCAAAACATTAGATAAGGATAAGCCTGACATAGACTTCAATTGGGTGTCTCAATTTAGAGCAATAGCCGAACTTATTGCCTTTGCAGAATAGCTTTCTGTTCACCACACAAACGGACTTCTTCGATACAAAGACGACATCCTTGAAATAGCACACAACTATTATTTCTCAGTCGACATAGAAAGAACTTTAAACTCCACTAACTACCCTTTGTACAGAATGATATGCAGTTACAATTCTCCCGATCCTGAAACGTACCTTACATTCAAAGTCCACATAAAGAAATTGCGATGTATCAGTCAATTAAGAGTTGCAAACCCAGAACACATCAGAATTCATGCAAAAAACAGAACATTTTCGATTGAGTCTCAAGAAACCTGTATTTCATGCAGTCAATTTATCTACAATAGTCTACATAACATTCTCCTTCACTGCCCAGCTTACAATGACTATAGACAACAATTCCTTCAAAACTTCATCTCAGAATCTTCTGATAACCGCAACCCCGATTCCATACTGAATATCGATTGTATAGATAAATTAAATAAAGTTTACTATTTTATGATGGGAGTAAACAAAGTGCATACACAAAATTGTTGATCATAGCCATGTTCTATTAAGCGTTTGTTTTTAGTTTATCTTAAGAGTAATATTTTGTTTATATTTATAAATATTTTTATTTTGTATTGTTTCTATCATAGTAACTGGTTCATATAACCAATATTATGCAGTAATCGTTTTATGTTTTTAATTTTTATTGCTATTAATGTTTTGTGAAAACCATTTAAACGTTAAATATTGTAAATTTGATTTATATTTGAATTATATGTATGTAAATTTGTAAAACCATCTTATTGTGCAATACCCAAGCTAGGCTCTATTTGTATGGGGAACCCTCTTAAAACAAATAAAATATCTATCTATCTACACATAAAATATATTTTATTTATGGATAAAAAAGTTAACAATAATAATGGTTGCTCTTATCAAAATGGTTTTAGTCTCTATTAATCCAGAACCCCTGATATGCATTAGAGCGTTCAATTTTTCAAATACCTTGCTTAAATTAAAAGTTTGACCGACCATTACGCGCTGGTGTCATTCATTACATTACTATATAACCCATTATTCGTAAAGGCCACCAAAGAATATAGTTAAAAAATATATAATAATAAAATCCCAGAGAGAATTTCTATAATAGAGGTATGAACATTGTTATTTTTACTCTAATGCAAATCATTAAAAATATATTTTTCTAATGTTAATCGTTAAAAGTAAAGATTGTTTGTAATTTCTGATGAAATTTTTTTTGCACTAGATTTGCTATGTTCCCTACGGCCTTGAACGGCCAGTTATCTATCGGAGTTGATTTATAAATAACGTATCTCACATCCGTTGGAACAACGACACGGCTGTAAATTTTAAATAATATAATAATAATTCTAATCATTCCTCTTCCTAACAAAAATCGTTGTCATCTCCTGCAGAACTAGTTGAAAATAATTCAATTTCCAAAATTATCCTACGATTCAAGTGGAAACCAAATGAGTATTTATGAGTTTTTAGTACTTCATTACATTAATTAATTTAATGAGAAAACGGTCCTTTAATAATTTTCTAAAAAGAGGTCTATACCACGGACTATCATACTTCGTCATCTTATTAAAGATTGAATTATATTGATATAACTATTGAAATGTCCACTATAACCTCAATAAATGAACAATGGGCAGAAATAGACCAGCGTATAACTTGCGCAAACAGAGCTTTCTTCTCCCTTTCAAAGGTATTAAAATCCCAAGAAATCTCAAATTAAGGTCATATAATGATATGATAAAGACATTTCTAATATATGGCTGTGAGACCTGGACACTAAGCAGGACCCTAAAAAATAGTGTTGTAAGATTTGAGAGGAAAATTCTCCGCACGATAACCGGAACTATCTGGGATCAGAGTACTAACACAGGGAGAAAACAGGCCAATTAAGAACTGCTTACAGAAACTGGTCAATCAATACCCCATAATATGAAGGCACGGAGGTTAAGGTGGGCGGGGCAGTAACAATAAATGCCTTAATAGAAGGCAAAAAAACACCTGGAAGGCCAAGAAGCAGATGAATAGATAGAATAAAAGATGTTATAGTGCTACGTGCAGATAAATGGAATGAAATAGCCCTAGACAGGCAGAGATGGCTTGTTAATGCGGCAAAAGATCTACATGGTCTGTAATGCCAACAGAAAAAAAATCTGATGTGTCCACTCACACGACTTTCCTACTTCTTTCAGAAAAGATTTTTATCTTTACTTATGTTCATGAAGAAACAGAAAAAAAAAATTGAATTAGATTTATTTTCCTGAAAATTGATCAAAGGAAAGATTTGAGTACGATTTATTTGATAAACTAAAGCAATGTAAACCGGCTTAAGGTAGATCAGTGTACAAATTTCAATACCCTCTAATATTGCTGATCAAAAAGTTTTTGCCATAGCTTAGTATTGTTAAACAATAATCTCTGTTAAAAGTAGAGGACTTAGTCATCTTTTTTCCCTCATTCACCCCTTTCTGACACCTGGATATGAACCCGTAATCTTACATTGGAAATTGAATAGCAGTAACAGTTGTCCAAAAAGAACGATTTTTATATAGTTTTATAGGGAATTTCATTACCTTTCAACGGTGTTATCTTTCAAAACTTTTATCATATAGGTTCAGTTAGGCCCCAAAACATTTTCTTTTCTATATAACTTTTTTTCCTAAATTTTCTCGGAAATTTAGTCCGTATACGAAAATTGAGAGGACAATTATTAGAACATTATAGAAAAGTTTCATCAAAATCGTTAGAGCCGTTTTCGCGCTACAGTCTATAGAACAACATATTTTTCATTTATTGCGCGCAAGCTATTGCACATGGAGCATCGAATTTCTGTCACAGGCTTCAGTAGTTCCCGAGAAAATCTTGGCACGGACAGACAGACCAATTTCTAAAAATGTGTTTTTTGGACTCAGCGGGCTCTGAAACTTATAGATCCTTCGAAAACCGCATATCGGAAATTTGACCCGATCCCAATACTTTCCTTACCTAGTATAGGTAAGAAAGTAAAAACTAGTGAAATGCTACTGAAGATAAAAGCCATTTTTGTTTGGCAGAGAATTAAAAAATGTTGACACTCATATAAAAGAATAATCCCTCAAACAGTCTATTATATAGAGGGTTGATATAAATAAAATATGAAATCTTGAATTTTTATCTGGAAAACCCAATATGTTTGTAGATCCTTAACGGTGATACACGTGTAGTACTATCATGTTAATCATTACCGTTGTTCCTTCATTATCAGAGTCTAGTCCGGGTTTTCCAATTTCTCTCAGTTTTAGAGAGAATCTTTGAATAGATTAGATAGTAATTGATAACAGTTGTAAACAGTCGGTTGCTCTTCCAACAGGGCTACTGTTCCCAGTAACATTCTCCGTTGGGGAAAACCCACTTGGGAACTTGTGTATATTATGTCATCTGGTTATTGCTGATTGTTAGATATCTCGTAAATTAGCTGTAAGCCACCGGCATTCTTTTCTAGCTCGTTCCATTTTGGCATTCGTGTAAATATGTTTGTTGTTTGATTCATGTTTCTAGGTAGTAGAAACAACTGCGCGGTCCTGTAATGAAATAATTGAAATTTTTGGCTTTTCAAAATTTTTGAGAATTTTATATTTTACCATGAAATGATTACTTTATTATGCGACATGTTCGATTCAAAACCTTAAAATAGTTCTAGCGAATTATTACGAAGAAACACACTGGGCTTTCATAATACATGTAATTTTATGAAATTCAAAATTCTTTCGAGCTCGTAATTGTTATTTAGTTCTGGTTTCTTTCAAGCCTCAAAAAAGACAAAATAAAATGAATAATTTTTTTTACAAATTTCATAAGAAATGACAAAAAAAAAATTGGATTTTTTTTTTTGCTCAATGAATATAAAGCCACTTGACCATAGTTCTATATTTATTATATAACTAGTTCAGTCCGGGAGCCGTGGCAAAAAAGAAGTATCTTATTTCATACTAAAGTTTGGCCTTATAAACTAACCATTTCCACAGGCCTGATGAGAAAAATGCACGTCTGCCAGCATATAGCCGCTAGATTACAAAATGGCGGTTAGATGAAGATATAGACCCTATAGATAGAACACTAACATAGAGAGAGGTATTATGCATATAGAAAACGCCAACCCTTTTATAGTATTTACTGTCCTAAGACATGAAATAATAGTCAATTACCTCTTATCCATGGATTTTAAATCGAAAATTGGAATTCAGGATCAAAAATGTTACTTTTTTAGCCTTTTTCGGTGATACCATGCGTTCTAGCGATAATAATATTCCATGTAACATTAAAAGTAATAAAATGTGCAACAGAAATGGTTATATTCGTTTCTTAGCTATTTTCTATAATTTCCGAGATATCCCTCCCCGTAATTCATTTTTAAAAAATAATTGTTTTTGCCTCACATTTTTACCACTATTTGACTCGATAACACTTGATCTTTTAATTTTCCGAAAAAGTCACGAAAAAGAAAGCTGTTTAACATTAAATTTTCTTTACGATTATGTATTTCTTTAATGTCTTATCTTGAACCATTCAAAAGATAGAGGAATTGTAACTTTACGTTTAAACTCCGTTACAGTGCACAAAACTTAGTTTCTTAATTATACAGTTGATTTTTAAAATTAAAAACTCTATCAACTATATATATATATATATATATATATATATATATATATATATATATATATATATATATATATATATATAGTTGATAGAGTTTTTAATTTTAAAAATCAACCCATGTTTATTTTATTTTGGTCTCTTTTCATTTAAATATTTTTTTTATTATGTTTTCTTTTCAAAATTCTGTTATTTTTACTTGTTTTAATTTAATTTTACTGAAGATACTATATATTCGTTAACATTGACTAACGTAATTTTTGGCCAGATGTGGTTTTTATTTTTTGTTCATATCTGTTATTCATTAGGGACCTTGTCCCAGAATAAAGTTTACTTTCTATATATACATATATATATATATATATATATATATATATATATATATATATATATATATATATATATATATTGCCTTGTATAATGATTTATAGCTGGGTATTAACGAAAATCACGAAAAGTAAAGTAGGTAAATAATTTACATAGTATGTTGGGCAGCGAATATTTAATAATGTAATATAGAAACAAATTAGTGCCTTGTATTATTATGATGTTATGATATAAAAAAAATCAAGGGTGGAACCTAAAAGAAAATTAAAGACAAAATATTTTATTTTTTTATTGCTTTCAAAATTCGTATTTAATTGATTTTTCAAGGTCCGAAATACAAATCTCAATTCTGTTTCTCCTTAAAAAAATATTTGGAGTTCCTTAGGTCGGTATAAATTGTTTCAAATTTACGAATTTCTAATAGCTTCCGTTTTTTTTTTTTTGTTGTTTTTTTCGAGTGAATTTAGTAATCTTTCAAATAATCATGAATGTAGCTAACAAAAAATGTATACTTTTTAAGTTATTCGCGAATAAAGTATCTTTTCCTTCATGACTTTTTTCTCCTGAAATTTCAGGAGGAGTGACGAATTCTATTCAGATATAATTCGTCACTGCTGCATGAAATCCACTTTCGTTTGATACCTCATTTATCAAAATACATCGCTATTGAGAGCCGAAAAAGAGGATTACATTGCTAAAAACTACTGTATCATATAAACTCTTCGTCAAAAGTATTGCAACGCTTTGAAATATTTTAATTTTACCAAAACGTCTGTTTTTTAAAATAATAAATAAAGGTTCTGAATTCTATAATGGCTCTCTCAGTCTTCTAATGACCGTTGACTCCGAGATTGTTATCCCTCGAACACCAGCGATCAAATGTTTAATGGAAGAAACTGTAGAATTACGGAAGTGCGTGCATTTTAATGAAGTGGCATTCTTATCCCTAATTATTAGCCATAATAAGAGAGAAATAATTTTGGGAATAAGAAGTGTGGTGTCTTCGATAAGATCCCACCCGCGTTGTATATGTAAAATAAAATATTACAGTTTTGCTAAAAACTTTTTTATATAATAGAAAGATATGTAAGCTACAGTTAGATGCTGTGAAGGTTTCGTCTAATCCAAGCGCCTGTCAGTGAAATCTATTAAAATTATGGTTTTATAAAAATTGCTGTTTTAATTTTAATTGAAATTGAATAAAATGAAACTACATTCTCTTAAGATTAAAATTAACATAACACTACATAGTGGCCAGAACAGTTTGGTCGTACTCATTGATATAAATTAAAAATAAATGAAAATACAATAGGAAACACAAGACAATTATACAATGATTAAAATAACAAAACTACATTAAAAAATCTGGTACTCGTAACGCACAACTTTCACTTACCGATCTACTATGAATAGAAATTATTTTCTGGCAATGTATGGAAACAAACTAGAGACCATATCTTTCCTCCTAGTTGTCCGATCTTAACGATTTGTTTTTTGTTTTTTTAGGAAATTCCATAAACTTTTAAAAACCATAACAATATCCCCAAAAAAGTGTATACTTTTTGAGTTATTCGGAATTTAATTTTACAATCCCTCGTAACTTTTTTTCCAGCTTCTTTTCATTGAAGTATGTTATATAGATACATTTAAAGGGTGTCAAGAAAATGTCTTTAGCGAAGTTTCATTGAAATCGGTACATCCGTTTAGGCGCTACAGTCTATAGCAACGCAGGTTTTTCTACATTTTTATTTTTTTCTCCTCTATTAACTTATCAAATTCTTTCAAAAGTTATATTTAGCATTTTTTTATTACTTTGAATAATGTGAAATGATTAACTTTTTAAAATAAACCATATCAAAGGTACTTTAGAGGAAGACGTATATGAACATTGGGCATTTAAGCCCTGTAAAGTGACATCAATGGGGATAAGACCTAATTGATATTAAAGACCACTTAATTATACAATGATAAACCGAGTTTGATCCAAATCGTTAGAGCCATTTTTGAGAAAATTGTAAAAATGTGTTTCAGCGTTCATATAAAGTGGCACTTCCGGTTAGCTGATTGTAACGAAAAAGTTGCTGTCACATCCGGCCCATATACAAACCTTAAATACTTAATATCAGTTTCGTACTACTTTTCGTTTATGAGCTAGACTGTTAACACACATACAGAGATCATTTTGCGACACTTGGTTATTTGAACTCAGGGGACCTCAAAACGTCTATTTCCGTTGAAAACTCAGATTCAAACAATTTCTCGATCGCAATACTTACCCTTACTATATATTCCATATATACGTAAGTGAAAGTAAAAAATAAATAAAAGAAGAAGAAATGGATTAAAATTATAACAATAATTAGTATGTGTAAAATAGCGTTAAAAAGAACTCTAGGGAACATTTGAATTATATAACAAAAAATGATCTTTTCATTATTATATCATTCACTGTTTCCACCAATCTGCCGATCAAAATGGCACCCATCAAAGTGAGGAGACCACATGAACATGAAAATTGCATTATTTGAAGATGGTTTGTTTTAAACATACATGAGACTGCACATGTCCCAGATGGAAAACAACAATATCTGTTGTGGAGAGGAGGGGCCGTCGAACTGGCAGACTAAATTCAAAATGCACGTTTTTTTTTTTTTTGTTCTTTTTTTTTTTTGTCTATCTGAGTCCCTTTTACTAGAGGGGAGGCGCAAGGAATTCAATTTTGGTTTAAGGCAGGAAAATGTCAGGGAATCCGACTGACAGATATCAACACCTACTCGAAATATTGTGATATGACCCTCTTGACTACTTAGCTCTTACAGACTACAGAGGCTCGATAACCTAGCAACCCGGGTGTGGCTAATGGTCCAAAGCGACCCAGCGGCCACTGAGCGTGTGCTAGCGGATAACAATAGCCCTCGCTTGTAGCCCTCTCATTCGATTAGTCCGTTACGCTCTCCACTTCCGGCAATTTCAGGGTTGGGTTTAATTGTGTCCTGGGAGAATCGTTTACGGCAGTTGGCTAACTGAGAACACCAAGTTAGACTGATACAGAACTGAAAATCTGGTACGGTGCTTGCATCACAGAATTTTCACTAACCAACCTCTTTTTTCACTAACCAACCACATTACAATATCTCAATTTTCTATCGAACTATTCTATTTGCAATATCTTAATTTTACTATTTATTTTCATTTCTTATATAACTTCATATTTCTTTTTTTCTGTTTTACATTTTATTCTAAGATTCCCATTTTAATACTTATGTCATCTTTTTGATTATGTTTACTTATCATTCCACACTTTGTAACGGTTATTATTATTTATCTCTTAGTACTTACTATTGTCATTATTCTACCAACTTCATTTTACTTTAATTTTTTTACCTACATTACTCATGTTTCTCATACCTTGTTATCTGGTTCTTTTCTTAGACCTGATGAAGGCCTGAACTTCAGGTCGAAACGTCAGCAAATATCAAAATAAATATTCATTTATTTTTGTCTTCTTATTTCTGACTGATCACCCCAACTATTCTTTTCTTCATTATGCACGACAGTCAACCATTTACCCACAATTATCAACCTCTTTTTAGTATAAATATCTATTTGCAGACAAATGAAAGTGAAGATCGAACAAAGTATTATTCAAAACAATTATGTTATCGACCATATGTTTTTAATATTCCTCTAATATACTTATATTTACGTTTTTCTTTTGCCACTAACCATTTCATTTTACAACTTTATATTTTAATTATTTAGATGCAATAAATAATTGAGTGGCATGAATTTATTTGAATCCGACAAGAGTCTCAGTGATAAAGAAGACGGATTTATGTATTTATATTAGATTATAGGTGTTTTTATTTGTTTAAACATTCGTATATTTACTAATTTTTATTTTGTCGTAATCTATACAATATTATAAATACGAAAATGGCAACAAAGTAGGACTTGTGGTCAATTAAATCAGAATAAAGAATTTTAGGTTCGAAAATGTATCCACATTCGTGTATCTTGGTTCTGCCTCAAAATAATGAAAATGTAATCAGCAGAGAAATATACAACAGAATAATGGCTGGTAATAGAGCTTACTATGCAAACATAATACTTACCAAGTCTCCATTGTTGTCAAAAACCAAAAAAATAAAGCTGTATAAAACGCTTATTAGACCAGCAGTCACCTATGGAGCGGAAACCTGGTGTTTATCGCAAGAGGATTGCCGTAAACTAAAATTATTCGAAAGGTAAATAATAAGAAGGATTTACGGTGCTACAATTGTTAATGGTGAGTGGAAAATTAAAAGTAATAATGAAATAGAGGCTATATTAGAGAATCAAAGCATTACTAACTATATCAAGGCAAGTAGGCTGAGAGGGGCAGGGCATGTAGTCAGAATGGAGAATGAACGGGTGCAGAGAAAAATATTGGAAGCACGCTTCAGTGGGAAGAGGGAAAGAGGAAGACCGAGAAGCAGATGGAAGGATGAAGAGTTCGCAATTGGAAGAGAGTGGCACAGGACAGAGAGAAGTGGAGAAAAATAACTCAGGAGGCCAAGGTCATGCTGGGCTGTAGCGCCGGAGAGTTATACAATGTAAAATGATACCAGTGCTTGGATTTATGAAAATCGTATTTATATATAAAAATATATTATAATAGTTGACTGTCGTAAATAATGGAGATAAGAATAGTTGGGGTGATCAGTCAAATAAGAAGGAAAAAATAAATGATACTATTTATTTTTGCCTTCTTTTTTGACTGATCACCCCAACTATTCTTATCTCCAAAAATATATTATATATATATATATTTTCACATTTATAAAAAATCATTTTTAGAAACAAAAGATGTAATAAGATTAACACTATTCCTTCATCCTAAATTCCCTATTTTTTTTTTTCAGTTCCGTAAAAAACATTTTTCAATACTATTAGGGAAAATGTGCCTCTGAATACGAATTGATTTGCATTTATCATTTCATAAAATTTTCATTGATATATTTCCATTATTTAAGAAAACCTGCAATTCCATTTTTTGGGGAGAATAACATTTATTTACTTTACTCTTCATTCTCGATTCATTTTTGTTTCTTTAATTTTTTTTAAAATGCTCTAGCTGCTTTAGGATTTTTAATGCGAAAGTTAACTTTTGGGCCCCGGTTTATCAATAAGCTTAAATAGCGGTACTGATCCTTAAATCAATAATTTTTCATCAGCACAAAGATAAATATAGCCACCAGCCGCCAAGGCCATTAAGAACAACCGCAGCGGTGAACCGCGTGGCTCTAAAGAACTGCGGACCGCGTCCCGCCAAAACATGACAAAGGCGCTTTCTGTTATCGCCGCCCGGCCCGCGTTCATTAACGAGGGTTCGGTGATTTATCTAGCTCCTCTGCATCGATCCCACGACAATAACGGAGCAAGCTGCGTCCCTCCCTCAACAGCGGACGGTCCCATGATACCGTCGTTAGCGGTCACGAGCTCTGTAGTCGTTTGTCCCGGACTAACTCCTAATTCTGTTTATTCTGGGATTAAATGTATAGTCCGCTGGGAACATCCACAGCCATAATCCCCACAATAACCTTAACAGGCTTAGTACTTTTTTCACCCACTATCCCCTATTGTCAACCCTCTGTCGGCTTGTTTATAATTGTAAACCTCTAAAGTAAAATAGTTCTGATACTGTGAACGAGTTATTAACTTTTTAAAATATATTTTCTTATGTTAAGGCCCTTTTATACCGTTAAGTTTCTCGACCAGTTTCTTGGATGTACTCACTTTGGTAAAAAAATGTAACCGTATAAAAGAGTTTCTTAGAAGAGCTTACTTTGGCCGAGAAACTTAATTATCTAAAATGATCTATGAAGTCTGTGTTGAGCTACTATCTTGGGTGAAAAACAAAGATTTCTAGGACAAAGCTTTTGACAAGAAACTTGACCGTGTAAAATGGCCTTTAGAGATGATATGTGTTTGACTGTAGATTATTTCAAGATTTTAATTTTTTTAGTTATTGAGTCAATTGGTATGTTTCGTGAGTTCCAAAATAAACAATAGAAAGTTCCATACAAAATTTCATATCTTGATTAAAATTTGAGATAAAATTTAATTATTTAAATAATCCTAAACTCAATGAAAATTGAGTTATTCTGACACTCGTCCCATATTCCCGGCAATTGTAACATCATATACAGAACACAGATATTTTTTTTTATTTGTATACAATTACATATTTTGTATCCAAAACTGCTGATCAGTTCATAGATTGTAGATGTCTGATCTTTACGAATCAGTATATTTATTATTTCATTTAAGTAAAAAAAAAAAAAATCGTTTTTTCTTATAGAATTAGCTATTTTTGTTTTTGTTTTGTCACCAATCATAAGTCTGTAGAACATTGATATCATGGATTTTGAAAAATAGTTCTTATTATGTTCTAATTATTTTGGTTTATAAAATAAATTTTAAAAAAGTTTTTATTTTCATATCATTTTTAATTCTTCCACTGATTTCTTTTTTAGTTCAGAACTTTTTTTCAGGCACATTAGTGTATTTGAATATTTAAGCTCTTATGTTGCATATTTTACAGTTTTTATTGCACATTATATGACATATCCTGCAAGTTTTTACTGCATAACAATCAGTGAAAAAATTATAGAAGAGACATAAAAATTACTTTTGTTTTATTAAAAATAAAGCTTGAAATTAAAGTTCGGAATTGAATTTGTGCTGAAAAGCAATTTTCTTAGTAATTAAGATAATAAATATATTGAATATTGGGAAATATTGTCTTCAAGTTGAGGTTAACCTATATAATTGTTCATATTTAGTCTTTCTTTTTTTCTGAATTTTCAGGTTGACAGCTACTAAGCTGATCTAGTCTTTGCTATTGTTTGTAAACAGATCGTGGAGTGGTTAGTGGTCTAATTTCTTGGCAGATGGCGATTCAGCCGGCCCTGACCTGGATCATCAGTTAACTCCAGTCGAATTAAGCTGTCGGCATTCCATAGTGTTCGCTGAATTAAAGGCTCTAGACAGTCTTTTTTTTTTTTGTCTAGTCTTACATTGTTGGATATTTCCTACTTGATATAGATTTAGGCAGTGTATATATTTGACCTTGTTCTATTCCTCATTCAAGTTTTTACTTTTTACTTCTAATTGCCTGTGTATGTAAGTAAGGAAAAATATTTATTATTATAAGGCTAGAGTCGGCTAATTAAAATGTTTTTTCATATGGATTAAAATATCTCAGGAACTAAAAATCGGGCCTCCATACCGTAAGCGAAGAAATTGTTCAGCATTTCATCCTTTCTGTAAGAGGCTATAATTTAAAATTGTATCTTAACGCGACGCCGTGTTAAGGAGGCGACAAGGAAAAAATAGTGTCGAAAACCAAATGATAACTAGTTTAGTTGAACATATGGATTAAAATATTTCATGTACTAAACATCGGACCTGTATACTGTAAGCGAAGGAAATGTTAAGCGTTTCATCTTCTTTATAATGAGATATTATTCAAAATTGTATATTAATATTAACCTAAGACCGTGATTGAGAGTAAGGGAGAGAAAAAGATTGTGTCGAAATCTAAATGATAACGATTTTTTTAGAAGATATAGATTAAAATAGCTCAAAAACTAAAAATCGGACCTGCATAAGGCAAGCGAGGGAAATTTTAAGCATTTCATCTTCATTATAATGAATTATTATTTATAATACATATTTCATATTATTAATCTCGTCTTGTTGATGTTTTCAGTTCTATCGTGTGGTCTAAAGCTCACACCTTTGTTTTTTTATTCAATCCCTTCCTCTTCTACCACATAGCAGTCTAAGGATACCTTCTGTAGAGTATCTGTCCTCAACCATCCGCATTCCAGCCCTCCTCTGTCAAAGGCTTGCAGGATTGCACCTTCTCGTGTCTTCCTAGCTCGTCCCTTAGGTCTCTGCCCTTATAGCTTTTTTCATATACGACTTTTGTCAATCTGTCCTCTCCCATTCCAGCAACATGGCCAAACCATCTCAGCTGGTGTTCTTCGATAATATTCTCAGTTGGCTTAAGCTTCAGACTTTAACCTCATTGTCTTATTTCTGACACGGTCTCTTCTCGTCTTTCCCTCCATTCTTCTCATGTATCGCATCTCCATAGCTTGAAGTTGGCTCTTGTGTATTTTTGGAAAAAGTTCAAGATTCACTTGAATAGTTGAAAATCGGTAAGAAAGCGTTCTTGTAAATTACTTATTTTTTATTCTTTGAAACTTCTTTTCTTTCCGAGAGTATCTTTCTTAAGAGAATTGAAACACCTGCTGGCTTGGTGCTCACTTGAATGAATATGGATGGATAGATGATGAAATCAATAAAAGGATAAATGGAAAATATTACGAACATAAAATGTAATCGAACGTAAAGTAAGTCAAGTTCCTGGAACACTACGAATTTTTGCTGAAATCGATTTACAAGTGCTACTTTATTATGGTCTGACAGACATCATATGTCGAATTTTCAAAGTGGCTTTCTCTAAAATAAACATAAGTGATCACTTATAAAAATGGTTATTGAATATTTAATAATTGACCGTTGCATTATAAAGGAAGGAGATGGTACGGGGTGGTGGTCATAAATAGGCTAAGTAGTGGCAAAACTATTTTATCAAAAGCCAACATTTCGACCCGACTTTGCAGGTCTTCAGGACTAGAGCGGACAAGAAACAAAAAGATATAGAAAGTTGCGGAAGTTACATAATATTGAGACAAAAAATTATAAAGAATGTGAATAAGCTTATTAAAATTGTAAACAGTAAGAACATTAATATATAAACAGAGTAAGCTAAGTAATAAGATCTTAAACTGAAGTAAATAGATGATGGTAACAATCGTAAAATTAGTAATATAGACGTATATTAATCGTTTTTACTTCCACTTGCCTATATATGAAATATATAGTAAGTGTAGGTATTGCAGTTGTGGAAAAATTTCGAATCGAAGTTCTCAACAATCTTATATGTTTTCCAAATCCAAGTCGCAAAATAGTCTACCTGTTTTTAGCGATTGCGTGTATGTATGTTTCTGTAATAAATAATAAAAATGAATAAATTTATCGAAACAAATAATTAATTAAAGGATAAAAAAGAAAAATAATTTTCAAGATTGTTTAGAAATTTCTGGAAATACAGTCGCAAGTTAGTCCATGGGAATAATTCCCAAAGAATATTGGTCAGTGAAAAAATGTCAAAATAATAAGAAAATAAATAATTCTTCATATCATGAAAAATGAAGGAATCATTTCCATTTTTTTTTTCGGTAATTATAATCGACGAAGGAAAATAAAAATTCATTCATGTTTTGAACCACATTGTCTACGATTTACAATAATCATTGATACAATCCAGAAAAAAACGCATATTTTCCTAGTCATTCAATGAAGTTTTTCCTGAAATTTCGGGGGGATGTGAATATTTTTCGCACCTGAAGGAAAAGAGGATCTTTAAAATGAGGCATCAATCACTGGGTTTATGAAGAAATGACGAAGATATGGCTTATCAACAAAAAAATACCTTTGAAAAATAATATATAAAGATAATATGAATCCTGTATAAAGGCTAGAAATTTGATAAAACTCGTATCTAACACATACAATCATTGAAAATAATGGATAGTGACAAAAAAAGTGATAACTAATAATTTTTGTTTTAATAATTTCTGCTTATTTATTATTGAACGAAAACTAAATATATCCCTGAAATTTATTTTAAGCCTCACCCACTATATATAAAATATTTCACTTTTGTCGTTGGTATATATAAAGAAATACTTTTAATTTTTAGATGATTCGCGCACCGCACCAGATTTATAAATGTATTGAAATTCTCTAAGTATTCGTTATAAATGTGTAAAATGTGAACATCGGCTGAGTATATTAGGTTATTTTTGATGCTATATTTTGTATTTGTTATATATTTTTAATAGTTACCTGTATTAAATTTATGCATTGTATTTTTAAATCGAAATTGTTGTGAATAGAAACCGAAGAACCAATAACAGTTTATACATTGGTGAAGCGGTATTGTATAAATTAGCCATTTTATTTTGAGAAAAAAAAACAGATAAAATATTCCGTTTATCTTAAAAAGTCTAAATAAAAACGCATTACATCGTCATTCCTTTGGAAAAACCTGTGTTGTTTCTTTGATTTTTATTTATTTCTGATGTATGTGGTGATAAATTCCCTACCTTCAGGTAAAACCACAGACGTTTAAGTTAAATACTGTTTAATTTTATGATTTTACCGGTATTTTTTTTAACTGAGTTTGTTGTAGTCCATTTTATTTGGCCTTGAAAAATTTAACCGTTGATTAGATAGGAGTAAAACAGGAAAAAAAGATTTTATTTTGCAAATTACTGCATAACGGTTCGTTATTTATTTTATTTTAAGCTTTGGAATAATAATACAATACTAACTGACTTTATATTTTTCTTCTACATTTATAAGTGGCCAAGATACGGGTGTATAGAACCTCCAATCGGCAAATATCGAGTTCTGAGGCTCATCCTGAAATTATTTTAATGCAAAAAAAAAAAAACAGATCTGCCGTAGAATAGTGAATAAATTGGCATTAATTTGGTAGGGGAAAATAATAAAAAAAATAGCTCATTTCATCTTCATCAACATCAACAAACTTAGTTAAAAGTTTTAATTTTTATTAAAATACACGATTACATTTTATTATTTTTGAAGGGAATGCTTTAGCTCAAAAGCCCTCTTCCACGTAAATCCGACTTGATGTAAATATACTAATTTATTTATTTAAAAAAAAAAAACGATTATTAAAATATTGAAAAACGAAATTTGTAAATAACTCTTTTTTTTATATTTTTGAAAATATAATTTCATAATAAGACAGAACTACAGAAGATACTTATGAATATATTCTACTAGAAACCTGAATAGTAGAAAAATACGTTTTAATCACCTTTACATTAATTATGCCTCGCGCGGGCTCATTACCGCGTATGGGGAGCGTCCCACGGGTGGCGGATGTGGGGATGGTCGGTGGAAATTTCTTGGAAGTTCCTCCCGGCTAAGTCCGATGGACTCGCTGACCAACAATGAGAGGGGCCCTCCAGACTTGCTGGAGGGAGGGGACCTCCAGACTTGCTGGAGGTAGGGGCCCACCAGACTTGCTGGAGGGTGTGACGTAGGATTGAACGCCCTACTCACATATCTTTAGTTCACCAAACACCACAAAAAGTCATGGATCTTCCTAAGGTAAAACGCTCATTATCCGGAAGTAAACTAGTCCCCCGTTCGGGTCTCCGGGTGGGGACTGCTTTAGGGGATTCATGGCGCAAGTTGAAATATAGGGATTTAAATATTGGTACGTGGAACGTAAGGAGTTTAAACACAGCAGGGGGGATAAAATCGGTCGCGAATGAGGTAAATGGGTACAATTTGGATGTCGTGGCTCTGCAAGAGGTTCGCTGGCCAGGGGAGGGCTCGATGAGGGAAGGGAAGTACACTATTTGGTACGGAGGAAGCGAGAATCATTGTTTAGGTACCGGGTTTCTAATTAGGCGTAGATTACTATCCGCTTTGAGGGACGTACAATTCTTTAGTGATAGAATTTCGGTAGCTACATTTCAGGGACGTTGGTTTAAAATCGCATTAATAAACATACATTGTCCGACCGAAGACAGTAACGATGAAGTCAAAAGTGAATTTTACGATAAACTCGAATGGGTTTATGATAAACTACCACGAAACTACATGAAAATAATTGTAGGTGACGCGAACGCAAAGGTAGGAAGGGAAGAAGTTTATATTCCGACGATTGGTAAAGAAAGTTTGCACGAATATAGTAATGATAATGGGATCCGTCTGATAAACTTTGCCATCTCGAAAAACCTGATAATTAAAAGTACGACGTTTAAACATAAGGATATTCATAAATATACTTGGACATCACCGGATTCACAAACACGAAATCAAATCGATCATGTCTTGATACAACACAGCTGGCAAAGTAGTATAATTAATGTACGGTCTTATCGCGGAGCAGAATGTGGGTCGGATCATGAATTAGTAATCGCGAAACTTCGACAAAAACTTAATATAAAAAAGAGAAAAGAAAACCGTTTCGATTTTGAGAATTTTAATTTGGAAAAATTAAAAAATCCATCAATTAGAAACCAATTCGAGCTAGATGTTAAGAATAGGTTTGAAGCTTTAGAGCTTCCTGACGAGGACCACGAGGATATTGACAAGTTATGGATAGAGATCAGAGATAATATTAAAGCGGTCGGTAACTCGTGTCTAGGAAAAAAGGAAAATAAGAATAACAAACCGTGGTTTGATGAAGATTGCTTAAACATGTGTGAAAAAAGAAAAGCCGCTAAATTAAAAGCTCTAAATAATCCTAGCGAAGACAATCTGGAATACTTCCGAATCTCAAAGAACGAAACGACAAAATTGCTCAAAAATAAAAAAAGGGAGTATCTTAAAAATAAAATAATTGAAATAGAAACTAATAGAATCGAAAATAACGTAAGAGATATGTACAAAGGTATAAACAGATCACGTAAATATGTAGGGCCCGTAACGTCTGGAATTAGGGATGATAATAACAATATTCTGACCGATCCGGTTGACATATTGAATAAGTTTAAGGACCACTTTGACAATATTTTAAATACGGGAAATTATGATCTGTGTCCTCCTTCTGAGTACCAGAGTGCTGAACCATTAATAGAAGAACCAAGTAAAGAGGAAGTTGAAGTAGCTATCGGAAAATTAAAATCATATAAAGCAGCGGGAATCGATAATATTCCTACTGAACTAATTAAGGCATGCGGGGAAGCTGGAGTTTCTAAAATACATCGGTTGGTTAAAAAGATCTGGGTGAACGAGAAATTACCTGAAGAATGGAAAGAATCTATTCTTATTCCGATTCACAAAAAGGGTCCGAGGACGGATTGTAATAACTATCGAGGAATTTCACTCCTTCCGGTATGTTATAAAATATTCACTTTAATCTTAACCAGTCGAATCACGGAATACGCCGAGGAAATTATCGGAGACTACCAATGCGGATTTAGACGGAATCGTTCGACTATTGATCAAATATTTTCTTTACGGCAAACATTAGAGAAAAAATTGGAGTATAACGGTATTGTTCACCAGCTGTATATAGATTTTAAAAAGGCTTACGATTCTATTGACCGCCAGAAATTGTATAATATTCTAATCGAGCAGGGGATTCCAAAAAAACTAGTAAATCTAGTCAGGATGTGCTTGACGGAGACACTCAATAAAGTTAGAATCGGTAATAATTTGTCCGAAAAATTTGAGGTTCGTTCGGGCTTAAAACAGGGGGATTCTCTTTCGCCTGTCCTGTTCAATTTGGCATTAGAACATGCCATTAGGGAGGTAATGCGAACCGAGAAAGGGTTGGATCTGGGCGGGACAACATCCGTGCTGGGCTATGCTGATGATCTGGTACTGTTAAGCGAAGACGTTGAAACTATAAAACTGAATACGACAACGTTAATGAAAGCCGGGAAAGAACTAGGACTCGAAATAAACGTGGATAAAACAAAATATATGGTTAGCTGCAAAAATGGCGATATCACTGGTGATATTGATATAGATGGTAATATCTTTGAACAGGTAGATAAGTTTAGGTATCTAGGTTCTACGATAACTAGAAAAAACGAAATTGAAGAAGAGATTAAGGTTAGACTGAAGGCGGGGAACGCTTGTTATTTTTCTGTGACAAAACTACTTAGTTCGCGCCTCTTGTCCCGAAACTTAAAAATTAGAATCTATAAAACAATTATCTTACCTACAGTTCTTTATGGATGCGAAACTTGGCCGCTTACATTAAGGGATGAGCAGCGTCTTAAGGTTTTTGAAAATAAAGTATTGCGTAGAATATTCGGACCGAAAAAGGATGAGTTAACCGGAGAGTTCAGACGGTTACACAACGCCGAATTGCGTGAGATGTATCCGGGTAATATAATTGAGGTAATTTCATCGCGGCGAATCAAATGGGCTTGTAAAGTTGTTGGGCTTAGTAACGAGAGAATTCCTAAAAGGTTAATATTTGCTGTGCCGAATGGTAAGCGTCCGAGGGGTAGACCGAAGCGAAGATGGGAGGATTGCATTAAAGCCGATCTGAAGGGACTGGGTTTGGACGGCGAACGGTGGAGGGAGGTGTGTAACAAGCGATTGGTGGTGTCGGCATCGAACCTTCGGGTTCGCTAAGCCTTATTATTATTATTATTATTATTACATTAATTATGTAATCGAAACTAGTACATGATCAGGGACATCAATCAGACCATAGAAGAAAAAAAATGGCAGGAAAATCAGTAATAATTACAGGTTTGGCACAAGCCAATTGATGATAAATTAGTACGCGTTTCTAGTTCAAGCTCTTATGTTCAAGATATGGTCTCCATTTACAAGCTATTTTGCTTATTATCCTTCATTTACAATCTTATAAGGTAAATGGAAGACAAATTTATATATTTCATTTATTATAATCAATGATGAGCTTTTATAATCGACAATGAAAACACTTCAAACTTTAAGCATTTAGATTTAAAAAAACAAGCTTAACCCATATATATATATATATATATATATATATATATATATATATAAGACAAAATTCTAACGAAAGCAGCGTCTGCTTAGTAGAATTATCGTAAATTTCCTTAACTTATAATTTTTTTTGTTTAGAAATATAATAAACTGTCACGTGGACAATAATTATAGTGAGATATGAACTCAGTCACACCATTTATACAGAAATCATAAAATTAACAAAAGTAAAATAATAACTAAATGATAATCAAATAACTATGTACAATAAAAAATAAAATAACCTAAAGATAGGTAAATTAAAAACTCAGTCATACCTATATATATACAATGAGATAGATAACTAAAAGAAAATGGCAGGAATTTTTTATTCAAAAATAAAATTAAAATAATAGATTTCTTTAAAAAAATATATTTTTACAATTTTTTAAGACAAGTATTATCTAGTTAATAAAGTTGAACATACATAATATAATACTGTATATAAATTTTCTCTCACTTTACACTCCAAATTTGAACTTTTCAGTAATCCGAACAGCCAACATAAGTACTCATACTAAGTATTAAAGATATCAGAAAATAACAATTATTGTTTGTGATAAGGTGAAACGGACGTTTACGATTGGATGTTCTATGCACCCGCGACAATTATCATACCCGATAACAGACTCCAGATACAGGTGTTCAGGTGAATATTCGGAGAAGTAAGAGAGGAAGAGAGAGAGGTCTAATAGCCCTGGAGCTAGGGTCCAAAAATCGACCTGATCGCAGGCGAAGGTTTGATTGGAAATTACGAAAGTGTATGTTATTCTGAGTAAAAAAAATCTTGGTAATTGGTAATGAAGGTAAACGTGATTTTCAATATTTCAACAGTATGGGTGTCTATTCTACTGAGTTAGTTCCGTTTAAAGTCTGTTACATGCAGTGTAAGCCTCTTTTCTACCTCTCAGCAGCAAAAGATTTTGGTAAACGATGTGCCGAAAGATACCGGCCAACAATAAAAATGTCAGTACCCTGTATACTCAAAATTTGATGCTCTACAACTTTGATTCTATGGGTTTTTCCTCTTAGGGAATTCATTTCCAAGTTACAGGGCCATTTATAGTAATTTGTCTCAGTTTTTGACAAATTTGGTAAAACTCAACGTTGGTTGACCGTGGTTTTATACCTTACCGCGGAACCAAATTTTAAACTTTATGTACTCGTTTGACGCAAAATTTGACGTTCTTTAATTTATTAAAGAACACATTTTTCGCTTTGATGCATTGTTTAGGAGTTATAGATGAAAAATCCAAAAAATATCGAAAAAATCTTCCTTTTTTGGCTGTAAAATGTTTTCCCTTGGTAGCTTGCGTTAGGAATTTCGTTTTTTACATGTCTAAACCCACATATACAAGCTAAAAAAATAAAAACTTTTCTCACATTTTTCGCAATGGATTACTCGTTTCGATCCTCAAATTTTTGGCCTAATATTCTTTAAATCAGCCGTCATTTTTGAAAGCAGCGGCTCCGGAACGGCAGACAAGGTTTTTTTTACTCAGGATAACATACACTTCCGTAATTTGCAATCAAACCTTCGCCTGCGATCAGGTCGATTTTTGGGCCCTGGCTCCAGGGCTATAAAGAAAAAGAAGGTACAGGGACCTCTATTATGTCTTTAGGATACCATCGTACTGCTTATAAAATTGGGACGATTCCGTTTGGCAGGTCATGTGGCTCGAATGGGTGACTCCGAGATCCCAAGGAAGATAATGACGGAAGAGGTGCACCGAGCAAGGAGGGTAGGGTGGCCCAGAACAAGATGGCTAGACTGTGTCATTGCGAGAAACCTGCTGAACAATTGGAACTGGACTGCAGCAGCAGAAGGCAGAGCCGTCTGGCGGAGACTGATCGAAGAGGTCTAGGCTTGAAGCGGGTTGTTGCGCCGATTATGTATGTATGTACGATAACAGGTTTAGGAGGCTCAAATAAGCTGGATGAGAGATCTTCTCGCTTAAAAATCCTTACTAAAGTCAAGACAGGGAGGGATGCCGCCGGGCACTCCTCTCTCTCATACCCACCAATGGCGTCATGTTCTTCCCGACAGCTAACCTCACTAATGTGTTTAGGTGTTAACCTATATCTGTAATAAAGATGTAAAAAGATTAAAATAATTACAATTTTTTTTTTAAATTACCATCAGCCTCCAGCGTGTCTGTTCTCCAAAAGCCATG
The DNA here is from genome assembly GCA_928085145.1 of Nezara viridula. Taxonomy (NCBI): domain Eukaryota; kingdom Metazoa; phylum Arthropoda; class Insecta; order Hemiptera; family Pentatomidae; genus Nezara; species Nezara viridula. Next base: position 145,763,999 of record OV725080.1, on the reverse strand, counting down.
TTTTGACATTGAATAGGTTCCTTTTGATCCAATTCACATGTTTTGTCTTCATTAATGCCTTCGGTGGTATCATAAACCATTGATTTCTACTGGTTTTCGATTAATATTATAATCATATCAGCTTTTATAATAATAAAAAAAATCCCGCAGTCGAACCCCATATGCATTAGTGATGTTATTCAGCTGATAATTTATGGAAGGGAAGTGCTCCGTGGATATCGTGATATTTAAATACACAATCAACATCCATAGCAGGCCGGAAGCCCCTTTAATAAACAGATCATGAATTTTCATTAGACAGGAAGCGGTTATTAATACAGGGAGTGAGGGAGGCAATCTCCCCCCAACCTCTCCACCCAGTGCCTCCATGATATTTCATATTTCGATATTATCCAATATGGCGAATTCTTCATCATCGTGGAATGACTGATGGTGTGCCCGATGGGTTTGGATTACATCGGTCGGACACGGCTTTCAATTTTGTGCGTTGTGACAATTCTGGGCATCTGGATGCGTGCGTTCTGTAGGAACGAATCGCAGCGCAAATGTCGTCTGTTTATTGAAGGGAACAATAGGTGAATGATTTATATATAACCTATATTTCTGCTGCTTTGTCTGCTTAGTCGTATAATAGTTTCTTTTCATATCTGTCATAATTACATTACAGTTCTGAATGGCTTATTTCTTCATCAATGGGTATGATTTTTTCAATTGTATTGATCTATAATTAGAAAATTATTTTTATTAAACTTTCCACCAACTCCCTACGATTTTTAAATAAATTGATAATTTATAAATTTTTTGTTGTTGGCGTCTGATTCTACAGCAAGCGACATATGTCTGGTATTAATCGATTATTTAGTATTGTTTAACAATATCAGTGGCGTAATTATGATTTTGGCGAGTAGAGGCAACCACTTATTGAGGACTTGAGAATATGAGAATGTGGTTTATATAATACAATGTTGGTTATTGTTATGAAGCCTTAAAAAAAGCCATCTGATACTGTTAACGGATCTAGTTCTAATTTGGCAGCTGATTATCTTGAAGCGTTACCCGCTTTATCATTCTCAAGTCTAGCAGTGCTGGTTCGAACTCAGCCTATGCAGTTGAAATTTCGTAGACAACAAAATGAATCTCGACCTTCCCACTCTGGTTTCGCTATACCTCTAGGATATCTCGCTCTCCCGAACTCTGAAATAGTCAGGTAGGAGGAAAGGGAAATGAAATGTAACTTGCTGCTATAAATTTTTACAGTATCTTGAAAAATCAATTTTTATTTTTTGCATTTTTCATAAATATAGAAATTCTTTTAAAAACATTTACAATTGGGATTTAGCGAGTTTTGATTCTAAAGGCCTCAATTATATTACCACTATTCTATAATATTGATCGATATAGTATTTTATTGCTATAATGTGCTTAAAATACACTTGAGAAGAGTTTTAAAACCTCAGTTGCTTAAATTTTAGTCAAATGTAAGATGGCAAAAAAAGACAGATTTAAAAATTGATTAGAGTCGAAATCTAAACAGATATTCATTACCTATCAACCAGATATATTAAAATAAAAAATATATATATTATTTGCTACCTTCTGCATACTATAAATGTTAGATATTCTTTTTCTAAAATCGTCTACTTTACAACATCGTCTATATATTTCCAGAAACTTGTTTCAATCTGCGAAAATAATTCTCCCATTTTCTCTTGTAGGTAATTATCAAATTCTTTCATAGTTTGTATTTATTTATTTTGTATTACTACCAATAGTGAGAGATATTTAATCATTCCTAATAAATAAAAAATCTTTCAGAAAAAGAAATTTTGAAAATTCAGTATTTAAGCAATACTATTTCAATGTTGTCAATATATAAATGATATAAAGAAACATTTAAGTTAACCTCGACATGACGAGTTTAATACAGATAATTAGAGCTAGTTTTGATTAAATTGTTAACATGTGTGAAATCGATGGTTTATAGTACATTTTAGGGTAGATTTTGAGGAACAATTTTCTGTAACATCGTAGCCTTTATAATTAACAATTTTGCAATACTTTCTCTAACTATATATGTATTTCATATATGGGTAAGTGAAAGTAAGAATAGCTAAAAAGAAAATAATTCGTAAAATCTACAAAAATTTAACAGCTTGTCTTAATGCCAAAACAAAATTGGGAAAGTACCTTGGATCGGGATTGATCTCCTTGGTTACCGTTATGCTTTGGATTGGACATTAGGACCGATTTCACATGAAGTGGTTCAAGTAGATTCTATTGGTTGCGGATGATACGACTAGAACAAGGAGGCTTTTGGGCTAGGAACCACCATTCGCATACGGTCACCTGAACGTCGGCACAGTTGTATATCAGTCATATGTGCTGTTCACGTCCTTCCTCTAATTTGTTGATTCATCTTCAAAGGACCCACTGAACATGGAGTAATAGTTGTGTTGCCAAAATGCACTCATTCTTGATCTTGCGCATGAATCTCGCAAGTCTTGCAGTTACCTGTTAGCTTATTGCTATTTATTAAACATGTTACTTTAGATCTTTAAAAAAAACGAGACATAATTGGTAAATTTAAATGTTTTATTGACATAATCATAGTAAAGTCCAACCGAATTAATAAAATTAACTTGACGATACATTAAAGGAATTGTCAAGAAAGATAGTGTAGGGAAGAGTTAAAGAGTAAATGCAGTCTATACAATTTCACCAATTATTTAAATAAAAACTCTGGTGTGTCTATTCACATGACTTTTCTACCAATTTTTAACGTTTTTTTTTTGCGATTAAATATTTTTATTAAAAATTACACAATTGAATTAGACTAATTTTCCTCACAATCGATCAGAGAAATCATTAGAGTGCGATTTTTTTTAATGAACTAAAGCAATTTAACAAGTGAAAAATTATCAAAATCAGTGTATAAAATTGCCTGCAAATTAATAATACAGGATTAAAAAAAAATTAAATTAATTAAGAAAAGTAGTGAACTTCATCTCTATAATCACGTTCATCATATTATGACAATTTCAAACCTAGAAGATCTTCAACTACTGTATATGAATTTAATTTTAAGTAAGCAATCTTAATTAGACTATGTTGAATTAATAATGACAATTGATACCAGTTATTATTGACAACAAACATTCGTGATTATAAGTATTAATTGAGGCGTTGACATGCAAAATATAGTCAGTTATGAAAGGGTTATTTTACAGCAGAAGAAAAAACCGTTTGGACCCTTTTTTTTTTTAACTTTAATGTTTTTGTTTATTATTTAGTTGTTATTTTGCTTCTATTTATTTTACATTTTGTGTATATGTAGAGTGGGTGTAATCTTACCTCACTATAATTATTGCTAAGTGTCAGAATATTACATTATTCAATAAATTATATGAAAAAAACAGTTCATAGAAACTAAACCTATCTCAGTTTTGACTTAACCTCTCTCTATCACATTGGCAAGACTAATTACTACCTTTTCTGTGAAAAATATATTTTTTTTTTACTTCCTACGTTTTCCATTTCAAAGCTTGAATTTATATATATATATATATATATATATATATATATATATATACAAAGCTTGAATTTATATATATATATATTTTAAACAATAGATGTTTTAAATTAATTTATACTGTTTCAGGTAAGTGTTATTTGTTCTGATAGTAGTCACGTCTAACGTAAGTACACCGGGTTTGTCCTTTTTTTTTTTTAATATTTAAATAGGTGTTGTTTTTTTCTTATTTATTTGCTTGTTTTTTTTTAATTAGTATTATGTATTTTACTTATTTTAATATTTATAGTTATTTCTCTATCATTAGTATATATTGTATGGATAAGAACTTATAGCCTTGATAGTTATTGCCCTCCAAACGTGGCAGATTGTTTTATTATTCTTTAAAAAAAAAAATAAGTTATTGTTTTTAATTTGTAAAATACAAGAACCTCATTGATTCTACCATTAAATAAATTTTGTGTCCAATTTTATTTTCAGGTCTTTTCTATTTCATATAATTGTTGAATAATATTTTATATTTACATGATGTATTTCAATAAGAGAAAAACTTTATTATAAAAGAAATATTATATTATTTTTAGTTCTTGAAATACTTTGAGCAGTCGTATACAGTGTCTCGGTTCTTAATGACCAACCTCTGAGGTGATTCTAGCCAAAATTTCAAACAAATAAGTTCAATTGATGCATTGTTCGATTCCGAACAGAAGAGCAGTCCAATTTTGATTATGGTGGTAACGTTTCCTCTTTCATAAAAAGCAATTAGACCAGAATTATTTAATATAGGTAGTTAAAAGTTGCTGCAGAGGAAACTAGACAAAATTTTCTTTAAAATTTTAAATTTTCTTTAAATAAAATTGAGTTTGACTTTTGAGCTGCCGAACTATGTTGAGTTCTGTTTTTTTATTAAATCATTATTATTCGTGTTATTTTTTTTATCATCCTTCAGCTGGACTACAGATAGGTTTTCCGCTAAAAGGTATGTAACGATTTTTTAAGAAAACGGCTGGATCGATATTTGAGTTTAACGGACGGCAAACCAAACTTGCCCCCTCACAAAAATCCTTGTTCTGGCTGTGATGTTAGGTACCTATTATTTTCACATGTATACAAAATGTTGATTTATGCGTATGAAGAGATATGATAAGATATCGTCGACACCATGTTAAAGTAACAAATGTAAAGCTGCCCAACGTTGCCGTGGTGTCGACGATATTAGTGGTATTCATGCACTTGTAAATACTTAATGTGCTAAATGCTAAGCAGTCAACACAAATTTTGAATGAGTGGTAAAGAACCTGTATGTGTTAACGTGCTAAAGTGTTATTAGTTTTAGTAAGGTTATGGCAGTTATGTAAACAAAGATTGTGAATTCTTAATTGACCTACTAACGTTTTGATTTGTTTTTAAAATGCCTTAGTGAAGTGAAAAGACTGAGTTACTCCAATATTTGGTTAATAATGTTTTATTAGAAAGCATGAATAAAGATTCTGATGATTCGGCCTTCCGAATCAATCAAAGAACTTGATGATGAAATCTTGTCTTTACATTCCATTTCCATGAATATTTTACATAAACACATCAAAACCTTAAAATAACCTTCTCCGTGCGTTTACGAAGTTGACAACACTTAACAGGACCTAAGGCTGCATTAAAATCGAGAGTGCTAGCGATCATATTTAACACACATTTAATAAATAATTTTCTCGACTTCACACATTTAACAGATTTACAATACTTAGCACTGCTTATATGAATACTCCAATTATCTAATTCAACATTTATAGCTGTGTATGTTATAGAATGTGGCGATTTAGACTCTGAACAATGCATTAATTATATCTTATAATTTCTGTCTGTTAAATCATTCTACATTTTATCATATTTTTTCTTACAATGTTTCACCGAAAGATAGATACAAATAAAAGTTTGGCCGTTAATAATAATCTGATTCATTCAGTGTCAAATTCGTGAGCTAGATAAATTTTTTTGTGATCTGAAAATCATTAATCAACTAAATACTTTATGTAGTTGACGATCCGTACCGTTGTAATAGGACAAAGATAGATCTACGATGGGAGTCAACGGTGTGCCATAGATCTATCATAGGGCGTGCCGTTGACAGCTTGCCTAACGGCAGCTGTGGATTAGTGTATCCTTTGCAGTACCCTTCAAAGGACTTGCTGCTTTTGATAACTTTAAAAGGATACATCCTTTGAACCTTCGTGCTTCTGTCTGTAATCAAAACTGTAACTGACGTAGCTATTGCTGTTATGGAACAGATGAGGAATATTTACAACATCAAAGACTTGCGAGGGCGCCAGTTTTACATAATATCTACACTTCAAATACAGTAGTATCGATCCCTTTTTCGGCTCTCGGGGGCGATGGATTTTAACAAACGAGGTGTCAGAAGAAAGGCAATGGAGAAATGATGAATTCCAATTTCAATGCTTAAATTTATACCCAAGAGAGAATGACTTTATTGTCATAAAAACTTGCTGCCCAATCATATCGGGTTGCTACAGACACGGCGTACTTATTAATCAATCCAATGGACATTTCTTAAAATTAATATAAAACAAAATAAAGAAGGATACGATTCGAGATGAAGAAGGTTACGAATATTCTTGAAATATGTAATAGGATACGAATCTATACGGAGCAAATATTATTTTAAAGATTTCAATGCAGACATCAATACCTTCGAAAGTTTTTCGGAAACGCTTTAAGGTTTTAAAACTCACGGCCTGGTAAATTCTTAAGAAACATAATTGCCTCGTCTTGCCTGCGTCGAAATCTTCAAAATCCAATTTGTCCCATCTCGATCCAACAACGATTTAGCACATCGTAGTTTTGAAACCTCCTATTTCTTTTAGTGAATTTAAGTAAAGTCGTAGTGAAAATATAGGATTCGAAATTGAGGTTCGTGACTTCTTCATGAAATATCCGTTAGTTTAATACTTCATTCTTCTAAGAACCGATGAATTCAGTGAAGTTCATTGCAAAGCTGACGGATAAACGTCCATTTGGTTAAAGAAGATGCTTTATAACGGAAGCCAATGTTGTGTGTTATTACTAAATAAGTTATGTTGACATATTTAAATATAAATTTAGCACACTATTGTTGATATTGTAACAGAATGAGGTTTAGCAGAACCGGTATCCTCTCCCCCCCCCCGCACTGTCCTGACAGTGACAGCTCTGAGTGCTAAATTTAGCGGCAGTAAGTCGGCTGGATATATTGTACCGTGGCCCTCGCATTAGCACAGCCTGCTAGATCCATTCAATTTATTAGCATAGCATTTCGCTACAGGACAGTTCGCCAGCAGATGGGGAGGCAGATGTTCGTCAAGTGCATTTTGCGGTTTCATATACGGCCGATTGGCTATTTGCACAGATAGGCTTGTCATGTGCCAACTCTTGTTATTAACAGTTAAAGGCCTAAAGATAATGCCTATTCTGACGTCAACAGAGATAGCGACAACCGAAATCGGACCGAGTTTCATTTACAATTAATTATAGTTACAATGTCCCCTTTTTGTTCATAAATTTAGGGGCATTTAGAAAACTCCCAAATTGGATTACACTTTTTTGTTGATTTATCTAAAACTTTTAAAGTTCATTCGATCTGGAAATTTTCTGGCTGAAAATAATGGCGAAGGAACTTAAATAATTTGTATGATAATCCACTGTAAAATAAGAATTAAAATATCTATCACATGTAGAGACAGCTTCCGATTATTAATTTTTTTAAATTATTAATATTTATCTCTTAATTTTATAATATTTATTCGAGCTGATAAATATGAAATATAGCCACATTGCATAAAATGCTTCCATTTAGTACTGTAAGTAAAAAAAATTTTATACTTTTTTTTTTCCTGTCTTCATAGTTCTATCCACACCTGTAGTAGTATTGACAGTAAGCAGATGTGATCCCAATGTATAAAAAATTAGCATTTAAGGCATGAGGAAGATTAGTACCCAGCAGTACCTCTTCCTGGTCTTGGTCTACTTCATAATTTACGAAAGGAGATCTCTCATCCAGCTCCTCTTTAGTCGTCTCCTGATGGGCATGTCAGCTATGGCCAGGTCATTGATAAGTCCGTTGTGGTGTTCATGTAGTTTAAGATGAAATCGGGAGTAGAGAGTACGTATGTGTTGGTCGATAGTTGGTTGTTGTAAGTCAGTATGTAAAGTTTTGTTGTTTACGTACCAGGGAGCTGCTGTTATTAGTCTTAAAATTTTGGATTGAAATGATTGTAGTTTTTGTAAGTGCGTCTTTTTTACAGAACCGTAAATTTGTGTGGCGTATGTCCATATGGGTTTGAGTAGGTAAGTGTACGTATTTAGTTTTTGTCTGATTTTTCAATTTTGATTGGAAAAAAGGGAGTATAGTATTTTCAGTCGTTTGTTCAAAGCTTTTCGTTTCATTTTGACATGTGGGCCCTAGGTCATCCTTCTGTCGAATAATAGCCCGAGATAACGTACTGCGTCAATTTGATGAATTAGTTGTTTATACTTTTTAACTTATAACAGTGTTCAAAACTTCCATCCAAGAAATATGCTTCCATTTTTCTGTTATCCTGACGCCACTTAATATAAACATTTGATTTAAAGTTTGTTTTGTTTTATTGTTGCCCAGTCTCGGTCTTCTACTTTCCAATACCAAGACCAAATACCAAATATACATTTTGGCCAGATGTAATGTTAATTTTATGTACAATATTGTTATTCTCAAGGGACGTAGTCCCAGAATAAAGTTGATTCTTCTTCTTCTTCTTCTAAAAGACCAAGGCTAGTAAAAAGATAATTGTTTTTGTGAATAAAAATTAAGGCAAAATACTAATACTTGACAATTTTAGTAATATGACAATATGTAAAGAACCTTCTCCAGAATTAACAGAGCATTCTCCTATGCAAATGCCTTCTCCTCTGTTAGCCATTTAATCCGCTATAATTCGAAGGCTCGGTCATGATCCACTTAAGCCTCCAGAAGACGAAGGCACCCCCGCTGATCGCCGCGGGGAGCGATCCATATGTCGCCGGGTAGAAGCCGCCGTGCTAATGAACTCGGCGGGGGTGGAACGGGGTCTTTTAGGGGATGGCTCTTCCATTAGCCATCTGCTTTTATAAACTAAAACGAATTCCGTTTCAAAAAGGGTGCATGTCATCACGGTGAGAGCGGGGGAAAAGTATTAGAGCACGTGGCGTTCTTCTCAACGTATCTGTTATTTTAGGTAAAGATGATTACCTCGTTCAGTATTGTGTGATCTGTACGAGGCTCTGTTTCAAGTCCGCATATATAAAAAAAAAACTGTACCACTATAACCCATGAAGGGTCTTAGCTTTAATGATGTTTAGGAAAAGCATTGTTTCTTGGTCTACGGTTGTGCTTGACCGAGGTGATGATGACAGGACCAATATCACGCTCAACCTCCAGGTTTCCCCCTTAATTAATTATTTTAATTAAAGGTACCCACTTTATAGAGGCTTGGTGAGCCCTAGGGGGGTCTATCTACCCAGTGTCTCCCCACGGCTAATGAAACAGAATAAATAATTATTCTGCCATGAGCCGGGGTTCGAACCTGGGATCTTTAGCATTGCAAGCTCAGTACTCCACTCAGCTACCCCTCTCCCCCGCATATATAAAAAAATATAGTTTTTTTTTTTAAGTGAATACTTCTTTAGGCGCGTTTTGCACGTTTTTGTGGAGAGTGAATGAGATTGATCCGTCAGATTTCCGAAGTGTCAACACTCGAGCAAAGTCGGCTAATTGAAATATTTTTACATATGGATTAAAATATCTCAGAAACTAAAAATCGGACCTGCATACTGTAAGCGAGGAAATTGTTCTGTATTCCATCCGCTCTGTAATAGGCTATAATTCAAAATTTTATCTTATAGGGGACACCGTTATAGGGGAGCGAAAAGAAAAAATATTGTCGAAAACAAAATGATAACGAGTTTTATTAAACCTGAAACTTCCTAAATAGGGGTGACTTACATCCCAATAGTTTTATAGGCCACCATTGTTTTTCCATTTTGTGATCAAATTATCTTACGGTTAATGTGGAAAGCAAATGGGTTTTTTATCAATCACAGACGAATTTACAGGGGGAGAGGGTTTTCGGGCTGAAGCCTCCCCCCCCCCCCCAAACGGTAAAATATAACCATGTTTTATAGAAAAAAAAATATCTCTTATAGTATTATTGTTCTTGTAATTACATTTAATAGGACATCAAGAATCACTTAAATACCATTTCTTATAGGTAGTTCATTTCTTTCTTCTTTTTTTTTCAAATTAATTATCGTTTTATATATATGAAAAAAAAATCTTTCGGGCCGAAGTCCCCCAAAATTAAATCCTGGATCCGCTAGTGGTATCTGTTCAGTGATTTTTAATTTCTGTTTTTGTTTTTATTAACGATATGTCCTACTAACGGCTTTATGTCTTTTTCCATACAGTCCTTATATATAATATGTCCTTAGTATCCCTTTATTATACTTTATTTTCAATTTTCCTCACAGGCGCTACGTTTACCTGTATTCTTCTCCATTGGTCCAGTAACTCTTTCAGAACTGGTATAATATAATTTATAAAAGTGTTAAAAAAAACTTTTCAGAATAATAAGAAAAGAAATGAATACTGAGTTTTGGTATATGTGTGATGAACTTCTTCTTAGTAAAACAATGTCTGCTGTCATAGCGAAATTAGCGTAAAACATTTGTAGAGAATTGATATTTTGGTTTATCGAATTCACAAAACCACTAGATAGGAAATTACTAGAAAACATCATATCAAAATCTGGCAATATATATTTGGCAATAAAAGGTCGGGAACGTGACTTTGTAATCATGATGGCTTGGGGAAAACCGATCGTTACGTTTTGAAAGTAGCGACAATGTTACTTTAAACTATCTCTTCAGAGCCCATTCATGGATTTTAATAGATCGTTTGATTTTATTGATGTATCTATATTACTTTAAATTTTTTTAATAACCTTTTTCTTATGTGTATCCAATGACATGGTCTCTATAATTTGAAGCGTCTATAATGTTTGAAAATTATATGGATAACTGTAGTTATTTTAATATGTAATAAATAAGACATATATAAAAAAGTAATTTATTTAGTGTTTGATAGATGCTTGAATTAGCGAATTAATTGAAGGGACGGTTCCTGAATCGATTGTTGCAATTATTTTTGATTTAACCTAACCTGACTAAAACTACAGAACTTTTCCTTGGCTAAAATAATTTATTATCGTTTATTTTTTAAACTTGGCATAAATCATGGTGAATAAATTCTTGAATGGATTCAGTTGGATCTGCAAACGCTCACGAGACGTGGTACTGACCCTTTTTATCGAATTATTAACATTTTTCGGAAATTTCGTAAATAACTTCATCTCATCGTAACCTACAACTATTTTATTTATGAAAATTCTCGGAATTGGGTGTTTTCATTTTAGAGTGGAACTGGTAAACTAAAGTTTGTCTATTTAATTGGGTACTAAAACCTCATGAATATCCATTTGGTTTTCACTTGAATCGTAAGGTTATATGATCACAAAATAAAAAATAAAAAGTGGCCTCCAAAAATATTGGGGGGTTGGGCCTATATAATCTCGTTATTTTAACTTTTTCGGGATGGTGGTCACGCCAAACAGATCGATATTTTTTTAGTCCACATTTTTTTTCTCGACTTTGTAATCATATTATCTTACGATTCAAGCGAAAGCAAATGGGTATTCATGAGTTTTGAGTACCTAATTAAATAGACAAATTTTGCGGAACTCCAATGAAAACGCCCGAAAGAATTTTCGTTAGTAAAATATTTGTAGGTTACGATGAGATGAAGCTATTAACGAAGTTTCAGGCTGTACCATTGTCTACTTGAGTAAGGCTGAAACTCACTTGAGTAAATAGTAAATAGAAAAAAAATCCAATAATCTGGTTATATAATGTAAATTATTTTCTTCGTTTATTTTATTAATTCTTAATTTGTCAGTAGAGTTAGTTGCTATTGGGGCAACACTATTTACTACATGTATACTACATCTATCATTTTTCTTTTAATGTAGACCTAATCTTTAGGAATGTGTTTGGATTGAATGCAAGTTTGAACAACATTAAGGAAAGTTTTTCCAACGCGTCCTACAAGTTTTTGCTTGTTTACTCCGAACGACTTGTTATAGCATATATCAGAATAGACTTTAGTCTAAAACTAAGTAATTTTCAGCAAATGATATGAAAATATATCCTATTATTCTGAGACTGTTGGGTAATAAATCAATTAAATATTTACAATAATCGTTAATTAAAAACAATAATTCAGAAGGACTTCAAAGAAGAAATTTCAAAATCCTCATTTTTTGAATCGACAATTCACTTTTTCAAATAACAAAGAAACAGTTACTCCAACGAAGGTAATTAAAATAAACTGCTTTGTATCGTATTCTGTCAGCTTCAATTTCAATCCAAATAAATTCAACGATAAATCACCATTATAAGATTTTAGTTTAGTTATTATTGGAACTGCTAAAACGGGGATAATTATTATTAGAAACTCATGAGAGTAGTTTTCGTCATGCTAAAATAAAATACCAAAATTTATTGTGTTTTTTTAACATGTTTTTTAAAAGATCGTTTCTCTGGAACTATTTAACGTAAACTAGTTAATCAGAGCTCAAATTGAAGTTGATAGAATGCACTACAAATTAGACTACAAATTAGTTTAACGTTGCTATAATAGCTGTTTCCTTGATTGAGCAAAAGTGATCCATCGAGTGAAAAAACGTGGATATTGAATATTGTAAACCGGTCCGGTGTCCCCTCCCATATTCGGCAGACTACGTTTTATTGGACATCGGAAGAAAGAGGTCTGCAGTTTCATGTTGACTTGAAACATATCAACTACATGAAACAAAAAGCATTTTTAAATTCATGGTGATTCTCAAAATTATGGTTTACTTTAAATTTAAATGTAATTATTAGTTTTAATTTAATGCAAATTTAATTTATGTTATTTAACTTAGTGGAACATTAATGTATTCAAGAGGGCATTAGAACTGACATGTCAGCAGAGGACTAGCCGTCACTCCCGTGTCATTAGAGAGACAGGACAGATACAGGCCTCCCCCTCCTCCCCCCCCCCCCGAAGCGACAGGACAAAGCTCTCTGCTCCTGGATCTGTTACAGGGAGTGTTAAATTATTCATCCCTTGACATCTGCCTCAGTGCCTCGGTGCTCCTGCTAATACCACAGCTGTCCCCTGGGAACATCATCAGCTGTTAGCTACTCCCGGCTTTTTATATTTTACGCCGTTTAGGGGGAGACGTATGTCCCCTCGTCTGTTTTTCTATTTAAAAAAAAAATACTGGACAAACTTCATTTATTTGGATTCTGTGTATGCTTTGTTACACATGTTTCCAAACACAAACAAACGATAACATAGAATAACTTCCTTTATCAGATTATTTTGTCCACTGATCCTCCGCTTCAACATTTTTTTTTTTCCGGCACCATCCTAATCTTTAGTCTTTTATCCGGTTTTGCTAATAATTAGTTGAGTTACGACAAATAAAAAATCCTTGATCTATAGGATTTTTAATGAATTGTTTATATGAATCGCAGAAGGTAAGAAAATTATATTGAAGCTTTACTCGATACTATGATGTAGTATTTAGATCAATTCTAAAACCAAAAGAATTACGTGTCTATATATATATATATATATATATATATATATATAAGTATTGTATGTATTGAGTATTATGCCATATGAAGCAGAAACCTGGACCATTAAGGACGAACTTGAAAGAAAACTTCTGGCAACGGAAATGGATAAAATAAAAATTTTAAAGAAGTCTCTCAGATGATATGGATATTTAAAAAGAAATTCCTGCCTGTACTTAGTCAATGGAGGTTTACTTTTGAAACATTGCCGGTTAAATAAAATTAATTTAACATTCATAACATATTCATTTTTTTTTTTTGTTTTGTTTTGTTAAATAAAGTATGTTGAATATCTTCAGAATTATCACGTAGTTGGCTTATGTTACTTATGGTGTTGAATGAAGTTTTTTGCTAATATGAGACTAACTTGATTTTTGTCCTCACACCTTTGCATAGTGTCCAATATTCTTGATTATTTTTGTTTTTAAGATCGGGAATTATGATTGATGAATCGCTAATTTTTTTTAGCTTTTAATCTAATAATTTGTGTTTTTCATTAATACTTGGCAACATTTGTAGGGAGCGGGGTAGCTCAGTGGGTGAGCTCTGACTTCCAGAGGTCTCAGATTCGAGTCCGGCTGATGACTAATAATTTTTCAGCAGCCGTGGGTCGACCCTAGGACAAGGAGAGACCTTCCTGAGGCAAACCTAGCCTCTATAAAGTGTGTAATCTTAATTAAATATAATTAATTAAGGGGAAAAAGCTGGCTTCCATTTCTAATTCGAAGAAATATAAAAAAATCTCCTTTTACGCTATGAAAAACTAACGCGCTACGATTTATCATACGTTTTGTCGTACTCCAAAATCTGAACTGAGCATGTAACAAATCGTACCTGTTTTCTTCCGTTGGCTCTACAATATGTTTGGCCGCTTCTGGACCAGCCTTCTCGATCGGTGCCTATCTTGGGGTACTTCTTTCCAGTTTGTGGTATAAAGCTCTGCAGGATCTTAACTTTACATCTGGTTTTTGGCCTCAACATGGTCTCCAGCCTACAATTGATAAATGCATTATATTATACAGCCGTTCTGATGGATTGCTTTGAGCCACTTGCCTGCCAACCTTGACCTCTATGCCATCATAAATCGTGCGTATCATCGAACCGATTGAATCGTGATTTTTTATTATGTATAATATGGGAATTAAATAGTAGAGATATTTTTACGAATTTTGTTTATTTACATTTGAGATTACTCTGTCTATGTTGTATTTTCTAATTGTTATTATTTTTAGCCATCTGTTCTGTCTAGCCTTATGCGTAAGAATTTAGGTAACTATTTCATTATTAAACAGGATTAGATACTTTTTAATAGGTATTTTTACTACCCATTCATCTTTTATATCAGTAAAATGACGATGAAAACTGCGGAACTGCTCATAATTGTTATACAAACTAATATTCTCAACATACATTAATCAAGTATGTCGGAAGACGGAGTAAATCTATTGAATACAACCAATATTTTAATTCGTAGTTATTGCTGATACTTATTGTATTATTTCAGTCAATGAATGATTATAAAGGAAATGGGGGGGACACGATTTTCGACTTTGGGACATTGTTTGGACTAGTAAGGAGGTAAACATACTAAGGGTCACATACTAAACCTACTCGTACGTGGTGAGCCAGATGTGGAGGGAAGCCTAGTCAATTTCTAAGTAGTCATTTTTTTATTTCAAGTTTTCGCTTGTATCTGGAAAACTATTCAACACATATAAAAAATTAAAGCTGATTAAATTTGCAATATGTTTAATTATATACCTTTTGTCGCTACATCGCATTGTTTCCGAAATATCCGTCCTCAACTATAGCTAATTTTGAGGAAAAAAAAATGCCTCATTATAGGAAGCAATTAAGAGTTAGCTGGTCAAATAAAGTAAAAACAAGACATACAATTATTTATTTTTTCAAATTAGCGATAATTGACGACGGATATCTCGAAAATTAAGCGAAATAACGAAAAAAGTATAAAGTCAATCATATTGCAAATTTTATCAACTTTAATATTATATAGAACGTATTTATCGATGTGATGGATACTTTTGCTAATATAACCGAAAACCCGAAAAAAGTGATTTTCTATGGGTCCTCTCATATCTTGCTAACAACCTAGGAGTGGGGACTTTTAGTATGTTTACCTCCTTGCTAATCCAAATAATGCCCCAAAGTCAAAAATTGGGTCCACGCTATTTTCTTCTATATCCCTTTTTCGAGCATTCATTGACTGAACTATTTTGTCACTAGTAATTCCAAGATTGGGAACTAATGTCTGTGGATTAGGTTTGAAGTATCAACGTTAATTTAGATAATATTTTTGGAAACTTTGACAGTTATAATATGCAAATTCCAGGATTTCAAGCCTGCCATCAAGTTGTAGTTTTTCAAAAATGATGTAATTTCGCCACTTTAATTTAAATTTTCGCATATAAAGCAACGACTTTCAACTGACTGACTGAAGTTGTGTGTTCAGATGAAGTTTATCTAGAATTTAAAATCGTCATTAGCTGTAAGTTTTTCAGTTAAATGGAATGGTCGGTAGCTCCTAATCTATTGTAACGTAAAAAAAAAAATGGTTTTCCAAATCTTCAGATTATCTTTTTAATACCAAGAACCAGTATTAAAACGTCGAAAACATACACAAATTAAACTTTATTCTCATATTAAAATATTAAGTGTTGTTTTATTACATATTTATCGTTTTTATAGTTTTCTACATTTTAATACGCCCCTCGGTTAGCACTTAAAATGTTTTATTTTTAACTTTCTTTACTTTCGTTATAGTAAATGAAAAAAATGATCTTACTTCAACTATGAATAATTTATTTTTTAACCCATTGGAGATATTTTATCGATTCAAAACGTAACCGCAGTTTTTCAATAAAGTTTCTGTTGTAAACTTAATGATTGCTAATAATACATTAATGATAGCTCACTTACATCCTTGTGATATTTTTCTGTCAGACATTTCCCTGTTATTAGCTGGGATTTCCCATTTTGATGATTTCGTTAACAGGTCCTGGTTCGGACATATAAATATATATATATTTTTTTATTGGGATTAATTTATTTTTGCGGAAACGAATCTTACCTTTTCAAATAAGATTATGTCAAACACTTAACCTATTATATATATTAGGCTGAATTTTATTCTTATCGTAATTTTTATTTGTATACTTTAATTATTTTTTATGTAGTCCTTCATATTTCTCTAGTAGAACTATACAATAATATCACACTAAAAGAAACTATTATATTTATATATATATATATATATATATATATATATATATATATATATATATATATATATATATAATACAGGATGTCTACCAGACCTGGTGAACTTTGTGTACCTTCTAAATTCAGTAAATGTGCTGAAAAAATTGGTTGAAAATATTTTACCTAGTATTAATATAGTAATTAGTATTTACAAGTATATGAATGATAAATTACAACATCGTTCTTCTGTGTTGCATAAGTCTGTAAACCTTATGAGTTAGAAAAATTGTTTATCAATTGTTTAGGGAACTTTTCAATTTTAATAAAGGAAAATAACTCTAATTGAGTTTTACTTAGGTAACATTCGACATTATTTTGGCTGTGGGCTGTATTTTGATTGAAAGTGGTAGGTTATGTGAATTATGTAAATTAAACTTACCCTCTTTGCTGGCATAGATATCTTACTTAACTGAGAGGGCACTCTAGTCTGGTCTACGTGTTCTCTATGCAGCGTTTCGATCTGGAATGAATTTTAGAGTGTTTCGTGATTTGGCCGGATCAAATCTTATCTTTTAGATCTTATCAGATCTGTTTTTACTAATCACCGCAACGCGGCATTTAGCATTTACACAAAACATCAATACTTTTTTCTTTGTTTTTTTATTAATTGTTTTGTTTTTTTCTGAATTTTATTCTTAATTATTATTGAAAAAATATGTATTTGGAAACTGTTTTAGTGAAAATAAAGGAGATTTGTTTTTAAAAATATTTTGATACAAAAAATACTCGTTTTGACTTTTTAAAATTACTTTTAAATTCAGTAATTATAGATGATTCTTTCATTATTTATATTGTCAAAGCGGCTGATTTTTTGGTAAACATAATAATTCATATTTTTTTTATTTATAAAACGTAGTATATAATATTACTATTCCTGAAATTCATTTTATATATATATTTATTCAGGACATAAACATTTTATTTGTTCCCTGCTTCTTGATAAATGATGAACATATAAAATAAAGTGATAATTTCGCACTACAGAGGTCACTGTACTCTGTGTAGAAATAAGTTGATCTAAATAACGAATTATATTTTAGCCCTCTCGTTAGCAATCCCAACTTAAAATCAAATCTCAGATTTTATGTATCTATAGAAGTTGGAATTTATCTTTTGCTGGTATATAAATTTTAAAATATTACTTCATTTGGTTTTATGATACTCTAATTATGAAGTAATTAGAGGAGTGCTTAAGGAGATGTCTTAATTCGAAGTCCCCCATTTCTAAGGAAAGAAATCGGAAGCGAAAGTTGTGAAAGGAGTAAAAATATACTTTGGCCACGGGAAATTGTTTCATTTAGCCACAGTTTTACTTTTTCCTGTTGTTCCTTTATAAGATATTGGAAACAGTCTTATCATATTCTAATCGCTATTAAACTATTTGGAACTAACAAAAAATTAGATATTATAATTTAGTAATTATTATACTTAATGGAATTATGAAGTCTTCAAAATATTATTATAGTAGGGAATTTCAATCATTTCCATTTTATTGTATTTTACCATTCCTTCTGCCGATAGCATAATGTGTAGAGATGGTGCTACTGTGTATTATCAAGTTCAGTATTTTATTTTGGGAGTTTTTATGTGTATATATATATATGTTTATACACATATATCGGTAACTCTGGCAGAAAAACAAGACTATGTAAAATCATATTTAATTGGTTGATGACAAGACCTCTTTATAAAAATACTTTTAACGATCAATTTTTTATATTTATTTCTTGACTTTGCTTTCATTCAGAAGCTGTAAATGCGCTTTAATTTAAAAAGGGGACATACTATGGTTGTTTAAATATTTATCTCAAATCACTCATGAAAACAAATGTAGACCTAAAACGAAAAAAATATTTATATATTTAATTTATTTTGTGAGCGGAGAGGTATCAGCCCGAAAATATTTTTTTACCAAGAAATACATTGTTTATACAAAATTTCGGAAAATTTTGTTCTTATAATTGAAATTGTTCTGTAAGTTGGCTTCAACTATTAAAAAAGTGAAATTACATTTTGGTTGAAATCGTTGAAATTTGGTCCCCACAAAAAGAAATACAATAAAACCTGATTGCGTCGTCCCTGACAATGTGTGCTAAGTGGTTGATGTTGAAGTTCAAAAATGATGTGACCTATGGTTTTTATATTCCCATTCATATTGGTGGATTGCTTTGTATTTATGTTCTGTTATTATTTGTAATCTTTTGTAATGATGACCATCACAATTGTCAAACAGAAATTTTTGCTCAATCTTCTGTAGTGAATTTTCAAGCAAATTTAGAAGTGAATATACATTTTTTTCTAAATGTATATTCTTCTATATGTTTTAGTTATTCTTTCAGTGTTGATTTTCTTTTTTTATTGACTTTTTTTATTTCTACAAGTAATATATAAACATTTGATTATCACTATTAAAATTCTACCTCTGAAATTCAATATTGACAGTCTTCTCCAAATTCTTTCAAATATTTTTTTAATTAAAAATAAATTCAGAATTATTGGTAGAGATTATAGATCATCTGATTTAAACAAACGATTATATCTCTCACTTGGTAATTTTACCTGTAAAATTTTGAAAATTTCCTTATCTGCGTTGTTTATTGCTGATTACTATTTTAAACGATATTAAAAAAAAAAAAAATTACATGATTTTCATGGTATGGTAGGCAACCAAAAAGAGATTAATTTTGTGTACTTATGCATCAAAAATCTATCTGTACCTCGGAGGTAAAAAACACTATGTCCATTTTTATATTTGTTAAGGGGATCCAGTGTCCCATAACTTATTATTAAAATTTGTTTTTTAGTTACTAAATTTGTACCCCTGAGATAAGGGACACCATGTCACATTTTTGTATTCGTTCGGGAAGCCAATTTTCCATATTTTTTAGCTATGAAAATTTTTTTCATAGTTACCAAATATTTTTTTTTTAAAGATGGACATGCTGTCCTTCACCTCCGGGGCACAGATATGGAACAGCTAAAAAGACTCACATAAAGAAACTTCAAATCTTTTCAGCAAAACATTCGTGACAATTACAAAAACACCTTGGTACGTTAGCAACACAACCTTACACACTGACCTTCATGTGCTGTTTTTTACATATACGAACCCATTACTAGGACACCCTAACATGCTGATAAATGAAATGGCCAACACACAACATCCGTAGCCATTGAAGAGGAGCTGGATGAGGCTCCTGCCCGTTTAATAATTTAACAATTAATATAGATACCACCTCAGGTTCTCCCTCATGCTGTGTATTCTATCAGGAATCATTAATTTCACTAGTTATCAATTTTTTTCTTTTTGGTCTTACATGTGATTAAAGATTATAAGATAAAAACAATATTTCTGGAGAAAATTTGAGCTGGTAGGGTTGAAGTTTGTAACAAGCACCCCAGAAAAGAAAAAAAATATAGTGAATTTTCATTGTTTTGGATTCTAAAAAGAATACAAAATATGCGTATGATTTAAGAGATTTATATTTTCTTGTCATATCCTGGAAAAACTTAACATAACTTCTCTCGCGTGTGTCCCAGGTTCTTATGTATTCTTGAATCCCTGCTAAGATCTAACTCTTCAGAAGTTTTTAGATCTGTTCCATTTTTCATACATTGTTGTTGATATATATTTTTTCAATGTCTGAACAAAGATTAGTCGATCGAGAAAATTGTCTTCCTAATTTACATAAGCGATCATAATTATTCACTTCAGTTTTCGTCATCTATTGTGTGTGTGATCATGACTCCATAACTTATGGAGACCATTCATTAAAATTTCAGCCCACGCCTGAATAGTTCCACAATATCTTCGCCATTGATTTGCATGCTATAGTACTTTGAAATATCTCGCCCATTGATGTCAATAATACATATTACTTTGTACTGCATTTTGGTGCATAAGTAATGTTGCTACTTTTTTTTTTGCTTAAGATATCCATTAAAGCCTAAAACTGACCAAATGTCTTATTGATTTCTATTACCTTTACTTACTTACATCTAAGTATATCAGTAAAGAAGGTATAGAAATTTTAAAAATGTTGTGCCCGAAAAAATAAGTATTGTTTTCTCAATTAATTGGCACATTAATTCCTTCATGTTATGTTCCTTTATTTCTTTCACTTATCTTTTAGTCCGTGGTACAGATCCCTTTTTATCGAATTAATAATATATAATAACATCCGCCTGAAACTTCGTAAATAGTTTCATCTCATCGTAATCTATAACTATTTTATTTACGAAACTCTTGGAATTGGGGCGTTTTCAATTTGAAGGAGGGTAAACTTTGTCTATTTAATTAGGTACTAAAAACTCGTAAATACCCATTTCCTTTCTACTTGGATCATAAGATTATTTGATCACAAACTCTATAAAAAAGGTGGCTTACAAAAATATTGGGCCGTTTGTGCTATATAACCTCGTCACTTTGACAATGCGTATAGGCATGCCAAACGGCACAATATTTGTTAAGGCCACCTTTTTTCTCGATTTGGTGATTATCTTAACCAAATTATCTTACGATTCAGGTGAAAAGCAAATGGGTATTTACGAGATTTTAGTACTTAATTAAATAGACAAAGTTGGCCCCTTCCTGATTGAAAACGCCCCTATTCCGAAAATTTTTCTAAACAAAATATTCGTACGTTACGATGATATGAAGTTATTTACGAAGTTTCTGAGGGATGTTAATAATTTGATCCGAAGGTCTGTACTTCGGACTGTATATATGCAATATATAGGGAAAGTATTGCGATCATGAAAAAATGTTTATCTGAATTTTCAACGGAAATAAATGTTTTTAAGTCCACTGAGTCCAAATAACCAAGTCCCGCTAAATGGTCTGTAATGTGTGTATGCGTGTGTGTGGATGTGAACACTCCAGCTCAAAAACGAAACGTTTTAAGGAACTAAATTTGCTTATTTAAGGTTTATATATGCCTTCGATGTTACAATAGGTTTTTCGTCAAAATCCGCTAAACGTCCCAAAATAATAATAATAAAGTCCCAATTTTACACATTTTTACAATTGTCTCGAAAACGGCTCTAACGATTCAGATAAAATTCGTTATATCAGAGTTAAATTAAACAGTTTTTCATATAATAGGTCTTATCCTCATTTATGTTCTCTTACAGAGTTTCAATGCCTAATTTTCAAAATGTCTTCCTCTTTAAGGATAAAAATAAATAAAAGTTAATCTTTAATCGCATACCTATAACTTTATTACAAAAACATTTAGTGTCCCTTATGTCGCTGGGTTGGCTTGATCCAGAAACCTTTTTGTTACATCCTCGATTTATGGATGATCCTACTAGGCATCGGAAAATAATATGTTCTTACAATTTCTTACAAGATGAACCATTGGGCGCTATCTCTATAAGTCTGTTCATTTCATTATTTTTCTTCTGTTTACATGTAATGGTTGTATCTCATTCAATACTGTTGTAAATTTCAATAAATACATTTTTAAAAATAAACCTTTTGTTATTATTGAAAGATATCCCCTCAACATGGAGCCGACGATATCGTTTCATAGTTTAAGCTATTATTGGGTATAATTTAATTAAATTGACTTCAAAATTGCTAAGGTATTTTTCCACAGTTATTTAGAAATAATGATAATTATTCTCTTACAAAAAAGTGTGAAATACATTGTATAGAAATGTAGATTTTTTAAAATACTCCCTGTGTAATAATTCTTATTTATTTCGATAGCTTCTTTATTAATAACTTATTATAAATTTAAATACAAGTTAAGAAGTGAAGTGAAGTTCCCATTGCGATTGTTGTTATGAAATCAATGACTTTTTTTCTGCCGGCAACACGTTTAATTCAAATTATCTTTTTATTTTATACTTAATTAAATAAGAACTTGTTTTGATTTTTCTTTTAAAGAGGGAATTCCCCTACGTGAGATGGGATAATGTCAGCCGGCGATGGAAAGCCCGAGATCTTGTTGACCTCCTTCTCGCTCGGTATCTACAATTATGTTAATCGTTATTTTATATATTAGATTAACGGAATTGCGGTATTGTAACTTCCAGTTTTATTGGGCTGTTCAACTTGTATAACATGTATTTATTGAGTATAATATGTATATATATATATATATATATATATATATATATATATATATATATATATATATATTATATATATATATATATATATATATATATATATATATACGACTGACCAGCCTAACCCGTGTACTTAAATTGGGAATCCGGGATGTGGTTTACCAGGATATCAGTAGCACCCCTGAGGTCTGTTCCATGGACATTCTGTTTCGAGGAAAGAAATATAGGTCCTCATACGTCTGCTGACTCTAGAACGATTTGTCACTGTCCTTAAACCCGAGAAAGTCGGTGGGAAGATCACTGCTAGATCGGCCCCAAAGGGATCGACTCTTAAGGTAGCCAAATAATGGTAAAACCCTAGAGTGAGCATATTTCTTCTGACTCTGCATAAATACCTCTCCCTTACCCTCCTAGCAAGTAGTCAGACATTGTTACTCATAGTAGATAGTTAGATGCCATAGTTAGAGTAGTTGTTGTAACATATATATTTTGTTCATTGTAAAAGTTTTGCCAAATAAACATTTTTTTTAAGTCCGAGTGAGTATCGAAGATTTAATTGACAATGGAGCAACGGGTGGCCTGCCCCTGGACCATGGAGACGATGGTTCGTAGCAACGTGAGGTTGGGTGACCCCCTCCAGACTATCCGCGCAAGCAATATACCTATGTAAGAAGACCACATTTCTCGGCCAACGATCTTCATGGTCTGAAGTACCAACCGAAAAAATATATACATACATATACTTGTCATTGTCATATACTTTTCCTTTGCCCTCATGGAGATATATGGCTGCGTGGTTTGGGATTTTTCCAATAGTGATTTTTTTTTCTTTTCTTCGTAGGAGCTATTATATACTTGTACATAGCAACTTATATATATTTATATTTGTCATGCCATGTTGGTTCTGTTCTACAAAAATGTTTTCTCTTATACTTCATTTATTTATTTTATTTTTATTTTTGTTATAAAGATTTTATAATTTTTATGAAGATACAATACATGAATCTTTATCTTTTACTTCTTACTCAATGTTTAATATATCTGGCCATAAACAAAGGTAACAAAAATTCATACTATATATACATTTACTTTAATAACAATGTATAAACAACTAAAACTAAAATCTTATCAAGAATAAATATAATTGTGGTGGACAAAAAAAGAAAAGGCAAAACCAGATGAAGAAAAGAAAAAAATAGAATGTAGCATTGATTTTTTATGTTGAAACATACACATGGCTTCATCTCATCGTAAACATTTTTTATCTACTAAAAATCTCAGAAATAGTGCGTTTTCTCATTAAACGAATTAATTTAATGAGGTACTAAAAATTCATAAATTCTCATTTGCTTTTCACTTGAATCGTAAAATAATTTTATCAAAAAATCTAGAAGACAAAAAAGGTGGCCCACAAAAATATCGGGCCGATTGACCTATAACCTCGTCATTTCGAAATGTTTAGGCTGAAGTTCTCGTCAAACGGTCCAGTATTTTCCTAGAGCTCGATTTTATAATCAAACTATCATGCGATGCAAATGATTGCTCATGCGTTTTTAGAACCCCATTAAATAGACAAAAAGTTTGCCGATCTCCATCCTGAAAACGCTCCAATTTCGAGAATTTTCGTAAATAAAAATGTTGTAGATTACGGTGACTATTTACAAAGTTTTACGCGGATGTTATTAATTTTATAAAAAAGGTTTTGTACGACGGTCTGTTACTTCTTTCAAAATTTCTTTCGTAAAATGTAATTTCCCGATTGTAGGATGTCTGGTATGTAAGATGACGTTGAAGAAGAAAGTATTTGAAGAAGGCGGATACTAGATGGCAGGGAATTCCAGAAGGCAACAGTAAACATAAGTTTACATTTATTTTAAACGTAGTTTAAACTACGTTTAAAATAAATGTAAACACTTGCATCTTCCAAAGACATGGCATGGCCCTCGGTTTACAGTCATAATACACCACTGATTCCTAAAATCGGAGTTTAAACTTATGTTGTACGACTCCATTCCAACCATAAGCGCGTTCGTTAACATTATTAGCTATTATCTTCATAATTAGTTGAGTTACTACAAGTAAAAAAAGTCTTTTTTAATGAGTTATTTGAATAAAAATGAAAAGTTGGTAGGTGTAAAATTAATGTTAGCATTATTTCACGCGGAGCTCCTTGATATTTTAAAGCTGAAAGAGGCAGAAAAAAAGTTCGAATTCCCTAAATAAAAGGAACCCAAAACATTGATATGAAAGGAGGAAAAAAAATAATCAAATAAATGATACTTAGATCAAAAGTAACTATGTTCTCTACTACGTGGTCTCTTATCTTATAATTTATTATATAATAAGCTGATGTGCTGACGTACTTATATTACTGCTCCATACGCTTCTCCTTTGGCACAAATTGTATGCATTTGCAAACGACAAATTAAGTATTTAAGAAAATTAAATATTAAAAAAATAAAAATATAATCCCATCCAAATACAATATCCATACGCTAAGGCTTGTACACATCATTGTATGGTTCTATGACCAGGCTGTCCACATGGGAGTTTCATGGCACAAATTGCGCTATCAAAAGTTGTTAAGAGACAAATTTTGAATTTTTGAGGGAGGTACATTTCGACCAAGCATACGATAAGCCTCAATAGAAATGAACTGCTTAAAGTAATAAAGGCATTTGGAGATCCATAAAAGCGCGTAGTATTGAGTGCGATGTCACGTGAAAAAACCAGATGCAAGGTGAAGATACAGAACACTCTGTCAAAAGAATTTTAGGTAGAAGAATTGTTTACTCCAAGAATATCCTCTCTCTCCTGTATTATTTTATATTGTGTTGGAGCAAGCGGCTAGAGCAATAAAGATAAAACCAGGAGGAGCAATCTATAACAGACATACCCAACACTTACGTATGCTGATGGCGTGTTAATATCGTCAAGATCTAAAGCCGCACTATCAACGGCTTTACAGGAGTTTGAAGATGCTGGAAAAAATTGGTCTTAAAATAAATAAAGAAAATACCCAATATCCTCAGAAAGTGATGGACAGGCAGAACTGGATAGCATGCAACTGATCCCCCACAGTTTTAAGAAAGCTGACAATTTCAAATATCTTGGAGCCTTAGTGACGTGCAAAAATGACATCACTGTAGAAATTAAAGCAAGCAGGCAACAGATGTCTTTTTGCATTAGAGAAAGCATTGTATTTTCGAAACGTTTCACAGAAGCCAAAGCTAGTGGTTTATAAGACTATCTTGAGACCAATTGTCACTTACGCAGGTAAAACATGGGTGGACTCAAGAATGCGAGAAAGTCCTTCGGATAATCTTTGGGGCCGATATGTATAAATGGCCAATGATAAGAAATAATAGAGAACTCCAACAGCTATATAAAGAACCAGACATAGTAACATACGTTAAATCAAGCCGTATAAGATGGCTTGGGCACGTAGAAAGGATGGGTGAAGTCAGATACCCAAAAAGCTTATTATATGGAAAACCAGAAGGCAAAAGAAGGATAGGAAGGCCCAGACTTGGATTGATGATGTATTATTAATAATACATTATAATACTAATACTAATTATTAGTACTAATTACTACTAACTAGTACTAATTAGTAGTAACTAATTATTAATACTAAATAAAATAAATAAAGCTTGATAGGCATGAGGAATAGCAATACCCAGCGGTATCCCTTCCATGGATTTTATTTACTAAAACATTATTTAAGCAGATCCCTCATCCAGACCCTTTTCAGTCGTCTTCTGGAGTTCTCGGGCATACTAGTTGTGGCCATTTCTTTTACCAGCTGGTTGGAGTGCCCGTTTAACATGTTATGAAATCGTTTGTAGTACGTTCGTATGTGTTCATTGACTGTCGGAATGTGTAAGTCGGAGGTCGATTTGCAGAAGATTGGAGAGGCGTTGTTGTGGTGGCCAAGGCCCTACAAGGGCTGTAGAGCAACTGGAGTAAGTACATTTCGACAGTGTTATTATACATTTTTTAATGACAATTTCAAACCAAAGGAAACATGCAACAGACAGCAAATAGTGCAATTGTGTAGAATCTACAACTGTTTTTTTTTTTTTTGTTTTTTTTACACTTACATATATTTATCCGCACCTGTCAATTATTTATAGACAATTAGCAGATGTGCTGGCGTAGTAATGAGAGGGAAAAAAATAAAATAAAATAAATAAAGCTCGATAGGCATGAGGAATAGCAAAACCCAGCGGTATCCCTTCCGTGGATTTTATTTACTAAAACATTATTTAAGCAGATCCCTCATCCAGACCCTTTTCAGTCGTCTTCTGGAGTTCTCGGGCATACTCGTTGTGGCCATTTCTTTTACCAGCTGGTTGGAGTGCCCGTTTAACATGTTATGAAATCGTTTGTAGTACGTTCGTATGTGTTCATTGACTGTCGGAACGTGTAAGTCGGTGTGTAAAGTGTGATTGTTTACGTACCATGGTGGAGTGATTAGTCGTAGTATCTTAGACTGAAAAGTTTGAAGTTTTTTTATGTGTGTTGGTTCTACAACTGTTTAAATTCTACTTTCGCTTGCACTTTCACAACTGTTATTGAATACTATATTCCATTTTTAATAAATTTTTTTTAGACCTGAAAATTGATTTTTGCGATATATTCTATAGAACAAGTAGATCTTGAAATCCGAGCTCTCTCTAGTTATAAATTAATGGTATCATTTATTGTACCATCAAATTAATGGTCATTACTTCTAAAGTAACGTTACCAGTTCTTGGCCATCGAACCGCTGTTGAAGCAGACGGGAGTACCATAGCGTACCGAAGGCAGGTGAGAGCCCTGGCCCGGAGCCAGTTCCATTTAGCACTCCGCCGGGTCCGTGTAATCGATTCGAGCACACCCCGTCCAGTCAGCTCTCGGGGAGATGGGTCTCCTTTGTGGGATCTGTCCCAGCTTCGAGGGTCATTCTTCTCTAATCTGTTTGCACTGGATTAGGGTATTTGCAATATCCTTTCGCATTTTAAGCATGAGAAGTAACAATTGTTTTTTTATTTAAAAAAAGTTTAATTATCATAATTACTGCCGAAGCAATCCAATAGATGCTAAGCAAAGGTCTAATATTTCTGACAATTTGCAATTATATAATAAGGATCTTAACATCCCATTTGTCCTTCTTCCTTCAGACCAATAATTTTTGTTTCTATAGAATATAATAATAATAAAAGGCTCGGCAAAAGTCTAAGATTCGATGCCGACATCATCTGATCAAACTTTACGCAATCTCCCTTACTTCAGCCATTCCCTTGGACGATTTCTATTCGGCACAGGAGATATTAATCTTTAGGGGAGTTCTTTCATTACTTAGCTCAACAATGCTATATGTCCATTTTATTTGCCGTAATGGAATTACTTCAATTACAACCGGATACGAATCATGTTGTGTGATCGTATAAATTCTCCGGTTGACTTGTGATTATTTGCTCACAATATATTACGCAATACTTTATTTTCTTAGATACTTAAGGATTGTTCACCTCTTAATGCAAGCGGCCATTTTTCGCATACAATATATTGGTGCCTGCGAATAGCAGGTAGCATAATCGTTTTATAAATAATAAATTTTAAGTTTCGGGACAGGCTCGAGCGAATTAGTTTTGCTACAGTAAAACTACTAGAGAGAGAATCACTTTATTATCATAAAATAAATAAAGGAGAATAAAAGTAAAAGGAGTAAAGGAACTTCCTCTAATAGGTATTCACAAAGTCTTAATCATAAAAATAAATGAAAATTACTTCTCACGCCTCCCGCAGTGCCACATCCCACGCCCTGAAGACGACCTGCAAAGTGGGTCGAAACGTCGGCAAAAAATAAATAATTATTATATTTTTTTATTTAGTATTTATTTGACCGCCCCCCTCGATGAATTCCTTCTCATAGAAAATTACTTCTGTTATCATCCCATAACGGCGAAGCCAGACGGAGTTGAACTGGGTTTCTGAAAATCTTTCATCGTTGCCTTTGCTATTATTCCATGGGAATTAGTGAGTAATAAATAAAGAATATTACTGATATTAAAAATCCATGGTTTTCTGTTTTTTTTTAACACTAAATATGTTACGGAAGTATGGCGAAGGGTTTCACCCCGAGATGTGCCACACACGGATTACACCAGCTGTGGGCAGACCCTGTTGCCAACACACCCCGCTGTCTAAACAAACAGTGATAGCTAAACACCGCCCTTTATTATTATATTGTAGTATGACAATACATTGAGCAAGCCTCCACTAAATCTGGCCCTTTCCTACAAATTACCGTTAAGCACTATTGAACCCTCTACCCCTTCAGGGGCTATTTGTCCGAACCTTTGTCGTTTGTTTTGTTCTGTTTTCTTTATGGTTCTTGCTGAATAGCATGCGATTTTTTTTTTTCTATTCAGCTCCCCTCCGTTAAGGTGTAATAACCATTTTATGTTCCTCATAAATCTGGAATTTTATTTGTTCGCCATTACGATCATTGTGTAGAATATTTTATATATAACTCGCTTAAGGTCCTTTGATATTAAATAACCAAATACAAATAGTCGAATGAAACTATATTATCCAAAACGAAAATGTTAACGGATGATATTTCTAGTTTTAAAACTTAGTTAATCTAAATTTGGGATTATTTAATCAAATTATTAACAAATATCGAATTTAGATAAAGTCTGACAATTTATTGAAATATTCCTTTTGAATGCTAAATTATTGATGAGAAATAGATAGTGTTTGATACTTTTTGTGATAATGGTTCGTTTGAATCTAACTATAATTAGATCGAATGATGAATCGAATAATTATTCGATTATGGTAAAGCTACACATAGGATTATGTGCTTAGGTTGTTGGTTGGATCTATTTTTATGTTTGTAGGTTCCATGTATGTTTCGAAACAATTTGAGATAAAAACTCTGAACGCTGATTGAATAAAATGTGTTTAGTCAATCTGCTAAAATGTAGATTTTTTGAACGACTGATGAATCTATTTTTATGTTTGAAATATTAAATAGATGTGATGCCGTGATTGTTTTGGAACAATTGGAGGTAAAAAATAATTGATCCCTGGTTAATGAGTTGTGCAAAAATTTGTTTTTGAATTTTCTAAAATGTATGGAACCATGTTTTGAGCAGACGGCTGGATCTATTATGTTTCATGATTGAAATTATTCGGTAAATCCCGTTACTGATTTTTAAGTTTCATATCTTTAATTATTCGCTTCTCCAAATTTTCCCAGAACCTTACCCATATTCCAATTCCCTTTGCACAATCCCTATCCAGCACCATCCATCCCTATAATCCTCCAAAAAGATTAAAACGGCAGTGCCCCCGCGACCTTTTATAGTTTGTAAATATTAGAGTACTGGCAATGGCCAGATCCTCCACATGAGTGTATGTGGCTAAAGCACTCTTGCTCTCCACTGGGTTTAGCCCCAGTGACGCGGTTGAGAGAGAAGTGCAGGGATCTCCTGGATTCATACTTTTCCCTTCACAGTTGGATGGACTAGTCTGGTTTGGAGTTCTCTCGCCTGATTGTAAATATTGTATATAGGTATATATGTTTTATTTTTATTTATTTATTTTAAGATTATTTTATTCTTATTTATTGTATATATATTATTTTTCTGTATTATTTATTGTACATAGAGTGTGAATATGATCTCTGACCACTATTATAAATGTCCTTGAGACAGATTGTAAAATTTTTCAATAAATAAGTTAAAAAAAGAAAATTATTCGGTGAGATGCTCTGAATGTTTTTGAAACGATTAGAGCTTAAAACACTGCCTCATTATAGATGAATAAAATTTGTTTAATAAATTTGCTAAAATTTATGAAACGATTTGTTGAGCGGGTGGCTTCATCGATTCTTATGTTCCATGACTCAAATTATTCGTTTGAGATCCCATTAATTTTTAAACAATTTAGATTCAAAACAGGAACAAATCTTTGTATAAAATGTGTTTAATATATTTGGTAAAACGTATGTAACGATTTTTTTGAGCGAACGGCTGCTTCTATTTATAAGTTTGATATCTTAAATTATTCAGGGCGATCCAATCTGAGCTAAAAATAATGGCTCATGATTTAGTAAAATGTCTTTAATCGATTTGCTAAAATGTTTGTAACGATTATTTTAGGGATCTGCTGCTTTTAATTTAACATTATTCTGAATATTTATTAAACGAGAATTCGTTTTTCACCTTTCCAGGGAAGATTTATTCTCAGACAAACTAAAGTAAAGTAAAGTTATTGTCATTTCCATTCGAATTTAATATTACCGAAACGTTGTTTTCATCAAAAGCTAAGGTTGTCTTTCTTCCCCCTTCTACTGTAAACAATTGCCAAAGCACTAAGGGCTCAGCGTGCATTCCAGGCAGAGTCTATCTTCCCTTTGTTCTCCTCCCTAAATCGAATTCGCCTATTAGGCAAATCAAGGAAAGAAATAATGTCTACCAACACTGGTGCGTCCAAGCGAAAGGACCGGCGAGACGAAAAGCATTATTTCCTTGCCATGGTCCCCTCACAATAAGGACAGGAGTTTGGAACAAATTCCCTCCAGAGTGCGCTGGATCCGGAGGGGCGAAGAGAACAATTAACAGGACCAAAGCGAACCCCTGCAGAACCCCAACTAATGGCCTCACTTAGGATAATGAATGCTCCCTAGAGGGTGGCTATAGTAGCCTGACTTTTCCCAAGAGGTAGGGAGTAGTAGATATATTAATTAAAAATGAAGGGGTGGGAGAATTGAACAAGAGCTTCATCCATGTGTGAGTGAAGGGGTCGGTATCGGTCATTGGAGACTGCACTGTATGTCACCATATATATATATATATATATTTCTGTTGACATTGTAGACCACGTAGATGTTTTGCCGCCTTAACAAGCCTTCCCCATCTCTGGATCTTGGGCTATTCCTTTCCTTTTATCTGTACGCAGCTCTATAATATCTTTGTTGATTCTATCTATCCATCTGCTTCTTGACCTTCCACGTGTATATATATATATATATATATATATATATATATATATATATATATATATATATACATATACAGTTAGGTCTCTTGTCTACTATTGATTTTTGAATAGAGACCTCCTGATGGATAGCTCCGTGCTGAATATTTGTACAAGCCCCGCTCATTTTAAACTCCACGATATATTGGTTGACCGATTTCTGTTAGCAGTTCTTTATTAATCTATCTCCTCCATGCTTGGTTATTATATATTCAAGATCGCTTCGGTTATCAAGTATAGAATTTTCCGCTCACACCTTTCAATGCTTTTTTACTTTCACTTACGTATATATGTAATATATAGTAATGGTAAGTATTGCGATCGTGAAAATTTTTGAATCTCAGTTTTCAACAGAAATACATGTTTTGAGGTCCCCTTAGTCCAAATAACCAAGTGTCGCAAAATGGTCTGTGTGTGTGTTAACAATCTAGCTCATAAACGAAAAGTAGTACGAATCTGATATTAAGTATTTAAGGTTTGTATATGGGTCGGATGTGACAGCAACTTTTTTGTTAAAACCGGCTAACTGGAAGTGCCACTTTATATGAATGCTGAAACACATTTTTACAATTTTATCAAAAACGGCTCTAACGATTTTGATTAAACTCGGTGTATCATTGTAAAATTAAGTGGTCTTTAATATCATTTACCTTTAATGTCGTTTTTTAAAAGTTTATGGAAGTTTCTAAAAAATACAAAAAAATATAGTTAAAATCGGACAATTAGGAGAAAAGGTATATCCTCTAGTGTTTTTCCCCGAAGAGGCGAAAATTCGGATAAATTTAAAATATACTTTTTTAATTGTTGAGACTAAAAAAACCTTTTTTCTACAGATATTTAATCAAGTATCTTTCCTAAGAACATCTTTCATAAGAAATAAGTAGCTAAATTTATACCTTTATTCTCAGTTCTATATTTCAACACTGCAATCACCACCTCCAGGAATCAATTTTCTCATTGTCTGCATAGATAACTTTTTCAATTAAAAATATCACTAAAATGATATCACTCAAAAATTTTGAAATTGGTGTTAGTCATTCTGTGGTCTATAAAAGCAAAGAAAGTTTTGTGGTTCATAAAAGCAGATGGAGTGACTAGATTTTTATTGCCTGTCGTCGATATATTAAATAGACATTTTGTAATTATAATGGTCTTAATGACTTGTTATCTATAAGCTTAAAACCTTAGCTCCGTTTAAAATGCACTTCAAAAAAGTTTATAATAGCCTAGCATTACCAGAAAACAATTTCTATTCAAAGTAGATCGGTTAGTGAAAGTTGTGTGTTCCGCGAACCAGATTTTTTTTTAGGGCGCTAGTCAATGTCCAGGTCTCCTAAATGTATATCATCACTGGCTTTATCAAGTAATATAATTTGAGATACCTACAGAGAGATCTACTGAGATTATTCAGGATTTCAATATCTTTGAAAAACAGAAAAAAGCTCTATATCCCATGTTGGGCATTAATTGCGGTTTTGTGGAGTCGAATTTAAATTACTTTTTTAGCTTGAGGAACGATTGTTTTTCTACGCAGATAGTGTTGTCGAGATGGATTTTTTGTTGTATTTTCATTTGTAGGGAGATATACTCCACTTTTCTTAACAAATTCATGGAGATTTTCTCAATGCCCTCTTGATCGCTTAAGAAAACATCCCTTTCATCTGCATATCCAAATATTTTATAAAGAAGAGAATCACGAAATAAAATTATAATTGTGAAAAGAACACACTAAGGAGCCCAAACTAGCAAATCTCTTGGCCTGTGCCTTTGTGGTTGTCTTCTGCACGGATGATATGGGTCTGTGGCAGTGGACAGAATATTTAGTGAGAGTCTGCCTCTCATGAAAATTATTAAAACGATCTGTGACAGTTGCTATGATGTAAGAAATTACAAGGTCGATGTGGAACGTCAGATTACAAATATGAAAGGAGGCGTCTATAATATTTCTCAGAACTTTGGATTGGAACGACTGAATTGTTTTTATCTTTGATTTCTCTGCTCTTCCCACAGGCGGATTTACGGGGGAGGGAGAGGCTTTCGGGCTGAAGCCTCCCCAAAATGGTAAAATGTAACCATGTTTTATGGTCAAATATATTAAAAAATCATGTCTTAAAGTATTATTGCTCGTTTAATTACATTTAATACGGCTACAAGAATCACTTAAACACCATTTCATTTAGGTAGTTAGTATCTTTTTGTTTTTCCAAAGTAATTATCGTTATATAAATGAAAAGAAAGCTTCGGGCTGAAGCTCCCTCCCCCCCCAAAAAAAAATTAAATCCTGGATCCGCTAGTGGCTCTTCCCCATAACTCGATCTCATTAATTTAGTCTGCGATAATTTTAAAGGTCTGTCAAAATTCAGTCAACGAATATTGCTGAAAAATTCCTGAAGACAACAGTGTGAATGTAAATGAAACGTATGGACGTTTGGATACATTAATTTTTATTCATTTTTGTCCATCAAGCTAAGTCGTCGAGGTTGTTCTTTGAGTACCTTTGAAGCCTTAGTCTGTATCAGTTATGTTCAGTAGCTATAATAAAAAAACAAACAATAGATGCCTTCAGTGGCATTTAGTGTGGAAAGATATTCTAAAATTCCTTGTGAAATTTACTTTGTGAATTTAGTCAATGGAATGTGTTAGTCTCATGAAATGATAATATTTATTTCGTGATATTTTACATAAAGTATGTAAAGTACTTTTGGTTTTTTTTTTTTTTTTTTTTTTTTTTTTTTTTGAGTGAAGAAGAAAAAAAAGAAAGAAAGGGTGAAACGAACTTGCCCCGCCCCTTCCTGTAGAAAAATCCCTAGTTCCTTCCATACTATGTTGAACAATTCTTATCATATAAATGAGTGAGAATGGGTAGAAATTGTGAGAAATAATATCTTATCGCACACCATTTCTATCAATTCTATCGTAGAGGAAGTTTTTTGGTTTTCCCCGCCATTTTTTGTTAATATATTTTTGCATTGAGCAGGTCGTGGTAGTGTTCGTGGTCGTGGTCGTGGACACTACTTACACTATCAGATCCCTCACACTCGCTTAAAAAGAATGTCCACCAGGAATGGCAAAGAGTACTCCAAGGAAACTCCTAAGTCTTAAACAAAAATTTTTGACCTTGGAGTTCCTCCACTCGCGACAGCCGCAGAGAGGCTTTAGCCGTCTTAGGATCATTCTAGGTTGACCCACTTTTACGTCATCACTAAAGCTCCACCACTTAGATGACATCGTTGTAGTAGTATCCTGACAATAGCTCATATTTTCCAACATGGCTCGGTTTACAATTTTATATAAGATAAATATTATTTTTATGTTTTTTATGGAAAATTATGGGATTCAACTAGGTAAATATGTAAAATACATGACTCGTTAAAACAGGAAATATATATATATATATATATATATATATATATAATTTAATATGCTCAGATGTTCCGGAAAAGTTATAGCTTTTTGAAATTTGTAGGTGATTTTCATTTCAAATTTTGCTCGATTCTAAAATATTTCTCAAAAATCCTGCGGGACTTTTTATGAATGTAGTTCGAAAATTCTTTAAGGCCTACTTCTGTGTGTCAAATACATTCTCTTTTATTTAATTTGAATATATTATCAATTCATTTGATACTAATAAATTTGAAATTTATCAGTTATTTAATCTGGCGATCGAACTAGTTCTCTTCATCTCATATGGTTTTGTTTTTTGTTGACTCGAATTTGTATACCTAAACTTTTTTTTTCTTTCTTTTTTTTTGGGATCTGAAGATTACCGAAATTTGTCAACTTTGATGTTGTGAAATCTAACTTGATCTAAAATAATTTAAAATAAATATGCTTTTATTCAGCATCATCCTCGATCACATTGCACGAGATTCTACGCCTATCAGAAACGAAATGCAACATAGTTGATAAGATAAATATCTTATCCAAATGATTACTTCAAGAAAACGAAGGAAATTAATGCAGTTTTTTTGTATTTTGGCTTTTCTGAGTATAAATTGTTGCTACCAAATAACATTTGAACCGTTTTATCATTGGAGGCCGCAGTAAGGTTATGCAGTAACCTTAATAGAGGCCATTGTTATGTTTTATATTTTACTGGTGCAATTTTTATTTATAAATATATATATACACAAACTCGCTCATATACATATATTAAACTTAATTCTATTAATTTTTGAAATTTTCGTAATCTAAATGATTAAATATTAATTAATCCTAGAACGTCGCTCACAAATCAACAGAGACCGTAAGTTCTCCTCCTGTACTACAGTTAATATTTGTTTCTAAATTTTCACACAAAAATAAATCGAATGGCGTATTATAACATAATAATCCGGGCTAAGTAAAGGCAAACAAATAATACAATAAATAGAAAATATATAAACTATTTTTTTCTCTGTCCTTAGAGCCCATTGGAATGAATACTGGGACTCCCCCTGCCATCCGAAAAAAAAAGCCTTGAGTATTTGTCTTAGTCTTTTCGATGTAGATTCGCCAAAAAAAATGGTTGAAATCGGTGACTCTTGTTAATGTAATTAGTTTTGATTTGGGCTTGAAACTTTTAAAAAAGAAAAAAGTTCTAATTAAATAGTTTCTATTAAATTAATTAAACGCGATTCGTATGTGTCTCTTGTTTGATTAGGTGAGAATAAAAATTATTTTTTAGATCGACTTTTTAGCGAAATCGACAGAACTTCTAAATTAAAGTTTTAAAAAAATAAGAGTTCTAGTTCCAAAAGAACTGAAAACAATTATTAACAACAAAAGTTTCAGCGGTTCCAAAGCTTTAAATAAATACAAGTTTTTTTTCCATTTCAAACCTCGGTTTTGATATATAAAAAGGTTTATCTTATCTTCATGAAATTATTATGTTTTTACATAGATAAATATAGTCGAAATTCACATAAAGTTACTTCAAAGTATGTCCATCAAAAAAGTATTTAGAGACTTTTTGCTATAAACTGACGATATATATCTCATTATCTTTTTGGTTTATATCCACTAACATAATTATATTACTGCTTTTGTTTTAAAATAATTTTCCTTTCTTCGATTTAATAAAACATCCATAATTCAACCGTTCAATAGTTCTTTTTAGTAATTTATTAAAATATGTTTAGTTATTAGTGGAGTGATGATTGAAGAAACAGAAGAAAAGAAAAAAAAAAACACAGTGACCTAATTTTAATATGCGAAACCTCTGGGGAGTCCCAGCGATTTCTCCACTTAAGACCTACTCTTACTTAATCTTCTTTGACTTTCAAGATCATGTAGGTGTCACAGGTGTTGGCTAAAGATTTTTTCGAGTTTTTCTGAAACTATGCATATTTTTCAGTTTTTCAGGTTGTTTGATTTTAGTGTTTACGAAAGTAAAAATATTTTGTTATATACATCTCCTTCTCGTTATTCAATAATCTCTTCTACCTTTCAGAGTAGAGATTTTCGCACAAGTAGTTCAATCCGTCCCTGTCGAGGGCTGCTCTCCTGCCTTCCGGCTATCCAATTACTTTAACTTTAAGAATATTCTTGAGATTATCTTCCCCAACTAATTCTTGGTCTTCCTCTAGGTCGTTTTCCCGCTGGTTTAGCCTCCGTAGTGTTCTTCGCTGAGCGGCAATCGTCCATCCTCATCACATGACCGAACCATCGAAGCTGCCCTTTCTCTGTTAACTGGTTTAGCTGTTTAATTTTGATTGTAGTCCGTATCGTTGTTTCCGAGTACATATCCGGTCTCTCTTGTATTTTCCTCAGATACTTCATATTCAAGCTTTTGAGGCGGCTGCCATCACGTTGCTTTAGGGCCCAGGATTGACTTCCATAAGTGAAAATAGTTAAGAACATCGAGCGATAGCTAATTTTGTTTCTTTTGCCACATATCTCTTACTTGAAATATTTTCTATTTTTGTTCGTATCTTCTATATATGTAATACTTGATACTTTAACTACACTGTCACAGACTATATCTCTGATGTAATCTTATTATTTCTTTATCAGACAACTGTTTTTCATTTAATATCTATTAATAATTCAATTATTTTATTTTCCCCATGTACCTTTTTTATTTTGTGTCTTTTGTAGCCCTAATGAAGACCTAAGTGTGTCGAAACCATTAAAATATTATTAACAATCTAGTATTTACTTGACCGCACCTTGACAAACTCCTTTGTCATATTATATCTCGGCCAACCAACTACATCATTAAGAATATCTTTGTATTTGATTTACTGGTTGAAAATTTCTTGACAATTTATTTTAATATTTAACAGGACTACGTTTTTGAGATCTGCCTGAACGATTCATCACTCCAGTTAGCTTGGTTTTTTAAGATTTTTAGTGATATAATTTATTATCATATTATCAGTCAAAAATATGATATTTTGCCTTTTTTTTCTGATATAAAAGTAATACATTATATCAGATATGTGGGTTATGTTTAATTAGCTTACAATTAAGAAAATAAAAATACTTTAAAATTGATCATTTTTATAAAATTTGTTCGAGGAGTTTTTCACACCAATGCAATGTATATGTATGAGGAAATAATGTGAGGTCATAAACAAGCAATTATAATTGCTATGATTGTCTTTAATTTAAAGGAGCTTAAACAAGTGTAATTGATCTTGTTGTGACACCACTCGACCATCTAATCTGGTAGTAGTATATATCTAGTGGGCATTTTTCGCGAAATAATAAACATTCAAACATTTGTAATATAACAATAACAAGGAGCTGCGAGGCAGAAGGTTCGATGCCCGTGCCCTCCCATATCCTGATTCAAGATCATTAGATTCCGAACGCTTTTCAAGGCTCTTCGTTTCCAAGGCTATTGTTTATTCCTGTTGAGATCGTTTCCTCTTACTGTTGTGTATTCATCGCAGCGTTGAATCATTTTATGAGCGTATCCAGAGGGGATGCTAGATGAGGTTGCTGGATCCTTCATAGAAAAAAATTGAATATTTATAATAAAAATACAACAAATGGTGAGTCTGTTAGCAGTTGTAAAATTTGTTGATTAAAGTTTTTCCGACTACCGAATATTCATTAACCTTAAACTTAGATCCATTTGGTCTACTGGCACACCATACATTGAGCATTTGCCTTGTCTTGATCAAGTATTCCACTAGTCATATAAGTGGTGTTAAGACTTGTTTAATGTTACGATTGAGGTTTTTAATACTTCTTAACAGTTGCTATTTTAGTAGCACAGGACGCTGCTATATGTGTCCTGATTGGATTGAATGCATAAATATTGTGCAGAGCAAGAGATTTCATCAAATAAAGAATATGCTAAAGTTATAACCCATCCTATTACAAGATTCCTATTACTATTTTCAATCATATATTAATTGTATGCAACACATATTGTGTGATATATGAGTATAATTGCACATACATATTGTGTGAATGAATCATGTAGCCTTAATATTAATGCCCTTTAGTGTGGCAGAATGTATTAATATTCAATAAAAAAGTAAAAAAAAAAAAACAAAAAAAAAACGCTGCAAATTATTTCACAATGGTTTATTATCTCCAAACAATTATACATCTAAAGTAACATTACTTTCCGAGTTACAAAGAAAAAATAACAAAAGGTGATTCCAAGTATTAGACTAAAATGTTTTTCTTTAATTATTAGTAATATGCTAAAAAAAAAAAATAGCATTAGTTGGATATCCTATTCGCTACTTCTGGGTCAATCTTCAAGTGGGTAGTGTGCTCCTATTTGCCAACCTACGACGGCTACCAAGTACCTTTGCACAAGAATGAAAGTGTCAAAATAAATATTTCTTGGAAGATGTGAGAAATAATACTAGATGAAGGAGTTTTTTTTTTAATCACAAAAGTTTTGATAATTTCAAGACGCATCCACCGATCCACCCGACCATTAGAATAGAATAGAATAGAAAATAGAACTTTATTCTGGGACTAAGTCCCCTTAGAATAACAAAGATGAATTAATACAAAATAAAATACCAATCTGGCCAAAAACTAACTTAAAAAAAATTCTAACATAATATATATTATTTAAAAAGTAGTATGTAACCACTAAGAAATAAAAGAAAAAAAATATACACATATATAAGCACACGCACATACATATACATACACATACACATATATATACATATATAAATGAACATACAATCTTCTCCAAATTTACTTATTATTACGATTAAAAAAAAAAAAAGACAGAATATTACATATCTATATATACATAACCGCACAATTTATAAATAATAGGCTATCTAATAGAAACATATTTTAATACAAAATGTAATAATATTTACAGTGATTCATAAAATAATAAGCAAACACTAAGATAAAATAAAATCTCAGGAATAATTGTGGTATAAAGGTAAAAAAGGAACTATATATACGTACTTACTCATATTGCTATACAGTGAGACAAAAAGTATAAAATATAAACATATATACATGAAACAAAAAGCACAACCTGAGGTGAAGAGAAATACAAATAAATAGTAAAAATAATAGTCAAAAATCATTGCTGTTTTATGTTAAAACTTATTGGGTATTCAGGAGGCTGTTGACTATCTAGACAAAATGGCACAAACTTAACCTCCCTAACATATAGGAAACCAAGATATGGAATATAAAACGCTTACAATTTTTTTCTTTGTCATATTTTATATTGGTATAAAATATAAAAGCCTACTTAGCTAGAAATATCATTTAATCTTATGTACTATTGTCGGTAATATATGTTTGTTATTTTACCTTCCATAAAGTCAGTTGTTATATAATAAATCTTTGCTGAGCAAAATTTAGACAAAAAACACATATATACGTAAGTAAAAGTAAAAATATTTAAAAATCGCGATATCTCTACTAATAGTGCTTCGATTTCGATAAAACTTCTTTTGTTTTTTAGGCAATTTAAATACCTTTGAAACATCTTATCACAATATCCCCAAAAAAGCGGATACTTTTTTAGTTATTTGGAATTTAATTTTACCATCCCTCGTAACTTTTTTTCCAGCTTCTTTTCGTTGAATTATGTTATATAGATAAATTTAAAGGGTGTCGAGAAAATGACTTTAGCGAAGTTACATTGAAATCGATACATCCGTTTAGGTGCTACAGTCTATAGCAACGCAGGTTTTTCTGCATTTTTTTTTTTCTCCTTTATTAACTTATCAAATTCTTTCACAAGTTATATTTAGCATTTTTTCATTACTTTGAATAATGTGAAATGATTAACTTTTTAAAATAAACCATATTTAAGGTACTTTATAGGAAGACGTATATGAACATTGGGCATTTAAGCCCTGTAAAGTGACATCAATGGGGATAAGACCTAATAGATATTAAAGACCACTTAATTATACAATGATACACCGAGTTTAATCAAAATTGTTAGAGCCGTTTTTGAGAAAATTGTGAAAATGTCTTTCAGCGTTGATATAAAGTGGCACTTCCGATTAGCCGATTTTAAGGAAAAAGTTGCCGTCACATCTAAGCTATATACCTATCTTAAATACGTAATATCAGTTTTGTCTGACTTTTCGTTTTTGAGCTAGACTGCTAACATACAAACAGACCATTTTTCGGGACTTGGTCATTTCGACTCAGGGTACCTCAAAACGTCTATTTCCGTTGAAAACTCAGATTTAAAAATTTTCTCGATCGCAATACTTACGCTTATTATATATTACATATATACGTAAGTGAAAGTAAAAAATTGTTAATAGTATATAAAATATTTTTTTCTCGTCTCTTAATACTGTAAGAAACAAAACCTTCTATTTTTTATGTCGATAAACTTTTGTTTTGAATATGCTGGATATTCTAACATCATAAATTATGAAAACATGTATTCACTTTTTTCCGCCTGGTAAGCGGGGTTTTAATGATTATATATTTTTTTGATCAGTTGTTCTTCTCTACTTTTCACTACCAAATCGAAAAATAAATTATGCGAACATTGTAAACAATTTTCTGTCTGTAACGTAAGAAATAAGGACTGTGGCGTAATATTAGATGTCCTTGAACGCATCGTTACACGCTGATGGCTCAGCTGATAACTGGTGCTTGCAGCTCGTTGAAGCCGCTCGCGGTCTCCCAAGATTTC
This sequence comes from Nezara viridula, assembly GCA_928085145.1. Classification (NCBI taxonomy): domain Eukaryota; kingdom Metazoa; phylum Arthropoda; class Insecta; order Hemiptera; family Pentatomidae; genus Nezara; species Nezara viridula. The sequence continues at coordinate 145,722,240 of OV725080.1, read as the reverse complement.
TCCAGGTTCACTTACGTAGTTGAAATATTCATTACGACCAAGTGACGTTGGATTTTTCCGCTATATTCGTCATTGCTTCCTCGGCGGGACCCTCGTTACATCATACATCATACTATATATATATATATATCGAATATTTCTCCATTTATTCGTTTATTTCTTTGAACTTGCCAATATTAAAGATCGATATGTCAATCTCATCGATCTTAGAGAATAATAACTTCCTAGAAGTAATTTTCTACTCAATCGCCAAAAAACCGGTTTCGCTCGTCCGAGTTGGAGGAACCTTGGGTAGCTAAGAAGACATTCTGAAAGCTTTCATTACAGAAATAACTAGCATTTTTGAAGGTTTATTTGTGATAATTGTCGATAACTGCAAAATGGTATTTTCTATTTTTATGTTATTATATTTTTGTATTATAGAATGTAATCAATAGGAAACATTTAAAGAACAGACGTATTAGGAGAGCTCTCAAGAGCTACAAATATGTTTATATTGTGATTCTCAATTTTTTTTTTTCCGTTGTTTCCCTGTAGGAACAAAAAATTGTCGCTGCAGCCTTATCAGACTAACGAAAAAATCGTAGCAAATGTATCCTTGAAGCGATAATATAATAATAATAAAGCTGTAATCTTTACGGAAGGAACTTAGTCGACTGTTCTACATAAATGTACAAACCTTAAATACGCAATTTCAGTTTCGTACATTTCGTTTTTAGCTAGACATATATTTCATATACACACACCATATTGCGGAACTTGGTTATTTGGACTCAGTGCACTTCTTTATTTATTTTGTGACTGATGTTTTGTATGGCATCAATTACTAAAATACAATTCCTATTTATAAAAAATATTGAATAGTTAGTTGACTGCTCTGGAGATAAAATGTGCTGAATGGAATGTAGTCTGTGGACCAGACCCCCTTACCATGCACCCCCTCTCCCTCCCTCACACGTCTCTATAAATTGCATATCGTTGTGTTCCTTGTAACTATTTATTAAAAAGAAGCCAATGTTCCCACACAAAAAAGTGAACGCACTGCCCCGAAATTGCGTCCAAAGATGGTGGATTGACGACTTTGACTTTAGTTAGTTTTTTGGTCACTGAGAATCAGCATTTGCCTTAATTTCATCATAGTTGGTCTTTTATTAAAGTTGAATAGTCATAGAATAATAAAACATGAAGAAATATTAAAAAATAATTGGTTTAGGCTATGAAAAACACCAGTAAAGTCAATTTATTTAACAAAAAAAATTTCAAGTTACAAATCAAGCGTCGTTTGTAATTAAACGGCCTACAATAACACAAAACGTGCTAAAATTAAACATCTGGAGAATATATTTCTCTTTCTAAAACGCTGATTATTTCTTAAAAATCTTTAAGCAGTTCCGTAGAAAATGCACTTATGCAGCAGAAAAGCGGTACTGGCGTGGGTGCCTACAGGCCTCTACCACACCATTCAGTACACATAAATGGCTTAGTTATAGTGATATAATATCATTTTTGGTACATTATATTGGTTTTATTAACGAACAAATATTAATGCAATAATTTAATTGTAAAAAAAAAATTAAAATTAAAAAAAAAAATTATTATTATATTTTTTTTAATTTAACCTCCTTTATTCTATACCTAGGTCGTTTAAGAAGACCTCAATTGTAAAAATGATATAATTATAATAATAAACTTAATTAAAAAATACTTTGCTAAATATCTAAAAAAAAATTTTATTTAACGTTTGCAATTTAACACTCTGTTTTGTATATTTACTGATTCGTAGAGGTAATTAAAATTTTTATATACTTCCCAGGAAATGAGTCATATTAATACCTGTTTTATAAACTAAAATAATATATACCTAATCTGAACTATGATAATGATCCTTTGGTTCGCTTCTTACCTGTCTACACAACAGGATTAACCCTCATGATGTGCTGGTTAGCATCACATAGCTATTATTGTATGTTGTTTTTCATTTTTGCAGTTGTTAATTTGAATTTTTTATCAGGACATGCTGATGCTGATTTAATAATATAGAATGGCTGATAAAATATTTAATAATAGATTATTTCTGTTCATAAAATATAGGTAATAAACAATGAGATCTTGCAAAAACTGGAACCGAGTTAGCTGGTCTTTTGTTATTAGTCCCGCAAGTTACTTTTTAAATAGGAAAGATTAACTGTTATAGAAAAGAATCGGTTACATTTGAATCGATTTTGTTATTCTTCTATTATATAAACATCTGTTTAGAGGTTCATTTAGCTAGCTAAATGAACTCCTTTAGGCTATATGCCAGTTTCAATAACGAAGAGAAGGAAGGCTTTAAGCTTTATCATGGATCGTGTGTTTATATCATGTGTTTTTGTCAGGATATCATATGTTTTCTTTAATCATATAAAATATTACCTGTTAACAGATGTTTGTATTATAGAAGATAACAACATGGATTCAAATATAACTGATACTTTTCTTCAACATTTTCTTTTTCCTATTTAAAAAGCAAGACCAGTTTTTTACATGTACAATATTTTTTTAAACATCAAGGACTTTCGTAGTCAAAGATTTGAATTTTTCATGCTCACTAGACACCTAATATATATTTTTTTTTTTTTGAATTACCCGACCTTTTGGGAAAGAATTTTTTGTCTCTTGTTCCGTTCGCCATTACATAATACGCCTAAAAATATCCGTTTGAAACCAACCTCCCTGACGGCACCTGCTGCCCGATTTCCTGCAAGCGAGCAACCTGCTGCGTACTTCCTCAGGGGCCAACTGTTCTTCAAGCTTTGTGCACATTGACGCGTCCAATCTGACTTACTTAATGTTCATTATACGATAAAGGAGTATTCCTTAGCTAAAATCACCATGCAATAGAAAGTGAAATAAAATCTGGTGCCAGCCTCACACAATTTTCACTTACCAACATACATTAAATAGAAATTAATTTTTAAATATTTAAATATATTATTGGGTCTTAAGTAATTCAGCTAAAGTAAAAAAGGGGTGAGGCGGGGTTGCTCCCAAAACTACAATCATAATTTGTGGAAATCATATTCATTGGTATTTTGAGCTTCGAACTTCGTTGTCGGACTTCATCAGGATTGTCCAGTTATGCCAGAGGAAGAAAAATGTGTTTTAAATTCTTCTTAAATTAAATTTATGTTCAATAATTTCCATATTATCGATATCTAAAATGGTAAAATGCCCTGATGATTAAACCAACAAGCATCACTGACTATTTATCATCTATGATATGATTAACAGTTGAAAAACTTCCCTCAATAATTTAAGTTTTGTATATCTTTTCGGTTTTGGTCTTGGCTGTTCAAATACCAAGGCAGGCACATAGACAATTGTGCGAAATTTGTTTAATTAGAATCAAGGGACCTTAAACGTGTATTTCCATTAAGAACACAGATTTATCACGATAGCAATACTTTCTCTTATATATAGTTCATATTTAGGTAAAGGATAATAAACTGAAATAATCAGATTATCGATTACTGAAAAAATTAAAAAAATTACAAATAGCACCTTGATTCTGTATAAATGTGGTTAGGACTAACTTTGGTTATCTCCGGTCAAAGATGGTGGTAATCGAAAAGTCTTTTGCAGTTGCAGATATTACTCTATTTTTTTAGATATGAGAAATGTAACTAAGCCCGAATCAAAAATTAGAAAAGTTAAATGCAAAAGTATGTTGGTTATACCAATTCTTTACATATAGTAACTAAAATTATAAAGTAATAGTAACTATTTTGCCTTATTTTTATTTAAAAAATCGATTCTTTTTACCAGTCTAGGTATTGGTCTTGGTCTTGCAAAGTGCTAGATTAGTATCGCTAATTCGAAGTATCGCTTCTTAACTATTGATAAGCTGATCAAATCACTGTATTTTCAATAGTGTAAACTCATCTAATGATAAACTTCCAACAATTATTCAATATAATAATATAAATTATATTGCTTATCGCAATCTAGTGGGTGCTGAGACAGTTGACATTCATGGATGACTGGGAAGTCACTGTCGTCAGTCACGGCAAAGAATTATAATTCCAAAGTGTTAGTGGTGAATAACTATTAGTAGAAACAAAAGGCTATTACTTTGTTTTCTTCCTTATTAGTAAATCCGGGACGAAAAGAGAAAAGTAATCCTCTAATCCCCCTGTTCGTATAAGTTTTTGTATAGACGATATATATATATATATATATATATATATATATATATATATATATATTGCATGTTTTCAATTTTTTATTTTAATATAAATACTATTAAAACATTGTGTATACATATTATGTAATTTATAAAATATAATTTATAAGACGCACTTATATAAAATTGTTGTTATACATTTTTTTTTTATGAAAATGTTTTATAAAAATTGTTAAACTTCTGCATGTTGTTATTTTAAAATATGTACTTTTATAGATTTTATTTTGATTTTTTTATTTCTTCATGATATTTACAAGAAATACATTTAATAAATTTGTACATATGGATATAATGACGTGAAAACACTTCTTGATAAACTATCCAATGGTAGCACTTTAATGATATACCTACATTAAGTGATCACGTGGCCATCTTCTTTTGAGACGCTTCGGAGGGTTATCAGAAATTGAAGAGGAAGCAAGGTTAGAAACGAGGGAGTTGGGATGATTGTGAAGTTTATTATGGAAGAGTAGGTATCTGGATTGGGTCAGATCTGAAACATAAGAAACATTAAGGTCTTTATGGATGGATTTATTTGTAACAAAGTAGGGAGCATTGAGGATTTTACAAAGGATTTTGGATTGTGAGGATTGGATACGAGAGGAATTCGATTGTTTAGTGGAGCCCCATAGCTCAACTCCGTCCAAATAGGCCATATTATAGTCATGTATATGAGTCTTTTTGTAATTATTTGGAAGTTTAGAGCTATTGGTTCTTTATAGCTATTCAATTTAAAAAGAAGTTGACTTATCTCTGTAGAAATTCATATTTTTCGAGGCCTCTAAAAATAATACAACTGTGCAGAACTTCAAGAACATTTGAGATGGTGATGTTCAGACCTGTTTATATGGAATGACTACTTAAACATGTTTTACATTATACCGTGTTATTTGTTATACCGATACCGTAATATGGTTTGCGCAGGTTCGACTTTTCCACGTTTAGGGAATGTTTTCATCCTGAAAGACTTCGAGAGATGAGTGACCCTTGCGTCTTCGTACCTTTGTGTAATCTCAGGCCAAGGGTACCAGTAACTAGTCCCAGAAAATCAGATTGTCATCATCACTAACGAACTTTACTATGCATGATGACCTTATATTGAGTCACGAAGTGTTTGCGTTTTAATTTAACACCTATGAGGTGGCTAGGTGATATTAATTAATACTGACTCGAAGAAATTCGTCAATATATTCCGACTTGAAAGGCGTGAAAGCTACAGCGGACCCTACACGGTCATTCGGATTTGCATTCCGAGGCAGTAATGACGTAAGGTAATGAATGAAGTTCTGATGGTGGTGCGCTGCGGATTTCCGAACATCCGGAAATCAAAGGTTCATTCACGAGAAGTGGAGGAGAGACTGAGGTAAAATTAGTGGGGAGACTAACCATACTACTGGATAGATTAGGTTACCTAGGCTTCACAATCATTATAAATTTTTAATTTTCATTATAAGTAAATAGTTAAATAATTTTTCATATCCCTGGTTTATAATTTTAAACTATCTTCAACTATTTCTTTTAAATAGTTAAATAGGCAATAAATTGAAGAAAAAAAAGGTGTAAACTTCACAATTATAGAAAAACAATCTTTAACTGTTGTGTTTATTTGTCATTAATTTTTCCATTTTTTCTTAACAAATTGATTATTTTCGCAATACTTTTCCTAGATTTTTGTATGTAGTTGACTTATATTTTTCTAACTTTGGTCTAAACGATTTTCAGGCACTTGGAAGTAATTATTATATCTCCATTTTTCTCTTGATGCCCAATATTATTAATGACAATGTCCAAATAAGCATATCTATGCTGTTTCTTTGTTTACAACTGACCTAAATTGGTGTCAGCAACGATAAGTAATGATCAGTAATGATTGAACGTGTCTTCATGATCAAAGCGATTCCGAGCAATCTTTGCCATTCTTGTGACGTTCATTCATGAATTACCGTGTAGGGTCCGCTTAAAAGAGCGAGACAGGCAGTAAATGTACTTTCAATCAATCTATCAGGACGTAGGGGCCCTTACAATCTGGATTTATTTGAACTTACATTAAACTAATTAACTAATATAATAATAATAATCTATACAAACGCTATATAATTAGACTCGGAGTATACTTTTTCCAGGACTCTGTCAAATATTAAATTTACCACCAAAACACGTCTTTTGTTATATATGAAACAAAAATGTTATGTAAAGTTATTACATTATTATTGTATAAGATGTGCTAATATAAATTTAGAAGTTCTCTCTCGTTCTATCTATATATATAATTAATGGATATCTGTGTTTATTTATTTTCTAATTTACAGGAAAATCTTTAACCCAGTTAGGTAATCGAAAAGAACCTTAAAAATTTAAGCCTGTTTTTTTTTTTTACAAGAATACAATTAAAGTTAAAATGTCATTAAGTATCATAGAAAGTACTTAAAAGGTATGAACCTCCTTGAGACAGTTTTTAAAAAAATGTTGCTTTTACTCCTTATACTATTTTTTTGCCATTCAATTACCGTAGTTAAGAAAATATATAGTTCTGAATATCTCAAAATAGATTTAATAATAATAACAAATAAATGGAATAATTGAAGGAAGTTAGTCAGTCGACTGTTCTACATATCGTGGGTGATAAATATTCAGGACGCAGTCTTTTTTAATTTTTTTAATTTTTGCCAACGTTTCAACCCAAATATGTGGGTCATCTTCAGGGCGTGGTTTGAGCACTGAAGATGACCCACATGTTTGGGTTGAAACGTTAGCAGAAATAAAATAAAATTAAGAAAGACTGCGTCCTGAATATTTATCACCCATAAATGGAATAATAATAATAATAAACAACCTTCCATAATATTTCTTCTTACACGATTACAATGCATTTTCATTTATTTAAATAAAACAATAGGTTGAATGTTTTATTTTATTTTTATATCGATAGCCACGTTGCCTATGCCTGTAAAAAGAATTTTAATGGAAAGCTACGCTTTGGAGATTTTCTAATCAATTTTCTTGTCAACCATTAACATGTTTAGAAATGAAAAAAAAAAAAAGGTTACATGAAACATTACATCTTTGTCTTAATAATGTACTTATTACTGACTTTTGCATCTTCACAATTCATTTATAATTTCTCCCCATTTTCGACCTTTTCGAAATAACGTAAAATAGATTAGAAATTACTACTATGTAATCATAATTACTATAAATATATTTAAAACAGTAATGGATGAAATGTCATTCAACTAATTAAACTATATATTGTAATGAATTTTATTTATTGTTTATAAAACTAGAATGTTAAATATGTTTGTTTTTTGCTAAGAATTTCTAAAAAAAAAGATGATTCTTTGAAGATATTGAAAAAACAAAATTATTGAGAGAGACATTTGTGCTGTAAAACCTCGTTATTTTGAAAATGTGGGGGTCTAGGTCACGCCAAACGGCTCAATATTTTTGAAGGCCACATTTTTTATCGATTTTTTTGATCAAATTATGTAATGATCCAAGTAGAAAGCAAATGGTATTTACGAGTTTCTAGTACATAATTAAATAAACAAAGTTTTTCCTCCTCCGGATTGAAAGCGCCCCAATCCCAAGAGTTTTCGTAAATAGTGGAAGGTTATGATGAGGTGAAACTATTTATAAAGTTTCAGGCGGATGTTAATAATTCGATGAAAGGGAGGGGGTCTGTACAATACCACTATACCACTATTATTTTAAAGACGTTACTTCAGATAATGCCAAGAATGAGCTAGTAAAAAAATCATTTCAGTTGATAAAAATAAAAATGAATGTGTCAGTGACCGATAAAAATAAATAAATATTAATATCGTATGTTGTGTTTGCCTATCGGTTAGCGTTGAAGCAGTTGTCATAGGACAGGCTGGCGAAGTAGTAATTTGTCAGTGCCACTTGGAGTGGCTTCCGAACAATGGCATGCGATATAGAAAAAAACCGGTCAAGCAACGCTACTCTGTGTTGTGATGTGTGTTAACAAACTGCTCCTCATTTGCATGTCAATGAACGAGGTGTGCGTTTTCGAAAGGGAACTTTATTGTAGATAAAACTGTTGACGGACCCCTCACGTGTGAACTCAAGTAACAGCGAGAACCAGACGTTTTCAGAACCAATGTGTCGATTACAGGAATTATAAATATATTAAGTTTGCAGTTGTATTTTTAGTTTTATTGATTGTCAAGAACTAATGTTACTTCTCAACTTTTTAATTAAATTGAACTAATCCTTTTTGCATAGCCATCAACAGAGATCAATATCAGAGATTGTATTATTTGTTTAAGATTGATTTATCAATCGCTTATAGCTCTTGGAATATAGTTATATAAAATATAGATATGATTGTTTGGTATTGGTCGACGTGAATACATCCTTTTTCTTTATAGCGTTGAACTAAAATTAAAAGATCAGACTATATTTGAAGCAAAGCAGCTTATATATTCCGAAAGTGATTAAAATCTGATGGTGACGAATTATTAAATTACTCTAAAATATCAAATATCTCCCTTTTTTTCTTTTCTTTTTTGTGGGGGAGGAGGCGAAGACACAGACTTAATTGTTTCATTCACCTCTATTGATTGACATTCATAATCATTACATAAATAGACAAAAACAAGATAGTACATTCCCTATTTCTCCTCTGTTTCTGAACCTATTTTCTTTTCTTCTTCTTTTTCGTTTAGTAGCTATTGACGAGCTTTATCGTTATCAGTAATATTTTTTGGAAACACTTATATAAATAAAAATTTAAATGTTAGTTCGTTCACAATTGTCAATCCCCAATGTTCTGCACCGATTGCTTTGAAATTGTGGTACAACGTTGTTGAAAGCGAATTCTGGAATGTTTTTATATATATTTCATTATCATCCGGCCATTCGTTTCGAAATGACGGCTGAAAAACGTGAATCGCTGTAGACAATACCGTCAAACCTGCTTTAACGATTTCAATGAGACTTGGCTTAAGTCTTCTCCTTGAAAACCCTTTTAATTTATGTATACAACATACTTCCCCGATAAGGGACTGAAAAAAAGTAACGATGAATAAAAAATTTTATTCGCGAATAACTCAAAAAATATGGGACTTAAAACAAAAGTTGTAACATATTTAGTAACAATAGTTGGCTAACCACTATCATTAGAGGCCGCAGTAAGGTAAGGCAGTGCTATGAAGGCCGCAACAATTTTTTATATTTTACTGTTTCTATTTTTATTTTTCACTAAATATACACACTCATATACCATGTATTAGATGTAATCCTATTATATCCTATTTTCAAATTTTTATAAATTAAATTAGTAAATATTATTAATTCTAGCGGTACATTAATAAATGTTTGGAGGACTTATGCGGTTTTTTAGTTATTTTATGTAGGAATGCGCTTTTGTTTGATCCCTTTTTTTTTTTTTTTAATTGAAATTTACAACTGTACTACATGGAAAATACAATAAGTAAATGTGACATTGTTAACATGACATGTACAACATGAAGAGAAACTACCCATTGGTAGAACTCAAATTAAAGGTCTATATTAGAAGGTCCCGAGGTCATCTTCTTTTCAGACGCTTCGGAGGGTTCTGCAGTTTGTTATGGAAGGATAGGTATCTGGATTGGTCCAAATCGGAAACATATGGAACATTAAGGTCTTTATGGATGATTTTATTTGTGACAAAGTAAGAAGCGTTGAGGATTTTACGAAGGATTTTGGATTGTAAGGATTGGATACGAGAGGAATTCTATGATTTAGTGGAGCCCCAAAGCTCAATTTCAAATAGGTCTTATTATTGTCATATATATGAGTCGTTTGTAATTGATTGAAAGCTTAGAGCGTTTGTCTAGTAAGTGCTGCAGTAGTCGAAAACGTCGGGCGGTTTCTAGTCCTTTCAGTCTGGTATGGCGGTAATCCTCGATTTAAAAGTAACTCTGTGACAAATTGTAATATTTCTGAATAAAGTGTTTAAAAAAAAAGAGAAAAAAAAAAGTAATTAGACGAAATATGAAATGTTCACTTTAACTGCCATCCTGCCACTATAGATCACATGATTTCTTTGTTAAAATTGGGTAAGCTTCTAAATTTATCAATTAATGGAATTCAACGCGTTTCTTTATTCCTCGATTAATCACTGATGGTTTAGCGGTTCTGGGGTTGATGGGTCCCTTGGATGAAACCTCGTTATAGCCTCAGTGTTGTTATTTTTAAATTTACTTTACATATTTATATTTGGTTTACTTTCTTTCTGTTTTGAAATTCCACAATTCAGCAGGTAAATACTTTCCTATATTTTGTAACCTTCCGCTGTAATCCAGCAAGTTATTCCTAAACCTAACAAAACTCACTGTCCATCGGTGCTAGATTGAATACATTGTTGGATTAATTCGATGGAATCAGCGCTAAATTTAGGGACTTATTTACGTATAAAAAGCGTTTTCGAAGACTCGTTGTTTTCCTTCCATTAAAGACTGTTGGTTTTCCTTGACTTTATCTAGGACCAATTACTCGCCAACCGCCGGCGACTGCCATCCGAAGGAAGCGCCAAGACAGTCCTTCGCTCATACCTGAGGGCCAGGTGCCCCGTACCATCTGCCGGCCCTTCCCTACCTGCCGCGTCTTCTCTTCTTTGTTTCTTTTCCTTCGCCACTCTTTATGATTCCGAGTTTTAGGAGGATATTAGTCTCGTTACTCCGAGGAATCTTCCTCAGTACCTGGAATATTTTTTTAGGAATGTTCTTCGAATCCATGAAGGTGCTATTCTGTGCACTTCACACGTACAACAGGCATTTTTTTACTTATAACTTTTGGTTTACACTGTGATTGTTATAAAATAAAGTTCAAATATTCCTAATTGAATAAACAAAAAAAAAAAGTATACAAAAACTAAAGCAAAGGAAAGAAAATTACCTCCTTATTAAATAAATTTCTTCTTTTCATTATATTCCTCGAAAATTCCCTTTTCCTTTAGTGGCCAGTTATCTCCTGGTAGAACTATAGCTCTTAAGTAATAACGTTTACTGTCGAAAGCAGAGAAGTCAGAATATGACGAAATTCCTATAGAATTTGTCCGTCGCAGTGGCATGCAGGGGTGTCCAGAAGTTTGTTTTATGGCACAAGTTGCGTTATCAAACTTTTAGAGGGCGGCACATATTTACGAATTTTTGAATTTTCGAGGGGGCACATTTCAACGGGGTTATGAATTTTCGAAATACTAAATTCTCGTAAATACTCATTTCCTTTTTACTTGGATCTTACCATAATTTGATGACAGAATCAATAAAAAAGGTGGTCTACAAAAATATTGGGCTGTTTGGCCTATATAACCTCGTTATTTTTACAATTCAGGGGTGTAGGCCTTGCCAAATGCCTCAATATTTTCTCTGCTTTGTGCTCAAGTTATCTTACGATTCAAGTGGAAAGCAAATGGGTATTTATACAAGTGTTTAGTAACTAATTAAATACAGAAAGTTTGTTGACCTCCAGATTGAAAACGCCCCAATTCAGAGAATTTTCGTAAATAAAATATTTGTAGATTACGATAAGATGAAGTTATTTACGAAGTTTCAGGCGGATGTTAATAATTCGATAAAAAGGGGACACTACCACGAATTCCAACAGTATTATAAGTCAAATAAGGGTGACAGATTTTAAATAGGAATTTTTATTCTTACATTTATTCGGAAGATTGATTGCTTAGCAGTAGGAAGAATAAATGTTATTTAAATATGGCTAAGGAAGAGAATTGCGTTTAGTGGTAGATAAGGATTTCAGAAAAAAGAAAAAAGGTTGCACGCACGATGAAGGATTTTTTAAAGGAAATGGTTCTATGAGCTGAAATAAACAGTTTCATGGATGGACTGGTATCTCGTGTTAAACGAATGAACAGAGGAACAAGAAATCAAGAAGGTAAGATGGATTTTTGGTTGTAAAGGTTCGGAAAAGCAATATACCTAGGAAATATTGCCGCCGGAAATCTGGATGGAGTCACTTCAACTCAGCATACCAACTAGTGACGGAGCGCCTGGGAACTTCAAAGATAAATAAAACAATTCATTAATCTTTATTTTACTAGCTTACTAAAGTAATGGAAAATTGGCTCCCCTGAACAAATACGAAAATGGACCCGATGTTCTTTACCTCCGGAGTACAGATTTTGTCATTTATTTACTGACCAATATATTATGTGAATAATTCATTTGAGCCAATAAGGCATCGATTACATAGTGCTGTGATTTGTTTAATTAATAAACCTGTCCAGTGATGGGGCTTTAAATCCCAGCTAGCCTCGTAGCCCTTCCTCCTCAACTCCTTCCTGATCCTTTTTTATATATCCAGGTGCACCTTGCTGCCAGACAGGTTTCCGGCGCTGCATCTCCTTATTCTCCATGATTGTTTTGAAAATGATCCTGCATTCCTTTACAAGATTATTTGACTAGGAGAGAACTGGATATCCACCTTGTTTTAAAATTGACAAATAATGCTCATGATGTATTTTTTATCTTAGGTGTTTTAATAAATTAAGGAAGAACCTCTTTACAACAATTTTTAATGAAGGATGGTGCAACAAAATTTTAAGGAACTTGATTGATATTTACAAAATAGCGGGCTGTTCAATCACTTTAGGTCATTTTCGCCATTTAAAATTATAAAGAATTTACAATAAAATTATTTATTTATTTCTAACCACTTTAGGTCCATCTTAGCCCTTACACAATATTTATATTACACCAAATAAAATTTAACAATAAACTTTGAAGTTAAAATATCAAAACATTAAAATTTAGAAAAAATAAAAATTAAAAAAATAATTGAGCTGTGTGCTTTAGACCACACGATAGAAGTGAAAGCATCAACAAGGCGAGATTAATAATATGAAATATACTATTATAATTTATGAAATATATTATATATATATATATATATATATATATATATATATATATATTATTATAATGGCTCATTATTAAAAAAATTTTATTTTTATTTGTTTATTTAGAAATATTACATTCTGTCACATCAAGGACATTTATAATAGTGTTCAGAGAAAGCACACTCACACTCTATTTACAATAAAAAAAATAAAAAAAAATAATACAGAAACTTAATAATAATAAATACAATAAATAAAATAAAAATAAATACAATAAAATAAAATAAATGTATATAAACAAAAGAACTAACCTAATCATACACACTCGGGCTTGAGTGGAGGATCTGGCCATTGCCAAAACTCCAATAGATGCTTATTTACAAAAGGTCTCTGGGCCACTGCCGCTTCAACCTTCGAGGAGGATTGTAAGGATGGGTGGTGCTGGATAGAGATTGTGCAAGGGGATTTGGATGATAGGTAAGGTTCTGGTGAAATTTGGAGAATTTTTCTGGAATAAGGTCTAGGACAAATGGGATATTAAGGTCATGGTGTAGGATTTTGTTATTTACATAGAACGGAGCATCAACTATTGTTCGAAGGACTTTAGATTGAAAGGATTGAATACGTTTGATGTTAGAAGCTTTTGCTGTACCCCACAGTTCAAGTCCGTATGTCCATATAGGTTTCAGTATTGTCTTGTAGATAAGTAATTTGTTTTCAATAGAAAGTTTGGATTTTCTGTTTAGTAGTCTGTATAGCTGGCCGTATCGTCGATTGAGTTCTTGTCTTTTGAGTCTAGTATGTGGGTTCCACGTCAGTCTTCGGTCTAAATGAAAGCCAAGATACCGGACTGTGTCTGAGTAAGGAAGCTGGATGGAATTAAAGTGTACTGGTGGACAGGAACTGCGTCGGAGTGTAAAGGTAATGTGTTGGCATTTAGATTCATTAACTTTAATGCGCCAGTTATTACACCAGTGCTCAATCAAGGTGAGGTGGTTTTGGAGATTTAAGGATGCTATGTTGGGATCTGAGTCGGATGATAGAATAGCGGTGTCATCAGCAAAAGTTGCCAGGAAGGTATCGGGATGGACAGGGATATCGGCGGTAAAGAGGATGTAAAGGACGGGACCCAATACGCTACCTTGAGGAACACCTGCCTCAATTGGATAGCAATGCGAAAATTCAGTACCGCAACGAACTCGGAAGGTACGATCTGAGAGGTAGGAACGGAGAACAAGGTACAAGGACTGAGGAAGATAGTTTTTCAGCTTGGAAAGAAGCCCGGCGTGCCATACCCGGTCGAAAGCTTGAGCTATGTCCAGAAATGCACCCGAGCAATATTGCTTGCTTTCCAATGCTGCGGAAATATGATCAACCACTCGGAGTCCTTGTTGGACTGTAGAGTGTTGTGAACGAAATCCGAACTGATGGGAAGGAAGAGTTTGGGATTCTATAAAGGGTAGGATGCGTTTTAGGAGGATCTTTTCAAAGATTTTTGAGAGAATAGGAAGAAGGCTAATTGGTCTGTAGGACGTTGAGGTGTTGGGAGGTTTGCCTGGTTTCGGAAACAGGATAATAGTGGAATGTTTCCACAAAAGAGGAAAGTGGGTGGTTCGTAGGATGCTATTGTATATGTATGTAAGGAATATGACAGCTTTAGGAGGGAGTTGTCTAAGGATCTGAGAGGTAAGCAGGTCGTATCCAGGTGATTTACGGGTAGGTAGTTTTTGTAAAAGGAATTTGACCTCAGAAGGATTAACTGCTTTAGGCGGTAAGGAGAGTGGGATGGGTGAATTAAGGAATTCCTCTACTGCTGACGTGTGGGTGGGATTGGATTCTGGATGAGAGGTGAATGTAAGGGAAAGGTTTTTGGCGAATTCTTCGGCTCTATCTTCGTCAGATGCTGCCCAAGAGCCATCACCTCGACGGAGAGGATGTGATATGTGATGGGGTTTTAGGATATGTTTGGTGGTCTTCCATAGGGAATTGTCATGAGAAGAGAGGGAAGTGAGGTAGGAGTTGAAGGATTGGGATCTGAAGGTGGCCAATTCTATCTTTAGTTTTTTGCAAAAATAATTATAGGATTGGCGATCGGTGGGGTGTCTAGTACGTTGCCATAATAATCTGGCACGGCGTTTGGTATGGATTAGGTCTATGAGGTGTTGAGGTAACTTATTTTTCTTAGGAGTTCTTGAGGAGTGGTTTGGAAAGGAAGCAGTCCAGATTGCTTGTTGGATAGTGGTGGTAAAAAAGTGTACGGTATTGTCAAGGTCATCTGGGGTTTTCAGGGTCATTCTGAGGTCAATTTTATCGGTAAGGATTTGGTGAAAGAGTTTCCAGTTAACTGGGCCTCTGATGAAGGACGGTGGAGAAGACTTAGGAATAGGAGCTAGAGATAATTGGAGTAATAATGGACTATGATCTGAGGATAGTTCGCCAAGAGGGGTAAGGGAATGATTGAGGGGACCTAAGCCACTGTTGATGGTTATAATAATTATAATAGTTAGATTATAATTAGTTTCATCATTATTATAATGGCTCATTATTAAAAGGATGAAACTTTGAACATTTCCCTCGCTTACATTATGCAGGTCCAATTTTTAGTTTCTGAGATATTTTAATCCATATCTTCAATAAAACTCATTATAATTTGGGCTTTCACTGTTTTTCCTGTTCGCCTTTCTTATACGACATGGCATGTGTCGTTAAGATACAATTTTGAATAATAGCCCATTACAAAAAGGATTAAATGCTGAACAATTCTCTCACACAATCAATTTCTTTATTTCCATTCTTCGATTTGATTAATTCCATTCGATTAATTAATTAATTCAATTGGTTAAATTTGTTAAACGATTTTTTCCGGTTTTGAAATAGTTTCTTATCTATAGCGACGCCCATGAAACAAAGTCATAAAAGAAAATTGGTTGTTGAATATAAAAAAATATTTTGACTAATTTTTTGTTAATGAAACTTATATATAATACTACTCAGATAGCTGTTTTTACCCCTGTTATCTATTTTAAATTGTCTATTTTATATAGAATATCGTTTTTTTTTTTGTTGTTTTTTTCAAAAAAGATGAAGAGTATGCACAGAAAATACACTCCTTATCGTATCAGATGGCAGCAACAGTTTAAAGTCAACGAACAGTGGGCTGCTGCAGTTTTTCCTCGACGCCTTTTGTTTATTAATTACAAGATTTAAAAACAGGGGAGAAACCCTCTATTTTTCTTGAGTCGAAGCTTCCCATTATTCACAACTAACAACAAAAGTTGTTAATAATACTTTTGGCCCTCTTGGCAATGCTATTAATTAATCTAAATTTATTATTACTTGGGCGAATTCTCGCTTAAGCGCTGCTTCTACTCTAGCTAATGGAAAAGTGTTAATTCCATAATTCGATATGCGAGAACCAGGAGGAGTAAATTACTGAGATGGAAGGAACTCTCGATTAATAAAATGTAACTCGATAACGTCTAATCGATTAATGCTTTAATCATGGGGATAAGTCACCGTTAGGGGACGCCCGGTACATAAATAACACCATTATCGTAATAGGTGACCTCCCCCCCCATAAAGCAATTAGTTGCAGGCGCCATTTTGTCATGCTTCATAATTTTTTATATATTTTTTTATTGTTTGGTTTTGTTGACAGAACGGTGTCTATAAATAACATGATGTCACTTGCCGTACCGAGGACAAGCCTATTCAATCCATGCCTGGTTCGAATTGCCCAAAGCAAAAGAATAAATCTAAAAAAATAAAATAAAAAAATAATCATACCTGTTTAAATAGTTGGTGTAAGAATTGTTTTTTCAAAAACTGCTCTAAATTCAACAGAACAGTTCGTGATGGAAGAAACTGAATCTGATTATGCATAAAAAAAAAGTGATGAATAATGAAAATTCTAAACTTTTAAATATTGACTAAAATCGCTGTAATGATACTAAGTATTTTATTATTTTTTGAATTTTTTAATAATATATACCTGTCTAAGTAGAAAATATATTGAATGAATTGAAAATAATCCTAATTGGTTTTATCGATTAGAGACTGACGTTTCAGGTTTTTTTTTTTTTTTCAGTAAACAATATTCTTTTTTTATAATTATAAGTTTCTCTTTAGAATGTTTTCTCTAACGTCATACCGATTGTTAACTTTTGTAATTTTCTGTTTGTGAATTATTATTCTCCTCATGAATTATAACTTCCCTGTTGTTATTAGATTATTTTTCATTTGTTTCTGATTATTCATAAAAATTTCCCCAACTCCTAATTATTTAGCTAGTGACCTTCACTTTTATAAAACTAAGCATATCATTTACTCCTTACAATTATTTACGATTATATAAGATATTTACGTTCAAATTATATAACGTTCGGTCTCTTGTATTTTTTTTTCATAGTCAAAATGCAGTTTTATAGAGACATAAAATTGTCAGTAACATGGAAACATGTTGTGAATGATACTATTACGGTATAGTTGATTTACATTATTATGTAACTATTATAGTTATAATATCACATATTATAGAAAGAGCAAAATGTAGGTATATTTTTCTGAACAGACCAGAGGATGGTTGAACTTCTCCACGAGGTGCATTTCTGTTGGCGCCACCTGCCCTACAAAAATGGGTTTAGTTTTTTTGGTCAGTGTAGGTAGAGGATGTCTTGTAAATCATATTTTTATATTCTTCAACTAAGACAATTTTTTTTTTATTGAAGTGAAAACTTCTTTAGATGCGTTTTGCCCTTTTTTGTGGAGATTAAATTAGCTTGATCCGTCAGATTTTCGAAGTTCTAACGCTCAAGAAAAGTCAGCTGGAGTCGACTAATCGAAATGTTTGTACATATGGATTAAAATATCTCAGAAACTAAATATCGGTTCTGCATACGGTAAGCGAGGAGTTTGTTCAGCATTTCATCCTCTCTGTAATAGGCTATAATTCAAAATTGTATATTAACGCGACGCCGTGTCAAGGTGGTAAATAGGAAAAAATAGTGTCAAAAACAAATAATAACGAGATTAGTTGAACATATGGATTATAATATTTCAAATACTATAAATCGGGCGTGTATATTGTAAGTATATTGGAAATGTTCAACATTTTATCTTATTTGTTTTGAGCTATTATTTATAATTTATATTTCATATTATTAATCTCGCCCTGTTGATGTTTTCACTTATATCGTGTGGTCTAAACCCTATACCTTAGTTGTTGTTTTTTTAAATATTTATGTATGTATTTTAAATTTTAAGTCCTAATATTTTATTTTTTTAAATTAATGCCTTTATGCGCAAGGAAACCCATTTTATTTTCAGCACATTCCACTTATTCCTTTTATTTTATTCAGATTTAACTTGAAAAATATTTCTTTGTTTAATATTTCGGTGTCGTATATCGCTGCATTAGGCTAGGGGACCATTCTTTTGTTACATTTACAACTCCTTAAAAACTTTGATTTCTTTTAAATATTGCATGATTTGCTAATCGAATTTGTTGTAATTTCCTCTGAACTTTCTTAGATCTCGTCTATTAATTCCTATTCTTCTTTTGGTTCCTTGGTGTAGTTCACAGACAGTTCACATGTGCTTGATAGTCAGTTGGCGAAAACTAGTACACATTTGTGAAGGTTTGACTTCTTTTAAGCAGTGCTGGTCTCAGGATAGGACAATCGGGGAGCCGCACAGTGGTTCTAGTAAGGGAAAACTCGCGACATCGGCTAAATATATTATTTTTTTTCTCAATTGAACTGTTCAGTGAAAACGGTAAAAAATATATATTCTGCCAACAGAAAATATTCTCACGAACTATACAAGATATCAATAAACAGTTTATCTAGTTTTTGGAGTAAATAGATGTCGTAAAAAAGAGTATAGAAGTAAAAAAAATAAACAGATGTCGCGAGTTTTCCCTGGCTTGTCCCACTGTGCGTCGTTCGATCTTCAGAAGCGCTCGCTTCTTAAAAGTTTATTAAAATACAAAACATATTATAATAATGTTACAGTACATTAAAACAATAGTATGAAAGAAATTTTGAATGAAATAAAATTCAAATATTGCATGATATTTAACATCTTAAGAAATAAATTTAAATTTTATTGGATGGGTGATGACGTCATTGCTTGGGAGCTCCAGATGTCTAAGACTGGCACTGCTATTAGGTCGCATTTCTTTAGTGTTTTAATTGGACTATCTTCACGATTCAAGTGTTGTAATTTATTTTACACTTTTTGTTTTTATCTATTAATACAAAAATTGAAAACTGTTATTTAAAAAATTGATTTTCTACTTACCTATTGAGCATACTCCTCAAAATATTGAAAATAATTTTTTATCACTTCTATAACCTATTCGTTAAACTAAGAGTACCTCTTACAAAAATTGTTTGAGTCTTATGCTGTGCCATCTTCTGTAAATAACATTATAGTCAATCTCAACAACCTGTCGAGAAATAGTCTTGTCCATCTGCTCTATAAAATCTCAAATTAAGGAGGTATCTAGCTTCATAAAAACTTTTTACAGGTTCTGATGTATGTCTGCGAGATCTGGTATTAATCACCACTCTAGAAAGAAGAGTGTTAAGATTTGAGAGATAGCCGGAGCTCTCTGGGATTAGAGTATAGAGGAAATAGAAGAGTAAAAAACTGTTAGTCCATGTCTCATGATATGATAGCAATGAGGTTAAGACGAACGAGACATTCGGTTAGCAAGCCTTTACGCAACATCAAGAGACTTCGTACGAGGCAAAAAACCATATGGATATATACAGATATAGAATCAAAGAGGGCCAAAAACCTAAAAATTCTGTACAGACGAATAAATAAAGATTGATAAACTATTACAGAAATTATATTTATATTATATAGGCGCTCATATCTATATCTTGCTTTTTCACGTCAGAGCTCAGTTCCAGTGGTCGCGGTCAAGTCATTCTCCATCCTGAAGATTCCGACCAGCCAGTGAAAGAGGATCCACTTAATATATCCATCTTGTTCTGTGTCGTCCTTTTCGTTCTGTGTCTTCTCGGCGGCTTTCAATTAAGAATCCGATTAGTTCATCTCTTGGGTAGACATTCGTCAACATGGCCGTGCCACATATGCCTTCGCCACCCAATTTTTTGTTTGACTGATACAAAAATCTCTACCCTTTGTCTCAAAAAAATCCAATTCCACAGCGTGTATCTTTGAATAGAGCAGAGATGGTGTGGTGTGTCCTTTGCTTGTTTCCTATTCAAATTCTGTCGTTCCACAAGAGAGAATGAAGCATGCAAGTGGCTTTCCAAGCTTGAGGAACTTGGAACAAGAATCATAACAATCATGATATGATCCTTGAAGTGGTTGAAGTGGTTGTTCCTTCTTCAGGTTTTCCTGCTGTTCTTACTATTCTAGATGAAGTAATCCTATTTATAGCTGCATTAGGCTTCAAAACCAAAGAGACTAGCTTCAATCTTAATTTAGCTACCCTGTTTTCTTTTTCTGTTCTCTCTGGGAATATTAGAACCCAGCTCATAAATTTGAATACTCCCACCTACAAAACACCTGCCTTTATCAAATCATTCTGGTGCCATCTAGAATAATCCTCGTTTCTATTCATAATTATTCTTTTCTAGCACTCTTTTAACATAATTTATTTAATCTATGGAATCTATGTTTAAAAAGATGTATTTATGCTTTTAAATAAGATTATTGCTTGCAATGAATATATATATATATACACATATATTCAATAAATCCACGACTGTCTATTATCAATTCACTATTATGAATCTACATACACGGGGGACCAACGACAAGATAACAACATCCCTACCACTTACCCGACTGAACATCCAAACGAACTTCTTTTCAATATATCCATGATAGTCAATTATTAATCCACTAATTATATATATCTCTAATATTAATGACATATTGTCCTTCAGTCGGATATTCTTCAGTCGTATAGTTGAAAATTATACGCGTAGAATTAGATCTGCTAACATCACCTAATTCCGCTTCTTAATATGCCATAATGTCTTGAAGAACAATCGGGCTCCTCTTACAGCGGAAGTGGAGGAAGTGGGCTCTAAGGAGAGGAAGCACTACCGGTGGTGCAGATGTCCTCACCCTTCTCCAGATCCTCCATCTGTTCTCCAGCTCCGGATCTCCATCTGTCCCAGCCTTCTCCATCTGCCTTACCTGGCCTCTGAGGAAACCCAACTCCGCACGTGCCCGTATTATCTACAGCTCGCCATCTTAAGTCGCCATTGATGACTGCCACCCTTCTTTGTAGGTCTGCAGGAAGTTAAAGTCTTTTGTGATTCAGATTCTCATTGTTTGCTGCTGCTGTAATGGAGTGTTGATTTATGATAAAAAAAATCTGTGGCCTTTGTGGATTTAAGCTGGTTCCATTTTCTCTGTCAAGCCTTTTTCACTCCCTCTACTACGAATGGCCTAGAAAAAGGACGATCGATAGGATATTTTTTCCCGAAAATACTTGAAGAAAAGTGTTCTAGCGTTGTCTTTGTTTATCGAGTTCTGCTGTCGGTAACAGGAAAAATAAATGAAAAAAATTGGGCTTAGCGCTGATGTCGTTTATATTAGTTATATTAGATAATTCTGTTTTCTATAGTTTGTGAAATGTCTAAACGTGCCTTTAGATGATACATATTTACTATTTTTCATACACATCGATCTCGTCGGCTATAAGTACGATGAGTTGTCACCAATGGGAGGCGTGTGTTTTCATTATTAATGGTATCCAAATATGATTTTTTTTTTTTTTTTTTTTTTTGCCTCTTACTATTAGCCTTAAGGTTTTACTTTGGGCTTTAGATCAAGTCACATTTTAAAAGGTTTAAAGTGTTTCATGAATACAATAGTCGATATTGTGTTAATCATTTATATATAGGAAGACAAAAAAAAAAAAAATTAAAAGTGAATTAATAAAGACTGAGTGAATTAATAATTCTATGAAAGCTTTAGTAATAAAATAAAGAGAGAAAAAACTGTTGTTATTAAGATTATTTCTCTCATTCTTACTCAATTTAAAAATATTATCATTTTAGTGTACTCATCAGTAAGGCGAATTTACTTTAAGACGTCGTTATTTTACTTTAAGGTTGTTTTTTTTTTTTTTTTTTAAATATTGGTTTTCGATAGATAATTTTACTATCGATTGTCATGGTGAAACCCAACACCCTTCCGATTTGCCAGTTGTGGACGTTTATGTTTAATTAATTTATCCAATTTTGTTAATTCTGTGCAGTATAGAGTTGAATCAATTGTTTGTCATGATGGCTCATAGCTCATAGAAAATAACGCCCTTGAAATCACGCCATATGGAAAGTAATATCTTCTTTGGATGCAATCCGGGTTTTGACATTCTTTTAGGAGCCTCACTACTAGGTCCTCAAGATTTTCAGCGTACTACACTATCGTCAAATATCCATTCTCCATCTTCTGTTACCAACCTTTTCAAAAATGGGTCGTTTTGTTGCCCTTTCCGTAGTGAATCATAAACAGAAATGCGTATTGCCAACTTGATTTCGGTTAGAGATTGAGGGACACAAACATTAAGCCTGGAAACTTAGACGAGCTAATCCAAATGGTTTTCTACGCTTGAGTGTGACACCTTTAAGACCATGACTATTTCTCGCACTGATTGGGTGAGATTTTTATCAACAATGGCCTTAACATTGATCGGTTCAATTTCATGTGGACGACCAGACCGTTGAGCATCATTGATGTCTAAATTTCCCGAATGAAATTTGGCAGACCAATTTTGACAGGTGCGTTCGGTTAAGGCATCATCCCCATAAACACTTCGGATTTTTCTACGAGCTTCTAAGCTACTATATCACTATTACTAGTGTCCTTAAATGTGACAGATTGTAATATTTCTTAATAAAGAATTGTGAAAAAATACAGTTCTCAATCAAGCCACATACATGGTAGCTAAGATATTTTTGGTTTAAGCTTCTCACTTCTTTTTCAAATTTCTCGTTTCAATTTCATGTGGGCAACCAAACCGTTGAGCTTCATTGATGTCAGAATGAAATTTGGCAAACCAATTTTGACAGGTGAGTTAGGTTAAGGCACCATTACCATAAATACTGCAAAATTGTCTATGAGCTTCTGCAACTGTAAAAATAAATAACTTAAATTTTGTTTGAAATTATATATATATATTGTGTTGTGTAAGGTAGGGCCCATTGAAACGAATACCGGGTCAGGTGTATAATTTTTTTCGATGTAGTTTTACCAAAATTAAAATATGATTGAAATCGAGAGAAATCGCCGATTGTAGCCTACTCTTGTGGTGTATCAGTCAGAAAAAACTTTGAGAGGTTGGTTTCATTTGTTGAAAAATTGTCGATCTTTGTCATTTATATTTTAATTTTAGAGTTAGTGAGCTCTATTGATGTCCTGGCAAGAAGAATACTGCTTTAAGTACGTATATATTGTAGGACTGAACACATAGAAGGATTGTTATGAAACTAAGGGGGTAAGCTGCTTCTTTTGTTAGTTGACGATGTCGATCTGTTTTTTATATGCTCAGTGGTTGAAATTTCCTTCTAATCCGTATGCTAGCATTACCCCATTATGGCTCCGAACGACACCGACGTTGAAGCGGGTGTCGCGACGTCAGACCCCCTTAGTTAATGCGGCTGGGCTTAGGATTATCTATGGGGTGTTATCTTAAGACCGTTGGACTCCATATGGCTCCAGCCCACGTGCCCTCCATACAATATCTTAACTACATCCGCCCCCGTTCAGTCCTCAGGGGTTACCGCAGTTGGTAAGAGCTTCATCCTTTTAATAGCTCCTTACATCCTCAACTGCAGGTAGGTCGAGTGGTTTCAACACACATGGCCTAGCTTACACACTTAAGTTCTGTTTTATATTTGTATAAGCGTTATCAGTAAAACTAAAACCCAGTTGTAACTATCCGGATATTCTGATAATGTAATGGATTAATATTAAATTTAAAAAAAACTTTTAAGGCCTTTAGACTACACGATAGCAGTGAAAAATATCATAAAAAGTGAGATTAATAATATGAAATACTATTTGGCCCGTGCGAAAAATTCGCAGAAAATTTTTTATAGTGAAGAAATAGCAAAACAATATGGAAATAAGTAGTTCCTATGTATTATGTAAGGAAGGAATTAATATTATTTCCTTAGTCGATTACAGTATTCCATTAAATATAATAGACTAAAATATTTGTACAAATTGCTTTGCTAGGACCTATTTTTAAACACTGACTCAAAAGATAATAAAAGTAATAAAGACAAAATAATGCCCCAATCATAGGGTATTCTAAATTATTAAAAAAAAATAAAATATAGAAGAACCAAATGTCTTTAAGAAATAATAAAGTTAATATAAAAGCCAGAAAAGAAATTTAGTAGATTTTTCTACTCCTAAATGCAATATCTTTAAACATGAAGACATTATTAAGTATACCAAAACTAATGGACTGTATCTTTGTTAGTAATTTACGATTTTTTTTTGTTTTGTAGATAATTTAGTAATATTTCTAATTATCATGGGTACAATCAAGAAAAAGTGCTAGTTATTCGCAAATGAAGTTACTTTTCGTCCATAACTTTTTTTTCCAGAAATTTCGAAGGGATGTGACTATTTTTCGTATATGAAGGAGAATAATATCATCAAAATGAGTGGTCAATCATTGGATTTGATGAAGAATTGAAGTTATGGCGTACCGACAAAAAAAAATACCTTTTAGAAATAATATATAATATAAATTATAAATCATAGCTCATTAGAACGAGAATGAAATGCTGAACATGTCCCTCGCTTACAGAATACAGGTCCTCTTTTCCATAAATCTTTAATCCATATCTTCCATAAATCTCGTTATCATTTGGTTTTGGGCACTATTTTTGTCCTTTTGACCTCTCTAAGACGGCTTCGTCGTGTTAAGATAAATTTTGAATAATAGCCAATTACAGAGAGAACGAAATGTTGGACAATTCCCTCGCTTACAGTATGCAGGTCCGATTTTTAGTTTTAGTTTAATTCAATATCTTTCATAAAACTTATTATCATTTTGTTTTCGACACTATTTTCCTTCTTTCGCCTGCCTAACACAGCGTCGCATTACGATTTTGAATAATAGTCTATTCATCCAGAGAGGATGAAATGCTGAACTATTCCCTGGATAACAATATACTGGTCCGATATTTTAATTTATTTATTTAGTTTTTGAGAAATTTTAATCCATATACAAAAAAATTTCAAATGTTATCTACTCCAGCCGACTTTACCCGAGCGTTACATAGAAAATCTTACTGCTCAATCTAATTTCTTTTTCACGAAAAAGTGCAAAACGCGCTTAAGAAAGTTTTCACTTCAATAAAAAAAAGTTGTCTTATTGTATTTTTTATGGATCCTTAGTCTTCAGTTATGGAAAAGGAATGACCAGTCAAATACATAATTGTTTAGCCTTTCATTTATTTTAAATTTCTGTAAGATCTGAAGAACAACATATGTTGTCTACATCACGTTGGCACATCTTAAAACAACGAATGCGGAACAGGCTCACGTTCGTTACTTTAACATGGATCCGACTACATTTCCTTAAATTCGAGAATATAGTAATGCATTATGTTTGATGTTACTATATATGTAATGCGGTAAGGTATAGCTGGCGCGCCTGAGTAATTTTTTTTTTGTCTTAAAATATTTATTTGCAGCTTGATAGGCGATTAGGAAATGAGCTATCTATACAGAGAATAATGGGAGCACTTTTTCTCTGGACATGATTCAATTACTTTACTTGTTTAAAGAAGATAAATCAGACCAACAGCTGGAAACGCGTTTTGCAAACTGCACATTGAAAATTACACCCGATTAGAATACTTTATTTATTGAGTAGCAGAAGGAATGTAATACTTGATACAAAAATTATGTTTTAAACAGTGTTTTTATGCAGAGCTCTCTGAGGTGTGCGAATTACGCCTTTATACTAAAAATCTCTCTTGTAAAATTAACACTTCGCATATATACATACACAATCTCGTGTATATATACATATACACGCATGTATTTCTTGCTTAATGTCCCATCTACAAGTCTGCAAAACAGCTACTTTCATTACTTAACAATGATATGTTTAAAACTATCAGCGAAACTTTCAAAATAAGATCCTTTATATCATGTATTAGGTTTTACTAACGTAAGTTATAGAGCAATTCCTATTGGCATCTGGAATAGGAACGCTTCTTGTAATCTTATTATAATTTTCATTATACCCAAACCATAAATATATTATTATTACTTTGTTTACTGAAGTTTTATGTTATAATTTATAAAAGAAATATAATACATTTTTCTTCCTGTCAACAAAAAAAAAAACGTGATAATTAGTTACTAAGGAAGATATTACCAACAAAACGTCACAATTACAGCACTTACCATGTTCTAAGAATCCCCGGCCATTGAATTCACATGAAATGCTCATGGATAGGGTGCTATAATAGTCAATTCTATAACAAGGACCCGCATCCTTCATCGCTGACAAATTGCCCCGTAGCCAGTGGCCGCTGTTAACCAAAGGAATCTCCTCCTATCTGGGCGGGCTAATAGATTTATTGAGGTGAGAGCAATCGGGAACGAGGAGCATTCATTCGAGGCAACGGCAACAACCGACAGCCAAGGAGCTCCCCGATACGGGGTTCAATGTCAAATCAACTTATCAACGCTTGCTATTATACCAATTCTGCACGTGGTGGTCTATGTTATAACTATGGTTATAATTCAAGACAGTAGTTGTTGTGAATATCGAAATAGACTATCACGTGCAAGAATTTTCGTATTTATTGACCAAATTAGAACATATTTCCTAGGTGTGTTCTTTTTCCGGAGCTTCACAACAACAAAAAAAAAAAAACTCTTACCTTGTTGATTTGTTTATTCTTTAAGGGATTCTGGTAGGTTCACTCAATAAGTACACCATAACCAATTGATATATAGAATTTAATTTTTTGGAAAACAATACTACAGCTATGAGTAATAAAGTTTCAACAAAGATACAAAAGAAAAATAACGTTATACAAAAATGAGAAACTTCACCTGCAAACAAATTAATTACAGAACGAAGAGATGAAAATAAAAGATAAAGTAAAAATACAAAAATAAAATTATGCTTGCCAAATTAACAAATACTTAAAAGAGTTGCAACTCTGGAACAGATAATATAATACCGCGATGGGCCCTGACAATTCTTATGCCGCTAGATAAAATTATACACTTTTCACGTTAGCGACAAAAACTGTAATTCTTTCTATCACACTAAAAACTGTCTCTCTTTTTATCATCTGTTTATTTTAACAACTCAATCGATATTTTGTATCGAGCCTAGACGATTGATTTCCAAAGAGGTTAGAAGTAAAACTGGCTGCAGCACTGATTCTTGAAGGCGCCATGACGTCACAAGAGGATTGTGGTAAAAATTCCTTGCTAGGCATACCAGACAAATGTCACTGAATTGTTCATTGTAATTATTCTTAGTGGGCTGAGTGCCACAGAATAAAATGTACTTTTCTTTCTTTCTCCAAATTCCCTTAAAAGAGTTATACAAACCCATCAATGTTTCTCGACCAAAGAAAAAACTAATGTGTGTTCTTTAGTCCACACCATGTAATTGAAAATATCAACTATGCGAGATTAATAATATAAAATATAATTTATAAATAATAGCTCATTACAAAGAGGATGAAATGCTCAACATTCCCCTCGCTTACAATATACAGGTCCGATTTTTAGTATCTGAAATATTTTAATCCATATGTTCAACTAAGCTCATTTTCATTTGGTTTTCCACGCTATTTTTTCCTTTTCTCCTCGCTAATATGGCGTATATAATTTTGAATTATAGGCTATTACAGAGAGTATCAGAGATGCCCATCCCACCAAGGTCGATGCGATGGCGCATGAATCTCCCTTCTCCTCACCAAGATATTTATTGCTCTCTTCTTCTTAAAAAGATGAGAAATAAAAGTGCCGTAAATTATACACAATTTCACTTGCTGAGGTGTGTTTTCTTTGTTTGAAACTATTCAATCCAAAAATCCTCAACTCCGTCGAAATGTGGCCGCTTCAAAAATTAAATATTCCGTCAAAATTTGCCCCCTGGAAAGGATGAAATGCTGAACAATTTTCTCACTTACAATACTGTACGCATATGCAGGTCCGATTTTTAGTTTCTGATGTATTTTAATCCATATCTAAAAACATTAATATTAGTCGACTCTAGCCGAGTTTACCCGCGCATTGATACTTCGGAGATCTGACGGATCAATCTAATTCAATCTCCAAAAAAAAGTTCAAAACGCGCCTTAAGAAGTTTTCACTTGAAAAAGTATTTTTTTTTCTCAGTTCGACAAGGCTCGGACTTCCTTATTACGTCCCATCTTGACAGGAGTTCTTATTAGCTCCTCTACTTTATTTGTATTGTAAACTTGACTTTGACAAATGGATGACGTTTGATCCTCATGTTAAAATGAAACGGAAGATTCTTAAGCAATAACTCAAGCTACTTTATCAAATCTTCAAAACTGAATACATATACATATAACCACTCACTTAAATGGGCGTACACTTCGCAGATACACGGTACCGCCAAAAAGACCCACCTACAAAAACAACCTTCCGATCAAAATTATTAAGACTCTAAAAACAAAACAATTCTAAGAAAATTCTACGTACTGACTCTCTACAATAAAACTCTACCATCGCACTGTTGACCAGTACATAATGACCCTTTGCTAACAATTTTATTAAAACTACAGTTGACATACCCTTGTGAGTATGAGAAGATGACTAAAAAGGCATTGAGTGAATGTCTGCCGCTTTAATGTCTTCTATGTATATGGATATGAATGTTATATATGTATACGATTTAACTGTTGAAAGATTTTTTTTTTTTTATTGAGTATTATAACAATCTGTCTCTTGGAAATTGGTTATAGTGAGGTAGGATGACATTCACACTATATGTGCAAAAAAAATTAAATAAAATAATAATAATAAAATAAAATAACATAAAAAATGAGAAAATTAATACTAAGCCAAAAAAAAAAACACATGCATACCTATATACAATCAGGCGAGGGAACTCTGCGCTACTCTCCCAACCACTGGTACTAAAGCCAGCGGAGATCGATCGAGAGCACTTTAGCAATTGAAAGATAATTAAATTATCTTTAAAAATATATAGAAATAACTCGAAACAATATTGGAAAAGTTGCAACGTATTGGAGAAGAAGAATTCGTTTCGAAGTGTTTGTTGCATTTGAGTTTCAGTTCAAGTTTTAACTTCTTCCACCTAGCGAATATAAGTGTCGCAATTACTGTCAGCTTCGTTTTCTTATGTCGTTTTAGACTTGCACTCCTTTCATCTTTCTGTCATATGTCACTTCAAGGCAATCTACTTTTTTTCAAATTGTGGAGTTTCTATATCATCTTCGGATTAATGAAAGTAAAAATGTAACTTAAAGGGGATTTGAAGTCTTCGCTTACATTAGTATACATTTCTTTAATTTTTCTCTGAGATTTATTGTTTGTATGTCAAGTAATCAAGTCAAAGAAGTCTTATTACCTGACTACGGCGAAGCAATAAGAAGGGTAATTTGTTGACTTCTTGTAGTTATATGTAACGTTTTTATGAGCGAAGGCTGGATCGATTCTTAGGTTTGATGGCATTAAATAACAAAAGAAAAAAAATTAATAATAAATAAATAAGTGCAGTCCCTACTCGATTGCATAGACCGCTATGCACCCACCCGTATGGGGACGATGACATCCCCAGCCTGAGATTCACAGGAAGGTGAGAGTCTAATAACATAGCTCCTTTGGTCATCCAAATTTTGGGGGTTAGGCACAACGCTAATAACATTATCCTTTAAAAGTTTGATGGCTCAAATCAATAATATTCCATGACTGTTTTGGTACAAGTTGAACTAAAAATGCTGTAAAAATATTTTATTGTATTCTTACTTATTATTTAAAAAAAAAAAAAAAAAGCTTGTACCACTACAACCCATGAAGGGTCTTGGGTGCAGTACTATGTGAGCAAGTACTATTACAAGGCCAACGGTTGTGCGGGGGGTGACGGGCCAATATCACGCTCAACCACCAGGTTTTTCTCCTTAATTATTCTTTTAAATTAAGAGTACCTACTTTATAGAGGCCGGGTGTGCCCCAGGAGGGTCTATCGATCCACGGCTAATGAAAAATTACTAGTCATTAGCCAGATTCGAACCTGGGATCTTGAGCTCTGGAAGTCAGTGCTCACCCACTGAGCTACCCCGCTTTCCCTACTTATTATTCACTTAATTATTACTGCATTTAAGAAACGTTTTGGAATAATGCATGTTTTATTCTGGCGATATAAAAATCATGACTTGAGAAATGAATCTACTACATACTTATTATATAAGATTTGCATTGAACCAGCATTTGGACATAGCCGGAATTGAATGATTTTTTATAAAAAATAGCATTATACCCATACCCAAAAATTCTTGTTGGATTATCTCTCCATTCGTTGCAGGGGCGTTGAAACTTTGTGATAAAAGGCGCAAAGGGTCGATATTTAAAAAAAAATATATATATACATATTGTAAATTTTAGGAGAGATAAATTCCGAAAATGTCTCTAAAATAATGTAACATAAGTAGTAGGACATTTACTTAGATTAACCCAAGATTCGCTCATTTTGTAACTTCTAAGTGTACACCGTGCCTGTCTCCCATCTTAATCTTCCGTAACATGGCCGAAGTTGGAAACCAACAGTTCCTTGTGATTCTCAGAACAATAGACTCTGTTCGATGATTATCACTTCAAGTTAATTCAGTTGGAAAATTGAACCCTTTGAGAAATGAAAAAATAATTATTATATCTATTTCCTCAAGACTTGGTCCTAGACCTCAAGCTTGGCCACTGATTCGAACTAATCAAAACGGAAAGCTTAAAGGTAAGGTTTGTGATTGAGCGAAACACCTCCTTGTGGATCAGATCAGAATTATTTGCTCACTATAAAGAATTTCTCTTTTTCATGATTCACCGATTCAGTAAAAGGAAAAACTAACAATTCATGAACAGATCATCCATCTCTAGTAAAACAGAGAAAAGTCCAGAACAGTCCATCGCTTCGTATTTTATGTTTAGAAGAGAAAAATAACCATTCATATTGCTTACTTATTGCTGATATATGCTTTATTTAAAATTTTCAGATGTATATGAATTTCTACAAAAATAAATCAAATCCCAGATTCGTATGAGTAAATTTCTTACAATCGTAATACGTAAAGAAATAACGTGTAATCAGCTCCCCACACCCTTAGACCAGGTCTTGATACTAGCCCTGCGTATTGCGTGTGTGCTTTTAAATATGTTATGTTGGTAACTATTTTACAAGGTATAACTAATGATACAGTACATTTCAATTTACACTATAATTTTTAGTAAGTTATAAAAGTAATCTTTCTTACTCTTTTGACTCTTTTGGACCCATTGATCCATCCCCTCCCATTCGCTCTTGCCCCGGTACTTTGGGTCCGGGTTACTTCCTTCTTCTGCCTTAATATAGGAATCATATATCGCCACTGTTTGTGCGAAAAGTTCTATGTAAAAACTATTATTTCTTTATAATTTATTAGTGTTCTTTTATGTTGTTGGCTTAAGTACATCCAGAAGAAATACCTTTTGGCCGGCAAGGAATTTGAAAAAGAAGTGAGAAGCTTAAACCAAAAATATCTTATCTACCATGTATGTGGCTTGATTGAGAACTATATTTTTTCTCAATTTTTTATTAAGAAATATTACAATTTGTCACATTTAAGGACACTAGTAATAGTGATATAGTAGCTTCGAAGCTCGTAGAAAAATTCGCAGTGTTTATGGGGATGATGGCCTTAACCGAACGCACCGGTCAAAATTGGTTTGCCAAATTTCATTCAGGAAATTTAGATATCAATGATGCTCAACGGTCTGGTCGTCCACATGAAATTGAACCGATCATTGTTGATCAAAATCCCACCCAATCAGTGCGAGAGATTGCTATGGTTCTAAATGTGTCGCACACAGCGTAGAAAACCATTTGCACATGCTCGGCTATGTTTCCAGGCTTAATGTTTGGGTCCGTCACATGATTTTGTTTCTAAAATCACAAAAAATGTTATAACTTCAATACGACTTAAGCTATCTAAAAGAAATTTAGAGCCACACAAACTACACTAAATGACATCAACAGGACCTTCGTAAACAAATTACAAATGGAGATAAAAACTAAAAACCTGTAATGAGTTTTTGTTTATTTATTCCTTTTTGGAATTTGGAGAACATCCTGATGAGTTATGAATGATCAGAAGGGTGTTGTGTTCCACCAAGATAACGCTAGGCCCAACACCTCATTGGTCACTAGCAATAAATGATTGATCCTTGGATGGGACCTTTTGCCCTACTCCCCTCCTATTCACCAGACCTAGCTCCAAGTTATTGCAGTTATTACAACTTATTGCAGTCTCTGCACAACTCCATGATTGGAAAGAAATTCCAAAGTCCAGAATTCCATAAGAAATTCCTGTTTTCAGCAATAAACTTCAGACATTCTATGAATAGTTAGAACAGACATTATGCAGTTAGTTGAAAGATGGGAAAAAATCATATTAAATAATGGTCAATATATTGTAGATTAAAATGAATTTTATGTATGTAATGCATTTAGTTTTATTTCATCCTGAAAAACTGAAAGGACATTTTTGCCAACACAATATTTTTACGAAAAGCTTTTTCTATATAATGAACCTCAATATTGAAGACAACAGTATGCTAGTGGTTATTTTCAAGCAATGAATAAATTAGTTGTATATAAAGGTGTATAAGTGGAATTCATCATCATAATAATAATTTAAGGTTTCAACGGTTCAATTTTGAAATATTGAATTACCTATAAATAAGAAAATCGCTATTGTCGAAAAATCGTAGTTTAACTTTAACCATCGTTTCTTTGTGTATTTAGGCTTTAAGGCGTAAAACCTTAGGGTCAATCAAGGCCTGTCGGCGTAATGAGTCGGTTATATTTGTAAACTCTTTAAAGGAGAATTAATAATTATTAATATATAGAGTAATAAATTAAAAAGATATTAAAAAACATATGAAAAATAAAATATATCAAAATAAATATAAAAAAGACAGAACAATTAAATAAAAATTATATTTATTTTTATATTCTATTTAATAGCCTATGTATTCTAAGAAACTTTATCACTTTTTTTTTTCATCACTTTTTTATTATCGGATTCGTTGCTGCTTAATACTACTGATATATCCGATTTTAGAGATTATTGATTTAGGCTTGAAGTATAATAAGTGCATTCTTGGAAAATATGGTTGACTGTGAGAAGGCTATTGCAGTGCTGACAATTTGGTGGAGGCTGCTTAGTGATGAGATGCACATGGGTTAGGTTCGTGTGTCCTATTCTTAACCTGGTCACAGCGACTTCCTGTCTACGATTAGGGCGATTTGATGTGCTTGAATTTGATCCAGGGTTTCACCGATTTTTTTTATAACTTTTAATTTGCTAGGTGGGCTTTCGTTCCACATAGATTGCCAACTATGAAATATTTCCTTTTTGAGAGGAATACTCATTTCTGGAGGGGTCAGGATAGGAGTACCTCGTTCTAGGAGCGCGAGTGTCTGTTTGGCTGCCGTATCCGCAAGCTCATTACCAACTATACCCACGTGACTGGGAACCCATATAAAACAACTTTAACCATCGTTTACTCAGAACTTAGTTTTTGTTACTTGTACACCTTCCCTTGAGTTGATGTATGTAGATAATCCAGAACGGCAGAAGCGACCCTCTAGCGACCTCCCGTGGCTTCTCAACCTCCCCCTCCCTGAGAAGGGCCATTCTATAAACAGTGGGACTGATCCCCCCAATACTTCACCCGCAGCCGGGAACAGGGAGCCGTGTACCGAAATAGATGCCAGTTGACAGAGCGCACCCACCCTCTGTAAACAGTCTCTGTTACTGCTCGCTATGGGAAATGTAAACAGGCTCTTGTCTATTGTTCTTGATCTCGGCGTCGGTCAGGGGTTCGTCAATCCAGCTCTTTGTATTGGGGTGATTGCTGATCCGTGAAGAACCCTCCGCGAATAGGATAGTAGTAAGGAGGGAATAGTCTAGTATGGATGGATCAAGGAGCTTCTGCTCTCTGTGTTATTCTTTAATAAAAAATGTTAATACATGTATTTAAATAGAAACGTCAGTGATTCCGCCATCTTTTGTAAATAAGTATGCATTTGAGTTCAACATTGGCCATATTCTCCACAGATATAACAAAATCTGGTGTGTCCACTCACACGACTTTCCTACCTATATCAGAAAAGTTTTTATATCTTTACAATGTTCATCAAGAAAAAATTATATTAGATTTATTTTAATTACATAAATATGTGTATAATATGAAATAGTATCGATATTTCCTGTCCGATATTTTGACGGTATCGATAGCTATAGGCTGATATTTCTATCAATGACAATTTCTATGTTGACTTTGGACGATCCCTGCTACAAGGTCTGCAAAGCTAACAGAATGGGGTAAAAACTAACTGTTTACCTACTTAATATTTTGTGGTAGGAGAAGAAAAAATAAAACGTTTTCGGTTGTCATGTTATAAACGACCTTTAAATTTCTGATACTTGTTTTTTTTTCTTCTCACGTTTTTAAGTTTTGGTATCGATTTCAGAAGACACCATTTATAGAAGTATCTTGGCATGGATGGTGGTACATTATTTTTAATATGGCAATGACTTTCAAGTCAGCCATAGCATCAATATTCTTCATATCAATTCATAGTTATCTAACTCGTTTGAAACTGCTTCCGGTGATTCTTCCCTCACTAATTAATCTCTATACAAAGTTAACCAAACATTTAAATTCTCTTGGCTTCAATCACACGACCCTGTGTATGATCTACGTTCCTTCTCAAACACAATGCAAGGGTTTTCCCGCTAATGTAATATTAATATTGAAGGTCACTCACTATAATTATTCAATTTCTTATATATAAAAAAAAATTGTCATCAAAATTATCTAGAAATACTCAACAAGATGATTACAAGATACGATAGAAATCATAGACTATAAAAGATGACCTGCAATTATACAGCGATGTATTAAATGATTTGCATAGCTTATAAACTTGATTCAATGGGCTTTAGATGAGCGATTTAGGTGGTGAATGAAACCTGAACCAAAATCATTAGGACGTTTTTTGCTTTCTCTGCTTCATTAAATCATATCTGACTGACCATCCTTGTGGAATAATTGAGTTATATATATTTTTTTAGTACCGCTTGCTTTTGCTCGATTAAAATTCCCCTCCAGTTTGAAATATACAAGAGCTGTCTTTATTCCAGCGAGAGTTGGTTTCTCTTTAATCTTGTTTTCCTCAACTTCCAGTAACGAAGGGGTCCCGCATTCTGTTACAGATTGTGATCGACGAACCATAGACCAATCCTTCTTGAAATTCACCTCAAAGGGATGTACGCTTGAATTAACTTATGTTATTCGGATTTAAAAAAAAATTTATTTATTCCAATTTTAACTCAATTTATTAACAATAATTTTATCATATTTTAGATAACGATTCAGATAACAAAAAATTTTATTGGAAAAATAATACTTTAATAATTGAGGATTGATGGTTGACTGTCGTGTATAATGAAGAGAATTATGGTTGGGGTAATCAGTCAGAAATAAAATGGCAAAAATAAATAGTAATATTTATTTTAACACTTGCCGACGTTTCGACGTGAAGTTCAGGCCTTCATCAGTTCTGTTCGAAGAGATTGCTTGAATAGAGTCTATTAAAATATTATAATGAAAATATTCCAACAATCTCTTCTAACAGCCCTGATGAAGACCTGGACTTCAGTTCGAAACTTCGACAAATGTTATTATATATATTTTTATATAAAAATATATATTATTATTTATTTGTGCCATTTTATTTCTGACTGATCACCTCAACCATCCTTCTCTTCATTAAAATACTTCATTTAAAATTATTAATTTTAAATAAAATGGCTCTTATAAACATTTATTTTTTCCAAATCGTTAGCTCAGGAACCAAGATCGCTCCTCCTCTTGTGGATAGTTAAGCAGTTTATCGATTAATGAATTAACATCTGATTGTAAGAAACTTTAGCAATATTAAAACAAATGTTTTGTCGTTCCCGCCGCCTCCATATTCTAATGGTCTTTTGTTTTATTTAACGCAGAGGCGTTATTATTACAACATGAAAAGCATTTTTATCAAGAACGTAAAAAAAAATATCTTGTGAAGTTCTAATGAGACCCATGGAATCAATGTCCTAACCCTTAGCTATACTATCATTCAAGTGAATCAAACGTGTCTTAAACGCCTTTTGATGTTTTTTTTTCAGTTTTAGTATGTTGCTCAATGTTCACTCTTTCTTAAAAATCCAAAGAAAAAGATTGATTCGCTGATCTCCCATCTCAAATTACCTCACTTACTTTTCAAGATGTATATATTATTTAACGGTTATACATTAAATATATTCAAGTCTGTTTACATGCAAACTTCATGAGAGACGAGTGGAACAGGTGATCGTGCCGAAATAGTTAACCATACCCTAAAAGTGGTCGGAAACTTCAACTATTTGGAAACATTAATTACAAAAAACAATGAAATAGTGGAAGAATTGAAAACAAGGATGGCTGTCGGAAATAGATCCTGCGATGGAAAAAATACTGAATTATATATTCCTTTCTCATAGAACGAAGATCGTCGTGTATGAGAATATCATTAGACGAATCTATGATTCTGAGACTTGGGTCGTTTCTAAAGCTTCAGAAAAAATGCTGCTCGCGTGGAAGAGAAGAAGATCTATGGTCCTTGCTCGAGGATCGGCCTGGTGAAAAACGTGGTAGAGAGCATGAGAAGGTTGGCCGAGGTGGAGGGCATTCTGAAAAGGATAGGGATCCGAAGATGACGAATGCTTGCCCGGAATAGAGGAAGGTCTTAGGAGAGGCCCAGACTCTTATAGGACCGGAATGGAAAAACCAGATGGATAGATCTAATCAACAAAGATGCTGCAGAGCTGAATGGGGAAACAGGAAAGCAATAGCCGAAGATAGTTCGGGATGGAGAAGGCTGGTCGAGGCGGCAAAAGTTGTACAGGATCCGTGAAAAAAAGGATTAAAATAATTGGGTATTGAAATATTTTTATAATTTTGTGTAATATTACATGAATATTGTATCTCTATTTATCTATCTACTTTCATATAATAAAATATTGTCATAGACCAACTTATTTTTATCTTTTAAGAAAATAAGCTACAAATTAGTTTATATAGCTATGATTATACTTAATGTTGGGTTTATCTAATAAGAAGTTAAGACTAACATAGTAACCACATATCAGACTTAAAAGACAAGAACTTAACCGACGATTGGCCAGTTATACAGACTACTCAACAGAAATTCTAATCTCTCGATTGAAAACAAATTATTAATATACAATACCATACTAAATCCCATCTGGACCTATGGGCTTGAACTATGGAGGACAGCTAAATTTCCTTCCAGTCTAAAATCCTTCGTATAATAGTCAATGCACCTTATTATGTTTCAAACAAAATCTTACAAACCTTAACATCCCTTATGTCCTTAACGTTATTCCATCCCAATTCTCAAATTTTCATCAGAACCTTATCTTGCTCCAGTCATCCCTACAATCCTCCTCGATGGTTCAAACAGCAGTAGCCTCGAGATCTTTCATAAATAAGTCGTTAGAGTTGTGGCACTGGTCAGCTTCTCCGCTGTACTCTAATGCCGGTGACGCGGCTGAGAGAGAAGCGCCGGGATCTCTCAGAGCCTTGCCTTGTCCTCTACACATGAAGGAAAGGTCTGGTCTCCGAGCTCCCTCTGCTAATTGTAAATATTGTAATTAAGTATGACTATTAGTTCTGTTTTCGTTTGTTTGATTTATCTATCCATTCATTTGTATTTATTTATTTTTTTTATTCAATTTATTTGTTTAGCTTATTATTTTTTTTTTGTATTGTATATATGACTTTAAAATGCCTCTCAGCTCTCTAATACTTATTGCTGTTAAGTGTGGTAAAATGTATTATTTCTCAATAAAAATATTTTTTTTAAATAAAGAAGTCTGCCCGTAAATTAGATATGTTCATTGTCTATTATGTTGTTTATCTGATTAGTATTGTAAGATTAGTTAAATAATTACTTACAGCATCTGTAGGAGCTCTTCCTTGTAAACGAGCTGTCTGTGTATTTACTTTTAGTATACAATGTTCTTGTTTGCTTACAACTGCCATCTGGGAGCAATGTGGTGAGGCAGTAAGTGTACGACCTGCTGCGGTTCGCTCCTCTTTAGTCAATAGGTCGTAACTTGTCGAGCTTCCTCTGGTAAATAGTTCCTCTTCTATCCTTTGCTTGATTTATTGTGATTTGCTTGACTCTAATTTTGTTTTATTTAATTTTTTTTATTTGAATAATGAAATATCATCACGAATCGAAAGTACCTTGTATATTTATTTTGTTTAGTAAATATACAAAAGTAAGGATTCTAAACCATTAGCTATTACAAAATAATAACTATTAGTCCGTGGTAAAAACTCCTTTTTATTAAATTATTAATATCCGCCTGAAATTTCGTAAATAGCTTCATCTCATCGTAATTAGAACTATTTTATTTACGAAAATTCTCGGAATTGGGGCGTTTTCAATCTGGAGATCGGCAAACTTTGTCTATTTCATTAGGTACTAAAAAGTCATAAATACTCATTCGATTTCCACTTGAATAATAAGATGATTTGATCACAAAATCAAGAACAAAGGTGGCCCAAAAAAATATTGTGCTGTTTGGCGTGAACTACACCCCAACATTTCAAAATCACGAGATTATATCGGCCGAACGGCCCAATATTTTTAAAACCACCTTATTTGTGACATTGTGATTAAATTATCTTACGGTGCAAGTGGAAACCAAATGGATATTTATGAGTTTTGGTACCTAATTAAATTAATTAATGTTACAACTTGGGACCAATTTCAGAGTTCAAATCATTTTTTTAGGCGTTCTTCCGTGAATGTTTCAAATTATACCCATATTTTCTCAGTTATGTTTTCGTACACTTGCTAGAATTTTCTCTTGAATATAAATTTATATTTGTTATTCATGTTCAATTGTAGTATATTTATCTAGTTTTTCTTCGAATTTATTCTACATTATTGTTTTTATTTTAGTCCGGTCAATGTTTTTTTTTTTATATAAAATTTATTTTTATTTTTACTTACATACATATATATTTGAAATGCAATTTCCATAATATATGGAAGAATTTCGATTCGGAGTTTTCAACTTATTAAGGTCTTGGCCTAATCAACTAAATCTTCCAAACCGTTTTGAGTGAGTGTTTGAAAAAAGCTCAACTCAAAGGCGAAAAGTTTTACGAAACTGAAAATAGGTATTTAAGAAGATACCTACAGGCCTGAAATGTTGCATTACACGTTAAAATCAACTTACCGGAAGTAGCACTTTATGTAATCGATTTTACACTCTTTAACAATTTTCTCGAAAGCGAATCGACTCGTTATATAAATGTGGGATTGAATGGTGTTCAATATAATTTAGTTGTTATCCTTATTGGAATAGAGTGACAGTACTAAACTGTTAGACTTTCAAAATTGGCTTCCACTCAAGTAAATTTAATTTATCTGAAATAATCCTCTCATTGTTAATAGCAATAGAACAATGGATAAATATAAACTATGAAAGAATGTAATCATTACCTAAAGTATATAAAAAAAGGGGATTGTTTTTTCGGTTTAAAAACAATTTTTCAGAAATACGAAAAGTAATGCTCATAATATATCGTTGGCAAACTGACGATTTTAGAAAGATTACGTAAAGTTAACGGGGATTATTTTTGAATATCCAAAAAAACTGCTATATTTTTGCACTGTTTTCAATATTTCCCCATTTTGACCATGAACGAGCACATTTCGAAAAAAAAAAACTGCATTTTTTAACTTCTTTAAATTTACTACCATATAAGATCACAATAGGCACAGTAAATCTAATAGGTTTCAAATTACAGCTTCTCATAATTTGGCAAACTTTGAAAATTTTAAGCTACAATAATTTTCATGTTCTATCATACCCAATTGTCTTTATATGTTCATAATCTGTCTGATACGAGTCAATGAAATAAACATTTATTCAATTTAATGTTTGAAGGAGTGGAGGAGGGGGAGGGTGTGGTGGGGGAGGGGGAATTCGCCATTTACAACCATGCGACCGAAATTGAAATACAAAATTTATTTTTAAAATATTTACATCAAGTGTATACAAAAATTTAAATGAATCTGTAAACGAAACGTGAATTAAGGATGATTCCTCCAATTCGAAGGACCATAACCAAACGAATCCGCCAATCCATCTTCTTCATAGCATCGATTAATACTTTTTTTTTTCATTTAATTTTACCTCAATCGCCAGATGTAAAAAAGATATGACACCTCCAGTTGAAGTACAAAAATTATTTTTAGAATTCTTGGATAAATTCAAGGAATGTATTTTATTGTATGCGGATGCCTCAAAAGTAGATAAGGAAGTAGGATGTTCGGTAATAAATTCTCATATTCGAAAAGTATTTAAATTCCCGGAGCCTTGCTCAGTGTATACTGGTGAAATGATGGAGATAAGAGAATTTTACTTACTGTTTATAATTTTAATAAGTTTATTCACATTGTTTTATAATTTTTTGTCTAAATATTATGTAACTTCCACAATTGTCTATATCTTTTTGTATCTTGTCCGTTATAGCCCTGAAGAAGACCTGCAAAGTCGGATCGAAACGTTGGCTTTTAATAAAATAGTTTTGCCACTATTTAGTCTATTTATGACCGCCACCCTGGACCATCTCCTTCCTTCAACTTAATTAATTATTAGAATTAATAAATTAAAATTAATGAAACTCCGTTATTTATTCCTATAGAATCAAAGTTTTACAAATATTTCTTCAAATTAATAATAATGAATATTTTTTATTTCTTAATTAAAGTACAACATATAACATACTAGTCTATTTTTCTCACCATCTTGTTTACTAATTTAATGGCTCAATTCTCTCCATATTGCCAAAATACTGTGTAACCGACGTTAACTGTTAAAAATCTAGAGTACTCGTCACATAACTTTCACTTATCATTCTCCTTTGAGCAGATATTAGTTTCTACTCAAATATATCTAGTTAATATTTAAATCTATTTTATTGTAAATCTTCGACATTATTTCTAGTTCCATTTTGCAGACAGGCATACATACACCTGGAGTATATCATTGCCCTTTAGTTATAAAAGTTGTATTAAAATCATGAATATAATATTATTTTTTCATAAAAATGAAGATTCTTTAAGAGTATGATTATTGAGAACTGCAAGCCAGATTATTTTTAGATGCCAAAATGATAAGTCATCTTTTGTTGGATTTATAAGTGCAGTTGTCGTTAATGGCTTGCGATCTGTTATAGGAGGAAATAGGACATTAATATTTGTTAATGGAGTCGAAAGCCGTTTTGAGAACGATAAAAGCCATTAACCATCTAGTGTCTTACTTAAGAGAGGGTGAACAACGCCTGCCACTTTTTTCCTTATCTATTACTCGATTCTGCCTCTATGCCCTTTATAAATTTCCTCTGAGTTGCGAAGTTTGATTCAGGGATGCCCAAGCTGGCTGTAAATATCGTTTATTCTGACTACTTGTTGGGAAAGTGGTGCAGAAACTGGACTTTTATGTTTAACCAAATATCACGACCGAACCTATGAAGAAGAAAGGTCGCTTGCCCTCAAATAAATTTTTATTTATTGTACATAAAGTGTGAATGTGCTCATTGAACACTATTATGAAAGTCCTTAAGACCGATTGCAATCCTATATATTATTTCTAAAAGGTGTTTTTTTGTCGGTACGCCATAACTTCGTCAATTCTTCATCAAATCCAATGATTGACCACTCATTTTGAATATATTCTTCTCCTTCATATGCGAAAAATAGTCATAACCCCTCCCCCTCCTCCGATATTGTTGGGAAAAAAGTTATGAAGGAAAGGAAACTTTATTCGCGAATAACTCAAAAAGTATGCATTTTAGAATGTACCCATGATAATTAGAAAGATAATTAAATTACCTACTAAACAAAAAAAAATATCGTAAAAATCGGACAATTATTAACAAAGATATACAGTCCATTAGTTTTGGTAAACTTAATAATGTCTTCCTCTTTAAAGATATTGCATTTAGGAATAGGATAGTCTACTAAATTTTTTTTCCTGGCTGTTAGATTAACTTTATAATTTCTTAAAGACGTTTGGTTGTTCTTACATTTTATTTTATTTTTTAATAATTTAGAATATTCTATGATCGGGGTATTGTTTTTTCTAAGCGTATTACAGTCAGCGTTTAAAAATATCTCCTATTATTTCTATTATGTTTAATGGAATATTGTAATTGACCAAGAAAAAAATATTAATTCATTCCTTACATAATACATAGGAACCACTTATTTCCATATTGTTTTGCTATTTCTTTACAAAAAAAAAGTTCTGCGAATTTTTCTGCGCGCGGGCCAACTATTATTTCTTAATAAACTAGTTCTTTTTACACGTAAAAGATCAAAGATATTTCCTTAAGCATATCAGCTATTGGTGCATTTACCCTAAATTACATTAAATATCACATATTACTTTTGTATGTATTTAGGCGGAAGGAATTTTTAAGTTTGTTTTGAGGAAAATCTAACCTACCATAAGGGAAATAAAAAAAAAATATGGAGCAAACGCTGGTGCCATCCTCAACATCTATGTATCAACTAATGAAGGCAGGAATCGAATCCCGCCATTTTATGAAATTAAAGAAATATAAATTTGTCTATTCCAACATCGTATGAGGCACGTGTTTCATTGGAATACGACATTTAGGAAGAAATCATAGTACTGAGGAGAAAAAAAAAGTCAGCGATACTGGAGTTTACCGTTAAAAATCCGCTGGGAACAGAAAAAGATTTAACAAAAAAAAAAAGACAAGAAAGCATCGCACAGAAGAATGGCCAAGAAACAAAAATCCATTCCCAGAGAAAATGCAGTTTGAACTTTCGTCCTGAAATGAAAAACCTAAAACTTATATAAAAATTTTACATCGAAGTAATGAAGAATAAGAAAATTGTCTATATATTTACGGAATAACAAAAGTTTTTATTTGTTGTTAGAAA
This sequence comes from Nezara viridula, assembly GCA_928085145.1. Lineage (NCBI taxonomy): Eukaryota > Metazoa > Arthropoda > Insecta > Hemiptera > Pentatomidae > Nezara > Nezara viridula. Next base: position 145,678,806 of record OV725080.1, on the reverse strand, counting down.
AGTAGTTATTTATTTACAATATATAATTATTTTACACATGGTTACGGATGCCTAGTTTTTATAATCATATACATTAAATTTATGAAACCAAAAAAAATTTTAATTGGGACAGAAGGAAAAAAATGTATTTGTGGTACTTTGTGATTTGGACTGAGGTGTAATCTAAAATCTTTCCCAAATGTAAATCTTTTTTGAAAACTTAAATATTTCAAGATCACAATAATTTCTTCTACTACATATTATATATAAGTCGTTTATTTTCAAAGTTGGAGTTTTGTTTTTGGAAATCTAGATAAATATCGATTCCTATGCAAAAACCATCAATGAATCCGTTGGTGAAACTTGAACAAAATTGAATATTTAAAAAAGCTGTCTGAAAATAATTTAATGTTCAAAACCGGCATTTTCTTTTCAAGAATGTAGTGATACTTGCTTGCATTTCATTAGTATTTTAAAAAAAGTTTTATGACCATTTTATTTAAATGTAAATCAGTAACCCGGATATAGGAGGGTCATGTAAAATATTCGTATTTGTTCGGGAAGCCAATTTTCTATTGCTTTGAGCTATTGAATTATTTTTCTTAGTTACTAAATTTAATAATATACAAATGTCATGGTGTCCTTTGCCTCTGTGACACAGAATTAGGTTTCACTTTGGAAATAAACGGCTCACTTATGGTTGAGTGAAAGTGAAAAGAGTGGGAGTGGATGGTGATCTCCTTGACCAAAAAGAGGATGAAAGAAATACAATTTTAAAGGGGACCCTACACGGTAATTCATGAATGAACGTCACAAGAAGTTCCAAGATTGTCCGCGATCGCTTTGATCATGAAGACCCTTACACGTTCAATCATTACTGATCATTACTTATCGTTTCTGATACCAATTTAGCTCAGTTGTAAACAAATAAACAGCATAGATATGCTTATTTGGACATTGTCATTTATAATATTGGGCATCAAGAGAAAAACGGATATATAATAATTACTTCCTAGTGCCTGAAAATCGTTTAGACCAAAGTTAGAAAAATATAAGTCAACTACATACAAAAATCTAGGAAAAGTATTGCGAAAATAATCAATTTGTTAAGAAAAATTGAAAAATTAATGGCAAATAAACACAACAGTTAAAGATTTTTTTTCTAGAAGTAAATTGTGAAGTTTCCACTTTTTTTTCTCTTCAATTTATTGTCTACTTGACTATTTAAAGAAAAAATAGTTGAAAATGGTTAATAATAATATAGACTAGGGATATAAACAACTATTTACCTAATAACGAGACCTAGGTAAACTAACCTATCTAGTAGTAGTCTCATAGAAAATCGTTTTGACAAAAGTTAGTAAAATATAAGTCTACTACTTACAAAAATTAAGGAAAGGTATTGCGAAAATAATAAATTTGTTGAGGAAAATGGAAAAAGAACTGATAAATATACACAACGATAGTTTTTTTTTTCCTAAAGTAAATTGTGAAGTTTCCTAATTTTTTTTTTTAATTTGTTGCCCACTTGACTATTTAAAAGAAATAGTTGAAGATGGTTTAAAATTATAAACAAGGGATATGAAAAATTATTTAACTATTTACATATAATGAAAATCAGAAATTTATAATGGTTGTGAGGCCTAGGTAACCTAACCTATCTAGCAGTGTGGTTAGTCTCCCCACTACTTTTACCTCAGTCCCCCCTCCACTTCTCGTGAATGAACCTTTGATTTCCGGATGTTCGGAAATCCGCAGCGCACCACCATCAGTACTTCATTCACTACCTTACACGACAATTCGGAACGTCATTAGTGCAATTCCGATTGACCGTGTAGGGTCCCCTTAAAAGTTGAAGATTATATATCAGTAGAGGCATAGGTTGTAGAGGTAGGGGCTGTGTGCATTGCTACTATTGACAGCGGAAGGATCACGATAAAAAATATACACCTTGTAATTTAAATATAAATTTTACTGTTAGGTTATAATTCTAAAAGTTCCGACCTCACATCCTTATGTCTCTGTAATGCAGGTAAAAAATAAAATAACTCATCAACGTTTCGCCAATTCAGGCATCATTCATTCATCATTCAGGAATGAAAATAAAATTAATCCAAGATCACATCACTCCATGACGACCAGTAATCTTCCAAGATGATTCTGAAACATTTAACACTTTGGATAAGTCTAATAGAGCTAGCATTTTTTTTTTTTAATTTTGCGTGATTAGCTATTCTTTAAGATAACCTTTCTTAATATTTATTAATATTTTTTTATTTCTATTTATATAATATAACATATTTATGATTTTTGGGTTGTAATTTCATAATGTGGTCCAACTTTCTTTTCTTTTTTTTTTGGTCAGCTGTTTGATTATAACACAGCTGTGTTACCTCACCAGTGTTACTGTTCGTATGTACGAGGATCCTTGTATTTGTGAGAGCTTTTAACGCATTTTATGAGGTACGAAGGTCGACGAACTTCGTACCTCGTAAATTTTTGCTTGTGTATGCAAAATTATATTTTTATAAATAACGTTTAGATTTTTCTTTACAATTATTTTAGTTATTTTATTAGTTATATATTGTAGTTAATTCTCGTTTATAGAACAATAAATTGGAAGTATATGTACTTTGATTAGGGTATGATTTTCTTCATAAAAGGGTGCGGGGTAAGCTAAGCTTCCAATGCTCAAGGTCCGAGGTTCGAATCCCGGCTTATAGCAGAAAATTATTTATTCTGTTTCAATGGCCGTGGGACGACTCAGTGGTAGGGGGACTCTGGGCCTCTACACTCTTAATTAAATAATTAGAGATTTTTTTCCATAAAGCTATTTTGTTAAATGACAGTTCTAAATAAGTAAAATTAACCGGTAATGAACTGGCTGATCGAGCTGCCAAAAAAGCCATTACTGATGAAATGCCTTATCGGAGAGTACCTGTAGAGGATTTTATAACTGCCATCAAACAGAAAATGAAGACAAAATGGGAACAGATATGGTCGAAAATAACCGAAAATAAATTGAGGGAGGTTAAGACTGACGTTTTCTCTTGGGCATTGTCAAATAAGAATAACCGCAGAGAGGAAGTAATTCTTACGCGCCTGCGTATAGGTCATAGACGCCTTACCCATTGATACCTGATAGCCCGTGATTCTTCGCCAACATGCCAAACTTGTGGGACTCCTCTGACAGTGAAACATATTTTAACAGAATGCAGAGCTTACGAAACATTTAGACTATCTCATGACTTGACAAACGATTTACACTCCATTTTACTGGACAGTACGAATGAGGTTGATAAACTATTTTCTTTTATGAAATGTTCTAAACTTGAGAATACAATCTGATGAAAATAAGGCAATAATGACCCTTGTGGTTGAAGCCTTAAAATATAGAAAAAAAAGAAATAAGTAAAATAAAAATTTTAGCATCATTTTTTACTAATTGTACTGACGAGCGACAACACTCCAACTCTCCTGTCCTCCAGCATGCGTTTGGTTGTCATCATAGAGTAATATGATCTTGGTTTTATTTTATCTTCTCTCTTGATGCTTGGATTGTCGAAACGTTAAGGGGTTATTTCATTCTTTACCTGCATTTTAGAGACATGAGCCTGTGTGTGAGGAATTTTTCTAATTATGATATAACATTGATTGTCTGCCTCTTATTGAGTTTCTACTGATTTACATTAATAACTATTGTTATTGTAAATCCATCCCCTTTTGGTTCCTACAGCCCTTCCCAAACAGTGTTGTTTCATTGTTTGACATTCATTCCTTGATTAAAGGATCCTGCCCGCCTTCCCCCTAATTGCGATCGTGATCATGTTACAATGTAAAGGCCAGGATTAAACAAAGGGATTCTTCCTGCTTTGAAGGGATTGTTCCGGTCTGTGGCCAAAGGGGCAATCAGGGAGGTCAGTTTGCCCCTCCCCTTGGTCGGCCTTTCGAACACAAATATATTATATCAGCTGTTATTTTAGTGTAGCTAGTTGTTTATTTTACGTTTATATTTATATCATGCTTCGAATTTTTCATAGTTATAACTACAGATTCAATTATAGAAAATCCGAAAAATGTGCAGCAGAAAGCTCAAAATTTGCAAAATCGTGCAGAAAGAAAAGAAAATGTGTATTTAAAATCTAAAAACGCCCAAATTTGTTGTTTAATTCCTTATATTGATGCATCAGAATCCGATCAATTGTGTGAAGCTTCCGAATTAAAATAATCCAAAACAAGAAAAAAAATTAAAATACTACATTGAAAATGAAATTCCTTTCGAATTTTTAGGAAAATTTACAGTTACTCTGTAATATGTTATTTTTCTTCACCACTAAACAAATATCTTTGGGTTTATCCTCTTTCTAAAAAATTCTTTATTAGAAATATTATTTCACACCTTTTCTATCTGTGATTTTCGATCAGAACCGACTGATTTTACATAGCCTGTGCGGAACACAACTTTCCTATCAAATTTCAACTAGAGGTGATTTTATTTCGAGATGTTAATTTTTGAAAAGATCCTAGATTTTCTATCCTAGATCGAGATTATACTTTCGCCATAAACAATTTTTTGTTTTAATTTTTAATAATAATGAAATGACTACAATTCACTTCACGTCTGAAAGGAATACTGAAGGCTGAAGAATGAGTAAGAATTAAATCAAAACTTTGAATGTCTTTTTAACATAACCGATTATTCAAGGAAGATAGTTTTTTATTGTTATCCAATACTTAAGACAAGTTCTTTTCCAAGAATATTCCCTATTTGTGTTTATTCTTCCGCTTGTAACGTTAAATTCCGATTGCCAGCAAGGGAGTCCATCCCTCCCCCCCAAGGTCGATGGCGCATGAACCATCTCTCCCCCCTTCCCTCAAATTTTATTTTTCTCCTCTTAAAAATAGTACAAGCGATAGAGTAGGATTAGACAAATTGTAGATCATATAAAATTACACTTTCTGTGGCCTGTTCCATGTTTTGAAACTTTTCACTCCGAAAATTCAAAACCCAGTCAAAATATGCCTCCCTCAAAAATTTTGATGGCGCAACTTGCCCCATGAAACCGCTTTCTCGGCACCCCTGATTGCTAGTCACAGAATTATTTATCTTCCTCATGTTAAAACTTATTTAATAAAATTATAAATTTAACATGGAAAATATAGTAAATTAAAAAAATAATTATTTACAAAAACAAATATATTTATAATAATAAATCATCTAATAGAAAGAAGAATTCTCAGAAGAATCTACGGACCTAGGAGAACACCTGAACGATACAGGTTGAGGTCAAATGAAGAAATATATAAGGAAACAACAGATCTAGAAACTGACGCTAGGGTGGGAAGTCTGAGGTTCGATGGCCATATGAGGATGAATCCTGAAAGACTTTACCATAAAATTTTTCAGCGAATCCAGTCATAAAAATTTAAGCGGTTATTTCAGACAGGTTAAGGATGATATGGACCAAGTGAGGCTAAGAGACCAAGATTGTTTGGACAGAGATGAGTACAGGACGGCGCTCTAGAGAATAACGGTTCTTGCGGGCAAGAAGCGCTCTAAAAAGGGTCTTACGTGGTCTGAGGAGAGAAAACGTAAACACGCGGAGCTCATGAGGGGCATATGGGAGAAGAGGAGGCAGATGTAGAGGAAGCATTGAAATCGTGATATTCGCGTGGTCTTTAAGGCCTGGTCGTGAAAAAAAAATCATCTAATCTAGCACAAGTGTAATTTAGGCCCAAACAGCAAAACGTGCAATTTCGTGTAGTTATTAATTACAATATGTTATTCTACAGCTAGTGACGGATAGATATTCGGGTTTGAAGTTTTTATACGCAAGCAAATAAATATGCTATAACAATGAAAACTAAAGAACTGTAAGACTATACCAAATGTATTCTAAACCAATGATATCGTAAAGGTACTATTTCGCTGGCTATTCCACGCTGCCAACCACTGTAGGCGTAGCTATTTCGCTGAAACTGCTCACTGGGGTTGTTATAACCTGCCTATAACCTTCGAACATTTCGCTGTATCTTCGAAGATAAAAAGATGGACATCCTATAATAATAAAAGTGAAAATCTTATAATAATGAACATCTCTGACTACCGCTTTTTTATTTGAGGAGGAAAAAGAAGAGAAAATGTTGTTCATAAAGAGAAGGAATATCAGTATTTCGATGAGATGCTCATCATCAAATCCCTTCTTGGACATTGTTTGCTATTGTCTAGATGAACAACCAAAAAAGAACAAAAAGGCGGGAAACGCCGTACTAACAACAATAGTCCCTCTGATATTAGATATTATTAGTTTGAAAAGTAATAGTAATTAATACATAATTGATTAGTAATAAATATCATATATTTGTAATTAAATCCCAGCAGGCGATGTTTTATAGTTTTATCAATAGTAATCAGTAAATCACCACTTTAATTAAAAAATACAAATCGATTTTTCAATGGGTGGATTTTAGTATTTACCTGACGATAAAATTTGTTGGATTCTTTAATTTATTTAATATCGTTTGGATTTAGGTATATTTGTATTTCGCTGTAAAATATTGCTGGTGGAATAAATAAATAAATAATCTTGTTACTTCAACCTTAAAAAAATAATTTACTATTGCATTGTTTCAGTTTTAAACAATATTTGTTATAATTTTGCCAGACTTGAAAGAAACATAGGAAATAAAACGTATCGACGTGACTGTTATCATCAAAACAATGCTCTGATATGATAACATAACCTACAACCGCCGAACAGCTCCACTGCTTCAAGAGCGGTCAGATAGGAGCAGCTTAGAAATGACGTCATACCTCGACTGCCGAGCAGCGCCAGCGAAATAGGTTCCTTTCTATTCCACTAAAGCAGTGGTCAACCGCGAGCAGTCGCGGTCGTGGACCGCGCCAGCGAAGTAGTACCTCAGGAAGGCGCGTGTGCTTATAAGATGCCACTTGATCTACTAAGGAAAGAACTGGTTGCAGGAGTTGTGCTAGCTAGCGGAAGTGGCAAGGAAGGCGGAACCGATTCGTTCCAAGTTACTTTACCCCACCTGTCGAGTTCCTTTCAGCTTGGTTCGCTGCAGCTTGTAACTAATACAAATTGTCTTAGGCGCTATGCTATCACAAGGGGTTACTTTTCACATTTTGCAGTTCCTTAAATCATGGGAATGAAAGTAACAGTTCCCGGAGACTAATTATTAGCGATCGATTGAACTAAGAACTAAGAAGCTACCTAACCTCCATTCTTTAAATCTAAATTACCTGGCATTTAGGTGAAAATAATTTCGTATAAGACAATGTATTTATATACACATATCATTGAGATTGAGCTTAAGTTGTTTATTTTCATTAAACTCTAATTATTATAAACAATTTTTCAGGAAACGCGAAATACTTTATTTTATATTTTAAGTGAAATATCGTGTAATAGCGTGGCAGAGGAAGACCACGCCTGATGGAAAATGCTCGGCCGAGATGACGATGGATATTAAGAGAGGTCGAGGTTCTTGTAGGAACCTAGCGTCAAAAAAATAAATAAATAAAGTGTAATATCAAAACAAATTAAAAAAAAAATTAAGAGATTCTTTATTTGTAGAACATATTTTGGATATAATGAAATTTCAAGGCGCTTTTTTGAATAAACAAATCTGGTGCGGTGCACATATCACACAACTTTCACTTACCATCCTCTTCTTAGCAGAAATAAGTATTTTCATACAAAGGGGAACTGAAAGTAAAAATTATAGACTCTATATTTATTTATATTTCATTGTGGGTATTTTCATTCGTATAAGTACCCTTATATATACAAATTTTAATTTTTATATAACTGTAATATATACAATTAAATGTTAAATAATACCAACAATAACATTTATAAAAACCGCATATGTATATATAATATTGTCGCAGTTCTTGTTAAGCTCATGACATGTAAGGAAGCGTGTTCTTATCTTTCGGGCGAGCTCGGGTGCGCTTGTATTCCTTTGGTTCATCTATCCTCCGTTACGCTCTCTCATTTCTCCTTTAGTTAATTATCAAATTCTATCATATTTTATATTTAATTATCGTTTATATTAGAAATGAATGTGAAATGGTCAATTGTTTCAAATAAAAAAAATTAAAGGTACTTTTGGGGAAGCTCATATTGAAAATTAGTCATTTAAGCCCTGTTAGAGAACATCAGTCAGAATAAAACCAACATTTTATTTTAAAATGCTTAATTTAACACTGGTATAATGAATTTTATCAAAATCGTTTGAACCGTTTTCGAGAAAATCATAAAAAAGTGTATAGTCCATGACATTAAGTGCCACTTCTGGTTAGCCGATTTTGACGAAAAAGTTGCCGTAGTATCCATAGCATATAAAAACCTTAAATTTGCAATTTCACTTTCGCACGACTTTTCATTTTTGAGCTAGACTGTTAACATACACACACAGACCATTTTGGGGGACTTGGTTATTTCAACTCAGGTGACCTTAAAACATCTATTTCCGTTGAAAACTGAGATTCGAAAATTTTCACGATTGCAATACTTTCCCTTACTATACATTTCATTTATAGGTAAGTGAAAGTAAAAAAGTTTGATTGAAGTTAGTTTTGAAGAGAGGACTGCCAAGTGAGAGCAGTATAGCTTTCTCACCATTTTTACTGGTTCCACACTTATCTATATCTCAATGTACATGTCAATAATTTTTCTTTTGTTAATAAATTAAATTATTAATCTCTAACTTCTTCTCAAATTTTGGGGTAAATAGAAGGTGCGGTTTTGGAGATAAAGGCCTTCTAAGAAAAATACGTTTTCGCATGTATAAAAGAGAAAGTAGAAGACTAAATTCAATAAAATCGATATAGCGTCATTGTTTTACCAAAACCTATCTTTCTTTACATTTGAGCCAAATCGAACCAGCCGTTTTTGAAATATGGGCATATCTAAGAAAAAACATTTTCGCGTGCACAAGCGGAAGTATCGTATGAAATTTATACGGGACCTTCTAGGTCCTAACCCTCACAATTCCTTAAAACTTCATGAAATTCAGTTAAACGATAGTCAATGGTTTGCCCGTCACATCTATTTGACTACAGACAGACCGATACCGAAATAAATTTGATCCTTTATGTCTGAAACGTAAAACGCGAATGGAAATCTTCGATTCAGAGCACATTTTTTTTATCCTTCCACGCGAATACCAAGCTTTCCTACTTTTGGTATTGAAGAAGCTAAATGGTGTATAATTCGGGAGCGGTAGAGGAAGTTGCATTGTATAAAAATTAACTTTTTGTTTATAATATTTTTTTTTTTTAGTTTTCATATGAATATAACTGTTGAAAATCTTTTGATGATTTTTTTAAAAGAATATTTAAGAATTGGATATTTCATTGCATTACCCTAAGACTTCAGCTACAGATTATTTACTTATTTATTATCTTATCATTCTGAATCTTGAATGAATGAAATGTACTATGTGCAATGAATATATACGATTAAGATTGCTTGCACGGATCATAAGATAAACTTAGCGTAGGCGTACTGATAAGTTAGTAATCTGCTTTGAATTCTGATATAAATCCTGTCGTACACGACCCTTTTGAAAGAGGGACGAGACTTCTCATTTTGAACCAATAGAACATTACTTACTCTTACCCTAACTAGAAGGGCTTATCTCCTGATTGGAGGGTTCAGTACCACACCCTTCAGCCAGTTCACAGGAGGGCTCTGGTGGTAGGGGAGACATCTCGCCTCTGATTAGTTTCTGAAGTACAGCGAAGGTTTCTTGGGTAGCAAGTAAGGTCAGCTGAAAGTTCTTCTTCGTCTGAGGTTGTGATTAAAAAAAAAATGGTGTTATATATCTCACAACTTTCGTTTATCACCCGCCTTTCAGTAAATTTTTTCTAAGTAAATAAACCTTAAGTATCTACACTACATATAATAAGAGAGCTGCTTTTCATACCTTCAGGAGCGATGGATTTTGATGGATGAGGTATCAAATGAAAGTGAATTTCATTGAGAAATGACGAATTCCATCAATCATTAAATTCCTAAAACAACTTTAACAAAAATCATGGAAAAAATTGGTAGGTTTCAAAACTGGTGGTTGCAAAAGCTGACCGATCTAGGTTGAATAAATTTCATTTTGAAAATTCAGAATTAGACATCAAGTCCTGTGTTTTAAAATATACCGTTTCCGATACATTCCATAATTCTTGCAGAAAGCCTCTGAGATGATATTGTTGCCATGGGATACAATCCCATTGGTTAATCCTTAGTCTTCTGTCCTGCTCACTTGATGAACACCTTGATACTTCTTCCATTATAATCTGGTAGAAGTGAAGAATGGTGGTTCCCATGGCTCTCCAACCGCCTACACCTGCTTCTGTTGTGGGAGCTCAGTGCCCAAGTTGTTCCCAGTCTACCTGTAGATTTGGGTCCAATCATGGTCAATCTCTAAGTTTTTTGTTGTCTACAGATTTCATTGTAGCCTTGCTCATCAGCTTGAACTAGTGGCATCCGACCCGGGAGCACCTCTCATCTGCCTCGCGAAATTTTCTTTTGATTACATAATAAAATTTTAAATTTAGTAAATCATTCAAACACTAAATTATTACCAATTTTATTGAACTCTTTTCTCTTAAAAACCTCATTTCATAACTGAATTGTCATTTATGGAATAGAAGTACACTTTAGCTTTTGGCAAAGTTTATATAAGTCACTAGCTGTACCCGGCAACGCATTACTGTGGCTCATTTGAATAGAAAAATAAACAACAAAGAAAGCAGATATTTCTAATATAGATATGTTTCTAGTTAATTATAATAACAGATATTACTTTCACTTACGTATATATGTAATATATAGTAAGGGTAAGTGTTGCGGTCGAGAAAATTTTTGAATCTGAGTTTTCAACGTAAATACACGTTTTGAGGTACCCTGAGTCGAAATGACCAAGTCCCGAAAAATGGTCTGTGTGTTTGTATGTTAGCAGTCTAGCTCAAAAACGAAAACTCCTACGAAACTGATATTACGTATTTAAGGTAGGTATACGCCTTAGATGTGACTGCAACTTTTTCCTTAAAATCGGCTGACCGGAAGTGCCATTTTATATCAACGCTAAAACACATTTTCACAATTTTCTCAAAAATGGCTCTAACGATTTCGATTAAACTCGGTGTATCATTGTATAATTAAGTGGCCTTTAAGATCATTTAGGTCTTATCCCCGCTGGTGTCACTTTACAGGGCTTAAATGCCCAATGTTCATATACGTCTTCCTCTAAAGTACCTTTAATATGGTATATTTTAAATAGTTTCATATTATTCAAAGTTACGAAAAAATGCTAAATATAACTTTTGAAAGAATTTGATAAGTTAACAGAGGAGAAAAAAATAAAAATGCAGAAAAACCTGCGTTGCTATAGACTGTAGCGCCTAAATGAATGTACCGATTTCAATGAAACTTCGCTAAAGTCATTTTCTCGACACCCTTTAAATTTATCTATATAAATACTTCAACGAAAAGAAACTGGAAAAAAGTTACGAGGGATGGTAAAATTAAATTCCGAATAACTCAAAAAGTATACACTTTTTTGTGGATGTTGTGATAAGATTTTTCAAAGGTATTTCAATTGCCTAAAAACGAAAAAAGTTTCATCGAAATCGAAGCACTATTAGTAGAGATATCGCGATTTTTAAATATTTTTACTTTCACTTACGTATATATGTAATATATAGTAAGGGTAAGTATTGCGATCGAGAAAATTTTTGTCTAATTTATTTAATTTCACAATACTTGTGAATATACAATATTGTTTGTTGTTCCATTCTTTTTATAGATATAGTGACTGTCTGTTTTTTCAACTCTAGAACACACAAGTGAGAAGCAATTTTTCTCTACATCTTCAAAGAAAAAGTACTAAATGTTTAAAACATTATATCTTTGCACCAAATCATCCGATATTAGTGATATTTTTTTTAATTTGCATAAAAATTAAGAAGCTTTCAAATAATCAAACAAAAATTGTGTACTTTTTTAGTTATTCGCAAATATAGTTCTGAATAAATCGTAACTTTTTTTTCATATTCTTTTCGGAGAAGCATCTTTTGTACATAACTCAAAAAGGGCTTCAAGGAGAAGATTTTAGCCAACTTTAATTAAAATCGTTACAACCGTTTAGGCGCTATAGTTTATAGCGACACACGATTTTTCGGCCGCCTTTCAGAAATAAAAGACCGGATGGTAATTAAATGTTTATAAAAACACTCCCGAAAATGATAGACACGTTATATCAAAACTTCAAAGCAATCCCTGAAGAAGTTTCGGAGATATGCTGTTTTGTGAAAAGAAAATTTACGTTTTTGTTTATGTAGATTATTTGTTAATCAAAATATTTGATTAACAAATAATTAGATGTATATAAGTTGTAGTTCTAAATTAGCACTCATTACTCAAAATAGTGACTTTTGCTTGGATGTCCCTTTCAGGTGTTATTGGTGAAAAAACTTTAAATAAATACATCTAGTAAATTTGAACATATGGATATAATCACATGAAAAAACTTGCTGAATAACTACTCAATGGCAGCACTCCAATGATATGTCTACATTAGGAGATCACGGGGCCATCTTCTTTTCAGACGCCTCGGAGGGTTATCAGGAACTAGGAAGCAAGGTTAAAAACGAGAGGGTTGGGATGATTCTGAAGTTTATTATGGAAGGATAGGTATCTGGATTGGGCCAGATCTGAAACTAAAGAAACATTAAGGTCATTATGGATGGTTTTATTTGTAACAAAGTAGAAGGCATTGAGGATTTTACGAAGGATTTTGGAATGTAAGGATTGGATACGAGAGGAATTTGATGGTTTAGGGGAGCCCCACAGCTCATCTCCGTAAGTCCAAATAGGATTTTTCTTTATTTTGTGATCAAATTATCTTATGATTCGAGTGGAAAGCAAATGAGCGTTCGTTAGTTTTTAGTACATAATTAAATAGACAAAGTTCCCTCATATACAGATTCAAACGCCTAAATAGTTGTAGGTTATGATGAGATAAAGCTATTCAGAATTTTTTTTTTGAGGATGTTAATAATTTAATAAAAAGGGGTCTATACAAGGGACTATAATATGAGCCTTTCAGTTGACAGAATGTTGAACTCCAATTTCACCATTTTTTATTATTAAGTTTATTGATATTTCTAGTAGGAAAATTTATATATTTATTCACAGTTCTATATTTCAAAACTGCAATCACCTACTCTGGAATCAACTTACTCACTGCCTTTGCAGATATAAATTTTCCAACTAAAAATATCACTAAAATGACTTTACTCAAAAATGTTGAAATTAGAGTTAGTCATTATGTCAACTAAAAGACTCATGTATAGTCAAGTTAAAAAAAATGAAAACTTCGAATAACTTCAATCAAATACTGGTTAGTGTTCAATCAAGATTAAGTTGGATTAAACACTGGTTCATTATCACTTTCCATGATATTGTTTTGAAAAAAACAAAAGTATTTTATATTTTTAATGTACATTTTTATAAATAAAAAATCCATTTTTATTATTATAGATCCCAAGTCACAGTAAAAAATAAAATAAATAAAAGCTTCATAATAATTTATTGCTTTTATTTATGCAGAGAACAGTAATCCAGTTAATGAATGCTCGAAAAAGGGGTATAGAAGGAAATGAAGGTGAAACAATTTTTGACTAACGAATATTATGATAATTTTTTTTTTCTGCAAATACTCTGAATTGACGTATAAAGTTATAATTGATTCCTGATATAAGCCACCCATATCTAGCTCACTACCTAGGAGTGGGTACTTTTAGTATGTTAGTCCAAACAATGTCTCCGCCATTTTCTTTTATAGTCATTCATTAAATGGACTACAAATACTTTTGAGTTGACAATATCAAAACATAATTTTTTTAGACAACTATTTATTTATCTTAATTTATTCATTAACGAATAACAATTGATAATATTAGAAATAAAATTAGATATTGCACTAATCCTTCGAAAACTTCTTGATTGAGTTCTTTGCGATGTGGCTTACAGTATATAATTACTTATTTTCTTGCAGTTTAACACCCTCAAATAAAACTAAATATTTCTTCTGGAAAACAATTGCCTTTATCAATACAATACAGACATTATTTTCATAATTATCCCTCCCCCCCTTTATTCTATGTTTTCTAGAAGTTTAATTTTTTGTTTTCTTTTTTTCTTTTCAGGAGAGAGATTGTTTCATCCATGTAGTATGGAAAAGTAACTTGGCTTGCTTTTCAGAAAAAAACTCTGAAAGTTCATCCAATATTGCTGGTAATTCTTTTGATCTTAAAAATTAGATTTATATTACAAATTTAGGTAAGTATTTTAAATGAATATAATAATACATTTTTAAATGAAAGAAAAAATGTTCTTATCTAATTTTAAGAGCTTAGTTTTAAAATTCAAATGTTAACTTATAAAAATGCATTTATTATATCTTGGCTCATTCACATATTGCTAAAAGTCACTAAGTACATTTATGATGAAGCTTAACTTATTTCAGTGAATTTTAATCTTGTTTATCGATGTAAAAGTATAGCAAGTGGATCAAAATTGAGATCAGATCAGATTGTGAGGTCAGAACATTTAGCAATCAATGTAACTATTTTTTATACATCTAAAGGTTTATGTATAAAAAAAATTACATTGATTGCTAAATGTGATCTGACAGAGAGAAAATTAATCATAGTACTTATCGGGTTTATATAATAAACTCATGATATACTCAGTATAGTATTTTATCATGTCTAGTAATGGTTCATTGTTTTTCAGTATGGTGTGTTTTTTCTTTGGCTATTCTGGCTTTTGCTGTCATAATTGCAGGTTTGTTAAGGTATAATAGCCGATTAAATCTGGGATCATGTTTGAACAGAATACTTGGCTACCGAAGGGTATGTATTATATAGAGCTTTTTTCCTCTTTAAATCTCAATTTATAATTAAGCAAGGAATGGTGTGTATAACTCAATAATCTGCTCGCGTGCACTGGTTTTATTTAAAATAATTATTTTTATTATATTTATCTATTTTTCACTTACTATTTGATAAAATTATTCAATATTGTCTTCATAAGAGTTCTTTTCCTCATTTTATAACTTTATGATATAGTGTGCTCTATTTTAGTTACCATGAGTGAGGAGAGAAGGTTAGGCTTGTTAAGTTACCTCCTGATTAAGGTAGCACTGCTAGTCCTTAGTTGCCCAATTTATTCTTCACACATGTTATTTGATACATCTTAACTATATTTTAAGGATGGTAATTGTACTTCAAGGATAAAGAAAGATGAAGATATTTTTGTTATAGAAATTTTACAACTATAAATAGCATGAGCATTTCTTTTTAATAAACGCTATCTAATTCCATTTAAAAAGTAGTCCAAAGGTCACAGTATGACAAGTTGTACCAGTTTAAAACAAGTTTATCTTTTTCATCATAAACCATGGCCTGCAGGACCTAGTGGAGTTCTCAATAAGGCCAACAAGTTTGGAGACCAAAGCTAGGCCAGGAGGTCAATCACTAAATCGTGATAACGCGGTAACCTAATAAACCGAAGTTTAAATGATAAAATAAGTAAGTCAATAATAATTGCAAATTAAATAATTGCATCGGGGGAGGCTTTTTAACTTAAGCATTGATTCCCCACCCTCTATCCTAGCCCGGGAAAAATCCTTTATAGCCTAAAAGTCAAGGAAGGGATGAACAAAGAAAAATGATGAAAATTCAACTATAAAATATTATAAATAAGTATGATAAAATTTATAAAATATTAATAAGTAAGGTAAAATTATATGTACCTTACTACGTATCTACATATTCCATTGTATCACTTTGTGCAAACAATAAATAAACAAATCTTATTTTTAAGAATTAAGATTGTTAAACCAATTTATATGTTTTTCTATCCTGTGGAAATGAATATTTTTGTGATATCTAGATGTCTGATTCACGAGCTGTCATCTGTCATTCCTTGTGGCAAATTAGTGATGGAGTTCTTTTAGTTACTAATATATAAATATATACCTTATTTTTTTTCGGTTGGTGTTAAGTTAAAGATCATGCAAGATCTTCAGCCGTGTAATGTTGTCTTCTTGTAGGATATATTTTACTTGTGGGATCACAGATATTCTGGGGAGGGCCACCCAACCTCAAGTTCCTATGAATCATGGTCTCCATAGTGCAGCAGCCCATCCATAGCTCCATAGTCTATCCATGAAAAATACCTCTGTGGATAACTGACATCCTAGAAAACCACATTGTGATTCCCAATGAAAATACATGGGGTAGGGTCATCGCTCTTGCACCTGGTCATTGTGAGTTAGCTGCAGTAGACTGGCGGGTCTTGATCCAAGGAGAGGGGAGTTAATTTATTTAAATAATTCCTTTTTATTTTTAATTAAGAATCCTGGGTCCGGGATTCAACCCCACCACCTATAGGTTTGTAGGTTGGTATATTTTCCATGCACTTTAAACAGCTCTCCCTCCCAACCCCCTATGTATATAAACTTTGTTTCTATCTATCTATATTGTACTACTCATTAAAATTGATTTCATTGCTGTTTCTAGCTTTAAACTTTTCATTTTGTATTATTATAAATATTAATTAGCCAATTATTTAAAAACTGTAATTTTTGGCTTATTGATTAATAATGACAGTTTCCTTTTTTAAAAGATGAACTTTCAAGATAACTAAACTGGATTGCTGGATTAGTCAAGACTAATAATAAGTATAAGATAGTTATTTTTTTACCTCCTTGATATAATTTCTGCATCCATATTTTATTTATTTAATAGGTTTTATTTATAAAAGAGAATAGACTGTTGATAGGGTTATGAATGTGAACCATAATATATTAAGACAGGTAATTATAACTGGTTGGTACAACAGAATGGATTTGCCTAACCATGGATCTTACTCTTTAGGTAGTACAGCTATCTATAATAATGTCTATTTCAAGTGTCTATCTCCAGAAACACTTTGTTATATTACTAGTTAAAAAATATAAGAAAGATATTACATTTTGACGCACAACTATGCATGACCTTAGTCTTTAAAAATTAGGTCACGACAATCAGATCACAACTCAAATAAAGAATTTGTTTTAATTGTATAGTTTGAGTAATATGGAGAATCCATACCCAGAGAGAGATGATGTAATGTAGAGACCTTAATAATATAATCCTTGGAAAATATAATGGGGATGTTGTTATTGTAGAAAATGAGAAAGTCAGTTGTACAAAGCCTGCTTGAAGAAAAGAATCAATCCGAAAACTCTAACGGTAGTTGCATGGGAAGTGAAAGTCTGTCGGGATTAAATGTAATTCATGAGTTTAGTGAAAATAATGTGGAAGTTGAAAAAATAAATACAAGTAGTAGCAACAATTTGAATTGTACTGATGCTAATAATATGTTTCAACAAATAATGGCTATGCTTCATAATTTAGAGAATAATTTGGATAATTTAAATGAAACAGAATCTAACAATTAACAAGAAATTTTTAGAAAACAAGATTGTGACAACCTAGAAATCCAAATTATTGCAAATATAACTGAAGTTCAAGAAACTACACTGGCTGTGAAAACTTCCTTTGGTCCCTCAGAAAGTGATGAGAAGCATACTGTTATTGAAGAGCTGAGCAAAATCAATTATCCAATTGATAATGGATCGGGAAATCTCTTGAGAAAAGAGAAAGAAATCCTTGAAGAAAAATTAATGACAGCAGAAGTCCCTGTAGATATCCATCCAGTTAATGTTGCACTTGGCACTTGAAACTTAGCAAAATGAACTTGGAAAAATATTCTGGACAGAATAGATTTGCTTCAAATGGATTTTCATATTTTTTCATTTGTGCTTCTAGTAGACTATCATAATAAATCTATAAGTCATGGGCATATTAATCTTTTGATTCTCCTAATAGTGTTGGAAAATTTAACATAATTAATGCATTAAATTCCTATTTTTTTTTTATTTGTAATTATTAACAGGTTCATATAACTGTAAGCTTTATTTTAGTTTTTGATAACTTTTTTGTTTTTTAATATTTTATAATGTATGCTGAATTTTGTTTGTTTTAATTCATCTAAATATTTTGTGTGAAATTAATAGTTGAATAGCACAAGTTTTATTCTAAAGCACAATTAACCTCAATTTCAGGATCTAGAAATTGCAGAACTTCAAATGTAGCATCGCCTAATCAATTTGTGCGCGTGTGGTGCTTATTCATGGTAATGGAAATTATACTCATATTAGCATGTTAAAGACATCTCTATCAAGCTGGGCACTTAATCGAATGTTACTACTGATTTATTTATAAACATTAATTATATAGTATGACCAATATTACTAATCATTTGGGAAGCTAATTCTTTTAATGAGCTTGTTATGCTGGTATTCATACTTAGTAAATTATATTATGTTTTCAGATATGAAGAGGTTTGTATTTTATATCTCTCTTCAGTCTTTTTATTTATTATATACCATATATTACATGACTATGTAACAAATATGGAAATGCAAAAAAGGTAAAATTTGACAAGGTCACATTTATATTTGTACCAATTAAAGGAAAATGGGACAGAAGTCGCTTTCCAGTGGATACCAGACCATTGCAGGCTCCACGGAAATTATGAAGCTGACAAACTGGCCAGAGTAGGTTCTGAAAGATCCTACCAGATATTCCTCTGGGCATGGATTCAACTGAAGAGGAAATATATGCAAAAAATTGAAGGGAAGCGATGGAGTGGATTGCTGAAATAAAGTGGCAGGATCCCAAGAAATCTTCCTAGAGGGCAAGCCTTGGCATGCTTTAGAATGCCCATAGGGCACGATTTCCTGCAGAAGCACCTCCACTGTATAAAAGATGGCCCGACATGTCCTCTATGCTCCTTGGATGTTACGACAGGAGAACATCTTGATACATACCCTGCATTACAGGACATAAGATGTTCCTTAAGTGAAATGGACAACCCTTGTGCTGGGAAAAATTATGTTGGACTG
Organism: Nezara viridula; assembly: GCA_928085145.1. NCBI lineage: Eukaryota > Metazoa > Arthropoda > Insecta > Hemiptera > Pentatomidae > Nezara > Nezara viridula. The sequence continues at coordinate 145,659,780 of OV725080.1, read as the reverse complement.
CAAGAGTACACATGGCTGATCAAGCAGGTGTAACTTAACATAGAAAATTAAAAAACATAAAAAAAAAAAAATGCCACATCTTGTGTTTAGCTAAAATCAAGGTCGATTATAAATTTATTAAATACTTTTTGTTTTTTAATTATGCCTATCTTTATCATCTTAGTGCAGTCCCATACCATTCCAATTTGGATGGTGTGGTATGTCTGATGTTTAATTAGCTCGAACATACACTTAAATGCGCTGCATCCATATGTACTCCCGAATTACATAGGTTGCAACATGGAGGGAGTACCACTCCTATGAACATGTTTCCTAAGGTAGTCATGACCAGTTATCATCCTAATAATAATAATAATAATAGTTCTTTTTTTAATATTATAGTTATTTCTATTTGAAATTGTTAATTGTGGATATGTAGCCGGTGTGAATTAAAAAACATAAAAAAAACAAAAACAACGCCACATCTTGTGTTTAGCTAAAATCAAGGTCGATTATAAATTTATTAAATACTTTTTGTTTTTGAATTATGCCTATCTTTATCATCTTAGTGCAGTCCCGTACCATTCCAATTTGGATGGTGTGGTATATCTGATGTTTAATTAGCTCGAACATACACTTAAATGCGCTGCATCCATATTTGCTCCCAAATTACATAGGTTGCAACATGGAGGGAGTACCACTCCTATGAACATGTTTCCTAAGGTAGTCATGACCAGTTATCATCCTAATAATAATAATAATAGTTCTTTTCTTAATATTATAGTTATTTCTATTTGAAATTGTTAATTGTGAATATGTAGCCGGTGTGTAAATCTATGATAGTGGAATTCATCCATAGATGGCTCTTGTTGTCAATGTAGTAACTGTTAAACTGAGAAGATTTTCAACTTGTGACAAAGTAAGTTTTGTATCTTCAAAGTACAATTTGCAGACAGCATTTATTTTCTGTTACCATTTAAAGAAAACTGTTCTCATCAAATGCTTATTATAGATTATGGTGAGTATGCTCTTGTTAATTCACAGTGCTTTGAAAAATTCAAAAATAGCAATTTAGACATAAAAAATTAAAAATGTGGAACGTGAAGGTAATCTATAATTAGCTGCTAAAATCTGAATCGTGTATTGGGTAAAAAAATACCACAATATCAATAAAGGAAACATAAAGTAATTTTGCTTCATGGTAATGCACTCAGGAAAACCAGTAAAGGAAACCACTGAGAGATTCAGTTGGGTAATATTAGTTCATGAGGCTTACTCACTGGATTTGGTTCTGTCTTACAGCTATATATTTGCATCGATTGGACACACACTTACTCAGCAGCACTTCATTTCTTATGATTATGTTCAAAAATGGCTTGATGGCTGGTTTCTCCTAAAAGAGCAACAGTTCTTCCAGTATAGCATTCATAAATTTCCAGAGTGATGGGAAAGTGTATAGCTAGCGATACATAAGAGAGTATTTCAAATTAAATATTTTTTAACATTTTTATACCATAAACATTTAATTTCTATATAAAAATTTCAATTTCATATGAACACACCCGATATATGGCAGAAGTCACTAACTGTGTGTCTGTTTGACTAGGGCAACTGTTTAACATGCCCTGCTGCTCTTTAAAGAGTTTTCAATAAAATTTTTCATAACATTTCTTAAATATCCAATAATTAATTGTAATTATTAGCATGTTTATTTTCGATCATATTGGTCTCACTGTATATAGAATACCGAGTGTGCTTGAAAGTAAATGGATAAAGTATGATTCATAAATAAAGTATTTCTTTCTAATATAATAATAAGGCATTCATAATTGTTTGTAAACAATTATCTATTTTATAAAATAATATTAACAATCATTTGAGTTTAATGTTCTTGTGTATTCAAACTAAGGCAGAAAGGAATGGGATTTTTATATTTTAAAATTTTTATTATATTTTATTTTCAATATTATTAACAATATATAACTAACAACCCACTTTGAAGAAAAAGCAAACTGCTTGACTGGTTAACTAGAAATGTGCCTACAGGTTGAAAAGGTGTAGTTATAGGTGTTGGTGTTAGTGAACTCATGGTGTAGTTATTGAATCATTGAATAATTTATTCCATGTAGCATGATTTACTCACACGCTTTGAAAGCTTGATATCTAACATTGTTCTTACTAAATAATATGTAAACAGTATATTGATTTTTTCTATTTTAAGAAGTTGCAATGTTTTTAAAGCTAAAATCAAATTTATAACAACAAATACATTTTAAGTAAATTAAATTATGATTTTTGACATATCTGTTATAAATATGTAATATTTTTATATGATTTATGTTGTTACTTATGTATTGTAACACTTGTGTTGTTATTAATGTTATTTGTCTTTTACATTTGTCAATTTAGATTAATATCAATTGGTTTAGCTTGTCTATGGTTTCTAACATTTTTTTTCTGCAAACTAATAGAAATGCTTCATGAATTTTAGCCAATCTCTAACCTTATGTCACTGGTGAAAAGTACCTGTTGTGTGTTCACGTAAAACTTATGAAGAGAGTTTGAGCCTAACAACTTGGGAGATCATTGAGGTGGTTGAATCAACACATTGTTGATAACCCATTATCTTTAAATTTAATCCCAGTTATGACTAGAACATAATCAATAATAGAACTGAGTAGTGTAATGATGAGGTATTGGTTAAGAAAATGTTTTAATTGTGGAAAATAGTATTAACTTCCTTTCACCCGCCATCACAAAAAGTAATCGTTAATCAACATCATTAAACCAGCTAAAAGAAAATTTTATAATTCCTTTTTACTCCTAAATCAAAAATAATCTATAAAAAAAGTTATTAGCCTCTGAATCAAAGATATTTGGACTTATGCTCCTCAAGAATGTGGTGAATAAAGATGTGCAAAAGCACACAATCGAAAGATTGTAGAAATATTTATTTTTATTTCAGACTCAAGCTCAAAATTTTAAAAAAAGATTATTACTAATTACAATTTTAAGTACCAAAGCTAAAAGTAAATGTCTTTTCAAAAATAATTCTACTTATTATTATACTAGTATGATTTCATTACTGGAATACTAGATCACTGATGAATGAATATAGAAAATCATATGCTTTATTAAAGGAATATCCTTTTTCAATAAATCATTTGTCACCCTACCGAGGTAGGTATGAGTATATATATATATATATATATATATATATATATATATATATATATATATATATATATATTATTTATTTTAAATATTTCCAAACGAGTAAAGATTCAGACAGGCACCAGTGTATATATATTTATCCTACAATATCATTGAGTTTTTACATTTTTTTTATTGGGATAGCTGATTAATTTGGCAATGATCAGATATAAAAAGTGATAGTTTAAGTTAAAATGGTATTGATTCACTAATATGGTCTTTGTTCTTTGAATTCAGTGTTCAAGATTAATTTTATAATTTTTTGTTTATTTATTAAAATAAACTGTATTTGAAAAATACTGCTTCATTATTACTAAAGCATTAATATGTGAATCAAGTATCATGTAATTAAAAAGTAAAAGTGATTGTAACAGTTTATTTTCGGAGTGAAGTGACAAGAATCATATAAAGAGGACTTTAGAACTCAGGTGCTTATGAACAGAGGTGGAAGTTTACGAAGACAGAGATAGAGATATAGGTTTTTAAAAATCTGTAAGAGAGCAGCATCTACTGGTAAAGACCTGAACCTCAAGCCGTTAAAATATAGGATGTATCCCCACTCCACAGGCGGATTTACGGGAGAGGGGGGAGGGGCTTTTGGGCCGAAGCCCCCCCCCCCCCCCAAAACGGTAAAATATAACCATGTTTTATAGAAAAAAATATTAAAAACTATCTCTTAAAGTATTATTGTTCATGTAATTACATTTAATAGGACTTCAAGAATCACTTAAACACCATTTCATATAGGTAGTTCATTTCTTTCTTCTTTGTTTTTAAAATTAATTATCGTTATATATATGAAAAAAAAATCTTTCGGGCTGAAGCCCCCCAAAATTAAATCCTGAATCCGCTAGTGCCCCACTCTAATCAAGAGCGTTTGCATTGGTATATCCCCTTAACACCCAACATATATGAGCTTCTTTGAGATAAACCAGTTATGAAGTCCCCAGAATAAATCAGATATCATTGCTAAAAAATAATTAAACAATTAATATAGTAGTCCAGTGTCATTGAACATTTATAGATTTAAATCCATTGTAATGAGAAATTCCAGCTTCGTGTTGCTGTATCAAGACAACAAACCTCAAGTACTCTTATATTTTTATTTCTGCAGAAAAAATATACAAAATTCAGATTTGATATGATCTCAATAGTAAATTACATTTTATATTTTAATATCAAAGAAAAAATTTCAAAACGCTACAATTTCTAAATCTTAAGATAAAATCACTTATTTAATCCTAGTAAAGGCGAAAGATTTGACATTACATTGAAGTATAAATAATTGTATTTAGTTTTAATTTGTAAATAATTTTATTGTCTTTTCAACTTTTTATGCCACATATTTTATTTTATATTAATCAACTTATAGTGTTGAATTTGTACTAACAATTTCTTATATTTTGAATATTAAATAATTTTAGTGATGTATATTTGTTTATTATTTTTATTTCTTAGTACAATTTGAATTGAGATCCTTATTTAATGAACATATGCCTGATATGGTAAGAGGAATTTTATTAAAGAAAGCATAATTTTAAATGTTAATTTATTTATTATTTATCCATAAGTGGACCATGCCTTTAGAAAAGTGGGAGTCAAATGTAATCTATTCATTTCTTCAATAATATTAATTGATTGATTAAAAATAATGGTCACTGAGGTAGGATATGTAATTATACGTGTGTTTGTGTGTGTGGATTTGTATTTATATGTATATATTTAATGTAATTAGGCACTGATTTATACTGTTTATATTCTGACAACAATTGAAATCAGATCTTATAATTGCAAGGGTAAATATAGTCCATAGTGGGTGGGATTTTGTATTCTTTTTTTTAGTTCCTTATTAGTTGAATTCAAAGTAAATTTTATTACGAATTTTTTCTTCACAAAGAGGTATATTCCTCTCAAGTCTTTGAAGTTAAGTACAATTATATCTTGGAAAGTTAAAAAATGTAGTATGAATAAGCCACTAGGTATTTCAGAAAAATTATAATTATTTTACCATGAAATTAATATTTCATTTTTTTATTTTCAGCCTGAAGTTGACACTGAACTCGAATCTTTAACAATTGAAGAAGAAATTGAAAAAGAAAAATTGTTTATTTTAAAGACAAGATAGCTTAATAAATAAATGTTCAGGATTATTTTCTTAAATAAAGATTATTGTGATTCCAAGCAAAGTATACCTATAAATAGAAGTATATTCATTATTTAGTTTAATAGCGTGTTATTATTTATTTAATTACATTAATTAACCAAATTTACTTTCTTAGGATTGTAAATCTGATATCCTTGATTTTTTTTATTTACATCAGATTTATTAAGCCCATCAGTTTTGCAGTGATCAGATATAAAAAGTGATTACAGTTTTGGTTAAAATGGTATTGATCCACTGATGTGAATTTTGTTCTGTAAATCCAGTGTTCAAGTTTAATTTTTTGTTTGTTTATTAATAGCTTAGCTTGGATAAAATAAACACTGTTTTAATAAAGCACTACTAATAATATATATCAGAATAATAAGGCACTGACTTATACTGTATACAATTGAAATCACTTTTATTTACATATAATTGTAAGAGTAATTTTAGTTCCTATTTGGTGTGATTTTGTTTTACTTTGTTTCGTTTTTTAGTTCCTTATTAGTTTAATTCAAGGTAAATTTAATTTATCATCACAAAGAGGTAAGTTCATCTCATGCCTTTAAAAATAAAAAATAAAAAATTGTTAATATAATCTTAAGTCATACTCCAGAATAGAGGCTCAATAAACAGTTAATAAAGCAATTAGTACAGCTATGTAGTTAGAGCTATCACTAAGTTCAGTTTCCTCAAATTATCTACATTTTGTTCTGAAGCCGTTCAGTCATGGGTGGTGCACTCTTCTTGTATGGCAAAGTAACTTCTTTGCTAATTTTCCTGAATTTTACTTTATCTAAATTCTTAAAGAGAACTCAGATTTCCTGGTCTTTCTTTATTTTGAAATACAACATAGCTTAATTGGACGAAATAAATAAAGTGCTAAACTTTTTCAAACTTTAGCTGCAATTTGATGTAAGCTAATATTCTGGAGTATAACTAAATATTTTCATTTTATAATTAGCTGCTTTGTAAAACTTCGGATTAAGTTTCTTAATCTAATATTTAAAATATTTCTAAATGGTGCTACTTTTCTTAAAAAAAAAAAAAAAAAAAAATGTATAAATTGAAATCTACATTCTTGCAATTAATTATGTTGATATATCTTTTTTAATTTAAAACTATTGTGATAAAAGGCAAGTGTATTTTATAGTCACCTAGTTGACTAGCATAGCATGTATATATTTTATTAATTACCAAAGTTTACATAGTTTTATAATGGGTCATCTATGACTGTGTTTGCCTTAAATTTGTCCCTGTACGAATGCCTATAAGTATTATACCATTATAAATGATAATATAAATTGTTTTTCATTATAAATAAAATAGTCCAATGTCTCAGCATTTATTTAAATGATAAGTAAATAGGCAGTGAAAGTGATTTATGTATTTGAGACTTTAAGATTCAGATACATTTTATTTATAATGATGAAGAATTGACAGGGTATATATATATAAATGTATAAAGAATATGTTATATTAATGTTAATGATTGTAGTTTAGTTCTCTTTGTATTAAAAAAGAGTGTTATTTTATTTTGTTTAATTTGAAAATGAATGGTACTACTAAGTTATATCCTCACACATGTATCTTAATTTGAATCAGAATCCACCCAACGACGTAGTAATGTCAGCATTACATTCATTTAGTTTTTTTTTTTTACTAGTAATACTGCTATACTGCTTTCATTTAAATAAAATTAGATTTTTGATCATATGCCAAAATATTGTGTAGAATAAACCTAAAAATATCCTCTGAACAAGCAAACTATTGAAATAATTCTTTATTTTATTTTTTTTATGCTATGTTCCTAAAATTAAAATAGGTATAATAAAAAATATTTTTTCATAGATTTATGTTGATACATTTTCTGTTTTAACTTTCTTAATAAAAAAAAATTGAAATTAGATCTTTCAGTATAAAGTGATAAGAAGAGAGTGTATTTCGGATGGTTTTATCACAATTGAGGAATTACTTTCTGTTAAAAATATGTTAGACCTCAGGCTTTAACTTAAAATTCTTTTCATTAAAATGCAGAAATAGATGCATTTATCTACAAATATCCAAAATAAAAATCAATTTAATTTTGCTGAATGCTCTAATTCAGATTGGTTTTAGAGAACTGCTCGAAACAAGCTGGAAAAATAAATATTCAATATCATAAAAAATCTCAGCTCTGGAAAAAATAAATGTGTGTCATAATCATAATTTTTTTTTTAATTAGATAAGACATCTTTGTATTTAGTCATATTAATTTGTTTTAATTCTTTAATGACTTTAAATTGTAAGTGAATACAGTATATTTTTAGAATACACTTAATGCTGCTTACTATCATTTGTGATAAATATTTAGTTTATATAAGTGTTTTGTATATTTGCTAGAATATAATAATTTTATAGTTTATTTAATTAATTTTTATTTTAAAAACCTCAAAATAACTGTCTTCATTGATTTTAATTATACAAATTATAATTTAGTTATTATATTTATTACTATAATATATTAAAGAGCAAAAACTTATAAATAGACAAATTGTTAATTGTTAGGATATAACTGGAAAATAATAAACACTAAGACTCTTGTTTCTAAAAATCAGATAAACAATTAAGCCATCAACAGTTCGCCTATTGAGGTATCATCAGGATAAAAATAACCACGATCTGTTGAGGTGGAAGTTACAATATCCATTTCAATCCTTCGTTTCTAAGACTCTTGCCATATTTTGGTATTGCTGAATTTATTCCATTACATTGTACCATTTTAGTTGTTTAGTTTCCAGGTTTAATCTTTTAGATTCTTGCAGGATTTATAAAAAACAGATTGGGTCTTCTTAAGTAAAATGTACCTTAATACATATTTATACTCAAGGATATTTTAAGTACATCAACTTCTTCTCTGCCACACCAAATTTTGTGTGGCTTTAAATGGATTTAAAAAAAATGAATTAATAAGTTCTTGAGAACATGAAATCTTGCTGTGGTATACTTAACTAGTCTTGTTCATACATGAAGGTATGAGCTATGATTGACACAGATATCTAAATGGTTTGTAAGAAAATCTGTATTTGAAAATGGAATGAAAATATCTGGTTTGCCCACTCATACAACTTCCTTTGAAACTTTGAATTTTAAGTCCCATAAAAAAATGATTTGTTCTATCTTCTCTAATATTGATCTGGCTATTTTATTTACTTTAAAGATTTTAGACAATTTAATCTTTTAAAAAACAAGCATCTACAATAGAATATTCAAGATGATCAGTTTTTTAGTTACTTGATAAGCTGAAGAAAACCTATGCAGAATACATTCAAGATTATGACTGCGAAGTCCAATGCAGTGTATTTTGACTCATGTTAGTCTTTTTTAAGATAATTGAATTTTTTTTTAAACCAAAACTTCAGTATCATCCTGGTGTAATCAATACTAAATCTTTAAAAAAAATGGACACCTAGTTTCAGACGAAAATCCTGAGTAGTGGAAAGATCTTTTTTTTTTTCCATTCCTGGATTCTATGCATGTTGAATGGTTAATCTCAAATTGTGATTTAGAGCAGTTCAAATACATTTCTAATTCATCATTGTAAATAATCAACCAAAACAAGATTTTCCAAAACTTTCCTCTGTAAGGGATATTCCAGATAGTTTTCTTTTTTTTTACTTGATAGAGGATAATGTAAGGATTGTTTCTAATATTTAGCTGAGCATAATGAATAATAAATTGATACTGGATTCTCTCCTTCTCAAATAATATTTTTTATAATGAATATACATTTTGTTTTTATGTTTTTAATCCTTTGAAGTTAATGTAATACTTCAAAGAGACAGTTACCCCTAAGGGAGGAGAAGTTAGTATCTATCGCTTACCAATATTTTATGAAGAGGACACTGGCAGATGCAGATCTCTCCTCTGAAAAATGGAAAAATAATTGTTTTTTTCATTGGTTTATAACCGTTTCTGTGAGTGATGAGCTAAATACTTAAAAACATTTTTTTTAATTTTCTAGATAAATAAAAATATTTTTAAAAAATTGTTCCTGTTAGATATAAAAAATTATTTTAATATTTGTTAATTTTTATTAATTTCAGTAATATTTTACTTAGTTTCGAACTTCCATTTCTAACAATGATAGGAATATTGAATCATTTAAAAAGTTTATTTTGCTATTTGAATTTTTATAGTTTTAAATAAAGTTTTCCAATAGTTTTTAAAAAAAAAATTACTCAACTTTTACTTACCACCCTCACCTTAGCAGAAATAAGTATTTTCAGACAAAGGATAAGTGTAAGTAAAAATTATAGACGCTATTATTATTTATATTTCAATTTGGGTATTTTTATATGTATCAGTACCCTTACATATACAAATTTTAATATTTATATCGGTGTAATCTATAAAATTAAATATTAAATAATACCAACAATAGCATTTATGAAAACCGCATATGTATATTTATATAGTATTGTCGGAGTCCGTATTATGTTAAGCTCATGTTACAATCTTTTGCAATCAATTACAACTATTCTCTGTTACGATTTTTTATTTCTCCTTTAATTATTTATCAAATTCTTTCATATTTTATATTTGACTATCTTTAATATTAGAGATTAATTCAAATAAAAAAAATTAAAAGTACTTTAGAGGAAGCTAATATTTAAAATTAGTCATTTAAGCCCTGTTAGAGAACATCAATCAGAATAAAAACTACATTTTATTTAAAACTGCTTAATTTTACACTGATATAATGAATTTAATCAAAATCGTTAGAGCCATTTCCGAGTAAATTGTATAAATGTGTTTAGCCCATGATATAAAGTGCCACTTACGGGTAGTTGATTTTGATGAAAAAGTTACTGTAACATCCCTAGCATATAATAACCTTAAATATGCAATTTCATTTTCATACAACTTTTCGTTTTTGAGCTAGACTGTTAACACACACACACAAACACAGACCATTTTGCGGGACTTGGTTATTTGGTCTCAGGGGACTTTAAAACGTGTATTTCCGTTGAAAACTGATATTCAAAAATTTTACTTTTCTTTATTATATATTTAATATATAGGTAAATGAAAGTGATATATGCACTTTTATATATGTTTTATTAAACTTATTAGGTACCTTAAATTTAGTGCCGGGCCTAAGATGGGGTAACCAGGACAATTAATTAGGATGGGGCGCCCCTTGTAGGCGCCCGCTAATTGTCTCGTATAAAAAAAAAATATATATATATTCTAGCAAATGAGAATAATTAATTTTGCCCCATTTATAATGAAACTGAATTATTAACATATTGCATCAAGCACAATTCAAATATTATTTTATATATTTATATAAAATAGCTTAAGAAATAATGTTAATTTTTGAGGGGTGGGAAATGACCTCATTGTTTGGATCACAGGCGGATCTGGGTGGGGAGGCTTCAGCCCGAAATCCCCCCCCAAAAAAAAATGGAAAAATATAAGCATGTTTTACAGAAAAAAATATCTTTTAAAGTATTCTTGTTCGTTTAATTACATTTAATAGGACTTCAGGAACTACTTAAACACCATTTCATATAGGTAGTTAATTTCTTTCTTTTTTGATGTAGAGATGGTTGACCGTTGATATAATATGAGAAGGAGTTAGTCGAGGGTGCGGTCAAATAAATAAAAAAATTAAAATATATAAATTATTTTAATTTTTGCCGACGTTTCGACCCACTTTGCAGGTCGTCTTCAGGGCTACAAAAGATACAAAACATGTTAAAAATAAAAAATAAATATAAGTATATATAAAATACGAAGAAGTTGTCAGATACAGAAATAAAATATGGTATCAGAGATATAGTGGGTGACAATGTAGTTAAATATTAAGAATTATATATGTAAAAGATACAAATAAATGGAAAATAAGTAGGAATAAAAATAAAAATAATATTCTATATTCTCCTTTATTTTTATTTTTATTCCTACTTATTTTCCATTTATTTGTATCTTTTACATATATAATTCTTAATATTTAACTACATTGTCACCCACTATATCTCTGATACCATATTTTATTTCTGTATCTGACAACTTCTTCGTATTTTATATATACTTATATTTATTTTTTATTTTTAACATGTTTTGTATCTTTTGTAGCCCTGAAGACGACCTGCAAAGTGGGTCGAAACGTCGGCAAAAATTAAAATAATTTATATATTTTAATTTTTTTATTTATTTGACCGCACCCTCGACTAACTCCTTCTCATATTATATCAACGGTCAACCATCTCTACATCAAAAAAGAAAGAAATTAACTACCTATATGAAATGGTGTTTAAGTAGTTCCTGAAGTCCTATTAAATGTAATTAAACGAACAAGAATACTTTAAAAGATATTTTTTTCTGTAAAACATGCTTATATTTTTCCATTTTTTTTTGGGGGGGGATTTCGGGCTGAAGCCTCCCCACCCAGATCCGCCTGTGATCCAAACAATGAGGTCATTTCCCACCCCTCAAAAATTAACATTATTTCTTAAGCTATTTTATATAAATATATAAAATAATATTTGAATTGTGCTTGATGCAATATGTTAATAATTCAGTTTCATTATAAATGGGGCAAAATTAATTATTCTCATTTGCTAGAATATATATATATTTTTTTTTTATACGAGACAATTAGCGGGCGCCTACAAGGGGCGCCCCATCCTAATTAATTGTCCTGGTTACCCCATCTTAGGCCCGGCACTAAATTTAAGGTACCTAATAAGTTTAATAAAACATATATAAAAGTGCATATATCACTTTCATTTACCTATATATTAAATATATAATAAAGAAAAGTAAAATTTTTGAATATCAGTTTTCAACGGAAATACACGTTTTAAAGTCCCCTGAGACCAAATAACCAAGTCCCGCAAAATGGTCTGTGTTTGTGTGTGTGTGTTAACAGTCTAGCTCAAAAACGAAAAGTTGTATGAAAATGAAATTGCATATTTAAGGTTATTATATGCTAGGGATGTTACAGTAACTTTTTCATCAAAATCAACTACCCCTAAGTGGCACTTTATATCATGGGCTAAACACATTTATACAATTTACTCGGAAATGGCTCTAACGATTTTGATTAAATTCATTATATCAGTGTAAAATTAAGCAGTTTTAAATAAAATGTAGTTTTTATTCTGATTGATGTTCTCTAACAGGGCTTAAATGACTAATTTTAAATATTAGCTTCCTCTAAAGTACTTTTAATTTTTTTTATTTGAATTAATTCTCTAATATTAAAGATAGTCAAATATAAAATATGAAAGAATTTGATAAATAATTAAAGGAGAAATAAAAAATCGTAACAGAGAATAGTTGTAATTGATTGCAAAAGATTGTAACATGAGCTTAACATAATACGGACTCCGACAATACTATATAAATATACATATGCGGTTTTCATAAATGCTATTGTTGGTATTATTTAATATTTAATTTTATAGATTACACCGATATAAATATTAAAATTTGTATATGTAAGGGTACTGATACATATAAAAATACCCAAATTGAAATATAAATAATAAATAAATAATTATATATGTAAAAGATACAAATAAATGGAAAATAAGTAGGAATAAAAATAAAAATAATATTCTATATTCTCCTTTATTTTTATTTTTATTCCTACTTATTTTCCATTTATTTGTATCTTCTACATATATAATTCTTAATATTTAACTACATTGTCACCCACTATATCTCTGATACCATATTTTATTTCTGTATCTAACAACTTCTTCGTATTTTATATATACTTATATTTATTTTTTATTTTCAACATGTTTTGTATCGTTCGTAGCCCTGAAGACGACCTGCAAAGTGGGTCGAAACGTCGGCAAAAATTAAAATAATTTATATATTTTAATTTTTTTTTATTTATTTTATCGCACCCTCGACTAATTCTTTCTTTTTTTTTCAAATTATTTTTAAGAAGATTTATGAAAAAAAAATCTTTCGGGCGGAAGCCTCCCTCCCCCAAAATGGTAAAATATAACCATGTTTTACAGAAAAAAATATTAAAAACTATCTTTTAAAGTATTCTTGTTCGTTTAATTACATTTAATAGGACTTCAGGAACCACTTAAACACCATTTCATATAGGTAGTTAATTTCTTTCTTTTTTTTTTTTCAAATTATTTTTATGAAGATTTATGAAAAAAAAATCTTTCCGGCTGAAGCCCCTCTACCCAAAAATTAAATCCTGGATCCGCTAGTGGTTCGGATGTGCCGTGTGTCTGAATAAACTGCCACTGATTAAACTATTCTTCCCTCCCAATATTTTTTAAGTGCGGTGAATTATCGAAAGACGAATTTCCTACATGAAAAAGTGGAAGAACTCCAGTTGAATGATTCAGAAAAAAGAAAATATGTTTTTGATCTGGCCATGAACAATTTAACTTTTTCCTTATTTACAATTAATATTAAACCCTGCCATCAGCGAAGAACCAATTGCACGTTCCTTGTCCCCTCCACACTTGCAACAAGGAAGTGGTCAGTTATTGCTCGGACATCGTATGGATTATCTCCTCTTTCCGGTATTATCGATCAGGCATTGTATTATTCATGGATGACCATATTTAAGTGAACGCTTCCTAATGTAACGGCCGTTCGTCAAATATCTAGTGAGCTTGTCTTCTCCGACCACCTTTTGGTTCAAATACAGTAATTAAAAACTCTTTCTACTTTTTGAAGAAAATATTTCACAGACAATACTTCAGTTAAATTAACAGAGAATTCGAAGACTTCGGTAAGTAGTATTTACTAGCAGTAGTATTTACTGCTACTTAGTTATTTGTGTCAGTCTATTCGATTACATAATACTTCTGTTTTTTAGCTGAACAAACTGGGTCAAATAATTTTTGTAGTCAGCATACATCTTTGTTTACTAACCTACAGGATGATTTTAAAGATTTTTTTACCGGTTCAAAAACTTGTTGACTAGGAAATAATAAATATGTTTAAACAATTTATAATAGTGATGAGAGAATAATTTTTAAAGGGTAAATACACATTTAATTATACATAATTTTAAAAATTTAACTTTAGAAAGGAAGAAAAAGAGTGTTTTTATATGTTGCTATTGTTATTGGGACTTAAGTTTTAATTGTATAACTTAATTTATTTAATCTTGGCGTTTACCTATTAATAATATTTAAGAAAAAAACTGCCCCTGACTGTAATTAATCTCATTTTGTGTCTAAAAAACAAATGTTGCTAAACGTTCATCAAAAGACCTTCATTAACTTATATTTGGAGAATATTGGTGTATACTCGTATAAATTATCATTGAATGATTTTTTTTTTAAATTACACTAACAACTACCAAATTGGTCAATTGAATGATAAAATATTTTAAATTCCGGTAAACGAAATAAGGAGATCAATATAAATATAGGGATCCTCCAGAAAAAAAAAATGCTACTTATTTCGTATTTAGATTTGTTTTATTATTTTGATCCTTTTCGATCATTTTAAAAATATTTATATTGAGATTTATTAATTTTTTCCAATAAGGCACTCTACACTAAACGTTACAAGCAAATATAGAATCATGTAATAAAGGTTTTATTGGCTTCCTATTCACTGATTATAAAAACAAATAATTAATAAAGAAAAAAAATATATAATTCGGGAGGAACAAAAACTTAATGCCTCATTTTCAACTGCAACGCCACAATTAATGAACTACTTTT
Organism: Nezara viridula; assembly: GCA_928085145.1. Lineage (NCBI taxonomy): Eukaryota > Metazoa > Arthropoda > Insecta > Hemiptera > Pentatomidae > Nezara > Nezara viridula. The sequence continues at coordinate 145,644,735 of OV725080.1, read as the reverse complement.
TAATAACCTGACAACCCAGTTTAGGAATAGCAAACAATTGTTTGTTGACGACAGCGAATGTTGGATTATGTAAGCTCTTGATAATAAGTTACAACTGAATCTAATTTGCCTAGAAAGGAGTTATTAAACACCAATTAACTTGAATATGAAGATTTTTTAAAATATGTTTCATATTAAAGACGTGTTGTCTATATTCATGAAGGTGGTCCCAGTCAATGGGTCACCAATTTCAACCAAATTATTTTGGGTGATACTACATCGAAAAATGTTAAGACATCCCGGAGTTAATTCTATAGGCCAAAGTAGCTTAGAAACAAATTATTTTATATAATTTCAATAAAAAATAAAATATACATTTTTTTTCTTTTGGCCTTGCCAGGATTTCTTGGTTATTATATAATAAATGATTTATTTTTTGTGCAGAATAAGAAAGAAATACAGCCTATGACATTTTTAAAGCAGTCGAAAAATAAAAATGTTTGAACAAAAGTTTTGCATAGAGAAGATTAGATTTTTTTCAAAAATCAGAAAAAGTTTGATAAAGAAACTGTATGGATTTACACGAAAATTATTCAGGATTTAGAGCCTGTGTTCGTACACGAAATGCTACAAATCCGATCTTCGTTTACACATAAAAAACAAAGATATAAAATAAAAATGTTTGAAAACTTTTTCTTTTTTTACTAACTCATAAAAGAGTGGAATTTGAGAGTTATTGATAAGGGTTGGAATAGCAGTAACTCAGCTTCCTTTTCAATGTTGATTTTGAATGCTTTAGTTAACTCCCGAAAAAACAAATCTTCCAAGAAAATCAAGTATAAAAATCTGCAATTTTTTTCTATAAAAAGTCATTGAATCTAACTTGCTTTTTAAAAACAAAAATGTATGTAGCTTATTTTAGTGGAAGCTATAATAATAAAAAGCTTTGCGAACCCGAAGGTTCGATGCGGATACCAACAATCGCGGTCTACACACCCCCTCAACCAACTCCTGCTCTAACCTAGATTCGCTAAATCATCCTTAACGCTATCTTCCCATCTTCGCTTCGGTCTTCACCACCGACGTTTACCCGTCGGCAAAGCACATATTAACATTTAAAGGATTCTTTTGTTACCAAACCCAATAATTTTAAACGCCCAATTTATTCGCCGCAATATAATGCCCGTTTATATTAACCGGATACAGCTCCGCAATTCGGTTGTGTAACTGTCTAAATTCTCCGGTTGACTCCTACCTATTCCGTTCTTATACTCTACGCAATTCTTCAAGAATATAAATTATATGATGATGTTTTTTTCTCGGATTTTTAAGTTCATTGAAACGAATGCTGGGACATATTTCTAATATTTGTTGAAATATTATCACCAAATATAATTTATTTTTATTACCTCCCCTTGTCAGTCGTTTGCTAAGACAATTGAGGCACAGAGTTATATCTGAGATACAATTTTAAATTAAAGTAAAATACGAACATTTTTAACCTACTTCAAAAAGGAGTTTACTTTTTTTCTTTTCTTTTCCTCCCTGTCTGACCATTTTTGGCATACGTGCGGATTATCTTACAGCTAACCAAACTTTTCTTGCAAGAAGAGGAAAGTCGACATTCATTCCATGGGTTTGCTAACAAATAAAATTTAACCTCTCAGGCCGAAATCGAAGTCGCACTGCTTTGGCTTGCCGCACTTTTGATCTGAAGTTGCTGCTAAGATGAAACCTTAAATCATTCGGCCACCACGGCCTCAACTCCAAAATGGATGGAATTTGCACAACAGACCTTGTACAATAATGCCAACTTAGCATTTAAGTTCAAATGTTTTGACTGCTGCCACTGCTGCTGGGGAGGGGGGGGAGGAGAGACTAATCCGGCAATCACTCGCTTTTCTGGGTCGAAACCCACGTTTCACCACCCTCCCCCCGCAGGCAACGACTAAACTTTGTGCTGATTCGCGTTAAGTCTGTATGTTTTATTTAACCTCTGTTTGGTAGAAAAAATGTGATCTACTATTGATATTAATTTCTTGACGGCACATTAGTCTCCGCAAATTCATTCTCCCTATGAAGCTTCTTACTAATAACTATTGTGAGGATTTTATAGACCGTTGGCAACAACGCTATTGCACTACAGTTAGCTTAATTCAACTTATCTCCTTTCTATAAAAATGACAAAAAATACCATATTCCATTGAAGAATGGATAGTTTCCTACACCTAGATCATACATATATATATAGCTTGTACTTGCTACAATTTACAAAGATAATATTTTATTTAATATATTAAATCCTATTTGTATATATTTGTTTCCAGATAATTTAATGAAAGACCGAAAATTTTGTAAAAAGAAGAACAATCTTCAAAAATATTTTATTCAAGACAGAATAGAAATGGTTCAGAGAGGACCCAAAACTAGAAAAAGGTAACTTTTTAAATTATATTAACCCCAGGACTAAACCTGGACAAACGAATCCTCGTACAAGACTGAAACGACAAGAAACCGCTTGACGTTTCCGACTACTCCATCACTCACTAGACAAACGCTGTAAGCTTCCAATTAATTACAAAAGACTCATATATATATATATATATATATATATATATATATCAATAAAGCCATAAATATGACTATAGTAAAGCTTATTGGAACTTCCAGAGTTGAGCTTTGGGGCTTCACTAAATCATCAAATTCCTCTCGTATCCACTCCTTACATTCCAAAATCTTCAATGCTTCTTACTTTGCCACAAATAAAATAATCCATAAAGAAAGTAAAGTTCTACATGATTTCTATTCGGCCCAATCCATATACGTATCCTTTTACAAAAAACTTCATAACCATCCGAATCCAATCGTTTCTAGCCTTGCTTCCTCTTCCATCCCTTATAACCCTCCGAGGCGTCTGATAAAAGAGGCCTCGTGATCTTAATTTAGAAATTTTATTAGAATGCTATCAATGGGTATAAGTGTTACCGTGCCATTGTATTTCTCTGTCTCACATTTACTAAATGTATATTTGTTTTTATACAGTTGTAAATTCCATGGATAAAATAATGAAAAAAATAAATTGTATTAATAATTTTTTTAATTTTTATTTTATTTTAATGAAATTTACAACTGTATTACATAGAAAATACAATAAGTAAATGTGACATTGATGACATGACATGTACAACATGAAGAGAAACTACCCATTGGTAGAACTCAAATTAAAGTTCTATATTAGAAAGTCTCGTGGCCATCTTCTTTTCAGATGCCTCGGAGGGTTATCAGGGATCGAGGAAGAAGCAAAGTTTGAAACGAGAGGATTCGGATGGTTCTGCAGTTTGTTATGGAAGGATAGGTAACTGGATTGGGCCAAATCAGAAACATAGGGAACATTAAGGTCTTTATGGATGATTTTATTTGTGACAAAGTAAGGATTTTACGAAGGATTTTGGATTGTAAGGATTGGATACGAGAGGAATTCGATGGTTTAGTGGAGCCTCAAAGCCCAATTCCGTAAGTCCTGATAGGTCTTATTATTGTAAGTGCTTCAGTAGTCGAAAACGTCGGGCGGTTTCTAGTCGTTTCAGTCTGGTATGGAGGTTGTTTTAAATTTATTTCATCAAACAATTTTTTTTCCACATAGTAAATTGTGGAACTTGAGTTAATCTAAGTAATATTTGGAAGGCCTAGTAACTAGTGATCGTCACTTCTTGTTGGCTTGAGATATAATGTAGGAAGAATTTTCAGTAATTGGGAAAAATTATTCTACCACCGCATTATTCACTATTTCTCGTGATTATACTAATGGTAATAATCGAATGCAAGGGAGATCGTAATCCATCTTTAATTCAGCTCATGTAGAATCTTTCTTCTGTTATTTCCGAGCGACAATGCCAACCTAACATCTTAGTTTAGATATTTTTCCATACTGGAACTGGTAATGGTGAGGGGAGATAATTTGGAACGTAGGCCTTGCAGCCTTTTTTCCGATCCCAGAGGGCTACCTACAGGTTGCTGCCTCGTAATAACTAGAATGGGAGTATCAATATTCATTCTCGGGACGTCCAAGAAATAATATTTGCAGATGGAATTGAACCCATAACGTTCAGAGTCGAGTACTCTGTTATTCTCTAAGATGCTTGGATATCACTTTCCTACTTGTTGATGAAATGTTCGAATTATAACGGAGCTTTTCACCAAGATATTTTCTCAGTTTGTGGGAGCTGTTTCATGGAGTACGGTATTGGTTACACATCACCATGTTCGTTTCTTTTCCTGTTGATCGACTCACCTAGTAATGGCATACATGAAGTGGCAACTATCATTTTATCTACTGAAATTTTTGAGTGCCAAAAAAAGGTTGAGAGTTCTTAAAACGTATTTCAGACTATGGCGCTCATGAATTACCCAAGAAAAAAGAATTCTAATTTACTTTTTCACATTTTTAGGACATATCGACAGCCACACTGCAAAACTCTGTATTCAGGAGACGAAAAAAAAATTATAATTTAGTTCTATGAGCATTATATTTTCGGTTCTATTTTTTTTCTCTATGTAAGTTTTTGTAAGTCGTATTTCTGCTAAATAATCTTTTAAAGCCATTACTTCTAACTTATGGCTTTTTAGTTACTTTGAAAAACGGTTATTAGTTAGGTAAAAGCAATTAGATTTATTGTAGTAACACCTATAATTTTTTAAATTATGATCAGATCATGACAGGAACAAAGTCAGTTTCCAAAACGTAGAGAAACGATACTTCAAATTAAAATTTCTAAAACATTTGGGTGGAAAGTGAATATTTGATCACACGGGTTTTCACTTTTTTGTCTCCTACTGTTGGGGAGGCTCGAATGAACACACGCGCCTCATTTTGGAGTAGTCTATGAAAGCTTCGTTTTTAACGTACTCAACTTCATATGAACATGATTTGATTCAGGAATCCTTGTATCTAAGTTTTAGGTAATCTGCTGATGTGTAGATCACTTCGTTTCTGAGCTTCTTGCGATTTCGAAGATTCACTGCTTCGAAAATATGAAACTAGTATTCTTTTTTCGTTTTATGTTAAATTTTCCAATTAATGTAATCAATTTTCTGTCTCTTACTATCTGGAATTCGGACGCATGGTATTTTTTTTTTTTTCCAGTCAAGCTCATTTTGCAAGAAGGCTTCGAAAGCCGTTCTATATTGTATTCCCACTTAACACTCTCTTCTTGCTTCGTCTTGTTCCATGGTAGGCAGTGCCCGTCCGAAGGCAGAAGAACCCGAGCAATTGCCTAGAAGTGCCGGGCTGGAATTGCCTGCCACTTATTAGAAATTATAAAAAAAATATTTTAGCCTATTAATAAAGCTAATTGATACTGTAGTCAATGCACCAAATACCATCATATATTTACATGACCACCTTTCATTGAGCATTTCATTAAGTTTTTTCGGTAACGACACAATCTCTATTAATCTTCACTGTAACTTACCGTTTTTTTACACCACAATTTGGTGGTTTAAAATTACACATTATTTTCAAAAGACCATAGAGAAGAAATGAAACATCGTAGATTTCATTTTGTGGGACTAGAATATGGACCAGGACTAGATTGAACAGAAAATCGCAAAAAAGAAGTGGAAATTGATTATTTGTAAATACAATTTTACATCATATAAGCTACCTTTCTGTACCAGATCATTAGAACTCATCGACACTCCTATATTTTCCATAGCTTACAATTTAAATACTCCATCCAATCCCATCCTACTAGATCTCGCACTTCCAACTTCTATTTCCCTCCTTACCGAACTGCTGCGTTTGACAAATCATTTGGAATTCAAGCTGTCTCCTTCTGGAATTCCATCCCTGATGATATTCGACACGAACCAAGTTTCTACTCCTTTCTCAATTCGCCTGATTACGAAATCTACCTAAGAGAGCTATCTAAGTACCCCCAGAATGTATTTCTGTTATTTTAGTTTTCTCTGTTTGTATTGTGTACGTATATTTACGCTTTTCATGTCTTTTTCTCTCTTTCCGACTGTATTTTTACTTTTAAATAACCAATATTGTAAATATTGGACATTATTTATGACCACTTACACATGTATTCAGCACTTATAATTTGTTCTAAAGGGACAATAGTCCCAGAATAATAAAATATATTTTCATTTCATTTCATTAAGGGATAGAATTTCAGTAACCAAGTAAATATTTATAGATTTTATAAATTAATTTAATCACAATACTGTAACATCTTCTTGAACATCTAGGTTATTATTTATAATATTACACTTAAATCCGCAATCACTTGAGTTACTTTTTATAACAATAGTTTCTATTTTAAATAATTAAATATATAAATAATATTAATTTGATATTGTTTACAAACTTTATCACTCTGATTGCTACCTTTTTCTTGTTTTGCTCGTTATCATCTCGCGCCTTTGTTATCAATGCCTATATAATACTTCAGTCAAAAAATATTTTTATGTTTATTTTTACGGCATTTAATCATTTTTTAAGATTTATTTTAATTTTTAATTCGAAAAATATATTTTTTACTTTGTTTCTGTAATGTTTTATTTTCTATTGCTGTTAAATCATTATTTATTCCGCCAATTCCAGTCGCTTCTCTCCTCTTGTCGGTGTGGGCTGCCAGTGATATGTGTTTATAATTTTAATAAAGTTAAGTGATAATTTTTGTTAGTATTTACTCTCAATGAAGGAAAGAAGACCGGTTCCTGCAATTTTGTTTGATTGTTAATGTTTAATTATACTTTAACTTATTGTTTACCATTAAAGGTTATATTTAATTCAAAATATTTTGATTTTACAACATTAGAGCTGTTTAGTTTAATTTTAAAAACACTCCGTGTTACAGACTTTATAATATCACAATGACTAAGGATTCTCCTGAGATGGAGACCTATTCCAGATTGCTGTCACATCTGCAAGAATCATGTAAACAAAAAAAGGCTGAAATTTATGATGAATTCATAGCTGATATTGCCATCCTTTTATCCAGCAATTCAGATATATTGAGGCTGATAGAAAATGATTTGAAATATATTCTTCCTTCAGTACTATTGTATTCAGTGTATAAAGATGTAGGAGTTAGAAATGCAGCTATCAAATCTTTCGATACATTCACCAATATTGTAAATAAGAAGCCAAGTATTAAAAATGAACCATGGTATAAAGATATGGAATGTACCCTAATTGCACAGTGAGTATTATATTTCTTTATCTGCATTCACTACTTTCTCTCCCCATTCTCATTTGTGTTTTGTGTTTAGAGAGTTTAGTTCTCATCTTATAAAACTGGTAGAAGTGACTGATAATACCTGGCCCCACATCTGGTCATTTGTTATAAGTCTAATTGTACATGATGAACAAGTTCATGGAGTGGCTATAAATTCTTTATTGAAAGTTGTTGAAATTGCATTTAAGGTAAGATTTTAAAATAGTTATACTCTACTTTTTGTGTTTATTAGCTTTTAATAACTACAATTAATAAGTTTATTAGCATTATTTAAGCTTATATTTTAAATTTTGCCTGTTTGAAGAAAAGTTATTTTCTTAAATTTAATGGAAATGTATTTAATTTATTGTGTAGCTGTCGAGGAAATTTGAAACTGTATTGGAAAAGGCTTATTATTGCTGGAATAGACTGATTGATATATTTTCAGTTCATCCGAGGATAGTCACGTCGCAAAAGTTAATCGAACTTCTAGTTAGGCCATTGTCAACAAATTTGTCTTTGAAATGCCCAAAATTAAAATTGGAGGTAAACATTTTAGAAATTTTTGCATGCTTTAAATACTGGAAAATATATTAACTGTGTTGGAATTCCAATTTGGTTGTGTAATGATTTTGCTAACATCCTTCTTAAAAAAAAAAAAAAAGAATGAATGAGGATTTAGTTTCTAAATTATGTTTAAATATCAGTTCAGTCAATCATTAAGAACTACTTTTTTTTCTTTAATTGTTGAATAAGTCTATATCTTCAATTCTCAATTCGTCTGTAAAAGTTTTTAAGCACATATATTGTTTTTATATTTAGTTATTTATGTCCTCTTTTAGGATTGATTTCATGTGTTTTATTAAGGTATAAACAAGTAAGTTAATGATTTTTTAATTTTATTTTTGGTGGGAAATGGTACAATACTGATTTATTAAAAGTAATAATATACAATGATACAAAGTACTTATATCACAAAGGAATTTTAGATACATATATAGCTTCACAGGGAATAAGCAGGTTAGTTGAAAAATGGTCCTTCTGAATTATATGTATTGTATTCATTTCTCTAGCTTTTTTCCTTGCCTTTTAGGCTATATGTTTTTTTTCCTGCGCCAGGTGAGAGATCAGAGTTAACAGCCCCTTTCCCAGCATTGAGATGCGAGCTTATTTTATCATATTACTTCAGTTGCTTCTGTCGGTTGCTGGGCAATGTGTATTTTGTTTATGCATTAGCTGTCGGCCACTCTGCCTCCATCATCTTCCTAGCCTTCTTGACACGGCCCAGAAGATCTTGGGAATTGTCACAACCCATTTGATTCATAATGCCTATTTTTCAAGTTACTATCTCATTCCCTGTAAACATTGTTAGTTTTTAATACTGGTTTCCAGTAAAATCTTCCTTTTTGGAGAGAGGCTTCAGCCTACCCTCTTATATTTGCGAGTGAGAATATTCATCTAATCAGTGTTAAATGCGATTAAGATGAGAAACTTATTTAACATATTCTGGAGTTATACTTATTTTGTAAATGTGCGGGAAGTTTTTCATCTGATATTTACTACTTTTGCTTTAAATAAAATGGAATGTAAGTTAATGGATCAGGAAAGCATTAGATAAAAGTTTTCTGTTATTCATAATTATCGGAAATTCGATGTAGTTCGAAGTAAATATAACCTTTTTTTCAGTTTCTTAGAGAGATTATATAAAGTACACATATAATATATGTTTAACATATTATTGTGTGTGAACTAATATATAAAGTAGTTGTCTTTTTAGTATATTGTTTCTTAATATTTTAGAAGTTGGACGATTGTGTCATTTATTTCCAAAGTGAACCCTAATTAATTTTCAAGAAAATTGCAATAAGAGTTAATTCCCATACAAAAACACTCAATGAATCCGATTATAAATTTTTTTTTTTTATATAAAGCGATCATAAATATATTAAAAAGTTGAGTGAAAATAAATATATTTCTAAAACATTTTTTTTTTTTTTTTAAGAATTCATTGAAACTTGCATTTCTTAAGAAAGTAATTCATCAAAACCTTTTTTTGACCGTTTTATTCAAATAAAAATGAAAAACTAACTTGATCATACCGCAATTGGAAAAGAAGATATAGTTGTTCGCGTTTATTGAAATATTTTCAATGCTGATTGGAGTTCATTTTTGAAATACATGACACAATTAATTGAATTATATATCATGCCTATTATAACTATTTAGATGAGATATAATTTAAAAAAATGTCAGGAAAATCTTCGGCATTATGAAAGATTCCGTGGGACATCCTGATGTACCTTGTATTTTACCATAGACAGAGAACATTTTTATCATTAGAGGTAAGCAGTGACAATGGAGGCCGCAATATTAGTTTATATTTTACTGTTACCTTTTTTATTAATATTTAAATAAACTCCATGATTTTTAAATTTGTGTAACCTATATAATTATATATTAATTAATTGTATCACTAGATTAACAAAGGCGTTTGGAGGCAGCAGGTTTCCCACTTGTGTATTATGCATTATAACTATTTTGTGATTTAATTAAATATTTTTCAAAGTATGCATAATTCATATTTTTTTCTCACCTTCTTTATATTAATATGCTTTAAGTGTCTACTTTGAATTTAATTGTCATAATGTACTGATATTTGCTATATTTGAATAATTAAAACTATTTTTTCTTTTCTATCTTTTTTCATTTACTCTCATAATGAATTTGTTTTTTAGACTTGGAGCAATTTGGTACATAAAGTTGGATTTGCTTGTGTGAACACGAAGTGCAAACTTGTGATCGAGCCTTTTATAGATTTTGCATATTTAAAAGATAATGATTCTCTCTGTCATTTGTATCCATTAGACTGCATTGTAGCTTTTCGAGATATCGTCAAAGAAAAAAAACTTTATAAGTTTTGCGTTACAAAAATTATGTCAGCTTTATTAACAGTTTTTGAAAGTGGCCGTTCAGATGATTTAAATGAGTACATCATTGAAATTTGGACTGCACTAATAGGTATATATGATTAGTTATTTTCCAATTATTTCTTTTTGGGTATATTTTTTTTTTATTTATGCAATTATTATTGGTAATATTTCCAGATAATACTAAAGACATAGAAAAAGCAAATGTGAATGATTACATTACAGAACTTATTAATAAGATTCCTCAGATTATACAGCTTGATAGACCTGGGTTGAACGATGCTATAATTAAAGTCACCCTTGAAAAGAAACTTTTCTGCTCAGAAAACATGAAGATGTTTATATTAGCTCAAGTACCAATCATGCCAATGTAAGTTGTATTAATTAGCATATACTTTTTTTTAAAATTTGGTATGTATAGATCTGTACCTCAGAATTATAGAACTGTTATTCTTTTTATTAATTTATAATTATTACTCATTTGTATTTAACTAGATGTAAATATGACTATTTTCCTGGCCAATTATAATGGAATGTATGAATTTTAAATGTAATTCTTTTAAAAGAATATCAACTTCAATTTAATTTAAAAGGAAACATTTATCCTCACAGTTCTGTCAATTTTGGGAAATATGACATAGTGTCCTTTATCTCTGAGAAACAGATATTCTTTTATTAAATTTTTATCACCTTTTCTTGTTAGATTTTCTTGAATTTTAACTACAAAAAAATAAATTGTTTTAAATTAGGAAAAGTGTCTTGGCCATTATCAAATATGTACGTACCAATTATTCTATATTAAAATAAAAATATATTAGTTATTTATTCATTTAAATATCGGTACTTCATATTTAAATTTAAATTATTGTATTAAGTTTATAAACTTCTTTACTTCAATTGGTTTGGTTATTGTAGAATGGATATATGTATTTACTTTTTTTTTTACCTTTAAATGCCATTTCTTTCTTTATTAAAATATTAATTAATGAAAGTATAGATTATTTTATTTTGCCTGTGTAAAAAGAGCGAATCTGCCTACATATTACACAGGCTCATGGAATTGATCTCGACCTTCCCATTCTGTTTAGAATAGATTACCTGTAGGATAACCCCTCCCTCTTTGGTAGTTGTCTATGTTAGTTAGCCATCTTATCTGCTTGTTTAACTGATAGTCAATCAGTAATACCTCTATGTTAACTGCTGAACTCGATACTACTTTAAAAGTGTTACTCTTTCAGCCTTCTTGGTTGATGCCAGTTTATCCACTATGTTCCGATAATGCTTACAACAAATAGCACCAGGATGAACCACTATTGCGGAGGTGTAGTCTTGTCGGCTCTTGTCCCCTCCACCTCACCTTCATTATAAATAAATATAGAAGTTATATAGTTTAGATTACATATTACCTGCTTTTTTTTTTTTTCTTTATTTAGAATTCTTTTCCTCCACCATTTTTACTTCATAGGAAATAAATATCGATTGAAATCTGTTTAATAGAAGAAGAGTGAAGTAACATATAATTGAACAGGATAATCCTCAGCCAGCATTAAAATCCTTATAGGAAATTGTCAACTGTTTAATTCTTCCTTAATTGTATTAATATTGGACATAGGTAATGTGTTAGGATTTCATTTATTATTTTTCTAGTATCACAGCGTTTTATAAATCTCTTAAAAATTTTTCACCATAGTCTTATTGAATAGTTTTTACTTTCCATTTGAATATCCAAATGAATATTAATCGAATTCCTAGCTTCCTTAAGTATTGTTATTCCAAGTTATTGTTGATACTAATCCGAAAAAGTTCAGAGCTTTGTGATTATTATTGGTGGGAAACAATAATTGAAATTGTTTTAATTTTCTTCTTAAAAATAATACAACTACAGATAAAATGTCACAATTAAAACAAAACTTAAGTTAATCAAGTTCTTTAATTTAAGATAACCAAACTGAAGAAAAGCATTAATAATGATAAATCTCAAATTTAAAAAAACAAAAACAGGCAATATATAATCATAAATAATATTAGAAATATATAATGAAAAAAAATTTTATTGAGATAATATGTGTCTTTAAATAACATCGAAAATAGATAGTTTGCTTAGTCGATATACTGAAGAGAAAAAAAAAGGCTCGTAATATATATTCTAAAGGTTGTATTTGGTAATTATTTGTAATTAATGTAAGGTGGAGGGGTTAAGGGCTGACAAGACTACCCCTCCGCAATACTGGGGGTGCCTGGTGCTATCTATTGTAAACTTTATCTGAAATATTGTGGATAACTTGGGATCAATCAAGATGGCTGAAAGAGTAGTGTTTCGTAACTAGTACCGTATATTTTTATTTATTTCCACTGTTAATGTCATTTAAAATTATTGATTTGATAATTTATTAATATGAAAGTGACATGTAACAAGCCTATAATGATGGCTTAGTGCATTTCTTTCTATAAAAAAGTGGGATAACCATGGAAGGAGAAACAGGAGAATAGAATTATGAATTTAAAATCTAACATTAATGAGTTTCTTGGTTGTTTAAATACATGATTACTTGTATGTGATTTATTAAGAATTAGACACCAAAATTATTAAAATAAAGTAGTGTCTTACGTTTTTTTTTTTTTTTTTTTTTTTTTTTTTTTTCACGAACAGGCCTTAAAGACCACGCGAATACCATGAAGTCAATGCTTCCTCTTCATCTGCCTCCTCTTCTCTCATATGCCCCTCATGAGCTCCGCATGCTTACGTTTTCTCTCCTCAGACCACGCAACACCCTTTTTGGAGCGCTTCTTGCCCGCAAGAACTGTTATTCTCTTTCTGTACTCATCTCTGTCTAAACAATCTTGGTCTCTTAGCCCCACTTGGTCCATATCATCCTTAATCTGTTTAAAATACCCGTTTACATTCTTATGACTGTGGATGCGCTGGAAGATTTTATGGTTAAGTCTTTCAGGATTCATCCTTATTATATGGCCATAGAACCTCAGCCTTCCCACTCTAACGTCAGTTTCTAGATCCGTTGTTTCTTTATATATTTCCTCATTTGACCTCAACCTGTATCCTTCAGGTGTTCTCCTAGACCCGTAGATTCTTCTGAGAATTCTTCTTTCTATTTTCAGAAGGCTTTCTAGGCTGGGAAGACAAGAAGTCTTACATTTATTTTAGATAAATATAGAAATCAAATAAAAAAAAAAAAAAGTTGCAATAGTTTATATTATTTTATTTTATTATATCCTTACGCCACCTTAACATAGTGTATTAATGAAATTAAAAGTTTGGAATTTAGTAGTCATTATCAATAGTTATTTTATTTGATCAATTTTTAAAAAATAATTAAAAATCCCACCATAAAGAATGAAATTATTGCTAAAATTCAGATATATTCTAATTTAAGCACCTTTTATTTAATTATAAAGGATAATAATAATGCTTGGCAACTTTTTTAATGTAAAAAAATATTTTTAGCATTTCAAGTTTCATGAGCCATTGTGATTTTCAAAAGAACTTTTTTTTGCCAATTGTGGATAATCTGTTGGAATACTTTTTGGAAGCTCAGAATAAGTAAGTTGGCTTTTATTATTTGTATTCAGAGTAAATATAACTATGAATATTTCTGTTCAGCACTTCATGTTTTTTAGAAAATCTCAAAGTTCCGTCGAACTGGAAATTTGGGATCTTATGTGTGAAGTATTCATTCTTTGGCTAAAAAGATTGCCGCTTCCTCAGGAATCATCCGCAATCGATGTGGAACTACTGTGCTCATTACTATTGGTTCCATTACTTTCTAAGCAAGTACGTCAGTAATTATTTATAATATTGAAACACATTGTAAACAATAATATAATAATTATGTCATTTCAGTGGTCAGTGCCTGTTCAAAAGACATGGAATTCTGTTTTAGAATATACTCAAATAATTGTGCCATCTAACAATTATTTATCACAATTTATTGATAAATTCTATAAAGAATTGAGTGAATCTCATATCAGTGCTGAATTCTCTGTGGAATTTTGTACTTTTTTAACAAACAAAGACAAGTCAGGTAAAATTTTAAATATAGTTTTCATTGAAAAAGAAAATATATTTTTAAAAAATTTCATTCAACTCTTTTTTTTCACAGTGTTTAAATCGTTGATGCCCACCTTCAATTTTATTTCTAAAAGTTTACCCAGCAAAGATCCTAAACCTCTGATGGACCTACTGGTTTTAATAGAAAACTCAATTAAGTATGTTCCGAAGCAAGAATTAATTAAGTTATTGACAGAGTTAATGAGTAACAGTAATTCATATGGACAGCCATATGATCTCCGAATTAAAACAAAGGTAAATAACTAAGTTCATTTTGTTCTTCGATTTAAGCATTTATTTTTTTTTTATGATATTTACAGATTTCTTTTGTAGTTTTAAACTTTTACGTCATAGTTTTTATATATTAAGAAGAACCAGAATATAAATCTTTAACTTTTAATTGGGCCATACCAGAAATCTTTATGAAATGAAAACTTCTTCAGAGAGGCTTTGCACTTTTTTTGTGGGTAGTTAATGAGACTGAGCCGTTACGCTTGGATATGTAACGCTCATTCGGGTTGTCGTCGGCTTCAATAAAAAAATTGAAGTTATTTTGTATTTGGATTAAAAAATTCTCTGAAACTAAAAATTAGACCTGCTTACTGTAAGCTAGAGAAATGTTCAACATTTCATCCTCTTTGTAATGAGCTATTATTCAAAGTTGTATCGTAACGTGACGTCGTGTTAGAGAAGCAAAAAAGAAAAAAAGATTGTGTCAAAAACCAAATAATAATGACTGGACATTTGTACTAAAATACCTCAAAATTTATGTGCCTTAGAGAATTCAGAAACCTATTTGCAGAAATCAATATAGATATTTTTTTTAAATAGCCATAAAAATAAGAAATTGTGTATTTGTATTCGAATTTTTGTTATATATTTAGCACATAGATTTCAATCACAAGTATTCATCACATATCTTAGTTATTATAAACCTATTGTATCATTTTTAGAGAATAATTCAAATGACATCAGTCCGAACAAATTTTACTACAGTAATTTATACACAACTATAATTGTATGTATTGTAATTGTTATTACTTTGTGGTTATAAAATAAAGAAAATTTATATTTCACATTATTAATCTCTCCTTATTGATGTTTTCTATTGTGTGGTGCACTGGCGGATCTATGGGAGAGCTTTCGGGATGAAGCCTTCCCCTCCCCCAAAAAAATGGGAAAATATAACCATGTTTTATGAAAAAAATATCTCTATAAATATTAAGTTTCGTCTAATTGCATTTAATAGGACTCAATTCACCTAAACACCATTTTATATAGATATTTAGTTTCTTTCTGTCTTCCGAAGTGATTATCGTAATATATACAATACAAAAAAGAATCCTTTGGGCTGAAGTTCCCCCCCTCAAAATTAAATTCTGGATCTGTTGGTGATGTGGTCTAAAGTATACAAGTACAAACATTTTTTTTTTTTTCCTATGCCTTTTATTTTTGTAAAATCAGCTATCCCTGAAAGAGTTTTATCTAAAATCACTTTCTGGTTAAATTAAGATTTTAATGTTTTAACAGATAATTTAATAGCGGTTCATTTGCATATTGGTCATAAAAAAATTAATCAAAAATTTGATCAGCAAATTTATTTGTGTTTCGAGAGAACTCTGTCCTCCTCAGTAATTAAAACAGACAGAGTTTCCTCAAAACGTACGAATAAATTTTGCAATCAAGTACTAATTTTTAATTAATTTATTCATGACCAATAGGCAAATATACCATTATAAAAAGAACAAAGGTCAAACAAGCATAATAAAGATAATTTAATATTTGTAGGTTAGTTAAAGTATTTCCAAGGATAGGTAAAGGAACTAAATCAATTTAAGGGCATTATATTTTCATAATTTATTTTGAATTGAAAAATAGGTGATATATGAATTTGAAACTCATTTAATCCTTTGGACTATTTTTATTTATGAAATTTTATCTTATCAATAAATCATATGTTAATTTGTTTCTATTACCACTAACTATGATTAATATTTTAATGAAGGTTAGTTTTTATTTAATAGGATATTTCTTTTTTAGATTACTAAACTTCAAAGGAAATTATTTACATTAAAAGATCCAAATGAAAGTAGTAGTAAGGAGCAGGATGGTCAGCAATCTAAGAGTCAAGAAAAGGAACAACAGAATGGTCAGAAAACCCGCTCTCCCTTAATGGCCCATAGCAATTTTCTGCATAGGTAGTTCTCAGCTATTTTTTATATAATAGGGCATTACTTATTTAATATAGACCAAAGAAATAATTTAAATTGAGTTTAAACAATTTATAAAACAAAACTGGTATTCATTTATTTTCCTTATGGCTAAACCTGAATCAGTTCTCTTTAACAAACTCTTAAAATGTTTAAAATGAATACTATATTTGCATTTTTATTGGTGGATTTTTTTTTCTAATGTTTCCTTCCATGAAATGGAGGGTGGAACTATATCGGATTCGATCTAGAAAAATTACAACCGTACATGGAGATCATTAGTTACTTTGTAGTTTATTTTTGTTCCTACTTACGTGGTGAGATACATTTATATTGTTAATAAATGATTACTTATTTCATCTATTATCCCTCATTTTGAGGAGATAAAATTGTAATAAAAAATATTTGTTACATACATACGTTCTAATCATAATGGTGTGTTAACACTGAAAGTTAATGAATACGAAGGTTGCTTATAATCGAAGCAGAAGTACAGCTGATGTAAATGGTGATTAAAAATATTTTTCTCTGTTCAGACTTCTTGGCTTCAGTGAAGTTTATGTGTATTTTATTATTATAATTATTAAACATTGTGAAGAAGCTCTACAAGTTGTATAAGATTTAGTCGACAGACTTTTTTATTGAGTTAAGAGAATTAACTTTTTGGGATTATTCTTTTATTAGTTTAATAATTTCTCAAGTTTTTTTCCATACCTTATACATGTCAGATTTAGAATTACAGAAATACCATCATTATGTTATAGACATATTACTTTTATGTATTTATATTCATCTATGTTTGCTCTTTGATTTTGAAAAAAAGAAAGAAATGTTTGATCAATTTCATTAATATTATACAATCTTATTTTAAAAATAATTATTATGATTTTTCATTGCTATATTTTATTTTTTCTAGGCTTGCCAAAGCCGAGGAGAAAAAAGTAAAAAAGAGAGCCAGCATGTCTTCCATTTTCGGAGACATCCATCAAAATGAAGAAGTAGAGACTTCCAGTCCTGAAAGAAGTGGTGAGCATAAATCTCCAAAGCTGTTAACACCAAAGCCATCTCCTCTCAATCATGCACCAATTGATGGGAAAGATAGCAAAAATGATGTAAATAAACCAGAAGTAAAAGAAGTTGAAGAAAAGAAGTTACCTATTAAACAGACGCCTGTTACTGACAAAGATACTAAAAATGATCCTAATAAAGAAGAAGTTAAAGTAAAAGAAAGTGAAGAAAAAAAGTTACCATTAAATGGCAGAAGCAGCCCTGCCATCCCTGCGGTGGTGACTGTTGTTACCACTCCGAATAGGAAAAGACCAATTAAGCAGCCTGAAATAGTGCTTTCTCAAGAGTCAAAGAAATCAATTCCTAAACCAACTCCTCCGCCTCCATCATATTTCGATGATGAAGCAATGGTATGAAAATTTTATAATTTTACAGTTTATAATTTTATAGATTTTATTCTTATGTTTTCATATTTTATCTGAAACATATAATATATTTCGAAGTGCTGTTCTTAATATCGCAAAAGTGGGAGAGTACTATTATTAACAATCATGTTCATACCAATGACAGGGATGCATTTACTACAGAATGTTTAAGTTAGGTTATACTTCTTAAGGAGAGTTTCATTGGACTTATTAGTGGTTATTAAAATTATTACATCTTTAATAAGAATAATTTCTCAAAAGATGAACAAATCCCTTAAGGGTCCTTTTCTTACTGAGTGTCCTATCAGTAATAATGGAACCCTTTTCAGTTTATCATAAATTACTTCACCTCATACAGATCGATATCACTAGGACTCCTGTGTGGTCAGGCCCTAACTTCAACTGGAAAAGATCTATTAGGGGTCTCTCCTGAGAGAGGGTAAGTCCAACAGTACTGATCTAATTAAAGCAATAATTTTAATAACCACTAATAATGCCAATAAATAGGATTGTCATTGAATTGCAGAAACATGATAAACATCTACTTTTAATACCTAATGATTCTCGGAATTACATCTACAGTGTGATAAAGGTGACCTTGTGCGCAATACTCTCGTATTGGAGTAAAACTTTGCATCAAGTGTCCTTTATTTATATTTTAAATACTTAGTTTTGGAGCTTTTTATTAGAAGATTGATTAATCTTTGTCAATAACGTATGATAGGGAAAGTACAGTAATAAGCTCAATAATTTTTCTGAACTGCTGGACCCAAATTAATGATTTTTTTTTTTTTATGGTGACAGGTATTTTAAAAGATTAAAGGAAAATAGTTTACATAAAAATTTAGAAAGATAATGTTCTTATTGAACTTTTTTTTACAGAAAATATTAGTTTAACCAAGATTGAATATCTTGTTAGAACGAAAAATAAAGAAATTTAACAATGAAAAATTGCGAGGTAGTTGAAAAAACATGTACAACCTATATTTATACATTCAAATTGAATGGGTCTTTCACGATTTTTCTGATATAAACATTGATTTTGTTGCTGAAATCAATTTAATCATGATTGTACATTGCTTTTTTTAGTCATTATAGACAGAATAATGGTGCTCTACCATTTCAATTGATAACTCTTCTAAATTTTATAATGTGTTTGAATTTACACCCAATGGCTGCAATTATATTTTATAATTAAAAATAATTTTTATTGCTACTGAGTTATTTTAATGGTTTTTTTACTGTTTTTATTTCTAGGCCTCAATAATATCCTTCTATTTTACTTTACTTTTAATATCTTCCACCATTATCCTTTGTGTTGTTTATAGTTCACTTTTGTTACTTAGTTGTTACTTTACGGTAACAACTAAATTATTTCAGCCGGAAATGCTAAAACTTCCAGTTATAGCTTTTTATCCTATATACTTTATTATCCGAAATATGTTAATGCCATTTCTTCAATTTAGATGACATTTTCTTGACTTTAAATATTTATACAAAATCACTGAAAGCCCATTCAACTAGCAATAGCCATTTCATGATTGTTTCAAGTCATCTGCCATCTAATAACAAGCGGCAGTACTTGGTTTCATCAGTTTTATATGTAATAATTTATTACTTTATGATTTAGGATTATGTAATTGTTCCTCCAAAACCAAAAAGTACACCACTAACAGAGCATCAGAAGGAAATGATGTCAAAGAGGAGATCTGATATTCCTGCTTTATACCAAGATTTGTCTCAAGATACCCAATCAATGAATAGGCAAGTTTGATTTGTAGTAGTTAACTATTTTGAATTTTTTTTATCATAAATTAATATAATAAATCCTTGCTTTTGGTTTAGTATGGTAAAAATAATAACCAATTGATACTAAAGCATGGAGGAAAAGAGATATCTAATTATACTTTCTGGATTAGTTCTGAACACGCCAGGAAAATGCACTTCTCTTAAAATTTTGAAAATTATACTAAAAATTTTACTCTCCTAAAGCTCATCTCTAACTTTCTAAATATAATTCTTATTTTATTCATAAATTCTTAATCCTCAAATCAAGTGAGATAGATGTAGAATGAAAAATCCAATATACACAGTCTTGAGATCTTATCACTATAAAAAAATCTGGTGTGTCCACTCACACGTCTTTCCTACCTATTTCAAAAAAGTTTTTATATCTTTACGTATGTCCATAAAGAAACAAAAAAAATTTAATTAGATTTATTTTCCTGAAAATTGATCAAAGAAAACATTTGAGTACGATTTATTTGATAAACTAAAGCAATGTAAACCGGCTTAAGGTAGATAGGTAGAAGTGTCAAAATTTCAATACCCTCTAATATTGCTGATCAAAAACTTTTTGCCATAGCCTAATTTTGTCAAACAATAATTTCTGTTAAAAGTAGTGAAGCTTGTGTGGTGCGGGCAACAGATTTCCTTACTTTCATTTAGTTATCTTTTTCTCTCATTCATCCCTTTCTGACACCAGGATATATACACGTAATCTTATGTTGGAAATTGAATAGCTGTATCATTGTTAATACTGGTTCGATTTCAATGATTTTTTTTTGTTTTGTTGGTAATTTAATTACTTTTCAAGTTTTATTATAAATTTTACCATAAAATGTATGCTTAGCGAGTTAGGCCCAAAAACATTTTTTTTTTCTTGATTTTTTTCGGGAATTCAGTTATGTACAAAAATTGAAAGGACAATTATTAGAACATTATAAGGAAGTTTCATCAAAATTGTTAGAGCTATTTTCGTGTTACAGTCTATAGCTATAGAAAAACATGTTTTTCATTTATTGCGCATGGAGCATCCAATTTGTGTCACAGGCATCAGTAGTCAAAACTCTACAAAATAAAAAAAGAAGCAACAAAATTCGTTGACTAGTTCCCTGAGAAAATCTTGACACAGACTGACAGACCAATGGTTAAATATGTGTTTTTCTGACTCGGTGAGAGGGGGGAGGGGAGGGTACAATTACAATAGGATGAGCAGTTTTGAGCACAACCAGTTAATCTTGATCTATGACATCTTCGTAAAACACTTGAAAAACATTATTTAGTTAGAACAATACATCATTGTCTTGAGCCTCAAATAACAATGGAATGAAAAATCTACAATTTTATATTTTGCACTTGAACTGCTTTTGCTTTGTGGCTGTCGATATGTTAGAGGATTATTGGTTTGAACGAGTGCAATTTGGAGATAGATTTTTTTAAATTATTAGGTTGACAACTAGTCAGGATTCGCAAGTTAAAAAAATTATAAGAAAAGAAAACATAACCAGACCGAAAATCCTGATTATTTATTATCGTTGTTTTAATTAGTTTTGTTTATTTTTGTTTTACTATTAATCATTTTTCAAAATAAAAAACTTAATTAAAAGAAAACAAATATTTTTGGTGGATTTATAATGCAACCATATTTAAATTTCTACTATTTTTTAAACATATTTATTATTATTATCATATTATATTAAAATATTTAAAAATGTTATGTTTAACACAAGGTGCTGTATAATCTAGATCCTGAAAATCAAAGTTTTATGTACAATTTCGTGATTAAGAATTCAATAAAAAAACTTTGTAAATGGGTATTTAAAGATTGTAAACAAGACTTACATAAGTTGTGCACCTGACACTTTTTTCATTTTACCAGAACCATTTAGATGCATTTATATGTGCCTGTGGTCGATAATGTGGTTGTTTCTTTAATAATAATTTTAATTTTCTATGGTGATGGACAGTTGGTTCTAGAATTTCTCATATATCTGCTGCTTTTCTACGATGTTTGAGGATTAAAAAAAAAAAGTGAGAAAATAATTTAGAATTAGACTTCAGTTGAAGTCTTAGACCAGCCAAAATTAAATCAGAATTCACTGAAGGTGAATACATATGAAAAGATATGGTGCGGTGCATTCAGCACACAACTTTCACTTACTTTAGAGCAGATAGGTATTTTCTTATATAGAGAAGACAAAATGAAAACTACAGTATTACTTTATTTAAAACAATTAATTACCATTTTTACTGCCCATCATATCTGTTAAATTTATACGTTTCCATCACTTTCCATTTCATTTTACAACTATTTATAGTACCAAACAATAATAATGATTGTGAGGAAAAATTCCTAGTTTTATCGGAACAATTTATCACGAAAATCATCAAAAGAATAACTTAACATTAGTATATATTGTATATTAGTAGATTATCAACATTTTGCATGAAAATCTTTTTAGAAAGTTATGAATAAGTGATTTATAAAGTATGAAATCAACTGTAAGAAAGTCCTGTTCAGAGAGGTATCTGGTATCTGTATAGAGAGGGAATCGGAAAAGGTCAGGTGCTCTCGGCTGTTTCCTTATAGCTTCCAATCCTTATTCGTCTATTTGTTACCAATCAATTTTCTTCATTAATTATATTTAACCATTTTTTATATCAGTTTTCAATGTGAAATGGTTAGTTATTTCAGATAAAATAAAGGTACTTTAGAGAGAGAAATTTTAAAAATTTGGCATTTAAACCCTTTTAGAGAACATCATTGAGAATAAGACTTTTATTATGTCAAAAACCACTTAATTTTACATTATGATAATGAATTTAATCAAAATCATTAGAGACTTTTTTGAGAAAATTGTAATAATGTGTATAATCGATGGTATAAAGTGGCACTTCTTGTTAGCCGATTTTGTCGAAAAAGTTGCTGTCACATCGCAGGCATATACAATCCTTAAACTTTTTGTTTTTGAGCTAGGCTATTCACATACATACCCACTCACATACCATTTTGCATGAATTGGTTAGTAATTTGGATTCAGGAGACCTCTAAACATGTATTTCTGTTGAAAACTCATATTCGAAAATGTATATATTATATATATTACATATATAGTTAAGTGAAAGTAAACATTTAAAAAAACAAACAATCAATTTAATACAAATAAAAAAGTACTAGTAACTATATACTGGTGAGAACAATACATTAGATAGCAATTCTCTCTAATGTATCCAATGCATAAGCAAGGTACTTTTTGTCTAAGCGGCCGTTTTGAAACCTCACTTCTTATCTATGTTATCTAACATCATGTCACATAACCTCCCTCTTCTTAACCCGCCAAACTTTTGAGTTATTGCATTGTTTAGTTTTCAGTTATTCCCATATTACGTTCACTTATTAAATTGTTTACTTTTGGCCCGTTTGTGTTTATTTTACTTTTTTTTTTAGTTTGTGACCCCTTGGTGTTTATTTTTCATTTTTTTTATTTTTCGTTTATTTTCGTCATATTATGGATCTTCTTAGAATATGGGATTTACCGTCTTCAGAAGAACAGGCAATTCAGTATTTTCAAAATGTTGGGGTACTTGCTGGCTTATCATTGGTGGAGTTTGCCGAGAAACAGATGAATGTTTTATCGTCAAAATAATTGACAGAAAGACAACAACATTATTACAAGCCATTAAAGAAAATATAGAAGAGGGAACAACCATTTATTCGGACTGTTGGAAAGGATACAACACCCGACAACTGAACGAAGCAAACTATGACCATTTCCAAGTGAATCACCGGTATAATTTTGTCGACCCATCAACTGGGGTTCATACTCAACACATAGAACGATTGTGGGGCTCAGCGAAGTGGAGAAATAAAGTACATAGAGGAACTGCCAGACAACACCTCGATTCATATTTGTGCAAATTTTTGTGGCAGCGGGTTCACAGAGAAGAGAACCCGTTCCTCGCTATTTTAAGTAGCATAAAACAATTTTGCCTTCCAAAATAAATAAGACAAAAGGAAGTGAATAATTAACTTAAAATAATTTGTATATACGTTGTTTATAGTGTTGATATTTTTTCTTTTCTAAGTAAATATGTTCTTTTAAATTTGTTTTTTTATTATTTCATTAATATATTTGTCGTCAAATAAAAGTATTTTTGTTGTTATTACATTTGTTTTTGTATCTGTTTACACTTTCAATAATACGAATTTAATACAATAATATGAAGATGTGAAGTAGGAGAAGGCTTATCACTGCGTTATGGGAGCTATCAGTGTTCAGGTTATAAACATTGGCAGATAGCAGTCAGTAGCGGCCACTTAGACAAAAAGTACCATAAGCAACTTAAGTGAAACATGTTTATTATACAATATAATATTAGCAAGTTAGACTGTTGAACACAGACAATTACTGAAGCTTCATATTGTACCGTGGCTGTTAAAATAACGATTTACTCAATGAGTGAATAACTTGTCCTACCGGAGCTACCCCTCGACTTATACTTGTCCATTATTACTCACTCAATACCTATTTGTTTTGGTGCCGGTAGTTTCTATAGCTGGCCTTCATATATTCATCTAAATCTTCTAAATAAAACTTATCATCATTCCTTTTTAAGACGTTTCTAGATTTATTTATACGCCTTTTAATTAAAATTTTGAAAGTTAACATTAAAATCGATACTTTTAAAAAAAACTATTAAGACATTTGATTTAGTCTAAACCACGAATAAATAAACATTTGTTTGAATGATTATGTATAATATTAATTTTTTTTTTAATCTGTTCTTCATAATTGCAAAGTAAATAAGGTATTTATAATTAAAATCAATTGAATTCAACTTTATATAGTGATGATGAAATAGGCCATCTTGTTGTTGGCAGCGCTGCTCTGTTGGAACAAACAGCTTGATATACAAACAGCCATTATTTCTGCTGAGTAATCAAAAGATAACATAAGTTTA
This sequence comes from Nezara viridula, assembly GCA_928085145.1. Taxonomy (NCBI): domain Eukaryota; kingdom Metazoa; phylum Arthropoda; class Insecta; order Hemiptera; family Pentatomidae; genus Nezara; species Nezara viridula. Next base: position 145,620,150 of record OV725080.1, on the reverse strand, counting down.
GCTGTGAAGAAATCACTCACATATATAAGCTAATTATATTTATTTAGAATAATACGCAGGAGGTAGGGAATCAGTCTTAAGCTCTTGAAGTGTTTAACCAGTTTTTAACTCTTGACTTACAAAATGGAAGGCAAATGTGTTGACATTTCAGTGTATGATTTCTGTGAAGAGCCAGAGAAATCTGTGCAAACCAAATAGTAAGTAATGAAAAATATTTTGTTCTCGTTCCTACTGTGATGTTGAAAATATTGATATATCTTTCCTCAAGAATGTCTTATGGAATAATCTTGTTTCACCATTCAGGGATTACTTATCAGTAACTTCTCAAATATTCATTTATCTATCTGTTGTCCCAATCGTCTGAAAGCGTATTGTGATTAATTCATCTAATGTTTTTTGACTAGATTGTACGTTTCAGAATCTAATAAAATGTTTGATACAATGTGCATCTTTTTCTAGTTGCCAATTTTTTATTTTTCACTTGTCTAGAACTTTAGAATTTTGTTTTGCTCCAATTTTTTTTTCATGTTTTCAATTGGGTATTTACATAAATTTTTAATTTTAATTGATTAGGTTATAACAATATAACTTTTATAAATGCATGTTTATAAAGTTAGGGCTAAGGATGTTAAATAGCATTGTGTATGCTAGTAGTCTATATCACGCCACACCTCCAGTATCCACCAAACCTTCCAGATGGACTGTTATTCCATTTTATTTATTTAAAATACTTATTAATGTTCTAGGGAACATCTTACTCATTCTGTATTTCATTATAGATGTACATCTTTATTTTTTATTAAATTCTACAATATTTTTTTAAAGACCTACTAGCCTGAGCTAATCACACTTTATCTTGTTACCAGAGTAAAGAGAGATTCGATATTAACATGGCATCCTGTGAAATTTGAATACTTATTTTATTTTAACTTATATTACTTTAACACTGGAATGTATTGGGTATTTTTATAATGGCGGGTAGCGTCCGACTCCAATCTGCCAATGTTTATAAAATTAACACTAATAACTCTGATAATATCTTTGTATTCATATTTATTGTATTATATTCATATTATTATATCTTTGTATTTATTATTGAAATTGTGAACAAAAACAAATGTAATAATCCCGTCAAACTTCATTTGATGACCTTCATCACGATATCTCACCTTTGCAAATATCCGGGCATCATGAAAATATTTAATAGCCTCTTCTTCTGAAGACGTCAATTCCCACAATGTGACAACATCCATAATTAATTAAGACTAACTCGGAGCTTACACAAGGAACAAAAAATAAACAAGGGAATAACTTTGGTTAGAGGAGATAAGGGAGGTTTTGTGAAATAAGATTAGATAACATGGGAGGTTTTGATGCTATCCTCTATTATATAAGTACCTTGTATTGTAGGTCTACTTTATGTGATTCTTTTTTCATGCAATTGTCTAATTCAAGTAAAAATTTTAACAGAAATACTTTTATTGTTTTACATTGTCTAATGTAAGCGTTGTTCGATTTGTTTGTTTATATAATAAACCAATTGCTTCAATATTGTTATCTACACTGATATCACTGAAGACGACAGCATCTGTATTCTGTTCTTAGTGCTAAACCTTAGTTATGGATTATTTGAAATGGGTAAGTATAGGTCCTTCAGGCGATTAGTTTCACAACTGACTCAATCCATTTTTAAAAATTTTACTGGAGACTCAACAACAGAACAAAAACATTTGATTGTGTCCAATTAAACTAATGTATTCCATGAGTTTGAACTCATTCTTATTATAGATTGAGACACTTTTAATACAGCTTCGCTAGGTTATGTAGCATGTTGAAAACTTGTAAAAATAAAATAAAAATATTTTATGAAATAAGTGGATTTGTTTGGCAAGAATTGCTTCTCAAAGTAGAGCAGTAAGTGAAAGTTGTGTATTGCGCGCACCAGATTTTTCAAATTAGAAATTAGGAAAAACTTCTAACCCATTTTTATTTTATATCTTTAGTTTTAATTTTTTGAAGGTCGAGTACATACCATTTCATAAAGCACATAGAGGCCTAAATCCCTATTAAATTTTCTAGTGGATCAGTGGAGCCGTTCTAAAGCTAAGACGAAGTTTTGTAGTTGTTGACAAAATTTCGAAGGGTCTAAATCTCTATCAATTAATAGACAAAAATGTCCAGGCAAAAATTATGAGCAGAAAATTTTAATTTTTCGATTGCCCTAAAAATTTGTATTTAAGGGTTTTTTGAACTGTGAAAAAAAGATATCAACTTTGTTTCTCCTGGCCCACGAAAGTTTTTTGATTATATGGTAAAATTTTCAAAATATGAAAATTAGCAAATTACTCACACACGAGTTTATTACTACATTTTTGGCATGTTTGAGTTTTATTTTAGAAAGCTCATTTCACATCTGAAGTGTCATTTACAGAGATATGTTTTATTTAATGGGCTTGCGGTACTTGGGTGGACAACTGAATGCGACCCGCAGAACATAGTCAAGGTCGGAATGTGGCCTGCGGACCAATAAGTTTGGGGACCCCTTTAGACCATTGGTGGGAAACCTTTTCATCAGTAGAAGCCACAGTTAGGTTAGGAAGCGCTAATGGAGGCCGCAATAATAGTTTATATTTTACTGTTGCTATTTTCATCAATGAGTAAATATACACCTATATACATATATTCAACTTAATTCTATTGATTTTAAAATTTTTGTAACCTAAATAATTAAATATTAATTCATTCTAACACTAGATTAATAACTGGACAGTTTCAAAGTGTATTCTAATTCAATTTGTTTATCCTACATAAGTGTAAATTTAAAGCCAATTTTTAAAGAATTTAATTTCCATAAAATTTAATGAACAAAAGTTGCATTGTTGAGATATTAGTTGTGAAGTGATATTGATACTATCTCTTAATGGAGACTGTATTACTGATGTGATTAAAGATACTAATTGTCCAGCTTGATTTACTTATACTTTCCACCTCTAACTGAACAATGAATAGATATTTACGCTAGATTTGAGGATTAAGAACCAAGTTATGGAAATCAGGCAGTTAATAAAGCATTAAACTTATATTACTGCTGTGCAGATACCTCTATTAGTGCCTGCTTCCTTTGATCTGCCATGTGCTGTTGTGATAAAATTTATTCTTATTATAATATGTTGTTAAAATTATATTCATTAATTTAATTTATTTGGTTATATTTTTTCAGCCAAAGCATCAAAGAAATCATCACATTGAAAGAAATTAAATTAAATGATACGGCTAAGTCATCAGATGTAATAACTTCCAAAGATGATGAAACTAATAACACCTCTATGAAGACTGATGAAGAAAATAATAAGAAAGAACAAACTGAAAAAGTATCGATTGACAATGGTGTTGTAGATAAAATTGGCGATGATTCTCAAGAAATAATTAATGTCACCCAGCCAACATTTGATTCGGGTGTTAACCTCTCCCTTACCCCAACCAAGCACATAGCTGCACTCCCAACTCAGAAGAATCTTCTCAATAAATTTAATTTACTTGAAAGTGATGAAAACGGAGATGTTAAAAAGATTGATGAAGAAGATGAAGTCGAGAAGGAAAATAAAATAGTTAACATTGAGGAAGCTGCTTTGCAAAAAGTCACTCCTATTAAAAGAAGATCCTTGAGAAAAAGTACAAACAAGTATTTTACTAAAAAAGCTGAAGAAACTTCTAAAACCAAAACAAAAAAAGAAATTTCAGAATCAACAGTTAATTCAGAGTTAATGTCTAAAGGTAAACCAAAAAAGATTTCAGAAACAGTTGCAAAAAATGTGGATAATGCTTCTTCACTGAAATTAAAAAACTCTGATTCACAAGATAGTTTAAAAGAATCAGAAAAGAACGAAAGTTCAGAATCAGAGAGAAAATGTACGGATACAGTTGAGGAATGTTTGTCAAAAAGCTCTCAAGAAATTACAGAAGAAACAAAAACATCTAGTAATCTGTCTGAGACTGAAAAAACTGATATTGAACAAAATGTGATCGAACAAGTTGATAATTCTTCCAATAAGATCGATAATGAACTTTCTGAAATTGCAGTGCCTTTAAACAATACCATTGATGATGATAAATTAGATAATATTTCCAGTAAAAGTGAAACATGTGAAATGATGGTTCCTTCTAAAAATGATGGTACGGATTTGCCTGCACAAGCTGTTTCTGTAATGTCTGCTTCTGAGAGTATTAATCTGAAAGAAATAAATGAATCTTCACTTGAGGAAAATTCTGAAAGTAAAACAAAAAATATTGATGTTAGTAATATTGATAATTCAAAAGAAACAGGCAGTGCTTCTATTAAAATAGATACTTCTCAGGAATCGATGGATATTTCTGAAGAGGAATGTCCAATTTCAAATGAAACAAAAAATATGATATCAGAAGAAGTATTAAAAACCGATGTAAATTCTGAAAGGGGCTGTTCACAAATTAAGTGTGATCCTGAAACTGAAATAAAATTGAATGAATCAGAAAATGTGAGAAGTGATGTTGGCAACGAAGGATCATCAACTGTAGAACAATCTAAGGACAGTTTAAATAATTGTGAAACTTCTAATGTTTTAAGTCCCTCCAATGACAATGATGTGATGATTGTTGATGAATGCAAAACAGACAATATTGAAAATTTGAATATCAGCAATGAAAATAATGTTGATATCGAAATAAAAGTAGAAGAGCCGGAGGATATTGATCATAATTCTAGTGGAGACTCTGTTGCTGCAAGCTGGTCAATGGTTACTCCTGAGAAAAAGAGTAGAAAAAGGAAAGTAACAGAAGTAACCAATGCTGAGAAATTTAGCCCTAAGTTGCTCAGGAGCAAAAGGCTATCTTTGACAAAACTTACTCCTGATAATTGTTCAGAAAAAAACAAAAAGAACGGTTCCGTTTCAAAGGTTGCTATGAAAGGTAATAAGGCAAGTGAAGCTGACACAATTGTAGTTAAGAAAACGGGTGAAGATAAGAGAAAGGTTAAAAGATCATCTTCAATAGAAATAATTAATACTGTTGAAACTAATGCTCAAAATAGTTCCATTAAACCTAATACTCCAGATAATATGGATTCTAAGACTTCATCTCCTGAATCTGAAGTATCCAGTGAGAGGAAGGCTAGTAAAAGGAAGAATCCCGAGCAAGTTGTAACTCCACCATCCAAACCTAAGAGGGCTAAAACTGACTCAGAAGAAGCAAACCAAGATTCATTATCACTTTTGAAGAACAGTACTGTTAAACCTCGAAAGAAAAAAATTATTAAATCTAATATAAAGGCTTCGCCTAATAATCTGGAGCAATGGTTGATTAAATCAGGAAAATCTGTTGTAAAAAAAACTCTACTATCTTCTAATGATCAAAATAATCTTCAGTCTGAATCTAAAATTGTTAACAATAATTCTGAAGTTCAAATTAGTTCTTCTGAACCGAAGAAGATTATTGTCGAAATGTCTCCTGTTCCTAAAGGTATTGATAACTCACCTAAAACTTCTGAAGAAAATGCTACAGAAATGCAACCTATTGACGTAATTACTATAAAAGAAGAGGAGGATCTCATAGAAATTGATGTTGTAACTGTTGACGAGGCAGATCCTGCAAATCTGAGCATCTGTGAAGGTATATGCACCCCAATAGTTGAGCCTGAAGTGTCCAAGTCGGTGGCTATTGATCCTGTCGACGACATAGAAACTATAGAAAGGCAATTTTTAGAAGCAATCAAGAGAAGAGCCAAGGAAGAAGAGGAACAAAATAGTCAGAAAAGTAAGAAAGATAATCTCTCAAAACCCAAACCTAAAAGGCGATCTGAGGATGAAGATGATGATGAGGAAGAATTATTAACTGAAAGTCTGAAATGTGATGAAACTGAACTTGAAAGGACCTCGCTCGAACTCGATAGAAATAGCAATGCTTCTCGAGTAAAACTTGAGTCCATGATATATGCCAAATACAAAACTACTCTTAGGCGACCTCACAGAAGGAAGAGGCTATTGAGAAGAGTTAAAAAATCAGATGACGAGAATGAGCTAGATGAAGAAGTTGAAGAGGAAGAAGAGACGTTTGAAGAGAGAAGGGAGAGGTTGGTAACACCGTTTCGACCTAGTGGCGGGAGGTCAGCTCAGATGGTGAAAATGGTGACTTCCGAAGAAGAAGGCCCTCCTGTCACTCCAGTTAGAAGGAAAAGTATCACACCGCTACAGCTGACCGAGAAGTGAGTTCAGATCCTTTTTTATTATATCATACAGTTACATTGATGTTTTTTTTAAAAAGACACGAGCCAAAAATTATAGGTTCCAATTCATTATGTGCTTTTAAATGAATCAATATCAAAATATGTTTTAAAAAAATTTCAATCTAGATAAACAAATTATTTTGATTACAATTTTTTTATTTTTTAACTTTTCATTTATTACAGTAAAAATGTTTGTGAAGTGTCAATCAAAATTTCCATTTTTAAGACATCTGTAATCTATTTCTAAATATGAGAAGGAGTTGATCGGGGGGTACGGTAAAATAAATGCTAAATTTTATAAAATAGTATTTTTAATTTATCTACATCATTATGAATTCATTACCACGGGGTCAACAACAATATACAAACCTACAGGCATAAAATACTATTTTATAAAATTTAGTATTTATTTGACCACACTCCCCCATCAACTCCTTCTGATATTATATCATGGCCAACCATCTCTACATCATTATTTCTAAATATGTTAAAAATTAGCTATCATCTTTCATAAAATTGAACATTACTTAATTATAAAAAAATAAAAAAGATGTAGAAGCAGGTTTTTAAATTTTCAGAATAATATTATTCAGTTTATAAATTTTAAAATAACATTTGATTCAGCTGGCCCGAGGGAAGGTGTGAGCAGTGGGTGCCGTGTGTGCCAACCCCTCCTGGAAAAAGTCCCTCTCTTAGCATCCTTAAAAGGAAGATATCGCCTGTTCCATCCCCTACTTCTTCACCAAATAATAAGGTATTTTCAAAACATTTGTGAATTTAATTAAATATTTAATGTTTCAATAGGGGGAGGGGATGAATGATTAATAAAATCTCTTAATAACTATTATAAAAAAAAAATATTAATATAAAATTTCTTAATAATAATCAATTAATACACTAGAGAATTGGCAAAAGTAATATTGATTACGTATACAGTGTATATCATTTCTTTAGTTCACTTTTTTATGCATGTTTTTGAATTGTTGATTTTTAAATTTTAATTGTTTGAATAAATATAATTTTTTTTTTTTTTTTATAGGAAAGAATAAATTTAATAAACTTTTGTACATTTGTGTTTAGACAGGGTTTGGTGGAGGATGGTTTTATGACCAAAAAAAGTATAAAGTAAAAATATAATAAAACAATTTTTAATAAATATAATTTTCCACAAGAATTTTTATTTGTTGGGCGCCTGGCTTACCAGCCTTTCATCTCTAAAGAAATAAATCTAGAAATCATAAAGTACTTACCCTTTAATGACCATCATTAAATATTTACTCTACCATGCTAGCTCAGGTGAGAAGGGGTTAGGTTGGATATTTTTATAAAGCAGCAAAAAGGTTACAGATCTATTTACAGAAAGAAATATTTACAGAATTATTACTATGTACAATAAAAAGAAATAAAATACAAGGAAAAAGAGGGAATTCAAACATAATTACTATATACAATTAAAGATAAAAAGGAAGATATTTAAGATAATACAAATAACAACAAAAAGATACTTATTCTATATACAACAGTATGGCATGCCACATCTAAACATCTAGAAAAGATGGTCAAGATACAAGAGATATAAGATGTAAGAGCACATGCACATGCTAAAATATGAATTAGTAATCTGCTCAGGAAACAAAAGAGAGTAGTGTTTGTTTTGTTTCCAGTGCTTTCTTAATCTTGGTTACAGTTTATAGGTGTAATTTCCTTGTTTTGACCTCATTTAAAATTAATTGTAATTAATTTAAGCAGTCTTCATACTTAAAGATTTTATTCCTTTGAAAGTGGCTCAAGTCTAATTCTGCTGGACATAAATGTATCCATTAAAAATATAATGGATTCATTGAAGACGTACTATTTATTTCGTTTAACAGTTTCGCGTCAATAATTATTTTTTGAAATGTTCTGATTGAATTTTTACTTTCGCTTACGCATGTATGTAATATATAGTAAGGAAAAGTATTGCGATCGTGAAAATTTTCGAATCTGAGTTTTCAATGGAAATACACGTTTTGAGATACCCTGAGCCCAAATAACCAAGTTAAATTAGTGAATAATATGATGAATTTTCCCTTTGTGATATCCCAATATTATCATGTCTTTCTCTAAAGTACCTTTAATTTGGTTTATTATAAATAATAACTATTTCTCATTGTTAAATAATAATAATAAATTCACCGTTCACAGTCCAAACCCAGTCCCTTCACATCGGCTTTAATGCAATCTTCCCACCTTCGCTTTGGTCTACCGCTCAGAAGTTTACAATTCGGTACAGCAAATATTAATCTTTAAGGAATTCTCTTGTTACTAAACTCAACAATTTTACAAGTTAATATGATTCGCCGTGATGAAATCATCTCAATTATATTACCCGGATACAGTTCACGCAATTCGGTGTTGTGTAACTGTCTGAACTCTCCGGTTATCTCATTCATCATTCATTTAGGAGTTATGAAAAATGCTATTTATAACTTATGATATAATTTCATATTTGAATAAAGGAGATAAAAAGAAAAATACTTATCCAGGTCGAAAATGAATATTTGGAATTAATAGTCAGAAGGTATACATATAATATATCGTTGGAAAGCAGAGAAAGAAGAAAAAAAAACTAATGTATTAAGTTGTAGAAGGTAACGGAGAGTGGCGAATAAAATATAAATAATAATTTCTATAAACTAACATTATTTAACGTAAATCATGTGTTTTCAAGGAAATGAAATTTTCTTACTAAATGTAAAATTTTAATATTTTTTTTTAAGTTTGCAAAAGTATTTAAAACCCACGGATTTAAGGCAATGACATTGTTTAAGATACTATTTTCTTGTACTAGTGTGAAAGAAAAAGTGAAAAATAAAAATATTTCATGGATACATTTATAACATTAAATATATTTACTGTAGTTTAATAACTCTAGATCTGATATTATATTCAAATAATTAGGTATCTTATCATCTGTTTATTCCAAAAAATCATTATGTAACTTTTTAGAAAATTAAATTAGTATATAATTTGATAAATTTTCCCTTTGCAATATTCCAACAGAATCCATTTACAATTAGTGTGACAACTTTTGATCTATCTATGACAGACAATGCAAATCTCTTAATTCCGTTTTAATAACCTTTGCAAAGGAAAATAACAGTTTAATAACTAATAGTCGTACAATCCATAATCAACGAATCGTACAATCCATAATCAACATACAATATATAATCAGTGATATAGTAAATAGAACTTTCGTTATTTTAATAGTATTTATGATTTTTTAAGTTATAATCTTTTAGTTTTAGCTCAGTTAAAAATGCAATTCAAAAATTTTATAATAACCCAACATGGACAGAAAATAATTTCTATTCAAAGTTGAGTGGCAAGTGAAAGTTGGGTGTTGTGCTCACCAGATTTTTTTCACTTAAAATGGGGACAGCCTGTATTATTTTTACATTATCTGCTGTTTACTTTCTCTTTTTCAATATCACTGTCTTTCTTATCTCTGATTTTGTAATTGATATTGTATTGATATTAAAAAAATTTAATAATTTGAAACAATTCATTTTCTATGAGAAGGAGTTGGTCTGGGGGTGTGGTCAAATAAATACTAAATTTTAAAAAATAGTATTTTTAATTATTATGCTGACGTTTCGACCCACCTTGCAGGTCTTCATCAGGGCGTGGCATGTGGCACTGCAGGAGGCAGTTGATAGACTCAACAACCACTCTTTCATCTGCCTCCTGCAGTGCCACATGCCACGCCCTGATGAAGACCTGCAAAGTGGGTCGAAACGTCAGCATAATAATTAAAAATACTATTTTTTAAAATTTAGTATTTATTTGACCGCACCCCCCGACCAACTCCTCATATCATATCACGGGCAATCATCTCTACATCATCATAATTAATTTTCTACTTATATTATATTGCTGATTTTGTGTATGGTTTAACAATTTGGTATTTGCTTAGGAAAAACAATCACATACATTTGAGCTAAAATAGAAGTTGTGTTAAAAAATGTATATAACATTGAGATTGCACTTACCAAATTATAAAAAAATTAGAGACTGTGATTGTGGCCTGAGCCTACCTTGGCATCATGACCCCTACGGCTGCTATCAAACATCTCTTAGCCCTAATTTATAAACATGCATTCATAAAAGCTAATATTTCTATTCTAAAGTAATATGGTGGAAGGAAAAATGGAAAGATATTTCTTAGATAAAAGTTTTGAAGCTGGAAACTATTCTAAGCTAAAACGTATGAGATACCCAATAGTAAAAGCTGGCCGTTGACATGGTGGGAAATAGCTGAGTCTCCACTATTTTTCTTAAACACTTAATTATCTTCGAATATATACATCAGAAAAATTTGGAACTTTTTAGTTATGTTTATTATTGTGATCTATTTTTTACCTACAAATAAAAATTGGAAATTGGTGCAAGTATTCCATTCTAATTTTAATTTTTAATTTCATATCTACATTTAGACTGTATGGCTTACTGGATTTCTCTCTTTTGTTTAGAAAAAAAGAGTTAGTTTTCTGGATCCTCCAGTATCAAAGGGCTTGCTTTACTCCAAGGGCTCTGATAATATTGGTCAAGTCCAGCACGCTAACATTCCACCTGGTAAGCCAATATTCAAGTCACTTGTTTTATTATTGTGAATATTGATTTATCACATTAGAGTTAAAATAACGTTTAATAGTCATAAGATCTGCCATTTAAAATATTAGTTTTTTCTGAAGGTAAAAAGCCAGTATGGAAAGGTTTTGAAGGTGAAATTGAAGATAAATCGTCTTCAGATACATCGAAAGTGGAAGAATCGGATGAAGGGTTTGTAGCGGTAGAAGCCGAAGATGAACTGACTGCAATACAAGAGTTCTTGAACAGTACTCCTGATGCTCCTTGGAAAGACACTCCATTGGCTGGCGAGATTTCCAAGATTCCAGGGATACTCTCTTGTTCTGACCCAGTTCACAATATTATTTCAAGAATTGCTTCACCTGGAAGGTAAGTAATATCTTCAAAGCCACAGGAAATGGCATCAGTAAATAGTATTTGTTTTACTTATTATAAAATCTTGATCATCTGGGTTTACAATTATTCAATTAATTTTTCTTTACAAAAAAAGAAAATGACATCCACTTGTAAACATCCTATTACATTTAGGTATGCTTAGTCGTGTCATAAATATTGTTACAAATTTATGTAAAATTAAATTTTTCAAATATTTTATTAGAAAATAAAATTTATATCTACAGAGAGTAAAACAAAAAAGAAATTACTCTAAATGTCTCCCTTTTGCCCTTGACACAGGCATTTAATCTCCATGGCCAGTCTTTAATAGCAGCACGCAGCACTTCTTAAGGAAAGCGCTCAACTGCTCATACCACAGATTCTTTGAGGTTTTCCAAGTTAGGCTGTGCTCTGTGGCATGCCATCCTCTCCAGTTCGGACCAAAGCCAATAATCTAGTGGGTTGAGATCAGGGCTTCCTATAGGCCAATCCAAGGCAGAGATGAACCCTGGAATGTTTTTTTGCAGCCACTGCTGAGTTGACCTGGCCTGGTGAGCTGGAGCAGAATCCCGCTGAAAAATCCAATGACTTCCAGCAAAGAGAGTATGATTTAGACGCTGTGTGTACACATGATCATTTTGGCGATTAAATTTGTCTTCAATTGTAAACATTTTCTGTCATTCTTCGAAATGCACCCATCCTAAGGTCACTTTTTATTACGCGAGACATTGATCTGACAAAGATTTCCATTTCCTGAGACATAATTTGTTGTTATTGAATGGGATTTCTTCTGATTTAAGCAGTTAATGCTCTCACTGCATTTGCCATTTTCACAGTGCGGGGATGGTCCGGTTGAGGTGTGTCTCATACAGATAGGGTCCTCATTATTTCTATTTATAGTGCGGTACACGAACATACTGCTGATACCGAAAGGTTTCAAAGTGTTGAAAATCTCTGACCCTGAGGTCTTCTTCCCTCAATTTTACTTTCCAATGCTATGTTGGTTATTCGATTCTCTGGCATTCAAGAGACATGACCAAACCATCTCAAATGATTTCCTCCATCACACTCAATCTGATCTTATGTTTAGATTTTTCCGTTTTGGTCTCCTTGCTCTCTTCTCTCTTGTTCAAGAATCCTTTCTTGATGGCGTTGAAGCACCTTTCTGCAGACTTCACTTTTTCCTTTATTTCTCCGTTGATCCATCCATGTTCATTGATGTGGGCACCGATGTATTTAAAAATTTTCACTTGTTCCCATGGAACTCCACTCAAGTGGACTATTCTGTCTCCTCTTTCTTGTTTTTTGCCAATCCTCATAGTTTTGGTTTTTTCCACATTTATTTGCATATTTATTTTGTTTAATTCTTCCTGAAGAATGCGGAGGTTGAATTGCAGGTTTCATTCATTGCTTCCAAAAACCACCAAATCGTCTACATAAGCGAACAGAGAGAAAAATACAGGCTGTAGATTTCTGTATCCCATTTGATATGTCCTTATCTTTTGTTTTGCTATTTTTATTGCATTGTGTAGCACTAGTGTAAATAGCAGAGGACTGAGACTGCACCCTTGCCTAATACCTTGATTAGTTGTGCACTCTTCTGATATATTATTGCATGTTCTCACAACATTTCTTTAGGTCTTATAGAGACTTAGAATTGCCTTACGAAGGCTTGTTTCGATGCCTTTGTCTTCTAAGGCTTTTGCTATGTCTTGCTTCTTCACTCGGTCAAATGCCTTAGTGAGGTCTACAAAACAAGCATATATCTCTTTGTCCCTTTCTATTAATTTTTCAGAAATTTGTCTTAAAGTAAATATGAGATCCTGGGTACTTCTATTTGGCCTAAATCCATATTGTTCTCCACTCAGAGAGGATTCCACTGTTCTTCGTAGGCATCTCTCTAAAATCTTTGACTATATTTTACTTGAGACACTAAGAAGAGATACCCCGGTGGTTTTTACATTCTCTGTTGTCCCCTTTCTTAAAAATTGGTACTACAACAGATACTTCCTAATCATTTGGAATGTTCTTTGTTTTCCACACGAGGTTTAGAATGTGCTGGAATACTTCTATCCCCTTTTTGGTTCATATATTTGATCGTTTCAGGGGCAATCCTATCTATTCCTGCTGCTCCTGTTTTCAGTGAGACTATAGCATCCACGATTTATTCTTCTTTACTAATAAAATCTTCTTCCAATTCGATCACATTTGATCGTCCAGCTTCATGATTTTTGTCTTCAGTATTTTCGTCCAAAAGTTCCTTGAAGTATTCAGCCCATCTCTGCATGATTCCTTTGTTGCTTGTTAGGATATTTCCTTCCTTATTGTTAATTCGCTTTAGAACAGATTCTTTCTCTTTGCACATGTTTCGAAGCATTCTGTAGAAAAGCTTCTGATTTTCTCGGAAATTGTCTTCCATCTTTCTTCCAAAATCTTCCCACGTTTTCCTTTTGGCTTGTATCACCTTGTTTTTCACTTTTTGTCGTTGAGTTACGTATTTTTTGTAATCATTATGGGAATTTGATTTTAGATATTACTTCCAATACATCTTCTTTCTATTAACTTCCTCTTTGACCTCTTCATTCACCACCATGCGGTTTTCTTTAGTCTTTGTCCGTTATTTATTTTTCCACAAGTTATTTCTGCTGAGTCCATCAGAAGTTTCTTGAAAGCTGACCAAGTTGTTTCGGTTTTGTCCGAGTCCCAGTAGTATATTCCACTAAGAACCCTTTCTTCTATCATGTTCTGATAGGCAGTTGCTATTTCTTCATTTTTCAATTTGTAGGCATTTATCTTTTGTTCTTTTTGATACCTTTTATTTTATTTTCTTAGAAAAACTTTATTCAGACTGATAGCCATCCTTAAGAGCCTGTGATCGCTGCTCCTCTCTTGACCCTGACGTCTATTGCATTTTTGATTTCTTCCCTTGGTATGAGAAAGTAATCTATTATTGATTTTTCATTTCAACCTGGTTCCACTCTTGTATATTGGTGTATTCTTTTATGTGGAAATATGCCGTTTGCGAGACAAGTTCAAGATTCGTTCTCCTGAGTCGTGATGTTCTTCACCATTTTTTCCTAAGGTTCCCTGCCATTTAAGTCTCCCATAATAATAGTGGTTCTATTGCTATGTTCTATTTCTCTTTGCAATGTCTCAAAGAACATGTCTTTTTCTGCAGCGGGTCCATTGTTAATTGGCCTGTAGGCAACAAGCAATATGTAGAGTTTGTTGTCCCATAAGAATTTGATACATAATAATCTGTCATCTATAGATATCCATTCTGTTATGAACCTGGATATGTCTTATAATAATATAACATAATATAGTATATTATAATATAATAACCTGTTAGAGGTAAGGATTGTCTAATTAATACCCAAAGATGTAAACAAAGTTAAACTTTTTTTAACAGTATTTGTGGCAGAACTAGGTACTGAGTGTCCCTTTCCCCCAAAATAGGGAATACAACTTTTATGGGTTTTATAGTAAATTGAATGCTAAAAAAAAAAAAAATTTCTATGATTATACATGGGAAAATGCGGTTTTCGACCTTAAGGTAATTTTAAAAAGATATTTTACAAGGATTAGTTTGCCAAATAAATTTTTAATAAACCTATTAAAAATTCAAACTTCCAAACTAAAACAAAAAAAAAAAAAAAAAAAATACCTGTTTGTCAGCAGTATTAAGTGATACAAGTGATAAACAGATGAATAGGGTAATTTGAAAGTAGGTGGAATTGTAGTATTAAGTCAAAATTAATATTTTGCTTCTTCTCTATTCCCTTGAATCAATAATTTAATTGGTGACATTGGTTCATGAAATAAAAAGTTAGATCTCAAATTGATGATTTTAAGGATTTCTCAAGGATACTTGATTACTATTGAGGTAGCCTCTTTTTGTATTTCTCGATTTTCTAATGTTATTTTAATTTTTTTAAAGTGAGAAAATGTTATCAGAGGAATTGCTAAAGTTGAAAATAAATACTATCGGAGGTTTTTGTTCATTGACAGTTTCGGATATTATGAAACTAAGTATTCGACCAGCAAAAGTATCCACTCTCTACAATGTACTTAAGGTAAGTTTGTAATAATTAAAAAGCTTTTTTTTTTTTTTGCAACTTATTTTGTTCCTTCTCTTTCCACTGCATATGTTTTAGTTATTTGGAATAAATAATAAATAAAATACAAAAAAAGTTTTTAACCTTAATACTGGAAGTTAATTGGTTGATCACTTGTTTTCAGGATTACTTTCAATGCCAACCATCTAGCAGTAAGAAGTCTCCAAAAGGTAATTTATTTACAATACTTATTTGAAAATCAAATTAACCAATACTATTTTGTTTTACTTCTTTCATGTAATTTAAAATTATCTATTTTAATATGATGAAAAATCCTGTTTAATTTTGAAAAAAATTTAAGTTAAATTATCTCAACATTTTTTGAATACAAATAGACTTATGTCAAACTGAATAGAGCGTTCAGACAAATTAAACCAATTTTCTATTTAACAATTTTAGGAATTTTAATTCAAATATTTATATATTTAAAAATTTAGTTTAACCTTCTTACTAGCATAGTCATTTATCTATTACTTATGAAGCCAACATATTTCTTTATTTTTCTTGGTGTATAAGATGGGAATAAATCTAACATTTTTTCTATTTTCTTGCTTAGTTGCCGATACATGTGTTAGGTACCTCAATTATATGTGGGATCGTTTTCATCAGGATATTGATGTATTCATCTTTTTATTTTTCAATATTTATTTCAAATTACTTAATTTTAATGTGCAAGTGAGAAGTATGAAAGTAAAAATATAAATTATTTCTTCTCTCTCTTTTCGTGTCTTTCAGCATGGAGATCCCTCCGCTAGGTGCATTCACCAATCTGTTGCTAATACCTTCATCTCAGTATTTGTGGTTCCTCTTTTCTGACCTATCCTTGTATGCTTCAATATGGATGGATATATACACACATAAACGCACATGTATGTGTGTGTGTGTATATATATATTTACAAAATTTATTCAATTGACCTTTGAGAATTATGTTAACATATATATATTATAAAAATATAAAATATAAAATAAAAGCTCCCCCCTACATATATATATATTATTTGAAGCATATATGAGTATGCGTGAAATAATTTTTTCTTTTTTTGCCTTATTGGTCTTGCTTCCATACTATCGGTTCAGTCTTCTTCTTGATTCTCTGTCTTCTTTCACTCTACAAAACATTAAAGTTTGTCGACATTCCATTGTTGATTTTAGCTAGTCATAATCTTGCTTAAGTGCATAATTTATTTTATGGTTAAGAATTACTTTATATTTAATTGATTTTTTTTGTGAATGCTTTTATTATTATTATTAAAAATAATAGTGTATTTTAACTGTTTTTGCTTCAAATTTAAGTTTTATTGAAAAAAATTCCATCCCTGCTTACGTAAATAAGTTATTATTGATTTTATTATTAATTAACATATTACTTTCCAGTCAAACTGCCAGAGGACTCGCCAAAATCATTAGAAGATGGTGAAAAAATGGATTTTGTCGAAACTCAGATTGAAATTACTACTTTAGGCATTGAGATGGGTGTACAAGTTGATCCTTCCGAGATATGTAGCGATGACACATTTACTTTCTCCCAGATGAGTCAAAAGACATCTCAAAATACTCAAGATTTAATTTTGACTCCTCCTGTAGTCAGGGAAGTGGAATTGTATTCAGATTCTCAAGAAGATATTAAAATACCGACCCGTGATGAAATTGGATTAATGTTCCAAAGTGATGTGTTTGTAAAAAGGGCTGCACCTTTTGTAACTTTTAATTTCTTAAGTAAACTTTCTGCTGCTGCTGCTGAATACTTCAGATCTAGACCAGATTAATTGAATGTCTTGTGTCCGTATTGCTTTTTATGTAAGGTGTGTATAGTTATATATATATCTATATTTTTATATATTGATGCAAAATGTGTAAATGAATTAATTATGTTTATATAATGAAAAACAAAATCTATACAGTTGGCATTATACTGTGCAGTGCGTTCGTGTGTATTATAGACTTTTATGTGGAACCCGTTATTTTATTTATCTTTTTTTTATTGTATAGTTTTTAATTAAACTTTTTATTACCATTTGATTATTGTTTATACATGTATATTTATTTTAGAAAGTAAAATGTTCTGTAATTTATCTTTTTGTACATTTTTTTTTTAAAGTATTTATTTTTAGAATATTAAAAAGCATAATAGGTTTAGAAAGATTTTAAAAATAATTGTGAACTAAAACCAGGGACTGAACCAAACAGTTATCTGTTATTTTACCAAAACAAAAAAAAAAAAGAAATAAACAAATTTTTATGATAGTGAAATAAAAATGTTGTTGGAACTGTCTTATTTAGATTATGCAGAAAAAAGTTTTAATAATAATGATCAACTATTCGTTTTTAGCATCTGAATAATTTTTCATCAAGTTTTGTTTGTTTTAATATTGCATCTATTTTAATTTAAAGTGATATTAAAAAAGATATTTCTGCTTAGTGCATTTTGTCAGCGGTCCGTGGAAATGAATCTTGACATTCCCACTCTGGTAAGTAGTTGGTCTTGGAAGTTTTTCCTGCTTTATTGGTATGACTTATTGAAATGAATATTTTTATTATTATTGAATATTTTAACTTAATTTGTTACTTTTTGGGAGCGGGGTAGCTCAGTGGTAGGGCACTGAGCTTCCAATGCAAAGGTCCCGAGTTCGAACCCCGGCCATGGCAGATAATTTATTTATCTGTTTCATTGGCCGTGGAGCGACCTTGGGTTAGGAGTCCCTCCTGGGGCACACCCAGCCTCTATAAAGTGGGTACCCTTAATTAAATAATTGATTAAGGGGGAAAACCTGGCGGTTGAGCGTGATCTCGGTCAAATCACCTCCTTGCACAACCGTAGACCTAGAAACAGTGCTTTCCCTAAATAGTACTGAACCCCAGACCCTTCATGGGTTGTAGTGGTACAGGTTTTTTTTTTTTTTTTTTTTTAATAAATAATAGCTTTATATACGCTATAGAGAATGCAAATAGGAGGATATTTGAAGCTAGAACACTGCAGATGGTGATGCCTGTACATCAATTGATATGCCTCAATAGGGGTTGGCGACCCAGTTGACAATAAAACAATTCCAGGTGTTTGTTTCTAAGAGGTTTCCTTATAACTTTAATTCATTAAACAGCAGTTTGCCATTTCTTTGTTTAAAAACCTTGCACAATTTATTTTTGGAGTGTTTCATTATTTTTATTTAATTCTGATTGTGGCACTGGTTGATCCAGGGAGAGAAATAAAAAATATATAGTCCAGGATGGCAGTCATAAATAGATTAAAATATTTTATTTTAAAATAAAAACTAACATTTTGACCTGCAAAGTCGGGGCGAAACGGATTGAAATAAAATATTTTTTTCACTATTTTAGTCTATTTATGACCTTCCTCCCTCCTGAAATATCTCCTTCCTCGAAAATACACAACGGTCTACTACTATTACTATTAATATCAATCGAAAAAATATGTATTTTTTATTGGTCCATATTTGTTTCCGTTAGTGATCTAAGCTAAATACTTAAACAATCACGATTTGGGTTCTTTAATGTTAGTGAATAAATATGTAGTTCACATTTATGTTCAAAATTCCTCTTAAATTGTCTATTACTAGTACGTTTACCTTATATGATATATGTTCACTCTTGAGCCATTGCTCATCAACTAATAAAATATTCACATGAATCTTTCAATGCAAGCTATGAGTCATCTGTAAAAATACTATTATATATCCAGGCTCTAGCGGTAACTCTTGCATATTTTAGAACCATTTTAACATAAATCTAAGATCTGATGCTGAGTATTAAAGGTAACATTTAAAAAAAGGTGTTTATTTTTAATACGTTATATAAAGGTGTATAAAACTGTCTCATTGGCAACAAAAATTTATTTATAAAAAATACTAAAAAGCAATAAATGGATTGAAGAAAAAAAATTGTTGATTTATAGATATTATTAGTTCTCTTTAGAAACACATAATAAAATTATGTTATTATATTAGCAATAAAACAGAATATTAGTCGAAAATTTCAGAAACAAAACTTTCGGGCTGAAGCCCCCCAAAATGGAAAAATTTTTTTTAAAAATACCTCTTAAAGTATTATTGTTCATGTAATTACATTTAAAAGTACTTAAGGAATAACTTAAACACCATTTCATGTAGGTAGTTAGTTTCTTTCTGTTTTTCCAAAGTAATTATTGTTATTTTTATGAAAAAAAAAGGTTTCGGGCTGAAGCCCCCCCCCCTCAAAATTAAATCCTGGATCCGCTATTGACACAGACTCCAGTCATTGATATCAGTAATAGCTATTCAAATTAAAAAAAGGACCATTTTATTAGTGGCATTATTATATTCATAATAATATAATTTAAGTTGATGCTGCTTATTAATAGAACTAATAAAAATAATAATTGCTTTTTATTTTTTGATATAAGGTTTAAAAGATGTGGGAAAGTAAATACCAATCTATTTTCAGTTAACAATGGTTTTCTCATGTAATCAAAGTGTTAATGATTAATAGGCTTTCTATGTATTTTTTTTAATGAAAATTGTGTGTATTATAATCACAATTGTGATAACTAGGATATCTATGTTTCATCATAGCATATCCATTATGCATGTGTTAGAGAAATAGCTGTTTTTTAATCATAAACTACCAGATTTGGGAATCACAAACAACTAAAGGCATTCAACTATAAATGGGTCATTCTTATATTAGTTGACCATTTAGCATTTCTAAACCTAACAATTGGGGTTAAAAAAACTTTGAAGTAAAATTGATCTCAAATATTACTATAGATGTCCTAGATAACAAACCATTTTTCCTACTTTACAATCAGAGCATTTAAGACAACTTAAAAAGGTATCTATAATTCAATATACCATCATATAACAATAAAATTTCCTATGGTTAAAAATGAATGAATACAGATTATGTCATATCAAAGCATGAAGAACTTTGCGGCCTCGCCATTCTATTCCTTAGAAACAATTAAAAAAAAAAAATTCCATTATTTTTTTTTTCACTTGAAAAACATGTCAATAATGAATGTAAAGCCTGGTGACATCAAATGGTCAAATAATATAAGAATGACCCTAATACACTAAATATGAGTGTTTTAAAAAGGCAATCATCATCATAACCTGTGGCGCTACAACTCCTGTAGAGTCAAGGCCTCCCGCAGCTTGGTCCGCCAGTCTTCTCTATTGGTTGCCGCTGCTCTCCAATTGTGGATTCCCAAGAAGGACCTGGGTCTGCTGCCACTCCATCGGAGAGGTCTTCCCACTTTTCTTGTCCTATAAATCCTTTCATCTAGGACCATTCTAGTTAAATGACCTGCCCATCGAAGCCGGCCTACTTTAATTACCTTTACGATATCTGAGCTCTTGCAGAATATTTTTAGCTCAGCATTCATTCTTATCCTCCAATTCCGTTGATACAAAAACCTTTTTATTTTCTTATCAGTATTTTTCAATGTAAGAAGAATTTTATAGAAACAAAGGAGCATTATTTTGAGGAATCGATAAAATTAGACTATACTCAAATCATATTTTTTTATTAATGTTATCATGAAAAAAATACATTTAATGTTATAAAATCAAACATGTTTTTTTAAAAATAGGAATATACTAAATAAAACAAAACCAATTATGTTGAAATAATATGAATATATTTCTGAGAAAAAAAATTATTTTAAAAACTTAATAATAAAATCATTACAGTTTTATTTATAAAATTTATCATTCAAATGTTACAATAACTTTCATGCTATATACAAACGTATAGTTTTCACAAACGTATTCGATATATTAATATCGAATGAAAAAAAAAAAATGTTCCTCTTCTTATAGAAGTTGATTCTTGTTACATTACTACTTTGAGAACCTACCACCACCACCCCTGAAGCCTCCCCTACCTCCTCTGAATCCGCCCCCTCCACCACCACCGAAGCTTTGCCTACCACCACCGCCCCCTCTTCCTCCGCCGCCGAAGCTTGGTCTTCCACCACCTCCTCGCCCTCCAAATCCACCTCTACCTCTTCCACCACCACCCCCTCGTCCTCCAAATCCACCTCTTCCTCTACCACCTCCTCTTGGTGGAGGTTTCACTCCAGGGGGTAGGGGCAGAAACCTCTTTAATGGGAGCAGTTTGTTAGGGTCAATAAAAAACTGAAAAGAAAAAAAATGATTAGAAGAAAATAATTTATGACAATCTATTTTATTAAGGACTAACAAAGGTAAATCATTTATCTTTGACGTGTTTGATTGATTGTGAAAAATGATATAAATATACAAAACATAGACTTTTTTTTTCAAGAAAAATTCAAAGGATCAAATAAATTAATGAAATAGCTAAAAATTATGAAAAATGGTTTGTTTATTCCAATTATGGTTGCTCATATCCAAAAATTAGCAAGTAATGGTCCGTATTTGTTATTTTATCATTTCACAAAACAAATCACTTCACTTTTGAAGAGAATTCCAAAAGCAATACATCCCATCCTTTTGTAAGTTAAAAAAATACATTCATTACAATCAGACACAAAAAAATATTCTATTGTGATTGTAAAAAAAATATAAAATAATACCTAATACCTACAATAGCACATTTTATCACGCAAAATTAAAAAAAAAAAAAAAAGACAAATATATTTTGTTTAAATTTTTTGCTGATTTCAGTTACAGCTAAAGCCTACAATCATCTCATAAATTTGATGGTTTAATTTATTTCGTAAGGATTTTTATTGTGCCCATATTTACCAAATTTAATGGTTGGATTATTATAGGACAATTATGAAATTGAATACTTAAGTAACTTAAGACTTTTGTTTAAGAACTGGGAGTCAGATTTTTGAAATACAAAATGGAGAAAAAAAATTTACAATCAACAAATTTGCTTAAAATTGTCTGGATATCTGATTTGATTTTACTTTCCAATAATTAAAAAATGTGTTTTTCGGACTCAGTAGGCTCTGAAACGTATAGTTCCGTTGAAAACCGCATGTCGGAAATTTGACCCGATAGCAATACTTTCCTCACCTAGTATAGGTAGGAAAGTAAAAAGGTAGATATAACCTGAAAAAAAAATCTGTACCACTATAACCCAAGGAGGGTTTTGGGGTTAGTCATTTGAAAGGAAGTACTATTCCAAGGCTAATGGTTGTGCAGGGAGGTGATCAGGCAGAGATCACACTTGACAGGTTTCTTCCCTTAATTAATTATTTAATTACGAGGGTCTCTTAGCACCAGCATTGATCCACGGCTGATGTAACAGAATAAATAATTATCTGCTGCCACAGCCGAACTAAAACCCAGAATCTTGAGTACAGGAAGTCGGAGTCGTACTCATAGCCCACTCCCTTCTAATATTGAAAAATCATAATAATTTGCAAATAAACAGGGCAAAACATAAATAAAAGATTAGCTACAATACCTTATCCTTGCCGTTGAAGCTTTTGGCTTTTATGTTTTCTCCAAGCTTAACAGAAACATAATAGTTTCTTATAGGTCCAAAAATTTCATCAATTTTACCAATTTGATTTTTATCTTCTGTAAAGATGGGAGCATTAAAATATGGAACTTCTTCTTCTAAATCGACTTTCACAACGATGTCATTTTGACAGGTATGAAGAAAATGTCCCAAAGAAGTTACCTAAAAAAAAATAATCAATATTATGAATAATACTCAAAGAACATTAAAATGAAACATGATTATTTTTAATTTAAAAGTTTTGATGTTTAAAATCTAAGTCTTTCCTGACTGCTTTCAGGTACTAAATTTTGAGTTGTGTTGATCCTCGATGACGCTTTACAGTTTCTGCTCATTATTGCCAAAAGGTTAAATAATTTTTATTTTTCTGACTAATTGTAATCACAACTTGTACTTCATCAAGTTATTGAAAATAACCTGGTTGAATATAACTTAAAGAGGGTAAATACCAACATAAGCAACAATTTAAAAAAAGAATAAATGTAAATTTCATGTATTTTAATGACTTCAGTAAAAATAGAGAAGTTTAAGAAATGTTTTTAAATCTTTCCATATTATCTGATCTCTGTATACTCTTAAATGTAATCAGTTTTCATTTAACAAACATTATTAAAGAACATTTTGTAAATACTGCCCAAAATATTTAAAATTATATTTTAATACAAGATGTCAACGTACAGAACACACTAGAAAAATGGAATTCTGAGAATTGAAGTGTTCAGGGTATATACAACCTTTATTTGATAGCAATTTATGACTTTTGCAAACTTCCAACAGGTCCTTAGAATTAACTAAAAAAGCCTTCACTACTTTAGACATCCGATTGCTCAAATGAGATAAATAAATTCCCAAGAGATTTTTTACAGTTGAGGTCACGCCTTACCACAGTTCAATCACTTTCTCCTGCTTTCCTATACACTTAGTTATTCTCAGGATCCCATTTATAGGGTCATTATTCCATTATTCAGCCACTCATGAAAATGGAAAACACTTGTAAAATAGTACTGCTAAAATATTAACACATAAAAAACATAAACATACGCTAATTTTAAATACCTCAATTTTAAACATTTAGTTGAATTAATAACTGAATTGAATTTATATCTCTAATAGATGCATAGTGTTCCTTTAAGATGTTGGTATTGGTAATGTAATACACAGAAATCAAAAGACGGACCTATAGGGCTAACTTTAACATTCCTCGACAGGTGAGTTCTTGTGCCCATCCATAATGTTGGAGTGACACTTCACAAGTATTACCTTATTATTAACTAGCTTGAATAAATATTCTCCTCCCCAACAATAATCATTTCGCCACTGTAAGTGCAAAAGGTCGTATGTAACAATTTTCCCATGTATATTCTCTGAGCGCCAAGATTGACTAGTATGCAACTGCCATAAGTAATGTGCTAAATAGGAAAATAGTGGAGAGAAATCAAATATGAAATTATATGTTATGTAAAAACAAAACTCAATCTTTGCATACGATCTTTTGTACTAACAGTAGCGATATATAGTATGAATTTATTACTAATTTTAAACATTGTTCAATTTACATACGGTATCTGGTGGTCCAGTATCTTCAAACCTTCTTCCACCGCCTCTTCCTCCACCTCGTCCGCCACCAAAACCTCGTCCTATAATTAGAAAAACAATTATATTAACATTAAACTTGTGAGAATTTCCTCATTGATTAGAATACAATAATTATAAATACATTGAGAGAATGTACATGGTGATGGCATACATGATACATATGAGGTATAAAATGATAATCTAATTTCATTTTTCAGAGGATCTATATATATATATATATATATGTGACTAGTGATTTCAGTTTTTTTATGTTTGTTATCTACTTCTGTCCACAATTAAAATTCATTTCAATGAAAATATAAATATATTAATTAGTACAAGTTAATAACAACATATTAAGTGTCAATCAAAATTCAAACTGATACAATCAACAATTAGAGAAAAGCCCACATTGGCACATTTAGGGAAGAAAATAAAGGGAGCATTATTTTTTAAACAAAGGAACTACAATACTATCGTTTACCTATGAGTTTAAGATTAAACAAAAAACATTCCTGAACAATAATAATAATAATGTAATATTTTTATGTTGTTAATAAAAACTTACCACCTCTACTATTACCTCTACCCCTGAACATGTTGAAATAACACTAACAACAAACCAGTCGGACTGAACAACTACATAAACTCACAACAATAAGTCAACACAACAACATGGTCGGGTTTTGAATAAAACGTGGTATTGAAACCTCTTCGGAGCTTGGGTAGAGGTACAAATTTGTCTTAGTGGATGTAAATAAAGCATCGTGTAGGAACTGATGACGTAACAAGCTATTTATACTCTTAAATCTCAAATTTAAAATTTCTGTATTTTATGCTTTATTTAAACTGCATACTGTAATTGTGATTTAAATTACCATTAACAAAAATATTTCAAACTAACACTTATCTATTTGGATTTGATGTGTAGATTTTACTGTTCTCTCCTCCTCCAATTTTTTCCTTTAATATTTACCGGTGCCGATATTATTTTAAATTTCAGGTTAGGTGACTTTTTAATTAATTATTTTTTTTACAATCTCTGCGGTTGTCAAAGTTATAGTTTTGTAATGTCAATGCCTCAATATCTTTAACATTCAGGTTGAACGCACCAGTTATGGACAGAGACCCAGTGGTGGATAGGTTGGACTTTAAATGTAAATAATAAGCTTACTTGTTGATTTAAAAATTCAAGTTGTTTCTAGATTGAAAAACAATACAACTGTATGAACGAAGTTCCCCATAGAAAATTTTAAAATGTCAATCATTGTTTTTATACTGCTCTTGAGATCAATGTGTTTCATACATCGCTACTAACAGTTTTGCTTAGAGTAAGTTGAACATTTATATTATGTAATCTTTATCGTTATGATTATAGTTAAATAAATATTTTAGAATTTTTCTGAGGTATGTCCAATACTGGTACTGATCCCCTGTACATTACTAGAACAATTGAATTTCGGGGGATCCATTACTAGTACAAAAAGGTGTTTTTTTTTTAAATGGAGATTATATATATACCTGCATATATCAATATTTCATTACTTTTCTATTTTAAAGTGTCAAATATAAAAAAGAGACCCTAGAAATTATAAATGTCCAATAGAGAAGTTTATAACTATATTAATTACGACGGCCAAAAAAGACTAAATATTCCTTATCTATGTCCATCACTGGTGCGCTAATTAGCCTATCCTAATTAGCCTATGAAATTTACCGATTTGAAACTATTTATTATTTAGATTGATATTTTTTTCTTGGGTCTACGAAGAAATAAAAGTCAATCCTTAGGCCAGCTTCGAACCGGTACCTTGTAACTCCAAAGTTTAGGAATACAATTTAGATTAGCATCCTTCTGTAATCCAGCTTATTCAGGAATTACAGGTGCATTAAGGAGCTAAAGGTGCATTTAGACATTTCATAAACTATGGGTAACACAATTATCTAACTTAACTAACTAATAGCGATATTAGCGCTAAGTTTATCTTTTTTTTTTTTTATTTCTCTTGTTGCCGATAGCAAATGGAAAGCATCAACAACAATTAAGCAAAACGCTAGATAGGAAAGCAAAAATTTAAATATGTTTTTCTTCGTGTTATGTTGATTGTTTAAACGCGCCTTAAAAAATATTGTCAGCCCAAATGGGAAAGTTGTTAATTTATTTCAGGTTTCCAAATATATCTAAAAAAGTTTTAAAAATTATCTCTGCAGGTTTTATTGTTCATATAATTATATATTTTTTTGTTTATTTCAAATACTAGTTTTCAAGGTCAAAATCAATAGGGTTTCAAGAATCATTTAAACATCACCTCATATATAGAAGTATTTAGTTTCTTGTTTTTTCTTTAAGTAACTACATATGTATTTATAAATATATATAAAAAAGATTTTGAGCTGAAGCCCTTTCCAAAGTTAATTTCTAGTACCGCTACTGTATATAGGTATAAATTGTACTGGAAGGCTAAGTCTGACTAGTGGAACTTTTTCGCCAACCTCTGACGGCTACCAAGATATTGCCGCAGTATTAACCAGATCTATCATCAGAATGTTTCTTCTTGGTCTTCCATCTTCTACCACAGCGTAGTGTGATGTAACCTTCAATAGAGATCAGACCCATCTTGTCAAGAAATATGAGAAAACACAAGAAGAGCGCATTCTGCGACTCTTGTTTCAACGTGCTAGGATTCTCAGCCTCTATGTTTATCTTTATTATGAGCAAAATATTTATTAATGTCTTTGTTGAAAAAATAATAATTAAAAGTTAACTTCTCAATGTCAGACAAAGATGAAAATATTTATGCATTTTATGATAAATGACTGGTACTGGTACTGGGTGGAGGAACTAGTCCGGTAAGTGGGCTTGTAGTGGTCCCTTTTGGGAACCCCTGACGGCTACCTTTAAGGTTGCCGCCGCGTACTTGCCAGAGTGGGAATGTCACGATCCATTTCCTGGGGCCGCCGAGAAATGAAAAGAAACCGACTCAGGTGGGAATCGGATCCACAACGTTCAGAACCGGGCACTCTGAGACCCACGCCACAACGTGCTCAGCCATCCCGTCCATAGTCAATAGTCAATACATTTTTAACCATTTCCTCCCTGATGGATTAAGTAACATCATCAACTATTCATGAGAATTCTATGGAATGGACGTCAAAATATTATAGAAATGATCGAATTATAATAAAATATATATATACTTCTTTAAAAACAGGAGAATATCTATCCTCCTTTAAATAATTAAGATTCATGCACTCAGAACGCCATTTGTCTCAGCTATCTATGATCTCTCCACTCAGAGATCTGGTTATCTAGAAGTATTATTATCTGTTGCACTCCCATAGTCACACAGAACGCTATCTAATGCGACCCATGCACTGAGACCGCAGATCGCATCCTATGAATAGAAGCCTTTAAAGGCTCCTATAAACAGAACGCAATGTGTCCCAATTATACGATACCTTTTCTCGGTATCGCTGGGTATTAACGTACTATATGTAACTGCTATAATGCAATAGATAGTAATACAACCATATCGCCATAACGCTACCGATAGTAATATCGTATCGTCGAGACACATCACACTCTGAGTGATAGCAGCCTTTAAAGGAACATTTAGACATTACACAAATTATATGAGAAGGATTGAACAGAAGAATGGTTGGGGTGATCAGTAAAGAAAAAATATATATATTAAAAATAAATAATTATATTTATTTTTATATGAGAAGGAGTTGGTCGGGGTTTGGGAGTTGGTAAAATAAATTCTATATATTAAAATAGTATTTTATTGTTACAATTAAAAATTATTTATTTGTTTGAGTGCTTCGACCACTGGGTTCATTTACACTGAAGTCTCTTTAGTCACTTGAAGTTTTTTTAAATTTTATTATTAATGGCGATAGTTTTTAAAAATTTAATAAGTCGTGAAGTCGTGTCTGGGTCCTGTCTCAATATTTGTTCTGGGTCTGTGGAGAATCTGTAGGAGTCGTGAGCCATACACTCCGTTAGTATGTGAAGCACTGTTAGAATACAACCGCAGTAGGAACATGTTGACGGTTCTTCCTTCTTCATCAGATATTCATGGGTAAGTCGACAATGGCCAATCCTGCGGCGGGTAAGAACTACCTCTTCTCTCCGTGGTAGCGGTAGACTTTTTCTTGGATGTTTAACACTGTTCGATTTTTCTTAATTTATTTTCTCTCATGCCAAACCATTGATGTTGCCACTTCAGCCATTCTTTTTCATTGATCCAAGATATGAGACCGTTGCTATCACTTATTGAAAATGCTTGCCCAATTTTTTATTGTTCGTTTCGTCTGTGTATCTGCATTTTCATTTCCAGGAATTCCACTGTGACCAGGTATCCATAAAAACAATATTCTACAACCAGCGTTTTTCAATGTTTTTAATTGTATTTTTATTTCTGCAATTAGAGGGAGTGTGGTAAAGAGGTCTAGTAGAGATTGTAGGCCAGATTTAGAATCTGAACATGTGACCAAGCAAAGGTAATTTTATGTTAGTTTAATTAAAATTAAAATACTATTTTATTGTAGCAATAAAATACTATTTTAATATATAGTTTTATTAGACCGCACCCCCCCGACCAACTCCTCAAATTATAATCACGGTCAACCATATCTACACCCCTACACAAACTATAGAAAACACAATTATTTAACTTAACTTATAGCGATATTTTTGCTAAATCAAACTATTTATTTTATTTCTCCTAATACCGACAACAGATGGAAAATATCAAAAACAAGAAACAAAAATACTTACGTAGTGAAATAACCATTTATATATTTGTTTGTTTTATAGTTTGTGAAATATCTAAACGCAGCTTTAGGTTCCTACACACAGCCGCTGGTAAATCTTTCGTTCTGAGCCTTTAATTTAAAAGTACGGTCTTTACAAAACGCCCAATTCCTAGACATTTCCTCCTTTCCTTCTCCCATTTTCTCTTTTAGTTCAAATGTAATCCTAAACCGCTTGGGACATCATTGATATTTTACGATGAAATCGAAACTGATCTTTTGATGACACCAATGTTTCCTATTTTTTCTTTAAATTTTCTTGTAATATAATTTTTGTTTACAGTAAATTCACACAAATATCTTATAAAATCTTGTTCAAACTAATTATGTTGAGTAAGGTGTGGCTGAGATATATTTTTTTTTTCGAATAAAAATTATGTTTGTTACTTTAACCTCTATGTCTCAATCTTAAGGAAGTGTACAGTATGGTTATATTTATTATTCACTTGTCAAATTGATACTAATAAGATAAAAAATAACTAAAGTTAGCTTAGTTCTCCAAAATGGATTCGAGTTCATCAGATGAAGATAATATACATACTTCAGAAATTGAAAGTAAAAAGGAAACATTTAATACTGTTTGTGAAGAAAAGGACTTTGAAAGCAATATATGCACTGAAGAGCCAGTTGATGATCATTTGAAGGATTTATCTAGTAACAGTGATCTTACCGTTGTTCTAAATAAGACATTAGAACCTGAAAATAGCCCAAATAATATGAAGTTCCTTTCTTCAGAATTTTTTGACCAATTTATTTGTCAGCCTAGTACTAGCAAGGAAAATCCTGAGATTATTAGGAAAGTGGATGTTGAAATGGACCCAGATCTCAGTGGAAAAGTGAATTGTAATATATCGAGTCCTGATTTAAATGAAAAGAATGAGTTAAAAGGAGATACTGAAATTCCCTTATCTGATTGTAGATTTAGGAAAAACATTGGAAATTCTGAAGAAAAAAAGAGTGACAATAAAGAAACAAATAACAATCCTTTAGGTGGTAATCAATCCTTTCAAAGCTTTGGAAAATTTCCCCCATCTTTTAATTTCGTTCAACCTGAAAAGAAAATTTATAATTCATCTGAGGAATATTTCTCTGATTTAAGACTCTGGTTGCAACAAGCATTTTTTTGGCAAAGTGTGACTGCAGCCTTTCCATATTTTCTTATGTGTCAACAGTTAGGACAGTTATCTAATTCTTCTTTTAATCAGCAAGCACCTCCTGGGTTTAATTTTCCACCACAATTTCAATTTCCTATTTCTCCATTCCAAAGTTCAGGTCAGCAAGCCAATCAACCTGTTAATCCATCTACACAAAGTCAACAGACCACGACTAGGCCACATATTACTGATGGTACATATTTTATTACTTGGATATCAAATTTGTGATATTTTATAATCCAAAGTTAATGAAACGTATTTCTTGGTTTAGCCTTTTTATATTTAACAGTTTAATAATAATTTGAATGATCCAGAATATTTAACTATTTTCTTATTCTTCTACTCATTGTTTAAGGAGTTGAATGCCGCATACCTAGTTTTTGGAAACGTATTGCTGCTGAGTTCATTGATTTCATGATATTATTTTTTGTTAAAATTGCTGTTACCTATGTTGCTATTGATTTTTTTCATTTAGTGTGAGTATTATTTTGACTTTAACTATTACTAAGAAAATACATCATAGCATTGAAAACATTGATCATGTTGTAGTGATCTGGATCAATTAGACATCCTTCAAAAAGATTCAAAGTTGGCTTATAAACAATTTATTCAAATTACTCAAGAGATATTTATCTTAGAGCTGATACATAGACTGGTTGTTTGTGTATTTGAGGTAATTCAGGTTTTTTACTTAGATATTAATTGTTAAAGAATAATATTTACAGTCAAACATTATTGTTGTTAAATAATATTTGATTATGATTTGTATTATTAATTAATTACTTTTAATATAATGGTTATTTGCTTTTATATCCAAAGTTTATATGAGCCGGTCTTCTGTTTTTAGTATAGAATGATTTTTGCAAGTTTAATTTTTTGTTAACATTACTTATTTTTATTTCAGACATTTTGGTTACGAGGAGGACATAACGGACAAATTGGTGGTGCTACTCCAGGTAAGAGTATTATGGGTCTGCGAGTTATCCATTGTGAGTCTTCAGCTTTTATTAGAGAAAGTGAAGGAATTATAGTGGTTAAGCCTGGCACAAATCTTGGTTTGGCTACTGCTTTTTTCAGATCTGTGGCTAAAAACTTTGTTTTAGCTCTTTTGGTTCCAACAAGCTTTGCATTTATATTTTTCCCCCATAACAGGACTGGTTATGATATGATTTGTAGCACAATTGTTGTTGAAGATCCTATTATTCCTCACCGAGTAAATGACTGATTATAAATGATTATCCTTTAGTGTAATTATTTTAGAGATAAAAAATGAGGAATTTCTGTATAGCAATGGTTATTATAATCTGTTACGCCAATTTTTGTTTTCATTATCAGTTATTTTGTGATTCCTTATTCTTGCAGACTGATTTAAATTAAATTATCAATTAATTAATCAAGATAATAATTGAAAAATTCAATTTAAATGTTTAATTTTCATTTTCATCGATGGATGTTGAAATGTATTGCTAAATCACATTGCTTTGCTGATATGTATTTATTATTAAAGGAGGGCAGACTAGTTTGTGAGAATTTTTGAATCATGATGTATTGTTTTACAATTTTAGGCAGTTAGTTTTTTATAGCTTTAAAAATGTCCTTATGTTACCAATTTTAGGAATATTGTTTCTTAATCATCAAAGCAATATTTTGTTGTTTCTGCTTGCTTTTCTATACTTTGATATGTAATATAAAAACTTGATTGAACAAATAAAAATCCATTATTTAATGTATGTTTGTAGTTTTTTATTACTTTTTAATTTGTTTCTTTAATGGTTTTGTGATACATTCACCTCTACACTTTCATATAAATTTATTTTGTATTTATTAAAGAGTATGGTATTGTTCATATGTTGAGTCAAAACTGGACAAACTTGGTTTATTTAAATACAGACATTTTTACCATAATAATTGTTTAATGAAAATTCATACCTAAGACTATCAATCTTTTTGTTAATTGGTGATAATGTATAAAACTATGGTTTTATAAGCTTAGCTAATGTAAAAAACAAAACGAAATTAACAAAAAAAATCATGGCTACTGTTTTTTTTTTTTAATACTTTAGTTGTATGTAAACAATGATAAAAAATCGGGTGCGCGCATCACACAAACTTTCACTTACCACTCTACTTTGAATAGAAAATATTTTCTGGCAATGTTGGGCTATTACATAAATTTCGAAGTGCATTTTTAATAAAGCTAAAGCTTAGAGCTAATAAATAATTAAGATAATTAAAATAACAAAACTTCTATTTACTTTAGCAATGGTTGGCAATAAAAACCTCGTAACTCCGTCTGTTATTGTAAACCAAATAACTCCAGTCTCTGAGCTATATATGCCTAGAAAGATTTCAAAGTACATCTATATATTTAACTTATAAATGATTATAGATTGTATGACTATTAGTTATTGAACTCTTATTTTATATAGTAATGTTTACTAAAATAGAGTTAATATGTTTTCATTGCCTGCCATAGATAGGTCAAAAGTTGTCACACTAATTGTAAGTGGATAATGTTGAAATTTCACACTTAATTTAATGTTCTACAAGATTACTTAATGATTTTTTGGAGTAAATGGATGATATATAACTAATTATTTAAATATAATGTCGGGTATACAGTCATTGAACCACAGTAAATTTATTTAAGGTTATAAACGAATGTTTTACACATCCATTAAACATTTTTATATTTCACTTCTTCTTCACACAAGTACAATGAAATAGTTTTTTAAACAATATCATTGCCTTGATTCAATGCATTTTATATACTTATTTCAAACTTAAAAATAATTTTAAAACTTAACATTTAATTACTAAATTTCATTTAATTTCCTTGAAAACATGTGATTAACGTTAAATAATATTAGTTTCCAGAAATTATTATTTTTATATTTTTTGTAACTTCCTATTACCTTCTACGACTTTCTATATCAGATATTATTTTTTCTAAAATTCTCTGCTTTCCAATGATATATTTTATGTGTATACATTCTGACTATTATTTCCAGAGATTCATTTGCAACCTAAATAAGCATTTTTTCTTTTTTCTCCTATATTCAATTATCAAATTCTCTTGAAAAGTTATGTTTAGCCTTTTTTAATTACTGCAAACAATGGGAGTTAGTTAATTATTTAAAATAAACCAAATTGAAGGTACTTTATAGGAAAAAATTTTGAACATTGGGCATTCAGGCCCTGTTAAGCGACATCAATGGGGATAAGACCTAAATATAATAAAGATTAGTTATTTATACATTAATAAACTGAGTTTAATCAAAATCGTTAGAGCTGTTTTTGAGAAAATTATAAAAATGTGTGAAATCAATGATATTAAGTGGCAATTCTGTTACTCAATTTTGACGAAAATGTTGCTGTAACATCCCAGGTATATAGTTAACTTGAATATGTATTTTCAGTTTAGTACAGATTTTCATTTTTGAGCTAAACTGTTCACATACAGACACACTGACACACGCACAGTCTATTTTCTGGGACTTGGTTTTTTGGACTCAGGAGACTTCAAAAAGTGTATTTCCATTGGAAACTCAGATTCAAAAATTTTCACGTTCGCAATACTTTTTCTTAATATGTATTACATTTATAGGTAAGTGAAAATAAAAATATGAGGTATCGAATGTTGTTTGATTTAGTAGAGGTTAAAAAAAAACAACACCTATTAGCATGTGTGGGCTAGTTTAAGAGGGAAAACGTTACTAGGCAGCCGTAATACATCCACTAAGCTATTCATTTGTTAATTCAATAAACTATATAGTCTGTCATTCATTCATTGATTCAAATAAAAATCAACTGGTGGATTATTGTAGTAGTAGTAGATGTTGTTTTTCCAAACACTCTCAACAATTTAAACATTCCTCGCAGCAATTAGTTTGGATTACTGAGATTGCACTATTACTCGCCTCATGGTAATATATAAGTAATTTTTGTTATATACCTAAAATGAAATGCAATATTAAGTGTTTCATTCAAGATTAGATGTGACAGAAGCTTTAGATTCATAATTAAATTTTATAGGAGGAAAGAAAAATTTAATGTTGTAGAATAGGCTATTGATTAAGTCTGTTTAAGCTGAAAATCGTTCTATCACCTGGTACAACTGTGTATAAAAGCGCATTTAACTCACCATTATTTATTCTTATTATTTACTTATTTATTCTTGTTATATTTTTATAACAAAACATTTATAAAGATATTTTTAATAATTAATCATTCATTATAAATCTTTCTAATGGATATTTTGCAAGCCTGCAGTGCAAGAGCTCGATGACAGAATGTAAACTCTTTAATTACAGAAGACTTTTTTTATCAGTCCAAATTGAGTCAAAACCTCTTGCATACTATCCATAACCTCTACCATTCAAGAAATTTCTAAATAAGTAATAGACACTCTAATTATTTATATTTCATTGTGGGTATTTTTATTTGTATAAGTACCCTTAAATATATATATATATATATATATATATATATATATATATATATATATATATATATATATATATATATATATATATATATATATACAATTTTTAATATTTATATTGGTGTAATCTATACAATTAAATATTAAATAATACCAACAATAGCATTTATGAAAACAGCATATTTATATTAATGTAATATTGTCGGAGTTCGTATTCTATTAAGCTCATGTTGCGTATGGAAGACTGTTATAATCATTCAGGTGAGCTCGGGGACTATCAATTACAACTATTCTCCGTTGCGATTTTTTATTTCTCCTTTAGTTAATTATCAAACTCTTTCATATTTTATATTTAACTATATTTTATATTAGAGATTAATGTGAAATAGTCAATTGTTTCAAATAAAAAAATTAAAGGTATTTTAGAGGAAGCTAATATTGAAAATTAGCCATTTAAACTCTGTTAGAGAACATCAATCAGAATAAAAACTACATTTTATTTAAAACTGCTTAATTTTACACTTATATAATGACTTTAATCAAAATCGTTTGAGCCGTTTCTGAGAAAATTGTAAAAATGTGTTTAGCCTATGATATAAAGTGCCACTTCCGGTCAGTCGATTTTGACAAAAAAGTTACTGTAACATCCCTAGCATATAAAAACCTTAAATAATATAGACTGTTAACTATAGTGTATTTTCCCCATGTATAATATATTTATATAAATTCACACACACAGACCATTTTGCAGGACTTGGTTATTTGGACTCAGGGGACCTC
Organism: Nezara viridula; assembly: GCA_928085145.1. Taxonomy (NCBI): domain Eukaryota; kingdom Metazoa; phylum Arthropoda; class Insecta; order Hemiptera; family Pentatomidae; genus Nezara; species Nezara viridula. The sequence continues at coordinate 145,584,544 of OV725080.1, read as the reverse complement.
AAAACATGTATTTCCATTGAAAACTGAGATTCCAAAATTTTCACGATCACAATACTTTCCTTTACTATATATTTCATATATAGGTAAGTGTAAGTAAAAAGATGGAGAAATGGTTAACTCTGGATACTTATAGTTAGAGAAGTTGGGGATTGCAGTCAGTGAAGTACACAAAACATTATTTATTTTCTTTGTCCCGACGTTTCGGCCTAAGTTTTAGGTCTTCATTAGGGTTGCTTGTTCAAAAGATTTCAGATGAATGATGCATCTTCTGGTAAATGTTTCTAATGTTCTGGTAACTTTAAATACCTGCTATTATAATGAAAAATATTAGGAGCAGAGCCATTTGGAAATTTAGTTACCAATATTGTTAGAAATATTGTATTTTCTTATAAAACTTGATTGGTATATTTTATTGTGTTATCACCTCTAGCCAGAGATTATTCTTCATAAATCAATTGCCTGCATTATAGTTATGGAAATCAACAAAGGAAAAAAATCAACTGGATTGTCACTTATATTGTTTTGAATATGTGTTTGACTTGAATGGTGTGTCAGAAATAACTCATATTAATACAAATCATAATACAAATTTTATTGTTCATTTTTTACATTCACATTTTTATATCTTACATATTCCTTTTTTTTTTTTTAAGCTGTTTAGAAAAATCACTTACTTTGAGGTAACAAGTTTATTTTCTGGTAGTCTTGGTGATTACAGACATTGACGGTAATTACTTCTTGCCATAACCCCTTTAAAAAAATCAAAATTAATTACTTTAAACAAAAATTCATTTCATGGTATAAAATTCAATTAATATAGAGTAATACATTTATTAGTAAAGAAATATGATTAATTACTTTTTTATCATGTTCAAAAGTTGACATAGTTAGCAATATTTTAAGTAATTTATTTTTAAATAATTATCATTTTAAAATATCTTATAAAATAGCTGAAAAAAAAATTGCTTGAAATTTACCACCCTTCTAAGATATGCTCCTCAGAACAAGTGCTTCCTTTACCCCTGAATTTTGTCTATGGTTAAACTCTAATTTTCAAAAAGTTGTTTTACCTGAATGATCAAACTGTTGTTTTTTAAAAATAATGTTGATTTGATTATAATTGTAAGACGAGCTAATGTTTTTTTTGTCTCAAGTAATTACTTCTACTGGGCCAAAGTGCTTCAAATGCTTCACTTTTCATGCTTCACAATCACTAGTTATAGTGATGATCTCTGAACAGCCCTCATACACATGCATACATACACTATATTCTTTTAATATATATTAAATATTTATATATAAATATGTATCATATACATAAATTTAAATCCTGGATATAAATAATTATATATATCCAGCTGTTCACTCAAACATCGACACATGCCTTTTAATGGACAGATTAAATATCTTTACAGTGATCAGTCAGTGTTTTCAATTCAAACATCAAAACTCTCATGGGATTTTTTAGACATTGAATAGTCTTTTTTTTTTGTCACCTCTTTCTTGCCTTTTAGGCTACAGGAGTTTTTTCCTGGGCCGAGGGAGAGGACGGGGAAATTATGCCGAGATAAAAGTCCTACCGGGCACCAGGATTTGAACTCATAATTATTTTTCTATTTCAAACATCGGCTATCAGTTTGCCTAGCAATGCATGGTGCTGTGCACATGTGTTAGTCCGCTTGGCCAGCTGGCCACTTCCTATCTTCTCCCCGGACATTGAATAGTCTAAGCCAGAGATTGACAAATGCTACTCTGAGTACCGATCATGAAGTATTTCAATTAAATTGAATGACTATTGGGAATCCAATCGCTACTTCTGTTAATCGTTTGACATCAACTGAAGTAGTGATTGAATTCTTTGGTACTAAAAAAAAGTAAGTATTTGAATAAAACACTCAGTACTCAGAGTAGCATTTGCCCATCTCTTGTCTAAGCCATCTAACATAAAAATAAGCCATGTCGTTCACTCAAAAAATCGTTTCATATGTACAAATAGTCAATCTAAGCACAATACCTCCAAATAGGTATTAAACTTGATTTCCCTAGACTCCTAAGATGAAACTATAATTACCACGATCCTGAGCTGCTTGATGCTGAAGCTTGAGAGTGAGAATAGGACCCTCCTCCTCCGCCGCCCCCACAGGTACTGCAGCTGCCACCGCCTCCTCCGCTTGGATAGTGGGTATAACTTGGAACTCCACCACCACAGCCTCCTGGACCACATCCGTTGCCTCCGCTAGGGTACTGAGTGTAAACTGGACTACCCCCTCCACATCCGCCATAGCCACATCCTCCTCCTCCTCCTCCGCCTGGGTAATAGCCACCAGTATTGCCCCTATCATTAGATGAGATCTAATATTAAGGGATTTACATCTTCTCCAATGAATGTTTACTCATTTTATTTTTAATTTAAATTATTAAAATAGTTTTGAAAGCAAGTGAAAGAAAGTAAATTGAAGATAACACGACGATATGTCGTAACACTTAATGTTGAGAAAAATAAAATGTTTACTTGTTATTAACCTGTCTCATGAAATAACTAATAAGCATAATTAGAGGGTCAGGTCTCAGATATTTTATGTATATTAAAAAATTTAATACTGTATTAGGTAAGTATTAATTGGAAAAATGAATTCCAATTGGTAATTGGAAAAATTTAATCACACTGTCTTGTGTCTCTAAAATGCAGAAAAGGAATAAAATAATCCGTCAATTTTTTTGCCAATTCAGGCATCAACAGAAAGAGGAAACAAACCAAGATCATTTAATTCCATGAGATCCAATGGAGTTTTTTTTTTGTTTTTTTTTCGGTATCTTCTTGATTCTTCTTCAAATCTAATAATTGAGCCATCATTTTAGAAATTATCTTCTTCAGGAGCGAAACATAAGGACATCCTCCAGGAAAGTCAGTGAAAAAAGTTAGGAAGAAAAGGTACCTTTTTATATCCACATAAATAAAAAAAGTATACAATCTATGATTGATTATACCCTCAATATTTAGAAAAAATTCCAAATTCCTTCAAAATGAAAAAATACAAATAGTCAAGTAATAAAACAGACGATTTTTAGCAATAATATAGCCAATTGTAATCAGTAAACATTTTTGAATGAAAATGCATTCCTCCCTTTCATAATACATTGTATTTACTTATTTTCATATTATACTGGCATTTGTTCACTGACCAATACTGTTTGCGAATCATCACAGGGCAGTTTAATTTGTTTGCTTCCTATAACTTGCAAGAAATGGATTATAATGTATTGCTGTGTCATCGTTGATGTATTTATTTAGGAATCCATGTTTAAAAATAATTTATAAGAAAAAATTAAACTTTCTAATTTTTGTGTAGGGAGGTGATTTCACAAGGATCCCACTCAACCATCAGGTTTATTCCTAATTAAGGATTCTCACTTTATGAGGTGGGTGTACCTCAGAGTGAATTTACAGCTGATTTAACAACAATTAATAATTGTTATTTTAAAAATAATTGATTGTGTCAAATAAAAAAAATGTAATAAAACTTATTAGGTTAATGTTCTTTGAATTTTGTGATCAGAATGCTTTTAATGTTTTATTGTTTGATAATTACTGGTACTGGTACTGGTGGGGGAAACAAGTCTAGCAAGTGGGCCTATCGTGGTCCTTTTTTCCAACCCTTGATGGCTACCTTGAGGTTGCCGCCGTGTACTTACCAGGTGGGAATATCACGATCAATTTCTCATGGCCGCCGCAAAATGAAAAGTAACCGAGTCAGGTGGGAATCGAACCCACAACGTTCAGAACAGGGCACTCTGGGATCCGTGTCCCAACGTGCTCGGCCGTCCCGTCCTTCTGTTTGAGAAGTAAGGTACACATTTTTATTGTGTAGTAATGTTATTGAATTATACATAAATGTATATTTTGGTGAAATAGCAAAAATAATATATCTAATTCAAATATATCTAAAAAGAATACATAAGGGAGTTTTACATCTTATGTTAGATTTAATAAATAAATAAGTAAAATGAACAAAATAGTGGAGGTAACCATTTAAGTATCTTTTTTGTGCATTTTGGTTATATTTATAAAAATAAAAACTCATTAGGTTCATCAAAATAATGCAAACCTTATTCATAATAACTGCGCATTGTTTTGATTACACAGAGGAAAAATTTGTCAAATTAGTTTTACTAGTGATTTGATTTTCTAAAATGTTGCCTAATGACTTTTTGCAATAAACAGACCACATAATCTAAACCCTTATACATATATATCTAAACACTTATACATATATGCTGTATAAGTAGATTCACTTACTGTTGATCATCAATTCCATTTATTATATTAAACAAAATTTTAATGCTAACAAACACTGTTCATAATGGAGGTAAAAACATCAGCAATTTTAATATTTACTAATTTACGTAATTTTACATTACAATAATTCAAGATTTATTTTGTATAACATTGTAAAGCAGTGATTGCAGGGTAGATCACAAAGTTAGTTAATGTAGTTGTATGGTAGATCGCACCACGTACGCACAATTACAGTTAGTTAATGTGGTTGCACCATAGATCGCACCATATGCATATGTAAAATAACCACTGAAATACATTCTTATATTTATAATTGTTTTAATTTAAATCATCATATTTATTTTCACTTATGCTAATTGTATTATTTTTGGACCTAGTGGCTAACCCTGAAGCATCCTCCAGAATAGAGAGAGCTTATTGCTTTTGATTACAAAATTTTGTGTCTTAAGCAAAAATATATATTATTAGCATTTTCTAGTAGTTTCACTGAACTTGCTGATTTATTCCATCTGATAAATCAAAACATTGACAGAAGTATGTTAAATATAAAGAACAATAAATATTTTTATTCTGATTTATATCTGGGTAATCTGACACCAGCAACTTATGAATATATTTTCAAACAGTTTTGGATATAAATCAAAAGTAATTTTGAACTCACCAGCCTCCTCCTCCACCTCCTTTAACCACCGTGAACTCAATCACCTTGGCAGGATAGGCGACATAGCCACCAGGACTTCCTCCTCCACAGCCATATCCGCAGCCACCTCCACCATATCCCCCACTGAGCCATTTTCCAAAGGTTCTTTTTTGTCTCCGAACTGGTGGAAGGCCACCGTCGTCTATCTGCAACATTTAAGTAAATACAATTTGAACTATCTACAATGATAATTATTGTAGGTAGTAGAATAAATGATTAAATTTTGAGATTTAACCTGGCGTAAGCTTTATGATTATAAGCATTATAGCATATATATATATATATACAAACACAACAATAATAGTAAAACAATAAAAAGGTACTATCCGATTTTGATTACAGCAAAGACCTCCTCCATGAGTGTGAATTTCTCCAACATTATTTAAAATATGAGAAGGAATTAGTCGAGGGTGCAGTAAAAAAAAAAAATTAAAATATATAAATAATTTTAATTATTAAAATTATTAAATTAAATTAAATTAAAATTATTAAAATTATTTATATATTTTAATTTTTTTTTATTTTTTTGACCGCACCCTCGACTAATTCCTTCTCATATCATATCAACGGTCAACCATATCTACATCATTATTTAAAATACTTATTGATATTAGTTTGAGAAATCAGAAAAAATAAAATGGTCATCCTGGTCTACTGCTAGCACTTATATCACTTGGTCTTGTGCATGAGTCTTGCGACAGTCTTGCAGTTACCTATTAGCTAATTACTATAGAAATATTACTGTAATTTTTTAGGTAGGAGAAACTTAACTAAGCCCAAATGAAAAATTAGAAGAGTTAAATGCAAAAGCATATTGGTTATATTGATTATTTGCATGTAATAACTAAAATTGCCAAGTATTGGTAAATTGCAAAGTGCAAGACCAAGACCAATTTTGGTTATTTCAATTTGACTATTCAAATCAATTATTATTATCATTGATTAATCACAAATTAATCAATTGAAATGGTTATTATCTAAGGTGAAAAATTAAAACACTTCAGTAAAAGTCTAGGCTTAGAAATAGATGTCAGTTCTTTAGATTAGAATTTAAAGGAAGAAGTGTATAAAAATTTTGTTCGCTTGAAACAAATAAAAAAAAAATCTATAAACAGAACAATTACCTTTATAGTCTTGCCTGCTTGGAGTGAATGCAACAATGGGCTTGATTCAATGTTCTGAGGTTTAGATGAAGAGAGTTGTTCTTCTGCTGAGGCATCTAAACAAATTATTATAATGTATTAGATGCTTTTTATTAGATGTTTATATTTTTGCCTAAAAATAAATTTTAAAAATAGGAAGAGGGGAGTGGGAGAATGGGTAAAGAGTAGAACCCTCTCCTCCACACACATAAGGTCTAATCAAGAGCACAGGCGGATTTATGGTGGGAGCTTTCGGGCTGAAGCCCCCCTCCCCAAAACGGTAAAATATAACCATGTTTAATAGAAAAAAATATTAAAAACTATCTCTCAAAGTATTATTGTTCTTGCAATTACATTTAATAGGACATCAAGAATCACTTAAATACCATTTCATATAGGTAGTTCATTTCTTTCTTCTTCTTTTTTCAAATTAATTATCATTGTATATATGAAAAAAAATCTTTCAGGCTGAAGCTCCCCAAAATTAAATTCTGGATCCGCTAGTGACTAAGAGGAATCCTGAATTATTGTATCATTACATGTGCAACTATGTTGATGCTGTTTCAATAATATTGAAGGAACTTTAATAAAAATAAAATTAAAATTAATAAAAAAATAAATTAAAATAAGAAAAAATATAATATGAAAAAATTATTATAAAAAATATAATTTAATTATTTTTTTTAAATTATCAAAAGTAAAAAATATTGATATCAACAAGTTTGATTGACGTCATCATAAGTGATATCAATGTAGCCCTTATATGGTCAATATATTGAAAACAAGTGATATTGACCGTGTAAGGAGCACTTTTGATGACCACCTTGTGTTATCGGATTGGTCGCAATTACGGGGAAACTTGCGTGAGCTTAGAACAATGACGCTTTTAAACGCTCATGCTCGCTATAGTTTGATTATAGAATTGATTATGAATAAAGAATTTATTATAGATAACGAAATACAGCGGGCCTTCAATAATAACAGAGAACTTATTTATTCTAATGCATTTGTTAATACAAAATCGTAAGATTTTAATTTATTTTATACTCGTGCGAGACCATTCAAAATATTTGGGTAGGACGAATTTCAAACATTTTGAGAGGGGACGACTCTCCACCATCCCAATAAGGATCGACGCATATGATTGAAATAATAAGGGAGCTATACTGACCCTTATTTGCCATGTTCAACATTAACAATATATTGTACCATAAAGGTTTTATATACTTTTTCAGTTTACCCATTTGTAGACAATTTTTAAATTAGCATTCTATCTGATTTAGAAAAAAGTGACCATAGGATGTACGCAAACCGACTATCTATTAATACCTGGAATGACGCAAGACCAGTTCCTTCCAGGATGAGAACGGCCGTACGACTCATCTTTTTGTTTATATTCTCTCGTGTAAGCTGGTCGGTGTCTTGCTTGAATTTCGATGTGGCCAATTAGCTTCATCCTTCCATATTTGTTTTTATTTACTCATGACCTCAGTGGAGATTCCCCGATAGGCTATTCCTCTTCATCGTGGGACCCAAAGGTAATTTTTGGATTCACTCTTTTGTCTGGTCATATGTCATTTCATCAAGCCCTTAAGCACAACAATTCGTCGTTACATATTTTTTTTTTTTTTTTTTTTTTTTTTTGTAGAAAATGGATAGAGAGAGGAAGGGAGAGCCAAAATATAAAATTTTTCAAATATAAATTTTCCGAATTCTTTTGGATATTAATTTTTTCCTTACTTTTTGCGAATGTGGACACTTAACAACAATAATTTTATTTTATATTCAAACACAACATTGTATCGATATAATCCCAATTACTTAAATTAAAAGTTATTGATATTGGTTATAAATTTTAATAACTTGTTAGAGAACCAAATATTTTAAAAATCTAAAGATCCACAGGTACAACTGATTGCTGTTAATTACAGCCTTAAAGTTTTTTTTTCTTCGAATTTATGAGGTTTACTAATGAATATATATATTTCAATTTAATAATTGAGCAGTTAACGTTGTTATCATTCCTCGGAAATAAAAATTTTATATCAAAGACCAATGAATTCGAGTAATGGAAAATTAGAATCCAAAATAGTTAACTTATAGGTATTTCCTATAATGTAGGTAATATTTTTACTGAGGATACAGAGGCTTAAATAAATATTTGAGAGAGTAAAACATAAATCTATTGTTAATATGTTCCATTCAACCTTTTCATTTGTAAGTGTATTTTTTTCTCGTTTTAGAGAATATAAGCAAGCAACCAAAGGGCATCTTGATGGTGCTGAAGAGACTTCTTAAAACCCAAGTAATTATATACTCATTGGGAAGGAAAGAACATGAAGCTATGCTGACCATTTATACCAGGCATTGTGTTGTTAGATATAAAGGTCAGTTTGATTGAAAAGTAGTATTTATAATAATTTTTCTGTCAATAGAACTCAATCGAAAATGAACTATTCAAGATCCGCATTGAAGTATTTGTGGACATCTACATTCTCTATATGAAAAACGATATTAAAAGATTAATTTTTCCTCAATTAATTATAACATAACGTTTTATGAATATCGAATAAAATAAAGTGAGATAATAAAAAGGATATGAAAAAGACGAAAATCGCCAGTCAAGGGATAATTAACTGATCGTAAATTCTACAGTTGATGGATATTTCTATCAAATAAATATTAAATGGACATAGATAGAATCTCTCGGACTCGGTGGAATTATTACCACATTATGGAAGGCTGAAGGCACATAATTGCTTTTCAACGCTTACTGAGACTATAAGCTGGATGACCTTCGTTGGCAATGGACAATTCATGAGGAGTGCTTAATCGATGGTTATTTCACATATTAAAGCTATTTATAATCGAATATCCATAAATCGAATTCAATTTGTTAACAATTCATGAGAAAACCTCATGAGCATATTTCGGTAAAAAAAATTAATACTGCTGGAATTATGTACGTTACAAACTCTCAAAAAGCGTACTGTATACACCTTTCGAATCTGAAGGGATCTTCCTACTGTTCGCAGAAACGAACGAAGTTTTACTTAACGGTACAAGTTGAATTGATCAAACGATGCCACACGTCATTTTGATATTATTTAATTTTATCAAAGCGCCTTAAGGGTAGATCGAAAAATTGTTTTTATGGAGAGAAAAAAATCTTTATAATGTCATTCAATTTGTTAAGGTGTTACATTACAGGTGTTCATGTGGAATCCAAAATTCAGTCAACGATTTCTGTAAAAAAAAACTGTAATGAAAACTTGAAAAATTGTTTGGAGTCAAGTAGATTTTGAACACTAAATAATGCTTAATTTTGCAATAGGAAAAGATATTGGAAAGTGCACTGTATAAATCAAAATCTACCAAAAATCAGACCGAACAGGAAGTATTTTACATTCTTGGCTGTTAAGTATACTTTACATTTTATTTATTAATGAACAATTCTTATTGAAGAGAAGTTTGTTGGTGTGTTCAGTCAAACAAATTAAAAATAACCAACGTTTCGGCCCTACTTTTTATACACCTACGACAGTTTTCTTGTACTTTCGTTTTTGGTCGTTTGGCCTATATAATCTCGTTATTTTGAAAATTTGGGGATGAAGGTCACGCTCAATATTTTTGAAGGCCACCTTCTTTTCTCGACTTGGCGCTCCAGTTATCTTACGATTAAAGTGGAAAGTAAATGGATATTTACGAGTTTTTAGTACCTAATTAAATAGACAAAGTTTACCGACCTCCAGATTGAAAATGTCCCTACTCCGAGAATTTCCGTAAATAATATATTTGTAGATTACGATGAGATGAACCTATTTACGAAGTTTCAGCCGGATGTTAATAATTTCATAAAACGGGGTCTATACCACGTACTTCAAGGGAACTAATTTGACTAACATAGGTTTAAGTGTTGTAATTGATTACGTCACAGCTCTCAGCTGTTCAAGTAACTTTTATTCATTAAAATTTAGCACTCAAAGTAATTTTGCGCAATTTTTAAGAAAACCTAGTTGGAGTATAGTAGGTATCTCATCTGACTGGAGGTTGGTATTCCTTGTTTGGATCTGTTATATTCTGATTGTCAGAATGCTTTCTATTTTTGAAAATTTAAATTAAACTAACGATAATAAATAAACATAAATAAATTTAATTGTGTAATCGCTGTAATTACAATGCAATTGAAGTTGGAAGTTCGCATCGTTGAACAATCCTCTAGCATTATAAGTTCTTACTTTTAAAGATCTGTGGTTAAAATAGAATATTTATCAACTATGGTCTGTGGTTTACATTAAAAAAACATTTGTTAAACCGATACGCTTATTAGTGGAACTTTGACCATTAAAAGGCGATGAATGATAGAAAATTATATGTTGGCATTGTAAGCGAACTAATCGATCAAATGAACTAATAGATAGAGAACGAATTAACGGAAATATGTTTATTTTATTGACGCTCTTTTAATTGGCCGTGATTGCGAAGAGTTACCGGAAGAGACTTATTATTCTTTTCTATGCCCACGTCTTGACGAGAAGGAGGTCGTTCGTTAATGAACTGTGCAAAGTGTTTAAGTTGAAACGGATCTAAAATCGCAGATTTCATTATTCTTTGTAATTATTATCGTATCAATTGTATTTTTTAAAACTAATTTCAGACGAAATTATCATAATGGCGATAATAATATAATCATTGCATTTATTAATATTATTCGAATAGTTACTTTCTATAAGTAAATTTATCTTTTTCACTCATCGCTTTTTCACGTTGTTTTATACTTAATACATCAATAAATTCACTTATGATATATGAATAATTTACAAAACATTTAGTTATTAATCTTGTTCGTAATCAAATTCTGTTTTAAACGAGAACAATTTAGGTTAATAGGCAAAACACTATTTTTGACGAATCTCTTAATACAGATACGATTTCGGAGAGAAAACCCCACAAATGTGTATATAAATTTGATGAAGCAATTTAATCAAATGTTAATAATTTTTTTCTGGATTTTTAATTTTACTAATAGCGAGACTCCAATGCTCATAGGAGTTATTTCATACTTATAAAGGTTTAAGATTTTGACCGATGTAGCTGGTTTTAATTTTATTTCTTGCAGGATTTACTTCAACACAGTTACATGAAGAAGACTGGTTTAGTCAAGTTTTCTTGTTAGGGGATTTAGGTAGATTATATTCATTATTGTACCTAATTATATCGTTAGCATTCAAGCATAAAAATAAAAAAATAAATTATTTTAGTTTTAATCAATTATACCCGGCTCAACCGAAGTTGGAGAGAACAAAAAAAAAAAAAATAAAAGTAGAATAATAATTACTTTCATCATTATTTTAATACGTGTGTATGGCTGAAAAATACTTTTTCATTTTTTTTTTTCTACTTCTTAGTATTTCTTTACAAAAAATATTCTGATTAGATCCTCTCCTCGGAGATGCCTATCAACGATTACGAAGAAAACAAAAGATAAAGTAATAGCGTCTTTCGGTATATTCTTTATAAATAAAATAAGAAAAATCGTGTTTTTGAGATGTGTATTTAAATTGTTTCAGGATATTTTTAGGAGTCTGATATTTTTAAATACTGTGAATTTGGCCAAGTAATGGGCCTGTTATTACGGATGTACAATAAAATAAAAAAGTTTTATGGTTACGTTTGTATTAGGCAATTACATCTATGTAATAAATGGCAAAAAAAAATTGGTTATGTTTGCCCTCGAGAAGTGTAAGGCACTAGCGGATCCAGGATTTAATTTTGGGAGGGGCTTCAGCCCGAAAGATTTTTTTTTCATAAATCTTCATAAAGATAATTTGAAAAAAAAAAAGAAAGAAATTAACTACCTATTTGAAATGGTGTTTAAGTGGTTCCTGAAGTCCTATTGAATGTAATTAAACGAACAAGAACGCTTTAAGAGATAGTTTTTAATATTTTTTTCTGTAAAACATGGTTATATTTTACCATTTTGGGAGAGGGGGAGGGGGCTTGAGCCTGAAAGACCTCCCCCCACTGTAGATCCGCCTATGGTGTAAGGACCTTGTTGTTTGTATATATTTGTAATTTGTTATACTTATATATGTAATCGTAATAAAATAAACTTTTGGTAGGTTCGAAAAAAATAATTAAAAAAAAAATGTGGTTATGTTATATGTTTACTGTTTTCATAGTTTTTGAAATAGAGACTTCAGTAGCGATTAATTTGATTAACTCAACACTTTGGATGTATTTTTAAAATTTTCTTCATATTATTCAAATTATTTTTTTTTAAATAAAACTAAATTCTATTAGATTTACCTGAGCAGGTAGCTGCTATTACCACCAGCAGACAGACGAACCCAGACCGCGATAGCCTCAACTCCATGTTGCTCTTGTGGCAATAACATTAAACTTGGAGCTTTATACCCAACACCCCCACCGCACGACCAAGGACGTTCCAGGGAATCCCGAGCTATGTCTATGGTCCTTAATTTTGCTACGCAGACCATTACAATTGTCAGGTAATGTGTCAATCTCAACTAAACTTTTTGCCGTGTTCCTCACAATTAGAAGTATATACATATTTACTTCAATGACGTATTCTTCGGGATTTCAGAAGTCTTAAGAGGAAAATCCTTCATCAGTCCCTATTGTATAAGATGAACATTGTCCACTGGATCGGTTTTTCGTCCGATTAATGATATATGGAGACCACCATTTAAATGCAATCCTTTCACTCCAGAGAACAAGCGAATCGATATGTATGTTTAAATGTTTTATTGCTAGATAACATCTCACAAATATTACAGCATACATTTGGATCTCGCAGGTATTCTTTTTGAGATCTTAAAAAAATTCTTGTTATATAGTTTTTTTGCAATAAAAATATCAGCCAATAAAGAAATATGACATGATTTTCGGAATCTGCAATGAAATTCATATAAGATACAAACCACTTTAATGTAAACACAGCTTCGTCTGACTATCATAACAATGAATTTTCATTTCATAAACTTTCCAACGGTTTTCAAAACTTTGCGAACCTGATTTCGTAAGATATTAAGATTAGGAGTTCCATAGGTGCCGGCACTTGGCCAATTTGGGAGGGAGGGGGGCGAAGGTTAGTTTAACATGATAACAGAGGTCCATGCATGGAAGGAAGGAGAAGGAATAGAATGCCATAGATAAAGAAGTTGCTTAGCAATCTATTTATTACCTCTAATATAATGCAACTACTAACTATTCGGTTTATTGAGCTTTTTGTGAAATGAATGCGCTTATTTTAAGGAAATGAATGCGAAATATTGGAGAGGCTGACTCTCCCCCATAAAATATTTGGGGACAGAAAGTGTCTTGCCAGGTTACAAAACCAAAACACATAAAAATTAGATAGCTAGTCGGCAGTAGTGTTGGGCAAAATTTATTTTAAATAATAGATAACGAATAATTTATTGGTATTTTCTACTAGAAATAACGAATATTTCCGTTTATCTGTTATCTAAATAATAAATAAATTCAAGTTATCTATTATCTTTTTATTTGTTATTCCAGTTTTTCAAATAATATAACTGTAAATTTCTTTTAGTAGGTCTGTGAAAAAAGGAAAATGGTGTTAAATATTTTACAAATTTTCATTCCAATTTCCTGTTTTATCTTGTGAATTGTTGATCGGTTTTTCATCGATTCAACAATTTTCTGAGTATGCAGAGCCAGGCGAAAATGAAGAATTGGTATAGACATTTTTCCGAATTTTCTTTCGTCTTTTCTATTTTATCTCGGGAACGATGGTCGGTTCTTCATCAATCCAAAAATTTTACGGCTATGTTGATGTTGGGGAAAATATAGAATTATTATAGAACTCTTTCTGAATTTTCTATCGCTTTTCTTATTTTATCTCAGGAATGAAGGGTCGGTTTTTCACCACTCCAATGATTTTCCGGCTATGTAAAGTTAGTCGAAAATATGGAAATGGTGTAGAAAATTTTCCGAATTTCCGTATGCTTTTACTCTTCTATCTCGTGAATGGATGCTCGGTTTTTCACCGTTCCAATAATTTTATAACTATTTAGAGGCAGACCACTGGAAACAAGAGTTGTCCGAATTTTTATTCGCTTTTTCTCATTTATCTCGCGAATGAATGTTTGGTTTTCACTGTTTCAACAGTTTTTCCGGCTATGTAGAGGTAGGCGAAGATGGAGAATTTGTGTTGAAATTTTTCCTAATTTTCATTCGCTTTTCTTATTTTATCTCGGGAATGAAGGATCGGTTTTTCACTGTTCCAATAATTTTCCAATAAAATGTCTTTTTATTTTCTTGTATGGGATATGACTGAGATATATAATATGGCTATATAGTGCTACTTTCTTCATCTGTCTACTAAATATATTCTTTCACCTAATAATGTTTTTGTCAGTTCTTTGTTATATTTTCAAAGATTTTGGATCTTCTTAACGCTGATCGCAGAATTTCTTTTTTCTAGCAGCTTTTTCTTCTTCGCTTTTATCATATGTTTTGCTGTGAATTTCTTTCATATCTAACACTCATCTCTCAAATTAAATGTCTCTGTCGAGGAGAGTTTTGAAAGGTGCTGTAAGCCCTTTTTTTACTGCCTTCTGGTTTACTAGGAAGAAGATCGAACGCAATAAATGGCTCAAGTCATTCTAGCTCACTTATTTTATCAATTACTTTATAATATTAGATTCACATAAATAACATGGGGTTTCTATCTCTTATGATTTATAGCTCATGATTTCCTATATCCATGTATTCTACTCCTTCAAAATAATAAATTAAATAAACGTTTATTTCATTAGCTCTTATAAGGCAGGTTGTGAAAGACATAACCACGAAAATTAGTTTTACATTTTCAAGTTTCGAAAATTTTATTCACTTCATTTACACTTGTTGTATGTACTGAATGTTAATGTTTGTCGAATATTTTTTTAATTTCAATTTCAGTCTTCTGGTTGTGAAAACTTATCTCCAAAATTGCAAGAAACTGAACATTCATTGAACAAATAAAAGAGAAACTTCGGAAATATTATCAACACCATTTCCCTACTGTCGCATACCTCTACATAGCCGGAATATTTTTGGAACGGTGAAAGACTGATCCTTCATTCCCGAGATAAAAGAGAAAAAGCTTATGAAAATTCAGAAATGTAATAGCACAATTATAAATCCGACAGTATTTTCATAAAAAGCGCCCCCGAAAATATAATAGTGGACAGTTATATCGAAAATATTGTTATAGTTATAAAAATACTATGGGAATCGTAATTTTTATATTGATTAACGGATAATGATAATCCAGGTTATCTGTAATAACAAATAATTAGCTATCAAAAGGTTTCGAATAAGAATGACGAGTACAATTTATCTATTATTCGTTATCTACTTAAAAATTCGAATGACGCCTAACACTGCTCGACAGGACTATATCCTGCTAAAGCGAAGATATCTCTATTGTGAAAATATAATAGGCGACCATCAAGCAGCATTCTGTAGAGGAAGGAACACGCAAGACCAGATCTTTAACTTAAAGGAAGTGCCCGAAAACGTTGGGAAGTAGCTCAGGATGTGCACGCCTTAGTTGTTAATTGAGGACGGGATGGTCGAGCACGTTGGAACGTAGAACCAAGAGTTCCTGGTTCTGAACGTTGTCTGTTCGATCCCCTCCTATGTCAATTAATTTTTAATTCTCTGCGGCGCCGGGAAATGAATCTTGACATTCGCACTCTTACCGGACTAGTTTCTCTCCCACCATTATCAGTAACCTCTCCCTTCCTCCCAAGATATTTTATTGTTCTATTCTTCTTAAAAACATTGCAAGCTAATGTAGAATTTTAAAAACCATAGGTCATAGACAAAGAAACTTCCAGTGGGCTGTTTTATGCTTTCCTCTTGTCGACTGATTTGAAACTTTTCTTTCGATCGCCCATAACCCCGTCGAAATGTACACCCCTCAAAAATCCAAAACCCCATCAAAATGTGCTCCTTAAAAAATTGTACGGCACAACTTGCGACATGAAACTCCTTCTAGACACCCCTGTCGACTATGGGTAGAGAAAGGAATGTGCGATTTGCAGCATTGGACTGTATTTTTGATGCAATACCTTCTTTCAATTATTGCCAATTCCTCTTGATGCATCTTGTTTATTTGTTTATATGTGGCACGACAGTAAAATCCTGTTTTCGACAAGCGAGGAATTAACATAATAATAATTATAAGATATCGGTATGTAATTATTATTGTATTTTAAAATTACTATTATGGAAGTAGTATATTTGTTTTTAATTATTTCTCTTGCTTAGATCGATCAATGATCGTTTCAATCGAATTTCGAATATGTGACTCATTGGTTAATGATGATCTGTTCCAACTTTTTCCAAGTCATGGTAAGCGATTAAACTCTGATCAGAAGCTCTTCTATGAAGTGCTTCTAATATTAAGAACCAATATTTGATCAGTAATGTGCTTCGTCGTTCATCACTACACAAGCACAAGGTCAGGCCGGGTTCATTGTTTCTTTCAATCACCGGAAAGTTTTATATTTGTATTTGTAGTGTTGTATAATACATATATGACTTTAAAAATATTCTGAAATACTTTTGATAGAACCTTTATTGTAGTCAACAATTATAAACATAACTAATGAGAGAACGAAAAAAAAAAAAAAACTTTAGCAGGACTATCTGTAAAAATGTACTACTACTTGATACCAGCTAGGGTACTACTAGAGCTGTGCTATATAAGGAAGTACAGTTTCTAGGTCAACGGTTATGCGATGATTTGGCCGAGACTTCGCTCGAACGCCAGCTTTATTCCCTTTTCTAATTAATTTATTTTATTTATTAATTTTATTCTTTAATGTCATTTGCAACTGCGTAGTAGCGCATCTAGCAAATTTGATTTAAATGATTAATTACTTTATTTTACTCGATAATGGCGTGCTTCAGTTATTGGCGAAGCGCAGATTTTTAGACCATTTTCTTTTTAACCTCCAAGGAGGTTAAAAAAGGAGGAAGAAAGTGATGAAACGAGTGGATCGGGATACTTTTCGGAAGTCAAAGAGCGAAAAGTAGCGTATTTATTGTGGTTGTAAGAGTTTAGTTGAAATATTCCAGTCGTTCAGTATAATGTGGTGTACCATAGCACGTTAACAATTTTTCGAAGAATTTTGTATGGTGTTTCTATTTTGTTTATGTGTCAACATAATTAATATGCTTTACTAACTAATTTATTATGAATTAAACCAGGCTAATTTCATATAGGTTGATAGTGCCGCATGGGACGGAACACATCATGTTTTTTTTTCGTGTTTCATCTACCTCACAATTTCTAGCATCGGTAAGGAACAGTGGTACACCAAGACCGGTAGATTTATTTTTATTCAGAGAGGATTTATTTTTGAGATTTCTCAAAAAAACTGTTTGAATGGGGCTTGTTTCGAAAGTGGGGTGGGTATATTTTTGAGGATCCTTAAATTATAATTAAATAAAAAATAATTTTTTTTTCAAATTAAAAAAGTATGTTTCACCATAATCCGCTATTTCTAGCTCCATGTTCGGTGCATTTAATGATCAATTCGATAGTTAGCCAACTAAATTAAATATAAAATGAACAAAGTAAATGAAAAATATGTATTATTCTCTGTTTTATGCCTAGGCTACTTTATAAATTATTATTCTTTAATGAAAGTGGTCCCCACTGGCCCTCCAGGTTGGGAGAACATTTACAGGAACACTCATACACCAACTACACTTTATACAGCACACTACAACACCTAAAGACTACAGACAAAGGTCACCTACAGTACACACCCTAGGGTCACCTCCCCTAGGTAGCCGTCCCGGATGAGGGAGCCAGTCAGGAGGCTCGGAGGAGGCAGTGGGCTGATAACCACCCCTCTCCCCCTCCACCCGCAAAGTACTTTATTACGAAACCTCAAAGAGAAGAAGCCGGACTGAATTACGGTAACAGACCCAGGAAACGGCTAAATGACCTAAGCATTGGATTTTGAAACACTTTATCATTGCTTAGACTAGGAGCACTAGAATCGACATGGCAGCTATCCAGGAGATCCGATGGATAGGACAGAGGATTATGGAGAAGAAGTACCATACTCTTTACTATAGTTGCCATGGAAAGCATCACATCTTCGGTACCGGATTTGTTGTGAGAGGCAGGACTCGACAACTAGTGATGCGATTTACTCCGATTAACCAAAGGTTATGCTACATTCGGCTTAGAGGAAATTTTTTTAATTTCTCTCTAATTAACTGCCATGTCCTAACAGAGGTGTCACCGCAGGAAGATGAGGAAACATTCTATAAAGAACTTGGACGTGTGGCAGAAAGCTGCCTCAAAAATTATGTTAAAATCATTCTTGGTGACTTTAACGCCCAAGTTCGTAAGGAGGTGGCACTCATGCCGACCATAGGAACCCACAGCTTGCATGCAACCAGTAATGATAACGGGCTCCGGAAGGTGAACTTTGCTACATTGCATGGACGGGTTGTTGGAACAACTCTTTTTCCTCGAAAGAATATCCGCAAAGCAACATGGATATCCCCGAATGGGCCAACAACATAACAGATAGACTATGCACTCATTAGTGCCAGTCACAAGTCCAACACGATAAATGCAAGATCTTATAGAGGTGCAAATATGGACACAGATCACTATTTGAGCATTGCCAAGGTGAGATCACGAATTTCGCTGGTTAAAAACCACCACCGACGACCAAAGAAGAAGATTGATGCAACTAAACTAAAGGACTCAGACCACCAATATTCGTACCAACAAGCTGTGGAGAGGGAACTTAATGAAGAAGTGATTAATGACAGCTCTATAGTCGATGAACAGTGGAAGAGATGCAACTACGCAATCAAACAGGCAGCAGAAGAAGCTCTTGGCAACGAGACAAAATCTAGAAGGCCTCCATGGTTGATGGTCCAAATGTGTGAGGAACTAAGCTGATAGAGAGCTATTTTTCTTTCTTGATGGAATTCTCTATAACCTGCCTTAAAGTGAAGACAGTCCCAATTTACAATTACTGTCCCATGTGTAATTAGAGTTTCTCAATCCATATCGCCCTGGCAATCGCCAATATTTCTTATTCTAGCTTCTACGATTATTGAGTGGAGTTTCTTTGGTACACTAAACAGGAATGAATCTCGATGAGTCTTACATTTCCTAGTATCTCCTATCTTGTAAAGGGACAAAACTACAGTCCTTTCATTTCATTTTCTAATGCATTTATTGCCTATGTACTCACAAAACAGTTCGGTTTTGTTCGTCCAGACCAGCTGGCTTGCCAATTGCTTCGAACAAATCTCTCTTGCTGATAAAATGGGTTTCTTCACCATAATAAACCTGCATCGTCCTCTTGATATTATCAAAGCTGCTCCAGCATTGAACCCCTTTTAGCAGCATCTTGAAATATTCTGTTCATCGATAATAACTTTTTTATTAGTGATATATGAGTTTTACTAAACAACCCATCAATTATTCATTATACATAGTTCAGATGAGGTATATATTATTTTAGTTTATAAAACAGATATTAATATGGCTCATTATTACAATAGAGACCTTCTTAAACGACCTCTGTATAGAACAAAGGAAATTAAATTAAAAATAAATAATAATTTAAAAACAAAATATTGTTTAATTTTGTTTGACAATTAAATTATTGAATGGATGTATTTGTTAATAAAATCAATATAATGTACAAAAAACGTTATTATAGCACTATAACCCTATTTCCTTGGTACGTTCCTCTTTCAAATCATCAACAACCATCGTCCTTCTTACGCCTACAACCTTCTCCAATTCAAGTCCTCAGTCCATTCCCTTTCAACAAGATCTCGACCTTCTGACCTCTACATCCCTTCTCGCAGATCTGCCTCATTTCAGAATTCCTTTATAGCTCGCGCTGTCAATTTCTGGAATTCTCTACCTATCAAAATTCGACATTCCTCCTCCATATCCACATTCAAATCCCTCCTATTCCAATTGCTATCACAAAAACAGTCAGATACTTGCTAAACTTTCGATATTATACATTTCTAGTCATCATCAAACGATAGTACTATTCTATACTGTGAACTTCACTAGGGATATTACAATATCTTCCTGCTCTTAATGCCACTGACCGCATCTATTGTTTGTTTGTTTTTTTTTTATTATTTTTTATTCGTATATAATTAAATCTGTACCTATAGCTAGCATTTGGCAATGATGAGTCTACATATTAATCATTATTTAAATACACTCATATTTTATATTGTCAGGTTTGTCTTTACTTTGTTAGCAGAAACACACCTCATTTTAAAGAAGAACTCAATGTATTTTTTATTATTTTAATTTTCAATAGTATCAAGAGTATAATTATAATTTTTCCTACTGTACATAGTCTTAAGTGTTCTATCATAGTTTAAATGTTTTGTATATAGATTTTGTTTTTTTTGTATATAGCTTGTTTGACTAATATTTTCTTTACTTTCTCTTTTTTATTATTGTTTTATTTTGGCCAGATGTAGTATTTTAATTATGTTCTATCTTGTTATTCTAAAGGGACTTTGTCCCAGAATAAAGTTATTTTCTATTACTATTCTATTATAACTAAGCCATTTATGAGCACTGAATGGTGTGGTAGAGGGTTGTAGGCACCCAAGCCAGTACCGCTTTTCTACCGCTTAAGTGCATTTTATACGGAACTGCTTCAAATATTTTAAAAAGTAATCAGTGTTTTGGAAAGAGAAATATATTCTCCAGATGCTTTATTTCAGCACGTTTTGTGTTATTGTTGCCCGTTTAAATACAAACGTCCATCGTGTATAGGAGCAGACTGTCCCCTCTCCTTTACTAGGGTCACCACTGGTTAGTTAGTAGAAGTACTCAGATAAGGGTATTGTACCCATTATTTCAGTAGGGTATTCCGTACTGAGTACTCAAGAATAGTTTTAGCCTATCTCTCAGTAAATTCTTCAGTCATCTAGAGTACAATTGTTTTATGACAATTCAGAAATATTATTTGAATTATAAATTTGGGATGAAAGATATATTAAAAAAATTATTGGAAATATTTTATTTCAAAACATCTGTTTATTTCTGGACTACAATGATCTTAAGTCCTTTCTTATCGGAGTCTTCAGAATATTAATTCATTTTTCAAATGTTGCTCCAGCTTTTTGGGTGCCTTCTGATTTTAAAGCACTGATGCCATCACTTCTTTCCTCCCCTGAAAAAATTTTTAATAAAATTTATTAATTTTCAGATGTGCGATTATTGATTTGATTGATATTTAAAATGTTTATGTTAAATTTTCTCAAAAGCTCAAAGGATAAATAAAGCTAATACCAGGCCATTGTTTTTTTCAAATTTCTAATTATTCTTCTCTAACAGTTTTTGTTAAAAAGCTTGTGGTAATGATAATATTTCTGTCCAATTGAAATATACTGTTATATTTGAGAAAATATCAACAAATAGTTTTTGAAAAAAAATGATAAAAAAAGGGCTAGAGACATTTTTTCACAACAAAATATTTTAAATTGAAGAAATAAATATGTTTATCTAAATAGTTATAAATACGGGGAGAGGGAGCTCTCGGGCTGAAGACCCCTCAACGTGGAAAAATAATATTTTTTTCATTAGTTCTTATTGGTTTTGGAATATGATCTATAAGTAATACTTAACCAATCAAAATATATTCTAATTTGAACTCATAATGCATATATAACTACTAACTGCAAGCATCTGCCAGAAAAATGATATGAAATGTATCTCTATAATCATTAATATTCCTGTTATTAACATCTTTTTTGCCCTTCAACTTAAACATCATTTCATATGAATAGTTTTCTTTTCTTCCATAGTAATTACCAATATTTTTAAAAAAGCAATCATAAAAAAACATTTTGGATCCACTAGCGTTTAGAGGAAACATTCTCGTCGTCTGAACCATGTAGACAGGGGTTGCCCAAAAGAGGGTTACAAGTTGTGCCATCAACATTTTTTAGGGGGCACATTTCGACCGAATTGTGAATTTTCAGAGTGTTTTTAAGAAGGGGGAGGCAATCAAATTTTTTGGTGCAGGGGTTAGTTCATGCTCAATCGACGTTGGAGGGACTTTCTCTGGAACCTTGTTTTGTTTTTTTGGTGTGCTTACTTACTCATTATATAAACAAACATGGCTAGTTGATTTTTATAATTAAACAGAATCCGAAGCAACATTTATTTTGACTAACAATTGGTTACATTAGAGAAACAAAATGTTTATAAGGAAGTTATAATTTGCCAACCTCACTAGTATGGCATAACTTATATTATATTGCCGTATTATATTGTTTATAAGGATAATTTGCAACCAATGTTTGCAATTAAAATTTTTGACAAAAAATGAAGAATTCGATGATATTTATTTTGAAATATATTACTTAAAGTTTTCGGGCTGAAGCCTCCCAAAATAGTAAAATGTAACCATGTTTTAAGGTAAAAAATATTAAAAACTTATCTCTTTTAGTATTATCGTTCGTGTAATTACATTTAATAGGACTTCAAGAATCACTCAAGCACTATTTCATATAAGTAGTTATCATTATATATATATATATATATATATATATATATATACATGAAAAAAAGCTTTCGGGCTGAAGCCTCTCCCCCCTCCCGAAAATTAAATCCTGAATCCGGTAGTGATGTATTGTACCTCAAACCATTTATAAAATATTTTCAGTAAATGTGAACACAAGAATATAATAACATGAAACTAGTTGTTGAGAAACTACCCACTGGTAGCACTTTAAAAATGTATTTACAATGGGAGATTTCGAGGCTATTTTCTTTACAGACGCCTCGGAGAGTTATCATGTCACAGGTCGAAGAGAAAGCAAGGTTAGAAAAGAGAGGGTTTGGATGGCTCTGAAGTTTGTTATGGAAGGATAATTATCTGAATTGGACCAGGTCAGAAGCATAAGGAATATTAAGGTCGTTATGGATGATTTTATTTGTGACAAAGTAAGGAGCATTGAGGATTTTATGAAGGATTTGGGATTGTAAGGATTGGATACGAGAGGAATTCGATGGCTTAATGGAGCCACAAAGCTCAGTTCCATAAGTCCAAATTGAATACAATAATGTATCCCAATTGAATTTTTATTAATTATACCACTGTCTTCTAGTTTCATTATTCCTTTTCCCGCTAAAATAAATCCTTAAGGAATTAGTTGTAAAGCGTCAGTTCATGACGTAGGTATTTTGTATTTGGTTTTTAAAAAATTAAAATACAAAATACTTCTGCTATTTTATATACGAAGTATCTTTCCTGGAAGGAATTATATTTCTTGCTGTTTCAAATATTGCATTTTAAAATAATAATTAAAATACTTTTAGCTCAGATCTGATACATAGGTACTGCTCACAGCCGCTTCTAATCAAGTTAAGACACCACTAATATATTATTCGATGTATAATTGTAAATGTTCGCGTTTGAAATTCAAATTATTTAATACACGTTGTGGAAATAATTATTTTTTAATGTAATGAAAAAATAAATAAGATTAAAACATAAAAATTAACTGATAAACATTAATAATCTACATGGAGAAACAATTGTTTAAAATTAAGGTGGCAGGAGACAATGGAGTTAAAAAAAAAAAAGATTAGTGTGTTTATGGAATTGTAAATAAACAATTAAGTTAGGATAAAGTTTCTTTCATTTATGTTTGTATAAAGTAGCAGTAGGTAGTTTAATTTTTTGTTGTATTCATTTAAGAAGAAATCTAGTGGGGCTATTGTTTGAAGCCAACAGGGGATATTTGGATCAAGAAAGAAAAAAATAAGGTCAGCAGAATATTTTACTTATTTAAACACATATAACATTTTGAAGTCACTAAGCACATTCAATTTTTATTATTCAAGATGTTCAGTGATTATTTTTATTAAGAGTATAAAAAAAATATATATCAATTGTAATTATGTATTGCATCTATGGTCCTGATTTTAATTTCAGTGAATCCACCATTATTAGTATTTTGTTTTTCATTGATTGAATTTGTTTATGGAATTAATTTGTTTTGATTTTAATTTAATATTAAATTATATTGATGTGTTAGTTATTAATTATATTATTATAATATTTCATGTTAAATATTATCATTCAGAAATAATTTAAAGTTACTACCCATTGTCCAAATATACATAACTTTCCATAATAGTATTCTAAGTAGCAGCTTTATATTTCTAACATAGCCAAACTGGAATGTAATGTGATCGCTGAAATGCTCGATTGCCAAATTATTTTCCAAAATTATAATAGGCCATTCCTCATTTCTAAGAAGCTGGGTACAATGAAGTATGGCATTATGCCCCACAATTAATGATAAACCTTTTACTGTCTGATTTCTAAGGTTCTGTTCATTATTTTACCTATTGGACTGCCCGCTCTTCCTCTACACTGATTATGCAAATAAGTCATACAATTTCATAAGAGTTTATTTACAAGTTATTATGGGATAATGATATTACCAAGATCCTGCACTGCTGGAAGACTGAGAGAAAGCGTATGATCCACCTCCACCTCCCCCTCCCCCTCCACAAGTGTTGCAGTATCCAGTTGGTTGTTTATTGTAGACTGGTGCGCCTCCTCCACATCCATAACTTCCACATCCTCCTCCCCTTTAATATAATGGCAATAAAAAAAATGTATACATTAATCAAGTAAATACTCAAGTTATGAATATATTTTTAATAGCTTATCAATTATTACATTTTTCTATGATTATATTTGAAATAAAAAAATAGGAAAAAGTTTATTAACTCTATAATGGCCGTAATCAATGACTATAGTTGAGATTGACTCTAAATCTACATAAAGAAACAAATTATTTTGGAAACTTAATTTAAATTTAGTTGATGATTTAATTCTTTGAAAATATAAGTTTTGTAAAATCTATGATATGATACTAATAAGTTCTATATCTACCTTTACTTGTGAAACTGAATAAATTGTCACGAGTCATAATACTCACTACATTAAGTTTTTTTCATCGATGTAGGTGACAAATTATTTTAACTTTCTTTGTTATCCTCCTGAGTTTAAAACAATAAAGTTATCTTCATATAACAATTATCTGTGAGGCAGTTATTTTTCTGTTATTCATCAAACATAAGTAACATTGTGATCAACAAAATCACATTGCAGTAAGTTAGTATTTCTACAGTTGTTTTAGTATTGTTATGTTGTTTAACTAATAGTTACAGAACATACTCATGCCTTTTAATGGAATATCTACATTTACAAATTAGCTGTTTTAGTATGTGAATAAACTATCATGTTAATGAAACCATCGTATGAGTGGGGCGACCTGGGAGGTCAATATAATAATTCTGTCGATAATAATGGCCCTGAGGCGCCGGGGCTAAGGGATGCTATCAGTCTGGGAAAATATATAATATATAAGAATTCACCGAAATTCACTTTCTGAATCTTTTTCATCTTTGTTTAGACCTTCATACAGGACAAGCTGTCAAGCAGTTGTTTCCAGCCTTTGTTTCACTTGTTATCAGAAAAATTACAATCTGGTCATGGGTGATAGTGTCGTCAATATAACACCCCAACAACTGCATTCAGTAAGCGGAAGGATTAGGAACGCAAAAGACATAAAAAAAAAAAAAAAAATAAGGATAGAATTCTAAGAGGTGATTTTTATTGCAGGGAGGGGAAGGTTACATACATGAACTCATAATTTTTCTTAAGTAAAAGACAACATGACTATTGATGTTGTAATTCAGAGGAAAGGCTGGGTGGTAGCTTAATATTTAAAGGTATTGAAATAGGTGGTGAGGGGTGTCTCCCTACCTATTTACGCCACCGACAAAGGTTTATCTTGGAACAATAAGTACAACTCGCAAATATGGAAAGATCGGCTACTGGCTGATTTTTAAGAATTTAAGAATGCACCAGGTAACATTTTGCTCTGGGCGCCTACAACCCACACGATGGTCCTGCATATTAATAACTAACAGAACTATTTCAATATGAAAAATAATTAAGAATTAGTATTACTGTTTATTTTTCACTTTAGTTCTTAAATTTACCATTTTGTTAGTATTTTTTTCTAGATTTCAGTTTAATCTACATTCAAAGATCTACTCCCTTAGTTCCATAAGTATCTACCATAAGATATAAATAAATAATACATACAATCGGGCATAGAAAACACACTCTTTCACAATTCCTTCATACCTGCTGGTTGATCATGTAAAAAAAAATCTGTGTACTGTATTAATGAATTTATTGCAAAACTCATGTACATCCTCTAATGTCATGGCTGATCTTAAACAAGGTAGTGATTCCATAACTCTTTTACAACAAAAAAGTTCAGGGTTTGGTTTCACTTACCTATATATGTAATACATAGTAAGGAAAGTATTACGACAGTGAAATTTTAGATAATTTTCAGATTGTTAGTTTAACTTTTATATATCACTTATCGATAACTTTTTAAAAAGATTTCGATACAAAATGTTGAGGATCTACTAATATACACCTAATAATACACAATATTTACTAATATTGTTATTTTTTCGATTAGTTTTGTGATAAATGGTTCTGATAAAATATATAATTTTCCAAAACATCTATTTTTCCCCTCAATTATTAGTATTGCTTGATATTATACACAGTTTTACTAGGAAATAGAAAATGATTTAAACATATAACCTTTCCAGATTCAATGGGGGAGGGAAGAGAACATAGTAATTAATTGTTTTAAATGATGTTATGGTATCGTTTTCACTTTAACTTCCCAATATATGAAAATACCTATCTACTTTAAGGTTGGTAAGTTAAAGTTATGTGATCACCATACTAAATTGTTTTTCTTTTAAGAAAGTCACTTAAAAAAAAAAAAAAATAGGAAGAGATAAATAAAAAAACTTTAATATCTCATTTAGGTGATCATAAAATAGACATTTTTATTTTCTTCAAATGGACTTACGAAATATTTTAAGTAGATAAGCTACAATATGTACTTCATTTCATAAAATCAGCAATTTTTTATCTCTCACCTACTGTACTAAAAAATTATTACTTTTAGAAAAACTTCATTGAGTAAAAAACATTGAGTCCACATAAATTAAATTGAGATCAGAAATTTGGTGATTTACAATATTTCCTTGAAGTAAGCAAATTTTCAGCAAAATAATTATTATTAACCATTTTTTTTTTTTTTTTGTGGCTCAATTACTGAAATACTTTGTCATTTTACTTTGAATAATAATATTTAAATATATATATACATATATATATATATATATATATATATATATATATATATATATATATATTATATATATATATATATATTTTTTTTTTTTTTTTTAAATGAGAAATATATCCCATATACAATATGGGTCATCGTAAAAAGAAATAAGGGGTTTGTAATAATTTATTGTAATTTGAAAAAAATTTAATATACTGCAATATAATGTTTATGATACTGCAATTTAAACAACCTATAATAATAAATAGACGTCTTTTAGTTATCAGATGCTATTAAAAAAAAAATTGACTTTCTTCAAAAAACACTAAATTTGAATTTCTGTGCAGAATTGGATCTATATGAACTTTTTTGATGTAAACGATGTTTAGAACTCCTAGCATGTGATATGGTGATGCAGATACACCTTGCATATGAGCTACTTTGGAAAGTTTATTGATTTTGAAGTGAAATAAAATTGGTTTATTATTTGTTATTAACTGATATTTGAACTGTAAAGTCTTTTTTTTCTGTTGTTTATAATGTATTTTTTATGTTAATTAGTAAAGCAATTCATATAAATGCTTTTTGGAAAAATTGAAAAAAAAGTTTTGTCTAATTTAGATCTAAAACACTATTTTATTTTAAAAACATTTACGTGAAATATCTCTATTATGGTTAACACATCTTGATAAATTTGTCCTATTTATCTGAAACTTTTGATGGAAAACATTGTTTAGGAATATCAATCTGGATTTATCTTATTTTTGTAATGATATCGCTCTGATTTTAATCATACCATATATATAAATTCATTTATTGGAAAACATTGGTTAAAGATATTTTGACTGCTTGATTACCAATTAGATCAAACTAAATTTCTTTATTTAAATTTATTGTTATTGTATATTATTATAGTTATTTATTGTATTTTGAAATGTTTAAATAATCTTATTATTTTTCTCACTTATATTTTTTTATTAAATCAACCAGATGGGTATTGAAGAGGATGCTTGTTGAAATTTAATAATTATGTTACCCTTTTTTTACTATTAGGATTTTTACTGGCGGTAGAAAGTAGCCGCCACCACCACAACCACCATAACAACCACCCTTTTTTTTCCAAGTCGCTCTTTGTCCATACCACTTCTTATGCCTCTTATCTCTTTGAAGTTCTGGGCTTTCAGAGCTGCTATTCTGTAAAATTAATGAAGCATATTTAGAAAAGATAAATCAAGTTGTCGATTTAGTTCAATTTAAAATGTTTGATAAGAAACTATGGGTCTAAGTAAAATTAATATTAATAAGTTTGAATCAGATGTATAAAGCAATATTGCTTGGGAATACCAACATCATTGAAAAATTGATAAACATTAAGTTTTTCTAGGTGTTCCCAGATATGTTCTATTAACAGTGAATACTGGAAAAGAGAGAAGTCCGATAATAACAAAATAAAATAAAAATGGCATTTACCTAAGAGTTTCATAATTACCTGAAGTATACATGAACTAAAATTAGTTAAAGAGTAGAAAAGACAGTTTGGTTTGAAAAGAGCCAGGTTCTATCTGTGGCAATATCATATAACTTTAGTTATATGAACACTTTAGTCAGCACTCATATAACATGTGTATGATGGCTGGGCCAACCGTTAGAGTCTGCTCATATATATGTGTGATGCGACAGCTGAGAGTTATTGGTTATTGAGAGTTATAGATAAAATTTGTTTAAATTAATTCTTCAAAAATATTCTTGACTGCCTAGACGTGCAACCATTACAATGTTAATGTTCTTTTCGAGCACTGGATTTATTGTTAATATAATTTCAGAAATTCAACAGACTGCATTGTTGGAAATTATGAGTATTTTAAAGAAATTTGGACTTTGATTATTGTTAAGAAATTTATAAATATTAAGATTAAATTACTTGCCTACCCCTTGATCTAGGTCTGGGTAATTGCAATTGTCTGTGAATAAAACCTGTACCACTACAATCCACGAAGGGTCTCTTGTTCAGTACTATTTAGGGAAAGTACTGTTTCTTAGTCAACATTTGTGCAAGAAGGTTATTTGACTGAGGTCATAAAGAAAATAGGTATACCCTAAATTTGCAAGGACAGGGTTGACTTGAAGACTGTCTTCCCCATAGTTCATGAAATCCTGTTTTTGTCCTGTATAACACAACTACTTTAAACAAATTATTTTTTATTTATTTATGTCTTCACCTCTGCTGGACCAAGAAGAGCCTTCATGAGTGGTCCATGGTTTTCCTCTTCTAGTTTTGAGATGGTTAGTTGTTCTTCATTATGTGAGGGGTCTATCGGTCGTTCTGGAATGTAGAAGGAAATAAATTAATTCATTTATATTTTAGCAAATTCAGATCCAAAATAGTTTTAATTCATTTTGAAAAGTAATTTAGCCAAAATTAAGTTTTATATTTCAGGTATTAGATGTTTTTCAAAGTGTAAAATAAATAATGATTTAAAAAGGATCCAAGAGGAACACTGACCAAAGCCAAGACCAGGGAAGGCCCAACAAAGTGGGCACTGGCCACAAGAGGCAGAATTTACAAAATTTCATTTTTATGTTAAATCGCCAGCTCTAAAGTTCTACAAAAACAGAAAAATAAATTTCTATTCATTGGTCAATATTTGTTTCTGTGAGTGGTCTGAGCTAAATATTTAAACAATCACAATATGTACTCCATATCTCATACAATAACTTAAACAGTTTCTAAACCTACGCGTGTTTCTAGAAAAATATTTTTTTAAATTTTCCTTAAAAACATTATTATTCCTGTAGTTACGTTTTTCTGTCTAATTTGCTTTGTAGCATTAGTGCTTGAAATAATAGTGATAACAAATAGACAAGTGCAAATAAACATTTGCTGTGTAACGAAAGTCAATGGAAGGCAGGGTTGTGTTTTCTATCTGTTTTAGAACCCCCTAGAACACGATCATACAATTTTTAGGGATGACAGTTATAAGTATACTTATATATTTATTTCTCAACATTTTGGCTCCACCAGTGGCTCCCATTGACTAAATTAGATTGAATTAAGTATATAGAATTGGTTTCCAGGTGAAACAATACTATTGGGTTGTCCGTAATATTATGCAGGGTTTTGGTTTGAAAAGAAAAAAATGAAAAAAGAAAGATTTAAAACTGTTGTATTTAATCAAAATCCTCTCTATTACTACCATTACATTTCCACCAATGTGTTGGCGCTTTTCCATTCCCTCAAAATAGAATTTCCCATCTCCAGAATTGATAAACTCCAAAAACGCCTTTTCTAATTCCCTTCGTCCATTAAATTATTTTCCCGTAAGTAGTGGCCCAGGGGTCTAAACAAATAATAATCCATAGGCCAGAGGTCCAGAGAGTAGAGTGGATCTGGCAGAGTTTCATATCCAAGCTCCAACAGTTCTTGTGACGTTACACCTGAGACATTTGGCCGGGCGTTGTCATGCAACAAAATGGGCCCTTGCCAATTTGCCAATTTCTTATGCATTGCATTAATTTGGTTAGAATACGATTAGGCAATGATGGTTTCTCCAGGATTTAAGAGGCTGTTGTGTATCAAACCAAATGAAGTCCACCAAACAGTAACAATAGCCTTTTTTTGATATATAGAGGGCTATTTTAAAGAAATCTCAAATCCTATATTATTTTCCGGACAACCCAATATTAAACTTTGGATACATTTCTGCACCCAAGAACGTTTTTAAAGTATTGCGCATTTCTACAGTTTCTCCTATTAAAGTTGGAAGGTGAAGTTTTGTAGCTATATTAAGTTGGTGTTGGATCCAATAATATAAGGATTAGGTGCCAATGGGGTGTTTCATCACCATCCGGTAATCCCCGTATGTTTTTACAGCACTAAAACGTCTATAACGGTTTTGATAAAAAGTTCCATAAAGTATTAACTATTAAACCCTATATGTATACTTAAACGAAAAACGGCTGGAAAAAAAAAGTTCTGATGTGTAAAAAATTTTATTTGCGAAAAATAAAAAGTATGTTTTTAAAGATAAGGTTTTCCTCTACAAAACAAAAAAAAATCATTGTAATTAGACTGTTCATTTGCAGGGATAATTTCGTTATTCTTTTTTTTTTTAAAATTAGTTCTCCATTTTGTTGATATCTCATATCTATAAATATATCTTTAGACTCCTGATTTGGGATTGTCAATTAATCTAATTATCTGCATAACTTAATAAAATAAATATTTCCAAAACGACCTAATCATAGCGAACAACAAACATTTTCCTATTTGGTTGGAAGAGTGCGTCAGTGTGTGATACTCTATACATATTGCTACTGTTAGTGCGAAAGATCGTATGTGAAAATTTTCAACATTTTTTGAGTAAAGTCATTGTAGTGATATTTCTAGTTGGAAAATTATAATATCCCTATAGATAGTAAGTTGATTCCAAAGTAGTTGGTTGTAGTGTTGAAATAGAGAACTGTAAATAAAAGTATAAATTTCCCCACTAGAAATATCACTAAAATTAATAACAAATAATGTTGAAACTGGAGTTAGTCATTTTGTCAACTGAAAGGCTCATATATAGTGTTTATGTATGTGTGTATGTATGTATGCATTTGTGTGTGTTTATACGCACACACGCACGCACGCACGCACGCACACACGCACACGCACACGCGCACGCACGCACACACACGCGCACGCACACGCGCACACACACACACACACACACACTCACACTCACACACTCACTCACTCGCTCATTCATTGATTATGCTTTGAAGATATGATTATTAAGTGATTAATGTTTCAAGATGGAAGAAGAGATACTTTTTCTGTGGATAACAGAAGAGACATGAAACGAAGAGGAAAATATGTAATTATTTATAATTAAGGAAGAGGCAGATTCAGCTTGAATAACTGAGGCAAAGCCGTATTTAAGATGTAGGCTGTGTTTAGACTTAGTTCCGGGAGAAAATTCTCTTAAGGTCATGAAAAAAAAATATAGATGTAATCGTAGTAGTAGCTAGACGATTATCATCTTGCCAGATTAATAAATCAGTTATTTAAATTATAATCAGCAATGAAACAGGTTTCCATATAATTTTAATCTTAACAGTTTCAATTACGCCTTACTATTCGCCGATCCCTCCATCAAAAGAAAAAACAATAACCATTATGAATTTTTTTTTTGTGGACCGGCAAATAATTGTGGCATGGTGGGTTGTGGTACTGATCAACACCTGCATTCTTTTTTTTAGCAAGGTCAATAACTCCAGACGAACCTTCCTCACGTCTCGATAATAAGCTGCCTAGAAATATAATAATAACCACAGCCTTCAGTTTGCAGGAGCGCTCTACCAATCCGAATCGCTCGCCTCGGAGTATGAGGAAATTGTACGGATAAGATTATAGTTACCCTTTTTCGTGGATTACTATCCTACATAATGGAATACTTTTATCTTACTTTAAAAAATGTATTACCGTGGAAGGTAATGCAATGCTCATTAGTTAGTTAAGTGTGGAACGTTTCACTTGAACATATATAGTTAGTTCAGTGTATGTTTTGTTAGTTTGCTACCTCAACTAGGTAAGAAAACTCTTGTAATTGTGTCGAATTTTCGATTTGTAGTTTTCAACAAATCTTTTATTTTCAGTAATTTCCCTCGCTTACAGTGCGCAGGCCCGAATTAGATTTTTAGTATCTGAAATATTTTAATCCTTATGTTCAACTAACCTTATCATTTGGTTTTCAACTCTATTTTTTTCCTTTTCGTCTCCCGAACACGGCGTCATGTTAAGGTACAATTTTGAATTGTAGCCTATTATAGAGAGGATGAAATGCTGAACAATTTCCTCGCTTACAGTATGCAGGCCCGTTTTATAGTTTCTGAGATATTTTAAACCATATGTAAAAATATTTTAATTAGTCGACACTAGCCGAGCGTTAATGCCGGACGAAATCTGATGGATCAATCTAATACACTCTCCATAAAAAATTGCAAAACGCGCCTAAAGAAGTATTCACTTCAAAAAGAAATGATAACCGACCCGAGTGAGAATCGAAATCACAACGGAAGCATAGCTCAAAGAAGAAAATATTTATGCCACTGTAATGTAAAAGCAATTTTTTTATTAATATCGACTGACCAGAAGTACCAATTCACGTAATCGATTTTGCACTTATATTTTCTCGAAAATAGTTCCAGAGATTTCGATTAAACTCGTTATATCAATGTACAATTAAATGGACTATAATATCAGCTAGGTAACTCATCCTTATTGAAAGAGTCGGAGAGAGTTATATAACGAATTTTAAAAATGGTGCCATCTAAACTACTTTGAATTTGGTTTATTTGAAATAATTAACAGTATTAGTAGAAATAAAAAATGGCTAATTAAGCATTATGTTAATTAACCGATAATTAAGTAACTGTACTCAGTACTCTTAACAATTTTTTGAAAATAAGTTGGGGTACATATATGCTGAAGTAACAGATTTGTCGTCGGAAAGCTGAGGACTTTAGAAACAACTAATGTTTCATTTAAATTCCAATTATTTCTCATTTTGCTCAACTATTAATCTTCTAAATATATGTAAGAATTATATTTTTCTTATTTTATTGTTTCAGTCTTATTTTACTGTTGTTTCACAGCTATTATTTATACTGTTTACCAATGCAGATGTTAAATATACTAAAATTTAGTTGTCTACAATTACATTATGTTTTCTTATGTTTGTCTTTTCTTTTTATTTTAACGTTTCGTAACTCTGTAATTTAATTATTTCTTGACTGCCATTTTGTTTCTGACAAATTTTTTTGGGTGGAGGAAGGAAGGGAGGAAGGGAACCATAATCTTACCCCTTCCCACCCCCCCTCCTACCCCTATTGTAACTACATCCCTCTTATTATCCTTTGTTTAATTATTAAATTCAATAAAACGTATCAGATAATAAAATACAATAAAATAGACCAGTGACTGCTATATTAAAAAAAAAATGTGTGTAGGACAAATCAAAATGAAGTGCCTTATTGATTACAGTTCTTGGAATTAATTTTGGCATTTTATTTCCTACTTTTGACGACACTAACGTACGTTGTCTGCAAAATAAATAATATCCACCATTCCACACTATCTGGCCGCCAAACCTATCTATCTATATTGCTGTGCCAGCTCTGTCAATATTGGTTTGTGTTGGACGTCCTTTTTTTTATTGAATATATAATTTACTGGAGGTGTTTTATTTTAGTATCGCTAATATGTGAATGGAATGACGCAAGAAGACTTGTTAGCAAGACTTGTTATATTCAGCCTTGGGATTTATTTACTATTTTTCAAGTTATTCAAGACTCACAGTACCAATTATCTGAGGCAATTGTATTTTTATTTAGAAAACGAAATGTGAATTGCTGCGGTCGGCTATTGGCTCGTTAATTTTTCGGTTATCGGCTTAAGAGTTGAATAAGAATCCAAATTAAGGCATATATTTATTTTATATTAATTGCTATTTTAAAATAATGATTCGGTACATTTTAGTTAGATCTGAGTATATATCATTGTCCTCATATCAAAAGCGGGCATCTGTAATCTTCAGAAACTCAGGGAAAAAGTCAATTGTTTTTTTTTATAGCTTCAACTCAAACCGTTTCTGACGATTTTCTTTAAGAATGTTCAAGTTGAATTGTGCAAAAACATTATTAGAATTGGTTTAAGATTTAAGATATATTCTCAACTTTTTAAAAATATCTTTGAAATGAGGCCAATCATATCATGTATGCATTTAATTTTCAGTGGTTTTCAATATATATATATATATATATATATATATATATATATATATATATATATATATATATATATATATATATATATATATATATGTATAAATATATATATTAGAATTTTTCCCTGTCATTCACTAAAACATTCATAACTCTAGGATTTTCTCCTAATCAAAATTCAATGTTACTATAACATTTTGATAGCTAAATTATTACTCTTCAAAAATATACTTTAATAACTTTTTTTTTAAATCTCTCGTAAGGAATAAATAAATAAAAACTCCTCACAAGTTTTAATTTTATATCTCCAGTCCCAATATGTTTACAGGATCCCGGTTTGTGTCATTTCATGTGGTTTATGTAACCCTAAATTCCTGCTGATTTTTATGGCGATAAGTGCAACCGTGTTGAAGTTATCTTTTTTATGTTTTCGAAAAAATCCTAGATTCCAATTTTTTGCAATTTTTATTTTTCGGTTGCTATGAAAATCTGTAATTGAGTGTTTTTTTTTTGTGTGAAATACAAATCTCAACTCTATTTCTCCTTAAAAAATATTTAAACCTCTTTCGGTTGTTACAAATTATTTTAAATTTCTAATCGATTTCACTGATTTTTTTTTTTTGTTTTGCAGAGATTTTAGTATTTTTTCGAATAATCATGGGTACATTAAAAATAATATACTTTTTGAGTTTAAAAAAAAAATAAAGTTGTTTTTCCTTCATCACTTTTCCTGAAATTTCGGAGGGACGTGACTATTTTTCCTACCTGAAGGAGAGGATCTTCAAAATGACGGCTCAATCATAGAATTTGATGAGGAATCGACAAATAAATGGCGTAATGACAAAAAAAAACAGAAATAATGTATAAACATTATAATGAAATGGAAGGATTTCACTTTACTAGTAATTAAAATTTAGTAAGTAGTGTTACAGGTTTTTTCCCTTTACATCTCTCTCTCTCTCTCTCTCTCATCTCTTTATATTTATATTATGTAATACAAGAAAAATCAGTCGTGCAAGAAATGAATAGAAGATCTCATCATACCTTTTAATCGTAATAATAACTCGCACTCTTTTATAGAAGGCAGGAGAAGTGTGATGATTGGTATGGAAGTTATTATTTTTTAACTTCTTTAACTCGTTTTACAACCGATGGGTTGGCTGACAAATATTTCTCATTCCACTAGAATGGAGCCTTAAACTATTTTTGTGAACAGCGTAATGAAAAAAAGATATCTATCCTTTTCTGAATTAGAAGTATGATGAACAGACCATTGAGATGTTGGATTAGCGTAAGCTGCTCGATCAAGATGCCATTCATCCACGCCTTTGTCATTAAAGACTATCAGTCATTTGAATAATTACAACTTCTTGTAATTGACGGTTGCGGTTTCGATTAGTAGCAGCTCGTTGACCCCATCTCCTCTTCCGCGAGATATTTTCTCTGAAGTCTGATATATACGAAGTGGATTGAATGTATCTAACAGGTACAGAGACGGGCAAATTTTAGGAATAAATCGTTCTGCCCAAAGTCAATAAAAATGCCTAGCAAGCGTTTCTCGAAAAATCATATATGCGGAAGATATTTACTTCACATGTACAATGTTTTCACAAATTTTTGATATCTTATAATGAAAAACAGGAACATCAGTACAAGCTTTTTTTTTTGCGGAAGGAGGAGGGGGAATATAAAATTTTCCAACAACTTTCAATAATAGGAACAAATTTGTCTATCGATTTCAACAATTGAAACAACATTCCACTATTTCAGTTGTTCCAAAAACATTCTGTAACAATATCATTACTTTGAAAAAATTCAATAATGAAAACGAAATTTCTCGTAATTAAACTTAATAAATACGAGGTATTTACTTTGTAATATAATGTTTTAATTATTACTCTTTTGGATTTTGACTGTTGACTAATCCGTTGCATATCAAGTGGCTTCATATCAAAGACGGACATCTGTCATTTTCATAAAGCGGAGAAAAAGGCAATTTTGTTAGTGAAAACTTCTTTAGGCGCATTTTGCACTTTTTTTGTGAAGAGTGGATTAGATTGAGCCGTCAGATTTTAACGCTCGGGTAAAGTCGGCTATAGTCGACTAACTGAAATGTTTTTACATTCGGATTAAAATATTTCAGAAACTACAAGTCGGCCTGCATACTGTAAGCGACGACATTGTTCAGAATTTCATCCTCTCTGTAATAGGCTGTAATTTAAAGTTTTATCTTAACGTGAAGCCGTGTTAAGGAGTCGAAAAGGAATAATTGTGTCGAAAGCCAAATGATAACGAGTTTAATCGAACATATGGATTAAAATATTTCAGATACTAAAAATCGGACCTGTATTCTACAAGCGAGAGAAATGTTCAAAATTTCATCCTCTTTATAATGAGTTATTATTCAAAATTGTATCTTAACCCAACACCGTGGTAGGGAGTAGGAAAGGGAAAAAGAAGTGCCCAAAACCAAATGATAACGAGTTTTATTGAAGGTCTGGATAAACATCTCAGAAACCAAAAATCGGACCTGCATACTATAAGCGTGGCAAATGTTAAGCATTTCATCCTCTGTAGAATGCGATATATAGTTTATATTTCATATTATTAATCTCGCTTTGTTGATGTTATCTTTTTACTTCTATTGTATAATCTAAAGCTTACATCTTAGTTTTTTTCTGTTTTACAGATTCATGGAATTTTTCTCAAATTTTTGAAAATGATATATTTCCGTCTTTGATATGAAGCCACAGATATGTTTAACACTTTACAATTGGTAGGTAGGTAGGGTAGAGATTGTAGGGTAATAAATTGCAGGATTATTATGCCCTTGTACAACGGAGCTTGAAGTGAAATATAAGCTTTTTATAAAAAGTCGAAGAGAAAAAGTTCCAAATTCAAAAAATAGCTGAAAAAAATTAAATAAACAATCCAGTCATAACAAAACTGTTAAAAAATAAAAGTTTATGTTACAACGACAGGGCTTGAAATGAAATATTAACTTTTATTTTTTAACATTTCCGTTACGACTGGTTTTTCCCTTTGACTTTTTATGTAAAGGTTGTACAGAAATTTTATTTCATAAAGAAGCTTTGTTTAAAAGCTCTGTTGATTTCGACAAAATGTTGATATGAAAACTTATGTTTATTCTTATCTACTCGAACAAATGACACATTAGAATCAACTAATTCTAATTCATTTGTGATAAATTATAACTCTAATTTTAGTCCACTACTATTTATTATTTCTAAAAGTTGTTTTTTGTCGGTACGCCATAACTTCGTCAATTCTTGGTCAAATCCAATGATTGACCACTCATTTTGAAGATATCCTCCTCTTTGATATGCGAAAAATAGTCCTATTCTCCCGAAATTTCTGGAAAAAAGTTATGGAGGAAAAGAAAAATTGGACAATTATTAAAAAAGATAGACCATTAATTTTAGTATACTTAATAATATCTTCCACTTTAAAGATATTGCATTTACTATTCTACTATACTTAATTTTCTGGCTGATATATTAACTTTATTATTTCTTAAAGACATTTGTCTCTTCTTACATTTAATTTTTTTAATAATTTACAAAATCCCATGATATTTATAAATTTATTGCTTCATTTATTTATTGTCTTTATTATGATTCGAGTCATTGTTTAAAACTAGGTCCTAGAAAACCAATTTGTACAAATATTTTCGTCAGTTAGGGTAAATGGAATATTGTAATGGACAAAGGAAAAAATATTAATTCCTTCCTTACATAATATATAGAATCTACTTATTTCCATATTGTTTTGCTGTTTCTTTTCTAAACAAATTTTTTTGTGAATTATTAGCACGGGCCAACTAGTCAACTAGTTACTCTTTATTTCTAATTTATCGTTCTAATTTAACATTTTTTTTAGAACATAAAGAAATAAAAGTTAAACTTTTACCAGAAACGTACAACTTTATTATAAGGAAGTTCTATAGAACTTTTATTTTAAGAACTTTTCCTTAATAACATTCACAGCAACTGTTCAAATTGAACTTTTTCTAAGAGTTTCAATCCGTGCTTTACAATATTATTTTTTCTCTACCCAGCACACAATACTGTATCGATAAAATTCAATTTTATTAACTTAAAAAGTATTGGTACTGGTCATAAATTATAGTAACTCTTTGAGTAAAATTGTTTACCACAATTTTCGCAGGTAGGATCAAATATCAAAATAAACGGATATTTAACCTAAAAAAATGTTTTCGAACTTCATTTAAATTTTAATTACGAACTTTATTTAAAAAAAATAGATATATTACTATGAATGAATCTGCAGCTTGGAAATTAGTTTTCTAAAAGAAAACATGAATAAAACAAGATTGTAAAGCATTATATTCTGCTTCCACATTTTTAAATCAGGTGAATTAAATTTCTCGAAATTATGAACCTCCTTATGTCTGGCAATTGGCTAAGAAGGCACAATTGCCTTACGACCCTTTAACCTTATAGTTATTTATTAATAAATTATATTTTAATTTAAGTGCAACTCTCAAATTAGGCTTACTCACTTGTACATGAAATTTTGTTTCTTTTGTCACCTCTTTTGTCGAAATTCATGATCCGGAAAAGCAAGTTCTAATCGGAAATAACTTAGCTGAATAAATTCTCATCCTGTCGAAGTGATGTTTCGCTCTAGATCCCCCGTTTCGATCCTCAACTAACTGACCTAATAGCTTGAAATCAGAGGCTTTTGGAATGACAGATAAGTTTCAATTTACTTATAATAACATACACTTTCGTTATTCACGTTCAAACCTTCTTGTACTATAAGTACAATTTTTAGGCTCTAGTTCCTGGACTAAGAACGCAAATAGGAACCTGGACTCAAGATAGACTCGGTACTAAGTTTCATTTTTATAATACTTCAATCCATATATTAATTTATAATTAACAAAAATAAACAATATGAAATCATTACGCAACCCTGAACTCAGCAGTCAGATTTATTCTTTAACCTAGTGAATGATTTGGTCCGCACCTTGTGGTTTTTCTATGCTCCAACGATCGAATCATAGGAAATAAAACAAAACGTTTAAGATCCACGCAAGGAGAGCGAGCTTAACCGGCGATCTACGATCGTTTTTGTGGATCGCTGCGGTGAACACATTTTGTGTTGCACGAAATCGGCCTTGGTCTTTGCAGACCGCCTAACTGTTAACTGTTGCAAGACCAAGACCAAGACTGTTAAAAAAAATCGATTTTTGAGTAAAAATTAAAGAAAAATAGTTACTAATACGTGACAATTTTAGTTACTACATGTCAAGAACTGCTATGACCAATATACTTTTGCTTTTAACTCTTTTGATTTTTCATTCGTGCTTAGTTAAGGCTAAACAATTATAGTAATATTTCTATAGTAATAAGCTAATAGATAACTGCAAGACCGTTGCGAGTCTCTTACGCAGGACCAAGACCAAGAACAAGACTCGCATTTGAGCAACACTAGTTAATGTGATATCATGTTCGACAACCTAATATATGAGACAAAGTGACAAACAATAATCACGAGTTCGCGTCCCAGTGCCGCAGGTGTCTTTTAAATCCCCGCCCATACCTCTGGCCCGGGAAAACACCGTATAGACTTAAAGGCGAGGAAGGAGAGAACCCAAAAAAAATTTCGGTTATCAGGTTGCCGAGCAACGCGCGGTGCTGTGCACACGCATAAGCCCGCTTGGCCCTCCCCTCTCCAGTGCAATAAATACTAATAGAACTAGCCCACCATATTACCGCAGTTAAAGATCGCTAATCGCTGCAACAGATTGTTTATGATCCCTTATTCCTAACCTCCCTATCTCTTCTGCAATGACCTACCCGACTCCGCATCAGATTGGAAAGCTCCCATAGAATTTTGTGAACAACTTTAGAAATATTTTTAAATATAAAACAAAATCATTAGACATCGTTATGGAATCTCTGATCTAAAATATAAACGAAGATGTAATTTCTTGATTGTTTTTGATGGTGTCTGAATGTTTGTAAATAAACTAGCTATAACAGCTATACCAATGATTCTTGGATTCCAATATCCAAGATAAAACGTTAGGATGGTGAAGGTAGCACCAAATTGAATTGGAAATTGAGAAAGGTCTGGAGTTTTGTTACTTCGAAAAATATATTAACTATGTATGAACTACCAAATAAATAAATAATAATAATATTTTAAAATCATTCAGTTCTCGAACGTATATGAATCGAACAAATAATAGTTAAGAAGCTCTGGAATTTTTGTAAGATGGGTGGGACTTGCGCCTATATTTCCCTTTATTATATCTACACTCACCTGCTCCCCTTACGATGACCACCAGCAAACAGATCAAACCCGCTGTTAGCATCCCCATCTCCATCTCGGCCTTGATTTCCGCCAGCCGTAGGCAGGAGCAGCTTTATAGTCCACCTCCCCACCGCATGGCCAAGGCCGGCTTAGGGAATCCCGTCCTAATTTTACGGTATTCGGGGGCGAAGCTATCATTGTACGTGAGGGTATGTACACTGGTACCAATTTTCCTCAAAATATATGGATGTGAAGGTAAACATTAGCTGAAGTTGCTAATTTATCATTTACCATGGGTTTCCCTCTTCGCGCCCCTGCCCCCCAAAAAATTCTAGGATGGTATCAAAAGTAAAAAAAGTAAAAAATGCATAATCTAGTAGTTCTTCAGAAATTACCGACTCTTGTTCCAAAGTCCGCGTTGAAATCTTCAAAACAAAATTTGTTCGGTCTCGATCAATCTGCTTCAAACTTCGGAGTTTTTTATCCTCCTACTTTTTTCAATGACTTTTATTAAAGTTGAAGTACGAATTAAAGTATTGAAATTGGAATACTTGCCTCTTTCTAGTAAGGTTCGCTGATGATGGATATTTAAATTCTATAGGGTTATATTAGTCATATTAAGGTAAGATTCTATAAATTCAATGCTATGAGGATAGATAGAGCTATTGGAATCCCGAAACAATAAATTATTCTAATAGGATTAAGTTACATTTAAAAATTAAAACGCACCACCGACAACTAGATACTTTTACACGTGGAATTCATGCCGCAGGAATAAATTGGAACATTTTGTTCAGTTTTCAGATTCAGAAAATTCTGATTAATGTAACATATTTTTTCGTTACGCAAGTGTTTCATGTAGTTAAAAATATAACTCAAGCACGTGGTGTTGGATAGTTTCAATCAAAAGCAAAAATAAAAAAACAACTTTTTCCTTATAGTTAAAGTTAATCAGTGATTTTCAATCGAATAACATGATGGAAAATCGACCAGTTATTGGGAATTGTTATCGTTACCAACGCAGGAGGGACCAACAATCTTGGTTTTTCCTCTTCCAATCGATTCCAGAAATATACTTAACAGAAGAAAAAAACTGAAATTGTGTACCTAACATTTTGTTGGTTTTTCCTGTTTACAGCAAAAACAAAATATTTTTTTGTAGGTGCAAAGTAAAACCCTTATCCATGAGGTAATGCTTTATACGTATTAAATAATAAGAAATACCTACCTCTGTAGATTAACGATTATATTTATTTATCATGGATTTTTCATTATTAAATTGTTTAGTTATAGAAATAATTATTTATGTTAATATCGTGATATAACTCTCCTTCTTTATACTGCTAGTTGCATTCTTCTCGCCATGTAGCAAATTGAATTATAATGTGTGCTTTGCTTCGTAATGTGACCAGAACAGAGAAACTGAAACAGGAGATGAGATTTAGGCAGACAGAGGATGACATTTTCCGCCAACGACCGATAAAAAGTGCTAAAAACTCTCCTAAATCAATTCTGAACAACAGCGGAAAGCAAGCTGCGACTTTGGATTGCCAGAAACGTTAACCTTAATGTGGCTACAGTTTGGAAACGGCTTACTGATGGTGACCTTCCTCCAAAGGGTCCAGCTATCGGACTTCAACTCACTTCAACTTGGCTTAGGTTTGTTCATGAACACCCATCTTGGACCGAAAAGGGGGGGGGCTCGAGAAATGTTTTCAGAAGAGTCTAGATTCTCAATATTTGCTTCAGAAAGTAGAGTTGAGATATGGCAATGGACAGCGGTCTGTACAATGGAATATTTTTTCACCTCCTAGCCTCCTCTTTTCGGTTATATATGTCCTTTTTCGGGCTAAAGGAGGGGGCAGGGGAATAATTCCAGAGATAATGCCACCTTGGCACCCTGACTCGACCTCGTAATTATTGTATCATGCTATGTTACAGTTCATCAGCTTGCCGGGCAATGCGCGCTTAGCTCGCTAAGCCACCCCGCCCCCTCCGAAAGGTTGAATTACAGAGATGGATCAGTTATGCTTTGGATTAGGATCACTTCAAAGTTCTTGAATTATAACTTTTTTGTGTTGTGGAAAGGGGTTCTTACTGCACAGTGGTTACATATCTGTCATCCTGGAAGATAATGAAGTTTCATTTGCCATTTTTATTTAAAATACACAACCACGTTCGGTCACTTGTTGGAAATGTGCTTACCGATTACATTTATATGGGCTCTCTGTCCTCCGACCTCATTCCCATCAAGAACTTAAGAGCAGATCTAGAGAGGTTTATAAAACTCTTCCTGAGGTACTACAAAATTACTGAGCCGCTCTAGTAGAAGAGTGGGACATCCTCCAAAGAATTTCCATTTTTATTAGGAGTATGTGGCTAAAGTGCTCTCGATCAATCTCCGCTGGCTTTAGTACCACTGATGCGGTTGAGGGAATAGCGCAGGGTTCTCCTGGAGTTCCCTCGCATAATTGTTAATAGTGTATATAGATATGCATGAGTTTTTTGCTTAGTTTTAATTTTCTTAGTTTTAGGTTATTGTATA
This sequence comes from Nezara viridula, assembly GCA_928085145.1. NCBI lineage: Eukaryota > Metazoa > Arthropoda > Insecta > Hemiptera > Pentatomidae > Nezara > Nezara viridula. The sequence continues at coordinate 145,540,523 of OV725080.1, read as the reverse complement.
TATTTTTGATTATTATTTGTCTTCTATTTATTTTATATTTTTTGTACATATAGTGTGAATGTTATCTTACCTCACTATAACTAATGCCCAAGAAACAGATTGTTGTAATACTCAATAAATAAAATAAAAATTAGGAGTATATCAAGGAATAGATAGGCAGTTGTACAAGCAAGGTTAACCGCCACACGATATTGAAAAACGCTGCAAATTATTACACAATGGTTTATTATTTCCAGTAGTTATATATCAAGTTATTTACTTTCCTGACCACTTAAAAAAAATAATATTTGCTAATATTGGTATGCATACGATTTTTTTATTTATTATTTTTTAAGAAATATATACAACAATCTCGATTGATTCAGTTGATGACCAAAACAAAGCAGATCGGCTTTGCAAAAGAACGTGTCGCTACTTTTAGTCCAAAAGATCGTATATAAAAATTGTTTTTTTACAAAATAGTTTATAAAAAAAAAACGATTATTTATTTATGATTTATCAGTATTATTTCATATTTTATTTCCTTCTGCTTTTTCCATGGCAGCAGACTACTTATTGCAGTTTCATACAAAAAAATGTCACCTTTAGCACAAATAGAATAAGCATGTATAATTGTTACATACGACATTTTGCACTAACAGTAGCGATATGACAATTATGTAGAACGCAATAGTTCTGAATCAAATCGACCTATTTGAATGATTCTTTTTTATTATTAGGAAATTTCGTAAACTATAAAAAAAGTATATAAAATGAACGAAAAAGTTTAGAATTTTTGAGTTATTTAGAATTATTTATGTATCCCTCGTAATTTTTTTCAGTTTTTTTTTTTCGGGAAAGTATATATATCTAAATTTCAAGGGCTTCGTGGAGAAGACTTTAGTTAAGTTTTGTTAAAGTCGTTACATCTGTTTAGGAGCTACAGTCTAGAGGAACATAGGTTTTTTCAGCCGCCATTGTGAGAGAAAAGGGCGGATGGTGATGTTGAGGTGGGAGGGTTATCCTCGGATGACCTCTGACTTTGATTCCAAATTTCTAGAAATCGGTCTAGTAGTCTCGAGGTTAAACCGCGGACGGCGGACAGATAGTTTTTTTATTTGTATTCATTTTCTTATTCTGGGCATTGAGAAATGGAAAACATCGAATTTTAAGTAGGAGGGGAGTTTTACATTTTTGAAATATTGGGTCGATTACTATGGATGTTTGCTTTATTGAAAATAATAATAACTTTTTAGTTTTTTGAAAATAAAATTGTTTTAGTATTCAAGTATTTCAGTTTTTTTGCTGTTAATATAGAGTAAACTGCAGGTTTATTTTCACCAAAATTCAGAGTGTGGGAATTATTATCAGCTGATTTTAGGTAACATAATAATAAAAAGCACACCTAACCATCAATCTATGACGGTATAATAACGGAAGTATGCTTTGGTATCGAAAATAAATTATCTACAAATTGATAAGACATTACAAAAATGTAAATAAAATAACCGTCAGCGATGATTCTACCAAATATAAAATAGAAGACGTAGGAAACTGTGGCGCCCCAATTTTTATCTTCGCTGAAAGGAATGCTGTCCCAAGGAACCGGAGGTTCCTATTAGCTATACAGGAAAAGATTGCAGAGATCGGTTTCTTGAACACCTAATTTCATTGGCATCAAGATTTGCCGGGAGGAGGGTGGTTTTTATCCGTGAACATACAATTTAACGTTTTGGATTTCTTTTCGATCTTTAAATTAGATATCATCTGTCGTCTTTGTTTTTGGACCTTTTCACTCCTACATGTACGACTCGCATAATGTATTGGTAAGTGAGCAAAATGCAGTATAACACGTAAATAAGTAAATGTATCATGATGAGGGAGGAATTAATTTTTTTATCCTTAATCGATTACAATTAATTTGGTAAACCAAAACTTATCTACAAAATACAATTGACTGCACATTTTATTTTTTTATTTTGCAAGTAAAACGACGGTAGCTTTTCAGACTTTGTATTCTTTACAATACTATTAATGGGCACCGTTCTTCCCCCAAGTCCGACTTTATCCTGCTTTAGAACCCTCTCCCATTATGTAATAATGTTATAATAACCGGCTATTTGTATTCCGACTCTCTCCAAATCATACCTTTTGTACCTAATGCATTCTATTTATCGTTGTCTTACAACCCACTCACCATACCCAGTTCTCGAGTTCATTGCTCCACCTGTTTTTAATTGATTCCTTTCGAAACTTATTATCCTGTTTTCTTCCTTTTATAATCTCATGATAATCTCCTATAACGTCCCGTATCCTAAGTTCAATCCTAAGCAAATTACGTGGTGGAATCATTTATTTATTTATTCCGCCCTACCATGCCAATATGGCAATACGCGTGTTTGCAATATCTTGTTTCTAGGCATGAATGTTAATAACACATTACTACTTGTTAACATGAACAAGTATGTGCAAACACCAACCTAGCAGTTCTTCTTTTCTATGTTATTCCTTTTTCATTACCATCTTCGGACTAGCTTCCGGAATCTAGTGGTCTTCCCGACGGTTGTCCTCTTCTACTGCGAGTACCAATATGGAAGTGACCTCCATCTTTCTGGAGGTTCTGGAACCAGAAGAGAGACGCATATCTCAGAATCCCACAATACATAAATCGTGATTGTGACTGGATATCTAAGATCCCAGAATGCGCTCTCTCCCACCATGCTACTTAGACCGTTCATTGCTTGAGCCACCCTACCTGTCAGAAATTCTATGTGAGTCATCACATTTTGGCCTAAACTTAACCTAATTCCTAGGTAGGTAGGTTACCACATCACGTGGACGGATTCTCTCATCTTCTATGTTCATTGTTATAGGATTTGCCTTATCAGTCTTGCCCTTGAGGAGAATGGTTTGAATCTTGGTTGAAACACAAGCTTTGTTGCAACTTACCTAAGACCTTCAATTCTTCATAGACAAACAGAAAATTTCTGTTCTGATTATCTTTGATTTTTCAAAAACATTCAATTTAGTTAATCTCGAAATCTTCCTTTCCTGATTCCAAAAGCTTTCTACATCAATTAGCGCTCTAAAGTGGTTCCATTGCTTCCTGCATCACATATCTCAAACTGTTATCAGTCCCTTATAAAGCTCCCCCTCTTACTAACTCGTAGTGTTCCTCAGGGATCTTCGCTCTCTCCAACTCTTTTCTCCATTACACCAAAGACCTTCCTGATTCCATCGACTTATGTGCTGACAACCTTCAAATTTTTCCTTCCATCCTACTGAGATGTTTCATGCAATAAGAAGGCTACAACAAGATATAGACAGTATTAACGCTTAGGCAGGGAACAATGATTTAAAGTCGAACCAGACGAAGACTAAAGCCATTCTTATTGGTTTCAAGCATCTTATTAATTCCATTCCTTAACAACCCATAATCTACTTCAATGGGCTATCTATTCGTTTCTAAACTTCCGTTTTGATCAGTACCGGTCCTAGAATAATCATATCTCCCAAATTACCCGAAACCCCATTGCTATGTTCAAACAGTTCCAGAGATTCTATACCTCTTAAAATTCGTCAGCTCCTAGTTTCCTCTCTCAATTTTCACCACTTCGATCATGGCTGCCTTGTAAACGGTGTGCTTTCTGGTGGGCTTGAGATCATATTTAAGAGACTAATGAATTGTTTCATTAGATTGATGTTGGGAGTCCCCATGCGCTCCCACGTCTCCAGTTAGTATGCCGAGTTGAAGTGGCTGTATCCAGTTTTCCGACGGCAATATTTCCTAGGTGTATGTGTAACCTTTACGGTTGTAAAACTTTACAAAGTTCTTGATTTTTATACGGCATGTTCCTCTGTCAATTCATTCTTCACTTGTCACACGTGCTACCTTATTTTAAGTTCCCAATCAACCTCCATATGCCAATCCTTATTCTTGACCTAATTTAAGCACCATTTATAAAAAAAAAAAAAAAAAATAAATAAAAAAAAACATGTCAGCACCTGTGGTCTCCTCTATTTTTATTGGTTACATAATTACGTACATTTCAAGGCAATGCCGTCCTTATTCAGTTAGCGCCCCCGAGCAATGACATAATCTTCCTCCCTTTCCCTCAAAAATTTTATATTAACTAATATTTTAATTTTATTTTATGCAATATGCTTTTAATTCAGGTGATTTATAATCAGGTTATATTTAATTATTTTTGTATGATTTGTAATTTATTTTTATTTCTTACAAGAGGCGGGCGATCCTCTCTTCTCAGATTGGAGTCCCCCGGTTTTTGCCTGGAGGCCTTAAGACCAGAACTGTTTCAAGGTATATGATTTATCGTTTGAAGATAAAATCTGCAGGAGAAGCGGATTTTGAAGAATAGTTTTGTCAAGAAAAAACGCGCACTTAAGCTAAAGATGATAAGCGAGTTTGATAAAATCAATCCCTGAAAAAATTGTATTAAATCGAATCAACTTGAATAATCTAAATGTTACGCCCAGTTAAAATTTGTTAACGCCATCTAACTAGTGTTGCCCAAAATAGGTCTTGGTCTTGCACTTTGCTAGACCAAGACCAAGACTGATAAAAAAAAAAAAAAAAAAATTGAATAAAAATTGAGGCAAAATAGTTACTAACACTTGACAATTTTAGTTACTATATTTAAAGATTTTGTGTAACCAATATACTTTTGCATTTAACTCTTATAATTTTTCATTCAGACTAAGGCTTCTCTTATCTAAAAAATTACAGTAATATCTCTCTAATAAGCTAATAGGTAACTGCAAGACTGTTGCGAGACTGCAACACCGAGACCTAGACCAAGACTCCTCTTGGTCTCACATTTGGCAACACTACGTATAACCACTAGCGGATCCATAATTTAATTTTTGGGGCTTTAAAAGCTTTTTTTTTCATAAAAATAACGATGATTACATAGGAAAATAAGAAACATAATAACTACCTAACTATATGTACTTTTTTTTTTTTTTTTAGCTTTTTTAATTGTATTTATGCTGTATAATCTTTTAGAGCCATTACTTCTAACTTATAGTTTTTAGTTACTTTAAAAAACAGGTATTAGGTAAAAGCGATCATATTTACCTATTATATATATATATATATATATATATATATATATATATATATATATATATATATATATATATATATATATATATATATATTTTAGTATAGATCATATATAGATCTAGACTAAAATAATTTATTTTTTAGATTATTATGAGTTAAAAGAATTTCTCTAAAAAATGCAAAACTGTTGAACTGTATGTTATTCAACTATTGTGGCAGAAAATTAATACATCTCATAATAATCCAGCACCAAAACTTACTGAAAAAGAATAAATTAAAAAACAAAAATGAAAATAGAGCTAGATGGTTTTGGAACTATAGTCTCAACAGTTGATATAGGAAGATTATTTTTTTTTCTGATATCATTTTCAACTTTGTTTCATAGTTTTTAACAAAATTTCTTCGGCTGTCATGGTTAATGATTGTAAAAATAACAATTTATTTATTTATTAGTTATACATATTTCTGGCTCACAATAAATTTGGCATCTACCTTGGTATTCAGCAAATATGATATCAAGGACAAGAAATGATAGCATAAGAAAAAAATAATAGTAATAACAAAAGAAAAAAAAAGTAGTAGAAAAGAACAGTAGCAAAATAACACATACATATTAACAGAATCCATTAAATCCGTAATCCATTAAAAATAACAATAATGTTAAAAATGAGGCAATGAGCTTTTTATATTATTCATCTTATCATTAAGAAGTTAAGAGGTGTGAGGAGAGAGATATCATTAAAACTAAGAAGACAAGGATTTTTTTTTTTTTACACTTATTTATTGAAAAATATCACAATCTATCTCAAGGACATAGACAAGGAGTTAAGAACAAACAATTACAGAACAATAATTACTTAAAACTCCTATGCCAGACTGCTTGTTACGCTGCTGAGTTGTATACTCATGTGTTGTATAAAAAAAAAAAAGCGAAAACACACACACACACACACACACACACACACACACACACACACACACACACACACATATATATATATATATGAGAAGGAGTTAGTTGAGGGTGCGGTCAAATAATTAAAAAAAATTAAAATATATAAATAATTTTAATTTTTGCCGACGTTTCGACCCACTTTGCAGGTCGTCTTCAGGGCGTTGGATGTGGCACTGCGGGAGGCAGTTGAAACACTGGCAGTGTCAAAAATTTTTTTTTTTTTTTTTTTTTTTTTTTTTTTTTTTTTTTTTTTTTTTTTTTTTTTTTTTTTTTTTTTTTTTTGACACTGCCAGTGTTTCAACTGCCTCCCGCAGTGCCACATCCAACGCCCTGAAGACGACCTGCAAAGTGGGTCGAAACGTCGGCAAAAATTAAAATTATTTATATATTTTAATTTTTTTTAATTATTTGACCGCACCCTCAACTAACTCCTTCTCATATCATATCAACGGTTAACCATCTCTACATCATATATATATATATATATATATATATATATATATATATATATATATATATATCATACATATATGAATCCTTTACTACTACAATCCATGAAGGGTCTTGGGTTCACTTTTTTGTAAGGAAGAATTGTTTCAAGGGCAACAGTTGTAAAACACACACATACACACACACACACACACACACACACACACACACACACACACACACACAGATATATATATATATATATATATATCATACATATATGAATCCTTTACTACTACAATCCATGAAGGGTCTTGGGTTCACTTTTTTGTAAGGAAGAATTGTTTCAAGGGCAACAGTTGTAAAAGGAGGTGATTGGGCCAAGATCAAGCTCAATGGCCAGGTTCAAATAAACTGAGTGGGAAAACCGCCCCAAAATCCTTATGTCAAGATAGATCTCAGTTCACATAGCAGGAAGATGAAGCCGAGTAGGAAGTAGTTGAAGCAGTTGAGGTGGAGGAAAGGGATGTTCGTGGAGAGAAGGGGACCCTATCAAAGGTAAAGACTGGCACATCTCCAAAACCAGCCAGAATAGCTATAGAGCTCCTGAAGCTGATGATGTAGCATGTTACCTACCCTCTTCAAGATATATTTCCAAGAATCAGTGAAACCTTAGTACGAGTAATGTTGTGCCATTTGTCACGAACAGTTGCTATCCTTGTTCTTCGCTGATGACAGATAATGTTTGTGAGGTGGAAGGTCTATCTAGAAATAATGATATTCACACTAAAGGCTTACTATGAAATGGTGGGCTTAAAAATTAACTTTGAGAAAACAGGATGTATGATCTATGATATATGTATATGAAAAAAAATTCTGTTTTTCCTACATCCTGGAAAAAAGCCTTAGTCCGTCCTATTAATAAAATCCCTAACCCCACCTCTCCAAAAGACTATGGTCCAATCTCCATCCTCTCAAATCTGTCAAAACCCCTCGAAAGAATAGTCCAATCCCAAATTTCCAATTATCTCGAAGAGTTCAAACTTTTAGATCCTCTCCAATCTGGCTTTCGCCCAGGCTTCGCCACTCAATCCGCTTTAGCTAAAATTACAAATGACATACATTCTGCAATTGACGAAAGAAAACTGACTATATTAGTACTCCTGGACTTCTCCAAAGCATTAGACTCCTTAGACCATTCTATTCTCTTCAATAAATTAAAATCTCTAACCTTTTCCAATAGTTGTATCCAATGGTTCCAATGCTTTCTTTCTGACAGGACTCAAGCCGTTAGTATTCCGAATCAAACCTTATCTTCTTTCCTCACTTTGTCTCATGGAGTAGCCCAGGGTTCAAGCATTTCTCCTATCCTTTTTAATTCTTACATCAATGACCTTCCTAGTTCAATCCATCATTGTTCATACCATATATATGCTGATGACTCCCAAATTTATTTTTCCTTTCCGCCCACTGAGTTATTAGAAGTGTTTACGAATATTCAGAGAGACCTAGATAGGATAAGTGCCTGGGCAAGCTTGAATAAATTAAAGTTGAATGCAACGAAAACTCAAGCCATTCTTATAGGTTCCAACTCCCTCCTCAGATCTATTTCCACCCATCCTTCCTTGATTATTAATGACCAACCAATCTCCTTCACCTCCTCTGTAAAAAACTTAGGAATTACCATTGATCAAAACCTATCATGGAAACCCCATATTGCTCAAATCTCCAGAAGGTCTATTGGTACTCTTAAATTATTTCATCGTTCTCGTCAGCATCTCCCACAACCTATCCGCAGGCTCCTCGTTTCCTCATTGATTTTCCCCTACTTTGACTATGGCTGTGTGGTATACGGTGGCCTCTCGTTGGAGCTTGAGGACAGACTGAAGAGAATTATGAACTGTTTTTTAAGATTCGTCTTCAGCACTTCGAGATGGTCTCACGTGTCCCACCTATATGCCGAGTCAAAGTGGCTCTTCCCCTCGTCCCGCCGCCTATACTTCCTTGGAAATTTTCGTTACCAAACGATCAACTCCCAGCACCCTTCCTATATCTGTTGTCTCCTCCAGCCTAAACCCTTAGTCCACTCAATAAAAACGAGATCCCGTGTTTCTGACCTCTATATTCCATTCCACAGGACAAAAACCTATGAACGTTCCTTCTTAGCCCGCTCCGTCTCCTATTGGAATTCTTTGCCACATAACATCCGTCATGCCTCTTCCCTGTCAACTTTCAAATACCTCCTTTTCCAATATCTCCTTACACCCCAAACAGAAGATTTACCACCACAAATTTCATTTTATGAACTGAATTTGCGTGAAGTAAATAGTGGTGCCTAAGTTTTAACATAAAACAGCAATGATCTTTGTCACCTAGTTTGACTATTATTCTTACTATTTATTTATTTTTCTCTTCTCCTCAGGTTGTGCTTTTTTTTTTCCGGGTATATATGGTCATATTTTATATCTTTGTTTTTATGTGTGCCAATATGAGAATGTACGTATAAATGGTTCCTTTTAGTTATTTTTTTTTTCCATTACACCACAAGTATCGTAAGACTTTATTTCATCTTAGTGTCTGCATATTATTATATAAACCACTGTAGATACTATTTCATTTTGTATTAAATTAGTTTTCTATTAGATAGCCTATTGTTTATAAATTGTGTACTTATGCATATATAAATATGCAATTTCTCTTCTTTTTTTTCATCACAATTAAGTAATTTTGAGAAGATTTTATGTTCATTTGTATATATATTTTATTTTTTATTGTTTACTGGTTACATACTTTTTCAATAATGTATATAATATTAAAATTTTTAGAAGTTAGTTTTTGGCCAGATTTGTACTTTACTTTGTATTAACTCATCATTGTTATTCTAAAGGGACTTAGTCCCAGAATAAAGTTTAATTTTCTATTCTATATGATCCACCATCAACAATACTGATACTGGTGGTGCTTCTAGTGGATTGTGAGGCCTGTAAGAAGATAAATATTTTCAAGTACCTAAGTTCTTATTTGGATGTTGAAGGTTCGTCTGAGCATGATGTCAGAAGAAAAGTGGAACAAGCCTGTAAGGTTATCTGAATGCAACATCCAGTCCTCTGGAATACGGAGATTTCTACAGAGAAACTGAATTTTCAAAGCCATGGTGGGATCTATCTTGTCATATGCTTCAGAAATATGGACAATGAACTCCCATTTATTTTTTAAGGTATAGGCGGTTGAAATGAATTTCTAGAGATGTCTCCGTGTCACCAGGTTGGACAAGAATAGAAAGAAAGCAATTCACCAGTAAAAAAGTAAGTTATTAAGGGTACCCATTTTATAAAGACTGGAAGGATCCTGATCCTTGGATTGAACCATGTCTGATGTAACGGCTGGGCTCGAACCTGGGACCTTATGCTTAGGAGCACAAAATTCTTTCCCTTACTAGCAATTATTGCTCCATTACGGAAAAAGGTTTTATTATATAATTGATGGCTAATAATAGCATAAATTGCTTAAAATTGTTCATTATTGCCTCAGAAAATATTTCAAAGAACTATCCTCTTATTAAAGAAAGGTACCGGGCCACTCAGTATTGTACAATGGCTTTAGCACATAATAGACTTTGTCTAGAACCTTTATGTTTTGATACCCTGCCGAATTAACTTTTTATATATTATTGATTTGGGAATCCAGAGATATGCGTTAGAGTCTCTCATATCAGAGGAAGAGAAGGTTGAGGAAAATTCAGTGGATTTTGCTGCTGTGAGACACTTCAGAGTAAAGGACAGTGCTTATGAGGCGATATAGGTCTCAGTAGGTAGTATACCCACCAACCTTCTCCTATCAGAAGACTACCTGTGCTAGCAGATGAAGAGGACTTTGTAGATCTACTTGTGAACCTCTGAGTGAGAATTAGTGAAAATTCAAGTAGATGGATGAGAATTCTAAAGAAGAACATATTAGAATGGGATTGAGTGTCGGAGCGGACTAACGCATGTGCACCGCACTATAGGAAAGGGGAGAACGAAGGAGAGCACCTGAGAAAGGGGAGAATGAAAAAAAACAATTAGAAGAATGAAAAGGGCATCAGATGGTGAAATCCCTGACCACTATGCTACACAGCATCTCTCTGAGCAAAGCTCGTTAAACATGATAAGGACATTGGTCCCCTTTTTGGTAACTGGAGATTGCATATATTACTTCCCTGTGCTATCTGTGAGGCATTGAGGGTCAAGCTACTGAGGGAGACAGGGCTCTACCTTCCAAGGATGGTGATGATGAGATGGTGACCAAGAAGAACTACCAATATCACAAGGTCTTTATGTACAATTGGAAAGATGGCGTTGGTCCAACTTGTTTCTCATTGAATAAGTGAGTAGAAGTAGTACAAAGGAGGCCGTTTGACACAGGAGAGTCCAAAGAGGAGGAAGGATGAGATTCCTTAACAGAAGGATGAGAAAAGAATAAGCTGTCTGCCCAGATACAAAAAAAAAAAAATAAAAAAATTGTACTGTAAAAGTGAGATGTTTCAAATGCCTGTGTGATATTTCACAACTGCAAAATTTGTATTTAAAAATCAAGTAAAGGTGGTCAATAAATAAAAAAAACATTGAATCAGAAATTTTTTAAATATTGATTTATTTGTTAGTAGCATAATGCTATTATTAGATTTTTTAAATTTATAACTCATTTATAGTGGCAAGATTATTTCTATAAATTATTACTTATTTTAGACAGTAGTTTGTTTGTAATAATTGATATCTTACCTACAGATGATAAAATCTGCTACACTAGAATCTCTTTTTTTTTTGTTCCCACAATTTATTTCAAAGTGTTCATCTCATTTATCTTAATACATTTTGTGTCATAAACAGAGGGCAAAATAAATTTAACTAATACCTGTATAAATTCATTCTTTATTGCTCTAATATGCTATTTTAGTACCATACATGAAAATAAAGAAATAGACTATATTTCTTTGATATAAGTACATCTTCAAAAACTATTCCACTGACAGTTTATTAAAAGTTTCTTTCTGATAATTAAATCTAAATGAGGTTAATAAAAGGTGCTACAGGAATCAGCTCATCATTTTTCTTATCCCCTGAAAAAAAAAAATGAAATTGTTTCATCTTAACGAAATTCTTGTCAATATTTAAATATTTACATGTAAACAATAAATCAAGATCTACTTTCAACTCTATTTCTTACCTAGATGAAGATCCGGCTTTAGATGAAGACGTTGCCCAAGCAGTATTACTTCCTCCTCCTCCTCCACAGCCACCACATCCGCTGCAACAACCTCCTCCTGAGTATGAAGGTTTCCCGCTATTAATGAAAAAGTACAAAACATATTAGATATTTAACCAGAAACAAGTTTAATGAGTTGATAAAATATTAAATTGGATGAAATATACTTAAGAAATTGGGTACAAGTTCATCACAAGTTTCAAAAGAAATAATAATAAAAATAATAAACCTTACAAATATTATTTCAACAATAAACATAAATGAATGAGAATTAATATAAAGTATTCAAGTTCTAATCGCTAAATATTTTTAGTGTGTTAAGCAGAAAATAAATTTTTAAGTTTCCATGAAGATTCAATATATAAAAATTTGTTTTAAAATCAATAATATAAAAGTAGCCATTATTAAATTTTAAAAAATATTAAAAGTTATTAATTCTTCATCACTTTTTTTCTGGCACCTTTCATGACTTAATGATATGGATATTAATTACTCTAAAACCTTTAGCTTTTCAATAATATTAATCTTATTTCTGGAAATCTATTTTCAATCTTGTAAAGAAGAAGAAGAACAATCAATGTTATATTATGTATAGAATATATTTATCTGTTACTGTGGCACCTGTGCATAATGTATTAAGTGCAAAAATCATATTTATGGAAAAACACAATTGAAAGTATTGAATTTTCACAGGTGCAAGTTCAATTTTCATGATTCATAAAGGAATTTTCATCTTCATAATAGCTGCGTAACATAGCCCATTAGACAAATAGGAAGGAAGAAATTTAGCTTTCTAGTTGATACTCATAAAAATTCACAAAATTACACTTAACACACTTTTCAGTGGTGCTACCTATTTATATATACTTTCAAATATGTTTTTGTATTATGACCCTTTATTATGAGGTTTTCATTGCCTACTCTGAACATACTTAATACTAACATTATTAATACTGTTTGTGTTATTTTGATCGTGTTAATACGATCTTTACTTTCACTTATCTATATATGAAATACATAGTAAAGGAAAGTATTGCGATTTTGAGTATTTTGGAATTGCAATTCTCAACGAAAATACACGTTTTGAGGTCCCCTCAGCCCAAAAACTAAGCTCGGAGAAATCCATCACGACGCTTTTCACAACAATGAATATCTCAAGAGTTGGAAAGAGACCACTAGGAAGGCCAAAAAATTTGATTAAATTTATAAGGTTATAAACACAACTTCCTTAATGAAGTTATATTTAACTGGTCATATTTATATTATATATTTTTAAGGCCATAGAGATATTTTGTTTTTTCATAAAATTTGTAAAAATGAAAAGATTGGATGTATTTAATATCTTAAATTAAATCAATATTTGTATAATTTGAAAATTCCATACTTACTATTTGAGAGTCCTCTTTTGACGGTTTAACGTACTTGTACCTTCTCCCTTTTAACAGATTTAACAATTGAATGAGTTGTTTGTAAAATAAAATTGTAAATTAAATTTCTGATATAAATTTCTAATTGAGTTTGATAGAATTTTTATTTAAATTATATTAAGTGAACTTGTATACATGCAGAACCGCTGTCAGCTGAGCTCGGACCTGGAGCAAAATATTAAAGTGTGCTCCCTCCCATTATTTTAATTTTTGTCTATAATGGTATTTACATATTTTTTTCTAAGACTTGTACATCCTCTCTCGACAGTTTATTTTAAATTTTATGTAATTTAAAAGCAAATAAAGCATCATTTATTTACCATTAACAATTTCCATATGTATGTTACTAGAAATAAAACAGTTAAATAAATAAATTAGATGCAACAAAGTTTTAATATATTGTGGTAATTTAAATCGGAATAGGTTATAAAATAACAGGTTTTAATTGTTTAAATTTATTTAAAGTGACACGAGTGTTTTTGAATTCTTTAATTTATTATTTATATGTTTTTAAGTATTTTGATAAATTTAATATGTGGTTTATAAATTTAATATAATTTGTCTTTTAAAGTGATCATTGTCTATTCGAAATGGAAATTTGCCAATAACAAAGTTTAAATTGTTTTTGAAGAAATAAGACATTTTGATAATAGGAATGGCAGGTAATTGTTCTACATTATATAAATGAGCATTTTTTCAGATATGCTGATGATGGCTCAGTGCCGAAATTTATATATAAAATAAAGGAAAATTGTGGGGCAGGAGATCGAGAAAACTTGTATTTTTATTAACAATTATCAATAATACAGCTAATAGTAATTTGTAAATATTTTAGTGTCCTATATTCAAATATCCTGTAAGATATTTTGTAAAAATATTGTTCTTTTCCTTGGTTGATTACAATTACCCAATAAATAAGAATTGATCCAACATCTTATGATACATTGCATTATTCTTTTCTTAATTAGTTTGCCGTTTATTCCCTGACCAGTATTCTATGCAAATTATTCGCATGGGTCAACTAATAGAATAATTATAATAAAATTGAATTTTTATTGTTTCCCTATATCTGTAAAACAAACTCTCTAACTGTAAACATTTTTGGTCAACTCTTATCAGGCTCCGTAGAAGACATTTTGCTCTCTCTCTGCCCACTCTCCTTTGACAGCGGGCCTCTGTATACAAAGGACAATTTTTTTTCTATTTGATAACCTTAAAATATAGTTAATAAATCAAATCATAAATGAATATTAGCTATTAATTGGAACTTACAGGATTAAGTAATGCCTTCATGAGTGGACCATGGTCATCTTGTTCTAGGTTTGAGACTTTTACATCCCCTGATGTAACGGAAGGGTTTGCAGATTCCTCTGAAAAAGGGTTTTAAAAGTAATTTTAATCATCACAAAGAAATTGCTTAATCGTTTGACAAAAATTAAATTAAAAAATGTTGGCATACAATTATAAAAAAAATTGTCATTAATGACTCAAAAACTGTTTCTTGATTAAATAGTTGTAAGAATATCATTTAAAAAAAAGTTGTTCATCAAAGAAAAAAATATTAACACAACCCACAGCGAAAGTAAAACATAGGTTTTACATACAATATACATACTTGTTTATTTATCGCTGAGGACCAAACTTGCATATTTTCTTGTAAACCTTGAACACCTTTCATTTTTTTGTTTAATCACGAATCAGCAAATACGCAATTTGAAAGTGTGGCACTTTCTCTCAATTTAATATTCACTGGTGAACACAATTTGAGGATAACAAACCCGCGATGGTTGAAAGATTATTGTATTTCCGAAAATGGCTTCTTCCGGAGATATCATTCTCACACGAAAAATTATAAACCTTGAAGTATGGAAATTGTTTATCCAATGAAAACGGTGGGGAAGCTATACTGACCTTACTTGGCAGACGTTTTTTAAAAGTATGTTGCATTTTAAAATAATTGTATTAAAATATTTGAAACATATGCAAGCATAATTCTGTACCGATTGGAGCTATTTGTTGTTCTAGGATTGAAGAGGATCCCATTGCTAGCCTAAAAAACCGGGATCGAAATGTGGAATAAACAACAGAATAAATGAAAATTTAGTCGTTTATTGAATAATAATTAAGTGACCTAATTCCTAATTTAAATAATTATGTTAAAATATAATAACCAAAGAAATTTAGGGTGTATATATAATAGGGTGTATAAAAAAATGACCGTTTTTTAAAGCAAATATTTGTATTATTATTTCTTTGATATATATATATATATATATATATATATATATATATATATATATATATATATATATATATATATATATATATATATATATATATATATATATATAACTCTTGGACTGCAATTTCAACTTCCGCAAAATTATCCATTTTTTCTCCTAAAATGGGAGAAAATGGACCATGGATCTAAATAAGTAGTAATCCGATGGTGCTAGGTCTGGTCTGTATGGTGGATGAGGCAGAAGACTCATATCACAAGGGTTTTTCATTAAATTTTCACAAATGTCTGACCTCTTAACTGATTGCTGAGAAGTAAGTTCGTAATGGACCAGTCTACTGTTCTTTTCCACCTTCCTCATGGAGAGTAGATGGCGACTAACAGAATCTTTCGACACAACACACTCCCTGGACAGTTCGCGAGTACTCCTGGACGGATTTGACTCAATAGCTTCTTGCAGAATCTCATCAATACCCATTGATGGTCGCCCGGAACCCTTCTTCCTTAGAACGTCGTATCTCCACTGCTAAATTTTTCAAACCAACGCCGCACAGTGCACTGGTCAAGGACACCTTCCCCATCATTTTTAATAATTTCACGAGTTGCTTCAACGGTCTTTTAAGTAATCGCTTAAAATTACGGAAATTTCGCAGGACACTGTCATGTTTCTTCTTTGAAACAAATAACTAAACTGAGACTTTTTTTGAAGAAGTCGAATGGGATTAAACAAGCTTAGCGAATGCTCTAAAGGGGTTATGAAGTATTGGTAAGTATTAAAATATTTGCAGTCATTTGGAATCTTGAATTTGATAAAACGTCCATTATTTATCTTGTGAATCATAAGTAAAACTAAATCTGCAACTTAATATTTTTGTTTGATTCCTTTTTTGTTAAAAAGTAATGATAGCTAATAATGGATAGGGTTATGGGGTTCGCCAACTAAAAAAAAACGAAAACAGATGCATTATTTTAATAATCCACTTAAAAGCTGTAATTTTTAAAATTATTCACCCTGAAAGAATAAAAGTAAATAAATAAAGAATAAATCTAGAAGAAGATAATAAAATAATCAGACGGATTGTTTGGAATAACTATTGAGGAAGTGAAACTCTACGTGGATGTGAGTCATCCGAATTAATGAACTAAATTAGAACCAAAAGAAAAGAGAAGCTGAGACTTGAAAAGAAAAAAATACCAGCTTGAAAAGTTTAGCTTCAACAGTCAGTTCTGGAACTAGGGAGGGGCAAAGGGGGACGGGCATATGGCCATTGGCGAAAGAATTTAGTGACGAAAAATATTAAAAGAAAAAAAAAAAAATATATATATATATATATATATTTTTTTTGGTTGATTGGACCATAAACCACTTGTCCACTCCGGACTGCCTCTTTTGACAGCTTCTAATACATATCACTGAATAGGTAGTTATTCTGCTCGAAAAGCAAGGAGCGACTTAGTGCGCGTACTCGCTCACCTATTCGGTTAAGTTACTTTTTAATGGAGTTAACAGATATATTGTTGTTTGGCTAGGGATAATTCGACCAAAGTGATGGCTTATATTAACTATCCTATATCCACACCTCACAGTGGCGTAACTAAGGATGACAGCGCTC
The DNA here is from genome assembly GCA_928085145.1 of Nezara viridula. NCBI lineage: Eukaryota > Metazoa > Arthropoda > Insecta > Hemiptera > Pentatomidae > Nezara > Nezara viridula. Next base: position 145,523,551 of record OV725080.1, on the reverse strand, counting down.
CGATTCTATCGTCGTTTTCTTGGTGTATCATTGAATAATTAAGTAGTCTTTAATATCATTTAGGTCTTCTCTCAATTTACGTAGCTTTACAGGGTTTTAATGCCCAATGTTCATCATTTCTTCCTCTAAAGTACCATTAATTTGGTTTATTTCAAATAATTAACTATCTATCATTGTTTGAAGTTATGAATAAATGCTAAATATAATTTTTTAAATAATTTGATTATTGAATAATGGAGAAAAAAGGAAAAATGTATATTTAGGTCGAAAATTAATCTCCGAAAATATTAGTCAGGAGGTATACGTATAATCTATCGTTGGAAAGCAGCGAATTATGGAAAAAATCAATAGCTAATATAGAAAGTCGTAGAAGGTAATATAGAACGACCAAAAATTATAAATAATAATTTCTGGAAGCTAAGATTATTTAACGGAAATCAGATGTTTCCAAGGAAATTAAATGAAATTTATTATTTGTTTTTATTTAACGACTTTTACTACATTATTCATTTGTCGTCACTAAAAATTCATTATCCCTTCATTAACCCCCTCATACCAGTTTCTTCTCGAGCGACCTTTCTTCCGTCTTCTTTCTGGTTTCGAATTCCAAATTCGTTTAGGCCATCGTCCCTCTTCCATCCTCATCACATGCCCATACCACTTCAGCCTCATGGTGCCCATAGTTTCAATGGTGTGGAGGGTGTTCTCCAATTGGTCACATTTTGCATTTATAAATTCGATTTATAACGAGAAAGATTTATAAATATTTGATTTTTTTTAAGAACACTGATTTACTCCACAGAACCTAATTTAAGATCCTGATGATTATCTTCCCATTGATTGTACTCTTTTCAATGTCCATGTCTGATGATCCTGTCATATTCACTCAGGTTTATAGATACTTGAGCTTTAAGTTCGGACATCCAATTATCTATTTGAACATATAGGCTTCGGCTATTAATATCCTTATATACCGTATTTTTTTTGCTGACTTCCAGCCCCTAGTTGGAGTATTCCTGGAGATTTTTTCTCTCCATATATTCTATATCTTCTGCTTCTAAAGCGACGAGCACCTGTTCGTCAGCAAACTGGAGATTAAATAGACAATCATTTTCCATCTTTTTATTTATTTATCTATTTTCAACCCTCCCATGGATGAACGCAATACGGGTATTTGCAGCAGTGGGATATTACTGTTACATAACAACTCACTGCTGCATTAATTTACCATCTTTATCCCCGTACTTCTACATTTTTCTTCCATTCTCTTAGAGTCTTTTCTACACAAATGTTTAAGAGAAGTGGAGAAAGTGAGCATCCCTGTTTTAAAATTTTTGTTATGAGAAAGCTATTACTAATAGAAGCTCTGGTTTTAACCCATGATTTGGCATCGTCATAAAAGCTGTTTATGGCTGTTACAGGGTAGAGACTTATATTGAAGTCTTCCAGCGTTTCTCTCTGCTTCTTTATAGATTTCTCACTACTTCTTTATATTCTCACGCTCAATTGCAGCAAAAAAAAAAAAAAAAAACAAAAAAAACAAAAAAAAAACGAAAATTATATAACAAAAATAACAAAACTTAAAATCAAAAGTTAAAAATAACAAAACGAAAATAAGAAGTAGAAACAGCAAAACGAAATGAAATATGACTTCAGTCTGTATATAAGGACAGCCCAAATTTTAAATCTTATTATTTTGATGGACCTCGAAAGTATAATCAAGCAAAAGTAACAATAAGCAACAATAACATTACTAAAGTCTATCGATTTTTCATGAATTTAAACAATAATTCATTTTATCGTATATATAAAGAATTTGTATATTAGAACGCGCTGATTTCACCAAACCTACTTAAAATTTTTTTTTAGTATGACAGACCGATTATTATGGAAAACTTTAGGTTTATATTACCGCATTACAACCAAGAGAAACGGAGCATTTTATTAATCCTTCTGCAATCAATCTATCTATTGACGTAATATACTGGAATCAACCAAGCCATTGACGTAATCAATCTAGAATCAACCGATCCTCAGACGTAAGCAACTGAAATCAACCAATCCACGTACATAATCAATGTGAAATCAACCGATCCTCAGACGTAAGCAACTGAAATCAACCAATCCACGTACATAATCAATGTGAAATCAACCAAGTCATAGACGTAATCAATCTGTAATAGAGATAAAGAGGGGAGGAATAGGGAACTTTTAAGCTAAAATACTTGTACCACTACTTTTCATGAAGGGTTTTTTATATACGAAACTGGATGCATCAGAGTGTACTGTTACTCGACTGACGATTGTACTATGAGATACGGGTAGGACCTTGCTCAGGATTTCTTCCAATACTTTGAAGGTACCAGGTTTCCACTTCGTGGGGTGGGGTGGTCTAGCGGGCTAACGCGTGTGCACAGCCAGGGGCGCCCAGGAGGGGGTTTCATGGTTGCGTTATCAAAGTTCTTGGGGGGGCATATTTTGACGGGTTTTTGAATTTTTGAGGAGGTCGAATTTTCTAACTAAGGTGCAAGAGGAAAATGATCTAAGATTTTTCTAATTCTGCCTTAGCTTGCTCTGTTTTTAAGAAAAGGTGAGCAATCAAATTTCTTGGGAGGGGAAGATAGGTTCTTGCACCACCGACTTTAGGGGGGATGGGCACCCCTTTGTACAGCACCGAGCGTTGTCCGGCAACCTAATCCGGTGGATTTTTTAACTCGGCATAATCCCCCCGTTCTCATCCCTGGATTGGAAAAACCTCGTGTAACCTAAAAGATGAAGAAGAAGAAAAAAAAAAAGAATGTCTTCACTCCACAATAGTGGAGTTAGGTCACAATAGTGGCCTCAAGGCTCGAGATTTCTATTGGATCGCCTAAGAACCTATAACTGACAGAACAGAAAATTCCGCTGTTGTTAGGTAGCGTAATTTGAATATTGGATGCATTTGATAATTTCCGGGCAGAAAAAATTATTTTCCTCAAGTTACAAATGTAATTTGATTTTGAATATGTGAAAGAAAACACAAATATAGTAAGAAGATCCAGCAACTTTGTAAAATATAGTTATACCAGAAAAGATTGAGAAATATTTCCTCGAATACTTATATGTTTTTATGTTTTTTAAATCTTTTAATATTCTTTTCTAATTGGCTAAGAAAACATATAATGGTGTATAGTTATTACATCTAAGAGTTATGTAAAACATTTAAATGCTGTCAAGAAAGGAAAATAGCCTCTTTGATTAATATAAACGTTCTAGTATGCATCTCAACAGCCTTCATCAAATTATTTAAAGGCAATAGCAGTGGTTTGGATTTTCATTACCCTGTGATTCCATTACCCCAAAGTGTTGGAAGAAAAACAATTTTTTGTTTTCTTCCTCCACTATGGCAATTAATTTAACTGTAATTGTGAAGTACGGTGTACCTTGAAACTAGTTTTATCATGTTTTCCTTCAAATATGATTCCAATCACAGGAATTTTTGTTCAACATTATAATAGATTCCGTATGCTTTTGGAGAGCATAGAAGAAGTATGCAAGTCTAAAAGAACGGTCCTTTTTGTGGGGTTTTGAATTATTGCTGTAACATTTTTCGCGAACATTAAAAGGCATAGAACACCTATCAAAATTCAATTCAATTTAGAAATTTTATTTATTTACATCACAGTAAATTTTATTTATTTAAATGAAAATATATTTACTTAAATGAGATTTTATTTATTTATACACCGACAACTATTTAAATGAAGGACTATGAACGAAATTATGTAATTATATCATAAATTGTAAAAAATAATGGATTTAAGTTATTTTTTAGTGATAAAAAATTAGTGTTTAATCTTAAATAATTTTAAAGACTATATAATGAACGGTACTATAATGTAGTTGTTGGATTATTTTGAAATAAAATATGTTGGTCCCAAATGGAATAGCGCGAAGTGGCCAACTCACCTGCACCGCTGACGTAGGCGAGCAGGAGGCAGAGCGCTGCTGAGGTGATGCAGATCAGTTTCATTCTCACAACTGTTTCTTCAACCACAACGGGGTAAGGAAAGCTTCTTATATCTGTAATCCCCACCGCATTCAAGGACAGAGGAAATCCCCCTCTAGCTATAAGCCCGTGGATAATTAATACTTTGGAGCAGATCTATTAATAAGAACGGTTTTTAAAAAACTTCCAAGAATGGAATTACACGGTTAAGGGTAATAATTTTGGCTCACTCCAAAATAAGATTGTCTTTTATTATGAAATCACTTTCACCTCTTAGCTGATCTGCAACATCCTGAACTATTATAAGTTATAAACTTAATTTTATCTGTTAGCTTGAGACGGTACTTCCGTTTAAAGCAATTAGGAAGCTTAAAAATTACTAGGCTTTAGGCATTGATGTCCTCCAGGTGGAACTATTGTAGTATAAGCGACCGAAGGAAGGATCAGAACAGAAGCATATAAGAGCTTCTGCACAAGAAAGGAGTGCTAACGAAATATGCAAACAACAGGACTTTTGTGTTCTCTCAAACCCCTACAAATTTCTGTCTGATGTTCTATTTGATCTGGTTCAATTCACTGACGGACTACTTAAAAAGTATCAGGCAGTTATGAAAAGGGCGCTCAACCACAGTTTAGTTTTTCATTTCGCGGGTGATCCTGAAAAACGGTGCTGATAATCACAACTTTGATAGAAAGTAGCTCATGCTCTTGCTGAATTTAAAGTAACAGAAAAACTTGATGTTTCTTGCTAAAGCAGTATAAAAATAGAGTTATTTCCTTCAGCCCCAAAATTAATATGTACAAAATCCTGTTACGTATTGTGTTCACTTATGATTCAATTTTATTAAAATTAAAAAAAGCAATACTTTTTCTCGAGTAAGGTTATCTAGGTTACGAAAAGTTATTAGGTCATGTGACGATTAAAAAGAGACTGGTAATAGGGAAAAGGAAAGAAGGTTCTGAGCGGAGTCAATAATATATAGGTCCAACTAAGTGTCTGACCTGGCGGGTGATGAGTAGGAGAAAAAGGAACGATGAAAAGGTTGAAGAGAGAAAAAAGGTTTCAGAAGTCGGAAATTAGTGTTGAAGTCACCGGAAATTATAATTTTGGAATAAAGGAGTACAAAGTTGAAGAGGGATGATTCGAAAGATGGATCAAATGGAACAGGAGGAGGACGATATACTACGTATAGAGGTGTGGAGGTCATGATATTTCGACAATAAGATACTCGGCTTGTGGCTTATCGCATGGAGTAGAACAATGGAGAATTCGCCCTTTCATGAAAGTGCACATCTAAACCTCCACCAATCCGACTGTCCCACTCGTGGTGGATTAGGATGTAGTAGGAATGGGAAAAAGAAGAGGAAAAGATTTAAGGCTATAGTCGGAAATCGCAATGATGTAGTAAAAGTTTTGGGTAATATATTCTTAGAATTCATCGTAATGGGCTGGAAGGGAGTGAGAGTTGACGTGACATGTAGTTAGGACCCTAGACATGAATAGAATTTAGGAGAGTACAATCGGTATTCGATGCGAAGACGTTGAATTGATTAGACTCATTAAATGACATGATGAAAAAATAAAATAAAATAAGAAAGAAAATAAATGTAGCAATGATAAGATTTTCGAAGAAAGTCCGTTGAGCGTGCCAAAATTTTGATTGATGCTGGAAGGTGAACAAAATTCGAGCCGTCAGCATCAGGACATCTAAGTCCTGTATCTTCGTCGATGCCGACAACATGGTGGCCGTTGTCCTTACGGCACCGCACTCTGCTAGTAGAGAACTAGATGCGAGCCAATATAAGTGCTGATTCGTAAGGGTCATCTCCTCGCTGAGGTAAATACGGTGGCAGTCATTTTCCTACCTACCGATTTTCTGCGTCAAGAAGTCCCTTTTAATTTTTAGCTCGTGCACCAGGTCGTCCCTCACTGACTTAAGAATCCCGGGATGACAGAAGGTGGTCATTGGTTGTCTGTTCTGGGTCTGTGGCGCTACACAGTGTCCAGATCATTGATATTAAGCATTATGCCAAGGCCCAATACATGTAACTAGAGCTGCTAGGGTCTCACCGGCTCGAACCTGGATGCCTCGTATCTCCAGCGATCTACTAAGCAGGCCATGTTCAGTTTTATTCAACCTGACCTCCAATTCACCTTCCCTAGACTTGAGGGCTTTATTTTCCTAAATGATTTCTTCTAAATGTTTTGCTGTGCCCTCTGAATGATTTCCAATTTTAGTTAATCTTGTGTTTAATTCGAAGCTCAGGTCTCCATGTTTATCCAGCGCAGATTTAGTATTTTTTATTTGCTCATTCAAATGTTATCAAGCCGCAGAACTGCTGTCAGGATTTCTGACGGTGACGTGCCGTTTTGATCAGTGTTTTCACCGTCTGCTGTAACTTTATTACTACAGACCTGATCGCAACTAGCACAGAACCATAATTTTTTTGAGGATTTTTGAGCCTCGAACCCTTTATCGCTGAATTTACATCACCTGCTGTGAAATGATGATTTGTACTTGGCGCACCATAAAATATTTTTTTGATTGCGAGCCATGGTGCTGCTGCATATCAAGCAATGAGCCATGTTGATAAATAGTAGATAAATTGTACTTATAATAACATGCGGGTTGTTACGATCCGTAAGATCAACAGAGGGGATTAATCCTACAGAGTTGTTTACTGTAGTTCTGTAGTTCGTAATAGTTTATGTAATTTGATCACGTTCGCTTCTCGTTGAACTGCGAGGAAATACGAACTTTCAATCAAGTCTATATTTGAAGATTTAATAAAAGAAAAAAAAATTGGTGAAAACAAGCAATTCGAATGAAATAAAATACGTTATAATTTAATTATTGTTAGTTGTGTCACTATCTATTGCATTATATCTATCAGTCACACAAAGCGCCATAATCCGGAGCGATACAGATAAAGGAATATCGTATCGGCGGGAAATATCGCGTTATGTACGTAGTAACCTATAGAGCAGTAGGTACTGCACGCTCCATTCTTATATTTTGCAATAATATATTCAGATAGTACTGTGACGTGAAATGTTTCTTAGTGATACTTCCCCTAGGAAAACCAATGACTGGCTTTAAATTGTTTATAGAAGCACTGAGCTCTGCTAAAGTGTCTACGTTGTGCTATATGTGGAACGACTAAGTTGGCACATGGAATGGAGTGAGGCTATCCACAAGTTGGGAATAAAGGAAGTCCTCCATCTTATAGTTAGGGAAGCATCTTTAGAGTTGCTATGGCGCTCCTTCGTGTTGCGAGAAATAGTGTCTGCAAGAAGATTGAGCTTCACTGCTGCTCTCTGTATGTATATAATTGTGTTTATATATTGTAATTAATTATAAAAGTGGTATAACAGCAGCACAAATGTTAGTTTATATTCTAAGTTATTCTTTTAAGGTAATTATAGTGTTATGTTTTGAAGTTCATTCATATTCACATCTCTTGCCTAATTTATTACCTACTTATATCTATCAACATGGTTACCTTTGGAATAGAAAGGTATTTTAAGTTACACCTGTTACCTAACATTTTGCTTAAGATCAATCAAGGACTTAGATGAACAGTGAGTACAACAGCTGTCGAATATCCAAAGCACACCAGTATACAAAGCACACTAAGCTCCGTTCTACATTTTCAAAATCATCCCAATTTTTTAATTTTCAGTTTCAAGAAAGAAGAAAAGGCGTGCGCCTAGCACATCGTCGTGTACCTGTGGATCACTGAGGGTCAAGCTGCTGAGGGAGCCAGGACTCTACATTTTGACGGAGAGCGAGTTCCCTGTACTAATGACTAAATTGAACTATTGAACACTTTAAGAAATTTATGTGCGGGTGAAAGGATGTTTTGGTCCAACCGACTTATCCTAAAATAAAGTAAGGATCCTCCATGCCTCAACTTTGAACTAGCTAAAGAATCACTCTATTTTGGGGGATCATCTGTTGTAAACCAGAATGAAAATATATTTAATATGTCCTTTCTACAATAAACAGGTTAAACTGGGATTCTCAGGGTGATTTGCTCCTCGGTTATGCGAAGCCACCTGTCTACTAGACACAACTCACACCGATCGGAAGTAGGAGCGATGGTCCTTGAATGAGTATCGCCGTGTGCCTCAATTGTAATTCATGGATGTTTTATTTCGGAGAAAATGTGTATGCTCTCTCGTGTGTCTGCTGATCTTAAACAGCCGTAATCCATGAAACTATGGCGACTTTCGGCGCAGGTTTCGGCTATGATTGCTGCAAGTATATCCTGAATCATATGCGAAAAAAGCTTTTCAAGATAGTAGCAATATTACTATCTTCATTTGTCCAATCTAGTAAATTTGCGAAATTTTATACTCAATAGATTTTATCAAGAGATATTAATATGATCACGAACACTAATGATTGATTTTATACTCATGTATTCCCGAAGGATTGATTGTCTGCGCTTGGAATTGCTATGTATGTTTAACCCTTTTCAGATTTTATTTGAACTTCAGAAGAACTTAAGGGAGCTCTTTTGACCGCAGGTATTTCATTGGTGGAATTAAACGCCATATAATATTCTTCAAAATAATTTTACTCTCAATAATGGTTCAATTGGATTTTCAAGCTTCCAATGTAAGCAGTTTTAGTTTAATTTAAACAAAGCCTCCCCCTCTCCCCTCACAAAATTCCTGGATCCGTCACTGAATACAATTCATGAATTAGTTGGTTAAACATTTTTGATACTCTCTTTGAAAGCGTTAGTGGTGATGTTTAATTTTCTTAACCTTAACATTTAAATACAGTCAACATCGTAGTTAATTGTCCCCATCCCCACATCCCCACATATATTATTACAGTAAGGCTCAAAATTGGTTTTGTACCAAATATAAGCTCCTGGCATGCTCAAATATCATGAATGGGGAACCGTTGGATTCAGAATTTCACGGTGGGTTAGCGAATCGTATTCTCCACTTTTCTTGTTCTTTCTAAAATAAATAAAGTCGATACAAAAATTTTTCTAGGCTTCAATACTGGAACGGTGATAATTCTGTAGATAGATACGGGGCAAATTGGGCTTTGAAGATTTTGATGCGTACAGCAAGATCGAGATAGTTAGTTCCAACGGAACTATCGGACTCTGCGTTTTTAAGCCCCAAAACGTACTATTTTCGAGATAACGCAAGTCATAGGGTTCCCATCCACACAACCTTACGTTAATTATAGTACTGTCTTCGAACATGTTTCATTTCGTCGACTTGAGGCTTCTATGATCGAGAGATTAATTCTTCACCAGATCCGAAGATTGGGCCACCAATTTTGAAGGCTTCCTTCTCCTTCAGGTGGGCAAAATAGTCCAATCACTCCGAAAATTCAGGCAAACAAGTTATGAAAGGAAAGAAACTTTATTTGGGAATAACTAAAAAATTACACACTTTTTCCTTATACCCATGATTATATAAAAGATTACTAAATTCCCTACAGAAGAAAAAAAATTATCGAAATCGGATAATTTTTTAGCAAAGATACAGCTTTGTTGGTTTCAAACATTAATGAAGTTTTAAACTCATTTTTGTTGCTTTGTCGATTATATTTATCGATTAAGTAACAATTGATTTATCTATCTTAGGATACGTTGCATTATTTTATTTTCTGATTAATTAAGTGATTTGGCATTTTATCACTTAACAATATGCTGTGCAAATTTTTCGCACGGGTCTAATAGTTAAAATATAATTACCTGAATTCTTAATAAAGAGTTGGAAATCGTATCCATGTTTCAAAATTGAATGGTGCTTCCAAAATCAACGGTCCATTCTTTAATTATTCCGATTAAAGACCAGTAACACTCTAATTGTAAGGATCATATCAGATTGATATGAGGATCAGATATCAGTGAGTAGACGTAATAATAGTTTCATTAACTTAAATCCGTCTTGTTATGCAATTAAAGCCAATGCACCAGAGATAATGTTTTTATAATAAGTTTAATCCTTGAAATATAATTGGATTTTACAACTGTGTTTATATCATTATTCCTTTTAACAGAAAATAAATATGATGTATTAGAATTTGATATGATTATGTTTTGTAAGGATAATATTCGAAGATTCTGTTGCAGGCATTATCTCGTCTCAAGGTCTCAAAGCGTTCCCATACTTACAATAAATAATTAGTGTAAATATTAATACAAATTTGAAGAGTCTTCTGCAATCTTTATTCGTATCTTTTTTTTTTACTTGTCAATATTTATATTCACTTATACATTTGGTTGCACGAGTTATTCGCTTTCTTTTCTTAGAACACTTCAGAACTAGTTAGTATGCCAACCTCAAGCAGTGATTCGGCACAGTATTGTCAGGTATCGAAAAAAAAAAAACATGTTTCGCCCGATAGGAATCTTTTATTTTCCTTATGCAATCATCATTTATTTCTTTTGTATTCTTATTGCTAAAAGAATAAACTAATCCTGTGGAGTAATTGATATTACCGGGGATCTAATAATCTCGTGGCTCTGTTGTTTCCCTGCCATTGTTAACAGATAATATGTTATTGCTTTTGATTTTATTCTACCATCTAACTCGAGCTTTTTCCTGTGATGAGGTTTCCTGATTTCTGAAAAATAACTCTACTTCGAACTGGGGATAATGTGAATTGCAAGTTGCACAAATTCATTATTAGCGCCTAGCATGGTTTCCCTTGCTTATATTGTAATATGTAGTCAACTTATAATTAATTACAAATTATTGGTCAGATTATGCTGACATTTAATTAATCCTTTTAATTAACCCTGAAAATGTTTTCACCATATAAAGTGTTACAGTACTTGATTAACCGTATCAACCTTAAGATTTCAAGGATACTAACGCCTTAGAGAACAAGGCTTCGTTGGTATTTAATTAAGAGCAGTGGGTCTTTGAGTTATTATATAGCACACACATATCTCTCTGGAATATCAAAAACTCTATTTTCTCTCAACATTTAAATTATATACTTGGTATCTTTTCTTTCGTATTTCAAAGAACACGTTTTGACCTGTGAGGGAGCGCAAATAACCTGGAGGGCTCACCCAACCTCGTGTTGCTATGAACCTTTATTTTCATGGTGCAGAAGCAGACTACAAGAGATATTAAAAAAATATCGATATATCAATATTTTTTTTACAGATACTGAAATTGGACTATAAGAAATTCACATATGTCCAAAAGAAAATAGAACAACCAAAATAAACAAAATTAAAAATGAGGGGATTTCTTAAAAAGTTCTTATGAAATATTGGTTTGATTAATATTTTGTATACCTCAGAAATAATTTTTTTCTTCATTTTTATTTATAATCAAACTGACAAATCTTTTTAAAGGTTTCCTCATTAATATAATTCAGTTTTGATTTTCTTATTTTGACCAATTTCATTAATTTTCTGTAGTTCTTAGTAATCGATTTGGCAACAAATGTTAATAATTTTATACTTTTTAACTGATTCATTCAGTATTGAGTTTTCCATCATTTTAAATTTGTATCCTTTTTTGTCGAAAAAAATTACTTCACAACGGACGTTATTGAAGCTTTGTAATCGTGTAAATTTTCATCGAAAATTTCCATTGATGTTTTGGACATTAAGGAACAAATTTGGTCCTGTGTGTGTCTGAGTATGCTGATTATACTGATTTACTCATCATTTTATTGTTTAAGCATTTGAATTGATTTTTATTTTCTAGTCGTTATTATAATTTTTTCAGATTTTTTTTTCAAAAGTGTGTATTAATAATTATATCAGTGTAATACAAATCGATTTTTTCTCTCGACATTAATGTCCGTGTAAGCTAGCCAAGAGATCAAACCAAGATTTCGGTATTGTTTTTTTTATTATTACAACTCTTACTTCTTTTAACTTTATAACTTTATTTACTTCTCAATATTTTTTAATACCAACACATCCTATTGACCTTTTTATACTTCCGAATTAATTAGGTAAAATTAATATTTAATTTGATTAAAGACTTTTTGGATTTAAGTTTGATTGATAGTAGAAAAAATCATCAGAAGTATACCAGTGCCATGTAATATAAAATATAGGATATGAAATAATCATGTTTCCAATTATAAATTTAAAATACAATCCGGATTTTGAAAATAATATGTTTTTGTATGAAATTCATTGATAAAAAAACCCATTATTTATTGAGCATTAAGCATATAAAAATAGAGATTTATCGATTAGAAAAACTGAACGATGTGTGATTTTATTACTTTAAACAATCCATTGATATATATTTATTATTTTGTGTCAAAATCACTAATATTATATGTATAAGTCAATAATGAAACTAATATGTTCCTTAATGAATTGATAACTATATTGGGTTCATTTTTACAGCACATTATATAGTATATTTTTACAGTATATTTAATTCTGAGCCTAAATATATAAAACATAAATACATTTTATAAATTTTATTATCCAAACCAAAAAATCGGAACTCCATTGGAAAATCTTGGAACTCCAAAAAAATTGAATATTAATTCTAGAACTAAATCAATAGGATAAGCGGGTGGAATAATGTTATTGTAGAATAATAATAAAACAAGCTTGTAACTAAATTGTAGCTTTATTGTTATTATAACAACATTACAGTTACAATTAATGAGTCCTTGCTCGTTGGCATGAACGAAAATTGTCTTCATTTCATTCTTAACTCTTTGCAATCCAAAATGGAGCTAGTCCTTGATCAACTCTGAATACAGCTGATCACTTTTTGCCGAAACTTCTGCAAGCAAGAAATATAACAAGATATTGTTAGAACATAAATAGAAATATACAATTATCTGCACGAAACATATCTGGCCAAAATAATACATTAATGATAATCAGTCAGCATTCATATGTTTACAGGATGTTCCGTAAGTAGAAAGGAATATTTTTAGGAATGATAGCAGTCTCAACATATACAAAAAGGTATATAATAAACATTGGTCTGATTTTAGGAATTGGGGAATTCAAGATTTCCGTTTTTTTCAAGTGTCATGGTATTTGTTGTATAGGATGATATTCCTGGCTCTTTTTATCATTTTCCAACTATAAATGTGTATATACAAAAAAAAAATTGTATATTTTTGTAAAGATGCTGAAATAAATAAAATAAAAAAATCGAAACATTTCGCACTACTTGTCACCACAGATTTACTGGAGTATACCAAATTTCTGGTGAAAAGTACCCGCAGTTTTGTTTTGAGAATTTACGATTAAGAAATGATGCCTCTCAATCGCAGATAAAATTTAACGACATAGAGGGCATTATATTTTATCAGGCTATATTATATTATAAGAAAAAGCGATCCAATAATAAATGTTTCAGGTATTTTATATACTGAAATCAAATGAGGTGAATGACAGTATCATACAACTTATACTTAGCAAACCCCAATCAAAAGAAAGAACCAATCTTATACTGTCCTTATCAGACCTTTCGTACCTTAAAATGCCTTCCTGGGTGCGTGTTTACGTGTGCGTCTGTCTATGTCTGTGTCTGTATTTATGTGTATGTATATTAACAGTCTAGCTAAAAAATGAAAAGGCGTACGAAACTGAGATTACATAATTAAGGTTTATATATACCTGGATTACAGCAACTTTTTCGTCAAAATCGGCAAGTCGAAAGTGGCACTTTATATAATCGATTTAGTCCTCAAGAGAGATATTCACTAAATTAAATTAACAATTTTCGAAAAATTTGTTTTTGTCTTACGTTTTTGTCAAAATTGTTAAATTAATGAATGACTTTAATTAATTAATTACACAAATGCATAGTCACACACACACACACACACATACATGTTTGCTGTAGTTAATTATGTTTTATAACACTTCGTCTCATTTTACTTTATAAAATCACTTTTTGTAATCTTTTCATGCATGCAATAACGAAATGTATTATAACGAAAAACATATATATTTCATTTCAAACATATATTTATATATAAATATATATATTATTGGAAACATATATATATATATATATATATATATATATATATATATATATATATATATATATATATATATATATATATACATTAAAAAGTTCTCTTAGAGAACTCTTTTCCATTCTACGTTGTCATTTGTTTGTTGTCATAATTTGTTTCAGTTTCTAACAAATTTGTTGAGTTCGTTGACCGTGGTTATCGACCGTACCATTTAACCAAATTTTTCTGTTTATATACTCGTTCGAAGAAGAAATTAACATTCTTTAAATTTGCTAAGGTGTACGTTTAGTGCATCATTCATAAGTTATAGCAGAAAAAACAAAAAAGGATCGAAAAATTCTTGCTTTTTTGACTGTATATGGTTTTTCCTTGATGACCCACATTTTTGGCTCCCTGACTATTTTGAGATTTGATATCAATGTCAAAGGGAACCAGAGGATGGTTTTCGGAACACGTTATTACTTTTTCTATCACGAAAAAGCTGTGTCGCTATAAACTGTAATATATACCAATTCTAATGAATCTTGGCTAAAAGTTTCTCCTCGATGCTCATTAAATTTATCTATACGACTTATTACACCGACAGATTCATTCCTTTCAAGATGGCGGCCGAATGACGGGTTTCGTACCGATGTAGTGTCTAAATCGATGTACCCACGTTAAAGAAACTTGGCTAAATTCTTAACACCGAAGTCTTCTAAGTTTATTCATATAACATACATCTCCTAAAAGAAGCTGGAAAAAAGTTACCAGAGGTGGTAAAATTAGATTTCCAAAACACTTAATAAGTATAACTTTAACGGTTTAGGCTTTAAAGTTTAACGGTTATAGTAACTTTGACTTGGGAGAAAATCCTGTGGAGTAATGATTATTATTATTATAATATTATATTACAGTAATATATGAATATGATTGCACTATAATAAATATTATAATATACGGCATGGAAATAAATCCTCCCATAAAATTAAGTAAAAATATTCATCTTTTTAAATTTTAAAACGGACTCATATTTAAGTGTTTAGTGGACCCTGACAACGAATCTGATTCAATCTTCAACACAAATTAAGCGTCTATATGGGTTTTTGTAATTTATTATATCTAAAACTAAAACTAAAACAGAAACTGAATACATATACATACTTACTTAAGCCCATATGGACATACTCATCACAAATATACGGCATCGCTAAAAAGACCCACCTACAAAAACTTCAAACGTTCCAATCAAAATTATTGCGATTCATAACAAAAGCACCTTGGTACGTGACTAACAAAACTCTACATACTGACCTCCACTTTCCAACAGTTGACCAACATATAACGACCCTATATCAACGATTTTACACAAATTTAAATGGACATAATAACAGACTTATAAGAGACGTGGCCATAGCTGACATACCTCAGAACGTGAGCAGGAGACTAAAAAGGCGTTGGATGAGGGATCTCCTTCCTTAGACAACCTAAGTAATTGGAACAAGTTAGGGAAGAGGTACTGCTGAGTACTTTCCTTCCCCATGCCTGTCATGTCATTATATCATTATCGCCATCACATTTGCTGATTGTCAACTTATTGTTGACAGGCGCAAATACATATTTTATAGACAAAAAAAAAAAAAAAAAAATATATATAAGAATTCATTTAATACAGTTAGCATTGTTTTTCTTATTTTACACAAAAAATGAAATCTATTGATGTATTATAACATAGAAATCCATGCAGAGCAGTCAGACAACCGTATTACAAAAAATAATGAACTTTTTTAAATTATATATATATATATATATATAAATATATATATAGTCTAATAGACTGTCGGCGTGTCCCTGGCCTGATCGAAGCTCTATTTTTTAAAATTCTAGCTTTGAAGAGGATCCCATGGTTGACTAATAAAAAGAAAATACCGGGATCGAAACGTCAATAAACAGAAGAAATGAACATTCATTAGTTTATTGAATAATAATTAAGTGACCTTATTCCCAATTAAATAGTGAAGTTTAATTTTAATACTCAAAGATCGATTAAGGAAAAGTTGTAAATATATATATATATATATATATATATATATATATATATATATATATATATATGAAATAAATAAATAAGTAATATGTATATATTATTCTTATTGTAGTTCATATGCTTCTTTTCATATTTATTAATTATTTTATAAATTATTGCCGCTATATATTAATATATCTACATAATCGTAATTATCATTTATATTTTATTGACGGCCATACTGCAAAATCCTGTAATGACAATTTCTATGGAAAATGAGGTCAAGAACTTTTCTGGTCAATTTTGACCTGCGCGCATGTTCTTAATCCACAAATTGTTAGAAATTTACTTATTATGAATGACACCGACCGATAGAAGTTGCCGTCTGGTCGGACTAAATGTTAATTATTGGTTAATAAACTCTTAACCCTAAAACTCTTAACTCTCGGCTCCTAGAACTCCCAGACATGGGTCTAATATTTTTCGGCCTTGTTTCACCAAAAAAAGTATTATTGACATCGATGATACCACGTCCGTAACCTCCCCTTGTTAGTTAGGATTAAGAATGCAATACATTATTCTGATATCTAATTGTGTGACATTAATTCAGAAAATTTTGATTATTATTGTTCACTTACTATTTCTATGTTACATTTGGAAAATGGGAAGTTGAAAGTATTAAAGGAAGGAAATGATATTGAGTAAGAAAAATAAGTTGTTATGTTAGTGGGATTAGTAGAAGGATTTAATCAAGTTATGACTCACCCTCAATAACTTCCTGAAGAACTTTTTGCAGAACTTTCGCTATGCGAATACGTTCCTGATGGACCACCGGAATTTCCACAGGTAGGACACCCGTTACCACCTCCTCCACAACCAAAAACACCACAGCTACTTCCTCCTTGATGACCCCCACCTCCGTTGTATCCTCCGCCTCCTAGATATGGCACTGGTTTACCATACCCACCATAGCTAATTCCTCCTCGACCTCCACCACCCCCACTTCCTCTTCCTCTTCCTCCTGAATATCCACCATTCCATGGATGTCCACCGCCTCCTAGATAGTCACCACCTCCTGGATAACTCCCACCTCCTTGATATCCACCACCTGGATATGATATTGGTTTACCACCCCCACCATAGCTACCTCCTCCTCCACCTCCTCCACCTCCACCACCCCCGCTTCCTCCTCCTGTATATCCACCATTCCATGGATATCCACCGCCTCCTGGATATCCACCACCTCCAGGATATCTACCACTTCCAGGATAGCCTCCACCTTGGCAACCAGAATCTCCACAGCTACCTCCTGAATGTCCTCCACCTCCTGGATATGCTGTTTGTTTACCGCCCCCACCATAGCCACTTCCTCCTCCAAATCCCCCGCCTCCTCCAAATCCTCCGCCTCCTCCTCCCCCTCCTCCTCCTCCACCACCACCACCTCCTCCTCCAGATCCCCTAGAATAATATAATTTAGGAAATATTTTCACCAATTTAATTTATAATAGAAAGGAAACAAATATTGCGTTTAAATTCAGTAAACATGAGATATTATTGTCAAGTAAACATCAGTGTACTTACTTTGATCCATCACTACCACAAGTAGAACAGTAGGACCTTTTCGGCCGGTTCCCGAAATCCTAAACATTGGAAAGTGTTATTATTTGCATGTTCTTGGTTTTTTTTTTGTCAGTTTTAAATATATTTCAGTTTGAAATCTTAATTATCGGTGGGCTTATAAAACATTTGGGGCTCAGCATAAAATGCTTGATTGTTACTTCTTTCTTCATCCATCATACAGTTCCAGGACTCCTTTCAGCCAATTTGATTACAGTGACACTTCTATAAATAATAACGTTATTGTAACTTGAAACTGAACCGTTACCTTACTCGATGGTTATTCAATATGTTAATGCGTTTGCCCGTTAGTGTTTGAGATAAAGAGAAACGTGATTAGTTCTGCAATCAAATCCGCTTATTGGAGTTATTTTTCATTGAGATTCATAGAAGTATTATTTTTTGAAGGAACGTTTAAGTGGGATTAGGTGGGCTGTTCATGCCACCCTTATTCTTAGTTGTAAGAAGACTTGATTATCTTAACTCACCGTTAAGATTGCATCCATTAGTGGTCCATCATTGGTTTCTTTTAAGTTAGTTGACTCAATCTTTGTTTCAAATTTAGGTTCAGTCCTTCCATCTGCAAAAAATGCATATAATGAAAATATTTCAATAGAAATTTAATCATCAATATGTAATTAGTTATTTTAGTTGAACTAATTCGTATAACCTCCACATTGTCGAGTTGAGAATACTGGTCAGCGCCCAATTTACTGAACTTAATTTTATGGAAATTTGTGAAGTTTCCTCCGGTATGATCAAAATTATCATATTTATATTTTTTGATTTTCTAAAAACTATGAAATTATTATTATTGTTTCGTTCAATATGCAATTATATTTCATGGCTACCCGTCAGGTTACAGACGAAACAAATTAAATTCAATATTTTCAGAAACGTAAAGTAGGTCTACATTATAATGTTCTTTGATAAGTAACACATCCCTCAAGCAAAAATAGAAACTACATAATTGATGAAACACCAAACCACAAAATGTGAAGTTTAATAGATGCTATCTGCCTTAAAACAGGACTCTCGGTTTGTCCAACTTCTGTATAGTTAAGTTAGTTCTCAGAGCGAAGCCTCAATTGGTACAGGTTTAGGTCAAATCATCCAAAAAAAAAAAAAAAAAAAATATCAGCTTGCTTGTTTCTAATTTATTTGAATTTTAATATCTTAATTACATGACTGAATACATCAAAGATATATTCTTAATTTTTTTTGTTGGGTACTTTAATCAAGATTTTTAAAAAATGCGGAAAATAACGAAATCTGTTATGATTTTAATTAACTTAATGCTGGTAGATTTACAATAGATCATGCTTAAACCATTTTTTGATAGCTAATTTTATTATTTATTATATTAGTTTTCATCGGATTTATAGCATCAACCTGGAAACATTTTCTCTTAATTTTTGAAAATATTGATTTTTAAAAAACACAAAACATGCTGACTAATTCACATGATATATGAATTAGTCAGCCTTTCCAACAAATTTCATTGTGTGTATTTTTTTAAAAAGCATAGCTCATAAATGAAAAGAAATAAGATTTTATGAATTAGATGTTTAAGGTATTTGACTGGAACGTAACGTTTTAGTTAAAACCGTATTACGAGGTGTGAATACTCCATAGCACTCCATTCATATTTTTCACCTTACAAAGTTTTCAAATTTTCTCGAAAATGGCTTTAGCGATTTTGACTGAACTTGTTATACCGATATAAAATTAAATTGTCTTCAAGATCATTCAGGTCTTATTCTCATTGAAATAGTTTGTCAAAAATGCCGAATTAAAAAAATTTCTTTTACAATAAAATGCCTTTATAGTTAGTGGTACAGACTCCTTTTTATCAAATTATTAATATTCGCCTGAAACTTCGTAAATATCTTCATCTCATCGTAACCTACAACTATTTTATTTACGAAAATTCTTGGTATTGGTGCGTTTCCAATCTGAAGGGAAGCAAACTTTTTCTATTTGATTAGGTACTAATAACTCGTTTATACCTACTTGCTTGGCACTTGGATCTTAAGATAATTTGATTACAAAATTGATAAAAAAGGAGGCTTACAAAAATATTGGGCTGCTTGTCCTATATAACCGTGTTATTTTGACAATTTGGGGGTGTAGGTCACGCCAAACGGCTCAGTATTTTTGAAGGCCAACTTTTTTCTCGATATTGTGCTGAAAGTATCTTACGATTCAGGTGGAAAGGAAATGGGTATTTATGAGTGTTTAGTACCTAATTAAATACACAAAGTTTGCCCCCCTCCAGATTGAAAACGCCCCAATAACGAGAATGTTCTTAAATAAAATATTTGTAGATTACGATGAGGTGGAATTATTTCTAAAATTTCAGGGGGATGTTAATAATTTGATAAAAAGGGGTCTGTGCCACGGACTATTAGTTTTGTTTTATTATAAATAAATAAAGGTCACTTGTGGTTAATAGCAAAACAAAATAGATTATTATGAACTATGATAGAGTTTAAAATTAACTAAAGAAGAAAATAAAATAAATATATTCGCAAGTTGGAAAAGAAATTCTAGAAATAACAATAGTAATAAAGATGTGTAATATTATATATGGTTGAAGGCTAAAGGGTTTTGAAAAAATATATCTAAAATATATTGTAATTTTCATGAAAATAATTCAAGCAAACAGTAAATTTCTTTATTTTAAACGCAATTATTAGGATTAGTAACATTTAGTTGGTCCTTTGAGTTAAATTAAAAATTGAATACAAAATAGAGTTCTAGATAAAAAAAAAGTTTTATTATTATTTTGAATGATAAATGTTTGAAAAATCGATATTTTTAAACTTCTTTTTGTAAATAATATGTGTATTTATACTTTAATGTTTATGAAAATACATGCCATGTAATGAAAAAAAAAAATTACAGCTTCGCAAGAATTAATTGTAGTAACATTGCTGGAAATACCGTAATTTTTAGCTGATAGTATCATCTTCCAAATCCCATCATTTTTATGCACTCCTTGAGATGAATTTCAATTTATTTGGTGATAAACCTCAACTTAATTAGTATGGATTTAAAGTTTTTCTGAAGTTCGTTATCTGTAGTATAATTAATGGGTGATAGTAAAATAAAAAAAAACGAATAATTAATTTTTTTTAAAGAGAACTTAGCTTAGTTTAGCCGCACAAAAGTCCTTTTTAAACAGTTTTTACAATGACAAACTCTATTTTCATTTAAAGTAAATTTTGTCTAGTTTACTGTGAAGCAATTAATAATTAATTAAATAAAATAATGATTGAGTTATCGCTTCCTATATAACAAAAACTTAACTTATTTAGAAAAACATAAAACTTAATTTTCAATTTTTTACTGGAGGGAAATAGGACCATTGTTTATATAAACTTTTTAGTAGCTTATCACCCTTTTAAATATTTCCCTCTACTTACGGGACACCCTGAATAGAGCGAAAAAAATCCATTATATTGAGTCCCTTAAGTTTGTATTAAAAATTAGAGAACTATGCTGAAGGTAATTTAACTTTTGAAATAAAAGTAATTTATACGAAATTAGTATGGTGAGTGAAAATTGGGTGATGTACAGCATCAGATTTTCTGATAAAAATGAATGGTTATTAATTAAAGATATATTGAGATTATCGATGCGTGGAAGTATAACGGCCATTGTTATCGAAATAGAAAAGGTTATTTAGTGCTACTTGAATGCTCACCTGCTGGAAGAAGTAGAAAGAGCAGCCCGATGGCAGTGGATATCCTCAGCTCCATCTTGGTCCAGTGGTGGCTCAAGAAGAGCTCCTCCTTTATACCCAGCCGCCCCACCGCGTCTTCAAGGACATATCAGGGAATCCCCCTGCAGTGGGGCTCGCGTCGTTGATTCGATAATACAGTAAAACAAGGGATTGACCCAAACGACCAGAAAAAAACAAAACAAGAAAAGATGATAGAACTTGGCAATTGTTCATTACCCTTCCCATAATAACTGGTATAAAGTCCCAATGATTTCCGCATTGGGTTTGGATGGGAGGAAGTTAATAAGGAAAGACAACTAAAATAGTTTTTTAAGAACATCTTAAAAACTTTGAGGTTTATTTCAAAGATTGTGCAGTACAATAATAAAGTACTTTAAAATCAGTATGAAAACGATGGTGTACATTTTTACTTTCACTTATCGATATATGTAATATATAATAAGTGAAAGTATTGCGATCGTGAAGATTTTTGAATCTGAGTTTTCAAAGGAAATACACGTTTTGAGGTATCCTGACACCAAAAAATCAATTCCCGCAAAATAGTCTGTGTGTGTTTATGTTATCAGTCTAGCTCAAAAACGAAAAGTCGTACGAAAGTGAAATTGCATATTTAAGGTTTGTATAACGTGGAACCCTCATACTAGACTTAAAAGTTCCTGTCTTAACTGAAGATACGGCCAACTATAAATACTACTAAATAGAAAATCTAAACTCTCTATTGAAAATAAAATACTTATCTACAAGACAATACTGAAACCTACTTGGACTTACGGAATTGAACTGTGGGAACAGCAAAATTTTCTAACATCAAACGCATCCAATCCTTCCAATCCAAAGTCCTTCGAACAATAGTCGATGCTCCTTTCTATGTAACCAACAAAACCCTACACTATTACCTTAATATCCCCTAGACCTTACCCCACCAAAATTCTCCAAATTTCACCAGAACCTTACCTATCATCCGAATCCCTTTTCGCAATCCCTATCCAACTCCACCCATCCCTATAATCCTCAAAGAAGGTTAAAACGGCAGTGACCCCGCGATATTTTATAGATTGTAAATATAGATTCTCCACTCACGATATGAGTGTATGTGGGTGGCTAAAGCATCTCCACTAGGTTTAGCCCCAGTGACGCTGTTGAGAGAGAAGTGCAGGAATATCCTGTAGTCATGCTTTTCCCTCCACAGTTGGAGGGACAAGTTTGGCTCGGAGTTCTCTCGCCTAATTGTAAATAGTGTATATAGGTAGGTATGTATGAGTTCTTTTTTATTTATTTATTTTTCAGGTTATTTTATACTTATTTATTGTACATATATTATTATCATTGCACATAGAGTGTGAATGTGATCTCTGAACACTATTATAAATGTCCTTTGAGACAGATAGTAATATTTTCAATAAACATATAAAAAATAATTAATTTTCTAAAAGGCTACTTGATGATTTTTTGGAAACAACGACCAATTGATACCTGTTATTTTAATATAATTTCATCTTTAGAATAATTAAACTTCACAAAATATATTTAAGGTTATCCATGAAATATTTTTATATTGCACTTCTTCTTTCACACAAGTACAAGGGTGGCTCTTTGAGGACATCATTGAAGTGACGCCTCCACGGGGACAGGACCGTCTCTTCCTATTCCTCTCATGCTCGTTTCAGATGTAAGAGTCATCAGAGTACGGTTTTCGGCTCCTGTTTATATTCCTATAAAAATCACGAAATTCCTTATCTTCGAAAAATGTTTCTGTCTTCTCGAGTCACCCTTCCTCCCACTTTCTTTTCCTTCTGCAATGCAGACGTTTCTCCTCGGGTCTCCTCAATCGATGTTCATCAACGTTTCTCCTTGTGGCTTTATTAATCATGGTCTTGTATGCTTGGTTCTTCTGGTTCGTAGCAGCATCGCATTCCTCATCAAACCAGCGGGATGATTTTTCTGTCCTGCCATCTTAAAATCTTATCTGCATTCTTCTCCATTGCCTGAGCATAGACTTTCCACCTAAGGTTAGTGTCACCATTAGTTCTTTGAGCGCGCAGGTCTTCATCCAGCTGTTCCATATACTGTGTCCTGGTGTCAGGGACCTTCAGTTTTTCCAGGTTGAACCTCTTACCTCTTTGTCCAAGAGTCCACCGCTCTGTTTTTATCTGGGCTGTCAGATGAGCGACACTGAGATAGTGGCCCGAATCTATGTTCGTTCCATGATATGTCCTTACATTTTATATAGTGGATCTTTGTCTGGCATCCACTAGAAATTGGTTAATTTTGACCAACTCTTATTCAATTTATTTTAAACCCATCATGAAATTATCTGAAATATTTTTTATACTATATTATGATTAAAAAAATTTAATCCTAAAATAATATATTTTACAATTTTTAACTAATTTTCTTCCGATATATTAGGACAATTTACAAATTTATAATTTTTGTCGCATGTTTGAAACTTACATATTACTGTTTTGATAGTATTTTTTATAAAAACATCTTTGACCTTTATAATTACTTTCTTCGGGACCAATTGCTGTTCACTATATTGATAATAATTTTCTATTTGAGGGCGAGCAGGTGCGCTATGCCCATCTAAGCATTTTATATTGGCATATATTTGTTTTAATATTCCGTCTTTATTGTTTTGCAAGGTTTTGCTTAGTGCAGTATTCTTCAGCAGATAATTTTGCCGTTTAAATCTAGTAGAAGAATCTTCTAGTTGATGATCTTCACAAAAAGGTGGAATAAGTTTTTGTTTAGAATAGTTGCCCAACATGTTATCAATTCTGTCATTTTTTCTTTCCAACCTGTAGTTAAAATGTCTTCATTAAATGGAAGTTCACAATAATGATATCTATTATTTAGATTGTGGCTTACGTTTAATTCACTGGCATTAATTTAGTCAATTATAATTCTGCACATATTTGAATTATGAGATATATCGCTGGCACCATGTTAAAGTAACGAATGTGCAACGTTAAATAGGCACACAATCGTTATTTTAACATAGTGCTGACGTTATACTCCCTAACATTATGATTAATTAAAGATGCGGAATAATCAATTTTTGGAAAATTGTTATTTTTTTTTTACGGATGAAGGTGTTATGTGCTATTCTTTGTTTTGTGACCTTAACAACTTGGTTAATGGCATGATTTCTCCGTTAATTACGAATTATTTACTCAAAACTTTTAATTTCTTACATAATACGTGTTACATAACACTCACATCTTCAATTCAGTGATTTTTTTGTCATTATAAATATTGAATTAAAGTCTTTCCTAAATGGCAGAAAATGGTTTATATTTTTCAAAAATATATGTTGAACTAGCTCACTTGTGCGAATACTCCGCAAAAACCTAATTTTGTATTAGATTTTAATTCACTAACGGCTCAGCACAACTTCCATTCACGTATTGCGAATACTCAAAATTGTCTAATTTGAGCTATTTAAAATTTATCAATTTATCGTATCGTCTCGATTCGTTCAGGTGGCACAATCACATGGTTTGAAACATTCACTTTTGTTTTAAATTCTAGATATTTTTATTTTTATGTAGTCTTCCTCATTCCTTAAAATTCATGACTCCTGAGAGCTCGGAAAAGGGATGTATATTCAGAAATAATATATAAGAAGATTGTTGCTAATGTTGAACATTACATTACTTTAGAGTTATGAGCCATTTTATATTCTTTACTGGAAAGAATAGATTTCCATAAATATAACATTCAAAACGAGACAAATTAATTTTTAGTGTATAAAATAAAAATTCCTAAAACAAAATCTTGGATTTCTAAAATGCAGTTAAACAATAACTCATCAAACATTTCGTTGATGTAGACATTCAGGCTGAGGTATTAGCAATTAATGCCCTTGTCAAATCTCTAACAGAGGAGAGGATCGAATGACATGTGAATAAATGTAAAGGAAATTTAAAAACTCTGTCTGGGACCTACGGGGTGAAGGTTGACTATATTTCGGGACACTCAAGAATTTTAAGCAATGAGATGCCTTGCTAGGATGAGCACAGAACTGGTACCTTTAGCACCTGAGCATCAGTATCAGTCTGGTATCAGCCTCACCTATGCCCAAAGAAATTACCATCTATAGGAAATTAGATGAGTAATAGAAACAGACTCATTCTATGTTGTTCCTAGAAATGAAACCACATAGAAAGCAGATGTGATGTTTTAACTAGAATCCAGTTTTAGCCATTTTGGTTGTGGCTGCATTAATGATCCTAAGCTCTGCGAATTAATTGATTCCAATTGTATACGCAGGTTCGCATAGGCTATTGGCCTGTTTTAACTTATTGCATAGGATAGTGCATATGCCTGATGAGGACACTGCTGTGTATTTTCGCCGGAATTAAAAAAGAAACCTTGGCATCGTTTATTCAGACATCTTCGTTACAAAAACAACTTGGTATGTGTTTGGATTCCCTCTAAACTCACCCTTCAACAAATTTTCACGGAGGAGAACGTCAAGAGATACCCCTCCTGCTAATTCCTGCACCTCATGAGAAACACTTCTTTACGATTAAGTTAATTGCATCATATGATTACTTGCAGCTTATTATTTTTTTCTCAGAGATGATCATTTTCAATTTCTTTGTCTCAGACCAACGTTCTATCATG
This sequence comes from Nezara viridula, assembly GCA_928085145.1. Taxonomy (NCBI): domain Eukaryota; kingdom Metazoa; phylum Arthropoda; class Insecta; order Hemiptera; family Pentatomidae; genus Nezara; species Nezara viridula. The sequence continues at coordinate 145,497,587 of OV725080.1, read as the reverse complement.
GTTTCATGGCTGATACACCATAGTTCTACCTGGCTGGTACTCCATCGTCCTACCAGGATGGTGCACCTTCGTCTCATCAGGTTGCTATACCTTCGTCTTTTTTTTATTTATTGGATTACCTCCTACCTCACCTATTTCTAGCATAGAGAGGGGGAGTTGTTTTAGAGATAAAATCACACACCAGCAGAGTGGAAACATCGAGATTCATTCCGTGGATCCGCCACATTATAAATGTCAAGTCGTCTCGGCCTTGGGGGCAGATCGGATTGCACCGACGTTGCCCGGTAACCTGATATATGAGATAATTGATAAAAAAATAATTAAGAGTTCACTTTCCGGTGCCAAGGGGGACTTTTAACTCTGGCATTATTCCCTCGCTCTCAACCCTGTCCCGGGAATTCCCCCTCATAGGAGACCCCTCGTATAAAGAAAAACGTCTTGGCCGAATTCGTACCGGCGCACTGTGGATTTTAAGAGGAAGGAAAAACTCATGACATTGCTAAATCTATTTTTTTTTTTTTTAGAATTCTTAAAACTAGATAAACTGTTGCTATGTTTGCAAAGTTAACATGTGGCATATATTTAATTATTTCAAATGAAGAAATATAGTTTGCTAACACATGTCTGGTTACCTGAGGGGGAGTAAAGACCCCCTAGAGAATGCAACGTAAGAGACAATAAAACACTTAAGGACAGAGGTCGGCAAAAACACTAAAGGACCGACACCGGTCTTACGTGGGCAAGGCTTGTCTAAGCAAGGGAGGAAACGGAAACACCTTCCAGAAAGAGGAAACAGCCGTACGGCCTGGAGGCGTGGTCATCCCTTATGCTACTAAAATTCAACCAATGAGGACCATTCTTGCCCCACCCTCAATATTTCTATTAAATCTACTGGGATGCAGGGATGAGGGGTCTTATGTGGAGATCCGGCTTGGAGGAGAGGTCTGATGTGGAATTCCGGCCTTGAGGATGGGTCTTATATTTTCTTCCGGCTTGGGGACCGAAGCCCTAAATACCTTGGCCCTAAATAGATCATGATGATCCTGGCAGAGATTTAAACCATGACGAGATGACCTCAGCACAGCAGATGCAGTGATGGAATCTACCAACTACACCACGTCATATGCAATTAATGTTTTATTCCCAACCCTAATGTTATAATATTTCATGGCAATATAAATTTCAAAATAGTCCATCTGAAATCATGCCTTCACAGTTCATTATTGAATAATTTAGTTTCTTGGAAATATAATTTGTATATATATAATTATGTATTAAACATAGAAATAAAATTAAGTTTGTTAGTAAAAGCTATTTTAATCATGCCACCTATTTATATCATTATAATCACAGGTAATGTGTGTAATTAGAAAGCATGATAAACACAAACCAGCCTTTGAGAAACCCAATTAATTAATCTTGGACCAAATTTATTTTACTAATTTTTCATTATTAATTTTTATTAACCATTTCTGGGTAATTATCATCATCAATTATCCAGTGGCATCCCGAATAAATTTCAACACCCCAAAGCGTAGCATATTTAATGTCATCCCTTTTTTGGGGATAATGCATAGCACTGTTTTATCTATACCTCGTGGAATTCGTGAAGCTCACGAGAATATTTTCAATTAACGAGACAGATCAATTAAAAAAGATTTAGCCGATGTCACGAGTGTTTCCATTACTCGGCCCACTGTGATTTCATTATACATCTCCAATGAAAATATGTCTGGAGAAAATATATTTTAATCATTAATTCTAAAAGATTAAAATATTTACAGGCATGGGTGAAGATAAAAAGTTTAAAAAAATAGAAAAAAGTTAAATCTAGAAGATAGATCCTTCAAATATAAGAATCCTCATTTTTTATTTAAGTCGAACTATCTGCTAAACATTAATAAATAACAAATTAATTCCGTTCTTGTTTAAAATATTCTTTAGCGAAATTTTAACGTTTCTAATTTTCGAAAACTCGCCTAGGAAGCAAGCAATTTCTGGACCTTTTAAAACTTTTGACCGGGTATGGCACACCGGATTGTTCTTCAACCCTAAAATCTTTCAACATCAGTCCTTATATCTTCTAGTGCTCCGATTCTATCTCTCCGACCGCTCCTTTCAAGTCATGTGGAACTGAATTTTCCAACTGTTATTCCATTGAGGCTGGAGTTCCTCAAGGGAGCGTCTTGGGTCCTACACTTTGCATTCAATTTACCGCTGGTATTTGTATTCATTCCGAAACCCTTCTGGCAACATTTACTGATGACACAGCCTTCCAATTTAGATCCCCAAACAGCAACCTTTAATCTGCAAAATCACCTCTTATTGAACTCTGGTATAATAAGTGGCGCATCCAAGTAAATGAATTCAAATCCAAATATATCACATTCACCCTTCCACGCAAGTCCTATCCTCTGGTCTATTTCAATTCCCCTCTCCGACACAGTTCGGTATCTTTGCTTCCTTCTAGACAAAAGACTAACACGGAACCTACATACCACATTTAAAAGAAAATAGCTCAACTAACGATATGGCTAACTATATAGACTACTCAATAGAAAATCTTAACTTTTAGTTCATAAAAAGCTATTAATCTACAAGACCTATCTGGACTTACGAACTCGAACTATAGGGGATAGCAAAACTTTCTAACATCAAACGCATTCTATCCTTCCAGTCTAAAACTCTTCGAACAATGCTCCCTTTTATGTAACCAATAAAACCCTACAAAATGACCTTTATATGAAGTGCGGGCATCACACAACTTTCACTTACCGATCTTAGAGTAGATAAGTATTTTCTCATACTTCGAAGTGAAAACGACGGTATAACTTCATTTAAAAGAATTAATTACCATGATATTCACGCCCATCAAATCATTTAAATTTATACGTTTTTACAACTTTCCATACCCTTTTACGATTGTGTATAGTATCAAACAATACTAATGATTGTGGGAAATGGATCTTATGGAAAAAAAGAAGTTTTATTGAAAACATTTAGCACGAAACTCGTCGAATTAAAAACTTAACGTAAGTAAATATTTCATATTATTAGGTTTCTCATTAAATCCTCAACATTTTGCGTGAAGATCTTTTCATAAAATTATAGAAATAGAAATAGAAATAGAAAAATAACTTTATTCTGGGACACAGTCCCTTGAGTAGAACAAAATTAATATATTACATCTGGCCAAAATAAAATCAATCGAAAAAAAGAAATAATGTAAAAAAAAAAAATATAAGGTAAAAATTCTATATACAAAACAAACTAAACTATATACAAAACCATTAATACTATGACAAAATACTTAAAGCTGTTTGCTCTTATAGACCAGTATACACTTTTACGAAAAAAATAAAGAATTAAAAAATAAAAATGTATCAAATTCTCTATTAAAATCAGCTCGAATGGTTAGCAATTATCTTTTGGGATAGGAATTGGAATAGGAGGGTTTTGAATGTGGATATGGATGGGGAATGTCGAATTTTGATAGGGAGGGAATTCCAGAAATTGACAGAGCGAACAATAAAGGAATTTTGGAATGAGGCAGATCTGTGAGAAGGCATGTAAAGGTTAGAAGGTCGAGATCTTGTGGACAGGGAATGGACTGAGGATTTGAACTGGAGAAGGTTGTAGGCGTAAGAAGGACGATGGTTGTTGATGATTTGGTAGAGGAACGTACCTAGGAAATATTGTCTTCGGAAGGAGGGGAAAAGCCACTTTAACTCAGCGTAGTGGTGAGAAACATGGGAGTATCTTGGGGCCCCGATCACAAATCTTACGCAGCTGTTCATTAGTCTTTTCAGTCTATCACGGAGCTCCACAGAGAGGCCATCATACACCACACAGCTATAGTCAAAGTGGGGAAAAATGAGAGAGGATACTAGGAGTCTACGCGTATGTTGAGGTAGGAGATGGCGGAAGCGATGGAATAGTTTGAGGGTGGAAATTGTCCGTCGAGTGATATGAGAAATATGGTGATTCCAAAAGAGGTTTTGATCAATGAAAAATCCTAAATTTTTAACAGAGGAGTAGAAGGAGATTGGCTGATCATTAAGTTGAAGGATGGGAAAGTCTGTATAGGATCTAAGGAGGGGCTTGGAACCAATGACAATGGCCTGAGTTTTGGCAGCATTTAACCGTAATCCATTTACATTTGCCCAGGCACTGATTCGATCTATGTCTTCTTGGATCTTGGCAAATGCCCCCAGTAACTCAGGAGGGAAAAATGATAGGTACATCTGTGAATCGTCTGCATGAAGGTGATGGGAACAATGGAGAATTGATTTAGGTAGGTCGTTAATGTAGGAGTTGAAAAGGAGAGGAGATATGCTTGAACCCTGGGCAACTCCAGAGGATAAAGAAAGGAAAGCAGATAGTGGTTGGTTGGGTATGGAGACTGCTTGGGTACGTTGTGAAAGGAAAGATTGAAACCAAGAGATGGAACTATTAGAGAAGGATAATAATTTCAGTTTGTTGAAAAGGATGGAATGGTTGATGGAATCAAATTCTTTGGAGAAGTCGAGAAGGATAAGGATTGTTAACTTTTTATCATCTATTGCAGTTTGAATGTCGCTGGTGATTTTAATTAAGGCGGATTGTGTGGAGTAGCTGGGACGGAAACCAGATTGGAGAGGATCAAGTTGGTTGGACTTTTCGAGGAAGTTGGAGACTTGGGATTGCACCAATCTTTCTAGGGGTTTTGAGAGGTTGGAAAGAATTGAGATTGGGCGGAAATCTTCGGGTGTGGTCGGATTAGAATTTTTATTCAAAGGAAGGACAATGGCTTTTTTCCAAGATGTAGGGAATACTGAATTCTGAAGGGAGAAATTGTAGATGAAAAGAAGAACTGGGAGGATTTCAGGAAAACATAATTTTATTAATTTGAGAGGGATGCCATCGGGTCCTAGGGAATTGGTGTGGGATTTCATTAGAGCGGTTAAAAGGTCTGTGGGAGAAATGTCGGAAAAATAAAAGTTATTGTCGTCAAATGGTATCTCTATAGGAAAGCCGGAACAGGAGGATAAAGGAGAGGTATTAGCAACAGATATAAAATGCGAGTTTAGATCATCAGGGGATATTGGAAAGGCTGTTGTAGGGGATCTGGAAGGATCACAAAGGGAGAGTTTTCGAAGCAGTCGCCATTTTGATTTTATGTCAGGAGTTGAGGAAAGGGCTTCGTGGAAGTAGAGGGATTTCGCACATCGGATCCTTGTCTGTGTCAAGTTGCGAAGCACCCTGAACGCTTGGTAGTCATCTGCAAGCCTAGTACGTCTGAAGCGTCTACAAGCAGCGTCGCGTCTCTTCTGCAGTTCTTTAATTTCCTGACACATCCAAGGAGCAGGCCGGTGACGAAATGTAGAGGTTTTGAGAGGGGCATGGGTATTGAGGATATTTAGGAGACTGGTAGTAAGAATATCAACCATAGAGTCGATGGAAGTGCAAGAATATATTTTATTCCAATCTAGGATTTCCAGGTCAGGTAATATTTGTTCTCGTGTAAGGGAATCTAGATGGCGGAAGGTGATAGTTCGAGGCTGAATAGGAGGAGTTCGGATATTATATATTATTTGTATTAGATCATGAGATGACAAAAAGGATACTGGCAGTTGGGAAGAGGAGAGGAGGTTTTGTGCAGAGTCTATAATATAGAAATCTAGCCAAGTGTCGGACCTGCTAGTATGGTTAGTAGGAGAAAAAGGAACGATAAAGAGGTGAAGGGAGGAGAATAGGTCTTCTAGATAGGATTTGTCATTGGAGTTAGATAGGAAATTGGTATTGAGGTCACCTGAGATGATTATTCTGGGATAGAGGGGAACGAAATTCAATAGGCTAGATTCAAAGGACGTGTGAAATGGAACAAGAGGAGGACGGTATACCACAGCGTAGAGGAGAGGAGAAGTATTACAAAGGATTTCAACTAATTTTTTTTTTTTTTTTTTTTTATATTTGTTTATTTAGAAATATTACATTCTGTCACATCAAGGACATTTATAATAGTGATCAGAGAAAGCACACTCACACTCTATTTACAATAAAAAAAAAAAAATAATACAGAAACTTAATAATAATAAATACAAGAGAGAAGAGAATCACTTTATTATCATAAAAGGGTGCTGCCCAATTACATTGGGTTGCTTTAAACACAGCATACTTATTAATCGCTACAGACAATTTTCCAAAACTAATATACAATTATATAGTATTAACAACATATATGAGCATAATATACAATTTTTTTTTTCTTATCTATATATATATTTTTTTTATCATAATTTTTTTTCCTATATTTTTATTTATTTTTTTTATTTTATTTATTTATTTATTTTATTTTTACTATTTCTTTAATTCACTTATTAGCACTATACATCCCTTTCTGTTCCTTCTCTCACTCTATACATTTTTCTCCTCTCTTTTCCTAACCTAATTCATAACATACATACAAATACATAAAGTGCAGTGGACGTGGTCAATAAATAATGTAAAAATGCTGCAAAACACGCATGCCTCCCCCCATGAAAAACTCTCTATCCATGCACATGGTGATGGATAATTCTCAGGGAGTCAAGGATTATGTTCTCTGCCAACGTTGCCACGTCCTTTATGTCGACACCAAGGCCCTCCATGAAGCTCCTTGTTGAGTCTGGTATCGTTCCGCGAGCTCCGAACCAAAGGACTCTCACGTGGAACTCTCTCGGCCCGAAACTCTCGCGGAACTTTTCACTAAGGAAAGGGATGCATTTCTCATATGTCTGTTTTTTCTCCCTTTCCACTTTTCCTGCCTGATCGAGGTCGTTGGTCTCATATCTCACGGTCGGATCCAAAATCATCGCCGACTTTCCCGTCTTAGGGAATGCCACAATGTCGGCATATCGGGTGGATCCCTCCGTATCTATTCAATATACTTCCTCGAAACAGGCGTAATCTCTCTCTATAAGGAGCCTCATCAGTTCATGTTTGACTCTGTGGTGACGGCGCGTTATAAGGAGGGAGTTGTTGGGGCATTTTCCAAGCACATGTGCTGGTGTTTCTGGCTCTCTGTCGCATTTGCGACAGAGGGACCCAACTTCTCTTACCTGTCCGCTGACACCTGGGACTCCACGCAGGGGTGCATAATTAATATTCAGTTTCAGGGCATTTGACCATTCAGACCCAGAAAGTACTTGCTTATCATACATGTATTTGTTGGCTTTCGGGGTCTCTTTAAAATGGCGAACTCCAATGCCCTGCTACCTGCAATTGGTCCATTCCTCAAACGAATTTTCTCGAAGCGACTGCCGTAGAGCTCTCATATTCCGAATACCCCGATCAACCCCCAATCTCTCGCCACATTCATCAACCTCAGCCGAATAATCAAAGATCGACTGAAAAAGGGCATCGGGCACATTGGACAGTCGCTGAGCAATGGACCAATGTTGTAGAGGAGCCTCCCATTGGCAGCGGATTAATCCTAATCCTCGATACCTCCTGGGAGAGTACAACATCGCCGTGGAGGTGTTCGCAGGGCATAGCCTTCACACTCCTGCGAATCATGGTGTCGATGCCGTCAAGTATGGCAGGACGCAGCTTTGTGAGGGGCGCAGTTTGGAGAGAGTAAGTAAGACCCGGGAACAGATATTGGTTGACAATGTTTAGCTTCTGCTCCGGCTTCAGCAAGGGAGAGGTAACCAGTTTATTCAGATTTTCGTTCAATTTGGTCACCGAATCTTCGTTGAACTGTAGCTCTCCCGAGAATGTACATCCTAAATACTTCATTGTATCTCCATTCTGCAATGTTTGGATGTACTCTCCGTTCTCAAGGGAGAGCATCGCTGTTTCCAGCTCTCCTTTATTTAGAACGATGCCCACGCTTTTTTGAGGATTAATAGCCAAACCAATTTCCTCAAAAGTCCTCTGAACGCTGCCGATCACTCTTTCTGCAGCCCCCTTGTCACGCGCTGACACGGCCTGGTCATCCGCGAAACCTGTGAGGACCACACAACCTTGGTCACTTTTTAACTTGTATCCAAATTTTTTGGAAAATTCTTCATCGCACAGGTCGCGATAGAGATGATCGATGGCCAGGTTGAAGAGCGACGACGACAAGGGGCCGCCTTGGGGTACCCCGCGCAGCACTTTGATTTGGCTAGTTGCGTGAACACCGTTACTAATTTTGATTGTGTTGGTGCAGAGGAGAGCCGATATAACACGTTTAAGATCCGGCGACACACCTCTTGCTTCCAAGGAGCTCACGATATGATTGTGGCCAACATTGTCAAAAGCACCGACAACGTCAAGGAATACCACCGCACAATCTTTTTTCATAATCTTTGCATCTTTCAATACAGCGTCGATAATCCTTGCGTTGACGTGCGTTCCCGGGAGGCCTTTTATAAAGCCTCTCTGATTCCTGTGGAAGGTGACCTGCTTTCTTAGTTCATGGTCCAGAACCTTCTCTATGATTCGGCGCACAATAGAATAAATGGTGATGGGCCTCCAGGAAGGGATTTTATTTACATCACCTTTCCCCTTATATATTAGTATTGTGCGCCCCTGTCGAAGTGGTTCTGGGACATAGGCCACCTTCAGCATTATCTCCGCAATTATTCTGATAATATTTGCTACATCAAAATATTTAATCGTGCGGATCAGAACTCCATCAGGCCCCGGCGATGTGTCCATTGATGTTGATTTAATGGCTCTCTTGACGGCTTCTAGATCAATGGACACCAAATTTGGCATCGGGGCGCACTGTTCGTAATCCGCACGCTTGCGGAGATTTTCGCTCTCAAAGAGGTCTCTATAATGTTTTTCGATATCGGCCATCTTCAGAGAACACCGCTTAGGAGCGTCGGCATTCATTACGGTTTGCACGACCTTTTTCCTTTTATTATAATAATTATATTGTGCAACCTCATATTGATACTGTTCTTGCCGACGACTCCTGTCTACTTTGTTCGCTCTTTGCGGATTTGAGACTTGTCCAGCACCCTTGTCAGTTACTTTAGTTTTATTTTTTTTCCTCAATCTGTAAAATTTGACGGCTGGGTGCTGGGGACCTGGCAGTTCCGCATTGATATTCTTGAGAAATTTCAGGAACCTGCCTACGGCCTCATCAAAATCCGCAATATTTATCGTGCTTTCTTTTGAGAGGTTCTTGAACACAGTAGACCATCCGATAATGTCCTCTTTTATTTTTGATACCTCACCCTCTCCATTTTTAGGCCCTAAAACATTTTTCAATATGCCCCTCAGTGTATTGGTATTAGCCTCCCTGGGGTGCTTTTTGGCAATATGGGTTCCTAGACCTCTTTCATCCTTAAAAGAAAGCCCACATGTGGGACAAACTGTATTATTAGGGCGTAGAACTTCTTTCTCCTGCTCTCTGTTCGCTTCCTCGACATTCTGTGGAACATTTGGCAATGCTGGGAAGACGTCATCTATCGAAACTGTCTTTCCCAATAGTACACCTTCTGTGTCTGGCCATTCGACTTTTACAAGTTTCTTTTCGCCGCCCTCCGCGGCATCCACAGACATCACAGAGGCAACAACAGCCTCCTGAGCAGGTCCTCCAGTTCTCAGAACCCATACCCTCTGGCCAATCTCGACTTCATTCATTGTTCTTAGGTCCACTCAAAATCCAATATCCCCCCTAGAGACCATGCGTACTACACGCATGGTTAAAACAAACCATCTAAAGGAGAGTGGACCCGTATACAAATAAATAAAAACTAAACGGGAGAGACATGCATATATGCCAACATACACACATCAATATCAGATTAATAATATAAAATGCTTAAAAGTAGTTAAAATGTAAAATAAATAGAGCCCAAGTTAAAAAGGTTAATCAATAAGTGAAAATCTATCTTAAAACTAAGCTAAAATATAAAATGAAATTAAAATCTATAGATTCTATTGCTTAAAATTAAGTTTAAATATATAAAATAAATTATGGTAAAACGTTAAAATCTATAAAATCAATTTATTAAAAACAAGTCACAATATAAAATCAATAGAGCCCAAGTTAAAAAGGTTAATCAATAAGTTAAAATCTATCTTAAAACTAAGATAAAATATAAAATGAAATTAAAATTGGTTAAAACTAAGTTAAAATATATAAAATAAATTATGGTAAAACGTTAAAATCTATAAAATCAATTTATTAAAAACAAATTGAAATCTACAATTAATATAATATGACTTAATCAATAATGGATTAATAAATAAGTTAACAAGTAAAAACAAATTAAAATATACAATTAATAAAATCTAGGTTAAATAGTAATGTATTAATAAATAAGTTAATGAATAAAAACAAATTAAATATATAAAATATATTGTTAAAAATTAAATAAACACACCCACGTCCACTTAATAAATAATAAATAAAATTGAATAAATAGATCAGTTGATAAAGCTAAATACTAATTCTTATAAATAATAATTCATTAATTTCAATAATCTAGCTTTCCTGTGATCAGTTTTTTTTTTAAATAAGAGAGGAGAGAGAAAAAAAATGATAACAACAAAATAGGTTGGGCTCTTTCGGTGACAGCTGTTGGTATTGATAAGACGCCACTGACCTTGCTGGATGGAGGCGGCCGCTGAGAGGTGGAGGGGGCCGACAAGTCCTATTCTGCACAGCGATAAGGACCCCGGTCCCACAGGCACGTTGAGTTCTTTACCTCCTGGTCCTGGCGAAGTTCTTTGCTTGATTTTTTCGAAATTCAAGCAGCAGGTCTCCAGCATACGTCTTCGGTCACATGTCAAGTTTTGGCTCAATTGGGCGAATAAAACTCTATCAAAAAGGACACCGCCGTGGAGCCGATGTTTCTTAGTCACCGGCTAGAGCCGAATAAAATAAAAATAAATACAATAAAATAAAATAAATGTATATAAACAAAAGAACTAACCTAATCATACACACTCGGGCTTGAGTGGAGGATCTGGCCATTGCCAAAACTCCAATAGATGCTTATTTACAAAAGGTCTGTGGGCCACTGCCGCTTCAACCTTCGAGGAGGATTGTAAGGATGGGTGGTGCTGGATAGAGATTGTGCAAGGGGATTTGGATGATAGGTAAGGTTTTGGTGAAATTTGGAGAATTTTTCTGGAATAAGGTCTAGGACAAATGGGATATTAAGGTCATGGTGTAGGATTTTGTTATTTACATAGAACGGAGCATCAACTATTGTTCGAAGGACTTTAGATTGAAAGGATTGAATACGTTTGATGTTAGAAGCTTTTGCTGTCCCCCACAGTTCAAGTCCGTATGTCCATATAGGTTTCAGTATTGTCTTGTAGATAAGTAATTTGTTTTCAATAGAAAGTTTGGATTTTCTGTTTAGTAGTCTGTATAGCTGGCCGTATCGTCGGTTGAGTTCTTGTCTTTTGAGTCTAGTATGTGGGTTCCACGTTAGTCTTCGGTCTAAATGAAAGCCAAGATACCGGACTGTGTCTGAGTAAGGAAGCTGGATGGAATTAAAGTGTACTGGTGGACAGGAACTGCGTCGGAGTGTAAAGGTAATATGTTGGCATTTAGATTCATTAACTTTAATGCGCCAGTTATTACACCAGTGCTCAATCAAGGTGAGGTGGTTTTGGAGATTTAAGGATGCTATGTTGGGATCAGAGTTGGATGATAAGATTGCGGTGTCGTCAGCGAATGTTGCAAGAAAAGTATCGGGATGAACAGGGATGTCAGCAGTAAAGAGGATGTAAAGCACGGGACCCAAGACGCTGCCTTGGGGAACACCGGCTTTAACGGAGTAGATATTGGAAAATTCTGTTCCACAGCGAACTCGGAAGGAGCGGTCAGAGAGGTAGGATCGGAGGACTAGGTACAAGGACTGAGGTAAATGGATTTTAAGCTTGAAGAGCAGTCCGGAGTGCCATACCCGGTCAAATGCCTGTGCAATGTCCAGAAATGCACCCGAACAGTATTCCTTGTTTTCTAGGGCTGAGGAAATATGATCAACAACTCGGAGTCCTTGTTGAACAGTAGAATGTTGGGAGCGAAAACCAAACTGATGGGAAGGAATATTTTGGGATTCTATAATGGGTAGGATTCGTTTCAAAAGGATCTTTTCAAAAATTTTTGAAAGGATTGGGAGTAGGCTAATTGGTCTATAGGATGTTGAGATATTGGGAGGTTTGCCTGGTTTTTGGAAAAGGATAATAGTGGAGTGTTTCCATAGCAGAGGAAAGTGGGTGGTGCGTAGGATACAATTGTAGATATATGTAAGGAATATGACTGCTTTGGATGGAAGTTGTCGAAGGATTTGAGGGGTAAGGAGATCATGTCCAGGAGCTTTACGGGGGATTAATTTTTTTAATTGAAATTTCACTTCGGAAGGATGAATAGCTTTTGGGGGCAAGGAAAGTGGGATTGGTGATGTAAGGAGTTCTTCTACTGTTACGGTGTGGGCAGGATGGGATTCCGGATGTGAAATAAATGTATTGGATAGGTGAATGGCGAACTCCTCAGCCTTATCTTCGTCAGATGCTGCCCAGGAGCCATCATCTCGTCGGAGGGGATGGGAAATGCGGTGAGGATTTAAGATTTTGGTAGTGGTTTTCCAAAGGGAATTGTCGCGAGAAGAAAGGGAGGATAGGTAGGAGTTGAAGGAATGTGATCTGAAGGTGGCTAATTCCAGTTTTAATTTTTTGCAGTAATAATTATAGGAGCAGCGGTCGGTAGGATGTCGGGTACGTTGCCACAATAATCTGGCACGGCGTTTGGTTTGGATTAGGTCAAGGAGGTGTTGGGGTAGAATGGTCTTTTTAGGAATTCTGGAGGAGTCTTTTGGGAAGGAAGCAGTCCAGGCGGCTTGTTGGATTGTGGTAGTAAAGGAATTTACGGCACTATCAAGGTCATCGGGAGTTTTGAGGGATATGTTAAGATCAATTTTATCGGAGATGATTTGGCGGAAAAGGTCCCAGTTAACTGGGCCCCTAATAAATGACGGTGGAGAAGGTTTGGGAACGGGTTCAAGTGAAACATTAAGGATTAGAGGACTATGGTCAGAGGAAAGTTCATTTAGACGTGTAATGGAACAATTGAGGGGACTTAAGCCGCTGTGGATAAAGAAATCAAGAAGATCAGGATTACGGTTGGGATCTGTAGGCCAGTAGGTAGGAGAGTTGGGGGAAAGGAGGTGAAAATGTTGGGAATTGAGTGCAGACAGCAGGGTTCGGCCACGAGTATTCGTGGTTCTGGAACCCCATTGTTGATGTTTGGCATTTAGGTCTGCACCCAAGATGAAGTGATGTCCTAAGGAGTCGAGGAGAGAACGGAATTGGGCATTGGATATGGATCGGTTAGGAGGGCAATACGCTGATGCAAGGGTAACCGGAAAGGAAAAGGTTTTTATCACGATAGCGGTGGACTGTAGGAAATCATGTGTAGGTAACGGGAGTAGGTGATGGGAGAGGGATTGGTGTACAATGACAGCAGTACCGGCATGTGCTTTTCCGTCAGGGTGGTCAGTACGATATGTCAGGTATTGTGGTACTTTGAAGTGCTGTTTAGTGGTTAGTCGAGTTTCAGTAATTAGTGCCACGTCAATATTTTTGTCAAGTAATAATGTAGTTAGTTCGTTTGTATGATTCCTAACACCATTCGCATTCCAAAGGAGAATGGATAAAGGTTTATTGGAAGTCATTTAAGGATTTTTCGCGGGAGGGATAAAATGTGATACAAGATTGGTGAGAAGAGATATCAAAGGAGTAACAATGGATCTGAATTCGGAGAGGAAAGATGTAAGTAAACTGGTGAGATCTGTGGTATTTGAGGGAGGAGGAATGCGGGGAATTTGGTGTTGATAAAACTGTTGATTAGGTGAAGTTTGATTAGGATGTTGAGGGTGGGGTTGAGAATTTTGAGGTATGTGTTGTTGTTGCGGCAGGGTCTCACAATAAGTAACATCATTCTTACCTCCTAATAAGTGTGCAAAAGACACCGTTGGGTCAATTTTTTTTGAAGGTCCTCTTCTTGATGCGTTAGGTTCTCTTCTTGATGCCTCTGCTTCTTCTTGGGTCCGGGATTTTTGATATCTTGATTTAATATTCTTGTAGATCTGACAGCCTTTGTAGTTCGCTGGATGTCCTTCAAGGCACAATGCACAAACTGCAGGATCCCGTTTCGGTTTTGTGCACTCCCCGGATTTGTGCTGCTCTCCACATTTCACACAGCGCGGCAGATGATGGCAGTAAGTCCTGGTATGGCCATATGCCTGGCAATTGTGACACTGTACGATTTCCCTCTTAGGATATGGCTTCTCTACTATAACACTTGTGTAGTATATTCTTCTTATTTCGTATATTTTTTCGATCCCTTGATTTGGCTCCAAATCTACGAAAAATAAGGGTAGAGGAACTTTTACTCCTGGCTGTTCTTTACTCTCCTTCTGTACATTTGTAATCTGGCGCACTATGAAACCTAAAGTTTTCAATTCTTCTTCTATTGCTTCGGTTGGTGTTGAGGGGTGTAGATTTCTTATGACTACCCTCAAAGCTCGATCTTGCCGTAATTGGTACGTATGAAAATCCGCGTTGGTTTCCGTTAGATACTTCACAATTTTTCTGTAGGTTTCAGCTGTATCTGGTGATATCTTCGTGTCCTTTGTTCTGCTTAGACATGAATAGCTTCCAGAGCCTGTTATTTTGTTCAGTTGTGAGCATAGTAACTGAAAATTGTTTATGTTTTTAACGAATATGGGTGGAGGTCGGGGATCTCTTGGTATTGAAGCGGATTCCATCACTTCTTTATCATTCTGAAGCACCTGATAGGGGTTAGGGGTGAAAAACGGAGATTGTTCGGTTATCTCTTGTGAAGATGTACCTGGTTGATGCTGAAGTTCTTCAATTGTTGGTTTTGATGATGTTCCTGGCTGGGTTTCATTTTCTCTGGAGCTAATAGGCGTTACTGCAGGTGTTTGACGACATTGACGAGGCTTTTGTTTGACAGGCGAAGAACAAGGTGTTGAGCCTAACGGCCGAATTCTCTTGATAGAAGCTCTACTAGACATGGCCTGATTGTGATATCGCATATAAGGGAAAAAAAAATGAAAAAAAAAAAAATAAAATAAAAATAACCCTATAATTTATAACAAACAATAAATATCAATTGTTGTTATGTACTCTTGACTTGTTTTGAATAAATAATCTCAAAGATTTCACTGGAAAATAAGCAAATTCTGAGAGACGATGTAGAAACACGTCCTTTCGCATCAGCTGATCCACTGCCTTCCTCAACTAATAGGTATTCAATTTGTGGGTGGTTGGAAGATGGGGATAAATCGAGGATTCGGGTCTTCAGGCTATTGTTGACAAATATGGCTACTCCACCGCCAGTCCGGCTTACCCGGTCATGACGGAAGAGGTTGTAATTAGGCAAGGAGACAGAAGAGGAGGGGATATAAGGTTTGAGCCAAGTTTCGGAGATCGCTATAATATGGTAAAAATTTCGAGTGAAATATTGCAGGAATTCGTCATAATGGGCAGAAAGGGATTGAGAGTTAACATGGCAGGTGATTAGGGTACTAGACATGAGAAGGATTTGGAAGAAAACAGTCAGAGTTCGCTAGAGAAACACTAAAACAAACAAAAAAAAAAAAAAAAAAAAATACAGACAAGCAATTACAATTAATAAAAATGAGAAAAAAGACAGTGTTTAAAGAAACAAAAAATAGAAAGCATATAGTTAATAATACATAGGCTAATATGTGAAAATGAAGCAATACAACTGAAAGCGAAAATCTTTCTTTGAAGGAGTCAATAGTTATTTTGATAAGGATGAAGGGTAGATGAATTCTGTGTAGTCATGTAAATATATCGAGGCCCGAGGCCTGTTCGATCAAGATAACCTTATGTCAGTCTTCTTTTCGACATCGCACCTTTCCAGCGGCAAACCAGCAATATTTGATTTTCCCCGCTGCTTTCTTCTGTCGCGCAAGCCAGTATAAGTGCCTGTTCGTGTGAGTCATCTCCTCCCCCAGATATATCCGGTGGCAGTCATTCTCCTGCCAACCGATATCCCGCGTGGAGAAATCCCTCTTGACTTTTCTTTTCGATATTAAATCGTCTCTGACTGATTGCCTTACAAATCGCACGATGACAGGCGGCGGTTGCGGATCATCTTTCCTGCTTCTGCGACGATGCACCATATCCAGGTCTTCTGCACTAAGCCTGACTCCCAGGCTGGCTCCTATACTGGTCACCAGGGCGGCGGGCGTTTCACCAGCTCGTTCCGGTATCCCTCGGATCTCCAGTGATCTGGATAACAGGTCCTGCTCTGTATTATTCAGGCGAACTTCTAGTTCGCCCACTCGGGATTTAAGGGTTTTATTTTCCAGAATAATTTCTTCGAATTTACTGGCTTGACTTTCGAGGTGTTTTTCAATTTTTGCTAATCTTTCATTTACCTCAAAACTGAGCTCCCCATATTTATCGAGGGCTGTTTTAATGTTTTTTACGTCTTCGTTCACGCTTGAATCTAGACGATTTACTGCCGCCAGTATTTCTGAGGGAGACGGCTCAGTGTTGAGTTTTTTGGCCTGGTCGCAATTAGGGCATACCCATGTTTTTTTGTGTGTTTTTAGTGCTTCGATGTCTTTATCAGATAAGTTGAAACACCTACTATGGTAAATAATTTTACATTTTGCACAGTTAATGTTGTTTTTGTCCTCGCGTGCAATAGTATTATTGCATATATTACACTGCACCATATTTTATGAGAAGTAAATAAATTAATATATAAATAAATACCGGTAGACAGTTGTTGATGTGATGAAAGCAGAAAACTGCGTGTCTAATGCCTTAAGGATTAGTAGAAGATAACAGTCTCTATATATATATATATGTATATATATGAAAATGTGTCATTCGGTTTTAAAGGACTCTGAAACAAATTTTTAGAAAACCGCACTTGGGAAATTTGATCCGATTGCAATAATTTCCTTAGCTAGTAGCGGTAGGAGTTCTGCGCATGCGCTTGATTACGATATACTACTGTCACCTCGTCTCTTAGACATATTTACTTTTTGTTAGGAAATTGGTGCTATTTTTTTAAGAATCTCCCTTTTTTACCTTAAATCCTTACGAGGTACTTCAAAATGACGTAATGGAATCTGCACCCATTCTCAGAGACCCCAGACCACCTCCAATTTTCGTTAAAAATCTAAAAAAAATTCTCTTCACTATGTACCCAGTTAAACAAAATCACACTTCCTGGTAGAGCCGCACTAACGATATTAAAATATCCCCTGACACAGCTGACGCATACCGCCAAATAATTAAATATTTATCAGACACAAAGGCAGACTTTCACACCTACCAATTAAAGCAAGAGCGTTCCTTGAGGGTAGTAATGCGAAATTTACATCCCTCTACTCCAGTCGAGGCGATCCAAGAAGAATTGACGGCCCTTTCGTTGACATTTCACTCTCTTTACCACACCAAAAGCAGTTCATCCATCTGAGGTTAAATATCATTTACAAAAACTATCTGCCCGCAAATCCCCTGGATACGACCTTCTAACCCCACAGATCCTTCATCAACTATCACCCAAAGCAATCATATTCCTCACATACATATACAACTGTATCCTAAGAACTACCCATTTTCCTCTCTTATAGAAACATTCCACCATCGTCCTTTTCTTGAAACCTGGCAAACCTTCCAATAATACATCATCATACAGACCAATTAGCCTACTCACAATCCTTTCCAAAATTTTTGAAAAAATCCTACTGAAAAGAATAATATCCATAAAAGAATCACAAAACCTTCCAACCCACCAATTCGGATTTCACTTCCAACATTCCACTGTCCACTGATGACACTGCGATCCTATCTTCTAACTCAGATCCTGAAACAGCGTCCAGAAACCTGCAACGGCACCTATCCTTGATTGAACACTGGTGCAAGAAATGGCGCATCAAAGTCAATGAATCCAAATGTAAACATATAACCTTCACCCTTCGTCGTAATTCCTGTCCACCAGTTTACTTTAATACCATCCAGCTTCCCTTCTGCGACACAGTCCGGTACCTTGGTTAGCTCCTAGACAGACGACTAACGTGGAATCCGCATACTAGACTGAAAAGACAGGAACTTAACCGACGTTATGGCCAGCTATATAGACTACTTAATAGAAAATCTAAACTTTCTATTGAAAACAAACTACTGATCTACAAGACAATATTAAAACCCATGTGTACCTACGGACTAGAACTGTGGCGGACAACCAAATTTTCTAACATCAAACGCGTTCAATCCTTCCAGTCCAAAGTCCTCCGTACAATATTCGATGCTCCCTTTTATGTCTCTAATAAAACCCTGCACAATGACCTTAACATTCCATTTATTCTTGATCTTATCCCAGACAAATTCTCCAAATTTCATCAGAACCTTACCCATCACCCTAATCCCGTAGCACAATCCCTATCCAGCACCACTCATCCCTATAATATTCCCCGGAGGTTAAAACGGCAGTGGCCCCGCGACCTTTTGTAAATATGTATATATTGGAGTATTGGCAATGGCCAGATTCTCCACTCAAGACATAAGCGTCTGTTGCTATAGTGCCCTCCATCAGTTTCCACTGGTTTCAAATAACAGTGATGCGGCTGAGAGAGAAGCACTGGGATCTCCTGGAGTCCTGCCTTGGCTTCCACGTCGGGGAATAAGGCATGACTCAGAATCCCCTGAGGGTTAATGTAAATATTCTACATAGGTATGAATGTGATTAATTTACTTTACTTTAATCTAGCTTTTATCTATTATTTCATTATTTTTTTGTACACAGGCATACCAATTTACTTACTTTATTTTTTTTATATTTCTTTTTCTTTATTATTGATATTAATTGTATGTACATATTGTGTGAATGAATCATGTAGCCTTAATATTAATGCCCTTCAATGGAGCAGAATTTATTAATATTCAATAAAGAAAGTTAAAACTAAAAAAAAAAAAAAAAAAAAAAAAAGTAGCGGTAGGAAATAAAAAAACAAAACAAAAACAAATGGTCGAAATTAATGATCTGAAGTGCGTAGGCTCCTTCTTAGCTATAATGTTGGTTATGATGAAAACAAATTAAAATATTTCAGTATTTCCACAGATTAAGGTGCACAGGTACTCCTCCCCATGGTCGATGGCGCAAGAACCTACCCCCTCTTCCTCCCAAGATATTTTATTGCTCATCTTTTCATAAAAACAGAACAAGTGAAAATCGAATCAGAAAAATCGTAGATAATACACTATTACACTTGCTGCGGTCTGTTCCACGTTTTTCCTTGCAACTTTATTGTGAAACTTGTCATTTTTTTTGTTTCCGAAAATTCATAACTCCGTTGAAATATGCACCCCTTAAAAAATCCGTCAAAATATACACCCTTTAAAAAGTTTTTTGGCACAACTTGCGCCATAAAACCCCCATCTTGGCACCTCTGGCTTTCATGACACCTATGCTGAGAAATATGCTTATAAGAGGTGAGAAAATTAGATTGATTTGAGACTAGTATTTAATTATTTATTGGTTGATTTTAAAGAAAAAAATAATTCACATGAGTATAAATTTATATTCAAAGAAAAAAAATACAATATAGAAATAATTTATGGTATATAAAAACCGTTTTTCCAACAACATCTTGTATTCTTTATATCAAAGGATTTTTGACCTCCGGGTTTTAAGTTCCTAAATAATGAAAAGGCAGGTTTCATAACTCCTTTATATGGAGGTTTCATAAATCCAAATAGAGGATTTATGAATGAGGGTGGATGTTGGAGACTGGTAATTTCTACTGACTTGGGCATTGTATATTTGGCATTAGTATTTTGTATTGATAGGGGTTGTTGTGAATTAGTATCAGTTTGTGATGACATTTGGGAATTAGGAAATTGTTGATTATTATATTGCATTGATTGGGGAGGGATTTGATGGCTGGTAGCTTGTAATGGCATAGAGGGTATTGTATATTGGGGATTTCTATTTTGTATTAATAGGGATTCCAGTGAATTAGTATGACTTTGTGATGATATTTGGGAATTTGGAAATTCGGGATTAGTATATTGCATTGACTGGGGAGGGATTTGATGGCTAGTAGCTTGTAATGGCATAGAAGGTACTGTATATTGGGGATTTCTATTTTGTATTAATAGGGATTCCAGTGAATTAGTATGGCTTTGTGATGATATTTGGGAATTTGGAAATTGGGGATTAGTATATTGCATTGACTGGGGAGGGATTTGATGGCTAGTAGCTTGTAATGGCATAGAAGGTACTGTATATTGGGGATTTCTATTTTGTATTAATAGGGATTCTTGTGAATTAGTATGACTTTGTGATGACATTTGGGAATTTGGAAATTGGGGATTAGGATATTGCATTGACTGGGGAGGGATTTGATGGCTAGTAGCTTGTAATGGCATAGAAGGTACTGTATATTGGGGATTTCTATTTTGTATTAATAGGGATTCTTGTGAATTAGTATGACTTTGTGATGACATTTGGGAATTTAGAAATTGGGGATTAGTATATTGCATTGACTCGGGAGGAATTTGATGGCTGGTAGCTTGAAATGGCATAGAGGGTATTGTATATTGGGGATTTATATTTTGTATTAATAGGGATTCTTGTGAATTAGTATCAGTTTGTGATGACATTTGGGAATTTGGAAATTGGGGATTAGTATATTGCATTGACTGGGGAGGGATTTGATGGCTGGTATCTTGAAATGGCATATAGAGTAGTGTATATTGGGGATTAGTATTTTGTATTAATAGGGATTCTTGTGAATTAGTATGACTTTGTGATGACATTTGAGAATTTGGATATTGGGGATTAGTATATTGCATTGACTGAGGAAGGATTTGATGGCTAGTAGCTTGTAATGGCATAGAGGGTACTGTATATTGGGGATTAGTATTTTGTATCAATAGGGATTGTTCTGAATTAGTATCAGTTTGTGATGACATTCGGGAATTTGGAAATTGGGGATAAGTATTTTGCATTGATTGGGGAGGGATTTGGGGACTAGTAGCTTGTAATGGCATATAAGGTACTGTATATTGGGGATTAGTATTTTGTATTGTTGGGAATTGTTGTGAATTAGTATGAGTTTGTGATGACATTTGGGAATTTGGAAATTGAGGATTACTATTTTTCATTGATTCGGAAGGGATTTGATTGCTAGTAGCTTGTAATAGCATAGAGGGTACTGTATATTGGGTATTAGTATTTTGTATTGTTGGGGATTGTTGTGAATTAGTATCAGTTTGTGATGACATTTGGGAATTTGGATATTGGGGATTAGTATTTTTCATTGACTGGGGAGAGATTTGATTGCTAGTAGCTTGTAATAGCATAGAGGGTACTGTATATTGGGTATTAGTATTTTGTATTGTTGGGGATTGTTGTGAATTAGTATCAGTTTGTGATGACATTTGGGAATTTGGATATTGGGGATTAGTATTTTTCATTGACTGGGGAGAGATTTGATTGCTAGTAGCTTGTAATAGCATAGAGGGTACTGTATATTGGGGATTTGTATTATTTTTTAAAAGAGATTGTTGTGAATTAGTATGAGTTTGTGATGACATTTGGGAATTTGGAAATTGGGGATTAGTATTTTGCATTGATTGGGGAGGGTTTTGATTGCTAGTAGCTTGTAATAGCATAGAGGGTACTGTATATTGGGGATTAGTATTTTGTATTGTTTGGGATTGTTGTGAATTAGTATCAGTTTGTGATGACATTTGGGAATTTGGAAATTGAGGATTACTATTTTGCATTGATTGGGGAGGGATTTGATTGCTAGTAGCTTGTAATAGCATAGAGGGTACTGTATATTGGGGATTAGTATTTTGTATTGTTGGGGATTGTTGTGAATTAGTATCAGTTTGTGATGACATTTGGGAATTTGGATATTGGGGATTAGTATTTTTCGTTGACTGGGGAGGGATTTGATTGCTAGTAGCTTGTAATAGCATAGAGGGTACTGTATATTGGGGATTAGTATTTTGTATTGTTGGGGATTGTGAATTAGTATCAGTTTGTGATGACATTTGGGAATTTGGATATTGGGGATTAGTATTTTTCATTGACTGGGGAGGGATTTGATTGCTAGTAGCTTGTAATAGCATAGAGGGTACTGTATATTGGGGATTAGTATTATTTTTTAAAAGAGATTGTTGTGAATTAGTATGAGTTTGTGATGACATTTGGGAATTTGGAAATTGGGAATTAGTATTTTGCATTGATTGGGGAGGGATTTGGGGACTATTAGCTTGTAATGGCATAGAAGGTCCTGTATATTGGGGATTTCTATTTTGTATTAATAGGGATTTTTGTGAATTAGTATCAGTTTGTGATGACATTTGGGAATTTGGAAATTGAGGATTACTATTTTGCATTGATTGGGGAGGGATTTGATTGCTAGTAGCTTGTAATAGCATAGAGGGTACTGTATATTGGGGATTAGTATTTTGTATTGTTTGGGATTGTTGTGAATTAGTATCAGTTTGTGATGGCATTTGGGAATTTGGAAATTGAGGATTACTATTTTGCATTGATTGGGGAGGGATTTGGGGACTAGTAGCTTGTAATGGCATAGAGGGTATTGCATATTGGGGATTAGTACTATTTTTTAAAAGAGATTGTTGTGAATTAGTATGAGTTTGTGATGACATTTGGGAATTTGGAAATTGAGGATTACTATTTTGCATTGATTGGGGAGGGATTTGGGGACTAGTAGCTTGTAATAGTATAGAAGGATCTGTATATTGGGGATTTCTATTTTGTATTAATAGGGATTTTTGTGAATTAGTATCAGTTTGTGACGACATTTGGGAATTTGGAAATTGAGGATTACTATTTTGCATTGATTGGGGAGGGATTTGGGGACTAGTAGCTTGTAATGGCATAGAGGGTATTGTATATTGGGGATTAGTACTATTTTTTAAAAGAGATTGTTGTGAATTAGAATGAGTTTGTGATGACATTTGGGAATTTGCAAATTGGGGATTAGTATTTTGCATTGATTGGGGAGGGATTTGATGGCTAGTTGCTTGTAATGGCATAGAAGGTACTGTATATTGGGGATTAGTATTTTGTATTGTTTGGGATTGTTGTGAATTAGTATGAGTTTGTGATGACATTTGGGAATTTGGAAATTGGGGATTAGTATTTTGTATCGATTGGGGAGGCATTTGATGGGTAGTAGATTGTATTGGGATAGAGGGTATTGTGTACTGGGGATTAATATTTTGTGATGACTTGGGGGGTATTGAATTTGTGACATAATTAGATTGATATGATGATTTGGAAGACAAGGAGGCCATGGAGGAAACATCAGCATTATTAATTTGGTATGACGAAATGTTAGGATAAAAATGTCTAAAAGACAATGTTGATTTTGAAATATCCGGATTAGTAATAATTGTAATTTTGGGACCAACGGATTTTGTAGAGCTATCTGGCTTGCAACCCAAAGAGAAACACAATTTTACTATTGAATCAGATGTCGGATATTTACAAGAATGTGGGCATATTTCTGGTTGATTAGAAATATGAATTTCCTGGTTATCTGTGTTAAGAATTCCTTGTGAAAAATTTGGCTTGCAGCCAAACGTTGAACAAAATGTTAATGTTTCATCATCTTCTGGAGATTCGCAAAATGTAGGACATTTCTCTGGTTCTATTGTTGGCAGAAAAGTGCTGCTTGACCTATTATTTAGCTGAGGGTAGTTGACCAAAGGGTTTTCTGATGTTGATATTGTTGAAGGACTTTTAGGCATTACATCTTTAATTTTATAATATTCTAATTCATGATCTAGTGGCATAGTGCCGACTGATATTCCTTTATTCTGAGCAACATCGGACGTAGAATTAACTAATATAGATAGATCTGAGATATTACCACTACTTTCATACTTATCACCTGTTCTAAAAGAACGTTCAGAATCAGTTGTTCTATATTCAGGATTGACTGGCATCGAATGTTGTGGTATATCAAATTCATCTTTAAAAAATTCGCTCTTCGAATCGACTGATATGGAAGTGCCTGGTATATGTTCATCTTCGTTATCATTATGTTCGTACTTACCACCGGTTCTGGTAGAATCTTCAGGTTCACGAGTTTCACATTTAGGGTTGGCTGGTTGAGAATGAACTTCATCGTTAGAAACTTCACATTCCAAACGAAGTGATTTTGAAGCATCTGGTTTATGAAATTGAACAGAAACTTCGAGTTTAGAATTATCTGATGTATAACCTTCTGGTTTCTGACTTCTACCATTTTTACTTTCTTCCTCATTAGCAATTCTGACAAGATCTTTAGAATTAGAGGCTTTATGTTTAGAATTGATTGGAATAGAATCATCTGGTTTATAACCGTCTATTTTAGCTACTTCATTCTTAAGGGCATCTTTTATAGAATCGCTTGCTAGTTGAACTTCATATTGAGGAATTTCGGCTAGATGAACTTCATATTCAGGAATTTCGGGAATAGGATTTACTGATAAGAAATCGTCTGGCTTGTGACCTATATTACCATTACTTATTTGCTTTTGAACGATTTCGATAGTTCCTCCAGGTGCAGTTGCTTCATGTTTGGAGTTGACTGTTGTTGAATCATCTGGTGTTTGAACTTCATTTTCAGGAACTTTCAGGTGCCTGTAATCGATTAAGATAGAACCGTCGGGTTTACGAGTTGTACTATCGTTACTTTCTTGCTTAGCGTTGATTGGAAAAGGATCTTCTTGTGTAAGGCTGCTAAGTCCTCGAACATCCTTCTGTTCCTGAAAAATAACAGGATGTTGTTTACTTAGGTGAGAGTTTCATGTTATATTAGTTATGATGATATAATTACATATTTCTTAAACAATATTATTTATTTTATGTCGAGTATTAAAACAAGATAAGAGGGAGATGACAACCTACAGGTGTTGATTGTTCCTCCAAGCCTCGGCTCTCTTCTCCTTCCGCACTATTCAAGCCTGCTTTATCGCCTGCCTCATCTGTTCCTATTGGAAGACATTTAACATAAGTAGGGGTCAATGATTATAATATTTTGTTTGTTTAAAATAATTTATGAATTATTAAAATAAATCTATCTTTATAATATAATTCGACAGCTTTTTGCCGTAACGATCCCTTTTCCGGTTCTCAGGAGCGATGTATTTTGATGAATGAGGTATCAAACGGAAAGGTATTAAATGAAGCAGTGACGAATCATAGTAACATCTACCCAAAACTCCAAGAAAAAAAGTTACGAATGAAAAGAAAATTTATTTGATTTATTTAACATTTTTTTTCTGGATTAGACCTTTTTTTTTTTTGTCCTTCCCTTCCTCGCCGTTAAGGCTATACGGTATTTTCCCGGGCCAGGGGGTGTGAGCGGGGATTTAAAAGACTCCCCCGGCACCGGGACGCGAACTCGTCCCCGTAGCCCATTCGGCCACCCCGCCCACACTTCTGGATTAGACCCATTATTATTTGACAATCTTCTACAAAACGAAAAAAACAACAAAATAAACGAGAGAAATCGGACCATTATTTACAAAGATACATCCTATTGTAATTTATGTATTATTGCTTCTAATATTGTTTTCAAAGAAGTGTTATAAAATATTAATTATCCGTTTTACACGTACGATATTCGAAAACTACTATTATAATTTCTGATTTTTATATATTAAAGGATAACTCTGAGAATTTTTAAGATTAAGAAATTGCCTTTTAAAACCCTAAAATGTACAGTTTTCCAGTTACAGTTTTAGCCCAACCTTATAAGGTTTAGCATCCTATCGCAAAATTTTGATGCCATTGTTGTCATGGATTCCGATTCATATAAAAATTAATATATTTTCAGTCCTCTGTAGTAAAAAATAGAGTGCACCTCCAGTTGAACAGAGAACAGTGATAACAATGTGGTTTGTGATTGTATATATTTAACGTTACAAAATATAATAAAAATATCATGAGACTTTTATTACCTGTAAAATACAATATTAAATTTTTGAAATAACCTAACTTGTTTCTACTTTATTCAATAATTGCATTTAAAGCGTGATCACTATCATTTATATTTCTCGAATCGGGATTCGTTATTTCTTGATGAAATTTTTTGTGTTTTTTTAAACCTCATTATCCTGTTTTTTTCATATCTGAACCCTTATATATATGTTAAAAGATACAAACTTTCCCCACATTTTACACAATAAATTTTTCGTTTCAATTCTCAAGTAACTGGTCTAATATTCTTTACGCCAGCCGCCATTTTTACAGGTAGTTCATTTTTTAAATATAAATGTTATAAATATTTTAAAAAATTTTTTTTAAAGGTTTTAATCAAATAATGCAGATTTTTCCTCACAGACTTTCGGAATTAAATAATGTTTCAACTACTCTTCAAGCGTAAAATATTTAATTATACCGAATTTCTTGACAATCGATTTATCCGGTTAATATAATTAAGATGATTAAGTTGAGACGAATAAAATGGGCATGTAAAATCTCTGGGCTTAGTAACGAAAGGATTCCTAATAAATTAATATGCTCTCTACCGACTGGCTAGCGTCCGAGGGATAGAAAGAGAAGGTGGGTAAATTGCGTTAAAGCTGATTTGTCGGGGTTGGGTTTAGTACACGGTGGGCCAGACCCCCTTACCGTGCACCTCCCCCCACATCCCTATAAATTGCATATCATTGTGTTCCTTGTGACAATTTATTAAAAAAAAGCCAATGTTCCCACAAAAAAAAGTGAACGAACTGCCCCAAAATGGCGTCCAAACATGGCGGATTGACGACTTTGACTTAAGTTAGTTTTTTTGTTACTGAGAATCAGCATTTGGCCTAATTTCATCATAGTTGGTCTTTTATTAAAGCTGGATAATCAGAGAATAATAAAACATGAAAAAATATTAAAAACTAATTGGTTTAGGCATTAAAAAAAATCGGTAAAGTCAATTTTTTTTACAAAAAAAATTTCAAGTTGAAAATCAAGCGACGTTTGTAATTAAACGGTCAACTAATAATGCAAAAATATCTTGAATTTTTTATTTAATATTTGCAATTTAACATTTTGTTTTATATATTACTGATTCTTAGAGGTTATTTAAATTGTACATACTTCCCCGAAAATGAGTCATATATCTGTTTTATATTCATATCTGTTTTATAAACTAAAATAATATATACCTAATCTGAACTACTTTTAATGAATAGGTGATGGATTGTTTAGTAAAATTCATATATCGCTATTAAAAAAAATAATTTTTATTTCCTTTATTTTTTTCGGAAGTTGGACCATATCACAAAATCGACAATATTTCTTATTTTAGCTTCTACGATTCTTGAGTAGACTTTCTTTGGTACTATAAACAGTAAGGAATCACGAATAACATTTCCTAGTATCTCATTTCCTGTTTAAGGACAAAACTACAGTCCTTTCATATCATTTTCTAATACATTTGTAGCCTTTGTACGCACAGCATTTCGGGTTACTTCGTCCAGACCAGCTGACTTGCCAATTGCTTAGAACAAATCCTTCTTGCTGATAAAGTGGTCTTCACCATAATAAACCTGCTTAATATTATCCAAACTCATCAAGCATTTTGACGCTCTTTTAGCAGCATCTTGAAATATTCTGTTCATCTGTCTACTATATATTCGTTTAGCCATACTGAGCCTTGTTTTCTGTTCCGAAATTTTGGCACTTACTTTGTCGTTCGCTTAATGTATTTTTCCAATGTTTGGGTTCAATTTCGACTTTTCCCACATTTTGAGACCCAATACTAACAATCAGTTCCAGTTACCTAGAAGAACTTATAGCTTCGACCTTTCCATATTTCTTTTATGCAGAGAGAATGCAGAGAGAAAAATGTATTTAATCTTAAAATTTCGTATTTTTTGTGATATGGTCCAACTTCCGAAAAAAAATAAAGGAAATAAAAATTATTTTTTTTTAATAGCGATATATGAATTTTACTAAACAATCCATCACCTATTCATTAAAAGTAGTTCAAATTAGGTATATATTATTTTAGTTTATAAAACAGATATTAATATGACTCATTTTCGGGGAAGTATATACAATTTAAATAACCTCTAAGAATCAGTAAATATATAAAACAAAATGTTAAATTGCAAATATTAAATAAAAAATTCAAGATATTCTGCAAAGTATTTTTGAATTATGTTTTATTATTATAATTATATAATTTTTATAATAGAGCCATTCTTAAGCGACATCCGTATAGAATAAAGGAAGTTAAATTAAAAAAAAAAATAATAATAAATAAAAAAATAATAATAAATTAAAAAAAAATTATTTTGACAAATAAATTATTTTATTAATATTTGTTCGTTTATATAATCAATATAATATAACCAAAACGTTATTATAGCACTATAACTAAGCCATTTATGAGTACTGAGTGGTGTGGTAGAGGCCTGAAGGCGCCTACGCCAGTAGCGCTTTTCTGCCGCTTAAGTACATTTTCTACGGAACTACTTCAAATATTTTAAAAAGTAATCAGTGTTTTAGAAAAAAAAATGTTTTCTCCAGATGTTTTATTTCAGCACGTTTTGCATTATTGTTGACCGTTAAATTACAAACGACGCTTGATTTTCAACTTGAAAATTTTTTTGTAAAAAAAATTGACTTTACCGATTTTTTTTAATGCCTAAACCAGTTAGTTTTTAACATTTTTTCATGTTTTACTATTCTCTGACTACCCAGCTTTAATCAAAGACCAACTATAATGAAATTAAGCTAAATGCTGATTCTCAGTAACAAAAAAACTAACTAAAATCAAAGTCGTCAATCCGCCATGTTTGGACGCCATTTTAGGGCAATTCGTTCACTTTTTTTTGTGGGAACATTGGCTTTTTTTTAATAAATTGTCACAGGAATGTGGATAATCTTAATTACTTCAGTAATTATAAAATTTTCGATTAATAAATAACCAAAAAAAAAGGGGGAACGGACTTTTTTTCCGAAGAAACAGCAGTAAATGTTTAAAGCTCTGCAAGGAATCGTCCAATTTCGATATTTTTTTTTATTTTGTAGGGAATTCAGGAAGCTTTAAAAAAAGTATGGGTATTATCATTAATGGGTATTAAAATAAAAACAAATGAACGATAAGCAATGATAGTAGTTGCCTATCTGTTTGTTTATTTTTGTGTGTTTTAGTGTGAGTGAATACTGTGACATAGTAATTTATGATTATCATGGGAGACACCATAAATTTATCCACTTTTGCAGAACAAACAGACATGATTTTAACTTATAGCGAGGTACATAGAAACGGTGCTGCTGCTGTTCGAAGATATTGTGCAAAATTTCCTAAACGAGGAATACCAAATCGTAAAATGATTAAGGCAATTGAAAGACGCCTTAGGGATAATGGCACGCTAAAATCTATACGAGTAAACGCCGGTCGACAAAGATTTCTACGAACTGCAAACCTTGAAGAAGAAATATTCGATGCTGTTCAGTTATCTTCTACTACTAGTACCAGTGTTTTTTTTTTTTTTTGTTTTTTTTACGTCGTTTCGATGTTTCCTCTACCAGCGTGTGGCAAACAACAATTGTATCCATTTCACGTATCGAGTAGACAAGATTTGTTACCACAAGATTATAACAAGTGCAGAAACTTCATCCAGTGGTTAATTCGACAATACGAGATCCTAACTTTCTGAACTGTTACTAATGAATCTTGTTTTACAAGAAACGAGATTATTAATTTTCAAAATACCCATACTTGGGCTGAAGAAAACCCTCATAAAACATACATTTTCTTTAAATGTCTGGTGTGGTCTTCTAAGCAACAACATCGTCGGCTCCATCTTTTTGCCAACTAGGCTGTCATGTATATCTTACTTGCATTTTTTTCTAAATAATCTTGATGAACTCCTATGAATCCTTCTAGATGTTCCGCTAGGCATTAGGCAAAAACTGTCAACTTTGTGTTGATTCTTAATGCATGACGGTGCTCCAGCTCACTTTTCTAATAGTGTCACTGATTATTTAAATGCAACTTATAGAGACCGATGAGTTGGTCGAAATGGACCTGTTAAATGGCCACCACGATCTCCGGATTTAATGCCATTAGATTATTTTGTGTGGAGCTGGATGAAGTATATGGTTTATTCTGCGGCAGTATGTACGCAAGAAGAGCTAAGGAATCGGATCGTGGAAGCCGCAGTAACTATCAAGCACCATCCTGATGCTATACGAAGAGCCAGAGAAGCATGGAATCGTCATACTGAATGTTGCATTCAACAAATCGAAGGCCCCTTTGAAGAGCTACTCTGAATGTTGTAATAATAAGTAATACATCTTTTACCTTTGATTTATGCTCATTAATAAATGAGTTTGAGATATATGTTAATATGAACTTTTTTGTTTATTTTGTGTTAATGGACACATGTCTAAAATAGTGCCGCGCAATTACAAAACTCTCTATATAATTATCGTTAGACTGCAGAACTGCCAGAAATCTTCGCGAGAGTGTAGGCAACAACTACCCAGTGTTTCATAGCGATCGGATGAATGGTTTAGTAGCGGATATAGGACAAACGGACATACATTCGTTTATATATATATATATATATATATATATATATATATATATATATATATATATATATATATATATATACCAGCTTTATCCGGCCACGCGCTGCTGTAGCTCAGTCTGGCAAAATGGAAAAGAAAGAAAATAGAAAGCACATATGAGTGGATTAATAAAGGACATTTGTCATTTTTATAACGTTGGGAAACAGATTTGTCTGTAAATTGGCTTTAATTTAAACTAATTCTAATGGTTTTTTTTTCATAATTCAACTTACACATTCTTAATCATCAGAGTGAATACGCAGTCATTCTTAATCATCAGAAACAGTCTAGTTGAACTTATAAAACTAAAATTGATTTTATCTCCGCTTTCGCTATTATATTTAATGCATTGTTTAATGTTCAACTTTGTGTTGATCATTTTATGGCAAATAAAAGTGTAAATGTTTGTTTGTTCAAACTCTTAAATGTTCGAAAGTTTTGCTTGAATTGAACCCATTGCCTTGAAATTTAGGTTTAACGTTGCATTTGAATACGCGCGTGGTTTCATATATCTAATATTATAAAATATAAGGTGAAACTATTCATATTTATTAAAAAAGAACCATTAGTTGGATGTAGAAGCAAACACATACGGTTCAAAATATTTTACGATACTGTTTCAAAGTTAAAGATTTTATAATATCAATCGTGGCAATGCATTGAAATTGCGCTATACCATTTATCATAGCGCTCATTCCGTGTATATTAGAGCTGCCTTTCACCTCCCTCAAAAGATTCCGCATACCTCTCCCAAGATAGTTAATTGCTTGCTTCTTCTTAATAACAACTTGATTAAATATAGAGTTATAAAAATTGTAGAGAAAAAATAAACCTCACTGATGAAAGAAATCCTACGGTAATCGGCACAACCTTATTCCAACGTAAGTTAGAGAAAATCATTTATTATAAAATAAAATAAACTGAAATAAATAAAAATCTGTTTTCTAAAAGAACCATAAACGGTAATAATTATTACTCAAGAGTTAAAATTTTTTAAATAATAGCAAATCAAATATTTGAGATCCTGCCCTCCTTATGTGGGGGACTCCGAGCTCAGGGGACCAGGGTGGCGGATAGTGAACTCCCGGACCATGAGCGGCAGGCACCAACAGGGTGGGGGAGGGTGGTCAGTGGTGCGGCCATCCTCAAAAATACTCCAGAGAGCCCTGAGACGGCGACTGTAACGAGGCGTGTGTGTGCCGCCTCTAAATATGCACAACCACTCCCTCATCACAGCGGGGGCACCTAGGAGAGGGACAACTCCGAATAAAAACCCGGACGGGTAAGGCACGTTAGCTGTGGCAAGCAACTTATCTAAGGGAAAGAGACCTCGACAGAACACCCCTGGTCCTCCAGGCTGGGCGTTGTCATTTGGGTCAGCAGCTCATTGACGTAAAACTCTTCTCGCTTTAAGTAGTCAGAAAAGAGCCTCGGATTTGGATAGTCAGACTTTGGAAACGAAAATGGACTTTTCATTTTGGTACTTGGAATATTCAGAGCTTCGCCAACAAAAAATCTCAGGTTTAGAAAGAAGTGGAGAGAGCAAGATTGTATCTGGTCGTACTCACAGAGACCAAATTGAAAGGAAGGGGACAAGAGATATCAGGTGAATATGTGCATATCTGGAGTGGTGTAGGAAGAGATGTGCGAGCCAAGGCAGGTGTTTCGATTCTGATAAAGAAACACCTCAAAGAAAAGATCACATATTGTGATGAAATATCGGAAAAGATTATCCGTGTAGATATAGATATTTTTGGCAGACAGGTCGCAGTCATAGGCATCTACGGTCCTGGCAATAGTGAACCCCCGCAGCTGAAGGATGAATTCGAAGAGGATTTTAGGCTCGTGCTGGAGAAGATAAATGGGGGCGAAGAAGTCATTATTCTTGGGGATTTCAATGCACGAGTGGGTCGCCAAGTAGGAAGCAGAGTTGTTGGAAAGAACGGAGAGGCTCAGATTACAGACAATGGAAAGAGGCTCATCGACGTTTGCGAAGCGTTCGATTTGCAGATTCAGAACACGGTCTTTCAGCACAAGCCCATACACCAATTCACATGGAGTAAGCCTGGATTTCAATCGTCTATACTGGATTATTGCATCACCAGACAAAAATCAAGTTGTTAAGTGGAAGATGTGAGGGTGTTCATGGGTTGGGAATGTGGAACTGATCACTTTATGCTCCGGACCAAGATTCTTTTCCCGTGGCAAGGTGGACGGAGTTTTAGAGAGAGAGGCTGCAAAACAGAAAGTATCACCTTACCAAAGTACAAACTATATCTCCTTACGGAGGACAGTGTTGGGAGGTTATACAGAAGTAGATTTGAGGAAAAAATATGAACAATTAAGGGAGTGCATCCACGCAGCAGCCTCGGAGGCGTTAGAGTATGCCGAAAAGAAAAAATAACCAGATTGGTGGTCTGAGGAGGTCTCGGATTTTGTAGAGGACAAAAAAGAGTCATATAAGAAGTACCTAGCGTCAAACAGGGAACAGGACTGGATTGCCTACAGAGCTCTGAACAAACTTGTTAAGGAGGAAGTTGTAAAGGAGAAGAATAACTCCTGGGAGAGATCCTGCCAGAAAGTAGATGGGGCACTGGGCTTCAATCGAGTGCGAGAAGCTTGGAATATTTTGAGGAGCTTGAGGGCACCACGTAAGGGCAATGTTATCTCTTCTATCAGTGAGGACATATGGAAAAAATATTATGAGACCCTCCTTAATGAAAGTAGAGCGAAGTTTATGGCACAAGAGGGCAACGCACTGGAAGACTGCAAGCCGGAACATATACAAGTATCGGAGGAAGAAGTGAGGGCTGCTATAGGCAGAACTAAAAGCGGAACAGCTCCAGGACCTGGGGCTTGTATATGC
This sequence comes from Nezara viridula, assembly GCA_928085145.1. NCBI lineage: Eukaryota > Metazoa > Arthropoda > Insecta > Hemiptera > Pentatomidae > Nezara > Nezara viridula. The sequence continues at coordinate 145,464,111 of OV725080.1, read as the reverse complement.
AACTTTAAAAGGCCGGTGGAGATAAGATGCTTACACTCCTTATCAATGTGACGAAAATGGTCCTGAAAGGGTGTGATCTACCTGATGATCCCCGATCAGAATACCTATGCTCCATATTTAAAAAAGAAGATAGGAAAAAATGTCTGAATTATCGCGGCATCTGTGTACAGAGCTCAGTGAGTAGGATTGTCGGGAGACTTGTCCAGGATAAGCTGGAAGGAGAGTACAACACACCGTTGGAACAAACTGGTTTCACAGCTGGAAGATCCTGTATGGGCAATATAGTATTGACCTACATAAGGAGAATATTACTTCATCAAATGATAATTTCAATTACTGCAGAAATTATAAAATTTTCGATTAATCAATAAAAAAAAAAAAATTAAATAAGGAAATGGCCTTTTCTGAGGAGAAAGTAGTAAATGTTTAAAACTCTATAACTCTGCTACGAATTGTCTAATTTCGATGACATTTTTTATTATTTTGTAAAGAAATGAGGAATCTCTCAAATAAATATGGGTATTGTCAATCAAAAATTGTGTCCTTATTTAATTATCGGGAAATAAAATTTTGAATTCATCGTAACATTTTTTCTGCTTGTTTTCGGGAAAGTACACCAATAAATTAAAAGGATTTCAAGGGGAAGACTTTAGCCAAATTTCGTTAAAACCGTTAAAGCCGTTTTGGCGCTACAGTTTATAGCGACACGTTTTTCGAAACCAAATTTCATTTCGAAACGAAAGGCCGGATGGTAATAACATGTGTAAAAGCACTCGGTGAAGAACATTCGGAGAATAGCGGCTTTGAACAAAAAAACATTTACATTTTTATTTTTTTTTACATATATAAAATTATCGTAAGACAGAAGTACTATGCCTGAAACCTTCGCGGGAGTGTACGCAATAACTGTTCATGGCGATCGGATGAATGATTTAGTAATGCATAAAGTACAAACAGAGAGACATACATACATTAATTTATATATATATATATATAGTGAACATTTTTGCATAAAAGTTCAAACGCAAAATAATTACACTTTATTACTATTTTTATTCTGTATAGTTTTATAATTATTACTACCAATTTTATATTTCGTATTAAATAAACTTAATATTTGACTACGTTATGTATACATTTTAATTTTTTTAATAAATAACTTGTTTTTAATAAATATCATTGTTTCTATAATCTGGACTGAATGAAACCTAAGCACTAAAATTAGCCGGTATCTATGCACTTTATAATTATAATGAAATGGCTCAATTCTTGTTTTTGTGATTTGGGGGAATTCGCAATGCACTTTTTTTATTAAGAATTGGATGACATTAACTGCGCCTGAAAATCCAATTCTTGTTTATAGGGCGGTTTCCCAAAGTATAAAAAAAAATAAGTTAATAATAATAGGGTATTTTTTAGGTTAGCTTAACGCCAAATGTGTAACAACACATATGGTGTCGTGGAAGGAGCGTGGAGGACTCGAAAAATCACAAAGAAATCAATGTACCTATTTTGATTTAGACCAAGGATCTTCGGATCCAAATTGCAAATTGTTGGTACTTAGCTAATCTGCCGTCCTATATTTTTTCCAATGTATATTTTCATCCTGAATCTAATGAGATCGCCGAGAAATCGATGGGATCAATCATAAAAAAGATATTGATTTTTTCCCGCTTTTTTGTCATTTGGCCCCAGTGTGCGCCGCGTTAGGGAGGCGAAAAGGAAAAAATAGTGTTGAAAAACAAATAATAAGGTTAGTTGAGCATATGGATTAAAATATTTCGGTTATTTGAAATAATTAACAGTATTTCGTGGTTGTTTAGAATCAGAAATGGATATATGTATATACAAACTATGAAATAATATCATAATTAACGAAAGGAAAAAATAAGGAAAACCTTCATCCAGGTCTATATAAACTTATTATAAATCTAATGATTTTATTTTGAAAAATAATATATAATATATATAATAATTTCTAAAAACTAATATTATTTAATAGAAACCAAATGTTTCCATGAGAAATAAATCCACATTTCCCAAATAAATGTTAATTTTCAAAATGATTTTTGAACTCGACGTACTAAAGATAAAGTTGCATTATGTAGTGAATCTTTATTCTGGAATTGTTTTAAATTTATTTTATCGTACTTATATGTATTTTATTCATACGATTTTATTATACTCCCAAAATATTTCCAGCAGTTCAAATGTTTATGGGTTGAATATATATATATATATATATATAATAATAGGCACTATAATAGATTTAAATTATTTAATATACTGCTAAGCAAGTTGTGTAATGCCGCGGCACAGGATTTTTATTTTTAACGTAATTAAAATCTATTGTTTAAATATTATGGCTAGAAAACTTACCAGTACTGCTGCTGATAACTGTCAGAAAACAGATCAGAAGAAGGTTTTCCCTGAGATCCATATAACTGTTTACTTTCAATATTTTCCTTAATGAAATGTCTCTATACTCTTCTAAGAGTAAGTTGGAAAATAATATATGTAATCAATACATTTAAACTAAATTCTACGTCCTTTCAGAATAATAAATAAGGTTTTAAATTCAACCAATGAAGAGGACACGTGTAGATACAAATTAAGAAGAACATGATTTTATTTCTTCTGAGAGAAAAGGTAATTAAATTAACGTTCAGCATAAAAACTTTTAACGACTATGGTTATTCCCATAAATTTTACTTTATTATTCAAACAGAGCATGCTTCAATAAGAATTCCTTGTAAAAAAATAGAAAGAAATTTTTTTTTCAAATTCATATTGCCAGAAGTTGTAAAAAAATAACATGGTTTATTTTCAGTTTCTCAAATAAAATTCCAAATATAAAATAGGCTTTCCTTGCTTTTAAACTAAGACAGTTAGACACCGCAAGAACTCTGAAGCCTATTTGCTGCTGTATTACTTAAAGATTTCGCAAACCTGATATTTTGGTAATGATATTCGTTGTATCGTTATATGTATACTAACAGCTGGCATTTCTTAATTTCTCCCATTACGTTCTTATTAATCCTGGAAAGAGCCTGCAGAACTACGGAAGAAAATGAAGTATTTTATCCAATTGGAATATTTAAAAAAAAAAAAAAAAAAAAAAAAAATATATATTTATATACCAAGAATCTAATCTAAAATATCCATTCACCTTTGAATTCAAGTTTGAATCTCGAAGACAAAGGGAGCTAGAATAACGTTTCTCCCCTTTCTCCTAATAACTCGAAGTGCGAAAATAAAATAAAACATTAAATCAGTAAATAATAATTATCTAAATGAATAAATAAAATGTGTATACAATTAAGGGGACCGGAAAGTAATGTCGTTTCTGGGCATGTCACTATTTAATTGTCATTTAGCAGCTTATGGAGTACATCTATGTCGTGGCAAAGGCAATTCTAAGGTTGTAGTGACTTATTTAGTTGTAAGTAATTAAATTTGCTTAGCTTGGTTTATACACAACTGATTGTATTAATCTGTAAGAATTAATTAAATTAAGCATTATTACTTATGCGTCAATAAACATAACTTGTATTTTTAATGCCACACACTCATATATTGATTTGAAGTACAATTGCGCTTCATTCTGGAAAATGAATCATCTATTTTTCTTAGTTCAATAAATAAATAGTTTATCAATACTTGTTATTTCTTCCCTGTATAGCTGATATTGTACTGGTAATGGTAGTCCCATCACAATCATATTTATTCTTGTCAGAACTGTACTTTTGCTTTCTACTTCCAAACATAACCTTTCTTTAGCTAATGCGTAATCTCTTAATGAGCCTCCTAAATATTTAAAACAATATGATTTTCTAATTTGAGACATACCTTTATCTATGATAACTGTTAAAAATGATTATTTCCATGCCGACCAATTTACTAAACCTATCTTATTTAAATTTGCCTCATTCCAATCTGTAGCGGGGCCTTCCACAAAGAAACGAAGGATTTCGATAATCTTGGTTATATGAAAAACGTTATGCCTCTTGCAATTTCTTAATCCTACAAATTGTCCGAGTTATCCTTTAATACATAAAAATCAGAAATTTTGAAAGTAGTTTTCAAAAATCGTACGTGTAAAAATGATAATTAATATTTTATAACACTTCTTTGAAAACAATATTACATACAATAATACATGAATTACAATAGGCTGTATCATTGTAAATAATGGTCCGATTTTCCTCTTTTTTTTTTTTTTTCGTTTTCAGAAGATTATTAAATAATAATGGGTCTGATCCAGACAAAAATGTATACTGTTTAAGTAATTCGCAAATAAATTTTCTTTTCATTCATAAATTTTTTCCTGAAACTTCGGGTGAATGTTAGTATGATCCGTCCCTGCTCCATTTAATACTCATTCGTTTGATACCTCACTCACCAAAATACATCGAGTCTCGACTACAGCAATGAATCTTCTCGAAAGTGATGTAAGAATCTCACAGTACAGAAAGCGTTACAGGGAACTGCTTCCGTTTTTTTAGAAGACAAATAATCTTGTTGTTTTCTGCGACATTAATAGCTTCATGAAGTCTTTGAATTTGAACCATGATCCAAATTAATGGAGGTTATTCATAGACTCCTACAAGCTTAGTTTGAGAGTTGTGTTACTTCACAATGGCAACCTTCTTTTCCTGTTGGTCATGCAGTTCACATAAAGGAGGCATATGCAAATATGGCAGCCCTCATTGACTCACTCAATAATCATGAACACAAATGGAAAATCTGTGGTGATCTAAAAGTTATTGCCATACTCTTAGAAATACAACTGGGGTACACAAAATATTGCTGCTTCTTATTTATGTGGGACAGTAGAGATAGGAAATTTCATTATATTAAATATGACTGACCTGAAAGAAATCTTAACCCTAAAGAAAAAATGTCGTTGCCAAGCCTCTCGTGGACCCAGAAGATATTCTGCTTATCAAGCTGGATTTGATAACATATTTTGTCAAAGGTATGGACCAAGCAGGACAGGCCTTTATGTACGTAAGAGAGAAATTTCCGAAACTAAATGATACAAAAGAAAACTAAATGACAAGACATTTTTGTTGGGTCACAAATTCGAGTACTTGTGAAGGATCCTGCATTTGACCATGTTTTGGAAAGGAAACAAAAGAAAGCTTGGGAAGCTTTCAAGGGAGTTGTTGGTGGATTTTCTGGCAACAAAAGAGATGACAGTGTTCCTGCATCAGTACCGTAACCTTGGATGCTACATGTCCCATTTTCTCCACTTCAACCTAAACTTTTTCCTCATAGTCGTGGAGCTGCTAGAAATGAACATGAAAAAAGATTCCATCAGGACATTTCTGTTATGGAACAAAGATATCAGGGCCATGGGAATGAAGCAATGATTGTGGATTACTGTTGGTCTTTGTGTAGGGATGCTCCGGAACTCCATTACAAGAGGCAAGCTAAAAGACAATGATCTCATGAAGCCATCACAAATCTCTTGAGATACGACCATCTGTGAGGTATTCTTCCAGCAATGTAGAACTACCATTTTGAAAAATCAAATGGATGACTTGAACATTCATTGCTATAAAGACGTATATTTCTGAATGAGTTATGTCTGAAATCATTAACGGAAAGTTTTTCATTCACTCTTTTATTTATTACTAAATTATTTTTTAAAACGTAAAGTGATAGTTTCCGAAATAATTACAGTTTTGAAAGAAGTTCAAAATCCATGAATAGTGAAAATATATAATAATATAAAATTATTACTATCGTCACCTACCTTCCTATTATCCTCACTTCATTCTAACTAACCAATCTCCAATAACCAGCCAATCAATTATAACCAAATAAAATTCTAAAAATCATTTAACTGTTGCAATGTAAATGGCGAAAATGGCGATACTACTGGTGATATCGATATAGATGGTAATATGTTTGAACAGGTAGATAAATTAAGGTATCTAGGTTCTACGATAACTAGAAAAAAAGAAATTGAAGAAGAGATTAAGGTTAGACTGAAGGCGGGGAATGCTTGTTATTTTTCTGTGACAAAACTACTTAGTTCGCGCCTCTTGTCCCGAAACTTAAAAATTAGAATCTATAAAACAATTTTCTTGCCTACAGTTCTTTATGGGTGCGAAACTTGGCCGCTTACATTAAGGGATGAGCAGCGTCTTAAGGTTTTTGAAAATAAAGTATTGCGTAGAATATTCGGACCGAAGAAGGATGAGTTAACCGGAGAGTTCGGTTACACAACGCCGAATTGCGTGAGCTGTATCCGGGTAATATAATTGAGGTAATTTCATCGCGGCGAATCAAATGGGCTTGTAAAGTTGTTGGGCTTAGTAACGAGAGAATTCCTAAAAGGTTAATATTTGCTGTGCCGAATGGTAAGCGTCCGAGGGGTAGACCGAATCGAAGGTGGGAAGATTGCATTAAAGCCGATCTGAAGGGACTGGGTTTGGACGGCGAACGGTGGAGGGAGGTGTGTAACAAGCGATTGGTGGTGTCGGCATCGAACCTTCGGGTTCGCTAAGCCTTATTATTATTATTATTATTATTATTATTATTATTATTATTTATCCATTCATTCATTCAACCATTCATTCATTCATCCATTCATCCATTCATTCAAGAACTGCTAGCTATGTGCACATTCTTGCTCAGTTTAGCGACTAGTAGTAGCGTGTTATTAAGCATTCATGCCTAATAACACACTATTGCAAACAACCGTGTTGCCATAGTGGCATGAGAGGGTGGAATATATAGATGGAATAATATCATTGTACAACTAATTAGTCTTTAATATCATTTAGATCTTATCCTGATTGATATCGCTTAACAAGACTTAAATGCCGAACTTTTAAAATTTGTTTCTTTTAAGTACTTTTAATTTGGTTTATTTGAAATAATTAACTGGCTTTCTTCATTGGTAGTAATAAAAAAATACTATACAAACTATAAAAGAATTGGATAATTGACTAAAGGAAAGGAAGGACAATTTTTTTTTTGGTTGAAAATGAATTTCCGAAAATAATGGGCAGAATGTATACTTTAATATATCGTTGGAAAGTTGATGTTGTAGGAAAAAACAATAATTAACATCCATAGTCGTAGAAGATAATGTAGAGTAACGAAAATATTATAAATTCTGAATATTAATATTATTGAATTTAATTTTTTTAAAAATTATTTTTAAGTTTGAAATAAAATACATAAAATCCACAGATTCGAGGCAATAGAATTGTTAAAAAAATCGATATGATGCGGGTACGCATCACACAACTTTCACTTGCCTCTCTTTGCCAATTATTTTTAGCAGAAATAAGTATTTTCAGACAAAGGGGAAGTGAAAGTAAAAAATAATAAACGCTATATTGATTTACATTTCATTGTGGATATTTTTATTTGTTCAAGTACTCTTATTTATACAAATTTTAATATTTATATCGCTGTAATCTATACAATTAAATATTAAATAATACCAACGAAAACATTTATGAAAACCGCATATGTATATGTGGTCGGAGTCCATATTATATTAATCTCATGTTATGTATGGAAGCCTGTTCTAATCTTCGGGCGAGCTAGGGTTAGCTCGGATGCACTCGTATTCCTTTGGTTCCTTCATTACAACTATTCTCTGTTATGATATCTTATTTCTCCTTTAGTTAATTATCAAATTCTTTCATATTTTATATCAGAGATAAATGTAAAATGGTTAACCGTTTCAAATAAAAAAAAAAAAATAATGGAACTTTAGGGTTTGCTAATATTAAAAATTAGGCATTTAAGCTCATCTAGAGAACATAAATGAGATTATAACCTACATAATATTAAAAACTGTTTGAAGCAGCTGATGGTTCCGCGGCATTGTTCTTTAAAGTGATGAAATTTACAGCACTTTGTGCTCTGCCTCATGCCCAAGTAATCCTCTGTCCAATGCTTGGTATAGCCTAAATATATTTTATTATATACGAGTCTGTACCAAGTCACAGCGTCTACTTCTATCACTGCCTGGAGCCTACTGCTCCATCAGAAATATCACATGCCGTATGGCTTCGAGATTAATTCCTAGAACGATCGATGCAAAATGTTTACTCGTATTAACACACAAACACTCTAGCACGCGTCAAAAAATACACAAGTACACTCAAAGAAACAAACATGAGATCTTCCACCCATGTATCAAGGTTATCTATGTCCGAATAATATCATAAACGAAGATAAATTCACAGAACTTTTTTATTATTATCTGCTTTTCGGATTTTTTTTTTCCAAAAAGTAATGTGTATATATAAGATTTTTGAAAAAGGAACTTAGTAATGTTTCAATATACATTACTGTTATCGTACATATATTACAACATGAGGCCCCTATGTCTGTGCGTAGTAAGGGTATTACACTAAACATTTAATCCTGGTTTTCTGTCTCAACCTGCTTCATCTCACCTCATCAAGCTGTTCTGGCCCCTACATAAACATTAAATAATTAACAATACCTAAAAAGTTGCTTTTTTATAATAATTTTATTTATTTTTACATTCGCCGACGTTTCTGTCCGAAGTTCAGGCCTTCATCAGGGCTGGGAAAAGTACCAGGTAACAATAGGTATAATAACAAAGAATAAACATTGAAAAATACAGAATTAAGATTAAAATCCTAACCACGTGACCGACATAACCTTACCCATTTTAATTAATCTTAATTCTTAATTTATTTTGTATTTTTTCAATTTAAAGTTCGACAGTTGAAAACTTGTTCATCATGTTGTATCGTGAAAGGATTTCTTCTGATTCGAGGATTTCTTCTTCTACTCACACTGCATTTGCCGTCCTCACAGTACGAGGACACATACAGATAGGGCCTCATTATATCTATTTATAGTGCGGTACAGGAACATACGGCTGATAACCAAATGCTAATAGATAAATTGAAAAGAAGCATTGTTGAAATGTTAAAAAATTAATAATTTTTTCATTCATTCGCCGACGTTTCGGCCCGAAGTTCGGGCCTTCATCAGCGCTGGAAAAAGAACCAGATAACAATAGGTATAATAACAAAGAATAGACATTGAAAAGTACAGAATTAAGTTTTAAAAAAGGTGATAGGTAAAGACTCATTATTTTTAATAGAACAACTTAACGTAAAATGAAGTATATAGGATGAACATAAAAGTAAAACAAAGTAGGTAGAATGATAACAGTAACAGAGAACTAAGAAATAAATAATAATAACTGTAACAAAGCACGGACTAATGAAATAAGCATAATAAAATATAAGGTAACATAAGAAATGAAAATAGTAACCTAGAATAAAGTGTAAAACAGAGAAAAGAAATATGAAGTTATATAAGGAAATATTAGATACAAATAGTACATTAAGATATTGTAAAACATATCAAAAATATAATGTAAACAAATGTATAATATATAGAAAATAGAGATGGAGATATGGAACATAGAGATAGAGATATGGAAAATAGAGTGAAGGGAAGGCCGAAGAAAAGGAGAATAAGATAATAAAAATAAACAGACCTGCTGTACAAGAAGTAAAGTCAGACAAACGTACTTTTAGCGGTAGGGGGAGGAGAGCTGGCAGAACGCGCCCTCTCTGACCGAAAAATGAACTAACATGATGGACGAGAGATTTATTATAGATAATATTTATTTATAATAATTCTTTATTTTATAATAGTTATTAGATAATATTTATTTATGATAATATTTATAAATTGAAAAAATACAAAATAAATTAAGGATTAAGATTAATTAAAATGGGTAAGGTTATGTCGGTCACGTGGTTAGATTGTTCAAGAATAGTCTCGGGGTCAAAGTTCAAATATGCTGCTCACTCCTCTTCAAATCCAGTCTTGGGTCCAAACTTCAAATATGCTCAGCAAATAACGAATATCCTTTGTCCTAGAACAGACATACTCTTCTATTGTTACTTCTTTTCTTCTTTTTGGAATTTTCCTCCTACTACTGACATCCTTGTCAGTAAATGGTTGTTAAGATTATAATTAAATTAAGTTTAAGGCTCATTTAGTGGATTGATTTGAGAACTCTTTTACTAAGAAATATTCCAATGAAAGGTAAGAAAAATAGTTTGATTTGAGACTGGTACTTAACTATTTATTTTAACGAAAATGAATTCACATAAATATAAGTTTATATAAAAAGTTACAAAATTGAAGAATGTATGATATTAAAACATTGGTACTCTTGTATGAACTGTAAAAGAGAAAATTTTCGAGAATGAGAGTAAGAGTATTGAAAGTTTGGTTCTAGTAGTTTATATTAATATAGAAGGTATTGGAATTCTGGGCCTGACAATTTGTATTGATTTAGGAGACATTGCAGTTTTGGTGGTAGTAGTTTGTATTAACCAGAATAGGAAGAAAGCTGTCCGATTTGTGACCCCAAAGATATACAAAGCAGGGCTATTGCATTAAGTCTCTGAGATTAACAGATACTAGGGCAGGATCTTGGTCTAGAAACAACATTTTGCGAACTTATACAATTACTGATTTACTTGGATATAAAGCTGGCTTGCAACCCCAAGATAGACAAAATTTCTTTGCGGTCTCAAGTGACGGTGATTTACAAGCAATAGGACATAATGCTGGTTTAGAAACTGTATTTCCAGGCCTTACACTAACACTTTTATGGCGTGGAAAGCTGTTTTTTTTTATAATCTTAGTAATTGAATATGCTTTCCCAGCTCCGCTTTGCATTAGATCACTTGGCTTGCAACCCAAGGATAGACAAAATTTGGTTGTTGTCTCAAGTGACAGTGATTTACAAGCAATAGGACAGAATGCTGATCTAGAAACTGTATTTCCATGCCTTGCACTAAAACTTTTATGGTGTGGAAAGCTGTTTTTTTTGATAATCTGAATAATTGAATGTGCTTTCCCAACTCCGCTTTGCTTTAGATCACCTGTCATTTTGCAACCCAAAGATAAACAAAATTTAATCATAGAATCAGAAAATGGATATTTACACGTACGAGGGCAGGATGCTGGTCTAGGAACTGTGTTTCCTAAATTTATTACACTCACACTCTTATGCCGTGTAGAACTGATTGGTTTGATACCCTGAGTCATTGAATGCACTATCCCGACTCCGTTTTGCATTAGATCACTTGGCTTGCAACCCAAGGATAGGCAAAATTGGGTTGTTGTCTCAAGCGACGACGATTTACAAGCAATAGGACAGAATGCTGGTCTAGAAACTGTATTTCCAGGACTTACACTAACAGTTTTATGGCTTGGAAAGCTGTTTTCTTTGATAACCTGAGTAATTGAATGTGCTATCCCAACTCTGCTTTGCATTCGATCATCTGTCTTGTTGCAACCCAAAGATAAACAAAATTTAATCATAGAATCAGAAAATGGATATTTACACGTACGAGGGCAGGATGTTGGTCTAGGAACTATTTTTCCAAAATTTATTACACTCACACTCTTATGCGGTGTAGAACTCATTCGTTTGATAAACTGAGTCATTGAACTTCCCATTCCTATTCCTTTTCCAGAACCTTTTGGCACAATACCATATTCACTAAAACCTGGCATGCACCCATATGATAAACATAATTTTTCTGTTGAAGCATCTGGTGATTTGCACCATGGTGGGCATTGATCTAGTGTGGTAAACTGATTAAAAGAACTTCCCTGACCCATTACATTTTTAGGACTTTTTTGTACAATACCATATTCACTAAAGCCTGACATGCACCCATGCGATAAACATAATTTTTCTGTTGAAGCATCTGGTGATTTGCACCATGGTGGGCATTGATCTAGTGTGGTAAACTGATTAAAAGAACTTCCCTGACCCATTACATTTTTAGGACTTTCTGGTACAATACCATATTCACTAAAGCCTGGCATACAGCCATGTGATTTACATATTTCTGCTGTTAAAGCATCTGGTGATTTGCATAATGGAGGACATTTATAGTGTTTAGAAAACTGGTTAATTAGATTTCCTGGTCTCATTCCGTTTTCATGAATTTTCAGCGTAAAACCATTTTGAATATAGCCTGGCATGCATCCAAGTGATTTACATATTTCTGCTGTTAAAGCATCTGGTGATTTGCACGATGGAGGACAATGATCTGTTTTGATAAAACCATTTATCGAACTTCCAGGCTTTATTCTATTTTCAGAATTTATTGACATAATACCATATTGAGTAAAACGAGGCATGCAGCCAAGTAATTTACACAATTCTTCTGTTGAAACATCTGCTGATTTGCAGGTTGGTGGACATTGATCTTGCGAGGTAAAATAATTTATTGAATATTTTGATCCTATTCTGTTTTCCGGACTTTTTGGAACAGTACCAAATTGAGTAACACCTGGTATGCACCCAATTGAAATACATAGGTCTGCTATTGAAGCCTGTAGTGATTTACACAATGGGGGGCATTGATTTGTTGTAGTTAAATGATTCATCCAAGTTCCTGCCTTTATTCTGTTTTCAGGACTTACTGTTACCATACCATATTTAGTAGAATCTGGTATGCAGCCAAGTGATTTACATAATTCTGCAGTGAAAGCATCAGGTGATTTGCACGATGCAGGACATTCATTGAGCTTAGAAAACTGATAGAATAAACTTCCTGGTCTCATTCCGTTTTCAGAGCTTATTGGTATGATATCATTTGGTGTAAAACTTGGCATGCAGCCAAGTGATTTACATATTTCTGCTGTTAAAGCATCAGGTGATATGCACGATGGAGGGCATTGATCTGTTGTAGTTAAATGATTCATCGAACTTCCTGGCTCTATTATGTTTTCAGGACTTACTGTTACCATACTATATATAGTAGAATCTGGCATGCAGCCAAGTGATTTACATATTTCTGTTGTTGAAGCATCTGGTGATTTGCACCATGGAGGACATTGATTTGTTGTAGTTAAATGATTCATCCAAGTTCCTGCCTTTATTCTGTTTTCAGGACTTACTGTTACCATACCATATTTAGTAGAATCTGGTATGCAGCCACGCGATTTGCATATTTCTGCTGTGGAAGCATCTGGTGATTTGCACGATGGAGGACATTTATCGAATTCAGAAAACTGATAGAAAAAACTTCCTGGTCTCATTCCCGCTTCAGAGCTTATTGGCGTGACATTTGGTGTAAAACTTGGCATGCAGCCAAGTGATTTACATAATCCTGCTGTTGAAGCATCTGGTGATATGCACGATGGAGGGCATTGATCTGTTGTAGTTAAATGATTTCTCGAACTTCCTGGTTTTATTCTGTTTTCAGGACTTACTGTTACCATACCATATTTAGTAGAATCTGGTATGCAACCAAGTGATTTACATAATTCTGCTGTGGAAGCATCTGGTGATTTGCACGATGGAGGACATTTATCGAGTTTAGAAAACTGATAGGATAAACTTCCTGGTCTCATTCCGTTTTCAGTTCTTATTGGCATAATACCATTTGGTGTGAAACTTGGTATACAGCCAAGTGATTTACATATTTCTGTTGTTGAAGCATCTGGTGATTTGCACGATGGGGGACATTGATTTGTTGTAGTTAAATGATTCATCCAACTTCCTGTTTTTATTCTATTTTCAGGACTTACTGTTACCATACTATATTTAGTAGAATCTGGTATGCAGCCAAGTGATTTACATAATTCTGCTGTGGAAGCATCCGGTGATTTGCACGATGGAGGACATTTATCGAGTTTAGAAAACTGATAGGATAAACTTCCTGGTCTCATTCCGTTTTCAGTTCTTATTGGCATAATACCATTTGGTGTGAAACTTGGTATACAGCCAAGTGATTTACATAATCCTGCTGTTGAAACATCTGGTGATTTGCACGATGGAGGGCATCGATTTGTTGTAGTTAAATGATTCATCGAACTTCCTGGCTTTATTCTGTTTTCAGGACTTACTGTTACCATACTATATTTAGGAGAATCTGGTATGCAGCCAAGTGATTTACATAATTCTGCTGTGGAAGCATCTGGTGATTTGCACGATGGAGGACATTTATCGGGTTTAGAAAACTGATAGGATAAACTTCCTGGTCTCATTCCGTTTTCAGTTCTTATTGGCATAATACCATTTGGTGTGAAACTTGGTATACAGCCAAGTGATTTACATATTTCTGTTGTTGAAGCATCTGGTGATTTGCACGATGGGGGACATTGATTTGTTGTAGTTAAATGATTCATCCAACTTCCTGTTTTTATTCTATTTTCAGGACTTACTGTTACCATACTATATTTAGTAGAATCTGGTATGCAGCCAAGTGATTTACATAATTCTGCTGTGGAAGCATCCGGTGATTTGCACGATGGAGGACATTTATCGAGTTTAGAAAACTGATAGGATAAACTTCCTGGTCTCATTCCGTTTTCAGTTCTTATTGGCATAATACCATTTGGTGTGAAACTTGGTATACAGCCAAGTGATTTACATAATTCTGCTGTGGAAGCATCCGGTGATTTGCACGATGGAGGACATTTATCGAGTTTAGAAAACTGATAGGATAAACTTCCTGGTCTCATTCCGTTTTCAGTTCTTATTGGCATAATACCATTTGGTGTGAAACTTGGTATACAGCCAAGTGATTTACATAATCCTGCTGTTGAAGCATCTGGTGATTTGCACGATGGAGGGCATTGATTTGTTGTAGTTAAATGATTCATCGAACTTCCTGGCTTTATTCTGTTTTCAGGACTTACTGTTAGCATACTATATTTAGTGACACTTATCAAGCAGTCACGTGATTTACATATTTCTGCTGTGGAGGCATCTGTCGATTTGCACGATGAAGGACATTTATCGTGTTTAGAAAACTGATAGAATAAGCTTCCTGGTCTCATTCCGTTTTCAGTTCTTATTGGCATAATACCATTTGGTGTGAAACTTGGTATACAGCCAAGTGATTTACATAATCCTGCTGTTGAAGCATCTGGTGAGTTGCACGATGGAGGGCATCGATTTGTTGTAGTTAAATGATTCATCGAACTTCCTGGCTTTATTCTGTTTTCAGGACTTACTGTTACCATACTATATTTAGTAACACTTGTCAAGCAGCGACGTGATTTACATATTTCTGCTGTGGAAGCATCTGTCGATTTGCACGATGAAGGACAGTTATCGAGTTTAGAAAACTGATATAATAAACTTCCTGGTCTCATTCCGTTTTCAGTTCTTATTGGCATAATACCATTTGGTGTGAAACTTTGTATACAGCCAAGTGATTTACATAATTCTGCTGTTGAAGCATCTGGTGATTTGCACGATGGGGGACATTGAGCTGTTGTGGTAATGGAACTTCTAGTCTTTATTTTGTTTTTAGGACTTATCGGCAAAATACCCTTTGGTGTATAATTCAGCATACACCCAAGTAATTTACACATTTCAGCTGTTGAAGCATTTGGTGATTTGCACGATGGAGGGCATTGAACTGGTGTGGTAATCTGGTTTATCAAACTTCCAGTCTTTATTATATTTACAGGAATTTTTTCCATACCGTCATTTGGAGTAAAACTCGGCACACAGGATTTACATAATTCTGCTGTTAAAGCATCTGGTGATTTGCATGTTGGAGGACATTTATTGAGCTTAGAAAACTGATAGGATAAACTTCCTGGTCTCATTCCGTTTTCAGAACTTATTGGTATGATATCATTTGGTGTAAAACTTGGCATGCAGCCAAGTGATTTACATAATCCGGCTGTTGAAGCATCTGGTGATATGCACGATGGAGGGCATTGATCTGTTGTAGTTAAATGATTCCTCGAACTTCCTGGTTTTATTCTGTTTTCAGGACTTACTGTTATCATACCATATTTAGTAGAATCTGGTATGCAGCCAAGTGATTTACATAATTCTGCTGTGGAAACATCTGGTGATTTGCACGATGGAGGACATTTATCGAGTTTAGAAAACTGATAGGATAAACTTCCTGGTCTCATTCCGTTTTCAGAGCTTATTGGTATGATATCATTTGGTGTAAAACTTGGCATGCAGCCAAGTGATTTACATAATCCTGCTGTTGAAGCATCTGGTGATATGCACGATGGAGGGCATTGATCTGTTGTAGTTAAATGATTCCTCGAACTTCCTGGTTTTATTCTGTTTTCAGGACTTACTGTTACCATACCATATTTAGTAGAATCTGGTATGCAGCCAAGTGATTTACATAATTCTGCTGTGGAAGCATCTGGTGATTTGCACGATGGAGGACATTTATCGAGTTTAGAAAACTCATAGGATAAACTTCCTGGTCTCATTCCGTTTTCAGAGCTTATTGGTATGATATCATTTGGTGTAAAACTTGGCATGCAGCCAAGTGATTTACATAATCCTGCTGTTGAAGCATCTGGTGATATGCACGATGGAGGGCATTGATCTGTTGTAGTTAAATAATTCCTCGAACTTCCTGGTTTTATTCTGTTTTCAGGACTTACTGTTACCATACCATATTTAGTAGAATCTGGTATGCAGCCAAGTGATTTACATAATTCTGCTGTGGAAGCATCTGGTGATTTGCACGATGGAGGACATTTATCGAGTTTAGAAAACTGATAGGATAAACTTCCTGGTCTCATTCCGTTTTCAGAGCTTATTGGTATGATATCATTTGGTGTAAAACTTGGCATGCAGCCAAGTGATTTACATAATCCTGCTGTTGAAGCATCTGGTGATATGCACGATGGAGGGCATTGATCTGTAATTTGATTTATTGAACTCCCGAGTTCCATTGTATTTACAGCACGTATCGGCATAATACCATATTGAGTAAAACCTTGCATGCAGCCAAGGGATTTACATAATTCTGCTGTTTTATCATCTGGCAATTTGCAGGATGGAGGACAATGAGCTGATGTGTTAAAACGATTCATCCGATTTCCTGGACTCATTCTGTTTATCGTTTGATTATTTGGCTTACATCCAACTGATAAACAAAATTGCGTTATTGCAGGAGACAATGAAGACTTACACATGTCTAGGCATACCATCTGTTGTTTTAATATGGGGATTTCAGAACTTACACTGCTAATTTCATTTTCATTAAACCCTGGCTTGCAACCGTACGCTATACAAAATGTTAATAACCTTTCATCTGTTGGATTTTTGCAACATTTAGGACATGTTTTTGCCTCTTTTCTTGAAAAATATGACAATAATTCTTCTAGTTTGTTATCAATACTTTCATTTCTATTACCAGTGCTAATAGAAGGTTCAGGATAGGGATGGGGTATCTCATATTCAGGATTTGCTGGTATAGAAATGTCTGGTAAATGATCTTCATTTTTAGGAACTTCGTGCTCCGAATGAACTGAATTCAAAGAGTCGGTTTTGTGACCTTTATTATTCCTGCTTTCTTCCTCATAACCAATTCTGATAGATACTTTAGAATTAGGTGCTTGTTGTTTAGGGTTCTCAGATAAAGCATCATCTGGTGTATTACCTTCAATTTTAGGATCTTCAATCATAGGATCAACTGGTATGGAATCCTTTGGTCTTTGAAATTCACCAACAGGAAATTTGGCGTTAGAATGGTCTGATAAATAATCGTCTAGTTTATTCCCTTTAATGTCCTTATTTTCTTCTTTTTGCACTACAGTGTTAGAAATTTTTGATTCAGGTAATTGCTGATCAAGATTACCTGGTACTTCAGTTTCATTTTCAGAAACTTTGGAATCATAATTAACGGATGTATAACCAAGTTCTTTATCCTTACTTTTTTCTTCATCGCCTACTCCGAAAAATACTTTAGAATTAAGTCCTTCATGTTTACAATTGATTGGTGTAGAATCACCTTGTATATTATCATTAATTTCAGGAACTGCAGTTGTAGAGTCTTTTGGTATAGGATCCCCTGGTGTATGAAATTCACCAACAGGAAATTCGTGGGTAGAATGGTCTGATACATAACTGTCTAGTTTATGCCCTTTAATGTCCTTATTTTCTTCTTTTTGAACTATAGTGTTAGAAATTTTTGATTCAGGTAATTGCTGTTCAAGATTATCTGGTACTTCAGTTTCATTTTCAGGAGCTTTGGAATCATAATTAACGGATGTATAACCATGTTCTTTATCCTTACTTTTCTCTTCATCGCCTACTCCGAAAAATACTTTAGAAGTAAGTCCTTCATTTTTATAATTGATTGGTGTAGAATCACCTTGTATATTATCATTAATTTCAGGAACTACAGTTGTAGAGTCTTTTGGTATAGGATCCTCTGGTATATGAAATTCAGAAATAGTACCTTCGGGGTTATTATCGAATAATACAGAATCGTCGGACTTGTGACTTGTAGTGTCATTAATTTCTTGCTTTTGGCTGATGTTGGTGAAATCTTCAGATGCAGGTGCTTGTTGATTAGGATTGATTGGAAAAGTATCTTCTGCTGTAAGGTTTTTAACTTCTTGAACATCTTTCTGTTCCTGAAAACAATAGGATACTCTTAAACATGTGTGAGTTTCATATTATATTTTTTATTATGGTATATTTACATATTTCTTAAACAATATTATTATTATTATATTACATATATTATTAATAATAATAATCCTGCAAGAGAACTGATGAACACAGTTGTTGGAGTTTTACGCTCCTCCGAGCTCCTAAGTACAGTCTGTTCACAAACGCATACATTACACCTCAAAATAACAAATAAACTGGCGTCAAAGGAATTTCCAATACACATCCTAGGGCAACCTTACCTATGAAAGCCTGGAAGGAGGTTTATAATGTGAATACCTACCTACCAAAGCTGGAGTTAAGAAATTGACGTATAGCTTTGGACGAGCCTGGAATAAAGCTGCACCTGGCAGGAATCTCCGACAGCTTCCTTCGGGTAGTGTGTCATATGATAAGAAGGGAAGTGGAAATTGTTCATAAACTGACAATATTATAGAGTATGGAAATAGTGTTGCCCAAATGCCGTAACAAGACGAGTCTTGGTCTTGCGCACCCAGTCTTAGTCTTGGTCTCGGTTTTGCTCAAGAATCTCGCAACAGTCTTGCAGTTACATATTAGCCTATTACTATAGAGATATTACTATAATTTTTCAGATAGGTGAAACCTAACTAAGCCCGAATGAAAAATTTGAAGAGTTAAATGCAAAAGTATATGGTTATACCAATTATTTACATATAGTAACTAAAATTGCCAAGTATTAGTAACTATTTTGCCTTAATTTTTATATTTTTATCTATAAAAACCATTTTTTTTTTTTTTTAGCATTCTTGGTCTTGGTCTTGCTACGGTGCTTGGTTTTGTAAGGATGTTAATTCCCCCCAAAATAAGGAGATCAATTGAAACCTCAAAACTTTTTGCCAATTACTTGTCTCGACGGTTTTTATAAGATTTTAACATCCATTTTCATGAGAAAAATTTAATTTCATCTACAAATCAATAATTTTATCCAACTCAAGCAACTGGTGGTAGAAAAGGTGTTCTAGAGTGTAAAGAACTTTTGCTCATTGATCCGTTCATTACAGGTCATACGACCATGAACAAAGGAAATTTTTCAATAGCCTGGATTGATTATAAAAAAGCATTTGACTCAGTTTCTCATAGTTAGATTCTTAAAGTTCTTGATTTATATAAAATTCATCCATATATTAAAGAACTTCTGAGGACATCGATGATCGACTACAAAACAAGACTGAGAATGGAAGCTGAGCAATCCTGAATACATGGCCTTTCAAGAGGTATGTTCCAGGGAGACTGCCTCAGCCCCCTTTTGTTTTGTTGTACGATGGCTCCGTTATATTTTTATTAAATCAGGAAGAGAGCGGATACAAAGAAAAATTTAATGAATTAAGTGCAATGATCAGCCATAGCTCTTTTGTATGAATGATTTAAAACTTTACGCAAAGGATAAATCTTAGCTGCTTTCTAAGTTAAAGACAGTTAACCACTTTAGTGAGCAACGAGTAAAAAAATCAAGTCATTTGGGATTGAGAAATGCGCACTTCTTCACGTTTAAAAAATAAAACCAAATAATTTTGAAAAATTGTTCAATGAAAAAATCATATAAGCATATTCAAAAAGAAGATATGTATGCATATCTAGGGATAGAACGGCATTGTAAAATAGGTAGTAAGGATGTAAAATATTAATTGATAGATGCGTTTAAAAAAATACTAACGATTATCCTTAGAAAACAAGCTTTTTTTCCAAGATTAACGATAAGAGGTATAAATACGTGGGTTGTTCCTGCCTTATCTTACAGCTTCGGAGTTCTAAAATGATCCACCACGTCACTCCAGGTATTGAATAGATTAATAAAAATAAGTATGACAAAATGAATCACCCGATTGCATCTATGGCAAGGCTTTACCTACTAAGAAAGGAAGATGGGAGAGGTTCCACAGATATCGAAGAATTATGTCGAAATCAAGAAAAGAACCGAAGGGGGTACTTTAAACAAAACGAAGTACCATAAGACAATCTGTAATCTAGATCGCGGACACAATGCACAACAATTAATCTCTCAAGAAGTTGCGCCGGAAAAGTGGAAGTCAGAACATGGTAGGTTTTTTCACCATCGTCAGCAGACTAAAATAGAAAAATCTTTGTATGTTTCCCACATACTGGCCAACAAATACCAACCACAATCCCGACCTTCTATTTTTTCTTTTTTTTTCATACACAAAGGTCTGTCCCATACACAATAAACTGTTCCATTTCAAGGCTTGATAATCTTTCCTCAGACCACACTCCTCTAGTCCTAACCGTTTCCACATCACCCATTCCTAAATCATACCCTCCTTCATTTATCAGGGAACCAGTTAACTAGAAGCTTTTCCGTCAAATACTGGATTATAATATAGACCTCAGAGTTTCCTTAAAAACACCTGATGACCTTGGCGATGCAGTGGACTCCTTCACTACCCTGATCCAGCAAGCAGTTTGGACTGCATCCTCACCTGATCGTCCCAAAAAACATCTCAGTATAAATCCTCTACCCCAAGACCTATTTGACCTTATCTATAGCAAACGATGCTCTAGAGCCCTCTGGCAAAGAACCAGGCATCCTGATGACCGGAAATCGTATAATTATTATTCGAAACAGGTAAAAAAGGAACTGGAGACCTTTAGAACCCAATCCTACAATTCCTAAATTTCCTCATTATCATCTAGTGATAACTCCCTCTGGAATGTAACTAAAAAAATCCTTAAATTCCAGTCCATTTTCCACCCCCTCCGGCGTGATGATGGTTCCTGTGCTTCGTCAGATGTGAATAGAGTTGAAGAGTGTGCTAAACATCTATCCTACACATTCACTCCGCATCCCGAACTCCATCCCACCCACACTGCTGAAGTTGAAGAATTCCTCTCTCTCTACCTCCAAAACCTGTTAACCCCTCTGAGGTAAAATTCCTTATAAACAAATTAAAATCCCGAAAATCCCCTGGATATGATCACTCGCTTCACAAATCCTTAGACAACTTCCCAAAAAAGCAATTATATTCCTGATCTATCTATACAATTGCAACCTTCGTACAACCAACTTTCCCTTGATGTGGAAACTCTCCATAATCGTGCTGTTCCCAAAACCAGGAAAACCTGTTAATAACAAATCATCCTACATACCGATAAGCTTACTCCCTATCCTCTCAAAATTCTTTGAGAAAATCCTTCTCAAACGCATCCTATCCATACTCGAATCCCACAACATCCCTTCTCATCATGGATTCCGCTCAAGACATTCCACTGTCCAACAAGGCCTTCGTGTTGTGGACCTTTTATCGTCTGCACTTGAAAACAAGCAATATTGCACTGATGCCTTTCTGGACGTAGCGCAAACTTTCGACCGGGTGTTTACCCCAATTCTTATACCTATCTCTCAAATCGTTCCTTTCAAGTCCGTTGCAGCACTGCATTCTACACTTACTATCCAGTTGAGGCTGGTGTTCCACAGGGCAGTGTTTTGGGTCCAGTTCTCTACACCCTCTTCACTACCGATATCACTTCAAATCCCGATACCTTCCTAGCTATATTTGCTGATGATATTGCCATTCTATCCTCCCGCTTAGATCCTTAAATAGCATCTCAAAACCTACAATCTCATCTCTCCTTGATTGAGCAGTGGTGCAACAACTCGCGCATCAAAATCAATGGAGCAAAATGCAAACTTATCTCTTTCACCGTGCGACGCAGATCCTGTCCCACAATACTTTTCAATTCAATACCACTTCCCTACTCAGATACAGTCCGTTACCTTGGCTTCCTTCTAGACAAAAGATTGACTTGGAACCCACATACGAGATTTAAAAGACAAGAAACCAACGATATGGCCAGCTATATAGACTACTAGATAGATAGATAGAAAGTAAACTTTATTCTGGGACAAGGTCCCTTATGAATAACAGATATGAACAAAGAAATAAAAACTACATCTGGCCAAAAATTACATTAGTCAATGTTAAAGAATATATAGTATCTTCAGTAAAATTAAATTAAAACAAGTAAAAATAACACCATTTTGAAAAAAATAAATAAAAAAACATTATTTAAATGAAAAGAGAACAAAATAAAATAAACGTGGGTTGATTTTTAAAATTTAAACTCTATCAATTTTAACATCCATTCACCTCAGTCAAAATCTGTTTCGCAATATTTATTTCATTATATAACGTCATTTTGGGATGTGAGAAGGAAATGGTAAAGATGATATTTAAATGAGGACAAGGAAGAGGCATGGCGGATTTCAGAAGGTCACTTCTAAGCAGAACATCTCACCTTTCGATTGAAAATAAACTTTTAATCTACAAGACAATACTGAAACCTATCTGGACCTACGGACTTGAACTGTGGGGAACTGCTAAACATTCGAATATCAAATGCATCCAATCCTTCCAGTCCAAAGTACTTAGAACATTAACTAATGCCCCATGTCACTAACAAGACCTTACACCGTGACCTTAACATCCCATTTTTCCCCGACATCATCCTATCCAGATTCTCAAACATTTACCAGAATCTTATTCATCATCCAAATCCTCTAGCTCAATCCATATCCAGTTCCCACCATCCCTACACTCCTTCTCGAACGTTAAAACGGCAGTGGCATCGAGATCTATTGTAAATATGCTTCTGGAGTCCTGGCAATGATCAGCTTCTCCACTTAAGTCCTGAGCATCTGTGGCTCTAGTGCCCTCCTTCAGCCTCCACTGGTTTCTAATACTAGTGATGCGGCTGGAAAAGTGGTACTGGGATCTCCTGGAGTTCTGCTTTGCCTTCCACATGTGGGGGAAAAGCCTAGCTCGGAGATTCCTGGGCGAATGTGTATATTTTATATAGGTATGAATGTGTTTAGAAGTTTTTATTTTATTTTTTCTTATTTATTAACTTTTTTTTATCAGTATTATTTATATACTTTTTACATTTATAGTTATTTCTTTATCATTTGTATATACTGTATGAATGAGAACTTCTAGCCTTAATACTTATAGGCCTCCAACAGTGGCTGATTGTGTTATTATTCAATAAAAAAATAAACATAAAAAAAGAGGCTTTTTAACTGCAATCCAGTACCAGGTTATAGCTACAAGATCCTACTGCCGACACATCTTTAATCGTATCGGACAAATGTAGGACAAATTCATCTGTGCAAGCACATATGAATCCGTTCAACACTTAACGGAGCTCTTGGAGGTACCTAATACCTATAAAAGTCATGACGAGTTTGCTAAAGTTTATCATCAGAGGATTTGTCTTAAAAGAAACTTATTAAACGATGCGGCGCCCTATTATATATACATTCCTAAAGGACTCTGCCAGAAAGATGGGATTAAATTATATTCTAATATAATAATGCTGATTCTAATCAGTCGTTTATAACAGGCCATCTCATTACTCACAAAAGACCTGATATTGTATAAATTGACTGTAATATTAAGTTGGCAGAGATTATATACTTCTCTGTGCCAAAAGTTATTATGTTATTCTATTTTTATATGCACTTTTTTTACTCATTTATTTTTATTTATTAATTAATTTTTCTCTCCTATTATATGTATATGGTATGAATGAACACATTTAGCCTTGATACTTGTTGCCCTTCAATGTGGCAGATTGTATTATTTACTGTTCAATAAAAAATCGAACGACTTATGGATGACTTCACTGTGTACACTGATTCAGAATGGAATGTGTCAATGAATTTAAGATTACCTCTTTAAACAGGCATTAGCGGATCCAGCTATAGAACTCGGGGGGGATCACGCCTCCTCCTGGAATCTTGATTTAAAGAAAAGAGAAATATCGGGAAAATTCATTCTCATAGACGATGAATTTCCTAATTTAACATAAAAAAATATTATTATCGTGACCAGCACCAGCGAATTCGGCCATGGGGCGTCCCTTGGATGGTGGAACAAAATTTCAAAAAACATACCTATAAAAGAAAAGAGAAATGTAGGGAAAATCCATCCTCATACACGAAATTACTAATGTAATATATATAAAAAAAAAATTATCATAACCTGGACTAGCGAATTCTGCCAGGGATCGTGGCCTCCCTTGAATGGTTGAAAAAGTGACTAAAACACCTATTTAAAGAAAAGAGTGATGTAGTTTTTGGGCCGCCGTGAGATGCGAAGGCTCGCACATGAAATATATGATGAAGGAAAATGTATTAAAAAACAAAATGAACTTTATTTATTGTTTCGAAAAAATGTTTATTCGAGCACAAGGAAATACGGATTTTTTGTCGGACCCAATTTTTATTCAGTTCCAATAGATCTGGACGCATTGCAACTTCAGCAAAATGATAAATAAAAAAAATATCTTTCATTCATCCGTTCATAGTTAAAGAATCCATGTGATTCATAAAACTGGTCACGATAATAATTTGTATATTTCTCATTAGAAAGTGTGTTTTTTTTAAATAGCTGTTGTTGGAAACGTTTTCATGAAGGAAGGTACTAATTATTTGGTCCGATTTGATCGGAATAAGATTATGATCGGAAATGGGTTTTTTTTTCTTAGAGAACTCATTTCCAAGCTGCAGAGCCGTTTATAGTAATCTATCTCAGATTTTGACAATGTCAGTATAGTAATAAAAATCAACAGGACAGTATCCTTTAATAACACCCAGCTTATCCCTGTTAAACATATCCAATACCTTGAATTCTTCTCGGACAAACGTCCGACATGGAATCCTCATACCTCAGTGAAACGAGAAGATGCTGCTCTACGTTTCCGACTACTTCAGCTGGAGTCCCTTACTAGATAAACGCTCTAAGCTGTCAGTTAATTACAAAAGACTCATATACATGACAACAATAAGACTTATTTGGACTTACGGAGTTGAGATTTATGTACAGGATTTATGTTAAGAAAGACACTGAAATATCTGCTCTTAAATTATACAACAGTGAATGAAAGGATTTGTTCTGGTCGTTTGAAAGGGAGATTCTTCAATGCTTCCAGAATAAGTGTACATGCACCGGTAGAACATAGTGAGGAAGAGGATAAAGATATGTTTTATGGAGCTCTCTCAGAAGAATATGACTCATCACCAAACCATGTTGTGAAGATAATTATGGGAGATCTAAACGCCAAAATTAGTAAGGAGGCAGTTTTCAGATCCACAGTTGGGTAACATAGTAAACACGTCTTCTCAAAAGATGATGGTATTCGAATAGTCGATTTTGCAGCTAAAAAAGAAATGATTATAAGTAGTACCCGTTTTCCCCATAAAAATATTCATAAAGAGACATGGGTATCCCCGGCTGGGAAAGGAAAAATCAAATTGAGCACGTCCATATTGATTCGAGGCATGCCTCAGATATAGGTAATGTGAGAAGTAATCGTGGAGCAGATGCAAATTCGGATCACTTTTTAGTTAGGGTCTCATACAGGCAAAAACTTCCAAGAAAGACGAACAGAAAAGATAAAAAAACAATTGGATATCATAGTGAATTACTGATGCAACAGGAATACAAAGAAAAATTTAGTGAGGTTCTACAAAGTTTTCTCCAAGAGGAAAGCTGTTGTAATCATCATGAACAGGTGTAGGGGACCTATAAAAAATAAGGGGTCTCTAAAGAACACGACGGATGAAATACTTAGAATAAGACAGAATGAGACCAGGAATGAATGATACGATGAGCAATTCTGACAGAAGAGGATTTTCCCCGCCTGGTGGAGAAAGAAAATTACTCGCTCTTTCGGGAGTTTGTGTATAGGTGGAGAGATACGATCGGTCATGCACATTTCTCGCTGGGAGCGGCAAGAAGACCACCTTTTGAGGCCGAAGAAGAACATAAAGCACCGAACGCATGCGGTGCGGAAATGGTGCGGCCCATCATAAAAGTGCACAACCGTGTACCGGGCCCCGCAGCACAGTTAACCCAGTTGTTATTGTTCCATAAATTAAAATTTCCCCAAACAATTGTAAAATAAATGAGAATTAATAGAGTATTGATTATTGGCAATAGTGGGCATACGAGGACCTAAGAAGATAATGAAGGGAATTCGGTCGGTGATGCAGTCAAAGTTTTAGATACCTGGGCCATTATTTTGAAAATCTGTTCAATGCTAGTGAGAGTGAGAAGGAATTCGAGATTTCTGATTTGAGTGGAGTGCTGACAGAAAGAGATTTAGGTGACGTTGAACCTCCGGATTTGGAAGAATTTTTAGAAATTACAGGGGTATATCTCTGTTGATGGTGACAGATGATATAATGTTTTCGCGATACTACTTAACCAAAAACAACAAAAATGATCTGAAAATATTTTGGAGTGTGGCTTCAGACCAGATAGGTCTACAGTGGGTCATATATTCTCCGTCTAACAAATGCTGTACCACTCACATGAATATAATGTTGATCTGTACCATCTTTTCATAAAATTTAGGCAGTCCTACGATAATTTTAATAGAAACTAGGTAATAAAAGTTATGCTGAAACTAGGAGTTCCAAATTGGTGAGATTACCTCGGATGACTCTATCAGACACTAGCTGCAAAGTCAATATAATACAAGAGCAGCCGTTTTCAATAAACAGCGGCTTAAAACAAGGTGATCCTATTTCTCCAGCTCTCATCAGCCTCGCTCTTGAATATGCCATCCGCCCCGGATTAATCCAAATGGGACCATATATGATAGGCTCACACAGCACTTAGCCTATGCCGATGACGTTATAACGGCTAGAACAAGAGCAGCACTTGCAGGGGCGTTTGAGGAGTTTGAGAAGGCCGCTGCTAAGCTGGAAATGGTAATAAATGACCACAAGAGAGTGTACATGCAAACATCCAAATATAAGAATAGTACCTACGAGCAACTAAATTTAGGCAGGCATACTGTAAGGGAATTTAAATATTTTTGATATCTCGTTACCGAGCATGATGAAATTTTGGAAGAAATTAAAACGAAATTCATGACGGTAACAGGTGTTACTTTGCTCTCCAGAAACCATTAAAGTTTAGGGGTCCGACGAACAGAGGAAAGGTCCTTATATACAAAACAATCATTGGACTGGTTGTGACGTATGATTGTGAAAGCTCAGTAATAACAAAAAAGAGTGAAAAGATTCTGAATATATGGGAAAGGAAAGTACTCAGGAGAATATTTGGATCTGTTTGTGATAATGGAAGATGGAGAATGAGAAAAAATGCAGAACTCCAACAAATGTACGAGCCAGATCTGGTGTCCTTCGTAAGAAGGAGTCAGTTGAGGTAGCTAGGGCTCATTGGGAGAATGCCGGTGGAGAGAACACAAACAAATTATTAGGAGGTCGCAGAAGCAGGATACGCCCTCGGAAAAGATGGCTGGATGACCTAGAACAGGACCTCCAGAAGGAATAAGCCAATGGCCAAGAAAGATACTGAATAAAGAGCAGTGCCGAAAAATAGTGGAGCAGGTCCAGGCCCTTGTAGGGCCGTAGTGCCATGGGGTAGGTAGGAGTTGAAATTTGGAGTTTCATAAAGCCATCGAATTCCTCACGTTCCTCCAATCCAAGATCCTTCGTAAAATCCATAATGTTGCTTACTTTGAACTAATAAAGTGAACATTGTAAATAAAGATCTTAAGGTTCCTTGAGATGATGGCCTTGAGATCTCCTGTTGTAAATACATTTTTAAAGTGTTGCCCGTCGGTATTTTCTCAACATGTATTTTTATGGTATTATTTCTTGTTATCAAATTTACTGAATGTAAAAAAAAAAAAAACAGTTTAGAAAGATTGGATCTCCTTCTCAGAGTCCGAGGTTATATCTTCCTAGAAAGATCAGATAAATTGAAGAGGATGGTTAGGTCACGCATAACCAGCCTCTTCAATTTATGCCGAAAGGAAGGAAATACTCTTCGAAACTATATTGTAAATCACACTTCCAACATCCCCTCAACTATTGCATCATTGGATTTGATGAGGCATCATAATGTTGCAACAAGATACCACCAAAGTATATGCAGAACATTCGGACTACTGGACATTGATAAGGAACCCTTCTATCTTTATACCTCAGAAAAACCTAAAGAAAATAGAAGCGTAAACGTTTATTGGGATGAAAAAATAATAACGGACCACAGGATATTGCATAACCACCCGGATATCTTGATTATGAACTAAATAAATAAAACTGCAGTGGCTATAAATATAGCAGTACCTCGTGATTCCAACATAGTAGCTCCCAGGATTGAAAACATTTGTAAATATCAAAAACTTTCCTTCAAGGTAAAAACGTACCATTTGGAAGTAGTAAAAATAACACCAATAATCATCTCTCCAATCGGTTTTACACTGAAAAGCACCGCAGAGGGTACACAGAACCTTGTATTTGACTTGGCGTATTTAAAATCCGCACAAAAAGCAGTCCTGCCGAATACGTGGAGGAGTGTAAGACAATTTTTAAATAAGTAAAATCATTCATCCACATAAAATCATCATTTTAACAGTTTAAGTTAAACTTTTTAGGAAAAATATTCCTAAAATGAAAGTTCTAAGGAACTTTTATGTAATAAAGTTACTGAGTTCCGTTAAATGAAAAATAAACAGTAATCAGGCCTAGGTTAGAGGCATGTCTAAAATGAATTTCACAAAATTTTAATGTATCGTTTGTTTGAGTAGCTTTGAAAAAGTCTTTTATTAGTTCCACTTTTTAGGGAAATCAACAAAACTTTTAAATAATTTAAAAAAAAAATTAAAGTGAAAGGTAAAAAGTTCTAATAACAAAATAACTAAGAAAAGTATTAACAATAAAAGTTTCAGTGATACCGGAACTTTTTAAAATGAAAATTGTTTTGTACATTTCAAGCCCTGGTTATTTCATATTACTTAAACAATATTTTATGTACATTATTAAAACAAGTAAAAAGAGAGGTGACAACCCACAAGCGCTGATAGTTGCTCCAAGCCTCGGCTCTCTTCTTCCGCACTATTCAAGCCTGCTTTATCGCCCGCCTCATTTGTTCCTATTGGAAGACATTTAACATAAGTAAAGGTTAATGATTACGATAATGTTTTATGATTAATTTGTATGTATTATTTATAAATCCTAGTATTTATAACCTAAACATTTGTCATTCCTAGTATTTTTAAACGATTATCTAAAATGGATGATCGTTCACTTTAGTTTTAAATTTTTTTTTTATCAAAGAATAATCTCAATACTAAATAATTAATCATATACTCCCAGAGCATATTAATTTGAGTACTAACTACAACGAGATCAATATTTAACTTACATTTATTTAATTTTCTTTAACGAGATTTAAATAAATAAGTATGTTTAATGAATTTTATAGTGGAAGTGCCACTTCCAGTTTGTCAATTTTATCTGCTTACTTGTTTTAATATCCCAAGAATATTAAACATATTATCGACCTTTAATGTGTCACTTTAGTTTCGTTAGACATTTTTTCCAAGATATACGTTTTTCACAAACACACACACACACACACACACACACACACAAAACGTAACTTCAAAATCGAGCTATTGTGAAAAAATGTTAAAGTGTAATTTTAATGAACCTAAACTTTACAAAACGCATTTTCGATTTTCGGTCATGTGCATCAATGCAAAACCTCATTAGGGCAATCGAAATAATACAAACCGTATTTATTATATCAATATTATGCAATGAAAATCTGTTAACCTCATTTTCTATCGGAACCTCAAAACTCCAGTCTCGGAGCGCTATACCAGGGCTTTTTAAAAAGTTTCTTTTTTATTTAAATTTTTTAAAAAAAGATTCGTTATCACTGGAATTTTTATCGTCGATAGTTTTTCAGTTCTTTTAGAACTTAAACTGTTGCTCTTGCAACTTTAAGTAAATCTATTGCAAAATATTCATTTAAAAAAAAACCTTTATTAAAAAGATTTCTTGATTTCTGTAAAGCGTTGATAAAAAAAAACTTTTAATCTTAGCTATTTAAACAAACGACATATTTGAATAATTTGTAATTTATTTAAGACGAATTATAACTTCAATCTCAGCCCAATTACTGTTTATTTTTCATTTGAAGGAACTTTTTTTAAGAATTTGAATTAGTTAAACTTTTACCATGAACTTGGAACTTTATTATAAAAATGTTCCTTTGAGCTTTTACCTAAAAAGTTTCTTCACAGAAACTGTTAAAATGGAACTTACATAAAGATTTCAACCGCTGTTATATACGATGAGAGATTTTAATGTTTATATATAAATAAATATGTTTAAAGTATAAATAAGTAAGGACTGTAATTATGCCTAGTAAAAATATAGGAACTAATTATATCGTGTATCACATTATACACGTTTTGAAACCCCCTTTTTTTCCTTTGTGAAATTTACTGCAATGGAGTTACGGAGGTTTTAATCATCTACCATCGCACAATGAGGACGATTGCGAAGCTAGCGGGACAAAAGTTAAAAATGAAGTTCGAGATTATGAGAAACGTTGTACCATTTCGGCAAGATGTAACAATTCGGCAACACAAAAACAATTCGAACATAAACAATTCGAGGGTAATACCAATTGAGCACTTGAAAAATAGCTAAACAATACGTTTTCAACTCTTTCATATTTTGAGGACAAACTTAGATTGGTCGTGCCGCTCGGAACGGCCAACTTTAAACAAATATTCCTAAGGGATGTTGTAATTATTATTATTCTTATTATTTTTTTTACTATTTAACGATGTAATGCAATAAATAATGTATTTAATGATAATTTCTTCCCCAATTTTTAACTATTGTATTTGAGATCACGACTTTTTTTTTTTTAAATAACATATCTCCACCATTTTCAGCAAATATTAAAAAAAAAAACAATTTTTCTAACATTCCACTTACTTATGACTATAACAACATAGGAAACATTATTACGGGTGACAGAATTAGAATAAAGAAAATTTCGCTTTTTTGACTCCACAAAAACAACTTACAGCTTGTTTAACATGTTTTCATCAGGTTCACTTCAATGGAATCCAAAACGATTATATTAGTACTTGAAGAATTCAAGAATGATGGTTTTTGACGAAGATATGAGCAAAAATACAACGAAATATAAGTAATGCTATAATTTTGGATAGAAGTGGATATTAATATTAAATACTAAATTTACTTGGCTAATAAAAAAAACATACTGGTTTTAGATAAGAAATGGTTTAACATTTATTCAGTGACTTTTTTTAATATTAACAGATTAGTCTGGATGAGAATAAAATATTTTATTGTCAATAAATGACTTTTAGATCTTTTCTCCGACAGATAGGCAATCGGCCACACTCTGCATCGGTAGAGGATAAGTGGTTATAGTCAGTGGGTTCCCATTTTCAAACAATTTTTTTTTTTATCCGATATAGAAAAAAATTAAACACACATCGCGGCGTTCGTTCGAATGGGCCGTAGGAGCCGAGAAAAAAAAAATAGTATGTCCAAAAGAATCGTTTGTTATATCTTTTTTGCCTTTCCCCCTCCTCCCTCCGGATTTCTAGGTAATTATACATCAATCTATTTCTTTTTTTCTATTTTTATTCTAGGCTAACAAGCAAATGTTGCTGGTTGTATTAAATGAGTTATAATGTATCATAAATTACAAAAATCAAAATATATTACCATTAAATTAAGCCAAGCTAATTTTTTATTTCTTTTTGGTGTCCTTTCAAACTCTTTAATATGAATTCTCACAGAAATTAGAATACATAAATTATAGTTATTGATTTTCTCTGGGAATTCTTTCTCTCTCTTGGTAATATGAGTTTTTTCGGGAGAAAACGGTTTTCCAGGTGTTATCTAAAGCATTAACTCCACAGGATTATCTTCAAATTCAACATTACAATCTTTGGAAAGCTGAATTACTGCTCTTCCAGCTCATGTCGTGCCTTATAGAAAGAACGAACAAGTTATTAATTTTTTTATTTTCTCTGTTTCATTGTAATCTGATTTGTTTATTGAGTTCGGATTCGGGATAATTCGTGGCTCTTAAATTCCTGATGTTTTCGGTTAGGATCAGTAAAGTCCTCATTATCGTATTCGTAATTCCAAAAACTTAGAAGGTCCAGCCAAGGAAAAAGAAATTAGTATAAAATTCTTATTGTTCGAATGATATAGAAATTAGTATTCAAGATTTTTCTGAGGATCAGAAAATTATCATCGACTTTGTTTCTCTTTAAAAAAATTTTTAGCTTTACAGTCCTACGTTTCGGCTAGGATAAATCGTGTCGTTTGGTACGATTTATTTCTGTATTGTACTCATCCTACGCAAAGCAAAATTGGACCAACCGACGCCGCAATATAGTGGTAAATAGTTTTTACGGAGCACAAAATTTGAAATTCTTTTTTCGGGACTCAAAAAAAATTTTAATTTTAATTTTATAGCAATTGAACTATAAAAATTTCTAGGTAAACATTATAAATAAAATACAATAGCCTTCGAAGTTGTTCATTATTTTAAGTTAAAAAATGAATACAAATTAAAAGTTATTGATATGGGTTGGAAGATCGGAAATTCATCTTCCAAAATAATGTATTTACTTTGGAGCATTACCCCAGGAGTAATCAATACTTAAATTGACGTCCGGGGAAAAAAAAATCCAAGGATATCAAGAACTAAAGTTTACATTCTTTTGTTTCTATAAAAATTCATATATAAGTTTATTAAAAAAGGACACTAAAACCAATATAACCTTCTTTATTATAACAAAAATATACTTAGCCTACTCTACTGAAATCTTCATTAGGTTTTTATAATTTAAAAGTATAGTTTTTTAAATTTATTCCGAACAAAAAAGAATAGATTCATTTTGCAAACCAAGTAATCTGGGAAAAGCTAAGGCCATGCATGTTTTTTTGAAAATGTATAAAATATTATTTTTTCGTCTCAGAAGGGCCATTGAATCGAACGGCGGGGCATGTGTCTAATATTTTTCGGTGTAGAAAAGCAAAAAAAAAAAAAAAAAAAAAATTGGTTGAATTTTGTGATCTCTTGTGAATTCAAAATGTAATTTCACATATGAAAAATCGTTATATTCTTCACTGATTTAATTTTTTAAAATGTTACTTAAAGATTTTCAGAATTAAACTGAAAATATTATTTCAATGAAGATAACAGCTTTCGAATAAATTAAAAAAAACATTGATTATACATTTTTGTAAACAGTTTAATAAAATAAAGACATTTTGGGAAAAATGTTAAAAATCAGATATGTAAAGTGCAGTTTTCGGTGACCCGATTTCAGCTAAAAAGTTAACGTGATATCTTAAATACGTAATTACACTCTCTTAGGATATTTCGTTTTTGAGCTCGACTGCTAGCATACACGCAGAGACAGAACATTTTCCGACACTTGATTATTTTTGGATTCAGAAGACCTCAAAATATGTATTTCTGTTGAAAGATCGGAAAAGATTCGAGAATACTCAGATTTTTCACCATTCCGATAATTATTGTTATTTTATACTTGATTTGTAAGTAAGTGAAAGTGAAAACGGTTCAGGTGAGCCCCATCACCTTACTATTACGTTTATTAATTATTTTCTACAACAAAACATAAACACTTGCAATTACAATGAAAGACGTTCAACACAAAAAATAAACTGTTAAATGTAATAATACATTCAAAGCATTATATCATTGGAGTTAAGGAAAAAAAGGGGGAAAAAAAACGTTTCGTCTCTTTTGTACGATTTATTTTATTTTATTGTAAAACGATTTCAGTAATTTATGAAATTTCAAACAAATCATTGAATTTGAATTATCGTTAATGGTTTACCAAATAGAAGTTTTGTTAATGAAGCTATGGTTAACATACTTTTTCAGCAGATTTTTTAACTTTTACGCTGTCCGGGGTGTGGAGTAATTAGGATTCCGATATTTAAATACTGATTTATTTGTATACTTAGGCCTGATAACTTACCAGTACTGCTGCTGACAATAGCCAATAGACAAATCTGAAGAATGATTTCTCTCTGATCCATATAAATGTTTTAAATGTTTACTTTTAAACTCTTCCTTAACGAAATGTCCCTCTGCTCTTCCAAGAATAAGTTGGAAAATAATATCTGTAATTAAAACATTTTAACTAAATTCTAAGTCCAAATATTTAATAAGGTTTATAATTCTAACCAATGGAGAGGACACATTTAGATACAAATTAAGAAGAACATGATTTTATTTCTTCTGAGAGAAAAGGTAATTAAATTAACGTTCAGCATAATAACTTTTAACGACTATGGTTATTCCCATAAATTTTACTTTATTATTCAAACAGAGCATGCTTCAATCAAAATTCAATGGAAGTTTCTACTGAAGTATTTTCATAAGTAAAAATGTAAATAAGAGTATTTTCAAATTTGTACTGCGAAGTACAAAAATTAGATATTCAGTATTGTTTCGAATAAGATTTAAAATTCAAAATTGACATTTCTTACTTTTAAACTAAAGATTTAGGGCCGAGGGACGAAACCAAGAGCCCAGGAATATTTTTTTGGGCCCCTGTTAGATATTTCATTTACAACAAAAACCTAACCTCATCTTTCACAATATAAGAAAAAAAAATTGTAAAGATATTTCTATAAGTCTTTTATATATTTTTAAAATTCTTTTCTAATATTTTTCCTTTGATTATTTTTATATTTATTATTATATATCTGTACATTGTTTAGTTCTTAGGATGTTATTTCATAAATTTTCGTTTTAGTATTCATGTATACATTTTTTTTATTTGTATAAAAACATTTTAAACTTTAGACATATTTCTATTTTCTAAAAAACTCAATCAAGTTAGATTAATTTCTCTGAAAATCGATCAGAGAAATTATCAGAGATCCATTTATTTGACGAACTAAAGCAATGTGAACCATTATTAAAATCAGTGTATAAAATTCAATACACTGTAACTTTACTAAACCTAGTCCGATTCAGCCAATTTTTTTTTTTATAGTTTTGTCGGTAATTTGATAAAAACTTTAAAAATGATGGTGTGTTCTGAAACGTAAAGATCCACTGGAAACCGATAGAATGTATACTTTGTGTGCCAGCCCCAAAACCTTTTTTATAACTTTTTCTTGAATTTTCTCGGAAAAATATACATAAGTGGCTCGACATCCCGTCACCGAGACTGAGCCTCCTCCAAATGTCTCCGCTTGTTTGTTCGGTCGTTTGCCCAATTTGTTTCACAGGCATTGACAATCAAAACCATCCCAAACAAAAAATGAAGTTGGTCATTTCGTTCCTAATATAATCTTGGCTCAGACACACAGACAGATCAATGGTTGAAAATGTATTTTTCTTACTCAAAGGACTGTGAAACCGTCAAAAGAATCTCATTGGGAATTTGACATATTGGTTGAAAATAAAGAAATTATTAAAAATCAACTTTTTAATGCTTATATTTCTTTATTATTTAATATAATGGCGCTACGGCCCTGGAAGACCCCTGGCCTCCTCCACTACAGCCAACCGATCTCTACGGTCTTGTGCTACTTCCCTCCATCTTCGAACGCCCAGCCGCCTCAGATCGTCCTCAACATCCTCCAGCCATCTGATCCGAGGGCGTCCTCTAGTTCTTTTGCCATTCGGCTTCTCATGCAGCTTCTTGTTTGACATTCTTTCCACATGACCTAACCATCTGATTCTAGCTCTTTTTATCAATGCTACAATATCAGGTTGATCATAAAGTTCCCGCAGCTCCTCATTCTTTCTTCTTCTCCAAATTCTATTCTCAAAGATTCCGCCTTATATTCTTCTCAATACTTTCCTCTCCGAGGAGTTGAGCTTACGTTCTGAGTTTTTGGTTAAGATTCAAGTCTCACACCCATACATTACCACTGGTCTTACTATGGTTTTGTATATGAGAATTTGGATTCTTTTAGAGATTGATCTGAACTTCAAGTCTCTTTGCAGTGCGAAATAGTATCTATTTCCTGCTGCAATTCTGGCGTTGATTTCACTCTCTACTTTATTATTGCATGTGACTAGGCTTCCAAGGCGCTTGAACTGGTTAACAGACCTATACTTGTGATCCCTTAATGCTATTTCTGTACTCATTTCCTTTTCCATTTTTGAATTTTTCATATACACTGTCTTATTTTCGTTAACTCTATGGCCCTGTTTAGCCGCTGCTTCTTCGAATTCCTGGAAAGTTCCTGATAATGCTGCTTGGGTTTTAGAGATAATAGCAACATCATCGGCATATGCCAGATGTTAAGACATACGATTGTAAATTGTTCCTCCTGGTTAGTTCGAATAGAACTAATAGCCACTTTCAAGACAACATTAAAATGCTTATATTACTTTCACTTATTTATATATGTAATATATAGTAACGGAAAGTATTGCGATCGTGGAAATTTTCTAATCTGAGTTTTCAACGGAAATACACGTTTTGAGGTCTCCTGGGTCCAGATAACTAAGTTCCGCAAAATGATCTGGGTCTGTCTGTGTATGTGAACAATCTAGCTCAAAAGCAAAAAGTCGTATGAAACTAATATTACATATTTAAGATAGGTACAGACACTTTTTCTTAAAATCGGCTAACCGGAAGTGCCACTTATCGGTTATAACATTTTTACAATTTCCTCAAAAACGGCTCTAATGATTTCGATTAAATTCGGGTTTTCACTGTATAATTAAGTGGTATTTAATATCATTTAGGTCTTATAAATAAATGTGTAGAATGTAACGTAGAGTGACGAAAAAAATATAAATAGTAATTTCTGAAAACTAACATTATTTAACGTAAATCACATGTTTCCAAGGAAATTAAATGAAATTTTCTTACTAAATGTAAACTTAAAATTTTTATTTTTATTTTTTTTAAATAGTAATTAAGATCCATCAAATCAAGGTAATGACATAGTTGAAAATACTATTTCATTGTACTTGAGTGTAAAAAGAAGGGAGATATAAAAATATTTCATGGATATGTTTATAACCTTAAATACATTTACTGTAGCTTAATAACTCTAGATCTGATATTATATTTAAATAATTAGATATCTATCGGCCGTTTATTCCGAAAAATCATCAAGCAACCTTTTAGAAAACTTTTTTTTATTTATTTATTTACAAATATAATAATCTGTCTCGTGGACAAAAATTATATTGATATATGAACATATTCACATCATATATACAGAAAATATGAAATTAACAAAAGTAAATTAATAATTAAATAAGAATCAAAAACTATATACAATAAAAAAATAAAATAACCTAAAGATAAGTAAATTTTAAACATAAATACAATATATACAATCAGGCAATGAACCCCAAGCCAGTCTCCTCCCTCCGAAAGCCGTAGAAGAAAAAGCCGGACTCCAAGAGATCTCTGCGCCATTCTCTCAACCGCGTCACTGGTGCTAAAGCCAACATTATTCACTTAAAATTAGTGTGATAACTTTTGACCTATCCATGGCCGGCCATGAAAATCTCGTAATTTCATTTTAGTAAACTTTACAATAGAAAATAACAGTTTAATAACTAAAAGTCCTACAATCCATAATCATTTGTAGGTTAACTATTCAGATGTACTTTCAAATCTTTCCAGGCATATATGAGCCTTTCAGTTGACAGAATGACTAACTCCAATTTCAATATTCTATATTATTAATTTTAGTGTGGTTTCTAGTGGACAAATTTATACCTTTATATTTAAACAATTGGAGTGCTACCAATGGGTAGTTTCTCTTCATGTTGTACATGTGAAGTTACTTATTTCATATTTACTAGTTGTATTTATCATTATACAGTTGTAATCTTCAATAAAAAAAAAATTTAAACAAAAAAAAATATTCAGTTTTGTATTTCAACACTGCAATTCTATTCTGGAATCTAGTTACTCACTGCCTGTATAGATATAACTTTTCCAATTAGAAATATCACTGAAATGAGCTTACTCAAAAATGTTGAAATTGGAGTAGTCATTATGTCAACTGAAAGGTCCAAGTATCTCTGAGACTGTAGTTATATGGTTTGTAAAAAAAAGATGGAATTACTAGATTTTTATTTCCAT
The DNA here is from genome assembly GCA_928085145.1 of Nezara viridula. Taxonomy (NCBI): domain Eukaryota; kingdom Metazoa; phylum Arthropoda; class Insecta; order Hemiptera; family Pentatomidae; genus Nezara; species Nezara viridula. The sequence goes on along the minus strand of OV725080.1, from coordinate 145,425,680 downwards.
TCGTCGATATAATAAATAGAGTTTATGTTATTTAAATGGTCTTAATGATTTGTTATCTGTAAGTTTTAAGTTTTAGCTCGGTTTAAAATAAACTTCAAACATTTTTTAATACCCCAACATTGCCATTTAAGAAAAATTTTACAAGATAGATTAAACAATTTAAGGAAATTAAATACTACTTTTTTAAGTACAGAAAATATGGACCAATTATTATTAGAAACTAGTGTAAATTCAGTGATGGCTTTGGAAATTAAAGATCAGCATTTTAAATTAATTCCTGAATATGATGGTGGTTCTTTACTTTCAGTAGATTTTATTAGAAATTTTATTGTATAAATGTAGAAAATCATGAGTTAATTATTAAGAGAGAAAACAACGAGGATGTCAAGTTCAATAAATCCTTGCTAAGAGGAGAAGGTACGAGTTCATGATTAACAGGAATGATGACTTGCAAAGGCTACTCTTGCAGATTATAGAACCCAACAAGACCTATGGTAGTTTCTCTTCACCCAACATAAAACTTAAGAAAAAAATTTCGATAATTATTCAGAGAAAATGAATTCCCATATATAAGAATAAGACATTATTTTAACTTAATTTATGAAGAAGAAAATTTTGACAAACAACATGAAATCATTTAGGAAAAACTCAACATCGCGTTATATTAGAAAAAATAAGAAGATTAGTTTATTTTCCGAACATGAAAGATAAAATTACAGAATACATTAATAAATGTGAAATATGCAAAAAAGCAAAATACGATAGAAAACCAATCAATAGTAAATTTCAACAAACCCACTCTGGGAAAAACTTATCAAGAATTAATGATTGATATTTTGAAATATGAAAATAAAATAATATATACAGCTGTAAACGTATATTCAAAATGATTATTTGCACTAGTGATACCGACCCACAACGCGATTAATGTTTGCGATATTTTTCAAAATTATTTATCTCACTATCCTACGCCAACACAGATCTCGTTAGATCAAGGCACAGAATAGAAAAATAATTTAGTTCAACAATTTTGTAATCGTATATATTTTTTCCCTTAAGCCCTTCATACAGGGTGGACCAGATTCCCTAACGTGCACCCACACATCCTAATATAGCATTTCCAAGTCAATTTCAACCTTTTCAAAGTCAAATTCAACCTTTTCCATTTCAAATTAAACCTTTTCCATTTCAAATTCAACCTTTTTTTATTTATTTAATTATCTTTAATTTTTCGATGTGTGGGTCTGTTATCGTATGAGTAGTTTTTGAAAATAACCTCCTTTTTAAGATTACGTGACTGCGTTTCGAATTATTTAAGTTTTTTTTACTTATTCGATATAAAGGTCTACTTTTATGTTTCCGGAGCCGTAGATTTTGAAAACGACCTCCATTTTAAGATTAGGCCACCGCGTTTCGACTTATTTGAGTTTTTCGGATATTTTTGATATGAGGGTATATTTTTATGTTTCTGGAGCTGTAGATTTTGAAAATGACCTCCATTTTATGATTACGCCACTGCGTTTCGACTTATTTAAGTTTTTTTTATTTATTCGATGTAAGGGTGTATTTTTATGTTTCCGGAGCTGTAGATTTTGAAAATGACCTCCATTTTATAATTACGTCGCTGCGTTTTGACTTAATTAAGTTTTTCGAATTTATCCAATTTAAAGGTCTACTTTTATGTTTTCGGAACCGTAGATTCTGAAAATGACCTCTATTTTATGATTACGCCTCTGCGTTTCAACTTCTTTAAGTTTTTAGAATTTAACAAGTATAAAGATCTAATTTATGTTTCTGGAGCAGTAGATTTCTCCCATTTTGTAAATGACCTAATTTCAAGTTTATGCCACTGTGTTTTGGAGAATAAAAGTTTTTTTTTTACTTTAATAAGGATCTACTTATATTTTATCCGAGACGTATTGAAATTTTTCTAATCTTTAATATTTAAATTTATCTAATATTTAAGCTCCATTTTATGACTAAGCCGCTGCATCTCCTTTAATTAGGCTTCAGTTTGGATTTTTTCAATACAAAGTTTCATCAATATGTTTTCGAGTATGAATAAATAAATAAATAAATAAATATGATGAAGCTAAAGTTAAATTAACCACAGAATACAAACTAAAAAGCCGAAAAGCAAATGGTAATAAATTTAACCTTCCGTATTCAGATTTTACAGCTAATTGTTCGAAATCTTATAATTTTGTGATAGAAGACCACAAATTAAAAAAGATAACTAAAATTAAATTAAAAATGAGACAATACATATTTTATTTAGTCTGATTAGATATTTTTATTTATTTATTGAAAAATAAATTAATCCTTCGTATTTTGTTTTTTATTCGAAGGAAAAATCAAAAACTCTTAAAAATCCGAAACACAGTGGCCTAATCTTAAAATGTAAGTCGTTTTAAAAACTAAGGCTCCGGCATCATAAAAGTAGACCTTTAAATTGGATAAATTCGAAAAACTTGAATAAGCCGAAACGCAGTGGCGTAATCTTAAAATGGAGGTCATTTTCAAAATCTACGACTCCGTAAACATAAGAATACACTCTTTTATGATAAAAATTCGAAACACTTAAAGAAATCGAAATGCGGTGGCCTAATCTTAAAATCGAGGTCGTTTTCAAATTCTACGGCTCCGGAAACATAAAAGTAGACCTTTATATTGGATAAATTCTAAAAACTTAAACAAGTCAAAACACAGTGGCGTAAACATAAAATGGATGTCATTTTCCAAAATTACTGATCGGGAAACATAAAAATACACCCTTATATCGAATAAGTAAAAAAAACTTAAATGATTCGAAACGCAGTCACGTCATCTTAAAATGGAGGTTATTTTCAAAACTAGGTACAGGACAGCATAATACTAGTCCCTAATAAATCCGAATAGGTACATTAAATCGATATCCGTAAGTGAAAATTCTACTTAGGAGAGCATAATAATAGACTTTCATATTGGAGGGGAGGGCGGGGATGGCCATTATTGAAAAAAATATATAAAATTTACAAAAAATTTAAACATTAATTTGAAATGAAAACGGTTGAATTTGAATTGGAAAATGTTTAATTTGAAATGGAAATGGTTGAATTTGACTTGGAAAAAGTTTAATTTGAAATGGAAAAGTTTGAATTTGACTTGGAAAAGGTTGAATTTGACTTGGAAATAATTGAATATGACATAAAAATATCACACTGAAAAAATCTAAAATGTTAAAATAAATGGATATGCAACCGCGTTATCAAAATATTTTTTGTATTTTTCAAAAACTATGCCTTCGAAAATATAGGCCTTCATTTCGAAAAAAATCGAAAATTGACAAAAATTCGAACGTTGAATTTGAAATGGAAAAGGTTGAATTTGACTTGGACAAGGTTGAATTTGAAATGGAAAATGTTTAATTTTACTTGGAAAAGGTTGAAATTGACTTGGGAATGCTATATATTCCATATCGCGTGTCCCTTGTAATTATTTCTTAAAAAATAAGCCAAAGTTTCCACAAAAAAAATTAAATATACTGCCTCAAAATGGCGTCCAAACATGGTGGACTGAAGACTTTGACTTGAGTTAGTTTTTTGGTCACTGAGAGTTAGCATTTAGCTTAATTTCGTCATAATAGGTCTTTTATTAAAGATGGATAGTCAGAGTATAATAAAACATAAAAAAATAATTGGCTTAGGCAATAAAATACAATAGTAAGGTCAATGTTTCTAAAATAAAAATTTTTATGTTGAAAATCAAGCGTCGTGTGGAAAACGCCCTGAAATAAAACATATAATATAAAATAAAATTTCCTTTATTTTGTCCTGTGGTAGGGCCATATCATAAACAATCAGGTAATTTAATAACAAATGCTTTATTCTCTCTGCACTGAGAATGATAGAAAGAACAAACGTAAATGTCCTTCTTGGTAACCGAATCTAATTGTTCGTATTTGGTCTCAAAATGAAGAAAAGCGCGAAATTGAGCCCAAAAGATAGAAAAATACATCAAGGGAAAGAAGTCTATGTAATCTGCACCTATTCCTAAAGACCCTCGGCCTCCTCTGATTTTAGTTAAAAATAAAAAAAAAAATTCATTATTGTGCATACAGCTAAATAAAATAACAATTGCTGGGAGTTACACCTGCTTAAGTCGCTCTTTTTTTTTTTTTTATTTGAAAATTAATACGTTCTGCCTCATTGGAGGGCATTAATATTAGGGCAACATTAAACATTCACACAATATATACATATAAATGATAACTAAAAGAAGAGATAGTAGAGATAAAAGAAAAAGAGTTGTTGAAAGAAAAATAAGAAATTAACATACATTGGTAAAAAAAAAAATAAAAAAAAAATAGAGAGAAGCTAAATGGAATTGAAATAAATAAAACACATTCACACCTATGTACAATATTTACATTCGCCCAGAGGATTCTGAGTTATGCTTTGTCCCCCAAATGTGGAAGTCAAGGCAGAACCCCAGGAGATCCCAGTGCTTCTCTCCCAGCCGCGTCACTGGTATTGAAATCCAGTGGAGACTGATGAAGGGCACTAGAGCAACAGACGCTCAGAACTTGAGTGGAGAATCTGGCCATTGCCAGTACTCCAATATATACATATTTACGATAGGTCGCCGGGTCACTGCCGTTTTAACCTCCGGGGAGGATTGTAGGGATGGCTGGAGCTAGATAGGCATTGTGCTACAGGATTTGGATGATGAGTGAGTTTCTGGTGAAATTTGTCTGGGATGAGGTCAATAACAAATGGGATATGAAGGTCATTATGGATGGAGAAGGGAGCATCGACTATTGTTCGGAGGACTTTAGACTGGAAGTATTATGTTAGAAGGTTTTGTTGACACCCACAGCTTTAGTCCGTAGGTCCAGATGGGTTTCAGGATTGTCTTGTAGATTAGTAGTTTGTTTTCGACTGAAAGTTGAGATTTTCTATTCATTAGCCTATATAGCTGTCCGAATCGTCTGTTTATTTATTGTCTTGTTAAGTCTGGTATGTGGGTTCCACGTTAGTCTTTTATCAAGAAGAAAGCCAAGATACCGGACTGTGTCTGAGAGAGGAAGTGGTATGGATTTGAAGTAGACTGGTGGACAGGACTTGTGGAAGCCAAAGTAGGACTATAGGAGATCCCAGTGCTTCCCTCCTAGCCCCGTCACTGGTATAGTAAGCCAGTGGAGACTGCTGGAGGGCACTAGAGCAACAGACGCTCAGGACATGAGTGAGGAATCTGGCCAGTGCCAGTACTCCAATATATACATTTTTACAAAAAGTCGCGAGGCCACTGCCGTTTTAACCTCTGAGGAGGATTGTAGGGATGACTGGAGGTAAATAGAGACTGTGCTACAGGATTAGGATGATGAGTGAGATTCTGGTGGAATTTGGAAAATTTGTCTGGGATTAGGTCAAGTACAAATGGGATATTAAGGTCATTGTGTAGGGTCTTATTGGTTACATAAAAGGGAGCATCGACTATTGTTCGAAGAACTTTAGACTGAAAGGATTGAATGCGTTTGATGTTAGAAAGTTTTGCTGTCCACGACAGTTCTATTCCATAGGTCCAAATAGGTTTCAGGATTGTCTTGTAGATTAATAGTTTGTTTTCGATTGAAAGTTGAGATTTTCTGTTCATTAGTCTATATAGCTGTCCGAATCGTCTGTCTGTTTAGTTTTCTTTTAATTCTGGCATGTGGGTTCCACGTTAGTCTTTTATCACGTAGAAAGCAAAGATACCGGACTGTGTCTGAGAGAGGAAGTGATATGGATTTGAAGTAGACTGGTGGACAGGACTTGCACCGAAGGGTAAAAATGATGTGTTTGGATTTGGATTCATTTACTTGGATGCGCCACTTATTACACCAATGTTCAATAAGAGAAAGGTGACTTTTTAGGTTTGAGGATGCTGTTTTAGGATCTGGATTGGAAGATAGGATGGCCGTGTCATCAGTTAATGTTGCCAGAAGGGTTTCAGGATGAGTAGGAATATCTGCGGTAAATAGAATGTAAAGGATAGGACCCAAGACGCTCCCTTGCCGAACTCCCGCCTGAATTAAATAACACTTGGAAAATTCAGTTCCACAGCGGGCATGAAAAGAGCGGTCAGAGAGATAGGATCGAAATACCAGATATAAGGACTGAGGTAGATAGGTTTTAAGCTTGAAGAGCAATCTGGTGTGCCATACGTGGTCGAAAGCTTGCTCATTGTCCAGGAATGCTCCTGAGCAATACTCTTTGCTTTCTAAGGCTGAAGATAAGTGGTTAATAATTCGGAGTTCTTGTTGAACTCTGGAATGCTGGAAACGAAATCTGAGGGAAGGTTTTGTGATTCTATTATGGGTAGGATTCTTTTTAATAGGATTTTTTCAAATATTTTTGAAAGGATTGGGAGTAGGCTGATTGGTCTATAGGATGATGTGTTATTGGAAGGTTTGGCTGGTTTCAGGAAAAGGACGATGGTGGAATGTTTCCATAAGAGAGGAAAATAGGTAGTTCTTAGGATGCAGTTGTATATGTATGTGAGGAATATGATCGCTTTGGGTGGTAGTTGATGAAGGATCTGTGGGGTTAGAAGGTCGTATCCAGGAGATTTGCTAGAAGATAATTTTTGTACATGATATTTAACCTCAGAAGGATGAACTGCTGTTGGTGATAGGGAAAATGGAATTGATGAGGGGAGTAATTTTTCAACTTTTGTAGTATGGATGGAATGCGATTCAGGATGAGGAGTAAATGTACGGGAGAGGTGTTTGGCGAATTTCTCAACTTTGTCTTCATCAGACGCCGGCCAGGAGCCATCGCCTCGACGGCGCTGATGAAAAAATATTTTGGGATTTTAGAATTTTTTTGGTGATATTCCAGAGAGAATTGTCGTGAGCGGAGAGGGAGGTAAGGTAAGAGTTAAAGGATTTGGATTTGAAGTTGGATAATTCTTGCTTGACTTAATAATTATAGGAACGACGATCTGTGGGATATCTGGTGCGTTGCTATAGCACTCTGGTACGGCATTTGGTTTGGATTAACTCGAGGATGTGTTGAGGTAACTTATTTTTCTTAGGAATTATTGTGGAATGATTAGGGGAGGAAGCAGTACAGACTGCTTGCTGAATGGTGGTGGTAAAAGAGTGTACGGCATTATCAAGGTCTTCTGGGGTTTTCAGGGTTATTCTGAGGTCAATTTGTTTAAAGGATTTGATGAAAGAGTTTCCAGTTGATTGGACCTCTGATAAAGGACGGTAGAGAGAGTTTAGGAATAGGAGCTTGTGATACTTGGCATATTAATGGACTGTGGTCTGAGGAATGTTCATCGAGGCGTGCAATGGAATAGTTGAGGGAAGCTAAACCACTGTTTAATCCGCATTTAACGTATCTTGGAATGTGGTTGCAGTATGTTTTGGTGTGGCCATATAATTGCTAGCAATTATGACACTGCACGATTTCTCTTTTAGTGTATGGTTTTTCAACCCTTACGCTAGCATAATATAATCTTCTAATTTCATATATTTTATCAACTCATGCTGAATGTTTTAAATCTATACGTCCTTGATTACATTGTTGACCTGTCGGACTTTGAAACCTAGAGCCGTCAGTTCTTCTTGAATCGCCTCGGCTCGAGTAGAGTGGTGCAAGTTCCGGATTACTACCCTTAGGGAACGCTCATGCCTCAATGGAAGGTGTGAAAATCTGCCTTTGTGTCGGTTAGGCATTTAATAATTTGACGGTATGAATCAGCTGTGGCTGGGGATATTTTAATATTATTAGTCCTGCTTAAACAGGATTAGCTACCAGGAGTTGTAATTTTATTTAAATGTGTGCATAATAACGGGAAATTTTTTAAATTTTTAACGAAAATTGGAGGGGGTCGAGGGTCTCTGGGGATGGGTGCAGATTCCTTCGCCTCTCTTTCATTTTGCAGTACTTCGTAAAGATTCAGGGTGAAAAAGGGAGACTCATCTATTGTGTCCTTAGATGAACCGGGCTGAGGTTGAGTTTCTTCTGCTACTTCAGGTGGAGTCGCAGGTGGCGTCGTTCTTTTCGATTGGCGACTTTTTTTTCGCAGAATCTCACTCATCATCCTAATCCTGTAGCACAGTCTCTATTTTCCTTCAGTCATCCCTACAATCCTCCTCAGAGGTTAAAACGGCAGTGGCCCCGAGACCTTTTGTAAAAATGTATATATTGGAGTACTGGCACTGGCCAGATTCTCCACTCAAGTTCTGAGCGTCTGTTGCTCTAGTGCCCTTCATCAGTCTCCACTGGCTTACTATACCAGTGATGGGGCTAGGAGGGAAGCACTGGTATCTCCTATAGTCCTGTTTTGGCTTCCACAATTGGGCAACAAAGCTTGATTCGGAGTTCCCTGGGCCAATGTAAATATTGTACATAGGTGTGAATGTGTTTTATTTATTTTGTTATTATTCGGCTAATCTGTTATTTTACATATCATGTATATTACTTTGTCTTTTTATTTATATATATTTTTTCCTTTGTTATGTACATAGAATAGAATAGAATAGAAAATTAAACTTTATTCTGGGACTAAGTCCCTTTAGAATAACAATGATGAGTTAATACAAAGTAAAGTACAAATCTGGCCAAAAACTAACTTATAAAAATTTTAATATTATATACATTATTTAAAAAGTATGTAACCAGTGAAAAATAAAAAATAAAATATATATACAAATGAACATAAAATCTTCTTAAAATTACTTAATTGTGATGAAAAAAAAAAAGAAGAGAAATTACATATTTATATATACATAACTACACAATTTATAAACAATAGGCTATCTAATAGAAAACTAACTTAATACAAAATGTAATAATATCTACAGTGGTTTATATAATAATATGCAGACACTAACATAAAATAAAATCTTAGGATAATTGTGGTGTAATGGAAAAAAAAAAAAGTAAAATAAATAAAAGGAACTATTTATACGTACATTCTCCTCATATTGGCACACATAAAGACAAAAATATAAAATATAAGCATATATACCCGAAAGAAAAAGCACAACCTGAGGAGAAGAGAAAAATACATAAATAGTAAAAATAATAGTCAAACTAGGTGACAAAGATCATTGCTGTTTTATGTTAAAACTTAAACAGTAGGCACCACTATGTTCAACACGTCAAGGTGTGAGTGCACCAGGAAGGTGTGCTGAAATATCATTGTTGTCCATATTTTCCAACATGCATTCTTTTGGTTTATGGACATTTATAGCCTTTCCAGTGCCCAAAGCACATACATTATTTGGTTTACGGGTAAATCAATACCTCGCCAGTGACCTTATCATACAGGTTTACGAGTAAATTAATACTTTGCCAGTGATCAAAGCATACATTCCTTGGTTTTCGGGTAAATGAATATCACGCCAGGGACCATAACACGCATTCATGAGCAACAATAATATTTCAGTTAAAATAATAATAAGTATCTACTTTACTTTATCTGAAAAAAATAATTATTTTTAAACAGTTTGTATAATTTTCATAGTTTAGATTAAAAATGGGGCTAGAAATTATAGTCATTGTCTTTCAACTAAAGTGTGGAAGGCTATATCTATTAATGAAAAAAAACTAAAAACTTAATTTTTTTAAAATATTTTTTTATCATTATTACTATTATTATTATTATTACGCAAAACTATTTACAACAAAAATATTAACTACAGGACTATTTCCATAAAAACTATTAACAATTTTACTATATTAATTGACCAATATTGGGAAAGGATTTTTGTTTAGAGAAACTTACATATTTTCAAACACTTCTACTAACCGTCCTGTACTAGTGATCATGAGCAAGTTTACGAAAATGATCGATATGATGGCGTTTGTCTTCGTATGGAGAAAGTGAAACTTTTTTCTGCTCGACCAAAAATATTTTATGCTCTTTCGACAATATCGCCCGAAATGAAGTTACAAATTCCCTTTTTCACAAGTAGGTAAGTCACATAATCATCAAAACTAATTTTTTCTCTACCACACATCTCTTTATCACTTTCCCTCTCTTCTTCTCCTCTCCCCGAATCCCCGCATACATTTTGGCGCGGAGGCCAACAAATTCAGATATAGGTTCACCGTTGGCTTCACCCTTAAACTTCCCCAACACCTTTTTATTTATATTTCTGTGGCAAGGGTGGGTATCAGGGTAATCTGATGTGTCTAGTTCATTCAACATAGTGGTCATGTCTCCGTAGAAGTCGACAGTCTTTATATCATAAATAAAACTGTACTTTGGGGGCGGGGTGGCCGACTGTGCTAAGGCGTGTGGACATCACCGCGAGTTGCCTGGCAACCGGATTACAGATTTGAGAAGATTTAAAAAGCACGAGTTCGCGTCCCGGTGCCGGAGGGAATTTTAAATTCCCCGCCCTCACCCCTCGCTCGGCCCGGGAAAATCCCGTATAGCCTAAAAGGCGAGGTAGGGAAGAACAGAAAAAAACAAACAAAAAAAAACAAAACAAAAAAATAATAAAAAATAAAACTGTACTGTGTACCGGCTATTTCAGTTTGTCAGTCCCGTACCTGTCTAACATGGTATTGTAATGGAAGTGGTACATCCGGACTTTCGACAGATCGAGAATGGCCATTCCTACATAAATCGGTTCGTTCATTTTGATCTGCTCATAGTCAAGATGTACAGCTACTAACGTTTCACTATATATCGTTCTGTCTTTAAAGGTAGGTTTTGCAATGAGTTTTTGTAATTTCTTGTCATCCGTAACTAGTTCTATTTTCATTCGTTTTCTTTCGGCATTATTCATCAGTTTATAAAAGTCTTTGTCAAAGTCGTTAGTCTCCTGTTGTCTCATTCGGGTGTTGAGGTCTATGTATGAACTAAGCTAGCGGGATTGTCTGAACCGTAGAGCTCGGTGTACGCGTACTCATCAAAGACCAAGACATATGGCTTGTTTCAAGTTGATGAAGTGTATAACATAGATTAAACTCAACATGAGGTTCGTTTTCCCACAAGTTGATGGTCCACACATTAGACTCCTTCGTGTTACATAATGGAGCTTGTTAGATAAAGATAAATAATTTTTTATTAGCCCCTTTCGGAGGGATTTTATTCTTGAGGAAAAGAGGGAAATCATTGTGTCTATCATTTAGCTCGTTAGGATACTCAATGGCGGCCTCAATAATGTATCCAAATGGGCCATCATCTATTATACTGTCCCAGTTTATATATCTTGAATCCATTCAATACCTCCATAAGGAAGAGGATTTGAAATTGCCCACCCACCCGTACACATTATTTATGATTATGAGGTTCATGATTTGTGTTTAAATATTTGTTATCAACTTTGCTATAACGATGACTACATTGACATATTTTATCATCTATACAAATATATCTATACAGTCATACAGTATATCTATACAAATATGCCTTCCCTGATCCCGCTCTCGACCATCAGTATCTGGACATAGTTTGTTAAAAGGTAGAGGTGTATCTCAGTATATGTCAACATAGCATCCCATGCCAGCCCAGGAACCATGAAGTACCGGGCAGGGTCCAACAAATATGCTCCTATACAAATATCTCTAAACCGCTTAGATTGTGAAGGAAGACCGGATGGAATCGATTATTTCGATAAAGGATGTTCACGATGATGATTACGATACTAGCCAGTGCTGTATCATGGTCTGCCACTTTTCTATTGGAGAAAAGGAAAGGTTAGGAACAAAGGTAACAATGCTGGGATTTTCGGAAGACTTCCAACTGAGATGGTGTCAGAGTGAGCATTGATCGATTCAAAGAATATACCTCGGTCACCTTTTCTGCCACTACCTTTATGGAAGAGATAAACTTCTCAGCAACGTCCTGATAGATATAAATAAAGCTGCATAGGAAACTTATTAGGCAGGCAGTGTCGAGGAATATCTTTTGTAACCTTGAAATAAAGCTCATAGGGTGGTAGCTCTGGTAGGAGATTGTAAGCGAACGAAGCGGGTTCTTATTGTTTATCCTCATCTGATTCTGTACCTTAGTAAAAGATACAGTTGGTGGACTCCCATCGTTATTACATTCTGGCAATACAATGCGAGTCGTTTTGTTTTCAACTGAGTATTCCACATGCTTCCTCATACGCTCAGCGATATCTCTCCCATCAAAATTAAAATGGGTGAAGCATCACTTGCAGACGTGTCTTCCACTATGGTGGCTGGAAATCTGAGAAGCTACTACATTTTTTTTTTTTGTATTCATTGATATTTACAACTGTATTATAAAAAAAAAATACAAATAGTAAATGTGCACACAGTAATAATAAAATCACATGAAAACGCTTGTTGAGAAACTACCTATTGGTAGCACTCTAATGATATATTTACATAAGTAGATCATGAGGTCATCTTCTATTCAGACGCTTCAGAGGGTTATCAAGGATCGAGGAGGAAGCAAGGTTTGAAATGAGAGGATTCGGATGGTTCTGGAGTTTGTTATAGAAGGATAGGTATCTGGGTTGGGCCAAATCGGAAACATATGGAACATTAATAATCCATAGTCTTTATGGATGATTTTATTTGTGACAAAGTAAGGAGCGTTGAGGATTTTACGAAGGATTTTGTATAGTAAGGATTGGATACGAGAGGAATTCGATGGTTTAGTGGAGCCCTGAAGCTCAATTCCGTAAGTCCAAATAGGCTTATTATTGTCATATATATGAGTCGTTTGTAATTGATTGAAAGCTTAGAGCGTTTGTCTGGTAAGTGTTGGAGTAGTCGGAAAGGTCGAGCAGTTTCTTGTCGTTTCGGTCTTGTATGAGGATTCCATGTGAATCGTTTGTCCAGGTGGAGTCCTAGGCAACGGATTTGTTCAGCTTGGATAAGTGGGGAATTATTAAAGGATACTGTGGGACAGGAGGTCATGGGTTTGCGACGCAGGGTAAAGGTAATTTGATGGGATTTATTGGAATTGATTTTAATTCTCCAATTTTTACACCATTCTTCAAGGTTTGTGATATGTAATTGGAGAGTTTAAGATGCGGTTGATGGATCATTATTAACAGATAGGATACATGTGTCATCAACATATGTGGTGATGAAAGTGTCAGGATGGGTTGGGATGTAAGCTGTATAAACTATGTAAAGGATAGGATCTAGGATACTACCTTAAGGAACACCAGCAGACTGGGAAAAAGGGATGAGTAAGAGTTTTTGTGATTTACTTTAAAGCATCTATCAGTAAGGTAGGAGCGGATGGTGAGGAAGTATGTGTGTGGAAGGATTTTACTGATTTTGTACATTAGTCCAGATAAAAACGCCTGTTCAACGTCGAGAAAGACTCCCGTGCAGTACAATCCGCGCTCCAATACAGATGAGACTACTTCCACCACACGATGACATTGCTGGATAGTGGAATGAGATGTGCGGAATCCAAATTGGTGGTCTGGAATTATTTGATTAGAATCTAGGATGGGATATAGGCGTTTTAAGATAAGTTTTTCCAAGATTTTTCCCATGATGGGTAAAAGTGAGATAGGACGGTAAGATGGGTATTCTGGAGGGTTTTTTGGGTTTATATATCATTTTAATAATTGATAGTTTCCAAGTGTTAGGAAATTATGTGGATCGGATTACGTATATATTTCCTATAATTGTATTTTCAAGTTTAGAACATATCAGAAAAGAAAATAATTTATCAATTTCATTCGTATTGTCCTGTAAAATGAAGTGCAGATCGTTTGTCAAGTCACAAGATAGTCTAAATGTTTCATAAGGTCTGCATTCTGTTAAAATGTGTTTTACTGTCAGAGGAGTCCCACAATTTTGGCATGCTAAGAATCACGGGCCATCAGGTATCCATGAGTAAGGCGTGTATGACCTACACGCGCGCAAGAATTACTTCCTCTCTGCGGTTATTCCTATTTGACGATGCCCAAGAGGAAACGTCGCCCTTTACCTCACTCAATTTATTTTCGGTTACATACGACCACATCTGTTCCCATTTTGTCTTAATTTTCTGTTTGATGACGGTTATAAAATCCTCTACAGGTACTCCCCGATAAGGTATAAGGTATTCCATCAGTAATGGCTTTTTTTGGCAGCTCGATCAGCCTATTCTGCAATGCCAAGGACCCAGAAAAAAATACTGATGTATTATTTATATTTATATTTCGTTCCTATCTTAATCTCCGTGTTTGTTTATAGTTTACAATATCATTGCGTAGTGAAGGGTGTTTTCTTTAATTTGTTTTATTTAATAATTTTTTTTCTTCTTTTGTCGCAATTGTTTTCTCATAAAATTAATTTAATGCCGCTTCCTAATTGTATGTATCTATTTATTCTTATTTTATATCTCTTATGCTGGGATAATGTAATATCGTAATCCCGTTGCTCAATCTGTGTCATTAATATATCTTTTCAAGGTATATATTTTGTATGCTTAAGCTGTTTATGTTTTAACATAAAAAGTCAATAATTTGTATTTAAGTACTTATGATATTTTTTCTTTTCTAGAGGTTTTGATTTTTCTTTCTATACATGTAATTTTTTTTTTTTCAAATACAATTATAAGTATAGTTGAGAAGGTTTTTTTTTATTTTTAGTAATTTATTACAAATGTGTTTATGTTGTTGTATGTATTCTTTGATTCTTTATTAAGTTAGTTTTTGGCCTGATATGTATTTTTTCTTTTGTAACTGTTCATAATTGTTATTCTAAGGGGACATCGTCCCTGAATAAAGTTTATTTTCCATTCTATTCTACATTCCGTGCTCCAATGCTATGGAGACTACGTCTAACACACGATGACATGGCAGTATAGTGGAATGGGAAGTAATTTTTGAGTTTTAAATTTTCTGATTACTGTTTTTAGGTTGTTAGTCAATCCGGTATAAGTTTTATCTGAAGGGTATCTAATCCTGTGCTAATTCGATCTTGTCCTGCGTTTTTCTCTTAATAAGAATCTAATATGTTGTGGCAAGTGTCATCATTTGTACTGGTTGTTATTGATGTGGTAAGTTTTACTATGCCTTTTTATCAATAACTTGATTTGTGTTAAGCGGAATTTTTAAGTCCAGATTATTTTCCAGATTATCGCAAAATATGTCTGCTGTCTACTCGTCCTGTAATAAATTTAGGAGATGAGGATTTAGGAGCAAAGTTTGAGTAAGTGACATTTGAAATGGAAATAGTAACATATGAAATCGAAAAGGTTCAATAGACTTGGAAATGATATATTTTTTTTATTTTAAAGAAAAACAAATTACATACAATTTAATATTAAGAAAAAACTTAACATAGGAATAACCTATGGTTAAAAAAAAATAAAAAAAGATAAACAACTATTGAAGTTAATGTCAAAACTCTGCGGGTATTGAACCAATGCTTGGTTTCTAAATTTTTTTTTTTGTAACTTTTTAATGAGTAGGATATTATCATACTTTTACGTTCGGTTATAGTTGCTTCTATTGTTAGTGAATGTATTGGGATTTTTGAAGAAAAAAAACAAACTTTACTGAGCAGACTAGTGAGAGTTTAGGTTTAGAGAGAGTTTTTTTATTGACATAGATTTTTTTGAAATTGGGGGATTAGTTTTTTGTAACGACGTTTTGTCCACTTGGGATTAGTAATCTATATTTGTAAGGCATCAGCTTCCGTTTGGAAATTTTGGTAACACTACTGCTACTGCTGCTGCTGCTGCTGCTTCTGCTGCTGCTGCTGCTGCTACTGACACTACCACTTCTACTATTACTAATACTACTACCACTATCACTACTGCTAGCAATTTGTAATGCCTTTTGGGGTATTGCACTGTGTAGATTACTAGTTTGTTGCAGTGATTGGGATTGTTTTGAAATTTGGGGATTACTGCGTTGTAAAGACATAGTATGTATTGCATTTTCGAGATTAGTAGCTTGCCATAATTGGGATTTTTTTGAAATTTGGAGATTAGTAGGATTTAAAGACATAGTATGAAGTGCATTTTTGAGGTTTGAAGTTTGCCATAATTGGGATTGTTTTGAAATTTGGGTATTAGTAGGATGTAAAGGCATGGTAGGAATTGTTTTTTCGATATTAGTAGTTTGCTGTGCTTGAGATTGTTCTGAAATTTGATGAATAGCAGGATGTAAAGACATGGTGGGTATTTTATTTTTGAAATTCGAAGTGTGTAATGATATGGAGTCCGTTGCATATACGGGATTAGTACTTTTTATTGTTTGTGTGTGTTTTGAAATTATGTCACTTGAAGTTTGTAACGTATTGGAGGGCATCCTGCGATCGAGATTATTAGTTTCCCATGATGATAATGAGGGTATTTTCGTATTTTGGTGAATAGTAGTTTGTATCGACATGGAGGGTATAGTATTTTCGAGATCAGTGTTTTTTAATGACATAGAGTGTTTTGAAAATTCGGTATTAGTACTTTGTAATGGCATGGAGGGTATTGTATTTTTTTGATAAGTAGCGTGTGATGACATGGAGTGCGCTGCATATTCGGGATTAGTACTTTTTATTGTTTGGATGTGTTTTGAAATTATGTTACTTGGAGTATGTAATGGCATGTGCGGTACCATGTTCTCAATATTAGTAGTTTCCCATGGTATTGAGGGTATTGTATATTTGGAATTAGTACTTTGTGTTGATAAGATGTGTTTCGAAATTTCGGTACCAGCAGTTTTTAGTTGCGGAGGTGGTATCATATTTTCGAGATTAATGGTTTGCCGTACAGGTATTGCGTTTTCATGATAAGTAATTTGTGATGACATGGAGGGCATTGTATTTTCAGTATTAGTAGTTTCTAATACCACGGAGGGCATTGCATTTTCGTGGTTACTAGTGGCTAATGACAAGGAGGACATTGAATTTTCAGTATTAGTATTAGTAGTTTCTAATGCCATGGAGGGAATTGTATTTTCGTGATTATTAGTTTGCCATTCTTTGGAAATTTGGAGATGATTATTCATGGAGGGTATTGTATTTTCGTGATTATTAGTTTGCCATTCTTTGGAAATTTGGAGATGATTATTCATGGAGGGTATTGTATTTTCGTGATTATTAGTTTGCCATTCTTTGGAAATTTGGAGATGATTATTCATGGAGGGTATTGTATTTTCGTGATTATTAGTTTGCCATTCTTTGGAAATTTGGAGATTAGTATTCATGGAGGGTATTGTATGTTCGTGATCAGTAGTGGCTAATGACAAGGAGGACATTGCATTTTCAGTATTAGTAGTTTCTAATGCCACCGAGGGTATTGTATTTTCGTGATTAGTAGTTTGCCAGTCAGTCAGTAGTTTGGATTCTTTGGAAATTTGGGGATAAGTAATATGTAAATTCATGGAGGGTATTGTATTTTTGTGATCAGTAGTTTGTAATGACATGGAGGACATTGCATTTTCGGTATTAGTACTTTGAAATGCCATGGAGGGTATTGTATTTTGTTGATCACTTGTTTGCCATGTCATATAGTGTTTTGAAATTTGGGGGTTAGTAGTTTGCATCGACATGAAAGGTCCTGTATTTTTGAGTTTTTTGGATTGGTATGATGACATAGAGGACCTGGAGGACTTGGAGGACATTGAGAGTTTGTGATTATTAATTTGGTGTAACATGCGGGGTTTGGAAATTGTAGGATAATGTCTAAATGATAAGGATGGTCTTGCAATTTCAGGATTAGGAGTTTCTAATAACATGATGGGAATTGTATTTTTGTTATTAGTTGCTCGCCGTGTCCTGTACTGTTTTGGCATTTCAAGATTAGTAGTTTGTAATGACACTGAGGGTATCGGCATTTTCTGATAAAGCTGCCTAAATGATAAAAATGGTATGACCCCCCTTCTTTTAATAATATCTCCTTCGTTGCTGCTTGAGCTAGTATATAACTTAAGGAAGTTGGCCGAAGGATTTTCTGGTTTTGAGATTGTCGAAGGACTCTTAGGCATAACACCTTTAATTTTGTTATATTCTAATTCATGATCTAGTGACATAGTGCCGGCTGATATTCCTTTATTCTGGGAAACCACGGACATAGAATTAAGCAATACGGATAGGTCTGGCATATTATTACTACTTTCAAACTTATCATCTGTTTTAACAGAACGTTCAGTTTCATGTGTTTGATATACAAGATTGAGTGGCGTAGAATTGTCTGTTATATGTACTTCATTCTTAGGAAATTCGCTCTTCGAATCGACTGATATGGAAGCGCGCGGTATATATATATCTCCCTTATCGTTAAATTCGTGCTTATCAGCAGTTACGATAGAGTCTTCTGATTCACGGATTCGACATTTAGGATTGACGGGTTTAGAATAAACTTCATTATTGGGGACTTGGCATTCCAAACCAAGTGATATCATAGCGGCTGATGCATGAAATTCATCAACAGGAACTGCGAGCTTAAAATTATTTGGTGTATAAACTTCTGGTTTATGATCTTTATTATCCTTACTTTCTTTTTCTTCGTTATCGATTCTCAAAAATAATGCAAAATTAGGGCCTTTACGTTTAGAACTTATTGCAATAGAATCATCTGGTTTATTACCCTCAATTTCAGGAACTTCATTCTTAAAGCCATATGTCATATAATTATTAGCTAGACGATCTTCATTTTCAGGAACTTGGTACTTATAATCGACTAATATAGAACCGTTCGTTTTACGAGTTGTACTATCGTTACTTTCTTGCTTTTGCCCGATTTTTATAGAACCTCCCGATGCAGGTGTTTGATGCTTAGCGTTGATTGGAAAAGGATCTTCTTGTGTAAACTTGCCAAGTCCTCGAACATCCTTCTGTTCCTGGAAAATAACAGGATGTTGTTTACTTAGGTGAGAGTATCATGTTATATTTGTTATGATGATATAATTACATATTTCTTAAACAATATTATTTATTTTATGTCGAGTATTAAAACAAGATAAAAGGGAGATGACAACTCACAGCCGTCGATAGTTCCTCCAAATTTCGGCTCTGTCCTTCCGCACTGATCATGTTTGCTTTACCGCCAACATCATATGTTCCTACCGAAAAACATTAAATATAAGTAGCGGTTAATAATTATGTTAATAATTAATTGATTAATTTATACATATTATTTTTGAATAAAAGTACATTCGTTTTAAGGATAATGCCTTAAAGATTTGTTAGTCGTGGTGTTAGTGAACGATAAACTTAAATGCATAGCCAAATAAATAACCAAGATTTTTTACTTCAGTTTTGAGCACTTTTTTATTTTTATTTACTTTGTCAAAGTATACTTCACACAAATTAATTAAAAATTAATTTGAGGCTCGTTTGGACTTAATGATTCGATTTCGCCTGTCATATTTAATTTGTCATTAAGACATGCCATTAGATACGTGATACATATCGAAAAGGTTTTAAATCTGTGTGGAACAATATCCGTGGTTAGGTATGTTGATGATATGGTATTGTTAAAGAGACACGAAAACAGTAAAACTAAATACAACAACCTTCATGAAATACATACGGATAAGACAAAATATATAGTCAGCTGCAAAAACAACGAAAATTTTGGTGATTTCGATATAGAAGGGATATGTTTGAACAAGTAGAGAATTTTAGGTACCTAGGGACTATCCTAACTAGAAGAAACGAAATTTAATAGGAGAATAAGGTTAGGTTGAAGGCGGCTCGGCTATCCTTCCTACGATTCTTTATGGATGCGAAACGTGGCCGCTTACATTTAGCGATGAGCAACGTCTTAAGGTTTTTTAAAATAAAGTCGGACCGAAGAAGAAATGAGTGATCTGGAGAATTTAGGCGGCTATACAACACTGAATTCCGAACTTTACCCGGTTAATATAATTGAGATGATTGAGTTAAGGCGAACAAAATGGGCATATGAAATCGTTGGGCTTAATGATAAAAGAATTATTCAAAAATTAATATGCGGTGTGTCGAGTAGCAAGCGTCCGAGTTGTAGGTCGAACGAAAGTGGGAAGTTTGAGTTAGGGCTGATCTGGCGAGTTGGATTTAGCCGGATGGATGGAAGAATTTATACATCGATTGGTGGCATCGGCATCGAATCTTGGGATTCGACTTATTATCGTTATATTAAGTTAAGGATTAATGAGAACGAAGTCTATATCGGTAAAACATTCATTTAACTTACATTTTAATTTTCCTTAATGAACCTTAGTAAATAGGAAAAGTGTGTAAAATCTTTGGGATAAGATGTCCTAGGTATTCGGCACCTAGAGCGAGAGTTTACCGGACGCTCCTCTTCCATACTCTATCCCAAATTTGCTAATAACCTTATAGATGCTAATGTTTAAATAGATAAAGAGAGATGAATAGATATAATAAAAATAGCGGCTTAGTGATATCGAAAGTTCGATGCGTATACTATGCTTAAATTCTTTCATAAGGTACACTAGTCGCAGTCCATACCTAATCCAAGATGAGTTTTAACGCGATCCCACCTTTGCTTCGGCATACGTCTCGATTGCTTTCTATTTCACCCAGCGCTTATTAACCTTATAGGGATTGGTGGATTGGATAGCCTATCATCTATCATCATCTCAATTATATTTATCGGGCATAAATCTCGCAATTCGGCGTTATGTTGCGTTGTGAATTCTTTATTTTAAAAATAAAATAAAAAACATCTTAATTTAAATAGGACAGATTAAAGGAAAACCTAATTTTAAACCCAAATGAAAATAAAATTGTAAGGGATGTTGATATTTTATAATTTTTGTAGATTTAACAATCAGCTATTAACATTTATTATACAAGTAGTAGCGGGGCCAGGTCTAGGGTAGGGCAAAGGAGGTAGTTTCTCTGGGCGGCAGAATTAAGGAGGCACCAAATTCGACAATTTTTTTAGCCTAAGTAAAAATATTTTGCTTCCTCACTACCGAAGTTAGGGAAGTTTTGTATTCGTGCGAGAGGTTAAACAAAGTTTTGTGCTTAGATTCAAAAACTTCCATTTGCGTTTTATGTTTCAGACATCAAGGATCAAATTTGGTTCGGTGTCTGTCTATCCGTAGTCAAATTTTTTCTCACTTTTAAGGCTATACGAGGTTTTCCCTAGCCGGGCTAGGGGGTGAGGACGGGGATCTAAAAGACTTCCTCGGCACCGGGACGTGAACTGCTGACTATTTTTTATCAATGTCTTATATATCAGGTTGCCGGGCAATGGCGGTGCAGTGCACCCACGGCCCCCCCACAAGGTGCCCATTCGGCCACCCCGCCCATTTCCCGTAGTCAAATCGATGTAACGGGCATATCACCTACTACCGTTTATCAGTTTTCATTAAATTTTCAGAAATTGTGCAGGTTGGTGCCGAAATTCTCCCCCTTGAATTCTATCAAATTCCATCCAGCACTTCCGCTTACACAAGTGCAAACGTATCTTTATAGATATGTCAATATTTCAGAAACGGCTCACGGCAAACGGCTCGTTCGATTTAGGTAGAAGTTGGAAAAAAAGTAAGTGTTGGTAAAAAAATAATGCTTATCAATTTGATTGAATTTTGTTTACTATTTTCTCCTATATATGCACGATCATGTTTTCCTTGACTCGTCTTTATCACAAAAACGTTCGCTTTGGCCCAGATTTGGAGCGATGTTAGAAATAGGTGAAGAGATAATCAAGTGTGAACTAGTTCGATCAAATTCTATTCACTACTTTCAAAAAAATACTTCCGCTATCATCTCAAAAATGTACTATTGGCACGCCTATAGTTTGAATACCGCTTCTTCGATTTGACCCAAACCTTGAGGAAATTTGGAGAATAATACAGAAATTGCCAAGCATAGATTTCGTTGAACTCCATTTGATAATTAAAATTAATAACTGTTAACAATATAATGGCTGTGACATGTGGAAAGTATTGGTCATATGGAATAGGGATTAGTATGTAAAATATTTTTATGAGGTTATAAAATTTTAGGCTTTATTCACAAAGTTAATTTATACTGCATTGTATGGTTGATTCTAAACGTTAAGGAGCGGGCTAACGCCTGTGCTGGCTCGGCAACCTGACCCAAGTTATAAATGAAAAAATACTTCGAGTTCGCGCCCACCGGAAGGTCTTTTAACTCTGCTATTAACCCGCCATAATCCATTTCATAATAAACTTCATAACCATCCGAATCCTCTCGTTTTTAATCTTGCTTCCTCTTCGATTTCTGATAACCCGGCGAGGTGTCTGAAAAGGAGATGGCCGCGTGATCTCCTTATGTAGACATATTATTAGAGTGCTACCTGTGGCTAGTTTCTCTACAAGCGTTTTCAAGTGATTATATTCTTGTGTACACATTTACTTGATGTGTTTATATTGTAATACAGTTGTAAATATCTTGAATAAATAGTTTTAAAAAAAAAGTTCATGAATATCTCGAAACATATAAAATATATAAATAAGAACTTAATTAAGGAAATTTTTATACGACAATGTTTCGTCGGTGACTTCTCCTTTTCAAGATATATGAGAAAATGTGGAAAAATTAATCTTTGAAAGTGACGCTCCCCACCATGAAGCGTAATGGGTGGGTGGGGATGGGGACTTTTAGTATATTTACCTCCTAAGTGTCCCCAACGAATTCCCAAAGTCAATTGCTTGTCCATCCTCCATGCACTCTGCAAGCCCTTATTCGCCATTCTTTGACTGGACTAGTTAGTGGAAGAAGTCTTATGTAAAAAATTTCCATTTTTATTTTATTTGTGCTAAAGGTGACATTTTGTAGTCTGCAACTGATATAGGTAGTCTGCTACTATGGAAATAGACGAGAACAATAAAACGTAAAATCATAAAGAAATAATTATTTTTTATACTCTCCTGTGAAACACCCAATTTTTACATACGACCTATTGTAATAGCAATGGGAATATACGTGTTCAGTATGTGCTCTGTTCAATATTTTTTGTAATCACGAATTATCAAATATGTAAACTGCATATGTGGAACTCTTCCACATTTTAGTATTCACTGATGAACGAAATTCGTGGATATCAAACCCTTCCTCCACAGTGGCGAAGGGCCGGCTGACGAAAATAAAGCCGGGGAGTTCGCCAGCCACCTCTTTACTATATGTTTCCTGCCTCCTAAATCAGTTCATCCTTCCGAAGTCAAATTTCATTTACAAAAACTAATCCTTCGTGAATCTCCTGGATATGACCTCTTTACCCTCCAGAACCTTCAAAAGCTTCCATCCAGAGCAGTCATATTGCTCACATATATCTAAAATTGCATCCTACGAACCACCCGCATTCCTAGGATATGGAAACATTTCACTGCCATCCTTTTCCCAAATCTCCCAACAGTTTGACATCCTAAAGACCAATTAGCCTAATCTCAATTCATTCCAAAATCTTTGAAATGATTCTTTTGAAACGAATCCTTATTATAGAATCCCAAAATCTCCCATTTCATCAGTTTGGTTTCCGCTCTCAACATTTTATTGTTCAACAAGGACTCCGAGTTGTTGATCATATTTCATTAGGCCTAGAAAACAAGAAATACTGTTCGGGTGCATTTCTGAACATAGTACAGACATTTGACCGGAAATGGCACGTTGGATTGCTCTTCAGGCTTAAAATCCTTTACTTCAGTCCTTCAATCCTAGTCCGCCGATCGAGCTTTCTAACTTTTTTCTAACCGCTCCTTTCAAGTTCGCTGTGAAAGAATGATCTTTTCCAATATCTATCCCGTTAAAGCTGGTGTTATGGTAAATAACATCCTCAAATCTGCAAAGGCGCCTTTCCTTGATTAAGCACTGGTGTAATAAATGGCGCTTTAAAGTAAATGAATCCAAATGCCAAAATATTGCTTTTACACTCCGACGCAATACCTGTCCACCAATACATTTTAATTCCACCCACCTTCCTTTCTCGGACACAGTCCGATATCTTGGGTTTCTTTTATACCGAAGACTAACATGGAACCCACATAATAGACAAAAACTCAACCGACGATACGGCCAGTTATACAGATTACTAAACAGAAAATCTAAACTTTCTATTGAAAACAAATTACTTATCTACAAGACAATCCTGAAACCAATATGGACATACGGACTTCAACTATGGGGAACAGCAAAAGTTTCTCACATCAAACGCATTCAATCCTTTAAATCTGAAGTCCTTCGAACAATAGTTGATGCTCCATTCTATGTAACCAAGATAACCCTACACTATGATCTTGATATCCCATTTGTTCTAGACCTTATCTCAGAAACATTTTAAAAATTCAACCCTTTGGCAAAGAACCAGACATTCTGATGACCGTAAATCGTATAATTATTATTCAAAATAGGTAAAAAAGAAACTTTAGAACCCAATCCAACAATTCCTACCTCTCCTCATTATCCGCTAGTGATAGCTCCCTCTGGAATGTAACAAAAAAAAATCCTTAAATTCCAGTCCATTTTCCACCCCCTCCGCCGTGATGATGGTTCCTGGGCTTCGTCAGATGCGAATAGAGCTGAAGGGTTTGCTAAACATCTATCCCACACATTCACTCCTCATCCCGAACTCCATCCCGCCCACACTGCTGAAGTTACAGAATTCCTCTCTTCACCAATGCCTCTCTCTCTACCTCCAAAACCTGTTAACCCTTCTGAGGTCAACTTCCTTATAAACAAATTAAAACACCGAAAATCCCCTGAATATGATCTCCTCACTTCACAAATCCTCAAACAACTTCCCAAAAAGCAATCATATTCCTTACCTATCTATACAACTGCATCCTTCGTACATCCAACTTTCCTTTGGTGTGGAAACACTCCGTAATCATCCTGTTTCTAAAACCAGATAAATCTGTTAATAACACATCATCCTATAGACCGATATGTTTACTCCCGATCCTCTCAAAAATCTTTGAGAAACTCCTTCTCAAACGTATCCTACTCATAATCGAATCTCACAACATCCCTTCTCATCAGTTTGGATTCCGCTCAAGACATTCCACTGTCCAACAAGGCCTTCTTATTGTGGACCACATATCCTCTGCACTTGAAAACAAGCATTATTTCACTGATGCCTTTCTGGACGTAGCGTAATCTTTCGACCGGGTGTGGCACGATGGCTTGCTTTTCAAACTCAAAACCCATTTACCCCAATCCTAATACCTAGTCCTCAAATCTTACCTCTCAAATCGTTCCTTTCAAGTCCGTTGTGGCACCGAATTCTCCACTTACTATCCAGTTGAGGCTGGTGTTCCACAAGGCAGTGTCTTGGGCCCAGTTCTCTACATTCTCTTCACTTCCGATATCCCTTCAAATCCCGATACCTTCCTAGCTATATTTGCTGATGATACTGCCATTCTATTCTCCCACTCAGATCCTCAAATAGCATCTCTAAACCTACAATCTCACCTCTCCTTGATTGAGCAGTGGTGCAACAACTGGCGCATCAAAATCAATGAATCAAAATGTAAACATATCACTTTTACCCTGCGACGCAGATCCTGTCCGCCAATCCTTTTTGATTCAATTCCACTGCCCTATTCAGATACAGTCCGTTACCTTGGCTTCCTTCTAGACAAAAGACTAACTTGGAACCCACATACCAGACTTAAAAGGCATGAACTTAACCGACGATATGGCCAGCTATATAGATTACTAAGTACGACATCTCATCTTTCGATTGAAAATAAACTTTTAATCTACAAGACCATACTGAAACCTATCTGGACCTACGGACTTGAACTGTGGGGAACTGCTAATCATTCAAATATCAAACGCATCCAATCCTTCCAATCCAAATTACTTAGAACAATAGTCAGTGCCCCATATTATGTCACAAATAAGACCCTACACCATGACCTTAACATCCCATTAGTCCTCGACATCATCCCATCCAGATTCTCAAACTTTCACCAGAACCTTATCCATCATCCAAATCCTCTAGCTCAATCCCTATCCAGCTCCCTTCATCCCTACAATCCTCCTCGAAGGTTAAAACGACAGTGGCCCAGAGATCTCTTGTAAATATCTGGAGTCCTGGCAATGGCCAACTTCTCCACTCATGTCCTGAGCGTCTGTGGCTCTAGTGCTCTCTTTCAGTCTTCACTGGCTTCTAATACTAGTGATGCGGCTGGAAAAGTGGCACTGGGATCTCCTGGAGTCTTGCTTTTCCTTCCACATGTGGGGGAAAAGCCTGGCTCGGAGATTCCTGGGCGAATGTATATATTGTATATAGGTATGATTGTGTTTAGAAGTTTCTATTTTATGTTATTTGTTTACTTTTTTTTATTTTTTTATTTACTTTCTTCATCAGTATTATTTATTTACTTTTTATATTTATATTTATTTCTCTATTATTTGTATTTATTGTGTGAATTGGAACTTTTTGCCCTAATACTTATAACCCTCCAGCAGTGGCTGATTGTATTATTATTCAATAAAAAAAAAAAAAATCAACCAGAACCTTATCCGTCATCCAAATCCCCTTGCACAATCCCTATCCAACAGGACCCTTCTCTACAATCCTCCTCGAAGGTTGAAGCGGCAGTGGCCCAGGACCTTTTGTGAATAGGTATATATTGGAGATATAAACGGATCATTACTTTATGATTAGTTAAGCATTATTACTTTAGTTTGTAAAAATGTTATTATTTGTAAAAAAAAAAATGAATTAGGTTTTAAGGTAATTTTCGTTTCCTTGGACAATTAGAATTATCTTGAAAATAACAATTGATTCCTCCATCTTATAATGGGTTACGTTATTTTATTTGCTTATTATTTTGTCATTTGATCACTGACTCCATTTATCCTCCGAATTATTCGTATGGACCAACTAGTATTGTATATTTCATATGTAGGTAAGATAAAGTGAAACGGCTTGCCCTTCACGTTGACATAGTTCTATAACGATCTTATTGATTTTTGAAATTTTAAACAAATCATTGACTTTGAACTACAGGAAATTATTTATCAAACAGATGATTTGTTAAGGAAGTCTTGCATTCGTTTTTTAATTTTTACTTTCACTTACGTATATTTTTAATTTATAGTAAGGGTAAGTATTACAATCATGAAAATTTTTGAATCTGGATTTTCAACGGAGTACACCTTTTTTAGTGAGTCCAAATAACGAAGTCCCGAAAAATGGTCTGTGTTTGTGTGTGTGTGTGTGTGTGTGTGTGTGTGTGTGTGTGTGTATGTGTGTATGTATGTTAGCAATCTAGCTCAAAAATGAAAAGTAGTACGAAACTGATATTACGTATTTAAGATAGGTATATGCCTTAGATGTGACAGCAACTTTTACTTTAAAATCGGCTAACCGGAAGTGCCACATTTTATCAACGCTGAAACACATTTTTACAATTTTCTCAAAAATAGCTTTAACGATTTTTATTAAACTCGGTGTATCATTGTATAATTATGTGGTTTTTAATATCATTTACGTCACATTACGGGGCTTGAATGCCCAATGTTCATATTCATCTTCCTCTAAAGTACCTTTAATATGACTTCTTTTAAATAATTAACTAGCTGCCATTATTAAGATTTACAAAAAAATGCTAAATATAAGTTTTGAAAGAATTTGATAATTGAATACAGGAGAAGAAAATAAAAATGCTTATCCAGGTCGAAAATGAATCTCCGGAAATACTAGTCAGAAGGTCCATGTATAATATAGGTATAATACATCGCTGGAAAGTGGAGAATTCTAGAAAACAAGAATATCTAATATAGAAAGTTGTAGAAGGTAACGGAAAGTTAAAAAAAAATTGTAAATAATAATTTTTGAAAACTAATAATATTTAACGTAAATCACATGTTTTCAAGGAAATTAAGTTAACTAACTAAATGTAAACTTTTACAATATTTTCAAGTTTGAAAAAATATTTAAAAGCCACTTAATCATGGCAATGACATTATTTAAAAACTATTACAATGTACTTGTGTGAAAGAAGAAGTAAAATATAAAATCATTTCATGGATGTATAAAGCATATGGTTATAACCTTAAATACAGTAATTGTAATTTAATTCTAATAGTTAATAGTTCTACATCTGATATTATATTTAAACAATTAGGTATCAACGTCTGTTTATTCAGAAATATTGCCATGTAACTTTTTAGAAAATTAAATTACTGAATAATTTGATGAATCTTCCCTTTGTGATATTCCAACAGTATTCATTACTAATTAATTGTGTACAGAAGAAGTGAAATATAAAAATATTTCGTAGATACGTTTATAACTTTAAATATATTTATTGTGGTTTAACAACTATTTGTTAGCTGTAATTTTTTATCTTTAGCTCGGTTAAAAATGCAATTCAAAAATTTTACTGTAAGTGAAAGCTGTGTGTTAGACGCACCAGATTTTTTTTTAAACGTTTATACTATTTGGAGTATGGGAGAATAAGGCTATCCGAAATCTTTTTTTTCATAAATAATATTGTCTATATTTTAAGGCGAGGCAACTTACCAGTACTGCTGCTGAAAACTGTCAGGAGACAAATTTGGAGAAGGATTTCTCTCATATCCAAATAAATATTTTTATCGTTTACTTTTAAATTCCTCCTTAATACAATGTTCCTTTTCTCTTCTAACAATAAGTTGGAAAATACTATTTGTAATCAAAACATTTGAAATAAATTCTACGTCCTTTTCAAATAGTCAAATAAGGTTTATAATTCTAACCAATCTAGAGAATGCATTTAGATACGAATTGAGAATAACCTGATTTTATTTCTTCTGAGAGAAAAGGTAATTAAATTGACGATCAGCATAATAACTTTTAACGACTATGGTTATTCCCATAAATTTCATTTTATTATTCAAACAGAGCATGCTTCAATCAAAATGCAATAGATTTTTAACACAAGTATTCTAATAAAAAAAAATAGAAAGGAATGTGTTTTAAAATTCATATTGCAAGTGCTTGTACAAAATCGACCAGTTTTTACCCTTCTAAGCGAAACGAAATGTGGTTTATGTATTTAGGTCGTCCGCTATAAGCTATGTAACGATTTTTTGATCGAGCAGTTGCATCGATTTTTAAGTTTTATGGTTCGACTTATTACGCGAGTTCTCCTGGATGTTTTCAAATAATTTGAGCTAAAAATACTGAACAGTGATTAAATAAAATGTACTTAATCAATTTGCAAAAAGCTTTGTAACGCCGTGTCGATTGAACGGAATATCAATTTTTAAGTTTGATTGCTCAAATTAATCGGCGCGATCCCTAAAGTGTTTTATAACAATATGGACTGATAATATAAAACAGGGGTTAAATAAAACGTATTTCAACGATTTGCTAAAAGATGTATAACGATTTTTTGAGCAAACGCCTTGAAATATTTTAAGTTAGATACATTATATTATTCGCTGTGGTTTCTTGAGTGTTTAGAAAGCGACACGAGGTCGTTCAGTAAAATTAAGTCTTGATCCCTAGATTAAAAATCCCTAGAGTGTTTATTACACTCCCCATAATAGCTGGTAAAAAGTCCCAAAGAATAATGTCGTCGGGTTTTAGGAAGAGGAGGAGAGAGAGGAGGAGGAGAACGGAAAACTGACATTTTTTCCCTGTTTTAACTCTTTATTATATTATAATTTGTCTGTACATCTTGATAGACTTTACAATATCTCAATTTTCTATCTAACTATTCTATTCACAATACCTTAATTTTACTATTTATTTCCCATTTTAATACTTATGTCACCTTTTTTGATTATGTTTACTTCATCATTCCACACTTTGTAACGGATATTATAATTTATCTCTTAGTTCTTACTACTGTCATTATTCTAACAACTGCATTTTACTTTAATTTTTTTCCCTACACTACTTTATGTTCCTCATAGCTTGTTATCTGGTTCTTTTCTTAGCCCTGATGAAGGCCTTAACTTCAGGTTGAAACGTCAGCAAATGTCAAAATAAATATTATTATTTATAACACCATTTTCTATTTATAATATCATTTTGCCTTCTTATTTGACTGATCACCCCAACTATTCTTGTCTTCATTATTCACCACAGTCAACCATTTACCCACAATTATGACATTTTTTTTGGTATTATGAGAATATCTAAAAAAATATAAGGTTTTTTGCATACAAAACGTGTATTTCCGTTGAAAACTCAGATTCAAAAATGTTCACGATCGCAATACTTACACTTACTATGTATTACAAATATAGGTAAGTGAAAGTAAAAATTGACATTTGTCAAATTTGGAAATTGATTTGAAAATATACTGAATATAAATTTAAAAAATATTTGAATTTAATAAAAACGAATACAACGTTTAGGAAATTCTATCCACCGTAAGATGAATGATAAACACCTTGGTAGATTGATCGGGAAATTGACGTCAACGAATATTGAAACTTGGTGTAAGAGCCGGGTGCTTCTCAGTTCACACAACATCCAACGTCTTTAGTTTCAATCGGGGTGTGACAGGAACTAGATTACTACACCAAGTTGAAATATTTATAAATGTCGATTTCCCAATCAATATAACAAGATGTTTGAGTAACTTTGAATAATAATTTGAACGATCGAATATTTTAAGATTAACTAATTTAACTTCAAAAAAGTATTGCCTACTATGAACAACATCAATTTCCTGGTTTGGAGCAATTTTTCCTTAAAGTGGAAATGCAATAAATATAATCTCATAAATATCTACGTAACCATTGATTTTATAAAAACAAAATGTATAGAGTTATTTTTATAGAGAGTTTAAAGTACTTTAATATTGTACTGAATAATCTTTGCGAAAAACCTTATATTGAGCCTCAGACATATATAAATGGATTTACAGATTAAACTAATAGGTATAATAGAAAAAAAATCTCCTGACTTAAATCGATTAGGAAGAAACAAAAATAAACGAAAGAACAATGAAATGAAAATAATTGAGAATAAACCAATATATAGAAATAGAAATAGAAAAATAACTTTATTCTGGGACACAGTCCCTTGAGAATAACAGAATAGAACAAAATTAATATATTACATCTGGCCAAAATAAAATCAATCGAAAAAAAGAAATAATGTAAAAAAAAAAATATAAGGTAAAAATTCTATATACAAAACAAACTAAACTATATACAAAACCATTAATACTATGACAAGACACTTAAAGCTGTTTGCTCTTATAGACCAGTATACACTTTTACGAAAAAAATAAAGAATTAAAAAATAAAAATGTATAAAATTCTCTATTAAAATCAGCTCGAATGGTTAGCAACTATCTGACTGTTTTTGGGATAGGAATTGGAATAGGAAGGTTTTGAATGTGGATATGGATGGGGAATGTCGAATTTTGATAGGGAGGGAATTCCAGAAATTGACAGAGCGAACAATAAAGGAATTTTGGAATGAGGCAGATCTGTGAGAAGGCATGTAAAAGTTAGAAGGTCGAGATCTTGTGGACAAGGAATGGACTGAGGATTTGAACTGGAGAAGGTTGTAGGCGTAAGAAGGACGATGGTTGTTGATGATTTGGTAGAGGAACGTACCTAGGAAATATTGTCTTCGGAAGGAGGGGAAAAGCCACTTTAACTCAGCGTAGTGGTGAGAAACATGGAAGTATCTTTGGGCCCTGATCACAAATCTTACGCAGCTGTTCATTAGTCTTTTCAGTCTATCACGGAGCTCCACAGAGAGGCCATCATAGACCACACAGCTATAGTCAAAGTGGGGGAAAATGAGAGAGGAAACTAGGAGTCTACGCGTATGTTGAGGTAGGAGATGGCGGAAGCGATGGAATAGTTTGAGGGTGGAAATTGTCCGTCGAGTGATATGAGAAATATGGTGATTCCAAAAGAGGTTTTGATCAATGGGAAAGTCTGTATAGGATCTAAGGAGGGGCTTGGAACCAATGACAATGGCCTGAGTTTTGGCAGCATTTAACCGTAATCCATTTACATTTGCCCAGGCACTGATTCGATCTAGGTCTTCTTGGATCTTGGCAAATGTCCCCAGTAACTCAGGAGGGAAAAATGATAGGTACATCTGTGAATCGTCTGCATGAAGGTGATGGGAACAATGGAGAATTGATTTAGGTAGGTCGTTAATGTAGGAGTTGAAAAGGAGAGGAGATATGCTTGAACCCTGGGCAACTCCAGAGGATAAAGAAAGGAAAGCAGATAGTGGTTGGTTGGGTATGGAGACTGCTTGGGTACGTTGTGAAAGGAAAGATTGAAACCAAGAGATGGAACTATTAGAGAAGGATAATAATTTCAGTTTGTTGAAAAGGATGGAATGGTTGATGGAATCAAAGGCTTTGGAGAAGTCGAGAAGGATAAGGATTGTTAACTTTTTATCATCTATTGCAGTTTGAATGTCGCTGGTGATTTTAATTAAGGCGGATTGTGTGGAGTAGCTGGGACGGAAACCAGATTGGAAAGGATCAAGTTGGTTGGACTTTTCGAGGAAGTTGGAGACTTGGGATTGCACCAATCTTTCTAGGGGTTTTGAGAGGTTGGAAAGAATTGAGATTGTTCGGAAATCTTCGGGTGAGGTCGGATTAGAATTTTTATTCAAAGGAAGGACAATGGCTTTTTTCCAAGATGTAGGGAATACTGAATTCTGAAGGGAGAAATTGTAGATGAAAAGAAGAACTGGGAGGATTTCAGGAAAATATAATTTTATTAATTTGAGAGGGATGCCATCGGGTCCTATGGAATTGGTGTGGGATTTCATTACAGCGGTTAAAAGGTCTGTGGGAGAAATTTCGGAAAAATAAAAGTTATTGTCGTCAAATGGTATCTCTATAGGAAAGCCGGAACAGGAGGATAAAGGAGAGGTATTAGCAACAGATATAAAATGCGAGTTTAGATCATCAGGGGATATTGGAAAGGCTCTTGTAGGGGATCTGGAAGGATCACAAAGGGAGAGTTTACGAAGCAGTCGCCATTTTGATTTTATGTCAGGAGTTGAGGAAAGGGCTTCGTGGAAGTAGAGGGATTTCGCTCGCCGGATCCTTGTTTGTGTCAAGTTGCGAAGCACCCTGAACGCTTGGTAGTCATCTGCAAGCCTAGTACGTCTGAAGCGTCTACGAGCAGCGTCGCGTCTCTTCTGCAGTTCTTTAATTTCCTGACACATCCAAGGAGCAGGCCGGTGACGAAATGTAGAGGTTTTGAGAGGGGCATGGGTATTGAGGATATTTAGAAGATTGGTAGTAAGAATATCAACCATAGAGTCGATGGAAGTGCAAGAATATATATTATTCCAATCTAGGATTTCCAGGTCAGGTAATATTTGTTCTCGTGTAAGGGAATCTAGATGGCGGAAGGTGATAGTTCGAGGCTGAATAGGAGGAGTTCGGATATTATATATTATTTGTATTAGATCATGAGATGACAAAAAGGATACTGGCAGCTAGGAAGAGGAGAAGAGATTTTGTGCAGAGTCTATAATATAGAAATCTAGCCAAGTGTCGGACCTGCTAGTATGGTGAGTGGGAGAAAAAGGAACGATAAAGAGGTGAATGGAGAAGAATAGGTCTTCTAGATATGATTTGTCATTGGAGTTAGATAGGAAATTGGTATTGAGGTCACCTGAGATGATTATTCTGGGATAGAGGGGAACGAAATTCAATAGGCTAGATTCAAAGGACGTGTGAAATGGAACAAGAGGAGGACGGTATACCACAGCGTAGAGGAGAAGAGAAGTATTACAAAGGATTTCAACTAATAGGTATTCAATTTGTGGGTGGTTGGAAGATGGGGATAAATCGAGGTCTTCAGGCTATTGTGGACAAATATGGCTACTCCACCGCCAGTCCGGCTTACCCGGTCATGACGGAAGAGGTTGTAATTAGGCAAGGAGACAGAAGAGGAGGGGATATAAGGTTTGAGCCAAGTTTCAGAGATCGCTATAATATGGTAAAAATTTTGAGTGAAATATTGCAGCAATTCGTCATAATGGGCAGAAAGGGATTGAGAGTTAACATGGCAGGTGATTAGGGTACTAGACATGAGAAGGATTTGGAAGAAAACAGTCAGAGTTCGCTAGAGAAACACTAAAACAAACAAAAAATACAGAAAAGCAATTACAATTAATGAAAATGAGAAAAAAGAGAGTGTTTAAAGAAACAAAAAATAGAAAGCATATAGTTAATAATACATAGGCTAATATTTGAAAATGAAGAAATACAACTAAAAGCGAAAATCTTTCTTTGAAGGAAATTTTGTCAATAATTATTTTGATAAGGATGAAGGGTAGATGAATTCTGTGTAGTCAGGTGAATATATCGAGGTCCGAGGCCTGTTCGATCAAGATAACCTTATGTCCGTCTTCTTTTCGACATCGCACCTTTCCAGCGGCAAACCAGCAATATTTGATTTTCCCCGCTGCTTTCTTCTGTCGCGCAAGCCAGTATAAGTGCCTGTTCGTGTGAATCATCTCCTCCCCCAGATATATCCGGTGGCAGTCATTCTCCTGCCAACCGATATCCCGCGTGGAGAAATCCCTCTTGACTTTTCTTTTCGATATTACTGATTGCCTTACAAATCGCACGATGACAGGCGGCGGTCGCGGATCATCTTTCCTGCTTCTGCGACGATGCACCATATCCAGGTCTTCTGCACTAAGCCTGACTCCCAGGCTGGCTCCTATACTGGTCACCAGGGCGGCGGGCGTTTCACCAGCTCGTTCCGGTATCCCTCGGATCTCCAGTGATCTGGATAACAGGCCCTGCTCTGCATTATTCAGGCGAACTTCTAGTTCGCCCACTCGGGATTTAAGGGTTTTATTTTCCAGAATAATTTCTTCGAATTTACTGGCTTGACTTTCGAGGTGTTTTTCAATTTTTGCTAATCTTTCATTTACCTCAAAACTGAGCTCCCCATATTTATCAAGGGCTGTTTTAATGTTTTTTATGTCTTCGTTCACGCTTGAATTTAGACGATTTACTGCCGCTAGTATTTCTGAGGTAGACGGCTCAGTGTTGGGTTTTTTGTCCTGGTCGCAATTAGGGCATACCCATGTTTTTTGTGTGTTTTTAGTGCTTCGATGTCTTTATCAGATAAGTTGAAACACCTACTATGGTAAATAATTTTACATTTTGCACAGTTAATGTTGTTTTTGTCCTCGCGTGCAATAGTATTATTGCATATATTACACTGCACCATATTTTATGAGAAGTAAATAAATTAATATATAAATAAATACCGGTAGACAGTTGTTGATGTGATGAAAGCAGAAAACAGCGTGTCTAATGGCTTAAGGATTAGTAGAAGATAACAGTCTCGTACTTCTAGAAAATCAGTTGGAGTTATGCACTTTTTTACGTGAATGTATATCACTTGAATCAGTGAACACTAATAATGTTTTAGAATAATAGAAAAAAAAAACTGAACTCAAGATGAAGTGTAGTGAAGATAAAAATAAAGAAAAACTGTGTAGGTATAAGAGAATTACAGCGATGTTCATAGGTAGCTGTCTCTGGCCAGACTCATACATATATATATATATATATATATATATATATATATATATATATATATATACATATTTACAGTAATTTCTATTTACAATTTTACAGGGAATGGATGGAAGGGAATTGATTGAATAGGCGGGATTTAAAAGTAGATAGAGTATTGAAACGACGGCTGTCGGTAGGGAGGAGTTCCATAGAGATATGGATCAAATAATAAATTATTTATTGAAAGAAGCGGTTCGGTGGGCCATTATATAATAACCTGAAGACTGGGGACGGGCAATGCGGGAGTGGACAGAAGATTTAAATTGAAGGAGCTCGGAGATGTATGAAGGACGGCGGGAGTGAATGGCTTGGAAGTGGTAGCATGTCAGGAAATTCGGGGGTAGGAAGGATAAGGCCACATCGACTCTTGATAGAAACAGGAAACAGGGGCGTCTCTTGGGATCCCGAAGATGAATCGTTCAAAGCAATTTATCAAACGTTTTAATTTCGCCTCGAGATCCCCAGTGATGCCTCTATATACATTACAGCAATAGTCAAAGTGGGAAAATATTAAGGATGTGACCAGGAGTCTACTGGTTCCAAAAGGAAAAAGTAACGGAGGATATTTAAATGTTTTAAGGTGGAAAAGGTACGTCGGGGATATTGGATACAAGGTTTTTACAGGAAAGGGTTTGATCAAAGATTATTCCTAGGTTTTTGATAGTAGGCTGACATTTGGTGGGATTATCATGCAGGAAAAGGGTTGAAATGTTATGAACGGTTTTATGGAGGTGATTGAAGACTATTAGGATTGCCTTTGTCTTTTTCGCGTTCAAATTCAACTTGGTAGCACTTGCCCAGTCACATGTTCTATTTTTAAGTCTTCTTGAAGATTTTTTGTGGCGGCTAATAGGTCAAAAGGGGGGAAGGACAGGTATATTTGGAAATCGTCGGCATAGATGTGGTATTGGGTGTGGTGGAGCAGGAGGGAATGATCATTAATGTAAATAAAGGGTGGCGACCGTCCTAGAAAACCTGGAAAAGTCAGGGAAGTTTTTTAGTTTGAAAATATTTTTTTCAAATTGGAATTAATATACAGTGGATATCGTTTATAACGACCTTAAGGGACCTGGTAAACTCCATTGTTATAAACATATAATTGTTATAACGACGACGCACACGGTGGTTTAGATGTGGAAAAAAACCTTAAAATGAATTTGTTCCAATAACACATTTTGTACTATATATTATCTCTCCTTAACATCCCTAGAACCTAGTCCAATAACTATTTTCTCGGTTCTACCCTTATTTAGCCCTGAAAAACACAAATTAATGAGTTATTTTCAGAAGTTTTACAAACAATGGACGGTATTTTTTTTTTATATTTAAAACACTTTATTCAGAAATATTACAATTTGTCACAGTTTAAGGACACTTATAATAGAGTTCAGAGATTGCATTCATACCGTATATACAAAAATATAAATAAATAAAGTAATAACAAAAGAATAAGAAAAAAGAACAAAAGAGTAAAGAAAAAAAAAATATATATATACACATAAGTAAATAAAAATAGAAATAAAAGTAAAACAAACACCTTATATAAAACATACCTATATACATTATTTACAATTTGCCAGGTGATCTCCGAACCAATCCTGTCCCCTCCACATGTGGAGGGAAAAGGGAGGCTTAGGAGATCCCTACGCTTCTCCCTCAGCCACTTCACTGGTATTTTAAACCAGCGGAGGATGAGTAAGAGCGCTACAGCCACAGACACTCATGACTTGAGTGGAGAATCTGGCCATTGCTAGAACTCCAAAATATCCATATTTACAAAAGGTCTCGTGGCCACTGCCGCTTTAACCTACGAAGGGGATTGTAGGGATGGGTGGTGCTTGATAGGGATTGTACAACGGGATTTGGGTGATGAGAAAGGTTCTGGTGAAATTTGGAAAATTTGGCTGGGATAAGATCAAGAATAAATGGGATATTAAGGTCATGGTGTAGGGTTTTATTGGTTACATAGAAGGGAGCATTGACTATTGTACGGAGGACTTTAGACTGAAAGGATTGAATGCGTTTGATGTTAGAAAATTTGGCTGTTCCCCATAGTTCTAGTCCGTAAGTCCAGATGGGTTTCAGTATTGTCTTGTAGATCAGTAATTTGTTTTCACCAGAAAGTTTAGATTTTCTATTCAGTAGTCTATATAGCTGGCCATATCGTCTGTTAAGTTCCTGTCTTTTAAGTCTAGTATGTGGATTCCATGTTAGTCGTCTGTCTAAGAGAAAGCCAAGATACCGGACTGTATCTGAGAAAGGAAGCTGGATGGAGTTAAAATAAACTGGTGGGCAGGTATTACGCCGAAGGGTGAAGGTAATGTGTTTACATTTAGATTCGTTTACCTTGATGCGCCATTTCTTACACCAGTGTTCAATCAGGAAGAGGTGCCTTTGTAAGTTTGCGGACGCTGTTTCAGGATCTGAGTTGGAAGAAAGGATAGCAGTGTCATCAGCGAAAGTTGCCAGGAGGGTATCGGGATGGACAGGAATATCAGCGGTAAAGAGAATGTAAAGGATGGGGCCCAAGACGCTGCCTTGAGGAACGCCAGCCTCAATTGAGTAACAGTCGGAGAATTCGGTGCCACAGCGAACTCGGAAGGAGCGGTCGGAAAGATAGGATCGGAGTACTAGGTATAAGGACTGTGGTAGGTGGATTTTAAGCTTGAAGAGTAATCCGGCGTGCCATACCCGGTCAAAAGCTTGCGCTATGTCCAGAAATGCACCCGAGCAATACTGCTTGCTTTCTAGGGTTGAGGATATATGGTCAACAACTCGGAGTCCTTGTTGGACAGTGGAATGTTGGGAACGAAATCCGAATTGATGAGTAGGAAGGTTATAGGATTCAATTATAGGTAGGATTCGTTTCAGTAGGATCTTTTCAAAAATTTTTGAGAGGATTGGGAGTAGGCTAATTGGTCTATAGGATGCTGTATTGTTGGAAGGTTTGCCTGGTTTCAAGAAGAGGACGATGGTGGAATGTTTCCATAAAAGAGGGAAGTGGGTAGTTCGTAGGATGCAATTGTATATATATGTAAGAAATATGATGGCTTTAGATGGAAGTTGTCGAAGGATCTGTGGGGTTAGAAGGTCATATCCAGGAGATTTGCGAGGAGTGATTTTCCGTAAAAGGTATTTGACCTCAGAGGGATTAACAGCTTTAGGTGGTAAGGAGAGTGGGATAGGTATTGAGAGGGATTCTTCTACTTTTACTGTGTGGCTGGGATGGGATTCTGGATGAGGAGCGAAAGTATAGGAAAGGTGTTTGGCAAATTCCTCGGCTTTATCTTCATCAGATGCTGCCCAGGAGCCATCATCTCGTCGAAGAGGGTGGGAAATATGATGGGATTTGAGGATTTTTCTGGTGATATTCCAAAGGGAATTATCATGAGCAGAGAGTGTGGTGAGGTAGGAATTGAATGATTGGGATCTGAAGGTGGCTAATTCTTGTTTTAATTTTTTACAGTGATAATTGTAGGAGTGGCGGTCGGCTGGATGTCTGGTACGTTGCCATAATAATCTGGCACGGCGTTTTATGTGGATTAGGTCAAGGAGGTGTTGAGGTAAATTATGTTTCTTAAGGATTTTTGAGGAGTGATCAGGGGAGGAAGCAGTCCAGACTGCTTCTTGAATTTTGGTAGTGAAGGAATGTACTGCATTGTCCAGGTCTTCAGGGGTTTTCAGGGTTACTCTGAGGTCAATTTTATCGGAGAGGATTTGATGAAAGAGTTTCCAGTTAACTGGGCCTCTGATGAAGGACGGAGGAGAGGGTTTAGGAATAGGAGCTAGTGATACTTGGAGTATTAATGGGCTGTGGTCTGAGGAAAGCTCGTCAAGACGGGCAACGGAATGGTTGAGAGCACCTAAACCATTATGGATAAAGAAATCGAGGATATCGGGATTACGGTTAGGATCAGTGGGCTAGTAGGTAGGTGAGTTGGGTGGAAGAATGGTAAAATTTTGGGAATTGAGTACATACAGCAATGTTCGACCACGAGAATTCGTGGTTCTTGAACCCCATTGTTGATGCTTGGCGTTTAAGTCTGCACCCAAGATGAAATGATGTCCTAAGGAAATGAGGAAGGAACTAAATTGGATATTGGAGATGGATTGGTTTGGAGGGCAATACGCTGATGCAACGGTAATAGGAAAGGAGAAGGTTTGGATTACGACTGCGGTGGATTGTAGGAAATCGTGTGTAGGCAGTGGGAGTAGGTGATGGGAGAGGGATTGGTGCACAATGACTGCAGTACCGGCATGTGCTCTACCGTCAGGATGGTCGGTACGGTAAGTTATGTATTGTGGTATTTTTAGGAGCTGTTTTTTAGTCAGTCGAGTTTCCGTTATTAGGGCTACATCTACGTTCTTGTCTTGTAGTAAGGCTGTTAGTTCGTGTATGTGATTTCTAACATCATTCGCATTCCAAAGGAGAATGGATATGGGTTTGATGGAAGTCATTTAAGGATTTTTTAAAGGAGGGATAAGGTGAGATACTAGGTTAGTGAGAAGTGATATCAGTGGGGTAACAAGGGATTTAAATTCTGAAAGAAAGGATGTCAATAAGCTGGTTAGATCTGTAGCATTAGGCGGTGGAGGATCATATTGGATTTGATGTTGGTGAGGTTGTTGTTGATTAGGTACATTAGGTGGGATAGGATATTGAGATTGGGGTTGAGTTTGTTCTTGCGGCAGGGCCTCACATTCATTAGTCGGGTCTCTACCCCCAAGTAGCTGGGCAAAAGAAACCTTAGAGTTCACAATTTTAGCGGGTGTGTTCCTTTCCTTCCTCTTCTTGGTTTAGGTGTATCATCAGGGTCTCTGGGTTTCATATGTCTAGCTTTAAGATTTTTATAAATTTAGAGATTTTTTACAAGCACCTGGAATGGATTAGGTGTAAAAAATGGAGATTCCATTTCTTGTGAAGACGTACTTGGCAGTGGTTGAGACACAGATACTTGAGTGTTCGCTGGAGGAGTTCCGGGGGGTGTTAATCGCTTACTACGACGTGTTTTCTGTTTAGGCGGTGAATTACGTGGGGTAGAGCCAACTGAATGGGACCTCTTAGTTGACATTACTTGGTGGTAATATAGCATATAAAAAAAAAAAAGAAAGGGGAAAAAAATAAATAAATAAATCTACGTCTGCGTGTTATTATAATGGATGAACCGCCGACTGTGAACCAGCCAGTTACGTGGCTGGGCCACAGCTGGAGTGGGGAGCCGTCAGCTGTTATGGCTATAGAGATTAAGCCTATAGACGCTAAACCACTAAATTCACTGTCTGTAATAGTACACAGTAAATAACAACACTACTCACTGTGGTGTTAGTCCATAGTTGTTGTTTTAATGTCTGCTTAACTATTTTTTTTTTTTTTTTTTTAAGTAGAACTGAGCACTTATTCTACTAAAAAATAGTAAAACTGTGGGACACGACGTGAAATGTGGGTATTCAAATCAAGCGCATGCGCAGAACTAGTCGGACGGTATTTTAAATAAATATTTTCAGGTCTTGATAAGAGAGAAGTTATTTATTTTGTTTTTGAAATGTCTCAATTATGGACAAATAAATTTTAAAAAGTGACAAAAAATGAAATTTGGTACAGTCTTATAGTTCATTATTTTTCATTGCTATAACTATTGGAAAATCTAAGCTTAAAGTAATTAGGAACGCAAAATAAACTACTAGCTCCACTAAGCTCCACGCTGAACTTATACCATTCAATAGTACGTTTCAAAACGTAAGTTAAATGGAAAAAATGCTTGCTGATATTCTCTTATTTAAAGGTACGAGCACGGGCGGATCTACGGGGAGGGGCTTTGTGGCCAAAGCCCTCACTCCCCCCCTTTTTTTTTATTAACTGTATTAAAAAATTAAATACATTAAGTAAATTTGATAACAGAAATAATAACTAAAAATGACTTGTTGAGAAACTACCCACTGGTAGCACTCTAAAAACAAAATGTATTTACAATAAGAGATCTCGAGGCCATCTTCTTTTCAGACGCCTCAGAGGGTTATCAGGAATAGAAGAGAAAGCAAGGCTAGAGACGAGAGGGTTCGGATGGTTCTGAAGTTTATTTTGAAAGGATTGGTATCTGGATTGGGCCAAATCGGAAACATAAGGAACATTAAGGTCATTATGGATTATTTTATTGGTGACAAAGTAAGGAGCATTGAGGATTTTCCGAAGGATTTTGGATTGTAAGGATTGGATACGAGAGGGATTCGATGGCTTAGTGGAGCCCCAAAGCTCAACTCCGTGAGTCCAAATAAGTCTTATTGTAGTCATGTATATAAGTCTTTTGTAATTAACTGGAAGCTTAGAGCGTTTGTCTAGTAACTGTTGGAGTAGTCGGAAACGTCAAGCGGTCTCTTGTCGTTTCAGTCTGGTATGAGGATTCCAAGTTAGACGTTTGTCCAAGTGAAGTCCAAGGTATCGAATTTGTTCAACAGGGATAAGTGGGGTATTATTAAAGGATACTATAGGTTTACGTCGAAGGGTATAGGTGATTTGATGGGATTTCTTAGAATTTATTTTAATCCTCCAGTTTTGACACCATTCTTCAAGGCTTGTGATGTGCGATTGAAGAGTTTGGGATGCAATGGTTGGGTCATTATTAACGGATAGGACAAATGTATCATCGGCATACGTGGTAATAACAGTGTTATGATGTGTTGCGATGTCAGCTGTATAAACTGTGTAAAGGATAGGACCAAGGATACTACCTTGAGGAACACCAGCGCACTGGGAAAAGAGGGATGAATAAGCATTATTGTGATTGACTTTTGAGTATCTATCAGTTAGATAAGAACGGATAATGAAGAAGTATGTAGGATGTCTTCTCCCCCTAAAATGGTAAAATGTAACTATGTTTTATGAAAAAAAATATTAAAAAATTATCTCTTAAAGTATTATTGTTTGTGTAATTACACTTAAAAGGACTTTAGGAATCACTTAAACACCATTTCATGTAGATAGTTAGTTTCTTTCTTTTTTCCAAAGTAATTATCGCTATTTTTATGAATAAACAGCATTCGAGCTGAAGCCCCCCTCCCCAAAAAAAAATTAAATCCTAGATCCGCGAATGGGTGCGAGTGGTTTTTCTTTGTAAAAATTTCATGTAAAGTTAAGAAATTGTTAGCTGAGAAATTCAACGAATCACCTTTTCACCTTAATTAACATTAGGTTTTGACTGTGTTTTTATGTTTTAAATATGGCTTATAAGTAAGCCATAGAAAACCTTACTACATCTATAACAACGAGTATAAATAATAACACATTTGTTAATAATTCAAGTAATAATTCAAGACATATTAACTTGCCACAACATATTCGAATCTTATTAAGGGATAAACGCAGACAAAGATCGAAGTGGCACAGGACTAGATATTCTTCAGACAAAACGTACTATACCGAATTGACTAATAAACTAAAATCTGAAATCAGGAAATATGAAACTCAGCAATTACTTAACCTAACTGAAAATATTACAACAACTGACAAATCACTATGGACCACAACCAAAAAACTTCTGAAGTTTAAAGATTTTAGTCATCCACTTCTTACTGAATACCAAACCTGGTCCAAATCCGACGAAAACAAAGCGCAAATATTCGATCAACATCTCTTCCAAAATTTCAACCCACCTCCTGATATCCTTAATCCAACCCACATCGAATTTATTGAATGACTGGATACTCCTCTCCAAATGTCCTTTTCACCTTAAGTATTTCATCCCACAGAAATATCCGACATCGTTCACAGATTACCCTCCCGCAAACCTCCTGGACATGACTTAATAACACCCCAGATCAGGAAACTTCTTCCTCGAAAAGTCATCCTATTCCTTACTTTCATATATAATACTGTACTCCGATCCACATATTTCCCTGATCCTTGGAAAATATCTATTCTCAAAACGATTCACAAAAACAAAAAGCTGCCAGAATATCCATCCTCTTACCGTCCCATCTCTCTTTTACCCATCATGGGAAAAATCCTGGAAAAACTAATCTTAAAACGCCTGTACCCCATCCTAAATTCTAATCACATAATCCCAGATCACCAATTTGGATTCCGCTCCTCTCATTTCACTATACAGCAATGCCATCGTATGGTAGACGTAGTATCCTCTGCAATGGAGCGCGAAATATTCTGTACGGGAGTCTTTCTCGACGTTGGACAGGCGTTTGATAGAGTTTGGCACCCGGGACTGCTGTGCAAACTCCGAGAATTCCTACCATCTACATACTACCTCATAATCCGTTCCTATCTTACTAATAGATACTTTAAAGTAAATCACAATGCCTATACATCCCGCTTTTCCCAGGCTGCAGGTGTTCCTCATGGTAGTATCCTAAGTCCTATCCTTTACACAGTCTCTACAGCCCAACCGATCCCAACACTGT
Source organism: Nezara viridula (assembly GCA_928085145.1). Classification (NCBI taxonomy): domain Eukaryota; kingdom Metazoa; phylum Arthropoda; class Insecta; order Hemiptera; family Pentatomidae; genus Nezara; species Nezara viridula. Next base: position 145,381,891 of record OV725080.1, on the reverse strand, counting down.
CATCACCACATATGCTGATGACACATGTATCCTATCAGTTAATAACGACCCATCTATTGCATCCCAAACCCTTCAATCCCACATCATAAACCTTGAAGAATGGTGTCAGAACTGGAGAATTAAAATAAATTCCAATAAATCCCATCAAATTACCTTCACCCTTCGTTGTAAACCAATGACTTCCTGCCCTTCAGTATCCTTTAACAATACCTCGCTTATTCCTGTACCTAGAACTCCACTTGGACAAACGTCTAACTTGGAATCCTCATATCAGACTGAAATGACTAGACTTCAACACTTATAGACAAACGCTCTAACCTTACAATTAATTACAAAGGACTAATTTACATTACTATAATAAGGCCTATTTGGACTAACGGAGTTGAGCTATGAGGCTCCACCAAACCTTCAAACTCCTCTCGTATCCAATCCTTACAACCCAAAATCCTTCGTAAAATCCTCAATGCTCCTTACTTTGTTACAAATAAAATCATCCACAATGACCTTAATGTTCCTTATGTATCAGATTTGGCCCAATCCCGATATCTGTCCTTCCATAATAAACTTCATAACCATTCCAACCCTCTTGTTTCTAACCTTGCTTCCTATTCAATTCCTGATAACCCTCCGAGGCGTCTGGAAAGAAGATGGCCACGTGCTCTCCTAATATAGATTTATTATTAGAGTGCTACCAATGAGTTTCTCAACTTGTGTTTCATGTCATTATATCCATGTGCGAATTCACTAGATGCATTTTTTTTTTATACAGTTGTAAATATCATATAAATAAAGAAAAATAACTTTTTGATTATTATTTAATTATTATTTTATTTTTGTTAATTTTATATTTTCTGTATGTATGGTTTGAATGTGTTCAGATATCACTATAATTATTGTCCACTTGACAGATTATTATATTTCTAACTTAATAAATAAAAAATATTATAATAAATCTCATTAAGCTCAATTGTCCCCTCCAATGTTATTTTTTCATTTGGGGTAGTATTTGTAGTTTTAAACAATATATGGTTGTATTTGGAGAGAGATTATAGAAATTTTTACGTGTACATATAATTGATAAATTAAATTTTAATGTATTAAGTTTAAATTGTAATAACTCTTCAAACTCAAAGTCCCACTAATATTATTTTGACATTTGATAGATAATTTCATTCATCCTGTTTTCATATCTGGTTGTATTGGTGTATTCGGAGAGAGATTTTAGCTCCAGGTATTTAGCTATATCGATTAACGCACTATTTCTCCATCACGCAAATGGTTATTGGACTTTCATTAAAAAAAAATCTCTTATGAATAAAATTCCACAAATATTATTTCCTAATGTGATAGAAAATTGTATGCTATTTTTGGTAATTTTTGGTTATACGAGAATATTTTGAGACAGATTTAAGAAATTTTCACTTGTGTAACTGGTAAATTAAAATTTACTGTATTTGGTTTGAAATGTAATAAAATTCTTCAAACTCAAAAGACCACTAATATTATTTTTGCATTTGGTAGATAATTGTATGCTGTTTTCATTAATGCATGGTAGCATTGGTAGTATTTTTATCACTGTTATGAAAATTTATGTTTATAAATCTTTTTATACATGAAGTAATCACCTCTGGTCTCCCTTCAAAACGCATACATGAAGGAAAATTATAATGTTAATCTTATGGTATCAGCTGATTTTGTATTAAATTTGTTGTAAATAAATACATTTTGAAAGCTTTTGGTCAATAAATATTGGTTTTACAAATGAAAACCAAACTGGTATATACTGGTTTTGAGCCCAAAATGTCTTCCCAACTTCTAAGAGAGAGAATCACTTTATTATCATAAAATGGTGCTGCCCAATTACATTGGGTTGCTTTAAACACAGCATACTTATTAATCGCTACAGACAATTTTCCAAAACTGATATACAATTATATAGTATTAACAACATATATGAGCATAATATACAAGTTCAGAAGTCCGTAATTCTGAAACTGATCTTTAGAATTGGCTAAAATTTGATATATTTACTTACATTTATATTAACTTAATATTTACTCATTTTTTTTTTTTTTTGTTCTTCCCTACCTCGCCTTTTAGGCTATACGGGATTTTCCCGGGCCGGGGTTGAGGGCGGGGAATTCAAAATCCCCTCCGGCAGCAGGACGCGAACTCGTACTTTTTATATCATCTCAAATCTCCGTTATCCGGTTGCCAGGCAACTAGCGGTGTTGTGCACACGCTTTAGCCTATTCGGCCACCCCGCCCCTGAGGGGGGTTGGTTACAAATTGAACTTTATCTGGATGATTTGGCATGGAATGATCCTGTTATAAGTGACAATTCGAAAAAAGGTGATGTCCTAGGCGCCCCTCCACAGTTGGTTCACCACCTAGTAGAGGAAACTTATGGTATGTTTACCTCCTTACTAGTCCAAGCAATTTACTATAGTCAATAATTGTGTCCCCGCCATTTCCATCTATAATAATTCGTTGACTGGTCTACTCGACTATCCCGCCTCTTAGTAGGTATCGTATGACTAATTATTAATCTGTTTGTGCCAATAAAAAAACTAAATTGCTTATGCGGAACTATATTAAAATAAGAATCGCTCGCAGCTCACATTATTTTATAATAAAGAAAAGCTTCAAGTATCAACTTTTATGTACTCTCACTATATGAAAATAAAATAAAGGTAATAAAAATAAATTAATTAAAATTTAGTTTTCTCAAATATAAATAAATAAAAAATCTTAATCAAGTTAAAAAAATATTCCTCTAGAACATTATATTTGTTATTTAAAAGACTGAACAGACTTTTTACTTTCACTTACCTATATATGTAATATAAAAAAAACTATTTTATTTTACTTGTGCGATCGAAAAAGTAAAATTTAAAATCATTTCATGGATGAATAAAGCATATCTTTATAACTTTAAATAAATTTACTGCAGTTTAATGATATGATATATATTTAAATAATTAGGTATCAACGTAACTTTGTAACATTTTAGAAAATTAAATTAGTGAATAATTTGATGAACTTTCCCTTTGTGAAATCCCAATATTATCATGTCTTCCTCTAAAGTACATTTATTTTGGTTTATTATAAACAATAACTATTTATCATTGTTAGGTATAATGGAAAAATGCTAAGTATAACTTTTGAAAGTATTTGATAATTAAATATAGAAGAAAAATACTTTTCCAGGTTGAAAATGAATATCTGGAAATAATAGTCAAAAGATATACGTATCATATATCGTTGGAGAGCGGTGAATTAAAAAAAAATATATATAATATAGAAAGTTGTAGAAGGTAACGGAGAGTAACGAAAAAAATATAAATAATAATTTCTAAAAACTAACATTATTTAACGTTAACCAGGTGTATTCAAGCAAATTAAATGTCATTTTCTTACTAAATGTAAATTTTTAAAAAATTAATTAAGTTTGAATAAGTATTTAAAACCCACGGATTTTAGGCAAAGATATTGTTTAAAATACTATTTCATTGTACTTGTGTGAAAGAAGAAGTGAATTATAAAAATATTTCATGGATATAACATCCTTAAATACTTTTGCTGTAGTTTAATAACTCTAGATATGATATTATGTTTAAATAATTAGATATCTAATTGCCGTTTATTCCCTAAAATCATCAAGTAACCTTTTAGGGTGTATAGTAACATTAGTGAATAATTTGATGAATTTTCCCTTTGGGAATTCCTAAAATTAATCACTTACAAATAGTGTGACAACTTTTGACCTATCTATGATAGGTAATGAAAATCTTGTAATTCCATTTTAGTAAACTTTACAATGGAAAATAACAGTTATTAACTCGATCCCTAATCATTTATAGGTTAAATATTCAGATATACTTTCAAATCTCTCTAGGCATATATGAACCTTAAGATTGTCAGGATGACTAACTCCAATTTCACCATTCTTTGATATTAATTTTAGTGATGTTTCTAGCAGCAAAATTTAAGCCTTTATTCACAGTTCTATATTTCAACATTGCAATCACCTACTCTTGAATCAACTTGCTCACTGCCGGTATAGATATAACTTTTATAGCTAGAAATGTCACTAAAATGGCGTTACTCAAAAATGTTGAAATTGAAGTTAGCCATTCTGTCAACTGAAAGGCTCAGAGACTGAAGTTATGGGGTTTATAAAACTATATTTTTATTGCCTACCGTCGATATAATAAATAAACTTTTTGTAATTTTAATGGTCTTAATGATTTGTTATCTGTAAGCTTTAAGCTTTAGCTCAGTTTAAAATACACTTAAAAAAATTTATAATAGCCCAACATAGCCAGAAAATAATTTCTATTCAAAGTAGAGCTTTAAGTGAAAGTTTTATTTTGCTCGCACCAGATTTTTAACGTTTATGTTTCCTGACATATTGGTCGGGGAAAACTATCATTAAATAGAGTAAAGTCAGGGAATTTTATTTCGATAGTTATGTAGCCACCCTGAAATCGCAAACAGAGTAGGAGATAAGAAGGAACCCTGAGGGACACCACGATAGAGGAGGTTATCTGAGAAGAAGGTTGATCTGGGACAACTACATACTGGGATTGATCGGAAAGAAAGGATTTGAACCATCACAGACCACTGTTGGATAGAGGAAGATTTTGCAATTTTGTAAGATGGATGTTATGGTCAACTGTATCAGATGCTTTGGAAAAATCTAGAAGAATGATAATGGTAAGGTTTTGGTGTTCAATAGAGTTTTGGAGGTCATAGATTATTTTAAGGAGGGCAGATTGCGTTGAATAGCTCGGTCCAAAGCCAAATTGGAATAGATTGATGAGAAATCGTTGTTATAGGAATTTGGAAATTTGGGCGCTCCAGCGGTTTTGAAATGGAAAGGAGAGAAATAGGACGAAAGTCGTTCAGTGAGGACGGGTTAGATATTCTATTTATATAAAGGAATAGGGAAATACGAAATTTTGCTATGAAGAGTTGTAGATATATAATGCTACTCTCTTCATCTGTCTATAACATATTTCTATCACCAAATAATGTTTCCATCAGTTGATTGTTATATTTTCAAAGATTTTGTATCTTCCTTATTTACTCCTTCAAAATAATAAATTAAATAAATGTTTACTTCTCTAACTCTTATAATAGCTATACATGCCTAAACAGAACCAATGATTCTTTTGTTATTACTTTATTTATTTATGTTTCTGTATATACGGCATGAATGTACTCTCTGAACTCAATTATAAGTATCCTTAAAAAAATTCTTATAAGCATGTTTTTGGAAACATTAAGATGAGAATTAGCTTAACATTTTCAAAATTTCATTCATTTTATTTACAATCTTTGTATGTACTTGATGTAAATGTTTTGATTATTTCAATTTCAATCTTATAGTTGTGAAAAGTCATCTTTCCCCCTCCAATCAACCCTTTTTCCTTCCCTCACCTCTCCTTCAAAATGTTAAAATGAATACAAATTTACTTCACTGAATCATATAAAACAGGTCATATCATAATTATTGATGATATGACGATAATTTCATCTGATCATAAATGAAAAATAGCTTACAATTTTCAAGTTCGACATATTTCTAAAACTTTGAAATCCTGTATCTTAAAATATATTCTTATTATAATATTATAAAATATATTATACTTACCGAACCTGTTATAGTCTTAAATTGTAGCTTGTTTAATATGGTTTAAAAATGTTTAGATTGCTTTTTTTCGTAAAGATGCTCCTTCATGGTCAAAATGGGAAAGAACGAAAAAAGTGCTAAATTGTAGCAGTTTTGGAGATTTTCAAAAGTGATCCGAAAGGGTGCCGAGGTCGAAAACTTAGATTTTGCATCTCATTCACATCCCATACAAGATAAAATAAAAAACCTTCTACACCCATTCGATGCAATTTAGACCGCCCCTTTCATGGCAAGGTTACCGGGTTATTTGTGGCGAACGCATTTTGTTCTGCGCCTCGCGTAGCAATTACGTCTTTAACTTCATTGATTCTACCTCGAGAATAGAAGTCATCTAATCGTTTAACTTAGTGAACAATGTTCAAAGAAGAAGTATTTAGCGAAGTTTCTTCACTAAAAGCTCTCAAATTTTATTGTATGTGATGTATGTGGCTGCCACAGGAGGCGCCGATAAAAAGTTCGTCAAGGTGGAGTGGCAAGACGAAGATCGCCAAACTTTGGGCAATACAATATCAATTTTATGATGTATTTTCTAGTTAACCTAAATCAGCATACATCTGAAGAGCCAAGTAGTGAAATAAAAGAGAGAAAAGAAGACCCTTCCTCAGATTACGACAAAGTATGCCACTCCATCTGTGGATTGAGTTTCAAGGGTAAGGTCTCGGAACCCATATAGTTAAGAAGCATCCAGGTATGGAAATGACGCTAGAATCAGGAGCTTAGTAATAAAGAAAGTGGGAAAAATAGAGAGGAAAAATGATTAAAAAAAGAAATAACCAAATGGTCGGCTACTTTTCAGAAATTTGTTCGGCAAAACAATGTGGAATCCGACGAAGCTGTGGGGAGTTTGCCATAATAATCTGGCACGTCGTTTGGTGTGGATTATGTCTGATGAAGTTTTGGAGTAAATTATTTTTCTTAGGGTTTCTTGAGGAATGATTTGCAGAGGAGTCCATACTGCTTGTTGAATGGTGGTGGTGGAGGAATTTACGGCATTGTCAAGGTCTTCTGGAGTTTTCGAAGTTATTCTGAGGTCAATTATATCGGAGAGGATTTAAGGAAAGAGTTTCCAGATACCTGGGCCTCTGATGAAGGATGGTGGAGGAGTGTAGGAATAGGAACTAGAGATAATAAACTATGATGTGAGGAAAGTTTATTAAGTCTGGTAAGGAAATGATTGAGGGAACCCAAACAACTGTGGATACAAAAAATCGAAGATATCAGGATTGCGGTTAGGATCAGTGGGCCAGTGGGTAGGTGAGTTAAAAGAAGGAGGCTGAAACATTCGGAATTGAGTCCAAGCAGCAATCATCTACCACTAGAATTCATGGTTCTTGAACCCCGTTCTTGGCGTTTTAATCTGCATCCAGGATGAAGCACTGTACTAAGGAGTTAACTAAACTATATATTGGATATGGGTGTGTTAGGAAAACAATATGCTTATGCCAGGGTGACGGAGAAGATAAGGTTTTGGTTATAATGGCGGTGGATTGTAGGAAATCTTCAGTAGGTAATGGGAGTGAGGAGGACCGACGCTCGAAAGAAGACCGAGGAGAGAAAGACACCAAAGGGCAGGAAGAAACAGAGATCTCAGATTCAGCTAAAAGTATTTCAAGAAATGAGCCCGATATACAATGGTAAAGGGTGAAGACTAAAAAGAAAAAGAATACTACTAAAAAGCAGAAAATCCGAATAAGACCTGCTCGCCCAAATGTTTTGGTGGTCACAGCAAAGGAGGACTCGACATATGCGAATATCCTGCGCACAATAAAAAGCGATCTCGAAGACATACGATAACCTGCAAAAATACGAAAATGTATCTTGTGCACGAAAGTGTACGGGTAGTCTCCTTCTTGTATTAGATATAGACTCACAAGAAAATAGGGAACAAATTCGTACTGATATAGCAGAATAAATGACTGACAAAGCGCAGGTCACGAGCAAGAGAAATTCTGTTGCTTTTGAATTGAATGACCTCGATGAACTGACCCTGGCTGAAGAAGCGCACAAAGCTCTTCAAAATCAAATTAAAAGTGCGAAAAACATTGAAATTTCTGGTGTAAAGTCACTTCTCAAGGTTTGCAGGGGCACACAGACAGCAGTAGTCGTATTGGCTATGGAACTAGCAAGGAAAGCTATAAAAAAGGGGAACATCCGAGTTGGTTGGATAAACAACCGGGTAAGGAAAAAAAAATTCTCCACAGAGATACTTTCGATACTTTGACTACAGTCACTTGACGAAATATCGCAAGGGACCCGACAGAATAAACCTCTGCGATGTGGCGGAGTACGTCATCCAGCAAAAGGGTGTACTGCCGAATCGCAATGCACGCTATGCTTTGATAGATGAAACCGAAAGCACCCGACGGTTTAGTTTCCCATTCTACCAGCGAGCAGTTGAAGCAGATACTAAGCGCCAGAAATGAGGTTTTTACAGATTAACCTTAACCACTGTGAAGCTACCCAGGACCCCTGTTGGAAAACTATCAGTGAGAAGGACATCTACGTTGCTTTACTATGCGATCAGTATAGATACGTCGATGGGCTACTGCATGGATTAGTAGATATACCAGTAGGAGAAGCGAATGTCTTCTTGACACGTTCGTTTCTCTTGGTGTTTCCAGAAGAACACCTCAATAGTCGATTTGACTTTTGTAAGTGTAAACCATTCAGTTTGTCAGTGACCGATATACTGATAGTGATCATCAGACCATCTGCTTTGAAGTCCTTGCCTTAGTTGTGTGACTTTTGATGGTTGCACTTCGTCTTATGAAAGATTCCCCCCTCCCACCTAGAAATAAAAAATAAAACACACTTTAATTTGTTCTGTACCATTTCGTGGGACTTGGTTATTTGACTCAGGGAGCCATGTATTTCCGCTGATAACTCATTCGAAAATTTTCACGATCGCAATACTTACCCATAATATATATTACATATACAGACAAGTGAACGCCAAAATTATTTACACTATTTTAATTGTTTAACTGTTAAAAAATAAACATTAAGTTGCTAATTGATGCGCATTATTAACATCGTCTCTCTTCAGAATAAAAGAGAAAATATCACTGCCTCCGCCATCATTGATTTCTGATTCATAATCCGCTTTATTAAAAATTACATTTTAAATGTTTTCAAGAACGTCTTTCATTTTAAACCATTTGATTTTATCATCTCCTAATAACATTTTTTCTGTGATCCCTCCCTCTCCCCCAGTCAACCTAGTTTTGATAGGTATAAACGAAAATCTCCTTTAAATTGCCGAAAATTTTATTTTTAAAAATTTATTTATTCATCTCTACCATGCCTTTCGGTTACAAGAGTTTTGTAGAGGTGGCATTGAGCATTATGCCATTTCTACTATTGAACATATAAAGTATACATATGCATGATACAAAATATTTTAAATCATATAACCATATAAAGCATTGTATTTTACAAAACAACAAAGCCAATTGTCTTCAGGAAGATACTGGTTCATGAGGGTAGTAGCATCTTCTGCTTCAACTTAGTCTTCAGACGACCTTCCAGAAGCGGCCTCCCTCTTCTTCCTAGATTGAAGTGTATCTGTTCCAGTGCTGATTTCCACCTGTTCACAAAATCTTTCTAACACGAGAAGTTCTGCTCCGTCACTACCTGAGTGAAGTCTTTCTCTGTGAAAAAAAGAGATCGGTGTTCCTGTGTAGTCCGGACCTCAGTACATCAAAGACAGTACAGTTCACAATGACATGTTCAGCCTTCTCCGATACTCCACATGTGGGGCTTAGAAGATCTATTATTTTCCAAGACTATGGAGCTTGGCCCATAAACCTCCATACCTTGTGCAGAATTGTGACTTGTAGTCCGGGAGAACTCATTTCGCTTCCAAGGAGTTCCGAACGATAAATATTTCATGAGAGACAAGTCAACTAAACGCGAATTTTTAGTTGACATATCTCTTTGCTATATCCTTAACATTCGCTTCTTCATAATTTGGTTTCTCATGACTCTAAAAACTTTCGGTGACCATAGTGTTTCTTTACCATTCTCTGGACAAGTTTCGTGGCTGAGTATCCTTCATATTTCTTTCTATATTCTTCGGTTCTACTATTGATAATTTCAATGATTCCAATCAATATTTCAATTTGTTCATTTATGTGATTTCTAGCTGAAGTGTTCCCCCGTTTTATCGAAATTTCCGATAAACACTCTTTGGTTGTTTAGGAAACCTTTTGCTTCGTGCGATAAACTATCTTCAAGTCGTTCATTGGTTTTAACTTCGGTATCAGATGACCTATTCCTTGATGTTTTGGCAGAAACATTTTGGGGATTCTTTCTTCAACAATGTTGTTCTACATTTTAATTTCTTTCTTATCAACCTTATTGCGCCAAGAGTATTGTTAAGTAACTGTTAAATCAATGGTTAATTTATTAAATCTTAGGGATAAGCACTTGGCTAACTAAACGTGCAAAATTTTTTCAAAATCCCCAAAATTATTTTAAAAATATTACATATGTTTTAAAATACAAAAACTGAAAAGAAAAAAAATATCACTAACAAAAATGAACAAAATAATATAACACAGTGCGAAAGAAAGCCTTATCGCCTTATCTGTATCGATCAGCCGAAATTTCACTCCCAAAAGTGAGTATTTGAGTCGCGTCTGAGCAGCCTAATCTACTACTTTGGATTGGCAGACTATGTTTTCTTTGACTCTTAGGTAACCTAGTTTTAATATGTATAAACGAAAATATGTTTAAAATGGCACGAAATTTTAGTCCAAAACATGTGGTTTGATTTGCGTCTGCTCGGCGTAATCGACCACTTTGGATTGGCAGATTATGTTTTCTGCGACCTCCAGTCAACTTAATTTGGGGGCATAAGAGAAAATTTGCTTAAAATGCCCTAAAATTTTTTAATTTTTGATAGCTTGAAATGCTTCTAAACCTTAAATCGGCCTGGTAGACTAGGATCATCGTATTACCTAAAAGGTATTACGAAGGTAATATCAGTCTGTCAGGATAAAAAGTTGCTTAAAATATACCAACCTTTTCGGCCCTGGCTCCAGGTCTATCATAAGAGAAGAGAAAAATGGGTTGATTTGAGGCAGATTTTTAATTATTTTTTCTTTGTGTTAAAGAAAAAATAAAAGGATTTCACATCAATATTGATTTATATTCAAAACAAAAAAATCACAACATAGGGACAATTTATGGTTTGTAGAAAATCATACAAGTATTAAAATTAATGTTGACTTTATATGTACTTTCATGCAATGATTGGTATTGGCATTCCAAATTTAGGACCACCACGTAATAAAAATCTGTTTTTAAATCTGGAACCAGTAGGTTTTAATGTTAAAATATTAGGTCTAGTAGTTTGTGTTCTGGATGTACCACGATAGTAAGGCATACTGCTTTTTATATATCTATTGGGTATACAACCCAAAGATTCGCAATATTGCGCTGCTGCAGTAAGTATCGAAGATGCACACACACTAGGGCATCTTGATCTTGAGTTTGAAATCTGAGAAACACTTGATTGGGAAGGTAATCGAGTTTGGGAATCAATTGTGTTTATTGCCAGTAAAGATGAATTTTGAGGACTTGTATTTGGGACATGTATTGATGGGGAAGTTATTTGATGTTGGCCATATATTTTTTTGATTAATAGGGAAAGCAATGGAGTTTGGGGTTCGGTCGTTTGTAACGGAGAAGGGTAGCTTGAAAAGCCTGAATTAGTAGTTGGTAATGACATGAAGGGTCTCATATAATTTGGATTAGTATTTTGTGATGGCGAAGGGGACCTTGAAGAGCCTGAATTAGTAGTTGGTAATGGCATGAAGGGTCTAATATAACTGAAATTAGTATTTTGTGATGGGGAAGGGGACCTTGAAAAGCCTGAATTAGTAGTTGGTAATGGCAAGAAGGGTCTCATATAATTGGGGTTAGTATTTTGTGATGGCGAAGGTGACCTTGAAAAACCGGAATTAGTAGTTGGTAATGGCATGAAGGGTCTCATATAATTGGGATTAATATTTTGTGATGGCGAAGGGGATCTTGAAAAGCCTGAATTACTAGTTGGTAATGGCATGAAGGGTCTCATATAATTGGGATTAGTATTTTGTGATGGCGTGGTTAGCATTGAAAAGCCTGGATTAGTAGTCGTTAATGACATAGAAGGTGTTATATAATTGGGATTAGTATTTTGTGATGGTGTGGGGGGCATTGAAAAGTCTAGATTAGTAGTTAGTGATGATAAAGATGGTGTCATATAATTCGGATCAGTATTTTGTGTTGGTGTAGGAGGCATTGATAAGCCTTGATTAATAATTGGTAATGACAAAGAGGGTGTTATATAAGTCGGATTACTATTTTGAGATGGTGTAGGAGGCATTGAAAAGCCTCGATTTGTAGTCGTTAATGACATAGAAGGTGCTATATAATTGGGATTAGTATTTTGTGATGGTGTGAGGGGCATTGAAAAGCCTGGATTAATAATTGGTAATGACAAAGAGGGTGTTATATAATTCGGATTACTATTTTGAGATGGTGTAGGAGGCATTGAAAAGCCTAGATTAGTAGTCGTTAATGACATAGAAGGTGTTATATAATTGGGATTAGTATTTTGTGATGGTGTGAGGGGCATTGATAAGCCTGGATTAATAATTGGTAATGACAAAGAGGATGTTATATAATTCGGATTACTATTTTGAGATGGTGTGAGGGGCATTGATAAGCCTGGATTAATAATTGGTAATGACAAAGAGGGTGTTATATAATTCGGATTACTATTTTGAGATGGTGTAGGAGGCATTGAAAAGCCTGAATTAGTAGTTACTAATGACAAAGATGGTGTCATATAATTCGGATTAGTATTTTGTGATGGTGTAGGAGGCATTGATAAGGGTGGATTAATAATTGGTAATGACAAAGGGGGTGTTATATAATTAGGATTACTATTTTGAGATGGTGTAGGAGGCATTGAAAAGCCTGGATTAGTAGTTACTAATGACAAAGATGGTGTCATATAATTCGGATTAGTATTTTGTGATGGTGTAGGAGGCAGTGATAAGCCTGGATTAATAATTGGTAATGACAAAGAGGGTGTTATATAATTCGGATTACTATTTTGAGATGGTGTAGGAGGCATCGAAAAGCCTCGATTAGTAGTTACTAATGACAAAGATGGTGTCATATAATTCGGATTAGTATTTTGTGATGGTGTAGGAGGCAGTGATAATCCTGGATTAATAATTGGTAATGACAAAGAGGGTGATATATAATTCGGATCACTATTTTGAGATGCTGTAGGAGGCATTGAAAAGCCTGGATTTGTAGTCGTTAATGACATAGAAGGTGCTATATAATTGGGGTTAGTATTTTGTGATGGCGAAGGTGACCTTGAAAAACCGGAATTAGTAGTTGATAATGGCATGAAGGGTCTCATATAATTGGGATTAATATTTTGTGATGGCGAAGGGGATCTTGAAAAGCCTGAATTACTAGTTGGTAATGGCATGAAGGGTCTCATATAATTGGGATTAGTATTTTGTGATGGCGTGGTTAGCATTGAAAAGCCTGGATTAGTAGTCGTTAATGACATAGAAGGTGTTATATAATTGGGATTAGTATTTTGTGATGGTGTGGGGGGCATTGAAAAGTCTGGATTAGTAGTTAGTAATGATAAAGATGGTGTCATATAATTCGGATTAGTATTTTGTGATGGTGTAGGAGGCATTGATAAGCCTGGATTAATAATTGGTAATGACAAAGAGGGTGATATATAATTCGGATTACTATTTTGAGATGGTGTAGGAGGCATTGAAAAACCTGCGTTAGTAGTCCTTAATGACATAGAAGGTGTTATATAATTGGGATTAGTATTTTGTGATGGTGTGAGGGGCATTGATAAGCCTGGATTAATAATTGGTAATGACAAAGAGGGTGTTATATAATTAGGATTACTATTTTGAGATGGTGTAGGAGGCATTGAAAAGTCTGGATTAGTAGTTAGTAATGATAAAGATGGTGTCATATAATTCGGATTAGTATTTTGTGATGGTGTAGGAGGCATTGATAAGCCTGGATTAATAATTGGTAATGACAAAGAGGGTGTTATATAATTAGGATTACTATTTTGAGATGGTGTAGGAGGCATTGAAAAGTCTGGATTAGTAGTTAGTAATGATAAAGATGGTGTCATATAATTCGGATTAGTATTTTGTGATGGTGTAGGAGGCATTGATAAGCCTGGATTAATAATTGGTAATGACAAAGAGGGTGATATATAATTCGGATTACTATTTTGAGATGGTGTAGGAATCATTGAAAAGCCTCGATTAGTATTCGTTAATGACATAGAAGGTGTTATATAATTGGGATTAGTATTTTGTGATGGTGTGAGGGGCATTGAAAAGCCTGGATTAGTAGTTAGTAATGATACAGATGGTGTCATAAAATTCGGATTAGTATTTTGTGATGGTGTAGGAGGCATTGATAAGCCTGGATTAATAATTGGTAATGACAAAGAGGGTGTTATATAATTCGGATTAGTATTTTGTGATGGCGTGGGGAGCATTGAAAAGCCTAGATTAGTAGTCTTTAATAACATAGAAGGTGTTTTATAATTGGGATTAGTATTTTGTGATGGTGTGAGGGGCATTGATAAGCCTGGATTAATAATTGGTAATGACAAAGAGGATGTTATATAATTCGGATCAGTATTTTGTAACGGCGAGGGAGCTATAGAAAAACCTGGATTAGTAGTTGATAATGGCATGGACGGTGTTATATAATTGGGATTAGTATTTTGTGATGGCGTGGGGAGCATTGAAACGTCTGGATAAGTAGTTGGTAATGACATGGAGGACGTTATATAATTGGGATCGGTATTTTTTGATGGTGTGAGGGTCATTGAAAAGTCTGGATTAGTAGTTAGTAATGACAAAGATGGTTTCATATAATTCTGATTAGTATTTTGTGATGGCGTAGGAATCATTGAAAAGCCTCGATTAGTATTCGTTAATGACATAGAAGGTGTTATATAATTGGGATTTGTATTTTGTGATGGCGTGGGGAGCATTGAAATGTCTGGATAAATCGTTGGTAATGACATGGAGTACGTTATATAATTGGGATCAGTATTTTGTAATGGTGTGGGAGGCATTGAAAAGCCTGGATTAGTAGTCTTTAATGACATAGAAGGTATTATATAATTGGGATTAGTATTTTGTGATGGCGTGGGGAGCATTGAAAAGCCTGGATTAGTAGTCTTTAATAACATAGAAGCTGTTATATAATTGGGATTAATATTTTGTGATGGCGTAGGAGGCATTGAAAAGCCTGGATTAGTAATCGTTAATGACATAAAAGGTGTTATATAATTGGGATTAGTATTTTGTGATGGCGTAGGAGGCATTGAAAAGCCTGGATTAATAATTGGTAACGACAAAGAGGGTGTTATATAATTCGGATTACTATTTTGTGATGGTGTAGGAGGCAATGAAAAGCCTAGATTAGTAGGTGGTAATGATAATGTAAATATATTATTGGGATCAGTATTTTGTGATGGCGTGGGGGGTATTGAATCTTTGTGATGATTAGTTTGGTATGACATGGAGATTTTAGGATCATAATGCCTAAACGATAATGATAGAGCCATAGAGTTTTGTGATATTTCAGAATTATTAGTTGGTAATGACATGGAGGGAAATGAAATGTTGGTAGTATTTTCAGGTTTTGATATTGTAGAAAGATTCTTTGGCATATCAACTTTAATTTTATTGTATTTTAATTCAAGATCTAGTGGCATATTGGCTACTGATATTATTCCTTTACTCTGGGGACTCTCGGACGTATAATTAAGTAATATGGGAAGGTCTGGTATATTATCACTTCTTTCATACTTATCACCATTTCCTGGCTCACGGTTTTGACACTTGGAATTAACAGGTTCGCACTCTAAACCAAGTGATATTGAATCTGCTACTTTATGATCTTCAACAGTAACTTCGAGCTTAGAATCACTTGCTGTATAACCGTCTGGTTTATGACCTTTATTATCTTTACTTTCTTCCACGTTACCAGTTCCAACTTCATTTTTAGGAACTTGGGCCATAAAATCGACCGGTTTATACCTTGTATTATCGTTATTTTCTTGGCGTTGACCGATTTTTATAGAGCCTCCTGATTCAGGTTCTTGATGATCAGGGTTAATTGGAAAAGGATCTTCTGAAGTAAGGTTGTTATGTCCACGAAAATCCATCTGTTCCTGGGAAACAATAGGTTGCTGTTAACATATGTGTGAGTTTCATGTTATATTTGTCAATATAATATGATTACATATTTCTTAAGCAATATTATTTATTTTAAGTCGAGTATTAAAACAAGAAAAAGGGAGATGACAAACCACAGGCGTTGATTGTTCCTCTAGGCGTCGGCTCTGCCCTTCTTCCAGAATATTTAAGCCTCCTTCACCACCCGCGTCATATGTTCCTATTTAAATACATTAATGGTTAATTATTATGATATATTTTTGTTAGATATTATTTTTGATTAATTATAAGGTATATTTTATGTATGAAAGTCCCTTCATTTTAAGAATTATATACTAAACACTTACCACAGTCGTGTTTGTAGACGTTCACCAAAAATGGATCCTAGGTTTTTCACTTTAGTTTTAAGAATTTTTACTTTCACTTACGTTTATATGTAATATATAATATGGGTAAGTAAATATATAGTAAAGAAAATTTTCGAATCTCAGGTTTCAATGGAAAAACTCGGTGTTTTGAAGTCCCCTGAATCCAAATAACCAAGTGTCGCAAAATGGTCTGTGGGTGTGTGTGTGTGTTAACAGTCTGGCTCATAAACGAAAAGTAGTACGAAACTGATATTAAGTATTTAAGGTTTATATATGAGCCAGATATGACAGTAACTTTTTCGTTAAAATCGGCTAACCGGATGTACTACTTTATATGAACGCTGAAACACATATTTACGATTTTCTCAAAAACGGCTTTAACGATTTTGATTAAACTCGATATATAATTGTATAATTAAGTGGTCTTTAATATCATTTAGGTCTTATCACCGTTGATGCCCCTGTACATGGTTTAAATGCCCAATGTTCATATATGTCTTCCTATAAAGTATCTTTAATATGGTTTATTTTAAAAAGTTAATCATTTCGCATTATTTAGAGTTACGAAAAGATGCTACATATAACTTTTGAAAGTATTTGATAAGCTAATAAAGGAGAAAAAAAATAAAAATGCAGAAAAACCTGCGTTGCTATAGACTGTAGCCCCTTAACGAATGTACCGATTTCAATGAAACTTTGCTAAATTCATTTTCTCGACACCCTTTAAATTTATCTTTATAACATACTTCAACGAAAAGAAGCTGTAAACGAAATTACGAGGGATGGTAAAATTAAATTCTGAATAACTCAAAAAGTATAGACTTCTTCGTGGATATTTTATATGTTTTTTTAAAAGTTTATGGAATTTCCTAAAAAAACAAAACAAATGCGTTAAAATCGGACAATTAGGAGGAAAGATATGGTCTCTAGTTTTTTCCCCTGAAGAGGCGAAAATTTGTATAAATTTAAAATATACTTTTTTAATTGTTGAGACTAAAAAAATTTTTTTCTATAAATATTTAATAAAGTATCTTACCTAAGAATATCTTTCATAAGAAATAAGTACCTAAATTTATACGTTTATTCTCAGTTCTATATTTCAACACTGTAATTCCCACCTCCGGAATCAACTTACTCACTGTCTGCATAGATAACTTTTTCAACTAAAAATATCACTAAATTGACATTACTCAAAAATGTTGAAATTGGAGTTAGTCATTCTGTGGTTTATGATTGCAAAGAAAGTTGTGTAGTTTATAAAAGCAGATGGAGTGACTAGATTTTTATTGCCTACCGTCGATATATTAAATAGACATTTTAAAATTATAATGGTCTTAATGACTTGTTATCTGTAAGCTTTAAGCATTAGCTCCGTTTAAAATGCACTTCAAAAAAATTTATAATAGCCCAGCATTGCCAGAAAATAATTTCTATTCAAAGTAGAGCGGTAAGTGAAAGTTGTTTGTTGCGCGGACCAAATTTTTTTTTGTCAAACAACAAACTAAATACAAAATAATTGGACATTATTTTCTCATAGATATTAAGGTTTTTTTTTTTTTTTTTTTGGCTAACCCTCCGAAACTTTTATTTAATAAATTACATATAGAAGTATAACAATACGAATATATACATATAATAAAGTCCTTTCATTGCCCGAGGGTATTTTAAGGATTGGGGATAGCTAAGGGTAACATATGTGGCGCAAGGCCTTGTAAGTTTCATTGAACGGGGAGGGACCGTTCTGCTAATTATTTATTATTTACAATATTTGCACTTTTTACAAATATATATATTAATGGGTTTGGACCGCAGAGTCGAGACCACAACCTTCGACGAGTATGTCCACCAAGGGGAGTTTACTCTGCCACTTCCCAGATCTGGCTGGTGGTGAGATCTCATTAATTTCTGGGTTTGAGTAGTCTGTACCAAGTCGTACGACGATAGATCGTCCGCTGAGGTAGCTTCGGATCAGTCGGCATAGAGTGGCAGGAAACCTGAACCTTCCAGAAGGCGAAGTAGATGCGTATGGGACACGCAGTCTAAGGCCTGGCTGCAGACCAGAGAGATGAGCGCCGTAGCTCTGTTGAGACTCATTTCATTTATTGTGTGAGCCTGAAGTTTAGCTAGGTGGTGTTCACACGCGACCCCTCTCTGAAAACCAGTCTGCTCTGGTGGTATGATGCTCTCTTTCCAGCAGTGCTTCATAAGGTGATGGTGGATTAGCCTCTCGAAAATCTTGTTGATGTGCGAGAGGAGGCTGATCAGACGATAGTGCTCAGCTGAGTCTCCGTTCTTCACCGGCTTGAGTAACGGTATAACGATTGCTTGTTTCCAGGCGCTAGGAAAGTATGAGATTCGAAGACATGAGTTGAAGATGTTCAGTAGAAAAGCTATATCCTTCCTAGGTAGCATCTTCAGCAGTACGTACGGAATCTCATTCAGTCCAGACGCTTTGTTTCCTTTGGTGCGCCGTAGTGTCGACTCCAGCTGGTTGAAGGTAGAGAAGACGGGATCATCGTTAGGACTGGCAGTCCTTCCTGTATTGGTGGTGCATTTCTCGTCCGCTCAACATCCCTCGCTTCATAGCTTTTGGCCAGGAGTTCAGCCTGTTCCTTACGTTTCAGCAGCTCATTCCCCGACGTCAGGTGGACAGTCTTCTTCTTGTTAACGAACGTTCGGACCAGTCTCCAGAACTGGCGGTGGTCATCATGTTCCCCGAAGCTGGTCATGCCAGAGTGAGGTCTTCCAGTCTCGCATGAGGCTGGCTATATGCCGAGTCATCGCATTGATGGCCGGTTTCAAGTTGTAGTCACGCGTGCGCTGAAAGATTTTCCTCAGGTTGTTCCTCTGACTGATCAGGGCGAGGATGTGAAGTGGTGGTCTCCTGATGGCGTTGGGCTGCGGAGCGAACCTTGGGATGTTTTGGTTGGCTGAGTTCTGGACAATGATGGTGATGACATCCACCGCCTCATTCACCTCTTCTACTGTCCGGCACGGCGTTACCGCCGGCAAGTGGCTTCAACGCATGACCTGTATCCTTTCCAGTGGGCCTTGTGGAGTAAGTATTTACTCGCCGGAGGTGTGGCGGGTGTGCCCTCGGTCGTGTAAAGCACAGGCCGGTGATCCGACGGTCCATACGGAAGCACTTGGCAATCCGTAATGGTGTGCAGATCGCTGGTTAATAGCTGGTCCAGCGTTGATGTCCAATCAGGTCGGGCTGAATGCCGGAAAGTGTGTACACTTAGGTGGAAAACGGCTATCCTAGTCTTGGTGATGGCTACGTTGGTGGATTGTCGCTACCACACAGCCAGGAAGAGTGTCGACCATTGAAGTCTCCAAGGACTACATGCCGACTCGTCACCTGTGCATGTTGTAGCAGCAGCTTAATAGATGTCAGTCCAGCCCTGGGTCTCTTATAGACACAGGTGATGACATCCACCGCCTCATTCACCTCTTCTACTGTCCGGCACGGCGTTACCGCCGGCAAGTGGCTTCAACGCATGACCTGTATCCTTTCCAGTCGGCCTTGTGGAGTAAATATTTACTCGCCGGAGGTGTGGCGGGTGTGCCCTCGGTCGTGTAAAGCACAGGCCCGTGATCCGACGGTCCATACGGAAGCACTTGGCAATCCGTAATGGTGTGCAGATTCCTGGTTAATAGCTGGTCCAGCGTTGATGTTCAATCAGGTCGAGCTGAATGCCGGAAAGTGTGTACACTTGGGTGGAAAACGGCCATCCTATTCTTGGTGATGGCAACGATGGTGGATTGTCGCTACCACACAGCCAGGAAGAGTGTCGACCATTGAAGTCTCCAAGGACTACATGCCAACTCCTCACCTGTGTATGTTGTAGCAGCAGTTTAATAGATGTCAGTCCAGCCCTGGGTCTCCTATAGACACAGGTGAACGTGAATCGACTCTTAAGTCGCACGTCAACTGGGAGTAAGTGAGTTCCCTCGGTTGGTTCCATTGGATTCGGGACTGACCTTGAAAGTACATCCTTTCTGACCAGGATGGCTACTCCCTCTCGAGACCCTGGTGCACACACCTCTCGGTATATAGTGTACCTCTGGAAGTATGGAGTCTAGGTGTGAAGCATGGTGTCTGTCAGCGCCACTACTGAAGGTCTATGCTGCTGAAGAAGGAGCTCGATTTCAGACCTGGAAGGAGGCCTGCTTCTGGAAGAGGCCTCTGGTGTTAAAATTCATGACGAGATGATTAATCAAGATGCTTCTTCGTCATAGCATCTAGCATGCGGGCAACTATATCCATCAGCTTGTCCATTCTTGTCAGCATCGTCATCACCAGAGTAGTCAGGGAGGCATCGGTGCTTGTTGAAGGCTGAGGCGATTGTGTTGCTGAAGTCTGTTCCTTGGACTGGTGGTGGGAAGAGGTTCCTTCTGATTAGACCAGCGCTCCTCCGCTTGCTGTGCTGTAGTCCAGGCCCTCCTGGACCCACTTACTCTGTTTTCTGGTATTCGTTTTCGACGGTGTTTCTTCGGTGGTTTCCCGAATTTTCTTTACCAACTCCTGTCTCTTCGAGAACTCTTTGGAGGAGGTGTGGTGGACACCTTTACAGTTTCTGTACCAGGGAGGTACTGTCTTCGGGCACTGTTCAAGGGTATGGACACCTCCACACCAGAGGCACGCACATGTTCGGCCGCAATATTTCATAGTGTGTCCATATTCTTGACAATTTTGGCACTGTGCTGGGGCTCCATCTTCTTTAAAGATGCTCACACGAAATTTACACTTCGATATGTGATACAGTTTAGCGATGTCTGTCAGCTTGACCGAGTCGTCTGTAATTATCTGGATCAGCTCGATAGGTCTTGGTGGTTCATTCGGGTTATATCTCTTTGCGAGTCTTCGGGCGAGCCTGAATCCAGGTAGTCTGGCTTTCAATTCCTCGACTATCTCCTCGACGGAGAAATCAATATCAAATCCATGAAGCACATATTTTCGAGATCGCTTAGTGCCTCTGGGAGCAAAACTGTGAAATTGTACCCTATTGTCCTGGCGCAACAGTAAAGTGGCTTGAAAATGGTCACTCTCGGTTTTGACATACAGCCGAGTTTCTTTTGATGAATAATTGATAGTGAATAATGTTATATTATTAGGAACCGACCAGCGCGGTTAAACACTTTCTAAGAACAGCAACACGACAAGCGTGGGACCAAATCTGGGCGTCATCAACAAAAGGCAGACACACTTACGAATACATTAAACATTTAGGAGAAAGAATCAAACTTAAAAAAATTATCACCTAAACTAATACAATTTTTGACAGGACACGGAGCAGCCAAAAGCTATTTATTCAGATTCAAGTTAACTGACAACAAAATTTGCAAATGCGACGGCAACAGTGAGCAAACATACGACCACCTCCTATATGACTGCACTAGACTGGATAAATACAGATACAAATTGGTCTCTGCTGTCATGGTGAACGGAGACCAATGGCCTCCTTCAAAGAAGGATCTGATTGAAAAATATTTCTCAGAATTTGATGCATTTGTGGAAAGATTTGATTTCTTTGAGCTTAATGATCCAACGGCTGCCTAACCACCCCTCAACATTTTCTACATCAGTTGTTTTACCAAATCGTACATACTCTGTAACCCTCAGTTTTTATCCTAAATCTTTATCCTTTGTTTTTATCCTACCATATCACATTTCTGCTGTAAATATTCTACTTTTCACTATCTAATCTCTAATGTATCACTGTTGTTTATTATTTCAGTTTTTTTTTTGTTTTGTTTTTTTCACGAACAGGCCTTAAAGACCACGCGAATACCATGAAGTTAATGCTTCCTCTTCATCTGCCTCCTCTTCTCCCATATGCCCCTCATGAGCTCCGCGTGTTTACGTTTTCTCTCCTCAGACCACGCAACACCCTTTTTGGAGCGCTTCTTGCCCGCAAGAACCGTTATTCTCTTGAGCGCCTTTCTGTACTCATCTCTGCCTAAAAAATCTTGGTCTCTTAGCCCCACTTGGTCCATATCATCCTTAATCTGTTTAAAATACCCGCTTACATTCTTATGACTGTGGATGCGCTGAAAGATTTTATGGTTAAGTCTTTCAGGATTCATCCTTATCATATGGCCATAGAACCTCAGCCTTCCCACTCTAACGTCAGTTTCTAGATCCGTTGTTTCTTTATATATTTCCTCATTTGACCTCAACCTGTATCCTTCAGGTGTTCTTCTAGGCCCGTATATTCTTCTGAGAATTATTCTTTCTATTTTCAGAAGGCTTTCTAGGCTGGGAAGACAAGAAGTTTCTGTTGCGTAGAGGTACCACTGGCTTGACGACCGTGTTATAATGTCGTATTCTGGCTTTTAGAGATAAGTTCTTCTTTTTATAAAGCTCACTGGTGGCGAAGCTTAATTTCTCGATTTTGGCGATTCTTTCCTTAAACCCTTCTCTCTCTGACCCATTGCTGCATATGATTTCTCCGAGGTATTTAAATCTTTCAAATAAATAAAATAAATAAATTTGCAATCGATAAAAATAAATTAAACTACAAAATGCTCAAGGAAATTAACTTGAACAACATTTAATATGAATTTAATGTTTACGTTTAATTAATAAAGTAGTTGGAACCAATAAATAAATTTTATTTACTCAATATAACGTTAAGAATTCATAACAAAGAAAAGAAGCTGTGAATATCAACTAAAAAGAGCGTTCGCGGACATATCTTCACAGGAGTTTTTTGTTTTGAGGTCCTTAGTTCATTTTTGCACTTTGGCCACTTAACCCTGAACCACCCTGTTTCGTGAATCCGAATAAAGAAGTTTTGCGAAATAGTCTGTGTGTGAATAGCCGAGCTGTATGAAACTAAAATTACGTTTTAGTTATATAACTTGAATACAGCATATTTTTCGTCAATTCAGCTAACCGAAAGTGCATCTTCGATTTTACATTTTTATAGTTTTCTCGAAAAGGACTGAATAATAAAAATCTTTATTATTAAACTTGTTATGAAAACTTATAATTAAGTGTTTTAACCATGAGGTAGATCATTTTTCCTTGATGCCGAATGACAGATCTTTAATTGCGAATTTTCAAAATGTAGAAACTTTTTACCAGGACGAAATGATTTTAAGAAAAAAAAAATCTAACATGCCTATAACACTTTTGATGGGGCTGATCTTTTAAAAACGTTTTCGTGGATTACGATATAATTTGTCGATAAATTTGTCGTAAATAAACTACTCAAAAATTAATAGGGTTTATTATTTATTTTCCTCAGATTTTTTATTTTATTTTGATTATAGAAAGCATTGAAATTAATATAAATAAGCTTGTATTTGACCTCGGGAAATTATATAAATGTGTTTAAAAAAACACAATAAAATGAAAAGTGTAGATGATCTTGATTTTATGATTATGAATTGTAAGACATTTGTAAAATTTAATAATTTTTGTGATACTGTTACGTACTGTATGTAATGTGTGTTACTGTTACGTGCAACTTCTTTGTACCTATTATGCAGGCTGTCTCTTTATAATGTTGTACAAAGAAATTTAAACCCTGAAACATGGTGATACTGCTTCCACCTGTTGTAGTTTAAGAAGCTGCTAGTGAAGGTAATGGAAATATGGATCAATTATAGTCCTCATTTTAGGGATGTACTCCGCTACAAATTCTTGAACATAACAAACTGCAGTGAGATTACAGTCCTCCACTGTAAGTCTAGTCCGTCCTTACATTACATTTCCACCTCCAAACTGCATTACATAGACCACAAACTGAGACAATAAATTCATCCTAGGCAGTAAATGACTAAGAATGGTTTGTGTTAATATGGACCTTGGAAAATATACGCCACTTCATTTAGGTTCCGTCGGACAATATGAAAAAGGCTGCTTCATGCAGTAATAACGATACTTATTTCATCTATCGGTGTCGTAATGCGCTGAGATCCACCAACATATCTCCTATTGGTAATTCCAGTTTCGCGGAATCTGGCTAAAGCCCAGGATACTACATTCATATATATTACATACCTAAAAAATATTATTAAAATATTAAGGCCCGCAAACTTACCAGTACTGCTGCTGACAATAGCCAGGAGACAAATTCGGAGAAGGATTCCTCTCAGATCCATATAAATGTTTTAAACGTTTACTTTTAATCTCTTCCTTGATGAAATAATCCTCTACTCTTCTAAAAATAATTTGCAAAATAATATCTGTAATTAAAAAAATTAAACTAAATTATACGTCCTTTTAGAACAGTTAATAAAGTTTATAATTCTAACCAATGGCTAGGATGCATTTAAATACAAATTAAGAAGAACATAATTTTATTTCTTCTGAGAGAAAAGGTAATTAAATTAACGTTCAGCATAAAAACTTTTAACGACTATGGTTATTCCCATAAATTTTACTTTATTATTCAAACAGAGCATGCTTCAATAAGAATTCAATGGAAGTTTCAATTTAGGAATACTCGTACAAAAATTAGAGAGGATTGTATTTTCAAATTTATATTGCTAGCACAGTAAATGTGGGACTTAATATCAAGAAAATTAATATCTGCTGTAAATTTGGGGATTAGTTCCTCATTGAATGCAGAACGAACCATGAAAAGTCCCCTGATTTTCCTGCTTCTACCCAACTTCTATCCAAAATGGAGTGTCAAAGATGGCCACCCAGCATTTTCGGGGTTATGCGATGTTTTCCTTTATATCTCCGTCAAAAAACATTGTTTTTGAATATTGGAAGTACTAATAGAGTTGAACGGGATGCTTGTTTTGCATTCATTCCAAGTTTTTCTGATAAAAACAATTATGAATGCGCTGTAATTCGATCTATATGATTTAAAAAAAAAAAAACGGAGTTTTCTTGGTTCTCTTTCAGTCATCCCTCTTGATTTCGAGACTATTTATAAATCGAAACTAGTTTTTCGTATATTTTTTGTAGTTCTAAGCATGAGGAATGTCGAGAAAAATGTTGTGGAAATAAATTATTTTAATAAAATGGTCCAGATCTTTGTTTCTTTGTGTTGTTTGGTTTTCGCATGTTCGCAAAAATTAAATATATATATAAGTTAATTATTCAGTTTTATTTTTAAATTGTGCTATTGAGCTATGGGGCTCTACTAAACCATCGAATTCCTCTCGCATCCAATCCTTACAATCCAAAATCCTCAATGCTCCTTACTTTGTCACTAATAAAATTATCCATAAAGATCTTAATGTTCCTTATGTTTCAGATCTGGCCTAATCCAGATACCTATCCTTCCATAATAAACTTCAAAATCATCCCAACCCTCTCGTTTCTAACCTTGCTTCCTCTTCAATTCCTGATTACCCTCCGAGGCGTCTGAAAAGAAGATGACCCCGTGATCTCCTAATGTAGTCATATCATTAGAGTGCTACCATTGGGTAGTTACTCTGCAAGTGTATTCATGTCATTATATCTATTATGTCCAAATTTACTAAATGTTGATGCAAAGTTAAAAGATCCCATTGGCACCGGGACGCGAACTTATCTATCGTTATATCGTTAACTTATTTTATCGTTACATCTTATGAGATTGCCGGGTATCGCGCTGTGCTGTGCACACACGATTAGCCTCCCCGCCCCTTGATGGAGTCAAGGCTAGTGTTGCCCAAATGCCAGACCAAGACGAGTCTATTAGTAATTATTTTGCCTTAATTTTTATTTCCAAAAGAGATTTCTTTTTTTACCAGTCTTGCAATAATTAAGCGGTTTTGGCCTTTGTCTTGCAAAGTGCAAGACCGATTTTGGGCAAAACTAGTCAAGGCTATCTGGATGAATTGTGTGGTGGTTCTTACTCTTCCAGGTACGTTCGTTAAAACGCTGACATTTCTTCATTCCCCTCACTGCTCTCATCAAGTTCAATAATGGAACTTTGGCATTAATGTGATGGACCTGATTTTGATTTGCAATTTTGTCTACCTTCTCATTTCCCGATAAACTTATATATAACGTATAGACTTGTCGGTAATCCGAGGATCGTTCTGTGATTGTGTTTAAGTTGTGTATGTGCTAATAGTTTAAAGTAAATTGATAGATAGCTACTTTTCTTATCAAGTTTGTCAGCTAAATTGAAGGATCTATGGATATCAATTAAAGATTTGGAAATGGGAATTGAGTATTCTAGAGAAGCTCTGGAAATGTGTAGCGATTTCAGAAGAGGCTGTTATTCCTTAGCAATGATGGATAGTTGGGGACAGAAGACGTTTCCACTTCTAATATGCCTACTGGATGTTTACTGTCGGAATAAACTTTGAGAATATATTTTTTATTTAACCATGTCCTTCTAATGTGTAAATGGCTTCTCACCGGCAGATGTATGAAGTGCGTACGCTGAAGACATTTTAAAGGGACCCAAACATAATCTAATGGCATTGTTTTGAGTTGTATTCAACTTATTTATGAGGGAAGATTTCGTTTGATTTTACGCGACGCAGTAAAAATCTAAAGTTGATCTGACTATTGTTTTGCAGAGAATGAGCATTCTTTGTGGGTTAGAACCCCAAACAACCCCAATGGAGTTTAGTATATTGATGTGTAGCGATTGTCGGATATGTTTTATATGATCTTTAAAATTTAGTTTTCTGTCTAGTATTACAGTTAAAAACTTCACTTTTGACATTGTATTTTTCGTTTGAAATTTTCCAAAATCTCTATAATTAATGTTTCTTTTTCTGGTAAAAGGAATAATACTACAATTATTTGGATTATTTTTAGGTTTATTATTGAAAATTTTTGTGCCAGTGTATTCAGTGAAGGCTTCTTTTGAATAGATGGAAAACTGGATGCAAAAGCGTTCTTAAATACCATGCAATGCCATCTAGATTTTTTTTTTTTTTTTAAACACTTTATTCAGAAATATTACAATTTGTCACAGTTTAAGGACACTTATAATAGAGTTCAGAGATTGCATTCATACCGTATATACAAAAATATAAATAAATAAAGTAATAACAAAAGAATAAGAAAAAAGAACAAAAGAGTAAAGAAAAAAAAAAATATATATACACATAAGTAAATAAAAATAGAAATAAAAGTAAAACAAACACCTTATATAAAACATACCTATATACATTATTTACAATTTGCCAGGTGATCTCCGAACCAATCCTGTCCCCTCCACATGTGGAGGGAAAAGGGAGGCTTAGGAGATCCCTACGCTTCTCCCTCAGCCACTTCACTGGTATTTTAAACCAGCGGAGGATGAGTAAGAGCGCTACAGCCACAGATACTCATGACTTGAGTGGAGAATCTGGCCATTGCTAGAACTCCAAAATATCCATATTTACAAAAGGTCTCGTGGCCACTGCCGCTTTAACCTACGAAGGGGATTGTAGGGATGGGTGTTGCTTGATAGGGATTGTACAACGGGATTTGGGTGATGAGAAAGGTTCTGGTGAAATTTGGAAAATTTGGCTGGGATAAGATCAAGAATAAATGGGATATTAAGGTCATGGTGTAGGGTTTTATTGGTTACATAGAAGGGAGCATTGACTATTGTACGGAGGACTTTAGACTGAAAGGATTGAATGCGTTTGATGTTAGAAAATTTGGCTGTTCCCCATAGTTCTAGTCCGTAATTCCAGATGGGTTTCAGTATTGTCTTGTAGATCAGTAATTTGTTTTCACCAGAAAGTTTAGATTTTCTATTCAGTAGTCTATATAGCTGGCCATATCGTCTGTTAAGTTCCTGTCTTTTAAGTCTAGTATGTGGATTCCATGTTAGTCGTCTGTCTAAGAGAAAGCCAAGATACCGGACTGTATCTGAGAAAGGAAGCTGGATGGAGTTAAAATAAACTGGTGGGCAGGTATTACGCCGAAGGGTGAAGGTAATGTGTTTACATTTAGATTCGTTTACCTTAATGCGCCATTTCTTACACCAGTGTTCAATCAGGAAGAGGTGCCTTTGTAAGTTTGCGGACGCTGTTTCAGGATCTGAGTTGGAAGAAAGGATAGCAGTGTCATCAGCGAAAGTTGCCAGGAGGGTATCGGGATGGACAGGAATATCAGCGGTAAAGAGAATGTAAAGGATGGGGCCCAAGACGCTGCCTTGAGGAACGCCAGCCTCAATTGAGTAACAGTCGGAGAATTCAGTGCCACAGCGAACTCGGAAGGAGCGGTCGGAAAGATAGGATCGGAGTACTAGGTATAAGGACTGTGGTAGGTGGATTTTAAGCTTGAAGAGTAATCCGGCGTGCCATACCCGGTCAAAAGCTTGCGCTATGTCCAGAAATGCACCCGAGCAATACTGCTTGCTTTCTAGGGTTAAGGATATATGGTCAACAACTCGGAGTCCTTGTTGGACAGTGGAATGTTGGGAACGAAATCCGAATTGATGAGTAGGAAGGTTGTAGGATTCAATTATAGGTAGGATTCGTTTCAGTAGGATTTTCTCAAAAATTTTTGAGAGGATTGGGAGTAGGCTAATTGGTCTATAGGATGCTGTATTGTTGGAAGGTTTGCCTGGTTTCAAGAAGAGGACGATGGTGGAATGTTTCCATAAAAGAGGGAAGTTGGTAGTTCGTAGGATGCAATTGTATATATATGTAAGAAATATGATGGCTTTAGATGGAAGTTGTCGAAGGATCTGTGGGGTTAGAAGATCATATACAGGAGATTTGCGAGGAGTGATTTTCCGTAAAAGGTATTTGACCTCAGAGGGATTAACAGCTTTAGGTGGTAAGGAGAGTGGGATAGGTATTGAGAGGAATTCTTCTACTTTTACTGTGTGGCTGGGATGGGATTCTGGATGAGAAGCGAAAGTATAGGAAAGGTGTTTGGCAAATTCCTCGGCTTTATCTTCATCAGATGCTGCCCAGGAGCCATCATCTCGTCGAAGAGGGTGGGAAATATGATGGGATTTGAGGATTTTTCTGGTGATATTCCAAAGGGAATTATCATGAGCAGAGAGTGTGGTGAGGTAGGAATTGAATGATTGGAATCTGAAGGTGGCTAATTCTTGTTTTAATTTTTTACAGTGATAATTGTAGGAGTGGCGGTCGGCTGGATGTCTGGTACGTTGCCATAATAATCTGGCACGGCGTTTTATGTGGATTAGGTCAAGGAGGTGTTGAGGTAAATTATGTTTCTTAAGGATTTTTGAGGAGTGATCATGGGAGGAGGCAGTCCAGACTGCTTCTTGAATTTTGGTAGTGAAGGAATGTACTGCATTGTCCAGGTCTTCAGGGGTTTTCAGGGTTACTCTGAGGTCAATTTTATCGGAGAGGATTTGATGAAAGAGTTTCCAGTTAACTGGGCCTCTGATGAAGGACGGAGGAGAGGGTTTAGGAATAGGAGCTAGTGATACTTGGAGTATTAATGGGCTGTGGTCTGAGGAAAGCTCGTCAAGACGGGCAACGGAATGGTTGAGAGCACCTAAACCATTATGGATACAGAAATCGAGGATATCGGGATTACGGTTAGGATCAGTGGGCCAATAGGTAGGTGAGTTGGATGGAAGAAGGGTAAAATTTTGGGAATTGAGTACAGACAGCAATGTTCGACCACGAGGATTCGTGGTTCTTGAACCCCATTGTTGATGCTTGGCGTTTAAGTCTGCACCCAAGATGAAATGATGTCCTAAGGAAATGAGGAAGGAACTAAATTGGATATTGGAGATGGATTGGTTTGGAGGGCAATACGCTGATGCAACGGTAATAGGAAAGGAGAAGGTTTTGATTACGACTGCGGTGGATTGTAGGAAATCGTGTGTAGGCAGTGGGAGTAGGTGATGGGAGAGGGATTGGTGCACAATGACTGCAGTACCGGCATGTGCTCTACCGTCAGGATGGTCGGTACGGTAAGTTATGTATTGTGGTATTTTTAGGAGCTGTTTTTTAGTCAGTCGAGTTTCCGTTATTAGGGCTACGTCTACGTTCTTGTCTTGTAGTAAGGCTGTTAGTTCGTGTATGTGATTTCTAACACCATTCGCATTCCAAAGGAGAATGGATATGGGTTTGATGGAAGTCATTTAAGGATTTTTTAAAGGAGGGATAAGGTGAGATACTAGGTTAGTGAGAAGTGATATCAGTGGGGTAACAAGGGATTTAAATTCTGAAAGAAAGGATGTCAATAAGCTGGTTAGATCTGTAGCATTAGGCGGTGGAGGATCATATTGGATTTGATGTTGGTGAGGTTGTTGTTGATTAGGTACATTAGGTGGGATAGGATATTGAGATTTGGGTTGAGTTTGTTCTTGCGGCAGGGCCTCACATTCATTAGTCGGGTCTCTACCCCCAAGTAGCTGGGCAAAAGAAACCTTAGAGTTCACAATTTTAGCGGGTGTGTTCCTTTCCTTCCTCTTCTTGGTTTAGGTGTATCATCAGGGTCCCTGGGTTTCATATATCTAGCTTTAAGATTTTTATAAATTTGGCAGCCTTTGTAGTTGGCTGGATGGCCTTCTAGGCATAGGACACAGACTGCTGGTTCTGTAATTGGTTTATTACACTCGTCAGACTTGTGTGTTTTACCACATTTCACGCAGCGTGGCAAGTGGTGGCAATAAGACTTGGTGTGGCCATATGCTTGGCAATTATGGCACTGGACGAACTCTCTTTTTGGGTATGGTTTTTCGACCTTTACGCTGGTGTAGAAAATTCTATTCACATCGTATATTTTCTCGACCCCAGGAGATGGCTCCAGATCGACGAAAAATAAGGGCAATGGGATTTTATTCTTTACACCTGGTTGTTCTTTATTTTCTTTTAATACATTGGTTATCTGACGTATTTTGAACCCTAACGCCGTTAACTCTTCTTTAATCACTTCTATTGGGGTTGAGGAGTGTAAATTTCTTATTACAACTCGTAGTGCTCTTTCCTGTTTCAACTGGTATGTGTGAAAGTCCGCATTTGTGTCTGTTAAATATTTTACGATTTTTCGGTACGCTTCAGGTGTTCCCGGTATTATTTTTGTATCATTTATTCTGTTTAGGCATGTTTTGCAGATTTTATTAAGTTGAGTACACAACAACTGGAAATTTCTCAAATTTTTGACAAAGATAGGAGGTGGGCGTGGTTCTCGAGGTATAGGTGCATCTTCCATTTCTTCCCTGTCATTTTCAAACACCTGGTATGGATTAGGTGTAAAAAATGGAGATTCCATTTCTTGTGAAGACGTACTTGGCAGTGGTTGAGACACAGATACTTGAGTGTTCGCTGGAGGAGTTCCGGGGGGTGTTAATCGCTTACTACGACGTGTTTTCTGTTTAGGCGGTGAATTACGTGGGGTAGAGCCAATTGAATGGGACCTCTTAGTTGACATTACTTGGTGGTAATATCGCATATAAAAAAAAAGAAAGGGAAAAAAAATAAATAAAACTACGTCTGCGTGTTATTACAATGGATGAACCGCCGACTGAGAACCAGTCAGTTACGTGGCGAGGCCACAACTGGAGTGGAGAGCCGTCAGCTGTTATGGCTATAGAGATTAAGCCTATAGACGCTAAACCGCTAAATTCACTGTCTGTAATAGTACACAGTAAATAACAACACTACTCACTGTGGTGTTAGTCCATTGTTGTTGTTTTGATGTCTGCTTAACTAGTTCTTTTTAAAAAAAAGTAAAACTGAGCACTTATTCTACTAAAAAATAGTAAAACTGTGGGACACGACGTGAAATGTGGGTATTCAAATCAAGCGCATGCGCAGAACTCTGCCATCTAGAATTAAGCTGATTGGGCAGATCTTTATTTTTTTTACAAGATAACGATCAAAACTATCGATATTTGCAACTTCTTTTTTTTTTTTAATAAAAGTAACATTATATATAAAACAAAAAGAAATTGTGAAATATGGAATACAAATTTACATTTCCGAATAGAAGCGAAGATTTCCAATATTAGAACAACTTTTACAGATACATTTAGCTTCCTATAGTTTACACAAAGGCTCTTGATGTTAACAATAGAGAATAAAGACAGAAGTAGATGGCAAATCAGTGAAATTTAAACAAAAAGTAGCAATATTCGGCCTCTGAAAATAACATCAACATAACGAATTTAGTTCGTGGTACAGACCCCTTTTTATCGAATTATTAACATCCACCTGAAACTTCATAAATAGTTTCATTTGATCGTATTGACAACTATTTTATTTAAAAAAAATTCATGACATTAGGCCGTTTTCAATCTGGAGAGGGGCAAACTTTGTCTATTTAATTAGGTACTAAAAACCCGAAAATATGCATTTCCTTTCAACTTGGATCGTAACATAATTTGATCACAAAATAAATAAAAAAGATGACCTACAAAAATGTTGGGACGTTTGTCCTATATAACCTCGTTATTTTGAAATTTCTGGGGTGTAGGTCACCAAACGGCTCAATATATTTGAAGGCCACTTTTTTTCTCGATTTTATGATCATTATTTATTTATTTTATTATTTTACAGCAGTGGGGTGTTACTGTCACATAGCAATCCACTGCTACATTTTTAAACTGTTACATTCTGCTTCTCAGCTGTGCACCCAGCTTGCTCTTCTCTTCAATTCTGCCTTCGCCGCAGATATTCCTACCCATCCTGATACCCTCCTGGCAACATTTTTTTTTTTTTTATATTTCTTTATTGAGTATTATAACAATCTGTCTGTTGGACATTGGTTATAGTGAGGTAGGATGACATTCACACCATATGTACAAAAAAATAAAATAAATAGAACAAAATAATAATCAAAAGTATATACAATAGACAATAAAATAAAATAACCTAAAAAATAAGAAAATTAAAACTAAGGAAAAAAAAAAAAAAAAACACATGCATACCTATATACAATCAGGCGAGGGAACTTCAGGAGAACCCTGCGCTACTCTCCCAACCGCGTCACTGGTACTAAAGCCAGCGGAGATTGGTCGAGAGCACTTTAGCCACATACACACATGTCTTGAGTGAAGAATCAGGCCATTGCCAGAACTCCAATTTATATAATCTACAAAAGGTCGCGAGGCCACTGCCGTTTCAACCTTCTTGGAGGATTATAGGATGGGAGATGCTTGATAGGGATTGTGCAAGAGGATTTGGGTGGTAAGTAAGGTTCTGGTGAAATTTGGAGAATTTTTCTGGGATAAGGTCTAGGACAAATGGGATGTTAAGGTCATGATGTAGGGTTTTGTTGGATACATAGAAAGGAGCATCGACTATTGTTCGAAGGACTTTAGACTGGAAGGATTGAATACGTTTGATGTTAGAAGCTTTTGCTGTCCCCCACAGTTCAAGTCCGTATGTCCATATAGGTTTCAGTATTGTCTTGTAGATAAGTAATTTGTTTTCAATAGAAAGTTTGGATTTTCTGTTTAGTAGTCTGTATAGCTGGCCGTATCGTCGGTTGAGTTCTTGTCTTTTGAGTCTAGTATGTGGGTTCCACGTTAGTCTTCGGTCTAAATGAAAGCCAAGATACCGGACTGTGTCTGAGTAAGGAAGCTGGATGGAATTAAAGTGTACTGGTGGACAGGAACTGCGTCGGAGTGTAAAGGTAATATGTTGGCATTTAGATTCATTAACTTTAATGCGCCAGTTATTACACCAGTGCTCAATCAAGGTGAGGTGGTTTTGGAGATTTAAGGATGCTATGTTGGGATCAGAGTTGGATGATAAGATTGCGGTGTCGTCAGCGAATGTTGCAAGAAAAGTATCGGGATGAACAGGGATGTCAGCAGTAAAGAGGATGTAAAGCACGGGACCCAAGACGCTGCCTTGGGGAACACCGGCTTTAACGGAGTAGATATTGGAAAATTCTGTTCCACAGCGAACTCGGAAGGAGCGGTCAGAGAGGTAGGATCGGAGGACTAGGTACAAGGACTGAGGTAAATGGATTTTAAGCTTGAAGAGCAGTCCGGAGTGCCATACCCGGTCAAATGCCTGTGCAATGTCCAGAAATGCACCCGAACAGTATTCCTTGTTTTCTAGGGCTGAGGAAATATGATCAACAACTCGGAGTCCTTGTTGAACAGTAGAATGTTGGGAGCGAAAACCAAACTGATGGGAAGGAATATTTTGGGATTCTATAATGGGTAGGATTCGTTTCAAAAGGATCTTTTCAAAAATTTTTGAAAGGATTGGGAGTAGGCTAATTGGTCTATAGGATGTTGAGATATTGGGAGGTTTGCCTGGTTTTTGGAAAAGGATAATAGTGGAGTGTTTCCATAGCAGAGGAAAGTGGGTGGTGCGTAGGATACAATTGTAGATATATGTAAGGAATATGACTGCTTTGGATGGAAGTTGTCGAAGGATTTGAGGGGTAAGGAGATCATGTCCAGGAGCTTTACGGGGGATTAATTTTTTTAATTGAAATTTCACTTCGGAAGGATGAATAGCTTTTGGGGGCAAGGAAAGTGGGATTGGTGATGTAAGGAGTTCTTCTACTGTTACGGTGTGGGCAGGATGGGATTCCGGATGTGAAATAAATGTATTGGATAGGTGAATGGCGAACTCCTCAGCCTTATCTTCGTCAGATGCTGCCCAGGAGCCATCATCTCGTCGGAGGGGATGGGAAATGCGGTGAGGATTTAAGATTTTGGTAGTGGTTTTCCAAAGGGAATTGTCGCGAGAAGAAAGGGAGGATAGGTAGGAGTTGAAGGAATGTGATCTGAAGGTGGCTAATTCCAGTTTTAATTTTTTGCAGTAATAATTATAGGAGCAGCGGTCGGTAGGATGTCGGGTACGTTGCCACAATAATCTGGCACGGCGTTTGGTTTGGATTAGGTCAAGGAGGTGTTGGGGTAGAATGGTCTTTTTAGGAATTCTGGAGGAGTCTTTTGGGAAGGAAGCAGTCCAGGCGGCTTGTTGGATTGTGGTAGTAAATGAATTTACGGCACTATCAAGGTCATCGGGAGTTTTGAGGGATATGTTAAGATCAATTTTATCGGAGATGATTTGGCGGAAAAGGTCCCAGTTAACTGGGCCCCTAATAAATGACGGTGGAGAAGGTTTGGGAACGGGTTCAAGTGAAACATTAAGGATTAGAGGACTATGGTCAGAGGAAAGTTCATTTAGACGTGTAATGGAACAATTGAGGGGACTTAAGCCGCTGTGGATAAAGAAATCAAGAAGATCAGGATTACGGTTGGGATCTGTAGGCCAGTAGGTAGGAGAGTTGGGGGAAAGGAGGTGAAAATGTTGGGAATTGAGTGCAGACAGCAGGGTTCGGCCACGAGTATTCGTGGTTCTGGAACCCCATTGTTGATGTTTGGCATTTAGGTCTGCACCCAAGATGAAGTGATGTCCTAAGGAGTCGAGGAGAGAACGGAATTGGGCATTGGATATGGATCGGTTAGGAGGGCAATACGCTGATGCAAGGGTAACCGGAAAGGAAAAGGTTTTTATCACGATAGCGGTGGACTGTAGGAAATCATGTGTAGGTAACGGGAGTAGGTGATGGGAGAGGGATTGGTGTACAATGACAGCAGTACCGGCATGTGCTTTTCCGTCAGGGTGGTCAGTACGATATGTCAGGTATTGTGGTATTTTGAAGTGCTGTTTAGTGGTTAGTCGAGTTTCAGTAATTAGTGCCACGTCAATATTTTTGTTAAGTAATAATGTAGTTAGTTCGTTTGTATGATTCCTAACACCATTCGCATTCCAAAGGAGAATGGATATGGGTTTAGGGATGTGAGTCATTTAAGGATTTTTCAAAGGGGGGATGAGGTGAGATACGAGATTCGTGAGGAGTGATATGAGTGGAGTAACAAGGGATTTGAAATCGGTGAGGAAAGATGCTAACAAACTTGTGAGATCTGTTGCATTTGAAGGAGGAGGAATATGAGGAATTTGTTGTTGGTGGTTAGGTATATTAGGATGAAGAGGATTTTGAGGTTGGGTTTGAGGTTGTTGTTGTGGCAGGGCTTGACATTTATCGGTTAAAGTCTTACCTCTAAGTAGTTGGGAGAATGATACATCATTGTTTACAATTCTGGAAGGCTCTCTCTCTCTTCTTGTTCTTAGTGCTTCATCTTGAATCCGGTTTTTCTGGTGTCTGGTTTTGAGATTCTTGTAAATTTGGCAGCCTTTGTAGTTGGCCGGGTGTCCCTCCAAGCATAAGGCACATACTGCTGGATCTTGTATAGGTTTGGTGCACTCTACAGATTTGTGCTGTTCACCGCACTTCACGCAACGCGGCAAATGGTGGCAATATGTCTTCGTGTGGCCATAGGTCTGACAATTATGGCACTGCACGATGTCTCTCTTGGGATATGGCTTCTCAACTTTCACCATTGTGTAGTATATTCTTGTGATATCATATATTTTTTCGATACCTGGTGATGGCTCCAAGTCCACGAAAAACAATGGTAGTGGGATCCTATTTCGTAATCCTGGCTGCTCCCTGTCCTCCTTCAAAACGTTTGTTACCTGGCGTACATTGAAACCAAGCGTCGTTAGTTCTTCTTTAATAACTTCAGTGGGGGTTGAGGAATGTAAATTTCTTATCACCACTCGTAAAGCTCTTTCCTGCCTCAGCTGGTAAGTGTGAAAATTCGCATTTGTTTCTGATAAGTACTTCACTATTTTTCGGTAGGCTTCTGCAGAATCAGGTGTTATTTTGGTGTCATTGGTCCTGTTAAGGCATGAATAACTGCCAGAGCAGATTTTATTTAGTTGGGTGCAGAACATCTGGAAATTTTTTATATTTTTCACAAATATCGGAGGAGGCTTTGGTTCTCTGGGTATTGCTGCAGACTCCATTACTTCTCTGTCATTTTGAAGCACTTGGTAGGGGTTTGGAGTAAAGAAAGGTGATTCTTCAATCGTTTCTTGTGCAGACGTACCTGGTTGGGGCTGAGATTGTGGTTCTGAAGTGTTCATTTTGGTCACTGGAGGTATTTCTCGTAGGCAGCGACGAGTCCTTTGTTTGGCTGGTGAGCTAACTCCGTCTGACCGAGACCTCTTGGGCACCTTACTGGCCATCACTTGCTGATCATACCGCATATCATAAGAGAAAAATAAATAAATAAATAAAAAAAAAAAAAAAAAATTTTTTTTTTTTTTATTTTTTATTTTTTTTCTTAAAATAACAAAAAAAAAGATGCCAACAGTAAATATCAACTGCTCTGATATACACTTTAACTGTATCTCGTGAATAATCAGAGAGATTCCGCTATAAAATTGGTAAAAACTGAGAGAGGAGTTGAGGAGACAACCTTCTCATCAGCTGATCCACTCCTGGCAACATACGCTAATGATACCGCTATCCTTTCAACCAACTCAGATCCTAAAACAGCGCCATTAAACCTACAAATGCATCTCTCCCTGATTGAACACTGTTGTAAGAAATGGCGCATTAAGATAAACGAAATCCTGCCCACCAGTTTATTTTAACACCATCCAGCTTCGTTTCTCAGATACAGTCCGGTAACTTGGCTTTCTCTTAGACCGACGACTAACCTGGAACCCTCATACTAGACTCAAAAGACAGGAACTAAACCGACTATACGGCCAACTATATCGACTACTAAACAGAAAATCTAAACCTTCCATTGAAACCAAGCTACTGATCTACAAGACAATACTGAAACCTATTTGGACTTACGGACTAGAACTGTGGGTGTCAGCAAAATTTTCTAACATCAAGCGCATCCAATCCTTCCAGTCAAAAGTCCTTCGAACAATAGTCGATGATCCTTTCTATGTAACCAATAAAACCCTACATCATGACCTCAACAACCCATTTGTCCTGGGCCTTATCCCAGAAAAATTCTCCAAATTTCACCAGAACCTTAGATACCAACCAAATCCTCTTGCACAATCAAGCACCACTCATTCCTATAATCCTCCAAGAAGATTGAAACGGCAGCGGCCTCGCGACCTTTTGTAGATTGTATATATTGGAGTTTTGGAAATGGCCAGATTCTCCACTTAAGACATGGGTGTATGTTTATTTATTTTATTTTATTTTCAACCCTCCCCTGCCTGAAGGCAATACGGGTATTTGCAGCAGTGGGATGTTACTGTTACATTTTTTGGCCATTACATTATTTTTCTGAGCTGTGCACATAGCTGGCTCTTCTCTTCACTTGCATCTGGTTTTCTTTTCTTCTTATTCTGGTCGCCTCCCCGGTGCAGCTTCTCTTCTTCTTCCCAAAGAGTAGTGAGTTGGTAGTACAACTTCTTTCCATCCGTATATAAATCGTTTGAAGTGATCGTATTTTTCTTTGGCCATAAGTTGAGGAAACTCTCTCTCTGTTACGCCAAAGAGACCTGTTTCTCTCAACAGTTTCGCCCTCAGTGACTCATAGACCGTACAGGTAAGTACTACATGCTCAGCTGTCTCCGGTACCCCACAACTT
This sequence comes from Nezara viridula, assembly GCA_928085145.1. Lineage (NCBI taxonomy): Eukaryota > Metazoa > Arthropoda > Insecta > Hemiptera > Pentatomidae > Nezara > Nezara viridula. The sequence continues at coordinate 145,343,286 of OV725080.1, read as the reverse complement.
AGGCATAGGGGATCGATATTTATACCATACTGAACGAGCTTTGCTCGGAAACCCCCATGCCCCGTGAGAATCTGTGAAATCCAGTAGTCCGGGAGGATCCAAGTCGCTTCTAGTCGCGAACTGACGGTGGGGAAGTACTTCCTTAGGGTAGCTCCATTGGGAGTCGTCAACCACCGTCGGTTCCAGTCCTCTACTGTATCCTCCCGGAGGATCTTCTTCCAGTTTCTTGGATCATCTCCTATTCTCACTCGGAGGTAATCCGGTAGAGCCGCTAAGCATCCTCTCCTAATCTTATACCGGTAGTAGTCTTCTCTCAGCAGGAGGTCGAGAGGCATTCCTCCTGCTAAGACCTGCACAGCCTCATGAGACACCGTCCTGAATGATCTGGATACTCGAAGCAGAGCCATCCACTGAATCGTGGCCAACCTACATTTCTGTCTGTGCGAGAGATTTTGGCTCCAGGCAGGGGACGCAAACCTCAGGATACTCACAATAACACCTTTATAAATTGTCATAGTTGCTGGGTACCTGAAACCCCAAAATGCGCACCCAATACGACTGAGTCCGTTAAGGGTTAGGGCTACCCTACTTCTCAAGTAGTCCAAGTGAGGTGTCACGTTGAACTTTCTTCCAATCCTAATCCCAAGATAGGTAACAACCTCACTTGGGCGTATTCTTGATGCTTGTATAACCATTTTTATAGTGTGAGCCCTATCAGTAGTGCCTTTCAAGAGGATGGCCTGAGTCTTGGCGGCGGCCATCCTGAATTTCTTCTTCTCGCACCACTCTTCTACTAGGTTGGCGCACCTTTCAGCTTCTTCTCTCAGTCGGGCTCTGCTGTTCGAGGCTACCACAACGGCCAGATCATCTACATAAGCCGTAGCGGGGAACCGCTCCTCTTCCAGTACTCCCAAAAACTCATTGAAGACTAAATTCCATAGGGCAGGACCTAGAAAAGAGCCCTGGGGACAACCTCTTTCCATGGAGTCTTCAACTTCAAAGAAGTTACCCCGTATTCTTAAAGTTCGGTCCTGAAGATAGCTCCGTAATAGCTCGTACAAGTTGCTGGGAGCTTCAATACTTCTGCAACTGCTGGAGTACGCAAGGCCACCAAACACTATCGAAGGCGGAGGTGATATCAAACAGGAGGAGCATAACATACTTCTCCGCCTTCTCTTCGACGTCATTGCGCACTCTTAGCAGGGCATCCACGGTTCCCCTACCCTTAGTGGATCCGTACTGCCTTGGATGGCTCGCTCTTGTGAAGACTGGTCGTAGGCTCACCAGAAGTAGGTTCTCGTAACACTTTGCTCATAACAGGGAGGAGACATATAGGCCTATTAGACTTGGCTAATGCTTGTCCTTGTCTCCTCCCTTGTAAAGGAGCCTTATATCGGTAGTTTTCCAATTTGGTGGAAAGTATCCCCTATCGAGGCAATCATTGAAGAACTCCAACAATGTATCTTCGATATAGGGGATACTATTCGTTAGCATAGCCGCATCGATTGCGTCTCAACCGGGAGCACGACCAGTCCTTTGCCTGTCCACAGCAGCACGGAGATCCCATATGTCCCATGGTGGGCACAAGTCCGTACCAGGTGGACATACCCTAGTGCGACTTATGAATTCCTCTTCTTCATTATCTTGGGATGGATCATCTCTGGGGCAGATTTCTGCTATAAACATCTTCGATGTCTCTTCCAGAGTGGTTGCATGGGTAGCTCCGCACTTGAGCGCAGCAATCACTTGTTGTGGTGTCAGCTTACCCAGAGCCACTCTGTAAGAAATACTCCAAGGATTCTTTGATGACTCCTCAACAATGAACTCGTCCCAAGACTTCCGCTTTTGTAAGCGCACCTCATTTCGATATGCCCTGGCTTTAGACTTGTACTCGTCACGAAGTGTAATGCGCCTCTCATCACAAATACACCTCTGGTACGACCGCCGGACCTTGTAGAGCTCTCTCTTCATCATAGTTAAGGCCGGCGTCCACCATGGGACAGGTCGAGCTCTCGCCTTCCGATACTGGAGGGATTCTTCAGCAGCATCACGGATGACAGTTGTGATCCTGGATACCCTGTAATCCAGATCATGAGTCTGATCCATGTCAGCCTCATCCCATTCCTCATCAACCAATTTTCCCTCCAGAGTCGACCGGAAAGTGCTCCAATCTTTTCTTCGGGTTATGTAACCCTTGTCTGTGCCATGGGAACTAAATGAACTTTCCACCAGCCTAAAAGATATCGCCTGATGGTCGGAACTCGTCTCAGATCGAAGGGTCCAATCGATGATGCGGTTTGCCAGCACCGGTGATGCCAAAGTCACATCGATCCAGCTGTGGCCTCTTGCACTGGAGAACGTTGGGATAGCGGAGGAATCGTTTATGACTAGTAGCTGGCTCCTTGCTATAAATTCACCGAGCTGGACGCCTCTTCTATTGGTTCGATTGGACCCCCAGACCGTGTTCCAAGAGTTGGTATCTGAGCAGATGATCACGTTCCGAGTGCAAGCCGTGATCATCTCCACGGCGGTTATGTCCGTTTCTATGTCATTTCCATCAGGCATGTATGATGAAATTAGCGTAAAGGAAATATTACGCCACTTGATATGACATGCGACACAATCCGCCGTGGTATATTGCCTCAGATCCATCACATCAATGTTAGGATTATTAATCACAATAGCAGCCCTGTGCCTCCTCTCTCTACTGCCCAAAGCTATAAATCTCGATGTGAGGCCAAACCCCGTTACTATGTTCCCACGGCAGGTTGGTTCTTGAACCGCCATAACATCGTAGCGCGGATAAAGAGCCCGGAGTTCGTCTACCACTATATGCCGGCGCCCCATGTTGAGCTGGAGGATGGTAAGCTCACTCATAAAAGGTCCTCTTCGCTACCTCTTTAGCCCACTTCAGATACACAGGGCACTCCCGACTTACCGCCTTGTGCTTGCTTTGACTAGCAGGCGCATTTACCCGCTCGCAGTTGATGCATGATGGGCTAGCGAGTTCTTTTTTCGTAGGGCAATCTTTAATAACATGGCCAGTAGACGCGCACCAAATGCAGACTACGGCATTTGATATGCAAGTGGCCTTAGTGTGCCCATATCCCTGGCATTTACTGCATCGAGGAGCGTCGAGGTAGTCTTTGGTTGTAATACTCCACCATCCTCCATCTAAGCTTCCTATTTCCAACAGCGGAAACCGAACTGTAGGGTGCACTTCTATCACCCAATTCTTTGTAAAGCCATTTCTTGCCATTGAGGAAAAAAGTGGCCGGATATCATCAACGACCAGCGGAGTGGGGACTGACTTCTCGGGTATTCTTTCCCATAAAAATCTCACCAACTCCGCTGAATCCCATGAGAGGGAGACGCCCTGAACCTCCAATCTAGGTTTCTTCCTTAAGGCAAGTTTGGCTTGAAGGCCACTGTCTCTTAGCCCTTGCCATCCAATCACATTCGTGGCATCACTACTATTATCCATGCGGACCAACACGGAGCCAGTCTTGGTCGTACGGACAATGGAGGCCTTTACTCCAATTTCGCTTGGTGAAGGCAACCCATTGATTATATCTGCTGGTCTCTTGCCCGTTCCGCTTATAGTGATATACGTCAATCTCTCAGTGGGCTTTGTAGGTGTGGGTTCTGTTGAGATCAATCTGTTTGACGAAGTAATTGCTTTATTTGTAGCTTTAGTTTTTTTCCTCCTTCTCTTACTCTTGACGGTTTCAAATCTCTCTGTTACCTCCGGAGAATGATCCATATCTTGACTAGAAAGTTGGTGCTGTTCTCCAGAGGGGTCTGTCTTAGGCTGTAGATGTTGAGGTGCTGAACTTGAAAGAGCCTCCAAAACCTTTGGCATAGAAGTCTCAACGATAACTTTGGTTAACATGTCATGCACCTTCTCCGATGACAATGTTTCATTTATTGCTCTTTGGACAAGGGTAAGTACACTGTCATAACTATCTTGACTATCTTCGTCTTCTGAGGTCTCAATCATCTTAACAAGACATTGAATCTTGTTGCTAATATGGTCCCTAACACTACTTACGGGCTTGTTTTCATGTTTGACCATGTATAAACGGAGATTCTCCTGTATTCGCTTGGCTTCAAGAAATAGATTAGAGCCCTCTTCCAATTTCTTTTTAGCAACAGGGGAACCCTTCCTGGCCCTCTTTATCGTACGTTTCAACATAGTAAATTAAAAGTGATGTAACCTTTAAATAAATAACCTTTAAATAACCTTATCTTTCCTAAAGAGTCTTTGGGCTTCCTTGGGAAGCTTAAGGTTATAGCTACCAAGGGATCGAATAGTTTTCCTTAACACACTTTAAAACTATTTTCTGGAAAAATGTTAAGTAGTAGATACAAAAGGTTATAGTGAAATAAACTTGATGAGTCTTACACTGACACTTACCTTAAGGTACGACAATGTCTAACCCAATATTTCACTATTGAAGAACTTTACAAAACGCACTACAGAAATAACACTATAAAATCAACACTTAACCTAACAGTCCAAAACTATATACACCAATAAAACGAAATTAACAGGAACAGTAACGACAAAATAACATAATTAATGAACAAACTAACAGAAACTTATTATGAAACAGAAAAATTAACACAAAAAAACACTATAAATAATTAGAAAATACGTAATCAAAAGCTATAAGCAATTACACTATAGACCTCGCATAACCTTCCGTTGATCTCGTTCATCAATTCGACATGAGTATATGTGGCTTAAGTGCTCTAGATCAATCTCCGCTGGCTTTAGTACCAGTGATGCGGTTGAGAAAGTAGCGCAGGGTTCTCCTAGAGTTCCCTCGCCTGATTGTATATAGGTATGCATGTGTTTTTTTGCTTAGTTTTAATTTTCTTATTTTTAGGTTATTTCATTTCGTTATTTATTGTATATACTTTTGATTAATATTTTTCTTTTATTTATTATTTTTCTTTTATTTATTATTTTTCTTTTATTTCTTTTATATTTTTTGTACATATAGTGTGAATGTTATCCTACCTCACTATAACCAATGTCCATGAGACAGATTGTTGTAATACTCAATAAATATTTAAAAAAAAAAAAAAGAGAAAAGCTTTGATACCATTCTTCAAGTTTTGGGATGCTATTTATGGATCGTTATTAACTGAAAGGATACATGTGTCATACGTGGTGATGACAGTGTTAGGATGGGTTAGGATATTCTCATAACATAACCTGATGTTGATACTTTAATTTTTCAAATAAAATTTTTAAATTTCATACAATATTTTATTTAAAACTATTATATAGTTAATGTTAGCTATTATATACATATATATATATATATATATATATATATATATATATATATATATATATATATAATATATATATATATATATATATATATATATATATATATAATAAAGCTCTAAAACTAGAAAAATGTATTTCTATTATAATTTTGAATTATATAATTTGCGTTAGTACATCAATAATTTGAATAAGTAAAAACACTTATAATAATAAAATACCTGTTAAAACTATTGAAACTGAGCATCGTTCTAGACCGTATCAACTTGAATATTTGTATTATGTCTAGGTCAGAATTGGCGCTAATTCTTGGCCAATCATATTGCAGTATTTTTCTGATCAAGTTGGCATTTGTCACTGCTGAACAATGCACTTCTTTGGTCTCCATATTAATTTAGTTTAGATTTTGTGCCGTTCGAGTGTGTACCGGTTTATTTTATTTTAAATGTATGAGTAGTGTTATAGATGTGATAGAATTCACTAATTTCAGTTGATTATATATCAGATTATTGTATTATTGAATTCCGTTTCGAAATCTGCCTATTTTAAAGAACCAAAGTATTTTTTAAATATATTTAATTAAATATTTTTTAAATATTTAAGGCTTCATTAGAACTTTCATCTGCGAGTTATGAGGTTTTTCTCTGTAGTGCATGGTATTCTTTAATTATGTTTAGGCATGTTTCTAAGTATTGTTTTTTATTCATTTTAAAACTTATTATATGGTGTTAATTCTCAATAGCAGATTTTTATTATTTTTGATTTATAACCGTTTATTATGTAAGTAATCTGTTTACATAACTGAATGAAATTATAAGTTGTTTTACATTTAATAGATTATTTTTCGAATAAAGCAGATTTTATAATTCATAAGTTGCTTCAGATATTTCATAAGACATAAACTTTATGAAGTATTGAAACTCGCTTTTTTGTTTTTGTATTTGCAGAGAGAAAATAAAAACTTCAGTTTAAAGGTATCTTGAAAATATGTTGGTGTTAGTTCACAAGTGGTCCATCTGACCAAGGCGAGTGTTCAAGATCACTTCGATTACACTTGTTCCTGCAATGCCGAAATTAGCCGAGTTTGTCCGAAGACGACCGAACTCCGAAATTCTAATTTCTAATAATTCGTATAGGCATAGTTTTCGCTTATCTTCATCTCGTTCTACTAATAAGAATTGATAACAGCTGAACTGAATTATAAACCATGTTGTAGTTATAATTTCTGTCAGTGATCTTCTTCTTTCTCTTCCACCCATTAGCCTCTCAGCGTGGGGGTGCTTCCAGCCATCGGTTCCATGCATCCCTGTTCCCGGCAAGGTTTCTCATCTCTTCCAGGGTCTTGCCTCTTCGTCTTCCAATTCGTTCCAAATGACTAATGTATGAGGTTCTCGGTCGCCCTCTCGGTCTTCTCCCCATCGGTCTCACCTCTAGGGTTTTAACTGAGTCTCTGTGGTGGACCATCCGGCAGACATGCCTGTACCACTTCAGCTGTCTCCTCTCCAGTTTCTAACACGGGGCGTATCTTTAGCTCCTCCCTGATCCTGTCATTTCGGACACCGTCTCTCCGCGTTTTCCCCACAATTCTTCTAAGAAATTTCATCTTAGTGAACTTATACGGCTTTGTAACTTCTCATTCAAGATCCAACTCTCTGCTCCATAAAGAAGTACCGGTAGAAAGACAGACTTGAATAGATGGAGCTTCACTTCCTGCCCCACTTTTTTCCGATTACGGTATTGCATATTGTATAGTAGACGGAATTTGCTTTTGATATCCTGTTTGAGACTTCCGAATCTACTTTTCCCGACCTATTGATTACCGTACCCAGATAGGTGAAGTCTGTCACCACCTCCATCACCTCTTCATTACTGACAATCCGGATATCCTCTCAAGTTCTGCCGACTTGAAGAATTTTGCTTTTTTGGAAATTTCTGTCAGTGATCGAATATAAAAATAAATATAATTGTATATTAACAAAGTAAGTAACATATTTTATAGGAAATCCTTTTGCGAAGTTGGTGGTTTCTTAATTCAGCTCCCAATGTAGTTGGTTTCATAGGCGCAGACTTGAAGGACCGATCTCTGCTTCCCCTCTCCCCCATTAAAAATAGAAATGGGACAATGATATCGTTTCGCCCCTCAATATGTTCGAAGAACGAAAAAAATCAAAATGAATAACAATTAATCTCTTCATAACGAAAAAAACATGTTAACTAATATCAATTAAGAAAATAGGAAAAGTTGATCAGATGGCTAAGCTAAGGCCTAGAAGCATGTTTTACTATCTTTATTAAGTATTTTAATTATCTTCATTTTTATTAACACTAAATACATAAGTAATTGAAAGTAAAAAAAATGATCGAAATTTATGAACTCATGGCCTTTGGACCCTTGTTAGGAAATTCTGAGTAATATGAAGACAAATCACAATAAATATTCGACCAGTTCAAGGTGCAAATGATGGATTGGTTTGAGAACTCTAATGCTGAGAAATATATGAAAAAAATAATTTTATTCTGGGATTAAAGTCCCCTAAGAATAATAATAACATGGTACAAAACATTGGCCCTTTAGTATGGTTTGCAATAATACAAAGAGGTCATTTGAATGTTAATTTCAATTGCTATCCCAATCATACCTGAATAACAATAGTCAACACTTTAATACTAGTCCATTTTATATGGTTTACATGTATACAAAGAATAAGTAAATAAATAAATGAAATAAAATCAAATGAAACTTAATTTTCATTTCAGTCGATTAAATATTAATTACAGAATCCAATAAGTATTACATTTAGGCACGAAAGTTTGAAAATGAATTAGGTGGTGGAATAAGAGTTGTTTGAATGAATTTATGATGTTGGGTAAAGAATTCCAGAAGGAGGTAGTACGCTTCTTCTTCACGAATGAAGAAGGATTTAGTTTTATAAGAAGGGATATACAAATCAATAGGTTGAGATCTGGTATTAAGAGAGTGGTTTTCAAGTGATTTTAGTCAGTAAGTGATTTTCAATATATGAAAAGGTAAGAAAAATAGTTTAATTTGAGACTGGTACTTAATTAATATTTTTTTATTTTAGTTATTTATTAGTTGTACATATTTGTGGCTCACAATAAATTTGCCATCTACCTTAGTATTCAGCAAATATGATATCAAGGAGAAGAATAACAAGACAAAAAAAAAAAAAAAAATACAAAAAAAAACGTAGTAAAATAACACATACATTGTAACATAATAACAAATACACACAAAAAAAAAAGATAATGCAGCAAGTAGCTCAATGCAATAAGTCTCTTGGCCACCGCCTCAGCAGTCTTCTGGGCGGATTATATGGATTTGTGGCAGTAGATAGAGCTTGAGTAAGTGGATTGGAATTTAGAGTCAGTCTGTCATGAAAATTATTAAAGCGGTCAGTGGCAGTTTCCGTGATGAAAGGAGTGTTAAGGTCAGTGTGTAACGTGAGATTTTAAACGTAAAAGGGTGCCTCTACAATTTTCCGAAGGACTTTTGAATGGAATGACTGAATGATTTTTATATTTGATTTCTTCGCCGTTTCCCATAGTTCGATCCCATATGTCCATAGTGGTTTAATGAGGACTTTGTAAATAGTTAATTTATTAGTCACAGATAATTTAGAACGTCTGTCAAGTAGCCTAGAAAGAAGTCCGTATCGCTGATTAAGTTCTTTTCTTTTTTGTTTTATGTGGTATGTCCATGTCAGTCGTTTGTCCAAGTGGAGACCCAAGTATCGTACAGTTTTTGAAGGTGTTAGAGCCATATTATTAAAGAAAACTGGAGAACAAGAGTTATGTTTAAGTGTAAATGAAACAAATTGACTCTTAGACTCGTTCATTTTTATTCTCCACCTTTTAGCCCAACAAGCTATGTCGTCTAGGTGTTCTTGAAGTACCTGAGAAGCCTTTGCTGCATCCTTGTTAGATGTTAATATTGCCGAGTCATCAGCAAATGTAGCCAACAGTGTTTCAGAATGTTGTGGGATGTCTGCACAGTAAATGTTGAAAAGTGTTGGGCCCAAGACACTGCCTTGAGGTACTCCAGCTTTTATTTGTTTGATGACAGAAAACTCAGTCCCCATTTTCACACGGAAAAATCTATCTTTTAGATATGATAGTAAAATTAAGTAATACGTTGGAGGAATGATCGTTTTTAATTTATGTAACAAACCATCGTGCCATATTCTATCAAAAGCCTGACTCATGTCAAGAAAACGCCAGGACAGTACAATTTTGATTCTAGCGAGAAAGATATGTAATCTATAAGGCGGTAACATTGTTGAATAGTCGAATGATGCTCTTTGAACCCGTACTGGAAATTTGGAATGACATCAAATAGTCTAAGTGAATTTAAACGCCGAAACAGAATTTTTTCGAATACTTTAGATAGAGAAGGTAGAAGACTAATTGGGCGGTAAGGATCAGGGCGGTCTATAGGCTTATTGGGTTTGTGAATCATAGTTATGATTGAGTATTTCCATAAAATCGGAAAATGTGTCGTTCTAAGAATGGAATTGAATATGTTTGTTAAGAATATAATGGCCTTTTTTGGTAAATTCTTTAGAATAAAGTTAGTAATGAGATTGAACCCTGGAGATTTTCGATTTGGTAAACTATTGATAATAACGCTAACTTCATTTGGATGAAAGGGTTTAGGTGGGGGGGGGGTCATCTCTAAAAGAATATCTAATTGATGTTCTACCAAGTTTGCACTGCGCGAATCTTGCAAATCACTGTGAGGGGTAAATATATTTTCTAAGTGGCATGCGAATAATTCAGCTTTCTGAGCATCTGACTTTGCCCACGAGCCATCAGGATATCGAATTGGATGCGATGTCTCTTGATGATTCAACAAGCGTTTTGTCATTCGCCAAATAGATGCATTGTTATTATCCAAGCTGTTTAGGAGGGTATTAAAATTTTCATTTTTAAATCGTTTGATTTCTTCTCGCAATTCCGTTGTTAGCTGATTAAATTTGGACTTATCTGAAGGATAACGAGTGCGCTGCCACTTCTTACGAGCTTTTCGTTTCTCTTGTAAGAGGTATTTAATTGAATCTGGGATGCTATTTTTCATATTTCTTACCCTGGACTGTTTTAATGGACATAAGGAAGAATTCCAAGCCGCTTGTTGTATAGCTTGCGTTAGTGATTGGACTGCATCGTAAACCTCATCTGGAGTCCGCAAGAGGGTGTTCAACGAGATGGATTTTTCTAACGTATCCCCAAATTTTTTCCAATTAATTTGACCTGGCGTAAGTGTCGGTTGTGGAGATTTCAGAATTGGTTCTAGGTCAACCGTAAGTAGCAAAGGAGAGTGATCCGACGAAAGATCAAACAAATTTTCGATGTCAAAGTGCAGCTGGTTGAGCCCTTTACTAATAAAGAAATCTAAAACATCAGGAATTCTATTAAGATCAGTAGGCCAGTATGTTGGTGAAGGAGGTGAAACATGAGAGCAACTGCTGGAGATCATAGCGTTGTGAAGGGTCCTACCTCGGGAATTAGTCATTCTGCTGCCCCATATTTGGTTTTTAGAATTAAAGTCACCACCGCATAGGAATCTATGACCTAAATTATAAAATAAAGTATTAAAGGATTGAGAATATAAGGTTTCATTAGGTGGGCAATAGACAGCAGCGACAGACAACTCGAAGGGAAAAACTTTTAGAACAACGGAGGTACTCTGCAGACACTCACTGCCTCAGAAGAGTTAAAGTAATGATCAATAGACTTTTTAACTAGAATAAGTGTGCCACCTTTAGCACAGTCTGATGGATGGTCAGTCCTGAAAGTGTTGTAAGTTGGTATTGAAAATTTAATTTGGCTTCTCAAGTGTGTTTTGGTCAAGAGTGCTACATCTATTTCCTTGTCACCAAGAAATACTTCTAGCTCATTTCTGTGCGCAAGTACGCCATTTGAATTCCATAGAAGAATTTTTAACCTTTTCATGACGTAAGCTTGGGTAGGAGGTGCTGCATTAGGGTGGTAAGTAATGAAATTAGTGGAGTCACAAGGTTTTTAAATTCATTAATGAAGTCAGTAAGTTGTGTTGTGATGTCAGGTTGTTTTGTGTTATGGAGAGCAGCATTAGTTAATGATCTATTTTCAGTTGTAGTGATAATTTGTGGAGATGTAGTGTGTGTTGGTATAACATGAGAATATGATGGCATTGTTTGGTCTGTTTGCATTACCTGAGGCGGTGGTACAAGAGACTTTTCCAGCGAAGCTGAATTCTTGTGTGGCTCTTCTGATTGCAGATGTCCTTCAGACCTAGCATAAAATCTTGGACTTCTAACCGGTGGGTGTTGCCTGAGTTGTTTCAATTCTTTGTGAACGATACAGCCTCTGTAGTTGGCCGGATGGGCTTCATTGCAAAGAGCACACTTCGGTGGTACATCTTGAGACTTCTTACAGCTGTCTGAGAGGTGTGAACCTGCGCATTTTACACACTGCGGTTTAAGGTTGCAGTAGGATTTTGTGTGACCATAGGATTGGCATCGTTTACATTGAACGATTTCGTTTCTGTGTCTGGGTTCCTCAACAACAACTCTCGTGTAATATAAATATTGTAGTGAAAATATTTTATCACAGTTTTCATTTTTTTTCAGATCAACAAAGAACATGGGAAGCGGTACTTTGGTTCTTGGATGAATAATATTTTGTACTTTTAGAACTGCATAACCTTCTTCCTCTAGTTCTTGTTGGATGGTTTGACAACTAAGATTAGGATGTAGATTTTTTATGACCACTCGAAATGGTCTATCTTCTTGCAGTTGATAGGTGTGATACTGAGCATTTTTGGATTTTAAATATTTAATGATTTTTCTGTATGCATCTGAATCTACTGGTAGCAAGGATTGATTTTAATGTAAATTTTTTGACTCCTACTTCTTTTATGAGATCGTCGCAAAACTGTGCAAAATGATATACTGATTTTACATATATTGGAGGCGGTTTGGGTACTACTGTTTTTGCTTGCTCAACAGAAGTTTGGCATTGAGTTCCGTCATCGATATTTAAGACTGTGAATGGGTTCACTGACTCAAAACTATTTTTTTCTAATGCACAAGATTCACTCCGTGGAGAAAAAGAGTTTTTCCTAGTAACCTCAGTCCATTCATTAACTAAGCTTGTTCCAGGTTCTGAAGCAGATTTTATATTATGGGAAGGTAATTTAACTTCATTAAGCTTTTTAGGAAAGATAACCTTCTTACCTTGTGTTGTGGTTTTCACTTTTGATGTCTTTGAGGAAAGTGTCCCTCTAGGTTTGATATTCGCTTTAGTAATGACCATTGCTTGAGGATTCACTGATTAATGGTCTAATACATGTTCAAATTTCGTATCACTCATTAAAATCGTTATAAACTTTTTGATAAAAGTAATGTCCAAAACTAAATTTAATAGGGGCTATCTTTTCCCAACACCAAAGGGACGAAACAAGATGTTACTTTCCCCAGAAAAACGTTAGGATAAAGGCAAGATAGTACCGAATATTTAGTAAAGATTTTTCACAAAACTTTTAGCAATAGATACTTTTTATTTTAAAGAAAATCAAACTGAATTATGTATTAGGTTCTGTTAAATCCAAAAATGTTACAAAATAGGAAGAATTTATGAAAAAGAGGGAAATTTTTGGAATGGCTGCATTTAATGAGAATACGGTATTGGTGGTTGGGCCCATCAGTTTATATTGATATAAAAGGCACTGGAATTTTGACCTAATAGTTCGTCTTGATAAAGAAGGTAATAGAATATTATGAACAGCAGTGTTAACTAGTTATAGATAGAATTAACGCTTGGTGGAAAGTTGTCTGGATTGCAACCCAAAGATATACAAAATTGGGCTGTTGTATCTTGTCTCGGAGACTTACAGATTCTGGGGCAGGAATTTCGTCTACGAGCTACATTTTGAGAAATCGCTAAACCCATAATGTCTGGAGTAAAACTGTTAGTGTTTTTAACCTGAGATATTGAATTTGTTGTCTTAGTTCCGATTGATATTAGACCATCATTGGAGCCACTAGGCTTACAATCCAAAGATAAACAATATTTACCGATTAATCCAGACATTGGAGATTTACATATATCAGGGCAGACTCCCAGTCTATCACCCTTATTTTGTGCCAAACTGTTTGATTCGATTAAATGAGTCCTCAAACTTCCATAATCCATTCCTTTTCCAGAATTTATTTTCATATTCTTATCTTGGAGAAACTGAGCCATTGAACTTATCGCCATGCCTGGTGTAAAGCTGTTCGGGTTGTTAACATGAGCTCTTGAATTTGCTATCCCAATTCCGATCATCACTGGACCATCAGGTTTACATTTCAAAGATAAACATAATTTAAGTATTGAATCAGATATTGGAGATTTACATTTATCAGGGCACTCTCCCGGTCTAACAACCTTATGTTGTTTCAAACTGTTTGATCCGATTAACTGAGTCATTGATACTCCATAATCCATTTCGTTTTCAGTATTTCTTTTCATATTTCTATCTTGGAGTAACTGAGGCATTGAACTTCCTGCCATGCTTTGTGGAAAGCTGTTTGGGTTGTCAGCATGAGCTATTGAATTTGCTTTCCCTATTCCAATCATCATTGGATTATCAGGCTTACAACCCAAGGATAAACAAAGTTTAACGATTGAATCAGACATTGTAGATTTACATATATCACGACAAACTCTCGGTCCAAAACCGTTATGCTGTGTAAAACTGTTTGATTCGATTAACTGAGGCATAGAACTAACCGGCCTCATTCCGTTTGCAGAACCTACTGGCGTATTAATATTTTTGGGAAATTGATTGAGTGGACTTCCCGCCCACATTTCTTTTCCAGGAGCTACTGCCATATTACTATCTGGAGAAAATTGATTCATTGGAATTCCCGGCCACATTATTTTTCCAGGACCTACTGGCATAGTACTATCTTTGGGAAATTGATACATTGAACTTCCTGGCCACATTCCGTTTCCAGGACTCATTGGCATATTACTATGTGAAGGAAATGGGTTCATTGAGGTTCCCGGCCACATTCTATGTCCAGGACTCATTGACATAATTCTATCCTGGGATATCTGAGTGATTGAACCTCCTGGCACCACTCCTTTTCCAGGACCTACTAGAATATTAATATTTTTGGGAAATTGATTCATTGAACTTCCTGGCCACATTCCGTTTCCAGGACTCATTGGCATATTACTATGTGAAGGAAATGGGTTCATTGAGGTTCTCGGCCATATTCTATGTCCAGGACTCATTGACATAATTCTATCATGGATTATCTGAGTGATTAAAATTCCTGGCACCATTCCTTCTTCAGGACCTATTGGCATGCTACTCTCTTTGGAAAATCGATTCATTGAGCTTCCAGGCCACATTCTGTTTCCAGGACCTACCGGCATATTACTATCTGGAGAAAATTGATTCCTTGGAATCCCCGCCCACATTATTTTTACAGGACCTACTGGCATATTACTATCTGGAGAAAATTGATTCATTGAACTTCCAGACAGCATTGCGTTTGCAGGAACTAGTGGAATATTACTAGATTGTGGAAATTGATTCATTGAACTTCCTGGCCACATTCCGTTTCCATTACTGATTGGCATATTACTATTTGGAGGAAATTGATTCATTGGAGTTCCCAGCCACACCCCGTTTGCAGGAACAACTGGAATATTACTATTTGGAGGAAATTGATTCATTGGAGTTCCCGGCCACACCCCGTTTGCAGGAACAACTGGAATATTACTATTTGGAGAAAATTGATTCATTGGAGTTCCCGGCCACACCCCGTTTGCAGGAACAACTTGAATATTACTATTTTGGGGAAATTGATTCATTGAACTTCCTGGCCACATTCCGTTTCCATTACTGATTGCCATATTACTATCTGGAGGAAATTGATTCATTGGAATTCTCGGCCACTTTCCCTTTCCAGGACCTACTGGCATATTACTATCTGGAGTAAATTGATTCATTGAACTTCCTGGCCACATTCCGTTTCCATTACTGATTGGCATATTACTATTTGGAGGAAATTGATTCATTGGAGTTCCCGGCCACACCCCCTTTGCAGGAACAACTGGAATATTACTATTTTGGGGAAATTGATTCATTGAACTTTCAGACAGCATTGCGTTTGCAGGAACTACTGGAATATTACTATTTTGTGGAAATTGATTCATTGAACTTCCTGGCCACATTCCGTTTCCATTACTGATTGCCATATTACTATCTGGAGGAAATTGATTAATTGGAATTCTCGGCCACTTTCCCTTTCCAGGACCTACTGGCATATTACTATCTGGAGGAAATTGATTCATTGAACTTCCTGGCCACATTCCGTTTCCAGGATTGATTGGCATATTACTATCTGGAGAAAATTGATTCATTGGAATTCTCGGCCACTTTCCCTTTTCAGGACCTACCGGCATATTACTATCGGAAGGAAGTTGATTCATTGAACTTCCTGGCCATATTCCCCCTTCAGGACTGATTGGCATATTACTATTTGGAGGAAATTGATTCATTGCAGTTCCCGGCCACACTCCATTTGCAGGAAAAACTGGAATATTTCTATTTTGGGGAAATTGATTCATTGAACTTCCCGGCCACATTCCGTTTCCAGGACCTACTGGCATATTGCTATCTGAAGGAAATTGATTCATTGGAATTCCCGGCCACACTCCGTTTCCAGCACTCGTTGACATAATTCTATTCTGGAATATCTGAGTGATTGAATCTCCTGGCACCATTCCTTTTCCAAGACTTATTGGCATATTTCTCTCTTCGGAAAACTGATTCATTGAACTTCCAGACCACATTCGGTTTAGAGGAACAACTGGAATATTACTATTTTGGGGAAATTGATTCATTGAACTTCCCGGCCACATTCCGTTTCCTGGGCTTACTGGCATATTACTATGTTTGGGAAATTGATCCATGGGACTTCCTGGCCACATTCGTTTTCCAGGACTCATTGACATAATTCTTTTTTGAGATATTCGAGTGATTGAACTTCCTGGCACCACTCCTTTTCCAGGACTTACTGGCATATTACTATTTTTAGGGAATTGATTCATTGATCTTTTCGGTCTCGTTCCGTTGCGAGGAGTTTTAGGCATTATTTCATCTTGAATTTTTGAACTTACTGGCATATTACTATCTTTGGAAAATTGATACATTGAACTTCCTGGCGACATTCCGTTTCCAGGACTCATTGGCATATTACTATCTGACGAAAATTGATTCATTGAACTGCGAGATTGCATTGCGTTTGTAGGATCTACTGGCATATTACTGTGTGGAGGAAATTGATTATTTGAACTACCTGGCCACATTCCGTTTCCAGGACTGATTGGCATATTACTATCTGGAGAAAATTGATTCATTGGAAATCTTGGCCACATTCCGTTTCCATTACTGATTGCCATATTACTACCTGGAGAAAAACGATTCATTGGAATTCTCGGCCACATTCCGTTCCCAGAACTGATTGCCATATTACTATCTGGAGGAAATTGATTCATTGGAATTCTCGGCCACTTTTCCTTTTCAGGATCTACTGGCATATTACTGTCTGGAGAAAATTGATTTATTGAACTTCCTGGCCACATTCCGTTCCCAGAACTGATTGCCATATTACTATCTGGAGAAAATTGATTCATTGGAATTCTCGGCCACATTCCGTTTCCATTACTGATTGCCGTATTACTATCTGGAGGAAATTGATTCATTGGAATTCTCGGCCACATTCCGTTTCCAGGACTAGTTGGCATATTACTATCTGGAGAAAATTGATTCATTGAACTTCCTGGCCACATTCCGTTTCCATTACTGATTGCCATATTACTATCTGGAGGAAATTGATTCATTGGCATTCTCGCCCACATTCCGTCCCCAGAACTGATTGGCATATTACTATCTGGAGGAAATTGATTCATTGGAATTCTTGGCCACATTCCGTTTCCATTACTGTTTGCCATATTATTATCTGGAGAAAATTGATTCATTGGATTTCTCGGCCACATTCCGTTTCCATTACTGATTGCCATATTACTATCTGGAGAAAATTTATTCATTGGAATTCTCGGCCACATTCCGTTCCCAGAACTGATTGCCATATTAGTATCTGGAGAAAATTGATTCATTGGAATTCTCGGCCACATTCCGTTTCCGTTACTGATTGACATATTAATATCTGGATGAAATTGATTCAATGGAATTTTCGGCCACATTCCGTTTCCATTACTGTTTGCCATATTATTATCTGGAGAAAAACGATTCATTGGAATTCTCGGCCACATTCCGTTCCCAGAACTGATTGCCATATTTCTATCTGGAGAAAATTGATTCATTGGAATTCTCGGCCACATTCCGTTTCCATTACTGATTGACATATTACTATCTGGAGGAAATTGATTCATTGAACTTCCTGGCCAAATTCCGTTTTCATTACTGATTGCCATATTACTATCTGGAGAAAAACGATTCATTGGAATTCTCGGCCACATTCCGTTTCCATTACTGATTGCCATATTATTATCTGGAGAAAAACGATTCATTGGAATTCTCGGCCAAATTCCGTTCCCAGAACTGATTGCCATATTACTATCTGGAGGAAATTGATTCATTGGAGTTCTCGGCCATATTCCGTTTCCAGGACCTACTGGCATATTATTATTTTTAGGAAATTGATTCATTGATCTTTTCGGTCTCATTCCGTTGCGAGGACTGATTGGCATATTACTATCTGGAGAAAATTGATTCATTAGAATTCTTAGCCACTTTCCCTTTTCAGGATCTACTGGCATATTACTATCTGGAGGAAATTGATTTATTAAACTTCCTGGCCACATTCCGTTTCCAGGATCTACTGGCATATTACTATCTAGAGGAAATTGATTTATTGAACTTCCTGGCCACATTCCGTTCTCAGGACTGAATGCCATAATAATATCAATAGAAAGTTGATTCATTGGAGTTCCCGGCCACACACCGTTTGCAGGAACAACAGGAATATTACTATTTTGGGGAAATTGATTCACTGAACTTTCAGACAGCATTGCATTTGCAGGAACTACTGGAATATTACTATTTTGTGGAAATTGATTCATTAAACTCTCTGGCCACATTCCGTTTCCATTACTGATTGGCATATTACTATCTGCAGAAAATTGATTCATTGGAATTCTCGGCCACTTTCCTTTTCCATTACTGATTGACATATTACTATCTGGAGTAAATTGATTCATTGAACTTCCTGGCCACTTTCCTTTTCCATTACTGATTGACATATTACTATCTGGAGGAAATTGATTCATTGGAATTCTCGGCCATATTCCGTTTCCATTACTGATTGCCATATTACTACCTGGAGAAAAACGATTCATTGGAATTCTCGGCCACATTCTGTTCCCAGAATTGATTGCCATGTTACTATCTGGAGAAAATTCATTCATTGGAATTCTTGGCCACATTCCGTTTCCATTACTAATTGACATATTACTATCTGGAGGAAATTGATTCATTGGAATTCTCGGCCACATTCCGTTTCCATTACTGATTGCCCTATTACTATCTGGAGACAAACGATTGATTGGAATTCTCGGCCACATTCTGTTCCCAGAATTGATTGCCATATTATT
Source organism: Nezara viridula (assembly GCA_928085145.1). Classification (NCBI taxonomy): domain Eukaryota; kingdom Metazoa; phylum Arthropoda; class Insecta; order Hemiptera; family Pentatomidae; genus Nezara; species Nezara viridula. The sequence goes on along the minus strand of OV725080.1, from coordinate 145,324,310 downwards.
ATCTGGAGAAAATTGATTCATTGATCTTTTCGGTCTCATTCCGTTCCCAGAACTGATTGGCATATTACCATCTGGAGAAAATTGATTCATTTGAATTCTCGGCCACTTTCCCTTTCCAGGACCTACTGGCATATTACTATCTGTAGAAAATTGATTCATTGGAATTCTCGGCCACATTCCGTTCCCAGAACTGATTGGCATATTACTATCTGTAGAAAATTGATTCATTGGAATTATTGGCCACTTTCCCTTTCCAGGACCTACTGCCATATTACTGTCTGGAGGAAATTGATTTATTGAACTTCCTGGCCACATTCCGTTCCCAGAACTGATTGCCATATTACTATCTGGAGAAAATTGATTCATTGGAATTCTCGGCCACTTCTCCTTCCCCGGACCTACTGGCATATTACTATTTTTAGGAAATTGATTCATTGATCTTTTCGGTCTCCTTCCGTTGCGAGGACTGATTGGTATATTACTATCTGGAGAAAATTGATTCATTGGAATTCTCGGCCACTTTCCCTTTTCAGGATCTACTGGCATATTACTATCTGGAGGAAATTGATTTATTAAACTTCCTGGCCACATTCCATTTCCATTACTGATTGCCATGTTACTATCTGGAGGAAATTGATTTATTGGAATTCTCGGCAACTTTCCCTTTTCAGGATCTACTGGCATATTATTATCTGGAGGAAATTGATTTATTAAACTTCCTGGCCACATTCCGTTTCCAGAACTGATTGGCATATTACTATCTGAAGAAAATTGATTCATTGTAATTTTCAGCCACATTCCGTTTCCATTACTGATTGCCATATTACTATCTGGAGAAAATTGATTCATTGGAATTCTCGGCCACTTTCCCTCTTCAGGATCTACTAGCATATTACTGTCTGGAGGAAATTGATTTATTGAACTTCCTGGCCACATTCCGTTCCCAGAACTGATTGCCATATTACTATCTGGAGAAAATTGATTTATTGGAATTCTCGGCCACATTCCGTTTCCATTACTGATTGCCGTATTACTATCTGGAGGAAATTGATTCATTGGAATTCTCGGCCACTTTTCCTTTTCAGGATCTACTGGCATATTACTGTCTGGAGAAAATTGATTTATTGAACTTCCTGGCCACATTCCGTTCCCAGAACTGATTGCCATATTACTATCTGGAGAAAATTGATTCATTGGAATTCTCGGCCACATTCCGTTTCCATTACTGATTGCCGTATTAATATCTGGAGGAAATTGATTCATTGGAATTCTCGGCCACTTTTCCTTTTCAGGATCTACTGGCATATTACTATCTGGAGAAAATTGATTCATTGAACTTCCTGGCCACATTCCGTTTCCATTACTGATTGCCATATTACTATCTGGAGGAAATTGATTCATTGGAATTCTCGTCCACTTTTCCTTTCCAGGACCTACTGGCATATTACTATCTGTAGATAATTGATTCATAGGAATTCTCGGCCACTTTCCCTTTTTGGGCATACACCCATGTAATATACATAAATGTGCTGTTGGTGATTTGCATGATGGAGGACATTGGTTTGATTTAATAAATCGAGTTTTTGAACGTCTTGTCCCTACTTTTTTTATTGTTTGACTTTTTGGCTTACACCCTTTCGATAAACAAAATTGCATTATTGTATCAGTCTTGGGAGATTTACAGAGATTTTGGCATACTCTCCATTTGTTTAAAATATTAGATTGAGAACTTGGTCTTGTGTTAATTTTTTTTGGTTGTTCTATAAAAGAGTTTGGCAAAAATCCTATGCTCCATGACCTTGTACTTAGCACGGGGTTGTTAACCAAACGATTTTCTGGTTTCAGCATTATTAAAGAACTGTCTGGCATAACATTTTTAATTGTATTATATTCTAATTCATGATCTAGCAGTCTTATACTGACAGATTTTATTCCTTTATACTCAGGAACATCGGACACAGAATTAATCGATGTTGGTACCTCTGTTTTATCAGCATTACTTTTATATGTATCACTAGTTCTAATAGATTCAGGTTCAGGATTGGATGTCATAGAATTGCCTGGTATATTAACTTCAGCTTTTGGAACTTCGCGCTTGGAATCGAATGAGATGAAAGCGGCTGGTTTATGTTTGCTATCATAGTCTTTTTGCACATGACTGACTCTGGTAAAATCTTCGATTCTAGGTACTTCACTCTTAAGGTGCTGTGGTATATGAACTTCATCTGCAGGAGCTTGGGACATATTATCGACTAATATAAAACCGTCGGATTTATGAGTTGTGTCATCATTACTTTCTTGCTTTTGATCTATTTTGATAGAATCTCCCAATGCAGATGTTTGGTTCTTAAGACTGATTGAAAATAGATCTTCTGGTGTAAGATTGCTAAGTCCTCGAACATCCTTCTGTTCCTGGAAAACAATAGGATGCTCTTTACTTTGGTGAGTTCCTGTTATATTTGTGATTATAATGTAATTACATATATCTTAAACAATATTATTTATTTTGTGTCTAGTATTAAAACAAGATTGATGACAACTCACGGGCGATGATTGTTCCTCCAAGCCTCGACTCTGCCCTCCTTCGTGACTATTTAAGCCTGCTTTACCGCCTACGTCGTATGTTCCTATTGAAAAAAATAAAAAATAAATTGAGTTTAACTATTATGATATTTTTTTATTAAATTATGGAAGTCTAGTCACTGTAGTGGTTGTATTCACATCGTGTGCACAAGTGCACAAAAAAAAGTGCTGTAGTTGATTTTGGTGAATGAATCTGTGCAATAGTGATCAACTACTATTAAAGAACGAACTGTTAAAATTTACTGAGTATCACACGAGCCGATCGCCCTAAATAAGGTAAAAATTATTTTACATTTTAGTGGGCAGATTAGGCAGGTCTATAACAGGATTGTCTGGGTGGGGGAAGGTTCGCCCTTTTCTTGTCTATCCAGACCTTGAACTTCAGTACCTCACTGGCCCTTAGTTAAAGTTGCGCTAATTTGAAAAACACCGCATTTACGTGTTAAATTAAAATAAAAGAAACATTTATTTGAATACTTCTCGTTAACACTATTAACATCCTAATTAATACTGGCCAACTTCGTGAAATATATCTTAAAAATGGTTTGTACTAACGACGAGATTATGCAGGCTGTTAAAGAAATAAATACAAATCTGGAAAAGAATAATAAACTAATGGCGGAGGTAATTGAGGAGTTGGATACATTAAAAAAACATTGTATCCATTTAGAGGAAAAATATACTCGATTAGAACGAGAAATTATGTATCTAAAAACAAAATTAAAAATCTTGTTATACATAACATAACAATGACGGAAAACGAGGATGTGTTAGCTAAAGTAAATGATTCCTTAAAAACTGTCAATATTGCACTGCCAGAATATGCCGTAAATAGCTGCTTCAGAAAAGGAAAGGGTCCCATATTATTGTCATTAAATAACAACTCCATAAAATACGAAATATTTAAGAATAGAGATGCTCTAAAACCAAAAAATGAAGTCGAAGCACTGTTAGAGAACTTCAATGATGACCAGCAAGAGTTGGAACCCTCTTAAGCAGCAAAAAGAAAAAAAAATAAAGGAAAAATTGGGTGAGTATAAGTTCAGAAGCTCATCGAAGGATCACACCTCCACTTGACCTTTTGCTTATGATAATTCGTTGTCATCCAAAATAATAATAAATGTTAAAGCTGAAAGGCAGGCGAATGTAACTGCAAACCATTTATACGAAGAGTTATTAAAAATATTATTCTGTAACATCAATGGCTACAAAAATTTAATAAATCCAAGTATAGAATCAAATATAATCAAAGAAAATAAAATTATCTGTTTGGTAGAGACCTGGATACTTAATGAATTTGTCGTACCGTCCTGGCTCACTGATTACGTTGCTTACTATTCTTATGCCGTAAAAACACATATAACTGGCAGAGGAAGTGGAGGATTGGCAATACTAATTCATGACAGCATATCTCACGAAGTTACCGTCTTGGAAATCAACCGCTTTTGGATTTTTTTGAATATAAAATTAAATAACATGTTTTTAACATTGGGAAATAACTATCTCACTCCAAATAATGATATTGTTTCTAGCATGGATGAACTTCATAATGTCATGACTCGCATAATGTCTAGCTATCCACATAGCCGCATTATCTTAACCGGTGATTTTAATGGACACGTGGGAAGTTTAAATGGCTTAGAGAAAGAATTTTTGTTGGGCACACGACTTTACAAAAAAAGATCATCATATCACAAACATGTGAACCGGCGAGGAAAAATTCTGGTAGAAACTCTGAAGTCTTTGGGGATGATAATATGCAATGGCCGTAGTGTTTCGGATAGTGTTCGGACCAGGAAAATATGCTTTCGTTAAAACCAAGGGGAGATCGGTGATCGATCTGGTATGTATAAATGAAAATTGTCTGAACAGATTTATAGACATGGAAGTCGTTAGTATATCAGGGCTTTTGGATCACATGGCTTGTATTACCTCCTTGAAAACCATTTGAGCACAAAATCCTCCTATGAACAGAATAGCTTCGCCAATAGAATACTTAGTTACCAACTATTCACCGTGAGATGAAGACAAAATTAATTTATTTTGTGAAAATATTTCCAACTCTGAAAAAATTTATTTCTATTCTGAAGATGTGAACCAGCTGTATGATAACTTTAAACAGGCAATGCAGGAGAACTTGTTGGAGTCCGCTTTGATATTTACGAGGAAGATGAAATGGAGTTTAGAGCATCAGTAATTACAAATTTGAGAACTGTAAAAAATAGTGGAGAGTTTTGGAAGACGGTGAATATGTTGAGACCATCTCACAATCAAAATAACGAAATAAGTCTGAACGATTGGTTTCAATATTACACGAATCTATACGGCCAAAAAACGATACATGAAACATACTTTTTCTCCGTAACTCATCTACTACTGGACATCAATATATCATTGGAAGAACTGCAACAAAGCATAGGTACCTGTAAAAAACATAAATCTCCAGGACCTGATAATATAACTTATGAAGTTGTTAAATGTCTCAACCCCTCTTGGGAGCACTACATATTAAATATATTTAATAACGTATTGAATTCTGAACAAATTCCAGGAATGTGGGCAGAATCTAACTTGCGTCTTCTGTATAAGAAAGGTGATAAAAAGGATCCGAACAACTACAGAGGCATATCCTTACTTAATACTCTGGCAAAGTTATTCACTAGCATTCTTAGGAACAGAATCATGAAATGGACTGAATTAGAAAAATTAATACCGGAGGAACAGGCTGGTTTTAGAACGGGCAGGGGATGCATTGATCACATATTCACATTGATGTCAGTTGTCAACATTAATTTGAGGTCAAAGGGCAGCAATGTTTATGCAGTGTTTGTCGACCTTAGGAAGGCCTTCGACTCCATCAACCAAAATTTGTTGTGGGAAATGCTCTTTTCTCTTTGAATGGAGGGAAAACTAATTAGAACTAATTAGGCTTCTCAAGAAACTATATGATGCTTCATCGATGCGGATAAAGTTAAACATGAGCTCTCAGAAGAGATTGGTATCAGTCTGGGCCTGCTTCAGGGGGACAGTCTTAGTCCTGCATTGTTTATCCTGTTTGTGTCGGATATAGTTGAGTACTTCCGTGACCGAGGAGCTGTTGGTATTAGTATAGACCACAACCATGAAGTAGTTATGCTTCTGTTAGCGGATGATATTGTGCTCCTCAGTAATTCATAGGCATGGTGCACAAAGAAACATCAATATACTGAGCGAATACTGTAAAAGCAAATCTTTGACCCTAAATCCATCTAAGTCTAAGGTGTTGGTGTTCCATAAATCTCCAAAGATGAAGAAACTTAAGACTTTGGCTTGGCGAGACAAAAGTTTGGAGTATACCAGAAACTACACATATCTGGGTGTACCCTTTTCTTCTTCTGGAAAATTTGAGAGAGCCGAGGAGCATTTCTTACATAGATCATCTGTTGCAGCGACCAAAGTGATGGCAATCCTAAGAAATGGAAAAAGCGACTCTTGGGAGACAAAAATCAGCCTCTTTGACTCGATGGTCTCGTCAACACTGCTCTATGCTGCAGAGATCTGGGGGACGAGATACCTGGAGGTTTTGGAGAGGACGCAAGTTCGATTTATCAAATCATTGCTCCATTGGCCAAGAAATACACCGAACTATGTAGCTCGACTTGAAAGTGGGAGATCTCCATTAAGTGTTGAAATGTTGAAAAAAGTGATCAACTATTGGACAAAGCTAAGCTTAATGAGTGACGAAAGACTACCTAGACAATGCTTTAATAGGCTTAGAGCTCTAGACTCATCCATTGGAAAACCTGATCAAACTTATAACTGAGTTACCCAAGTAATGATAATTGTGGTGGAACTCGGATGTCAGGGGCTGTTTTCTTGTGTTTTCTCTCAAGGTCTGATGAGGTTCAAAGATGAAATCATGGAAAAAATAAGAAACCATCACGCATCCAAGGACATCGACAGAGTGTTAAACTCTAAATCAAACCCAAGATATAGAAACATCTGCTCCTTTAATGTTACCAGACCAGAGGATTATCTTCAGTTCAGGGCTCTGAATTTAAACAAATTAAGAGCTGTTAGTCGTCTCAGAGTAGAAAGTAAAGATTTTATGAAAATATACTTAAAAGATGCTACTTTGACTATTAAATCCAGTGAGGTGTATGGTTCATGCAACTGCCTTGTAACTGACCCGGTAACTCATTTTCTGATCCAATGTACCAAGTCCAACGAGCCAAGAAATAAGTACTTGAAGGCATTTATCACTGAATCCAGAGAATATGCTAGTGTGGAGGAGATAATGAAAATAGACATTACGAGAAAAATAAACCAACTGTATTACTTCATACAAGGCTGTTCATTGAACTGTTAAGTGGTATAGTTAATCATATAACATATATTAATGCTTATTTATATTGTCATTTGTCTTATACCTCTCGAATATTTAAAAAAAAAATGTTTTACTAATTGTTATGTATATATATATATATATATATATATATATATATATATATATATATATATATATATATATATATATATATATATATATATATATATATATATATGTATAAAACCAATTATATATATAAAATATATATATAAAACCAAGGCTATTATTATCGGGTCCAGACATCTCATTAGCTCCCTTCCTTACTTTCCTCTACTTTACCTCAATAACCATCCCATCCATTTTTTCCCTACAGTCAAAAACCTAGGAGTAACCTTTGACCAGAACCTCTCCTGGGGTAATCATATCTCCCAGATTACCCGAAAATCCATAACTGTCCTTAAACAACTCCTAAGATTCCGTGATTGTATTCCTCTAAAAACCAGATAGCTCCTTGTAACCTCCCTTGTATTCCCCCACTTCGACTACGGCTACTTGGTGTATGGAGGGCTATCTGCCAGGCTGGAAATGAGACTAAAAAGACTCATGAATTGTTTCATAAGATACATTTTCGGGATCCCCAGGCGTTCACATGTTTCACTATGGTGCACCGAGTTGAAGTGGCTTTTTCCGACTTCCCGACGACAATTCCTTCTCGGCGTTTTCCTTTTCCAAGTCTTCAGAACCAAAAACCCTCCGTACATCCTGGAACTCCTTACTCTACACTCCTCTATCCACTCTCTCAATACTATGTCTCAATATATAGACTTATATATTCCCTCCCATAAAACTTCCTCCTTCAGCAAATCCTTCGTCATTCGTGCTGCTTCCTTATGGAACTCACTTCCTACCTCCATGCGTCAATCCTCATCCACAAATTCCTTCAAACAACTCCTGTTCCAACACTTACTCCACATTCAAACTTCCCCTAACATGTAAAATTACTTGCATCTATACAATGTTTAATTTCAATACATTGCACAATTGAAATAACAATTAACAATAAATTAGTTGGTATTTAGTTGGTAGATACATAAATTTGTAACTCTGTTATTATTCTTAGGGGACAGTAGTCCCAGAATAAAATTATTTTTTCATTCATTTCATTCATTCATTCATTTTTCATTCATTCATTCAAATTCTATTATCCTCCTCGCAAAACCCTGTTTTCCTTCTCTCATCCCATGATCTTATCGAAATTTCATACAACGTTATTATTCCTACCCTTGTTTCCAAATAAATTTCCTGGAGAGATCTCGACTCCCTAACCATTGAAAACATCAGGCCTTATCTCGATTCCTTATCAGTTTCCTTAGAACCCATCTACTCCCTTTCTTCCATCGATGACATGGTGGAATACTTTTCCTCTGACCTTCATGATTTCCTTAACCAATACGCTCCTCTTATGACAAGTACTTTAAGACGTCCTCCTGCTCCTTGGATAAATTCAGAAATTAGAGAGTTGATGAGGGGAACAGAGGCTTGCTGCCTGGCGCTACCGTCCTACAAGGACCTGGGCCTCAAGGATGATGCCAGAAACGATACAGACGAACACGACTACTCCAACACTATCTTCAAATTCCTACGAAACAGCACACAAATATCCTTACGCCGGTCCAAAGCGTAATACCTCAATAATGTATTATCCCAAGCAGCTAATCCTAAATGTAAATGAAAAATCCTCAGGAACCTCTCTGTCATAAGCTACAAAACTTGCACTCTTTACTGGTAGATTCGAACGAACTTAACTTCTTTTTAGCAAACCATCTTCTTTCTATATTCACATCCGACCTCATACCTTTTTCCATCACTAAAACCTCCTTTGACTCAAATACATTATTTTTCTTAAAATCTTTGATACTGACCTACCTTTTTAATATCCTTAAATCCAAAACCCATGACTATGGTCCTCACCAAATACCCGTGATAATCATTAAACTCTGTATTCCAAGCTTACTTCCTATACTTCTACACATCTAAAACTTTTTCCTCCAAAATTCCATTTTCCAAAAGCCTGGAAAAAAGGCATTGTCCGGCCGTTGAACAAAGTTCCTGCTCCTTCACCAGCTTCCGACTTCAGACCCATTTCCATTTTATCTAATTTATTCAAGCCTCTAGAAAGATTACTTCACTCTCAGTTGAATAACTTTCTCGAGCAAAACCGTCTCCTCAATCCTTTGCAATCCGGTTTTCGTTCCCAATGTTCTACTCAATCTGCCTTGTTAAAGATTACCCATGACCTCCAATCATTCACAGACAAACATAAAATCTCTATTCTAGTGCTTTTCGAATTCTCAAACAATTCCTACGAGTCCGTGATTCCATTCCAAAAAAAACCAAACATCTCCTTGTAACACCCTTGTTTTCCACCACATCGACTACGGTTGTTTGGTGTATGAAGCGTTGTCCACAGGACTGGAGGCGAAACTAAAGACACTTATGAATTGTTTCATAAGAACCATCTTTGCTATTCCAAAGTGTTTTCATATTTACTGCTGGTACACCGAATTGAAGTGGCTTTATCCTATTTTCTGTCAGCAATTCTTTTTTGGAGTTTGCCTTTTACGAGTCCTCAGAACAAAAAACCCTCCCTACATCCTCGAACTTCTTACTTTACGCTCTTCTATCCCACTCTCTCAATACCGGACCTATAGATTTATAGATACCCTCCCATATCACCATTTCCTTCAGCAAATCCTTCATCATTCGTGCTACCATCTTCTGGAACTCCTTACCCACCTCCTTACCCACCTCCATACCCCAAACCACATCCATAAACTCCTTCAAACAATTCCTATTCCACCATCTACTACAAATTCAAACTTCCATGGGCTTGTAACAATTTTTGGGTTTTATAAATACGTTGATCACCAGCAGTTAATTGATAGGAGGCATACATATATTTACATTTACCTTAGTATTTTTTGTTTATAGGGAAAATTATGAATATTACTGAAAAAAGCTATACATTGATATTACAGAAAAATATTTTGCAGGTACCTTGACCACTAGTTTAAGGTTTAATTTTTTTGGCTAGTTTAAACTAATATTGTGGTAAAGATATAAATGACCTGTTTACATTTAGTTTTTTATTTCGAACTAAGCATGGGTTGGAAGAGTTCTCATTACATGACGGAAACGCTTTTTCTTGTTGATTTCTTTATCCTTGATAATTTTTTCAGAACCGGTATCATAAGGCTGTTCTTTCGTGTTTTTAAATAAAGTTAAATTCGATTCGCTTTTAATATGTACCTTAGTAGAGCCTTATAGGTACCTAACATAAATTTTCCCATTTCTGTGCTACACCAATTCTATATGACCCGTGTGTAGGGATCAGGCTTTAGTAATAACAATTCGGTTCTCTGATGATAAATAATCAACAGTGAACATTTTGTAATCCTTTTCCTGGTTGTGTTCAAAATCGTCCGTTTTAAACTAGGATTCCCTCTATTTGCTCTTGTTTGAGACAAAAATGAGTCTCTGTATATGAGGCATTGCGAATACGAAGGGCGAACTCAAGAAACCTGAATATTGAGAACACTCCAGTTAAAGTTTCTACACATGGAGCGAATTCAACGAGTCGTAGTACACTTAAATTTCAATGAACCGTCACTCATTACATCGTAATTTAGTCATTGATGATGACTAAAATACGATAAATTTTATCCTTCAGTTTATGCTAACTGCCACTATTGTAGGACTAAAAAAAATTGTTTGATCAATTGTTGAGTTCGCCCTTCATATCCGCACCGCCGCATATTGATCTTTAACATTGGATTAACGATAATGTTGATATAAGTGCCATTATTGTTTCTTATTCTGTAGTAACTGTCTAAATATGTTTATGTTTATATAGAATAGAAAATAATTTTATTCTGGGACGAAGTCCCTTCATAATAAGAAAAAAAGTACAAAATTAAAATATTATATCTGGCCAAATAAAAACAAACATAAAAAGTAAAGATAAAGATAAATTAGTAAAGAAAATATTAGTTATACATACTGTATAAATTTATTATTAAGATTAAGATTTTGAAAAAATAATAAAACAAAAAATAGAACTATTAAACTAAAAACATTCTGATATGTATAATACTAACGTGGGGAAATAAGATGGCATAAGTAAAGAAAATCATTTCTGGGGGAACTTTAAAGGTTCTCTTATCTACATTTCATGATCAACCGGGTTGGAAAAAGAGTAGGTGGTTAAAAAGGAGAGATTTAAATGAGGAAACTCATTGTACATGTCGGATATCGGGAGGGATGGTATTCCAGAAGGAGACGTCTTGAATTATAAAGGATTTGTCAAATGCTGCAGTTCGGTGGGGAGGTAGATAGAGGTCGGAGGTACAAGATCTATTGAGACGGGATTGAATGGAATATTTGAATTGTAGGTTGTGAAAAATATAGGAAGGCCGCTGAGTGCTGATGACTTGGTATAGAAAATTGGCAAGGAAGTATAAACGGCGGTTGGATGGATAGAGCCACTTCAACTTGGTGTAATACTGCGTTATATGCGTATCTCTTGAGATTCCGAAAACAAAACGTATTGCGCAGTTCATTAGGCGTTTAAGTTTGGCCTCGAATTCTCCCGAGTGCCCGCCGTACACCAGACAGCCATAGTCGAAGTGGGGGCACACAAGGGAGGAAACCAGGAGTTGACGGGATTTATATGGAAGGAGATAGCGGAGACGGTTAAACTGTTTCTGGGTAGTACGCCAGGAAATGTGTGGTTTCCAGGAGAGGGTTTGATCGAATGTAACACCAAGGTTTTTTACGGAAGTATGGAATGAGATAGGTGAGTTGTTCAGGAAAAGATTGGGGAGTATCTGTATGGATTTTAGGAGTGAGGGAGATCCGTCTTATTGGGCGTTTAGAGTAATCCTATTGTGATTTGCATAGGCACATATTGCGTTTATATCTTCCTGTAATTTTTGGATGGCCCCAGAGGATTCGGTTGGATTGAAGGAGAGGTAAATCTGGACGTCGTCGGCGTATATATGGTATTGACAGTGAAGGATAGAGGATGAAAGGTCATTGATGTAGATGGAAAAAAGGGTGGGAGATAAAGAGGAGCCTTGTGGGACACCCCTGTACAAAGGTAAAGGTTCTGATGGGGGGTTATTGGGGACTACAACATACTGGGAGCGGTCGGGAAGAAAGGATTGGAACCAATTAAGGGTACTAGTTGAGAAGGAAATATTTTTAAGCTTGGTTAGGAGAACTTTGTGGTCTACTGAGTCAAAGGCTTTGGAGAAGTCAAGGAAAATAAGGATGGTGAGTTTCTGCTGGTCCATGGCTGTATGAAGGTCTTGGGAAATTTTGATGAGGGCAGACTGAGTGGAGTAGTTAGCCAGGCCGGAAACCGGGTTGGGATTTAGGAGGTTATTCTGTTCTAAAAAATCGGATACCTGGGTTTGAACTAGTCGCTCTAAAGGTTTAGAAAGATTTGAGAGGAGAGAAATTGGACGGAAATCATTTAGAGTTGAATGGTTGGAATTCTTTTTCATAGGGCGAACTAGTGCGGTTTTCCAGGATGTAGGAAAGGTTGCGTTTTGTAGTGAGTAATTGTAGATATGGTAGAGGATTGGAAGGATGGATGGTATTGAGGCTTTCATCACTCTGACTGGGATGTTATCAGGTCCATAATCATTGGTTTACGACTTTTGAATGGAGTTGAAAGGTCATCAGGTGTAATATGAGAAAAAAAAGAATTGATCAGGATTAAAATTTATAGGGAAACACACAGGAGTCGGCATAGGCGCGGGAGATGAGGATGAGAAGGGACAGGAGGCAAAGTGAGCGTTAATGTTATCAGCAGAAAAGGAGATGAACTGGGTTTGAGGTGTGTTGCAATTGGTCAGTTTTTTTAGGATAGCCCACTTGGCCTTGGAGTTTGGGGTGTTGGATAAGAAATGATGGAAGTAACGGGATTTGGCTCGGCGTATAGCAGACTGAGTGCTGTTTCGTAGTTGCTTGAAAAGGATATAGTCTTCCGGAAGTTGGGTACGTTTAAACCTTCGTCTTGCCGCATCTCTTCTTCTCATGCACTCTCTCAAAGCGGGTGTCAGCCAAGGAGCAGGGGAATGTCGGATGGTTTTAGTTAGGAGAGGAGCATGGCAGTCGAGGATGGTATGAAGATGGTTGGTAAGGATTTCTACCATGGCGTCAATGGATTTAAAGGAATAAATGGGGTCCCACTGGGAAGCATCGAGATCCTGCGACAGGGCTTCATAGGTGAGGGAGTTGAGGTTTCGGAAGGATATGGTTTGAGGAGAAAAAAATGGGACCGAGGTGTTGTAAGAAATCTGGATAAGATCATGGGAAGACAGAAATGGAACCGGGTGCTGAGATGCCGACAAGAGTTTATCCAGGGAATCCAAGACAAACAAATCAAGCCAGAACTCTGAGAACTGGGTATGATGGGTAGGGTTGTAGGTTAGTATATAAAGGCTGAGTGATTCAAGGAGGCCTGTCAAAGGACCTTCTCAGTTCGAGTCAAAACTGACATGTCACCCCCTAGGCCAGTTACTTGTGGCGTCCCCCAGGGCTCAGTTCTGGCGCCTATCCTATTTAATATTTACACTGCCCAAATAGTTGGGACCAAAATTGACAAAGTTCAAATAGCTGCTTATGCTGATGATATTGCTATCTACACAGCAAGCATGAGAGCTAAACACGCAATGCGCCGAGCACAAAATGCAGCGCAACTGATCATAGACCAACTTAAAAACATAAACATCCACACCAACCCCGCAAAAACCGACGCCATCACATTCTCATACAAGAAAACAACTGAAAAACTACCTAAACTTAACGGTCAAACTATAAAAACAAAAAGACATCTCACATACCTAGGAATAAAACTCGAATCACACTTATCTTTCACAGCGCATATACAACACAGAATACAAACAGTAAAATCTACCACATACCAACTCCGCCATCTACTCTATTCTCCAGGGCTGTCACTCAGACTCAAATTACTCATATATAAAGCCATACTCAGACCTTCACTTCTCCACGGTGCCCCCCTCCTACACTACCTATATCCCACAGCCCTGAAGAAACTACAACAATACCAGAACAGCATACTCATGAAGATCTGCAAAGGGACAACATTAGAAAGACGAAACATGAAACACATACATAACGAACTACAACTCGACTTTGGGCAACAACATATTTCAAGAAGACATATCAAGTTCTTCGACAACCTCCCCGCATCCTTTAACCCACTATTCCGATCCATCACCCAATCCCCCCTCCCTGCCAGATGGCAAGGCCGTAAGGGTCCAATAAACCCCACCAACATAATCATTTAACCCGCCTCACGGCTAGTCCTCCCCTCCCCATCCCTATCCATATCCCTATTCCTCCCCCCCCCCTACATATTTTATCGTTATGCTTAATTTTTATTTTATTTTATATATTTTCACTTAACGAGCGGAGGACCCTCAACTCCATACATCCTATCAAGACCTTAAGTGGACAGGAAGAGATAACCAACAAAAATCATTCAACGCACCTTCAAATACCACAGGTAGAAAAAGGTCAAGGTAATTCAAAGTATCGTTCCGCTAGTGCACTGGTCCGACATGACACTGATATCATGGTTTGTTTTGTTTCAGAGGGATCGGAAAAAAAAAAGAAAAAAAAAAAAGGCCTGTCAGGTAGGAATGGTCAGAAGATGGTATCATTAAATTGGTATTGAAGTCTCCGGTGAGGATAATATTGGAGTAGGAAGGGATCAAGTTGTAAAGGGAAGTCTCAAATGATTCATCAAACGAAATTCTTGGAGGACGATAAATGACTACAAAGAGAAGGGGAGATGATGGGGTGAGGATTTCAGTAAAAAGATATTCCAGGTGCGGAGAATCGGTATGGGAAGAGCACTGAAGGATTTTGAATTTAAGGCTGTCAGGGACAAAGAGGCCCATTCCACCACCTGTACGATCCTCTCTGTCATGACGAAGAAGGGTATAATTGGGTAAAGTAATTTGGGAAGACGGAATAGATTGCTTTAACCAGGTTTCAGAAACTGCAATTAAATGGTAGAAGTTGTGGAGGAAAAAATCATAAAATTCATCAGAATGGGCTAGGAGTGACTGAGCGTTGACGTGACAGGTTAAAAGGACATTATTCATGGGAGAAGGAGGGGTGGCTTGATTAACAGACTGGAAGTGCTAGAGGTAGGAATATTTTTATAGTGGTTGGAGCTAGTATGAGCCCAGAGTACATAATTGTTGATGACACCTCTATTGCGAAGAATCATGAGTGTAATAATAAATGATGCTAAACAAAAACAGAAAATAAAGAATAGTAATTTTCCAGGTATTATTAATGTTGAAAAGTTGGAGATATACAATTCAGTAAATGAAAGATGTACCTCTACATCGGAATAGAACGTATTTAAGTATATTAAAATGTCTAAAAGTATGAAACATAGTCTGTTCTTATAAACGAAAATAAAATAATTATCAAAATTAGATCAAAAACAACTAAATTGTTATCTTTAAAAAAAATAAAATAAAAATCGAAATGTGCAAAAACAGAAATGAAAAATAAAGTGAGCAGAGCAATTGAACATGTGAGTGCAACTCATGCGAATATGTCCAAGTCTGTTGGCGAGTTGATCACGACAACCTGCTGGCCGTCATCACGTCGACATTTCACTTAGCCCGCGTTGAACCAGACGTGGTATGGTGATCCAGGAGAGGGTTTGATCAATAAATAGTCCTAAATTTTTGACAGAGGAGTAGAAGAAGATTGGCTGGTCACCAAGGTTTAGTATGGGAAAGTCGGTATAGGATCTAAGGAGAGGCTTGGAACCAATGACAATGGCCTGAGTTTTTGCAGCATTTAACCTTAATCCGTTAAGATTGCCCAGGCACAGATTCGATATAGGTCTGCTTGGATCTTAGTAAATCCTACCAATAGCTCAGGGGGAGAAAATGATAGGTATATTTGGGAATCGTCTGCATAAAGGTGGTAGGAACAATGGAGAATTGAGTCATGAAGGTCGTTAATATATTTAAATTTCCCCGCCCTCACCTCCTGGCCCGGGAAAATCCCGTATAGCCTAAAAGGCGAGGTAGGGAAGAACAAAAAAAAAAAAAAAAAAAAAAAAAAGGAGAGGAGATACGCTAGATCCTTGGGCAACTCCAGAGGATAAAGGCAGGTAGGCAGATAGTGGTTAATTAGGAATGGAGACTGCTTGGGTGCGTTGAGAGGAAAGATTGGAACCAAGAGATGGAGCTATTGGAGAAGGAAAATGATTTTAGTTTCTTGAAAAGGATGCGATGGTTAATGGAATCGAAGGCTTTAGAGAAATCAAGAAGTATAAGGACAGTTAATTGTTTATTGTCTATTGCAGTCTGAACATTAGTAATTAAGGCGGATTGTGTGGAGTAGCCGAGACGGAAACCATATTGGAGAGGATCAAGTTGGTTGGACTTTTCGAGGAAATTAGAAACTTGGGATTGCACCAATCTTTCTAGTGGTTTTGAGAGATTGAAAAGAATTGAGATTGGGCGAAAGTCATCGGGAGAGGATGGATTAGGCTTTTTATTTAAAGGGAGTACAATGGCTTTTTTCCAAGAGGTAGGGAATATTGAGTTCTGCAGGGAGAAATTGTAGATGAAAAGGAGAACTGGGAGGATTTCGGGGAGACATAATTTTATCTATTTGACAGGAATGCCATCCGGTCCTATGGAATTGGTGTGGGATTTCATTACTGCGATTAATAAGTCAGTCGGAGAAATAAAAGTCATCATCATTAAATGTTGACTCAGGAGCAAAGTTGGAAGAGGAGGGAAGAGAAAAGGTAGGGGAGGCAGAAATAAAATATGAATTTAAATCGACAGGTAAACCCAAAAAGCCACCAGAAAACCCATCCTCCTATCGCCCTATGTACCTTTTACCCATCCTAGGCAAAATCCTGGAAAAGCTCATCCTAAAACGCCTGTACCCCATCCTAGATTCTAATCACATTATCCCAGATCATCAATTTGGATTCCGCAGAACCCATTCCACTATCCAGCAATGCCATCGTGTGGTGGATATTGTCTCCTCTACATTGGAGCGCGGACTGTACTGCACGGGAGTCTTTCTCGATGTAGAACAGGCTTTTGATCGAGTCTGGCACCCAGGACTGCTTTACAAACTCCGTAAATTCCTACACCCTACATACTTCCTCATTATCCGTTCCTATCTTACTGATAGATCCTTCAAAGTAAATCATAATAATGCCTATTCATCCCTTTTTTCCCAGTCCGCTGGTGTTTCTCAAGGTAGTATCCTAGGTCCTATCCTTTACACAGTTTATACAGCTGATATTCCAACCCATCCTAACACAGTCATTACCATGTATGCCGATGATACATGTGTACTATCAGTTAATAATGACCCACCAATTGCATCCCAAACCCTTCAATCACACATCACAAACCTTGAAGAATGGTGTCAAAACTGGGGAATAAAAATGGATTCCAATAAATCTCATCAAATCAACTTTACCCTTCGTCGTAAACCTATGTCCTCTTGTCCTACAGTATCCTTTAATAATACCCCACTTATCCCTGTTGAACAAATCCGATACCTTGGACTCCACTTAGACAAACGTCTAACTTGGAATCCTCATACCAGACTGAAACGACAAGAAACAGCTCGACGTTTCCGACTACTCCAGCACTTACTAGACAAACGCTCTAACCTCCGAGTCAATTACAAAATACTCATATACATGACTACAATAAGACCTATTTGGACTTACGGAGTTGAGCTCTGGGGCTCCACTAAGCCATCGAATTCCTCTCGTATCCAATCCTTACAATCCAAAATCCTTCGTAAAATCCTCACTACTCCTTACTTTGTCACAAACAAAATCATCCATAACGACCTTAATGTTCCTTATGTTTCTGGCCTGGCCCAATCCAGATACCTATCCTTCCATAACAAACTTCAGAACCATCCAAACCCTCTCATTTCTAACCTTGCTTCCTCTCCGATCCCTGACAACACTCAGAGGCGTCTGAAAAGAAGATGGCCTCGAGATCTCCTTTTGTAAATACATTTTTAGAGTGCTACCAATGGGTAGTTTCTCGACATGTGATTTCATGCTATTTTATTCCTATGTTCACATTTACTGAATGTATTTCTACTTGTAATACAGTTGTAAATATCATCAATAAAAAAATCGACGGGTGAAACGAGAAATAACAGTGAGGAAGGGGATCTGGAAGGTTCACAGAAGGAAAGTTTGCGAAAGATGAGCCATCTAGATTTGGGATCTGGAGCAGATGAAAGGGCTTCATGGAAGTAGGAAGCTTTAGTTCGCCGAATACTTGTTTGTGTCAAGTTGCGGAGCACCCTAAACGCTTGATAGTCATCTGTAAGCCTGGTACGTCTAAAGCGTCTACGGGCAGCATCACGCCTCTTCTGCAGATCCTTAATTTCATACACATTCAAGGTACAGGGCGGCGGCGAAAGGTTGAGGTTTTTATGGGAGCATGGTTGTTAAGGATATTGAGGAGATTGGAAGTCAGAATCACCACCATGGAGTCGATGGAGGAGCAGGAATATATTTCGTTCAAGTCTAAGGTTTCAAGGTCAGGTAGTATTTTTTCTCGGGTGAGAGCGTCTATCTGACGGAAAATGAAGGTTCCCGGATGAATCAGAGGGGTTTGGATATTATATGTTATTAGGATCATGTCTTAGGATCATGATAAGAAGGATACTGGCAGTCGAGAAGAGGAGAGCAGATTTTGTTCGACGTCTTTAATGAAGAAATCTAACCAAGTGTCGGTCTTGCGGGTGTGGTGATTGGGATAAAAAGGAACAATAAAGAGATGTTAGGGGGAAAAATAGGTTTTCCAGATAGGTTTTGTCTTTGGAATTAGAGAGGAAATTGGTATTGAGCTCACCGGCGATGATTATTCTATGATAGAGGGGAACAAAGTTGAGTAGGGTTGATTCTAAGGACGGATCGAATGGAACACGGGGAAGACGGTAGATCACTGTGCAAAGGAGAGGGAAATGATTGCAAGTAATTTCTACTGGAAGGTACTCTACATGTGGATGTTCGGAGGGTGGGGAGTAATCAAGGATTCGGGACTTTAGGCTATCATGGACAAATATGGCCACCCCACTACCAGTCCGGCTAGCCCGGTCGCGGCGGATGAGGGTGTAATTAGGTAAGGAGACCATTCTTTTCGGCATTGAACATTGCCAGCAGCGAACCATACGTATCTTATCTTCCCGACAGCTCTCAGAGATGCCTGTTCGTATCTCGGGTCATCTCCTCACCGGGATAAATTCGGTGGCAGTCGTTTTCCTGCCACCCGATGTCACGCGTCGAGAAGTCCATCTTCATTTTTCTTCTCGATATCAGGTCGTCCCTCACTGACTGCCTGACCGAAATGTGCTATTACCGGCGGCGATCGCGGGTCATCCTTCTTGCTTCTGCGGCGCTGCACCACATCCATATCCATTTTCATTATAAAATATGTTGTAGATTTTTTTTAATTATATAGTGTAAAAGCATCAACAGCTGACGGTATGCCAATATCTGACACCCTCCTCGAAAAACTGGAATACTAAAATTTCAGGACCTCCTATACCTCTATTTTATATATTTTTAGTTTATATCTTTTCTCCTTGTATTTTTGTCAACTTTGCTTTAGTCTTGCTGGAAATCGCCACTGAAATAATGAGTGGCAAATTAGAAAGGTCTCTCACGGTCCATCTATTGTCCCAGGAACAACCGGGCCTTTCAGCCACAACCATCTTTCAGTAAGAGCACCATATCTTAGCTTTGCCTTTTTTAACTACTCAGATTTAAACCAAAATTTTTGTTAGATTGTTTTTTGGAGTGTTTTTAAATTATGTTTTGTCTCCTCTTAACGTATCTTGATGGAAAATTGGATATTTAATGGGTGTTAGCTACTAGAGCCTTATAATGGGGACTTTTGCCAATAGTTAACAGGCCTGTGTTCTCATAAATTAAAAGATATATTCTTAATATAACTGGTCTTAAAAATGGGACCATTCACTATCGTCCCGTTAAAAAAAAAAAAAAAAATCTCTAATGATTTGGGATAGACATAAAGCAAAAATATATTTTCCTATGGCCAAAAACAGATGCTTGGCAGTGAGCAGCATTTATTGATAAATTTAAGGCGGGAAACGCGAGTATTGAGTTTTATAATAAGTTAAAGTTGATTTTTGTTAATCTTGAAGTGAAGAATACGAAATTTTCATTAATTTCATCCTTTTTCTCACCTCTGTCAGTTATATCAACATTTCAAATCAAACAAAACTATTCGATTAATTTTCATTTTTTTAAAATTTACATACATGTTTCCTGGATTTGAAAAACTTCCCGGTAAGGTGAGAAATTGTTCTATGAGATGAATCCATGAAAAATATAATAACATCAATATTTAAGTTTCTACACGTAAAAGTTGAAAGAGATTTCCTAAAGCATTTCAGCTATTGGTGCATTTTCTCTAGGCGATATAAGCATTTTGAAAATTTAGCTATCATAATCACACTAATGGAATGATGATAACAGCTACCTCGTGTATTAAAAACTACTTGATTGTTCATTTACATCTGTCTCCCGAAGGACACCACGTACATTTTTTTATTAAATAATCAAGTAACTAAGAAACTAATTTTACTAGCTCAGAGTTATGAAACATTGGCTCTAACATTTTAATGCTGTAACATTTTAGGCATATTTTCACCTTTTTTTTTGAGCTAGACTGTTAACTTACACACAGATATACACCATTTTGCGAGACTTGGTTATTTGGTCTCAGAGAACCTCAAAATATGCTTTTCCAATCAAAATATAGAATTCGAATTTTTTACGATTACAATTTTTTTTCATAATTATATATTCAACATACAATATACAGATGTATTTGTAAATATGGAATACGTAAGAAATTTTCATATGTTGAGATATGTGTAAGTAAAAAAGGTTTGCCCCTATCGTAGATTCTGTTCTATAACGATTTTATTAATTTATGAAATTTCAAACAAATCATTGATTTTGAACTATAGGCAATCATTTAGAAATAGAAATTTTAAGGAAACTATGGAGACCCTATTTTAAAACTTTTTTCATACTTTTATGTCAATCGGGGTTTACAATAATTAGGCTACGAATATATATATATATATTTTTACATACATAAATATATTATTTTAATATAAAGGCCAGGCAACTTACCAATACTGCTGCTGACACCTGCCAGGAGACAAATGTGGGGAAGGAATTTTCTCAGATCCATATAAATGTTTACTTTTAAACTCCTCCTTAATACAATGCTCCTTTTCTCTTCTAAGAATATGTTGGAAAATAATATCTGTAATCAAAACATTTTAACTAAATTCTACTTCCTTTCCAAATATTTAATAAGTTTTATAATTCTAACCAATAGACAGAATACATTTAGATACAAATTAAGAAGAACATGATTTAATTTCTTCTGAGAGAAAAGGTAATTAAATTAACGTTCAGCATGATAACTTTTAACGACTATGGTTATTCCCATAAATTTCACTTTATTATTCAAACAGAGCATGCTTCAATAAGAATTCAATGGATTTTCAACTTTGTCATTCTCGTAAAAATATAGGAAAGAGTGTATTTCAAATTCATATTGCACAAGTTTATGTAAAATTAACCAGTTTTATATTCATTGTTTTTTCAAATCGAATTCAAAATCTGAAACTGACATTGCTTACTTTTAAACTAAAGATTTTGGACCGTGGAGAGAAAACATGTGCCGAGTGATATTTTCCGGTTTATATTAGATATTAAATTTATAACAAAAATCCAACGACATCTTTCTTATTATAAGAAACGATAATATTATGTAATTTAAAAAAATATTATTCTGATAATCTTGCTTATCGTTGTCTTGTGAGTGGCGATATGTGTTTGAAAAATGGCCCAGCATCATTCTAGTTCATACTTAAAAAGTAAAGTAGATTATTGCGTGGTTCAAAGGGAAAAGAAATCACCTCTTATTATTGTCTCTAGAACAAACCCCAAAGGAATTGTTTTCCGAAAAAAAATATTTCTGAGGATGAAATTTTTCTTCGAGACCTGTCAGATAATATGAACTATGAAGTAAATGAATTTTATTACGTTTCTCAAGGCTCAAGAGTTCCATCTCGAGAGGAATCTCATATGGATAACTAAGATTTAAATCCTGCAAATCAAGAAGTATCAAAAGACAGTATTTTTCCCACAGGTTCAATCTATCTATCATCCTTTAAAAATAAACGATAAAGGTTTACTATCCACATCGCAAAGAAACACCGAAGAAGAAAACAGAACCACTCTTATGTAATTGAAAGGAAAAATAGAAATGAAGACGATAAACAGCCATCAGACAGCGTGGTTGAGCTAGAAGCTAAGAAGAGCGAGACCATATTTAAAGATCTGCGCAAGCTGATGAAGCTGCTGGACTTCTTTGGATTCAGAAAATTTCGATAAAATTGTGCCTATTTTTCTTCTTTTCATCAGAGAGGCTAATAAAATACATCTTGGCCCAAAACAGCCAGCTCTACGCTTTTATCATATGAGTAGAAGAAAAAAAATTTAAAGTGAAAAATAAGGGTGAACAAAATTTGTGCGATCCTCAGGGATATAGGTAGATAGGTCTAGGTCCCAGAGATAAGGCTGCCAGAGAAGGTAGGCGGGAGCGATATGAGTATGACCCGGCCAATTGTAGAAAAAAAAAGTGATCCAAGCCGTAATGAATGAGAACAGTCTGCAGCAATGCTGTATTAAAAGTGACAGAATTGATGCTCATATTACATCGCTTTTTTTAAAACACAAGAATGATAATATAGAGGAGATTTATGCAACTTATTTTAATATTCCAAATTTGAAAGAGTAGAGTCGAAATTTGTTCATAATACAATTACTTGGCCACTTGATCTCTATGAGAACAAAGGAATTTCACATCTAATTAAAACGATAATAATTAATGAAAATGATAATGAAATTCGGCTATGTTTCTGAAATTCTCTATGGCGGGCTATAAATAGTTTTAATTTAAGAAATATTCCCTGTGACAATTTGCTTCGTGGAGATTCATAACAATGTACCCTGTATTAAGACCTGTAATTGAAAAGTTCTTATGTCACGAACTTCGAATGCAAATTTCATTTCACCCAAAACAAAACGGTTTCGTGATAGGACTACCTGGGTGCCGCGTGAATTCAAGAATCATTGAAGCTGTTATCAAGGATTCTAAGAACAAACAGAAAGATCTTGCAGCAGAGCATTCATCGACGTAACCACAGCATTTGGCAATATTGGCCATCATCACATTTTGAAGTACTTGGAAGCTAAGGATGTTTCATCTGTTGTGCCACAATACTTAGGGATCATTCAAGGGGTCAACAAAACTGGTTATTTCAGTGTTTTCAGCGGTGCACCAATTTCAGTATTGACTGTTTGGAGACTGGATTATTAGTTTTCACAGAAAAATAACACTTTTTTTGTGATTTTAACCGAACCTTAATCTCCCTTTCAAATACGTTTTTTCTAGTTATCGTAGTTCCTAGATACTTTAAATTCTCTGCGGGTTCAAAAATATTTTTCTGTATCGATAGTTAAAACAATTCATGTAACTTCCCCAGAAAATTAATTGAACAGCTAAAATTTTGTCTGTTTATGTTTCTAAGGGTTTAAAATTTGAATTCAATCCTTTTGGTTGGCAAGATGAGTGCAGTGAAAGGTCCATTTTCAGCAGAAAAGTAGGAAATTCAAGTTTTATGTTTTGTTTGTTTTTGAAGTATTCTATGTTTTTTTTTTTTTAATAGGAAGTGATATATACAAAAATATTTAAGTTATTAATAATTGCTCCACAGTAAACTAGTAAAAATTGACTTCAATTGAGTATTAAACTTACCGAATTAACTTTAAGTTCATATTAATTAAGTTGAAGTTTATAAAAAAAAACTTTTGAGATTCACTTCAAGTTGGAGGAAAAAATGTTGTTATTTGATAAGAAGTCACCTAAAAGTACTCATGTTTTCAGCCAAAATGGCTACAATAAATTATTGTAAAGCTTTTTTTCTTTGACCAGGAATGTATTATAATAAAGATTGCATAAATACATATTTTATTTATTAAACAAATAATGAGTTATGTAATAGATGATGGAACTATTATGGTTTTTTATTAAAATCTCAATGATTGGAATTAATACGTATTAACAAGTGACCACCTAAATGTATCTAATTTTAATATTTAAGTTTAAAAATTTAAATGAACGTGTCGCGTGTCAATTTGAAACTGTGAAACTTTAATCAATCTACTCAAAATACTGTACTCACTTTTTTCTAAATCGAAATTGAAAGTTTAACAAAAACTAAATACATACACTTACCTACTCAAACCCATCTGGACATACGCCTCTCAGATTTACGGTTAGGCAAAAAAGACGCACTTACATACACTGCAGTCATTTCAATCCAAACTTTTACGAGTTATAACAGGAGCTCCCTGGTACGTTAACAACAAAACTTTACATAACGACTTACGACAGCCAACTATAGACCAACACATACGTACTCTCTACTCTCGTTTTCATCTCAAACTACATGGAGACACAAATAGACTTATAAACGACATGGCCACGACTGACATGCCCATCAGGAGGAGACTAAAAAGGAGCTGGATGAGAGATCTCCTCACCTAAATCAAGGAAGTAAATAATGACAAGAAAGAGGTGCTGCTGGGTACTATCCTTTCTCATGCCTGTAATGTAAATCGTTATTTTATCGCAACACATCTGCTAATTGTCAATATCATGACAGGTGGAGATACATACTTTCACAATCGCAATACTTACACTTACTATACATAACATAGGAGGTTAAACATAATTCAATGGCAGTGAAAATAACAAACTATACTTTCATTTGAAGTAACTTTTAATTACTTAAATTAAATAGTTTTTCACTTATTGTTAACTATTCACCAATAAGCCTGACTTACTTAAAAAAAACACAAAACTTTAATTTCCAACCTTCCTGCTGAAAATTGGACCATTGTTTATTTAACCATATTTGTAGCTGTTAAGGTCTGCTATCGCCTATTTAAATATTTCATTCTATTATTCTCTGTCCTGTACATACAGAATGTTCCGTAAATAAAGGAATATATTTAAAGAGCTATAGAGATAGCAGACCTCCTATGAAAAAAAGTTTTCATGATCAAGGTGTTTTTTTTCCACGGAAGATTAAGAAAGTTATTTTTTTTTTTTAGGAAGTTTCGTTTTTTATTGCACATAAATAGATGTTTACACAAATATTTAAGTTAGACTTGCTTTTGGGTACTTATTTAATAGCGGGTAGCGTCCGACTGCTATCTGCCAATGTTTATAACCTTGACACGAATAAGCTCTTCGTTTTCATATTTATTGTATAATATTCATATTATTATATCTTCGTATTCATATTTATTGTATTGTATTGATATTATTGAAATTGTGAACAAAAACAAGAACAAATGTAATATTAAAAAATACTTTTATTTTACAACATGTATATTAAAATAGATAAAAACATTATAAATATATAATTAAAAAACATTACTAAAATATAGCAACATATATATAAAAAAAAATGAAATAATAAAAATAGGCAAACAATAGACACAAATAGATGAAATAACAGAAAACCACTTAAACAGCATATGTCTCCCTATATATAAGATAAAGACCGGAGACTGGCGGTATCAGCCTTAATACCATCTGGCAATGTAAATAAACATACTAAGTGTATATAAGGAGGCTTATGGAACGAATAAAGCAGTGTTATTTCAGAAGCCGTGTGTGTTGCATCTCTACCCCTTTTCCTTCTTTTTTTTTATTTTTCAAGTCCGACGACGCTTAACTGGTGCCGAAACCCGGGAAAACGTCAGGGAAGTAATTTTTTTTTTAAGTATATATTTTCTTTTTGTTGGTGTTTAAGGAAAAGGCGAGATGCCGACAGAAGGCTTGATTCGACCAGGAGTGTTGAACGCACCGGAAATTCCGCAACCGCAGGAAATGCCTCAGATAGCGCAGATCCCTCAGATCGCCCCTCAGGTTCCTCAGATACCTCAGATCCCTCAGGTAACGCAGATACCTCAGATACAAGAAATCCCACCCTTACCTAGGGACACATTGGCAGAGGCGCACGCCAATGCATTGGAGTGGATGAAGATAAGGGCAGCGACCACGCAGGATCTACGGAGAGCAATCGCAGACCTGGAACGATTCGGGGACGAGGTATGTGAGCTCAATCACTTCTTGAAAGGTGGAGACCGCCTCATGTCAAGAATCGAAGCAAAGGTGGCGGAGGACCTTGTGAACCTGGGAGCCGCGGAAGCACTGAAGGCAGCTCTCGTGTGCCGAGTGAGGAGGAACATTCTCAACCAGATCCAAGCGGACGAGGAGACTCCGTGGCCGGTGATTAAGGAGCGGCTGAAGAAGGCTTTTGGAGGAGGTAGGTGGACACCGGAAGAGGACATCTTCCAAATGTTTAGGGAGCGGCGGTCCCAACGACAGACAAGGGGACAATATGCGGGGGTACTCGTGGCGAAGTACAATCGCATAACCGAGAAGATGCGTGAAACCATGAGTGTGGGAGAGGTCGAAGCTAGGATGGAGTTCCTTTCGACCATACTCAAGGTTCAATTGGCGAAGGAGACTGGAAGGAGGGACGGACTGCCTAGAGAAAGATCGTTCCTCGAATGCGCCCAGGAGATGATCGACCTAAGTGCAAGAGAGGAAGAGACACGAATGGACGTGGAGGAACCAGGGTGGATCCGAGTGACGGATAGAAGACCGCGGACAGCCCCGACAGGTTGGAGGAAGAGGGACACAAGGCAGCCGAGTGGAGAAAAAGCCACGATGGGGGAAAGAAGATCTGGACAGTCGTCGAGGCCGAGGAATGGGCCCCGGAGGGAAGAGAGAAAATGTCACGGGTGTGGGAAGCCGGGACATTTAGTAGCGCAGTGTCCGCGCACCAGATGCTTCGAGTGCGGGACGGAAGGGCACATAGCAAGACAGTGCCCATACATATTTCGCAGGAGGGAGAGACCTCAGGACGAACCCATGGAGGTGAATGTACAGAAGATGAAAAGGCGAGCTAGGGTACATCAGAGGGACGGATCTTCGGAGGAGGCAACCGAGGAGTCAGGAACGTCGGGAACAGAGACGGATGAACCAGGCAGCAGCGGAGGTGAAGGAGGTAGGCGCAGCCAACGGAGCGAGCAGCGACGAGCGGCGACAGAAAGGAGGAAGCGGGACGACATCTGAGGAGTGTGTCGGCAGAGAGGCGACCGCACAGCACCATGCAACAGTGTCCGAGGTAAGCCATGCTGGTTGCCAATTATTGAAGTAGACGGGGGAGTAAAGTGTCTTGTGGACACGGGTAGCTCAAGCACTATCATGACCCGAAGGGCGTTAGGGAAAGTGTGCGGGAGCGAGAGGGTACTCCGGATACAGAAATGCGACTGCCAGCTGATCACTCTGGGTGGTCCCTGTAGCGTAGAGGGGGAGGCGATAATTGGGCTTGATCGGTGGACAAGGAAAGAGGGCGAACTAAGGGTGCATGTGGTGGAGAACATGACACGGGAATACCAGGTCATAGTAGGGTGCGATCTGTTAGGGCAGGTAGGGGCGAGTATCAGAAACCATAGGGGAGCCTGGAGTATTAGGCTTGGAAAGAGGAAGTTTGAATGCGTAGGGGTCGCGAGAGAAAGAAGGGTACGGATAGGAGCGGTGAACAGGGTTGAGGACTGGAGGAAGTCGCTACAAACGGAGTTCCGAGATATTTTCTTCAGGGAAGGCGAGGTATTGGGGGTAACGGGGAGGACGGTACATGAAATCCCACTGAAGCAAGACAGGGTAACCTACGTGAAGGAAAGGAGATACCCGCAGGCGCTGAGGCAGCATATTCGGGAGGAATTAGACAGCCTAAAGGAGCAAGGGATCATCGTCGATAGTACCTCACCCTTTAATAGTCCCCTGTGGGCGGTGAAAAAGAAAGCAGTGCCGGGGGATAACAAGGAAAGATATAGGGTAGTAATAGACTATCGGAAATTGAATGACAATACTTTGGATGAGAAGTACCCGATCCCCAGATTCGAAGATATACTCGATAGGTTAAGTGGGGCAGTAGTATTTAGCACATTGGACCTCAAAGCGGGATATCACCAAATACGAATGCACCCAGAAAATCAACATAAGACGGCGTTTACGTTTGAAAGGGGGCATTATGAGTTCACCAGAATGCCGTTTGGTCTGAAGAACGCGCCCATAACGTTTCAACGTCTGATGGACGAGTTTTTGAGGGGTATCGATGACGCGGTATGCCAAGTGTACATGGACGACCTGCTCATCTTCAGTAAAACGGAAGCCGAACACGTGGGGCATCTGAGATCAGTTTTCGAAAGGCTGCGGCAATTCGGGCTGAAATTGTCGAGCGAGAAGTCCCTGCTGGGGCAAACGCGAATTAATTTTTTAGGCCACACTATCTCTAGCGAGGGGGTTAGACCGGATGCAGCAAAGGTGGAGGCGATCACACGGATGGCGGTACCACGGGACGTAAAAGGGATCCGGATGCTTCTCGGGACGCTCAACTATTACCGGAGATTCGTGCCCGAGATGGCAGAGTATTTGGTCCCTATCAACAATCTGCTCAAGAAAGGTGCGAAGATTGCGGTGACACCGGAAATGGAGAACAATATCCGGAAATGCATGAGTAGGTTGCAGGCAGAGCCTGTATTGGCGTTCCCGGATTTTGAAAAGCTGTTCAACATAACCACTGACGCGAGCGAATATGCGTTGGGGGCCGTTTTGTCTCAGGGAAGTAGTAAGGGGGAACGTCCGATAGCATACGCAAGCCGTCGGCTTACGGGTGCGGAATCAAGGTACAGCGCTTTGGAGAGGGAGCTACTCGCGGTAGTATGGGCTATCGACCATTTCAGGCCATACGTATTCGGGAGAAAATTTCGAGTCCATACCGACCACAAACCCCTTCAGTGGGTAGGAAAACTCAAGGAAACCTCAGGTAGGGTCCAGAGATGGAAGGAGATCCTTAGCCAATACAACATAGAGGTGGTGTATAAGCCGGGAAAGGAAAACGTGGTGGCAGACTGGCTCTCTAGGGCCATCATGATCAACGCAGTTGAAGAGGATAGGGGGAACCATCGCGGGACGTGCGTCAATTCTTGAGTGAATGGACTCCCGATGGCGAAGGGGCAAATGATACCGCAGGTATTGAGGACAGGGGAGAGTCCCCAGAAGAGGAGAGCTCAGCGGAGGAAAGGGCAGCGGAGATGGTAGAGATAGATGAGATCGTGAACGACAAACACTGTCAGGTGATTTGGAAGACACGAACAGCCGGAATCATGAAAATCGATTTCAGAAGGTATGGGAGAAGTAGGATCCGCGTCATTTGGTCGCAACCCGGAGTAAGCGAAGAACAAATCTGTACGGCACTGAGGGACGCCTCGGAAGCGGGTAAAACGCACTATCTATACGTGGGAAACAATACGGTATGGGATAAGATAAAGCGAATGTGGAGGTCCGAGCGAATAGGGGTGGACAGGACATTCATCCGGTGCAAGTATGCTGTTGAGACGGTACAAGACGAAGAGCAGCAGCAAGCAATCACAGTGGCATATCACCAGGGGAAAACCAATCACCGAGGCGTTAACGAGACGCTGCAGGCATTGCGTCGGAAGTATTTCTGGTGGGGCATGAAGAGGTCCATCCAGGAAGTCATTGGGAAATGCGAGATATGCATGCGCACGAAATACGATCGACACCCCCCCAGAGGAGTTCAGGAGGAGACACCTACAGAGAATATGCCGCTACAGGACCTCCAGATTGACACATTCACCTGGAAAGGGTTTAAGTGGGTCACGGTAATCGACATATTCAGCAAAGGGGCGATGGCACATCCAGTGATGGATAAGTCAGCCAATGCAATTGCGGAAGCCCTACAAACCTGGGTGCAGTTCTATGGGGTCCCCGAGAGGATTACATCGGACGGTGGTAGGGAATTCGACAATGCCGCGATTAGGGAGGAGGTGAAGCGATTGGAAATTGCGTGGCATTATAACACCCCAGGACATCCTAAAGGTAGAGGCGGTATCGAACGGTTGCACAGCACGCTAAGCGACCACATCCGTGTATATCAGGGGGAAAAAGGGTTGGAGCCGGATGTGGCAATGAGGAAGGCGGTAATAGCCTATAACCACTCGATCCACTCCGTAACGGGATTTTCACCCATAGAAGTCCTATTCGGGATGCGCAGGCCAAGGCGGGATTATGGGGAAACTAGTGGATCAAATTCTCAGCAATAGGGTAGAGGTAGAGAAAGCATGGGGAAAGATAACGGCGAGAATTAAGCGGGAAAAGAAGAAGCGGGTGGAGAGGCAGAATGTGCAGGTACGCGACCAAATGGGGGAACTGAAAATCGGAACAATAGTTTACCGGAGATTGGGAACCAACAGAGGGAAACAATTGCTACGGTACGAGGGTCCATTCAGAGTGGTTGCTATTAGGGAGCATAACCTGGTAACTATTGAAAGCGTTAATGAGCCCAGAAAGAGGAGAACCGTTCATATCGAACAATTAAAGCTCTCAATGATAGAGCCGGACCATAGACCTACGGATTCGTAGTACCCTCACCGCTGTATATAAGAAAGAAAAATATGTTTTTTTTGTGCCTGTTAAAACAAAACAAATTGTGTAAATTTTTTTTATTATTACATGTAAATAGAATTATTGTATATAGGAAATTGTATTTTTTTTTTTTGGGTTTTTGTTTTGTGTGTAGGTTATTAAGAGTTCTCAAGTGTTGTGTTTAGTTTCGGTGTTTTTAATTATTTTTTTTTATTATTATTTTTCCAGTTGAGTGGAAGTGTTTTATTATCTTTTAAACGTGTACAGTAAGAACAATTGTAAAGTGTTAAGGCTGGTCACCGTTGGCTCCGATCTAGGAATATTTAAGTTTCCAAAAATCCTGTTCGTAAACTGGTGGGGGGGAGATAAAGACCGGAGACTGGCGGTATCAGCCTTAATACCATCTGGCAATGTAAATAAACATACTAAGTGTATATAAGGAGGCTTATGGAACGAATAAAGCAGTGTTATTCCAGAAGCCGTGTGTGTTGCATCTCTACCCCTTTTCCTTCTTTTTTTTTATTTTTCAAGTCCGACGACGCTTAACTTATATGTCTCCCTACATGATTTTTTTTTTTAAAGACTCTCGTTTACTTCGACGACTTTTTTATTCGACCTGTATAACATGTCATGGCCACAAAATTCTCTTAAAAATTTGTTCCATGCTACGATAGTTGCGTTCGATAGTTTGAGCTGCTCTTTCCCCCACTGTATTGTTGTTAAATTATGGGACCACTCATAAATAAATTTTAAAGCCATTAAAAAAGAAATCCTCGATCCTTCTAACCACGTTCCTTTCCTTGTTACAACTACGAAAGCATCTCCATTTAATTTTCCCGTCGAACTTCATTTAATGACCTTCATCACAATATTTCACCTTTACAAATATCCCGGCGTCTTGAAAATATTTGATAGCCTCTTCTTCTGAAGACGGCAATTCCCACAATGTGACAACATCCATAAGTAAATAACACTGACTCACAGCTAACACAAGAAACAAAAAATAAACAAGGGAATAAGTTAGGTTAGATGAGATAAGGGAGGTTATGTGAAATGAGATTAGATAACAAGGGAGGTTTTGACGCTACCCGCTATTAAAGAAATACCTGCTTTTGTTTAGGCCAGTTGTTTCACAATAAACTAAACAAAGTTTACATTTAAAGATTTTTTTTCGACTTTTTTATTGAGAAAAAATACATTTTGCCTCAATTAAGGGCATTCAGTATTTGGGATGTATGTAAAACAATCATACCATATATACAATAAAAGAAATCAAAATTATAACAAAAGAAAAGAAAAGAAAACATGGAATAATAGAATAAATGAAACATGAGACAACATTAATATTAAAAAAAAGAAAGATTAAAAACACATTCATACTTATTTACAGTCAGCCGAGGGAGCTACGAGTCGGGCCCTTTCTCCCAGGTGTGGAGGAGAAGGCAAGACTCCAAGAGATCCCAGCGCTTCTCTCTCAGCCGCATCACTAGGATGGGAATCCAGTGGTGACTAAGAGAGGGCATTTAAAGAAGAATTGAAAGTAGAGTTTGTCATAGCTAAAACTATTTCAAGTGGGGCCTTTATATGGCTAAACTAGTGTTTTCTGTTTTTCATAAAACCGTTGATTATTACCGATCTTTTATTGCCCTTCAACCTTACTACAGGTGCTCTAATTTAAAAAAAAACTTTCCTTGAGCTTTCTTCTTTCTTTGATTGAGATTTTTTACAATATAAGTTGAGATTCGCCTCTTCCGTGATTCGATTAAGATGGATCAATGTTATTATATTGTTTTATTATATTTTATAATAGACTGGAAGGAATGATATTCCTTGATAGTTATTACTAAAGACCGGATGGTTATAGCTGCTGTAAAAAAACCGAAAAACGTGCAATATAAAACTCAAAATGTGCAAAATCGTGCCGTAAAAACACAAAAATTGTATACATAACATACAAATATCATACTTTTGGATTAATTTATATTTATGCTTGTTTACTCTTATGCTAAGAGTTATAGCCTCAAAATTGAAGTTAGGTATAACGTATAATAACGTGAGAGAAATATAATTCTAATTTAAAATGAACGACGATTAACCTAATTATGTATGAAAGAAAATCATTTTTTATTAAAATCTATAGTCCCTGGAATAACCCGGCGACGTTTAGCCAAGCGGCAATAAAACCTTTATTTGCAAATACTTTCATACTTGTTTATTTGAAAACTGCAAAATAATTATACCCATGTTTTGGAACCGGGAATAACTACGAAAATGAGGGACTTTGAAAGTGACTATATTCACTTGTATTCAATTAAATCACTAAATATGTTACCTTCAACTATAATATTATTTATACAATAAAATGAATGCACTTGAATAGTAATTTTGTTACCTAAATATAACAATACAAGTCCAAAATATCTTTTGATCCCAGAAAAATAACTTTGAAATATTATTTTTAATACAAAAGTATGAACAAAAATAAAAATTTTAAAATAGTTTTTAAAAACTAGTTCCAGCTTTATGCTGTAAATGGGTTAGATACCTCAATTCTCAACCATAAACCTTATATAATATATAATAAATGTAAATAAATATTAACATACATACCTCTGTACATATTATAAAAGAAATTTGGTTCAAGTATTTCACTATATACTTTTAAAATTGAACTTTACCCCTTAAATTCTAAAATATGAAATATCACGCAACAAAAACCAAAACCGTGCAGTTTTTGTTTTATTTTTTATTGAATATTAATACATTCTGTCACATTGAAGGGATTAATATTAAGGCTACATTAATCATTCACACAATATGTACATACAAAGAATAACTAAGATAGAGATAATAAAGAAAAAGAAATGTAGAAAAATAAAATAAGTTAATTAATATGCCTGTGTTCAAAAAAATGTTATAAAAGATAGGAGATAAATGAAATTAAAGTAAATAAAACACATTCGCAGCTATATACAATATTTACATTAGCCCAGGGGACTCTGAGTCATGCTTTGTCTCCCAAATGTGGAAGCGAAGGCACGACTCCAGAAAATCTCTGTGCTTCTCTCCCATCAGCGTCACTGGTATTGAAAACCAGTGGGGACTGATGGAGGGCACTACAATAACTGGACGATCTGGCCATTGCCAGAACTTCAATATGTAAATATTTACAGAGAAAAGCGGGGCCACTGTCGTTTCAACCTCCAGAGAGGATTGTAGGGATCGTTGGAGCTAGATACGGATTGTAGACTTGGATGATGAGTGAGGTTCTGATGAAATTTGTCTGGGATTAGGTCAAGAACAAATGGGATATAAAATTCATTATGGAGGATATGTGAGTTGGACGTTCAATCCCAGGACGTCCAACTCCAGCAAGCCTTGGGGAACCACTCGCATTATTGGGCATCGAGAACATCGGACTTTGCCGGGAGTAACTTGCAAGGAATTTCCACCGAGCGTTCCTATATCCGCCACCACCCGTGGGACGCTCCCTTACGCGGCAATGAGATCCCCGAGAGGGACAGAATAATTAAAAATAAATATTCGTTATCCTAATATCTACCTTTTCATGAACGTTTCATGACGCATGAAACATTAATTAATAATTATAAGCTATTACTTTAAATTGGTATTGATTTCACAGAATTATTTTTTGAATTCACTCTCCGATTCACTTTCTGAATTATTTAAATATTCAATTTTTAAAAAAAAATTTGGGTTGGAGTACTTAATTAAAACACACAGACAGTTATTACGTTACACACCCCACTTTATATTACATTTATTTGAGTTTTCCAAGACCCAACCAACATGGCAACCATATTATCCATAGCCAACTATTCCTTCACCATTACATTTTAATCCATCGCCACTTTAAATCATCAATATCAGGTATCGATAAACTGTTCCATAAAATACCATCACGGACTGAGAGGAGCATTTAATGTTTTTACAATGCCTTGATCCAGTGGTAGACATTTTTAAGTTGTTAGAGGAAGTGAAAAAAAAAATTAATATCATTTAATCTTGGGCTCGAGTAAGAAAAATCATTGTTGTGAAATAATGAAATTTATACTTTCCTGGAAAAACAAAGAAAAATCTTAAGCTGTCCTTATTGAGAGGTCTTAAAAAGTATTTTGGAGTAATTTTCTTTGTCTGCGTCCTCTATCAAGAGCGTTCCATGAAATAATATTTTAAAATTATTGTTTATGTATACTCTAGTGGCGGTACATTTAAAATTGTCCTCTAAATAGAGGTGCCCCATAAAGAAAGGAGACTTTGTAGAGAGGTTTCAATGCACTACTACAGGAACAAATTATTATAAATAGATTCTTATAAACAGAAATTGCTTAGTTTGATAAATGAATAATTAATGCCTTTATTCATAAAAATATGGAATGATACTTTACAAAGTTTTAAAGTAAAGATAAACGAAGTCTCCTCCGACGAAGTTGAACAAGAAAATGGAAGTAAATAACAATAATTCAATTTTTTCAAGTGAAACGTGGGCGATTCTCAAGGCATTTGAATACGTAATCGACACCAATATTGAGATATCAGTAATTGTGACCGATTCCTTATCTGTAATCAAGGGACTGCAAAATGCATGGACATGTAACACATTGCACAAAAAAATTCAGCTAATGAACTTGAAACTAAATAAAAATAGTCACAAAATAATATTGTTTTGGGTACCCTCACACATTGGCATAATTGGCAATGAACGAGCCGATGAGGGTGCAAAGGAAGGACGAATGGAGAAGAGAAATTTCAAAGAAAGTGAACGACAGTTGGAATGCACAGTGGAGATTACTGCCGCGCAATCACCTTCATCTGACCAAAGACGACAATCGAGCTTGGTATCCTCCAAAACACCTGACATCAAAAGAGTGTTCTATAATAAGCAGGCTCAGGATTGGACATATCAAACTGACCCATCTCCACCTACTTCTTGGCTTACATCGACCAACATGTGAGGTATGTGAAAATGCTAATCTGACAGTTGAACACATATTCCAGTGCAAAAAGTTCCGGAAACAGCAAATCGAACTCCAAATTGAAGGCAAGGCACCGTACAAGGTAAACACTGGTATTGGAAAAACGCTGAAGTACATCCGAAAAATAAAATTGATAAGTTATATTTAAGAAGAACGATCGTAGCTAATGACCTTGGCAGTTGATGCGACGTTAAATAACAGCAAATAAAAAAAAAATAAAAAAAAG
This sequence comes from Nezara viridula, assembly GCA_928085145.1. Lineage (NCBI taxonomy): Eukaryota > Metazoa > Arthropoda > Insecta > Hemiptera > Pentatomidae > Nezara > Nezara viridula. Next base: position 145,288,421 of record OV725080.1, on the reverse strand, counting down.
TTTTAAATTAATCAACATAAAATAATTTTACACTGACTAACAAAACCCAAATCACAAATCGCAAAAAAAAATTGTAAGTTAATTTCTGAATTAAGCTCAATATTGAGCGAAGGCCTCCTTCAGTATTCTCCGCTCATCTTCTCTTTTATCCGCTTTTCGAACCCAGCCTATGCCTGCTTCCTTAGTTAGATATTGATGGTATATACATACATATACAGGGTGTTTTAGAGTTAAGTGGCCAAACTGCAAATATGAACTAAGAACCTCAAAAAAAAATACCTGTGAAGTTATGTCCACAAACGCTTTGTTTAAGAGATATGACTCCTAAAGATTTTCGTTGTTATATTCGTTGATTTGAGTTCTTTTCTTTTAATGCTAGTATACTAGGTCCATGTTAGTCTTCGTTCCAAGAGAAAGTCAAGATACAGGAATGTGTCTGAGTAAGGAAGCTGGATAGAATTAAAGTGTACTGGTGGACAGGAATTGCATCGTTGTGTTCAATCAGTGAGATGTGCCTTTGTAGATTTAAATATGGTATTTCCACAGTTGGATGATAAAATTGCGGTCTCATCAGCGAATGCTGCTAGGAAGGTTTTGACGATGAACAGGGATGTCAGCTGTAAAAAGGATGTAAAGCCCGGGACCCAAGACGCTGTCTTGGGGAAAACCGGCTTTAACTGGATAGATATCGGAAAATGCTGTACCGCAGCGTACTTGAAAGGAGCTATTCGGGAAGTTAAACAAAATTTTGTGCTCAGAATCGAAAATTTCCATTTGACATGAAGGATCAAATTTGGTTCGGCGTCTGTCTGTCGGTCTGTCTGCTATAGCCAAATCGATGTATGGGCATATCATCTACTAACGTTTACCAATTTTCAGGGTTTGTGCGGATCGTTGACTAGTTGGTCCCATATCAATTTTACCAAATTCCATCCAGCACCTCCGCTTATACGTATTTGTAGATCTGCCAAGATTTCAGAAACGGCTCGTTTGGTTTAGCTGTAGTTGGATAAAACTTAGGTATTGGAGAAAAAATACTGTAATGTCAATTTTATTGAATTCTGTCCACTAATTTCTGTTATATATGCGCAAACGTGTTTTCTTTAATACATATATATCTCTAAATCGCACGTTCGATTTGGTTCAAATTCGGAGAGAAGCTAGGGATTCATAAACAAATAATCTGGTAAGTATGAATTCTATCAAATTCTATCCACTATTAAAAAAACAAAAAATGCTTCCGCTATCAGATCAGAAAATGTATTATTTTACATGCCGTTAGTTTCAAACTGCCTGTTCGATTAGACCCCTACTTGAAGGTAATTTGGAGAAAATTATAGAAAGTGCCTCGTATCAATATCATTGAATTCCATTTAATAAAAATAATTGTTAACAATATAATGGCTGTGAAATGTCATTGATCATCTGGAGTGGGACTTAGGGTAAGACAATAATTTTATGGGGTTATAAAATTTTAGATTTTATTTAAAAAATTAATTAATATTGGGTTGTTTAGTCCACTCTATTCCATACGGTATTGGCATGACACTTACTCCCATTACTTAGATATCGTGTAGTTTTCAGTAAATTTAAATTAATTTTTACTTAGTTTGTAAAAAAAGTCTTATTTGTGATTGTGTTTATTTTTATTGAAGTTCAACGAGCTCGTCGTGGCCTCGATTTGCTTCTTAAATATTAAAGTTGTGTGAATCTTACGCGTATTTTTATATTCTAATTTAATTATTTTCGTTATGACTGAAGAAAATTATAGGTGTCGTTGACACCGAACAAAAAAATCATAATCATAATCAAAAAAACATTTTTCGACATTAAAGTCCATTACTATGATGTCAGATGTTCTTTTTATGAACATACTGTCGGATTAATGAATAAACAAATGCCCATCACGTTCTTGTAACTTTTAGTATTTTATCGATATTAGGGTACATTATTATGTTGCCGGGGGTTGTTTTTATGAAAATGTCGGATTTCAAAGTGCGCAGTTGCTCATCACGTTTTTGTTATTTTTCAATTCGATCGATATTAGGGTCCATTATCGTCCATTGTCGATATTCAGCCATTATTTTCACTGAATAAATTTAATTCAGATGTTATTGGTTATTGAATAACAAATAAAGTAAGATTATTCTGGTTATTTTTCAATCATTAACGAATAAATACGATATTATTTTTAGTACCAACTGTATTATGAAGTATATGTGATCACTGTTATTGCAAAAGAACGTATGAAAAATCATTTTCAACTTTTATTCCGCTAAAGGTGACATTTTGTGGTCTGTAACTGATATAAGTAGTCTGCTACTATGGAAAATTGCAGAAATTGCAATAAAATATGAGATTATACTAATAAATCATAAAGAAATAATCAATTATTGTGCTCTCCTGTAAAACATTCAATTTTTACATACGACCTTTTGCACTAACAGTAGCGATCTCCACAGGATTCAGTATCCACTGGAAACGGCATTTCTAATATTAAAAATTTTTTTTGATGGTGTGATCTAATTTATAATCGCACTTTCTCACCAACTCCTTCTTATGCAATAATTGTAAAAATAACCATAAACCTGATTTCGATGATAAAAATGTCAAATAGTGCAGCCAATAAATAAACTATAAATTATTTGGAATCAGCATACGTTACCTGGCTTATAATGTTTTTTAATTTTAGATCTTATATTAAAATTATAGTAATAGGTATCCTCATAATAAAATATAAGTTTTATTTCATTTCTTCAAAATATTAAAGAAAAAGGATGAAATAAAAAAGTATAATATTTTCAATGTTCAATTCTATTTACTTACTATTTATTCCATAAAAAGCACTACATATTTTCATTTTTACTAATGAAATTTAGATTAGATTATTGATTATCTATCGAATAAATAATATCGCAATTACTTGGAAAACATGAAAAAACAATTTTAATAAAATTAAACTATTATTTAGTACGTTTATTTGACAATGCTTTATTTATTTATGATATTTACAACTGTATAAGAATATATATACTTCAAATAAATGTATCCACAGGAATATAATCACATAAAAACGCTTGTTGAGAAACTATCCACTGTTAGCAATCTAATATCATGTCTACATAAGTGGATCACGATTCCATCTTTGGAGGATTATCAGGAATCGAAGAGAAAGCAAGGTTAGAAACAAGGAAATTCGGATGGTTATGAAGTTTATTACGGAAGGTTAGGTATCTGAATTGTTACAAATCGTAACATATAGAATAATAGGTCTTTATGGATGATTTTATTTGAAATAAAGTAAGGAGCAGTAATGATTTTACAAAGGGTTTTGGATTGTAAGGATTGGATACGAGAGGAATTTGAGATCTTATTGGAGCTCCATAGCTCAATTCCCTAAGTCCAAATAGGTCTTGTGTATATGACTATTATTATGCATATGAGTATTTTGTAATTAATTGGAAGTTTAGAGCATGTGCCCAATAAGTGTTGGAGTAAGCGGAAATATCGAGAAGTTTCTTGTCATTTCAGTCTTGTATGAGGATTCCAAGAGAAACGTTTTTCTAGGTGGAGTACTAGGTATCGGTGTTCAACAGTGATAAGTGGGGTTTAATTAAAGAATACTCTAGGATAGGAAGTCATAGGATTACGACGAAGGGTAAAGGTAATTTGATGGGATCTATTGGAATTTATTTTAATCCATCAGTTTTGACACCATTTGTCAAGTTTTGTGATGTGTGATTGAAGAGTTTAGGATACAGTTGATAGACCGTTATTATCTGATAGGATACATCGACATACCTGGTCATAGTAGTGTTAGGATGGTTTGGGATATCACCTGTATAAACTGTGTAAAATATAGGACCAAGGATACTACCTTGAGGAACTCCAGCAGATTGAAAAAAGAGGGATGAATAGGCATTATTGTGATTTACTTTTAAGTGTCTGTCAGTAAGATAAGAACTGATGATGAGAAAGTATGTAGGGGAGAGGAATTTACGGAGTTTGTAAGGCAATCCCGGGTGCCAGACTCGATCGAACGACTGTTCAACGTTGAGAAAGACTCCAGTGCAATAAATTCCGCGACTTCTACCACACGATGGCATTGCTGAATAGTGGAATGATATATGCAGAATCCAAATTGGTGATCAGGGATTAGGTGGTTTAGGTGGGATATATGCGTTTTAGAATGAGGATTTTGCCCATGATGGGTAAAAGAGAGAAAGGGCGGTAAGAGGATGGGTATTCTGGTGGCTTTTTGTGTTTCTGTATCATTTTGACAATAGATAGTTTCTAAGGGTCAGGAAAATATGTTGAACGGAGTACGGCGTTATATATGTATGTTAGGAATAGAATGGCTTTTCGAGGAATTAGTTTAGGGATATGGGATGTGATTGTGTCGTGGCCAGGGGCGCCTTGGAAGGGTAAACTCTAAATAATATTGGATATTTTTGAAGGAAGAAATGCTTTAGGAGGAGAAGTCATTTGGAGTGGGATATTCAGTTCTGCATCAATACATTCAAGGTGATTTAGATTATGGATGTTATGATGTGGATTAAAGGCTTTGAAGGCGTGAAAATCATCAGGAAATTGGTTCCAGTTTACTCGTACTGTAATAAATTTAGAAGGTGATGGGTTAGGAGCATATTTTGAATGTCGTGAAAGCAATATTGGACTAGAGTGTGAAAAAAGGTTATTAAGGGATTATAGTTTGGGAGAAGGAAATCTGGGACGTGATTAATATATCCAGGATATCGGAACGTTTTTTGAGGGATGTTGGCCAATAAGCAGCGTTCATGGCTGACGTGATATGATGTTACCGCGGGAGTCGGATGTTCGACAACCGAATCGTTGTTGTTTAGCATTTTAATCTCCTCCAGCAATAAAGCCCGATCTCAGGGATTTTGAATTTGAATATGGGTTCAAGAAGGTTATTACCTGTTCTGATACTATGGCCAATTTCTTCTCATCACATTTTGATATTTATTAAAATCACGTTTCCGGACATTCACTAGCTTTTGTATCCTGAGTTTGTGAAGTTTCCTCCTTTAATGCTCTTGATTGAGTAACAATACTAGGAGGATTATCCGATTTCATTGTGATCTATATTGGATTTTCTTTTCTGTGCCAATTTATCCTGGAATGCATCCATTTTCTATACATAGCTTTGCTTTTAAAATATCGTGGATATTTACACGTTTCCGAACATTCACTAGCTTTTGTATCCTGAGTTTGTGAAGTTTCCTCGCCTTATGCCCTTGATTTAGTAACAATACTGGGAGGTTTATTCGACTTCATTGTGATTTATATTGGCTTATCTTTTTTTCTGCCAATTTCTCCTGGAATGCACTCATTTTCTATACATAACATTGCTTTTAAAATATCTTCTCTGGATCAATTGTTATCAATGATTGATTTTTAGTAGTATATATTAGAGAACGTTTAAGACATGTTGTTTCATGATCAGATTGTTCAGAACATTTCAGGTGTGGTCCATTATGTTTAATCATTTCTATTTCGCACATAATCCTTTTACAAATTATTTTACATAATTGTGTCATTTCATACATTGAGGGCTTACAAATTCTTTTATATAATTTAGATTTGGTAAATTGACCAATTCAAAGAACGAGTTTTTCTCCATATTTGTTTGCGTGCTTGAACGGTTTCCTGTAGTAAAGGATCTGCTTGATTGTGAGTAGTTTTTCGAAGGTTTTCCTGGATTAAATTTGTTTGACGAGTCTACTTGCTTTGATTCATTTCCTGATTTCTAATTTAGGAATCGAAGGTCATTAAGATAATTACTTCCTTCCACAATAGCTCTGCGTTTACACTCAATAGACACACATTTAATTTTTTTTTTTTTTTAATAAGTTGAGCTCAACTGGTTATTTGTTCTTCTGTTTCTTTTTTCTAATCTGCAATTGAAATATTCTTTTAATGCAAATTTAAAAAAAAAACTATAATTTATTTGTCATATATAGTTCAAAAATATATTTCTATTCAGATTTATTCTCTAGTTTTTAAAGAAGTTTTTTCTTACTATTTAAATTAATGCATATTGCATAGCTAATTTATTCTATTTTGTTAGTTAAAGATTTGTGTTATTATGGATGGAACACATTATTCACAACTATAAATTATTTTAAATTACTACTCTAAACTTATACCAACCCATAAATACTGTGATGTTTGCCCATGTATTCCTAAAGAACAAAAACAAATTGTTTTTACTCATTATTATTATTACTCATTTTACGATATTTTATTAATTATGGTCTTACAAAGATTATGGTTTCTTATTTGTTTGTTAGTATGCCAATGTAAATTATAATGAGATTGTTTGAAAAGAGTTTTACCTGTTGGTCAACTGTTGGCAGGTGGAAGTCGGTATGTAAGATTTTGTTAGCCACGTAAAAAGGTACTTTACTTATAAGTCATATTTTTGATTGAAAAGTTTGAAGTTTTTGTAAGTGGGTCTTTTTAGTTATATCATATATCGGTGAGGGAAATGTCTATATAGGTTTGAGTAAATATAGGTATGTGTTTAGTTTCGGTCTCAGTTCTAGTTTTGAAGATTTGGAAAAATATGTCTATGTATAGGTCTAAGACAGTATACGGTGTTCCCTCTGTAGAATTTAATTACTTTCTATATGAATCGGAGGGCGAATGGTTATTCGGATGGTAAATGTAATGTTTCGATTTATCATGGTTTAGTCATACTTTCCATAATTTGTGCCAATCTTGTAATTTATCCAAATGATGTTGTAACCTTAGTAGGATCTGATATTTTATTATAGGTGTCGCCAGCGTAAATATCAGTCAATGTATCAATGTTAGTAGATAGCGAGATGTTAATAGGAGAGCAAGAACAGGCTGGTGCTCTTATAAAGTCAAAAATATACAATTAATACAACGTATCTTAAAAATGGGACCATTCAATACTCTCTCGTTAAAAAAAAACATTGCTAGTGATTTACTTTATGCCTGGTACGATACCATAACAATCTGCCACAACGTTTGGTATGGATTAGGAGGATGTGTTGAGCTCATTTATTTTTCTTTGGAATTCTCGGAAAGTGGTTAGGGGAGGAAGTAGTTCAGTCTGCTTATTGGTGATGGTCAAGAAATATACGGCATAGTTAAGGTCTTCAGGTGGTTTTCAGAGTTATTTGAGGGCATTCCAAAACAGAATAGATAAGGATTTGATGGGATTCATTTAAGGATTTTTTAAAGGAGGGATGATTTGAGATACTAGATTTGTAAGTAGCGATATCAGTGGGGTAACAAGGGATTTGAATTCAGTGAAGAAAGATGCCAACCAACTGGTAACATCTGTGACATGTGATGAAGGCGAGGAATGTGACGTTGATGAGTTTAATACATTAGTAGGGATATGATGTTTAATTTGGGATTGGCTTTCTTGTTGCGTTAGGGCCTCACATTTATTGGTCGAGACTTTACCCCGTATTAAACGAGAAAAATAAATTCTAAGAGCTATTTTAGCAGGTACTCTTTTGGGTTTAGAAGTTTCCTCTAGGTTCCGGGCTTTACGAAATTGGTTTTTGAAATTTTTGTAGACCTGGCAGCCCTTGTAGTTGACAGGATGTTCTTCCAAATATAAAGCACATACTGCGTAAGTAGTTTTAAATTTCTTGCATTCACCAGTCTTGTGTGACTCTCCGCATTTCACGCATCCTGGTATGTGGTGGCTGTATATTTGGTGTGGCCATATGCCTGTCAATTATGGCACTGAACGATTTCTCTTTTAGTGTATTGTTATTCAACCCTAACACTTGTATAATATAATCTATTAATTTCATATATATTTTATCGACCCTCTGCTGAGGGTTCTTAACATATGAAAAATAATGGTAATGGTATCTTTCTATTTGCTCCGATACATCTCTGTCGTCTTTCATAGCATTGGTGACCTGTCAAAATTTAAAACCAATGGCGCTCAGCTCTTCTTGGATTGCCTCGGCTGCAGTAGAGGGGTGTAAATTCCGGATACTACCCTCAGGGAACACTCTTGCTTCAATTGGTTGGTGTGAAAATCTGCCTTTATGTCGGATAGATATTTAATTATTTGCCGGTATGTATTAGCTATGCCTGAGGATATTTTAGTTTCGATAGAGCGGCTTGAGTAGGACCAGCTACCAGGAGTTGTATTTTTATTTTATCGTGTACTTAGTAAAGAGAAATTTTTATATTATTAACGAAAATCGAAGGAGGTCGGGGGTCTTTAGAAATTGGTGCAGATTCCAGCGTCTCTTTTAAATTACAGTACCTCGTTAGTATTAAGAATAAAAATAAGAAACTTCTACAGTCATCTTATAAGATGTACCCGACTGAGGTTGAATTCCTTATACACAATAAATAACAATTGTACTCACTGTGACATTAGTACATATTATGGTCCAGGTGTTTAGCTCATGTATAGTCACAATTTTAGTTAAAAATAACATTGATTTTCTAAGAAAAAGTGAATATGTCTAAGAGAGGAGGTAATAGTAGTCTATTGAAATCTACCGCATGAGAACTAAATTCTTATAAAAAAGTCATCCCTCCGATAGCTAATCTCAATTAGACTTGCAGTATGACAGTAGCTCAAAAACCAAGAGTAACAACTAATAAAAAACGAACTCCTGCTTGCATATATTTTTTTCTAAACAAGACAAACCAGAAACTCCTAATAGTACTAAAGCGACCAACCAGGAATCGTCAGTCTATAAACAAATAAATGTTACTTCATTAGTATTCACAGGAGATGAGGGGAGAGGATCATGCACTATTGACCTTGGGAGAGGGGCACTCCAACCTATGACCACTCAAAAGGTCACTGTAACCTTGCCGCCAAATGTGTAAAGTGTGCAGAACCACATCTCACAGCAAATTTTACAAAGCCAAAAGAAACGCCCGTCATTTGTGTTAACTACGTAGGTACTCACTCTGCCAACTACAAAAGATGCACTGTATTCAAAAATCTGTTTAATATTAGATACATACAATCTGCCACTAATAAAACCTCTGGATCAGGATCAGAGAAAGATCCCCTCTCTTCACAGACTGCAAATATAGTGCATCCTTCAGCAGCCAAACTATTAGAAACAAATGGAGAATAAGTTAAACCAGTTCATATATTCGAACAGAATAGTCTTACACGGGAGAGTTGTGATAAACCATCCCCCTTGTACAAAGATAATAGGGAGATATCCTTTCACACCTTATATTTTCTCTCCTTCCTTATCTTTTGATCTCTCTTCAGCTATAAATTCGTCAATTGAAGCTCTTCTATCTGAGCTTAAATCCCCTATTCTAGAACTTCTAACTAAACTAGTTAACTAAACCTTCATTTCAAATCCTTCCAATAGCTGATTCGAAATCATCTTATCTTAAAATACTCCTCTCGAATTCCAATGGTTTACAATGACAGAAAAACGAGCTAAAAAATTACGAAACATACAGAACTGATCATCCAGACCACACAGCACACGGAGGTACTGCAGTCATTGTTGGCAAATCTTTATCACTACATACAACCTGCTGATCCTACGAATTCCCTATGATAAACCTTCATACAACGTTTTCCTGAACTCCTAAAAATTCCAACTAATGATCGCCTCTATGTACATAGCACCCAATAAAATTGTACCTACAAACGAATTAAAGTCCATTATCTCTAAAATGGGAATATCATAGGAGACTTTAATGCGAAAAACGCAAGATGGGGCTCTTGAGTGTCCATCACTGGTGAAAGAAGGCTACAAAAATGCATCAGAGTTTTGAAACTTTCTGTAATTTTTTCATCTAAAACTTCATATTGGCCTAATTAACTATCAAAGTATCCCGATTTGTTTATTTCTAAGTCACAAGCTGTTTATTTTTAACACATGCATATTCCAACGTGCCCTATCTCCTTGACCTTTAATCTGATCATAGACCAGTTTTACTAGAACTATCGAACAATCCTTTTGTTACTCTCAAATCACGGACGACTTCAAACAGAATTACGTTTAACACTTTCATTAGTATAGCTGAGACCTCGACAATGCAGTCAACGACTTAACTAAAGGTATAAAAGAGGCTGTTTGGCATTCGACGAGAGCAACAAGGACATACACTAAATTTAATTCTTACCTACCTTAACCAATACGTGATCAATACGTGAAAGAAAAACGTTGGGTTAGAGCTCTGTCGTAAAGAACAAGATATCCATGATATAAAACAGTAATCAACAAACTAACTAGGTAACTTCACAAAGAACTATTAAAAACGACAACTACAAGGACTACATAGACTGAATAAACAATATAAATGGATCAGTATGGACAACAAGACGTATACTGAAGAATAATGCGTCCAATATCTTCTCCGACATAAAGACAACACCCGAGCAATAAATAGCGAAAACAAAATTATTTCTGAGATCCAAAGCAGAATTATAATTATGCTAGGGAATCATCCATATTTTGCAAATCTAAACATTTGTTCTGCTCAAAACTGTTGTCCAGGAAGACCAAAATGAGTTCATACAATATCCTGGTTGGGACCGTAGTTAGCTATAGCGCAGAAACTTGGTGTAATCTAAATGTTGCAAATAGTAATTAACTAAAAAAATATCTAAGAAAAATAGACAAAAGAATCTACTGTGCAAATTTAGTCTCGATAATAAAGACGAATGACGAAATACAGATAATTTTTAAAAACATTTTGTGAACTTTACACGTTATAAGGGTGAAATGTGGACTTGATCTGATGTAGCCGCTTGATCTGATGGGCTTCATTTTGTTAAGCACCACTTTCCATTCCTTGCGAGTATACACATCTGAACAAGGATTCTCTTCATATCAATAAATTTTCAGTTTTAACTCTGCAACGGTTCTGTGAAGAATTCTCCAACTAAAGGCGGGGATGGATAATATCTGTAATCAAACCAATTCAACTGAAATCTGCGTCTTTTTAAAATTATTAAAAAAATTAATGTACAACCCGGCTGGCAAGATGGCGGCTGGCCTCAAAATCGCATAATCACACTGTAGATTGAATAAACTGTTCCATCAAGAAATGGAAAATTTATTAGCCCTAACTTAAAAAGTATACAATTTATAGTGATTTCCACGATGGTTAGAAAGTTTTTTAAATTCCTTGCACAGTTCAAAAAAAGTTCTTGCACTTTGTCCAACTCCTGCAAGACCAAGACCAGGACTGGTAAAAAAAATCGATTTTTTAGTAAAAATTAAGGCAAAATAGTTAGTTACTTAATACTCGACAATTTTAGTTACTATATGTTAATAATTGGTATAACCAATATACTTTTACATTTAACTCCTCCAATTTTTCATTCGGGCTTAGTTAGGTTTCTCCTATCTAAAAAATTACAGTAATATCTATATAGTAATAAGCAAATAAGTAACTGCAAGAAAGTTGCGAGACTCTTGCACAAGACCAAGACCATGACCAAGACTGAGTTTGCAAGACCAAGACTCGTCTCGGTCTCGCATTTGGACAACATTAAACTAAAAATTAAGAACAAAAAAAAAATCTTTAAAATCATTTTTAGAAAAGATACAGCCAGTTGTAATATGTACACGTATTTTGGTATATTACTTACGGGTAAAAATAAATTCTTTCCTTTCATTTACCTATGTATAAGACCATTTGGTCACTGATCAATACACTATACAACTTATCCGCATGGGCTAGTTATTTATAAATCTATTAATCTTGCAAAAGGATAAACAACCTTCATACTGGGTCAATACAAAAATTAAAATTCTGGTGCACGCATAACACAACTTTCACTTTTTTTGACATGTTAGGTTATTAAAAAAATTTTAAGTGAATTTTTAACGGAACTAGAGCTTATTATATCGACAATTTATGGCAATGAAAACCTCGTAACTACCTCTGTTTTTGTAAATTACATATTTACAGTCTCTGAGCTAAATATGCCTAGAGAGATTTGAAAGTACACCTGTATATTTAACCTATAAATGATTATGTATTGTAATATTATTAGTTCTTAAACTCTTATTTTTCCATTGTAAAGTCTACTCAAATGGAGTTACGAGATTTTCATTGTCTACTCTCGATAGTTTAAAAGTTGTCACACTAATTGCAAGCGAATAATGCTGTGGTTTCCCAAACAGAAAATTCATAAAATTATCACAAACTTAATTTTGTATAAGGTTTCATGATGATTTTCCACAATAAACGGACGTTAGATATCTAATTATTTATAATATAATATCGGATCTAGAATTATTAAACTACAGCAAATGTATTTAAGGTTATAAACATATATTTTAAACATCCATAAAATATTTTTATATTTTACTTCTTCCGCGGAAGTAAAATGAAATAGTTTTTTTAATAATTTCATTGTCTGATTTGGTGGTTTTTATATACTTCTTTTTAAGCTTAAAAATAATTTTAAATAATTTTAAAAAATAAAGTTAAATTTAGTTAGGAAATTACATTTAATTTCCTTGGAAACATGTCATTTCCTTTAAAAAATATTTGTTTTCAGAAATTACCATTAATAATTTTGTTGTTGTCACTCTCTATTACCTTCTTCGGCTTTTTATATTTGATATATTTTTTTCTAAATATCTCAGCTTTCTAACGATATATCATACGTACACCTTCTGAATAATTTCCGGAGATTCATTTTCGACATAAATAAACATTTTTTTTTGTTTTTTCTGGCTTATAAAATTCTTTCAAAATTACATTTATCATTTTTTATAACTGATAACAATGAGAGATAGTTAATTACTTCAAATAAACCAAATTGAAGGTGTATAAGAAGAAGACGTTTTGAACATGGGGCATCTAAGCCCAGTTAGGCTACATCAATGGAAGTAAGACCTAAATAAAAATTAGAGAACGCTTAATTATACATTGATACACCGAGCCGTTTTAGTATAAATCGTTAGAGCCGTTTTTAAGAAAATTGTATAAATATGTAAAATCAATAATATAAAGTTCCACGTCCTGTTAGCCGCTTTCAAGGGAAAAGCTGCTGTAACATCCCAGTCATAGACAGAACTTAAATATGTTTTTTCAGTTTCGTGGAACTTTTCGTTTTTGAGCTAGACTGTTAACACTTATACACACATACAGACCATTTTGTGAGACTTGATTATTTGGGTAGCTCAAAACGTTAAAACCCAGATTCGAAAATTATAATGATCACAATACTTTCCCTTGCTATATATTACATATATAGATAACTGAAAGTAAAAATATATATAATAACAGTGATAATTCCTACGAATTGAGTTGCCGCTATGATTGCAGTTAGTGGTGTAGATAGTACCTTTCATCTAATTCCTAACAAACTTCATTTAGATTTTTTCGTCGATGGCCGAACTTCTTGACCGAAGTAGGTTCCTATACAACCCTAGTCCTTTTCTAGCACTTCACCCCTTTGGTTAAGGTATGCATAAATAAAAATCTACGGACTTTACCGATTAATATTCAAAATTATAATGTTTGCAATACTTCACGTTTATCGATTATGAAATAGATCATTATAGCTCATTGTTTAGAAATGACTAATGGGAGCATTGATCGTTAAATAAAATTTTACTGCTTATTGTTCAGAAACGGCAACATGGACGTTTTTAATATTCGAAGAAATAGTAATTTTTCATAATTAATAAATACACAAAATACCACCAAGCACGGTAAAGGTAATCGCCTCTACCCTAGAGGGTCATTGGAGGCTAGTTTTCTATACTCTATTGTAGTATTTTGTCTCTATTAAGTACCGGAATAGGGTGGTGACTCCTTCTTCGTTGTCTCTTAATATTTCTTTCATTGCTATTGGTAGTTTCAATTTTTGTCGAATGTTGCTGAACTCGAGGCAATCTACTAAAAGATGTTTTACTGACTACGGTTTATTGTCACACTTTTGGCACGTGGGTGCTTCGAGTCCTCTGAAAAGGTATCCGTGAGTAAACAGGCAGTGGCCTATTCGTATTCTGCGCAATATGGTTTCTTCTCTTCTGGATATTCTTGTGCTAGTAGCCCACTTGTTGCATTCTGTTTACATTTCCAATAATTTTGACTTTTCAGTTTTCCATTCTATTTGCCCAATTTTCCAACAACTTCTTTTTTGTTGCGTGCACCCAGGCTTCTGCTGTGGTACAGTTTATTGAAATTATGGCTGGTGGCTCTCCCTTCCTTGCTAAGTTAGCTGCTTGGTCTACTCTTTCATTGCCTGAAATACCACTATGAGATGGAATCCAGACAAATATCACTCTGACCGTTCTTTTTTTAAATTCCCACCATAGATTCATATCTCATTTATATCTTATTATTGAATTGCTTGGCCATGGGTTACCTACCTATTGCTGCCATGACGCTTTAGCGAAATATTTAAAAGGTTGATAGTGGACATTGAGATCATATAAACAAGATAAGTTCATATAAACGATTGCTCGATATTCGGCAGAAAAGTAAATAATTTAAGATTTGTTTTTGTTTTTTAGCATTTCACGTTTATTGTTTAATAGGAAGCGATAACTAAAAAAATATTTGATTTAAGGAATTAAACATTGCTGCATAGTAAACTGGACATAATTTACTTAAAACGAAAGCAGAATTTGTCATTGTTGAAACAATTTAAACAGAGGTATTGAGCGGCGGTTGAACTCAGCTAATATCTGTTTTTAGAAAAATCGTAAATTGTTTCCGATTTTTTTTTATTTTTTTTTACCACTCTCAAACTACTTAACTTACTTTAGGTTTTAAAGTAACCTAAAAGTGGTGACAGGATATCAAATCACATAATTTGTTTACACAACATAAAGTGAATCTTATAAATTAACCTCAACTTAATTAATATGGACTTAAGCTCACTAAGCCAGGAAACCTTCTAATAGTGCGATATGCGTAGTATGTTTCGATAGTGATAAAAAAATCACAAATAATTTATGATATTTTTAAACTTACCTCAGTTTAGCCGCCCAATATCCCTCTCTAAATAGTTTCAACAATGGCAAATTCTACTTCCAGTAAAAGTAAATTTTATCTAGTTTACTGTAAAGCAGTTTTTAATGACTTAAATTTAATATTTTTTTAGTTATCGCTTTATATTCAACAAAAAATGTGACTCACATAAAAAATCACAAATCTTGAATTTCCTACTTTCCTGTTCGGATTTTGTCCATTGCTTGTATATCTCAAGACCTACAAAAACGTTCATATAAACAACGGGCCAATTTTTAGCAGAAAATAAAATTTTTGTGTTTTTTTAAGGGTCGTGTTTTTTGTTGAATAGGAAGCGATAACTAAATAATTATTTAGTTTGCACAACCTTAAAATAAAAATACAAAGTTTTCGCAGTCTAACTAGTTATGTAAGCATGTCTATAAAAATATTCCTTATAAAATATATTTATAATGATAATTCTTAAATATATGTTTCCCAAATTTATCGTAGAAAATACATAAGAACATCGCGTGGAAATTCTGTTTTACACATGAGAGGTACAAATGAAATCCTAAGTAATGTTTCTATATAATCATCTCTGAAAGTAAAATGAATATTTAAGTCGTGAAAAAGTAATTACGTTCCTACTTACAGGCTTTGTTCTAGCCAGCTTGTCTAATTTTCTTAATCGATTTTAGTTTACATATTTTATTCATTCATGTATCTTATTTGTTATAAATTTTAATTTTTTTTAACTTCAAATTATCGGGGAGAGGGGGGGGGGCAAACGATATTCGCGCCTCTACTTTTTATTGGAGGGGGGATCGCCCCTCTCCCCCCTCACTCCTCCGTAGTCCGCGCCTATGGCACCTAGAGACGTCATCACTGCAGATCAGCCAACGTTATATACAAAAACACGTTCTATAACATTTACCATTTCCGTTTACTGGTGTTATTATCAAAGGATCTGACGGAAATGTTAACCTTCCATTAGCTTTGTTAAGAATACGCCAGCTAAGGAAATCCCGAATCGGATTACCTAAAAAAGACTGTGAATCACTGACCGAACTGTGGTTAACATAAATCCAGAAAGAACCAATATAAGATTAAAAATAATTATTTAGAATTCGAACCTATTAGGGGGTAATTGCGAACACGGAGAGGATGTTCAACCGACCATTGACGCTGATTCAGTGGTTGATAGAATTCCATTTGCATAATTGCTCAAGTTAAGGAAATAACAGAATGTGTATAACATTTGTATGAATTAACGTATTGATTCTTATGAAATTTTATCCTAAATCGATTATTATATAAATCGCCCAACAATGCTGACAGTGTTCTTATCTATTCTTGTCTCATATTGTATATGTGATTTTGTTGAAGCATAAATTGAAAAAAAGTTTGTCATTTCATGAAATTGTATCACTGGATCTCACCCGCGCGTTTGACTCAGTTGTCCACAAAATGGCGGCCGAAAAACCTTCTCTCATAAACATAAGATTGTGCCAATTTCGATGAAACTTGGCTAAAGTCTCCTCCTTCGTAGCTCTTTAAATGTATCTGTATTACATAATTCATCGAAAAGAAATTGGAAAAAAAAGTTACAAGGGGTGGTAAAGTCGGATTTTCCAATAAATAATCTTAATCACAGTTAAATGTGTTTTAAAATATATACAGTAGAACCTCGCTTAACTGGCTGTCCGCATTAACCCGTGGTAAAAGAGAAAATTGGAGAATACATAATAATATTTCTGTCAGAATTGGCTAGTATTAGCTGACTAAATTATTGAAACAATAATCAGATAGTTGCTTTTGTTACAACCAATCTTGACCTGGGAACTGATATTTAGAGAATTAATAGAATAGCCAACTAATAAAGGAAATATCAACAGGGTAACAAATAGCGAAAATCTTGCTATAGTGGGAAAGAAGATGAATTATCTGTTTTACATTTTTCAATAGCATAGCACTTGCAATTTTACTGTAATTGATGAAAATCATATGGTTTGATTACTGATACTGGTGGGGGGAACTAGTCCGGTAAGTGGACCTATCGTGTTCCTTTTTGCTAACCCCTGACGGTTACCTTGAGGTTGCCGCCGCAAGGTTTGATTAAGAAAAAATAAATAATTAATGGACCTTGTGGAGACTATTAAATGGCGAACAATCAACAAATAATCTAAGGTCTAATAAATTCAAATGCATCATATAATAATAATCAGACAAGCCATAATTTAATTTTTTTATGCATTTTTAATTTTATTTTTTATCGAATATTGGAGTTTTTCTGTAAAAAAAACTAGAATAACAGGCTGAGATTTCATTTTAACCGGTCTTATCTCGATTCCGACTAGAACTGATAAGTATTGTGCTTTAAAAAGTGTTTATAGTTGAAGTAGTAAGTGAATATATGAGAAGTCTGTTCTTTAAAAAAAATTAAATTTTTTATAAAATAAATAAAAGCAAAATCATGATTTTGCGAGGAGATGGAAAGTTGAGAGTTTAGTCCGTACTACCAAAAACTCATACCATGAAATTATTTTTTGCAACTAACTATTTTTAAAATAAGAACTAATTAAATACGTATTTACTAATATACTACATGATAATGATACAACAGAGTTTTTTAATCTGAAAAATATTTTTTTTTTTTGTTCAAGTGAAATATTTTAAATAAAATACCAAGATATACTAATTTATATATCGTTTAAAAAAAATACGATGGAATTTTGGTATTTAATGAGAATAAATAAAATTTGACCAATTATTTTTTTTAACAATATCTGATATTTTTAGTGCTCTATGACTAATTTAAAATATAACAAATAGATACATTAATTTATATATTATATAAGAATATACTTATAACTTCTTCTTCTTCTTCTTCAATGGGCACTACAGTCCTCGTAGAACCTGGGCCTCTGCCACCACTCTCCTTCACTCCTCACGGTACGCAGCGAGATTCCTCCAATTTCTGATCCTTAGCCTTCTCAAGACTTCTTCCAGGTCATCCAACCTTCGGTGCCTTGGCCTGCCTCTTTGTCTTTTGCCTCCTGGAGTACCATTCAGCATCATTTTTGGAAGTCCATCCATTCTTTCAACATGACCCAGCCATCTGGCCTTCTTAATAACACTAAGGATGTCTGGCTCACCATATCACTCCATTAACTCTACGTTGCTTCTTATTCTCCATCTATGCTGCTCTCTGACAGCTCCAAAGATCTTTCTTAGGACTCTTCTCTCCCAGATCAGCAAGGCTCTCTTGTTTTCCTTGGTCATAGTCCACGTCTCACTGCCATTCAAAAAGGCCGGTCTAACCACCATTTTATATATTACTATAGTTATAAGTAGTACTTATAACTATATACCTATATATTTATTTATCTTAAGGTCAATAATCTTTTCATTTCAAACAGACGCTCTTACAAAAATACACTCATAAGTTTGATTCAATTTACAAGATTATTTTACTATTAAATTACAGACGCAGTTGGAATCTGTTTTAATATCTTTTTAAGAATCTTGTCTTAATAAAGAAATAGATATTAGACCTGCTGTCGGCCGCCATAAAAAGATATTCTTCTTCCATTTATTTTATTAGTTTTAAAAATAGTATTGTGGACTTGAAATCACGAATAAATAATTTATTTTTTCACTTAGGGGACAGTTTGGAATATCTGTTTTATGAATATAAAGGAAAATCGCATCAAAATGTGAGTGAAAATAATAGTCGTACAATTTTCGTCGAAATTCAAAGATTATTCCATGATCGGATGTGGAAGGCTCGTACAACACTAAAATCAATATTTTACCGATTTAATTAGTGAAATATCTTAGATAACTAATCTACTTACCATTAAATAAAATAAAATTATTTTTCTAATACCTTTAAAAAATAGGTTTTTTCCGCCTGTCAACCAGTGTGCGCCATCTATTCACCGTGGTGTACGCAGCGCCATCTCTGTGCGTTAAGGAGGCAACTGGAAATCAACATGATCAGATCTAATCTTATTTGGGAGAGGTCCCTAGGTAGGCATTCTGGTCAAAATGTAGGAAAGCATGAAAGATGAGCTCCTTAATTCACAGGTATCAACAAACTTCATCTACATGACCAGTCTAAAAAGTAACATCAAATTCATTACTAACCAATTAACGACAATTAATATAGTTTTATCATGCACCATTCCTTTCAATAGTTATATATATATATATATATATATATATATTTTTATTTATGTTTAATTTTATACTAATAAAATTAAAATTTTCTGCTAATTTTATTCAGATCAATTAATAAATTAACAGCACTTCTCAAATGAGTATCGAGGTCCCAAAGCAGTGATACCCTGTTCAATCCCGATCAGCGAAGGCTTGATGTGTTCAAAAGGTCTTTAAGTTTAAAATCTAGTCATAATCCTAATTACATCAACTGTTGTTTGATTGATATAAGGCAGATGGGATTTGTTAAAATAATAGAAGACAAGATTTGAAGCAGTTGTATCTGTTTTTTTAAACTGTTTTTGAAAGTAGCAGAAATTGTTGCGACTGCTCCTCATGATAAACAATTTTGCCCATCACCAGTTCCTGCTTCAAGGAAGGTGTACCTAATTTCTTTTATAATATAGATTAGATTACAGTTTGTATAAGTGTGAAATGAAAAAACCTCAGTGTAAATAGAAATGCTTCTATGTTACTATTCTAAATGTAATTTAAACAATTTTAATGTTCTTCTTCTGGATTATTGGTGTAATTTCATCCAAGGCTTTCCACTTTTCATCCATTCAATCACTTTGTTTGCAACAATTTAATTTCATTTAAAACATAAATACAAAATATAAACTGTAAGATGAAGTTACTGCAATAGACAGCAAACAGAAATTCTAATTAACATTTTGATGCTAATATTCATTTAGCACTTATACTTTATGTCAAACCAGTTCATATAGCTAAGTAAACCATATTAAAAAATATATGGTAATGAATTTAAGTAATGATTACAGGACATACTATGATTGCTTTGAAAATTATTGTAATATTATTATTTCTTGACTATGATTAAAATGTTTTTATGATATTCAACATTAAAAATTTGTTGTTGAATGAAGTGGAAATTAAATTATGATGTAATCTGAATATGTCATTGACAGTTTAATGTTTGAACGAGTAAGACATTGATTAATGTTCCCTAATTTGAGCTACATGTTGCTCTCAAAAGTGAATTAAATTAATTTCACTTAAAGAATTTTCTAAAAAAGTAAAAGTGTAGTACAGTACAGTGCCGCCCTTTGACGTGGCACTTCCAGGCAATGTCTTCTCCCCAAAAGCAATTTAATTTATTTCTTAAGCTGTTTTTTGTTATGAAATATCAGAACATTATTTAAACATTTCGATTATTTCATTCAACAATTCTCTAATACAGTTTTTGTATTGATAATCTGAAATTAATTATTTTAATACGTTTTGTAGTTTTTTAAAATTTCTAACAAGTGGCAAGCACACCTGAAGATCGGTTGGTGCAGGGGTGCCCAGAAGAGGGTTTAATGGCGCAAGTTGTACCATCAAAATATTTGAAGGGGCATATTTTGATGGGTTTTTGAATTTTTGAGGGAGGCAAATTTCGAGGGAGTTATGAATTTTCGTACCAGGAGACAAGGGGAAAAACATGGAATATACCACAGCAAGTGTAACTATATATGATCTATGACTTTTCTAATTCTATCTTAGCTTGCTCTGTTTTTAATAAAAGGTGAGCAATAAAATATTTTGAGATGATAGGAAGGGGAAGGGGTAGGTTCTTGCGCCATCGACCTTAAAGGGATGGGCACCCCTGGCCTGGCAGGTTATGTTATGGTTAAGGGAACATAACAAATTTCCTATTTTTTATTTTAAGTGGAAAAGTAAAGCAACACTCTCCTAGCAGAATAGAGACAATTCTCCAGATTGTCTGGACATGCAAAAAACCTGAACCATTCATGTTGACTTAAGATCACTTGGAGCTGGCCAGCTATCAATTTCAATGTTTTTTCTAAGAAGAAAATGGAGTAGAAAACTCTAATGGGCCAGGACTTAGAGTATAGGGAGACAGATGAAAGAGGTAAGAAGAGACAAATGAAGCCACAAGTAAAAGCATAAATTTATCCACCACCCAACCTACTCAACCAACTGTAATAGCTTTATTAAAATGAAATAAAAATTAAACCATAACCACATATTATAATAGCTTCGCCCTCAACAATTCCAGCATTATGATATAAATTAAAATATAGCAATTTTCCATTTTCCACTTCATATTTTTGCTTATAATCAATTAAACATCCTTTAGTCATTTACTTCAATGTATGTAATAGGTAAAATTCATGTTCAATTAAGCAAATAACCGATAATTATTAGCAAACCTATCATGACAATATCCTATAATATAGAAATGAATGCCATAATAACTTATACAGTTATCTTTACTAATGCTTTACATATTGCACATTGTTTTTGGACGTGGAACATAGTTTAGAAAGAATTTATTACCTTTTGCTTTTTTTTTCAGAATTGATATGAATGCATCAAAAATCTGGATAGCTTATAATATAATCCTCTTTACCAATGCTGGTTAGTAGTTACATGATTGTAATAGAATTAATAGATACTACATTTGCCAGTAGTCCTCATTTCTAGAGACATGGTGTTGAAGACCTCCTGCATGTGCAGCTGCCCTAAAACAAAATAATATTTTTACTCATCATCTTTCTGTTTCCAGAAGTGAGTCCATGTCTAAAGTCCACCTTACACAGTTAATATTACTGAGTCAATATCGAATATATTGACCGTTTGCGGGATATATTGTAACAATTATATTGACATTTGTATTATGTATAAAACGTTCAATAATATTGCTTCAATATTATTGATTCAATAACATTGACCTTGTCAGGTGGGCTTAAAGACTCCACTCCAGGTAGTTCAAACTCTTAATAGCTATTAGATGGCCATCTGTTGTCAATATGAGAAGCTCTTTGCCCAGATCAGATTCTATCAGATAGAGATGTCAGATGGAAATGATATATATAGGTAATGTATATAATCAATTGATACTATTTATTAAAATTGCCTGTTTTTATGTGCATAGTATTATCGGAGCTCTAATGTTACTGAACTATGATATAGCATATTATGCACAACAGAGGTGCCCAAGAGGGGTTTGATGGAAAGTTGCGCAATCAAAATTTTTGAGGGGTCCATATTTTTACAAGTTTTTGAGTATTTGAGGAGGGCAAATTTCGATGGGGTTATGAATTTTCAGACTAAGGCACAAAGGGGGAAACAGAAAACAGACCGCAGTAAGTGTAATTGTACATAATCTACGATTTTTTTAATGCTACCTTAGCTTCTTTTGTTTTTAAGAAAAGGTGAGCAATAAAATATCTTGGGAGGAGGGGGGCAGATAGATTCTTGCGCCATCGACCTTGGGGGAGGGGGGGGGTGGTCATCTCTGATGCACAAGTTAAGGGATGTAGAGAGGATGAGGAACGTTTGGGGTCATTTCCGTTTATTTGCGGTCCCACCTGAATCGGGGGCGGGGTGGCCGAATGGGCTAAAGCGTGTGTACTGCGCCGCGAGTTGCCTGGCAACCGAATAAGAGATTTGAGAAGATTAAAAAAGTATGAGTTCGCATCTCGGTGCTGGAGGGGATTTTAAATTCTCCGCCCTTACCCTCCGGCCCAGGAAAATCCCGTATAGCCTAAAAGGCGAGGTAGGGAAGAACAAAAAAAAAAGGTCCCACCTGAATTCTTATTTATTTTTTAGTTAATTATGCAATTCTATAGTAGTTTATTTTAACAATTTTTTATTATTAGTTATAATTTGAAATGATTAATTATTTCAAATAAACTAAGTCAAAAGTACTTTAGAGGAAGACATTTTGAAAATTCGCCATTTAAGCCCTGTCAGGCCGAATCGACGAGATTAGCTGGCCGTCTGTCCATTTCTACCTCATGGGAACTTCTCGCACAAGTCCGGTATGACCTGGATCTTAGTATGACGTGGATCAAAGACCACAGCTGCTTTGAAGGCAAGGAGCTCTCTAAGATTAAGATACAGTAACGATAGAATTAAAATACCTGTGCCATTTGTTAAGGAAGAACTGTTTACTTCTTGGAGGCGACTTTCAAGCTGTAACCAATTATTCTTCTTGTTTATTTTCCATTTTCAGCTTGCTGACATTACATATATTACAGAACATTAAATATTAAGGCTATGAAATTATTAAATGCCTACAAAAGCTATTTCAAAAGATTTGGGATTTTAATATGTCATGAGAATAGGAAAACAATATCATAATCCCACTAGACAAAAAAAAAAACAACCAAGGTGAATTTGGGAACTATAGACTAATTCTTAGTAGGCTTATCAATTCTTAGTATGTACAAAAGTACACCGTATTGTTTCTCCGTAACTGTGGCGTATTGTGGAACAAGACATTGAACAGAAGCAAGAGGCTTTCAGAAACAGAAGCCAAACTCGGGACCACATATCCTCTCCAAGAATGATTAATGAAAAACTCAGTCCAGAGGCAGGAGATATGAAACGTACTGATAACAAGAAGAGTTCCAGCTTGCTGAGTGCTATTAAATCAGTATACTAAGTTCCAAAGGGGATTAGAAGACACAATAGTCAGATATCACGACATTTTCTCTTTTATTAGGGAGTAAAGCAGGAAGATATACTTTGTCCTCTGCTGTTAATCCTTCTTATGGATGAGATATGGAAGGTGTGCGACAGTGAGATTTTTGAATTTTCCAGTACTGGCTCAAAGTATGCTACAATCTGACGATCTTCGGCTTGATACTTTAACCCGAAGGCCTCCTATTTAGCAATCATACGTGTATTGATTTTAATAAGATAATTATAAAATGATTAATAATAAACTTTTAACTTGTGGAACATTCCTAAAATGATTTGAAGAACATCTTGTTTCCGTCTACAAAAACATTATTGTTATTAGTAACTAAAATCTGTATATTAATCTTTCTATATCTGCCTTAAAATTTAATGTTGGTAATAATATTCAATTTCTGAATATTAACAACTGAATAAGTTATCTGACAGTTGCAGTTTCATTATTTGAAAACTTATCTATTGAAATATGTACATCCTTTAACCGTGGTAGGTTGGATACACATGAGCTCAAAAAGAACACTTTCTGATTTTTATATGTCATTAAGAACTATAGTATAGTATTGACTGCAAAAATTATTCCTAGTCGTCGTTTTCAAATTATTTCTAGTCCTATCTTGGAAAAATATACAATTATTAAGTTAAAAATTATTCTTGTGATAATTCTCTTCCGAACATAAAATTTGAAGATACAAATTATTCTCGTAATAATCCTCTTCCAAACATTAAATTTGATTTTTTTTTTCTTTTGTTCAACAATTAATTTTTTTTTTCTCCTGTAAGGGCTGAAGTGTGTAACTAGTGTGGATCAACGAATCCCTGGTTTCTTGAGTTCCATATACGCCATAAACAGCATAAGAATAGTACATATTACACCTAAACCTGAATTAGAGAATATATTGTCAACACATCAGGGTCTCTTCAACTAAAAATTTTCTTGCGCTTGTTCTCTATATTGTTTCTCATATCCTGCAAATTCAGCTTTTCTGAAATATAGGCTGATCTATTTTCTCCATTTGATCAGGCCAGGTCGGCAAGTCAACGACCTCCGAGGAGCCCCAGAAGGGACCCAAAATCATATTTTTCTATTTTTCTAGTACCTCAAAAATTTGTATTATTCCCATTATTCCCATAAATTTTTGGGATTCTTTCGAAGGGTCCCCAAGGGGCACATGTTTTTGTTTTAGTGTATACCCGTAGAATGATTGGAGGACTCTATATGAGGGCCCAAAATCACTGTCTCATATTTTTACAATAATCCCAAAAATGCTATTAATTTACTACCGTAAATTTTTGGAGTCCCCTCGAAGGGTCCCCAACATAAATGTTTTTTACTGTTGTATAGCCGTAGAATAATCTAGGGTCCAAAATCATTGGGGTTTTTGCAGTGCCCCAAAAATAATTGTTTTATATTAATTTATTTCAGCAAATTTTTACCATCCTTCCAGGGGTCACCGACATAAATGTTTTGTACTTTTGTCTAGTCGTAGAATGATTGGGGCCCCTTTCTAAGGGCCCGAGGATCTTTGTTTTGTTTATTTAGTACTGATGTATGTTTGGCCAAAAAAATACTTGTTTTGTAAATTTATTATATTTATATATATATTGTCCCATTATGAGAGCCCTACTTCAGACTACCGATGTCCCCAAACGGAGCCAGACCGGGCTTGCATTTAATCAAAGTTTTTCGGGGTACTATATGTCTATACTTATCAATACCAAGTAGAGGTCATAATTGCTACCTGCCCCTCAATAACTTCGCATATCTAGAGTTGCCTAAAATCGTTCTTGGTCTTGCAGTTTGCAGGTTGCAGTTTGCAAGACCAAGACCACAACCGCCTAATGTTGCAAGACTAAGACCAAGACTGGTAAAAAAAATTAAGGCAAAATAGTTAATAATACTTGGCAATTTTAGTTGCAATACTCTATAGTAATAAGCTAATAGGTAACTGCAAGACTGTTGCGAGACTATTGTGCAAAACCAAGACAAAGAGGAAGACGGTGTGCGCAAGACCAAGACTCGTCTTGGTCTCGCATTTGGTCAACACTACGCACATCTATGCGTGTCTTGTGTCCATCAGTAGATGGTCTATCGGATTTTCATATGCTTAATTGGAAGACTTTCGTCTATTTGGGCGATAAGAATGCTCTCGTCAGCTATTGCAAAACTGACAGCCTTCAGTTCGGCATTGTGTTACTCTTCACGGTAGTTGTGCAATCCTATCGTGGTTTACGCTGTTTTTCGTATATGAATCTTCACATAGATTTTTGGGAGTGAATAAAAAACAACCTCTCCGGATATCCATAAAATACGTCTTTTTTTTTTTATCTCCTTTGTCCTCCGTAAGTGCATGCACACTAATATATGATTTACAAATTTACTTGTCAACTCAATTGTGTAGGCTTATTTGACAGAAAAGAAATAAAAGCAAGAGACGAAATCCGTTTTATTCAAAACAATGCTCCTATCCCTCATATCCCTCCTAGATAAATTACAAGTATATATCTGTTTATTATTCACTTAATTACTCTTCACAAACATTTCATCTGATTCACCAATGCAGTCATCTTATTTCTAAAATTATTGGAAAAATCTCGCAGAGAATAAAGTGAAACATTAGCGAAGACTTAATCGAATTTTAGTGTAAAACTGTATGAGATGACGAAATTAAACTTCTGCAATTTTTCCTAGCCACTGTTGTCATTTTAGTTTTAATTGTCATTTTCCTCATCTGTCCCCAGTTGACAAAACATCTTAACAAACAACTTGAACAAGAACTTCTATCAAACTAAATAAACATAAAACTTATATAACAAATAAAAAACTGTTAAAGGAACCACAAACTTTTTATTAAAATATATAGAAAGTAAAATTTATTTAAATGATATGAAGTCACATTTATAGTCCTTGTGACTGGCGTCTATCGGGTTCCATCCAGAACACTCAGGACGCAATTGCAGCACCTGTACCATTGCTCATCCTTGCCTTCCTCCGAGCACAAGATGCAGAATTCATCATTGTCCCCCGCACGCCAGTTGTGTCAAACTAGGGGTGCCCAGATGGGGGTTTATGGCGCAAGATGTCCCATAAAAATTAATCAGGGAAACACATTTTGACCAGGTTTTCAATTTTTGAGGGGGCACATTTCGACGGGGTTATGGATCAAAATGAACAGTTTCAACTCAGAAGACAACTGAAATCATGGAACATACCACAGGATGTGTAATGGTATATAATCTACGGATATTCAAATTCTACTTTCGTTTGCATTGTTTTTGAGAAGAGGAATAAAATATTTTGGGAGGAGTGGGGGAAGGTTTATGCTCCATCGGTCTTGTGGGGAATGGTCACCCCTGAACCCCAAACTAACACTATTTTAACACCAATCTTGAACCACAACTATTGTATAAGAAATGGATTTCATTTGAGTTTGTGATATGAAGTTCTACATTCGGAATATTTTAGTGAAAGATGAAAAACTTACCTTAGGCTTAGGCCACTGATTCCTTGCATTTTCAGGTTCAAAAAATACTTCAAAATGTTCTGAACTTTTGGTCACAACATAACTCAATCTGGACACCAAAGTGAGTTACATCTACAACCTCCCAATAAACAAATCTTATGCTGGCTAGGACTTACTGCTCATTATAATTGTTAGTAAGAAATACGGAATTCGCCATCTTTTCTCATTCTTCATCTTACCATGCCTTTCCCTAAAACCCAGGATAGGAGTATACTATCTGATACTGACAGACCATTTGTTTGGTATATCATTAAAACAATATTAAATGGTAGATAGATAAGATGATTCCAATACAAGAAAATATGAAGTGCATTGCTGTAAGTGGAAAATGTATAATATTATTAGAGAAGGAGGACTTTGATGCCTTGACAGAAATCTTAAGGTTGTGTTAAACCCAATCTTAGTGGACATCTATACTTATTTTATTTACTATTTCTATATTTTCCTTTATAATTATTAATAATGGTAAAAAATATATAGTCAACTCAGTTTAGTTTTATTTATTTATTTTGTATTCTTCTTTCTTAAAAATAACACTTTACATTATATAAGAATACAAAGTATGGTATGAGTATTAAGAGACATCAATGGTAAACATGTACAAGTATGTTACATGCTGAATTTACAATAAATATTTGTTTTGTTTTGTGAAATAAAAAAAAAATTAGAAATGTATCCACCATTTACATTCTTCTTACACTCCTCAATCCGGTCTGTCATTAACGGCCACTGAAATCAAGTAAAAACAAGTTAGTTAATATTTAAACAAATAACATGCATCAGTGTTTATTACTAATAGAGGCGGATCACTTGCGGATCCAGGATTTAATTTGGGGGGGGCTTCAGCCCGACAGATTTTTTTAAATATATATAACGATAATTAATTTGAAAAACAAAATGAACTCCCTATATGAAATGGTGTTTAAGTGATTCTTGGCGCCCTATTAAATGTAATTATACGAACAATAATACTTTAAGAGATAGTTTTTAATATTTTTTTTCTATAAAACATGGTTATATTTTACCATTTTGGGGGGGGAGGCTTCAGCCCGAAAGTCTCCCCCCTGTAAATCCGCCTGTGAGGCGGATTAAGCGGTAAGTGGACTAAGCCGCATCCTCGCTCCTCCCATATAACAAAGTATCCAGAAGAGGCCTCAAGATTTGAAATATTTTAAATTAAATAATTTTGAAATGATAGTTAAGGTTAAGAAATAAAAACTACTCCATAATAATGTATTGTATCTAAATACCAAACATTAAACGGACACAATAATAATGCAATTTATTGCCCTAAAAACCCTACCCTACCCTAAAAATAGAAACATTTATTCTAGAGGATCCAAAAGTTTGTACCATTTGTTTTTTTAATCCGCCCCTGATTTATTTATAAAATATGTAACCACACATTAATGACACCTTTAATTTCATTCATATTTTGCTTAAGGTGTCTAGGAATAATAAAGTGTTTCTTGGAATATACTAATTTACAAATAAAAATATCTACCTATCTTTTATTTAGATAACTATATATATATATAGTTTTAATATTGTCACGAAAATAAAAATGAAAAGAAAAAAGGTTAACTGTATATAGAAATATCCGTTATGGTGATTATCTTATTAATGTCTTCATTTTCAGTTTTTTTTTTATAATACACTAACATATATTACATTATGTTAATGTAAAATGAATGATGGAAATATTAATTTTAATTTAATATGAAGATAAACATACAAAAATTAAAATAATAATATTTATAAACTTACTATCCTCCTTTAGAACCAGCCGTAGCACTGGCAGAAGCCTGACTGCTACTGAAAGAACCACCGAATCCACTTCCACATTTGCCTGATGTGCATCCTCCTCCACTTCCACACCCTCCGGGTCCACAGCCACCACCGCCTGAGCCACCAAAACCAGATCCTCCACTACCACCACCACCACCTCCACCTCCTCCCCCTCCGCCACTACCACCACCAAGGCCGCTACCACCTCCTCCGTAACCTCCACTTCCCCCAAAACCTCCAAGTCCATTTCCACCTCCTTGTCCCCCTCCTAATCCTCCTCCATGTCCCCCTCCTAATCCTCCTCCATGCCCCCCTCCTAACCCTCCTCCATGTCCCCCTCCTAATCCTCCTCCTTGTCCCCCTCCTAGTCCACTGCCTCCGCCTAATCCACCGCCACCATATCCTCCACTACCACCTCCACCACTACCTCCGTATCCACCTCCACCTGCACCTCCAAGACTTCCCCCATGTCCTCCACCAAAACCGCCTGGGCTACCACCTCCGCCGCCACCTCCAAAGGGTCCTCCACCTCCACCACCGCACCCTCCAGGCCCACAACCTCCGCTACCGGAACCTAATCCACCTCCTCCGTATCCTCCACTTCCCGGGCCTTTTCCACCGAATCCACCTCCACCTCCAAGACCTCCTCCTTGTCCTCCACCAAATCCGCCTGGACTACCACCTCCAAAGGGTCCTCCACCTCCACCACCGCATCCTCCTGGTCCGCATCCTCCGCTTCCAGAGCCTTTTCCACCGAATCCACTACCTCCGTATCCTCCGCTACCTCCTCCGCCACCTCCACCACCACCTCCGCCTCCTCCACTGTTTCCGAATCCTCCAAGACCGGGCGATCCACCTGAGCCACAGAAACCTGTAGAACAGCCACCTTTTCCTCCTCCAAAACTTCCAGCTGATGCACTAGCACTAGCCTGACTCGAAGAAAAGCTACCTCCATAGCCTCCTCCACCATAGCTATAACGTTTTGCGCGGACATGTGGCTGTTCCTGCAACAAGATTCAAGGAATTTTTATGTCGTTGCCATAGGATAATTATTTTCAACAGTAATTGGAATATATAAATTTAGTAAGCCAATTTTTATAACAATGACTAATGCATTGTTAGTTGGAGTAAATTTGATCTTTATTATTTTTTGATCATTAAAATTATTTATTATTATTTTAAAACGTTTTGTATTTCTTCGTTGCTTTTTAGTAATTACATAGCATTGGTAAGCAATAGATGTGATACAACTTGAAAATATTTTTTTTACTGTATTTTTTGGTCTGCCCAACCATTGCAGAATTCTTTATATAATAAAAGTTTGAATTTTTGCAGATAATGTTCTCCAATAACAGGGTAAATATTTCACTTGTTTGTATTTAGAGCTAGTCGTTATTTTGATAAGTTTATATAGAATTTAGAATGCATAATATTCTGAACTGAAAATCTGTGTTTCCTCTTTTAGCACTGATTAATATATGAGTAAGTTACACTCAATTTGATAAACACAATTATTGATTACAATAACACCTGCTAATATGCTTTGTAATAAATCATGATTAAATTGTTAGATCAAAATTTGTATGTAATAATTGGTTACCATTTGCTTATTACTTTAACCATTGAATTACCTCTGTCGATTCCGGTGAATTAGGCGGCAAAGCACCAACTAAGAGAACATCCACAGGCCTGACTCCTCCTTCTTGAATTCGCCTGATGCTGAAGATCTCCAGGAGGATCACTGGCCTTATCCTCTCAGGTTGGTCTGCATTTTGTCCAGGAACGAGTTCGACGTCGTCTTTCGGCTGCACGCTTCCAGAAATGTCATTATTTTCTGCAACGATATTATATGAGATAAAAACACACATTTTGATCATTAGATTTAAAAATGAAAGTTCATTTAAAAAAAAACTATTTGAAATTGTATTTTATTATTGGTGAAGATCTTAGTTAGAGAAGTTATTTCTGGATTTTTTTCGTTGATAACAAAACCCAAATAAGGACATTATTTTATTATATACTGACGTTCCAGCTTAAATTTTCGATCTTCTTCAGGTTTTTGAGATTTGATATTAAAGTCAGAGATCACTAAAATATAATCCAATATACATTACCATCACAGCTTTCGGTTCAAAATAACGGCTGAAAAACCTGTGTCGCTATATATAGACTGTCGATTTTAATCAAACTTGCCTAAAATCTTGTTCCTGAAGCCTGTCAATTTAAGCATGTAACATACTTCACCGAAAAGAAGTTGGAAAAAAGTTGAATATTTTTGTGCATGCAGAATCTTTTTGTAAATTATACAAAAAGTACAACTTTTAGGTAGATTAGGTTTGAAAAATAGCGAAATAGTCTAAAAAAAAAAAAAAAAAAAAATCAAAATCTGTCTGCTTGAGGTATATATACGTTTGGAACTATTTGCTTATGCTCTTAAGTAAAGCGAATTTATTTTATATTGTTTCTTGAAAACTTTATCTCTAAATAAACAGTAGAGGTTTTTATTCGAAGAATAATTTTATTTTATTTTTTTTTCTATAAAAAAAAATAATAATAATTTTATTTAAATAATAAATAATTTTATTTATTTTATTTAAATAATAAATAATAATTTTTTTTTTTTTTTTTTTTTTTTTTTTTTTTTCTATAATTGGAGTATAACGGTATTGTTCACCAGCTGTATATAGATTTTAAAAAGGCTTACGATTCTATTGACCGCCAGAAACTGTATAATATTCTAATCGAGCAGGGGATTCCAAAAAAACTAGTAAATCTAGTCAGGATGTGCTTGACGGAGACACTCAATAAAGTTAGAATCGGTAATAATTTGTCCGAAAAATTTGAGGTTCGTTCGGGCTTAAAACAGGGGGATTCTCTTTCGCCTGTCCTGTTCAATTTGGCATTAGAACATGCCATTAGGGAGGTAATGCGTACCGAGAAAGGGTTGGATCTGGGCGGGACAACATCCGTGCTGGGCTATGCTGATGATCTGGTACTGTTAAGCGAAGACGTTGAAACTATAAAACTAAATACGACAACGTTAATGAAAGCCGGGAAAGAACTAGGACTCGAAATAAACGTGGATAAAACAAAATATATGGTTAGCTGCAAAAATGGCGATACTACTGGTGATATCGATATAGATGGTAATATGTTTGAACAGGTAGATAAATTTAGGTATCTAGGTTCTACGATAACTAGAAAAAACGAAATTGAAGAAGAGATTAAGGTTAGACTGAAGGCGGGGAATGCTTGTTATTTTTCTGTGACAAAACTACTTAGTTCGCGCCTCTTGTCCCGAAACTTAAAAATTAGAATCTATAAAACAATTATCTTACCTACAGTTCTTTATGGATGCGAAACTTGGCCGCTTACATTAAGGGATGAGCAGCGTCTTAAGGTTTTTGAAAATAAAGTATTGCGTAGAATATTCGGACCGAAAAAGGATGAGTTAACCGGAGAGTTCAGACGGTTACACAACGCCGAATTGCGTGAGATGTATCCGGGTAATATAATTGAGGTAATTTCATCGCGGCGAATCAAATGGGCTTGTAAAGTTGTTGGGCTTAGTAACGAGAGAATTCCTAAAAGGTTAATATTTGCTGTGCCGAATGGTAAGCGTCCGAGGGGTAGACCGAAGCGAAGATGGGAAGATTGCATTAAAGCCGATCTGAAGGGACTGGGTTTGGACGGCGAACGGTGGAGGGAGGTGTGTAACAAGCGATTGGTGGTGTCGGCATCGAACCTTCGGGTTCGCTAAGCCTTATTATTATTATTATTATATTATTTTTTTCTATAACAATTAAAAAAAAAACTTATGGAGGCAATTTACATATTTATTTTTTATCAGAAGTGCTAAGGAAGGTAATGAGACATGCGAAATATATTTGAAACATAATTATTTGAAAATAATATACAATTGTGTACTAATTTACAAAGTTTTTACTAAGGACCACATTAGACAATAGTTTCATCTATCATGTTTATTAACCTTGGCTTGTACATCTCTCACTTATATATTCTACAAATGAAGTAAAGCAGCTATGGCTGCAATAGTCGCAGCCACTCCTATCGTGTACTCTCTTCGACAGCATGACATTTTCACGTAAACCACCACTTGTAAACAGCTACAAGTTTTAAAAAAGTTTACAGGTTTGTAAAAAAGACCTTCGTACCTTATCAAAATTATGAAAAAAAAGAAAGATCGAAAATATAAGAGTAATGAATAAACATAAGAAAACATAATCGTAAAGTAGATGCCAGAAACATTCATTATTTTAAATTTTTTCGGGGGGGAGGGAGTTTATATATGACAAGTTTATGATTAGAAATTATTATTCTTAATCTCAGTTTCAGTACCTAAAGTAAAAAAATATATAAGCTGACTAGAGATCGGAAATTCATCCGTCATTGGTGGAAGTGCAAATTATGTCTAGGAATAATTCTCAGAAATGAAGAAATGGGCTACTGATAGAAGAGTTTTAAGGGCGGTTATTGGGGGGGCGCCTTTTAAAATTTGCCCCAGCCATGTAGTCTTCGCGGCGGCCTTGGTTCTTTCCCTTAGGGTGTTACTATTATTTCCGTTTTATTTCTTTTTTTAATTAAGTTTTCTTTATTTTTATGAATGAGTATTTTTTGTTTAAATAATAATGACATCAGCTGTTTTATATCCACCGTTTTTCCGTCCCTATGGTTACTCCCTTCGTGTAGACAAATCTAATGATGTAAATTAGTAGGCCCGTGCGAAAAATTCGCACAGCATATTGTTTTTAAACGCCAAATTAATAAGAAAAAAATAATGCAAGGTATGAAAACATAAAGAAATCAACTTTTACTTTATCGATAAATATAATTGACAAAGGAAACAAAAATTAATTTAAATCTTCATTAATGTTATGAACCAACATGTTTACAAATTTCAATAAGCTCTAAATTTCGATGATTTTTTTTTTCCTTTTGTATGGAATTTATTAATCTTTTAATTTTAATATAATAATGGGCACAACTTAAGGAGAAAAGTGTGTAGTTTTTCAGTTATTCGCATATAAAGTTTGTTTTCTTTCATAACTTGTTTGCCTGAATTTTCGGGGTGATTGGACTATTTTGTCCGCCTGAAGGAGAAGAAAGCCTTCGAAATT
This sequence comes from Nezara viridula, assembly GCA_928085145.1. Taxonomy (NCBI): domain Eukaryota; kingdom Metazoa; phylum Arthropoda; class Insecta; order Hemiptera; family Pentatomidae; genus Nezara; species Nezara viridula. Next base: position 145,254,358 of record OV725080.1, on the reverse strand, counting down.
GGTGGCTCAATCTTGAGATTTGGTGAAAAATTAACGATGATGTGGCTTGCCGATCAAAAACACCACCGATAAATAATATAAACTCCTCCTTTCTCGATCATAGAGACCTCAAGTCAACTAAATGAGACATGTAATGACAGTACTACAATTAATGTAAGGTTGTGTAGATACGAACCCTATGCCTTGCATTATCTTGAAAATAGTACGTTTTGGGGCTTAAAAACGCAGGATCGGATAGTTCCTCCGAGTCTTGCTGTACGCCTCAAAATCTTCAAGATCCAATTTGTCTCGTATCGATCTACAGACCTACCATCGTTCCAGTATTGAAGCCTAGCAAAATGTTTGTATCGACTTTATTTATTGTAGAAAGAAAAACAAAAGTGGAGAGTTCGATTCGCTAACCCCCCTTAAAATTCTGAATCGAACGGTACCCCATTCATGGTATTTGAGCATGAGAGGAGCTTATATTTGGTACAAAACCGATTTCGAGCCTTACTGTAATAATATGTGTGGGGATGATCGTGACGCTATCATTGCAACAGAGACTATTAATATGTATAATGTGACTTAATGGATAAAGTGTAGTAGCTTTCAAACTATCTTTTAAGTTTCATTTGATCGTCAAGAGCAATAGTTATCGATAATAAATAATAATAAGAAAGAAACGTTTTACGTTTAATGTAAAGCCTGAGATGAATTGGCGTTTTTCCTAACCTCGGAACAACCTTGACTTCAGTGGCCTATGTTGCTGGCTTCAGACCTAATCTCCATTTAAGCATCAGCAGCTGCTCAATCAGATAAACTGGGCATGCTTAAGGATCTCTTAGTGGTTACTGCCAGGGGAAATTATCTCCGCCACTCTCAACGACGAGGTAGCTATTAATCAACCCATTTGCCTATAAAATAATAATAGTTGCTTTGTGGCTAGGTGAGAAATATTTTCAATATGGTCTGAATTATTCAAAACTAACCATCCATAAAAATTGAAAACGTCGTATTTTACAAGAGGTTAATAATTAACCATTTAAAATTAATTTTAATCCTTCCACAATAAAAGAGTTTCGAGACCGTTTTTTCATTAACAAGATTAAGATCTAGAAATTGAAATTGCTTACAGATCATATGTATTAGTTTTACTTTTATCTGTATATGAAATATATAGTAAGAGAAAGAATTGCGATAATAGATAATTTCGAATACGAGTTTTCAACGGAGATACGTTCGAAGTCTCGCAAATCGGTCTGTAAGTACGTGAACAGCACACTCACAAACACAAATTATACAAAGTTTAATACACTGAAAATCATATGTATACTGTTAATCCAGAAGGTCGGATGTAAGAAATAAGTGTTTTACTAGAGAACATTTAAAACTGATTATTTCTCTTTGTGAGTAAGATTTTATATATATTTTTTTTCCCTCAGCTATTTTCTATAATAGCAGACTACTTACATCAGTTACAGACTACAAAATGTCATCTTTAGCACAAATATAATAAACATGTATAATTGTTACATACGACATTTTGCACTAACAGGAGTGATATGCCTGAGTTGTTACAGCAACCTTTTCGATAAAATTGATTAACCAAAGTACCCAAAACGTTTATTTCATATATATATATATATATATATATATATATATATATATATATATATATATATATATATATATATATATATACATATATATATATATATAATTAGTTTTATCGCATCACTTATTATTAAATCGTGTTCCTTTATTTATTTTCTAAAATCTAATTTTATGGAGTTTAAATCATAAATTTGTGGAGGAAAATTAGATTCTGATTACACTAATTTTAATTTATTCTATTTTATAATTTTAATTATTCTACCTCTTATAACATCTTTGCAATTTGATTAAAAACTCTTCCATGCATAGAAAAAAAAATTACAATTAGGTTTACTTCTCAATTTTCCCAAATATAAATCAACGCTAGTATTGCCCAAATGCAAGACCAAGACGAGTCTTGGTCTTGTTCTTACGCAAGAGTCTTGCAGTTACTTTATTAGCTTATTCATATTTATTAAACATGTTAGTTTAGATATTAGAAAAACGCCACAGAATTGGTACATTTAGTTGTCATTGACATGAACATAGTAAATTCAACCAAGTTAACAAAATTAACTCATTAAAGGCATTGTAAAGGAAGATTACGGTAGGCCCCCACCTAGAGTTGTAGAATAAAGACAATCTATACAATGTCACAAATTTAGTCCGTTGTACAGACCCCTTTTCCGCAAATATCTTCATCTCATCGTAACCTACAAGTATTTTATTTGTATTTTATTGTACAAAAATTCTGGGAATTGGGGCGTTTTCAATCTGGAGATTGACAAACTTTGCCTATTTATTTATTTACTAAAAACTAGTAAATACCCAATTGTTTTCGACTTGGATCGTAAGATAATTTGATCACAAAATCGATTAAAAAAAATGGCCTACAAAAATCTTGAACCGTTTGGCCTACATAACCTCGTTATTTTGACAATTTGGGGTTGTAGGTTACGCTAAACGGCTCAATATTTTTGAAGGCCGCTTTTTTTTTTTCCACTTTGTGTTTAAATTATCTAAAGATTTAAGTAGAAAATATAGTTCTACCCAATTCCCAGAATTTTCGTAAATAGAATATTTGTAGGTTACGATGAGATGAAGATATTTGCGAAGTTTCAGGCGGATGTTCATAATTTCATAAAAAGGGATCTGTACCAGGGACGGAATTATTTAAATAAAAAATCTGGTCTGTCCACTCACGTGACTTTCCTACCGAATTTAATTTTTTTTTCAATTTTAAATATGTTTATTAAAAATAACACAATTAAATTAGATTAATTTTACAAATAACCGATCAGTGAAATCAGTAGACTACGATTTCTTTAATTAACTAAAGTAATATAAACGGGCAAATGAACAATTATTAATAATCAATGTATAAACGTCAAAGTCCTTTTTACACAATTTTTATAGAAAATTTATTACGTTTGAAAAAATGTTACCACTACATACGATAAAGATATTTCCGCCATTTTTCAGAATACGGAAACCTAACTAAACCCCGAATGAAAAATTGGAAGAGTTAAATGTAAAATTATATTGGTTCTACCAATTCTTTACATATAGTAAGTAAATTTTTCTGGTATCAGTCTGCTGTCGTCCGTACCACTGATGTGGTTGAGAGAGTAACGCAGGAATTCTGGAGTCCTGCTTTTCTCTCCATAGTTGGATGGATAAGCCTGCTTCGGAGTTCCCTGATTGTAAATAGTGTATATAATATATATAAAAAAATATGCATATAATATATTAAAAAAAACCTTTGTTTTAATTTCCTTATTTTTACGTTATTTTACTTTATTTATTGCATATACTTTTTGATTATTATTTATTGCTATTTTGCTTCGATTTATTTATTTTTTTTGTACATATAGTGTGAATGTTATCCTTCTTCACTATAACTAATGTCCAAGTGACAGATTGTTGCAATACTCAATAAATAAATAAATAAATATTACTAATAATTATTTCGTCTTAATTTTTATTCACAAAAACGCTGTTTTTATACTAGTCTTCCTAATGAAGCATGAATTGGCACTTTGTAAGTCCGATTATATGCAATACCGATCAACACAGTCCTTTATCGTGAAACAATTAATTTATAGACAATTGGTGACATTGAATTTATTTATTTGTATAGGAAGAGAAAGAGAGATGAATTATTTATTAGATTTTACGTGAGCGTATTATTTTTTGTAAATTCAACATATTCATCATTGAGCGGTGGTTACTATTTAAAAACAAAAAAACAATTTTTTAATATATAATGAAAAAAAAACCAACGGCCACTTCTTCATTTATTTATATTTTATTTTTACAGAGATGTAAAAGAAAGGTGATAAAGCTTAAATCACGTTTAGTTGTTATCCAGCCGACCTATGAGATAAATTGAGGTTCAATTTATGAGTTATACTGTTAAGTTATGTGTGTGTGTGTGTTCTTATGTTTGAAACTTCAAAAATTAATTTTCTACCAATCTAAAATGTGAATTTTGTTCTCCTTAAAGATTTAAAACTTTTATATACAACTAATATTTTAAGAATATAAAAATATTAGTTCAAGTTACGGTACGACACATATGGCAAACATTTGAAAAAGTCTTCAACAATCCATTTGACCACTGCATTTGGTTACCCTACAAATGGGTTTATGTTTGTTCACACATTTAAGCTCAAGAAGATACAAAAAGTTTAACAATATCTATATAAAAAACAAAAATAAATGAAAAGAGAGCCGTTTTTTTTCTAAAAAATCATAAAGTATTAAACATAAGAAAATATTACCTGCAGTTTTACTAGGTTTTATTTTTCTAGGGGTATTGTCGCAGAATTAAAAAAAAGAATTTCCCCATTAAATGCATCAAAAATCTCAACTTATTATTAATATTGGAAATATTGATTTTTAACAAGATTTGTTTTCTCATGTATGTATGTAAATGTATTTATACTGCACAGCCAAATAACATTGTTCTTTTTAATGGGTGTTTTATTTGTATATTATAAATAAAAATCATTGATGTAAAAAAATAACTTAAATTTGGGTTTTCATTGTATAAACTGTATAGTTTTTCTACAAAGTTTATAAATTAAGTTTAAGTTTAAGAATGGCATATGTGGCACACACGTCAAAATGAAAAAGAAGTCTTTGAAGAAAATACTGAAATTACTCTATCCTCTTTTTACCCAAATCATCAAAACATAAATTATATAGGCAACAAATACGTACACATACCTACTTGAACCTATGTGAGGAATCTTCTTAAAGATTTACGTTTGAGCGGAAAAGATACTCAATCATTTAAATTAAAACTCACCATTCCATTACAACATTCAACAATTGACTAACACGTATCAAGTATTTATTCTTGTTTTCATAATTAACATTACAGCCCTATCAAAGATTCGCCCACGGTTTACCTGCCCCTTACTATGCGGCTAAAAAGGAACTGGTTGAGTGATCTCTTCTGAGGTACTGAATCAAGACCGGAGGCGCTGCTGAGTACTATCTTTCCCTAAGCCCATCATGTCGTTAATTTCATTTTATTTATTACGAAAAAAAAAATAATTGCAGAGCATTTTAATCAATTAATAAAAATTCATTTTTCTAGTTCTCACTCTAAACCAAATATAACCAGGAGAACTTTATACTTGTATGAAACCAAGAACAACTTTTTCCCTCATTAAAAGAATTGTTTTTATCAGACTATATAAAATTATGATATTTTAAATGAATCGGATGTTAAAAGTAATTTTATTAATATCGATCATATGAATTAAAAAAAAGAAATATATAAAACACATGTTTTATTTATAACCCTGTTCTTTCTATGAAGTTGTCTTGTTAGTTTAATAAAGATTGATTTTGCTTAGTTAAAAAAAGACTTGTGGTTTATTCAATGTTTTAGACTTAATAAGAAAACCCATAAACCATTAATAAAATCAACATCGGAAACTATCTTTGATTGAAATATGTGAATTCTTTATAAGTTTTTTTCCCCAGGATTTGTCTGGATACTTTGTAAGCTGGGTAAGTTTTTTCTTAAATAATTTAAATTTCTATTTCTCAATTGATTTTCATTTAACTTAAGGCTTCTAAAAAAGTAATAGACCCATTGCTTAACTAAGGAAGACAAAAAAAAAAAAAAAAAAAAAAAAAAAACCAACAGGTTTCATATGTGACTTGATCCCCACTATTTTTAATAGTACCAGTTAGTATAGTCCTCATAATTTTAACTGAGTTTTTTAATATTTAAAAAAAAATAGTAACATAAGTTTAATCTTGATTGTCTATGAAAAGAAAACTCATAGATTTTATCTTCGTTCCAATCTACACAATATATACAACAGAATTCTCCTCCTCCCCTCTCCCGTACACCCGAACATTAGAGAGAATGATAGGTATATGATAAACTTTAAGACCGAATGATCTATATTTCAATTTTTTATTTTTATTATTAACTGATTTAAATTATGAAGTAACTTATAATTTATTTTATTATTTTTTTTATTTTGACTATTTAATTAAACTATATTCATGTTTATGTATCTCTGAGGCTCCTTAGCCCACATTTTTGTCTTTCTGAATTATTATAAAGGGACTCATCCCAGAATAAATAAAGCATTATTATTATTTTTATAGTAAAAAAAAAAAAATTAAATCTTGAAGTTCTGTAATCAACCTCCGTAGTTTCGGAATATTGTCGAATTAAATGATGTTAATTATTTTCTAGAGGTACTCACCCTCGGATTCCGCCACGACGGCGATGGCGCCGATCACCAAGAAGAGAAGAGATCGCCAGGACATCTCTGCTAGCTCCGGAGGCAGGAGGCCTCTATTTACACCTCGCACCCCCACCATGCTTCGCTTCCCCGAACTTCGTGGAGTACAAGGCTTCCGATACGACATTTATCGCTTCCAATAAATCTCAGATTGGAATAACGTGGCTATGTTCCATGAATTGCATTCATCCATGTTATTGAGGGAAAGATTTATGGTTCTACTATAAGGTGATAATTGCTGCTGCTTTATTTGCTCTTAAAGTTCCGAAAGATCTTTGTAATACAAATAAAACTATATTGCGAATTATATACAAAAATATATGTCCGTCTCTGTGTGGTTTATACGTCGGCTGTATCGCCAAATTGTTTCATTTTTTTTTTTAAGTCTTTTTCCCTCAAGATCTTTATCTTATCCCATTTATCTCAAATAGTTTGGAAAATCAGTAATTGATCTTTCCAACAATTTCCATATACTAAAGTCGAATTTGGAGAAAAACATGAGAAGTTATGAATGTTTTACTCAATGGTCAGAAAAAAATATCCTCAAAGAAAATAAAGTACTAAAATTGACATCTTCGATTATCTTTGTACTTGAGATTTTTAAGAACAATCAAATCTAAATCATAACTTAAATTTACTTGAAGGGGAGCACCCACGTCCCAAAAGTATAGCGATTGACCACATAGACCTAAAGCCAGGACCGAAAAAGCCGTAGTATTCTAAGCAAATTTTCAATCTACCAGACTAATAGTATTCCTGTTAGATATTACGAAAATGCTCGTCTGCCAGCTCAGACAGTTCAATTTAAGGTTTTAGGGGCATTTGAATCCATCAAAAAGAAAATTTTCTCTAGTTTGCGTTAAGTTACAATTGTGGATAATACTCCATTACAAATAGGATGAAATGCTGAATATTTTTCTGACAGCTTACAGCTTGCAGCTCCGAATTTTAGTTTCTGAGATATTTTAATCCATATCTTCAATATAACTCGTTATCAATTGGTTTTCGACACTATTTTTTCCTTTGGCGCCGCTCTAATCGGCTTCGAGTTAGAATACAATTTTACAATTTTGAATAGTACGCCATTACAAAGATAATAAAATGCTGAAAAGTTGCTTTACAATATACAGGTCCGAATTTTAGTTTCTGAGATATTTTAATCTATATGTAAAAAAAAAATCAATTCCTTGACTCACAAAATGCGCCTATGGATTAAAATAAGAGGCGAAAAGAGAAAAAAATAGTGTCGAAAACTGACTGATAACAAGGTTTATTGAAGATATGAATTAAGATATCTGAGAAACTAAAATCGGACCTGCTGTAACTGAGAGAAATGTTCATAATTTCAACCCCTTTGTAATGGCGTATTGTTCAAAATTGTATCTTAACGAGACCAAGAGAGAATTTTCACAAAATGGCCCTAAATTTTGTACTTTTTGATAGGATTGAATGCACCTAAAACCTTAAATCGATCTGCTTGAGCTGACATACGAGCTTTTTCTTAATACCTTACCGGAGTACTAGCAGCCTGTAAGGTTGAAAATTTTCTTAAAATACGACGGCTTATTCGGCCCGGGGGCTCCAGATCTAACAGGCAGTGACACAACTATTAGTTGAATGTCACCAGTTCAAACAAATCTGTCCAAAACAAAAATTAGCAACGACAATATGGAAATGTTGAGAGACAATGTAGATAGAGTCACTACTCTTCAAATACTTATTACAAACTAAGGTCTATAAATAAAGCGCCACAGCACCAATGACCCTCTAGGCTGGAGGCGATTACAAATAAAATAAAAAAAACAATATTTATTTAGCCCCTATTTTCACAAACTATAAGAATTACAAGTTATCCACTGGACTCCAATGACGGTGCCGCGGCTGAGAGAGAAGCGCTGGGATCTCTTAGAGTCTCGCTTTGTCCTTCACAGATGGAGGAAAGGGCTGGACTCGGAGCTGATGATTGGATGATTGTAAATATTGTAATTAAGTATGAATGTTTTTCTTTTTTATATATTTATTTGTTTTACTTATGACTTATTTAATTTCTACAAATTTCTGTATTTTCTTTTTTTTAATTTGATTTCAAGTTACATTTCTTTGGTTTTATAGTTTTTGCCTTTGTTATGTAGATATATATTTTTATTTATTTTTTTATTGTATTGTTCATATAGTATGAATGGGCCTCACTCAGCTTTAGTACTCAGTGCCCTTAAATGTGGAAAAATGCATTATTTATCAATAAAAAGATTTAAAAAAAAAAGTTATCTAAATGGTTGAATCCCTATGCTGCTATTGTTTTTGTTTCTTGTTTTTAATATTTTTCATCTGCCGTCAGAAACAAGACAAATAAAAAAATGGTTGAATCCCTATGCTGCTATTGTTTTTGTTTCTTGTTTTTAATATTTTTCATCTGCCGTCAGAAACAAGACAAATAAAAAAATGTTGGTTTAACATGAATGTCGCTGTTAGTTAACTTAGATATTTGTTTTTCACATAGTTTGTGAAATGTCTAAACCCACTTTTAATAGTATTTTGTGCGTTTCCAATAGGAACATGTTCACTTTACTTTCTAATATAAATCACAAAGTAAACCAGGGGTTGAAAATTATTTAAAAAGTTTCATTTTAATAGTTTCTTTGAAACATTTTTAGGAAAAAAGTAATGAAATTAAAAGCTTTAAGGGACTTTTTTGTGATAAATTTCCAAATTTATGGTGAAAGTTTAAATTTTATGCACTCAATTTGTTAAAGAAATTCTGTCAAATGATGAATATATGTTAAATGCATTGGGCTTAGATTAGAGGTATAATTTTTCTAAAATGAATTACACATAATACTCATGGATCGTTTGTTTCAGTGGATAATAATTAAAGTTTTTTTTTTTAAATAAAAGTTCTGTAAAACCTTTATTTGAACAGTTGCAACGGGAAAAGTTCTATTTCCAAAAGAACTGAAAAACTATCGACAGTAAGAAATCCAATGTCACTAATGTTTTTAAAAATAAAAGTTCTTTTCTGTTTCCAGCTCTGTACTAAACATCTCAGTAAACATTTCAAATGGTTATCTGAAAGATCGCATTGTCTATAAGTCAACTAAGCCAAGAACAATAATACTTTTAGATATAAATTTTTTATATTTTTTTCCATAAGACATGGTTATATTTTACCATTTTGGGGGAGCAGGGAGGCTTCTGCCCGAAAGTCTCCCTCCCCCCTCCCGTAAATGGATATTCGCCTGTGCCTCGCTATGTCTTACAATACGGTACTATAGATCCCTTTTCCGACTATCAGTAGCTACGAATTTTGTGAAACGTTGTGACAAAAGAAAGGGATCTCTCAAGGAAGTGATGAATTCCTATTTCGTTACTTAAATCCTTACTTGTAAATTAATAAGAATTATTGAAAAACAATTTTTTTTCTAAACTGATCGAGAAACCTATGTCAACCCCTTTCTTGCTGAAAGCTTTTTATGTGCAGTGGTTCCGAAAGAGTACTTATTCTATGTCGTTTTGGTAAAAAAAATTGAAATGTTTTGAAAATCTAAAAAGCAAAACTTTATAATATCAAACGCATTCAATCCTTCCCTAATAAAACCCTGCATAATGAACTTCACATTTGCTCTTCACTTAATTCCAGACAAATTTTCCAAATTTCACCAGAACCTCACTCGTCATCCAAATCCTGTCGCACAATCCCTATCTAGCTCCAGCCATCCCTACTATCCACCCCGGAGGTTAAAACGGCAGTGACCCCGCAACCTTTTGTAAATATGTATATATTGGAGTTCATACAATGAATGGCCAGATCCTCCAAGTCCTGAGCGTCTGTTGCTCTAGTGCCCTCCATCACTCTCCGCTTGCTTCCAATACCAGTGATGCCCGAATTTGGAAGAAAGTTAGGGATTGATAACCAAATGATCGAGTAATTATCAATTTCATCAAAATCTATCCACTATTTTCTAAAAATATTTTCGCTTACCAATCTGCAAACGTAATGCTTTTAACATACTTATATTTTGAAGGACCGTTCGATTACATCCAACGTTCAAGGAAATGTAGAGAATAATCTAAAAATTTGTTTGTATCAATTTATTTAAATTCCATTCAACAATTAAAATTAATATAAATAACTCTTAAGAGTATAATGGCTGTGAAATGTGGAAGATACCCAGTAAAATATACTTGAGAATCCAAGAGACCTTAGTTAGAAGAATTGAAGAAAACAAGATTAGAGAGGAGCAATATGGATTCAGGAATCAAAGAAGCAATTAAGATTTAATTTTCACCATCCGACAAATCACAGAGAATATTGTACAGAGGGGTAAAGAACTCTCGATGTGCTTAGTGGATGTCTGCAAGGCTTTCGACCTAGTTAGGAAAAATTATATAATTGAGGCTCTAGTCGAGAAGGTGTAAATAATGGGCTTATTAGGGGCGCAAACAGTTTGTATGGTAAAACAACACTAGGTATACGCCAGGGTTGCAGTCTGAGCCCTCTTCTTTTCGCACTGGTTCTGGATCTGTTGCTGTGGATGTTGGAAAGGAGGTTATGTTGATAATATTATTTTATAAGGTTTCAGGAAAGTTATCAATATCTGCCTAACGGCGGACCGACTCCCCATTTTACAAATTATAATAATGAAAAAGTTGTATGCAAGACAAAATTTGTAATGAACAGTCAGAAAAAATATCGAAATGAACGGATTAGGGCCCAGTATCGGGAAATCCACCTTATATGTAAAATAAAATATCGGTCACTAAAACCATTTTTATATAATAGAAAGGTGAAATTTGAGCCTGTATTCAAAGATTTAATTCATTCTGTATTGTTTGGTCGTTTCCAAACATCAGTGTCATCACACTGTTGTTACTTAGATTTCTTGTAATTTTGAGTGAATTTAAATTCACTTTTACTGTTTGCTAAAAAAAAAATGTCTTATTTGTGGTTGTGTTTATTTCTATTGATGTTCAATCAAAACACCAAAGTTGTTTTAATTTCATTTATATTTTTATATCCCAGCTTAAATTAGTTTTGTTATGACTGAAGACAAATATTGGTTTCGTTAACTCTGAACAAAAAAAAGTTGAATTTTCCTAGAGATTTTTTGTTCCATCTATTTTCCGAGTGAAAACATACCTATTAAGTATCTATCGCTACTACTAGTGCTAAAGGTCGTATTTTAAAATTTACAATTTTTATTCTATTTGTACTATGGTGACATTTTTTAGTCTACTACAATGGAAAATAGCAGAGCCCTACAATAAAATATGAAATTATACTAATAATTCATAAAGAAATAAATAGTTTTTATGCTCTCCAGTAAAGTACTCAATTTTTACAATCTACCTTTGCATTAACAATAGCGATTTTTATGTTCATTATGGATTTTATTTTTTAATTAAAAATCATAAAATACATAATCTGCAAATTTAAAACTTTTCTGTATTTTAGTATTCGCTGATGAATAAAACTCGTAGATATCAAACCCACGATTGTTGAGAGTTTACTGTTTCAACGGCTTTTCTCGGAGATTTTATTCTCATGCGAAAAATTATAGACTTTGAAATATTGGTTTTGTTTAGCCAATCAAAACGGTGAGGAAGCTATACTGATTTTACTTGGCAGACTTTTTTTTTAATTTTTTTATTTTTAACAATGTTCAGTTTTAGAGAAGCACATCGTCATACAGTAACATAATTTTTATATAAAATATAGTAGCCACAAAAACACGGCACGCACTTCACATGTCAATCTCCTGTTAACTTTATGAACCTATGTCAGACTCGACCATGTAATTTATTTCCATAAAGCATATTCCATGTAACCATATTTCTGTTGTCTATTTTTTCAGACATACAGATTTAATTAACCTTAATGCACATGTATTTTTATATTTATGTCATTTATTAATTGAAATGAATTGAACTGGTCATAAATATTTTTTGTATTTTATTACCCAAATGAGAAAATAAGTTCTCATAGCTATCATAAAATTCTTCGAAATTGAAAATTTTAGGAATAAAATAGTAAAATGATATCTGGGTATATTCTTATTTAAATATAAATCATCACGACTGTAAACATATTTTATCTAACAATAGTTTTTTAAAGTATTAATATTATTAATTTATTTATAGAATTAATTTTAAAAGTGACAACTTAAGTAATTATTAGATAATTTTAACACCTCATCTATGTGGATAGATAGATCAATAAAAAATGATTTTTTTTTCAAAAAAGAGAACAGTTTTTAACAAAAAAAAAAATAGTTTGTTCATGGAAACAGTCATTGATGATCACAGCTGAGTATCGTGAGTAATTAAAATGGAATTATGATTTTTCTGTGAACAGTATTTATAAAAGTTTAAATCAATGCATTGTCTTATTTAAATTACTAGGTGGCCCGTTTGAATAGTTCACAGAAAATATGAAAATAAGCAGATCCTATGTATTATGTAAGTTAGAAATCAATATTTTTTTCTTGGTCGATTACAATATTCCATTTAACATAATAGACCCAAATATTTGTACAAATTACTTTGCTAGGAGCTATTTTTAAATGCTGACTTGACAGATAATAAAAACAAAAAAAAGCCTCGATCATGGGACTTTCTAAATTATTAAAGAGCAAACAAATGCCTTTAAGAAATATTAAAGTTAATACACCAGCCAGGAAAAAAAGTGTAGTATACTATTCTACTCCTAAATGCAATATCTTTAAAGAGGAAGGCATTATTAAGTATACCAAAACTAATGGACTGTATTATTGTTAATAATTGTTTGATTTTTACGATTTTTTTTTTGTTTTGCAGTTAATTTAGTAATATTTCTGGGTAATATTTCTAATTATCATGGGCGCAATCAATAAAAAAAATGCATACTTTTTCAGTTATTCGCGAATAAAGTTTCTTTTCCTTCATAACTTTTTTCCCAGATATTTCAAGAGGATTATATCTTCAAAATAATGGTCAATCATTGGATTTGATGAAGAATTGACAAAGTTATGGCGTACCGACAAAAAAACACCTTTTAGATGTAATAATTAGGATTATTTTGTGTTAAAAAGTTAAGTTTTACACCCTGAAAAAATTCATTTTATCTAAATAAATGAGAATAAAATTCGAAAAATAGAAAGAATTATAAGAATTATAATTTTTTTTTTTTTTTTTGAAGATCCTAAAAGAAACCTTAGAACTGTGTCTTCCCAGATCCTCAGACAACTTCCCAAAAAAGCAATTATATTCCTTACATATCTATTCAACTGTATCCTCCGCACAACCCACTTTCCCCTGGTGTGGAAACACTCCATAATTATCCTCTTTCCTAAACCAAGTAAACCTGTTAATTATACATCATCCTATAGACCGATAAGCTTACTTCCGATCCTTTCCAAAATCTTTGAGAAAATCCTTCTCAAACGCATCCTACCCATACTCACCCATCCTACCCACAATATCCCTTCCCATCAGTTTGGATTCCGCTCAAGACACTCCACTGTCCAACAAGGCCTTCGAGTTGTGGACCACATATCCTCTGCACTTGAAAACAAGCAATATTGCACTGGTGCCTTTCTGGACGTAGCTCAAGCTTTCGACCGGGTGTGGCACGATGGCTTGCTTTTCAAGCTCAAAACCCATTTACCTCAATCCTTGTACCTAGTCCTCAAATCTTACCTTTCAAATCGCTCCTTTCAAGTCCGCTGCGGCACTGAACTCTCCAAACATTATCCAATTGAGGCTGGTGTTCCACAAGGCAGTGTCTTGGGCCCAGTTCTCTATATCCTTTTCACCGCTGACATCCCTTCAAGTCCTGATACCTTCCTAGCAACATTTGCTGATGATACTGCCATCGTATCCTCCCACTCGGATCCTCTAATAGCGTCCCAGAACCTGCAAAGACACCTTTCCTTCATTGAGCAGTGGTGCAACAACTGGCGCATCAAAATTAATGAATCAAAATGCAAGTATGTAACTTTCACTCTTCGACGCAGATCCTGTCCGCCAATCCTTTTTAATTCAATTCCTCTTCCCTACTCAGACACAGTCCGATACCTTGGCTTCCTTCTGGACAAAAGACTGACTTGGAACCCACATACGAGACTTAAAAGACAAGAGCTTAACCGACGATTTGGTCAGCTATATAGATTACTAAACAGAAGATCTCATCTCTCAACAGAAAACAAATTATTAATCTACAAGACCATACTGAAACCTATCTGGACCTACGGACTTGAACTGTGGGGGACAACTAAATCATCGAATATCAAACGCATCCAATCCTTCCAGTCCAAAGTCCTTCGAACAATAGTCAATGCTCCATATTATGTCACGAACAAGACCCTACACCATGACCTTAACATCCTATATGTCCATGACATCATCCCATCCAGATTCTCCAACTTTCACCAGAACCTCATTCATCATCCCAATCCTCTAGCGCAATCCCTATCCAGCTCCGAGCATCCATACCATCCCCCTCGAAGGTTGAAACGGCAGTGGCCTCGAGATCTTTTGTAAATATGCCTTTGGAGTCCTGGCAATGGCCAGCTTCTCCACTCATGTCCTGAGCGTCTGTGGCTGTATTGCCCTCTTTCAGTCTCCACTGGCTTCTAATACTAGTGATGCGACTGGAAAAGTGGCACTGGGATCTTCCGGAGTCTTGCTTTGCCTTCTGCGTGTGGAGGTAAAAGCCTGGCTCGGAGATTCTTGGGCAAATGTATATATTGTATATAGTTATGATTGTGTTTAGAAGTTTTTATTTTTATTTTTTTTTTATTTTTTATTTATTTACCTTCTTCATCAGTATTATTTATTTACTTCTTATATTTATATTTATTTCTTTATTATTTGTATATATTGTATGAATGAGAACTTTTAGCCCTAATGCTTATAGCCCTCCAGCAGTGGCTGATTGTATTATTATTCAATAAATAGATTTCAAAAAAAAAAAAAAAGAACTGTGTCTTATTACATTCCTATACAACTGCATCGATTTTGTAATAGTATTATCCATTTTATTTGTTAGTATATTTTAATTATATGTTTCTTTCATTGAAGTCTCTTTGACTGCTATTCATTCCATAAGCTACGACTGTTGTTCTTAAATTAATCAAATTAATTTTGTATTTTAATGAAATTTTCTAGCCAAGTTTTCAATTTTGCAGATATTCTTTTCATTAAATATTTCCAATACTGCAATAGATATCGTGTGTATTTGACTTTTTATGAATGAAATGCATTTTACTCATTTCGTAGCCACTTCTCTTCACATTGCCAACTCTTATAGAAACGCGAATCTTAAAAAAAAAAAAAAAAAAAAAACCTTTGAACTTTTTGCTACTCCTATTGTACATTCTTCATACCTCTTGCTCGTTGTCTTGTATGGCTATGTGTGGAGGGACGTAAATATTAGAATTGGACATAATTAATTGGTCACTGAAATATATATATATTAATTCCTGTAATAGATATCTGGGTAAAAAGCGCATTTTATTATATTTTAAACTAAATATTTTTATTATAAAATATATTTTTAAATTAAATGTGTATTTATGGAATTGTTTATTATGATACATCCCAGATTATGAAAAAAAATAAGCTTTGCAATAATTTATTGTAATCATTTTTGCTGTAAACACGGTGACAGGATACCAAATCATATAATTTTTTTTACACAACTTGATAAATTACAACTTTTTTTTTATAGAGATCCTTTTTGTATAAACTTTTTCTTAGCTTTTGAGGTCTGTCATAAGCCCGTATATATATGCATACAAGTTTAAGTTTGAGGCTTAACTCCATATGTTAAATATAAACAATATTTGTAACATATAGGTAGAGAATTATTATATTGATGAAAACAAAGCATTCTTTACACACGCCTATTATTTTGTCTAGTTATTTCTTTTTATTTCTGTTCGCCTGCGCAAACATAACTGGTGTGGAAACCCGGGAACGTTGAATAATTATTTGTTTTTCACTTTTCCCTTAATTCAAAATTAACAATACCGAGTGTTACGACCACCAGTGAAAACATTAGAGTCTCAAATACCACCAAAGTCATGGGACGCCCTGGCCTTGTGCCAAGGGAATGCTCTAGTATGCTTGAAATTAAAAAGTTTCCAAAGAAGAAGACAGAAGACAGCCCCACCGGACAAATGGGTAGTATGCGGGCCGGCGGCTTGCCCGATCACGGAAAACAAATCAACGGAGGAGATGAGAGAGACAATATCCGCGGTTGAGGTAGAAGCCAGGATGGTGTTTCTATAAAAAATCCTAAAAGTCCAGCTTCCATTCTAAAAGCAGACACAGGATAAAAAGAGGGGCTACCAAAGAAAAAGGCATTTGTGGAATATGCTCAGAAAAAGGTGTACGCCAGAACCTCGGACGAAGAAGCCTGGAAGATAGAGGATGAAGAGATGGGATGGAGCAAGGTGTACTATAGAAGGATCAGGACCAAGCTCATTTTGTGGAGATGAAGAGACATGTGTAGAGGGCGTGAGAGAACGATAAAAAAGATTGCAAAAAGAAAGAGAGGAGTGGACGAAATAAGAGAGGAAATGTCATGGGTACAGGAAGACGGGAAACTTGGTAGCATAGTGTCTACGTACAAGATGTTTTGAATGTGAGACTGAAGGGCACATTGCTAGACATTGCCTTTACATGAGCAGGTGCAGATAGATTAATCGAATGGAACCCAATGAAATTAACGATCAGAGAATTTGGAGGAGGAGCAGACCACCATCCGAATAGGCCGAGTATACTGAAACCTCAGAAACCGAGGAAGAGGTAGGCGAACCAGGGAACCGAAAAGGTGAAAGTGGAAGAAGTGCCACAGGAAGTAGAAGACACGAGACAGCAGCAGCGAGGAGAGGAGTTCTTGTAGAATGAGGTGAGTGCAAGTAGAGAGGCAACCGCGTTAGTGGTGAACAATATAGAGTGAGCGTAAAGGATTGCTCATCTTCAGAGTCGCGAGTGTGCGGTGGTAGGTTAACAGGTAAACCGGATAATGTGTCACAGTGCTTTAGAGAGGTTGTGTGAAGGAGAGAAAATACATTACTTAGAAGTATGTGAACGTAAATTAATAATTTGGGAGTCTCACGTAAAGTAATGGTAGGATTGAGTAGACGGGCGACCGGCGAGGGCGAGCTGAAGGTATAAGTGATTGAAAGGATGCTTAGAAAATGCGGAGTAATAATAGGATACGATCTGTTAGGGCTACAATTTGGAACAGCTGGGGACAATATGTTATATGGATAGGAGGAAATATTGAAATAACAGGAACTAAATCAAGGGCAAGGTATATTGACGTTTTGTCGAATAAATGATTGGAGGGAGACATTATAAATTATTGTGAATTTATAAATTAAAACTATTTATTTATATACATTTCAATGATATTCTTCATTAAGGTGTATGCAATGTAGTTTATATTTGCGCAACATTCATCAGACCTATTTTGAAATTGATGATTAGTTAACAAATTAACATATACTAAGAAAATAAAATTTTTATAATCAGACAAAAAATACTTATCAATTAATTTAAAATCGTGTAATTCAAGTGGTCATTACTGAGCAAACGAATCGTTACAGCATCGTTTACTACAAAATAAAAAACGATAAATATTTAATCACAGTGAAGCTAGTCGAGTTAAAATTAAATAAGGATGTAATGGAATTACCACAAAACCGATGTAAATGCACATTACCCCGATGAAAAGGAAAATAGCACGCCTTCGCAGGCAGACCTTGGCTCTTGAGAAAAAGAAAAGTGGGGCTGTTAATTTCTTGCATGCATCCCATACTGAACTGCAGATTAAGATCCAATTCTCAACTTTTTTATTTTATTTATTTTGTTGTTTTCGACTTATGAATGTTTAATTCCTGAAAAAGTTCTTTAAGCTTCGTATGCATTGTGGGACCAAAAGTGTGTTTTTGAGACCACACCGAGTTAAAAACGAAGTGTTCAAATTTTTTGGGAAAGATGATGATGAATAGAAAGAAAATTAACAATCATATGTTTTTCGGAATGAACAAAAGATCAAACGACTCAACTGTTTTCCAAATTTTCAAAACAGAAACTGGATCCGTACTGAAACTTCAAACCTTCTGATACAAATTATTACGACTTATTAAGAAAAGTGTTTTGCCGATGATTTTATCAAATTCATACGGTCATAACAACAGTTTAATAGGAAACATAACTGATGCTGACATATTCCTAAGACTAAAAAGACGCTGAATGAGAGATCTCCTTCCTCAAAAGTTGTTGAATGAAGGTAGAGAAGAGGTGCTATTGGTTACTGTCCTTCACCATACTGTTGACAAGTGTAAATAAATGTTCTTCTTCTTTGCTTAGCTCAACAGGCGAACGTAGCAGTCCTTGGATGTTCAACCACTGCCTTCCAATTCTTTCTATCCTTTAGATAGGCTTTTTTTAACCTTCAACTACACTATCTTTCCAGCGACCCTTGGGTCTCCTACGTATTTCTCTTTCCATCTAGTGTACCCTCATAAAGTCTTTTTAGCTTCTTGTTTTCGTCTATTATCATTAAATGGCCAAGCCACTTTAATCTCTGGATTCTGATGCTGACTGAAATATTCAGGTTCTTTTTATTATTAGATAGATCCCTATATTTCCTATGCCACCAAAGTCCGTCTTGATAAATAGGTTCTAGGATGTTACTTAGTATCCTTCTCTGGAACAGTTCTTACCACCAGTTTACCGTTCAGGTTTCGTGGGCATAGGTTATCACCGGTCTTATTAGTCTTATTAGCCTCAGTATCTTTGACATGCCAAAATACGCTCTGTTCCCTAGCATAATCCTTTTCTTCCCTTGTTCTTCGTCATCCGGTTGTTAATTAATTGTACAGGAACCTGCTTACTATTTCAAAACTGTTGTTCCCCGTGATGTAATTCCGTTGGGGTTGGGTTTGATTCTTTCTTCTGAGAAACACTACC
Organism: Nezara viridula; assembly: GCA_928085145.1. Taxonomy (NCBI): domain Eukaryota; kingdom Metazoa; phylum Arthropoda; class Insecta; order Hemiptera; family Pentatomidae; genus Nezara; species Nezara viridula. The sequence goes on along the minus strand of OV725080.1, from coordinate 145,235,042 downwards.
TTAGCTTTCTCTTCATTGATTACCCGCCCTATTGTGCTTGCTTCATTTTCAAGATTTTCAAGGGCATCCTTGACAGAAATGAGAGGCCTCCCGGCAATAGCCACATCATTCTCATAAGCAAGATACTGTGTGGTTTTATTAAATATTGTCTCGTCCCAATCTAACTCGCAGCTCTGTTTTGTGGCAACTTGGGGAGCTACATTGAAGAGGCCAGTAAGTCTCTCTGTCTGAGCCAATCCCAACTTCGAAAGCGTCAGATAAACATCATTTTTTTTTTAAACTTTATTTATTGAATAATAATACAATCAGCCACTATTGGAGGGAGGGCTATAAATAGAATAGAATAGAAAATAATTTTACTCTGGGATGAAGTCCCTTTAGAATAACGAAAAATTAACATAATTAAAGTATTATATTATAAGTATATATATATATATATATATATATATATATTATAAGTATTAAGGCTGAATGTTCTCATTTATACAATATATCCAAATAATACAGAAATAACTATGAATATAAAAATAAAAATAAACAAATAAAATAAAAACTTCTAAACGCATTAATACCTACATACAATATAAACATTCGCCAAGGAATCACCGAGCCAAGCTTTTTCCCCCACACGTGGAAGGCAAAGCAAGACTCCAGGAGATCCCAGTGCCACTTTTCCAGCCGCATCACTAGTATTAGAAGCCAGTGGAGACTGAAAGAGGGCACTAGAGCCACAGACGCTCATGACATGAGTGGAGAAGCTGGCCATTGCCACGACTCCAAAGGCATATTTACAAAAGATCTCTAGGCCACTGCCGTTTCAACCTTCGAGGGAGATGGTATAGATGCTCGGAGCAGGATAGGGATTGGGCTAGAGGATTGGGATGAGGAATAAGGTTCTGGTGAAAGTTTGACATTCTGGATGGGATGATGTCATGGACATATGGGATGTTAAGGTCCTGATGCAGGATCTTGTTCGTGGCATCGTATGGAGCATTGACTATTATTCGAAGGACTTTGGACTGGAAGGATTGAATACGTTTGATATTCGACAATTTAGTTGTTTCCCACAGTTCAAGTCCGTAGGTACAGATAGGTTTCAGTGTGGTCTTGTAGATTAATAGTTTGTTTTCTGTTGAGAGTTGAGATGTTCTGTTTAGTAGTCTATATAGCTGACCAAATCGTCGGTTAAGCTCTTGTCTTTTAAGTCTCGTATGTGGGTCCAAGTTAGTCTTTTGTCTAGAAGGAAGCCAAGGTATCGGACTGTGTCTGAGTAGGGAAGAGGAATTTAATTAAAAAGGATCGGCAGACAGGATCTGCGTCGAAGAGTGAAAATGACATGTTTGCATTTTGATTCATTAATTGTGATGCCCCAGTTGTTGCACCACTGCTCAATGAAGGAGTACAAGTGTCTTTGCAGGTTTCGGAATGCTATCAGAGGATCTGAGTGGGGGAATAGGATGGCAGTATCATCAGCAAATTTTGCTAGGAAGGTATCGGGACTTGAAGGGATGTCGGCGGTGAAGATAAACATCTACCACTCTTCACTTTGCACTTCATATTTAACATTCTACACCTTGTCAGTCTAATGGATTCGGAAGGAATCTCTTTCTCAAGCATTTCTCTGTATAGCTCGTTCCGTATGACTGTATTATATTTGGCCTTAAAAGATAAATATGATCCAGATTATCTCAATAAATTCTTTCATTTTTTCAAATGTCAATCTCAGCAAGAAAATTTTATCGATGGGGGATCTCTGGCATCGAAAACCTCCCTCAGACTATTGCCAGTAACTTTTAAGAGTTCTGATGTTATTCAGAAAAATGTCTGGAAATGAAATAACTATAGAATACATTTTCTTTCTAAATTTCTGATTAATTTTTAACATATTCGTTTGTCTTAACTTAATTCGTAACATAGGCGTTTTCTTTATTGTTGGCCGTTTAATTACAAATGACGCTTTTACTTTAATTTGAACGACTTGATCGACTTTACTGGTTTTACTGGTAGCGTTTTTATTAAAATAAAAATACCTAGATTCATAAATTTGAAATAGAAAAAATAGGAAAGTTGGCGATCAAAATAGTAATTGAATTTCTACAAGCGAGAAAATTTATCTTCACGATCCGCTTATAGTTTCTCAGTTACAGATCATTTAACAAATGATTGTTTTTAAAATTAAAATTTCTTAAAATGTTCTCGGATCATTTTCTTTTAGATAAAATATTCGAATTAGTTTCTTATTCGTTTCTATCTAGCTGCTATTTATTTTCCTTTGAGGACCCCACAAAGTTGTTTTCTAAGACATTTTTATTATATGTATATATATATATATATATATATATATATATATATATATATATATATATATATATATATATATATATGAAACAAAAAAAAATTCGGATACTTTTTATACGATAAGCCGTTTTTGTACCTATATTCACCAGGATAAGCTAATAAATAAAAAGCTAATAGCAGGATTATTATCAAAGTCAAATGGATTTGTCAATTTCATCTACAAAATGAAAGCAGCTCCCATTTTTCAAGTTCTAGTGGAAAAATAAAAAATGTTTGAAAACTCAGAATTTTATGTTATGTTAAAAGTTTGTTTTTGATAAATTTTCTTGAATAATATACATTTAAAGACGATATTTGCTGATCCTGGGGAGGGGAGTCTAGTTCGAAAATTTGGATTTTGCATCTGTCACATCCCACACAAGAAAAAAAAAAACTTTCTTCTACCCCCATTAGATAAATCTTAGACCTTCCTTTTCATGACAAGCTTACTGGGCTAATCCTACTGTTCCACTGTCCATTGTATCCTTTACTTATATTATTAATAAATTAATAATTTGAGGTGGACTAATAGATTTGGTAAGGTCAACAGATTGATCTTGTTCTGGTGATGGCGGAATAGCGTTAGGTGTCAGTCAAGAGTGACGCCCAAATACAGGAATATAGTGTAAAATTAACCTTAGGAAGAGGGCGCTTGCTCTCCCGGAAGGAAAATAAAAATTATAGTTCGTCTTCCTGGAATTAACAGTAACATTTAGTCCTTCCACTTCCTTAGCGCTAGTTTGCTACAATACTAAAGCATTTATCCAACCGTGGACTTAAGAATAAATTAGAAGCAGGACATGAGTGCAACATTCGTATAAACCCTAACCCGCTTGTGGCTATAAAGAGGACTTGTGGTAATGTTCGTTATAATTATCCCAAGAAAGGAACCGATAAATGATGACCTAACAACAATGATCAAGGACGCATTGGACGGCCATACAGTCATTAATATATCTTTAATGAATTCCTTTCTATTTTTAGTTTCGATTCCGTGTTTCTCGTTTTGTAACTAACGACGCATTTGTCAATCTTGAATTTCTTTTTTTTTTTACCAAATTATGTTTAGCCTGTAATCTGCTTTTACTTAAAATCGGGTATTGAATCTGAAATTGAAAAAGGCTCATTTCAGGAGTTTGTAATCATATTATCTTAAAATTCAAGGGGAAAGCAAATGTTTAATCATGAATTTTTAGTTCCTGATTCAATAGACAAAGTTTGTCGACCTGCAGATCCTGATAAAAAGAAGTCTGTACCAAGCACTAGCGGATCCAGGATTTCATTTTGGGAGAGGGCTTCAGCCCGAAAGCTTTATATATATATATATATATATATATATATATATATATATATATATATATATATATATATATATATATGTATAACGATAGTTAATTTGAAAAAAAAAAAAGAAATTAACTAACTACATGAAGTGGTGTTTAAGTATTTCTTGAATTCCTGTTAAATTTAATTACACAAACAAGAATACTTTAAGAGATAGTTTTTAATAGTATGATAAAGAAGACTGCGAAATATAAACTCTATCCAGTATCTAGAAAGAATAAATAAAATATATGGGAGGAAAATCCACTTGCAAGAAGATCTGCTTGGAGAAACTGAACAGTCTATACCTTATGATATCGAGGCGAGGAGATTAAAATGAGCGTGAAATTTTGTTCGAAGCAATCCATTAGCAAACATTTAAACGAGAATAAATGACATAACAGTTGTTGGCCACGTTGTGCCATTAAGCGTGTTGTTATCTATCCACGTGCGAATAAGCTGATGGCTAAATAAAATCAACAAAGATGCAGCGGTGCTACATAACTAAGATAGACATAGGTGGGGTTGAGGCTAAGTTCGAATCCAGGTGGACGGGTTAAATTTATTTCATGACTGACCTACTGAACGAATCTCGGCTCTCCCACTCTTGTTAATATAAGTTGTTTATCTGCAGAATAACTCCCCTCTCCCTACGGCAGATATGGTCAGGATAAAACAAAATATTAATACAGGTTGATATGGCTTTTCCAGGTTTCCAAAAAAATGCAAGATCTATAACATAAAAAAGAAAAAAATCTTCATTATGATAAATATTCAAACAACATTGATATTTATCTAAAATTTCATGTATCCTTACCGGTGTATGTAATATCTCTCCTGAACATTAAATAATTGTTTTCTTAATAATAACTTTTGGCCTGAATGCATAGTATGGGGTAGTCTAGAAAACTCATTGACAACAAATTCATGGTGGAGTAATGGAGGGTGCAACTATTTCGAGTTTCCTTTCCCAATTTTTATGTTTTGTGTATAAACGGATAACGGCTTAGCTTTTGACTCGTTAAAATAATGATACTCGTTAACGTTTTTTTTTATTCAAGATCAAAACTACATTAACGATATGGATGGCTTATTGAACTTGATGGATCAAATACCCCACTCATCAGCCTTAAGACTTAAGGAAGGGTAAAAAGTTGAGGTCTAGTGTTTGCTTCCATCTTGTATCCTACTATATTAATTTAAATTATATATTTTCAATAAACACCTTTAAAAATATCATTATAACTTTATTATCACATCAACAATTAGAAGGAAAGTGATAAGCTCTTAAATAGACGAACTAAAAGATCACAAAAAAATTATGTGACCTTTAGTGGTAGAGCTTTACTGTTAATAAAAATAAACGTACACGGCCACAGAATAAATAATACTTCTTAGAAACGTGCCTTGGCCGACCATTTCATTATGCCCTTCCCTCCAGCATCTATTTATGAGGCCTTGAAACTTACTCATAATTGGAATCATGGGAGCTTTGGGAGTGTTTCGGTCGATGCTATCAGCCTATTTTTCCGTTTTGGAAAATGTTATAGTTTTTAATAATTAATAATGTATTCATACAGCAATTTAAAAAAACGTTTCCGAAACCAAATCCCCTTATCTTATTGAAGCTAAAAGTATTAATTGATCAGTATAAGTGTGAAAACTACAAAGTATACACACCACAGGCCAGAATCTACGAGGAGGGAGGGAAGAGAGGCTTTCGGGATGAAGCCCCCTCCCCCCCAGAAAATTGTAAAATATAACCATGTTTTATGGGAAAAAATATTAAAAAATTATCTCTTAAAGTATTATTGTTCGTGTAATTACATTTAAAAGGACTTGAGGAATCACTTAAAGACCATGTCATATAGGCAGGTAGTTTCTTTCTTTTTTTCCAAAGTAATTATCGTTATTTTTATGAAAAAAAAAGCTTTCTGGCTGAAGCCCCCTTCCCAAAATTAAATCTTGGATCCGCTACTGATAAACACTAATATGCTTATTAACGCTACGAAATATGATTATAATAGTCCGTGGTACAGACTCCTTTTTATCTAATTATTAACATCCGACTAAAACTTTGTAAATAGCTTCAACTCATCGAAACCTACAAACATTTTATCTACGGAAATTCTGGGAATTTGGTCGTTTTCAATCTGTAGGTCGGCAAACTTTGTCTATTTAATAAGATAACTTGAGCACAAAGTCGGAAAAAAAGGTGACCTTCATTGCGACAAAATATTGCGCCGTCAGGCGTGGTTTACACCTCCAAATTTTCAAAATAACAGGGTTATGTTGGACAAACGGCCCAATGTTTCTAGGCCACCTTTATTATCGATTTTGTGATCATATTTCCTTACAATTCAAGTAGAAATCCGAGTTTTTATTACCTAATTAAATAGACAAACTTTGCCGACCTCCAGATTGAAATCACCCCAATTCCGAGAATTTCACTAAATAAAATATTTGTAGATTACGATGAGATGAAGCTATTCACAAAGTTTCAGGCGGATGTTCATAATTTCATAAAAAGAGTTCTGTACAACGGACTATAATTACTTTCAAATAACCTATATATTTAATATAACGTAAGGGAAAGTATTTGGTCAATCCATTTGAAATTACCATGATGCCTGACATTTTTGATTTTTGTAATTTGTTTACCAGTTATTCCATATTTATTTGAGAGTTCAAAACGGTAGTTAAAAAAATTTGACGCTCACAGCTTTTTCTCGGCGGTCAATTTTGATTTTTTTTTTTACTGAAAACATGTTTTGGGAAAATGCATGTAACTGTTCTTATTTTGTAGATATCAAGCCAAAATAAAAACTGAAATAATTTAGAGTATTTTTTCTACATTTCTGTTGATCAATGCATCATCTAAAAAGAAAGAAAAGTGGTTTTAAAAAAAATCTTTTTTTTTTTAGTTTTTCTTGCTGATGAAATTTCAATCTTAAAAACTTTGTCCTTTTTTAAATTTGAATTTTCAAAATCGCTCAAAAGTTTTTTTCGGCGGTTTTTGTTGGTATATATCACAAAAGTGAAGAGTTAAAAATTATGAAATTGATACAGCTTATACCTCTTAATGATAGAAATGTGTCATTCGAATTTGATCATTGAGATTCAACTAGTTCTATTAGTTATAGCGCATGAAATATGGAAAATGGAAGTTTCAGGCGGATGTTAATAATTTGATAAAAATGAGTCTGTACCATGGACTATAACGTATCGTAGACAATAATTATTCAATTATTCATTCACAGCCGTAGTGTAAATCTCATTTTTTTCTCAATGAAATAGACAGTTTGATCATTAGCTAATGAGATCTTATAGTTTGAAATACATTTTATCAGCCAACCGAATCCTATTAATAACTTGTAATCAGATGACATCATATAAGCAATAAAAAATAAAATAGGCGAGTTCGATTAGCAATAACGAACGCTCTAAGGAACCCTGCCTACGTTTCGTGGCCTGTTGGCCAATAAGAGAACAGCAAACCATCGTGAGCTCTGATTGGTCTAGCGCGGCTGGCAGCTCTGTAATTAGTTGGGGATTCCCGTCGTCTTCGAAGGAAAAAAAAGGAAGTCCTCAGGTTGTACCGGATGTGGGCCTCCAGTCTGTGGGAATCACTGCCCAGATCTCTTCTGGCCGAGTCGAACCTCTCTCGTTCAATCTACTACCTCTTTGTCGTCAATGATAAGCACATCGTAGAGCAAGTTTAGGATTTGCGAGCTATAATTAATCTTTGAGAACTGCCTTCTGGTGAATAAAAATAAAACAATAGATAGTACCTTTCCAACGTGTTGAGTTTGTTTCGTTTTCATTTTATGTGAGTGTTATTTTGGAATCATGAAGAAGACAAATAATCGGTATTTTCGGTCTACGTAGGTTTATTAAGCTTGGCGGATTTACGTTCCAAGCATGGGTCATCATCGTGGCTAAAAATTACAAACACTACAACAGAAAAATAATGTATGGATAGAATCATATAGATAAGCCTTAATAAATAGATGGAAATACACCTAAAATAATAGTGAGAAGGAGTTGGTCGGGGGTGCGGTCAAATAAATACTAAATTTTAAAAAATAGTACTTTTAATTATTATGTGCAATAATTAAAAATACTATTTTTTTAAAATTTCGTATTTATTTCACCGCACCCACCGACCAACTCCTTCCCATATTATATCACGGTCAACCATGTCTACAACATTAAAATAATAGTGATATAAACATAAAAGTACAACGAGAAAAAATTAAATAAATACAAATAAAATAAATTAGAAGTATGCATAAGACAACAGGGATTATTTATTTAATTTATTAATTTATGCACCAATGTCCAAGAGACAGATTGTTGTAATACTCAATAAATAAATAAAAAAATTGTATGCTAATCGTTGAGTTAGATTATTTAGATCTATTTATGTAGTTTTATTTCCATTTTATTTTTTTCTTGGCATAAAATTATTTTTATATTACTATTAGGTTCATATTACCATTATATTACGTGTAGTTTTTAACACTTTATATTTATATACTATTATCTATATCTTAATTTTTTAATGTATTTTTATTTAAATTTTACTCCCGATGATAACACAGCACTTGGATTGAAACGTCAAGCCTTTATTTTATTATTGTTTTTATTTTACCACTATCTCACCTGTACTATCCACCATATCTTATTTTCCTGATATATTTTTATTTTTTATTTTTTAGCTCTGATGATCACCCATATCTTTGGTCGAAACGTTGTCAATCTCAAGCAGTTTTAAATTTAAAATATAATCATATAATAAATTTCAATGTTTCAGCTAACCACTATTTTCATTTACATAACACACACACGTGTGGGTAGTTATTACCCAGATTTGAATTATTATTAACAATATTCATATAATTTGTATTCATTTAAAACTAGAGATAATATTTTTGGTAATTATACAATCAATGTTTTAATTAAATTAAGGAAACCAAATATTAGTTATAAAAGTAATATTTCTGTATCTAAATCCTATATTTTTGTTTTGTTTTTAAATTAACTGATTAAATTTTTCACTTAGTATTTTCAGTTTTGATGTTTATACTAAGTCGATTAGATTTAGATTTGTAATGTGTAAACTTAAAACATTTTAATTTACTTCGACACTTAAGTGTTATTTTTTCCTCACTACCTAAGGGAGGGAAGCTTTTTATTCATGTAGGCAATGAAAATAATATTTTTCCTCAGAATCGATATTTTCCACTAGCATTTCAGGTTTTAGACATCAAAAAACATCCAATCCACTACTTTCACTTACGCATGCACAAATACATATTCTTTGATATGCTCATTATTCAACAACGAATCTTTCAATTAGGCCATAGTTGAGAGAAGTTTGGAAAATAGTTTACAAATGGTTTGGTAACAATTTTCAATAAAAAATTCAAATCAATATATTTTTAAGAATATAAGGATTGAAATGTGGTAGGATGTGAACTTATGGAATGGAAGGTTCATAAACTTAATCCTTTTTTTTTTTTATTCTAATATTTTATTCAGCTTTCAGTTAATATTATAAATCTGTGCATACGCCTATGTGTGAGATTATATCTTTTTTTATTATTGATATTTCCATTTCATCTGGGCAGAGAAGGTTAAAAATGTATTTCAGATAGTTCATATTAAACTATAGAGATGTAAATGTAGAGATGTAAAAAAATAAACAACTTATACCCGTGTATACCTACATACATTATATTTAATTATGGTTGACAAGATATTTGTAATAATCTGTAATAATAAGATTCACTATTGAAAGATTTTCTTCTTTATCGAGGTGTCTTGATCATGATTTGAATATCAAGGAACTACCTGAATAGTGTCATATGTATTTTTAAGTATATAAAAGGTAAAATATTTGCATCATTGTAAGTATTGTTGCCCAAAATTTGGTCTTGCACTTTGCAAACCAAGACCAAGACCGTCTAACTGTTGCAAGACCAAAACCGAGACTAGTAAAAAAAAAAAAAAATTTTTAAATGAAAATTAAGGCAAAATATTTACTAAAACTAGACCATTTTAATTATTATATGTAAAGAATTAGTATAACCAATATAATTTTGCATTTAAATCTTCTAATTTTTCATTCGGGCCTAGTTAGGTTTCTCCTATCCAAAAAAATTACAGCAATATCTATATAATAATATGGTAATAAGTAACTGCAAGACTCGTCTTGGTCTCGCATTTTGGCAACACTAATTGGAAGTGTGATTATTTAATGTTTTCTTTAAGTGTGCACTTACGCGAGAAAATGACGTATGTGTAGTTTTGTAAGTTATTCTAAATAATCGACAATTAAATTGAATTTAAAAGACTAAAGCCTTAACATAATAAAAATTAAGAAATATTTACATTATTGAGGATTAAAAAAACAATTAATATAATAATTTACATTAATGGACATTGCCTTAGTCATTTTTGCCTCGTATCAACGAACTAGTGACCTTCCAGTCAGACGATTTGATTGATTATTTATATTTTCAAGTACAAAACGCAAAGTAGCAAATAACTGAGATGTGTAGAGAGGAATATGACATTACAAGGATCTACTCATTTAAATATATTATTTAAAATAGATGGCCTCGAATGAAGATCCTTGTTGCAGTTAAATATAATCATCTTGATCCTCCTGTATGTGCTTTCTCTACCTCAAGGTCAGGGCGTATTCAGGACGAAGAGTTCCACTCCGACTAGTTTACGGTGGAACCTCTATGTATCCAACATAAAGGTTCTTTTAAAAAAATTCGTAAGTAAGATCACTTTTAGCCGATGTCGCAGGTTTTCCATTACTCGGTCCACTGTGCGGCGTCGCGTTAAGGTACAATTTTGAATAAGAGTCCATTACAGAGAGGATGAAACGCTGAACAATTCCCTCGCTTACAGTATGCAGGCCCGATTTTTAGTTTTTGAGACATTTTAATAATAATAATAATAATAATAATAAATAATAAAAGGCTTAGTGAACCCGGAGATTCGATGCCGACACCACCAATCGCTTATTACACACCTCCCTCCAACGTTCGCCGTCCAAATTTTTCTCCATAATTAATCACCGCTAGACAAAAGATACATCCAGGTTTTAAAATTTAAGTACCTGTTCCTTATTGGCTAATAGTAATATTAGACATGATCCTGGCCCGATCACGTCCTTACTTAACAGTCCTTCGTAGATCGTAGTTCTACAGATTTTTTTACAGATGTATTCACAATAGGGATTAATAATGAATATATTATCAGCGTGTCAGCGCAAAATAAACTTTTTTCATTTCGAGGCGGTATTAGCTACAAATTCGGTAGAAAAAGATAAGCTTAAGCTATCTATTAAAAGACATGTACTGATATATTTTTTTTTTTTTTTCCTCAAACCCAAATACTTTAGGATTATTTCAGCTGACCAGGGATAACCAAAAAGGGGATGGCACGGCGCCATCAAAACTTTTTGTGGACACATTTTTATTAGGACTGGAATTCCTAAGAGGGGCATATTTTGAGGAATTATGAATTTTTGGAGTTGACCATATTTTTTTTAGGGCTTTAATTTGAAAGAACTTTCAATCCACAGGACAAGGAAAAAAACCTTGAAACAGATCATACATCCATTTAATAATTGCTTTTTTACATGAACTACAATTTTTCTAATTATACTTTCGCAAGCACTGTTTTTATGAAGAGGAAAGCAATCAAATTTCATGGAAGGGGTATGAGCCATCGACTTGGAGGGGATGGACAGGCTTGCAACCGACTGTTCAAATAAAAGATGAGCTGATGTTATCTCTCAAGCAAAAAATAGATATAAAAATATTTTTTGTGAATAAATGAACCAATTCTTACCAATAAATATAAAATTCACCCGCATTCCTAGTTTATCAATTTTTGATCTTATTTTAATTTTTATTGTAGTTAATAATAAAGATTATATTACTGATCAATAGGACCAACCGAAACCTTTTATCTTTTAAGGTATATGAATGAAAGTTTTCATAATTTTTCTATAACATTTCTCTGAAAAAAAGGCTGTATAAAACGTCCCGATTATATATTTAAGAAAGAAAGAAACAAAATAGTGATTTCCTGAGTTGCCGTTCAGATGCATTCAACATTAGGAGTTTAAAAAAAAATTGAAAATTTAAATTCCATCTGAAATTTAATAATTGATTTTAATCAATACGTATTGCAATTAATATTTTCATGATACAATCTTATCAAATAGTGACCGCAGGCCATACGTATTGATGGTTACGACGGATCTCATAAACTAAAATTCCCACTACAATCTAATTGGAGAATTACACCGCAAACCGTATTCTTCAAAGGTAATTCCGTTTCTTGGATTCAGACCATTTAGAGCAGTACTTGAATGACGTCAGGCTAGAAGTGGTTTTTAAAAACGAAATACGTCAAAGAAACCGGATTTCCATGTTTTTTCCGACGAAGCATACCTTGATTGATGTTAATAGTGTGTATATGATAGCTATAATTAATTTACATTATATCTTTTTCAATATATTCCGAAATGTTATAATTTATACTTTTACAGTAACCTCTATACTTTATTACAGAACTGATTTAATATTTAAATGTAACTTTTTCTTAGATAGTATCTACCATAAAATTTCAAGCCCTGGTTTTAATTAGCGTTGATATTTATAAAGGAAGGAGATGGTCCGGATTAACGGTCATAAATAGGCCAAATAGTAGTAAAACTATTTTATTAAAAACCGACGTTTCGACCCGACTTTCCCCATTAGCCAAACAAGTCAGCTTCCCCTATACCTGCCCTCACCCCTGGTTTTCCTGTTCTAAGTGAATTTAGCTGAACACACCTGTAAGTCTAATTTTATTTACTTGTTTATTTAATTTTTGGTTTTTCTTTTCTTTCTGCACATTCCTTTCTGTCTATTATTTCATATTATTTCCTTTTTCATTTTCCTTTCAATCTTTTCTGTAGATCTGTAGAAGTATATATACATTTGCATTTATTATACATTACACTACAGCAATTGTCAGCATCTATTTACTTCAGTTTAGGATCTTGTTACTTAGCTTACTCTGTTCATATTTTAATGTACTTACTGTTTATAATTTCAATAACCTTATTCACATTGTTTATAATTTTTGTCTAAGTATTGTGTAACTGCCACAATTCTCTATCTTTTTGTATCTTGTCCGTTCTAGCCCTGAAGAAGACCTGCAAAGTTGGGTCGAAACGTCGGCTTTTAATAAAACAGTTTTACCACTATTTAGCCTATTTATGACCGCCACCCGGGACCATCTCCTTCCTTTATAATGCAACGGTTAACTATTAAATATTCAATGTCAGTTAATATTTATATTTTATTTCTCAAAGGAGTTTATTTTTCTTAACATCATATTCTTTTCCGATCTTTCATTGAATCCAAAGTATTGAACTATCATTTAAAACATTATCTCCCTATTTAGTGACTTGAGAGAAGTACACATCCGGAAGAAAATTCAGAAAGAAAAGAAAACTTTGCGCGTATAATTTTACCCATAAAATTTAAAAGGGTTTTTAAATTCTTTACAAAATAAAAAAAAATATAAAAAAAAACATCGATTTCACATTATTAGTAACAAAAATACAGACTTTTGGTTTAATATTTTCAATAATTAAGTATCTATTCTAAACGACCGATAAAAAAAGCTTTTCTTCACATAATAAATTGCTTTTTCTTATTTTAAAATTACATTACCATTTCGTCACTCACAAATATACGAATGATTCTCAAGGACCAACTAGTTTATTTTTTTGGCTAAAAACTATTTTCAATTAATTCTAACCAGCACAGTTCATTGATATCATCTTTATGTTTTCTTCCAGACTATGAACTTCTTTTTATACTATGCATATATTCTCCAGTCCAGCACAATTCATGGAAAATCTTTTTATTTTACTTAGATGAGCTTTGGATAAATCATGTCACGTTGGTGTTCGTTATGAAGCATTTTCATACAAGTTTTCAAAAAAAAATATTAAACATTGAATTATAATCCAAAAATTGATAATTATCTAATATATGATTATTTTGTCTTATTAGGAAAATGTTTGAAAGATTTTATTTATTATTAAAATATTGGATGATAAATTTATAAAAAACAGGCTGATTTTAAAATAGTTGTAAACAAATCAATCAATCGTTAGAGTCTATTTATATTAGCTTCTTTGTTATTCTGTTGGCATGATTCTCAATTAGTACCGGTGGCGCTTTCTCTAGTCAATGATTTAAACTAATCAGTTCTAATATTTTAAACATTCGTTGAAATTAATAAATTCACATTCGCTGGTTGTCGGTGTACTCCAACAGTTGTGAATTAAGCAATAAAGAGAAAAAAATAATTAAATGAATACAAAATTTACAAAGTAAATAAATATATTGAAGTTAAATAAAGTAAAAATACATATTTTTGTAATTAGTATGTATTTTAGATATTTAATACATACATTTACTACCTTTTATTGATAGAAAATAAAAATTTAGTTATAATTAAAATTGTAAAGATAATTAATTAATTATATTGATATAAAATAACGTCTTAAAATTTATTTTATGATTAGTAATAATGTTGAAATTTAGTCAACCATTAAGTTGTTTATTTATATTCTTGTTCCATAGAAAAAAATTGACTTTAATTTAACGTTGGTATTGAATATAATTTTATAATTATGATAAAATATCGGAACAAAACCATGAGCCTCTAAAATGCAAGTAAACAAATTATTACCACCAAAGTTTCGACATTTCAGGCTTCATAAAAAAAAAAAAAAAACGAAAATACATTTTTCCTTAGAAAAAATACAACGCATATCTCATCCACAAACCAAAAAAAGACAAATTTACTGGAGATTGTAAATATATGTGTGAATTTCATGTTGCGATGAATTTATATTTTTTTGAGCTTTTTCTTTTTATATTTAATGTTGATTTTTTCATAATAAATTAAATTAATTTTTAATGGTACATACAATATTAAATATTTTAATAGTTTTTCATTTATTAAATAAAATGCAAAAGTTTAAAATTTATGTAGAGAAAGGTTTAATTTTTCTGAGTTGTAACATCTTCTGGTTTTTCAACAAACTCTGTTGTAGAATTTGAGGCCAAATTGATCTCCTTCTTCTCGTGTATTTTTTTCGTATTGTTGGTAATGCTGACATGGACCTCTTGACAACCACGGCGAGGTGGTTGCTCGCCCTGCCATAGGGAAGTGTCCTGGCCTGGAGCGAAGATGCTAGCTGGACCTGGAGGTGCATTCATAGCATTTGCTGGATTCTCGGGTTCCTGAGATGCCGGAGTGAGGGCTACGGGTTTCTGAGTTGTTGGTTTCTGAGCAGTTGGCTTCGGCCTCAGGTTCTGGAAAACGTAGCCTAGAATCGAACCCGCAGCCCCGGTCAGCGAGTCCATGATGGACCTCTCGACAAGGATAGGAAACCCCTTCAGTGAATTCTGCCAATAGATCCTACTCATATCGGTGTCGTTCTGCCCGCTGAGTATCGAATACACCAGAGGGTCTAGGACGCTTCGACATTTATCTGCATTAGGGCAATTGCAGGCCACACGTGTGGCTAGTTGTTGGTTGGTCAGGTGCGTCGTTGCTAAGTTTACTCTCAGCAACTTGATGGTCTTGAGGACAGTTTCGGAATCACATGGTACATGGAAATTGGTGACGGCTCTGAGAGTCTCGAAGTTGATATTCCTCTTAGACCTGTTCTTCGATGGTGCATCGTGCTCTGGACAGCGGGGGCATGCGCAATCGACGTACTCTTGGAGGATGTGCTGTCTTGCTGCCAATGCCTGAGTTTCTTGGACGACCTGTTGGTAACAGAGTTGCTTTTCTCAGGTTAATTAATGAATATTATTAGTACATTAAGAATCATAAAATTATTTCATAAACGATACTCAGATAAGAGTATATCTACATTCAACAAAACATATTTAACATCTATATAAAAAATACATAACAAATACAAGACTCATTTGAATCATTTTCATTATAATTAAGTCTAGCATTAAAAGTAATGAGGAATATACGTCTGTTACTCTTGAGTATTCCAAAGCATGGACATTATCCAGCTTGCGAAATGTACGATTTGGAGCGTGAAATAGTAAATTTGAGGTAAAAATAGAAGAAAGTTGACGAAAGCAAAGAGGGGTGCTATGAAAAGCCGACCGACCTGCTCGTAGGTGAGCTTGATGACGGTGTTATGGAAGACGTTGCTCTCGTTGAGACCCTTCGCTTCGGCGGTTCTCACGTACTCCTCCGGCAGCAGTTGTCGCAGCTCTCCCCAGAAACTCCCCTCAGCCTCTCTCTTGGCCCGGGCATCACTGCCGGCCGCTGCAACAGTCATCAATATATAGTTAGAAAAGGAAGCATATACCAATTTCAGTAGGCAATATGAAAAACAATTTTTTTTATCTAACATTTATACATTTTTCACGCTAAGGCTTTGTTTCCACGACAGTCATCGTAAGCATTAGGCAAGAATAAGTAATAAATATTAGTAATAAAATTATTATTTACTGAGTATTAACACAGTCTGCCATACTGAAGAGCATTGGTACTAGGGCTAAAGTATTCATTCGCACAATATGTACATAAGAAAGGAAAATTAATAAAAATAACCAAGTAAGAAGAGAAAGGAAAAAAAAAAGATTATATATATATATATATATATATATATATATATATATATATATATATATAAAGTAATATAAAAGATAAGTTAAATAACAGATTAAAGCGGAATGATAATAAAATAAATAAAACACATTCACACCTATGGCCCAGGGGACTCTGAATCATGCTTCGTCCCCCAATTATAGAAGCCAAAGCAGGACTCCAGGAGATTCCAGTGCTTCTCTCCCAACCACGTCACTGGTATAGTAAGCCAGTGGAGACTGATGAAGGGCACTAGAGCAACAGACGCTCAGGATTTGAGTGAAAAATCTGGCCAGTGCCAGTATATATATATATATATATATATATATATATATATATATATATATATATATATATATATTTACAAAACGTCACGGAGCCCCTACCGTTTTAATCTCCGAGGAGGTTTGTAGGTATGACCGGAGCTAGATAGAGACTGTGCTACAGGATTAGGATGATGAGTGAGATTCTGGTGGAATTTCGTCAATTTTTCTGGGATTAGCTCGAGTACATATATTTAGGTCATTATGTAGGGTTTTATTGGTTACATAAAAGGGAGCATCGACTATTGCTCGAAGAACTTGTATTTAGATTGGAAGGATTGAATGCGTTCACAGGCGGATCTACGGAGAGGCTTTCGGGCTTAAGCTGTTTTTTCGTCATGACAATTCTGCCACGACGGGCACTATCGCCGTGTAGATATGGTTTTATGATAATTAATTTAAAAGAAAAAAAAAGATAATATTTAATATATTTAGAGGGGACAATTATAATTATGAGACCGTTATGGGCAAGAGTGTTAAGGCGTTATTACGTTTGCAGTCTCGAATCCGATCTGGGTTGATTGAAATTCATTTCGAAACAGACCTACGCAAGGAATCTCTACTTTATCACGAATTAGGATAGGTTGGTAATACGTGTAAAATAATCTTTCCCGTATGCCAGAAAGGGCCTGGTTGAAGACAAAAGAGAAGGAAATAGAAAGTGTCTGGTTATATACAGATATTTCTAATAAATTTTACTCCGTTTTTTTAATTACCCATAGGTTAAAGTTAATGACGAGGCGCTTTTCTTTGTCTCTTAATCATATTTGTTGCATTACATTATTATCCATAATTAAAATTTTTCTTACAGTATAATTTTGGATATCAAAATAATGATTGAGATAAATCATTGATTCAATATTAGAACCTTCAAGATATATTGTATTTATCATAGACATCGACAGGCATGAACGTGGAGTAATTAAAGAAAATATCATTTTTTAAATTATGTTGATGGAGAAAATATATGAATAGAAAAAGAGAAGTTGTCATTTTGTAGGATCGCTCATTGAAAGTGATGCCATTATCCACTACTAATCCAAGGAACTAAAAGTGTCTAGTTTGAACATATTGAAATATAGATTTATAATAAAAAGTGTTTTAGGATATAAAACATTAAAAAATACCTCTAATATCATATTTGATATATTGTACGAATGAAAAATGTAGCCCTATTACCAATGCCCTTCATTGTGGCAGTCTGTATTAATACAGTCAATAAAATCATTAAAAAATATATAACTTATTTTAGAAATTAGTTTTTTCTAATAACAACTAGTCTACAACATATCTTTAAAAGACTCACCCAAAAGCAGAGGAACACAAGCTAAGATGAGCAACATGTCTCTGAATGAATAGATCAGTCGGTGAGCCATATTTAAATACATTTTATCTTAATTGAGTCATTAACTAAATGAGGATACAAAACATGACAGGTCAAAGCACTCAGGGTTATTCATAACTCGGAAGAATTTGAAAATTTTCTTTTGTTACCATGATTTCTTAGTCATAAAGTTTGAAAAACTAAAATCCTTAAAAATAAAAAAAATATATTGGTCTCTTAGTGCTAAGGTAAGTATTTAATTATGGAAATATATTGGGTTTTATATGTAATATGTGCAAGTATATTGGTATGGTTTAAGTAATAATACCAACAGCTCACATAGAAATCTTAAACACCCATAGGCCCAATGGCTATTATTTGTCTACTTTTTTTAAACATTCTCTTTAAAATAACTAAAATAGACTGACTATTTAATTCCTCTTAATTTTTATTTATGTACAAAAAAATACTGACCCGTTATTGAATCAAATGTATTTGATCAATTTGCTAATAGATATTTAACGAGTTTTTGAGTTGATGGCTTAAATTATTCGGTAAGATCTCATGACTGTTATGAACCAATATGAGCTAAAAACGCTAACACGTTATTTAATAGAATGTGTTTGATCAATTCGCTAAAAGGTGTGTAACGATTTTTTGAGCGAAATACTGGACCAATTTTTATGTTTAATAGTCTAAAATTTCTAGAGAAATCCCGTGACTGTTTTGAAACAATTCGAGCTGAAAACATTGTATAAAAATTTCGTAATTCGTCCGTTGTAAAGTATGTGACGACGTACTGAGCGAACTTCTTGGCTGATATTTATGTTAATTTTTTTAGCAATTCGAGCTAATTTAACGAGTTTTTGAGTTGATGGCTTAAATTATTCGGTAAGATCTCATGACTGTTATGAACCAATATGAGCTAAAAACGCTAACACGTTATTTAATAGAATGTGTTTGATCAATTCGCTAAAAGGTGTGTAACGATTTTTTGAGCGAAATGCTGGACCAATATTTATGTTTAATAGTCTAAAATTTCTAGAGAAATCCCGTGACTGTTTTGAAACAATTCTGGCTGAAAACATTGTATAAAAATTTCGTCATTCGTCCGTTGTAAAGTATGTGACTGAGCGAACTTCTTGGCTGATATTTATGTTAATTTTTTTAACAATTCGAGCTAATTAAAATAATTAAAATTTTTTAAGTGAGATTTTCTTTATGCTTGTTTTGCACTTTTTTTGTGGAGTGTGAATTAGATAGAGCTGTCAGATCACCGATGTGTAACGCTCGGATATAGTGGACTTGAGTCGACTAATTGAAATATTTTTGCATATGGATTAAAATATCTCAAAAACTAAAAATCGGACCTGCATACTGTTAGTGAGGGAATTGTTCAGTATTTCATCCTATCGGAAAATGGGCTATTATTCAAAATTGAATCTTAACGCGACGTCATATTAGAGAGGAGAATAGGCAAAAAATATTGTCGAAAACCAAATGATAACAAGTTTAATTGACGCGATCCGGATTGAAATATCTGAGAAACTATAAAATCGCGAGAGAAATGTTCCGCATTCCATTTGCTGTATAATGAGCTATTATTTATAATTTATATTTCATATTATTAATCTCGCTTTTTTGATGTTTTCATTACTATCTTGTGATCTAAAGCACACGCCTTAGTTTTTTATTTTAAATTTGTATTGGTTTCATATCATATTATTTGTAAGATCTTAATTATGTGTTTTGAATATAAATTGTAAATTAAAAAAAAATTAAAATTGTTAAAATAAAAATATTAGAACTAAAAAATAATCGACTACAGAAATCGCGTCCATCCTAAAGGAATTTGCTTCCATATTGACTTAAACAACTAGGTTATTTGTAGAGAAAATTGACATCTACGAACATCCAAAGTTGGTGTAGTAGTCCGGTGAATTCTACAACATAATTCGGCTCCTCGCAAGCAGATTTTGTCTCATGCATCAGTGCATGTCAATATCCCAAAGAATTTTGAGTTCTGTTCGAATACTGTACCTAGCTTAAATATTCGTAGATGTCAATTTCCCGATGAATCTATCAAGATGATGAAGTAGATGGAAGTACATTCCCTTTGAGTGAATTGGATTTCCCGATTTCTAGTCGGTTATTGGTTTATTATTTTCAATAGTCAACAAATTTTGATCGACCAAAAAATTCCAAAAGTTAACCCCCCTCTCAAAATTTGAGGTTTCACGTTTCAGGATGTGTAGAATTAGAAAAACGAATAAATTTTTTTTTGTCCGTCCGCCGTCCGCGCATTTTCTCCGAAACTACTGGACCTATTTTTTTTTCAAATTTTGATATAAAATCAGAGGTTCCCCGAGGATGATCCTCCTTTATCGACATTACTATCCGCCTTTTACTTTCAAAATGGCGGCTAAAACGAATGTACAGATTTCAATGAAACTTCGCTACAGTCATTTTCTCGACGCCCTTCAAATTTATCTATACAACATACTTTAACGAAAAGAAGCTGGAAATAAAGTTACGAGGGATGGTAAAATTAAATTCCGAATAACTCGAAAAGTTTATTTTTTTTGTTGATATTGTATATGGCTTTTTAGAAATTTACGAAATTTCTTGAAAAACAAAAAAAAAATCTTTAAAATCGGACAATTAGTGGTAAAGATATTGTCTCTAGTATTTTTTATATGTTCTACTCCAAATTTTATATCCTTGGTTTGGTTTTTAAATTTTGAATGTGTTACTGAATTAATGCTATTTTTTAGCATATTAATAATGATTAAAAAAAAAGTTTAGTCCAATAATTGGAATTATCTTTTGTTTATTTTTCTTTGTAACTCGAAAGGTAATGTTACTTTAGATGTATTATTGTTTGGAAATAATAAGCCATTGTGAAATAATTTGCGGCTTTTTTTTTTTAATTCTACTTTTTTAATACATAATAATGAATATTTACTATGGAGGAAACATATGATCCGGAGTAGCAGTCATAAAAAAGTATTAAAAAGGCATAGTGCAAACTATTTTATTTTAGCCTTATGTTTCGACCTAATAATTCAGGTCTTCTTCGCGGCTGTCATGTTTCTTCTTTGAAATAAATAACTAATCTAAGTTTTTTTTAACAGCCGAATGGGATTAAACAAGCATAGAGAATTCTCTAAAGGTATTATTAAGTATTGTTAAGTATTACATAAGATTAAAATATTTCCAGTCGTTCAAATCTTGAATTTGATAAAGCGGTAATTTTTTTTTATACACCCTTTCATTTTTAAATTGTAGCAGTTCGTCAATAATAAATCGTAGCCTAATATATCTGGAGCGTTTCGCCCTTAACTCTGATGGGTCTTCCTGTGAGTGTGGTCGTCGAATATAAAGAAACGAAGTATAATATTCGTGACTCGGCCAGACCGCAGATTTATAGAATTCGTGACGTGGAATCGAGCGATCTAAAAATTTACATTAGTCGATATTGCTAACTCGATATTACAAACTAATCATGATAATTCGTGCAGCTCCACTGCTTCTCTTTTTACAACCACACAACCGGAACTGCTCAAAAGAGCTCATAATAATGAAGACTTGAATATAGACAATTTTTAGCATGTGCAATCCGCCATCTTACCGTTCTCCGTTTCCTCATAAGTAATTAATGATGTTTTATTTTACTGTATAAGAAGTACCACTAAGAATAAGTAATAATTGTGGATGACTTTTAAGATGGAGTTGATTTTAATATTCAAAAGTTTTAATTAGGTAGCTCAAGAAATGATTGATGATGAATTATACTTTCTGTTGCTCTGAGGGACACCACACACCTTTATTTATATTCAAACGTGTTATAACGATTGTCAATTCATCACACAACTTTAATCCACCATACACAAATAAAACTTAATTAATATTTAATTATTTAAATCTATTATCAGAAATAAAGTTATTACCTTTTTTATTTTTCATTATTACCTTTTTTGAAGTGGAAACTTCTTTAGGCGCGTTATGCACTTTTTTTTGGAGGGTGAATTAAATATTCTCGTCAGATTTCGTTCAGCATTATTGCTCGAGTAAAGTCGCCTAGAGCCGACTAATATTTTTACATATGTATATACACTTAAATGTAAGTGGAGAGGAACGAAAAAATAATGACTAATAATTTCTGAAATCTAATATTATTTAACAGAAACTAAATTTACCTATTGAAATTAAATAAAATTTCCAAAGTAAATGAAATATTTTACGATTATTTTTTTAATTGATTCAACAAAAATATATAACGCATCGAATCATCATTTTAGTACTGTTTAAAAAAATATTATATCGTAAAAAATTATAAGCCGATGGATATATTCTAAGCAATGTTCTCGAGTAGATAAAAATATGGTAATAACTGTTAAACCCTTCCTCCCATCGCCCGTATGCCAGAAATGGTGAAAAGGGGTAAGCTAATAAAAAAACTAAGGTATTTGATTTATCCCACCCGATATAAGTGAAAATATCAACAAGCAGAGAATAATAATATGAAATATAAATTATAAATAATAGCTCATTATAAATAAGATGAAATGCTGTTCTGTATATGTTATAGTTCAACTAACCTTATCATTTGTTTTCAACACTAGTTTTTCCTTTTCGCTTCCCTAACACGGCGTTATGATTCAATTTTGAATTATAGAGAGGATGAAATGCTGAACAATTTTCTCTCTTACAGTATGCAGGCCCGATTTATAGTTTCTGAGATATTTTAATCCATATGTAAAAATAATTTAATTAGTCAACTCTATGCGACTTTACCCGAGTGTTAATGCTGAACGAAATCTGACGAATCAATCTAATTCACTCTCCACAAAAAGTATTAATAACTTTATTTCCGATAGTAGATTTAAATAATTAAGTTTTGTTTGTGTACGGCATTTAAAAAAAATAATTGACAATCGTTACAACACGTTTGAGTATAAATGAAGGTGTGTGGTGTCCCTCAGGGCAACAGAAATTATAATTCATCATCAATCATTTCTTGAGCTACCAAATTAAAACTTGTGAATATTAAAATCAACTCCATCTTAAAAGTGATCCACAATTATTATTTATTCTTATTGGTACTTCCTATACAGTAAAATAAAACATATCATTAATTACTTACGAGGAAATGGAGAACGGTAAGATGGCGGATTGCACTAAAAATTGTCTATATTCAAGTCTTTATTATTAAAAGTTACTGTCGTTTAAGTCTAGTTCCATATTAATCATGTGTTTAAGGGGAAGTTGTGATACCGTACAGTGTCTGAGAAAGGAAGCTGGATGGAATGAAAATAAACTGGTGGACAGGATTTACGACAAAGGGTGAAGGTAATGTGTTTGCATTTTGATTCGTTTACTTTAATGCGCTATCTTTATGATTATTATTCAATCAGATCTTTATGAAATTTCAATCAGAGGTGCATTTGTAGGTTTAATGACACTGTTTTAGGATCTGAGTTGGTGGAATGGATAGCGGTATCATCATCGAATTTTGCCAGGAGGGTATCGGGGTAGACAGGAATATCCGCAGTCAAAATAATATAAAGGATAGGACTCAAGACACTGCCTTGTGGAATTCCCACGTCAATTTTATAACAGTCGGAGAATGAAGTACCGTACCGAACTTGAAAGCCCATGGAGACAGGATCAGATCTGATAATTAAATAATTAGATATCTATCGTCGTTAGATATCTAATGTCGAAAAACCATCATGTAACATTTTAGAAAATTAAGTTATAATAATAATAATACTTTCTAAGTTATTATTAATAAGTTAGTGAATAATTTGATGTGTTTTCTCTCTGTGAAACCACTACCTTGTTCACTTACAATTAGTGTGACAACTTTTGCCCTATCGATGTGCAAAAGTACTAAACTCCGTTTTAGTAAACTTGATAATGGGAAAATAACAGTTTAATAACTAACAGTAGTACAATTCATAATCATTTAAAGGTTATATATACAAATTTACTTTCAAATCTCTATAGTTCTGAGAGTGAAGTTATGTGGTTTACAGAAACAGATATTGTGATACGGTTGACTCATTGTGTTACACATAATTGTAAACAGAGTTATGAGGTTTTTTTGTCTACCGTTGATGTTTTTGAGATATTTTAATGGCCTAATGAGTTGTTACAGGTTAGTTGTAAAGTTTAACGTTTAGCTTCATTAAAAATGCACTTTGGAATAGCTCGATATTGCTAGAAAATAATTTATATTTAAAGTAGAGAGTTAAGTGAATGTACCGCGCATCAGATTTTTAGATTTGTGGATGCTATTTAGGGATATGAGTTCGATAGGGAGATTGCAATGTCATCAGGAAATGTTGCTAAGGTTAGGGACGTCCTGCTCTCCTTGCCCCATACACTCGCTCCGACAATTTTTTAACGAGATCTCTCTCTTGTTCATTCTGATACAACAGTTAGTAGTTGGTTCCAAGATGTCAAGAGAAGCATCCTTAGAAGGAGAATCAGTGGTAATCGGGTCTTAAAAGTTTTAAAAAGTAGCACAGTTCACATATCACGGGTCAATTGTGACACAGCAATGCAACCGAACAAAAGATCAAGAATAAGATTGTTTTGTCTATTCGGTACTACTTCGGGCATATAGACACTTAACGTGTCACCACCTCTACAGACAAACCAAATTATGTCTCTATAAAACTGTAATACGTCCAATACTTCTTTATCAGCTCTGATACATGGAATCTTTCAAAGAACATTGAACAAAAACTTCAAATCTTTTAAAGATAACTTCTTCATACGAATTAGGGAGAGAGAAAGTAGGCAACGAATGGAAGATATTGACGGATTGTTTATTGTCTTAGTGCCTAAAAGGCCCTTTCTTACAGACAATAACATAATAACATTTTGAATTCTACAATTTTCATTACAATATACATTTTACTTTAATTATAATATGTTAGTAAATTTTTATGATATGGATGTTAGTATTAATACTATTAATAAATAAAATAAGATAGTAAGAAGGAAGAAAGAGAGAGAAAAAATAAAAACATAGTGATTATCGGTGAGGCTAGAGCGCTAAGAACCGAAAAAAATGAAATAAATGGATAAAAATAAAATTGAAAGTGTAGGAGGAGAGGGGGAGGGAGAGAGAGAAATTGTAAAAACTATGAATCGTTATGATGCACTCGACCAGCCCGCGGTCATAAATCGCCTTAAACAGGCCTTCCGAAAGAAGGATGTCGACCATACCTCTACTGGAAGCCGGTTGAACTTCTTCGCCGCTACAGAGTGAACAGTGTTCTTCATAATCCTAGTTCTGCAAGCTGGCAACTGGAATGCTCCCTGTAATCTTTCACTATGCACCTCTACAAATCATGTCCTTAGTTCTTCGGGGTCCCTAAAGTCTAGAACTTTTCTTGCTTGGCACCTCAAATTGAGTCTACGGTAGTCTTTAGTTCGTAACCACCCTAACGTATTTATATATGGAGTGATGTTATCTTTCCTTTTTATACAATATAAGTAACGTATTGCTGCATTAAGAGCCCTCTGAATTGTGGTATCTTCGGAATCCGATATGTCAATGTACACTGACCCACAATACTTCACTAGAGGTAGGATAATTTTTTTCTTGACTTCAGTTGACAAAAATCGCTTTCATCTAAAGAGGAAATGCAGAACACCGTATATCCAGACTGGCATGGTCGCGCCATGGAGTAGAAGCTCCTTCGCTCCATTTGGCATGGAGAAGAGAAACCAAGAGCTTTGAAATATATATCGAGGGCATGATGTTGCTCAAGTCCTACGAAGGGGAAGGCTGTGTTCCATGTGGCCTCATGGAAGACGAAGAGATGCCGGGGAAGATGTTAACTGATTAACGGAAGAAAAGTCGACGCTTCGATGGACTGATGGTGCGGCAAAGGATTGGATGGTGGACTATCAGAGAAAAAGATGTATTGTGGATGATGGTTGAGGAGGCCAGGATTCACCACTGAGTAGTAGTGTCCAACTAATAATAATAAAACGTTACCTGACCTGCTTTCTCTTCTATTGCTTTAGCTTTTGTTGAAGGAGTGAAAGTCATTACTCATAAAGCTTGTTCATGATATTTATGAAAATCAGATTTGTTTTCAGCAAGATATTTTATTATTTTCTATAGGTTTTGGCCTTATCTGTTGGTGTTTCAGTGCCATTTGTTCTACTTCGACATAAATACCTTTCAGAACCTGTTATTTCGTTTAATTGGGAAGATAGTAATTGAAAATTGTATGTTTTATACGAAATCAATGTTCTCGAATAACCCAGACTTTAGATAGCAGATTTCAATTATCCCAGGATTCTCTGGAAATTGGTGTGGATCCTGTCGCCTCTTTACCATAAAGGTTGAGTATTTGTACTTCTGGGTTTTGTTCTTTCATTATGAAGAAACTTTCGTTTAATGGTCGAAGAACGAGTTGTCGGGCCTAACGATAGTGGTACCCCAAGTATATGACATACCTCATATCTCATTTTCCTCGTAAAAAACAAATAAACGAAAACTTCTGCGTTCTCTTGGCCTTGTTTCTCGGGGAGTAAGCATTAGGCCCAGATGAGCTTTATGCTGAAAACAGCATGGCCTGTTTTCAACCAGTTCAACTGTTACTAACTGTCCTGGTGAAGGCTTGACCTGTTTTAAGTGAAAAATCAAAGACATTATTAAAAAAAATAGGTGAATTTAAGGAGCCAAGTAAATCATCACAATCAAAGCACATGCACAGATCTTTAGATATTATTCTATCTGAAATTAAAAAATATACTGAATTCTAAATAGCTGACCGTTGTATTATTAAGGAAGGAGATGGTCCGGGGTGACGGTAAAAAATAGACTAAATGTTGTTAAAACTATTTTATTAAAAGCCAACCTTTCGACCCGGCTAAGTTATAAGTGAAACTCCTAGCTGAACAAACCTCCCTGAAGAAGACCTGCAAAGTCAGGTCGAAACGTTGGCTTTTAATAAAATAGTGTTGCCATTATTTAGTCTATTTACGACCGCCACCCCGTACCATCTCCTTCCTTAAAAATTATATTCTTTTAATTTTAGAAAATTTGTTTTCAAAATGAAAAATAAGTTTTTATTTTTCTTCTTTAGTTAATTATCAAATTATTTTATATTTATCTATTTTTGTTGATAATGAGATACGGTTAATTATTTCAAGTAATCAAAAATAAAGGTATTTTATGGACAACAATTTTGAAAATTCGGCGTTTAAGTCCTGCCATACTATTTCAATGAGGTTGATACCTACCCGATATTGATGACTATTTCATTTTACAAGTTCAATCAAAATCGTTTCAGCTAATTTTGAGATTTATTCGCCGTAACGTCCTGGATATGTGCTCACTTAAATACTTAATTTATGTTTCGTACGATTTTTGGTATTTTAGCTCCGATGTTCACACATTCCATTTTCACTGCAGCTTCGATTCAGAGATTGACTTTCCTTTACTATGTATTTCAAATAAAACGAAGTGAGAGTGAAAATATGGAGCGGCTTGCATTACGCAACTTTCATATACTACTCTACTTAAATAACTAAACGTCAGCATAAATGTAGGTAGTTATATAGAAATCAGAACGAAAAGAAAAGAGAACTAGTCTATATTACACGTGTTTTTAATAATGTTAAGTAGAAGTTTAATAACCAAATCAATTAGCACTATTTTGTGAGACATGGTTATTTGGACTCAGAGGTACTCAAAACAAGTATATTTGTTTATTAATTGGTAATTGGTTGACTGTCGTGGATAATGGAGAGAAGAATAGTTGGGGTGGTCAGTCAAAAAGGAAGGCAAAAATAAATAATAATATTTATTTTTTACATATGCCGACGTTTCGACCTGAAGTTCAGGCCTTCATCAGGGCTGTCTCCTTAAGTGTCGCAAGGAGAATAATTCTTTATTATTATTATTCTCCCTGCGACACTTAAGGAGACAGCCCTGATGAAGGCCTGAACTTCAGGTCGAAACGTCGGCATATGTAAAAAATAAATATTATTATTTATTTTTGCCTTCCTTTTTGACTGACCACCCCAACTATTCTTCTCTTCATTATATTTGTTTATTGGGTAGTCCGGAAAATAATGCAGAATTTCTGCACATTTGAAGCATTATTCTTTTTTATGGGCGTTAACTCTTATTAATCGACTTCCAAACAAAAACATTTTTTATTTTCTTTAGCAATAATTGCTAAAATAATTCAAACGTTACTTAAATGTCAAGATTTCGGTATAATTTCGTTTTACGAGTTTAAATTCTGTCTGAACGGGTCTAAAACTGCCAGAAATATTAATAAAGTGTGAAGGGACGACAGTGTGAGTGAGTGTATAGTTCAACGAATGTTTAAAAAAAAAAAAAATAGAGTGGGAGAAGTCAACCTTAAAAGATGAAGACGGTCGTGGAATAAACTCTATAAAATTCTAGTTTAGTTGATCTTCAACAGGATTTGATTTATTTAGATGAACCATCGAAGATCCGTCATTACGGGTGATTGACGAAATGGAAACTTCCCGTACCCCTGGTTTCCCGTTCGGGGGGTGTCTACCCCCGGGAATTCCCCCAGTCCTTGGAGAACCCCCTCCACAAATGAACCGCGCCGCGGTGGGAGGCGGCTGTAGTCGATCAAGCGTCATTCACCATGAGGCTCTTCTGCATGATCATCTCTCTGATAGGTCAGTATGTTATCTTATCATATATCATCATATAACATATAAACATATACACATTTGACATGCTCGCTTATATACATACATACACTGAACACTATAGTATATAACATATAGTTCTGCGTCATCTCGAATCCCGGAAACAACTGCTTAGTAACGACACCTGGAGGTGAGGAGGCGCAAATTATACTTTAATAGTCAGCGGGACCTTGCAATACTTGATTGTTAGCTTGCATTTTTGTTGGCATAATTATTTTCTAATGCCAGCTTTAAACTTAGATCCTTCCCTCTGTTGTCTACAACTCAAAGCCATTCTCATGCGTCATATCTGAAAACTATTTTTTTTGTCGGTACGCCATCCTTCCTTAATGCTTCCTTCAATCCAAGGATAGAGCCATAATTTTAAAGAAAATCTTCTCCTTCACATACGGAAAATAAGAAGATCCCACTGAAAAGTCAGCAAAAAAAAATTATAAAGAAAATAAAACTTTTGATAAATTATTTAATATAAGAAGGGTAAATGAAGTTTGTTTTTAGTTTGAAATTTTTTTTTTTTTAATGTTTAAATACATTACTTTTTTATAATTTGGTTACACACTTTTTCGGGCCTCTGCTTCATCAACAGTACATTCATTATTATTTCATAGGTATCTCTAAGTATACACAAGCGGATCCAACATTTAATTTTGAGGGGGCTTCAGCCCGAAAGCTTTTTTTTTTCTTAAAAATAACGATTGTTACTTTGGAAAAAAATGAAAGAAACTAACTACCTATATGAAATGGTGTTTAAGTGATTCCTATAGTCTTTTTAAATGTAATTACACGAACAATAATACTTTAAGAGATAATTTGTGAATATTTTTTTCCATAAAGCATGGTTATATTTTACCATTTTGGAGGGAGGAGAGCTTCAGTCCCAAAGCCCCCCTCCCCCCGTAGATCTGCCCGTGTACGGATATACTATTAATATATTACTTCCATACAGTTTTTTTGTTTGTTTTTTTGTATTCCATGTATTTTTTTAACCTTCATCAAAGCAATTATTTAAACGGTCCAATAAACAACCTTCACTACCAACAAAAAAAGTATTTCCTCCAGAAAAATACAGAGATAAAAAAATAAGCGATGCTTAACTTTGCCCGTAGCTTAAAAAGTTATACAATTTAGAGGTGATGGTAATCGTAAAAGTTTCTAAATTTTAAATCTTATATGCCTAACAAAATTTAAAAATATCTCCGAAATGGGACCATTATTAGTAAAGATGACCAATTTGATGATTTTAAATAATGAGCATTTTAAGCTAACGAGAAAACAAAGCAGTTCTTCCACTTCGGTTGGCCATACATAACCACGTGACCTTCGACAGATATGGAATACGTTTGATTTTTTCTTATTGTAATGTTTCGTTCTTATATATTTGATTGTATATTGACAGTTTCGAACAGAATGATGTTGACATCCTTGAAATGAGTAACCTTACCATGAACTCATCGATAACACTTTATATTATTTTATCGAATAAAATACTTCCTAGACTCTTCTAATGTCAATTTAAATTGAATTATTCTAAGTTAATATAACAAAAAGTTTATCTGTTTAAAATTCTTGAAGTAAAAAATAACTGTTTTGATCCTTTATATTGCATCTTATATTTTTATATATTTTCTGTATGGCGTTACAAATTGTTTTCTTATAAGTAATTCTTCGTTAAATGATGAATGTATTTATTACTATTGTATTTTCTGTTTTGAATATCAGTAAATATCAATTATTACACTAGATTTTTTATTTGATTAATTCTCTATCTCGGAGGCACAGGCGAATCTACGGAGGGAGGAGGCATTCGGGCTGAAAATCCCCACAGATCGTAAAATGTAACCATGTTTTATGGAAAAAAAATATTAAAAAATTATCTCTTGAAGTATTATTGTTCTTTTAATTACATTTAACAGGACTTCAAGAATCACTTAAGCACCATTTCATATAGGTAGTTAGGATCTTTCTTTTGTTTTCATAGTAATTATCGTTATATATATGAAAAAAAGCTTTCGGACTGAAGCCCACCCCCCAAAAAAAAAATTAAATCCTGGATCCGCTTATGCTCGGAGGTAAACGAAACAATGATATCATATCCCAATTTTAAAGAAAGTCAGTTTAAATCAATCTTTCCTTCCAAATAAAAATGTAAAAGTATTAATATAAATGTTGTACTTATTTGCGTAGTAACTAGTTGTAGCTCCATGCAGTTAGATTTTAGCTTGTTGCATGGATGCTCCCTCTCTCCCTCCCCACAAGGTCGATGGTGAATCAGCCTCCTCACAAGAAACTTTATTGCTCTCCTCTTCTTAAAAAGTGGGTTTATAAATGTAGAATTAGAAAGATTGTATTTCATATACATTTACCCTTACTGTTTCAAGTTATTTCATTTGTTTTCAAGTTTGAAAGTTCCTGTTTTATAAAAAAAAAAAGGCACTCTTCTTGACAGGGATAGAACACAGCCATAGGCGGTGGTAACACGGTCAACCCTACAAGTATTGAGGAGCGGGGTGGTAAACCGAAAAGATATGATTTCCTTAAAAAATTCATAGCCCCGCCAAAATGTGGCTCCCTCAAAACACCGTAAAGATATGACTCCTCAAAAATAATCTTTTCTTCTTTCCCTACCTCGCTATTTGGACCTTGGGCTACCACTGGTGGGCCGCATAAAGCAACACAAAACATTTTACATCATCGGAGAAATACTACCGCTTTAAGAACAAAGTTACCAACTTAACGATTAAATAAAACCATTAAGATATAATAGCGTAAAATTTAGAATTCAATGAACTTGAGGTCATTCACTGATCCAGTGATTATTTAAGGCAATTAGTGTAATTTTACATAATCTGCATATACATGTAAATTAACATACATGTATAATCTTCTATAATTTCTATACTTATAGCACTAAAAATATAATCAAGTTTTATTTGAATATTCATTTTCTTTAAATATTAATATCATACACAAAAAAAGAAAAAAAAACTAAGGTGTGTGCTTTAGACCAAACTATAGAAGTGAAAACATCAACCAGGCGAGATTAATAATATGAAATATAAGTTATAAATAATAGCTCATTATAAAGAGGATGGAATGCTGAACGTTACCCTCGCTTACTGAATGCAGGTCCGATTTTTAGTTTATGAGGTATTTTTTAGTTTTATATCTTCAATCAAAGTCGTTATCATTTGGTTTAGGACACACTCTTTTTCTCTATCTTACTCTCTAGCACGGTGTTCCGTTATGTTTTACGAGGATTGCCTCTCCTTCGTGAGCCACCAGGATGATCGTATAGCATTTGCCTAGGCAATCTCGACGTATGCATTCTTTCGACATGTCCATGCCAGCCCAATCTTCTTTTCTTTATAGCATTAACTATGTCCGCTTCTGGGAATAGTTCTTTCAGCTCGGATTTCCTTCTCGCTCCAAACACATCGTCCTCTCGCACAGAGCCAAATATCCTTCTTCTTTCCAGGTCCTTAGCCTTTTCTTGTTAGCTGCTGTCATAACCCAGGTTTCACTGCTGTAAGTTACTGTAGGGCCAATTATTGTCTTAGAAAGCAATACCTTAGCTTTTTTTAAATCAGGGCAGAACGCATTGCATATAGACACCTATTCCCAGCAGCAACTCGAGCCTTTATGTCCTCTGTCGTTTCGTTTCCTCTCGTGAAGATTCCACCGAGGTACTTGTAAGTCCTATATGCTGTGAAGTGGTGCTTCCCTATCTTAACCTCTTCTTCCTTGAAAAAGCCATATCTAGTGGTCTTCAGGCATTTTGTTTTGTATTTGTACCGTTAAATACAAATACTAAATTGAAAAAATCGCATGAGAGATTCTGCTATTTGCGTCATACTAGTAGTGTTCAACGTGCCCTTTCGGAAAAGGGAATGTCTTGGGCGTATCCAGAAGGAGGGGAGGACAACGTATGTATTAGGAAGAAGAAGGATACATACCTTATGCCTGGGTTTTCGGACTACTTACTTAACTTACACGTATTTACATTTCCTAAAAATAACATGCTCACATAAATGTATTATTTTAATCAGTTAAAAAAAATGCATAACAACTTGAGCCAGAAATATAACAATGCAGTTACGTGGTTAGAGTACGAAACATACATACTGACGACTACTGTTTAACATAAATTAGTTTGTGATTCATTCTTAAAAGAACTATTTTCATTCAATGATTCAAAGAAAAATGACCTGAATATAAACTAGCCCTTCACCTGTTCTAGCGAAGCATGAAGACAATCTACAATATGAAAAATAAATTTTAGAAAAACAAACAAAGTTTACCGAATTTGTCAATTTAATCTATATGTGTACAATGAAATACCATTGAGTCGTTAGTATAAGTAATTAAAAAAATAAGTTTGTTAATCAGATAACATCCTTAGTAAGCTAATCCACAGTGCTACTATTGGTAGAGACTTGGAAAAATATGAAATTTTAGTAAGATAAATCAACTCGTTTTTTAATTAGACAGCTGCAAATAACTCAATTATGGATAAAAAAAAGAAATCTTTCCTAATTTGGCTATAGGTGTGAAATGGATATTATTTTACAGCATTTTAAATTATCTCTCCTATGATGCATTATTCGCTATAGAAAATATTATTTCAAAATCTAGTTTAAATTTCAATCAATTTCATTTTCTCTGAAAATACATATTTTAAATTCTTTAAGTGATTGTGTTGTAGTGAAGAATGAGGCAAAATATAAATGTGGAATGATACTCATATTAATATTTTTCTGAAAACATGAGGCTTCAAATATTAACTCCAAAGTTACTTTTAATATATGTGAAGCGCTGTGCTGACTATATAGCCTCAATGAATAACAGGGAGTTATTCATAGTTGGATATTTCTGACTAATTTCGCTTGGCAGCTATTGACGATATCGGTCTTATAATGTATTAATTATTAGATTTATACTTAGAGGATGGAGGAAAATTAAATTCTAATACATCTACTCTTTTGTAAGAAAAAAGAAAATGGAGTAACGTAAAATGCAAGAAGTACATAAACTACGATCCTCGCTTAGTAAAGATGTTAAAAAGTACTTAATGTACGAGACGTACTACTGAAAGAACTTTGTTTGTTCTTGTATTTAAAAAATATTAACAATAAGTAAGAATCAAAAATTTATTTATGTGTGTACCCTACTGCTGTAAAGTCTGGTAGCCTGGTTCAAATGTTCTGAGATTCAATATACCTTATCGAGATGTTTATATTGTGTATGCTGCGATGACTTACGATATTCCTTTTTTTTTTTTCTTTTTTTTTTTTAAGACCGGCCAAATACTTTGCAGTTTCTGTTCTAGCCTTTGTTTTTTGGGCGCTACTATTGGCTAATACACGATGCCCGTAGATGTCGAAGATGAAGATGACAAATGAAAGGTTCGGAACCTTGACCCCCCCCCCCCCGCCAAGGAACACCTTCAGCGTGGTAATTCTCTATGAGTCACTATCTGTCTTCTTTGACTGTGGCTACTGGGCCATGTCTGAGGCAGGATGGTTTTAAAAGATTTCCAAACCGATTATTGAAGATGTTTTAAATAAATGAAGAAATGTATAAAGAAAATTTGAGGAATATTACTGCACTTCAGGTGGTGATTCAAATTCCTTAAACTCGTTTTAATTCATTGCAACGGATCTCAATATTGAAGAAATACAAAAAAATTAATAAATTGGTGCGGAATTTTGAAAACTAAAAATCTATGTTATTTTTTTTTCGATAACACAATGAAGGATCCTCATATCAAATAAATTTGTAAAATTTAAACAAATCAATATGCGATTATGCAATTCCAAAGTCGTTATTTTTCTATACACTACGCCTCCGAAAACGTAAAAATGGATTAAGTCATTGCAAATTTATACAGAATTGCCCGATCATAAAATCGATATTACATATCTTCCCTTAAATCTTAGATCCAATCTAAATTGTCATTCATGAAATATAAGCGTGTCTAAAAAAATACATTTTACAAGTGGTTGATATAATTTGATAAAATTAGTATAGGGCTATCTATACCAACTTCCAAAATTTTTGAAAATTTTATGAATATTGTATTAATGGTATTGATAATTGATAGTTGATACTCCCATCACATGGGGTTGGATAACATATTACCAACTTTGTTCCTTAACAGAGGTACCCAGAAGGGAGCTTTATGGCGTTGCATGCGCGTGGCAAAGTGCGCCATCAAAACGTTTGAGGGGATTTGTTAATGATCTTTGATTTTTCTAATCCTACCTTAGGCTGCTCTGTTTTTAAGAAAAGTGAGCATTAAAATGTCTTGGGAGCAGGGTAGGCTAGGTTCTGGAGCCATCGACCTTGGGAAGAGAGGAAGAGAGAACCCTGTCCATTGACATGTAAAACGCAAAACGGCGGTAATAATTTTGAAATCATGTTTTTAACCTCCTGCATGAATACAATCAAACCTTTGGTTGTGAGAATACAAAATTATATGATTCATAAGCAATTATTGATTCACTTTTCGGTAATGAAACCTAAAATAATATTTTCAGTTTTGTTTCCTCGTTCTACTACCGTCAGTGAGATTAATATCTCTCTCATTTGCGGTCAGATGATCAATTTAAAAAAATGAAAATCTAGATGGCCTTGAAGTTTTTTTCTCAGCATAGCTTTCCTCTATTTCTTTAAATCATTTATTTGAGAAGATTGGGTTGCGGTCAGTGAATAAAGTAAATTGAAAAATTAAACTGATGTATGCCAATGTTTCGGTCCAAGATTCTGGCTTTCATCGAGGCAGTGATCTGAAGAAATGTTTAAGGAAGTGTGATGCATGAAGATCAAAACCAACAAATATAAATGTTAAACATTACAAAATTAATGTGAAAACCGTTAATAAAATGGACAAATATTTAATAAAACGAACAAATATGTAAAAAAAAAATTAATTATATCTAAAGAAAATGAAAAATAAAATCCTGCACCACTACAACCCGTGAGTTTTCTTGAGTTCAGTACTATATAAGAAAGTACTGTTTCTTGGTTAACGGTTGTGCAAGATTTGATACAGCCAGGTTTTCTCCTAAATTAATTAACTAATTAAGAGCACCGACTTTAGAGAGGCTGGGTGTGCCCCAGGAGTCTCCCCCGAACCTTTGGTCGACCCACGGCCGATGAAGAATAAATCATTACCTGCCATCAGCCGGATTCGAACCCGGGACCTTTAGCTATAGAAGTCTGTGCCCTATCCACTGAATTGACTCACTTCCATAATTAGCCCTAAAAATTCAATATAACAGAACTAAACGATTTTCCTTTACATTTACATTACGTGTTATACATTTAAAAATTACAAATCAATATTAGTTATATTTTTGTTTAAACTTTCATTTTGCATTTATTGATTAAATAATGATATTCCGTTGTGTAAGTCCTCTGTTTTTATTTAATGTTTTAATGAGTTTTTTTTTTTCTCCAACTCTTATATCCTATATTTAGTAATAAATTATACAACCAAATGATGTGTAGTCTACTGCTCGCGTCTGCGAGCAAGTGTTGAAAGTTTGTACAAATAGGAGCTTCGTTGCAAGGATCCTTGAAACAGAAGCGACGGAGGTCAGGACTAGCGGAAGTCGATCTCATCTCAACAGGAACAAACTTCAGTCATATTCTAATGTGAACGGAAGTGAAGGAACAGCGTTGCTCTCTGTTCCATCCATGGCCTCCTACTCACATTTCATACTCAATCAAGACGTCATCAATATGAACTCTTTTATACAAACATAAAAATGAGATTTATTGTAATAATTACTACAAAAAAGAATACTAGTTTCGTTTCGCTACTCCAATATAGCTGTGTGTTTCCACAATAACTCAGCACGCTATTTCCAGATTTCCAATAAATGTCAAATATTAGCGAGTATTGGCTATTCTGTTTACATCCTACAAAGCTACCTTGACATATACATGTTGTTTAAATCAAGTTAGGATAAATTTCCGCCTTCCTAAAACGAAAATATATAAAAATAATAAAATACGTAATACGTTCTGTTAAAAAATAAGTTGAAGCTCATTTGCTTCCAACAAAAAATAATAAAATTTAGTTAAAATGATTCTCTTCATTGATACGAAGGAAATCAGCAGGATAATACATATACAGGGTGTCCCGTAAGTAGAGGGAAATTTTTTAGGAGTAAAAAATTTCACTAAGAAAAGTTCAAATAAACAATGGGCCGATTCTCAGCAGTAAAGTAGGAAATCTAAGTTTCGTGTTTCTTAGGTAAGTCATGCTTCTTAATAAATAGGAAGCGATGACTGAAGAAATATTTAATTTAAGTAATTAACAATTATTTTACTGTAAAGTAGATAAAGCTTTCTTCAAATGAAAACAGAATTTGTCATTGTTAAAACCATTTAAAGAGGACTTCTGAGCGGCTAAACTTGGCTAAATTCTATTTTTTTTTTTAATCATAAATTATTGACAATTTTTTTTTATAATTATCTAACTGTACTACAGATACCCCACTTTTAGAAAAATATCTTCGTTTAAATAGCTTCAAGTCCATATTAATTAAATTGAGATTTATTAGTCGAAATCGTGAGATTCAACTCAAGTTTAAGTATATATACTTGACTACAATTAATTAACCAAATTCACTACAATTAATATATTAGTCCGTGGTACAGACCCCTTTTATCGAATTATTAACATCCGTCTGAAACTTCGCAAATAGTTTCATCTCATCGTAACCTACAACTATTTTATTTAAGAAAACTCTCGGAATTGGAGCGTTTTCAATCTAAGGGCTGCTAAAAACTTTGTCTATTTAATTAGGTACTAAAAACTCGTAAATACCCATTTGCCTTCTACTTGAATCGTAAGATAAAGTAGAAAGCAACATCGAAATCGATAAAAAAGGTGGCCTACAAAAATATTGTGCCGTTTGTCCTATATAACCTCATTATTTTGAAAATTTGGGGATGTAGGTGACGTCAAACGGCTCAATATTTTTGAAGGCCCATTTTTTTCTCGACTTTGTGATCAATTTACCTTAGGTTTCAAATAGAAAGCAAATGGGTATTTACGTATTTTTAGTACCTAATTAAATAGACAAAGTTTGTCCTTCTACAAATTGAAACCGCCCCAATTTCATGATTTTTCGTAAATAAAATAGTTGTAGATTAAGATGAGATGAAGCTATTTACGAAATTTGAGGCGGATGTTAATAATTCGATAAAAATGGGTCTGTACCACGGACTATAACTGTAGCAAAGCTTTTATTTCTTGTTTTTTCTTGATCTGAGATATATTATAATAAAAATGATTTCCTAAATATACTCTGGCAGCCAGAGGGCTTCGTGAGGGAGATCGGATGGACAGGGAGCAGTGGCTTTTGGGTTTGGGGATATGACTCTTTAAGTTGTATAAAACCCAAATATATAAAAAAAATATTCTTTTTATTTATAAATAAAAAAATAATTATTTGTTAAATAATTTTCATGCAAACTGTATTGTTCTCCCAGATCTCTTTCAAAGGAGTTGATCCGTATTGTTAAGGGACAAATATCATGTTTCTAGTCCTGAGATTTGCGTTTTTATAAAAATACTTGAAGACATCAGCAGGGTCTTTATCAACCTTTTAAAAAATTTCCTCAACTTGTGGGACACCCAGTACATACATAAACAAAATAAAACTTAAACTAGTCAAAACAACTTAAATACAGGTATGCTTGTACTACGAGAACTACTACCCAAGTCTTCTTTAGTACTGTTTAAGTCTTATCTTACCTTCTACTTTATAGATATTTCTAATTTTATTTATTATATTCTTTCTCCTTAGGAGTTGGGCTGGCTGTTGCTGGTGAAAGCAGCGCTGGCAGTAGTTCATCAGCTTATGCTTCTTCATCTGCGTCGTCCTACGGTGGAGGTAAAACCATGTTTTAGTTAAAAAACATATCTTAAGTTAAAAAACATATTTGTATTTATAAAAAACATTTGTGTTGTTTCTTATATTGTTTGCTGTAAAAACAGGCACGCGTTACGTTGTAAGCTAAGAAACTGCCTAGGGTTCCGAATAGACGAACATATAGGATTTTGGAAACTACCGAAGTCCATAAAATAATCGAACAACTCTAAAAAAAACATTTATTATTGATGCTCTCCACTAGTGGATTCAGGATTTAATTTTGGGAGGGGGCTTCACCCCGAAAGATTTTTTTTCATATACATATAACGATAATTAATTTGAAAAAAAAAATAAAGAAATTAATTACCTATATGGAATGGTATTTAAGTGGTTCTTGAAGTCTTATTAAATATAATTACACGAACAAGAATACTTTAAGAGATAGTTTTTAATCTTTTTTTCTGTAAAAAATGATTATATTTTACCATTTTGGGGGAGGCTTCAGCCCGAAAGCCCCCTCCCCCCGTAGATCGGCCTTTGATGCTCTCTAACAAGAGGAGGATAAGGGCATGAGGTCACCAATATCAATTAAATTTTTTTTGTGATAATAGATCGAAAAATATTATATCCATGTCCGAAGGTTCTTGCCAATGCGTCCTAGGAGTCGAGAAAAATATATTATATAAATATTCAACATAATAGTATTTAAATATTATATTACAAAAAAAGAATTCCCCTCTTGCATGTCCAAAAAGCAAGTTCTCTACGTGTTTCTTTATCTTGATTTTTTATTTCAGAATTATATGGATTTTTCCATCTGAATTTTTATAAATAAATAACTCATGCCATAATTTTAATCAGTTCCGCTGATGATGTAGTATGCATTTTTCTTTCCCATCTTCAATAACACATTAAAAAGTAATAATTATCTGACGAGATTCTTGGAATCTAAATGTTCAAACTTTAGGGGGAAACCCCAAGCATAAAATATCTATCCAAGACAGGATTTAACGATTCTTCAAAATTTACAAGGCAATGAATTCTCACATTTTTTTTAATTTTTATTTATTTATTTATATGATATTTACAACTGTATACAAAAAATATATCTAGTAAATTCACACATGTATATAATGACATGAAACACATGTTGAGAAACTACCCATTGGTAGCACTCTAATAATATGTCTATATTAGGAGATCACGTGGATCTTCTTTTCAGACACCTCGGAGGATTATCAGGAATTGAATAGGAAGCAAGGTTAGAAACAAGAGGGTTGGGATGGTTATGAAGTTTATTATGGAAGGACGGATATCTGGATTGGGCCAAATCTGATACATAACATTAAGGCCATTATGAATGATTTTATTTGTAACAAAGTAAGGAGCATTGAGGATTTTACGAAGAATTTTGGATTGTAAGGATTGGATACGAGAGGAATTTGAAGGTTTGGTGGAGCCCCATAGCTCATTCGCTTTTAAATTTCAATAATCGATACATAGTTACATTTGAAACTGTCTACATCGAACTTACCTATATCGATTTTTTCTTTAGGAACCTTGAATTTTATTTGAAAAGTATAAGGTACATATACTAAAAAAAAAATCTATGGAATCAAACAAAATGTGACATTAAAAATATAAATGCAGTTGTCATTAAAAAAAACCTTTGTTTACATTTACACTAGTTGGTAATAATTACGAAGGAAGAAAAAAAACAAACTTGTTTCACTCTTTTAAAAAGCATAGGAAGTATATGACCTTGTTCAAGAAGCAATGTCGGTACTGAAATAACTAAGATTCACTCTCCTGTCTCTTTCTCAATATAAAGTGAAGCGTTCATTTTAAATTCAGTTTATCTTTACGTTCATTGTTACGAACATGGCTCCTAAATGAAAATCATTAAGTGTGAGAAAAACGTTTAACTTAGTAAAACTCATAAAAAGCGAGAAGGAAAAAATATTTATTTACTACAAGTACCGTACCGACAATTTGCCATAATCGAAATCCGAAGCGTTATTTACATGCTTAAAGAGAAAATATAGAGAGAAATTTGGTTTGACAGTAGAGGAACCATTCCTCTATCAGATATTTTTTTGGAAAAACTGGGTATAGAAAGGACTTTACTAAGCATATAAGAAACCATTATTTTGGACGTACTGGGAATCCAATATCTCTATCCATATTGATTATAGGCATCGCTTTATTAAATTCTATACACATGAAGGGAAAGAAAAGGAAGAGTATAAAAATATGTAATATTGGGTATTTAGAATGATAGTTTCGTCTAACTGTACCTTTTTTGTGTCATTTTCTTAAATATCATGGAATAGACTAATAAGTGTGCTGTGTCATTTAGCAACAGATTCTCAGAAGAATTCTGTCTCTATAATATATGTATAATAATGTTCTAAAATTTTAGATGGTTATGAAAACAGTCTATATTATTGAAATAGATATTTGTTTAAAAAGGGGAATTTCGTCGTATTTATTTACACGACAATCTATAATAAAACCTATCATAGTATTTTTTATTTTAAGTTTCTAACATTATATAATGTTTATATTGTTTTTTTTATACTGTTTGCAGGAATAGGCAGTAACGCATTAATAAATTTAACTGTTATAACGAGTAGATTATAAGTAAAATAAAAACTTATTGGTTCGGCTTCATCCTGTATTTCTTGTTCACAATTCGCCATACTTATTTGTTAAACCATTCCGTAAGTTTAATCAAAATAAATTCGCATATTTACTGTTATGATATTACAGACGAGAAAATAAGTAAGGATTTAGCAGAAGATAAATAAAACTTCAATCATAGTTCAGACGAATGTTCAAGTTTTGAAAAATCCCGAGAGAAGTTCCGTCAGTGATGAGATCTTGTCGTCCTTGACACGACCAAAACACTCGTCAGTCCGGCAAATAAACCTAAACCTTGAACCTCAAACCCAAAGGCTGATAAAATAATACTAGGAATAGTAAATGATATATTATTTTTATATTAATATGAAATTTTTTTTTTTAAATATACGCAACTAAACCTCAATATATAAAACTAAAAGATGATTACAAATGATAATTTAAATATGAAAAGAAGAAAAAAAAAACACGCAAAGCACAACTATTTTCTCTTAATATTGATTTTAAAATAGATGAAAAATTTATTACCCTGTTCTCTTTGATAACCTTTGATACAATACAGTACTTTATTATTATAGTATTTCAGAAAAAATACAAATAAAATTCAATTACTTAATTTTCATCCATATGTAGATTTGTACCTACTCAAAAACTTTCAAACATTTTTAAAATATTTTTTTATGCTAAACTCTTACCTAGCTGAACTCATTAGAAACTATAATTTAATTTCATTAGACATAAATACTTCTTCAAGAACGTTTAAAATTAATCTCTAACTATGGCAGACTTAGGATTGTTTCAAAAACCTTTTTCGTATATATTCTTTCTATCATTTTTTAATCATAAAATTAGGAATGTACATATACTTGTAATTTTTTATATAGTAACGTATTTGTAGTATATATATAATTCGATTCATGTAAAAACATATTTAATAAATTTTTAAGTTGTACCTAAAAACATTTAGTAGCATATTGATATAAAATAAAATATTTTCAAAGTTGTAGGCCCTTTAAAAAAATAATTAGAAAATAGGTGGTTTAGATGTATCAACAGTGCTATAAAAATTGCTTATTCTTGACCTTATACAATATTTAATTTAGAATAAAAAAATTTACAAAAAAAAGTTTTTTGTTTAATTAATACTGATGATAATATTATGATGAGAAAACAAGGATGTAAAACATTATTGCAATGGGTCAGAAGATAACCTAAATCGATAAATTAAATTCGTATTTGGTGGGCATTTCAATAATTTATCACCGGCATGATAGATAGTAAATTGTTGATTAATTTTACGTTTTTTCAAACTCCTCTTCGTGAATTAACAAATGCGCTCGAGTAGTGCTGGCAACGTCGTTAGATTATATAATAAACTATTACAGAAAACGTTACTTTGTAACTATATCAGACTACTTCTAAATATTTTCTGACTTAGTAATAATTGCCTTTATGGATAAATGAACCAATAAAAAGAAGTACCAGTAATGTTATAAGTACAGATGTGAGCAAAGAACAAACAAACAATAAACAAAGAACAAAAGTGAATCAGGTATTAGAGTCGTTGTGCAGCATTACAACCAACTAACAATTCATGTCTTCCCAAATAACAGTTACCTGGAGTCCTTGTTCTGTGCGGCGACTATTCAGTTTAGAATATACCCCACCCTGTGTACTTAATCGGGAATCGGGATATGGTCTACCAGGATGTTAGTAGCCCCCCTGAGTTCGGGTCCATGAATGTTCTGTTTCGGAGAAAGAAATATAGGTCCTCTTGCGTCTGCTCATTCCGAGCAGCCAT
Source organism: Nezara viridula (assembly GCA_928085145.1). Classification (NCBI taxonomy): domain Eukaryota; kingdom Metazoa; phylum Arthropoda; class Insecta; order Hemiptera; family Pentatomidae; genus Nezara; species Nezara viridula. The sequence continues at coordinate 145,191,953 of OV725080.1, read as the reverse complement.
AATCCATGGATCTAGACCGATTTGTCACTGTCGTGGAACCCGAGTGAGTCTGTTGAAAGGACACTGTCAGATTGGTCCCAAAGAGATTGGTTATGGAGCTATGGGTGGCCTACCGCTGCACCATGGAGACCATGGTTCGTAGCAACGTGAGGTTGGGTGATCCACTCCGGGATCTGGGCAGCCGCAAGCAACATACATCTGTAAGGAGACCACATCTCGCGGCCAAAGATTTTCATGGTCTGTAGCGCCAACGGAGAAAAAATATATATATATATATATATATATATATATATATATATATATATATATATATATATATACACATTTATAATTTCTGTCGTAGGCTTATGTGAAGTTGATAAGTCGATAACGAGGTGATGTATTTGACGGATTCTTATCCGTCACTAGCTTCTCTCGCATAAAATAAAGCGGCAGACTTATAAGTTTTAAAAATGAACATAGACTCGAAAAAGAATACGGCAAAAAAATGATATACATATCTTTATTATGGTTACTAATTTCAGATCTCACAGGGGCTGCCCACAGTCTAGTAATATGTTTTTTGGCAATCTTTTATTTAAAGTAAAATATTATAATTACTTAAAAGTACATCTAACCTACTGGGGTCGTAACCAGGATTTTTCTGTTTACTTGGGTTTGAAAAAAACTCTTTGTTACTTTCAGTCCTGTCCCTGAATAATATATTTTATAAGACTACAAGTGCTATGCTGTAATTATTGAATCTTGATAAAGATAAGATTCCGCAGCCTTGGCCTTAAACTCTGAATCGCTATGGTAGAGGCCAGAACACATATTACAGTAGTTCACTTCTTATAATGGTTTTATAAATTATGCTTATGATAAAGGTATAAACTATGCCTTCTAGTTCTTGTTTAATATTATAACAATTGTCTGTTATAAACTGTTTCTTTATATTTTATTTCTCCTCGTCAACTTGCAAAGCCCAATTCTTTTAAAATCAAAGGGCCTTTGAACTAGTTTTTCATTTTATTCGTTTTCCAAATATAATACATATTTTTAGAATATTCGATATCATTCTCGCTTACGTATAAAAGTCAAGTGTTCTGCAACTTTTTCTATATTGTTCAAATCACACGTTTTTCTCATTAGTTGAAATAAATATTTAAAAATATTGAAAATAGCGAAGATGCCGAAAACACTTAGGACTATTAACAACTATGAACGCCATTGGCAAGGCGGAAAATGTACTAAAACTGTTGAACGAAGTGGGGAAAGCGGAAAATGTGGAAGGTGGTCAAGGCACTCCATTGCTATGCTAAATATAATTATTTCTTGCCCCAGAAGTTACCACTTCAAAATAAATATTTTAAAATGATATCTATAAGTAAAGGATAAAAAAATAGAAAACTGAATCGGTTATTTCAATAACGATAATCTAAACCAAAATTAGGTCAATTTTTCACCTTTTTTTTATTTTAAATACATGGGTAATGGAAACGGAGTAGCTTAGTGAATTAGACACTTTACTCATCCTCCCGAGCATAGTTTACCTTCGGTTGGTAAGATATCTATTCTGTTATATCAGCCATGGATTGATTAAGTTGGTACTCTTAAATGGGAGTAAAACTTATAAAAGCAGTTGAGTGGTTACTTCCTCAGATGTTACTTCCTCCCACAACCATTGGCCTTAAAACAGTTCTTCCTAACAGTTTACTGAACCCCGACGCCTTCAAAAGTTGTAATGATGTATGGTTTTTGTTTAACTTAAGGCAAACAACATCAAAGTAGCCCTTGAAATAATTTCGGATGTCCAAGCCTGCTATTGAGAATTATAAAACTCTAATATGGGAATTATCAAACTAATTATCTAATGGGAATTAATTATCAAACTAAACAATACTGGTATGTACACTTTAGCCAGTTACTTAGCAACATTGGAGACTGCCTTGGTCTTATTTATTTTAATTTCATTCACTCATTCAACTTATATACATCTATTACATAATTTATTTATGTTTTTATTTAATAGCTTACAAATGTCTCATTATCTAAAATAGTCTAATATTATAGTAGACAAGCTATAGAATATTATCTATAGAGCAATTGTCAAATGATTTACAAATTTAATAAAAATTGTAAGTACATAAGGCATTAAATTAGAATTAATAGAAATATATCTTGATAAACATAAATAAGTTTATAATTTGTATTTCATTCATTTAACTACAGTGATTTTTAAAATGGTATAAATTTGAATATAGTCTGGCAAGATTTATTTTTCAAAATAAAAATTTATAGAAATAATAATATATTTGTGTTTTGTTCATTTTTCGCTTCATATTTTTGGTGGTGGTGAAATGGGTATACATAAGGAGTTGGCTTAGTCCATGCCTTCGCAGGATCTGGAAGTTCCGGATCTGGTGGTGGAGGAACTCCAGGAGGCTATGGCTCAGGCGGATTTGGTGGCAGTGGAGGAGCTCCAGGAGGCTATGGTGGATTTGGTGGTCCTGGAGGATATGGAGGAGGGTACGGTCCTGGATATGGTGGATACGGTGGATATGGTGGAGGAGGAGGGTATGGGCCTGGATATGGTGGAGGCGGCTTTGGAGGTAGTCCCTTTGGCTTCCCAAGTCCCCCAGGTTTCCAAGACCTCAATTCCTTCCAAAAATTCCTTCAAGACTACCTCAATCAAATGCAAGAGTGGACCAAGCAGCAAGCACAAGCAGCATCAGCTAATGCCATCCCGTGAGTATTTTATCATTAGCCTAGTTTGTCAAGAAGTTTAGAAAGAGTATAGTCCTTTCTGAAGAATACTCGTTTACTGGAAAATTAAATGTAATTAGTTATTAGAATTGTGCATTTCTAAAACGTTGTAAATGCCAAAATTTGAACATATTACTTTTCATACCAAAACACGTTGTAAATGCCATATCTATCTACGGCAATACAACTTGTCTAGATAGTGATGAGTCTATCCAATTTTTTCTTTGCAAAATGTGTTTTTCCTTCTTCTTGTAAAATTTTACTTTTGGCAGTTACAACGTTTTGGAAATGCACAATTCATTAAGTGCCATTAGCAATTAATCGATCCCAATCACTTTTCATGAAACATAGAACTATAATAAAATTCATTCTGATTCAGTTAATACTTTGCCTAATAAAGATTTTTTTATTTGAAATACATAAACAAAAATAGCCCTATGGTGTACAGTAACAATAAAATATTTTAAACTTTACTAAGTATTTCAATTGAAATTTATGCATTCTTTGAATCATACATGGAAGTTTGAAATGACCTCTCACAGCGTATTTATAGGTATTCCTTCAATCTTATTCACTAACGGATCCAGGATTTAATTTTGGGGGGCTTCAGCCAGAAAATTTTAAATATGTTGCCTTAATAGCAACACACACACACACACACACACACACACACACACACACACACACACACACACACACACATATATATATATATATATATATATATATATATATAAAGTTTTCTGGCTGTAGCCCCCAAGATTAAATCCTGGATCCGTTAGTGAACAAGATTTATATATATGTTGTGACGTTCCCTTTGTCAACATAAATCAAACAACGAGTTTCCTTTTTCAATATATTATTTATTTTAACACATATAACATAAATCTCAGGTTGGGTTCGGACAACTGAACACTCATTCAACATTAAATAACTACAATGTACACTAATTTACTAATTACTAACTACACTTATTTATAATTTAAAATATTTTATAAAATAATTTGTCCCGGTCTAAACTTTTGGTTCTATCCCTCTGTCAACATAAATGGCATTGTTAGCACTCACCCAAATGTTTACGCCTGCCAGCAAAATAATCTCTTCTTACTTACGAATGTCCCGTTTTCTGTACCACTTAATTATTTTCTGCTATGTTGTTTTCTTCCAACATAAAATAATCTTCACTAGTGGTCTCTATCAACACTCGAACCGGCTAGGACTCCTTTTTCTATTTTCTCAACTTGCTGGCTGGCACCTTCTCACTTGGCAGCTCGTCACCTTCCCTCTTGACAGCTTGTCACATTCTCTCTTGGCGGCTCATAACCTCCTCTCTTGGCCGCTATTACCTTCTCTCCTGGCGGCCCGTCACATTCTGAGTTACATGAGGCTTGCTTCCCCCAATTCCTCCCCGTAGTTCGTGCCGTTATTTAAATGCCATGTAATGTTGACATTACAATATATACAAGGATTATTACTTTGGGAAAAAAGAAATAAATTAAATTTAAAATACGAAAAGGTGTTTAAATGATTCTTGAAGTTCTTTTAAATATAATTACATGAACAACAATACTTTTAGAGATAAGTTTTTAATATTTATTTTATAATACATGGTTATTTCTTAAAATTTTGAGGGGGGAGCTTCAGCTCGAAAGCCCCTCTCTCCTATAGATTTGCCTGTGATCTTATCCCAAATATACTATTTAAAGGTTTCTGTTAAATTAAATTCTTTTGTTCGCCATCTTTGACACCATTTTGACAAGGTACAGCTAGCCACTTTGGGAACCTTGATTTTTTGGCTAGTTGCAAGAAACACAACAAGGTATGAGCATGTGGAAGGGGAAAAGTTCACAGAGGAGCGATGGATGCAAATTGTGCACATGTGTGTCTGGTTTGCACTTGGTTTGTCAATTCTCCTCTGATTGTTTGGATAACACTGTGTTGTAAATTTTTAAACAAATATCCAAATTAATAAATGGCTTGATAAGTCATAGTGCTCCATAATCAATTAATTATGAATAAAAAATGAAAATAAAGAAGAATGTTTTAAAATTAAACATCGATTTGAAATTAGAAGGAGATAAATCACCTCTTTTTACTCATTGTTAGATAATACATAGTCCTCTAAAGAGAGTCAATAAATATTATTGATACCATTCATTGGAATTCCCATAACACAACTATAATTTATATAAATAAATTAATAAATACCTCTATCATGAATGATAATCAATGATGTATCAAAATACTAAAGTAAAGTAAGTTTTGCTGAAATCAAAAGGTAAAATTTTAGAAAAAATCTCCATAAAGCAGTTGCTTTGATCATTTATTTTTACTGTGTTGTGATTTCTTTTTAAGTTTTAAAATGTAATATTTTTCTTCAACAGTTTGTTTTTTTTCTTATATTTTTTTGTGTTTGTAAGAGATATACTATATTTTAGCTGATGTATATTCTTGGCTTTTGGACCGTCTGCATTTTTTATTGTTTATTGTGAACTATTTACTAAATGTAAAATTCTTTGTAATCAACTTTTTAAAATACTTTATGTGTGTCAAAATCTTTTTCTTTTTGCAAGACTAATAATCATTAATTAATCAAAAATATTTTCTTTGTTCCAATAATTTTCTGCTAATAATCTCTTTTTTAAAATGAATAAAATAATAAATAAAAAGTTTATTTACTTACTCTAAAATAGTTAATATATTCTCTAATAGAACCTGTTTTCTTCTCTGATAGTACATATGTTAACTAAAAACTGTGTTTCTGTTCTTTTCAATTTAAAAATATTTCTGACTCTTTGAATTACAAAGAGAAAATTTTCCTTCATACTCCTATTACTGTATCTGTGATTTCTTTTGTTCTTCATATCTACTTCTATATTTTCATTTTTTGTTTCTTTACTTTATTTGCTATTTAAAATTAAAATGCTTGAGCATGTTTCTTAGTCCATGTTTTCGGTGGCGGAACTCGCTGAATTCGAGAACATGAGCTAAATGTATGTTTTTAATATTTTAATCAGAGGTTGTCCAACCAGTGGCATAGGAGATAGAGTTGGTGGATTCCCCACGCCAGGTGGTGGAGTTGGAGCAGGAAGTGGCGATGGATCAGTTGGTGCCGTCGCAACTGGATCTATAGGACCCGGAGGAGGTTATGGATCAACTAAAGTTTTCCCATCTAGTGGAGGATCTGGTCTCGGTGATAGGTTTGGTGGTTCTGTTAGCGAGTCTTCAGGACCTTTCCCAGCTCCTGGCGGTGGCTCTGTAGGAATTTCATCTTTCTCAAGCTCCTCTTCATCAGACGTTGATGGTCAGAAAACTGCCCAGAAGTCTGCAACAGTTTCTGTAAATGATAATGGAAAAGTAACAACTTATACTTCTCATGATCCTTAAAAACAAACTTTCTGAATATTCTCTCTACAATTTACATAATCTCTATTGTGTATCTGAAATATGATTTTAGATTTCAATATGTATGATTTTCAGCTGTAGCGATAGCTTCTCATTTTAAACTGTTTGTTTTATTTATATATTCAGAGAAACGATGCAACATTTTAAAATAATCTCAAGTCCAAAAAAAGAACTGCGTTTTTTTTATTGTTATGTTAACTTAATCAAAATCCATCTTATTGTATAATAGTTAAAACTGGAAGATATCTCTTAATTTTGAATCTGTGATAAATTTGTTGTTAAGTAGCTGAGTTCTTTAGAATAAGAAAAATAATTTAATTTATAGATTGGTACCATGTTGCATTTAATGAAAATTGGAAATGCGTACTTAACTAATTATCTAAACTTTGTTTGTACATAAGAGCAAGTTAATTCACTTTATTAAAAATAAAATTAATTATTCTTAAACAATGTGTTTTCTTGAGTGAGGTGTTTTTCCAGATAAAAACAATAAGCTTAAGCTATTTTATATATTTTTTTTGTTGAACTGCAAAAAAAATTTAATGTTCTCAGTTTGAAAATTATTTTTCTTAAAATAATAATTGAACATTTATTTTCATAACTGATTATTTTGAGCAGTTTACAATACAATAGGTGAAAACGAAGATGAAAAAACTAAAGTGATGAACCAACTTGAATAACCTCCATACCTAGTAACCTAAAAACTTTGGTAGCCAGAGAGAAAAATATGAATATAACAATTAGCATTTTTAAATTGTCTCTAGTGTTAATGACAGAGCTCTGTGGTACCACCAATGCCAGAAAAAATTATGCCAGATATTCTCCTGTGACAAACGCCTTTAAAAGAGCTTTGGCAGCTCTGATGCCAGAACTCTATCATAAAAACTCCAGTGTGTATGATGAAGACTTATAAATTGATATGTTAGTTCAAATTCATTAAATATAATATTTATAATTTGCTATTATTTTTACACAGACAAGTAATTCTATTCATCAATTTTTAGAAACTATTATGAAAAAGAAAATATGAAAGGAACATAAATATAAGTCAAATCATCCCAACTAGTACACAATTGGTTTACAATAAGATCAGTGTTAGACTATAATGTTATAAATTATTAATCGTGGTGAAGTTGCTTTATTTTAATATTATTTTTAGAATTTTCAGTTTTATTAATGTTCAGTGGAATTATAAGCTCTTGAATAATAATTTTATTGAAACAAATGTTAAATATTTAATTTTAATGGCTATTCATTAAATGTATGTTTTAGTGATGTATTTCAAATTGTTACTGTAAAAAATAAAATGGGAGTATAGAGGGTGGGCACTGACTTCCAGAGCTCAAGGTCGCAGGTTCGAATCCAGTTGATGACTAGTAATTTTTTGATCAATCGTGGATCGATCCTGGGGCCGGCAGACTCCTCTCCTTGGGCAAACCCAGCCTCTATAAAGTGGGTACTCTTAATTAAATAATTAATTAAGAAGAAAATTCTGGCGGTTGAGTGTGATATTGGCCCGTCACCTCACTGCACAACCATTGGCCTTGTAACAGTACTTCCTCAAATTGTACTGAACCCAAGACCCTTCATGGGTTGTTAGTGAGTGGTCCGGGTTTTAAAAAATAAAATAGTCAATTATTTATAAATATTCAAAAAATTATCTCTAACTTAAAAAGAGTGTGAATGTGATCTGTGAACACTATTATAAATGTCCTTGAGACAGATTGTAATATTTTTCAATTAACAAGCTTAAAAAAAAAAAAAAACTTAATAAAAGTGAACTAAGATCAACTCACCTGTCCTTCGGCAAACCAAATTTTGACTCTGACATGGTACACAAATTTTCTCTTCACAATTGGGTTAAATTAGGTTATAACCATGATTTGGGCCGATACTCGTGTGGAATCTGTTTATTACAAAAATGAGTATCTCATATTAGATATCCACGAATAAGGTATTGTTCTTTAACAGATACCTACCTGCACTTCTTGTTGTTGTTGACTGATAGATCTATATAAATATTAGATTTTTTTCAATCCTCCAGGTTTAAAAAAGGGGGGGAATCAATAACATGACTCAAAGGCATGGCAACTACAAGTCATACTACAGTGTGAGGTTTTTGAATTTCTCTGCCAAAGAACACTTGCACTTCCCTCTTTCAGATATTCTAGATGCTGCCACGATTCACTAGACTTAAAACAGTGTGAGAAGAATATTCCTAACTCTTACAGGTAAGTACTAATTTAGTTTTACTTAAAAATAGTGATTTATCTTATTAAATAATTTAGCGACACCTCTAGGGCGTGTGATAGCTTAAAACAATAGAATATGAATGGCAAATGTTCATATTGTCATTTTTAAATAAATATTTTAATTATTTAACATTTCTTTTCTTGGATAAAAAAAAATGAGGAATTCTTAGTAATGGAATAATATATTTTACATGTATGTAGTTTATTTGATTATGCCTTATACCAATCCTTTAATTTTTTTATTCTCCAATTTTCCACCTCAGATGTCTACTTCTCTCATACAATGGATGGTTTAGTTCATAAGACATATTTCCTTGGTTAACTATCATGCTAATATTTTCTAGGAACTATACGATTCACAAACAAATAATGAACCTGCCTTTGCATATATGTATATACTAGCAAATTCAAGGAACATCTTTTAGGGTGAAGTCTCTTCAAAAATAGATAAATTATGTATTTTTCATTGGTGAAAAAACGATGAAGAGTAAAGTTGATTTGACAGGATTTATTGGAATTTATTTTAATTGTCCAATGTTGAAACCATTCTTTGAGGTTTGTGATGTGTGATTGGAGAGTTTGGGATGCAATTATTGGATCATCGTCATCCGTGGTGATGACAGTGTTGGGGTGGGTTGGGATGTCAGCTGTATAAACTGTGTAAAGGATAGGACCTAGGATACTATCTTGGGGAACACCTGCGGACTGGGAAAAGAGGGATGAATAAGCATTATTCTGATTTACTTTTAAGTATCTATCAGTTAAGTAGGAACGAATAATGAGGAAGTATGTAGGATCTAGGAATTTACGGAGTTTGTAAAGCAGTCCTGAGTGCCAGACTCAATCAAAAGCTGCCCTGCTCACTTGAAAAAAGAAATTTCTAAGTTAGCGATACGAGTTTTGGAGACATGGTATTGGCAAAGAGGTAGGGTGGAATAGTGTTGACAAAGGTGGGTTAAATAAACAGAGTTGGCTGTTCTAATAAAATTAAAGATAAATGTGGACATGTTCTTGAATTTAGTGCAAGTTCTATTGAATCCATAATTATAGGTGGTCATTCCTAAACTCAGTGATGTTGAGTTTAGGAATGAATTTTTACCAAATGCTAACACTCCTAGATAGTAACAAATATGAAAAATAAATAAGAAAATTCACATTTACAGAACTGTTGAATTTAAAAAAAAATTAATATTGATAGAAAATAAACTGAATATGAATATGGAAAGTAAATTGAGAAATAACAACATTAGGATTAGAATAATGATGTTACATACAACAGATCCATCAATCCTAAAAGCCATTAGAACTGCAAAGCTATTGGTGATTCAGTCGATGATTAAAGGAACTCGCTGAATCACATAAACAGAGTCCATCAATGAGCTTAGGAATGATGCATTTACATTGCCATTAATGAGCTCAGTGCTGAATTTAGCCATTATTCTATGATTGGAAAAATAAAAATGAAATGAAAAGAAAATACCTTTATTATTGTGGGACTAGTGTCCTTTAGAAAAAATAATATATACATAAAAATAGAACAATTAATGATTTAGTCACCAATAGTTAAAACATATGTATGTAGTAATATTATTCTCAAGAAATATATTTCTTTTTCATTTTTTTATAAATGTTTTTCTGATTTTATTTTTCACATTTTATAAAAAGTTAATTTGTGTTAATTGTGTTGTGGATGTTAATCCACTTAAATTTATCAAACATAAGTTTCTTAATCTCTCACTGTTTTGATTTTTCACTTGCACCAAAAAGATTAAATAAAAATCAATTAATTGAAACTACTGCGAACGGATGTTGACTGGATGTTGTTGATGAGGATTCCTCCAATAGCAAGGACCTTGGAAACATGGGTTCTTTTTTATCTCAGGCCAGTGAGGCTTGTACTCTGGTAATGTTGATATTTCAGGGCTTTTAAGGACTTGTTCCACATTCACCGTGCCTCTATAAACTGGAACCTCACCGCTTTCATTTTTCTTTAAAGAAACTACTTTGTTCACTTTTGCCATTATTGTTGCGTTCAGTTCTCTCAGAAGTTTCTCTTCATCAGGCACAGCTAAGCCTTCAATGACTGGAATTTCAGAATCCTTTTTGGCTTGCTCTATCATATCATCTACTTTTTGGACAGTACTTACTTTAGTGGGCACAAAGTAAAATTTGCAAAATTCTGTTGTATAGGGACATCCCTTTGAGTTGGAAACAGAAATAAATTGCTTATTTCTATCAGGTTTTGATGTTGGAACAAAGTTAATTTCGTAGAAAGCTTTGACTATTTTAGGACTTAAGCTGCTATCGAGCATTACAGGTTGCCCATTTGGACCAATTAAAGATGTAGGATCAGGCAATTCCAGCTTTGCCTCTATAGCAAACCCGACCACTGAAAAAAAAAATTGGTGTTAGTTTAATTTTATTTTTAATATTATTATTTGTAATTTAAGGCTCATTTAGTAGGCGATCAGACTGTTTGGACTGGATAAAATCGGAGCTCTGCCTACCTGATTTATAGGATCTGGTCTGATCATCTAAATGGTCCCTTAATTGGTATTAATTAATCAATAAGCATGTATATTATTTTTTTATATACTAAATTAAATTAAATTTCTATTTAACCAACTTTCTTGTGTAAATTAAAATATAACAAACTGAAATAAAATTTTACTGGTTATTTATAGCTTTTATAAAGACCTTAATAAGATGATCCTTCACCAAATTATTTAATAAATACTGTAATTTTGTAATCTCTTGTTTGAAGGAGATATTGTTTAGATAGTGTTAAATTGATTGATTAAAAATTGTTTCACTACAAATTGATTAATGTTAAACTAAATATTTCCGTTGAATTTATTAAACATTTTTGTATGTACTGTTCTAATTAATTTAGTCTATTTTTAAAGTTTGAATCTATAAATTTGCACTGTATCAATACCAAATTTATATATATATTTTATAAAACATGGAAGTACAAAAATCAGATGGATAGATCGAATCATCATAGATCGTGTAGAGCTCTATACAAATAACTGGAAAGAAATACCCCAAGATAGGCAGAGATGGAGAAGGCTACAAATGTGGCAAAAGATCTACGAGGTCTATAAAGCCAACAGAAAAAAATATATATATTTCTTATTACATATTCTATGTATAAAATGTGTTAGGGGCAGGATAGCCAAGCGGGCTAATGCGTGTGTGCACAGCACTGTCCATTGTCTGGTGACCTGATGACCAAAGTTATAAACGATAAAATAATTGTGAGTTCACGTCCCGGTGCCAAATGAGTCTTTTAAGTTGGTATTAATCCCCGCCCTCATCTTCTGGGTATTAAATTCCACCTTTTATCATAATTGGTTATATTATATGTATAATGGAATTCAATTAATACACTAATCCCCAACTTTTGAACAAATCGGAATAGTCATTTTAGAAATACATGTAACTGTGTCAAGGGAACAATGAGTGACTAAGATTAAGCAAAATTAGTGGGTGAAATTTAATATAATTTATACAAGACTATCTAAGTCCTATAGCCTAATGCATAATTCCTGGAAATTTCATTAAAATTCTACAGTAGTAGGTGTTACATCAGAGAAATGGGTTTGACTGGAAAACGGTCATGTAAGTGAAAAATTTTCAAATGTGAGGAATATTATTTTTTTACCTTGTGCATTAATAACAAACCTTCAGCTTCATCAATGAAGAAGCTAAATCATACTTAAGTTAGGTTGTAAAATAAAATGTTTGAAAAATTTATAAATTTTACATCATAGGAAAGAAATCAAAACACACTAAAAAATTTAGGTTTCCAAACAATGTTTATGAGCCGATAAAGTGTACATCAACATTCAGGTCCTGAATATTTTATGTATAATTGTATTGATGATTATGTTTTGTTGGTCAGTTGATACAATATTTTTTTTGAAGACTGATTAAATAATTAATGAAAAAAATTTAATTATTGTGTTAATATCGTTTTTAGCTAACAAATTTAATTTATTTCATGGATTGTTTTTCTAAGAAAAAGGGTCCATTAATGTGTGCAATTCTTTAATGTTTAAAAGTTAAAATTAGATTTAGAAATATTATTTTTACTATTGTCATGCCAACATTGTCATTAGAATGAATTACTTATTTAAAAAATCAAATTACCAGCACATTTCATTCTTTGAATTGAGAAAAAAGTCATATCTGACCTAGCTTCCCTCAACACTAGATAAGATCATAAATTGGGGGTTTTCTTGTTTTCTAGCACTCTTCCTAAGGACCTCTGATGACAAGATAATTTCAGAGGAAACATTCAGGCTGCTGACCCATGAAGGCCAAAGTATTTCAAACTGGCAAAATACCAGCCAGGAACTTCATACTCACATTGCACAAAAACAATCATAAGAATAAAAATTATCATAATTACAAATCTTAAGTTAAAAACTAGCTAAAACTTTATTATATTATGTGTTACAACTTAGCCTGATTAGGTTTTAGTTTAACATAACAATATATCTGTTGTGAGCTTGCTGAGAACAACAAGAAGTGGTCGTGCATACAAACATAATTTATTTTCTTTATATAATAGTTTTATTGAAAGTTGAAAACAATATATTTTTTTCACCGTCACACCCAACGCCAGTAGAAGAAGGAATGATTATGATGATGATGAAACAATATTTTTTTATTATTATGTAATGAATTTTCTATTGATAATAATTATAAAAAAACATTGTGAAAATCTAAATTTAGAAAGAAAACAGAAATACTGATAGTTTTGTTTAGAGCATTTTACTTTACTTTACCTAGAAAGAAAAATGTTTTTTATTATTCATTTTCCATTTTATACAAATATTTTAAGTTTCAAATATTACTTAATAAATTAAAATTGTTAAATAAACTAAAATTGTTATTTCAATATTTCTTGCTATCTGTTGGGACTAATCATAAATATTTTAAACAAACTTGTAGGTTTAATCCTCTGAAAGATTAGTTATTATTCATTTTGCACTATATATAGTTTTTGGTGTTTTGGTTTGGTTTTTTATGTTTTATTCATTTTTTTTTTTATTTGGTCATATTCCTCTTCTATATCAAGTGTTCCTCGAAAAAAAAAATGTGTATTGACAAATATACCTTTGAAAATATAATAGTAATAATTTTATGTGAAGTGAACCATATTTTTGTGAGGTTTCAATTGGAGAAAACATTCAAACCAAGGGACAAAAACACAACACTAAAATACAAAACTACAATTTTATAATATAACTTTCATTTTCACCGTTTTAAAGAAGAGAATAGCAATACATTTTGTGGTGACAGTAGGCATGGGCCATTCATTCCCTTGGGAGGGGAGACACCCTTGAAACATACATCATAGTGAGCATCTTTTTATTTCAACCTGAAACGTAATCGGACAACCTGTTATCTTTATGATCGCATTAATAGTATAATAATGGCTGAAAATCAGATTTTATCAAACATGCGCGACCCGCGAACCGCGAAGGTCGAGGTAATGAAGCTAGTTCGTAGTAAGACGTAAACAAAATATATGAACCAGGTTACAAAATATTTTTTGGTGCATTAAATGTGATTAGATTGAATTACGAACCACTGAACTTAGATATACTTTATATACTTTAATAACGTTATTTTTTCGAAAAGCTTAAATTTCTAAAAAAAATAGAAGAAAAAACATCTTCAGATTATTTTAAGTTAAAACGTCAAGAACTATTAAAAATTCAAATATACGTTTTAACTACATACAATTAACCTTCTGTAACTGATCTTGACAATTGTAATAGCTTCAAATATCGGTGAACATAATATAAAACAGACAAGGCAAGTTTTTAAAATCAGCGCTGATCCCATCGATGGTTTCTGTCAATCGATGCCACTGTAAAGCGTTTGACAGCAATTTTTCCGAATTTAGAACGACCTGATGGATTTCAGCGGAAAGTTAACAATCAAGGAAGTTTAAAAAACTTATTCAAATTTAAAAAATATATAAGTAAATACCTACCTACTGAATTGCTGAGTTTCAAAACAATTTGAAATAAAGATAGATAGAAATTAAACTGATTTTTTTCTGTTGGCATTACAGATTATGTAGATCTTTTGCCGCCTTAACAAGCCTGCTCCATCTCTGCCTGTCTTGGGCTATTTCATTCCATTTATCTGCATGCAGCTCTATTGCATCTTTGTAGGTCTTCTGCCTTCTATTGATTCATTCATTGTTACGTAGAGGCTTCCAGAGGGATTGCTACGAGCTACATGCCCCACCCATCTTAACCCTCGTGCCTTCATATCATGAGATATTGATTGACCAGTTTCTGTAAGCAGCTCTTTATAGGTATTCCTACTCAATGTATTAGTACTCTGATCCCAGATCGCTCCGGTTATCGTTTTGTATAATTATATATAGTTTTGTTATTATTTATTGAAATTTACTACTTTAGTAATGAAATACATTCAGTAAATGTTAAAAATCAGGAATAATGACATGAACAGACTTGTGGAGATACTGCCAAATGGTAGCACTCCATATACATACATAAATTACATTGAGCTTTTATAATGAAGACACATCTTGCAGATCCAACTAGGTCAAAAACCGATGGAACTGCAGAGCCATCGGTAATTCAATTGATGAATAAAGGAAAGAGCATAATTCCATCGATGGTATTGGTTTATTCCGATGATAATTGTAAATCCGCCGAAACGTTGAAATCCAGCATTGAGTTCAGTGCTGACTATAGGAAGTTGTCCATATTAATTTAGCATGTAATAATTATCAATTAAAAATTGTTTTAGTGACAAAAATGATATCAAGACATGTTACTTTCATGTTTTTACTAAGCTTTAATTCATATTTTAATAGTTCAATTTGCCAATAGTTTATTATTACGCCTTCTTTATGAGATGCATAAAAATAAAAAAAAAATATCTATATATATTTATATATAGATAGATAGATAGATAGATAGATGATTAAATAAATATTTGGGTCAGCTTATCGTATGAAATAGAAATTATGAGGCTTAAAGAAATCAGACCATGTAATACAAGTTCACTTAGAAATTCTAAAAAGGGAAAATAGAAGCCAGTAAAAAACAAAACTATTAATATTTCTTCAACTAGCGACAAAGAATAAATACCATTGAAAAAAGTACAGGATATATAGGTCTAATGCAACGCAGTTCTTTTCTAACCTTTCGGGTTGTAGTTGCAACATCAATACCAACCATCTAATAGACTTAAATATATATTTTAGATGAAACATTAACAGATATTAAAGATTATTAGAGTTCTAATTCGATTCTAGAAATAGTTATTATTAAAATTGAACTTTGTGAAACCTATTCCACTCCTAGATTATATTCAAACGCTTTCTGTTCGACGCATTAGTTTCTGGAAATTAACCATTATGATTGAACTTTTCCGTTTTTAAATCAGTCATGGATTAAACAGTGAAGTCTGGAACAGATTATAGAGTAGCAGCTCCCAAGTGTTAACGTGTTCCTGTATCAGGTGATTTTTGCGAATTCATTATCTGTTTACACATTCAGCTATGTATTAATGATATCCGGTACTAATTAGAATGGGAAGGGAAATTCCATTTAAAATTAATTCCATATTTCAGAAAACTAGTTTATATTGAAAAATAAAACTATAGCGAAAAAAAAACTATAATTATAATAAGAGAAGGAGTTGATCGGGGGGAGGTGCGGTCAAATAAATACTAAATTATAGAAATAGTATTATTTAATTATTATGCCGACGTTTCGACCCACCTTGCAGGTCTTCATCAGGGCGTGGGATGTGGCACTGCGGGAGGCAGTTGAAATACTGTGAGGCACAGTGAAACACAGTTTATAATTTAGTATTTATTTGACCGCACCCCCTCCCCCCCGATCACCTCCTCTTATTATATCACAGTCAACCATCTCTACATCCAGTGTTTCAACTGCCTCCCGCAGTGCTACATCCCACGCAATGATGAAGACCTGCAAGGTGGGTCGAAACGTCGGCATAATAATTAAATAATAATATTTCTATAATTTAGTATTTATTTGATCGCACCCCCCGATCAACTCCTTCTCTTATTATATCACGGTCAACCATCACTACACCATTATAATAATAATAATAAAGACAAAAATCAGGCGCGCATCACACGACTTTCACTTACCATCCTCTTCTTAGCAGAATCAAGTATTTTCAGATAAATGAGAATTAAAAGTAAAATATTATAGACGCTATATTTATTTATATTTCATTGTGGGTATTTCTAATTATTTAAATATATTTACATATATAAATTTTAATTTTTATATCGCTGTAATCTATACAATTAAATATTACATAATACCAAGATAACATTTATGAAAACTACATATTTTTATGTACATAACATTGTTGGAATGTACATAACATATTATATTAAGCTTATATTACGTATGAAGCCTGTTGGAACAGGGGTGCCCAGAAGGGGTTTGACACAAAGTTTTTAAGGTGGGCATATTTTGACGGGGTTTTGAATATTTGAGGCGAGCAAATTTCAACGAGTTATCTTATTTTTCCTTCAGTTAATTATCAAATTCTGTCATATTCTATATTTAACTATTTATTATATCAAGGATTAACGTGAAACGGTTAATTATTTCAAATAAAAACAATTAAAGGTACTTTAGAGGAAGCTAGTATTGAAAATTAGCCACTTAAGCCCTGTTAGAGAATCTCAATAAGAATAAAACCTACATAATATTAAAAACTGCTTAATAATACAGTGAGTTTAAACAAAGTCATTGGAGCCGTTTTTGAGAAAATTGTGAAAATGTTTATAACCATTGATTCAAAGTGCCACTTCCGGTTTGCCGAATTTGACGAAAAGGTTGCTGAACATCCAAGGCTTATAAAAACCTCAAATATGCAATTTCACTTCAATACGACTTTTCGTTTTTAAGCTAGACTTTTGTAGGACTTGGTTATTTGGATTCAGGAGACCTCAAATCATGTATTTCCGTTGAAAACTCAGATTCTAAAATTTTCACGATCGCAATACTGTCCCTTACTACATATTTCATATATAAGTAAGTGTAAGTAAAAATTAATTAAAAAAATACATGGATAATAGAATTTTTTTATGTTAATACAAAGTATTATCGAATTTCGTTGGTGAATGCAACTATTATTTACGAACACTTTCTGATAGTATATTATTACGGCAAAAGCTATTTTCAAGTATCATGCTACATTAGAATGTAACCAGTTATTTCACCTCAATAGAACTATTTAAAGCGAAAGCTGGAGGATTTTTGGAAAGTGACTAGTTTTGAAATGTCCCTTCTTACAGCTTCTTAAATTATCATTAGGTACTCAAGATCTTATATAATATCTATCCATATCTGCCATTTTAATTTAAAACTAAAATTGGTCAATTACTAATTAATTAACATAAATATATTATGTGATTGTTATGATCCATTTCATTTTTTAGCTGATGATATGCGATAAACTATCTCTGATCTGCATTTATCTTTATTTCACTGGGTAGTTATTTACTAATAAAAATAAAATTGTCCATAACGATCTTAATGTTCCTAATGTTTTCGATTTGGTCCAATCCAGAAATCTATTCTTCCATAATAAACTTCGAAAACCATCCTAATCCACTCGTTTCTATGCTTCCTCTTTGATCTCTAATAACCCCACGAGACGTCTGAAAAGAAGATGGCCTGGTGATCTCCTGATTTGGAATCTTTATTAGAGGGCTACTAATGAGTAGTTTCTCTACAAGTCTTTTCATGCCATTGTGTTTCTCTGTATCATATTTACTCGATGTATATTTATTTTTACGCAGTTGCAGATTTCACGAATAAAAAAAACGCTATTTACTGGCATTTGAGAAACTTAAGGCTTTGACTATATATTTTTTACTTTCATATATATATATATATATATATATATATATATTATATATATATATATATATATATATATATATATATATATATATATATATATATATACAGGGAGAATACAAAGCTGCATTGGCTAGCATAGAAGAAAAAAAAAGAAAATGAGATATTCATCTTCAACATGAGATCTAATGGGGCATTTTCGTTTTAGGAGTGACCTTGGATATTTTCTAAGATCATCAAAATCTAATTTACTTTCAACACAAACCTTGAAATCGTCTTTTGAAAATAATTTTTATATTGCTGCAGTTATTAGCGGATCCAAGGTTTAATTTTTGGGAGGAGGAACTTCAGCCCGAAAGCTTTTTTTGTTTAAATTTTGTTTAATAATATACTATAGCTATAAATGGTGAATAGTGCGATGTGTTCATGTATATACTAACTACCACAGGCGGATCTACGGGGGGCTTTCGGGCTGAAGCTCCCCCCTCCCCCCTCTTCACCCCCAAAATGGTAAAATATAACCATATTTTACAGAAAAAAATATTAAAACTATCTCTTAAAGTATTCTTGTTCGTGTAATTACATTTAATACGACTTAAAGAACCACTTAAGTACAATTTCATATAGGTAATTTCTTTCTTTCTGTGTTTTCAAATTAATTATCGTTTGACGATTAATTAAACGATAATTAATTTGAAAACACAGAAAGAAAGAAATTACCTATATATATATATATATATATATATATATATATATATATATATATATATATATATATATATATATATATATATATGTATTGATAATGAAACGGAATAAATGTCATGAGCCGGGATTAGAACCTGGGACCTTTAGCATTGGAAACTCAGTACACTACCACTAAGCTACCCCACTCCCTCTCCATAATTGTAAAATTTTTAGTAAATGTTAATAAGAAGGAGAAATACGTGTAATTTGGGTCATTTTCTTTTGCAATGCTCCATAACTTCTAAATAACAATGATTTTTAAAAGTTCAAAATAGAATTTAATTTGTCATTTTTTGAAGATACTATGTTAACTAAGGATTTATTCTCACTAGAGACATATTTTTAAATTATATTAATGTACCTTGGGCCGGCCCAAAGTTAAAAAACAGTGGACCAAGGTACAATGATATGACTTTATTTTTATTTAATTTTTTAGCAAAGTCGAATAATTAAAATAAAATATTTTGCTTTGAACTGGCCTCAAAAGAAGCTAGAGAGATTACTATACATCAATCGACTAATAATTTTGAGTATGTTTATGTACTTTGATTATTAAAAATTATTATATCAAGTAAAGAAAAATTACTTTTCCAACTCTAAAACCATCTTATCATTATTATATATATATAAAAAAGGAGTGAATCAGAATCCCCCAAATCACCTACAAAGTGTTCTGGCAGAGCAGCCTACACAATTTTTCAACAAATTCTGAATTTCCCACGGTAGAGTTTATTATTCTTAGGGTGGCCCAAGATATATTGTGGCCAATATAATGAAAGAATATTTTTATTCTTGAACTAAAGTCCTCTAACAATAACAATATTCTGACATGGTTTGGAGCGACAAGTTTAATCCTCCTCCCTTTAATAATCCAGCAATCGTGCATGTCGTATGTCTCATCTAGAGATAGTAAAAGGTTTTTCTTTCTTTTTTTTTCTTTTTGTAATGGATGTGACTGAGATACAAAATTGAAATTTTCTACCTCGGTGGCTCTCGAGATCACTTTTGAACATCGAACTGCTATATTTCTCCGCATTTTGACCATTAATAAATAATTCTTCGACAAAAAATATATTATACACTTATTAAGTTTATTAAAATTTTAGATCAAAGTAGGCTCGGTAAATTCCATAAATTTTGATTTAGAGCTTTTCAAAATTTTGAAAAGTTTCCAAATTTTAAGCAATAATAATGCCCATATTTTATCATACGCAATTGTCTTCATATTTTCAGCGACCTGTTTGATAAGAGTCAGTGAAATACATATTTATTCCATTGCAAGCGAACGTAGAATTAGAAAAATCGCATATCATACAGTTACACTTGCAGCGATTTGTCCCATATTTTCCTCTTGTCCCTTAGTCGGAAACTTTTCATTCCAAAAATTCAGATCTCCGTCGAAATGTGACCTCTTCAAAAATTCAAAAACGCATTAAAATATGCCCGCATTAAAAAGTCCCATATTGCGCCGTGAAACCAGTGGTAATCTTCATTTTTATTTTCAATGTTGCATTTTAATTTTTTTATCTCGTTACACATTATTCTAATTCAGAAGATCTGATAAGATTTCGATGTATTAATGTTATAAATTAAACAGCATTAATGATTTTGCACATTTTTAAGTATTAATTGCACATAACATATTTTGAATTTTTCACTGCACGTTTTTTGGAATTTTACTGCACGAGAATCTGGTCTGTAATTATAAGTATGAGAGGCTTGGGCTATCATTAAATACATTGAGCAGTACTTCAGTAAGTCACAACCTCCTAAAAATATTTACTCTAAAAAATGTTGATAATTAGGGACGGTTTGGAAGCAGTGGGTTGTAGCGCCGCTCAGATTTATTCAATATGATTTTGATTTTAGGTTTTTTTTTTCTATTCTTCCCTACCTTGCCTTTTAGGCTATACGGGATTTTCCAGGCCGGAGGGTGAGGGCAGAGAATTTAAAATACCCTCTAGCACCGAGACGCCAACTCGTACTTCTGTTTTAATCTCAAAACTTGGTTATCAGGTTGCCAGGCAACTCGCGGTGCCGTGCACACACATTAGCCCATTCGGCCACCCCGCCCCCCATGATTTTAAGTTGTAAATAGTCTATAATATTTTTATATATTATATAATATAATATAATAATTTTATTGTAATATCAGGAAATTGATTTCGTAAACGACGCTGCTAAATTAGGAGATATTCGTTAACTAATCATTGAAAATAAAATTCGACATAGCCGGAAATAAATACTTGAAAGATCTCATACAGATCCTAAGAAAAAATTCATAATATCAAAATCAGAGGAAGTGAGAGCACCCTTGCGTGAAGCAGAAGAATGGAAAGATGAAACATACTCTAGGTCGTCATCGTCTCTCAAACAACCTGTCCAAGGCTAGCAATCTTTTTTTTTGTTTTGTCTTTAATAAATTGAGCACACTCATAATATTTACCTAATTACAAAAAATATATATTACAAATTAAAAAAATTTACAAAAAATAACAAAAATATAAATATAAATAAATATTAAAAATTATTTAATTATTTACGGACAATGAGCGGTAACGTCCATCTAATCGTCGAAGTCAAATGATCCTAAATGCAAGGTACTAATACAAGTAGACGTATATGAAGCCTTTGATGTTCGAAAGGGTTTGAGGCAGGGAGACGGACTCTTGCCAATGCTGTTCAACTTAGCCCTTGAGAAAGTAATAAGAACATCACACGTAGATGGAGGGGTGCACGTTGGAATGAAACACTAAATCTTAGCATATGCTGATGTCCTCGGGAGCAATCAAGAGGATATTGAGAGACTCGCTCGGACTCTATTAAAAGAAGCAGAGCAAATCGGACTACAGGTCAATGTAGATAAAACAAAATATATGATAATTAGTCGAAAAATCCTGATAATGTGATCTGCGTGGACTTTAAGTCGTTCCCGAAAGTAGATAGATTCAAATACCTCGGCTCCACAATAACCTCAATAAATTATCAATTAACAGAGATAGACCAGCGAATAACAAGTACAAACAAAGCTTTCTTCTCCCTTTCAAGGGTACTGAAATCCAGAAAAATCTTCAGAAATCTAAAACTAAGGGTGTACAACGCCGTGATAAACCCAGCTCTGCTGTATCGCTGTGAAACTTGGGCTCTGAACGGTACACTAGAAGCCAGAATTGGCACACTAGAACGATAACAGTGCCTATCTGGGATCAGAACCTTGACTCATGTAGGAGAAGGAAGAATAAAGAACTGCTAAAAGAAACTTGTCAGTCAATATCTCATGATATGAAGGCAAGGAAATTAAGATGGGCAGGGCATCTAGCTCGTAGTTATCCATCAGGACGCCTCTACACGACAATGAATGAACAACCGAGAAAAAATAAATCTCCGTGAAAATAGAAAAATCAATCTACCTAATACAGAAATATCAAGAATTGATGGATTTACAATAAAAGGATAATCTGATATTTTAGTTGATAATTTTACCTTTGATACGATGAAATAAAATATATTCTTTAATTGTGATTGAATATGAAATTACTGAAAAAATGCTATTAGCTTTAAATAGAGTAAAAGAGAAATTGAGGATTTATATACTTTCTTAAATTCCAAAATTTTATAATCAATTTCTAAGAGAGAAAATGAAGGGATTCACTTTTTAGTTTCAAAAACAAAAATATTCTACCTCATATATACTATCAGATTCTTGAATTCAACCAGTTTTAACAGGAGTATTACACGAATCAACACCTGGTGTCCTATAAGTAGAGGGAACTATCCAAAGTAGTGGAGTCATACCACACCTCAACAGCAAAAAAAAAAAAAAAATGTTATCCAAAGAATGATCCAATTTTTTGGAAATTTAAGGTTTGTGTTTTTTTTTTCTAAATGTCACGTTTTTTGTTGAATAGAAAGCTATTACTAAAAAAATATTTAATTTAAATAATTACTTCAGAACTATCCAAACCCTCTCGTTTCTAACCTTGCTTCCTCTTCGATCCCTCACAACCTCCGAGGCGTTTGAAAAGAAGATGGCCTCGAGATCTCCTTTTGTAAATACATTTTTAGAGTGCTACCAGTGGGTAGTTTCTCAACCAGTGATTTCATGCTATTATTCCTTTGTTCACATTTACTGAATGTATTTTTACTTGTAATACAGTTGTAAATATCATCAATAAAAAAAACAAATAAAAATTTAAATAATTAATAATCGCTTCATAGTAAGCTTGACAAAATTTACTTTAAATGAAAGTTGATTTTGTCATTATTAAAACCATACGAAGAGAATTTCCGAGCGGACAAAGTAAAATAAGTTCTAAATGGGCTAAATAGAGGTAAAACTATTTTATTAAAATAGTTTTACCTCTATTTAGCCTATTTATGACCGCAACCCTGGACCATCTCCTTCCTTTATAATGCAACGGTCAACTATTAAATATTCAATATTAAAATAAGTTCTGTTTTTATAAAAATCATGAAATATTCGCGCTTTTTTATTTATTTGTTTAAATCATCCGATACGAAAGATGCCCTACTTTTAGAAAAACTTCCTTGCTTAATAAGCTTTATGTCCATATTAATTAAATTAAGATTTATGATTATTAGTGTTGCCCAAAATCGGTTGTGTTGCACTTTGCAAGACCAAGACCAAGGCCGCCTAATTGTTGCAAGACCAAGACTTATGACCAACAGGTAATGAAACTGTGTTTTTCTCCAAGACGTCTATTATAGGAATTTATGCGCATGTATAAGTGACCAACTAAATGTTCCTGATCTTAAAATTTCGTTTTAATGAAAATAATTTAAGCAATTAGCATGTTTCATTATTTTAAATATAAATTTTAGGAATAGAAACATTCATTTCGTCTCCTATAAATACGAAATAATTCCTGCAATATAGATCTTAGTAAAACACATTTTTAATTATTACTTTAGATGATGAATAATCAAAAAATCATTATTTTAAACTTTTTTTTTAATAAATAAAAAGTGTTTTTTTTCCCGTGACCTGCGATATATTATAACAAACATAACTGCATAAATATACATTTTATTTACAAAACAAAATGTTTAAAAATAATGACTTTTCTGATATTTATCATCGAAAGTGATAATGAAAATGTGTTTTACCCACATCTCTATTATAGAAATTGATCCGTATTTATAAGTGAACAACTAAATTCTAAACTAAACAACCCGATTCTAATATTTTTATTTAAAATAAATAAATAAACCTACTGATGAAAAGGAAGTCATAATACAAAATAGTGAAATTACTTTATTCCCTTATTTTTTAATAATCAATACTGGAAATAAGACAGGAAATAAATATATACACATATCTCTCTTTATTAAGAAGATTTGTTTAAATAAATCCATACATTTTAAAAAAATTACAATAATCTTTCAATTGAAAAATTTAAGACTAATAACAGGCAACCATTGAATTGTTATCGTACCCAATCCTTACAATCCAAAATCCTTCGTAAAATCCTTAATTCTCCATGTTTTACCACAAATAAAACCATTCATTAAGGAGAAACACTTTATTTTCATAAAATATAAAATATAAAGGATTGCTGCCCAATTACATTGGGTTGCTATACACACAGCATACTCTTCTATCCTTAAGACAATATATGAACTTATATATAAATATACAGAAGTA
This sequence comes from Nezara viridula, assembly GCA_928085145.1. Classification (NCBI taxonomy): domain Eukaryota; kingdom Metazoa; phylum Arthropoda; class Insecta; order Hemiptera; family Pentatomidae; genus Nezara; species Nezara viridula. Next base: position 145,167,225 of record OV725080.1, on the reverse strand, counting down.
TTAGTTAATATTAGTAAAACAGAAATATATATATATACATTTTTATTATTTTATTTATCTTTATAATTTTTTTTTTTTTTTCCTTTTGCCTTCTTCTCATTGTTCATGCTTTTTTTTTTTTTTTTTATTTAACATTAAGTTTCCCTTTCTCTCACTTCTCTCTCTTTATCGCTATGTTCCAATGTTCCAAATGTCGCTTATTTGGCAAGATATCTATCCTTTCATGACAAACTCCAGTCCCATCCAAATCCACTTGTTTCCAATCTTGCATCTTTCTTGAAACCTGATAATTCTCATAGACGTCTGAAAATAAGATCGTCTCCTGATCATACTTAGAACTATTTAGGGAGCGCTATCATTGGGTAATGTCTCCACAACTCTGTTCATATCATTACTCTTGATTTTCTCATATTTACTAGTTGTATTTATTTAGTATACTTGTAAATTTCAGTAAATAAATAAATAAAATATATAACAGACATCCCATGGCTAGTAAATAATAAACCTCTGGATTCTGATTTCCAATAACAAACACATGTATAATCTTTATCCCCGTTTTCTAAATAAACTTCAAGGACATAACAACAGACTAATAAAGATATGATTACGCCTGACATACCCTTTCTAGTGTTGTCCAAATGCGAGACCGAGACGAGTCATGGTCTTGGTCTTGCACAAGTCTCGTAACAGTCTTGCAGTTATTTATTAGCTTATTACTATAGAGATATTACTGTTATTTTTTAGATAGGAGAAACCTAACTAAGCCCGAATGAAAAATTGGAGGAGTTAAATGCAAAAGTATATGAGTTATACCAATTATTAACATATAGTAACTAAGATTGTCAAGTATTAGTAACTATTTTGCCTTAATTTTTATTAAAACAATCGATTTTTTTTTTATCAGTTCTGGTCTTGGTCTTGCAACAATTAGGCGGCCTTGGTCGATTTTGGGCAACACTAATCCATTCGAAGGCGAGTAAAAAGGTGCTGGATGAGAGATCTCTTCTAAATTAATGTACTGAATCGAAGTCGTAAAAAGGTGCTGCTGGATCTTTTAAAGAATTTTTTTTTAATCATTTAGCAAATAGCAGTTGAAAAATGTCACAAAAATAATTTTTATTACTATGTTATGGTATTTTTATTATTATTTCAGACTATGACCCATAAATTTGTAACTCTTTTATTATTCTTAGGGAACAATAGTCCCAGAATAAAATTATTTTTTTCATTTCATTCATTCAAAAAGAGGATTTATATAAAAAAATAAAGGATTTAGAAATTAACCAATGGCATTTTCAGAATTAAAGTTGCTCAAAGACTGTGTTTTATTGAGAACTAATAATAAACCCAAGCTAAACTTTGGAAGGAAAAATTGAAAGAATTATGGTTTGTTATTGAACTTTTGAAATTATACAAGAAAAAATAACTCTTTATAATTTGATATTTTACGTCTCCAGATACCTGGAATACAAAAATCTAATAAAGAATATGTTAGTTTAAGAAGAATATGTATGTTTTTTTCTCGAGAGCTCTTGGCCGATTTTTTTGCTGCAGTGTGGTCCTAGGAACTTGCTGTTATTCATTGTTTAATTTCAAAATGGTGATTAGAGTTTCCGTACTCCCTTATTTATTTATTAATATAGAGGGGAAATATCGTATTGGAATGATTACATTAACGAGTAAATAATAAATGTTTCAATAAAGATTATTTTTGGAGTTTTGTACTTTTCGTTCTGGATGTGAAAAGTGTCTACTCATCGAGGTGAAGGCTCATTACAGGTGTTTAACTCCACTAATTCAAGACTAGAGGCGGTTGCTAAAGAAACATGTTGCGGCATTTCCGATGTCTGCATCTCTTGTGCTCCGAGCACTGGAACAAGAGGGCATAAAACGGATACTCGTTTCAAGAGATGATTTGAATGTGAATCACTAAACTGTATGTTATTATAATTAAAATGAACCTGGTCTGCCATTCTAGAGCCGTTGTTTTCAGAAATGGCGGCTGATAAAAAAAACATTGGGCCAGAAACTTGAGGATCGAAACGGGGATTATGTTGCAAACAATGTGGAAAAAGTTTTATTTTTTAACTTGCATATATGGGTTCAACGTGTAAGAACAAAAATGCTAACACGGCAAAACTTTTTATAGCAACAAAAATAGATTTTTTTTTTTTTTTCATCTAAAACTTACGAACCGCGAACTAAGCGAAAAACCTAATTTATCTCTCAGCACACTATGCAAACAAAACATGAATTTGATTTCAATAACGCCAAAATCCTGCATAGTGAAAGTAATATGAATAAACGTAGAATAAAAGAAGCAATATACATAGCTAAAAATTTAAAAAACTCTGTAAATAATCATACAGATGTGGATAATATGAATACCTTTTACGCGAGTTCGATTGAAAAAATAAAAATATGAAATGAATTAGCTAATTGTACTTAAAATAAATCCGCATATAATATTAGGAAATATCATTGTATATGTTTAAAATAAATAGTCTTCCCCTACTCCTTTAAGAATAACCAGTCACGAAACTGAAATGAGGCTGATGAGTTGTCGATGACACATTATAAGGTAATTTTAACTTATTTGAATCATTTAATAATAAATAATTGAGTAATAATAATGTTATAAAATAATTAAAGGTGGACATGACAAAAATAATTTTTTTTTACATGAGTAGACGCATGCAATTCGCATAAGTTGAAAAGGACAGGTACATGATTGGTATTTTAGGTATATAAAAAGAATCTCTATATGTTGAAGTATGTAATATTTTAAATATGACTGTAAATTGTAAACAAATTTTAGACTTGAAAATGGCTCAACGTCGTAATCAGATGTGTAGTCATTAAGTTGGCAAAAATTTTTTGAAAATTGGTGTAAAATGGCTGAAAATAAATAAACTTGAAAAGAAAAACCTAATATTCAATAAATTAAAGGGTGTTAAATTATACGTCGAATGAATACCTAAACATAATAATTTGATTAAGAGGTATGATCGAAAACCACCGTCAATGTACCATGAATTTGACCAAATTCAGTATTTATTCAAGTATAACTTCTAGAAATCCTGTCATCCAAGACACCATAAAAATAAAATATTAAAAAGAATAAATATTTAACTAGAGGGAACTATCTTAAACACGAATTTTAACATGAGCATTAGAAACTCATTTTGTAATTAGTTGAAAAACATTATTTCATGTTATTATTAATATAAATTAAAATCAATCAAACAAAATTATGAATATTTATTTCAGAAGAAATTAGTCGGATATAATATAATAATATATTTGATTACATTGTCCAACGTTTTGACATACGTTGTAGATCTTCTTCAGGGCATTCAGTCAGGCATTGTAGAAGGTAGTAAGGCAACTCATCTACTTTACCATTACCTTACAATAACAGTCACCTTACTACTTTCCATTATGAATATTTAAATTTACTACGTAAAAATAAAATGTTTTAGCCATGAAAGTGCTACGATCTGCTTTATTGTGAACTGAAAGAAAGACTTTGTTCAGTAATTTATTTATTTTAATTTTACTCTTTCTTTGTACAGAGTCAATCAAACATAAAATGAAATATAATTTCTCATAACAGAAAAATCATTTATCCGACGGATATCAATGTAAATAGGTACAGTTTATGAATACTTATTAAACATAGGATTGTAATAATTTTTAATTCATTCAAAAATTGTGATTGTAAAAATCTAAGAATGAAATTTACAGAACTATAAAACATCAATGCACATTTTGATCGTTGTCATTTTTCAACCTAATTATTACTAATTTAGGTAAAACGGTGATATTTTCGTTTTTCCAATCAACTTTTCATAGATGACTTGTTCTAATCTTCCAAAAAAATTACCAATAAATGTTTAATTAGGTCTATATTCATAAGACGATGTTCATTTTATTCAAAGATTTATTAGAATTTAAAACTAAAGATAATTATTACTAAAAAGATTCAACATTTGCTATAGGAACATAAAAAATTCAAAAGAGTTGGGAAAATTTAAATATATATTTTTTAAAATAAATATATCATGATTTTTTAAAATTTTATTTTACAATTCAATTATAAATTTTATATTTGCTAACCGTCGTCAATGAAGTATTATATTTCTATACTTACAAACTTTTATATTTATATTGTTCATATGATACGTGTCTATTATTCACTCCATTTTCAGGGAAAAAAATCCTATAAATCATCTAAAGAATATACTTTTTACTTAATTTTATAAAAAAAAAAACTTAAATACAATCTAAACTCAAAAATCCATAAATATAGTAATATATGCCATAAAATGGTTTTGATTTTTTAAAAAAATTATGTATTCTTTTTATTATACGAGATATTTTCAGGTATAGTTAAAAAATTAATAAAAACTTGGAAATTTAAAATTATAACTTTTAATATATACATCTCTGGATTTTATGTCAAGATAAGGGGATATAAACAAGGCTTAAAACAGAACAATAACTTTTATTTTCAAAAAGGAATTTTTACTGTCGGTAGTTTTTTGTTCTTTTTGAACTATAAAGTTTCTCAATAGAACTATAAAGTCTCAAGCAACTTTGCAAGTAAAGATTTTATAGAACTTTTTGTATTTTTCTAAAGTTCTATTTCGCTAAAATGTCAATCAATAAAATATGAATTTTATCGATAGTTTCTCAAAAAAATGACACATTAGAATCATATGTATTTCATTTAAGACAAATTATAACTCTAATTTAAGGCCAATTAATATTTATTCTTCATTTAAATGGACATTTTTCAAGAACTTTAATAAATTAATAAAAACTTTTTTTCTTAAAATATTTCATAGAAACTGTTAAAATGGAACTTTAAAAAAAGTTCCAAAAACGTTTCGACCCCTGGTTATAAACATTATTATCAGAACATTTAGTCTAAAGTTATATATTATTCTTTTTAATTTTAAATTTAGTTGATTGTTTTTTTTTTTCATATATATTATCAGCACTAGCAGATTCAGGATTTAATTTTGGGGGAGGGACTTCAGCCCGAAAGATTTTTTTTCATATACATATAACGATAATTAATTAGAAAAAAAAAGAAAGAAGTAAACTACCTATATGAAATGGTGTTTAAGTGGTTCTTGAAGTCCTATTAAATGTAATTACACGAACAAGAATGCTTAAAGAGATAGTTTTTAATATTTTTTTCTGTAAAACGTGGTTATATTTTACCATTTGGGGGGAGGGGACTTCAGTCCAAAAGCCCCTCCCCCGTAGATCCGCCTGTGATTATCAGAAGAATATTAAAGTAGTATTTAATTTTTTTTTTTTTATTAGCATTCCTCCAAACCGGAAAGTAATTTTAGAACCAGATGAAAGTTAGCAGGGAGATACCAAACCAGTTTAAGCTATTAAAGTTTTTTTTCTTGTTTTTTTTTATCCAACTAATTAGTAAAGTATACTTAAAAGTAATATAGGAAAGGATAATTTAAACTGGATAAAACCAGTGATAATTTACCTTCTGATATGAGGAGAGGGACCAGAAGTAGAGACATCCTGGCGAAGAAGAAGACAGCTGAAAGGAGAGGAAACGATTCGGCAGAACTAGTTGGAACGGGGACTTCCGAGCCCTGCCGAATACTAACGAGGAGGGACCAGCTCGACCTCAGCTAACAACTTCGCCAACTGTGAAATCTCTCCACTTTATTTAATTTATTTAACCTTTCCATGGAACTACTTTTCATGACCCCGGTTTTCCCTAGAGTATACAAACACATCTTTCCCCAACTTCTGCAAAGTATAAATACAATCTTATCTTCTTATATATTATTCCTCAAATATATATCCCTTTTCCGGATCTTAGGAGAGATGGATTTTGACGAATGCGGTATCAATAGAAAGGGAATATTACGCTGAGTGGGCGAATCGTAATTTTGATTCCTAATTTTATACATGGACTTAAATAAAAATGAACGTAAAAGTGGAAGGTTTCAAACCTTGTGATTGTGACGTCTCAACGAATCGAGACGTTATAAATTAATTCATAATCTGGGAATAACTCGGAAAGGACGCAATTTTTGGCCCAATATGCACATGAGTATTTGAAAGCTTAGTAAATTCCCTACAAGACGTAAAAAAAAAAATCATCGAAATCGGACAATGTGGTGCAAAGATATAGTGTACTAAACTTTTAGTATTAATTCTACTTTAAAGGTTTTTTCTTCATTTCAGTTGTGGATTACTCAAAAACTTTAAATCTATTTTAGTAATAATTGTTTTCATCAAGTATATTTTATTTCTGTTTTGAATTTTTAAAATTTTTCAAGGGTATATATTAACAATAAAATTCATAATATCGAGGAAAAATCTTTTTTTTTACCTTTATATAAATATACTCCATGCTTGGACCATTTAAATGAATTAAAACATGGAATAAATATATAAGGGTTAAATAAAGCTTCTTCTTGGATATTATAAATTTTATTAGTAGATTTTCTTATTTAACAGAAAATGATATAAAAGTATTTCTTAATCTCTTAACTCTTCATTCGGTATTTTAAAATTTAAACAATGACTCTTTTCTTCCTGAGACAGTATACATTGTATCAATAAGTAATTATTCTAGCTAATTTCAAAACATTTGGTTTTGTAAAATTAATTATTAAATTCGTTATATTGCTATAAATATGGAATGTTATAAACTTCATTTTAAATAAAATATCTGTATATAAGCTATTGCATGTTTATCTTTTTAAAAATTTAATTGATTATTTTTATGACAAAAGAAACATTTCTTTATTTTTATTTTCATTTTCTGTAAATACAGACAGCTTGGTCAAAACGTACCTTCCAGAGAACTAAATTCAAAGTATTTATCCTTCATCAGATATTAAAGGCAATGTTTAGAAAGCTTTTGTAACCTTAAGAAAAAATATAATATTATAATTATAAATTTAATGAAACTAGAAAGGGTTAACCTATTGATGGGTATAGATTATTACATTTACAAACTGATAACTTACTAATTAAAAGTATTAAACCCTTGCATAGAAACATTACTGAATGGAACATACAAATAAAAGGTTTGTGCGAAGTATTCGCAGTTGTCAGCAAGTACTTACTTATACTCGGAATATCGATTCCAACACTTCAATAGGTCTGTGACATTCCAGATTTCTAATCTTGCCATTATAGGAAACTACTAGATGCTAGCGAAAACTCTTGCATTCATCATCGGATCTAACACTTAATTTTGGAGGCTTTAGGCCGAAAAACTTTGAATAAATCTGGTGTGTTCACTCACACGACTTTCGTATCTATTTCAGAAGTTTTTATATTTTTACATGTGTACATCAAGAAACAAAAACAAATTAAATTAGATTTGTTTTCCTGAAAATTGATCAAAGAAAAGATTTGAGTACGATTTATTCGATAAACTAAAGCAATGTAAACCGGTTTAAGGTAGATCAGTGTACAAATCTCAATACCCTCTAATATTGCTGTTTCTGTTTAAAGTAGAAGAAATAGTGAAGCTTGTGTGATGCGGGCAACAGATTTTCTTACTATCACTAAGTTATCTTTTTTCTCTCATTCACCCCTTTCTGACACGAAGATATGAACTATTTTTAATTCAGTAGAACAAATAGCTCTAAATAGTTTATTTCTAATTGTTTATCGTACATACTTACGTTTGTTAATATTTGAATATTAAATTATGGATTTTTAAAAATGGCTATTTAAAGTCCGTTTATTGAATGGTGCCCACAATCTATTTAAGCATTGCAGGCTCAGCATCTACCCGCCTGCAACTGTAATGAGCTTTATAAATCAAACCCCGGAATCACTAGAATCTATCACGAAATCTATCATATATATATATATATAACGATAATTACTTGAAAAAAAAGATACTAACAACCTATATAAAAAAGTGATTAAGTGAATCTTGAAGTCCTATAAAATGTAACTAAACGAATAATAATACTTTAAGAGATTATTTTTTACCATAAAACATGCTTACCATCTTGGGGGAGAGAGGAGGAGGCTTCCCCCCTAGATCCGCCTGTGTTCGGAATCACCTTAACGAAGTTCAGGAAATGCAGAAGAATGAGTTCTGGTCGTGTGCGATGATGTGGTTTTTCTATTCAATATGCTATTCATTCCAATAAACACATTTTTCTGGGAGAAAAACAACATATTCTTTACACTAGAGGATCCAGAATTTAATTTTTTTTGGTGGGAGGGCTTCAGTCCGAAAGCTTTTTTTTCTGTATATAACGATAATTACTTTGAAAAAAAAATAAAAAAACTACTACCTATGTATATAAAATAAGTGATTCTTTGGGAAATAAGTGATTCTTGAAGACATACTAAATGTAATTACGCGAAAAATAAAACTTACAGAAATAATATTTTTCATAAGGCATCATATTTTACCATTTTTTGTGGGGAAGGGGGGGCTTCAGGCCAAAAGACCCTCCTCCCTCCCCCCGTAGATCCGCCTGTAACTCTAAACAATTAGCCTACACGAAAATAAACACTCTACATTAGTCTCCACCATCTAAACTATTGTGTTCTGCAGCATAAAACTACCACAATATGTTAAAAATACTATATTTTTTTGGATGTTTATTTATATAGGGTGTTCCAAAATTAACGCAAGATTTAAATTAAATATAAACCGCAGTTCTTTCTTATTTGTTGTCCCTTTTCTTTGCCAATTTAACAGCTGACAGGTTTCATAAAAATGGAGCGTTATACGAGCGAAAAATGTATTTTCATTGCTGAAAAATATTTTTAAAATAATGAAAGTCTTGTGGGCACACAAAATATGGTCGGAATAGTGATTTAACTTCATCAACTGTGAAGAAAATGGTTGAGAAAGTCAAGTAGACTGAATCAGTTGGCGATGTTTAACACTGGCCGTAAAGTGACACTATCGAAGGAAGACAAGTGGCCGCAAGACTTTCTTTATTTTTAAAATATTCTTCATCACTGAGTGTTCAACATCTCCAATTGATCCAGCCTGCTTGACTTTCTCAACCATTCTCTTCACAGTTGATGAAGTTAAATCACTATTCCGACCATATTTTGTTGGAAATTTTCGATCTGTAGCCGCAAGATTTTCATTATTTTAAAAATATTTTTCAACAATGAAAACACATTGTTCGCCATCCATTTTTATTAACTTTAAACCATCAGCTGTTATATTGACAAATAAAAAGGAAACAAAAGAAGAAAGGACTGTGTTTTGTATGTAATTTAAATCTTATGTTAATTTTGGGACACCCTGTACTTGTGCATAGCAAAATCTCGAAGCCTCCCCCTTCATCATACTGTCAAAATGCAAAGAATCTTAAATTTAACTGTATTGGTTTCATTTATGTAATAAATTTTTCGATAAAATTAATTTTACAAATCATTTAATAAATAATGATCAACGTTTTTAGCTTCTTTTTTGGTTCCACAAAAACAAACAGAAAACCTAGTAGCGCTGATAGTCAGAAGTCTGGGAAGGTTATATTTTGTTTATGTTTAGCGGGTTTTGTTATTTAGTTTCAATGTTTATCTTAAACTGTTTTTAGTTAAAGTTAAATATTGATTTTACTGTTAAGTCACTTAGTGTCTGAATCCCGTCGTCAAAACCTTACCAGAAGTAAGAGTAGTTTGTGATTAAACAGTTACTGTTGATTTAAATTAAAATGGTGCTCATGTCATTTATTATGGTGCTATTTAATTACTTTATTATGATCTATAGATGGCTGGTCCACCTCACACTTTCCAGACTGGTTTTCCTAATGCTCAGCAAGCAGCTATGCGTAATCAGTTTGTTGCAGCTGGTGGATTAATGACACCAAATCAAGCAGGGTTGATGGCCCCCAACCAAACTGGTCTCATGACTCCTAATCAGCAAACAGGTGTGTATGGAACTCATCATATTGCAAGCACACCCAATTAAATAGCTAATTTTGTAAGTTGCCATTTTATTGAAATTCCTTTGTTTGTTGATGTGAAATCTGTTAACTGCTATCTACGGCGATTGTTTTCTCTTTATATGTATTTATTTGTATGAGTATCTGCTGTCTCCTATATCTGTAAGTAATGTTATTAAGAGTTAATAAATGCAGTGTTGAAGTTCAAAATAGACAAGTTATTCATTGTCGTTTAATGACTCTAATTATATCCATTGTCCAGAAACTTGAAAATTATTCATCATAGAACTTTTTATTGTTACCTAACTTTTTCTTCATTTATTTTCCCAACGTATTAATTCATAGTAACAATCACGGTACCTTGTAAAAATCTTGGTAGTACCAATCTCGGATGATCACGGTATAAATGGGATTCCAAAAATTGACAGTTTACAGTATAACCTTCCTTTATCTAGATCACAATTTCCAACACAAACTCTTAGGTGGTCCTTATCACTTAAAATCAGGACTTTTGTTGGCTTTAATTGCATCTCGGCTTTAGATTTCTGCTTATTGTGCTCATCCATAATGAGTAATCAACCCTAAATGGATCCTTTCCAGTAGAATTAGAGCCTTTCAAGACAGTTTGTCACCTCCATCTGTTTTCGGACACATAGCCATTTTTGAGATTCTCCTCATCAAAGTGGAGCAACACCGGTAAAATAGTACCTAGAGGACATTGAATTGTGGTATATGTATTCATGAAATATGTTTAAAGTAATAACTTCATAGTACCGTAAGATGGGGTAACTTTGGGACAGCGGGTAAAATTTAGTTTGTGGTGGATACACTGTGTTGGTTCAGCCTGCAAAAACATGTATGCGTAGACATGTACCTTGGGCAGTTCGAGAACCCTAGTTCACTAAACTTTTGCTTGTGCTTCAAGAAGTGTGAACATCAGATTACCTTCAGGTGTGTATACACATTAACAAATACATTATTAAGTGTTTAATATTGAAGTAATCATGTTCTCCTAACTACTTTGTTTCATAACCTGTAAATTGTAAATTTACATGTGCTGCCAGGGTAACTTTGGAATAGTCTCTATGCTCTGCATACTCTATTTTGTTTTATCTCTATTGGTTTGTTTCTTCCGGATTTTATTGGATAATGCCTAGAAATTCTCAAAGAACTCTTGACACAAGGCCATACAAAATTACATGGAAGAAAATTTACAGAAAGCCTTACTAGTGTATAAGACACTATCGATCCGAAATGCCGCTTCCAATTACGGAATTACGAAAAATACATTGCATCTGAAATCTCAAGAAAAACTTTGTAGTTCAGGCTACAGTATTTTAAATGGAAGAGGAACAGATGGCCGCGCATGTTCTTGCCATGTCAAACTACGGTTTTCCAGTCCACATCTTTGATTTGCGTAGTGTTGTAAAATCGAATCTTGATAGAATTGGACAAAAGAAATTCGCTTCTAAAATATCTTGCCGGGAAATGATTGGGCAGATTTGTTTATGAAGTGTCACAAAGCTTTTTGTTCCATTAATACAAATTTATTGTTCTTATGTTCTTTTAAATATAGTATTGTTGGGTAAAATTGGTAAACAAATTTTCCTTGTTGTTTCGTATGTAAATAATGAGCCTAAACAATATTGTGAAGTAACATTGGTACAAAGTCAATTTTACCCCCAATCAATTGGGTAACATTAGGACAACCTTAAATTTCTTTTAGTAAAATATTCTTGTTTCTAGAGTTATCGTTCTGCCATATTTTGTAAGAGGGAGAGTGATTTTACATATTAATAATTTGTTCAGCATTCTAACTGAAATTTGAAAATAAAGATAGAAGCAACTTAAAACTTTGAACAGTGTCCCAAAACTACTCCATTCTATGATAATCAATTAATTTTTCAATCTTTCGCTGTATCATGTGGTAAGATTGAAAAATGCAAGTGGTTTCAAAACACCTGCAGTAGCAAGTTGGTGGATTGAGTTAGGGCATCAAGTTTTAAGAATGTCAATGCAAACTTTAATTAATGTATCTTAAGACCTAAAACTTATCTTTTTAAAAAAAAAAAAACAAAGATCCAGCCTAATGATTGTGATAGCTTCCCAGGCGCTGAATATCTAATACATTACAATATTTTAGCTATGGTGGCACAGCAAGGGTATGGAGTTGGAGTTGGTGTGGTTGGCATGCCTCAAGCCCAAGCTGCGCAAACCCAACAAATGCAAATCCAGCAGCAGCAAATGCAGATTCAGCAACAGCAACAGCTTCAGCAAATGCAACAGCAGCAGCAGGCACAACAGCAACAACAACAAGTACTAACTAATTTCCTTTATTGATTTGACCATCAGATTTGTTTTGTTTTTTTCATGAATAACGTAGTTATTATCTCCAATTATATAACAAAAATAGTGCTATAATACTAAAAATGTTTAGGCTGGAGGGGCTGTTGCTCAACAAGGGGCTCAAAATAAGGAGTTTAACACTGCATCTTTATGTCGATATGGTCAAGAGACAGTTCAAGATATAGTATCGAGAACACAAGAGGTTTTTCAAACACTTAAAGTAATGCAGGTAAGTTTTGGAACATTTAATGATTATCCTTATGTATAATTTTGTTTCACCATAAATATGTTTTTGCACCATAAATATGCCAACATTTTTATTCAAACAAGAAAAATATTGACTCCCTTTAAATTTGAGCTTTTATGTTTCAAAATTTTGGTTAACCGTGTTCTGTCATAAGTAAGGAGATAAAGAAAGACATAAACATATTCTTGTCTAACTTCATTATGATGGCATTTTTTTAATTTTTTTTTTTTTGGTAAACATATATACTTGATGAGTGTTGTTGTTACAGCCACCAAATGGAACACCACAAGGAGCTACTGCCAGTAATGAAAAGAAAGCAAAAATGCAAGAGCAGTTGAGAACTATCAGACTGCTCTTCAAGAGATTGAGGTTGATCTATGAGAAGTGCAATGAAAGTTGCCAACTTCAAGGGATGGAGTACATGCACATTGAGGTATGTTTTTAGAACAGAGCACATTAACTTTATTAGTTAGAAATATATTTTAAATTGTGTGACATTGTGGATCAGAATTATCTCTATTATAAATTTACTGGGTTGGCTTTGGCATTTTTTTTTTTTTTTTTTTTGTAATATCCAACTGGTGACTTTTCTTAACACATTTTTTATTACAATTATTTTCCTAATTCAAAAAAGAAAATAACTAAATTTATACATATTTATAAGTTAACTTTATTATTATTTCTTTAACTGCTTTATAATTGTTAATTTTTTTTACCAGAGTTTGATTCCTCTGAAAGAAGAGAAGGATATGAAATCTGATGAAAGGAAAACATCAGAGCCCTTTAGATTAGCTTGTGATGAAAGCAAAGAAGTTATGGAGGTACAAATATTTTATATTTATATTATATCTATTATACATATATATTGGTTTCTTTAAAGTTTACTATCCTAGACATTTTTTTTTATCCTCAATATTTTATTGTTTCAGCAAGTTGTATTGAAAAATAAGCAACTAAAAGAAGTCATTGAATGCCTCAGAAGAATAATATGGGAAATAAATACAATGCTTACTATGAGAAGATCATAGTTTATTATTTATATCGAGTTCAAAGAGTTTATGAGAAGGCTGGTAGGTGCACTTTAATCAAGAAATTCTCTATTTTGAAGATTTTGTTTTTATATAAGAGTTTTTCTTCATAAATTGAAGTTTCCCTCAGTCAGTTCCTCCACTTCACTCTGTCCATCACCTCCTTTTCCGTAATTCCTCGGCCTGCCATACTCTCAACCATATCTCCATCTTACAAGAGGCCTTCATCTCCTTCTTATACCCTCAGCTTTTTACTCCGAGTATTTTGTAGATTTGTATATTAAATTCTTTTATTTTAATTTTCATACTTATTCATTAATTCCGGGATATTCCCTGGTCAGTTAAAAATCCTACAAAAATTTTGCAATTGTTGTAAGAGCTTTTCAGTTGACAGAATGACTAACTCCAATTTCAACATTTTGGTTTATTATTTTCAATAATCAACCATTGTGATTGACCAAAAAATTCAAGAAACGAATAAACATTTTTTTGTCCGTAAATAAACTACTGGACCGATTTTTTTCAAATTTTAATATAAAATCAGAGGTCAGCTGAGGATGATCCTCTTTCATCGACATTACTATCCGCCTTATACTTTCAAAATGGCGGCCGAGAAACCTGCGTTGCTATAGATTGTAGCTCCTAAACGAATGTACAGATTTCAATGAAACTTTGCTAAAGTCATTTTCTTGACGCCCTTTAAATTTATCTATATAACATACTTCAGCTAGAAAAAAAGTTACGAGGGATGGTAAAATTAAATTCCGAATAACTTGAAAAGTTTATACGTTTTTGTTGATATTGTATATGGTTTTTTAAAAGTTTACGAAATTTCCTAAAAAACAAAAAAAAATCGGACAATTAGGAGCAAAGATATGGTCTCCGGTTTTTTTTTTATATGTTCTACTCCAAATGTTATATCCTTGGTTTGGTTTTTAAATTTTCAATGTGTTACTGAAGTAATGCTTTTTTTCTAGCATATTACTAATAATTAAAATAAAAGTTTAGTCCAGTAGTTGGAATCACCTTTTGTTTATTTTTCTTTGTAACTCGGAAGGTAATGTTACTTTAGACGTATAATTGTTTGGAAATAATAAACCATTGTGAAATAATTTGCAGCATTTTTTAATATTAATTTTAGCAATGTTTGTAGTGGGAAATGTATACATTTATTTACAGTTCTATATTTTAACACTACAATCACCACTCTGGGATCAACTTACTGTACGTACAGATATTATAAATTTTCCAACTAGAAATATCACCAAAATGACTACTTAAAATTGGAGTTAGTCATTCTGTCAACTATATGTATGAATAGAACTTATGATTTGATGAATACCTGTCTCAAAACCAAAAATTCCGTATTTTAAAATAACATTGACGTGAAAGTTAAAGAAGTATTTTATAGGCTGTAAAAAATTGCATTGGATGTGCAATAAAATATAACATTTTCATGTCTAGTATAGCTAAGGATTTTAATATTGATATTTAGTGGACTGAGTTAATTTTTCATCTACATTATGTTATTAAAATAAAATATTAGCATCATGCAAATTTGATTTTAGCCAATTAATATTATAATCAATATTCTACACAATTAAGTTTAGGTTTGTCTATGCTTTTCAGATTAAATTATGGAGACCTGCCAAGACATGGAATCTCCTACCACCTAGCTATAACCTACCTCCAACTGATCCAAATATGAAATGAAATCTGTAAATATTATTTTATGTAATATTTTAACATAGCCGCTATATTATTATTAATCATAGATAGATCAAATATTGTGTATATGTAAATAAATATTATCTGTTTAATATTACATTTTTATCAACCCTAACCATATTTTCTACACATTGAGAGGAAAAAAGAGGAAGAGATGGGACCACAATACAAATGCCACTCCCCGCCTTCTCTAATGGACCAAGATGTCTTGTTCCCAGTATAAATAGAATTGCAAGAATAGCCAAAGATTGTGTTAACTGTGTAACATCCCTTTATTTAGAACATGATTTACAACCTCCGCAAACTCTCTCCCGAATGGTCCTTTTCAGTTAAAATCAGGACCTTATTAGATGGTTGTCACTTCTATAGTATTTCCAAGTCAATTTCAACCTTTTCCAAGTCAAATTAAACTTTTTCCAAGTCAAATTCAACCTTTTCCATTTCAAATTCAACCTTTTTTTATTTATTTAATTATCTTTAATTTTTCGATGTGTGGGTCTGTTATTGTATGAGTAGTTTTTGAAAATAACCTCCTTTCTAAGATTACGTGACTGAGTTTCGAATTATTTAAGTTTTTTTTAATTATTCGATATAAGGGTGTATTTTTATGTTTCCCGATCAGTAAATTTTGAAAATGACATCCATTTTATGTTTACGCCACTGTGTTTTGATTTATTTAAGTTTTTAGAATTTATCCAATATAAAGGTCTACTTTTATGTTTCCGAAGCTGTAGATTTTGAAAATGACCTCCATTTTAAGATTAGGCCACCGCGTTTCGACTTATTTGAGTTTTTCGGATATTTTTCATATGAGGGTGTATTATTATGTTTTCGGAGCTGTAGATTTTGAAAATGACCTCCATTTTAAGATTAGACCACCGCGTTTCGACTTATTTGAGCTTTTCGGGTATTTTTCATATGAGGGTGTATTTTTATGTTTCCGGAGCTGTAGATTTTGAAAATGATGAAAACTCAAATAAGTCGAAACGCGGTGGCCTAATCTTAAAATGGAGGTCGTTTTCAAAATCTACGGCTCTAGAAACATAAAAGTAGACCTTTATATTTAATAAATTTTAAAAACTTAAATAAGTCAAAACACAGTGGCGTAAACACAAAATGGATGTCATTTTCAAAATTTACTGATCGGGAAACATAAAAATACATGCTTATATCGAATAAGTCAAAAAAACTTAAATGATTCGAAACACAGTCAGTTAATCTTAAAATGGGGGTTATTTTCAAAACTAGGTACAGGACAGCATAATACTAGTCCCTAATAAATCCGAATAGGTACAATAAATCGATATCCGTAAGTGAAAATTCTACTTAGAAGAGCATAATAATAGACTTTCATATTGGAGGGGGGGAGGGGATGGCCATTATTTTTAAAAAATATATAAGATTTACAAAAAATTAAAACATTAATTTGAAATGAAAACGGTTGAATTTGAATTGGAAAAGGTTTAATTTGAAATGGAAATGGTTGAATTTGACTTGGAAAAAGTTTAATTTGATCTGGAAAAGGTTGAATTTGACTTGGAAATGACATAGAAATATCACACTGAAAAAATCTAAAATGTTAAAATAAATGGATATGCAACCGTGTTATCAAAATATTTTTTGTATTTTTCAAAAGCTATACCTTCGTTAATATAGTAAGTGGCCTTCATTTCGAAAATTGACAAAAATTCGAAAGTTGAATTTGAAATGGAAAAGGTTGAATTGGAAATGGAAAAGGTTTAATTTGACTTGGAAAAGGTTGAATTGGAAATGGAAAAGGTTTAATTTGACTTGGAAAAGGTTGAATTTGATTTGGAAAAGGTTGAAATTGACTTGGAAATGCTATATCTACTTTCGAACAAACTCTGCCATTCTCGGGATTCTGTTTATAATGTGATCTCGTGTCACCGATGACAGTGGAGAGACATTTATTCAATCGTAAGGAAGGGACTAAACCACAGGGGTGAAACCTTTTTTTTTATTAGTTGCTGCAGGAAGGTCAGACATTGATAATGCAGACTGTCAATAATTTTTTATTTATATTTATTTGATTAAATTAAATAATTTCCTAATTATTATGTGTGCTTTTACGCTTAAATATCTAATTATATAAATTTAATGAGAAAAAAAGTAAAACCCTTGTAATAACTGATATTTGTCTAGAAAGAATAATGGAACAACTCTGTTTTGAGTCTCAGGAAGTTCATTTGATTCGATTACCTAATAAGTTAATGCAATATATTCAACAAAAATACATAACATGGACTGTTCTCTCTGTTAACATTCTGAGATAAATGAAAAAATGTTTAACAAAAGGGACATCAACAGTGTTACAATTGATCTGTAATATAATTTGGCTAAATCTGACATAATACATTGTTTTAGAGAAATTTAAAAAGTATTATTTCCCAAAAACATTTAAATTTTTGGGAAAATTCCTAAATTTATTGATGAATAAATGAACGTGCTGAATTCCATCGATTAATTTAGGAATTTTCCCAAAAATTTAAATGTTTTTGGGAAATAATAAAGGAAAATTCCTAAATTAATCGATGGAATTCAGCACGTTCATTTATTCTTCAATTTTATCTTTGATGGCTCAGCGGTTTCATCAGCTTTTGGAATCGAAAGATCTGCTGCACGGAACTTCAGTGTTGTTATATTTTAATTATTTCACATGTTTTTTTTTCCTTTTTGTCTACATGGACAAGTTCCTAAACTCAGCGCTAACATCGATCATTGATGATATCGGACTCATCTCTACACCAGATGAAATGACGCCATCAATAAGCTCAGCGTTTAGGAAGTTGTCCTATTTATATCTCTTTTGAAATTCATCAGGGCGTACTTCTTCAACTTTTTTCTATTTTTTATGCGTTTAGTAAGCTTTCAGGAGTGTTAACTTTCCGATGGAAACCATCAGGTCATTCCTAAACTGAGCATGAATCGCTATTGGATTTAACAGATTCATAGAATCCATCAATGGTATTAGGATGGTATGGTAGCGGTAAGTTTAGGAACTTACTCTTTTTGTTATTAAGTAATGTTATTTGTTAAAATTTCAATTTTCGCAAACATTATAGTTAATTGTTTCTACCCAGTTTTACCATATTCGTTTATGTTTTCATGTTTAATAATGCTTAAGCTCTGCAAATTAATAAATCAATGAATGGTTTAAGATCTTTTTTAGATCTAAAAATTGATTTTTACAATCCATTTCTTGGTAAATTTAGATATTCAGGTCTGGGTCCTACTCATAACAGTTATAAATGAATGAAGTTTTAAGACTTCGTCAGGGCTAAAAGACAAAATAAAAACCAGTACAAAGTGAAAGACTACGAGTAAGAAAAACAGTCTAAAAAGATAAAAACAATTTACAAACTATACTAATACTCTGATTCAGAGCACCCAATCACCGTGGTTATCACATTTTATTGTATATTTCCCAAGCTACTTATTGTCTTGTTATGATGTTTTTCTAACTGGTCATTGCATATAATAAAATAAGACTTCTTATTTGTGTGTAATTTCATTTATGACCAGATCCCCTAACCAAATTCTATCACGAGATTTTATGTGTCCTACCTAGTCTGATTAAACTTTTGTAATCCTTGTAAATGATATACGGTTCTTTTGGTTTCAAAATGAATTCTATTGCCTTAACTACTTACTACTTCAAGTAATCTCCACTCTTATGATTATACGGATAAAATAGTGGAACCTCTTATGAATTGTAAGCTAAACAGAAAAGAATAATGAATAGTAATGTGATTTAAAGAGGAGTGGGATAGCTCAGTGGTAAAACACTGATCTTGCAATGCTCAAGGTTCCAGATTCGAATCCTGGCTAATGACAGAAAAATTATTTATTCTGTTTCATTAGCCGTGGAGCGACCCTAGATCGGGAAACCCTCCTGGGGCACACCCAGCTTCTATAAAGTAGGAACCCTTAAATAATTCATTAAGGGGGAAAACCTGGCGGTTGAGCGTGATCTCAGTCAAATCACCTCCTTGCACAACCGTAGACCAAGAAACTGTACTTTCCCTAAATAGCACTGAACCCAAGATCCTTCATGGGTTGTAGAGGTAAAATGTAAAATAAAAAATAAACACTCCAGATATTATTTTAAATTATAAATAAAAGGAATTATTAAGGTTAAATATATAAGAGATTATAAAATTATATTATTTGTATCAACAACAGCAGATCAACAATAAAAAAATGATTTACAAGAAATATATTTTAACTAGGTTATGATGTAATATTAATATACAACTTTTGTTTTACTTTACTACAACTTCTACACTTTTTTATAATTCAAATTTCTTATTTCATTGTAAATTAATATTTATAACAGTTATAAAAAGGACCTATGTTTTAAACACATATAATATTCCTTAATATATTACGGCATTGGTATCTAGTTTTTATTACAAATGTGATCTACACATTTTAGTGTTGTAACACAACATATAAGGTAAAAAATGGTTTTAGATAAAAATAAATAAATTAATGCTAATGTTCTTATTACAAAAATTAAGGCAAACAATTTTAAGATAAAATCTAAGATGAATTTGTACTGCAGTCTTCAATAGCTACTCCTGTGAGAAAAACTATGGCGTACAACTACCACTAATACCAACTATAGTACTACTTGAATCATTAGAAAGATACTTGTGAAATGGACTTCGCCAGCTATGATTTGTTTTCAGGTAACAGTCGCCACAAACTGACATAAATTTAGGTTTGTTTCCAAAAGCCTAGAAAATATTGCTTAATTATTAGATTACTTTATAAAATGAATAGGATAAATGTATATAATTTCTACAGGCTAAATCCATGATTATTGAGCCAATATAGGCTCTAGGCTAATATTATACAATAATTTAGTTTTATCTGTTTATTTGATTTCATTTGCCTTAAAAAATTTCGAAGTTTTAACTATATACAAATTTTAACTATTTTACAATCAATTAATACAAGGGGGTTAAAATGGCATCCTGCATATGAGTAAAATTTCAATGGATGAGAGGATTAAAATAAAACATGAAGGTCTTTTTACAAGGACAAGTTTCTCGAACAATTCAGCTTTTCATCGGTTGCAAAAACATTGAATTAGGATAAAATCCTTAGGAGTTATTGATGTTTTAGTTAATGACAGGCAAAAACATCATAATGAAAAGTGAAGTCGCTGCCATGATGACTATCTCAGCACAGCTCTTTTATCTTATATATTATTTCTAAAATGCGTTTTTTTTTTTTTGTCACAACGCCATAACTTCGTCAATTCTTCATCAAATCAACAATCAATAATTGAGCCCTCATTAGAAAGGGGAAAAGTTATGAGGGAAAAGAACCTTTATTTGTGAATAACTCATAAGTATGCTTTTTTTATTGTACTCATAATATTTAGAAAAATACTAAATTACCTACAAAAAAAGAGTTAAATTTGGACAATCATTAAGGAAGATATAACAGTATTTTACTTTCGGTATACTTAATAATTTCTTCCTCTTTAAAGATAATGCATTTACTACTCTTTTAACCTTTTTTTCCTGACTGATATATACTTTATTATTTCTTCAAGGCATTTTTTTTTGTGCATTTGATATTTTTAACAATTTAGAAAATCCTATGATCGAAGTTTTATTTTGCATGTTACCTTTCCAGTCAGCGTTTAGAAATAGGTCATAGCAAAGCAATCGGAACAAATATTTTGGTCTATTATGTTAAAGGGGATATTTTAATGGACCAAGGAAAACAATTAATTCCTCCCTCACATAATAGTTAGGATCTACTTATTTCTTTCCATATTGTATTGCAATTCCTTGACTAAACAAAATTGTCTGCAAATTATTAACTAAGACCAGCTAGTTTGTTTGTTATTTGTGTTAAAAAATTGAAGAATGAAATAACATTTCCATTAATTCAACTTCACATATAAATAATATATAAATAACCTTAAAAGAAATATGATTCAGAGATAGTCTGTCCCTTAATACTTCAATTAATTTTAAAACTTGGTCATAGGGCATCCCAACATTATTACTACCAAAAGAATATAACAAAAAGCAGTCACACATAACTCTGAACATAGCATAATAGAAAAATGGCGAGATACGCAGCATGTTTCGAAGAATAGTAAGTTTTCTCAAGGAGTAAGTTTAACACAAGGAGCGCTGCTAAAGTTGGATGAAAAATTTCCAACATAAAATTTGGTCCTATGATCTATCGAAACCCTTTTACGTGATTAAGCTTTTTGAGCAAAGATTTCAAACTAGTAATTAGTTGAGAATCAACCATGTAAAAGGGACTTATTATTAGATGAAAATTCAACTAAAAATAAACAAAAGCTTTTACCTCATCGCTGGGAATAGCCTTGGAGAAGGTGGCTTCATTGGCACATGACATACATATTGCAGTCAGTTTTGTCACAGATTCCGACAGGGGAATAAGTTGAAGTGCATTCTTGAAAATAGTTTCTCCACAACTGTATAAAGCAGCTACAATCACTTTTTTCCCATTATCACTTTCCTTTTGACAAAAGGAAACCAAATCTGGAAACTTTTACAATTTTAATAAATCAATTGTAATTGAATAGTACAACACTTGCAGATGACAAGATTACCTGTAACATTCTATATCATATTATTCTTTTACTTTTTAAAAATTATCAATGAAGAAATGGATTTATTTTTCTATTTTCTCTTCAGGATTGTATCATACATATAATAATCAAATTTTTTTTGGATTACTTGTTTATTGATAAATATTACAACCTGTCTCAATAAAGGACACTTATAATAGAGTTCAGAGAGCGCATTCACACCATATTTACAAAATCAAAAAATAAATAAGATAATTTCAAAATAATATACAGCGAAATAAGAACAAAATAAAAATAAATAAATAAAATAGAATTAAAATCTTTATTTTTTTCCTGGGAAGTTGTCAATTTAATTTAGTTGCTTGGCAATAATAACTTCCAATTATTAACAATTCGAGTATATTTTTAATGTAAATAAACCCAATTATTGGTCAAAAAGGAGGATGTTGCTCTAGATGATAAATTTTAGAACATAAATTAGAAAATTGACGATGGAGCACATTATTATTATTATTAAAATTAAGGTAATTACAAATTTACTGTAACAAACATAATACAAATATGTAATGTAACAAGCATAATATTGTAACTTAAAAAAAAAAAAAAATTTAGCCTTGCATCCACAAGAGTATTGGAATTGCAGTTCTGAAGATGGGAATAAAAGGTCCCGAAACGTAAACTAGCCTGTTAACATGTAATCTTAAAAATATACTCTAATTGTTAATAATTGGAAGTTATTATTGCCAAGCAACTAAACTAAAATAGAATTAAAATGTTCTTTAAAAAAAAAACAATAAAAATCATCTTAGACGCAGGCATACCTAAATCAATATATTAAATATTATGATAAATAATAGTAATAA
Source organism: Nezara viridula (assembly GCA_928085145.1). Taxonomy (NCBI): domain Eukaryota; kingdom Metazoa; phylum Arthropoda; class Insecta; order Hemiptera; family Pentatomidae; genus Nezara; species Nezara viridula. The sequence continues at coordinate 145,144,474 of OV725080.1, read as the reverse complement.
AGTTAGTTACTTTGGATATAACTGGCTTTGGAGTAAAGATTCCATTAGTCAATTTTATTACTTTCATCTCTCTTTTTCATTAGTATTAAAAGTGGTCTAAAATAAATGCAGAAAATTTTCAATAACAGTATATTGTTGTTTACAATGAGAGAATTGATATGAGAACTAGGGATGGGTGATTTTAACATAAACTGATTAATCATTAAATTATTAAAGGATGTGAATAAGAGGGTTTTTGAAAGAAAACATGAACGAGTAAAACATAGAAACCAATATTTTAATGGATCAAAATATTAGTTTCTCCCATCTCTTGTTCTAAATTTTAGATTCAAAGACAAAAGAAAAGATTAATGACATCAATTAATTTAAATTAATATTTTTTTTTTAAATGTAGCCAAAGAAGAAACATGGGTCAACTAGTGGTGGTTGAATTGAAATTACTAACGTTTTAAACAAAATGTCCATAAAAAACATTTTTAAAAACATGCAGTAATAATCTAAAACTTTGATTAAGAGAATATTATGACGTTTAAAATAAAAATTCTGCAAATTATTATTATTGCTTTATTTCCAAATAGGTTACTTTAAGAATTTCTTTTTGTAAGGCCTGTTATGATCCACAAACACTTTAAAGTTTTTCTTTAATTTCACAAATAGGTGATATACAGGAGTATGGAACTTCTAATCGGCTGACATTTTGAAATGAAATAGCAGATTTTAATGACTGGTCTGTGGTTTTTCCAGAGGTGACCAGTGATTTTAGGGCCAAATTTAAAAAACAAATGTAGCCCAGCAGTCTTGGATAAAAATATGTGGTAGGTGATTATATTTATTTTATTTGAATTTTGGATGTTACATATCTTGAAACTTCAAACTTGAAAAAAAGTCATATTTTGAAGAGCACGGTTAATTTAATTTTTTAGGTTGATTAACTAAGATTCCTTATTGATAATAGAAACCAAAATCAAAACATCATCAATAAAGTTAAAACAAGTAAAACTCAAATATGAAAAAGTAGCAAAATTACTTTGAAATTGAACTAAGATAACTTCACCGAGAGGGGGTGAGCTGTACGGATGCAGCGTTTTTTTTTTTTCAGCTAAACCTGATTTTAAGAATTTTCTTTCATTCTTTTTCACTGCCAAATTTAGCTAACCCACAGTTGAAACTGAAAGAACATGTTAAAGTTGAGAATTCATGACGACTTTTTGGACTTCAGCAAAATTCATGATATATTTCCTAATTTCCCAAGTGGCAGACACACTGAAGAAACATTCAACAATAAATTAATGTTTACTTTTAAACACCACCAAATGATATCTTATTTGAATCTTTTTCACCAAAAAGTCTGCTAAACTAAATTTAGTTGCACATTAAAAGTATTTACATTCAAAAGGTGATAAATCTGATTTTCCCAATAACTGCTAATTTGTGAAATACAACTTACAAGATGACCTTCATCAATGCCAATCACATCAAAATCTTTTATTGCATCTTCAACATCATGAAGACTTGGAGCGAGTATAGCTGGAAGTGAATGTCCATCATGGCTCTTAACTGATGTAGTTGAACAAATTTTATCTACATTACTGTGTTTAACAATAACACATCGATAGGATGCTAAATGGTATCGCTGTATTCTCCTAATGAGGTCTGACGTTTTACCAGAGAACAATGGCCCCAATATAACCTTAAACAAAAAAAAGTTTTAAATGGTAAACAATTTATTAAAAACTCACACATTGATCCATAAAAAAATGTGAGGAGTTGGTCGCGGGGAGGGGGGAGGTGCAGTCAAATAAATATTAAAAACTAGAATAGCATTTTATTAGTTATACCCTAGGTTTCGACCCACTTTGTATGCCTTCATCAGGGCTACAAAAGATACAAAACATAAAAGGTACATAGTGAAAATAAAATAAATAAATTATAAGTAAATATTAATTAAGTAACAGTTATCTGATAAAAACATAATAAGATATCAGAGATATCGTGAATGATCGTGTAGTTGAGATATTATATATATATAGAAGACCTGATAAAGACCTACAAAGTGGGTCAAAATGTTGGCGTAACTAATAAAATACTATTATAGTTTATAATATTTATTTGATCCCACTCCCCGACCGATTCCTTCTCATATCATAATCATGGTCAACCATCTGTACATCATTATAACAAATATATATACAAAGATATATATATATAGCGTGGTTTCTCACATAGGGTGTAGTAAAATGGTATAATTATTATGAACCATTTCAGTAGGTAAAACTTTTTTAAATCTTGAAAAGATCATACAATTTGAATAAGAAAATATTTTTTTATATATACTTGACTAGGAAAAATCTCAAGCCGTCTACACCAAAAGACATAGAAAGCAGCATTAATCAACACTATTTCAAACTTGTCAAGATTACATTCCAAGCATTATTTTTGCTGAATATTATATTGACTATTAAAAGATATAATAGCTCTGTTGCTACCCACAATTAGTACTTAATTAATAATTCTGGTCACACTTTATTTCAATAAAATTAAATAAATATATATATTTTTTATTTACACGTATACAAATAGTTTAAAATAAAGATGAGTATTTTGATAATTAATGGGCTAGAAATAGTGCCTCTACAACAGCAGTAACATTAAATAATTTAAACTTTAAGCTGGTCATTATTCAATATACTACTCAGGAAATTAAAAGTATTGTTTGGTACTCATAAGAAATAACCAAAATGACAGCAGGTTCCAAGATTGCATTGAGCATAATGTAAATGGATACATGAAAGTCGTTGAATATTGACAATCATGTTCATATAAAGAAGAAAGACCTTTTATGACGACATATTTTAGCCTAAAATGCACAGAAAACAATTTTATGAGGAAAAACTGATATAAATGCTTTTTTTTTTGTTTACTTTTTTATGGTGAAAAACGTTCTCGATTATAGTAGTATATAAAATTATGGAACTCACTATTTTTTAATTAAAATTAAATTTTCATTGCAAAAATGTTTCAACTCTTAATGATTGTGCTCAATAATACAAGAGAATACAGGGGATATTGGTTATAGTTGGTTGAGAACAAAATTAAATTATGCTTATTTCGATATTGATTCCCTAGGAACAAGTTTTGATGAATTGCTGGAAAATGTTTTATAAGCCGCATCATGCAATTGTTTATAAAAAAAAGTGAATATGATCGGGGCTTGAGGTATATTCATCATACCAAAATTGTAAACAATCTGGGACTAAGGTAAAGATCTCACTCATCCAAGTCTACTATTGAATAGATTCGGGATTTCACCTATAGCGTGCTCAATGTAATCTTGAAACCAATTTCAATCTAGACATAGAGATTCGGAACTAGTACCTTACATATGTATTTATCTGTTTCAATATGATTTCAATGGATGTTACTTGGTAAAATAGATTAATCAAATACACCACACATTGGGCAAGTTGATGTATAAATAATGAAACAAAGTTCTTGAAAACTACGACTTCAAGTTCTTATAGTTTCATGTTTCCATGTATGCAATTCCATCTAATTATATTATACAGTATATTTTATGTTTCAAATTCCAAAGATAAAGTACATTCAATAAACTGTAATATTGCATCATTTACTTCACTGTGAAACTTTATTTTTTTGGTGATTGAAATATTTTTTAATTGAAATTACACAGTTTTAAAGTAGGAACTACTTCATAATTTCTATAGCACTTGATTAATTCAAACTTTTTGGCATAAAAACAAACATCACTGATACCCAGTGACAATAAACAATACATTTGATTACAATTATAATGTACATGAATTTGAGGAAAATTTAATGAACTGATAAAACTTACATTGGAAAGGTATAGGATTAAATTAAGTGTAAAATCAAAACTATGAAGACAAATTAAAAACCTCAGTAACATCAAATAAATTATTTCCACTAACATAAGTTGTGGTAATAATAAAATTCAGAAACAATCTATTAATAATCTTAAAATCTTACTTCTAAATGAACAGATTCCATTGAATTAACTTTACTTTCAAATTTTGTAACTTATCAGATATCCAAACATTACTGATTATAACCATACATCGCCATTGGTATCGATATATTCATCGCGATATATCATATTTATTCAATATATGAATTATTACCTAAAGAACATTAAAATAATTATTATTAAGTGCCATAATAAATTTTTATATATTTCCTATTTCTTTGACTGTTCCGTTCTAAGAAATTAAGGCTATTTTGTGTAAAATATAACTGATGAATTATCCTGCAGTAAATGATGAATCGGTTATTTTCGTGATGTTTTTTTCTGTCTCCAAGAGAAAACCCGCCAGAATGGTAGCCAGTTATATAACCTCCGAAATTTCTAATTTAAAACTTCTAAACTTCCAATTTGATTTGTTAACTGATCTAAATCAAATTGATATTACTACAAAAAAAATATGAAATCAGTGCAAGAAGAAGTGCTAAAAATGTTTATAATCAGCGATTAATTTGATGACAGTATAGGATATGTATTAAAAGACAAGAAAAAAAAAATTAAATGTCATTCAAAGTATGAAAGGATTCTGTGGGAATAGGCTTAATTTTTCGCCTCTTCTTTCATTCCTCCCTCCCTCAAATCATCTCATTTTATCGGCTAAATCAAAAGGATCAAGCAATTAGGGTTTTTTTTTTTTTTTTTTTCTTGAACATTTCTTCCAATTTTCAAAGGAACTCTCATCAATATGCCAATAGTGCTATTCTTAAGGCATGCATATCTCAAACACATCTAATAGTTGAAAGATACTGAAATATTGCAAATTCTCTCAAAATTTTAAAAGTTTATAATCTGATTTCTTCAGTAATTTTCTATTGCTATAAATAAGATACAACTTTCTTTCCTTGAAAATTAATTCAAATAACTGATAAATTTCACAAATGTGATACAACATAATAAAAGTATATGAAAAATGAGATATGGCTGTTAAAGTTAGGAGGACAGTATAGGAATGAAACCATAAATTGTCTAGTAGAATATAAAAAAGATCTGCTAAGGAGATTGGATTTATTGATGAAGATATTTCAAAATTTGAAAGTTAGCTTCCTAGATTACACTGAATCCACTTGGCCATTATCAGTTTAAATTTTTATTACTAGTATTAATTTTATGTTTATTAATTTATATTAGAGTGCTACCAATGGGTAGTTTCTCAATATGTGTTCCATGTCATTATATCCATGTGCGAATTTACCAGATGTATTTTTTGTATACAGTTGTAAATATCATATAAATAAATAAATAAAATAATTAATTTATCTCTATTTCTTGTCTTTCCAGCAATACCAATGTATCAATTTAAAGCTAAATATTAATTGTTTCTGTTTGAGAATTCTTCGCCACTCTATTTTATGGGTGATATCTGATGTATAACTTGAGTTTCTCTGAAGAGGGCTACCCCTCTTCCATAATAATTGGATAATTATATTTATGGATAGTAGGGAAAAAACCTGGTGAGTATTGCATTGTTTCTATGCTGAAGAATTATTGTTCAAGTCACAGTAGGCATTTCAATATATCTCTGGACAAATAGATTGTGGGATTTTTAGGGATTGACAGACACTTGTTCCCTTAGTCCTAACATGTATAAGTGATTTTCACTTCATTACTGACCAAGCCGCCTGTTTAGAAGTTGGAAAATCAAGCATCTACCTGCAATCTTTTCACTTACAACCCAGGAACTGATATTTCATATCTTCCAACCCAATATAAAAAGGTCATAACATAATTACCTACGAAGTAAAAACTGTAATAAAATTTTTTTTTTAATGTATGATAAATATTCAGGGCGCAGTAATTATAAAGATTTTATTGGTGTTGACGTTTCAACCCAAACATGTGGGTCATCATAAGGGCGTGTTCTGAGCACTGAAGGTATTCAAGTACTGTTTAAAGTCGGCAACAATAAAAACTTTATAATGACTGCGTCCAGAATATTCATCACCCACAATATGTAGAACAGTCGACTAACTTCCTCCAATAGAAGTTCTTAAACTTTTTAGACAATGAAAGTGTGATTCAAAAAAGTTAAATAAAAATAATTTTTCCAAATAAAAGTTCCTTTTAGGTTGCAAATCAGTTGCTTAATTTAGGAGAGATAGTTCGTGACCTTCGTTTGAAAATATTCTTACTGCATTTACTATACATTTTATAAATAAAGCTTTAATGTACTACATTAAGTCACAATTTACAATTATAATTTAATTCACAATCATGTCAAACAGCTAGTTTATATATTTTTCAATTGATGGCACTTAAATTCATTTGGAGCATAGATAACTTTATTGTGAGTGATTCCTGAGTGAAAACTCAATTTGTCGAATTTTGTTAGTTAGAAGTTTTTCAAACCAAGGCCAAGTAATTAATTAATTAATTATAAAACCTCTTAGGTTTAATAATTAACAAGTATGATTATTCTTCATGACTACATCCTCCCAACAACTTTCCATAGAAGAGTTAATTGACAAACATCGAAATAGATTAATTGAAAATATTTGATAGAATTTTGTGTATTTGTAACAGTAATTCAGTAGGTAGATCTGATACTGATGGAGAAATAGTCCTGGTCTGGTTAGATTACCTAGAGGAATTAAGGACCCAGGTGGGAATCAAACCCACAACTTTCAGAACTGGGCTTGCTAGGATCCTTACTCCTACATGGTCGGCCATCATATTCTCTTGTAATGGTAGTAGAATGTACTCAGCATTTTGAGTAAACAGAATACAGAAGGTTGTAATTTTTTCTTTGTGGATGTAATACCTGAGGAAATTAATAAATATAAATATGATTTTAGTAAACAAATATTTGTTTTTGAATTTTGGTTGTTTTGACTTTATCCAGTAAATATTTTTTTTATTTCTTTATTTTTCAACTCACTTCTGTTTGGAACACCAACAACCAGCGAGTGTGCTGTGAAGAAGAAGAAGAGTATGGAGGAAGATGTTGGTAGGCGTAGGCATGAGGGAAAGAAGTGCCCGGCGGCGTCCCTTCCTATCTTGACTTGATATTTTTGGTTAATGGAGGAGATCCTTCATCCAGCTTCTTTTGAGTCTCCTTCGGGTGATATGGTGACATGTTTTGTAGTGGCCATGCCTTGAATAAGTGAGTTGATATGTCTGTGTAAAATCTATTGTGAAATATTTTGTACTATCTTCATATGTGATCATTTACTGTTCGCATCTATAAGTCTTTATGTAAAGTAACTGACATACCTGGCAGATTTGGTTATATAGTCCTGAAAGTTTTTTATTGAAAAGTATGTAGTTTACGTGTTTGAGTCTTTTTGGCTCTCCCCTCTATCTGTGAAGCATAGGTCCAAATAGGCTTAAATATGTAAATGTATGTATTCAATTTTTGATTAAATTTTAATTTCGAAAGTGAAGTTGAAAGGAGTGAATTTAGCAGTCATAGCCTTATGTTTAATGTTTTTGTTTTGTTCTTGATATATGGGTCCCATGTCATTCTTCTATCGAATGTCAGTCCTAGATATTCAACTGCATCTGTCAGCAATTTGGACATTGTTGAGGTAAATAGGAGGACAAGTTTTACGTCAAAGGGTAAAAGTAATATGCTGTGATTTGTCTTGGTTGAGTCGAATTTTCCAGAGTTTGCACCAATCATTTAGTTTTGTTAATGATGTTGTAAAGTCTTTGTGGCGTGTGTAGGATTTTTATGTCTTGATAGAATTGCTGTATCGTCTGCATAAGTCGCTGTAATAGTTCTGGCGTAGGAATGGCATGTATGTATAAAAGTGGAATGAGTGATGACCCCTGAGGAATTCCTGCTAAGATTGATCTTATTGAAGAAAGTTCTAAGCCTTGGCAGACAGAGAAAAATCTGTAAGAAAGCAAAGATTGAAGGATAAGATAGGAGACTGGAGACTGGGAGCTTCATCTTAAGTTTGAAAAAAAGTCCTTGATGCCAGACTTTCAATCAAACACTTGAGCAACATCTAGAAATACTCCTGTTGGATACAATTTGTGCTCTAGTGCCGTTGAAATGTAGTCCGTAACTCGGTGTAATTAATGAATATTTGAATGGTGTCTTCGGAATCCAAATTGATATTGAGGTATTATGTTTTCGTTTGTCAGTATACCAAAAAGTCTCCTGTAGAGAAGTTTCTCAAAGATTTTGGAACATATTGGGAGAAAGCTGACGGGTCTGTGTGATGAAAGGAAGTCAGTGTTTTCGTTTGGTTTATGAATCATTCTAATGTATGAATATTTCCACTGTAAGGGAAATTTAGTCGTTATGAGTATTGCATTATATATTGACTGAGTATAGCATTATTAGAGTCAATAAATTGAGTTAATGTTATGAGATGATATTTATTTTGAAATATATTACCTAAAATGTTAGCTTTTATTGAGGAGTACCATAAACATGATTGCCCTATCAGATGAAAACCATAGCTTCATTTTTTAGGTTATTTAATTAAATATTTAACATTAAATGTTTATATAAATATTTAAGGTTATGTTAATTATCTTTAATTAATTATGCCCTCTCTTTGTATTTTTCACTTTATTTTACTAATTCCTTAACTATTTCAAGTACAAATTGAATTGTTTAGGGACTAAATGACCTATGTACCACGAAAAAACATTCTAGTAAAATAAAATATAGAATTTTCAGTTACTAATATGAAATATATTTGTACAAAAAATGTATGCATATCACTTGTTATTATGATTTTTAGGAACTTCTCAGAATAAACAAAGAGATTTGTTGGCGAATCTAGACTTTCTTGAAAGTAGATTCATTTAATTAAATCACAATAACATAAACTGCGGTGTTTTGAGTTGACTAACATTTTCTTTAAGTTAATCATTATTTTGTTTACAATATTATACTTATTCCGACTAATCATCCATAGCACAATTTTTTCTTTTTTGTTTTTTGTGAATTGACTATGTCTCACTACAATTTTATTCTTCAAAAGGACGCTGTTGCACTGCTTCCATTGATCTGTTCAGGCTCTTCCAGTCCTTGCAGTTCTATCGACTTCAAACTCTTCCAAATCTTGAATCGTGGTCCAAAAAGTATCTCTAAGCAACAGCTGAACCTCCCAGATGTTGAAGCATTCTATTTTTTTATGAATTTTCTTAATCCATATCATCGTCTTCTTAGTAGTCGAATCTTTTAGGTTAATCTGTTTTTTCTATTCTGTGCAAGTGCACAAAAAATGATGAAACTTCCTCTTTCTCATGGTCTCTCCAAAGTCTTTAGACTACCTGCAAAAAGCATGGTTGGATAAAATGGATTGAAGATGGCTAACCAGCCGAAACGTAGCTATGAAAAATAAAATAAATATGGTGAAAAAATAAACAGAGCCTTATTTTATAATATTAGAAAATTTCACCTAAAACAAGCACACCTGGATTTATTCCAGCATGATTTTATCTTTTTATTTGAGTAACAAAATCCTTTTTGGACTTAAATCAAAATGCACTGAGTTAGTGATTGCTTCTATATCACATAGTATGAAAACAACTAACTTCAAATTTTTTAGGCACTCAGAACACTTCCCTCGGAAAAGCTTCTATTAATTATAATTGCAGAGGCAATAGGAATTTAAAATTAATTTTATTTAAGAGATTGAATAAGGTTCTTGATATAGGAAACATTGGCTTTTCAAAATTTTATTAATTACAATACTACATGTTCTATGTTTACACCTAACAACTATATTTTATCATAAATTATGTATATATTATGACAACAATGTATTTTAAATGGTATAATATTTGAAATGATCTCTTAGTACTATAAAAAAGTGAAAAATTAGAGCGATTTATGCATTGGAAGGCACAGGTTGTATTGTACAGAATACCACTATATATATATATATATATATATATAGACTGTGGGTAGCGGACGGATATGTAATAAATTATATTATTTTTTAACTATTTCCAAAGATTGTGCTCTCTTAATATGTAAAGGCACAAAGATATGAAAATGAAAACAATTTTTTATTATTTTAATTTTTTGTCATTTGAAAAATATCTAGGCCTCTTATATAAATCGCTTTCACATCAAACGATATGTATCTAATTCATAGAGACAATTGGTATACCTGCTACTTTTTTTTCTTTTTTTTTAGTTATATATATTTTAAAATTTTTTAAATATATTTTGACTTGATAGAACATCAATTTCACAACCTATTTTACACCTTCCTATTAACAAGACGTATATATATAAGTATATACGAAAGTATATAATAATAAATATTTTAATAGTAATATAAAATGTATCTACATAAACTTAAGAATCTAATTTCTATAAATAAAGAAATATGTATTACACATATGACATACAATTAAGTTCTTAAGTACAATTACATATGGAACTAACTTTATAATATTTATATATTACTAAATATAAGAGATATTAGGATCCAAATGATCCATAAGATAAATAAATAATTTTATTGAAAAAGGAAACATTGGTATTAACAGCTAAATAATTACTGCACCAAGAGATTCCCTAAATATAGACATAAATGTGCTTATAAGAGATAATCGTATTTTTCTCTAGTGCGATGAATGTACAGTTGGTGCGAAATAATGACTTATATAAAATATATCAATACATACATTTTGTTTGGACCTCAGGAGATCTCGGTTATTATTAATAACTTTTAACAGGAGGATGGAAACTCTAAGATCAGAACATTTATACAAGTTATATATTAACTGGATAAATTTAAAATTAAATATTCTGAAAAAAAAATTCAGTCATAAGAGTCATTGTTTTAGCTAAATAATGATAATTTTCAACCTGATGTTTTTCACTTTTGAATCATAATACATTTAAAAAATATAATAATCATTTTAATTTTCAAAATGTTACTACATTTACTTGTAAATTACAACAAACATTTTTATTAACTTTGGAATCTTAGTGCGAGTAGATTTTATCTTTATAATAAATATTCTATTAAATTTCATCAGAAGAGTTTAAAACCCTACCCTGTCTTATTATTTTCCTAGATTGATAAAATTTGGAGTGAATAATCTGCCATACCAGTGTCTCAATCAAAGTCATGGAGTAAATTTATTCATTGACACCCTACAAAGTTAAGTAGCTGGGACAAATATCGCTCACTGATATTTTAAGTTGATTTAAAGCCCAAATACCAACCAACAGATAAGAAATATCTAAAATATACAATAATAACAAGGCAATGAAATTTTAAGAGAAAAAAGTCAATTCTTAGAGGTGAAATATATCATCAGGTTTTATAAAAGTTGAAATGCAAACGAATAAAATTTACTCATTCATATCTCTCTATCATTAATAACCCAATCCATAAATATAATGATAAAGTTTCTGCATTAAATGACCAAATAATTAAATTTATAAATGAGAATCATATCCAAAAGATCTCTGTGAGATGCGCACTTTGTTAAAACCATATATTTTTCAAATTATATTTGAAAGCCTTGACTTTTTTTTTTTATTCAAATTGATATAAATTCATCAGAAATCATTTAATATTTGGTTCATCCAATTAAAGTATGTAGAAAACTATTTCGTTAATAGTATAGTTTCTGAAACAAGTGCCTATGTTTATCATATCATGTAACAGTCATTATTTGCCTTTCAACTTAAGTAGATACTTAAGACTCTTGTAACATATAACTTTTATTTTATTTTTTTCTCAGAGGAAGAATTATATATACATTTCCATTTTCCTCCACTTTCACACCATTCAGGATTTTAATATAAAAAAAAATTTAATTTAATTAGTTCCAACACAATTTCATCATCAATCATGTTCTTCAAAATAAGTTACAAAATTCATTTAATGTAATATGAAAATTAAGAAACAAAAATAATGAAAATAATTACTACTAATTATAATAATTACAATTCAATTCTGCCTACAATGCATAATAATATTTTTATTGCATATTACGTATATATAATATATACATATAGTGAGACAAAATTATTGTCCTTATTTTAACACAAGTATTAATTTAAGACTAGATATTAGGAAATTCTAAATTAACTATTATATGAGTATGAAAAAATCTACAACTTTGCAACATTAAAAAATTATGGTTTACAAGGTAATGAGGCTTTGTAACGAAAAGGTAACAACAAAAGGGAGACTTATTGGAAGAGTCAAATGGTAAGTTAATTCTATAAAATTATACAATTAATCAGTAAAAATACAAAATATATACCATAAAATGATTAGAAAAATGACTAATTTGTGTTAATAACAAAATCATACCAACATTAATGATGAAACACTTGAGCAAAATAATGACATGATTTTTTTCTTGTCAAAAACAAAGTGAAAAGTAAAAGTAAATGTGTCTATGGTTAAATGCAATTCAACCTGTTTCAATAAATCATCTTAAAATTTAACAATTGTAGAAATATAAGCAAATAGTTACACTTGCGGCTATTATGTATCGAACAAATGTATTAGTAAACAGCCAAAAAAATTTTGGTTGTTTCGCTTTGATGTTCTCTCTGAAAGAATATATACAAAGATGTCAATGACAGTCGAATTTAATATGTCCTATCTCAATGGTCAAACAGCTACAGCTATTCACGCACGCCTCAAAGTTTATAAACTACAACTAAACTTTGAAAAAAAAAAATATAATGGAAAAATATATACTGTAGTGTTTTGACCAAGTTCAAGCTGCACCAACCACATTTTAGATTAGACAGAAACAATCTGTATTTAATGATAGCAGATATCTTGATGGAATGAAATAAATCATTACTTTTCTCTAATGCAAAAATAATAAATACAACCATTCTAACATAGAGCTGACAGTTGATGCAGACACTAAAACTCCCTGTCCTGTATAAAACTCAACTGGACTAGAACAAACATATTGTTGAACATAAACAGTCTCCTACTCAAGTTTTCTTTCTTATATTTTATTTATATATTGCTGCCAAACTAACTCCTTTCTCTTAACTCTCCTTCCTCTCATAAAAACCACAGGATGCGGTAATATAGTAACCAGTCAGTCTATCAAGATTCCAAACAACAGTTGCCATTTTGGTAACTTGATTTCAATAATGAATGCATGCATACATGTAAAGGCATTCGTATTCAGGCAACTGACTTGTAAAAAAATGATATGCATTATATGCAATTCCTCCCTTTATAAACGCTATTAATTATTAAAATGTAAATAAATATAACAACGCAACCATTTTGACTTCTTGTCTTAGAGGTTTTTTCCTTTTAACTACATAATTTGTCTAGAAATTAACTTGGAACATGTCTCAGCACAATGATTTATTGCGTAAAGTTTAAGTTAATGAATGGCATCATTACAACCTTTACAATGTACAGTCTATCTTTTATCAATATTTAAAAACATTTCCCCTATAAGTTGGAAATTAACAAATCATGTTCTCACAAATCTCAGGAAAGCAATTGAAAATATTTGTAATAATGTATAATTGTAGTAAATTCCCACTATATATTGTAGGAATAGGAAAATTTTGTATAATATTTATTTTCATTGATTAATTTTTACAATAATAAATGTAAATTTACAAATAATTTTCACATCGTCTTGTAAAATGAGACAAATTGTCATATCAGATCCAACCATATGACATTTCGTAGTAAGTAAATACAGTACATTAACTTTAATACTGGAATTATAATGATTGGACCAAGACTCACAATGATTTAAAGATATTAAAATTTATGAAATATTCAAGTTATAGTTCACAACAGTAATTTTAAATAACAGACAACAATATGGATTTAAATAAATAAATAAATAAGGAAATATTAATAAATTAGATACCAAAAGTGATGTTGAAAGAGTTATAAAAAAAATCTAACAATGATTATGTAAAAACTAGAAAATTAGGTATGTTTTTAAAAACTGAAATTCCTAACCTTAAAATATCTTAGTGAAATCTGACTTACAACTAGGACATTATAAATGCTTTTCATTCAGTGTTTTCTTATCAAACACACCTGGTCAGTACATATTGTGTTTCATAACAGTCAAACCTCAAAATATATTCACTTTTATAAGAAAATAATAAAAGAAAAGCAGTCAGTATTTTCAGTATTGCCAATATTGCACTGGACTAGCTCTGAAACATGTTCCTTGCCTAAGCCTAGAGGAGGGGTCACTGAAGCCTCGCCTCTTGCAGGGTCGCAGCTTGGGCAGCAGCTGCTGTATATGGTGATAGTCCAGTGAATGCTCCTGTTGTCGGGATAGTTGCTGCAGCTTGTGGTAATGTAGCATACGTATATGGAGTCATAAAACTGGCTGCTCCAGCTGAAACAGATCATCAAATTTTGCTTAATTAATCAACAAATCAACTTTAATTAATACAATCAACAGAAGGATATCAAGTTAGAAAACAATAAATACAACTTTTTTTTCCAAATTCATAATTCTTTTAATACAATGTTTTAGATGATCTTCACCAGCAGGTAAAGTATTTGCATTCAAATAAGTCATAATCCAACAAATAATGAAATTATGATGAGTCAGTTGTTAACAGAAAGGAATGTGATATTAGTTCTCGTTCTTACCGATTCTTAAAAAAACATACACTATAATGTTCCTTAACAGAAAATTGGACAAAATGAAATCAATACTGTAACTTGTAGAAAACATTACATCATAATAATGCAGTATTTTATTTTTTAATGTTCTTAAATAGTGAGAATTTCACCTATTAATTTTTATTACCAAGAATGATTTACTGTGATTAAAACATCTTTAAATTATATTTATTTTTAAATTTTAATATTTTCAAAAATGAATTAGTATGATGAAATTTGTTTCTGATTTTATTTTTGTTATACAATTTAAAGTATATTATTTTTAAAAAATATATATATATATAATTAGTCAATACTATCATTATTTGTTATAAACCCATAACTGTAAAAGGGGTTGAGGCATCCCCAAAGAGAAATAATTTTTTTTTTTTACATTAGTACATATTTGAGTTAAATACTTAAACAATCACAATATATTCTCTTTTTAAATTATAAAGCATATCAGCTACTAAATGTAAGTATGAAAAAAAAATTATCCCTAAAACCATAATTTATCTTTAAATAAGTTCTTTTTTATTTTATTTTCAGACATGCATTTAAAGACCACTTAAATATCATATCATATAATTTCTTTGTTTTTCCTCCTGAATTACTGTTATAAAACAAATCCCCAAAATCAGTCACTGGTACTGCGTATCTGACTTATGGGTAGAGGATCTGACCAGTCAGTTCACTACAAATGAAATAGTAAACCTTCAACTAAAGATAACCTTGAACATGGATTCCAGAGTAGCAAATACACTATCTTGCACACAGGACTGGTTTGTTCTAATTTCTAAAAAATAAGGCTTTTATCTTAACTTATAATAATATAAAATAAAATAAATTTGGAGCATATTTTTAAATGTATTCTATTCTATCTTCTAAATTACAATAAAACAATAATATCTTCTCAGAAACACTTCCACTAAAATATTAAGAATAAAATGGATGGAATAAAAAATGAAATAAGTAACAGAGATAAATCATAATATATACAGGAAAATCTTATGATCGTGAGGTAGATGGGAGGGACTAGTCAGAATCCACAGGTTGGACTATTGAGACTGCCTGAGAAAAAGACATAAATCAAGAAACTGGGGTTATTGAATGAGGGTAATGCCTCACTTTGGCAGGTAAAGAACTAAAAACTTGAGCAACAGGTCACAACATCTCAGCCAAATGCAAGGAGGTTCATTTTCATTAACTTATGGAAAATATAAGCTAAACTACCACATTTAGGAGTAACCAGGACATTATTGATTTTTATTTAAGTTGTTTATTTCAAAATAAATCATTATTATTAATTCTAACTGGAGTTAGCGTTTTGGGAGTGAATACATGAAAATATAGTAATTTAGAATTCTGAGTGCAAAGAAAAAATCTAGTTAACATAGAACAATTAATAAGTTACATAAATGATTAGTTTTATAAAAATCTATACTGTTTCTTCTAAGGCTCGGAATAATGTAGTCAAATTGATAATAAAAAAAAACAAAAAAAAACTATGACGTGTTCTTTAGATAACACAATAGAAGTCAAAACATCAGGGCAAGATCAATAATATGAAATATAGATTTTATTTGTTCTATATTTTTAGATTGATAACATTTACAATTTATATGATTATAGTTGCATATAAACTACTTTTTGTTCTATATTCACAAAATAATAACATTTACAATCAGGGGTGCTCATCCCACCCAAGGCCGATGGCGCCTTTCCCATAAATCTTTCTCTACCCCTCCCAAGATATTTTATTCTTCTCTTCTTCTTAAAAACAGTGCAATCAAAAGTAGAATTTAAATATTCGTAGAGTATATACAATTACACATCCTGCAGTCTAGTAAATGCTTCCGCTTGACTTTTAATTTGAAACTTTTTACTTTGAAAATTCAGAATAACAGCTCCGTCAAAATGTACAATTTTGAATAACAGCTCATTATAACGAAAGTAGAAATTCTGAACATTTTCCTTGCTTACAATATGCAAGCCTGATTTCTAGTTTCTTAGATATTTTAATCCATATGCAAAAACAATTCAATTATTCGACTCGAGCCGAATTAATTCGACTGAGCGTTACACATCCAAGCTGATGGCTCAGTCTCGTTCACTTCCCACAAACAGTAGAGCAAAAGAAGTTTTCACTTGAAAAATAGAAAAATCTTTAAATAACTTAACATGAAGGGTGAAGTATTATCAGACGGATGACTTACATGAAAACCCCTTTCATCACTATTCGCAGATTCAAAATGTATAGTCATTAAATTTCAGTTAGATAATTATTTATATAGAGTGTGTTTATTTATTTTTTTATTAGCGTGACGTTCATGATTTCAAGTACAGTTAAGATAGAAATTGAACCTTTCAGTTGAGTAGTGATATTTCCAGTGTTTTATATATGACCTACTCTGGAATTAACTTCTGTACAGGTATTATAAATTTTCCAACTAAAAATATGACTAAAATGATTTTACTCAAAAATGTTGAAACTGGAGTGTCATTCTGTCAACTAAAAGGCTCAATAAATCAGCGGGTAATAATGAATACAAGCGGGGGTACCTACAAGGGAGTTCCTTGGTGCAACTTGCGCCATCTAACTTTTTAAGGGGACATATTTTCTTGGTTATTTTTAATTTTTGAGGGGAAGAAATTTCGATGGGGTTATGGATTTCCGGACTAAGGGGAAAAACATGGAATATAACACACTAAGCAAAATTGTATATGATCTACGATTTTATGATTACGATGTGGAAAGACCTTGCGGATTTACTAGCAAACATTCGGGAGAGGATTTGTGAAGACCCCATAAGATGGAAGATAATCTTCTGGGAGGATACATTGAAACCATGAAACCAGTGATGGGTGACAACCCAAAAAGGGTGCTCACTCAGAAAGGTCCTCACTGTCAAAACGTGCAGCGAAAAGACATCGGGGTTTCAGAACAAAGCTTTTTAAACATGGTAAAAAAATCCATCCCTTATGCACCGCTTGTGGAGTACCAGAAACCGCTGAGCACATCCTTGTTGCCTGCACCAACTGTGAGGCACTGAGGGCTAAATTGAGACCTAGAAGGTCGCTGATCAGGACAAGAGAAGAAGATGAAATTAGAGAGAAAGTTAATCAAGCAGGGTGTGTGCACGGCAATTTATCAGAATGTAAAACAATAAACTTGTAGCAGTGATTTGTTATGTAGGAATATGTATCAACTCACTGCTGCAAACTCCCGTATTATCTTAAAGGCAGGGTAGGAAGGAATACAAAATAAAATAAAAAGGATCTACGATTTTTCTAATTCTAGCTTAACTTGCTCTGTTTTTAAGTAGAAGTGATGAATAAAATATCTTGGGAGAAGGGGGGCGTTCTTGCGCCATCGACCTTGGGAGAGGAGAATGGGTACCCCTGAATATATCCCATAAAATCCAAAACAGTAATTAATTTCAAAAAAATCCTTTGAGGAAAATGATTCGAAAGCAATAAATAAGTTTAAGATTCGTCTCCAATCAAGTGACATCCTGGCTGGCCTCTTAACATTTTGTAAACAGGGAATATTCATCCCACTAAATCTGTGGCAGATGTAAGATCACAAATGAGACATTGAAGCATGCTGAAAGTATGGTTTGTTTATAACATTTATCAGTAAATTTACAGAAAAATAATAATTACTCATATTCGATTTATCCGCGTAAGTTAAATAATAAAAATGTTATTTTAAATCAATATAAATTACATTAATCCTTGTTTATCTGATGCGCCATAGATGAATAATCTAACTATACAAAAATAAACCCCTAAAACTAAGAAGGTTTTCTGGATGTTTCCTGATAAGCAAGCCAAATTCTATAAATAGACCAAAGACAAGATATTCGACCGCGTCGAAAGGAATGTTGTAAGAGTCTAGAAATAACTAGGAGCCTAATGCAATTTCAAATAATTACCACTGGCTATAACCTGCCGTGAATACAGCCTCTTGCCAGATGGCCTCCTTCCAGCCTATGAGTTTTCTCTCCATCAACTTATCTTGTTTAATTGACATTAGCAAGGTTTTATTGCTTTGGACAAAGGTATAAGTGGTTCATAATTCTTTTAAGATGATAAATAAAGTCGCCCTATTATTTAAGTATGCACAACGCTTCATTCTTGTTTATAAAAGAAATCCGTAGCAAGACGAGTGATGGATACTTCCACTGAAGCTGTTGAAGAATCTTCGTACAAGCCAGTAACCATACTTAAGTAACAGGCATACATTTTCACTCCATGTTTACATCACATAGTTTTTATAGTGACCTAAATAAAAGAGATTAAATTCCAGTGAATAAAACAAGAAAGGATTGCTCCAAGTTAACGGCAAATGAGCTAGGTTTTTTGAAAAATGCATTGTAAAAGAACCTATCGATAAGCCTTGGCCTTATTTAATTCTTTCTACGTCACTATTCTACAAAAAATCGAGTATTTCATCATCAACATAAATGATTTAAAACCTAAGTTGATAACTACTCTTATAATAGTAAGCTTTAAGAACAAATTATAAGCACCTTATGGATCAGTATGATGGAACAATTCCCTTAGGGTAAAAAAAAGAAGAAAAAAAAAAGGAAGACTAAGAACTTTCCAAGCAGGGATACGAGAATCTAAAGCTTTCTTTCGCCTCTCCTTACTCGCCATTTTCATCTCGAGAGTGGGATAGTTGACTCTGGAACTATTTTTGGACTGAAATAACTATTGGCAATGAAACGGTTAGTTATTTATAGATGGAAACTGATTACAAAGTCTAAATCATTCTGCGAAACGGTTGAGAGGTTCTTTAAAAACTGTATGAAGTTATTTTAAAAACTAGACTAATCAATCACACTAACCAGCTCGATTTTTTTTCCATGTTGCTTATCAAACGTATGGCCGACCACCAAATAAAAAAAAATGATTATTTTTTGAGGAAATGAACAAATAGTTTATTTTAAATACGACGTTTATTTCGAATCTGATACGTTTATTGTCTTCTTGGTTAGGACCAGGCGCAATAAAAAGGTGCTTTAACCTTAGAATTAAAAGTCCATTTAGACACTCAGATCTAGTTAAATTCAATCTAACTAGCATTGTCTCTCGGTCTCTCTGAGCCAGTTTTGTAAATGGAAGACTCACTCTAACCCAACTAGAACGAACACTCTACCAGCTTTGTTTAAGCTTAGAGATGATCCGTTCTTTTCAGATATTATAAATGATAAATATGCTCATTTTAATTATGGATGATATTTGTGAAGAGGAGTGTATACATATAGCTAGAACCCGTTATCCTGAAAAACCGATCTGTACAAACACATAAATCATCCATACATTCAGATCCAAGAGATATAGGTGAGGAAAACCAAGCTGGAAATCGGAACAGTTACCAACGCTTGGAATGCTGAAAACCTAGAAGAAATTCTATATGTATGTATGAAGATAAATGGGTTCTGTATGCTTAAAGATGAAAATCAGATGCGGGACAGAGTCAGAGTCTGTGTTTCCAATCACGATAGGAGTCAATTAGAGGCGTATCCGATAAGGATAGAACTTGGATCAGGGATTAACGGGAATCCTACAAGAACACATTGTAAAATATCCATCTAACCAAAAGAACTGCGCAGATGCATAGAAGGCTAGAGAAGAATGGAAAGACTGCACGGGCAGTATGGAATGTCCAGTGCACCTTGGTCGGAGAAGAAATCGCAAGAAAGATTTGTGCTATCGTAGCAGCTCCAGGAACAGTTAATGTCGTAACGCGTATGTTAGATGAGGTAATATACATGAAGAGGAGAAAGTAATAAAATTACTGCCTCGTCACTAAGTGTGCACGACAATGTATTATAGTTACACCATATATTACCGTATAATGTTGCTCTAATAAATAAACTTGTTTTTTTAGAGGCAGTGGAGTACGTAAAACTCATGAGTACTGACCCGCGGCTTCTGAAACCCGTAATGGCCAGATAAGCGAAAAAAGTAATAAGGACTTCATTTAGGTATGTTAGTTCATAGGTACTAGGAACTTACATTTACTCATCTATACAGAGAAGTTAGACAGAGGTGGAGAAGGCTTGTTAAGGCAGCTACTTTGGGTCGCCATCTATGGTGCAAAGCTATGAACGAGGAACAAGGTTTTTTATCCAAACGTTTTGCTGTTTGAGAGAAAGCTTCTTCTTGAATATTTGGACCCATAATTATGTGCGGAAGATGGAGGAAGAGGACCAACCAGAAAATTGATGATCTCTATAGTGAGCCTAACATAGTTTCAATTGTTCACAACGCTTCAGCGAAGATGGGCAGGTCATTGGCAAGAATGAATAAAAGCCGATTTCAAAGAAACTGCTTTTGGAGGACATTCATAGAAGAATTAGGGTCAGTAGGGCAAGGCTTCCCACGACTGTTGATGGAGGCAAAAGAAACATCGGAGTCCGCGACTGGATGGCAGCAGCATGAGATATAGCAGTAGAAACGGCACTCCTGGCGATTTCTCAATGAGGCAGCTTAGACACGATAACGTGTTGTAAAACCGCGCGAATTAAGAAGAAAATATTAAATAAGACCGAAAACCCCAGGTAGGGGAATAAAAATGAATAACGACATCAGTTAGTGTTAATATACAGATACTTCCAACTACTTCTTACTTCCACTCATCTGTAGATAGAAGTTAGGTAGAGATGGAAACGGCTGGTTAAAGGAGTCGATGATTTCCCTCCCCCAAAAGACCCTTGTCATTGTAACCTTCTTGTTTTCACTTTGGCTACGGTTGCTTGATGTATTGAAGGTTATCTAGTACATCTTGAGTTGAAGTGGCTCTATCTCAATTATCGACATCAATTCCTCTGGTGTTTACTAAAACCTTGTTTACATCCTCGAACTCGTAGCCTACGTTCCTCTATTCGCTCTCTGAATTACAGATCTCAAACTACTGACCCATGCATCCTCACCCTTAAAATCACTTCCTTCAACAATTTTTTTGCGATTCGTGCTACCTTCTTTTGGAACTCCTTGCAAATACCTACGAGGTCTGTAAAGCGAACAGAAAGAAAGAAAAGGGGGAAGTTTTAAAAAGCTTGGAACAAATAATCATTGTATTACGTCTAGTTTGATTATCTAACGCCTTATTATTGTATTACGTCTTGTTTGATTATCCTTATCTCCAGAGAAGATAAGGGAGGTTATGTGAAATAAGGGTAGATAACAAGGGAGGTTTTGACGCTACCCGCTATTAAACAAGTCTTATTTTTTTTTTTAGACACAATTCAAGTATAGTTATCGCAAAATACAACAAACTAAAGAATATGGTTGATATTTACCTGCTGTGGTGTAAGGATCGAAGCCATTGGCAAACTGGCTGGTGGCCGGGTACGTGGCAGCAAGTGCGGCGGCCGCAGCGTTCTGATACTCGTAGAACTGAGACGCTGCGGCGGCTACGGCTGCGGCATGACTGAGCGGGGCCGGCGGTAAGGTGACGAGGCCGCTGGGGGCGGCGGCTGCGGCGGCAGTCAGGTACGGGCTCTGGTACACATAGCTCGGCTGCATCCTGTAACATTCCTCCATGTATCTTCCTTCCACATCTCACATCATACAATCAAATGATACTAATTCTAAATGTAACTAAACTGAATAATTTATTATATATTTAACATTATTATATTTGTCAAAATAATTAAGATATCCTAAATCACACCATTCTCTTTTCAACAAACTTCCAATCTTTAGAGACCATACTTATGTATAATAGTTAAGAAATAACACCTCATAAGTAGCCTAATGCGGTTCAAAAGTTTGGAAGTTTTAGAAAGCCTACTAGTACTATGTTAAACTTAAAACAATTACAATAGTTCATAGAATTTTCATTGTTCCATGATATGAAATTTTTCATATTTATTGGATGTCAAATTGTTTCTTTCAATTTTTTCTGTTTATTTCACTACCATACACTTCTAATCTGATGTATTGATCTCTAAGATGTATTGTTTATCCTAATTGTAATATGTCAACAACCATTCCAGTAATTCTGGTAAAAATTAGATCACTATTGTGTTGGGACTATGAATATGAAAACAAATATCATTCCTTAGTGGCACATTAATTTTATTTTAAACAAGGTAAGCGTGCTGAAGCTCTTAAAAAGAAATTTTACATGTTTATGGAGAAGGTGTATTAACCATGTTTTTAGTTGGTTTACCAAAGTTCGTTTAGGAAATATTGATGTCAATGACCCTGTATGAATTTTAAGAGTGTTATATTCAATGAGATATTTCCATCAGGAGTAACAATTGATTCAACATTCAACTATACTGCTCAAAATTTATGACATTTGATCAATCAATTGGATAAAAACGTCCAGAACTGGCAAAAGAATGTTGTTTTCCAACAAGACAAAACTTGGGGCCAAACCTCATTTGTCACTCGCAATAAATAGTTAAGATTTGGATGGTAACTTTTACCCCACCTTCGCTATTCACCAGAATGATAAATACTCATTTCAATTAGCAAAAATTCCAAAATGAATAGGACATAAAAAAACACTTATATTAGTTTTTTGACAATAAACCCTAGATGTTCTATGAATTATTATGCAGTTTGTAGAATGATATGAACTCACCATACTAAATATCAATCAATAAATTGTAGGGCAAAATAAATTTTTTGTCTATAATACACCAAATTTATCTAACCCTGAAAAACCGAAAGGACTTATTTGTCAGAGGAATTGATGCATATGTATGCTGTTATCTCCACATCTAAAATTTTAACATTTAATTGATTCAACATCTCAAATAGATTAAAAAAAAAAAAAAAAAAAAAAAAATGAGACAATCTATGAGGGAAGAAGGTAGCCATTGATAGAGCCTGATTCATAACTCTGCAATATTTTTGGTTCTGAGTAGGTTCCAACTGTCTAATTTATGCTTCTGACTTATGTCAGGTACTCAATTCAGCAATGTGTGGACTCAGGAACGGTTTGTGAAACCACAGCTAACTTCCTGATAACCCACTTCAGTCGAGCGAAAACTTGATACTAGTAAGAGAATCCTCACACTGAACTATGGATTTAGTTCTGGGACTCTTTAGGTTATGTAATTGGTTATTTACAGATATTAAAACTGTAGCTTAACAATTTATGTAGTGTAACTGGAGTGATTATGAAAACCATTTGAACTAATAAAACTTCATATATGCAACTAAACTATTTTGAAGAAAAATGGTTAATTTTTTCTAATTATGTTTAATTATGTAATACCTTATCATTTAATATTTTATTACTGATTTAACTTTATGTGGTTTAATTTTGTGTATGGGTTTATGTACAAATATCAATAATAAAAATGATTTATAATCCAATTTAACTATAATATAATATATAAATAAAATCATAAAAAGAAATTAAGTGTCTAGTTTCTCTATGATAAAACTGAAATTCATGATAATTTAATTGACTAAATTCTAATTGCAACAGTCAATCATGTGTTCAACTATTTTAATTGTTCTTAAAAATATTAAAAACTAGCTGAAAAAACTCTTCAAAAGTTGTAACATATAAAATTTAATTCAAGTATAATTTATTGACGGATGCAATTAGCTTGGCTACAATACATGTAGAATGTGAAATAACTTAATCTAAATTAAATATGATGTCTAAAAAGGAAGTGAGAAAATACAATGATATCTTTAATTCAGTTTTTAAAATTTAGCTTCTTCATTGGTCGAGTGCCAAATATGAGAGTTTCTTGATTACTTTTTCTTTTGATAATTTTTTTACTTTCTTACAGCTACTAGTTAAGAAAGATATCGTTATATTAAAAATTATGATTCTGAAAATTTTATTTTTATAAAACAAAATAGAATATGTCTAGGTAGAAATACAACATTTCATGGTTAAAAGCTTTTTGATAGACTTAAAAAAACTTTATTGAAATTTGTATTCATATTCACTTTTTAAAGTTCATGGTATGAATAAATTCTTAAATGCTGTTGTAATATTTAAATCTAGAAAGAATAATTATTAGGAAAGATGAACAAGAAAAAGTTTTACTCTATGTTCAGAATACAATTATAAAGTAAAACTACAAGGAATTAAATAATGAATAATGTTTTGTTATCGATCAGTGGAGTAAATCTAAACATATGTTACTAGTAGAAATTCATGAATAAAATACACAAGAGTGGATATTAAAAATTTCTTATATATCTCAAAGTTCATAAATGTGTCAGGATTAATCTAATCTAGATTTGATTTATAGTTTCAGATGTACAACTCAACAATCAACTTCAACAAATCTATTTCCAACCTCAGTAATTATAACACAACTCAATTTCCATAAGCAATCAGTAATTATCAATTAACAATTAACGGCATTAGTCAATTACAAATGGGATGAAGCTTGAATTCAATTAGCGCTGTTGGGTTTTCACACCCTATCCTACTGGACCCTATCCACTCTTGATACAGGACTTCATATAAGTCCAAAAAATAATTGTAAAAATTAAATCCTAAAATATTATTACGATCCTTCTACATTCAGATATAAATTTCATCAGTTTCAAAATTTGAAACAATTTATTTTAGATATATCAATCATTAATATTCCCCTTAAAAATGATTAGGAACTCCTTTCAATCTGGAGATCGGCAAACTGTGTATATTTAATGAGGTACTAAAAAAACTCATGAATATTCATTCGCTTTCAATTTGAATCGTAAGATAATTTGATCAGAATGTCGAGGAAAAAAAATTGACTACAAAAATATTGGGCCGTTTGGCGTGACCTGCATCTCGTACATGTTCAAATAACAAGGTTATATAGGCTAAATAGCCCAATATTTTTGTTAGTCATCTTTTTTCTCGATTTAGTGATTGAGTTATCTTTTGATTCAAATGAAAATCTAGTGGGTATTAATGAATTATTAGTGACTCATTAAATTAATGTAATGAGAAAACACAGCATTTCTGAGAATTTTCTTAGATAAAGAAGTTGTAAGGTTACGATTAACAGCCATTCATGTCATAGACGCAAAATACGGGAAGGGGAGGGAGCAATTCCCTCCTCCCCCTTTCTCTCCCAATAGATATGTGGGGTGAGAATATTTTCGTTTCACTCCTCCCCCAATAATTTGATGTAAAAAAAAAATTAAAATTAATAACAAATAAGATACATGAATGAATAAAATATATAAGCTGAAATCGATTAAGAAAATTGCCTAGGCTAAGGCTTATAAGTAGGTATGCAACTATTTTATCACGACCTAAATGTTCCTATAATTTAACTTTTCGTTGATATTTAAAGATTACATAGAAGCATTTCCTAGGATTTTATGATTCATTAACCTATCATGTGTACACCTCCATTTCCACATGATTTTCTTATAAATTTTATACGATAAAGTTAGAAAAATATAATTAACAAGTATAAGTTTATATATATTTTATAGAGAATATTTTTACATAAATAGTTAGGCTGTGAAAACATTGTATATTTATTCTAAATTTGTGTAAAATAAGAAGTCAAAATATTTTTCAGTTTTTTCACATTATTCATTTTTTAGCTGAAAAAGTTATAGAAATGTACCTATGTTATGAAGGCTATACATTCTTCCATGTTTAATATAGACAAATTGTAACAAATCAAAACATATTGTTTTGTTCAATTTTGAACATTTTGCATATATTTAAGAATATACATGTAAATTTATTTTTAAATATTTAATATTATATTTCCTCGTTTCACAATAATTCTGTTGAATTTTTACACATAATAAGAACTACTGCCTTTTTTTTCTCTCACTTTGTCCTTCACTCCTCCTCCCTAATCAAAAGGAGACTTTTCATCCATGATTCACGTAGTTTTCAGTCTCAAAAATCGTATATGTTTTATTCAAGTCTAATACAAAACACGATATTATACAGTTAGGATAGTATAAGTATCTAAAAATGAAATAATCCTGCATAGACAACTCAGTCTCCAATGTTTAAAAATAGTAACTTTAATATAAATCCTACCGAGATAATCTAACATAATGTCTCTCTCGAACAATATGAGCTTTGACATGGAAAGATGCGGAAAAGCTAAAAGCGTTCCCAGGAGAAGGCAGCGTATTGTTGGACTAAGAGGCAATTCTGAAGAAATAATGATACATATTTCCAGGCAGTGAGATAAGAAAAATGGTACTTGAGAAATATCAGATCTTCCATGCTCCGGCAGCTTCTGGAAATGGAAAAATAACATTGAAAGGGTGGTGTAGACAATGAGACAGAAAAAGGGGAAAAAAACTTACCACGACAACTCTGAGGTGGAATGAGAATATTCATAAATATTTCTCTCAATTTCTAAGGGAGTCGTTGTTGCTAGGGAGCGAGTCGTATTCTTGGAACAAATCAGGGAAATTAAAATAAAAACAAAACAAATTCGCGGAATAGTATTGATTCATTAATAATGGATCTTCAATATTCAAGGAATCTTAATGATTTTTAAAAGTAAAAAGGAAGATTCTATAACTCTAAGCAGTGGAATAATCGTAAATATGTACCTAATATTATACCTATGCACGGTTATGTTAAAATTGGTTATATATTTGTTTTGTTTTTTAAATAAAATTTATATATCGCCGGTTTATTGCAAAAAAATCATGAAGTAGCATTTCTCTATGTGAAATCAGAACACTTGTGCAGGTTGTATTTGATATATATTGTATCGATAGAAAAAGTCGAAATTCAGATAATCGTAAAAAAAATGATTTAATGATTTTTCTAATTTGATACATGGAAGAAAAAAATAATTACATTTTTCCAATAACATAAACGTATGCTCACTTGTACATTCTTGGTTGCTTTATAAATAACAAAAAAAATAAAAAATACTTTCAACAAACGGAAGAATCCGCAAAAAATAAGTCGGACAATAGGGTTTATTTTTAATATCCTTGACATTTTACTCTCTGTAATTGAAATTGGATATTAGTAAGCAATTTCAAAAAGAATATTTATATATGCTGGTAACGCAGCTGAGAGAGAAGTGCTGGGATCTCATAGAATGAAGCCTTGTCCTCTACACGTCGTGGAAAGACATTTATTTATTTAATTTCTCTTTTTTCCTTAAGAATTTTTCTGTATTATTTCACCACTACAAGCTATATTTCTTTGTTTTCATTACAGTTTTTATCTTTGTTATATATAAATTATTATTTTTTATGTATCTATTTTTGTGTATTTCATTTTTTTATTTTATTTTATTGTATTGTAAATAAGGTAGGAATGTACCTTCCAGTTTTAACACCCAGTACTGTTAAGTCTGATAAAATGTATTATAGCTCAATAAAAATATTAAAAAAAAAAAAAAATTATGTATACAAATGTACTTTGGCCATCGCTGGATTAATCAAAAGAGATAAGGCGCTTACTATGGGTTATCAAAGTTAAACAAAAAAGAGCTAGGTAAGTACCTGCATACATGATTGTCCGGATTGGGTTAACACCCACCGAGAAAAGCAACGCTGCTCGAAATTGTTCCCTCTGGTATCTGTTGCCCGTCAGCCTACTGGAGGAAAGTTACATCGACCGGATGTAGGGGTTATGATTCTACTCTTATTAATGTATTTCAATAGGGAATTCAATTAAGAATCCTCACCCTCTCCCAAGTGGTTTGGTATATGGATGGTCTGTTAGGGAAAGAAATTCAGATCCTCCAGCGCCTGCTGACTCTGAGCAGCCATAATCCACGGATCAAGACAGATTTTTCAATGTCCTTGAACCCAAATTAGTCGGAGGGAATACTGCTTGATTGACCCCTAAGGAATAAGCTATGTAGACAGACCATGGGCCTGCATCAACGTGAGGCAATATGACCTCGTCCTGGCAACCTTTATTAAATAAATAGTAATTCCTACATAATAATATAATAGCATGGCCTGCAGATATGTGTGGAAGCGATGAATAATAGCAATTTGCTTTTTAATAAAATTTCAATACATCGATTTTTATTTTATTCTAGGTATCTAAAATCAAGCTATGTATAGAAGCTTTTAACCTCCTAAATTTTTGTAATCATAGATCCTTGTCAAGAGGTGGACATGAATTAATTATAGACCAAGTTTGACGTCAATTATAAATATAACCCACCAACGTTGATATCTAACGAAGCTATTAGCAAAGATTTGGCACTGCCATCTGTTGAAGTAACTATTTTCGTAAAGTGTGCAGGAAATGGCCATTAAATGTTTTCTTTGATTCATTTTATTTATGCCCTAATTAACTGAATATATATAAATATATATATATATATATATATATATATATATATATATTATAATCGTAGGAGTAGACTTTCAACTATGATTGGGAGGAGAGGACGATGTACAAACAAAAATGACGGAAGTCTATAATATGTGTACATCATTATTGTGAAACAAACAAATATAATTCTTAATATCATAAAATAAATTTATATTCCTATTTCTATAAAAATTTTTAGTGACTGTCACATTTTATTTAACATATGCAAAGCGGGATGGACCGTAACGAAGAAACCACACTTCTTACTCCAAGAATTTTTTCTCCTTATTATGGTTACAAATTGGCAACAAGAATAATTATAACCACATATTAATTTAAATTGGCAATGCATATATTTTTTTTCTGTTGGCATTACAGACCATGTAGATCTTTGGCCGCCTTAACAAGCCTGCTGCATCTCTGCCTATCTAGGGCTATTTCTTTCCATCTATCTGCACGCAGCTCTGTTACCTCTAGTGTTGCCCAAAATCGGTCTTGGTCTTGCACTTTGCAAGACCAAGACCAACATCACCTATCTGTTGCAAGACCAAGACCAAGAGTAGTAAAAAAATCGAATTTTTGAATAAAAATTGAGGCAAAATAGTTACTAATACTTGACAATTTTGAAAAAAAAGAAGTAAAAAATTGGTGTAACCATTATACTTTTGCATTTAACTCTTCTATTTTTTCATTCAGACTTAGTTAGGTTTCCCATATCTAAAATATTACAGTAATATCTCTCTAGTAGTAAGCTAATAGGTAATTGCAAGACTGTTACGAGAGTCTTGCGCAAGACCAAGACCTAGACCAAGACTGAGTTTGCAAGACCAAGACTCGTCTTGGTCTCGCATTTGGGCAACACTGGTTGCCCCTTTGTTGATTCTATCTATCCATTTGATTTTTGGCCTCCCGTGTGGTCTTTTGCCTTCTATTGAGGCATTCGTTGTTACGTAGAGGTTTCCAGATGGAACGCTACGAGCTACATGCCCCGCCCATCTTAACCTCCGTGCCTTCATATCATGAGATATTGAATGACCAGTTTCTATCACGTTTAAATAAATTAAAAATATGTTCGGACTGTGGTTTCGTTCCGTTTATTTTATGTTTATAAAAAATAATACGATCTGAGCAACAGAATACTAGTAAATTACAATTACACAATTTGAGCAACAATTAAATTAACAGTGGTATAATATGTAAAACGGAGTTGATACATACAGGGATTACCATCCTAGCATAAATATATATGTTTATATAGTTGTAGAAGTATTTTTTTATTTTACTTCGTATTGGTATACTTGAAAATATCCGAACAAAACATTTGAATATATTACGTATTTGATTAAATTAAACACCACTGGAGATTGGAAATAGCCTTCATAACATTGGTACATATCAAGAACTTTCGCACCTAAAAATGAATAATGTTAAAATCTGAAAAATATTTTTGATTTCTTGGTTCGTAAACCTCAAAATAAAAATTTACAGTCTGGCTAGTTGTCTAAAAATATTGATAAAACACATTCTCTATAAACTATATTTATACTTATACTAACACTTACTAAATATATTTTTTAACTTTGCCGTGGAAAATGTGATAAAAATATAATGGAGCGATGAATA
This sequence comes from Nezara viridula, assembly GCA_928085145.1. Lineage (NCBI taxonomy): Eukaryota > Metazoa > Arthropoda > Insecta > Hemiptera > Pentatomidae > Nezara > Nezara viridula. The sequence goes on along the minus strand of OV725080.1, from coordinate 145,113,954 downwards.
AGATAGGTGAATGAATCATAAAATCCTAGGATATGTTGCTGTGAATTATTATCTTTGAATATAAAAGAAAACTTAAATAATAGCACCATTAAGGTTGTGATAAAATAATGATATAGCTGCTTCTAAGTATTATTCTAGTCGACTTCTCCTATTTTCGTAATCGATTTAATTTATACATTTTATTCATTCATGTAACTTATTCATTATTCATTATAATTTTTTTTTTTACTTCGAGTAGAAATTATATTTTCGGCCCCTCAATAATTTTATTGACGGGAGGAGGGGGAAAGATGAGAGGGCGATCGCGATGTCTAAAACGTTAAACGCAACAAGACTTTTTTTTCTGTTCCGCACATTGCAAGGCTCCCGTTAACATCCCGCACGAATGCAAGGCTTCTCTACCTTAGATAGTGGGGAAACAAAACTAGTCAGGATTTTTAATATTTTTGAAAAAAATAAATAACTGATATCGATCGAAAAAAATTAGTATTCGAATCGTACTTGTATCATGTACTTGTATGTATTGTAATCGTACTACGGGAGGTCTTCTGGTCTTCTAGGGGAGGACAGAAGTTTCTCATTGGCTGAGATTGCGCGTGCGCGACGGTGGCCATGCTGTGTTCGACTTATAGTAAGCTTGTTTTTAAATATGTTTGCTACGTAACAGAATTAATTATTTTTATTGAATTTTTAATTTAATGAGCAATGAATGTTTTGTCTACAGTAGAGTTGATTGTAATCAATTAAATCAGAATGGTCACCTAATAAAGATAATTTATAAAACAAAAATTGTATCAATAATAATCGGAATATGAATACATGTGAAAGACGAAGAAAAAAAAAACCCATGACTACTCTTTTTACTGAATTAAACGCTACAATAGTTTTCTGGAATTCTTTGGACCATTTCCAAGGATTTACTCTGAAATATATTTTTAAATGAACAGTGCATCCTCATTTATTGATTTTATTTGTTATTTTTTAAAGTTTATTTATTTATCTATTCTATCTTATTACCTATAAGTGTCTATTATTATTTTTATTTATTTATTTCACTCTATCTATCCTTTTATTTAATTATGTTATTTATTTATTTAGTTATTAGTTGTAGTTATTTATTTATTTATACATCAAACATTTACATCAAGCGTATTCAAGTTACATTCAAAGATTCATGATTTTTTCCGTAATAATGAAATTTTCAATATTTTTTTTTAAGAATTAGCTAATGCCATATTTCCTATAGTAAGGAATATTTCTCTTTAGTGTTAATTAACACTAATTTAAGTCACATTGAGACAAAAATGGGTAATTTACTTAAAAATAACTGGAAACACTTCAATAACTCTACAAGCAATAATTATATCATAATACAAGTTATAAATTGATGCCTGGGCCACTAAATTATGTATGGCTTTAGAACTTTAGACCCTCTTTTTAAAAAAAAATCGTAAGTTCACCATATTTCATGATTCTCCTGAAGAATATATTCTTTCCAGAAAAAGATTCCGGTAATCAAACCACGACCCCTTTGTTAGCACATTCCATTATTTTTTTTTTCACAAGACAAATTTATTTTTTTATGTGTGATAAAGATGAAAAGTGACATAATAGTCAGGACGCAGTAATATTTATTGTTGCCGACGTTTCGACCCAAGCATGTGGGTCATCAGGGCATGTTACCAGAACTGAAGATGTTCAAGTACTCCAAGTACAAGTAGTAAGGTACCTTCAGTGCTGGTAACATGCTCTGATGATGACCCACATGCTTGGGTTGAAACGTCGGCAACAATAAAAATCTTAAAATAACTGCCTCCTGAAAATTTAACACAAATGATATGTAGAAAATTCGACTAACTTCCTTTAATTATTTTGCCTTAATTTGAAATAAAATCTACCGTTCTGATCGAAAAAAACCCTGCACAATCTCCTGGAATCTAAGGAAAATAACTTTTATCAATGAAGGACAAGATAAAATATTTGATTATATTATTGTATCATTTTATAATATTTTACGACATTAATACATATTTAAATGAAAAATATACAATCTGAGAAAAATACACAGCCTAACCTATATATTTAAAGTGAATTTTCTATAAATAAAAAGAAAAGAAAAATGTGTAAAGAATGAAGAATGTGAAAATGAAAACAAAATTTCATACGAACTTTGAACAAATTATTATCGTAAATATCATAAGCAATTACTATATGAGATTATTTGATAATGACTAATATAAGCTGAAACATTATGTAATATATTGAATAAAAACATTTATTTCTGGTTTAATAAATTTCTTTTATTGTTGAAAAATATTTGTGAGAATATTGTGTTTTTTTTATGAATATTAATCTATTATTGATTAAATGTAATAAATGAGAAATATTTATTTTATCACAATTTCAACTAAAATTCCTAACTCTAATAGGCCTGTATTATCTTCTGGAAGCTAAAAAAAAATACTTGGGTTAATAAAAGATAACGTTAAATATTTATAGAAAATAGTAAATAATATTATTGTATTATTTTATAATATTTCATAAAATTCAATTATTGCAAATTTAAAAATTTCAGAGAAAAATATTTAGATAAATCGATTACTTCGATCTGAATTGTGAATGAAAATTTTATACCTATGAGTCGCTAAGGGCAGTTGAAATATCGATCCGATTCCAACTTTTGAATGACCGTTCTTCGACCGACCGGTTCTGAAAGTTCTTCCCCTAGAAGCAGATGCTCTTAGGCAGCTGGATGGGGGAGGATCCGACACACCATGGTGACCAATTCCTTTAAGGCGCATTTAGACATAATTCAAACCAATTTTTAAGTAATCATAATAATATTAATAATAAAAACACATATTTTATCACAACAGTGCTATTTTATTCATTTTTCTGCACCAACGACCATTTTCAAGTGAAGAAACCTTTAACAAATAAAACAATCACCACAGCCTTATATAATTATATTTGCTCATTAAATATTTTAATTTGATACTTTACATTACATACCTATTTTAAACAATTAAAATCATATGGTCTGAATAGCCTTGTCAACATGACTTACTTAACCAGTCAAACACTAAAACCTCCCTCTGCAAGGTTATGTTTGTTGAAGTGAAAATTCTTTAGGCGCGCGTTTTACACTTTTTTGTGGAATTAGATTGAGGTGTCAGATTTCCGAAATAAATAAACTCGGGTAAAGTCGGCTGGAGTCGAGTAATTGAAGTGTTTTGCATGTGTATTAAAATATTTCAGAAACTAGAAATCGGACCAGCATACTGTAAGCGATGGAAATGTTCAGCATTTCATACTCTTTATAATGAGCTATTATTTATAATTTATACTTCATTGTATTAATCTCGTCTTGTTGATGTTTTCTGTTCTATCGTGTGGTCTAAAGCACATACTTAAGTTTAAAAAAAAATTACAACACGATATATTTTAAATATAATATGATATGGATATGATCCTGATAGAACCTCTATACGGTGAAAGAAGAAGAGGGAAACCAAAACTAAGATGGAAAGAGAGTTTGGCAAGAGATTCAAGGGAGATGATTGGAGGAAGCTGATGAAGGAGGCCGTGAAAATAATAATAAATAATGATATGGATATATGGGACATTAAAACTTTTATCACTATCCACAGAAGTTTACTGATTCACACTTCAAGCTCTATACCACAGAAAATTACCATTACAAAATTACATAATGATCAGTACAAAATTAATTTTCACTATAAGATTCATAACCTTTGACGTAGAGATTTGTTTCTTTGCCACATATGTAAGACATTGAGATACTAGCGAAGACCCTAACAGAGCAAATCGACCTACAAGTAAATGAAGTTAAAACAAAATATATGATAATAATCCGAAAGTTCCACTCCATAAACGTTTTTGCATAAAAAGAAAACAGTTTTCTAGATAATCAAAATTCAATCACTTCGGCTTTAGATTAATCTCAATGAATGAACAAAGGTCGAAAGTATAGAGTATTTTCAACGAAAGAAAGCTTCGTAGGTAAGAAAGAGAGCTTTATTTTCTCTTTCAGAGGTATTGCAATCCCAAAAAAGTACACAGAAATCTCAAATTATTGGTGTACAATGATAAAGCCTGGCTGCAAAACTTGAACACTAACTAGCAACCTTGAAAGAAACACAATAACCGGAGCTATCTGAGATCAAAGTCTAACGCATGGAGAGGGTCCAATAACTCTTAATAGAAACTGGTCAATCAATATCTCATTATATGAAGACAAGGAGGATAAGATGGGCGGGGTATGTAGCTCGGAGCAATCCATCAGGAAGCTTCTCCAAAACAATGTCTCAATAGTAGGCAAAACATCAGGTGGAAGGCCAAAAACTAGGTAGATAGATCGAATCAACAAAGCTGCATGAACATAACTGGAATGAAATAATGACCCAAGACAGACAGAGATGGAGAAAAGAAAAAAAAAATCTTCAGTATTCAAATGCTAATTTTCTAATTCGAACGGCGTCACAAATCATTAAAAAAATTAAGGACAGATTCTAGTTAGTGAGGCAGAAGGGAAAACAATGCGAGCATCCATTGAAAAAGACAGGATCGAACTGTGGAACTGACGCGAGATGGAGTTTGTATTAATATAACTGAGAGGCGTACCCTTCCGGCTGCTGCAGGGAGCGCTTTCAAAGGGCTCATCTGCATGAGGTACAAAGGCTGCACGGGGAGTGTGCCCATTTGTAACGCTCCGCTGTTCTGGGGTGGGTTCGAGACCGGCCCGGGGCACGGAGCTCTGGAGAGAGCAGTCCGAGGAAACGGAAGGCAGCCTTCGATAGGACCGTACCTCGAAGCGGGGGTGTCAGTCATCGAACAAATTCTTAAACTCAGTGCTGTGCTCATCGATGGCATCGTTTGATCCAGTTCAGAAATGGATCCGATGAGCACAGCGCCGGTTTAGTAACTTGTGCAATAGTTTTATCCGAAGATTAACCAAATGAATAATACAATTTGTTGGTTCATATATTGTATCAGGGTAACAGCAAATGTAAAATATCTGGTGTGTCCACTCACATGACTTTCCTACCTATTACAGAAAAAATGTTTTATCTTTACATATGTTCGTGAAGAAACAAAAAAGAATTGAACTAGATTTATTTCCCTAAAAATTGACCAAACAAATGATTTGAGTACGATTTATTTGATAAACTAAAGCAATTTAAACAGGCTTAAGGTAGATCAGTGTAAAAATTTCAATAATCACTAATATTGCTGATCAAAAACTTTTTGCCAGAGCTTAGCATTGTCAAATAATAATTTCTGTTAAAAGTAGAGGAAATAGTGAAGATTGTGTGATGCGGGCAACAGATTTTCTTACTGTGCTTATCGGACTCAGGGGGCTCTGAAACGTACAGATCCATCGAAAACCGCATGTCGGAAATTTGACCCGATTGCAATACTTTCCTTACCTAGCATAGGTAGGAAAGTAATAAGTTAAAAAAAATGTGTAAAAAATAGAATAAACTGTATCATCGCTAATACTAGTTCGATTCCGATGATTTTTATTTTTTTATTTTGTTGGTAATTTAAGAACTTTTTAAAAGTTTTATTATGAATTTTCTCGTATAATATATACTTAGGGAGTTAGACCCCATAACATTTTTCTTTTCTTTATAACTTTTTTTCCTGAATTTTTTTCAAGAATTTAGTCTATATACGAAAATTGAAAGGACAATCATTAGAATTTCTGTCAGAGGCATCAGTAGTCCCCGAGAAAATTTTGGCACAGACAGACAGACCAATGGCTAAAAATGTGTTTTTCGAACTCAGGGGCTCTGAAACTATAGATCTGTCGAAAACCGCATTTCAGAAATTTGACCCGATTGCAATACTTTCCTTACTTAGTATAGGTAAGAAAGTAAAAAAGTAAATAAATTCACATTTATGATTATTGTTATGGCAAGCTCTATGCCAATGTTATGGCAAAGGTAATAAATGTCACTTTCGGTAATCTAATTTTGACGAAAAACTTACTGTAACATCCAAGGCTAAACTTAAATATGCAATTTCACTTTTGTGCGACTTTTTGGTTTTGAGCTAGACATAAAAACAGAGACCATTTTGCGGGACTACTATTTGAACTTAAGGAACCTCAAAACATACTTTTCCGTTCAAAATTCGGATAGGAACATTGTTCCGATCGCAATACTTTCTCATACTATATATTTCCTATATTATTAAGTGAAATTAATAGGTGAAAAGATAAAAATATTTTAAAAAGTAATGAAAAATGTATTACTGTTTTTACTCTTCCTAAAAAATACTCGTGAAAAATGAGACTGAACAACATTTTATTGGTTTTAATTTATTGGTTTTAAAGGTTACTTTTAATTTTTGCGGTTTGACAACCTTGTTAAGTTTAAAAAAATATCGTTCATCGTTATCTGCATAGCCATTGTATGCAATTTCAGTCATTGTATTTAATTATGTTTGTGTAGCTATTGTCTGCTGCAATATGTTTCCCATGTTGTTTACTCAAACAAACGGGAATAACTAAATAACTATTAATAATAATTAATTTTAATTTTTATTAAAATTCAAGCAGTCCTTGAAACCGACTCTCTGGTCATTATAAAATATTATAATAATTATAAAATTTAAATATGCTGCAGATTCGAAGCTTCGATAACACTTATAATCTTTGTCAGCACTTACTTTCTCTGAATCCCATCAAAATAAATAAGAACTAAAATGATCTTCACGCCTACGTTTCGTCCCACCCCTAAAATTACTCACTTCATCAAGATTACTTGTGTTATCGATCCTGAGGACAACCTCCCCATTCATAAATATTTTTAGTCCGATAGATTCGAGATAATTCAGGAAATTTAAATCACTAAATATTTGAATCGGTTATTACAAAAACGACACCCGTGCCATTTTCATGATTTAAATAAAAATACAAAAAGACAGTAAGTTGCCCATGTAATATTTGATGAGGAATTCAGTTTTAATAAATTTGTTTCTATATTTTTTAGAAGTAATCTCTCATATTTACATTTTTTTATTATTTATTATTAGTTCTACCACGTTGTTGAATCCATGAAATATAATTTCGTTCGATACCTCGTTCATCAAAACTCCTCGCTTTTGTGAGCTGGAAAAGTGTTCTATTATATATGGTGTTAAAATATTTAATTTTAAAGTAAAATAATTACTATATTTTAATTTAGTATTTATCTGACCGCACCCCCGACTAAGTCCTTCTCATATATATATATATATATATATATATATATATATATATATATATATATATATATATATTATATATATATATATATATATATATATATATAGTGTTGATTTTTATTATTCCGTCTATTCAAATCCTTTTTTTTTTTTAACCAAATATTCAACGCGATTATTTAATAAATAACTGATCTAACCAAGAATAAGATCAAAAAATCTTTTCTTTTCTTAAAGAACTATATGCATTTATTGAAGATATCGTTACACCAAGACTCGTACCCAATACCTTTAAATATTATCTATCACTATCAATAATAGAGGATAGTGTAAAAGAAGAATGAACAAAGATGGTATTGTATTTTGCTTGTCTCTATATTTTCCTAAATATATGACTACGAAGAATGTTATCGCGTTTTAATAAAGACGTGGTGCATAGTTGGAATAAAAACAATTCTCATATAATGGTAAACGAAACGGGAAAATCCAGGAAATGAAAAATAAAGCAGTTCCCTCTTTTATGACACAATTTCTGGAAATTGAAACGACAGTTGGGACGTTGTTTTCTTAACCCCTCTTTTTCCTAAATTCTGAATAAGTTCTGAGAAAATATATACAATTTATTTTAACCCACCATGTAAACATAATTTGAAGAATACAGTATTTCTGTAACATATATTTTTATATATATTTCCTTTTTGTATTTAGTTAATACATGGCAAGATATGGAGAAAACAAAATCTGTTGTGTTCACTCACACGACTTTCCTACCGATTTCAGATAAATTTAAATCCCTTTACTTTAATGTCAATTAAAAACAAAAAACAAATGAATTAGAATATATATATTTTTTTTTAATCCGATATCACCATGTGATACAGTATCAAAAATAAGAAAATACCAACTGCCACACGTTGCATATTAAGAAATAAAACGTGTAGAAAATACGCTGTTTAAATTGCATATTCCTATATAGGGAATTTAATTACCTTTCAAAGGATTATATATAAAATTTATCATTAGATTTATAATTTTTGAGTTATGCTAAAAACATTTCTGAATAATGCTAAGTGCTAAATTTCTTTTCTTTATATTTTGTATATATATATATATATATATATATATATATATATATATATATATATATATATATATATATATTTGATTAAATTGCAATATATCCCTTATCTGGCGGTAAGAAAATAAACAAGAAAACATCTTAAAGAACCCTATAAATACAACAAGTAGCTCTAAGAAAACTTATTTATATCTCAACAACAGTAAGTAAGGAAAACAAAATATGTAACCAATAAATACAGTTCGCTTGAAATATATGTTTGAGAAAAATGCGCAGAAAAGTGATGTGTGTTTTGGAATAGAGTTCGAGGTCTCCTTGAAGTTATTTTAGACTGCTCTGGATGCTTCCTCGTCTAGCGGGTGGCAAGGGCCAACATCCGTCCTCTATCCTATATTACATTTATTTTATTTATTTCTTATAACTTCAATGTACTAAATCAAATATACATCTCGATATAATCAAAAGTTATATTTTATATTCATCTAGGTTTCAAGATGAAGAATTTAAATGTTCGAAGGCACTAATTTTAGCATTTGAACTATTCTTTTTGTATGTCGATAGAGTGTTAATTACCAACGGTTTTAGGCTTTGTTAAATTATAAGAACTCTCGAAAAATCTCAAGAAATCTCAAACTAAGCGTGTACAACGCTATGATAAAGCCAGTTCTAATATATGGCTGTGAGACCTGGACCAGCACCCTAGAAAAAAGTGTTGAAAGATTTGAGAGGAAAACCTCCGCGCGATAACCGGAGCGATCTGGGATCAGAATAGAAATACATGGTGAAGAAAAACCAATAAAGAACTGTTTACAGAAACTGGTCAATCAACATCAATCGAGATCCTCCTGGAGTACACCCAACCCCTATAAAGTGGGTTCACTTAATTAAATAATTAATTAAAGAAAAACCTGGTGGTTGAGCTTGATCTCGGCCCGATTGCCTCCCTGCACAACCATTGGCCTTCTAACAGTAATATCTCACATTGTACTGAACCCAAGACCCTTCATGGGTTGTTAGAGATACAGTTTATATTTATATATATATATATATATATATATATATATATATATATATATATATATAATTTATTAGAATATATGCTGCAGAAATATTTTTATTTTTCCAACTTAAATTTTCTAAACTTTTTATTGATCTGTTGCGAACGATGATGTCGGCATATAATAATTTCCCTTTCTTTCAAAACACATTGAGATATACTGTAATTGTGATAAAAATATTGAAATATCTTCAAATTGTATTGATAAAATATTAATTTATTAATCTAAAAGGAATTAATATTGCTTTAAATCTCAGAAATATTTTGAATTAGGTTCTCAAGTCTCAAATTTTCTAAATGTTTGGATTTTCAAAATATTGAAAAAGACCCTAACTACTTCTTCCATAACGACTTATTAATATTTATCACAAAAATAACATTTAAAAGTTTATTATTAATTCCTCTTCTATTCACAATGGGAGAATATAGATTTATTCGGAGGAAAAAATAATTTCCCAGGCAGGATTCGAACTCTCGCCGCTTCTGAACACGCTCGATCTCGATCATATCTTTTGTTATCAATGTAAAATATCCTCCATCTCTTCTTTATGTGATGTATTTAATACTTAACATGATTTAAAATTATATTTTTTCATAAATATGATGATAATCTATGATTGAAAACTTAATGAAGTTTTTTAAAAATATTTTATTATTATTTTAAATTTTCTTTTTTTTTGTTGTTTTTTTTTTAGGATAGAGATGTTCTGCACATTTTACTGTATTAACCAGCCAGTTCCACTTATTTGTGTATTCAGTTTTGTTTTCTAAAGTAGCGCGCGTGGCTCGAACCAGCGGTATGTTTATCTATTGTTTTATGTCTGGCTGTTCCTCTGGTTAAAATTATCCGATACGATTGCCAAGTTGGTAGCGATTCTCTTGCCAAACAATATTACATTCATTGTTTTGTTGAGACAACTTGGGCAAAACAGCTACTTTTCAAGGGAAGCTTTCGTCATCAAAAGCTTGGCCATCCAGTTTTCAGAGAGAGATCCATAGGTATAGTTTTTTCTTGTGAATTTGCACCACTTTTCATCATTGTTACTCACTTCCGGTTCTATGTTCGAGGTACCCGCAAATAATATAAGAAAAATCCTTGCGTTAGATTGTGGGGGATAAATACGTAGTACCTTTTTGTACTCTACAAGTGTTGGCAAGGCTAGTTAAGAAGATAGGTAAATTACCACCTTCACCTTTTTACAGTTTTTATTTACCGTTTGTGCTGAAATTCAGTCCGATACTTTTTTCGAAGTTTTAATAAGCTTTTTAAAAAATAATTTCTAATGACAGTTTGGTCTAGAACCCAAATTGAATATTCTAAATATAAAGCTATATTTTGTAACATCAAACGCATTCAATCCTTCCAGTCTACAGGCTTTCGTACAATAGCCAATGCTTCATATTACGTTGCAAATAAAACGCCATGATCTTGACATCCTTTATGTTTTTGACGTAATTCCATTTCAGTTCTCAAAATTTCATCAGAGCCTTATTCACCATCCTAATCGATTATTACAACCTTTATACAGCTCTAGCCATTCCTACAATCTTTGGGCAGTGGCTCTGAGATCTTTTGTAAATATACCATTGGAGTTCTGGCAATGGCCAGCTTCTTCACTCAAGTCTTGATCATCTGTGGCTTTTGTACCCTCTCTGTCTTCACTGGAGCCCCATACCAGTGATGAGACTCAGAGAGAAGCGTTGGGATCTCTTATAATCTTGCTTTGTCCTTCACATGTGGGGAAAAGGCCCAGACTCGGTGCTACCTCGAATGATTGTAAATAAGTATGAATGCGTTTATATGAATTTTATATTTTATTTATTGTTTAGTTTCTTTTGTTTTTATTAAAATATTTTTTCCTTTTCTTTTGTTATAATTTTACTTTTGCTTTTGTCATACTGTATGAATGAGTCTCATATAGCTTTAATACTTAATGCCCTTAACTGTTATAACAGGTATCATTTCTTAATAAAAGCAAGTTCTGTAGAAGAATAATCTTTTGATTCATAATATACATAAATTTAATTTTAAATAAGTTAAAAAAAAAACAGTGTTATATTAAAAAAAAAGAAATATTGGGAAATATTTCAAGAATATTAGAAACATCTTGACACATGTTATATTAAAAAAAAAAAAGAAATATTGGGATTGATTAATAAAAAACTTTTTTTTTCATGAGTGTAACGTCATTTAATAACCATATATTTTATTTATTTTCTAATTTTAAAAGACAACACTTTGGCCAACAATAGAGCAAATTTTATTTATTTATAAAAGAGCAAATATGTCAAGTTGGATTTTTCATTGTCTTATTAGGTTTAAGTGGAGATACAGTCTCCATATAAAATTTGAAAATATTTACTTTAAGTACAAACTTATCTTATTAAAATTATCCTACAATTTGGAATAGCTATAAATCGATATTATAATACAGAAGCTATTGGCCTAATGTATGCCGATTATCACCATTACTGCCATGACCTGAAAACGGCAAAACGTTTATTTGGCGATCAGAGGAAAAACCGACGCTCGACTGACAGCGACGAATGACTACTTTTATCCAATGGCGACTTCCAGAAGACAATCGGGCAAACTCCTGCTATTGAACCCTCTTCTCACCTGACATTTCCTATTGACATTTTAATTCGGGTCCTATCTGCTCCCCCCCCCCCACCTTTTGTTGGCAACTTGTCGATATAAGTGCCGTGAATGTTTAATTGAAAAGGGCAGAAGACTTGAGCGTTCGATTAACCCACAATACCCTATCGGCCTATCATCCTCTGACGCAACCCTCCATGTTTGTTGGTCGAGAGGCGATACAATGTTGCCCTTGACGATTCCTTGTCAATTTAGGGTTTGGCGTCCATCTATTATTTTGTATAACAAACACGACAATCCATTAGTCGGATGGAATAATAATGTCAAAGTTTTATTTGCATTTCGCTACATGTAGCTTCCATCAGATATGTATTGTCCTGGAGCCCGAGGGAAAAAAGGTCTCATATTTCATATTAAGCTTTGTCCTTATAGATTAATCAGGTCCACAGGCCTGATGAGAAAAATGCACGTCTACCAGTAAATAACCGCTGGAATACAAAATGGCGGCCATGTGAAAATAGAAGAGATCTGACATAGGTTGTTAGCGTATATATAGATAGTCGATTTCAAGTCGAAAAATTGAGTTTACAATCACCACAGGGAGGAATCTATTTTGTATTCATTAGTTGATTACAATGGTACATTAAAAAGAATAAAGCGAAACGTGTGTAAAAACTTCAATTGAACATATTTTTACTAAAAATGATCGGATTGGGATTTATTTTTCATTTCATTGTAGAGGAATGAGAAACATTTCAATTTTTTATGTACATAATCCACCATAAAAGTTATATTTTTTGAGTCATGCAGAAATAAAATTTTCTTTTCTTTATAATATTATTCCCTGACTTTTCTGGGGTATGTACTTATTTGTCGCGACCGAAAGAAAGATAATCTTCCAAATGAATGCTTAATTATTGGATTTCTTGAATAATTAATAAAAATATAGCTACCGAAAAATCGCAGTATTTGGTATAGCCCCACCGAAATGGTAACGATATACCATTTTGGATGGGCTTCAGCCCGAAGCTAGATAGCAGCTTGATGTTTGATTGTAGTGAATAATTGAAGGGAAGTTGGTTAGGGGTTCAGTCAAAAATACGAGATACTATAGTCCGTGGTACAGACACCTTTTTATCAATTTATTAACATCCATCTGAAACTTCGTAAATAGCTTCATCTCATCGTAACCTACAACTATTTTATTTACGAAAATTCTCGAAATTGGGGCGTTTCAATCTTGAAATCTACAAACTTTGTCTATTTAATTAGATACTTAAAATTCGTAAATACCCATTTGCTTTCCACTCGGATCGTAAGATAATTTGAGCACTTAATCGAGAAAATATCAACATAACGAGGTTATAAAGGCCAAACAGCCCAATATTTTTGTATGCTACCTTTTTTATCGATTTTGTGATCAAACTATCTTACGATCTAGTCCGTATTAATGAGTTTTTAGTACCTAATTATATAGAAAATTTTGCAGAATTCCAGGTTGAAAACGCCCCAATTCCAAGAGTTTTCGTAAATAAACTTTTTGTATGTTACGATGAGATGAAGGTAATCACGAAGTTTCTGGCGGATGTTAATAATTTGATAATAAGTTGCACTATTACCTTATATATAATGTAGAAGCTACTTTCCAGATAATGGCACAATGAGTTGAATTCCATAGAAACTAGTTCACTAATTTTATTAGTTTTCAAACAATCAATAACCTTTACATCTCTTAGAATATTAAGTTGTTAATTATAAAGATACTTAAATTCACTAACTCATTGTATTCTTTCCCCTTTCCTTACTTTTTAGGTGATGCGTGTTTTATCCCGGACCGGGGCGAAGGTCTATAGCCAAAATTGAAGGTCTTCCAGGCACCGGGATTTGAACTCGTAAACTTGGGTTTATCAAGGTTGCTAGGCAATGTGTGTTTTGCACACGCATTAGCCGCTCGGGCACTCCGTCCCTTAAATGACGGTAATTACAGTTTATCTGAAGAACGGTACATTTTTAGACTTAAAACTCATGGATCGGTATGTTCCAAACCTGACCAAGTTATGAATCCGCATCAAAAAGTTTAAGTTGGAGTTTTGAAACCTCTTATTTGTTTTAATGACTATATCGTAGTTGTAGTAAGGTTAAAGTTTTGAAATTAGAATTTGTTACTTCTCCATGCAATGCCCTTCCGTTTGGTATGATAATTCATTCATCAACATCCATCGCTTCTGAGATCTGAAAAACGGATCTACACTATCGTATTACTTACAGTCTAGATGAGTAATTTGCGTCATTGAGGCCGCATGTGGCCTCATTGAGCTTGCGCACCACTTCTTAGGTATTGTGAAATTTTCATTAATCTAACGCTATAATAAATTAATATTTAATTATTTAGGTAACGAAAATTTAAAAAATAATACAATTAAGTTGAATATACGCATGTGGGTGTATTTATTTGGATTTACTTAAAAAATAAAATAATAATGGCAGCTATGAAATATAAAAATTACTGCGGCCTCTAGTAATAAAAAGGTCCGCAAACTATATATTATAGATATTTCAATTCGTTTTGGAGAAAGGCTGGGCTTGTTTTAGTCCCATCAACCTGTGCTCTTTCAACATTCATCTATTTATAATTGCATACCATTTGCGGAGCGGCCAAAAATTTCGGTTCAAAAAAAACCGTTCACCGAAGAGATGGTGAGTGCGATGGAGGCGGGCGCACGGGAGGAGTTGGCAGAAGCAGCGAGGAACAGAAATAGCCGACGCCTGATGAAGGCTAGCGGCAGCTGCGAAAGGTCGGAGAGTACTCTTTTAGAACACAGTCATGTTTCCGCTTCTCTCTCCGTTAGTTTATTTAAATAACAACCGATGGCGGCGTAAAAATATTTTTTCATATAAAGGATATTTCAATAAAAAAACAAAGATAAAAAAGTCATAAAGATTTTTTAGGTAAAAAAATTTGGCTCATTGTTAAATTATCAAAGCATGAAGAAGAAAATCTTCAAAATCAATAAAATACAACATAGGCGATTCTCCTCCCAATAATTCGAAGTATGACCAAAATTTACATGAAAATAAAATATGTGAACAAAGATCTATTAAGAAAATACGAAAAGTCGAATACTGATGGCTAAACTATGACCTAGAAGTAAGTCCCTACATATAATATGGTAGTATGGATTAGAAATGGGATATCGAAGGCCCAATTATCAAATTTTCAATCAATATTTTCATATTGATATAGGCCAATAACTATCGATACCATTAAACTATCAATTATCGGTATTTTCATAGATCTTGTAAACATTTTTGAAATATGTGTTAAAAGTAATTTTATTAATATCGATCATATGTTATATCGATTATATGAATTAAAATAAGGAAATATATAAAACACATGTTTTAGTTATAACCCTGTTCTTTCTATGAAGTTGTGTTGTTAGTTTAATAAAGATTGATTTTGCTCAGTTTAAAAAGACTTGTGGTTTATTTAATGTTATACACTTAATAAGAAAACTCATAAACCATTAATAAAATCAACAATATGAACATAAATATCGATTCTCTAGCACATGGGCACATCCAAAACGATTTTATTTTCCTCTTTAAATTAATTAATGGAAAAATCAATTCTTCTACCCCCCTCAGTAAAATTAATTTTCTAGTTTCTGTCCATCTTCGTCATCCTCAGCTTTTTTTCTAGAAATTTTCATTCAACCAATTATGCCTTCCATTCACCCATAAATGGGATTCAGCGAAATGCTAATTTATTTACATCCTACATAGATTTGTTTGACAATTCGAGGTCTTGGTTTAAGAAGATTCTAAATAATAAATTTGGGGGAATTGAGTTTACCGAGTGAAGAGTGTCTCTCAAAGAAGTGTCATTTTCAACTGTACTTAAAGATGGCAAGCGATATTATTGAAATAGTGGTATTTTCCTCTATTGTGCACTACATTCTATATGAAAAGGGGAAGATGAGTTTGTTTTTTTTCAAACGATCTAATTCATATAAATTCCTAGCGCTTTTTGAAAACAATAGTTTTATTTTTTATTTTCAAATACAAAAAAAAAAGAGGCATGGTCAAGGGCTTGAAACGTTAGTTCATTATATTTTTAAATTATATTAAGATTCACACTTTTTTTTTTGTATTAGGAACAACTATCTAATTATTTATTAGAAATAAAAATTTAATTCGTTGTATTATTAAATTATATTAAGTATAACATCGTAGGCAATAGGAATTTACCTATGTATACGTATTTATATCCGCTTTCATTGTCATTCAATACTAACAACAACTACTAACACCAAATGAGCAAAATGTCATGGCTAAAATATCTATATATTCGCCAATAAACTATCTATCTATGATAGTTTTCTACGAACTAAAAACCGATTTGACGCTAATCGTAGGTCTTCACTTATAACAGACTACTCAGTTTTAAGAGGCTTAATTTTTCATTAGTAGTTCGATATAACGTAGAGCGTGAATGTGTTCTCTGAACACTATTATAAAGATAACTTAAATTTCGTCAAGTTTATTGTACTTACACTTTTTGACTATACCTTTCAGCTACATATTATTATTTTCTTTTTAATGTTAATAATATCTCACACCCATTGTGATCTGGGTTTTTTTTCTATGTCCTGATGAAAGCCTGAACTTTGGGCCGAAACTTCGACAAAAATAAATATAAATTATTTTTTTTTACATTTTTGTCACTGAGCACACCCAATCAATATTATCTTCAATTATAAATGCCCTATGAGACAGATTGTAATATTTCTCAATAAATAAGTTATTTAATAGTTTGATGTTATTTTTATATTTACTAGTTTTTAGTTTATATTAAAAAAAATAAGCGAGAAAATCATTTACTTTTTTTTTAACGGAAACATGTTTATAGTTTTTTATTTATTTTGTTATCTGTACCAAATCATTTTATAATATGATTGAAATGCACATTAAATTATTTCTTTCTTTTTTTTTTTAATATCTATGATATTTTAACTGATAGGCCTGTTATATAAAACTGAAACCCAATACTTAACTAGTAAACTATCCCCTTTTAGGAACACGGTTAAAAATAAACGGACGATAGAGACCAACTTATAAATCGCCTAACAGTTGAATATATATTCCTTCCAATGTGGAAATAAACGATATATATATATATATATATATATATATATATATTCATTTAAAGAACGACCGTAACACTCAAATTAGAAATAATGTTGTAATTCACGAAATACAAAGTACTACCAACAGCGTTTCTACCATGTTCTTTTTAATTTCCGTTTGGTCAGAAAGATTTTCTTTTTTTTTTTACCTCGGATGATACTTAAAATCCCTTTCGCTCAAATGTTGAATAGAAAAACTACAAACATCTCGCATAAAATACATAAATCATAATAGAAATATAGTTAAACTGACCCAAGTGGTCGAAATATTTGAATTAATAAAATTTATGATTAAGTAATTTTTCAATAATTCTAAATATAACAAATATTTCAAACAAAAATAACAGATTTAGAAATAAAACATATGATAATGTTAACATGAACAAAATTATGCAAGGTTATGTAATTGTATTTTCTCACTTATATAATGACTTAAAATATAAAAATAATAATAATATACCTCCTGAAAAAAATGCATTATTAAATATAAATTTACAAGGTAAAATATTTTACAGAACACTTAGCATGTACCAACACCGAAAGCGTTTATAGAGAGATTAGGCCCTAGCAACTAGTTCTGCCAACTGTAAATATTCAAATACGAATTTCTACATTATATTTCCATCAGTCTTATAAATCTTAATATTTTAATGGAAATATAAGTAATATAAAGGAAAATGGATATATAATTTATTTTTCAAGAGTTAAAGCCATTTTAAGATTAAAGGGAGACAGATTTAGTTGGCAGAACTATAGATGGTATTTTAAAACATTTCAAATGCAGCAACATAGAATTTTGGCGAAATGAGAGGCATTACAGTGTGTAGCAGCATATATCTGACATCTTTAGGTTGTTTTATGATAACACTGTAAATTTTTGGAAGAGTTAAAATTAATTGAAAATTAATTAAGTTTTAAAAAAAATTAAAAAAAAAAAAACATTAATTCACCAAGAGTGAGAGCTAGCCTACAAGCAACAAACCACTGCAAACAGGTGAAAATATTATTCTATGATAAGAAAGTAGATTGTAATCAAGTAATTAAAAAAAAATAAAAAAAAAACAAAAACTTTAACAAAGAAAACAACATTAACACCCAACCAAATTAACCATCTATAAAGGGGAAGATCACACCAAACGTGCAATGGCAGTGAATTCGCACCGGGGGCGAATTTATTATTTTTATTTTATTAATTTCTTTATGTATATTTAAAAAAAAAATTTACAATGTGAAAACAAGATTATTTCAGTTTTAATAGTGTCAAGTTCAAAAGGAACTGCAAACAACACCATGACTATTGAGAACAAAGTAAACAAACAAGAAATAAGAAAAATTAAAATAAAAAAAAAATAAAAAAAACAAAAAAAAAACAGGCAAGACACTCGCAAACTGGGAGTAGCCAAGCTCTCTCTGAAACGGATAAAGGTCTATATCTCAAGAGGCCCGTAAGAGAAATTAGCTGACTAGTTTAAACCCAGTTTGTTTTCTCTTTGAAGTTTACTTACGGGTCCATGTACTCCCTTAAACTGGAACCTCTGAGAAATTTAATTAAATTCAAAAACAACCCAAGAACATAATATCTATAAAGGATCGCGAACGCTTCTAAATTCCTTTATCATTTCCCAACTTAATCCCCTCTCCCCCCCCACCCTCGAAGTGAAAGCTCTTCAAGATGATTAAAAGGAATTCCACCTACGTGATAATTTTGTAAAGCTATACCGTACAAAATAACCATTATTCTGAACTACATCATTCCTCTAAGAAATAATAATATTTTATTTATTTTTTAAACTATGCATAGAAATGTATAAAAAAGTAAAAAACATTGTGTTTCAGCTGTAAGAACATTTAGACAACCCTATTTTCTAAAACATTAGCTAGGATACATTACATTAAGCTATGTAAATGTACAGAATAATTACATAGCTGGAATTAGACAGGGTGCTTCTAAATTCCTCAGGTCTGTGTAATGCCTTCGTACTATATGGCGAACCTAGAACCAAGCCCTACTACCGAGTCTGTGAATTTATATTAAAAACGATTATGTATTTGATTATTTTATATAAAGTTTTATTTTGGCTTGAAATATTTAAATATTAAAGTTACTAAATATTTTTGAATTTACATTAGAGTGTTTTATATTTTTAATTTAATTTTTCAATGTATGGCTGTTTAATTTATTTATATATATATATATACATATATATATATATATATATATATATATATATATATATTTGGTATTATAATTATATATATATATATATATATATATATATATATATATATATATATATATATATATATATATATATATATATATATATACATTTGGTGTGAATGAACTATATTATTATTACAGCCCTTAGTTGTTATAAAAGGTAATATTATTCAATAAAGAAATGGCTGTAAATAAAAGGAAAAAAAACTTACAATTTAATTCAATAATTTATTTTGAAAAGTACATGAAACTTTTGATCCGTTGCTATTTTCTGAGAAAAAAAAATGACGAATGATAGTATCGATTTTCCAATATAATTTCGGTTTAATCAGTGACTTTGGTGCCAATCTAAATAAAATAGACTGGTTAATCTTGAAGAAAAGCGGATCTAATGATGACAGATGGACGATTGTTTATTTTTTTAACTTTATAAACTAATTTTTTTTACAATAAAACAAAACATACTCCAAATAAACACACAAACGATTGTAAGCGTCATTTTTATAAATTAAAACATTTAATCTCTCTAGTTTTATTATTAGATAATTAAGAAAAAAATTTTTTAGTATTTAAAAGGTATGACTGAGTTTTTATGTTTTTAATTTACTTATCTTTAGGTTATTTTATTTTTTGTTGTATATAGTTGTTTGATTATTATTTAGTTATTATTTTACTTTTGTTAATTCTATGTTTTCTGCATATATGGTGTGAATGTGTTCATATTTCACTATAATTATTGTCCACGTGACAGATTATTATATTTCTAAATGAATAAAATAAGAAATTAAAAAATAGCAGTATTTGAAAATCATTAAAACATATAATCCTGATGTTTTTATTATTTTTTTTTTTTTTGCTTGTACAAATTAAAAATACTTTACTGTAATTGTTTTAACAAACCTTAAATTTTATTTTTATTCGAATCAGTAATAATTTGACATTGGTATGGAAAAACATTTAAGTGTTATAAAAAGCAGAGTGTCAAATTCGTGAATATATTTTTTTTTAATTCATATTTATAATATTAAAGCAATATGGCCGGATTATATTTTGCTTGGGCAATCCGTACACCAAAGACTGAGAACAAACCAATACTGATGCTAAAACAGTTAAGCTACGATAATTTTAAGAGCAAAAATAGACACTGCTTACGTTACAAATCTGATGTTTGTGAGATTGTATCCGGTAATATGTTTTCCAACCAGTTGAACAATTTTCCTTTATTTCAAACAGATTTTGAACTTGAGAATCAATCGATTAGGATGTATAAAACTCAACAGAAAACTACGTATCTAAAGAACATTACAACCCAATTTATGTGTCCTTGTCGGGAAAGAGTTATCGATGGATAATTTGGAATAAATAAAAGAAAAAACTCTAACATTAATTAAAAAAAAAATATTAGGTAAATCTATAATATTACAATTTATTATAACTCATATTAAAAATTTCTTTAGAAGCATGATTTACTTTTATGTGTGCAAAATATGGTTCTATTTTTAATTTTTTTCTAAAAAAAAAATTAACTTTTTTCCTGAACTTAACATAAATTAAAAGAAAACTACCAGTAATATTTAGGATATTGAAAAAATCGAGTTACATAATATCTTTTAATTTTTTTTTTCCTTCACACTATAAGATATTTGTTTGTTATGATTGTAATGATTACTACCTCTTTGCAACGTTAAATTTATGTAGTTTGTTAACCTATAAATCCCGATAACTAACAGATCAAGAATGGCTGTAATAAAAACAATTCTCATTTTTTTATGTTCTTGAACTTTGGTTTTAATTAATTTAGTTCTAATAATTGCAGAAATTCTGAATCTAGCGAGCAATTTAAAAATATTTTTAATTTTTTTGTCTTAATTATACTAGAATATTATCGATCTAACGTTTCGGAATTATCTATATGAAAATCTCTATACGATTTTTGATTAAAATTTAAAAAAATGAATTAGAATTTTTAACAGTAGGGGAAAGTCGCATGTAATAATATGCATGGTCAAATATTTAAGCTATATTATAATCATTTCACTGCATATTTCTTAAATTTCCGTTACATTAAATCAAGCTATGGTACAACAATATCGGCAGCTGAAACACAAATCTTTGATTTAATGAATCTGAAAAATTCCCTTTTTTCCCTCCCCTTTCGATAGTTTCAGATCCGAGCTATGGCCCTCCCTGCCAACACAACAGACTCAAAATTCCCTCATGTCTTGTAATTTCCCTACTTTTTATCATTATCGGGAGCAGCAGCTTCGTCGCATCGCTCCCTTCAGGCCTCTGGAAAAACATGGCGAACGTTAATGTGCCTGCTCAACTCTTTTTATTTATTTATTTTTGTTTACTTTTTCATAATATTTATTCTCTCCTTGACTATTACTACAGCACAGAACATCTCTCATATTGTTACCATTGACTCTCGCAATCTCTCTCCTTTCAGTATCTCCTAAAGTCTAGCCTATATAAAAAAATAAAATACTGTATTTTTTTAAAAATATATTAAATATATATGATAGGAATGATATCATTCTAGGATAGGTTTTTCTCGCTAAGTTTTATTTGTTAGCATTTGAGGTAACTGTGTCTCGCTCTAAAATTAACATATTTTTACTAAAATCGAAACTCTTAATGCTATAATCCTATCAAAACTTTTTTTTTTGTGAAAAATTCAACGTTGTGTCGATCAGGACATCTTCAATAAACCCACTTCTGATTACTGTATATATTAATTGCTGATATAGAAATTAATTTACCAATATCTGAAAAACATAGCAAGAGCTTAAAAGTATTTAAATTTTATTGTTTAAGAAGAAAGAAAAGTAATAATCTATTGAGTTATTAATTAACACGATAATATAAATGACAATTGTTTCCTAAGCGAACAGGGCATTTTGTTTTATTTAAATCATTTCACTGACACGTCTTGACTTAATTAATAAATACAAAACGGAATACAAATAATTTCTAAACGATATTGATTTGGAATAGTTAACTACACGAGTTTCAAATGTAGAGGAAATAGTTATTGGGAGAATTCGGAGAGGTTGATTTGAAAAGGGAAGCAGATGAGGTGTCTTGGTCTCAATAATTTGAAACTTGAAAATCTACTTTCAAACTATTTTAAAACAATATTGTTGAAGTTAAACGCTATTCTGTCTTTTACAATATTTCCAACATGCAAGTTAAAAGTCCAAATCCAAAAGATTTGTAAATATTAAAATAATAATGTAATTAATAAATACATATATTTAAAAATGAATGTATGGGAAAAATTATATCTATCGATTAAAATACTTGGGAAATTTGAGACTTTCCCCTCTGCTCCCAAAATAATTGCAGCAATGTCCCTGGTATTACACTATTTAGTAATGTCATAGTGATTTTGTTTTCTCGAATAACAGCATACTGCAGCATTAACAGCAAACTTAATAAACCATATATAGATTGTAAATGGTGTCTTTTTTTTCATCCTCATAATTTTAAAATAACAGTCGAAAATAATTCCATCTCTATATATTATCAACAGGATTCTCAATACTAGTTTATTTAAAATTCCTGGAGTATGTAACATATATATGTCACATACTATACAGTTTCCTATAAATTGAACACTACTCCGTCATATGTAGGAAGAGAATGAGCGAGACATCAGTGAACCTTGAAACAAATGAAACGCAGAGAGAGGAAACCATTGGGAAGAGAAGGTGAAATAGTGTTTGGTTGAGGAAGGAGGGATGTAGTATCGATCAGAGGGGACTTTTCGTTCTGTCCCCGCGTTGGAGTCTAGGCTTGGTTTGCTAAAAGTGATTCAGACAGGGGGGGAGGGGCTCTCCCCCCACTTACCTTCCTTTAATTTAGTAAAGGTTTTCTCTCTCTCTCCCTATCTCTCTCTCCCTCCCACTCCTCCCTCCCCATCCCTTCCTGTAGCCCCTTCTACGAGGATCCATTTTTTAGGGGTTTTGTCGAGGCAATATTTATGATACGTCGCAGTCATTGTCGACCCTCTCGCAAGAAAAGAAAAGCGAAATCAAGCGAGGAATGCAAAATTCAAAAGCTAACTTGAAATCTCTCTCTTTTTTTTTTAAAGGGACCCTTTAAAAATGAACTCGAAGAATAAACCTTTTGAATAAAAGAGCATTTTAAAATATTTAAAAAAATCGAACTCAACTTTAGTACCAGTTTTAAACAAAACCTTAAATACACCCATCATCAGCTAGAATAATTAGTCTTAACGAGTATTTTTCTCTGGCGTAATATCTACACTTAATTTTTTTTTCCCCGTTTACCACCTACCTCTCACCATATCTGACATAGGGAGGGCGAGAAAAGCTATAATTGCAGAGAACAATCCCTCATATCTTGAGCATAGTTAATATGAACCTGGAAAGATATGGCGCAACATGCTGAACATCAAAGTAAAGCAATTTAATAAAATAATAGTGTTTCTTAAGATTTTGATAGGCAAGCCAGAAGAAAATACAGCACTATTTTTCTCTTTTATTCTCAAACTGGCCATCTCTGGCTTATGGAGGGTATTACTTATATATAATCCACATACTCTAAATAGAGTGAGGAGGACGAGATTCACATCATGGGCCTGCCATGAAATAAATTTAAACCCACTCAGGACAGATTCAAACTAGCGCCACTAAACTCGAGAATGTTAAAGTGGAAAACACTGACACTATTGGCCACCACTGTCCCGAATGAAAGGAGGGCTGTATGTCTTTAAAAGAATAAAAAGGCATATATTTAATTTGAAAGGCATACTTTTAGAATGGAACTTCCTGTTAAATTATCCGAAATGATTTATTGGAAATCAGTAAGAAATATATGAACCTATGTATTTTGCTAAATGGAAGCGAACAATCCCTTTTTCCCCAAAGTAAAATTTCTTTAGACGTGTTTTTTTGTGGAGAGTGAACTAGAGCCATCAGATCTCCGATGTGAAACGCTCGACTAAAGTCGACTAATTGAACTGGATATTGATTAAAATATTTCAAACTAAAAATCTAACCTGCATATTTTTGTACAGGGAAATGTTCAGGATTTCATCCTCTCAGAAATGAGCTATGATTCAAAATTGTATCTCAACGCGACGCCATCTTACGAGGCGAAAAGGGAACAGATATTGTCAAAAACCAAATGATAATGACTTTTGTTGAAGATGTGGATTAAAATATCTCAGAAACTAAAAATCAGACCTGTATACTGCAAGCAAGAGAAATGTTCAGTATTTCATCCTCTTTATAATGAACTATTATTTATTATATGGTTACATTTTATCATTTTGGGTGTCGCTTCAGCCCGAAAGTCCCTCCTCCCCCGTAGATCCATCCTTGATTTTTATCAATAGCGAACGTTTGAGTTTAGATTTTGAATCATATTCTAACGATCTGATTAATACGGAGAAAGATGTGGGTAGATCCAACAATTTGAATGTTATAATACTTATTAAATTCTTATAGAAAATTAAAAAAATAAACAATATTTGCATATTTTTTAAAATGAAAAGAAAGGTAGTGTTCAGAGAAGCGTAAGAAAAACTGTTTAGAAGTTAAAACGTTTGAAATATTGTCAAAAAAAAAAAGCAGAATTATTTTTTTACAGATTACGTTAACTATTAAATAAATAACTATATGTATGAGAGTGGTCTCTGCCCAACATGCCAATGCTTGGAGGATCCAAGACACATTGCCTTCAAGTGCAAAAGATTCGAAAAGCGAAGAAGAATTAGTTTAGGATCGCAAACTATGGATGATGGAGCTAACTTTTTCGGTCGATGAACAAAGATAACGCCCGTGACTTGATAAAGTTTTTGAATGACATAAAATCAGTCATATAATAAAAGTCGCCTCTTATTCTCATTTCTCATTTGAATTCTAATTCACCTCAGTTTTTAACTATTAGTCTTTCTAGTTTAAGTTCCATATAAGTTACATTCAATGATCATCTATCTATAAATAATTAATATATATCCAGTGTAATTTCACCTTACTATGATAATTAAAATATTTTACTAGCAAAATAGGACTTACTTTTACAAATCTTAAAGCCAAAAGAGAACAAAAAAAAACTATATGTGTATACTATAGTTTACTATGGTATTGTTATGGTTAATATATATATATATATATATATATATATATATATATATATATATATATATATATATATATATATATATGTACGTATATATCGCTATTAAGTATCGACAAAACCTATATTAAAGATGGCTTGAGAGCCCCGTTATAGAAACCAGTTGAGTTTGATGCAACTGGTGGGGGTGTTTGCATAGGCCTCCTGCGGCTAATTTCTTCACTTGGCGGGGTCTTTAGCTTTTGTTGTTCCAACGATTGTCATCTCTCCAAAGAAAATTACAAAGAGTACTTTTGAAGCTCAACTGGGATGAGGTGCCATTAGGTCTTTATGGAATCAGAAGCACTTCGTACGTTCATTTTTCAACACCACAACGGACATCGGATAGTATATACAGTGATGTTTGCTTTGAGAGGGAGTTTTCAAAACTTAATTAAACATATGGTTGTATGTTCAATTTCGAGCAAACCGTCAACCGTCCTTTCATAATTTAAAACATTCTTTTGTTAAACAAAATATTATGATTTACTACTAACTGAAAACCCCGATTGCCTATTTCCTATTGCAATGAAGAGATTTATAAACATGTAAATGAAAATGTATTTTTGAAAATTAGGTTAAATTTAAAGTTTATTTCTAAACGAGCGATTGAATAAGACACTATAGAAAAATGTTCAAAGAAAAAACATTCAGGTTTCCACATGAATTATTTCAGAGGATTAATTGAACCACAAATAGTAAGTCAAGAGGAAGGAGATGGACCGGGGTGGCGGTCATAAATAGACTAAATAGTGGCAAAACTGTTTTATTAAAAGCCAACGTTTCGACCAGAATTTGCAGATCTTCTTCAGGGCTAGAACGGACAGGATACAAAAAGATATAGAGAATTGTGTAAGTTACATCATATTTAGATAAAAAATTATAAACAATGTGAATAAACTTATTAAAATTATAAACAGTAAGTACATTAAAATATAAACAGAGTAAGCTAAATAACAAGATCCTAAACTGAAGTAAATAGATGATAACAATTGTATATTATATTAAATATCATACTACAACAATTGTTATCATCTATTTACTTCAGTTTAGGATCTTGTTACTTAGCTTACTCTTTTTATATTTTAATGTACTTACTGTTTATAATTTTAATAAATTTATTCACTCTTTTTATAATTTTAATAAGTTTATTCACATTGTAATTTTTTTTCTAAATATGATGTAACTTCTACAGTTCTCAATATCTTTTTGCATCTTGTCCGTTCTAGCGCTGAAAAAGACCTGCAAAGTCGGGTAGAAACGTTGGCTTTTAATAAAATAGTTTTGCCACTATTTAGTCTATTTATGACCGCCACCCCGGACCATCTTCTTCCTTAATAATACAATGGTAAACTATTAAGTATTAAATGAAATTAAGAGGAAAAAAGTAAAAGGTTTTTATACACTAATATAAAATAATTTGTTTGTAATATTTTATATTGGTTATATAAACTCAGGATTCCTTATTATTTATTTTACAATTTCTTAAGATTCACGGCATAATACAAATCCAGGCAATAACGAAAATAATTCTGACCAAGTACATGGTTCTGAGAAACTTATAAAAACGCCATAAATGGAGGTTAGTGTAAACGAACATAATACGGCTCCTGTAATAGTTAATTCAAGTCAAGTAACGTCGAACGTGGTAAGTACTTGGATGAGTTGCTGGCCAAATTTTAAGATCTTTTTCTATCGACCCACTTAGGTTCAATGAAAGATACAAATCAGTCTAGGTTCACGAATTAGAGCTATTCAAGGTCACAGTAGGCACATCAGTAGACCGTCTGAAGACTGGACTCCAGGTTACAAGATCAAGCTTCCCATGTTTGTTCAGTGTGATTTACTTCCAGTAGTCTGACGGGTTCTTCATAACGGTCGTGAGAATTGATTGTTGGGCTTTTCCTATGTGCAATCGCTCATCCAAGTAATTTTTTTAAAAATAGAAATAAGAACCCAGGGAGTGGGATAGCGTAGTTCAGTGGTAGGACATACTGATCTTTCAATGATCAAGGGCCTGGGTTCGAATTCCGACTCACGGCAGAAAAATTATTTATTCTGTTTCTTCAGCCGTGGGGCGACCCTTGGATCAAGAGACCCTCCCGGGATACACCCATCCTTTATAAAGAGTGTACTCTTAATTAAATAATTAATTAAGGGGGAAACCTGGCGGTTGAGAGTGATCAACACACCTGCTCGCACAACCGTTTACTAAGAAACATTGCTGTCCCCAAATAGTACTGAACCCAAGACCCTTGATGGGTGGTAGTGGTACAGAAAAAAAAAGAAAATAAAGAAGCACCTGAAATTGTATTGGTATAATTAACAAAAATCATATCCAAAATCAATGTTTAAAGTTGAAATCTAAAAAACTTTATTACCAAAATAAATAAAACAAGAAATCTACAAATACGACAGCTACATGTGCATTTTCAAACAGCATACATGTGCTAAAAAGTTCAAATAGAAAAAACTAAATAAAATTTAGATTCTAAGTCACTATGCTCTAGGAAAGAGTGTATACATCAGGAACTACAATTCATTATGAAAGTCACTTTTTGAAAATGGGCAATCCGTTCATAAATCAAAATTGAAATTACGTTCGTTTAACTTTTCAATAGTATTTATTGCCGAAGACTATTTTTTTTTTTTAACCTAAGAAAAAATAACAACAAAAATCTTTTTTTATAAGTCTCTCTGGCAAAAATTTGGGATTTTCTAAGATACGGTAGTGCTATAAAACTGGGTCGTGATGTCCGCTCTGAAATCTTTAAAATACTATTTGTTTCGTTTTTATATGTCGACTATTTTTTTCTCCTTTCCTTAATCGGCCATTTCAGTTATACAGGTTTTTTCCGAGACATGCGGTGATGGCTGGGGATTCATGCTAGAGTTCATGCTAGAGCCCCTCCCCCCCCTCCCGTCCCTTATAATTTTTTCTACTTCCACCAATTTTGAATTTTATTAATATCATATAACTAATAAGGATTAGAATTAGTTCCTATTCCAAGAAATTTATTTTCTTTTGATATTACAATCATCAAAACCCGTCTTTTCTGAGAACCAGTAAAGAGATATAGTAGATACTTTTGGAATATCCATAAACATCATAACATTCTCCTCTTCACCAGATGATAAAGCTGGGAACAATATTACTTGGAAGCAGTGTTGGGCAAAAATTATCTATAGCTAACAGATAACAGATAACAGCTAAATTAGCTATTAGCGGGCAGATAATTCTGCAACTAAATTAGCTATTAGCGGGACCAAGCCGCTAACTTTTAGCGCAAGTTAACTTTTAGCTGTTCTTACCGCTAACCGCTAATTATCTTTATCTGTATCTTCAGCTAAAAGCTAATAGCTAATTCTTCGGATTTCATTGGTCTTAGAGTCGACTATTAGGTTTTGGGGGCGCTTTTTATGAAAATAATGTCGGATTTTAGGTGTGACCTCCCTCCCCCCCCCCCCCTCGGGCACCGACTTATCGTAACTTTCCTGATTTTATCGATATATGGGTCGACTATTAGGTTTTGGGGGGGCGCTTTTTATGAAAATAATGTCGGATTTTAAGTGTGAACCCCTCTCCCCACCCCGGGCACCGACTTATCGTAACTTTTCTGATTTTATCGATATATGGGTCGACTATTAGGTTTTGGGGGGCGCTTTTTATGAAAATAATGTCGGATTTTAGGTGTGACCTTCCCCCCCCCCTCGGGCACCGACTTATCGTAACTTTCCTGATTTTATCGATATATGGGTCGACTATTAGGTTTTGGGGGGCGCTTTTTATGAAAATAATGTCGGATTTTAAGTGTGAACCCCTCTCCCCACCCCGGGCACCGACTTATCGTAACTTTTCTGATTTTATCGATATATGGGTCGACTATTAGGTTTTGGGGGGCGCTTTTTATGAAAATAATGTCGGATTTTAAGTGTGAACCCCTCTCCCCACCCCGGGCACCGACATATCGTAACTTTCCTGATTTTATCTATATATGGGTCGACTATTAGGTTTTGGGGGCGCTTTTTATGGAAATGATGTTGGATTTGCCCGGGGCCCTACTTTTTGTAACATTTCGGATTATATCGAACCCTATATCAATTTAATCAGAAAAGATACCAAAAGTCGGTGCTCGGGGGCACTCTCTAAAATCCGACATTATTTTCATAAAAAACGTCACCGAAAACCTAATAGCCACCCAATATATCAATTAAATCAGAAAAGTTACAAAAAGTCGGTACCCGGGGGCACTATCTAAAATCCGACATTATTTTCATAAAAAGCCCCACCGAAAAGCTAATAGTCGATCCATATATTGATTTAATCCAAAAAGTTTTAAAAAAGTCGAGGCTTGGGGGGCCCAATCACAAATTCGATATCATTTTCACAAAAATCATTCCCCAAAACGTAAGAGTTGACCCTGATATCGATTTAATCAAAAAAGTTTAAAAAAGTCGAGGTCCGGGGAGCCCAATATCAAATTTGATATAATTTTCATAAAAAGCGCCCCCCATATCGTAAGAGTTGACCCTGATATCGATTTAATTAAAAAAATCGAGGCCCGGGGGGCCCAATCTCAAATTTGATATAATTTTCATAAAAAGCTCCCCCCAAAACATAATAGTCGACCCTAATATCGCTTTAATCGGAAAAGTTAAAAAAAAGTCGAGGCCCGGGGGGGGAGGGGTCACACCTAAAATCCGACATTATTTTCATAAAAAGCGCCCCCCAAAACCTAATAGTCGGCCCTGATATCGATTAAATCAGAAAAGTTACGATAAGTCGGTGCCCGGGGGGGAGGAGGAGAGGTCACACCTAAAATCCGACATTATTTTCATAAAAAGCGCCCCCCAAAACCTAATAGTCGACCCATATATCGATAAAATCAGAAAAGTTACGATAAGTCGGTGCCCGGGGGGGGGGAGAGGGGTTCACACCTAAAATCCGACATTATTTTCATAAAAAGCGCCCACCAAAACCTAATAGTCGGCCCTGATATCGATTAAATCAGAAAAGTAACAAAAAGTCGGTTCCCGGGGGGGGGGGAGCCGTGTCTAAAATCCGACAATATTTTTATAATAAACGCCCCCTAATATCTAATAGTCGACCCATATATCGATTAAATCAGAAAAGTTACAAAAAGTCGGTGCCCGGGGCAATTTTCATAAAAAGCGCCCCTGATTACATAACAGTCGATCCTAATATCAATTAATAAAATGAAATAAATAAAATTTGTTCTAGTGTTAGCGTTAAGTTAGCTTTTAGTTAAGTTAATAGATAATTTAGCTTAAGCTAAAAGTTAGCGGTTCGTTTCCGCTAATAGCTAATTTAGCGCTAAAGTTATCTGCGCTAAAACAGCTGGAAGCTAAATTAGCGTAATATTTAGCGCCGCTAATTTTAGCTGTTTAGCGCTACGTTAGCTAGTTAAAAATTAGCGCGCTAACGCCCAACTCTGCTTGGAAGAGCCATCAGAAACGGTGACAAGGTAAGCAGTACCCCCATCTGTCACCGTTCCAGTCCATACAAGCCACCTGTAACCGTTTCTTAACTTACTTTTATTTTCTTATCGTTCAGTTGTCACTGCTCTATTCAAATAAAAATTTAATGAAACTATTTAAACTCGATTAGGTAAATATATTTAATATTTATTAATGGTGATTATAATAGTGTTTATTATTTAGTATATATATCTATATAATAATATCAGTAATAAACTACAAAAAGTCATAACGATTTAACAATCACTGAACGAATCAGAAAGGAACGGCCACTTTTTTATGCTGTTGGTGGTCAGCCGATACATCACCAGCACTGTTTCCCTCTAAATTCTCGTTTTATCCTTCGTTTTATAAATTTCCAAGTACATTTCTCAATCTAATATTGCCTTTCTCTCCCAGAAAATTTCTAATATTGTAATATTATATATATATATATATATATATATATATATATATATATATATATATATGAAAAAAATAATCATTTTAAGTTAAATAAAAACAAGAAAAATAATGATTGGCGACTTATATTGATTTTTCCGGACGAAATGAGATGCTAGGGGTTGCACCCCTCTAGTATCCCTCCAGCAAGCCATGTTGAGGTCTTGAGCACTATTCACCAATGAAATATTTTTTGGCTTTGTTATTTATTTTTATTTTCATATGTAATTTTGATTTTTTTTTGGTAAATTAAATTTAATACAGGACAAAATATCTTCAAACACATAAATACAATTATTTTTAGATATTTTATTTATTTTAAACTATGATTCGTATAATGAAAACAATATATATCAAATATGGAAAGTATATAGTCATTATTTACACTGGATATGGATATTTATTTTTTATGTAAGTCGTAATAGTATAATAAAATGTAAAGTATAATATGGTAAGATATAACAAAGAAAAAGAACAATTTTAGAATTCGTAGTTCAATAGTGTGGGACACGGACGATAATTGTGTCCTTTCCTACAAACATCAGGAAGACAAATGCTTTTCAAAGACTTTTCAATGTAAACAAAAATATGTATATTTTTGAACATTAGCTTGTCTATGTGTATGAGCCGTAATTTAACTCCATGACTGGTAGACCGATTAATTTTTTTAGTGTATGATTTTGGCGTCTAATGGTAGAATACCAAATTAAGAACTTAATATAAACTGTGCAGAAAAAAAGATGTTTTTCTGTAGACTCTGGTAACGGCTCCGACGATTTTAAGAAAACTTCAGGCAAGTTTCATGAAAATTCCTTAAAGCCTTATAACTTTTCTTGTATAGTACACGATTAAAAAATGGAAGGATACAAAGTTATAAAGAAAAGAAAATTATATTTGCTCTTAATTTTAAAAAAAAATATTGAAAAGACATAATCATTTTAAGGTAATCAAATCTGCACGTCATTCGTAGTACCAAATATATCGTTGTTTAACAGCAAGAAATCACTAAGTACATTTTTATTGGAGCTAAAGTTTTACAGTATACACTAAACTTTTCACGCACACATTCGTGAATTTCTAACATATTAATCGATACAAAAATATAATATCTACATCAAAACGACAAAAAACATTTTATATATCTGATTTAAGTTAGTTACACTAAATGCACTGTTTCCACGGAGATAAAATTAATAAAGAATAAATAAAATATTACTTAAAGTTTTTTTGTTTTTTTTAAGAAACCAACGATATCGTCTTATTGAACTTAGATCCATATTTTAAAAGTTACTGTACCATATGTTTCCGATTTAGCTCAATCCAGATACCTACCCTTCCATAATAAACTTCTGAACCATCCGAACTCTTGTTTCTAACCTGTCTTTTCTCTTCTATTCCTGAAAACCCAATAGATAAAACGAAATATATGATAAGCCAAAAATGTCAGCCGAATAACAGGAAAGGAAATCGTTCCCGAGAGTAGACACATTCGATATCTCGGCTTAATAATAACCTTAATGGATAATAAACCATCAGAAACATACCAGCGTATAACAATTGAAAACAGAGCTTTCATCTCTCTTTCAAAGGTATCGACATTCTGAAAAATCTCGATTTAGGGTGTACTAGGATAAAGTTAGTTCTGATATACGGCTCCGAGAACTGGATACTAACCAGCCTCCTATAAAGAAGTATTAAAAGATTCGGAAGAAAAATCCTCCGCGATCAGACTACTAACGCATAGTAGAGGAGGACATTAAAGAGCTGCTTACAGAAACTGGCCAACCAATATCTCATGACATGGAGGGAGATTAACTCGGAGCAATCCATAAAGAAGCCTCTACACAACAATGAATGCTTCAAAAGTACGCAAGAAGAACACCTTGAAGGTCAAAATCCAAATGAACAGATCGAATCAACAAAGATACAACAGAGATGCAAACAGATAACTGGAAAGAAATAGCCCAAGATGGGCAGAGATAGAGAAGGCGACAACAGATCTACGAGGTATTTAATCCCAACAGAAAATGTATACCATTTTTTAAAAGCATTTTGGCAAAAGATCACATGGAAACCCAACACTGTTTATTATTTTTTGTAAAAATCGAAAATTGTACAGCCCCCAAAATATTCTCGACTGTCGTTGAAAAGCCGAGATTTTAAGAAGAATAAATAAATAAAATCGTTGATTGCCGGAATGGTACATAATTATAGAAAGTACGTCCTGCTTAACTGATAAAACTGCATTGATTCGTGCATGGAAGTACAGCAGAGGCCGTTGAATGCTTTGAAAAGAAACGTTATAGGTTAGGAATTGAAAAGGAAGAGGTAAATGCCGGCATTAAACTAATAGACTAAATGATGAGGTAAGGTGGAAAGTGATTGTGAACAAGTTAGAGGAGAGCGGAAGTGGGTGAAGTATGGGCCAACTGTTGCCCCGCGCACTGCCATCGCCATATCTGAATAATCGATTCCTCCCTGCTCTTCGGCCGCTCTCTGTCTACCTGTAATAGTAGGAATCACTCGTTCATGAATGTCGGCTACATACTCTTATCAATAATAACGATTTTACATACATACTATAATTATTGGTTCTAATTTATATATTCCCATAGCGCATTGTTTAATTTTTAATACGAAGCAATCAATAGACCTATCGAAGTACACGGATGTGATAAGATTGGTAGGATAAAGGAGGCTTAAGGTGGCGTGCATAGTCGTTCCTCTGACTTGAAGGTTCCGTTAAAAAGGAATACTTTTATGAAACTCAATGAAAAAGGTCTATTTTCAGAAAATTTGATCGAATACCCATAGTGTCGATCGAGTATCGATTAATTAAAGTAGGCAATGTTACTGTTTTAATACAAAATAACGTTATTGTTTTATAGAACTGTATCTGCAATTGTCTGAAAGGAGTCATTTTCCTTCGAATTCTTATTAAAGTATTCCTTTTTGGCGGAACGTTCAAGTCAGAGGAACGACTATGCACGCCACCTTAAGTCTCCTGTATCCTACCACTCTTATCACAGCCGTGTACTTCGATAGGTCTATTGATTGCTAAGTATTAAAAATTAAACAATGTGCTATGAGAATATATAAATTAGGACGAATAATTATAGTATGTATGTAAAATTGTTATTATTGATAAGAGTGTGTAGTCGACATTCATGAACGAGTGATTCCTCTGCAACGAGTATCTGCGATTGTCTGAAAGGAGTCATTTTCCTTCGAATTCTTATTAAAGTATTCCTTTTTGGCGGAACGTTCATCTGGAGTTAGAGGAACTATCATACAAACCACTCATAGATTCTAACCAGAGCACTAGAAAGAAGAAATGAAAGATTTGAAAAAAAAGACAACACTATAAAGTACAGTATCACAGGGTCTTATTCCATTGATTCTGGTTGACATGCCAGGTATTCGAAACGCAAGTTACAAAGAACAGACTATATTGAAAAGAATAATATACCATCTACTTGAGAAGTGTATATTTGAACTTAAAAGGTTATATTGCAGCATTTTTGTTTTCTCTTTTACCCTTAAATAGGTCTTCAGTGACGTATGGGATGTTATTCTACAGGTATATTTCATTCCTGGATTCGCAACAAGAAATAAATTTCAGGTTACCCAGCCGGATTATAATTGGTGCCGCTAGACTCGAGATTGTTAAAGCGGGCAACGTTTTAACATATTCGGCCACCATCGGTAAGATATAGCGCATTGCAAAATATTCCAGACTCAAATTATAATATAACAGATTAAAATAAGAATAATCATTTTGATGTGTTAATCGAAAGTTCCACTGTATTGAAAAATTCTCATACTGAATTATTTTAACTTAAAGTTTATTTTTACAGAGAGGGCGATTTCATTCGTAATGATAACGGCACAGCGAAACTAATCGCTCTTTGTGAGCCCTTTTAACATGTATTTAGGCTTTTGCCTGCCCCAATGCCTCTTTGATCTCCTCACAGCGCCATTAATTAGGTTTTTAGCTAAATTAGGAATTTAACAGTTTAAAACATCCCATCTACCGGAACCATTAACTGTTTGCATATAATTAAGCTACTAAAATCAAACTTTGCAAATTTAGGCAACTGGTTTTAATATTCGGCCGTTCAAGTGATTGATTATTAATTTTTTTCCGTACTAATTTATATAAATTTTTAAATATAAAAAATTCATAAGCAATACATAACCATTTATATATTCGTTTGTCCCAGAGTTTGTGAAATATCTAAACGGACTTTTACATATGAAACTTATAATAAAAAAAACTGTATTACTGCCCACAACTCATGAAGGGTCCGCCTAGTTTATACAAAATACCGCGCAAGGAAGTATTGTTAAAAAGTCCAGGGTTGTGCGGGAAGGTGAATAGACCTGGATCACGCCCAACCGCCAGGTTTGCCCTCTTAATAAGTTATTTTAATTAAGAGTAATTATAATTAGAATGTGAAAAAAAGAACACAGATCTCAGGACAAGATCTTTAGAAAATCTTTTTTTTTTTTTTTAAATAGTTTACCTTTCCATCGAATGGAACTTCATGTGTCCCTAATTAATTCCAAATTTCACTCAAAATGCACCCGGTTTCAACAGCAAGACTTGGTGATCCCACTTCTACCCGACAAAGACCATCGCTAGACCTTCAATTGTCTGTTGAATAAATATATTATTATTGCCTCCTAGTCTAATTGAAAAAAAAAATAAGCCTTATAAAATAATACAACACCCCTTAAAGTTGTAAAAGATGAGCACTTTTTTAAAAGGGATAATTGGTTTGTAATGTAAATAACCGGTTACTAAAATTGAAAACTTGTTTTTAAGAGAAACGATTACTATAAAAAAACTGTCATGGTCCAAATAACCACATATCATTCTGAAACAGTTACTTTTGCTTGGTCAATTATTTATTTAACCTCTAAATAAATTATACTGTAACCTTTCAATAACCATTATGCCTCAGAAATAAAATTGACATGAAGATATAAAAAAGTAATTACTTATGGCGAATCAAAATGCCTTGGGGCTTTAGGAGTTTTCTTCTTTAATATAAAAGTGGAAGCTGACATGGCCGAGAAAGGAATTTGCCGCTCCTTTCAGTTCCTCCGCCATGTTTCCCTCAGCTGTATTATTAGCATAAAATGACAACCATTTCCCCAAAGAAT
Source organism: Nezara viridula (assembly GCA_928085145.1). Classification (NCBI taxonomy): domain Eukaryota; kingdom Metazoa; phylum Arthropoda; class Insecta; order Hemiptera; family Pentatomidae; genus Nezara; species Nezara viridula. The sequence continues at coordinate 145,077,324 of OV725080.1, read as the reverse complement.
CCCTGCCAAGTCAAACTTACTTCAATTCAAGACTGTTAGCATTCACGGCAAAGAAATTACGCGGTAATGTTCAACCGTCTAGAAAAAAAAAATGATATTTATCTTCTTAGGAAGAAGGATATAGTTATTTATGTAACTTTAAAGAAAAATATCTGACATTTTGTAGATTGGGGTCATAGGCGCACACTTTTCATTCTGATTTGGGAGGAGGGGGGGAGAGGACAATGGACCTCCTAAAAAAAGTCTGGCAGCTTATATTACGTATAAAAATTGTATATTATATATAATTATAATTAAAATAATCAACATAATTGCTGTAAAACGAACAATATAATATATACATATATACATATTTTATTTTATTTTTTCCCTTGGAAAATATGACAAAATCCTCACGCAAAAATGGAATGATGCAGTGACGATGCTACTCCAGCACTTACAAGACAAACGTTCTGAGCTACCAATTAATTATAAAAGATACATAATAATAAGGCCTATTTGGACTTATGTAGTTGAGCTATGGGGCTCCACTAAACTAGCGAATTTCTTTCGTATCCAATCCTTATAATCCAAAATTCGCAATGCTCCTTACTTGCTTCGTTTGCAAATAAAATTCATCCATAACGACCTTAATATTCCATATGTTTTCGATTTGGCCCAATCATATCCTTTCATAATAAACTCCAGAACCATCCTAATCCTCTCGCTTCTACATTAAATCCCTGATCGTGATCTTCTAATTTAGAAACTTTATGAGAGTGGTAACAATGGGTAGGTTCTCTACAACTCTTTTCATGTCATTGTATTTCTTTATATTATAATATATATATATATATATATTTATTTATTTTTATACAGTTGTAAATTTGAAGAATAATAAACAAAAAAATTGTTACTAAACTATTATACTCCCTACAGTTCTTTAAGATGGTACAGAAAAAGTATAGAAACGTGGTCATTTATATAACTATATTTATTTTAACCTGAAGTAAATGATTAATGTTTGATATGAAATAATTAATGAACGGGAGAAGTTATGCTGCTTCATAATACCGAAACGAGTGACATTGTCATGTAGAGCAGTTGGGAACAAGAATGCTATGCAGTCTCATTTTTTCTAGGAATCGTGCAAACCGTAGATGGGAGGATTGTAATGTCTTCGAGAATTCCAATATTGATTGAACTCAGTGGAGTATAGCATCCGTTCACCTGTTTATTAATATTTATAACAAAAAAATTAAAATATTTATGTAAATTTAGCATAACAGGAAGATAGCAATAAATTATGAATACCTTTAATTCGTACTACTATTGGAAAACAAAGGAATTTCCATTCTTCATTAAAGAAATAACGAAGTATATATCCTTTAAAAAAGACATACTTACTCAGAAAAGAAATCTATGAAGTACGTGTAAAAGGGAGTCATCACCAACAACCTACTGCATTATTTATGGAATAGGAGAGACGGGAGGCGCGAAACTCCTTCACGGCGAAATTTACATTGCAAATTCTTGGAAGGAGAGGGGAGGAGGGGGTTGAGGTTGTTTGTTGAAAACTGCAATCTAATCCACTCAACCGATGAGTCTAATAGCTGAGCTAACAGCGCCATCCTTGGTTACTTCGGATGGATTGGTTTCTCCGCCTCGGGAGCTACCGAAAAGGGAGAACTATTCGGAGGAAAGGAAGGGACCTTTTCGACGAAACATACAGAAAATTAGAATAATCTTCCAATGATTAAGTTTACATAATTCAGTGTATTAAGAAAACGGAGAAATTTGTTCATTGTAGATTCTATATAGTTTATTATTGATATTGTTCTCAGCGCTGGAAAAGGTGATGAGAACAAAATCACACCAAAATGGAGGGGTTTACGTCGGAATGATAAAAAAAATCCTTGGATACGCAGATGATATTGCTGTCGTTTACAAGTAATCAAGATCAAGAAGATAAGGATTTGCATAAAAAGAAAATTGTTCCTGAGCGTATATAAATTCGAGTTCAAAGAAATTTCTCGAATTCGACAAAAATAAATTAAGAGTGTACAATGCTATGATCAAGCCAATTCTAATATATGACTGTGAGACTGGACACTAGGAAAAGTATTGAAAGTTTTGGGAGAAGAATCCTGCGCACGATAACCGGAGCGATCTGGGATCATAGTACTAACACATGGAGAAGAAACACCAATAAAGAGCTGTTTACAGAAACTGGTCAATCACTATCACATGAAATGAAGGTATGGAGGTTAAGATGGGCGCAATCGAACTGAAAGTCTCTATAAGACCCAAGGTCCAGGTATTTATCAGAGCTGCTCGTTCATGGAATATCGAACGAGTGACGAGAGACAAATCACTGGTATTTTTGGGTATTTCAATAGTTGATATCCCCAACAAATATCTCCTATACAAAGAAAATGGAATAGACAATAAACTAAAGTAAAATACAAAAAAACTATCAAATATTCTTCGAAAAATTGATAACTTGCCATGATTTATTTTTAAAAAAATACACAAAGGCATGAACATTTTATTTAACATTGTAACGACGTTTGATACGTATCTAATCCTTCCAGTCCGAAGTTTTTTTTCCATTTTTCTCTCCTTCAGGAATTTTAGGTAATAAAGTTTTTTTTTCGGACACAGTGGAGAGGGCGGAGGAATTATAGTAAAATTAAAAGACTCCTGGACAAAGGGATTAGGTCTCGTAATCACCGATTAATCAGGTTGCTGGGCAAAGCGAATTTTACATACGCGTCACCCTGTCCCCTTTTCCAACAGAAGTATTTATAAAGATAGTCAATGCTCCACATTTTGTTACTAAGAAGATCTTATACACCCTGACCTCAATATTTTGTCCTTGACATCAATCCATCTATATTTTCGAACTTTCATGCAAACTTTATTCATCATCCAAATCCTCTAGCTGAATCCCTAATCCCGTCCCATCATCCGTATAATCCTCCTCGAAGGTTAAAACGGGGGAGGGTCCGATACCTCTTGTAAATATGCTACTGGAATTTTGGCAATGGTCACTTAAGTCTTGAGCATCAATTTCATTCTCTACTGGTTTCCAATTCAAGTGACACGGCTGGGAGAGAAGCACTGGGATCTCCTGGAATACTGCTTTGCCTTCAACATTTGGAGGACAAAGCTTGGATCGATGTTCCCTTGGCGAATGTAAATATTACACACATTTGTTTAAGAAGATTTATTTTATTTTTACTCAACTTTAATATGCATTATCCATAGCAATTTCGTATATTATTATTATATTGTTTTAGTTGTTTATATTTATTTCTCTATTCTTGTATAAATGAGAACTTGTAGACCTAATACTTGTTGCCCTTTAATATGAAATATAGTATTACTATTCAATAAACTGTCGATAGGCTTCAATAGTTTATTCAAACCATCGTCCTCCCTGTAATCAAGATCATAACTATATTCAAGTATTCATTGAGGCTTAAATCTTCTGAAAATTTAACAGCTCTGGCACGAGATTAAAGGTGTTTCAGTCAATCAATCACAGTTAGAAAACTGCTTCAAAAAGAAAATATAGAGGTATTTAACTGAGTTGATTCTATTAATACTTGTCAAAAAGAAAGAGGCATTGAGAGGAGGAAGATGGGACGAACTTTTCTGCGACGAAGGCTATATATAAGTCGAAATGCCGGCAAGTTCCCAACTCTAGGGGCATGTGGACCTTTCTCGGCCTATTTAGGTCCCAGTCAATGGCCGGTCATAGGTCATTTCGCAACTTTTTACAATTGTATTTATATACAAAATAATAATAACAATAATAAATCATAAATTAATATACAAAAAAAGAAAAGAAACAAACTTTTAACTTCAGTGAGATACTTAAACTCCCCTGCCAGACACTTTGTAATAACACAATTAATATTTAAAAGGACGCTGAGACCTAATACAACATATTTCAACTTTGTTAAGAAACTTTGACAAGCATCCTTCGTCTGAGAAAAAAAATATATCATTCGTTGAAGAAAAACGAATCTAATCTAGATAAAAATATTTTATATATTTTTTTAAATATATTAGTGTGTGTTTTTCTCTTGTCCTCTAGAAGTTATTTAATACTTTTTTATTTTATTTTTCCCTTCATAATTTCATTCATACCTGCCATAATCTTGATAATAAGCAGATGTGATGTTATTGTAAAGAAAATTGGTATTTTAGGCATGGGGAAGAATAGTACCCAGCAGCACCTCTTCCCGGTCTTGGTTTACTTACGTTTAATTCAGGAAAGAAGGTATGGATGTGTTGTTTTGCTTTTTTATTTTAATTTTTATTGAGCTATGGGGCTCTACCAAACCTTCAAATTCTTCTCGCATCCAATCCTTTCAATCTAAAATCCTTAGCAAAATCCTCAATGCTCCTTACTTTGTTACAAATAAAATCATCCCTAATGACCTTAATGTTCCTTATGTATCAGATTTGGCCCAATCCAGATATCTGACCTTCCATAATAAACTTCATAACCATCCCAACCCTGTTGTTTCTAACCTTGCTTCCTATTAACCTTGATAACCCTCCGAGGCATCTGAAAAGAAGATGGCCACGTGATATCCTAATATAGACATATTATTAGAGTGCTACCAATGGGTAGTTTCTCAACATGTATTTTATGTCATTATATCCATGTGCGAATTTACCAGATGTATTTTTTGTATACAGTTGTAAATATCATATAAATAAATAAATAAAAAAAATATTTTAATTTTCTCATGTTTGAGTTATTTTATTTTATTTATTGTATATGCTTTTTGATTATTATTTATTTGTTATTTTTCTTCTGTTTATTTTATATTTTTTTTATTATTGATTATGTCCAGAAAGGGACAGAATGTTGTAATATTCAATAAATAAAAAATAAATACAGAAAAGGAGATCTCTCATCCAACTCCTCTTCAATCGTCTCCTGATGGGCATGTTTTCATTAACTTTTTATTTATTTACATTACATTATTTTATTACATATCATATATCGATGGGTTGGGAAAATATAGATAATTTTAAAAATATATCGATATTTTGTAAATCGATATTAATATAATGAAAACTCATTATCTTTTCCAAAAAATTAAGGTAATTGTATACTCTTAAAATACAGTCTTGGATTGACCTTTCTGGGTCCACTCAGCCTCTTTAAAGTTGGTACTCTTCGCACTACATGGATTTTTCGATATTTAAATTTCCACTATTTTCAAAGATTAAAAATATCAAAATCAATACATCGGAATACCGTTATGTTTTTTCCAATTTATCTTTTACTATTATAATATATTTGGAAATTATCGATATATGCTTCGATATTTAAATCCTTAATTGAAATATTTTAAATCTATAAGTCCGATCAACATAGAAAAACCTGCATCTTAGTTAGTTTTAAATATAGATTTAGTGTAATAACCTGTAATAACAAAAATAAGCTGTATGGGTTTAATCAATTATATATATTTAATGCACATGTTTCTATTTCAGAATTAAAAAAAAACAGTTTTTATTTTTGGAACATTTACTAACTTCATAACGATGACTTTTCCTAGAACTTAGGGATAATTCAAGCCCTTATTTATAATTTTAAAATAAAAAAATCTTTTAACACCACTAATCGTGTTCACAAATAAATAGTTCACAATAGCTCATACGGTATGTGGATCTATCCAATGGTGAAAGTGGCAATTATACAAATGGATAATTTTTGGAGAAATTCCAATGGGAAACGGTCAGGCATATTTTAAAAGTGAATTTAGAATCCATACCTGTGGATTTAAAAAAAAGATTGCTTTTTCTCACTTTAATTCATAAATCCCAAGACTATCTGAACTAAATGACATTCAGCATTGATTGAGCTGAGCGAATCAACCAAGATAATGGCACTATAATATTAAAATAATCAAATTAGCTACACTTGATTAATTGAGAGATAAAATCCGAAAAAAATAACAGCTAACGATAAACGAATAACGACTATTTTAGTAACAGGATTATTTTAATGGCCCCCTAAAATAATTTTGTCGGAATAAAAATGTCAATAACTTTTTCTTTTTTGTCCTAATTCCCCAGAGATAATAGATGCATTTTATCAGACATCCTTATCAACCTGAGCTAATTGATTTGGTATTAAGATCCTTTTTCACGATATAGTTTCTAGTGCAGTTTCTTGGATAAACCCACCTTGATCTAGAATTGAATTTGGTTAAATTTCGGGACCAAATTGATCGATTTTGGAAATTTTTGAAGAAACTACAGCAGCGCTAATAATGTTAAAATAAAAATAATATTCTTCAAAACAAGTTGCGTGAACAACTATTTTTATTTAATTATTATCAGAGAGACACTGTTTTTCGATGTGCTCCTTAAATAGAAAACATTTCGGGGTAGACACATGATCAACTTTTAAAATTCATTAAAGTACTCGGTGACGGTCTGAACAACACTGCATTTCTTATGTAAAGTTTGAGGTTTTCTTCTTTAAAAATTTATCATTATTTATAGCACACTCCATATTTGGAGTTGAATTAATGAAAATAGAGTGAAATTATTGGTAATTCATTCTTAAATTTTTTAACAAGAGCAGCTGCCACCGAAGTTAAAGATTACTTTTCTGGTGCACCTACCGGAAAAATATGTTAACTTTAATACAATCCTGACTTTTTTCGATAAAGTTAATCGTGTAAGGGGTTAACTGAAAAAGGGTTTTAGAATCTGTAGTGATCTCGCTAGGGAGTTGAAAATCAAAATACTTAATTACAATTTCCAGGACAACCCTTTAAGTCCTGTCTTCCAGTACCAGTGACGCGGGTGGGAGAGAAACCCAGGATTCTCCTGGAATACTGCAAATATGAAAAAAAAAATCAAATATTGTACATTGGTATGGATGTGTGTAAGATTTATTTATTTCAATAATTTTTTTCTGAAGTGCTTATTTTATGTTTATATTTTTATTTCCCTTTTATCTTATTATTTTTTATTATCATTAGCATTGTTATTTATTGTTATTATTATTTTTAGTTCATTTTTTTAATTATCTATATTTATTTGTATTTCGTATGAATATATTGTATGATTGAACACTAGTAGCCCTAATACTTGTACTTTAATGTAGCAGATTGTGTTATTATTATTCAATAAAATTTCTTTTCTTTTTTTTAAACTTATTTATTGAAAAATATTACAATCTGTCTCAAGGACATTTATGATAGTGTTCAGAGATCACATTCACACTCTATGTACAATAAATATAATAAATTATACAGACAAATAATATATATACAATAAGAATAAAATAACCTAAATAAAATAAATAAATAAAAAGAACACATACATACCTATATACAATATAATATAATTTAATATAAAAAAAAGGACAACCATTAGCCGAGAAACTTGACCGTTTAAAGCAGCCTTTAAAGAAGAAGCCCTCCGCCATTTTGATAAATTAAATTCAGAAACAATAAAATGTTCAAAAATAAAACACAGCGATGAAATTAAGCAATTTTTATCAAGCAATCAAGCGAGTTCAATTATATTCAATTCCTTCTGGTAATCATTAATGAAATTACTAAATTAATGAATTAGGTATATTTTTATTTTACTTATCATAAAGTTATTTTATTTGGTTCCGCGGTCTAGAGAGTTAAGGCGCCTGCAAAAATTATTTTTTTTTTTTTTAATATTATGTTTTAAAAGTACAATCTGCCACATTGAAGGGCAATAAGTGACTGGGCTAAATGTGTTCATATATACCATATATGCATATAATATGGAAATAAAAAATAAAAATAAATAAATAAAATAAATCAACTTAACACATTCATTCCTATGTACAATAATTTTAAATTTAGTGTTTAAATCCCGTTCGTGGGAATTAATAAATAACACACACACAAAACAAAAATAATAATAAATTAAATGCAGGCCCCCAACTCGATTACTATGGTGCGGGTTCGATTCCCGCATGAAGAATATGGTAACGTCTCCACCCGGAGATTCACAGAGGTAAGCGACCCCTCTGTCTTAAACCATAGCTCCTGGTCCTCCAGATTGGGGATTGGGTACAGGAGTGATAATCACCCAACTCCATAAAGAACTGGATGGAAGATTGAAGCAAAAAATTGCCCACCATCACCGTTCTCGATGATGAGGGAGTGAAATGTGATCGCGTCCGGTTAGTAATAAACCACGTGCTCCCTGGATATCTCCAAGAAGAGAGAACAAAACGATCACTACTGACACCTATAAAAGCCCAGGCTGCTGAAGAAGCCTTATGACTTAAAAAGTCGAAGTTAACAAGCGTAAAAAAAAAAAATGTTTTATGTATATATGGTGTGAATGTGTTCACATTTCACTATAATTATTGTCCGTGTGACATATTGTTATACTTCTGAATAAATAAATTTAAAAAAAATGAATAAATTAATTTGGGAAGTCGTTTATCAATTATATGATTAATACTCTTTATGACAGGATGTAGGTAGCATCAAGAACTTTCCCAACATGTCCTTGTTGGGCAAACGAATAATTTATTGCGGATTTCCCTTTCAGCGAGAGGAATTAATGAAAAGCCTTTTTACAAAATTAAGGAATCATAATATGAGCTTCGAACCCGGCTGAGTGACAACCTCTTGGCCGTAATGGCCGAGTGCCGATAATCGATACCATCATTAAGAATATTGTCCCCCTTTCACCGGGCATCGGTAAACTGATAATATTTTTATAACCTCACATTTCAACGTGTCTTCACGTTTCAAGGAAATATATTCGATAACAAAAATATTTGTCCACTCGGCCAAATGGACTTTTATAAATTAGTAAAACAAGCAAGACGCCAACACATATTTGTTAAGTCAACATGACATGTATTAAACTGAAATGAATTGCGTAATACATATTTCATAACTTGTATGCTCTCCCTGTCGGCCTAACCATCATTAGAATGACAGGTAAATGTTGAGGTTACAATCTGATATGATAATAATACAATCATATAAATTGCATCGTTACTAGACGATAATATTAACAGCTGATATTGTTCCATTCTGACAGTTATTGAAAAATATATTACATATTGAAAAAATATATCAAAAAGTCATATCGTAATATATCATTTTATAACTAAAAGTCATTAAGTGACATTTCATAACTGAAATTTCTCTGAATCATAACTGATGAATTTTCTCTTTGCGAAGTAAAAAAAAAAAATGCATGCTTGTATATTTGATATATAAAAGAGTTTGTGTTATTTTAGTACAGGTACTATGCTTTTTTTATCGATTAGTAATATCAAAATATACACAATGTTCTTATTGCTATATGGTTATATAACATGAAATGCCAATTTTTATTCTTGAAGGTCTTTATATTTCCAATCTTATAAACGATTTTTCAAATGAACTGATTTCATAAAATAAATTTTTTTTTTGCGCGTTTGGGCTTTATTTTGGGGAGAGTGAATTGGAATCAGCCACCAGAATCCGATGAGTAAACGCTCGAGTAAAGTCGGCTGGGGCCGACTAATTGGAGTGCATTTGCATATGGATTAAAATAAGTCTACTTAAAATCGTAAATACCTAGAAACTAAAAATCGGACCTGTGTGTTGCAAGCGAGGGTAATGTTCATCATTTCATCTTCTTTGTAATGAGCTATTATTCAAAATTGTATCTTAAAGCGTCTCTGTATTAGAGCAAAAAAGGGAAAAAATAGTGTCGAATACCAAATAATAACGAGTTTTATCGAAGATATGGATTAAAATATCTCAGAAACTAAAATTCGGGACCTGCATATGCACATCATCTTTATAATCAGCTATAAATCAAAACTATATTTTTACGTGATGCCGCGTTAGAGCTTCTGAAAGGAAAATATATTATTATCCTCTCAATTCCAATCCTTACAATCCAAAATCCTACAGAAAATCCTTAATGCTCTTTACTTTGTCACAAAAAAAAAATCATCCATAAAGACCTTAATGTTCCATATGTTTCCAATTTGGCCCAATCCAGATACCTATCCTTCCATAAGAAACTTCAGAACCATCCGAACCCTCTCATTTCAAACCTTGCTTCCTCCTCGATCTCTGATAACCCTCCGAGGCGTCTGAAAAGAAGTTGGCCTCGAGATCTCCAATTGTAAATACATTTTGTTTCTAGAGTGCTGCAAGTTTCTCAACAGGCGGTTTCATGTTATTATTTTCTGTTATCAAATTCACTAAATATATTTTATTTATTAATACAGTTGTAAATATCATAAATAAAAAATACCAACATCATTTTTAAACGTAGTTGAGAGGAACACAGGTAAATCTGATTCAAGGTAGTTTAATTATGGGTTAATTTTATTGATCAACCCAGTCGTCCACTTTTAGTCTCAATAAATATTTTTAATAACTTTTTCTACGATACTATTTATATTATACGGGTGATAGAATGAGATTAACTTATTTACCTCCCTCAACTTCTACTTTGATTGTTTTTGTAAAATGTTGTCTTGCAAGAATGAGAGTAGACTGAAGGGACAAATGAATTGTCACATTAGATTCTCCTTGAACCACAGCCACTATCATGTCTTGGCATGCCAACTTTCTGACGGCATAGTGCCTGCCAATCTCTTGGAACCAAAATGTCTCCCTATATAATTTATGTGCTCACTTCGGTTTCTTCTCTCCGTCCATTCTTTGTAAATACATGTTTCTAATTTACCGGTTGGTGAATCCTCAACCAGAACTGCATATTCTATAAATAATCCTCAGTAGAATACTTCAAACACTGCTTATTCTTTAACCTCATTATTTATGAATAAAACCTATCAATTTAAACGATATTTATCTATATTTTTTTTTACCTTTAAACATGTCGAAGAACGTCCCATTTTACTACAAAATACTGTAAAGCTTTAATTTCTTATTTTTTTATCATAACCTGTGGCGAATTATGATAAAAATTTTTTAAAAATTTACATATAAAAAATATGATAAAATAATGATTTATCAAGCATTTATTAATATATAAATTTTTATAAATATTTATATCAAAACGTGACTTAAAAAAAAACAACACAAAACTTGAATTTTCTACTTTTCTGTGGAAAATTGTTTCATTGTTAATATGAATTTTACTGTAGTTCTTGAGCTCTACTATCACATCTTTAAATATTTCACTCTACTTACAGGACGCCCTGTGTACTGCTATTTATTTTCACGATATCAATTAACTCAAAATAAATAAATAGTTGTTTGTGCCCAAATAAAAATGGCATTGAATGCAATTCTTACATCTCCTGATAGTTTGAGAACTATCTACTTTACACCAATTTAACTTGACTAGTAAAGTATCCATCCATAAATGAAGGCGTCACTACTGCAAACAAGTATTTTAAGGCGTAGTTTTAAATAATTTCGATGAAAGTGTTAAGCACTCGTTGCTACTACCAAAAAACCGAATCAAACTGATACTGAAAATAAATCGACTAAAAAAGAAAACTGATACTAAAAAACTTAAAATGTTTTTATATATATTTTTAAAACGTATAACTATTTCAGCAGCATTATAATTTGCTGTCAAAATTGAAGTTTGAATATACAGAGAGAGAGAGATAGGGAGAGATATATAGAGAGAAGAAATAAATAAAATTGATTCGATGAATAATATGATGAGAGGAGAGGAGTGTGTTAGGGCACAATTATAATATTGGTACTCACCCGTACTGCGCCGGTAGAACTGTGGGGTATCCAGTCCGAAGACCAGGGAACGTCAGACCTGAAATAGAAAAATAATATTAATATTAATTTAAATAAAAATTAATATTATAAAAAAATAATACAAATACATAACGATATTATGAAAATTGCTTAAACCCAAATGAAGAATAACTAAAAGATAAAATAGGAAATTTTGTAAATAAAAATTGCTAACAAAATTAAGAAGAATTGCTGGAATCCATCGCCAAGATAAAACTCGGCAAGTCGGCGGGACTGGACGGAATCACTCCGGAAATGATGAGGTTTATGGGAATTAAAGGCCAGGAAATGTTTCTCCATCTTGTGAACCTGGTCTGGAAACAGAAGAAGATCCCGAAGGACTGGGAAGTCGCAGTAATAGTGCCAATATATAAGAAGGGAGACAACAGAGACTGCAACAATCATCGAGGTATTTCGCTCCTCAGTGTTCCCAGTAAAATATACTCAAAAATTCTAGAGGCAAGGGTCAGAAGCACCGTAGAATCCAAGATTGGAGAGGAGCAGTATGGATTCGGGAGTCAAAGAAGCACACAGGATCTAGTTTTCACTATGCGACAAATCACAGAGAAGATTGTCGAGAGGGGAAAGGAACTCTCTGTGTGCTTTATAGATCTCTGCAAAGCCTTTGATCGGGTTAGGAAAAACGATATAATTGAGGCTCTAGTTGAAAAAGGTGTGGATAATGGACTTATAAGGGTCGTAAGCAATTTATACGGAAATACGAGGAATCTTGTTAGAACAGGAAACCATACCTCTCGAGAGTTCAAAACAACACTGGGCATACGACAGGGTTGTAGCCTGAGCCCACTTCTTTTCGTACTGGTTCTCGATCTGGCGCTGGGAAAAGCAAAACAGAAGATGCGAAGTTTTCAGTTGGGTCACAGAGATATTCAGCCTACTCTATACTATCTGCTGGTGTTTGCGGATGACTTCGTCATATTGGCCCAGAATGACCGTGACCTCCAGAACAATATTAATATCCTAAAGGAAGATTAAAGAAAAGTCAATATGAAAATTAGCCCTGAGAAGACGAAATGCATGCGCATTGGAAGAAAACCTCACAGGGTTATGAGGGTATTGAGGGTCGACGGTGAGATTTTGGAGCAGGTGAACAGTTTCAAATACTTAGGTGCCCAACTCAACGAAAATGGATATATTGACGAGGAGGTAAGGCAGAGAATAGGAGCTGCTGGAAGAATGTTCGGCTCGGTTAGGAAAGGCTTTCTGAACCGAAAAGAGGTGACCAAGGAAACGAAGATGACGGTCTACAGATCAGTATTCCTTCCTATACTGACGTATTCTTCCGAATCCTGGACACTTACTTCAAAACACAGGAGCCAGATCCAGGCTCTAGAGATGCGATACCTGCGAAAAGTGGAGGAAAAGACTAGACGAGACAGAATTCGCAACACTACAATCCGCGCCAATCTCGACGCCAAAGCGGTCGAAACCATTATAGAAGAACACAAGTTGAGATGGTTTGGGCACCTTCTCCGTATGGACCGGAACAGAGTCGCACGGAAGACATATGAGACTCGCGTGCAGGGTAGGAGACCAAGAGGAAGACCCAGAATCTCCTGGGAAGAAAGCGTGCGAGATGCATTCCAGAAGCGAGGTTTGGAATGGAACAGGAGACGAGAGATGGTACTGGAAAGGTCCACCTGGTCCAAGCTCTACAAGAAGCAACCTCACACTGCATAGGCGGTAAAGAGGAATATGACTATGATGATGATTCTCACCGTAAAACTTTCATATAAATTTGGAGCAAATTGGATGAGTCTTTTTTTTAATAAAAAGCAGTTTTTTTTTTCCTTTAAACCCTATCTTGGAGTGTCGAAATTCATTCCCAGATTCTGTCGGGATTTTACTGGAAAAGGACTTACAAGTTATTTCTGGATGTCTAAAACCTTAAAAAAAATTTAAATCGAGGACAAATATTTTCGTTTTCATGTCTTGCTTGAATACTTTAATAGTATATACCTTACATAAAGAGGAAGCAATAATTATACATATATAGTACAGTGAAGAAATACCAATAAAGAACTGCTTACAGAAACTGGGCAATCAATATATCATGATATGAAGGCAAAGAGGTAAAATAAGAGAATTAAAAAAAAGGAAAATGTAGCTTGGAGCAATTCAGCTGGAAGCTTCTATACTACAATATATAGGCGGATTTACAGTGAGGGTTTCGGGCTGAAGCCCTCTCCCCTCAAAATGGTAAAATATAACCATATTTTTTTTCTATAAAATATTTTTTAAAGAAAAAATATTAAAAACTATCTCTTAAAGTATTAATATTAAAAACTATCTCTTAAAGTATTATTGTTCGTGTAATTACATTTAATAGGACTGCAAGAATCACTTAAACACCATTTCATATAGGTAGTTAATTTTTTTTTTCAAATTAATTATCGTTATATATGAAAAAAATACTTTCGGGCTGAAGCCTCTCCAAAATTAAATCCTGGATCCGCTAGTGCTACAATGAATGCCTCAGTAGTAGCCAAAAGGCTAAGTGAAAGGCCAAAAAGTAGATGGATAGATAGAATCAACAAACAACCAATTGTCAACTAGAAAAATAGATAGCCAGAAATGGATTAGGCTTGAAAATGCGGCAAAAGATCTAAAATGAAAAAAAAAATAAAATTGAAGAATATATATATATATATATATATACACACACATACATACACAAAGTAAATACATGCAAAAAAAAAAGAGCCTCCCATAATACGCTTTATCCACTGACTGTAATAGGGGACCCAATAAGAAACCGATGGCAGAGAGGACCTTTCAATCTCTTTTTGTTTCTTATTTGAAGGTGCATTATGTAAATGGTTAGCGGACCAATGAGATCGGGTTTCGAGATTGGCGGTCCCCTATTGGTTGGGCCGGGGCAGCCCCCGTCGAATGGCGTAGAGTTATCGGTTTCTCATCAGCTGACCTGACCCTCACCTGCCCGATATATCCACATCCTCCATAGCTTTATAAGTGCCTCGGTAATTGTCTTGGTCGTATATATTCCAAATAACCCATAAAATATCCGATGTAATAAAAAATATAAGAAAGGATTGGGATATTCCATACTTAAAATATAACCACAACAAAAGCAATATTGAGTAATATATTGAATGTCTTATTAAATTTTTTCTATTCAGTCCAAAAAATTAAAAAATATTCTCTTTTAGGCAAACTTGTCGAGTTATGCTCCATTTTAATCTGGGCTCAAAATATAATGGTATTTGTCAAATTATACAAATAACATGAAAGGTTTAGATCATGCACATGGCTGAAAAATATCTTTTCATCACATTATAACATTAGTAATTTGTTCACTTTGTCAGTGAAAAATTTGCAATATAAAATGGAAAAAAATAAATCCAATAGCGTAAAACCCCCAATCTTCGGCACCCACTGCAGTTATTGAGAAATATTAAGCATTGGGAATGGTGTAGAGCTGGCTACTTTGAAGCAGAAACTCATCCCCCACCGTTGATTTAGTTTTATAGCTCGATAAGATTGCTGAAGATTAGAAACCCCACAGGTGTCTTACGTTTTTTGTAATACATTCATTTACAATATCATTCTGATTATTTCATTCTGAAGGCTACCAGGTTTAATTCTTTAAACTACCGAAAGCTGGTACTTAAGAGTGCCGAAAACTGGCGCATTAAGACATTTTTACATACAAAAAAATAAATGAAAGACACTGTTTCACATATTTATTTTGAAATTAGAGTAATATTTACTTACTTAAACAGATTGTTGAATCAAGTACCCACGCGATTGAAAACGAGACAATTACTTTGTTTAAATTTCTTTAAGAGTGCTGAAAACAAGGGATTTTGCCCTACATTATGAGAGAGAGAAATTTAACGTTCATTCAAAATAATAGACTAAAACTCGGTTAAATTAAATTGAGACTAGTTGGGGTGCCATGTGAAATAATGAATAAAGTCCGGATGTTTATTAAGACAAATTGAGCAGCTTTTTCTTCTAGGTACCAGCGAATAATTACACGGGAAAAATATTTTTAGCTAAAAATTTCCATGAACGATTCTGTTTGGTTACATCATATTGTGCAATGCCTAAATTTCCTTCACTATTCTGATAAGTTATTCAGGAACGACCGGTTCCTAAAGGCAGTTTGTTTATTCATCACACTGCTCGCTCCGAGATAGACATGACGTGTCTTATTGATAAATAACGGCGATAAGGGTAATAGGATTAACTTGGAAGATCTTGGACATTGTTGCGACGGTAGGGATCTGGAAGGCAGCCAACCAGTAAGCTGGATCCTCATGCTCAGCTTCACCTCTTTGATTGTGTCTTGAAGCTATCGTCAATATTGGCTCTTTAGATATAAAATGGCTGTTGACAAGAAAAAAGGAATTCGAAAAACCTACCTATGTAAAGATACAAGTGTAATTTTAGAAGGATACATAACAGAGCATTATAATTGAATCAATTGCTTCGCAAAGTTTGTTAAAAGAGGTGTGAAGTTGTGACCTCTAATGACCTCTAAAAGTATTATTGTGTAATTACACTTAATAGAACTAAAAGAATCACTTAAACTCTATTTCATATAGGTTGTTAGTTCTTTATCTTCGTAAGAAATAATCGTTATATATTTTTTTAAAAAATCGAACGGACTGAAGCCCTTTCCCCTACAAAACTAAATCCTGGATCAGCTAGTGCATGTATGTGTATGCGGGTATATGTAGAGTACAGTAGTTTTCTATATTTTTACAAAACCATTCTGATTCTTCATTTAAGCATTTTAAGGAACATATTTTTAAAAGCTTAAGTGCAGTATTGCGATCCTAAAGCTCATCTGCTTTCGTTAACAGACCTCTAGAACTATGTATAGATTTGAGAAGGAGTTGGTTGGGGGAGAAGGGAGTGCGGTCAAATAAATACTAAATTAAAACAAAATAGTATTTATAATTGGTACGCCGACGTTTCCACCCACCCTGTAGGTCTTTATCAGGGATGGCATGTGGCACAGGAGGAAGCAATTTGATAGACTGGCTAATATGTATAGATTTGTATAATAATATGTATGTATGGGTTAATATGTACAGATTTGTATAATAATATGTATGTATAGGCTAATATGTATAGATTTGGCTAATAAGTATAAATTTGTCTTCTTACATATACTTTTGTTACTCTTTATTGTAATAGATAGAATCTGGCCATTGCCAGAACTCCAATCTAAACAATCTATAAAAGGTCGCGAGGCCACTGCCGTTTCAACCTCCTTGAAGGATTATAGGGATGGGTGCTGCTTGATAGGAATTGTGCAAGAGGATTTGGATGATACGTAAGGTGCTGATGAAATTTGGAGAATTTTTCTGGGATAAGGTCTAGGACAAATGGGATGTTGAGGTCATGATGTAGGGTTTTGTTGGTTACATAGAAAGGAGCATCGACTATTGTTCGAAGAACTTCTGACTGGAAGGATTGAATGCGCTTGATGTTTGAAAATTTTGGTGTTCCCCACAGATCAAGTCCGTAAGTCCAAATAGGTTTAGATTTTCTGTTTAGTAGTCTGTATAGTTGGCCGGTTTAGTTCCTGTCTTTAAAGTCTAGTATGAGGGTTCCAGGTTAGTCGTTGGTCTAAGAGAAAGCCAAGGTACCGGACAGTATCTGAGAAAGGAAACTGGATGTTGTTAAAATAAACTGGTGGACAGGATTTACGACAAAGGGTGAAGGTTATGTGTTTACATTTCAGGATGGGCAGGAATACCTAAACGATATTAATATCGATATTGGGCCTTCGATAGGTGTAGATAATTTAATATCTAAAACTTTATGTAGAGTTAATTAATGAAAGTACTTTAATAAAGTGAGGATTGAGCGGTTTAGTGCTAGCAGATACAAAGAGAGACCTGAAAGCCCAACTGTCCCGCCTTATAAATAACTGCGAGCGGGGCAGCTGCCAGCTCCTCTGCCAAATCCCATCCACCTCATACTCCGCCCCCCCCTCAAATTAATTTTATTTCATCTCTGGGTCTTCCTGGTAGCCTGGTATTTATGGTGGAGCAACGGCTCGGGCGGTCGTTAAACTTGGCGAGATTAATTTGACAAAGTGAAATGAAGGATGTCTAGTGAACGATACAGAGTGCCCGATGACATCTATTTATGTCCGGATCTCTGAGGTTAAGCTAAGGAATAAACATAGACATAGATATGATTACAAAAAACTTTCAAGTAGGAATTCTCGAAAACAATCGACGTGATTTGCGGAAATATACTCCACTCCTTTAGAGGAATATAGAAAAAAAATACAAAAAAAAACTGAGAGGTAGAGTTAATATTGAAACCTTATTACCTTTCATATCATCCAAATCCAATTGCATAATCCCTCTCTAGCACTCTCATCCCTACAATCCTCCTCGAAGGTTTAAGCGGCAGTGGTCCAGAGACTTGTAAGAATATATTGGAGTTCTGGCAATGGGCAGATTCTCCACTCAATCCATGTATATCTGGTTATAGAGTCAAAGACGCTGTGATCTCCTAGAGTCCTGCCTTTCCCCCCAGAAGTATGGGGAAAGGCTAGGCTCGGAGATCTTGAGTGAATGAATATTGTAAATATTATATAAAAGTATGTATATATTTAAGTATTTATTTTGTTAGATTAGTTTATTTCTGTTTAGAATTTTTTTGTTTATATACATTTACTTTTAATATTATTATATGGCTGTTTATTATTTTTATTTATTGTGCATAGTATGAATGAGCTACTCTTTATCAATATTACCATTGTCCTTGAATGTCTTGGTCTCGCATTTGGGTAACACTGATAGTGAATGATAAGAGTTTTACTTAAAAGTGGGTCTGAATACCGAAATGTCCTCGTGTTAAATAAAAAGAAATGTTGGGATCCATTGGCATAAAATTTTATTTAAATTTAAAAAAAGACGAAATTATTATACTAGTTAAACCTTACATCATGACTTCAATATCCCTTTTGGCTTTGGTGGTTCCTATCCATTTTTTTTTTAATTTTCATCAGAACCATAATACCTCATATTAATCCTTTATTACACTACTTTTAACTTTTAACATTAATTGGCTCAAACCAGCTATACGAAGGTTGACGCGAGACTTTTTGTAAATATACTATTGCAGTTCTGGCAACTGCTTTTCCACTTAAGTCATTAGCAAATGTGGCCCTAGTGCTTTCACTGGCTCATTGGAGATAAGCTTTATGTCTATATACTTATGCTATATCTATATATCTATGAGATCTATATATATATATACATTTAACATATCGTGTTCACGCTTAGACTGTTTTACGGTTTGAATTCCATAAGATGCAAATCATGGTCGAAGATGACGAATCTTTCATTTCACATTTTATCTAATTTTTGAAAAATATTTTCAAATGTTTAAACTATTTCATTACGCTTTCAAGAGCAAACTCAGTACATTACAACAAATCATAACATAAATATGAGAATAGAAGACACAAGGAAAGCAGTATTATTTGTCTCCTTATTAATTTAGTTCTTATTTTTTAACATTTTTTTTTTTCAACAACCTAGCTAATCTTTAATAGCCATCTGTAAGTGTAAAAATTTAAATTATTCAAAACATGAAAAAAAAACCGTTTACTTCTTATATCATAAATGAAATTTTCCAGTGATTATTTTACTGCATGCCTTTCTGAATGTGCACGAGGTCATGATTGTCCGAGAATGCTCAAAACCGCATTTTTTCCCCACTCCTACCACCGCATTTTAGGCTTTACGGGGATTTCCCATGGCCACGGGTGAGAGCGGAGGATCAATGCAGAATTAAGAAGGACCCCTTGTAGTCTGTGGGCCAGACCCCCTTACCGTGCACCCCCCCCCACATCCCTATAAATTGCATATCGTTGTGTTCCTTGTAACAATTTATTAATAAAAAGCCAATGTTCCCACAAAAAAAAGTGAACGCACTGCCCCAAAATGGCGTCCAAAGATGGCGGATTGACGACTTTGACTTTAGTTAGTTTTTTGGTCACTGAGAATCAGCATTAAGCTTAATTTCCTCATAGTTGGTCTTTTATTAAAGCTGAATAGTTATAGAATAATAAAACATGAAGAAATATTAAAAAATAATTGGCTAAGGCTATGAAAAACACCAGTAAAGTCAATTTTTTTAACAAAAAAATTTTCAAGTTACAAATCAAGCGTCGTTTGTAATTAAACGGCCTACAATAACGCAAAACGTGCTGAAATAAACCATCTGGAGAATATATTTCTCTTTCTGAAACGCTTATTATTTTTTACAAATGTTTAAGTAGTTCCGTAAAAAATGCACTTATGCGGCAGAAAAGCGGTACTGGCGTGGGTGCCTACAGGCCTCTACCACACCATTCAGTGCCCATAAATGGCTTAGTTATAGTGATATAATAACATTTTTGGTACATTATATTGGTTTTATTAACGAACAAATATTAATGCAATAATTTAATAGTAAAAAAAAAAATTTAATTTAAAAAAAAATTTATTATTATTTTTTTAAATTTTAACCTCCTTTATTCTATACGTAGGTCGTTTAAGAATACCTCAATTGTAAAAATGATATAATTATAATAATAAAACTTAATTAAAAAATATTTTGCTAAATATCTTGATTTTTTTTTATTTAACGTTTGCAATTTAACACTGTGTTTTGAATATTTACTGATTCTTAGAAGTAATTAAAATTTTTATATATTTCCCAGGAAATGAGTCATATTCATACCTTTTTTATAAACTAAAATAATATATACCTAATCTGAACTATATATAATGAATAGCTACCGGGTTGTTTAGTAAAACTCATATATCACTAATTAAAAAAATAATTTTTATTTCCTTTATTTTGTACAGAAGTTGGACTATATCATAAATAAATAGGAAAAAATTAATATTGAATGAATTATTCTCTATGCACAAATAAAGATATAAAGGGTGACCCTATAAGTTCTTCTATAAACCAAAACTGATTGTTTGGATTTGATCTCAAAATGTGGAAAAACGTGAACTTAAACGGGAAAATTGGAAAAATACATTAAGCGAACGAGAAAGGAAGTGCCAAAACCTCGGAATAGATAAAAACGACCAGTTATATCCATTATATAGCTAAATGAATGTATAGTAGATAGATGAACAGAATATTTCAAGATGCTGCTAAAACGGGATCAATTGCAGTTTGTATGATATTAAGTGGACGATGTAGGTTTATTATGGTCAAAACCACTTTATTTTCGATTGCTGAAGGTGCACCTCGGGACTATATTAACTTTGAAGATGAATATAGAGATGTATATCGAGAAAGTTATAGCTCATAGCTTTCCTTCTGTTTAGTGGATTTTCAAAAGATTTTTTAAGGGATCTAAAAGGAAAACGAGTTTTTCTGAAAGACAGTTAGATATTAGCATAATCCAAAGTGTGAGGCACTGAGAAGATAGAGAGCTATTTTTCTTTTTATGTGGACTTCTCTATCACCTGCCTTAAATTGAAGACAGTCCCAATTTTCAACTTCTCTTCCCATGTGCAACTTGAGTTTCTCAATCCATGTCACTCTGGCAATCGACAATATTTCTTATTCCAGCTTCTACGATTCTTGTGTATAATTTGTTTGATACACTAAACAGGAATGGGTCTTGATGGGTATTACATTTCCTAGTATCTCCTTTCTTGTAAAGGTAAAAACTACAGCCCTTTCATATTATTTTCTAATAATATGCTTGTTGCCTATGTACGCGCAAAACTGTCAAAGCAGTTCGGTTTCGCCCTTTCCATCTTTCGTTGTGCAGAGAGAATAATACATTCAATATTAAAATTTCCTATTTTTTTATGATATGGTACAAATTCCGAACAATTCAAGAATAACGGGAAGAATAACGAGCTACCTTAATAATAAGATACCTTAAAAAATCTTTTGAAAATCCACTAAACAGAAGGAAAGCCATGAGCTACAACTTTCTCGATATACCTCTCTATATTCATCTTCAAAGTTAATATAGTCCCGAGGTGCACCTTCAGCAATCGAAAATAAAGTGGTTTTCACCATAATAAACCTACATCGTCCACTTAATATCATCCAAACTGCAATTGACCCCCTTTTAGCAGCATCTTGAAATATTCTGTTCATCTATCTACTATACATTCATTTAGCTATATAATGGATATAACTGGTCGTTTTTATCTATTCCGAGGTTTTGGCACTTCCTTTCTCGTTCGCTTAATGTATTTTTCCAATTTTCTCGTTTAAGTTCACGTTTTTCCTCATTTTGAGATCAAATCCAAACAATCAGTTTTGGTTTATAGAAGAACTTATAGGGTCACCCTTTATATCTTTATTTGTGAATAGAGAATAATTCATTCACTATTAAAATTTCCTATTTATTTATGATATAGTCCAACTTCTGCACAAAATAAAGGAAATAAAAATTATTTTTTTAATTAGTGATATATGAGTTTTACTAAACAACCCGGTAGCTATTCATTATATATAGTTCAGATTAGGTATATATTATTTTAGTTTATAAAAAAGGTATGAATATGACTCATTTCCTGGGAAGTATATAAAAATTTTAATTACTTCTAAGAATCAGTAAATATTCAAAACACAGTGTTAAATTGCAAACGTTAAATAAAAAAAAATCAAGATATTTAGCAAAATATTTTTGAATTAAGTTTTATTATTATTATTATATCATTTTTACAATTGAGGTATTCTTAAACGACCTACGTATAGAATAAAGGAGGTTAAAATTTAAAAAAATAATAATAAATTTTTTTTTAATTTAAATTTTTTTTTTTACTATTAAATTATTGCATTAATATTTGTTCGTTAATAAAACCAATATAATGTACCAAAAATGTTATTATATCACTATAACTAAGCCATTTATGGGCACTGAATGGTGTGGTAGAGGCCTGTAGGCACCCACGCCAGTACCGCTTTTCTGCCGCATAAGTGCATTTTTTACGGAACTACTTAAACATTTGTAAAAAATAATAAGCGTTTCAGAAAGAGAAAAATATTCTCCAGATGGTTTATTTCAGCACGTTTTGCGTTATTGTAGGCCGTTTAATTACAAACGACGCTTGATTTGTAACTTGAAAATTTTTTTGTTAAAAAAATTGACTTTACTGGTGTTTTTCATAGCCTTAGCCAATTATTTTTTAATATTTCTTCATGTTTTATTATTCTATAACTATTCAGCTTTAATAAAAGACCAACTATGAGGAAATTAAGCTTAATGCTGATTCTCAGTGACCAAAAAACTAACTAAAGTCAAAGTCGTCAATCCGCCATCTTTGGACGCCATTTTGGGGCAGTGCGTTCACTTTTTTTTGTGGGAACATTGCCTTTTTTTTAATAAATTGTTACAAGGAACACAACGATATGCAATTTATAGGGATGTGGGGGGGGGGGGTGCACGGTAAGGGGGTCTGGCCCACCGTGTATTGGACTCGTGACGCGAACTCTTTTATTTTATATCTTCTAAACTTCGGTTTATCAATCATCTGGCAGTCTGGCAACACGTGTGCAAAACACGTGTCAGTCCGCTTTACCACCCTGCCCCCACTCAAAACGGTATTATTAAATAGAATTTTATTCAATGTTTTTTTCATTAGAATTGTCGATCTGCTTTATTCTGCTAAACTATTAGCAAGAAGTTTTTCCCAAGCTGCCCTTACCTAATGAATCATTTTTCAATGACCTTGCCTAACAAGATCCATTATTGTAACAAGTTACTCATCTACTTTTTCATGGCTCAACACAACAATTTGCTATGCTGTAGGATTACAGAGTGGGACGAAACGTCGTCATACATAAGCTAGTTTTAAAATTTGTTTTTTATGTTTTAGCCACTAACTACATTCTTAACTGTATTATTTAATGAACTATTCCATACAGAGCCTTCAGTTTAATCCTGAAAAATAATCTTTTACGAAACGGAGTAATTTAATGAACACTCGATGTAAAACATATTGTATAAAATTAAGCTAATCATTATTTATTATAAACTGCTTGATTTAATAATAAACCTTTATAATTAATAAATTCACAAATATTTTATTTGTATTATGAAATTAAAAGGCTACTTTAGAAACAAGAACAAACTCTAATACAACACGAGTCAGCCCAAATGTTAATTAATCTAAATGAATTATATTTGAGAAGACAACAAAGTTTGGTTTGAGTGAATTTTATTTTACCTTTGTTGCATGTAAAGAATTATATGATTTAAAGAAAATATTGAACCCGAAGCTGAAATGAAAAAAAAAGAAAAGTTATCCTACTCTCTTACATGTAGGTACATTTTTGTAGCAGAAAAAAAATATTTTATTTTGTTCAAGAAAAATGTTGTTCCGACCATTACGAGTGATTAGAACATCTACCTTGTACATGGCGAAAGATTTTTTTATCCACAAAAAAGTAAAGGCTACAAATATTTTATTATATATTTTGTTTTCATCCTTTTTTTAACTGACAATTTACCTAAACTTATAATGTTAAAATAATACTAAAACTTGTGACATTTTTTTTAGATAATTAAAAAAAGTAATGGTGATGTGGAAACAAAAAAAAATGAACGAAGATTAATGATTATGAATACAGTTAAAACTATTTTGACAAATATTTTGTTTTACACGGTTTTATTTAAAGAAAAACATAATTTTTAAACTAAAATTGTAAGTAGAAGTCGAAAAACTAAATTTACTTGCAAAGATCGGAAATGTAATTGATTTTGAAATTATGCTAAAACTAACCCACTCAGCTGTGTTCCTCAAGGTAGTATCTTAGGTTCTATACTTTACACAGTTTATACAGCTGATATCCCAATCCATCCTAACAAAGTAATCAACAAGTATGCCAATGACACATATGTCCTATCAGTCAATAATGACTCATCAATTCGATCCCGAACTCTTCAATGACACACCACAAACCTTGAGGAGTGGTGTCAAAACTGGGAGATTAAAATAAATTTCAATAAATCCCATCAAACCACCTTTATCCTTCGTCCTAAACCTATAACTTCCTATCCTAAGTATCCTTTGCCCAATACCACACTTATACCTATTGAACAATTCCGACACCTAGGAGTCCACCTGGACAATAGTCTAATTTGGAATATTCATACCAGATTGAAACGACAGAAACTACTCAACATTTCGACTACTTCAGCACTTATTAGGCATATGTTCTAAGCTTCCAATTAATTTTTTTTTTTTTTTTTTTTATTTGTTTATTTAGAAATATTACATTCTGTCACATCAAGGACATTTATAATAGTGTTCAGAGAAAGCACACTCACACTCTATTTACAATAAAAAAAAAAATAAAATAATACAGAAACTTAATAATAATAAATACAATGAATAAAATAAAAATAAATACAATAAAATAAAATAAATGTATATAAACAAAAGAACTAACCTAATCATACACACTCGGGCTTGAGTGGAGGATCTGGCCATTGCCAAAACTCCAATAGATGCTTATTTACAAAAGGTCTCTGGGCCACTGCCGCTTCAACCTTCGAGGAGGATTGTAAGGATGGGTGGTGCTGGATAGAGATTGTGCAAGGGGATTTGGATGATAGGTAAGGTTCTGGTGAAATTTGGAGAATTTTTCTGGAATAAGGTCTAGGACAAATGGGATATTAAGGTCATGGTGTAGGATTTTGTTATTTACATAGAACGGAGCATCAACTATTGTTCGAAGGACTTTAGATTGAAAGGATTGAATACGTTTGATGTTAGAAGCTTTTGCTGTACCCCACAGTTCAAGTCCGTATGTCCATATAGGTTTCAGTATTGTCTTGTAGATAAGTAATTTGTTTTCAATAGAAAGTTTGGATTTTCTGTTTAGTAGTCTGTATAGCTGGCCGTATCGTCGGTTGAGTTCTTGTCTTTTGAGTCTAGTATGTGGGTTCCACGTCAGTCTTCGGTCTAAATGAAAGCCAAGATACCGGACTGTGTCTGAGTAAGGAAGCTGGATGGAATTAAAGTGTACTGGTGGACAGGAACTGCGTCGGAGTGTAAAGGTAATGTGTTGGCATTTAGATTCATTAACTTTAATGCGCCAGTTATTACACCAGTGCTCAATCAAGGTGAGGTGGTTTTGGAGATTTAAGGATGCTATGTTGGGATCTGAGTCGGATGATAGAATAGCGGTGTCATCAGCAAAAGTTGCCAGGAAGGTATCGGGATGGACAGGGATATCGGCGGTAAAGAGGATGTAAAGGACGGGACCCAATACGCTACCTTGAGGAACACCTGCCTCAATTGGATAGCAATGCGAAAATTCAGTACCGCAACGAACTCGGAAGGTACGATCTGAGAGGTAGGAACGGAGAACAAGGTACAAGGACTGAGGAAGATAGTTTTTCAGCTTGGAAAGAAGCCCGGCGTGCCATACCCGGTCGAAAGCTTGAGCTATGTCCAGAAATGCACCCGAGCAATATTGCTTGCTTTCCAATGCTGCGGAAATATGATCAACCACTCGGAGTCCTTGTTGGACTGTAGAGTGTTGTGAACGAAATCCGAACTGATGGGAAGGAAGAGTTTGGGATTCTATAAAGGGTAGGATGCGTTTTAGGAGGATCTTTTCAAAGATTTTTGAGAGAATAGGAAGAAGGCTAATTGGTCTGTAGGACGTTGAGGTGTTGGGAGGTTTGCCTGGTTTCGGAAACAGGATAATAGTGGAATGTTTCCACAAAAGAGGAAAGTGGGTGGTTCGTAGGATGCTATTGTATATGTATGTAAGGAATATGACAGCTTTAGGAGGGAGTTGTCTAAGGATCTGAGAGGTAAGCAGGTCGTATCCAGGTGATTTACGGGTAGGTAGTTTTTGTAAAAGGAATTTGACCTCAGAAGGATTAACTGCTTTAGGCGGTAAGGAGAGTGGGATGGGTGAATTAAGGAATTCCTCTACTGCTGACGTGTGGGTGGGATTGGATTCTGGATGAGAGGTGAATGTAAGGGAAAGGTTTTTGGCGAATTCTTCGGCTCTATCTTCGTCAGATGCTGCCCAAGAGCCATCACCTCGACGGAGAGGATGTGATATGTGATGGGGTTTTAGGATATGTTTGGTGGTCTTCCATAGGGAATTGTCATGAGAAGAGAGGGAAGTGAGGTAGGAGTTGAAGGATTGGGATCTGAAGGTGGCCAATTCTATCTTTAGTTTTTTGCAAAAATAATTATAGGATTGGCGATCGGTGGGGTGTCTAGTACGTTGCCATAATAATCTGGCACGGCGTTTGGTATGGATTAGGTCTATGAGGTGTTGAGGTAACTTATTTTTCTTAGGAGTTCTTGAGGAGTGGTTTGGAAAGGAAGCAGTCCAGATTGCTTGTTGGATAGTGGTGGTAAAAAAGTGTACGGTATTGTCAAGGTCATCTGGGGTTTTCAGGGTCATTCTGAGGTCAATTTTATCGGTAAGGATTTGGTGAAAGAGTTTCCAGTTAACTGGGCCTCTGATGAAGGACGGTGGAGAAGACTTAGGAATAGGAGCTAGAGATAATTGGAGTAATAATGGACTATGATCTGAGGATAGTTCGCCAAGAGGGGTAAGGGAATGATTGAGGGGACCTAAGCCACTGTGGATGAAAAAATCAAGGATATCGGGATTGCGGTTAGGATCTGTGGGCCAGTAGGTAGGTGAGTTGGGTGGAAGGAGACTGAAACGTTGGGTATTGAGTGCAGACAGAAATGTTCTGCCACGAGAATTCGTGGTTCTTGAACCCCAAACTTGATGCTTGGCATTTAAGTCTGCACCCAGGATGAAATGATGACCTAAGGAGTTGAGGAGAGAACTGAACTGGACTTTGGATATGGATCTGTTAGGAGGGCAATATGCTGATGCAAGGGTGACTGGAAAGGAGAAGGCTTTGATTACAATAGCGGTTGACTGTAGGAAATCTTGAGTAGGTAATGGGAGTAAGTGATGGGAGAGGGATTGGTGTACGATGACAGCAGTGCCGGCATGTGCTCTGCCATCAGGGTGGTCAGTACGGTATGTTAAATACTGTGGGATTTTTAAATGCTGTTTTATGGTCAGTCGAGTTTCTGTAATTAGGGCTACGTCAATGTTCTTGTCTTGTAGTAAAGCTGTTAGTTCGTCAACGTGATTTCTAACACCATTCGCATTCCAAAGGAGAATGGACATGGGTTTTGGTATGTGGGTCATTAAGGATTTTTCAAAGGAGGGATGAGGTGAGATACGAGATTTGTAAGGAGTGATATGAGTGGAGTGACTAGGGATTTGAAATCGGTTAGGAAAGATGCTAACAAACTAGTGAGATCTGTTGCATTTGAAGGAGGAGGAATATGAGGAATTTGAGGTTGTTGATGATTATGTGTGTTAGGATGAACAGAATATTGAGATTGGGGCTGAGGTAGTTGCTGCGGCAGGGCTTCACATGTATTATTGGGGTTCTTACCTCCAAGTAGTTCGGAGTATGATAAATTATTGTTAACAATTCTAGAAGGTTCTCTTCTTGGTCTGGTTGTCTCATCTTGAATCCGGTTCTTCTGGTATCTGGATTTGAGGCTCTTATAGGTTTGGCAGCCTTTGTAGTTGGCCGGGTGTCCCTCCTGGCATAGTGCACACACTGCAGGATCTTGTGTTGGTTTGGTGCACTCCACAGATTTGTGCTGTTCACCGCATTTCACGCAACGCGGCAGATGGTGACAATAAGTTTTCGTGTGGCCATACGCCTGGCAATTGTGGCACTGCACAATTTCCTTCTTGGGGTATGGCTTCTCTATCTTCACGATAGTGTAGTATAATCTCTTGATATCATATATTTTTTCAATGCCAGGTGATGGCTCTAGATCCACGAAAAATAAAGGTAGTGGAACTTTATTACTCACTCCTGGCTGCTCCTTATTCTCCTTCAGAACGTTGGTTACCTGACGCACTTTGAAACCAAGCGTCGCTAGTTCTTCTTTTATCACTTCAGTTGGGGTTGAGGAGTGTAAATTTCTAACCACCACTCGTAGCGATCTCTCCTGTTTCAGCTGGTACGTGTGGAAATTTGCATTAGTTTCTGACAGGTACTTCACAATTTTTCGGTAGGCTTCTGCAGTATCAGGTGTTATTTTTGTGTCGTTAGTCCTGTTGAGGCAAGAATAACTGCCGGAGCAGATTTCGTTTAGCTGTGTACACAGAAGTTGAAAATTTTTGATGTTTTTAACAAATATCGGAGGAGGCCTTGGTTCCCTGGGTACTGCTGCTGACTCCATTACTTCTCTGTCATTATGAAGCACTTGGAACGGGTTTGGAGTGAAGAAAGGAGATTCTTCAACCATTTCTTGCGAAGAAGTACCTGGTTGAGGCTGAGGTTCTGTATCTGAAGTTTTCACTGTGGCTATTGGAGCTATTTCTCGCAGGCAGCGACGAGTTCTTTGTTTCACTGGTGAATCACGAGGGGTACTAACTCCGTCTGACCGAGTCCTCTTAGTGGGCACCTTACTGGACATCACTGGCTGACAATGCCGCATATCATAAGAGGAGAAAAGAAAAATTAAAAAAAAAAAAAAAAAAAAAAAAAATATTAAAAAAAAAAAATGTAGCAAACTGTAAATAACAACTGCTCTGGTGTACAGTTCAACTATATTCAGTAAATAATCAAAGAGATTCCGCTGAAAAAATAGGCAACAACTGAGAGAAGATTTCAGAACACGTCCTTCGCACCAGCTGATCCACTGCCTTCCAATTAATTACAAAAGACTCATATACATGTTTATAATAAGGCCTATTTGGACTCACAGAGTTGAGCTTTGGGGCTCCACTAAACCATCCAGTACTTTACGTGTCGAATCCTTTCGAAACCTAACATTGCATAATTAACTTCGGAAACATATGAACTCTCTTGTTTCTGACCTTGCTTCCTCTTCGATCCTTGATAATCCTCCAAGACGTCTGAAAAAGAGATGACTCCGTGATCTTCTAATGTAGATATATTATTAGACCGCTACCAGTAGTTAGCTTCTCAACAAGTGTTTTCATATCATCAGATTTATTATATGTATTTTTTAAGTGCAAGTATCATGAAAAAAAAGGTTTTACGCTTGAATTTTTATAAAATTCAGTTTTGGGTGGGGACCTCAGAAATGTTTTATCACTTAGAACTCTAACTTGCCTTGAACCACACCTGAATATATACTTTTCTTATTCAACAATCTGATTTAGATAAAGTAATCTATCCATGAAAAAAACAGTCTTCTCTTACGTCAACTGTAATAGGTTTAGTTTTTTTACATAACTATAAACTGTTTTTTGGCTATGGGCTTCATAGAAATATGCTTAAAAATCTACTCTGCTTTTATAATAACTGCAAACTATATTTATTTAAACCTGCACTAGCCTAACTGCCTACTGTTTATGAGATTGTTTAACGTTAATGATTATTGTTTCGTTGCCATGGAACTTAATATAATGCCACTAAGCCGGAAGCCTTTCTCAAGAAACCGTCTGTCTATGTCTTTTCCTGTCAACAAGTCTTTACTCAATGATAAAAATGTGTTTTCGTTTTATATTTTATAAACCTCTATCTCCATTTAGTATTTATTTCTTGATGTTGGAAAGATTATAATTTCTTTAAGCTATGTTTTTCTAAAATATTTATTTATTTTCTCGGCGTTTGGATCAAGTTGTTCTTACTACTTCAAGGTAGTTAAGAATACGCATAAGTGTAGTAAACAGTCACATAATATTTTCTTTAATGTTTTCAAAAAGCATTTAAAAAATAATTAATGTTCTTTTTTTTAATTTGACTCTATAATAGATTTTCTGGTTTTAACTAGCTGTTTGGATGAAGAAAAAACTGAAAATTGAAGTTGACATTTCAGAGTTCCAGTTTAAGGAGAAGCAAAAAGAGAGAGAAGAGATGAGAGAAGAGCTGTGACTTGGCATCTGATAAAAGAGCTTTAAACTCATTTGTGTTTCCTAATAGCAGCCTTTGGGTCGAAACTCATTAATTCTCGCTACAATTTTAATTGATTTTATAATATATAAATATTTGCCGAGATACACATTACGATATTATAATTTCTAAAAATGAGTATCAATTCTGTCTTCAAACGATTTTTGTTTGTGTGAGTGTGTGTGTGTATTTTCTGGCTAAGGAAAACCAATGGAGAGTTTAACATATTTCAGTAATAGGTCTGATAAAATAATATAATTTCTTACTAGCATACATTTTTTTATTTTAATGAAATTTACAACTGTATTACATAGAAAATACAATAAGTAAATGTGACATTGGTAACATGACATGTACAATATGAAGAGAAACTACCCATTGGTAGAACTCAAATCAAAGTTCTATATTAGAAGCTCCCGAGGCCATCTTCTTTTCAGACGCCTCGGAGGGATATCAGGGATCGAGGAGAAAGCCAGGTTTGAAACAAGCGGATTCGGATGGTTCTGCAGTTTGTTATGGAAGGATAGGTATCTGGATTGGGCCAAATCTGAAACATATGGAACATTAAGGTCTTTATGGATGATTTTATTTGTGACAAAGTAAGGAGCGTTGAGGATTTTACGAAGGATTTTGGATTGTAAGGATTGGATACGAGAGGAATCCGATGGTTTAGTGGAGCCTCAAAGCTCAATTCCGTAAGTCCACATAGGTCTTATTATTGTCATATATATGAGTCATTTGTAATTGATTGAAAGCTTAGAGCGTTTGTCTAGCAAGTGCTCCAGTAGTCGAAAACGTCGGGCGGTTTCTAGTCGTTTCAGTCTGGTATGGGGGTTCCAAGTGAGTCGTTTGTCAAAGTGGAGTCCTAAGTACCGGATTTGTTCGACAGGGATAAGTGGGGTATTGTTGAAGGATACTGTAGGACAGGAAGTCATAGGTTTACGACGAAGAGTGAAGGTAATTTGATGGGATTTATTGAAATTTATTTTAATGCTGCAGTTTTGACACCATTTTTCAAGACTTGTGATGTGTGATTCTTTATATACATATATGGTCTTATTTACAGATGTATTTTTGTACTATTTAATGTTATTTTTTGGTTTATTTACTAATGCTTTTTAATTAATTTAGTTATTTATTTTTGATATGTTTTTAATCTATCAGCTTAATGTTTTAATAGTACAGACCTAGCAAATTTAATTATAAGTAACCTACATTATTTTTAGTTCTAGTTGCACTAGAACCGTCTTTAACGAGACAGGAGCTATAAATTTTTTGGGATGGAGATCATACGTCATCGCTCCTGAAATGGATGGGAACATAGAAAAGAAATGTTTATAAATTTAAAACTTAAAACAAAAACTGTAACACTACAAAACATTGAATTCGGTGCTTTGTAAGGAAATATTTTTTCTAGAGCGAGGGTTGTACAAGGATTAGATTTGGCCAGGATTACGTTCAGCCTCCATGTTTTTCCTCATGTTGTAGGAAACAACTAATGTTACTTATTAATCCTTAATTAAATAAATAAATACATTTTCTTTAATTAATAGAAAATTTGCCATTCCAGTAAGCAAAATAGTTCGAGAAATAGACTAATTCCATAGTAAGTTGTACATTTCACTGAAATTTAATGATATTATTGTTAAGACAAAAATAAAACTCTAACTTGTTCATAAATTATTGAATAGTGTATTATCTTTTCAAAGATCCATTTTAAAACTGCCATTATTCATGTTAAACAGTGTATGATGTGTTCTATTCCAGGATTATTAATACATCTTTAGTCCAACAAAAAGCAGACAGTCGTTAAGTTGATCCACGTAGCATAATATTTAGTGATATTGTTGAATTATGATGTGGAACCAAGCCAAATTACAAGACATTTATTTCCTTTAAATAAGATAGAAATAATTCATATATAAATATTTCTATAAATTCCAATTTATTAAAGTTATAAATATGGAATAAGTAACGTTAGCAAATATGGCCAATTTTATTAGGAAAAGAATCGAATTATTTTTAATATTTACGAATTATATATGAAGTATTAAAATCCAATTCATAAACTTTGAAATCGGTTGAAATATAAGACAGTAAAGTAATGAACAAACCCTATCACATTTATAACAAATAGTAGTTCAATTGCCTGGCACAATTTCAAATTGCTATCTTCTCTTGTTTTTTTTTATCTAAATCCTTCATCTTTGCATTTATATTCATAAGAACATTACTTTTATCTTCCAGTCTATCATGAATAACGATAATATTATCCTACATCTGCATAAACCAAAAGCCAAAAAAAACATGAATATTATGCATACATTGACATACTAAAATAAATAAATAAATAAATAAAATTAAAAAAAATATGTTGTTGGTATTAGTATAAAATAAATATAATTTCACAAATAAATCAAACTGATAACCAATAGTTATGAATATTCTACAAGTAATATTTTAAAAAAATTATCTAAAAAAATAAACAAAATTCCTAACTATTGTGATAATCCCATCTTGTAAACATAAGCGTCTTAAGAAATACAATGTAATAATATATCAAGGTGAGTTGTACGGTAACCAACTCAGATCCTAAAACAGCGTTAACATTAAACCTACAAATGCACCTCTCCCTGATTGAACATTAGTGTAAGAAATGGCGTATTAAGATAAACGAATCCAAATGTAAACCCATAACACATAACTTTCACTCTTTGTCATAAATCCTGTACACCAGTTTATTTTAACACCATCCAGCTTCCTTTCCCAGATACAGTCCGGTATCTTGGCTTTCTCTTAGACAGGCGACTAACTTAGAACTTCCACACTAGACTTTAAATACAGGAACTTAACCCTAGATACAGAACATCTAAACTTTCTATTGAAAACAAGTTACTGATCTACAAGACAATACTGAAACCTATTTGGACTTTCAGACTAGTACCATGGGGAACAGCAAAATTTCTAACATCAAGCGCATCCAATCCTTCCAGTCTAAATTCCTTCGAACAATAGTCAATACTCCTTTCTATGTAACCAAAAAAACCCTACATCATGACCTCAACATCCCATTTATCCTAGATCTTATTCCAGAAAAATTCTCCAAATTTCACCAGAACCTTACGTATCATCCAGATCCTCTAGCACAATACCTATCAAGCACAACCCCTCCCTATAATCCTCCAAGAAGGTTGAAACGGCAGTCACCCCGCGACCTTTTGAAGATTGTATATATTGGAGTTGTTTACAATGGCCAGATTCTCCACTCAAGTCTGTGTGTGGCTAAAGTGCTTTCGATTAATCCCCGCTGGCTTTAGTACCAGAGATGCGGTTGAGAGAGTAGCGCAGGGTTCTCCTGGAGTCCAGCTTTACCCTCCATAGTTGGAGGGACAAGCCTTCCTCTGACTTCCCTCGCCTGATTGTAAATAGTGTATATAGTATGCATGTGTTTTTTGCTTAGTTTTAATTTTCTTATTTTTAGGTTATTTTATTTTATTTATTTTATATACTTTTGGATTATTATTTATTGTTGTTTTGCTTCTATTTATTTTATATTTTCTGCACATATAGTGAGAATGTTATCTTATCTCACTATAACAAACGTCCAAGTGTTGTAATAATCAATAAATAAATTTAAAAAAAAAAAGAATTTGGTACTTCATTTTTGAAAAAAAAATGCACTATCGGATGTTTTTACATAGGACTCTGATCTCGAAGTGAGGTGACAAATCTAATTAGGTTGAGAACCAATCATGGCAATACACACATTTGTGAGCTATATGATGAAGTCGAGGATTCATTACATTTAGCGATATACTGTAAGTAGTGTAGCAACGAGAGGAGGAAATATATCGAGAAGAAGAAATACAAAATTACGGCTTTTATGCCTAGAAATTTGAATTTTGTTTAAAATCTTAACGATCTTAAAAAGTATACATATACACATATATAATAAATGTATTTTGAATACAGTGGCGCCCGAATATGATATAATATTATTGGTTTGAATGCTATAAGTTTTTTGCTGAGAATGAGGTAGGCAAGGAGACATCGCTTTGACAGACCCTAGGAGAGACGGGAGCTGACGGGGTTGCAGATGTTCCGCTTTTTGTCCTGGCCACATGTGTACCGTCCAGGGAGCATCGCCGTTCAAGGGAGGTCTGTATATTTATAACGGCCCTTCTGATTGGTCAGGTATCCAAACGAGGTCCAAGGTTCGCTGACCTCTCTATATTTAAGCTATTCTATTTATTTAATTTTGTCTGTCCTTTTTTTTTTATTAATAACTTCTATCAAACGGAGTGCTAATTCAGTGAAAAATAATTTAAAAAAAGGAAAGAAAGAAATCTTCAAGTTTTGTAAAGAATACAAACGTAAGAATCTAAAAAATTATATTATTCCAAGTGTCCTTGAGACCTTGAAGAAGTTAGATCACTTTTCCAGCTCTGAGAGGAGATGGATTTTGATGAATGAGGTATCAAACGAAAGTGAATTTGATGAAGTGACCTATTTCAACTTCGATCATCAAATTCCAATTACAACCTTATTAAAAGCTCCAAAACTCAGACGTTGGTAAATTCGATGGATCGAGATGGATCAAAGTTTGTTTTAATGATTTCGACGTTGTGACATAGAAAGAATTGTTCACTGTGAGATAAACTGTAATTCATTCAGGAAGCCTCCAAGATCCACAGCACTTTGTATAGTATCTTTCATTTTATATGGTATCTTTAATTTTATTTCTCAGTAATTGCCAACGTAAAAAAAAAAATAATTAGAGGAACTATAAAGCCTTTAGATATATATTTTTTCTTATAAAAAGAGTACATCTCCCAAAATTTAATCTGTAATCCTTCACTGGTGGGATAAGAAATTTTTAATCAGTCACTATTTTGAAAAGAAATGGTAGTTTTGAAAGTCGAATTTCGAGTGATGTGTAACACTGGTGTCAAATCTGGAAAAAAATAAATAATAATAAAATATAAAAACTACCCGGTAGTTTCGAGGAACACCCGTGGACGTTTTTTTTTTAATCATACATAATTTGGTCCTAAGGGAGAACAATGGGGGAAAGAAAAAAAACTGGTAGTAGGAGCTCAAGATACCCTTATCACCCTGCTTGACTGATATGTCTAAAGACACTACCATTTTATCTAATGTTGTCTTGGGTGATAATTGCTCAAAGGGGCAATTTCTAAGTTTGGGTGATGCTTTTTGGCAAATTTTTATTCCAAAATATCTCATTGAGATTTGCTATTACTGTGGTTAATGCTGCAAGTGTAATCATGGGTATATAGTATATATTATTTCCACAAAATTTCGCAAACAGAAAAAAAAAAAAAATGAAATTTTAGTTATCTTCTCGTTTTTCTTTCTCTACAAAGCATCGGTTTATATTTTTAAGGTTAAGGCAATTAAACATCCATTTTTATCTTTAATCACCTCTGACGTTTCGAGATAATTTTCTCATCTTCAGAGAATTCTTTATATTTACTCGACTTTGTAATGTGGCAACAATTGTCAAAAATTATAATATCTGTTGTACAATAAGTTCCATTATTGTACTTATAGTAGAACAGTACAATAATGGAACTTGAAATAACCAAGTGTTGGTTGGTATAGTGTTATATAGAAAACGAATGCGTAACACCCAAAAAAGTATTATATTTAAATATAGATAAGACAGATATTGTAATTTTGACAATTGGTGCCACATTACACAGTCAAGTAAATATAAATGAATCTCTAAAGATGGGAAAATTATCCCGAAACATCAGATGTGATCAAAGATAAAAATGGAAGTTTAATTGCCTTAACCTTAAAAATATAAACCAAAGCTTCCTAGAGAAAGAAAAACAAGAAGATAACTAAAATTGCATTTTTTTAGGATAGTTTTTGTTTTTCGGTTGTTTGCGAAATTTTGCGGAAATAATATATACTATATACCCATGATTACACTTGCAGCATTAACCACAGTAATAGCAAAACTCAATGAGATATTTTGGAATAAAAATTTGTCAAAAAGCATTACCCAAACTTAGCAATCGCCTCTTTGAGCAATTATCACCCAAGACAACATTAGATAAGATTGTAGTGTCTTTAGACATGTCAGTCAACCAGAGTGATGAGGGTATCTTGAGCTCCTACCACCAGTTTTTTTTCTTTTCCCCATTGTTCTCCCTTTGGACCAGAAGATAAAAGGACTGTTATAGGGGACACTTTGTGTAATTAGGGTGAGGCATCAAATTTTTAAAACAAAAAAGTGTTAATTTAGAGTCACAAAAAATAATTTATTATCATTTCACACATCTTTCTAAAAAAAGAATACTTTCATTACTAATAATAATAATAATTATATATATATATATATATATATATATATATATATATATATATATATATATATTATAAATTTGTACTTTATAACAAAAAAATCTTCTGAATTTTGAAACTGGTATTTTAATATTTGCTAAATTAAATTAAAATGCACGATAAAGCAATAAACATCTAATTTATTTTTTAATGAATTTTTAGATGCAATTTAAAATATTTTCATATTCTGAAAAACAATATTAGATTCTTAAAAAAAATAAAAATTCCAGATTGTATTTAAATTTCACGATCAGTAATAAACATTTTATTAACTATAAAATATATAGTGTATCTGTCGGAAATATGGTAGTTTATATTGTTCATATAGTTTTTATTAAATTTTAAAATGGAATACGATAAAATTTCAGACTGTAAAAAAGTCAACAAATCCAAACCAGCATAGATGTGCACATGTCCGTAATCATATTGACAAAAAAATAAGACGAATATTATGAAAATGAATGAAAATGGTAATAATAAATGAAGTATGCAACATATCATTGTGAGTGAACACTTATTTACGTTATGTAAGATAAATTAAAAAGTACTTCATATAATGGGAAGATATGATAACATAAGTGAAATTAGATTGGTATATACAAGTAATGAAAAATAAAAATAATTATTACTAATTAAAAAATATATGATATAACATATCAAAAAAATTGATAAGACTAATTAATTATTGAGAGCATCAACATCATGATTTTAAATAGTTGATATTATTCCTTCACGTAAACTATTTTAATAGTCGAAGCTTCAGTCTTTGACTTTTGAATCTATCGGCTCAAATAAATGATTATCAACCTTCATTAATAATAAATAAATTTAATTTATTATCTTATCACTAAGATATGAGAGAATAAATATCAACAATTACGGAAAGTGTCCAATTTAGCCTCGACGAAACCAATAGCATAGAAAATATACTGAAGCCGTATATATAAGCCCCCTCTCCCCCCCCCCTCCCGGAACACATTGACTGTTTTAAACTGTTTAGAAGTTTAATTAAATCTCTTTTAATTAACGACAGTGGGGGTTTAGTTTGTGAGCCACCGTCTCATAAAACAAAAGCCCCAACTCAAATAAAGCCCCTCCCAATCCAACGAAAAAAAATTGAGAGAGAGATCCAGAAATTTTATGGATTAATCATAATTTAATCACAACTAAGCAAGATACATTAGATGTTTTTTTTAATATTCATTAATTATATTTTAATGTCATTATTTATTGAATTTTATACTTTTCATAGGAGAATAATAATGACTTCAGAAGGATATCATAAGTAGTAGAAAATATATGCTGAGTTGATTAATGAATTATACAAATAATGTCATTGGTTTATTGTAAAAAGTCACCAAATATATTTCTGATGGAGCTGAACATTTAAGAATGTTTTTGTGAATTCGGACCTTATTTATTGATAAAATAAATATAGCAGATGCACTGAAATTACCCAAATCCACTTATATATCTCATATACAATAACAACACAATTTTATCACTTCATAAATGGAAAATTCATAAAAATTCTTATAATATTGATTTTAAGTTATGAAATGTCCCTGATGATTTTTCGAAATGAATCGATGATATACTTTTTTTTTTAGGTTGCAGGCTAAACAGTATTTAAAGGAATTCTTCTCAGACAGATATCCAAAACAGAAGCCTTACTCCCAAATCATGGTGACGTTTATTCAAAAATTAATAATTTTAACAAAGCGAATAAATAACCACACAAATTTGACTAAGATAACTAAATAAGTAAAGATTTTTTTTTTTGCATTCTGTTATGTTCTGATGGATCTAAAAATAAGAAAATTTAACAAGGTAATTGCTTTGAGACGTGTGCAGAAAATAATTTATAAAGATAATTATAGGAAAATAGGATGATTTTGTAAATGGCTTATATATATAAAAGTTAAGTTATTTAGTAATATAGGAATTCAAAATAAAAAGGTAATGAAGTGAACACTGCGACTACTTCAACAATACTGACTTTATTTACGAGCTTTTGTTTTTAAAAACAATGCTAATTAAAACATATGTTTTTTATATTTTTTTATAGATCTGAATTAACTCATTGATAAACTACTATTTATCAAATATATATATATAAGTGCTGAAACGTTAGTTTATTTTACTTATTCTCTTCCTTATGCATAACTTTTCTTTAAAATTATCATCCTTAATTTAAAATCCTTTCAAATTTACGCTAGAATTCTGTAAAATACCTTTTACATTAAAGAAGTTTTTCAATATTGTAACAATTTAATTTAATGAATTATAATTTTACAAAATGATTCTTTAGAATTTAAAAACTACTTTCGAACTAATACTCTACAGATTTACATTAAATGTAAAGAAATTCGTTTAGGATTTGTGACATTTTCCTTCCAAATTCCAAGATATTTTTCAAAACAGAAACCATGATCTACTTTTCAAAATAAAACGTAATTGTATACAATTTTATACATATAATAAATATTTTTAATTTAAAAACAAAAAGTTTTAGTAATTATAGAAAAAATATTGCATTAAAATGTCGAACGAAATGTTTATATATACACATATTTAGAAAATCCAAAATTATATTGATTTGGAAGACCAATGTCTCAAAACATTAATCTGAATTAGGAAGCTAAGTGATAAAAAATTTGACCTAATTTTGCAAAAAAGATAAATGCTAATCTTACCTCCTAATTTATTTTTCTAATTACCGGAAAATCGAAGAGCCCATACGTGCTTGGAGGAATGGAGTTATTTTCTACTAGCGGACAGTGATTACCTGTCCGAAATGACATCTCTACCATACAATGCAACTGGCGGACAAAAAGAAGGAAATTCAAACGATATCTGTGACCTAATATCGAATTTCCCTCCGATCTATCGACACATCGGGATCTCTTGTGTCCTCCAACCTCGATGGAATCGTGTGGACAGGAAGGAATGGAAACGCAAAACTAGATCGCATAGGTGATAAGTGTGGCTTGTCGTTTTGTAGCGACCCCAAACATCAAAAGGATAAATAAGAATAATGATTAGGGTACGAATATACAAATATTTCTATTATAAAAATAATAATTTAATAAAAAAATAATCTTTTTGATTTTAATTCTGAATATTAAAAATGAAACTGAACATAAAAACGACTTTAAACATTAAAGATAAATCAAATAAGAATTTGCAACAAAGGAACATCAGGTATTTTCCTACCCCGAAATTGTTCAAATATTATGCTTTGTTCAAATGCTTTAATGATATAAAAAAAGTCGATATTTTTTTGATATTCTCAATACGAATTTATATACGAATGTAACATAACATTTAAATATTCCGTATTCACCAAATATTAACGTAAAATAAAATGTGGAAAACTTAAAAAATATATATATATATATACATAAATAAATATACATGTGTATTATTGCCATTTACTAACTCATTGTATTTTGCTATAACTATCTTTATAAATTATTTTCTTTATACCACTTAAAACAATTACCTTATTAAATTTTCTAATTTTTTTCAATTGCTTTTTATATTACATCCATCAAATCAAGACAGGAATGATATTAACTGCATATCTTTTATATAAAAAATAAAAAAAAACCTTTACTTACGTAATACAAATAAATCCGGTCGTTGATGATAATAAATTAACAAGTATTCATTATTTAGTGATGAAATATTAAATAAGCTATATTAGTAGATAAATGTTAATAATTATAAAAAAAATATGTTGTACATTTGAAAAGGAAAAAGTGTGGAGTAAATGGATTCGACAGATGTAGCTGAATAAATACATCAAGTTCGCCACTTGATTTGTCTCAAAGCAAACACACGTTCAATTCCCCTTCCTCGGGGTTTTAAGAGGTGACTAGGCAGAATTGTGTTGATAACAAAGGACAGAAATTATTTCAATTTATTTAGTTATAAATTTTTTTTTTCTTTTTTAGAGGAACATATAAATGTTTCACCGAAGTTTATTGCCTGGATACATCGATAATCGTGGACCCCACGATCAGATTTGAAACCAACGATCAGAATCAGGACTTCAAGGTACAGGTAGTGAAAGAGGAAATTTATCCGAAATGCATACCTTACCTGAAGGAAAAGTACAGAGTTGAATTCGGCGAGAGAGAATACTTAGTTAAAGGGCTGGGCTATGGCTCGGAAGAAGGGGAAGAATCTCTCTTAATGACAGAAACAATTATTTTAGACTCGTTAGGAATCCTCCATCACCACATACTTGTATATTAGTCTAGGCCTTCACTTATTTGATTCTATAAACCATTGTATTCCAATGGTCCGACCTAACTCTCTCTTATATTTTCATACAGTATTATCTTTTGATTGATGAA
This sequence comes from Nezara viridula, assembly GCA_928085145.1. Classification (NCBI taxonomy): domain Eukaryota; kingdom Metazoa; phylum Arthropoda; class Insecta; order Hemiptera; family Pentatomidae; genus Nezara; species Nezara viridula. The sequence goes on along the minus strand of OV725080.1, from coordinate 145,035,892 downwards.
CTGTTTTTCTTCTCGTTTTGCTTTTTCTTTGGGAAAGTTTCTAAACTCAGCGATAGTTGTATTGTTGGAACCATAAACCAACTGAATCTTGCCAATTTTGGGTTATTGCTTTCAAGGTTTCTAAAATCAGTTCTGCAGCATCTTTGTTAATTCGATCTATCAATATAGTTTTTGGTCTCCCACGTGATCTCTTGCTAACTGTTGAGGCATTCATTGTTGTCTAAATATTTCTGGATAGCCCATCTTAATCTCCTTGCCTTCGTATCATAATCACCAGTTTTAAGTAGTTCTTTATTGGTCCTTTTTTTTCCATTTGTAAGTGCTCCAATCCAGGTCACTTAAAGCTTTCAATATTTCTTTCCAAGACGCTGGTTAGTGTATAGATTTCTCAGCCATGTATCGGAAATAGCTTCTTCATAACATAGTACACTTTTAATTTAAGATTACTAAAGATTTTTTTGGTTTTTATTAGCTTTGAAAGAGAGAAGAAAGCACTATTTGTGCTTGTTATACACTGGTCTATTTCTGAATGTTGGTCATTCATTGAGGTTACTGTGGAGCTGAGGTGTATGAATCAGTCTATTCTTGGGTATGATTTTCTTTCAACGCAGATCCTGTTATTGAGGGAGGGGGAAATCTTCGGCGTACTATCAGAGTTTTAGCGAATTTCTAAATGTTCTCTTGTTAGCTTCCGAGAACAGCTCCAACAGAAAAACAGTTCTTACCATTTGTACAACATACAATAAAAATATGATCAAAGATTTGTAAAAAAGCCAAAAGTTCATAATGATATACATTTCACATCTCAAAATTTCCAAAGAACCATGAGAAGGAAAGTTTAGAATGCAAACTAAGTCATTGTCAAGGTAAAAACATCGTGACTAAAATTAAATAAAACACTGTAAATGAAGCTCTTATCAGCGAAAAGAAAAATAAATTTCTAAAAATGGAGAAATGTAAAGCTTTTAAACTGATAAGAAGCTGAGTTGACTTTATCTAGAGTTTAATGAAAAATAATGTATTAAACTTTGTCCCTTCACTTTTAAAAATTTATAATTATTCACGACAATCATAATTTTAGTGTTTCTGGGACAGAAGTATATTTTTTAATTTGAATCATTATAACCGGAGAACAAGGAATATGCATTATATTAAAAGCCCTAGGCCGAGATCACAAATTATAAATATTTCAAAAGGATTAAGACTACTTTAGTTTTTTTTTTGTTTTTTTTTTGTGAGGCTATATCATTAGTTACTTGAATATTTTTTCAGTTTTTTAATTGTAATTCACAAATCCAATACATCACTGTTTCATTGGTTCTAGTCTATTTTAACATACCGCAACCCTTTTCAGACACAGACCGATACCTTTTCAGACACAGTCCGACATCTTTTCAGGCACAATACGACATTTTTTCTACTTTAGGAGGAAAACAGTACTAAAGAAGAAACCACTTACTAAACATGAAAAACAAGAGCTTAACTTACGATATGGCCAATTTTATATATTACTATAGTTATTGTTGGCCTATTACATTTTAATATTATATGGTATTGGGTTGGCAAATAAGTCCTTTCGGTTTTTCAGGGTAAAATAAAACTCCATGTATTATAGACATAAAATTAATTTTAATCTACAATATATTGTCCATTATTTAATTTGACTTTTTCCCATCTTTCCACTAACTGCATAATGCCATGTTCATAGAATGTCTATTGTTAAAAAACTGAATTTATTGTTAAAAAACTGATCCAAGTGGTTTTTGATGTCCTCTTAGTTTTGGACTTTCTTTAAATTCTTGGAACTCTGCACTGCCGGATCTACGGGTGGGGCTTTCTTGCTGAAGCCCCTCTCCCCCACAAAATGGTCAACTATAATCATGTTTTACAGAAAAAAAATATTAAAAACTATCTCTTAAAGTATTCTGGTTCGTTTAATTACATTTAATAGGACTTCAAGAACTACTTAAACACCATTTCATATAGGTAGTTAATTTCTTTCTTTTTTTCAAATTAATTATCGTTATATGTATATGAAAACAAAATCTTTCGGCATGAAGCCCCCCCAAAATTAAACCCTGGATCCGCTAGTGGAACTCTGTAGATACCGGAATAAGTGGTAGTCACTTGCAGCTAGTTCTGGTGAATAAGGAGGATGGGACAAAAGTTCCCATCCAAGGCTCAATAATTAATTGCAAGTGACCAATGATGTGTGGGCCCTTGGTCTTGGTGGAACACAACACCTGATAATTCATAAATCTTCAGGATTTTCTCCAAATTCGATGTTATTGTATCCGTTGGAAAGCTGAATTGCTCTTCAAAGCCGTATGAATAGCTTTTTTATTTAATAACTATATAAATAAACAAAAACTCCTTATAGGTTTTTCTTTTTTATCTTCATTTCTAATTTGTTTACAAAGGTCCTGTCGATGTCATTTTGAGTAGCTTATGTGACCCTAAATTAGTGTTAAATTTCTTGAAGATATTTAAAGTCGTATTGAAGTTATAACATTTGAGATTTTCGACAAAAAATCATATGAGGGACCCAAACATTAAACCTGGAAACAAATGGTTTTCGAGCTTGTGCAAATGGTTTTCTACGCTAATGTGCGATACATTTAGGGCCATAGCAATCTCTCGCAATGATTGGGTGGAATTTTGATCAACAATGGGCCAATTTCATGTGGGCGACGAGACCGTTGAACATCATTGATGTCTAAATTAGCTGAATGAAATTTGGCAAACCAATTTTGACAGGTGGGTTCGGTTAAGGCATCGTACCCATAAACACTGCAAATTGTTAGTTTCTGCTGCACGCTTATCTTTTTTAAAATAATACAACAAAATATGCCGACAATGAATGATAGTTTTTTCTATATTCACAGTGCAATAGCAACCAGAACACGAAGCTAGTTTCAAAAATAGTTAAAAGATTTAGTTGTTGACATATTACAAATAGGATAAACAGTCCACCTTAGGGATTAATTTATCAGATAAAAAGTGTATCATAGTGACATAAAAATAAACAGAAAAACCGAAAGGACTTATTTGCCAACCTAATATGTACGAATACGAGTTCTAACTGAAGTGTAACAGTATATAATAACATTTTTGTCTCTTAAATAACGGAGTTGTGTCACAATTTATTTATAACGTAGACATGAGGACAATATTAGTTTTTATTTTGTAATTATTGATAAGGTTAGCCTGAAACGTAGACTATTGAGTGATGGCGAGAAGCCTAAGCTGTGACACAAGGCTGCGATGTGGCTGTAGATAAAGCTTTGAATATTCATAATGGCGAGGCAGGTGGCGGCCTCTTCTTCAGACGACCAGGGTCACACATATTTTACCCAAGTGACCTATTTGTGCGCAGGACAATGTGACCGTGTGAATCCATTATGCATCCCTCTGTAGGAATGGAACTCTCTTATATATAGACGGTACATCAAGATGGGAAATCAACATGGCAAAATAAATCTTCAACCTAACAAATCAAATATGTACAACTAGAATAACCAAGAGAGAATCCTTATATTTGATAGGTGTCCTCGTAGTTAGTTAGTATATTTATATTTCAATATTATGCATTAATTAATCTTATTGAAATAATTTAATATCACTGATGCCAACTTCGTCAATTTTTTTTTTCTGTGAAATACGTTGAATTTAGTTTGTAAGAAATAATTTATTTTTATTTATTAGTTGTACATATTTGTGGCTCACAATAAATTTGCCATTTACCTCGGTATTCAACAAATATGATATCAAGGAGAAGAATAAAGAACAAAAAGACAAAAAAAAAAAAAAAAACTGTAGTAAAATAACACATACATTATAACATAATAACAAATACACACACAAAAAAGATAATGCAGCAAGTAGCTTAATGCAATAAGTCTCTTGGCCAGCGCCTCAGCAGTCTTCTGGGCGGATTATATGGATTTGTGGCAGTAGATAGAGCTTGAGTAAGTGGATTGGAATTTAGAGTCAATCTGTCATGAAAATTATTAAAGCGGTCAGTGGCAGTTGCCGTGATGAAAGGAGTGTTAAGGTCAGTGTGTAACGTGAGGTTTGAAACATAAAAGGGTGCGTTCCAATTTTCACAATTTTCCGAAGGACTTTTGACTGGAATGACTGAATGATTTTTATATTTGATTTCTTTGCTGTTCCCCATAGTTCGATCCCATATGTCCATAGTGGTTTAGTGAGGACTTTGTAAATAGTTAATTTATTAGTCACAGATAATTTAGAACGTCTGTCAAGTAGCCTAGAAAGAAGTCCGTATCGCAGATTAAGTTCTTTCATTGTTAATAATGATACAAAGTTTGATAAATACTAACTAATTTTCGCAGTTTGATATGCCGTAGAAAATCTAACGATTTTATAAATATGAATATCTTTACTTAAAGATTTGTAGAAGGTAACTTTTTACTGAATATCGAATCTCGGAAATATTATCGACTTTACACCTTTTTACAATTTTCTCGAGAACGATTTTGATTATACTCGTCACATAGATTTAAAATTAAATTTGTTTAATATCATGAGGGTATAAATCTTATAAAACACCGTTTTAAAACATAACTCCGAAATATTCATTTTTTTCTCTGAAGTACCTTTAATTTTGTACGTTATCAATAATTAGAGAGGATAAGAAACTAAGACAGAATTCGACCATTAACTAAAAGTAAAAATGGTGAAATATTTTCACAGATTAAAAATCAATTTCATAAAATAAAGAAATATTATAGATGTTTGATGTACCGTTGGAATTGGAAAATTGAAGATAATCTTGTATAGTTTATATGGTCCTAATTCATACTCAGTGACTTCACACCTATACCATTCAGTTCGGTTAAAATTATGTAAAAACTTCCTGTTGATATTGCGATAATCAAAGTGGACATATTAAATATTACCTAATTTCCGAAAACCTTCAGGAATTGTTTTATTCGATTGCGCATACGACCTCACCTCTCATCTTTAAAGAAAGTCAATGCTGTATATTTATGGTTAATCGCGGATATTTTTAGCACATTGTTTTTCTCAGAGCTTTCATGGATTAACTTTAAGCCGAGATGTAAATAAAGAATAAAGATCATATGATAAGTATAAATGTATATATACGTGTACATGATATGTATCTCCTTCGTCTTATTATTTTTATCAAGATTCTGTGAGATTTAATTAACACAAGTAATTATAATGGACTTCATTAACGTAAGAAATGTTTTCTTTCTAACTTTCCACCAATGGTATCTATGACCATTGATTTTAGCCGGATTTTTTGGGAATATATTTTCTGTTCAAAAAATTTAATTATACTTTAAAGAAAAATAATAACTTTTTCATTTACTTCAACATAATTTAAATTTTGTTTTTTTTTAATTGAATATTTAATAATTAAAAACTTTGGTTAAAAGAAGTAATGACGAAAAAATAATAACATTTTATTTTTAAAAAAACATTTTGCTAATGTTAAGTCTAAAAAAAATTGTTAAACTCGGTATACAAAACTACTACAAATATTAAAATATTTTAATATGTTTGCAAGTGTAATGCATGAAAAATTAAAATTTTTTAATAAACTATGTTCTTTCTTAAAGTTGCTATAAAAGGATAAAGAAAAATATAACAATAAATGTTTTAGTAAATGGGGATAACAGGAAGGAGTCTAAATTAAAAATACAAATAAGCTATAGGCTTCAGTAGCCTTTGTTATAAATAAATAAAAAGTATTATTAAAAACATTATTTAAAATTATATTTAATTTTATGACAGAGACCTATACATTATTTATAATTATAACTTTTAGTTTTTACTCCCTTATTTTTTTTTTTTCATATTTTTGTCTATAATCAATCTCTCAAGAAATTCCCTATTAGACAAATAAGAGTTCAAAAGTAGACACCAAAATTTCCATTCACTATTCTAAAGGAAAAACATTTTTTTTTACAACGAGCCGGTATTGTATATCTTGTAAATTGGACAACTACCAAATCTGATCAAAATTACAGTCTCGGTCAGAAATAGACATGTCAAATTTTGTAGGCTAGAAACCAAAAACCAATCTATATTGGAAATATGGAATGCCAAACATCGAAAATGTCAAATTGTATGAATTTTTATTTGAAGAAAACTTCTTTCAATTTATAAACACCTTAGTTCCCCGTATGGACGTTTCGAGGACATGACCCATCATCATGAAGGATTTTCTAAATTAGCGTGGAGATAACTATTTGGAATTAAGATTAAATATACATATAATAGTAATAATAATAAGGCATAGCGAACCCAAAGGTTCGATGGCGATAATCGGTGTCTACATTTTTCCATCCACCGGTCTCCGTTTAAACCCAACCCCGTCAAATCTGCCTTAACGCAATTTTCCCACCTTCGCTTTGCTAGTCTACCTTCGTATACCCCTCGGACAGTTACCAGTCGGTACAGCGCACATTAACTTTTTAGGAATTCTTTCGTTACTATGCGATTTTACACGCCCATTTTATTCGTCTCGACTTAGTCATCTCGATTATATTAACCGGATACAGTTCACGCAATTCAGGTTTATGTAATCACCTAAATTCTCCGGTTGACTCTTCCTTTTTTGGTCCGAATATTCTACGCAATACTTTATTTTCAAAAACCTTAAAATGTTGCTCATTCCATAATGCAAGCTGTCACGTTTCGCATCCATAAAGAACCGTAGGTAGGATAATGATTTTGTAAATTTTCTAAGGTTCGGGACAGGAGGCGAGAACTAAGTAGTTTTGACAAAGAAAAATAATAAGCATTTCCCGCCTTCAGTCTAACCTTAATATCCTCTTGACTTTCGTTTTTTCTAGTTATCGTATACCCGAGATACCTAAAATTCTGTACGTGTTCACACACATTCCCTTATATATATGTTTTCACACGCACACACACACATATATATATATATATATATATATATATATATATATTCCAAATCATTACATATATTAATTTATGTTAACATTTAAATTATTCTTGCTTAAAAGTTCACCAATATTTCGCATCTCTCTGTCATCCTGTATCCATGAAATATTTCTTATTTCAACATTAAACTAATATTTTTTATCCTAATACGATACGGTGCCTATATTTAATGTAAATATTTTAATTTTTTTTCGATCTTACTAAAATAATGCTGACTTGCAAATAGAAGGATTAAGAGAATTTATAAGCCCACCGTGGAGAGATGTGTTGTAAATCTGATTAGAAGCATTATCTAATCTATTCCACAGTTTATCTCAAGTTGGCAGGGAGCCCAACACAACCTGGCCGATAGGCAACTCATCGGAAACACTTCTTCCATTCTTTGTTAAAGCCTCACTTTAAACTATTATATTTAGAAATAGTTTTGAAAAGTAAAATAAAACTATATTATTCATAATAATCTTTAAAAAATAACTAAAATTATAGTTGTCGAAATAAATTTCAGAATTGGTAGCAAAGATTGTTAAAAAGTAAAGCTGGAGAATTTTTTTGAACTACATGTCCAATTTGATGAATTCTTTTCGAGTTAGACAGACGGTTTTTGAGAAAGAATTTCGTCTTAGTGGCATTATATTAAGTTCCATAGCGACGAAACAATAATCATTAACTAATATAATCATTAATAAATTAATTAATATAATCATTAAATAATATATTAAATTAATATATTAATATATATATTAACGTTAAACAATCTCATAAACAGTAGGCAGTTAGGCTAGTGCAGGTTTCAATACATATAGTTTTAGTTATTATAAATGTAGAGTGGTGTCAAACTTTTAAGAATATCTCCATAAAAGCCATAGTCAAAAGAAAATTTATATTTATGTAAACAAACTTAAAAACTATGCCTATTTCAGTTGACATAAGGGAAGACTGTTTCCACATGGATATGTTGCTTTATCTAAATCAGAATGTTGGAAAAAAAACAGTATATATTAAGGTGTGGTTCAAAGCAAGTGAGAGATCTAAGCGGTAAACATTTCTGAGGTTCACATACGAAAATGAATTTTATAATAATTCAAACAGAAAACCTTTTTTTTTTATCCATGATGCATCTGTATTCAAAAATAAAAATACAACTAATAAATGCTGAGAAACTAGACACTGGTAGCACTCTAATAATATACATTTAGCCTACATTAGAAGATAACAGGTTCTTTTCAGACGCTTCAGATGTTTACCAGAGTTACGGAATAGACTTAATCCGTAACAAATAATAATATTAATTTAACTTTCATTTTAATTATTGAGGTTGTTAAATATGCCAATTGGTGAATCATGTATTGTATTGACACTTCTCATAGCTCAAAGCACAAAACCATAGATAGCCAGGTCAAGCTATCTCTGACAGCTTAGAAATAGTTATCTAGAATGGACCGACTGTACAGAACACCCATTATCAAGACTTAAAGAACAATAACCGATTTCAGCAAAAGGGCACTTTCTCACAGACATCTTAAGAATATTAACTATTGATAACTTCCTTTGCCGTCCTCTTCCGACTTCCCTTTACCCACTTACTATTTTTGGGCATATAAACCCCATGCTCCTCTGGACTAATCACTCATGCAGTTACATTCTTGAAGTCACACTCTTCACTGTAGGGGACCTGGAGTGAACTCGTGTAGTCAACCCATATATCCATAGTATATTACTCTGTATGTTAGATGCCATTTCTAACAGACATTATGAATAAAAGCATTACTTTTAAAGTCTTCACTGCCTCTGATTCGTTAACTCAGGAATAGAAGAGAAAGCCTGGTTAGAAACGAGAGAGTTCAGATGGTTCTGAAGTTCGTTCCGGAAGAATAGATAGGCTTGGACCAATTCTGAAATATAACATTAAGGTCGTTGTGGATGGTTTTATTATAACAAAGTAAGGAGCATTGATGATTTTGCGAACAGAATTTTTTTTTTCCAAGTTTCAGTCAATTCTAAAATTATTACGGCACTCATTTTGTATTGAGTACTCACAGAATGAAACAAATATTTATAATTTGATTTGTCCGATGAATTCACAACTTTGTTGATAAGTGTTTTTTTTTTTTTCTTAACTACTTATAAGGATTCGCTCATTGGAAACTATGGGCCCGACTAATTTGTACAATTCTTCATCATACTTAATTGTTTGCCAAAGAGATAGGAAAGATAATCGACAATTTAGACATCAAAAGCCACATCCATTGAAACGCCTGTGCCTTTAACACCCTCACCGACGAAGAGGGCAGAAGAAAAGATGACGTTGAAGAGAAGAGGTAAACAGGAACGGCCGAATCGCCCCGAGACAAACATGGCTCCCTCCATTAAACAAAAGAGCTTTATCAACTTAGCGCAAACAAAGAGCAACTCTAAGGGCTCTTCGCCGAGCGGTGTCAGTCGCCTACGAGTGTTCACTACCTCCCTCCCCCGCTCCCCCAACTTTCATTGAATGCTACCGAAAGTTAGGTGTTCCGGCAAGTGTTCAATTCTAAACCAGATAGCGTTCGGGGAGTATTCTATTGGGTTTATTGAACAGATCCAGTTGAAACTTAGTGGTTCGATCGAGTACTTCTGATTGTATTTAATTGAACTCAAATAATTTGCCGAAGTAAAGACTTTTAAAGTTTCCAAATACTTTTTGTGATTTCACATTACCGAATATAAGAGTGGATTAGACCAACAGGATCGATTAATGTTAGTAAAAGTTGGCCTTTGTTTACGTTTCTGAAAGAATCAGTCTGAGATAGGTTCGATTGGGTTATGTAAGAGGTATCTATGTTTGTTTTCATGTACTTTTGATTCTTATGTTGATTCCATTGAATATTTTTGTTAACTTATTTAAGTGACCATAAAACTTTAATAATGTTTATCACTTCAGTTTTAACTAATGCCAGAATAAAAGCTGTAATTATGACCAGTTTTAAAAACAGTCTTCGTCAGAAAATATTTAAACGGTGACCTTACATGAAGTGAAGTAATTTTCACAGGAAATAGTAACGAGAATGGGGTACCATCAATCAAGCGTAGTCATAGTTTTGATTAAAAAAAAAGTTGCTCCATGGAGCATAGAAGCTGGGAGGAGAAAAAGTAAGTGAACAATTTAATAATGCGATTGTTTCTAAAATATAATTCCAAAACTGGCAAAGAAATATTCAGGGATCTTGTAGATAGCAACCTGGTAAATAAAATAAAATTTAATAAAGTGATTACGGGGTGATGTCTATGACCGCGACTGTAAATCACAAATGTTGGCGCCCAAACTGTTCGACTTACACTTAGGTGTAATTACAGTTGCAACCAATTGGGTTTCGGGTCTTTAATCTGATACATTTTATCCGACGTAGATGAAACTATTGGGGGGCTTGATACTTATGGTTCCATATATATTTAATCAAACTACATTCGAAACTTTCGCTTACACATGCGCAAACGCATTTTCTTTGATATGCTCATCTTTTAAACACAGACCTTCCGATTTGGCTCAAACTAAGAATTCAAGGACTAATGTACAAATAGTGAGGGCATGATGAGCGAGCACCTTCGGGTGCTCTGTGCCCTGTTCTAAAGTTTGTGAGTTTGATTCGTACCTCGGTCAATTAATATTAATTTCTCGGAGGCTCTGGTAAATGAATCTTGAAGATCCCATTCTGGACGATCAACCTTTAGGTATTCGTCAAGGATTGGCAACTAGGACCATAAGACCCACTTGCCAGACTAGTTTCCTCCACTACTAACAGCACCACTAGGTTCAAATAATATAAATACGCCTTTTCTTCTTGAATCCTGAATTAAAATCAATAATCAATCAACCATTTTGAAAATTATATTCACCCTTAATGTTCAAAAATAAGTTCCTAGAAAAAGTATCTATTACCGGATGAAATCAAAAGATACTGTTACGAATTTCAAAAAGAATGTGTTTTCTTAATTTATGTACGGAATTGAATTTTGAGGATCAAAGCAGCGAATTAAACTATATTGGGATTAGTGTTGCCCAAATGCGAGATCGAGACGAGTCTTGGTCTTGTGCAAGAGTCTTGCAGATATTTTCTAGCTTATTACTATAGAGATATTACTGTAATTTTTTAGATAGCAGAATCCCAACTAAGAACTAATGAAAAATTGGAACAGTTAAATGTAGAAGTATATTGGTTATACCAATTCTTTACATGAAGTAACTAAGATTGTCAAGTATTAGAAACTATTTTGCCTAAATTTTTATACAAAAGATTTTTTTTTACCAGTTCTGGTCTCAGCCTTGCAACAGTTAGGCAGCCTTGCAAAGTGCAAGACCAACACCGATTTTGGGCAACACTAATCGGGATGAATAAGAGTTCGGCTATAGATTTTTAAGCAGTTTCTATTGGATTATTGTAATATATTAAATAATTTAAGATTAAATCAGAAATATTTAATGACCAATTTAGGAATACAATATCATTTTTCAGTTATACGCATTATAACTGTTATATTCATAAAAGTTATATAAAATTAAGCATGTTCAATAAACATTATTTATTTCTTATTGTTTCGTCATTTTGAAGTTTATTTATATCATTACACAAAGGTTGTTTTATTTATTTTTTCACTATATATATTTTAGGAGCAACTCTTGACAAACGGTTCAATATCACGCCAATAAAAGTTTTATTTTTATCTTTGAGAAAGAAAATATAAAATTTATGAGAAATAAAGCTTTCTATATATCTATCTACTGACCCTACTTAATACTTCTTTTTTTTCTCCAGATTTCTCCAGAGCTTATACTTATTGATGGAGTATGGACAGTCACTGATCCCGATTAGTGACTCAGACACATAACAAGGGAAGGCCCCTTTGGAATGGGGTGTCGTCTGGCCAAGGGGGCGGGTGCCCTGAGAGCTGGCAGTCTGCCTCCCTCCCCCCCCCCCCCCCCCCCTGCATCAGCACTTCGACCGCCGCTCGTCGATATCACCGCTGTACTGATCGAGAAAAAAAATACAGATTTCGGATCATATCAACGTCTTTTTGATCTTTTTCCTTCTAAATAAAAAAAAAAAAGCTTATTCATGTTCATGTTTATGGAAGGTCTTTAGGTGCGTTTTGCTCTTTTTTGTAGAGAATTAATCAGATTGAGCCGTCAGATTTCCGATTTGTAACGCTCGGGTAAAGTTGACTGGAATCGACTAATTGAAGTGTTTTTGCATATGAATAAAAATATCTCAGAAACTAAAAATCGGACCTGTATATTTTTGGTGAAAGAAATGTACAGAATTTCATCCTATCAGTAATGGGCTATTATTCAAAATTGTATCTTAACGCGACGTCGTGTTAGAGAGGCGAAAAGAGAAAATTAATGTCATAAACCAAATAAGAATGAGTGTTTTGAACCTTTGGACTAAAATATCTCAAAATTTTAATTCCATGGAAAATTCAGAAACTTCTTAATTTTTTTTAATTAGCCATACAATAAGAAAGCGGCGCCGTGTTAGAGAGGCGAAAAGGAAAAACGGGTGTCGAAAACCAAATAATAACGATTTTTATGGAAGATATGGATTAAAATATCTCAGAAACTAAACATCGGACCAGCATACTGTAAGCGAGAGAAATGTTCAGCATTTCATTCCTTTTATAATGAGCTAATATTTATAATTTATATTTCATATTCTAGGACTCCATCTGGACAAACGTCTAACTTGGAATCCTCATACCAGACTGAAACGACAAGAAACAGCTCGACGTTTCCGACTACTTCAACACTTACTAGACAAATGCTCTAACCTTCCAAGTAATTATAAAAGACTCATTTACATGACTATAATAAGGCCTATTTGGACTTGCGGAGTTGAGTTATGGGGCTCCACGAAACCTTCAAATTCCTCTCGTATCCAATCCTTACAATCCAAAATCCTTCGTAAAATCCTCAATGCTCCTTACTTTGTTACAAATAAAATTATCCATAATGACCTTAATGTTCCTTATGTATCAGATTTGGCCCAATCCAGATATCTGTCCTTCCATAATAAACTTCATAACCATCCCAACCCTCTTGTTTCTAACCTTGCTTCCTATTCAATTCCTGATAACCCTCCGAGGCGTATGAAAAGAAGATGGCCACGCGATCTTCTAATATAGACATATTATTAAAGTGCTACCAACGGATAGTTTCTCAACATGTGTTTCTTGTCATTATATCCATGTGCGACTTTAACAGATGTGTTTTTTTGTATACAGTTGTAAATATCATATAAATAAATAAAATAACAATATTTCATATTATAAGTCTCGCCTTGTTGATGTTTTCACTTTGTCGAATGCACACGGCTTAGTTTGTTTTAATCATAATGTAAGCCGAGCGGACTAAGGTGCTTGCAACAGGTAATAACAGTTAACTAACGTTAATCACGGAAAGTACTTGGATGGAAGACTCACCCAATAATAACTATGTTGTCTGCCTGCATGCTACATATACAGTACTTTAATTAGAGCAATTAAAAGTCCTAAAATCGACAATCTTCTAGAAAATAAATGCTTACCCCTCAATAATGGTTCAACACCAAAAGACACTTTTGGAAACTAGCTATAGGGGATTGACGATCGCTTACAGATAATAACTATATACATATGAATTCCATACATCAAAGTTTTATAGATATATGACTTTAGAATATGGAATGTACGTGATTCACAAGCGCGCCCCCTCGTAATAACTAACATTTCTGATTTCGCTATTGATTCCTATGGAAATTTAAAACACACAAACACTAGACACCTTTGAAGAGGCAGTCGACACAAAACTATATTATACGTAACGTCCCGCTGCCATAGTGATAAAACACTAAGAGGAGAGCACAATAGAAACCAAGGGAAACAGGAAGTAACCAATGAGGTTGCGTTGTCACTTATTCTTACGTCACCCGGTAAACGCTGTACACGCTCTTGAGCAATTAACGGGCGCTCAACGTAGGGAAATGGCTCTGTCATGAAGTTGAGGAGGTTGGTGCAATGTTAGAGCTAAGTTGTGTATAATTCGAAAGTTGTATGCCATGAAATATATTTACGCAACAACACAACGTCGAGGAATGTTTTCATTAAGTTCTTTTAAGAGTTAGGAAGTTTCAGGATATTTCACTATCATCTAGTTAGCTATGGATTAATACAGGAAATCTAAAACTGGGTGCCGGGAGCGCGTTCCAGGAGTTTCGCAAAAATTCTATTTAAATTAAATATTTAATATTTAAGTCAAACTTTGATAAAAGGTAGATTAGGTGTCTATACGTCAAACTGAAAAAGCTTTAAACAATTAATTGAAAATACTATGCCATTTTTCCAGATCAGACAAAACCTAAATATGTCATATACTTGAATGAGAATTTACAACGTACCAGTAACAGGCATTGTTCTAGTAACAGACAGTTTATAACTTAACTATCAGATAGTAACCTTTATACGTCCAAATCAGAATGCAAACACGAATAGATTAGCTCTTAATACACCAGGAGGGTGATGTTGAACCTCAAGTGATATCATGCCACAATAATCGATTACCTGTTGATTTTTTAATGGAGCTGGGTATTTGTTTCAGGATGATTTCTGTACCAATTTTCTTTAGAAGATAAGTTCAAAATTTTGATTCATTCATCTTTGTTCTATCATTTCTTAACTTAAAGTTGTGCAGGATTTATTTTATTTTTTTAATTATGTAAACTATTGTCCATGTGACAGATTGTTATAATTCTAAATAAATAAATAAATAAAATGTAAAAACTCATTGACCCCGATACCTAAGCGTCTATCTACCTAAGGTTTTAATTAACGTTTAAGTGATAGACTGTATAGAAAAAAAATTTATGTAAGTCTGAATTTGATAAAAATTAAATCCATTAGCAAGAAATAAAGCCGTAGTTCACATTAATATTAAAAAAACTCCCTTAATGTGTCCATTACTAGAAATAAGTATGAATGTGTTTTTATTTATAATTATTTTTTTTTAATTTACTTATTTAATGTTGTATCATGTTTGATTTATTCTGTTACTCCAAGTTTTATTTTATTTTATTTTGTTATAATCTTGCTTTTCTTTTATTGTATATATGGTATGATTGTGCTTCATTCATCCTAAATACTCAATGCCCTTAATTGAGGAAAAATGTATTTAAAAAAAAAATAGAAAATAACAAAACTTTAAATACTGGATCAGAACCAACATACAATTCTTTTTACTGCCGATTTCATAATAAACTACACGGAAACAACAACAGATTTATTAACGACATGGCCACGGCTAACATCCACATCAGGAGGTGACTGAAAAGAAGCTGGATAAGAGATCTCCTACAAAGATGTAAACAACCCGAAGGGCTGAAAAATGTTACTTTTCAAAATCAACAACACAATCTACTGATTCTCGTATTCATGACAGGTGGAAATGAAAATTTACAGTGAAAAAATAGCCAATTTGGTGTAAGAAAAATCTAAAAACTCTTCATAATTTTATATTAATTAATTATAAAATTAAAATCAATCAATTTCGAAATAAATTCGGGATAAAATGTTTATTTGGTTTATATACATTGCGCCATAAAAAAGGGTTAGATTCCAGTATGTCAACGCTGTAAGAATAACTGTGCTACGAAATATTTCAATTCCAACAATGATTAAAAAAAGAAATTTAAACCAAAAGAAAACACTTAAGCAGAGAAACCTATCGTAAAATGATAAAATACATTGACTTGTTACCATAACAAAAAGAGTTAGAGATGTTACTTACGAATTATCTATATATTATCTGGAATACTTGTTTCGAAATTTCTCTTACCTGAAACAAAAGAGATTTATGTTTAGAAATAGGTTCAAATCCATTATGTGTTTATATATATATGTATTATTATATATATGTATATATATTATTATTATAATATATATATATGTATATGTATTAATAAATAGATAAAATGTATTACAGCAGGAGACTAGGAAGGTATTAGTCATGTGTTTGAAATATGAGTTTAAAAATGAGCTGATAAAATTTATGTAAAAATGATATTGAAACATTCACATGTGCTTTTAACAAAAACACTTGAAAACAAACTAATGATAGGTGAAATTTAATACCATTATGTGATTCAGAAAGCAACGTTTTGTTTTCAAATTTCATGAAAGTAGACCCCAGAGTGAAGAATAACTGTAAAGCCAATCAAATTTCAAATTTTACTGATAAAAGAAATAATAAGTATGAGCTGTAATAAAACTAACCTATTTCAAGCATATAATAAAAATAATCAATAATCAGTAGCCAGGGGAAGGGAGTTTTATTGTAAATAAAACAAAATATTGAATATAATAAAAATAATACAATTTTTTTCATTATCTGCATTTTATAATACTCAAATGTGTATTGTTGGATTTTTCGAGTTATAACCTAACATTTATCTTCTGCCTCATGATGAGTTTTTACTCGCTCATAGGTTGTACTTCAAAATTTTAACAGAAAATAATTACGAAAAAAGTATAATATCTTAAAAAAAAAAAATAGCTCCCCTCTATCAGACAAATTTTATTGAGCTGACTATACTCTTGAAACAAGAAAAAAATAAATATGATTGAATAATTACATAATAAAAATAATGGTATATTTTTACTTATTATTTAATTTAAATCGATACAGAACTAAATAATAATTGTAATAGTCATGAACCAAGAGTAGATACAGTATAAATTTCAAATAAAATGCAACTATTTGACCTTTGACGAAATAAAATTACTTTGAAACAATAGCCCAGCTGTGAAATTCCCGTAGTTATTCAAGTCAACATATTCAGCCAATTTTCATGCATGCTGATTAATTTTATCGTCTGCAATTTAAATGACTCCGTTTTGAATTTTAGAATAGCTTTAATTTTTTTTTTTATGAAGAATTTTTTCGCTGCAACAGTGAACGCAATTCAAAAGTCGTAGAGATCGATAATATATTTAAAGTAGATGGATCGATTTTGTAAAGCCCAAATATCGATAGCGGTGGGGAGAGTTGGGGAGGGGTTGTTTTCTACATGACCGGTTCTTTCGGCTGGTTAGTCCCGGCGGAGGAGGTGGATGCAGTTTGCCATCGAATACAGGCATGGCGGACCCCTCCCTACAATCAGAAACATATTGAGAAATGTTCCTGTCGTCAACACAGAAAACATAAATTACTTTCATCCTTCGTTTATTTTTATGTCAAACCTCAAATATGTTATGACATTTGTCACATTACAATTGTCTCACTGAGATTTTTTTTTCTAATGCTTCTAGAAAAGTCTCCTTTAAATCGTTTTAACAATGATAAACTATACTTTGGTTAGAATAAAATTTTGTCTCGTCTTCAGTATAAACATAATAGATCGCTTTGTCGGCGAAAGAAATGGATTTTGATGAATCAATTATCACAAACGAGGAGAATTGAAATTTCAAGGAGAAGTGACGAATCCCAATTCTTATATTCCTACTACAGCTTTAATATAAATCATTGAAAAAAGTAGGAGGTTTTTGAAAACACAGATTTCAAATTCGACGGATCGAGGATAGATAAAATGTATTCTAAAGGTGTTGAATTGGACATAAACACCTATTATAGTTCTTATGGATGCTGAGTTGGTTTCCATAGAAACCAGTTCTCTTTTTATTAGTTTTTCAAATAATGAAAAACTATACATTTCCTGGAGTATTGCAGTTGTTAATGATGAGGAAACTTAAATTATCTAACACTCTTTATTAGTGCCCAAAATCGGTCTTGGTCTTGCACTTTGCAAGACCAAAAGACCAAGGCTGTCTAATTGTTGTAAGACCAAAACCAGGACTGATAAAAAAAATAGATTTTTAAATAAAAATTAAGACAAAATAGTTACTAATACTTGACAATTTTAGTTACTATATGTGAAGAATTGGTATAACCAATATACTTTTGCGTTTAACTCTTCTAATTATCCATTCGGGCTTAGTTAGGTTTCTCTTATCTAAAAAATTACAGTAATATCTCTATAGTAATATGCTAATAAGTAACTGCAAGACTGTTGCGAGACTCTTGCGCAAGACCAAGACTGAGTTCGCAAGATCAAGACTCGTCTCGGTCTCGAATTTGGGCAAAACTACTCTTTATTTTTCTAAATAAAATTATTTCAATTTGTATTACTTAAATATAAGATAAGTATTTCAAAAAAGCATTGCAAATATTTTTTTTTTTTTTTTTGTCTTTCCCTTCCTCGCATTATAGGCTATACGAAATTTTTCCGAGCCAGTGGAGAGGGTGGAGGATTAATGTCAGGGTTAAAAAGCCTCCTCGGCAACTTGACACGAACTCGTAATTATTTTATCATTTTTTCTTGCTTATCAGGATGCCAGGAAACGTGTTTAGCACACACGTTAACCCACTCAGCGAGCCCGCTCCGTATCCAATCGCAGCTATTATACCTAAGAGATTTTCGGCAAGAACCATGGATTATACAGGGCTTGAAGTCCGCGCCAAAGTATTTTAAACATAATTTATCCCATCACGATCCGTCCACTTATTGAACCATTTGAGTTATTTGAATTTGGAAACCTTCCAATTTTTTTAATGACTTGTATTGCAGTTGTAGTAAGGGTTTAGGTTTTGAAATTGTGATACATCGCTTTCCCATGATATTACTTATCGTTTGATAGCTCATTCATCAAAACCTATCCCTACAGAGAGCCGGCAAAGTATTATAAATATGGCAGAACAACATATATAGTAAATTTATGGCTACTCAGTTTAAATTTGTATTTTATTAGTTTGACTTTATATAGTGAATAACGCTTGTTAGGAGTCAGTATCGAAGAGGAATTTAACCTGAAATAATGATTAATTAAATTAAGAGTCAGGTAAGTACATAGCATATTAAGCAGTTAGTTATTTCTCGACATAATTATTAAGATAAGTTTTCATTCTCTTATACCCTAGCCCCTCTCCCTCTCCATTTCGGAACATTTAACTTTCTGCTGAGAAGAAGCTAAGTGAATGAAGTCAAGGAATACCTCAATTACTTTAAGTGTTTTCGTGTCATTTCGATAAAACGAAGTATACATCAGGGGCACGCGAGTGGATCGAGTTCGGGCAGCTTAATCAGTGTACCTACCCCTAGGCGCCCACTTTAGATCCAACAGGTTACGATCTCAATACCTCAGCTTTAATCAACTACTCATAACTTATTAATTTAAGCTACTTAAGTATAAAATTAATTAATTAAATAATGAATAGTTAATCCTATTCTAAGGCTTTGACGAAATTATGTATTTAATATTTTTTAAATTTAATTATTATTAATATTCTCGCATTGTGGGGTGAGTTTCTGAGGTAGGAGACCAGAAGTCCAGCCACCTACATATTAATATTTAATATTTTTTTAGATGTTTGAAAATGTTCTAACAATACATGCTGTGTCTAAGAGAACTGAGTGTTCAGCATCTTTCAGATAATAGATAATTTTAATCCCATCGTGCCTGCCACTGTTGTCTTTGGTATCAGTCCATTGGAGGATATAATAATTAGGGTGGCGGTGACGCTCTCCAAATGACATAGTTCCTTCAATTCCATTGCTAGTTCCTGATATTTTCTCAGTTTCTGTCCAACAGTGGAGCTTATGTTATTATCATTGGGGATTCCGACATCAATAAGCTCTGCTTTTTTTTCTTTTATATATATATATATATATATATATATATATATATATATATATATATATATAAGGAAGATAACTGGATTATTATGACGAGCCGTGTGGTCAGTAATAGACTGAAAAGACTGTACTGCGTAAAATTTGGAATTGTGTCCCGAGATACTCCCCATGTCTCTCACCACTACACTGAGATAAGGTGACTATTTTCCTCCTTTAGAAGAATATATTTCCTAGATACGTTCCATTTTCAAATCATCAACAATCATCATCCTTCTTAAGCCTACAATTCAAGTCCTCAGTCCATTCCCATTCACAAGATTTCGACCTTCTGACTTTTACATCCCTTCTCACAGATCTGCCTATAGTGCTCTTGAGATGAGTGTGTTTCATAACTTCGTACTAATAGTTTTGGTAAGAGTATATTCAAATTGTATCTTATATTTATAGTTAAATAAAAATTTAGAATTTTCCTGAAATATGTTCAGTATAGAGCCCCTGTCCATTACTAGAACAATTGAAGTTCGGGTTGTCCATCATTAGTGCAAAAGGGCGTTATTTTTAAATGGAGGTGAGTATAATGCATAACTTACGATTTTTTTTCAATTTTAAAGTGCTAAATAGAAAAATGAGACCCTAGAGATAATCCAAAAAAGAAAAAAAAATTCTTAACTATGTCCATCACTGGCGCCCTTACTACTGCAAAAAAAAACTAACTAATTCTACTTATTAATTTAAATTTTGCAGATTTATGAAAATGCTGAAAAGAACCTAATACATGAAAAATAACTGTTATAAAAACGTATCGACTTTAGTAATAGTACTTAGGTCAAGTAGCGATAAGGACAAAAGACAATTAGAGAAGACTATGCGAACAAGGAGGAGAACCAAAGGTCGATGGGGCCCTCGCCGTAAGACATTTTGTCAGACAATGAGCTCTGTCGGACAGTCAGTGCCCTTTAGCTGTCCTCTACGTTGAGTTAATTAATTCAGGTAAATGTTTGGTAGTTTGCTTAGAAAAACAAGCATTTACTGCTAACTCTTTAGTCACCGAAAGTAAAGCCTAAACGCCCCCAAGATATTTTATTACCCTCTTCTTAAAACAGTGCAAACGAAAGTATAATTTAAATATTCGTAGATTATATACCATTACACATCTTGTGGTATATTCCATGATTCCACTTGTCTTTTGATATGAAAAATTCATGACCCCGTCGAAATTTGTTCCCCTCAAAAATTGAAAACCCCGTAAAAACTGTCCCTCTTATTAACTATGATGGCGCAGATTGCGCCATAAAACTGATCACTAACATTCTGATAGACCGTATAGGTTAAATTTAGTAAACTGATGGATATACTGACGGATTAATAGAAATACAGAAATCTCAACTACTAAACTGATTAGTTTACCCACGTCTTAAAACCAATATATATTCTTAATTTTCATATAAAATAAACAGTTTTTCTTATTCCTATTTGTTTATCTTAAAATAAAAAATATATTTTTAGAAACAGTAAAATCAGAACGAAAAACATATAAATCTGTACACATTTTTTTAAAGTGAAAACTTCTGTATGCTTTGCATTTTTTTTTTTGGAGAGTGAATTAGTTAGAGCCGTCAGATTTTTGATTTGTATTGCTCGGGTAAAGTCAAATGGAGTCGACTAATTGAAGTGTTTTTCCATATGGATTAAAATATTAAAATATCGAAAACTAAAAATCGGAACTCCATATTGTTAGCGAGTGTAATGTTCATAATTTCATCCTCTTTGTAATGGGCAATTATTCCAAATTGTATCTTAACGCAACGTCATGTAAGATAGGCGAAAAGAGAACAATAGAGTCGAAAACCAAATGACAACGAGTTTTATTGAATTTAGGGATGAAAATAACTGAGAAACTAAAAATCGGACCTGCATACTGTAAGCACGGGAAATATTCAGCATTACATCTTTTTTGTAATGGGCTATTATTTATAATGTATATTTAATATTATTAATCTGGCCTTGTTGATGTTTTCACGTCTATCGTGTAGTCAAAAGCACAAACCTAATTTTTTTAAACTTTAATTTTCTAATGTCAGAAGTATCGAATAACAGCATATATGATGTCGAGAAGCAGAATTTGGAGTAAGTCGTTGAAGGAGAGGAGTAGCCAGCGGCCTTCCTTCCTGTCTTGATTTTAATATTTGTAGTCAGTTGAGGAGATCCCTCATTCAGCTTTTTTTTTAGTCTTCTACGGGTTTATAGGGCGTTAGTTGTGGCCAATCCTTGAATCAGTGAGTTGATATGTCCGTGCAAGTTATTTTGAAATCTTGTTCATAGGTGATCGTTAACTGTTCGAATCTGTAGTTCTTTATGTAAAGATGTGACATTACCAGGGAGCCTTGATTATAACAGGACTATGGTCTTGAAAGTTTTCGATTGGAAAGTCTGTAGTTTATGTACATGGGTTATTTTGGCTGTTCCCTAAATCTTTGAAGCGTAGGTTGAAATGTTCTTAAATAAATAGACGTATGTATTCCATTTCTAAGTTTTAATTTGAATGTCTTGAAAGGAGTGAGTATAATAGTCTTAGGTTTTGTTCTGTACACATTTAAGTTATAATAAATAAGTTGCATATAATAAACGGTATTGTAACTAATATGTCCATTTATATATTAGGAGGGATATTTTTTTTAAAGCAATAAAACGAACTTAAATATATGTTTTCAAGAACTCAAGAATAGCTTGTATATAATACACTGTGGTGAACCTCTCCATAATTTTCATACCTAATCCTACTAGGGTCAAAATTAAAAAAAACCCAATTATTGGTATTTGTTAAAAATAAACGACGGCTCTGAATTATATATACTGTACTTATGTTCTTATGATGCCTGGATAAGCCTTCTCCTCCTCTACCTATCTTGGGGCTTGTACCTATCTTATATCTTATATCTATTTGTTGATCAGGTTTTTGGACTCCCACGTTGTCTCTTGCCAAAAGGATTATGTTATTTAATAAAGAATTAATTATAGTGTGCTTATTTATTGTGTTCACTTAGTTTTCCTGCAGCGTGTATGAACGAAGACGAATAACATGATTGATGAGCTGAAGAATATAGCAGTATTTTATATTTATTGAAGTCAGTTTTCTAAAGTTAATTCAATGCATATCTAAACATAAGCATTTAAGTTTTATTTAAAATATTTTGGAACGATTGTAATTATACTTATTAACTGTAAACAAAAACAAAAACAAATATTTTTTAAACAATTTAGTTAGTCAGCCGATATAACATCGTATAGCGTTACGTCGTCCGTTTCTATATCAAATTCGTTATTCGTTAGCCTGTCACTGCTAGACGATGATCCGCGTGGATTTTCTATTTCAATGGAGAATGGTTCATCACCACCAGTAGAAATTCTATCCGATTCCTCTTTATGTTCATTATCATCGAATGATCCTATATCCTCCAGCAACGAGCTTCTTTCACTTCTTCCTGTGTAGTAATTCCCGACATCTTCTTCGGAATAACAATCAAACAGCATATAACGCCTGAAGAAGTACCTCTTCCAGAACTCCGAGTGGGTCACCTGCTCAGGAACCAGAGTCCTGTACATGTCGGCGAGCGCAGGACACTCCGACAGCTGCTTCCCGAGGTATTCTACGTCCTGCAAGTTCTCACCGGCAGTGGCGTACCAAGCCCCAGCCTGCCGTTCCTCTACTTCGGAGAAGCCTTCCGTGAAGTTCTTCGGTTCGGTTACGAGAACGTGATGTCTGTACTGTACGTCGGTCATGGGTACCGCCTCAGAGTCCCTGATGATCATCGGACTGACATCGTCGTGAATCGTCTCCGGGCTCCACAGATCCCTTATGAAGGACCTCACCGAATGTCTACCGTTATTCGGAACAAAACTTCTGTTGAGGTTTAAACTTTCCTTGACGTTCCCAAGAAGGTTAGAAGCCCCGCGTTTCACAGCATCAGAATAGTAAAGGACTTCGGAGCTGACGGCGGAGGAGAGTTCGTTGATGTCGTTCTTGACGAACTCGGCGATTTCGACCGATTTATTCTTGGCCGCGGTGACCATATTGTGCCATAAATCATTCCCCGCCATACCACAGTCCTTTTGTAGTCGAATCAAATTTGAATTGTTGAAAAATAGGAGACTTTTCCTGTCATAATCGGCAGCATCTCTAAGACAAAATTAGATAAAATAATTTGTTCGCAAATTGGGCACTAATTTGTAAAGTTTCATTTTTCAATCTTTCTATTTAAAGTTTCTTGCTACTCTATAAACACCTGGCCAACTAACGTCATGTGCATTTGATTTCGTTTACAATTTATTTTAAATTTGAATAATTGAAATAATTACCAATAAAACTAACATATCAATATACTGAAGTAGAAAATATGGACGTTTTATTACAAAAAGTCACTAACTACATATTTCATGGAGTTCAACTTTTATCGAACGTGCATGAAAGTTTATCTATCGATACAAAAAACAACACTGCTAATTCACTAAAATGATACAAACCTTTTTATATATCAAATACAGTTGCAACATGCGCTTAATTTTCTAGTTTCATAAATGGAAAATTCATCGAAGTTTTTGTTGATTTAACGTTACGAAATGTCACTTAATGACTTTGTGCATTAAACAGGCGATATTTCATGAATGTTTAGTGAGAATGCCATAATCCTAATGCCAAAATTTTTACCCTTTAATTAATGATAGATTTTAATTGAATCGTGAAGTTCATGCAATAACTACTTTATAGTTAATTGTACAAATATCTTTTTGGTAATTAAAATATCCAACAAATAATAAATATACCAGGCGTCAAGACTGGCTCATTCGGTTGAAATATATTCAAAAAGGCAACGCATCATAAAATAACTAGAAACAAAATGATTTAATACAACAGTGGTCGCATATCAATTATGTTCATAAATAAGAATTGCGTTGTTAACATCAATCTACTTGCGAAGTTTAAGCTCGAAACTGAGATAACCTTTACCTATAGTTTAACCTTAGTAATTAACTTTAATTGAGAAAACCGTAAAATGATTAGTGATAAAAAAATTATCGATTTAAAAACAATTTAGGTAGGTGTTGATATGATCATCTATAATATCGATTACCTATAATGATATTACCTTAAGCGATTCATTTTAATATAACCTATTTCATAATGTTTCGCGTTTCACTGTTTGCAGAAATTCACGCATTAGAAAAATGTTTATGTTTAGAATCGAACATTTCCAATCACGTTTTATGTTTTAGACATCAATGTACATTTGATTCCACGGCAATCTTCTATTTGCATATCCATGTGACAGCCATATACTGTAAATTCTATTTTAATAAAACCGTTGAAAGACTTTGAGGAATTGTATTTATTACACCTAAATTCCATCAAATTAGAATCACCCTCAAAGCTTAAAATTACAGATATATAAGCGTAAATGAAGATCATTACAAATAGACTTAAAATAGATAGGCCTATATTTTAAAAACCGCTCTTGTTTGATTGGGGGCAAAAAGTTGGTAATTAGTACAAATATTACGCTGTATCAATTTTATTAAATTCCATCCACTATCTAACATATGCGCAAAATTATTTCACTTAATCCCACTTTATTTCAAAAATAGTTATCTGATTCATTTTATCCTAAAATTGGAAGAAATGTTAGAAAATAAGAGGATATTGAACAAATGCTATCAATTTCCCTAATTCCATTGGAGTAATGAATAAGTAATACAACTAAGATAGTTTAGTATCTGTAATTTAAATATAGTTGAGGATGTATTTTATTCTGTTTGTCCTATTTTACATGAATATAGAGTATAGTATTTTAAGAAAAAAATAATAAATCGTAATGAAATTAAAGACAAACTGAATGGTAAAGATTGGGACAGTTAATTTAAAAATTATAAAACTGCTTATAAATGTAAAATGATTTTGATTTAGTAAACAACACATAATACATTTCAATAAACCTAAGTAAATATAACAAAAATTATTAATTACTAAATGGTCCGTCAATTTAAATTTTATTAAATGAATTATTTTTATTATGAAGTTAGTCCTCCATTCTACATATCATAGGTGATAAATAGTCAAGACATTTTTAAGGTTTTTATTGGTGCCGATGTAACACCAAACATCAGCACCAATAAAAACATTAAAAATTACTGCGTTCTGACTATTTATCACCTATAAATGTTATTTATATTAGAAACATCATAAACAATGGTTATTTGATGTATTCGAAGTTTTAGAAGATAAACATTAAAACATTTTAGAGAAAACATTTGAAAGACGGCTTTCTACTATGTCAATAATTTATGAAGTGATAAATTATTTAGGCGCGTTTTGTACTTTTTTCTGAAGAGTGGATTAGATTGATCCGTCAGATTTCCAAAGCGTTAACGCTCGAGGAAAGTTGGCTAGAGTCGACTAATTGAAACGTTTTTACATATGGATTAAAAAATCTCAGAAACTAAAAATTGTGCCAGTATATTGTGAATACACTTTTTTTTTTGTGAAGAGTGAATTAGATTGAGCCGTCAGATTTTCGATTTGTATCGCTCGGGTAAAGTCAAATGGAGTCGACTAATTGAAGTGTTTTTCCATATGGATTAAAATATTTTGAAAACTCCATATTGTTAGCGATTGTAATGTTCAGCATTTCATCCTCTCTGTAATAGGCTATAATTCGAAATTGTATCTTAACGCGACATCGTGTTAGAAGGCGAAAAAGAGGAAATAGAGTCGAAAACTAAATTGTAACAAAATTAGTTGAACATATGGATTAAAATATTTTGGATACTAAAAATCGGACCCGTAAGCGAGAGTAATTTTCAGCATTTCTTCTTCTTTCTAATGAACTATTATTTATAATTTATATTTCATATTATTAATCTCGCCTTATTGATGTTTTCACTTATATCGTGCCGTCTAAATCACACACCTTAGATTTTTAATTATCTATTAAGATCGTAAACCTATGACTTCCTGTCCTTTAGTATCCTTTAATAACACCCCCTCCCCCCACCACTTACCCCTGTTGAACAAATCCGATACCTAGGACTCCACCTGGATAAACGTCTCACTTGGAATCCTCATACCAGACTGAAACGACAAGTAACAGCTCGACGTTTCCGACTACTTCAACACTTACAGGAAAAACGATCTAAGCTCCCAATTAATTACAAAAGACTCATATACATGACTATAATAAGACCTATTTGGACTTATGGAGTTGAGCTATGGGGCTCCATTAAACCATCGAATTCCTCTCGTATCCAACCCCTACAATCCAAAATCCTAATGCTCCTTACTTTGCTACAAATAAAATAATCCATGAAGACTTTAATGTTCCATATGTTTTCGATTTGGCCCAATCCAGATACCTATCCTTCCATAATAAACTTCATAACCATCCGAATCCTTTTGTTTCTAACCTTACTTCCTCTTCAATTCCTGACAATCCTCCGAGGCGTCTGAAAAGAAAATGGCCGCGTTTTCTCCTATATTATTATTAGAGTGCTATCTGTGGGTAGTTTGTGAACAAGAGTTTTTATGTGATTATATTTCTGTGCACACATTTACTTGATGTATTTATATTAATACAGTTGTGAATATCATAAATTAAAAAAAATATTAAGAAATAAACTGTATAACTTATTAGGAATAACTCTACCTTCCCGCATATTACTTATATACAGTTCTCACGACTTAATTCATGCATATTGTGATTTTTAACACACAAATCCAGCAATATCGTAATAAACAAGTCCCATAATAAACGAGCCTGCTGCTTTTGAGATAGGTATAATATTTTAGCTCTATCATTGAAAATAATTTAAACTTTTTATTTTATAAAACATTGTCAATAGTTTTTTGTTGGTAAACCTTATCCACGGCCACGCCGACCACTCAAGAGATGAACTATCTACCAAGATCATCCTGCTCTTCCCTCCCCCTCCTCTCCCGTCATAAAGTATAAACAGCTTCGAGGAAATGTACCATTAAGCTTAAGTCCCATTTTCAGAGGCCTTCGGTCCCATTAAAAAGGATTTTCTTCTCTTTAATGGGCGGTTTTCTTTGCGATGATGGCAAAACCCTTCATAGAACGGGATCTCATTCGGAGAAGACACAAGAGAAGAATTCAGAAAACAAATTATCGTGTAAACTATAAGGAACTCGCTGTCGTAGCAGATTTTACTGCCGTGATAGTACTGTTGTTCCAACAAGTTTGACAGAAGTAGTGCTAGTGACAGTTACAGGAACATTAATCGGATTCTTAATAGTTATTTAATCTGATTATAAACTACGTTTTTAGGAAAAAATTAAATTTTAAAAATTTACTTAGGGGAATTAGACTTAGAAATTGGGGCCGCTGTGGTCAAGCAATTAAGGAACCTGAAAAAAATTGTATATTAAGTGTTCGAATCCCGTTCACGGAAAATAATAACATAAAAAGAAAATTTTATTAAATTAAAATGAATAGGCGCAGGCCCTACTCGACTAATTCGACAGACCACTAAGGCGCGGGTTCGAATCCTGCACGAAAACAGTAACGTATCATCCTTCAGGAAAGTTCCTGATGAAGAGAGGATAAAATCTGATCGCGACCGATTAGTAAACCACGTGCTCCCAGGATATTTCAAAGTGAGAACGAAACGATCACTACTGTCGTCTATAACAGTACCAAGCTGCTGAAGAAAACTTGATGGAATACCATTTATATGAAAATAGAAATAAAACAAAACTAAAATCTTATGGAATAGTATAGAATCATAATATATTGGCGAACAGTCAAGCCATGTACGTCTGTTATTATAGCGTCTCTGATCAGCCTAGACCTGTTCTATAATACCAGTGATGCGGCTGATTGAGAGAGCTGGGATCTCCTGTAGTCCTGCTTTTCCTCTCACAGATGGGAGGAATGGCTTGGCTCGGAATTAATCTGAGTGAATGAATTTTGTAAATATTGTATAAAATTGTGCCTTAATTGAAGTTGTTTTAATTAGTTTAAGTTTCATTTTGTTTATATGTATCTATATATATGTATTCTTAGTATTATTATTTTGCTGTTTTTCCTTTATCTTATATACGGTGTGAATGACCTCCTTTATCACTACTTACTAAAGTTTTGAGTGGCAGATTGTAATATTATTCAATAAAGAAAGGTATGTTAATTTAATATATTGACGAAAATGAATTACTGTTTCACAATAAACTACATCTCGACCGATTGGGGCGAAACGTCGGCTTAAAATAAGACAGTTTTCACTACTTTACTACACGAAAATGAATTGTATTTCATTAATTTTAAATATAATTTACGACCATAAAATAAGTATTTTGGACTTGAAAATGAACAAAAAAAAAACCTAACACGTCGTCAGATGTTTACGTGAATGAAAATTTAATATAAGGGTTCGAAATAGTTCCACTTGAAGATAAATACATATTTAAATTGATAAACCCTTTTGAAAAATAATATTAGGGACTTCAAAGTTATCTTTAATGACAGTAAATATTATATGAAACATGATTATATCATTTGATGAAACACAGAGTCGATACTATACACTAGATCGATTTAAGGAGTTGGGCAAGATGGTATTGTGATTGGTCTGTCCACACTGACAACAAAGATTGTTCGGTAAATATCCATTGACCGGAGGGCTTTGTGGCTTTGAGAGATGTCAGGGCAAATATTGTCACGAAAGAATGAAGAGGAGAGGGACAAGACATCATCCAATTCATCAGTTACTATTTCTTTCTCAAACTCTTCTAATCGCTTAATACAATTCAGCATTGTATTAGAACGTTAAATTGGGTGTTTCCAAACTTGAGGTTTATTCCATCGATGGAATCCATCAGCAAGAAATAATTTATACCGCAATAGATTTAGTATCACTTTTGGTATAGCACTGTGATGCATAAAAATAAGAGATTGTTTGTTGTTTTTATCCATTTTGGTTTATTATTTTCAATAATGAAACATTGTGATCGACCAAAAAATTCAAAAACATAACCCCCTCTCAAAATTTGAGGTTTCACGTTTCAAGACGCGTAGAATTCGAAAAACGAATAAACATTTTTTTGTCCGCCGTCCGCGCGTTTTCTCCGAAGCTACTAGACTGATTTTTTTCAAATTTTGATATAAAATCAGAGGTCACCCGAGGATGATCCTCCTTCATCGACATTACTCTCCGCCTTTAACTTTCAAAATGGCGGCCAAAAAACCTGCGTTGCTATAGACTGTAGCTCCTAAACGAATGTACAGATTTCAATGAAACTTCGCTAAAGTCATTTTCTTGACGCCCTTTAAATTTATCTATATAACATACTTCAATGAAAAGATGCTAGAAAAAAAGTTACGAGGGGTGGTAAAATTAAATTCCGAATAACTCGAAAAGTTTTTATGTACTTTTTTTAATGTAGATTTTATATACTTTTTTGTTGATATTGTATTAGTTTTTTTAAAGTTTACGAGATTTCCTAAAAAACAAAAAAAAATCGTTAAAATCGGACAATTAGGAGCAAAGATGTGGTCTTCGGTTTTTTTTTTATGTGTTCTTCTCCAAATGTTATATCCTTGGTTTGGTTTTTAAATTTTAAATGTGTTACTGAACTAATGCTATTTTTTTTTAGCAGATTACTAATGATTAAAGAAAAACAGTTTAGTCCAATAATTGGAATCACCTTTTGTTTTTTTTTCTTTGTAACTCGGAAGGTAATGTTACTTTAGATGTATAATTATTTGGAGATAATAAACCATTGTGAAATAATTTGCAGCGTTTTTTTTTTTCTATCTACAAGATAACACTGTGGAACGCCTGCCAGTAAGTAGATGACAGTGCCATACTGATATATTTTCTCAATGTCGTAACAGTAATAGCACGACAGAAACTTGCCATAGAGAAAAGATCATTTTTATCCGCATTTACCTGTGTATGAAATATCTTTTTTCTTAATACTAACTGTGTTGTTGCAGTATTAAAAACTATTACTCTTTTCTAGAGTTAAAATAGACACACTTGACGATTTATTGGTTACTTAAACGGGAACTCTACTAGAATAGAACAAACTAACATACGACAGAGCCCAATAACCATTCGAACGTCGTGACGTTTCTATAAGACAGAAGGTGCCAGCATCAGAGGATATGACCTGGTGACAGACGTAGACAAGCCGTATAAGGGAGCATCTCTTATTTCTGGCTTCTGGTACGGGAATAGAACATGGGCAGAGGTCCAACTCTCTCCTCATCCATAGGCAAGGTTGTATCTCCTTCAGAACGAGCTCAGCCTCACATCTCCATGGCAATGGGGCAAATAGGACAGCAATGACCGTCATAAAATATTTCAAGTTTAAAAGCATAAATTAAGTCATAAAAAAAAATATCAGTTTAAGTGGCTCATTGAATAATAAACCCATATTCTTCAGGTCTCGGATTCGAATCCGGCTATGGTAGATAATTATTTATACTGGTCAGGAAGTCAGTTAGGGGTTGCATTCAGTGAAAAACACAAATACAATAAAATTAATCAGGTCACTCTATTTACACACTCCGTATGTGGGGAGCCATGTTGAAGGTCTGAAACATAGGCAAAACGTCGGCATAAAATAATTTATTTTTTTATTTGTGTTTCCCACTGACTGCAATCCCCAACGTTATTATCTACAATTTATATTACGTATAAAAATAATAAATGATAATTAACATAACGCAAATGAGTTGTGGAAAACGAACAATATAATACTATACATTTAAAATAGATTTATATACATATACATATACGTTATCAGTTTTTTTCATTATCGGTATATTTTAAAATATGTTAACAAAGCAATTGAATATATTACATTTTTTATAAGGTTTACATGGCATAAATATAACATATTACATAAATCAACCATAAAATCCTAGGATATGCTGCTACATAATTTTTGTAGTGTAGTTTACATTTTTGTAAATTTAAATTAAATTTGTAACTCTGTTATTATTCTTAGGGGACAGTAGTTCCAGAATAAAATTATTTTTTCATTTCATTTTCATTTCACTTCATTTCATTACATATAATTATAATCTTTGAATATAAACTAAAATTTCAGTAATAGGGAATTGTAAAAGGGCGTTGTAAAATACATCCATAACTACTTTTAGGCCATAGCTTAACCATCTAATCGACTTCCAATTTCCTTAATTGATTTTGGTTTATATATTTTATTTTTTATCTAGATTAATTTGTATTGATGTATTTTTTAATTATTGTTCTTTGAAATATTAAATAGAATGATAATCTTTGAAATAGAGATGGCGAAAAGATATTCTCGCCTTCTCTCTATTATTATTTTGGAGGCGATTGCAACAATTTCACAAAATATATGATACTTATTCAAAGAGATGCTGGTATTTTAAAAATTTATATCCAATAATAAACTGCGGCATTCATGGGATTCATTCATCTTCACAATCATATGTAGTATTACTTTCCAGCTAATAAGTATTTTAAACTAGTAAATGTTGTGGAGATCCATGAATTTTCGAAACAGAAAGACAAAGAATATAAACTTTTTTTTTTAAATGACCAATATACATACATTGTTACTAAGATAAAAGTAATATTTTTAAAAATATTAAAGTGTACAAAATGAAAATCAGAATAATTTCTAATATTATGTTGTTGAATCAAGATAGAAACTGAATGGTTTTGTAAAATTCTAAATTTACTGCTAAAGTTGTTTTTAAATTTCTAGACAAAAAAAAAAAAAAATTCTGGTTTTTATTTCTTCACAAAATTAAAACTTTAAAAATATTTCATGGATATGGTTCAGCATATTCAAATGCAGCCCCCAAAGGTTCGGTGCCCATACGACAATCAGAGCCTACACACTCATCCACAGAACAAACTCAATCCTACAACTTCAGACAACACAATCCTCTCACTAACGTGTTAGTGTACACCTCAGACGTTTACCTGTCGGATTAGGTTTGATTGATCACCTGTCTAGTAATTCGCACTTCATCCAATCCAACAGCTTTAATACCAACTCCATAAAGGGAGAGCTACGATAAAATTACAAAATTGCTTATGTTGCTAATTGATACAAAAGAATCATTGAGTAATTAAAAAAAAAACAACTCAAAAATCATAATAACGTATTTTTGCTATGGAAATAACAAGAATACTCAACTCTCTATGCCACTCAATACGTCTATTTTCTTTATTATTATTATATTTTTTATATATCATGGGTAATAAATATTCAAGACGCAGTATTTTTTTTTTTTCCAACGTTTCAACCCAAAGATGTGGGTCATCTTCCCCTGAATATTTGAGCACTTGGTTTGAGCACTTGAGTGTTCAAATACTCAGCAGTACTTGAACACCCTCAGTGCACAAACCCGCCCTGAAGATGACCCACATTTTTGGGTTGAAACGTTGGTATAAATAAAAAATAAAAAATTTAAATAAAAGAAAAGACTGCGTCCTGAATACTTATCACCCATGATATATAGAACAGTCGACTAACTTTTATATACAAATTCAATATTTTATATACAATCAAATATACAACCATGTATTATTAATCATCATGTGATGTATTAACATATTATACACGCTGTCTTTATCCGATTTATATTTCTGTATTTCTTTCTTCTTTTTTTTTTAAATGTTTGTTTCTCTCTATTTTATAGTATGATTATAAATATACTTACTTAGGCATTTTTTCAATGACAGATTCAACTTTCGTTTTTCTTGGTAGGAACTTAGAGCTTATTTATTAGAAGAATTTAATTTATGTTTACTTGGAAGTGAATATGTATACTGTTTAAATTTCTTTGTGGATATTTTAAGTGTTCTGTAAATAGTTTATTTATTTTGTATATAGATAGTTTACTTAATGTTTTTTTTTCTATTTTATATATTGTATAAAAAAATACTGTACGGTTTTTTTTATTGTTAAGGTTGTTAGTTCCACAATTTTGTTAGCACCACAATAAAAATTTTTATCTATTGGCAAAAAATCGGTAAGAAAGACATGTTAGTGAACAAACCAGATTTTTTAATTAAATAATTGGTGACATTATATTGATTGTCTTTACTCTATAAATCTTCTAATCCAAGTTGATTGTCAAGTTAATTTTATTAATTTGGTTGGACTTCACTATATTTATGAAAATAAAACATTTAAAAGTAAATTCTGTAGCGTTTTTCTAAGATCTAAAGTAACAAGCTCAATAAATAGCAATAAGCAAATAGGTAACTGCAAGACCAAGACTCGGTCTTGCATTTGGAGAATACTAATTATGATAGTTATCATGAACGGATTTTTAAATTTATTTATAGAGAAATATAACGTCACATGGACAATATTTATAGAGAGGTAAAACTACATATATACTATTTGTACAAAAGATGTAAAATAAACAGAAACAAAATAACAACTAAATGATAATCCAAAAGATTAAAGTTTAAAAAAAATGGCAAACTGTTTTTGTTTCTCCTGTAAAATAACCTTTTCATGACTTACTACATTTTCCATATTAATGCCTTAATTGTCTATAAACAAAAAAATTTTAATCATAAAAATACAAAATTAATTCCTGTGTTGATATAGAACCCAAAGCGGCACGGAAATCGTAAAAACGGAAACGGCAGACATTTTTATTTTATTTAACAACAACTTAATTAAAACCATTTACAAGTCAGATGGTTTAGATTTTAATACATATTTGAATAAATAACAGCTGTTATAGTAGGAAATTCAATTATCTACTTGACGTAAAATATAAAATAGCCATTTCGGATTATTTTAACATAAACTCGCAATTTTAGTTTTAGAAAGCTTTTAACGAATAGACGTTTTATTATACAAGAATGAAATATTAAAAAAGCATAAAGGAATATTTAGAGTCTAAATGCCTTCATTCCATCTCAACAAATAAAAGGGAATTGAATATAAGTGAGTAGAGTAATGAAGTCCATTCAGAGTGCTTCGAGATAAAAAAGTTGAACTTATAAAAGTAAATAAGTTTTTTAACAGGCAATTTGATTCGGAGTTCAAAAACTTTACACTTGCACTATGAACGTGCTTTAAAATGAAAGCCCCATTCCTGTAACTACAATTGAAGTTTAGAACGAAGTTGGGTTATGGCTGAGTTAAAAAATGTTATTTGTTTATGACTTTCTAAACAAAACAGGCTTTTAATTTTTTTTTTAAAAACACTTAATGAATCTGAGATTAATTATTTATTATAATATAAAATACTAAAAGAAAAAGAAAATGAGAGAACAACATTAACTATTTATTTCGTTTAGTTCATTTTAGTTTAGTAGAGTTGTCTGTCTTCCTCCGAAATTATTAGGCAGACCTGCAACCGCCGAATGATATCTTAAATTAAAAATATTTTTAAAATTTCCTCTGGTCGTATAGTTTCCTTTAGTTCGCAAAGAAATCATGATTCATCATTGAAAGAGTTAATACCAACGAATTAGGGATATAATTGGAACAAGGAATATATATACATATAAAAGATAAATGTACATTTTTTCTGTGTTAAATTATGATTAATCACTTATTTTTCGTATATTACTGCATTAAAGTTTATAATTTAATCTAACACCTATATATGGTTTCTTAGTTTTTAATGGTCAAACTATAAGGGGTGATTCTAGACAAAATTTCCAACAAAATTTTTCATTTGATGCATGGACCGATTCTAAAAAGAAAAGCAGTTAAGACCAATTTTCTGTCTTCCTTAAGATGCCAATTTTGTCTTGAATCATCCACCAGAGTCAGGCCATTAAAAAATAAGAAACCCTTTATATGTTTTTTTTTTTGGTAATTGATAAGAAGCTTAGAGTTGGCTAGTTTGAATAATAAGGATTTTGTGTGGTCACGTTTATTGAATAAGAAGCAATTTCTCAAAACTGTTAAAGATAATAAAATTCTAAGTAAACCATCGTAAAGTAGACAATTACTACTTTTTTTTTACAAAACACATCGATTATATTTACCAAAGACAATGATAAAAGGGACTTTCAGGAGGAATACGACCACCTGCTTCAGTCACAGTATTCATACATGAGGAGCATATCTCGGTACAGTGCACAATGGGACGGACAGGGGAAAACAAGGGAAAACAAATCGATTTGAATCTGTCTAAATCTATTTTTTCTTGTTTTTAACTCCAAAAACTAGATAAACTGTTTTATTGAGACATTGTGTTGTTCGCAGAGTTTCCGAGAATATTAGCCGTTGGCACAATATAGATTTTTCACTGTAGTTTTCCCTTACTCGTCCCACAGTGCAGCGGCCGTTTTAGACCTGAAATTCCATTTTATTACTGTTTTCTTGCAGAGAAAACAGAATACATGACATTCAATAATGGATATAGAACTGAATCCAGGAGGGATTCTAAAAAGAATTAAACATTTTAAATACCTTGGTTCCATAATTGAAATAGATGGTGCATGTGAAATAAAAAGAAAAATTTCAGATGGCAAAAAGACCATATCAATGCTCAACTCGGTATTATGGAACCGGAACATTTTCTCCAAAACCTCAGGAAGGAACTTCTAGCCACCGAAATGGACTACTGGAGAAGAGCGGCGGGAATATCCAGAATGGATATTCAGAAATACGACCATCACAAAAAAGATGGAGGCTAAAAGAACCGTTCTGGAAGAGATTGAGATAAAAAGCCTGAACAGGTATTGACATTTGAAAAGAATGCCAGAAGGAAGACTATCCAAGGAAGTCAACTTATGGAAAACTAGGGAAAGAAGAAGACGAGGAAGACATGGGATGACGAAGTGGAGGAATCCATGATGGGTCATGATCTACGGGAACAATGGACCTTAGGTAGGATATTATGGAAAGAAGCCATCCAAGGTTTAGATTAAGGAAACCCACTATTAGTAGAAACTCCTAATAAAAAAAAAAGATGTCTACTTTACGATGGTGTACTTAGAGTTTTATTATCTTGAACAATTTTTCAGCAGTCTCTTCTTATGCAATAAAACACCTGACCATACAAAATCGGCCCTAATTCTTTTTCCGTTCGGAATCGACCAATGCATCAAATGAATTTTTTGTTGGAAATTTTCTCTAGAACCACTCCCCGCAGTTTGGAAATTAAGACCTGAACGACACTACACAGGAACGAAAACTACGAAAATACTCTTCATAGATTATTTATAATTAATTGAAAACTATTTGTGTTTACCTGTGTTACCTATTTGTGTTTGTGTTAACTTGATTTCTTCACCCATACCTAACATAAGTAATGACAATCAGCGAGTCTGTTTTCGTGAAGAATACTTGTAGAAGCGTTGAAAGGCGTGATATAAAAACATTAATGAATAATAAAGAAATACCAATACTCTGTTCCACAATTTTTATTAACTATATTTGAAATTACGTTTATTTGGAGGATTTAAAAATCGATAAGCAGTTCATTGAATAAAATAATAACTGAATAACCCATTGTAGATAGTAGATAACATATGAAGGTTAATTCAAGCTAATAAACGTATTTTTATCGGAATTTGCGGAATATGGCTAATAGCCGAAATGCGAAATGTACACACACACATATAATATATATATATATACATACACATATGTGTGTATCTGTCAATATGAGCTACATATAAACACATTAATAAACTTTAATGAAAAAATTAAAATGGACAGAAAATAAGGTACCCATCCGCTTAGGCTGATGACGTGTACCCTCTTCCCAATAAAATTTTATTGCTCTCTTTTCTTAAAAACGATGCGAGTGACAGTAGAATAAAAACAGTGGATTGTCTACACTTTTATTTAATTGATTTCATGCAATTTTTTGATTTTAGTTATTTTCTTTTATTATTTATTTATTTAATGAGCATTATTACATTTCGCCAAAATTAAGAACATTGGTAATAGTGATAGAGTATCTCATTCATAATCTAGATTTTAGTTTAATTACACTTATATGGTCTCATCCATAACTTACAATACATGGCGGAAGTCAAATAACCGTTAAAAAAAAAAGAAAACTACAATATTCTCTGGTTTGAAAGTTCTATCTTTAAAATATGGTTCTCAATAAATTTTATAGTTCCACACAATGTGCCAAAATTTTATATTTATATTTATATCTGTTCCTTGCCCACCCCCTTCTGGTCACTAAGGAATCACACCAATCAAATTCAAATTACTAATATTAGTGGTGCTACTTACAAATTATGTAGGAATACTCTGGACTACTTAGTACAAACAAGTCTCTTACCTGAAACAAAAGGAAAAAGTTAAAAATAATTTAATATTACAAAAATAAAGACAACAGGAAAAAATATAATTTATCATTTTTTTTCAGCATGTTAAAAATGTTTTTGTACCATATAACATAAAATACTGGAAACGCAATAACTTAAGAACTTAAACATAACATACGTATAAGCAAGCCAACATAGTCTGGGAATATAAGTGGGAATTGGGGACATGTAATTGAATGTAAAAAAGAAATTTTCAAAATGCAACACAAGTGAAGTGGTTTCTAAAATCTTCTATTTCAGGTGCGAAAATTGAGCGCATCTTCCAGAAAAAATTAAAAAAAAAATTATGAAGAAAAGAAAAATTACCAAATTACCACTCAAAAAGTATACAATTCATGGTTGAAATAAATGATAATTTGTAAGATTTTTAGACATGGTTTGGTTTGATTTTGAATGAACAATTGTCATAGGCGCAAACTTTGAACGAAGTAA
Organism: Nezara viridula; assembly: GCA_928085145.1. Taxonomy (NCBI): domain Eukaryota; kingdom Metazoa; phylum Arthropoda; class Insecta; order Hemiptera; family Pentatomidae; genus Nezara; species Nezara viridula. The sequence continues at coordinate 144,997,463 of OV725080.1, read as the reverse complement.
AGGTTGTTTGTTTCTAAAAATTTTGTCCCCACAAAAAAATAAATTGGTTTTGCTCGCCCAATATTTTGAAGAAGAAAAATAAGATAAAAATCAATAGCAATTAATCTAGGTGAATGAATAAAATATGTAAACTAAAGTCAATTAAGTAAATAGGAAATGTCGACTTGATGGTTATGCTAAGGCCTAGAATTGGGTACGCAAGTATTTTAATTTTACCACGACCTCCCTATGTTTTCAATAGTATTATTGAAATTTTAGTTAATATTAAAAAAAAAAATCTCAAATTAAGGGTGTAAAATGCTAAAAAGACAGTTTTAATATATGGCAGTGAAACCTAGACACCAACCAGTACCCTAGAAAAAAGTGATGAAAGATTTGAGAGGAAAATCCTCGGCACGATAACCGGAGTGATCTGGGATCAGAGTACTAACACATAGAGAAGAAAGAACTGCTTGCACAAATTGGTCAATCAATATCCCATGATATGAAGGCACGAAGGTTAAGATGGGCGGGGCATGTAGCTCGTAGCAATCCATCTTGAAGCCTCTACGTAACAATGAATGCCTCAATAGAAGGCTAAAGACCACGTGGAAGGACAAAAAGGAGACGAATAGATAGAATCAACAAAGCTGCAACAGAGCTGAGTTAAGATAAATGGAAACAAATAGCCCAAGACATGTAGAGATGGACCAGTGTTGTTAAGCCAAAAGATCTTATGGTCTGCAATGCCAACCAAAAAAAAAGATTCGAAGATAATTATATGTAGCCTATATCCTAGGATTTTATGATTCATTCACCCTTCCATTTTTATGTGAAGATTTTGTCATATTTTCCGCGCTAAATTACTCTATATTAGTTTTGCCCAAAATCGATCTTGGTCTTGAATTTTGCAAGACCAAGGCCACCTAACTGTTGCAAGACCAAGACCAGAATTGGTAAAAAAAAATTATTATTTTTGAAATAATAATTAATGCAAATTAGTTACTAATACTTGATAATCTGAGTTACTATATGTTGATAATTGGTATAACCAATATACTTTTGCATTTAACTCCTACAATTTTTCATTCGGGCTTAGTTAGGTTTCTCCTATCTAAAAAAATACAGTAATATCTCTATAGTAATAAGCTAATAAGTAACTGCAAGACTGTTGCAAGACTCTTGCGCAAGAACAAGACCATGACTAAGACTGAGGTTGCAGGACCAAGACTCGTCTCTGTCTCGCATTTGGGCAACACTATTCTATATTATTATTTATTCATTGACTAATATGCGAATTATTCGCACGGGCCAACTAATGAGATGTTATTCTGTCATTTTGTTTAATCGTTAATAAGTTTTGGATTTATTCATCTCAATAACATACACTAGTGGATATGCACATATTCTGTGTAAAATATTTCAAAATAATTTTCTCATTTGTAAGCACGAAGGTCGTGATGAAAACTATTGTTTTACTATACAGAGAATCTTTCTTGTTTTTAATTTTTTTTTTCTAGAACCACTATTTCCAAAAAATTAACTCCCTGAGGGTTCCCACAAGGGACAATAACAATAATAAAAAGAGACATTAAGGGAATTGACAGGGGACGATTGAAGCAGAGTGGCTGGGAGAGGAGGGGTTTTGTTCCCCATGCTCCCCAGTGCCCCCGGCTTTGGGGAACCCTCACAAAGGGAACTAAACAAAAGAGGGAAGATCAGGTGGGCCAATGGCGGAGCAGCGGGCTGTCTCTCTCTAGATTACAGTCTTCCAGGGCAAGTGCAACGCCACTATTTACGGCCTGCTCCTAATGAAAACCTGAACTGTAAAATTTTTTTTGGGTAGAAATTTAAATTAAAAACTGACTCATGAAATGAAAAAATATTTTTATTTTGCGACAGTTCCTTAAGAATAATAACAGTTACAAATTTATAGGTCTTAGTCTGGCTTAGAAGAATACAAAATGATAACTAATTAACTGTAGATTGTTACTGCAATTGTGCAGTTGATTGAATTAAACAGTGTACAGACGCAAGTAAATTTTACATGTAGCACGAATGAGGAAGGATTTGTTGAAGGAAGTAGTTTTATGGGAGGGGATTATATAAATCTAAAGGTTGAGACCTGGTATTAAGAGAGTCGATAGAATAACGTAGAATAAGGGGTTTCAGGGTGGATGGAGGGTATTTGGTTCTCAGGACGTGGAAGAGGAACACACACCATGAGGTAATAAATAAATAAGTTATTTGATTACTATCATTTTGGATCATAGTTTTCCCCATTTAATAAAAGTATTGAGATTTATTAGCATATTTTATTGATTCTTCTTTGGCAAAATTACTTCTCCAAAGTCTACTTCATTAAGAACATCGCTCACATCAGGAAGAAACTGCTCTATCAATTTTGTAGCATCGTACATCTCAGTTCGTTTTTCACTCAATTTAATTAAGAAACATTTTCAATGCTCAATCATACATTAAAATATTAAATATATATAAATATATTCAATCTCTAGATAAATATGTCATAGACAACTACACAGCTGCTTATGTGACGCAAGAGAAGTCGCCTACCCAATCCATACGTGTGTATATATATATATATATATATATATATATATATATATATATATAAAATAAGCAGAAAAGTAGCATAGAAACCAAATACCACTACCACTGAATATGAGCGATACCACCCTAACAACTCAAATGGACCAATAAAATTTATTGGATTTCGTACAAAGTAGCAGCCAAAAGAATATGCAACAGGTTGTTTTATTGGTTGAAAAATTGCCAAAATTGGCCATTTTAGGGAGAACTTCAACCCCAAATCCTTCTCTCCCTGCTGTATATCCATAACTGATGAGAATTCGTTCTTATTATTCATATACGAAGGAAGTTAATTTCTAGTTTAATGGTAAATTAGATGGTAGATATAGGCAGGTTGTAATAAGTGTTTCATTTATAAGAATAAAAGATATAGCTAGCAATGATCATATAAACAACCACATATTTTTTATATAGTAGATATGTATATATAGTTCTTTTTTTTTTCCATTACACTATAATTCTGTATTTTATGCTGAGATTTTATTTTTATTTCTCTTAGTGTTTATATATTATTATATATATTAGTAGATATTATTACATTTTGTATTAAGTTATTTTTTTATTAGTTAGCCAATTGTTATTGTGTAGTTGTGTATATACATAAATATATAATTTCTTTTATTTTTATCACAATAACAAGTAATTTTGAGAAGATCATACGTTCATTTGATTTTGTTATTTCTGTTTATTTTTTAATGGTTACATACTATTTTTTAAATAATGTTAGAATTTTTATAAGTTAGCTTTTTGGCCAGATTTGTATTTTCTTTTGCATTAATTCATCATTGTTATTCTAAGGGGACTTAGTCCCAGAATAAAGTTTAATTTTCTATTCTATCCTATTCTATATACAATGTATGCTTCTAAACAATATTTAATGCATAAAGTGGCTTAAAAATAAGGCCTCCATATTGATCTCCACGAAATCTTGGTTTCCCATCGTCCCTGGTCTAGTCGCTGCCAGCATGACAATGACCCATAGATCAATTTCATCCCCCAGCTTCTCTTACCTTTAGAGATAAATAACTTGACTCCAAATAGGCAAAGCTATCTCAAGTGAATGCAGCTATGAAATTAAATTAGTTTTATATAAATAACAAAACCTAAATTTAACTTGTTGAACAATATATAAAAAAAAAAGAAAAATACCTATTTCCTTATATGCATTGAAAAATTTTAAATAAACAAAAATACTACATTTAGTTACCAGGTCCTTGGATTAATGAAAAGTATTTTAGAATACATAAGATTAAAGATATATTGAGTATAAATGATAATTTGTAAAAAAAAAAAATTCTGTACCGCAGAATAAATATTTATAATGACTGAATTGAGGTACATCCTACATCGGTGTCAAATACACTCAAATTAATTCAATCATTTACATCCGATTTAATGAGTATCAATTAACACGCACAGTAGAAATGGCCCATATTTCCTGATATAATATGCAAAAAAGTCGTGTATAATATAAGTTTTTTTTTTACAGAACAGCATAAAAACTCTATTTATGCTTTATTAGTATAATTTCATATTTTATTTCCCTCTGCTATTTTCCATAGTAGTAGACTATTTATAGAAGTTGCTGAGTACAAAATGTCACCTTTAGCATAAAGAGAATAAACACGTAAAATTGTTACATACGACCTTTTGCACTCACTAATAGTAGTGATAGGGTGGGTGATAAATATTCAGGACGCAGTCTTTTGAAATTTTTTTTTTTATTTTTTGCCAACGTTTCAACCCAAACATGTGGGTCATCTTCAGTGCGTGGTTTGAGCAATGAGGTTGTTCATGTACTCAAAATACAAAGAGTTCATGAACAACCTCAGTGCTCAAACCACGCCCTGAAGATGACCCACATGTTTGGGTTGAAAAGTTGGCAAAAATAAATTTGTTTTTAAAAAAAGACTGCGTCCTGAATATTTATCACCCATGATATGTAGAACAGTCGACTAACTTCCTTCAATAATAGTAATGATAGTTATATCATGTAATAATATTAATATTAATAATAATAAAACTTTATTTATCCTGAGACAAGTCTCTTTAGAATAATACAGGAAAACAGAATTGTGGGCTAAGGAGCCTTAGAGATATATAAACAAAAATACAGAGTAATTAAATAGTCACAATACAAAAAATATAAGTTACTTTCTAATTTTCATTATTCAATAATAAAAAATTGAAAAAAATAATGAAGAATGATGTAATAATTTATATACATATTTACAGTAGTATATATTTACAATTTTATGGGGACTGGATGGATAAGAAATAAGTGAACAGGCGGGATTTAAAGGCAGGAAGGGTATTGGATTGACGGATGTATGAAAGGATGCCCGAACATATATGAAATTTCTGTGTTAATTTTCTACTCTTTTTCATGACCATTTCTATTATTTTTTAACCAATATAATTTAAAATAAATTTACACTATAAGTAATAGAGTAAGTAAAGATCGCTTTTTCAGCTGGCGAGTGCGATGGATTTTCATTAATTATGTATCGAACGAAAGGGAATTTCATGAAAAAGTGATGTCAATTTCAAAACTCAAACCTTACAACTACGATAAAAGTCATTAAAAAAGAGTCCTACGTTTTAAATCGTTAAAATATTTTCGAGATAAATCGAAAAAAAGCCTCTCAGATGCTATTGTTGCAATGAGAAACTAATCACGTTTTAGATAAAATCTATTGTAAAAGTAAATGGAGGATAATAGCTATACGATCCTTTGAGTATTTCGGATAACATAGAAAGAAACTTTATGGTATTCTTAATACAAAAAAAAATTAACCAATTATGATTTTTATACCCTCAATAATAGACTTCTATACTCTCAGTAAATGAGAGAACTGCAAACAAAGGTTCTTCGGCACCAAACTAAAACATCTTGAGGTAGAACAATAATGAATTGGATTGGCTTCAAGTTCAGGGTTAGCTGTGTCTTATTGCTTTATAAAACTAGAAGGATATTTTCCAGCGGTACAAGGTAATCCGTTATTTTAATAAGTAAATAGTTATTTTAACAGAAGTGGCGAAATTAAAATCTTCACCGATTGGCAGTGTTGAACAAACTATCATGATAGTGCTATACACATCATTCGCCACGCAATACCCTAATCATTATATACGTATGTAGAATCTTTAGAAATAAGCGTTCTTAAAAAAAATGATTCGCTGATTGATTGAAAATGATTGACCGAAAGGTAGACCAAATGGAAAACAACCGGATACCAAAGATATGTTTAAAACAAAAATTCTAATCTTCTTATATATTATTTCTCAAATATACCTCCCTTTTCTGTCTCTAAGTAGTGATGTATTTTGACGAATGAGTTATCAATTGAAAGGGAATATCACTTGAATAAAAGTGGGAGGTTTCAAACCATACGATGGTGCCGTATCAACGAATCGAGACGTTATAGTCCGTGGCACAGGCCCCTTTTTATCGAATTATTAACACCCGCCTGAAACTTCGTAAATAGTTTCATCTCATCGTAACCTACAACTATTTTATTCACGAAAACTCTTGACGTTTTCAATATGGAGGGAGGCAAACTTTGTCTATTTAATTAGGTACTAAAAACTCGTGAATAATCATTTGTTTTCTACTTGGATGGTAAGATAATTTGATCACGAAATCGAGAAAAAATGTAGCCTTCAAAAATATTGAACCGTTTGGCGTGACCTACATCCCCAAATTTTCAAAATAACTAGGTTGTATAGGACAAACGGCCCAATATTTTTGTAGGCCACCTTTGTTATCGATTTTGTGATCAAATTATCTTATAATCCAAGTAGAAAGCGAATGTGTATTTACGAGTTTTTAGTACCTAATTAAATAGACAAAGTTTGTCCCCCCTCTAGATTAAAAACGCCAAGAGTTTTCGTAAATAGTTGTAGGTTACGATGAGACGAAACTATTTACAAAGTTTCAGGTAGATGTTAATAATTCGATAAAAAGAGGTCTCTACCACGCACTATTACAAATGAATGCATAATTTGCAAATAACTCGAAAATTACTCAATTTTTGGTACATTATGCGTATGAGTATTTGAAAGCTTACTAAATTCCCTACAAAATGTAAAAAAAAAAAAATATGAAAATCTATAAAAGTTGTGTATAATAAAAGTTTTTAGAAGCTTTTGTTAATTTATGAAATCTATTGAAGGATAAAGCTGATATTTAAATTTAAATATAGGTTTAAGGAATATAATGGTTAAATCAAGGCAGAGTAAATCATATTTATAACTGATGGCTAACTAAATATAAGTATTAAGCCTTTTGTGTATAAAACATTATTGAATGAAAGTTGTGCTGAGCCCTTAATGTATTCAAATCAAATATTACATTTGTGCAAATATTACATAAATTAAATACAAATATTTGGTTTGTGCGGAGTATTCACGGGTCAGCTAGTTATTTAATTAATGCAAAATATAATTGGTACCTAAAATTTATAAATATGCTGAGAGCCAAAGACTGTTTGAATTATTAAACATTAAAGGTAAAGAATTCTTTGAAGGGAAATGTAAAAATGCTATTGAAAAGTTAAAATGTAATAATTTTTTCTTAAATATTCAATCTATATTGAACCCAAAATTCAACCAAAACTTTCGAAAAAATAATATGTTTACTAAGGGTGAACAGTACCAAAAAATTAAGGGACCAATAAGAAAGCATGGAATGATTAGCCATGAAGACCAACCGGAGAACTTCTTATGGTTTTCAAAATAGTTTTCTAAATAAGAGCGCCAAATATCATTGTAATACATGTGAACCAGAAGATTTATATTATTTTCTGTTGTATTGTCCTACACATGAATCTTATATGTAAGTATTTAAGTAAATATATTGATAGTAATATTGACAATAAAGAACAAATTACACAATTATTACATATAGAAAACAAATATGAATTGAATTATTTATACTGGCACGTAGAAGATTGTTTAAGAAATTAAGAAATCTTTTTCTGTTTGTACAAGAATGTATAATTTTACTAAACACAATTGTTTTATTTTTATCGGTTCTTACTATTAATGTACTTAATTTGATTTAATCTATTTAAACTCAATTCCATTAGTATGGGTCCGCCCGAAAAACAATAAAATTTATTTATTTATAGAAAGGGACATTTTTCGTAGGGGTATAATAGTATTCCAATAATATCTAAGTTAAAAACTTATAATTATTAAATATTAAAAGGACTTTAATTTAAAATTAATAGAACTGTGACATAGTTAGAAATAAGTATCGGATTTCCTCATTAAATACCTCATTAAGGCGCTTTGTATGCTTTGTAATCTTAACCAAGTAAGTTGTCTTATTATAGTACATATATGCAAATTCCAATAGAATATATTGTTAATATTTAAACTAAAATATTATCTAGGTACTCTTTTAATTTATATTTTAACATTAGTGCAACAAAGAAGTAAATAAAAATCATCTTTAGACTTTAGTTAGTGATTTTCAATTTTTTTTGCTGTAATTTTTTAAAAATTATTTATTATGACATTTACAACTGTATAAAAAGAATAAATCTAGTAAATTCGTACATAGAATATAATGGCATTAAACACATGTCGAGAAACTACCCACTGATAGTACTCTAATAATATGTCTACATTAGGAGATCACGTTGCCATCTTCTTTTCAGACGCCTTGGAGGGTTATCAGGAATTGAAAAGGAAGCAAGGTTAGAAACAAGAGGGTTGGGATGGTTATGTACTTTATTATGGAAGGATAGACATCTGGATTGGGCCAAATCTGAAACATAAGGTCATTGTGGGTGATTTTATTTGTAACAAAGTAAGGAGCATTCAGGATTTTGAATTGTAAGGATTGGATACCAGAGGAATTTGAAGGTATGGCGGAGCCCTACTCCGTAAGTCCAAACAGGCCTTATTATACCTTAATGTATATGAGCTTTTTGTAATTAATTGGAAGGTTAGAGCGTTTGTCTAGTAAGTGTTAAAGTAGTCGGAAACGTCGAGCGGTTTCTAGTCGTTTCAGTCTGGTATGAGGATTCCAAGTTAAACATTTGTCCAGGTGAAGTCCTAGGTAACGGATTTGTTCAACAGGAATAAGCGAGGTATTGTTAAAGGATACTGAAGGACAGAAAGTCATTGGTTTACAACTCCTGTAAATTAAATTCTTTTGAGTCGGGTCTGGATGGCGGTCATAAAAATACTAAAATAGTAAAAAGAAAAACTATTTTATTAAAGCCTATTACTTTACGATATTTCAGTATTTTTATAAAAGCCATCCCGGACCACATTCTTACTGAATAATACACCACGGTCCACCATCAAGTATTTAATAAATTCTTTTGAATGTTGAAGTTCTATAAATTTCATTTTAAAGAACATAACATCCTATATGACTCCGAAATCCTTTGAACGATTAGCCCTGATGAAGGTCTGTAACTTATGTCGAAACGTCGCGTCGGCAAAAAGAAAGTAAATATAATTTATTTTTATTTTGACTTCAATGAATACAATCCCCAACCATCTTCTATTCAACAATAACACCCTCTAAGTAATAAATCTTAAATAAATAAAAAAAAAAATGGAAAAACTATACTATTACAAACCTAGAAAGAAATTACCTTATTAAATAAGGAAGTACTGTATCAAGGTCAACGATTGTGGAGAGAGATGATCAAGCCGGTATCACGCTGAATCCCCAGGTTTCCCCCTTCAATAATTATTTAATTAAGAAAACCAACTTTATAGAGGCTGGATGTGCCACAAGAGGGCCGAGGGCCTCTCGACGTCAGGATCGAGCCACGGATAATTAGAATTTACTTGTATTAGCCGGATTCGGATTTTTTTTTTTTTTTTTTTTTTTTTTTTTTTTTTTTTTTTTTTTTTTTTTTTTTTTTACCAGTTCTCAATTGAAAAATAGCGGGTCTTAAGTATCACCACTTACTTTTTGTCAATTACAACTGTCAAATAATTTCTCTCATCACAAATGAAGAGCACAAAAATGATGATGAATAAAAGAATATTAAAAAGAAAATATTTCCGACGACATTATATGAAACATTATAGGCAATGAGAAACTTTTGGCCTCCTGAAGATCGATATTATTAAATATTTAGAATATTTGTCATTCCTAAAATTAACCTGTTTTTTTTCAATATTAATTTTCAAATAAAAAATGTATCCTTTTATGAAATATGATTTCTAAATAATAACTGTTATATTACTAAAAGTAACTATTACTAAAATAGACTGGCATCATTTAAGTTAAAAAGACCGAAAATAGCGAATAAAGAAACGACTATTACATGTAACAGAGTTTCTCGAGTGTATGTAAAAATTTATTTATACCTTATAAGAGCGAGGTAAACACGTGTAGGTGCTCGTTTAACAGTGACAGCTGAATTCTTCAACTATTTACTACAAAGATTTCAAACGGATGGGAAACAGCATTCCGAGTTCATTGGATTCTTCAACGGTGAATAAATGGCGAGAATATTGCACAAACAAACCAAATTATTTGTAGCGATAACGTCAGTCGGCTTTCAACGTCAAGATGTAGGAATTCGATTTGCGTACTTTAGGGATAAAATTAAACCGGCCAAATCATTAATTTTTAAGTTTTATATTAGTAATCATACAAGTGTAGGGAAAAAATAACAAGAGAGCAATTGCTAACATGATCAAATAATCCAAAATTCTTAAATAAGCGCTTATTATGTGTTTGCAGATTTCTTAAAATATATATTTCGTATTCAAGGCAGAGGGGTAGCACAGTGAACATGGCACTGATTCGCTGTATATATTACATATATAGGTAATTTAAAAAGTTAATTGTCAGTGAACGACACTACCGTTAGGCTAAGAGTCTTCCTTCCACCTGGACGAAAGATGCCTCAGATAGCCAATTCTAATTCTGTACCTTAATAAAGCAATGCTATTGAAGAAGAGCACAATACTGCTGCGGGGACAATGGCAGCAAACTAAAGGTATGCAAATCGAGCAACCATCTAAATGGTCTCCGCTTCATCTATCAGAAGAACTGGAGGGGTCTTTTGTTCTTAGCCGAGGAGTACGCAAAACAACGGTAAACGCCAACCGTTGGCGACGACTGACTTTCTAAAATAAATAAATAACAAATTTTTATTTATTAATTGTGGTAGTTTTCTAAATACATTTGTATTTTAGTCGCCGCATGTTGCTCTAACTCTATTTTAAGATATTGTTTATGTAAACTGTAGTAAGTAGTTGTATGGTATCCTTGTTCCTGTATAATGGATCTGATTTCATGTTTTAAGTGCGGTTTTCTGTCAAATGATCTGGGATTAAGAATTGTGCCGAGTTATCAACTTCCATGTATAAATATTGGGTCATTCCATATTAAATTGTCCAATAAGAAATAAACTTTGTGTGGGCATGTTCATCAAATTAGTTTTTAAACTTTTTTGAATTGTGGAAACTACCGAACTCCAATATGTTTTACTCGTAGATTTTATAACCGATAGTGCTTGAGGGATGTGACGCCATTCTAAATATTTAATATATATTATATATATATTATTCAGATAGATAACAGAGAAATTGATGACCAATTTCAAGATGAAGAAATAATTGGATTAGGAGAGAAAAAATGTAGATTTTAAGAAAGGGTTATTTGATCCGTTATATATTAAGATAGATAAGCGAATTCTAATTTTAAATATTCATCTAGTGTTCTTGGATAAAATATTTATTAAATAATATGATACACATTTTTTATTCTGGAATTATTTCTCTGCTGTTTCTTCAATTTGAGCAAGAGATAATCGTGGTACAAGTACACAGATCAATGGTTCATAATTTTTTTGACTGAAGGAGTAATAAAACATAAATATATCAAGAACAGACACCAAAAATTTGACCAACAACTAGTTGCATTAAGGGGGGTGCAGATACATTCACTTCATAGAATTATACTTAGGATTAACATGCTAACATAAATATTCAGTGCATTAGTTGTTAAAATAATAATTAATTATTATATTACTTTTATAGGTGACGGGTAAAATATAAATTAAAATAGTTATTAATAACAACAAGATTACTTTGGGGCTTTAAAACCACAACTGGGATTAAAGAATAAATAATGACTAAAATAACAAAACATCTAGCAGTAACGAGGGTTCCATTATATTATTGGGGGTTGATAATGAAAGGAATATAAGTACGTTAGAATAATACATTATCTTTTAATTTAAAAGTTTAATAAAAATAAAATAAAATCCGTGGATCTACAAAACGGGAATAATAGAATCGGTAACTCTTATATTTAATTCAAGACGAACTCGATTGTATTATTGTAGTCCTGGGTCTTAAATTAAACCAGCTACCCAAGTTTCCCTCACGGAACAAGAAGACCTCGTAATGAATTTAGACCTTGATTAATTGACACAATTAATATAAAACCTCAAAATGTGTCAATGTCCCCATAGTAACTGGCGATAATCAAAAATCAACCATAGTGCATTAAATAAATTCATTTTTATAGGTCATTTAATTTTTTTCGGTTATTTATATAATGAATTCCTCTACATCATTATAAATTCCTTTGTATTTATTTTTTGCATATCGTTTCTTCAGTTCGGTTTTGTATATTTTGTAAGTTTCATATGGTTCTTATATTTATTTAATGTAACTCTTTTTATTTAATTTAACCATTAGCATTTTATTTTTAAATGGAATTAGATGAAATTGATACTACATCGTCAGTTCAAAATATCAGCAAATTTCCTACAGTAAAGTGCTAAATCTAACGAACTATTTTCGACATATAAGCTTACTGATGAAAATACATTTACACATCTGTTGCGAAAGTATTTTTGGTGAGTAGTGGAAGGAATTTGAACGTACGGTTTTTGAGTCATACAGACAGACCGATAAGCAGACGTGGAATAATTTGTGTCTAAAACGTTAAACGGGAATTGACACTTGTAATTCCAAAGACAATTTTCTTAACATCTTACACAAATATAAAGCTTCTCTTTACTACTTATTTCCAAACGGAGGAAGCAAAATAAATAATAAACTTTATATTTATTAACTTTTTGTTTCTTTTTCTCTCATATCATTATTATTTTTGATTAATACAGAGAATGAAATCCTTTATAAAGAAGCTTAAATTGTGTACCTCAACAATTTTTAAATAAAACAACACAGCATAGCGAAACTTATGGTTCGACCACTATACAACCAATATATAATATACCCCGTGGTACAGATTCCATTTTACCAATTTATTAACATCCGTCTAAAACCGGGACTTTTTTTGCCTTCCTTTCCTTGCCTTTTAGGTAACAGGAGGTTTTCCCGGTCCGAGAGAGAGAAGGGGAATTATGCCCCGAGTAAAAAGAACCTCATTGAGTTCATAATTTTTTGTTTATCTTAAATTTCTGTTATCAAGTTGCCGGGCAACGCAAGGTGCTAAGAACATGTGTTAGCCCGTTCGGCCGCCTCACTCTCAATTTGCTTACCACTTGATTCGTAAGATAATTCCGTCACAATATCGAGAAAAAAGGTGGCCTACAAAAATTGTGGACCATTTGGCGTGATCTCTACCCTCAACATGTCAAAATAATGAGATTGTATAAACCAAAAGGCCCAATATTTTTGTAGAACATCTTTATGTTTGATTTTTTTATCAAATTATCTTACGATTCAAGTGCAAATCAAATGGGTATATATGAGTTTTTAGTACCCAAATTAATTAATTAATTTCATGAGAAAATGTCCTATTTTTAAGAATTTTCGTTGATAAAAAATATGAGTTACGGTAAGATGATGCCACAGGTGGATGTTAATAATTTGATAAAAAAAAGGGGTCTGTACCATGGACTAATTATCTTGCCTGTAATACTTCTGCTGAGTTACTATCCGCCTAATAAGTTGAATAGATTATTACAGTATGCAATGAATACTGTAATAATGATAATAATAAACTAAATACTTCTTTTGTTTCGGTCAACCCTACGCAGCAGTTGATCATTGACACTTTAAATAATCGTTACTTGTCCAACTCAAAAACATTCCAATGGCTACAATGTAATTACATGAAATACAACTTCAATACAACTGGTTAAATAGTGAAAAATACTGAACTGACCTATTTCCTTTGTTTACCAAATCAGCCACATCCACGAGGAACAAAATGCTAGAATCATTCTTGACAAGACTAAACAACTTTAGTATACCTAGGTTTAATTATAACCACACCTAAACCGCAAAAAAACCAACCTAAACAACTCTAATTGATTTAGAGTATTATAGTACGTTGTTCAGCAACATATATAGGAAACAGCTAAACAAACAAGAAAAATATCGGGGTCGCTTGAATTGAATCTTTCGGAAGGAAAAATCCATTGAGGAAAATCATTCAGTAAAATTACAATTCCGGAAATGAAATAGTATATTAGTGTAATTGGTAATTTAACTTACTGGGGAATATAGTTTATTTAACGTTCTGTGCCCCTATTCTCAACAAATAAACGTTAGTTGTCTTTAATTAACAAAACACTGTTCTCTATAATTCTATAGTCAGGAACTAATTAATCTATTGACCAACAATTTGTAAGTTCTGAATATTTGATTTGAACTTTGTATAGTCCCGTGGTACAGGTCTCTTTTTATCAAACTACTTACATCCGCCTAAAACTTCATAAACAGCTTCATCTCATTTTAACCTACAAATATTTTACTTTCGAAAATTCTCGGAATCGGGGCGTTTTCAATATGAAGATCGGTAATCTTTGTATCGGTAATAAAAACTCATGAATGGCCATTTGCTTTCCCCTTAAATCGTAAGCTAATCTGATCAAAAAGTCGAAACAAAAGTGACCTACAAAAATATTGGCCAGTTTGGCATATGTAACCTCGTTATTTTGATATTGGGAGTGAAGGTCACGCCAAAAGGGCCAATATTTTCGTAGACCACTTTTTTTATTTTTTACTTTCTGATCATATTATTTTACGATTCAAGTGGAATGCAAATGGGTATTGATGAGATTTTGGTATCTAATTAAATAGAGAAAATTTGCCATTTTCCATATTAAAAACGTCCCAATTTCGAGAATTTTCGTAAATAAAATATTTGTAGCTTACGATGGATGAAGCTATTTACGAAGTTCTAGGCGGATTTTAATAATTTGATAAAAAGGGGTCTGTACACGGACTATAGTACTTTCTCGCTCTATGATCGTCTACCAGCGAATACAGGACATCTAACAGCGGATATGAAAATTGTGTTCTTATCTTTATTCTTTTAAATTTTAATGATTTGTACTTTGCTTATACCGACCACTACGATCCATGAAGTGTCTTGGGTTCAGTACTTTGTAAGGAAGTATTGTTTCTTGGTATCGGTTGTGCAAGGATTTGACAGAGATCACGCTCAACCGCCGTGTTTTCTCTTAATTAATTATTTAATTAAGAGTACCCATTTTGTAGAGACTGAATGTTCCTAAGTAAGGTCTTTCGACCTCGGGGTCGATCCCCGGCATACGAAACAAAATAAATAATTTATCAGTCAGTTTGACCTTTTTTCGGTTATTTATTTTTTATTCTATACTTATATTTTTTTCTTAGATATTTCATCTGTGTGTATTTTATGATAATTTTGACATTGTATTTCGTATATTAATTTGAAGTTAAATATGTATGTTTTTTTTTTTTTTAATTTGTTACCATTTTATAATCCATATCTTATTTCTGTGTGATTATAATTTTAAAAGATTGTCATAATGTAATATGTTATTTATAATTAGTTAAATTATCAATTAATCTAATTAAACATCAATCTTTTCAGTAAAAAATACAAAGTAAGCAGAAACGATAGTTAATTTTTAATAAAATTTAACAAAAGATGTCAAATCTTTAAGTTGCTCTTGCTATACTACAACGATTAAATTAACTATGAAAATTGTTAATTGTGTTGAATAAATTTAAATGCAAATACAATCTTTAGCAAATTCGCAGAAACAACTATTTATAGATTTATATTTCTATTAGTAAATATTTCTTATGAATAGCGAAGAAATAAAAAAGAAAAAAAACAATTTGAAAATTGCCTTTTCAGGTCAAAATATAATTCCAATTCATAAATAAATTTCTAAAATAAGAAATGGAATTGGACCTTCCCCTATGACCTCCCTATTGTAAAATAAGATGATATAATTGAAGAGGACCCGACTCCATTATCTTCCCTTTTCAGAAAAATGAGAAGCGAAATTAATTTTACTTCTCGCCCCTGAGAGGCCAAGCACAACAGGATCCCGTCCTATTAAATTACAGCTATACATTTTTTTTTTAATTTTAATTTTATATGTATATATATATATATATGTATATGTATATATATATATATATATATATATATATATATATATATATATTATATATATATATATATATATATATATATATATATATATATATATATCTTTAAAACAAAGCGTTTCCTTTTGATGACGTTGAATTTCTGAAGAGCAAGCTGAAAATAAGTTGGCGTAACAAGAAGGGAGACATTCATTTATACATAGGGTTAAATAATTAACTCATTGGTTTCTTTTATTTATAACGACCAATTTCTCGAAAGGTGAGTAAAATTTTAAATTTTTCTCTACCTGCCCAATGAGTGATAAGTAATGTACGCATACTGGGACAAGTAGGAGAAAAAAAAACAGTTTTCGCTACTCATAAGGAAACTTTAAAGTGTGTTTATCTTTAACCGCCTGGGTACTTGGTTCAACAGTTCAGATACTATTAAATTAGTAAAGATCTTCAATTTTAAATATGATTATGTGAAACAGTGCCTTTAATTTATTTTTTATATTTGAACTGTGTGGAACATCAAACGCATCCAAACCTAGTACCAGTCATACGGTTGAGAGAGCAGCACAGGGTTCTCCTGATGTCCTGCTTTTTCCTCCGAAATTCTCGCCTCGGAGTTCACTCGCCTGATTGTAAATAGTGTGTATAGGTATGTGTTTTTTGCTTTGTTTTAATCTTCTTATTGTTAAGTTATTTTATTTTATCTATTGTATATACTTTTTGATTATTATTTATTATCGGTGATAAATATTCAGGTTTTCAAATACTGGATTCCTGAAGGTTCCTGAGTACTTGAAAACCTCCAGTGCTCGAACCACGCCCTGATGATGATCCACATGTTTGGGTTGAAACGTCGGCACAAATATAAAAAAAAATAATTTATAATGACTGCGTCTTGAATATTTATCACCCATGTAGAACAGTCGAATAGCTTCCTTCAATAATTATTGGTTATATTTATTTCGCTTGTATTTATTTTATATTTATTTGTACATATAGTGTGAATCCAACCTCACTATAACTAATGTCCAAGTGACAGATTGCTATAACACTCAATAAATAAATAAAAAAAGGTATTTAATTCTATTTATTGTATATATATTATTTTGCTGATTAGTTTATTTTTATTTTTTGTATATGAAGTGTGAATGTGATCTCTGAACACTATTACAAATGTCCTTTGAGGAAGATTGTAATATTTCTCTGTATTTTTTTTTTTTTTATAGTAAAACGTAAAAATGTAAAAATATCCGTATGCGCAAGTTTTCAGCACCTTTTACCCAATTATCAAAACCCTAAAGAATTAAATCTGATAGCCTTTAGAATGAAAGTACTAAAATGATATTGCGCAGGAATACGTATTTCTAGCCCAAAACTTAAGATACATCCTGGGCGATTATAATCTTCAGCGATTTTTTCGACCTATAAAACTAAATAAATAGTGAGAGATGCTAGAATATGGAAATGCAGGAGGAATTCCCACTTTAAATGTCCACCTTTCTTCAGCTCTTGACCATTTTCAACGGCTAGATATATTTTAAATATCCACAATTTTTTTCACTTTGGTTATTTTGGGAGAAATTTAATCTTTAACCACTTCCAATATGGAGTACAATAAAAAAAAAATGGAGAATATTATTTATTCAATGCCAACGCTTCCAACCATAATATAAGGTTTCATAGGGTTGAATAAAGAATATAGTGTAGTAAATAGAGAGTAGAGTGAATATCAGGCGTCGACTGAGTGGACGAACTTTAGCTTAGGTGTGCTTTTTTCCTTGACAAGGATATACTTAAAATATGACTACTGCTGTTTAAATCATATAATCATACAATTTAAAGATTGTAATTAATAAAAATAGTGAGAAATACTGACCATTTTTTTTTTCATAACTACAACATATATTATTATTTATAATTGCTGTATAATGGATGATAAAAACAATTAACAGTTAGTGGAGAGTACGGACCCTCTACTTGATGACAGATCGCCCGGAGTTTGGGCCGATAAAAGCATTACGATGTCCCAGGAGAGAGGCATAAATTTTTATATCAGTTTCCAATAGACCAGAGTCTGTCTGTCTTGAAATAAAATAATTCCATAGCAGTTGATAGGATTTTATCGGCACCTAATGGATTCAAGGCCTCGAAAATATGAATTATTTTATTTTATATTGAATTTAAAAATTTAATTCTACGTTACTTAGCCATTCAATTAATCGAAACAATAAATGATATAAATTATCACTTTTCCTATATAAAATATAAATATTCATGACTAATATGTGAACATCAAACTATCAAAGTGAATATCAATAAACTTGAATTCATATTCTATTTTATAGTATTTATCTCAAGATATCTCTAAAAAATTCAAATTAAGACGGCTGTCTCTTAGAAAAAAACAATGACAGATTTTAGAGAAAAATCCTCCGCACAACAACCGCAGCTGTATGAGATCAGTATACTGACGCTTCGTAGAGCAATAAAGAACTGCTTACAGAAACTAGTCAATCGATATTTCATGCTATAAAGACAAAAACTTCCTGTAAAACTGTATAGAATTACAATTTGAGAACCTGCAAGTAGAAGGTTACAAGTTTCAGTGGTATCACAAATACCTACTACATTTCTCTTTTTTATATTAGTGTGAACTGAACTTATAAATATAAATACATGTAATTATGATTCAAATTATAATTGAAATCTCACGAAGTCATCCAAATACAAACTGAAGGATGGAGAAAGTTCTATCAATACAAGTAAAGAAGGTTATATTGAACAGCTGATTAACAAGAATATAAGGAAGAAAAGAAAAAAATATATATACATAACTATAATATAATAATACCAAACGTGTTAAATAAAAAAAAGATTAACAAATTCAAACAAAAAACTCGAAAATATGTCTAACATCCATTCCCAACAAAACTCAGTGGATACACGATCATTCCACAACTAATATTACTAAAATTAGCATAAAGCTAGAAAAGAGACATAACTAAATTATTATTAATGTAGACATCTCACGAAGCCATCCAAATACAAACTGAAGAAAGGAGAAGGTTACATTAATATAGCTAAGGAAGGTTATATTTAACAGCAGATCAGTAGGAATACAAAGAAGAAAAAAAGTATACATAATTCAAATATAATAATATAAAATGGGTGATAAATATTCAGGACGCAGTCTTTTTTCAGTCAGAATATTTATCACCCATGATATGTAGAACAGTCGATTAACTTCCTTTAATAATAATATAAAACGTGTTAAATTAAAAAGAAAAATAATAAATTAAAAAAAAAAAAATCTCTAAGGTTTACTTAAAATCAATTCCCAACAAAACTCAGTGGATACACGACCATTCCACAAGCAATATTACTAAAATAAGCATAAAGCTAGAAAAGAGACATAAGGCAATTATGTTATAAATGGAAAAATCCAAACTATAAACCCTTGAGTCTCCAACTTAAAGGTGAAGTTTACTTGTCGACATTTCACCAATTTAGATATCATTAGTGCAGAAAAATCAAGATCACTTATATGCATAAAGAAAAAACAAACGAGGAACACACAACAAATTATTATTGCTGTAGAAAACTTACAAAGCTATTGTTCAACAAACAATTTCTGAAACACAAAAAATAACTATTGTACAATTCAGAACTTCACCACCATTTTATGGCAAACCATTCCTCTAGAGTTAATCTTTTCATTTTGGTGAAGTGTGCACACAGTAAGGTACTCTCTTAAAAAATGACAAAGAAAGAAAATATGAGTTGCTAAATTTCAAGAGAACAGCCTGGTGGAGGAAGCATGGGGAGGAAGAAGAGGTGGCCAAAACCATGAAGCTCAAATTCAGACAGAAAGTGAGTCCAAATTGACAATCAAGCAATATGTAATTAATCTGCAAAGAACCACAAAATTGTTCAAAGGCACAAATTTCATTTCTTTTATTTTATTCAATTATATGCAATATAATCATGTTCTCAACATTTTGTTTAATTTAATCCAGTATCAAATTTCATTGATCCAGCTTCATACAGTCCACACTAATTTTCACAATCACCAGCTCAATATAATTCACTTACAGTTCAATGGGTAATATTTGGCTCACACCAAATTACCGTGATGGAACAGCCATCCAAATACATACTGAAGGAAGGAGAAGGTTCTATTAATACAGCTAAGGAAGGTTATATTGAACAGCTGATTAGCAGGAATACAAGGAAGAAAGGAAAAATATATACATACATAGCATAAAGCTAGAAAAGGAACATAAGGTAACTGTATTATAAATACGAAAATTCCAACAACAAAGCCATGAGTCAACAACATACAGGTGAATAGTCAACTTGTCAACGTTTCACCAATTCGGGCATCATCAGGGCAAAAAAACTAAGAATTAGATGAATGAACAAAAATTAGTAAATACATAGCTATTTAAACAAAGCTCAATGGATACAGGTTTTTTTTTTAATTTAACACGTTTTGTATTATTATATTATTTTTTTCTTCCTTGTATTCCTGCTGATCAGCTGTTCAATATAACGTTCATAGCTGTATAAATAGAACCCTCTCTCTCCTTCAGTATGTATTTGGATGACTTTGTGAGTTGTCTACAGCAATAATTTTTGTTTTGTTTTTCTGCATATAAGTGATCTTGGTTTTTCTACCCTTGCTTTGTAGTTTGTATTTTTCCATTTATAACATAATTACCTTATGTTTCTTTCCTAGCTTTGTGCTTATTTTAGTTAATATTTAGAAAAAAAATATATTGAATTTCCCTGAATCTGGAGTTATATTAAAATATTATCCAAGACTATAAAATAAATTACGTTATATTACGAATTTTATATTGAAGATATATACAGGTTAAAATGAAGGGCCAACGGTCGACTGTCAAATATTTGCTTACGATTATGCTGGCAGTTTATTTATCTAATCTATGAATATGGCAAGTACTAGAACTGAAGTGGAAATCAATAAACGCTCCCAGGCAACAGAAAAATACAAAAAAATCTATATTTTATTATTTATTTGAGTAATAATTTACGTTTCATCGAATATGATTTGGAAATGGTATTGAAAAAAAGAATAAATATATCGAGCGTTTTATGAATCTGTATATTCTATTAATACGTATTTATTCTTTTAGTTTATAAAGATTTGAGAGATCATTATATAAAAACTGAAGATAACAACTAAATCTTAGGTAATTTATTAATAATATAAAACCTCGTTAAATGGCATATTTTATTTCTCAATGGGAAAACTTAAAATTATGTAATTTATTATGAACGATTAAATGCCAGTAATATTTTTATTTATGTGTTTATATTCACCACATTAAGACATTCTGTAATCTTCGATTATGTTGCATATTGCTCTATTAGTTTATATATTATTTATCGTTTTTTGTTTTGTTTTTAAAGCAATAGGAACGCTTACCACATTATGTTACTGTTTAATGAAGTCTTTACTGTATATATTTTAATTTTTTCTTTTTTAATAGAATAAGAAGATAAAATAAGGACTATATATGTAACAGTTTATAGTAAGTTTATCATTTATAATAAGTTTATAATGATATATTATAAAGAAAAATAACTAAATTCAAAATTGTTTGCAGAATATTGAAAATGGCTCGAGAGGCTGAAACGTTAAATAATAAATAAAGTGAAAAAGTTTTTTATTGTTGACCTTTGGCCTAATACATTTTAAAAAAACATAACAAATGGTAGCGAAGCCAAAAAATATTACAAGAAAATATAATTTTTATTTATTGAAGAGTTGGGGTGACCAGTTAAAAAAATAAAATACCTATGTATATTTATTTATTATAAGTTTATAATGATACATTGTATTTTAAAGAAAATTATTTTTTTTTTTGCAGAATCATAAAAATGGCTTGAAAGGCCAAAATATTTGACAAAACGTAGAATAATTAATAAATAAAGAGAAAATGTTTTTAATTGAAGATGACCACGAGCAAAAATAAATAAATAAATAACTATACTTATTTACTTTTACTTTTTTTCTTTGTTGACTAATCACCCCAATTTTAATTTTTATTTATACTGTCATACAGTTGTTTTTTTCTTTTATTAAATTTTATTTTACATTAACATAAAATTTTATTTTTATATAATAAATAAATTGTTTTAAAAAAATTGTAATTAAGAACATTATTTATTTTATTTTTTAAAATTTATTTTACCTTTATTATACCTTTGATTTCTCTGATTTATTTTTATATTTGTGTCGTTATTTATTATTGATTTTTCTTATGGAATAATGCTTGTGATGAAGGCAGACCTACAATTGTATTAATATATTACAAAATTAAGATTTTTTTCATTCATTCGTTCATTCACATTTAAAAAAGTTAAATAATTTTAAACTATTAACCTTGAATGGAAATATGCACGATCCTCTGGGGAAGATTTAATAGGACGCCTCTCCCCGTTTTGGACTACGCCATAAATCCCAGGAGCCCTTTAATTCTCTTATAGAATCTAATTAGAAACTTCTAGAACGCTAATTTCAGAATTCAGGAGTTGGGGGGAGGCGGCTAAATGACCATCTCCTTCATCCATCTCTGGGAGCGGGTGGGCCACTTCAGGGAATTCAGGTGTGGGGGGGGGGAGTGAGACTTTCAGGAATTCAAGGGGGTTCATCTCATTCAATAAGGGAAGGGAGCTGGAGTGGAACTGAAATATTGAATGCTGGGGTGCAAACAGTCAACAACCAGTCCTGGGGGAGTCGAGGCATTCTTCAATCCACTCCGCCATTAACGTGATAATTGTCAATATGGCGAACGTTAAATTTAATAGATATTAAGTTTATTAATTTTTCTGTGTAATTTTTCAAAGTTTTTTTTTTTTTGTATTGGAAGGCCATATCATCGTTAATTTTTCATCAAATCCTATGATTGATTCCTCATTATGAAGATTTTCTTCTCCGTCAGGTGGAAAAAATACCAAACAAATAGAAAAATGAGAAAACATAAGTATTATTTTATTAAGCGCATAACTCAAAACGTGTACAATTAATAATACTATATGGAATAGAGAGTTTAAAAAGCTGCCTTATTCGAATCGGACCATTTTTAGCAATGAATTGCAGATACATTCCTACATATTTCCTCTCTCTTATAATACATTGAATTTACTTATTTCCATAATATTTCCCTTTGTTAACAGACCAATATACTATGTTAATTATTTGCAATAAATAAAGCTTTACAATAACGTTTTGTAATAATATTTACACCTAATTTTTACACAACATGAGGTGAATCTCAACTAATTACGTAATAGATCCTCAACCAAATTAATATAGCCTTAAAGCTAATTAAACAAGAGAGTTTCTCTAAAAGTGTGGTATCTGTAGTATAGTTGGAGATTGATAAAAAAAAAATCGCGAATAATGTATGATTTAAAAAAAAAAAAATCTTTAATTTAGTCGCTCAAATTTCCCCTTTAAATGATTTTAAAAATGACAAACGACACTTTTATTTGAAGCAAATTTTGTCTGGTTTATTGTGTAGAAATTTTGCTTATTTAATTTAAATATATTTTTAGTTATTGCTTCCTATTTACCAAAAACACGTGACTTACTTAAAAAAAATATAAAACATTGATTTCTTAGTTTCATGCTGAAAAATAGTGTTTCGAGCACTGAAGTACATGAATAACTTTAGTACTCCAAACATACCCCGATGATAGGGTTGAAACGTCGGCACTAATAAAAACTTTATAATGACTATAATGACTTTATAATGCGTTCTGAATATTTATCACTCGTGATATGCAGAAAAGTCGACTAACTTCCTTCAATACGTTTCTTTTCATTTCAAAAGATGTCTAAAATATTTGACAAATGTACATTACATTCTAAAAATGTTAAAAATGATGTAACATTAGTCGTGTAAAACAGTCTTGTGAAAGTGTAAATAAATGACGAAATGTCTTTTATTAAGTGCTGTAAAAACCCTATCAATTATAAATTAAAAGGATAAATAACATTTTTCTTTTGTTTACTTTTAATTGTATTATTATTGATAATTTTTGTAATATCGATTGCTATTAAGAATAATTTAGCATGATGAAATATATGTCAATTGAGGTGAATTAGTGAATAAGAAAATTTTAAAAAAATTAATAAATAGATACATCTATAGTATTTCTGAATAAAGAAATACCCGCACACTTTTCATTGTGGTTGGGGAGAGGGGGTTATGGACCCAAAATAAAGTGTGAGAAATTTATGTTAAGTAAACAATTTATAAGTGACATTTAATATAAACAACATAATCATTGTAAAACGAACAATGTAATACTAAATATGAAAAAAAATGTAGATATATATTTTATACGGGATGTCCTGTAAGTAGAAGGAAATATTTAGATGGGTGGTAGCAGATTTCAAGATCTATAATCATCTATCACCCATGAACATATCTGTTATGATATGATCCAAGTTATTATCAAACTCTTTATTTACAAATATAAAAAAAAAGTAAAAAATACCTGATAGTTCATTTATTGTAAATTATCATATTATGTTATCTTATTTTTTGTTTTTTAAGGTTTATATAACAGTTTTAATTTTATTAAGATTAGGATTTTTTAAATTATAACCTTCTCACTTTCAGACTCTTCGCTTCGAATTTATTTTTCATTTTCAAATAAATATCATTTATTTAATTACATATTACCATCTATTTTCTTTCTTACATTTTTCTATATTCTTACTGTCTCCAATTGTAATTTTATTTAACAAAATAAGATACAATTTTTTTAATCAAATATAATCATAAGAGTCGGGTAGCATAACGGATATAATATTTCAGGAATTAATTTTTTTTTATGTGACAATTAATGCATGCTTTTTTTTTCTCTCGTCGGCCCAAGACTTCCATCCAGACAAGCATATAATTAAATTATATATTTTCGAAAAACAAATTCGATACGTCAAAATAAATAAATTGTTTGGAAGAGTGAATATTATAATATAAAAATTCTTAATCATAATAAAATTAAAACTACAACATTAAGATTTAAAACAAAAAAAAAAGTAGATAAAATAATATAACAATTTACAATAAATGAAAAATACAAATACAACAGCAACCTAATAATATTAATAAAAAAACAAATACATGAGGCAATTAAAATAATCGCTGTAGCCCTGAGACCTCATATCTTCCCCTCCAGATAAGATACCGCACCTGTGACACGATAAAGTACAAACACAATAAATTTACCGGGTGACTAAACTATTTGCACGAGATAGCTGTTTTTCAAATTTCTTTTAATCGTAAAGTGAAGTTTGGAATAGCTGATGGAACTAAAACCATTTTTCATTATTTACTTTATTTTAAGATAACTTAGCAGCAGTTAATCTAAAACAAACATCTCGAAAATAGTACTGAAAATTCTAAAAATATGAGAACAATAATCTATTTATATATGTTTTCTTATGGAATGGACCTATTGTATTAAAATTTTACATCACTTAATAAAACGGTTTCAACCAAAATATCGGTTTTGAGAAACGGATAACCTTTATTTATTTAAATCTATTTAGATGTGCCTTTGAAGCTAATTAGTGATTCCAAAGAAGATTTATTCCTTATGATGAACCAGATCAGATTTTCAAAATACGTTCAAATATTACGGAAAACGAGGGAAAAAATTTTTTAAAGCAACCGTAATAAAAAAGAAATAGGACCAGTTTATCATTAAATTTCGTCTAACTTTTCGGAAAATTGAAATACTAAATACATTGAGGATTTTTTCCCCTTAGATTTCAAAACCAGAGCACATAGTACAACTATTTTGGACGATTAATAGAGATTGTGTTATTGTAAATAAATATACAATATAATATCAAAATTCACAAATATGAATTTAAAAATCTAGCTTAAACAATATTTGATTTCGAAATTCCCCAATTTCCATAAATTCCATTTTAAAATTCATTCTTAAACTCCATACAGACATCATAACCCATTACTTTTTAACTTTGTTTTCTCTTCCATTACTAATAATCCTCCTAGGCGTTTGAAAAGAAGATGGTCTTGTTACCATCAGATATAGAATTATAATTGAAGCGCAATTAATGGGTAGGTTCTCTAAAATTCTTTTTTATGCATCTTACACCATAGTTAGCGTCTAGTTGTATTTTTTAAGTTGCACTACAGTTATTTCAGTAGATAAAAAATGAAATAAAATTCTGCAAAAAATAAATTAGTTCATTAATTCAAATATTTGTATTTTTTGTATTCTGCATTTGTTTTTTGCATCCGATTTTTTATTCGCTCATAAGATACTATCTTCTAGTTATAAAAAAAATCTTACTTTCAGAAGTAGAGAAGAGTGATGGCTTTTAAACGAGTATGGATTAAATCCGCGGATGTCGGCCCGCCAAAGCCTCCTGTATCATAGGCCCCCGAGGAGCAACGCCACCCCAATAATCTGGATGTAATTGCCCAGCCTGGACTATTAGTACAATTATTATCTTTGGTTGGCAGACCTGCGTGCTAGGGCCAACCTGATTGTTTCCGGGCCGGACGTCCGGGCTCACTTCCGCCTTCGGCCGACATATCTCACTTATGTACCGTGTACTGACCAGTGTCACATCACTGCCACTATGAATATCATTATTTACTCCTCCTATTCCTCATGGATACGTATTCCACATATTTTCTTCTAAACATAATTTAACTTTACATACAAAAATATGAATATAATATCACTGATCATTATATTTCAGATTTTGGATGTTTCAATGAAATTGAAGTTTATGAAACATTCATCTGATATTATGAATGAGGATTCATAAAGGATGTCCTCATGGTTTTTATACAACTTCAACCTTGGTTATCTTAATTTAAAACAGAATTCATTAAAACATTGGATTATTATGAATTGCATCGTTGAATGTATCAGTAGCATATTCAGGATGAAGTTCTTAAAACACATCCAAAAAAAAAAAAAAAAAATAATTGCTGTATGTCACCTAAGTAATAAATCTAAATCGTATCTTATACCTATAACATCAGCCTCTACTGGTTCTTAATACCAGTAATGCTGCTCAGTGCGAGGCGCTGGGATCTCCTAGAGTCCTGCATTTCCTTCCACGAGTGGAGAGAAAGGTTTGGCTCGGAGTTCTTCTGAGTGAATGGATTCTGTAAATATAGTATAGTATGCATGTGTTTTAGTTGTTATTTTGATTAGTTTGGTTCTTTTGTTTATATACAATTATTTTTATTATTATTAGTTTCTGTATTATTTAGTGTAAATAGATTGTGAGTGTGCTCTCTGAACAATATTATAAATGTCCTTGATTGTGACAGAATGTAATATTTCTGAAAAAAAAAAAATAGCTGTAGCAAAAAAAAGAAGAAAAAGAATTGCAAGTTATTAGGCTATACGCTGGTGGATGTCCTTTAAATCCATGGCTATTACTTACACTCTGAAGAAATTCCCCCCTCTCCCCGCTTAAATATCTGTTGTTATGTTTTTTCATTGGTAATGACATCAAAGTGATGGAGTTTGAAAATACATAAACATACTTTACTGTTCACAAAAGGTAAAAAAATATATAGTTCTAAATGCCTTAATTATGGAAATAAATTTCAATGCCATTTTACATAGGTTTCGAAAGAGAAAAAAAAAATTGTTAACTAGTAAACAGAGTGGGACAAAACGTGGTAATGACATTTTGGTAGCTTAATTATAAAATTACACTATACTTTAATATTTTAATTTTTAATATTATATTATGAAGAAATACTTTTTCACCGTATAGCAGTGGGTAAAAAAATCAAGTTAGACTTATCCCCATACCAGATTGAAACGACTAGAAACCGCCCGACGTTTTCGACTACTGCAGCACTTAGTAAACAAACGCTCTAAGCTTTCAATCAATTACAAACGACTGATATATATGACAATAATAAGACCTATTTGGACTTACGGAATTGAGCTTTGGGGCTCCACTAAACCATCGAATTCCTCTCCTATCCAATCTTTACAATCCAAAATCCTTCGTAAAATCCTCAACGCTCCTTAGTTTGTCACAAATAAAATCATCCATAAAGACTTTTATATTCCATATGTTTCCGATTTAGCCCAATCCATATACCTATCCTTCCATGACAAACTGCAGAACCATTCAAATCCTCTCGTTTCAAACCTTACTTCCTCCTCGATCCCTGATAACCCTCCGAGGCATCTGAAAAGAAGATGGCCTCGGAGCCTTCTAATATAGAACTTTAATTTGAGTTCTACCAATGGGTAGTTTCTCTTCATGTTTTACATGTCATGTTA
Source organism: Nezara viridula (assembly GCA_928085145.1). Lineage (NCBI taxonomy): Eukaryota > Metazoa > Arthropoda > Insecta > Hemiptera > Pentatomidae > Nezara > Nezara viridula. The sequence continues at coordinate 144,969,179 of OV725080.1, read as the reverse complement.
CCAATGTCACATTTACTTATTGTATTTTCCATGTAATACAGTTGTAAATTTCAATAAAATAAAAAAAATAAGAAGTTAGACTTAACTAATCATGTAAAAGTTGTAATGGACTAAAACTTGCCTCTGAAATTAGAATCAGCCTTATATTATATTTTAAATGAGGAAAACAGTATATACTGATTTTTACAAACGGTTTCATTGTATAACACTTTTTAATTTTATTTAATGTTGTAATCTAGATTATAAAACTTAAATTCCCTCGTTATATTTTTTTAAAAAGGCTCAAGAAAGATAAAATATGGCCTGCCGATGTCAAGTATTGACATAGTCCAGGGGACACTCCATTAAATTATAGACATAGATCGATGGGAGCAATAATTTTCCCGATGAGTGGAAGGCAAATATGAGAGCTCTTACTTAAGACCCTGCGAAGCAATCCTAGGTTGAATAGAGTCGAAATTGTCTTCAAGTCTATTCAGGTCCTGTCACCTCACTCTATACGCCCTCGATGTACTTACTCTAAAAGGGTTTCGGCTTTAAGGCAGGTCCTTACTTCCAAGCGGAGATTGAATTTTCCTTGAGTTACTCCTCACAAGCATTCCGTCATCTTTTCGATCTTATCTAAAATGAATTTTGAATATCCATAACGGAAGAGTAAAATTCCTTATTTAATGCCTCATATCCTCATAATCTTTCGAAGAAAATCCAAGTAAGTATATTTTAATAAATGTACACGTGTCCATGGCTCTCATATCTTTGAAATTTAACAGCCTAGAGAATAACATTAAATAGATAAATTCAATTATATGATAATACTCTTTAAGCCAATATTACAGTTTATCTACCTGTAAAAGAAATATGCCCCATTCACTATTTTCCCTATATTGTTGGAAGCTATAATAATGAAAAAAATTGATTTGATTGAAAGTTTCTTTATTTTTGAAAAAAAATTATCTTAACCACTTGTTAGTTTATCTTATTATTCAATTTAATGTTTTTCATTAAAATCCGTTTTCATTTGTAAGTGTGAGGTTGTTGACTTAGAGAAAAAGTCGGAAAATAGAACGAAAAAATTTAATCAACACCGACATTTTGCCTCGTTCACTTCTTCAGTTCAACAAAGATAACTTACAGCAAATATAAAAATTATATCAATAGGAAAAAAAAACAATATTAAATATAAAGTAACAATATAAAACTAAAATAAATTGGGCGTTTAGCTTTGACAAGTCAGAACTATTTTATTGAAAATAAATTCACACAATGAAACACATAGCTGCTGAAAAGAGGATTATAAAACTGAGAATAATTTTAGTTATCTGAAAGATTATAACTGTATAATTTCATCTTCAGTATTTATTTCTTAATACTTTTAGCAAAAATATGATTTTTGCCCTCAACCCACTATGCACAGGTGCCACAGTTATTTACATGACTAAAAATAGACACGGAACCAAACTGGGTGTTCAAAACGTAATAAGTGAGCAGGAGACCTATTCTTCCTTGAAGTCGATGTCGCAAAACCCCCTTCCTAGAAATTTTATTGCCGTTCTCTTCTTTACAGTACAAGCGAAAATAAAATTATTAAAAATGTAGACCTTATAAAATTACACTTTCTTCTGAGTATGTTCTCTCCAAAAATTCATAAACCCTTGGTCATTAATATTGGTGATACGGCTGAGTGAGAGCCGCTGGGATCTCCTAGAGTCCTGCCTTTCCTTCCCCGAGTAGGGGGAAAGGCTTGGCTCGGAGATCTTGAGTGGAAGAATTTTGTAAATATTGTATAAAAGTTTTTTTTTTTTTAATATAATTAGAAATATAATAATCTGTCACGTGGACAATAATTATAGTGATATATGAATACATTGACACCATATATACAGAAAGTATAAAATTAACAAAAGAAAAAAAAACTAAATAATAATCAAAAGTTAAGTACAATAAAAAATAAAATAATCTAAATATAAGTAAATTAAAAACATAAAAACATAGGCATACCTGTATACAATCAGGACTCCAAGAGATCCCTGCGCTACTCTCTCAACCGCGTCACTGGTGCTAAAGCCAGTGGAGTTTGAGAGATAGCGCAAGTTTGGTTTAGTTTATATACATTTACTTTTCGTATTATTATTTTGTTATTTATTTATTGTACATAGCATGAATACCCTACTCTTTATCACTATAACTATTGTCCTTAGATGTGACAGATAGTAATATATCTCAATAAAGAATTTTCAAAATGTTTCCATAAAAACTCAAAACCCTTTAAAAACGTGTTCCTTCTCAAAAAACATATTTGTTTCTTCAAAAACTTTCTTCGAGAACAGGAAGCCAACCTAACAGAAGTAATGAGGTAAAATATAGGAAATAATTATGATTAAATACATATTTAAGAGGTGCAACACTCAACAATATTGAACATAAATTTTGATAATGGAGCCATTAATTGCTTTTAATAGTTTAATTACTGTTAACACAAAGCTGTTGATAGATTGAATATATGGAGGGCTATTATTGGAAGAGAGGACAGTGGGATATTAGCTGGCCAGTCCGGTGAGGGAAAGCAATAAAGGCTCTATTGGAATGTACTTCACTCAGTCCCAATTTCTGACAGGGGGGGCTCCCATTAAATTCCATTTCGTCCGTCTATTGATTTATCAACACATCCCAGGAAGTGTAAACTGATACTTTCAAGAAATTATAATGAAACAAATTTTAGACCTAATTTAATTAATGAGACCAATCTAGTTATCAACACATCGTGGATAATTCAAATTTAACTAATGCAAGATTAAATCAGTAAATATTTAAAAAATATTTTAATTTCCAATACTCAACAACTTTTCCGAATTCCGGAGGCTTGTTCAGTGTTTACTGGTGAAATGCAATTATGAAATGAAATGCAATCAGAGAAGCTCTTAAACACATAGAGATAAGTGAAACTACCAATTGGGCAGTGGTGACAGACTGTATGAGTTCATTACAAGCTATTGAACATAACAGGCCCAAAACCACCATCGCAAAAGATGTAAAAAACGTTTGGGGGCTACTAAGGCAGAAGGGCAAAGAAGTAGTGTTCATTTGGGTCCCTTAGCATTGCGGGATCATCGGTAATGAACAAGCAGATCAAGCAGCCAACATAGCAATAAAGCCAAATACAACATCCGTGGAATCAATTAATGAAATCGAGAAATTAAACCCCACTTTTTAAAATGGGAAACCTCTCACCGACCATCTCGAAAAGAGGAGACAACCCTTTGCAGACTGCGAATTGGACATTGTGAGTTCTCGCACTCCTACCTACTAAGAGGATTTGATCCTCCGACCTGCGAGAGCTGCAATGTCCAAAGGACAGTAAAGCACATTATTCAAGGCTGCCCTACATTTGAACCTACAAGGAAAAATTTAGACATGGCATAGAGTCTAAAAGAAAACCTACAAGACAGTGAAAGTGCAGTTAAAAAAACTTTAAGGTTTTTAAAAATGATAAAACTCTACAACAGAGTGTAATTCAAAGGTGTTGCCAATGAACCTACAGGGTAGAGGCAACAAAACATCAAATAAATAAATAAAATACAAAAAAAACAACTCGAGTACAAAAATTAAGAAATTCTATTTTAGTAGATTGATTGGGAAATCGGCATCTAAGAATATTTAAACTTGGTGTAGTGGTCGGGTTCCTTTCATTACACATTCAACATCCGAAAGACTCAATACTGTCTGTGTGATAGGAACCCGACTATTATACCAAGTTTAAATATCCGTAGATGTCAATTTCCTAATCAATCTATCAAGATGTTTCAGTAGATATGGAATACATTCTCTCAGTGTGGATAAAATTTCCCAATTTCCTTAGTCAGGTTTTTTTTTAAATTATATTTAATTTAATTTTACATTTTTGGTTTTTAAAATATGAACAATTCATCTTCATAACATATGCTAGTTAAAATACTTAAACTATAATAAATTATTTTAAGTTTCTTCAGCTGAAATTGTTTCAACACATTCACGTATCTTATTGAGTCAGTCGTTAAAGCTGAAAATCGATCATGTCGTTCGCTCAAAAAATCTTTACGTACCTTTAGATTGATTAAACACACTTTACACAGTAAATCGACAGATATTTTAGCTCAAATCATATCAAAACACTCGCGGAATCTCACCGAATAATTTGAGCCATCAAACTCAAAAATCGATATAGCCGTTCGCTCAAAATAGTGTTACAAAGCTTTTAGCGTATGGCCCAAACACATAACCCACGTTTCGCTTCGCTTAGTCGGATAATAAAATAGATATATTTATAGCTCCTTCCCCTATAGACTATTTGCCTGTTAATGTGATCAAGTTTAATCGGTTTATTAATATCTTTAAAATTTACTCAAAAATCTCGCTATCTTGAAACTGCTTATTACGATGTTTATCTTTTCTCGCAGACTATTATCTAACGTTATTTTTATTCAATGTGTATCTAAACACTTCATGCTGTGATATTTCTCCGAATCATTTCTTGTTTAATTCAATTGCAATGCGCAACATCATCGTCGAATATTTTTGTAGTTAAAGATTTCGCACATTCCTAGGATGAAGTAAATATTTAAATACATTTTTGTTATTTTGATACATATAGATAAAATACTTAAATACAGCGAAATTAATGGAATACACAATATCCGAGAATGAGTTTGGTCTAGTTTCAAACTTGGACAGGAATGCTAGATTCAGAGAAGAGTGGAAAAAATGTTTTACAGTTTAATAATAATTATTATAATCGCTTTAAGGATCAGTTGCACTAATAACACATATAGCCAAACGACGAAAATTCGTTGACAAAAATAATTTTTTTCAATCCACATCTGTCAATTACATTTATTAACAATCAGCAGATGTGTTACCTAAACCCTGAGAGCAGGAAATAATTGTTTCTTTTAATTTTAAGTAAATTAAATTCTAATTTTTACCAAACAGAGATAAAGAGATGCAAAAAATTACTTGACTAATATGTAATAAGAAATTTTGATACATTGAAATTTGTAATACATCTACTATACATAAATATATTTATTTTTTTGGTATTGATATTTGTATTGTTCTGTCCCAATTCAAAAAAAAAAGGTACTAAAAACTCGTAAATACTCATTTACTTTCTACTTGAATCGTAAGATAACATGAGCACAAAGTCGAGAAAGAAAGGTGGTAATATCGACCCATTTAGCGTGGTCTAAACCTCCAAATTGTCAAAATAACGAGGTTATATAGGTCAAACGGCCCAATAGTTTTGTAGGCCACCATTTTTATCGATTTTGTGATCAAATTATCTTACTCTCCAAGAGGAAAGCAAATGGGTATTTGTGAGTTTTTAGGATTTAATTAAATGGACAAAGTTTGCCGACCTCCAGATTGAAAACGCTCCAATTCCGAGAATTTTCTCAAAAAGAATATTGTAGGTTATGATGAGATGAAACTATTTATGAAGTTTCAGGCGGATGTTAATAATTTGATAAAAAGAGGTCTGACCAATATTTACATATTATTTCAGTAAACGATCTAATAATGTATAAATGCATACTGTTTCTGGTAGACCGTTCCTTCTGCGTTAGGACCGACTTCCATTTTGCATAAGGAAGGAAAACTCTGTTACCTCTGTTGTAATCTGTTATAGATTAATGTCACCTTAATGAGGACAGAAATCGGAATCCATCCACCTGTAAATAATTCCACTTCTCCTTAATTAGATCTTGGAACTGTCTCAGATGGTCTTTTTGAAGGCTAAGAATATCGATTTTCCCATTTCCATTGAACTATTCTCATTAAATTTGGAATATTTGTTTAAGGTGCCTACGGATCATAACGTATCATATTATATCAGAAATGTTTGTATAAAAACATTTGTACATCTTTAGGCGCGTTTTGCACTTTTTTTGTGGAGAGTCAATTAGATAGAGCCGTCAGATCTCCGATGTGTAACGCTCCGGTAAAGTCGGCTGGAGTATATGGATTATAATATTTCATAAACAAAAATCGGACCTGCTTTTTGTTAGCAAAGGAAATTATTATCATTCCATCCTCTTTGTAACGAGCTATTATTCATATCTTTGTAGTTGTGTAATCATATAACATGAAAAAAGAATTCGTTTTTATCTTTAAATTCTCTAATATAAATTCAATTTAATGACAAACAAACAAACAAATTTTTCAAATGAAAACTTCTTTAGGTGCGTTTTGCACTTTTTTTTTGTGGAGAGTGAATTAGATTGATCCGTCAGATCTCCAATGTGTAACGATCGAGTAAAGGCGAAAAGAGGGGAATGTTCATCATTTCATCCTCTTTGAAATAGGCTATTATTCAAAATTAACGTGACGCTCTGTTAAGGGAGGTGGAAAGAGAAAAAATAGTGTCGAAAACCAAATGATAACGAGTTTTATTGAAAATATCTCAGAAACTAAAAAAAAGGGAACTGTTCAGCATCTCATACTCTCTCTAATGGGCTATTATTCAAAATTGTATCTTAACGCGACGTCGAGTTAGAAAGGCGAAAAAGAAAAAATAGTGCCGAAACCCAAATGATAACAAGTTTTATGGAAGGTGTGGATTAAAATATCTCAGAAAATAAAAATTGGACCTGTAAGTGAGGGGAATGTTGAGAATTTCATCCTCTTTGTAATGAGCTATTCTTTATAATTTATATTTCAAACTATAAATCTCACCTTAATGTTTTTATTTTTTTCGCAGATTTTAAAGGTTTAAAAGGTTTTACATAACATATTTAAATGAATAAAAAACATTGTTTAAAAACTAAATAAAAAAAATGGAATCTTTACCATAAACCTAATAAAACTTTATTCCAAAAATATTCCGCAGAATTTTTATTTTACAACTTTATTTTCCTAAAAAGTTTCTCTGAAATTTTTTTTTATTTATAATTATCATAATCTGTAACGTGGACAATAATTATAGCGATATATGAACAGATTCACACCATTCTCAAACTTTTAAAATTGAACTTTCAAAAAAACGTTCCATAACCGTTTCAACCCTTCCTTTAAACTAATACATTTTTTTTACGAACATGTTATTTGACATTATTTAAATAAAGCCTACAGTTATTTAGCGCTAACGATATATTTAGTTATTTCTCCATATGGTCTAACAATATAACAGATATCAATTACAATATAACAGTTATAAGTTAGCAATATAATGAAGACATCCTTTGTCGGTGTAAGAAGCTGGAGATCACCAGTCATCTCCAATATTCTTAAAGTTAGTTCCATCGATTTCATTAACTACAAACGATACTTGCGCTGGCCAAATTTTAATTATTTTTTATTGTCATTAATAATAATAAACTACCTCGCTTCTAAGAGTGATGTAATAAATTATAAAGGCATCTCATAAAACCTTAAATGGTCTATCAAACGCAAAATGAATTATTCAAATTGGACTAATAAAAATTATATTAACGAAATAAAATTTGCAATAATAGCGGAAAGCGAATAGCTATGAAATCTTTAAAAAGGATTTCCTTCTCAATTGCTTCGCAGAATTATTTAATATTCATACCCTGTTTCATATTATTTATTCATATTTATTAAACATAAGCGTTTTTCCTCAATTACAAGGCTTAAATTCATTTTTTATTATTTGGGAATTATAAAATAATGAATTATTTAATATATTTATTTTTGACTAATTGACTCATCAGGAGGAGAAGAAAATTAAGTTCGAAAACGTGAATTTTAATGAAACACTGAAAACCAGCCCTGCTACTTTTGAAAATAAAAAATATAAATCTTTTCCGTCATATTACAAATTTTGTTGATCTAATTTGTTTAATATTGTACTAATACTATAGCTATTTGCCAAATATATTTTTTCTAAACCAATCTGATATATAGAAGAAAAAAAATGATTATGAGAAAATAAGTATATATTTGCTTTTTATCTAATCAAAACACCCTTGAACACAAATATTTATAGCAGAAGAAAAAATTGTACACAATTTACGCGTTTTCTTTTCAACAATTGTGATAACATCAAGGTAACCCACCGATCAACACCGATATTATTAGGAATTTTGGGGCCTTTTGACTATAAGAAGTGAAACAAACCCGACCACAGTAAAAAAAAAAAAAAAAAATAGAACCAATGAATAAATAAAAACGAGTGAAAAGTTTTTGTTTGTTTTTAGCTCTTAAATGAATAAAGTTATTTATATGGGTTGGAAAAACATCCAGATTGAAAACGCCCCAATTCCAAGAGTTTTCGTAAATAAAATAGTTGTAGATTACGATGAGATGAAGCTATTTACGATGTTTCAGGAGGATGTTAATAATTTAATAAAAAGATGTCTCTACCACGTACTGTCTTGTAGAGATGTTGCTATATATATCAGACAAATTTCCAATATTTCTCAATGTAGAATCGCTAAAATAAATTTATTTAAATCAGTGACCCACTGACTTTGACCTCCCATTATATGTTCCTTTCTCTACTTTTTTATTAAATCATTGTTTTTAACAAAACCAAGAGATGTTATAAGTATGATTATAATTATATTCTTAATTTTTGCCCGCTCTAGATTGTAAGAAAAAAACCCAGTTAATTATTAGTAATTACCTGAAAATTTCCCCTATCACTAATGATATTTTTTTAAAATAACGTTACATACAAAATTTCAGTCCATTTGGGGGTACCAAAACGTCGCCACTAGAAGTGTTCAAATAATTATAATATAGTCCAAATAATAGATTTATATATATACATATTATATTGTTCGTTTTACAGCAATTATGTTGATTATTTTAATTATAATTATATATAATATAAAATTTTTATACGTAATATAAGCTGCCAGACTTTTTTAGTCCTCTCCTCCCCCCCAATCAGAATGAAAAGTCTGCGCCTATGACCTCAATTTATACATATATATATATATATATATATATATATATATATATATATATATATTAGGGATTAAAATGTAATTTTTTAATATATTTAAATGTAATTTCAATATAAAATAAATCTAATAACCTTAGATATAGTGTAAAACTATATTATTCTCAAAGTAAATATTTTTTTTTTTAAATCATAAAACCATTAAAGATGATTTGTGTTAGCTATTTTTAAATTGGGAATAATAAATATCTGATACCTGCAATGAAGTTATTCCTCAATGAAGCAGCCAATTAACCTAATCAACATCAAAGGAACCATATTGCCCTCCCCCCTCCTTCCGAACTAACGTAGGGTGTGATGTTGATCAGTTCTGCCAGCTGATTTGGCCCTGATGGCGCTTAGATTTGGTCCTAGTCTTAAGGCAACCATTCATCCGCACCACGAGCGCTTTAATAGGCTTCCGTCTCGTTCTAAGTCCACTTTATCATAATTTATAAACTCCAACAAAGAACCAGAGATAGTATTCGTTTAAAATGACTTAAAAGTTTGATATTAATTTCTCATATCTGGTAGTCCAGGCAACTTAGCTTACCACTTTGTGTGCTTAGAACAACACAAAAGGTGTATGGGGTATCTTTTCTGATTGTATTTCTTTTTTTACCAAAAATACAAACGAGCAAGCCTGCTAGGAGGTTACAACCAGGTATAATTCCAAAAATGGATAATTTTATATTTATTCGAAAAACTAAAAACAAAAAAAAGTTTTCCAAGTAGGAATGCTCTCTCAGAATTTCTATTACTTCTTCAATTGTCTATATCACAAGGTCTGTAAGGTTAGAAAACAAAATGTACAGGTGAAACCTTTTTTGAATTTTAGTCTTGTCAAGAAAAACACCTGGATAAAGTGAACGAAATTTTACAAAATCTATATTGGACCACCTTATAGGTATAAACCTTGAAAATTTCATTAAATTTTATGTTATGACAGTTCAAAAACTTCTTTCTAGTAAATCAGCATTAGTCTAGCTTCCACGCCATATTTGTTGGGTCATAGGAAAATATGCCTATGGGCGTACACTTCACAAAGATAGTAGTTTTATTTATTAATTGATATTAATATTTATATTTATTAATTAGTGTTTAAACAAGTTATTATTCATGAGGAAAGTCAAGTTATTTATTTATTTTTTATTATCTATGATGGGGGTAAAATAATCGATTTCAATATTGTTAAAGATTCATGGAACTAATAAAAAGAATTATGGGAAGCAATGCTAAAGCTGTTTTTCTCAAATTTTCCTCATGACGTATGCAGTTCTCAGTACGATCAGCCAGTCAGTAATTAATGACTCGTTTTATTGGTAACAAGCCAACATCGCGCTAGTTGCATATTATCTAGTTGGCAAAGAGCATAATAGGTACTAATAGTTCTAAGGATTTCTAAGATGTATCTCTTTGTAACATGTATAGGTAATAAATCTCTTTGGTTACTGTGACAAAAAACCTTAATAGCCATACTAATTACAAAACGGAAAATTCATATTTTTTCAGAAATATAATTACTAATTATTATTGTAATCTAGAAGATCTGAGAAAACTATAAAAAGGATAGGTATATTTTATTTATTTATTCAGTAATGTTAGATCTTTCACACGGTCAATGATTATAGTGAGGTAAGAACACATTCACACCATATATACAAAAAAATAAAATAAACAAAAGCAAAATAACAACTAAATAATAATCAAAAAGGATATACAATAAAAAAATGAATAATTTAAATATATGTAAATTAAAAATATGTTAAACACAATCATACATATATATAATATTTACAATCAGGCAGAGAACCCCAAGCCTAGTTCCTCCAACTATAGAGAGAAAAGCAGAATTCCAACAGATTCCTGCGCTACTCTCTGAATCGCGTCACTGGTACTAAAGTCAGTAGAGATTGAGCGATAGTGCTTTAGCCACATACACTTATGTGCTACAAAAGGTCGCGGAGACACTGCCGTTTTAACCTTCTTGGAGGATTATAGGGATTTGCGGAGATAGATAGGGATTGTGCAAGGGCATTTGGATGATACGTAAGGGTCTGGTGAAATTTTTAAAAAAATCCTGGGATAAGGTCTAGGAAAAATGGCATGTAGCAGTCATAGCGCAGGGTTTTGATGGTAAGATGCAACGGAGCATCTACTATTGTTTAGAGGACTTTGGACTGAAAGGATTAGATGCGTTAGAAAATTTAGCCAATATATTAACTTTCCAATCTGTTCTGATTTTGTCTTCTAGCTAAGGTAGAAACCTTTTATACCCAGACAGGAATTAAAAAATCTCTCTGTTCTTGAAATTGAATATGTTCATGTACGTTTAACGATTTAGACATCCAGGAACACAGATTCTGTGTGTGTGTTGTCACAACGTGATATAGCAGCTACTATCGTTAATCCGAATTTGATGAAATTTTCAAGGATTCTGGGGATTGGTGCCTCTACTTTACGGGTACCATTCATCCATTCTATTCCTGTTTCCTCCCATATCCTCATATCATATCCATCCTCATTTACAGATCAAGGTATACGTCGATTTTAAAAAATTTTATACTCCACTTTTGGTAGAACAGTTATTATTAAGAAAATTATTATCAGTTAAAATTTAAGTATCTACGAATATTTTGGTGAAACAAATTATTTTAGGTATTATTTAATGGAAATATTAAGTTGCGTATTAATTAATATGCTATAGAAGACAGTTTCACTCTTCAATAAAAAGAAATTATTTTTTGACATAGTTTAGCTCTAACTCTGGGAATATCAGGCAAAATACGTTTGCACATCCATAAAATAGGGGTTATAATCAGGGGTATCCAAAAGGGGGTTACACGGTGCAAGTATGCCATCAACATTTTTGAGGGGGGACATTTTTATAGAGTTTTGACTTTTTTAGATGGGGCAAATTTCGATGAGTTTATGAATTTTCGAATCAGTGTACAAAGAGAAAATATGGAACAGACTGTAGCAAGTTTATATGATGATTTTTAGATAGATTTTTAGGTCCTTCTTTCGCTTGTACTACTTTTAAGAAGAGGAGGGCAATAAAATATCTTGGGAGAATGATTAGGTTCATGCATCATCGACCTTGGTGGAGGGAGGAGGGGCATCTCTGGATGTAATTTGATAAAATTGATACAGTAACATTTTTTTTTCAGCACAGGGAGAGATAAAACGCTTCACCTCCGATTTTATGACAATCTGCTGTAAATCACAGAAGTAATGAAAAAGTAACATTATTTTTAATTTAAACTTCCAAATAACATAACGCCGCACAGTGGGGTGAGTAAGATAAAATTCCCGACATCGCCTAAACCTATTTTATTTATTTATTTTTTTAAGAACTCCAAAAACTAGATAAACTGTTGTATTGAAACCATTTTGAGAACCAGAGAATATTTTCAGATGGCAGAATATACATTTTTCACTGTTTTTATTGAATAGTTCAATTGAAAAAATAAAAATAAAAAATAGATTCAGCCGATGTCGCGAGTTTTTCCTTACTCATCCCACTGTGCGCCGGTTTATTTACTTTTAATAACCTTTATAGAGACATCAAAAATAAATAACATAAAATTTGTATTTTGTATTAAAAGTATATAGTTGACTAAAAAGGCATCTCAGAATTTCGCTCATCAACTGTCGGCGGTCTTGAAGGACATGTTTGACATTTCCTACAGACCAGCAGGTGTTGCAAGTTGGAGCCTGAAGACGTAACAAGTATCCATTAAAAATAAAATTTAAAAAATCTTGCATTTAATGGAGAGCTTCTAGGAATGGAACATGAAGTCCTCGGGTATGCAGATGATATAATAGTTCTTAGAAGTAAGCAATAAAACAATGGAGTAGTTTATTGGATTGGAAAATCCAGGGTACCTAAAGCTGGAAAATGATGCCGAAACTGGCGATATTTTTAAATTTTAATATAAAAAAATGACAAATACATTTTGAAATTGGAGTTCTTTACTGACTTAACAGAACCGAAATTGTTGAACCAAGTACCCACGAGATTGAAAACGGGACAAATACATACGAGTATTAAAGAATGTAAAAAACTGGAGATTTTATCCTATATACCATATCACCTCCCTTACATCTTAACCAAATACGGAATCCAAGTTTCTTCATAGACCGTAATTGTAAAGATATAAAAATGCAGTAAATTTTTAAACAATGGTTTATTATTTCCTGACCGATTACGGAGAAATTAAAATATAAAAATTGTTGGTTTTATTTATTTTTTTCATTTTATTATAAAAACATTAATAGTTGAATTATTTTTCAAATGACAATCGCGAGTGCATCGTCGAGTTATCAAAAACCAAAACAAAGGGGAACGGATTTGCACTAAAATATGGGCAAACATTTCAAAATTTCAATTCTCTGCACTGGAGTTGCCCAAATAGGAGACCGAGACGAGTCTTGGTCTTGCAAACTCATTCTTGGTCTAGGTCTTGGTCTTGCGCAAGAATCTCGCAGTTACCTATTAGCTTATTATTAGAGAGATATTACTGTAATTTTTTAGATAGGAGAAATATAACTATGTCTGACTGAAAAATTAGAAGAGTTTACACCAATTCTTTACATATAGTAACTAAAATTGTAAGTATTAGTAACTATTTTGCATCAATTTTTATTTTAAAAATTCGATTTTTTTTATCAGCCTTGGTCTTGGTCTTGCAACATATAGACGGTGTTGGTCTTAGTCTAGCAAAGTCCATTTTGGGCAACACTAGCTGTCCGATTTGTATATATTGTTTTTTTTACTTCTCAGATAATTATGGTATCTTTAATAAGAACATCTAATAAAAATTAATATTTATGAGCGTGATTTTCAATAATTCGCAAATAAAATATGTTATCATTGATGCCAATTTATTTGGTAAGATATCACAAGGAAGAATAAAAAAACAAGATGAATATGTGGAATGAGTACAAATAAGTCATTATTTCATAAACAAGATATACACAAAACATCAATCTCAGATACAATGTTTTAAGTCAAATAATCTAGCATGTGTTCATCATCATTAAACTAAATTATATCCTTATCCAATTCACTGACAGCGTTTAAGATATCATGTATCTTTTAAGACGGTACGTCTTGTTGGGCACGTGGTTAAGAAGAAAAGGTTACATGAGTTTCTTCTTACACACGTGCCACTCATTAAAAAAACAAAACAATCTTTAACATCTATATTTAGCGGGCAGCACCCATCTTCCCCTACGGATCAGACAGAACAATCTACAATTAACTTTTACTGCTATCCCACTTTGAAACCTATCAATACAATCTGCAATCCCATTTTTGAACTCAGATACTCTTTTAAGGACAAAAATAATTTTTAAAAAAATTACAATAATTGTAACTTTATTTTAAATTAGATACTTGCTTTGTCCCTATCAAGCACCACCCATCCCCATAATCCTGCAAGAAGGTTAAAACGGCTGTGGACCCGCGACCTTTTGTAGATTATATAAATTGGAGTTCTGGCAATGGTCAGATACGCTCAAAACAGGAGTGTATGTGGCTAAAGCGATCAATCTCCACTGGTTTTAGTACCAGTGATCGAGAGATTAGCGCCGAGATCTCATGGAGTCCTGCTTTTCCCTCTTAATTAAGCCTACCTCGAGTTCCCTCGCATGATTGTAAATAGTGTATATATGTATGTATGTGTTTTTTAAAAATAATTTATTTATCTTTAAGTTATTTTATTTTATTTATTGTATATACTTTTTGATTATTATTTAGTTATTTCCCTTCTGTTTATTTATTTTTTATTTGTTTGTCCATATTGTGTGAAAGTTATCTCACCTCCCTGTAACTAATGTCCATGTGACAGATTGTTATATTATTCAATAAATACATTTTTTTTTTTTTTAATCTTGTTTTGGAAATTCCCTGTTAGAACGAAGGACGCATGTCTTAAACATTTAGCAACAATATTAGCAAATATATTGTTGACATCTATATAATGAAGAGTAAGGTTGTTTTTCAACCTTTTATGTAAAAACAAAAATTTTTTTTATATATAGACATTGTGATTTAAACAGATTGCAAGTCTTCATCCTCGGCCATACTGAAAACAATTACTATTATTTTATTAGACGTATTTTTTAGCGTACAAACGTTCAAATGTATATAATATTCTATGAATTTCCAACTTGAACAAACTTAAAGGATTAAATTCTTTCCTATTTTCTCCAAAATATTATAACAATTTTAATTAATCGAATCAGATTTTTTTCTTTTTCAAATTGATGATACTTTTCTTGTCATAATTTCGTATATCTTTGTTTTCACACGACCAAACGTACTATGAAGCTACACAAATGGTCTATAAATGCATGAGTTTAAATTTCTTCAAATTTAAAAAAATAAATATTATTTCACTTCACCTCAGCTTTAAATTATTTACTAGATCCATTCTCTCTCCAACTTACCTGCAAACAAAAAAATAGAATTAACAAAAATTAAAAAACACAGAAATTTATAATTATGATTTTTACTGATTTATGATAATCATTATCAGCACAATAATAAAATATTATTAAATCAAAATATTACAACTATATAATTGGTTATTTAAGTTTAAATTAATAAAATGATTTATACATATATGAATGGTAAACAAACATGTCACATATAGCACAGAGGAAAGAGACGGATGGCATGGAACACGGGAGTAGCGGAAGCTAGGAGCGGTCCCAGCTTGCCACTCACATCCGATGTCTGGGTCAATGTCACTGCCATCCTGATCTCTATTTATATCCTCGCTGCTCTCGTTCAATATTTAAACATATCTTCTCTGTTCAAAAAATATATAAAACGTATTTAATATATTTCAATGATGACTGCCGTATGTTTTGTGTGCTAGATAAATAACGTAAGAACTTTTTCAGAAAGAATCATTTTCTTTCCGTATGAATCATAAAATAATTGGATCACATTCGAGTTGGTCTATGAAAATATTACGCCGTTTGGCGGGACATCTATCCCTAATATGTCAAAATAACGAGGTTATACAGGCCAAACGGCCCAAATCTTTTAATAATACAATTGGAAAGCTAAATGGTTTTCGTGAGTTTTTAATATCATCAACTTATTTCAGACAATTTTCGTAGATAAAAAAGTTTAGGTTATGATAATATGAAGCCATTCAAAAACTTTTAGGTAGTTTTAATAATAATTATTTATAAAAACAGACCAAGGACTAATAACAGTACATTAACAATTGCAGAATTAATACAGCAACATTAACAGACTTAACTTACATTAGTGGTATTCATGTATTGTAAACCAGTGTTGAGTATTTAGACCTCTTAAATATGTAAAGTAGAGAAAATTATTTACGAAATGTGTGTTAAATATGGCCGCTAGCACTGTCCATTTTAACGCTTAGTCTCGTAAAGTATTGCTGACTTAGTAAACGCACGAAGAAGGTTATTGTAAGGTTATGATGTGTTTGATTCTTTGTGTACAATATTCAGAAAAATGGAATGTAAAGACAACTAGGATTTCATCTATGTATTCATCAAGTTCTTTGCCTTCTGAATCTTCATTCATGCTTTCTAATAAAGCATTTTAACCAAATAATCAACTATAATAAGCTACTCAGTCTTTTCACTTCGCTTTGCCATTTTAAAAATAAATCAAAACATACGTAGATCAATTAAGAACTCACACACTTTGTTTACATTACAGTGATAACCTTACTATAACTAATTACACTTTAGCACGTTAGCACAGACAGGTTATTTACCATTCATACAAAATTTGTGTTAACTGCTTAGCATGATAGAACATTAAGCATTTACAATAAGTGCATGAATATCCCTATTATTTTTTACTCTATATAAATACAATGGTGTATGAAAATTTCAAACATAAATTTATATATTGAAAAATATATAAATTTTACATTTATAATCAACCATTGAATTATTTGTCTGCTGAAATGTAAATTTCCATGTTGGTTTATTATTTTCCATAATCAACCATTGTGACCCACCAAAAAATTCAAAAACTTAACCCCTCTCAAAATTTGAGGTTTCACGTTCCAGGATGCGTACAATTCAAACAACATTTTTTTGTCCTCCGCCGTCCGCGCATTTTCTCCGAAACTACTGCACCAATTTTTTTTCGAATTTGGATATAAAATCAATGGTCACCCGAGAATGATCCTCCTTCATCGACATTACTATCCGCCTGAAAAACCTGCGTTGCTATAGACTAGCTCCTAAACGAATGTACCGATTTCAATGAAACTTCGCCAAACTCATTTTCCCGACGCCCTTTAAATTTATCTATATAACATACTTCAACGAAAAGAAGCTGGAAGAAAAGTTACGAGGGATCGTAAAATTAAATTTCGGATAACTCAAAAAGTTTACACTTTTTAGTCGATATTGAATATTGTTTTTTAAAAGTTTACGGAATTTTCTAAAAAAAAAAAAAAAAATCGTTGAAATCTGACAATTAGGAGCAGATATATGGTCTTCAGTTCTTCTTCATATGTTCTACTCAAAATTTTATATCGTTTGTTTGGTTTTTAAATTTTGAATTGTGTTACTTAAGTAATGTTTTTTTTTTTTTTTAGCATAATACTAATGATGAAAGAAAAGGAAGTTTAGTCCAATAATTGGAACCTTTTATTTATTTTTCTTTGTAACTAGGAAGATAATGTTACTTTATATGTATAATTGTTTGAAAATAATAAACCATTGTGAAATAATTTGCAGCCTTTTTTGTGTATTATTACCGATCAGAGCAGTTCATTTTTTTCCATTTAAATATTCTTTAGTATCTATGCTACTTAATCTATTTTTAGTATATTACCATATTCTAAATTCAATCGATATTCTAAATTTCTCGTTATATGAGTCTGATATTATGAATCGAAAATACTTCGTAAATTTATTTTTCTTGACCAACCTACTCACCTATATTATATTTGTTAAATAAATGGCATATTAATATGAGTACAAGCTACCTCAATCCGAGGACAAGTGCTAGTGTGTAATATTGTGGAGGCATTGTTGAATTATCACGTAGGGTGGTAGTTGTGTGGGGGCTAGGAGTCGGGCAGGCACATCTGTTCCCGGGACAGCTGTGTGCCCTTCCACGCTTGGGCCGTTCTATAGCCATAGTGTCTGTGTGTGTGTGTGTGTCCGTTAGTCATATTTGCTTCTATAAATTATATATTCTATTATCACTCTCCGCCTTTTCTTCTTGTCAAATCGAGATAAACAGTCAGCTGTTACATGAGAATTAGTTGGTTTTGGCAATTTTAACTTTTGTAAAACTTTAAATTATTTTACGTTCTACGACAACATGGGTATTCTATGCACTTATTGCAAATGCTTAATGTGCTATTATGCTACGAAGTCAGCCCAAATTTTGAATGAATGGTAAATAACCTGTCTACAGGGGTGCAAGTTGGGCCATCAGAATTTTTTGGGGCACATTAGGTTTTCAATTTAAAGAGATTGAATATTATTTCAAATATTCGATAGTGAAATATTATTTCACTGTATATCAATATTATTTATTAAGGTACTGAAAACAATGATAGTTACAGACGTGGCAGTAACTGTTGCAGCCCCACAGACTGCCCCACATTTCTAATCGTGTCACAAAATGATGATTGAGAGAGTAAACATTGATATTGTTGTGTTTTGATTATTTATAATTTTTTTTCTCTTCATATCTTTATCCACACTTGCCATGAGCTTGGAAATAAGTAGATGTGTTGTTATCGTTAAGAAAATTGGCATTTTAGGCATAAGGAAGGACAGTATCCAGTAGCACCTTTTTCTGGTCTTGATATTACTTCCTTAATTCAGGAAAGGAGATCTCTCATCCAGCTCCTTTTGAGTTGTCTGCCGATAAGCTCCTGAGTACGTGAATGTGTTGGTCAAACGTTGTCGAAAGTTGTGAGTCCGGGGTGGCCGAGCGGGTAACCTAATAAGTGAAGTTAGCGAGAGACTTTTTAACTCGGCTTAATTTCCCCCATCCCCGCTTGGGAAAAACTCTGTGTAACCAGAAAGGCAAGAAAAGGGAGAACAAATAAATTTATAAGTTGGCAAGTATAGTTTTGTTGTTTACGTACTAGGAAGCTGTAATATTCTTAAAATTTTGGATTTAAATGATTGTAGTTTTTTTAAGTACGTATTTTTTGCAGAACCATAAATTTGTGAGCCTTATGTTCATATGGGTAGGTATAGTTGTGTATTATTATATTATTATTATACGAATAGGTATTATTATAATTTTTCCTACTGTACATAGTCTTAAGTGTTTTATCATAGTTTTAAGTGTTTTGTTTATAGATTTTTTTTTTTGTATATACCTTGTTTAACAAATATTTTCTTTACTTTCTCTTTTTTTATTATTGTTTTATTTTAGCCAGATGTAGTATTTTAATTATGTTCTATTTTGTTATTCTAAAGGGACTTTGTCCCAGAATAAAGTTATTTTCTATTCCAAAAAAATAGGTATGTATTTAGTTTTTGTCTAATTTTCAGATTGATTTGAAAGAAAAGTGAATACAGTATTTTCAGACGCTTTGTAAAATTAAAATTTATCACACCCAACGTATTTACTGAAATATGAGAAATAAAAACCATAAGTTACCTTTGGTGAAAGAATTATGAGATCAGCTGTTATATTAGTCGCGTGGTGTTCAGTCAACTGTTTTATGTACATATAAACTGCCGGCGTAAAGAGGTCACTGCTGAGTCTCAATGTCTTGACAGTACTGCCACAACAGAAATTATCGTGTAAACGAGGCTTTAGATCAAAGTCACAAAATTTATCGAAAGCATTACTTTTATCTTTGATTAATAATTTTCTTGAATGAGCTATCGAGGAGCAGATTTTAAGATAAATTATCTAAGGTTCTAGAAGTACAACCAAGCAGATTCTACTATTTTAACCAGAGAGGATTATGGCGGAACAGATTAATTCCGTGGGTTCACCACGAAATAAATTTCAACCTGCCCAGGCAGGACTCGATATGGCAATACTCGAAGAAGTTTGCGTATAAAAGATTACGCTATAACACGCACGTCCATCACGATTTCAAAAGAAGAAATAACACCCATTGACGAAATTCGGTTCTAAAGACTGTCAGAGCAAAGCAGGTCGCACCGCGTGAAGAAGCGGCATTGGATGGACACAACTGCCTCATCGATCCGATAGGCAAGTATAGGACTGAATTATCGGCTACAGCTGTCCACCACGGCTGTCATGATATTATAGCTATTGTTCTTTATACCATTCTACGTATATAATAATATTTTTTTTTTTTATAAATACATTTATTGAAATTTACAACTATATATTACATATAATACAGTATATGTATATAAATTAAATAAAAATACAACTAATAAATGTGAATTAGTATGATAGCGTGCAGAGAGTTTGTCAAGAATCGAAAAACATGCAAGGTTAGACACTAGTGGGTTTGAATGGGGCTGAAGTTCAGTATGAAAGGATAGTTATCAATTCTAAATCGGTAACCTATATAACATTAACGTCATTATAGATAATTTTATTTATGACAAAGTAAGAAGTATTTTGGATGTTACTAAGGATTTCAGTTTTTAAAATAAATAAAAATCTGTCACTTTTGAAAACTTTTTGAGTCCAGTTTTGTCAAGAAACCAAATAATAAATCGGTTACTTTTTTGGATGAAATTGAATATAATATAATATAAAAAGAAATATAATTCTAAAAAGAATTAAACCTGTAAATATTTCATAATTATTACCAACTTATAATAATAGCAGGGCTCAATTCAAAAACAAATTTTCAACCCCTTGTTCAAAATTGAGGAATTCTAGAGATGAGGAGAAGTTTACGAACAGCTTAAATATCCCGAAAGTTTGACTGAAATTTATCCTCATTATTTTCATGTTCAACAACTTCACAAACCAAATTATATCCCTTTTGTGGCCGAATTGCCTAAATATAGGGGAAACACTCGCAAATTTATCGTTGATAATCCTTTAATACGAAAATGCGAAAGAAATCCAAAAACCGAGAATTGTGTATTGAACTATTGGAGGAATTAAATGGAATGGAACCATGTCTTTACACAATGCAATTTATATTTTTTTTTTCCACTTAACTTGAGAGTTCTTTTAAGGAGGTAAAAATTTTTCCTTGAAACAACATAGAAATTTTATCATATGACATTTAAAAAGTAGCAACTATGGCCATTTTATTGTTCGAAGTTTAAGATTCCAAAAGGGAAATTAGAAATATGATTTAAGAGACAGCAACAGCAAGACAGTCACAAATAATACATTTTCAAAACCTATTTTTAAAGCATTCAAATTTAAATTTTAAATTAAAATATAAACAATATTTAAAAATAATTTTTAAAAATAAACTTAAAAGCAAATTCGTACCCCTCAATATAATTTCTGAGATATTCATCTAACGGTGTTGCATATCTTGACAGAGCGTTATAGCTTCATAAGAAGCATATCGGAATTGAATTGGATTGGGAAATGATATTGGTTGAATCTTGCAAAATTACATGAAAATGGTAAACATTTTTTTTTATTTATAGGAAAAACTCAATTACATCCGAAAATTTAATTCTTTTTAGTTTTTGTAAATTGCTATGCAACTTTTTAATATTTTGTAAATTTTGAATATTTTCTTCTTTTGCATTCATTATAAATTTCTACAAGTTGTAAATTACAAAATATAATTACAACCTGCGCAGAATTTTATATGATACAACCTTATGTTTTATCAAATATTTTTTTGCACCAACATACAGTGGCCTACAGTCAAAATAATACACCCACATGTATATTGATAGAAATTATAAAATAAATAAATAGTTTACATTATATCATAAACAATAATTTTTTGTAATCAATAAACATCCAAGTAATGTGTTATTTTCTTGATATGGGGGTATGGCAGCTTCTGGTGTAGAAATTCTTCACTTTATAGTTAAAATAATCACGTGATGTAGTGAATAAACAGGTTCCATAGACATTTTGAAAAGAAATTGTGGTAAATTTGGGATAAAAAACAACCTTTGTTTTTACCAGGATAATGATCTCGAACACTGTCATGTTAGTTTAAATATGGCTACTTTAGTATAAAAATTATAAAAACTCCACCATAGACACCAGATCGTAATTTGATAGAACAGCTATGGAGAAAATTGGAGGTTGAAATTAGAAAACATAAAATTTCCATCAAAGAAGACTTAAAAAAATATCTCCTCGAAGAATGGAATAGGTTAAGCCCAGAATCACCAAACAATTAATCGATTCCATCACAAACATACTGAAAGGAATGGGAGAAAACAATAGCTTGCCAAAAAGAGATTGGACTAAATTAATATTATTTAAAAGTTAATATGAAGAGAGAGTGTGTGGTAAAATTATACAGTTTTATCATTATTTATTTTTTAATATAATTTAAATTACACAGTTCAATTTAAATTTTATCGAGATCTCACTACTTAAAATTACAGATTACTTTTTTTTAATTTATTTTTTTTATCTTCAATTCATCATCCGCACCTGTCATTATAGAGTTTAGCAATTTAGCAACAATTAGCAGATTTGTTGTTAGGTAGAAAATGGCATGATAGGCATGACGAAGAATGGAACCCAGCAGCACCTCTTCCCTGGTCTGTTTACATCCTAAAATCAGGAAAGGAGATCTCTCATCCAGCTCCTTTTCAGTCGCCTCCTGATGAGCATTTCAGCCATGTCCATGTGGTTGATAAGTCTATCGTGATGTCCGTGCAGTTTAAGATGAAATCGGGAGTAGAGAGTACCTATGTGCTGGTCAATGGTTGGTTGTCTTAGGTCGGTATGTAAAGTCTTGTTGACGTACCAGGGAGCGCAAGTTATTAGTCTTAAAATTTTAGATTGAAAGGATTATAGTTTTTGTAAGTGAGTTTTTTTTAGCTGGAACGTAAATCTGTGAGGCGTATGTTCAAATGGGTTTGAGCAGGTAAGTGTATGTATTTAGTTTTTTTTTTATTTTAAATGAGATTATAAATATATCTGTTGAAGAGTTTCTGGTTTTGTTTATTTACTGTAACCATTTAAGTATTTTTTTCTATGGGATGTATCAATTTCATTGTGAGCCACTGTATATGATAGCTTATTTTAAGATTTTTTTTTTTCAGTTATATTTGTTGTTTTATATTTAATTGAATAGTCGATGAAAAATTGTTCATGCATGCATGGAATATATTAAGAGAAAGTTTTCAATAATACTGAAATGAAAATTAAACAGTTTTAATCTCTATGATCCCTGTCCTATAATCAAGTTTTTGTTTGAGTTTGTGTTTTCCCTTTTGTTTACCCCGATATTGAACTATGATAAAACATTCCCCAACTCCGTGCGTTACCCCCCTCTCCTCTAAACTTTTAAAGAAGACATAATCGTTAAAAGTTACTGCTTTAATTAACAATTAGTTTACTTAATTAAAAGTTTACGAGCCATGATCCGCCGTCTGTCCGTTATAGCCTTATAAGAGAAAAATAATTTTATAGAACAAGGTCTCGTATTTCTCATACTACTTGGTTTTAACGTTTATAACTAGTTTGTTTAGTAAAATCTAACACTATTTTTTTTTTTAAATTATTGTATTAATAATGGAACCTATCATAAGCTGACAATTTATACAACCATAACATTGTTGTATTTTGTATGGCAAAAGTGCTAATTCTAAAGTCCTCATTGTCTGCGATTCGTTAACTCCGGAGATACAATTTTGCTATCCGCGGTGTTACATCATTTCATTCCATTTTTACAGTGATCAGAACATTCTACGTTCTGCGTGCACGAAGTTGCAATATCGGCCTGTTCAAACGATATTTTGCGTTTTTACCCTGTTTTAAAGTTTTGAACGCCCCAAAGGCCCCTCCGAATAAAGTTGAAGTAATTTTGTATGTAAATTGACTACGTGTTGGATAAGAAGCTATTGGGGGCTCAGCTTTTTTCTTAAACACAACCGTTTTAAAAATTTTAAGATTTTTTAAGGTTTTGCGAACGTCAATAGCTACTCCAAATATAGTTGAAGGGTTTGAAAATCTGAATGTGAATCGGGTTTGAATAAAGAATTATCTTTTAGTGAAATCGACTTCATTTCGAAAATTAAATTAAATTAAATTAAACAAATTATAAAATGGGAAACATGAGAATGAAATTTAGTAGATGAATTGATTTTGAAATTCTATTCAGGTTCGCCAGGAAAATACGAATAAAAGATTAAATAATTTTCCATATGTTTTCTAAACAAAAATGAGGAAAATACAACTTCAGGGTTGTTGTTTTTTTTAATGCAATTAGGAATTTATTTATTTTTAAATACTAAACCAAATCATAGTCAGTATATATAATAGCTATAAAGAAGAAAAGAGCGCCGAATTGCAAACTTTTATACGTGAATTTGGTAAAGTCTCGTTTACTGGAAGAGTAGAAACGCTACAAATCGCTACATGCGTTAGCTCTTTTTAAAACATTATATACATTTAGTTATACTAGAAGCGAACATAATTCGTCGCGTTATTATTTAATATTACTCCTTGAAATATATAATTTAAAAAAAATAAATAAATAAATAAAAATGATATTTAAAATCTGTATAATTTATATTTTAATACTAAACTAAATACATAGAAGAGCTCATGTGGACATGTATCTCACAGATTAATAGTTCATAAAAAAAAACTTAAATATTTTTAATACAAATTATTAAGGTACTAAAATCCTCATTGGTACTAAAATAACACAACTCTACATATCCACTTGACATAAAGCTATCGGCCAACACATATAGTCGGCACCGTGTTAAAGTAACGAAGCGTAATAGTCCGTGACAATCAAATTATTAACATCCGTCTAAAACTTCGTAAATAGGTTTATCTCATCGTAATCTACAAATATTTTATTTGCGAAAATTCTCGGAATTGGAGCTTTTTCAATCTGGAGATCGCCAAACTTTGTCTATTTAATTAGGTACGAAAAACTCGTAAATACCTATTTGCTTTCCGCTTGAATCGTAAAATAATATAATCATAATAATAATATCGAAAAAATATTGGTCCGTTTGGCCCATATATTGACCTCGTTATTTTGGAGGTGGAACTCACACTTAACCCGCTCAATATTTTGTAGGCCATATTTTTTTTTTTTTTTTTTTTTTTTTTATCAATTTTGTGATTATATTATCTAACGATTCAAGTGGAAAGCAAATGGGTATTTATGAATTTTAGTATCCAATTAAGTAGACAAAGTTTGCCGATCTCCCGAATGACAACAACTCATTTCCGAGAATTTTCGCAATTAAAATATTTGTAGATTACGATGAGATGAAACTATTTACGAAGTTTCAGGCGGATGTTAATGATTTGATAAAAAGGGGTCTGTACCACAGACTACAACGTTGGGCAAATTAGCATTTGTTACTTTAACATGGTGACGACGATATGTCTTTAGTCCAGTTTTTATAATGAACTTCACCAACATAACAAGTTACCTTAGAAGGTGACCAAAAGAAGCTGGACGAGAGACCTAATTTCATTAATCAAAACCAGGAAGAAAAGCAACGCTGGCTGGGTACCACCCTACCAATGCCTACCAAATTTCATAATCATAATTGCTAAATTTGCTTATTAGCAGTATTTTGTGACAGGTGCGGATGGAGAAATGAAGAAGTATAATAGTAAAATAATAGAAAATATGGGTAATATAAAAATAAACACGTAAAGGTAGCAGTTTAAAAGTGATGGTGGAAAAGGGGGATGAACATACGTTCTGGTAAAGTAATGAATCAAATGACTATACGACACAGATCGAGGCGTGTGGCAACACTGCCGCTGATGCAGGCCTGCCAATAGAATAGGCGATCCATCAACGCTAACCTTTCGACCGCGACATCTTCAAGGCACTAAGCAGCTAACAAATGGTGCATGACGATAAGCACTTTTCAATAGTGAATTATGGCCAGCTTTTGAATTTCCAATACCGAGGAAAGTATGGCAAAAAATGTTCCTCTTCGAGAAATTTCAATATGAAAAGGGTTAGTTCACCAGTGTACCTAGATAACACGTCATTGATGTAACTTAAACATATAACATAGTAGAAATGTTTGATGAGAAAATTTTCGAATCAATGTTGAAACGTTTTGTTAAGAAATCTCTCTGAATAAAAAAAAAAAAGTAAGGTAATAATAAAAATAGTTCAGTGTAAAAATACTCCATAATATAAAGAATTTATCTTGTGGATACAGTGTAAGAACAACGCGACTGTAATGAAACCAGTGATATTGTTTGGGGTGAAAAGAATAAGAAGATTCACCAATATTGGTGGGGAGATGTTTTTTTTTAATTTTATTTTTTTATTTCATAATGACATTTACAACTGTATTAAATAAATACATGTAGTAAATTTGGACGTAATGGATATAATGACATGAAAACATATGCTGAGTAACTCCCCAATGGTAGCACTCTAATGATATGACTACATTAGGAGATCTTACGGGGCCATCTTCTTTTCAGACGCCTCGTATGGATATCAGGAATTGAAAAGGAAGCAAGGTTGGAAACGAAAGGGTTGGGATGATTCTGAAGTTTATTATGGAAGGATAAGTATCTGGATTGGACCAGATCTGAAAAATAAGGAACATTAAGGTCTTTATGGATGATTTTATTAGTGACAAAGTAAGGAGCATTGAGGATTTTACGAAGGATTTTGGATTGTAAGGATTGGATGCGAGAGGAATTCGATGGTTTAGTGGAGCCCCATAGCTCAACTCCGTAAGTCCAAATAGGTCAAGTATATGAGTCTTTTGTAATTAATGGGAAGTTTAGAGCGTTTGTCTGTGTAAGTGCTGAATTAATCGTAAACGTCGAGCGGTTTCTTGTCGTTTCAGTCTAGTATGAGGATTCCAAGTTAGTGGTTTGTCCAGGTGGAGTCCTAGGTATCGGATTTGCTAAACAGGGATAAGTGGAGTATTGTTAAAGGAAACTGTAGGACAGGAAGTCGTTGGTTTACGGGGAAATGGTTGAAAACGAAAAGCAAAATCTTGAGAAACATATATGGGCGGCGAAAAAATAGAGAAGAAGAACAGAAGGAGGGATAATCGCGAAACACACAAAAGGGTAGAGGGTATAGTGATATCGATGAAAAAAAAGATTGAAATTTTATAGAAATATAGTTATACTGGATTAAAATAGACTGAATAAGAAAACAAATTACTAAATGATAGGTATCAAGAACAGATTAAGAGCGAAGTAGCAAAAATGAGGATAGCAAGTGAAGATTGTTTGGAGGACAGCGTCGAAGATTGTGGATAGAGTCGAATTTAGGAAACGAGTAAACCAAATCATTGTTCTTGCAGTGGTAAGGTGTTGGGGAAAAAGTAATGGTTGGAGGAGAGGAAGTCACAGCAATCTGAGAGGATGAGGGAAGTGTGGAGAAAGAGAAAGGAAAATACCAAGAAGACTAAGTGATTTGTGATGGCCAAGATTTGACCAATATCATGGCAAAAAAAAACTTTCAATAATGTTTCTTAATAAATTTATTTTCGGGAGTGGCCTCGAGACCTTTTGTAAAGACGTCATTGGAGTTCTGGTAATGGTCAGCCTCTTCACTCAAGTCATGAGCCTCTGTGGCTTAAGTGCCCTCTTTCAGTCTCCACTGGACTGGACTATAATGCCGGTGACGCGGCTGAATGAGAAGCGCTGGGATCTCTAGAGTCACGCTTTGTCTTTTACAAGTGGGGGAAAGGGCTGATTGTTAATATTATAATAAAGTATGAATGTTTTTCTTTTTAATCTATTTTTTTATATATTTATTTCTTTTTCTTGTAATTTATTTAATTTACTACGAATTTCGGTATTTTATTTAATTTTGACTTCGTTTCTTTGGTTTTGTAGTTTTTGCCTTTGTTATATTGATATATATAATTTTTTATATATATATTTTTTTTTTGTTGTATTGTATATATAATATGAATGCCTCACTCAGCTTTAGTACACAGTGCCCTTAAGTGTGGCAAAATATATTATTTCTCAATAAATCTTAAAAAATAAATAAATTTGTTTTGGAGCTTATCAAATATAAATATCAAGTATAATACTTTAATACAATTTTTTTTAGTATTTTAATTTGATTTTTCTTTTACACTGTATATTTAAGTAATATCACTACTAATAAACACATGCCACATAAGAATGTTGCTTTAACATCGATTTTGTTTTACATCGAATCCTTCTTTCAATATTTTCAACCCTAGAAAGGACAAGATACCTCAACAAATCAGTCCTTTTGAACTCCCCCTTTCCCTATCCTGCCTACGTGCCTGAAAATAAATTTAGGTTTCTTCATATTCAGATGGCGTCTTGGTCCGGTAAAAAAAAGGAAATAACCGCAATTCGGGCTACACATTCAGTGAATATATCAATTAGAATTTACCTTCGTGAGAATTTACTAACCTTTGGAACAATAAAAGCAATATTTTTTTATTTATAGCCATTATATTATACAATATATATTACAAAAAAGTACAAAGAGTTGAGAAAACAAGAGATCCGATATAGTCCGTGGTACAGACCCCTTTTTATCGAATTATTAACATCCGTCTGAAACTTTATAAATAGTTTCATCTCATCGTAACCTACAACTATTTTATTTACGAAAACTCATGGCATTGGGGCGTTTTCAATCTGGAGGGGGGCAAACTTTGTCTATTTAATTAGGTACTAAAAACTCGTAAATACACATTTGCTTTCTACTTGGATAGTAAGATAATTTGGTCACAAAGTCGAGAAAAACGGTGGCTTTCAAAAATATTGAGCCGTTTGGCGTGGCCTACACCCCAAATTTTCAAAATAATGAGTTATATAGGACAAACGGCCCAATATTTTTGTAGGCTACCTTTTTTATCGATTTTGTGATCAATTTATCTTACTATCCAAGTAGAAAACAAATGGGTATTTACGAGTTTTTAGTACCTAATTAAATAGACAAACTCTACCATCCTCCAGATTGAAAACACCTTAATTCCAAGAGCTTTCGTAAATAAAATGGTTGTAGGTCACGATGAGATGAAACTATTTATGAAGTTTCAGGCGGATGTTAATAATTTCATAAAAAGGGGTCTATACCACGGACTAATAGCAATGCATCACCAAAATAGAATACCTACTATTTTTTTGGAAGCTATAAACCTGATTTCTTCTTGAATCTCAACAACAACAATAGTTTTAAACGCGAAATGAGTTTTTTTTTTTAGCTAGAACTGTTTTTATTTTATTGAGTAACATTATATTATTGGGTAATAAATAAATAAATGTAAAAAAAATTGTTCAAATATATTTAGATAAATTTTATAAATGGGAAAATCCAAACAACAAAGTCATGAGTCTGTAATAATTAACTTGCCAATGTCATGCCAATTCAGGCATCGTCAGGGTAGAGAGTAGAAAAATTAAGATCATATATATCCAGAAAGAAAATTCAAAAAGGAAAGGAGAAAAAAAATTAAAGAAGTGGACATCCCACGAAGCCAAATAAATACTGTAAGAAAAATAAGGTTCTATTAACAACAGCTAAGGTAGGTTATATTAAACAGCTGATTAGACGTAATACAAGGGGGAAAATATGTATTACTAAAATATAATAGTAAAAACCTGTTAAATTAAAATTAAAATAAAAAAAAAATCAAATGAAAAAGTTCGGAGTAATATATAACATCCATTCCCAACAAAACTCACTGGATACGCGCACACACCACAAGAAACATTAATAAAATAAGTATAAAGATAGAAAAGAGAAATAAGGTGGTTATTTTATAAATAGGAAAATCCAAAAAAACAAAGTAATGAGTAACTTAACAACGTTTTGACAATTCAGGCATCATCAGGGCAGAAAAACCAAGATCAGATATATTAAAAAAGAAAACACAAAAATGAAAGAAATAAAAAGAAACGTTGTCAAGTTACTTACTCACTTGTATCTTGGAGAATCATGGCTTTGTTATATGGATTTTTCCATTTATAAAATATTACCTTATGTCTCTCATGTAGCTTTATACTGATTTTAGATATATTGTTAAAAGATATATAGAAAAAAAAGTCTAATCGATACCTATATTTCCTGTTCCTATGGCAAATTGAGTAACAAATGAGCAAATAAAAACAAAAAGTATGTGCATTTTTTAATCACATATTATTTTAACACTGAATTGTTCTGTATACTTATTAAACGTAAAAATATATAATAAACATATAAAATGATAAAGATTACACGCTATTATTGCTTGGAAATATAAGTGAGAGAATCAGTGGCAACAGTGGTGATGGTTTCAGAATCCCATCTATACGTGATAAGCTGATCGAGGCAGTGCGATCGGAGTTGTCAACAAGTAAAACCGACACCGCTATGCCTGTATTAGTCAATACCGAACCTCTCTCTTCAATCCCTTAATTAATAGCTTTATATATGAAGGGATAAGCACTTATATTACATGAAATTCATTTCTTAAATTACATTTAAAATAGATGATTTAAAAACAAAAAAAGTCGGCTCCACAATAAACTCAATGAATGACAAGCGGTCAGGAATGGACCAGCGTACATATAACAAGCAACAGAGCTTTCTACTCCCTTTCAAAGGTATTTAAATCCCGAAAAATCATAAGAAATTTCTAATTAACGGTTTACAGTGCTATGATAAAGCCAGTTAGACCTGGTTGAGGTTCTGTGACCTGGACACTAACACCCTAGAAAAAAGTATTGAAAGATTTGGGAGAAAACCGGAGCGATGTGTGATCAGAATACTAACACATGGAGAAGAAAGATCAATAAACAACTGTTTACAGAAACGGATCAATCAATACCCCATGATATGAAGGCACAGAGGTTAAGAGGGGCGGGGTATGGAGCAATCCATCTGGAAGCCTCTATGTAACAATGAATGCCTCAATAAAAGGCAAAAGACTATATGGAAGGCCAAAAAGCAGATGGATAGATTGAATCAACAATGATGCAATAGAGCTGCTTACAGATAACTGGGAAGAAATAGCCCAACATAGGCATTGATTTAGCAGGCTTGTTAAGGCGTTTAATTTTAATATTTAATTTTTTTTAAATATATATTGTTTTCTGCAGAACGGTTATATGAAGAATCGTTTTAGGAACTAGTAATAAACAAATATTTTTTTTTTTTAGGAATAAATTTAGCAAGAAGTAATATGCAATCATGGGCGGAAAGGTGACCATAATAAACAGTATGATTTTTCTTAGCGGACACTTCTCTATAGCGGACAGTTTTTATATGCCCCATGAGATTTTAAATAAGTTTATAATATTAAGGTCTTCCGGATACCGGACGCTCTCTATAACAAACACGGGCGGGTTTGATCCAAGTAGTTTGATTGATAAGTTTCACCTTAACGGAGCACGGAACCAGTGAAGTTTATATTGTAAGAACACCGATTCTACTCATAATAGCATACAGTCGTGTTGATGGACATTGCATCACATATTTATTTTGATTCTTATGTTGATAACGTTGATTCCATTGAATGTTTCTGTTTATTTTTACTTATTAAGGTTACAAGAAAACTTTAACATTGTTTCTCAGTTCAGTTTTAACTAATACCAAGATAAAAGCTCTAATTATGACCAGTTTTAAACAACTCCTCGTTCTCGTCAGAAAATATTAAAATTGTGAGATTGAATGAAGTAAAGGAATTTTCAAGAGAAATAGCGAATAAGAAACAGTACTACCGATCACGGTAGCCAACATTTTGAAAAAAAAAAAATCTTTTTCAAGGCACCATTGAGCGAAAGAACGAGACTGGGAGAAAAAAAAACAAAAAAACAAACGTACAATTTAACCACTTAATGGTGCGATTATTAGAATGTAGCTTCAAAACTGGCAAATAAATATCCAGAGATCTAGCAGATAGCAATCTAGGTGAAGGAATTTATATGACATGATGACTGTAATTCAATTATAAATATACTGAGGATTTGGATTGGTTGCAGGGATTATAGATTTGATCTTTCCTTGTTAATTCTCATACAGAACTGATTGGCAATACATCTATAAGGCTCCATTAGTTAAGTGATAAAATTAGCAATCGCGAATTAACAGTTTTATACAAAATCCGACTTATCATAGAGATCAAGTAACATTCTCATATTCTCTATATGAGAGAGACGAAATAATTGTAAGGCTTTAACTGGGTGATAGATTTTATATAAAGCAATACGTGAAAAACTGGCCCCAAGAAAGACACTGAAAAAGTAGAACAGATTTTTGTCTTTTGCTAATTCATAAAACAAACACCACTGAATAATTATGAGTTATTTTTTCTTTTAATATGTTCGTTTATAGAATTCCTGAGTTTTTCAAAATTGCTTGGTTATACACCAGTAGTGAACTTATTTGTTCATATATATTTGTAAACAAAGTATGTAAGGTTTTAAGTTTTTTTACGCTTTTACGGGACCATTCAAAATATTTGTGGCTACTAATGGCAACATTTCTAATATTGGGGAGGGAAGATGCTTCTCCAATGTATCGGGACCAAAACCTATGCATAAAATGAACATGGGTACTAAATTTGTGGGTCATTCAAAATGTCTTTTCGAACATAGTAATCGGTAAAGATCCAATGTTGATATTTTCTATACAGGTAAATACAACTGTTTTGAACAGTAGTAATCACTAATCGATTAATTCCTTTTTTTATTTTTAAAGCCATTGTTAAAAATGAAGTGATTCGGTAACAATAATAGAATTTGGTGATCATAGCTTCGTTTACGGTTGGAGAAAAGAGAGAGGTAAGATTATAAGATCTGGACATTTTTTTCGGCTCGGGCGCCAAAATACCTAGAGTTGGCCCTGAAGAATTTTCAGGATTAAATTAGAACTAGATTAGGTCCTATTCTCGAATTCAGCTTAATTCTTAACACAATACATGTCTACATCCCCACTGTGCATTAACTAAATTATTTATTCGTTCAGGTAATTATAGTTAGTCAGATATTTAAATTTTTAAATGTTGATTGAACCAAGGACTTTACTAACTAACCACAGTTCTTATCATAAGAAGTCTAATTGACTAGTAGAGACAAATTTAACGTAAAAATTTGAGAATGACTCGGTAATTACAATATTAAGAATCATCTTTTTCGAAGTCTAACAACCACCAACTCTACCTCCCTCACCCTTTGATAACAATGTTCTCAAGTTGACCATTGATAAACAGCTCATTCTTCATAAACGATATTGTCTCAGCTCTCATGAATGAAGTCGAGGAAAGTTGAGTTAATTCATTGATAGAGAGAGACAGTAGCCAGGGCATCCATCAATGAAACAAAGCGACCGGTATCATCAGAGGGCTTATTGTTGCGGTATAGCCTGTGTTGGGTATTCCCTCTGTTGAGGGCCCTCTGTAGTTGAACATGTTGTTTAGGCAACTTTGTACCTTCAGGTTTGTATAGCAGCTTCGTGTTTTCAAAGGACAGGGAATAATGAACCCAACGAACGACAAACATGGGTGTAATGGCTGTGAGCATCGATTATGGAACCTATCATTAGGGCTCCCACGTTTTTAAAGTTCTGAAATAGGACAGTACCAAATCGGCAGAAAGTGATAGATAAAGGAAAATTTATCATTTAAACAATTAATAACATATTTTATCATCAAAACGTTATACTTTTCACAATAAAATTAATATACTAGGTATAATTTCTAATCACTTGAGTAACACTACAATATTACTTGTAAATTATATAAAATTCTTTGTTTTTTTTGTTAAGTAACCTCTAACACAATAATAAATTTTAATTAGTTATGTTTCATTATAGACGTTTCGGGTTCTTATCCCACCTTCATTAATAACTTCTCCATACCATCTATAAACCAATATTTTATTTTCCACTCTGATAAGAATGATAACATTAGGAAGATTTAAATTTAAAATTATATAAAGTTAAAAACCACAGGAATCAGAAGAAAAAATATTAAAATGATCTAAAACAAGCAAATACTTTAATAAGAACTATCCAAGATAATTATTATACTGATTGGATTCCGTCTAGATGACTGAAGAAGAAAATTGATCTAACACTAATGCTAAAAAATAATAATGCTAAATAAAAATGTTAACTTATAATTGGAAAAAATTAAAAAAAAAAAGCTTAAGTCTCCGAAATGCAGGTAAAATAAAAAAAAAAGCTTAAAGTTTCGCGTTCAGGACAAAAAATAAAAGCAAATCTGAGATCACATCACTCAATGACGTCCAATCGCATACTGGAAGGAAGAATCAGCTAAGGAAGGTTATAATCATACAGCTGATTAGGAAATAAAAAACATGTGATATCTAGTGTTGCTAAAACTGTTGCAAAACAAAGACCAAGACTGGTAAAAAAAAATCGATTTTTTAGATAAAAATTAAGGCAAAATAGTTACTAATCCTTGACAATTTTAGTTACTATATGTAAAGAATTGGTATAACCAATATACTTTTGCATTTAACTTCTCTTATTTTTCATTCGGGCTTAGTTAGGTTTCATCAATCTAAAAAATTGCAGTAATATCTCTATAGTAATAAGCTAATAGGTAACTACAAGACTCTTGTTGTCGCAAGAGTAAGACTCGTGTTGGTCTCGCATTTGGGTAACATTATTAATATCCAACTAAAATTCATATATGTCACAAAAATTATAAAATTACGAACAAAAGATAAAATTATAATAACGAGAAAGAAAAAAAAAAATATGAAAATGCATATCACAGGGAGGGTATCATAAAGAACAGGGATGCCCATGCCACCCAGGGTCGATGGCACAAGAATCTACTTCCCCCACTCCAAGATATTTGATTGTTCACCTTTTCTTAAAAATAGAACAAGCGAAGGTTTAATTTTTAAAAAATTGCAGATGATACATAATTACACTTGTTGCGTTCTGTTCTATGTTTTCCTCTTTTTCCATAGTATGGAACTTTCCATTCTGAAAATTCATAACCCCACCGAAATGTGTCCCCTCAAAATTTTGAAAACCCGCTAAAATATGACCCCCTAAAAATATTTAGCCCGCAAGTTAAAATATAGAAGCGAATTAGTCAGTAAATAAAAAATAATTCTAAAAAATGGATTAACAATTTATTTAAAAGTAGTAATAGATTTAATAATATATAAAAAAAATTTACTCCAAACTTGAAAGAGTTGGTAACATATTTTGGCGTGCTCCTCACAATGGTGGGACACCACGCCTCCCCTACCATAGATTTATTCCACGCCGCTTTGGAAGGGTGCAACCCCAATGCTAGGAACCCCTTTCCTAGCTTAACATGATCGAGTTGCACATTGTTAAAATCCAACCTTATGGCGGGTTAGTTTTCTGATGCGATAAGCCTAGTAGATTATTGTCTAAGGTCAGGAATGAGTCATTCATTTTGGTACACGGGCGGATCTACGGGGAGGGGGAAGCTTTCGGGCTGAAGCTCCCCCCCAAAATGGTAAAATATAACCATGGTTTATCGAAAAAAATATTACAAAAGTATCTCTTAAATTATTGTTATTCGTGTAACTACATTTAAAAGGGCTTGAGGAATAACTTAAAACACCATTTCATACCGGTAGTTAGTTTCTTTCTTTTTTCCTAAGTAATTATCGTTATTTTTATTTAAAAAAAAAACTTCGGGCTGAAGCCCCCCCAAAAATAAATCCTGGATCCGCTAGTGTTTTGGTACATACTACAACATATATGTGTGTGATCTATAATATAATATATAGGGTGTCTCCTAGGTAGAGAGAAATATTTAAAATGTTGATAGTAGACATCAATATCTACAAAAAAAAAAAATCAAATAAACAATTACCCTATTTTCAACAGAAAAGTGAGAGATTTAAGATTTGTGTGTTTTTAACCGTATTGCGTTTTTATTGAATAGGAAGCGATAACTTAAAGAGTATTAAAACTATTTAAAGAGGATTACTGAGCGGACAAACACAGCTAAGTTTCGTTTAAAAGAAAGTCATAAATCGTTTGTGATTTTTTTTATCACGCTTTAACTGTACTACATTTACTCCACTTTTAGAAAAACTTCCTCGTTTGACAAGCTTTAAGTTCGTATTAATTAAGTTGAGGTTCATTAGGAAAAATTTTGAGATTCACCTCAAGTTGTGTAAAGAAATTATATGATTTCCTATCAAGTCACCTAAACGTGCCCTTATTTTCAGCAAAAATGACTACAACTAACCGTTGCGAAGTTTCATTTCTTGTTTTTCTGTGATATGGAGTGTGTTGTAATAAACATAATTACCTACAGCACATTTTATTTATAAATATAAAAAAAATTAAAAATAATAATGTTTTAAATATTTTTCATGTAAGGTGGTTATAAATTGTGTTTTTCTCAAGATCATAAATATAGACTTAAATCTTATTAAAGGAGTAAGTTTTTCTTAAAGTGGGGTGAATATAGTTAAAATATGGTTAAAAAAAAAAGGACAAATAATTTATTTTTATTTTTTAACGGAACTTAGCTGTGTTTATCCACCCAAAAGTCCTCTTTAAATAGTTTCAACAAACTCTACTTTAAAGAAAATGTTGTCGATTAATGGATGCCCTGGTTACTATCTCTCCCTATAAATGAATTAACTCAACTTTCGTCGACTTCATTCATGAGAGCTGAGACTATATCGTTTATGAAGAATGAGCTGTTTATCAATGGTCAACTAGAGAACATTGTTATTCAAGGGTGAGGGAGCTAGAGTTGGTGGTTGTTAGACTTCGAAAAAGATGATTTTTAATATTGTAATTACCGAGTCATACTTTAACTTGTGACGATAAATTTATCTCTACTAGCTGATTAGGCTTTTAATGAAAAGAACTGTGGTTAGTTAGTTAATTTTTTAAATATTTTTCATGTGGTTATTAAATTATATCTTTCTCAAGATCATAAATATGTACTTAACTCTTATTAAAGGAGTAATTTTTTCTTAAACTGGGGTAAATATAGTACAGTTAAAGGGTGGTAAAAAAAAATCACAAATTTTTTTTTTAACGTAACTTAGCTTTATCCACCCAATAGCCCTCTTTAAATAGTTTTAACAAACTCTACTTCCGTTTAAAGAAAATGTTGTCTATTAATGGATGCCTTGGTTACTATCTCTCCCTATAAATGAATTAACTCAACTTTCGTCGACTTCATTCATGAGAGCTGAGGCTATATCGGTTATGAAAAATGAGCTGTTTATCAACGGTCAACTAGAGAACATTGTTATTCAAGGGTGAGCGAGATAGAGTTGGTGGTTGTTAGACTTCGAAAAAGATGATTTTTAATATTGTAATTACCGAGTCATACTTTAACTTGTGACGATAAATTTGTCTCTACTAGCTAATTAGGCTTTTAATGAAAAGAACTGTGGTTAGTTAGTAATTTTTTAAATATTTTTCATGTGGTTGTTAAATTATATCTTTCTCAAGATCATAAATATGGACTTAAATCTTATTAAACGAGTAATTTTTTCTTAAACTGGGGTAAATATAGCACAGTTAATGGGTGGTGAAAAAAATCACAAATAATTTTTTTTTTTAACGGAACTTAGCTTTATCCACCCAATAGAACAATTTAAATAGATTTAACAATGACAAACTCTACTTTCGTTTAAAGAAAATTTTGTCTAGTTAACTATAGAGCAATGATTAGTAACTTAAACGAAGTATTTTTTAAGTCATTGCTTCCTATTAAAAAAAACGTGACTCGCTTAAAAAAATATATATCTTAAATTTCTTCTTTTAAGGAATACTATGCATAATAAATAATATACATCTGATTATGTATATAGTTTTTAAACATTTCGGTAGAGACACTTGTTATCAGTATGGAACAAACTGAGGGTTTATTTTAGAAAAAATATCCTATATTTTGAGTATATAACATTACATAATCGGATAGAAATTTTATACAATGGAATATAAATAGCATAAAATATCCTTAACGATATGGTATTTTAACAAGAGGAGACAGCCTGGCTGCAATACAGCGCTGCAAAGAGGTCAGTCCATCAAAAATTAATAGCGATCGAACAAAATAACTAGGCGTTTCTCTAAGGATGCCCTTTGTCATTTTATCTCAAGTATATAAAAACCGGCCAGTCTATGAAGCAATTAAAATTTTGATAGGTTCGACGGGGGGCGGCGCTGTTCAATCGATATCAGTCCAATATTTATGTGTCTACTGGACGTCCTCCTGGAATAGGCTTGTCAGGGGTGCTCAGGAGGAGGTTTTAAAAGTATTGGGGGGCACATTTTTAGGGGGGTTTTGAATTTTAGGAATGAAAAGTTGTAACTAGGGGGCAAGAAAAAAGCCATGGGCGAGACAGAGCAAGTGTAATTGTATATGATCTGCATTTTTCTAATTTATCTTTCGATTGCACTGCTTTTAAGAGCAGGAGAGCAATCAAATTACGCGGAGGCTTGTTATGAGATTGTTATTTCGTGTCATTTTAGATGAGGCATATTCAAATCAGGATTAAGCAATGCAATTAAGCACGAAATGTCAGTCATCAGGAACAAAAAAAAGTTTAGTCAAATAATCTTCGGTTCGTCCAACTTTTTACTAAATGATTAACGTCTGTCTATAACTTAGTGAATGGCTTCATCTTATCATAGCCGAAACTTTTTTATCTACAATCTACGAAAATTCTCTGAAATTAAAAATTCATGAAAATTTCTACTTGCATGGTATGATAATTGGGTCACAAAAAAAGTAGCTTACAAAAATTTTGGCTTTTTTAAAAGATCAACTTTTTTCTCGATTGTGATCAAATTATCTTATGGTCTAAGTAGAAAGCAAATGCGTTTTTATGACTCTTTCTTAAAAAAAATAAATCGTATTTAATGTGTACATCTAGCACACGAAGCAAGGAAGTTATCATTAAAATATATATTAAATACATTTTATATATTTTTTCAAACAATCTGCAGTAGCGTTTTATTAAATTATTAATATAAGTCTAAAACTTAGTGAATGGCTTCATCTTATTGCAACCTACAACGTTTAACTTTACGGAGAAATGGGACGTTTTCAAAATAAAAATTGGCAAACTTTGTCTATTCAATGAGATACTAAAAACCCATGAGAGTCCATTAGCTCTCCACTTATTCGTAAGAAAAATCGAGAAAAAAAGTGGCCAGTAAAAATATTTGATTTTTTGGCAATGACCTGCAGCCCCAACAATCCAAATAACGTTATTTAGGCCAAACTGTCCAATATATTTGTATATCACCTTTTTTTCTCCTGGTTTGTTGTCCAAATTATATTACAATTCCAGTGTAATATTCCATAAAACTCTTCACGAAGTATTAGGCGGTTGTTAAATGGATAAAAAGAGCTATGTACCCCGGACTATATCGTTCTTATCAAGTAAAATTGAGTAAAACGCCTAAAGTAACATATCGGTTTCTAGACGATTATTTGTTAATTAATTTACACTATTACCTTTCTCAAAAGGCCTCAATCACCGATGTCAGTTAATTTCAATTACACTTAATCATCTTCATAAGTTCTCCTAATCGATCGCTTAAGATGAGGAACTTTCTGGAAACAAACTTTCCTCCGATTCTCGGCTAAATGTAGGGCGACGCTAAGTATCTACTTCGAGGAAAGCGCCGAGCAAAGTTCGCGACAGAATGGCGTGCTTTGCCATCACTACTTTGTGATCAGTCTACTTATTTCTCATTCAAGCTCGCGACTTATTCCCATCCGAGATACTTAATACCAACTGTGATAAATCTAACTGAACTATGTCTTGGAAATATTTACTAAATTATCAGTATTCATATTTATGAGTATAAAGCATTAAAATATATGAACATGTTTATGTGAATAAATGACCTGAAATTTATAAATAAATAAAAAACTTTGAAAATAATAAAAAATAAGATTTCAATGGACTGTAAATATTTTATACATATATATTTAATATTTACCAATACTAATAATACCTTTAGAGCAATCTCTAAGGTTGTTTAATCCCATTCGTCTTCTTTGAAAAAAAAAGCCTCAGTTCACTTATTTTTTTTTTCAAATAAAAACATGACAGTATCCTACGAAATTCTCGTAACTCAAGACATTATGAGGAACGAAAATTTCACAGCCGCTGAAGCAACTCGTGTAATTATTAAATATGAAGGGAGAGGTGTGCTTAACCAGCGCATTGCGCGGTGTTGGTTTGAAAAATTTAGGAGTGGAGATACTTTGGAAAGGAAGGGCTCCGAAAGACCATTAATGGATATTGATGAGGTTCTGCAGGAAGCTGTTGAGTCAAATTTGCCCACAAGTGCGCGCGAACTTGCCATGGCTTGTGTGTCGAAAGATACTGTAGTAGTGATCTACTCTCCATGGGGAAGGTAAAAATAGTCTGGTCCCTCACGAACTTACTCCTCAGCAATCAGC
Organism: Nezara viridula; assembly: GCA_928085145.1. Classification (NCBI taxonomy): domain Eukaryota; kingdom Metazoa; phylum Arthropoda; class Insecta; order Hemiptera; family Pentatomidae; genus Nezara; species Nezara viridula. The sequence goes on along the minus strand of OV725080.1, from coordinate 144,928,741 downwards.
TAAGAGGTTAGAAATTTGTAAACATTTATTGAAAAACTCCAGATCTCGCACCATCAGATTACTACTTATTTAGATCCATAACCCATTTTCTTCAAGGGAAAACGGCTAATGACGGTAGATAACAATGGACTATACTTTGAGTATTAATCGTATTTCGTATCAAAGAAATAATAATACAAATATTTGGTTGAAAAACAGCCCCCTTTTTTTATACACCCTGTTATATAAAACTTTGTATAAGTATTGTTATCTCTCATTAAATTTGTGCTGAATCTTTTTGAAACATCGCCTTTGAGAAAAATAAATTTAATTTCCTCTAGCTGACAGTTTCTGGTATACGCATGGTTATTCTGTTAATGATTACCTTAAAATGTACAACGCCATGGAAAAAGAAACACGTTATCATGTTTTATTTATACAATATACAATTGTTTGAGAGTAAGAATTTACCAGAGTTTGGGAAATCTGAATGGGATAAAAATATTTAAGCCAACCAGTATGGATGGTATGAGAAAATAATTTTTTTTTATATCAAATTATAAAGATTTGGTGGGTTAATCTCAAATGTTGTCTTTTGAATATTTTGGAGAAAATATAGATTAGATTTCGTCATGTAATGTGCTCCTGCCTTGTTTCCTTTGTACCTGCGAATAAACTGTTAATTTAATTTTGTGCTCTCGATCAATCTCCGCTGGCTTTAGTACCAGTGATACCGTTGAGAGAGTAACGCAGGATTCTCCTGGAGTTCCCTCGCCTGATTGTAAATAGTGTGTATAGGTATGCATGTGTTTTTTTTTTTCTTTGTTTTAGTTTTCTTATTTTTTAGGTTATTTTATTTTATTATTTATTATATATACTTTTGATTTTTATTTTGCTTCTATTTATTTTATATTTTTTGTACATATAGTGTAAATGTTATCACTATAACTACATCACTATAACTAACGTCCAAGAGACAGAAAGTTGTAATACTCAGCAAAAAAAAAATTTTAAAATATGGTTTAATATTAATATTTGAAAGATAAAATGAATTTATTGTTTTATTGTTGTTGTTTATGGTATAATTTAAGGTCTTATGTTGATAACTTATTTATATTCTATTTAATTTCAGTATTTCAGAGTTGGTACTTAAAACCCCAGCCTAACAGAAACGTGTTAATTCCTAATTCCTCAAGCATTGTTCGCCATCGTTCCCTGAAGAAATCATGATTGGAGCTTGTCGGGAGCAGAAGCCTAAAGATTTTTGCTTTGGAGGAGGGGGAGGCGAAGAGCCCGAACGCATTTATAGGCCTTCCCAGACGAGAGGGGAAGGGACGATGAGTCAACCAGAGCAAACATTAAGGCTTCACTGTAATTAGGTTGCGTGAAGGGGTCCAGATAAAGGATGACGTCATCTGGATCTGCGAGATCTGAAGGGGATGCTGTAGCGAGGGGAAGCCTTTATCAGGAGTGAACGCCATGAGAACTGAGGGAAGGGGAGGAGGGAGGCTAGTGCGGGGGGGGAGGAGGAGGGGAGTGTGGGTGGCGCAGGTGGGGTGTCTAGCGATAAGTAGAGTAATGACTGCGATCATATAGGAGAAAAGGAAATCTGAAATCAAACTAAAATAATTTGAGCCATGACATGCAATCACAGTCTGAAATGCAATCGAAACATAATGAAAGAAATAAGTTATAATAATTAGTAATAATAACGGAAAATATCCTAAGAGATTCTTGAAAATAAAATAATGGAATATAATTTTTATTCCTGTTCCAACATGTAGATATCACTTCACTAAGGCTCAAGTTTTGTATCATAAAGGAGCTTTCCTGTCATGTTCAAATGCCATGAATTTGTAAATTCCGTTTTTGTTTTTCCTTTTTAAAACAAATAAAGTAGATATAAACATTTCACTAGACTTCAATACTGAGACAATGGTGAGTCGGTTCATCGAGATGGGACAAATTTTGAAGATGTAGATGTGAAATTCAAGACTCGTTTAGTTCCATCGGAAGTACAGGGCCATATTTATTTATAAGTATTTAAAGCCCAAAAATGCACCGTTTTCAAGATAATGCATGAGGAATGACTTGCAACCACAGTGGATCACGTTAATTATAGTTGTGGAATCAATCGCTGTCAATCAATGTTTAAATAAATCGAAGTTCCTATGGACGAAAGGAGTTTATATTATTTCTCAAAGGTGTTTTTTAGTCAATACCCCATATCATCATTAATTCTTCATCAAATCCTATGACTGAACAACCATTATTAAGATTCACTTTCCCTTGAGATGGCAAAAAAAGTTACAGGAAAAAGAAATTATAATAGAAAAGAAACCTTATTTGCAGATTAATTATACGTTTTGTGTGACCTCTACCAAAGGCGGATATCAGGGGGTCGCTTTCAAGCCGAAGTCCTCTCCTCCCACCAAAAAAAATGGTAAAATATGAAAAAAATATATAAAAATAATCGCTAAAACTGTTATTGTTCGTGCAATTGCATTTAATAGGACTTCATGAATCACTCAAACACCATTTCGTATAGGTAGTTAGTTTCTTTCTTTTTCTTCCAAAATAATTATCCCTATATTAATAAAGAAAAAATAATAAGGTGTGTACTTTAGACCACACGATAGAAGAGAAAACATCAACAAGGCCAGATTAATAATACGGAATATAAATTATAAATAATAGCTCATTATAAAGAGGATGGAATGCTGAATAGTTCCCTCGCTAACTATATGTATTTCCGATTATTAGTTTCTGAGATATTTTAATCCATATCTTAAATACAACTCATTATTACTTGGTTTTCGACAATATTTTTTCCTCCTTGCCTCTCTAATACGGTATCGCGTTAAAATGCAATTTTTAACAATAGCTCATTACAAAGAGAATAAAATTATGAACATTTCCCTAGCTAAAAATATGCAAGTCTGATTTTTAATTTTTGAGATATTTTAATCCATATACAAACACTTCAATTAGTGGATTCTAGCTATACCCGAGCGTTACATATTGGAAATCTGACGGTTCAATCTAATTCCCTCTTCCCAAAAAAGTGCAAAGAAGTTTCAAAAAGTTCGATACATTGAGATCTTGATACACGGAAGTATAATGCAGGTAGGTTTGTCTGTACTTCACAACATATTCGTGTATCACTATGAAGAATTTAGTTTGACCACAATAAAATGAGTATTATTAAAACAGTTTCCTTTCTACATATCAGACGATTTAATCTAAGTACTAAAACAACAATAATTACATAATATTCTCTTGCATGAGCTATATAACCCGCAATTGCATTATCTAACGCACGGTTATTTCAATAGTTGGCAAAAAAGCTTGCAGGCTATTTTGTTGAAATTAAAGGCAAACGCATACATAAAATGCCAATAGTAAGCCCAAGAATTTGATTATTTTATATGTAAATTTGAGGACAGGCATTTCATGGGAGGCTAAATATTAAGTATTTCTTTTAATCGTGATTTACTCGATTTTCATAATTTTTATCAGTCATCTAATTTATATAAGGGACGTATATTTTAAATCCACTTTATAAAAAAAAAATAATAATTATTATAACTAATTTCAAAATAAAATATAAAGGACCATAAAGAATGACTTGCGATAACATACATTTTTTAAAAATAGTTAGCCACATATTCTATTTATTTTAACCGCATTTTCCTCAATCGACTTGGAGTGTTCGCCCAAGGACAGATTTGTCTATATTTCTCATTAGGTTCCAATATCACGTGTTGTAATACAGGTAAATAATTTCAATGTTATGTCTTATCTCTTATAATTGTGAGGATATCATTTTTATGTGAAGGAAGAAAAAAATGTTGTAGAGGAATTATGATATGAACTTTTTTTTAAATTAATGATAACTAGTTTCAACATGATTTTAATTTTTCGTACTAGAGATTAAAATAAATTATGCATTCGGAATCGAAAATTTCCACTCACTTTTTACGTTTCAGACAACAAGGATCAAATTTGCTTCGGTGTCTGTAGTCAAATCGATGCATCGGGCATATCACCTACTATCGTTTATCCAATTATGCATTATGTGCCACGCCTATAGTTAGAAAACTGGAGAAGAAATTTGGGGAATAATATAGAAATTACCCAGTATCAATTTCGTTGAATTACATTTAATAATTAAAATTAATATAAACAATTGTTAAACAAAATAATGGCTGCAAAATGTGTAAGGCATTGATTGGGAGTTAGGTTATAAGACAATATTTTTATAGGGTTAAAAATTTTTAGGATTTAAACAAAAAGTTAATTTATACTGTATTGCTTGGTCGATTTCAAACTTACCACCAGGAGATTTACTGCCGTTACTTAGATTTCGTGTAATTTTCAGCAAATTTAAATTAATTTTTACTCTGAGTTTATGAAAAAAAAAGTCGTATTTGTGGTTGTGTTTATTTCTATTAATGTTCAACCAGCTAGTCATGGCCTCTCTCGATTTCTTCCTGAAATATCCAAGTAGTGTGAACTTCACGCACATTTTTATATTCCAGCTTAATCAGTTTTGTTCTACCTGAAGAAAAGTATTGGTATCGTTAACTTCGATAAAACAAAAAGTAGAATTTCTCCTATGGAGCTTTTATTCCATCCATTTTATGAGTGAAAACATAACTATTAAGTATATATCACAACTGTTAATGCAAAAGGCCGAAAATAAAAATTTTCAATTTTTATTCTATTTGTGCTAAAGATGACATTTTGTAGTCTGCAACTTATATTAGCAATCTGCTACTATAGAAAATAACAGAGGGCAGTTAAATATGAAATTATACTAATAAATAAATAAAAAATTAGTTTTTATGATATCCTGCAAAACACTCAGTTTTTCAATACAGCCTTTTGTACTAACATCTGCAATATGCGATATGCAAGTTCAGTATGCACTGGATTTTATTTTAAATTACGAATCATCAGATTGCAGTCTGCAAATACGCTAATCTTTATAATTTAGAATACACCAATGAATAAAACTCGTAGATATCAAACTATGTTCAGGGATTATTGAATTTTCGAAAACGGCGGTGAGGAAACTATACTTAATTAGCAGACTTTTTATTAGACTTTTTATTTCTGTTTTGTGTATGAAAAAAATGTATAATGATTACAAAAATGTTGGCATTTTCTTTTGATATTCTTCACATAATTCGAAAAATTTTATAGGTAAAAATGCACCTCTGAAATGGAAACCAAAAGCCATTTCATCATAAATTGGTATCGTTGAGATGAATCGATCAGTTACAAAGAGCATCGTTAATAAACAAAAAAAGCTAACCTTTGATTTTCGATTCCTTTGGCTCCTTTTGACCGACCACAACACAAGACCCTCTCGATTCGAGGAAAAACTCTAAGGAAAGAGAAATACAAACCCTTGGAAACAAACTGCCTGTGAATAACATACATAACCCTTGATAGTGAATTAAGTCCGTGATTCAACAACCCGTGTTGCTACAAGGCCTGCGAAATGGGTTCCTGTCCCAGTTGTGATAAGATATACAGTGAGCGCCTTCTTAACCAACACCAGATAAATAAAGATCGGTTGAAATGGCCTCAGAGTCACCAATTTTAACAAATGGAAATATTTTTCTACATCAGTGTCCAACATTTTTTTTGTTTATTATTTTCAATAATGAACCATCGTAATCGACCAAATAATTAAAAAACCTAACATCCCTTCCTCAGAATTTAAGGGTTCACGTTTCAGGATACGTAGAATTCGAAAAAGGAATAAAAAAAAAAAATTTGTCCATCCGCATTTTCTCCGAAACTACTGGACCGATTTTTTTTCAAATTTGGATGTAAAATCAGAGGTCACCCGAGGATGATTCTCCTTAATCAACATTACTATTATAATCCGCCTTTTACTTTCAAAATGGCGGCCGAAAAATCTGGGTTGCTATAGACTGTAAAAGCATACACTTTTTAGTTTACGGAATTTCCTATAAAAATCGGACAATTAGGAGCAAAGATATGGTCTCTAGTTTTTTATTTTTAATATGTTCTACTTCAAAGGTTATATCTTTTATTTTGGTTTTTGATTTTTGAATGTGGTACTAAAGTAATGCGAATTTTTTTTGCATATTGCTAATGATTAAAAAAAAGGTTTAGTCCAATAATTGGAATCACCTTTTATTTCTTTTTCTTTGTTACTATGAAGGTAATGTTACTTTAGATATATAATTGTTTGAAAATAATAAACCATTGTGAAATAATTTGCAGCGTTTTATTTATTTACATAACTTGCAGACATTAATTAATGAATTATGATGACGATGTTAAGTTGTTATTTTTATTTCTTAATATTATTTGTTTTAATATAACACGAAAATACTTGTAATTCATCAGAAACTGTTAAAAGAAAGAAAAGTCGGAATAGAGATGAGACTCCTACACATCAAAATAGTGCGCCATGACGGTATATATTTTACAATTATTATTGTTAAATTAAGAGAAGAGAAAGAGAACTCAAACAATGGCTGGTCGGAATGAGATCTAAAATAGATGCAAATTGAGAGAGAAGAGAGAATTTCCGAATAACGAAGTAAGTTCAGTTTAATTGTAAGAGACCATTTCAATTGTGGTAATGTTTGAATTAGGTTTTGTGTTAACTTAGATGGCTGCCTTCCCCTAATAGGTACCTTTATATTCTCAATACATTTATTCTTAAATGTCTTTATACTATAGTGATACACTACATTATACATTAAATATATTGTCACCAAACTTACATAAATTTATACCACAGCTCGCCCTTCACAGATACACAGATGGAGATTTAATATACATATACAGATATGGAGTGTAAAAACTAACACTATGTGTTGAAAACTTTAGCATAAAAAAAGTTAAATATATACTTTACGCCAGTAAATTATTTGTTGAAAAAAATTTCATTACATAAAAACTATAGTCCTCAAAAATTTAAAATGCCCTGTGGGCAGGGCGACCATCCTGATGCACAATTGATCAGGGGCAAAAATATGAAGAATACATAATACTTTTAAAAAGTTTTATTTCGACCCGCTACTTTTTTATTCATTCCTTTTCATCTTAGTTTAGAAAATCATACATTATTTCCGACCTCAGTTTCACTTGCTGTGTTAGATAAATAACAACAAGCTGGCTGGAGATTTATGGATTGTGAACGGAATTGAAAAAAAGTATAACTAAGTACAATAAATATGACCCGTAAGCATAAGACAACACCACTGGCCGAGTTCGAGTGATGTGAGAGGGGAGCCTGGTATAGTTTCACCCCGGGCGCCAAAAACACGCTACGACCCTAATGCTCTGAAACGGGACAAAATTTGTCTCAACCAAAGACAGGATTACTTGCTGACTTCCGTGGCTCTACAGCCCTTGTAGGGCCTTGGCCTCCACAACAACGCCTCTCCAATCCTCTCCACCTCTATCGTTCTCCATTGTCCTATTCCCTTCTTCTGCAAATCGTCCTCCACATCATCAATCTCTCTAGGTCTGGGCCTTCCTCTCGTGTCTCGTGGTTTACCATATAATATATTTTTTTAATATCTATCTACAACCATCCTTTCCAAACCATCATTAACCCAAAGACAGAATTACTGAAATGTATTAGAACGCTTGACTTTGACTCATCAGACAACGATATTTAGAATAGATATTTTTTGTTGTGTTTATTTAATGATTTAATTCAGTTCTATTATTTTATTTATTGGTTTATTTTTCCAATTCTGTAAAAACTTATATTTATAACATCTAAAACTCTTGTAATCATTCATTGAATAATGAGCTTAAATTTGTGAGTAATAATATATGGTTCTTTTTACTTTCCTACCTATATAAGGTAAAGAAAGTATTTAGATCAGATCAAATTTCCGATATGCGCTTTTCGATATGCATTTCAGAGTTCCTGAATCCGAAAAATACATTTTCAGCCATTGGTTTGCCTGTGCCAAGATTATCTCGGGAACTAGTAGCTCGATTTCATTTTTTTTTTTTTTTTTTTTTGTAGGGTTTGACTACTGATGCCTATAACATTAATTGGGTGCTCCCTGCGCAATAGAGGCTGCGCAATAAATGAACAACTTTTTTTATTACACTTTTTTTTGAAAGGTAGTGAAATTTCCTACAAAGTCATTCATTTCGGACAACTATTAACGAAGTTACAGCTATTCAATTTCGTATGTACATTTACGGGTTCATATACTATGCCAGAAAGATGTGAATGAAAGGTAAAATAGTTGTTGATTAGCAGAAGCCGGTTTACATTTGTTCATTTTATCAAATAAGTCGTACTCAACTCTTTTCTTTGATCAATTTTCAGGAAAAATAAAACTTATTTAATTTTTTTTTAATGAGCCTATTTTAAAAATCAAAAACTTTTCTAAAATCGGTCGGAATGTCGTGTGAGAGGACACATCATTTTTTTTATACGTAAAGAAATGGATAAAATTATAAATATATGGATTTAAAAAAATAAATAAATAGGAAGAATTCAATTTTAGAAAATAAACGGTTGTACAAATTGATATGACTAAGATCACTTCCAACCACTAGTTTTGTCGCCTTAATCAATCAACTGATCAGCTGAGAGTACCATTTTAAAAAGTTTAGAGGTTTAAAGAGGTTGCAATACAACGGTAATGGAATATTCCTTGAGTTTTTCCCTCTCTCACCAAACGGCGGGACGTCAAATAGAGTGAAATGTAAGTTGATATGCCTGACCTGATATTTAATTCCACCAAGTTGGTAGCAGCCCTTCATTCCATTTAAGCTCGAGTTTCAAAGGTTTCTAAAAAGTTATTCGTTAATTATTGCCGAGAGGGCTGCCTTCATCAGAACTGTGGTGGAGTTCTTTTAAAAAGTTAATGTAGCATTCCACCTCAACTAGCCTCACCGGTCGAGGATAAACAACATAGACCATTAATTCTTAATAATCCATTTACACACAAGAAACAGAAATTGGTAGATGGAACTCGATGAAATTATAGTATTATTTTCTATCTATCTATTATTTTTTCACTAATCACTTTAGATTAATTTTGCCTTGAATCGAACGAGTCGTTTTAGAAATATAGAGGGGTCTAAGAACATATCTTGTATAAACAAAAGTAGTGGATGGAATTTGATGAAGGTGATATGGGACCACCTAGGTATCAACCTCCATAATCCCTGAATATTTCATTGACTTTGGATGTTTTATATATAGTAGTTGACATACCCATCACACGGATTTGATTACAGAGTAACAAGGGACTAAATTTAATCCTTGATGTCTAAAACGTAAAACTACAGTTAAAACTTTTCTACTCTCAGTATCTAGTGAGAAATTAGAATGAGTAATATTTTGTTTAATTTTCAACATTTTTTTTAAAAGAATTAGTACGGTACTTGAGTACTTTAAGGATATCTTTTAAAGTTCTTTCAAAGGAAAAAACTCTAGAGGAAGAGGTATTATGGAGAAGAGGTGTCAAGTATAAAGAAGTGCCGCTTCTTGCGAAGTGGGTCTTTGATCTGCTCATGTTTTATTTGGCCAGTTATATTAATGCCGGCCAGAACCAAACCTGGGCATAGAGGAAATTTCTTTGCTTGTTTCTGTCTCACTACTGTCTAATTTTTAAATATTTTAAATTATTTATTATTTATTAAAATATTGAATATTTATTTAATAAACAATTTGTAATGATTATATTATAAGTGTGGAACTTTGATTTTTTTTTTATTTTATTGAAATGAAGAAACAAAAAACGTGCAATCATTAATGGACTTATTCATTTCAATAGAAAATATTTATTATAATTAATTGGCTATATTGCAGTTTTGTTATATAATTAGCTTTGCTTTACCAGTTTTTTTAAATGATTTTTTTTTATTTGAATTTCTTATAATATTTATTTTATTTTTTTTTTGGTTATTTTTTCTTCGCAAGAAAAAAATATTTACAGCATATAATCTATATAAATATTATAATAGAAAGATCTATATTAAAAAGAAAAAAATGTTTAATGATGGTATCAAGTAATATTCTTACATAACATTAGATCAGAAAATACAAATTGATTTTATTTACATAATTTATTTTTCCATATTATGATTCCTTGTTAGAGGACAGATTTTTCATTCTGAATATAGTCATACAAATAATTAAAGAAAAAGAAGAAACAAGAACACAGCTTCGCCATTATTTTCCACAACATTTTGGTTAAAAACAGATGAAAAGTGATTAAACTGTTTCGTTAATGCTCACCTGAAGAAAAATAATAGCATAGGAACCTAAGATTTTCTGAGTTTTCATGATTTTAATGTTACCAAATTAATTTATGGAATAATCGAAGATGAGAAAAAATTGTGAAGCGCTAATTCTATTTAAAAACAAATTTTCAACCATTTCACTTAATTATTAGGTGATAATGAGATTTACGAAAACTTAAAAAAATATTTAAAATTGCTAACAAATGGCAGTGTGGGGAAAATTTTTAGGCACTCCAAAAGCCATATTTCTAACACTAACTCAATTAAAGTACACATTTTCAATCTACTAACTCAGGACAGGTAAAAACATTTAAAAAACCGGACAACACAAATTTAAAACCATTTTAGCATGTCGAAATTTACTTTTTAAAAAAATTACATATATGTATATCTATATAACGAATGCCTCATCCCGAAAAAAAAATCCATATTTAGTTCTAAGAGTCATCTGAGACAAATACTTAAAAACTCACATATTTTTTTCTAAAATTATAACGCAGGCGCTTTTCTACTAAATATAAGCTCATGTCAAGAAAAAGTTTTAAAAATAGTCCCAAAAAGATTTATTTTCCCATGATTACTCTTATTTATACAAAAAAAAAAAAGTTAACCCCTAAATTAGATAATGAATTCACTACTGCACACATCCGAAACCACCATAAACATGTTCTAGGAGATTGAGAAGAAATAAAAAATTCACTCACTCCCTCTACTACCAATGACCTTAAATTGTAATACATTAGTTTTTGGCGAGAAAATCTACTAAAAGGAAAGAAAATATGCATTGAAAAAAAACAACTAATTAATATTAAACAGAAATATAAACAATATTTCAAGGAAGGTGAAAATGAAATGAAATATAGAACAAAACTATAATCGAATCGATATTTCAGCAAGAGAACGGCTCCATCATTAAAGTCTTTATCGTCTCGCGCATTACTGAGCAAAGACAATGCCGAAGACTAATCTTTATTAGTTATCTCTCGCGGTGCTTCCCTTCTCAACTTGGAGGAGGGGGGGCGATGGTGGAGGAAACTGAACAAACCAAAAGGAGAGGGTTGCGAGAGCTCAAGATGACACTGCAACAACTGCGTGTGACCTTTCGACCTCGAGGGAACATTCATCAGGCGACTCTATGTCCAGGTTTGGCCATTGTTCTCTCTATAACGGGCTTTGAAAAGTAATTTATCTTCTTACATCATACGGTGATATTTGAAGGTAAAGCTGAATGCGGGTTCAGAACAAATACATAAAATCTTATTATTTAAGTTTTAGTAGTGTATTACATGTATTAGAAAAAAATTAAACTAATTAAATTATTGTGTAAATTTTAATATTAAACAGTTTATCAGCAGTTTTTCTAGACATACATTTTTTATTATAACCCATAAATATATAATTTAAGTATGATAATTTTTAATTTTGCCTTTTAAAAATGTAATAGTGCAGATAAGACATCATGGAAAGACAAATATGTTATTTCTTCGTGTTTAATAGAACACCAAGGGATTATAAAAAATTCAAATTTGATTTGGATATCTAGATCAATGATAGAGCAGACCATTTTAAGATCCATACAATGTGTTAAATGAAGTGATTTTGAACGAGATTACTATTTTCAATTAAAAAGAACCATTTCTCTTGATGTAGGTATTTTCAATCAATAATCAAGAGAGAATAAAATAATATAAGAAACTTTTGACAGATTTATTTGAATAGTAACAATCAAGGGCATTAGGTGTTATGGCTATATGCTGATATACATTCTTATATACAAATTAAAATACAAGCTACGAAGAAAATAAAAAACATAAGCTAAAATATAGACATTGAAAAAAATAGGAAAACATTTTTTTTACACAAAAAAAAATTCTAATCCATATTTAAAAATAAACTAAACTAATAAAAATGTAAAATAAAATCAGATTTGTGAAAAAAAAAGAAGTTATTTCAAAGCATTCAGACAAATGCCGACTCCAATGAATTGATGAAAATTGGTTCCTCCTTGTGTTATATGTCATCAAATTTGGTCAGATTTAGCAATTTGACGGCCATAATTTTAAGTCAAACGAATTTATTGAAATTTATTCATATTTTAAACGGCGAAAAATCAAAATGCAGTAAATAAATTTAATAAAAATCAAAATTGATAAGATATCCAGAAGAATCGGAATAACAGATCGGTTTAAAAAAATAAATAGAACAAATTAAATAATTACTACAATGTCAATACATACCAACTGTAGCTAAATGTATTAATAGCTCACCTGAAAAAAAAAAGAAAAAATATTATCAACAATAAATAAATAAACCACAATAATTTAAATTTTAAATTAAAGGGGTCAGTTAAATTTTAATTTAATTGCGTGAGATGAAGTATGGTTTTTAATTCGTGTTAGAAATAATTCGAATGCGTTGGCAACACTCAACAAAATAGTTGCTTAACGCTTCATTCAAGTTTACAGTAAGTTTGAATTTGATAAGTTTTCGTTAAAATAAAAAGTAACTTGAGAAATTAAAGCTTATATTTTGTATTATTATATAAATACAACATCAATAACAAACTATTTTCAATAAATTTATTTATAAAAAAATTATAAATCTTTTCAATAAGTATGATATAATATTTTTCAATTTAATAACTTAATTAAGTTCTCCAACTTTAATCAGAGCTAATTTAATCAGATCAGCTAAATCCTCAATCACAATCCTTAGCTCCAATCATCTCTATAATCCCACCTGGGAGGCCAGGACGGGACGAAGACTTTCAGTAAAGCGTTAACGATGTTCTAGCAATGACCACATTTTCCAATCGAGTCCTTAGTATTCAGTGTCGGTTCAACCTGATTGAATGAGAAAAAATGAGATCATCCGAACTTGCTTCCATTGCACAAGTAGAAACAAGGCTAAGTCTAAATATAGTAGTACATAAGGAGGTCACTGTTTAAGAAATTTCAGAATTTTTTATCTTATTTTTATTATGGATGCCGACGTTAGATTGTTTAATTAATTAATTATTTAGAGTGTGATATGTTTTTATATCTACACAGAAAATATCAGTTTGCAAATATCTCTTTTCATCAAATCATCTATACTGTATCTAAAACTTTGTGTGTTTTATAGGAATATAGGAAAAGAATCCTTTTTCGAGATATTTTGTAAACAAAAAAAGTGAAAACCTTCCAGGGAATGAAAACCTTCATCACTCTCACCCATTGTCTTGAATTGAAACAGGCTTCAAATTTAAAAGTTAAAAAAAGGAGTAGTGCTAGATATTAAGTAGTAATATTGTTAAGTTAAGATTATGTAACTGTAGTAAATTTCATTTAAAAAAAAAAATTAGGTATTATTCAATCAACGCATTTTTTTAATAATACAAATAATACCTTTTATATATATATATATATATATATATATATATATATATATGCGATTGCACCCTTAATAACCATTTTGGATTAAAGTAGATAAAATGAAATACAATTTTATCAATTACTCTCCTAACAAAAAAGGCCTGATTCCCTCAATAAATAAATATACAAATACGATATATCTACTTATATAAGAGGTTATTATTAGGAAACTATATAACTTTACCCTATTGTACAGAGTCTTAAGGGTTCTCAAGATTAGGCGGTACCTAAAAATACCTGCACTAACGTACTTAAGCCAAGTACCTTGACCCCAGAACAGATGACTGGCAGCGAGCAGCTGGGTTCAACTGGCGTTTAATAATTAAACTATCAGCTGACCACAGAGAAATGTCGCAGCAAAATTACTTTATATTTACTTGCGGATAGTATTGACGACAATCAATTATTTAACATGCGTTAATTAACTGGAGATAATTTGTTAATAATAATAGCAGTAGACATGGATCCCGATTTCCAATATTACTTTTATATTATGACATGGCATGAATTAAAAATATATATATATATATATTTATTGAAATTTACAACTGTATTACATGACGAATACAAAAAATAAATCTTAAAATAGTGACATGACATGTACAACATGTAGAGAAATTACCCATTGGTAGCACTCAAATTATAGTTCTATATTAGAAGCTCCCAAGGCCATCTTCTCTTCAGACGCCTCGGAGGGTTGGTCTTAAAATTAAATTAAATTTTTAACATAATGCAAAACATACCAAGTAAATTAAGAAAATTTTTCAAATTTTCTGACTTTCAGGATCAGTGAACCATATAAAAAGTATTTTACTATGGACCTATTCTATACTATTTTTGTCTAATATGGTCCAACACACGTGTTGCAAAACTGCAAGTGTTGCAAAATAAATGCAAGAGATTACTTGGCAGTTAGCCAAGAAGGACACCAATAGATCCCATGCATTATTCTTTAAATATTCCCAGTCCCTATAATTATATTTATAAATAAACAATAGACGGTTTTTTCATGTGGAAACAGTACACGAGACAATACATGCTATATTGCCAACTACTGTAAAACAAATTTATTTAATAAAAGTTATAAACATAAGCGGCTTAAATTTATTATTGTTTAAATTAATTACTATTGGATCCACATGCACAAATGACTCACTCATAGCAGGATGAAACGTATAGTAGAAATTGCCCGATGTTTTCGACTACTGCAACACTTACTAGACAAACGTTCTATATACTTCCAACTATTTACAGAAGACTCATATATATTACTATAATAAGCCCTTTTTGGACTTTATCGTATCCAATCCTTACAATACAAAATCCTTCTTCAAATCCTTAATGCTTCTTAATTTGTCACAAATAAAATCAACCATAACGACTTTAATGTTCCATATATTTCCGAATTACATCAATCCAGATATCATTCCATAGTAAACTTCTGAACCATCTGAATTCTCTTGTTTTTAACCTTGCATCCTCTTCTATTACTAATAACCCTCCGAAGCGTCTGAAAAGGAGATGGCCTCTAAACCTTCTAATATAGAACTATAACTGGAGTGCTACCAACGGGTATTTTCTCTTCATGTTGTACATGCCATGTTACAAATTTCAAATTTACTTGTATTTTTCATGTAATACAGTTGTAAATTCGAATAATATCTTTTTTATTAAGTACAACCCACGCAAGAATCTCTTTTTTTAAATGAAAATGTTTTTCATTTATATTTATTTTTAACAATAATAAACCATTGTAATCTACCATGAAAAGCAAAAAACTAACCCTTCTCAAAATTCAAAGTTTTGCGTTACACGATACGTAAAAACTGAAAATCTATTTAAAAAATGAAGGAAGAAGATGGTCCGGGGTTGAGGTCATAAATAGGCTAAATAGTGGTAAAACTATTTTATTGAAAGCCGACGTTTCGACCCGGCTTTGCAGGTCTTCATCAGGGGGGTGTGTTAATCTAGGAGTTTCACTTAGAACTGAAAGTTCACTGAACTTCACTAGAGTTCTAAGTGAAACTCCTAGATTAACACACCTCCCTGATGAAGACCTGCAAAGCTGGGTCGAAACGTCGGCTTTCAATAAAATAGTTTTACCACTATTTATGACCTCAACCCCGGACCATCTTCTTCCTTTATAATGCAATGTTCAAATATTAAATATTCACTATTTAAAAAATATTTGTCCATTCTGTAGTTAAAATTCTTGTTCTTGAAGCACTATAAAATTTCTCATATAATATACTTCCACGAAAAGAAGCTGGAAAAATATTACGATGAGTGCAGAGTTGTATTGGAGAATTATTCAACATGTAAACTTAAGGTTACATATTATTTTGAATGATAATGAAATTACCTAATATATTAAAAACAAATCATAGAAATAGGTCTATTATACATGTTTTAACGCAAATTCGATTTCTTTCGTTTTTAACTCGGAAAAGCAATATCCAGGTCAAGATCGTTATTTGAAGAATAACTTGGTTGAATACATTTTCTTATGCGAAAAAGAAAATTTTTGAGACTATTTTTGTATTTTCTCCAGCACGTCATATAATAATAAACCGTTTAGCATTATACATGTTTTAGAATTATTATTTTCTCCAGCACGTCATATAATAATAAACCGTTTAGCATTAATTCACTGCATTTTTTTATTTATAATAGTAAATAAACTAACCTGGACATCCACTTATTGTAAAAAATCTATACATTCATTTTTTGGGGGGGGTGTGGGAGAGGAGCGTTTTTTCTCTCATAACTTATAGTATTTTCAAATATAACAGTCTAGTGTTTGCTTATAAAAGAAAACAGTCTGTTACACAATGATACCAAAAATCAAGCACGAAAACTAAGCTAAATTTTTCTCTTATAATTCACCATATTTTACGCTCGAGGTATTTAATAGATATACCGAAACTAGAGCTCCTAGATGGTTTGTGATTACGGTGCTGCGAGACAGAATTAGCATCAGAAATCGTGTCGTGCGGCGTCGAGACGCAATTTATATTCATGGCTAGATCCCGAGGTGCGAACGTGGAACTGGAACTACAGGCAACAGGAGCCGACACAGTTCTAGCCGAGAGGATCAGTCCATGTCAAATGAGCCATCAACTTCGGCGGACAGGCCATTAGCCGACGACAAGGGTCTTGGATATGATCTCATGTCCATGGATAATGTTGGATAATACGAGGATTTATATAATGCTTTATATGGCGAGAATGTTTTATATATATATATGAGTGTGTGTGTGTGTGTGTGTGTGTGTGTGTATGTGTGTGTATGTGTGTGTTTTTGTTTGTTTGTAAAAGCACTATTAACTAATAAGATATTATTATAAATAAGCTTTGTAAAAAAATATCTTAAACCTTGAAACAAATATTAAGAATTGACAAAAACGCGTTCTTAACATTTGGACCTGAATTATTTTAATCTTCAAATGTAATTAATTTTTTTTTTTTGTATTCTGGAAAAAACCTACGTATTTGGTTGACAGATGAAGATCTTAAAAAAAAAAAAACATGAAATAAAATCAAATTGAAATACATTTTATTATGTATGGCCCAACATTTGTTAATCTGATATGTTCTCTAATCCGACAAACTTCTGATCAGTTAAAATGGTGACTTAAACAGGAAGGGCTGTTTTCTTTACAGAAGGTTTGTATTTTACAATTAATAAGTTAAAGTATATGATTACAATGTTTTCATAATAATGAATTAATAACAAAACAAAATTAGTATTATATTATTAAATTTAGTTTAATTTATACCTTTATACCTTTAATTTAGTATTTCATATTTGTTTTCTCTAGTAGAGAAGGTCTATAGCCCAACGTTGAATATTTTAAAATTAAATATTGAAGATAGAGATTTAAGCTGGTTCAAGCATGTTAAATGTATATCTCCAGAAAAATGTCCAAAGATAAGTATGGCAATGGAAATAGGAGAAAGCAGAATGAAAAACAATTTACAATTTTATACAATAAAAACAAATTTAGTTTACTGATGTTCCTGGTCCATTAAGTCTCTTAATTGAACAAAAACATAATTAACTCCATTTAAAAATTTGAGGATTTATGTTTCATATGTAGAATTCAATCAATTAAAAAAAATCGTCCGCCAGTCATCATTTATTTTTTAAAACTACTGGTCTTAATTTTTTATATATGGCGTCAACGGCAAAATGAATCCAAGGAAGAAACTTGACATTAACAATCGCCATAATGTTTCCAATTGCATGACTGATATATTGGTTGTTTATGAAGAAATAGTAAAAATATAAAAAAAAAATATTAAAATAGAATCATTATACCATAACTTAAATGAAATAATAATAATATCTAAATAAAGGATGAGGCAGCTTGAAAGAAACTGAATGAACGGAATGCCTAAAATAGTACTATTATCTTAATAATAATAATAATAAGGCTTAGCGAACCCGAAGGTTCGATGCCGACACCACCAATCGCTTTTTACACACCTCCCTCCACCGTTCGCCGTCCAAACCCAGTCCCTTCAGATCGGCTTTAATGCAATCTTCCCACCTTCGCTTCGGTCTACCCCTCGGACGCTTACCATTCGGCACAGCAAATATTAACCTTTTAGGAATTCTCTCGTTACTAAGCCCAACAACTTTACAAGCCCATTTGATTCGCCGCGATGAAATTACCTCAATTATATTACCCGGATACAGCTCACGCAATTCGGCGTTGTGTAACCGTCTGAACTCTCCGGTTAACTCATCCTTCTTCGGTCCGAATATACTACGCAATACTTTATTTTCAAAAACCTTAAGACGCTGCTCATCCCTTAATGTAAGCGGCCAAGTTTCGCATCCATAAAGAACTGTAGGCAAGATAATTGTTTTATAGATTCTAATTTTTAAGTTTCGGGACAAGAGGCGCGAACTAAGTAGTTTTGTCACAGAAAAAGAACAAGCATTCCCCGCCTTCAGTCTAACCTTAATCTCTTCTTCAATTTCGTTTTTTCTAGTTATCGTAGAACCTAGATACCTAAATTTATCTACCTGTTCAAACATATTACCATCTATATCGATATCACCAGTAGTATCGCCATTTTCGCAGCTAACCATATATTTTGTTTTATCCACGTTTATTTCGAGTCCTAGTTCTTTACCGGCTTTCATTAACGTTGTCGTATTTAGTTTTATAGTTTCAACGTCTTCGCTTAACAGTACCAGATCATCAGCATAGCCCAGCACGGATGTTGTCCCGCCCAGATCCAACCCTTTCTCGGTTCGCATTACCTCCCTAATGGCATGTTCTAATGCCAAATTGAACAGGACAGGCGAAAGAGAATCCCCCTGTTTTAAGCCCGAACGAACCTCAAATTTTTCGGACAAATTATTACCGATTCTAACTTTATTGAGTGTCTCCGTCAAGCACATAGTGACTAGATTTACTAGTTTTTTTGGAATCCCCTGCTCGATTAGAATATTATACAGTTTCTGGCGGTCAATAGAATCGTAAGCCTTTTTAAAATCTATATGCAGCTGGTGAACAATACCGTTATACTCCAATTTTTTCTCTAATATTTGCCGTAAAGAAAATATTTGATCAATTGTCGAACGATTCCGTCTAAATCCGCATTGGTAGTCTCCGATAATTTCCTCGGCGTATTCAGTGATTCGACTGGTTAAGATTAAAGTGAATATTTTATAACATACCGGAAGGAGTGAAATTCCTCGATAGTTATTACAATCCGTCCTCGGACCCTTTTTGTGAATCGGAATAAGAATAGATTCTTTTCATTCTTCAGGTAATTTCTCGTTCACCCAGATCTTTTTAACCAACCGATGTATTTTAGAAACTCCAGCTTCCCCGCATGCCTTAATTAGTTCAGTAGGAATATTATCGATTCCCGCTGCTTTATATGATTTTAATTTTCCGATAGCTACTTCAACTTCCTCTTTACTTGGTCCTTCTATTAACGGTTCAGCACTCTGGTACTCAGAAGGAGGACACAGATCATAATTTCCCGTATTTAAAATATTGTCAAAGTGGTCCTTAAACTTATTCAATATGTCAACCGGATCGGTCAGAATATTGTTATTATCATCCCTAATTCTAGACGTTACGGGCCCTACATATTTACGTGATCTGTTTATACCTTTGTACATGTCTCTTACGTTATTTTCGATTCTATTAGTTTCTATTTCAATTATTTTATTTTTAAGATACTCCCTTTTTTTATTTTTGAGCAATTTTGTCGTTTCGTTCTTTGAGATTCGGAAGTATTCCAGATTGTCTTCGCTAGGATTATTTAGAGCTTTTAATTTAGCGGCTTTTCTTTTTTCACACATGTTTAAGCAATCTTCATCAAACCACGGTTTGTTATTCTTATTTTCCTTTTTTCCTAGACACGAGTTACCGACCGCTTTAATATTATCTCTGATCTCTATCCATAACTTGTCAATATCCATCCATAACTATTATCTTACACTGTAAAAATTTAATGACTAAAATTATCATTTTATTTTTTATTGTATATACTTTTTGATTATTATTTAGTAGTTTTTTTTTTGTTTTTTATGTTTTCTGTATATATGGTGTGAATGTGTTCATATCTCACTATAATTATTGCCCGTGTGAAAGAATGTTATATTACTTTTAAAAAGATTATCGTTTTTTATTCTATATGTTCTATCGTTTGTATAAAAAATAATTTCCAATTATAGTAATGCTTAACACAGAGTTAGTACAATATTGTTAACAAACTGCTAACTTCATCACAACTATATTTCCTCAACACATTACTACCTTTGAAATCATTGATTCTTTAATTTATATCTGTTTATTGAGAAATAATACATTTTGTCACACTTAAGGGCACTGAGTACTAAGGCTGAGTGAGGCACATTCATACCATATATACAATTCAACAAAAAATAAATAAATAATAAAAAAAAATACACGTCTATATAACAAAGGCAAAACTATAATATACCAAGGAAATGTAACTTAGAGTTAAAATAAAATAAAATATAGAAATTCGTAGCAAAATTAAATAAATTATAACTAAAAGAAATAAATAGAAAAAAGTTCATACTTAATTACAATATTTACAACTGATTCTAAAATTAGCTTACAATTAACACTGAAAAAAACTACTGTCATCTCAAATCAGTTTCGATATATTATTAATTCTGAAAGTGACAAAGTAATGCGAGAAATGAACAAATTTCAACAAGAGGCGACAAACCACAGACAGTTCCGTATATAAAAGTCCCACGTCACCGCGCCCGTCAATCTTAGTCAACTCAAGGCCCGCAACTCATGATCATTACAGCACCTTTGGAGAATTCTCTTCCCACTTGGATTATTCATGGAGAATTATTGTCAATATAACAACGGCAGTCATAATAAAGGATTGATCGATAACAAGGTAAAAAAAAAACAAAAATAACAAAAAAACAAAGGTAATATGTTACTATTCACCTCTGTGTGATATATTTTTGTAATGGTAATATAGTTTTGCTAAAATGTATAAGATATTGTTTGCCAAATTCGTGTTTTCTACCAACAATAGAAAAAATAAAATTAATGGAATTATGGGATCGTAAGATTTTTCATTATACTTATGGAATATTATCCCTGTAGAACAAATCCGATACCTGGGACTCCAGCTGGACAAACGTCTCACAAACGTCCTCATACAAGACTGAAACGACAAGAAACCGCTCGACGTTTCCGCTTAGTCCAACACTTACTGGACAAACGCTCTAAACTTCCAATTAACTACAAACGACTCATATACATGACTATAATAAGACCTATTTGGACTTATGGAATTGAGCTATGGGGCTCCACTAAACCATCAAATTCCTCTCGTATCCGATCTTTACAATCCGAAATCCTTCGTAAAATCTTCAATGCTTACTTTCAATCCTTACTTTGCACAAATAAAATAATCCATAAAGACCTCAATGTTCTATATGTTTCCGATTTTGGCCAAATTCAGATACCTATCCTTCCATAATAAACTTCATAACCATCCCAACCCTCTTATTTCTAACCTTGCTTCCTATTTTCAAGTCCTGATAACCCTCCGAGGTGTCTGAAAAGGAGATGACCACGTGATATCCTAATATAGACATATTATTAGAGTGCTACCAATGGGTAGTTTCTCAACCAGCGTGTTTCATGTGATAATATTCCTCTGTACACATTTACTTAATGTATTCATACTAATACAGTTATAAATATCATAATAAAAGTTTTTAAAAAAACTATATGGAATCTTATGATTCTCACGATGATTCACTTCTTTATAGAAAAATCTATTTCTTAGACCTGCAACAAATTATAGGTTATGGGCCCGCTAGATGCATAAAATGTGTGACAAACAACACGACATGCAGTTGCATTAAGTGTCTCAACACATTCTTTAGTTTAACAGAGCAGAGATCTAATTCATTGATGCTGCATTTTTTTTATTTGACTACAGCAAAGAAAAATACGTTTAAAGTATTACTTTTTTTTTTTAAATGTTTAAAAGAAAACAGATATGAATTTCTTTCATAAAATAACAATTTAAGGCCTAAAATAAAAAGAAAAGCCATGCAGTAAGCAGAACAGTTTTGAAAATACTCCGATGATAAAAAAGACAAACAGAATACGATAAAACGAAACAAAGCAACAATATATCAAAGAAAGGAGATGGTCCGGGGAGGCGGTCATAAATAGGCTAAATAGTGGTAAAACTATTTTATTACAAGCCAACGTTTCGACCCGACTATGTAGGTCTTCTTCAGGGAGGTGTGTTCAGCTAGGCGTTTCACTTGGAACTACTATGAGTTCTATGAGTTCTAAGTGAAACTCCTAGCTGAACACACCTCCCTGAAGAAGACCTGCAAAGTCGAGTCGAAACGCTGGCTTTTAATAAAATAGTTTTGCCACTATTCAGCCCATTTATGGCCGTCACCCCGAACCATCTCCTTCCTTTATAATGCAACGTTCAACTATTAAATATTCAATACAACAAAATATGGTTTATAACTTGTTTCCATCTGGTTCTATCCCTGGCCACAAGCCACCAGTTATCGGCTATATATTTTGTCATTTCGTCCCTCCATTTAAGATGCTCCTTTTCCTGCTGATCTTGGGATCCAATCGCTACACGCTTTGGAACATCTTCCATATTTCAACCTCGCCATTTGTCCAGCCTAGATCCACTTTAACCAATGAGCTTCAGCCCTTAAGCTTTTAATATCCACTGTTCGAAAAATGTCTTTATTTCTTGATTTTTCTCTCTTCTTAACTGACATTAAAAGCTTCATCCGAATAACGTTCAACCTGAGTTCAAGTTTCCTTGTCAATGTCCAAGTTCGTGCCCCGTAGAGAATCATATGATATACACAATTAGTCAAAATTTAAGCTTTATTTTTCAATTTACACTATTATAAGCGTCCTTGATTGTTATAGAATGTAATATTTCTAAATAAACAAATATAAGAGAAATTTTTTTTTTCAATTTATCACTAAATTGATTTTAAAACATAAAGCCATTTATTTATAACATAATCTCACAATATAACGTCATTTATTTAATTCCGGTTGAACCAGACATTTTAAGGTCAATTTAATGTTTGTGGTTTTTGACTAATATTTGATAAAATAATAATAAAGACTTACCGAACCCGAAGGTTCGATGCCGACACCACCATTCGTTCTGTATCCACAAGGTTAACTAACTAACACAATCCTCTTACCTCCTCTTCGATCAACCCATCGGACTTAATTCGAAATTAGTCGCCACAGCACAAATCCACATTTTGTTACTAACAACGAAAATTTTATACGCCTCATCGCTACAATAACCAAGGAACAGTTCGCGCAATTTGACATCGTATAGCCTACCAAATTCTCCGGTAGACTCGTCATTCTTCGGTACGACTAACCAATATATACAAATATTCCAAGCAATACATTATTTTCGACTTTTTATATATCAAATCTAAATAGTTTAGGATTTACATCTCTATTATCAAACATTCTAAGGAATGAATAAGGCACAATAAAGTTAGCGTTAGATTTCTTTAAATCAAAAAATGTATTAAATAAAATTTAAAATCTCTTAAAAATTTAATCCAGAGATAAAAAAAGATTAATCTGCAGGGGTTGATGACCTTGATGTTTTACGCCTTAAAAACCTAACAAATAAACTTTATTTTCGAAAAATTTTAAGACGCAGTTCATCCCTTAATGAACGAGAGGCCATTTTTCACATCCGTAAAGAAACGCAAAGGACAAATAACGTTTTGTAAAATCCAATTGTAATAAGTTTCGTGACTTAAGGGACAAACTAAGTAGTACAACAATTGAAAAATAACAGGCATATCCCGCCTTCAACCTAATCTTATTTTCTTATTTAATCTCGTATTTTCAAGTTCTTCTATACTTTAGATACTGAAGAAAGTTAGTCAACTGTTCTACATATCATGGGTGATAAATATTGAGTATGCAGTCATTATAAAGTTTTTATAGGTGCCGACGTTTCAATCCAAACAAACATGCGGTCATCATCAGGGCGTGTTTCGAGCACTGAAGGTATTCAAGTACTGACCGATGCTTCAAGTTCGACTCTAAATACTTCAAGTCCACTATATATTGAAATATATTTCTTTCTTTTTCTATTTCGCAGCAATCCTCGTCGCTTATGCAGCTAACGATGTATTTTGTCCTGTCTGCATTTATCTCGATACTCAGTTCTTTACATACTTTCATCAACATTGTATTTAATTTTATAGTTTCCAAATAAAATCCATATTTTATTTTAGCTTAATTCAATGAAATCCACAAATAAACATTTTCTATAACACTATGCGAGAAACTATGGTAAATATAATTAGAAAATAATATGTGTATATATTACGTCTCTAGGCACTAATCCATGAATTGTGTACAGAAGATAGGGAAAATTTATGATGCCTCGCGATAAGATTGTATCGCATGATTTAAAGGACGATCGGGTCAGGTTGAAGATTGCCTTGCCAGGTGTTGTCTATATTTATAATTCAACATGACTGAAGATAATCAATACCATTGGGTGAATGATTTAAAAGTAAAACGTGATTTTTTTTTTTTTGTAAAATATTTACATAAATATTAATCATGAAAAATATAATGATCTTTAATAGTAATATATTCTAGCTTAAGCCATAATATAGCTTAGGGGGAAACAAATCAAAATTGTAAATAAACAAATCTTTATTCAATTAAAAACATTGTATATATACTTTATGGATAAATATAATATTTTTTTATTTTATTGAGTATTATAACAATCTGTCTGTTGGACATTGGTTATAGTGAGGTAGGATGACATTCACACTATATGTACAAAAAAATAAAATAAATGTATATACTTTAAAAAAAATAGTCGGGGAGGAGGAATATGTGCAGTCAATAATCGTACACATATAATATTTATTGGATTGCCTACGTTTTGCCTATCACAGCTAAAAAAAAAAAGTAAAATAAAATAAAAATTAATTTTCTCTTTTCGGCAATGAAACCTTCCAGATATACAACAATTGGTTTGTTTGTTGATTTACATGTTAAGTTGACGTTTCGGGAAAATTATTCTCAACTTCAAAACTTAATTCCCATATTTTCTTTATGGCTAAAGTCTGATGCGCTCCATTGTCATGATTTCAAATTTACGTTATAAATAAAATAAAATAAAGTTATATTATCTGGATCATCAAGATTACTGGACCAATAATCTGCATAAGCAGACACCCGATTATTGGTCCAGGAATGTTGATACTTGATTTTTAGTTTTCGAGATATTTTAAACCATATGTAAAAACATTTCAATTAGCCGACAATAGCCGACTTTACCCGAGCGTCAAAATCTGACAGATCAATCTATTCAGTCTCCACAAAAATATACAAAACTAGCCTAAAGAAGTTTAAAAAAAAAAAAAAAAGCTCTCGGGCTGAAGGCACTCCCTCCAAATAATGAAATCCTGGATCCGCTAGTAAACTCTATTCACAACTTGTCAAAATTACGAGGTTATATAGCCCAATAATTTCGAAGGCTACCTTTTCAATTTATTCTTAAAATCTGTACCCCGTAGCGAAAGAACACCATGTCCATTTTTGTATTTGTTCAGGAGAGAAAAATTTTCATTTTCCATATTGCTCAAAGGAGCAATAAAAATTTGTTCCTTAGTTACTAAATAAGGACCCAGAAAGTAAAGGATACCATGTTACATTTTTGTATTTTTTGGGGGGTGCCAATTTCCATAACTTTGAGTCAATATAATTTTTTCCTTAGTTATTAAATTATTTAATACAGAATAGACCTGTGTCCTTTACATCCGGGGCACAGAATTAGAACCAAGACCAATTATTTCCAGGTTTTGAATCTTGAATCAGCTAAGAATCTATAACGTTATACATTTATATTTTTCAAAAGAAAACATTAAATAATTTTCTAAATGGCGTGTACCTTACAACCATAAATAAAACATGAGAAGAAGGAGTCCTACTATGAAGGTATGGTTTGAATATTTGAAAACCACCTGTTGAAATGACAAATTATCCGTTCGTGGCGCGACCCAGATACGTCCAAAATGCAATAAGGAATAAAATACTAATTGACAGCTGACATCCAAGATATGTTTAAGGTGTCGTCTTACATGATAAG
This sequence comes from Nezara viridula, assembly GCA_928085145.1. NCBI lineage: Eukaryota > Metazoa > Arthropoda > Insecta > Hemiptera > Pentatomidae > Nezara > Nezara viridula. The sequence goes on along the minus strand of OV725080.1, from coordinate 144,902,390 downwards.
AGATTAAAATCGATTAGCAATTACTAATGAGTTCGATTTAGCCTTAGTTGTTTCTAAAAAACAGAACGGTTTTAGAAACAAACTAGCATATAATTCAGTATTGATTTAACCATGAATGACAAATTAATACTAAATAAAATAATTGTTCTAGCCTCTATAAAGCGAGTACTCTCAATTAATTAATTAACGGATAAAATCTAGCGATTAAGCGTAATCGAGAACTATCCATCTCTTTACACAATCGTTGGTATAGAAAGGGTACTTTCTTACAATGCTTTATGGTTGTAATGATATGTATTATTCATTCTAGTTATAGTATTATTTATTTATTCAATTCTCTATTGAAAAATATACAATAACAGAATTGTGGGCTTTAGAGCCTCAGGGTTGTATAAGAAGGAATAACAAAATAAGCAAATAAAATTAATGTAAAATTATAAGTTGACTTCTAACATTAATAAATTATATGATTATAATTATATAATAAAGAATGAAACTTGAAACATTAATACTTAAAACAATGTAATAATTTATAAATATATTTATAGAAACACCTATTACAATTGTTTGGGAACTGGATGGATTGGAAGGGATTGAGTAGGCGGGATTTAAAGATAGGGAAGACATTAAAATGTAAGGTATTAAGATATCTATTTACATTTGTTTATTTTCTCTACTTTTAGAGGATTCTACTAATTTCCTTTTCAATAGTAAATAAAACTCGAAAACAATAATAAAATATAAATTAAAAAAAAAATTGAAGATTCCTAGGGTCAAAATGATTTTAACAGGTTTTTTGTAAACAAATTTTAAAAATTTAGAAAGAACTTCGTTATAACATTCTTTTAAAAGATTAACTTTTATTCATTTAAGTACTTCAAAAAAAGTTACACAATATCAGAAATAAGTAGTGATGAACATATTATGAATGAATAAAATATTGAGTTGATAAAAGTTCATAAAACCTTTAATTGAAAAATTTTAATGAGAAAAAGGTCTAGTTCCAAAACAAAAATTCCAGGCAAATGGGAACTGATTAAAAATAAAAATTATCTTTCCATTTCAAGCCCTGGAAAAATAATTTTCCAAACATGAAATTTTTTTTTTTTGACAAACGCTCTAAACTGCCAACTATTTACAAAATACTCATATATATTACTATAATAAGGCCTATTTGGACTAACGGAATCGAGCTTTGGGGCTCTACTAAACCATCACCAAATTCCTCTCGTATCCAATCCCTACAATCCAAAATCCTTCGTCAAATCCTTAATGCTCCCTACTTCGTCACAAATAAAATCATCCATAATGATCTTAATGTACCATATGTTTCCGATTTAGCTCAATCCAGATACCTGTCCTTTCATAATAAACTTCTGAACCATCCGAACCCTCTCGTTTCCAACCTTGTTTCCTCTTCTATTCCTGATAACCCTCCGAGGCGTCTGAAAAGAAGATGGCTACTGGACCTTCTAATATAGATATATAATTGGAGTGCTACTAATGGGTAGTTTCTCTTCATGTTGTACATGTCATATTACTTGTTCATATTTACTTGTTGTATTTATCATTAATTACAGTTGTAAATTTCGTTAATAAAATAAAAAATGAATTATTTTTTCATGTTAAAGTATTTTTATTTTTCTTGAACAAATTTAGAAGAAGCTTAAATAAAAATCTAAAATGCTAAAAGATAGATCACCGCTCAAAACAAAAGAGTAAAATAAAACGAATTTTAGAAGTAGTTTTTCAAAAATTTTCAAAAAAATAATAGGGACATCTGGTATATATCAGAAAGTCAACGGGAAGAGTTTTTTTTTATTTCAGGATCTGGAATGCAACCCGTAAAAAATTGATTTTCCAGCAGTGAACACTGCTCCCAGCTGGACAGATGCCAACTCAGGTATGGATATGACATTAAAATAAAATTGGGTGGAAAATATTTTCGTTGAAATAAAATATACTGGCACGTAGGTTTAAAAAAAAGGAGAAAAACCCCTACCGTTCAACGAAAAAACGAATATGTCAAAACTATAAATCATAAAATATTTATAATTATTTCGAATTATAAAATAATACTTCAGAATATTATTAACTCGTTGTGCCCTATGGATTAATACTATGACATAAAAATAATATACGAACAGACAATACTTTATGATTTTTTTGTTTTTATGGGCTCACTTGCACCTCTCACGGAGGTATTGAATTTGGTTTGGCATTTCAGGCAGGAAGAAAAGTAATAGGTAGGAAAGTAATAAAAAATAAAGTATGCATTATTCTGTCTTCAATTACTACACCTGGACTTTGACGTAACTGTCTCAGTTATAATAAGTAAATAGTATTATAATTTTGACCACTGAATAATTTCATAGAAATACTGAAATCCATCATAAACCTTCACACAGGTTATCTACAAATAGGTAAGGCATCTTCCAAAGGCATGGAAGCGTGGTATTAATAAATATTTGTATACAAAAAATTTATAACGTTTCATCTCATTATTTAGGGGAGGGGAGTCAGTACGGTAAGCGCACCAGTGATGGATATAGCTAAGGAAATATTTATATTTGTTGGCTTATGATACCGTAATTATTTTTATATTATTATATATATTATGTTATATTGTATTATATATTATATAAAGAACATAATTTCTATTAATTGATTGTAACAGCGTAAAATTGTTCCATCCATTTAAATTTATTTTCTTTCAGACAAATATGACATGATAAAATATTTTTCCAAAATTTTACAATTGTATAATTTTTTCCACCTGATGAGCCTTGTGTATTATAAACAGTTAGAACTATTCATTTCTGTCTAATTCTCAGTTTTGATTTTTTTTTTTTTAATTTATTTATTACCAGATCGGCCTGGTGGGCCTTACATGGTTGTTGTAACAATTTGATGAAGTTTTGATTATAATTAATAAAAAAAAAAAATGAGAACTTTCAGCCCTAATGCTTATAGCCCTCCAGCAGTGGCTGCATGTATTATTATTCAATAAATAGATTAATAAAAAAATATTTCTCAATAAAACTAATAGATAAATAAGTTTAAAAAATCACGAGGATATTAAATAAAATGAAATTGATTAATTTCTTATCAGACTAATTAAGTATAAAATTCAAAAGAAAAAACCGTTTCGATTTTAAAGAAATAGCCTGTTTATTGTTTAAATTGTAAATAATTATCAAATATTCTTTTTTTGGATATTATAAAATTTTACTAGGAAGCATTAGTCAGATCTTCATATTTTTTTTTTTTATTAGCTTGACGTTTTTCTAATATGTTTTAGCCCATTTTCAAAACCTTATTATTAAATAATTTTCTCTGCATTTTACTATAATACTTTTCACACATTATTATTCTCACTATTTATTAAACTATTACTTGTAAAACAATATATCATACAATACACCAAAGATCATAATTGGGGAATCTTTTTATCATTTGATACCGCAGTAAGGGTAGGTTGTGATAAGAGAGGCCGTAATAATTTTGTATATTTTACTGTCGGTATTTTTATTTATGAGTCAATAAACAAACTCACTAATCCATTTAAATATATTCGACTTAATTCTATTAATCTATTTGATTTTCAAAACGTAAATAATTAAATTTTAATTAATTTTAGTGCTAGATTATTAAATATATAAAAAACTAACAAGGGACAGAGGTTTCTGGTATAAAACACAGATGTTAGTCAAATCCATTTAATATATTTTCATTTCTGCAATTGTAATAGTTGTTTTATTTTATTTCATTTCAATAGAATATGAGGTAAAAACACTACGTAATAATGTTGCAATAAAAAAAAAAAAATATCTATAAATTTATCAATTTGTCTATAATAAAGTATGATTCAATACCGTATATATAAAATAATGTCCTTTTTTCAGGTAATGGTTGCAAATCTCAATTTTGAAAATGTGTACAGCTATGATTTTATCCTCCAAAAAGGTAAACAGACGAAACATTTGCCTGCGATATAGATAGGATCAAAACAGATGGTCACGGAATTAGAGATAATATGGATCCATACCAGAACGGAACAGAAGGAAGAATCTACAACAAATACATCATCGACAATTACATTTATTTATATTAAATTTTCTATAAGTCTTGATGTAACAATATTCCTGATTATGTAATTTGTGATATTTAGATAGGATGGACGAAGAGACAAGGGAGGTGTTTACAACGGACGTGGCCTCCTAGATAACGGCCTGCACATGTGTCACTAATCACTTCCCCCACTCCTGCCAGGATCGATACATCGATCACAGCTGATTCGATAGCGAAGGGACATCCGCCCTAGGATCGGTCACTACGGCTCCCTTTCCGGCCGACAAATAGCCTGTCAGTCCATGGCCTCACCCTCGACTTCCAACTCGTTATGAAGGGACTGAGGGAGGTCCGGAGAGAATAGTTCATGAGGCGAACTTTGTGAAAAGGTCACTTAAGATCAAGGGCTCCTAAATAATGCTATGTCTATAAGTCTCTATACGACGAAACATTCCAGATAAGGTGGTAAGACAACAAGCAAAGGAAGAAAATATATTTCAACTAAAGTAAAGGAGAACAATCTTTCAATTTATTTATTTCTTGTTATTTAAAGTAGTTTCGGCTTCCTTTGATGACTGACTGTTTTTTTTATTAGGTCATTTTATACGTTTTAATTATTTCAGAAATTGAAAATGGTATCAGTCTACTTTTGTAGTTTACTATGTCGGTTTATCTTTACAGATTATAATGAACTTGATTCTCTCTTGAATTATAATGAAATTGATCTCTCAGAAACTGATGCTCTATCTTTTTTACTTTCACTTACGTATATATGTAATATATAGTATTGCGATCGAGAAAATTTTTGAATCTGAGTTTTCAACGGAAATAGACGTTTTGAGGTACCCAGAGTCGAAATGACCAAGTCCCGAAAAATGGTCTGTGTGTTTGTATGTTAGCAGTCTAGCTCAAAAACGAAGTCCTAAGAAACTGATATTACGTATTTAAGATAGGTATATGCCTTAGATGTGACGGCAACTTTATGTTTAACAAATTTAATAACACATTTTCACAATTTTCTCAAAAACGGCTATAACGATTTTGATTAAACTCGGTGTATCATTGTATAATTAAGTGGTCTTTAATATCAATCAGGTCTTATCCCCATTGATGTCACTTTACAGGGCTGAAATGCCCAATGTTCATATACGTCTTCCTCAAAAGTACCTTTAATATAGTTTATTTTTAAAAGTTAATCATTTCACATTATTCAAAGCAATGAAAAAATGCTAAATATAACTTTTGAAAGAATTTGATAAGTTAATACAGGAGAAAAAAAATAAAAATGCAGAAAAACCTGCGTTGCTATAGACTGTAGCGCCTAAACGAATGTACCGATTTCAATGATACTTCGCTAAAGTCATTTTCTCAACACCCTTTAAATTTATCTATATAACATACTTCAACGAAAAGAAGCTGGAAAAAAAGTTACGAGGGATGGTAAAATTAAATTTCGAATAACTCAAAAAGTATACACTTTTTTGGGGATATTGTGATAAGATGTTTCAAAGGTATTTAAATTGCCTAAAAACAAAAGAAGTTTCATCGAAATCGAAGCACTATTAGTAGAAATATCGAGTGTTTTTATAATATTTTCTATAATTTCTATTTATAGCACATTGTTAAGTATGCCATCAAATATTACGATAGAAACATATTTTATCAGTTTAAACTTGGACATTGGACAGCCCAAGCAACAAGGAATATTGCCACGGCGTTCGAGGGAGAGTATTGTAACGAACGGACTATTCGCCGGTGTATTGAAAACAATTTGTATCCAAAATAATTATTGGTTTCTGTGTGGTGGTCAATGGCAGAAAGAATTTATTTCTTCTTTTTGACCAGAAATAAAACCACCACATCCACATCGTACTGCAGTAATATTGACATAATGCATCAAAAACGTGTCCAGAAATAACCCGCATTACTTATTCGGAATAGAGCTAGACCCTTACACGACAACGTCCGACCCAGAGTTGCCCAGAAGGGAGTTTAATGGCGTAAGTTGTGCCATCAAAGTTTTTGAGGGGGACATATTTTGACGGAGTTATAAATTTTTAGAGTGAAAAGCTTCAAAATGAAGAAATAAGTGGAAAACATGGGACAGACACAGCTAGTGAACTGTTTATGATCTACGAATTTTGAAATTATACTTTCACTTGCACTGGTTTTAAGAAGAAGAGGGCAATACAATTTTTGGAGGGGGGATGATTTATGTACCGTCAACCTTGGGGGGTATAGGCATCTCTGGCCAGACCTCATGTTACACGACAAACCGTGAAGAAACTAAATAAGCTTCTGTGTTACCTTGCACACCGACCTTATTCACCAGACTTATATCCACAGATCTCTATCTATTTAGATGGGAAAACTGATTTGGGACAACTTCTTTGAAGGTAAAATTTTTGAAGACCTTCATTTTTTTATCACAAAACTCTGAATTTTTCAGTTCTAGGATTGAAAAGTTGATAACACGTTGAGGAAAAAGTGTAGAAAATGAGGGTAAATATTTTGAATAAAAATGTTTTGATTTGATAAAGTTGTGTTACTAAATAACCTTTCCTGAGAAAACTAATATTTCATATGAAACGACCGAATAAATATAATTATAAGGATTTAACCACTGTTTTAATATACTATTTTCTCTGCATAGACCTATTTATGCGGCCTACAGTCTAAGACGGCCTCCCAAACTATTCGCCTCCATTCCTCTCTGTCCTCAGCCTTTCTTCTCCAGGTAGTTACTCCAATTGTTCTCAGATCCTCTTCTAGGTCCTTTTTCGTAATTTTCCTATAGCGTCCTCTCTGTCTCTTTCCTAGAAAGGATTCTATGGTGACCTTCTTCCCCCTTCGTTCATGGGTAACCTTTGAACAATCCCAAGCCAGCTAATTCTTCTTGACTGAGTACATGATAATCTGAACCTCCAGGTAAACCGAACAACACCTTCTTCCAATATTTAAAAATTAAAATCACAATTGGCCCTATAATGACGTAATAAACTCTGACGCAGATAATACATCATAAGCAAATCATGACCGTCCAAGTTTCTTGGCAGCAATAAATTATGCATTGAGGGCTTGTAGAGCTACAGGAGACAATGAACAATAATTGTGATATAAAATATTGCTAAAAATATTTAAATATAAAATTTCATTAATGAATGTATTAAATAGAGCTTTTAAAATAAACAAACGCATTAAAAAGAACACAAGTTTATATCATAAAAAAAGTAGAACGGCTTTGAGAAGCGACGTCTTCATGATTTTTTAAAAGATTTTTTTATTTAAACTAAGTGACGTAAAGTGAATTATTTATAAGCAGCGAACAAGAACTTGGTTTGAAACTTAAAACTTGCGAGAGAATTCTCAACTAAGAAACTTCGGAGAATTTTTCAACTTCATCCTTCAACTCAACTTCGAGCTTAATTTAATCCTTCAGATAGTGAAATTCGCAAGGCTTTCAAAATTTGTCATATGACTGCATTAAAAAAAACCGTGAGAAAATAATTAAGACTACAGATATTTTTTATACACATACAATTTTTTTCGGTCTTTTTTTTTAAATTTTATTTTAACTTTAATATACATTAATAAATATGACATTGAATTTGATTTTAATTTTTTCAGCTCTGCGGTGTTCTAGTTGTCGAATTAAGGACAAATCTAAAACTTTTCATACGACTTAAACAATAATTTAGAATGTACTTCGTTACTAAGTATGTTTTGTTTTAATCAATCTCTATCCATGTATTATTACAATCTAGTCAAACTGGGCGAATTTGAGTTTAAAATTATTGGATACAATTTTTTTAAGAAGTGTTATAAATACATTTAGACATTTAGTGGTTTTCCTCCACTTAAATTAAATAGGGAATTTAATGATTCAATACATTATTTGGAATCAAATAACGAAATTTCAAATCAGCACCAATTGTTCTCTTATAACGATCTCGGACTTATAGAGGGGTGTTTCGATGACTCACCCACTATTTACCCCTGTATTCTTCCGTTAATAGACTAAATATATGTTATCAAATAATTATTAATACGATATACTATAAATATTAAAACAAGAAGGAATTTGAAAAATTAAGAATTGATTTCAGGTAACTAAAAAAAATGGATAGAATAAAACCAAACAGCACCCTTAGTACTCTTTAAATTTACTGCCATTGTATTTTTCCTTATTGTTTTCTTGTTCCACAGCAAATATTACATAACATTATATTATATTTATATATCGACAGTCACACTGTAAAAACCTCTAAGCGCAAAGTAAAATTATAATCAATAAAGAATTTCAACCGAAAATCCATGCTGTATCTCCGCTCCTGAAGAAGACCTACAAAGTCGGGTCGAAACGTTGGCTTAAAATAAAATAGTTTTTCACTATTTTATTCTTTTTTTGACCGCCACCCCGGACCATCTCCTTCCTCTATGATAAATAAACCATGTATTTCTTATTATATGAAGTAGATTTTCCGTTTAATTTTTATTGCATGCTTAAGATTGTTTAGATAATCCACAGAATTAGCTCAGTAAGAATTGATCACCCCAGTATTAACACACCAATGACCAATAATAATCAAACTGGAAATTTTCTACTTTATTCAATTCCGTAATACGTCTGAATAATCACAGTACGAATTGAATTATTCCACCTTTACTACCATTAATCCAATTCCCTGAAATTGTGGAAATTCCTCGTTGTTATTGGATTATAGAGAACAAACGTTGACCCAGAAATATTATCATTGGCAAAATCATCAAATCCTGTTTTAGAAATCAGTGAATAAAAACGGCAATCAGATTTTTTTCACTTGGAATTTTTGAAATTTAGGATGTTTCATAAAAAAACCACCCTCTCCCCAAAAAAGATAAAAAAATAATTCAGAATACACTGAACACGGTTAACATAGTAGTGCAGAGATCTCCTGGAGTCCTGCTTTTCCCTCCACTAGTGGAAGAACAAGACTGGTTAGGAGATCTTTTAGCTGAATGTAAATAGTATATAAAGCTACGTCTGTATTTTAGAGATTATTTTACTTTACTTATCTTTAACTTTATTTTATTTTTATTTATTGTACATATTTTTTATTTTCAATATTATTTTCTAGTTTTTATTTTGATTTGATTTATATTTTCTATAAATATGGTGTATAAGGATTATTTTCTCATTCTTAAATCCTTACTATGAAAGAATGTAAACTCTATTCAGTAGTTAAATTAACCGTTAAATTTTTATTATTAAATAAGATCTGAAATTATGAAATTTTATATTAATATTAAATTATAATAAAATATTTATATAGTTATATATGACATACCTGGTTGCAAATTTCCACGTGGTTTGGCACCTAAAATTGCCAAATTAACGTTAGCTTTCCTTCCATCTATAATTGGATTAGGATCCTTACACGCTCTCTCTGCAGCGGGCCTATCGCCCATTATCACCTGAAAAATAATAAAATAATTAAAATCATATCATATTATAATCATAAATTTAAAAAAGTAATTATATTCTCTGTCAGAAGCAGCTATTAAGTATTAAATATAGGGTCCTACTGTGAAATCTTTCCTAGAATATCCAAATGGTCATTGAACTGAGAACATATATTTTTAAAAATTGGCGCCCGCTACTTCTTTAAAAACAATATTTCTCTTTAAATAACCAATCAAACTACCCGAGGCAACTGGCAAAGGTCACGCAAAGGTCGTTGAAATATTTCAATAAAAATCTATTTCGACTTCGATTGATCGCAAGCATAAACAATAATAAAACAATTTTTGTTTGGATCTTTTCGAAAAGGAAAGAAATCCAATATTATTTCAATAAAAACTTTAATATTTAAAGTAATTTAGGCTATAATACTACTATAATGTGCAGTATGCTGCCACTCAATATAAAGGGAATAAAATTGTTATATTTTACACTTTATATAATTTTGAAAGTGAAAAATCAGAAAAATATAAATTGACAACATGAAGCTTATAAAAGTATAGAGAGGCATAATAAATATGATTTAAGCATAATATGCCTTCAGTTTAAAGAATGACTAACTTTAATTTCAACATTTTTTATTATTAATTTTAGTTATATTTCTAGTGTGAAAATATATACATTTATTCACAGTCTTATATTTCAATAATACCATCAACTTACTGTCTGTACAAATATTATAAATTTTCGCACAGTCACTAAAATAACTTTACTCAAACATGTTGAAACTGGAGTTAGTCATTCTGAATATATATGAAGATGTTATTCATAAATGTCACCTAATTAAACGAAAAAGTGAAAATAATAATACCCTTTTTCTTTTTTTAATACTATAAAACAGTAAAATCTTATTATGACACAAAAAATCAATGTTAGGTTACAGTTTGGAAAATTCTAGCAACATAGCATTGTGTCTCTAAAATGCAAATAAAGAATAAAATAACCCGTTTACGTTCCGTCAATTAAGACATTGGTCACACCATGAAATCCAATCGCTTGGTGGAAGAAAAGTGAGGTGACACATTTTATAAGGTGACAAATTTTATAATCAAACAGCTGATCAGCAAATAAAGACAGATGAAAAACATGAAATCAACACCCAAAATACACCAATAAAAAAAAAAGAAAAGAAATAAAAATAATATTTAATACGAATACTTTCTGAACATAATTTATAATAGCTTCTGTAAGAAATTTCTATAACACACTGATGGGTTAGGTAACAAAATAGATTTGTGTTGCTTTGAATAGTTAGCCGAAAGAGGTAATCTATTTTTCTGATAATCTTTTATTTGTATTTACTGGATAAACGAAAAATTAGAACATTTTATATTTCCAAAACTATAATTAAATACAAAGCATCTTGGACAGAGAGGTAGCAATGTTATTGATTATTGTTTTAAAATATTTTTTCCAATACGAATTAAATAGCAGAATTTAGCGCTCGCTTCTTCTTAACTTATAATAATAATAATAATGGCTTAGAGAACCCAAAGATTCGATGGCGATACCACCAATCAATTATATATTAATTATAACAATAATAAATATATATATTTCTAATTAATTAATAATTAAACATAGCTCAGCTGTTCAGTAAAATAATTTTGACGAGGAGACATTAGTAGAAAGCACTAACTACATTAAGCATATGGCCAGCAAATTGACTTGTGACCCAACTGACCTGGTGGCCTTTCCTAGTCATTCCTCTCCGTTCCTGTTAGAGCATTCGTCCGTATTTTGCTTGCAGTATAGACTTAAAATTATTATAGTAACATAAACTAAAATATTAAAAATATATATATATATTTATTAAAATTTACAAGCAAAATTAATTCACATAAAATTTAATAGAAATATAAGCGAACGTGAATCGATATAATGCCATGAGCATACTTGTACATAAATTACCAAAAGTAGTTCTATATTAAAAAATCGCAAAAATATATTATTTTCCGACACCTAGGTAGGGTCTGCCTGAAAAAATAGCGCCTGACTTAAAGAATATTAGGGTAGTAACTTGAGGATCGAAACGGGAAATTTATTGTGAAAAATCTTGAATTTCTTTTTATTTGTTTAACTTGTATATATAGATTTAGACATTTAAAAAAACAAAAGTTCAAACGTGGGTCACCAAGGGAAATCTTTTTACAACCAAAAACACGGATTAATTCTATATTTTTTAGCAGCTATTACTACTAAAGCAAAAAATGTACCCTTTAAGAAATTAAAAACGTTGTGAGTCAAAAAGCACATAAACGTAATAACATGGTTAAGTTGTATAATCGACAACCACTGGAAACGAACACAGATTTTTACCAAATTACTGTATAAATGGCCTTGCAACTTGGATATGAGCTTCCTTAGAGAAAACAGCGATAGAATAAAAATTGTATAGAATCAAATTCCGCTTCCACTCAATAGCAACAGTTTTAATGTAAGCCAATCATATATCTCGAATGTATAGTAAGGAGCATTAAGAATTTAGATTGTAAGGATTGGATACGAGAGGAATTTCATAATGGAACCCCAAAGTTCAACTTCTTAAATCCAAATAGGCCTTATAATAGTCAATTAAATGAATCTTTTATATTTAATTTGAAGCCTAGAGCGTTTGTCAAGTAAATATTGGAGTAGTCGGAGAAGTCTTGTAGTTTCTTGTCATTACAGTATTAAATGAGGATTCCATCTAAGATTTTTGTCGAGATGGAGTCGTATGTAGCGGATCTGTTCACAGCTATATGTAGAGCATTATTAAGTAAAACTTTAAGGCAAGTTTGCGATGAGTTTTTATAGGATTTATTGCCAATCATTTTGATCCTCCAATTTTGACATCATTCTTCAAAATTTGAAATATATGAAGGGTTTAGGAAGCAATAAATGGTTCATTATAGCTGATAACAAACAATTGTCACCAGCATATATGGTAATGATGGTGTTAGTGTGAGTTGAAATGTCAGCTGTATAAACAGTGGAATTAAAATATAAATTCAACTAAAAGAATCCTTAATTTATAAAATTTTTCTTATTCTCTCATTTCAGAGTTTTCAATTTATTTTATTTTTTTATTGTAAAAATGATAGACATATTGTTACAAAAATTTGATGTTGAAATAGTTGATGGGAATACTCCCCTCCAGTTATGACGCAACAAGCCATACCAGGAATTAATTGAGATGAAAATTTGTTTAAGACAAAGGACTAATACTGTGTTGAAAGTAATGAATAAAGTAATCAAAAAGCAGTTAGTCTAAATTAATTTCATTACCTCATCCTCGAGAATATAACTTAATTTTTCATTTAAACTCTTCCCTCTGGTTTAATTTAAGTAACGCTGTACAATATCCTTTTTTTTTTTTTTAATTTTTATACAAACGAAACCAGATAGGAAGGAAATAAATATGAAGTCAAATATTTTGTTACAATTTACTTAAATCTTAAGAAATAGCATATATTTTTAACTCTATTAATGTCATATACATATTTTATATTTCAACAATGTTAGTATAGAGAAAAAAATAGTAAAGTTTCATTGATGAAATTTCAACCATTTCATGCAAACAAAATATTGTTGACAAAATTTTATACTTTTATATCATTACGGAATATTGAAATTCTTAAAATACCCGATATTAGAAAAATCGCCATATTTTAATAGCATTACCGACAAATTATATATCTCTTAGGTAAATAATACACTAAGAATACGTCATAGAAAAAATATAGGCGAATGTCTTTTTTATCGTAAACAGATTTAATTTCAAAAGAGTTTTAAAATACTAATATATCCATATTATTTTTGCCATTTATAATTAAGTTACATTGTGTAAACTAGACATAAAATATTCTACATTTCATGCACTTTAAGATAAGTTTTTATTTGAACTTAATAACTGGTAGGATAAAGAAACTTCCAAGCTTAACGCAAATCTTTGTAAAATGAAAAAAAAAAAAAAAAAGATTGGCACAACTACGCGAAAAAAATCTGGTATATCCACACACACGATTTTCCTATGAATTTTAGACAGTTTTGTATAACTTTAAATATATACATTAAAAAAATTAATTGGATTACTTTTCCTGGAAACTTATCAGAGAAATTATTAGATTACGATTTATTTGATAAACTAAAGCTATGTAAACCGGCAAGCGAACCATCACCGTCAGCGTATGAAATTCAACGTATTGTAACATTGCGAAACCTGTTATGATTCAGATAATGTTTTTTTTTTTAGTTTTATATGGAATTTAATAATGACTGAAATGTGTGGTTTCCGAATATAAATTTTTTTTTCTGAATTTTCTTGGGAATGCACTACAGGTAAAAATTGAAAGGGCTTTGAGTAGAAGATTATAAAAATGTCTTATCAAAATTGTTAATCCGTTTTTGCGGCGCAATCTATAGGAAAGCATATTTTTCTGTCATTGCGCAGGTTTTTCTCTTATTGCGCACAATATGTTTTACAGTAGTCAAAACCCTACAAAAAAAAAGAAACAACAAAACCGGCCTGTTGAATAGCTGAAAATGTTTTTCGGACTAAGAAACGTAAAGACCAGTTAAAAACCGCACATTGGAAAATTAACCAGATCACAATACTTTCCTTACATAGTAGCGGTAGCAAAGTGAAAATGAATATTTAAAACAATATGCCTTCTTGGTCAATTTATACAATAAATTTTTAGTTTTTAAATTGCATGCCGGAGACTTAAAGAATAAATTCCTCACATCATATTAATCTTCGATGATCATACCAGCTAACTAACTAAACAATAAATAAAATTATAAAAGGATCAAATGAAGAAAAATACAATTCCCTCAGTGACCAAGGGGTATTTCGCACTAGGGGCCTATTTAAAACCCATCTCCATGAATAATGAAAGCAGGGTCGATGCGACTTTCCGACAATGGCCCATGCCGGCTTTAAAGCATTTTAATCGCACTCATTGTTTTCACTTCACCTTGATTAAAATACTTGTTGAAAACTGATTCTCGACGGGTTCCAATACTGCAAACGAAAGATCTGGTGCGCTGCGCGCATCACATAACTTTTCCTTACCACCCTACTTAGAGTAGAATATAACTTGGGAAGAGAAAGTAAAAATTATGGATGGTATAACATATTCATTTAAAAAAATTTTCGTGATTTTTCCACCCGTCGAATCTGTTAAATTAATAAATTTTCGTCACTTCTCATTTCCTTATACAAATCTTTTTTTAAATATATTTCATTATTGAATAATATTACATTCTGTCACATTCAAGGACATTTGCAATAGTAACACAGTAGCCCTTTCACACTCTATGTATATAATATCAGTTGCTGTCGTGAAAAATGAATCTTTTGTGGAAATTCTGAGCATTATCGAAAAAAAACCTAAAAAACGAATTAATATTAGTATATATTATTTATTATTAATTTTATGCAGATCCTAAATATTTCGCTTGAAAATATTATTGGAGAATTATGGGTAAGTTAAATATAACAATTAGATTAACAATCTAAAAGCCTAGTATAATACAAAGGAGCATGGGACAACAGTAGATGTGGATCGGCCAAGGTCGGGAGTTCTCGGCTATTTCCGCAGGTTTTTATTTTCCATTTAGTTAATATTCAAATATTTTGATTGATAATACTTGGCCATTTTTGAAGTAAAAGCTTATTTGGGTGCGCTTTGAACTTCTTTTGGCGAGAGCGAATTAGATTAGATTGAGCTGTCAGATCTCCGATGTGAAGCGCTCGGGTAAAGTCGGCTGGAGTCGACTAATTGAAGTTTTGCATATGGATTAAAATATGTCAAAAGCTAAAAATCGGACCTGCATATTGTCACTTTGTTGAGTTATAATTTAAAATTGTATCTTACCGCGATACAGTGTTAGAAAGGAAAAAAATAAAGGCGAAAACCAAATGATAACGAGTTTTATTGAGGATTGGATTAAAATATTGTAGAAACTAAAAATAGTAACTGTTTACTGTAAGCGAGGAAAATGTTCACCATTTTATACTCTTTATAATGAGCTATTATTTATAATTTAAATTTCATATTATTAATCTCGCCTTGTTGATGTTTTCACTTCTATCGTGTGCTCTAAACCACACATCTTAGTTTTTATTACGAGTTACAAAATGAAATGTTTAATTTTTTCAAATAAAAAAAAGAAGGTACTTATGTGAAATTGAAAATCTGACATTTAAGCCCTGCAATTCTTTTTCAATCGACATAATACCTGTCTGATATTAAAGACCACTTGATTTTACATTGAAATTACGAGTTTAATCAAAATTATCTGAACTGTATTCGAGAAAATTGTATATCTGATTGTAATAATTAAAACTCTTATCAGTCAACTTCGATGAAAAAGTTGCTTTAACATTACCTGCCTAAACCTAACTTAAATACATAATTCTAGTTTCGTATGATATTTCGTGTTTAAGCTACGTTGTTCACACACTCAGTGAACCTCAAAACGCGTATTCTGTTGGAAACTCGAATTCAAATATTTTTACGATCGCAATACTTTTCCTTACTATATATTTCATATATAGGCAGATGAAAATAAAAACTGTTGGAGCGACGACGGTTAAAAGAGAAGTACGGTTAAGAACTATGGAGCATATTAGGGAATTAGACGACGCAATAGTTAAGTGTCTCTTCCGCTGTGAGGGCAAACAACACACATCACAACACACTAGAGGTCGCACGGTGGTCTGAGCATATCTTGTTTCGGTTCCATTTTGATTAATGATTATCATAACCTTATAATTGATTAAATACTTCAGTCCGTGTTATTTAATTACTTTATAAACAGTTTGAAAACCATTTCTATCATTAATATATTTATGGAAGACTTTCAATTAAACATATCAAATATTGAAAGATACGAGTCTATAAAATAGAAAGTATTCTCAAAAACAATTTAATTAAAAAAAAAAAAAGGATTTCAGTGATAGACTTAACCAGAATAAGGCGAAATGTACTTACATATCTACTTTAACATCTTTGAGGCTCTACAAAAACATCAAATTCTTCCCGTATCCAATCCTTACAATCCAAAAACCTCCATAAAATCCTAAATGCTCTTATAGTCTGTGGGCCAGACCCCCTTACCGTGCACCCCCCCCCACATCCCTATAAATTGCATATCGTTGTGTTCCTTGTAACTATTTATTAAAAAAAAGCCAATGTTCCCACAAAAAAAAGTGAACGCACTGCCCCAAAATGGCGTCCAAAGATGGCGGATTGACGACTTTGACTTTAGTTAGTTTTTTGGTCACTGAGAATCAGCATTTGGCTTAATTTCCTCATAGTTGGTCTTTTATTAAAGCTGAATAGTTATAGAATAATAAAACATGAAGAAATATTAAAAAATAATTGGCTTAGGCTATGAAAAACACCAGTAAAGTCAATTTTTTTAATAAAAAAATTTTCAAGTTACAAATCAAGCGTCGTTTGTAATTAAACGGCCTACAATAACGCAAAACGTGCTGAAATAAACCATCTGGAGAATATATTTCTCTTTCTAAAACGCTGATTATTTTTTACATATGTTTAAGCAGTTCCGTAGAAAATGCACTTATGCGGCAGAAAAGCGGTACTGGCGTGGGTGCCTACAGGCCTCTACCACACCATTCAGTGCCCATAAATGGCTTAGTTATAGTGATATAATCACATTTTTGGTACATTATATTGGTTTAATTAACGAACAAATATTAATGCAATAATTTAAATGTAAAAAAAAAAATTAAAATTTTTTAAAAAATTTATTATTATTTTTTTTAAATTTAACCTCCTTTATTCTGTACGTTGGTCGTTTAAGAAGACCTCAATTGTAAAAATGATATAATTATAATAATAAAAGTTAATTAAAAAATACTTTGCTAAATATCTTGATTTTTTTTTTTTTATTTAACGTTTGCAATTGAACACTGTGTTTTGTATATTTACTGATTCTTAGAAGTAATTAAAATGTTTATATACTTCCCAGGAAATGAGTAATATTAATACCTTTTTTATAAACTAAAATAATATATACCTAATCTGAACTATATATAATGAATAGCTACCGGGTTGTTTAGTAAAACTCATATATCACTAATTAAAAAATTAATTTTTATTTCCTTTAGTTTGTGCAGAAGTTGGGCTATATCATAAATAAATAGGAAATTTTAATATTGAATGAATTATTCTCTATGCACAAAGAAAGATAGAAGGGGTGATGCTATAAGTTCTTCTATAAACCAAAACTGATTGTTTGGATTTGATCTCAAAATGAGGAAAAACGAGAAGAATACATTAAGGGAACGAGAAAGGAAGTACCAAAACCTCGGCATAGATAAAAAGGACCAGTATCCATTACATAGCTAAATGAATGTATAGTAAAGAGATGAACAGAATATTTCAAGATATCGAGAAAGTTATAGCTCATAGCTTTCCTTCTGTTTAGTGCATTTGCAAAAAATTTTTTAAGGAATCTAAAAGGAAAACGAGCTTTTCTGAAAGACAGTTAGATATTAGCATAATCCAAAGTGTGAGGCACTAAGCAGATACAGAGCTATTTTTCTTTTTATGTGGACTTCTCTATAACCTGCCTTAAAGTGAAGACAGTCCCAATTTTCAACTTCTCTTCCGATGTGCAACTTAAGTTTCTCAATCCATATCACTCTGGCAATCGACAATATTTCTTATTCTTGAGTATAATTTGTTTGGTACACTAAACAGGAATGGATCTTGATGGGTATTACATTTCCTAGTACCTCCTTTCTTGTAAAGGTAAAAACCACAGTCCTTTTATGTTATTTTCTAATATGCTTGTTGCCTATGTACGCGCAAAACTATCAAAGCAGTTCGATTTCGCTCTTTCCATCTTTCTTTGTGCAGAGAGAATAATACATTCAATATTAAAATTTCCTATTTTTTTATGATATGGTACAAATTCCGAACAATTTATTCCGCAATTTCTGAACAATAACGAGCTATAACTAATATAAGATTCCTTAAAAAATCAGAAGGAAAGCTATGAGCTATAACTTTCTCGATATACCTCTCTATATCCTGCTTCAAAGTAAATATAGTCCCGATGTGCACCTTCAGCAATCGAAAATAAAGTGGTTTTCACCATAATAAACCTACATCGTCCACTTAATATCATCCAAACTGCAATTGACCCCCTTTTAGCAGCATCTTGAAATATTCTGTTCATCTGTCTACTATACATTCATTTAGCTATATAATGGATACTGGTCCTTTTTATCTATGCCGAGGTTTTAGTACTTCCTTTCTCTTTCGCTTAATGTATTATTCGCGTTTTTCATCATTTTGAGATCAAATCCAAACAATCAGTTTTGGTTTATAGAAGAACTTATAGCATCACCCCTTCTATCTTTCTTTGTGCATAGAGAATAATTCATTCAATATTAAAATTTCCTATTTATTTATGATATAGCCCAACTTCTGCACAAAATAAAGGAAATAAAAATTAATTTTTTAATTAGTGATATATGAGTTTTACTAAACAACCCGGTAGCTATTCATTATATATAGTTCAGATTAGGTATATATTATTTTAGTTTATAAAAAAGGTATTAATATGACTCATTTCCTGGGAAGTATATAAACATTTTAATTACTTCTAAGAATCAGTAAATATACAAAACACAGTGTTCAATTGCAAATGTTATATAAAAAAAAAAATCAAGATATTTAGCAAAGTATTTTTTAATTAACTTTTATTATTATAATTATATCATTTTTACAATTGAGGTCTTCTTAAACGACCAACGTACAGAATAAAGGAGGTTAAATTTAAAAAAAATAATAATAAATTTTTTAAAAAATTTTAATTTTTTTTTTTTACATTTAAATTATTGCATTAATATTTGTTCGTTAATTAAACCAATATAATGTACCAAAAATGTGATTATATCACTATAACTAAGCCATTTATGGGCACTGAATGGTGTGGTAGATGCCTGTAGGCACCCACGCCAGTACCGCTTTTCTGCCGCATAAGTGCATTTTCTACGGAACTGCTTAAACATATGTAAAAAATAATCAGCGTTTTAGAAAGAGAAATATATTCTCCAGATGGTTTATTTCAGCACGTTTTGCGTTATTGTAGGCCGTTTAATTACAAACGACGCTTGATTTGTAACTTGAAAATTTTTTTATTAAAAAAATTGACTTTACTGGTGTTTTTCATAGCCTAAGCCAATTATTTTTTAATATTTCTTCATGTTTTATTATTCTATAACTATTCAGCTTTAATAAAAGACCAACTATGAGGAAATTAAGCCAAATGCTGATTCTCAGTGACCAAAAAACTAACTAAAGTCAAAGTCGTCAATCCGCCATCTTTGGACGCCATTTTGGGGCAGTGCGTTCACTTTTTTTTGTGGGAACATTGGCTTTTTTTTAATAAATAGTTACAAGGAACACAACGATATGCAATTTATAGGGATGTGGGGGGGGGTGCACGGTAAGGGGGTCTGGCCCACCGTGTATTATTATATAACAAATAAAATTATCCATAAAGACATCTCAACATTCCTCTTGTGGAAGTCTTGGCCCGTACTAGATATACTTATTTTAATTCCAAACTCTTTAGTCGCCGCAATTCTCTGGTTCGTTACCTTTCATCCAATACAATTCCTGACAACCCTCCAAGGCTTCTGAAAAAAAGATGGCCATGGGGTTTCCTAAATTAATTTATCCTTGAAGTGTTACCAATGGGTAGCTTCTTCACAAGTACTGATGTTATATATTCCTATAGCAGATCTGCAGGTTGTATATATGTGTACAGTTGTAAATTTCAATAAAATAATTTTTTAAAAAAATTTAATATATTGGTAGATTGTTAGTGAAATTTGTGAATACGAATATTTAAACTTGGTGTAAAAATCATAATAGTTGGGTACCTTCTACTATGATTAACAAGTCTGTTTTTTTTTAATGAAATAATAATTTTTAAATTTATTTTAATGATTATTTAACAGCATCGCTTACTTAAATTACAAGATTGGTTCAAATTACGGAAAATTCGACTTAATCACGACAAATCCAAACATATAACATTTACTATTAGAAAAAACATCTGACCTCCAGTTTATAATGACAACAATCAAAGTCCTCAAACGGACTCACCTTCGACAGAAGGATGAAATGGGGCCCGAATGTAAAAAATGAAACGTAAGACACTTAACAAACGACTCAAAATACTTTACCCTCTGAACTGAATACATACAAATTGCTTAAACCTATACAGACATACTCATCACAAATATACGGTATCACTAAAAAGACCCACCTACAAAAACTTCCAATCAAAATTATTGTGACTCATAACAAAAACACCTTGGTACACGGCTAACAAAGCTCTATATACTGACCTCCACCTTCCAATTTAAACGGACATCACAACAGATTAATGAGATAAATGGCCACAACTGATATTTCAGAACATGAGGAGGAGATTAAAAATGCGTTGGATGAGAGATCTCCCTTAAGAGACACCTAACTAATTGGAAAAGTCTAGGAAGAAGTGCTGCAGAATACTTTCCTTCCTCATGCCTGCCATGTCATTTATATCTTATATTTCCAGTACATTTGCTGATTATTAACAAAAGTTGACAGGCGCAACTACATTTTTAAGCCAAAAAAATTAGTTTCAAGTAAAAAAAAAATATTTTTGAAGGAAATTTAATATTCAAAAACTTCCGTCGCTCATGACCTTTTTGTAGAATGAAAGGATAAAGAGTCAACTAGTCAAATAAGATAAAAATGCGTTGCAGAATTTGTTTTTCGAAATAAGTAAATTATGAGGACGAATGTCTCGGAAATAAATAAAAAAGATAGTGAAAACATGAACGAAATCAATTCTACTGGAGATTTTGTCAGGTTTAATTTATATTAAACTTGGAACAATATCATCGTTAGAACGCATACTTTCGTTGATATATGGGGAAAGACAGAAAAAATAGAACTTTTTTAAAGGTAAATTCAAATTTTCTTGAAATTTCTTCTTCTTCTGTTTTTGTTTATAGAGTAGCAAAGGGTTATTTAATGTTTTAGAATAGTAAAAATTTAAAGAATACTTAATAGTTGACCGTTGTATTATTAAGGAAGGAGATAGTAAGGAGTGGCGGCCATAAATGATAGTTGTGATAGTTCTAAGTGAAATTCCTTGCTGAAAACACCGAAACGTTGGCTTTTAATAAAATAGTTTTGCCACCTTCGTTAGTTTTGGACCATCTTCTTCCTTAAAAATTTAAAGAATTTGTACATTTATATCTTTCAATTAAATAAATATTAAAAAAAAACACTTTTAATTTGTTATTTTAACGAATTAAATGTAGTTGAATTAGGGACCTTAGGTGTTTTGCTCTGTAAGTAAGGAATGGAAGAAAGGGAGACTAAGAAAATTATCTTTGGTTCTCCACTATTCGAGAAGAAGAGTGGTAAGGCCAAGTTAAGATGGATGGGCGGTGTCCGGGTAGTAGATGCTTCGGACCATCTCAACACTCCCTACTGACCATCCACTGCCCCATATAGAGTCGGATTCTGCAGCTAGAGGTGGATTTCAACTTATTATAATCAATTTCTATTTGCCTGATAATAATTATATATAATAATTACAATTATATTTTAAGAAGAAATGGGTTTTGAACAACTTGAAAAAAAAAAATTTAACAGACAACGTCGGCTTTTGGGATCGATGGAACTATTGGATGTAATTTGATTACAACCTCAATGTCGTAATTTCTCAATTTCCTTTATATATTTATGTTAAATTTACTATATATATATTTATTTCCATTTTGAAACTGAATAATTCAATATATATTTATTTTCCTACATATTTTTGAAGTGAAACCTTCTTTAGACGCGTTTTGCACATTTTTGTAAAGTGCGTTAGATAAATCTGTCAAATTTTAACGCTCGGGTAAAATCGGTTAGTGTCGACTAATTGAAATGTCTAAAAACTAAAAAATCGTGCTTGCATATTGTTTGCGAGGAAAATATTTATAATGGTTTATTATTCAAAATTGTATCTTAACAAGACGCCGTGTGTAGAGAGACCAAAAAGGAAAAAGAATGTCGAACAATTTGAAAACCATTTCTATCATTAACATGTTTTTAAAAGAATTTCAATCAAATATAGAATATTAAAAGGTAAGAGTGAACCCTATAAAATAGAAAGTATTCTAAAAACCAATTTAATTTAAAAAAAAAAAAGGATTTCATTGATAGACCTGCCCGGTCTAAGGCGAAATTTACTTGCATATCTACTTTAACATCTTTGGGGCTCTACAAAAATATCAAATTCTTTCCGTATCCAATCCTTACAATCCAAAATCCTCCGTAAAATCCTAAATGCTCCTTATTATATAACAAATAAAATTATCCATAAAGACCTCAACATTCCTCTTGTGGAAGACTTGGCCCGAACTAGATATACCTCTTTTAATTCCAAACTCTTTGGTCACCCCAATCCAATCGAGTTCTAGAGTGCATTAGATTGATCTGTCAAATTTTAAATCTCTGGTAAAATCGGTTACGGTCGACTAGTTGAAATGTTTTTACATATGGATTAAAATATCTAAAACATTAAATATTGTGCCTGCATATTGTTTTATTGAGGGTATGGATTAAAATATTTCAGATACTAAAAATCGGAACTGTATACTGTAAGTGAGGGAAATGTTTAGAATTTCATCCTCTATATAATGAGCTATTATTTTATAATAGCTATAATTTTAAATTTAATTTTATTAATCTCGCCTTGTTGATATTTTAACTTTAATCGTGTGGTCTAGAGCACACAGCTAAGATAATTTTTTTTTATTCGAACTGTTAAAGCAGTTTTGATTGTTTACATAGTAACTAAAATATGAATGTTTATTCAAACAATGCAGCCTTGAACGGAATTTTGTAAACAAAATGTTTTATTTTGATTAGTAAGCTTATTTTACCCAAAACAATCAATAAAACAATAAAGAGCATTTGTGGGTTCAACCTTTCGGCCTGGAGCTTCCCCTTCCTTCCAAAAAAATAGAAAATTATTGTTTTTTTTTTTTTGTCTATTTCTATTTGTTTCTATGAGTGATATGAACCAAATATTTAATCGACTTCATGTTATCTTCTTAAATTATAACTCATATGTATCTATTATTATTCTCATAGAAAAAAAAAACTGTTGGTTAAGGCCCTTAAAAATTGAATCCGCTTCTATGTGAGGACATAATATCGTCATTTTATTGCAATAAGGCAATAAAAAACAGGATACAGACAGTATGCCACCGGTTTCAACCAGTTTTTTATTATATTCCGTGCCTTTATGTGAATTTACAATTGATTAATAATTTCTAGAATTTGAGCCCTTTCATGGCCAGGAACGTTAAAATTCCAATCCTTGATCCAGAGCGTTTTATGTGCTAGAGATAGGTCTGGGAGTACAGTTCGGAAATAGTTCGCTTTGTATGCTAAAAACTTCTCGATCTCCTGGAGTTACGTTCCTGAAGGAATAAATTTGATGTCTGGTATCAAATATCAAAGGAGCTTCTAGAATCGAAATAGCTTTTTACCTTTTAATCTGCCTTTTCTAAATATTTAGGGGTTATTCCGGATAATAGTTTTTCTTTTTCCTCACTGTGAAATAAGGAAATATAAATGCATTGATGTCGAAACCTTTCTAAAAGTTTTTCAGGTGGTTCTTTTTAATTGGACTAGGTGAATCGTAACAAAGGATTAAGTCCGTTAGATATTTCCTATCTGGTTTAATATGTTAAAAAATAAAATAAAAAAACGCTGCAAATTATTTCGCAATGGTTTATTATTTCCAAACAATTATACATCTAAAGTAACATTACCTTCCTAGTGACAAAGAAAAAGAAATAAAATGTGATTCCAGTTATTAGCCTTAACGTTTTTTTTTTTTCATCATTTATAATTTGCTTAAAAACGTAGCATTACTTCAGTAATACATTCAAAAATCAAAATCCAAAACAAAGGATATAACGTTTTCAGTAGAACATACACAAAAAAACATCTAGAGACCATATCTTTGTTCCAAATTGTACGATTTTAACGATTTTTTTTTAAATTTGTTTAAAGAAAATTTCATAAACTTTTAAATGACCATATATAATATCAACAAAAAAGGAAATACTTCTTGAGTTATTCCGAAATGCCATTTTACCACCCCTCGTAACTTTTTTTCTTAACTTTTGAAGTATGTTATATAGATCAATTTAAAGAGCATCGGGATGAAGACTTTGGCCAAGTTTTATTGAAATCGGGACATCAGTTTTGGAGCTACAATCTATGGCAGCGCTGGTGTTTTGGCCGCCATTTTGAAAGAAAAAGGCAGATAGTAATGTCGATGAAGGAAGATCATCCTCGGGTGAAATCTGACTATAAATCCAAATTTGAAAAACTCTGTAGTTTCAGAGAAAATGCTCGGACGGTGGACGGTGTACGGCGCACGGACTAAAAAACTTTTATTCGTTTTTCGAATTTTACGTATCCTAAAACGTAAAACCTCAAATTTTGAGAGGGAGTTAATTTTTGTCCGATTAAAATGGTTCATTATTGAAAATAATAAACCAAAATTGATATGGTACAGGATGAGTTAAATAGAGGAAGAGTGGTAGGTTCAAAAGAAGAATCAAGTTATTTTATTTCATTTATATTTCCTTTCTTTATTAGTTATTTCCGTTCATTAATAGTTCCTTTACCTAGTTTAATTTGTACCGATAAAATAAAGTAAAATGAATTGTAAAAAACATAGATACTGGACAGCATTGCATAAATGGAACAAGAAAGGAAGATTTTTATGAAAAACTAATGTTACATTCTCGAGAACGACTAATAAAATTAATTTAGACTAACTGTTTTTTAATTACTTTTTATAGAAATCCTTTCATTTTAGTACTTGCATCAAACACATTCTCGTAGCGATTAAATCCCGTTATGTATTGTAGTGTTGTAGATATAAGAGGACATCTTATCACATTTTTTTTTTAATTATGTTTTACAATTATAATAATAATAATAATAATAATACTTTATTTATTCTGGGACGAGTCCCTTTAGAATAATACAGGAAGACAGAAATGAGGGCTAAGGAGCCTCAGAGATATATAAATAAAAATACAGAGTAATTGAACAGTCTTGGTTAAAAAAATAATATATATATATATATATATATATATATATATATATATATATATACACACATATACATATAAGTTGCTTTCCAATTTTGATCAGTTGATAATAAAAGAGAAAAAAAAAATTACATAAAAAAATAGATATACAAAAATTGGAGAACAAATAATGAAGAACGAACTAATAACTTATGTACATATTTTCAGAAGTATCTATTTACGATTTTATGGGGACTGGATGGATAAGAAATGATTGAACAGGCGGGATTTAAAGGTAGGAAGGGTATTAGATTGACGGATATGGGAAGGGATGGAGTTCCATAGAGATGAGGATCGGATAATGAACGATTTGTCGAAAGCAGCGGTTCGGTGGGCCCTTTTGGATAAATCAGAAGACCGGGAACGAGTATTGCGGGAACGAACAGAGGATTTGAATTGAAGGAGCTCGGAGATGTATGAGGGACGGTGGGATTGGATGACTTGAAAGAGGAAGGATGCCAGGAAATACTTACGACGGTAGGAAGGATAAAGCCAATTTAACTCCGCGTAAAGATGGGAAACAGAGGCGTCCCTTGGGATCCCGAAGATGAATCGTACAAAGCAATTTATCAAACGTTTTAGTTTCGCCTCGAGATCCCCAGAGAGGACCCCATATACCGTACAGCAATAGTCAAAGTGGGGAAAAATTAAGGAAGTGACTAGGAGCCTACGGGTTTCAAAAGGAAATAGGTGACGGGAGTAGTTAAGACGTTTTAGGATGGAAATGGTACGGCGGGAAATATTGGATATATGATTTTTCCAAGAAAGCGTTTGATCAATGGTTATTCCAAGATTTTTGATGGTGGGGTGAAATTTGATGGGGTTATTATGTAGGAACAGAGTTGGAATAGTAGGGACAGTTTTAAGGAGGTGATTGGAGCCTATTAAGATTGCCTTTGTCTTATCCGCATTCAACTTCAGCTTGTTTGTTCTTGCCCAGTCACAAATTCCATCTAAGTCTAAGGGCGGAAAGGAAAGGTATATTTGGAAATCATCTGCATAGATGTGGTATCGGGAGTGACGGATCTGGAGGGGAAGATCATTGATGTAAATAGCAAACAGAGTAGGAGAGAGAGAGGAACCCTGAGGGACACCACAGGAGAGAGGAAGTGTGTTTGAAGGAGGTTGATCAGGGACTACTACATACTGAGATCGATTGGAAAGGAAGGATTTGAACCAATACAGGACACTGTTGGATAGAGGAAGGTTTTGCAATTTGGTAAGAAGGATGTTATGGTCAACTGTATCAAACGCTTTGGAATAATCTAGAAGGATGAGGATAGTAAGGTTTTGGTGTTCAATTATACAGGGTGTTAATGCATTTATTTTCCTAGTCATTACAAAAGCCGACTGAAACGCTGTGCCATCGATGAATCAATCAAATGCAATGAATTCCAGCCATCGATAAATTTAGGAACGGTTTGTTGAATTTCCGATGCCACTAATAAGTTCAGCGTTGAGTTTTGAAACTGCTATTTCTGTATTTCGATACCCATCATTCTGCTAAATTATTGGAAACTCTCTTAAAAAGCATATACAATTCGTAGAGATTTTTTAAAAAACGTAAATTCTATCATGACAATTTAAAGTTTTACTAAAATCATTTATCTCAATAATAAAATGTTTAGTATTAATGTTTTTGCTTTGATTAATATAAATCCAAGAAAAACTAATCCAAGTCATTAAACAAATATAACTAAGTAAATCTCTTCATCGTTTGGATTTATAAAACTTTTACACACCCGCTGTGATGTAAAACGACTAAAGTGATTAAAGCAGGAAAATGTGGAGCTTATGATCAAGGATTCACCGCCACATTGATCTATGCAAATAATACGTTAATTAACCACACTATTCAACAGAGAAATGCAAACAACTGCACAGTTGTATGCCATCTTGTTTCAATTGTTCGGATAACCTTGAATGAAGCTATAAATACACCGCATCATTGAAATAAAATAAGTAGAATAGTAGTAATGAAAATATGGCATTAGTCGATGATTTATGAATGCATTCAACTACTTCCAAGTATGGCATTGTGGTAAGAACTGCACAAGAAAATTACTACAGAAAATATCTAATAAATCTGGTGACTAGTTTGAAACCATGGTATCTCCATATATTTCAAGGGATTTGTCAACCTTAAAAAAAAATAGTATCTGGTACCAGGCAAGAGATAAATGAGGAGCTTAGGAGATAGTATTGACCTATAGAAGCCAGTGTAGAAAGCTAGGACGAAAATCGGGTACTTCAGCTAATACCCAGGTCTCAACAGTGGATCAGGGTTTAATGTTGGGAGCTAACACCAGGGATTTCGTGGCTGAAATACTTCATTACGGGGGCTCAAAAATGAGGAAATTTTTAAAAATCACATATCAAACCTATGTTTTACACCATTTGAAGCGTTTCATAGACTTGAAACTTCTATTTTAAATGTTTAATTTTTTTTACAACAGTAATTATAGAAACAATAATGCTTTAGAGAGAATTTCTTAATATATTATATGCTGAAGTATATGAGTTTAAAAAATAATAGTTTTTTTTTTTTTATTGAAATTTACAAATGTATGAAATGATAAATACAACAAGTAAATATGAAATTAGAAACATTACATGCACAGCATGAAGAGAAACTACCCATTGGTAGCACTCCAATTATATTTCTACATTAGAAAATCCCGAGGCCATCTTCTTTTCAGACGTCTCGGAGGATTATCAGAAATTGAAGAAGAAGCAAGGCTAGAAACAAGAGTATTCGAATGGTTCAGAAGTTTATTACGGAAAGATAGGTATCTGAATTGAGCTAAATTCGAAACATGTGGTACATTAAGGTCGTTATGGATTATTTTATTTATGACAAGTTAAGAAGCATTGAGGATTTTACGAAGGATTATGGATTGTAACGATTGGATACGAGAGGAATTTGGTAGGTTAATAGAGCCCCAAAGCTTGATCCCGTAAGTCTAAATCGGATTTATTATAGTAAATAATTGGAAGTTTAGAGCCTTCATCTAGTAAGTTCTGAAGTAGTTAAAAATATCGGGCGGTTTCTAGCCGTTTCAGTCCGGTACTAAAATAATTGTAATTGTTTGATTATTTGGCTCAGATTATTTGTAGAATAAAAAATGGAGTAATGCTAAAACAAATACTTTTTTTTATTTTAGGGAAGTTTCAATTGGATAGGTTTAATGCAAAATTACCAACTGTATAATTTAGTTTTCGTTCATGAAAAAAAAATGAAGAGAGATAATGATCAAAATTTACTGGAAAAAATTATTAAACAACTATATGTGTCTTTCAGTTACCAGACTCTAACTCCAATTTCAACATTTTTAGTGATATTTCTAGTTGGAAAATGTATAACAACTGTAAAGACAGTGAGTAAGTTGATTACAGAGTAGGTGATTGCAGTGTTGAAATATATGAATAATGGTATAAATTTTCCCACTAGAAATATCATTAAAATTAATAATGCAAAATGTTGAAATTGGAGTTAGTCATTCTGTCAACTGAAAAGCTCACATAATGACTATTTTCAAAGAAACACAATTATATTTCCAATTAATTTACTGATTAAATATTCTATTGAAAATCCATATTGAACATCAATACTGGGTAGAGCAGCCTTACACGCAGAATTACCAATCTGGTTGAGGGGCGATGAATCCCGCCCAAAAAAATCTGAGAAGTTTATACTATGTTATAAATTATGAATGATAACTAACATAACCAACAAAATCATAGTAAAATGAACAATGCAATACTACTTAAATATAAGTTTATATATATATTTTTTTCCTACGAATATATTTGAAACATAGCAATTGAATGTATTTTCATTTAAAGGCTTGAGGCAGTAAGATGGAGTCTCTCCGATGTTTGAAATTTGCCGAGAGCACTGTGATTAAATCTTCACATAAAAATGAAAGAGCGCATATGAATGAATCATAAAATCCTAAGATATAACTATGAATGAATATAAACTAAAATTTCAATAAAGGAATACAGGATGTCGTAAAATACCTCCGTAACTACTTGAAGGTCTTCGCTCTAGTCCAGTTTTCTAAAATGAATTTAGTTCATACATTTCATTCAAGTAGATTAATTATTATTTATTTTTATTTTATTATTGTTCTTAGAAATATTGTAATGTGAGTAGCCAATCGATCTCTTACTCTATTCTCCCGAAGTCTATGAGTACAGTTATCGCCTACCATGAAGTTGGTTTAGTACAAGCAGGAACAACTTTTCCAGCGGGCACTGGATTGAGGAACTGTTTGTTGTTTATTGATGTATTGATCAGATTGATTTGCTGATAAAAGCAAATCAAAATAGAGTTGCGCCCACCTTACAAGAGATATCTACACTGTAGTTTCACTGCCCACTTGAAGAACTGCCCAAAAACAAGAACTACACACAGTGGCCTAGTCATTCGGGAGCGACTGCTCCATGTATTAGAGCCGATAACATTGTCTGAGGAACCGTCACTGCGAACAATAGTCGCCTTTGGTGCTTTGTCTTGTGATTGTACACTTCGGTCTTCAAGCCAGCTGTCTTTGTTGTGCCCAAAATCAGTTTTTCAACTTTGTTTTCCAGCCGATAAAACATTTGTCAGTGCTTATTTGGAAGCATTCACTCGATTGAACAAAAATATTTCTAATGCATTTAATAAAACAGTAAAGTATATCGGTTTTATTATTTCTTTCTTACGCTAAACTAATAAGAATAATAGCTTGTTAAGTTCAAAAGAGTGCAAGATGTCCAAGATTCGCGCATCATTCAAAACTTATGAGAGGGTTCATTTTTACGAAGGCTAGATTTTTTGAGAGAGGCAAGTAATTATGGGTAAATGTATTTTTTAATGAGCCATATTTTTTTAGGGGTTTTAGTAGGGGAGTATTTTCAAAGGAAAGAACAAAAGGGAAAATATACTACAATATTTATCATTTTCTTTTCCTGTCATTCTGTAGAATATATTTTCTTCTAAGGAAGGATGAAGGGCATCCCTGCAAAGGGGCATTGATCTGAATCAAATTTGGTTCGTATCGAGAGAGATGGAGTCCTTCGTGACATACAATTATTGTTGCTCAAATGTGAGACCAAGACGAGTCTTCAATCAGTCTTGGTCTTGGAAATGGTCTTGCGCAAGAATCTCGCAACAGTCTTGCAGTGCTCAATCAGCCATTTATTATAAATGTTACTGCTGATACAGAGAAGATTAGCATGGCCACAAGGATGACACGGAAAATTGTGAAGCGTTCGACATTTTTCGCATACAAGACTGAAACGACAAAAAATTGCTCGACGTTTTCTACTACTCAAGCACTTACTACTATACTATATATTACAAAAGACTCATATACATGACTATAATAAGGCCAATTTGGATTTAGGGAATTGGGCTTTGGGTCTCCACTAAACCATCCACTAAACCATTCCTCTCGTATCCAATCCTTACAATCCAAAATCCTCAATGCTCCTTAGTTTCTCACAAACAAAATCACTTATAAAGTACCATATCTTTCCGATTGAGCCCAATCCAAATACCTATCCTTCCATAATAAACTTCTGCACCAACCGAATCCTCTCGTTTCAAACCTTGTTTCCTCTTCGATACATGATAACCTTCCAAGGCGTCTGAAAAGAAGATGGATGTGATCCCTCGTGATCTACTTATGTAAATATATTATTAGAGTTCTACCAGGGTAGTTTCTCAACAAGTGATTGTATACAATGTGATTGTATTATTACCGTGTGCACATTTACTGGATGTATTTTCAAATGTATACAGTTGTAAATCTCATTAAAAAAAAAAGATGTTATTGTAATTTCTCAGGCACGGGAAACCTTTTTAAGCCCGAATGAAAAATTGGAAAATATTGGTTATACCAATTATTAACTAAAATGTCAAGTATTAGTAACTATTTCGTCTTAATTTTTAATCAGAAAAACAATTTTTTTTTCCAGTCTTGCAACAGTCAGGCGGTTTTGGTCTTGCACTTACAAAACCAAGACCGATTTTGGGCAACACTACGTGCAATAGCACGAGAAAAATAAAATAATACGCAGGCTTTTTACAAACTAGAACTCAATAAATAATGAAAAGATAATAAGCATAGTTTCACTACGAAACATTCCATGATTTCCTTCAACTCTAGTTTTGTCCTTCATTTCCTCGCTTTTTAGGCTACACGGGATTTTGCGGACCAGAGGAGAGAGCGGGGAATTAATGTCAGAATTAAAAGTCTCCCAGACACCGGGACGCGAACTCGAAATTATTTTATCATACAAACTTCGGTTCATCAAATTCCCGAGCAGCTCGAGTTTTGCAAACGCGTTAGTCCACTAGGCCAACCGGCTCCTAGTTTTCCTCTGAACTCAGAATGGTATCTCCGATTCTGTTAATTTAAGTTATATATTCATCTTTCAATTTGAGACTACTTTTTTTTTAATTCTCTTTTTACCATTATTCCTTACAACTATATTATGCTAAAAAAAAAAAAGAAATATGAAATTCTTCTTAAAGAATGACATAATTATTAAATGAATAATACACTTTTTGTAAAACACCATTGAAAATTATGATGTTCTAAATTCTGTTAGAGGAATAATAAAAATTACTAAAGCCCATAAGCCTAATTTTAGGAAATCAAGAAAGAAAAAAAGATTAATTATTTTTGTTCCGGATTCATTTCAAATAATTCATCATCAAAACAGAATAAAAATGGTAATCAGAACAAGCAAAGACCTAATATCCAACAGCACAGAAGAAATAATTTCCGAGAGATTTAAGATGGGAGGGGAGAAGTAACTATTATGAAAGAAGTAATCGATTTTAATATTTCTTTCGTTAGGATTTAGCTCCCTTATACACCGCTTATGAAAGGGGGAGAATTCTACCCACTCGTTACAAAAAAAAAAGTAATTCAAGATGCAGGCTGCTAAGCAATAAGTATCCTTAGTACAATATTAAAAACTTGGAATGCCAAAGATCATACTCGAAAACAGTATATAATATTACGATTGTCTGCATAAATATTATAATATAAGACATAACGTAATTTTATAATATTTTTATTTTATAAATTGAGCCACCGAGTTATGACGGAACTAAATTATATTATTATTAAAAATGTGTGAACAATCTATACTTTCACATACTGGCTAATTTTCCTCAAGTCTTCACAATTTAAAAACTGGTTCAGCTACAGTATTTAAAAAAATATATTTATTGAACAATATAATATTCTGTTACTTGACAATAATAATAATAAGTAAGACTACAGGCTTTTTTCCCTTGAATTTCGTAAATATGTGACTGTTGTTCCCACCTGAATTAGAAGATCTTTAAAATGATGGCTCAAACATTGGATTTAATGAAGAATTGACAAAGTTATGGCATTGCGACAAAAAAAAACACCTTTTAGAAATAATATATAATGATAACTACAAACCAACACTATCTGCACCTAACAAATATAGCCCGTGGTACAGACTCCTTATTATCAAATTATTAACATCCGCTGAAACTTCGTAAATAGCCTCATCTCATCGTAACCTACAAATATTTTACTAACGAAAATTCTCGGAATTGGGTCGTTTTCAATCTAGAGGTCGGCAAACTTTGTCCATTTAATTAGGTACTAAAACTAAAAAGTCGTAAATATCCAATTGCTTTCCACTTGAATCGTAAGATAACTTGAGCACAAAATCGAAAAAAAAAGGTGGCCATCAAAAATATCGAGTTGTTTGGCGTGACCTATACCCCCAAATTGTCATAATAACGAGATAATATAGGCCAAATATTTTTGTATGCCACCATTTTTATCGACTTTATGATACAATTATCATACGATCCAAGTGAAAATCAAATGGATATTTACGAGTTTTTAGTACCTAATTAAATAGACAAAGTTTGCCATCCTCCAGATTGAAAACGCCCCATTTTTTTTTCGTAATTTCGACAATTTTCGTAAATATATTTTTAGGTTACGATAAGATGAAGCTATTTACGAAGTTTCAGCCGGATATTAATAATTTGATAAAAAGAAGTCTGTACCAAGGACTAATAGATCTTGAGTACATTGCTAATCTAGTATTAATTCAGGGATAACTGTGTCCAAACTATTAAATCGGAGGGACATTCGTATATTGGATATACAAATAAGCTTGTTTTCTTGATGTTGCATATATGTGCAATCCATTAGAGAGAAGAGTGATTATCAATGTGAGAGTTCTTGTTGGGGTATGCTAGTTAATTAGAATTACAATCGATTGATTGTGCGAAATCAGTTAGAAAATAATCTTTTTGAACCGAAATAAGGTAGTGAAATTTATATTTAAACAAATCGATAATCTCAGACCTTACTAAATATAGATATAGGCCTCAGTTCTAATATTTACTGGTTAAAGACAATAAATCATACAGACCGGGTAAGCCGCTTCTGTCAGGAAAAGTCTCATATGGTTCAAGCTACCGTATTCTGTTCCCGGGAGACTCGGGCTTACTCAAGAGGGATCTGCAGCCCGGAGGGGGTTGTTTGTAAAGGGGGGCCCACAACGAAGAATCGATCTACCAATACTCAGCCTAATACTCGGCAGAAATCCACGACCCGCCAATGTATACAAACTTCCACCCTTCCGATATGATGGCGAAGGGGTGGAGGAAAAGCGCGAAGCACTGAACAACTTATGCAAAAGTAATCCGACCAAGTCAACTTCTTTTCTTTATTTCTCCAAGTTTGCAAAGAAATGGATAAACGGAAAGAGAACCTTTTTCCCCGATTTTCAGGACTTGGATTGGGTTTTCCACCACAATTTTCAGGACAAAGCATATACAACGTTATAGTCATTCCACACGACGTCAGAAAGTCAACACTGTCAGACCATACCGATCAGTTTTATTCCACAGCTATTTTTCAGCAGTCCGTTGATCTACCAATCAATCCGAACTACTGTAATATTGCACGGATGGTCAACTGTATTCGCTAAATCAGACAGATTAATGAACAGTCAACAGATATCAATAAAAGATAGGTGAAACAATTTTAATATATGCCAAATGTTAAGAATACTCAATCGAATAAGCGAAGGCAAAGATGTATCTAGTGGTGAAGGATTCCCAAAGAATCTACTATAATAATAGGTTCTGCCATGTCCTGTAACAGCTCCCTTCCGAAATCGAGCGTCTGTAAGAAATTACTTGTAGTAATAGGTGTACTACACCAGTTACTTCTCCTTAACCCAAGATATATACTACAAAAGATCTTTGGGCCACTGCCGCTTCAACCATCGAGTACAATTGTAGAGATGAGTGCAACTAGAGAGGGGTTGTTCTAAGGGATTTAGATGATTTATAAGGTTCTGATGGAATTTAGAAAAATTTTCAGGGATAACATCAAGGATAAATGGGATATTAAGGTCATGATTTAGTGTTTTGTTGGTTACATAGAACGGAGCATCGACCATTGTTCGGAGGACTTTGGACTGAAAGGATTGGATGCGTTGGATGTT
This sequence comes from Nezara viridula, assembly GCA_928085145.1. NCBI lineage: Eukaryota > Metazoa > Arthropoda > Insecta > Hemiptera > Pentatomidae > Nezara > Nezara viridula. The sequence continues at coordinate 144,867,105 of OV725080.1, read as the reverse complement.
AGAAAATTTTGCTGTCCACCAAAGTTCAAGTCCGTAGGTCCAAATAGGTTTCAGTATTGCCTTGTACATCAGTAATTTGTTGTCAATTGAAAGTTGAGATTTTCTATTCAGTAGTCTGTATAATTGCCCGTAACGTCGGTTAAGTTCTTGTCTTTTAAGTCTAGTATGTGGGTTCTACCCGATGATATTAAAAAAAAAAAGGGTTTTGGTGTGCCAAATAAAAACAAACATTATCTTTTATGTGAAAAGATCAAAATTTAATCAGCTTTAATAATTTCAACCTTTTTTGAATTTATTTCTTCAAAAATAATTTTTTTTACGTTTGTATATTTCTTTGTATTCACTCTGAAAAACCAATATTTCACTGGGTGTTCAAGTAAATCTGCTCCAAACTTGAAATATGATCAAATAAAGCAGTTTACCTACATGGTATTTGTTATTGTTTATTTTAATTTGTTTTTCTTTTTTTTGTAGCTTATGGCAGTCATTGGACGAAAATATCGAAATCTTAATACAATGTGCTCCCAACGTAAACGGAACTCCCAACGAAATCCTAGTATTACAGTTAGTTTATATCACGTTAATAATAACAATAGATAAATATTGTTTGCGCATATAAAAAATATAACAATACTCCGCTATAATATAAAAGCCCTGATCGGTTAGAGAGCTAAGACTGGTGACTACGACAAGAACTGATCAATATCGGTGTTCAATTATTCAGGATGAAGTTCCCAACTTGTCTTTAGCCTTAGGACGATCAGCTCTATAAGTAATCGCTCAACATTTAGAACTCTTAATAAATTTATAAATTAAATTGACTGGATAACAGTAATAATCAATATGACTTAATTAACGCCTGCAAAAATGTTGAATCGCATACAAATATTTGGTTAGGTTTAAATTATTATTTTATTATTGTCTGAAGCAACAAAACTCTATACCTGACCTTAATATCCTACTTGTCCTAAAACCTATTCAGTAGCCATTATCCGAATATCAACAAGAGTGTAGTTCCTGGTTGTTCCTCCAAGGTTGAAACGGCAGTGGCCCCCCGACCTTTGTTGATATAATGTATGAGTTCTCGCAATGGAGAGATTCTCCACTCAAGACATGAGTATGTAGCACACTCTCTCAATCTTTGGAGTTCCCTTGGCTGATCGTAAGTAGGGTATAGCTATGTATGTGTTAGAGATATTAGATTAAAGAATTTAATAAAGGGAGGCAAATATTAGTATATGAGGTATCAAAAACTTTCAGGACTATAATCAAAGCTCTCTGGTACGTAAAAAACTTTATATTATGACACTTTACTTTATAGATGCCAAAAGTTAACCCCTAAACCGAGGATATAATAAAATTTTACAAATAATGAAAATATAGCTCTGAAGATGAGAAAAGAATTCTCAAAATGTTGGAAACTTTTATTTATATAAAGGGAAGAATATATAATTTAAAATAATAAGTTTTTATGGCAGAATATAGTCACAATACTGAAAGTTTATAATGAAAAATAGATCTCCCTAGATAAGAAATTATTGTAATTTTATCTTAAATATTTTTTTTTTCCTTTTTTCTTAAGATACGAGTACTTCTAGTGTTTCTATAAAAGGAGAAATGAATGATGAAACCGAGCCTACTTGTAAGTTCTATGTTTTTTTAATATTAGATTGAAATTTATGAATGTCCTTAATTTCGACAGATTGTAATATTCCTCAATAAATTTATAGTTTTTTCATTGTACAGGTTTGATCTTTGTTCTTTTTACAGTAATGCATTTGCCTATTTTTAGTTAAGTACCATTGAACCATATTCATTATATTGAATTCTGTGACTTACTAATTTCTTTAGAGAATAATATATTGCTGAAGAGGGGGACGAAGTTTTCCTCGAAACGTTCAATAAATTTGCAATCAAAGACTAATTTTGATTAATTTATTCTGACAAATATGCAAATGTATCAATGTAAAAATTTATAGTATATATTATTTATTTTCCTTTTATTTATAATATATTTTAGTATATAGTAAAAATTTATAGTTTATATTTTCTGCAAGCGTAGTTTGAATGAACTCTTTTCTCATTATAACTATTGTCATTATAACTTATTGTGACACAGAATGTTATATTAATCAATAAAATAGTTTCAAAAGGTTTTTTTAAAAAAAATAGTTTTCTACATTTTAAGCACGCTAATCAGATCAATCACTTCCAAGTGATTGATATTTAAAATATAAATACATAATTCCAATATATATTTTATAGATAGTGTTAATACTACTTCAATATGCTTGAAACATTGCACCTACATTTTATTTATAGTTGCTGCAAACGATACATGATGATTTTAAGATAGAAGAAGAAGATGTGACAGCATTTTTTTTCAAACTCTTGAGCTACTTAAATAGGCAATACTACCGCACGATCAACCGAAGGAACCAAAGAGGTAGAGAAATCAACTGAATACAAGCCGGTTAGGAGAGCCTTATTTCTTCTTCCTGATCCACAGGTTTTACTTATTTTTAAATATTTCTTTTATAAGCAAAATTCCCGAAATATAATACGCCTTTTCCTTTACATAAAGCAGGATTTAGAAAGATCAAAGGTCACCGTCAAAGGGACCTCTTATTCCCCCTTTCAATTAAATTATTTTTTGCATTTCATTCTTAATATCAAAAGCCTTTTATTACATAACATGTTCATATTACCCTCATTTATTTAAAGTAGAAGTTAAAAACCAAAAATGGAGAACAAAAGATAATAATAATAGGATTAACCCTATTACACCAAGCTTCCCATAATTATTTTTCATAATCAAATAAAGAAGCCGCAGAGACAAACTTTTAGACAACATGAAGTCGACTGACTTATCTTACAAGTATCAGTTACCTAATATCTAGTTGCGGAAAAAACAGTAATAAAGAACTAAAAATGTTTATGGTGAAGTCATTTATTTTTTCCTCAAATACTTTTAGTTCGAAACATTATATTTCTAAAAAAAAATGATGACATGATAATACTTTTTACCAAGTCGATTATTTTTTTACTAATTGTTCTATTGTCTCTCCACACATAAACTTTGGTAGATATAAATAAAGATGTATTGGGAAAGAATCAATGTCTAACAGGATTGGAAATTTTAATTCTTGTCATAAAAAATTTAAATTATTTTTTCACTGATAAATTAAGTAAGGCAAGTTTTATGTAATTACATTGCAATAACTCTTCTTATGCTTTATGGAACATTAAAGACATTCATAATTCATCATCATCATTCACGATCTCCAACAAAACATTGAAAGGTTTTAATAATAAAAAACGTTTTTTTAATTGTAGATATTTTACTTATTACTTCGTATTTTTTGATCATGTCTGTAATCATTGTTACTTCTCCATTAATTAAATAAAAAACACACAGAGCCAGGACATAGCTTCAACTTTATTACATACGAAGAGAGGGATAAAGGTCACAATTCCAAAGAGGTAATAACCTAAAAAACAACTTTACAGTACGGCGTCAAAATGAAACAACTTCTTTATTTTTAATCCCGTTTTTACTTATTTAATCAAGAGGAACTTTTATTTCAAGGTTAATAGTTTTCAGTAGCAATTACATCCATGTTCACAACATAAAGTTAAGGAGAATTTTATATAAAAAAATTACAAAATGTTAGTAATTCTAACATCAATCAATTACAACATAATATTAATTCTAACATTAACATATTTTTTTTATAAAAACGTGAAATATGTTTTTTTTATTTCGCTATAATCCATTCTGTTGGATAATAATTAATCAGTTAATAGAAATTACTAAATATAATAAATGTCTATTTTGATGAAAATATAAAATGTAATAGTTTTTTCAAGATTCAAAATATTTTTTTTCTGATAAAAAAAAATCATAATTTATAAAAGCCGATATACTGAGATTTTTAATAAATGCAGATTAGAGTGCGTTTATATATATATATATATATATATATATATATATATATATATATATATATACATAATTGCGGTGTATATATACAATTGCGAACCACCATTTATTTTAATTTTGAATTATGCAGATCTTGAAACATAATATTTCAAATTTTGTGGGAACAATTTTTTTTTCTTAGTTCATTACAAAGATTCATTACTAAAACATAAACTAAAAAAACTCTAATAATTAAATAAGTTGTTAAATTACTACATTCAATTATTAATATAGTATAAATATATTCGAATGATCGAATACAGTACATAAAATAATACTATCGATGATAGAATGTATAACCACGTATCTTTTAGGAAAAAAATCCACTTTCATTCTCTGATATTAAATAAATTGGTCGCAAAAAATAAATACAAATACAACCCTTCCTTCCCCAACTTATCAGAGCTGATTTCTTATTGGCTAGCATTCTCATTACACAGAAGCAATTGGGCCCTCCCTCTGATTTCAGCCAATCAGAGTTTGCGGTGGTTACCAGACTGAGGACTCAAACCTCTAAGACCCTGGAAACTAATAGGACAGATTTCCTTCCAATCTTCCCTGATTACCAAGTAATTAGTTATATAGCACTGTGCAAACAAATTGGAGATAACATATACTAATAAATGTAACGATGCGTTACTAAAAATAAACATTCAAGTGAACTAATATAAATTATTTAAGAGAATTAGCTGACCCTGGCAAATAATTCACATAATATATTGGTGATCGAAAAAATGGCCTAATATTGGTGAGCTAACAAATGGTCAAATAAAAAAAACACGTTAATGCAATGTCTTAAGAGATGAAAGAATTAATTTTCTTTTTCTCGGTTGATTTCAATTAATTTTTTTTTTTTTACATAATTCAACTTAAATAGTTTTTATTAACTCAGTTAATGATATGATATCAATATGATTTGTAAAGTTAGTCAAATTTATCTTTGAAAGTACAGATGTAGGTTTTTGAAACGGGATATTCACAATTGTCTGATTCAGAAGCAAAAATGTAATTTTTTTTTTTCAACTGCGGAATTATACAAACTTATTTTTTACAACATAAATGTAGGGGATCTAGTTTACATTTCGATTTAATAAATCCGCCTTTTGGTGTTGTTACCTTCAGTAAATAATAGGCAACCTTGACTAAATATTGAATCACGTAATCGGAAATGTCTATTTCATTGGCAGTTTGTTAGATGTCCCTTTTCGAAACAAACATACACTTCATATGTTCGTTTTTGAAACAGTGTTATCATTAAAGATAAATTTAATATACTTATGATTTTTTTTTTAATAAAATTGATTTCAACATTTAATAAATGTTGAACCTCCGCTGGTTTTTATTTGCAACTGAAGTAGCTGAGGGAGAAGCGCAGGGATCTCCTGAAGCCTCGATTTTCCTTCCACAAGTGGAGGAACAAGTCTGGTTCGGAGTTCCCATGGCCGATTGTAAATAGTGTATGCCTGCCTCTAAGATGTTTATTTTTATTACTTTTTTTTAAAGAACATTTTAAACCTATTTTATTTTATTTTATTATTGCTATTATTTATATTTTCTTCTCTCATTATATTTTATTTTGTTCTTAATTCTCTGTATAGTATTTGGAAATTACCTTATTTATTTTTTGATTTTGTAAATATGGTGTGAATGTGCTCTCCGAACTCTATTATAAGCGTCCTTTTTTGGGACAGATTGTAATAATTATCAATAAACAAGTAATCTAAAAATAAATAAAGCGAGAAAAATGCTTTAAAAATCAAGTAATATCTTAATTTCGAATTTGGTAACAGATGTCTATTATAAAGCCAACTCAATTGTTCTTTCATAATAAAAAACTAAAACAGGTGTACAAATTACTTAGTTTATTTTGAATTTGTTCCAACAAGCAGTCCTGGATTGTTTTCGCATGCGCAGTACAGGTTTGCTCGCCTTGTTAGGGCTATATAAATATATAATAGACTGTATCTTTGCTAGTAATATTTGTATATCCATATTTTTAAAAAAATAATTTTTAGAAACTTAGTAATCTTCTAAATAATCATGAGTGCAATCCATCATAAATTACATATATTTTTTTATTTATGCGCTAATAAAGTTTATTTTTATTTTTTCCTGAAATTTATGGGGGATGTGACTATTTTTTCCAACTGAAGGTGAAGATAGTCTTCAAAATAATGGCTCAATCATCAAGAAATTAATAATAGGAGATGGATGCCTGAAAAAAAATCTCTTTCGTAGAGTAGAAGGTATTGATGTTAAATAAATTTAAAAAAAAATTGATGAATTTAAGTTTAACCCGAACTAGGATTTCATACCATTCATAAGTACATCTGTAAAGTGACTCATCACAGTTTTAGAGCGTTCATTCAAGTTTATTAGTCTCAACGGGTTAATTGAAATCCCAGAATGAGATGACCTCTGACGTAATAATAGTCTCCAGTCTTCTTGACCTAGTCCATTGTTCTTTAAGAATAATATACTTGATTAAAAGAAATAAAAAAAATAAAAATAGAAGTTGTAGTACAAAACCAACATAAGTATTTTCGCTTTAAAGTTTGAAGAGTTTATATAGAAGTCATCAGCTGAAGACAGTTTAATGGACACTCGTAAAAAAGAATTTTAGCCCATTCAGTAACTGAGTCGCAAGGATGAGGCACTTCATCTTCTAGGCTTTGAATCTCGCCACGTTTCAAGTCCCTAGGGCGGACTTGAGAAAAGTTTTATCGTTAATAATATCAAGCTCATTAAAAGAGCTATTTACTGAGATTATGAACTAGCCGCAGTCAATAGTAGAGTTACCAATATCATATCAGTACTATCGAAAGTATAAATCACTGGTCACAAAACTACGGCCTGCGAACACCTCCAAACAATTCCTAGAAAGTTTTTTTGGATTGTATAATAATTTTTTTAAAATTATATCACAAACGTGAAAAAGTGTTAACACTTTTTTTAAGTCACGTAAAATACTTTACATAACCTCAATATTCCATTTTTCCTAGAAATTATCCCAGAAAATTTTTCCAAATTTTACCAGAACCTTAAGCATCATCCAAATCCTCTTGCACAATCCCTATCAATCACTATCCATCCCAATAATACTCCAAGAAGATTAAAACGGAAGTGGTCCCGCGACCTTTTGAAGATAGTATATATTGGAATTCTGGCAATAGTCAGATTCTCCATTCAAGAAGCTTAAGTGCTCTCGATCAATCTCCGCTGGCTTTAGTACCAGTGATGCAGTTGAGAGAGTAGCGCAGGGTTCTCCTGGAGTCCTGCTTTTCCCTCCATAGCCACGGAGTTCCCTCTCCTGATTATAAATAGTGTATATAGGTATGTATGTGGTTCTTGATTTTTTTAATTTCCTTATTTTTAAGTCATTTTATTGTATTTATTGTACATATTTTTTGATTATTATTTATTTGTTATTTTGCTTCTGTTTATTTTATATTTTTTTGTATATATAGTGTGAATGTGATCCTACCCCACTATTATTAATGTCCAAGTGACAGAATGTTGTAATATTTAATAAATAAATAGTAAAAAAAAAATAATTTAAACTGAAATAGTATAATATTTTAATAGATGATTCCTTTTACAGTTTGGGTGAGTTTATAGATCAACTATAGGACACAATTAAGCATATTCTACTATACTTGCTACTAGATAGGTACAGTCCTTTGTAGAGGAATTGTAATGTTCATGAAGTTCAAACTATAGCAGTTTGTCATTTTATTAAAAATAACATTATTTTGCGATAGATACAAACTAAAAAGTTATTATCTAGTAATTACGGTCTCAATGTTTTCATCTATTTTTAGAGAGTTTTGAAACAATGGTCATAATATAATATGACATTTTTTTTTGGTAATATGTTAATGTTGCGATTTTTAAAAATTAACAAAAAAAGTTTTGAAATTAATATTCCAGGGAATAAACAAAAAAATTGGATTTTATTATCCCAATGTATTGGTAACATACGAAAAACATATTAAGCTTTACTAGATTACTTTTAATATATCTAACTAGCACATTTACTTTAATGATTTATTATTTACGTACTTCTTCGAATCGATTTCTTTTTAATCATTTAATATATTTATTTTTTACATTATATTAATATTTTAAGTAGATTAAAATATAACAATAAATATCATAATAATATAAATATAACTATTTAATTGTCCTATCTATGACCTATAACTGTGAGAGATATTGGAACAGTGTACGGTATATTAGGGCGTAGATGGAGGCAGAGATCGGTTGCTAGGTAGCGAGCAGGCTTCCACTCCAAAGCACACCGACACAGAGGATACGTCTCTAATGACAATTCTAACTCTCAATTGAAGTTAAATGTTTAGTTAATTAATCAACTAGTTATCAATTACAATCAATTATACATTAAATATATAAATAAACGTTTTTATATATTATATTTCCAGTAGTTAAAAAAAAACACGCTACTTTTTCTTACGTTATTTTGAACAAAAATAGGTATTTCCGTAAATAGGTTAATGAACAGATCGACGTATTTTTCCCACCAGTCTAATTTGGTAAATTTATGCGATCTTTTTTTGTCACTCACATAAATGTAAAAAGTCAATGAGTAATATTTCATAAAATTAAATCACCAATTCTTTGATGAATTTTCTCTTTGCGAAATCAGAATAGTGTATTTCTAGGTCACCTGTACTTAGTAAAACTATATAGATAAAATAGTCTGAATAACTTAAATGTCATTACTGTTTTTTTTATCCATAAATAAGTTGGACATTTACAAAAACATGCCAAACCTATGACATTATTTTTTCCAAATTAAATATTTATAGCACTATTTTTATAAGACCAATGAAGAACTGCTTACAGAAACTGGCCAATCAATATCCCATGATGTGAAGGCAAGGAGGTTAAGATGGCTGGGGCATATAACTCCATGGTAATCCATCTGGAAGCTTCTACATAACAATGAATGCCACAATAGAAGACAAAAGATCACGTAAAAAAAATAGAAAATCAAAATCAAAAAGAAATAGCCCAAAGACAGGCAGAGATGGATCAGGCTTGTTAAGGCGACAAACGATTTACATTAAATAAACATAAAAAGTACTATTTTTATTACCGAGAATAGTTTTTAAACTAAGAAAACATTTCTTAATTTTTCTTCTTAACAGTTAATCATAAAACTCTTTTGTAGTTTATATTTATCTATTTTTTATTTTTTCTAACACTGAGAGAGGTTAGTTATTTCAAATGTACAGAATTATACAATACAATTGAGCATCTCAATACTTTGTTCACCTTTCGACTGAAGACAGTATTTAACGAATTTCTTAACAAAATGTTTTATAACTAATAAGCTACATAATTATGAGTCCGTTCAATTATGTAAAGTTAATTAAGTAATATATTTTATTACAGATACCTGCCAATAAAGGAACTATGTTCTTATCGCTGATTCAACAAATTTTTCAACTGAAGGGTTGTTAATTTCTAGGTCACCTGTTGCATTTTAGTGACGACCTGTTGGAAAACCCCATGCGCAATCCCTTTCAAGCCCTAGCTTTAAATAATATTTTGACTCGAATGATTTATTATAAACGTACAATGAAATGATAATAAATTATATCATTAATAATTCCTCTTTAAGTTAAAAATGTCGGTACAGTATCTCCAAATATTCTATCGTGCTTACTTTAATTTATCGTGCTGATTTTAACTCCGTAAACCAGAAGTAAAAAAGACCATGTCCATTTTTACTTTCACTTACCTAAGGACGTCAAAACAAGGGGGAAAAATCCTCTGAAGGTATACCCGCAAACGCTTTGTTTAAGAGATATTCACATCTAAAGATTTTCATTGTTATGAATTATTAAGTATTAATTATTAATTTACTCATTTTTCAATAAACTGACACTTACATCCTTAGCTTCTAAGCTCTTAAAATAAAAGTTATTTATTCCAATTATAATCAACCCATGTGCAATATCTCGGACTAAATTGGACAAAAAACTCACCTGGAACATACACACCAAATTTAAAAAACCAAGAACTGACAAAATACAAACTGCCACATCTTTTGGACTACAGATCTCCTTTCAACTAACAAAACAATCGACATCATCATACTACTACCTATTTGGACATACGGAGCAGAACTTTGGGGTTCCGCAAAACACGTCCACATAAACAAAATATAAACCGCACAGTCCAAAATACTTCGAAAAATCGTAAATGTACCCTGGTATATTACAAATCACACCGTATACCGCGATTTGAACATTTCAACAGTAAAAACCTACATAACAAATACTTCAGCTATTAACCACCCTAATCCACTTGTCATTTCTCTTTCTTCCTCACTGCTACCAGGAGATCCTCAAAGAAGACTAAAACGGCAGTGGCCTCGGGGTCTGCTCACAACATGAGCACATTTTCTGCGTTCAAAGGCAGTTGCACAAATAATGTAAAATAAATAAATAAAAATTCTAATAAACAAAATATATAATTACCAATCCGATTAATCGATTAGGCTTGAGGATCGATCTAAGCATACAACGCCCTAGACATAGCCAAGCCGGGAGGCGGAAGAAGCCGATTGTTTATTGGACCGAAATAGCTTGACAGACACGTGGGGGCGAATAGGTCATCACTTCTTTAAACCGTGATTCTCTTTTTTGATCTTTCATACAAATGGTCTACTTAACCTAAAAATAGTGAAATTGTTATTTAGATCATTCAGTCAGCTACAGATCATACACAAAACTTATTTTTTTGAGACTTCTTAAGAGAATCGGATTAACAAAGAACCAGTAATGGATCCAGGTTTTAATTTTGGAGATTTAAAAAAAAAATTGTTAACAACTTTTACTATATGAGTCATAAAAAATAATTCTTTGTCATCTTCTTCACACATTCCTTCCTTTACTCCCTCATACCAGGTTCTCCTCCGGCGACCTTTCATCTGTCTTCTAATTCAAAATTCGCTTAGGCCATCGTTCCTCTTCCATCTTCATCGCATGTCCATACCACTTCAGCCTCATAGTTTGGAGGATATTCTTTATTTGTTCCACTCGTTCCATTTGTTCCTTATTTCATTATTATGAACTTTTTGAAGGTGAGAGACACCACATAATCGCATCCTATAGTCCATTTCTAGGCTAGCTATCTTTTTGATTGATTCTCTTTAATACACTAATTTATTATACACTAATATACTCCACAGAATATACTCCACAGAATCGAATTTAAGGTTCTGATCATTATTTTTCCATTGCTTATGTTCTTTTCAATATCCATGTCTGATGATCCTATCATATTGTCCCCAACTTTCAACATCAAATAGTCCATTTGCATATATTCGCAGCCCCTAGTTTAAGTATTCCTGGAGAATTTTTCCTATCATATATTCTACATCATCTGTTTCTGAAGCGATGAGTACTGGAAAACTAGCGATTGAATAGACAATCATTCCCAATCTTTATTCCCATACCTCTACATTTTTTCTTCCGTTCTCTTAGAGCACTATCTAAATAAATGTTAAATATAAGCGAATACAGTGAACATCCCTTTTTTAAACCTTTCGTTATGAGAAAGCTCTTAATAACAGAGGCTCCGATTTTAACACATAAATCGTCATAAAGGCTTTTTATGGCAGTAACAAGGTAGAGACTTAAATTGAAATCTTCCAGCGTTTCCCACAGCTTCTTTAACGGCAGTGTGTCTTAGGCAATGCACTTCTTTATTGTGGTTTTATTTTTTTATAGTGGTAATTACTCAGAAAGAAAAAGAAAGAAACTGCTTATATGAAAAAAACAAAATAATTTTTTAAGAAATCAATTTTGTATATGCTTTCTTCACAGTTGGTTGCTGAATATGTCTTTTAATCTAAAAAAAGGGCATATTTGACTGTTGAAGTATTTAGCTTAGATCACTCACATGAAATAGTGTATAGTGAATTAGGTTGAGCCATCAGATTCCGATGTGTAACGCTCGGTTAAAGTTGGCTGGATTCGGTTAATAAAAGAGTTTTCCTCTATAGATAAAAATATCTCAAAAAATAAAAATAGCACCTGCTTATTGTGAGCGAGATAAATGTTTATCATTTGATCCTATTTGTAATAAGCTATTATTAAAAATTGTATCTTAAAGCTACACCGTTTTACAGAGGCGAAAAGAAAAAAATAGTGTTGAAAAGCAAATGATAACAAGTTTTCCTAAAAATGTGGATTAAAATCAGAAACTAAAAATCGGACATGATTATTGAAAGTGAGAGAAATGTTCAGCATTTCATTCCCTTTATAATATATAATTTATATTTAATATTATTATTCTCGTCTTATAGGTGATTTCACTTGTATCGTGTGGTATAAAGCACAACACCTTAATTTAACACCTTAATTTATTTATTTCATTTTGGGGAGGCTTCAGCTGGTAAGTCTATCTTCTCCCTCCGTGGATCCGCTAGTGCAAAGATAATTATTCCACAGTGAAACTTGCAATGGAAAAGCATTCCTTTGGCTAAAATATATTTAGTCTAGATTGAATTCGAACACTAATCTTCAATTTATGAAAAAAGATCGAAGAACGATGCATTTGACAAACGATGACAAATTTCATGAAGAAGTAACAAATCCGAATTTCGGTCCTTATATTCGTACATGATAAAATATCTCCAACGACTTTTATTTAAGTACTATCATTGGGTAGTCATTCTAACAGTCTTTCCATGTCATTATATTTCTTTCACATTTACTAGATTAAAAAAATTATAGTCTACGGCAAATTAAAAATCTATGGACAATGGAATTTACTCGTGCAATTCGGATAATATATTTTTATTTTTATAATTTAATTTTTGTTCTTGTTTTCCGTTTATATTTTTAAGGAAAACTCTTATTATAAACTGCAATATGCTATATATATATATATAAATTTTGATGTATGTGTTCTGGAACCTGTTGATAAATGAGGCATTTGCAAAGCAGACAAAGTAATCAAGCCACCCCGAACATAAACACCCGGATGGAGCGATCTCCATAGAGATAAGCTAGGGGACATCGCTTGATGAACCTCTCTGTACTAGTTGATCCCTCGTTACCGACTGGCGTATTCCAATTAAATTGGCGAAAGCCTTTGTAATGCGATGTACTTAGCTTCTGTTTACCCGTTGTATCACACGTACACGGCCGTCGTACAAAGCTACCCAACTCATGATAATCCGGGTACTGAACGTTATCCCTCCAGCTAAACTAAGTGCTATTTTGCTATATCCTGGAAACAGGCAAGGGCTACAGTTTCAATTAATACATTGAGTTAAAACTAAAAAAAAAAAATAGCTAACATTTTTTTTCAAATCTTGTATGTTGCAGAAAAAATGAAGAAAAAAAAAACAATCAACTAATAAAATAAAAATCTATACCAAGCCACCCTTACGTAGTATGTTTCAACGATTTTTTTTTTTAGTTTCAGTTGGTAATTTTAACAAGAAAAAGGAACAAGAACTTATATACACCCAATATTATTTTTATTCTATTTATTGTGTCATTTGGCAGCACGGGTTTTGACAAAATTCATATATTACATTGGTTATGCATACATGTTTATGATCCATTTCGTTTATCAGCTGGTCATATTCCAAGATTAAAATGTACTAGGTCTTTGGTCACACTAAGTCTTTGGAATACGGGAAATTATTATTGGTCATCTTCTCTGAGAAATCGTTCTCTGTAAGGTCATAGAGTCCGATTTCCTTCCGTAGTTTGGCCCTTTGTGCGCAATAACATTTAATCCGGGAGGAGGAAAAACTGGCAATTTCGAAATTCATACTATTGTTGAAATATGAAAAACGTGAAGATCAGTGGTTAAAACTTTTTTAAAAAGTTCCACTTTATTTAACAGTTTCGATGTAACTTTTTTATAAAAAATGTTTTTAAATAAAAGTTGTGAAGGACTTTTCTAATAGTGAAGTTCTGATTTTTTGTGGACATATGGACTTGAACTGTGGGGAACAGCGAAATTTTTTAACATCAAACGCATTCAATCCTTGCAATCTAAAGTCCACCGAACAATAGATAATGCTCCATTCTATGTAACCAACAAAACACCATGACCTTAATATCCCTTTTGTCCTAGACCTTATCCCAGGAAAATTCTCAAAATATCATCACAATCTTACAAATCATCCAAATCCTCTTGCACAATCCCTTTCTAGCTCCACCATCACTACAATCCTCCTCGAAGCGGCAGTGGGCCAGAGATCTTTTACTGGTTCAACCTCTACTGGTCCTTAATACCAGTAATGCGGCTAAGTGAGAGCCGCTGGGATCTCCTAGAAGTCCTGCCTTTCCTTCCACGAGTGGTGAGAAAAGCTTGGCTCGGAGATCTTGAGTGAATGATTTTTTATTTTTTTAATATTTTGTATAAAAGCATGTATATCTCTGGATAATTATTTTTATAAGTTTAGTTTCTGTTTGTTTTAATTTAGTTTATATAAATTTACTTTTAGTATTATTGTTTTTTTGTATTATTTATTGTTGATAGAGCGTAAATGTGTTCTCTGAACACTATTATAAAAGTCCTTAATTGTGACAGATTGTAATATCTCTCAATAAATATGTTGAAAAAACATTATTCAAGTATTAAAAAAAGTTGAATGAATCGTACGAATTAATAGAGCTTAGATGAGTGACATGACTATCGTGAATGAATTTCATGATAATCCTACTAAGAATCTACTGAACAATCACCATTTTTTAAATTAACTGATTAGTTTAATGAACCTTTAACTAATTTTAAATTAAAGTTTTCAAAAATAAAAGTTCTGTAAAACTTTTAATTTAAAATATCTAAAGAAAGAAGTTCTAATCCCGAAATAACATAGGAATAATACAAACTTACAATTCCAGTCATACAGGAACTGATAAAAAACAAAAGATAACCTTTCACATCAAGTCCAGGTTAAAACTTCATAAGACATAACAAGTGATAGCCAACAATGGATCGCAATGGATTATGGGCTCCATGTGGACTAAATAAACTATTCTAAATAATCAGGATTGTAACTTTTATGTTCCTATAAATACAGACGAATTTAAATATACAAAATAAAATTGACAGACAGAGAAGAACTAGGCCTTATTTAAACTTCAATAATCCGCAGCGCGTGGACACACAACATACAATGTAAAATCAATTTTCCCGAAGCTCGCGGGAGAGTAGAGAGAACGCAGCTGGAATTTTCAATTTTTTAATCAAATGGAATTATAACTGGAAAAGCTATTGTTCAAACAACCTGCTTTGTTTGTTATTTGTATATACAAAAATGGAAGTATTCCATAAAACAGTATATCGGGTTAAAAATATTTTAAAATAATATGGGCTTAATTTAATATAAACTTAATTAAAAAAGCGAAAAATCCGTGTAAATATTTGCTGATACCATTGGGAGAGTAAGGCTATACTTAGCCACTGATGTAAATTTTAATCTAATACCCAAGGATAGAGAGAACTTTATTATCATAAAATAAAATGGTGCTGCCCAATTACATTGGGTTGCTAACAACACAGCATACTTATTAATCACTAGAGACATTATTTATAATTATTATACACTTATATAGGATTAAAAATATGTATGAGCATAGTATACAATATTTTATACATACATACATACATATATATATATATATATATATATATATATATATATATATATATATATATATATATATTTTATTTTTTTATTTTCACTATTTCTTTCATTCATTTATCATCATTCTGTACCCTTTCTGTTCCTTCTCTCCCCCTATACATGTTCCCACTCCTCACATTCTCTCCTCTCTCTTTCTAACCTAATACATAAAAAATACATAAAGTACAGTGGACGTGTTCAATAAATAATAATATAAAAATGCTGTAACACACGCATGCCTCCTCCTCCCCCCCCCCCCCCGTCATATAAGTATATTATACTGGAGTTTTATAAAATAAGTTACCTCTTCCGATGATAAATAATTAATTTATCCTCATAAAGACGACTTTTTTGGCTCCTGGCACATGTTCGAGGACATTTTATTCAGTCATTGGTAACAATACAATTAGGTTAATATGTTATTAAGAATATTTTTATGTTAATATATGAATATATTATTACTCTTAATGTACCAACTTAATGCAAGGTAGCTTAATATCTGTGCTGGTGGACGGTGCTGAGGCTGTCGGTGTGTCCCTGGCCTGAGGTATTGAGGCTCTATTTAAAAACTTTGAAGAGGATCCCATTGTTAACTTTATAAAAAAAAAGAATCGAAACGTTGAATAAACAGCAGGATCAATGAATATTTATTAGTTTATTGAATAATTATTAAGTGGCCTTACTGCCAATTAAATCATTATGCTAATATACGTTAACTATTACATATAATCAAAAATCGTCTCAACATCTCACAAATCTCAAAATTGCCTCTGGGCATCTAAGATTGAAATTTATAAAAATACTACATAGCTTAAAGCACTCTCATTTAATTTCCACTGGTGTTAGCAATAGTGACGCGGTTGAGAGCGCAGGGATCCTCTGAAATCTTGTTTTCCATCTATAGTTAAAGGATTGTCCCACCAACTATAGAGGGCATATGCCAGGAGGCTTATGCCTTATGCGGAGTTCCATCGCCTGATAGTAAAAAGAAGGGACTGTGTTTTCAATTTTAATTTATTTTTAATTTGATATAATTAATATACTGGACACTAACCAGTACCCTAGAAAAAAAGGATTGAAAGATTCGAGAGAAAAATCCTCAGCATGATAATCCGGAGCGATATGAGAACAGAGTACTAACACATGGGGAAGAAAGACCAATAAAGAGCTGCTTATAGAAACTGGTCAATCAATATGAAGGCACGGAGGTCAAGATGGACGGCGCATGTAGCTCGTAACAATTCATCTGAAAGTCTCCACGTAACAATGAATGCATCAATAGAAGGTAAAAGACCACGTGGAAGGCGAACAAGTAGATGTACAGATAGAATCAACAAAGATGTGAGTGCTGATAACGAAAGAAATAGCACAAGATGGAGCTGGTGAGGCGGCAAAAGATCTACATGGTCTGTAATCTCAAAAGAAAAAAATCATAATTTAAAATAAATAAAATAAAATATTAACTATAATCAGAGATATATTCGTGGGTCATTAAATATATTTTCATATTAAAAACATTTTTTAATCATACACCAATGCATTTTTTGTCGCAATATGGTTTCTGCTATTCTTAAGGAAATTTTAAAAGGGTTGAGACCAGCTTAAATTAAATTATAGCAATTTTTGGGTTTTGTAAAAATTACTATAATAATTGGTTTTTAAAATCTTTTTCTTCAAGAGTTTTCATTTTAATTAAAGCTCATCAAATATGCATTAGGTTCCTTATTTATCGCACTATTAACGGCGAAGGTCTCTTTAGACCCTCGGAGTGATTGCAAATGTCAACCTTCATGAATTCGAAATATCTCAGATAGAAAATCGATATGGGCCGAGACATAACTCATTTATTATTCAGCTGATATTTTATTGATATTTCGCTTAATACTGTTCCAGTTATAAATTTTTAAAAGAATTTAAGCATTAAAAAAATAACTAAGATCTCTCATCTTCCATTCCAATTATTAAAAATATATGTTTGTGTTATATAACTAACTATAAGTGAATCTATGATGTATGTTCTTTTATGATAAAAAAGAAATAATTATAAATGATCTTGAGTTTTTATAAAATAAGGCACTTTTTCCGTTGATAAGTAATTAATTTAT
Organism: Nezara viridula; assembly: GCA_928085145.1. Lineage (NCBI taxonomy): Eukaryota > Metazoa > Arthropoda > Insecta > Hemiptera > Pentatomidae > Nezara > Nezara viridula. The sequence goes on along the minus strand of OV725080.1, from coordinate 144,849,329 downwards.
TCTCCCATAGTAGACGTTTTGGGCTCCTGGCCCATCTTTGAGGACTATTTATTCAGTTATTGATAACAATAGAATTAGTTTAATAATAATAATTTTTATTTATTTAAAAAATATAATATATTTTAATATACCAGATTGATGCTATATAACTATAGTCCGTGGTACAGACACTTTATTGTCAAATTATTAACATTCCCATAAAACTTTGTAAATAGCTTCATCTCATCGTAACTTACAACTATTTTATTTACGAAAATTCTCGGAATTGGGGTGTTTTCTTTCTGGAGATTGTCAAACTTTATCTATTTAAGTATGTACTAAAAACTCGTAAATAACCCTTTCCATTCAAATTAGAGATAATTTGAGCATAAAATCGAGGAAACAGGTGACCTTCAAAAATACTGAGTCTTGGGGCGTCACGCACACCTTCAAAATGTGAAAATAACAATGTTTTATAGGCCCAATAGATCCAATATTTTTGTAGGTCACTTCTTTTCTCAATTTCGTGATGAAATTATTTTACGATCCAAGTGGAAAGCAAATGGGTATCTATGAGTTTTTAGTAATTAAATAGACAAAGTTTTGCCGACCTTTAGATTGAAAACGCCCCAATTCCAAGAGTTTTCGTAGGTTAATAATTTGATAAAAAGGATTCTGTACCACGGACTACTACTTTTATAGTAAAATACGTCTATAGTAAAATGCACACATTATCAATAATTTAAATATATATATATTTATAACAGATTAGAAAAATAAGAATATGTTGAATAGTTTTTGTTTGGGTATCAGTCCACGGCGGCATTTTAGGAAATGAAAAAGCTGACCATAATTGGCTAGAAGTGGAGAAAAACTAAGGGCGACCAGATCAAAATAAGTTACCTTAAAAGATTTACTAAACCACACAAAGAAAACACCTAGACATATTTGAAAAAATAATGGAAAAATAAAGAATACAAAGCGACAGATGTGAAACCTAATTGCCCGCTAACTTTAGATGTCCGAGGAGAGAAGTTATGTTATGCCGCCTTAGGATTGGGTACTTTCAGTATTCACATGACTACACTAACGGAACCAGAATTTAATTTTTTTGGGGAGGAGCTTCAGCCCGAAGATTTTTTTTTTTTGTATAAATATATTAGGATAGTTACTTCAGAAGAAAGAAAGAAACTAACTAATTATATGAAATGATCTTTAAGTCTTATTAACTGTAATTAGACGAACAATAATACTTTTAGAGATAATTTATTTCATAAAACGTGGTTATATTTTACCTTTTTTTTTGGGGGGGGGGAGGCCTTCAGCCATAAAACCCTCACTCCCTCCATCGTAGATCCGTCCGTGCATGACTACCTTTTAAGAGGCCTCGAAGCGTCCACGTGTGAAGGATGCAATAATACAATACTTCAAAAAATGAAACAACTAATGGAAGATCATCTGATTTATGACAAATTACATAAATAAATAAATTCAGGACGGAAATATATGATTGGCCTGACAAGAGTGGCTGCTAAGTCGAAAAATGGCGCTCCTGAGTTATGTGTATTGTTTTATCTCCCAAGCCAGCTGCACACAGTGAAGGACTTAGTAACTCACGACTGTCCTTTATAACTTGAGAATAAATGGAGTTGTAAGTTATCTACTACTGATGTTTGATTACATTACACACATGAGACGATTAAAATACATATGAAGAGATTAACATATGTAAGTCAATTTTGGTTCAGTTTGAGAACGTTAAAATCTTTTCTTTTTTTATGGTCTCCCCTATATCGCCTTTTTATTCTACACGGGGATTTTTTACTGTCACCAAACTTTGGTTATCAGGTTGCCAAGCAACGCGCGATGCTGTGCACACATGTTAGCTCGTTCGGCCACCCCGCCCCTCCTCCGAACGTTAAAATCTTACAAATATATTCTAATGATTTGTTTCTATTAGATTAGAAGACACAGACTTCAGGAAGAGAGTGGAGCGATCTAAGAGTGGAGAGTTAAAAAAAGTGTTAAGGAATCGAGAATATCCTTTCGCTCCCACCTCCCAATAATTTGGAGTAAAAAAAATTAAAATTAATAACAAACAAGCTACATAAATAAATAAAATACTAAAATCGATTAAGAAAATACTGGCTAGACGAAGGCCTCCAAGTACGTACGTAACTATTTTAACATGGCTTAAATGTTCCTAATATTTGTATTTAGTGAAATAGTTCACCTCTCATGTGGATACCGCAATTTACATGTGGTTTTCTGTGATGAAGTTGGAACATACATAGAAGTTATAAATATATTTTATAGAGAATGTTTTATAGACATTGTTACGTAACTAGTCAGACTGTGAAAACGTTTTATTTTTATTTGGAGGTCGTACGGACTAAGAAATCAAAAATATTTTTCATTTCTTAACATGAATCACTTTTAGCTGAATAAGTTCTAGAAATGTCCCTGTTTTGGAGGGAGGCTGCTCACCTTCCTGCCATGTTTAATGTATGCAAATTGTAATATATCCAAAAGGTTTGTTCAGATATTTTTAAGTAACTATTTAATTACATTTTTAAGTTTTTATGCACATAAAAAAAATCCTAAAACTGTCCAAACATATTATTAAATTTATTTTTAAATATTCAATATTATATTTGTTCGTTTCACAATAATCATGATGGATTTTTACACATAATATGAATTACAGCCGTATTTTTTGTTTTTGTTTTTTTTTTGGTCTGACGTTCCTCCAATCAAAATGAAAAGCCTACGCCTATGACTATACATATTTTTTTGAAGTACAAACAAAAAAACCTGTACCACTACAACTCATGAAGGTTCTTGGGTTCAATTGGAAGTACTGATTCTTGGTTAACAATTTTATAAGCAGATGATTTGAATTAGATCACGCACCAATGTCAGGTACATTTCCTTAATTATTTATTTTATTAACTGTGGCCACATTATACAGACTATATACTAATTTAAATATATTATTATTAATTCAAGTAAGTATTAAATTAACCTGCTTAAATATTATACATTTAATATTTATACATGTATCATCTACAATATAAGTGACATCTGCATCTGCAAAACACTCACTTCCTCAACAAAATTGACATACATTACATTATTGCAATTCTAATTCCCCTCAGATAAGTCATGAAGACTAATTTTTAAATTAACGAAAGATTTATTTCTTGAAGAAATAGAAATATGATTTATTTTAAATGAGATATTTTTAAAAAATCTGAACCAAGATTGACCATAATCACAAATCAGCACAAAACTGGAATATAAAAGTGAAAAATATACCTCATTAAATTGGTAAAGTGTAATATTTTTTAACATTTAGACTTCCGCAGCTTAGGTATACGAGGACCAAAACCTAGTAAAATTATAGGGAACATCATAAAGTGCCTCAGGACATAGCTAAAAGGCTGCAATATGTAGAAATTTTGAATAACATCTATAATTATGTAATTCCGTATAAATAAGCTATATATGTCTACCTGTATTATTAACTGACGTTACATGGAATTGTATTAACTGATACGTAACAGAAATCATATATTATTTACAAATTTGGTGATTTAAATTAACAACAGTATTTGACACTTTCGGGTTCGCAAAGCCTTTAATAATTATTATTATAAATAATAAAAATAAAATGATAAAATAATTTCTCCATAATTATTTTATATCGTGAAAATTCTATGAAACAAATAATTGATAATCATTTCGGCTTAAAATTATAAATATATATTGTTTCGTTATCTCTGTCTGATTCAAATATATATCTTCATTATAGATCGTCAATTAATTCTAAATATAAATATAGTAAAGAATGGGCGATATATAAGTTTCAATTTCAAATAGTTGAAGTTATTACGATTATTTTTTTTTTTAAATACATAGAGTTGAACCTAAAAGTAATGGAGGTAGTAAAATTACTGATAAGGTTCGGACAAACATGGCTCACGATCGATCGCTATCTGATATTCCAGGAATCGATTAATTGTCTGCACAGTATTTTCCTGTCTTTCCTAAATCACCTCTGCGGGTCGGAGAGATAGCCCGAGGCATGCGAAATATTATACAATAAATATAACATAACTGTCCCCATCTGACGCCATTACAGCTAATGCGTGCCAAATTAACAGAACGCCATTGTACACGAGGGTCTGGTATCTCTTAGCATGGTTTGCCATCCTTCAATAATATATCGTCTGTATACAAAGCCTGTTTCCGTTTCAATATTTAAATTATTGAGGGGTGGATGCACTCAGGGTCCCCACCTCCCTTGAACCCTTTCTATATATATACATAATATATATAGAAAGGGTTCTATATAATATATATATATATATATATATATATATATATATATATATATATATATATATATATTATGGGTGCGTTAATTTATGATGAAGGTAGATATTTTATTATATAATCTACTTGATGGTATTTTAAACTTCATATCGTTAAAAATCATTTTACATAATTGCTATAACTAATGTACCATAGCTTCGGCAAACTTTCTCTGAAAACGCTAACAGTAAAAAATCTAATATAAACCGTTAAAAATCAATACTTATCCATTGTATTCACGATTATAATACTGAAGTTATAAAGAGAAGATAATATTTGTATTAAATGTATTATATTTGTATTAAAGATCAGAAAGATAATACAGATATTATGAATAACTACTAGTTAATAATAACAACAACGATAAAATAAGATGGTTCAATGGATAAATGGTGGTATCCAAACAAAGGTTGTTTTATGAATGAGTGAAAAATTTAATGAAGAAAAAAAACAACAAACATTGAACTTGCAAGTTAGCTAAAAAAATAATGAATAAAATAAAACTGACTAGAGGGTAATGTGTCCCTCCAAAATAACTCTGCTTGAGCGTACAAAATATTAACATCCTTCTGAAACTACGTAAATAGCTTCATCTCATCGCAACCTACAACTATTTTATTTACGAAAACTCTTGGAATTGGGGCGTTTTCAATCTGGAGAGAGGCAAACTTTGTCTATTTAATTTGGCACAAAAAACTCGTAAATGCCCATTTGCTTTCTACTTCGATCGTAAGATATTTGATAACGAAATCGATAAAAAAGGTGGCCTAAAAAACATTAAGCTGTTTTGTCCTATATAACCTAGTTATTTTGAAAATTTGGGGGAGTAGGTCACGCCAAACGGCTCAATATTTTTGAAGGTAATATCTTTTATCGATTTTGTCATCAAATTATTAATTAATTAATTAATTAAGATCAAAGCAGGAAATAAATGTGTATTTACGAGTTTTTAGTACCTGGTTAAATAGACAAAGTTTGCCTCCCTCCAGATTGAAAACAATTCCATGAGTTTTCGTAAATAAAATAGTTGTAGGTTACAATGAGATTTACGAACTATTTACGTAGTTTCAGACTGATGTTAATAATTCGATAAAAAGGTGTCTGTACCACGGACTATAGAATGTTATTAAAATTTGTGGAAATACTTGTTATACCAAACGAAGAAGTTTTTATCATAGATCCTAGTTCACTAGTTGAAATAAAGTATAGTTTTTCCGTCAATTTAGACTTAATCTATTAGAAATATATTGTGATGAAATTGCATTCATTTACCACATAATTCCAGAATTTCTGTCACTTCCATCCTAAATTACCGAATAATATCAGAGTACTTTATGGAAGTAATTAAATTTTGGCTGATATAAGTAGAAGAATGATATCAACAGTCTATAGGTGCTATTTTGTACTGCGTCGGCATCTGGGAAGCAGCCAGACACTGAACAGACACGTGTTCACCTACGCTTAAGAAATAAGGATCTTCTCGAAGTCTGAAATAAGGGCACAAAAATAGGCATGAAAGAATTTTTTTCAATGAAATGTAATGAAAAATACCTTTATTCTGGGACTGAAGTCCCCTTTGAATGATAGAAAAGTTAAAAAAATATGTACACCACTCTAGCGTGTACATAGAATACAAATTTAGACGAAAATGTTAAGGAAAATACAAAAAATACTACAGAAAATAATGATAGAAAAAATTAATCAAATAAAAATAAAATGACTCTTGTCAATTAACTGCTAGTGAGCAACGTAATTACACAACATAAAAATTCTTACAAGCTTGAATTTGTAGTAGGTGAATGAATAGAATGTAGGAATTTATGGACGTGGTTTGACGTATGGAGATAGATATGGATTTTCAGTAGGAGGCACCACGAATGACGAAGGATTTGCTGAAGGAAGTGGTTTTATGGTAGAGGATATATAGATTTATAGGTTGAGATCTGGTATTAAGAGAGTGGATAGAGGAACGTAGAGTAAAAAGTTCTAGAATGTAGGGAGGGTTATCGGTTCAGGACTTCAAGCTTCTATGGAGAGGAAAAGGAAAAGACAAAGAAGGAACTTTAATATGAGTATTACACCTCTTCCTCTATGACTAAAAAACCGAATATACTTCAAATTTTTATTTAGTCTTCGAAAATCACGGCACATCACAATGTTGGGAAAGTTGGAAATTCTATTTATGGGTCTTGTTTCAGGTCAAAAACGAGTAGATATGAAATAATTCGATTTTTTAGGGTTTAAACAAGAATTTTAACAATTTTCTGCACAACTTTCAGCAAACCACAAATATGACAGAGTGACTTCATTTTGTTGGTTTATTTTTTTAATAAAACCTACACGTAGTTTTAAATGGATCAAAAATAAACAAGTTTGAATTAATTCGAATTTTGATCTTTTAGTAGCTTTGTGGAACAGTCGCTATTTTCGATCGTCCTTTTCTTCTAGTCATTTTGATTCAAAACTGTATTTAGTATATATTAATGTATTCGAAAGGTGAGATGATATAACCTCAATTTTTCTCTTCTTCGTCTTTTGTGATATTAGTGAAAAGAACGATGTGGATCGCTATCAGGGCAAGAAGTGACTTCTTATTCTAAAAATGGTCGAAACGTTGGCTTACAAAATGATTTTTGCACCTAAATTGTCAACTATCCATTGAATGAATCTGTTATTACTTTATCAAGCACCGTATAGTCAGAACTTCATTAAAACTCAGAGAAGTTCTAAACACTTACAAAATTCAGTGCCTAAGAAAAAAAGAAATCCTCTGGATGTTTATAACAAATTGAAATATGATATTTATACCTAAAGATTCAATTATTTATTCATCTTTTGGAAGGATGTTAAATAGATAGTACGCTTTATATTCTGATGCTTTAATAGCTTTTATTGCTTGTATGTTAACATATTGAATTGGCTAGAGGTCATGGATTTACCATCCCATTAAGATCATGCTATAATATTGAGAAGCTATATTTATCAAATATAAATTTATTTGAACGCGAAGTGAAGACAGTTTTTATTATAGGGATGATAAATCCTAACCGAGAGGGGAAGAGGTAAGGTAATATTACTGCCTTGGGATATAATCTTGGATCAGGCTTTTGCAATGAGGAAAGATCTACCGTTCTTCAACTGAATATTGCCCTCTTCGCAACAAAAAAAAAAAATGTATTCTCTTATATTATATATTTCTTATTATTCATACTGTTGTACATTACATTTATCTTATTCTAATAAATGAAAAAATAATTTTATTGTGGGACTACAGTCCCCTAAGAATAATAACAGAGTTACATAATTATATGAATACAAAATCATGCCTAATTAACTGTTGATTGTTATTTGTAATTGTGCAATAAATTGAATTAAACAGTGCAGTGACGCAAGTAAATTTTACATGTTTGCAGAAGTTTGAATATGGAGTATATGGTGAAGCAGGAGTTGACGTACGGAGTTAGGTACGAATGGCAAAGGATTTGCTGAAGGAAGTAGTTTTATGGGTGGAAATATATAAATCTATAGATAGAGACCTGCTATTAGAAGAGTGAATAGAGGATCGTAGAGTAAGGAGTTCCATGACGTATGGAGGGATTTTGGTTCTGAGGACTTGGAAAAGGAAAACACCAAGGAGGAATTGTCGTCGGGAAGTAGGATAAAACCACTTCAACTCGGTGTACCTGAACGAAACAAGGGAAGGCTTGAGGATCCCAAATATGTATCTTATGAACCACTTCATGAGCTTTTTTAATATCATTTTTAGCCTGGCAGATAGCCCTTCATGCACCAAGCAGCCGTGGTCGAAGTGGAGGAAATAAGGGAGGTTACAAGGTACAAGATGAACAAATCTTTAATCATTCCTTTTAAAACTATGAATGAGTCGTTTTAATTTACATTAATATTTCATACTCCAAAACATATGAATAATAAGTATATTTATATACAAAAATGAATATATTTTATTAAAAAAGCGTTGGCAAGCAAACAGGTAAAGAAAAAAAACAAGAATTCATGTTGTAATTAAGTATAGGATAAAAGTTGCAATATGGTTTCATTAAATTCAGCCATATTGTTAGAGGGCCCACCATTAACCAGATCAGCACATTAAAACTTAATTAATAATTTAAAGAGTTTTATCTACCGCTACAGTCCTAGAGTTATGGTCGGATAAAATTCGCGTGATTCGACCGTTAAAAGTATGATTATATAACAAATAAAAAAATATGATCTTTTTAATACTTGCTATGAGAATAGTTTTATCTTTATATCCCATGCAGTATATTTATTAAAAGGTGTTACAGCTCCTTTATTCAATACATACTTATTTCAAAGAGATATATACTGTATATCTCATATATTTATACAATATGTACAATACCACGTGGTTCAGTTAGTTAGTGATGTATCCGTCGATTCGCATGTTTATAGGATGTAAAAAAATACAACGAGTTAATACAAATATAAAACTTTAAAGTATTACAAAGAAAGAGACAATATATTATTTACATTTTAGGAATGAAAAACTTTCAAAGGTCAATGTGCTTCCGGAATACTGATAGTGAAAAACCCAACCTTATCTACAGTAGGATTACTGTTTACCAAATGACTAACAAAGAAAATATTTTCAGCCAACATTCTTCAAACACAATATAACAATATTATCAGAAGATAAACATAGATTTTGTTATATGGCATGTTTTATAAACCTAATAAGGCATGGTAACAGAAAACAAATTCTCAAACGCTATTGAACCTGTACAGTGATTCTCGTTACAGTAATCGATATACTTGCCCATTCTCAACCTTAAGAAGATTAAGTCTTTGGACATTTATTACTCATTGACAGAAATCTACTAAAGTCTGTCAATGAACTGTATCTTATCTATTAGATTATACAACAAATGCTACTCTTCTGTTACGATAAAATTATTTAACGATGATGGAATATTTATGAAATATTAAAAATACAATACAAAAGAATTTAAATATATATATTTTTAAGGTTTTTGTTAATGGCTAACGATGGTTATCTATTATTTCTCTTTTCTATAAAAAAACTTTTAGTGTATGTCATATTTTATAACTTTCACTTGCCTATAAATGTAATACATAGTAAGAGTAAGTATCGTAAGTAAATTTATGAACCTCAATTTTTAACCGAAATACGCGTTTTGAGGTTCCCTGAGTCCGAATAACCAAGTCCCGCAAAATGGTCTGTGTGTGAGTATGTATTCAAAAACGAAAACCGTACGAAACTGAAATTGCGTATTTGAGGTTTTTATAATCCTTAGATGTTACAGCAACATTTTCGTCAACATCTGCAAACCGAAAGTGGTACTTTATATAATCGATTTAACACATTTTTACGATTTTCGCAAAAACGGAACTAACGATTTTGATTAAACTCAGAATATCGGTGTGTTACTAAGCAGTTTTTAATATAATTTAAATATTATTCTCATTGATGTTCTCTAAAGGATCTATCCTTTTTATTTATTTATTTTTTTTTATTGTTCCTAGAAATAAATTGCTGCCGTTTACTCTTTTGACAAAAATATCAATTGATCAAATATTTTATAATATATCATAAATATAGAAATATTTTATTGTTTTGCTTTTAAAGCTAATAAAAATCTAAGATTTCAATTCAATGAATGAATGTTAAACCGTCTATCAAAAATAAATTTTTTTTCGGAAATTAGAACATAATAAACCTAATTAAAAATTGTTTAAACAACGCCTATAATGAAAAATAAGCTTTTAGTTCAACATTTTCTCATTATGTTGTATGAATTCTGATTAACCTTTTGTTGCATTATGAGTATTTGTATTTCCAAATGAGGTTTGCTTAGGAATAAATGATATTTTTAGATAATTTTTCTTTTGTTGACAGAAATCAAATAAGCGTTGAATACAATATATATATATATATATATATATATATATATATATATATATATATATATATATATATATATATATATATATATATTGGGGAATGACAACAACAGATCCAATAAAATAATATCATTTCTTATTAGCACACTTTTAATAAAAGAGATATAATAATAACTCTGTTTGTTTTCTCCTATATTTTTTTCTTTTATTTGTTGTTCTTTCTAAATATTCCCTTGTATGTTTTTTATACTATTTATTTTGTATTTAATTAGTTTTGGTCTATTTCTTTTTCTTATATTTATTTCTCTATTTATATAGTTTGCTTATTAATTTTTATATTTATTATCAGTTTAATATTATTTTTTATTTATAGGCTTATCTATGTATTAATTCTGTTATATATATTTATATATTTTTTGTTTACTTATCTACCAAATTAACATTTTAATGTTAGTATTATTTATTTTTAATATTATTTAATCGTCCTTTGATGCCTACAATATCAAATTGATTTGCTGTTAAAGGTAATAAAAATGTAAGGTTTCGATATTTATATCTAAATATAGATATTTACATACTTAATTAGAACACCTTCAACAATGTCTGCAATTAAACGTAAGCTAATAGTTCAATATTTAGTAGCTAATAGTATTGTATGAATTTCAACTTTTTGTTGTATTAAGTGTATTTGTATATCTAAATGAGGTAAACTAAATTTATAGGTAAAGGAAGATAGTCCGGCGTGGCGGTCATAAATAGGCTCAATAGTGGAAAAACTATTTTATTAAAAGCCAACGTTTCGACGCGACTTTGCAGGTCTTCTTCAGGGCTAGAACTTTTTTCTTTCTCCACATTCCTTTTTGTCTATTATTTCATATTATAACCTTTTTCCTTTTCTTTCAATATCTCCTATATATCTGTAGAAGTATATTCACATTTGCATATATTATATATTACACTACAACAATTGTTATCATCTATTTACTTCAGTTTTGGAACTTGTTACTTAGCTTACTCTGCTTATATTTTTATGTACTTACTATTTATAATTTTAATAAGCTTATTCACATTGTTTATAATTTTTGTCTATATATTATGCAACTTACACAATTCTTTATATCTTTTTGTATCTTGTCCGTTCTAGCCCTGAAGAAGATCTGCAAAATCGGGTCGAAATGTTGGCTTTTAATAAAATAGTTTTATCACTATTTAACCTATTTATGACCGCCACCCCGGACCATCTCCTTCCTTTATAACGTAACGGTCAACTATTAAATATAAATTTATAGGTATTTATCGCTGATTTTTTTTTTCTGGATAAATTATGAAAAGATTTGGATCAATGTGATTATAAAACATAGCTCTAAGTTAATCCAGAAAATAAAAAATAATAAAAACGAGGTTTTTATGGGAGATAAAAATCGAATTTTAGGAAGAATGTAGAACAAGGAAATTCCTATTTAGTGCAAGTAATTTAACGGACCTCACCTTTTTATGATTGGCTAGGTTTCAAAAACTACCTAAATTTTTAGGAGTTACGCTTAATAAATGTTTGGTATTTTTAGATAGAATATTTCTGTATCTCAAACTTAGGCAGAGTAATATATCAACGCCATTTAATAAGTAGGATTATTAAAAGGCAGACTATGACGGAGAAATCCCATGACAGAGACTTATAGAAGTTATCGAGAAGCTATATGTGCTCCGATGCGAACAGGGGAGAGGGCAGAACTAGTAGGGGAGGCACAATAGAGCAGCTGCAGGCAATGAGGGGTTCATCGGGATTACTGGCCCTATATTGCCTCCAGCAGAAATATCTCCAGCGGGCACTCTTCTCCAGCTTGCAATGGATCATGGAGGGAAACCTGGCCTGGAGGAATGGAAAAGCCAACAGATCCATCACCAATAACAAGAATGCTCCAACTCCCTAATAGCTCTATCTCACACTACATTTAGATTCAGAATATATAGAATATCTAAAGGAGTTGTTCTCGTATTTCAATAGTTTTGAGTAAAGTCATTTTATTGATATTTCTAGTTGCAAAAATTTATAATATCTGTACATACAGTGAGCAAGTTGATTTCAGAATAGTAATCGTAGTCTTGAAATATATGTAACTTTGAATAAAGGTCTACATTTTTCCACTAAAAATACCACTAAAATTAATAATCAAAAATGTTAAAATTGAACTTAGTCATTCTAAAACCTATAGAATAAAAGTTGTAGAGCATCAAATTTTACGTTAAATGAGTACCAACTAATTTAATGTAGTTCACTTACTCCGAACAAAATCGGTCAATGGCTAGAAATTGAAAATTAAGATAAACGTGATTTCCTATATTTATGGGGGTCTCTTCTACTGACTTATTGTTTTGTTTAGAGCCTGTTACATGGTGTATAAGGCTCTTTTCCACTTCTCAACAGCAAAGGGTTATGGTAAACTACGTGTCGAAAGATACTGCATTTCATAAAGGAATAACGAATCCCGGATTCGAGATATATAATTGAGATATATAACAATGTAAATGTTAGTACTCAGCAGATGCAAAATTTGATACTCTACAACTTTGATTCTATGGGTTTTTCCTTCTAGGGAATTTATTTCCAAGTTACAGAGCCATGGTTTTATACCTTACCAAATTATAAAATGTATGTACTCGTTCCATGCACAATTTAACGTTCTTTAATTTATTAAAACATACATTTTTCCATTTAGGAGTTATAGGTAAAAAAAACGAAAAAATAAAGATTTTTTTTACTTTGTCGGATGTAAAAAGTTTTCCCTTGGTGGCCCGCGTTAGCAATTTTTCTTAACGGTTTCGATCCTCAAATTACTGGCTTAAAATTCTTTAAATCAGCCGTCATTTTTTTAAGCAGCGGCTCTGGAACGGCAAAGAAGGTTCTTTTTACTCAGAATAACATACCCTTCGTAATTTATAGTCAAACCTTCGTCTGCGATGAGGTCGATTTTTGGGATCTGGCTCCAGGACTATGAGGTTTTACGTTATGTTCGATCAACAATATACCTCGCAAAAAAAACTAATAATGTATCCTTAATTAGATATTTTTTGTTTATTTAATCAAATTTAAAATTGTATTAAATAAATACAACCAGTAAAAATAACATGTTAGAATAACATCTAGTAACAAATTAGAAATAATAACATGAACAGAATGGTCTAGATACTACCCAGTGGTAGCACTCCTTAAATAGTTCTAAGTAAGAAGATCACGAGGACATCTTTTCAGATCCTAGAAGGATTATTAGGAATCGAGGAAGAAGTAAGGCTGGAAACAAGTGGATTCGGATGGGACTGGAGTTCATCATGAAAGGATAGATCAGCGACATATGAAACATTAAGGTTTTTATAAATGGTTTTATTTGTGACAAAATATGGAGTATTACGAATTTAACGAAGGATTTTGGATTGTAAAGAATGGATATAATAGGAATTCGATAGTTTGGTGGATCCCCAAGGCTCAAATTATATTTTTATGAAATTTTGATTTGTTTAACAATTATTATAATTATTTTATTATGTATTTTTATATGTAATATTTAAGTTTTGTTATTTTATAGACAAATAATTGCATAACAGGAGAAGGTTTAAATGTAAATTACAAATACATATGTTATTTTAAGTAAAATGAATTTTGTTTGCCAATCCAGAGCCGCTACATATATATATTTTTTTGTTTGTGTATAGTTCAATATATATATATATATATATATATATATATATATATATATATATACAAAATAACTGAATATATTACACGTTTATATTTAAAGATTTAAGATAGTGAGATGAACCCTCAATTCTCGGATGCTTCAAATCTGACGCGGGAAATTTGATAAAATATAATAAAAAATGGAAGAGTGCACCTGAATAAATTATAAAATCCTTGGATATGTTGCTACATCTTTGTATATAAGCTAAAATTTCAATAATAAAAACAAGAGCGTTGTAAAATACTTTTGTATTTATTTCTAAGCCTTAGCTTAGTCATCCAATCGACTTTGCCCATTTTCTTATTTGATTTTAGTTTACATATTTTATTCATTCATATAGAATAATTTTTAAGGTTTTTTATTTTTGTTATTCGAAATATTGGGGAGGCGAAATGGTATTCTTCCCCCTCTCTATTTTTATTGGGGGGGGGGAGCGATGAACACCTCACTCCTTAAAATCTGTGGTTAAAAATAGCAGCTGATTTAAAGAATATTAGGCCAGTAACTTGAGGATCAAAAAGGGGACATACAGCGAAAACTAATATGGTAGCAGAATGTCAGACAAGGTTCATTTTATTATAATAGCATACATCCAACTATGAGTTCCCTTTTTAAGCCCTGGCTCCAGAGCTTGTACTACCAAGAAAACAAAGGATGACACGATGGAAATGACTCCGATAGTTGCGGACATGGTTCAAGATTTAGAAAAATATCAATACATCGATATACACATGTAGAATTTTTGTCTGATATGAATATCGATACTGAAATTTTACTATTTAAAACAATATTTTTTTAGAAAATTTTAGAACTATTAACTATAAAATTCAATAAACTATACTTTTTTGTGACAAGTAATATTGTAATATGTTAATATTTAATTGTTGTTATTAAAGTTATTACAAATCTAATACTTCAATGCTATTCCCTTCTTTTTACAATTAAAAAATCGATGCGTGAATTAACGATTTTTTATATCAACAATCCGATACTTACACCTCCTAATGTTTAAAGATTTTTTATTTTATTTATATGATATTTACAACTGTATAAAAAAAAATACATCTAGTAAATTCGCCATGGATATAATGACATGATACACATTGGTAGCACTCTAATAATATGTCTATATTAGGAGATCACGTGGCAATCTTCTTTTCAGGAGGGTTATCAGCAATTTAATAGAAAGCAAGGTTAGAAACAGTAGGGTTGGAATGGTTATGAAGTTTACTATGGAAGATATCTGAATTGGGCCCAAATCTGATACATAAGGAACATTAAGGTCATTGTGGATGATTTTATTTGTAACAATGTAAGCAGCATTGAGGATTTTACGAAGGATTTTAGATTGTAAGGATTGGATACGAGAGAAATTTGAAGGTTTGGTGGAGCCCCATAGCTCAACTCCGTAAGTCCAAATAGGCCTTATAATCAAGTAAATGAGTATTTTGTAATTAACTGGAAGGTTAGAGCGTTTGTCTAGTAAGTGTTGAAGTAGTCAGAAACGTCGGGCTGTTTCTTCTCGTTTCAGTCTGGTATGAGGATTCCAAGTTAGACGTTTGTTCAGGTGAAGTCCTAGTTACTGTTTAAAGATTAAAAATATTCAAGCCAGATACATCGATATTTTTTTTGTATATCGAATTATTATTTTAATATGTTAAACAAAGTTCTCAATATTTACATCCCAAGCTTAAGATACGACCAATAGACCGAAATCGGCTACTCCTATCCTGGGCAAGATCTTCTACGCAACGCTATACCTGCCAAGACCCACTTAAACAGAGGGTTCGTTGTTTCGTTGTAAGTTTTCCACGAAAAATTTTGCAGTGTTCAAAAATAATAGTTAGGACTTAGAAATATTGAGAGGAACGGGAGCTCATCCCCTCAAATTCTTCTCTGAAGTAAAACTATAATTACTACATTTAATCAATAACAGATTAAGTTTTAAGAAGAACATAACATTCCCATAACTATATTTCCACAAATAAAATATGTTTTTAACAAGAAAAAATATTTTTATTTAGTATATAATATATGGGGTAACTTTAGAGAAATTATTATCTGGAAGTACTGCCAATGAGTAGTATATTATATAGTTCTTTGAAATAGAGGATTGGACATACCAAAAGTCAAACATGTGTCAATGAACATCTTACGGCGCACTGTAAAAAATATCAAAAAGAACAAAATAAATTCAAAATGAAGACGTACAACTGTTTTAAGGAAGAAGTGGCATTGAAAAAAAAAAACGTTTAATGCTCAAAAATCAACAAAATTGATTCATTCTATTTAAGAAGTTGTCGCTAATGGCCTCAGAAGTCGAAGCGACGTTAAATAAAAGCAAATAAAAAAAAATGATAATTATAAATGAAGATGCCACTAAAATAAGGTTGTTTAAGAGAAAATTTAAGAACAAATTAACTATTAAAATTTACTTTATTCAGTCAAAATTTAATAGAGGTCATAACCTAGCAGAAAATTCATAAAAGGAAACGTCGAAAAAAATAAGAGATTTTAAAACTGGGTAAGTACTTTATTTGACGGAAAAAGAAATAGGAGGAAATTTTTCATAAAAAAGGCCACAACTTTTCGAGAGAGTCTTTAGATGAATTAACTTTTTTATTTATTCTAGGGAAAGAGAAGGAAAAATATTAAATATTAAGAAAGATTATAAACAGCTCATATTTAATTTCGTTACTGTAAGTTCAAAACGTCGTATGAAAACAATTTTTATTTTTATTCTATTTGTGTTAAGGGTGACATTTTGTAATCTGCAAATGATATAAGTAGTCTGCTACAATGAAAAATTGTAGAGAGAAATAAAATATGAAATTATACTAATAAAAAAAATAATGAGTATTTATTTATGCTTCCTTGTTTAAAAACACAATTTTCATATACGACCTTTTGCATTAACAGTAACGATATAATGCATAAAATATCTTAACAATTTTACACAGTCTGCTGATTTTCTCTAATTCTCTGTATTTTCTTAAAAAGGGAGTGCTACCACTGGGCAGTATCACTTCAAGTCTATTCATGCCATGATTTCTAATGTGTGCATTTTTACTAGTTGTATTGTTTATACAGTTATAAATTTCATTAAATAAATAAATAAATTTTCTTAAAAATAAAAAATTAACTGTGTAATTTAGGTTATATAGCATATATTTGGAAATTCTTCCATGTCTCGCTAAAAAAGTATTTAACTTATATCGAGGAAGAAATGGAAGCTGAATTCGAATTATATAATTTATTTAAGTTAAAAATAATTTGTAATAACAATATGGAAGAACAGAAAGATCATCACTTCTTCCTATTATATAATTGTAAAAATGTAGACAGGTAAAAAAATTACTAAACAGAATAATTTAGGATAACCGCGTCCATTAAAAGGAAAAAGAAAAGATAAGTGATGAACAACTCCTAACTAAGCCAAAGAGTCCTTGAGTGTTGACATTTGTAGCAAGCACTCTAGCGTCGAGTGTTTGGAATCACAGACAATTAGAGGGTGTGAATACGTTTCATCTCCAGAAGAAGAAAAATCTAAAAATAATCCTATTTCTTCACTAATAATTCTTTATGACTTAACCTTATACCACAAGGTAATATATATATAGATATATATTTATATTAAATTATATTCAGGTTAACTAAATTTTGGGGACGTTTCAAGAGAATATAGTTCACATGTTCAACCACTACAATGGAAAAACGCGGCAAGTGATCACAAACCCCAACCCAGCATTTGAAAATAATGAGGTTATACAGTCCAAAAGGCCTAATATTTTACTTGACCTTTTTTTCTCAATTTTCATTTTGGACCACACGATAGAATTGAAAACATCAGTAAAGCGAGATTTATAATATGAAATATAAATTTTTCTTAGTTCTAAATTCACAAAGTAATACAATTTACAATATCAGATAATTATAGTTGTGTATAAGCTATTTTTTGTACTATATTTACAAAATAATAACATTTACAATTTATAGCTCATTACATGAAATTATGCAACAATTTCCTTCGCTTATATTATATAGGACTGATTTTTAATTTGCTGAGATATTTTAATCCATATCTTCAGTAAAACTCGTTATCATTTGGTTTTCGACACTCTACAAAACAGTTGAATTCTTTTTCTATCCAATCCCTAAAATCCAAAATCCACCATAGAATCCTTAATGCTCCTTATTATGTAACAAATGCAATTATATATAAAAACTTCAGTACTCCCTTTGTTGCCTGTTTATCCCGAATCAGATATAACTCTTTGGTCAACCTTTCATCTTTGGTAAACCTTTCATCCAAAACGATTCCTGACAATCCTCGGAGATGTCTGAAATTATGGTCGAGGAACCTACTAAATTAATGTAATCATTGAAGTGTTACCAAGGGATAGATTCTTCATTAATATAAGTTCCTATTATGTTATTCTTCTCGAAATAAGTATCGAAATGTATATCGTATATTATTAGATATATTTGCTGCGTATTATCCGTATATATTATGTATTTAGCATAGATAGAGCTTCATCAAACTTTGCAAGTTCATATAGAGTTCGTGAAGTATGCGAAAATTTCTAACCACACCACTGTGCAAGGCAGTCGATACCTTTCCACACCATCCCTCCTAAACAAGGACCTCAATATTACTAAAGCTTTGTAACTACATAATATATCATTTCTACTTTACAAATGCATAATTATATAATTAATATTTTATAATATTAATATTATTATTTAAAAAAATATATACATATATATATATGTTAGTAAATCATCATTAATTTTTGTAATGAACTAAATCATTCTTATTTCTTGATTGTTGTGTCACAATTTTTATCTACATTTAAGGAATTTTTTTCCTCCACTTCAGAATTGTCGAATATATTGCACATTTATAAATATAAACTTCAACAAATGAGAACGAATTTAATTAAAATTAAAACAAATAAAATTAGTAACATGTAGTTTAGATAGCCCACAATATGGAAATTTCTTATATTTGACTGTTAGAATTGATAACATATTTACAAAATGCGCACATGACGACAACAAATTAAGAGTAAATTTAAAAATTTAAAAATATATTAAGATAAAATTATTAATTGTAAAACTGCAATTATTGGTTAATATTTATAAATGAGCAACAGATTAATCTGTAATGTAATAATTTGAATATTTTGAAGATAAAAAAAAAAAGGCTCGAAACTTCGATAAAAAGTATAATATAAACCAATAAATGAACACCGAAGAATCAACTCAAACACTGAAATGGACGTCCAGTAAAATTATCATCTAAACTAATTATGATAATAATAGTTAAAAGTATATAATATAATTTTCTCTTCTCACTCTGTTGAATGTGAAAAAAAAATTCATAAACTTTTAAACGATTCTATTTAAACCCATAACTACGAAATTTTGAATGAAATAACAAACATAAAATACAGATATATAAAAATAAATAATAAATCATGACATACCCATGCACCTATATATCCACTATCATATCCAAAAGATACTCACCTGAAAAATAAAAATAAATTTTGTTAAACAAACAATAAACTACAAATTTATTATTCATAATTTATAAAATATATTTAATATTTTAATTATACTGTAACAATATAGATGAAAATAATGGTATGAAAAATATAACATTTTGGCACTTAAGATTTAATTTTTCCAATAGTCTATTTGAAGTTCAACAGGACCGTTGCAAGTCTGGTAACATCAACATGATTTTAAACTGTTTGAACATGGTTATGTAACATAGATCCTTCTCACACCTGACTTTTTTCTCCAGGTACAAAACTATACTTCCATTGTGATACAGTTCCAGCGTGGAAAGGATGCAGATCCATTGGAGCCTATCTCCATCGATAATACAGGATCATCCTGAGGAAGGACACTCGACAGGACAGGAAGAGGATCAGCTGGGGAGGAAGTGCCCGCCCAGCTGCGCCACCCGACACCCCACTATCGGCTTTCACCGTCGAATATTCCGAGGATGGCACCCCGAAGATATCACCCATGGCTCACAGCCCAGCGAAGTGTCTGAAGTATCCAAAGTGATCCAAGTAAAGCAGTATATTTCTTACGGAAAAGAAATTCAAAATTCAAAATGTCAACCTTTGACCAGATAATTGGCAGTACAGATCCCTTTTTTACTTTCCTACCTATACTAGGTAGGTAAGGAAAGTTTTGCGATCGGGTAAAATTTCTGATATGCGATTTTCGACGGATCTCGGATCTATGGTAATGAATTTTCCTACAAAACTATACAAAAATCGTTCATTCAACTATTAACGAAGTTGTAGCTATTTAATTCCCAATGTAAGATTACGAGTTCTTATCCTGGTTTCAGAAAGGGGTGGATGAGAGAAAAAAGATAACTAAGTGAAATATGAAAATCTGTAGCCCGCATCACACAAGCTTCACTATTTCCTTTACTTTTAACAGAAATTATTGTTTGACAAAATTAAGTTATGGCAAAGAGTCTTTGATCAGCAATATTAGAGGGTATTGAAAATTGTACACTAATCTACCTTAAGCCGATTTATATTGCTTTAGTTTATCAAATAAATCGTACTCAAATCTTTTCATTGATCAATTTTCAGGAAAGCAGATCTAATTCAATTGATTTTTGTTCCGTGATGGACATATGTAAAGACATAAAGATGTTTCTGAAATAGGTAGGAAAGTCGTGTGAGTGGACACACCAGATTTTTTTATCAAATTATGAACATCCGTCTAATATTTCATGAATGGCTTTATCTCATAGGCGCAGACTATGGTGGTGGCATTTGCCCCCCTCCTCCCCAATAAAATTGTTGAGGGGGTAAGAATATTGTTTTGCCCTTCCCCGCAATAATTTAAAGTAAAAAAATAAAATAAAATTTATAACAAATAAGACATGAATGAATAAAATATATAAAGTGAAATCGATTAAGAAAATTCAAATAGCTAGACTAAGGACTATAAGTAGGAACGTAACTATTATATCACGACCTAAATGCTCCTATATTTAAATTATAGAAACATTTCCTAGAATTTTATGTTTCATTCACCTCACATGTGTACACCTCTATTTCCATGTGTTTTCTTATAAATATTCTAAGATAAATTTGGAAAAATATATTTAATAAGTATAAGTATATTTTCAATATAATTGAGGTGATTACATCGCGGCTAATCAAAAGGGCTTGTAAAATTGTTGGACTTAGTAACGAAAGAATTTCTAAAAGGTTGATATTTGTTGTACCGAATGGTAAACGTCCGAGAGGTAGGCCGAAGCGAAATGGGAAGATAAAGCCGATCTGAAGGGACTTGGATGACGAACGGTGGAGGTAGGTCTGTAATAAGAGATTGGTGGTGTCGGTATCGAACCTTCGGATTCGCTAAGAAGCAATTTTAACATTATTCATTATTCTTTATCACTTTAAAAAAATGATATTTTCCTGGAGTGGGGAAGAATCAACTTCATTTATATTTTATAGAGTATATTTCTATATACCTTTTTACATAACTATTTAGACTGGGAAAACATTATATTTTTATTTGTAAGTTGTATAAACTAACAAATAATCAAATTTTTTTCTGTTTTTTAGCATTATTTATTTTTAGCTGAAAAGTTATAGAAATGTATCTATATTGTGGAGGCCCTTTCCTTCCATGTTTAATGTATACAAATTGTAATAAATCCAATTATTTTGTTCAGATATTTTCTATATGAACATAAAAAATTCTACAACTTCCAAACAAATATATATATATATATATATATATATATGCTCGTTTCACAATAATTATATTGAATTTTCACATAAAAAGATCTACTGCTCTTTTTTCTTGCTTCTTCCTAAATGGAAATTCTACGCCTATGCTTATCTTATCGTACACTACAACTTTTTTATCTATCTACTATTTTATCATAGAATTAATTAACTTGATGAAGTACTAACGACTCATGAAAAAAGGTGGCTTACAAAAATTTTGGGACACTTGGCCTACATTTCCTTGTTATTTTGGGGTTAAGTTTGAGGTCACGCCAAAGAAGCCAATATTATTATAGGTCACCTTCTTTTCTAAATTTTGTGATCAAATTATCTTATGATTCAGGTGGAAAGCAAATGGGTGTTCATAAGTTATTATTATCTCATTAAATAGACTATGTTTACCAATCCTCTGATTGAAAACGTCGGAAAATTTTCATGAATAAAAAAGTTGTATACAATAAGATGAATGAGGATAATGATAAAAAGGGGTCTCTACCGCGCACTAAGAATAGATATTGTTTCTGAAGACACATCTGTTCTGGCCGGAAGACGACCCAATCATATCCCAATATTAGAAAGAGAACTTTTTTGTGAGATAGAAGAAAAGTTTTTATTTATTTACTAGTACATTGTATATAATAATGATTAACTGTATATATTGCATTCAACATAACTTATAAGCGATACCAGTGAAACATGTTTATTCGTATATGCATATAATATATTAATATCAAGACTATCTAACAAGCATAATTAGAGAAGTTTCATATTTTACCACGAATATTAAACTTACAATATTCTTAACAAGTGATTAGCTTTTATATTGGTCCTGTTTAATATGTAATTAATAAGAGCTATGCTCATATTCTCATGTGAACATATGCTCCATCAAGACCTATTTATTTGGTTTAAAAATCCTTGTTTGAATTCTCCTACTTATTATCAATACAGTCTGTGAGTCATCGATTTCAACCATATTTTATTTTTTTTTTTTAATGGCACTACATTATCCACATACCAGACTGAAACGACAAGAAACCGCTAGACGTTTCCGATTACTTCAGCACTTACTAGACAAACGTTCGAAACTTCCAATTAATTACAAAAGACTCATATACATGACTATAATAAGGCCTATTTGGACTTACGGAGTTGATCTATGGGGCTCCAACAAATCATCGAATTCCTCTCGTATCCATTCCTAACAATCCAAAATCATTCGTAAAATCCTCAATGGTCCCTACTTTGTTACAAATAAAACCATCCATAATGACCTTAATGTTCCTTATGTTTCAGATCTGGCTCGATCCATATACCTATCCTTCCATAATAAACTTCAGAATCATCCCAACCCTCTCGTTCCTAACATTGCTTCCTCTTCAATTCCTGATAACCCTCCGAGGCGTCTGAAAAGAAGATGGCTCCGTGATCTCCTACTGTAGATATATCATTAGAGTGCTACCATTGGGTAGTTACTCAGCAATTGTTTTCATGTCATTATATCCTTATGTTCAAATTTACTAGATGTATTTATTTAATACAGTTGTAAATATCATCAAAAAAAAAAAAAAAAAATGGAACTACATTAGAAAATATTAGACATGTATCTGGGCGTTCTTCCGAATAGGCCCTAGGAGTCTAGAAAAAAAATATTTTGTATAATTTCAAACAAAATGTATGTTATTTATTTTTGCCTTTGCTAGACCGGATATTTAATAATACTTTATTTATTGTGGGACGAGTTCCTTTAGAATAATACAGAAAGAGAGAAATGTGGGCTAAGGAGATTCAGAGATACAAAAATAGAAATACAGAGTAAAAAAATATAAGTTACTTTCTAATTTCAATGAGTTAATAATAAAAATTGAAAAAAAAAAACATGAAGTAAAAATAATGAACAACGATCTAATAATTTATATACATATTTACAGTAGTATCTATTTACAATTTTTATGGGGACTGGATGGATAAGAAATGATTGAACAGGCGGGATTTAAAGGTAGGAAGGGTATTGGATTGACGGATGTGGGAAGGGATGGAGTTCCATAGGGATGAGGATCGGATAATGAACGATTATTTAGAATTTCAAATAAAGAAAAATTATCAAATTGATATTTTAGTATTTTTTTTAGTGAATCAGAAACTTCAAATTCAACTATCTGAAATTATTTAAAATGTTACTTACTACTGACTTATTGCTATAAACCGTCGGTATCTTCTAATAAACAATTCTTGATAGAAATGTGTTTATTAAACTCCTTATTAATTTATAATACTGACCAGGCACTGTTTTAAATAAAATATTTACAAAAAATATGAACAAACAAGTACAAGAGATATGGTTAAATAAATATATAAATAGCAAAGTTAGTAAAATCCGCCGACTTATCAGTTTCCTGGGAGACTATCCCTTTATCGCACCGATAGCGCTAGGCTTAATGGCAACGGTTCGTTCACAGCCCAACCGACCGAAAATATCAGCGGCTAGAAAAACCGTATTTTATACCGAGTATCTAAACAAACATATATCGACAACAATTTAATAGCCAATTATTTCAGTGTGCATGAAGCATGTTCGCGAACTAAATGTATATCTTCGTTGCATCTACAGCAATTGAACGCTGAAGTCATCAGGAAAACAATAAAAAAAAAAAAAAAATCTGGATGTGTCCACTCACACGACTTTCCTACATATTTTATAATTTTTTATATCTTTAAATATGTCCATTAAGAAACAACAACAAAAATGTAGTGTGTCCTTCTTCTAAAAAAATCAAAAAATCTCTCATTCACCTCTTTCTGACAGTTAATAATTAATAGTTGTCCGAAATGTACGATTTTTATATAGTTTTGCAGGGAATTTCAAACAGGCTGTTTTTCTTAGGGGCTCTGAAACATACAGATCCGTCAAAACCGCATATCGAAAATTTGACTCTATCGCAATACTTTCCTTACCTAGTATAGGGTAGAAAAGTAATATATAAATGTTTCAATCCCTCATAAGAAGAAATACAACGGAATTAATTTTAATTTTAGTTTAATCGATGTGTTAGTACTATAATAAATAAATATGCATCACAGAATATTTTATTTTGAATATGGTAAGTAAATACAGAAATAAAAACAAACATCTGAATGATACAAGGAGAAAAAAATAAACTAAAAAAAGATCAGTAATTACTAAGTGTTTTGAGTTCGGTACTTTGTAAGGAAGTACTGACTATTACTTGGTAAAAGCTGATTTGACCTAGATCACGTTCAACCGCCAAATTTCCACCTTTAATTAATTATTTAATTAAGAGTGGCTGGGTTTGCTCCAGGAAGATTTTCGAGCACCAGGTCGATTTAAGGCTGGTATACACCGCATTTACGCCACAATAAATATCTATGACTGCCAGAATCGAACCAGAAACAGAGCGCACAGGAGAATACTGCCTTATTGAGATACTTTGGTTCCCAAAATCGACGCCTTTCTACCGAAAAATATTTATTAGACTTATATTATTCAAATAGAAAAAATAAATAAATGAATTATTAGCTACAAATAGAATTTAACCTGATGACGGACACTGTATTTATATATTTTTTTATTTGCAATTTATTATAATCGATAATTGAGGGTAAAGCTTATTATTTAAACAGAAAGATATACGATGTTTGCCACATATGTAAACATATGTGATGTTTGATTTAATAATCAAATTTTCATTGCTATACCAATAATACAGTTTGTTAAACTTAAACCGTCCATAAGTTGAACCATCCATGTGTACTATACCGAGAATGGAGGAAATTTATTAAATGGGTACAGAAAAAACTGTACAAATCAGATTTGAACTTGTAACTCAAGTGAGATTGAATAGAGTGGTTATCGCAACCTGTATTTAAGACAACTTTTTTTTTTATTTATTACTGATAGCAAATCTGATGAGATCCCTAAGTGAGTAATGCACTGTGGTGCGATTTCAAACACAACACTGAACCTGAGACCTTCATGATTTGTACGATAATCTGTCTAAGATGAGGGTGTCGTTAGGATACTGTGATACTGCAACAATCGTTATTCCTATCTTTTTATTACTACCATTTCTTTTAGTCACTAAGAGATATATTCGTAACAAGTGGTACAGACCAATTTTTATCAAATTATTAGCATTAACTTCGTAAAAACCTTCGAAGTCTCAAACTTCGTAAAAAGCTTTATCTCATCGTAACCTACAAATATTTTATTTATGGAAATTATTGAAATAATAGCATTTTCAATCTGGAGATCGTCAAATTTTGTTTATTTAATTAAGTACTAAAACTCGTATATACCCATTTGAATCTTAAAATAATTTGATCATGAAATCGAGAAGAAAGGTGGCCTACAACAATATTGTGCCGTTTTGCCTATAATACCTCGTTATTTTGACATTTTGGGGATGTAGGTCTCAAAAAAAGGCTCAATATTTTTGAGGCCACCTGTTTTTTTCTGAGTTTGTGCTCAAATTATCTTACGATTCAAGTGGAGAGCAAATGGATATTAACGAAGTTTTAATACCTTATTAAATAGACAAAGATTGGCGATCTCCGATTGAAAACACTCCAATTCTGAGAGTTTTCGTAAATAAAATATTTGTAGGTTACAATAAGCTATTTGTGAAGTTTTAGGCGGATGTTAGTAATTTGATAAGAAAAAGTGACTGTACCAAAAACTACTAGTTTGTACCTCCATCCTCAATCAACTAAGTTAAGGTTAAAATCATATATACTCATTATATTTTAAGGATCACAAGCGGATCTACGGAGGGGAGGGGGAAGGACCTTTAGGGATGAAGCCCTCCCCACTTCCAAAATGGTAAAATATTACCATGTCTTATGAAAAAAATAATCTCTAAAAGTATTATTGTTCGTTTAATTACATTTAATAGGATTTCAAAAATCACTTAAACACCATTTAGCATAGGTAGTTACTTTTTTTTCTTTCTCTTCCAAAGTAATTATCGTTATATTTTAAAAAAAATCTTCCGTGCTAAAGTACCCTCCCCCAAACTGAAATTCTGGAGGTTACTATTATTATTTCTACTTTATAGTGACAAATCCACAATGGCTTCAAGAGCTCCCTATGCAAGGAAGGCTTGACCAGGGCTGAAAGGACATAAATTACTTACCTAATGCAGCAGAACCTTTAATCTTGCCCGGCCCATGGCCCTTAGATCTTTCCTCCATTGTGTGCCCATCTTCAAAGGGCTATCTCAGCCTTTTAACGAGTTTCTAGGAAGTTCTATTTTCATTGTTAGGGCAGTCAAAGTTATCATTGGGTAAATATAATATTCTATTGCAACGACTGTTATGGGTCCATTTGAATTCACCCAGACCATGTTACTTGACATTTTTTTTACCAGTTATACCATATTTATTTGAGCCTTCAAAACCATAATTAAAAAAATTTTAAGGCTCACAGTTTTTTCTCGGCAGCCATTTTTAATTATCTTTTTTACCAAAAAACATGTTTTGAGAATGCCTGTAACTCAGGTTATTTTCTAGATATCAAACCAAAATAAAAACTGAAATAATTTAGAGTATTTTTTTTTTATATTTCTGTGTATCGATATATCACCTAAAAAGAAAGGAAAGTGGTTTAAAAAATTCATGAAACTAATTATAAAACGAGATTTTGAGCGCTGCATAAGTGTAATAAAGAAAAGAGTCTAAACTTTATTTTTTGTTTCGTATGTAGGCCTATCAGTGCACTACTACTTGCTGATAAAACTTCAATCTTCAAAATATTGTCCTTTTTTAAATATGAATTTTCAAAAACGCTTAAAAGTAGTTTTCTGCGATTTTTTATATTTTTATATCATAAAAGAAACTGAGTGAAAAATTATGAAATTGATACAGTTTTTACCTCTTAATGACAGGAACATGTGATACGAATTTTATTATTGATACTCAACTGGTTCTATTAGTTATAGCGCAATAAATATGGCTGCCTAGTGAGCTTATTCTACCTTCTCCAATTGCGACATTTTTGCAGATATCAAAACAAAACAAAAACTAAAATTATCTCATAAGTAGTGTGGAAAGTTGTTAAAAAATTTACAACTATAAAACTAAAATTAACAGAAAACGAAACATTTAGCGCTGCAAAACTGTGAGCTTTAAAAATTATTTAACTATGATTTTGAACTCTCAAATAAACATAGAATAACTGGTCAAATAATTATAAAAATCAAAAATGTCCAGCAACAAAATTATTTCAAAATGGGTGATTTCAAATATATTGACCCATATGAAAAAACATTTTGGTACTACACATAAAACATAACTTTCAATCGCCAGCCAGCTTAAACAAATTTCAGCTCAAATAGCGATAGTTATAATTTTATTATTTAACACTATAACAATCGTTAAATCCGTATTATTATTGCAGACCGTTCCTAAACCCATCGATAGATTCATCTTGTTGGATTCATCAATTCATAGATTAAATAATCGATGGCTTAGCAGGTCTTTCCGGATTGTGGCATCAATGAATCTGCTTATAGTGCATAATTTTTTCGTCACTCTCCATTAACCTTTACGGCATTATATATATTATACAATTTATATAAAATACTATGTAATTAAATATATTTAGTTTAGTCACAATTACTGATCTGTTAATATTTTGTCAACGCAAACGATATAATTTTTGGGATATTTCTTTTTTGAAATCCAAAGAATAAATAAATTATTAGTAAAAGAAAATAATTATATATAGATATAGATATAGAAATAGGAAATCAGTTAACAAGCACAGTTAATCGAGATAAAAAACCAAATATTTTATCTCTACTCTTATAGTCTGCCAATAATAAATGAGTATATGAATATAAACTCAGTAAAGCTTTTGAAAATATATTACGTCTTTGGATTAAATAAATTTTTAAAAAATGTAAGTTGAAATATAGGTCAGGTGAATCGATTTGACAAAAAAGGTCATTGTTGATTTAAGAATAAATGTTATCTTTTATTCGTAACCTTTTCAAAGCCTGAACTGCGCCGGAAAAAAGAAGGTTTTTTACCCTTTATGTAAATGAATTCGAACAGATAAAGAAAAGTATTTTAACTTTAAAATTCTAAGGAAAATGTATAAAAACATAAGATAAAAAAGAATCGACTTAAATATTTGAAATCTTTAGTTAGAAAAACAAACAAGCCTGAAGCCTCGGCTTACGAGATAAAAACATTTATATTTATAATGAGATTTAAAATATGATTTCCACTAAAGTAAAGAAACGCTATTAAATATTTTTGTATTTTTTTTTCTAAGTCCAATATTTTACACAAACGTTGTATATGTGTATACATATATAAACTATAGCAAAATAATTTCAATAATATAACCGGTCGCAAGGAATAACTTGATAAGATAAAAAAGGGTCTTTCTCATGTGGTCATTGACCCGGATTTTGGAAACAAATATTGTATAATTGAAAATGCCTTAATTATTAATTATAGGAGTGGGGATAAATTTCACTATCATTTTACATAGGTTTCGAAAATAAAAAAAAATTAGTTGCTTAAATAATTATAAAATCACACTATTCGATAATATTTCAATTTTTAACATATCATTATAAATAAATACTTCTACACTTAACTAATCACGTAAAAGTTTTAATGGGCTAAAACTTGTTCCTAAAATGAGAATCACCCAAATGTGACTTTTTAAACGAGAATCGAACCTAAAACAGTTGCTAAGATACAATCACTAACAGGAAATCGGAAGATACGGAGCCATTTAAGACCCCATCGCTAGGTGATTATCCGCTAAATCCTAAAACAAAAGCTTCGTTTATTAGCAAAGTCCAAAATGCAGCACTTAATTAATTAGAGCTTCTAGGCTCACCTGGGACCTTGAGCAATTTTAGGTAGTGTCTTTAATTCTGAAGGCACTCAGGAAAATGGCCAGAAGAAAAGCAATTTCACTAAATGTCTAAAGTAAAATATCACGTTTTTAGGTGATTTCTTGCGACCGTTTAACTTTCCCTCCCTGGCATGTGCAAGAGGTGAGGATATAAGGCAATTGGAGTAAAGGTTTTATTCGCGATACAGAAGAAATTTTCCAACACTCTTTCTATTCTTGTAGAAATTCCTTAACATCAATTAAAATAAAATAGTAGTTACAAATAGAATATCTGTACGCCGAAGGTTAAGTTTTCGATAACTTTGACCTATTAAAAATTTTAACACCATATCACATTTTTGTATTTGCTTATAAAGCCAATTTTCCATATCTTTGAGCATAAGCCCATACTTTCCATTTTGATTTGGAGGAGAAAGGTGATGGGCAAAAAAAAAAAAAAAAAAAAACTTCATACTATGAGTACCTATTAAACATAATTATTGTGAAACGAGCAAATACAATATTGGATATTTAAAAATAAATTTATATATAAATATTTTTAGACCGTTGTTATTTTATGTACTTTTGGATATACTAGAAAATATCTGAACAAAACAATAGGATATATTACAATTTGTATATATTAAACATGAGAGGAAGGGAGGCAGCCTCCACAATATAGGTATATTTCCAGAACTTTTTCAGCTAAAAATAAATAATGTTAAAACATAAAAATACTTTTGATTTCTTAGTTTGTACAACCACCATATAAAAAAAAAATGTTTTCACAGTCTGACTATGTAAAAATGTCTATAAAAATATCCTCTATAAAATATATTTATACTTGTGCTTATTAAATATACTTTTCCCAACTTTATTGCCCACACAAAAGATGAACGAATCATAAAATCCACGGACATTTTTATATATTATTATTCCTGATTATGAATGAAAATTTAAATAATAGAAATATTTAGATCGTGATAAAATAGTTACGTACCTACTTATAGCCATTAGCTTAGCCAGCTAGTTGTCTTTTCTTAATCGATTGTAGTTTACATATTTTATTCATTCAAGTAGCTTATTTGTAATCGATTTTAATTTTTTTTTTTTTTTTACTTCAAATTAATGTGCCCCTCCACATTTTTATTGGGTGGCCCGATCACCACTCGCTCTCTCTCCCTTTCTTCTAAGTCTGTGCCTATGACTTTGAGCTATAGAGAACAATTTTGTAGGCCACCTATTTTCTCGATTTGTGATAAAAATTATCTTACGATTCAAATGTTCAATGTAACGGTGTTCATGAGTTTTTAATATTTCATTAAATAGACAAATTTTACTGATCTCTCGATTGAAAACGCTCTATTTCCGATAATTTTCGTTGTACATTACTAGTTCGTGGTAAAGATCCTTTTTTATCAAACTATTAACATTACCAACATCCGCCTGTAACTTCGTAGATAACTTCTCGAAATTTGAGCAAACTTTGGAAAATGGCAAACTGTGTCTACTTCATTAGGTACTAAAAACTCGTTTAGCGTGGCTTACACACCTAACATTTCAAAATATCGAGGTTATACAGGGCAAACGACCCAATATTTTTGTATTCCACCTTTTTTATCGATTTTGTGATCAAACTATCTTAAGATCCAAGTGAACAGCAAGTCGGTATTTACGAGGTTTTAGTACCTAATGAAATAGACACAAATGTCAGGTTATAATTGTAAAACTTTCAAAGAATTTTCGTAAATACAATATTTGTTGGTAATTATGAGATAAAGCTATTCACGAAGTTTCAGACAGATGTTAATAATTTGATAAAAAGGGGTCTGAACCAAGGACTATACGGTAGAATGAAGCCATTTACGTTGTTTTAGACGGATGTTAATAATTTGATGAAAAGGAATCTGTACCGTAAATTAAAATATGTAAATATTTCTGCAATAAACTTTATGTTTTATTTGAAGTTTCAACGTTAAAATTTTAAGCTCCATTAAGGGAAGGGTACGCGGCCATTTACCTGATGGCTCGATACAGACAGACATCACATGGGAGCTCATGCATTACCAATACCGATAATGACCGACTACGAACCCATGTTAAACTTTTCACCAACATATTGCAATCGATAAATCGACATTGCTACGGGGGCGCCAATCATGTCAACCTTGGCTGGCATCAGCTGTGTAAACACGGCCCAATGGATATATCATCCCACCATTTGACAAATTAAACTCTACCCTAAATTATTTCTGTTATAATTAAAATGCATTCATTCTGCCTTAGGATATTAAGAACAAATAGACCGTATCGGATAGGAATTCATTTAATTTATAAATGATAGTTAAATATGTATCTATATTCAGGCAATGCCCGTCAGAGATAATTCAAACTGAATTAATCATTTTACCATGCCATTTTCAACATCAAGATCTATAAACAACCAGGGTAAAATAAATTGTAAGAGAGAATCACTTTATTTTCATAAAAGGGTGCTGCCCAATTACATCGGGTTGCTTCAAACACAGTATAGTTATTAATCACTACAGACAATTTTTTTAAATGTAAAACTATATAGTATTAACAATATGTATGAGCATAGTATACAATATTTATATATATATATATATATATATATATATATATATATATATTATTTTTTGTATATTTATTTTCCTGTTTTTATTTATTTAATTTTTTAAATAGAACTAAGGAGTATTTCGAATGTAATGTTTTAAAATTTAAAACAAAATGAATTTTTGTATCTTACATTTTAAGAAGTAAGTTATGAAATACATTTTTTTCTTTTTAAATACAAAATATAAAGATTTTTTTCATTCCAAAATAAAAATACAAAAAATTTAACTTATATTGTATTTTAAATACACAAAATAAATGATCAAACTGAGTAGGTTCCAATTAGTAGCAAGGCTGATCATTAGCACAAGAATTTTGTGAAATGTTAAAATTGTCTTCGAGTGTTAAATATATAAATATGACATTTACTATGTAAATTGTATTAACTAATCAATAAAATATAAGATAAAAGTAATAAGCCTTAATAAAAATATGCTGGACTCCAGGAATTCTCATTATGTCAAAAGAGAGTATATTTTGTATAACCCCTTTTTGTTTCCTTTAATAATGATTTCAAGTAATTTTATTACTAGTAATGCAGGAAAAGGAAGGATTCAATTTATATAAAACTTCAGAAGTACTTGTGAAGGAGCTACCCATTGGTAATATTTCAAACATCAGATTATTTTAGAAGGTCCCTTGGCCATCTTCTTTTCAGGCTCCTCGGAGGTTTGTCAGGTATTGTGAGTCAGGTATTTTATACTGGATGAAAGGTTATGAACAAGAGGATTAGGGTGACCAAAGTGTTTGGAAGAATATCTAGTTCGGCCAAGTCTTCAACAAAGATAATAAGGATTGGATACGGAAAGAATCCGAAGTTTTTGTAGAGCCCCAAAGCTCAATTCCATCTGTCC
Source organism: Nezara viridula (assembly GCA_928085145.1). NCBI lineage: Eukaryota > Metazoa > Arthropoda > Insecta > Hemiptera > Pentatomidae > Nezara > Nezara viridula. The sequence continues at coordinate 144,816,190 of OV725080.1, read as the reverse complement.
AAATGGGCCTGATAATGGAATTGTAAAATTTCATATTGAATGTGAAATGGCCCTTGGGTATTTATAAGACAAAATATACAGCATGAAGAAGTAAATGTTAAGTTTACAATAAGGCTCACTTATGAAACGTAGGCACGACCGCACCAGTTGTACTAGATAAATAAAATATCTTCATTAATATGGAAATAGGCTAAGGACAAGCATCTTAGCATAAACATCTTACTCTGACACACATTTGTCTTCACGCAATGCGAACAATAATCATATAAATAAACGTATCATATTTAATAAATAATTATTACATCCCGCTTAATTAGATCTATTATATATTAGCAATAAAAACATTTATTATTATTGAACATTTAATAGTTGACCGTTGTATTATAAAAGATGGTCCGGGGTGGGTGTCATAAATAGGCTAAATAGTGGTAAAACTATTTTATTAAAAGGCAACGTTTCGATCCGACTTTGCAGGTCTTCTTCAGGGAGGTGTGTTCAGCTAGGAGTTTCACTTGGATCACAGTGAAACTGAGTGAGTGAATAATAATTAATATTAATGTTACAATGCTTCTGTCAGGTATTCAATATATTGATCATATTGGATATTGACTCAATAATATTTACTACCTAAATGACCCATGTTACTTTATGATAATATTATAGTATTGAAAATGCCTTATGACAATAGAAAGCGACTCTTAAAATATTAGCAATATTTTCTGGGCCTGACCATTGATTTACTTAGTAATTTAAAAGAGTGGAGCTGACAGGTTATTTGCTATTGAAGTGGACAGCCCTCGTTAGGGAGGAGGAGGGGCCGTTAGTGACAAAGACAATAACTTTCGATTCTATTAAGGCCTAGTTAATAACGCCCTGGGTTTATTGAGAGGCTAGAGGCTTTGCGCTAACTGCACTAAGGGCACATCTTAACGGCCTATTATCCTTCTAATTGCTAGTTCTATCTCTGCCTTATTTATTTTTTTCTCCTTTGTTACCATTAAATTATCGGTCTCGAGGACAATCGATAAATATAATTAATAATCGATAGCTGGAATAATCTTTACTCATAAAAAAAAAAGAAGAATTTGTTTATTTGGTTTTCAGGAACTATTGATAGTATTTGAAAAAAAAAAAAATGCGTTCGATTGTTTTTTGAGCTTTAGGCATTATAATATTAGAACAAAGTTAAACGCATACCATTGAAAAAGTAAGCATAAACCTTAATCAAACAGAAAAAAACTGTTGGAAAATCACATTTGCACAGCTTTCCATTAATATTGGTATATGTTAGTAATCAAAGGTTCAAACTTTTAAGCGTATTGTAGTCGACTGAAGTTGTCTTCATTTTCCTATAGAGAACTGAATCTGAAGAAGAAAATAATTCTTAAACTGTCATTTAAGAAAAAAGTCACAAGTAACTCAATTTTTTAGATTTAGAATTCTATTTCTATATTTATCTCTTCATGGTAACTACAAAGTTGATATGTAAAAAAAAAAAAACTAAACCTTAATTTTCTGCCTTTTAATAAATCTTTACAACATTACTGACATATATTAATATAATCAAACCCGGTCATTTTATTAAATAATATTTACAAAATAGTTTGTGGATCAAACTAACAATAAGCACACCAGAAAAACATCCCGAATATTCAATCTACGTCCCACTTTGTGGTCGGTTTTTCTAAACAGAAAAACGAAAAACAATATTTTGTATTTCAATTGTAACATAAAACTAATAATTTTTTTTTAACAATAGGCTAAGTAAGAACTTATTTATTTTTGTAATATAGTTCCGAAAATCACTGACTATTCCGGTAGTAATTAGAAAATATTGTAACTTGAATAGGCATTCTTATGGAAAGAAATAAACTAGAAGGCCCCTTTATGGACAAAACATAGATTAACTTTTATTATTTTTTTAGAGAAAAAAAATCGTATTACTATAAAAATTAACTCCTTCTTACATTAATGATACAATAAAATAAATTTATTATTAATTTTCATTTGAATCAAACGGTTAAAAATCCTATTGATGAATATTTTTTTCAAGAATGTTAGGGAAATACAAGTTTTATTGAACAAAAAAAAGTCGGTTTCGGAAATAAACGTTTTTAATACCACTTTTTTTAATATTCAGGTCGTCTTGAAAAAAAAAATATTGCACCATCAGATGGGTGTTTTTATATGAAAATCGATAATTGTCTCAATTTCCATAAATATCGATCAGGGTTCATTCATTATGTTTTTAAGAAGCGACTCAAATAATATTGACGTAAATAAAATGGATTGAATTAAATTTAATAAAAACTATTTTTAGCTCTTTCAATATTATCGTTACACTGTTAAGAATATATTGTGAAATTTAACAGCAAATATTGGATATATAATATTTACCCTCTTCAACATAATATTTTTTGTAATTTAAAAAAATACATACCTAAAAATAATTTAAAATATTTTATTTTAAGTTCAGACTATATATTAAATTAATGGTTAATATAATAAAATGTAATCTGTTTGTAAAAACACAAGGTTTAGCCAAAAAATAAAAAATATACGAGACAGAGAACAAGCCCCAATATGAGCCATCTATCAAGGAGGATTTGACAAGAGGCTCATATCTACAGTTGACACTCCTGTCCAATTGGTCGCGACGAATTTGTAACCTCTGATTGATGGAACCTGGGATAGGAGTGATATATAATACGTACCATTATAGTTTTCACGGAATATCCTTAATACACACAGGTTAAAAATATATTTAAAAAAATATTCGAACTAAGGTTATATTTGAAAAATATATTTGCAAATTTTATATCTACTTAAAGAGAGGGTATCTGGTTTCAAAAGAAATATTATATGAACTAGAACTATCTTATAGGAGACTTTAACGGAAGGATCGTTAATTTGAATATTTCGAAAAATTCCAAAATATTACAATACAATATTTGAAAACGTATTTTACAAGGCAGAGGAAGATCCAGAAATCGACTTGAGAAGGACGCAAAACATTAAATAAATACAAAGTTTTACTATATATCTTAATAACTAATTAATCTTTTCTTTAAGATTAAAATGCATTTAATACAAAATTATCGAAAAAATAAATATTTTATTCTTCGTTTGAGAGGGCAATAGTCCAAGCCCCACATAGCTCCCCTCTGAATCCACCAACGGTTAAAAGAACAGGTTTCAAGAGGTAAAAATAAAAAATAAATTTAACTTTGGATATTATTATTTGAATTAGTAAAACAAAAAATATAATACATAACATAATTTTATTTTAATTCAATCACAATACTTTTTGTCAATGTTAACTCACGTTAACCTTTGAAAAAGTGGAGTAAGAAGACTTTAATATTTTTTCTTAATTTACGTCAATATGATATTATATAAGTACAATGAAATCAGCAGTATGGAATGACAAATTTTTAGTTAAATGATTTTTTTTTTCTGATGTTGAAGTATTACATTCACTAGAGCATTTTCGAGAGTAATAATTGCATATATTTAAAAAGAATTATGTTTACTTTGGATTTTAAACTTTTTAATACGAATATACTTCAACGCGAGGACCAATAACTATTTAAAACATTAAAAGACAATTCGGTTATTAAAAAATAGCATATACATTCCAAAAATTTAACTAAAAACATAACTTAGCTTAATATAAATTAACAAAATTTTATTTTAATTCAATTACTGTAGTATTTTTATAATATGTAATATTCTATATATAATTCAAATTAATAATAATAATAATTAAAAATCTCTTACATTTATCCTAAGGGAGATACTTATTATCGAGGAATATAAGTAGGAATATTTGTTTCAGTGATATATTCCCCCAAAATCATTCCACTCAATTACATCATAACGTTTCGGGATCCACTTTTATATCCCATCTTCAGACAGTATCCCAGAGTATCATCTTATTCTCCATAAGACTTGTCATATTATATATTTTTTTTTTTTTTTTTGTTTATTGATAAATATTACAATCTGTCTCAATGAAGGAAATTTATAATAGAGTTCTGAGAGCACATTCACACCATATTTACAAATTAAAAAAAATAAATATATAAAAAAACTTCAAATAATATAAAGTTACAAAAGAACAAAATAAAATATCATAGTGAGAAAAAAAAAAGTAATGAAAATAAACATCTTAGACGCAGGCATACCTATTACACTATGTCATATTATATTATTTTATTTTTTATTATTGTCCTATTCCTTGAAATCATATTTTAGTCTCCTCTAGGGAGAGCCTAGTCAGATACTGAAATTTCAATCTTTCAACTGTAACCTTAATTATAACTGTGCTTCAATTGTAACCTTCTGATACGTTTTTTTTTCTATTTTTTTAATGGTATGTTCTATATAAAAAAATATATATTAGTCTGCCCACTAGCGGTTCCAGGATTTAATTTTGGGGAGGCTTGAACAAACAGGCCAAAAACATTTTTTTTCATTTATACAACGACAATTACTTTGGAAAAAAAAGAAAGATACTAACTAACTACATAAAATGGTGTTTAAGTGATTCTTGAAGTCCTATCAAATTAGATGAACAATGCTACTTTAAGGAGTATTTTTAAAATATTTTTTATTATAAAATATGGTTACATTTCATCATTTTTGAGGGGGGAGGAGGCTTCAGTCCGGAATCCCTCTTCCTCCTTCCCCTGTGAGTGTACCTAGTTTTTATGCTTACGACATCGAAATCATTTCGTCAATATTTGACGGGTTTTATTTTTAATATTACCTGAGGTTGCTTGGACGTCCTGGTCCTATCGTACCAAAAAATAATGTGATTAAGAAATAATAATAAATAAATAAGAGAGAACTGAACATCCATAGAAGAAATAATGTTTTTATTTCGAGTTTTACGGTAACTTTATTTGATCGTTTAGTAACTTTATATCATAAAATACGAATGTAAAATATATTTGCATAATTTATTACAGAAAATTCTTACCCCTTTGAAATAAAGGTACCTCGGGGACAAGAGTTGGTTTATCTTGTTACCGTCGCAACTTTTCATTTAATTAATGTTGAGGGAGGAGAGGCGAACTATAATGAACCGCAAGAACTCCGATACTCAAGAAATAAGAACAATTTTGTTGAGAGAAAGTTTTCTAATTACTTTAGTGTAGTTCAGCGTGTTCTCTTGATACAAGAATTTTAATATTTAAAAAAAACCTGAAGGCTTAATAATAAAAGACACCACGTACTGCAATTATGGTAAATATCGACACATTTTTATATAATTAAATCAGTTTTACAGGTGATGTTAATACTTGCAATAAAATGATGTTTTAGTCTGTGTTACAGACTCCTTTTTATGAAACTTTAATATCTCCTGAAACGCCGTAAATAGCTTCATCTCATCGTAATCTACAACTATTTCATTTTCGAAAACTCTTGGAATTGGGACATTTTCAATCTGGAGATCGGCAAACTTTGTTTATTTAATTAGATACTAAGAACTCGTAAATACCCATTTGCTCTACACTTGAATCGTAAGATAATGTGACCAATAAAAACGAGTAAAAAGGTGGCCTACAAAAATATTGGGCCGTATGACCTTTTTAACGTCGTTATTTTGACATATTGGGGATGTAGGTGACGCCAAACATAACATTATTTTTGAAGGGCACATTTATTCGCAATTTTGTGCTCAAATTCTCTTACGATTTAAGTGGAAAGCAAATGGGTGTTTAAGAGTTTTTAGTACCTAATTAAATAGACAAAGTTTGCCGATCTCCAGATTGAAAACGTACCAATTCCAAGAGTTTTTGTAAATAAAATATTTGTAGGTTACGATGAGATGAAGATATTCAGGAAGTTTCAGACGAATGTTTATAATTTCATAAAAACGGGTCTGTACCACGGATTATTTATTAATCAAAATTTGATATAATGCTTACAATATTTAACATTTTAAATGACATTGTAAAAAAAAAAATTATGATATGTTAGACTCTACACGATGAATGTCTCTATAGTAGGCTAAAGACCACGTGGGAGACAAAAAAGCAAATGGATAGATAGAATCAACAAATATGCAATAGAGCTGAATGCAGATAACTGGAAAGAAATAGCCTAAGATAAGCAGATGCGGAGAAGGTTGTTAAAAGATCTAGAGATTTTTAATGAAATATATATATATTATTAATATATATATATATATATGTGTGTGTGTGTGTTTGTAAAAAATCTAATAAAATTAAACAGCTTTACAAATAATCAAATTCAAATAAAATTATCAAATCAAACTATTAGTCACTAAAAAAAAAATAAGAGGACATTGAGAAACTCGTTAAGACTCTAATAAGAGAGGTAGAGCAGATTGGCCTTTAAGTAAATGAAGACAAAAAGAAATGTATGATAATTAGCCGAAAATTCCACCCCAATAACAGGATCTGCTTAGAAGGAAAATCATTCCCGAAAGTAGAAAAATTCAAATACCTCGGCTCCACAATAACCTCAATGAATGATCAACGAGCAGAAATAGACCAGCGTATAACTAGCGCAAACAGAGCTTTCTTCTCCTTCTCAAAGGTATTGAAATCCTGAAATATCTCAAATTAACAATGCTATATTAAAGCCAGTTATGGCTGTGAGAACTTGACACTAACCAACACCCTAGAAAAAAAGTGTTGAAAGATTTGAGGGGAAAATCCTCCGGAGCGATCTGAGATCAGAGTACTAACACATGGAGAAGAAAGACCAATAAAGAAGTGCTTACAGGAACTGGTAAATTAATATCCCATAACATAAAGGCACGGATGATATATTGGGTGAAACATGTAGCTCGTAGCAATGCATCTGGAAGCCTCTACGTAACAACGAATGCCTCAATAGAAGGCAAAAGACCACTTGGAAGGCCAAAAAGCAGATGGATGGATAGAATCAACAAAGATGCAACAGAGCTGCGTGCAGATAAATGGAAAGAAATAGTCCAAGACAGGCAGAGATGGAGAAGGTTGTCAGGGTGACAAAAGATCTACATGGTCTGTAATACCAACAGGAAAAAAAAAAGTTAAATAAAAAAGTGTCCTATTTTGAGGAAATGACATACTCATGTAATAATTTAGCCAATTCGATTTCTCCAGAAAATGACACTTTTATTTATTTAAAAGAATATTAAATATATTTTAATTATTATGACTAAATGTTTTTATATGGATCGTAAAAAATCATAAACAATGTGCAATAATTATTAAAGTATGGAATCCTGATGATAGAGGAGATATCCGAAATGTCGGTTCGTAAATGTTTTATTAATAAAAATACATTATAATGAAAGTAATTTTTCACTACACATTTATAGTAAGAAGATGACCTCGTGATCTACTTATGTAAATATATTATTAGAGTGTTACCAAAGGGTAGTTTCTCAACAAGCGTTTTCATGTGATTATATCAATTTAGTGTTCACATTTACGAGATGTATTTTTAATTTAATACAGTTATATATATCATGAATAAATAAATTTCATAAATAATAAAAACATTTATAGCAGGAGATATATATAATATGAAGAATATAATTGTTTATCATTTGTACATATATAAATTGATGTACAAGACGTAATTTGTTTCAATGGTCAATATTTTTAATATCATGTAAAACAAACAAAAGGTGGATTACTTGCCATAGAGAGTCGATTAGGAAAATCAACATAATAGTTCCCTACAACTCTATAACAAGTCGTTTCAGAAAATCGCGTGCAGTAGCATCTAACTGGGTGCATCAGGTGCTCCAATGAGATGGAGACATTACAATGACACTTTTATAGGGTTGTATCGATAATGTTGGTCGTTAATTGACAGTAAATCGAGTCAATGTCGATGATTTGTTGGAAACGGTTAGGGGAAGGGGGATTGCCAAGGCCCCACAAATACCAAATTGGAACAACCATCTTTAACTTGGTGAATGAAACTCCAAATACACTTTTCATTCATCATTACTATAAGTAAATACGTTGTAAATTTTAATTAAATCGAAAGAAAACAACTCTTGAAGTCGGGCATTTTAACTAGGATTATTTCTGTAGTTGTTTTTTTAATTTATTAAAAGGTGTGTCTAAGGCTCGGTGTGTCCTATAGAAATTCAAAAAATGTTCTTGCTGCTTTTAGAAGAATTCAAAGAATACAATACAATGTATACAGATGCGTCAAAAGATGAGGATTCAGTAGTAGGATGCGCAGAAAGAAAACGAAACTTTTCTTTACAAATTTCCTGAAGCCTGCTCAACCTTTACGAGATAGGTAACTGCCATAAAGGTAGCCCTTCAACATAGCCAAGCAAGCAACCACCAAAAGACCGTCGATGAGTGCATTTCTGGCAATTAGAAACCAAACGTCGAAATACGCAACAATAGTTGAAATTCAGGAGCTTATTTTGATCGGTAAAAGAACAGGAAATATAACAGATTTTATTTGGTCTCCGTCTCATTGTGGTATACAGGGCAAAGAAAAGGCAGACGTCGCATCCCGAATAGATTATACAACTAATGATAATAATGAGGTATAATCCATTAATTATGTTCCTCGAGAATTCTGGGTAAGGCAAACAAAATCCTAGATAATAGATCAATGGAATGAGACCAGAAGTAGAACCCCCTCCAAACTTGTCCAAATAAAAGCACAGTGCTAAATGGTGCACTAGTTACAGAAAGTCTAGAAAAGAGGAAATAATTCTGTGCCGCCTCCGAATTGGACACTGCGAATTTTCACACGGTTACTTACTTCACGGTCGAGAACAACCAACCTGCGTCAGATGTGGTTCCCCTAGAACCGTGAACCACATACTTGTGGATTGTGAATACCACTAGCGGATCCAGGATTTAATTTTGGGGGGGAGCTTCAGCCCGGAAGTTTTTTTTTTCATATATATAAGGATAATTAATTTGAAAAAAAAAAGAAAGAAACTTACTACCTATATGACATGACATGGTGTTTAAGTGATTCTTGTAGTCCTATTAAATGTAATTAAACGAACAATAATACTTTAAGAGATAGTTTTTAATATTTTTTCTATAAAAAATGGTTATATTTTACCACTTTGGGGGAGGGGGGACGCTTCAGCCCGAAAGTCCCCCCCCCCCGTAGATCCGCCTGTGGCGAATACTATGCATCCACAAGAAAAAATCTCAACCTTCACAGTTCAGGAAATATTAAAAGATACTGAGAAAGAAGTGGAAATTCTGATCAGCTTTTTTTAAAAAAAAAAAAACGGAATTCTACAATAGAATATAGGAAACTGGAGTGAAGAAAGAATTGCCAATGACCCTATCGGGTAGAGGCGAATTCAGATAATAAATAATTTATTATTTCTTTTCATATTGATTCGCACTCAAACATGCCTTATTTTGTATTATTTTTTTTATTTATTATTTTTTGCCTAATTCGAAATAAAAAAATTGCTCCCCAAACCAGAACTGACTAACCTAATCCGAGATTACGAAGATAAATCTAAGTTGGCTCTTGCTGGGAGGAGGCACTCAAGAAGTGTTTGCTTAGGGAGGCTCTAAGGCCCGAGGTATGGCGGGTTCAATGGATAATTGCCTTCCTGGGGGCCGTTATTGGATATGCTATTTTCCTTCCAGTCAATTAATTGACAGCAGCCTAATTGCATTAACATGTAACTGAATTCATAAACCTAGTGGAAGGAATTCAATAGTAGATCGGTAAATCTCAACTCAATTAAGACAATCATTGATTCAATGTGTGAGTACAAATTAAATATACTGAAAACAAACCAGAAAATCAAAAAGTGACTTAAAGCATGCAAAAAAAAAAAAAAAAAAAAAAAGTTAAACATATAAACAGGAGCAAAGTTGTAAATAAAGGATATATTTATAGGTAGAAAGAATAAACGTATAAATTATTATTTTCATTCAAATTTAAACAACCATTAACTTTATTGGTCAAATACTTGATAATTTTTTTCAAAATCTACTTCGATAACTGAAGTCCTTTTAACATATTTATATATAAATACCACCTTGATAAATCGAGTTTTTAATTTACTGTGTTAAACATCACCTACTATTATTAAATGTATTTATTTAGGTATTTTATTATTGTTATTATAATTTATTATTAGATTAGAATTAGAGATGGATATTGAAGTGGAGACACTCATCAGTTATGAGGATGAAACAAAATTGTCAGAAATTTCAGTCAAAATGTAAAATGGGTTAGCCATCGTTTCGACTATAACATATGGATCATAATCAGTAAAGTAATAAATATAATTATTATTGCTGTTATTTATATTTTGTAACACACATCTTCAGGTCGAAACGTTGGCTAACCGATTATGAAATTTTGACAAAATTGTAGACAATTTTTTTTTCATCGTTGTAGTATTTTAGTTTATTATACATCTCTGTTATTTATAATAGGAACATAACACTACGCCATATTTTTCAGGAATGCTCATATTTTACCTCACATCCTGGATTAAAACCTGAATTAGCAATCCTTAAAGACTAACAAAAAAAAACTAATCAAAAAATCCTAAATTATGATTTCAAATAAATAACATATTGATATTAAAAATAAATAAAATAAAATAAATAAATAAATTTGTGTATTTATAATATATATAAAATAAAATAAAAAATAAATTAAAAGTTATAAATGGCGTTAATGACAATTTACGTTTTACGGTATTAAACAACAATAAACAAACCACTCTGTTAGAAATTTTTTTCCGATTCTTAGTAGTCACTCCTATTTAGACTTTATTTCTATATTATTATCTTAATTATATACTCCTATTCTTATATTATTTATTATATATATATATATATATATATATATATATATATATATATATATATATATATTCGAAACACAAGTAATCTAACATACGCAATATTCTTAAATTATTTAATTTATAATTTATAATTTATATCTTATTCTTATTCTTTTAGCCAAAACACCTGAATATTCAAAATTGTTTTAAAAAATAGAGCTTTTTAAGTCTTTTATATTATTTTTAGCACCGAACGATAGATTGATCTGGTCGGACCTATTTGTTATAATTATTGAATAAACTGCATAAATTTAAAAAAAAAACTTTATATTCTATAATTTTAATTAGAAATAAATAAAATTGATTTGTGTGTATTGAATACGCAATAACTAAAACAATCATGAAAATTAATCAGGATGGAGCACGGATGCCAGCCCTGATCAACATTTAAATAGAATATTAGTATGGAAATAAAGCAAGACCACATCAGAAAATGCTACAAAATACTGTGTTTTTTTATTTTTTTGTTTCTTAATGATATTTACAACTGTATTAAAGAAATGCATTTAGTAAATTTGAAAATATGGATATAACGACCTGAAAACACGTATTGAGAAACTATCCAATGGTAGCACTCTAACTGAAAGCAAATACACTGTAATTTAATATATTTTTTATGTAAAAAACATGCGTCTATGATCAATGTACACAAAATCACTTAAAACAAAACTTGTAAAAAAAATCATACTTGTGGTTTCTGTAATAACCGTTTCAATGAAGTTATGAAAAATAAAATAAATGAAGTCGAAGTTAACATTCTTATAGTTAGCTCTAAACGTTCAGTAAACCTTTTCATAAAATAAAATGCTATTTTGATTTGAACTGTGACTTCGATTCGAATAAAGTTACCACCGCCATGCTAATTTAACCCAAGCCTCCCACGGTCAGACAGACCTGTTTACAATATAAATTATTCAAATATCATTGTACGTGGCCGGAGCGAAGGGTACATACTCGTATGGCAAACCAGACGGCACAGAGAGCATCTCCCCTCTTTCCAGTTCGAGGCACGCACCAGACGATTTAAAACACATTCGAACCCACCGTCTTTCAATGACCGTTATTTTAAATGCCATCCTCACGCCAACAAATAACGTCCTATGATAACTATAAATATAATAATTAAGTTCATTCACAAATATTTTATTTAAAATATAATAAAACACAACTTTAATGCTATTTTTTGAAGGACATCATATTCAAAATGTGAAATTTGCAGACTTTTTTATTTTCGTCGACTCAATAACAGAAATTAACCAAATTGTCAAAGAGTTCCTAGTACAGTGCGAATTTGTGGGACTCAATATCAACGCAAAAAAAAAAAGATAATAATGAATTCACAAAAAGGTTTTTTTATTTTTAGTTTTATGAAATTTACAACTGTATTGCATTAAAAATACAACAAGTAAATGTGACATTGGAAACATGACATGTAAAACATGAAGAGAAACTACCCATTGGTAGAACTCAAATTAATGTTCTGTATTAGAATCCCGAGGCCATCTTCTTTTCAGACGCCAGGTTTATCAGGGATCGATGAGGAAGCAAGGTTTGAAACGAGAGGGTTCGGATGGTTCTGCAGTTTGTTATGGAAGAATAGGTTTCTGGATTGGGCCAAATCGGAAACATATGGAACATTAAGGTCTTTATGGATGACTTTGTTTGTGACGAAGTAAGGAGCGTTGAGGATTTTACGAAGGATTTTGGATTGTAAGGATTAGATACGAGAGGAATTCGATGGTTTAGTGGAGCCCCAGAGCTCAATTCCGTAAGTCCAAATAGGTCTTATTATTGTCATATATATGAGTCGTTTGTAATTGATTGAAAGCTTAGAGCGTTTGTCTAGTAAGTGTTGGAGTAGTCGAAAACGTCGGGCGGTTTCTTGTCGTTTCAGTCTTGTATGAGGATTCCATGTGAGTCGTTTGTCGAGGTGGAGGCCTAGGTAATGGATTTGTTCAACTGGGATAAGTGGGGAATTGTTAAAGAATACTGTAGAACAGGAGTTCATAGGTTTGCGACTTTCAAAAAGATCAAAAGATAATTTGATGGGATTTATTGGAGTTTATTTTAATCCTCCAGTTCACAAAAAGATAAAGTGAAAGTAAGAAACAAAGAAATAATGCTTAGTTGAACAGCATGTATACCTAGGAGAGGCCATATCAATCAAAAATAGAACAGAAGACATAAATAGAAGTATAAAATTGGTACGGAAAAAATATTGAAGCCTAAAAAACATACCTTCTGATATCAAGGCAAAAGTACAGGAAAAATGTATTTACTCGGTAATTTTATAATGAGCTCAAACCTAGTCTACATCGGAAAAAAACCATGATAAGTTCAAAAAGACACGGTTACAATTTTCCCGGAGCATGATAAAAATTAAGATCAAAGACAAAATCAGCAACAGAAGAGTTCGAAGTCAGGTGGGCTGTTGAAAGAAGAGTTGAAAAGAGCCTCCCTAATCGTGGATTCAACCAGGTGGTCGAAAATTACCACGGAATGGATTCCAAAGAACAACAAAAGAAGAAGAGGATGATCTATCACAAGATGGAGAGACGAAATATTGCTGAGAGTGGGTGAAAATTTGGCAACAGTGACAAAAAATAAATTAAGAAGTTTGTATTAACAAGTTTGAAAGTTAATTCTGTTTTAATAAGTTTAGATATTTCTAAAGAAATTTGTAATATATATTCTTGTTATATCCAGCTTCTTCTTACCTCCATTGTTGAGGCCTTAGGTACTACTAACAATGTGTACTAAATCTGAAACAATTATTAATATCAGCCAGACCAGTCTTTCTACTCCTAGTTCCAATTTCGTATAGTTTCCAAAACCAATACTTTACAATCAGGTCGATTAGCAGAAATTATTGGTTAATAAACTCTAAACTCTAATTATACCTAAAATGGCGAAACAATTATTGGTTATGTTAAAGCCAAGTATACTGCTAATTGAGAGATTGTTATTTTCTTTTCTGTTTTTTTGAATTCTTCCAATAATAACATTTATAATCTCTTCTCTCGAATTCTAACTCAGTTGAAATCTGGCAAATCATCATTTTCTTCATTGATTTTTATGTTTTCTTTTTAAATACGATAACGTTAAGTTTAGGTTGGATCTATGATAAGATACACATAAACAGCTGATAACACACGAAGTGTTCCCAATGTTATTCTGAAGCTGAAGCTAGCGTGGCCGATTTTATAGTTTATCACTGTTCTAATATAAATTAATAATATCAAAAGAAATAAGTTGCAGACTCAACAACACCATAAATGATAAGAAAGTATTTACTAACTCAAGGATATGAATTTTATACTCTCACAGCCAAAACTTGGGGGGAAAATAGATGAAATACTTGAGGAGAAGAGAGTGTAAAATAAGAATAAGTCTTGAATATTTATAAAACTTTTTTCTCAAAAAAAAGCAAAACAATAAAATTAACAACTCTAATAATTACTAATGAACACTTAAGTACATACTGAAAGTATAATAAACTAGTATTAAGCACAAAGACAAATTCTTAGTAGTTAATACAGAAATCCCATTGTTAATCAGATGATATGGTGGCTTTAGATAAAATCTTTGACGGAATGTATAAAATAAGACGAAAGTGTACACATTTATAAATATTATAACTAATAAATTCATTAACAAATTTTTTATAAAAAACAAACTTATAACAATAGTGATTTTATATTAAAGCTTTTATGTTATAGATTTATATAAATGAATCGTAAGTATAGTTGTGATGATGAGAAAATGGATCCCGAAACGTCAACTATAAGTTAAATGTAACAAATACATAATTTTTTTGATTAATGAATAATTTTTTGATGATTACTGAATAATTTTTTTGCATTCATGGAAGTTTTTATTGCCAACCTTTGAATAAATCGAACAAATTATAAGAGAAATAAAATAAGTAACATTTTTAAAGATTCGTTTGAGATTGTTCGTTCATGTCCTAACAGCACATTTAAGCCCAATTTTCAGGGGAACCAAACAAGATTGTAAAGAAGAGGTAGGCAGAAATAAGCTGGATAAATAGGCCAAAGAGGTTCGAATAGGAAGGGCACCTGGAACCTCAAGGGTCGTAAAATCCGTCTCTTCAAGTCCCTCCCTTCCAGGGCGGCCATAAAAGGCGACTCGATTAAGAAATTGCTGACATGTGTTTTATTTTATGTTTATATCTTCAATTACATTAGATAAGATTATATCCCTGACGAAACTATTTGTGAATATGGCGTTCGTAATAAAAACAAAATAGCAATCGATTATTAATATCTATTTCTCGCAAAACCAGCCAGATCTAAATGATTTTTGGGTATTAAAATCAAAAAACTGTTTACCTCTAACGAAAACTATTGTGAAATCAAGCGTCAGATCGAAAACCAACTGACTTCAAGATATTAAAAATAAAAATTACTGACGATAACTTGTCCATAGCTACTTAAAATGACTACTTCATTTGAAGTTACTTATAGGGATCCGACATCACGGCCATTTTCCTTCCTCAGTACTGAAGATAGGGAAGCTTTATTGATAGGGAAAATCGGAAACACGTCCGACCCCGATTAACATCCGTCTGACACTACGTAAATAGCTTCATTTCATCGTAACCTCCTAACATTTCATATACGAAAATTTTCGGGATTGGGGCGTTTTCGATCTGGAGGTCGGCAAACTTAGTCTATTTAATTATGTACAAAAAAAACTCGTAAACACCCATTTGCTTTCTAGTTGAATCGTAAAATAAATTGAGCGTAAAGTCTGGAAAAAAGGTGTCAAAAATATAGAGCCGTTTGGCGAGACTTACATCCCCAAATTGTCAAAAATAACGAGATGATATAGACTAAACGACCCAATATTTTTGCATGCAACCTTTTTTATCAATTTTATGATGAAATTATCATACGATTCGTGCGGAAAGCAAATAGATATTTACGAGTTTTTAGTACCTAATTAAATAGATAAAGTTTGCCGGCCTCTAGATTGAAAACGCCCCAATTCCGAGAATTTTCGTAAATGAAATATTTCTAGGTTACAATGAGATGAAGCTATTTACGAAGTTTCAACCGGGCGTTAATGATTTGATAGAAAGGGGTCTGTACCACGGACTAATAATCATGAAATTCAAAATTTAAATTTTAAATATTCAAATATGATATTTCTTGAGCTACAGCTGCCTTCTCATTACCAGGCTAAAATACTTTAGGATAATTTTAGAGCTGCAGAGACCTACATTTGCAAAAAGAGACGACTAAAAATAAACTTGGTCTGGAACAGCTGCATGAGATCTTTACGAGCCATTACCACATCCAAAAATAATCTTGAAAAATACTAGTGATATATATATATATATATATATATATATATATATGTGTGTGTGTGTGTGTGTGTGTACTATAGAAGTGCTTAATATAGTACTAAAGTGAAGAATATCATCAGGTTTAAAGTATCTCTACAAAATTTCAACTACATCGAATAATCGGAAATGTTATAAAATTCGATTATAAGATTCGATATATTGTATATCAGTGAAGGTAAACACACTGTGAATGTTTCAGCGAGAACCGTTTAACACCAAATATTATTATACAATTATAATTCAATCATTGTAAGAAAATAATCCAGAAGCGAAACCATTAATAAAATATATTGTTATTGACATTGGGCTTAAGATGTTTAGGTGCTCAACTTTATCTAATCTAGATACGATAAATAGCACGACCAAGATAAAAATAGACGATTTAATATTTAACAAATAAACATTAAGAAGGAAAGGATATTTTCAAGTCAGTTATATTTTGATGAAACTATATCTGAGTTCCAAATATTTGTATGTCGTCGGTTTATTACAAAATGTCAGTTAGTACACTTTTGGTCTATTTTTATATAAAGGTTAAAATTAACATAGTTGTTAATTTCGATCATATTTATCGATACAATAACTCATGAAGTGTATCCTTTTGTACGTAAAAAATAGTTTCATTAAGTTCACGATCTTCTGACTTTACAGAGCAAAAGTCTCTATATGGTACTTGTGACTTCTTTCACTGGATTAATTGATCAGATGGTTAATAAAATTAACTAACATAAGTGAGGTATGTTTAACGCACTTTCTATGTACTCGCTAGGTTATTAAAGTGTGTTAGTGTTTTGTCTAACTATAAAGCGAGCAAAAAGTCATTATGTGCGTCTTGGTTTCATTTTTTCCATTGTTATATATATGTTAAGTATTTTATTTAATTGTCGAAAGTATAATACATATTTAGAATTGCAAATAACAAGAAATAAATAATCAAATTGCCATTTTAGTATGTTTGTTTAATGAATTAAAAACTTCAAATTCGACTATCTCAAGTCATTAAAATGTTATTTAATGACTTTTTGGTAATAATGTTCTCAATGTCTTTCTAAGAAGTCTTAGTCTTTGATTTAAAGTTTTTCTTTTCTTCATTATATGTGGACTCATGTCATTTTTCGGTCAAATGTCAATCGAGGTAATGACAGTATCTGTCCGTGGTGCGTTTTGTAAAAGAGTAAAGTAGAGGGCGTTTTAGTCAGATTTTGCAGAATTTAATCAGTATAATAGTCACATCATTTTGTTAAATACTGTTGTAGAATCTGTGACGCACATGTCACATTTTTTCTTGGTAAAACTGCATGTTGGAACAACAAGGTACACATGTGTATGT
Source organism: Nezara viridula (assembly GCA_928085145.1). Taxonomy (NCBI): domain Eukaryota; kingdom Metazoa; phylum Arthropoda; class Insecta; order Hemiptera; family Pentatomidae; genus Nezara; species Nezara viridula. Next base: position 144,798,649 of record OV725080.1, on the reverse strand, counting down.
AATATAAGAAAAATACAATAAATAAAATATTGTTATTTTAGAAGAGATTTGAGCCTTTGTATAGAAATCTGCAAATAAAATTATAAATATAATTAAAATTAAGATGTTTAAGTGATTCTTTAAGTCCTATTTAATGTAATTAGACGAACAATAATACTTCTAGAGATAATGTTTTTCATTGAACATGGTTATATTTAACCATTTGGGAGATGAGGAGGGGCTTCAGCCTCCCCCCCCTTTCCTTTCCTCCCCCCGCATCCACATAAGATGAGTTTCAATTTTACATGCATCGAATCTAACTAATTGTTTCTAACAAACCAGTAGAGGGCTAAAAACTTTTTTTTTTTAATCGTTCGTACAATTATTAGGTCCTAAGGGTGAGTGAGTGAGAGAGAGAGAGAAATTACATTACGATGCTGCCAGAAACACACAAAGAAATTTCAACGCAGAGAATCATGGCGGCTGCCTTGGGAGGGGAAATCAAACAGATCTGGCTAAAACAGATTCTCACAAAAGGAAATTGCTTTTCCCCGGTCGGTGTTGAAGAAAAACCAGTTCCAATGATGTTATCGAGATCAATATAGTGGGTCCTAGCTCTGCCAAATAGAATTCTCAGTAATTTGAGGAGACCTACTCCGCGAACATCAGGCCTATTTTATTATTGGTTCCGTATCTAGTTAGGGGCGTTTAGGTACCTATCGAATCTCGTCATTCGATTGTATCGATTTATTAACGTCCGTCTCAAATTTCGTGAATAGCGTTATCTCATCGTATTCTACAACTATTACATTTACGAACATTTTCAAAATGGCGGCGTTTTCATTCTGGAGATCGGCAAACTTTGTCGATTTTCATTAATCAGGTATTAAAAAAAAGCCATTTTTGGTTTCCACTTGATCGAGAGATAATTTGATTACAAAATCGAAAAAAATGTGTTTGGATAGTTTTAGAACATCCTCTTTATCGGAGAGAAAAGTATAAATAAAAATACTGATTGGTTTTGAATATATATATTAATCAGAGCGGAGCTATTAAAAGAACAATATACCATTATTTTTGCTTTATTTAAAATTTGTTAAAACGTTCAAATTTCATCCTTGTGCTCAACACTATTGATATAAGTAATTGGGAATAACAACTACCAATACTAATTCAATACAATGAAATTTTAAATTTCGAATTCAGTCTACTTCTTTCGCTTAGGTTTGCGGTTTTACCTTCTCAATACTATACAGAAAAACCCGGTTCTCTTGTAGACATTACTGCCATATGACAAATCGTAGATTTTCAAATTTAGGTTATTATGTGTTCAATAAAAATGTTAAGGAAGCTATACTCTTTTTGGTTTATTATTTTCAATGATGAACCATTTTGATCGACCAAAAAATCAAAAAAACTTATCCGCCTCTCAAAATTTGAGGTTTTACGTTTCAGGATACGTAGAATTCGAAAAACGAATAATTTTTTTTTTGTCCGTCCGCCGTCCGCGCATTTTCTCCGAAACTACTGGACTGATTTTTTTTTTTCAAATTTGGATATAAAATCAGAGGTCACCCAAGGTTGATCCTCCTTTATCAACATTACTATCCGCCTTTTACTTTCAAAATGGCGGCCGAAAAACCTGCGTTGCTATAGACTGTAGCGCCTAAACGAATGTACCGATTTCAATGAAACTGTAGCTAAAGTCATTTTCCCTACACCCTTAAAATTTATCTATATAACAAACTTTAACGAAAAGAAGCTGGAAAAAAAGTTACGGGGGATGGTAAAATTAAATTCCGAATAACTCAAAAAGTATACACTTTTTTTGTTGACATTGTGATAAGATGTTTTATAGGTATTTAAATTTCCTAAAAACAAACTGCAGAAACATCCCCGTTTCAAACCTTGCTTCCTCCTCGATCCTGATAAACCTCCGAGGCGTCAGAAAAGAAGATGGCCTCGGGACCTTCTTATATAGAACTTTAATTTGTATTCTACCAATGGGTAGTTCCACTTCATGTTGTACATGTCATGTTACCAATGTCACATTTACTTGTTGTATTTTCCATGTAATACAGTTGTAAATTTCATTACAATAAAAATAAAACAATTCCTAAAAAATGAAAGAAGTTTCATCAAAATCAAAGCACTATTAGTAGAGATATCGCGATTTTAAAATATTTTTGGTTTATTATTTTCAATAATGAACCATTGTGATCGACGATGTTTTCTTAAAAGTTTACGGAATTTCCTAAAAAAAAAAAAAAATCGTTAAAATCGGACAATTAGGAGGAAAGATATGGTCTCTAGTTTTTTGTTATATGTTCTGCTGAAAAGATTATATCCTTTGTTTTGGTTTTTGAATTTTGAATGTGTTACTCAGGTAATGCTAATTTTTTTACCATATCACTAATGATAAAAAAATGTCCATTAATTGGAATCATCTTTTATTTATTTTTCTTTGTAACTAGGAAGGTAATGTTACTTTAGATGAATAATTGTTTGGAAATAATAAACCATTATGAAATAATTTGCAGCGTTTTTTTTTTATACGTTTCATTTATATGTTTTATATGTTTCAATAATTTCCTATGGACATAAATAATAAAACAACCTATTATAACATTGAAATAAATTATTGACATTAGTATTTTCTAAAGCCAATACCAACGGAAATCGATATGGAAGGTTGCCCGAAAACGGAATTCGCTCAAGAATCTGAGGAACGCCTTTGATTAACGATCTGATACCTTATAATTCAAAGTTAAACACAAAGCTCTTCTAACATAAATAACATAATAAAAGTTAAATTAATTATTTAAATAAATAAAAATTAATAATTTTTAGGAACTATATAGAATTAATTAAATTTTACAGTTTTTTTAGTCATTTTTATACAATTGAAATATCTATAATCTTCTAAATGCTAAATAAATCCATTTTGACATCTAGTACTGATGCGATTATATTATTATTTTTTTTTTTTTTTTTTGTGGAAATCTATCTTTAAAAATATTATGTATTATATACCCGATTAAGATACTTTTCCTTACCTAATTGTGATAGAATAATTACAATTATTCAACGGGTTTCTATGAGACAAAAACAAAATAATTATTTATACACAGGGTGTCCCGTAAGTAGAGGAATTTTTTATAGAAGTGATAGTAGATCTCAAGAGCTATAAAAAAGTTTATATAAACAATGGGCCTATTTTCATCATAAAAATGGAAAATCCAATATTGTGTGTTTTTATGCTTTTTGTTGAATTGGAAGCGATAACTACAGAAATATTTAATTTAAGTAATTAACGATTGCTTCAATGTAAACTAGACAAAATTTACTTCAAATGTAGATAGAGTTCATTATTGTTTAAACCTTTTAAAGAGGGCTTTTTTAAAGTTTTGTTTTAAAAAAAGGTCATAAATTAATTGTGATTTTTTAATCACCCTTATCAACTGTACTACATTTACTCCAGTTTTCGAAAAACTTCCTCGTTTAATAAGCTTTAAGTTCATGTTAATTAAGCTGAGATTTGTTAGGAAAAAATTTGAGATCCACCTCAAGTTGTGTAAAGAAATGATGTGATTTTCTATAAATATTTTCGAGAATGACAAACTCTAGTATGTAGCAATGTTTAACTACTTTAATAAAGTATTTTTTATGTTAACGCTTCCTGTTCAACAAAAAACGTGACTCGCTTAAAAAAATACAAATCTTAAATTTGTCTGATGGAAATTAGACCATTGTTTATATGAACTTTTTGCAGATCTTAATATCTACTATCAACCTTTTAAATATATCCCTCTACTCACGGGACACCTGGTACATATGTATATAAATTTCAATATTTGCAAAAATTGAAAAAATAACTAATTTGCAACTTACTAAACCAGCGACCATTCTATACCACTATACTATAGTGGACATACGGACATACGGAGCAGAACTTTGTGGTTCCGCAAAACACACACACATAAACAAAATTCAAACCACGCAATCCAAAATACTCCGTAAAATCGTCAATGCTTCTTGGTTTATTTCAAATCGCACCATACACACAGACATGAACATACTAAAAGTAAAATCCTACATACACAACAAGTATACAACATTTCATTCTTCTCCTCTCAATCATCCAAATCCACTCGTTCTATCTCTATCTTCCTCCCTGTTACCTGGTGAGCCTCAACGAAGACTAAAGAGGCAGTGGTCTACAGATCTGAAGAAAAGTTAAGAAAATATCAGGAAGTCAAGAAGATATAATTAACGCCAACACATTTGCTTGATGCGTTCCAACGCAGTGGCAAATTTAAAATAACAAAAATAAATAAATAAAAGAATAAGTGATATGGTGACTCTGGATAACCGCTTTGATGGAATGTATAAAATAAGAAGAAAGAGCACACATAAGTAAATATTATATCTGATAAAATCAATAGAAATTTTAGATTAATGTTTTTATTTTAAAAATTCATATAAATTATTGCAAGCTCTGATAATGGAAATATGGTTCCCAAAACGTCAACTATGAGTTAAATTTAATAAATACTACAACTTCCTAATAAAAGAAGAAATGAAGTAATTAAAGAATACATTTTTAGCTTCGGTTCACGGTTTGGGAGTTATAGATTAAAAGACAAGAGAAGAGGAAAGATCTAAAGATCTGGATTTTTTGGCTGTTAAAAGTTCTCCTTAAGTGGCCTCTGTTAACATATTTAATATTTAAATGTTTAAATCAATATATTGAAGTTACTGGATTAACATTCTTTAAATCAACCAACCACCATTTTTGAAAGTAGTTAAGCAGTGGAATGACATACAAGTTTATTTTACTTATAACAACAAATATTGTCGAAATTTACAATCAAACCTTCGCCTACGATCAGGTCGATTTTTAGGGTCTGGCTGCAGGACTAAAACGCTTGCTTCAGCCCCATTCAAACCTTTTCCTGAAATGAGTAACCCTTTTAGCCCCTAGCTCCAGGGCTGAATAGTCCCCTTACTTAGCAGAGGTAGGAAAGTAATATCCGATCGCTAAACTTCCAGTGAAGAGCTAAAATGTATTTCTTTTTTTAACGCAAATATTTTCGCTGGTTATTCGAAATCTATATATATAACAAAAAAAAATATAATTCTACCATTATTTTCAATAATTCTGTAAATATAAGCAGCTAAAGTAAACCTATAATTTTTTTCAGCTTGGACGAACTCGGAACTCCTACTCCATACCGTCCTTGGAGTGTCGCTTCCCCAGGTCCTACCTGGGACATTTGGAACGGGTGCCGGCACACAGCTGGGGGATGATGATGGGTACCCAGGTATAGACCCGGGTCTCTGCCGCAGCTTGGCGTCGTAAATCTGCAGAGGATTACAGTAACGGTTCTCGCACTAACACTGGAAGCTATCCTGTTAAAATTATTTTAATGGCAGTTGGCACCTTGTTGCGGATTATGGAGTAATTTATCGTTGTCATGTTATTTTTGTAATCTTGTGGCTTTTGAGTGGTAATATTATATGATACATTGTGGTTTTCGATATTTTTAAACTAAAAATGTTTATCTAATCTTTCACCAACTTGAAAAGAGATATAACCACATTGGTTCAAAATAGTTTAACTTAGCACTTTAATAAATTTTGTAATTTTTTTCCTAACTGACGATTGTTGATGGTGGCCACGTAGAAGTTTGCCAAACTCTGAGATCTTAAAGTAGATTTGATGCTTAGTAAACATGATCACACACATTTCACCTATCACTCAAATTTGAGTAAAAATTAACTTCAAATAAATTAATAAACTTTAATGATATTACTTTAAATATAAATAAAACCAACGATATTTAATCTAAAACTCAATAACCTTGTTCACTTTTTTTTTTTTTTTTTTGCATCTCATCCTCAAATAAATTTTAAATGTTTGTAATATAATTCTTTTTTGGTTCCATAGAAACATTTATTTTCTACTCAACAATATTTATTTATTTATAATAGTGGTTAAATAGTTGACTGTCTTGAATAATGAAAAGAAGAATAGTTGGGGTAAATCAGTCAAAGAAGGCAAAAATAAATGACAAAATAGATATTATCATTTATTTTTGCCTTTTTATTTGACTGATCACCCCAACTATTCTTCTTCTCATTTATTTATTTATTATTAACGCATCAAATTCTGGCATAAAATTACATTTTCGATCTGTAAATTGCCTTGCAATGAGCAAATTTTGTAAACGGTTTACGCTGTCAAACCAGATACAGGATATATATCATCTCAGCAGAACTTTTGTGGGTAGTAAGGTTGTCTTGTACGTTCAAGAATTTCTGCCAGTGTATTCACGTTTCAGGTCAGTTTTCGGTGAAAGTTGTAATTTTCTTTGGCAGTGCCCAAAATTCTTGGGATATTTAAGTCCTTTTGTTTTATTTTATTTGTGACAAAGAATGGTTCGTCAATTATCCTACAATATATCAATAATTTACATTTAATTTATTTAAAATTATTAACTACAACAATTATCAGTCATTAAATTTTTGTAATTTCCTTTTTCTGCTATGATTTTAGTTGTCTGCTTCCCAAAATCATATCATACATATCTATTTTACTACTTTTATTTCCAGGCATTTGTTTCTAACCTACGAAAATATTTTTCGGCTTTTCTCGTTTAATTAATTAACAAATTTCTTCCCAATTAATATATATATATGTATATATATATACATATATATATTTACAACTTTTCCTTAATCGACCTTTGAGTATTAAATTTAAACTTAACTATTTAATTGGGAATAAGGTCACTTATAAATTATTTAATAAACTATTGAATGTTCATTTCTTCTATGTTTATTGACGTTTCGATCCCGGTATTTTCTTTTTATAAGTCAACGATGGGATCCTCTTCAAAACTAGAATTTTAAAAAATAGATCTTCGATCAGGCCAGGGACTCACCGACAGTCTCAGCACCGTCCACTAGCACATATATATGTGCCAGTAGTTTAATATATGTGCTAGTGGACGGTGCTGAAACTGTCGGTGTGTTCCTGGCCTGATCGAAGCTCTATTTTTTAAAATTCTAGCTTTGAAGAGGATCCCATCGTTGACTTATAAAAAGAAAATACCGGGATCGAAACGTTAATAAACATAGAAGAAATGGACATTCAATAGTTAATTAAATAATTTATAAGTGACCTTATTCCCAATAAAACAGTTAAGTTTAAATTTTATATATATATATATATATGAACTTCTAAAAATCTAGCATTTAATTCAAGTTTGAATATTTAAATGTGGATAAGACATAACGGATCTAAAAGACAATTACACTGTAGATTGATATGACGGGTTTTATTCAAAATTTTAGAGAAAATTATAAACAATTATAAAATCAATGATATAAAGTAACAGATCTGAGAAGTGGATTTTATCAAAAAAATTAGTCAAACATCCCAGGTACACTCCTAGGTTATGTAATTCCAATTTGAGCGAATTTTCGTTTTGTTAGGTAGACCTTTCACAAACACATCATTTTGCGAGACTTGTTTGTTTGGATACAGAGGACCTTAAAAACTGTATTTCTGTTAAAAATCTGATCGGATTTTTTTGTATATCATTACTTTTCGTTATATACATGTTATATAAATAAGTTTAATTGATATTAAACATGTAACAAAACAAATAACTCGATGCTTTTCTTTTTTTTAATCAACTCCCGTGGTTCCATGAATGTGGTTTCCTAACTTGCTTTGATATACTTTTTAAGGACATGTCCTTAAGAACTTAACCAATTTCGATATAAATCGATATATATATCTGTGTACCAGAGGTAAAGGTACCAGTCTGTTTTTTAATCGAATAATTTAGTAACTAAGAAATTTTACTAGCTCAGTGTTATGAAAAATTGGTTTTCCCGAACAAATACAAAAATGAACATTACATCCTGGGTAGTGATATATAGTCATCATTCATAACATTTTTGAGATTTTTTTTATATTTTTGAAAATAAAAATATGGTGTATTAAAAATGAAATAGATTAGAAAATGATATAAGATGAATTCAACAATCATTAATATCGCAACATGATGAGGAATTATATAAAACGTATATTATTTTAAAATATAAAAATTATTTCCTAATTTTAAGGATAATTTATCATTGATATAGTTGAAGATATTACCTAGTTGAAACCGGGAGATAATGTCAGTGCAACGCGAATCCATCAATTTCAAGGATGCTTCAGAATGATTCAATGAGCTGTCCAGGCCAGTGTGAGCTCTGTGTTTAACAGAGGTCTGCATCCCGATAGCATCATTGCATAATTATCTTCAAACAGGTCTCTATTTAATTATTATTTATTTTAATTATTATCAATTCTATGAGGTGTAAACCTTTAGTTATTAAGACTCTTTTATCTTAAGTAAACAACAATTTTGACTACCTAATATTCCAGCTAACCAATAACTACAGAGACAAATTAATTTAAATATGATTCACAAAAAAATGTTTTAACAAGTATAAATTTTATTAGAGTGGACACAAGATCACTTAAAAATTTAAAAGCGTCATTAACACATTTATATAATGCAATTAAAATAAAATTTTAAGTAGTACATTAATGGAAAAGAACAAAATACAAAAAATCCAGCAATATAATATTTACACTACTGATATGATTCCAACGATGTTGCAAAGCAACTGTTAACCATATTTCACTAGAGTTGAAAAACAGGCCCTTTTTATTTTTATCAAATTATTAACATCCGTATAAAAACTTATGAACGGCTTCATCTTCTGGCAATCCACAACTTTTTTATTTAATGAAATTATTGGAAATGTGGCGTTTTCTATCCGGAGATCAATAAACTTTGTCTATTTATTTAGATACTAAAAACTCATGAACATCCATTTGTTTTCTATTTGAATCCTAAGATGATTTGATCACAAAATCAAGAAAATCCACCCCCAATATGTCAAAATAACTAGGTTATTTTGGGCCAAACGCCTTAATATTTTTGTGGACCCAATATCACATAAATTTTAAACACATAAAATTAATAATTGTGAGAAAATAACCACCTTCCCAAGCTTCAATTCATTTTTATTTTTTTCGACGACGTTTCAAATGTTATACTTTTTTGTCCTATATATTATAATAGCTTTATGTCCACTGATGGATAATAGGCTATGTCCAGTGGACATAAGGCTATTATATATATATATATATATATATATATGACGAAAACGTATCGCATTTAATGGAAATTTTTAAAAAAATTTTAATTTGTGTGACGTGTCCAAAGAATTGACTTTTCATAAATAGTTATGAAATTAATATTAGAAGAATGGAAGGATAAGAATGAAAAAACATTTTATAACAATTATACAAAAAATAATATAACATAGAGGATAAGATAATGATATAAATATTTCGACTCGAAAATAAGCAAAATTGCCAGAAACGTCGTCGGAAAAAATTAAAAAGAAATTGAACCGCGGAAAGAGGGTGAAAGGGTTCAATGGGGTTATTTCCTCGTAATTATTAATTTTATTATTGAATTAAAAATTCCCTTGAAATTTTGGAAGATTTTATAAAAATAAATAAATAAATTTTAAATATCATATTGAATTTTATGGAACAAGACCATTTGTACGCTGTCCTCCAAAATATCTCCATATGTACGCGAAATTCGAACATATAGGAGGATCGATGAAAAAAAAAACAAATATAGAAGAATGATTTTTTTTCTTTTAAGGAAAAATACATGTTGCCTCAATATAGGGCATTGAGTATTTGAGATATAAGAAACTCATTCAATATATACGCTTACAATATATACGCTTACAAAAATAATAGAAATTATAACAAAAATAAGAAAAAGAAACCTTAGTAAAACAGATGAAATAAAATATAATATAACACAAATAAAGACAAAACAAAAATAAATAAATAAAACATTCATGCTTAGATGCTTAGAATGAATTTTATAAAATTGATATGGAACAATCTAGAAACCAACTTCGCACAGTCTCTGAAAATTTCATCTGACTGATAAAAAAAATAATAATACTGCTTTAACTAAACGAAAATGGTTACATTAAATTGTTTTAAACACCACAGTTGTTACATAATGGCATCAATCATTTAAAATATTATAATTTATCTTAATTAAAACACCATTTAGAAACAGATCCATGAACTATCTAACCCGACACAATTATGGGAGAAGAATAAACAAATGTTTTCGTCCCATTTACATTTGTAATATGCCCTTGAGCTGACACTTAAGAATGTGTATATTCACTAACTATTTGTAACTTATGCCAGTTTTCAACATCCATTCTCTACATGTGTAGTATTTTAAATTCGTTTTCCACAGGTCTTGGTGTACCTTGGTCTGTTTTTCGGACTGCTGGGACCAATCCATTATTTTCTTTGGTCAGGAGTGCTCATTTCGCCTTTGTATCAGAAGCTTTTCGTCCCCTTTGAGTGGAACAATGGCAAAGACATCAAACACGCCGATATCAAGAGTAGAATGAAAACATAAACTATATTTTAGTCTCTTTCATACGGATATATATTTTTTTCAGATAGAAATTAGCTCGATTTCGGCACTTCTTAACATTTTTATCAATTCTATTAGCCAGATATGGTACCACTTAAACTATAGAATATAGGTAGGCAGAATGCTAACATTATAAAATGTATACATATTAAAAGGCTGTAAATTATTACACAATGGTTTATTATTTCCAAACAATTTAACATCAAAATTAGCATTACTTTCCACGTAACATTAAGGAAAATAAATAAAAAGGGATTCCTAACATTGGCCTATATAATTTTATTTTTTAGCATTGATAATTTGCTTAAAAAATAGACAACATTGCTAGAGTTGACGTAAAAACAAAAGATATAAGCTTTGCAGTAGAACATATAAAATATATTTAGAACACCATATCTTTGCTCCAAATTATCCGACTTCAACGATTCCCTTTTTGTTTTTTAGTAAAATTAGTAAACTTTAAAAAAAAAAAACCATTCACAAAAAAGTGTATACTTCTTAAGTAATCGGAAATGTAATTTTACCACCCCTCTTAACTTTTTTTCTAACTTCTTTTGGTTGAAGAACGTTATATAACTAAATTTAAAAGTTATCGAGGAGAAGGCTGTAGCCAAGTTTTATTGAAATTAGTTCATTAGTTTAACCGTTACACTCTATGCCAACACAGGTTTTTCGGCCGCCATCTTGAAAGGAAAGGGCGGATAGTGATGTCGAGGAAAGAGGATCATACACCTAATTTGAAAAAAATCGGTCCAATATTGGAGAAAAGCAGCAGACGGACAAATAAAATTGTATTCGATTTTGGAATTGCAAATATCGTGAAACGTAAAACCTCAAATATATAGGGGGGGGAGGATAAATTTTTTAATTTTTTTGGACGACGTTCATTATTGAAAATAATAAACCAAAAATGTAATAGTACTTTTTTTTATTATAATTTATTGAATATTAACACAATCTGCCACACTTAATGGCAATAAGCATTGATAATTAAAAGTATCCCCCATACAGTATATATATATATATATATATATATATATTTTTTTTTTCAAGTTAATTTTTTATTAGCCATATTTACACCAATTTAAAAAAAAATTTGTTGTCACTTAATGACTACTCATCAAAATGACGACGTTTCGGCTCGTCGAGCCATTTTCAAGTCTAAAATACCCATCATGTACCTGTCATTTTCACTTATGCGAATTGCAAGCGTCATGTTTCTGATGGCTCGACGAGCCGAAACGTCGTCATTTTGATGAGTAGTCATTAAGTGACAACAATTTTTTTTTTAAATTGGTGTAAATATGGCTAATAAAAAATTAACTTGAAAATAATAGTATGCACCGAAGAAGAATTGTGTAATATTGTGTATATATATATAAAAATTAAAATAATAAACAACAAATGAAAAAAATAAAACAAAGTAAATAAAACTGAACAAACAAAATATGATATAATAATAAGTAGTAGAGGATGAAAGTATACTGATAAAAGTAAAATATATATATATATATGTGACGTCACAAAATGAAGGGCACATATAAATAGATGATGGTATCATCTGTAGATAACAAAAGCAAGTTAAAGGTGAATACAAAAATAAATAAAATTCTTCTAAAACTCATTCACACCTATATTATAGTACTAATTAGAATTGGTAACTTGGTGATAATAAATATCAAGAATTTTTAGAAAATTGTACTTAAAACAATAAAAATGATTTATTTATATTTTAAACAAACGAATTAGTACATTTCCAAACATAATCCTACGTTATATACTGTTCCAGCTGGATATGGATTTGAGGATATTTGTTTGGGTACGGAACAAAGCTTTAAACCTCTGAAGCATTCATATGGCTTTTCTTACGTAACTATAAGAAGTAAGGGGTTTTTGAACTCGTATAACAGGAAGTAAATATTTTTATTTTAAAATAGGGTTAATCCAGTAAAAATAGTCATTTGACCACAATAAGTATCCATAGATATTCATTTTTCCAATTATAACGTAACATTTAATTTATAATTTTTTTTATTTGTTTAAGTGAAAACATCTTTAGGCGCATTTTGCACATTTTTTTGTGGTGAGTGGATTAAATTGAGCCTCCAAATCTCTAATGTTTAACACTCGGGTAAAGTTGGCTGGAGTCGACTACTTAAGGGGTTTTGGCACATGAATTGATATAACTCAAAAAATTAAAATTGGACCACTATATTGTTAGCGAAGGAAATGTTCATCATTCCATACTCTTTATAATGAGCTATTATTGAAAATTTTATCTTAACGCAACGCCGTGTTAAAGAGGTGAAAAAGGAAAAAATAGTGTCAAAAACCAAATTATAACCAAAGTTTTATTGATGACATGGATTAAAATATCTCAGAAACTAAAAATCAGATCTTCGTACTGTAAGCGAGGGAATCGTTCAGCATTTTATCCTCTTTCTAATGGACTGTTATTATTATTTAAATTGTATCTTAACGCGACACCGTGTTAGAGAGACGAAAAGGGAAAAATAGTGTCGAAAACTAAATTATAACAAGTTTTATTGAAAATATGAATTAAAATAACTCAGAAACTAAAAATCGGACATGCATACTGTCAGCGAGGGAAATGTTCAGCATTTCATCAGCCTTATAATGAGTTATTATTTAGAATTTAGAATTCATATTATTAATTTCGTTTTAGTGATGTTTTTACTTCTATTGTGTGGTCTAAAGCACACACTTTAGATTTTTTGCTTCTTTATATTAATATTTTTTTTTATTAAAACTATAAAGAGCTATGATTGTTTTTCATTCAGTAATAAATGCGATACTATCTTGCACATCAGATTTTAATTTTTTGGGATACAAATAAAACAACATTTTCGACAATAGGATGTATTTAAATTTTCTCTTATATCAACTTCAAAGATGTATATGTATATATATACATAAATAATATAATATAAAAATACTTAATAATTTCAAATTTACATGTCAGAATAAAAAGGACTAAAGCTGGTAGTCAAGATACAAGGGCGGACGCTTCTTTTAACAAGTGAAGAAACCTTCCATAAAAAGAAGGAGCCTTTTACTGATGCGCTCAAGATGGGATAAATCTAAAAGCCATTGGAATCCTTAAAAAGGCGGACAAAAGAAAAGTTGAAGGTTTCTGTGTCAGCTTTCACGTATTCACTTTATTTTGTTTTTAATAACAAATGCAATTTAAAAATAATAAATATAATTCCTTTTTACTGCTATTCGAGTATCATATCAACCCGAATCTCCACTGAGAAACAAAATTTTAGACTTAGATGGTATATATATATATTTACAGCTTGTATCACTAAAGTCCATAAGGATTTAAAGCTAAAAAAAAAAAATTACAACACCGAGAAACCACTTGTTAGATTGAAACAAACTAACAGAAATACCTTAGATATAATAATTATATTAAAAATGTTTAAACACTTTGGTTACTAAATTTGACTTATTATTTTTTTACATCAAATATTGAATTTTCCCGAATTAATTATATATATATATATATATATATATATATATATTATTTAATTGAAATTTACAACTGCATTACATGGAAAATACAACAAGTAAATGTGACATTGGTAAGATGACATGTACAACAAGAAAGAGAAAATACCCATTGGTAGAACTCAATAAATAATATTTAAAAACATGACAAGGAGTTAGTCGAGGGTGCGGTCAAATAAATAAAAAATTAAAATATATTAATTATTTTAATTTTTGCCTTTTAAAGGCAAAAATTAAAATAATTAATATATTTTAATTTTTTATTTATTTGACCGCACCCTCGACTAACTCCTTCTCATATTATATCAACGGTCAACCATCTCTACATCAATATTTAAAAACGTTTTTATATATAAATTTTATAAACGACTCGACGAGGGTTATTGACATTCTTATCTATATTTAATTAACTAATCAACTTAAAATATATTTTCATTACCTATGATATTCTGTGGCCAACAAGAACTATCTTTATAATTAATTAATTTAGTTTTAAAATTTTATTATTATTTAATTTTATAATATATATTATTTCTAAAAGAGGTTTTTTTGTCGCAACGCCATTACTTCGTCAATTCTTCATCAAATACAACGATTGAGCCCTCATTTTAAAGATCTTCTTCGCCTTCAGGTGGGAAAAATAGTCACATCATCCCGAAATTGAAGGAAAAAAAGTTATAAGGGATAAGAACCTTTATATGTCAAAAAGTATGCATTTTTTCTTGAATGTACTTGTTATGATGTTTGTTATGATTATTAGAAAGACTACTAAATTGCTTACAAACAAACAAAAAAATCGTAAAAATTGGACAATTATTAAGAAAGATATAGTCCAATAGTTTTGGTATACTTAATAATTTCTTCCTCTTTAATAATACTGCATCTACTATTCTACTACGCTTTTTTTCTTGGCTGATATATACTTTGTTATTTCTCAAAGCCTATTTTTTTTACATTTTATATTTTTTAATAATTTAGAAAATCCCATGATCGAGGCTTCATTTTGAATGTTACCTTTCCAGTCAGCGTTTAAAAATAGATGCTTGCAAAGAAATATGTACAAATATTTTGGTATATTATGTTAAATGGAATATTGTAATCGACCAAACAATTAATTCCTCCCTTAGATAATACAAAGGATCTACTTATTTCCATATTGTTTTGCTGTTCCTTCACTAAATAAAATTGTCTGCGAATTATTCGCAGGGACCTACTAGTATACTATATTTTTATTATTATTATTTCTATTTGTTATATTCACTTTACGGAGTGAGTTTCTGATGTGGGAGACCAGAAGATCAGCCACCTTCATATTAATATTTATTATTTCTTTAATGTTTTTTAACAATAAGTGGTGGGTCTAAGATAACTGTGTGTTGAGCCTCTTTCAGCACATCAAAGTTAATTTTAAACCCATCGTACCTACCACTGTCGACTTTGGTATCAGTCCATTGGATTGGATATTATCATTATTATTATATATGTTTTATTTTATTATATATTTTTTACGGTAATTAGATATTCTGATAAGTATTGCTTTTGAAAATAAAATTATTTCCGCTACCTACTGACAAGAATATCATAAAAATGGCCTTGTTTCATTTTATTTCTTGTTTTATTACGAAGACTTTTGAATAATTTATAACTGAACATTTACTATCAGTTTATGATAAAGCCGTTTATTCAGCCATATTCCAAGCAAGCCTGGTATGGCTATGCAAATGGTTCAGTTGGGTAGAAGCCATTGTGAAAATAGAACAGTCTCGGTCCTAGGCATCACGTATTCACAATAACAATTTGCCAATGTTTATTAAATTTAGTTTGCTCTTCCATCTGATTTATATATATATATATATATATATATATATACAATTATACATATGTATATATTTTAGAATTTTTTTCTTTGATAGCTATAATTACTTTATTAGAAAAATAAAGAAACTATATTAAATGATGTTTAAGTAGTCCTTAAAGGCATGTTAAAAAAAGCAACCTAAAAACAGAAACAATAAAATTTAGAAATATTTTTTTTCTTGATACGTCTTTACATATAGTAGATGTATAGCCGTTATAATTTAAAAATATAATATATTGTGATTATTGAAGTATTCAGCTTATATCACTCACAGAAACATATATTACTATTTATATCACTAATTTAAAAAAAATATTACTTTTCTATTTAAAGGGAAAGAAGAGAGGCAACACGCAGAAAAAAAGATTTTTTTTTACATTTGTTTTTCACTATTTATAATACATACAGGGATACGATTTTTATTAACAATGAGGAATATCTTTGTAAGATATTATAAGAAATAGAAATGCAGACAATGCATTTTAACAAGCAATTAAAAAACGGAAAAATTGTAAAAAGATAGGTGGTCATAAAGAAGATTTTAAAATAAATTAAGGAAAAATCATAAATATAACAATTATTAAAAAAATGTGATGTATAATAAATAAACATGTCACTTCAAATCATTATAGTATAATAAAAAAATACAATTTGCATTATTTTATTGGACTCTCGACCTCGTCATAGATAGCCTCAACGAACAAGAGGGCAAGACCCATAAATTAATTGACCCTTCCATTCAAACTGAATTGAAGAACCTACTCTGCCCTTTGTTCATTGAGAAAAGCTAATACGATGAATGAAGATATTCCTATTATATAAGTCAGTATTACAGAAACAAAAATAATTTTAAATATTATTTTTATAAATAAATACTTGCAAACATTTATAATAGATTCTAAACGTATTTCAACGGTTAAGATCAAGAGAAAAGTAAAAGATTATTTATTGAATACCGTATTTTCGACACATAATACAGGTCTTCATCAGGGCTACAAAGTACGAGTGAATGTATATAAATGGTTGATAAAAGGAAGCAAAAGTAATAATGAAATAAAAATCCAACATCTTACTCGATGAGTAATTAATATTTAAAATCAATATTAAATCCTTTAATGTTAACAAAAAAAACACATTAGGAATTTATCGATTCAGTTATGTGCCTTTTTCACGTATACTTTTGCAATTTATTCTCAACAAATAACTACAAAAGCTATAATCCAGAAGAGCCATTTGGAAAAACTATATTATTTCTTTACTAAATAAAAACCTCGTATTTTTTTAGTTAATGTTCAGAATTTTTATTAAAAATTGTCGCGATATTTTATTCCGGCTATTGAAATTTTTTAGAAATAGTTTTACCAAAGCTCCTGCCAAGCATTTACGAGTGCATGTTTTTCATTTCTTTTCCAACCATAATACTTTTTTTTGCCATAAGTGTATATTCAATTTATATATTTCAATATTTTTTTAATCTTGATCTATGGAGCCCTGAAGAACTGCAATATGTACCAAAATTGGGGGGGGGAGGGCAGAAGGGGGTTTCATGGCCATGAAATGGAGTTGCGCCATAAAATTTTTGAAGGGGGCATATTTTGACAGGTTTTTGAATTTTTGAGGGGGCATATTTTGACGGATTTTAAATTTTTAAGGGGGAGAGGGATTTCAATGAGGTTATAAATTTTCGTACTATGGGACAAGTATAAAACATGGAACAGACCGTAGCAATTCATTATCTATAATTTTTTTCTAATTCTACCTTTTCTTGTTCTGTTTTTAAGAAAAGGTGAGCAATAAAATATCTTGGGAGAGAGGGGGGGGTAGATTCTTGCGCCATCGACCTTGGGGGGATAGGCACCTCTGTCAAAATCTAAGCACTCAGTAAACGTTTTTTTACTAATTCTATTGACTGTAATTCTGACCATCTTTTCCTGAATTACTACGAAGGTTAAGCATGTAATAGATAATTGTTTTATGATTCAGAAATATCGTTTCTTTATTATTTTTATTTTTTAAGATTAAAATATATTCTGAAGATTGGCAAAAAAAATTGCTAAACAAAACTGGTTTAAATGTTTTGAATATTCTTAATTTAGTTTTACATATGATGCATATACATAGTTTCTTTTTTTCTCTAAAATAAAATAATACATATAAATTGAAAACAAAATCTGATGCAGTAATTTCAAAAATATTCTTAAAAACTCCTTAGTCGGTGTAAAATTCAATACAAGTACGAAGGTTGTTATCAAACAGATTCCTTATCTCCTTCTGTACTTAATACGTTTTCCAAAGTAACTAGTTGAAGGGAATTTGCAAAATGGATGCGAATTTAACTCAAGTAGTGAAGTTCTAAGCCGACCAAATCCCGTATAAGGGAGGAAGCCCGAGGCCTACTTGATCTAGTTAAAAAGTTGAGCCCTCCCCTTCCTCTCCCCCCACTTCCGATCTGAAGGGTATTCATACTCCGGGCCGTAACTCCCAACATGGTTAGATCTAAATCAACCAAAGCAGGTTAACCTCCTTGAAAACGACACTAGCACGTTCCTAAACGCAGCGCTGCTCACCGATTACATCGAAGAAATACTTAACAGTTGCTAAACTGGTCGATGTACACCGTGGGTGGACTTCAGCGAGTTCTTTTATTCAAGGATTAAATCACCGAAGGACACTAGCGGATCCAGGATTTAATTTTGGGGGGGCTTCAGCCCGAAAGATTTTTTTTTCATAAAAATAACGATAATTACTTCGGAAAAAAAGAAAGAAACTAACTACCTATATGAAATGGTGTTTAAGTGATTCCTAAAGCCCTTTTGAATGTAATTACACGAACAATAGTACTTTGAGAGATAATTTTTTTATGTTTTTTTCGATAAAACATGGTTATATTTTCCCATTTTGGGGGGGGGGCTTCAGCCCGAAAGCCCTCCCTCCCCTCCCCGTAGATCCGTCCGTGCCGAAGGATCACGGTTCCATCGGCTTGTTAGATTGATGAATCTGTTGGATGAAACCTCATTATAATCTCAATTGTTATTCGTAAATTACTTTATTTAAAGTATATTCTTTTTATCTTTATACTCTGTGACACAGTCCTAAAACTTAGTGAATGGCTTCATAACATCGTAACCTACCAATTTTTTTTTCTCGTAAATTATCGAAAATGGGTCGTGTTCAATTATTTTTAATGAGGTAATAAAAACTCACCAACAACCATTTCCACTTGATTCATAAGTAAATTTGATCACAAAACCAAAACATGTTCGGAGAGGTCACGCGAAACGGCCCAATATTTTGGTAGGCCTCCTTTTTGTGATCATATTATCCTACGATTCAAGTGAAAAGCAAATGGATATTCATGAGTTTTTAGTACCTAATTAAATAGACAAAGCTTGCCGATCTCCAGATTGAAAGCGTTCCGATTCCGAGAATTTTCATAAATAAAAAATTGTATGTTATGATGAGATGAAGCTATTTACAAAGTTTTAGGTGGATGTTAATAATTTGATTTTTAAAAAAGAGATTTTTCATATGTTTCGTAACGTTGTAGGAGTGTTAATCTTCCGTTGGAACATATCAGGTCGTTCCTAAACTCACCCTAAATAGCTGTCCATCGCTGGTTAACTTTCAATCGACAGTTGAAAATCATCGATAGTATCAGCGCTGAGTTTAGGATCTTGCTCAGAACAGTGAAGTATTAAGCATCTATAACGTAGAAATGGTACAAACGTTCTCTTTTTAAGTAACAAATAAACAAATTAAGAACCACTGAAAAAGATTGGACATAATGGAAGTATATAAAAATCTAACTGTATAGAATATACCTACATCGAACAATCGTTTGAAACCTTGACTTTTTAATAGAAGAAAACAACGCCTGCCATGTAGGGTCAGAATAGTTTCCGCTAAGTTCTTATTAGGAAGATATATAATTATCTATTTTTCATGGTCAATGTGATGTTTGTAATTTGAAAAAATCGTTTTGCAATTTATAGGACGATATGTATTTCAAACTGAAAAGAAAAATTATTCCAAATATACACCAGCCAAAGAAAGTATATTTGTGCCAGGTTAATAAAGAAGTATTTTGATAAAATTTACACTGATACATTAGGTCATGATTTTCCTCGTTAAGAGAAGAAATACATTACCCGTGCCTATGCAAAGGAATAGATGGGATTTGATGAAAAAATATGCGGCAATATACATACAACCCTGCACATTCTCTGAAACTTTCATGTAAATAAATTTAACGGTAGCAGATGATATGAACATAACATGTATTTTATAACAAATTTGCACCAAATTTTACTGTAGATGTCTAAAACGTTATCGTTTTACAATCCTTTTTTTTTAACCTCTCGCACGAATATAAAGTTTATCTTCGATAGAAGCAAAATATGGTATTTTATTTTTCTTTCCATGCATGGAGGTTCGATAGCATCCTCGAAGATGGATATCACTTATATTTTATGCTGGTTTTATTTAAAATTTCACATGTTTAATTTTCTAGAATCCAATATTGTATAAAATAAAGTAAAATATTATTATTAAAATAAGAAAAGTTAATTAAAATAGAGATATAACCAGGAATCCATTAAAAATAATGATAACACAAACCACCATTTCTTTTATAGGGTAATAATTCCAAACAATAACTGCATTTATTATGAGTACCATAACATCAGTAGTAACCTTTAAGTGCCTAAAGTTATAAAATACTTGAAAATAAAAGAGAAAGAAATATCTTTAATACACCTGACAAATACTTTTAATAAGGTCCGTTGATGGGAAATATATATAAATATACCAAGGTGTTTATTCAGCTATTGTCAGAAAAGTACTTATTTTTTAGTGAAATATTTATTTTTAAATGTCAATATAAAAAAGAAGGTAAAAAAAATTCTTAATGATGTCTACCACTGTCTGCGATGAAAAGTCCGGACTTATTAAGTCCAAACTTTAATAAAAGTTGCTCTAGAACTTAGCTCTAAAGGGTACCTAAGTCTTCTTAATAAAACGGCACAAAAAAAGTAATTTTCCACCCCATTATTATTGTTTGTTTTTTTTGTGTGTGTTTTTTCAAGATTCATAAAAACATAGTGGGTAGTCAAATTCGAATAAATAGTCGAAGAAACATTAATTACAACAGTTTTGTAACAAAGTTTAAGGAGGACAAAAAATGTGGTATTGGAAGATGGGTGATGTATTATGACAGTAGAAATAATATTGATTTAATTAGTAAAATGGGAAGTCTAAATGTCAGTACAGGGTGGCTAACAGACAGTTCCCTGACTTTTTCCTGTTTAATAATAATTTTCTCTGACTAATATATCTGGGGACACAAATATTAAAAATGCACAACTTAAAACTAAATTTATTTATTACTAATGTTCGCCCAGTGGTCGAAATTCGACCATAGGCATTAAAAATTTGAGGCAAAGATATAATTAAATAAAAAATAAATAAAGAGTAAATCATGATTCAAAAATCCTCATTTATTAATGCAAAGAAAATTTCAATTTCAATTAAAAATCGAGCTTAAGTCAATTAAAATTATTTATAAGTAATACAAAATAGACTCATTCAAAAATATATAATTTTCATTTTAATTTAGGTTTATTATTATCACAATAAATTAATGTTATAATTAAGCAAGTAAAAAATAAATTTAAATTAGCAATTTCAATTCACTTTTTTTGCAAAAGAAAAAGTACTAAATGATTAAAATGATATATCTCTGCAACAAATTGTCCGATTTCGATAATTTTTTTTTAATTTTGTAGGGAATTCAGGAAGCTTTCAAATAAATATTGGTATTATCCATAAATAAATGTGTACTTATTGAGTTATTCGCAAGTAAAATACTGAATTCATCATAAAAATGTATGCAGCTTGTTTTCGGGAAAGTATGTTAAATACATAAATTATAAAGTTTTCAAGGGGAAGAATTTAGCCAAGTTTCATTGAAATCGTTAAAGCCGTATTGGCGCTACAGTCTAAAAGCGGTTCACGTTTTTCGGCCGCCATTTCGAAAGGAAAGACCCAATGATAATGAAACGTATACAAAAAAAACTTCTAAATATTATTGCGACTTTGTGTAAACATTTAAAAGAAATCGGTGAAGAACTTTCGGAGATAAGCCGTTCTGAACAAACTACGATTTATATTTTTGTTTACATACTATTTAATATTTTTATTTATTGATAACACTAAAGCTCGTCAATATCTATCAAACAAAAAAAGAAGGAAGAAAATCGGTTGAATAATAGAGGAGTAAAAGGGGCTGAACCGATTTGTGTTTGCCTATTTATATAATGATATAATAAATGAAAGAAAATTGACAACAAAATTATTTGAGAAAAAAAAAACAGTCTTTTAAATAACGAATACAATGTTTAGAGGAAGCATTTTTTAAGCTTGATTAGAATATTTTATTTTAGAAAAATAAACTTTTAGCAATTTATTTTTATCACTATTATTTTATTTTTATAAACTGAGAGGAGGAAAAACTTTATATTTGACATATAAAGCTCTGATTTTCTCTATTATAAAATAAAGCGAGCTACGGGAGATTCAAATAATGATGGTTTCTAATAAATAATTTCGTTTCTTTATTACTATAAACAGCGAAATAACTATACATATGACACCAACTGTGACATTTCTGGTGAATAAATGCTCTTTTAAGCACCACGGGTCTTAATGAGTGCTGTTCTCTTTTAAGAACAAATGAGTGCTTGCCAAATCTTGAACCAGATGAATATATTACAAATAGTAAATAGTATTGGTATGTTTTTATTTTGAAGAAAGCACTGTTTTAATTCAATTTTGATTAAATGTTATTCATTATCCTTGTTTGATTTCATTATAACGGCCAGTGCTGTTATTAAAAGTCAAAGATGGTTGAATATACCAACCGCTGTCGTTGAACGATGAAGTTTACCACTTCCAGGGTTATAAACGATATCCACTGCATATTTATTTCCAATTTGAAAACAAATATTTATACACTAATAATTTCTCTAACTTAAACAATTTATCTCTGACTTTTCCCTGTTTTGGAAATTCCCTGACTTTTCTTATTTTTCCAGGTCGGTTGCCACCCTCTAGTATATATTTCATTAATTTTTAAATTATATGAATGCGGTATAACGAGGCTAAATCAAGAACGACTGATTTCTCCATACTTTTTAATACTCTTCTTTCATCAAAGAATAAACTTACATTAATTAATTAACCTTGCTTATACTTAGGCGTAAAAAGAATGACTACTTTAGTGGTAAATAAAATCTACTATACAATTCCTAAGATTGTAAACATATTATGTAAAAAAAATACATTTTGAATACTGTAGTCTACTCAATTTCTTATGAAAGTAATCGATTCGTTAAGTTATTAAAAAAATTATATCAGCTTAATTTAATATGAATATTAACATTAAAATAAATTTTCTATTTGAACATTAATATTTCAGAAATACCAACTCAAAAATTAATAATAACAACCTACAATCATCGAGTTCAAGAATTTTAGAATTATTTAAATTTTTTTCTTAAATTTTGATAGTTGACAATGATGCATTATATATATTTTTAGTGAGGCCATCTGAGGAAATAGATTTAGCCAGTTACAATTCATGAAAATAGTAATACTTTAGGTTATTATACGGTAATAAATATAATTGTTTAAATAAATTAGGATAATTTAACTTAATATTGCTATTAAATGATTTTTGAAAAAATTGCTAAAAATTATGTTTACAATGTTAAGTTTAAGAGTTTGTATCAGTTCGATTTCAATATTATTTTTTTTTTAGATAGACCGTTTATTGAGGGATAATTATGGCTTTATAAGATGACCGATAAATACTTTAATAAATCGGATAAAAATGTAGGCTATTACACAAGCATAAGTTCCCATAAATACTCTTTGCAGACATTATAAATAAAACTGCGACAAACTTTTAAGCATATTGGAATCGATTAAAGATATGGCAAAAAGACAAGACGCTTGCCTTATCTAGATTGAGTTGCAGAGAATACCATTATATACTTATACGAAAAGGGAGAAAGAATTAAAAATATCGTCAACTCTGAAATGCTCTAAGTTTTCTTTTTAATGTTTCAAAACCTATTCTATTCCTGTGAAAAACTTTCATATGATGTATTCCATCTGATGACACTTTCTGTTAATTCATTTTAAATTAATGACTAGTCATTTGGTTTTCCACATAAATATCAGATTTTATTTAGATGATCAGCTGTAAAAGGATCTGAGTGATCCGTAAAAATATTCGCCTTTTCACACCCCTCGTGCGAAAGTGTAAATATAAAATACATTTCGTTATAAAACAGAATGTAAATTACAAACGCTAGTAAAACCGATAATATTTTATATAAACTTTTTTGTCAATCACGAAACGTCAAGTACGAAAAAACTTTTTCACGACAATAGTATAAAAGTACGCAATATTCATGTTTCTCGTTAAAGTCATTAAAACTTATTGAATAACCTAAGATCGATTATATAATATTGTTAAAAAATTCAATGCAAAATCATAAGAAATATACATTAAACACTGAGAACAAATCACAACTACTAAAATTGATTGAATTTTTCGATTACCAAAAATTGTACCTCACACAAGATTTAATAAAATTTTAATTTTGAACAGCAAACAGATATCATCCCTCAGTGAAATGAACACGTGCATGGAACTCCTACAAAAGGTCATGTGGAATTGATTTTTAGACCTGTTGTATGTTGTGTGAGTGCATCCTACATTTGGTTCTAAAAAAAAAAAAATTGTATAGACATGTATATTTCATCAGATAGACAACAATATACAGATGGATTCAAAATGGGCTGAAATTTTTTGCAATCAGCTTTTTTTAAAGTTGGACGTAAATCACGCAAAATCGAGAAAGAAATTTTGGATGGAGCTATAACTCTAAAATTAGTATATAAATAAATAAACTCCATGATACCTGATGCTTTTGGACAATACTGTACACTAATCATTATTTCTATTTTAATAGGGCGGGGTGGCCGAATGGGCTAAAGCGTGTGCACTGCACTGCCTTTGCCTGGCAACCTGATATATCAATCAAAGATATAAAAATAGTCATGAGTTCGCGTCCCGGTGCCGGGGGAGTCTTTTAAATCCTCGCCCACACTCCCTGGCTCGGGAAAATCCCGTATAGCCTTAACGGCGAGGAAGGGAAGGACCCAAAAAAAAATTTCTATTTTAATAAATATATTTAATTGTATTGCAACCGATTTAGGATCAAAAAATGCATTTTTGAAGTGAAAACTTCTTTAGGCACGTTTTGCACTTTTTTTTTGTGAGGGGTGAGTGTAACTGAGCCGTCAGGCTAGGATGTGTAACGCTCATCGGCTCGAGTAGACTAACTGAAGTGTTTTTGCATATGGATTAAAATATCTCAGAAACTAAAAATCGGACTTGCATACTGTAAGCGAGTGAAATTTCCAGCATTTCATTCTCTTTGTAATGAGGTACAAATCAAAATTGTATTTTGACGTGAGGCCGAGTCGGGGAGTAAGGAAGTGAAAACGATAACGCCAAAAAATTAAATAAGAACGACGGTTTTGAATATTTGGGCAAAAATATCTAAAAACAAAATTAATACCATGGAGAATTCAAAAACTGATTTGCGGAAATCAATATAGATTTTTTTTAATTAGCCTATATGTTTTTATTCGATTTTATGTTGCACTCGATAGAGTTCCAACAAATTACTGACCCCCTATACAGAAGTTATAGTATCAAAAGTTTTTTGAAGATATAGATTGAAAATATTTATCACATATTATAGTTATCGTAAACCTACTGTATCATCATGATACAAATGACGATCAGTAAAAGTTTAACTACAGTAATTTACACACAATTATAATTGTATGTATGTAAGTGTTATTATTTTGTGAATATAGAACAAAAAGTATTTTTTATACAGCTATAATTATATAAACTGTAAATGTTATTAATTTGTGAAAATAGGAAAAATATATAGATATTCCATATTATTAATCTTGCCTTTTCACTTCTATCGAGTGGTCTAAAGCACAAGCCGTAGTTTTTATTCTGAAAATTCCAAAAATGTCTGACCACTAAGAGAGTTCAAATTATTCCCTCAAACTTTACAAATTAGGTTTTTTAAATTATTTGCGGTAATTAATTTATGATTTGCGATAGCAAAGTAAAAAAGGCCCTAAATAATTGAATATTCCATCTAGTGCATAAACATTTTATGAGTTCCATACAAGTTGAAAAAATGTAATGATTTTAGCCATTATCAAGTAAGGTGATAATGAAGTAGATAGGTTATGGAAACGTAACCTCTAAGTATTAATTGCCACGAGTAGGAGGCGAAAACAAAAGTTTTAAAAATAAAATCACAACAAATATAAAAAATTGTTTCTGAAAAACTGACCGACGATGACAGATTGATTGATTAAGTACTTTAAATTGTTTATTTCTGACGTGAACCCTAACTAGCATTGCATATTTTACAATAAACGCGAAAATTATATTTTTTTATTCCAATCGTAATATCACAATCAATATTTAAAAGAAATAAATTAAGAATTATGGGTACACTTCGAATAATATTATACACAACGACTTAAACATACTAACAGTAAAATCCTACATCCACGACAAATAAATTCATTTCATTCTTTAACTCTAAACCACATCAATCCATTAGTCCTTTTCTATTTCTTGCTCCCTGTTACCTGATCGACACAAACAGAAAAGAAAATGGCCAAGAGACCTTCTCCTATAGTAATAACAAGAAAAAATAACCAAGCAAATTCGCAACTAATGGCACATCGAATTTGCTAGATGCGCTGCAATTTCATAAAATGTTAAAATAAAAAAAAAAAGGATTCTTTATTAACATTATATTTCCAATTTTTTTTTATAATTTTTAATATAAATGATTATTTTAATGCGAAACAACAAAATTTCTATTCCAATTCTAATATCAAAAGCAATACGAATATATATTCTTTATATAGGAAGATAATCTTTATTTGTAGCAAATATTTCCGAAAACCTGTGATAATTTTAATATAAATTAAAAAACTTCGAAACCTAAATAAGGCCTTTTTTGAAACAAATTAAACTTCGAGGTTCGTTTAAGAGACAAAAAAAAGGTTGATTGGTTACGATTTAAAAAGAAAAATGTTGCATGATATTTAAAAAATATATATATACATATATTTTTTAATTTTATTCAAATAAAACTGTTAAAAATCCTTAGATGAATAATTTTTTTAAATTATTTGCATATATCATCGGTTTATTTCAAAAAGCCACTAAATGATATTTCATAACCTTAACCAAATAAGAACTTTGAACAATTTTTCTTTTATGAGAAAAAAAATTATGCGCTTGTTTTAACTATATTTGATATATAAAATGGTTTATTTCATTTTAATGCCCAGTGTTTTTGTATATATAATTTTTATTTTTTTAATTTATTTTAGTGAAATTTACAACTGTATTACATGAAAAATACAAGTAAATGTGACATTGGTAACATGACACGTACAACATGATGAGAAACTACCCATTGGTAGAACTCAAATTATATATAAATAAAATTCAAATTAATAAAAACACTTTTGAAACTAAAGCTATATCAAAACTTAGTGTATAAAGCAATTAGGGACTATTTGTAATAAACCGACGATATGATTTCATATATTATGTAAATATAAGAAATAATATTCTTTGAAAAAAAAAAAATGACGATTTTGGAAATATTCATCCAATTTTCCTATTTTAACTTTTTTTTTAATATTTAGATTCGGAAAAAAAAAAAATAGCATCATTGGATTCATAGGATTTTTTCTCATATTTGAATATATCTCTTTCTCATTTTCCAAAAAACCTATTTTGTTCCAGTTTGGAAATAAGTTACGTCATTCCTCCTTTTGAGATTTTTTTTAACTGGCTACATTCTTGCAACTGAGTTTAAATTGAGGAGGCTTTTATGGAATTAAAATATAAGCCATAATTAGAAAATAGTTTCATAACAAGATAAAGTTATTAACAGATTGTTTAAGTTCAAATATTAACTCTAACGCTTTGTTACATAATAAACGTGTGAACAAAAATAAGTTATCGCCAAAGAGGTTGTCGATTGATCCACCGATATATATTTTAATAATGTTAATAAAGTTAAATATAATTTTTTTTTCTTCCTTCCGAAGCTCATTACGACGCCTGCTGAGGCGGTCCTAACTGACGCCCGGGCACACGACATTCATTAAAACAGTTTCCGCTTCCAACGCCGGAACTAGCAACACATTTTTTATGTTTTTAAGCCTACATTTTATGTTAATGAAGTTGAGCATTGTTATCGCATATTGTCCTAGTAATAAAAATTAA
Organism: Nezara viridula; assembly: GCA_928085145.1. NCBI lineage: Eukaryota > Metazoa > Arthropoda > Insecta > Hemiptera > Pentatomidae > Nezara > Nezara viridula. Next base: position 144,770,298 of record OV725080.1, on the reverse strand, counting down.
ATTCCTTGCTCTTTGTATATCTAAACATTAATATCAGGTTAAATAGATTATATAGACCTTCAAATGAAGAAGCATGCGTTTATAAATAGGATTTGTGACGTGATAGATGCCTTTGAACACATGTGTCACAACCTATGGCACTCAAAACTAAGGACAACATGGTAAAAAAAAACAACAGAAAACAGCCCCTCCTGAAGTGCAAGGTCACAAAGAGATATATATTATATAAATTACTTTATCAATTAAATTTTAAATAAATCGACATCTAATTCAAACTGATAACTAATCTATTATAAAAGAAAAATATATAAAGCATGCGAAAACAAATCACAAACAAAATATAGGTAGAAAAACATATAACAGATTCATCAAACCGTAATTACAAAAAATAAATAAAATTTAATCCTAAATCGCATAATGGAAGCAAGACAACAAGCAAGCAAAATAACACAGGAATTGATTTAGTTTTACAACAATGCATTTAAATACACAAGTTTTTTTGTTTTTTTTTTAGAACCATTTAAAATCAATAATGTATTATTTAATAAAAAAAAAAAATTGTATTCTGCTTAACGAGTAGAATATTAAAGAACTTATCAATATTAAACTTTCGTTCAACTTTTCCCCCAACAACTTCCGAATGAAATAAGCCGAAAAAAAAATTTAAAAAGTTTTCATATCGGTATAAAAATTATTTTAAAATTCTTAACGCATTAAAGTGGAACCATTTATTTGATTGAACAAATGCAAACAACTTCATTAGAAGATATATATTTATTTGAATCCTTTATTTTATAATATTGATTGAAGGGCTTAAATTATTAACTAGTTAAACAATTTCTAAAATAAAAAAGTAATATTTAATTAATTTTAAATCAAACAGTAATTAACTAACCAAGCGAGAAAATTAATACAGGAATTGCCAACCCTTCCGATCCTTTCCAACTACATTAGAATCGAATAAAATTAATATATATATATATATCATTTTCTGGGATAAGAACTATTTGAATAAATAATTTCAAACTTACCAAGATGCTTTAAGTAGATTTTAATAATGGAAATTAAATAACTCAATTAATAACAATAAATGGAAGTGCTTGAATTGTTATTTTTTTTTTTTTTTTTTTATAAAACAAGTTAAAATCTAAATCTAACAATTAATTTTAAATCAAACAATAAAACAAGGCAGCAAAATAATTCGGAAAATTAGCAACCCCTTAGCCCTCATCCGATCTTAAACAATTAACACAGATTTAAATAAATAGAAAAAAAAAGTAAGTAAAAAACATTATTTATACTGATTTATTTATTATTTGGAAATAAATTAAAATTATTAAAATGTTATAAGCAGTTTTATTTATTTGAAGAATGAGTGGATTAAAATATAAAAGTAATTATTTATTTATTAGTAAGTTTAGCATTTAAAAAAGAATATGCTATCATAAACAAAATTAAATATTTACAATAATTTAATTCATAACCATCAAAATTATATTATAGGACAACAATGGCTATATTGCATAAACAATGCTTTAATACCAACAGAATCAAGTAAGCATTGTAAATAAATAATGTTTGCAACAACTCTCCACGAAATCATTAGAATATTTTAAACATATTTAAATTTACCATATTTTTTAAAAATAATCTCTAAGGAATAAAAACCATTATAAATATCGAACAATTAATTTAAAAAAAAAAAACTATTTTTACAACTTACAAATCCATATCCTCGGCTCTTGCCGGTTTGCCTGTCCGTGATGACGACGGCTTCCTCGATGTCACCAAAGACGGAGAAGTGCTCCCTCAAGCTCTTGTCGGTGGTGTGATATGGCAGACCGCCGACGAAGAGCTTCGTCCAGGTGGTATCTTTGTGCGAGGATGCCTGGGTGGCGAGTCCAGCCAAATCGGCCGAGCTGATATCCGTTACACTGTTCGGCATCAACATGATGGCATGTCAGGGACCGTACTGGTACTGAGGCGGCCGCCGAAAAGGAGGGATGGAGTGGGGAGGTCGCCTCGGTTCGGTTGTCTTCGGTAATCTCCGCCTCCCCTCCCGAAACCGCCAAGGGGGAGCAAACCCTCCTGGTAGTGACGTAGGGCAGTGATGTCACTGTTGCTTATTTAACAATGCTATTTGTTCAAGAAGGATCTGTTTAGGATAAAATTCATTACACATTTTATTATAGTTGGTTTATAGTTGGTAGTTTATAGTTGGTTAGGATTTTAATGATTTTATTTAGGACTTTCTATAATTTTATTTTTAATAATTAAAAAACAAATTTGATGCTTAAGTCCTACTTCAGTTTTTCTTTTATAACTTCCCAGACCCAGGGACAGACCCATTTTTATCAAATTATTAACATCCACCTAAAAATTCGTAAACGGCTTCATCTCTGAATTGAGCAGTACTTTAAATGAAATTGTTTTAAAAATAAAATAAAATATAGTTTTATATTTTGCATTTTAAGAAATAAAATAGATTATTTAAATCTATATATTTTTTACAATAGAGAATATGCTAAGTATTTGTATTATATTTCCAACATAATAAAATACAAAAAGATGAATATTCTTTTAATTTTTTGCCTAAAACGAGGACTCCTAAAAGAGTTTATTTGTAAAACATCTTTTTTCTCGCTTTTGTGATCAAATTATCTTGCGATTCAAGTGGAAAGCAAATAGATGTTGATGAGTTTTTAATAATAATAATAATAATAGGGCTTAGCGAACCCGAAGATTCGATGCCGACACCACCAATCGCTTGTTACACACCTCCCTCCACCGTTCGCCGTCCAAACCCAGTTCCATCAGATCAGCTTTAATGCAATCTTCCCACCTTCGCTTCGGTCTACCCCTCGGACGCTTACCATTCGGCACAGCAAATATTAACCTTTTAGGAATTCTCTCGTTACTAAGCCCAACTACTTTACAAGCCCATTTGATTTGCCGCGATGAAATTACCCCAATTATATTACCCGGATACAGCTCACGCAATTCGGCGTTGTGTAACCGTCTGAACTCTCCGGTTAACTCATCCTTCTTCGGTCCGCATATTCTACGCAATACTTTATTTTCAAAAACCTTAAGACGCTGCTCATCCCTTAATGTAAGCGGCCAAGTTTCGCATCCATAAAGAACTGTAGGCAAGATAATTGTTTTATAGATTCTAATTTTTAAGTTCCGGGACAAGAGGCGCGAACTAAGTAGTTTTGTCACAGAAAAATAACAAGCATTTCCCGCCTTCAGTCTAACCTTAATCTCCTCTTCAATTTCGTTCTTTCTAGTTATCGTAGAACCTAGATACCTAAATTTATCTACCTGTTCAAACATATTACCATCTATATCGATATCACCAGTAGTATCGCCATATTTGCAGCTAACCATATATTTTGTTTTATCCACATTTATTTCGAGTCCTAGTTCATTACCGGCTTTCATTAACGTTGTCGTATTTAGTTTTATAGTTTCAACGTCTTCGCTTAACAGTACCAGATCATCAGCGTAGCCCAGCACGGATGTTGTCCCGCCCAGATCCAACCCTTTCTCGGTTCCCATTACTTCCTTAATGGCATGTTCTAATGCCAAATTGAACAGGACAGGCGAAAGAGAATCCCCCAAAGAGTTTTTAATACCATATTTAATAAAACAAGTTTACCGATCTCCAGATAGAAAACGTCGCATTTCCGAGAATTCTGGTAAATAAAATATCTGTAGGTTACGCTGAGATGAAGCCAGTCATGATATGATCTCTTAAGTCAACAGAAAAGAAAAATTGATTTATTATATTTTTAAAATATCAAAAGCGTATGATATACACATTAAATCAACATAAAATAATTTAAAATAACTCTAACAAAACATGATATGATGATATGAAACATAAAATAATTGAAAAATTGTTATTCCAAAAAGAAACATTATTGTTTCCAGTTTCAAACCTTTTTTCAATTAACTTTATTCCAATATTCTAGAGTTCCGAAAATTATTTTTGAAAAAAAAATGTGGAGAATAAGGTGAGAGGGGAATATCGAAAGTAAAGAACCATTATTAATTACTTTATTTCCAAGCAGATAAATGAAGAATGAATTTTACCCCGAGGTCGAACGCTTTTAGGCTTAAGTGATGTGTTAATTTAAGATTCCTGGTGCTTCCGATGAATTCTTTATTCCCGTGTTATTCACGTCAAGGGTGGAATATTCAGTTAAATTGAAGAGGCGATAGTTGAATACAAAAGATAGCATCTAATAACCCCAGCGCTCCTTAGAACTCGCCTCTCGGAGTGACTTTAATGGAAAAATTCTTGACAACGCCTCCCCCCTTCCTACCATTAGGGCAGCTATAACGATAAACACACTTCGATAACCTTATCGATTAATAATTGAATAATTAATTATTGCTTCAAGTCTCTTTCCTTCAAATTTTCAGTGATTCGTCTATAATTTATAATTATTATGATATATTATTGAGGCTTGAAATTTTCCATCTGCAAAGTTTTTCAATATGCAAATCTGTAAACATTTCTAGGTAGGGCTCAAGTTAGAAAATCTCTTCTGGCGTATGTGCTGTTGATATACGAGTTCGCGGTGGAAATATGTGTTCCGGATAATGAGTTCATGTTGTAAGTCAGTCTCTGTTGGAAGTTTTTGTAGTATTGTATTGCATTATCTCAAACCAAAAGGGTGTACTTATACTTGGACTAATACCAAAAAATATATGTATTTTGTAATATATACAATTTCAGGAAGTTTGGCACCATCTCAAACATTATGACATAAAAAAAAAAAAACAATACACAAATAAAAGTAAATCGGAGAAATGTTCCTTTTTTATATAAATAAGATAAAATAAAATCATCCAGAGGACTTTCCTACCGATTTCAGCATATGTCTATTTAATAAATGTTTCCTTTAAGAGAATATATACTTTGCGATTTAGGGCCCAAAATATTTTTCTTTTCTTTATAACTTCATTTCCTGAATTTTCTCAGAAATTTTGTACACGTAGAAAAATTAAAAGGAGATTAATTTACCATAACTACGTTATTTTCTTCCGTTCGAAACCCGTCTACTCCTGGTCTCCTGTATTGTTTTCCCCCACTTCGACTATGGCTACATGGTGTATGGTGGACTCTCGGGAGAACTCGAAGCCAAACTTCAACGTTTAATGAATTGCACAATCCGCTTTATCATCGGGATCTCAAGGGATATTACCCAGTTCTGCACCAAGTTGAAGTGGCTCTATCCGTCCTACCGCCGTCAATATTTCCTTGCTACCTTCCTATACCGAGCCATTAGAACACGGCGACCCTCCTATATTCTACAGGTTCTACAATTTAAACGCTCCTTTCAATCCGGTCCCACCAGATCCCGTGCGTCCGACCTCTATCCTTCTCCTCACCGAACTGCTGCGTTTGATAAATCCTTTTTAATACAAGTTGTCTCCCTCTGGAACTCTATACCTTCAGATATTCGACAGGCAAAATCGATATCCTCTTTCAAATATCTCCTCTTCGAACACCTACTCCATTCCCAATCCGATTGATCACGAAATGCACTTAAAAACCTAAGCTGTAAAAACCTTTAAGTACACCCAGATACTCCGATTATTTTGTAATTCATTGATATTTCGTTCACTTAATTACTTTATGTATATTTTATATTTACACGTATTTATATCTTTTTATCATTTATAACTTTATTGTACTCCGAATCAACCTGTAAATATTAAATTGTATTTCATGGACACACCAAAATATTGATATATATTCTGTACTTGTGACTTGATCAAAAGGGACACTAGTCCCAGAATAATAAAATTATTTTCATTCATTCATTAATTGGAAAATTATAGGAAAGTTTATTCAAAATAGTTAAAGCCATTTGTGCGCTACAGTAGAAAATTATGTTTTTCACGTATTGCGCAGGAAGCGCCCTATTGGTGTCACATGTATCAAAAGTCAAAACGCTACAAAAAAAAAATAGGAAGCAACTAAATCGGTCAACTGCTTTCGGAGATAATCTTGGCACAGACCGACAGACCAATGGCTAAAAATGTGTTTTTCGAACTCAGGAGGCTCTGAAACGTAAAGATCCGTGACAACGTAAATATAAGCAATGTACATACACGTATAACATGTACATACATACAAATGTAAACAACCGTACATCAGAACTTAGGTCCGATCGCAATACTTTCCCTACCTGATAGAGGAAAGTGAAAATAAATAACAAAGAAAATACAGCTGTAGAACAATATAAATAAAAAGTATTGACTTTGAAAATATAACAATAATATGGTATACATTCCTATTACAAGTATAAGAAAAGACGATTACTAAACACAATACAGTTTAGCAATACGAAACAATACATGTTATGATAGGCTAGAGCTTCATACTCGAAAATTACAGAATGTTTGAAAGTTGTAGAATTTTTATGAATTAGAATTTTTAGTTTTTTTATGTGCATATGGATAAACTGATGGAAAATAATCTGAACTAAACAAATGGATTTATTACAATTTGTATCCATTAAACATGCAAGAAAGGGGATACACAGCCATCATAATATTGGTACATTTGTAGAACTTTTTCAGCTAAAAATAAACAATGACAAAAAATAGAAAATATTTTTGATTTCTTAGTGTGTTCAGCCTTTAATAAAAATGCGTTTTTCACAGTGTGACTAGATTGTTACAAAAAATGTGATAAAAATATCACGTGAAAATCAATGGATGATTGAATCATAAAATCCTAGAATATGTTGATATGTATTATTATCTTTGAATATAAATGACAATTTAAATAACAGTAACATTTATGTATAAATAACATAGTTACATAACAATGCTAGGTAGTAGCCTAGTCGACTTTTCTTAATTGATTTTGGTCTACGCATTTTCATGTAGCTTATTTATTATTGATTTTAATTTTTTTTTTTTTTTACCTCAAAATATTGGAGGGGAGAGGGGAACACATCGATTTATCTAGTTTTGGATATCAAATTAGATAGTCCAAATAAATTGTCTCAAATGATGTAATATATTTATCAACTTTTCCAGCTAAAAATGATCAATGTTAAAAAACCGAAAAATATTTTTGATTTCTTGAGTTTGCACATCCTTAAAATAAAAATACAATGTTTTCGCAATCTTACTAGTTATGTAAAAATATTCTCTATGAAATATATTTAGACTCATACTTATTAAATATATTTTTCCAAATTAATATGAGAGATGAATGAATCATAAAATCCTAGGAAATGTTTCTATATAATCATACCTGAATAGAAATGAACATTTAAATAACAGGAGTATTTAGATCCTGAAAAAATTGTTAGGTACCTACTTACAGCCGACATTTCTTTATCGATTTCTGTTTATATGAATTTTTTATTAATTTAATTTTTTTTTTACTTCAAATTAATGGAGGGAGAGGCAAAACGATATTCTCGTCCCCTCAACATTTTTATTTTTTATAACCGTAGTCTGATCCAATGGTGGAACTCCTACTCTAACACGTTTTATGCTGGATAACTTTTATAATAAAATATCTCTACTATAAATAAGAAAGTAATAGTAAGCAAATTTTTGAGCTTGGAAAGCAATCCTTCATTCCATACCTAATCGAAAGCATGACTGAGGTCATCGAAAACGCCAGGACAACACTTTTTCGACCCTGAAGCACTGGAAATGTAACCTACTAATCGATGACATTGTTGTTTGGTTGAATGACTCATGAAGACAAGTTTGTCAAAAATGAACAACGTATGTAAATTAAAATATGTAAACAATGAATTGAAGGCATCAATTGACAATTCTTTAGAATTCTGCGTAAACATATGGAAACCGGAAGCCATGGACAATGCAGCGCAGTTTGAAACAATTTTTTTTCAAATTGCAATATAGAAATTAAAAACCGAAAGAAGTCAATACATAATGTGCAATTCTCAAAATTAACAATATACATCACATAGCTACAGTATCGAATTACTGGTCTGAAAAAAATATTTTTACTGTCAAACACAAGATTTTATACAGATGTATACTATTTTGGAGTTCTAGCAATGGTCAGATTCTCCACTCAAGTCATGAGTGTCTGTGGCTGTAGCGCTCTTACTCATCCTCCGCTGGTTTTAAATACCAGTGAAGTGGCTGAGGGAGAAGCGTAGGGATCTCCTAAGCCTCCCTTTTCCCTCCACATGTGGAGGGGGCAGGATTGGTTCGGAGATCACCTGGCAAATTGTAAATAATGCATATAGGTATGTTTTATATAAGATGTTTGTTTTAATTTTATTTCTATTTTTATTTACTTATGTGTATATATATATATTTTTCTTTTCTCTTTTGTTCTTTTTTCTTATTCTTTTGTTATTACTTTATTTATTTATATTTTTGTATATACGGTATGAATGTACTTTCTGAATTCTATTATAAGTGTCCTTAACTGTGACAAATTGTAATATTTCTGAATAAAGTGTTTAATAATAAGTTTATACAGATGTATACTGTGAAATATAATGAAAGATCTTTAAATATTAAAATGAAAAATGAGTAAAAAGTAATAAAATATATCTAGATGAAGTATAAGTAGATTCCCGTTTTCAGGGAGTCCTAAAGCAGAAAATCGTTCGTTTGTAAAATTATTTATTTTTTTAAACTTATTTATTCAGAATTATTACAATCTGTCACAATTAAAGACATTTATAATAGTGTTGAGAGAGCACATTTACACTTTATTTACAATAAATAAAAATAAATAATACCAAAAGTAAATCTATATAAACAAAAGAACTAAACTAAACAAAATAACAACTAAAAGAGAAGCATACTTTTACACAATATTTACAGAATCCATTCACTCAAGAGAACAGAGCCAAACCTTTCTCCCTACTCTTGGAAGGAAAGGCAGGACTCTAGGAGATCCCAGCCCCTCTTACTTATATTACTGGTATTAAGGATCAGTAGAGGCAGCGCATTTTTTGTTGCTTTCATATTTTTACTAACATTTTTTATATTGCTACTTAACTTATAAGTAGGATCCGGACTGTTTATGCAGTAAAAACGTATAGAATATACAATGTAATAAGTTATAAAAAAATCGTGAAATATGCAGTAATAAAACATGAAATATGCATACAAAATCTCCAAATCTCCTTTGGATGTGCCTACAAAAAGTTCAGAATTAAAAAAATCAGAGGAAATTATGTCATTTTTAATTTACATCAATTAAACAGAAATGGAACCGTATGTGCCATGTTCTTTATTAAATAATGAATTTCTAAATTTGTTTTTGAAAAATGTAATTTTCTATTTTTTGAAATATGTTTCCAACAAAGAAATTATCTTTCTACTCATAGGCGCAGACTTTATTTTTGATTAGGGAGACGATGAAAAAAAAAATCTGGCGCAGTGCATCACACAACTTTCACTTACCACCCTCTTCTTAGCAGAAATAATTATTTTCAGACAAAGCAGAAGTAAAAGTTAAAATTATAGACGTTATATTTATTTATATTTCATTGTGGATACTTTTATTTATTTAAGTACCTCTATATATACAAAGTTTGATTTTTATATCGCTGTAATCTATACAATTAAATATTAAATAATAACAACGATGGATTTTATGAAAATGCATTTGTATATGTACATAATATTGACGGAGTCCGTATTATATTAAGCACATGTTACTTGTGGAACTGTTCTGAAATCTTTCGAGCGAGCTCCTATTCCTTTGGTTCCTCTATTACAACTATTCTCCGTTACGATCTCTTATTTATCCTTTAGTTAATTATCAAATTCTTTCATATTTAATATTTAATTATTTTTTATATTCGAGATCAATGTGAAATGGGTTAATTATTTCAAATAAAAGAAATTAAAAGGTACTTTAGAGGAAGCTAATATTAAAAGACTGTTAACACTCAAACAAACACGCGCGCACACACACACACACACACACATACACACACACATACATAGTATAGTAGTGCGTGTATGTATTACATACACGCACGCATGCACGAAGCAGCAAATGAAGTTAATTTGCGGATACTAAATATTAAACCTTTTCCTTATTAATATATTTTTTTAATAATGATACCAAATTAAAAAGATCATTTTCGGGTTGTTTAGTAAGTCCAAATAATGGTGTTCTAATTGTAATTATTAATCAACAATGCGAACTTTGCTAAGCAGTCCTCGAAAATCAGTTCTCAACAATTATCTCGTATTATTAAACTTAGCATAATAAAATAAACAAAAATAATATAAAACTCATATTCTGGCGAAATAGCCATATGGCCTCCAAAAACCATTTATTCTCTTTTGCCACTTTCTGTGCATTTTTTCCAAACATCGGCGATTTTTAAAAACGCCGCGGGACGCATGACAAATTATTTAAATTCGAGTAATTGTTAAACAAAAAAAAGTCTGGTCATCTCAGTTTCAAATACTAATAAAACGTCGTCTATTTAAATAAATAAAATGTATGGAGTCTGAAAGTAATTTCATTTTCACTCTAAATTCATTTTGTCCCCTTTCGAAAAAATAAGAAATGCTATATACTAGCATTATATAATACCAAGGTTTGTGCTAAACATTATGCTAAAAAAAAAAATTAGTCAGCGTTTAGTCTCGAAAAACCACGAATTAATATACGTTACTCTAGTACGAAATAGTATAATTTCTCTAAAAGAAGTCGCTATGATTGATGAAGACAGTTTCAAATCGCTGGGAGAGATCTCAGCTTTTGAAAAAAAAAAAAAAAAATAAAAAAAGAGACCCAAGCAGTCGACGCGTCGTGTGGTGAGCCAAAAAAACTTTATTAATAGGACTAAAGAATTCATTAGCCTCTCTTCATGTAAACAAGTGATACAAACTGAACTGATACAAACGCACTCTGGTTGCTACGAGTTTTTATTAAATCCCTCTCCATTCATGCTTTAAAGTTTATTTTATATTTTCTTTTGTTGTATTTTATTTACTCTAATATAATAATAATAATAACAATAATAATACAGAAGGATTCTTGTTTGCTATTCAAGAACAGGTAATAGCCACAAAAGCATACAGAAAACATATATGTGGAGAGGCCATCGATGACTTATGTCGCTTATGCAAAAAGGCAGTTGAATCAATTCAACATGTAACATCGGGATGCACAATACTTGCGGGTAAGGAATACTTGCAGAGACACAACAATGCAGCTAAGGTAGTGCATCAAGCTATGGCTCAGAAAATGGAACTCGTCGATAAGTATTGTCCATATTATAAATACCATCCAGAACCAATTATCTCCATGCGCAATGTCAAGGTGTTCTGGGATCAACCGATCCTGACGGATCACACCATCCCCCACAATAGACCAGACATTCTTATAATAGGTAAAGGTAAGCAATCTGCGTTTATCATAGAGATTGGAGTTCCTTCTGATGATAACCTGCACAAGGTAGTAGCGGAAAAAAAGAGAAAGTACGTAGAATTGGCTGAAGAGATCAAACAATTATATCATTTGAAGGAAACCCGAATTCTGCCAATTGTAATCTCGTGCAACGGACTGGCACCGGAAGAAACTGTATCTTCTCTGCGACTACTAGAACTACCATCTCAGACGATCGAAAAAATGCAACAAGCGGTGTTGTTGGGAACAGCAAATATTGTCAGGAAGTTCACAAATATAAAATAATTAAGAAAATATACAAATGTAATTTTTGGCTGACCTAATAGGTCCCCAACTATTACATAATTTAAACACCATTGTATATGTGAAAAATAAAGAGAAAATAATAATAAATGGCGTAGCGGACCAGGAGGTCCAATGCCGACAACACCAATCGACCAAATTCGCTAGTCTGCGCTGGATTTGGAAATGTTTGGAAGACTAGCCAACAAACTCGGTGACCAACAATGAGAGCAGCCCTTCAGAATTGTTGGAGGTTGTGACGTAGGACTGAGGGCATTACTCACATATATTTAGTTCACCATACACACCAAATAATCATGAGTCTCCCAATTCCCTCTATTCTACCTGACGTAAATATAAGAACTATTCTAATTGGTGGGAAAAAGTGTGCTGAAATATAATTTGTAGAGCACGCTATACAAATGATATTAAAAAATATATAGATTTAAAAACCTATATTTTTGTTGACCTTCAAAAATAGAAAAAAACGTCGTCAGTCATATTTTCGTGGAATTAATAAGTTAGTTCAAAGTCATGAAAAAAAAGTCCATTTGTCAATTATTTTCGATTCACCGTGGTTACATGTACAACTTCAAATTATCTACCAATAAAACATTTGAGGCTACTTATATTTTAAGTAAATACGATAATTTTGGAGTCATAAGTTTTCAGAGTTAGTTCAATAACTGATCCGTTTACTTTGAAAGTAGCTTAAGTCCATTTATACTTAATTATTATTGATAATTTCCGAAGGTAGTGATGAAGATAATTGTAATGAATTAGTTTTTAATGACTTTACCTCAGTTTTAGGTAGTGTTACCCAAATACGAGACCGAGACGAATCTTGGTCTTGCAGACTTAGTTTTGGTCATGGTCTTAGTCTTCCGCAAGAGTCTCGCAACAGTCTTGCAGTTATTTATCAGCTTATTACTATAGAGGTATTACTGTAATTTTTAAGATAGGAGAAACCTAACTAAGCCCGAATGAAAAATTAGAGGAGTTAAATGCAAAAGTATATTGGCTGTACCAATTATTAACATATAGTAACTAAGATTGTCAAGTATTAGTAACTATTTTGCCTTAATGTTTATTTAAAAAATCGATTTTTTTTTTACCTGTCCTGGTCTTGGTCTTGCAAAAGTTAGGTGACATTGGTCTTGGTCTTGCCAAGTGCAAGACCAAGACCGATTTTAGTTTTAGGATAATTGCTATAGTTGAATAATAGTTTAATTATTAATGCAGTTAAAAATAAATTACGCAATATACATACAAATAAAATTTAACTGTTTATATATGTAAGTATCTATAAATAATGTTTGCGTATATTAATATAAACCAAAAAATAATAAATTTTAGAAATTATTCTCCCCTGGGGGTTGACCAAAATCGATGACCAAAATCGATACAACCATTTAGTTCAGATAGTGAAAAAGAATTAGTAATTGATGATTTTTAGAAAATCAAAAAAATAAAGAGAATTATAGAACAATATTGATCGTCAGGTGATAACAATGGAGAAAAGATTAATGAAACACTTTTCCAAAATTGAAGGACATACAAGATATACAAGGACTTACTACGATATACAACCGCAAAATCATGATTTCTTCAAATCTCTTTCACACACAGAAAATGTGGATGAGCACTAAATTGTTCTGTAGTTTCTGTTGTCAAAAAATATTTTCAATCGCATAAATTATGTATTTGAAGTATTGTAAACATACATAAAATAAATTTAGTATTTTTTTTTCAATTTGAATCATGAATGGACTTGAAATAAGATGAATGGACTTGGGGTCCTTCAAATTGTATAACGAATCTTGTTGTTAATTTTGAAACTCTTTAATTAACTCCATTCTTAGTAAGAAAACTCATATCATTCACATATTAATTGCAATTATTTTAATAGTAACTATAAATCTAACTCCTCTAAATACATTCAAGCGGTATGACTCATTAGTATCCTGTACGTATATTTTTAATTACATTGAAATGCAAACCATTAAATATCTCAATTTAAGTATAAATGTAATTAATCCACTTTTAAAATAAATGGCTCATATAAACATCTACTATTTTTGAGGTATTGTATTTAGTAGCCACAGAAATCTTGATTTAAAACAACAGCATCATCTCTCAATCATTATTCACAATATGTTTCAGTTTTGGCGGGATCTCTTGGTGCACATTCGTTAGCGTTCTATAAAATAATTTCTGGTTTTCTTTTGAAGTTTGTTCGACTCTTTCCTAAGCTTTTCTCTGTTTGTTAATGACTATTTTCTTTAATTTTCTTCCTATGTTCCTTATATTCTGTGTAGTCATCGATTGACTTTGATTTGAGGTTCTGTTTCCAGATAATGTTAGGTTATAGTATAAGGTTTGCTTGTAAGGTTTGTTGTGTGCAGACGATCCCTGATTTTGATAAACGTTTCTGGTTATAAGTAATAATAAAAACTGTTTATTTTTTACTGGTATTTATTTTATTAAATGGTATTGATTGCGACCGATCAGTATGCTGAGTGATTTAGCAACGCAACAGCAGTACAATTTTATTGTGTTTCTCTCCGTACATATATTATTACAGTAAGGCTTGAAATCGGTTTTGTACCAAATATAAGCTCCTGTCATGCTCAAATACCATGAATGGGGTACCGTTGGATTCAGAATTTCACGGGGGGTTAGCGAATCGTATTCTCCACTTTTGTTTTTCTTTCTAAAATTAATAAAGTCGATACAAACATTTTGCTAGACTTCAATACTGGAACGGTGGTTGGTCTGTAGATCGATAGGGGACAAATTGGATCTTGAAGATTTTGATGCGTACAGCAAGACCCGGATTGTTCCTCCGGAACTGTCGGATCCTGCGTTTTTAAGCCCAAAACCGTACTATTTTCGAGATAACGCAAGGCATAGTGTTCGCATCCACACAACCATACATTAATTGTAGTACTGTCATTGAATACATTTCTCATTTCGTCGACTTTGATCGAGAGAGGAGGAGTTTATATTATTTATCGATGGTGTTTTTGATCGGCAAGCCATATCATCGTTAATTTTTCACCAAATCTCAAGATTGAGCCACCAATTTCGAAGGCTTCCTTCTTCATGCGGGCAAAATATTCCAATCACCTCAAAAATTCAGGCAAACAAGTTATGAAAGATAACAAATTTTATTTGCGAATAACTATAACATTACACACTTTTCCCTTGGTTATGATTATATAAAAGATTAGTTAATTCCCTACAAAAGGAAAAAAAAATCATCGAAATAGGACAATTTTTAGCAAAGATACAGCTTACTGAAATTTGTAAACATGTTGGATCCAAACAAAAATGAATATTTAAATTAATTTTTGTTCTCTTTGTCGATTATATTTATCGATAAAGTAACGTTTGGTTTCTTTATCTTTTGATAGGTTGCATTATTTTATTTTCTTATTAATCTGGCATTTGATAACAATATGATGTGCGAATTTTTCGCACGGGCCTACTAGTTAATATAATAACAATTAATCTTCTGTTTTTGAGTTTTTTGTAATTTTGTATTAAAATACGACATGTTTTACTATAGCTGAATCGTATTTTGAAATATCGTAAAGAAAAATTAGCAAGCTGTGGCTTAGGTAGAATTCGAATTATCATGTTGTACTTGGGTGTGAAATTGTGTAATTTATCTTTTAAAGTTCCTATGACTGATGAGGAAAGTTTTAAAAAATCGCTAAGGCAATAAGGAAAGTGAATAGACATGGCTCCGAAAATAATAAAAGCGAACAAAAGATTTGCTAAATAAAATTACAGGGGAATGAAATGGACGCTGTGCCTTGGAAAAGAGATTTGAAAAGTTGCCAGACCCCACCAAACTAATTAACGTAACTAATGGACCTCCATCTTTGCAACTAGCGAGGCACTAACGCTCCAAATAATTACTCTTATTTATCCAGATTGAAAACTCTAACTAAAATTAAATATATTCTAGGCAGCGAAGTATTAAAAACTTTAATTGTTGAACTTTATTCAAATTTCAATATAAAGTTTCTCTGTACTACTTCAAATAAATTACTCCAAATGGAGGTGTGGTGAAACATCGTGATGTTGGACCAAAGTTTTACACATTTGAGAACCGTAGCAATATAAGTGTTACGTATATATATAGAGTAGAAATATGGTACGTGTTAAGCAGACTCGCACCGTTAAGAGGGTAGATACCGAGCAGGATTCTGACGAGATAAATCTACCATAGACCAGATTTCACACTATATACCCGGAGTCACCAAACGTTTTGGCCCACAGGCCACATTGAGACCTCAACTAATTCCCGAGGGCAGAGATTGTGATGAAAAACGTCTGCAAAGTAAGGTCAGTATATCTTCCTCACCGTTCACATTCGCTAAAAAATATCTATATTACAAGGTCTGAAATTTTTCGTATGAGAATAAAATCTCTGAAAGAAGCCGTTTTCAGAAATTCAGAAATCCCTCAACATATACGGGCTTGATATTCACGAGTTTTGTTTATCAGCAAATACTAAAATGCAAAAGAGTTCCGGATTTGCAAATTGCATATTTGATGATTCGTAGTTTAAAAAAAAAATCCAGTACATACTGAATATGCATATCGCTATTCAAATTCTTGTATGTAAAAATTGAGTGTTTTACAGAAGAGCATAAAAACTAATTATTTCTTTATGATTTATTAGCATAATTTTATTGACCTCTGCTATTTTCCGTAGTAGTAGACTACTTGTATCAATTGCAGACTAGATAATGTCCAGAATAGATTTTTTTTTTAAACTTTTACATAAGGCCTTTTGCATTAACCGTAGTGATATATACTTAATAGGCATGTTTTCACTCGTAAAATGGATGAAACGAAAAATCCATAGGAAAAATTAAACTTTTTGTTTGTTCAGAGTTAACGAAACCAATACTTTTCTTCAGTCAGAACAAAACTAATTATGCTGGAATATAAAAATATGCGTGAAGTTCACACAACTTTGATATTTAAGGAGATAATCGAGACCAAGACGAGCTGATTGAACTTTAATATAAATAAACACAATCACACATAAGGCTTTTTTTTACGAACTCAGAGTAACAATTAATTAATGGAAAATTACATGAAATCTAGGTTAGGTAGTAAGCATCGTGCCAGTAACGTTTGGAATCGACAAAACAATACAGTATAAATTAACTTTTTTAATGAAACCTAAAATTTTAGCACCTTTTATTGTATTAACCTAATTTCCTCTCCATTTGATAAATGTCTTCCACATTTCACATCAATTATACTGTTAACAATTATTAATATTCATTTTAATTATTAAATGAAATTAATATTAGGCAATTTCTATACTATTCCCCAAGTTTGGGTCAAATCTAACGAACCGTTTTCAAACTATGGGTGTATCAAATAATACATTTCTGATCTGTGAGCGGAAGTGTTTTTTGGAAATAGTGGATAGAATTTGATAAAATTGATACGTTCTTGATTATCTGTTTACCAATCTCTGACTTCACTCCAAATATCAGCCAAATGGAACGTTTGGTTTTAGAGTAATAGACGTATCAAGGAAAACACGTTTGCCCATATATATGAGAAAGTAAAGGACGGAATTGAACAAAATTTAGCCAAATTGAACGAACCGTTTGAGAAATACTGGCATGCTCAAGAAAATACATATACGCGTGCGCAAGCCGAAGTGCTGGATGGGTTTTGATAGAATTAATATGGGACCATCTAGATGACAACCTGCACACTCTCTGAATCGAGCTACCTGCTCCATCTTATCTGCTGGCAGGACCCAACTCGTGCCATTGGAAAGAATATCCGAGATCCAATTCAACCTTTTCGATGCCTCATTACCATGTGCTGGGACCCAATTCGAGTCCATCCGATGAAGGAGACTGCACTCTACGATCTCATGGAGAACGAGTTTCCTCAATTTCGCTACGGAAAATTATCCACTCTTAATGATTTAATATATAATGTGAAATAAAATTGTAAATCCACTCTTGAGAAGGGCAGGAGGGAATTAAACAACGCCCGATGGACCACTAGCGGATCCAGGATTTATTTTTGGGGGGGAGGCCTAAGCCCGAAAGTTGTTTTTTTCATAAAAATAACGATAATTACTTTGGAAAAAAAGAAAGAAACTAACTATATGAAATGGTATTTAAGTGATTCCTAAAGCCCTTTTAAATGTAATTACACGAACAATAATACTTTAAGAGATACTTTTTAAATATTTTTTTCGATAAAAGATGGTTATATTTTACCATTTTGAGGGAGGCTTCAGCCCGAAAGCCTCCCCCTCCCCCTCCGTAGATCCGCCCGTGCGCTGGACCAAGAATCAGCAGAAGAGGTTGCCAAATTAAGAGATAAAACGCACATGCAGCTTGCACAGCTTAAAATGTTGTAAATGGTTTACTTGCTGCAATGGGTTTTTACTCAAACATGCAAAAAAGCCAACTGCTATTAAATTGATATTATAGGCTGGGTAAAATGAAAAATAATATAATAATTAAAACAAAAAAAAAAAAATACTGTCATTGCTTCTTTCAGATTCAACACAAGACACCTTTATATGACGTGATTATAAAATTTCATAAAAAAACAAGAAAAGTTCGCGTGGGTATTTGTAGGGGTGAAGTTGGCCAGCCTGGAAGGCCTAGCATCTGCTACCCCTCCCACCAGCTAGGCCGGGGCCCCCTGCCTCGAGGCATTTAAACACTCCCCCTCCCCTCCCCTCTAATGGTGAATTAAATCCATCCATTTTGCCTATTAGGCACGGTTGTAGCGTATGAAACTGCACAGCTTGTAATGAAATGGCGGATAAATTCGCTCAACATGATCTGCCTCCATATAACAAAAGAAAATAGAAAAGTTTATAAAAATTGTGCAATAAAAAAAAATAAGGTGGTTTAGACCACAGGATAGAAGTGAAAACATCAACAAGGCGATATAATTGATATGAAATATAAATTTTAAATAATAACTCATTATTAAGAGGGTCAAATACTGAATATTTCCCTCGCTTATAGAATGTGGTTCTATTGTATCCACTGGCGGATCCAGGAATTAATTTTGGGGAGGGAGGGGAGAGGCTTCAGCCCGAGAGATTTTTTTTTCATATACTTATAACGATAATTAATTAGGGAAAAAAAGAAAGAAATTAACTACCTATATGAAATGGTGTTTAAGTGATTCTTGAAGTCCTATTAAATGTAATTAAACGAACAAGAATACTTTAAGAGATAGTTTTTAATATTTTTTTTTTCTGTAAAACATGGTTATATTTTACCATTTGGGGGGGGGGGCGGGCTTCAGCCCGAAAGCGCCTCCCCTCCGTACTTCCGCCTGTGATTGTATCTCAGTGTTTTTCAATTATTTTGATTACATCTTTCCAGTTGATATTAGTAAAACAAAAATCTACATAAAAAAAAAAAAATCAAACAATATTTACCTATTGTCTTTTTTATTAATTCTTTCAAGCATTTGATCCACCTCCATTGAGTTTTTTACATCATAATTACTTTTAGGATTTTAGGATATTGAGTGCCAAATTGAGATATTTAGCCAAATTTTCAAGTTTATTCATTGATATAATTGATGATAGGACTAAGTGGAGCGCCACTTTTATGTAACTTTACTAATCCATGTATTCTAGGTATATTGGAGTTGGGGTTTCCTTTAATATGAATTTTTTTAAGTTAATAACAAAATTCTATAACATAAAATATAGACATCAAAGCAACGTAAATCTAAAAATGCCCTTAATGACTTATAATTTACTTATTTAAATTAGTGATATTTCCTAGTTTATGAAGTAACCAACGACTGTATAATATATACAGTGGTGACAAAAACTATTTGCGCACCTACTTTTTATAAAACTATCGGTAATAAGGGAAATAATAATCCACTGAACTTCACATTAATAAAAAGTGTATTTAAAACTAAAACATGTGCACAATGATTAACTTTTTAGATTAATGGAGAAAAATATTTAAAAAATTAAATCCTTCGGCAAAATTTATTTGCACACTTCCGATTTTTTTTTTTTTATTTTGATAATAAATATAAATTTAAAATTTCGTAAAAAGTCCATTGGTATCAATAATTGCCTGTAGACGTCTTGGCATGCAGTAGACCAAGTTTGTAACCAAGTCAAGACTGATTGTTTCCCATTCTTGGACCAGTACTTGTTTCAAATGATGTCTTCCAGTGATGTGATGCTTTCTCACATTCTGATGCAAGATATGTCATTAATTTTCTATAATATTTATGTCAGCTGATCGAGGAGGGGTGTGCAGCTGTCTTCGCACATTAAATATCAACCATTCCTTGGTTTTGGTGGTAGTGTGTTTTGGATCGTTGTCCTGCTGGAACACATATCAATCCCGGATATTCATTTTTTTCGGCACTTGCATGCAGGTTATGGTGCAAAATGTTCACATAATCCACAGCATTTAAAATTCCGTCAATGGAAACAAGATTTCCCACACCGTGGTATAAGACACATCCCCATAGCATAACATGTTCACCACCATGTTTGACTGTAACAGAAACATTTTACTTTTTAAATTCTTCCTTACGCCGCCTCCAAATACTCTTGCGCCCATCGGACCCAAAAAAATTGAACCTGCTTTCAGAGAATATGACATCCTCCCAAAAGCTAAGCGGCTTTTGTAAATATTCTTTGGCAAAAGCAAAACGCTTATTTACGGATGATTTCATTTAAATTAGGTTTCTTTCGAGGTACTCTACAATATAGGTTTTCAGAATTCAGGCAGTATCTGATAGTTCTGTCACTAACCTGAACCAGTAGTTGTATGAACCATATTAGCCAGGTCTCCAGAACTTACTGAAGGATGCTTCATAGCTTCATTTTTTATCTGTTCTCTCATCTTGGAATTCACCTTTTTCCTCACTGCTTTCAGTTGTCCAATGTTCCTCATACCTCTTTATGACGTACCTGACCGTAGAAAAATTCATACTTAATAAATCTGCAATCTCGTGATATGATTTTTGTTGACCCCGAAACAAAACAATTTTTTCGCTAGTTGCCAAACACAATTCACTTGTTTTCGGCATGATAGTTAACCAGTGACTAAAGAATTTAATTCTTAATGCTTTAGTATTGTAGGAAAACATTAGATAGAATAGATAATACTGGTGTAAGAATTAATAAATAGTAAACAAAGAATATTAGTAACAGTACACCAAGTGTGCAAATACTTTTTGACAGAGGATTTCATTATTTTTCTCCATTAATTTAAAAAGTTAATTATTGTACACATATAGAATTGTTTTAGTTTTAAATATACTTTTTATTAGTGTGAAGTTCAGTGGATTATTATTTCCCCCATAACCGATTGTTTTATAAAAATGGATGTGCAAATACTTTTTGCCGCTACTGTGTGTGGAAATCTCCAGTTGGAAGGTTATGTAATGTTATATTATTATATATTTTCCATTATGTCTAAGAATCTCTGCTATTATTATCATTTATATTCTTATTTTGTATATATTGCTAGTAACGTTGTAAAAATAAAATTTCAATGTTGTAATAATATTAGCATTTATACTTTACATTATCATTTGGTTTTGAACACTATCTTTTTCCATCTTATACTCTCTCACACGGTTTGGGTTAAGATAAAATTTTGAATAATAGCTCATTACAAAAAAGACAAAATGGTGAACATTTCCCTCTTTTACAGTATACAGGTACGATTTTTAGTATATGAAATATTTTAACCCACATATTCCACTAACCTCGGTTTCATCATTTGGTTTTCGACACTATTTTTTTCTTTTCGCCTCACTAACACGGCGTCGCCGTCGCGTTAAGACACAATTTTGAATTATAGCTTATTACAGAAAGGATGAAATGCTGAACAATTTCCTCGCATACAGTATGTAGGCTCGATTTTTAATTTCTGAGATATTTTAAACCATATGTAAAAACATTTCAATTAGTCGCCTGTAGCCGACTTTATCCGAGTGTTAAAATCTGATGGATTAATCTAATTCACTCCCACAAAAAAGTGCAAAACGCGCCTAAAGAATTTTTTACTACAAAAATAGCTTCTTTTTTTTACAATAATGGTGCAATAAAATAAATTAATTTTTAATTTTCATTCGAATAAAGCTGTTAAAAAAGCATTTGATGAACTATTTTTTTAATAATAAATTTAATTACATACATAGAAAAAAAATAATGCTGGTTTCGGAAATAACAATTATAATAATAATAATTATTATTATTGGAAATAATAATTTTCACACCAGTTAATTTAAAATTTAGGTTTGGCTAAAAAAAAAAAAGCAATTGCACTTTGCATTTTGAATTTATTATTTTTCATTTTTTCCAAATTATTAGGGGTGGGGGGAGGAGCATAGCTCAGACCTCTACACTCTCACCTCCCTTCCTGCATACACCCCTAAAATAAGTGCAATTATAGCAACAACAATGTTTTAGGGAGATTATTATTTTTACTTTCACTTACGTATATATGTAATAATATAATAATGTTTTTTGAAGATCTAGAAAAAACCTACAATAGAATACATCTTTTATTTCATAAATCTTCAATGAAGATGGGCCAGATAATTTGATGTTTCAAAGCTGCAAAAAATGAACATACTGACTCAGAATCGAGAGGACTGATTCTGTTGGATAGAGGCTGAAAGGCATCTTCTTCTCTTCCTTCCTCTACACTGAAAGGCATCAAAGAGAAAAGAAGAGAAGAAGAAGAAGAAAGCTCCATTATGTTAATTATTGCTTTATTTTATTTTTAATGAATTCTATTGTTATATTTCTCCATTAGTCTTCATTATTTTTAATTGTATTTGTATTTAATTTATTACTTATTTTCAGTTTTGATACTAGTATTGAATTTAATCGAGAACCTAAAGGCTTACAAGTAAAACTGTATATAATTTATTTTATTGAAGGCAGGAACATAGGTGAAAACTTTCAATTTTGATTGGGGGAAAGAAAAAAAAAATTTAAATGATAGAAGTTTTAATATGTATAAAAATTCAAAATAATTATTGTGGAACGAACAAATATAATGTTGAGTATTTAAAATTTATTTGTTTATATATTTGTATAGTTGTAGGGTTTTTTTTTTTTTTTTTTTTACTTATTACATATACTTGAAAATATCTAAAAAAAATTACAACTGAATAAAATGTATTTGTTTAGCTTAAATACAGGAGGAAGGGGAAACAGCCTTCATAATATTGATACATTTGTAGAACTTTTTCAGCTAAAAATAAACAATGTAAAAAAGTGAAAAATATCTTTGATTTCTTAGTGAATTCAACCTTAAATAAAAATATATTTTTTACAGTCGGGCTAGGTTGTCACAAAAAATGTGATAAAAATATCACATGAAAATCTATGGGTGATTGAATCATAAAATCCTAGAATATGTTGATATGTATTATTATCTTTGAATATAAATGACAATTTAAATAGCAGTAACATTTATGTATAAATAAAATAGTTACATAACAATTATAGGCAGTAGCCAGCTAGTCGACTTTTCTTAATTGATTTTAGTCTACGCATTTTCATGTAGCTTATTTATTGTTGATTTTAATTTTTTTTTTACCTCACATTATTGGAGGGAAGAGGGGGACACATTGCTTTATCTTGTTTTGGATATCAAATTAGATAGTCTAAATAAATTGCCTCAAATGATGTAATATATTTATCAAATTAAGAATTAAGGAATTTTCGAATATGTATGAGATTATTTGATACGAGTACAATAATAACAAAAAAATAAAATAAATTATATGACATGCAACTTACCTTTGATTTCTTCATGATGTTAATTTCTTCTTTCTTGAAGTTCACTATCCGCCAATGTCTTTAAACATAGCAGATTTCGACACAGATAACGGACACAATAAATTTCACTTGTCCAAAGAACAGAAATACTTTTAAATGTTTGAGTAAATAAATGGGACCACACGCCCGAACCACATTAGATATTTTAAGAAAAACTAAGCAAGATTTATGTATGTTCATATTAATAATATAAATTAAAATATATGTATATTTAAAAAATATCACTGCACTGCTCCTATAAACGTAAAAATTCTAATAATATAATGTTAATAAAAAACTAATGGCAATCTTAAAGATAAACTAATACCAGAAAAAAAGGCATTCACAATCAAATGCTCTTTTTTGGGAGATGACATTTTTAGAACTCTTGAGTTTCTTACAGAAATTTCATAGTCATATCATAATTTATGTAGTTAGTAGAACTTTTAGAATGAGAGAATGATTACACATCCATTATTCATTAAATAGTTCAATGGTGGGATTCAGTTAAGATTTTCTTTCTTCTTTTTGTGGGTATTTTAAAATAAAAACAAAAACAAACCGCTCATCTCTTCAGGATCATACTCAGAAGATTTTAGAATATTTAAGCTCCAGAAATGTCTATATTTTATTGTATTTGGTACACAAACTTAACTTCAGAAGATAAAATGATACCAAAAAAGCTATCCTTAAAATTCATATCTCTCTACTATAAATAACTCATTTTCATTTCCTTTAACATCATAATACGAGACTTTAAGCAGTGACTAAATTTTACTAATTTCAGCAGAAAAGAAAAGTTTATCAGCTGAATATTAAATCCATAATTACATCAGAAAATATTTAATTATTTATTAGTGATTCCACACCACTGTAAAGAAAAGAAACTTCAGGTTCAATGTCAATTTAAAGTAAATATTTTATTTAATTATTTTATATTTTATTTCAAGTAAATGGTACTATATAGAATATGTAAACCTCAGAAATTTATATATTTTATTATCTTTGGTACATAGCATAGAAGCTAAAATGAAACCAAAACAAGCTATCTTTAAAATGTATATATAAAATGTATAACGGATCCAGGATTTAACATTGGGAGGGAGAGGGGAGGGCTTCATCTCGAAAGATTTTTTTTATATATAATAGGGTGTATAAAAAAAAAAAATGACAATTTTATCAAATTCAAGATTTCAAATGACTGTAAATCTTTTAATTCTATTTAATACTTACCAATACTTGATAATCCCTTTAGAGCATTCTCTAAACTAGTTTAATCCCATTCGACATCTTCAAAAACCTCAGTTAAGTTATTTGTTTCAAAGAAGAAACATGACAGAGTCCTACAAAATTCTCGTAATTTTAAGGCATTACTGGAAAAAAAATCTCATAACCACTGAAGCAATTCCTGAAATTATTAAATATGAAGGAGAAGGTGTCCTTAACCAGCGCACTGTGTGGCATTGGTTAGAAAAATTTAGCAGTGGAGATACGACTATGGAAAGGAAGAAGGGCTCCGGGTGACCATTAATGGATTTTGATAAGATTCTGCAGCTGTTGAATCAAATCCGTCCATAAGTACCTGCAAACTTGGTAGAGAGTGTGGTGTATCGAAAGATAGTGTTAGTCACCATCTATTCTCCATGGGGAAGGTGAAAAAGATCTGTAGACTGAGCCCTCACGAACTTACTACTCAGTAATAGGCTAAGAGATTAGAAATTTTTGCAAATTTATTGAACAACCCTCGAACTCGAACTCCTGCCTCCTAAACCATATAATATAGACCTCAAATCATTCGGTTTAATATTTATTTAGATCCGTGGACCATTTTCTTCCAGAGAAAATATTTGATAATTTTGAAGTTGAAATTGCGGTCCAAGAGTTCTTTGACAGCCATTACAAAGAATGGTACCAGAATGGGATCGAGCAATTGGCTAGCAAATGGCAAATGATGATAAATAACAATGGTCTATACTTTGAGTATTAATTGTCTATTATTTCAAAGAAATAATAACACAAATATTTGGTTGAAAAATGGTCATTTTTTTTTATACACCCTATTATAACTTTGGAAGAAAAATACAGGAACTAACTACCCACATTTAAAAGTGTTTAAGTGATTGTTGAAGTCATAATAAATGTAATTACAGAAACAGTAATACTTTTAGAAATATTTTTTTATAAGACTTAGTTATATTTTACCATTTTTGGAGGGAAGTAGGCATAAATTATGTTAGGACATATTTAATAATTGATTACTGGCTCTACACCACTGCAAGGAAGACAAGACCTCCGGAATCAATTTCAATTTAAAGTAAATATAAAGTAAGTGTGCTATGTAGAATATTTAAACTCCAGAAATTTCTATATTTTATTGTCTTTGGTACACAGCCTTAACTTCAGAAGCTAACAGGATACCAAAAAAGCTATTCTTAACATCGATACCTTTCTACTATACCTAACTTGGTTTGATTTCTTTTAGCACGGTAATATGATACTTGGTTGAGTTTAGGTAATTTATTCATTTATGTAGTTATATATTAAATTGTTAATTTATTTTATTATAAGCTTCTAACTGATATGAAGACATAATTTGATAGATGTATTCTACAATTAATCAAATTACAAATCCAGATAAGAAATGCCATATTATTTTTAATTATCATGTAAAAACAATATGCATGACCTTAAAATAAATAAAATATACTTCTATACAATTTTTTAAAATTAATCTTAGGGAGAAGAAAACTGACTAGTTGTTCTAGCTAAACTAGATGAGAACTACTAGGCTTCTGCCTAAAATTAATTTTTTAAAACAGTTTAGAATTATATTTAATATATTTAAAAGCCGTGCATAATGTTTTGTAAATGAAAATTTAAAATAATATGCCATCTCTTGTCCAGATTTGTAACTCGTTTAATTATAGAATACATCCATTATCATCTATTATTTTTTCTTCTGCTTGAATGTGACAACTGAAAAAGCGATAGTGATGACAAAAGATAAAGTTAACTGGATGATATGCAAATCCTTAAAAATAATCAATTCTCTTTTTTCTTATTATATACATTTTCTTATAATAAGAGAATGCAATATAATAAAAAAAAAAAGTGTATTTAATAGATTTATCCGGTGAGAAAAAATTTCCAGTTAAAGGTTTGGAACCCTGGCTGTGTAAGAAGGGTGCAGTTACATGGCATGACAGAAATTATTACTTTAAATTTGTTGAGAAAACTTGATTACCACATATATTAATCTTTGACTTCGCTTATTCAATTCTGTAGAAAACTCTTTAAATTTGATATTTATGTTTTAGTAATATCTATTGATTGATACATATGTTGAAGAGAAGGATGTTTGGGGTGTTCAGTCAAATTTAAATGGTAAAAAATAAATAATTTTATTTATTTTTTACCGTTTCAATTTGACTGAACACCCCAACCATCCTTCTCTTCAATTATTCGCTACAGTCAACCATAAACCCACAATGATAAGTATCTTGTATGATTTACCAAATCAACGTGGTTAAACAGCTGTGTAATTTTATTGTAGTTCTCTCTCTCTTCTAATGGGAACCAATCATATTTTTTACAATAAACAGAAAGAAAATTTAAATCAGTTTATCATATACAAATCTATAGCAAACTAGATAGGTTTGTTAAGTTCTGGATACTTGGCCAGAATGAATAAGCAAGAGATTCCAAGAAGGGCACTTGAGGAAAACATGCATCAAGCGAGAGGTTCAACGAACCAAAGTGGAAGTAGACCAGTGGTGAGACACCATATCTGTCATATTACTATCGTTAAAGCTTACTTGGGATTAAGAACTGAAAAGAAGTAGCCTAGACTCACTTGGAGGCAGATTATTGAGGAGGCTAAGATCTAGCCTGCATTGTAGATTAGTTATTATATCGCATAAAAAAATGTTATATCCACGAAAAATAGTATAAAACTAAAATATTTCAAAAGTAAAACAGAAATATCAATCATTTACATATTTCTCATTAAACATTCACACTTGCCACATTTTGAGTAATTAATTTTCAACATAAATCTTATCTTGAGTCTAATATTGTTTTTGCATACCAGAAATAAGTATATAGTAATTCTATAATTAAAAAAGACAGTATAAGTAGAACTACGTGATAAATTACTTTGTACTTTTCAAAGTAACTGTTGTAATAGATGTAAATTTTAATGGTGATTCATTAATAAATGAAATTTCTGAATAATATCAGAAATTCATAGTTCTTTTTTTTTTTCAAAAGATGAAATTATATTTTGTGGAATTTTATGACTTTCAATAATAAACTTTTTTAACAAACACGAAATAGAATATAACAGAAAGCAAATCAAGGAAACTACATATTTTCAAAACAATTTAACTTTTTTTTTTGTTACTTTGATTGATTTTTGTAATGAGAAAGGAGCAGAATTGTAAATCCAGAGATTTTAGAATTTGTATATAACTTACCCTTTAAGAATAAGAATCATGTGCATTTTAAAATTACAATTCTGTACTTTGCTTTACAAATTGAAATTAAAAAAGTCAAAGATTGTAGCATGTGATTACAAAAGCAACATTTCCTTACCAATAAGATTCTAATCTTAAAGATACTTAGTACTTAAACATAAAGTTCATAAATATTAAAACTAAAATTTTAAATAGGAGCAGTGCAGTGGGCCAAGCTATAACATGGTGGCTTCTAACTGAAATTGCCTCCAAATCTTATAACTAATGCTGCCACAATTAATAATTTTTAATTTAATTGATTATTCTAACTAATGCATTAAAACAGAATTATTAATTAAGAATAAGTAATATATTTCTTACTTTAACATAATGAAAGTATGCTATTTCTGAAAATTTGAAGAGAAAAAAATTGTAAGTACCAACCTTTTGATAGACTACTAAATTATGAATAGGTAATTCATTTTAAACACACTAATTAAAAACAATGTATAGTTAATTCATGATTAATTAGTTATGGTTAAGAAAAATAATTATAATTAACACATCTTGTTTCTTACATTTTATATATTTATTTTTAGTTGTGCAGTCATTGCATTTCTTGACTACTTGGAGAGGGGGGTAAAGTGATATTGAAAAGCCAGCTGAATATTATATGTAAACTTTAATTCAAGTAATCTATTGGTAGAATTAATTAACAAAATTAACTAATGGAACAATTCATCCAAATACTGAAGTTGATTTTTTTATTTTTAAGTCTAGTTGTAAAATTTCCATTTCCAATCTAAATTATCTCTCTTTTTAAAATATACTTTATCATTAAGTATTATTACTAAAATACTGCTAAGACCCTCTACTGAGCTCTGAAGTCTAAACTTATTTTAACCATAAGATTTTGGAAGTGGCTGAAAAGGATCAAAAATCCTTTCATAAAAACATTTAACAAAACAAAAACCAGAATTTTAACTTTATGGTTTCAGTTAGTAACTCTTTGAATTTATTAAAACTTCATTGAGGAGAGACCAAAAGATTTTGGATTACCACTTGGAGCCACCATCCTTCTTAATATGGTCCTGCTTTGAGAAATCTAAATCGTTTAGGAACTTGGCCTTTTTTTTTTTTTCTCGCCGTTTTTCATTTAAATGAAAAACTGAATTTCTTTCCAGAACTGTTAAATTATCATGTTAACAATTATTAAACAAATTTAAAGTGTTAAATGTTTTTTTAAATTACTAACTGTAAGTATTAAACATTTTATTTTCACAAGTTTTAACTCCTAATCATAAATTATAAAGAGAAGGAATGAGTGCTCTATATTGTGAAGTGTGTACAATTAAAAGGAGTAAGCAAGTAGTGGTAGATAAAAATTATCCCCTCCCCCTCACTTCTCAGAGAAAAAGAAATGATCAAATCAAAAGAATAAACAATTTTTCAAAATTTACTTATGGAAAATAATAAAAACTGTATAATGATCATTATAAACTAAATAAATTTTGATTTTATTAAAACATTAGTTTTTTAGATGATAATTAGTTTTTTAAGTATTATGAATTATAAGTAATTATATTTTCTTTAATAATTGTAACAGTTAAAAAAAATGTTAAGTGAATTGATTTTCCCCAACAAAAAATAAATAAACAATAAATTAAAAAATTATATTTTAGTTGAAACTGTAATTGGCAAGCTTTGGCTACACTGGTCATAAACCTTTTCCATTGAGCTCTGTTTATCTGACCACGTGTAGGTGATCATTTTCACGTTCTTTATGTATTATTAGTTCATATTTATAGGTATTAGTGTTTATTTATTCGTAATATCATTTTGTCTTTATTTTTACAGAAACTCAACTTTTTAAATATGACTATTGAAGACGAATCGTAAGTAAAATTTATATTGTTTTTCAAAATGGATTATAAAGACCTTGTATTCCTTGTAATAAGTTTTCACATTGTTTTGACCATTATTTTTTATCCAGGGGCCCATCTGGCGACTCAGTGGACATAAATACCGCTCTTAAAGAAGTACTAAAAGGAGTTGTGAGAAATGGAGTCATAGTACATGGTCTGAGGGAGTCAGCTAAAGCTCTTGACAAGTAAGGCATAATTTATTGAAGTAATTAATTTTTGAAGTTCCTTTTGCTTATAATTATCCACTTGTGCGCTATCTGTTTTCATGAATTAATATGTTAATTGTTGTAGGTTTAAGTGTGCATGTGGCTTAATAGTTCAATTATGCAAAAAATTATCCTATTAGTTACATTTAGAGCATGTATCTCAAGCTCATATTAAGTATTGTTCCGAAGATGAAGGTTTTGTATTAATCTTGGTTTTCGCGTTATAAGAAGTCATTCTAATTAACTTAGCGTTTGGTTCAATTAAGGGAGTATAGTATGTGCAGTTAAATCTGTTATGTTGACATGGATGAGACGAAGTAATTATTTACTATTAACTAAAGAATTGTTTATTCTCTAATTACAAATGCTTGACAATGTTGTTATTTTATTCACTAGATTATTTTGAGATAAACCATTTTCAATGTTTTAAATTAAGTATTTAACTAGGTAAATTTAAATCTGTTTGGATTTCATTAATTAGAAAATTTTGCACTACCTCGGTAGTTCAGTCCAATATGATGGATGAGATTAAGATCATATAATCATACTATATGTGAAAGGTTAGATTAGGTTTCCTACAAAAATATCTGACAGATACATTTTTCTGAAGATATATATACAGCTTAATTATTTATGTAACCAAATATAAAAATTTAGGTGTATACATAACAATATATATCAAGTATCTTGTTTAAAGCCTCCTGTAGCAAGATCCATCCAAACACTGCATTGAAAAATCTATGGTAGTATTTACAAAATAATGTTTAATTAAGTATCTGTGAAATGAAGATGTAAAAACAGATACAATCTTAGGATTTTAGTAACAATTACGGTATTATTATGCGAGTGTTGATCCACTGGTGAATGGGTCTAGATCTCACGAGCACACTGTAAGTGGAATTTCGAGAATGGCTGAGTATTGGCAACTTGTTCACAGTATAACCTATCTTGATTTAGATTAAAATTGTCCCTTTTCATTACATGACAATTATTTAGTAGTAGGTAATTGAAAATGTCAAAGATGAAAGTGTGCACAAATTTAAAGCTTTATTTTTTGTTGAGCCAGCGTTCCTAACGAATGTCCAAAACCTATGCTGAGACTTTGGCACTCTATAAAATAAAGCTGTTTATTATTGAGTTCTTAAATCTTTGAGCACACCACCAACTAACTTTACTATTTGATCTTTGGTCAACAATATCTCCTTTAATTAAATTGTTTAGTTTTATTTTAGACTTGTAATATATCTTATATAAGTTACTAATCTAAAATTGTATAGTGGATCACAATAATGTCAGGAAAAATCAAATTGTATTTATTTCAATATTCAGCTCGTAGTATCGCTCAAATGATAAGGATGCATTGGATCACACAGTTATATATGTTTAATAACAATGTATAGGAATTGGTCATCAGCATATTCTTTTGGACAAACTCAGCCTCTTTCAAATTTCATCTATGATCTTATATCCATCCATCATGTTAAGTGTTTCATTTGTGAAGTAGTAATATTTTTTTTACATAAAATCAGTATGCACTTTAATAGATTATTTAATTTGTTCTATATTA
Organism: Nezara viridula; assembly: GCA_928085145.1. Taxonomy (NCBI): domain Eukaryota; kingdom Metazoa; phylum Arthropoda; class Insecta; order Hemiptera; family Pentatomidae; genus Nezara; species Nezara viridula. The sequence continues at coordinate 144,738,612 of OV725080.1, read as the reverse complement.
TTTGCTTTGATTCAAATAATTTTTTTTTGTTTTTGTTATTTACAAGCATATATTTATTTCTTACGTGAAGAACTTTCAGTGATGAGGAGACAATTCTTGTGGTGTATACTGTTAAATTTCAAAATAACTTTAATCAAATAAAAATTTACTGATTTCAAAACTTTAATTATTCTATATCTGGTTCCGTGCTATTTAGAAACAAAATTCTTCATTTTTTTTAAGACATTATTTCTAAAATGCCTCAATGAATTTTTATATTCATGCTGACATAAAATCCAGTTGTTTAGTTCTTTTGTAGGCAGAACATATTTTATCAACCAGCTGCTCTGCTGGTTATGGACCTTCCATTGCTCTTTTTCTCTCTCTAACAAATATCTTACGTTTAATTTTTTTTTTTTTTTTCAGGCGACAGGCATTACTGTGTGTTCTGGCCGAAAACTGTGATGAGCCCATGTACAAGAAGCTTGTGCAAGCTCTCTGCTCAGAACATCAAATACCATTAGTTAAGGTCGACTCCAACAAAAAATTAGGAGAATGGTCCGGTTTATGTAAAATCGACAAGACAGGAAACCCAAGGAAAGTTGTTGGGTGCTCTTGTGTAGTTATTAAGGTATGTATATCCATTTTTTGGCTGGTGTTTGTTGTTTGAATTTCAGCTATTCGAGTGGTTTTAAACTTACTAAGTTTTTAAATCTTTGAAATATATTTAAATAATTAATGAAAAAACTAGTTTTCATCCATTTTCACAACAAATTATTTTTTTTAATATTATAACATTCTAACGTTCACATAATTTTTGAAAGGAACTTGTGCATCACTAGAAACATCCATTTTGTAAATACATGCATTGCTTTTCAACCATTTTTATCTGACAGATCTTTTGCTCTATTTAATTTGTCAAGGCAGCTTTACACATATCTTCTAATGCTTCACATATCAACAAATGGGGTAGTGTTAACTATCTTGTGTTACAGAGGATTATTTTGGTTTAAGCTATTTTTATTTTAAAAACGAAATCAGCAGATATACTAATAACTTTTAAAATCTCGAACATTAACCATTTCTGCATGCTCTTCAATTTCCTAAAATTCAATAGACAGACAATACATATAGACAGTAGACAAATTGCCCACAAACACAAGAACATAAATCCTAATAAAAACAAGCACCCTGTTATTATACTGGTTTAATGTTTGGTGAAAACTGCTTCAGAAGAATAGTTAAGCTTGAACAAGTTTTACTTTTCTTTGTGAATAACAAAGATCATCTTGGTATTATTTATTTCATCATTTTGTGGATTGTGACCAAATCATAGCTTTTTATAAAATTTATACTTTTTATCATCCTGTTCATTCATGACCAAAATTCTAAAATCCTGAAATTTGTTCTTTTTTATAAACGGTTTATTTCTGAAAAATATAATTATAAAAATTTTCAAATCTGAGTTTTCAATGGAAATACACTTGAGGTCCCTTGAGTTCAAATAACAAAGTCCCCCAAAATGGTGTGTGTGTGTGTGTGTGTGTGTGTGTGTGTGTTTGTGAACATTCTAGCTTTAGACCTTAAGCTCGGTTAGAAATGCACTTCAAAAATTTTACAATAGCCCGACATAACCAGAAAATAATTTCTAATCTATATGATTTAAATTTTCTATTTTTGTTAGTATTTATATTTATTTCTTTGTTTTAGGACTGGGGCGATGATACACCTCATCTAGATGTACTCAAAGATTATATGACAGAATCCATGTGATTGTGTTTTATATAATTTTTTAATATAATGTGGTTTTAAGGTGTTTTTGTTTTAATTTCTTCCTTTGATTCTCTCTAAATAGCAATCTTAAGTGAAATGAAATTTAATTTAAGACTAAATACTTGTGGAAAAAAAATCCTGTAAACTTTAATCAGAAAATTGTCTTGAAAAAAAAAAAACAGAAATGTAATTAGCAATTATATTTGCTCGACTGACTTCATAATTTCAGTTGATGTTCTAAAGTTTTATTTACTTCTTCAAACTATTTTGAGTTATGGAAATTAGAAGTTTCAATCTAATGTAATTGATTGAAAACAAGATTACTTCTAGTTTTTGTTATTGCCTAGGATGGCAATTACTTGTTATCTTGTTTTAATATACAAAAATTACCTTGAGATTGGTTTCTCAGAAGAGCTTTCATTTATATATGTCCATTAAAGATAATTCACAAGATCTCTCACATTAGATAGTTATAATTCTTCCTAGTGCATTCGACATTTAACTACATCAGCAAAACATTTAAATACATATATTATCAAAAGAGTTAATTCATCACGTACAATTGGTGAAGCTTCATACTTTACCATAATTGTTGAAGTAACCATTTATTTAATAAGTGGTTAGCTTGTCACCAGAAAATATCTCTCCAGTTCAACAATTAGGCAATCTTACACAGCTATCCCTGAACTTATTATTGAACAAGGTGAAAACCTTTTTTTGAAGCAAGAGTGTCTTGATTTGTAGTTCTGCTTCTTACCAAGAGTTTAGAAGTCTGTTCCTAAGAATGAAGTAGCCATAATCATAATCTTTTTTTATTTATTAATACCAAAAAAAATTTCTTCGGAAAAGGGACCGAAGTACCATATTGTTAATGTTAGTGCGGAAGGTCGTATGCAACAATTTATTACATATTTATTCTCTTTGCCTAAGGCTAACTGGCCACCGAAAACTCAGCCATCAACTTTCCTTGCATCTGTATCCTTATGTTTCCTATTACATTTTAAAAAATTAGCTAAGGTGATCGTGTCTGAATCGAAAAGAAAAATCGAATATTTACCTTACACATTCGATTAACAATTCTTCCACATCCTTTGCATATTTTATACTGAACCAAAAAAAAATAATTTGAGAGGTGCAGTGAAAACAAGTGGATGACATTTTTGAAAATGTAGCAAAGTTAATCATGTCGAAGTTGAAAAGCAAAACAAATATTTGTGTATAAAATCGAATATTTTTCCATACACATTTGATTATAAATTCTTCCAAGTCCATTGCATATTTTAAACTGAACCAAAATAAAATAATTCGAGAGGTTGTTCAGTGAAAACAATCAGAAAAAAAGGATGACACTAAAGAACAAAGCCCCACAGTTGTGTGACAGTGGTGGGGAAAGCTGAGCATACAGTCAGCTCTGCTGCGCTTTCGGTGGCCTGTCGTCCTAAAAGTGACATTATGTAGCCTGCTGCAGAGGGAAATTATCCTCACATATATTATTACCGTAAGGCTCTAAATCGGTTTTGTACCAAATATAAACTACTGTCATGCTCAAATACCATGAATGGGGTACCGTTGGATTCAGAATTTCACGGGGGGTTAGTGAATCGTATTCTCCACTTTTGTTTTTCTTTCTAAAATAAATTAAGTCGAGACAAACATTTTGCTAGGCTTCAATACTGTAACGGTGGTAGGTCTGTAGATTGATACGGGATAAATTGGATCTTGAAGATTTCAATGCGTACAGCAAGACCCAGATAGTTCCTCTGGAACTATAGAATCCTGCATTTTTAAACCCAAAAATGTACTATTTTCGAGATAACGCAAGGCATATGGTTCGCATCCACACAACCTTACATTAATTGTAGTACTATCATTGAATACATTTCTCATTTCGTCGACTTTGATCGAGAGAGGAGGAGTTAATATTATTTATCGATGGTATTTTTGATCGGCAAGCCATATCATCGTTAATTTTTCACCAAATCTCAAGGTTGAGCCACCAATTTCGAAGGCTTCCTTCTTCAGGCGGGCAAAATAGTCCAATCATCCCAAAAATTCAGGCAAACAAGTTTTGAAAGAAAACAAATTTTATTTGCAAATAACTAAAACATTACACTTTTCCCTTGGTTATGCCCCTGATTATATAAAAGATTACTAAATTCCCTACAAAATAAAAAAAATCATTGAAATCGGACAATATTTAGCAAAGATACAGCTTACTGAAATTTGTATACATGTTGGTTCCAAACAGAAATGAAGATTTAAATTAATTTTTGTTTTCTTTGTCGATTATATTTATCTATAAAGGAACATTTGATTTCTTTATCTTTTGATATGTTGCATTATTTTATTTTATTATTAATTTGGCTTTTGATAACAATATGTTGTGCAAATTTTTTGCACGGGCCTACTAGTACTAATAAATTGTAAAGAAATAATCTGTTTTATTCTGAACTTTCATTCTAAAATAACAGATCTTAATATCAACAACTGATTATTGATCAAGAAATGAAAGAATAGGATAAATTATCTTCAAAATATTTTCTAAAAAATGAACCAACAATTCATTGTCAACAATGTGGAACAATTTAACCAATTAGAGGAAGTGACCACAAATTAGGTATCTTCATTCATAATCATGTTCACAAACAAATTACGTAATCGTGGTTATACACAATTTTACATCAAGTATAGTACAGTGTGTTCATTGATTTCTCATGATAAACAATTTTTCTTTTTCATTATTTTTTTTTCTAACCATATTTTGGAATCTATTAAGAATAATTAATAAATTAAAATTGTTTTTGTGCAAATAATGGAAATTTATTTTCTTGCTTCTTCGCTATCAAACATAAAGGAAGCTTTATATTAATATTGGTGGTTTAAAATTTGGTTCTGTCAATAATTTTCACTCGCCACATTTTAGACAATGGAGATGGTTGCATGTCTCTCTGTAATTGATAAGTACATCACCTATCTTTTTGTTTATTCAATTTTTTTCAAATTTATAGGCTGAAGAAATTATATTTTCAAAATCTCATTGGATTTGGCTCCAAATCATAGGAAATTTAGAGATTAGTGAAGAAATAATCTGGTACCATCTCTGTATAATTCCATTCCTTATTTTGCTTATAGATCCACAAAAGTCTTACAGTATAATCTCAGTAATTTGAACTTAGTCTGAACAGACCAAAAATAAATGACTAAACTATGTGGTTATCCAGTTAATAAAGCTGCATATAAGTTTTAGAGATTCAATATTTTATTATATGCTGTTTTTTCCAACATTCCCACAGCTATTAGGTTGAATTACAGATAAAGCAATAACTGTATATTAATAAAATAACCTTAAACCTGACTAATGGAAATTTGAGAATGAATATAAGCATAACTTGTTTACTTAATGCTTTGTTATTATTCTTCTTGTCAAGCCGACATTAAAATCAATAAATAAAAAAAATATGAATTTATTAAAAAATGCTTTTATGTATATAAATATATATGTTATTTATATATAGCATATATATATATATATATATATATATATAGATATATATATATATATATATATATATATATTATATATATATATATATATATATATATATATATATATATATATATATATATATATATATAAAAGGATTGTTTAATAAATTCATAATATTTTTTTTTTATTTATTGATTTTAATGTCAGCAATCATAATCAATAAATAAAAAAAATATTGAAAAATGCTTTTTTTATTTATTGATTTTAATGTCTGCTATATTTGAGTATGTATAAGATATAAATATATATTTATATATATATACAGAGAGAGAGAGAGAGAGAGAGTAGAGGGTTTATATAATGTGAGAAACATGCTAGAGACAAGGATGTCTTTCTTATTTATTTTTTTTATTGAACACCTGACCCACCATTTCTGGGATACAAGGGGGTTGTTCTAGAGGTACAACCAAAGTGGGAGGGTTGAGTTTCATTATGTGGGTCCGCCACCTAATAAAAGTCAACCACTCCCAGGCTAACTAATTATTGGAAAAATTTCAAACCACACAGCCTTATGTCTCTAAAATGCAGGCACAAAAAAATCCGTCTACGTTTTGCCAGCCCAGGCATCATAAGGACAGGAAAGAACAGCTAATCAAACATCACTCCATGAAATCCAAATGAATACTTCACAGTATTCTTTCATTCCAAGTATTATTTGGATTTCATGGAGTGCTGTTCTATTAGCTGTTTTTCTGGGCTGACGAAATATTGAAGTCTTTCCCTGCATTTTAGAGACAAGGCTGTGTGGTTTTGAAATTTATCCAATAATAACCTTTAACATTCATATTCTGCCTCTAGAGTTCATGGCCTCTAAACTGACCATACCACGATACTTCTTTAACTTTACACTGTCTAAATAAAAATATTCTCCAGGTCCTTCAGAAGTACCAGTTACCAGTGAGCCCATCATTATAGTGGATGGGCCAAGCACTTTTACGACGTGTCCAATAAACTGAATGCCCTGTATCAGCAATCACTGGAACTCCAAACCTTTGGGCATATTCAGCCACCTTATACACAGCAATAGCCTGTGGCCTTCCTACTGCCATTACTTCTTGAGTGATACATATAGAACCACTACCCATGCCAACCCTCAACCCATCAATACCAGCATCAATTAAATTCTTGGCTTGAGCAACAGTTATGACATTTCCGCCAATCACTTGTAAATCAGGATATTTCGCCTTTATATGGTGTATCATTTCAATTTGAAAACTTGAATTTCCTTAAGATGAGTCTAGAACTACAACATCCACACTAGCTGCATCTAAAACTTCCAAGCCTTTCTGATCTTCTACACCTGTTTTTCAGGTCAGTGTGAACAATCAATACTATAAGACCGCCATAACCATTAACGATAGATAATTTTCCTTTTTTAGATTCCTCTAAAATTTGATTAGCTTTCTTCAAAGTAACTCCTGATTCTGCAATCACAATATGTTCTAGCTTTGTCATAATCTTCTCTACAGTTATTTCTTTACTGTTCCTACCTTCTACAAAGTCTCTGGATATTAGAACAGCACACAGCTTACCTCGAAGTTTACCATTTTCTGAGATTGAAAACCACAAAATCCGTGTTACTTCTTTGCTTCAAACACATCTGCAACAGTATGCTTCGTTTATGAGCTATTGTTATTTGAGGAGATAAAAGAGAAGAAGCAGTGGTTCCCTCTAAAGTTCAATGAAGTACTTCCGATCAGTTCATAGTGTTTTTAGTCCTTCTAGTTATTACCTCCTGTAAGTTTACCAATTGAAGCAGGAGACTCAGGAGGCTGTTCCACAAACTGAAAAGTTGTTCATAAATCAGAGGTAAATAAAAACAATATATTTATTTCAAAATAAATGAGGTATTTACAATTCTAAAAAATCAAGAGGAAATTTCTAGAGAACTGTAAAAATTATAAAACAAAGAGGGTAAAATATATGCTTGAACTTCAGTTTAATACATCCTCACTCTTTTGAATTCTCTATTTTTAACCTTTGAAAGGTCCTACGGTACTTATAATCTTGCTAGTGTGTGTTTATTTTATCTTATAACCGAAATATCACAAATCACTTATGAAGTGAGATTTGTATCTTATCACTCTAGTGTGAAACACACCTTATAGTTAAAATAAAGAGCTTCATTATTTTCTTTTCACAAACAAATTATGACCTTTTATTCAATAGTTTTCAAGTTTGGAAATCTTTAGGTCACTAATATCTCTATGTACGAGTGGAGCTCTATGGCATAGAGTGCGCTGTAGTGGAGGAAGGTTGTCCAATCTGTAGAATGTTTGAATAGTCTTCTGGCGGATACCGTCTGGAAAGGTAGGGAGAGTTTTAATTGGGGCCACGTGTCATTGATATATTTTTCTATTTCTTTAATTTAGTATTTGGTTGCTAACATCGAAAATGGGTGAAACAGAACTTCCTGCCGATGGTCTTACTGGAAAGGAGATGTTTGGAAATGGTGATGGATTAACATACAACGACTTCATTATTCTGCCGGGATACATTGATTTCACAGCTGATGAGGTAGACTTAACTTCTTCTTTGACTAAGAAAATTTCCCTTAAAGCACCATTGGTGTCATCTCCGATGGACACGGTTACTGAGGCTGATATGGCCATAGCAATGGCTCTTTGTGGAGGAATTGGTATTATTCACCACAATTGTACTCCAGAATACCAGGCCAATGAAGTACTTAAAGTGAAGAAATATAAACATGGATTCATAAGAGATCCTGTTGTGCTTTCTCCTCAACATACTGTCGCGGATGTTTTTGAAGCTAAGAGGAAACATGGGTTTTGTGGTTTCCCAATTACAGAAAATGGTAAACTTGGTGGTAAGCTTTGTGGTATTGTAACATCCAGAGATATTGACTTCCTGGAAGGTTCAAATAGTAATGATGTCACTGTAGAAAAAGTAATGACAAAGTTGGAACATATTGTGAGTGCAGAATCAGGAGTTACTTTAAAGAAAGCTAACCAAATTCTAGAAGAATCCAAAAAAGGCAAATTACCTATCTTGAATGGAAATGGTGAGCTTGTAGCATTAATTGCTCGCACTGACCTGAAAAAGTCAAGAGACTATCCTCATGCTTCAAAAGATGAAAATAAGCAACTTTTGGTCGGTGCTGCTATTGGTACACGGGTTGAAGATCAGAAGCGCTTAGAAGTTTTAATTGCTGCTGGTGTGGATGTTGTAGTTTTGGACTCATCTCAAGGTAATTCAATTTTTCAAATTGAAATGATCCACCATATAAAGGCGAAATATCCTGACTTACAAGTGATTGGCGGAAATGTCGTAACTGTTGCTCAAGCCAAGAATTTAATTGATGCTGGTGTTGATGGGTTGAGGGTTGGCATGGGTAGTGGTTCTATATGTATCACTCAAGAAGTAATGGCAGTTGGAAGACCCCAGGCTACTGCCGTTTATAAGGTGGCCGAGTATGCCAAAACATTTGGAGTTCCAGTGATTGCTGATGGAGGAATTCAGTTTATTGGACATGTCGTAAAAGCATTAGCACTTGGTGCATCTACTGTAATGATGGGTTCATTGTTGGCTGGTACTTCAGAGGCTCCTGGAGAGTATTTTTATTCGGATGGCGTTAGGTTGAAGAAGTATCGTGGTATGGGCAGTTTGGAAGCCATGAATAGAAAAGATGCCTCAGGAAGTGCCATGAACAGATACTTTCACAGTGAAGTGGATAAAGTAAAAGTTGCCCAAGGTGTTAGTGGATCAATAGTTGATAAAGGTTCTGTTTTGCAATTTTTGCCCTATATTAAAACGGGAATCAGGCATAGTTGTCAAGATATTGGAGCCCGAAGTGTTTCTGTTCTTAAAGACTTGATGTATGCTGAAAATCTAAAATTTGAAAGAAGAACACATTCTGCTCAAAGCGAAGGAAATGTTCACAGTTTATTTTCGTATGATAAATGTTTGTTTTAACTTCTAACTTAAACTTACATTTTTATTACAAAATTGGACAGTATTATGTTGATTTTAATTGTTATCAATGTTGTAAACTCGACTAAGTCTTTCGTGAATGTTATTCACACCAGATGTTTTACATCTCCTAAATGTTAAGAATATGAAGTTAATATAATTTATATTGTTTTTGTTTAATGTGATATCTTTCTATAATATTAATGAACTGATGAACCATTTATTAATTTTATTTTAGATCATGAATTATATTTATAATTTTATATTTCTCCAAATTAATTTTCGCAAATGAGTCTGTTTTGAAATGTGAATTTTTTATTCCTTTATCCTATAATGTGAAAAAAATTTTAATATATATATATGTGATTGATAGTACTTTTTGTGTATATTCATTCTCCTTTAAAATATTCTCTTATCTGTATCTTTCTTTTTTAAAGCTATCCCAGTTGTGATCCTCAACTTCTTTTTCTTTTTGTCTTGTTGAAAGACCTTCCAGTTGTTATGTAACTTCTTTGTATTATATAATACTCTTGGGTGTTATATAATTATGAATTAAATGGTGGATCGTGTTTCATATTGATTTTTAAAACCTTTCATGTTGTCACATTAACAGTAAATGCCGTATTGTATTTCTTGGTTGTATCATTATTAAAATAGTGTTTACTATTTTTTATTATAGTCGTGACTATTTTGAAATAATACCGTTGTCACTTATAGTTGTCAAAATGTTTTGTATTTAAAATTAAATAGTCTGCTTTGTTACAGTATTTAACTATTGAAAGTTAGTCTATCAGCAATTTATCGTCCTGTTAAATTATTTTTTTGACTCTTCTTCATACTTAAAAAAAAAATATGAAGGAAGTGGTTTATGCTTTCCACAAAAATTCATCAGGATCTCGAAATGAAAAATTTAAAAATTAATTCATATCGTAATTTTTTTAAATTATAAAGATGATTTAAAACAATAATTTAACCACCAAAAATACATAAAAACTTCCAGTTTTTATTTCAATATTTGAAAACTCAGAAATCCTAGTATGAAGAATTTATCTGTGCATCTTCAAGTCAGCTTAAAAAATTTTATTGAACAGTAAGTTTTTAATTCAAGCTATTCAATAAATAAGAAACTAATCTTAAGAAGATAAAAACAATTAAATAGGTACATTAATTTAATATGATCTTATTTTGATATTACTATAATGTTAAAGTCAACACAGATCCTGTTTCAAATAATCTTTATTTGTTTATCTTGTTTAATAAACATGCTGTTATTTGTCAGCAACATTTTTATTCTAAAAATATATTAATTGAATACTTACTCAAATTAAAGACATAATTTATTCAAATGATTATCCCAAATCATCTCTTTTATTAAATCATGCAAAATTGAAATTTCACGGGGTTCAATGCTGTTTTATTCATTCAATATGTATGTAAAAAGAATTAGCTGTTTTTTTCTTTTATTTATTATTTGTGTTGGTATGAATAGATTAAGAATAAAAAGGGACATTATTACTGAAAACTGGAATGAATAAAAATAAATTCAATTAATATATTTTGTTTTATCTTTCATATTCCTAATGTTACTGTAAAAGTTTGTATATACCAATTTTACATGTTTATTGTCTTTGCGCTGAAGGTGACATTTTTTAGTCTGCAACTGCTATAAGTAGTCGACTAAATAGGAAAATAGCAGAGGGAAATAAAATAATAAATTATAAAGAAATAATAAATTTTTATGTCTGTAAAAAAACTCTATTTTTACATACAACTTTTTTCACTAACAGTAGTGATATTCAAATTCTCTGGAAGAAAGCACCTTTTTCATTCATACTAATATCAAAAAGAAAACATCTATTTTCTTCTCTCATTCTTCAATTACTAATACAGTGCATTACATTATGTATTAAAATGATATAGCCTTTATTTATGCGGAAATTAATACATAATAGAATCATATAAGCATATATTATTTAAATGAGAATAAATAAATTGACTATTTTTTCCCTTCTTCTTTTCATGCATAGGCCTTCCCTTTCAGGAGTAATAGTCAGCACTTCTCAATGTGACTAGTTCTATCAGGGGTTCCCTAGAAGGGGATTTGATAGTGCACCTTGCACCATTAAAATTTTTGAGGTCATATTTTGGCGGATTTTTGAATTATTTAGGGCAACACATTAAAGTGGGGTCGTGAATTTTCAGAACGAAAACTTTCATATTAAGGAACAAGAGGAAAACATGGAACAGACAGCAGCAAGTGTAATATCATCTACGAATTTGAGGAAACGAAAACATTTTTCTGTGTTTATAACTAATGAATAATCTACAATATTGAGATTTCTACAAAATTTTTACCCAGAGATAAAAATTAAAATATTTGATACTTTTATTTACAACTAAGCAACATATGACTCAAATTTCCTCCTTTTAAGTTATTTTATGGTCTAGCTAAATGGAGCCTCTACAATATTAATTAAAAACTATTATTATATGTTTATAGCATACCTTTCTTATTAAGAAAAGGATTTTTTAAATTATTTATCGAAAAAAAAATTGTTAATATTGTGTGGATAGGACCATGCATTATTAATTACACTTAAATGGAAAGTTAGTATAATGGTGTAGAGATAGTTGACCATGATTATGATATCAGAAGGAGTTGGTCAAGGGTACGATCAAATAAATACTATAAACTAGAATAGTATTTTATTAGTTACGCCGAGATATCGATTAATATTTGTTACAAAAAATTAAAAATTAATTAATTATTAAATCAAATTAAAAAGGTTAGTTACGACACAATTTGGTATAACTTAAAAAGTAATACTGTTTTCTACTGAAATTCTATTTTGTTTTCAGAAAAGTTGTTAATAATACCATGATTTTATTGTTTAAAAAGCCAATTTTTTCTGCACAATTCAAAAGTAAATACACATATATCTGAGGTTGGAAGTAGTTATTTCCAACAGAACAATATATACAAGTGGTTCTTGTATTGAGCTCTTGTAACCAATCGGTGATTAATATGCTCCAGTTATTTTAGCAGGATCTATTAAGTTTGAGCAATATAAATATTCCATGTGTATAGTATTTTATACTGGTCCGTACATAACACATTACCTAGAACAAAATAATAATATTTGGTCATATCTACATGGAAAAGCTCCTGAACAATTTTATTTAATATACAAGTTCTTTAATTGCCTCGTTATCAAAGGTAAAACAAAATATATTCCTACTCCATTTAAAATCATACCGTCGATTTTAAAAACTAGACTTAATAACAAATATTTCAATGCCTTAAAATCAGTCCGGTTGATCTTGAAAAAAATCCTTATTTCATGAAGGTTTTGCATGAGCAATTTTCAAATTGATCATTATTAACCATGAAATGAGCATTGATCATGTCATGATCCATATTTCATTACAAAATTAATTTTCTCTTTTGTCTCTGAACATATTAACATTGAGAAACAATGTTATATTAAAATTTAAATAAAGGATAAAGAAAAGACCACGAAAAGGTTTGGTATCCACAATAAAACTGTAAACATAATTTACCTGCAAGTGTTATAAAACCCTAAAACAAATGATTACATAACCTTAAGAGACCAGCCAATTATTAGAGATGAAAACAAAGAAAAATAATACAAGTCAACTATAGCTAAGATCAGTTTCATGTCCGTTCATGGCTAAATGTCTATTCAGTAAAAAACTTAAAAATATAAAGCATTGAGCTAAAATATGTTTGCAATGAATTATCAACACTATGTAATTATTTATTATGTGATGTAATAACTAAAATATTCCTTACAGTAAAAAAAAAAATTCAAAGCTCAATAAGTATTGTGAAGCAAATTTTAATATGAAGAGCATTTGGTCAAATGCTGAAGTCTATTCACATTTAAAAAAATATATTATGAGGCTTCATAAGTAAGAAAAGTCCAATTTTTATCAAAAAAATTTATTTGTAAGACCTTTGTGATAAGGAAATATTTAAGTTTGAAGTAACTTAAGTGATTATTGGATGAAGAATCTCAAGTTATCTAAAAAATTGTATTTTAAGAAAATTGATGTATTAATTTTTAATAGAATGCTTCTCGGTTACTGATTTCATTAAAACGAAACAGGATTGGTAAAATTTGTTTGAAATCAAAACTTTCTTTAAGAAAGGAAACGAGAATAAGTAATAAACATTTTTTTTTAGCTAAAACCAATTGCAACAGTACAAAAGGCTGGAATAAAATTTTGGGAAACAAACAGGAACTAAAATCTCTCTTTCACCCAAAAATGTTACGTGAAATGAATTTCATATGTCTTCAATGTGGTTTTATTTCCATAAATTTAAGTATTTAAATTTATTAAAATATTAGGTTATTATTTAAAAAATTTCAAACAACACAGACTTTGTCTCTAAAATGGAGCCAAAGATAAATCCGTCAATGTTTCACCAATCCAGGCATCATCAGGACAGGAAAGAACAGTTAATCGAACATTACTCCATGATATCCAAATATATAGTGAGTATTCTTTTGTTGTTGTTTAGGAGCTTTTCCATGTAGATATGACCAAATATTATTATTTTGTTCTAGGTAATGTGTTATGTACGGACCAGTATAAAATACTATACACATGGAATATTTATATTGCTCAAACTTAATAGATCCTGCTAAAATAACTGGAGCATATTAATCACCGATTGGTTACAAGAGCTCAATACAAGAACCACTTGTATATATTGTTCTGTTGGAAATAACTACTTCCAACCTCAGATATATGTGTATTTACTTTTGAATTGTGCAGAAAAAATTGGCTTTTTAAACAATAAAATCATGGTATTATTATCAACTTTTCTGAAAAAAAAATAGAATTTCAGTAGAAAACAGTATTACTTTTTAAGTTATACCAAATTGTGTCGTAACTAACCTTTTTAATTTGATTATTATATAACAATTAAGTAAACGTATAACATTTCAAAAATTAGAAAAAAAAAAAAGAAGGTTAAATCAATCTTCAATCTTATAATAATACATTGTTTATGGCTAGGCAAAAGAAAAGTTAAATTTTTTAACACCAGTAGATAAACACAAATATATTAATTTTGCAATTAATATATAAGTGATTCATTATCACTTAAATATATCTTATTGTTTGATTCTCCACATATTAAAAATATATAACATTGCATGAGAAAAATATTCACTTGATAAACTATATAATTTAATTTGACCAATGACTCTAGAGGGTAGAGGCAACAATAAACACACAAAAAAAAAAAATTTAATTTATAACATTTTAAAGGCACTTTTCACAAATTAGTTGTCAATCAAATTGACTGAGTAATTCATTAAAATATAACCACTTGCTGAGTACATGAAAATATAATATTATAAGTATCAAATCAGAACCATTAAATTTCATTTTTAAAACATACACAGATTGTATACAAATAAATAAATAAATTATACATATTTTTAAAAAGTATTAAATAGTGGTAACAATGAATGGTAACCTAATACTGTCCAATTTTTATTTTGTAACAAAATTTAAAGTTCAAATTCATAGTTTATCCACTTTTAGCAGAATGTGTTCTTCTTTCTAACTTAAGATTTCCTGAATACATCATATTTCTGAGAGAAGAAAGACTCCGAGTTCCAATATCTTGACAACTATGCCTGATTCCAGTTTTAATATACAGAAAAAAATTCGTAAAACGGAACCTTTGTCTACTCTTGCCCCACTAACACCTTGGGCTTTTAGGGGACTTTTACTTTGTCCACCTCACTGTGAAAGTATCTGTTCATGGCACTTCCAGAGGCATCTTTACGGTTCATGGCTTCCAAACTGCCCCAATACTTCTTCAGCTTAACACCATCCGCATAAAAATATTCTCCAGGTGCTTCAGAAGAATAAAGTGGATGGGCCAAACGCTAATGCTTTTATCACATGTCCAATAAACTGAATGCCCCCATCAGCAATCACTGGAACTACAAACCTTTGGGCATATTCAGCCACCTTATACACAGCAATAGCCTGTGGCCTTCCTACTGCCATTACTTCTTGAGTGATACATATAGAACCACTACCCATGCCAACCCTCAACCCATCAACACCAGCATCAATTAAATTCATGACTTGAGCAACAGTTTCTACATTTTCGCCTATCCCTTGTAAGTCAGGATATTTCGCCTTTATGTGGTGTGTCATTTCAATTTGAAAAATTGAATTACCTTGAGATGAGGCCAGAACTAAAACATCCACACCAGCTGCAACTAAAACTTCCAAGCATTTCTGATCTTCTTCACCTGTTTTTCAGGTCAGTGACTAAGCAGGCATCGACTAAAAGTTGCTTATTTTCATCTTTTAAAGCATGAGGGTATTCTCTTGACCTTTTCAAGTCAATGCTACAAGCTCGTCATTAATATTAATGATAGATAATTTTCCTTCCTGCTTTGGTAATGAGCTTTTCGTATATGAGGAGATAAGTAAGCAATGGATGCATGTATATAACTTAATGAGTGAGAGAAATGCTGGCTTTCTTACAAAATTGTATCATCATCCGTCCAAATTTCAATTAAGTGCTTTGAATCAGCTCATGTTTTCAGTCCTTATATTTATTACCTCCTATAAATTTACCTGTAAAAGCAGACAAATCATTTTAGACAGGCTTTTTCGCCAACTGAAAAATTGTTCATTACTCAGAGGTAAATAAAAACAATACATTTATTTCAAAATGATTGTAATTTAAATAAATGTAAGAGGTATTTTGAATTTTAAAAAATCAAGAGGAAATTTCCAGAGAACTGTAAAAATTATAATACGAACAGGGTAGAATATATACTTGAACTTCAGATTAACACGTCCTCACCCTTTTGAATTTTCTATTTTAAATTTTGAAAAGTCGTACAGTACTCATAATCGTACTAATGTGAGTTTATTTTATCTTATAACAGAAACATCACCAATCACTCATGAAGTGAGATTTGTATCTTATCACTCTAGTGTGAAACTCACCTTAATGAGCTTCATTATTTTCTTTTCACAAGCAAATTATGACCTTTCATTCAATCGTTTTAAAGTTTTGAAACCTTTTGGTAACTAATATCTCTATGTACGAGTAGAGCTCTATGGCATAGAGTGCGCTGTAGTGGATGTCGATTTTACAGTAGCTTAAGTTTTAAATTCAGGTGTGAGGGTCATTAATACAATTTATCATATTATGATTATTAATCCACTTCATTGATATATTGATATTGAATGGTAAATAGAAATTTTCAAATTATACAAAAACTAAGTAATACCACTCTGAAACAAATACTCTCCTACCACCTATAACAGGCTTATAAGTGAAATGAACTATTTTTTTCTACTTAAGATGCGATATACAATATCTACATTATGGTAAGAGGTAAACCATTTCATAAAAAATATTTTATTATCAATGTTCAAAAATGATTCTATTGATCGGGGATCAGTTTTTGAATTATATAAATTTGTAATAATAGTGGATTTATAATAGATAGTGTTGCACAAAATTGGTCTTGGTTATGCACTTTGCAAGACCATGATTAAGGACGCCTAACTGTTGCAAGACCAAGACTAAGAATGGAAAAAAAAATCCTTTCTCTGAAACTAAATTACGGCAAAATAGTCACTAATACTTGACAATTTAGTTAGTATATATAAAGAATTGGTATAACCAATATCCTTTGGAATTTAACTCTTCTAATTTTTCATTCATGCCTAGATAGGTTTCCCATATCTGAAAAATTACAGTCATATCTCTATAATAATAAGCTAATACTTAACTGCGAGACTTGCTCAAGACCTAGTGTGCAATTGGGCAACACTAATTGGGTGTTCAGTCACAAGTATTAAAGTAAAAATAAAAAAAATATATTTTATATTTATGAAATTTACATTAAATAATTTTCATTTGTTTAAAGTGTTTTTTTTCAATGGAGAATATTAAAAATAAAAATAGTTTCATGGTTGCTGACTTAGAATTGAGTTTCTGGTTTTCCAATGAAAGTTAATTTTCACTCGGTTTTTGTTTAAAGTTATAATAATTATATAAATTTGTTTGTGAAATTTGCCATTGAGATTATTAGATGAATTAAATGGAAATCGCAATATGCCGAAGTTAATTGAAATATATTTTAAAAAACCTTAAATATAAGAAAACAACATATTGTTCTTTAATGATGTAGAGATGGTTGACCGTTGATATAATATGAGAAAGAGTTAGTCGGGGGTGCGGTCAAATAAATACTAAATTAAAATATAGTAATTATTTTATTTTAATTTTGCCGACGTTTCGACTCACTTTGCAGGTCGTCTTCAGGGCTACAAAACATGTTGAGAATAAAAATTAAATATAAGTAGATATAAAATAAGAAGAAGTTGTCAGATACTAATAAGAGGGTCAAAACGTCAGAAAAATAAAAATAAAATAATTACTATATTTTAATTTAGTATTTATTTGACCGCACCCCCGACTAACTCCTCATATTGTTCTTTGATTTTATTATTTATTTTCGCGTAATATAAGTGATTCATAGACTTCATTCAACTTGCCCAACTTCAATTCTACCTTCCAAACCATTATAGTTAATAGTTTGTTGCAATAATTACTTTTTAAATTGAAATAACAAATACCCAATATGGCCGCCATATTGGTATGGCCACAGAGTATTATTAAGCCACTCTAAACCTTCCTCCACAATAGGGAACTCTACGGCATAGAGTTCCCCTTCTACATAGAGTTAATAGTGACCAAGAGGTTTCTAAACTTGAAAAGGATTGAGTGAAAGGTCATAATTTGCTTGTGAAAAGAAAATAATAAAGTTCTTTATTTTAACTTTAAGGTGAGTTTCACACTAGAGTGATAAGATACAAATCTCACTTCATAAGTGATTTGTGATGTTTCTGTTATAATATAAAATGAATTCACACCAGTAGGATTATAAGTATAATACAAATAGCCTGTCTAAACTAAGTCTCCTGCTTATATAGGTAAACTTAAAGGAGGTAATAAATATAAGGACTGAAAACGTTTTGCATTGATTCTAAGCACTCCCTTGAAATTTAGAGGATGCTGAGGCGATTTAGTAACAAAGAAAGAATGTTTCTCACTCATTAAGTTATATACATGCTTTCACTGCTTTCTCCTCTTTTATCTCCTCATGTACCAAAAGCTCAAAACAATTTCATCCTCACTTAACGACGAATTCATATTTAATGGCTTGAATCTTGTTAAATTATGTTGCTTTCGTCTATCTTATGAGATCGATATGAAGCTTGCTTGGTATGTTATAAAAATCGTTCATAGCTTGGATCCTAAGGAAGACGGGATGGCCGAGCTTGCTAAGACGTGGATCCCAGAGTGTTTGGTTCTTGATGTTGCGGGTTCGATTCCCTCCTTGGTAGGTTAATGTTAAGTTCTCAGAGAATCTTGACATTCCCTGTCGGGTAAGCACGCGGCACGGTGGCAACATCAATGTAGCCGTCGGGGGTTGGAAAATGGAACATGCATACCAGTTGCCCCATTAGTTCTCCCCACGAGTATCAGTACTAGCAGGACATATGATGTTAATCTGATATCACAAGCGTTATACGATAATTGTCTTATCCTACGATAATTGTCCTAAGATATGCGTAAGGTGACCAGATGTCCCAATTTTTAAGAATTTGTCCCACGTCCCGCCGCTTTTTTAAAAAGTCCCGATTTTTGAAAAGCATACACAAGGTAGAGGAGGGCTGGAGATTGGAAAGAGAATATATGGTTTTCGGCGGGCAGGTGGCTATTGTTTTTTAGGATTTTTTTCGTAATCTTTCACAAGGAATTGTCATGAGAAGAGAGGGAAATAAGGAAGGTGTTGAAAGATTAGGATCTGAAGGTGGCCAATTCCTGCTTTAATTTTTCATAGAAATAATTATAGGATTGACAATCGGTGGGATGTCTAGTGAGTTGCCATAATAATCTGGCACGGCGTTTGGTGTGGATTAGGATTATGAGGTGTTGAGATCAATTGTTTTTCTTGGGAGTTCTTGAGAAGTGGTTTGGAGAGGAAGCAGTCCTGATTGCTTGTTGAATAGTGGTGGTAAAGGAATGTAAAGCATTGTCAAGGCCTCCTGGGGTTTTCAGTGTTATGGATATCAATGTTATAGGAAAGGATTTGGTTTAGTTAACTGGATCACTGATGAAGGACGGCGGAGAAGGCTTAGGAATAAAAGCTAGAGATAATTGGAGTAATAATGGACCATGATCTGAGGAAAGATCATCAAGACGGGTAACGGAATGATTGAGGGGGCCTAAGCCACTGTGGATAAAATAATCAAGGATATCGGGATCTCAGTTAGAATATGTGGCCAGTAGGTAGTTGAGTTAAGAGGAAGGAGGCTGATACGTTGGGAATTGATTGCAAATAGTAATGTACTACCACGAGAGTTCGTGGTTCAAGAACCCTATTGTTAATGTTTAGCATTTAAATCTGCACACAGGTTGAAGTAATGTCCTAAGGAGTTGAGAAGAGAACTGAGCTGAATATTTTATATGAATCTGTTAGGAGGCAATATGCTGATGCTATAGTGACAAAAGGAGAAGGTTTTGATTACGATGGCGGTGGATTGTAAGAAATCTTGAGTCGGTAATGGGAGCGGGTGATGAGAGAGAGATTAGTGTGCAATAACAACAGTACTGACATTTGCTCTACCGTCAGGATTGTCAATACGGTATGTTATGTACTGAGATATATTTCAAAGCTGTTTTCTGGTCAGTCGAGTTTCCGTAATTAGTGCTACGTCGATGTTCTTGTCCAGTAGTAAAGCGTCAACGTGATTTCTAATATCATTCGCATTCCGAAGGAGAATCCATATGGGTCTCGGGATGCGAGTCATTTAATCATTTTTTTAAAGAAGAGATGAGGGCCGATACGAGATTTCTGAGCAGTGTATGAGTGGAGTAACTAGGGATTTGAAACCGGTGAGGAAAGATGCTAACAAACTGGTGATATTTGTTGCATTTGAAGGAGGAGGAATATGATGAATTTGTTGTTGCTGGTAAGATATGTTAGGATTTTGAGGTTGTTGTTGCAGCATTTATCAGACGAGTTCTTACCTCTAAGTAGTTGGGAGAATGATACATCATTACTCACTGTTCTAGAAGACTCTCTCTCTCTTGATCTTACTGCTTCACCTTGAATACAGTTTTTCCGATGTCTGAATTTGAGATTCTTGTAAATGTAGCAACATTTGTAGTTGGCCGTGTGTATGAAAAAAAATAACGATGGACTCAGAATTTTATTTGCAAATAACTCGAAAATTTCACAAATGTTACTCCATTAATTTTTATTGTCATATCTGTGTCCCGGAGGTAAGGAACACCATATCCATTTTTGTATTTGTTCAATGGAGCCAGTTTTCTATGAATCTTGATATTTTGGTTAATTGTGAAGGTTTTTTCAAGTATTTAAGTCGCTAAATGCTCCTTGTCCCAACAAACGTTCATGCTTTTAAGTAACAGTTTTTTTTTTAATGAATGGGTTTAATTTAATACCATAAAATGTTAAAATGTTTTTTCACTCTCAATAATACAGTTATTAATTTGTAAATAAAATATTGATAAAAAGAATTTTCTGTATGGAACTGGATATAATAAAATTATAAAATTTACTCAAATAATAACATATGAAAAAGAAATATATAGAGAAATGTTACATACAATGTTTTAATCAGTTGTAAAGAACGATTCTATTACATTTAATGATAATAATTATAATAATCGGGGAGTGGGGTAGATCAGTGGTAGGGTACTGAGCTTCCAATACTAAAAGGACCCAGGTTCGAACCCCGGCCATGGCAGAAAGTGTATTTATCTGTTTCATTGGTTGTTGGGTGACCCTGGGTTGGGAGCCCTCCGGGGGCACACCCAGCCTCTATAAAGTGGGTACCCTTAATTAAATAATTAATTAAGGGGAAAAATCTGGCGGTTGAGCGTGATCTCGGTCAAATCACCTGCTTACACAACCGTTGACCTAGAAACGGTGCTTTCCCTAAATAGTAGTGAACCTTTATGGGTTGTAGTGGTCCCTTGGGATCCCGAAGATGAATCGTACAAATCAATTGATTAGACGTTTTAGTCACATTTCATTGGTGCATTTTGACATTTCACGAACTATGGGAAACACAATAATCTAATTTAACTAACAACGACATTTTTCTAAACCAAACTATTATTTTAATTTCTCTTGATACCGACAACAAATAGAAAATATCAAAAACAAGAAACAAAAATTCTACATAGTGAAATAACCATTTATATATTTGTTTATCCCACAGTTTGTGAAATGTCTAAACGCACCTACATCCTTTTGTTTATGAAGTTAGACTTCGTAATACTGCTTACATATAAACGAGAAATACTTCTTTTTGATAAAATTTATGAAATCTATGAGGTTTATCTTTTAAATGTATTATTATTAGTTATTATGTTTTAAAATTACCAGGAGAGCTTGTCCCATATCAGACTGTTTTCAGTCCAAAACACCAAATGAAGGCGCAGTCAATTCGAAATGAATCGGTGGGGAAAAACAATTCATTTTAGGATGGGAGAATTGTTCTTAATCCGTGACGATTTTTTAAAATACTAAAAACGTAACAATTAATTTTAAATAGATATAAAGAGTTAATGAAAAAAGTTTTAATATAACCACTCACCTTAAATCAAGGCCAACTGAACTGAACTGTTGTCAATGCTGATGTAACTACGGACTTCTATAATCCTGCTTTTTATTAAATATCTTGTTTTTATTTTCCTTATTTTTAGAAAATTTATTTCATTAATTATGTCCACATGTTGTTGCTCTATATATCTTTACCCTATAATAAAACTATTTCCTAATTTTGCTATTTTTGTTTTATTTAACTCAAATAAATAAATCGAAACACCTTTTTGGATGAATGATTACGATTTTAAAAATAATTTTTAAAAAACGACTCTTGATTCAAGTGCATTAATAGTTAATTATTATTTAAATTACGCGCATAAAAATGAATTAAATAATAATCAAAACAGGAAAATGCTGGTGCAGCGTAATTTTCTTGGATGAGCTTGGTGGAGAGAATGGCTGGCATATCCTATTATAATAACCACACAAATATTAAAGTTAAAAAAAAAAAACATTTTATTTTAATCTTAGTTTAATACTAATTATTATTATTATTCCGGCACTTGTACAAACTTATTATGACTGACAAAATATTTTTTTTGTTTTTTTATACTTAGTATTTAATTTTCAAAAATTTTCTGTGACGGCAGCCTTGCCTAAGCTATGGTACAGTGAAGGAGCCACAAGCACTCAACAACAATGAGCCAAAAGAGTGCAAATACCGAAAGGAGCTAAAATATCGAGTGAAGTAAGAGGATTAAAAAAGATCGAGGTGGAATTAAATTGTATTGTATAAGAGAAGAATCGATACAATACTTATATCGAATGGTATCGGATAACTCTACTTATTTCAAACAGTGCACTGGCGGACACCGTCGTTGCTCGATCGGGGGTTATCTGTGATAGGACCACGTGCTCATTGATAAAGTTCACCAGAGCCCAAGTTTAGGTGTTAAAAAAATATTTATTTATTCCAAAAATGGCTGATACTGAAGATCCTTCTGATGGTCTCACTGGAAAGGATATATTTGGAAATGGTGATGGTTTGACCTATAATGACCTTATTATTCTGCCTGGGTACATTGATTTCACAGCTGATGAGGTAGATTTAACTTCTTCTTTGACTAAGAAAATTTCCCTTAAAGCGCCATTGGTGTCATCCCCGATGGACACTGTTACTGAGTCTGATATGGCCATAGCAATGGCTCTTTGTGGTGGAATTGGTATTATTCATCACAATTGCACCCCAGAATACCAGGCCAATGAAGTTCACAAAGTTAAAAATTATAAGCATGGATTCATAAGGGATCCTGTTGTGCTTTCTCCGAAGCACACTGTTGCAGATGTGTTCGAAGCGAAGAAGAAACATGGATTTTGTGGTTTTCCAATCACCGAAAATGGTAAACTTGGAGGTAAGCTGTGTGGTATTCTAACATCCAGAGATATAGACTTTCTTGAAGGTACAAACGGTAAAGAAATAAGTGTAGAGAAAGTTATGACAAAGCTAGAACATATTGTGAGTGCAGAATCAGGAGTTACTTTGAAGAAAGCTAATCAAATTTTAGAGGAATCTAAAAAAGGCAAATTACCTATCGTAAATGCTAATGGCGAGCTTGTAGCATTGATTGCTCGCACTGACCTGAAAAAGTCAAGAGACTACCCTCATGCTTCAAAAGATGAAAATAAGCAACTTTTAGTCGGTGCCGCTATTGGTACACGTGTTGAAGATCAGAAACGCTTGGAAGTTTTAGTTGCAGCTGGTGTGGATGTTGTAGTTCTGGACTCATCTCAAGGAAATTCAATTTTTCAAATTGAAATGATACACCATATAAAGGCGAAATATCCTGATTTACAAGTGATAGGTGGAAATGTCGTAACTGTTGCTCAAGCCAAGAATTTAATTGATGCTGGTGTTGATGGGTTGAGGGTTGGCATGGGTAGTGGTTCTATATGTATCACTCAAGAAGTAATGGCAGTAGGAAGACCCCAGGCTACTGCCGTTTATAAGGTGGCCGAGTATGCCCAAAGGTTTGGAGTTCCAGTGATTGCTGACGGGGGCATTCAGTTTATTGGACATGTGATAAAAGCATTAGCGCTTGGCGCATCCACTGTAATGATGGGCTCAATGTTAGCTGGTACTTCTGAAGCACCTGGAGAATATTTTTATTCGGATGGTGTTAGGTTGAAGAAGTATCGTGGTATGGGCAGTTTGGAAGCCATGAACCGAAAAGATGCCTCAGGAAGTGCCATGAACAGATACTTTCACAGTGAAGTGGACAAAGTAAAAGTTGCTCAAGGTGTTAGTGGGGCAATAGTAGACAAAGGTTCCGTTTTACAATTTTTACCGTACATTAAAACTGGAATCAGGCATAGTTGTCAAGATATTGGAACTCGGAGTCTTTCTTCTCTCAGAAATATGATGTATTCAGGAAATCTTAAGTTCGAAAGAAGAACACATTCTGCTCAAAGTGAAGGAAGTGTGCATAGTTTATTTTCTTATGATAAATGTTTGTTCTAACTATGAATTTGAACTTTAAATTTTGTTGCAATATAAAAATTGGACAGTATTAGGTTACCATGCATTGTTTCCAATGTTTTATACTTTTTAAAAATATGTATAATTTATTTGTATACAATCTGTGTATATTTTAATAATGAAATTGAATGGTTCTGATTTGTTATTTATAGTATTATATTTTCATGCACTCATAGCAATTGTTTATATTTTAATGAATTACTCAGTCAATTTGATTGACAACTAATTTATGAAAAGTGCCTTAAAACTGTTATAAATTAAATTTTATTTATTTGTATTTATTTTTGCCTCTATCCTGTAGAGTCATTGGTCAAATTAAATTATATAGTTTATCAAGTGAATATTTTTCTCATGCAATGTTATATATTTTTAATATGTGGAGAATCAAAGAATAAAATATATTTAAGTGATAATGAATCCTTGAATTATTTCACAAATATCTTGAGTAGTCTTGTAAAATTAATATAATTTTGTTTATCTACTGGTGTTAAAAAATTGAACTTGTCTTATGGCTAGCCATAAACAATGTTTTAATGTTTTATGCGATTGAAGATTGATTTATCATTCTTTTTTTTTTTCCAATTTTTAAAATATTATACACTTACCTATCAGTGCAGTTAGTAGTTTCAGTATTATATATTCGAATATTTTAATAAATTAGCAACAAAATTATCAAGAGACAGAATATGAATGTTTCCTCTCTAAAATACAGGAAAAGAAAAATCCGTGAACCTTTCGCCAATCCAGGCATTATCAGGACAGAAAAATAGCTAATAGAACGTTACCCCATGATTTTTTTATTTTATTTTTTTTATGATTTTTGGATTTCATGGAGTGATGTTCGAGTAATTGTTCTTTCTTGTCCTGATGATGCCTGGATTGACGAAACGACCTTTTTTTCTTTGTCTGCTTTTTAGAGACATAAGGCTGTGTGGTTTGACATTTTTCCAATAATTCGTCGGCCTGGGAGAGGTTGACTTTTATTTGGTAGTGGACCCATGTAATGACTTTAAATTTATGGAAATAAAAGCACATTTAAGACATTTGAAATTCATTTCAGGTAAGATTTTCGGATAAAAGACATATTTTAGTTAATGTTTATTTTCCAAAATATGATAGTTCTTTTATATTACTCCTGCCTTTTGTTTGTTATGTTGCAGTCAGCTAAAACATCAGTTTTAGCTAAAAAAAAAAAATGTTTATTACTTATCCTTGTTTCCAATCTTTAAAAAAAGTTTTGATTTCAAACAAATCGTACCAATCCTGTTTTGTTTTAATGCAATCAGTAACTGAGAAGCATTCTATTAAAAATCAATACATCCATTTTCATAAATAACAATTTTTTAGATAACTTAAAATTCTTCATCCAAAAATTACTTCAAACTTAAATATTCCTCTATCACAAAGGTCTTACAAATAAATGTTTTTTGATAAAAATTGGACTTTTCTACTTATGAACCCTCATAATAAATTTTTTTAAATGTGAATATAGTTTAACTTTTGACCAAATTCTCTTCATATTATTCTTGTTTCACAATGCTTATTTAGGTTGGATTGTTTTTTTTGTTTTTTTACAGTAAGGAATATTTTAAATTATTATGTCACATAATAAATGATTGCATAGTGTTGATAATTCATTGCAAACATATTTCAACTCAATACTTTGTATTTTTAGGTTTTTTACTGAGTAGATATTTAGCCATGAATGGACATGAAACTGATCTTAGCTATAGTTGATTTGTATTATATTTCTCCTTGTTTTCATCTCTCATAATTGGCTGGTCTCTTAAAGTTATGTAATCATTTGTTTTAGAGTTTTATAACATATGCAGATAAATTCTGTTAACAGTTTTATTGTGAATATCAAGCATTTTTGTGCTCTTTTTTTTATCCTTTATTTAAATTTTAATATTATATTGTTCCTCAATGTTAATATGTTCTGAGACAAAAGAGAACATTAATTTTGTAATGAAATATGGATCATGACTTCATGACATGATCAAAGTTCATTTCATGGTTAATAATGATCAATTTGAAAATTGATCATGCAAAACTTTCATGAAATAGAATTTCTTTCAAGATCAGCCAGACTGATTTTAAGGCATTGAAATATTTGTTATTAAGTCTAGTTTTTAAAATTGATGGTATGATAGGAATATATTTTGTTTCACCTTTGATGAAGAGGCTATTAAAGAACTTGTATATTAAATAAAATTGTTCAGCAGCTTTCCCATGTGATATGACCAAATATTATTATTTTGTTCTAGGTAATGTTTTATGTATGGTCCTGGTAGAATACTATACATATGGAATATTTAAATAGTATATTGCTCAAACTTAATAGATCCTGTTAAAATAAGTGGATCATATTAACCACAAGAGCTCGATACAAGGGACACTTATATATATTGTTCTGTTCCAAATATCTACGTTCAACCTCAGATATATGTGTATTTACTTATGAATTGTGTAGAAAAAAAAGGCTTTTTAAACAATAAAATCAACTTTGAATTCTGAAAACAAGTAGAATTCCATGAGAAAACATTATTAATTTTTAAGTTAGACTAGCTTTTGTCGTAACTAACCTTTTTTTAACCAATTTTTAATTTGATTTAATAACTAATTAATTTTTTGTAGCTAATCTTAATCGAAATTTTGGCATAACTAATAAGATGCTATTCTTGTTAATAGCATTTATTTGAACGCACCCCCAACTACCTCCTTCTGATATCATAATCACGGATAACCATCTTTACACTATTCTACTAACTTTCCATTTATAAGAATAATTAATAATGCATGGTCCTATCCACACAATATTAACAATTTTTTTTTCTATGAATAATTTAAAACAAAAAAATGTTTTTATTTCCTCAAGATTACTTATACAAAAGACAAACAAAAAATCATTATAACAAAACATTGGTTGGGTAAAATAACTATTTAAAGTATATTTAATTAAATACAAATAATGATAAAAGTATGAAATAATTTCAAAATATGCATTTATTGAATAATTGAAATATGCATAAGATTATTTTGTATAACCCGAATAATAAGAAATCCAAAGAATGCTCTGAGAAAAGAGATTAAAATATTTGGTAAATTTCAAATAATTAAAAATTCATGTAAGGAAAACATCAAGAAGAGGAAATACTTTTCTTTTGCTCTTAATAGTTACAATAAGAGCAGCTCAAGAATCTAAAAACATAAATATAGATCAAATAAAAAATTGTTATTTGACATTTTATATATATACATATTAAATTCATACTAAATGTCAGGCAACGATTGTTTTTTTATTAAACAAGTATATAATGTAAATCCTCATAAATTGGTATAATAGTAAAATAAAAATTGGTTTACTGTAAAAGCAAATCTAATAATAGTTATCTTATATTTAATGCTTCTCATTTTTTATTTACAACTTCTATATATTATTTTAACACCAAAATTGATGTAAATAGGTCATTAAATTTAATATGAATAAAGAGCACTAAATTTGCTTGGACCTCTTATTACTGGTGTTGTATGTTGTATTATATAATAGTTGAGGATTAAAAACTCACAAATTCCTAAACTAAACTAAAACAAAATTTTTATAAATAAGCTAAAGCTTATAATCAATAAGCTTTTTAACATTGATGTAAATAATTACAAGAAATAGGTGATAACTAACTACCTACTATGAATAAAAAATGGAAGAGTATAATTGAAATTAATAGTTATCTAATATCAACTAAGGCTGTTATGAAATGTCTTCATAACAAATTAGAAATAATAAAATTGAAAAAAAAAATTGTACAAATAAAGTTATAAAGTCAGTATTGTTAAAACAATTTTTTTTTTTTTTTAAATACTGCCTACTTGGTATTAGTCTCAAACCAACACCAAGTAAAAATTGTAGCAAAATCTGATGTTATTTTAAAATAATAGATTTCCTTTACCATTCCCATACATCTGCATCTGTATCTGTGAATTTACTGTTCCACCACTGAAATGCCAAGAGTGAAGGATTATGGCTTTCTTCTTCACTGTATTCATTTTCATTATAAAAATCTTCATCTTCATTATACATCGCACCTTCGTCATTGAGTTGTTCCTCTGAAAGTTGGGAAAGTATTTCTGCTGGCCCTGATTTTGAGCGTCTTGTTGTATTTGACATTGTTACGAGAGTATCTGTCAATTTATCGAAAGAATTTCTAACCTCTTCGACATCCTCTTTTTTTGCTTTTGTGGCATATTCTTCCTTCAGTTTACCTGTTGGTATAGTAAATTTTTACATTTAATTATGACCAATTGAGGTATCTGCTAACAAAAAGAGATTACTCCATTTTTTAAAAAATTGTTCGTTGAATTGTATGATTGTTTTAATTCCAAATTCTAGGCAGTCTTCATCAGAAAAATAGCTACATCTTTTCACAGGTGGATTTACAGGAGGAGGGGGGGAGGCTTTCGGGCTGAATCCCCCCCAAAATGGTAAAATGTCTCATGTTTTATGGTACAAGATTAGATTTTACAGTTTTTAAAATTGAAAGGGATAATTGTCATTAGTTCATATTCTAGCCACTTCATATGACAAACAAATTTTTTTTTCTTCAACAGGAAATCAGACAATAATTAGTTGAGGAAATAACTAGTAAAGATTGCCGCGATCCAAATGAAAACAATTTTATATTATAATAAAATTATTTAAATGTGTTTTATTCTTTAATGTTTTTAAAGTTATGATAGAATTATTTTAAATTAATAATAGTATTAATATTCATCTTTTAATAATAATTATCTGTGCACTTTGATTATTCCAAAAACTGATTTATTACGTCCAAAGCATTATCCTTTTAAATCAATAATAAAATTTTAATTTTATTATTTCTAAATATTAAAACAATTTAGTATGTAAAAACAAGATACTAATATTTTATTTAAGGTAGTTTATTGAAAAAAAAATCTGGTGCGCGCAACACTCAACTTTCACTCTACTTGAATATAAATTATTTTCTGGCAATGTTGGGCTATTATAAAATTTCTTAAGTGCATTTTTAATCGAGCTAAAGCTTGAAGCTTACAGTTAACAAATCATTAATACCATTAAAATACAAAAATCCTATTTATTATATCAACGGTTGATTATAGACTGTATGATTAAACTATTAATTATTAAACTGTTTTTTCTTCCATTTCGAAGTTTACTAAAATGAAATTACGAGATTTGCATTGCCTGTCATAGATAGATCAAAAAATGTCACACTAATTGTAATGGTTGTGGATACTGTTGGGTTATCACAAAGAGAAAATTCATCAAATTATTCAGTAATTTAATTTTCTAAAAGTTTACATGATGATTTTTCAGGATAAAATACCTAATTACTTAAATATAATATCAGATCCAGAATTATTAAACTACAATAAATGTATTTAACGATACATATCCATGAAATATTTTTATATTTCATTTTTTCTTTCACACAAATACAATGAAATAGTATTTTAAATAATGTCATTGCCTTGATTCTGTGAATTCTAAAGACTTTTTATTCAAAATTAAACGTTTACATTTAGGAAGAAAATTCCATTTAATTTCCTTGGAAACATGTGATTTGCGTTAAATAATATTAATTTTCAGAAGTTGTTATTTATATTTTTTTTGACACTCTGTTACATTCTACAACCTTATTTATTAGATATTATTTTTTCTAAAATTCTCGACTTTCCAAATATATATTATACGTGTGCCTTCTGATTATTATTTCCGGAGATTCATTTTCGACATACATAATCATTCATTTTTTTTCTCCTTTATTCAATTATCAAATTCTTTCAAAAGTTATATTTAGCATCCATGTGTGTTATTTGTTTTAGGTAAAGTATTTTAATAATACAAAATAAGGCTGTGTTTTTTTATTACTTCACCACATTTATTTAACTTTTATATCTACTTTGGCTACATTTCGGTTAGTAAGCTATTTTATTTAATCATGTTTATTACATTTAGTCCTTAATAACATGGTTACAAGCATGGACTACATACTTAACAAGCATGATTAAATAAAATGGCTTTCTAGCCGAAACGTAGCCGATGTAGATATAAAAGTGAAATAAATGTGGCGAAGTAATAAAAAAACACAGCCTTATTTTATGTTATATTTAGTCACATTTTATAGTTACTGTCAATAGAGAGTTTTTTTTTAAATAAACCAAATCAAAGGTACATTAGAAGAAGACGAATATGATCATTGGTCATTTAAGACCTGTAAAGTGACATCAATATGGATAAGACCTAGCTGATATTAAAAAAAAACTTAATAATACACTGATATATCAAGTTTAATCAAAATCGTTAGAGCCATATATGAGAAAATCTTTAAAAGATGTATCACCGTTGATATAAAGTGACACTTCCGGTTAGTTGATTTTAACGAACAAATTGCTGTCACATTGAAACCATATACAAACCTTAATACACAATTTAATTTTCGTATGACTTCTCGTTTTTGAGCTAGGCTGTTCACAAACACAGGCTATTTTGTACGGCTTGGTTATTTCGACTCATAACATGTATTTCCGTTGAAAACTGAGTTTCGAAAATTTTCACGATCGCAATACTTTCCCTTACTATATAGGTAATGGAAAGTAAAAATATTCATTTAAAAATAAATAAATAAAATAAGTCTACATGTAATTTCATTATTGTTAACTTTTCATAAAAAGGAAATAATAATAAAAGCAATAAATAAAAATAATAATTTTTTTTTCTTTTTCTATTTTCATATGACTAACATGAATATTTAATAAAAAGTTAATTTGTTCTGCAAAATAAAAAAGCTAGAAAAAAGGGATGCGAAAATGTATTCTATTGATGGCAAACGTTTTATAGAATTTTTTGTTTTTATTTGAAAAAAATTTATAATTTGGAGTTGCCCTTTTTTTTTCTTTAGGAGATGCTTCAGTTATGGCTTTTCTACATTAAAATTAATAATATTATTTTAACGTAGTTTCGAATAATTTATAAAAGTAAAAAATCTTTATAAGGATAGTGAAGGTACATTATAACAATAAAACTAATAACTAATGATGAATATGTTACCTAATAGTTGTAAGAGCGAAGGTGCATCCATATGTTCCATGACCTGAGAGAGGTAGGATCCTTCAACATTTGACAATTCAGATATTTTGTCTCTTAGCAGTATATCAACAGCTAAACTTTGGTTTGTGGTTCTCTTTAGTCTAGGTTCCTCTTTCTTTGGGGACATTTGGAAGTTATTAGAGATCCATATGCTCCCTAGATTGGAACATGTGAAAGCTAAATGACTCGTTAAGCATAAATAGAAAAAAAATGGTCACTCTCAAGATTTTGGCCGTCAGTAATTAAAATATTCTCTATTTTTATATTAAAAAGACTTATTTGTAGAAAATAAATACACACATGAGCTGTGAGTAGAGATAAAGAAACATCCAACTATTTTTTTTTTTTAAACTAAGAGTTAGCACAATACGAGAAAGTGCAAATTTATAATAATTTTATATAATAATATGAGCCTATCAATTGACAGAATGACTAGCTCTAATTTCAACATCTTTGATTATTTATTTTAGTGATATTTCTAGTGGGAAAATTTATACCTTTATTCACAGTTCTATATTTCAACACTGCAATTACTTACTCTGGAATCAACTTACTCACTGTGTGTACAAATATTAGTCCAGATATTACTGGATGTACAGTAATTCTCCAACTAGAAATATCTCTAAAATGACTTTAATCAAAAATGTGAAAATTAGAGTAAGTCATTCTGTCAAGTGAAAGGCTCATATAATAGTGAATACTAAAAGAAAAAAGTGATAAACGCTATATGCAACTTATTATTGAAATATTTCAATAGTATTTATTTTCGTTCATAGCCATTAATAACTAAGAAGTTATTATTCTGTATATATAAGCAATATCACGGTCTAAAAACCACATAATCTCGTACACACAGGTAATCACACAGAAATATTTTATCTACTTATTTCCTATAGTAACATTATTTTATTGTAATTTTTTATTAATTAATTTATTTCCGAATTTTAATTGTAATTTTATACTTGATTTTCTTAATATGAACATTTTATTGGAACATTTTATGGAAAGATTCTGACATTAGGGAGAAGTTGTCGGATCATGGTAAATTAATATTCTATATTCTAATATATTAATATTCACATTTTACAATTAGTCAATGTCATTTTCACCATTATTTCTTTTAAATTATTATTTTAAAGAATACATTAATAAATTAATAATCTCATGAAAAGTTAGGAAATTTAAAATTTCTTAATTTAAATAACTAGGATTTTCAATGGAATGAGTTATTCAAAATATATTCTTAAAAAAAGAACACAAAAAGAAAACAAGGTTGATATTTTTCAATAAAAACAAGAAAGTAATTTGAAGATCATATATAAATAATGATATTTTTCAGGGAATAATTTATGTACATATAAGAAATGGATATAAATAATAATTTAAGTATAGTATTCCAAAACTATTTTGAAATAAATTATTCTACCTCATCCTAATCCAATATCAAAATTGTTGATTAGAACAAATAAAAATTAAAAATTTGAAAATGGGTTTGGATGGTTTTGGAATTTTAAATCCTCAATTATAAGATTAATTATCTCCTGTCAGTGTTACTGGATTTTTATTGCATGATTAAATTAAGGAAATGAAATATATCTTTGTATTGTGTCTAAGTAGGTTTTATATGGCAAAACTTTCTAAATAAAAATATATAACTGATAACTATAAATGATATGAATGTTGCTTTAACTTTAAATTAAACAGAAAAACTTGATTCAAAGGCTTTACAAAAGTAGTTTAAATGAAATTGTAAAAAGAAAAAACAAAATAACACTAATGATTATTTCAGGAAAAGTTAGTTTACCTGCTTCAGTATCCTTATGAGGAGTATTAAGTAAAATAAGAAAGATGAGTTGCAAGTTATCCATGTCACTTATTTCATGGAGTTCATAAAGAGAAGTGGACTATGAACTTTAAAACCCATACAAAACTCCAAGCAACTCTAATTCCCAGAAGTTCAAATCAATCTTAATATCATTCAGTGTGGAATTTAAAAGGTGGATATATTTTATTTATTAATAATCTATAAATGTATGCTCATAAAAATAATATTAGTCAGGAACTTACTATTTATATTCTGCAAACACTACTGGATACGAACATTGCTGACACTAAAAAATATTTGTTTGTATAAATATAAATATATAAACAATATTCTTTAACCCCAATCATAGGTGGTTCTATGGAGGAGAGGGAGAGTGGCTATCGATCTGAAGCCTCCCTTGAATTCTAAAATATATCCATTTCTTATGAAAAAAGTATCTCCAAAGGTATTATTGTTCCTGTAATTACATTTAATAGGACTTCAAGAATCACTTCAGAACACCATTTCATGAAGATAGTTAGAATCTTTCTTCTTCTTCCAAAGCAATGACCCTTATATAGATAAAAAAGCTTTCAGTCTGAATCCCTCCCCGAAATCAAATCTTGAATCCGCTTGTGACCCCAATACATTTTCAATAAATGTATGAAATACAAAAAGTTTTATGGAAAACCTGTGATTTACATTGCTGCCAACTGTGCATTTTCCATTGAGATTTGTTTATTATATTTTTATACATTTTATGATGCATTTAGACATTTCACAAACTATGTGAAATAAAAATATTTAATTGGTTTTTCTCTATGCTAGTGTTTTTGATTTTTTCCATCGGCTAAAGGTAACAAGATAAATTTAAAAAAAGTTGGGCTTAGCTGTAATGTCTCTAGTCATTATTTTTCAGACATTTCACAAACTATGAGAAAGGCTAAATCAAACTGTTTTTTTCTTTCTCTTGTGACCCATAGCAGATGAAAAACAAGAAACAAAAACACTAGTATAGGAAAAAAACACTTAAGTATTTTTTTATTATTTTTTTGGAAAGTATAAACGCACCTTTAAATGTTTATTTAAAATTATTGAATAATAATTCCTTCATGTTTTTTATTTTTATAATACAAGTTTCGATATAAGGTGCTAATCAACGCTTTCAAATCCTTTTCAACGTGAATTTTTTTTTTACAAACTTATGTTTTAATATCATTAATGATTTTGAATTATATGTTGTATTTAATGTTATCTTTAACGCTAATTATGAACTACAAAACAAAATTTGATAGATTTTAAAAGAAGAACGTGGAGGCATTGTATGTAATATTTTAAGCTGATACAAAATGGCGCATTCAAGGAGTGTTGCTATTTCCCCCGAACAGATTTTTTAAAAATTTAATTTATTTTAATGGAGGGTGTTCATTTACCGGAATTAGTTTCTTTCAAAATTTAGGAATACTAATTATTAACCTGGAGCTTTCAAGACTGTTATAATAAGGAGCTGTGCCGTTTGTCCCTAATTAATTTGAAAGAAAATAAAACAATATAATACAAAATATTTGCCGAAAATCCAAGTAATATAATTTTTTGAAGTTGTTCCTCTATGTAAATATTTTATTTCATATAGAAATATTATGAATTGTAATATAGAGTTTGAAATCATTTATATACCTGAGATTTTCGCTTATTCAGTCTTGCTCCTCCCGTCTGCGTATGAAAGCTGCGTAAGCACTTTAATGTATATTGTTAAACGAATTTTATATCTCTTTCTTATGTATTTGGTTTTAGGCCTAATATTATCAATTAATATTTCTCCTTGACTATTTTTGTTTATGTAAAGATTACGCTATGGTAATAGTATGGATAGAACACATCGTTTTTCGATATATCTGACGTGTACTTATAAAACAAAATTATTCATGAAGTTTATACAACTTTTTTTCCTGTCCTTCAAATTATTTGTCCCATTATTTTTGCACTACTAAACTTTCCCGAAAATTTTGATTTAAAAAAATGTGTTCTGGACAAATACACAGTTCAACACACTGCTTTTTTTTAAATCAAGACCTCAAAATTTGGTTTACCGTTGGAATTGATATACTTTAATTTGAAGTGGTGTAACCTTCACAAAAATTAGAATATAATTAGACCGCTACGAGCTCATGAAACGCAAACAATTATGTTACTATTTGGTTTGGTATAGGGGTCCGTTGTTAAGTAACATACAGCTGATAACATGGAGAAAAACCCATTAGGTCATAGTAATATTGATCGTTTATAGAAAGTTCTCAATATTTTATCATTTATAATTATTGTATTTATACATGGATGATTATAAAAATTAGGGGGGGAGGAGAGGAATACCAACCTGACAATCCTGAACTGTTGGTCAGTTCAATATATTATTATATATATTATTAACAATTGGTCAGTTTAAAAAATATTTATTTTTTCTTTTCTTTTTGGTCAATGGAATTTCTTCCCCATGATGAACTTAAAAATCCCTTCCGCCCAAATATATACAAAATAATACGTTATATTATATATAACAGCTTGTTTCACTTACATTGTTAAAAAAATGAGCTAAGATAAGATCTTAATTAAAAGAATTGTTTCTCTTTTTTTTCCTTCACAACCTTGAAATTTCCATAAAAAGTGATTTTTTTTTCACCAAAGTGGGAACCTTACTGTTGCCAAACGGCTGAAAAACGATTTTGACATTTGACAAAAACGAAACATTTGACAGTGTAGCCTATAAAATGTTATAATGGTTGAATGAAATTTCTGTTTAAAAATTTACAAATTGTTACTGGTAATTTAAGGTCGAATAATCTATTGATATTACTAGTATTGTTTAAAATACGGAGAGAACCATGACCTTTTATTTTTATATCACGAGTTCTTTAAGAGAAGTTTTAATAAAGTTTGATTTCGTTATAGATGATGCTTACGATAAATCGCAAAACTAATGTTTATTGAAGAAAATGGTAACTTTTTAAATGTATATTGTAAACAGGGATAAGAAGAACTTAATAATTACAAAAACCGATTATTAGGATATATCAATTTGAAGAAAAAAAATACCATAATTTATTTTTTTGATACCCCAAGGTTTTTTTAGACCAAAGTAATTTTTTAAACTGTATTTATGATATATTTTTAAAGTTTTTCTGCTTAAATCGTATTTATTCCTATCAGATCAGTCAATTATTATTTACAATTTTAAATCTAAATGATTTAAGAAGCAGAACAAAGGTTGTATTATATAATACGAGACTAAACAGGTTTTTTCCCTGGTCCTAATTTGAATTAAAAAAAAAAATATGTTTTTTCAAAAACCTGTTACCTCTAATTATCATTTTGGTTATTTTTTGTTTTAAATTATTGATGATCTCCAGTGACATAGCAAAAAAACTCAAAGGATCTCAAGGTAGACAAGTGTAAAATTCGAGGAGCTTTTTAACAATTATTACATTTAACTTAAAACAAAATCGAAACCAAAAAATGTATTCGATCAGCTGTTAACGTTCAATTAGTATTTGAGAATGGATTTAATTTAATACAAAGGTTATTTGTATATTTGATATTAATTCGGTACCCAACTTGTAACACTGAGGGCTCAAAGCATCCTAAAAATAAAATCAAGTAGAAAATAGTTTTAAAAAAAAATCGAAGTTTAAATAAATAAAGATCAGTGTGTAAATAAAGTGTGATAAATTAATTTGGGACAAAGTCTCAGACATACACAAATGAACGAAAGAAAAACATCCATCAACCTATATTCTACTGTAATAGGATTGATGAATTAAAAAACGACAACGAAAGTTTAAAAAGTTACTTTCAAAATAAATAAAAAAAATCTCCTCTTTTTGTATTATTTGATTCTAAGAAATCTGTTTTTTTTTTAGCATGATCTCCGAGTTTTCTCGATACGAAAAATTAAAGCAAAATTCCTGATCTTCAAGGAATGTTGGAAACCCTGCTATTCTCCCTTTTCTGAAAGAAACTTTCGGTGCTATAAAATATAAAAATTCAAAACATCTGAACAAGGCTAAATAAAATTCGTTGCTGAGTATAAAAGGCGCAAAAATGGGAATTAGACTGAAACTCCCTAAAATGTATATATATATATATATAATCAATAAACAAATAAGGACCAATAACATGTATATATATATATATATATATACATGTTATTGGCCCTTATTTGTTTCAAAGAGTTAAAAGAGAGCCCAATACAATCATAATAAGTTCAATTTTTAAATTATGACGCAGGTACTTCAGCTACAGAATATAAATACGTGTCACCAAAAAACAAAACAAAAATTTTATCCGTAAAAGAATTATTTTTCTTTTAACTAACATTATTTTAAAAAATATCCTCTCAAAATGCACTAAAATCCTGAATCCGCTATTGCCCGCAATAGTGTTGCCCAAATGCGAGACCAAGAAGAGTCTTGGTCTTGTGCAAGAGTCTCGAAACAGTATTGTAGTTACCTATTACCTTATTACTATGGAGATACTACTGTAATTATTTAGATAAAAAAAAAAATGCCTTTAGGAAATATTAAAGTATATATCAGCCAAGAAAAAAAGGGTAAAAAAATAGGAAATGCAGTAAATAGTATTAAATATACCAAAAGTAATGGACTATATCTTCCTTAATAATCGTCCAAGTTTAACGATTTTTTTTCTAGATAATTTAATAATCTTTCTAATTAACATGGCTACAATATTTGAATACACTTTACTCCTTAGGTCGGTACAAAGAGTTTAAATTTTAAAAGTTTCAGATAGATTGCCATTATTTACTCTTTTTTTTGTTTCAGATGTAATTTAGTAATATTTCTAATTATCGTGGGTAAAATACAAAATAATTTTTGAGTTATTCTCAAATAAAGGTTCTTTTCCCTCACAACTTTCCCCCCTTAAATTTCGGGGGGGTGTTACTTTTTTTCTCGCCTGAAGGAAAAGAAGATCTTTAAATTGAGGGTTCAATCGTTGGATTTGATGTAGAATAGACGAACTTATGGTGTTGCGACAAAAAAAAAAACATATTTTAGAAATAATATATAAGATAAATAAAAATAAACTTAAATATATGTTTAAATATTTGATTTTTTTTCGGATGGTTATATTTGAAAATATGTTAAAAAAAGGCGGGTAGAAATGTCGATGAAGGAGGATCATTCTCGAGTGACCTCTAATTTAAAATCCAAATTTGAAAAAAACCGGTCCAGTAGTTTCGGAGAATATGCGCGGACGGCGGACGGACAAAAAAAAATTATATTCGTTTTTCGAATTTTACGTATCCTGAAACGTGAAACCTCAAATTTTGAGGGGGAAGGGTTATGTTTTTGAATTTTTTGTTCGATCTCAATGGTTCATTAATGAAAATAATAAACCAAAAGCAATTGAATACATTATATATTCATTTTTTTATTTTTAAAGATTTAAGACAGTGAGATGAACAGGTAATTCACCGATACTTCAAATATGCCGCGGAAAATGAGATAAAAATTCCCTTAAAAATGGAAGAGTCAGCATCAGTAAATTATAAAATGCTAGGATATGTTGATACTAAAACATTATATTTAACTATACTACAAATAATTAGCTATACTAAAAGCCTTAGCGCAGCTTCCTAGTAAACTTTTCCTATTTTCTTGGTTGATTTTAGTTTACATATTTTATTAATTCATGTAGATTAATTTTTAAATATTGGAGAGGGAGGCAGAGGGGCGAAACGATATTCTAGCCCAGTCTATTTTTATTGGGAGAGGCGGAGAGCGCCTTTCTTTTTCCTTCCTTACCTTGGTAGTGAATAAAATACAAAATAATTTTTTTAAGTAATATAATATTCAGAACATATAATAATGATATCTCTAACATTAAAACTTATGTTAGAAAATTGAAAAAAATCTACAATTTCATTAGCAGCTCGTACATTTTCAACATGTTGACACTACTTAATTGACCCATATAGGCGGAAGCATATAATAGAAGAAAACAAAATACATTTGGTTACATAAAGCGTGTTGAAATTTCAGATGAGAGAGGGTATATATTGGGATGTGGGTGGCCATAGCACTTTAAGCACCATGCAGTGTCAACCGGTAACAACAGTAGGACTATTGCTAGTATGTTTGCTGCATCTAGTAGAGTCCAGGCAAGGCAAAGGTGAGCTATATATATTTTTATGAATGTTCGTTCATACAATATCCAATAATACATCAATAATGTATTATTTTAAAAAAAATTCCTGAACTTAGCGCTGAGATTATTGATGAGCATCGAAAATCCATCAATGGAATTAGTGCTGAGTTTAGGAACTTCGCCTTAGAAGGTTATTGGGCAAAGTTTCGAGATACTTCGTTTTTTTAAAAATATATTATTAGTTTATGTGTTTTAGTTTAAAAAGTAAAAAAATAAAAACATTTTTCGAAAATTATTGAGAAATTCCAAAAATAAAGTCTTAAGGATGTCAAATACCAACAAAAACTAATAAGTCAACTATGCAAATAGCAAATTAAAAAAACAACAGGTAATATAATGCTAATGCAGACCAGTGACAGCACATGCCACTAGCGGATCCAGGATTTAATTTTGGTGGAGGGGGGCTTCAGCCCGAAAGAATTTTTTTTCATATACATATGACGATAATTAATTTGAAAAAAAAATAAAGAAATTAATTACCTATATGAAATGGTATTTAAGTGGTTCTTGAAGTCCTATTAGATATAATCACACGAACAAGAATACTTTAAGAGATAGTTGTTAATATTTTTTTCTGTAAAACATGGTTACATTTCACCATTTTGGGGGGGCTCCAGCCCGAAAGCCCCTCCCCCCCCGTAGATCCTTCTGTGGCACATGCCCACAGAGAATAGAATACAATTTTATTCTAAACTCTACTTCCCAATACTCTATGCAAATGTCACATCAACATTCTAAAACTTAAAAACCAAATAATGGTAATATACGCCAAACTAAAAAACTATAGACTTTAAAATTGGTAATTGGTTGACTGTCGTGGATAATGAAGAGAAGAATAGTTGGGGTGTTCAGTCAAAAAAGGAAGGCAAAAAATAAATTATAATATTTATTTTTTACATATGCCGACATTTCGACCTGAAGTTCAGGCCATCATCAGGGCTTTCTCCTTAAGTGTCAAGGGGTCACTTAAGGAGAAAGCCCTGATGATGGCCTGAACTTCAGGTCGAAACGTCGGCATATGTAAAAAATAAATATTATAATTTATTTTTTGCCTTCCTTTTTTGACTGAACACCCCAACTATTCTTCTCTTCATTATAGACTTCAAAAGTTAGTTTAGAGAATGATATTTACAAAGCTATTATTTAATATATATTAGTTAAAGAGATAAAATACTAAATATATAAAAGCGTGTGTATACCTCTCTCTCTATATATATATATTTAAATACTAAAAGAATTTATATATATATATATATATATATATATATATATATATATATATATATATATATATATATATATATATATATACATATATATGAGTTGAATTTACTGTCTAATGATATATAAATTGGATAACTCTTTAATATATGGTCTTATATTGTGAGCCTATCCACAGGCGGATCTACGGGGGGAGCTTTCGGGCTGATGCTCTCCCAAAATGGTAAAATATAACCATGTTTTACGGAAAAAAATATTAAAAACTATCTCTTAAAGTATTCTTGTTCGTTTAATTACATTTAATAGGACTTCAGGAACCACTTAAACACCATTTCATACAGGTAGTTAATTTCTTTCTTCTTTTTTTTTTCAAATTATTTTTATGAAGATTTATGAAAAAAAAATCTTTCGGGCTAAAGCCCCTCTCCCCCAAAATTAAATCCTGGGTCCGCTAGTGAGCCTATCTGATAGGGCTTAAATGCGAATATGTCTGCAGTCACAGGCGGATCTACGGAGGGGAGAGGGGAGACTTTCGGGCTGAAGCCCTCCAAAATGGTAAAATATAACCAGGTTTAAAGAAAAAATTATCTCTAAAAGTATTATTGTTCGTCTAATTACATTTAATAGGACTTAGAGAATCATTTAAACACCATTTTATATAGGTAGTTAGTTTTTTTCTTTCTTGCGAAGTAATTATCCTAATATATATATATACAAAAAAAATCTTTTGGA
The DNA here is from genome assembly GCA_928085145.1 of Nezara viridula. Classification (NCBI taxonomy): domain Eukaryota; kingdom Metazoa; phylum Arthropoda; class Insecta; order Hemiptera; family Pentatomidae; genus Nezara; species Nezara viridula. Next base: position 144,697,074 of record OV725080.1, on the reverse strand, counting down.
CTGAAGCCCCCCCCCCCACCAAAATTAAATCCTGGATCCGTAGTGTCTGCAGTTACAACGATGATGATAGTGATATTATTGAACATGTAATTTTACTGTGATATTGGAAGTTTAATCAAGATCTTTGGAGTAGTTTTCGAGAATATATGTGCAAACTGATGATAATTGATTATATAAAGTGTAACTTGTGATAAGTTAATTTAACGAAAAAGTTGCTGTAACATTCCAGGCATATATACCTACCTTAAATACGTTATTTCTCTTTCGTTCGGTTGTTCACATAAACGTGTATTGAAAACTCAAATTTCAATTTTTTCGCGATCACACTACTATTTATTTTCACTTACCTATATATGTAATATATAGCAGAGGCAGATCTACGAGGGGGACCTTCTGGCTGAAGCTCTCCCTCCCTCTCAAATGATAAAAATATTAAAAAATTATATTTAAAGTATAACTGTTCGTTTAATTACATTTAATTGGACTCCAAGAATCACTTAAACAACATTTCATGTAGATATTTAATATCTTTATTTTTTTTCCAAAGTAATTTCATTATCAGGGATGCCCATCCCTCCAAAAGCCGATGGCGCATAAACCTTTCCCCATCTCTCCCAAGAAATTTTCCTCTCTTGTTCTTAAAAACAGTGCAAACTAAAGTAGAATTCAAATATACATAGATTACACATACTGAAGTCTGTTCAATTTGTGTTTTAATTTGAAACTTTTTACTTTGAAAATTCATAAACCCGTCGAAATCTGTTCCTCTCAAAAATTGAAAACTCCGTCAAAAAGTGAATCCCTCATTACTTGCGATGAAGCCCCCCCCCAAATAAAAATTAAATCCTGGATCCGCTAGTGATATATAGTAAGGGAAAGTATCACAGGCAAATCTACAGGAAGAGGGGAAAAGTCCCCTCCTCCCACAAAATGGTAAAATATATATCTATATTAACAAAAAAAAAAATTATCGCTAAAAAGTATTATTATTCGTTAATTACATTTAATCGGACTTCAAGAGCCACTGAAACACTATTTCTTAAAGGTAGTTAGTTTCTTTCTTTTTTTTCCTAAGTAATTATAATTAAATATATTGAAAAATAAGCTTTCGGGCTGAAGCCTCCAAAATTAATTTCTGGATTCGCTAGTGGAAAGTATTGCGATCGTGAAAAATTTCGAATCCGAGTTCTCAACGGAAATACACGTTTTGAGGTGCTCAGAGTTCAAATAACCAAATTCCACAAAATGATCTGTGTGTATGAACGTGAACAGTTTGCCTCAAAACGAAATTCTCATTATTATATAGAAAATATAGAGTTAGTAAAAGCGATAGCAAAAATATATTTTCTAAGCGAGGGAATTATGACGCAGGAAGATAAGTGGTATATATGGCCCTATCCCTCTCGACTTTGTTCCTTAAACATTTGGACCTGATAACATTCACGTGAAAGATGGTTTTAGCATTTTTATTTTCAGAAATCCTTTCGAAAACTCAATGGAATAATAATAAAAATTAAAAACGAAACATACAGAGTAACCCATAATCAGAAACTCTGATAACCTCACATTGGCCTCCATATGGAAGGAATTATATGTTTGCGAAACGTAATTTCGATTCGCATTTTGTGTTTTGTTTTTTTGAGACACTTATCATTGGATTAATCATCTCAGAAGGATGTTTCGAGGTGACATGATTTTTAAATGCGTAAAAGATTATCAGTAATATCAAATTTTAATTAGAAGAAATATATTTATAGATTTTTCGGTGGTTATTTTCCGAAATAGATTACGGAAAATAAACATAATTTGAATTTGTCAATCGGAAATAAAGCTCGTTTAAGAAATGCACATTAGCATTACACCTAAATATTGCCAACCCTAGCTTTGTACAACTGTCAATTCAGTGACCTATAAAATTGATAGCTCAGCAATGATTTACATTTTAAATAAATATATACAAATTATCTTACAACAAAACTAAACAAATAATCTGAATATAGGCAATGAAAGTGAAATGATACCACTCATAAAAATAAAATATATATATATTCTAGTTCTATCGACAAGCTCATATATTCTTCAATTAAAATATTAGTATTAAAAGTATTAAAGTATTTACAAGTAAAAAGTAATTTACCTAATTGAGTGGTCTCATATAAAAGAAAAACGTCTGCCATTTTTATAAAGTTAAGAAAACGCCAATTTTTGTAACCCAGCTTCAATTTAATCCAATTTTAATGATTTTTTTTTTCATGATTCAACTTTAATATTCTTACATAAAATAATCAGGGACAGTTTGAGTTGAACCTTTAAAACATAAATTGACATTTTATCTACTTTCCGAAAATGACATATATTCATTTTTGATATGAGACCACTCAATTGTTTCATTAATGCTTACCTGATAAACCAAAAGGACAAAAAAAAAAAAAAAAAAAAAAACTAAGAAAAAATAATGCAACACAATAAAAAAAATACAACAGCTTGGCTTACCCCAACATAAATGTGATTAAGGCTGTGGAAAGAAATCGAAAGCCCCAAGAATAATTTTTTCTAATGATGTAGAGTTGGTTGACCGTTGATATGATATGAGAAGGAATTAGTCGAGGGTGCGGTCAAAAAAAATAAAAAAAATTAAATTATATAAATAATTTTAATTTTTGCCGACGTTTCGACCCACTTTGCAGGTCGTCTTCAGGGCTACAAAAGATACAAACATGTTGAAAAAATAAAAATAAAATAAAAAATAAATATAAGTATATATAAATTACGAAGAAGTTGTCAGATACAGAAATAAAAGATAAAGAAAATAAATACATGATAAGAAAATAGATAAAAGAAAATAAATACATGAATGTTAACGAATAAATGAATGTTAACGAATAAATTGATTTGATTGAAGATTGATTATTCAATTTTCAATCAATTTATTCGTTAACATTCATTTATTCGTTAACATTCATGTATTTATTTTCTTTTATCTATTTTCTTATCATGTATTTATTTTCTTTATCTTTTATTTCTGTATCTGACAACTTCTTCGTAATTTATATATACTTATATTTATTTTTTATTTTATTTTTATTTTTTCAACATGTTTGTATCTTTTGTAGCCCTGAAGACGACCTGCAAAGTGGGTCGAAACGTCGGCAAAAATTAAAATTATTTATATAATTTAATTTTTTTTATTTTTTTTGACCGCACCCTCGACTAATTCCTTCTCAAATAATTTTTTCTGGTTCCATCTAATTCTAAAATTCAACTAAAGCCCTCAGTAAGTGTGTGACAAAAATATTGTGTCAATATATTTCATAATTGTTATGTAATTAATATATAAAACATTATAAATACTTAATTTTAAGTTGAATTTAGAAGTTGAAAAATAAAAGGCTAAGCGGGGCAGCCTTCGACACCAGAGCTCCTGGGCAGAAACCCCAACTGCCCCCCCCACTCTTCAAATCTGAGAAAAAATTGAGATGTTTTGACATACAGACCCATACATGAGAACATCTCATTTTTGTATTGTACATTTTCTTCAATATTAGCAAAGAAGTGCACAGAAGTACTGTAAAATCTCCAATTATATATATATTTCTAACATGAAGGATCATATTTAATGTTTTTATTTTGTTATAACTTAATTAGCTTCTAAACGTAATATCAAAGAACAAAGAAGTTCTAAGAGATTAGGAAGTGTCTGTAATCATACCCATATTTAAAAAAGGAGATAAGAGAGAGTATGAGAATGACAGAGGCATATCCAAAAAAATCTTTAGTGTACCTCTTTAGTGTACCAAGAACATTTATTCCAAAATCCTAGAAAGACGCCTCAGGAATGCAGTGGAACCAATACTAGGAGTAGATCAGTATGGATGTAGAAGAAACAGGAGCGCTCTGGGTCTTATCTTTTCATTAAGACAAGTATCTGAAAAGGTCATAGAAAAGCATAAGCAAGTCTTTACCTGTTTTGTTGATCTCAGAAATCCCTTTGACAGGATCAAGAAGCAGGCTATTGTAATGGCATTAGGGAAGAAAAATGTCAATTTAGGACTACAGAAAGAAATCTTAAGTCTCTAAAAGAAGCAGGGTAATGTGGTGAGATCAAGTAACCATACATCCAGAGAATTCGAGACAACCCAAGGTATCAGGCAAGGATGCAGCCTGAGTCCATTGGTTTTCATCTTTTCAACTCTGGACATGGCCCTCAACAGAGCTAAATCAAGGATAAGACCCTACAACTTGGGATACTGAAACCTTAGGCCCACCCACCTTGGTCTTCTTGCCTTCGTGGATGACTTAATTTTATTGGCAAACCACTGCAGAAACCAACAATTCAACATAAACGTTCTACAGAAGGAATTAGAAACTGTCAAGATGATTATCAATGCAGCAAAAACAAAGATTAGGAAAATAGGAAGGAAAGGCGAAAATGGGGATTGACTGGTAAGACTGAACCATACAAAGATAGAGCAAGTAAGGCATTTTAAGTATCTTGGTGCTCACCTGAACGAATATGGATGGATAGATGGTGAAATAAATGAAAGGATAAAAGTTGCCAGCAGATGTTTCAATTCTCTTAAGAAAAGTTCTATAGAGAAAAACTAAGTGTTAAAAAATACAAAAGCCATGTTCAAGCTACAGAGATGCGGTACTTAAGAAGAATGGAGGGAAAGACAAGGAGAGACAGAGTTCGAAATAAGGTCAAACCAGAGGTCAAACCTGGAACTTAGGCCAACTGAGGATATCATAGAGGAATACCAGCTGAGATGGTTCAGCCATGTTGTCAGAATGGAAGAGGACAGATTGGCAAAAGTGGTATCCGCAATCCGGGATGCCTTTGACAGAAAAGGACTGGAATGAGGAAGGAGAAGAAGGATAGTCAAAGATAGAGATTCTTGGATCAAACTCTACCGAAGGGATCCTCACACTGCTGCACGGTAGATGAGGAGGATTTTAAATAAATAAATATAACTTAATTTAAATACAGGAGTAAGATTCTATCTACATTTTTATAAAACACACATACAATTAAAAAAAGCTTAAAACACTATAAGAAATAATACACCATATAAATCATTAATTTTTAGAAGAAATGGTTCGTTTAAAAAAAAAATATCAATTGATATAATAAATCAGTAGGTAACACATAAATATCTAAATTATTATTTTTTTTTCATTAGATTTTGCTTTGCTAAGAAGTGTTCAACCAGTGGAATTGGCACGTGAAGAAAATGGAACAGCAATCAATATCAGTGAAAGCAATAATGTTAATTTAGTAGAAGCAGAGAAAATAAAAAATGATACAAATGATCCAACCAGAGACTCCAGAGGGCTGATGAAGAAACTTCATTACTTGGCTGGAATGAAGACGGGAGGTCTAATTTCAAGTTCTGGTAAGTATAAATATTAATTATGTTTATGATGTTTTTAAAACATAACGGCCAACGAAACCTAAAAATACTAATAGGTAGTGCTTTTTTATATATTGAGTAACATTTCGACCCACTTTGCAAGTCTTTATCTAAAGATGTCAAAGGATGAGAGACTACTCTCTCACCTTTACAATTCCTATATTCATTTATTTTTGTTGCCAGATCTTTTCATTCCGGAGGCTCTCATAGACCACTGGAACTATTAATATAAGATTGTGTATATATTTGAGAATTCACTCCAAAATGAGCAAATTGGTCAAATGGAGTGGGGCGGGGTGGTGTGTAGTGAGTAGTAGCGGGCTAATATGAGTGCACTGCACCGTTCGTTGCCCAGCAATCTGATGATAGAAATTTTTGAAATAGTAGGAACAAGCCATTTGAATACGGAAGTAAGGTGAAGAAGACAGCAACTCCCAATTTAAATCTGGGGTGGCTCCTGAAGAGAAATATAGAAAGATAAGGATTAATATAAAAGTTGTATTGTTGTCATACTATAAAATTAGAATCCTGAACTGTTGAAAGAAATGGGGGAAAGAGCTAAATAAAGAAACCAAAAGTTAGGTGCTCACACTATTCTCTCTGAATGAGTTCATTAAAAATAGAATTTGTTATGTTGCAGGAACTTTAGCTGCATCAAACAGTCTCAGAATCTTTGGGAAAGTAATGAACACAGCATTATCAGTTTCCTACGGCCATGTTAATGATGTTGATGCCCTGCCTGAGATTGAATCAGATCACAGCCAAGGAGGAGACTCGGGTGAAAAAGATGTAAGACTGAAAACCGAAGTGACTACTCAATCAGCTTTAAATCTGATAAGGAAACAGTTCCTAAAAAATCATAATGCTCAAGTGAGCAGAATTAATCATAAGTTCTTGAGAAGTGATTCATTTGGAAGAGCAAGCTAATGCATAAATAAATTCTGTTTTTTTTTTTAATATGTTTTGTGCACAAAAAAAGAAAACGAATATGTGATATTACTGAAACTATGCCCAGGTGTTAGCAGTAGAAAAACATTGTTCATGAAAAAGAGTAGTTCATAAATACAAGATAAGCAAACATAACTAACTTAAGAAAAAGATCAATCATAAAAAATTAATTAGTTTTATGTTTGATTTTTTCACCAAATCATTTCAATGAGAAAATAATAATTAAGAAAGCATAAACATAAAGGAACTTGTTGGATGGATTTTTATTTATCCAAGATATAATTTTAATACTGAGTATTTTTATTTTATTTAATGAATGAAAATAACTTAAGAACAACTCTGTAGCTTGAAACGAGAAGGGCACATCCCCGAAACTTTGAATTTAGAGTGAACTGAACAAAAATATCAGGGTGAAGGTATAGATTAATTGATAAAAGGCTCAATTTCTTTCCATTATTATGACAGTCTTAATATCTGATAGTGGGAGGACATTGGCCCTTTAAACAATAAGATTTTTAGAATAGAATAAAAAAAACAAAACTTTATTCTCAGAAAATATCTCTTAAAAATAACAGCAGTGTTATTCTTATTCATCACACTTGTTCATAATACAAATATATCCTTTTCCTTTGGTGGAATTATCGAATTCGATCTCAGTCTGACAAAAATATTTGGACGAACCAGTTCATTTCTCATTAATTAATATTTTCTATACTTCTTGATTAAAATCAATAAATCATAAGAGCTCAACAAATAAAATAATTAAATTTTAGTTTAATCAATTATAAATCCACAAAATATTTTATGTAATATATAATTATGTTATTAATAAGTTATCTTTAGGACAATAAATTAGAATAATATATTAAAAATAAAAATTGTGTGTTGTTTTTTTTTAAAATAAGTTTCGTTAATGGTGATAGAAAAAATTAGATCATATTTAATTAAAGGAATAGATTGTAGAAATTAAATACTTATATGTTATAAATTACATATAGCCGAATCTATGTAAATCAAACTTAGAAGTTATTTATAAAGAAAAATAGATAAAAAGAAATTTTTGCACTTAAAAAAGCCTATTCCCGAGGTTAAAGATATAATATTTGGGGTAAATATCACAATAAGTATTTCTAAGAATTATTTGATGATGAGAAAGATAAAATGTTCTTCAGGAATATTAAATTTAAAATGATTATACTGCTTGTTTTCTAAATAGTTTTTCAATAATTTATCTTAAATCAATTAATATATATTTAATTTTTATTTAATACGTAGAAATTTTAATTAATTTTCTATTTATTTACAAAGAAAGTTAATAAATGAGAACCTGTTAATGTAAGTTTGATATCAATGGTGTTCCATAAAAAGAATAAATTTGGATGGGTTTTTCCTGTTCATAACATCAATGTAAAAAAACCTGGCAAAATATAATAATGGTGAAACATTACTTTCTAAATTTCGTAAAATATGCTGTCATGACTGATTCACTCTTTTTGATAATATATGAGATAACAGTTAAAATAATTCATAATTATTATCTATAAAATTTCATTGCTTTATTTGAATCAAGTTAATTTAGTAAAATATTTATTGAATAATTGAAGGTTTTCAGAAAAAAAAGAAAAAACAGAATACTGTTATTTTATTTTTTAAGTCTTTGTATAAAATAGGGTACAAAAAGTTTAAATATATATGTTTCAATTCATAACTATAAACCGAACTTAAAACATATAATAGACAATACATAACTTTAACATTAATTATATCACAATTTTATCATATTAAAACAAAACAGAAAATAATGTATTACAATATATATATATATAAACGTAGGCAGAGGAGAGGGATTTTGCTCCTTCCCTTCTCAAAATTTTAAAGAAAATAAAACATAATATAATACAAAAGTTTGATGAAAATAGAAAAAACAAAACAAATTTTTAAAAATTTGTCGACTATGTATATATTGTATTTCATATAGAAACATTTATAAATTGTAATAACAATAAACAAAATAGTACAACAGTTTAGAGTTAGAAATCATTTATATCCCTGAGATGTTGCTGTATTCAGTCTTTCTCCCCCCTCTAATATGAAAGCTGTGTACAATCTTGAAAATATAACTAATTTGTATTTTTGTTTATTTATATTTACAATGATCATATCAAGAAAATATATATTTTTGATCAACAGCCATTTAAAATCCTAATCTTAATTTAATGTCCTATTTCATAACACATTTCATTACACAATAAATTATATACAGTCTTGTTATTTACATTGTCTTATTTTAGTTCACAGTCTGGCTTTTTTGACTTCAAAAAATTAATTAAGAAAATAAATTTGTGTCTAAATATTCCCATAAAAAGATCAGACTCAGCCAATTGGTTTTTAAAACAAAGTTGGAATATCATCCAGGTGCAGTTTCTGATAACTTTATTTTGAATAGGAATATTTATAAATGATTTAAGTCAATGCTATGAATAACACAAAAATCCTTCTCTATCTTTGATTTTTTTTTTTTTTTAAAGAGACCTAAAATATCAATAATTCGTCAGATCCAATATATATATAACAAACAATTACTTTAAGATTATTATCATCTGTTATATTAAAAGGTAACTGAGGACTAGCAGTGCCACCTGTTGGTAGAATAAGTTAACTTAAAAAATAAAACGATGTAAATGTTTCTATTTACTGAGCATGAAACTACGTTATTGAGTAACATTCTTCATCAAAAAGATAGTATTTATAGTGGGAAAAGAGTTCATTTATTTCAATTTGTGAAATAAAAAACTTGTGCGATTGATGTAACTATGTATGATATAATTATAAGGCTTTGTACCAATTTAATGTACTAACAATTTTTTTTTTTACCGATATATACGGTCAAAATCCATAAAAACTTGCTTAAAATTTCAGCTCTATCAAAAAGCACTTTGCGACATTTTGCGATAAACCGACAATATACAATAAATAAAATAAACTTAAAGATAGTAATAATATCTTAAACCTAGAAATACACTCATATGTACTTTATTGCTCAGACATAGACTACTTATTATCAGCTAAGGAAACCGAATCAGTTTTGTCTCTCCACCTATTTATTAAAAATAATACTTGTTTAGTAGAGGCACCAAGATTAAGGTAGGCCTTTTTTATTTTTTCCTTTTGTTTCTTGTTTTGTCATTCAAAAACTTGTACTTTTAAATAATTCAGGCCGGGTATCCAGAAAAATCTATTCTCTAGAATGTTTATCCCTAGTTCAAAATTTTGTTTTTAATAACATTTTACTTTTTTCTTAAGTTTTATCTCTTTAACCACTATTAGGGAAACATATTATATTGCCCATATTAAATTTCAACACATGGGTCATCAAAGAAACGTCATTATTCCTCAACTTTAAGTACATTGCTTTAGAAAATATTAAGTACTTGATGAGGATATATAATTAATAAATTATCACTAAACCATAAACTCCTGACCAAGGAAACAACGGAGATTAACGATTCACTACAACTGGGAAAGAAACCAACATTGCTGGTTGATGATTGCAGAAAATGAATTGTGTATATACTTCTCTTATATTTTGGGATTTTATAGGATGACAAAATTGTCCTATTTTAAATTAGTTTATGTCCAGAAGGCTATGTTGGACTGGGAAAAAAATCAGTCATTAGGCATGAGAAATGCACAGCACAATGTATATAAAGTTGAAGTGTGGTGAAACATACAACATGACGATACTTGTCACCCTGATAAATGGTTGATACTGTGTTAATGATTCACCTTAACCTTGACTGAGATGACCAAGAATAGAAATAAAGCATCATTGACGATTCTATTATAACCTGTGTGTGGGTGGAGTGTTATAGTTTTTAGCAATTAGTGTAAGGAAAGAATGTAAAAGGAGAAAAAGATATTAAGATAATCATTAAATAATTACTGAAGCGAATAAAACTGATTTTGAGTATGAATCAGGTTTCAGAAATTAATGAATAGTTATTTTTTTAAAAGTCTTACAAAATGTGTAAAATTTCTTCCAATTCAATTTCTATATAATAGATTTTGGTTACGATAATTACCAAAATAATCACTTGCAAACAACAAGAACCAATTATAAAACTAAACAAATTATAAAAACAATTAGTTTGTAAAAACTAATATAGGAATTCAAATTTAATTATAATCACAACTAAACTTACTTGGATGGGAACAAGCATCCATTCAACCTCCAAACATGAAAAAACAAATTATTAAATTTTGTTTTGTTTAAATTTTCCAATTATTTTAAATTAGATGAAACTTATCTGGAATGTTGATCTTAGAAACAATATCACATTCGAGTTTCTCCTCAGGCAATTCATTAACAACTTTCAAATTAATTATTTTTGGTAGTTTATTCGAAGACCACTGGCTAGTATTGTCTTTTGATAAAACCCAATCACATGTGACAGCTACTTCTTTCGCTCTTGCAACATGATCTTTATAGCTTAAGACATTTGAATCAATAGGACATTTATTTATTATGACTTCATCTTGTACTTCATCAATACAAACAGAGTCATTTAAAAGCCTTATTCCTTTTGAAGACGATGGAGAAAAATTCTTCGGAATAGAAACAGGAGTCTCAATGATTTCAATAAGATTGTCCAGTCTTTCACTCAATCTCTTAGCTAAGTACACTTGATGACTAGAGATGGTCGTTTCTTCACTTGGAGAACCTGATCTCTTTCTTTTTTTTCGTCTTTCAATAAAATCACCTTTATACAAGTTACGGTATAATTTATTAACATAATCACATTGAGCAGCCTCTCTAATTAATTTTGTATTCTCATCATCACTAGAAGATTCACTGGAACTTAAAACATCACCTTTCAAAGCACTCCTAAAACCATAAAAAGTATTATTAAAATATGTTTAAAATAGAATAAATTAAACTTGAATTGATTTAGCGTTGATAAACTCATGAGTGGATTTAAGTAGAGTGCGGAAGAAGAAGGGTTTTTGGGGTGAAACCCTCTTCAAATAAAAAAATATAACCATGTCTAAAGAAAAAAATATTAAACAATTATCATTAAAAATATTATTGATCATGTAATTATATTTTAATAGAACTTCAAGAATCATTTAAAACACCATTTTACAAACGTAGTAGGCTTCTTTCTTTTTCTTTCCAGGCAATTTTTTATACATATATAAATATATATAACCCAACAAATAGAGAAACCCAATGTAAGCCCATCATCGGAGGGCAAAGTTTTCCATGAAACTAGCAATGACAATGGAGTGAGATGCATTAGTCCGGCAGCAGCTAAAGGTCTAGTAGTAAGCAGTACGATGTTCCTGCACAAGGACATACATAAGTATACCTGGGTAAGTCCTAAAGGAGAAAAAAGCCAAATCGACCATGTGCTGATAGACAAGAGGCATCAAAGCTCAATACAAGAAATAATGAGTTATCATGGAGCAGACTGTGATTCGGCCCATACTCTGATTAAAATCAAACTCTGTCAGAGGCTGAAGGGAATACACCGAATTGGGGACCAAGTGGAAAGAAAGAGGTACGAAGTCCGTAATTTGAAAAAAACCTATAGTACAAGCTGAATTGAGCTGAAAAATAAATTCAAACCCTTGAATAAGGAATGCCTCACGGTTGACCAACAACGCGAGGCACTAGTCAGGGCTAAAACAAACAGCTAAGGAAGTAATAGGGATTCAGGAAAAAAGAAAAGCCAAGAAATGGTTCACAGAAGCATGCGAAAAAGCAGTGGAGGAAAGAAGAAAAGTCCTCTGCTTACAAACTGATCAAGCTATGCTGGACAAATACACAGCCGCCGGGAAAAAGAAAATAATAAGAACAGCCAAAAGATAATTCCTCTAAGAAAGATTAAAAACTACTGAGGAATTATTCGCAGATATCAGGAAAAAAAGGGTACGATATAAAGCGAGAAATACACAAATGCGAGACAAAGATGGCAAATTGACGTCATCAAAAGAAAAGATCCTAAGCATATGGAAGGAACACTTCCAGCAGCTGCTTAATCAAGGGCACCCCACAAACAAAGAAGACATGGACCCCACTGAGGACATCGACCCACTTGAGGTTGAAAAACCTGATATTCCGGATGAGGAATAGCTACCGGCAGGCTTAAAAGAAGAAAGGCTCCAGGGATAGACAACCCTACCATCAGAATTGTTCAAGGATGGGTAAGAAGACCTCAGAGCCAAGCTGTTAGATCTAATCCAGAAGATATGGGAGAAGGAACAGATACCAGAAGCATGGAAAACAGGGTTGATCTGTCTTACCCTTAAGAAGTGCTCCATGTACGAATGTGGAAATTACAGAGGCATAGTACTTCTTCCGATTGCCTATAAAATAATGACTAATATTCTACTAACTCGGATAAATCCGTATTATGAAAACATAATAGGCGACCATCAAACAGGATTCAGGAGAGGAAGGAGTACGCTAGATCAGATATTCATCCTAAAACAAGTACTTGAAAAACGATGGGATGTAGATCAGGAAGTACACGCATTATTTGTCAACTTCAAAGCAGCCTATGACTCCGTGGACAGAAACTGTCTCTGGAAGGTCATGACTGAGCTGGATGGGGGTGGGGTGGCCGAATGGGCTAAAGCGAGTGCACAGCACCGCGAGTTGCCTGGCAACTGGATTACAGATTTAAGAAGTACAAGTTCATGTCCCGGTGCCGGAGGGGATTTTAAATTCCCCACCCTCACCCCACGGCCCGGGAAAATCCCGTGTAGCCTAAAAGGTGAGGTAGGGAAGAATAACAATAAAAAAAAAAAATGACTGAGCTGGGTGTTCACGGGAAGTTAGTGAGGTTGACAAAGGCGTGTACAAATGATCCTAAATTTAGGGTACTAATACAAAGAGAAGTATCTGAAGCCTTTGAAGTTCGAAAGGGTTTGAGGCAGGGAGATGGACTCTCGCTGATGCTGTTCAACTTAGCACTAGAGAAAGTTATAAGAACAACATCACGCGAAGATGAGTGCACGTTGGAATGGAACATAAAATTCTAGCATATGGGGATGATATAGTTGTCCTCGGAAGTAATCAAGAGGATATTGAGATACTCGCTCGGACTCTGTTCAAAGAAGCAGAACAAATCGGACTACAAGTCAATGTAGATAAAACTAAATACATGATAGTTAGCCGAAACATCCACCCTAATAACATGATCTGTGTGGACTCTAAGTCATTCCTGAAAGTAGACAGATTCAAATGCATTGGCTCCACAATAACCTCAATAAATGATCAACTAACAGAGATAGACCAGCGATTAAAAAGTGCGAACAGATCTTTCTTCTCTCTTCCAAGGGTGCTGAAATCCAGAAAAATCTCCAGAAATTTAAAAATAAGGGTGCACACCACCGTGATTAAGCCAGAATCGAGAGATTCAAAAGAAAATTTCTATGTACCATAACAGGACCTATATGGGACCAGAACATTGACACATGGAGGAGAAGGAACAATAAAGAACTGCTGAAAGAAACGGGTCAGTCAATATCTCATGACATGAAAGGAAGAAGGTTAATGGGCGGGGCATGTGGCCCATAGCAATCCATCAGAACACCTTTACACAACAATGAATGACAGAGTAGTAGGAAGAGACCACGTGGGAGGCCAAAAACCAGATTGATAGACAGGATAAAATAAGATACGGCTGAGCTTCATGCTTCAAAATGGAAAGCAGTAGCCCAAGATAGCCAGAGGTGGAGAAGGCTGATTCAGGTGGCCAAAGATCTATAAGGTCTATAGAGCCAACCGAAAAAGAAAAAAAATATATATATATACATACATATAAACCGTTTGGGCTGAAACCATCTTCAAAATTAAAATATGTATCTGCTACTGGATAGACGTTATGATTCAATTTATTATTTCTGACTTAAAAAAAAAACTAATAATAATAGACATAAGCGAACCCTAATGTTTGATACCAAAACCAACAATCTCTGTTTTCACACCTCTATTCACTTACCACATCATTAACCTTCATGCAAGCCTTCCACCTAATTTATATCCTTAACAACTAATCTTTCAGTTTAATGGGATGATCACGCTCATGGTGAACCTGAAGTATTAAATTTGCCAATAGGCTTTGTGCTTAATAATTATTTAGAGATTTAATTATTACTTAGCCCTACTACTTTACAAGCTAATTTCAACAATCACTTCAATTGCATTAACAGGGCACTTGCTCTACAATAAAATCAAAAGGTTGTATAATCATGAATCTATATATTGACAGTTTACAAATGTCAAGGCTGATGAACAGCTGGGTCCAATATTAGGGCCACGATGGCTGAGAATGTTAAGGCCCATAAAGTTAGGAACTTTAAGGTTAGCAATGCCGATTGTAGAATACCACTCCATCTCACCATATGACAAAAGTTATCAGGTCGAGGGTAAAAGAAAATCAGAAAGAACAAGTGGGTCAATATCGCAAATTATACTTGAGATGGAATTTCAAAAGTAACAGAGTGCTAATAACTGCTGATTTTCAGAAGTGGACTCAGAGGATTGACAAATCCCCAATGGATCATTAGTGTCGGGTCCTTACTGATGAAGATATGTCATCTGAGAATATTTTCTGACACTCGTCTACTTTTAGGAGGACCATGAAGATTACGGATAACGTGAAGGTTACTTTTTTATGCTCTCGCATATTTTAATGAATAACTAGCTTAGTTATTGTCATGAAAAAACGGGGTCTAAGTTGCATCGAATGGGGTAGAAGGTTTTTTTTTTATTTCTTGTATGGGGTGTGACTGAGATGCAAAATCCAAGATTATGACCTCGGCGCCCCTTTTCTCTCCCCCAGATCACTTTTGAAAATCCTCTAAAACTGCTATATTTTCGTACTTTTTTCGGTTTTTCACCATTTTGTCCTGGAAGGAGCATATTTTTGACAAAAAACACTGTATACATTTTTTAAACTAGATTAAATATGCTACAATTTAAGACTAAAATAGGCTCAGTAAATTTATTAATATTTAAGATACTGGTTTTCAAAGTTTTGGAAATTTTTCAAACTTGAAAATTTTAAGCTATTTTCCATGTTTGATCATATGCAATAGTTTTTAAATCTTCAATAACCTGTCTTATGTTATTCAGTGAAGTAAATTTTTATTCATTTTAACATTTTGAAGAGATAGTGAGGGAGGAGAGAGGTTTGATGAGAGAGAGGGAGATCATTTTACAACTGGAAGACTGAAATTAAAATAAAAAAAAAATATTAAACCAACATTTACATCAAGTGCATACAGAAATTGTAAACAAAGTGAATGAAATTTGCAAAACTTGAACATGTTAAGCTAATTTTCATGTTTATGTCTTCAATAAACTGATTTATAAGAGTTAGAGAAGTAAACATTTAATTAAGAGAAGGTGATCGAGTCAAGAGAGTGATCAGTCAAAAATAAATAATAATATTTATTTTAACATTTGCTGACGTTTCGAACTGAAGTTCAGCCCTTCATCAGGGCTGAGAAAAGAACCAGATAACAATAGGTATGAGAAATATAAACAATGTAGGTAAAAAAACTTAAAGTAAAATGAGTAGATAAGTGAACATTAAAGTAAAATAAAGTAGGTAGAATAATGACAATAACAAGAACTAAGAAATAAATAATAATAATGTATGATAAATATTTAGGACGCAGTCTTTTTTTTTTTATTTTTTTTATTTTTGCCAACGTTTCAACCCTAACACGTGGGTCATCTTCATGGTATGGTTTGAGCACTGAGGGTGTTCAAGGAGTACTTGATCACCCTCAGAGCTCAAACCACGTCCTGAAGATGACCCACATGTTTGGGTTGAAACGTTGGCAAAAAAAAAATTAAAAAAAAAAAAGACTTCGTTCTGAATATTTATCACCCATGATATGTAGAATAGTCGACTAACTTCCTTCAAGAATTCATCAAATAATAATAATGGTTACAAAGTGTGGACTAATGAAGTAAACATAATCAAAATAAGATAGCGTAAGTACTAAAATGATAATCTTAGAATAAAATGTAAAACAGAAAATGAATATGAAGTTGTATAAGAAATAAATATAAATAGAAAAGTTGAGATATTTTAAATAGAATTGTTTAATAGAAAACTGAGATATTGTGAAGTCTATCAAAATGTAATGACTACGTATAAGGGAATAAAGAGTTAAAATGAAGTAAAAAATAAATGATTCTCTTCATTATTCACTACAGTCAACCATCAACCAACAACTATAAACATTTATTCCATTTATTATTTTGAAGGAGTAGGATACATGAATAGAGGAATGGCTATAAATAATAAGAGATAGAAAACCTACGTTGATTTAGTTGAATCTAATATTAGAAGCTAATTGATAAATAAGTGAGCTAGAATGTCCTGAGTCATTTATTGCGTTCGATCTTCTTCCTAATAAACCAACGGGCAGAAAAAAAAAAAAAAAAAAAAAGACTGACCGCACCTTTTAAAACTCTCCTCACTGAGAAATTTAATTTTAGAGAGCAGTGTTAGATATGAGGACAAATAATAGAAAAAAATATAAAAGAGCGAAGAAGAAAAACCTGCGAGAAAAAAGAAATTCTGCGATCACTATTAAGAAGATCTAAAGTCTTTGAAAATATAACAAGTAACTGATGAAAACATTATTCGGTGGAATAAATTTGTAATAGGCAGATGAAGTGAGTAGCACTATAATTATGCCATTTATGAGAACTGAATAAGGTGACAGAGGACTGTAGGTACCTACACCATGGAGCCCCAGTGCCGCTTTTTCGCTGATGAAGTGCATTTTCTAAAGAACCGTTTTAAATATTTTAAAAATTAAGTAATTAAGCAAGATAAGCATATTTTCTAGATGTTTTATTTAAGGAATTTTTTGTTATTGTTTCAACTCTAGTTTGAACAACATGAAAAAATTGATTTCACTGGTGTTTTATATTGCCAAGACCTATTATTTTTTAAATTTAATTGATGTTTTATTATTTTCTGACTATCCAGATTTAATAAAAGATCAATTACAATAAAATTAAGCCAACTGCTGAATCTCAGTGACCAAAAAACTAACTCAAGTCAAAGTCGCGGAGGTTGAAAACTTGGATTTTCAATTCATTCAATGCTACTTATGATGTACAAGGTTACTAGACTACTGGGTGTTAAGTGTTTTTTTTTTAGTGTTAAAAGAGTGTTTTAACTGCTTGTATACACTCTTTTGAGTTACAAAATACATTAAAAAGTGACTATTTATTATTTATTTATTTATTTATCAACCCTGCCGTGTCTAGTAGGCAATACGGGTGTCTGCAATAGTAAGATGTTAGGCAGGTCACAGCTGCAAATAAATCTTGTTCTTCTGCTCTTAATTCATTTTGTTTTTCTCTTTCTTCATGGTTGCTTTTCTCATCCGTTTAACGCCAATGGTATAGTACCTCTTCCTCCCCTTCTTAAATTAAAGTGGGCTGGCCCCACCGCGACTTTCCACCCGTACACAAAATCTTTGTAGTACGGGTAGTTTTCCGCAGTGACTAACTGAGGAAAATCGTTTTCTGTGAGAATGTAGAGACCGGTTTCCCTCAGTAACTTAGCCCTTAGTTCTTCAAAGGCGGTGCAGTCCACTATGATGTGCTCAGCAGTCTCCGGAACACCACAGCTAGGGCATAGGGGGTCGATGTCCATCCCATGGCAATGAAGCTTTGCTCGAAAGCCCCATGGCCTGTGAGAAATTGCGAGAAATTAAAAAGTGACTATTATTGTTGAAGATGGTCGAATACTTGACCTTTCAGCAGCATGTTAGTGATATAGACACCCTTCAGAGCAACAATATTTTAGCCAACATCCATAATTGAGAGCTAGTAACAGGGCGAAAACAAATTCTAGGGAATAAAAAAAAACCAACAAAGACTTAAAATTGTTATAAAGTCTTGTCATCAAATACAACTAACCATTAGGCACAGATAGCAAACAAAGATGTGCCCCTAAAGCTACCACCTATGTATATAGATGGGAGTCAACAATTATAATGCACTTGTGTTTTTTCTACAAAATGAAGTTGGACACAACTCATTTAAATTAAAGATTAACAGTAGGAGTTTAACTGTCCAATTTGAACCAGTTAACATCTGTTGGTGTCAAACTACTGTTGGTACGGGTCAGAATTTCACACCTACCAGCTTCCCAAAGACAAAATGTTCAGGATAGTTCTTCAGGGTTTGCACCATGCCACTACAACCATAATCAAAGAAGAATTTGAAAAATATATGGTTTTGAGGCTGTTAATATAACTAATATCCTTTCAAGATTCAAAGAACCGCTCCCAATATTCTTTGTACACATTTAAAATTCATATAACAAAGAAATCTTTAATATTGACTTCCTTTACTAGACTGAAGTAAAGACCGGAGAACCAAGAAAAAAAAAGAGTAATTTTTCAATGCATTACTCCAACATGACTCTTGCCAGCTTAACCTCAAATGAATATATCCTCCAATCTGACAAAGTAAATTACATAGGTCTAACAGTTGACAGAAGGATGACATGGGGCCCTCACATCACTGCTAAATGAAAGATACTAAATCAACGATTTATGCTGTTATATTCCATGCTTGGACATCTCTCAAAATTAGACACAAGACAAAAACTTAACATTTAAAATTACTGACTTAAACCAATTTGGACATATGCTTCACAAATATATGGAATTGACAAAAAAACACATTCAGAAATTACAAATATTTCAGGCCAATCACACAAGCACCTTGGTTTGTTAGTAACATTTTTTTTTTTTTGTTTATTGTAATCACATTTACTGGTTGTCACTGTACATTGACAGTTGTGATTAAAAAAAAAAAAAGGGAGAAAAATAAACTTGTCTACTTTTAGGATTTTATGTACAACATGATCTTCACCAATCTGCCAACCATAAGTCATACTAATACCATATATTTTAAATAAATTATGTCATATACTTCTTTTATTTTAAAAAATGAATGGGTGGAAGCTATACACAATCCCCTTACATTTGGCATTCCATAGCGTTATCTTGGTACATACAAGCAAACCACTTGTGAATTAATATCGTTTAGGTATTAAGAAATGATAAAATGATCACATAGTGATAATTATAGAGAGCTAATTGGAATATTCATCAGATATTATTTTTTAAATTACAGCAAATCATTAAAATGACCATCAGCCAAACAAGGATTTTAAAATATCATATAACACATATTGAGAAAAAAAACAGTATGATCTAAAGTTCATAGGTTAAAAAAAAGCGGCTCATGAAAAAAAAAACACCGATATAAAAAAGTAGTTTAAATAGTGCCGACTAATTTAGTGAAAGTAATTGGACACAAATTTAAATTAATAATAATTTCAACTTAAGCTTAAAATTTTAAAAATGTATACATTATATAACTTACATTCTAGAATTCATGTTTATATCTAATAATAAAAGTAAGTCCACATCAAAATCTCCGCTCCAAAAATTGTTTGAAACCAGGTACACAATACAAAGAACAAAGAACCACCATAGAGCTAATGTTTTATATATAACTATTGCTATATTACTTTCTTATAATATGATTCAGTACCAACAGGCAGAATCTGTATTCACTATTTCTCTTAGTTAACATTGGTTTTCTATATTTCTGAAGAAGCGTGAAGTAGGAATTGAGGAAGGGACTAAAACCAAAATAAACTCTATGGTAGTAAATTTCATTAATAAACTATGCTTACACGAAGAAAACAAAATTTTAAGTAAATTAATAAAACTAAATCATAATATAATCTAATTCATAGAAATTATTAGGTAAAAAGGTGTAAACAAAATTTTAAGTAAATTAATAAAACTAAATCATAATATAATCTAATTCATAGAAATTATTAGGTAAAAAGGTGTACCAGGAGCACCTATCCCCCCTCAAAATCTATGGTGTATGAGCCTCCTCCCTATCCATATATTTGATGTGTCTTGGGACGGTTTTATGGAATTTAGGAGAGAGCTGCTCGAATCATGGATATTAACACTCTACAAAGGTTACGCAACACATTATAACAAAAAAAAAGGTGAGAAGGAAAATCTAATGAACTTTTAATTCCAAAATAGAAATAGAAAATAAACTGAAGGCAAATAAATTGATAATTAACGAGTTTACATCCAGCAAATCCGTCTTGATCAATCGGTAATTCAATCGAAGAATAAACAAACGCACTGAATTCCTTCGATGGAACGGTATTACTGAGCAAAAGGAAAATAAAAAAGTATGATTGAAACGCTGTTTGCAATAACGAAGAAAATATTGTCGAACGTAATACAATACTGTTAGTGCCAACGTTTCGGCTTAAGTTTATCCGAGTAACAAATCACACTTTCTGTAGCAACCATAGCAGCAATATTGCCTTTCTTGTACAACCAACAATGCCGTGTTTAATTTGTCTAATGATATATCTGATTTTATTTATATCATATAAAGAAAGAAAGAAAGTTGAATTTTATTCTGGGACATCTTGTCCTCTCAGAACTACTATAATGACAAGTGTCTGGCATTAGAATACAATTAAAAATAAATTAATTTACTAAATGACAGTAGTAGATACGTGATATTGAAGTAGACATATGAGTTTAAAGATAAATATATACGAGTGAGTTCACGTATTTATACAAATAAGCAGTATGGCACATATTAGATATCTGAAAGATACCAGTAAAATGTAGCTGACATCACTAAACTACAAAATAACTTTTTTTTTACATATATTCGGAAGATTATTACTGAGGAAATAGAAAAATATATGAGGTCAAGGATGAGGATTTCAGTATAGGGATTGGTAGGGAATTACAAAAGCACGTATGAAGCAGTAGCACGTATGACGAAGGATTTTTAATGGCAATAGTTCTATGAGAAGGAATAAATAAATTTGAGAGTTGGGATTTCGTGTTGAACGAATGAACAGAGTAGCAAGTAGAAAAGAAATCAAGAAGGTAAGAAGGTTTTTTGGTTGTAAAGGTTCGGAAAAGGAATACATCTAGGAAATATTGCCGTCGGAAAACGGGATAGAGCCACTTCAACTCGGCATAGCAACTGGAGAAGTGAGAGCGTCAGGGGACTCAAAGGATAAATCTAACGAAACAATTTTAGTCTGTTTAATCTGATCTCAAGTACACCAAACAGTCCACCGTATACAAGACAGTCATAATCGAAGTGAGGGAAAATGATAGAGGAAACTAGGAGTTGACGAATTTTAAGGGACATAGAGTCACAGAATCTTAGAAACTATTCGTGGTAGCAATGGACTTTCGGATAATTTAGGATGTATGATTATTTCAGAACAAATGTAGATCAAACATTACACGAAAGCTTCTGACGGAAGTGTGGAAACTTATGGGTATCCCTTTGAGGTAGAGTAGAGGATAATGAGGAATGAGGTTAATCAGATGCTTGGAACCAATGAGAATGGCTTCGGTCTTCTCAACATTTAATTTTAAATCCTTGCTCTCTGCTCATACAGTCAATATGCCGCTAATGACCCGATCGGGTAGATGCGGAATGTAAAAATAAATAAATAAAATAATAAATACAGTCAATATCTTCTTGTATCCTTCGGATCTCGGTAGGGGGAGGAAGCAGTTTTATTGGGAATGATTGCTGTTTGAGATCTTTGCTACAAAAAAGAATGAAACTATAGAGCATTATTTGGTATGGAGAGGTTTTGGAGTTTGGTAAGGAGAATTTCGTGATTAACGGTGTCGAAACTTTTGAAAAATCAAAGAGACCTAGGATAGAAATTTCTTGTTTGTCTATAGTGAGATGAAGGCCCTCGGAAATTTTCAGCAAAGCTGATTGGGTCGATAACTGGGATCGGAAACCAGACTGGAGGGGATTGAGCAGAGCTTTCTGCTCAAGGAAAGTATTAAGCTGTGAAAGAACTATTCTTTCATGGAGCTTTGAAAGATTGGAGAGAATGGAGATAGGTCTGAAATAGGAAACTTTGGAGGGGACCAGAACTTTGCTCAGTGGGTGGACAATAACTTTTTTTTCAAGCTAAACTGGAATTTTGTAAGGAAAAATTATAGATATACAGTAGGACAGGAAAGATGACAGGAAGACATAATTTCATTAACTTCATAGGAATTAGATTCGGGCCATAGTAGTTTTTTTTCTGGATTTTAGGACAAAGGAAAGTAGGTCTTCTGGTAAAACATTTGTAAAATAGAAATTTTCAGTGTCAAAGGAAGTTTTAGGAATGTAGTATGAAAGGGAAAGTGGCGATGAGTCAGGATCAGCAAAGTGGAAATTCATTTGATCTGAAGAAACAACTCCTACCAGCAGGGGTACCCACAAGAGGGTTTCGTGGCGCAAGGTGCGCCATCAAAATTTTTGAGGGGAATATATTTTGACAAGGTTATGAATTGAAAAGTTTCAAACCAGGAGACTAGGAAAAAGCATAGCACAGACCACTGAAAGTGTAATTGTATATGACCTATGGTTTTTAAAATTTTACTTTATCTTGCACTTAAGGGTTAATTAGAGAAATAAAATATCTTGGGAGGTGGGGGGAGGGGTATCATGCGCCATTGACCTTGGGAGGGAGGATGGGCACTCCTGCCTACCAGGGTACAGGTTTTTAAGGATTTTTCTTCGGGAATTAGGATCTGAGACTTGTGATAAGTAACTACTAAAGAATTATGCTTTAGCACGTCGCAAGGAAGATTGGGTAAGGTTTCGAAGAGTCTTAAAAGAGAAGTAGCCATCGTGATTACGTATTCGTCTGACACGCCTCAATGCAGCGTATCTTCTCTTTATCAACTCTCTTATTTCAGGATTAATCCAGGGAGCAGCAGGGCGTCTGAAGGTAGTGGTCTTTAACGGTGCGTATTTATTCAGGAATAGAAATATTTTGGGGGAAAAACATTCCATCGTTTCATCGATGGAGAAACAGGAATAAATGAGATCTAAGGATTGGGCTTTTATTTTATTATATTAACTGTTTTTATCCAATAATATATATCTGATTATTCATTTTTGAAATTAAGGCAGCTCAAGAGTTTTCAATTCTTGGATATAATCTCCACGTAATCTCCACTTTTGAAGAAGTTATACCTCTTTGTAAAATATTTAGCTCATGACAATCCGTCTTCAAAAGTTTTGAATTGTGAAATTGCAGCTACATTAGTTAATGTGAAATGTCATTAACTTCTGATGTTGATGTTGAGAAAATTGGTAATAGTTTGGAAGATGAACAACAGACGAGGGCTTTACAAAGGGAGAAATTTCTTAGATGCATTTCTTCTATTGTTGGTATGATTGTAGAATAATTATTTAGGAATTTTTCATTTCTTATATTTGTTTTTCTTCAAGGTTCAGAGAACATTACCTAATCAGATTACAGCACTATGATTAGAAACCTTTTTTAATGAGGTTTAAAAAAACAAAACAAAAGTTTTATATTATTTCTTAGATTGATAATGGTTATAATGAGCTAAGCATTTAATTTTCACAATTTTACTTCTTCTTCTATCTGCTCTCCGATCCTCTAAGTTACTGGTATACTGGTATACTGGTGTGGTATACTTCGTTATTGATCATCAGATTTCACTATTGAGTGCTGCTGCCTTCCAATTACAGACATAAAGTGTAGCTTGGCCATCTGATGCGACACATTCTTCTATCATTTTATTTACCTAATTTTATCTTTTTGGATATTTACATATTATTTAGGAAATATTTGTTATCTGCATAGTTTATCTTTCCAGCTTATTTACCTACCTCTCTTTAATTTATTGTTGATGATTTAATTCTGATTGAAGCAAAAACACATTTTCTCTTTGTCACTAGCGGATCCAGGATTGGCTTCATCCCAAATTTTTTTTTTTTTTAAATATAATGATAATTACTTTGGAAGAAAAATAATAAACTGCCTATGCAAAATGATGTCTAAGTGATTCTTGAAGTCCTATTAAATTTAATTACATGAACATTAATACTTTTAGAGATAATGTTTTAATATTTTTTTTTTTTGTGTATGAGAATCATAAACAATTATCCACGTTATACCAAAGTATCTATTATGCTAGCAGAATTACAGCTTCCCACAATAAAAAAATATATTTATTTTAAAACACAAAGATTTTTTGAACTAACACCAACGTCTGAAAACCCTATCATTCGAACAATAGGAAACTATGACAAAACATCTTTGAAACGGTATACACACAGACGGACTTAACACATACTACTAAACGTCTAAATCAATTAGTTTATTTGTGAAAATTTAACGATTTCTTATCAATCACCAAACAAGTAACAATAAACTCAATCACCCATGTGTGTGTGTGTTGTGTGAGTAAGTATGTGTATGTGTGTGTGTGTGTGTGTGTGTGTGGATGTATACATGTATGTGTGTATGTAGATATATATATGTATATGTATATGTATGTGTATGTGTATTTTCCTTTTGCACATAAATTATATTTAGTTTTCTCGCACTTTTAATGATTGTAACATAATTTTTTTTTTTTTTCATTGATATCTTATGTAGGTTTTTATGAGATTTTTCCTACTGTAAAAAAATTAATTTCAATTTTCGAAGCAGTATTCAAACCACTGTTATGTCAAGTGTAAGGTTACTACAACCATAAACTTATCTATATGACATGTTGTAATATATAAAAAAATAATTAATAAATAAATAAAAAAAAAATAAAAAAAAAAAAATATATTTTTTTCTTAAGACATGGTAATATTTTACCATTTTTTGAGAGAGGGCTTCAGTCAGGCATTCATACCTGAAGAGAATAATACCTGCAACCTTATCATAAAGTCCTAAATAATTCGGATTTATAAAGCTCTTATCCAACTTGTACTCCTAAGTGATGTGTAATCCAACACATCAAACTAGAAAGCTTAAACTTGAACAAATATGTTGTGTCGATAGAAAAGAAAGAGATTCCTAAAATGGTACAAAACCAAATGAAATCCAAATGTTCTAGATCTGGATTGTTACTTCAAGATGGCGGCTGGTTTCAAGATCACTTTAACCACGCTGTATATGGAATACCAATTTAACCTGAGGGTGTCGTAAACTAGACGTCCAACATTCCATACATATATTAATATTTGGTTAGGTTAGGTCAGCTCAAGCCCTCAAGTTTACTCCATTTATTTGTAGTTATCATTGTAATATGACTTGTTATATATGTGTATCACCTGTTTGTGAAAATGTGTTGTTTTGACTTACCTATTAGATTTGTAAATCAATTTGTGATTATCAGGACATGGCCACTTTTGGCATTTCTCAGGATTCTATATCAGTGTGCTAAAACTGATGTTGATACCAGTCCCTATCTAGGAGTAATAATTCAGAATTAGTTTAATTTAATTTTTTATATTCCTTATAATTATAAAAAAGTTGATATAATTTCATATAGAATGTCATATCATGTTGACTATTAGGTTGTATAAAAATTTGCTCTGTAAAATTTAATTATGTCGGTTTTTCAATCTATATATATTATAGAATTTGGATTAAGTAGGTCAACCTTGTGGGACTTACTCAATTGAATAATCTGTTATTTATACTTTAATAAGGAGTGGGGTAGATCAGTGGTAGGGTACTGAGCTTCCAATGCTAAAGGTCCCAGGTTTGAACCCCGGCTGATGGCAGAAAATTTATTTCTCTGTTTCATTGGCTGTAGGGCGACCATCCTGGGGCACACCCAGCCTCTAGTAAGTGGGTTCCCTTAGTTAAATAATTAATTACGGGAGGGAATTCTGGCGGTTGAGCGTGATCTCGGTCAAACCACCTCTTTACACAAACGTTGCCCTAGAAACAGAGCTTTCCCTAAATAGTACTGAACCCAAGACCCTTCATGGGTTGTACTGGTACAGGTTTATTTATTTTTTTTATACAGTGATGGAAAAAAGTATTTGCACATCATGTTTTTATGAATAAATGAGTTCAAGGAACCAAAAAACTTCGCTTTCCTCTGCAAAAATGAAAAATACATTTCTTAAAAATTGAGAAAAACCTTTTGGCAAAAAATGACAACACTCCATAATGAAACAAAAAAATTAAAACAATAAAAGTGCTTGGAAAAAAGTATTTGCACACTATGACTCACAAGCTCTGTTTATAATAATAATTGGTAAATGGTTGACTGTCGTGGATAATGAAGAGAAGAATAGTTGGGGTGGTCAGTCAAAAAAGAAGGCAAAAATAAATGATAATATTTATTTTTATATATGCCGACGTTTCGACCTGAAGTTCAGGCCTTCATCAGGGCTAAGAAAATAACCAGATAACAAGGTATGAGAAACATAAGTAGTGATGGTAAAAAAAATTAAAGTATAATGTTAGAATAATGACTAAGAACTAAGAGATAAAAAATAATAACCGTTAAAAAGTTACTTCTTTTTTGGCTGACCACCCCAACTATTCTTCTCTTCAAGCTCTGTTTACTTTGACATTAATCATCCTGTGTTCATAGGTCATAGGTTTGTTTACTAATTTATCTCTAATCGTTTATTACCAGTATTCTCTAGTCTTTCAATCAGTTTCCTTTAGTCAATAGACAATTATCATGCCAAAGACAAGTGAACTGTGTGCCGCAACTGGCGAAAAAATTGTTTTACTGAGGAGTCAGCAAAAAACATATCGCCAAATTGCCGATTTCTTAGGGTTGAATTTTTCTACAGTGAGATACGTCATAAAAAGGTATGAAGAACGTGGTTCAACTGAAAACAGAGAGCGTAAAGGGTGTCCAAAAAAGTTAACTCCCAGGCTGAAGAGGAAAATCAGAAAAGAAGCTGTTAAAAATCCACTGATAAGTTCTCGGGAGCTGGCTACCATGGTCCAATCAACGTCTGGAGTTCAGATTACTAGCAGAACGATTAGATATGCCCTGAATTCGGAAGGACTCCATGGTAGAGTTCCAAGAAAGAAGCCATACATCAGTGAAACGAATCGCAAAAAGCGCCTTGCTTTTGCTATGGAGTACGTATAGAAACCCTTAAGCTTTTGGGAAAATGACGAAAGCAAATTTAATTTGTTTGGTTCAGATGGTCGAAGGACGATATGGCGACATCGTAATGAAGCCCTAAAGAAGCAAAATGTTTTAACAACTGTAAAGCGTGGTGGAGGACATGTTATGGTTTGGGGGTGTTTCCTACCATGGCGTGGGAAATCTTGTGAGCATCGAAGGCATTTTAAATGCGGAAGGCTATGTGAACATTTTGCGACGTAATTTGCGTGTTAGTGCTGAAAAAATGGGAATCCAGAATCTGTACTATTTCCAGCAGGATAACGATCCAAAACGTACTTCGAGGAGTACAAAGGAATGGTTAATATTGAATGTTCCAAGACAGCTCCACACTCCTCCTCAGTCACCAGATATAAATATCATTGAAAATTTAAGGCACACCCTTGACCAAAATGTAAGAAAACACCATATCACTAGTGGACATCACCTTAAACAACTTCTTGTTCAAGAATGGGAACAAATAAAAGTAGATTTAATTAAAACCTAGTGCATTCAATGCCCAGACGTCTACAAGCAATTATTGACTCAAATGGCCTATTTACAAAATATTAAAACTATTAAAATTTAATATGAGAAGGAGTTTGTCGGGGGTGCGGTCAGATAAATACTAAATTAAAATATAGTAATTATTTTATTTTAATTTTGCCGACGTTTCGATCCCCTTTCCAGGTCGTCTTCTGGGCGTAGGATGTAGAACTGGGGGAGGCAGTGCTACATCTTACGCCCAGAAGACGACCTGCAAAGGGGGTCGAAACGTCGGCAAAATTAAAATAAAATAATTACTATATTTTAATTTAGTATTTATCTGACCGCACCCCCGACAAACTCCTTCTCATATTATATCAACGGACAACCATCTCTACATCATTATTAAAATTTAAAATAAACTTGTAAATGTGGAAGTGTGCAAATACTTTTTTCCAAGCACTTTTATTGTTTTAATTATTTTGTTTGGATTGAAGTGTTTATATTTTTTTGTCAAAAGGTTTTTTCAGTTTTTAATAAATTTACTTTTCATTTTTGCAAAGGAAAGCGAAGTTTTTTGTTTCCTTGAACTACTTTATTCATTAAAACGTGTTGTGCAAATACTTTTTTCTATCACTGTATGTTAATATTTGTTGATGATATATCTTTATGTAGCAGCATAATGGTATATTTTATAAAAACTTATTTTTCTAAATTAATTTTGGTTTTTAATTGTATATATTTATGAATATTCAGTTAACTTTGTTTATGTATTTCTGGTAAAAATAATTTTACAATGAATCCTAAAGTAATGTATTGTTTTTATTTATAGGTGAGTTCTGCAATGTGAAGACTGTGGAATTAAATAATGTCTCTGGTTTTTACCATGGTATGGACATCCATGTTCAAGAAATCTTCATGAAAAATCTATTGACTCCCTATTCTCATCTCAACAATGGTTTATTACGGACTCAGGATCTCTTATATGTTTCATTTCCTGATATAGGTGAAGGCTTTATGTAACATTCATAATTTTCTTTATATCCAAATAAGAAAACCAAAATCATTTGAATTTTTTATAATATTAGTTTTAATTGTACTTTATTTACTTTCATAATAAAACTTTTGCTCTTTAAGTGAACCATAGAGCATTAAAAACTTCTCAGAATTATTATGTATAAAATATAAAATATATTATATGTATAAAATATAAAATATATGTATAAAATATAATATATGTATAAAATATAAAGTGAGGGACAGTACTGCGATCGTGAAAATTTTTTAATTTGAGTTTTTAATGGAAATATTTATTTTGTGGTCTTCTGAGTTCAAATAAACAAGTTCCGCAAAAAAAGGGTCTGTGCTTGAGTGTCTGTTTGTGTGTGTTTGTATGGGACAAGTCTAGCTCAAAAATTAAAAGTCGTATGAAAGTGAAATTACATATTTAAGGTTTGTGTATACTTGAGATGTTACAGTACCTTTTTCGTCAAAATTGGCTAAATGGAAGTGGCACTTTATATAATCGATGTTACACATTTTTACAATTTCCTCGAAAAAGGCTCTAACGTTTTTGATCAAACTCGGTATATCAGTGTATTATTAAGTGGTCTTTAATATCAGCTAGATCTTATTTCGATGTTGCCTTACAGGAATTAAATATCCAATATTCAATATGTCTTCCTCTAAAATACCTTTAATTTGATTTATTTATAAAAATTAACTGTCTTTCATTGTTAGGAGTTATGAAAGCTAGGAGATATGGAAAAAAGCTAAATATAACTTTTGAAAGAATTTGATCATTCAATAAAGAAGAAATAAAAAAAATGCTTATCCAGCTTGAAAAAGAATCTCCGGAAATAATATTCAGAAGGTTGACATATAATATATTATTGGAATGTGGAGACTTTTAGAAAAATTATATCTGATTAATAAAGTTGTAAAAGGTAATGGAGAGTAACAAATAAATTATAAATAATAATTTCTGAAAATTAACGTTATTTAATGTAAATCATGTTTCCAAGAAAATTAAATTAAACTTTCTTAAACTTCTAATTTTTTTTTTAAGTTTGAAAAAGGTATTTAAAATCCTCTAAATCAAGACAATGACATTGTTTAAAATACTATTTCATGGATGTCTAAAGTATATGTTTATAACCTTAAATACATTGTCTTCTATCTTCTCTATCTTCTCCACGGTCTGAAAGCCCCTACCTGTAATTATTCAAAGAAATAGAGTTTTACTACCGAGTGTAGAAATATAAGGATATGCCAATGAACCTTCGGTGTAGAGGCATTACAACAATAAAATAAAATACATTTACTGTAGCTTAGTAATTCTAGATCTGATATATTTAAATAATTAAGAGTCAACGTTCATTTATTTCGAAAATCATCATGTAACCTTTTAGAATATTAAATTAGTGAATAATTTGATGAGTATCTATAGTTCAGAGACTGGAGTAGTGTGGTTTACAAAAAAGTTGGAGTAACAAGGTTTTTATTGCCTGCCATTGATATAATTAATAGGATTTTTGCTATTTTAATGGTGTTAATGATTTGTCAGCTGTAAGCTTCAAGCTGTACCTCCGTTAAAAAACTTCAACAATTTTATAATAGCCCAACATTGGCAGAAAATAATTTCTATTCAAATTAGAGCTGTAAATGAAAGTTTTGTGTTGCATCACCAAATTTTTTTTATTATTCTTTTATGATATTTGCAACTGCATTGTAGCACATCAAGCATATAATATTATAATTATGCCTGGTAATAATTTCAAAATAGGAATAGAAGGTTTAAATAATTAAAATATTTTCATAAAATATATATTTGTAATTCCAGTTTTAATTCTATAAATAATTTATTGTCCAATTATTATAAATCTGAGTTGAATTTAAATATTGTCTAATAGTTTTCTTTTAACATCCATAGCGATCTCACTTTGTTGTATTGACTATCTAAATTTTTAGTTTCCTAAGATAATTATGATATACATAATTCAGTCTTATCATTATTTTCCTTATCTCTTAACGCTTAGGATAATTAAAATTATTTACATTTTTTTTAACAGGTACATGTGTGATTTGTTTCACCTCAACGATAATATCTATCTTATTTTTTCATCAGCATTTACTCTTTTTATTTTTGTACAAATATTATTTCGTTCTTCAAATTCATTTTCTTCATCATAGAGGGACAGGTCTCTTCCAAGATAACATACAATCACATCCAAAACAACACCAATCAATGTTAAACCTAAAAAAAAAATTATATTTTTACTCTTAATTGAAAAATAAATCAACTATATCTTGAAAAGGTTTACTAAATTAACAAAAATGATAATAAAGTAAAGAAAAGAAAAATAATCCAAATGCTTACTAGCTGCTGTCCCATTCATATAGTGCCGAAAAGAGTCTCTGTCGTAAAACGTACAGCTACCCTTCACACCACAGTTTTCTTCCCAGATAAGGCATGATGAATCTGCAATAATTTAATTATTATCTCTGTTAAAGCAGCAGTAGTATAGATATGACAATCATGGCAGATTCTTACCTATAATATATCCAAATAGTATTGGTCCGGGAATAAATGCCATAAGACTGATGAGTAGAAGAGCTAGACCTTGGGCAAAAGATTTGTCTTCAGGAGCAACAGCTCTGAAATATTTAATTAAAAAATTATGAACTTAATATAAAAATTAAAAGAAGTGATATTTTTCAATACTTACAAATACTGAAGAAAACATGAGTATTTAGCAAAAATTCAAAATTCAAAATAAAATTGAACATTTGAGTTGTTTATATGTTATTTATCCTGGATTAGTTTTTGGTAATTATAGTGACACATATCTGTAGTTGTCAAATATATAAACTTTATCCAATTTTCAATCATTTTATATTATCAAGATCTTTTAAATAATGGGAGTTCTCTGTGGGGATAGCAGGAAACCATCAAGCTTCTTATTCTGGAAACTTCAATTCTCTTTATAACAGCGTAGTTCAATTATATATACTGGGAATTAAATTTAGTAATAGAGATTGTATTTTCAATTGAACCAGAAATTGATTGGCAATATGTCAAATTGGTTGGCTTTGCAGGTCTTCTTCAGGGCTAGAACAGACAAGATACAAAAAGATATAGAGAAATGTGGAAGTTAAATAATATTTAAACAAAAAATTATAAACAATGTGAATAAACTTATTAATTAAAATTATAAACAGTAAGTACATTAAAATATAAAAAGAGTAAGCTAAGTAACAAGATCATAAACTGAATTAAATAGATGGTAACAATTGTTGGAGTATAATATATAATATAATATATGGGATTGTGAATATACTCCTACAGATCTACGCTAGAGATTGGAAGAAAAGGAAAAAAGGACATAAAGGGATGTGGAGAAAGCAAAGAAAAAAGAAAACCAAAAAATAAAGAAATAAGTAAATGCTACTTTTACTTTTGCTTTTACCCTTACCCTAATTTTCCAGTTCTTTCTCCACATCCCTTAATTTCCATTATTTCATATTATATCATTTTCCCTTTTCTTCCAATCTCTCCCGTAGATCCACTAGCGGATCCAGGATTTAATTTTGGGGGGCTTCAGTCCAAAAGCTTTTTTTTTCATATAT
Source organism: Nezara viridula (assembly GCA_928085145.1). Taxonomy (NCBI): domain Eukaryota; kingdom Metazoa; phylum Arthropoda; class Insecta; order Hemiptera; family Pentatomidae; genus Nezara; species Nezara viridula. The sequence continues at coordinate 144,664,558 of OV725080.1, read as the reverse complement.
ATAATGATAATTAATTTGAAAAAAAAGACACTAACTACCTGTATGACGTGTTTAAGTGATTCTTGTAGTACTATTAAATGTAATTACATGAACAATAGTACTTTATGAAATAGTTTTTAATATTTTTTTTTATAAAACATGGTTATATTTTACCACTTTGGGAGGAGGGCTTCAGCCCGAAAGTCCCCCCGTAAATCCGCCTGTGCATAGATCTGTAGGAATATATTCGTAATTGCATATATTATATTATTTATTATACTACAACAACTGTTACCATCTATTTACTTCAGTTTAGGATCTTGTTGCTTACTCTATTTATATCTTAATGTACTTACTGTTTATAATTTCAATAAGTTTATTCACATTGTTTATATTTTTTTGTCTAAATATTATTTAACTTCCACAATTCTCTATATCTTTTTGTATCTTGTCCGTTCTAGCCCTGAAGAAGACCTGCAAAGTTGGGTTGAAACATTGGCTTTTAATAAAATAGTTTTGCCATTATTTAATCTATTTATGACCGCCACCCCGGACCATCTCCTTCCTTAATAATGCAACTGTCAACTATTAAATATTCAATACTAATTTTTATTTTCCTATAATTATTTCATTGCAGTTTCTCCAAAATGAGTATCTCTCTATAATTGACAAAAAATAATTCTTCATAGGTATCTATTATGGAGAAGTTTTACTTTATTTAAATTTTTTACAGAAAAAAGTAGTATTGTTCTTATATCATATTAAATAGCCCATACAATTAATTGTAGGATGTAATTTGTTCTTTTAATATTTCTGTATATTTTTTCTACTTTAAGGTCCTCAAATGATACATTATTTTTATATAAATAAAAGTAGCATTACATTGTTTTAAGCATCCACTCATGTTTATCTTTTTTTTTTATTTGATTGTATTTTGTTGTATTTATGTGATCTTATCCTTTACTGTATTAGTTATTCAGTTTTATTTATTTTTGTTTTTTTCAGGTAACAGTTCTAAATCTAAAATAGAAAAGAAAGAGAAAGAAGAAGAAATTCAGGAACCTGAATGCGAAATTCATGATACCCTAAAATAATTAGTTTATATTTGGTATGTGATAATTTAAATCTGTATTGTAATTAATTGTAACTATTGTATTTCATTAATTTTATAAACCTTTTGTCAAATGTTCATTTAGTGAATGTTAAATGTCTTCATCTGTTTTTAATACTTTTAATATTTATTACAATGTCTGATACTAGTTTTTATTCTTAAAATACAAAGGATATTCAACAGTTGATCTGGATATTGTTATCATTTTTGCAATTCTGTACTTAGGTTTTTGTTAATTAATTCCATTGGTTTAGTGAATTTGGTTAAAAAGAAAAGTCTTTATCTTGGTTTTATCAGCAACATATTAAACACCTATAGATATTTATACAATTTTTTTTTTGTTAACAGATTGATAATTACAGGCAGTAGGTGGTAGAAGGTATTGGCAAATCTCTTCTGATTTATAGATCATTTATATATATTGTTGCTATCATAAAAACTATTATATCACCAATCGTTTTTTGTGATCTATGACTGTTTTGCTGGTTATAAGATTTTTGTTATATATTATTTTAATGCAAATATTTGATTATGTAAGTATGTAAAGTACTGAGTCGCATTTATGGACCAGTAGGCTCAGGTAACGATTAGCGAAGGCAGAGTAATGCAGAACTTGCCGTCATACATAATGATACGGATGTCGTCCTGTTCAATAGAATATAACTTTAAAATGGGCGGGTCTTGTGGCCAGGATGGATGAGAATAGCCCAACCAGCAAAATTATCCTGACGCGCCCAGAAAGAAAAAGAAGAGTTGGGAAATCTAGATTGCGCTGGTTGGATGGGGTCGACGCGGATGGTAGAGCTCTTCTTGGACTCGCTATCTGGAGGAGAGCTGCAAGAGAGAGAAAGAGACCAGTGGGCGAGACTAGTTGAGGAGGCCAAGACTCAGCGATGAGTTGTACCGCCCATGAAGAAGAAGTACGTATTCAAAATATTATGATACATAAATTCTGTGGTTGTTGAAGTTCTCTTATAATTAAAGAAGATAAGTAATATTTTTATTAGAAAAATAAATATTGTTTAGGAAAAATGTAGTTTGTTCTGGTTTGATAATTACTATCCTCTTCTTTCCTTTTTAGTCTTTTTTAATCTATTCATAAAAAAAAAAAAAAGTCTGCTAAGTAACATCAATATAGCTTCATTACAATTTTCATGGGCTAAACAATTATCTATATTTCAAGGCTTATAATTTTTCATTTGAGAATAAAATCTTCGGTAGATACTGTTTTCGGAAATATGATAATCCCTCAAGATTCGCAGGTTTTGTTCATCAGTGAATACATAAATGTGATAATGTTTGAAAATTTCATATTTGACAATTCATGATTACAAAAAAAATCCCAGTACATATTGAACACGCAAATATTTAGTAGGTTTGTTTTACTCAAAAAATGGATGGAACAAAAAATCCATTGAAAAAATTAAATATTTTATTTGTTCAGTTTTAACGAGTTCAATGTTTTCCATCGGTCACAACAAAACTAATTTGAAGTGCAAATTAGATATCATTAGTTAATTATTAGCTATCACAAATAAGATTTTTTTTTATTTATAAACTCAGCAAAAATTAATTTAAATTTACTGAAAATTACATGAAATCTAAGTAATGACAGTAAGTGTTATGGCAGTAACATGAAATTAACCAAAGAAAAATATTAAAAATGTTTCTCACTGTAAGTTTGTTATTTCAATGTTAAAAAGTATTTTATGTACCTGTAATTGACTAGAATATTTCCTATTTTTCCACTGCTCCCAAGCCACTGCATTATGCAAGATATAATTACAAAAATAATATAATTATATCCACAGTATGTTTTACAAGTCCCTCCTTTCATCACACTTCCTCCGCTAGTTTCATATTCATATTTGCTCTCATTATGTAATGCTGGAATTGTCACTGGATTGTTAAATGTGGTACAGCTGCAATTTCCGTATGTCTACAAATAAGTTATGTTTAATTCATTTTTTATAATCTGTATTTCCTCAAATATTAAACCTTACATTTCTAATTAGTTATGTATTAATAAAGGATGTTCGATGACTTGAGGTCCATACTTCAAATTCTAATAAACATGTGTCCATGAATGCTTTCCAACAGAAATGTAAGTTTTGAATGTTAATATTGATATGTAACTAATTTCTATAATTCCGTTAATGTTTAAATTTTCAGTCAGTCTGCTATTGTTTTATCTTATGTCTGTTAAATTTTCTTTAAAAATCTAGTAAAATGTTTTCAATTGAAGACTAAGACTTTATTACATATTCAGTTATTTGGTGTTGTAGAAATGAAAGAGATTTAATACCTATAAGTAGGTTATAGCAGGCGATTTCTGTATGACAGAGTGCCAGAGAGTCACACATTTGACTAAATTCATTGAAGTCTATTAGAAACTAGATAGTTTCCAATATCTGTCGCTGAACACAACAAAGTAACGAAGATGAAGAAGATTTAATATTAAAATTGATTGAACGTAATCCATCTAGTAGTTTATGAAGAATGTCTAATGAAGTATGTACTACTCTAATGTGATCATATTTTTTAAAACTTAAATTCAGAAATACCATTATCTTGCTTTTAGACAGTGCAACAGTGCTAGACTAAGTATTGAATCTGAAGGATGTCATTTTGGACAAAATTTTGTAAATTCAATTCAACATCTTTTCTAAATGTCTCTTTCTTTTTAAAATTTTGTCGGTGCATTTGATTTAACTAATAATTGAATAATATTTTTTTTTAAATTTAATATAATGATTTTGAATATTGGAAGTTGTGAAGTGACAAAAGATAATCAAAAGATCTATATATATGACGTTTCCAGAAATATGTATGCAAAGAACATGACTACATAAAGAAATAATTCCTTTCACAGAAGCAGTCCAGCCTTAGTTTCTTTACAGTCAGTTAGTTGTTGGTCAGTGGTCCATAAATTCAGTTCTGTAAAAATTTATTTTAATTCTAATTAATCAATGAGTTACATTAAAAAAAAGGCCTCAGGTAAGATTGTATTTTAAACTAATAATTTAAATTGTAACTGACAACTCATAGATAACAAAAATTAAAGAATTGTGAAATATAATTTTTTTTTGTTAATCAAAACTGCTTAAATATATACCTTTCTGTACTTGTATTTTTGTTAGGAAGCATTTGTAGACATTTATTTATTCAATTTTTTTATTTATAAGGCACCAGCAAAGCACCCTAAAAGTATTGAACTAAAGTAATATAAATATACACTGACAGGCAAAAAATTCCACCCCCTTGATTTTTTCATGTTTTCATCTAAAAATATTTCTGCTTTGGATTGGTCTATTGTTTTTAATGAATAAATAGGTAATCTTTCTGTTTGTTTTCAATTAGGAATGTTAATATAGAGGACAATAACCCTTAATCCTTAATTCAATGATATGATTCTAGATTCCAATGTTTACTTTCTATGGAATCAAAATGTTTATTCAGTATCATTAGTTCAGTGCCGTTTCTTGCAGCACATTTCTTAGTCTCCGGCTTTTAATTTTTTCAATATTAAGTTTAAAAACTTAATATCTTTAAGTTAGTATATCTCTTACCTCTTAGTATGTCTTTGCTGGAGGATAGCCCATTCCTCCCGAAGAACCCTTTCAAGGTCCGGCAGTGTATCAGGAAGTGTTGCACGCGCTCTTATTCGTCTTCTTAGGTTATCCCATAAATGCTCAATAGGGTTCAAATCTGGAGAACGTGCTGACCAGGCTAAAACCTCAATATTGTTCTGTTGAAGGAACATTTGCAATATGCGGGCGACATGTGGGCCTTGCATTATTGTGTATTAGAATAGAACGATCGCCGATTTCGTTGAGGATAGGCAACACATGAGGTTCCAAAATCTCATCTACATAGCGAATGGCCGTCAAAGACCCTCCACGAACAACAACCAATTCTGTGCGGCGCTCCATTGAAATCCCAGCCCATACCATTAAGGAACCACGTTGGAAAGGTTGGCTCTGGGAAAAATTACAGGCTGCATATCTTTCGTTTCTTATTTTCCACGCCCGTCTGGAGATCGAAGAGCGAATCTTGACTCATCTGTAAAAAGTACAGCACTCCATTCGTCCATACTCCAATGGCTGTGTTCTCGAGCAAAAGCCAGCTGTGTTATTCTGTGAGTTCTGGTCAACTCTGGTCCTCTTACGGGACAAAAAGCCATTAATCCATACTCATTTAATCTTCTCCGAGCAGTATGTTCAGAAATTTGCACACCTTGAACTTCTTCTAGCTGATGAATCGCTTGAACAACGGTGAATCGCTTGAAGGTGCCGGTTTCGTAAAATTCTCAAAGCCAAAAACCGGTCATCCCGTGGTTCGGTTACCCTAGCCTGTCCAGAACCTTTGTAAGAACCAGTTTCCCGAAAACGCCTGACGGCGTCTCGTAAAGTTTCATATGGAACTCCGATGGCATTTGCTGCATATCTAATGGAACGTCCATCATCAATAAGTGCCACACAATCCTCAGCACTAAGAGGCATTTTTAAACTTAATATTGAAAAAATTAAAAGCCGGAGACTAAAAAATGTGCTGCAAGAAACGGCACCGAACTAATGTGACTGAATAAACATTTTGATTCCATAGAAAGTAAACATTGGAATCTAGAATCATTTCATTGAATTAAGGATTAAGGGTTATTGTCCTCTATATTAACATTCCTAATTGAAAACAAACAAAAAGATTAGCTATTTATTCATTAAAAACAATAGACCAATCCAAAGCAGAAATATTTTTAGATGAAAATATGAATAAATCAAGTGGGTGGAATTTTTTACCTGTCAGTGTATTTAGTTTTAAAGTAACTTTGAAAATAGATTCTTCTTTATTAATATTTGTCCAGTCAAACAGTACTATTTAAAAACTCACAGAAACTTTATCCTCAACGTGTACTGTACGACAGCCTGCATGGCACGGTGAATAGAATGTCAGTCTTGCTGCTTCTAGACAGACTGGAGAATATTTAAGGTTGTCACAGCCACAGTTGGCATTGCAGTCATTAATCGTTTGCAAGCTGAAAACAAAATGATTATTTAAGAAGTATTGAAACAGGGGTGAACAAATATTTTAGAAATCAAACCAATTAAAAATTTAGATATAGGGCTCAAGTGGAAACAAATTTCCCCTAAATGCAGGGGATTGAATCTGATTGTTTTCATCTGTTCTATTGTGGCTATCATAATTGTCCATTTAATTTTTTTTGAAATTTTAAATTATTTTATTTTGCAAAGTGAAATAAACTAGTTTGAAATTAGTTCAATAAATAATGAGATTAAGAATAAAGGATTAACTCTCATGAGAAAAAACTTTTCTTTTACTTTTAATTTTTGTATTAATAACTAAATAATTTTTGGTTGTTTTGTTTGACTCTTTAGTATGTTATTTTATTTTTTTGACATCTTAATCATTTCATAATTCATTTCTCCCTTATCTTGATATTTGTCTTTATAAAATTTTATATGAAAAACCTAATGCATATTACATAATATAATCCTCACGAATCATAAAGAATTCTGATTGATTTATTCTATGATATCTACCTTGAAAACTCCTGCTTAAGATATTTCCAATGGGTATTTTAAGTTGATATTTATGATAAGGAATTTTTAAAGAACCATAGAGTTATATAGAATATTTATTTATTTATTTTAACATTTTATGCCATTTGCACATGTGCTGCAGGGCTCCTAGCAAATTTGATATATTAGGCAATAGCTGCAAATTTGTTTGATTAGTTTCAGTTTGTTTATTATTGTTGGAGTAGGTCCCTTGGCCATTTTCTTTTCGATCTGTGTTGATCAGTTAACAAGGAGCAGGAAATAGAAAGGACTAATGGAATAAAGTGATTTAGAATTGAATAGTGAAATGAAGTGTATTTGTCGTGGATGTAGGATTTTACTGTAGGGATGTTGAAGTCTTTATTTATAGTGTTATTTGAAATGTACCAAGGTGTGTTGACAATTTTTTGTAGAATTCTTGATTGTTGTGTTTGTATTTTATTTATGTGTGTTTATTTTACCAAACCATACCAAAGTTCTGATCCATATGTCCAAATTGCTCTCAGTATATTGTTGTAGATCAGTAGCTTGTTTCGTAAGTTAAGTGAGGATCTGAAGTCCAGAAGATGTGAGAGTTGGATATATCGTCTAGTCAGTTCTTGTCTTTTTAATTTAGTATGTATGTTCCAGGTAGAGTCCGAGGTACCGTACATAGTTTTTTGAAGGCACTGGGTTATTGTCAATCGTTATGGGTGGACTTGAGGCTTTCCTAAGACAGAAAGTCATGAGAGCGAATTTGTTACTATTTATTTTAATTTTCCATTTTTGAAGATTATAGAGGTGGTTTTGAAGAGCAATTGATGCGATAGTATGATTTTTGTGGAAAGAAAGAACTGCAGTGTCGTTAGGGAAGCAATAGGTGGTGATACTAGAGTGCTCAGGGATATCAGAGGTGTATATTGAATAGAGAATTGGATACATTTATTCTTTATAGAATATAGAACTCTTTATTCTATATAGAATAAATTTATTAATAATTATGATTGAGAAAAGATAAAAGTACTTACTTTTTTGTTACCATATCATAGCCAACTAAATTTGGGGCTTCACAACTTATGAAAATGTAAGCGAATTCTCCTATAACAAAGCAAATACCAACTACAACGTTCCATCCTAAGAGATAAGTTGGCCGTGGCTTGTATCTTGAGATCACGTAACCAGAAATAAGGAATCCAAAAACCATTGATAGCAGAATAACAGGACCTAAAACATAATCTATTATATAATAATTTGTACACAATGCATTTTTACTAAACTAAATTTAACAAGATTAAAACTCTGCTATTCAAGATTATGATCAATGCAAATTATATTTTTAAACAAAAATCTTTATTGTATGACAAAAAAATGTATATAAATTTTGATCAACAAAAATCTATGAGTGATAAGTATATGATATTTAGATGAATATATTATATATATGAGTACCTGACAATAAGCTGAAAATTCTAACCCAACAACAGGATCTCTGTGGAAGAGAAAATTTTCCCTAAGGGTAGACATATTCAAATAACTCTGCTCCACAATAACCTTAATGAATGATCAATAGTAAGAATTAGACTAGTGTATAATAAGTGTAACCAGAGCTTCATTCTCTCTTTTAAAGGTATAGAAATTCCTAGAAATCTTAAATTAAGGCTGTACAATGCTATGATAAAGCCAGTCCTGATATACAGCTGTGAGACCTGTACTTTAACCTAGATAGCAGTATTGAAATGCAGAGAAGAACCAATAAAGAACTGCCTACAGAAGATGGGTGAAACTTGCAGCTCCGAGCAATCCATTGGAAGTAGGCAAGAGGATCATGTGCAATGCCAAACATCAGATGGCGAAGTTGAATCAACAAAGATGCTTCACACCCTACTGGTCATCAGACAGACAGCAATAACACATTTTCATATTTATCAAGAAAAGAAAAATGTTGTTGGGTTTCTAAGGTCAAATTGTCCTGCCTGTAACTCATCCCTTAGTGTTAGAGAATGGAGTAAATGTCAATAGAAAATGTAAACAGCAAACTTGCATTAAATTGATTATGAAAGGCTATTTTCCAATAAAACTGAACATCAATTCATCTTTTATATCTCAACATCAGTATTTATGATCTCTAAAAAAAAATTAATTATTTCTTATTTTTTAAAATTTTAATCTTTTTTTAAAAAATAAATTTGTATATTAATGAATTTATTAAGTGGAAAAATGTAGAATATGTAATATAAAATCATTCCAAATATTTTTCTTTTCTTTTGGGAGACACATATCTCTTCTACATCCTTCTTTGTATAAACAAGATTTTTTTTAACCATATTAATGAATGTGCCTACAATTATTTAGGATAGTACCTTGTAGTGTTACAAAAATTTTAGTACTTATCAGAGGGTTGATGTCCAATTCTGTAGACATAAGGCTTGCCTAATTGAAGTGGTATAAGGAAGAAATTGATTCACTTTTTCTTGGAAATGTAATGTGTTTGACATATGAAAATTCAAGGGATTTTAAGGAGGAGGATTTAGCCATATTGAATTAAACTCATTACAACTGTTTCCGTGCTACTCTCAGTTAAAAAAATATTTTTCATCTATTTAGCACAGATAGCTTGCTTTGGTTCACAAGTCCAGTTAAGAGATAATTGTGTAATCGACCAATGGTCGAAAATATGTTTTTTCAGGAGGCTTTGAAACATAAAAATCTGTTAAAAAATTGTACCTTATTACAATATATTCTTTAACTGGTGGTGTTAAAAAAGTAAAAAAGATGCGTACCGCATTATATTTACTACATTCAGAAATTTAAAAAAAAATAATCATTTCTTATAAGTTTTTATTAATTGTTAATAAAAAATTTTGGTACGTTGATTGTATTGGGAGTAGCAAACCATTCGGCACGTTCTTTGCTCTCAGGGCTTTCCATAATAATTGAGACTGAGTCAAAAGTAGCTTTTATATCCAGAAAAGCAAGGTATAAGCTTTTATTTTTATTCCAGGCTTTTTCAATTATCCTTAAAGCGAAGATATGGTCATGGGTTTGTCTTCTGGAGCGAAAAGCTGCTTGCTCATTTTCCAGTTATCCCTCAACTAATGGCCTTGACTTCTTTTCTAAAATTGAGTCATATATTTTATATACTACCTGAGAGAGACATATTGGTCTGTAATTATCACACTCGCTTGTACTCTCCTTCTTGTGGATAGGTATGATAATGTGTTCCCATTCTTTAGGGATTTTCTTTTCCTCATAAATTTTCTGAAAAAGATCCTGCAGAACCTTAATTATCTCCCTTCTGTTTAAGGAATTCTGGAGAGATGTTGTCTCTTCCTGCTGCTTTCCCAAGCTTAAATCTTTTTTAAATCTTACTTCAATTTCTTCTTCTCATATTATATCTAAATCTTGCTCGATATCTTGTTTATCTGGATTGGGAATCGATTCTTTTTGTTCGTCACTGCATATTTTACTTCTTCCCTCCACCAATCTGTTCTTTTAGCCCTCATTTTGATTTTCTTCTTAGTACATGTCTCTGTGGTAGTTTCCAGTATACAACATCTTATATCGGACCACATTTCCTCTATATTCTTTTCTAGATCTATCCATTAGAGTCGATGATCTAGCAAGTCTGCATATAAGGTTCTTTTCTCGGGATCCCACAGTACCACTGTATCGATCCTTTCATATGATCTGTAAGAGGACAACAGCAAGAGCTATATCCTGTGGTAACAAGTCCTATATGCCGATGATTTCCAAATCTACCAATCATTCCAACCTTCTGATATGCCTGAGGCTGCCCGAAAGCTACAAGAAGATATTGACTGCATCAACAGATGGGCAGAAATAAATGAATTAAAACTAAATGCAGATAAAACTAAGACAATTCTCATTGGGTCTAGACAACTCATTAGATTCCTTCCTTACTTTCCTCTACTTTACCTCAATAACCGTCCCATCCGTTTATCCTTACAGTCAAAAACCTAGAAGTAACCTTTGACCAGAACCTCTCCTAGAATAACCATATCTCTCAGATTACCCAAAAATCCATAACTGTCCTTAATCAACTCCTAAGTTTCCGTCATTGTATTCCTCTAGCAATAATAATTAAAAAAAAAAAAACTCCCTGTAATCTTCCTTATATTTCCCTACTTCGACTACGGCTGTTTGGTGTATGGAGGGCTATCTGCCAGGCTAGAAATGAGACTGAAGAAACTCATGAACTGTGTCATTCTGGTACATCGAGTTGAAGTGGCTTTATCCTACTTCGCGACGACAATTCCTCCTGTGTGTTTTCCTTTTTCAAGTCCTCAGAACCAAAAATCCTCTCTACATCCTGGAACTCCTTACTCTACGTTCCTTTATCCACTCACTTAATACTAGGTCTCAACCTATAGATTTATATATCTCCTCCCATAAAACTACTTCCTTCAGCAAATCCTTCATCATTCGTGCTGCTTCCTTTTGGAACTCTCTTCCTACCTCCATACGTCAATCCTCGTCCACAAATTCCTTCAAACAACTCCTGTTCCACCTCCTACTCCATATTCAAACTTCCGCTAATATGTAAAATTACTTGTATCTGTATACTGTTTAATTTCATTCTACTGCATAATTGAAATAACAATAAGCAGTTAATTAGTTTGTATTTTTTATAATTTTAAGCTAGACTAATACCATAAATTTGTAACACTGTTATTATTCTTAGAGGATTGTAGTCCCAGAATAAAATTATTTTTTCATTCATTCATTCGAGAGCTATAATTGGGCATTGGAACATGAAAACCATACTGGCACAAGTAAAGGTTTATGCTGACGACATTCTCCATTTCTCTAACTCTACAAATAACCTCCTGCAAGCAAGGTCCCGAGTTGAGTGGGAAGCAGAACTAGAAAGGAAGAGCATGAATATTAATGCCAGGAAAAGCAAAATTCTACAAGTAGGATGAGAGCCCAATCGAATAGATATAACATGCAATAATCAGGAGCTTGAAGTCATAAATGAGTTCTCCTATCTTGGAACTGTGATCAGCGGAAATGAAAAATTCCAGCCAGAAATATCCCACAGGATAGCAAAAGCTAATAGTATTTACCATTTCATTAGTAACACGGTCATAGGAAAGAGAGAGGTAAATAAAGATGTGAAGCTCCACATTTTCATGGCCGTATATATGCCTGTTCTGCTGTATGGAGCAGAGAGCTGGGTCCTCCCGGACATTAAATGGAGCCAAATAACTGCAGCCGAGATGAAATACTTGCGCAGAGTGGCCTCAAAAACATGCAGGGATAGAATCAGGAATGAAAATATAAGAGAAAAACTAAACATTCCTGCTATGAAGGAGGCACTAAAGAACCGACAGGATGGTACGGGCATGTATGCAGGATGAACCCTGATTGTGACCTACGCAAATGTATGAAAGCAAGACCAGTAGGCACTAGACCTAGAGGAAGATCAAGGCTTAGCTATAATAATTATATTTCCAAGTTGGGACAAGCGAGAGGAAAGACACTACAGGAGGTGACAACTCTTGCGAAAGACAGAGTTAGGTGGAGATTCTGGGTTGGATTAACCTAACTCGATACTGAAAGGCATAACGAGATAGTTAAAGAAGAAGAGAATAAAAGTGTTTACCTAATACTATATTTGCAGAGGCAGACGTTCTTTGAAATTGTATCTCCATATATTTTGTCATATATGTTATGTATCCTGAAGCACCAAGGATATAAAAAACTCCTGAGAATATGTTGATCACAAGTAGCTTGTTTTTCAAAAGCCTCATAAGTGCTGTTGGAAAATCTTAAAACAATAGATCAAACTGTAGTTTCATTTTTTATAACAATTTTAAAAAATAAATCATATTATTTTTGAAATAATTGATACCTTTTAACTTTGGCATTTTATCATCTTTTATCAATAATCCTGTACCGTTTGAATTTACATCACTTGTTCGATGTTGTGATGATTGATCTGTCATTGGGCACACATTGTCTATCTTATTCAAGTTAGGTCTTAATTTTTTTGGAAACATTCCTAATAATACTGCAAGAATAAACATCATGCTGCCCAACACGATCCACCCTGAAAAATGAAAACAAAAATATATTTACTTATACCTAGAATTTCTGTTTTTATTCATTGTTTCAACCATCAGTTTTTCTACTCATGGTAGATTTTATGATGTGATGGAGTTTATGGCTGATGAATGGAATTCCATCCATTCAACATCACTTAGAAAACCCATAAGAGATTTCACAATCACTGTTATTCTATGTTTCATTTAGCTTTGGAGTGATTGGAGTGTGATGATCAATCCTCAATGGCCATATATAATAGCTTTCTCAATTTCGTGAACTTTTATTCATTTGAATTTTGTTTTCTCCTTATTTATTTATATATATTTTCTAAAATAAAAATAATAAATTAATACTTTACCTAACCACCATGCTCCTAGCCATCTTGGATCTTTTCTTCCAATAATAGGAGTCAGTCTTGGATCTATATAGATACTCAGGCAAAGGTATCCGATGACAAATCCGATTGATGGCCCAATTGTTCTCAGCGCCATTGTTGTGCCTGCAACATCCCTGCCACATTGTAACACTTTTAAATAAACAATCTATTTAGAATATTAAATGAGACACATTCATTTCACACACACCCTTGATTATATACAAAATGTTTTATAAAAAACCTAGTTATCACCAATATTATATCTGATGTTATGATCTCCATTGGTTTAGTCTATTAATTCATATGAAATAATCGTAATTAGTTTTCTTAATGTACAGCATGCATATAAATCCATTAATTTATTATTACAAATAAATAAGGTTGGTTCATCATCTTGTTAGTTAGTCTCAAGAGATGGTTAGTGGAACACATACCTAATTCCTTTAACTTTAATTTTGATATTCTAAAATATTTCAAGTAAAAAATGTCAAAAACTTTGGTTAGAATATATAGGGAATAGTTGTGCACAAACTATTATATGAAATGCATGTATAACTTTTCTCTAAACCCCTGAAAAACTGTGGGTTCTTGTAAAAAAGTTAATGAATTTTTGTGGAAGTTATATTTCCATAGCTTTGTAGCTATCCAAATTGCTGCTTGATATATCAAGATCTAATGGAAACCATACGTGTTTCAATATAAAAAAAAAATGTGAATTTTAATGAAATGAATAAAAAATAAATTTACATATATTGCAATTTAATATCTTTAAATAATTTATAAAATGTAATCATGATTAGTTCAACTCGAATCATTAAAATAGTAGCAGGAGAAGTTGGAAGTAGATGCAAAATAAAACATCTGGTGTGTCCACTCACAAGACTTTCCTACGTATTTCAGAAAAGTTTTTATATCTTTACATAAGTTCATAAAGAAATAAAAAAAATTGAACTAGATTTATTTTCCTGAAAATTAATCAAAGAAAAGATTTGAGTACGATTTATTTGATAAATTAAAGCAATGTAAACAGGCTTAAGGTAGATATATATATATATGTATATATATATATATATATATATATATATATATATATATATATATATATATATATATATATACATATATATATTATTGTTCCTTTAATTACCGTTATTTATTTTTCTAACAGGCCTTCAAGGACCACTTAAATATTATTTTATATAAGTTTCTTTCTTTTTCTTCAAAAGTAATTACAATATATATATGTATGTATATATACATATATAAATAATGTGAAACAGATTTTGACTGAGGTAAATGGTTGTTGAAATTGTTTGATTTTTAATTTTAAAAATCAATCCATGCTTATGTTATTTTGTTATTTATTTTTACCTAATTTCTGTTTTTCTTTTCATTTAAATAATGTTTTTTTTTTTTTCAAAATGATGTTATTTTTTATTTGTTTTAATATACTTTCACTGAAGATACTGTATATACTCTGTAATGTTGATTAGTGTAATTTTTGGCTAGATGTGGTTTATATTTTCTTGTTCATAATTTTGTTTATACTTTATTCATAAGGAGCCTTGTCCCAGAATAGTTTATTTTCTATCTACCTATCTATCTATCTATCTATCTATCTATCTATATATATATATATAATAAATATATATATATATATATATATATATATATATATATATAAGTTAAGCGTCGTCGGACTTAGAAAACAAAAAAAAAGAAGGAAAAGGGAAAAGATGTAACATACACGACTTCTGAAATAACACTGCTTTATTCGTTCCATAAGCCTCCTTATATACACTTAGCCTGTTTATTTACATTACCAGATAGTATTAAGGCTGATACCGCCAGTCTCCGGTCTTTATCTCCCCCCCACCAGTTTACGAACAGGATTTTCGGAAACTTAAATATTGCTAGATCGGAGCCCACGGTGACCAGCCTTAACACTTTACAATTGGTTGTACAGTATATCCTTAAAAGAAAATAAAATAGTTCCACTCAACTGGAAAAATATTAAATACAGAAGAAATAATTAAAAACACTGAAACTAAACACAGCACTTTAGAACTCCTACCACTTGAGAACTCCTAACAACAACAAAAAAAAACACAATTTCCTCTATACATGAAATAATACAACAACAAAAACAAAAAAAAAATCTTTTACAACTTGTTTTGTTTTGACAGCCACAAAAAAAACATATTCCTCTGTTTTATCTACAGCGGTGAGGGTACTACGAATCCATAGGTCTATGTCCCGACTCTATCATTGGGAGCTTTAATTGTTCGATATGAACGGTTCTCCTCTTTCTGGGCTCATTCACGCTCTCAATAGTTACCAGGTTATGCTCCCTAATAACAACCACTCTGAATGGACCCTCGTACCGTAGCAATTGTTTCCCTCTGTTGGTTCCCAATTTCCGGTAAACTATTGTTCCTATTTTTAGTTCCCCCATTTGGTCGCGAACTTGTACATTCTGCCTTTCCACCCGCTTCTGCTTTTCCCGCTTAATTCTCGCCGTTATCTTTCCCCATGTTTTCTCTACCTCTACCCTATTGCTGAGAATTTGATCCACTAACGGTTCGGTAAGCGTAGTTTCCCCATAATCCCGCCTTGGCCTGCGCATCCCGAATAGAACTTCCATGGGTGAAAACCCCGTTACGGAGTGGATCGAGTGGTTATAGGCTGTTACCGCTTTCCTCATTGCCACATCCGGCTCCAACCCTTTTTCACCCTGATATACACGGACGTGGTCGCTTAACGTACTGTGCAGCCGTTCAATACCGCCTCTACCTTTAGGATGTCCTGGGGTGTTATAATGCCACGCAATTTCCAATCGCTTCACCTCCTCCCTAATCGCGGCATTGTCGAACTCCCTACCACCGTCCGAAGTAATCCTCTCGGGGACCCCATAGAACTGCACCCAGGTTTGTAGGGCTTCCGCAACTGCATTGGCTGACTTCTCCATCACTTGGTATGCCATCGCCACCTTGCTGAATATGTCGATTACCGTGACCCACTTAAACCCTTTCCAGGTAAACGTGTCAATCTGAAGGTCCTGTAGCGGCATATTCCCTGTAGGTGTCTCCTCCTGAACTCCTCTGGGGGGGTGTCGATCGTATTTTGTGCGCATGCATATCTCGCATTTCCCAATGACTTCCTGGATGGACCTCTTCATGCCCCACCAGAAATACTTCCGACGCAATGCCTGCAGCGTCTCATTAACGCCTCGGTGATTGGTTTTCCCCTGGTGATATGCTACTGTGATTGCTTGCTGCTGCTCTTCGTCCTGTACCGTCTCCACAGCATACTTACACCGGATGAATGTCCTGTCCACGCCTATTCGCTCGGACCTCCACATTCGCTTGATCTTATCCCATACCGTATTGTTTCCTACGTATAGGTAGTGCGTTTTACCCGCTTCCGAGGCATCCCTCAGTGCCGTACAGATTTGTTCTTCGCTGACCCCGGGCTGCGACCAAATGACGCGGATCCTACTTCTCCCGTACCTTCTGAAATCGATCTTCATGATTCCGGTTGTTCGTGTCTTCCAAATCACCTGACGGTGTTTGTCGTTCACGATCTCCTCTATTTCTTCCATCTCCGCTGCCCTTTCCTCCGCTGAGCTCTCCTCTTCTGGGGAATCTCCCCTGTCCTCAATCCCTGCGGTGTCATTTGCCCCTTCGCCATCGGGAGTCCATTCCCTCAAGAATTGGCGCACGTCCTGCGATGGTCCTCCCCTGTCCTCTTCAACCGCGTTGATCATGATGGCCCTCGAGAGCCAGTCTGCCACCACGTTTTCCTTTCCCGGCTTATACACCACCTCTATGTTGTATTGGCTTAGGATCTCCTTCCATCTTGTGACCCTAGCTGAGGTTTCCTTGAGTTTTCCTACCCACTGGAGGGGTTTGTGGTCGGTATGGACTCGAAATTTTCTCCCGAATACGTATGGCCTGAAATGGTCGATAGCCCATACTATCGCGAGTAGCTCCCTCTCCAAAGCGCTGTACCTTGATTCCGCACCCGTAAGCCGACGGCTCGCGTATGCTATCGGTCGTTCACCCTCACTCCCCCCCTGGGACAAAACGGCCCCTAGCGCGTATTCACTCGCATCAGTGGTTATATTAAAAAGCTTCTCGAAATCCGGAAACGCTAACACCGGCTCCGTCAGCAACCTATTCATACATTTTCGAATGTTATTCTCCATCTCTGGTGTCACCACAATCTTCGCGCCTTTCTTCAACAAATTGTTAATGGGTACCAAATACTCTGCCATCTCGGGTACGAATCTCCGGTAATAATTCAGCGTCCCGAGAAGCCTACGAATCCCCTTGACGTCCCGTGGTACCGCCATCCGCGTGATTGCTTCCACCTTTGCCGCATCCGGTCTGACCCCCTCGCTAGAGATAGTGTGGCCTAAAAAATTGATCCGCGTTTGTCCCAGCAGAGACTTCTCGCTTGACAATTTCAGCCCGAATTGCCGGAGCCTTTCGAATACTGCCCTCAGATGCTCCACGTGCTCGGTTTCCGTTCTGCTAAAAATCAGCAGGTCATCCATGTATACCTGGCATACCGAGTCATCGATGCCCCTCAAAAATTCGTCCATCAGACGCTGAAACGTTATGGGCGCATTCTTCAGACCAAACGGCATCCTGGTGAATTCATAATGCCCCCTTTCAAATGTGAACGCTGTTTTGTGTTGGTCTTCCGGGTGCATCCGTATTTGGTGGTATCCCGCCTTGAGGTCCAGCGTGCTAAAGACCACGGCCCCACTCAACCTATCGAGTATATCCTCGAATCTCGGGATCGGGTACTTCTCGTCTACCGTGTTATCGTTCAATTTACGATAGTCTACTACCACCCTGTATTTTTCCTTATTATCCCCCGGCGCTGCCTTCTTTTTCACCGCCCACAGGGGACTATTGAATGGTGAGGTGCTATCAACTATGATTCCCTGTTCTTTTAGACTATCTAGCTCCTCCCGAATATGCTGTCTCAACGCCTGCGGGTATCTTCTCTCTTTCACGTAAGTTACCCTCTCCTGTTTCAGTGGGATTTCGTGCACCGTCCTCCCTGTTACTCCTAATACCTCACCTTCCCTGAAGAAGATATCCCTAAACTCCTCTTGTAGCAACTTCCTCCAGTCCTCCACTCTGTCCACCGCTCCTATCCGCACCCTTCTTTCTCTCGCGACCCCTATACATCCGAACTTCCTCTTTCCTAACCTAACGCTCCAGACTCCTCTACGGTTTCTAATGCTCGCCCCTACCTGACCTAACAAATCGCACCCTACTATGACTTGGTATTCCCGAGTCATGTTCTCTACCACATGCACCGTTAGCTCACCCTCTTTCCCTGTCCACCGATCAAGCCCAATTGTCGCCTCACCCTCTACACTACAGGGACCACCCAGAGTGATCAGCTGGCAGTCACATTTCTGTATCCGGAGTACCCTCTCGCTCCCGCACCCTTTTCCTAACGCCCTTCGAGTCATAATAGTGCTCGAGCTACCCGTGTCCACAAGACACTTTACTCCCCCGTCTACTTCGATAATTGGCAACCAGCATGGCTTACCTCGGATGTTGTTGCATATTGCTGTGCGGTCGCCTCTCTGCCGACACACTCCTCAGATGTCGTCCCGCTTCCTCCTTTCTGCCGCCGCTCGTCGCTGCTCACTCCGTTGGCTGCGCCTACCTCCTTCACCTCCGCTGCTGCCTGGTTCGTCCGTCTCCGTTCCCGACGCTCCTGACTCCTCGGTTGCCTCCTCCGAAGATCCGTCCCGCTGATGTACCCTGGCTCGTCTCTTCATCCTCTGCACATTCACCTCCATGGGTTCGTCCTGAGGTCTCTCCCTCCTGTGAAATATGTATGGGCACTGCCTTGCTATGTGCCCTTCCGTCCCGCACTCGAAGCATCTGGTGCGCGGACATTGCGCTACTAAATGTCCCGGCTTCCCACACCCGTGACATTTTCTCTCTTCCCTCCGGGGCCCATTCCTCGGCCTCGACGACTGTCCCGATCTTCTTTCCCTCGTCGGGGCTTTTTCTCCACTCGGCTGCCTGGTGTCCCTCTTCTTCCAACCTGTCGGGGCTGTCCATGGTCGTCTATCCGTCACCCGGGTCCAACCCGGTTCTTCCACATCCATCCGTGTCTCCTCCTCTCTGGCACTTAGGTCGATCATCTCCTGGGCGCATTCGAGGAACGATCGCTCTCTGGGCAGTCCGTCCCTCTTCCCCGTTTCTTTAGCCAGCTGGACTTTCAATATTGTCGACAGAAACTCCATCCTGGCTTCGACCTCTCCCACGCTCATTGTTTCCCGCATCTTCTCGGTTATGCGATTGTACTTCGCCACGAGTACTCCCGCATATTGCCCCCTTGACTGTCGTTGG
Organism: Nezara viridula; assembly: GCA_928085145.1. NCBI lineage: Eukaryota > Metazoa > Arthropoda > Insecta > Hemiptera > Pentatomidae > Nezara > Nezara viridula. The sequence continues at coordinate 144,645,079 of OV725080.1, read as the reverse complement.
GCCCGCCGCTCCCTAAACATTTGGAATATGTCCTCTTCCGGTGTCCACCTACCTCCTCCAAAAGCCTTCTTCAGCCGCTCCTTAATCACCGGCCACGGAGTCTCCTCGTCCGCTTGGATCTGGTTCAGGACGTTCCTCCTTACTCGGCACACAAGAGCTGCTTTTAGTTCTTCAGCGTCCCCTAGGTTCACCAGGTCCTCCGCCACCTTCACCTCGATTCTTGACATAAGACGATCTCCGCCTTTCAAGAAATGGTTGAGCTCGCCTACCTCGCCTCCGAATCGTTCCAGGTCCGCAATGGCCCTCCGTAAGTCCTGCGTGGTTGTTGCTCTTATTTTCATCCATTCCAAGGCATTGGCGTGTGCTTCTGCCAACGTGTCCCTTGGTAATGGAGGGATCTCCTGGATCTGAGGGATCTGTGCTACCTGAGGGACTTGAGGTATCTGAGGTACCTGAGGCGCGATCTGGGGTACCTGATTGATCTGTGGAATATCCTGAGGTTGAGGAATTTCCGGTACGCTTAGTACTCCCGGTCTAATCAATCCTTCTGTCGGCATTTCACCTTTTCCTTAAACACCAAAAAAAAAAATATCTACTTAAAAAAAAATTACTTCCCTGACGTTGTCCCGGGTTTCGGCACCAGTTAAGCGTCGTCGGACTTAGAAAACAAAAAAAAAGAAGGAAAAGGGAAAAGATGTAACATACACGACTTCTGAAATAACACTGCTTTATTCGTTCCATAAGCCTCCTTATATACACTTAGCCTGTTTATTTACATTACCAGATAGTATTAAGGCTGATACCGCCAGTCTCCGGTCTTTATCTTATATATATATATATATATATATGTATACATATACATGTATATATATATGTATATATATATAATATATATAATATATGTAATACTATATATATATATATATATATATATATATATATATGCTCATACGTATATAGATGGTAATTACTTTGGAAGAAAAAGAATGAAACTTATATAAAGTGATATTTAAGTGGTTCTTGAAGGCTTGTTAGAAAAATAAATAATGGTAATTAAAGTAACAATAATACTTTTAGGGATAAATTCTATATGCGTTAAAATTTAAAAGTGCATAAGTATTAAAATTAAGAGTACATAATGGGGTTATTTAATTTAGCCGAGATCCCTCACATAAAGAAATATGGACCAATAAAAAACAAATATTTTTCTATTTTTTTTTTTTGATTGGGAAGGGAGGGATGCTTCTGCCCAAAAGTTGAAGTGATGATAATTAATTTAAAAGATAATTAATTGAAAAGAAGTTGGTTAGTGCAGGATGTTATGAGTTATCAAATTTTATAAAAAAAAAAATAAAAAAAATCAAGCAACAGGAAATTTGAGCTATGTGGTTTTTTCCTGGAAGGTTTAGAGCAAACATGACTTACGTTTAAAACGCATGAATACTAACGAGTTGGGTATTGGTTTAGGAAATAACTAAGTAAGGAAGGTATGGAATTTAGAAGGTCACCAGATCCAATTGAAATTACTTAATATTTTTATAATTCATGATAAGTAGATTTTTCCAGGACAAAATTCTAATTCCATTAAATTTTCTAGAAGCTTATGCACTTATAACTAATGACACTTATGTGAGTTCAGAAGAATGATTAGGATATAGGAGATAATAGTGGTTTATTTGATTGTATTATCTATTTGTAATTTATGTTGATGTATAAGAGAATTAAGAAAATAACGGAACACCATACAAAAGAAAGAATTTCTTGGATGTGTACTACTGCAACTAGCGGAGAGAAGATGTTGAAAAATAGAGAATCATGGACAAAATATTGTGAAACCATGAACAAAGTAGGAAATATATTAAAATAGTCAAATATGAAATTTTAACCAACAGAACCAAAATACTTCATACATTAAAAATATTTCTCTGTTTTATTCGATTTTGAGAGTGGGGTAGCTCAGTGGTAAGGCATCGATTTGCAATCTGAAAGTCCGAGGTTCAAATCAGGTTTTTTCATCAACCGTAGATTAGTCCTGGGGTTGGGAGACCCTCCTGGGGCATACCCAGCCTCGATAAAATGGGTACTCTTAATTAAACAATTAATTAAGGATGAAAACCTGATAGTTGAGGGTGATGTAACAGAACTTCCTTACGTAGTACCACCCCTTCAAGTGTTGTAGTGATACAGATTTGTTTTGATTTAAAAAAAATACAGTGGTAAGTGCTTTGGTACCTAATATCATAGGTGTGTTTGTTTTCTTCGAGTTGTCATCTATGTATGTTTGCCCAAGTGAAAAATAAAGTGTGGTTCCTATTCCAAGTATAAACTGGGACATAAATACCAGCAGAGGCGGGACAACGCTATAGTCCTTCGGGGTACAATCTCTGGGAGATATCTCTTTGGAACACAGTTCACTTTTTTCCTCTGAAAATTCAATAGGATTAATTAATAATTAATTAATTTTTTGTAGTATTTAATTATTAATAAATGAAATTTAAATAGTTCATTACTTATTTCTATTTGTGTCTCATTTAGCCCAAATATATCCTTGTATTCCTCTGTCAGAGCTAAGGCAGAGGTTCCTGCCCCATAAAGGAAATGAGGTAAAGCAAGAACAAAACAGGAGACTGCTGAAAATGTCACACCCCAAGCGATCCATACAGGACGGTTTCGTTGACCACCATAATAAGTTAGCACTAATGAAAAAAGGATTTGGCTGATTTCATTTCCACTTAGCATGAAACCTGAAAATTTAATAATAATATATTAGTGTACTTTGAAACTTTGTAATAAAATAGTCGTCACTGATGATTTATCTGGTTGTAATGTTATTAATAAATGTGAAATAATAATTTTATTGAATTAAAATAAGAATGTTGTAAGTAATAGATACATTACTTATAAATTATTAATTAGAACAGGACTTAAGTTTTTAAGTATAAAATGCTATTTGTCTATCCTTAACAAAAATGGTTCTTCACTTTGAGAATGTTCATGAAAAATCTTTCAAAATCGAATTTCCAATCAAGTTAACCAATCAGTGACCGATATTTTCAAGTCCTTGGAATATTTCATATAAAGCCCAATACAATGCTTTGCAAAAAGACTTTCAGGAATTTATTTCATTTCAAATACCAAGAATTTATTTACAGAGGTGTCGGATTTACATCCTTGTAATGCTATTATACAATTGATTATATATAACTAAAAATTCATCTTGTATACGTCGGAGGCCCTTCTGTCTCATTTTGTTTTTACCCTCTCTCACTGATGGCGATATCCTAATTCTATATGCCTGATAAACGACCTGTGTCGACCCCCTCTTATTTACTCAAGGGGCGAAGTCGTGGAATTTAAAATCCTCTCCGGCACTGGGACGCAAACTCTGTACTTTTTAAATCTTTCATAACTTCGGTTATCTGGTTACGGGGCAACTCGTGGTGCTGTGCACACACGTTAGCCCATTCTGCCATCCTGCCCCTTAGAAGATAGACACTAAATCAAGGGCAAGGGCATGAGACTGCCCTCCGCTAATCATTGAATCTCATAATTATTCTCATTGGACTAACCCATTAACAGAGAATACTCCTTTGGGGAAATCAGTTTAATTGATATAAATAGAATTAACAACATTAAAGGTCAAATTATTCACAAATATTCCTCGAACATAATTTTGTCTACACAAGAACAGGGCTCTCGGTCCTATGGAATGTAACAGGCCCCCGATTATTGTACATAGGTTTTATGAAAATGTTATCTACAAAGTTGTCCGTTAAAAGTATTCTGTTGGTTATTTAGATGGCGAGATTAATTTTTAGGTTTTTAATCAATAATAATTTTTCTGGGTCAAATTATGAATTAGGTAAAAACCATACTAACAAGTTATTAATCATGACAACTGTTACTGTATGTTTAATTTTTTTACATGGCTAATTTTCATTCTTTTTTTTTTTCGAGGAGAGAGATGGTCCAGACTGGTGGTCTTAAAAAAAAAAACTTTAAATAGCGGAAACTATTTTAGTGAGCCTATGTTTCGATCGAACTGTCCAGGTCTTCATATAGTTTATATGGATAATAAGGATGAGAAATGGAAGAAATAAAATATGAATTCTAAGATCATGATTTACATGCCCTGGATGATATGGAATAAATTGACCTGTACCGCACACAGAAGAAGGGTAACAAAAAATAAATTGTTCACAATAAACAAGCAAAGAATCCTAACTATTTGAAATGGAATTTTGCGATACCAGTGTTTTTTTCTTTTTACTTATACAATTGTTCTGAGTGTAATATATGATTTCATCTCCCTCATACCTACCTTTCTTTTTTTTTTTTTTTTTTTTTTTTTCTATTCTTCCCTACCTCGTCTTTTAGTCTATACGGGCTTTTCCCGAACCAGGGCTGAGGGGGAGAATTTAAAATCATCGACACCGGGACGCGAACTCGTACTTTTTAATCTCTCAAATCTGTTATCTGGTTGCAACTCCTCATGCCTACCTGTTGTTTTGCTTTGAATCCCAAATCTTTTTTCGATTGTAGTTAATGTTGATATGAAGTAGACATAGGCCATTGCTTGGACCGCTCCCAGGACTCCATACACAGTCATGAACCACTTGGGGCTTGCAAATCTTTGTATCCAGTGTGGTCTGAATGAAGCCAAACCGCATCCATATTCACTGTAACATTCAAATAATAAATCAATAATTTGCTTTCGCATTCTTATCGTAGTCTTATTACTGCCCAATTGATGTATTAATGCAAAATTAAAAAACAAAGCTTTAAGACTCTCCAGTTGATATAAATTACTAAACAGTTGACAGTTTGCCAATTTAGTCATTATCTGGACTGGAAATGTAAATGATAAGTTCACATTAATTCAGACATAAAATATCACTTCTCACCACAGGCGGATCTACTGGGGAGGGACTTTCTGGCTGTAGTCTCCCCAAAATGGTAAAATGTAACCATGTTTTATGGTAAAAAATTATGTTTTAAAGTATTATTGCTTGTTTAATTACATTTAATAGGAATTCAAGTATTACTCAAACACCATTTCATATAGGTAGTTAGTATATTTCTGTTTTTCCAATGTAATTATCGTTTTATATATATATATATATATATATATATATATATATATATATATATATGAAAAAAAAAACCTTCCGGGCTGAAGCCCCTTCAAAATTAAATCCTGGATCTGCTAGTGCTTCTCACACCAGTAGTATAAACAATCAGTCTCAGTCCCCACTTATTTTAATAGTCCCAAGGTTGAGAATTTATTTCTTTTAAAAAACAGTTATTTTTATTGTAAAAAATCAGATGAGAATGTTATTATTTTTATTAAAAATTATCGTTTTCTTGTATTTTATTTTATTTGTAAAAACGACCAAATGATAGAGAATTTTTTTAAAAATATTGAATGATTAATTTACTGTAAAAAAATATATAGATTTTTACTTTCACTTACCTACATATGTAATATATGTTAAGTGTAAGTATTGTGATCGTGAAAATTTTTGAATCAGAGTTTTCAACGGGAATACACGTTTTGAGGTTCTCTGAGTCCAAATAACCAAGTCTCCACCAAAAATGGTCTGTGTGTATGTGAACACTAGCTCGAAACCGATAAGTCGTACGAAACTGATATTACATATTTAAGATAGGTATATGCCTTAGATGTCCTGGCAACTTTTTTGTTAAAATCGGCTAACCGGAAGTGCCACTTTATGTCAACGCTGCAACACATTTTTACAATTTTCTCAAAAACGGCTCTAAAATTTTGATTAAACTCGGTGTATCATTGTATAACACTAGCGGATCCAGGATTTAATTTTGGGGGGAGGGGCTTCAGCCCGAAACCTTTTTTTTCCATAAAAATAACGATAATTACTTTGGAAAAACAAAAAGAAACTAGCTACCTGTATGAAATGGTGTTTAATTTACTCCTTAAGTACTTTTAAATGTAATTACACGAACAATAATACTTTAAGAGGTATTTTTAAAATTTTTTTTCCCATAAAACATGGTTATATTTTTCCATTTTGGGGGGGGCTTCAGCCCGAAAGCCCCCCCTGTAGATCCGCCCGTGTTGTATAATGAAGTGGTCTTTAATATCATTTAGGTCTTATCCTCGTTTATGTCACTTTACAGGGCTTAAATGCCCAATGATCATATGCGTCTTCCTCTAAAGTACCTTTAATATGGTTTACTTTAAATAATCAACTACCTCTAATTATTAAAAGTTACGAAAAAATGCTAAATATAACTTTTGAAAGAATTTGATAATTGAATAAAGGAGAAATAAATAAAAATGATTATACAGGTCGAAAATGAATCTCCGGAAATACAAGTCAGAAGGTATACTTATAATATATCGTTGGAAAGCGGAGAATTTTAGAAAAAACAATATCTAATATAGAAAGTTATAGAAGGTAACGGAGAGCGGCAAAAAAAATTATTAATAATAATTTTTGAAAACTGATAATATTTAACGTAAATCACATGTTTTCGAGGAAATTAAATGAAATTTACTAACTAAATGTAAACTTTAAAAAATATTTTTACGTTTGTAGAAAGAATTTAAAATCCACCTAATCAAGGCAATGGCATTGTTAAAAAAACTATTTCATTGTACTTGTGTGAAAAAAGAAGTAAAATATAAAATACTTTTACTGTAGTTTAGTGATTGTAGATCTGATATTATATTTAAATAATTAGGTATCAACGTTTATTCCGAAAAATTGTCATGTAACTTTTTAGAAAATTAAATTAGTGAAGAATTTGATGAATCTTCCCTTTGTGATATTCCAACAATATCCACTACTATTTCATTGTACTTGTGTAAAAGAAGAAGTGAAATATAAAAATATTTCATAGATACGTTTATAACCTTAATTATATTTACTGTATTTTAATAACTCTAGATCTGATATTATATTTAAATATTTAGGTATCTATCGTCCGTTTATTCCTAAAAATCATCATATTATCTTTTATAAAATTAAATTATTGAATAATTTGATAAATTTCCCCTTTGCGATATTCCAACAGAATCCACTTACAATTATTGTGACTACTTTTGACCTTTCTATGACAGACAATGCAAATCTCTTAATTCCGTTTTAATAAACTTTTCAATGAAAAATAACAGTTTAATTACTAACAGTCGTACAATCCATAATCAACGGATCAAACAATCCATAATCAATGAATCGTACAATTCATAATCAACCGGTGATAATAAATAGGACTTTGTTATTTTAATAGTATTTATGATTTGTTAGCTGTAATCTTTTAGCTTTAGCTCAGTTAAAAATGCAATTAAAAAATTTTATAATAATCCAACATGGCCAGAAAATAATTTCTATTCAAATTTGAGCTAAGTTCAAAGAGTAAGTGAAAGTCGTGTCAATTCATCACCAAATACCAAGATTGAACCACCAATTTCGAAGGTTTCGTTCTCTTTCAGACGGGCAAAATAGTCCAAGCAGCTCGAAAATTCAGGAAAAAAGTTATGAAAGAAAAGAAAGTTTATTTACAAATAACTCGAAAATTATACTTTTATTCTTGGATTATGTACATGCTTATATAAAAGATTACTGAATTCCCCACCAAATGAAAAAAAAAATCTTCGAAATCGGACATTTATTAGTGAAAATACAGCTTATTGAAATTTGTAAACATGTTGGTATCAAACATTAATGCAATTTTAATTTAATTTTATTTCCTTTGTCAATTTTATTTAGCGAGAAAGTCACAATTGATTTCTCTGTCTTATGGTATGTTGCATTATTTCATTTTCTTATTAATAATTCGTCACTTAATCACTGGATAATATACTGTGCGAATTATTCGCACGGTTCTGCTAGTTTGATTTATTTTCATATGTAATTCTAATGACGCCCTTGTCTTTAGTTTCGTCCTATTATTTTTATCTGAGTGTTAACAGTTGAGTTAGTTTTGATGAAGGATTATCCCACAAGGTGTAAAGAAAATATTTGAATAAGGTTCTTGTATATGACCATGGCAGTTACGCAGCCGTTTAAAAAAACCCAGTATTCACTTCTCGTCTCATTATCCTACATGATTGTGGCTGCTTCCGGTGTTTCTGGAAGCTCTAACAGGTCTATATAGACGCAAAGCTAGCGCGGACCATTCCAATTCACAAGGCTCGAATCGCTCGACCATGTGCTACAGATGCGTTTCTTCTCAACACAACGCAGTAATTTTCTGCTGTTATAATATAGTATAATTGGCCACTGCACAGTTTTTTATTTGTTATAGCCAATACACTTTATTTATTCTAGAACAACTTAGAATAACTCACAAGAACGAAATTTTGGGGATTATAGCCTATGATTAACATAAACAACTACAAAAATTAAACAAACTAGTTGGCCCGTGCGAATAATTCGTAGACAATTTTGTTTAGTGAAGAAATAGCAAAGGAATTAATTATTTTTCCTTGATCTATTACAATATTCCATTAAACATAATAGACCAAAATATTTGTACAAATTGCTTTGCTAGAAACTATTTTTAAACGCTGACTGGAAAGATAATAAAAGTAATAAAGACAAAATAATGCCCCGATCATGAGATTTTTTAAATTATTAAAAAAAAAATAAAATGTAAGAACAAACAAATGCCTTTAAGAAATAATAAAATGAATATATCAGCCAGGAAACAAAGTGTAGTATAGTATTCTACTCCTAAATGCAATATCTATAAAGAGGAAGGCATTGTTAAGTATACCAAAACTAATGAACTCTATTTTTGTTAATAATTGTCCGTTTTTTGTTTTGTAGGTTATTTAGTAATCTTTCTAATTATCATGGGCACGCATGCATAATTTTTGAGTTATTCGCAAATAAAGTTTTTTTTCCTTCATAACTTTTTTTTCTAGAAATTTCGTGGGATAGGTGGAAGAACATTGAAGTTATAAAACTTTTTTTGATTTTTGTAAAAAAAATCAATGGGAGGAGCCACAGGTCAAATTTTAAAAAAAAATTATTTTCCCATCGCAATGAAAATTCGTATTCGAGCGTCTTTCGAGCTGCGAAATACAAATCTCAACTCTTTTTCTCTTTAAAAAATATTTCAACACACTTTACTCCTTCCGTAAATACAAATTGTTTAAATTATACATATTTCTAATCGATTTTTACGAATCATGGGCACAATAAAGAAAAAAATGCATACTTTTTGAGTTATTCGCAAATAAAGTTTTTTTTCCTTCATAACATTTTTTCCCGGAAATTCCGGGGGATAGGACTATTTTTCGCATGTGGAGAAGAAGAATATCTTCAAAATGAGTGGTCAATCATTGGATTTGATGAAGAATTGACGAAGTTATGGCGTGCCGAAAAAAATACCTTTTAGAAATAATATATAGGATAAAATTATAACTTATTATATTAACCTATAGAAAAAAAAAATGATACAAACAAAAAATAAAAAATCTGGTGTACCCTCTCACACGAATTTCCTACCGATCTTAGATAAATTTATACAACTTTAAATATGTCCATAAAAAAAAATTGCGTTTTAATGAATTTTCTAAGAAACCGATCAAGGAAATGATTATTAGTACGATTTATTTGATGAACTAAAGTGATATAAACGGGTTCGTGAACCATCATTAAAATAAGCGTATAAAATTCAATATTACATAACTTTGCTAAAACTGAGTCGATTCCGAGAATTTTCTTTTATAGAAAATTTAATTACGTTTCAGACATAACAAAATTTATATGGGAAATTGAAATGAAGAAATTGATATGGCAATCTATGAAAATTTCATTAAAAAAGAACTGACGGTTATAGGTGATATGTGTGGTTTATTCTCCCCTCGCCCTCCCCCACAAAAACTAATCGTTATTAACAAATTTTCAAGAAACGCGAACAATTATATTTTCTATTCCGATCACTAACGAATCCAGAATTTAATTTGGGAGAGGGCTTCAGCCCAAAAGCTTTTTTTTCATGTATATATATATATATATATATATATATATATATATATATATATATATATATATATATATATATATATATGTGTATATATATATATATATATATATATATATATATATATATATATATATATGGGGGCGGGGTGGCCGAATAGGCTAAAGCGTGTGCACAACACCGCTAGTTGCCTGGCAACCTGATTTGAGATGATATAAAAAGTACGAGTTCGCGTCCCGGTGCCGGAGGGGATTTTAAATTCCCCGCCCTCACCCCCCCGGCCCAGGAAATCCCGTATAGCCTAAAAGGCGAGGTAGGGAAGAACAAAAAAAAAAAAAAAAAAAAAAATATATATATATATATATATATATATATATATATATATAAACGATAATTACTTGGGAAAAAAATAAAGAAATAGTGTTAAAGTGATTCTTTAAGTCATAATTAATTAATTACACGAACAATAATACTTTAGGAGATAATATATTAATATTTTTTTTACCATAAATCATGGTTACATTTTACCATTTTGGGGGCATGGGGAAGGGAGGCTTCAGATAGAAAGTCCCCTCCCCCCGCCCGTAGATCCTTCTGTGATTCCAATTGTAAAATAAAAACCAATAAAACAAATAAATTAAGAAATTTTTGGTTTGTAAAAATTATTTTTGAAAATTCCCGAATATTTCCGTAGGAATTAAAAAAAAAACATTGAAACTCGAAAAAGTTCCTTTTTGGAATGAAACTTCAACTCTCGTTTTTGAACAATAAATATATTTTTTTGAATTCGATTTGGATAGAAAAAATAGTGTATGATCCGGGAGCGAAAAGTTATGAAGATTTTACTATAATAAACAATGGTACAATAAAATAATTTAATTTTAAAATTTATTTTAATAAAATCGCCCCAACAAAATTTTAATGAATTTTTTAAAGAATATTTAAGATATTCAAGTTTCATTACATTCCTTGAAAAAAAGCTTGTTTCGGAAATATATTTATATATTTCTCTCTTTCGAAGTATGTATTCGTACGGGAGCCATAGTGGGAAGGCAAAATGAAGATAATAAATTGCCTAGGCCTCACGCACTTGTGTTTACAAATTCCCTTTGCCTTTATTGTTTATAATCAATAAATGCCTTTATGATAAATGACGCGCTCTAATTGTCGCATTGTTAAATAAACAAAAGTTCGTTTATGATCTATTGATTGTTGATAGGACCTGGGGAGGGGGGGCGATGAACTTTTTGAATCGGGCTGAAATGGAGCGTGCTTGGTGAGAGTTTAGGCTATTCCATGTCCCTGTGGTGTCATGGCTATGCGTAGGCCATCATGATAGTAACCGAATCAATGCTCATATCTCTGATAGCTGTAATGTAGTATGGCTCTATCTGGCGGCGAATATATTTATTCGATACACAATTTTGTTTATAGGATTATTTTATGTCCCCAATATTTATTTATATTTGTTTTGTAGATTAAAAAAAAAAAAAGAAAATTTTAAGTTAAAAGAAACTTCAGGTATTTAGATGCGGCTTAAAGAAAAGATTTTGAATACACGACTTCCGTATTTATTATTCACGATTTTAAATCAAATATTTAAATACCTACTGAATGATTGCGTGTCAATGGCAAATTCCATGCGTCTATGTGTACACCGTACTGCCATAGAAAGACGAAAAAATGAAGTATGAAATAGTCTAAAAAATTTACGCAAAAAAACAGAACACTAGAAATATGGTACTTTTTGAACATTCAATCGTAGAGGAAGGCTATGCAAGATTCATTCCATAATTATTTATTGACAAAAAGGAAATTTAAAGGTTTGAGCTTCTCTTTTACTTTCACTTACCGATATATAAAATATATAGTAAAGGAAAGTATTGCGATCGTGAAAATTTTTGAATCTCAGTTTTTAACGGAAATACACGTTTTGTGATTCCCTGAGTGCAAACAACAAAATCTTGCAAAATGGTCTGTTGTGAGTGTGAACACTCTAGCTCAAAAACGAAAAGTCGTACGAAAGTGAAATTGCATATTTCAGGTTTTTATATGTCTGAAATGTTACAGCAACTGTTTAGTCAAAATCGGCATACCAGAAGTTGTGTTTTAGATAATCGATTTAACAGATTTTTACGATTTTCTCGAAAATGGCTCAAACGATTTTGATTAAATTCATTACATCAATGTAAAATTAAGCAGTTTGTAATATAATGTAGTTTATATTCTGATTGATGTTCTCTAACAGGGCTTAAATATCGTAACGGAGAATAGTTGTAATTGAAGAACCAAAGGAATACTAGCGCACCCGAGCTCGCTCGAAAGATTAGAACACGCTTCCATACGTATTGTCAGCCTAATATAATACGGACTCCGACAATATTATGTAAATATACATATGCGGTTTCCATAGATTCTATTGTTGGTATTATTTAATATTTAATTGTACAGATATAAATATTAAAATTCGTATATATAACGGTACTTAATCTATAAATAAAATACCCACAATGAAATATAAATCAATATAGCGTTTATAATTTTTACTTTCACTTCTCCTTTGTCTAAAAATACTTATTCTGCTAAGAAGATGGTAGTAAGTGAAGGTTGTGTGATGCGCGCACTGCACCAGATTTTTCCATTTATAATGGTATTCACTTTTCGAGAAATATGCTTATTTTAGTTTTTGTTTCGGGGGATTCCCAGTCCCGTTCCGGCTTAGTAACTCCGCCTTAGTCGTTTAAGGTCCAATTTATTATATATATATATATATATATTTTTCGATTTGGAATTGGGTTACAAGTCCCCAGAGGACAGCCGCCGTTAGGAAGCTCAAGGAATATTCAGAATGGATAAAGTCAGAAATACGACCATCAGAGAAAAGAAGGAGGCTAAAAGAACCATTGTGGAAGAGATTGAGATAAAACGGCTGAACTAGTATGGACATTTGAAAAGAATGCCTGAAGGAAGACTATCCAAGAAATTCAACTTATGGAAAACTAGGGAAAGAAGAAGACGAAAGAAGACCATGGAAGACCTGGGATAACGAAGTGGAGGAATCCATGATGGATCATGGTCTACGGGAAGAATGGACCTTAGATAGGATATTATGGAAAGAAGCCATCCAAATTTTAGGTTAAGGAAACCCACTATTAGTGGAAACTACTATTAAAAAAAAACTTTATTAGTTTTATTAGTTTAAGTAACCCCATGTATATATATATATATATATATATTATTTTTTTCCGTTTATTTTATATTTTTTGTATATATAGTATGAATGTAGTTTTATCTACCTATAACTATTATCCCAGTGACAGAATATTATATTACTTAATAAATAAAAAAAAAATCGTGATTTTTTATTTTTTTGAGAGTGAGGGGTGAGAGAGGAGGGGGATTGTTGATTGATTGCAGGTTGTTTTATGCTGTATTATACAATATTTTTTTTTTTTTCAAATTGCTATTTCTTCTAAAACATGAACAATTCGTTTCTATTATCTGTCTCTTAATTCTCGCATTGAAAAAGTCCATTGCGGATTTATTTCTTTTTAAAATTATGTATTTTTTTAACTATCCTACCTGGGCTAAATGGGGCAGAACCTAGCAGTCAATTGCACAATACGCCGGATTTTTTTCGGACAGAAAAATGTAAGTCGTCGAGTGATTGTAAAAGTCGCTTAGTGTGTAAACGGGTCACACCGTATATTCATCTGTTGAAACGGCAACAGCAAACCCTCCGCTAGTAAAAACACGTCGTGTAACGGGCCTACCTTCATTCATGAAAATAATAAATAAAAAAAGTTGAAGCAACACTATTAAAAAAAAACCGCATTTTACAATGCCATATCCTATAATTTCACTATTATGTAATTTACAATCATCTCTGATTGGCGGATACGTCCGAGGTCATGTGAACATTTTCTATCTTGTTCCGAAGTTTGTCTGCAAAACACAATATATGTATTTGTAATATTTATATGCATTATTTTTAATATAAATATATTTATGTTTAAATGTCTCGAAGTATTTATTAAATATTAATTAAATAATTAATTAATAGTGAAAACATGGCGGTTGAGCGTGATATTGGGCCCGTCATCCCCCTGCACAACTGTTGGCCTTGTGTACTTCCTAACATTGTACTGAACCCATAATCCTTCATGGGTTGGTAGTGGTACAGGTAACAATAAATAAATAATAAAAGGCTTAGCGAACCCAAAGATTCGATGCCGACACTATTAATCGCTTATTACACACCTCCATCTACCGTTCGCCGTCCAAACCAAGAACATTCAGATCGGCTTCAACACAATCTTCTCACCTTCGCTTCTGTCTACCCTTCTGAGGTTTACCATTCGGTACAGCAAACATTAACCTAACCTTTTAGGAATTCTTTCGTTACTAAGCCTAACAATTTTACAAGCCCATTTTTAATTAGTGATTCGAAGCGATGTAATCACTTCAATTATATTAAACAGGTACAGTTCACGCAATTCGGCGTTGTGTAACCGTCTGAACTCTCCGGTCAACTCATCCTTTGTCGGCCCGAATTACTTTGGGAGAAGAAGTACTTGAAGTCCTATTACATGTAACTAGACGAGTAATAATACTTTTAGAGATAATTTTTATCATAAGACATGGTTGTATTTGACCATTTTGGGGAGGACAGCTTCAGCCCTAAAAACTCCCCTCTCCTCTATTGATCCGCCTGTATGCCAATGTATTATGAAAAAAATATTAATAAATATCTAAATTGGTAGAGGTTTAATTATTTATTACAGGATTTTATTCTTTTTATCGTAGCATCGGCAGAAAAGAAGTAATCTATTCCCGGTCTAGGCCAGGACATTCAAGACTGACAGATTCATCTTATTACTAAATACCCACCACCGTGATATATATATATATATATATATATATATATATATAAAACAAATATATATATATATATATATATATATATATATATATAAAACAAATATATATATTTATATATTTTTTAAAGATTATACACCTTGTCATATAAATCAACTCGAGTTTGAACGTCTTTAAGAGGCTGTTGAAACAATAGAACGTTTTTTATTCTTGCATTGTCGCTATTTTGAGAAGATAGACAATGCTGTCTGAGCTGATGAAGGCTTGCAAGTTTGTTGCTTAACAAAGGAGAGTAACAAAAAGGAATTCGGTGAATGAGAAACGGTTGTTAGTGCTCAGAACCAATTATACTTCTCTATACCAGTAGGGTGCTTCTATTCACACAAACATACATACATATAGGGGACTAAGTCATTTTGAGGGACTTAGTTATTTGGACTCGGGGGATCTTAAAACGAGTATTTCCATTAAAAACTCAGATTCGAAAACTTACACGATCGCAATGCTTCCCCTTACTGTATATTACACACACACACACACACATACATATATATATATATATATATATATATATAGGTAAATGAAATACGTTTCCTTGATATAAAGAGTGTTAATGGCCAAATTTTGGATGGAGAGGAGGGGAGGTGATTTGAGACAAAATTTCCAACAAAAAGTTCATTTGATGCGTTGTTCTAGTTCCGAACGGAAAAGGAGTTAAGACCAATTTTTTGTTTTTCTTAAGGTAGTCTCGTTTTTTATTGAATATGAAGGAATTTATCAAAAACTGTTTAAGATAATTAAATTTTAAGTAGAATAAGAGCACCACCAGTGATGGAAATTTAATTGTTCTACTAATTGACATCGGTTCGGTACCAGTAACAGACACACCTCAATGAATTTCTAAAATATTTATTTCAGTATAAATATAACGATAAAGATAACATCACAAATCTTCAACTTAATCTTAGCAAAACTCTAGGAAGGTTCGAAACATACTGATGTCTATAGAGGCAACAATGATAGGCATTTTAAAATTTTCTTTTTTGGAACTTTGTTCATACAGTTGTCAATAGAGGGTATTGTTCTTCAATATAGAAAAAAACTAGAATCTTTAAATCAATAAGGAAACTTTACATTACCTTTTTATACATCTTTACAACAAGGAAAATTTACATTTAAAGTCCAACCTGTCCATCACTGGGCCCTCTGTCTATAATTGGTGCATTCACCATAAACCAACGTAAAGTAGACAAAGTTTTTTTGAGAAAACAGTTATTAAATTAAGTAAGGTCAATGATAAGAGGGCCTTTAAATTTACAAAGGTCGATGATAAAATAAAAGGGACTTTCAGGTCTTATACGGTTGCAGTACTACTATAGTTACTGTAGCCATACACGAGCAACATATTTGTGTACAGCGGCCGTATTAGTCCTCCTGAAAGTCCCTTTTATCATTGACTTTAATAAATTTTATTTCAGTTTTGTAAAAAAAAAAATAAAATGTCTATGTTACGATGTTGTACACATTTGCACGATAAGGTATAATTCTATTATCTTGAACAGTTTGTGTGCTATTCCATCTCATTGAATAAAAAACGTGACAACCTTGATATTAGCTCCTTTTCTCTTCGGAATCGGTCCATGCATCAAATGAAGTTTTTTTTTTGAAATTTTGTGTAGAACCACCCTCTCCCTCCCCAGAGTTTGACCATTAAGAACCGAGATATTACGTATAGGTAAATTAAAGTAAAAATAATACGGTTAATTATGACGATATCTTAGATTCGCTCTATCAAACATTAACAAAGAGTTATAAATATCAAAGAACATACTAAAGCAAGAAAATAGATCTGTCGGGATTCCCATGTTAAAATTAATATTCAACTAGTTGACAATAATTTGCAGAAAATTTTGGTTAGTGAATAAATAACAAAACAATATGGAAATAAGTAGATCCTATGTATTATGTTAGGGAGGAATTAATATTTTTTTCTTTGCCGATTAAAATATTCCATTTAATATAGTAGACCAAAATATTTGTACAAATTGCTTTGCTAGGACCTATTTTTAAACGCTGACTGGAAAGATAATAAAGGGAATATAGTTTCGATCATGAGATTTTCTAAATTATTAAAAAAATAAAATGCAAGAACAAACAAATGCCTTTAAAAAATAATATATCAGCTAGGAAAAATAGTGTAGTAGAATAGTAAGTGTAATATCTTCAAAGAAGAAGAAATTATCAAGTATACCAAAACTAATGGACTGTATCTTTGTTAATAATTGTCCGATTTTTTTTTATTTTGTAGGTAATTTAGTAATCTTTCTAATCATCATGAGTACAATTTAAAAAAACAACATAATTTTTGAGTTATTCACGAATAAAGTTTCTTTTCTTTTATAACTTTTTTTGCAGACATTTAAGGGGAGATAGGACTATTTTTCGCAAGTGAAGGAGAAGAATATATTCAAAATGATTGGTTAATCATTGGGTTTGATGAAGAATAGACGAAGTAATGGCATACCCATATAAAAACATCTTTTAGAAATAATATATAGGATAAAATGCTTAGTTTTTTTCTAGAGATAATTTTATCTCCACTGTGACATACCATAGGATGAATACATTAATGATGTTGAATAGTTCATTCATATTTTAATTTTAACAGAATTTTTCTTAGTCAATCCGAATCTTTCTCTTCATACTCATCCCATAGATCTAATTGAACTCTTCACTATTAACTTGTTGGAAGATTGAAATGACAATAGTTCTTTTGCAAATGTATGCTGCAGCATGTGTATCTAGCTTTTCTCTCCTAAAGATGCCAGGATTGGCGAAACTTTCGCTGGTCAGCTATTTACTGCTATTTGAGGATTTAGTTTCCGAAATATTCAACAATTACCCTAGAAAGTCTTATTTTTTTATGTTATTCATTTCTTGAGAATATCATTTTTATTTAAAAATTAATATTTATTTTTTAAACAAATTTATTTATTTAAACACAGTAAAATGATACAAAACACTTCTATACAGAATATCAAAATTATTAAAATTATCCAGAAAATATCTGACTTATTACTCTAGTAATCGATATTATCATTCTAAAGTTGGATAAGTTTATCGATTACTGAGGAAATTATTGATTGCTGACTAATAGTTTTACTAGAGGAATGAGTAATGATTAAATTTCCATACTTTATGACTTATCTTTATATCAGATCAATAAAATAATGTTTAACTGATTAGATTAAGATTAATTGTTTGAATTCGACAAAGTAAAAATCAATGTGGTGTTATGTATTTTTTTTACATATATTTCAATATTTGTCATTTTTCTCTTATCAATATACGTCGTTCTCAGGCATTCTCTTATCAATATAAATATTACTAAGGAATTAGAACCAATAAATCATTTTTACTCTGTTTTTAGTTTGTGTACAATATTCGTTTTGAATGCTATATATCCTATAAGTAATCAACCTATTCTTATCGATGTGGAAAAGTCGAATTCATTTCGAGGGTACGTCTCGACTTAAATTTTAACTCGTTCAGGGTGGATTTGAACCCGTGCAAAAGCGATTCGAACGCCGAAAAAGGGGTATAATTTTTCAAGTTTTTCTCTGGTCTAAAACAACCAATACGCATTCAAAGATATGGGTATAAGGTATTCAGAGCCAGATGTTCAAGGCGCTAATAATAATTGAAAGCCCGTGAGTCGAATGGAAGTATTGAAAACTGCGTCCAAAGTATAATGAATTTGGCTAACCAACAAGGTTCAGTTTTCGCGGTATTGTAATTTATTTTTTTCTACTTAATCACTTTTCGATTTCTTACAGGACAAAATGCATTGATTAGTAAAATATTTATTTTTCTCATTGGTAATTGTTTAAGTTCGAAGGAAATTCTGCACAATTTTAAAGTTATTTGTTCTAGTTATTCAGCATAACGTTTATTTTTTTTATTATTATTTAATGTGTTAAGAGAATACTACCTGGCCCGTTCAAATCATTTACATAATCAATACAATAATACAATAATCAACAATACATTGGTCAATGAATAGATGTCAAATATAATATAGTAATAGTAGTAGCAAGTAAATTTAATGTATTATCATACGAGGGAATTCAATTATAATCAAAATAATTGATCGAAACGTGTTTTCAAACTGTAAGTGGCTGTATTTCCTTTATTGTTCGCTCTGTCAATTTCTGGAATTTTCTCCCTATCAAAATTCGACATTCCCCATCCCTATCCACATTCAAAACCCTTCTATTCCAATTCCTATCCCAAAAACAGTCAGATAGTTGCTAACCATTCGAGCTGATTTTAATAGAGAATTTGACATATTTTTATTTTTTAATTCTTTATTATTTTCTTAAGAGTGTATACTGGTCTATCAGTGCAAATAGCTTTAAGTGTCTTGTCATAGTATTAATTGTTTTGTATATAGTTTCGTTCGTTTTGTATATAGAATGTTTACCTTATATTTTCTTTACAGTATTTCTTTTTTTCGATTGATTTTATTTTGGCCAGATGTAATATTTTTATTTTGTTCTATTTTGTTATTCTCAAGGGACTGTGTCCCAGAATACAATTATTTTTCTATTCTATTCTATTCTATTTCACCAAGAGTTCACCATTTCATCCTCTTTGTAATTAGCTATGATTCAAAATTGTATCTTAGCGCGACGCCGTGTTAGTGAGGCGAAAAGGGAAGATGTAGTGTCGAAAACCAAATGAGTTTTTGGAAAAATATTGATTAAAATATCTCAGAAATTAAAAATCGGACCTGCATACTTTAATCGAGGGAAAATTTCAGCATTTCATCCTCTAGTTATTATTTATTATTTATATTTCATACTGTTAGACTCGATTTGTTGGTTTTTTCACTTCTGTCACGCGGTCTAAAAAGCACATACCTTTTTTTTTTGTAATAATACATCAAGAATCATTTAAATACCATTTCAGAATGTCACGTTTTACAATTAAAATTGTTCCTACGGGGAAAATGGGGATTACACGTTTTTAAATAAACATGTACGTTGTCCGAACGTTGTATTTACCATATTTTCGTAAAGAATACCTTTTCATCACTGAAAATTTTCTGTTTATTTCAAGATATTTGAATTTTGAGCAAAATTAATGTTCTTTAGTTAGGCTTACTACTTCTCGCTTGATACGAGTTGACGCTTGATAAAGAGGCCATGAATGTGGGTTCCTTAATAGGTTCATATAAAAGACCATTGGTTATTTCTCGCCTTCTCTGGAGAGGGACCCGTATTGCTTTTGAATTCTCAACGATGTCCGTTGCAAACTAATGAAGTATCAAGACTTGAGAGGAACACAATACGCAACGCCTGCTAAAAGATGAGTAAACAGGATTTGCTATTGCGTCCTTGTTACGTGGCGATCATTAACTTCTTTACCTTGACGAATTCAAGGGTCTATACTTTAAGTGTATTAGTCCGCGGTACAGATCTCTTTTTCTTAAATTGTTAACATCCTTCTAAAACTTCGTGGATGGTATCATCTTATCGTAACTTTTTTATTTGCGAAAAATAGGTAGTTTTCAATTTGGAGATTGGTAAACTTTGTCTATTTAATCAGGTAATAAAAACTCACGAAACTGACAGGCAAAAAATTCCACCCACTTGTTACCCATTAAGGAGCCACGTTGGAAAGGTTGGCTCTGGGAAAAATTACAGGCTACATATCTTTCGTTTCTTCTTCTTCACACCCTTTCACGCCCGTCTGGAGATCGAAGAGCGAATCTTGACTCATCTGTAAAAAGTACAGCACTCCATTCGTCCATAGTCCAATGGTGTTCTCAAGCAAAAGCCAGCCGTGTTACTCTGTGAGTTCCGGTCAACTCTGGTCCTCTTACTGGACGAAAAGCCATTAATCCATACTCATTTAATCTTCTCCGAGCGGTACGTTCAGAAATTTGCACACCTCGAACTTCTTCGAGCTGATGAATCGCTTGAACAGTAGTTGAAACGGTAAGGTGCCGGTTTCGTAAAATTCTCAAAGTCAAAAACCGGTCATCCCGTGGTTCTGTTACCCTAGGCCGTCCAGAACCGGGCCTTCCATTGTAAGAATCAGTTTCCCGAAAACGCCTGACGGCGTCTCGTATAGTTTCATATGGAACTCCGATGGCATTACCTGCATATCTAATGGAACGTCCATCATCGATAAGTGCCACATCCTCAGCACTAAGAGGCATTTTTAAACTTAATATTGAAAAAATTAAAAGCCGGAGACTAAGAAATGTGCTGTA
This sequence comes from Nezara viridula, assembly GCA_928085145.1. Taxonomy (NCBI): domain Eukaryota; kingdom Metazoa; phylum Arthropoda; class Insecta; order Hemiptera; family Pentatomidae; genus Nezara; species Nezara viridula. The sequence goes on along the minus strand of OV725080.1, from coordinate 144,623,946 downwards.
AGAAACGGCACTGAACTAATGATACTGAATAAACATTTTGATTCCATAGAAAGTAAACATTGGAATCTAGAATCATTTCATTGAATTAAGGATTAAGGGTTATTGTCCTCTATATTAACATTCGTAATTGAAAACCAACAAAAAGATTACCTATTAATTCATTAAAAACAATAGACCAATCCAAAGCAGAAATATTTTTAGATGAAAAGAATCAAGTGGGTGGAATTATATATATATATATATATATATATATATATATATATATATATATATATATATATATATATATATATATATATATTATATATATATATATATAATATATAATATTAGCAACCAGGAGCCCATTATCAGGCTCCTGGTTGCTAATGTTTTATTATCATATATTTTATAATTATACAATAAATTACAGTGTTATTAAGAACTTCCTATATTATATTAAGAACTTCCTTTTTTTTTCAATCTAAATTATTTTAAATATTAGAATTAAAATTACATATATTTCTTGATTCATTTTTATGGCTGTATTCTCACTACTATATGTAACGTAAAATGAAGCTCAATGAACAGTTATTAGTTTTATTTTTTTGAACACCAAATTTAAGGGCAACTTCCAAAACTCAACACTAATTCTATTGATGGAATCCACTAATCGATTTAATCCAACAATGATTTAGAGCGTGTTGACTTTAGCAACAACCTACTGGATTCCTATGAAAGGTTAAGAAACGTACGAAATATTAAAAAAAAAAAAGATTAAGTAATACCTCTTTCCAGTATTGTTGAATTTAAAAACAGATCTAAATATAAGGTGAATATAATATAGCGAGGTTATATCCAGTGGATTCTTTGGTAAGTTTTGGAACAGTCTGATGGATTTCCGATGCGCTCAGCGCTGAGTTTGGGAACTTGCCATGTTATATATTTATAATATCATCACAAATTATTTATTAATTCCACGTCTTTGCTACGATTCTTCTATAATCCTTTATCGATTGAATTTAACTTCCTTCAAAAACAAAAACGCCATTTGCCTTCAAGTAATTATCATAGAAACGTACATGACTGAAACGACTAGAAACTGTGCGAGTCTTTCCACACTCAAATTACATACATTAGGGGTTCTCACGTTTGACAAACTACCGACTTGCAGAAGTATTATTATGATCGTGGTAAAATCTATCCAATGTTTCCCGAAATCGCTGAAAAATTAAATTATTTTTTTTGTTATTCTACAGAAATTCAATGATAAGGTTTGAACACTCAAAGCTGGAATGTTTTAGGAAACATTTCTGGATAAATTGTACGGCATATAGTATAAGGAAAATAATCTAAAGCTTATCACATTCAAATAAAAATATCTAACTATATGCTTATTTTCTGGATTGGTTCTTTTCTGCTTAACGCCAATTCACTTTATCCTCAGTACTTACGTTTACGATACGATAGAATAAATGTTTTAGATTCCTAGACAAAACAAAGCTAAAATTAAAGTGACATTTGTAATGCTGGGCTGGGTCATGTTTAAGGCGTTATGGGTACTAAACGTTTTATAACATCAACAGGAAACAAACATTATAAATAATTTTTTTAGGAAAAATATCACAAAACAATTTGTTAAAAAATAAGTTAATTCTTTCGTTTTTAATGACTGATTCCTTGAATTTACTTGTGAATATCAAAATCATCAATGGTTCGTCAATAAAATGTTTACAAATCATCACTAAAACATTGGTAAAGAATAATGTTTTCAAAAACCAAGATAATTATCAAGGAAAGGTTTTAATTATTTTATATATTCATTTTTTCCAACTCGCGCTTTAACAATTAAAATTAAAATTAAAATTATAATCGTAAAACCCTTTTTTATCAATTAGAAATTCTGTTTTAACTCGAATAGCATGTTCAGACAAACTGCTTTTTCTATTATTTTTTTCTCAGCATGAAGATATAAAACTAAATTGAATAGCCATTTCTCTTAATGAGGTTGCTCTAGTTAATAATCGTTAGTATCTTTAACGGTTGATAAAAACGAGTTAAAATGATTACAGTTATTAATTCGGATCAGGTTGACTTTGTTGGCCTGATGATTGGAATAATATCCTCTGCTATTAGAACTTGTTAATAATTAATGAAATTTTGAAATTGACGTAGTTAAAATATATTTACGCGTGTATAAAATATATGAATCGTAAGATAATATGATCACAAAATCGAAAAAAAAATGGTGGCCTTGAAAAATATTGGGCCATTTGGCCTATGTAACCTCATTATTTTGATATTTTATGGTGGAGGCCACGCAAAACGGCCACTATTTCTGTAGGTCACCATTTTTTTTTTTTTTTTTTGCGACTTTGTGATCATATTATCTTACGATTTGAGTACAAAGCAAATGGGTATTCATGAGTTTTTAGTACCTCATTGAATAGACCTGATTTGCCGATCTCCAGAGTCGTCCCATTGCCAAGAATTTTCGGCAATATTTGTAGGTAGTACAAAATATTTGTAGTTTACGATGAGATGAATCTATTTACAAAGTTTTTGACGCATGTTAATAATTTTATAAAAAGGGGTCTGTAGCACAGACTTTAGCCCAAAAGATTGTTTAACGAAGCCCATTCTGAAGATTGAGGTAGCAGCTGTTACTGGGAACGTGTGGATGAAAGGTTACTGATAATGGACCAGGCAAAGGAACAGACAAGAAATTGAAAATGAGCAGTTTTGGTAGAGAAGAGCCGTTATTCGTAGAATCGTTAATTTTTAAAGATCATTGACCTCAAATACACTCATGTTAAGTTTTGAACCTTGGAGATTCAGTCTTCCTTCACTGCATTGCATTGCATTGCATGAATATCGATTGAAATAAAATGTGCAAGAAGTAAATAATAACCATAATAAGATTTGTATTTTTTTACTATTTTTATTTATAGATTCATCTAAAATGAGGAAGAAAAAATAAATACCCGTTTTTTTTTCGTTTTCATCGCAGTCCCTTTATAGCCCTGGAGCCAGGGCCCAAAAATCGACCTGATCGCAGGCGAAGGTTTGATTGTAAATTACGAAAGTGTATGTTATTCTGAGTAAAAAGAACCTTGTCTGCCGTTCCAGAGCCGCCGCTTTCAAAAATGGCGGCTGATTTAAAAAATATTAGGTCTGTAATCCGCCATCTCCTACCTCAACATATCCGTAGACTCCTAATTTCCTCTCTCATCTTCCCCCACTTTGACTACAGCTGTGTGGTGTATGATGGCCTCTCGGCGGAGCTCCGTGATAGACTGAAAAGATTAATGAATAGCTGCGTAAGATTTGTTATTGGTGCCCCGAGGTACTCCCATGTCTCTCACCACTACACTGAGTTAAGGTGGCTCTTCCCCTCCTTCCGAAGACAATACTTTCTAGGTACGTTCCTCTACCAAATCATTAACAACCATCGTCCTTCTTACGCCTACAACCTTCTGATCTTTACGTGCCTTCTCACAGATCTGCCTCATTCCAAAATTCCTTTATTGTTCGCTCTGTCAATTTCTGGAATTCCCTCCCTATCAAAATTCGACATTCCCCCTCCATATCCACATTCAAGTCCCTCCTATTCCAATTCCAATCACAAAAACAGTCAGATACTTGCTAACCATGCGAGCGGATTTTAATAGAGAATTTGATACATTTTTATTTTTTAATTCTTTATTTTTTTCGGAAAAGTGTATACTGATCTATAAAAGCAAATAGCTTTAAGTTCCTTGTCATAGTATTAATGGTTTTGTATATAGTTTAGTTTGTTTTGTATATAGAATTTTTACCTTATATTTTTTTTACATTATTTCTTTTTTTCGATTTATTTTATTTTGGCCAGATGTAATATTTTAATTTAGTTCTATTTTGTTATTCTCAAGGGACTGTGTCCCAGAATAAAGTTATTTTTCTATTTCTATTTCTAATTTGAGGATCGAAACGGGAAATCCATTGCGAAAAATGTAGAAAAAGTTTTTATTTTTTTAACTTGTATATATGGGTTTAGACATATAAAAAACAAAATTGCTAACGCAGGCCACCAAGAGAAAACTTTATACAGCCAAAAAAGTCAGATTTTTTCGATATTTTTTGGGTTTTTCATCTATAACTCCTAAACGATGCATCAAAGCGAAACATGTATTGTTTAATAAATTGAAGAACGTTAAATTTTGCGTCTAATGAGTACATAAACTTTATAGTTTGGTTAACTATTAAGGTATAAACCCACGGTCAACCAACGCTGATTTTTACCAAATTTGTCAAAAACTGACACAAATTACTATAAACGGCCCTATAACTTGGAAATGAGTTCCCTAAGAGGAAAGACCCATAGAATCAAAGTTGTAGAGCATCAAATTTTGCGTCTGCTGAGTACTAACATTTTCATTGAAGGTCAATTATGTATCTCGAATCGGGATTCGTTATTCCTTTATGAAATACGGCATCTTTCAATACATCGTTTATCAAAATTCTTTACTGCTGAGAGGTGGAAAAGAGGCTTATACAGCATATAACAGCCTCTAAACAAAAATAAGTAAGTAGAATAGACATCCATACTGTTAAAATATTGAAAATCACGTTTACATTCATTTTCAATTTTCAAACTTAGGAAAATTAACGATTTCATTCGGAGTAAGTCAACTACATTAAATTAATTGGTACTCATTGGACGCAAAATTTGATGCTCTATAACTTTGATTCTATGGGTTTTTCCTCTTAGGGAACTCATTGTGTAAGTTTTTGACAAATTTGGTAAAAATCAGCGTTGGTTGACCGTAGTTTTATACCTTAACAGGTAACCAAACTATAAAGTTTATGTACTCGTTCGACGCAAAATTTAACGTTCTTTAATTTATTAAATAATACATGTTTCGCTTTGATGCATCGTTTAGGAGTTATAGATGAAAAACCCAAAAAATATCGAAAAAATCTGACTTTTTTGGCTGTAAAAAGTTTTCCCTTGTTGGCCTGCGTTAGCAATTTTGTTTTTTACATGTCTAAACCCATATATACAAGTTAAAAAAATAGAAACTTTTCTCACATTTTTCGCAATGGATTTCTCGTTTCGATTTTTGGCCTAATATTCTTTTAATCAGCCGCCATTTTCGAAAGCAGCGGCTCTGGAACGGCAGACAAGGTTCTTTTGACTCAAAATAACATACACTTTCGTAATTTACAATCAAACCTTCGCCTGCGATCAGGTCGATTTTTGGGCCCTGGGTCCAGGGCTATTATGCCCATTATTTCTTTCCTTTTTCTTTCAATCTTGAGATCTGTAGGATGATATTCATAATTTCATATATTATCTATCCTCCTTATTACATTCAATCCTTATTACATTTTTCCCATTTCCTAGAATCTACAACAATTGTTACAATTTATTTACTTCAGTTTAAGATCTTGTTACTTAGTTATACTTCGTTTATATAGTTTATTTGAAAAGGAATTGGTGAGGGGGCGCGGTAAATTAAATACTGTTTTATTAAAATAATATTTTATTCGCCGATGCTTCGACCCACTTTGCATGTCGCGTGATATCAGCTACTGCAGGAAGCAGTTGGTAGACCGGTAGTCGAGAGCCTAGTGATATTTAATATAGTCTACTGTTATTAATATTTCTATGTACTTACTATTCACACTGTTTATAATTTTAATAAGTTTATTCACATTTTTTATCTCAAAAGTATGTATCTTATTCGTTCTAGCCCTGAAGAAGACCTGCAAAGTCAGGTCGAAACGTCGGCTTGAAATAGAATATTTTTTTCACAATTTCAGTCTTTTCCTTCCAACAACTAAACATAATATTCATTTACTAACACATTTTTTTTTTACCTCACTCCCATTTCAGGTATCATGATGCTACAAAAAGAAAAATGGCGACTATGACATCAATGATAAGATACACCAACAGACGTACTGAAACATATTCCTTGACAAAATGTGAGCTTTGTTCAAGGTTTGTAAATGTATGTATGTCAATATATATAAATAAATAAAAAAGTTTCATTATGCTTATTTTATAGATTATAGTTTATTATTATTTAAAATTTTTGCTCACTTCCGAATGTTTGCATTCGAGCGAGAGGTTAAAAAAAGTTTGGCTGAGAATAGAAAATTTCTACTGGCGTTTGACGTATCTGACATCAAGGATCAGAGTTGGTTCAGTGTCTATCTTATCCTTTATGCGATTTTCATAGAATTATTAGTGATTATGCGAGTTATCGGCCCATATCGATCTCATCGAATTCCATACAGTTCTTTATATAATATATTACGCACGCGAAAATGTATTTTCCTAGATATTCCAATATTTCAGAAACGGCTAGTTCGATTGGGATCTAGTTGGAAAAAAATTGCTTGTTGTTAACCAAATGATGTTTTAATTTCATTGAATTCCATTTACTACTTTCCCTTAAATATTTATAAATTTGTTTTTCTTGATACGCCTATATCTCAAACACCGCACGTTCGATTTGGTCCGAAGCTGAAGTTAAGTTAAGGATTGATAAAAGAATGATCAAGTTGGTATCAGTTTCTTCAAATGTTGCGCAATACTGTTCTTAAGATAATTTAATCACAAAATCGATAAAAAAAAAGTGGCCTTCAAAAATAAAGAGCCGTTTGGCGTGACCTACATCCCCACATTTTTAAAATACTGAGCTCATATAGGCTAAACGGCCTAATATTTCCTCCTTTTTTCTCGATTTTGTGATCAAATTATGATACGATCCAAGTAGAAAGGAAATGAGTATTTATGAGTTTTTAGTACCTAATTAAATAGACAAAGTTTGTCCTCCTCCAGATCGAAAACGCTCCTATTCCAAGAGTTTTCGTAAATAAAATAGTTGTAGATTACGATGAGATAAAACTATTTACGAAGAATAAAAAGAGGTCTATACTACGGACTATTTTCGGATCTGCAAAGGTATCGTTTTTGATTCACCCATAGTTTGAAAACGGCATAGTTCGATCTGACCCAGAGCTGAAGGAAATTTGGAGAATAGCATACAAAATCCTTAGTGTCAATTTCATTAAATTTCATTTAATAATGACAATTAATATAAATAATTGTTAAAAATATAATGACTGTGAAATGTGGAAGGGTGTGAACATGTAGCAAGATAAAATTTGTGTTATATTTTTATGAGATTAGCACTGTACGATTTTAGATTGTTTTGAAAAAAAATAAATTAAACTGTCGTGTGTTATTGATTTCATGTGACTTGATTACATCAACTACCCTTGCTAAGATTTCATGTAATTATCACTAATTGAAAGGGATTTATGACTTGTTTCCGATTCTTGCAACAATAGATATTTAAAATTGTGTGCATTTATTTTATTTGAAATTGTTTTTTTTTTCCCTTATTGCGTAGCGTTTTTAAAAGTTTGTCTACTGTTTAAAAAAAAACATATGTATGTGAAGAAACAGGTGTTTGCAATAAAACATGTATAAAATCCATTTTAGTAATATGGGAAATTGATAAATTTCTATAAAAAAAAAATCTCGTTAACAATAACTATCATAATAATATCCATTTATTATTATTATTATTATTTTCTTAGCCCTGATGAAGTCCTGTACTACAGGTCGAAACGTTATCATTTATTTCGCCTTCTTATTTGACTGATCACCCCAACTATTCTTCTTTTCATTATTCACGACAGTCAACCATTTACCCACAATTATTATTATTATTAGTTGTTTGTCTTATAATTCTTCTTCATTTACCTTTAGCTAATAATGTCGAATATAGTTTTCTATGGTTTAACTGTTCCTCCGTATCCTGATAACCATAAATACGTTTTGTCTTTTGATTCGTTTATTCATAGATTGTTAATTATAAAAATAGTTCTTTAGTTTAACTTGACACCTAACTGTATCGAAAGCCGCTTCAAATCGAATCCCGCTAGGTAGCGATACGTGCGGGCACTTATTAGCAGAGATGGTTATCCTAGCATCACCACTTAATTCAGATTTTACACGAATAGGCTACCTGTATAATTTTCGAAATAAGACCTCGAGGATGTAGTTCCGAGTAAGTGTGTCGGGCCCCTCGTAATTTGAGATCCGGCATCCGCTGATTAGGAGTCGAAGGATGAGACGAGAAAATAACACGGATCGGACTACTTCCAGAAATGAAGGTGTAATTTCGACGATGTGCCGGAGAAGTGGATATCTATTAAAACTTCTGGCAGTTAATATTTCTGATCCGTTTAATGAACGGAGCGAATACAAAAAAAAAAAATCTGCTTTGGATATTTGTGTCATTATTTACCGGTTTCGCTAATTATTTTTTATTAAGTGCGAGGGAAAAAAAAAACTTGGTAGTTATTATGATAGTTAGTAAACATTCAAAAATTATTTTGAGGCATTTATTAACAAAAAGCGACAACTCTAAATCCTGAAATTTTGGTAAAATCAAACCAAAAAAACAAAAAACAAAAAAAACAGTAAAACATTCTGTAAGAGCTGCTTTCTTTTTCAATGAAATTAAAATTTTGTGCTAAAAAATAGATTTATAACAGATAATAAAATGATTTATTGTAGTCTAATTTTAGTTATTTTTTAATTGATTTATTTTAAAAATAGAATATAAAATTTTAGAAACAAAAATTAAGAAACAATTTTTTTTTTTAAATTTTAAAATTAAGAAATAACTCCTATGTTTAAACAAAAAATAAACCAACCGCTCTATTTGATGAAGAGCCTTGTCCTCATCAAATCAAAGTGGTTGGCGCTAGTTGGTTCCATCTAATCAAATTACAGTAGTTTTTAATTTAATCTCGTCCAATTTACTACTATTTGTGGTATTATTGATATTATTATTATCAAATGTATTATAATTACAAGCATTGTAATAATACTATTAATTAAAACATCATATTGTAACGCTATTTTTTGTTTCTGTTTTATTTACTTCTATGGGTAGACAATGTTGGTCGATATGTAGCATCTAATAAAACCTTCTGGGGTGTCTGAAAAGAAGACCAAAGTATCTCATAAATTAATATTAATTGTTGAAGTGCTATCAATGGTTAGTTGCTTCGCAAGATACTATCATTTTTCACATACTTTTAGCAGATTTTCTTATTTCATTTAATATATATTTATAAATTTTAATAAAAATGTATCATTATTTTAGAATAGTTAGATCCATTAGATAGTTGCTCTATCATGAAAATATTTTCGTAACTCCAATATCCTTAGGCCGAAGATTAACAGGGCACTCACATACTAGACTTAAAAGACAAGAACTCGACCGATGATATGACCAGCTAAATAGATTACCGAATAGAAAATGTAAACTTTCAATGGACAAAAAAATACTGCTCCATTCTATGTAACCAACAAAATCCTACAGCGTGATCTTAATATCCCATTTTTCCTAGACCTTATCCTAGAAAAATTCTCCAAATTTCATCAGAATCTTGCGTATCACACAAATCCACTTGCACAATTCCTATCTAGCTCCACCGATCCCTATACTCTTCCTCTAAGTTTAAAGCGGCAGTGGCCCTGAAACGTTTTGTAAATAAGCATATATCGGACCAATGGTCAGATTCTCCGCTGAAGCTTGTCTTCTTGTGGAGGTTCAATATATCAGTGATGCGGCTGAGAGAGAGAGGCACTGAAATCTCCTAGACTCCTGCTTTTCACCCCAAGATTAGAGGGAAAGGCTTGATTTGGAGTTATCCTGAATGATTGAATTTTGTAAATACTGTATATAAGTATGTCTTTATTTAAGTTGTTATTTTGATAAGTTTAAGTTTCTTTTTATTTATATATATTTATATTTAGTAATATTATTTTACCGGTGTTTTATTTAATTTATTTTTATTTATTGTACATACGGTATGAATCGACTCCTATCCTTTGTGACAGAATGTAGTATTATTCAATAAAGAAATGTTTTAAAAAAAAAATTCAATCATCATGATTTTTTTTACTATTTTAAGTAATGAATACTAATTTCAATGAGAACATGAGTTCAATTACATATAATTAAACACCAATGATAAAGAAAAAAAGGTTTAATTTGATTTATTACTGGAAACAACCACAGAAATATAAGTTGTGTGAAGAACAGTGAAAAATAATAACTGTTAAAATTAAAAACGAAATTGCATGGAAAAACCATTTCTCGTACGTCATAAAAACTGGTCATTTGATTTAATCACATTATATGTAATCACTGTATGTAATTAGTTTGAAGCAGGCATGTGTAATGGTCTCTATGACATCATTGTTTTTTCTCTGAGGAAGGTCAAAGGGTCATCTTTGTATGCACCAAGTCTATCTCATTTCATTAGCAAGTGTTAGTTTTATTTTATTTAATTCAAATATGTTTATTTTATGGTTATTTAAATGTTTGTTTCGGTTAAAATGCTAGAAAAGCTGCGGCATCTCAGGAAAAAAATATTTTCAATGGTACCGCCATGTAATGAAGATGGAAGAGTGTCCATCTCTCCCCCCCGCCCTCCCCGAATGATTAAGGCGTATGGTTACCAACCCCTCCTCCTAAGATATTTTATTTCCTTTCTCCTCTTAAAAACAGTGCAAGCTAAGATAAAATTTTAAAAATCATAGTTCTTATACAATTATACTTTCAGTGGTCTGTACTATGCTTTTTTCTTGTCCACTGATCTGAAACTTTTTAATCCCAAAATTCATAACCCCGTCGAAATGTGGCCCCCTCGAAAATTAAAAATCCGTCAAAATATTTCTCCCCGTCAGAAATTTTGATGCCGCAACTTGCGCCATAAAACACCCTTGTGGGCACCCCTGTGGAAGACGACAGATGACAGAAAAAAGATTTCCTACACAAGCCAGAGTACAGAAACAAGAATGGACGTCCAAGAAAGATCTGGAAGAAAAATGTAAAAGAGTGGATAGCTGGAAGATGATTACGAGGAGAGGAATGCTTAGATTGGAGAGTGCCGCAAAAGAAATCCCGAGCATTTTTCTATATCTATCTACCAATACCAGTTTCTCACGACTTTTCGTTTTTGAGCTGGGCTGCTAAAACACACACACACTGACCATTTTTCGGGACTTGGTTGTTTGGACTCAGAGGATCTCAAAACTTGTATTTCAGTTGAAAATTCAGATTCGAAAATTTTCATGTTTTAATATTCTTCCTTACTACATATTGTATATTTAGGTAAGTGAAAGTAATGTCATTGCTAAAGCCGGCTAAATAATTTTATTATCATACTATTTTTTTTTATTCAACATATCAAAAGAATTTGATTTATTATTTTGTTATTCATAACTCAAATATTTATCTCGTCTCCTACGTTACGCTGGTTTATTATATAATGTTTGAACAGTCTAGCAGGGATTGTTTTTTTCCTATTCCAACTTTCAATATCTAGACAACATGAATGTAATAATAATACGTGTATTTAAATGAGTTTATAATTTACGAAATGTACATAAAACGTATCTTAACAATATAAACACTATTAATATTCTTTGTTATTTGGCAGTAGGGAAAACTATAAAAAAAATCTACATAAAAAAATACTAATAATGTAAATAAAATTAGCATATAAATAAAGTTAACAATATTAATATAATAAAAACTATATACATTTAAATAAAAAATATAGTTTATGTTTCTTATGTTAAGTAATGTAATATTTTGTGCATTTTTATTTTGGTCAGTTTTTATTCAAGTAAAGTATTTTTGGAATGCCGTACTGTCCTAATTAAGGGGTTTACAGAAGTGTTTGTTGAGTTGAAATTTTTTTTCGGTTTGGGAGTATATGAATTGTTTAACTGTCCGAAATTTCAAATCGTTTAACATGTTGGTTATTCTTGTTTATCTGGGATAATCCTTTATGATTCTCATAAACAGATTTTCTACTTTTTCTAATTTTTTATAGTTTGAGTCACATATGTAACTCCATACTGGACAAGCATATGCTATTAAAGGGACTATAACCGAATGATGAATGAAAATAATTTTGTTTTTTATTGAAAGAGAAGATTTTCTTCGGAAGTAGGGAGCCATTGTACTGATAAGTTTTTTAGCTTTACCTCATTTGTTGTTGATATGAAGTGTGAATGTTAATTTTTTATCTAATTGCAGTCCAAAGATCTTTCAACTAATAGGAGTGAAGGGAGGTCGGATGTACAGGTTAAAGAGTATAGGAGAAAGACACGATCCTTCGGGAAGAACAGCTGATGTAAATTAATTAATCTTCGTTTTTTAATATTCGTATTTTTTAATGATAAATTAAAAAAAAAATATTTTGATAACATAACATCACTTATGTTTTAGAGTAGGTAAATAAATTACTAGTTGATGGTTTAAGGTAGGTTTGGCAACTAAAACCAAATTTAAAAAAATTATATAAAAACTTTGTTGGTTATCGATAAAATCTATCAATTTTGTCTTCATTTCTTTATATTTTAGTAACTTAGCTTTTGAAGATTGTTTAATATATTAATAATAGTTTAACACTTCGGTATTTGAACACCTTCTGTACTACAAACATGCCCTGACGGCCGACATGTTTAGGTTAAAACGTCGCCAACAATTAAAAATCTTATAATAACTGCTTCCTGATTATTTATCTCTTATTATAATACTTTAACTATATCTATGCATGTAGTACCGATAGTTATCAAATATATTGATATCGGATCCCGATGATTTGAATGATTAAAATAAAGGAGATAAGGTTTTTGGGGGGATTGAGAATGGAAATATCTATTTTGAGAGTCAAATTGTAATATCGATTTATTGGATAAAAGTTTCGATTTTCCAAATATATCATCCTTAATGATAATCTGGTACAAAAATTGTATAAAAAAAATAATTAAAAAATAGATTTTGCTGGTTTGATATTTCGGCCCGAAATAAATCTTCCAAAATATGATTTTTAGAAATGAAAAGGATAAATAAGTATAATTAGATACAAAAAGAAGATATCAATAAATAATATTCTAGAATCATTTGAAATAATTAATATATTTAATAAAAAATTAAAATATCTTTAGTAAGATAAATATTATCGAATTTCTTTCATATCAGTGAAAGGGTAAGCATCAGTTTTTCCATTAGTCACGGATTATCTAAAAAAGTGAGTCATTTAGCTGTATCAGTTTCCATTTCCCAGAGGTAGAAAGCGTGTCGTTAATAGAGCTTCTTTTCTATTTTTTTTTTTTAAGTATAGAAAACTAAGTGGTGTAAGGTGTACTATATTATTTTCATAAATTAAAAAATGGCAAAAAATACTCCCCATCTCTTCAAATTATGTAAACGTTTCATATTACATAATTTAAGTGATGCAATGACAGTTCAATCCACTAGGACTGTTTCTAAACATTTTTTATTTTCGTTATTATTATATTGCTCTAACTCTTTATACATCTAAGTCTCCATGCACCCATATATATATATATATATATATATATATATATGCACAATAACGTTTATTATAAAAATTATTTTTTCTGCAATCTCGGAATCGACATATAAAGTTATAGCTGATGTAACTTTTGAACCGTTGAAGATAAACTAGTAAAATAATATATATTCTTGAAGAAAATTTAATTATTTAAAACATTGTACTCCATGATTTAATCGTAAAAGGAAGCAATCAAGAGTTAGCTAGTTAAATACAGTAAAAAACTTTTTTTCCACATTAGCTGAGGACCGATATCTCGGAAACTAAGCTACATAATGAAAAAAAGTTTATAATCAATTATTTTGCAAATTTTATTAGCTTTAATTTTGTATAGAACATCTATATCGATGCGATTGATAGTTTTCCTGGTTTAAGCGAAAATCCGAAAAAAGTGACCTACTACACTCCCCTCCCCCCCACATCTGGCTCACCACCTAGGAGTGGCAACTTCTAGTATTTTTAACTCCTTACTAGTCCAAATAATGTCCCAAAGTCAAAAATTGTATCGGCGCCATTTTCTTCTATACTTCCTTTTCGAACATACATTGTCTGGACTGTAGGGAAAGCTTAGACAATACCATACTAGGTTGTTTATTATTGAGTTTATTTATTATTGATTTTAATTTCTTTACCTCAAATTATTAGAGGAGAAGGGCGAAAGATATTCTCGCATCTTTTTATTTGAGCAGGGCGATCGCTGATGATATACTGACTTCGTAGAAATTGGCATGTCTTTGGTAGATTGTGTCCTTGATTTTTAATATTAGTACTTCATGAATTTCCTTTTGTTTTTTTTCTTCTGGAGTGTCTGAAGGACGATTTTAATTTCTTTCGTCAATAGCCCAACCACTCATGTTCAAAGTTGCTCAGATAATTTGCAGGACATTATATCCTGTATTAATTTAAAATGTTTTCAGTGAATACATTTTTTTATTTTCTTTACCGATGCGGTTTAAATATTTTATACATCCTTTATTTTTTTCATTTTTGTGTCCTTCCAGGCTATCTTCAACCTCATTTTTCCATCTTATGTTTATTTTTTATTAATTTTTTTCATATTCAAAACTACTTACGCCTCTGAAATCAGATGCCAATCAACAGTAAAAACTAAACAGAATTCACAATGTAACAGGCTTTAGCATAAATGAAAGAATATTCTTAGAATTACAATGATGACTTCCTGTCCTACAGTATCCTTTAATAATAATCCACTTAACGCTGTTGAACATATCCGCTACCTAGGATTCCATCTGGATAAACGTCTAACTTGGAATGCTCATACCAGATTGAAACGACAAAAACCGCTCGACGTTTCCAACTAATTCGGCAATTATCAGACAAACTCTCTTCCAATTAATTACAAAAAACTTCATATTTACATGAGCGTAAATAAGGTCTATTTAGAAGGAGTTGGGCTTTGGGGTTGAGCTTTGATTTACACTAAATGATCGAATTCTTCTCCTATCCTTACAATTCAAAATCCTACGTAAAATCCTAAAAGCTCGTTACTTTGTCACAAATAAAATCATCCATAACGACCTTAATGCTATTTATGTTTATTTTTATAGTTTTTATGTACCTTATGTTTATTTATTTTAAATCCTGTGCCCTGTAGGCAATACTAGTAAGATCTGCAATAGTAAGATGTAAGTAAAGCTTGATCTTCTGCTCTCTCTTGATTTCCTTGGTTTTCTTGAGTGAATTTCTTTTACTTTTCATACCAATGGTCTAGTAGCTCCTCCTCTCCTTCTTAGTTTGAAATGACTGGACCCACCTTTCCGGCTTTCCACCCGAACCAAAATCTTTGTAGTACGGGTAGTTTTCCGCAGTGACTAACTGAGGAAAATCTTTCTCTGTGAGAATGTAGAGACCGGTTTCCCTCAGTAATTTAGCCCTTAGTTCTTCAAAGGCGGTGCAGTCGACAATGATGTACTCAGCAGTGTCCGGAACAGCTAGGGTATAGAGGGTCTATGTCCACAATGTTCCTTATGTTTCCAATTTGGACCAATCCAGATACTTATCCCTCCATAATAAACTTCAGAAACATCTGAACTCTCTCCTTTCTAATCTTGTTCCCTCTTCGATTCCTGATAACACTCCGAGGAATCTGCTTCTTTTCAGACTATGGTCCTATGATCTTCTAATATAGATAGTTATTACAGTGCTACTAATGGGTAGTTTATCGACAAGTTTTTTCACGTTATCTTATTCATTTGCACATATTATCTAGATGTATTAATATTATAATACAAATGTAAAGATTATGAATAAAAACAAATTAAAATGTTGGTGAATGAGTTTCAAATCAATCTTCTGCAGATTGCTGCGTAATCTCTTAAGTAATTTCCAGCGATGATCTTCAACAATCACCTTCAATTCGTCGTCGTTAATGATGGAAGGACGCTCAAGACCTTCTTATACTTCAAGGCTCAATTCTCTACAACGGAATCTATTTTTCTGATCTCTTAGCTTTACATCCTTAGAAACTATCAGCCCAAGCTAAATTAATATTTCTGTTCTTTTATTAAGCGGTTTCATGGTCGAATTTAAGGCGTTTACATATATGCTAGCTGAGACAGCTTAAACACATTAGTTATGGATTAAGAACGTATTTATAATTTATACGAAAAAAGTTAAATGAATTTTTGTGAAAAAAAGAAGATTTTTTTGAGATAAGAAATGTGAAATAAGCTTCGGAATATTTTGAGGTTATAAATATAATCTACGTTTTAATACATAATCGGTGAAAGGAAATTTATTATTTTTGTTCCTGTCTTATATTGAACATGGAGTTATGGTTTATAATGAAACAACAAAGCTAAAAATTGCAGTAAATATGATCTGATAAAGACGGCCATTAATGTCTTCAAGAAGTATGCTAGCTGGAAGGGAAGAGGATTTTTCATTTGTCTTTTTTGTCTTCAATATCAAGTCCAGAAAAATGTTCATTTTTCTAAGTCTATAGTATTATTAAAAATAAGAATAATATGGAAATTAAATAGTTCAACGTTCCAAAAGATAACGGAATTATTTTATATTTTTTAGAGGTTTATAATCGACCAAGGAAAAGAAAATTATTCGATTTCGGATAATTCACGATTTTAAGTAAAATTTTTACGAATTACAATAATAATAATCAGATTACGAGTTTTTTTTTGTTTTTGCTTTGTAGGGAATATTTCAAGTAATCATGTTATATGTTATACTTTTAGAGCTGTTCGCAAATAAAGTCTTTTCCTTCATAACCTCTTTTTCTGAAATTTCGATAGGACTATTTGTGACTATTTTTTCCACCTAAAGGAAAGCAAGATCTTCAAAATGAGGCCTATTTATTGGATTTGATTAAGAATTGACAAAAAAAAAATATGAAAAAAGGAAAAAGAAAAACCTTTGAGAAGTAATATATAAAGATAATAAAGGTGTATCAGTTAATTTAAATAATGGAAATTGGTTTTAAGTTATGAATGAAAATTATTTCTCCCACTTACCTATACATGTAATATATAGCAAGGAAAAGCATTGTGATCGGCAAAATTTCTAATATCTGAGTTTTCTACGGAAATATACATTTTGAGGTCTCCTCAAAATGATGCCATAATCTTTGTATTTGATGAAGAATTAACGAAGATATGACCTACCGATATAAAACACCTTTAAGAATTATATATATATATATATATATATATATATATATATATATATATATATATATATATATATATATATATATATATACGTAAAGATATTATCGGATAAGTAGCAACTTTGATCCACTATCTTTTCCATATCACTATCGCTCACGAATTACGCGTTCGCTTTCACCAAGTTATTATTTAAGCGATTACATCGAAGCGTGTCTATCAAGAAGGCATTTCCTATTTAATGGGCGTTGGGATGAGACGAGGCATATAATCGCCCTGTTGTATCTTCTGCATGAGGGGGCATAGGTCTCGCCACAAGGAGTGTTGTTGTACTTTATTATATTTTTCTGTTATTATTATAATTATTATTAATTTATTGTTGGTTATATGATGTTTGATTGCTTTATTCGTTCGATGCGACCTTCTGTAGATAACCTTTAGTATCGCTCAGAATTGCAGAATCTCTTATCGCATAGTTGACGGGCAATTGACCGAAAATAGGGTAATTAAGAACCGGGATGATATGTAAAATATGTACATGAAAGGCAAATTTAAAATATTTTAAAGGATACCTAATTAATTAAAAACAGTTTAATATAAAAATTAGTACTTTCAAGAAAATTAACTAATCGATTATGTTTTATAAATATACAGTCGCGCTCATAGAAATCGCATCACCTATTTCTTTTGATTTTTATGTTAAAAACGTTGATTCCATCTGTAATGGCATATGCAGACGACATTCCTATATACAGTAGCAGCATGAACGCTTCAAAAGCATTAAAACAAGCGGAAGAAACTTGCAATGTCATACAAAATGAACTTAAATTGTTAAATATTCAAGTAAATTCTACAAAAACTGATTGTATAATATTTTCGTTAAAAAAAAAAGTTGGTGATTCATACAACAAAATATCAAATAATTTGGTCTATCTAGGAATGAGATTTGACAGACATCTAAAATTTACCGCCCATTGCACTTCAAAACTAACAAAAGTTAGACAAAAATCCTACAAATTCAGTCACCTCCTCACAACCTCAAACCTCAGTCTCAGATTAAAATTAATCATCTACAAAAGCATTCTTCGCCCTTCCCTTCTCTATGGTGCTCCTCTATTGTCCCACATTTCCGAAAATACAAGCAAGAGACTCCAGCGATTCCAAAATGGTATTCTAATCAGAATAGCTAAAAATACGTCATTGGAAAAACAAAAATCAGATAAACTTCACGCCTTCTTAAATTTACCCACCGTATCTGAATTCTTAAAAAAAAGAATAATAAAATTCTACGATTCGTTAAAATATTTAACAAATGCAGAATTCAATACCATAACATTTCCGTCATCTCCTCGGCGATGGCAAAATATAGCTGTAAGTTAGATTATAAGATAGTCCTAAGAAAATTATCAAGATAGAGGTGAGCCCCATCACCCAGATTGAAGTCCAGAAATAAAGATAAAGAAAACTAAGAGAGGCTCAGGAAGACCTTAAAATGTATCTAAGATACATTTTAATTTATTAAGGTTACAAGAAAACTGTGTTTCTCATTTCAGTTTTAACTAATGCTAGAAAGCTGTAATTATGAGTTGTATCAAAAGTCAAAAAATATTAAAATTGTAACGTTACATAAAGTAAAGAAAATTTCATCAGTAAACGAAATAGTGTACAGCAATCAACGATAGTCAGAGTTTAGAAAAAAAAGAGCATCTTGGAGTGAAAGAAAGAAACTGAGAGGAGAAAAAAACAAACGAGAATTTGACCGCTTAATGGTGAGATTATTTTTAGAATATCGTTTCAAAACTGGCAAAAAATATACCGGAGATCTTGCAGATAATCTGGTAAATAAAATAAAATTTGATAAAATGTTTTTGTGGGTGATATAATTTCTATGACCGCGATTGTATATCGTCGGTTTAGACATTGGGCACAGTACAAAAAGACATTATGTACAGTTTTGATAGAGCTGAACTTTTAAGAACTTTTTTAAAATTTCGACGTTATCAAATATAGTTAAAACAAGCCCATAATTTTCCGATTTAATAAAAACAAAATTCATCAAATTTCTTAATTATTTTAGGTTATGAAATTTCATTTAAAAACTCTTTACAATAAACTGATGATATATTCAAAATCAAAATGTTGTAAATCTTACAAGGTCTTAAAACGGGTTGAAGTTTCATTAGAATCCATGACGTAGACATTGACGCATTTCATCATTCACACTAATTTGAATGAGATCATTAAAGATTTATTCTCATTTTATTTTTATTTATTTATTGAAGTTTACAACTGTATAAATAAATAAAAGTAAATCTGCTATAAGATTATGACGTTATCAGTTGATGTGAAGCTATTCAATGACTAGATTAATTTATGAGGTCCCTCGCCCATCTTCTTTCTGACGCCTCGGTGGATTGTAAGCAATTGTTTTGGATGAAAGTATATGAACCAGAGAGGTAACCAAAGAGTTTGCAATTAAAGGAAGAATATCCAATTCGGACCAAATCTACAACTAAGGGAATATTAAAGTCTTTATGCATAATTTTATTTGTGATGTAATTAGGAGCTTTAAGGAATTTATGGAAGTTTTTGGATTGTAAAGACATGGTATGAATTCGATGGTTTTATGGAGTCCTATTAGAGATTTAAGTCAGTTCAGCTTACATTTATTTACTCGTATTTATATTACACTTCTTATTTTACTTTACTACACTTTATTTTTTATTTATGGGAAGCACACAATTTCAAGTGCTGTAAATATATATATATATATATATATATATATATATATATATATATATATATAATATATATAATAAATACTGTAAATATGTTTATAAACCATGGTGATAAGTTTAAATATCAAACAGAATAATTTCAGTTCAAAGATTGGGCATTTAAAAAAAATAGAATAGAATAGAATAGAATAGAAAAATCATCTTTATTCTGGGACTAGGTCCCTTTAGAATAACAGTATTGTACATATATATTAACTACAAATAGTTATGTCAATCCTGTTCAATGGAATCCTACTCATTATTATAGAAATATTTCGAATTATATAAACATATTATTTGATTTCAATTTTTGTTTTAATTTTCATTTTAATAAGGATGCGATATTTGTCCGAGTATTTATACTTCGAATGTATCTGAAGAAAACGTTAATTTTGGATACCTTCAAGCCAATGGAGGATTAAGTTTTGTGAATAGAAACTAAATTTTATTTATTTATTTTAATAATGGTAATTACAAGAACAATAAAGATTATCAGTAATAGTTTTACTTGTCACGTGCTTACATTTGGTAGCTGAAGTACATTCGTTATAATCTAGAAAGAGAACATATTGTTATTAATCATGTGATTGGCTCAGATTATTCAAAGAAACAAGTATTGACCAATGAAAAAATAAAATATTTTTATTTATTTTTGTGTGAGGGGAGTGGCTTCTTCTTGAAAGCTCTTATTTATTGAATCCAACAGATTTGAAGCTATCAATTAGTATTTTTTTTTTTCAATAAGAAATAAAAATCTCTTATCGGTTTTGTAAAGTACTAATAGTACAAAATGTAGTAAATTTTAGTATGACTGATTTCTAGGAATAAAGGACTTGAATATTTATTTTGCAATTATTTTAATATGTTTTAATCCACTGATTGACTTATTTGGATTAACATTATAATTAAAAACAATACATAACTATATATTTTTAGTTTATTTAAAACAAATTAAATATGTATTGAAACAATATTATTAACAATATTTAAATATATATTAAAACAAATTTATTTAAGTTTTCTTAAAGGTGAGAGAAGTCTAGAAAGGTCTTGATGAAAACACCACCATGACTTCTACTCACCTTCAATTCTATCGTTTACTTTCATTTAGGATAAGGTGACTCAATAATTTACTTTCATGTTCAAATTTAAAAAATATATATATATATATGTTAATACATATTTTATTTAATTAATGTACCATTTTCAAATTCAATATTAATTAATTTAATTACAAAATTTATTTTTACTTGTTGTACTGAATATAAGCAGACGTGATATCCTCATTCCAACCTTGGTAGATTGAGGTTGAACAAATACGGCTGGTTTGTCCTGTATCCGTTTTCTTTCCTTTTAAGTTGTTCCTCGCCACTCTCTAAGTCTTCCAGGCTAAGAGATTTAATGTACAACTTATACAAGTTTACTTTTACTTAGCTATGTTTTAACTAGAGAGTAAAGGTATTGCGATCATGAAAAATTTCGAAACCTAATTTTCAGTAGTAAGAAACGCTTTAACGTCCCCTGAGTGCAAATAATCAATTCTTATAAAATATATGTATGTGAACAGTCTAGCTTATAACTAATAGTTTTACGAAACTGAAATTACATATTTGTTAGGTATATGCCTAGGATGTTCCAGCGACTTGTTTCTCGTAGCATACTTACAAGAATGGCTTTATATCATTGATTTTACAATTTTCTCGAACAGTAAAGATTTTGATTAAGTTCGTTAGATCAATTTACAATTAAAACCGGTAAGTATTATCCTCGTTGAAATATCCTGACAAGGCTTAAATGGACGAATATTCAAAATTCGTTCTTCTATAGGCACTAGCGAATTAAGGATTTAATTTTTTGAGGGCTTCAGCCCGAAAGCTATTTTTTTTTCATATATATATTTATATAAAACGATAATTACTTCTGAACAAAAAGAGAGATACTAACTATCTATATGAAATGGTGTTTAAGAGGTTCTTGAAGTCCTATTAAAAATCAGGAACAATAATACTTTAAGAGTTTTATTTTTTTTTATTTTTTTTTTTTAACTTTTATTATAATATTTACAACTGTATTAGTATAAATACATCAAGTAAATTTGTACAGAGAAATATTATTACATGAAACACGCTTGTTGAGAAACTACCCACTGGTAGCACTCTAATAATTTGTCTACATGAGAAGATCACGAGGCCATCTTCTTTTCAGACGCCTCGGAGGTTTATCAGGAATCGAAGAGGAAACAAGGTTAGAAACAAGAGGATTCGGATGGTTATGAAGTTTATTATGGAAGGATAGGTATCTGGATTTGGCCAAATCGGAAACATATGGAACATTGAGGTCTTTATGGATTATTTTATTAGTGACAAAGTAAGGAGCATTGAGGATTTTACGAAGGATTTTGGATTGTAAGGATTGGATGCGAGAGGAATTCGATGGTTTAGTGGAGCCCCATAGCTCAACTCCGTAAGTCCAAATAGGTCTTATTATAGTCAAGTATATAAGTCTTTTGTAATTAAGGGGAAGTTTAGAGCGTTTGTCTAGTAAGTGTTGGAGTAGTCGGAAACGTCGAGCTAGTTTATTTTTAATATTTTTTACTATAAAGCATGGTTACATTTTACTATTTACCCATAGATCCGCATATGTCTAAATGTATTAAGCCAATTTTATTCCCTATAAAGCTATCACTTTAATTATAATTACCGGGTAATCCACGCAATTCGGCGTTGTGTAGCCGTTTAAATTCTCCGGTTCAATCATCCTTAGGTTCTAATATTTTGTGCAATATTCTTTTTTCTGAAATCGTAAGCGATAATTAGGGAGAGCATCCGTAAAGAACTTTCTATTCACATTTTTAAAATCATTCAAAAAATAAAACACACGGAAAAATTATTTTATTATAAATGACATGATTATTATGTAAAACTTTTTTCTTATGGACCACAAAAAGCTAAGCTAGCGAATTCCTGTAAACGAATAATATCTTCATATTGTTTTACGTAGTGCCACAGTTGAGTATGGCTGCGTTCAAATGCAGATTCGTTTTTCTGGTGAACTCCCTCCCATCTCTTCAAGAACAAAAAAAAATTCTTTAAACAATTTTATTTTCATTTGTTTCAAATGTCGCATTGGCTCTATTTACGCCACTGCACAGGAATGAGAATTAATGGCATCTACCCCTTTCTCTTGCACATTGTCTTTTGGTTTATTATTTTCAATAATCAACCATTGTGATCGACCAAAAAATTCAAAAACTTAACCCCCTCTCAAAATTTGAGGTTTCACGATGCGTAGAATCCGAAAAACGAATAAAAATTTTTTTGTCCCTCCGCCGTTCGCCGTCCGCACATTTTTTCTGAAACTACTGGACCGATTTTTTTCAAATTTGGATATAAAATCAGAGGTCACCCAAGGATGATCCTCCTTCATCGACATTACTATCCGCCTTTTACTTTCAAAATGGCGGCCGAAAAACCTTCGTTGCTATAAACTGTAGCTCCTAAAAGAATGTACCGATTTCAATGAAACTTCGCTAAAGTCATGACGCTTTTCATGACGCCCTTTAAATTTATCTATATAACATACTGCAACGAAAAGAAACTGGAAAAAAAGTTACGAGGGATGCTAAAATTTAATTCCGAATAACTCAAAAAGCATACACTTTTTTGTTGATATTGTATGTTGGTTTTTTAAAAGTTTACAGAATTTCCAAATAAACAAAAAATGTTAAAATCGGACAAGATATGGTTTTTTTTTATATGTTCTACTCCAAATGTCATATGCTTTGTTTGGTTTTTAAATTTTGAATATGTTACTGAAGTAATGCTATTTTTTTTTTTAGCATATTACTAATGATTAAAAAAAAAAATAGTTTACTCCAATAATTGGAATCACCTTTTATTTATTTTTCTTTGTAACTAGGAAGGTAATGTTACTTCAGATATATAATTGGTTGGAAATAATAAACCATTGTGGAATGATTTGCAGTGTTTTTTAAACCTCATTTTCCCAAGAATTTAGTAAATGCCATCTAGAATTTTGATTTTAAACAATTGAAGAATTTTCAAGACAAAAAATTGTAGTCTTCTCCACATTTGTATCTGTTTGTTATTGTAGAGCTCAAGTGTAACACTTGAGTATAATAAGAAGGCATTTTCTTCACTATGTAAGAAATTTCGCTTTACTTCAGACTTGTGTTTTGGTTAACTTGTTAGCCAAAGTAGAAATGGATTTGAAAGGTCTCCTCCACGGCTGGTATGTAGAACACTGTTTGGTGAAGTGACCTTTCTGAAAAGTGGATCATTGACCTTTCATTATTGTGTGTGTGTGTGTTTGTGCTTGTGTGTGTGTGTGTGTTTGTGATTCTGAGGAGTGTGGTGTTTAGCATGCCAATAGGTAGTGCAGATATTTTTCATAATATTTTATTTATTAATTTAATCGTTCAATTGTACTATGGGCCAAACATCAATTCTATCCAGAAAAAGTATTAAGACAAAAAAGGAAATTTTATTAAATGTTGTTCTAACAATTTAAATAATAATAGTAATAAGCATAACGAACTCGAACAATAGTTCTTAACTATTTATTATGAATAACAATAAGTCTATATAACACAAAAAGGGCCCAAATATCTAAATGCTTTTATTACAGACTGCTAATTTATGAGTACCCATAAAATATCAATTTAAATTTTGTTAGCTCTATTTATTCTGACTTTAACTGCTAAATTTTAATCCTATCTTTGGTATGATGGGTTAGCATAAGCCAGGCTGACAGCGATTAAACGCTTATATAGGATTATTTTTAGAAGGTCTATATTTTTTAAGGTAACAAAACACTCACGGAATCTTTCGGAGTAATTTGAGCCATCAAAAATTGTTACATATCTTTGGAAACTATACTTAGAGAGGCTTTCGAATGAGGAATTGACTGGAAGAGATCCAGTGAGCTGGTGAAAGATTGTGTATGAGATTCTATTATCACGATCCTAAATAATGATATAAAGGTAGAACAAGAATCATTTAAGAAGAAAAAGAAGCCTTTTAAAAGGGCAGATATATACAATAATTTGTCAGTGTTTTGTGTCCGTATTAAATAAAAAAAAGTAATGGAATCTCACTGAATAATTATTACATACTTAAAGTGGTCATCCTTGACACGTTACGTCCTTTTGGATTTGCCTTGTTGGGTGAAAAGAGGGTAGTATGAATTAGATAGATTTACGTGTATATATATTTAATTCATAATATTAATGATTGTGTGACTCTATGTTATATCTTATCCAGAACCAAAGATGTGCAAATCCTACTCAATCACTATTCCAGTTAATCGTTTGACATCAATAGAAGTAGTAATTAAGTTCTTTTTCTTCTTGTACGGCGCTACGTCCCGCCTGGAGGCAAGGCCTCTTGCAACTTTGACCCACCAGTCGTTCCTATTCCGCGCTGCTGTTCTTCAGTTCTGGACGCTAAGCATGGATCGTGCGTCTGGAGATACGCCATCAATCCACCGCAACCTTGGTCTTCCTCTTCTTCGTTTGCCAAAGATTTCTTCTAAGAGGATATCTTTTGGGACCTGATCTTCAGACATTCTTATAACGTGTCCAGCCCATGTGAGATGGCTTACTTTAATAAAGATGGATCGTAAGATAATTTGATCACAAAATCGAGAAAAAAAGAGACCTACAAAAATATTGAGCCGATTGGCCTATATGAACCCGTTCTTTTGACATTTTGGGGGTGTAGGTCACGTCAAACGGCTCAATATTTTTTAAGGCCACCTTCTTTCTCGAGTTTGTGATCAAATTATCTTACGATCCAAGTAGAAAGCAAATGGGTATATACGAGTTTTTAATACCTAATTAAATAAACGACGATGAAGATCGTCAGTTTGAAGACGCCCCTGTTCCAAGAGTTTTCGTAAATGAAACATTTGTAGGTTACGATGAGATGAAGCTATTTACCAAGTTCCATGCGGGTGTTAATAATTTGATAAAAAGGGATATGTATCACGAACTATTGTTATAATATATGTCCTTATATAAATAAATTGTTTCAATGACTTTGACATAGTCATCGATAACCGGAATAGTTTCAAAGGAACTATCGAACCCTGCGTTTTAAACGCCAAAAATGATCAATTTTTGAAATATTTCAAGATTATTACTGAATGCTCTTGTGCAGTTATTATTGAAAGTTACATTTCTATAGTGGTTGCCAAGGGATACTTAACACATGTTTAGGTTTTGGAAATGAAAATATTGTTTTTAGGGTAAGTTGCTCCGACTTAGTTAAGCGTTATCTAAGATTAAAACAAGTTTAATCTTGATCGGTCGACCGTTGTTGCTCAAGCTTTACTTCGAAGAAAAACTTAGTTACCTATGGTTACCTTTGGCAACTATGATAACCTTCCACGGTGTTTTTGCTGTATCCTTTGTGCTAATCATTTTTATTTATCTTTTCTCTTGCAAAAGGTGATATGCTAGATTTTGACGATGACCAGGCTTTTCTCGATTGATTGCATTTTTACTATTGGAGTGTATCGTCCTCCGATGAATAATTTTGTCCATTAGTCCGATGATGAATTTTGTGATAGATTATGATAGATACAAATTACTTTAACTTTGACTTTCGTTAAACGAAAACAAACACTTGAGAAGCTTTTACAAAAAAAGAACTGTAGAAAAACCTATTAGTAACCTCCTGCTTCCTTTCTATATCTCGGTTTAGATTTAACTTTTTACCAACGATCGAAAGTGGTAGAGAACATAGCTGAGTTGTTTCTGGTAGATTAAGCTCAGATAAATAAATCTTGGTTTAAACCGTGAATTGTACAACTGGCCCTTAATGTTGAACTAAAAGTCTATTGAAAAATTATGTGGAGAAGAATCCCGACATATATTATTACAGTGAAGCTCGAAATCGGTTTTGTACCAAATATAAGCTCCTGTCATTCTTAAACACCACGAATGGGCTGGATTCAAAATTTCACGGGGGGTTAGCGAATAGTAATCTCCACTTTTGTTTTTCTTTCTAAAATAAATAAAGTCGATACAAAAAATTTGCTAGGCTTCAATACTGGAACGGTGGTAGGTCTGTAGATCGAAGCGGGACAAATTGGACCTTGAAGATATTGATGCGTACATCAAGACCCGGATAGTTCTCCCTTTAAGCCCAAAAACGTACTATTTTTGAGATAACGCAAGGCATAGGGTTCCCATTCATACAACCTTACGTTAATTATAGTACTATCATTGAAAACAAGCTTAAATATGTAATTGCAGTTTTGTTGTTTAATAAGCTTTAATTTCATATTAATTAAATTGATGTTTATGCCAAAAAAATTTGAGATTCACCTCCATTTTTCAACAGAACAAATTTATGATAATCGGTTTATTTTTAAAACATTTATAAAAAAAATTAACCAATCTATCTATTGCTTGAATAATTTTTTTGAAAACATAAATATTAGCATTATAATCATTTAGTCATCCTAAATACCATAAGTATCAGTTCCTTTGGTTGTTTAAGATCTATATGAAAAGCACTGTCATTTTGAGTAGTAATTTTTAAATATTTATTTTTTGAAAATGCAACATTTGTTTTTAAATATTTAACAAGAAATGTAATAAAAAATTTCACTTTATTGATCAATTAATTGCAATAGATTCCTGGTCAGAGAATAAAAAAATAAAAGCTATGTAATTAATTTTGCTGAATACATTGGTTCTCCGAGAAGACTGAATTACATACCAATATTTTTACTACACTTAAAGCTTGTTAAATAAGGGAGTTTTTTTAAACATTGAAGAATTTTTAACACTGGTCATTTCTTCCTTAAACAGTCTCGTTTTCCGTTACTGATTTTTACATTCGTTGACTACAACTGTATGTGTGCTTCGTATTTAACAATTGATAACTAAAAAACTATTGAAATATTTCATCATATTTTTCCCAGGGACTTTTACCTAACTATTTAAACCATTTTCTATGCTGAATTGAAGTTTGCTTTTTTTATCAGCAACATTTTTTATATTCCTGCCTATCAAACTTTTTCCATACAATCGCCTTGCTTTGTCTTTCAATTTCACCAATTGAAATATCTTCTGTACACTTCAGCATCACTCGATCCCAACTTTTCTTCCTATCTCCAAGTATTCTTTATCCATCTTGCCTTAGAACTGCTCCATATGATAACTACTTTTTATCATTCCTTGATTCTGTTGTATTATTATTATTTCTGTAAAACCTGTGCATATTGTGTGTGTGATAATTGCAAAAATCATATTTATGGAACAACAAAATTGGAAGTTTGGAATTTTCGCAGGTTCCAGTTCAATTTTCGAGTTTCAAATCATTATTCACAGAGGAATGTTCATCTCTGTCGCATAACTTAGCCCAGTAGAAACAAAAAAAATGAGAAAAATTATCTTTCTAGTGATATCAATAAAAAATCACAAACTTGCACTTAACATACTTTTCACTGGTGCCACAGATTTATACTTGAATCTAGGATAATAATTAACAAAATTTATTATTGGTTATATTTTCTGAGGATCTTCTTGAGGTGAGATAATGACACCTGCATTTTCCGTAATATTTTTCCTTTGACATACTGTAACATAAATATACAAGGAAAGTTTCTGATTAAAACATGACATTTTCTATTAAGGAGACATCCTTACCTATCTGATATTGTTTTCAATATTGCTTGAATATATTCATATCACAAAACGATACTAAATTATAATGTTTAACGTCATAATTTTCATTAAAATTAATATTTTAATTTGTTTTATTTTATTGAAATAATTTTTTCTTGAACCCTTTGTTGAATGGCATCATATCAAACGACAAATCTATATCGTTTTCAGAAAGTGGAAAAAAAACCGAGTTTCGTTTTATATTTTATACAGGTTCAATTCAAATTGTTTCTGGTGATTTTATTTAAGAATGTTAAAGTTGAAATTGAATCGTAAAAAAAAAAAAAAAAAAAAAAAAAAAAAAAAAAAAAAAAAAAAAAAAAAAAAAAAAAAAAAACCAATCGAGTTGGTTTAAATTGAAGCTATTTTATAAATATTGGCTTTTTTTCCCCCTTTTTTAAAAAGTCTTTGATATGAGGCAACTCAGTTAGTAAAATGTCTTATATAATTTTTTTCTAAAATATTCATGTTTTAGTGCCTAGAAATCCTTACAGCATTTTTTCTCTTAGAAATAACTATAAAATATATAATTAATTAAATAGCTATAGTTGATTTATCTAGTTGAAGAATTTATATTAATATATTTATTTGTCTATTTTAATGTTTTTAGACTGTGTACAACTCACTATATTAGATCAGAAACATAATTTTCTCAACTATTTCAATTACTTATAAAGTTTGATGTATCGAAATATTTAATAACTATACTATGAAATTTATTATATTTTCTTATTGAGATTAATATGTTGTCGTTTTCATTTTTTTTTTCTATTGTTCACCAATATGTATTTGGTTACGTTGCTGGTAATGACTGCAATTATTGGTGGGGTTTAAATAGATAATCCTTAATGTTATATATTTCTCTGTAAATATATAAAAATTGTATTTTTATTAACCAATTGGTTCCCTTAAAATAAATGTATCCTAGCATCATTGCATGATCCATTATCAAATTTCATCATTTCGTACAGTAATTATTCTTTAATAATGTTTTTTTCTATAATATTTTTAAAAATTAAAAAAACAAAACAAAAAATATATAAATACTACATCATCTCTCGTTCGTTGGCACCAACCAAGTCGTAAAACAATGACATTATTAATTTTGCTAGGACACTATAAAAAATAAACTGTAAAGGTATTTTAAATAGCATCACTTGGACTTGTTTGTTTAATTCTCAGTCGTAATGAGATAAGGTGTCTACAAAATTTCTGTTATCAGTGATATACTGCATACAATAAATGATGCTGCAGCAACATTTCAATGTCGTTTTCATATTTATATTGTTCAGTTTGAATTGTTTGCAAAGTTTGGAATATAACCTATCAATCAATTTAATATAAGTGATAGCTCTTCAAAACAACCGATTTATTACTAATAATATGCCTAGTGAATATTGTAAAGTAAGAACATTTGTATTGGATTTCATCATTGTTTACACATAGGTCATCAATGCTATGAACGTTAACTGCTGAAATCGATTTTTAAGGGAAGATAAAAGAACTGATGGAGGTGAACATGATCACTCTTACATCTGGAGAAGAAAAAATATTAACTAGAACTTGGAAATGTTTAAAAACTGGAAACTTGGATAAGATAAACGACATATTGTGTAAAAACTTGAAAGGATGCAACTGAATTAATCAAAATTTTGGCTGAAAGGAATGAAGAGATATTGTGAAAAATTTGCAGAATAAGACAATAGTGGAAAATTTCAGAATAGAAAACATCATATTTTATTTGCCACTTTGTTTCTGGCAGCCTTATCAACAGATTGTGCTTTTACAACCTAGTGGGGAATTTATTTTAGTCATTAGTCAAGTGAACACTTATTAAGTGAAAATTAAGAATTAATATTATCTAAATGTTTCCCAATGTTATGTTTTTTTTTTATCTCCAGGGCAAAAATGGGAAAGAAAAAAAATTCCCATGGAGAAAAAAACTAGAGCAATACACAATAGATATAACAACCCAGGGAAGAAGCCATAATATTATTTCTTTCCCTGTTTTCTTTTTCTTCCTCATTATGAGCCTTTCAGCATGGAGCCTCGAACCACTTCATACATCGATCACACATCTTGGTCCCTCACCAAAAATTACACCATTTTGTTTTGTATGTTTATTTGGTATAATTCATTGTGGCTTTGTTAAGCATATTGTGTATCTTTACAATATTTAATATTACAAAAATAGTTACAGTATTTAACTTCGTCCCATTTCCAGTTTAGTTATGGCATTAGGAAGTAAATATGCTAATTGGGTTATAATATAATTTATTAACATATTATTAAATTAGTACAAATATACAAAATAAAACTTCATGACTATTTCTTATTTTGTTCAACATTGACAACCTTCATTTCTGAGTCTTCATCAAAGATTTTGAGGCCTTTAACATAATACCACACTCCGAAGTCAAACAGTATTCCGACTGTCACAAAAGCTAAAAATTGAATATTTTATTATTTTAGTAAAGTTATCCTAAAGCTATAGGTTAAATAACAAGTATTTATAGGTAAAAATAATCACCTGTCGCTGTAAAGTTTAGAATATATCTGAGGGCTTCACCATTGTACAGCCAACAGTTCCCTGTTCCCGAGCATGTTTTACCCCAGACGAGGCATGTTGTATCTGTGGATGTCATGAAATTTATGAAAACTTGTTTTAGAAAGGCAGTAAAATGAATATAATTCATATACACATACCTATAACATATCCAAAGAATATTGGCGATGGGATAAAAGAGAACATACTCATCAGCATTAGACCAAACCCAAGGGCTACAGGTTTATCTTTCTCTTCAATACATCTGAAAATGATTCAACATATTTTTAGGCATAAAATAATACTGTTCAGTATTATCTATTTGGTTTATTTTTTTCTCAATTATTAAATTACCTTACTGAGACTAAAAAATTGGAAGCTCTTCCTGTTGCTCCTGTGAGTTTGAGAAAACATACGACAGCAAGAAATATGTAAAATTTTTGTTTACAGTCAATCGGACATGGTCCTGTGTTAGCGATTTGAGGTAGAAGCTGACCTTCAGAATTAAATTCTTTTACACAACTACATTCTGTGTAAACCTGAAAAATTAACGAATTTAACTTACTTTTTTCCATTTTTGTTAATAATTAAATTGAAAATATAGTAATTGTAATTACAGATGTAATATGAATGATTCAAAATTATAATATCCAAGAAATTTTTAAATCAAGAAGTTATACAAGTTGATGCATATTACAAGTATACTCAATTAATTTTGTCAAAATAATTTCATGAGAGAGTTAGTATTCACTTCAAAAATAAGCATTTATACAGGGTGTTTCAGGGTTAAGTGGCCAAACTGCAAAAATGGACTAAGGACCTCAAAACAACGAAAAAATGTCCGCAAACTCTTTGTTTACACCTAAAGATTTTCGTTGTTATGAATTATTTACGTTATATGAAATAAATAAAATCTATTTATTTATTCCAACTACTTTATTAATTAAATTTAAACATTAAGATTCATATTAAATTTAGTTCAAGGTGAAGGTATGCCCGCAAACGCTTTGTTTAGGAGATAGATTAGACAGACAATATTCACAATAACTATTGGAACTAAGCAATAACTATAGAAAAACTATTGGCAACATAAGGTTTAATACTATTTGGAATTAGCATTGGAAACTCCCTATAACATTTATCAGTTTGTAAAAGGCTTTCGTAGAGTTTTCATAACAGTATCATAATATGCCGTTCTGCACTGAAGCTGTTGAAGAAAGATGCCGAGCCTGTCTTAATGCTCAAGGAAATCACTTTGAACAACATTTAATATGAATTTAATGTTTACGTTTAATAAATAAAGTAGTTGGAACAAATAAATATGTTTTATTCACTTAATATAACGTAAATAATTCATAACAACGACAATCTTTTTTTCTTGTTTTGAGGTCCTTAAACACCCTGTATAACAAAACCAGATTGAGCAAAAATATATATATTTACTTTGGATCCATTGCTTAGAATTTCTGAGCTTTTGCATCCAGCATGACAAGGAGATATATATGATTTTCCATAAGCACAAACAGGTGAATATTTCACATAATCACAATTACAGTCCATATTGCAGGTTTGAGTAGCATTTAATCTGGTGGATAAAATTATATTAGTTTGAATTATTTGTATACATACCTTAATAAAACACTATGAGCTAAAAATAATAATAATAAAACAATAATTTAAAAAAAAGATAAATATTTATTGAGTTACAGGTTGTTTTTTCAGTGGACTCAGTTTGAAATATCATGATTTCAATGCATTATTGTATGAAAAATAATGAATAATTTGTTTTATGTTTTAGTTTGGTGACACAATGAGTTTATTAAATTTTAATGAAACTATTATAGCCGAGCAGGAATGTTCAAATTAAGTATAACATGAAGGAAACATGTTTACTTAGACAAACAATGCATTATTATCAAGAAAGTCTACTAAATTTACATGATTGAGGATGCTATACTTTTCTTTTATCTCGCCTCAGAAAAAAATATCTCTCAGTTTAACAGTTAAGAAAAGATTCAGCCAACCATAAACTTATTCTAACTCAGTATTGTACTCAATGAGACCTTTTGGGTTAGTGAGGAAGAGTAGAATTTCTGGTTTGTAGATCTCTCACTTATTAAAAATTGTATACATAAGTTTGACCTTCATCACTTCTAAGCTGATATTAACATCAAAGAAAATTAAAATACACCCACAAAATATTTTAACTAAAAATACACCCACAAAATATTGTAGTTAAAAATACTCTCACAAACTACGTTTAAAATAATTAAATATTAGGGTATTAATTAAAAATATGGTGCATGTTGCATTGGCCATAAGTCAGAAACTTTTACAGTTTGATTGGAATGTTCTACCTCATTCTCCATACTCTACAGACCTTGCCCCATTATGTTTAAAAATTCTCATCATAATAAATGTCACAAATCCAAAAACAATATAAAAATACACCTTGATGAATATTTTGCAAGCAAGTCTCACAATGTTGGAAAGAGGGACAAATGAGGCTTCTTGAGAGATGAAAGAAGGTAATAGAGCAGAATGGTTCATATATATAACACATTAAATTAACCTTAGACAACAAATAAAGAAAAGGGAAAGAACTTATGGGACATCCTGATATATTAATGTTAACCACAATAATTTTTAATATTAAAACGTTTTTATACTATCTGAGTTGCTCAGATAGATCCTAAGACTATTATCCTTTGTTTAATTCTTCAATTGATTTCTAGTTTACCATAGACTATAATAACTAACAATATTTTAAATTTTGATTAATAATGACATGTGTTAATTTATTACATGGTATGTCATTAGATTTTTTAATAGTGCGGCTATCACAAAATATGGGTGGTTCATGAATTATCTCAGTTACAGGTGGATTTACGGGAGATGGGGGCTTTCAGACTGAAACCCCCCTCCAAAACAGAAAAATATAACCATGTTTTATGAAAAAAATTACCTCTAAAACCATTATTGTTCATCTAATTACATTTAATAGGACTTAAAGAATCACTTAGACACCATTTCATATAGGTAGTTTCTTTCTTTCTTCTGAAGTAATATATACAAAAAAAAAACATCCAGGCTGAAGCCCCCCTCCAAAATTATATCTTGGAACTGTTAGTGGTTTCAGTAATGATATATTTCATTGCTTTAAAACACAGAATCCAGAGTTCCGTAGGAAAGTCTTAACCAGGTTTTGTTGCCCAACTCAAAATCTTTAAAATCCAACCTATCCTGTATCAGTCAACTGACTTAAAACTGTCAGATTTTTTTATATATATTCCTATTAAAGAATTTAAGGATTGAAATTGAAATTTGTCATTTCTCCATGAATTATCTTTGGTTTTTTTTTACGTTCCGTTAGTTAAAATTCATCATTCCTAAGAGCCTGAAAAGGTATCTAAACTATTGATTATGTAAATAGTAGATATTTTCATCTGCTTACTCTCCCGAAGCTAGGATAGTCCCTTGAGTGTCATTTGCTAAACATCCAAGATATGCATAAGATACAAGACCGAGTGCTGAAATCGTTCCAACGATTACGTTCCACATGGCTAGGGACCGGGCGCCAGGTTTATATTTTGAAATGACCAATCCACTAATCAATATACCGATTGCAGAGAAAATTAAGCCAACTGTTCCTAAAAGTAGTGAAATAAAAATAAATTGAACATAAATGTAAATTATATGAGGTAAGTAAAAAATAAAAATAAAAGAAAAAGGTAAATAATGTATTCCCAAAGCTTGTTAGAAATAAAATTTGACAAATATATACCTGTAATGAGACTTGCCTTTGATGCAGATTGTTTGTACATTATTTCTATATATTTTGGCATAAATACCCAATAGGGCATGTACCCCATGAAATAGAATACAGCTGCAAAATTGTTACACATCAGTGTCCGATTTGCTATAAGCCGTTTAAATGTCTGAAACATGTCTAGAAATTGAAATATTAAATTAATAAAAAAAAATACATTAACAGTAGTTATAAAAAAGTAGATGAGTTGAGAAACCCCATAAATCATTTTTCGGAGTATATTTAAAATTTACCAAGTTTCCAATTTGTTGAGATAGTTACCTCTTTTGGAAGTATACTCTCATAAATTCATCAACTCTAATTATCAGTTGTTTTGGTTTGCCTGAAATTATTGTGCTTAAAATTGTTTGGTTTTTTTTTTATTTTTCCAAGTGGAGTTTCTTAACTTACTGATTAAATTCTAATTCATTATTGTATATAAAATATAATATGATGCGAAATAAAATTTAATTTTTACTATAAAAACAAATTGGTAGATACAATTGTGTTTTTTTTAAAGCTAACTGTCAGTTTATTTGAAAAAGTCACTGAAGTACATATTTAATGGAGCTAAACTTTTTTGTTTTAAGTACTTGCTTTTGACTTTAAGTACTTCAGCTATATTTATCGATGCTAAAACTTATTAAATCCACCTCAAAAACACAAATTATATGTTTAAAATAGGTCCTATTATATGTTTAAAATAGGTTCAATAAAAGCAGAATGTTTGGAATTCACAGTGAGAAAATTTATCAAAGGACATAGTTATTTAATTTTCTAAGATGTTACTTAATGATGTTTTCCTTTAACTGACATTATATTCTACATGGAAATGTTCAAAAAGATATAGTTTGAACTTTTTTAAGGTCTCATATATATATTTATATATATATATTGGACCAGTTTAAGTGGTATTTTTAAAATAAAATTAAATGGTAAGAATGGTACTAGAATTACCTTGGAGTGATGCAGGCATTTCTTCAACTTCTTTGGTTTTGTCTTGAGATTGCGACCTCCTTAGTGCTGCTCTTGGCAGCGTTTTGGGAAAAAGACCAAGTAATGAAGCACATATGAACATTACCAAGCCAAGAATCAACCAACCTTATATTTTTTTTTCGAAAATACAAAAAAATTATATTATTACTTCTCTAATATTCTTAATCTATATAAAGAAAAAAAATTGTTTTTATTTCTACTATTACCTATCCACCACGCACCTAGCCATCTTGGATCTTTGTTATCAATTTTTGGTGTTAAAGTTGGTGATATATAAAATTTAAGACACAGAGATGCCAGTGCATATCCAATGGCAGGTCCTAACATTTTTATAAAATATGAAAAACCTAAAAGAATTTTAAAGAATTAGTTCTCTGATATAACAATAATAATATCTTTAATATAATTTAATTAAGTTTGACTACACATAATTTAGCTATTGAATTTACAAATTGTAATATCCATCTTAGATCCTGATTATAATTTAACAATATTTTTTATATGATAGATAAACTGCCTTCTTAAATTGTTAATTAATAGTTATACTATTCATACAGTCTCATGACACTTTATTTTATAAAATTAAGAAGCTCTCAGTGAGTTGATGAAAATAAATTTGATTGAAATCATGTATATTTATTGTATAGAAAACATAAAATCATCTAGTCTTCCCATTGTAACAATAAAAAATTCACTACTGAAGATAAACATAGAACACGTTATAACTGGATAAATTAGAGATAATAAAGTTTGTTCAAGGTAGTTCTCCTAAGGCAAAGCATATTTGTTCAATATTTTACGATTCATTTGTTGAAATTAGAAAGCAAATAAATTGCTTTGTCGTGTCACTATTTTAGCAGTTCTTATTGTGCTAATACTCTTAAAACAATACCATCCGCCTTTCCACCTTGATATTATATTTGTCATATTCTTAAATTCATTTGTGTTTATAAAATAATTATTATATCTTTTTAATATTCCTCCATAATGAAAAAAAAAGTCTACATTAAAAGCAATATTTTTAGTGCATATTCTGTATTTATAAATATACATGGTATAAAATGATATGTAGGTTTTTAAATAATATTTTGGCAATCACAAAGAGTAAGTTGGGTAGGCAAAAATGATCCTAATGAGTTATGTTTATTATGATCATCATTCAAAGCTTCTGCATTCTGTGAAGAACTCACAGCTCTAAATATTTCCGAACTTTAGATGAGAGTTCTGAGTTTCCAACTTATTTTTGTGACCTTGTGGACTGATTATAATTACTGTAAAATAAAAAAAAATAGAAAGAAAAATAGGGAATCGTATGGAAAATATTACATGCAACAAATATATTATGTTTTCTTTTTACCCATAAATGAAGTTTCCACTTAATGAATAATTACGATACATTATAAAACATTTTCTAATGTTGGATAATCAACTAATAATAGACAACTTGGTCTGTATAAATAAACATAAGAATAGTATTATGGTTTCCTAGATTTTTTTTAATACAAAAAATAAATTTGATTTATTAGATATTAAATAATAAAACAATATAAAAATCAGTGTTTAATTGCCATTTTCTATACTAGTATTGTGTGTGATTTGTATAATTGCGTATGATTTATGAAATATCTATTCGTTCTTATTATATTTAAAAATGCATAATTAGGAATATTTGAAACTAAAAAACACTTCATCATTTATAACTTTATTTTCATTAAATTTCAGCTGTCATTTCATCTTCAAGTGATTTGGATCATATTGCAAGTGGTTTTAAGGCATATGTATTTGTTACAATATACACTATGTACAACTTGTATATATATTTAATTTAAAATTTACCATGGCTTATTAGCTTGGGAGCTAACAGTTCCCCTTAAAATCAAGTAAAGATAAAGTTTTAAGAGGTGAAGTGTTTTTAATCTCAAGAATTCCTAATAAATTATATCTTCACCTTTAGCATGTATTTATAAATATAATGGCATATTTACTATTATAAAAATAGAACTGAAGGAATCAATCATATGGTTTCATTTTTTAAAAAAAATCAGAATATAAAGGTAAATTTTATAAGTCAAAAAAGTTTGTAGAGAATTTATCTTATGAATAAATAATTAACTAAAATTATCATGTACTTTTTATAAACATAAATGTTTTATTAACTTCACAACAAACATGGATTTACTTACTAATCAAAACTGGCGTCTTGGACTTCTTGATATTGTCATCCATATAGGACACTCCAAGAGTATAATACAAGGAACCACCCACTCCGGATATCAGTTGAGCCACAAATAAAATCACCTGCGGAGCCAAACTACCTGAGGTTGAATCGCATTTCTTGTGAGACTCAGCCTGACACAGTCGCTGCCTGTCTAACACAGAACATCGATCGATTTTAGTTAGATACTGCATCATTGATTATAAATCTAGTATAAAGTACAAACACAAACCCTTACTGGTTAATACAGATATGTTTGGTGGAATGTATAAAATAAGACGAAAGAGCACACATGGATAAACATTATAGCTAATAAATTCATGAATAAATTTGTAACAACAGTTATTTTATCTAATGCTTTTACTTTAGAAATTTATATAAATGAATTAAAAGGATAGTGCTGATGTTGGGAAAATGGATCCCGAAACTTCAACTTTAAGTAAAATGTAACAAATACAAAATGTATTTGCATTCATGGAAGTTTTTATTGCCAACCTCTGGAGAAAATTTTTAATATTAACAACCCCTTTACTAAGGAAATGTTTATGCTTAAATATTTGTGATTAAAAATAAAATATTAAGAAGTTTCAACTTGTTAACATGTGAGGTAAATATAAATGTTAATAAATAAATCATGAAATGATGAGGTTTACCCTGAGATTCAGATATGTTGTACACTCCTCGACTGCCACCATACTCATAGGTCAAACCAAAAGCATCTTCTCCTGGCCCGTACAAGAAGTGAGGTAGTGCATTCATAATGCAGAAGAGAACTACAGTGTAAATACCCACAGCAATCCATCGAGGGCGATGTCTTTTTCCAACATAGTATGTTAAAACTACTGAGACAAAGAGTTGGCTAATGTCATTTCCAACTGTAATTATACCTAAAAAAAAATGCGTAATTAAAACTATTTCTTTGTATAGTTAGATGGAACAACAGTTTTTGCATTTCATAAATTTTATAAATGTATTACTTTGAAAATATTTTTTTTTATATATTCTTTTTTTTTACTTGACAAAATTAAATCATCAAAATTTACATTTCAGGAGCATTAATATCCTATCTTCAGAACTTTAACACATGATATTTGAAGATATTTAATATATTTGTCATTTCTTTACTTAATTAAAGTATCAATAAATACATTTATTTAAATTATTCACTTATTCTTTTTAGCACTCCCTTGTTATTTGCTAGTAATATACTAAGATAAATTTTAATATAAAGTGTATTTTGTACACCAATTAAACTGAAAAAAATTAAGATGGCCTAAATTGTGGATCCTAACATGAGTAAATCACAACTTAAACAAAGTTGAATCTGCTATTTACCTCACCTTCCTATGCTGATATTTATCCATATAATTATAAATAGTGAATATTGGAAAATTTCTATTCTGGTTCAGTGGAAATTTTTTATCTGAACATTAATTATTTATATAAATTACCAAATATACATCATAATACAAATATAATTACTAAATATGGAATTACAGGATGTGTTCAGATATTAAATATTCTTTAACTTCAACACGGATTATTTGCATTTACATCTCTGAAGTAAGCCATGGATATATAAACCTAGTTGTATCATATGAAATATGAATCTTAAAATATTAGTCATATTAATAAAATATGCATGGATTCAATAACAATGTATTAGTTAATAAACTGTGATTAAAAAATTTTTATCGCATAAGCATTATCATTT
Source organism: Nezara viridula (assembly GCA_928085145.1). NCBI lineage: Eukaryota > Metazoa > Arthropoda > Insecta > Hemiptera > Pentatomidae > Nezara > Nezara viridula. The sequence goes on along the minus strand of OV725080.1, from coordinate 144,584,121 downwards.
TTCCAACATGATTAATTATTATCTACCATGCAAATTAACATCTAACCAAAGTATTTACCAAAGTATTTTATAATTAAAATAATAGAAAAACTTCATATGAATATGAGGTTTTGTGAAGAAAGAATTAAAAAAAAAATAGTAAGAACAAATTTCCAATTGATAACTGTTATTAATTTCATGTTTTATTGAATTAGATGAGATTTGTTGTTATAAAACATGGATTATCACGCAACCATTACTATCTAACCTGGGCTCGAACTAGGATCAAGGAAAGGGGATACTTACCCCATGTAGCCAATTTTAAATGAAATTTTTTTTTAGTCTACGGTAAAAAAAAACATTTTTTCGTATGCATTTCCGTTTTTTTGACATTAATTATTGTTATAAAATGTTAACTTTGGGGAGGGGGTGATGGGGAAGTAAAATTATACTTGCCTCCCCTGACAAAAATTTTAAATCTGGTCCTAGGTTATACATGATTAAAACAACACATTAAGTAAATAAAAAAAATCCATAATACTGACCTGTAGTTCTACTTGGTATCTTGAACCTTTTCTCTAAAGTTGTTATCGTGCCATTGAAATAGGAGAAGGCCGCAGAGAAGATACATCCAAGGAGACCATACAAGAAGACGTAGGCCTTTTTGTTGGCAAATTTCTGTAGCCATTTGCCCTTGATGAACCAGATGCCGCAGGTTGTTTCCTTTGTGGGGGACTTAGCCCCCAACATGGCCTCCCCTTCGTATCTCCTGTCAGTCATGATTTATTTAGTTTTTCATCGAGGTACATAATATATATATATGACTTATTACTAATGTGTATTGAATCCCCACTCCCCGGAATGTAATCTAATCAATACACTTGACAGTGATGTATACAAATTGATCAGTATCAGTGAAATGCTGCAGCAATTTTACAGCATTGTTTTCATTCTCTTACAGGAGTTATGGATAAGAATCCTCTTCTAGAATGGATGACTTTTTATGTCAGTCAATCTCAAAATCATATTTAATGTCAATATGTTTAGTATATACTTAGGTACTTTTAGTCTAAGGGGCCGTTTTGAAACCTCACTCCTTATCTATCTTATCTAACGTCATGTCATCATGTTACATAACCTCCCTCTTCTTATCCCGCCAAACTTTTGAGTTATTGCATTGTTTGGTTTTCAGTTATTCCCTTATTACGTTCACTTATTAAAGGACTGTTGGAAAGGATACAACACCCGACAACTGAACGAAGCAAACTATGACCATTTCCAAGTGAATCACCGGTATAATTTTGTCGATCCATCAACTGGGGTTCATACTCAACACATAGAAAGATTGTGGGGCTCAGCTAAGTGGAGAAATAAAGTACATAGAGGAACTGCCAGACAACACCTCGATTCATATTTGTGCGAATTTTTGTGGCGGCGGGTTCACAGAGAAGAGGACCCGTTCCTCGCTATTTTAAGTAGCATAAAACAATTTTGCCTTCCAAAATAAATAAGACAAAAGGAAGTGAATAATTAACTTAAAATAATTTGTATATACGTTGTTTATAGTGTTTATATTTTTTCTTTTCTATGTAAATATGTTCTTTTAAATTTGTTATGATGCCGATGTTATGATTATAATTTGTTATGATGTTTGATGTTTTATATGTACATATCTTCTTAAAGTGTTTTTATTATTTAATTAATATATTTGCCGTCAAATAAAAGTATTTTTGTTGTTATTACATTTGTTTTTGTACCTGTTTACACTTTCAATAATACTAATTTAATACAATAATACGAAAATGGGAAGTAGGAGAAGGCTTATCACTGCGTTATGGGAGCTATCAGTGTTCAGGTTATAAACATTGCCAGATAGCAGTCAGTAGCGGCCCTTTAGACTAAATGTACCTATACTTATAATAGGCTTGTTAGCTTTTTAAAATTTCAAAGTAGGACAGTGCAGTATGAAACAATTTTTAGGACAAATACTTTATAAAACAATGTATGTGTATGTATGTATATGTATGTGCAATGAAAAACAATATACATTTTTACTCACAAAATTAGATATTCATTTCAAGAATCTAACCATATACAATTATTTATAATGAAGGCATATAAAATTGCATAAGACTAATTAATAATTTAGAACTTGTTATTCATTTATTAACATTATATTTTGTTCCTATACTTTGTCCTCATTTATATTTTTTATTACTGTTATCACATTTTACTAAATAAAGGGTAAATAACTTTTTATACTTTCGAAAAATGTATGAACTGCAGGAATATCCTATGGATAATAAACAATTTCTCACCCTGATTTATACGGAAAATAATATTTTTATTTTTTTTTAAATTATAACATTATATTTCAAACAGTAGAGTTAAATAAAAATATTCCATAATATCCTTGTCAGCTATCTTTTTCAAAATTACCATTTAATCTTTCTTTTTAAAGTTAATTTGCTTGGTGCTTCCAATAGCAGTTAATAATATAGAATATAAATTATATTTTCAAGATATTTTTAAAATTGTAAAGAGTTTGGTATTGAACCTATTTTAAAAAAATAAATATGAAACAATGTATAGAAGCTAGGATAATATCAATGTAACTATATTAAATAAATTGCTATTTATCTATATTAAATAATAACATTATTTAATTTGTGACATGAATTAGATAAAGAATAAGACTTGAAGAAAAACAAAATTAATTTTCTAATTCATAACAGACTTAATTAAATTAATCACACAAATAGACTTACATGAGTGAAGTAAAAATAAGAAAAATATTTCATTGGTTGAATGAAATACAATCTTTGGCATGTAGGCGTTTATTTATTTTATTTGTAAATTTTTAAAACAAAATATTTGGTATAATAAAATAAACTATTCGCTTGTTTTTACTTAGAAGATTTTAAACCACAAATAAAATACATTGTATTTCTTTATTTGCCAACATTTCTGCTACTTGAGCTATTTTCAAGAATCTGTAAAAAATTTTAATTTTTTTATGTAATCACTTTTTTTTTACATATTCTAATTTTTAAACTTTGTTTAACATATATTCTCCTTATTCTATATTATTATTTCATTTAAAACTTAGTATATAAAATAATAAATTTTGATTTAAAATTAATCATTACGCAATTACTGATTATTACTCATCATGCACTATTTCATAATTTTTTTTTATATTATATCATTATTATATATTTCGTTCAGTGATCATAAAATAATAAAATGACACCAAACATAAAAAATATGACAAGAAAACTATGCACTTGTACCTCCCTCCCCAGAGAAAAAAAAATAGACAAATAATTCTTTTTTCCTTATCCAAATTTGTTTCTATGAGAGATCTGGGCTAAATACTTAAATAATCGCATAAGGAACTATTTTTAAATTATAACGTATATATATCTACTAAATGCAAGCAGTAGTCAAGAAAGAGACAGTATGAAATTATCCCTGAAAGCATTAATATCCCTATATTTTTTTTGCAGGCCTTCAAGGATCACATAACATAACCTGAAACATCATTTCATAAAGTTGTTTTCATTTTCTACCCTTTTTTCAAAAATAATTACCGTTTTAAAAAAAAAATAATAAATTAAAAAAACTAGGGGGTTACTCCCTGTTTGCCTAACAGCGGACCAACTCTCATTTTACAAATTATACAATTGTTCATACTACTCGCTGCTCAAATTGTATAACTATATGTGAAGTTCAGATTGTATTATTTTTTATTAACATAAAATAAATAGAACAAAATCAAATTTTTAACTTCTTTAAAAATGGGGAGAGGGGTAGCTCAGTGGTAGGGCACTGAGCTTCCAATGCAAGGGTCCCGAGTTCGAACCCCGGCTCATGGCAGAAAATTTATTTATCTGTTTCATTGGCGGTGGGGTGACCTTGGGTCAGGAGTCCCTCCTGGGGCACACCCAGCCTCTATAAAGTGGGTACCCTTAATTAAATAATTAATTAGGGGGGAAAACCTGGCAGTTGAGTGTGATCTCGGTCAAATCACCTCCTTGCACAACCGTGGACCTAGAAACAGTGCTTTCCCTAAATAGTACTGAACCTCAGACCCTTTATGGGTTGTAGTGGTACAAGTTTTTTTTTTTTTTAAATCTCTATTATAACTCTTGTCTTATTGCCAATTTTTATTTTTATACAATTATAATTGTTCTTATTGCCAATTTACAACCATGGTCGCGATTTTTATATAAATATATCATAATATGAACATTAAAAATGAATAAATATGAAAATTAAGTAAAAAAAATTCAACATTTTAGGAAAATTGTGGATTAACCTTTGTTTTACTTTCTTGGTGGTGTGCTTAGGATCGTTGTCCAGTTGAAAAATAAACCTCGGCATAAGTCAAAGTTTTTCAGAACTTTTTAAATTGTTCCTTAGAATGTTTAGGAATACATGCTGGTCCATAATTCAATCAATAAAAACGAGATTGTCAACTCCTGAAGCACTCATACGCCCCCATACTATTACACTTCCACCTCCAGGCATGAAGGTCGGTCGCAAATTCTTTGAAATTAGTGCTTCCTGTTTTTTTCAGCAGACATGATATCATCCATCTGCTACAAAAAGGTTTAATTTGGATTCATCTGAGAAGATCACGAAATTCCAGAAATTTTTTGGTTTATTGGTATACTCCATAGCAAACGACGACCTCTTCTTATTTTTTGGGGTGTTTTCTTGCAATTTGTCTAAGAAAATCTTTCTTTCTCAGAAGATTCCTGACAGTACCTGTATTTACGCATATCTCATAATCTCTTTCAAGCTCACTGACTAAGGATGTTGCACTTGTATAGGGATTGGATGCACCTGGTTCATAACAGTCCTATGAATTATATTCAATTTTCTTGTACAAAATGCCCTCAAACATTTTATTTCATTGTGTCTGTTCAACACATACAGTTGCATGTAATTTATTTAGTAAAGTTCCAATTTTTCGGAGAGAAAATCCTTGACCTCTCAACCAGACGACTTGGTCACGAATGCACTGCTCTACACACATGATGATTTGAAGTAGGCTGAACCTTAACTAGACCATGAATGTTGTGTTCAGATAATAGTTTTGAGAAAAATAATGGCATTGAATAGAAATAGAATTAAACGTTATATTATACAATATTATAGATGTATGGAAACATTTTTGACTTTGGGATTAAAGTTGTGTCTCTTCCTGCTATGGAAACAGTGATCCATCATGAACTTGTTATCATGTTGATACGCCTTTGCCTCTATTACCCTTTCTGATTAATAAAAATAATATAATTAATAGATTATTAGCAATGTTAAAGAACATCTAATTGTATAGAAACTTTTTAGAGACAGTGTAATAAGAGAGAAATAAGTGTTGAAATAGAAGTGTGGTGTCTTAGTTCGGCCCTTCCTGCTTTATATATGTAAAATAAAATAGAACAAAGTCACTAAAAACTTTTTTATACGATAGAGAGATGAAATATTGAATACACTGCTTATTTTTGAAAAGTATTACTTAAATTAATATAAAAATCGACCAAAAATATATACGTATTTGCCAAATATCCATAATGTGAGTGCTGTGAACATTATGTCAATAAAATACTTATGGCGCAGAAATTATGAAACATAGCTAATGCAACTGTAATTACTCTCGTGATCATACTCGTGTTTGGTATTTCCAACAAACAAAATGATATAGCCACGTAGGTCTTAAATATTTTACGAAACATGTCTCTTAGACTAGCAATGACAGGGATTATATAACATTTATAAATAGGCGCTATCTTTGTTTGAACTTCTACTGAGAAAAAGACACTGTTTAAGCATCTGTTTGTTTATGTCGTGTTCTATTTGCACGTAGGAAGCGGACGATCAGGACCTTTTTCTAACAAGTTATGTTGCTTCGGTTACTTTTAGAAGAGTTTAAACTATTCTTATCAATGAGAATAAATAAATAAATTATAAAAAAAAAAAGGTTTTTCCACTCAAAAAACATCCTATAAGTATACAGGGTACTCCGTAGGCAGAGAAGATATTTAGACCTCCAGAACTACAAAAAAGTTCGTACAAACAATGGTCCAATTTTCGGCAGAAAAGTAGGAAATTTAAGTTTTGTTTTAGGCAAAATTTACTTCAAATAAATATGGATTTTGTAGAAAAAACATCCAATAAGGACTTTTGAACCGCTAAACTAAGTTCTGTTTTTTAAAAAAAATCATGAATTATCCGCGAATTTTTTAATTCATTACATTTAAAATATACTACAGATACCCCACTTTTAGGAAAACTTTCTTGTTCAATATGCTTTATATCAATATTAATTAATTTCAGAAGTTATTACGAAATAAGTTGATACATAATAAGTTGTGTCAAAAAGTGTTTTGATAACCTATCATTTCGTGTTTTCAACAAAAATTATTACAATAAATTAATTAAAAGCTTTATTTTCTTTTTATTTCCATGACCTCAAATCAATTATAATAAACATAATTGCATAAATATACTTTTAACTTATAAGAAAAAAAAAATGTTAACAATAATGATTTTCAATTTTGCATCATCAGTTGAAATTGTGTTTTTTACAAAGATCTTTATTGATCCATATTTATAAATGACCGCTTAAATATTCCTAATTCTAATATTTTCGTTTTCATGAAAATAATTAAAATAATTAGCAGGTTTATTTATTTATTTTTAATAACTTACGCAACAATATTCTTTTATTTTATTTTATTGTTTTTCTTTTTTATCATCCCTACTTCGCCTTTTAGGCTATACAGGGATTTTTCCGGTCCACGAGAAAAGGGTGGGGAATTAATGCTAGAGCTAAAAGCTCTCTCGGCACCTGGAAGCGAGCTCGTAATTACTTCATATCTAATAAACTTTGGTTTATCAATCATCTGGTTGCCGAGGAACAAGTATTTTTTACACGTTTTTATTAGCCAGCTCGGCCACCCCGCCCCCAAAACTTACGGGACATCCTGTATAGTAGTAGTATATTAGTGTTTAACGCGAAGGTAAACTTTTCACAAGAGATTCCTGACAACGTAAAAACAACTTCACCCCTCCCTCCCAGAAAATAAAATTTCATGACGTTCCAACTGTCAGGCCATCAGTTTATTTTTTGATTATTTTATCTGTTAAATCAATAATTTCCTGAAACAAGTAAAAGCCGAAATGTCATGACAATTGATTTAAAATTAATCATCTTTCAAACTAGTAGCTGGAATTATCCAGAAAATAAATCGGCAGTTTTCGATTTATCAAAAACTAAAAAAAATAATGAATTGGTTCTCCTGTAAATTTGCTAATACTTGTCCGAATTAGATGATTTGTTTTGTTCTGTAACGATTTGGATTATCTTTAAAGTGATTACACATTAAGTTCCCGAAAAATGAATAATTTTTGGGTCATACGGAAATAAAATTTACTTTTCCTCATATCTTTTTATCCTTATTTTTCTAGGTGATAAACTGGAAATGAAAATTTAAAGAGCTTTACCGAGAACTTAAGATTAGTTTGATTATAATCGTCAATAGCCTCTTTGGCGCTACAGGCTGGGGAAAAAATCAAAACCCACTTATAATATTTTACAGATATCTGTATATATTCGGCAAAAAAGACTTACAAACACTAGAATCTTTTCAATCCAAAATTTTACTAATAACAGAAGCTCCCTGGTAGATAAATAACCATACTTTACAAACCGACTTTCTCTGAAAGAAAATGAAAACAAAAATATACAAAATGATGTTTAAGTAGTCTTTAAAGACCTTAAAAACTAATAAAATAATAAAAAATAAAATAATGGTTTAGATATGGATTTTGATGGATACAGTGACCAGAGGTTTGAAGCTAACAATTATTATTTGTAATAGCACTGTATCTTTGATTTTTTTTTAAAGCCTTATTGATATAAATAGAAAATTAGATTTAATGAAGACTATTTTTATTATATATTATTTATTTCCACATCGGGTTAGAGAGTCATGGGCATTTTAACAATAATTACAATTTTAAACAGTTGGGCAAAATGGGGGTAATAGCCTCGTTATTTTTATAAAAAAATCACATCTTCCTATAGAAACAAAAAATAAATGCAGAATGCAGAATTTCTATAAATGGAAGTTCTATGTATATCGACGAGTTCAACTTAATTATGGGGCCATGATTTAAGTTTGGTGAAGTCTTTTTTTTCTTATATATTATTAAAAAACTACATTTTTTTCTCTCGATGCAGAAGATGAAGAAGCAAAAATGTCAACAGAAAAGTTATCATCACAGCAATAATAACGCTTTTAGGCATAATTTTTTTAAACTGTATATGTGTCATAATTTATAAGATAAAATTCAAGATTTTAAAGGATTGTAAATATTTTAATCCTATTTAATACTTACCGATATTTAATAACAGCTTTAGAACATTCCCTAAGCTTGTTTAATCCCATTCGCCTTCTTCAAAAAAAGTCTCAGTTTAGTTATTTGTTTCAAAGAAGAAACATGTCAGTGTCCAACGAAACTCACGTAATTTTAAGGCATTTCTGGAAAAAAAATTTCACAGCCGCTGAAGCAACTCGTGAAATTATTAAATATGAAGGGAAAGATGTCCTTCACCAGCGCACTGCGCGGTGTTGGTTTGAAAAATTTAGCAGTGGAGATACTACATTGGAAAGAAAGAAAGGCTCCGGGCGATCATTAATGGATATTGATGAGGTTCTGCAGAAAGCTGTTGAGTCAAATCCGTCCACGAGTACTCGCGAACTTGCCAGGGAGTGTGGTGTGTCGAAAGATTCTGTTAGTCGCCCTCTATTCTCCATGGGGAAGGTGAAAAAGAGCAGTAGACTGGTCCCTCACGAACGTAATCCTCAGAAATCAGCTAAGAGGTTAGAAATTTGTGAACATGTATTGAAAAACCCATCTGATATCAGATTTTACCGGAAGATTGTCACCTGTGATGAAAAGTGGGTTTACTGGCAAAATCCGAATACCCGTGAGGAATGGATAGATCGTTGTTCTTCTGCTTGCTGCAAGGGGATAAATTGAAAAAAAAAAATCCATGCTTTGCGTTTTTTTTTTTTAATTTTGAAGGTATTATTCATCACTAATTTGTTCCTGATGTGTGTTCTATGAGTTCTGAACTCTATTGCGAACAACTGGAAACATTGTACGCAAAGTTGTCAAAGCGTTATTCTTATCAACCGAAAATGAATTTTATTCCAACAATATAATGCTCCTCCTCACACTTCCCGTCGAACAAAAGAAAATGTTTAAGAATCTCATGGGTTCGAACTCCTGCCTCATTCACCATTCAGACCTCGCACCACTGGATTACTACTTATTTAGATCCATAATCCATTTTCTTCATGGGAAAAATGTGATAATTTTGCGAAATTTGATAATTGCGGTCTGAGAGTTCTTTGACAGTTATCCCAAAGAATGGCACCATCGTGGAATCGAACAACTGGCTAGCCGATGGCAATGGTAGATAACAATGGACTATACTTTGAGTATTAATTGTATTTTATATTAAAGAAATAATAATACAAATATTAGGTTGAAAAACGGTCATTTTTTTATTATACACCCTATTATTTTGCTCAAAACACTCATAGAAATGAATATGAACCAAAGGTTTTGTTTGAATTTAGTAATTTTTTATATAATCACGGGCATAACCAAGGAAAAAGTGTGTAATTTTTTAGTTATTCGCAAATAAAGTTTGTTTTCTTTTATAACTTTTTTGCCTGAATTTTCGGGATGGTTGCACTATTTTGCCCGCCTGAAGGAGAAGGAAGCCTTCGAAATTGGTGGCTCAATCTTGAGATTTGGTGAAAAATTGACGATGATATGGCTTGCCGATCAAAAACACCATCGATAAATAATATAAACTCCTCCTCTCTCGATCATAGAGACCTCAAGTCGACGAAATGAGACATGTATTCAATGACAGTACTACAATTAATGTAAGGTTGTGTGGATGCGAACCCCATGCCTTGCGTTATCTCGAAAATGGTACGTTTTTCGGCTTAAAAACGCAGGATCCGATAGTTCCGGCGGAACTATCCGGGTCTTGCTGTACGCATCAAAATCTTCTAGATCAAATTTGTCCCGTATCGATCTACAGGCCTACCACTGTTCAGGTATTGAAGCCTAGCAAAATGTTTGTATCGACTTTATTTATTTTAGAAAGAGAAACAAAAGTGGAGAATACGATTCGCTAACCCCCCGTGAAATTCTGAATCCAACGGTACTCCATTCATGGTATTTGAGCATGACAGGAGCTTATATTTGGTACAAAACCGATTTCGAGCCTTACTGTCATAATATATGTACGGATTATATATATCTAATTTTGTAGGCATTTATCTGTGTTATACCTGGAGATAGATATCAAAATAAAATGTTTATAATCTTTGCAAAAAAAATGTAATAATTCTGATTACAAGATGAGGAGAAGGTGAGGTCATGGGAGTATCTCAACACGAGGAAGTGGCCACTCAAGGCTTGTCCTCTTTCAGATTGAATGTAACTGGCGAATCTCAGCTCATCTCAAGGGGGCAGCTTTTACACTATCTTTCATATATTATATTTGTTCTCACCATATAATAACAGGATATTATATCATATAATCATAGTTATAATATAATATAGTCTGTGGTACAGACCCATTTTTATCAAATTATTAATATCCAGCGGAAACTTTGTATATAAATTCATCCCATCGTAACCTACAAATATTTTCTTTACGAAAATTCCCGGAATTGAGGCGTTTTAAATCTGGAGAAGGGCAAACTTTGTCTATTTAATTAGGTACTAAAAACTCGTAAATACCCATTTTCTTTCCACTACGATCACAAGATAATTTTATCACATCGATAAAAAAAGGTGGCCTACCAAAATATTGGGCCGTTTGGTCTATATAACATCGTAATTTTGACAATTTGGGGTATAGATCACGCAAAACGACTCAATATTTTTTAACGCCACCTTATTTCACTACTTCCAGCTCAAGTTGTCTTACGATTCAAGTGGAAAGCAAATGAGTATTTACCAGTTTTTAGTACCTAATTAAATAGACAAACTTTGCCGACCTCCAGATTGAAAACGCCCCAACTCCGAGAATTTTCGTAAATAAAATATTTGCACGTTACGACGAGATGAATCTATTTAAGTTTCCACTGGATGTTAATAATTTGATAAAGGGGTCTATACCACTGACTAAATGGTTCGACAGATAAATGACCTTATAGATATGTCTTAATTGTAGTAGTTACTTTCCAACCGTTAATAGACAAGAAGAGTTTTTTAATAAAGTAAAATTTTCGGTGTTTTTAACAGTTCCCTATGTTTCAGGAGGAATCACCATCCTGTGGAATCACCATCCAATTGCAAAAAATCATATTTTTGAAGTGAAAACTTCTTTAGGCGTGTTTTCCACTTTTTTGTGGAGAGTTAATTATATTGAGCAGTCAGTTTCCGATGTGAAACGCTCGGGTAAAGTCGGCTCGAGTCGAATAATTGAAATGTTTTTGCATATGGATATATGCAATAATATATACTAAATATATACTAATAATACGACATGCATATTATTAGCGAGAGAAATGTTCATTATTTCATCGTCTTAGCAATGAGCTATTATTCAAAATCTTAAGACGACACCACGCTAGAGAGCCGAAAAGGAAAAAATAGTGTCGAAAACCAAACTATAACGTGCTTTATTGAGGATATGGATTAAAACATCTCAGAAACTAAAAATTGAACCTGCATATTGTTATCGATGGAAATGTTCAACATTCCATCCTATTTATAATGAGCTATTATTTATAATTTATATTTCATATTATTAATCTCGCCTTGTTGATGTTTTAACTTCTATGACGTGGTCTATTGCACAAACCTTAGATTTTTTTTGTTTTATTTGACGATATCTTTGATAATAAGTCTTTCAAACAATTTGACCCGTTAAATCTTTTTACAAAATATTAAAATTCCATCGTTGTTCCATATGTGATTTTAAATAATGTTAATGAAATTTAGAGAACAGAATCTCAAAGACAGTCCCAATAAACTTACATGTAATAACTTTATAGTAAACGTTATCTGAAGAATAAGAATTTATCAACTGATCAAAAGCATAGAACGAGGAAGAATGTATATTTTTTATTTCCTCGATTTGTCATCGAAAATGTCTCATATTTTATCTATATTTATTTAGCTAATTATTCAACTGAATATTAAAACCAATAAACACGACAATAGCAATAGATAAACATGATGAATCATTGTATTTTTAAATTAAAATATATTTTATTTGAAATTTTTTTTTTAATAATAATAATAATTGGAATAATAATTCCAAATAATAAAGTCAAGAATAAATACACTCTGGGCCCCAATTGCTATGGGGCCCCACTCCAACGAAATTTGTTTTTGGGAACTCAAAATTAAATACGCACCGGACACCAAACGGTCATGATAAATTCGATAGTGCATGCTCCCTTTCCTAAAACTTCTATTAATATGTTCATGAAAATATTCCTAATCCCGTAAAAGTATACCATCTTTGAAACGTTTAACTCTTGAAAGAATGGAATGATTTTGTTGATATATTTTTTGCAACATTGTAAACCAGACACAGCCAGATTTACAGGGAGGAACTTTTGGACACCTCCACCCCCAACCGGTAAAATATAACCATGTTTTATAGAAAAACATCTTAAAACTATCTCTTAAAGTATTAATGTTCGTTCGATTACATTTAATTTCATATAGGTAGTTAATTTGTTTCTTTTTTTTTCAACTTAATTATTGTTGCATATATGAAAAAAAAAATCTTTCTGGCTGAAGCGCCTCTCCCCAAAATTAAATCCTGGATCCGCTAGTGAAACCAGATAGGGTTCCATTCTGAGCAATAACCGAAAAAATTTTCTGTTCTATGGAATGAAGTATCAACATGCATATAATTATTTCGATGAAACCTGCTTTAAATCTACTTCTCAAATCCCGTAAACATTTCATGTACCATGTACCACAGAGAAAAGAGGCCAGACGAAAAGTTAATTTCGTTTGTGGTCTTGTTCAAATACTCCGAAAAAATAATAAGGATAAATAGAAATATTAAAATAAAATAAAACTAAGCTGTGTGCGTTAGACCAGGCTATAGAAGTGACCATATCAACTAACCAAGATTAATAATATGAAATATAAATTATAAATAATAGCTCATTATAAAGAGGATGAAATGCTGAACATTTCCCTCGATTACAGTATGCAGGTCCGATTTTAGTTTCTGAGATTTTTTCATCCATATTTTCGATAAAACTCGTTATAATTTGGTTTTCGACACCATTTTGCTCCTTTTCGCCTCTCTAACACCACTTTGTATTAAGATATAATTATGAATAAGAGCCCATTACAGAGAGGATGAAATGCTGAACTATTCTCTCGCTTACAGTATGCTGGTCCGATTTTTAGTTCCAGAGATATTTTAATCCATATGCAAAAACATTTCAATTTGTCGACTCCAGCCAACATTATCCGAGCGTTACACATCGGAGATCTGACGGCTAATCTAATCCAATCTAATTTACTCTCCACAAAAAAAGTACAAAACGCGCCTAAGGAAGTTTTCACTTAAAAAAAAAATCTAAATCGGACAATTAGCATATTGAATTTAGTACTGGCTTTTGATTTCCTACAACTATTTGATAACTGGCACAAATTTGTGTGTGAAGGAATCATACAAAATTGCAATTTTTCGATAAAAAATTGTTTACGAGCTTAATCAAATAAAGAAAAGTTCAACTATAGATTTTAAAAGATTCAATCATACAAAGTATGTAAAATATAAAAAATATATTTCGCAGTTAAAAAAATATTTTAAGTAATATTAAATCCATAAGCACCGGAAATGTTGCATGATGCTTATATAGACTGCAAGAATGATTCTCGTTCTGAGTAAAACACTCACTTTTTCCAGAACCACTTTAATTTTTTTTTTATTTTATTTAAAAAAATATCGGAATAATTCAGGAGTATGGACATTCCGTTTTTAATGTCCGTAAACTAGTAAAAAAAGAAAAGAAAAATAATAAACGGAATGTTCTTACCACTGAATCATTTTTTTTAATAAAGAAAAAAATTAAAAATGTTTCTGAAAGTAATTAAAAGGAAGTGTTTTACCCAGAACGTGAATCATTATTGCAGTGTATAAACATCATCCAGCATTTCCGGTAGTTATGGATTGAATATTATTTATAATATTTTTTTAACTGTGAAATATTATTATATTCACATAATTCAGTTCAGACATAACCCATCTTATAAAATTCGAAATTTTAACTTTTAGTTGTTAAAATATACACTCAGGAATGTATAGGAAAATAATTCCAAAAGCATTTCTAAAACAATAAATTGGGTTACATGCAATAGAAAATCATTGCGACCTCTATGTCTTGAGGAAAAAAACAACAACAATATATATGTATATATATATATATATATATATATGATGGTAATTGAAAGTAAAAATATTCAAGGTTTTTGAAAAGAAACCGTTTTGGCGCAGTTTGGCACTGATTGAAAAACTCGATTCTCTGTGGAACTGGGTTTTTCACCCAGAAACTCTCTTATAATAATTTTAATGGGGACCATACTCTATGTAATTTGACAGATTGCATTACTTGGCAAAGTATTGTTGGATGGGAGTAACTTATAATTTATTTTTTCTAGCTCCTGTCCAAACATAAACCAATTTTAAATCAACCAAGCTTAAATACATAGAAAATACCGATAAAATTCTAACGAGAATCTCCTAAAACCGTAGTATTTAAAAAAATATATAGATTCAAATAAAGATACTCTACTTATCTACTGAATATAATCTTATCTTACATAGGTATATTTAATCAAACTCTATAATATATGATATATTAAAGAAAAACTGAAAATAGATTTCAAAGTCTAAACAGAGTATTGGGTTGGCAAATAAATCCGTTCGGTTTTTCTGTTACTATGATACACTTCTTATCTGATGAATTGATTCCTAATGTGGATTGCTACCCTGTTTGTAATATGTCAACAACTATATCTGTTAACTTTTGTTGAAACTAGCTTAGTATTGTGTTTGCTATTGCACGGTGAATATGGAAGAAAATATCATTTATTATCGGTATATTTTGTTGTATTATTTTCAAAAAGGTAAGCGTGCTGCAGAAATTCATAGAAAAATTTGCAGTATTTATG
The DNA here is from genome assembly GCA_928085145.1 of Nezara viridula. NCBI lineage: Eukaryota > Metazoa > Arthropoda > Insecta > Hemiptera > Pentatomidae > Nezara > Nezara viridula. Next base: position 144,568,881 of record OV725080.1, on the reverse strand, counting down.
CGGATGCAACTGTCAAAATTGGTTTGCCAAATTTCGTTCAGTAAATGATGCTCAACGGTCTGGTCGCCTACATGAAATTAAAACGAGCAATGTTAAGATCATTTTTAATCAAAATCCCACCCAATCAGTGCGAGAGATTGCTATGCCCCTAAACGTGTCGATCACAAGCGTAGAAGACCGTTTGCACGAGCTATGTTTCCAGGTTTAATGTTTGGGTTCCTAACTCTCTAACCGAAGTCAACTTGACAACACGCATTTCTATTTGTGATTCTCCACGGAAAGGGCAAAAAAACGAGCCATTTTTGAAAAGTTTGTTAACGGGAGATAAAAAATGGATATTTTGCAATAGTGTAGTCCGTAGAAAATCTTGGAGACCTAGTAGTGAGGCTCCTAGAAGAATGTCAAAACTCGGATTGCAGCCAAAGAAGATAATACTTTCCACATGGTGGGATTTCAAGGATGTTATTTTGAATGAGCTATTACCATCATGACAAACAATTGATTCAACTCTATACAGCTCACAATTAGCAAAATTGTATTAATCAATTAAAAATAAACGCCCAGAACTGACAAATCGGGAGGGTGTTGTGTTTTGATCGCTCGTAATAAATTATTGAGCCTTGGATGAGACCTTTTGCCCCACCCTCCTTATTCACCAGACTCCAAGTTACCACTTATTCCGGTCTCTGCAGAACTCCATGAATGTAAACAATTTCTTATTTGCCAGCCCAGTACTTCAAAGTCTACAGAACATCTTATTACACATTTTAAGTCATTATAGAAATTTCGAAATTTGATCAATGTCCCGAATCTCGTCCCACTGGGCGATGTAACAAATATAAAGTAAGTATAAATAAATTGATTCGGAATTTTTACTTCTGTTACTTAATAGTAGATGCATTTCCTTAAGTAAAATAGTACTTATTGTGAACTGTATACAAGTAGATTAATTTTTTTTTCTTTAACATTTATCATACCTTACCCAAACCTTGGACTCTACTATGTCCAAATTTTACACCTATAGAAGACTAGAAAGGATCTCGATGAGGGCTTTTGATAAACCTTATTTATATAAAGGAAATTCATTGGTTGTCTTGTCACATTTAACTAGTGTGAATAAAGAGATTAATAATAATAAATAAATGGACAAAAAAATTAATTTAGATAAATTTAATTAAAACATTTTTATGAAAGCTTTACTGAGGCACCAACTAACTCTACTCATTCATTCTTAAATTGTAAAATATGTATAATAATTACAAGATGATGTATTAAATAACTTTATTTTTCATATTATACATCCCATTTTGATGATCAATACTTGAACAATAATGGGTCAACTTCCTGTCGAAAATTAATTTAGTTGTTCGATAGCAGGATAGTTTCATATAGCCTCTAATCCTATTTTTATCCACAACCTTATCTTTTTAACATCGCTTAGTATTTTCTAAAAGTTGTTAATGAATCATTAGAGGAAAAAAGAATTGAAAAGGAAAAATGAATACGCCTCTAGCGGCTAAGATTAGTTAAAAATGAAAATTCCTTGTTTTTTAAAAATAATTTATGGAAGCATATATAGCCACATTACACGTAACATATTTAAATATAATTTTCGAGTGGAAAATTAGCAGTCGTATTTTGAAGGATGTCTTCATAATTTGCGTTACGGAGACATTTGTGATATAAGATATGATATAGTCTCGCCTGCTTCTTACTATTTATTTTTTAATGTTTCGTATAAATAATATTTCGACCAGCCAATAATCACCACGTAACAATTGTTTTAGTATTCATACCATTTAACATATTATAAAAATAAAACAGAAGAGGTAAAAATACAATACAATCATGCAAAAGCAACATCAGTGAATTCTTAACATTTTTTTATTTGAAATAAAATTACCATATTAGCTTGAGAAAATTATATTTAAAAAAAAAAACAGAACTTAGCCAAGTTTAGCCGCTCAAAAGTCCCCTTTAAATGCTTTTAACAATAATAAATTCTATTTTCATTTAAAGAAAATTTTATTTAGTTTACAGTGTAATTGTTAATTACTTAAATTTAATATTTCTTTAGTTATCGCTTCCTATTCATCAAAAATAGTTACTTAAAAAAACATTAAACTTCCATTTCCTAATTTTCTAATGAGAATTGGCCCATTGTTTATATGAACTTTTTTGTAGACACCCTGTATATAACCAGCCATATAAACGGAAACCAAAATAAAGTAAATAAAAAATTGGTAACGATAAATATACATAAGAAAAAAAAACTTTGTATTGCATTCAATTTTGTAATTACAAAAAATAAAAAATATTTGTATACCAATACAGATAAAAATTGTATTGTATTCAATTTTTTTTCTTATATACATTTGTTGTTACCATTTTATACTTACTTTATTTTAGTTTTTGGTTAAATGTTCTTAATGCTTCATTTACTCTGTTTATATTCTAATGTTCTTAACAAGGGTGCCCATCCCCCCAAACGTCGATAGCCCAAAAACCTATCTCCTCTCCCAAGATATTTTATTGCTCACCTTTTCTTAAACCAGAGCAAGCTAAGGTAGAATTAGAAAAATCGTAGGTCATATACAATAACACTTGCTGCGGTCTGTTCCATATTTTCAACTTGTGTCTTGGTCTGAAACTTTTTCTTCTGAAAATTCATAATCCCGTTGAAATGTGCTACCCTCAAAAATTCAAAAACCCATCAAAGTATAACCCCTTCTGGGCATAGCTGGTTCTTAATAAATTTATATACTTTCTATTTACTCTTTCTTACCCTTATTCAATTTTATTTGTTTTCCTTACTATTTTTCTCTCTTTTTTGTTATAGTTCTTCTTTTGTTTTTGTTATAGTCATGTCTTATATATGGCATGAAAGTGAAATACATAACTCTAATACTTAATGCCTTTAAATGTGGCAGAATATATTATTTCTTAATTTAAACAAAAAAAATATTTAAAAACACGGCTTAATTGAAAATTAAACCATAGTCATAATCTCTAGGATATTTATTTTACGGAAATATAATATGATAATTTTAGTACTTTACCTGAATATAATAATTTAATTTTAACATTATCTCTTTATTTTCAATAAGGATTAAATTCTATTGTTTAGTTTCGCAAGTTTCAGAAAATTAAAGAGTTTGTCATTTACATTGTAGTGTCTTGCGAAATGCAGATCGTTTGGCAAGTTACAAGACATCTTAAGTGGTTCATAAGCTCGTCACTCTGTTAATGTATAGTCAGTGGAGTCCCACAAGACATGTACTCGAAGAATCACGGGTCATCAGGTATCCATGGGTCAGGCGTGTGTGAATTATACGCAGTCGCCTAAGAATCACTTCTTCTCTGCGTTTATTTATTCCTATTCGACGAAGATCAAGAGGAAATGTCACTTTTAATTTCCCTTAATTTATTGTCGGTAACACATGACCACGTCTGTTCTCATTTCGGAAAATATTTCCTTTTTGATGATGGAAATAAAGTCCTCGACGCGTACCTCCCTCCCCCCCCCCCCTAAAAGGAATTCCATCGATAAGGATACTCAAAAATATTGGCAGGTTTACTGGATGCACAGACGGATAGTCAGGTGGCCTAACGGAATTACATGGTGGATAAAAGCACCAAATTCGGTGTGAAGTTACATCAGAGTATATTGATACAAATCAGCCTCGGAGCCCCCTGAAATTTCTAAAAATTTTCATGCATGGTAATATAATCCAAAATGGCCGTCAAAACGAATAAATTAACTTTAAATGAATAAATAAGTAACTTTTAACATGTATTTTTTCACAGTTAATTTTTAATTACAGCTTTAAACTTGCTAAGATACTACAAACCTAACTTAGAGTAATTTAAGTCTTAAATAAAATACAGTAAATTATTTATATATGCTCTCCACTATGCTTGCACTTGTATAATTTATTGTAACTGTTGCATACTAAATTCAATTGAATGAATAGAAATAAATATCTGGAAATTTGAGGCTTTATGTTTCAAGAAACGTAGCATCCGTAAATTTATTTATTTTTAATTCTTTCGTCCGTGGTTTTTCTTCGACACCATTGAACGGTTTGCTTTTCTTTTGTTTTTTAGATTTAATAACAAATTTACATGTTAACCTAGGCTTGTCCTAGGAATTCAACGTTACTATTAGTGTTGCCCAAATGCGAGACCGAGACGATTCTTGGTCTTGCAAACTCAGTCTCGGTCATGGTCTCGGTCTTGCGCAAGAATCTCGCAACAGTCTTGCAGTTACTTCTGAGCTTATTATTATAGAGATATCACTGTAATTTTTTAGATAGGAGAAACCTAACTAACCCCGAAGGAAAAAATAGAGGAGTTAAATGCATAAGTATATTGGTTATAAATTATAAATTATTAACATACAGTAACTAACATTGTCAAGTATTAGTAACTATTTTGCCTTAATTTTTATTTAAAACATCGATTTTTTTTACCAGTCCTGGTCTTGGTTTTGGAACAGTTAGACGGCCTTAGTCTTGGTCTTGCAAAGTGCAAGACCAAGACCTATTTTGGGCAACACTAATTACCATTCACCGTTTCATTTTAAAACAATAGCTGAAAAAATGTGTTTCTAAAGGCAGTTACTCCCAGTCTTGGCAGCCTATACCACATATATGATCAAACTTAATTTCTTCTTCAATTTTTATTCTTGCCCTTTAAAATTATATGTATGTATATTACGTATAATAATTAACTCCTAACTATTAGACCTCTGGCAGATCTGAAACAGAAAATCTGACATGTCTGAACACTACCACACAAGAAAAGAAAATTCAGAAAAATTCGCATATGAGGTGATCTGATTGGACCATTCTAAAGTACCCGCAGGTGTATAACTAGCTGCTGTTTAAAGGTTTTCCCAAGCGCATTTATCTTATCTCGTACAGAGGTTAATAACACTTGACGGTAAATTGTTAAGTGCGCATTAGTAAATATTTGCCTTTCCTAACTCTTGAAGATATTTGTTTAAAGTTGAATTCCATCAGCTATTGGCTTATGAATAATTTGGCGCTATCGAAGCAGGAAAAGTAATTCCCAAATGAAATAAATATAATTTCGAAATATTAAGAAAGTTCGTTAACAAACAAAAATGCAATACGTCTCTCCTTCTAGCATTCATGAACGTGTTTGCTCAAACAGATCATCTTTGTTGTTATTGTGAAAAAAGGTTTTTTTTTTATTTCTGAAGTGAAAATTTCTTTAGGATCATTCTACATTTTTTTGTGGAGAGTGAATTAGATTGAGCTGTCAGATCTCAGACCTGTAACGATCGGGTAAAGTCGACTGGGGACTTACTAATTGAAATGTTTTTGCATATGGATTAAAATATCTCAAAAACTAAAAATCGTACCTGCATACTGTAAGCGATAGAAATGTTCATCATTTCCTCCTCTCTGTAATGAGCTATTATTAAAATTTGTAACTGATCTACCCCGCGCAGTGGGCGGTTCCAGTCTATCTAGCGGTACAGAAGTCAAAATATCAATACTGAATTTTTTAATGTAAAATGACATTACACGTTTGTTTATACTTTGGTGTAATTAGAAATAGAAAAATTAGAAAAAATAATTAAATAATATAGGTAAAATTGATGGCAAACATCGCAAATTGAGAACAATTTTTAATAATAACGGGTATGTTCATCATTTCATCCACTTTGTAATGAGCCATTGTTCAAAATTTTATCTTAAAGCGACGCCATATTAGCAAAGCGAATAGGGAAAAATAGTGTTGAAAACCAAATTATAACAGCTTTTATTGAAGATATGGATTAAAATATCTCAAAAATTAAAAATTGAACCTGAATGTAAGCGAGAGGAATGTTCAGTTATTTATAATACTTTGGTTATAATTTATATTTCATATTATTAATCTCGCCCTGTTGATGTTTTCACTTCTATCGTGTGGTCTAAAGCACACACCTTTGTTGTTTTTTATTTATTTACATCATCGAAGACGTATGTGAAAACACATTGAGATTCCATATAATGTCAAAATTGATATTTCAGCGACATCTGTTGGTGAGTGGCATGAAATAACAATGCAAAAAACGACAGTGGTAAAACAATAACTATTATAAATCGTGAGTGAAAACTTGTTACAAAAATCCATGAATATTCTGCGCACTACTTTTTTGGGAGCATATTACAAACGTAACTCTGAGTTAAAAAAAAAAAAATGATGGATACCCCTCACCACCAATTCAGGTACTTTAGGGCTAGGCAACTCGGACACACGTCCGACGTATTTTAAATGAATTTTTGCTTTCAACGATTTATAATCATGAAAATTTCTCAAAAATTGGAAAATATAACCTCATTATTTTTTCACTTGAACTTCACCATTTTCATCTTCTACTAAATTTACTAATAATGTTAATAGTTATTTTTCTAACTTTTGGGTCACTGGCCATTATTGTTAGAAAATGTAGGAAAGATTAATGAGGTCTTATACATTTTTTTACCAATTTGTATATCCTTTACGTTTCGGACTTTCGTTGGCCATTTTCAAAAGCTGCTAACTTTTATTGTTTTATATTTTTCTTTTCATACTGTTGTGAACGTTGCATACATTATCATTGATTTTTTATCTCATTGTTTATTAAACTTCATACAAATCTATCTACACTGTAGGTGTAAGTCAAATACACTTTATATACCATTATACTTTTCATTGTTGTACATGCTAGAACTAAACCAATATGACTTTCAGGTATTGTGATAGATTTGAATGAGACAAGTTTAAACATAATAGTTTAATAAAGTAGTTATAATTTAAGGAAAGTTCACAATATTATGAAGAAAACTATAAAACAATAAAAGTTATCAGCTTTTGAAAACGGAAAGCAAATGCTCCAAATGTCTATCGAATAAAGATTTGTATGGAATATGAAAACTTCAATCAATTTTATCTCCAATATTTTGCTACAATAATTTTAATATTATCGTAGATTTTTGGTTACAATTTGTAGTCGGGAACTAAACAGATTAATCTTAAATTTAAATAATAATGAAGCGTCTCCTAGCCTTACTAAAACGTTGCGAAATCGATATTGTGAAATCAACATTCAAGTAGGAAGATAAGAATACATAATGTCTCATAAATAACAAATAATGAAAATAACAAATAAATCATGTTCATTGTTTTTACAGCTCCAGATGGGTTTCAGTATGGTCTTATAGATCAGAAGTCTTGCTAAATTTTCTTTGATTATATGGTAAAAGTTTTTACAATATATGAAGTTTAGTAAATCGCTCAAATTCTAGGTTATTACAACTTTTTGATGTGAAAACTTCTTTAGGGGCGTTTTGCACTTTTTTATGGGTAGTGAATAAAACTGAGCCGTCAGTCGAGGATGTGCAACGCTCATTCGGGTATAGTCGGCTGGAATAGACTAATTGAAGTGTTTTTCCACATGATTAAAATATCTCAGAAACTAAAAATGGGACTTGGAAGCTGTAAGCGTGGGACATATTTAGCATTTTAACCTCTTTGTAATGAGCTATTATTCAAAATTGTAAGAACGCGACGCCGAGTTCCAGAGACGAAAAGAGAAAAAAAGTGTCGCAAACCGAATTATAACGAGTTTTAAGATGTGTATTAAATTATGTCAGAAACTAAAAATCGGAACTGCATACTGTAAGCGAGGGAAATGTTCAGCATTTCATTATCCTTATAATGAGCTATAACGTCAAATAACGACTGTTTTGAACATTTGGACTGAAATATTTTAATATCATGGAGAATTCAGAAATCAATTTTCGGGAGTCAATATAGATATATCTTTTAATTAGATGTATATCGATGAATGACTCTTCAATTGTGAAATGAGCTGATTAAGAGAAAAAAACAACAACTAAGCTGTGTGCTTTAAACCACACGACAGAAGTCAAAACACCAACAAGGCAAGATTAATAATATGACTAAAGCACTCTTATTCAATCTCCACTGGGTTTAGCCCCAGTGACACGGTTGAGAGAGAAGTGCAGGGATCTCCTGGAATCATGCTTTTCTCTCCACAGTTGGAGGCACAAGGTATTTATGTGTTCTTTTTATTTATTTATTTTTAGCTTATTTTATTCTTATTTATTGTATATATATTATTTTCCTGTATAATTTATTTTATTTATTGTACATAGATTGAGAATGTGGTCTTTGAACACTATTATAAATGTCCTTCGAGACAGATTGTAATATTTTCAATAAATAAGTTAAATAAAAAAAAAGTAATATGAAATGATAAAAATAAAAATAAGAAATTATAAGTTTCGATTCAATTATCTGTTTCACTCGATAGAGTTTCGACAAATTACTGACCCCGTTAGAGAACTTATACTAAAAAAATGACTGTGTATTGTATAAACGTAAAAATTAGGATTAGAAATATTTAGTTGGTCACTTTTAAGTACGTATCGATTTCTATAATAGATATATTAATAAAAAACACAGTATCATTATCACTTTATTTGATAATATTAGAAAAAGAATTATTTTTACATCATTTTTGTGAATAAAACCTTTTTTATTTCTTTAATTTATGTGTATTATAATATATCCTAGGTCATGAAAAAATTAAAAAAATTAAAACTATGTAATAATTCATCGTAAATATTTTCGCTCAAAGCACTTTTAGGTGACAGGATGTCACATCATATTTTTACACAATTTGAGATGAATTTTCGCTCAACTTAAACCCTCAGTTAAAACAATATGGACTTAAAGTTTATTAAACAAGGAAGTTTATCTAAAAGTGGAGTATTTGTAGTATAGTTGTGGGGTGATAAGAGAAATCCGAAAAATTAATTTTTTTTTTTTTTTTTTCTAAACAGAACTTAGCTTAGTTTGACCCCTCAAAAGTTCTTTTTAAAGGACAAAGTCTACTGTTATTTTAAATACATTTTATATAATTTACTGTGGAACAATTGTTAATTACTTAATTTAAACTTTTTTTAGATATCGCTTCCTATTCAACAACAACCAACAACAACCGTAACTTACTTTAAAAAAGCGCGAAACTTAAATTTCCTGCTTTTCAGTGGAAACTCGAACCATTGTTTATACAAACTTTTTTGTAGCTCTTAGGATCTCCTGTCACCCTTTTAAATATTCCCCACAACTTACCTTGTATAATCACAAGACCTTGTATAATGGGGCAATTCCTCGGTTGTGCTTTAGCTTTTAAAATCCTGAATGTAGGTTCCATATCGTTTGGAATGAATTAAAATGATTATCTAATTAAGCCAAGATTACATTGAATGGAAAGGCAGTTGCCATTGACAAGGCACATTAGAAGTCAGGCTGACTATTCTTCAATCAACATCTCTAACAGGCGCAGGAAGTCCCTTAATATCTACTCATTAAGATTTATTTTCTTCAAGGCACTCCGATTTCAGCCAAGAAAAATAAATGGGGCCATTGTTGTTCCCATTTTATTTCGTTGTAGAACAAGGCAAAAAATAAATAAATGTATACAATAAATACAAAAAATTAAAAAAGGAAGAAGATGGTTGGGGGTGGCGATCATAAATAGACTAAATAGTATATTTATAGTATATTATGAGTTTGGCTTAATATTATTTCATGTTTCATTTCTTTCGCTTTTCTAACAGCTTCTTCTTTTTATTTTGTTTTTATTATTATAAAAACTCACCATTCCCCAATCAGATCAGCAAATTTTCCCAAGGGTACTTACTCAGGTTTTCCAGTTCTAAGTGAAACTCCTTGCTGAACACACCTGTAAGTCTCTATTTTTATTCTTTTTATTTTATTTAATTTTTTTTTTATTGGTTGTTTTTCTTCTTCCTTTTTTTTTCTTTCTCCACATCCTATTAACTTCATTATTTCAGATTATATCCTTTTTCCTTTTCTTCCAATCTCTCCTGTAGATCTGTAGGAGTATATTCACAATTGCATATATTATATTATATATTATATTACAACAATTGTTACCATCTATTTACTTCAGTTTAGGATCTTATTACTTAGCTTACTCTGTTTACATTTTAATGTACTTACTGTTTATAATTTTAATAAGTTTATACACATTGCTTATAATTTTTATCTAAATATGATGTTACCTCCACAATTCTCTATCTTTTTGTATTTTGTCTGTTCTAGCTCTGCGACCTGCGAAGCCTGGTCGAAACGTTGGCTTTTAATAAAATAGTTTTGCTACTATTTAGTCTATTTATGACCGCTACCCCGGACCATCTCCTTCCTTAATAATACAACGGTCATCTCTATTAAGTATTCAATAAAAATAATTAATATTGTCATGTTTTTATTTAATCATAGATCAGTATTTTAGATATTAAAATGTCTACCATTTTTCTCATAGTTTTATCGAAATTATTCAAAATTGGCAGTTATGTTTAAAATCTTCGAATTGACCTCAATAATATGAAATTATAAATATATTAATGTTATGTGAAAAAAACTGAACAAACTTTTTTAAGTTAACTTGTTTGGGCACTTCTAACGCTTATTCGAGTAAAGTTGGCTCTGTTCGACTAATTGGTGTATTTTTGCATTTGGATTAAAATATCTCGAAAACTAAAAATGTCACCTGCATACTGTAAGCTATGGAAATTTTCAGCATTTCATCCTCTTTGCAAGAAGCTATTATTCAAAATTATATATTGACGCCAAGCCGATTTAGGGAGTCGAAAAGAGAAAAAGGTGTTTTCGTATTTCGATTAAAATATCTCAAAATTTAAATACCATGAAAATTTCAGAAATCAATTTGCCGAAGTTTTTTGGTTTTTATTTTAGTCAAGCCATAAAAATAAGAAAATATGTGCTTCTATTCGATTTTCTGTTTCAATAATTTACTGACCGTTACAGAAATTATGTTAAAAAATGATGGCGTTTTTGTTACATATTTAGCAAATAAATTTTAATCAAAAGTTTTCTTCACATATTTTAGTTATCATAAGCCTATAACCTATAACAAATGACGATTAGTCAGGGCTAAGTTGACTACAGTAATTTATACACAATTATAATTGTATATATTGTAAATGTTATTATTTTGAGAATATAAAACAAAAAATAATTTTTACACACCTATAATTGTATATTTCGTAAATGTTATTACTTTGTGAGTATAGAACAAAAAAAAAATTATATTTCATATTATTAAGCTCGCCCTGTTGATATTTTCACTTCAAGGTGTGATCCTAAAGTACACACCGTAGTTTTTTCTCTTTGTAAGCTTCTTGGTAAAGTTGATAACGAACATATTTTGTTGACCGAAAATATAGTGTGGAAAACAAACTTAAAACGAGTTTTATTGAAGATTCAGAATTTCATCCTCTTTATAATGAGCTATTATTTATAATTTATATTTCATATTATTAATTTTGCCTTGTTGATGTTTTTACTTCTATCGTGTGGTCTAAAGCACACAGGGTTTTTATTTTATTTCAATTTATCCAATACTAATGATTTCAGAGTACCTTCCTTTGGAAAATAACAATTAATCTTTTAAAACCCCTAGAGATCCTTAATAAGCAGTTAATTTACCATTTTTGAACATTTGATTATTTTATTCAATATTATATGCTTGACAGTAATTTTATTTTTAATTAATGTTATTAATTTATTTTTAACAATATTAATTTCACCTATAGAGTTATTGGTGATCTTTTTGTTGTGATACTCATTAATATTTATTAGTACGGATGCCGACTTGTTAGAAAACAAACATTATTCTTCCTTATTAACTTACTGTACTTATACAGCTTGTTATCTGATATAAAAATAATTGTATATATTTAACAAACATTATAGCATAGGATATCAGTGTGACTATAGCACTATTAGTTTGCATTACAGGCACTATTTTTATGGAATTATTAACATCGGTCTAAATCTTGGTTAATGGGTTCATTTTACCGTAATCTACTTTTTTTTTCTTTCTTTTTTTTTTGGTTAATTTCTTTATTCACACCTGTCATAATGATAATGACAACCAGTGAATGTGAGATCCATTGCTAAATATAATGTCATGAAAGGCTTGAGGAGAATCAGTGCCCAGCGGCACCTCACTCGTCGTGATGTCTACATTAGGCGAGGAGGTCCCTCATCCAGCTCCTCTTCAGTCTTCTACAGACGTTATCTGGCATATCCGTAGTGGCCGTGTCATTTATAAGTGTATTAGTATGTCCTTGTAAGTTATCGTGCAATCATTTGTAATGAGTTCGTATGTGATCATTAACAGTCGGCATATGGAGGTCAGTATGTAAGGTTATGTTGCTAACGTACCAAGGTGCTTTTGTAATTGTTCTGAATGTTTTTGCTTGAAAGATTTGAAGTTTGTTTAAGTGAGTCTTTTTAGAAATTCCAAATATCTGTGATGCGTAAGTCCAAATAGGTTTTAGTAAGTAATTGTATGTGTTCAATTTCTAAGTTTTAGTTTTAAATTTTTCGAAAGAAATGAATTCATAATTCTTAACCTTTGATTTGATTATATGTGGGCTCCACGTCATTTTTCGGTCAAATGTTAGACCAAGGTAGTGAACGGTGTCTGTCTGTGGAATCTGTGTATTGTCAAGGAAAACTGGAGGGCATGTTTCATGTCGAAGCGCAAATGTGATGTGCTGTGATTTGTGTTGATTTACTCGGATTTCCCATATTTTGAACCAGTCATGTAATCTTGTTAAACACTGTTGTAGGGTCTGTGAGGCGTATGTTGGATTTCTGCGTCTTGCTAAAATTGCCGTGTCGTCTGCATATATCGCTGTTAAAATGTTGGGGCTGCAAGTTAAGTCATGGGTGTATGTGATATAGACTAGTGGAGCGAGTACTGAACCTTGAGGTACTCCTGCTGAGATAGACCAGATGGAAGATATTTGTAACTCGTGTCGGACCTAGAAAAATCTGTCGGAAAGGAAGGATTGTAGAATTAGATAATATTTAGGTGGGAGTATTGTCTTGAGTTTAAAGAGAAGGTCCTGGTGCCAAATTCTGTCAAACGGTTGAGCAACATCCAGAAATACGCCAGTTGCATATACTTTCTGCTCTAGTGCTGTAGATATGTAGTCCGTTACTCTATGCAGTTGGTGTACAGTTCAGTGATGTGCCCTAAATCCAAATTGTGGTTAGGTATTATTTGGGTGTTTGTTAGTATATCAATATGCAGTTTGGCCACTTAACCCTGAAACACCCGGTATATATACCACATAAAACTAAAGTGAGGAAGATTAGTAATTTCATACCATATTATAAACATTAAATAATTCTTAATTTTTAATATTTTATTAAAATAGTATTAATGATAATTTATTAATCATAAACTTTATCTAAGAGATTATATATATATATATATATATATATATATATATATATACATATATATATATATATATATATATATATATATATATATATATATATATATATATATATAACTTACGTCAGTTCGAACAAGAAATAATAAAAAAAAGGGAAAAAGGATCCGAAATGAAGCACGTGGTTACTCAAAGAATACTGACTTTATTGCCTTAGTAATGCCATATATATAGTATTACACTTTGTTTACGCTTCATAGATAGGATTAACTGTTATATTGTCTTACCTCTAACCATAACTTTATATATATATATATATATATATATATATATATATATATATATATATATATATATATAAATAAATGTTACTATTTTGTATTCAATATTCATACTTTTTCAAATATATGTATTTATTTTGAAAACATTTTATTTCCCGGTTATCATGAAAGTTATAATTAATTTAATAATAATTATCTTGGATTAACGATACTAAACTGTCTATGTACCCAAGCATTGGTATTTTATCAACCTGATTTAAGCCTTTCTTCATACGCACTGTCAACCTAATTTATTGACCGGAGATTTTTTTTGTTTCGATCGTCAAACAATCTAAAACTACTAGCAGACTAAGAAAACTATTCTAGTTCATTAGAATTCATTCAAAAATTAAAAATACTTATTAGATAACGTATCTCTTTACACTATCCATTCAAAAATACTTGATGTTGTCATAAGTCCTTCATTATCACATCATTGTTATAGTTTTATGACGATGTTGTGGCGTTGGTTACTTCCTCCTGTATTTTCCGGGGAGGTCTTTTCGGCTTTAATCTGAATCATTCGATGACAAAATTGTCTTTTTGATGAATTCAATAAATGTGAATCATGATTTTTTTCCCTCCAATTCTTATAAGAATTGATACTCAAAAAGAAACTCAATATGAAAAGTAACCTTATTGATTACAATATTTTAAATATAAATCGACTAAATATAGATATATCCATTATATTATTCATAGTTCGAAATCTGTTTTGTACCAAATATAAACTACGGCCACTGGCGGGTGGAGGAGGAAGTTTTCGGTCTGAAGCTCCTTTAAAAAAAATGTAACGAAACATGATTTATTTTTCTTACTGGTCCGTATTTCTTAGTATGAGTGATTAAAGTTAAATACTTAAACGCTCACAATATCTCCTCTATTTTAAATTAGAATGCACATACAGCTATTAAATATAATCATGCCTTATGCAAAAATCTCTAAAAGTATTACTATTCTTCTAATTAATTTTTTTCTAGGATCACTTAAACTGTGGATGAGCTTCTAGCTTAATCCTTCTTTCTAAGAAAGGGTCATGAAGAGGAGGAAGTTTTGGTTCGCTGCAGAGGAGAAACCTTGGAGACAGCGCAGGAGTACACTTATCTCGGAATAGTTCTCAGCAGAAACGGGAAAATGGACCAAGAGCTCTCAAACAGAATTAAGAAAGCTAACAGCATAGACTAACAGATATGCAGGACAGTGGTGGAGAAAAGGCAACAGAAAAAAATGTAAAATTACAATTTTGTAAGTCCATATACTTACCTACTCTTATTTATGAAACTGAGAGTTGAATCCTACTGGACAATCTCTGGAGTAGAGGTACTGCAACAGCAATGAATTTCATTGTTACTTTTAATTTTCCACTCACCATTAACAATTGTAGCACCATAAATCCTTCTTATAATTTTCCTTTCAAATACATTTAGTTTACGGCAATCCTCTTGCGATAAACACCAGGTTTCCGCTCCATTGGTGACTACTAGTCTAATTGATTATTTATATACAGCTTTATTTTTGTCGCTTTTGACAACAATGGAGACTTGAGAAGTTTTAAGTTTGCATAGTAAACCCTATTACCAACCATTATTCTGTTGTCTATTTCTCTGCTGATTACATTTTCGTTATTTAAGGCAGAACCGAGATACACGAATGTGGGTACATTTTCAAACTTAAAATTCTTTATTCTGATTTCACTGCAAATTTGTTATCAAGAAACTTTGAGATAAGTTTTGTTCCATTTTTTTCATAAGCCTTCTAATTAGCAGCTGAAACATTTCTGTAGATTTGTAGTACACCGATTATGTTAAACGGGTTTCTATAGGAATGAGAGGATTATAACAGAAACTATCTTGAAATATTGTTTTCAAAGTTATTTTTTTATTTTATTCACCGTAGTTCCTTTAATGATTCATCAAATAAAATGATTGATCTATCATTTTGAAGATTATTTGCTTCTCCATTGCCAAAAAATAACTCCCACAAAAAAATCAGAGAAAAAAATGATTAAGGAATGAAAATTTTATTTTCACATAACTGAGTATATAATTTACGGTTGATCAAACTCCTTTAAGTTGTTAAAATTGTTTCTAAATTATCTAAAGAAAATAAGAGAAAATAATTGCATTTAGACCATTAATAGCAAAGCTAAAGCCTATTAAAATTGGTTGGTATGATTTGGTTGATTGAGAAAAAAACAAATTAATTATTCCCCTCATAGTATTCAAAATACTTACCGATATACTGCGGGAATTAATCACACGGATCAAGAAGTTAAAAATAATTAATTTAAAGACATGAAGTAACTGTTTGCTTTATATATTAAATGCTATAAGTGGAAAGATTCTTGTCTTAATAGTATTCACAGCTTTATGATTTAAGTCTGAGATGGTACGTACATCACACAAGTGTCTCTTACTACTCTGCTTTGAGCAGAAATAGATATTTCTATAAATAGGTGAGGGTATTAAAACAATACTGTAGTAAAGACCTTGAAAGGTAAAATAAGTAAGCCTGTCAGAAATGTCAAAGACCGAAGCGGTAACATGATAACAGAAGTAAAGATTCTTGAGCGGTGGAGGAACTCCTATCAAGGACAATTCTCAGGAGGGTCTAATAACCAGTAAAACGAAGACTAGGGTCTAATAACTAAGAAAACGAAGACTAGGGCCTAATAAACTTTGCTCATTTTTAAAATCTATACGACTTATTTTAATTTGTTCATGAAATAAATTAATATCATAATAATAACAGGTCATCAGCGCACGATCAACTAAATAACAGTTTTTATACTGTTCAGGTGTTTAGTTAAAAAAAAAAAAAAAAATGATTTGAAATTAATAAATCAATGAACTTTTAAAATAAAAAATAAAAACAAGAAAATAATAAATAAATCTGCAAAGGATTATTACTTATTATAGGATTATAAACTTGTCATATCTGTTTTATAATTTTTTCATTGTCTAGGAACTTCAAAAGTTTGGTAAGGATTTCTTCTTGATTTCCCAGAGATGCTGATATATTCTGGGGTATTACGATATCTTTTAATCTTGCGGTGTAAAAAGGGGATTCTTCCAAAATATATTTTATAGTTAATGACTGGTCACACTTTTGACATCTGGGAATAAGATCTTTTGTTATGAGGTGGAGATGCGTCAGTCTAGTATGTCCGATACTCAGCCACGTTAGGACGACCTCTTCTCTACGACTGTTGCGTTTGGATTTGCTCCACGGTTGCACCTCTTTCTTTATTATCTTTAATTTGCTAGGTGCGCTGTTGTCCCTCTGTCTTTGCCATTCTCGGGACATGGTTTCTCTTAGAGGTCGTGCAAGTTCAGATGGTGCCAAAAAAGCTTATCGCGGCCTGGAAGGGTAAGATCTTCTTTTGCTGCTCTATCAGTCATTTCGTTTCCTTTAATGCCTATATGGCCAGGCGACCAGATAAAATGTGCCGTTGTTCCAACTCCATGAAGCATTTTTATAAGCTTTAAAATGCAGTGTATCCCTGGATGGTCTGGATACATGTTATTCTTGGCTTTCAGAATACTTAGGGAATCTAATCCATTTCCAGAGAATCCAAAAAACTTCTCTTCTCTTTCCCGTTTCATTTCTCTCTTGATCATCCTCATTTTATCTCCATTGTGCTGTAGTATAGATTTTTTTTTTTATAAAAAAGAATATTTGGAAATGGCTCTTGGAGCCGAAACGTTACAAAATAATAATTTTTAAATATTGCAAAAATGTTTTAAAATTGTAATAAAACAGTGTAAGAAAAAAAGGGTTTTATAAAAAAAAATAAGCATATATAGTTTTAATATAGTAATCAATAAAAAATCTCACAAAAATATGAATAACCTAAAGAAGGTAGTTTATCATAAGTAAAATATGATGTTGTATGAGACGTTTAATAAGTAAACAATCTTTTAGCATTGCTATTCTGTGAAGGAAATAAATAATAAATATTAATAATAAACTAAATATATGTCAATTTTAATGATAGAAACTATTATTTAAGTCTCCTGGTGGTAGCAGCATTAGTGTTCTATTCCTTATTATATGTTTTTATTAGGTAGTCGCTCCCTTACTAAGTATTTAACAAATTCTCCTCTTTACGATTGTGGTAATTCATGTGAATCACTTTGGTTGTAAAACGTAAACCACATCTTAAGTCATTCACTTTAATCGTTTCGTGATTCATCAAATATTTTCCATTCTTATTTCTACCTCAACTACCTCATGTAACCATGGTAATTTGCAGAAAAAAAAACTAAGGTGTGTACTTTAGACCACATAATAGAAGTTAAAACATCAACAAGGTGAGATTAACAATATGAAATATAAATTATAAATAATAGCTTTATATAGGGAATGAAATACTGAACATTTCCCTCTCTTCCTGTGTTTGAAATGTTCCGATTTTTTGTGCCTGAGATATTTTAATCAATATGTTCAATAAAAATTGTTATAATTTCGTTTTCGACACTATTTTTCTCCTTTTCACCTCCTAACACGGCTTCGAGTTTAAATACAATTTTGAATTATAGCCTATTACAGAGAGGATGAAATGCTGAACAATTCTCTCGCTTACAGTATGTAGGTCCGATTTTTAGCTTTTGGGATTTTTCAATCCATATGCAAAAACACTTAGTCAACTCCAGCCGACTTTACCCGAGCGTTACACATCGGAAATCTGACTTATCAATCAAATTCACTCTACAAAAAAAAGTGCCAAACGGGCCTAAAGAAGTTTTTACTTAAAAAAAAAAAAAATCTTTTGGGATTTTTTTCAATCAAGAGACCTTCATTCCTTCCCTCTCTCACACGAGGAAATAAAGATGGAATAATTTTTTTTATACGTGTCATAATTTATACTACGAACTTACATCTCCATCCATCCCTAATAAAATCATTTAGCTAGAAAACCGAATCTTTCATATCGTAGATTTATGCCTTTATTTTATTTAAAACATAATTTTCCTTACAATTTAGTTTTGTTGAATCACATGTTTTTTTTTTCTTGAAAAACTACTGAGTCAATACAACTGTTTGTTAATTATAATTTTCGATCTATAAATAAGCGTTACGATATCACATTCATTAGCGACATAATCGTAGTCCAAACAGATCCTTTTTTTAATCAAATTATTGATACCCATCAAAAACTTAGTGAATGGCTTCAAGTTATCGTAACCAACAATTTTTTTATCTACGGAAATTCTCAGAATGTGATATTTCCAATGTAGAATATCAGGAAACTTTGTCAATATAATTCGACAATGAAAACATATGAATACCCATTCTCTTTCTACTTGAATCGTAATATAATTTAATCACAAA
Source organism: Nezara viridula (assembly GCA_928085145.1). Lineage (NCBI taxonomy): Eukaryota > Metazoa > Arthropoda > Insecta > Hemiptera > Pentatomidae > Nezara > Nezara viridula. The sequence continues at coordinate 144,549,899 of OV725080.1, read as the reverse complement.
ATCGAGAAAAAAGGGTGGCCTACAAAAATATACTGTGACCTCTACTCCCAACGACAACGAGGTTATATAGGCCAAAACGTCCAATATTATTGTAGGCCATCTTTTTTTTTCGATCTTGTAATAAAATTATTTTACGATTCAAGTGGAGAGCAAATGGGTATTTATGAGTATTTAGTATTTCATTAATTTCATTATAAAATTCCCCATTTTTGAGAATTTTCGTAGATAATAATTTTCTAGTTTACGATAAGCAGAAGCTACTCATGAAGTTTTCGGTGGATGTTAATAATTTGATAAAATGGGGTCTGTACTGCCGACTATAGCAACTAATTTGAACAGTAAAAGATGGATCAATATGAGAAATATTTTTGACTCACCCATTGACCGCTCTGGTGACAACTGCTCCACCTCGCGCCATGGCCGAGCTCGACTGAACGCCACTGGACGCAGCATCTCGATAGTTGTTAGTGTCGATTAGTCAAACTCGATGTGGTGCCATACCACATTTTTTCCTTTTGATTTCTGAACGTCCTTGGCTAATAGACAACCGTGTATTGTTTTGTGGTGGTCAGTACTAGCGGATCCATGGGTGGGGAGGAAGGGAGACTTTCGGATTGAAGCCCCCTCAAAATGGAAATATATATATACATATATACTTTTTTTATTGCCCCTTATTGCTTGTCAAGAAAAAAATATCCCTAAACTCATTTTTGTTCTTGTTACAGTTTTTTTTTTTTTATTAAATCTTCAAAGACCACTTAAACATTATTTTATAAATTGTCTTTCGTTTTGTTCCAAAATAATTAACGTTATTAAAACATAACATAGAAATAGAAATAGAAATAGAAAAATAATTTTATTCTGGGACGAAGTCCCTTCAGAATAACAAAAAAGCACAGAAATTAAAATTTTACATCAGGCCAGATAAAAACAAACATAACAAATTAAGATTAAGATAGGTCATTAAAAAAAAGAAAAGAAAAAAATATTGGTTATACATACTATATACAAAATAAAATAAAAAAATCTATATAAAAAACTCTTGAAACCATACTAAGATACTTAAAACTATGTACAATGTCAAAATATAAATAAACCCTTTTATAAAAAATAAAAAATACAGAAAAAATAAATGTATATTCTTCTTAACAGTAAAATCTGTTTCTGTTTAAAAAAAAAAGAAAGTCGAATCTATAATAAGTATTTAGGTATGAGCTGTATGTGAATATGGTCTTATAGATAATATGTAATTTTACATAAAAGGTTAGCTGGTGCCTGACTGTTTTTGGGACAGGAGTTGGAATAGGAGGGTTTTGAATGCATATAAGGATGAAGAATGTCGAATTTTGATAGGAAGGGAATTCCAGAAACTAACAGAACGTGCAATAAAGGAGTTTTGGAACGAGGCAGATCTTTGAGAAGGAATGTAAAGATCGGAAGGTCGAGATCTTGTGGAGAGGGAGTGAACTGAGGACTTGAATTGGAGAAGGTTGTAGGCGTAGGAAGGACGATGATTGTTGATGATATGATACAGGAATGTACCTAGGAAATATTGTCTTCGAATGGAGGGGAAGAGCCACTCTAACTCAGTGTAGTGGTGAGAGATATGGTAGTATCTCGGGGCACCAATTACAAATCTCACGCAACTGTTCATTATTCTTTTCAGTCTGTCGCGGAGCTCCACCGAGAGTCCATCATACACCACACAGCAGTAGTCAAAGTGGGGGAAGATGAGAGAGGAAACGAGGAGTCTACGCGTATGTTGAGGTAGGAGATGGCGGAAGCAATGGAATAGTTTGAGGGTAGAAACTGTCCGTTGGGAGATGTGAGAAATATGGTGACTCCAGGAGAGGGTTTGATCAATAAATAGTCCTAAATTTTTTACAGAGGAGTAGAAGGAGATTGGCTGGTCACCAAGGTTTAGTATGGGAAAGTCGGTATAGGATCTAAGGAGGGGCTTGGAACCAATGACAATGGCCTGAGTTTTTGAAGCATTTAACCTTAATCCGTTTAAGTTTGCCCAGGCACAGATTCGATCTAGGTCTGCTTGAATCTTAGTAAATGCTACCAATAGCTCAGGGGAAGAAAAGGATAGGTATATTTGAGAATCGTCTGCATAAAGGTGGTGGGAACAATGGAGAATTGAGTCATGGAGGTCATTGATATAGGAACTAAAAAGGAGAGGAGATGTGCTAGATCCTTGGACAACTCCAGAGGATAAAGGCAGGTAGGCAGATAGTGGTTGATTAGGAATGGAGACTGCTTGGATGCGTTGTGATAGAAAAGATTGGAACCAAGAGATGGAGCTATTGGAGAAGGAGAGTGATTTTAGTTTGTTGAAAAGGATGGGATGGTTAATGGAATCGAAGGCTTTAGAGAAGTCAAGAAGTATAAGGACAGTTAGTTGTCTATTATCTATTGCAGTCTGAACATCATTGGTAATTTTGATTAAGGCGGATTGTGTGGAGTAGTCGGGACGGAAACCAGATTGGAGAGGATCAAGTTGGTTAGACTTTTCGAGAAAACATCTAAACAAATAAAACAAACCCCTCCACTTAAGAGGATATTTACTGGTGGTCAGTTTCACGTATGATGTGACAGGTTTTACCTCCAATCTATCGAAGGGTCAGGTGCCCACTTTATAGAATACCTTTGTAATATCTTTTTTTTTTTTCCTACGCCCCAGGAATTTCTTTATTACAAAATACAATATATATAAATGTTATATATACATATTTTTTTTAATTTCCTTTTAAGGTAAAAGGGCTATGCACGCTGTATGCGTACTTTGCATCTGTGGCCAGAGGCCTTTTATTATACCACTGGGCGTGGAGGGACCGCCCTCTTTGTATATATATTTTTTTATCAAATTAAATACTTTGTAACACCGCGTTTCAATTCACAACTCATAGTACAGAAACCATATTAATGGGAATTCATAGTTCATTTTATTTTAAATATCAAAAAAATATTTTTAAAAATACTGTAATTGGGTTTTGAATTATATTTTTTATATGACAATTCTTTGATCCAACTCTGATGCCAAAACATTATCCTGACGACAAGAGCACTTTTTCCTTATTGAACACTGATGTAATAATTCACGCCTCAAAGTAAATGAGTCTAAATGCAAATACACCACCTTCACCCTTCAAATACACAGTCGGATATCTTGCCTTCCTCTTCGACAGAACAGTGGCGTGGAACCCACAGACCTAAACCGACGATATTGCTAACTACATAAAATCCCAACTTTCATTTGACAACAAACTACTAATGTGCAAGACAATCCTAAAACCTATCTGTCTATAAGTATACACAGCCCAACCTACAATCCTTTGAACAATAGTCGATGCTCCGTTTTATATAATCAACAAAACCAACATTATTGGCTCAATATCCCAATGGTTAAATCACCAAATTTAATTATAAGCTTCCTCATCACTCAATTCTTGTTACACAACCAGTATCTAACTCCATCCTTCCATAAGTCCATCTCCTCGAAGGTAAAATAGCGAAGGCCCAACGACCTTTTGTAAATATTTAAATATTGGAGTTTAGAAATGGATTCAAATTCACCAACCACTTAAGCCATGTGCGTCAGTAAAGTGCTTTTGTTCAATATTTAAGATGTTTATTCGCTTTATTTGGGAGAGATTTAGCTTAGTGCACAAGACAATGGGCTCATTGCACCAGGTTGGATTTCGGCTATGGTAGATAATTTTTAATTCTATTGCATCAGTCGTGGATAGATATAGTGATCGGGAGACCCAGAGATAAGGTGGCCGAGCGGGCTAACACTTGTGCACAGCACCAACCCGGTACCAAAATAATATCGAGTTCGTATTCAGGTGCCATGTAGAGCTATTAACTCTGGCATTAATCCCTAGCCCTCAACCTCTTCCCCGAAAAATTCCCGTATAGCCTAAAAAGAGAGAAATTGAAGAGCAAAAAACAAAAAAGAAGTATCGCAAGACGTTCTTGGGGAACACACAGCCTCTATAAAGTGGGTACTCTTGATCAAATTATTAACCAAGGGCGAAAATCTGTTTGTTAAACGTGATCTCGGCCCGGTCAACTCCTTACCACCGTTGGCCTTGAAGCAGTACTTCCTCAAAGTATTGAGCCCAACACCCTCTGTCGGTTGCAGTGGTACAATTTTTTTTTACCTTAATTAACCTTTTATTCTATTATTACATCCACATTGCAGAAGGGAAGCTTCTTATTTGTGCCAGATTAAACAATTTTTTGTGCTCAAAATCGAAAATTTTCACTCACTTTTTACGTTCTAAGCATTAAGGATCTCAATTGGTTCAAGTTAGTTTGCCTGTCCGAAGTCAAATCGAAAATTACATAAAATTACATCCAGTACTTTCGCTTAGGCACGCGCAAATGTATTTTCTTAGATTTTTTTTTTTTTATAAGCTTATTTATTGAAATATATTACAATCTGTCTCAGGGACATTAATAATAGTGTTCATAGATCACATTCACACTCTATGTACAGTAAATAAAATAAATTATACAGAAAAATAATATATATATATATATATATACAATAAACAAGAATAAAATAACCTAAAAATAAATAAATAAAAAGAACACATGCACACCTATATACAATATTTACAACTTGGCTAGAGAAATCCAAACCAGACTTATCCCTCCAACTGTGGAGGAAAAAGTACGACTCCAGGAGTTCCCTGCACCCCTCTCTCAACCGCTTCACTAGGGCTAAACCCAGTGGAGATTGAGCAAGAGTGATTTAGCCACATACACTCATGTCGTGAGTGGAGAATCTGGCCATTGCCAGAACTCCAATATTTACAAACTATAAAAGATCGCGGAGCCACAGCCGTTTTAACCTCCTTGAAGGATTATATGGATGGGTGGTGCTGGATAGAGATTTTGCAAAGGAATTTGGATGATGGGTAAGGTTCTGGTGGAATTTGGAGAATTTTTCTGGGATAAGGTCTAGGACAAATGGGATATTATGGTCATGGTGTAGGGTTTTGTTGGTTACATAGAAAGAAGCATTGACTATTGTTCGAAGGACTTTTGATTGGAAGGATTGGATGCGTTTGATGTTAGTAAATTTTGCTGTTCCCCAATCAGCAAAAGTTGCCAGGAAGAGATCGGGATGGACAGGGATATCGGCGGTAAAGAGGATGTAAAGGACGGGACCCAATACGCTACCTTGAGGAACACCTGCATCAATTGGATAGCAATTCGATAATTCACTACCGCAGCGAACTCGGAAGGTACGATCTGAGAGGTAGGAACGGAGGACAAGGTACAAGGACTGAGGAAGATAGGTTTTCAGTTTGGAAAGAAGCCGTGCCATACCCGTTCGAAAGCTTGAGCTATGTTCAGAAATGCACCCGAGCAATATTGCTTGCTTTCCAATGCGGAAATATGATCGACCACTCGGAGTCCTTGTTGGACTGTGGAGTGTTGTGAACGGAATCCGAACTGATGTGAAGGAAAATTTTGGGATTCTATAAGGGGTAGGATTCGTTTCAGGAGGATCTTTTCAAAGATTTTTGAGAGAATCGGAAGTAGGCTAATTGGTCTGTAGGACGTTGAGGTGTTGGGAGGTTTGCCTGGTTTCGGAAACAGGATAATAGTGGAATGTTTCTACAAGAGAGGAAATTGGGTGGTTCTTAGGATGGCATTATATAAGTAGGTGAGAAATATAACAGCTTTAGGAGAAAGTTGTCGAAGGATTTGAGAGGTAAGGAGGTCGTATCCAGGAGATTTACGGAGAGGAAGTTTTTGTAAGTGATGTTTGACCTCAGAAGGTCTTAGATTTTAATTTATATGTATTACATAGCTATTATTTTATTACATTACTATTACTATTGTCCGTAATTGAGACAGACTGTAATATTATTCGATAAACATTTTTTTTTTTTAATATGCTGTACTAAAACTTTTCCGATATCATTTAAGGGGACTTTATATATAAGTCACTCATATATCCTCTTTTTATAAATGTACATTATACATGTAATTTGCACATACCGTACCCACTCATTATGGGAACTAATATTTTTTTTAATCAAAAAGATTACAGTCTTTCCGAATTTTCAGCTCCTTTTCAATATACTAAATACCTATAATTCGTTATCAATTAAATAATAATTATCTTCCTTTCTTCAATTTCTTTTTTAAGTGTTTCTCGGTAAAAGAATTGTGTTTATTTCTGTATAACTCTTGTATTTTAATATTTATTTTGACAAGAAAGCCATTGCGGAGATTATTTCGAAATAATTTTATTTTAAAATTGTAAGGAGCTCTGTTTAATAAATTCATCAATTAGTTTATTGGGCTCAAGAGTGCTTTATGAAAAGATGAAAATAAAAAAAATAATAAGAAGAAAGGAAGATTTGAGTAAAGTCCCTCCTCCCCTGTATCAAATCTCCAGTGCGATATTAAACCATTAATTTTTAATTTTTCCCTTTGGCGATATCCGAAGCCCTTCGCTGAAAGGAACGTCTTATGAAATATATAAGCTTCTCTCGTACTTTTTTTTCTCTTCGTCATTTCCTTTCGAATTTTTAATTGGGGTGGTATCCACTCTTTTTTTTTTTTACTTTTTCTTTTACATCCTAATGCCCCTTTTGAGTAGCCGGCTAATTACAACGATATCCCCTATCTCAGGGCAATCGGGAGTATCAACCCTCCCCGAAAGAATACATTTTAAAGAAGGCTAGTAATTCTTCAATTCTCTTCCAGTAATCCCCAATTATTTTGAGACTCCTCCCTCGCATAATTCCCGGGGATTAATTCTCAAATGAAGACGCGAGGAGGAGAAAAGAAAAAAAAAATGTAGAACGGCTCTCTACAAACAGAAGACGCGTTCATTTTTAAAAAAGGCCGGAGGGTTAAGGCTTCTCCGAGGAGCGGAAATTAAGACCGGGATTAACTGAGAAAATTTAAAAATTGCTTCGTTAAGGGTCCAAGGTACACAGGGAGTCGGAAAAGTTGATCCGAGCACGTAAATGAAAAATTACATTTTCTTCGTTAATACTTTGAGTAGGGGGATCTGAGGGGTGGGACCCACACAATCGCAGACCCCTTCTCCCTCCCCCCCACTATCCCAAACCTAAACCAATCTTCGGCTTACTGGTTGCCTAAATGCACCGCCAGGAGACAATTATAACATGTCAATATAACACTTGTGAGTATATCAATATAACAGCATATTATATAATCATTATTATTTAATATTGTCAATATAACAGCATCCGCCTTCAGCACACCTGATGCTATAAATGTAAATTACATCCATTTTGTTGCTCATACACCGATGAGATTAATGCTATCGCGATGGTCCTACGACATAAATATAAATTCGACAGCTGTAAATGTGGTTGTGGTATCAGATTCCTTGAGCGCCCTTAAAGCCATGAACAACATATATCCAAACCACCTATTAATATATAGTATTTCGGGGCTCATAAAACAGTTAAATGACATTGGAACATTAGTATGTTTTTATGGTCTCCCGGTCATTGGTGGGAATGGCTTTGTAACACACACAAATATTTTTTGAAGTGAATACTTCTTTAGACGCGTTGTGCACTTTTTTAGTTGAGAGTGAATTAATTGGATTGAACCGTCAGATCTCCGATGTGTAACGCTCGAATAAAGTCGGCTGGAAGTGTGTTTTTCATATGGCTTAAAATTTCTCAAAAACTAAAAATCGGACCTGTATATTTTTAGCAAGAAAATGTTCATCATTCCATCATCATAGCCTATTATTCAAAATATTATTTTAAACCGATGCCTTGTAAGAGAGGCGAACAAGGAAAAATTAGTGTCGAAAACCAAATGATAACGAGTTTATTTGAACAAATGGATTAAAACAATTAAGAAACTAAAAATCGATGTTTTATTTTTTAAAATATTTTATTATTCATCTTCTTCCATGTTTCCCTCTTACACCTTTGTCCGAAAATTCAAAAACCCGTCAAGATATGCCTCCCTCAACTTGCGCCACGAAATCCCCTTCTGGACACCTATGGTCAAACTTCCATACTGTAAGCGAGGGAATTGTTCAGCATTTCATCTCCTCTGTAATGGACTATTATTTATAATTTATATTTTATACTATTGATCTCGCCATGTTGGTGTTTTCATTTCTACCGTGTGGCCTTAAGCACACACCTTAGTTTTATTTACGTTAGTCCTAAGATTAAGATGAAATAGCTCAGGTAATCTATTATAAGCCATCAGAAATAAAAATTAAATACCTTTACGGCTAGTAATCGATATTATTTCTAAATCATTGGATTATTACACTCTGAAGTTGGCTACTTATCAATATAAATTAATAGCGATGATAGAAGTAGCGATTAGATCTTGCTAGCCTACAGGACCAATTAAGACGGCGCGCTAATATGTTGCGATAGGATCACCTCGGGCTATAAACAAAGATGACTTTACTTTGCTTTAGAGTGCTCTCATATATTACAGCTCTAAGCTGGCTAAGCTCGGATACACAATATATCTCCACCGTTGCTCTGTAATAAACTTAACTCCATTCAACTTATAGCAAGTACCGATTTTGTCTAAACTGATGATAATCGGTCGTGGATATTCGCGGTTTGGATCTAAGGCATGAGGCTGATATGAAAAATAATTTATTCTTGGACTAAAATCCAATAAGAATCATGACATATTCTAATTTTTTAAAAATAATGCGCAATAGTGTAACAACTATAAAATTGTACTTGTTAATTCACTGCCAGTAACAATTTGATTACAGAAACAAAATGGGTCTTATGCAGAATCTGGGCACAAGTGATTTAAGTCGTAATTGAATGTTATAATAATAAGAAATTTGAGGGCACAATTCAAAGCATTATACACTGACAGGCTAAAAATTCCACCCACTTGATTTTTCCATTTTCTCATCTAAAAATATTTCTGTAAAGTTTTATTTGTATATAATACATGGTATTTGTAGATAATACTTAGTATTTATGGAATTTTATAATCTTTTTTACCTTTTATAATCAAAATGTAATTGGGTAAGAAAGATTAGAGAAAAAAAATTGAAAAACGAACCATTATTATTCTAAAAGAAATTAATTACATCATCGTTTAGTAGCGCGTTTCCTCCTCTTACCTTAACTACTTCTTGGAGACGCATCGCCGTACTTTCCACCAGTCGGGAAATGTCCCTTTGCTGGAGGATAGCCCATTCATCTCGGAGAGCCCTTTCAAGGTCCTGCAGTGTATCAGGAAGTGTTGCACGCGCTCTTATTCCTCTTCCGAGGTGATCCCATAAATGCTCAATGGGATTCAAATCTGGAGAACGTGTTGGCCAGGGTAAAACCTCAATATTGTTCTGTTGAAAGAACGTCTGCACTATGGGGACGACATATGGGCGTGCATTCTCGTGCATTAGAATAGAACGATCGCCGATTTCGTTGACGATAGGCAACACATGAGGTTCCAAAATATCATCTACATAGCGAATGGTCGTCAAAGACCCTCCACGAACAACAACCAATTCTGTGCGGCGCCCCATTGAAATCCCAGTCCACACCATTAAGGAACCACGTTGGAAAGGTTGGGTCTGGGAAAAACTACAGGCTGCATATCTTTCGTTTCTTCTGCTCCACACCGTTTCACGCCCGTCTGGAGATCGAAGAGCGAATCTTGAATCATCTGTAAAAAGTACAGCAATCCATTCGTCCATAGTCCAATGGCTGTGTTCTCGAGCAAAAGCCAGCCGTGTTACTCTGTGAGTTCTGGTCAACTCTGGTCCTCTTACTGGAGGAAAAGCCATTAATCCATACTCATTTAATCTTCTATGAGCGGTACGTTCAGAAATTTGCACACCTCGAACTTCTTCGAGCTGATGAATCGCTTGAACAACGGTAAGGTAATTCTGGAAGTCAAAAACCGGTCATCCCGTGGTTCTGTTACTCTAGGCCGTCCACAACCACAACCACAACCTGGGCCTTCTGTTGTAAGAACCTGTGGAACTCCGACAGCATTACCTGCATATCTAATGGAACGTCCATCATCAATAAGTGCCACACTACGCGCAACATCCTCAGCACTAAGAGGCATTTTTAAATTTAATATTGAAAAAATTAAAAGCCGGAGGCTAAGAAATGTGCTGTAAGAAACAGCACTGAACTAATGATACTGAATAAACATTTTGATTCCGTAAAAAGTAAACATTGGAATCTAGAATCATTTCATTGAATTAAGGATTGAGGGTTATAGTCCTCTATATTAACATTCCTAATTAAAAACAAACAAAAAGATTATCTATTTATTCATTAAAAACAATAGACCAATCCAAAGCAGAAATATTTTTAGATGAAAACATGAAAAAATCAAGTGGGTGGATTTTTTTGCCTGTCAGTGTATAATTCATTCATAGTCCATGGTACAGACACCTATAATCAAATTATTGACATCCGTCTGAAACTTTTAACTAGCTTCATCTCATTGCAACGTACAACTAATAATAATGATAATATTTTAGTATACCTTTAGAACAACAAACAAAGACAGAAATGTGAGCTTTTGAGCCTCAGAAATATATAAATATATTTGCAAAGTCAATAAATAGATATAATAAAACAAAAGATTAGGGTTTGAAAATACACACTTCTTTTAAAAGACTACGAGGGTGCTGCTGTCCGTGGAGTGGAAGTAGAACCTCTTGCAACCTTTATCAGATAAGTCTTGAACAAGTTTTCTTTTATAGTAAAGTGTCTTGAGGAAAAGGGGCAAATATAAATGTATCATATTCCAAATTAAACTAACCAACTAATGGTATTGTACCCCAAATTTTAGGTTATTCTTTCCAATCTAATATCATCTATGCCATTATACAATACAGAGTTTTACAAACTTGTAGTCCATTCATTTGTTTATATACACAGCCTTGGAGACAGGGACTTAATATGGTACACATCGTAGAGGGTTTGAATATAAATTAATATTCATTGATTTATTCATTCATAAATTGATATTCTGTAAAATAAAATTTTTTTTGAAAAATTTGATAAAAATCAGCTTTTTCGATTTTCGACCAAAATACAAGTTTTTTTGGCTGTCAAAACTTTTTCCTAGGTGGCCGTGTTAGTAATTTCGCTTTTATGTGTTTATATACGTACTTACAAGTTATAGCAATTAAAACTTGTCCCGAATTTTTCTTGCTCGATTCTCAAGTTATTGGCCTAATGACCTTTGAACTAATCGCTATTTTTTAAAGTAGCGGCTCTGGAATGACAGACGAGGTTCATTTTACATAGATAGATAGAAAATAACTTTATTGTGGGATAAAGTCTCTTGAGAATAAAAAAATAGAATAAAATGGAAAGATTAAATCTGGCCTAAATATAAACAATAGAAAAAGGAAAAGAAAAAAAAGTAAAGAAAATACTAGCTAAACATGACAAGACACTTAAAACTATTTACAGTGATAAAACAATATAAATATACATTTTTAGGAGAAAAAAATAAAAATACATTAAATTCTTCTGTAAAATAAGCTCTGTGTGTTGTGCAAAGAAAATAATAATCTGAATCTAACAATATAAAGTGCCTGAGTACTTAAGTCCTCAATAATACATAAATAATAATAATACTTTATTTATTCTGGGACGGGTCCCTTTAGAATAATACAGGAAGATAGAAATGTGGGCTAAGGAGCCTCAGAGATACATAAATAAAAATACAGAGTAATTGAACAGTCTTGGTGAAAAAAAAATATATGTATACACATATATAAATATATATATACACATACGTATACATATAAGTTGCTTTCCAATTTTGATCAGTTGATAATAAAAAAATAGATAAGAACAACTGGAATACAAATAATGAAGAACGAACTAATATTTTATGTACATATTTACAGTAGTATCTATATACGATTTTATACATCATCATTATTTCTTAACGTGACGGTAGGTAAGAATTTAATTCTATTTAAAAAATAGTAGTTCTGAATAAACAATAGCTGCATTCAGTGGCATCAAAAGTTTATAGAAACTCTATTCTAAAATCTATATCTTAGATAGATTAACATACACTTTCGTAATATACATTGAAGCCTTCTGCTGCAAAGAGTATCCATTTTAGGCCCTGTTCCAGGGATAATAGTCCACCAAAAAAAAGCACAATTTAATATCCCTTCCTTATTCATTTGATAGTTTGAAAAAAAGAAGAAGAAATATTTTACTTAATAAGAGGACTAGAAGTACAATAGGACTAAGGAAGATAAATTCAAAAATAAGCCGCGGTTATAAAAGCAAAAGAGTGCGACGGATAATGAATGGTATCAGAGAAAGAGGTCCTGAATTAAAACCTCGCGAATTAAGGTTTAATGCATCGAGATTTTTCATGAAACCATCCATCATTCGATATGATAATGGGCAGGTCAGAGAGGAGGGGGAGGAATTATCATAAGCCGCCAATAAGGAGCCAGTTATCGGTTGATGATGATGAAGGCTCGTTAGCAGGGAGCTCCTCTAATCCTATCATTTCTTTCACTCATATTTTTCCGCTTGCTCGCTCAGCTGGCGCCCTAACCCTTCCCATCAACTCGCCACGTCCCCAGTTCTTCATAATTAGACCGCTCCTTCCATTTTTCATCGGGGGCTCTCATATTTTTTCCTCAGCTTCGGTTTTAAGGAAGAGCTTTTCCTCGGCCGGAGTAAGCCCGGGAAATTTTTTCCCTTCATCCCCTGAGACTTTGGGGGCCGCCTATTAACAGCCGTCTTTTGAGGATCTAGTTATTTTTCTCTTAAATCGGATTCTCCCCTTCCCCCCTCTACAACTCCTCCTCCCCTCCACCGGAAATGCGATGCTACTTTGATGAGTTCTTCCTGAGGTAAGTATTATATGCCCGGCCCATTTGCAAGCTCTAACTCTCTCAGTCCCTTGATTTTTGTCAGATTAACCTGAAAAGGAAGTACTTACATCGCTTGATATTATGTTTTACGTTATATTTATATACCTAGTTCTGCCATAAATACTTTTACAAAAATTGAACTTTTTTTATATCTTTGGGTATTATTTAGATAATCCTTACCTTTATCAGGTTATTTTCTTTATATATCAGGATAATAAGCCCAATTAGTTTGTATTTTTCTTTCGCTCAGTTAACATTGAGTGGGGTGTTAACCGAACAAAAAAAACCGAATAGCTACGATCGCCAACTTACACAAAGTTGGAAAATGTATGTTAGAGATTTTCAACACTTAGAAACCTTTGGGTATAAGCCGTATGTTCGTGTACCGCACTATAAATAGATATAATGAGACCCTATCAGTATTTTACAGACCTCGAACGGGCACGGACGCAGTAAGAGCAGCGGCTGCTCGAATCAGAAGAAATTCCATTTGAAAACAACAAATCATGTATCGGGAAATGGAAATCTCTTTCAGATCAATGTGTCGCATAATATAAAGTGACCTTAGGATGGATCCATTTCGAAGAATGACAGGACAAAGGCTGACCCGTTTCCTAAAAAACGTTAGAGTGGATTGATGCAAAGTGCTCCATGGCCGTTACACCAATGGTCTTCATCAACCGATTTTGTTTAGCGATGAGAAAATGTTTACAATTGAAGAAAAACATTTTCTGTTATCAAAATGATCGTGTGTACGTACACAGCTCTAAAGAAGTCCATGAAGTCATTGGAAGAGGTCATTACCCTTTCTCAGTGATGGTTTGGTGAGGAGTTTGCTTTTATGGGTCCACAAAGCTCCATTTTTGTGAAAAATGAGTTAAAAACTATCAGGACGATATTTTGGAACCTGTTATCAATCCTCTAAATAATACTCTGTTTGCTGGAAGTCATTGGGTTTTCCGGTCAATGATATTAATTCCTTACGAAGAAGAGCAATTGAACCTTGAAGAAAGATGTCGAGCCTATCTTAATGATCTAGGAAATCACTTTAAACAACATTTAATATGAGCCCTAATGTTTACATTTAATTAATAAAGTAGTTGGAACAAAAAAAAAGGTTTGATTTATTTCATATAACAAAAGTAGACACTTTTTCACAATACCTTCATAAGTTTTCACTAAACGTCTTAAGGAACATATATAAATCATTTATATACTCTAGTTATTTTATGTTAATCTTATTTTTATTTTTTTTTTTTTTTTTTTATTTTGTAGCACTAAAATTGGTTACCTATAAAACTTATTTAGCATTTCTTTCCAATTTTATTTAGTTATAAGTATGTTGTTGTTTTTTGTACCAATATTATAATATTGTAACCGTTGAACCCATCCGCTTTCCTTAATATACCCTCCAAAACCATTTTTGTACACATTTTATTACTTAGATTGTAGTTACTCTTTATGATAATTGGTCATCTGGCCAGATTTATTGTCAATTGGTTTAAACAATATTTTATTTTCAAGGGATCTAGCCCCAGAATAAAGATGATTTTTCTATTTTCTATTTCTAAATAATTCATAACAACGATCGTTATGTCTTTAGGTATGAATATCTCCTATACAAAGCGTTTACTGGCATACCTTCAGAGGAAATTATTTTCTTGTTTTGAGGTCCTTAGTTCGTGTTTGCAGTTTGGCCACTTAACCCTGAAATACTCTGTTTATAGGATATTGAGATCACATAATGTAGGGCAATGTAAGAAACAAAACAAGTCGCATTGTTCGACGGACTTCAAACTAAATTGAATGGGCAATTTTCTGCATTCAGGAGATATTTTCTCATCTTATTTATACACTAAAGATATTACTTACGGTCATCTTAGAAGCCAAAAGACTTTCATAAATGACCCATTGGAAGAACGATCCCCTTTGATGAAGAGAGACCAATATCAAACAGACAGACGGACAGACATCACTAATTACGTATATGAACTGTTTGGACTAACCTAGAGGGGAAGGACTAATCACTTTATCACTGGAATAAACCAGTAATTAAATTGGTGGGGCTTTGAGGACCCGCCGCTCTGGCCGCACTCCATAAACTAAATTAATTTACCGAGGAGGGGGGGCGCCTACTTCAACGGATATCTCTAACATGTCCAAATATCCACTGGCAATTGCGATCTATATGGGAATTTGTGAGCGAATCTATTCCTAACTTATATCTTGCTCTATAAAAAATTAATATAAATGGCCTCAATTCCCAAATGTTTCTATAATGACAATGCATATTACTTAGCAATTTACTAATCCCTCAGACAAGATTAGACTTATTCTTGAATCTTCGTCCTTAGGTCTAGGTACGAAAAGAAAGGAGGAAACATTAACTACTAATTTAAACTAAAAAAAAAGTCCCACTTAACGGCCTAATTGAGAGTAAGTTGGTGCGCTTTATAAGGCGCCGGTACTAGTACTGGTACAGGAGGGAGGACTCAATCGACAAGTGGGACAATTGGTCCTTTTTGCCACACCCAAAAATAATATCATCAGTCTCTATCATCTTTATCTCTACCTCCTTTTCGTTCTTCTAATAAAGTTCTAAAGGGATGACCATTGGAGGAAGCTTTCGCCTGTTTAAGATAATACAGCTTTGAGTTTGAAGCCAAGTTTTAAGTATCCAGATTTTTAAAAGAAGCTATGTCAATTAAATTTTAGAACCGAATAGATATTTGTTTATTGCGGATGTATATATATATATATATATATATATATATATATAATATATATATATATATATATATATATATATATATATATATATATATATATATATTAGCTTGAAACGTTCACCTGCACCTGTCGACAAACAGTTGACAATGAGCAGCTGGTCTGATGAAAATAAGAGAAATGACTTATAAGCCATGGGGAAAGATCGCACCCAACACCACGTCCTTGTATTTAATTTAATTATCATGGTTTGTCAAAAAAGTCTCTGTCTCTGTTATGGAAGGAGATCTCTCATCATAATAATAATGCATTTCTTCGTGACAATACTATGTAAAGAATTAAAAAAACTAAGATTTGTCACATTAAACCACACGATAGATATGAAAACATCTATTGATAATATGAAATATAAATTATAAATAAGAACTCATTATAAACAAGATGAAATGATAAACATTTCCCTCGCTTAAAGTATGGAGATTTAGTTTCTGATTTTTAGTTTCTGAAATATTTTAATCCTTATCTTCAATAAAACTCGTTATCATTTGGTTTTCGACACTATTTTTCCTTTTCACCTCTGTAACACAGCGTCGCATTAAGATACAATTTTGAATAATATCTTAAAAATTTCTCATTACAAATAGGATGAAATGATGAACATTTCCCTCGTTAACAATACGCAGGTTTGACTTTCAATACTTTTTTTGATATATTTTAATCCTTAAGCAAAATCTCTTCAATTAGTCGACCCCCAACGACTTTACCCGAGTGTTACAATTCGGAAATCTGACGGCTCAATCTAATTCATTCTCCGCAAAAAAGAGCAAAATGTGCCTAAAGAAGTGTTCACTTCAAAAACTCAAAAAAAGAAGAAATCAAGAGGTTTATAAATATTGGCGTAAAAATTATGAATTTTAATCTTTTTTTATGAATTTTAAGATATTGTTAATAGGTTCAACATTACTGAAAAAGAATAAAAATCTCAAATCGAGAGTGATTTTAGGTTAGAATCAGAACTTGTATTTTTTATTTGAATTGTGTAAATTTATTTAGAGACTTCTTAACCGAAAGAGATTACTTAAATATATATATAAATTATAATCAAAATTTTAAATAAAATATCACTAGATGGGTGAGAAATATCTTAAAATACTCCTTACAGTGTACGCTCTACAATTTGCACGACAGCAGTGCTGTGCTGGTCAATATACCCAATCTCCGTAGGCGTCATATATTTCTCCTTGGTAGCTTTCAAGGGGCTTTTAGACACTTCATAAACTATGGAAAAAACAATTATCTTACCTAAGTTACAGCAACATTAGCGCTAAGCCTAAATATTTATTTTATTTCTCTTGGTATCGATAGCAGATATAAAATTTGTTATTCCCATGGATAGTGAAACGTCTAAAAAACTCACCTGCACACGCATTGAATTACCTACATGTTTTTCAATAGTCACAAAAATTTTGTTAACGAGGGATTTTGACGAATGAGGAATCAAATTAAAGGGAATTTCATGGAGACGTGATGATCCATAGTCACATCCTCCCAATATTCCAGCGGAAAAAGTTATGATGCTAAAGAAAATTTATTTTCAAATAACTAAAAAGTTTTTAAAATTTTTTTATGTGCACAAATGTTTATATCAAAAATTACCAAATTCTCATCAATACAAAAAAAAAAATCATCGATTTTAATTTGTAATTTGTATATTTATTACAATTTATACATACTATTGAAAGATCTGTATTTAGCACCTCAGAAAAACCTCAAATACGAATTATAGCAATCGAAAAATAAAACTTTTTTGCTTAAAACTGTCACAGCTTTCTTCGGAAGGTGTTTTTGCAAAAAATTAATAAAACATTTTCTTCTCAGGATTAAATTTTCTATGAGATGGCATACAAATTTTTGAAATTTTCATTAGTTTGGAAAATATATAAAACTTTTTTTCCATTGTTTGCTCCATTAGGTACTTAAATCCTCTTTACTAACTCTTATGTCAAAGTTTATTTGAAGGAATTATAAAAACTGTACCTGGAAGAATAAAATGCCGACTTGTTTAAGTGACCACACTATGCGGCTTCAGGTAGATCGAAGATGGTAGACATCGGTTTGTGGTATCGGCATCGAACCTTCGGATTCGCTAAGCTTTATTATTATTATTTATATGAAAAAAGTCATTCTGTCTGTTTTCTAAAATAAGAAGCACGATAAAGGTGATTTTATTGAAGAGAAGGATGGTTGAGGTGATCAGTCAAATTGAAACGGTAAAAAATAAATAATAATTCTATTTATTTTTACATTCGCCGACGTTTCGGCCCGAAGTTCAGGCCTTAATCAGGGTATACAAGAAGTAAAGTCAGACCAGTCTTTTTCTTCGTTCTTGTACAGCAGCCCTGATGACGGCCTGAACTTTGGGCCGAAACGTCGGCGAATGCAAAAATAAATAAAATTATTATTTATTTTTTAGCATTTCAATTTGACTGATCACACCAACTATCCTTCTCTTCAGATATTTACAACAGTAAATCCACAATTAGTAACCTGTTTTAAATTGAATCATTTTAAACGAACTGTTCTGTACGACTAAGTTAAGGGAAATTATGAATACAACATTAACTAACTCAAGGAGTGGAATCGTTTCCGGTTGACGATCTCCGTGATCCAGTTACACCTGGAAAGACCTGGAGGGGAAGCGATCGGAGAGGGAAGGTGACAAAACAATGCTCGCAGCATCTCCGGGTCCTGGAAACAATACATCCGCGACAAAAGGGAGCAAATTTCGAGTCGAGTGCTAAAACGAATTTAAATAGCAAACCCTACTTAACCTCACTAAAGAAGGCTTAACCATTCGAAATCACGGGGCCAACATAAACTGATCGAGCCTGAATGGGTTTACGTCCTCCTCTACGCCGATTAGAGTTCCTAAGTCCGAACAAAGCACCGCTAATTTTACTTCGGGCTTAGAAATAAATAGAGCATATTCTGTACGCGCGTGTTTATTGTCTTCGGACTTAGCTTAACCTCCAGTGGGATAGAGAGTTCTGATTCTCGTGGGCGTTTAAATTGTGTTGAAGTTTTCCCTATTCTCTCCTCCGCCCCTCTCTTTCTTACAATAATTCCCATATTGTAATTCTCAGTCTAACCTTTTTCGTAGTATTTATGTGGTGATCTCTTTTTGAACAACGATATATAGCTTATATACAGGAAGAGTAGGAAAGAACAGGCCAGACGACATGAAGATATTCTATGCAGAAATAACTCATTTGTTCTTATCCGAATTTCATTTGTTTACATTGTATTGACTATATACTAATAAATAAAACTAGTTGGCGCCCGTGCCAAAAATTCACTATCGGTCAGTGAACAATTGACTATATAACATAGAAATAAGTTAGTGCAATTTATTATGAGATAGAAAAAACAATTTTCTTTCTCTCAGTCGAATCACCTTAGTACATTCATAAAGATAATCGCAGACTTGTGTACATTACTATAGGTTATATCTTTGATAATAATGGTCCTATTTTCATTATTTTTTGTTGTTTTATCTCAACTATTATCAATGGTGGATATATTTAATTATTTGATGACAACAAAAAATTAGTTTTCAATTTTTATGAAAATTCATATTTGAGTTTTTTTTTTTTTTTTAAGGGTAACACTTCTTTTTTTTTGTCTTCTTCGCCTATAAGGCGCTATACGGATTTTTCGCAGTACAGGAGAGAGGGTGGAGGAATTATGCCAAAGTTGAAAGTCTCCTCTGGCACTGAAATTTGAACTTGTAAACTTCGGTTTATCACATATTGCTTCGGGCAAACGCAGGTTTTGCACACGCTTTAGCCAGCTCGGCCACCCCGGCGGCCGTAAGTACAACTGTTTCCAGCTATAGCAACAAATAATTTTGTCAGTCGTGGATCCTTCCATTAGCCACATGAAGCACAATGTACCAATATAAGCGGTTTTCATGTGCCCCTCTTCCTCTTAAAAAAAAGAAATTCTGTCCTTATTCATAATGCACAACTTAATTTTTCAATATTTTTCAAAGTTATTCTTAAAAATATTATTCAAAGTATAATTACGCCCTCTTTTCTTTTTGATGATGATTGATCACTGAATGATAAGGTTTTACATACATAATAATGATTAAATTCTTGAAAAAATGTAGATCAGAAAATAAAAATCACATGTTACATACAAATCGTAATATGTATGTATACGTGATTAATGTAGACATTTTTTAATATTATATTTGTGAAATCGCATTAACCATGCATGCGGTAACTGCACTATATATATATTGCACTATAAATACATTTGTTCACTATCACAAAATAAACAAAAAAGTTCATATTAACACATATCAGAAACTCATTTATTAAACAGATATCAAAGGTTAAAGATTTATTATTTATTTACTACATTGATTAATATAAAATTGTACTTTTTATTTTAAAAAGTACTACTCAAGAATTATTATTATTGTTAATTGTAAAATTTTTGTGGAAAAACTATGATCAGAACATAATAGTTATCACTTATGTTAAAAATGAACGCTCTTAATAAAAATCATGAAATGATTTTTAAAAATTCTAGATAAAAAGTTTGATCAGATTTGATTTTGATTATCGATTTCAAACCATGCTAATTTTTATTAGGAAAATTTCAAATCGTCAACAAAATAATTCCGCTCGGTCTTATGTCTGTTTTAAAACAACTTTTCTCTTGTTTTGTTTAAGACTTTCCTTCTTTATAAGAACTATTGACTTTCTCCTAAGTCCAGAAATTATATTGAATAAATTCCAGAAGTGCAGTTTAATTTACAGACAGGAAAAATTTAGCAGATAAAGACCTAATCGTTTTATTATCTTGAGGGAAGCTGAACCGAGATAATTGTCCCCGTTTCTCCAGTTTTAAAAACTCCATATTTAAAGTCATTATTTAACTCAATTGTGTATGTTGTTTAGTCTGTCGATTTGCATTTATATGTTTTTATACTTTTATGGTATCTTCCAGAAAAAAGAGGGTGTAGTGAAAATGAAAAAAAAAAAAAAAAATTAAAGCTGTAAGTAGACCTTATGAGAAACTAGAGAGTACAGAAAAAATCTAGATAGGTAGTAAGTAGGTAATTTGAGTTGTTTTTTTTTTAAGTGTTACGTTTTTGTTTTCACAGCAACCGGTAGCTAAAAAATATAAAATTTGATGATCACCAATAGCAACCTAATATTTATTTATTTATTATAACAATGGCGGACACTTCAACCTATTAAACTGCATAAAATTATCTTACAATAATATATGCTAAACATTCATCAGTATTATATCTTCGCGCCATTAAACCTCATTTTGTCGTAATTTTAAAAATATTAATCGAATAAATGCCATCTATACCGAATGGGAATGATTAAGAAAGTATCATTTGTTTAAGTTGAAGACTGAAGTGACTGCAGTAAAAAATATTTATAGACGTATCTCCTTAAGTGACCTTGCCATTTAATGGCAGGAGCGATTTATAGTTAATGTGTCTTAGGGAATAATGATAATGACTAGAAAATATTGTTTTTTAAATACTTGGAAATACTTCTGTTATGAGTATCACACGAAGTTATATTATGCATACTTCCCACACAGAAAGTACAGTACTTCTATACACTTTAGATTGAGCCATCAGATTTCCAATGTGTAACGCCTACTTGAAGTGCTTTTGCATATGGATTAAAATATCTCAAAAACTAAAAATCGGACCTGCATATTGTTAGCAAGGCAAATGTACATCATTTCATCCTCTTTGTAATGGGCTATTATTCAAAATTGGAATTTAGCACATGTTGTTAGTGATGCGAAAATGGAAAAAATATTGTCGAAAAATGATATAGTTTTCTTGATGTTTTATGGATTAAAATATCTGAGAAACTATAAATTCAATCTGCAGACTGTAAGCGAGAGAAATATTCAGCATGTTATGTCCTTTGTAATGAGCTATTATTTATAGCTTTTATTTCATATTATTAATCTTACCTTGATGTTCTAACTTCTATCGTATCGTTTAAAGCAGACACCTTAGTTTTTTTTTTTCCTAAGCTGCTCTCCTTTTACATATATCTAGTTTTCCTCGCTGCAACTTACAGGATTATTTCCAGGCACTAATGAAGCTTTTCTTATTGTTCAAAATAGAATATATATAATTTACTCTCCAGGTATAGAACCCTTTTGATACTGTAATGCTATAGAACCCCTCACCATTGTTTTGGAAAGTTTACCATTTTTAGCGAATTTTTGACATTTTTACAAAATTTTTGAAGTATGAAATATGTAAATTTTAAATTTTCCATTATTTGAGATTTCAATATTCCTCCGTTATATACTCTACAATATATACTCTAGCCGGAGAGCCGAAAAATGGATCTACCACTATATTTTATAAACATAAATTTATATATAAATATGTTAGATTACTGCAGGCTATCCGGTTCTATTTATCATGGAGGAGAATGAAAAAAATCTATTATTTGGATTAAATACGAATTAAAAATAAATGGAAAATCAAGATCTTGATGAAGGAAAAACAAATTTTTTTTCTAATGTGATGCATTGACTATTAGTCCGTGTTACAGACCCCTTTTTATCAAATTCTTAACATCCGCCTGAATCTTCATAAATAGCTGCATTTCATAGTAACCTTCGACATTTTTATTTACGATAATTCTCGGAATGCGGGTGTTTTCAATTTGGAGAATATCCGTAATTATCCATTGGCTTTCCTCTTGAATCGTAATATAATTTCAGGATAAAATCAATAAAACAGCTGTCTTTAAAAAATATTGAGCCGTTTGGCATGACACACTCCCCTAAAATGTAAAAATAACGAGGATATAAACGGCCCAATATTTTTGTAGGCTGCCTTTTTTCCCGATTTTGTGATCAAATTATCTTACGATCCAAGTGGAAAGCCAATACCTAATTAAATAGACTAAGTTTGCCAGTCTCTAGATTGAGAATTCCCCAATGATAAGAGTTGAGATGAAACTATTCACGAAGTTACAGGCGGATGTTAATGATTTGATAAAAAGGAGTCTGTATCAGGGCTATATTGTTAAGTAAAGAAAAATTATTTCTGTTAAAAAAATAACCGTTTATCGTTATAAGGTTGGAATAGACAATAATAATACTTTTGAAATCAATGGTAAAAAAAAGCAAATCCCCAGCCATTAGAGTTTAATGATCCCCGCCCGCTCATAATCCTTAGATGGTTTAATTTTTGACTGAAGCCTGATCCCCCGATCTGGGCTGAGGAGGGCTTTTTTCCTGGTTTTATTGTCCTTCGCCGCTAATCCTTTTCCCTCGAGGATCCGTCCTTAATTTTCCGAATTAATTGATATTGCGTCTTAACGACTGGGGGGGGGAGGGGAAGGAGTAAAATGATTCGGCCCTCTTGAGCTTGAAGCGGAAAATGGATTACCCGGATCTTGTTCTCTTTATTTATCTCAGCCTCGGTTTTAGTCCGCGGTTTTTACGCTCGAGTTTCTTCGGGAATTCAATAATTTCTTTAATTTAACTTATTCTATCTGTTAAATAGTACGCAATAAAACTCGAGTTATTAGTGAAATCATTTGTGCAACCCATGTCACTACCCCGGATGAGTAGAGTGTGTCAAAAAAATATAACAATATTGTGGAGGGAATCTCCTCTCCAAAATTCTACAGGTTCATGAAGAATGTGATTCATGTCTCTTAAGAAACACGAGGAAGTCAAATTATGAAATATTATGGAAATCAGAAGAACTTGAAAAACGATTTTAGGCTTCCTCAAAGATCCCCACTTATCTCAGTTGAACAAATCCGTCACCTAGGACTCCACCTTGATAAACGACTCACATGGAATCCTCAAACAAGACTGAAATGACAAGAAACTGCTCGACGTTTCCGACTACTCCAACACTTACTAGACAAACGCTCTAAGCTTTCACTCAATTACAAACGACTCATATATATGACAATAATAAGACCTATTTGGACTTACGGAATTGAGCTTTAGGGCTCCACTAAACCATTGAATTCTTCTCGTATCCAATCCAAAATCCTTCGTAAAATCCTCAACGCTCCTTACATTGTCACAAACAAAATCATCCATAAAGACCTTAATGCTCCATATGTTTCCGATTTGGCCCAATCCAGATACCTATCCTTCCATAACAAACTGCAGAACCCTCTTGTTTTAAACCTTGCTTCATCCTCTATCCCTGATAACCCTCCGAGGCGTCTGAAAAGAAGATGGCCTTGGGATCTTCTAATATAGAACTTTAATTTGAGTTCTACCAATGGGTAGTAGTTTCTCTTCATGTTTTACATGTCATGTTACCAATGTCACATTTACCTGTTGTATTTTTAATGTAATTTACAGTGTAAATTTCATTAAAATAAAAAAAAAAATAAAAAAAACAATGCTTCCTCAAAACAATGACATCACACATCGCTTATCCAACTACTAAATTATCGAATACAGTCAAGTCGACGAGTGGATCCGTTATTTAGTTTTGGAAGAGGCTTCAATCCCAAAGTTTTTTTTTCTTCATATTTATATATAAAACGATAATTATTTTTGAAAAAACGAAAGAAACTAACTACCTGTTATACATGGTGTTTAGGTGATTCTTGAAGTCCTATTAAATGTTGTTTTTTTAAGAACTTTTCCAGTATTGTGGCTATCCTTGACCTAAATATTATTTAAGATATTCTTCCATCCTTCTCTATCTAAGACTTGTTCTTCTTTGATGCCATTGTTAGTCAGGATTTCTTCTCCATTTTAACTTTTTTCTTCCTCTTTTTCTGTATCTCTTCTACTTCATGTTCCAAATATATGTTTCAGGCGTCATTCTTTTCACATGCCCAAACCATCATAATCTTTTCTTTACAATTTTTTCTATAATGTTTCTTTCCATCTCCATCATTTCCAGAACTCTTTTTAATTTTTGTTTTTTTTCTTCTGGATTTTTTTGCTGCCCTTCTCCAAAAGCCCATCTCTACTGCTAACAGTCTTTTCCGGTGTCATGCGTTGATAATCCACATGTCCGAGGTATATGTCTGTGTATATATTGGCTCGAATACAGTATTTTATATTAGCCTCTCTTTACTGCAATATATTCGAGTTTCGAAGGGTACCGTTGAGTATTGGCGTGTAAATGTAATTACTCGAACAATAATACTTTAAGAGATTTTTTTTTCATAAAATATCGTTATATTTGACCATTTTGGAAAGGTTAAGTCCAAAATCCTCCATCCCCCGTAAATTCACCTGTGGTCAAGTCCCCATACATCATCCTTCCTTAGGACGAAATCAAAAGGTTTATAGGCGAGGCACTCATGCCAACTTTTGGTGTATATACCAATATTCTAATAAACATAACAAATATGAAATTTGTATTGATATATATTTTTTTCTCCCTTCATACTTCTATCCCCACACCTGTCATATTTAAAATATTATTGATATTTGAAATGAAAAAAAGTCCTAACTATGGGAACTTGACTGTATATATCTACAGTAAACAATTTTTTTAAAAATTAAAATCTACTTGCACCGTAGATAAGCTTGAAAACTTCTTTCTAGATAGTTACTAATTTGATATAGCATATTTTTTGTCACCTAAATCTACACTATAATATGGTAGCACAAGTTATATCCAGCTCTTAAGAGCTAAGAAGTTTGAGGGATAAGATATTAAAAGGAATTTCATGGAGAAGTGACTAATCCCATCTTCGATCCTTAAATTCTACAACTTTAATCAAATTTGGGAAGTTTCAAAATTATAGTAGTTTCAAATGTCGACAAATCAAGGCGGAATAAGGTTTTTTTAAAGATATCGACGCCGACATCAAGATCCCTTCGGAATTTGGAGTTCTGCGTTTGAAGGACCAAAAAGGTCCCGCTTTCAAGATAAATCGTAATTCTTGCCGAAGGTTCTATGGTCGTCATGGGATACTCATCATGTTTTATTTTGATTTTAAAAATTAAAATATTGATATTTATGATGGTTTTTGATAAACTAAAATTCAAAGAGCAAAAGATAAATCAAGAAAATTAAAGAATTGATTAAAAAAATAAATTTTAATAGAGGAGGAGGGGACAGATTTTTCACTTCGACTGAGGTATAGGATGAATAGTACAGGCAAATTTATTATCAACTTTTTAACTTAAGAGAAATATTAGATTCTGTCTCAATCAAGGAGATTTATCTATTAATTATCTATTTAACAGAGATCAGAGTATATTTACAGAAATATAAATAAATAAAGTAATTAAAATATCATACATAGAAGTAAGATCAAAATAAAATAATACAAGGAGTAAAGCAAATATATATATATATATATATATATATATATATATATATATATATATATATATATATATATATATTATAAAAAAAATGTTTAGAGACCTGGTAATATTTTATTTTACATATGGAATGCCCGCATAGCATCACCGCCGTGCGGGTTTCGGGATACTGCGCCCTAATCATGCGATGGCAACCAGATAAGATTTTTTCTAACTGTTCAGGATGTAACATTTCAAATATTCTCTTCTTTAACAATTTTTGTCTTTCATATACTTTTCCATTTGCAAAATAGAAATTGTTACGATGTTAGACGGTTTATGTATATATATATATATATATATATATATATATATATATATATATATATATATATATATATATATATATGTCTTCCAATATATATATATATATATATATATATATATATATATATATATATATATAAATAGTATATATATATACTATTTAAAATCAGTCATGAGAACGCTGAACGAAGCTTTCCAACTCTAGTGGAGAATAAAGCTAAGCTCCAGGAAAACTGGTATTAAAAACCAGTGGAAGTTGAGTAAATTCATTATCAACATTTTTTTTTAAATTATTTTAATAGCTATATAACTGCAGCTATTTTCATGAAACGGAACATTGGAAACGTAGTCTTCGTTTACGAAGGAAGAGAACTGAGAGGCGAAGAGAGGAATTGTAATCCGGACAAGGGAGGGAGCGAGCGGAGCGCTATCTGCATCGCTGTCAGGGAACACTTATCCACGCGGTGTCTCCGCCCTACACTTGTGTCTTCCAATCCCTGCATGTCACCTGTCGGGTTATTGTAGTCCATGTCTGCCAAGGGGAACCTATCTCATCCTTCTGTTTGTGGGCGGCAGTCAGGGCGGTTCGTCGATTGTTGGGCTTCGTCAGGCTCTGAATATCACATAAGGAAAGCCTGAAGTTATAGAGCTCAAGCGTTTCACAAAACATAGAAATTGAAATTGTACAATTTCATTTAGTAAAGTAATGAAAGTATAAAAAGTAACTATTTATTTTTAAAATATTATTCTTTCAGAAAAATGGAGAAATGGAAATATTTTTTTCGTTTCATTTCTTCAACATCTTTCTGAAAGTCTTTTGACAATGATTAGAATCTTTGAACAGAATTTTATAACAATTATGCCTTTTTTTTTACATGTTCGTATAACGGACTTTTTTAAGGAAGGACATCGAAGAAAGAGGAGGTGCATGTTGTATCCATTTCAGTAGTGAGATAGAACATTCCGCACCAAATTCGAGCTCTACGCCAAATCATTAAATATTGCCGAACCCGATTCGAGTTCATTCGAACCAACGTGCTCCTCTTCCTTAAGTCCTGCAAGTTGGATGGTAAGTGAATTATGAACCAGATTTTTATTTCCATCAGTATTCTTTTTTTAGCCTTATTTTACTAATTTTGAATGATTCCATAATTATAAACAATATAATCCTTCACCAACGGTTAAGAATTTTTTTTTGTCTATAAAAAATTAATTTGCTCCTGTCAACTTATTGTTGACAATTAGCAAATGTTATGGCGACACAGGAAATAATGACATGACAGGCATGGGGAAGGAAAATACTCAGCAGCGCCTCTTCCCTAACTTGTTCCAATTACTTAGGTTGTTTAAGGAAGGAAGTCTCTCATCCAACACCTTTTTAGTCCCCTCCTCATGTTCTGAGGTATTTTATTAATTGCTAAAATAACCATGTATGGTTCTCCAAGACGATCTGAAATTAAAGAAAAATATATTTAAAAAAAACAGTGGTTTTCATACTTTCCTTTATCTATATTTACTTATATATCGTACTTAAAATATTATATTGAATTGACTCTCCTTTATATTTTTAAATATTTATTTTATGGATGACCTACCTGGTGGATTTTTACCCATGATATGAAAGCAGCCTAGACGGCGAAAATTACTGTATTTTCCAAACTTTATACTATGCTATGATAAACTCAGTTCTGATATACTGCTGCAAGACCTAGGTACTCTAGTACTCTAACACTAAGAAGAAGTTTTGAGAGGAGTATCTTCCGCACGATAAACGGTGAGATTTGGGAAAATAGTATTTAGCATTGAGTAGAAGGACCAATAAATATCTGTTCAATCAACATCTTATGATACGAAGGCAGGGAGTTTAAGATGAGAAATGTAGCTCAGTGCAATCCATTAGGAAGTCCCTACACAACATGCCTCAATAGTTGGGAAGAAACCAAGTGTAAAGGAAAACCTAGATGGTTGGGTCGATTGAACAAAGATCTTGCAGAGATGCAAGCAGATAACTAGAAAGAAATAGCTCAAGATAGACATAAGTGGGAAACACTGATTAAGGCAGCAAAAAATCTAAAAACAAAAAAGAACTTAATGAATGATGTTTTAACTGGGGTTAGCGAGTCCATTAAGCTGGAGAGTAAATTCAAATTCGTCAAGCCCCCTCATCCACTCCGGCAAGTCGATCCCCTCGGAAGACACTGAGCGTCGATGGAGGAGTTCCTTAGAAGCCCCGCGGTGTTTAACAAATCCCTAATTAAAGAGTATGGTGATTGGACTATAAAAAATGCCGGGCCATAACCTAGAAGGGGGGAATCAGAAATCAGGACGAAGGATTAGATACCAGGATTAACTGTAATTACTGGCTGTCCTTTTTCCCCCGGGTGGTGGTGGACTAAGCTCCGGGCTCAGGGTCTTCAACCATTTTTACATTTTGCGCCTCGCCTTCCCCCCCCCCCCCGCTCAGCTATTGTTATTAGTGTATCTTCAGGAGGGATCGATACTGGTCTCAGCCTCGGCCTGCTCCTTCACCAGATGGCTCAACTTGCGCGGATTTTGTGGCTCAGGTTGATTAATGATATTTAATTTTAACGAAATGGATTAAATAATTTAATACTAAACATAAGAAATGAAAAAAAAAACAGTAGCTCCGTCACTAATATCGTTTATTTAACTGTTTTATTAATACAGTGATAGAACCTGATGGCGGGGAAACCACTAATCATCAGTAGCGCTCGCTATTTGTTAGAAATAAAAAAAATAAAATAAATTTCAGCCTATTAATAAAGCACCTCTATTAGAGAAATATTGAATGAAATAAAATTCAAATAGTGCATAATATAAAAGAGTTTAAGAAATAAATATTTAGAGGGGAGAGGGAGATGAGTTCATTAGCGCCGAATGTCTAAGGACACTGCATTAATACATAGGTAATTCTCATAGAATTTTAAAATCATTTGCCAAACAATATTTTTATTATTTCTTAAATAAAAATTGTAATTGGTACCCAAATCTAATTTACCTAGATGATAGTGCTAGATAAAAAAACAAACTTCTCCAACAACAACTCGGCCACTGGAGATGCCATGCTGCCATTTCCGATGCCATTTCGAATTTATGCGAGATGCCATTTCCCCTCTATTATTTGAGACCCGTCAGAATACTGAAGGCAACTCACACCATCCGGACGTAGGGGTGATGAACTTACCCCGTGTACTTTAATCAGAATCGTGATTTGGTTTTCAGGATGTCAGTAGCCACCACTAGCGGATCCAGAATTTAATTTTAAGGAGGGGGAAGCTTCAGCCCGAAAGATTTTTTTTCATATAAATAACAATAATTTTTTTTTAAAAATTGAAAGATACTACCTATATGAAATGGTGTTTAAGCGATTGTTGAAGTCCTATTAAATGTAATTACAGGAACAATAATACTTATTTTTTAAATATTTTTTACGTAATACATGGATACATTTTATCATTTTTGGGGGGGGAGGGGCTTCAACCCGAAAGCCCCCCTCCCGTAGATCTGTGGTAGCCACCAAAATATTAGGTCCATGAAGGGTCAGGAAAAGAAATATAGGTCATCGTGGGCCTGCTGACTTTGAACCGCCATAATCTAGATCGATTTGTCATTGTCCTTAAATCTCATATGGTTGGCTTGAAGGACCGCTGCACTAAAGAGATCATGGCCAGCAGCAACGTGAGGTAGAGTGACTCCCTCCAGGTCATCTGTACTCCAGCAAGCAAGATACTTCTGTAAGAAGTCCATATTGGTTCTACCGAAAAAAAAATGCTTGTGTTTGTGTATGTCTGTACATTGTTACAAATAACAGGCAACAGACATTTTCAAAACTTCGATAATAGTGTTTTACACACATTAGTATGAAGGGAGTGGGAGGAGGGGAAGATGTAGGGAATCTTATACCATTTTTTACTTGCTCACTCCTTGTTGTAACTTCATTATCAAATAAACTTCTCTTTTCTTTTCAATAGCAGATTTATACAATGGAAAAAAACAACTAAGGTGTGTGCTTTAGATCACACGATAAGAGAGAAATACTTTATTAAAAGTAATGCTGTCCTACTACATGGGGTTGCATCGTACACAGCATACTTAGCAATCCATATGGACATTAATTTTATATTACATTTTATATTTTATATATATATATATATATATATATATATATATATATATATATATATATATATATCCCTTTTCATAGCAATACTCTTACAAATTATCAACAATAAACCATATTAAACAATAGACATAGCATAATAAACATTTTCCCTAGATAAAAATATAAAAAAAAAAAACTTCCTTGTTCTTTTAAATTTTCAAACGCCAGGAACTCAATACAACATCGCACACGTATATAACACAGCAATTCCTCGAATGTAGATAAAAAGATAAGTCGATTATTGACCAATTTAAAATTTAATAAACAATTAATTAATTGAAAACATTAACAAGGCGAGATTAATAATATGAAATATAAATAATAGCCAATACATTACAAACTACTGAATATTTCTTTCGCTTACAGTATGCAGGTCGAATTTTTAGTTTCTGAGATATTTTAATCCATATCTTCTATAAAACTATATATCATTTGGCTTTCGAAACTATTTTTTTCATTTTCGCCTCCCTAACACGGCGTCGCGTTAAGATACAATTATAAATAACAGCCCATTTAAAGTTGAAAAATGATAAAATGATAAAATGTTGAACAATTCTCTCGCTAACAGTATGCAGGTACAATTTTTAGTTTTTGAGATATTTTAATCTGTATGCAAAATTACTTCAATTAGTCGACTCCAGCCGACTCAATTTAATCCACTCTTCACAAGTGTAAAACATGCCTAAAGGAGTTTTTGCTTTAAAAAATGTAAAATTATTTACAATGATTTTGGATAAGTGCTTTGTTACAGTGTTTACTGTTGTGAATCGAGCTTTAATTACATAAACATTCTTTTCTGGTCATAATATTGTAATTTATTTTGTTATTCAATTTTTTTCCTTCCTATTTAAGTATTTATTAAGCATACGGATTGAGGCTGAACGTTGACCATTAACAAAACCAATTTAAGTGGCGATGAATACATTTTTCATGAGACCCTTTTAGGCGTCCAAGTTAAAATACCTTCCTCGGAACACTCATCCCTGACCATCCTTCGCCACATGCAAATGACACACTCTCGCTGTCCGACATCTATGAATAATAGAGGATGCGTTCTCTCCAGAAGGAAGGAACAGATCTCCCTAATGGTGGAGAGGAGGACATGAAATGTTAATGGTTCTCCATCCTCTTGCGGTGACCACCTCCCGGGATAAGGGTTAGAGGTGAAGAACATCTCCGATGGAAATCCTCGCTCGCTAGGGAGGGGTTAAGAGGGACTTACAAGAAATTACCATCAAGACCCAGGGAGACGTAATCCTCCAAGTCGAGCTAAGTACCGGCTAAGTCTCAAGGTACTTCTAATCTGTTGGCACACACTTGGCTGGTATTTACATGCTCCGGCAAAGGCTTAACAATTATTTGCAAAGGAGAAAGCTCAAAGGGTTCATCTCCTCAAAGAGAGATTAATTTTATTTCCAAGTTTATTAGCATCTTCTCTTGTTCCAGTATATGCTTCTCATTAGGGCTTCTGTAGGGATTTGTTAAACAATAATCAACTCCTTCGCCCTATCGGTGTCTTAATAGGCTTCGATATTGTACGTATGAATTAATGTTCTCAAGATGATTTGTTTTATTTGTATTGAACTTTGAATTTACAATTATTTAATTTCGAATTTATTTATTTATTTATTTGATATTTTGTTGCCTCTATCCTGTAGGGTCATTGGCAACGCCTTTAAATTACCCTCTGTCTTAGAGTTTTATCTCTTTTAAAAACCTTAAAGAATTTCGAATTTAATACGATATTAAAGTCAAAAAATAATTGTTTTTTTTTCTATTATAACATTTTTTTTATTTTAAAAAATTATTTTTTCGTAATTAAATTATTGCAATAGATCGCATATCATATAAGAAAAAAAATTCAAGATTTGTAGTAATTTAGAAAATTATTTTTACCGATAACTTCGGTAAGCTAGAGATGGACATAGCTAAGGAAAGTTTTCTCTTTTTTGGCTTATGCTGCCGTAACTATTATAATTTTCTTCTTAAGTACTGAGGGAGATGATTTTTATCTGAGGTATATAAAAAAAATTTAATAACATAATTATCACCTCAACATCCCATTTGTCCTAGACCTTATCCCACAAAAATTCTCCAAATTTCACCAGAACCTTACGTACCCCCCAAATCCTCTTGCACAATCCCTATCAAGCACCTCCCATCCCTATAATCCTCCAAGAAGGTTGAAACGGCAGTGGCCTCGCTACCTTTTGTAGATTGTATAAATTGGAGTTCTGGCAATGGCCACATTCTTCACTCAAGACATGAGTGTATGTTTTTTTTTTTTTTTTGTCCTCCCCTTCCTCGCCTTTAAGGCTATACGGGGTTCTCCCGGGCCAGGGAGTGTGGGCGGGGATTTAAAAGACTTCCCCGACACCGGGATGCGAACTCGAAACTATTTTTCATCGTTGTCTCATATGTCAGGTTGCCGGGCAACGGCGGTGCTCTGCACACTCGTTAGCCCATTTGGCCACCCCGCCCACCTAAAGAAAAAGAAACATGAGTGTATGTGGCTAAAGTGCTCTCGACCAATCTCCGCTGGCTTTAGTACCAGTGACACGGTTGGGAGAGTAGCGCAGGGTTCTCCTGGAGTTCCCTCGCCTGATTGTATATAGGTATGCATGTGTTTTTTTTTTTCTTAGTTTTAATTTTCTTATTTTTAGGTTATTTTAGTTTATTATCTATTGTATATACTTTTGATTATGGCGGTACTACTGGTGATATCGATATAGATGGTAATATGTTTGAACAGGTAGATAAATTTAGGTATCTAGGTTCAACGATAACTAGAAAAAACGAAATTGAAGAAGAGATTAAGGTTAGACTGAAGGCGGGAAATGCTTGTTATTTTTCTGTGACAAAACTACTTAGTTCTCGCCTCTTGTCCCGGAACTTAAAAATGAGAATCTATAAAACAATTATCTTCCCTACAGTTCTTTATGGATGCGAAACTTGGCCGCTTACATTAAGGGATGAGCAGCGTCTTAAGATTTTTAAAAATATAGTATTGTGTAGAATATTCGGACCGAAGAAGGATGAGTTAACCGGAGAGTTCAGACGGTTACACAACGCCGAATTGCGTGAGCTGTATCCGGGTAATATAATTGAGGTAATTTCATCGCGGCGAATCAAATGGGCTTGTAAAGTTGTTGGGCTTAGTAACGAGAGAATTCCTAAAAGGTTAACATTTGCTGTGCCGAATGGTAAGCGTCCGAGGGGTAGACCGAAGCGAAGGTGGGAAGATTGCATTAAAGCCGATCTGAAGGGACTGGGTTTGGACGGCGAACGGTGGAGGGAGGTGTGTAACAAGCGATTGGTGGTGTCGGCATCGAACCTTCGGGTTCGCTAAGCCTTATTATTATTATTATATACTTTTGATTATTATTTTGTTCTATTTATTTTATTTGTTTGTACATATAGTGTGAATGTCATCCTACCTCACTATAACCAATGTCCAAGAGACAGATTGTTATAATACTCAATAAAGAAATAAAAAATAAAAAAAACAAATAACAGCATTTACTCTCCCAACAATTTTCCTTTATTTTTATGATGTTAGCACTTTCTTATCCCGTCTTCAGACTAGAAATTAGAGAATATTTTTGTTATTTGTATTCTTATACTATCATTACAATATTTTTTTATTATAACTTTTAACACCAATAACAGAATTTGCGAATGTTACCAGTATCTCATCCTTCTACCATCTTATTTTTTTAAAAATGTTTGTCATAATTTTGTTTTCTATTTTTATAATTCATTCCTGAAAATGTAATAATTATATTTATTAATTATAAAATTAAAGAAAAATTGTTGGGAGAGTAAATGCTGTTATCAAATTTTATTTATATATCATAGTAATTATTATAGTTATAAAGTTCTCCGTTTGACGTTTAAAATCTCTAAGGTCTCCTTTTCTATTTAACACTTTAAAATTGCAAAAAAAATATTCAGTTATGCAGATATAACCTCCATTTAAAAAAATACATTTTTGCACTAGTGATGGACACCCCGAAATTCAATTGTCCTATTAATGGACAAGGAGCCGGAACCAGTAATGGACATACCTGAGAAAAAATCTTTGTTTAACTTTAAATATATAGATAAGATAAATATTCAACTTACTCTTAGTAAAACGTTTAGTAGGAAGGAATGAAACACACTGGTCCAAGATTATTATAGAGACAACAATAATAGGTATTTTAAATTTTTCTTTTGGGAACTTTGTTCATACAATTGTCGATAAAGGGCATTTTTCTTCAATATAGAAAAAACTGGAACCTTTAAATCAACAAGGAAGCTTATTATTTACAATTTAAACTCCAACCTGTCTATCACTGGACCTCTGTCCATAACTGTTGCGTTCAACCAATTACTTTTGGATGACAGAATATTTTTTTTACAATGATACTCTCCCAAATCGTAAAATATAACCATGTTTTATGGAAAAACAATTATCTCTGAAATATTATTATTCATGTAATTACATTTCGTAGGACTTCAAAAATCACTTAAACAACATTTCACATAGGTAGTTAGTTTCTTTATTTTATTCCAGAGTAATTTTCGTTATATATTTGAAAAAAAAAAGCTTTCGGGCTGAAGTTCTCCCAAAATTAAATCCTGGATCCGCTAGTGATATTAGAGAATATCATTTTATATTTATATCAATCCCAGAAGGGGACTTATGTATTTAAAAATGTTATATAAAAATATTATTTTATATTTTTATTTATTTTATACTGTTATAATGCTATTGGCATTATTTAATATTTAATCGTATAAATTACAGCGATATAAATATTAAAATTAGTATTTATAAAGGTGCTTATACAAATAAAAATACCCACAATGAAATATAAATAAATGTAGCGGTTTTTACATTCACTTCCTCTTTGACTGAAAATACCCATTTCTGCTAAGAAGAGGGTGGTAAGGGAGTTCTGTGATGCGCGCACCTCACCAGATTTTTTTAAAGTATCGGAAGAAACATTTGAGGCACATGAAGTATATTTTCGTCCCATGCTATACTTTTCGTAAATATTCTTTTGAAAATGTTGACACGTGCAACGAATATTGCCATTGACTGTCGTCGATATTGATAGTAATATATAATAACATATAATAATATAGAGAGGTAAGAGGCTGCGCGTGCGCTAATAGGGGGACTTAGGTGCCTTAAGTCCGTCGGGGACGCACTTTTCTTTTCCTCTTCCTTGCGACCTCGTCTGCTGCCAATGCCAAGGCCGTTCATTGTCAGGGGTCTCTGTGTCTGCTGCTACCACGTGGGAGAGTGGAGGTGTCCAGATCAACTGATCGAAGCAAGGGAGGGAGAAATGGTTCATTATCAAACTTAGCTTAACTCCCTTCATTCTTTTTTTTTTTTCTATCAACGCCTGGTTAAATTACCTATTAACTATCAGAGCGGTTCATATTTTATGAGGAAAATATTAACTTAATAATGACGTGTAACAAATGTGGAAAAACTATTATGTCTCTGGTATAGATGAAAAAATCCATATATTTTTTTCTTAAAGCAGACCCTACATGGTAATTCATGAATAAACGTCACAAGAAGTGCCAAGATTGCCCGCGATCGCTTTGATCATGAAGACCCCTACACGTTCAATCATTACTGATCATTACTTATCGTTGCTGACACCAATTTAGCTCAGTTGTAAACAAAGAAACAGCATAGATATGCTTATTTGGACATTATCATTTATAATATTGGGCTTCAAGAGAAAAACGGAGATATAATAATTACTTCCTAGTGCCTGAAAATCGTTTAGACCAAAGTTAGAAACATATAAGTCAACTACATACAAAAATCTAGGAAAAGTATTGCAAAAATAATCAATTTGTTAAGAAAAATGGAAAAATTAATGGAAAATAAACACAACAGTTAAATTTTTTTTTCTATAAGTAAATTGTGAATTTCCACTTTTTTTTCTCTTCAATTTATTGCCTACTTGACTATTTAAAGAAAAAATAGTTGAAAATGGTTAATAATAATATAGACTAGGGATATAAACAACTATTTACTTTTATGAAATTATTTACTTAATAACGAGACCTAGGTGAACTAACCTATCTAGTAGTAAGGTTAGTCTCATAGAAAATCGTTTTGACAAAAGTTAGTAAAATATAAGTCAACTAAAATTAAATAACAAAAATTAAGAAAAGGTATTGCGAAAATAATAAATTTGTTGAGGAAAATGGGAAAAGAACTGATAAATATACACAACGTTAAAGTTTTTTTTTCTTAAAGTAAATTGTGAAGTTTCCACATTTTTTTTTTAATTTGTTGCCCACTTGACTATTTAAAAGAAGTAGTTGAAGATGGTTTAAAATTATAAACAAGGGATATGAAAAATTATTTAACTATTTACATATAATGAAAACCAGAAATTTATAATGGTTGTGAGGCCTAGGTAACCTAACCTATCCAGCAGTATGATTAGTCTCCCCACTACTTTTACCTCAGTCTCCCCTCCACTTCTCGTGAATGAACCTTTGATTTCCGGATGTTCGGAAATCCGCAGCGCACCACCATCAGTACTTCATTCACTACCTTACACGATAATTCGGAACGTCATTAGTGCAATTCCGAATGACCGTGTAGGGTCCCCTTAAGAGACCATGTTGCTCACACAGCTGACCAAGCCGAACTCACTGAATCTGATACTGAAACTGGAGGTGTCTTGAGTATTAAAAATTTTGAAAATGGAAAATGACAGATTTCCTAAAATTTGTTTTAATAAACTAAAAGAAATACATATTAGTGGCAAAGGGAGTCATTAATTCAATTGTTTCAATCAGTTACACACTCTGCTGTGCTCTGTAAATAAACAGTTCATTCTGGAATCATAAGACGCAGGTGCATTCCAGTTAGAAATGAATGAAACGATAAGCCTGTTTAAAAGTCTTACAGTGGGACCTGATAAACAAAAACTGATTACCCCTACTAGTCACAGCCCAATGTATCTCAATATGTATACAGCGAGTGATAAGCATCAATCTTATCTCGTATTAAATGAACCGATTCATATGACGAAAACACTAACACAGATTAGGTTATCTGGCAATTATAATATTAAAATACTTATTACTATTTCAAGCCAAAAGAAATTTGCATGCTTTGTAACCTAAATGAATTGGAGGACCTTTTTCATATTTTTGTCCGGTGCCCGATTTATGTTCACTTCCGCCAACACTTGCTACCTCATTCCACTAACATGACCAGGACGAATTATTTGGAATTATACAAAACTGACAATGAAGTCTTCCTCAAGAACCTGTTTTATTACACGAGGCAATGTTGCAGATTGAAGTTCTACATTTTCAATGAATAATGACATTACATATATTTTTCCAAAACTTTGAAGTTTATTTACTTTGTTCTTCTTGTGGTATTTACTATTCATGTATGGAACATATTTATATGCATATCGTGTTTTATTGTATCATTTGCTATTTACTGTTGACATGTTTATATATTATAGATTGTATACTATGCCTATATTTATCTTTATCACTAGTGCTATTTATTACTATTTGTTATTTTATTGCTCGCTATATTTAGATGTATTATTGATAATTACTGTGTTATGTGGGGTATTATATTATATTTCTTGTTTATATTTAGGCATATATTCAGATGCTTGGTTGTTATGAGGAGAGGATGTTGTCACTGAATCCTAATGAATTTTACTTTTATATAAGTTGTAAACGTTTTTCATATTAATTTGTTCATTGTTACCATTATACCATTTGTATGGGACATTCCCCGAAAATAAATAAATAAATAAAATTAAATAAAATATATTTTTTTCTTGATGGTGGAAAAATAGTTTATTGTATGTAATATGGTTGAGAAATTAGTTGGGGGTTGTAGTTACAGTGAGAAACAAAAACAATTTTTTTTTTTTGTGCCTACATTTGTCATATTTTCAAGCTTTTATTACTTGAGATCATTAATTTACTTTATTTTCTTACCTTTCTTGGCATTTAGGCTGTATGGATTTTTTTCTCGGGCCTGAGGCGAGAGCGTGGAATTAATGGTAGAATTAAAAGCTCCTCTGGCACCGAAAAGCGAACTCGTAATTATTTTATCATGTGAACTTTATGAGCTTGTCGAGCAACAAATGTTTTGCACATCCGTCAGCCTGCTCGGCCTCTCCGCTTCCAACATCATTAACTATACTATACTAAAAGTCAACTAAACTATACTATACTAAAATCAAGATAGGAAGTGATGCCGCAGGGATCTCTACTTCCTTATACCTAACTTATTACTATTACTACTATTCTACTTGCGTACTCTGTAACTGTTACGTACTGCGTAACTGTCTTTATTTTTGACAGAATATTCAGGTGAAGAAATATATTTATTTTACAATCTGTTGACTCTTATTTTGTCTTCATTGTTCTTGATATTTATATTGAAGGCAGGAGAATATGGACCACTGCCTTTTTAATCTTCGTTGAGGCTCACCAGGTAACGGAGGAAGAAAGAGAGAGGACGAGTGGATTCCAATGATTAAAATTTGAGGAAGGAAATGTGGTGTATTTGATATGCATGTAGACTGTTGGTATGTTAAAATCGTTGGATATAGTGCGATTTAAAATAAGTCAAAATGCGTTAATTAATCTTTAAAGTATTTTGGATTATGCAGTTTGAGATTATTTATGTGGACGTGTTTTGCGGAACTTTAAAAGTGGAAAGTGATGAAAAAATAATTCGCAAAGACAGAAGGGGATGATGTGGAGATAGGACTGAGATTCCCCACTAGCTCCCCTAAACCCCTCCCCATCCTACTGACCCTAAGGTTATCAAAAAGCCCCTTCTCCTCCCCCCTCCTCCCTCCGGCCACTCGACCGGGCACACGGACCTGTTGAGAACCGTTTCATCTGATAAGGCCCCCTCTAATGGAATTATTCTCTGTTTGCATATTTTAATGGCTGGCGACCTTTCAATTAAAGGGGTCAAACAGATTATCAATATCAGCAAGCCAGAAAATTGTTATCACACATTTTTATTACTTCAGCTGACAGAATGACTAACTCCAATTTCAACATTTTAAACCTTTATTCACAGTTCTATATTACAACACTGCAATCACCTACTCTGAAATCAACTTACTGTCTGTACAGTTATTATAAATTTTTTAACAATACATACCACTAAAATGACATTGCTAAAGAGTGTTGAAATTGGAGTTAGTCATTAAGACAACTGAAATGCTCATACAATACAGCAGTGCAGATCTCTTTGATATCTCGATGGGCGCTGAACACCAAAGCTCAAGGTCTCGGGTTCGGGTTCGGCTGATGGCAGGTAATTATTTATTCTTTTTCATCATCCTTGGAACGAACCTGGAGTCGGGAGGCCCTCTGGGGCACTATAAGGAGGGTACTCTTAATTAAATAATTAGTTATGAGTAAATACCTAGCGATTGAGAGTGATCTCGGTAAAATCACCTCATTGTACAACTGTCGGCCAACGAACAGTACTTCTCTCTTACGTAGTACTGAACCCATGATCCTTCGTGGGTTGTAGTGGTACTTTTTTTTTTAATAGACCCCTTTTCCGTCTGTTAAGAGTTATGGATTTTGATGAACGAGAGGAATTTCTTGGAGAAGTAATGAATCCCAATTGCGATCCTTAAATCACTTTAACAACTTGAATAAAAGTTATTGAAAAAATTGGGACTTTACAAATCTCAATTGGTTTTACGTTACGTGTTAGCATTTACTAGTATCTAGTAACTAATTGGTAGTATCTATTGTACTACTGTCAAGTATCTATAGGTTCCTCATCAGTAACCTCAGAGTACAGCAA
Organism: Nezara viridula; assembly: GCA_928085145.1. Lineage (NCBI taxonomy): Eukaryota > Metazoa > Arthropoda > Insecta > Hemiptera > Pentatomidae > Nezara > Nezara viridula. The sequence goes on along the minus strand of OV725080.1, from coordinate 144,509,606 downwards.
TCCTTCATTATAATTATCTCGCGTCTTGGATTCAGTACTATTTAGGAAAAGCTATTTTGAGCTCCTCTGCCAACGTTTGCGCTGGATCCTCTCTGGTTGTGATCAGGCCAGGATCACGCAGAACAGCCATGTTTTCCCCTTTGATTAATTATTTTAATGAAGAGTATCTCCTTTGTAGAGACTGGGTGTGACCCAGGAGGGTCTTCTCCGAGAGTTGCCGATGGAACAGAATAAATAATTGTTCTACCATGTGACGGGATTCGAACCTGGAATCTTGAGGATTGGAAGTTCAATGCGCTACCACAATCTGTCTCGGTCAGGGGCTAGGGGAGATTCTACGGGGAGGGGCTTTCGGGCTGAAGCCCCCTCCTCCCGAAAATGGTAAAATGTAACCATGTTTTATGGAAAAAATATTTAAAAAATATCTCTTAAAGTATTATTGTTCTTGTAGTTACATTTAATAAGACCTAAGAATCACTTAAACACCATTTCATATAGGTAGTTAGTATATTTATTTTTTTCCAAAGTAATTATTGTTATATATATATAAAAAAAAGGCTTTCGGGCTGAAGCCTCCCTCAGCAAAAATTAAATCCTGGATCCGCTAGTGCTCTGAGTTGGCGCAAACTTCTGACAAAACGTTCTAATTTTTTTTCTCGTCAAAAACAATACGTCTCACTCAAAAATTACCGATTGTGCCATAAAAAAACCAGACGTATAGAGATATATAGGCGATGAGATTCACAAATTTCTCACACCTGAGAGACTGAGAAAACCCTAAATGAACCAATTGATGGATGCAACAATTGTTCTACTTTATACAATTCAATTTATATCTCCCTTACTAGAGGTCCTAAAAACTATGTGAGCATAAATTTATTAAACAACACTAAAGAAGATGGTATATATTAAGAATTAAATTAGGAGGGATGACACATCTATAAAATCCATTATATATTAAATCCCAGTAAACATCTCAATAGCAGACCTCCTCAATAACATAAACCAATAGCAGAGCAAGATTACCGATAGGTTTTTCAAGATGTGGCTAAATCTCCTCCTCCTCCCTTCGCTGACCATCCGGGAGATAAGAAGACATAGGCCAGGAATAAATCAGAGATTGGGGGGCGGCCGCCGTGTATTTACATATTTACTGCTCTCCTATCTCCTCCCATCTCGGGACCGAGTTATTTATAGTGTTGGGGTCTTGGGCTCCGGTGTCAATAATCCACCGAGGATAAGTCCGATATCGCGGTTGTTCAGAACCATATCAATCATTCACAGTTACAACCGCTCGTGATTTAGAGATTCAGTCTCATAGCTCTGCAGCCAGGGCCTAAAAAGAGGCCCTTCATGAAATTTGGCTCCACGTTTCTCAAAGTCCATCCGCGAGAGGTGAAAAAGAGATCTATACTGCATTAAGCTGACTCTAAAAAATAACTCTGTACAGTAAACATCCATAGTGTTGAAATATTGAAAATCACACGTACCTTCATCACCGATTGCTTGTACCTTCATTGTACCTTCATCACCAGCTGTCGGGAAATAACCAACTTCGAGAGATGTAAGTGACATACAGTAAAAATGTTGTTACTCATCGAACGTGGAATTTGATGATCTACAACTTTTATTCTATGAGTATTTCTTTTAGGAAACTCATTTCGAAGCTGCAGGGCCATTTATAGCACGGGCGGATCTACGGGGGGGGGGAGGACTTTCGGGCTGAAGCCCTCCCCTCACCCAAAATGAGAAAATATAACTATGTTTTATCGAAAAAAACATTAAAAAATTATCTCTCAAAGTATTATTGTTCGTGTAATTACTTTCAAAGGGGCTTTAGGGATCATTTAAACACAATTTCATATAGTTAGTTAGTTTCTTTCTTTTTTTCCAAAGTAAGTATCGTTATTTTTAAGAGAAAAAAAGCTTTCGGGCTGAAGCCCCCCCCCCCCAACAAATAATTCCTGGATCCGCTAGTGATTTATAGTAATTTCTCTTGGCTTTTGACAAATTTGGTAAAAACTAGCGTTGTTTGTCCGTGGTTCTGGATGCTCTTTAGGTTTTACCTTTTATCTGCCCCCTCCTTCTTCCAAGGTATTTCATCGCTTTCATCTTAAAAACAGCGCAAGCTAAAGCATAATTTTAAAAATAATAGGTCATATACGATGACATATTCAGAGGTCTGTTCTTTGCTTTCCTCTTGTCCCCTGGTTTGAAACTTTTTCAAAAAATTCATAACCCCGTCGAAATGTGTTCCCCTCAAAAATTCAAAATCCCGCCAAAATATACCCTCCTCAAACATTTTCATGAAACCCCCTTGTGGACACCCTTGTATACATGTTTTCATTAATTTATAAAAAAAAAAAATTATAATACAAATCAAATCACAACATAACCCCAGTTACGATACTCAACTTATTGACCTCCTATTCTTTGAATCAGCAGCGATTTTTGAAAGCAACGGTTCAGGAGTGGCAGACAAGCTTTATTTTACTTACAACAACATATACTTTGGTAATTCAGATTCTAACTTTCTCCTGCTTTAAATGCCCTTTTTAGGCCCTGGTTCGAGGGCTATTCGATATATTAATGTTAATATTTAACTTGAGCTGACCCATTAGCGAATCCAGGATTTAATTTTGGGGAGAGGGGGGGCTTTAGCCCGAAAGATTTTTTTTTTATACACATATAACGATAAATAATTTGAAAAAAAAAAGAAAGAAATTAACTACCTATATGAAAAGGTGTTTAAGTGGTTCTTGAAGTCCTATTAAATGTAATTAAACGAACAAGAATACTTTAAGTGATAGTTTTTAATTTTTTTTTTCTGTAAAACATACATTGTACATTTTAGACTATATTTTACCATTTTGGGGGGGGGGCTTCACGGGGGAGGGGGCACGAAAGACCCCTTTCCCTTTCCTCCCTCCTTCCCCGTAGATCCGCCTGTGAGCTGACCTAATGTATTAATACTCCTCTTAGGGACGCTCGGGTTGTTCGGAATTTCATCTACAGTGTGCTCTAAGGACTTGAAACTAGACGCCATGCTTGAATAGCAATTACAAATTGTTACCTATTTTAATTTTAGTCCCAAAACACTTGATTGGCACCCTCATAGGATTGTCTTGGTTACTTCGGTGTTATTTATTACTATCGATGTACAAGAAAGTAATAGTTTAAAATACATTACGATCCGAAGGAATACAATATGGAGGTAAACTTACAGTGTATTATATAAGAGAGGATATAGGAGGAAAGGGGAGGGGATTAGAGCTGGAGGTAATGCGGCGGTAAGCCCTGCCCCAGCTAAGCCGGCCCCGCCCACCGGCACCCCATTGGCTGTCCTCGATGACCAGATCCAACCCCCTTTAATTCTGCTCCGCTGCTTCCTGGATAATTCTCCTTGACCCCTTTATCGCCTCTCTCCAGGCTTTCCCCGCTGGAGAACGTATCACGGCTGCCTGCCTCTTCTCCTGCTATCGGGGTATTACTGGGAAGGAAAGTCAATAGAGTTTATCAGTTCTCTTCAATATGTTCTCTTAACATTGATTTCGTAAATGTAATTTTCTATGTATAATTATGTGCCCCGGAAGAAAAGGACTCCCTCCCACCCACCATCTCCATCTTTTGTATTAAATAATTTAGTAACTAAGAAACAAATTTTAATAACTCAAAGTTATGAAAAATTAGCTCCCGTAAACTTCAAAATTTAAAAATATTACATGGTGTCCTTTATATCCGGGGTACAGATTTGGTAACTAAGAAACCAATTTTAATAGCTCTAAGCTATTAACAATTATCTCCCCATAACAAATATAAAAATGTTCATGTTGTTCTTTACCTTGGAGGTACAGAAATATGCATATATACTTCCAATGATAATTACTTAAGCAAACGAAAAAAAGTGTTTGTAAAAATATTTTTAATCAATTCACCTAAATTTATGGTTTTAACATTTATGGGTTCTAAAACCGTATTAGGTATTAATTTTTGTTTTAGTAAAAACTTGTTTAACATTTTATTAGGTGGGTATTGAATGAGACTTGAGCTGTCATACTCGGTAACCCTCATTCGGGTAAATTTGGATCGAGTCGAATAATTTATGCATTTAGATTAAAATATCTTAGAAACTTAAAATTGGGCCTTCATAGTGAGGGAAATGTTTAGCATTTCATAGTTTCTGTAATGAGCTATGATTCAAAATTATATCTTGATGGCCCCATTAGAGAGCCAAAAAGGGAAAAATGCAGTGGAAAAAATTAACTGTTTTGTACATTTTGGTTCGCACGCTTCAGTCATCATAAAATTTTTATAGTATGATGCAATTGACGATCATTCAGAGTTTGCTTAAGTAATTCTTGCACAGTTATAATTGTATATATTGTAAATGTTATCATTTTGTGAATATAGAACAAAAAATAATTTAAAAACAACTATGATTATATATATTGTAAAAACAGATGTTTTCACTTTTATCGTATGGTCTTAAGAACACATCGCAGTTTTTTTTTATCACCCATAATTCTCTCACAATATAACATCGATTATATATTTCAATTTTTTTTATTGAGTAATATTTTTATTCTGCCTTGTGAACATTAGTTATATTGAGGTAAGACTAGATTCATACTATATATACAGAATACGTAAAACAAAAAGAAGCAAAATAACAACTAAATAATATTCAAAAAGTATTTACAATTAATAAAAATAAATAATTTAAACATAAGCAAATTATAGAAAATACAGACGTAACCATGATCACTATTTACAATCAGACGAGGGAAGGCAGGTTTGGAGGGAAAAGCAGAACTCGATGAGATCCTTGCACTACTCTCTCTAACGCGTTACTGGTACTAATGCCAGTGAAGGTTGATCGAAATCAGACCATTTCCAGAACTCCAAAAAATACATAATAAAGAAGATTGCGGGGCTACTGCCGTTTTAACCTTCTTGGAGGATTATAGTGATGGTGCTAGACATGGATTGTGCAAAGGGATATATTTAAAAATAAAGAAAAATTTGGCACATAAAATATCATAGTTTTATTTATTGGATTTAAATATTTACTCACGATAATATTAAATTATAACGCGAATATTTTATGTGCTTTTTTATTTTAATTTCTTTCCCTTCTCTGTTTAATGTTTCTAGTATATCTCTTTCTCCAATATGAAGTGACCAACTGTAAAAAATTATCCATTATGTTGATATTCCACCGTCCCTCGTATCGTTTCTCTATCTCTTTTATGTCCTGATGAAACCGTTTCATCTACTCTTCACTCACATCCGTAAGTTTTTATGTAAAAGGTCAACATGCAAGAAGTGGATTTTAAGGCTCATCAGACAACCAAGATTTTTGAACTTGTCTATTAGCTACGATAAGTTAATAATTAGAGGTTTTCATAGTACCCATAGTGCCCAAAAACGTAGTCACATATATGATATCGAAGTCTCCGTTTGCTTTGTACTTATCGATACTTCCAAAATGGAATCGGACATCCTCTCAAGAATATCAGCGTATAAATGAAGACTTGACTAAATCTACCCTTATGATTTCAATTCAAATAAGACGTTCTCTTGAAAATAGTTAGTAAGCTAAAATTTTGATGTTGAAAAAAAAATAAAGTAATACAATAAAAGATCAAAAACAACTTTATTATTATAATTACTTTTGTATGTCTAGCAATTCTTTTTTAAACCTTATTTAATTGAGAAAAAACAAAAAACATTTTGCGTCAGCTAAGGGCATTGAGTATATGAGATGTGAGAGACTCATTCATACCATATATACAATAACAAAAACAATAGAAAAATTACAACAAAAGAAAAAAAAACTAAATAAAACAGAAGAAATGAAATTTGAGACAACATTAAGTAAAAATATAAAAAAACATTCTTGCTTATTTATAATATTTACAGTCAGCCGAGGGAGCTTCAAATAGGGCCCTTTTCCCCACGTGTAGAGGATAAGCCAAGACTAAGAAATCCCAGCGCTTCTCTCTAGGCCGCATCCCTGGGATGGGAATCCAATGGAGACTGAGAGAGGGCACTAAAGCCACTTACGCTCATGACAGTGGAGAAGCTGGCCATTGCCAGAACTCCAATGATGTATTTACAAAAGATCTCAATTCAAATTAGACTTTGGATATACTCTCAGATGTGAATTAATATTGAGAATACCAAAAACTTAAGATAAATTTCAAAATTATTATTTTTTTAACTATTGTTCTTTAATACATTATTTGTGCAGTTCCCTTGATTAATTTATTTCAATTATTTTTTCTCCACAGGTTATCAAAGACTTCTTGACAATGTATTGGATTATTTTTGTTTATTGATCATTCATTGAGCTTATGCAGAAGTAGTTAACGAAATGTATGTAATGCCGGGAAATTTTCAGCACTTATCTTCTCCATTGTTTGTTCTTTTCGCCTTAATATCGAGTACTTTATGATCAAGAGCTTAGGAATGTAAAACATATGAGTTTACAGTAAAACCAGAAGGAGCAAAGAGAGAGAAAAATGTGGCATTTATCGGTTAAAGATTCGGTTGTGCGCAATAAATGTCCCGCAGTGGCTAAGATGGTAAAGTATGAGAGCAATAAGAACAGCTTGTAGGACATTTATTGCTCCAGATAGCAGCTGAGGTCTCTCAATATCTGGATAGCAACGGATCCCAACGCTAAGCTCCCAGCGACTTATTTCCATGGCATGAATTGTTTTCAATTTCCTATCCAGTTTTCCGCTTTCCTTTCCAGGGAATAAGTTAGCCTGGAATAGGGTAGGGTATTGCTAAGCTATTTAGATGCGAAGGCCGTCCTCTTCATGACGGGGGCTCATATATAGTCTACAATGTGTTCGCTTCTCGGAAATTCACTTACGTTTTAGTAAGCTGGATGTCGCTACGTCTAATTTCTTATTGGAATTGTTGGGATGATGGTATTTTTATAATTTATTTTCGTTAGGAGAAAATTCATTTCTTCCAACCGTGATTAAATTTACAACGTTAAAATTAAAAATATTAGTTGTATGAAAATTACTATCATAACGTAATATAATATATATACTAGGAAGGGAAAGTACCCCATATCCGCCAAACCACCATTTTACAAATTACACAACTGTTTATTTAATTGTACTGCTCGTTATTCAAATTTACATGTTTTCTGTGGTTCAGATTGTATTATTTTTTTATCAATGTAAAATAAACTAAATTAACTAAAATAAATTTATAAAAGCCCAACCAGGGGTGCCCATCTCCCCCCCCCCAAGGTCGATGGGGCAAGTATCTACCTCATCCCAAGATATTTAATGCTCTTCTTTTCTTAAAACTAAACCAAGCTAAGGTATAATTAAAAAAATCGATGATTATATACAATCACAATTGCTGATGTCTGTTCCATGTTTTTCTCTTGCCCCTTAATCCAAAAATTCATAATACCATTGCAATTTTCCTCCCTCAAAAATTCAAAAACCCGTCAAAATTAGCTCCCCTCAAAAGTGTATATGGCGCAACTTGGGCCATGAAATCCTCCTCTAGGCATCCCTGAGCCCACAATACTTTGAGCTTTTTTATTCTAATATTTTCATTGTTCGTTATATTGTGCTTCCTTTTCTATTTCATAATAATTATAATTATAACACAATATAATATAAATAATATTAAATATAATATAATAATTAATGTATTGTAGTCAAGGGGAAATGTCTGAATAGAAAAATAACTGCGGTAAGCAAGGTAAAATCAAACTACCACCCCAGGTAAATAAATATCATTTCCCGAACAAAATTTTAGTCTAAAGTCTTTATTTTGTATTAGGAGAGTATCAAGTAACAGGAGCTCAAAACATATGTAATTAAATAAACAACTGTTTTATTATAGCTAATAGGAGAGCTCCTGTAACCTCCTAGGCTCCTAATACCAAAATAAAATAAAATATGGTATACACTAAAAACTTTTTTATACATCAGAGATATAGATTTTAAGACTTTGTTTTGCCGCTTGAACCAGTCTTCTCCATCCCCGCCTACATTGTGCCATTTTTTTCCAGTTATCTGAATGCAGCTCTATTTTATTTCTTTTTACTCAATCGAATGAACCATTTATCGTTATGAAGAGGTTTCCTGATGGATTGCTCTGTTCATCTTGACTTGTCTTCAAATCATGAAATATCGATTGAACAGTTTCTGTAAGCAGTCCTTTAATGGTTCTTTTCCTCTTTTCGTTAGTAATCTGTGATGATTGCTCTTGTTATCGTGAGGAGGGATTCTCTCCCAATTTTTGCAATATATATTACTAGAGTTTAGTATCTAGGTCTCACAGCCATATGTTAGACCTGGCTATATCAGACCATTGAACTCCTTTAATTAAGGTATTTCAATACCTTTGGAAGAGAGAAGAAATCTCTGTTTGAGCTTGTTATATGCTAGCCTATTTCTGCTCGTTGGTCATTTATTATGGAGCCGAAATATTTGAATTTTTCTACAACAAAATGTATTGATGCTTATTCATAGAGTGCTGGTTAGTATATAGGTCTCACAACCTTATGTCAGACTGGCTTTATCTTTATGAGCTTTATAAGGCTTGATCATCATGAGCTGGCTTTATATTGTACACCTTTAATTTATAATGTATATATATATATATATATATATATATATATATATATATAAAATATTAGTTTATTTAAATTTAATATAGTGCTATTTCTATCAAAATTCAAAGCCTAAAATATTTTATAACAACTAAATTTTTAACAATGGGCGGGGATCCTGGAGCAGACCAAGATAATTACTCAATTAGGTAATTGATTATAATCAAAGTAAAGCAACACCGATCGTGGTAAGTACTTGGATGGGTGACCCTCTCCCTCCCCCCCGTCTGGTGATACTGAGGAAAGCCAAGCTGCTCGAGATCTCCCCTCTCGGTGTGTGAGACCAGCCATCCTACTCACACAACTCACACCGATCTAGCGTAGGAGTGATAACCTTAGGCCGTGAATCAAAACATGGCTATCCAGGATGAGAGGATCACCCAGAGATTTGGTCCTTGTGCGGTCTTTATCGGTGAAAGAAATATAGATCCTCGTAGGATTACTGGCTTTTAGTAGCCATAATCCGTGAATCTAGATCGACTGGTCACTATCCGTAGGATTAGGTGACCCTGGGATATCTGTGCTTCCGCAAGTAACATATGTAAAAAGACCACATACACGGCAAAAGATCTAATATACATGAGAGAATACAAATGAAATTGAAATTGAATTGTTTATACAATGTCACACTTTATTATTATTGTACATAAACTTTCCACTAACTTTGGGTCAAACCGAATGAGTTTTTTTGAAATACAGGAATGTCGAAGAAAATACGTTTGTGCTTGCGTAAATGAAAGTAGCAAATGTAATTAAATAAAATTATTAATAATATCCAATTCTCCTCGAACTTGATGCATTTGATATACGGGCAAGCAACCAACTTCTTCCTTGATGTTTAAAACGTAATACACGAGTGGACATTTTCGATTCTGAGGATGAATATATTTTTAATCTATCTTCGGTAGTAAGGAAGCAAAAAATATTTATATTTTTTAAACTTTATTTTTCTACTCACAACTGTCACCAGGGAGTAGGATGTCGAGAAATAGAGATTGGAACAAGTCTTTGGTAGGCGTGAGGGAGGGGAGTGCCCAGCGGCGTCCTTTCCTGTTTTAATTTTAATATTTTTAGTAAGTGGAATAGATCCGTCATCCAGCTTCGTTTGAGCTTTCTATGGGTGTTATTTGGTAAGATGTTTGTGATTATGCCATGAATAAGTGAGTTGGTGTGTCCGTGTAAGTTATTGTGAAATAATTTATAATGTGTTCGTATGTGATCGTAAACAGTTGACATCTGTAGGTCTTTATGTAATGTAATGTTACAGACGTACCAAGGAGCATTAGTTATAGACCTGAAAGTTTTCAATTGATGTCTGTAATTTACGTATGTGAGTCTTTTTGGCTGTCCCGTATATCAGTGAAGCGTAGGCCCAAATACTCCTAAGTAAGTAAGTGTATGTATTCAATTTCTGTTTTAGTTTTAATTCCGAATATCTTGAAAGGAGCGAGTATAATAGTCTCAGTCTTAGGTTTAGAGTTTTTGTTTTGTTCTTGATATGAGGGCTCCATAACATCCTTCTGCCAAATATCAGTCCAAGATTTGATCTTTGTCAGAGGAATTTGGACATTGTCGAAGTAAATAACAGGGCAAGTTTCACGTCGAAGGGTGAAAGTAATATAATGTAAGATATTAAGATTAATTTTAATGAGTCAACTTGGGTTCAGGTTTATAAATTAATGTTAATAAGACCTTTTCCATCCTTTCTTTAAATATACCCTACGCAGTAGAGGAGCGAAATTTTATTAAGCAGAGCCTTGTATAAGTGAGGATCTGTCGCTAAGTGAGTTCCTTACCTTACAACCCTTCCGAACTAAACAAAGAAGTTCCTTTGTACCCTTCCACTTAAAAGTCTCCTGTTGATCGATCCTGATGGAATTACTCCTTGAGTTCCACCCTCGACCTGATGGAAATAAGAAGCCGCTGGTCCGCCCTTTGACTGGGATAACCTGATTACAGCTTATCTGAGCGGGCTGATGGGGCGGGGCAATCTGGTTAAGTCTCGGCCATCGCCTAATAGCTCCCTTGCTCTAACCCAATAAGCACTCCGCTAAGTCGGGTCTCTGGCGTGTCCTCCAAAGTGGCCTAGGTCTTCCGAGCAGGAAAATCGTTCCCATCTCCAGATAATTGGCTAATGATTTACAAATGTTTACTCTGTACTGATTGGTTCAGTCCACCCTCTTTTCCTCTCAGTTTTTTTTTTTTCTCTTTTTCCACCCTCCTTTGATGGGTGGAAGTTTCTCAAGAAAAAGAAATATAATTCCCTGTTAAATTCCGACCAAAGTTCAATTTCCGAGGCTTATTTACAATTAATTACTTCGTTCCCGATCAGAAACTTTCTTATCCTCAGTTGATGATTTATTGAATTTTGTTATTTAACCATTAACGAATCATATTATAATGATACGAAAATAATTCAAAGTAATTCTAATTTAAGGAAAAATTAAGTCGGGGAGTCAATACGCACACAATATATTTTTTTATGTGCTACATTCTATTGCGCCATTTCTGATTTGCAGGGGGGAGTGGTTGTTCTAGAGGTCCGACCAAAGCTACTCTCACCAATGTGGGATGGTCTAGATTCATTACGTGGTTTGGACACGAAATCAATTTCAACTCAACCAGGCTGGATTCGAACTTGCACCGCTATATTCGAGAATATCAAAATGACAACGTCGTAATATGCTTAAACATCACGGCCTCTCCAATTGCAGTACTGTTTGTTGGCTACTTGTTTTAATGTTTTAGGCGCAAGATCATCTGTGCTCGATCAACAAAATTAAACAATTTTAATAAATATTTAGTTGGTAAATAGGAAAAAAAAATTAATTTCTTCTGTCCATTTTTCCTACTTTTGGTGTCTAATTTATCTAAAAATATACAAAAAGTATACACTTGTTATTATAAAAACAACCCATACATGTACGTAACTATAAACATTTAAAAAAGTTAAATTAAATAAATACAAAAGAGTTAATAAATGAATAAACCTAAAGAAATAGATACATTAAATTCATTTAAAAGATATATATAAATTAAACATTAATGAAAAGAAATATATAAATAAAAATTAAAAATATAGAAGACAAAATTAAACCAAAAACAACTAATTTTAGACATCAAGGAACAAATTTAGTTTCGACCCTGTCTGTAATCAAATCCATGTAACATTAATATCAACTATTAACATTAATCAAATTTTCATAAATTTTTACAGACTGTGCGGATTGGTCCCTAGATGGTCCCATATCAATTTCAACTAATTCCGTCCACTACTATTTATTTTGGTTACAGTAAATTAAATTTATTAATAAACTTTTCTGTAATTTAATTTTGTAATTAAGTAATTTTTTTAACGTTTGTATTCTAAACTTTAATTTAACCAGTATTCTGTTGTAGAACCTAGTGCCATTGATAAAAATTTTCTTGAAATTTTTTGAGATCGTGCAGTTTTATCTCAAAAGTTGGGCCATTTTATATGAAATGTCCGTTTTTATTATTTAAGAGATTCAGTGTGGGATTAGTGGACTTTTTTTTTTACTACATTAATTATATTTACAGATTATAAAAATGATTCACAAGTCAAAAACGAATTTTCTGATTTTATATCTTCACAAACCTTAAATTTTTGATTGGGATTGAAAAGTTGATAACACTTTGGGGAAAAATGTATAGAAAATTAGAGTAAATATTTTGAATAAATATGTTTTCATTTCATAAAGTTGTTTAACTAAATTCCTATTTCAGTGAAAACTGTAATTTCATATGAAACGACCCAATAATTTCATCAATTCCCACCTACTATTTTCGCTTATGCCTACGTAAATGTATTTTCTTAAACACGCCAATATTTAAAAAACGGGTAAGTTGTTTTGGCTAAAAGCTGGAGGAAAGTTGGGAGTTGGAAAAAAAATGATACTGTATCAATTTTATCGAATTGTATCCACTATTTCCTCATACATTTGCGCAATCGTATTTTCCATAACTCCACTATCTCGAAAGCAGCGCGTTCAATTTAGTCCTAAGTTGGACGGAAGTTATCGATTGCTACGTATGGACCTGGGAATAAATTTTATCAATGTACACTGAGTACTTTGAGGAAATCAAGGTATTGAATAAGAGTTAAATAAACTTCAGTCGATTGTTATTCCTCACCAATTCCTAAATAGCAAACTTCATGCTACCAATTGAATGAATGAACGAATGAATAAATGTATATATTTTCTCAAAATTAAATTACATAATTATCTTAATTATATATATACAATAATAAGTAAGCATGGACATTGTCCGTCTGCTTGGAATTAGCTATACCTATTGCTCTTGCTAGTAAAAACAGTTCAGTACACATTTACGAAAATATAAACAGAAAAAAAACATAAGAGTTAAATATTACTAAGCCAATATTATAGGGAGCGGGGTAGCTCAGTGGTAGAGCACTGAGCTTCCAATGCAAAGGTCCCGAGTTCGAACCCCGGCTCATGGCAGAAAATTTATTTATCTGTTTCATTGGCCGTGGGGCGACCTTGTGTCAGGAGTTCCTCCTGGGGCACACCCAGCCTCTATAAAGTGGGTACCCTTATTTAAATAATTAATTAAGGGGAAAAACCCGGCGGTTGAGCGTGATATCGTTCAAATCACCTCCTTGCACAACCGTTGACCTAGAAACAGTGCTTTCCCTAAATAGTACAGAACCCCAGACCCTTCATGGGTTGTAGTGGTACAGGTTTTTTATTTAAAGTCAATATTATAGTATAAACCAAAAAAACTTTAATATCATATGCATACACACACATCATAATATCATGTCCATAAATTTTACAGATTACCATGATATTGTTTTATAATTAAAATCTTTTATCAGGGATGCTCTATAGCTTAGTGATATGTTTGTAAAAATTTAGATTGCATTCAGATCCTCTTCATTTATCACATCGAGGAACTCATTATAAGTTAAAGTATTTTATTCGAAATTCCCTCAGAACTGGGCATACTTCAATAAAGTGATACATATTTTCTATTTGATTTAAGTTGCACAAAGAACAAATACGGCTGCCAATTCTATCTATTCTGTTATTTAATTGAAGTAATTCTCCTCTTACTTTTATAATAGTGCTTATAAAATGCGTCGACCAATTTACAGTTTTGGTTGCTTCTGATTTAATAGTTTGTACAACAAATGAAATTTAGCACTATTAGCTTTATTGGTAATAGCAATATCCCACTCATTTTTCAAATGTCTAATTAATCTAGCAATAAATTACTGTTTTTGAGCTTAATTCATTTACAACATCTGCATTTAGTCTGTGGCCCTAAGAGATTAGCTTCTGTCCCCATGTTTGTTAATCATACCATTGGCCAAAACTTTGATACCAATTGAGTTTTGCCTTTTTGAAGGGATCACATTTAATTCTATTCTGCCTAAAATGACATATTCGTTATAGAAATATAAAAATAGACTGATCATCGGCATTTTAAATACCAAAACACTCCCATGACAAGAAAGGTTATGGGAATTGGAATAAGGTTTGGGTTGTATCAGGTGAGATATCATTGGGTTTGCAGAAATCAGACTTAATAGTGAATTTTTTTATTCTTCGACAGAGGTGACAGGATATTCAATAAATAAATAATAATAATGGAATAGTGAAATAAAAGCTGATACATTCAAGGGAAATATTTCAATGCATTCAAGCGCTGAGGATAGCCTATTTGGAGCGGGTTTCATAGCTCAACAATATTTAAAGAGCAAAATTATGGAATTCAAACCAGTTTCCAAAAGATTCGGTTGCCTGAAAAAAATATAAATAACATCATTCTGATAATAATACCAGTTCATGCTCCAAATTCTGAGAATACCCTAGAAGAAATTGAAAACTTCTACAACTAGGCTGTGATGCTATGGGACCTAATTTAATTGGAACAAGGAATGATAAAGGTAAAATATTGATCAATTTTGCGAATATAAATAATTTACTAATTATTTATAGTAATCTAAAATGGTGTTCTATAAATCGACGTTCCCCCCTGTTCTTTCCTACTCTTCCGAATTGTGGATCCTCACCCCGAAACACAAGAGGCGGATCCAATCCACGGAGATGCGTCATCTTCGTAAGGTGCAAGGAAGCACACTTCGAGACAGAATAAGGAAAATCACCATAATAAGCATCCTAGAGGAGCACAAACTGAGGTGGTTCGGGCACCTCCTTAGGATAGACCAAGAAAGAGCTGCCAGAAAGACTTACATGGAGTGGAGAACACCAAGAGGAAGACCACGCGTTTTCTGGGAGGAGAGTGTTAAGGAGGCGTGATGTGTACTACTGGATTAGGATAGTTGGTCCTAGAACGAGAAATCTGTTCAAGACTCTACAAATCGTAATCCCACACTGTGCAATCGGTAAAGGGGATAAAATGATTATGATGATAAGTAATTTACATACAATTAAATACACAAAATACATACAACTCAATACCGGCCTATAAGTACACATGGTGCTGTCTTAATGATTCAAAACATGAAATAGATTATATTATGGCTAGTAGTAACCTTTTTGAAGAGAATATGAGAGAACAAATAAGGATACCTTCAAGACGATTCTAAATAAAGAAAAAAACATCAGCAAAGTAATTTCATTAGCTAAAAAATATACATTACAAGGTCTAAAATTTTTAGTATGATAATAAAATCTCTGGGAGAAGCAGTTTTCGGAAATTCCGTAGTCCAACATATACAAGTTTGATTTCCACTCGGTTTGTTTCCCGCAAATAGAGTTTTATTCATCAGCGAATACTAAAATGCGAAAGAGCTACGCATATGCAGATTGCATATTTGATGATTCAAGATTAAAAAAAAAAAAAATCAAGAGCATACTGAACATACATATCACTACTATCAGTGCAAAAAGTTATATATAACAATATGTATAATGTAAAAAATATCTATATATGTAAAAATTGAGTGTTTTACAGCAGAGCATAAAAACTAATTGTTTCTCTAAGATTTATTAGTATAATTTCATATTTTATTGATCTCTGCTATTTTTCATCGTAGCAGACTACTTATATCAGTTGCAGACTACGAAATGTCACATTAGCACAAATAGAAGAAAAGTTGAAAATTTTTACACATGACCTTTTGCACTAACAGTAGTGATATATACTTAATGGTTATGCGTTCATTCGTAAAATGGATGGAACAAACAAATCCATAGAAAAAAAATCAACTGTTGGTTTGTTCGGAGTTAACGAGATTAATACTTTTCTTCAGTCAGAACAAAACTAATTAAACAAGAATATAAAAATATGCGTTAAGTTCACACAACTTTGATATTTAAGGAGGAAATCGAGACCACGACTAGCTAGTTGAACTTCCATAGATCAACAATCACATATAAGACTTATTTCACAAATAAAGAAATAAAAATCCAAGTAAAAATTAATTTAAATTTACTGAAAATCACATGAAATCTAAGTAACGGCAATAATTTTCATACCAGTAACTTCGACCAAACAACACAGTATAAATTAGCTTTTTGAACAAAACCTAATTTTTTATAAACCAATAAAAATATTGTCTTCACCAAATTCTCACTCCATACGATTAATGCCTTCCACATTTCACAGCTATTATATTTTTAACAATTATTTATATCAATTTTAAATATTTAATGGAATTCAATGAAATTGATACTAGGTAATTTCTATACTATTCTCCAAATTTTCTCCATGTTTGGGTTAAATCGAACGCTCAGTTTTCAAAAGATAGGAATATCAAATAATAAATTTTCCGATCTGAAAATGGAAGTGTGTTTATTTGAAGTAGTGGATAAAATTCACTACTTAATAAACTTACTCATCTGTTTACCAATTCGTAACTTCTCTCCAAATTTGAGCCAAATGGAACTTGCGATTTTAGATAAATATACGTATCAACAATACGTTTGCGCATATATAAGAGAAAGTAGTGGACCAAATTCAATAAAATTGACACTACATTATGTTTTTGCAAATACCTACATTTTTTTTTCAACATTGAGCCAAACCGAACGAGCCGTTTCTGAAACATTGGCATATCTAATTAAATATTTTTGCGCGTGCGCACGTGTAAATATGGGAAGTGCTGGATGGATCTAGGCAACAACCAGCACAATCCTTGAACAATTTATGAAAATCAGATAAACGGTAGTAGGTGATATGCCTGTTACATCAATTTGACTACAGATAGACATCGAATAGATAGTACAGCGAAAACAAAACAGCAACAATACGATCCACTGGAACATTTTATCAAGGAATCTACAAAAACCGCAGAGGTGGATCAACGACCAACAATGGCAATCAGGGGGCACAGTAGTCACCATGCTTTTACTAAGGAAAATCGAAAGTTAGTGATTAAAAAAATTCCATCAGAAACTGCATAATTTATTTTTGATATACAATATGGAATTATATTGTTTAGATCTATAAACAGATAACTAGATAATATAATGACTACTAATACTAAAATTGATCTCGGTTGGGGTAAGTATGGTATCAAACTATTAAATGATTCCTTCAGTCGATAGAATGACTAACTCCACTTCCAACATTTTCGAGTAAACTCATTTTAGTGATATTTCTATTTGGAAAATTTATAACGGTACGGACAGTGAGTAAGTTGATTCCTGAGTAGACGATGGCAGATTTGAAACATAGAACACTAGATAAAGGTATAAATTTTCCAACTAGAAATATCGTTAAAATTAATAATTAAAAATGTTGAAATTAGATTATGTCATTCTGTTAAATGACAGGCTCATATAATTTATGCAATATGGACTAAATGGCTTCTGATGGAAACTTTAACTTCATTAAACTGGTAAGTTAATCCCTGAGTTTTAGGCTAACTGAGTTACTGAAACTAACCATATTGGCAGCAACAGTAAGTGCTGAGTGAGCAAGTGGTCTAAGTAGGCCATAGTTCATAACAATAACAAAACACACTGCTTTTTTTAAATAAATCCATTAATTAGTAAATTGCACAATAGGGTGGAGACTATAAAAAAAAATTTTAAATACCTATATTTTCACTTACCGCTCTACTTCGAAAAGCAATTCTTGTCTGGAAAAATTGAATTTTTACAAGCAGTTTTTGCAGCTCATTTTTAATGCATCTAAGCTTTAAAAAACTTATTTTTGATTTCCATTCATATTTATTAAGTCGGTCGAACTCATTAAGATCGTCATAATAACATAAACCCTATTTATAATATCGATTGTAGCCCATAAAAATCTTAGATGCATCTGTCTATTTAATCCACATAACTCTTTAAATAACTCGCAAATTTTTACCATCTATTAGGGGAAGGGTCCTGAACAACTTTTGACGAAATTTAATTTTTTTTTTTGGATGTTCGGGATAAAGTTACTGTAAAAAATACGCATATATATATACTTTTTTTTTCAAAAACGCCCCAATATTAAAGTACCTCGCGCCAACGTCTTACTGTAATCAAAACCATATGCATATGATGAATACAAAAATCAGCTGCGATAATTTGAGATCACCAAAATTTCAGATTTTGGTAATCATCTGGCAAATTCAGTCAAGAAAGTTATTCCAAAAACGAGCAAGAAAAATTCCTACCTGTATTTAAATAAATTTGTAACTAATATAATTTACTCCTTTCCCTCAATGAAGACGGGAGGAATAGAAACAAAACAAGTGAAAGAAAATGCGAAGGAAAATATTGAAGAGAAATTCAAACAATTTCGTAACTCGTTATTAATATCAGTGTAATGTTTTCAGCACACCATCCCATGCATTTGTTATCTTCATTTAGTTGTAGGTTGATTTGTTCTTCTCTTACCACTATGTCCTCTTGATAGTAATATAGGTAATATATATTAATAATTGATTCTGTCAATAAATTTTCACTTTTAGGACATATTACATGCAAAATATATTTTATTTGTAATTAAAAAAATTAACAATAATAATAAAGGTTGGTCTTACCAACAAAGTTTTAATGTATATTGATTCAGAATGCCCGTCATGCTATAATAAATTCAGTTTTTGAAGTATCTTGCTTAAATTGAAAGTTTCCCAGAGTTTTTATGCCTTTTCCGATCACTGTGCGTCTTCTGACGTCATGTTGGGGTTGCATCTCACTCCAAACGCCCTATTTATAGGGCCCGCAATATTTGTAGGTTACGACAAAATGAAGCCACCCACAAAGTTTTCGGTGGATGTTAATAATTTCATGAAAAGAAGCCTGTACCACGGAATTATAAAAAAAGTTGGAGATAGGCACTTTAATCATTGGCTACCAGGTAATCTTTGCCATTTTCCAAGAGCCATTCAAGTATGAATCATTCACTAGATGAAGTTGATAATAATTCATTTTGCTCTCCCCTAATTAGGTCCTCCGTGGACAGAGAGCTAGGCAGGAAGGAGCTCGGCAAACAGAAGTCCTCCGTTGTTAAACAAATTGGCAGCGAGCGACTGAGAGAGAGGCCCGATAACCGTTTGATGTGGTTAATTCGAGCCTAACAACTTTATCTGCCCCCTCCCAGGCCCCTCTAATGGATAGCGTTCTAATCCCCGGATCAGGGGTCGTCCATGTTCGGGGGGGGGAGGGAGGTTCTGTAATCCTCTTCGCTCTTTTCACCGCGCTACTTGAAGAAACCGAGCTGAAAAAATTAACATTGATAGCCCGATTGGTTGTCATGAATGGATTCAATACCGTGGAACTTTTTGCTTTACTAAACAACAGGTAAGAAGGGAAAGAAACATCTTGAATACATATTTCAGGTTTCCTGTCTTAAAAATCCTAAGTAACCGTTAATCTGTGCGAGTTCATAAATTTATTTGGGAGGTAACATCCTATTTAAATTTTCTCATTTTAGATGCAAGATTTAGTCCATTACAACTTTTACATGATTAGTTAAGTCTAACTTGATTTTTGGATGACTCACTGCTATACGGCGAAGAAGTATTCCTCCATAACAAATTATTAATTTTTTTTTTACTTATTCATGAGGTTTAAAACTGTATAAATTAAAAATACATCCAGTAAATGTGCACACAGTAATAATAAAATCACATGAAAACGCTTGTTGAGAAACTACATATTGGTAGCACTATAATAATATATTTACATAAGTAGATCATGAGGCCATTCGTATCTAAGAGGAAGCAACGTTTGAAACGAGAGGATTCGGATGGTTTTAAAGTATTTTATAGAAGGATAGGTATCTGGATTGGGCTAAATCTAAAACATATTGTACGTAAAGGTCGTTATGAATGATTTTATTTGTGACAAAGTAAGGAGCATTGAGGATTTTACGAAGGATTTTGGATTGTAAGGATTGGATACGAGAGGAATTCGATGGTTAGGGCAAAGAGCAAAACTCAATTCCTTATTATAGTCATGTATATGAGTCTTTTTTAATATTGTCTTTTGTACGCTAAAAGTTTAGAGCGTTTGTCTAGTAAGTGCTGGGGTAGTCGAAAAGTTTCAGCAGTTTCTTGTCGTTTCAGTCTTGTATGAGGATTATTAAAAAGTAAAATATTAAAGAATAGTGTGATTTTATAATAACTTAAACTACTAAAATGTTATTACCAGGTATTGTCCCACTCTCAATTTTTTAGTAAACCATTCTTTTTCCTTTAGAAACATATGTAAAATGACAGTGAAATTTATTTCTAGTCCTAAAGAATAATTAAGGCATTTTGAATTATATATATTTTTAACTTTTGTCAACAGTGAAGTATGTTTATGTATTTTCAAACATTGTTCCATCACTTTATGACATTACCAAGCAAAAAACCATAACATCAGTTATCAGGCGTTGAAAAGAGGGAACAGTGAAGAAATTTCTTTAGTGTGAGGTTGTAGCCAAGGAGTTAAAAAACAGCCACCAGCGGATAGGCCGACCATTTGGGGAGCCTCCCTCTACGCATCCGTTTCTCATACAAATTATTTCATTTATTATAATTTACGTTTGACCACGATTCGTAGCAAGTCAGTTGGAAAAATATAATATTAGTTACACAGCGGTTTTGGCCGAATAAGATACATGAAAATGTCATTACCAAGTTGAAAACTCGTTTTATTCCCACAATCGAATTCGTAGCTTCACTTACTTTAATTACTGAGCAAAAACCACTTTTGATCTTGGCCATTTGCTCAGATAAAGCTGTGCGGGGATAGAAGGTGTATGCATTTAGGAAATTGTATTTAAATGCCGTCAAATTTATTAAAATTATATCATGTAAATTGCCCATGATCTGGTGAGAATCACCCATAAATATTTTTAATTCACTTCGGATTTAATAACTCGAGTTAGGTTCCAAATTCCAAAACTGACTCCAATTGCGTCCCAGATATTCTTTTAGACAGCACGAATCAGGTCCTAAACCTTTTTCATTTAATTGTACTACTCGTTGTTCAAATTGTATAACTGTAATTTACATGTTACCTGTAGTTGAGATTTTATTTTTTTTATCAACATAAAATAAACGGAACTTTATTTTAATATTTTTTTATTTTTTTCTTGCTTATTTCCAATTTATATTATTGTATAATTTTAATTATTCTTATTGCCTATTTGTAACCATAATATATATTCAACAAATTTTTGGTCCGAAATCTTTATTTGGTATTAAGAGGGTAAAGGAGAAGGTTCAGGAGCTCAATACTGAAACGAAGACACCAGAGTATAAATCTTGATTTCGGATTAGGAGAATAGCAGTCAACAGCAACTCAATACATAAGTAATTAAATGAACAGCTATATAATTAGTGCTAATTATAGAGCTAATAGGAGAGTTATTGAAATCTCATACTCTCCTAATACTAAAATAAAATAAAACATAATAGTCATTAAAGCATTATTTTAAAATCGATTTAAAATAATGCTTTAATGACTATTATGTTTTATTATGTCTTATATATATATATATATATATATATATATATATATATATATATATATATATATATATAAAACACATTTCGTCATTGTAATAATTACATGCATATAGAGTACTATGTAAAAGGCGTGTGATGAGTTCACCGTATCAGATTTTTTCCTATTTTCGGTTAACACTAAACTAAGTTATGTAACAAATACCAAGGCTTATAAGTATTTATAGAAAAAAAGAAGTGTATTTTGGCACCAAAACAAAATACTAATTAATTATTTTGATTTCTTAACAACCAAACTCACATTATTTTCTTTTGTAACTACGCTATGTAGTGTTGCCCAAAATCGATCTTCGTCTTGCACTTTGCAAGACCAAGTCCAAGGCCGTCTAATTGTTGCAAGACCCAGACTGGTAATAAAATCGATTTTTAAATAAACATTAAGGCAAAAAAGTTACTAATACTTGACAACCTTAGTTACTATATGTTAATAATTGGTATAACCAATATACTTTTGCATTTAACTCCTCTAATTTTTTATTCAAGCTTAGTTAGGTTTCTTCTATCTACAAAATTACAGTAATGTCTCTATATTAATAAGCTAATAAGTAACGTAATAAAGACCAAGACCATGACCAAGACCGAATTTACAAGACCAAGACTCGTCTTTGGGCAACACTAACGCTAAAAATAGCACGAAACTAAGGGTACTACGAAACATTATATTATGAACGTTTTTGTATGATTTTTTAGCATTACGAAGTATTTTAATATTTAAAACGTTTAAAAATAAATAAATACATATGTTTTAATTATATATATATATATATATATATATATATATATATATATATATATATATATATATATATATATATATATATAATTTAAGTAGATTTGAAGATGAAATCTGTTGCTCAATGAGAGCTATTACTCAACATTATCCTTGTAGCCGAGTGCTCGAGATAATATTTATACAGCCTACTAAATCTGCTATTTTGTTTTCTATTTACTCTGTATTAAGAATTATGGTAGGAATATAAACGGTAGGAGATACGTATTTGTGTTGTAAAACAGTGAAGTACCGTAATTCATTCAGTATTTGCCCAAGTGAATTTCAAGAGAAAAACAAGTAATCCCTAGGTTTATCTTTCTGTGCCAGTTTTAACCACCTAACGTTATGTAAGACATTTTGTGTAGTGATTTCATGAGAGGGGTTCACAATTTCTTTATTTTTTAAACATTGAAAATAATGATACGCGTATCAGTAATAATTGTTAACCGTAATGAAATCCAGCTAATAGCTAATTAGCGAATCCTAAATAAATTCATCAGCGATGAATCTACGGGTGATCTTCCAAACCGCAGAAAGATGTTAAGATTTTGTAATTTAACTTTCGATTTCGGGTTTCTATTTGAAATTATTGATCGAAATTCTTTGGTCTCCAAATAAGTTTCACAAATTTTATTGGGTAAGTCAGAAAATACGCATATACACTTACAATTCACACTTTTGATAAATTAAATTTTAATACTCATAGAAACATTGTCATTAGTTTTGATTGTCAAATTCAACGTGATGAAATTCATGCCTGGCCATTTATACATTATTCGCCGAATTTCTTCCAATTTTGTAGCAAACTGAATGAACCAACTCTGATTTAGGCGTATCATTTGCTTACCGAAGCAAAAGTAGGAAACGAAATTTGATAAAATTAATAAGAGGCCATCTAAGTACCACGATTCCTGAAAATCATATTATTTTTGGATCATGCTAGATGGATATAACTACAGCCAGAAAGTTACACACGGGAACGAATTTGTTTCTGTATGTCCAAAGGGTAAAAACCAATAAAAAATTTTCGATTTTAAGCACATTTTTTTTAACCTCTTGCACGAATAAGAAGCTTCCCTACCTTCTATAGTGTGGGATAAAATTGTAGAAACAAATGTGTTGGCGCAAAACTGAGGATTATGCGCCAATGCTACATTTTATAATACATTATTATTAATTTCTGCTTTTAATCAAATACTCATATAATGCATCATGAAAATTAAAATAAACGTTTCCTTAATTATATTAAAAAATAAATAAAATATAAAAGATATAATTAAAAGGAACTTAAACAAATATACAAATCAGTTCTATGTAGCGTTTATATTGGTTAAAAATATATTCTATTATAATATTATCATGTTTCTCTATATAGTATTAGACCTCATTGATTATTAATTAGTTTGATTTTACAATTATTTCACTTTATTACTTGACTTAATTGTTATTTATATTATTACATTTTATTATTATACTTTATTCTTATAGGCTTCATGTCTATCGTACACTATTGTTGTACTAGTCACTCCAATTATTAATGAACGACCTGAAATGAAATAAAATATAAATTTTATTCTGGACTTTAATTCCCCTTAGAGTAATAGCAGAGTTCAAAAAATATATAATACAGATACATTAATACTAATTTCTACTTATAATGAAATACTCGAATAATTCATCATGTATCATATTATCAAAAATAAATAAAATATGAAGCATTTAATTATAAGGAACTTAAACAAATATACAAATCAATTTTATATAACGTTGGTATTGGGCAAAAATATATTTTAATGTTAAAAATAATATTTTTCTATGTAATTATTAATTATTAATATAATATTGACCATTTACTATTTATCAACAAGTTTGATTTGTTGATAAACTCATTCGTTGGGAAAGGATAGATTTCCTATAAATTTGACTCATTCATTTATTAATTGAATAGTTAGTCGTAATATTAAAACCTTTTAATATTATAGATAAATAATTTATTAACATGATATATGTTAAGTTTTAGTATTAGATAACAGTACCGTTACACCACAAACCATGACGATTCCACAGTAATCCCGTCCATCTGACGGACATAAGAAAGTACCGATTCCTGATCCTTGGGGAACGCCTGGTGTAAAGTAGCTAAAGGGATGAGGGCTAGATGAGCCAGCGAAGGGCTTAAAGAATTTCCAGGCCTCCAAAGAGGACAAAAAACAGCCGCTACCTGCTTCCAGGCCGGTCCCAAGCTTGGATTATCCAAAGTTTCTTTATTTTTACTTTTCGGTTTTATCTTTATGAATATTTATTGTTTCAAAACCTTTGATTTATTACGGCTGAGCCTTCATAGGCATCCGGTGTCCCCTCAATCTCACAGCAGTTCAGGATGTCTTTGGCTGGAGAGGGTGGAGGAATTCAGATCTGATATCTCATTCAACTTCACCTCATTAGAATATAAAATATATATATATATAAAACTAGTATAATATACTAGAAATACTATACATTTATAAAAAATAATATAGAAATCATTATAGAGATGGATAAATAGTTTACTGATAAAATTGTAAGAATGAAAAATAATGAAGACTAGCTGGCCAGCGCGAATAATTCGCATAAAATATTAGTCAGAGAACAACTGATAAAAAAGTATGGAAATATGTTAATGCAATGTATTGTGAGTTGGAAGAATTCATTTTCCTTTTCTTGGTCGAATTAAAATAGTTTGTTCATAAAAATAAACCAAAACATTTGTACAATTTACTGTAGTCTATATCTTTGCTCATAATGGTTCGATTTCAATGTAATTTTTTTTTGTTTTTGGAGGAAATTTTGTAGCTTTTAATTATTTATGGAGTTAATATAAATTGCATGCTTTTCTTCTTATGGCTAATTAAGTTTATTTGTTTTTCTGAGATGTTGGGGGTTGCGTTTAGACAATCTTTAAGATGAAGAGAAGAATAGTTGGGGTGATCAGTGAAATAAGAAGGCAAAAATAAATGATAATACTTATTTTGACATTTGCCGACTTTTCGTCATGAAATTCAGGCCTTCATCAGGGCTGAACTTCAGGTCGAAACGTCGGCAAATGTCAAAATAAATATTATCATTTATTTTTGCCTTCTTGTTTGACTGATTACCCCAACTATTCTTCTCTTCATTATTCACGACAGTCAACCATTTACCCACAATTATGAATCTTTAAGATGATGGTCCGATAATTAGAACTAACGAAGATGGGGCGAAATAAAACTCAAATGCGAAAAAATATGAAATTATATATAGATGTGTTTTTTAATTAATAAAAACAATTTGATGCCATCTCGTGTTGTTTTTCAAAGTTTCAGCTATATTATTTTCCAAATCCGCTTTACACCAATGTCATTTATAGCCACAAAGCTCAGTTTAAATGTGCATCACCATGATATTTACCACGCAGGAAAGAAACTCAAGGGATTCCCCTTTGTCAATAGGTTTTCATATTTTAGCCATGAGTAACCGATTTATAGTTTGGCAAGGCTGATCTCTTTTATCCTTTTCAACTGCAAGTTCACTCGATTTTTAACTACAGAGGGCTGGAAATTGTAATTTTTCATAAGAATCAGAATCCATGACAACCGTGGCATCAAGAGTTCCTATTGCAGGTATAAGATTGGGCTCAAACGGAAACTGAAAAACTGTACATTTAAGGGCTTTAAAAGACTACTTAAGCTTTATAAACTTAAGTAAAAAGTTTATAAACTTAAAAATTGTCCTTTACTACACGAAGAGCAGAGATTAGCAAAGTAGGTTTCGGAGTCGGTACTTGTAAAAATGATATTTAATATTTTATAACACTTCTTCGAAAACACTATTTAAACAACAATAAAAAAATACAATAGGCTGTATCATTGCAAATAATGGTCCTATTTCCACGTGTTATTTTTTTCGTTTTGTAGGGAATTCAGCACATTTTCAAATAATAATGAGTCTGATCAGGAAAAAATGTATACTTTTTAAGTAATTCGCAAATAAAGTTTGTTTTCATTCACAACTTTTTTTCCTGGAATTTAGGGTGGATGTTGCTATGATTCGTCACTGCTCCATTTAACACCCTTCGTTTGATAACTCATTCATCAAAATATAACGCTAGTGATCGTTACGGCAAAAAACTACCGTATAGATATGCAGTCATTATAGGATAGATATGCAGTAATCGTGTTCATTAAGTTTGCAGACGTTTCGATCCTAGCATGTGGGACATCATCAGGGCTAAAAATTAATAGAATATAAAATAAAATTTGAAAAATTATGTAGACAGAAGTGTGTAAATAAGATAAGAAAAAAGATGGAACGTAAACATGAGATAACAGTAATACAAACATACGCTTAGACAATTTTTTTTTTGTAAATAAATACGAAAATCTGGTCCGGTGTGCAATTCACACAACTTTTACTTACCGCTCTCTTTTTAGTAGAAATAAATATTTTCAGAATAAGGGGAAGTAAAAGTAAAAATTATAAATGCTGTATTGATTTATATTTCATTGTGGATATTTTTATTTGTTTTAGTATCCTTATATATACAAATTTTAAAATTTATATAAATGTAATCTATACAATTAAATATTAAATAATACAAATGAAAACATTTAGGAAAACCACATATGTATATGCGCATCATATTGTCGGAGTACGTATTATATTAAGCTCATGTTACGTATGGAAGCCAGTTCTAATCTTCGGGCCAGCTCGGGTGAGCTCGGCCGCGCTCGTATCCCTATGGTTCCTTCATTACAACTATTTTCTGTTACGATCTCGTATTACTTCTTTAGTTAATAATCAAATTCTTTCATATTTTATATTAAATAATTTTTGATATTAGAGATTATTGTGAAATGGTTAATTGCTTCAAAATAAAAAAAAATAATACTACTTTAAAGAAAAATAATATTGAAAATTAGCCATTTAAGCGCTGTTAGAGAACATCAATAAGAATAAAGCCGATTTTGACGAAAAAGTTGCTGTAACATCTCAGATATATACAAACCTTAAATATCCAATTTCCCTTTCATACGACTTTGCGTATTTGAGCTAGACCTGTCACATACATACACACAGAGCCAAACACCATTTTGCGGGACTTGGTTATTTGGACTCAGAAGACCTCAAAACATATATTTCCGTTGAAAACTCGGATTCGAAAATTTTCACGATCGCAATACTGCCCCATAATATATGTTTCATATATAGGTAATTGAGAGTAAAAATAAATATATATAGGGTAAAAATAAATTAACTAAATAATTATCACAAATATAACAGTTAGATTAAATAAGATGTATGCATACACAACAGGTCAATGAGTAACCGAGGTGATTGTTTTGAATTACAAAAAAATTATTGGAACGAATAAGAAACTTAATTTAGTAATGAAAAGAATATAAATCAGTATGTGAAACAACAAATGGAATCACAAGTATACAAATTAACAAGTATAAATAGTAATAGTTGCCAATGGTTTCCTGGCCAGGCAAGAACTGAGTGAGTGGTGTTAAGCAGATTCTCCAAATGTTTTGGCCCGGGGGCTGCTTTGAGACCTCCAGTAAGTCTCATGGGTCTTTGTTTGTGTTGAAAAATAATTCTTGTTCTTTAAATGACTTCAGTTGTGAAATGAGATTTCTAAGAGAAACAATTCATACAATATGTATCGTAGTAACCTCGTGTTCCAGTGATTTACAGAATTTCATATTTAAAAAAAAACTAATAAAAATGTTGAGGTGGAGCTATGACCAAGTTTTAAATTTGACAAAAGTGATAAGATACAGACAGTCTTACATAGGTATAGCATGTATTATGACAAACTTAGAATTAGTTCACTCTTAGATCAAATCTAGTTATAGTATTTTAGTTTAGTCTCTTAGTTTAATCCATGTATTCTAGGTGTATTGTAGTCACGGTTAATTAGTTTGATTTCGTTTAGTAAGACATTTTTAAAGATAATAACAAAGTTCTATTGCATAATATATAGACATCAAAGTAAGGTCAATCTAAAAATGTCCTAAATGCTTTATAATTTACTTATTTAAATTAGTGATATTTACTAGTTTATGATGTACCCAACTACTGTATAATATTTATGTGGAAATCTCCAGTTGGAAGATTATGTATTGTATCATCATATATTTTCCATTATTCCTAAGAATTTCTCTTATTATTATCATTTATATTATTTCTCTTCTTATTTTTTATAATAAGAGATATAAAATTTCAATGTTGTTTGAACTATATATTATCATTTGGTTTCGGACACTATCTTTTCCCCTCTCCTACTCTCTAACAGTGTGTTGGGTTTTGAATAATAGCTCATTACAAAGAAGACAAAATGCTGAACTGGACAGAAAAGCACAAGATCAACTTCGATGTAAATATAATTAATAATACGTTGAAATGTCTTGAGTGATATGATATTTTTTTCCGATTTATTTTTTCTTTATTGACCAAAAAAATGAAATCATCGAATATGAGATTGAGTAGAAAAAGACTATATGTATCTTCAAAATATTTTGGACGTATTTTCCAGAAGGAGCTTAGCTTTATTACTTATTAATTCAAGTAAATTAGTATTAACTCTTAAAGTAATCATAGAAAATTTGGTATCGCAGTTTTAAATAAATGATTATTTTATCTAACGTTTCTTGCAATATTTTTTTGTATTGTACCGTACAAAAACAACATACACATCACATTCCTATGAAAATCACAATGCTTAAACCTGAATAATGTTACCTCATTTTTTATTCAGGAGCTCGAACAACGGTACCAAACAGGCTAGATAAAGAAAGGGTCAGATAAAAAAATGGATTTCCCATCGGCAACAATCCAACTCCGATCTTATCTCCAGTTGAGGAATTGAATCGAAACAATCCTTCAAGTTGAAAGATCCTTCTGAAGGACATTGGCGAAAATACCTGTAAGTCCACCTGTAGGGGAGGAGGGGAGGAGGGCAGATTAACCTCGGGCATTTATAAATATTGTTTTTTGCCCGCTGAGGGTGGGCCTTCCAGATTAGTGGTACTGGTACCTGCTTCGGCCCCCCCTCGGTCCTTATCGTCCCCTCCAGGACGTCTTCATACAGCTGTCCTCGTCCAGGATTCTGCCAACGCGTACTCGAGGATTCATCAACTGCGATTTAAAAAATTATAAATTAAAAAAGAAATTTCTATTGAGAAACTAAATTTAATCGTTGAGTGCCAGACTATTTAAGCCTTATTGTTTTAAATATTATTTCTTTTTCTAGTGATTCTCGAAAGAGATAAAAAAGTAAATAGATACATACCTACCCATATTTGGGTCTTAGGTGAAAGAGGTGGTTTTAAATAATAAACCAGTTGCGGTCATAGATAGGAACCTATTTATGACCGCAACCCCGGACCATCTCCTTCCTTTAAATATAAAGACTAGGTACAGTATAAAGATAAACAAACAAATTAATGAAAATAATAATAAAAAAAAAGATACTTATACACCATCATATACTGGGCATGCCAAAGCTAAACATTAATAGCTTATAAAAAATGAGCTTAGTTATTGATGAGCTAAGCAATGAGTTCAAGAACTGACCCGAGCTATTATGAGAGTATTGAATAATTCGCACGACTATTATAGTAATTGATACGCTGAAAAATAAAAATAATTACCTCCTAAAGTAAGATTTGAAGTTCAAAAGGCCTGTGAGAGATGATTGATTGAATAATGGACATTCATTTGGACATAACAAGCTAATTGTTTTCCACTAAAAGAATATTATCCAGACTCCATGATTCCATGAAGACTGGAGGCCAACGATATCTTGGAAATATCTCGCATGACGCCGGAATATCCACTGATTATGGGATCAACCCTCAACTTTCCTTTTTTTATACTTGGTTGGGAGCGTGCCCAGGTAACACGGCGAAAACCAGGATGGCCCAGGTAGCAGGGCCTCTGTTATTCCTATGATTCGTCTGGAATTAGAATGGATTTATGAGAAGAATGCTGACCTGTTCTTCTAGCGTTGAAAGGTAACCGAGCGAAACTTACTTCATCGCCTAAGTGGAAGTCAGATATTCTAGAAAGGATAAGTATATATGGAAAAAAGTATTTATGTATGTATATGTATAAATTCACTTACTTAATATTAGGGTGTTAACAAAACATTTCATGTTTAATAGAAAAGTTTATACATTTTGAGTTATTCGTAAATCTAATTTTACCACACCTCGTAAGGGTTTAGCTGCTTTTCGGTGAAGTATGACATTTCATTTATTTTTTATTTATTTGTTTTCGGGGAATGCCCCATACAAATATAGTTCACTATAATAGTTACAATGTACAAATTAATATGAAAAACATTTACAACTTATATACAATGTAAAATTCATTAGGATTTAACAACATCCTCTCCTGATAACAACCAAGCATCTGACTATATGCCTAAATATAAACAATGAAATATAGTGAAGTATGACATGTATACATATACATAAATTTAAAGGGCTTCGAAGGAGGATACTTTAGCCAGATTTAATCGAAATCGGTGCATTCTTGAAAGGAAAGGACAAATATTAATTCAAGGTAGGAGGATCATCCTTAGGTGACCAATGATTTTAATTGGTGTATATTAAGTGAAAAATATACTACCTATTCCAGTATTTCAAATTCATCTCAAATGTACGTGTATGAATGCGTCTACGTTTCAGTTTTTGTAATGTTTATTATTGTAAATATGTAGACTTTAAGGCATGTGTCACAGGCGGAAAACCTTTTTATTATTACAAGCCTCATTATGGTAAGGCAATGACAATGGAGGCCGCAATATTTTTTTATATTTTACTGTTGCTATTTTAATTTATAAATAAATTCACATTCTATATATATATATATATATATATATATATATTATATATATATATATATATATATATATATATATATATATATATATATATATATATTCAATTTAATTATTAAATGTAAAATTTTCCAAACCTATATAATTAATTCTAGCGCTAAATTAAAAAATATTATGCGAAAATTTACCTAGGTCACGGGGCCCACATGCGGCATCTACGTCGCATGTTCTTCACCTATAGCATCACTTCTGCATGTTTACACTACATAATATGCTATGGTATAGAGCGCTTTTCTGGCTCTCAGGAGCGCTTTATTTTCATTTTAGTCCGTGGTACAGACCTCCTTTTATCAAATAGTCAACATCCGCCTGAAACTATAACTCTTTTATTTACGAAAATTCTCGGAATTGGACGTTTTCAATCTGGAGATCGACAAACTTTAGTCTATTTAATTAGTTACTAAAACGTCGTATATACCCATTTGCTTTCCACTTGAATCGTAAGATAATTTGAGCACAAAATCTAGATAAAAGGCTCAATATTTTTGTAGGCCATCTTTTTTTCTCGATTTTGTGATCAAATTATCTTACGATCCAAGTGGACGTATATCTAACGGTCATTTTTTTAATACTTCCTATAGAAATGTGAATTATCGTTTGAAATAAACAAATCAAGAAGAATAAGAAAAAAAGAAATGAAAGTGGATCGGAGACTGAGGTAAAAGTGGTGGAGAGACCAATCATACTACTTTTTTTTTTCTTTTTTTTTACTAACCATACTACTAGATAAGTTAGTTTACCTAGGCCTTGCAACCATTATAAATTCCTGCTTTCATTAAAAGTAAATCGTTAAATAGTTTTTCATATCCCTTGTTTATATTTTATTAACCATCTTAAACTAGTTTTTTTTATAATAGTCAAGTGGGAGATACATTTTTTAAACAAGTGGAAACTTCACAATTTACTGGTATAAAAAAAAAATAATCGTTAACTGTTGTTTATATTTGCCAGTTATTTATCCATTTTTCTCAACAAATTTATTATTTTCGCAATACTTTTCCTTAGTTTTTGTAAGTAGTGAACTTGTATTTTTTAACTTTTGTCAAAACGATTTTCAGATACTAGGGATTAATTATTGTATTTCCATTTTCCTCTTGATGTCCAATACTATAAAGGATAATGGCTAAATAAGTCTTTTTAATGGAAAACATTATTATAAATGGACAATGCACCAGATCTACAATAGCTGTTATCTCAACATCAACTGAGTTAAAATGCGTCAGTATTATTGAACATGTAAGGGTTATCATGATTGAAGCAATCTGTATCAGTCATATGACTGCCAATTATGAATTATCGAGTAGGGTCCGCTATAGATCATCTGTACCAAATAAGCTGCAAATGATCAAAGTATATTTAATTCTAAATAATGTAAAAAATAAATATATTTGATAAAATGTTCACACATCATGCAGAAACACATCCTGCAGTTCCTCCTGAAGACACAGTTAATGTATGTCCTTCGTAGAGAAGACAATGAGTGACATAGATGAGTGGCTTGAGCAGGTACGTTTCCACAGCCCCAGATTAGAAGCCCCGGGGAAAAAGTTTCTCTTACAAGGCTTTTAAAGTCAGTTCACGCCCTATTACTCCCCTCACAGGCGATACCTGACAGTTCATGGTCTTTTTCTTTTGTTTTTTAGATTTAGGTTGTTTCAGTTTCTTCCCCAGCTACCAGTTTCTACTTAAGACCATTAGCGCCTTCGACACGTTCAATTAGCAATTTACTAATTCTTGAAATACTTTCGAAAAGGCTTACTTTAAACCAGTTTTTCGAAACCAAAAGCATTGTGATAAATATTGACACGAAAATTAGTAAGGATTTAGGCCCTTATACGAAATGCCATAAACTAGATCCTCGTTAATAAATTAGAACTGGAGATGTAAATATAAAAAAAGAACCTTTATGAAACTTTACTTTATTTATTACTTGCAGAAATATGGTGAATGTGCTCTCTGAACTCTATTATAAGTGTCCTAAATTGATACCGATTGTAATATTTATCAACAAACAAGTGAAAAAAACAAAAAAACATTACTAGCTTATTCGTAAAATCCAAAAGTCTTTAATATGGTTTGTAATAGCAATAATTCAGTATAGTATACAACTGTAGTAACGTTGAATTACGGAGGAAATCATGAAATGTCTAGAATTGTTTAGTAAACTGCATGAAAGCAAGTAAAAAAAATATATGTTTTTTTTTTTAAAAAAAATCCGGGTTTAAAAGAAAGCTTGAAATAAATGTAAATAGTTTTTTTCATGACAAACATTTATTTGCTCTATTACTTTATTAAAAGTGTACTTTGTTTTTTTTAAATTAGGTTAATACAATCGACAATAACTTTTTCGTATTTTACTTCAAAATACAATAATCTCGAATTTGATTGAATTGAATTGATTATAATCTCGAAATCGATACAGATCAAAGCCAGAAAACAATATTATAATCAAAGATGGGCAAATGCTACTATGCTTACTGAGTACTAAGCAATTACTCAAATACTGATCTTTTTTTGAAAACCAAAGAATTTGATTACTCCTTCAGTTGATGTCAAAGGATTAATTGAAGTAGTGATTGAATTTTCAATAGTGATTCAATTTGAGTAAAATACTTAGTACTTAGAGTATCATTTGCCCAACTCTGATTGTAATATAATGTTAAAATTTTATTTAGTTTTTCCACCGCTCTTGGGACGCATTGGTAAGAACTCACGGACATAATATTTTTCGAACTAGTATCACTAACAAACTTTTAGACCCCTTTTCCGTAAACTCACCTAGTCAGCGGGCGCAGAATCTGATACTACATAATCAAGGTTTTTCGGTAGTCAAAATTTCTCTCGAAGTGTTAATATTTTTATTTCTATTCTCGTAACATATATCCCGTTTCGATCCTCAACTGATTGGCCTAATATTTTTTAAAGCAGCTGCTTCGCAATGGTGAACAAAATTTATTTTACTCAGAAGAAAAAACATTTTCGTAATTCAAATGAAAACCTTTTCCAGTTACGAATAATTTTAGCTCCTAGCCTTAGGTCTATCTAAACTATATTGATAAACCTCCGAGGTAGTCGAAATGAGAGTTCTTCGCAAACTATTAACATTATTAACATAGAAATACACTGAAGAAGAATACACAGAAAATCATTAGTTTCGTACAATATTGTATTAATATTAAAAAAACTTAGCAAACCAGAAAACTCGATGCAGAGATGATCAATCGTTCTCTACATACATTCACCGATCGCAGTCCAAACTATATCTAGGCAGATCTCCCACCTTAGCTATGGCCTACCCCTTTGGAAGCAGTACAAATTAATTTTGTTAGGATTCTTTCCTAGCATGCCCAACAATTCCATACGCCGGTTTCATTCGACGCAAAGTAATCATTACATTAATTAATTATAACACAATAATTAATTACATTAACCGACAGTTCACGCAATTCGAGTTAACGATATAAAGGTTTAGGAGGAAGTAAATAAGGATTTAGTAGTTGGCGAGCAGTATAACGGCTGTGAATATGCGTTGTCCGTTAATGTGATAAACGTTAAATGATGAATTAAAATTCTGCTGTCGGGAGAATTTTTAACTCTTGTATTATTCCTTCGCCATCTCCTCTGACCCAAAAAAACACATATAAGCGAAAAGGCGAGAAAGGGGAGAAAAAATAATATATATAACACAATATGACTCTGTGCAAGAGTCTGATTCCTCCAATTGACTTATTCTTCTTCGCTCCGAATCAGGGGTGCCTTTATGGGGGCTTCATGGAGCAAGATGCGCCATAATAATTTTTGAAGCGGTCAAATTTTGACGGGTCTTTAAATTTATGAGAGAGTCACATTTCGATGGGTTTATGAATTTTGGAATAAAAACATTCAAACCAAAGTAAAAGGAAGCATGGTATAGACTGCAGGAACTGTAATTGTATATAATCTACAAGTTTTCTAATTATAGATTCCCTTCCATAGTTTTTTAGAAGAGGTGAGCAATAAAATATCTTGGGGGAGGGGAGAGATGCGCCATTAAACTTCGGGGGGATAGGTACCCCTGCTCCTAATATTCTATACAATACTTTATTCTCAAACAGCTCAAGGTCTTGCTCATCCCATTTAAGCGGCTAAGTTTTGCATTAATAAATAAATAACCGTAGTAAGGATAAAATTATCTTCGCATAAAAGTACCAAATAATCATTATATTGTTCCATCCAGATTCAAACCTTTTTCTGTATGTATTGCCTCTCTGATTACCGATTCTAACTTTATTGAATGATTCGTTCATGCATTCATACATCCTTACTATATTCTTTATTTATGTTGTCTTCAAGAAATACATAACCTCTTATACTTTAATTTTTTTTTATTCTACTTTCAACGACGTTTCGAGCTGATTAGCTCATTATCAAAAAATGTTATCTATTAAAATGTATTTCTATATTATAATTTCATTGAACACAACCATTTGTAGTACACTAATACATTGTACTAACTTCTTCCTCTATTGTTTAACATTTACTGTTAAAAGTACCGTAATCGAATGACAAGCATCAATAAATGCGCAAACAAGGAGCCGAGGAATATGGTTATATTTTTTGTATTTGGTGTTCTACAAATTATTGTTCAATGAAATTATGATATAGAAATACATCTTAGTAGATACAATTTTTTGATGACTTCATAATGAGCTAATCAACTCGAAACGTCATTGGAAGTAGAATAAAAAAAAATTAAAGTATAAGAACGCATTCAATCCTTCCAGTCTAAAATCCTCCGATCAATAGTCGATGCTCCCTTCTATGTAGCCAATAAAACTCTCCATAATGACCTTCATACCCCATTTGTTCTTGACCTTATACCAAACAAATTTTCCAAATTTCAACAGAACCTCACTCATCATCCAAATCCTGTAGCAAAACCCCTACTAGCTCCAGCCATCCCTACAATCCTCCCCGGAGGTTAAAACGACAGTGAACCCGCAACCTTCTGTAAATGTTTATATATTGGAGTTCTGGCAATGACCAGATTCTCCACTCAAGACATGAGCGTCTGTTGCTGTAGTGCCCTCCATCAGTCTCCACTGGTTTCATATAACAGTGACACGGTTGAGAGAAAAGCACTGGGATCTCCTGGAGTCCTGACTTGGCTTCCACTTCGGGGGATAAGGCATGACTCAGAGTCTGGGTGAATGTAAATATTTTACAAAGGTGTGAATGTATTTCATTTAGCTTTTATCTATTATTTCATTTTTTTTGTACACAGGCATATCAATTTACTTATATTATTTTTTTATATTTCTTTTTCTTTATTATTGAAATCTTAGTTATTATTTGTATGTACATACTGGATGAATGAATCATGTAGCCTTAATACCAATGCCATTAATGTGGCAGAATGTATTAATATTCAATAAAGAAAGTAAGAAAAAAAAAAGTTTAAGAGCTTATATATTCTTTGAAGACACCATATATAAGAGCATTCAGTGCCCTTGAAAATACTACTGTACTAGCTAAATATATTGTTTATTCTTTTTCTTAAACCCTCTGCTCAATTAAAGTATTTTAGTTTTTGTCGGTGGATAGTCGTATAATATTAGAAATATAAATAAATAACGGTTAGTAATAATCGTAGGTTGCGACTAAAATAAATAAAATAACAAAGTACAGAATACGCCCTGACCAAACTGACAGAACTGGGACTGTAAATACAAGAGGAGCCTGAGATTCGGAGCCGGCACTTGCTAAAACAGGCAACTCAGCCTCCAGGGCCGTTTTTTTCTGCTGCTCCTAGATCTGTCAGGTAGCTTCCTCGGGATTAGGCGCCTACCAACATTGTTTCACCTCCAGCCAGCCCTCTGCCCCGTCATTTCCTCTGCAGAGAAACCGTCATAGTTCACGGCTCTGGATATCCAACTACATCGGATCTAGGGGTCCTTTACGGAAGAGGCACTATCGGAGTAGCCACAGAATTGGGGATAAAGTGAAATATATAGATTATCTCGATTAACATAATCGATATATAATAATATCGATGTATAATATATAAACTGTTTATCGAATAAGGATAATAACTCGAACTATTTAAAAGGTATTATCGTAGGCGTAGATAAAGTAATTAATTAAATTAATCGATCGCTCTTCAATGATCGATTTATCTCAAAAAAAGTCAATTTTCCTCTGCCTAACGAATTATAATTTATTCCAAATATTCACAGGTATAGGTACAAGTAGTAATATTTTAAATAATCTTATTATTTTCTCATTTCATATTTTGAAAGGGGAAATTACGTTATTTTTTAATATTTATAGTAATTATTGATCGATGTTTTCAATGCTATACATGAGTTTTGTAGCAGAGGTGCCCAAAAAGGGGTATCATGGCTCAAGTTGCGCCATAAAAATTTATGAGGGGACACTTTTTGACGGGGTTTTCAATTTTTGAGGGGGCACGTTTGGACGGGGTTATGAATTTTCAAAATAAAAACTTTCAAATTAAAAGATAAGTGGAAGCGTGGAACAGATCGCAGTTTGTGTAATTGTATATAATCTACGAATATTTAAATTCTACTTTCGCTTGCACAGTTTTTAAGAAGAAGAGAGGAATAAAATATCATGGGAGGGGTGGGCACAACTGATTTGTGCATTTCGATCATCACTAAATCCTATCGAAATTATTAGCAGATATATAGCAATTCTTCTAAATCCTTCCAATGCGATAGCCAATTTGATGTGGCAAAATTATGCAATGTATTATTTTGTCATTTGATAAAGGAAAAGTGGATGACAGAAAACATTTGTAGAAACAATGAAATAATAATATACACTGAGAAATTTCATACTAGATATATCCCTTCTACATATTGCATTTAATACATATATATGATAAGAAAATATTTTTTTAATATAAATTAATAAAAAAGTTATAAATTATATAAAAAATAATTTTCTTGTCATATTTTAATGTTTTTACTATTGCATATTTTTACATTTATCATTTTGTTGGTTTTATTCTTTACTTTTATTACTACTATCTTACTTATTTAGTCATATTAAGACAATAACAATCTTGTTATTGTTATTCTGTACTCTTACACTTTTATATTTATTATTTTACTTATGTTATTTTATATTTTGTAATTTTTAGCCCTGAGGATTGGGTCGAAACGTCGGCTAACCTAATAAAAATTCTTGACTGTAAATCCTAACAATTTTGTTTTATCCTAATAATTAATCAGTCGACTAATTAGGCATCCTTAAGATTTTTAATTTTATTATTTTTAAAACATCAACAATATAATAAATATTTTATCTATATTTCATGAAATATTATTGGTATTTTTAAAATAAAATATTTAACCCGGCAATTTCTTATCTACTTTTCAAATTAAGTGTATTATCATTATTATTTATTTTATTTTTTTTTGTTTTTGTAAATATAAACCTATGGGAAAACTATAATGTTAATTGAAAAAGTTCATAACTTCTGCAACTAATTGGTAACTGTCGGTAGACTTAAGCGTGCTTATATCGTATACTTAGAAAATAGCAAAAAGTCGTGAAAATTTCTTTAAAGCTTGTCTAATGTGGTGCTAGAATACATAATTTTATATATTATAAATTTAATTTTTCACATTATATTTTAGCATAACAAAATACTATTAAATAACCAGTTGGTACATTTATTTTGAAAACGATCCGTATATATTAGTAATGTCCGGGGTAATATTTAGAGGTTTCAAAACAAGACTCTTCTGCATTTTTGTATTTTGAAACAGGAATAAAACGTTGGTAAATCCTACAGAAGAAGACAACGAGGAATTGTTTTGGTAACATGTGGGAACCCTCGGAGCTGCTTTGAAGCGGAAAAACTGCCAAAAGGACATCTGTTAAGGCTATTAGTAGGCGACCCAGTTATTTGGGGTTCTGCCTTGACCAAATCTGCAATCTTTAGCTCCTACTTAAAATACCAAATTTTATTCAAGCAGAATAGAATAAAACTATCATTCAGATCAGAAGAAATCAGAAAAGAAGAAAACTATCATGTCTGCCAAGAATTAACATATATTAAAAAATTACAGAAAATAATAAAATACAGCACTTGCTTACATAATTAATAATTGAGGTATTGAGGAAGGTATTAACATCTTCTGGAAATGAGTAGAATGGAGTATTCAGATGGTAATACAATATTGAATTTTATGGCAGAAAATATGAGCCTTTTAGAGAACATTTTTGATTTTAGGATATAAAACTATAAAAATAAAAACAGAAGAAAGATATTAAAAGCCATTACAATAGCAAAAAAATAAATAAATAGGGCCATTTTAAAACTAATTTATATAATCCCCACATATATTATTACAGTAAGGCTCGAAATCCGTTTTGTACCAATTATAAGCTCCATCATACTCAAATAGCATGAATGGGATACCGTTAAATTCAGAGTTTCACGGAGGGTTAGTGAATCGTACTCTCCGCTTTTGTTTTTCTTTCTAAAATAAATAAAGTCGATAAATACATTTTACTAGGCTGCAATGCTGGAACGGTGATGAGTCTGTAGATCGATACAGGACAAATTGGGCTTTGAAGATTTTGATGCGTACAGCAAAACCAGGATAGTTGCTTCCGAACTATCGAGCCCTGCGTTCTTAAGACAAAAATGTACCATTTTCGAGATAATGGGTTCAAAGGGTTGGGTAAAAGGTTCACATCCACACAACCTCACGTTAATTATACTACTGCCATTGAACATGTCTTATTTCGTCGTTCAGGCCTGTATGTAGTGTCAATCCTTATTTCGTCGTTCAGGCCTGTATGTAGTGTCAATCCTGAGGTTTGAATGTCAGATGTAAGTATAAGGGATTATGTGATAATGATATCTTTATTAGTAATGCCATACCACCATGAGCTGTGTTGTCGAAATGTTCTGTTCTGTAGGTATTGTTACCAGAAATATGAAATTTAATTTGTGGTGTAAAGTGTGTTTCTGTTATCATTGCGATGTCAATACGTTTTTCGTGTAAATATCAGTCCAATTCTGTCCTATGTTGCATTAGTCCGTTTGCATTCCACAGAAGGATGGACAGAGAGCCTACAGTTAGCTGATTATTGGCCATTAGGAAGACACATGCCTTGTGTTATCTGTGCGAGCTGTTGGAGGAGACTAAAAAGAGGCTGAATGAGAGTGTTCAGACCATTCAATAACTGGAATAGTTGTGGAGACATGCAGTTTTCGGCTGAAGGTGGCTGGGTACTTTTCCCTCTCATGGCTGCTGAAGGTTGAATGATTTGAGGTACTGATGATGGAGGTTGTAGATGTAGGTATGTTTCCAACAGTTCCTGAACTTGCAGTCGCGTTTGCGTCTGTGTTGGCTTCTGCTGTAGCGCAGGAGGTTGCTGTTGAGGAGGCTTCTGCTTCCGCTTCTGCTCTTGATATGCGCTTTGCGAAGGTTGTGGAAGATACGGGAAATTTTGAAGATTTGCAGGAGGTGATTTCCTCTGGTGAGCATGATTCCTCTTGGTTCTCTGTGCCCTTAGAACTCTAAGGATTTGACACCCACGATAATTGGCCGGATGTTCGCCTAGGCAATTAACGCATTTAGCTGGGGTTTCTCTAGTTTTACTACAAGTGGAGCTGTCATGACCTTGTCCACATCTGATGCACCGTGGTGCGTGGTTGCAATACGATCATGTATGACCGTATTGTTGGCATCTGACGCATTGCGGGATGTATTTTTTTTTTTTTTTTTGCTAGATTCTTCAATTGTAACCTTTGTAAAATAATTTAGTGATTTCAAATATTGTCTCATAGTAAGTTTCCTTGCTTACATCTACAAAGAACATAGGTAGTGGCCGTTTAAAACGTGAGATGGCATTGGTAATACCTACGATTTTGTATCCGTATATTTCAAGACTTTTTTAATCTCTTCAATTGGTGTGTTGTGATGAAGGTCTTTAATCACCACGCTAGGATTTCTATCCTCAGGAAGCTGATAA
The DNA here is from genome assembly GCA_928085145.1 of Nezara viridula. Lineage (NCBI taxonomy): Eukaryota > Metazoa > Arthropoda > Insecta > Hemiptera > Pentatomidae > Nezara > Nezara viridula. The sequence goes on along the minus strand of OV725080.1, from coordinate 144,468,286 downwards.
GTATGAAATTCAGCTCCGCTGTTTTTCAAGTAGTTAACTATTTGTCTGCAATTGTTTGGAGTCTGGGGGTAAATAGTTATTCCCTTAGAAGTTGTTTTTAGCAAAAATGAATGTGGTCCTGAATTGGATTGTAAATACGATACAAGAGCCGTGTAGTTTTCGATACCGGTGATGTAGATTGGAGGTGGAATCTTAGTAGCTTTAGATTAGTAGAAGATGTTTGGCATTGGTTGTTATTATTAGATAGAACCTGGAAACTATTACTAGTAGTTACCACAACTTCTTGTTTTTTCTGTTTCCTAGGGTTTCTGTCTTCAGTAATATTCCATTTTCTGCCAATTACCAGTTCCTATGCATCTGTTTCGTTGCCTGCGCACGGAGCATTGTCGTAGCAGTCCATTCGAGCCGCAGCTTGGGCTGTCTCGGCCTCCTTCGTAAGAGCGGCTGATTCCGCCTCATTCATAGGTTCTTCTTCGAACCTAAGCTTCAATTTTTTAGTTCGCCTGGTTACTTAGGAAAATCCACCTTTTCATATGGTGCTTACTAATTATAAAAGTTAAAATTGTTTTCGTTTAAAAAAATTTTGCAAATAATTATGGGATTAAGAATTATTTTTACCTTAATGAAATTTTAAATTAATTTTTGTTTCCTTTGTCGATCATATTTAGCGGGAAAGTAACAATAGATTTATTTTATGATATGCTGCATTGTTTTATTTCATCACTGAACAATATACTGTGCAAATTTTCGCTCGGGCCTGCTAGTATAAATAAATCACATGCGGAATTAATTAACAAAATAAACTATACTGTATAATGTACAGTCTATACAGTAGACTACGTTTTTCCATCATAGAGTGCAGGCAAGTAGCTTTTCCAGCGTTTGATTGTAGTTTGTAATGCAGAGGTGTTTATCTAAAGAAATAAATGTTGTTGTTTGTTAATTATCAATCTTTTGTTCTTTTTATTATCTTTTGTTCTTAGAAAAAATTAACAAGTAGGTATTTTATATTTTTTTTTATTTTTTATTGTATACATTTTTTACTTGTTTTCTTCTTATTTATTTATTTCTCAATTCGTTTATAATAGTATGAATGTACAATTAGAACCTTAAAACCCAATGCTCTTGATTGTGGCAGATTTTATTAATATTCTTTAAATAAAAGTTCAAAAAAATTTTTTGTTTTTTAATAAACCATTTTCTTTGAAAGTGTAGTAAACCTATTATTGAAAAAAAAGTTAAAGATAATGATGTATTAAATCTCCTATGAGTTTATAAGCAATTCTCCAAACAAAAAAACTCAAAATTTTCGTATGTAGTAAATGAAACTACAAATATAATTACTTTTAAACTAGAGAAAGTTCACTTTATAAAATCAAGATGTATGTTAAAAGATTTTATAAGGTCTGACTACTTATATTTGGGAACATTTTGATGGGGACGAAATGAGGGGATGCGTATACAATTATTGTTGGTAGTGAAACCGAATCTTTGGATTTTTAAAGCCTTATTGTTAAATATGAATTTAGAAATATTGTAGGTTATTTATTTATTATATATTCTCCAATTCCAAGATGGGCTTAGTATGGCATATTTGGGCATTTTAAAAATAAGTAAATTTAATTTAACAGTTGGCGAAATTTTATTATGTTTGAACGTTATATTTAACAAGTCACATTCCCCCCTCCCCCAAAAAAAAGATAAATGTTAATTTTCGGTAAATGGACGCTCGATTTATTGGGATGTGTTCAACTGTAGTTACGATTCCAGGATTTAATTTTGGTGGAAGGTTTTTTTATTTATATTTATTAAATGTAAAGTTAATCACTGCGGCAGGGAGAGGGATAGCTTAGTAGTAGGGCACTGGTCTCCCAATGCTCTAGATCTCAAGTTCGAATACCGGCTCATGGCAGAAAAAATAATTATTGTTTCATCAGCCGTGGCGCGTCTCTGGGATCTGGAGCACACCCAGGCCACTTTAAAGTGGAAAACCTCTTAATTAAATAATAAATTAAGGGGGGAAATCTGGCGGTTTGAGCGCGATCTCAGTCAAAGCACCCCCTTGCACAACTGTTGACTAAGAAACAGTACTTTCCCTAAATAGTACTGGACCCAAGACCCTTCATGGGTTGTAGTGGTACAGGTTTTTCTTTTCTTTTTTTTTTTTTCTTTTTTTTATCACTCTGGCTAAAAATGAAAGAAACTATAGAAGGTGCTGTTGTTTAACTAGTCCTTAAAAAAATAAATATATTTTTTTTCTTGATTTGGACTTAAAAAATATATATGTTTTTCTGTTTTGGGGGGTTCTGATGGCTGAATTTGTGAAAATTATTTATTTCACGGTATTTTGTTAAGTACTTAAAATAACAGGAAAACATCAGTTTTAGCAAACCTAAGTATGTTGAAAAATATTAGAAACGTTAAGAAGTTAAATATAAAAGTGAATTTATAATCCAATCATTTTTATTTTTATTTCTGTAAAAAAAGAGAATATCCGTTTTCAATAACTGTTTATATATTGGGGAAAATGGACAAAACGTGGAGAAGGAAAACTTCCAATATTGGACCTGTCGAGTGGAAATCTTCCATCTCTAAAGCTACCATTTTTCATAATAAAAAAGAGGAAAAAGTTGAGATAGGGAAAAAATTATTCTATTAATATTTAAGGACCCTCTCGAGAGAGCATTGGCTGGACTTGGTGGAAGCCGCTTAGCTCGAGGATCTGCCGGGGAGGTAAGCCGGATCCCGCCCTCAATTTCGCTTCGCTAAACTTGCAAGCCAAGTTGGGGCCAACTTCCAGAGCCGCTCATCTCTTCGTCGTCCAGGAGAGCCGGCTCTGGAGTACCCTGAAATATCGGTCAACATCAACTGGAGTCAGTTCTGAACATCTTGAATCCATAGTGCACCTGAGGGTTTAGTACTAATTCAACCAACAATATAGACTATCAATACTATAGACTGTCAATATTAATGAAGCAATATAATTAAAGGCAATATATTGAAGGGCCCTCTCACACGATGTCATTATTAAATCATATTGACGATCTTGCTTTGTCCTAAGTAGTTAGCTTCTTTTATGTTCCCTGATATGAATCAATCAATCAATCCTGATAGTCGATTTCATTTTACTCTTGGGTATAGCATTAAAAAAATAGAACGTTTTTTAAACTTCTTTATTGAGAAATATTACAATCTGTCTCAGTGGACTACATAATAAAAATATCTTTTATATATTTTTTAAAAAATTATTTTAATGGAATTTACAACTATATTACATAGAAAATACAATAAGTAAATGTTGAATTGGTAACATGACATGTACAACATGAAGAGAAACTACCCATTGGTAGAACTCAAATTATATAATTTTATAGTTACAATTAACTGCTTTATTGCTCTCTATTTAGCCGAATCGTGGACAGTTAAACAGAGAGTCAATCGAAAAGATTGCTAGCCCTACAAATGGACAATTGAAGGCGATCATGTGGTGTCTCTCGCCTTCATAAAGTTCCAAACAGTGAAATAAGGAAACGAGTGGAACAAAGGGAGAACATCCTCCATACCTCTTTAGGAAACTTTTCTAATTATGGAAAATAACTCTTATGAGTTCAATAACGCAACATTCCAAATTGTTGGGCAACATTCTAATTTTATGCAGTGGAGTGTATCTTAATGGGTTGGTAGGTAATAATGATTATGCAAAAAATAGCTTACCATCTTTATGCCAGCTTATATCTTTGGTTACCTGGAGGACCCTCCGTGCATCTGGTGGTTGTGTCTCCGTGACCGCCAATGAAGAAGTGGGGCCAAGAAAAACCAGGAGCTCTCGAGGCTTAAGTCTTATCTTTATCTTTTAGATCTGCCTCTACCACTCGCCGTAACGCTAGAAATTCAAACCATTCTTTGGCACAACTAATATCATTGAAACTATGAGGCTGAAGTGGAATGAGCATGTGATGAGGATGGAAGAGGGACGATAGTCCAAGCAAATTTGGGATTAGAAACCAGAAAGAAGACGGAAGAAAGGTCGCCCGAGGAGAGCCTGGTAAGAGGCAGTAAAGAAAGCAATGATGAACAGGGTATATGCGAAGAAGATTGGCAGGATAGAAGAAGAGGACAAAGACTGATTTTTTGTGATGACATATGACTAGTGTGGTAAAAATCGTTAAATAATAAAAAAAAACTGCTTTTGATTATAAGTCAAATCAAAATTAATTTTTCCATAATCAATTAATAATTTATCAATTGTTTATTTTCATTTGCATTATTACTAGCGTTTATAAGAATGGCATATTTATATAATACATTTTATTCTTACGTATTGCTTTTTTCTTCGGTCCTTTCTAACAGATTTTTCTCTACCACAGAACTTTCTTCAATTAGAACAGCTTTAGCAGGGTATCCTCGGAAACTCGCTCCATCATTATATATTGCATACACAAAAGGTATACCGAGCAGTACAGAAACTATTGCAGCGGCTCAAGCAGACGATACAACAATCCTAACAAGACATAAAAGCCCCAGACCTTACAACATAATCTAACAAAACTAAACGATTAGTGCTAATTTTGAAAAATTCTACTCCACCAAACACCAATACATTACTTTCACTCTCCAACATGAAACTTGTCTTTCTGTTTACCTCGATTACACCCACAGTCCTCAGACAGATAAAGTACAATACCTTGGACAAACATTGACAGAAGAATGAAATTTTTTAACTTTTGTACACTGCTACAACACCTATTAGCTGAGCTAGGTCGAAAATTGAGACGATAGAAAAGTGAAGCTAACATGAAATTGGAAACTTGTGCTTTAATAGAATAAAGAAAGTGACTTTTACTTAATGAAAGAAAAAATGTACTACTTTAGTAACTCTACCCTCTTTAGTACTCTACAACATGACTTCAACATCCCATAGACCATATCCCAGAATAATTCTCCAAATTTCACCAGAACCTTACGCATCATCCAAATCCTCTTGCACAATCCCTATCAAGCACCACCCATCCCTATAATCCTCCAAGAACGTTGAAACGGCAGTGGCCCCGCGACCTTTTGTAGATTGTATATATCGGAGATCTGGGAATGGTCAGATTCTCCACTCAAGACATGAGTGTATGTGGCTAATATGCTCTCGATCAATCTCCGCTGGCTTTACTACCAGTGATGCGGTTGAGAGAGTAGCGCAGGGTTCTCCTGGGTTCTTCTTCCAGCTTTTCTATCTATAGTTGGAGGGACAAGCCCGCCTCAGAGTTCCCTCGCATGATTGCAAATAGTGTGAATGCATGTGTTTTTTGCTATGTTTTAATTTTCTTATTTTAAAGTTATTTTATTTTTTGTATATACTTTTTAATTATTATTTATTGTTATTTTGCTTCTATGTAGTTTATATTTTTTTTGTCAGATTGTTGTAATACTCAATAAATAAATAAAAAACAAAAATCTTTAGTAACAGAGCCAAATTACGTCTTGTTATTGATGTTATTGTAGCATGTAGAACATTTTTGGAAATGAATGAGTTTTAAATTGTCGGTTTCCCATAGTCATGAATGAATTTAACTTTTCATCAAGTTAATTTTTTCATTAATTTTTTAAGGTTGAGTTTACCCCAGGAGGGTCGATTCACAATTGATGAAACAAAATAATTTTTTATTTATATAAAACATTTTTTTATTTATTTTTTTTATTTTGCACACTGCTACAACACCTTTTAGCTGAGTTAGGTCAAAAAATCAGACGATACAGAAGTGAAGTTAGCATTAAATTGGAAACTTCTGCTTTAATGGAATAAGGAACGCGTGACTATTTCTTAATGAAAGAAAAAGTATATTATTTTAGTAACAGAGCTAAATTATGTATTGTTATTGATGTTATTATAGTATCTAGAACATCTTTGCGACTGAATGAGTTTGAAATTTTCGGTTATCCATTGTCATAAGTTTATATTTTTTTTTATTATTGAATAATAATATAATCTGCCACATTTTTGGAGGACAATAATTATTCATTCTTACAATATGTACAGATAATAGACAAATAAATATGAATAATTAAAAAACATATTGTTAATTTTCGATACTGATAAAAAGTACTACAAGGAAAACAAAGCTCTGGAAGGAGTGACGTCATATCGGCTTTGCCGTCAAACGCACCGTTATCAGTAAGCCTATCTTGCCACTTTAAAAATTAATGGCTTTTTGAATCGATGATCATAGAAAAGTATAGTTTTCAACAAATTATTTTGTAGCAAGTGGTTAATAATACAAATATACAAAATAAAAACAAGCATATACCTCATAACAAGCTGTTGGAAGTCAAAGCTTTTTATAAGTCAAAGGCAATCTGAAAAAATATAAAATTACTCTACATGACATAGATACCTGGCAAATACCAAACATTGACTGCTCTAGGTCCCAGGTTCTAATCTGGCTGATAGCAGGTAATTATTTTGTTTCGTCGAATGTGAATCGACGCTTCTGGGGTACATTCAGCCTCTACAAAGTGGATACTCTTAATTAATTAATTCAAGAGAAAAACCTGGCGGTTGAGCGTGGTCTCGGTCAAATCACCATTCTGTAGAATCGGTGACCAAGAAACAGTACTTCCTTATATAGTACTGAACCCAAAGTCTGAATTGATAAGAGGGGCAGGCACTTTTTAACGGGGTTTTCAATTTTTGAGGGAGGCACATTTCGACGGGATTATGAATTTTCAAAATGAAAAATTTTTAATCAAAATATATGTGGAATCATGGAACAGACAGGATGTGTAATGAGATATGATCTACGATTTAAATTCAACTTTCATTTGCAACACTGTTTTTAAGAAGAAGAGAGGAATAAAATATCTTGAGAGGGGTGGGGAAAGATTTATACACCATCAGCCTTGGAGGGAATGAGCAACCCAGGCATGAGTGATACAGGATTTTTTTTCAATATGTTTTCTGTAAATGTGATCTCTATTATAAATCTCCTTAATCGAGACAGAGTATATTATCTCTCAATAAACAAGTTTAAAACAAATTAAGTTTACATTTCAAAAAGAACATCAAGTTTGATTGAAAAAGGTTATCAATCTCTAGATTCAGAATTTTCTTAAATAAAAAAGTTGTAATGTTATTTTTGTAAAAAATAAAGCCATTCAGGAAGTTTTAGACGGATGTTAATAATTAGATGAAAAGAGGTCTGTATGGCGGACTAGGTTCCACTGATTTTTTTTTTCTATTTTAATGTATAAAGACTAGTGTTGCCCAAATCAAAGACCGAAATTAGTCTTGGTCTTGCAAACTCAGTCTTGGTCTTGTGCAAGAGTCTTGCAGTTACCTAATAGCTTATTACTAGAGGTATTACTGCAATTATTTAGATAGGAGAAACCTAACTAAGACTGAATGAAAAATTATAAGATTTAAATGCAAAAGTATATTGTTTACACCAATTCCTTACATATAGTAATTAAAATTGTCAAGTATTAGTAACTATTTTGTCTCAATTTTTATTCAAAAACTTGATATTTTTTACCAGTCTTGGTCTTGCCAAGTGCAATACCAAGACCGATTTTGGACAACACTAATTAAGACTAGTGGTTTTTAATACTAGTAATGCGGCTAAGCAATTTCCTTGAATCCTGCTATTCCTTCCAAAGGATGGGGGAAAAGGCTTAGCTTGGAGCTCTTCTCAATGAATGAATTTTGTAAATGTTGTAAAAAGTATGACATTATTTAGTAAATTTGTTCATAAATATTTTAGTATTATTATTTGTTTTTTTATTATTTACTAGGGCATATATTATTATTTTTATTTATTGTACATAGAGTGTGTATCGGCTACTCTATCACTATTATTAATGTCCTTAATAAATGTTCTGTGACAAAATGTAATATTAATCAATAAAGACTATTTTTGGACTTATATACGTATTGACATTACTTCAACCATAACAATGCATCACCCCTTTCTATACATGTTTTTTCTCGAAGAGGACAACCCCCGGACGGGACAGTGGTGTTATCCTGCCCGGAGGACCTGAAAGAGGAAGGAATAAGAAGCGGGCAGTGACAGTAAGGAAGAGCGAAGGGGTGGGGCCGACCTCCCAATCAATACCAAGGACCTGCTCTCCTCGTCCTATCTGGGTCATCTCCCTCCCTCCTCCCTGTCTCCCTCCCTACCGATAGTTCTTCTCTTCGGCAGGCAGGATCTTCACACGTTGCCAGGATTTATGGATTGTTGCGGTCCAACTCTGAAATCCTTGCGGCTCTTGTATCGGCAAATAGGAAATATGCAGAAATGAGATTATTTATTTGAAACAAGCTGACAATTCTATATTTAAAACAATTTCGAAAATATTCATGAATTTGCTTTCTAATAAAAATACATCTTACTGTTTTTAAGGCTGCAGAACATACTGATTTCAGCTACAAAAAGTCTGATAATGTCATTCTCACAGATTCAGCCCCAGTTTGCCAATGCCTACAAAATACACATACGACACCAATTACCAATTAAATTTTCTATAAAATTTTTGATTTGATTGCCACATCAAGCAATAAATTTTCATTCCAGTGGGTACCCGGACATGTGCGTCTACACGGAAATGAAATTGCAAATCAAATTACTCGAGATCCTGCGAAAGCTATAAGACTGAATTTGGAAGTCTCAATAACAGACATTTTCCGTTTACCAAAAGTAAAAAAGTTTTTAATGAATGGCAGAATTTATATGATTGGTAGTCTCAAAGCAAAAGAAGAACACAATTCAATCCACCTAAAAAGTCCTTTAAAACATTGGTTCACCTCAATTGGAATAGGTTTGGAAAGAAGTGAGGTAGCAAATCTAATTAAGTTGAGAACCAATCATGACAATAAAAATAAATTCTTTAAAAATAAAAAAATGCATCATATCGTGAGTTGTGTGACAAAGACGAGGACCTACTATATTTAGAGGTATCCTGCAACAGTTTCAGCAACGAGAAGAGCTAATATTTCGAGGGATCGACATTCGATATTCTAAAAATAATAAATCTGCAATGTCGAGAAGGGCACGATCAAATTAGAAAATTTATAAGGAAAACAAAATTACGGCATTATGCTTAAACAAATATAAACTTCTGTCAAAATAGAAATTTTTTTATATCTTAACGCCCTAAAAAAATAATAATAAATAAAATATACATATACCTTTTAAGTATTAAGTCTCAAGGAAAAATTTTTTTTATAAAAAATCGTCATGTACGATATTATCACCAATTACCGTTAATTCAATATACAACCAAGTGTAAGTTGGAACCTAGACATATGAATTCCTTCAATGCTTATCCATTACTTTCGTATACAGTATTTTCTCAGAAGCGCCTATATTTAAAAAAGTACTTACTTGATTTGGCTAAAAGTTGAAAATTTACGAAAACAAATTGATGTATCAAGTTTATAGGATTCAATGAACTACATCATCTATGCCCAAACGTATTTTCCTTGACAGACAACTTTTAAAAGCACCTCCACCTACGATTCGTTTTACATATTTAGACGATCGGTTCCTTTCTGCCGTCCGTTCAACTTTACAATGGTTTTCATTTACCCAAAGCTTCCAAGTTATCGATAAAACTCCGACTGTCCTCATAACAGATGCTTAATTAAAGGTTAAAGTATATAGGTATGTCTGTATTCTTTTAATTTTATATTTTATTTTTATTAATTCTGTATACTTTTTTATTATTATTTAGTTAGTTGTTATTTTATATCTTTTTTTAAACTTATTTTTCATTAAATTTACCACTGCGTTGTAACGCATCAAGCAAATGTGTTGGCGTTTATTCCATCTTCATGTATTCTTGATTCTTGTATTCTTGCTTAACTTATCAGCAGAAGATCACTGCCTTTTTAGTGCCTTTGCTCAGGACCACTGCCTTTTTAGTCGTCGTTGAGGCTCACCAGGTAACTGGGAGGAAGATAGAGATAGAACGAGTGGATTTGGATGATTGAGAGTAGAAGAATGAAATGTTGTGTACTTGTTGTGTATGTAGGATTTTACTTTTGGTATGTTTATGGCTGTGTGTATGGTATGATTTGAAATAAACCAAGGTGCATTGACGATTTTACGAAGTATTTTGGATTGTGCGGTTTGAATTTTGTTTAATCTAATCTAATCTAATTCCAAAATTCTAATCCGATTATTATTACGGGTTTATACTGAATTGTAATTTGTTTTTCTTCTTTTATTCATACATGTATCAATTACAATTCTTATAAAAATTATAAATTATATGATTTTATATATCATATAAAATTCAATTTTTCCTAATAAATCACTTAAAACGAAATAAAATAAACAAAACATAAGGTAATAAAAATAAACTAAAACAGAAAACATATATCTAAACAAAACAGAATATCTACAATAAAAGTATTAATCACCACACTCTTCTTACAGAAGTTGGGGATCAATTTCAAGGATAAATTTCTTCATCTCCTTGTATTTTTTGAAAATATTGAATTATATATTTATTAAAACATCTAAACTAAGGCACTATTAATGTTATAACTGGTTTCAAAAGAAATCGAAAGAATATTAGTAGTAATTAATCGAAATATTTGTAAACAGAGTATAATCAATTAAGTGAAGATAAATAATGAACAGATTTGAATTATATTCATTAATAATTATGATCGGTGATATCCCCACTAGGCAAATACATAGTTAAGAATGAAAACTAGAAAGCGTTGTGTAGTAACAGAGATTGTGAATAAGTTATTTGTGAATGGACTCTAGGCCGTCCATTATAACTTTTCCCATTGAGTTATCTCCTTCTACCACCACTTTCAGTCTTCGTTTGTTCTTTATGTTGTATTAATTTCGTAATTTTTTATTAGTTCGTATTATATCTGAGCAACGCTAAAAATACAAATACAAGCTGTTATTGTTTACTACTCACATAAATAGTGTAAACCGCTAATTATTGTATTGAAAAATGGAATATATATTCACTAGTTGCCTCGCAGGAATAATTTGTAAAGAAAATAAATCAGTCAACAAATGATAAAATAATAAGGAAATGCAATAATTCTACATATCATAAGATGAAGGAATCATTTCTTATTTTGTCTGTAATTTAAATCGATCAAGGAAGAGAAAATTACTTTAAAACTTCATTTATGTTTCAAACCAACATGTCTACTTAAACTACATCTTAGATAATAAAAGTCCGAAATCGTGGATTTTTTTTTTTCGTAATGAATCTAAAAATGACTTTAAATAATCATGGGTACAATCAACAAAAAATATATACTTTTTGAGTGTTTGGGAATAAACTTTATTTCCCTTCATTTCTTTTTTTTTTTCAATATCGAGGGAATATGACTGTTTCGGGATATTTACTCCCATCTTCAGAACTACAATCCCATGTATCTTTATTGATTCATGGCAAAAAATGAGTTAAATATAATGCATGTTACAATACATGTTAGAATTGAGTTGTTAAATTAAGTTTTTAATTACCTTAAGTCTAATGTGCTCCATTGTCAGGTTCTAAATTCATGTTATAACAAATTATAATATATATTATCCAGAGCATCATCATGCCTATAGACCAATTATTGGATGTCTGCCATGGTGAATACAACTGACCTTTGGAAATGACTATTTATTTTTTACTATTGTTGTTAATTTTTTTTTTTTTTATGTGGCTGCTATTTCATTTTTACTAAATTTTAATTTTGTTTAATATAACAGCATAATGTGTCCCCAAATGTTTGGTGTCTGTTTTGTAATTTACCGGCGTTTTATTTGTTTTTTGTAACTGAAGTAGGTCTTCAAACTGGGGCTCAATCATCGGATTCGATGAAGTTATGGTGTTCCGAAAAAAAAAAAACCTATAAAAAATAACATGTAAAGTTTTTATATATTTTTAAAACAACAATTTACTGAAAATTACTTGAAGCCATACAGATCACAAAAAACAAATAAAACGCCGGTAAATTACAAAACAGACACCAAACATTTGGAGACACATTATGCTGTTATATTAAACAAAATTAAAATTTAGTAAAAATGAAATTGCAGCCACATAAAAAAAAAAAATTAACAACAATAGTAAAAAATAAATAGTCATTTCCAAAGGTCAGTTGTATTCACCATGGCAGACATCCAATAATTGGTCTATAGGCATGATGATGCTCTGGATATTATATACTTTAATTTGTTATAATATGAATTTAGAACCTGGCAATGGAGCACATTAGACTTAAGGTAATTAAAAACTTAATGTAACAACTCAATTCTAACATGTATTGTAACATGCATTATATTTAACTCATTTTTTGCCATGAATCAACAAAGATACATGGCATTGTAGTTCTGAAGATGGGAGTAAATATCCCGAAACGTAAACATGAAAACTTGGAAGTACAACAAATAAATCAATTGTTTTTTAATTGGAAGTTAGTATTGCCAAAAACAGAGAATAACACAACTTCCCAGCAAAAAGAAAAAAAGAAGAATTCCAACATGTAAAAATTTTATATATTTTTTAAGATATATTTTAATAAGAAATAATACATTTTTCCTCACTTAAGGGCATTCAATTCAGTCTTATATATATATTTTTATATTTATGATAATAACATTGATTAAGTAATATGTACCAGCCTGTGTTAATTTGTCGACAGTACATTACCATACATGGGAATATTCTGAATTAATATATTTCGGCAGTGACATTTCATAACAATCTAATAAGCAATTAAAAGTCTTGATAGCAACTATTTTCAAAAAGCTACGAGGATTATTTAGGATGGATTTAGAACAAAGATAATGACGAGTACGGTTTTTATAGGTTTAGAGTTTGCGAAGTGTACTTTTTGGCAAATATACTAAAAGACCAAAATAAGATATTTTGCGAAAATAAGAATAAGGTTTGAACATTTCTGGGATCCAAGTATAGATTTATTCAAACACATATTATTGGATAGATTTTAATAACACGCCTTAGTTAATTAGACATAACCTGTAACATTATGTGTTAGGGACTTCGTCACGGGAAGGGAACTACGATTTAATTCCCTCCAATTTGAAAACCCAAAAAATCGGAAAATTTGAGAAGTTAAACAAAATAATCAAATAGTGGTGAAACGGTTTCCTCAAACCATATGAAAATCTAAAACCGATAACAGTATCTTTAATTATGGAATTTGAATTTTTTCAAAACAATTTCGGGTTAAAATAAACATAAAGAATTCAATCAGCTAATTGAAAAGTAAAAAACCTTGAGATTTTGATCGGTTTTCATTCATTTATTCAGAAATATTACAATCCGTCACAATCAAGGACATTTATTATAGTGTTCAGAGAGCACATTCACAAATTTACAATAAATAATAGAGAAAATAATAATACTAAAAGTATATGTGCATAAACAAAAGAACAAAACTCATCAAAATAACAACTAAAACACACGCATACTACACTAAGTCTTTCTCCCCACTCGAGGAAGGAAAGGCAGGACTGGTATTAAGGACCAGTAGAGGCTGAGGAGAGGCGCTATAATCACACATACATGGCTTGAGTGGAGAATCTCGCCGATACCAAAACTTCAATGCATACTTATTCAAAAAAGGTATCTGGGCCACTGCCGCTTCAACCTTCGAGGAGGATTGTAGGGATACGTGGTGCTGGATAGAGATTGTTCAAGGGGATTTGGATGATAGGTTCTGGTGAAATATAAAGAATTTTTCTGGGATAAGGCCTAAGACAAATGGGATATTAAGGCCATGGTGTAGAGCACGGGCGGATCTACGGGGGGGGAGGAGGGGGGGCTTTCAGGCTGAAGCCCAAAAGCCCCAAAATGGTAAAATATAACTACGTTTTATCGAAAACAATATTAAAAAAGTATCTCTTAAAGTATTATTGTTCGTGTAATTACATTTAAAAGGGCTTTAGGAATCACTTAAAGACCATTTCATATAGGTAGTTAGTTTCTTTCTTTTTTTCCAAAGTAATTATGGTTATTTTTATGAAAAAAACAATTTTCAGGCTGAGACCCCCCCCAAAAATAAATCCTGGATCCGCTAGTGGTGTAGGGTTTTGTTGTTTACATAGAATGGAGCATCAACTATTGTTCGAAGGACTTTAGATTGAAAGGATTGAAGGCGTTTGATGTTAGACAATTTTGCTGTACCCCACAGTTCAAGTTCGTATGTTCACATAGGACTCACGATTGCCTTCTAGATAAGTAAGATAGCAAAATTAAAAGGAAAATTGTATTTCTTATAAAATTAATGTTTTTGAAAATTTGTATTTCAATTACCAACTAAAGTTATTGTGCCACTTTGAAAATATCAAGTCACTTTAGGAAAATATATAAATTATTGGTAAATTTTATTCCAGATACGGAAATTTTAGGTTTTTCTTTTTCCTAGCAGAAAAAAAAATTCCCCAAGCTAAGTAACAAGAAGAAAATGATAATAACTTAACCAGAATTAACAAGCAAAGCATGTCCTTATTCCAAGAAGGCTACTAAATCCGTTTGAATCTCCTTTTGACTTCAAACGACTGCAATATCCTGTAGCCTTAGCCGGGATCATAAACTGAGCCCAAGGACATCATTAAAAGTGATTAGAGATTGACGTGGAACCCGCATTCTTGATTCGAAAAACAAAAGCTTAACCGATGATATGACCAACAACAGATTACTGAAAAAAAAAATATCGTTTCAATATAAGTTCAACTAACAAGAAATTATTAATATACAAGATAATCCTGAAACCTATCTGGATTTGAGAACCAGAACGCATCAAATCATTCCTTTCCCGAGTCCTTCGAACAATAGTTGAAGCTCGCTCCTATGTAACCAACAAAATCCTAAAGAACAATATTAATACTGCTACGTTTTTGATTGTTCAATTTTCGAAGGCGAGTAGGGAATTCCACGACATTTATGTGTATTTAATTAATGTATTTCTATCTCTATCGGCCTTAGAAAGGAACCGCTCTATTTAAAAATATGGTGCGAAAAATTCACACAGTATATTGTTAAGCGATCAAATGACAAATTAATAAGAAAAGAAAATAATGCAACGTATTATAAGATAGATAAATTAATTGTTACTTTGTTCCTAAAAATAATCGACAAAGGAAACAAAAATTAATTTAAAACTTCATTAATGTTTGGAACCAACATGTTTACAAATTTCAATAAGCTGTATCTTTGATAATAATTGTCCGATTTCGAATTTTTTTTTTTCATTTTATAAAGAATTTACCAATATTTTATACAATAAAATCAGGAAAAAGTGTGTAATTTCTGAGTTATTCTCAAATAAACTATCTTTTCTTTCATAAGTTGTTTGACTGAGAGGGATGATTGGACTATTTTTCCCGCTTGCAAGAGAAGAAAACCTTCAAAATTGGTGGCTCAACCTTGAGATTTGATGAAGAATTAGAGATGATATGGCTTAATTACAAAAAACGTTATGATAAATAATATAAACTCCTCCTCTCTCGATCATAGAGGCCTCAAGTCGACGAAATGAGACATTTATTCACTTGTATTATCCCGAAAATAGTACGTTTTTGAGCTTACGAACGCAGGACCCAATAGTTACAAGGATACTATCCGGGTCTTGATGTACGCACTAAAATCTTCAAAGCCCAATCTGTCCCGTATCGATCTACAGACTTACCACCGTACCAGTATCGAAGCCTAGCAAAACGTTTATATTGACTTTATTTATTTTAGAAAAAAAAAAAAAGCGGAGAGTACGATTCGTAAACCCCCCGTGTAATTCTGAATTCAACGGTACCCCATTCATGGTATCTGAGCATGACAGGAGCTTATGTTTGGTACAAAACCGATTTCAAAGTTCAACAGAACTTTATTCACAACCCCCATTCATCCGCGTTACAGACCCTTTTTTTATCGTATTATTGAGAACCGCCTCGAGCTTCGTGAATGGCTTCATCTTATCGTAACTAACAACATTGTATTTAATAAAATTCTTAGAAATGAGGAGTTTTCTCAATAAATTAACTAATTTAATTGGGCTCTAAGAACTCATGAATACCCATTTCTTTTACACTTGAATCGTAAGATAATTTGATCACAAAATCAATAAAAAAGGTAACCTACTAAAATGTAGTGTTTTTTGGCCTGAGAAATCTGGATATTTTGACAACTTGGAATTATTTTTATAAGCCTCCTTTTTTTCTCGTATTGAGTGATCAAATTCATTCCAGTGGAAAGCTAATGTGTGTTCATAGTATACAAAATTTACCAATCTCCACATTGAAAGCGTCCCATATTAGTGAATATTTGTAAATAAAAACGTTGCAAGTTACAATAAGATGAAGCCGCAGTTTTAAACGAATGCTAGTAATTTGATGAAAAAGGATCTACATCAAGCTCTACCTAATCCTCCTCGAAGGTTTAAACGTTACTTTTTGAATTTTTCAATTCATGTCTGTGGCTATGTGCTTTCTCGCTCAACCTACAATTGCACTACATGTAAGTGATGCAGTTGATGGTAAAGCATTAGGACCTCATGGAGTCTTGTTTTTCCCTTACAGATAGAGGGAGGTCTGGTTCGGGAATATTTAGCTGATTGTGATTTTTTTTATAAGTAATACCAATGCTTAATTTAATTTTTTTTTCCGTTAATTATTTTACCATCTTATTTTGTTCTTATTTGGTGTATTAGTCATAAGTGCCTGCGGCTGTAGCGCTCTTACTCATCCTCCACTGGTTTTAAATACCAGTGAAGTGATTGAGGGATATCCTAAGCCTCACTTTTTCTTCCACATGTGGGGGGACAAGATTGGTTTCCCTGGCTGATTGTAAATAGCGTATATAGGTATGCTTGTATCTAAGATGTTTATTTTATTTGTACTTACTTATGTGAATATATATTGTTTTGTTTTTTAATCTCCTTATAATATTTTACTTTGTTCTTATCTTCGATGTGTTACTTTGTTTATTTATGTTTATGTATATATGGTGTGAATGCACTCTTTGAACTCTATTATATGTGTCATTAACTGAGACAGATTGTAATATTTCTCAATAAAAAAGTACAATTTGGTTTATTGGTATTATTTAATTTATTTTCATTTATATATTTTGTAAATAAGGGGTGAATATGTTTTTTCATAATTTGATATTATCCTTGATCTTTTTTGAGACATAATGTAATATTATACGAAAAAAAGGAAAATTTTTTTTTTGTTACTTGCCATTGATATGGAATTGATAATGTTTGGTTAAAGGCGCAAAATCTGTACTTATTCTATTATATTAGAAGAACTGATCGTAATATGAAAAATATTATTCTCCTGTAAAGAACCTTTCACTATTTTTTTGCGATAATTTTCAGAAAACCAAACCTCAACCTGAATGAGACATCCGCCTGGAAGGAACTTCCTTAATTTGTAAAACGTACTATAGCAAAACAAAAACAAGAAAAAAAAAGAGAGATAAAAAGAAAAATAAGAGACACTTACTCTCGATAAATTTATAATAAAACCTCAAAGGTTATTTAAAAAGAGTAGGAGCTTGGATCTAAAAACGGTTTGTGGCCTCGATAGCCTTGGTCAGTGCGGCAAACCGACGCAAGGTCCCGTTACTATCCGACAATCTCTTAAGCTTTTTTTCTTATACATCTCTCCAATGTTTAAACTTTATTCACTTTTGTGACATAATATATTGTATAATCTATCCGAATGTTTATAATATGAACATGAAACATAAAAAAAAAAAAAAAAATGCATAATGCATATGAAATTCGAGCAGAAGGGCAAGGCGAAAGATTCCTAAATCCCGAGATCGGGTCCGAATCCAGCAATAACAAATAATTTATTAGAGGGAGCTATTTTAATGATCACTGAAATTTTGACTATCATCTTTAATGAATTATCATGTACATTCTAAAAGTAATCCCTATAACAATAGCCCTGAGCGCTCTGAGGGCGGGGTGGCCGAATGGGCTAAAGCGTGTGCACAGCACCACGAGTTGCCCAGCAACCAGATTTATGAAGTTTTGAGAGACAAAAATAAGTAGCTAAACTTTAAGTCCCGGTGCTGGAGGCGATTTTAAATTCCCCGCCCTCATCCCCTGACCCGGGGAAATCCCGTATAGCCTAAATGGCATAAAGGTAGGAAAGAACCAAAAAAAAAAAAAAAAAAAAAAAAAAAGAGCCCCGAGCGCTCTTTGGAAAAAAAGAAAGAAACTAACTACCTGTATGAAATGGTGTCTAAGTGATTCCTAAAGTCCTTTTAAATGTAATTACACAAACATTAATACTTTAAGAGATACTTTTTTAATATTTTTTACGATAAAACATGGCTATATTTTACCATTTTGGGGGGGCTTCAGCCCGAAAGCCCCCCCGTAGATCCGCCCGTGCAAGGAATTAAATCTGAAAATTGAGACTCAGAACATAAGCCATATCAATCAATCATTCATTCACATTGTTATATTTTTCAGAAATATGGATTCCACAATATTGTCCTAATTTAGAATCAATCACAATGAAATATATCAGATTTACAAATGGTCCAAATATATAACGAATTACATTATTCGATTAGAAACAGGAATAACAACTATGGAAGTAGAAGTTGTCAAAAGAATGCCCAGATGGTGGATCACCCAACTAAAAGAGCCTGAAGATAGAATCTCACGGATTTGCTACGATAAATTGTAATAATTATACAATAATTTCGACTTGATTTTTAATTGATACTCTCAGCTAAAAGGAAAATTATTAAAAGTAGGATCAATTTTGAAACACAATAATGATCCTAATCCTGAAATTGCTCAACTATACCTTAACTCAGTGTTCAATTTCAAAACATAATTAAGAATACAGAAATATGAGTAGCCTAAACCATTGAGAACAATACTTGAACAAATGTAAACAAACATAGAACAGTCAGTCAGCTTAGGATATCCAATTTAATGAAACCTTCATTTTATCCCAATGGAACGGCATATACACTAGAAGGGGAAGAAAATCGTACAATATGTAACCTAAAAAAGCCAGAAAATTTATAAAAGTTTTTAATAGAATGCCCGATGTATAAAGATTTGGAGGACCATAGAGAAATATAGATAGAGAAATATATTGAGTGGAGACTGCAATTCAATCCTGGGTAATTTATTTATTATTTATTATTTATTAACAACAGAAAACCTGGTAAACTTAAACGATACATTTTATTACACAGTGGGAAGCCTTAAAATCTAAGATCATTTATTACGAACGATTAAATGCCAACAATATTAATGTTTATGTTTACCACAAAACTAAGAAGCTGATCATACTATGTATATGAATTTTTGCTAAATTCTATTGTATATGGTAAAACGTAAATTGTATTATCGGTAATAGAGAGAGAGAGAGAGAGAGAGAGAGAGAGAGAGAGAGAGAGAGAGAGAGAGAGAGAGAGAGAGAGAGAGAGAGAGAGAGAGAGAGAGAGAGAGAGAGAGAGAGAGAGAGAGAGAGAGAGAGAGAGAGAGAGAGAGAGAGAGAGAGAGAGAGAGAGAGAGAGAGAGAGAGAGAGAGAGAGAGAGAGAGAGAGAGAATCACTTTATTATCATAAAATGGTGCTGCCCAATTACATTGGGTTGCTAAAAACACAGCATACTTATTAATCACTACAGACAATTTTTAAAAATAATATAAATTATATAGGATTAACAACATGCATGAGCATAGTATACAATATTTTATGTATATATATATACATTATTATTTTTTTTGTATGATTATTATTATATATATATTTTTTTTTTTTGTATATTTTTTTCCTTTTTTTTATTTTGTTTTCCTTTTTTTTTTACTATTTCTTTCATTCATTTATCATCATTCTATACCCTTTCTCTTCCTTCTCTGCCCTTGTACATTTTTCCCACTCCTCATATTCTCTCCTATTTCTTTCTAACCAAATTCATAAAAATACATAAAGTATAGTGGACGTGTTCAATAAATAATAATTCCTTTAAATGCCTTTAATGTTTATTTATTTATATATTTTTTAAATATTTTCAAAGTCAATACTTTGTATTTATATTATTACATAGCTGTCTTTTCTTTTCTTTCTTTTTTTCATCATAATTTTTAATGAAAAAATAATATTTCTCCATTTATTTCTATATTTGTGTTGCATTTTATTATTGATTCTTCTTTATGTAATAATGTTTTTGATGGATCCAGACCTCCAGTAATTATACATATTACAAAATACAGAAATTTTCATACAAGAATTCCAAAAGTTAATATTGAATGGGTCATTTGTTCATTAGCGGATCCCATGGAGGGGTGCACGTCCCCCCTCTTGGAAGATGAGATAAAATTGTATCCTGACAAAAGTAAAAAAACAATCAGCACTTTTGTTATTATTACTTTAATTGAAAATTAAATTGTATTCAACAAATAATTTTTATTTGTACTCAAAAACTAAGAATAAATTAAATTTCTGAATATTTACACTAAAAATTATATATCTTAATATTGTAGCTAAAAGTAGTTGCTAGAATTTTCTGATCACTTGGAAACAATATTTATTTGAATTTGTAGAAAAAATGCCGTGTTTTAGGTTCACAGACTTCAATTATCCAGTTTAGGATTTTGATCACCATTTTATGGCGAAATATCAAACAAAACAAAAAAACTAAAATCACACATGCAGAACTTTGGTGTTTGAAATTTACCTATTTTGCAAATGCGCCCTCTCCTCTCCCTCTCAGCACTAGCGAATCCAGGATTTAATTTTGGGGGGAGGGCTTCAGCCCGAATATTTTTCGTCATATACATATAACGATATTTAATTTGAAAAAAAAAAAGAAAGAAATTAACTACCTATATGAATTGGTGTTTAAGTGGTTCCTGAAGTCCTATTAAATGTAATTAAACGAACAAGAATACTTTAAGAGATAGTTTTCAATATTTTTTTCTGTAAAACATGGTTATATTTTACCATTTTTTTGGGGGGGGGGAGCTTCAGCCCGAAAGCCCCCCCCACCTTCGTAGATCCGCCTGTGCCTCTCAGAATATTCCTGGATACGCCACTGCTTTTATTTCTAAAACGGACGCTAAGTATTATGAATATTTTTTCAGGAAACGCGAAAAACTATATTTTCTATTCCAACTGAAATATCAGAACCATATTATTTTAAAAAATAAAGTAAGAAATTCTTCATTTCTTGAACATATGTCTGAATATCACATATTATTCGAGTAGTAATTTAGAAATATTGAAACTTGAATAGGGTTATTTTTAAAAAGAAAATAACTTCAAGACCCGTTTTCGAAAAAAAAATAAATTATAAGAAATAAGAATAAGAATGTTTTATTCACTTAATAATACAATGTACATGCCTTTAAAAAAAAAGTCTATGCTCCCGTAAAGCAGATGTGATAGATTTATTTGAATAGTAACAATACAATCTGCCACAATCAAGGGCATTTGGTATTGTGGATCTATGCTTTAAGAATAATAATAAATTTATAAAAAATGTACAATAAAAAATCAACTTATCGTTTGCAAAAATGGCTCAATAAAACTAATTTATTTGTAATTATCGTTTTAATAAAATGGTTTAAAAAATATGTTATTGGATTAATTTTTCTTAAAGAATACCTAAGGAATGCAAGTTTAATTAAATTATAAAAAAAATTAATTAAAATAAGAAAACCTGAATACAGAAATTGAGAAATTCCATCAGAGAAGTGTCGCTTTGGAAATAAGTGACTCAAATATGGAGGCTTTAATGCAAGATCCTGGTAAAAACTTAATCATAATTTTTAGTGAGAGTTAAACTATAATGGATATCACAACAGATAAATTCGCCATCCATTATACTTTGAATAAATTAGCAAATCCACGATATACTTTGTTTTTATCCCCAAGGTAGTATACATTTATTGTGAAAACAAGTGTTTCTATTTGTTGATGATGTATTCTTTCCCACATTATTTACTATACCAGAGGACTCTTGCATGTATGGTACAAACACTTATACACAGACTGACACAGGCTGGATTGTCGACAGATAAAAATGCATACATTTTTTTTTTTTTTAATTTTGACTTACATGGCAATTTTTATCTTAGAAAAGAATGAATATCCTTTCACAAAATATTAAAGTTTTTATAACTATTAGCATTGCTAAATATGATATTGTATTAACATCCTTTGCAAGGGCATTAACATCCTTTGCATTAATATCCTTTGCAAGGATGTTAACTGATTTCATGCTTTTTATTCAAATGTTATTATGCCAAAGCGAAATGATTCCCCAATGCTAAAAGTATTGACCTCTCTTACTCTACTTTGTGTGGCAAGCAAATTAATTTAGTTAATTGCACTGCTGCACCAGAATCATGAATAAAGGATATTCAGCTCTAATTAAAGCATGGACATTTTGACAGAAAAAAAAAATCAAAAGACCAAGAATATTCGATATTTAATAATGAACGTGAAGTGGAATTTTTGTTATTCCAATTAAAATTTATTTTAAACAATAGTAGACTAACTGTTACCTAGGCTAATAACACATTTTTGTATTACCTAATTATCAATATAAAAACTTCCTAGAGTATACAAAATAAAATAATATATAAATAAAAAACTAAAAATTGCTAATTATAGTTATATTCTGTCCAAGGATAGCCTGTGCATAATCTTTTGAAAGAATTGTGTTATTTAGTATTGCTATATACTATACTACTATATGCTACGGAAGGTCATAGAGCTTTTCGTGAAAGGAAATTTAAGTGGTTTGATTTATTTAAATTTTCCATTTTTGCAACATTTTCCTAAATCAGGGAGATGGTTTTGAAGGGCAATAGATGGATTTTAATAGGAGAAAAAAATATACTACAGTCAGCGAAGCTATTCTAGGATGTTAAGGAATATCAGATAGATAGAGTCAAAAGTGGAGAGGACTTATAACCTTGTGGAACACCCATAAGTTGAAGAAAGCTTGATATAGCGTAATTGAATGAAGAACCTGTTGAAGAAGAATGATTGAAGAATCACAAATTAAGTAAAAGAAATGTGTGGTTTTATTTTCCACTGTAGACCCTTTTACCAAGGCAGTAATCCAATAAAATAGAAAAATTATTAGGATTGAATTTAATTTGTATGTTCACGGATCGTACTTTTTAAAGAATATTAATTATATTTGTTTTATGCCAAATATTTTATTCATTTTATGGCAATAAGAAAATTTAAAGAAAATACGTTAAATATAATAAGAAAGAAAATAAATTAAAATAGAAAAAAAATTGACCTGTTAGTTCTTTATATTATTTAATAATAGATAATATAGTTATAGTTAATGAGAAAAATCTTTATTGGTTACATAGCCGATTTTATATATAAGTGTTTCGATCGATTTTATAAGGGTACCGATTTTATATATAGATCAACATTACTAAATAAAAAGATTATATGATATAATTAATTATATACTTAATGAAACAGAAATATAAAAGTAACATTATTATATCATATTCATAAAAATGAGTAAATTATGTTAGTTTTATGATATTAAAAATGAAAAGCCTGAAACCGTTTTTGAAATTATGGAAAATCAATCTATGATCTGAGAGCTTTTAATTTGAAGGCTTCCAAGAGAAGACCAATTAACAAATAAAGTTTTGTTTTTCCTTTTAAAATATATAATTCATCAATGAATCGTTCACGATAAACGTGTTTTGCTTAAATAAAATTTGTATGTTATACCTTCAGTTTGAGTTTATATCTCCAGGGACTTGAAGGTCTGGTCTAATTCAAAATTTCGAAATTTTGTTTTATATCTTCGATTTAAATTATAGTTTTGTTTTGAAAGTGATGTTCGAATGTTCATTAGATGACAATGGGATGAGTTGGAGTTACCATATTCTCGTATCTTCGTGTTCTAGTACGTAGATTTTTACAATGTACAAATGATTCGTATAATGATGGTTGAAGTATGTTTTTACATTGCAAAAAACATACGCATAGTCAAGGTTAATTACGGTGGATTATTTTAGGAATGTATTGGTAGGGCGGGTACAAATACATGAGGGACCTCAATCCGGGGATTTGAACGTGGGATAAGCCGGAGTATAGCCACGCCCAGGGCTAAACCGTGAGCTTGTAGATAATCGCGGCGGGGGAGGGGGGAGCCGCGCGCTCACCCTGCGGGGTGGGGGTGGTGGGCGGTCCGCGGTAGGCGTGACCGCGCACGCGTAATGGCGCCTAGTATATAACCCGCGCGGCGACCCCCCGCCGATCAGTCTTTCCCGTGCGAGGGTGGGTTTCACACGTGTTGCGGAGCGATAGGATGCAAACACGCTAAGTTGAGGCAGCCGATGGACTTCCAGAGCGCCATGGAGACGTTCGCTGAGGCATGGGTTGCCGCGAACACAAAACAGGAACCGAACTTCAATACTCAGGTTAGTGATTATTTATTTTATTGTTTAAATTAATCAATTTTGACACTTTTAGTGTGCACCTGTTTGTATACAAGCTGTCAAATTGTACATATTTTATTTTATAGCAAAAAAAAATTCGAATCGTTAAATTATTGAACCTTAATAATTTATAAGTAATTATTTACTAATTTAACAGTCATAAATTTATTTAAAATTATTTAATGTGACACATTTTATTAAACGCTATTTTAAATCATACCACAATTCATTTACGGAAATTATTGATTTAAATAAAAATATGTTTTAAATTTATATATATTTTATAAATCATTTTAAAAATATTTTATAAAAAAAATCTTTTATTTAAATATTAATAATTATTCTTGAGTGGCGATTTCCTTTTTTATAATATTTCGATTCAACCTGTAGATTAATTTACAGTATATTTTAACATATTATTAATGATCGGCTTTAATTAAAAATATTCCGTGTAACAATTCAAGCTCTGTTTTCTGATAGATTCGATATTTAATATGTTGATAAGAGCGTAGTGATAATATTGATAGGCCACCCATATCTAGCTAGGCAGGCAAATTGTAAAAACAGGGTTGGGGTAGCCTGCCTGACCTCGGAGAAGGCCTGACTTCCACCTTTTCATCCCTTAGGTTTTTTCTACCTACTTTTTTTTTTCAAGTTCAAAATATTTGATTTTTTTACCTGCCAAAGTGTTGCATTATTAAGAATTTATATTGGTACCTTATGTTTATTTAATTTGTTTTATTCTATTAAAACCACTTAAAGTTGTTTCTTATTTATATAATCAAAATATTATTTATTTCCATCTTATCACGACATGATATTATTAGTTACGTAGACGTCTCTCACAATAAATTTATTTACTTTCTTTTAATTAATCCCATTTTTACATTTTATTTTAAGATACGCGAAAATGCATTCAATTATTTGTTGTTATTTTAATATATATATATATATATATATATATATATATATATATATATATATATATATATATATATATATATATATATAAATCACCTATATTAATTTGGTGTAATTACTATTTTCAGTTAATTAAATGTGAAAATTGTGTTTTGAATGACCTTTGCTTTTTGTCCAGAAAGTGAATTTTTTCTAAATTAACTTTAATGACATACATGTTTATTAAATATTCATTATTAAAAAACATATGTATATAAACTATGTATGTGCAATACATAGGTATCATTAAAGTACAAATTCAATTTTTTATAAAGCGAAACATATTTATTTTTAGATTTGATGATTTCCATGTTATTATTAAAATTTTCTTTATTGAAAAAATCGAATGTTTTAATTTTATATGTATAAATGGATTAATTTAAAAAGGCAAAATTACAAAACACGACTATGTAATTATTATATAAATGATCAAGATTAACTAAGACAAAATATTTTTAATTTAAATTAAAAATTGACGTGTACAGTGTGAAGTGTAGAGAATTTTAAAGTAGCGTTTCCGGAATAAGGTTGAGCACGTTTCCGTTTTCAATTGAGTACAAAAATTAAAACATAAATAAAATTAAATTATTTTTATAAAAAAAAATTGTATTTGTAAAATTTTATAATGAATAAAAACAATCTGGTTTAAAAATTAAATGATTATGAGGACATTAATTTTATTATGACAGCTATTTATTTATTTATTTGATGATTTTTATAAAGCGACTTAGTGTTACTATCTCTATTGAATTTTTCTTATATTATAAATAGTTTTAATGAAGATAAAGATAAAGCTATTATTCCTAAAAATTGTTGACATTATTCTGATTTCTGTGTGTTTTTGTAAATCAAAAATTACGTTCTTTGGTGGAAAATATTGTAATTAATTTTCTCATGACCGTAATTATTTTGAACACTTCTTTAAAAATTACAACAGGAAATTATAAAGTTTGATTTTACTTTTCAATTGTTATTCTTCGCTAGTTATTCCAAACGAAATTTCGCACGATTGATAGGTTTACATAAGTCATGGGAACCGATTCGATTTGTTTTAATTGATATCGGTATGCTCAAATTCCAAATGAAAAAAAAAAATAACGTGGGAATAGTTCTTTCTATTAGATCTGTTTTTAGATCGTTAGGGCGTTCAAAAACAAATTACAAAGTGGTCTATTCTCAGGGTCTGGTAGAATACAAGAAGTCTTTGTTGTCCCTTATATCCGTTAATTCTTCCAATAAAATGACAATTGTTCAACACTAATGTCTAAATTGCTGGTTAGTATAAACAAAAGATAAACCGATGGAAAGACGTATTTAAAAAAAAAAATATAAATAAAAAAAATAATTGCAGGCTAGGTGTGAGGCCCCATTCACGATATCTTCAAATCTCATTCATTAAAGATGACAGTCATTATAAAAAAATAAATTAATTGATTTTGGATGATTCACACAGTTTCAGCAATTTTTTTTACAGTAAAATTTAATTTAATTTCCTAAAATTATAAATTTTAAGTGCACCATTTTATAACAAATAAATAAGTAAGAAATACAACAATAAATAAAAGAATTTGATGAAATATATATTTATATTTGTAGGTTACGACTTCACTTTATTATAATAATAAAATGACACATTTTAATCACAACAGTCCTACTTGATTGTTCAACTGATTGAATTAGGTTGACCAGGGGAAATCAGTCCAAATGTTTTAATTTTTTTTAATAGGATTCTTCCCTTGAAAATGGCCTAAAGCCTAAAACGTCGGTATATAAAAGAATTTAGTTTGATGCTTCATTTTTTATCAAAGCTTGGTACTAACTTATTGTCCTTATTTTGGGCTAGTTTTGCCCAAACGCGAGACCGAGACGAACCTTGGTCTTGTAAACTTAGTCTTGGTCATGGTCTTAGTCTTGTGCGAGAGTCTCGAAATAGTCTTATATTAATACGAATAATACGAATTATTAACATATAGTAACAAAGATTGTTAAGTATTAGTAACTATTTTGCTTTAATTTTTATTTAAAAAATCGATTTTTTTACCAGTCCTGGTCTTGGTCTTGCAACAGGTAGGCGGCCTTGGTCTTGGTCTTGCAAAGTGCATGACCAAGACCGATTTTGGGCTACACTATTTTGAGCCCTTAAGTGTGGCAAAACCGATCATTTTTTAATAGAAATAAATTTTCAACAAACCTTAAAATTAAAGTATAAATTCTTTAATCATAAAATTTAAAAAATATAAAAGTTCAGAACAATTTATTCAAGTTACTGACAGAACTTGTCAATAACAATATTTGTTTTTTATAAATGAATTTTATTTACCTTAAATAATTCATATAAAATTGAAAAAAAAAATATTTTTTTTTAACTTCATATTCATAATCAATGAATCTTAAATAGAATAAAAAATGAAACTAATGAACGGAACCCGATGTAAGTTGTCAATAAAATCTTATGTAGTAAATTAGTTTCAAAATTCTCTACCTAATAGTGGTCAGAAATTCAAAATAATTCTTTGCCTTTGTCTATAAATAATTCTTCATTAATACTCAGAACTTCTACTAAAATATCTAGTATCTTCTAAACAAGTTCTATACAAGCATTACAACACCTAGCAAAGAAAGCAGTATTTACTACAGGCGTTTCATCAACTAATTCACTGTAAAATTCTGTTCAAAATCATAGGTTTACTACGTTAAATAAAAAAATTCTTGATGAATTTTGTCAAATAAAAAACTAAAGAACTTATTCAGTCTATTTTGAAACTTTTTGCTTCAAGTAGACCACCTGGTTATCAACTGAATATATATATTTTCATTATTTATTAATATAAATAATGAAAGTAAAAATTCTATTCTAAGAAGAAAAATTATAATAAGATTTTATCGGAAGATTCCTAATGAAAACCTTAAGCCTCTAAAACTGCAGTCAGTAACTGATCTCTCAACATTTCGTCAATTTGTCACTATTACAAATACAAACTACAAAACCTAATTAGTATATACTAAACTACTAGAGATAGTACATCTATCGTCACTTAAGACAATCAACAAATGGAAATGAAAAATCTTCTGTTCGAACTCAAGTTGTTTAATTTGTATCACAAATTTGATTTTTTGGTTTATAATATTTACAATGATAACTAAACGTTAAACCTGTTAAAATTCACAACTACAAATATATTTTCACGATTAGCGAACGGATAGGAAAAAATAAAAGTTCGATTAAGGTAAGACCGTACAATAAAATAAGGCGTAAGTTAAAATAAACGTCAGCTATGTTGTGGTCCTTTTTTAAGGTTATTTAAAATAAAATCTTTACGAACCCGCTTGATAGTTCTGGAATCAATTATGATTGAAGATTTTATTTGAGCTAATTGGTGATTTTTTGTTCGCAAACAATTTCAGTCAAAATAAAGAATGAAATCTCCATTTAAACCGCATAACTTCATGCTCGAATTTACAAACAGAGATTTGAATTTACATAGATATCTATAATTTATAAATAAGTAAGAGTTGTACTTTGTTGTAAAAACTATAAGTACTAAACCTTTAATACTTCATACATTTTTTTAAACCAATTATTTATTCTCTAATAAATTTTACCAGAATTACGAGGTTTTCTTTGGCTTGCTTCAATATGCATTAAAAAAAAGGGTATATTGCCAAGGAGTGATGCACTATATTTGTTTGGTTATTCTTTTCTTTACTGTTGATGTGAGTGAGTTTATTCCTTACATGGTAAACTAAAGATGTATCAAACAAAAATATATTAAGTGTTGGTCACTATATCACTTATTTTGAACGAAATTGTTGCATGGTGGGTCAATTTTTAACCCAGTTGTCAACTTTAACATCATTATAAGCACAATGTTTAATGAAGAGACGGATTTACGCTCAGGTAGACCAGGCAATTGTCTGGGGCGGTAATGTTTTAGCGTTACACAGATCATATTGAGATCAAGGAAAAGTTGACAAACATTGTCGTAATTCAAATTGTTGATTTCGAATATAATTCTGAACCATATATATAATATAAATTGTCTTTTCGTTTAAGAAGTTAATTTTCTTTAATTCTTGATGGAAACAATTTAGCTAGGAATTCCAATTTTGGAGTTATATTTGAATTATTGAAAAAATACATTTTGTATTAGACATCAGCGAATTAATGCTATCAGAAATAAACTGTTTAGTGTTGCCCAAAATCGGTCAGAAATAAGACCGCCTAACTGTTGCAAGACCAAGATCAGGGACTGGTAAAAAAAATCTATTTTTAAAATAAAAATTAAGACTAAATAGTTACTAATACTTGACAATCTTAGTTACTATATGTTAATAATTGGTATAACTAATATACTTTTGCATTATATAATTTTTCATTCCGGCTTAGTTAGGTTTCTCCTATCTGAAAAATTACAGTAATATCTCTATAGTGATAAGCTAATAAGTAACTGCAAGACTCTTGAGCAAGACCAAGACCATGACCAAAACTGAGTTTGCAAGACCAAGACACGTCTCGCTCTCGCATATGGGCAAAACTAAAACTGTTTTACTGTTCAAAGTGATAATTAGTAAATTAAAGAAAATTACCTATAAAATCAAACTCAAGTTGAATGAAAAAAAAACAAAACTAAAATACATATAAATTCAACAATACACCATACATTAATAATTCATAATTGTTACCAGGATTCTGCACAATCTACATATCTATTTCAATCTGTATCCATCCACTAGGATTTAATTTTTCTTTATAAATTTTTTTCTTCTACCAATCATAGATTGCCGAACTGTTTTTTAAAATTTATTTGTAGTTTAAAATCCAAAAGCAATTAAAAAAAGATAAATAATTGTTTGAAAACTTTATATAAAATAAGTTTTTTCTACATAGGTTCCTCAGTTATTAAAACTACATAAATTAATGTCCATTGTTTATTTGGTCATATAGTCCCGGAGCCCGTGAGAAAAACTTGACATTAGTTGATGAAAACATTAAATGATTTTTTTTGAATATTTATAGCATTTATATTTAAAAAATGTGAGTCTGCCAGTCGGATCTAGCCACCTGTAAAAATGGTGGCTGTTTTAAAGAATATTAGGTCAATAATTTGAGGATTTAATAATTTATTTAACTGGTATGGTCGATAATCACGGTCAGCCAACGTAGGTTTTTACCAAATTCATTCAGAACTGATAAAAATCACTATAAATGACGCTGCAGCTTGCAAAAGAGTTCTCTTAGGAAAAAAACTCATAGAATAAAAGTTTTAGAGCATCTAATTCCGCTCCTACTGAGTTCTAACAGTTTTAAAGTTATAGGGCCATTTTTATAGGTAGCAAGACTAACAGACTCATATTTTTAATATAAATGTTACAAATATTAAAAAAAAATGTATTTAAAGTTTTCATCAAATAATGTCCATTTTTTTCCCACGGACTCTCGGATCAACAGGATTAATAAATATACTTCGAAAAACTATTAGCGTCGCAACTCCGATATAAAAAGTTTTTTTTTTTACTAAAGAGTTTAACCCAGTTTTAATCGGGGACTAAACATTATCCGGTAGACATACGCCTACACCGGTGGGGGAGGGTAACCCCCGTGACATGGTAGAGTGACTCTCATCAAAAGGAGAGGGTCACTCCGGAACACTTCCGTTGGTTCTTCCAGCTCCAGCGCCTATAGAACGTTCCACCTCCAGCGCCTATACAACATTACTCTGCATTGTTCCACCATAATACGCACCAAATATTTCTATACGTCCTCTGCATGTACTTTCCCAGGCTTCGAAATGCACTCCTCTTCCCCTTTTTAGGGTACATCGGGGGGCGTACGAAATGATACCTTATAATAAAGTAAAACTACTTTTTCAGTTTTTTTTTTTTTTAAATATTTCTTAATCATTCAACCTTCAATTCGAAATATAATTCAGAATACAGAAATATGAGTAGCCTAAATCATAGAGAACAATAATCATACACAGAACAGCCAGTTAGCTTAGTGTAGTCAATTTAATGAAACATTTATTTTATCTTAATAGAACGGCCTATACTCGAGAAGGGGAAAAACTTTACAATATGTAACCTCCAAAAACCAGAAATTTTTTTCAATTTTTTAATAGAATGTCCGATGTATAAAGATTTGAGGGATAAATAAATATACATCACATCGAGATATATATAAATGGAGATTGCAATTCAATCCTTGGCAATTTATTAACAATAGAAAACCTGTTAAACTTAAACGATATATTTTATTTCACAGCCTTAGATACATATAATTTATTATGAACGATTAAATGTCAACAATATTAATGTTTATGTTTGCCACAAGACATTCTGTTTTCTTCGACTAAGAAGCCTATGTTTTGTTGTAAGACTGCATTGGAATGTATATGGTACATCGGATATTGTATTATCGGTATATTTCACCTGTATTAGGAATATATTATTGATGTTTTAAAGTCCTTTATTGTATATTTATTTAAATATTTTGAATGTCAATAATTTTTATTTATATTGTTATACAGCTGTCTTTTCTCTTTTTTTTATCAGAATTTATATATATATATTTTTTTTTTATGACAAAAGAATATCTCTCCGATTTATTTTTATATTTGTATAGTATTTTATTATTGATTCTTCTTTATGTAATAATGTTTTTAATGGAGCCAGAGCTCCTATAATTGCAAAATACATAATAAAATTGCAATTATGTAATTCTATAATAATTAGTGCTTTTTAGTTTTTACTTTCAAATGAAATAAAATTTCTACTTTTCTTTTATATCTTCGGTTTATTTGGAAACAAATTATGAAGCGACATTTTATAACCTTTAATCACTTAAGAAGATATGTAAGGCAGTTACAAAGAAAAACGGACACTTGCCTAAAAAAAAAAAAAGCTCTAGGTTACGATTTAATAACTGCCGAGGCGCTCTAGCAAATGCCCAGGAAATCTATAGTGTCCTTACGACAATATATAACAGTGTACTAACTACAACTAAATTCCTCATTCACTGGATATATTAAAAAATCAAAATGACAGACAAATGAGATAAAGACATATACAAACCTTAATCTTACAGATCTATTAGTTTTTTTTCATTATGTTCTAATCGTTTCGAAAAATTAATATACAAAACGACCAGTTGACATATTGTCAAAAAAAAAAAAAAAAAAAAAATTATCAATTCGGTTTTTTCACCTCGCATTCAGGAACACAACAATTACTTGAATGTGTTACTGGAAGTCGCCCAGGCATTCGATAAAGTCTGGCACCATGGATTTCTCTTTAAATTTAAGATTCTTCCACCTCATTCATAGTATCTTATAATTCAATCTTTTCTCTTTGACCGATTTTTCTCTGATAGATAGACCCCAGAAATTTCTACGGTTTCATCAGGCTTAACAGGAGTATCGCAAGGATCAGTATTGGCTGCTTTATTATACATCATATGTACTCATGGCATAATATCTACAATCTCTGAAACATTGACAGGATTTAATGCTGATAAAACAATCTTAACCACGACCTCAAACTAGCCTCTTTGGATTTACAAAATCAACTACTACACTTACACAGTTGGTACTCACTTTGGAAAATGAGATTAAATCGCAACATATTACATCAACATTTTGACGAGACAAATATCAATCAGTTGTTATTGGCGACTGAAATTACTGCTTACTTTAAATTACTTTATCTTGATCTTGATGAAATTACTTAATCTTTTCTTTTTTTTAGTATCAAAACTAAAAACTAGAAAGAAATTAAGTATTATTAAAGATACCTACTTTAACCCGTACTATCTAATATAAAAATCCACACTCTAACATATTTATCAATTCAGCCCAAACAATGAGGATGATTTAACTTCCACACTAATATCTGCTTCTAAGGTATAAATGTTTGAAGATTTTTTATTCTTCTTTAAATGTATTTGATCACAATCGCTAGAGTGCAGGATTGAAAATGTTTCATATTTTCATATCCGATAGTTTGCATTTGTATCGACAATATGTACAAACACCTCACGGAATTTTGGTCCAGCAAAAGCTCTTACAAAAGTAACAAAACTCTACAAATGCAATACAACAACCATAATTTATCTTCACATTTGCTTATTGTCACTTTTATCTGTGGCAGTGATGAATGGTGAACTGGAGAGAAATAAATAAAAGATAAAAGTGATTATATACTTATTTTTGAAAGACTTTAAAACAAAGCATCGAATCTTTCAAGCATAAGTAAATTACTGAAATGGCATCACCAGAGCTGGAAAACATTATACACATAGGATATCTCACATCAACAGATTAAGATACTAAATCGCTTAAAAGTAGTTCAGCATTTTATTTTAACCCACTTAAAACGAGGTTAAACATGATAGCCTTTAATGTTTTAATGTTTTAATCGTTAAATTAATTTTTTTTAAATATCTGTTTCGTATAAAAGATATACCTGTATAAAAATACCTACCCTGTATTTAATATGTTTTAATAAATCTATTATAGCCAATTAATTGAGCTAAAGAAGTTACGACCAATATCGTTCTTATTTAACAATAATTGATATCGTTATAGTTTCTGTTGATTATTTGAACAGACGTTTCTCGCTTTCACAGCTTTGTCCATTATCTCTAATTTACTGAATGAAATTACAATCAATCAATGTCTAAATCTATCTATTCGTGATTCAAATTATCACTCTATTTTTAACGTCAATTAGTTACGGTAATTATATAGATAACAATCTAAGTATGTGCATCTTTACATATATTATTGTTAACTTTAACACACATACACACACACACACATATATATATATATATATATATATATATATATATATACATATTGTGATACTGAGAAAACTTTGATTCACATATTTTTTGTTACTCAATTATAGAAATTGTAATTTATTAAATTTAATCGTTTTAAACCTAGGTAAGATTATATAGATTTCATTTTCAATAACATTTTTTCTTTTCTATGTAATCTGAAATCTTTAGTTACTTTGAATTTATAAAATATTATTTCAGAGTAGTTCATTTACCGTAGATCAAAGCTAAAACACAAATATGTACCATATAAACATAAGAATGCTGCAAATAATCTTCAACATTTTTTTCATATACTTAAAATACCCTCAAATAATGCTTTTTTAGTGAATGAATTTAAAATCGTTAGTCATATTTGCTATGATAATAGATTCTAAACATTATCTCGCCACTGGTATTGATAAGTCTATAATTTAATAAATATATGTTATTATTCTTTTTTTTTTTTTTTACAATTGAAGGTATCACCGGTCTTCATCTAACCGCATGCTGTGTGCCATTATTGAAGGAAAGTTTCAGTTTTTTTTACACTGCCTCACGGTTTAGACATGTTGTGACATGACATTTTATAGAAACCATATACTATAAAATCCGCTTAAATCTTTTTGTTACATCGCATCTTGATTCCATTCTAAGTATCATAAATAAATTTTAGTTCTCCAAGATCACATAATCGACATCCTTAGGTGACGTAGAAAACAGAATCGAAACAGTTTTAAGCTTCATAGGTTTTTATTTGTTTTTGTGTATTTTGTTGATAAGGATGACAATTTAAGATACTATAATCGTTTAGTAAGATGCAAGTCTATTAGAACTTTTAATAAGTAAATAATCATATTTAAAACGAAATTATGAATATTTATAACATATAAATGGTTAATGGATAGTTTATAATTTATCATGTGTTCATAGAATAAATATAAAAATTGGCTGATCTTTTTCTTAAGAACCTTATTGTACAGTCAATTCCATTATATTTATCGCTTGGGAATAAGAATTTAGAACAGGGGTTTCCAACCTATATATACATGTATGTATATATATATATATATATAATATATATATATATATATATATATATATATATGTTTGTTTGCACGGCTTCCTATCTTTTAATAGATAAATTGAAGTAGAAATGTTTTTGTTATAATAATAATAACTTTATTATAAAGAATAACTCAAAACTACTACTACTTACAAAATCATGACAAGGGTTAGTGATTTCTATACGAAAAATATAAATATTTATTATTACGTTAAATTAGATATTAAACTAAATTAGATATTTAAGATTTTGGCGCCCAGTCTGTCAATCCCAAGCAGAAAACCACAGAGTTCTATATCTAGGACACTTGTGGTATGCTGTGCGTTTCCTCTGTATTATCTTTAATTTCGTTTTTATCGTTGTGTAGCACTCACTTCAAAAAATAAATAACATATTAAAGACAGTTTTATTGGATTACATTATATTTTAATAGCGATTAGCAGACACCGATTAACCTATATACATTACATATACATTTACCTTTTTTTTATTATAAAAGAATGTCCCACTGCAGCAGTTGTCCTTTAGCTAAATATATTTTAAGATGTTTTTCTAATGTTCTTCTCTATTTCAAAATAGCATCGAAGTCTGGTAGCTGGTATATTTTTATTTTTCGAATTATCTTATGATCAGCAATGTAACTAAGCAAGTAATAATAATGGTTTTAAAACTGATATCTCCTTACATTTTACCCATAGATTAAATTCAAAAAAATAATAACAACATGACAATAGGCAGTGAGATCAAATTAAATTGGACCAATTCAGTAATATTGGGACAATATTTCTAAGCATCCCAGAAACTTTAAAAAAAACTATTTATTATAGTTACAATTTTTTTAATTTTACTTGTGGGCAAAGTCGGAAGAGAAATGAAAACTAATGAAGTAAGGCAAAGAATATAAACTAATTAATAAACAATTACTGAACTTCGTAATTGATACTATAAGGCACGTTACTAGATTCATATGGCAATATTTCCTTAGTGTTGAATATTATTCAAGCAGCGTGTAAGTTGACGTCACAGGCTTCGTCATTATCCCCATCCGGCAATAGTTCTTGGGAGACATTTTTTTTTTTTTTTTGTACTTAGAGATTGTCTTCGTTATGGTCCGTGATAACGACTGGAATATTGTCAACAGGGGACAATAAAATACAAACAAAATGGAAACTCATTTTCTCCTCAAAGCCTGAGAGATGTGGTAGAACAACACACTGCAATTCAAGTACTGACATGCAAGAGTGTTTAAATTAAAAAATCTGTTTGTTTTTTTGGTCCTTTCCTTCTTCGCCTTTAAGGCTCTGTACGGGTTTTTTCCCGGGCCAGAGGGTGTAGTATTGAATATAATTTTTTAAGTCTAATTCTGACTTTTTATTGATTCCTGAAAAAAAGATATAAACACAATATAGCGATAATTGAATACATTTGGATTATTTGTCTGATTTTAAATTTGCGTTTTATATTTTCTGATTGTTAATATAATTCTTTTTAACTTTACGTTTTGGAACCAACGCTAACAGAATTATGTAGATCTTGAAAGGATCAAATTTTAATAGTTCAATATTCTAAACAATGTCTCTTTGGGTGATTCATATATCTTCTGATGAATAACTATAAACCCGTTTATATTAACCGAAAGAAAATGTTTTACTAATTTATTCGATCAACCTGAGGCGTCAGATTCCACTCATACGGAATAATCCCGAACATCCTAAATCTCCTTCAAGAAGGGAACTCCCGGCTACCTGAGAGTCCACTATTGAGAGTGGATCAGGGCATTAAGACCGGAAGGTAACCCCGTGGAAGGGTGGATATAGAAATCATTGCTGACTTCCGGGACCCACGGACCGTAACGCGACTAAGCTCGTTCACAGAAGCCGGCCGCCGAATTACTTTGTGTTTGGAGGGTTTCAATTGTATAAGGGAAGTCTTTGAGAATCCCCGAATGTTGTACATATTCTGTTAAAACCTCATGAAAAATGGGATTAATGGCTTTTTGTAATATAATAGTATATATAAAATTACATACCATTAATTCTAAATTTAAAAATAATTATTTTTTATTGGCATGGCAGCCTATGCAGTTTTAAAATTTATATTTTTGGATAATCTTGGCGCAAAACAATGTTATATTACATCATATTAATTGTCATCAAATCTTTGTGAGAATTCACACTGACTCTGCTCTATCATAATGAGATCTTGATTAAGGTGATAAGGTGGTTTGGACACGTTAAGAGAATGTCTGCAGAAAGATTTTCATAAATAAGTAAGGAACTGGATGTAGAAGAAAGAAGGAAAAAAGGAAGACCGACGATAAAATGGAAAGAGGAGGAAGAAGAGGCGGGACATGGCACCAGGGAACATCAGTAGTGCATTTTGATGGGATCTTCAATTTTTCAAGAGAGCAAATTTTGACAGGTGTTTTGAATTTTTAAGTGGGGCACATATTTACGGGAATTTTCAAAATTAAATGTTTCAAACAACGGAGATAAGGGGAAAACACGGAACCTACCGCAAAAAGAGAATATGTGTATGATCAAGATTTTTGAAGTCAAAACTTCTTTAGACCCGTTTTACACATTTTGTGGAGAGTGAATTAGATTGAGCCGTCAGATCTCCAATGTGTAACGTTCGGGTAAAGTCGGCTGAATTCGCCTAATTAGAGTGTTTTTGTATATGGATTAAAATATCTCAAAAACTAAACATCGGACCTGCATACTGTAAGCGAGGGAATTATTCAGAATTTCATTCTCTCTGTAATGGGTTATTAATCAAAATTGTATCTTAAAGCCGAGTTAGAGAGGCGGAGAGATAAAAAATAGTGTCGAAAACCAAATTATAACGAGTTTTACTGAAGTTATGGATTAAAACATCTCAGAATATTAAAATCGGACCTGCATACTGTAAGCGAGGGAAATATTCAGCATTCCATCCTCTTTATAATAAGCTATTATTTATACGTTATATTTCATATTTTTAATAAGGAAAATTAGAGCAATAAAAGATCTTGGAGGGGGAGAGGTTCATGCTCCATCGAATTTCTGGGGGATGGGCACCCGTGCTATAGTCGGAACCACAGAATGTGAAACCATGAGAAACAACAAATTATTTTTATCTAATGTCTAATCCGTAAAACGAGAGGAAAATTTTTCGAATTTGAGTTCCAAATTTTAAAAAGTTTAACCTAAAGATGGAATATCTGAAGCCCAATATAGATTTTGTTATTGATAGAATTATTGATAGATTTTGTTATTATCCGCCTGTAACTATAGATACCGTCAAAATATCGGACTTGAAATAACGATGCTATTGAGAGTCAATATTATAAACATTTTTGGAAAACCAATAATTTTGAAATAAGAATATCAGTACAAATATTGATTCTATAGCACATAGGCGCATCAAAAAATATGTTATTTTCCTTTTTAAATTAATAAATGAAAATATCAATTCTTCTATCCTCCTTAGTAAAATTAATTTCCTGGTTATTGTTCATCTTGGTCATTCTCACCTTTTTCAATAAATTTCCATTAAACCACTTATGCTTTCCATTCATTCATAGAACGGATTCAACGAAATTAATTTATATACGTCCTAAACAAGATGTGTATAATATTTTTTCTAAGTTTTAAATTCATATACAATCTCCAGAGCTTGCTGAAAACGATAGTGATAATTTTTATTTTCAAGTTGTTATATCATAGGGACGATATCGATAATATCGAAGTAGAAGCCACCGATGGTAAAATATCGAATCTTGGAAGAAAAGTGTCGATATTTCTTGATTATCGACTTTCGATGGTCATCCCTAGTTTAAGCTCCCGCACGAATATACTAATACTAAGCTTCCTTACAAAATTATATTATATTTGTGTTAATTCTAGTTATCCACCTACTACATAGTCCTTCTCCGCCCCCTCCACCTCTACTCCAACCTATATCGGAATCCTCTCGAGGTCTCCTTGGAGATGCCAACGACGACCGAAGGATTCCCGGCGATGATAGGACACTGCTAAGTAGGCTGAGCCGGTAAACAATAGAAGGCAGAGTCATGGCTGGGCTCTTTGATCTCGGCCGCCGCTTCCTGGGCCTCTGTCTTCGTCACGAACCGTCTTCCAAATCTGTTTGCAGTCCAATCTAATATCGTTCAGGGGGCGATTTAAATCTGTCTTCTGCAGATTGTCTCTGGGATTGCTAAGGTTCGCTGCTCCATATTTTCAAATACCGTTTTGATTTATGTTAACCTTTTAAAGCAACGAATCATTTTTTTTCTAACTTTGTGATATTTTTTTTTAACTTCTTAAGGCCTCTTAATTCACCTTTCAAGAGAATATAAATATAATTCCTCAATAAATATATCTATAGTATATATCTACAGTATCCTACAGTCCTTCTTAACAAACCGAAGCCGCACTAAAGTACACCCCCCCACTATTCCCCGGCCTGCGGTGTGCCTCAGGGAGCTGTGCTTTCACCTCTACTGTTTCCTATTTACACGGCGAACATAATAACTAGAAACAGACTACCGTTGCCGCGTTCGCCGACGAACATAGCCATTTACGCTGCAAATCTAAACCCAACCAAAGCACTAGTTCAAGCCGAATCGACTTGACAAACAATTTTACAATAGTTAGAATTCTTAAATATATAAGAAAATATTTGAAATACAAATTGTGTCGTAATTTCGTTTCAAAAATGAAAAAGAAGTAGATTACCAAAAATCTTTAAAATTGGAAAAACGATTCAGGCACCGTCCCAGACCATCGTTTACGTAGTCATTAAGCTGGATTGGTGTATGAATCTGTCGGTTCACAGTTACAATGAAGTAAGGTCTGAAGACTTAAAATTTACAGGCTCCATCATCTTTATAACTTCCCTGGCGGTCTCACAACGACTTTAATTATAATGTACAAAAGTACGTGCTTTGATATATGGCGAACCACTATGCTCTTATCTTACTAAAGCACACCAAACATTACCAAAATGGTATATATATAAAAAATGACTAGTTCGATAAATTTGAGAATTTTTTCTTATTTGTTTTTATTTTTAAATTTATTTAAAATTGTAATAATAATATTTTATTTTTTGAGAAATATTACAATGTGTGCCAGTTAAGGACACTTATAATAGAGTTCAGTGAGCACATTCACACCATTTTTACAGAAACTAAATAAAGTAATTACAATATAATACACAGAAATAAGAGCATAATAAAAATATCTTACCTATAAAAAAAAATTAAAAACCTGTACCACTACAACCCATGAAGGGTCTTGGATTCAGTACTATTTAGGAAACGCACTGTTTCTTGGTATACGGTTGTGCAAGGAGGTGAAAGGACAAGATCACGCTCAACCACCAGGTTTCCTCCTTGATTATGTTTTTAAATAAGGGTACCCACTTTACCCATCGTAGAGACTGGGTGTTCCCCAGGAGGGTCTCATGATTCCAGGGTCGATCCACGGCTAATGAAAAATTACTAGTCATTAGCCGATTTGAACCCAGGACCTTGAGCACTGGAAGTCAGTGCTCACCACTGAGCTACCCCACTCCCCTTTACCTATAGGGATAGAAAAAAAAATGTATATTTAACTAAAAATAAAATGAAATGAACTTAAAGTAAAATAAACATCTTAGACACAGGCATTGTGAGCTCTCGCACGCCTACTTATTAAGTATATTATAAAAATATAAAAAAAATTTAGACGTGGCACCAAACCCACCAGAAAATTTAAAAGACAACACAACCGCTGTTAAAAAAACACTAACATTCCTAAAAGCTGTGAAATTGCATACTAGAATTTAATTTGACGGTGTTGGCAATGACCCTGCAGGGTGTAAGCAACAAAAAACTAAATAAATATATTTCAATTTGGCATTAAAATTTAACAGAGCTCCAGAAAAGGGTGATAAACACATCAATTGTAACAGGTAGTAGTTTATAATATTATTATTATAAAATAACTATTCAAGAAATTTAAAAGAGTTTAGATTTTCTTGAAAATTATAATACTAGAAAAAAAAATGTTCTCTCTATTATTTTAATATACTTACGTATTTTTGCTATATTTTAAATCGAATGGAATACTTCCTAAAACAAAGCCGACCCCAAAAAATTAGCAAACTGTTGAGGCCCTTGTATATACATTTTTGTTCAGATATTTCTAATTCGTGATAATAGCCTCGGATTCAAGTTTCCGAAGCTATGCATGAGTTGATGAATAATTCATTCCCTGAAGACAAGAATTCCCGTTAATCCGCTGGTTAAGCCGAGTTCAGCCGGAGCGGAACAGAGGCTTGACGGGACGCCGACGGATGGTAAAAACTGCGCCGCTTTGATGGAGTCGTTCCCGATCGAGAATGCCAATTAACCAAACTTGGATTAGCTAATCCTCGATGGAAGGATCCGGTTGGAGAAGTGATCCTTGTAAATCAGGAGCTAATAGCCTCCACCTCTCCTTTCATCTCCCCGCTTGCTACCTCTGCTACCTGTAATCCTCTCCATATCAGAGCAACTCGTCGTCCGATCTTGACCTAATAGGAGCGTCCTGAAGGATGGCTTGCTTCTGATTGCTGAAGAATGGGATTGTAAATTATTTAGGTAGAAGTTATATTATTATTATTATTTTTTTTTTTTGTATGCCTTATGGTGAAATTTATTATTTATTTATTTTAAAACTATAAACCAACCTCAGATCGTGTATTACATTTTGTACTGCACTAAGAGGCCATTATTAAGCAATGCAGAACAGAAACATAAATAACAGGATAGAAATCGCTCTTCGGTGCATTGGAACTGATTTAGACAAAATATTTCAGTTATGAAATTTCTAAATACCACTCACCAACCAACCATCGACCAACACATACTCTTTGTTCCAGTTTTCATAATAAACTTCATGTTCATGACAACAGACTAATTGATGAAATTGTTACGGTTTTGCGAATAATATACGGCTGATTACAATGCAAAAATATTAAAACTTAGAAAAAAAAATCTTCCAAGTTTAGTCATTCCCTCACAACCCCAAACCTCAGC
Organism: Nezara viridula; assembly: GCA_928085145.1. NCBI lineage: Eukaryota > Metazoa > Arthropoda > Insecta > Hemiptera > Pentatomidae > Nezara > Nezara viridula. The sequence goes on along the minus strand of OV725080.1, from coordinate 144,425,948 downwards.
ATCTGATTAAAACTAGTTATTTACAATTCTTTGCCTTTCTCTTCTCTATGGTGCTCTGTTACTAGATTTGTCCAAAATCGGTCTTGGTCTTGACAGAAACATAAATAACAAGTTGTAAATCGCTGTTGGGTGCATTGAAACTGATGTGGACAAATTATTTCAGTTATTAAATTGTTTAAATACCATACACCATGGGCGGATCTACTGGGGAAGAGAGGGGTTTCGGGCTAAAGCTACCCTCCTCCCTCCCCCCCCTCCAAATGGTAAAATATAACCATGTTTTATGGAAAAACTTACGTTTAAAAGTATTATTGTTCGCCTAATTACAGTTAATAGGACTTCAACAATCACTTAAAGACCATTTCATACAGGTAGTTAGTGTCTTTCTTTCTTCCGAAGTCATTATTCTAACGTATTAATACAACAAAAAAAATCTTTCGGGCTAACTCTTCGAACAACTATCGACTAACACATACTATTTTTCATAATAAACTTCATGTATATAACAACAGACTAATTCACGAAATTGTTGCGGTTTTACGAATAATATACACTACAAAAATATTAAAATTAGAAAAAAAATCTTTCAAGTTTAGTCACTCCCTCACAACCCAAAACCTCAGCATTTTGTAAAACCAAGTACAGTTACGGTAATTATAACACTAAGTACAGGACGGGTAAAAAAATCGATTTTTTAAATAACAATTAAGGCAAAATAATGACTAATAATCGACAATCTTAGTTACTATATGTTAATAATTGGTATAACCAATATAGTTTTGCATTTAACTCCTCTAATTTTTCATTCGAGCTTAGTTAGGTTTCTCCTATCTAAATAATTACAGTAATATCTCAATAGTAATAAGTTAATAAGTAACAGTAGTTAATAAGTCCACGACTCGCCTCGGTCTCGCTTTTGGGCAACACTATCTGTTACTGTCCCACATATCAGAAAACACAAGCAAGAGACTTCAGCAATTCCAAAATGGAATTTTAAAAAGCTAAAAACACGTCCTATCAAATAGAGAAATCGGACAAACTTCATGCCATATAACTCGTCTCAGACGATACTATCACCTCGGTTGACGATTGGATATTGGCTGAAAAAAAAAATTAAGAAGCAGCTAACCCGAAGAGCGTGTATCGTAAGAATATTTTCAAATAGTTTAAAGTTTGGCCTATTCCTTGACTAGGTCTATTTAACTGAACAAATTCTGCGAAGAGTGAAATTTCAAAATAATAATTTAATAATATTGTGTTTAAAAAGGGATGAGGGCCTAAGGGAACACTCGACAGGAGCAATTACTGCTGGTTTTTGCTCCAGAGCCAGCCTTGGGCCCGGGTTCTAGGTTCTGCTACATTACTTGAGCAAGGACCCTGACACCATGGATTCCTCTTTCTGTTACATTATCTACCCCGGCTTCCTCAATTACATCTTAATTATTGTCAAGCTTCCACTGTTATGATCCGAGTCGCTTCCCTCGAGGATAAAAGGTTAATGACAACGGTACTAAGTATGTTGAAGGATATACTCTATGTGTATGGTTGGGACAGAACATCATAGTGTATATAAAGTGGGTACCCTTAATTAATTAAATGTTTGAAGGAAGACTGGTGAATAAAGATTGGCAAAATGTTCCAGTAAAGTAATACAAATCACGAAACATTTCAGTAAGAATGGAACACCTCTGAACATCTTGAAAGTAAAATAATTTAAAAATCATTATTTATTTAAAAATACTGCAAAGGTTGATGCCATCTGTGTAGAAGAGATAGAACTCTCAGCATTACTTATCTTTTAACAGTAAAAATCATATCCATAAAGGTATCTCATAAGAAAATTAAGTAAGAGTAAATCATCAGAACATGGAGGAAACAAGGGAGAAGAGAGAAAAACTACATACTGAAGCCAGTCTACCACAAATACACAGTTAAACTGGTACCAGAGGCATTTGGGAGATTGAATGGTCGAGTGGCAAAACACTCGTAGACCGACAATCTAATAAACTGAAGATTACGAGTTAGAATCCTTGTGATGAGAGCTTTTAACTCTGGTATCAATTCTCCAGTAGCTCCCTTGACCAGGGAAAAACTTCGTCCTAATAATATTGAATCTTGAATTTTGGCCTTATTCTACAAATTCTTATGTTACACAATATAGAATTCCACATACTTAAAGTCCACCCATAAAACAGCTTAAACAATAACCCACAATTGCGTACTTTGTCTATCAACAAACCGTAGTTTACAGAACAGCAAGATAATTTATAGAGGGCATAGTATAATGTTAATTGTGATGGTTAACGATGGAGATTTTTTTATTCTAAGGATTATATGCCTACTATATCAAACTACAGTCTTACATAACCAACGCCAGGCTTTTATGTTGTGGATTAAGTCAATGGTTAAAGAAAAAGTTATGTTGGAGGAAAATTTGTTTGTTTCTCTAGGCATGTTGTTGATAAAATATATTTCCGCCTTAGCATCCGATGTTGGCTGGAAACAATGATTCCTCCAGAGGAAGCGGACTACTCACGGAGTAGACGAAAGCTCGCTTGTGATTGGTCGAGCAGCAGATACAGGATACATCGATAGCTCGGTGGCAGGTATCTATCGGCCTTCCAGGAGCGTCATGTTGGTCACGTCTGGCTGGGGCACGCCGGGGCACATAAAGACTTCCTCCTCATATCGGATTCGCGACGCACTTCACTCGCTTATTTAACGGAATCCAGGCGTCTGGCCCCGCCCGCCACCTCTCTGCTATTCAATGTACCATCTGGGTACCGACCCGTGTACCATCGGGGTACTAGCCAATGTACCATCTTTACTATCCAATGTAGATTTGGCGTATCAAACCCCGTACCATTGGGGTACCATCATACCATTATTGTATGGGTTACCATAAAATAGGCAGGACCGGAACTAAAGAAGTGCAAATAAGGCATTGTCCTAGTAACGTAAAGAAAAATAATATTGAAAATTTTAGAGAAAAATCCTTCGCAGGATAACCGCAGCGATGTGGGATTAGAATAATAAGGCATGGAGGAGAAGGATTAATAGAGAGCTGCTTACATAAACTGGTCAATCAATATCTCTTGATATGAAGGTAGTGAGGTTAAGATGGCAGGGTATGTAGCTTAGAACGATCCATCAGGAAGTCTGAACAGTAGCAAAGAGACGACATGGAAGGCTAAAAACTAGATGGATAGATCGAATCAACAAAGATGCAACAGAGTTGAATACAGATAATTGGAAAGAAATAGCCCGAGATAGGCAAAGATGAAAACTTTTGAAGGCGGCAAAAGGTTTACAAGATTTTTAATGGGAAAAAAATGTCGAAACACATACTTGAAATATTGACATAAATGCTTACTTTAATTGGAGAACGGCGAGGGGTAAAAGCGGGTGCGACAAACATTAGCTAACCACTTCTGGTGAAAATTCTGGTCCCAGCACTGCAATTTAGTAGACCGAAGCTCTTGCAGTATCTTCTACAACCTATGGCATGTTTGAGGGTAAAATAACAGTAGCCATGAAGAAAAAATCTTTAAGTTGAGCTCCGTCCAAGTGAGGCAAACCTTGAGGACGCGTTAATTTTTTTTTTTCTTGCTCTTGTATTTATAAATCTGTACTGTCGATTACAGTCATTAACGCGCAGTAGATGGACTGGCATAGCAATTAGATGAGAAAAACAAAACAAAAGGCTTGATAGACATGAGGAAAAGCAATAGTCAGCGACACTCCTTCCATAGCTTTAATATACTTACATATAATAATAATGTAAGGAGATTCCTCGTCCTGACTATCGCCTGATCAAACCATTCAAAGATTAATTTATTTACCGAATTATTTCATAATAAAAAAAAATGGATATTTCTCGAGAATATTTTTAATATTAAAGTTTTCATTGAGTAATGGCTTATTATAAACTAATCGCATATTTACTTTATATTATTGCTTACTGTGTTGGTAACTAGGACAGAAAGAAACGATTATCTTGAATGAACCGTAGTGGCTTTAAACCCCTCCTGGAAAAAAGAATAAATTTTAGTTTGTTATGATGTACTTTTATTTTCTATTATAAGTTTTGATAACTATTGAGTCTAATTTTCATTTCGTGTGGTCCTAAAACGTTGCAAATTCGAAGGAAAACATTTTCAAACCTCTATAGAGCTTACAAAGTAGTCAATTCATTACCATGTTCACAATATAGCTTGGATAACAATCGGTATATTAAGATCCGATATCCTAGGGGCCACCGCTAAGAAATCACCGAGGTCCGGACAAAAGGACTACAACAATGGCATCGCCCTATTGTTGAGTAGCCGCTTCCAGACTAAATAAAGACAGGACCCGGATGCCGTTTTTCGCCGAAATCCGACGCCTCGGTCTTCATTAATATTTCGCAGGCGGCGTAGGTTTTCGGAAATGGCCCGCCCGTTCCGTATTCGGCTGCCGTCTGCCGTCCGAGGGCCTGCATGCAGAACTTACTATACGGCGGCTGCAGCAGTCTCCAGGGTAATTGACACCGAGTAAGTCCCGGAGGAGTTACTCCGGACGGTGTCTTCATAAAACAGTACATGGATGAAACGTGAAATCGATAATCGCGATAGGTTTAATTTAAAAACAACATGTAAATTGAATAAAATACTTTGAAATAAGTTTACGATAACAGAAAAATGATCATTTTTTTTTTAAAGTGTCTTAATAAATAGCGGTACAATCTGCCACAGTGAAGGACAAGTTTTCATCCATGTAATACAGTATATATATATCTTTACAACTTTTTGATTTAGAAACGTCAATAAACACAGAGGAAATGAACATATAGTAGTTTATTGTATAATTAATAAGTAACCTTATTCCCAATTAAATGGTTATGTATATATATTTCTATTCTATTTATATATATATATATAAAGCTATAGCTATAAGGGACTTTGGCAACACAACCTCACACTCAGATCTTCACTGTTAACAAACATATACGAACTCATTACAAACGATTCCGTGAAGAATTACAAGGACATCCTAACATACTCATCAATGGTCAAAGCTCACATGCCATATAACGTCCTTAGAAGGGTGAAAAGGAACTGATTGAGAGACCTGCTCGCCTAACAACTAATATAAATATCAGTCGAAGAGTAGGTGCCGCTGGGTTCTGCTTTCCCTCATGCAATTGTACTTTATCAAGAACAAATTCAATGGTTGTTAATATTATTTTTTAAAAGGTGTAAATATAGTTGATAATTAAAAAAATATTATATACCTATATTTTTTATTTACATGCTAAAATTATCTATTAAAATAGCTAAAATCACTCAATATCAACCTGTATGTTCGGTTGAACATACCTGTTAGGGGTGAACAAGCAGATAAGATATTGAAATAAGGTATTTGATGGGCATAATTTAATTTGGACATACAACTCACGGATTTATGGTAGTACAAAAAAGACACACAGACAGTCTCTATAGCATAGGTATATTTCTATACATTCCGAAACTAAAAAATTAATAAGGTCAAAAACTGTAAAATATTTTTGATTTCTCAGTTTGTGCAGTCTCAAAATAAATATAGAGTCTGATTAGTTATGTAAAAATATCTATAAAAAATATTATCTATAAAATATATTCTTTTTCAACTTTATCGCAGAAAACGTGAGGGTTGCACTTGAGAGGTGAATGGATCATGAAGTCCTAGGGTATGATGCTATATTATTATTCCTGAAAATAAATGAAAATGAATATAATAGGAATATTTAGCTCGTATTAAAATAGTTACGTACCTAATTTCGGCAATAGTCCAAGCTAGTTGGTAGATTTTTCATATTTGCTTAGTCGATTTGAGTTTATATATTTTACTCAATCATGAAGATTATTTTAATTTTTTTTTGTTACATTAAATTATTGGGGAGGGGTAAAGGGATGTTCTCGCTCCCTCAATATTGTTATTCAGGGGGTGGGGGAGTCTCTAATTCTGCGACTATGATTATTGGTGGAGAAAAGTGCCTGCTCTCCGTGGCTAAAGATGCCAACGCCTCTAAAGATGTGTGGGCTGCTGCATCCTGAGCAGGCCTGGGGTTTTTCCAAGGGATTGTAATTAGTGAGCTCCTTGCGTCCCCTGTCAGGCCGTTCCTCGTCCTCTCTTCTTATCCCTTGATGGAAGACATGTTTGGAACGGCTGGGTTGGGCGTGGACCAACTAAGAAAAAAGTAGACAGTGGAAGGTAGAGTAGCATCTTAAAAGTTGTAAGACTTGGAATTGGATATTTCAATCCTCCAGTTTGACACCATTTTTCAAGACTTGTGACGGGATGCAATAGATGGATCGTTATTAACTGATAGGATACACGTGTCATCGGCATAGATGGTGATGACAGTGTTGTATTTAACATAGTAAATTGATTTACTTATTTTTAAAACTTATGTGGAGTTCCATTTACATAATGAGACTTTACATAATGATTAATATTCTATTACAGCCTATCCGCGCTATTTTTATGAGAGAGTGTTTATAGTTATAGATTGAGATTTGCTGAAATTGGATTGCAAAGTAAAACATAAAGAGAAGTATGAACAAAAATATTACGGTATGGTATTACTTTTGGTTTATTTTCAGTAATCAACCATTGTGATCGACCAAAAAATACTCAACTTCACTTTAAAAAAATATTCAACTTAACCCTCTCTCAAAATTTGAGGTTTCACGTTTCAGGATGCGTAGAATCCGAAAAACGAATAAAAATGTTTTTGTCCGTCCGCCGTCCGCGCATTTTCTCCGAAACTACTGGACCGATTTTTTTCAAATTTGGATATAAAATCAGAGGTCACCTGAAGAAGATCCTCCTTCATTGACATTACTATCCGCCGTAAAAAGTTTACGGAATTTCCAAAAAAAAAAAAAAAAAAATCGTTAAAATTAGGAGCAAAGATATGGTCTCCTGTATATTTTTTTTATTTGTTCTACTCCAAATGTTATATCCTTTGTTTGGCTTTTAAATTTTGAATATGTTCCTGAAGTAATGCTATTTTTTTTAGCATATTACTAATGATTAAAAAAAATTGTTTAGTCCAATAATTGGAATCACCTTTTATTTATTTTTCTTTGTAACTAGGAAGGTAATGTTACTTTAGATATATAATTGTTTGGAAATAACAAACCATTGTGGAATAATAGCTTACATTTTTTAGGGATTTCCCACATAAGTATCGTTATCAGTCTTCCACTAACTCTAATCATTGCTGAATTTTAACTGATAATATTTTCTACTTTTAGATAGTTCACTAATGTTCAACTTACCGCTGGAGAATGTGATAAAACATAAAAAATGAAGGAGTCTACATCGGAATGAATTAGAAAATCCTTGAATATGCAGATGATAAAGCTTTTCTTTTAAGTAATCCAGAAGACATTGAGAAACTAGCTAAGAAAAGCAGAGCTAATCGGCCTACATATAAATGGATACAAAACAAACTATATGATAAAAAGTCGAAAATTCCACCTCAATAACAGGATCTGCGTATAACAGAAATCGTTCCCTAGAGTAGAACAATTCAAATACCTCAACGAATGACCTACGGTTGGAAATAGACTAGAATATACAAGCGCGAATAGAGCTTTCTACTCCCACTTAAAGGTATTTAAATCCCGTAAAATTAAAGGTGTACAATGCTATGATATAAATATAATATATAGCTGTGAGATATGAAGAGCAATCAGCGTCCTAGAAAAAAGTAATGAAAAGTGCGGGAGAAAAACCTCCCCGCACGATAACCGGAGCAATCTGGGATCAGGGTACTACCATTTGGAGAAGAAAGACCAATAAACAGCTGCTTATAGATTTCGGTCAATAAATATCTCGTGATATGAAGGCGTGGGGGTAAAGATGGGAATGGCATGTAGCTCAGAGCAATCTGTTTCGAAGCCTCTAGTCAATGAAAGATCAAGTGGAAGGCTAAATAGATAGAATCAACAAAGATGCAATAGAGCTGCATGCAGATAAGTGCAAAGAGATAGCCCAAGATATGCCAGAGATGGAGCAGGCTTGTTAAGGCGGCAAAGGATCTACAAGGTCTGTAATACCAACAGAAAAGAAAAATAAATAAAAAACTTTCAAAGTTGTTTTTATTATTTATTTTTTTTGTGGTCCTCTCCTTCCTCGCCGTTAAGGCTATACGGGGTTTTCCCGGGCCAGGGAGTGTGGGCGGGGATTTAAAAGACTCCCTCGGCACCGGGACGGGAACTCGTAACTATTTTTATATCATTAGATTCATATGTCAGGTTGCCAGGCAACGGCGGTGCTATGCACACGCTTTAGTCCATTCGGTCACCCTGCCCACAGTTGTGAGATGACCGATACTAATATCATTCTTTAAACCTCTCTAATCTCTTATCAGTATGTTAAAGAGCTGAATCCAGGTATGAATCACCTGTTTACTTTGGTTACAGTAATACTAGACTTTGTTAACACTTGTAATCTATACAGAACTTATCACAACATGACAGGTCTGTTGGTAGTTCCAGTATGAATAGTTACAAGCAGTAATCCAAGAATCCATGCTTTTTATCTGTTCTTGTTCTTCGCCGTATTCGATGCCGTCATTACCCTTCTACATTTGATCCTATCTTTTCTGCGACATGTTTTTGCTTTAATTATCCACAATATGGATGTAAAAAAATAACAGCGCAGATGCATAAATAATGAAGCCGTGATGTCCAAAAGTGGATGTCCCTAGTGTCATAATTGCTAGCTCATAAAGGGCGGAAACGCGATAATCGGAGGGCAGGAAATGATAACTGCTAGGTTAAGCTGTAATCGCCGGAAGCCACGCTTGGCTTTTCCATTTTGACGGATGTGACCAGTGCCTCCTCGGTGGCGGAGGCTGACCCACATCCGCTGCCAGCTTGATAGCGTTATTGCTATAACTAAACATTTTCGCTAGCTTCATTCCTTAATGTTTGTTATCATGGCAAAGATTCATGAAGTCCAATATTAAAGTATCTGCGATGATCTATCCAAAGGAGCTATCTTTGTTTCAAAATAACACTATCTCTGTTTATAAATCGTATAGGAAGACTAGGACTGAATGAGGATTGGCGTTTACAATCCTCTTTGAAAATCTTTGACGATTCAAAATATCCAAACAACATGGCGATGCTCCTATACATAGCAACAGAGCACTACCGCAGTATATCATCAAAACGCAGTATATCTAAAGATTTTCGATTTTCTTCGATGATACAAAAAATTAACCGAATTTGAGAGAAAAATCTTCCACACGATAACAACATCGATCTGGGATTAGAGTAATGATGCAAGGAGAAGGGCCAACAATTAACTGCTTAAAGAAACTAAGTCGCCAACATGAAGGCAATGATGTTAAGATGGGTGGAGCATGTAACTCGCTCATGTAATAATAGTACGCAAAAACCAGATAGATATATGGAATCAACCAAGGTGCTGCAAAGCTACATGCAGAAAACATTAAAGCAATAGTGCAACATAGAGAATAGTGTTGCCTATAGACGAGTCTTGGTCTTGCGCACTCAATGCTAGTCTTGGTGTTGGTCTTGCGACTCTCGCAACAGTCTAGCAGTTACCTATTTGCTCTTTGCTATAGATGTATTACTGTAATGTTTCAGAATGTGGGAAACCTAAGAAAGCTCGAATCAAAAATCGGATGAGTTAAGTGCAAAAATATATTGGTTCTACTAATTTGTTATATACAGTATCTAAAATTGTCCAGTATTATGTTGCCTTAATTTTTATTTGCAAAAGCAATTTCTTTTCACCTGTCTTGGTCTTGGTCTTGGTGCCATATTCTATTCGATTTTGGGCAACACTAATAGACAGAGATGAAAATGGCCAATTTTGGTGACAAAATTTGTAAAAGGTCTATAAAGCCTATATGAAACTTATTTTATTAATTACTGAACTAATTGTTATTACTAATTACATATTTAATGAGCCTTCTAGAAATGTCACAAATCGACTGTTATAAACAATACAATAATTAAAACAAGAGATGACATTTCATGTCACAGAGATCAGATGTCATAACGCATGATATATCTCATCACATTGTCCATCAGATAAAGTTTGAATTACCAGGAAAATGTAAATTATAGTTATATTGCTTTATGTGTAGGATGAATACAGAATAACCTTAAAATTTCTATTACATGCGTTGTAAATGTTATGAGTTGTAATGGAAATTAGGTTATGGGATTCGGGGTTCGAAACTTCCCACCGTATTGCAATCGCACAATAATTATTCTTTACCAAATGATTCGTATTTGCTTTTGTTTTTATTTACACTAAAATTCAATTGCGCGGTGGATTGTTTTTAGTATATCGCTGCTGTTAGTGAAAAAGGTCGTATATAAAAATTAAGTTTTTAACAAAAGGACTTAAAAACATACTATTTCTTCATGATTTCTTTGTATAATTTCATATTTTGTTTCCCTAGGCTCTTTTCCATAGTAGCAGATTATTTATTGCACGACTGATTTTTGATACTCGCATGTCTCTCACAACTACACTGAGTTACAGCTCTTCCTTCCCCTCCATTCGAAGACAATATTCCTAGGTACGTTCCTCTATCAAATCATCAACAATCATCGTCTTTCTTATGCCTACAACCTTCTCCAATTCAAGTCCTCAGTCCATTTAATTCCCATTAGATCTCGACCTTCCGACCTTAACATTCCTTCTCACAGATCTGCCTTATTCCAAAACTCCTTTCTTGCTCGCTCTGTTGATTTCTGGATTTCCCTTCCTATCAAAGTTCGGCATTTCCCTTATACTTTATCTACATTTAAAACTCTCTTATTAAAATTTCTGTCCCAAAAACAGTCAGATACCCGCTACCGTTTATGTAAAATTACATATTATTCATAATTATGTATTTACTTATAATTCAACACTTAAATACACAGACAAGTCTTACTATCAGATTCGACTTTCTTTTTTCTTTTTTTTTCTACAGAAACACAAGAGCTTATTACTTTTTTTTTAATACTTTTTTATATTTAACAATCAAGTTCTCAATTCCTAATAAGAATGTTTCTCATAAATACTGTGTAATAATAATAATAAAATTTTAAAAAATTGTTTACCATGTCTATATTAAGTTGTATTGTGAAAATATTTGTTTAATATAAATTATAAAGGGAGCGTTATTAATTATAAATACTCGTGTTTATTATTCTTTAACGAGACTGCATACAGAGAGAGATGGGGGCAGATATAGCTAGATGTAATCTCGCTTTTGGAGCAATTAGCCGAGGATTAGAGATTAAAATCAGAGAGCTCCCAAGATTAGTATTAATTTAATCCTCCCCAGCCCCCACCGCCCCCGAACGCGACTCATGATTTTTAACTGGCCATATCCCCGACCTGTATTAATTGGCTGCTTTTCGTCTATTGTTCGTTTGTTTCCCTCGGAATTAGATTTTATAATCGATCCCTGCATTATATATCGATTGTCTACCATATATGTATGCTCTTATTGTCATCTAGAGCAGAATAGTTCAGGAATTGGTATTTTTGTTGTTGTTTATCCCCGAGGTATAGCCTTTCAAAGATCTATGGAGATAAAAATATGATTTAAATGAATATATTCAGTCGTTCACTATAGTCCGTGATACAGACCTCTTTTTATCGAATTATTAACATCCGTCTGAAATTTCGTAAATAGTTTCATCTCGTCATAACCTACTACTATTTTATTTACGAAAACTCTTGGCTCAATATTTTTGAAGACCACCTTTTTTTCTCGATTTTGTGATCAAATTATCTTACGATCCAAGTAGAAAGCAAATGTATATTTACGACTTTTTAGTATCTAATTAAATTGACAAAGTTTTCCTCCTCCAGATTGAAAATGCCCCAAATCCAAGAGTTTTCGTAAATAAAATATTTGTAGGTTACGATGAGATGAAACTATTTACGAAGTTTCAGGCGGATGTTAATAATTCGATAGAAAGGAATCTGAACCAAAGCCATTGTAGCAATAGAAGCTAGCATTCTGTAAATAAATATTTTTCTATACACTGTCATATTTTTATAATGTCACTTAAGTTTTCTCAATAAAATCATTTAACTATTCATATATGACACATCAACGAGAGGATCTTGGACTAAAAAATAAATATGGCTGTAAAGAAACAAAATTAAAAAAAGAGTATGCCATGCCTTTTTTTTAAATTATAAAATCAACCTGTCATAATTTAAAAAAAAATTGTTAAAGAGAAGCTTTGACTTTTCAGCTTATATATCCCTGGAAATCACACATCCTCGTAATCTCTGCTGCAAAAATCACACATAAAGAGATTCCTTAACTTCAGTTCTTAAATGTTGAAGAGTTTATTGTGGCGCCTAAGTGGCTGTGACAGCACCCCCAAGTACCTGATACATATTTAATAATTGTCACATTTCACTTTGCATACGCTACGTATGTATAGATAACACACCAGTGGTACCCATCTCTTCCCCCCCCCCCCCCCCAAGGTCGATGGCGCAAGAACCTACCCCCTTCCACACCCAAGATATTTTATTGCTCACCTTTTCTCAAAAACAGAGGAAGGGAAAGTAGAATTAGAAAAATCGTAGATCACACACAAATGCATTTGCTGCGTTCTGTTCCACGTTTTCTGCTTGCCCCTGTATCCGAAAATTCAAAACCTCGTCAAAATATGCCTCCCTTAAAAAGTTTGATGGCGCAACTTGCGCCATAAAACTCCGTTCTGTTGCACACCATAGGTACCACTAAAAAAAAATATCAGTGAAGTAAATTGATGTTGACATATCATATTTTTTCTTACTGACAGATAGTAAAACGGCCACCGAATAGTACGTAAAGTGGTTTATATAATTTTAAATAAATTAAAACTACTAAGTGTATGTGTAAAAAATTATTAAACGCTCACAAAATTACAACAAAGCGTATCGAACGATTGCCTTTAGTCATTACTCGATTTGACTAAAAACATTTTAAGACGACTGTCAAACGCAGTGGCATTTAAGAAAAGATACAGCCACGTTAAATATTTAATATTCAAGGAGCACTAAAACCGTACTTAAAAGTCTTTTTTTTTTCTCTCTCTCTCTCTCCCTTGATAAGATAGGAAAGAATAAAGATTACGCCTTTGCAAATAAGACTGAAAATTGTTTATCTCTCGAATCTGGCGACGAAATCTTAAAAAATAAATTATGTCACTAGAACGATTTCGAAACCTCTTTTTAAGAAAAATAATTAAAAATTACAGTAAACATATTAATCCGTTACTTTGGTACATTAGGTAGTTTTTTGCTTCACGAGAGTAGAAATATATAGAAATGAGTTACCATTATCATTATATAAATAAAATGATAGGCAATAATAGGCAAAGATAAAATAGTTTAGTACATTTTTCTCATCCGTTTCTCTTTTTGTTTTTGTAAGTAGGTGTTGAAGAGCTTTATAGTTATGAATAAAATTTTAAAAAATGGAAACACATCATATAAAAAAAATGTGAATATTGGTTTCATCAAAACCGTTAGTCTCAGAAAGTTTTTCAACAATGGCTTTGAAATTTCCAAACAACGTTGCGATCAAATTCAATTTTTTTTTATATATATACATTTCATTACCATCTGCCCTTTTGTTTAGAAAAACGGTGGCGCTATAGTTTATAGTGACAAAACAGCCTTAACGATTTTAATGAAACTTGGCTCAAGTCTTTTCCTAAAAGCCCTTTTAATTTATGTGTATAACACACTAACAGGTTCATTACACCTACGAGTATGTGAAAGTTTCCTGAATCCTCTAAAAAATAAAATAAAACAAACAAAAAAATTGAAATTTAAAAGAATAAGTCCGTTAAGATATTTTTATTGCATATATTTTTAAAAAAAATTAATTTATATTTTATATTAGGAGAGCTTAAATACATTTATATTTATTTAATAAAATATACTTTTCAATAAAAATAATAATGAAAGTGTCAGTTGTTTAGTTACTGTTTTCAAGATAACTTTTTTTCTGGTTCCGCTAGTACAAATAGATGTGTATGAACGAATAAATAAGAGTAACAAAAAAAGTTTGAAATAGGCCAATTCATTCTCATTTCATTCAGAATGTTTTACTCAAATTTTCAATAACGATTATGATCTAGGAATAGTTTTATTTAATATACTTCCAGATCAACGCTATCAACTCGTACATCATAAACAACAAATACTCCATTGTTTTTATTATGAAAGCATTGGATATTAGGTGAACTAGGTATATAGCTATCTACGATCGAGATGAATACTATCTTTGTTTTTATTGTTTCATGAAAGGATTAGCCTGTTCGATAAGAGAGCATATTCCAATAATGGCAAGAGATATACGAACAGATTATCCCTTTATCAAGTTGGACTATAAACGACTGGAATCTTAATAGTTATCGTCTAAGAATAGTCTTTTCATTATTTTATTTTCATATTGTTCAATAAACAGAAAACACAAACAGATATTATCAATAGCTGAAATGAATCAGCGTGTAAAAAAAAATTCTTTAAATGAAAACGCAATTTCAAAGATTCATTCTCAACCATATATAACTGCATATATCATAAAAAAAAAAAAAAAAAAAAAATCCTGTACCACTACAACCCATGAAGGGTCTTGGGGTAAGTACCATTTAGGAAAAGCACTGTTTCAAGGCCAACGTTATGCAGGGTGGTGATCGGGTCTGGATCACGCTCAACCGCTAGGTTTTCCCTCTAAATCAATTATTTAATTAAGGGTACCCATTTTGTAGAGGCTGGGTGTGCCCCAGAAGGATCTCCCTATCCCAGGGTCGCCCCACGGCCAATGAAATAGAATAAATAATTTTTGTGACATGAGCCGGGGGATTCAACCTGGTGCTTTAGAAGTTTAGTGCCTTACCACTGAGCTACCCCGTTCCCTGCATATATATTATAATTATATATAATATAATGTATTTTTTTTAAGTACCTTTCATTTTTCTGAAAATCTGTATTCATCTCAGTTAATTCCTTATACTATATCTGTCCTGTGTAGAAAATGAATGATGGTATAATACATAATCGATAAACATGTATACTATATTTAATACATACAATAATACATTTATAAGTAATAAAATAATATAATAACTACTCTGTCCAGTTTATAAGTGAATTATATGGTTGTCACTTATATTTTCGTTTTTTTTTTTTATATCTAATAGATTAACAACTATATTTTGGTTGTTGTTCATTTTTTAATGAATTAAAACATAGACGGACAGGAGAGTTGTGTAAGAGATGCTTTGTGCTAGAGGAAACGGGATACATATATTTGTAACACAAATGTATTATTTTTTAATACATTCACGTAAATCACTGCAATTATCTCTAATGTTCGACAAATATTTTTTAGTAATTTATTTAGAATACACAATGCTTCTCAGTATTTACTTAAAGGTTAGCATTTTTGTTTGGATATAGTATGTATTTCTTATTTCTTACCAATTTTTAAAAATACTATATATCAATAAATTTTAACATCAGATTGTCCAGAAAGGGGTAAACCGCCTGCCTCTTTCCCCTCCAACCTAGGAAAAAATATTTAAACAAGCAATATTAAACTAGTAATAAATATAAAAATGGATTGTTAAAAAATTTTTAAGCGACAGCCTACATGTTCTATTACAACACTATGAAAGTAACTAATTACTAAATAAAGACCAATTTCCTCATTCTTAATTTAATCTCCCCTTGTATATGTATAAAAAACGTTATTTTTTATTTATGTAATCCAATAAAAATTTACCAGGAGCCAAAAAATCTATGTTAGGTTATAATTGGGTAATTTCAACTACACATTTTTCTCATTAAAAGGCAGGCAGGCAGAATAAAATAACCCATTAACGTGCCAATTCAGCCATCAACAGGACAGAAAGGAAAACAAACTGAAGATCACACCACTCCATGACATCAAATCGTAGGAAGGAATGTGAAGGAGGAATGTTACAATTCAACAGCTGATCAGAGAAAAAAAAAAAAATAATAAGAAGAAAATAAATAATATCAGGTATAAAAAAAGAAAAAAGAAGAAATGAAAATGTACATCAAAGGAAGGTTATTATAAAAATTAAAAAAAACAGCTGATCTACAGATCAAGTTAAAATACATATTAGAAAGATTTAGTAGACGATGTTCAACGTTTTAAAATAAAAATTATTCAAGTATCTACAGTCAATTCTATAATTAACAGCATAATCTAACTTATTTGCAATATGCATCTACTCAAATATCTTTCTTTTAGAGGTATATCTATCTATTATATACTTCTCTTTCTATAATACTTGAATATTATCTAAATCAAATTCATATTTAAAAATTTTAGAGTGCTAAGCTAATGCAATTCAATTATCGTTACTTTTATCTACATTTTAGAGACACAAGGCTCTATTGTTGGAATTTTCCAATTATAACCTGACTATATTTATTATGTTTTTGTTTTGGCAACATTGAGGTAAATATCTTAGCATCACTTGCATACTAATGCATAGGCTACATACTAAAAAATATTTTTTAAAAAATATGTGGTATAAAAATAAAATTAAATAACAGAAATAGAACAAGACCTTAAAGATTTAATAATAATATTATTATAATTCATATTAAGGGGAATGAATTCATGAATTCATAAGTAAGATAACTTTATCAAGACTTTAAAAAAAATCGAATAATTCAATAATAAGATATTAAATTTTATTACCAGTGACTATCAAATAGAGACACAGAATATTAACTATATTCGAGAAAAAAAAATTGAAGAACCAATTTACTAATAAAATTTACATATATTTAAATAAAAATATTCAGTTCCAATAATGTATTCATATTTAAGACCACAAATAATTATAAAATATTATTATAATCATTTTTAGAAAAGATAAATTTATGTAAAGTTGATATTAGTTCTTAGATAATTGTTTTATAAGCGTTATGAAGAAGGAAAAAATGTCAGAAAAATCAAACTACTAGTAAAAAAGAAAAAAAAAGCCTTGGAACTAAAAATATATATATAAATAAAAAAAAACGTAAAAATATTAAAATAAAAAAATATATTTTCAGTTCAATAGATATCTCATTTTTAATGCATAGGATGATTAATTCTTTGTTAATTTAATGGATTGCCAACACGAATACAATTTTTTGTAAACAAAAAATAAAGCTCTAATTATAAAAACTATTACAAAAAAAAATTAAATGTACGTTTTATATTTATTAGATTATATCAGTCGAGGCTCATAAATCTACTTTTTATATAGAGGAGTTAGCATCAATTAAAACTTTAAATTAATTTTATTGTTTTTTTATGCAGTAACACTCGAAGATAACTGTTTTTTCTTCTTTAGTAAACATCTGCGACTCGACGTCACAGACCTTAACACACTCATATCTGCAAATATCCACTAGAAAATTATTTTTCATTAATCTCTTTTACAAATTAATAAACCATTAATCTGAACCTTGGGCAAACAAAAGCCACTTTGCAATTATCGCAACGCAAACAGGAGTTGAGATAAAATCGGCTACCAAAGTGGCCTTTCCTAATCTCGACGCACTATTGTTTTATTTTTTGCGTTTATTTTAATCTCAAAAACACAAAAAAACAAAAAAAATAAAACATAGAAACTCTGTTCTATTTAAATTTTCAAGAGCGGCAAGCTTCTTGTGTTGAATGATCCTAGTCTAAATCCTGTTTTGATGGCCTAAATTTTACATGATGATTTGATAAGTGCCTTCAAACCTATCAGATTAGTACCTGACATTGTCAAAAAATATATATATGTTTTCGGATCGTTTTAATTAATTTATATTTCAAAATTTATATATTAAATAATTTTTTTTCTAAAAGTGGGAAATCATTATTCTACTTGCTTTGTTCCAAATGAGAGGGGACAGCTGGACTTATATTATCTCGAACAACCTGTTAAATACAAAAACATACAAATAGAACTTGTAATATTTTAAATAAATAAATATGAATTAAGCCAAGAGCGATTTAAAATGAATCTATTAATTACACTTGTTAAAATTCTTTTCCATGCTGTCAGCTCCTTCCATATCGAGAAGAACCGCTGGAGCCTGATGTAAAAAAATCGCTGGATACCTGCGAGGACTGGTTCCAGAATTCCAGCTGATCCTTCCCTCTGAGTAACCAACCTTAATCCTGTGCCTCTATCCTGTCAGTTCCTCCTGTAAATATTTCTATTATCAATGGATTTAATGCCTCTATGTTTGTAGCTCTCAGCCATACCTGAAACCCAACTAAACCAGTCGTTTCAAAATAGGCAAACAAAAACTTAAGGCTAGTAAATATTATATGAAATAGTCAGAGGTTCCTCTCTACTCTTTCCCTCATTCCTCCTCTTTTCAAAAAAGATTGTTGCTGTCTTCTTCTGAAAAAATATTTTAACGAAACTTGAGTTATAAAAATTATAGTATTTAGTTTTTAATTTGTTACTTGTGACAGAACACTCCAACCAACATCATTATATCCAGGGCGGTCTATTATTAATCCACTGTTATTGTATTTAACATTAGATATTATTTATTTTTTTGAGTTTATAGCTCTTTATATCCTAGCTAGGAATGGGAATGTATTTTCGCTACTTCTTATAGTCATAATTTTCAACTACTTCATTCTTAAATCGAACGAACAATTTTAGCAGAGAGCTCTGACCTCATTTATTAAAAAAAAAAAAATTAAATAAATGCGTTTAATAAACCTCCGTAATGAATTTATTATATATCAGCATACATAAGTCTAAAGTATCACATTTAATTTTGTTAATTAATATAATTAATACACTTTTAATAATCAACTTAATTCGAAGAACCCTTTTTCTCGGGAAAGTTATATATTATAACCTGTTTCATTATATTTTTATTGAGTACAATTTATTGGTTAAGTTGACTTCAGTGTTTATTTTCATTAAAATTATTATTTGAACTTTGATAAAAAAAATTTATATTCCAAATATATAGCTAAATAAATGTTGAACTGCTATATCCTTAACCCCATGTTTAAATAAATCAATTTTATATTTAAATTTTTAACTACTTGTAAAATTTTAATTATAAAGTAATACTATTTTTACTAGGGTTCTTGGATTATCGCGCTTAGCCATGATGGCTGCAGAGAACTCCCAGTACGGGACCGGGGGTCTCTAAGAGAAAAATTTTTGAGGCTCGAATAATTTTAAATAAAATTTTATTTTTATTTTATTATTATAATTTTTTTATTTTAATTTTTAAACATAAATTTTAGAAAAAAAAAAGAAAAGAAGAATTACAATAGTTGAAAATTTATATTCACCTAGCCACGCGTTGCTGTGGCTCAGGGCCTGCTTTAATAGAAAAATAAATATAAAACGTTGCAAATTATTACACAATGGTTTATTATTTCCAAACAATTTAACATCAAAATTAGCATTACTTTCCACGTAACATTCAGAACATAAATAAAAAGGGATTTCTAACATTGGCTTATATTGAAAAATCGACAAAAAAAAAATTTGTATTCGATTTTCAAATTCTACGTATCTTGAAACGTAAAACCTCAAATCTTGAGGAGGGTTAAATTTTTAATTTTTTTTACGATTACAAGGATTCATTATTAAAAATAGTAAACCAATAAAGCAGATGTTTCTAATGTATTTTATTTTACAATACTTGTAGATATACAATATTTTTTGTTGTTCCATCCTTTGTATACTCGTAGATATAGAGATTGTCTGGTTTCCCAACTCTAGAACACGTTTTTCGGCCGCCTTACCCAAACAAAAGGGCGGATGGTAATTACATGTATATAGAAACACTTCTGAATTTGATAGAAACGTCATGTCAAAATTTCAATGCATTCGGCGAAGAAGTTTCGGAGATTAGCGGTTTTGAATAAACGAACATTATATTTATATTGAATTATTAAACTACACTGATAAAAGGTTGAATATAGTATTATTATAAAGTTGAAATAAAATATTAAATGATTGAACCTAAAGGTCTCCAGCAAAGAATATATATTATTTAATAGTGGCTTTGGGTAAGAAGGTACGGCAATAATAATAATGACAACACGATTTACCGAATCCCATAGCTTGATGTTGATAACACAATCAGGTTCTCAGACTAAGATATGCGGCAGAAATATTTAATATTAAATTTTATATTTAAACTAAAAATTTTCAATTTGGTGTATTGACATAAGAATTAATAATTTATTTTTATTAATAATCAAAATTCCAATAATTTTGTAGTTAGTTTATATATATTGCACAAAAAAAAAAAAAAAATGAGTTTTAGTAAATATTCTATTACATATTAATACCGCTCTGAGGATAACTGTGATATTTATCAATAAACTTTTAATTTCCAGATGGATGATGATCTTTATTTTAAAACCCGTATTTACTATGTAAGGCATAGCACATTTTATCTTTTCGCTTAAGTTTCGGTCGAACCTTAATATTTATTGAAGGTGTTTTTTTTTTTATGTGGTGAATACAAGATGTGATCTAATTAACAAGTGACGTAACAAAAAATAAAATTAATCATTAGGCATAAGAGTTCTGGTCTTACCTTACCTGTGGTTCTTCTCCGAAACTACCGAGTTTTCCACTCCGATGCATTCCGGACCCATCGGAACCTATCCTCCACTCCTGAAGACACCAACTGATCTGATGAAGCGCAGGCTGTGGATGAGGTACCCAGGTCGTGCCGAAGACCAGAACCCAGGTACGGAGGCTATCGAGCGACTAGGCAGACCCTACAAAAAGACCCGGTGGTGGGGGTAATCCCAGCTTATCCTGTTTATACCTCCCCTTAATCCCACATAACAATTACTCTATTGGCATCCCCGGCGGCCTCAGTCTTCCTCGGAGCTTCCCCCTGTCATGTGGGTGAGTTTCTTTATTACACAATTTTATTTTTATTTTTTTTACTACCATTTAGCTAACGTGTTATTATTTATATTAACTTAGATATTTAATTTATTACATTTAATTTTTAACTGTTCAATTTTTTCCTCAATATAGTATATTATTCTAAGTTTATTTTTTTAGTTTAGAAGAATTGTAATCGACCAAAAACTTAACCTTCTCCCTCAACATTTGAGGTCTTACGTTACGCGTAGAATTCGAAAATCGAAAAAAAAAATTGATAATTCATTCACATAGGTAATATAATTTATGGAAACGAAGATTTAAGGTCTTATTGAAAACCGATTGAGAAAACCCTTTATAATCCAACTGGTGTCATGGCGGCTTATATTATGTGGGCATTTTTTCTATAAAAATTGTTTTCTGTTTAAAATCGACAATAATACAAGTAGTATTTTTTTTTTTTTTTTTTTGAAATATAATTGGAGACTACTGAGTAGTCGAGTGAAAAATTTGAAAATATGACATTTTCTGGGCAACAAATTTGAAGTTAGATTCCAGAAAATTAATCGATTCAGGAATGGGCAAATATCATAAAAAAATATTTTATTTAAGTAATTAAACGTTGCTACATAGTAAACTAGACAAAATTTACTTCAAACGAAAGAAAAGTTGGTCATTGTTAAAACTATTTGAAGAGGACTACTGAGCGGACAAACGAGGACGATTGGACACAACTAATTTCTGTTAAAAAAAAAGGTCATACATTTTTTTTTTTTTTTTTTTTTTTTTTTTGTGGCTCTTTCATTGTACTACATTTGCGCAAGTTTTAGAAAAACTTCCTCGTTTGACAAGCTTTAAGTCCATATTAATTAAGTGAAAAATGTTGAGATTCACCTCAAGTTGTGTAAAGAAATTGTGATTTTTATCAAGTCACCTTAAAATACCCTTGTTTTCTGCAAAAATCACTACAATTGACTACTTAAATCAAATATTTTTTTAATTATCGCTTCTTATTCAGCAAAAAACGTGAGGCTTAAAAAAAAACCCCTAAATTTCCTACTTTTACTGCTGGAAATTGGACAATTGTTTATATCAACTTTTTTCTATAGATCTTAATGTCTACTAGCAACTTTTTAAATATTTAATTCTACTTACGGAACAACCAGTGTGTGTTTATATATATATATATATATATATATATATATATATATATATATATATATATATATATATATAAATACTGAGAGTTAAATTTAATAAATGTTAATATTTTGAACTTCCAAACATTAAATGTATTAACTCAGAGAGCTCAAGGATTAATGCTTTGAGATAAAGGGATAATATGTACCTTTAGCCCAGTTAGAATAAAAAATGTTTACAAAATATAACTTCTTTCGAGCAATTAAAATCATTTTATACCCTACAAGATTTTAAAGTTTTCAGAGACTTCAATCCATTAATGATGTATTTATGAGAAGTAACCACATTATTTTGAAGACTGTTAGTGGATAGTAGAGAACCTGTATTACATCTGAGGATGGAGAGATATATAATGAAGGTAAGTTTCGAATAAGCTGTCCACTATTAAAATAGGATTTATAAGTAAAATTATTATGTTTCAATTATTAAGATCTTTATTTAAAGTCATAGGCGCTGGCTTCAGGGGGGAGGGGCGATCGACTCACAATAAAAATAGAGAAGGGGCGAGAACATTGTTTCGTATTCCCCCTCTCCTTTCCCAATATTCCGAAGAACAGAAATAAAATTAAAATCAATCTACATGAATGAACAAGATATTGTATGTAAACTGAAATCAAGGTAAAATAGAAAATAGGTAAATTCGACTAGTTGGCTTATCTAAGGCCAACAAGTAGGTACGCAATTATTTAACCACACCCTATGTTCGTATTATTGAAATTTTAGTTTATATTCAAAGATAATTATATGTAGCAACATATCCTAGCATATCCTTGAAGTCTCGGAGAATTATAGTATCATATTGTTCGTTTTAAAATAATTATTTTGATAATATTAATTATTACTAATAATTTGTATACGCCCGAAACTTTTTTTTGGATGGAAATCGATTGCCCGCTTCCCCAACACGAATGTCTGCGCCTATGAATTTCAAGTAAAATTATTATGTTTTAATAATTAGGATCTTTGTTTGAATCATGATATGAAGGATTGAAAATATTTACAATGATTTTAAAATAGCATTTTCGGACTTATTCATATTTAACATTTTGTATTTTTGCAATCTAACATAGTTTTATAAATAAATATATTTGAATACGATAGTCGGAGTTTATCGAGACTACACTGTATTCCATTTTTCCCCGACTTATTAAATACCAAATACAGTTAATTTAATTTTTTTTCTTTTCATCTTCACAGGTAATTATTCTAATAATTCACATCTTCTAACATTCTTAATTAATCTCGGGTGGTTTGTTTATAAAAATGTCTGTTGATTATTATTTGCGTTTGCAATTAGCGATAAGTAAAAATCAATGTTATAGATTAAACTTAATATTTCTGTAAAAAAAAAAAAAAAAAAAATTCGCTGAGATAAAATAAAATGAAAAATATTGTACCTATATTATACTTGAGAGGTTTAGGATAAAGAGATAAAACCTCATCACTTTTCTGATTGACAGCAATTTTATTTTTATCTCAAGATGTGCCTTTATCGCTCGTTATTTTTAGGTATAAGTTGATTGCTTTAAACTCACATGTCATAATATTTAATATGAAATGATTTGTTTTAAATTTAGATAATCTAATTCTTTATGTGTTTGTATCAAGTATAAATTTAGTAGAATATGAAAATATTTTTATAAATAAATTTTCACTGGTCTAAAATACCAATACTGACCCGAAGACAGGATAGGGAGGTGGATATAATAATTGTCTTTGTAAGAGTGGACACAAAAAAATGTAGACTATATTATTTCGCAATTAATATGGGCAATGAAAGAGAGGAATCCTATTGCTTTGCGGTACAACACTATTACTATTATATTATTATAACGGATACTACTTAAGTTTTGCTCCACTTTCATACGTTGTACAAGATCCCATGATCATTGGAATTTCGGGAATGGCAGTGAAACCTTCCTTTATTTAGATCGGGACTTAAGGCTTCGACAAAACTTCAACTTTTCGATCAAATCGGGGAATTAATTATGCCGCTCCTATCGACTTCGATCACCTCCGCCTAATTTCTGACTCTCTCGTCCATTCTACGCCAACCTATTTAGGGATACCTCGAGTCGGGTCCCAAATCCCAACAATAGCTCGAATTGGGCAACGACGCATCTTTTGGAGAGCTCAAATTGAGTTCCGAATCCTTTTTCAGGAATTCGACAAGGTTCAGGCAGTTGAAAGAAAGACTCGCAGAACGGAATTCACTATATTTAGATGATAAGTTTCGCATTATCATGCACGAACCTAACCTTTTTTAACCAGAGTGGGAAGGTCGAGATTCATACCTTGGAATAAGCAAGTTTAATTTTGCCGCCCTTTCTTTAATCATTTCGCTCATCCTAGTAAAAGTCACCAATATTTTAGGTATTATATTACTATAAATACCATCATTACATAAACTTACATTCTTAGACAGATTTAAGGTAAAAAAAATATATATATATATTTTTTATTGAACATTTAAAATATATGTTTTTAAATTTGTCACCTCCTGAAATTTCCGCCTGGGGAAATTACCCCTCTCCCATAACTATCAAAAGACAGACCTAACGGCTTCTTTCATAATCTCATAAACAGTGTTATTATATGATCAGCATGTTGGAGAGACATTTCTAAAGTAGCAAAATTTTGACTTATGTTGTCTACACATTTATTCAGTGTTAATATACTCCTCAAAATTCAGAAGTCTGAGAAATTATTTCAAATGTTTATACAAAAACTAAAAATAACCAATTTTTAATTTTATGGGTGATAAATAGTCAGGACGCGGTCAGTTTTTAAATATTTTTATTGCCAATGTTTCAACCCAAGCTTGTGGATCATCAAGGCATTTTACCAGCACTAAAGGTTGTCAAGTACTCTGTAGAAGTACTTTAACATCTCCAGTGTCGGTATTACGCTCTGATCACGGGCGGATCTACGGGGGGGGGGGCTTTCGGGCTGAAGTCCCCCCCCCCCAAAAATGGTAAAATATAACCATGTTTTATCGGAAAAAATACTAAAAAATTATCTCTTAAAGTATAATTATTCGTGTAATTACATTTAAAAGGGCTTTAGGAATCACTTAAACACCAGTTCATATAGGTACTTAGTTTCTTTCGTATTTTCCAAAGTAATTATCGTTACTTTTATGAAAAAAAAAAGCTTTCGGGCTGAAGCCCTCCCCAAAATTAAATCCTGGATCCGTTAGTGGCTCTGATGATGAAGCACAAGCGTGGGTTGAAACGTTGGCAACAATAAACATCTTAAAAACTGACCGCGTCCTGACCATTTATCAGCCATGATATGTAGAACAGTCGACTGACTTCCTTTAATAGTTCTAATTTTACTAAATTAATGCCGAAAGGTCACTGACTTAGTGCTTTCCTATCCTTTCTCCCCTCCAACAAATATACAGATTGTCACGCATCAGGACAGAAAACATCTGGTCACTTGATATATAGGAGGGAAATCGAATTTTCTATATTTTAAATCAGTAACAGATTCTGACTTTAATTTTGAAGCGGGTCTTTCTGTATGTTTTAACAGAATTTGCTTTGAAAGGAAACGGAAGAAACTATGTTAAATTAATGTTTAATTGGTCTTTGAAGGTTCATTAAATAATAAAAAAAAAATTACAGGATAACGCTTTTAAGGATATTTTTTTTCTTGACACGTGCTTAGATTTAGTAGCTATATATATGTTGTAATTTGAAAAGAGTGCATAATTTGAAGATTTAAATCATAGTTGGGGAAACTTTTTGTCTGGGATTGAAACTTTCATAGTATTTTTTTAAAAAGTCCTGTTTCTGTGAATGTTTTTTGGAAAAAATGTTCTTAAAAAAAAGTTCTAATGGAACTTTTGCGTAATAAAGTTTCACGTTTATAGCAACAATTTATTCAAGTTCATGAAAATAGTTCCGTTGAATGAAAAATTAAAAGTAACTGGGCTTAGATTAAAGTTATAATTTGTCTAAAATAAATTACACATGATTATAATATGCCGTTTGTTTGAGTAGCTATGAATAAAAGTTATTTTTTAGATAGACTTTTTAGTGAAACTGACTGAACTGAAAACTATCGACAGTAGGAATTCCAGTGATAACGAAACTTTTTAAAAATAAATGTTTTTCTGTTTCAAGCTCTGCTTTTTATCACTAAAGGCCGGCGTAAAGTTAGATATTGATAATGGAGGCCGCGATGTTGCTCTTTTTATTTATAAGTAAATACAAATTACACGTATATATTCAACTTAATTCTATTAATTTTCAAATTTTCAGAACCTAAATAATTAAATATTAATTTATTCTGGTATTAGGTTAATAAAGATCACTCCAAAACCAATGGGCGACGCAGCTAGCTAACGGAGGCCGCAGGTTTCGAATCTGTGGTTTAAATATTTAGCTCAGATCATTCTCAGAAACAAAGATAGATCGATGAAAAAAATATATATATTTTGGAGGGCTCCAGTCCGAAAGCCTCCCTCCCCTCCCTCTTGGGCCCTCCAGAGGTAATGTTACAGCCGATTCCAGGTTAAACTGAAGAGATGAAAACATTTACCTCAGAGAAGTAAATAAATATGAGGTAAGAGAGAGATAAGAGACGACGAAGGGGGAAATAAATTTGCCGCAGAGACAGAGCCTTTTTGGCTGGAGTGCACAAGACATAAGGGAGAGGAATCCGATTGTCTAAATGGAAAATAAAGGTAAGTTTGAGCAATTGGATTCTTCTCCGGGGGCTCCCCAGCCCGCCTTTTTTCCCTCCAGATGAAAACTAATCCGGAAATCGGTTTAGGGGCTAACCCGCCTCCTAGATTAGGGGATCATCTGAATTAGTTGGGGATCTGTCGGGGTTATAGGATTAAACTCCAGGGCCTTCTAAATACCAAACCCTCTCTCATCTGCTCCAAGGATGGAAGGAGGATATTGTTTATTATTTTTATTACAAACTTTTCAAAGGTAGCCGACAAATCCTCGGAAAACTTATTTAAATCCTCTGTTTCACAAGATTATATAAACCTAAAATGCTACTATAATAAAGGCGATCTGTAAAGCCTTCTTGATAAGACCATAATAAAACATATTCTGAAATGTTTGAACGTTGTTCCTCATTTTAGAAGTTCATTAGGCTTACTTCATGTTTATTAGAAGGGCTTAGTTGGCGTTTATTTTACAATAGCTATTTTTTTTCTTATCTGAATGTTTCTAGATTTAAAACTAAACACGTCTCTGCCATTTTTATGGTAAACAATATAAGAATACTAATTTTGGATATATATTTAACATTTTTAATCAGTTTTAATCATAATGCGGTTACAAAATTTAGCTTGCAACTAAAGTTTAAGATTTAAAGTGGCTATTTTTTACAAAAATTGGTCTTTATAATGTAAAATACAACTTACACAAATCGTGCCGTTATTATTTTTTAATCTTGTTTAAAAAAAAAACTAATACGATGTAGTGCTTAATAAAAGTCTTTAATTCAGCAAAAATATTTGTGATACCTAATTTTGGAGCATATTATCTACTGTTGGTGTGAATTTACTCTCTGAACTATATTGTAAGTGCCCTCAATTGAGACACATTGTAATATTTATCAATAAACAAGTGAATAAAAAAATATATAAATGCTGAAGAGATTTATCGAAACTTTTGTTAATAATTAATAATCAAAAACTAAGTTTTATTATTTATTAGATTGACTTATAGCCAAATAATAGTGAAAAAATAATTTAGTAAACAGGTCAAAACCGAAAAATGGAAAATGTTTTTTATTTTAGCAATTTTTATAGCAACATATACTTAATTTTTTTTTTTTTTTTTGACTTGATTCTTCAACTCACACCTGTCAGAAGTTCCGACAATCAGCGAGTGTGATGTCAAGATGAAGAGATTGGTCTTGGAATAGGCGTGAGGGAGAGGAGTACCCAGCGGCGTCCTTCCTGTCTTGAGCGTAATATTTCTAGTTAGTGGAGGAGATCCCTCATCCAGCTTCTTTTAAGCCTCCTTCGGGTGCTATCGGGCATGTTAGTTGTGGCCATGCCTCGAATCAATGAGTTTGTATGTCCGTGTAAGTTATTATGGAATCGTTTGTAGTATGTTCGTATGTGGTCGTTAACTGTTGGCATCTGTAAGTCTTTATGTAGAGTAATGTTACTGACGTACCAGGGAGCTTTGGTAATAGTCCTGAAAGTTTTAGATTGAAAAGTCTGTAATTTACGTATGTGAGTCTTTTTGGCTGTCCCATATATCTGTAAAGCGTAGGTCCAAATAGGCTTGAGTAGGTAAGTATATGTATTCAATTTCTGTCTAAGTTTTAATTTCGAATTTCTTGCAAGGAGTGAGTACAATAGGCGTAGTCTTAGGTTTAAAGTTTTTGTTTTGTTTTTGATATGTTGGCCCCATGTCATTCTTCTGTCAAAGGTCAGTCCAAGATATTGAACTTTGTCTGTCTGAGGAATTTGGATATTGTCAAGGTAAATAGGGGGGCAAGTTTCACGTCGAAGGGTAAAAGTGATATGTTGTGATTTGTCAAGGTTGAGTCGAATTTTCCAGAGTTTGCACCAGTCGTAGAAATTGTTTAGGTGATATTGTAAAGTCTGTGAGGCGTATGCTGAATTTTGATGTCTTGTCAAGATTGTTGTATCGTCTGCGTAAGTCGCGGTCAGAGTATAGAGAGGATCTGGAATATCATATGTGTAAATAATATACAACAGAGGAGCGAGTACTGACCCCTGAGGCACCCCTGCTAGGGCTGGTTTAATGGTAGATAGTTCTGTACCTTGGCAAACAGAGAAAAATCTGTCAGAAAGAAAAGATTGAAGAATAAGATAGTAGGTTGGAGGGAGTATAGTCTTAAGTTTGAAAAGAAGTCCCTGATGCCAGACTCTATCGAACGCTTGAGCAACATCCAGAAATACTCCTGTTGCATATAATTTGTGCTCTAGTGCTGTCGCAATGTAGTCTGTCACTCGGTGTAGCTGATGAATGGTTGAGTGGTGTGAACGAAATCCAAACTGATGTTCAGGTATTATGTTTTCAGTAGTCAGTATGTCAAGAAGTCGTTTGTAGAGAAGTTTCTCAAAGATTTTAGAGCATAATGGGAGCAAGCTGATGGGTCTGTATGATGAAGGAAAGTCAGTGTTTTTGTTAGGTTTGTGAATCATTTTTATGAATGAGTATTTCCATTGTAAGGGGAATTTAGTCGTTCTGAGTATTGCGTTATAAATTGATGTTAGGTATACTAGAGCTTTCCTTGGCATTTTCTGGAGCACTTGAGCATTTATCAGGTCATGACCGGGAGCTTTCTTTTTAGGTAACTGTCTGATTTGTTCTGCAACTTGAGTGGGAGTGAAGCAAAGTGGAGGTAATGACAGTTGTAAAGGAATGTCTAAAGTGTTTTGTACATGTCTTTCGTGATCAGTATTAGAGAAGTCAGTATGTGGTATGAAAACAGAAGAAAGATGGTTGGCAAAGAGCTCAGATTTTTCAAGGTCTGACACAGCCCAGGAACCATCTACGTTTCGGAGTGGTGATGACACCTCACAATGCTTTACAAGTTTCTTAGTCTGTCTCCATAAGCTTCCATCGTCAGTCGAAAGATTTTTGAGGTAATTGTCGTAGTTCGTTCTTTTAAAATTCTGAATCTGTCGTTTAAGTTCATTGTTAAGTCTATTGAAAGTCCGTTTGTCAGATGGAAGTCGACCAGTCTGCCACACTTTGCGCGCTCTTCTCTTTGCTCTGATCAGGTCTCTAATGTACTGCGGATAGATTGGAAGAGACGTATTTCTGCTAGGTCTTGGTACAGATGATGACCATACAGCCTGTTGTAAGCTGATTGTGAACTTATCAACAGCTTTTTCGAGTTCCTCTTCGGTCTTAAGGGACATTGGGATTGATAGCGTCGAATTTAAGTAGTCGCTGTAAGCTTTCCAATCGATTATCCTATCTGTAAGTGTTGGTTTTTTTGATGCAGTACGAGGCTCATCGCATAGTACCAAACTGAGAAGAGAATGATCAGAACAAAGATCAGAGCTTGCAGTTACAGTATACGGCACTGTCCTGAGTCCTTTAGTAATGAAAAAGTCAAGTAAATCTGGTGTTTTCTGTCTTGAAGTTGGCCAGTAAGTAGGTGTATCAGGTGAGATCGTGTTTAATGAAAGCTGATCGATGGCAGACTTTAGATTTCTTCCTCTAGGAGTACAGAGTCGTGCTCCCCAGGACTGATGTTTGGCATTATAATCACCACCTGCAATAAAACACCGACCGAGATGTTGGAAAAAATTGTAAAACATTGCAGATGTTAGCACGTATCTCGGAGGGCAGTACACTGCAGCGAAGGTAATGGTATGGTGCTGGGTATACAGAGTAATTGCTGTGGATTGTATGTCAGGTGTAATGGGTAATTGTAAAGGGTTGTGTTTTAGTGATTGCTTAATCAGTATTGCCGTACCGCCATGTGCCGTCTTATCAGGGTGGTCATTTCTATATATTTTGTAGCCTGGAATGTAAAATTTAGAATGTGGAGTCAAGTGTGTTTCAGTGATGAGAGCAATGTCAGTCCGTTTTTCATGTATGTACATGTCAAGTTCAGTCCTGTGTTGGTTTATACCATTAGCGTTCCAGAGAAGAACGGACATGGAGCCCACTGTCAGCCGATTAGTAGCCATAACTGGAGGATAAGGCTTGTGCAACGTGGGACAGTTCTTGGAGAAGGCTGAAAAGAGGCTGGATGAGGTTATTCAATCCACTTACCAAGTTGAAGAGCTGAGCTGAAGCCGGGTGATTGTAAGTCGGTAGTGGCGGTTGAGTAATGCCCTTTTTCATTTCTGGATGCTTTGGCTGGTGAAGGTGATTTTCTGGGACTTCTGTAGGAGAAGTTCGCAGTTTTGGTCCTAGATATTGGGAATCGGGTTTTGAAGAACCTGAATTTGCGGTATGCTGACTTTGCGGAAGAGGAGGAAACTCATCTATACCTGGGGGTGCGTTAGTTTGTGCTTTTTGGGGACTTTGTATATTTTTACGGAGATTGCGTACTTCCCTCAGTTGTTTTAGAGTTGCACAACCTCTATAATTTGCTGGATGGGATCCGCTACAATTCGCGCATGTTGCTGCGGTCTCTCTTGTCTTTGTGCAGACGGTGCTATCATGTCCTTGGCCACATCTAACGCACTTCGGGGAGTGATTGCAGTAAGCCTTTGTGTGGCCATACTGCTGACAACGGGTGCACTGTGGAATCATTCTTTTCTTTCTTGGCTCTTCGATTTTCACTCTAGTATAGTATAAAAATTTGATATCAAAAATTTTTTCATTAAATGTGGCTTTAGAGATATCGATAAAGAACATGGGAAGTGGATTTTTGTATCTGGAAATAACGTTCACAATACTTGTGGCATCGTAGCCTAGGCATTTTAATTCGTATTTTATTGTTTCAATTGGAGTAGCATGGTGTAAGTTTTTTAATACGATTCTTGGATTTCTATCTTCTATTAACTGATAGGTATGGAAATCGGCACCTACCTGTCTTAAGTTAGCTACTATACGTCTATATGTGTCAGAGTTTTCAGGATATACGGTTACTCCTCTTGATGTGGATTTTAGGTTAAAGCTGTTCAAACCTCCTACATTTTGGAGAAATGTGACCAGTTCGGTGTAGTTCTGTACATCATTCAGGTGGATAGGGGGCGGTTTTACAGAAACTGGTTGCTTAGTGGTAGCATCAGACTCGTCACTAATGTTAGTTAAAACTTCAAAACTATTTGTGGTTACTGTTGTAACTTCACTTACCTTTTTAGCTTTTCTTGGGTCTCTGTTATTGTCCATTGAGCGTTTTCTTCCTGTAACGAGTTCCCAATTATTTTCAGTAGTTTGGTTTGAGTTTAAAGCGTCCACATTTTCTGTAGAACTGGCAGATATCGACGTCTCAGGCATCGTTTGCGGTGAAACCGCTACACCGAGGTGTGGAGTTCCTATTTCTTGGAGCTAATTGGTTTCAACAACAGAATGCAACAAAAAGAAAAGTTTTCACTGTTAATTTACTCTAAGATTTTGTCAAAAAGATTTTCAAAGAAAAATTAACCTCACTTTTATCAATGTTCACACATGATCCAGCTCATTTTTCACATATACTTAATTAAATTTCGTTTAATGTAAATTTTATAATTAATATAACAGTTATTTTCAGTATTATTATTAGACTGTTTAGTTATTTTAATTATTAATTTATTAGTTATAATTTTATTTTTTATTTTCTGTTTATTATTATCGATACTGAACCTTCCTAATCGATAAAGGTAAAAGAAATTTACTGCCTTTAAATTTGAGATTTTACTCCTTTCGAATTCGAGACCGATTTTTTGTTCCTTTTCATATTTGTCAGTAAATTTCTATGACCAGCGAAACTCGAAATTACCACTGACATTTTTTTTTTTTTTTTTTGTGAATGATAGGTTTCATATGCCCATATTTGGGGCACTTTAAAAGGATGGAATAAAATCATCAATTGTTCCAATAGTGTTGATGATAATAGTTATTAAGAAAACATTGTGTAATAATTTGCAGTTTATTTTATTATTATCTAAATTTCATAATTTATGATTTTTTCCAGAATATGATGTCTCTGTAAAAGGTATAGAAATGTAAAAAATTATTTTCGTTTTTTTTTAAATTTATCACTTAAGAAAACTCATTTAAGAATATTTGGAAAAAGAAGAAAAATAAATCCGAAAGAATTTTTTAAATGCAATAAATTCGATAACAATACTCAGGTTATTGTAATTAAACTAAGTTATCAATGGAAAATTCATTATATAACAATTAACGTAAGATCTATGAAATTTAGAAAGCAACAATTGAATTTTCTACACGACGGGAATTATTTTTAACTATTATGTATATAAGTATAATATAATATACATATACAAGTCTGGAATTTTCAAATCATAAAATAAAAGCTGTAGAATTCCGCACATACTTGAGTATCACATTTATTGACGATTCGTCTATTTTCATGCCATTTTCAAAATTCATTAAAAATAAATTGATTGACAAGAATTGACCACCATTGAGTATTCCGTAGCTGGTCCTGCCCTCCCTTTTAAGGCGAGTACCTTATACACTCACCCCTCCCCCCCCCCTCCAAGGTCTTCGCCTACATAGCAACTCGCTCTTTTGTTCCAGGTGCAGTACCTACTTAATAATGAATGATGCTAGCCCATTCTAATGTGTCTCCATCAACTGAATAGATAACTAATGACGATTTTGTTAACTAACTGCTTGAAATAATTTTTACAATATGATAAAATAAGATAGCAAGAACTGGGGGCCATTAATTAAGAGGAAGGACAATTCAATTAAGGGGTTGAAAGTTATTGAGTTTTTGAGTTCGTGATGTCTGAGAGAATTAAGGAGTTATCTTAACAGACCAGAGTCAGACAGCGCCGAATGAAATTTACTTCGCTGCAAAATGTATCTTGACCTTTCCACTCTGATTAGTTTTTGTTTTATATATTGCTACTTAACTTCCCAACTTACCCCTTCACCACTGGATATTGTAATGATGAGAATAATTAATTTAATGCAACCTTGTCTTGTACATTTTCGAGGAGTTAACTTGAACATACATAGTTCAACAATAATTTAACCAACAAATTTAAGGACAAAAGCACCTTATAAGCTATTATTTTTATTATTATTTAACTTTGTCCAGACATATTTTTTTAAATTTAATTTTTTATTTTATTCTGTAGATGTTCTATCGACCAGGCTTCACAATGCATTTAAACAAGAATGTCGCAAATTATTGCATAATGGCTTAATAATTACAATTAGGTTAATAGGTGTATTTCTAACAAACCGTTTTTGTAGAGCTTTCATTCATTAGGTTATCAAAAATTTTCATAAATGGGGAATATAGACTTTTGGAACAACCCACGAATGCACAGGCGGATCTACGGAGGGAGGGGGCTTTCGGGCTGAAGCCCCCTCCAAAATGGTAAAATGTAACCATGTTTTACAGAAAAAAATATTAAAAACTATCTCTTAAAGTATTCTTGTTCGTGTAATTATATTTAATAGAACTTCAAAAACCACTTAAACACCATTTCATACAGGTAATTAATTAATCATTTTTTTCAAATTAATTATCTTTATATGTATATGAAAAAAAAATCTTTCGGGCTGAAGCTCCCCCAAAATTAAATCCTGGATCCGCTAGTGCACGAACGGTATTGAGTTCAGTGCTTCACAAGGAAGTTCTGTTCAATTCCATTGAAGGCCAGCGGTTGTGCAAAGAGGCATTGGGCCAAGATCACTGTCAACCACTAGTTGTTTTTTTTTCTCTTGATTAACAATTTAATTAAGATTGCCCACATTATAGACGAAGGGTGTGCCCTACGAGGGTCTCCTGATCTCTGGATCGATTTCTGCTGATTTTTCTGACTAAATAATTACCTGCCACGGCCGGATTACTACCCAGGACCTTTAAGATAGTAGTAATCCCGCTCCTTCTTTTCCGATTAAAAAGGGTTTTATTGAAAATATTAAACCAAAAGAGCTGCGAACTTCCCTCCTACTTTGTGGGGTGGAACTCATTGCAGTTGCTAATACTAAATCTAATACTCCGACCGCTAATATATTGATAACGCCCGGGCTGCATCTAAAGTTACAAATCCCAGAGAGTAATTGAAGCGGGAGGTGGGGAGGTAGGGAGGGAAAGATGGGTGGTGACGTAATCCCAATCCCTAGGGATTATCCTCAGGGATGCAGGCTCTTATGACCCCGATAGGGCAGTCTTACCAACTTATGCTATCCCGTTTCATTTTTAAAATATTTCATCTTCCAAAAAAATATCTTTGGAGACAGCTGAAAGCAAATTCCGTATGAATAAATTAATTTTAATTAGGATAAATCTCTAACCACGTCTTATTTTAGTAAAATTATATGTGTTTCATACACAATAGTTCATGACCAAATGTATTGACTATAGAAAAAAACTAACTTAACAGAAGAGAATTGAGTTTGATGGCTTTATAATAATAGCAATTCGTAATTCACATACGAACACAGTATGCTGTAAACTATTTAAAGACAACATACTGTAAATCAGAGTAAACGATATCTTGAATTATTTATTTATGTATTAAGTATATTTTGATTTTAACCGCAACCAGTAGATTAGACAATAAATAGTTGTTCGTGAGAAACAATCTTAGTACGTGGTACAAGCACTCTCGCTCAATCTCCACTGGGTTTAGCCCCACTGAAGCGGTTGAGAGAATTGCAGGGATCTCCTGGAGTCATACTTTTCCCTGCACAGTTGGAGTGACAAGTCTGGGTCGCCTGATTGTAAATAGTGTATATAGTTATGTATGTGTTCTTTTTTATTTATTTACTTTTAGGTTATTTAATTCTTATTTATTGTATATATATTATTTCTCGGTATAATATATTTTATTTATTGTACATAGAATGTGAATGTGCTCTCTGAACACTATTATAAATGTCCTTTTTATCGAATTATTAACACCTGCCTGAAAAAAAAATTCGTGAATAGTTTCAACACATCGTAACCTTCAACTATTTTATTTACGAAAACTCTTGGAATGGGGGCGTTTCAACAATCTGGAGATGGGCAAACTTTCTCTATTTAATTGGTACTGAAAATTCGTATATGCTTTCCACTTGGACGTAAAAATTTGAGCCCAAATTCGATAAAAAAGGTGGCCTACAAAAATATTGGACTATATCACCTAGCCTATATTTCAAGCCACAGAACCACATTTTTTCTCGATTCTGTGCTCAAATTATCTTACGATTCAACTGGTAAGGAAATGGCTATTTAAGAATTTTCAGTACCTAATTAAGTAGACAAAGTTTGCCGTTCTCCAGATCGAAATCTCCTCAATTCGAGAATTTTCGTAAATAAAATAGTTGTAGGTTACGATGAGATAAAGCTATTTAGCGTCTAAAGTTTTAGACGGATGTTAGTAATTTGAAAAGAGGTCTGTACCACGGACTATCTTCTCTTATATCGACTTCATTAGGCTTAAAAATATATCCCTGACGTTACACTGTTTTTAAAATAGTGCAATTCAATCCTTAAGGTGTATACTAACGGAAAATTGAAATCATTAGACTAAAACATGAATATTGCCAATGACTGGCTGTTTTTCAAGCAGAATTCCTGATTTTTCACCTACGCTGAAAATTCCAGCTTAATTCCCGATCTTCAAGGAATTCAAAGCTGCCTTGCATGAGCATTTGTGTCCTCAAGTCCTTATTTTAATTATTTCGAATATTATCGAATATTATTACTCATGTTATCAAGGAGTCGAGTTGTGATAACAGCCCACCTGCTGCGGGTTAGCGTGCAGTTGACGAGTCCAGCTGCCACTTGAGAAAGTTGATAACTGTTTATTGCTCCTCTTATCCTACCATCTCTTGCATTTCTCTCTTCCACGCTAATCTTTTCTTCTTATTTCTTCTCAAAGTTCTATTTTTTTTAATGTCTTAATCTAGTGTCCCCTGATCCCACGAAAGAAGTGAAAACATCAAAAAGGCGGAATCAATAGTATGAAATATACATTTTTTCTTCTATATTTACAAATTAATAACATTTACAATATATAAAATTATTATTGATCATCATTTGTATCATACTCACGTCAAAATACGATTTTGAATTATATCTCATTACGAAGAGGATCAAATGCTGGACATTTCCATCGTTTACAGTAGTCAGGTCCGAATTTTAGTTTTTGAGATATTTTAATCCAAATACAAAAATTAGTCGACCTCGAGCCGACTTTACCCGAATGATCATTCAATAGCCGAGCGTGACGCTTCAGTCTCATTCAACACCCACAAGATTTTTTTTTTTATTATTAAAACACTTTATTCAGAAATATTACAATTTGTCACAGTTAAGGACACTTATAATAGAGTTCAGAGATTGCATTCATACCGTATATACAAAAATATAAATAAATAAAGTAATAACAAAAGAATAAGAAGAAAGAACAAAAGAGTAAAGAAAAAAAATAATATATATACACATAAGTAAATAAAAATAGAAATAAAAGTAAAACAAACACCTTATATAAAACATACATTATTTACAATTTGCCAGGTG
This sequence comes from Nezara viridula, assembly GCA_928085145.1. Lineage (NCBI taxonomy): Eukaryota > Metazoa > Arthropoda > Insecta > Hemiptera > Pentatomidae > Nezara > Nezara viridula. The sequence continues at coordinate 144,388,695 of OV725080.1, read as the reverse complement.
ATCTCCGAACCAATCCTGTCCCCTCCACATGTGGAGGGAAAAGGGAGGCCTAGGAGATCCCTACGCTTCTCCCTCAGCCACTTCACTGGTATTTTAAACCAGCGGAGGATGAGTAAGAGCGCTACAGCCACAGACACTCATGACTTGAGTGGAGAATCTGGCCATTGCTAGAACTCCAAAATATCCATATTTACAAAAGGTCTCGTGGCCACTGCCGCTTTAACCTACGAAGGGGATTGTAGGGATGGGTGGTGCTTGATAGGGATTGTACAACGGGATTTGGGTGATGAGAAAGGTTCTGGTGAAATTCGGAAAATTTGGCTGGGATAAGATCAAGAATAAATGGGATATTAAGGTCATGATGTAGGGTTTTATTGGTTACATAGAAGGGAGCATTGACTATTGTACGGAGGACTTTAGACTGAAAGGATTGAATGCGTATGATGTTAGAAAATTTGGCTGTTCCCCATAGTTCTAGTCCGTAAGTCCAGATGGGTTTCAGTATTGTCTTGTAGATCAGTAATTTGTTTTCACCAGAAAGTTTAGATTTTCTATTCAGTAGTCTATATAGCTGGCCATATCGTCTGTTAAGTTCCTGTCTTTTAAGTCGAGTATGTGGATTCCATGTTAGTCGTCTGTCTAAGAGAAAGCCAAGATACCGGACTGTATCTGAGAAAGGAAGCTGGATGGAGTTAAAATAAACTGGTGGGCAGGTATTACGCCGAAGGGTGAAGGTAATGTGTTTACATTTAGATTCGTTTACCTTAATGCGCCATTTCTTACACCAGTGTTCAATCAGGAAGAGGTGCCTTTGTAAGTTTGCGGACGCTGTTTCAGGATCTGAGTTGGAAGAAAGGATAGCAGTGTCATCAGCGAAAGTTGCCAGGAGGGTATCGGGATGGACAGGAATATCAGCGGTAAAGAGAATGTAAAGGATGGGGCCCAAGACGCTGCCTTGAGGAACGCCAGCCTCAATACCCACAAGATAAAGTGATAAAGAAGTTTTCATCTAAAAAAATGTTGTTTGTGTTTGAAAGACCATTTTTTTGAGGATGGCTTTAGGCTTTAAAACATCCAAATATAGGTCAGAGGAACAAAGCAGTATCTAAAAACTTTTCAATCAATCTGAAACTCTTTTTGCATTTACGCTGGCAAAGTTTCCTTTTAAGGCATCTTTTGTAGAAATAACAAATAAAACAAAGAGACAAAAAGCGATCGGTTTTCTCTAGCAGTTGCTAATAAGTTGCAATATCTATATCATATTGAGAAGAGAACGATTTTATACAAGTTGAAAGGACTAAAAATATAAAGGTGACGATTCGGAAACTTTGTGAGAAACGACATCAGATAACTGCTAACAATTTATTCGAAGTCAACATTTTGACCCATATAGCAGGTCATCAAGACTAAAACATGGAAAAAAAAACTTTGTTGCCCAATTGACTATTTTAAAAAAATAGTTGAAGATGGTTTATGTAAAACTATTCAACTATTTACTTTTAATGAAAATCAGAAATTTATAATGGTTGTGAGGCCTAGGTAAACTAACCTATCTAGTAGTATGGTTAGTCTCCCCACTACTTTTACCTCAGTCTCCCCATTAATTCTCGTGAATGAACCTTTGATTTTCGGTTTTTCGGAAATCCACCAGACACGTCTATCACCACTTCATTCACTACCTTACATGATCATTCGGAACATCATTATTCTCCCGGAATGTAATTCGGAATGACCGTATAGCGTCTCCTTACTATATAACCTCACTTCTTCAGTATTTGAAACTGTTAATTGGCACAAAATTTGAAATATTGTTGCGGAGTAATATATTGAAAATTACAAACGGTTCTATAACCATAAAATACTGTTAGACTTGAAGTTCTGTAAGGTTTCTTTAAATATTTTAAAAAGTATCGTGATCGTAAAAATAAAAATGTTATTATAAACCTCTTTTAAGTCAGTTTATTCTTTAATGTTTGCTTTCCTCGATAAATTCCATGAACTTGGTTGTGCTTTCTCCATGTGCATTAAAAATTGACGTGTTTTCCAAATTTAATGTCGATGGAACCATTAGGTACAATAATAATTAATACACATATATAGTTATTAAATAAGCAATTATTAGTCTAAAATTATAACCATAATATTATTATAGTAAGTAATTATAAGACACCTAAGCACTTAGTTTCCTTAGTCCAATCGCCTATTAAGGCATAAAGAACAAAATGTTTACCGAGAATGAGAAACTTTACTGCCACATAATTTATAATTGGTATCTATAACTACAAAGAAAAAAAATTAATTAAGCCAACTTAATGGTTTTAAAGCTGAGAATCTGTTCGAGCTTAAGTGCTTCACATTCTTCAAGTCGCAGAAGCAGTTAAAGCAAACATAAATGCCTCGATGACCTTAAGCAACCTTTCCTGCCTGGGGATAATTTTTCGCTCATTAACTCGTGACTATATTTAGATAATTATCGAGTAATAGCCTCTAGGATTATAAGAGAAAAATATTGCACTGTAAATCACCAGCTTTAATATCTTTTTCTAGTAAGCGGCGGAGAAAAGATATATATTGTGGATTTCACATGAAACAAACTATAAACAAAATAAAAGGCCTAGCGAACCAGAAGGTTCGATTCCGACACCAACAATCGTTGTTCACCTACCGGTCATCATCCAAACCAAACCCTACCAGACCTTAATGCAATCTTCTCCCCTTTGCTTCGGTTTATCCCTTGGACGTTTACCAGTTGGTACACCGCTTATTAATCTTCTAGAGATTTTTTTCTAACTAACTCCAACAATTTCACACGCCCATTTATTCCCCGCAATGTAATCACTTCAATTATATTAACCGGATACAGTATACGCAATTCGGCGTTGTGTAACAGCCTAAATCTTTCTGCTGACACATCCTACTTCTCTCCAAATATTCAACGCAATACTTTATTTTCGAAAATCTTAATATGTTGCTCATTCCTTAATGTAAACGTCAAATTCTTACTTTTTTATTATTATTTTTTTTTTTTTTTTTGTTGGCCTGAGATTTCCATGTTGCAGATTGTAATACTATTCAATGAACTTGTACACAAAAAAACAGATATTATTAATTATTAGTTAGAGACAGCATAAATGAAGTGCAGAGAGAAACTTTAGAAAAAGCGACATCTTTTTCTTTTATTTATTTTTTTCTTAACTCCAATAATATAATACGTTGAACAATTTATTTTTTTGTGTTGAACGCCTTTTACTGTAACTGTGTAACATTTTAAGGCCTTATAGAAATTGTATTTATGTTTTGTTGTAACAATAATTATTAAATGTATCAGTAAAGGTGATGGGACTCACCCTTTTTTGTGTTTATCACTAATTAATAACTAACTTATTACCTAACTTACTATCTTAGATTTAAAGAAGACTGAGCTTTGCTACCAACTTGAGTCGGTGCTGGAGTAAGCTTATTGAAAAGAGGATTTGGAAATGCTTTCAATGAGTTCATAAATTTTACATGTCGTTTTAGAATGAACTGTTCAATCGTAGGAAGGTCAAAGATTTCTTGCAGCTGATCTACCTTTAATTTTTTTAATGAAGTGGACCGTCATATTTCTTAAAACGCTGTTTTGGTATCGTTGAATGTATTTTAGTGTGCCGTCAGTGAGATGTGTGAAGATTGGTACTTCAAAGTAGTTCGTAAAATACCTTTATATATTAGCAATTGAAGTATAAGTGAAAGCGTTAGGGAAGTTAGAAGATGTTGGAATCTATATGTTTACGGATCTTACTTTGTTATAAATGTGGGTCAACAGTTTCTTTCGATCTAGCTTGATGACCAGGTAGACGATGGAGCGAGACAGTGGCTGAGTGCGACAATATCTAGATTAATTTGGGTATAAAACCAGAATGCGAGATCCTTGCGAGTGAAACTTATGTTAACACTAATTCATTGATAAATTGTTACTTCAAAAATATAAGGTTGCATGTGCACAATATGAAGGTGTGAAACAGCTACTTTATCTCATTAATAAATTTTTAATTATACTTATTCATAAATCGTGTATTTATCTAAATACAAGTTCCTCTAGTCAGTTGGAAAGAAAAAATGATTCGCTTAGTTCATGTCGATGATTTGGAAGTTACTATTATGTAAAGATGCGGAAAATATTAAATAAAATCCGCAACGTTTGATAATGGTCTCTAAAGAATGGGGTCTCGAAATAAATACGGAAAAGACAAAGTATATATGGTCAGAGGCAGAAACGGGAATGATTATGATAATATAGATAAAACAGGAAAACAAATTTTTAACACGTAGGGAGCTTCAATTATCTGGGTTGTATATCAACTGAAGGAAACGAATTTCAAGAGGAAATAAAGCCAACTTTAAATGTGTAATAATATTTCTCAGTTTCAAACTCGGTAAGATGGCGTTTACTTCCTAAGGTAGATTAAAAAAAAAACTATTTATTAATTTACTATTGTTGTCCGCTTTTTATCAAAAAATTAACATTCCTCTAAAACTTCTGAATGGCTTCATTTTTATCGTAACCAACAATTTCGTTAAATACAAAAATTCTCAGAATTTATTCTATTATTTAACTCTGATTAAATTAATTTATTTAATGAAGTATTGAAAATCAGAAATATCCTATTGAATTGTAAAATAGTTGTTTATTTAGGCTGTAAGGCGTAAAAGTCTAGGGTCATCAACGCTTGTGAGTCGGTTATATTTGTAAACTCTTGAGAGAAATAAAAAAAAAAGAATGAATAATCAAAAATTAATAATAGATAGATAGAGTAATAAATGAATCTTTTGCCACCTAGAAAATGTTGAAACAATCCGAACAAATGGAAATCCGGAGGTGTGCCACCGATCGAATATGGTGGATCCTACCCCAATTCATTAATTTTTTTTAGAGTTCGTCTCACTACGCAGTGCGATCTTGCAATTCCTTTTGTAACAATTAAACCTTTTTTGTTCACAATCGGTGGCCACTTTTCAATTAAATGTTGATTTATGTGACCAAATTGTACATAATAAAGGTCTGCATTCACCGTTTGTTCAGGTTTCAGCACTTGAAAATGAGCAACGTCGGGAATACTCCACCAAACACAAAAAGACCTTTTTGGGATGTAACTCTGGCTTAGCGGCACTTCGTGGCGATTTTGGATTTTCATACAGAACACATTTTTCATCTCCGGTGATCAAGCGATCAAAAAAACGCTTCTGTGTTGTGGCGTTAAAGCAATATGTTGCTTACGGTGGTATCCCAATCTGCTGCAAATGTTTTTGGATGGTCGACCAATGTTGATTAAGACTGTTTGACGTGGATTTGTTTCAACTTCCGCCCTTAAAACGACATTGCCTAACGTTGTTGTTCTTCCTAATCGATACGAGTCGTAAAGATCAAAACTACTGGATTTGAACTTGAAAAACTACTTTGGCATTTACAAACGTCTGATGCATTTGGATAAACATCCCAAATGTTTTTGTTAGCAACTGTTGCGTTACTATCCTCGCGAAACTCAAAAAGTATGCAATGCTGGATATGTACCTCTTCTGGTATTTGGCTGGCTATTTCACCAAAAAAAAAAAATTAATTAAATTATTTGCAAGTAAAGAAGTCAGTATAACCTTGGAATGCCCTTGCCACGACATAGATGTACATAATGAGCTGCCAAATGCCCATCAAATGTTCAGAAACGACACTACTTTCTAGTACCCCTAATATATACCTAATTTTATTTATATTATTATTTTATGTCGTTATATAATTAATAAACCATTATTATGTTAGACAATGATAAACTATTAGTCCCCTAGGCACCGTTACGTAATGAAAACCGCCCCTATTGAGTCCCCCTCAGGAGGGATTGGTAACCTGAGGAGCAAGGCACAGCTCAGCGGATTAATACGGAAATAATATCGGATAATCCAGGAGGGGGGGGGGAGAGCTCCAGCTGCATTCCCTGCAAGGAGGGGATCTGCCGTGCTCGAGAGTCTGGGTTCTAACCGCGTTTCTTCCAGCAAACTCTGGCAGTACTATTGTAAAGGGGAACAAAACTGATATTATCGGAATAAAATATAGAGTAAAGTAAATATATAACTGTTGCAAAATCACTTAAAATGCTATCAATTAAGTAGTGAAATGATAGTCAAAGAACCGAGTAGGAATTTCGTGACTTATTTAAAGACACTCTTTAGTTCCCATTATAATATCCATCATTGCCGCAGGCTTTTCATTTTGATTAGGAAGCGACGGACCAGAAAAATAAATTAAATAATGGCGTCAGTTATATTAACTCAACACAACATTTATGAGACAAACGGAGGACAGACTTCATAACATAGGTTAATTTCTATAACTTTTCCACCTAAAAATAAATAATGCTAAAAAACTGAAAAATATTTTTTATATCTTCGGTTTGCACAATGTTAAAATAATAATACAATGTTTTCACCGTCTACAAAATTCTGTAAAAATGTTTATAAAAACATACTCTATAAAATATATTTTTACTTTTACTAATTAAATATATTTTTCCAACGTAGAAAATTTATAAGAAAAACACATAAAAATGGAGGTGTCCACAGAAGAGGTGACTGAATAAAAAAATCCTATAATATTTTTATATATTATTATCCCAGAATATACATGAGAATTTAAATAATAGGAATATTAAGTTTATACGATAAAATAGTTTATACGTAACTACATTCCTACTTATGGTCTTAGGCCAGCCAGCTAGTCGAATTTTCTTAATCGATTTTAATATTCATACTTAATTCATTCATATGACTTATTTGTTATCAAGCTCAATTTTTTTTTCCTCTAAATTATTGAGAGGCGAAACGATATCCTTGACCCCTCAACATTTTTATTGGAGAGGGGGCGATCGGACCCTTTCCCCTCCCTCAAGACTGCGGATATCCATCATCAGTATTCAACTTGGAGCAGTCTGCCGTCGCAAAACTTTTTTAATATTTTAAAATTGCACTCCATTGAAAGGGAGGTCAAAATACGTAAAAACTGCATCATTTGATAATGATTTGTTTCCAGCCAACATAAAACAATACACCATCCAAAAGATGAAATGTTGTCTAAAGAAGTGAGTAGCGTCGCCCCAGAAGAGAAAATTATATTCAACAGAGATAAATGAGGTATTATCAAAGGATACTATAGGACAAGACATCATATGAAATAGTAGTATCTAAACAGCGATTTTCGCTTCGATTAATTAATTTTTTAAAGGTCGGATTTTCAATAAAAAAATAGGCTATAACACTACTCATCGGGGTAAAATATCACAAAACTAATTGCAGAGAGATTAAAACTAAACACAAGCGGATTCAAGATTTAATTTTGGGGGGGCTTCAGCCCGAAAGATTTTTTTTCATATACATATAACGATAATTAATTAGAAAAAAAAAGAAAGAAACTAACTACATATATGAAATGGTGTTTGAGTGGTTCTTGACGTCCTATTAAATGTAATTACTCGAACAAGAATAATTAAAGAGATAGTTTTTAATATTTTTTTCGGTAAAACATGGTTACATTTTAACATTTTGGGGGGAGTTTCAGCCCGAAAGCCCCCCTCCCCCCGTAGATCCGCCCGTGAAACTAAATACAACTTAATCACTTAATTGAATACAAAAGAAGTGGTAAATTAAAATTTATACACAATACACCTCTCCAACTATATCCATTGCAGCTGTGGATGGAAGTAAATAGTTAGGCATGTTAATAACGAAAAATATAGGCATTAAATATTTTTAAAAAAAACTAAGATGTGTTTAGATTAGACCACACGATAGAAGTGGAAACAACAACAAGGCGAGATATTTAATAATATGAAATATAAATTATAAATAATAGTTCATTATAAAGAGGATGAAATGCTGAAAATTTCCTTTACTTACAGTATGCAGGTTCGATATTTAGGTTCCGAGATATTTTAATGCATATCTTCCATAAAAATAGTTATCATTTGGTTTTAGAAACCATCAGAGCTGCTTTCGACAGATTGTTCATTATCCGAACCTCATCCCTATGGAACTACATCCCCCCGTCAAACGAAAACCCTTCCTACCTTTAAATCCCGCCTGTTTAATCATTTCTTATCCATCCAGTCCTCATAAAATTGTAAATAGTTACTACTGTAAATATGTATACAAATTATTAGATCATTCTTCAATATTTTTACTTCGTGTTTATTTTCTATCATTAACTGATTTAAATTAGAAAGTAACTTATAATTCTCTTATTATGTTGACTATTTCATTAAACTATATTATTGTTTATGTATCTCTGAGGCTCCTTAGCCGACATTTTTGTCTTTCTGTATTATTCTAAAGGCTCGTCCCAGAATAATTAAAGCATTATTATTATTTTCCGTTTCGCCTCACTAACACGATTCAATTTTGAATAATAGCGCATTACAAAGGGGATGAAATGATGAACATTTTCCTCGTCATTAATATGCAGGTCCGATTTTTACTTTCTGAGATATTTTAATTCATGTGTGAAAATATTCCAATTAGTCTACTCTAATCGGCTTTACTCGAGCGTTAATACTTCGGAAATCTGACGTATCAATCTAATTCACTCTCCACAAAATTGTGCAAAACACGCTTAAAGAAGTTTTCACTTCAACAAATAGGAGTTATTTTAGATTCGAGAGTCAATCTCAGGCATTAGGGGAGGCATATTTCCAAGATTGGGACTTATAGGGGTTGATTTGGATATTATTTAAGATAAATTGTTTTTATCCTACTCAAGGTCAAGGCCAAAGTGAAAATATTTTATCTTCTACATCCCTAATTTGTTTGCTTAGACACATTTTCTTTACAGTAATTCTAAATGAGATTCAGATATCCGCAAAGATGTTATATTTTCTCATGAAATGAGACGACTCCAATCTCTTGTTATGGTAGCTAATCGTTTTGGTGGGTCTGGGAGCTGTGGCCTGATTCGTAGATAATCGCCTTCTTAGAAATCTCGGCTACAGTAGCCGCTATCTTCCTCCCAAACAGCCTCAACTTATCTCCAGCCAGATATCTCGGTTTTGGGATGGATAATCATGGAGAAACCGAGAGGAGAAACGTACAGCCAGATTCACGATCCATATATTCTTGTTTTAGAATATGATATCCACACCGTTCATAATTGCATATTTTGTAAGCATGTCTGTAATATCACAGAAATAGTCAATCTTCATTTTTAATATTTTATATTTCACTATTCATGTCATAATTACGAGTAATTTACAGTTAATTAGTAATATAACTAACAAATAAATTTTAACATTATCAAATTGCAAAAAAACGTTACACTATTGTAATGAAAACAATATTAAAAAGGAGTATGTAAAATACAGCCTTTTGAATGGAAACGTTTTTTCTCAGTATTAAGACAATTGGGTGATAAATATTCAGGACGCAGTCATTTTAAAGTTTTCATTGGTGCCGACAGTACTTGTAGTACCTCAATAGAACCAGTAACAATACTTGAATACCCTCAGTGCTGGAAACACACCCTGATGATGAACAACATGTTTGGGATGAAACGTCGGCATCAATAAAAACTTTATAATGACTACGTACTGAATATTTATCACCCATGATATGTAGAACAGTCGACTAACTCCCTTCAATAATTTAATGAGAAAATTGATCTGCTGGTTTTTATTTATGTGTTAATAAGCTCTCATTTTTTTCATATGTTTATTTCCTGATTCAAATAATATCTCTAATAATAAATACCCTGATAGTGGGAAGAAGATAATCACATAAGTAAATTTTGGATGAAAGGCAAATTGTTTTTTGTAGGATGTACAAAAACTGTCAGTGTTTTCTGTATTAATCATTAAAAATACTAAGGAAGTAAACATAGCATATAACTTTATTGACTTAATTTTATTTAATTTTTTATTAGTTAAAATAATTATATAAAGTTACAAATTAACAAATACACGGTGTCCGTACTTTTATGAATAAAATAAAAAAAAAGATAAATTTTTTTCTTTAAGGAAAACAAAATTTACGCATTTATCGGTTTAACGCGAGGTATAGGTGATTCTTATACAATTTACAAGTTATACAATTAGGAATCCGTTTTAAAATTTGCTCGTTAGCATTATTTATAGTATTATTATACCGTTTCCCTTATAGTATTTTATCAACAAAAACAAATGTATAAATTAACCCTTTCTTTTGGGGGAAATATATTTGTACATTTAAAATCATCGATGATGTTGTGGTAATTTGGTTATTTATTACAAATTATTTAAAATTCGAATGGCTTCGATTCAGGAAAATTCTATTCTGTCTGATAGAAAAAACTTTTTTCCTGAATAACCATGCTGTTTTCAAAGTTTACCGTATATTTATCACCCAATTGTCTTAATACTGAGAAAAAACGTTTCCATTCAAAAGGCTGTATTTTACATACTCCTTTTTAATATTGTTTTCATTACAATAGTGTAACGTTTTTTTGCAATTTGATAATGTTAAAATTTATTTGTTAGTTATATTACTAATTAACTGTAAAAAAAATAAATTTAAAAAAATTAATTTAATTGCTTAACATGAAAAAAGAGGGTGACCTATTGCATTACAGCTATATATATAATCATTCCTGATTGGTGAATACTGATGTGTTATTTATTTATTTATTTTTAATGGCTGCAAGATCGAACCGAATTCTTCAATGATCTATGGTAGAGATACTTAAATTTGACCTAACTGCATCTCCTGCAAATTTTCGGTTATATTATAATAACTCCTTTTATAAAAATTATACATGGCCTAGACGTTTTGTATTTGTTGTTACTTAACACTTTATTAATATAAATAGTCGTTCGTATGTATATATATATTACCCCCCCCCCCTTCATAGCCTTTTAGGCTATACGAGGTGATCCGAGGCCAATGGTGTGAGGGCGGCTGATTAATGCCAGAGTTAAAAGCCCTCGTGGCACCTGAACTCGTAATTATTTAATCAAGTGACTGGAGAACGCGATGCATATGCGTTAGCCCGCTCGGTCACTCCGTCTCTTAATAAATAGTCAAAATATGATATATAATATCTAAACTCAAGATGGATTCAAGAAAAAAAAATTAAAGCGGGCTATATAAGTTTAAAAACCCTGCTATATGGTTTTATGTACCAAAAATATCCTCTGAAATACGAGAAAAACCTTTTAATTCATAAGTAAAATACCATGACTTAAAAAAATATTTATTTCTTTTAAATGTATGAATTAATAATTCATGTAGGCACCTTTTTAATTCATTTACTTTATACTATTAAAGGATTTAGTTTGTATTTGATTCAGAGAGGTTACGCCTAGTTGGATGGAGAAATACTTTCCAAGAACAGAGAGAGATATTGATAACGTATCAACCAGCTGGACATTTTTGGAAAATGTAAGAATTAGTAAGAAAGGTAAGAGACCTTGACAGTTGTAGAATTTGGGTAGACAAGACATGAATTATGGGTAGTACATCTTCAGATCCTCCTTTGTGAGAGCAATACCCAGGATGTCGCTTAGGTACTACCCAAAGGAAAACATGAAGGGGGGGGATTCGGTGTCCAAACCAGGTAGCAACGTTAGTAACAACATAATCGTAAACTTCATGAAGGAAAGCTTTTGAAAATCGAGCTGGAGTAGTTTTATGATGTGTTGTGACTGCGAACTTCATTCATAGTCTAGGAGCTCTGAACAAAATAAGAACAGTTCTCATAAGAGAAGGAGTTTGTCTGGAGGTGCGGTCAGATAAATACTAATTAAAAAAAAAATAGTATTTATTTGACCGCAGCTCCTTCTCATATTATATCACGGTTAACCATCTCTACATCATTTCTCAATCAAAAATTCTCATAAATTGTTATACGTGTTAATTTGATTTATTTAAAAAATTTGTTCAAGAATAAAATTAATAGTGAATTGTTTTTTGACAACATTTATAATCCTGAACTAATCTAAAGTTGTATTAAAAATTTATGACGAAAATAGTAAATCAATAGGATTATTGACAAATAAAAATTATACACCTAATTGAAATTCCAATCTAAAAATAACAACAGAATACCCTTAAAAATAGTTAATAAGATTTTGGTTAACCGGGTTTTTCTGTTATTTTCTAGCTGTTATGTTATCTGCTTTACAAAAAAAAAAATTTTAAAAACTAATTTGAAGTATTGAAAAGTATATACACTTTCGATATGAAAAATGACACGTATAATCAATTCAATAATAATTGTATGTAAATTTTAATATTGGACAATAAAATTAAATTTAAAATGTTCAAAACAAACGTTTTTGCCAGCTGAAAATCACAGGAAGGAAGATCGGGAGGACTAAAGCATTTATGATTTAACATTTTGAAGGAAAATATCAGTGGATTGATTAGATGAGGTAATAGAAATCAAGATCACGCTTTTTCTTCTCATTTTTTTTAGGAAACCAAATACATTAATTAGGTTTTGGAAGCAATTGAATATTATATACATTTTTCCCCCAAAATAAATGAATTTATTGTAACTTTAAAACAAATAAATCCGTGTTATTTATTTCTCCCTACCTTGCCTTTCGGGTACACGGGTACACCGGGGACCTACTTATTTTCGACTACCTACCGATAATAAACCTTAACCTTAGCGCTATCTAGGGAGTAAGACTTGAAAACACATATATCATCTTACTGACCATAAGTCCAAATAGGTTCTACTTTCTCCAATAGGTCGCAGCACATTCATAACACGGTCTCTCAATCCCTCAATATACACGGTGGGCCAGACCCCCTTGCCGTGCATCCCCTCCCCCCCCCCCACATCCCTATAAATTGCATATCGTTGTATTCCTTGTAACTATTTATTAAAAAAAAGCCAATATTCCCACAAAAAAAAGGTGAACGCACTGCCCCAAAATGGCGTCCAAAGATGGCGGATTGACGACTTTGACTTCAGTTAGTTAGCATAGAGAATAATTCATTCAATATTAAAATATCCTATTTATTTATGATATAGCCCAACTTCTGTAAAAAATAAAGGAAATAAAAATTAATTTTTTAATTAGTGATATATGAGTTTTACTATACAACCCGGTAGTTATTCATTATATATAGTTCAGATTAGGTATATATTATTGTAGTTTACAAAGCAGGTATTAATATGAATCATTTCCTGGGAAGTATATAAAAATTTTAATTATTTCTAAGAATCAGTAAATATAAAAAACACAGTGTTAAATTGCAAACGTTAAATAAAAAAAAATCAAGATATTTTTTTAATTAAGTTTTATTATTATAATTATATCATTTTTACAATTGAGGTCTTCTTAAACGACCTACGTATAGAATAAAGGAGGTTAAATTTAAAAAAAATTATAATAATTTTTTTTTTAATTTTAATTTTTTTTTTACAATTAAATTATTGCATTAATATTTGTTCGTTAATAGAACCAATATAATGTACCAAAAATGTTATTATATCACTATAACTAAGCCATTTATGTGTACTGAATGGTGTGGTAGAGGCCTGTAGGCACCCACGCCAGTACCGCTTTTCTGCCGCATAAGTGCATTTTCTACGGAACTGCTTAAAAAATTTTAAAAAATAATCAGCGTTTTAGAAAGATAAATATATTTTCCAGATGTTTTATTTCAGCACGTATTGCGTTATTGTTGGCCGTATAATTACAAACGACGCTTGATTTGTAACTTGAATTTTTTTTGTTAAAAAAACTGACTTTACTGGTGTTTTTCGTAGCCTAAGCCAATTATTTTTTAATATTTATTCATATTTTATTATTCTATGACTATTCAGCTTTAATAAAAGACCAAATATGAGGAAATTAAGCCAAATGCTGATTCACAGTGACCAAAAACTAACTAAAGTCAAAGTCGTCAATCCGCCATCTTCGGACGCCATTTTGGAGAAGTGCGTTCACCTTTTTTTATGGGAACATTGGCTTTTTTTTAATAAATAGTTACAAGGAACACAACGATATGCAATTTACAGGGATGTGGAGGGGGGGTGCACACGGTAAGGGGGTCTGGCCCACAGACTAATGGGAGTTTGAACGCTGTGTTGCATAGTCTTGGAAAAGACGTTGGTTCCCTAAGCCCCACTTGTGGAGCACCAGAGACGGCTGAACACGTCACAGTCAACCTCACAGTTTGATGGACTAAGGGCCAGAATGATGAGGAAAATTGGACTCTTATGACCTTACAGAGTATGGATTTCCTCAATTAGTGTTGAAGCAGAACTACCCGTGTTACAAAGATTTTGTGTACAGATGGAAAGCATATCAAGAGCCGTCATACTTTAATCTGAGAAGAGGATCTGTTCATGGAAGGGCGCCAGGCAGATAAATTCTTATGGTAGAAAGGATATGAAGGAACCATAAGAGTTTTTTTACAAAACATAAAATTGTTCAAATATTTGTTGTTTAATAGCAGGAATGACATCGCACGTATGTGCATTCCTACAAAACCCCGTGTACCCGAAAGGCAAGGTAGGGAGAAATAAATAACACGGATTTATTTGTTTTAAAGTTACAATAAATTCATTTATTTTGGGGGAAAAATGTATATAATATTCAATTGCTTCCAAAACCTAATTAATGTATTTGGTTTCCTAAAAAAAATGAGAAGAAAAAGCGTGATCTTGATTTCTATTACCTCATCTAATCAATCCACTGATATTTTCCTTCAAAATGTTAAATCATAAATGCTTTAGTCCTCCCGATCTTCCTTCCTGTGATTTTCAGCTGGCAAAAACGTTTGTTTTGAACATTTTAAATTTAATTTTATTGTCCAATATTAAAATTTACATACAATTATTATTGAATTGATTATACGTGTCATTTTTCATATCGAAAGTGTATATACTTTTCAATACTTCAAATTAGTTTTTAAAATTTTTTTTTTTGTAAAGCAGATAACATAACAGCTAGAAAATAACAGAAAAACCCGGTTAACCAAAATCTTATTAACTATTTTTAAGGGTATTCTGTTGTTATTTTTAGATTGGAATTTCAATTAGGTGTATAATTTTTATTTGTCAATAATCCTATTGATTTACTATTTTCGTCATAAATTTTTAATACAACTTTAGATTAGTTCAGGATTATAAATGTTGTCAAAAAACAATTCACTATTAATTTTATTCTTGAACAAATTTTTTAAATAAATCAAATTAACACGTATAACAATTTATGAGAATTTTTGATTGAGAAATGATGTAGAGATGGTTAACCGTGATATAATATGAGAAGGAGCTGCGGTCAAATAAATACTATTTTTTTTTTAATTAGTATTTATCTGACCGCACCTCCAGACAAACTCCTTCTCTTATGAGAACTGTTCTTATTTTGTTCAGAGCTCCTAGACTATGAATGAAGTTCGCAGTCACAACACATCATAAAACTACTCCAGCTCGATTTTCAAAAGCTTTCCTTCATGAAGTTTACGATTATGTTGTTACTAACGTTGCTACCTGGTTTGGACACCGAATCCCCCCCCTTCATGTTTTCCTTTGGGTAGTACCTAAGCGACATCCTGGGTATTGCTCTCACAAAGGAGGATCTGAAGATGTACTACCCATAATTCATGTCTTGTCTACCCAAATTCTACAACTGTCAAGGTCTCTTACCTTTCTTACTAATTCTGACATTTTCCAAAAATGTCCAGCTGGTTGATACGTTATCAATATCTCTCTCTGTTCTTGGAAAGTATTTCTCCATCCAACTAGGCGTAACCTCTCTGAATCAAATACAAACTAAATCCTTTAATAGTATAAAGTAAATGAATTAAAAAGGTGCCTACATGAATTATTAATTCATACATTTAAAAGAAATAAATATTTTCTTAAGTCATTGTATTTTACTTATGAATTAAAAGGTTTTTCTCGTATTTCAGAGGATATTTTTGGTACATAAAACCATATAGCAGGGTTTTTAAACTTATATAGCCCGCTTTAATTTTTTTTTCTTGAATCCATCTTGAGTTTAGATATTATATATCATATTTTGACTATTTATTAAGAGACGGAGTGACCGAGCGGGCTAACGCATATGCATCGCGTTCTCCAGTCACTTGATTAAATAATTACGAGTTCAGGTGCCACGAGGGCTTTTAACTCTGGCATTAATCAGCCGCCCTCACACCATTGGCCTCGGATCACCTCGTATAGCCTAAAAGGCTATGAAGGGGGGGGTAATATATATATACATACGAACGACTATTTATATTAATAAAGTGTTAAGTAACAACAAATACAAAACGTCTAGGCCATGTATAATTTTTATAAAAGGAGTTATTATAATATAACCGAAAATTTGCAGGAGATGCAGTTAGGTCAAATTTAAGTATCTCTACCATAGATCATTGAAGAATTCGGTTCGATCTTGCAGCCATTAAAAATAAATAAATAAATAACACATCAGTATTCACCAATCAGGAATGATTATATATATAGCTGTAATGCAATAGGTCACCCTCTTTTTTCATGTTAAGCAATTAAATTAATTTTTCTCTACTTTGCAGTTATAAAGTTTTATTGTAACAAATGTTGATTCTTTAATATTAAAATCAAATCGGCGATCAGTTAGTTTAGTTTAATTCGACCATAGTTTACTGGAAGTATTCGGTAATCTTGCAGCCAACAATAAAAAACACCGTCTGTGTGCGGTCAATGACGAATGACATTAGTTAGCATTGATATTTCTGGCTTCGATGCTAAAATGTATAAATTCGTCTTAATAAAGAACACAAGTGACGGCATATAATGATTATTTTCCACCCCAATAATTTTAGCAGTCAACTATGTCTCCACTTTCAAATAAAATTGAGGTCCCCAATGAACATGAGTTGATCACAATATAGCTTCTTACCCTTTAATAAGGTAACGACTAATTATTTTAAAAAATATGCGTATAGAATAACACAAGTCTTTTTTTAACATATCAATATTTTTGTCTATTTATATCCAAATAGACAGCAATCTTACAAATAGCAGGTAATCTTGAGCCACCGTTACGACTACGACCCGACTATATACAGACACAGAACATTGCTACAGAACCAACTTACTCATATAAATTGACGAGACCAAATGACACACTGGAACCTAACCTTCAACCGAACAATATCTCAAACGTCCCAGACATTACAACACAACTAACAAACTTCATAAACGAATTCAAAAACCTTGTTTCGCCCCTGATATCATTGCTTACATTGCTGGTACAGCATGTTCTTCCAAAGCTTACCAAATGAAAGGACTAAGAGTGATTCTTTGGAATGCCAACGGTGTATTATCCCGTAAAAATGAACTCGAAATTTTTCTTAGTTATAACGACATAGACATTGCTTTACTGACTGAGACTCACTTAACAAAAAATATTAGGTTTCATTTACCGTCTTACATCACTTATCGGACTGACCATCCTTCAAATAGAGCTAAGGGAGGTACTCTCATTCTCGTTAAGAACTCAATCAGTCATCATTTCAATGCTTCGGAGGCCTGTGAGAGTTATCAATGCACTTCAATAGTGGTTAATATATTTCATTTTAATCTTACTATAGCAGCTATATATTGCCCTCCCGGCAAGAATTTATCAATCCAAACATTTGACCAGTTGTTACATTCTTTGGGTAACAAATTTTTGTGTGGCGGTGATTACAACGCTAAGAATCAGGTATGGGGCAGCAGAATCAGTAACTCTAGGGGCAGAGCCCTTCAAAATGCGATTCTTGCTCAGAATTGTAAATGCTTATCCCCCTCTTCACCGACATATTGGCCCACGGATGCTAACCGGATTCCTGACGTTTTGGATTTTTTCATTGCCAAGGGAATAAACGTACAGCATTGTGCCATTACTAATCTGACTGACCTATCTTCAGATCACTCCCTCTTCTTCTAATGGTAGACTCAAAACCTATAACCAAATCTCCCCGACCGTCGCTAACACCTGGAAAAATTGACTGGAACAAGTTCAGATCATCTATTGAAAATTCATTATCACTGAACACTAATATAAGAACACCTGAAGACTTGGACGACGCAGTTCATCACCTCACACAAACAATACAAAATTCAGCATGGACTTCTGACATCTCAAGCAAAAAGACAGACAAACATGGCCATAATTACATTTCACCTGAGATAAGATATCTTATCGTACAAAAACGAAAAGCTCGTAAGATATGGCAAAGAACTCGTTACCCATCTGACAAACACAAGTTCAACAAACTAACTCGACAACTTCACGATGAAATAAGACGTTCAAAGACAGAAAATTTTGACAAATTCTTGAATGGTTTAGCAAATTGTGAGAAACCACTTTGGAATATAACCAAACGGATTCTACAGCATCATGACGTCTCACATCCTCTCAGACATGATGATGGTTACTGGGCAAAGTCAGATGCTCAAAAAGCGCAATTGTTTGCTCGCCACCTCGAAGAAACATTTAAACCTCATAATGACATAAATGACATACTCTCTACTACAATTGTCCAAAGTCACCTTAACGTACCCTTACCTATGACATTACCACCAAAATCAATTCATCCTTACGAAGTTCAAAATTTAATTCAGAGCTTGCCTATGAACAAGGTTCCGGGATTTGACTTAATTACGAATTTCGTCATAAAAAATTTACCTTGGAAAGCAATTCTTTTTCTAACAAATATTTACAATTCTATTTTGAGAATCACACATTTCAACACTCTCTGGAAATATTCTGAAGTTGTCATGGTCTTAAAACCTAATAAATCTTCAGACTCCCCAAATTCCTATCGTCCGATTAGTCTTCTTCCTTCTTTTTCTAAATTGTTTGAAACAATTATTCTTCGTCGCCTTGATTCTCTCGATATATTTAAATTTATTCCAAATCATCAATTCGGCTTCAGAATGCATCATTCAACTGTTCAACAATGCCATCGATTGGTAGATTATATTTCTAATTCTTTAGAATCTAAAAATTATTGCCCTGGAGTTTTTCTTGACATTAGTCAAGCCTTTGATAAAGTTTGGCATGAAGGATTGCTCTCCAAACTTAAAATTTTACTTTCTCCGACCTACTATCTAATATTACTTTCATATCTAACGGATAGACATTTTGTAGTAAAAGTAGGGACAGAACGTTCTGACATCAAACCTATTAAAGCAGGAGTGCCTCAGGGTAGTGTCCTTGGACCAATATTGTTTAATATATATATGTCTGACCTACCGGAACACAACGACACAATACTGGCTACTTTTGCAGACGATACCGCAGTACTAAGCTCAGATAAAAACCCTGTTCGAGCATCTACCATCCTTCAAAATCATCTGAACGATATTGCAGACTGGGCAACAAGGTGGAAAATTAAGATGAATGAAAAAAAAGTGTGCATGTGGTATTCACTCTTAACCATAAACCTTCCCCTGAAATATATTTTAATAACATTCAAATCCCAACATCAGATGTAATTAGGTATTTAGGTTTTTACCTGGACAAAAGACTTACTTGGAAGACTCACATCAGACAAAAACGAATAGAATTAAACAGACGATACGGTCTCTTATCCAGATTACTTGACAGACGTTCAAAATTATCTTTAACTAACAAACTAACCCTTTATAAAGTCTTACTTAAACCTATTTGGACTTACGGCATAGAACTGTGGGGCTCTGCTAAAACTTCCAACATTAAAAAAGTTCAGTCCTTTCAGTCAAAAGTGTTGCGAAGGATAGTTGACGCACCTTTTTATGTCGCAAATGACACACTACATAAAGACTTAAACGTACCTACAATTTTAGATACTGCAAAAGAGAACTACAATAACTTTCACCAAAGACTGACGTACAACATGAATCCTCTGACAGAAATCCTTCATCGTAAAAAAAACCCGTACAGCCCACCACGACGATTACTTAGGCGTTGGCCAAGAGACCTGCTGATCTGATTCATATCCCGGACCTGATGGGAAGCTGTGAAGCTGCTAAAAAATTTGCTTATTGCAAAGAAATTTGCAGATTGCAAATTTAATCTAATGTTCCACATTTTTGTTTGGTTAATAAATAATAAAATAATTTATATCCAAATACTTATTACAAAATATAGATAGGAAACTTAAATGGAATTAATATTTTTTTTCAAACTAATAATTATTTATGATTAAAAATAAGATAAATGTGTGTCACCAAATCAAATTGATAACTAAATTAAAAAAACAAAAATATATAATAATAGCTACTGAAAAAAATCGTTATCAAATTATTAATATTGCTTTTCAAAACTCCTTTCTGGGTCAAGGATCATCCGGTAAGGTACCAGGTATATTTTAGTTATTGCCATCATAAACCAAGGTCGAAATAAAACCCAGGTTTTCTTCGTGGTACATGACCCAGTTTTGCAAATATGTAGGTACCACACCACTCTCACACTTTATCTTAATGTACCTCTCAGAGAATTTTCCAACAGGTACTTGAACTTCATAGAACATTCTCTTAGATAGGAGTTGGAGAGAGCTTAGCAGTTTTGTATACATATTATAATTTTTTTTATTTCAATAAATCAATCAAAATTGAA
The DNA here is from genome assembly GCA_928085145.1 of Nezara viridula. NCBI lineage: Eukaryota > Metazoa > Arthropoda > Insecta > Hemiptera > Pentatomidae > Nezara > Nezara viridula. Next base: position 144,368,110 of record OV725080.1, on the reverse strand, counting down.
TCTTGGATATTTGTTAATTTTAATTCGATTTTTGTTAGTTTATTTATTATCGTCCCGTCTTGACAGTAGTACCTCAAAGTTCAATACCTGACCATAAGTATTGAATGTATTGAAATGTATACACTTACAACATATTGGTTAACAATATGTTGGTTACTCTGACAATAATTAAATATGGATTATATTTAAATATCATTTTCGACCTTTATCTTTCACTTACGTTTATATGTAATATATTATAAGAGTAAGTATTGCGATCGAGCGAATTTTCAACGGATATACATGTTTTGAGGTTCCTTGAGTCCAAATAACCAAATCCCACAAAATGGTGTGTATGTGTGTGAGCAGTTTAGCTCAGAAACCAAAAGTCGTACGAAACTGATATTACATATTTAAGGTATGTATATGGCTCGGATGTAACAGCAACATTTTCATTGAAAATCGGCTTACCAGATGTGATACTTTATATAATCAATTTTAACAAAAACGGAGGAGCTGAATGTGATAGGATGATCGTTGACGACTAAAGGAGGAAGGAAGGAGATGGATTTGAGAATAGAACTGGAACCTATAATGATGGCCTGAGTTTTTATCGCGTTTAGATTTAAATTATTCAGACTTGCCCATCCTATCTAGGTCTGCCTGAATATTGGCGAACGCGGCTAGTAGCTCAGAAGGATAAAAGGAAAAATAGATTTGCATGTAAAAAACAAAATTGCGAACGCAGGTCTCCATGGGAAAACTTTTTAAAAATGCGTTTTGAATTTTCATCAAATAATGTCGAGTTTTTTCTCACGGGCTTTCGGACTAATTGGGACCATTGCCTCTCTCTCTCAGTAAAAATAATGTCGTTTTGCCGCCCACCTCAATATTTCGAAGAAAAAAAAATTAAAACAAAATCAATCACAATTATTCTAATTGAATGAATAATATGCGTGAACTAAAATCTATTAAGGAAATAGGTGAAGTCTACTAGACAATCGTGTATGTCACATTCATCCTTTTCAAATTACAATCCTCATGCTTGCTGTTTCAGATGAAAATCCAAAAATCAATATAAAGGAAGGTAAAAAAGTTCGGAGTGAGTCAGCGGAGGCTAAATGCCCTCCACGAGCGGATCTGGCCGAAATCAATAAGGATCATCTCGGGATTAGGATAGATTAAAGTTGGAGCTTTGAGCGGGCCCCAGCCCAGGTAGCAGCCCCCCCCCTCCCTCCCTAGCGGTGTCCAGCTTCATATACAGCTACTTCATAAATTATATACAATAATCATCAATTATATTATATTTATAGAGGCCTGACACTTGGAATAGGTAAGCATGGTTAAGAACGTGGTAAGTACTTGGATGAGTGACCCCCTATCTCGTGATTCGGCACGAGATTCTTCTGAAATTCGCTACTGGAGATAAAAACTACGGATGGGATATCAAGGGCCTAATATCAAACTATAACTATCGATAAACAAAATATTAGATTTGAAATATCGATAGTAGATATTTTCATCGAGCTATAAACATTTTGAATTATGAATATAAGTATAAATATTGATTTATATATTTTTAAGATTATATATTTAAATTAATTAATGGAAATATCACTTCTTCTACTCCCTTATTATACTAGGAACTACCGTCGTTTTCATATTAACGTGTTTACATGAGGTACGTAGCATCCATCTTTAATGCTCTTTCAAATTGATTACAGTGAATTTCTTCGAGAGATACAAAGATTTTTGGTTTTGGGAGAAAAAACTGATGAAAATAGATATTTCTTCTGAAATAAGCATTACTTATTGGGCTTCTATATAATTTTTTGTTAGTTTCATTTTAATGCCTAATAGTTTGTGGTACAGATCCCCTTTCATCAAATTATAAACATTCCCCTGAAACTTCGTAAACTACCTAAAAATACTTGAAGGAAGTTAGTCGACTATTCTACATATCATGGCTGATAAATACGCAGTCTTTTTTAAATTTTTGCCAACGTTTCAACCCAAACATGTGGGTCATCTTCAGGGCGTGGTTTGAGCACTGAGGTTGTTCATGAACTCAACAACTCCGAGTATATGAACAACCTCAGTTTGGGTTGAAACGTTGACAAAAATTTAAAAAAAAAAATTAAAAAAGACTACGTCCTGAATATTTATCACCCATACCTAAAAATATTTTACTAACGAGAATTCTCAAAATTTGGACGTTTTAAATCTGGAGATCGGCAACCTTTGTGTATTTAATATAGGACTAAAAACTCGTAAATACCCATTTGCTTTCCACTTTGATCGTAAGATAATTTGATTACAAAATCGAGAAAAATGTGGCCTACAAAAATATTGGGCCATTTGGCCTTTATAATCTCGTTATTTTGACATTTTGGGGGTGAAGTCACGCCAAGCTCAATATTTTTGAAGGCCACAAAAATAGTACTAAAAACTCGTAAATGCCCATTTGCTTTCCACTTCAATCGTAAGATAATTTGAGCGCAAAATAGAGAAAAAAAGACGGCATTCAAAAATACTGATCCGATTGGCGTGGCCTACACACTCAAAAAGTCAAAATAACGAGGTCACAACGGCAAAACGGTCCAATATTTTTGTAGCCCATTTTTTTTTTCTCGATTTTGTTATCAAATTATCTTAAAATTCAAGTGGAAAGCAAATGGTATTACAACTTAATTAGTACCTTATTAAATGGACAAAGTTTACCAATCTTCAGATTGAAAATGCCCCAATTCCGAGAGTTTTCATAAATAAAATAGTTGTAGGTTACGATGAGATGAAGCTATTCACAAAATTTCAGGCTGATGTTAAAAATTTGATTTATACTTTTTGATAAATATCTTAGATATTTATTAACCTTTTTGGTAGCTCATGAAGATAAATCTTGGTGATAGCAAAGATTGTTTGATCCAGTACCCGTTATTTTATTTAGACAATTAAAAATTATATAATAGAATATTTTCTTTAAATACAGTTTTTATTTGGACAATTATAATCTATTATTGAATACGTATAAATGTGAACTTGAAAATAAGAGCTCTGTATATTGGTTCTATGAAACATAGGAATCCTGAGACAGAGAAGGGACTGTTTGCTAGGCAATCCGCCCGATCTGCTCCCGAAGCAGCGACAAATTACTAATGTTGTTATTTACTGAGGATCGAGATTACTAATTGTTTATTAGCTGTTGCATTTGCTTTCATCGCTCACGGTCCCCGTTCATTGGAGGGACAATCTGAATGCACAAACTGCAGACGGGACCACTACGATGCAGACAGGGTGCCCCTCGGGACATATAGTCCAGGCATTACAATGTAGCATTATGCACCGGAATCTTCTTAGAATTCACAGTTATAAATTATAATTATTTACCATTAATAATATATCAGTTCATCAGTTATTCATAAATATATAATTCATAAGTGCAGGTAGACCTCTAACGATTGATAATTTATATGGATGGTAGGTATTGATATATAATAAATTACTAGGCGCTATAATGAATGGACATGTTATTTTTTATGTATTTATTACTTTCACTTGCGTATATATGAAATACATAGTAAGTGTAAGTATTGCGATCGTGAAAATTTACGAATCTCAGTTTTCAACGGAAATACGTGTTTTGAGGTCCCCTGAGCCCAAATAACCAAGTGTCGCAAAATGGTGTGTGTGTTAACAGTCTAGCTCATAAACGAAAAGTAGTACGAAACTGATATCAAGTATTTAAGGTTTGTATATGGGCCGAATGTGACAGTAACTTTTTCGTTAAAATCGGCTAACCGGAAGTGCCACTTTATATGAACACTGAAACACATTCTTACAATTTTCTCAAAAACGGCTCTAACGATTTTGATTAAACTCGGTGTATCATCGTATAATTAAGTGGTCTTTAATATCATTTAGGTCTTATCCCCGTTGATGTCACTTTACAGGGCTTAAATGCCCAATGTTCATATGTATCTTCCTCTAAAGCACCTTTAATATGGTTTATTTTAAATAATCAATTATCTCTCATTATTAAAAGTTATGAAAAAAATGCTAAATACAACTTTTGAATGAATTTGATGATTGAATAAAGCAGAAAAAAATAAAAATGCTTATCCAGGTCGAAAATGAATCTCTGGAAATACTAGTCCGAAGATATACGTATAATATACCGTTGGAAAGCGGAGAATTTTAGAAAAAAACAATATCGAATATAGATCGTTGTAAAAGGGAACGGAGATTGGCAAAAAAAATTATAAATAATATTTTTTGAAAACTAATAATATTTAACGTAAATCACATGTTTTCAAGGAAATTAAATGAAATTTACTAACTAAATGCAACCTTTTAAAATATTTTTAAGATTGAAAGAAATATTTAAAATCCACATAATAAAGGCAATGACATTGTTTATATAACTATTTCATTGTACTTGTGTGAAAGAAGAAGTAAAATATAAAATCATTTCATGCATATGTTTATAACCTTAAATATATTTACTGTAGTTTAATAATTTTATTAGAATCCATAATCAATTGATTGTACAATCCATAATCAACCGGTGATAATAAACAGGACTTTGGTTATTTTAATAGTATTTATGATTTGTTAGCTGCAATCTTTTAACTTTAGCTCAGTTAAAAATGCAATTCAAATATTTTATAATAGTCAATAGATATGGCCAAAAATAATTTCTATTCAAAGTTGAGTGATAAGTGAAAGTTGTGTGTTGCCCTCACCAGATTTTTTAAATAGAAATGGGCCTTTTTTCTTCTAAATTGTATATATAATCATTTACAATTTTCTCAAATATTGATTCTTTTTTTCTAATTTGAGTTAAACTCATTATCTATTAAACAAAATATTTCAAAAACCTTTTGATTCTTAACAAGCACATCTATAAAGTTTTACAAAACCATTGCGGTCGGTATTTTAATAGTAAAGGGTGATGGTCTTTCTTTTAAGGCCATATATATATAAAAGTAATAATTTATTAATATTATATGAACCATAAATGCGGTAGTAACGACGGAACAGAAGGGATAGGGTAAGTCTGTTCTTGTTGTTTAGGGTTTTGAAGGGAAATAGGTAAGAGCATCCCAGGTACATGTTGTGGCTCACCTTGTAGTTTTGAGTTTTACGAGGTTAAGTAGAAGGAATTATAAACATGAATTCTAGCGGTTTTGGGTTTGTACGGTGTTCAAAACAGGGAGGTATACGGAATAAGGTCAGTGTTCTTGTTTCAGGTATTGAAAGTGTTCTAGTTGAAGTAGGTGTAGGCTTGGAGGTTTGAATTCTTGACCTTGTGGTTTTATTGAAGTAGTTATAGGATGATGTACTATGTATTTTTAGTTATACGGATTTCAATTGAAATATAGCTAATGAGACGCTTCAAGTGGTTTTGGACTTTGTAGGGGTCCAGTTGAAGTAGGAATAGGCTTGGAGGTGTGTGTTATTCCTGACCTTGTGCTTTCCGGTTTTATGGGGTACAGTATAGAGAAAGATAGGTATTATGCTTCTAGTTGTGGTCAATCTTATGATTTTGGGTTTTATAGGGGTCCAATTGAAGAAGGTATAGACTTGAAGGTGGGTACTATTGCTAACCTTGTGGTTTAGGTTTTCATGATGTTCTACGTAGCAAGGAAACAGAGACACTATAAATCTAGTCGTGGTCGATCTTGTGGTTTCGGATTATAAAGGAGTTTAGTTGAAGTAGGTAAAATCTTCTAGGTGTTTGTTATTGCAGAACTTCTGATTTTGAGTTTTAAAAGGGTTAATTAGAAGAAATCTATGTATCAACGTTTTTATTGAGGTTGATATTAATATCTGGGTTTGTGTTATCTATAAGTTACCTGTGATCTTATATTATGAACGGATTAAGTGCCATAGAAATATTTCAACAAATAACTTAACATATGATATTTATAATGATTAAAGAAGTTCAAAGCAGAAATTGAACACATCATTGTTTTTATTAAACTGAAGTTTTACACAAATATTTAAATTCTTATATTAGGACAAATAAAATATGACCTATTTTTTTTCTTCTCTAAATCAGATTTGATTGGAATAAATTACCATTGATATTACTTCATTTTAATGATTCGTGTTCTCCTTTTTTCACTTTTTTATTTTACTAAATATGTTTTCCTAAAAATGATTCACATTAATGGGTACCTACGGTACAAAAACCCGTATTCTAAAAGTTATATTAGATAATTTAAACCTTGCATGTACTAGTCAGTTCCTACTGCTTAATAGTGTTGAATATTATTTTGAAATTTTATTAAAACCAATATTAAGATACGATGTAGTAAGACAAGTTGTTTGGGGTATTGCAGTCTGTGAATTATGCAAAAAAATATTAACTTTTGTCTGACGTATGAGATTTTATCTTAGCAATTGCAATGTAATAATTATTAGTATAACTTACTGGAAGAGATTTAAATTAATTTGGACTTGGGAATAAATGAGCAGTTGATTTTTAAAAAAATGATAATATAGCAAAGTAATGAATTTATGCTTCTAAAATTATTCTGCCTATGTACACCCCAAATTTTTCACAAGGCCCACCCCCGCCCTCGTAGTGCAGAAAGCAGTCAACCAGGACCCCCGCAAATAGAGACGGTTCCAAGAAGGTGGTGCAAGAACAACAAACACGACGAAGCAGGTAGCACGGATTAAAGGCGACCAGATTGGACACGCCTTGGGTACCACTCAGCGGGGGTGGTGGCGAGGGGGCTTTTTTTCCTTCTAAGTACAGCCTTCTCAATGCGCTCTTAATGCTCGTCACCCCAATTCGACACCGGGAATGTGGATCCATAAATTTTAACCGCTTCAAGCACTTAGCTTTAAAGAAACGATACATGTTCTTTCTATACCTACAGCCAGGCTTATAATAAGGTTCTCATAGCTATTGTCCGAAATTCCGAATACCAGACGACCCAAATTAGGTATTCGCTTTAAAACCACCATCAACCATTTCTGCCAATATTTTTAATACCATGGGCTTAAGTAGGTATGTAAAGTATGTATAAAATGGAGTAGAATAATGTTAAAATTTACAAAAATGAGATTAAATCATAACTTCGACAAGTCCACCATTTTATCAGATAGGGGTAGTATCTTATCTTGATCTAACATTAGACAGTAGGATAAACTAATGGGTCTAATCATCAAAATGAAAAGGAAATTATCAAACAAACAACGAACTGTATTCCTTTTTATTCAAATCAAAATTGTAAATTAGACCTAAGCTAAATACACACGTCCCCAGCATGTCATAACGATAATTTTATTGTCTCTTATAACGTGTGACAGGTACGAATAAAAAATTAAATTAAAAAACAACAGTGATTGGTATTAAGTGGGTACAGTAATAATCTACAAATCATAAACATTATTCGTTATTAATTTAGTGCTAAAAATGTAGTAGTGATTGTACCTAAGTTCTGCCATTTAAGTTAGATCAGTAATTTATTTCAAATTTTAAAGATTAACGATTGAATAGAATGATTTAAGTGACTAAATGAATAAATTCTAAACTTGACTTAATCAAAACTATGATAAATTAAAAAAATCTTTGATCATGGAATAGCTTTTGTGACCATAATCATTGGGTATATTACCACAAAAATTTCTCATTTAAAAATGCTAAATTTCACAGTTTATCCTTGAGGAATACATTTTCGGAACCAATAAGTTCACTTCAATTCAAACATCAAATTTCAAATTATTATAGTTGGATCCTTTCAAAATTCCATAACCCCGTAAAAATGTGTCCCTCAAAATTGTTGATGGCGCAACTTGCCCCATGTTGCTCTTCTGGTGATTTGGAATAGCGATTTTTAAAAAAATCTATTTTATTATAGTGTTAGTAAGCTATTGTGTATGAAATGTAGTAATTGATTTTAAATGAATTATAAGAAGGTTTTACAAGTGACGGTTTGGTTTGGACACGAGTTATCTTGACGTAACTCTCAAGAATTTTTGAAGTTATCTCCATTCTGCGAAAACCTCAGACGTATGTAAAGCCATGGGAGAAAGTTTTGCTGATAAAGTTTTCTTTAGTGTGCATCAGTTTGGATTTCTGAAAACATTTAAAATACGTAATAAATAATAGAGGAATATAACAAGCCTCTGTGGGTAACTTACAGAAAAAAGAGATATATTGAATAAATATATAATTTTGAAGCATTGTTTTGAATAACCAGAGAATATGCATTAAAATTAGGAAACAATACTACTAAAATAAAAACAAAGCTCGAGAAGATACATTATGAATGGAACAATTCAAACTATAAAGCCATCCATAAGTCTCCTACATACAGGTGGACAGTAAACTTACCAATGTTTAGACAATTCAGGTATCATCATGGCAGAAAAAACATGATCATATATAAGCAGAAGAAAGAAAAAAAATCTGGTACGCGCATCACAAGATTTTCACTTAGAATCCTCTTCTCGGCAGAAATAAGTATTTTCAGACGAAGGGAAAGTGAAAGTAAAAATTAATGACGCTACATTTATTTACAGTTTATTGCGGGTATTTTTATTTGTATACATACATACAATTTTTAATTTTTATATGGCTGTATTCTATACAATTAAATATTAGATAATACCAACGATAGTAATTATGAAAACCGCATATGTATATGAACATAATATTGTCGGAGTGCGTATTATATGAAGCTGATGTTACGTATCGAAGCCTGTTGTAATCTTTCGGGTGAGCTCGGACGGTATTCCTTTGGTTCCTATATTACAACTATTATCAGTTACGATCTCATATTTCTCCTTTAGTTAATAATGAAATTCTTTCATATTTTATATTTAACTATTTTTTATATGAAAGATCAATTTGAAACGGTTAATTATTTTAAATACAAAAAAAATTTAAAGGTACTTTAATATTGAAAATTAGCCATTTAAGCCCTAATAGAGAACATCAATGAGAATAAAACCTACATTATATTAAAAACTGCTTAATAATACACTGATATACTGAGTTTAATCAAAATCGTTAGAGCCGTTTTTGAGAAAATCGTAAAAGTGTGTTAAATCGATTATGTAAAGTACCACTTCCAGTTTGCCGATTTCGACGAAAATGTTGCTGTAACATGGAAAGCATATAAAAACCTTAAATATGTAATTTCACTTTCATGCGAATTTTCGTTTTTCAGCTAGATTGATGACATACATACGTAGACCATTTTGCCGGACTTGGTTATTTGGACACAGGATACCTCAAAACATGTATTTCCGTTGAAAATTCGAAAATTTTCACGATCGCAATACTTACCCTTCCAATATATTGCATATATGGCCAAGCGAAAGTAAAAAGGGAGAACTAATATTTTACAATTGACATCTCATCAAGCTATCCGAAATCTTACTGAAGGAAACAGGAGAAGTTTGATATAAAACAGCTGATTTGCAGTTATACAGGAAAAAAAAAGTATAAATAAAAAGTACGCATACTTGTAATCAGTAATACAAAAATTTGTTAATATAATTAATTTTAAAATAAGGAATACTATAGCACTTAAAATATATAAATAAAAAGTACGGATACTTGCAATCAATAATACAAAAATGTTTTTACACAAATACGAAAATTTAAAAATAAGGAATACCATATGGCTTGTTGAAAATATCATTATGAACAAGCCGCACTTTTCTCTGGAAGAACTAGCTGAACTTTCCTGACCCACTTTATTGGGGACTAATTTTATTGCTGCAATAAGGTAGCTTACCTTGGTACCCTTTACTTAGGTTTTAGCCCCTTTTGTTCGGCTAACATAAATAATGTCTGTTGACATGTAAATATTGTATGTTTGTATATAAACAAAGTAATAAAGTATAACTGTAATTTTAAAAACAATATATATATATAAATATATATTGTTATATATAAAACATAAATATTGTTACAAGGAAATATATACAGATTTCAACAGAAAAATATTTTTTTTTTTAAACTTGATAGTTTAAATTTAAAACTGTATGTCTATAGAGAGTAAACCAAAAACGAAATTACTCAAAATGTCCCCCTTTTGCCTTGACACAGGCATTTAATCTCCATTCATCAATAGCAACACGCAGCACTTCTAGAGTAAAGCGCTCAACTGCTCGGACCAGAGATTGTTTGAGGCTTTCCAAGTTAGGGTGTGCACTGTGGCATGCCATCCTCTCCAGTTCGGACCAAAGCCGCTAATCTAGTGGGTTGAGATCAGGGCTTCCTGAGGGCCGATCAGAGGCAGAGATGAACTCTGGAATGTTCTTTTGCAGCAGCTGCTGGGTTGATCTGGACCTGTGAGATGGAGCGGAATCCTGCTGGAAAACCCAATGACTTCTAGCAAACACAATAACAGGCTTGAAAACAGGTTCCAAAATATCGTCCCGATAGTTTTTTTGTTTAACTCTTTTTTTCACAAAAATGGAGCTTTCTGGTGCCATCAAAGGGAACTCCCTTCCAAACCATCACTTCGATGACCTCAAATTATTAACATCCGCCTGAAACTTCGTAAATAGCTTTAAATCGTCGTAGCATACAAATATTCTATTTACGAACATTCTCTGAATTGGGGCGTTTTCAATTTGGAGATCGGCAAACGGTCTATTTGGCGCGACCTACACCCCTAACATTTTAAAATAACAAGGTTAATTAGGCTGTACGACCAAATATTTTTGTATGCCACCTTTTTTCTCGAATTTGTGATCAAATTATCTTACGATCTAAGTGGAAAGCAAATGGGTATTTACTAGTTTTTATTACCTAATAAAATAGACAAAGTTTGCCGATATGCAGATTGAAAAAGCCCCAATTCCAAGAGTTTTCGTAAATAAAATATTTGTAGGTCACGAAGATATGATGTTATTTACGAAGTTACAGGCGGCTGTTTATAATTCGATAAAAAGGGTTCTGTACCACGGACCCTGGTTAGGTCCGCGTATTCCTTTCCAATCCAATCTCTTTTACCCATATTTCATGAGTTAAATTGACAGAGTGAGGTTTTTTTTGGATAGTTTTTATTTACGGAGCAGATTATTATTTTTTTATTCCAACTTGAGATAATTCCTTGCACATTGCGCTACGCCCGCCGGGAATTATCTTGAAGAGTGGTCGCTGATGACACAATCAAACAGACACATTCTCTGCTCTATGTCCGCGGACCAAGATAAGCAGCTGTAGGAGGACAATATCTCTCGAAGATAAGGGCAATCTCTAGATAGCTTAGCGAGCCTAATCTCATCCGTGCGGCTCTGCTGTCCCATTCTTTGGCCCTGTTTCTCTGTCAGTTAAATAATTCGGAATAGGTTAATTATTATAAATTATGGAAGCATTCCATTAAGAAGCCTCTACGCAACTAGCCTCTAAGCCTCTAGCCAAGCTGCTATAGACCTCGATGAAGATAAATGGAAAACAATAGCTCTAGATATGCATTATATTGAGAGGCTGATTAAGGCGGCCAAATCTACACATTCTGTAAAGCTAGCAAAAAAGATAGTAAGATTGGAGGAAGATTGTACGGGAGATTTGTGTATGAACTGAAGCGGCTTTGGAAGCAGAAGAGTACAGCAGTTTTCAACCCTAACCTTACTCGTAGTGATTAGATACTTAGATAGATAGATCTGAAAAGGTGGCTATCGATATATATTTTCACTACATAAGAATATGAATCTGAAAGATTTTTAAAATTAGTATAAACATACAAAAATATTTTTTAAAAACAGATAGATAAACAAAAGACATTGGGAAACGACAGGCTTACATTATAATAATAAAAAAAAATACACACACACACATATAAATATATATATATATATATATATATATATATATATATATATATATATAATAATGCTTTATTTATTCTGGGACGAGTCCCTTTAGAATAATACAAAGAAACAAAAATGTGGGCTAAGGAGCCTCAGAGATACATAAACAAGAGTATAGTTTGATTAAATAGTAAAAAAAAAAAAAAAATACAAGTTACTTTCTAATTTACATCAGTTAATAATAAAAATAAAAAAATGAAAATAAACATGAAGTAAAAATAATAAAGAACGATCAAATAATTTATATAAATATTTACAGTAGTAACTATTTACAATTTTATGATGAGGACTGGATGGATAAGAAATGATTGAACAGTTGGGATTTAAAGGTAGGAAGGGTTTTGGATTGACGGATGTGGGGAGGAATGGAGTTCCATAGGGAAGAGGGTCGAATAATAAATGATTTATCGAAAGCAGTGGTTCGGTGGGCCATTATATATAGATCTGAGAACCGGGAACGGGTATTGCGGGAGTGGACAGAGGACTTAAATTGAAGGAGTTCGGCGATGTATAAAAGACGGCAAGAGTGAATTACTTGGAAGAGGAAGGATGCCTGGAAATACTTAGGGCGGTTGGAAGGATAAAGCCACTTTAACTCTTCATAGAAACAGGAAATACATATCCATATATATGCACATAAATTAAAATATTAGCTGTTTGTTTATGTACTTTGCTAAACAGACATCCTTTAGGTGCCGCCCTAAATGCTTTCAAACACAGGTAGTTTGTTGGTGCAATAAAAATAGGCTGCAATAACCGGGATCAATGAACTTCAACAAGCAGTTAAAGGGTAGATGGTTAAAAACTAATATGTATTTATATTTATGTTTCAGTTCTGAGAAAAATGTCTAGTTCTAAACTTTCAAGTTCCAAATCTTGCAGTTCTTCTAAAAAAAATAATTCTAAATTTTATATTATTTCAAATGATTCTTGTTATAATTTTAGTTAATTTGTGATATTCAAAATTTGGCTCATCTACTAGTTTTATATATTTCACACACAAAAAAAATGTTTGGTATAGAAAAAGTTAATAAAAAAAAACAGTTTCACATAAAATCATGAGGCGAACTTATTCGACGAGTCTTCTGGTTACCACGAGACGTAAGCAGAATGAAGTAAGCTATAGTCGATATTATCGACAATCGATATATTCTCGTCTATAAACTATCGTTTTCGGAAAACGTTAGGAATTTTATATTAATCTGATCGTTACAAAAAAAAAAATATACCCATCTTGTCGGTTTTTTTTATAAAATGTAGTGCCTTGTAGAGGAAAATATCAATATTTTGATAATGGGATGGGACCCTTCTCACTCATGCCAGTAAAGTCTATTTGCTCAAATTTGTTACTTAGATCCTTCTCAAACCAAGGTCACAAATTTTCAAAGAAATCTAGTATGCAAATAATGTAGCATCTCATTGAATCTAATCTATAGGTGAATGGAAGGCATAATTGGTTGAATTGAAATTTTTGAAAAAAAGTACTGACGACGACGAAGATGTACAGAAATAAGGAAATTAACTTTTTTTTTTTAATTTATGATATTTACAACTGTATTATAAATAAAAATACATTCAGTAAATGTGAATATGATAAGATAAAATCACTAGTTTAGAAGTACTGGTAAGACTCTAAAAATGTATTTAAAATAGCAGATCTCGAGGCCATTTTCTAGAAAATTAATTTAAAGAAGAAAACAACACCTTTTTTGATACTCCTGTGTGCTAGAAAATCAATATTTATATTGATGCTTCATTGTCATATTTCAAAAATGTTTATAATATCGACTATCGTTATTTTAAGTCTGACATTTTTAATAGTTATAGGCCGATAGGCAGATATATCGATGACAATATTGATATTGGGTCTTCGGTATCCCATCCCTAGTTTAGATCGGAGTCTCTAGAGAGAATAGGAATAGGTTTTAATGCTGTAAAATGTGAAATGCGTCTAAAATTTATTATTTATGTAATTTCAGTTTAAAAAATTCTAATAAACAACTATAAGACCATCTTTGCAGAATTCAACATATCCAAAAATTTGCCTTCATAACTCAAACAGAAACTGTATTTTCCTATATTCACTATATTACTATATTCATAATTATAATTAAAAAAATGATTCCGTAGAGTAGCAAGTACTAACTAAATTTCCCAGCCATTGAGTCATTTATTTCTTTACTCAAATAATAATTTACAAAAGACGTACTAGTGTCATACCGGGTGGTGGAGGGATGTGGTTGGTCGCCATTCAACTCCGGGCCCATTCAAGAATTTTTACAGTAGTTCTTTTCTTTTTTTCTATTAACGTAACGACAATTAATTTAATAACTTTTTTTAATTAGGTGGTAACTTTTATTTTTAACAGTTATTCTCGTTTTGTAGATTTCTTTAATTAATCGTATTGATACGTTTTAACGGAAGCACAATAATTCATTGACGAACCAAAGCATCTATGCTAAGTTGCATCTATGTTCTAACGTGGGGAATAGTGGAGAATAACGTGACGTTAAGTATTTTTATTCAACTGGTTAATAATATACGTGCTGATGGAAATAGATTAATATGATTAAATGTATATACATGTTTGATCCAATCTTGGTCTTATTTGGTAAATCTTATTAAATATTCTTGGATTATTTATTTAAACACAAATACATATTTATATTGATATATTAAGGAGCGGAGAAAGGAGATAAAGTGGATAGGGAAGGAAATGATAAAGGTGTGGGAATAAAGGATATAAATGATATATGTATGGTCCTTAGCTGTCCTATGTTGCGATTAATAAATAAGGAAATATACACGTAAATATGGAAAAAAGATGTCTGCCAAAGGGTTCTGTGTGTTGAAAAACTAGTTAACTGAACAGCCAATGAGAGCAGTCCAACCCCTTTAAAATTTCAGGTAATGGCGCGCCAGGTCAGAGATTTTTTCAGTTCGTCCAATCTTTGCAGGAGTTCCCCAAGATTTTATACTGGCTCCTCTACTTTACATTGCATTCACTTACGACATACCTATTAATGATGAGACATTGACAACTACTGATGCAGATAATACAACAATTTTCATAAAACATCAAGATTCTTAACAGGCCTCACTAATAGTCCGTGGTACAGACCTCTTTTTATCGAATTATTAACATCCGCCTGAAACTTTGTAAATAGTTTCATCTCATCGTAACCCACAACTATTTTATTTCCTAAAACTCTTGGAATCGGGGCGTAAATCTGGAGTCGTTTGTCGTTTGAGATTGTAGGTCACGCCAAACGGCTCAATATTTTTCAAGGCCACCTTTTTTCTCGATTTTGTGATCAAATTATCTTACGATCTAAGTAAAAAGCAAATGGGTATTTACGAGTTTTTAGTACCTAATTAAATAGACAAAGTTTGCCCCCATCCTGATTGAAAACGCTCCAATTCCAAGAGTTTTCGTAAATAAAATAGTTGTAGGTTACAATGAGATAAAACTATTTACAAAGTTTCAGGCGGAAGTTAATAATTCGATAAAAAGGGGTCTGTACCACGGACTCCAATGGGTTCTTGGACACACCACGAATCGTTTAAATATTAAAAACCAAAAAAATATGTCTCCTACCTCAGTTATTTAGCCTGAAAAAGCAAGAAAACACATAATAATAATAATAAAGAGAAGAATAGTTGGGGTAGTCAGTCAAAAAAGAAGGCAAAAATAAATGATAATATTTATTTTTACTAGTTTAAATATTAACATTTATTTTTGCCTTCTTTTTTGACTGACCACCCCAACTATTCTTCTCTTCATTATCCACGACAGTCAACCATTTACCAATTATGAATAATAATAATAAATAGATAAAAATAAGATAAATGTAGCTGTTGATGGTTGACCTCGGGGTTTTACGCCTCTTAACCCTAAATCAAAACAGTAAAATAAATAAATAAATTAATACAAAATTAAAAATGAAACAAATAAATAAATAAAGTAAAGTAAATCACTGAATCCGACCTGATGTAAAATTATTACGTTATTAAAGTTCGTAGCCTTGCACTTCGCTAGTTTTAGCTGTCCTAAAGGGTAAATAATCATGTTAAAATCAGAATCTTATCTCCATAAAAGGCCTATATCATTATTGTAAAAAAAAATTAATAGCTCAAAGTTATAGAATACAGGCACCCCCAAAAAATAAAAAATGAGACATGTTTACATCCGGGGTGCAAACATATAATGATAACTAACGACTTATATGAAATGGTGCTTACATGTTTTTTTTTTTTTTTCTTACCCTCCAAAAAGTTTATTGAAACAATTACATATATAGTATACAATAATACAATATAAACATGTAATAAATTCATAATATAAATAATAATAATAATAAATTACATGATTCATGAAGTCCTATTAAAACACGAATATATTTTTCTCATTTTGGGGGAAGGGGCTTCAGCCCGAAAGCTCCCAACCCTCTCTCCGTAGAACCGCTCGTGATGTTTGGTTTATTTTGTGATTTAGAATGTTTATGTTTACAACCACACTTGTTCTTGGAATGTTTACCTCAGGTATAGTTTCGGTTTTCAGTTTATATTGACAAGATTATATCCTGAGAAATTTATTCTTTATTTATATTATACATGTATAATATAGTATGTATTTAATATTTGAATAACTGTGACATTGATATTAGTTTATATTAAAAAAAAAAATAATATACGAAACTTGTTAACGGTCGATGTTATTATCTGGCATTGTGACAGTATACTTGTGGAGTAATACGTGATTCTACCAAACATCGACCATTTCCTTTTGACCAGGTTTAAACTATAAAAAACAAAAAGAAGAAAAAAGAATAGAAAAGATAGTTTTAACGTAGCTGATGTACTCCCAATAAATCATAGAACCCTGACAAACCTCCTTCGAAGGGTCTAAATGCTCAAAGGCTCATAAACCCTATATAAGTTGTCCCAAACTCCAGAGCTCAAGACTACTGTTGTTCTCAACGCGAAGTAAACATGTCGAAGCAACCAGGCTTACAGGTAAGTGAACTTTAAATTTTATCTATATCAACTCACAAAAAAAAAAAAAAAAAAAAAAAAAAGGAAGGTTTATAACATTATTCCACAATTTGGACAAAAACGTTGCCTGACATAAACTGCCTTTAAAAATCCGATATTTTTGAAAGTGTTTTTTTTTTTAATTTATTTTACAAGTGAATTTTTCCGATAGTGTTTTAATATATGTGTAAGGATCGCGATATGTGTAAGTGCGCGTGAGATTCTAGATAAGCATAGATTTGCTGTGTTAAATGACATTCAGTTTATTCGTTATAAGCTACAGATCGCAGTTCAGGTGAGTTTTAAGTGAAACTCCTAGAGGAACACACCTCCCTGATGAAGATCTGCAAAGTCGGGTCGAAACGCTGGCTTTCAATAAAATAGTTTTACCACTATTTAGTCTTTTTATGACCGCAACCCCGGACCATCTCCTTCCTTTACAGATCGCATGTTCTTATTCTCTTCAAATTACTGTGTGTGTTCAAGTTTTTAAAATTTTATATTTTAAATATTTATTTAGATATATTAAAAATTGGTTCCCATGTCTTAGCCTTAATTAGGAAAATTTTTCGTAAATAAAGATACAAGTTAACGTTTTGTGATTATTAATATTTCAGAAAAATCGGCAAAATTTTAATAATTCTAAACTTGTTGTACCTTATATATTACTAAAATATTTCATATAATACATTTATTTTCTATGAGACTATTTATTCAACCAAATATTAAAAATTATGAATACATATCTTTTAGTATTTTGTTTTAATTTAAAAACGTGTCGTATTGTTAATATAATTTTTAATTAGAATTATTACTTTGTTTTTTATATTTAACTTACTTTGTATTTTATTTAATTATGAAAATTATTTGAGTTCCTGATGTCTCAAGCAAAAACAAAAAATTGTGAAAATTAATGATGGTAAATTTGAAAACAAAATCAACCAAAACGTAAAGCTCATCTCTATACTAAAATAAAATCTTAAAGCAGGGATATGTATTATTTAGAGAGATAAAACTACAAATACAATATAACGAACTATTAATATAAATATCAAAAATATAAATAAAAACTATTAGGAATATAAACTAAACTATTGCCTTGTTCATGTCTGCATTATTTTGCGAGTTCAGTGAATTCCTAAAATTTTAAGTAATACTAAAATAAATCTATCTTATAATATACTACAGTAATTATTCTAATATTTATATTTTATTTGGGACAATTTATTGAATCAAACATTTTTTTTAAACTATATTTATTGAGAGATATTACAATCTGTCACAAATAAGGACATTTATAATAGTGTTCAGAGAGCACATTCACGCTCTATCAACAGTAAATAATACAGAAAAAACAATAATACTAGAAGTAAATGTAAATAAACAAAACCAAACAAAAATAAACTAAACTAATAAAAACAACTACTCCCATACACACACGAGAATCAAGCATTAAAAATTATAAATAAATATGTTATAGAAATTTGTTTTAATTTAAAAACATTGTTCCGTATTTCATAATGCTTTAAATATATTTTTTTTGTTTACATTTAATTTAATTCTGAAAATATATTTTAGTTGAACTCAAGTGAAAAACCAGTTTTGGTTAGCTAAACGAAAAAAAAAAAAAAATAGTGAAAAATATTTTTTGAAAATTAGAATAAAAAAATCAACCAAAAATACATAGCACCAACCAGGTTCTGAAGGGTGTGTGTAAATATTGTATACAGATATTTTTTGTTTTAAACTCATCACTAGCGGATCCAGGATTTAATTTTGGGGGGGGCTTCAGCCCGAAACCTTTTTTTTTCATAAAAATAACGATAATTCCTTTGGAAAAACAGAAAGAAACTAAAACTACCTATATGAGATGGTGTTTAAGTTATTCCTTAAGTACTTTTAAATGTAATTACACGAACAATAATACTTTAACAGGTATTTTTAAAATTTTTTTCCCCATAAAACATGGTTATATTTTTCCATTTTGGGGGGAGGGGGGGGGCTTCAGCCCGAAAGCCCCCTCCCCCGTAGATCCGCCCGTGAAACTCATATATTATTTTAAATTTCTAATAAATGTGAGGTTCTGAAATGTGACTCATTGTAATTTTAAAATAAAAAATAGTTTATAACTCTGTTAAATATTTGTTTTGATACACAGATTAACATATATTTTTGTTGGCTGGTAATAAAAATAAAGATAAAAATTTAATAACAGAAAAATAAGTACATAGTTAACATAATAAAAATAATATTTGAAATAAAAGAAAAATAGTTTATCTATGAGGCTGTGGAACTTGAAACCATGGTATAACCTTCCAGTGTTACCGCGCGCTCTGTGCCAAAACCTCGTACTCAAATCTCCTACAATTGTAGTGTCTGTCTATGTCATTGTTATTTCTTAATTGTTATTGTTATGAAAAATATTTTTTGAAAATTAGAATATAAAAATCAACCAAAAATACATAGCACCAACCAGGTTCTGAAGGGTGCGTGTAAATATTGTATACAGATATTTTTTTGTTTTAAACTCATATATTATTTTAAATTTCTAATAATTTCCTTAATTTGCTATTATTTATGTTTTGTACGTAAATACCATATACGGCTCTTAAATGTGACTCATTGTAATTTTAAGATAAACAATAGTTTATAACTCTGTTAAATATTTGTTTTGATACACAGATAAAAATATATTTTTGGCTGGTAATAAAAATAAAAATAAAAATTTAATAACAGAAAAATAAGTACATAGTCAATATTATAAAAATAATAGTTAAAATAAAAGAAAAATAGTTTATCTATGAGGCTGTGGAACTTGAAACCATGGTATAACCTTCCAGTGTTACCGCGTGCTCTGTGACAAAACCTCGTACCTAAATCTCCTACAATTGTAGTGTCTTTCTATTTTATTGTTATTTCTTAATTGTTATTGTTACGAAAAATATTTTTGGAAAATTAGAATAAAAAAATCAACCAAAAATACATAGCACCAACCAGGTTCTGAAGGGAGCGTGTAAATATTGTATACAGATATTTTTTGTTTTAAACTCATATATTATTTTAAATTTCTAATAATTTATTTAATTTGCTATTATTTATGTTTTGTACGTAAATACCACCTACGGCTCTTAAATGTGACTCCTTGTAATTTTAAGATAAACAATAGTTTATAACTCTGTTAAATATTTGTTTTGATTCACAGATAAACATATATTTTTGTTGGCTGGTAATAAAAAAAAAGATAAAAATTTAATAACAGAAAAATAAGTACATAGTTAATATAATAAAAATAATATTTGAAATAAAAGAAAAATAGTTTATCTATGAGGCTGTGCAACTTGAAACCATAGTATAACCTTCCAGTGTTACCGCGCGCTCTATTACAAAACCTCGTACTTCTTTGAAAATTCGTACAATTGTAGGCTCTATGTTATTATTATTTCTTACTCAAATTAGGTCAGAGATTTGTTGCTTTGTTCAATTCATATATTTTAAAATATTTTTACTTTCTTTTTTTTAAGTTAATGGATCAAGAAGTAAAATGAGTTTAACTTAGGGTACGAAATAAGTTTAATAAATCGTTCAACTATTGATTCTCTTTTATCATTAAGCTTAGAAGCGCAGGAAGCTTTTTCACACAAAGAACACTTAATATCAATATTTCTAGACCTTGAAAAAGCTTATGACACAATGGAAAGAGGACGTGTGTTGAAGATTTTGGAGGAAGTAGGAATAGGAGGAAATATGTGGTATTATATTAAAAATTTTCTAACCAATAGGGAATTTTCAGTAAGGGTAGGAAATACTTTCTCGTCAAGCCATCGCTTACAAAGGGGTACCCCACAAGGATTTCCTCTTAGTTCGACCCTATCCTTCTTGCGATTAATAGTATAGGGTCCATTATCAAGACCCCGACCAAATGTTTCCTATTTGCCGATGATATTGTTATCACAGCCAAAAGCAAATCTATTCCCTATATACAGTGGAGGCTGCAAGAAGTGATGGATAGAGTAAAAGATTGGACAAGGGAAACTGGATTTAAGATATCATCTTCGAAGTCTAAATGTTTACACATTTGTAGAAGTCGAAAGTGTCAGCAGAATAATCCACAAATATTTATAGAAGGTTCCTCAATTGAGTATACAGAAAGTCACAAGTATCTAGGAATGATAGTTGATAAGAGACTGAATTGGATACAACATATTACATATTTGAGGGAAGAATGCACAAAAAGACTCGGAATTCTTAAATGCCTCTCACACTCTAGCTGGGGTGCCAATAGATGCACTCTAATAAAAATATACTAGTCTATAATACGCAGCAAAATAGACTATGGAGCGCAGATATATAGTACAACCAACAAAACAATATTGAGGATGTTAAATTCTATACACAATTCAGACCTTAGAATATGCACTGGAGCGTTTCGAAATCTGGAGAAACATCCTTAAACTTGAGACGAGAATACCTATCTCTGAAATACATTGCCAAATTGAAAGCATCTTCCTTCACCCATTAACTCCATATTTATTTTCAGAAGAATCAGAAAGGAACGGACTTAGAAATATAGAAAATAACATTTTTAAACAAGCAATTTACAATGCAACAACTAAAATAATGGATACGACCATTATAAGACCCATCCCAGAATTAAAAATGCCGCGTTGGAAAAAAGATAGACCATTTATTAATAAATCTATGACTAAAATTGCAAAGGCATATCCGCTTGAAATAAAAAAATCTTTTTTAAAGCTAACGGAACAATATAAAAATTTCGATTTTATATATACTGATGCATCCAAAGAAGGAGGTAGCGTAGGATGTGCTTTAGCGAGTAAAGAGAAACAATTACTGTTTAAATTACCTGGAGAAGTTTCAGTATTCACAGGAGAGGCCACTGCCATCATGAATGCTTTATATTTTATAAGCGAAACTGAAAAGAACTACTGGGTAATTGTGACGGACTCATACAGCGTTTTAACTGCCATTGACAATCCATATCCTAAAAACTCCATAATTAGGGAAATACTCAATATCTGGTGGGATCTAAAAAATAAAGGAATAACAGTTGTATTGGTATGGGTACCAGCTCATTGCGGAATTTTAGGAAATCAAAATGCTGACAATGCAGCCCATTTAGCAAGAAGTGGAGGAGAAGAGGGAGTGACTAGAGTGAAATATATCACTTAAGAAGACTGGGTACACGAAATAAAGAAAAAACAACTGGCAGAGTGGGAAAAAGAGAGGAGGATCAAAGAGTGTAAGCTGAAAGAAGTGAAACCCAATTGCGATAAATGGCTCACTAGCAACAGAAAGTCTAGGCGTGAAGAAATTATACTATGCCGCCTAAGGATTGGGCACTGCCAGTTCACTCATAGCTATCTTTTAAGAGGTCTAGAAGCTCCTACTTGCGAGAAATGTAACAATACACCGCAAACTGTGAAACGCCTTCTAGTAGAATGTTCCCAATTCGAAAGGCTCAGAGAAAAAATAGAACTAGGAAAAACACTAAACGAAATACTAAAAGACAATGAAGAAAGAGTCTCGATCGTGTTAAATTTTTTAAAAATTGTAAACTACTATAACAGAGTATAAATCATAGAAAACGCCAATGACCCTTTAAGGTAGAGGCGAGAAAAAGGAAAAAAAAAAAAAAAAAGTTTAATAAAACATATAAAAGTGAATATATTTTTAGAAACTATTCTAAAACTTTCTATAAAAATTAAAATAGCTAAATAAACATTTTAAATTATTTAATATTCCTATCATTATTGAAAATAAATGGAAAAAAAATTATTATGAATTTATCGAAGTTCGGAACTTGGTATAATATTGTCGAAATTAATAAAAAAAATGTTAAAATGTTGGAAAACCAAAAATTAAAAATATATATGTATCACCTTAGTTGCGGCTACGGTCGTCCCCCATTCAAATGTCTTTAAAAAGGATCATTTTTGATACTAAGTAAGATAGGCAAAATTCGAAACAATCCCGTTCGAGTTGAAGTCCGAGTTGAATATAGGAATCCTGAGACCGTAAACAATGAGGGAAATAATAACCATGCTTAATATTTTATGCTTGATAAAATTTAAAAAATAATTTTAAAATGAATTAACCTTTTTTTTTTAAATTTAATTGTGAAGGAGATAATAATCATAATCGAAATCAAAGCAGATATAATTGTAATTTTATTGTACTTTTAATATAATTTTAGGTAATTAATTTATTTATACCGCGTACAAAGACGAAGATCCTCGTACAAACGGCAACACTGCAACCAACTACGTGCAAAGGACAAAGCAGGGCTAAAGGGGATCCCAAGACAAATATGTCCAAATTCAAATATCCAGTCAAAATATAAGAATACTTCCCAAATATTTCAAAGCAATATTGTTAACCGCAATTAGTGTTTTTTATTTTATTTTTTATTTATAGTATTTAATTTACTGTTTTCATTAAAGTGCTAGAACTCTTTGACAAGTGGCTCTCAGTTTAATGCCTGTTTGATCAAGATGTTTTGTTACCATTTACTGATAAACATTAATCGATAGCCAACTTTATTAAGATTTGCCGGTTATCTACTCCTGGCGAGATATTGACTTAACTTATGGCAGTTAATGCGGGCAGAAGAGCAACTGGATTACTTAACCGGGCCTCTTGCGTCATTTTTAATAATGTTCGAGTGTTTAATAAAAGATTTGTATTATTTTTAAAACAACTCGTATCGTCTGTGCCTCAATAACGGCAAGGTCAAATGCGGTGTTTAAATGTATTTGTCTATATGGTGAAACCTCTTCGGTGCGACAGTACTTGTTGCAGGGTTGACAGCTACTGCCACGTGAACTAAAACAAACAAACCACTACCAGTGGGCTATCGTATTTCAACTAACCAAATCAACGTGAATTTTAAATATATTGAACGAATAATAATTCTTTTAAAACAAATTTAATATTTCTATTGAACTGCTCTTCAATTATTTCAAAATTAATTCTCTTGTTTGTTATAAACAAAATTCGAGAAAGAAGACTAGGAACGGGTAGTAAAAGTAATGTGGATTACATATATACGTATATATAAAGGTTTTAATGACCGTGTAATATTTTATTTTGCAATTAAAAAGCGGGACAGTAAGAAAGGCACCACGGTTCATATTCCTATAATTATTTCTCCCCTATTATTGTTACAAATAGGCAATAAAAATAATTGTAATAACATAATAATATGAATGTACATATTTCATTTCATTATATGTTTTTTTTTTTTGGCCTTCTCCAGTTCTGCCTATCTTGGACTACTGATTTCCAGTTAGCGGTGTATTGGATAATAATAATACTGTACATCGTTGATGTATTATATATATATATATATATATATATATATATATATATATATATATATATATATATATATATATAAAGTTAAAAATATATATATATATATATATATATATATATATATAAAATGACAAAAAAAAATTTAAAAAAGACAAAAAAAAAATAAATTAAATAAAATATATTTATAAAATAAAAAAAGAAAAGAAAAAAACTATAATTTTTTTTCCTTCAGACATTTATATATATAAATGTCTTAAGGACAAAAAAAAATAAATTAAAAAAAAATATATATAAACAAAAAAAGAAAAGAAAAAATTATATATATATATATATATATATATATATAAAGAAAAAATATAATATGTATTTATATGTATTATAAATAATAATTTTATATTTATACATATATATATATATATATATATATATATATATATATATATATATATATAAATAATTTAGTATATAAAATTTGGTAAAGCGTTTTTTAATTACATTGTCTATTGTTTCTACTAGAAGTTGCGATGGAGTTGACTTTTTCTTATTAACCAAGTGGCATCCACTGCAATGTTTAAGATCTTATTTTTAAAGACTTGTAATTTTTGCAATGACTGGAATTAAATCATGACCAGGACTTTGTCTTGTCATGTCGAAACGTCGGCAAATGTTCAAATAGAAATTATTATTTATTTTTGCCATTTTATTTCTGACTGATCACCCCAATCATCTTTCTCTACGACAGTCAACCATCAACCGACAATAATAAATAAAACAAGGAGATGGTCCGGGATGGCGGTCATAAATGGGCTAAATAATGGTAAAACTATTTTTATTAAAAGCCAACGTTTCGACAGTTCTTCTTCAGGGCTAGAACAGACAAGATACAAAAAGATAGGAAATTGTGGAAGTTACATAATATTCAGACAAAAAATTATAAACAATGTGAATAAGCTTATTAAAATTATAAATAGTAAGTACATTAAAATATGAACAGAGTAAGCTATGTAACAAGATCCTAAACTGAAGTAAATAGATGCTAACAATTGTTGTAGTGTAATATACAATAAATGCAAATGTGAATATACTTCTACAGATCTACAGTAGAGATATAAAGAAAAGAAAAAAGGATATAATATGAAATAATAGACTTAAATTAGGCTCTTGTTACTTAGCTTACTCTGTTCATATTTTAATGTACTTACTATTTATAATTTTAATAAGCTTATTCACATTGTTTATAATTTTATGTCTAAATAATATGTAACTTTCACAATTCTCTGTCTTTTTGTATCTTGTCCGTTCTAGCCCTGAAGAAGACCTGCAAAGTCGGGTCGAAACGTTGGCTTTTAATAAAAATAGTTTTACCACTACTTAGCCTATTTATGACAGCCACCACGGACCATGTCTTTCCTTTATAATGCAACGGTCAACTATTATATATTCAATAAATAAAAGAAGTTGGTAGAATACGGGGTTTGTTATACTTTTCACTGTTTCGTCAAATTTGAAATTCCTCAAATTTATATATTTTAAATTTACTTGCTTATGATAATAGTTCATTTATTAAATTTTGTTTAACTTTTCGGGTAGGGTTCTTTCCACATAAATGTTTGTTAACATTCTATAATTATACATATTCAAATGAATTTCTTTATTGGCCATCAATTGGTTATTTTTAGAAAGAAAACGTTTCAAGTGATCAAGAACACTTCTCTAAACGTTAAACAAAATGTAATAAATTCGAATAAGAAAAATAACATTCATAAACGATATCTATTAATGAATTATTGAAGGAAACTAATCGACTGTTCTTCATATCATGGGTGATAAATATTCAGGACGCAGTCTTTTAAAAAAAAAATTTTAATTTTTTATTTGTGCCTACGTTTCAACCCAAACATGTGGGTCATCTTCAGGGCGTTGTTCGAGCACTGACGATTTTTCAATATATATATGTATATAAACTACAGATAAAACAAACCATAAAATGTATTTTCACTATATTAAGGTATTTCCCATGTACCTAAAGATACCGTAAAGCTCTTTGTAGCTTTCTCTTGTTTCGGTGTCGGTCTCTTGTTAGCAACAGGTATTTTTTGTTAACTAGTCGGCGCCCTGACGACAGGGGGTCAGTCCGCCGGATCTTTTGTTGTTAACGCGCCGATTCCACTCATGGTCATTTTCTCAAGGGAAGACATTTGGTTGATAAAATCTCTCTAGAGTAAGGCACAAACCTACTTGGTTGGAAGCGCCAATTTTATGAAATCGAATTAAGAGCAGACCGTTTTTCTAGCTATCTTTGTAGTCCGGGAATTCTATCGGTTAATATAAAGACGCTTTTGAACAACAGACTTAAATTTATGTTCAGGCATATACCTGCTTATTTACCTGTGCAAAATTTGTTTATCGGTTTGTTTGTCTGGAGTTTATCGAGGGTCAATGGTATAAAACTGCCAAAATTATGGGGGGATATGCAAGTTTAACAGCTGTGCAGGTAAATTTGCATAACCTAAATTCTGTTGACTTGGCAATTTATACTAAAATTAAGTATATTTTTTACAATTTTTTAATATAAAATGGAGAGTAACTAATCGTGAATTTTCTATTCTTAAATTGCTATGAATTTAGTTCATAGGAATTTGATATAGCAGCAAACCCCAGTCAGTCCCTTAGGTAGCATAATTTCGGAAATGCATATTTACCTACAGCTGTCAGTTGTATAGCACATTAAGCATCCAGACAGACAAATTATGCAGGTGAATAAACAGGTAGATGGTTGAACATTAATAGTAAGTTCTTACTTCTAGTACTTTCTTGAGTACAATATGGTCAAACATATGTCTCTTTGCTTTATTTAAGTTATTGAAAACAATATTTCTGGGAACATTTTCTTTTTTGCCAGGTTTTCTCCATCTGGCAAGTAGAAATGAATTTCCGTAATTTCGATAGATATTAATGATTTAGAGACGATATAACACAAAACTAATGAGAAATAAAATAACAATTTTAAAAAATGCGATAAACAGAGATGAATACTTTCCGCATCTTCGCCTAGGATTCCAAATCATCAACTTGCCCAAGTGCGGATAATTTACTACCTGACTTCGGTAATTTTCTGATTTAAAAAAAAATCTATTTGTAATAAAAAAAAAAAACTTTTTTTGTTGAAAGTAACATGGGCCCGTTATTCAGTTAAATTTTTATGGAAGCGACTTTTCGTGTGTCATTATTTTCAGGAAAAAATTATGGTTTTATTCTTATTTAATGTGAAAAAAATGTCAATATATTTAATAAGACAAGAAATATTTAATAGAATATTTTAAAATAGTTAATAAAATAAAGTAAACGTAAGTGAATTCATTGCGAAAATTATCTGATTAACGAATACATTTTTATAGTTGCTAAATATTCGGGAAGCAATCATTTTAAGATGTTTATTGTTGCTGACGTTTCAACCAAAACATGTGGGTCATCATTAGGGCATGTCTCCAATACTGAAGGTGTTCAATCAAACTTCCTTCAATCAATAAATTTTTATTATAATAATAAAAGGCTTAGTTATACACCAATCGCTCATTATACACCTCCCTCCATCTTTAACGCAATCTTCCCACCTTCGCTTCGGTCTACCCCTCGGACGTTTACCATTCGGTACAGCAAATATCGATCTTTTAGGAATTCTTAATATCTTTAGTTCACAATACACCACAAATGAATAAATTTTTAGTCACAAAAAACAATCGTGACTAAGTTTATATTCTTTAGTCGCGGCTAATATAAAATAATAATTTATTGTTTAGACACTTCTAAAAACTTACAACTTAAAATTTATACATCAATAAATTTAACTACAGTCGTCGTAAACAAATAAAAATGTGATATATCTAATTAATTTCATTGCTGCGTTTATTAATGATTATTTACGTTTCTATTAATTTTATACTTTAAACTCGCCAATTATACATAACAATTTTCAGTAGGAAAATTATTCGTTTCTCCAGAAATTATAATATTTTTCAAAGTATACCGTGAGTAGTTCGGTTTTTATGCAAATAATTTTATATCCATTAAAATTTTATTTTTAAATAAATGAAAGACCTTCTCGCCTAACTATAGATGTAATACTAGGACAGGAAGAGGTGGCGTTCGTTGGGTACTTCCATCTCATGCCTCATGGTTGTCAATAATATTATTTTAACAGTTGAGAATATAAGATTATATTTTTTTTGAGTTATTTATTTAGTTAATGAATAATATAACATTCTGTCACTTGGACGGATTATAAATTAAAAAATAAAATATATGGCAAAAATATTCAGACTTTGCAGCAGTTTCGTTTAATGATTTTTAGACATTTGTTAATAAACTTCCATTAATAATTAAGAATTCCTACTAAAAAATGTAGTCGTTTTTTAAATCGGATAGATTTGTAACAGACTGTGCCCTATTCTGCTACAACGTCTATTTTATAATATAATATATAAAAATGTTCTGACTAATACATAATAATAAATGTTACAACGAACAAAGCAGTGTGAACCGAAAACAATGTGCTTAGGAATTTGCTTGGAGCGGTTTGCCTCCAAAACCTCTAGGGACAGCCCCTCGTTAGCTGTCAGGATGACATCTGCCAAGCCTAACCCTTCGCTTGGACACCTCCAGATAATCAGATCTGCTTAACTTCTTTGGCTATCTACGCTTAGTTCCACCACTATCTACGCTGCCCTGTAATCTCTTATCATTCCAGCTTCTGCCATATGTTTCTTTGTGTCAGAAATTTCTTAAACACTATAACAGACCTACGTAATGCCTCAAAAGGCAGTGCATTAGGGAATAATACAAATTAGGGAAGTATTTCAAATTAAAGAGAGTAGCCCCCTTTAATAAAATACCTCCATAGAAGCCAATTAAAGTCTAAAAAAATATCAACAGACAAAAGTGAAACGCTTCTTCAAAAACAGGATTCATTATAGTCCGAGTTACAGACCCATGACATTCTTGGATCGTAAGATAGTTTGATAAAAAAAAATCCTGAGAAAATGTGGCCTACAAAAATATTGGGCCGTTTGTCCTATATAACCTCGTAATTTTGAAACTTTGGGAATGTAGGTCACGCCAAACGGCTCAAAATTTTTGAAGGCCACCTTTTTTTCTCGATTTCGCGCTCAAATTATCTCACGTTCTAAGAAGAAAGCAATTGTATTTACGAGTTTTTAGTACCTAATTAAATAGACAAAGTTCGTCTCCTTCCAGATTGAAAACGCCCCAATTCCAAGAGTTTTCGTAAACAAAATAGTTGTAGGTTAGGATGAGATGAAACTATTAACGAAGTTTCAGGCGGATGATAATAATTCGATAAAAAGCGGCCTCTACCACGGAATATTATTTTTGAACAAAATTGTATAATATCGATTTAGTGAAATTTTAATATGGACCTACGCTTAACAAATTTACGGAACAGCCAAAACGAGCCACCTACGAAAACTACAAACTTTTCAGTCTAAAATTTTCAGAACCATAACCAGAGCTCCATGGTACGTTACAAACATTACATTACATATAGACCTTCAAATGCCAACAGTTAACAATCACATACGGACACACTACAAGGTATGGCTACATTTAACATGCCCGAAAACACACTTAGGAGGCTCAAAGGGAGCTGAATGAGGGATTTCCTCACTTAAAAATATGCTTAAATCTAGACAGGAAGGGATGCCACTGGGCACTCCTCTCCATCACGCCGATCAAGCCACTACCTGTACACTTACAGACAGCAGACCCGCTAATTGTCATTGCTTATGACAGGTGTGGGTGAATAAATCAAGTTAAAACAAAAATACGTTTAGAGGCTATCGACGTTTCTTCACCCTTTGACCTGCAAGACTAAACAGTTATCTCGGACTGGAACCCTATTTCAGTCATTGCGACACGTTAATTCCAGCGCCTATGACGAAGCACCTCTGCCCCTTCCTCGATCATAGGACAATGACGAAGATAGAGGATGAACAAGGTAGAAGAGACAGAGGCAGTTCCGGTGAATAAGTAAATAATGTTTAGAATAAATAGAGGCGAGCTTCCAGTTCTGGCTAGTTAGCTCCGAGATGGATGGAGTTCCCTAGCTAGCTCACTCGACCGGCTCCCGCGCCCCAACTAATCCCAGCCACGCACCCTGGTTTCAGCTATTAAATTATACCTGTGGTTTTGTAATTTTATTATTTTAATATTTCATTATAAAATTATACTGCCCGGTTAATTGTCCATTTAATGAACAAAAGTCATTTATTTTATAACTTATCGTTTCAAGAATGGTACTCTTATGTTTGATTAATTAATTCTTAATTTTTAAATACATCCGTTGTATGCGGATATTCGATTAAGTAGGAAAATGTCAAAAAATTACTTTGTGTAAGCTTGCTGAGTTCTCCAGCCAGTAATTTAAATTATAAACGCAGTAGATCGTTAGGAGGTCTGAGACGGCTTATTAAAAAAAAAAAAAAAAAATTGAAAAAATACTCACTTCATCATGATTATTATTGTATTTTAAACTCAATACATCTCCCATATTAAATTTAAAAATTATTTAACCTTTCATCCTGAAAAGTTTACCTTCTACCACACTTCATAGCCTTTATATTCATAACGTGGGATCCACATATCAACAAAAAATAAAAACACTAAACCTCAAACTACAACTATTATACTCACTTCTTTCAAGACGTTGAAAATAAAAACTAAAACAGAAACCGAACACTTATCGACTTAAGCTCATTTGGACTAACGCTTCATGAATATATAGGACAGTCAAAACGACCCTCATACGAAACATTTAAACTTTACAGTCAAAATTATAACTAAAGCTCTATGACACTCACCGAAAATCACTTAAATGCCACATACGTACACGGTAACAATTAACATATCCGATAACAAGCTTATGAGGCTCAAAAGAAACTGGATGAGAGATCCCCTTAGCTTAAAAATGTATACTAAAATCAAGATAGGAAGAGATCTCGCTGTGCACTCCTCTCATTCACGCCAAGCAATGCTACTACCATTATTCTTCCTAACAGCAAACACACTGACTGTCAGTACTTCAGATAGGTGTTGGTGAAGAATTAAAGTTTATAAAAAATAAATTACACCTTAGTCAAAAAAAGAATTACATTAATTTTAATTGTTAAATAGAAATTGAAACCAGACTATTATCCAAATTTCTGATAACTTTGGATGAAATCGAGTCGCCCATTTTTGAAATATAGACATATCGATAAAAATAATTTTGCATTTTATGTAAGCGAGTGTAGCGGATGGAATTTAATAAAATTGATTATGTCATTTTTATATTTTTCTTTACTTTATACAATTTCGAGCCAAATCGAACGTATTTTACAAAACTTTTGCGCACCCAAAAGAGAAAGAAGTAGACTAAATTGACATGGGACCATCTAGGTACCAAACCGGACAATCCCTGAAAATTTATCGAAGTAGGAATAGCGGCAGTTGATTATATGCCCATCGCATGAATTTGCCTATTACTCATAATTAAAAAAAAAAATGTATTAATGATACTTACAACTGCATTAAAGAAATACATTTAGTAAATTTGAACATATGGGTATAATGACGTGAAAACGCTTGTTGAGAAACTATTCAGTGGTAGCACTCTAATAATATGTCTACATTAGGAGATCACGGGTCCATCTTCTTTTCAGACGCCTCGGAGGATTATCAGGAATCGAAGAGGAAGCAAGTTTAGAAACGAAAGGGTTGGGAAGTTTATTGGTTCTGAAGTTTATTATGGAAGGTTAGGTATCTGGATCGAGCCAAATCTAAAACATAAGGAAGATTAAGGTCATTATGGATGACTTTATTTTTAAAAAGTAGGTAGTATTGACAATTTGGATTGTAAGGATTGGATACGAGAGGAATTCGATGGTTTAGTAGAGCCCCAAAGCTCAATCCCGTAAGCTCAAATAGGCGTTATTATAGTCATGTATATGGGTCTTTTGTAATTAATTAGAAGTTTAGAGCGTTTGTTAAGTAAGTGTTGAAGCAATGGAAACGTAGAGCAGTTTATTGTCGTTTCAGTCTGGTTTGAGGATTGCAAGTTCGACGTTTGTCCAGGTGGAGTCCTAGGTAGCGGATTTGTTCAACAGGGATAATTCATAAAGTTAGTTTATTAATTTAATTTAAATTAAATTAATAATTGAAATTATGGTATATACATTATTTAATTAGTTCTCAGTCAGCTATATTTTATATCCATCATTTTTCCAACTCCACCATCAACTACTGCTTTCCAACTTGTTGCTTGCTGGCCTGCGGTATCTTTATTTATTCTATCTATCCGTTTGATCTTTGGTCTGTTGCCAACTACTGTAGTATTCATGATAGTGTAGTGGAGCCCTGATGGACAGCTAGCAGCTACATGCCCCGCCCATCTTAACCTCCTTCCCATTTGTCGGCTTCATTCTCTTGAAAGTAATTTTAAAAAGATTTGTTTTTAAAATTATTAATTAAATAAAATAAAAAATATCACTATAATCCATGAATGGTCTTCATTTCGGTACTTGGTTAGGGCAAACTATTTTTTGATTAACGTTTATGCAAGAAGGTCATGTGGTTACCATTTTCATTTAAACACCAGAGTTATAACCGACTTTTTAGAGCTAGATGAATCCTAGGAAGTTCTTCCAACCACAATATCGATCCTCGACTAATAGAGCAGAACGAAAAAAAAAAATAGGGAAATGTGTTAAAGTAGGTTATTTCAAATATTTTGTGAATATAAGTTTTCAATCAACCGAATTTCCCCCTATAATACACCACAGGTTGAATTAGACAGTTTTGTCTATAGATAATTTATTTGAATTGTATTATTTAAATAATTAAATTTACATCATTTGTTTTAACAGTAGCATACACTTTATTACAACTATCGTTTCATTAATGATGAGGATCGATATTATGAATGAAGCCGGTCCGAACTCAATTAAAAGATTACAGCCATTAAATGATGATTAATGGATATAATTATAAGTTATTTTTTTAACGTTATGAAGATGTATAATGAAATCAAATAATAAATTGATGTATAATTTATAATGAATAAATAAGTTGTTTTATGGTTCATTAAAACTATACATACATTTTTTCCAGCTTTAATGCAGTTAATAAATTGATTATTAATCGAAGTAAATTTTAGTTATATTTCTTTAAAATGATTTATTAATGAATTGCTCTTAAGTCTCATTTCTAGCATGACGGTTACTGTCGCAGTAACCTTCATCGTCTCGAACGTACCATAGTTTATTTGACCATATAAGACATTTGCTGTCATGAAAATAACGCATCAAGTTTCACTTGATGTAATAGTTTGCATTACCAAACAACTATTAAGAATAGGCGCTACTAGTTACTTATAATTTCGGGATGGGAATAACCTGTAACAGGTTATTTCCAATTGGGTTAACCATTTTTTTTCCTGGTAATTTAATGCTGTTTATTTTTTAATTGTTCAATAACAGGACACAAATTACTAGCTTTGAAGAAAAAAATATTACTGCTGAATGGGGAATTCTTATTGGTTTTCGTGTTCAAAATTAACTATGTCATTGTTATAAATTGAACAATGATTGTATTTTACATGAAATTAATAATTTCTGTATATGTTTAACTACTTCTAAGCACAACTTTTTAATTTAAAAAAAAAAAACAAACATGGCATGTTCTGAAAATACGGTATTTAAATTACGAATTAGAGATCAAATCAAATTTCCTGACAGTGCTGCGATCTATTGGGTAAAGTAGTACTTGCTTAGACTTATGGTCAGAAAAAGGACAAACATGTTTTCAGGTCGTACTCCTAGGTAGCGTTAATATTCGTTATTTGGTAGCAGATAAAAAAAGATAAATGGTGATATTTTTTTGGATAAATGTTTTTACTATAAGATAGAAGATTAGAAAATAAGCTATTTAAATTTTATAATAACCTGTAATTAATATATATACGTTACATTAACCAGTTCAGCCACTTGCTTCCGAGCAGCTCTGTATAATTTTTCGTTTTTGTTATCAATCGGTCTTGATTAAAGTTTCTTCAAATATCTTGTAATTCAGGGTATACAAAAAAGTACATTGTGTGCTTTAGACCACAAGATAGAAGTGAAACATCAACATCAACAAGGCGAGATTATTAATAATGAAATAGATATTAATAATTATTTTATTATATTAATAAAAATTAAATATATTATTAATAATGAAATATATTTTTTTTCTATTTTCACAAAGTAATAACATTTTCAATATAAACAATTACATTTTTTTTATAAATTACTCGAGTAAACTTTGCTTTGACTCACCGCTATTTTTATCATACTCTAAAAATGATACAATAGCTTTGTGATAACTAAAATATATGATGAATACTTTTGATTGAAATTTATTCGCTAAATGCCTAACAAAAATTCCGTAATTTTTTAAATATAACTTCTGTAACGGAGGTCAGTATTTTTTCGAAACTATCGATTGCAACAGAAAATCGACTGGAAACTATTAATATATTATTTTTATAGCTAATTGAGAAAAATATCTATATTGACTTCCAAAAATTGGTTTCTGGATTCTCATTTGTATTTTGGCGCCATCTTTTTCCCTTTTCGGCTCTGTAACTCGGCGTCTCGTTAAGAAATAATTTTGAATAATAGCTCATTACAGAGAGGATAAAATGCTGAACATTTCCCTAGCTTACAGTATGCAGGTCCGATTTTTTGTTTCTAAGATATTTCAATCCAAATGCAAAAACACGACTATATCTCATTCAATACTCACAAAAAAGTACAAAGACATTGTCACTTAAA
Source organism: Nezara viridula (assembly GCA_928085145.1). Classification (NCBI taxonomy): domain Eukaryota; kingdom Metazoa; phylum Arthropoda; class Insecta; order Hemiptera; family Pentatomidae; genus Nezara; species Nezara viridula. Next base: position 144,333,050 of record OV725080.1, on the reverse strand, counting down.
AGTCTTCTGCGCCCATGTCTAAGCCTGTTTAAAATATGCTATATATTGTGAAAAAACTTTTTATATATCTTTTTGCTGAATCCAAAAAAATACTATACCAGTTATTCCATTTTTCTCTTATTTAAAAAAATTGTCCTTAGAAAAAAATACCCTGTTTTTTTTTTTCGAGCGTTTATTACCGACCGGTTTAACCGAGGGAGAAAAATTCCGGAGTAACCAACAATCGGTTATATTCCTATAACCGCTATTCTTAGAAATTGTCACCGTGTTCATATGTCCGACTTTACTTTTAACTTAAGCTTTTAACTTAAGGTTTCATGTACAAATGGTTAGAAGTAAGATGTACACACAGGGAACTTTCTAGTAAAAAAAAACATGTTAACAGCTTTACGACCCGTAACAGGTTAAAAAAAATACCAACTGTCAGGCGTAGGCGTGAACGATTGTAAAATATATTTTTTTTCCCTCCCCCGTTTATTGCCCTAAGCCTTTCCAGCCTTCCCGGATTACTAAAGCAGGTACCTTATCCTTCAGTTGCTTGTTGTGGTTTCACTTTCGTTTGTAGAATTTATTGCTTTATTTATTTGTTATTTTTCACACTTCTTATTAGGGACTTTTACAAATACAGTAGCAAGAAAATAAATTTGTACTATAAATATCTTATGAGAAGGAGTTGATCCGGGGATGCGGTCAAATAAATACTAAATTATAGAAATATTATTATTTAATTTTTAAGCCGACCCACGATTATATATAAAGAAGATACAAACAAAAATAGAAAATAAGTATGAATAAAAATGAAAAACAATATTCTCCCTAGCTATATTCTCCTTTGTTTTCTATTTTTATTCATACTTATTTTCTATTTTTGTTTGTATCTTCTATATATATAATACTTGATTAACTACATTGTCACCCACTATATCGCTAATATCATCTTTTTATTTCTTTATCAGACAACTTCTTCTTATTTTATATCTACTTATTATTCATACATTTTATTTTCACCATCTACCTTTGCCTTATGAAGCAGTTTTAGAAATTTGCGTTATTTAAGAACCCCTGTATAAGATAAACAAGTATACATTTTTTTATTTTTTATTGGTTGATAGATTTATTTGGATCGTATCTAAACTATCTGTCACAATCAAGGGCATTTGGTGTTATGGCTCTATGCTTACATCCATTCTTTATATACAAATTAAAATACAAGCTAAGAAGAAAATAAAATAAGAACAAAACAGAAGTAAAAATATATACATTAAAAGAAATAGAAAAATACCTGTAAAAAGAAAAAACTACACTAAAAATTTTAAAAAAAGAAAGGAAAAGAAAAAAAACTTAGAAAAAATACAGAGTAAATAAAAGAAAAAATTACTTAAAGAAACATAAATAACAATGGAAGATAGTAAACGATTAATGGGACCAAATTTGTTAAACTTATTTTCCAGTTTTACTTTTTCAATAATAAATTATTTTAGTTTATTTTTTAAATAGTTGTCTTTATTAACAATTTTTTTAATCCATTGGGTTAAAAAAAATTTAAAAGATCGTGTTATTTTTAAGGGGCCTCTCGTTCTACATTAGAATTCATAGTTGATAAGATAGTGTTAAACGTCTCATAGACAATCAAAATACAATATTTAATAATGATCTAATTATTGTAATTCTTAAATCATTTTAAATTTTTGCAATGTTTTTGGAGTGTTTCGAATGTACTTTATCTTATTATTTATTTTTAGTAAACTTTTAGATACAGATATTTAATTTTTTTTTCATCCGTAACTAATTTTAACTTTCATAAATATATATTGAAATTTACAATTTTTTTAAATTATTAATTTTTAGTATATTTCATAAACAAATATCAAACGTTATCGATTTTTAATTGGTTCGGTCATCTATATCTATTAGTGACCTTCAAACGAATTTGTGACCAAAATTCAAATTTTCAAAATTTAGAATACTTTATTTAAAGAATAACGTCACAAAAAAAAAAGTTCAAAAGAAATGTAGTAATTGTTAAGTCTCTAATGTTGTTGTTAACAGCTAGTTTTTATTTTTTGAAGCAAATTGTGTTGCAAGTTCTCAAATCAAAATAGTTTTAAGTACCGAATTCATGACAAAAACAGAAGTAAGAAAAGTGTATCCACCTTTTCTCATAGCCGATCTTTAAATTCGATAACGTTTTAAACTCGACTTGCCTAACTTGAAAAAATAGGGTAATTCTAACTATGTCTGACATATCATAGTTTAAACAATTTTAACTGAAACTCCTTTCTGAACGCACCCTCCTGAAGACCTGCAAAGTCGGGTCGAAACATTGGATTGAAATAAAATGGTTTTTCCACTATTTTAGTCTCTTTATGACCACCACTTCGGACCATCTCCTTCCTCGAAAATATACAACAGTCAAACATTAAGTGTTCAATAAATAATTTTAAATTTCTATATGTGATGTATTCATCCGGGACGTATTAATGCGATCTTAGCATTTCTTCCTCATGGACATTTCCTGCCCCTCTGACGATATCGAACACTAGTTATTAAGGTCCGTGAAAGATGGCCGACTCTGGAGCAGCGAGATAGCAGTTTCCTCCAAAGATAAGCCCCATCCCCCGATAATGTCCAGCGAGAGATATCCGGGCTTTTTCTCTTGTTTTTTTTTATTCTTATTCAAAATGTTCACTTTTTGCTGCCCCTATTATTACTGTTCCCTATTTTCTAGCCTGCTCGAACAGATTGTCGCCTGGAAAAATCCCAGAGATAATCTGGGGTCATCAGTTATCCTAGACTATCTATCGCTGGTCTAGGCCTTCGCTTTCAGACTATCCTAATCTCTGATAGTAAAAATAGTTTCATTATCGCAATATAAATAGTTCTGTTTTCGTATATTATTCTAACATTATTTAATTTTCTTTTTGAAATTTCTCATTACTTTCCCAGTGATTAATTATATTTAAATTTTACTAAAACCTAGATATTTAAATGTAATGCAATAATTTTATTGTAATGACGCGAAAGTTTTTCTCTTTTTTTCTACATGACCTTTGACTGTAGGTAAAATATTTTTTTTTTTTTTTATTTATAAGATATTTACAACTGTATAAAAAAAAAATACACCTAGCAAATTCGCACATGGATATAATGACATGAAACTACCCATTGGTAGCACTCTAATAACATGTGTATATTAGGAGATCACGTGGCCATCTTCATTTCAGACGCCTCGGAGGGTTATCAGGATTTGAATAGGAAGCAAGGTTAGAAACAACAGGGTTGGGATAGTTATGAAATTTATTATGGAAGGACAGATATCTGGATTGGGCCAAATCTGATACATAAGGAACATTAAGGTCGTTGTGGATGATTTTATTTGTAACCAAGTAAGGAGCATTGAGGATTTTACGAAGGATTTTGGATCGTACGGATTGGATACGAGAGGAATTTGAAGGTTTGGTGGAGCCCCATAGCTCAACTCCGTAAGTCCAAATAGGCCTTATTATAGTCATCTAAATGAGTCTTTTATAATTAATTGGAAGGTTAGAGCGTTTGTCTAGTAAGTGTTGAAGTAGTCGGAAACGTCGAGCTGTTTCTTGTCGTTTCAGTCTGGTATGAGGATTCCAAGTTAGACGTTTGTCCAGGTGGAGTCCTAGGTAAAGGTAAAATATTAAATATTTATGTTTGCACTATATTTTTAACGCTCTTACAATCAGTAGGGCTCTGTAAGTATTCAAACTATATAGTAAATAGTGAATTTCAAAACGTCTTTGGTACCGTCGTAATGGGGTTTACTTTAGTATCCACTTTGATACTTTAGGAATTACACTGATAGAATGACTTGAAATATTTCTCAAATTATTACTCACTAAAATAATATGTTCCGATTGGTTGGTACAAAGTTTAATCTAGTATTTTTCTTTCTCCTCGTAATATTCTATTTAATAATGGCGTTAGGAATGAGATGGCCAATATTTATTTTTTTAAATAAAAAAACAAAAGAAATAATAAATATATTAAAGAAAAAAACGAGAGTAAATTATTTAGTAGTGGGCTGGTAGCTGGTAGCTGGTAGCTAGTGCCTTTGTTGAGAGAGACATTGACACGGGCCGTGTCCTAATGAAGGCAATTATCTGATCGGCCAAGATATTGCTGGTGACCTTCTTCTGTAACAAGCGGATACCCACTGATAGCCATCTAAAGCGGTCCTCCGAGTCCGAGTTGGGCTGGATAACGTCCGAACGACATGCTTCAAGGAGTGAACATTTTTCTATAAGGTCGTCTATCCTTAATTTAAAAATTATAAAATTAATTTAGAAAAAAGGAATATATTAGGTGTCAGCGAATGATATTTTTTTCAATCTTAAACCTCTCACAGACAGGAATGGTAATAATAATCAAATGTGACAGATGTTTAAGGCATTTCAAGCATAGGAAGGGTATATTAACCCTGTGTCACTTGAACCTTTCGTCAAAAAGGAATACTTTTATGAAACTCAATGAAAAAGAACTCCTTTGAATCTTTTAACTTTGACCTGTGGATTCCAGGTCACCTTTCTGTCGGATGTTAGTCAATGGTAACTAATAAGTTGATTTTCAATTTCGTTTATTTATGTATAAAATCGATTTCTCTCAAATTAAAAAAAAATTATATCATTTTTTTATTATTATTTCTAAATGATATTTACAACTGCATTAAAGAAATACATTTAGTAAATTTGAACATATGGATATAATAACGTGAAAACACTTGCTGAGTAACTACACAATGGTAGAACTCTAATGATATATCTACATTAGATCACAGGGCCATCTTCTTTTCAGAAGCCTCGGAAGGTTATGAGGAATTGAAGCGGAAGCAAGGTTAGAAAAGAGAGGGTTGGGATGATTCTGAAGTTTATTATGGAAGGATAGGTATCTGGATTGGGCAAGATCTGAAACATTAAGGTCATTATGGATGGTTTAATTTTAACAAAGTAGGGAGCATTAAGGATTTTACGAAGGATTTTGGATTGTAAGGATTGGATACGAGAAGAATTTTAGGAACGATGTTTTAGTGGAGCCCCATAGCTCCGTAAGTCCAAATAGACCTTATTATAGTCATGTATGTGTGTATTTTGTAATTAATTGGAAGTTTAGAAGTAATCGGAAACGTCGAGCGGTTTCTTGTCGTTTCAGTCTGGCATGAGGATAATTATATCATTGATTTGATAATTGTACATAAGCAATAGAAAGTTGAATGTAAAAATATTTTGAATATTTCCCACTTCCTTGTCTTATTTTAATCTAATATAAAATCGATCAATCATATTTCTTGACTCAACGAATTAACACATCAAGTAACTAGAGAAACCGAACGAATCATTTTTGATTATAGGCGATATGTGTCGTATTAAAGTCTTAATGCTATATCTAGACGATTCTTGACTATAAGATGATTGTTTTTGTTATTATATTTAATTAATTACAATTGGATGAAATAATTTAACAAATGAATTTCTAATCTTATCTCACTGCTGTGGCGATATTGGACTCGGTATCATAGAGGCAGTGGCTAAGTGTTGCCAACCCAACTGCCTTCTTAATCGTTCCAGTAATTGAGAAATATGAGATAATGTGCGCCTACGTCAATGGTCATTTCCTTCCTTATTTCTGATTAAACCATTCTGTGGGTAAATAGAGATCCATCGAGGAAGTAGGCCAGGGCTTTCCCAACTTCACCATTTTCCCAAAGCAGTTTTTCCTAATGTGTCTTGTTGAGGGTTCGGTTCCATGTTAATATAGACAACTTAACAAACCACATATATTTTTTTAAAAATTCAATACTTGAATTGGTTAGTATAAAAAGACGTTTCGGCTGATCTACTATTCTCATTATATATATTATTTTTTTCATAGTTTCTGTTTTCTTAATATAATTGTTGTCTCAATCTCTTTTACATAATATTTTAAGGAATGGGGTGGGCCAAAAGGTATCTCAGACAGGGGTACAATACTAACTCCTGAAATTTCAATTTATAAAAAAATTCAATTTATGTTCCAATTCTGTCTAAAGATCTAAATATGGAAGAAGCCCTAGGGTATAGGAGGGGGGGAGACTTTTTTTATCACTGGAGGCCACAGTAAGGTTATGTACTGCTAATGGAGGCCTCAACATTTTTTTTTTTGTATTTAACTGCTGGTATTTTTATTCGTCACTGAATACACTCAACTATATAAATATATTCAAATTATTCTATTAATTTTCAAATTTTCGTTACTTAAATAATTAAATATTAATTAATAGTACCACTAAATTAATAAATATTGCACAAAAACGTTTGAAGGCCGCAGCTACGTCACGGAGACCACATGCGGCCTAGAGGACGCAGGTTCCCCACCTATGTTCCAGGTACGCCATGTAGTGTGAAGTGGTTACTTAATCCCCTTCTATGAGTCTGAACTCATCAATTTTTTTTTAAATCAAACCAAAATGTGTTTTTATTTCTAAAATACTGTGTTTTTTTTATTATAAAACAAGATAAGGAGGTACCATCTCTTTTTTTAATTGTATTATAATTTTCTTTTTTTTAAAAATGTACTTTTCTTAATCAGATGTTTAATAGTTTTTAATTGCAAGTTTTTATTTAGTAAATGGGCCCAAATGATAGGTTTTTAAAAAAATAAAATATTTTTCATCAGTTATTTTCTTTATTGAAAAATATTAGTCTGTCACAAAAAATAAAATAAAATTGTTGTCGAAAGACTAAGTAAATTTTTGTTTAATCAAACGAAAGTGCAATTTTTTAATCTAATAATTTTCGGTTATTAATTATTTTTAAATTAATTAAATTCATTGATATTTTTTTTATTATAAAATATTTTATTTTATATTAAAGGTGAGTCCTTTAATCCTTTTTATGTACGTTATTTACTAGTCCTGGCAGATTCTTTTACTCTTGGGATGAATCTAAGAGTGGATTAATCGTTCTTCCGATATCCATTGTTCTATATATCGAGTCCAATCTGTGATACATGAATCCTCCTGACCTTGTGCGGATCGATATCCTGATTAATTCGAACACCACATTATATAGTACTTGGAAATAGAGGATTACTCAGTTTTAATACTTTTTTGGGAGCCTCAGCCAATCTCTATGTATAAGGTGGACCAGATTTTAACATTGGTGAAGCGGGACACCATTGACCGAAGGAGAGTCCAAACAATAGTTTAAATTTGTTCTTACAATATTTAATTTTACATATTGTTAATCAGGCGACATAGTATTCAGCTGAAATAAGATTGAAAATTTATTTACAAAGGCTTATTTTTGAGAAAGAATAATATGACGTCTAATTTATGACTTTGATAATAACATAGTTTTTAAGACTTGAATGTTTTGTACCAACAGTTTGTACACATTCAAGCACCTGTTTTTCAAAATGCTGTAAACTTATTGAAAGTGAAAAAAAATCGGTAATCCAAATAGTAGTTAATTTGCTGATGTCCAAAATTTAACCGTTTCCTTATCAATGTATTTTTTTAATAGCGATATCTCATTATAAGCATAATTTTCGGGTTGTTTATTACCACTAAGATCAGACAATACGGGTGGTTGAATTCTAACAGCTGCGCGAACTTAGCTGAGTAGTTCTTGATAATCAGTTCTTAACAATTATTTGTTATTATTAAATTTTAACATTATATAATCAACAAAAATAATCCTGGCGAATATCTACATGGCCAATAGCTAATAGCTACATGACCGCCAAAAATCGTATATTCTCTTTCCATTTCTCAGTCGTTTCCTTCCTTGTCAGGCATTATTTCCGAAAATCTGGACTTTTTCAAAACGCTGTGGGACGCAGGATAAATTGTTGAAAATTGGGACTGTCTCGCTAAAAGCGGGACGTCTGGTCATCTTATCCATTGATGCTTAACTCATTATTTACAAGCATATTTGCCCTTTTCATAACTTTTAATAGCTTCACTTTGTCAAAAATGATAACTATACCGGATCTGGTACGTCCGCACTTAGAACTCTACGCAACTCATTCATCGAGTATGTGAGTACAGAGGTTTTGATAGAGTTCTCGATAGAGGTATCGATTTGCGGTTTCAGTATACCTTACCAGTGCTGAAGGTGTCATATCTAATATATGCATAACCGTAGCTTAACAAATAAAATGATTGAGGCATAAAGCATACTCAATTGGACCATCAACCGCTATCAAATGGCTGTCCTGAGGCGAGTGTCATGTGGGAATGGTCTTAATCAATAAACATCTCTCTGCATGAAGAATGAGTCAACGAAGATAGGGGCTAAGCCATAATTAGGTGGGGTTAAAAACTGGATGGAATTGTGTTAAGTGCGACTCTCTCCCACGTGGGAGATCAACAAGGGTCAACTCTTGCCTGACGTCAGGGTCCGTCCCCATCCGGGTACCAGCTCTACCCTGGTCGCACCAGGCTAAGGGGAATCCTTTATCTCCGTATTCAGGGAAGGATATCTTAGCATTTTAAGGAAAATAAAAAATAACTATTATATATCTTCCATATCTCGAATTGTGTGAAATAAGGATTTTTTCCTTTTTACAAAACCTGGTTAATAATAAATAACTGTAAAAAAAAATAAAAAATCCAGGAAGAGTTTATTTTTAAACTAACGTTCTAATCCAACGATTGTGCACGGAAGAGATTAAGTCGAAATCATGCACAAGCACTTCTTAGAGATCGGGTATCACCAATAGTGTTGCCCAAAATCGTTCTTGGTATTGCAGTTTGAAAGACCAAGACCGCCTAATTGTTGCAAGACCAACATTGATAAAAAAAAAGAAAATTAAATAAAAGTTTTTGTGAATAAAATTAAGGCAAAATAGTTACTAATGAAAAAAAAAAAAATGTTTAAAAAGTCGTGTGAATAGACACCCCAGATTTTTTTATTTACATAATTGGTGACATCTTATAGATATTCTTCACTCTATAACACTTCCATTCCAAGGTCAGGATTTATCACTATCTATTTTGGCAAATTTTTGACGGTTTACGCTTTTTTTCGAACTGTCGGTTTTAAAATTTAATTTTGCTAAAACGAAGAGTTGGTTTGGAAGTTTGTGTTCGCCAGTCAGTTTAAAATCACGATAACTTCAATTCACAAATGATCCTATCAAAAAAATTTTTTTATTTGTTTGTTGATGCAATGGTAAATAACAAAATTTTCTCCCTCTTTTGACATGATAATGGTAATTAATTAATTTTCTAATCTTTTTTTTATAACACTTTTTTTATAGAGCTTAAAAAATGAAATTTTCACTTTATATAGGCTATATTATATCCAGATGATATATGTAATTTAATAAGTTATATTATATGATGCTCATTAGTTCAGTGAAAATTGTTTTTTATAAAATGGACATTAATATTATACGCAGTGAGAAGCAGTGGGTGAAATGCTGATAATGGATGGTTTGGAGTATCGAGCGAGTTCCATGGATTAGCCGATCCAGGGATTACCTACAGCCTGGATTAAATCTCCAGCGATAATCTCGCTCCCTTTCCGACTCCAAAGCACTCATCTCTTTTTTTCTTCTTTTATTTCTTTTTAAATCTTATAGCACGGACGCTCCTGAAAACATGTACACGTAAAACTTAATCTTGTTCTTTGAAAAGCAATGATGAGACCGTGTATCATCATTTAATTCCTGTTTCAATAGTAATAATACAAATTCTGAATAAATAAACTAATAAAATAAATGAATGTTTAATCATAAGAGTTAAGTTTTTATACAGATTCAAATATACTTCTATCAACATGTTTCAAGTCAAAGAAGCTTTGCCTTCTTCTATTATGAAGAAGTTCATTTCAGGAGTACCTGAAAAAGGGTGGCATGGTGCAAGTTGGACCTTCAAGAATTTTGAAGGGGTACATTTTTATGGGTTCCTCAATTTTGGTGGGGAGACATATATTTTTGTGTGCTTTTAATTTGAGGGAACTTTCAAACCAAGGAACGATGGAAAAAACTAAAATAATTTTATTTTATAAATAATGAAATATTTATTTAAAATTATTTTTCCATTTGCTTTGTCTTAATATGGACATAAGATAGGCATCCATGACTTATACAGCACAGTTCTACTTCAAGCATATTCATTGTCCTTTTATAATAAGCCCGTATCTCAATAGCGTTGAGATTTATAATTTTGATTCAAGTCATAACAACCAAAAATCAGACTAGTTTTAACTTAAAATCTAAAAATGTTAAGTTAAAAATAAAATACGACGTTTCCGGCTACTTCAGCACTTACTAGACGCTCTAAGCTTTCAGTTAATTTCAAAACACTCATATACATGACTATAATAAGATCTATTTCGACTTATGGAGTTGAGATTTGGGGCTCCACAATGCCATCGAATTCCTCACGTATCCAATCATTACAATCAAAATCCTTTGTAAAGTACTCAATGACCTTAATGTTCCTTATGTTTCCGATTTCTCCCAATCCAGATACCCATCCTTCCATAATAAACTTCAGGATCATCCGAACCCTCTTGTTTCTAACCTTATTTTATCCACGATCTCTGATAACTCTCCGAGGCGTCTGAAAAGAATATGGCCTCGAGATCTCCTATTGTAAATACATTATTTTAGAGTGCTACCAGGGGGTAGTTTCTCAACTAGTGTTTTCATGTTTTTACATTCTGTTATCAAATTTATTGAATGTATTTTTCATAATATATTATGATGTATATAATATAAATATTATAAATAAATAATAAAACATTTTTCACTTCTCAAGTTCCTGCTTTGCCCCTCTTAATTCCGGCCCTGGTAGCACAGTGGTTAAATAAGAGTCGTGCTTCAACATCTCAAGAAAGCTACAAGGTTAAATATTGTGAATAACGTTATTCGTTTTTTTGATAGCCTTGCCTCGAGAAGACACCTCGTTAACTTCCGTACCACCGCGCCATCCTTGTTTGTGAAATAATGTGGTCCACACGACCACAAACTCCGAACCTACGCTCGTTGTTTGCCTGCTCACGGCGGTGTGACAGCCACGGATAAAACTGAGTAGCTCAACCGTTAAGTCGCTATTAACCGTGTTCTGGTTAAACAATCAAATATAAAAAGGTATTAGGGCCGATGGTCACGGTGAGTAAGTCCGGAAATGTCGTTAGATCGCCCGCGAGGATCCAAACAGTTCCCCCTTCATCCAAATTATCCACTCTTCTTGTTAAATTTATTCAAACACTTATCTGACCGGAACGCGAATTCAACTGAATTATTTCTCATTTTTTTCTTCTAACGGGGTGTGAGAAGGAAACGATACGAAATAAAACGAAAATTTTCTATTATCTAATGAAATAAAATGCTAGACAATTGATGCACGACCTGTTCGGATTATCGAAGGCTGAATCTAAAATTATGGAAAAATTGGAGGTAAAATATGTATCATCAGTTAAATATAAACACATTACAGAAAAAAAAAAAATTCTCGAAATGATCATTTGTTCGAGTCTCTGATTTTGTTGCTAACGAAAACGTCTAATCTACAAATTCCTTAGAAGTACTATTCTTCAGTAGCACACGTTGTATCCACGGGCCCACACAAAACAAGCATTAATTGACTTTATAGGATTTCTATTACATATCTATAATGAATTTTTTTTTAACGCCTCTTGACTCTTTTGACTTCCGCCATTAGTCTTCTCGGAGCATTGGGGCTGTTCTAGGAGATAAGTTCTCTTGTAGATGATATGATATCCAGGGAGCACGTGGTTTATAATAACCGGACGCGATTACCACCAATCCCTCTTCATCAGAATGGTTGGCAACCTTTTGCAGATGTCTCTATCCTGTTGTTGTGTTTTACGGGTTAGGATTATTAGCTCTGTGCCCAACTCCCAAAATCTGGAGGATCAAAGGAGCTATGTTATTAGACACAGGGGTCGCTATCATCTTCCTGTGAAACGAACCCATGCCGTAGTGGTCTAAGCAATCGAATATGGACTGCACTTATTTATTTATTATATTTATTATTTATATTTATATAATCACATATATATATATATATATATATATATATATATATATATATATATATATATTTATTTAATCCCACGAGCGGGATTTAAATTCGTAGCATAAAATGTTTGCAGGCGCTTTAACTCGTCCACAGCGGCTCCAAAATAATGAAAAATTAAATGGGTGTAAAGAAATTTTTTCCAGTTTTAGTTATTATAAGGTTTTTTTTTTTTCAGTGGAATAAAGCTCAAAATACTACTTTTTAAATTATCAAGCCAACCTTTGCTGTCATCACGAGCGGATGGGAGGGAGAAAGGGGGCTTTCGGGCTTGGCCTCCTCCCCCCCAAAAAATGGTAAAATATAACAACGTTTCATGAAAAAAATTATCTTTAAAAGTATTATTGTTCGTCTAATACAGTTAATATAAAAAACAAATCATTCGGGCTGAAGTCTCCTGCCCCCCCCCCAAAAAAAATTAAATCCTGGATCCGTTAGTGACTGTCATTAAACTGATTTTTCAGATAACATATCCTCGAAAATTGGACACACTTGAGATACCTGCTGCAAAAATCACATATAAAGAGATTTCTCAACTTCTGGATGGACGCCTAGTTTTAATGTTTTCCATTTATAGAGACACCACACTTCCACAGGAAGCAATTCCAGTAATATGAACTGAGAAACTGAGACATTCCATTCCGACGCTCGTCAGTCAACTTTAATTATTTGTTCTGATTACTAGGAGTTCGGATTATAAAACAGTATAAATTTCTTTTAAAACTGAAAATAGGATTTTATATTAATTATTATTATTGTTATTTTGGTTAGCTCCTTCCTGGATATTACTGGATGGAGGTATCACCAAAACTATTTTAACTAGAGTGAGAAGGTCGAGATTCATAGAGTCTGACACGAAATAAATTTCTACTTGCCCATGTCTGATTCGAACGATCAGAATAAATATTTTATGTATTTATTTTTATATTTTTCTTATTACAATAACATTTATAAATAAATAATTGTTAGTTATTATATTGACCGTTACAGAGTGAGCCACTGGAGCTGACGACGCGGGAAAAGGTCGAGCGCGGAGACGAATCAAATGCGCCAAGTCCTCGCCCACCGCCTGCAACTCCCCCAGCGCCGTTCGAAGACGGCCCCAACTCTGGTAAGTCTCATATTATTTCTCTATTGTACAAATAAATACACTAAACAATAAATAAATTATAGTATTTCCAATTACATTTATAATTTTACAATTATTATTAAAAATCAAGCAGTTTTAAATTCGGATTACAACTGTAAATGAAGTGTTTAACAATCATCTGTCAAATTTAAACAAACATTATTACTGAAATCATCCTTAGTGTAATTTTATTTGTGTAATATTAATGGTATTTAAATTGATTAAAAGAAAGAAGTTATTAAATTAATATATAAAATAGATAAACAATTGGAACACTGAAGAAATGGGTGAATAACATATTATGTAAAAGCGCTGCAAATTATTCCATAATGGTTTATTATTTCCAGACAACTATACATCTAAAGTAACATTACCTATATAGTTACAAAGAAAAATAAATAAAAAGTGATTCCAATTATTGGACTAAACTTTTTTTTTTTAATCATTGGTAATATGCTAAAAAAAAAAAACAGCATTACATCAGTAAAACATTCAAAATTTAAAAACCAAACAAAGGATATAACATATGGAGTAGAACATATTAAAAAAAAACCAGAGACCATACCCTAATTGTCCGATTTTAACGATGTTTTTAGGAAATTTCGTAAACTTTTAAAAAACTATATACATTATCAACAAAAAAGGGTAAACTTTTTGAGTTATTCGGAATTTAATTTTACCATCCCTCGTAACTTTTTTCCCCAATTTTATCCAATTTCCAACTTTAATTACTATAGTAAAGTAACAACAGTTACATTTAAAAATAATTAAAAAAGATAATTATTATTATTTATTTTTCTGTTTTTAATTTGAAGTAAATTTGAAATTAACTAAAACTAGTCGACAGAAGTAGTGTTCTGGTTTTGGATGTATGTATCGATAATAATTTATCTATACAAGTAATTGATATCGCATACTATAAATTAACCTATTATGTTTAGAAGTTATTCCACAGCATACAGTAACGTTTTAAATATAAGAGTATTTTAATAGGATTTGGTTATGAAAAAATTTAAATTAGTGAATATTTATTTCAATTAAAGAAAATATGTTTATTTTAACGAGCGTTTTAAAAAATATTGTCTAACAGTCCTATCTATTATATATCAATGAGTTATAAATTAGTTTTTATTTAAGTTGAATCTATTACTAATTGAAATCTAGTGTGTTGATGATCCTCCTTGTTGATAATATTGAAAGATGATGTCTCCAAGTTAAGACCACGGGCATACAAATCAAAGCCAATAAAAAGGTCCAGCTGAACCGCTAATAAAAGAATTCTTGCTGATGGCTCGTTATGAATAAAAAAACTCACATGTGGGCTCTGATAGTTAAAAAATCCCTAATGTGATCAGTGAGTGTCGTTTGGATTTCAATATGTCCCTTATCTTCTGCGGGCTGCTTTGATATCTGTCTCCCCTCTGTGCTTGTTGTGATTTAGCCACTCAAATATTAATATAAATAAGTAACATCAAGTTTGTTCAATATGAAGAATATGTGAAGAGTGGCCAGGAATCCTGAATAATAGATAGAAGAACGTCTTAAGAGGTCTTAGAACATTCTAACAATACACTATAAGAGATCTAGCCATCATGCTCAAGATTTTATTTTAAACATGTTGTTTGTTTAACATAATAAAGTGCTTAAAAGTATAAAGTTCAATTTATAGTATATCTATTGTACAACACGTTCAAAACAAAGGTATTAGAGAAAAAGCGAAAGAACCCATAACATCCTGTACTCCATTAAGACGAAAAACTGAGTTGGTTTGGACAAGTTATGAGAATGGCGCACGACCGATTACTTTAAAGGAAACTTAAGCATGTATCATGGGAAAGAAGGAAGAGAATGATGGAAGATATACATGAGGCAATAGCAGCAAGGAGACTCAGAGAAGGAGATTGCAAAAAGAAATGGCGGCAGGCCTGCTTAAAGTGTTTTATACTATATATGTTCAATTTATTAAATAAAAATGTTTTTACTAGTCCATTGTTGTTACGTGCGATTTAATTTTTTAGGAAGGACTTGTTTAGTGGACTGAAGGAGTAGTATCTATCTAAATTGGAGTGAGTGTACATTGGAAAGGCAAGTGAGTGTAATAGGTATATTTTCATATGTATTTATATACGTGGCAATGAAACAAGCGGATTTCAATAGTGGATTCTTCAATTCTAAACAAAATAAAAGATTTTAAATGTATTTAGTAATCGATAGTAGAATACTGTGCAAGCCTTTTTATGTTGTATAACCATCATTACATATAAGGACCATTTTGTATCTATATTGCGTTCGTTGTGAACAGTTGAACTCCTCAGACAAAATATCGTTGTTGTCTTATTGGTATAATGAAAGAGGGTAATTCAGTAAGGTTATCACCAATAAAAGTAGAGATGAGGCGAGTATATCGCCTCCTCCCCTAATATTCCGAAGAACAAAAATAAAATCAACAATCATTAATCTACATGAATTAATAAATACGTTATATAAGACCAATTAAGGAAATAGAAGAAGTCTTCAAGATGGCTAAGGTAAGAAATTGAAGTAGGTACGCAAGTATTTTACCACTGCTTAAGTTTATATTATTGAATTTAAGTTTATATTCAAAGATCATAAAATACAATCCTTCCACAAAATACATTCCTAACTATTTCCCTAACCCTCACCTTAGTTGATCTTCAGGTACTTATCGTAGTAACGATACAAATATATTTATATATTTTAATAAATTAATATTCACAAAAACGTTGTTGACATATTAGGAACGATTACTATTACTAACATAGATATTATAAGCAGTTATCTCCATTAATTGCCATGAGCCCTTTGATGCCTTACGCCGCGGCTCTAAATATAGTCCCGGGCTAACAATGATGGACGAGTGAGTCCTTCTAAATGGTTAATTGCTTTCGTAACCAGCTTGTGATCTCCAGTTCGGTTGCACCATTCACAAACCTCCTCGTCTTCTTCTGTAAACAAGATTATTTACTTACCATTTGTCATAATTTGTGTCTACGCGGCACGTGTAGTTTATAAAAATATACACCATATATTTTTTTTATTTAGAAATATTATAATCAGTCACGTGGACAATAATTATAGTGAGATACAAACACATTCACATCATATATACAAAAAATGTTAAATTAACAAAAGTAATATAATAACTAAATAATAATCAAAAACTATGATAAAAAATAAGATAACCTAACGATAGGTAAATTAAAAACATTAAAACACAGTCATACCTATTTACAATATATACAATTAGGCAGGAAATCCCAGGCGAGGCTTATCCCTCCTACCACAGAGGGAAAAACAGGACTCCAAGGGACCCCTACACTAATCTCTCAACCATGTCACTGGTGCTGAAGCCAGTAGAGATTGAGCGAGAGCGCTTCAGCCACATACATTCATGTCTTGAGTGGAGAATCTGGCCATTGTCAGAACTCCAAGATATATGCTATAAAAGATCTCTGGGCCACTGCTTCAAATTTCGAGGGGGATTTTAGGGATTAGTGGAACTAGTTAGGGAATGTGCACAGGGATTTGGATGATATGTAAGGTTCTGATGGAATTTGGAAAATCTTTCAGGGATAAGGACTAGAACAAATTAAGGTCATGAGGTAGGGTTTTGTTGGTTACATAGGACGGAGCATCGACTAGTTGTTTGGACATGTTTGGAAGACTTTGAACTGTACGGATTTGATGCGTTTGATGTTAGAAAATTTTGCTGTTCCCCAAAGTTCAAGTACGTAGGTCCAAATAGGTTTCAGGATTGTCTTGTAGATCAGTAATTTGTACTAAATTGAAAGTTGAGATTCTTGCACTTGCAAGACCATGACCAACTCTAGACTTTGAAGTTTGAAATTTCGATTCATTCATCTGTAGTTTGCCATTTCTTAGTTTAAGGGGTCTAGGTGGGGTACACCCTGACCAACCCCATTTTACAACTTATACAACTGTTTATTTAATTATATTACTCGTTGCTCACATGGTATAACTTCAATTTTCATTCTGTAGTTTAGATTGTATTATTTTTTATCAACATAGAATAAACTGAAAGAAACAAACGTTCCGTCAATATTTTAATTTCTTCAAAAATCTACATTGATATAGGGTTTGAGTCATTTTAATACACTTACTGTGTTTATCAACGATAAATGATGCCAAAATTTTCTTTGGGACGTTCTTTTATGTCCAGCTCAATTAAAAACATACTTCGTGACTTTTTACGATAACCGTACGAGATGTTTTTCCTTGAAAGTATTATGACTCTATACATCGAATTCCGATATTGGATATTGGACGATATCGAAAGGAAAATATCGATACTGATATTATCGCAATATCTCTTGGAAGAAGCACAACCGTCTAATGTGAGTTCCCATTTGGATATACAAGTAATTTTAAATAATATAAGATAACTACAATCTACTAAAATGAACAATCTATAATCTACAAGAGTGCTATAAGACTACGGGACCCTTAGACCGAGACATGGACTACAAGAAGAGAGCACATGGGGATCGATCCTAGGCAACAGGTGTTCCCCTTTGTTGTCCCGCTCCCTCCCCCCTGTCCTTTCCCCCCTCAGTGTTTGTTCCGACTCATCCCGTTCCCCTTTCATTCATCGCATTCTCTCTCAAACATCGTCCAAGCGATCCAACTTCTTCCAACTTTCGATAAGCGATACACACAATCAGATCCTCACTTCACATTCTTCATATCTAAAACTTAAATCTCATCAGAAAGATCTAAGCTATATAATAAAAATATATATATTTAAAATTAAATGTCCTGGTTCGACTAGATCAGGATAAAGCCAAACATTCAGGCCCGCCCTACTGTTTATATTGACAACAATCAAATTCCTCAAATAGACATGATCCTTATTCTTGGAGGAAAGGTATGAGACCCAAATATTAAACTAGTTTTCTATAATTAGAAGACTGATGAATAATTACATAAGAAACATAAATTAAAAAAAAAATAAACTTTTTTAATAATTTTTAGATAAAAAAAAAAATTGTTTTGAAAATATGCGAACATGGCTTGAAACGTCATATGTTGATATAAATTAAAATGTAATAAAGCAATTTAAACAAAAATGGTTTAAAATATTCGTTCGATAAAAAGGGGTCTGTAACATGGAGGATTGGTTCAATCTATGGAACATACAACTTAATCATGACAAATCCCAACATACAACATTTACTCATTGAAAAATCACCTGCCTTCCAGTTTATATTGACAACAATCAAATTCAAATTCAACAATCAAATGACATGAAATGAAACGTAAGACACATAATGATCCTTTACCAACAATTTCACACTAATTTAAACGGACATACCAATAGATTAATACGAGATAAGGCCATAGCTGACAAACCTCAACACATGAGGAGGAAACTAAAAAGGCGTTGGATGAGAGATCTCCTTCCTTAAACAACCTAAGTAATTGAAACAAGTCAGGGAAGAGGTGCTGCTGAGTTTTGTCCATGCCTATCATGTCATTATTTCTTATCCTAATGTATCTCCAGCACATTGGCTGATTGTCGACAAAGAGTTCTTATAGCAAAAGTAAAACAAAAATATTTAAGAGCATTATTTCGTAAAATTTTCTTAGAAATAAAAGAGTTCCTCAAGAGACAAATGCATATCTTTGATAATTAGTAGTTGATAAAATGATAATGCTAATCATATACGAGGCACTTGAAATCGGCTAATTTTCACGCATACTTCTTGCCTTGTTCTAAACAAAGATGGAATATCATTTTATAAAAATGAGCTAATAATGAATGGATAATTTTACAGCCTCAATATAAATTGCTCGAATTATAATATTTTATTAGAAGTCCCAGGAAACAGCGAGTTATCTCTGAAGCTCGGGTTAAATCTACACATCCTCTTAGACTCACCCATTAGTTAAGCAATAAGCCATCCCGGTTTATGAAAGAACTCGGAATAAATGAAATAAAAAACTGATGAATATTAATCCCATTCCGGCTTGAGAGTGTCCATTGAGGGAATTGTTGTTAATAAAAACATTAATTATAATTAGGAGGAGTTCAAGAATTGCTAAGCAGTTGGACACGTCTGGTAAACGCTTCGGTCACGCGATGCTGCTGCTCTCTCGTCGCATTTCTCTTTGCGACTTCTCATTATTCAATTACTCTTTCCTGGAATTTTAAAATGATCTTTTTATTTTTAATTCGAGTTAAATAATGATTTAAATAGATTTTATTATAATAAATAAAAATTAAAAAATGATCAAGAAAAAAAATCTATGCAGAGGGACAAACAGAAACGTCTACAAATTGAACTTTGAAAATAATTATATAATAAATCCAAGAGGTATCTTAATTTTGAAAAATCTATGATAAATATAATTTTTTTATTAATCCATTGAATTGCTCAAATTAATCCCCGTACTTTTTGAAATTATTGCTTGTACATTACATCCCTTCCTTGAAAATGATTGGCATTGTGAATTATTAATGTTATAGTCCGTGGTACGGACCTTTTTTTCTATCAAATTATTAACTTCCGCCTGAAACTGCATAAATTGCTTCATCTCATCGTAACCTACAAATATTATATTAACGAAAATTCTCGTAATTGAGGCGTTTTCAATCTGGAGGTCGGCAAACTTTGTCTATTCAATTGTGTACTAATTAAGTTCTAATAATCATTTGCTTTCCACTTGGATCGTAAGATAATTTCAGCTCAAAATCTATAAAAAAGGTGGCCTTCAAAAATATTGAGCCTTTTGGCGTGAACTACCTTCCTAAATTGTCAAAATAACGAAATTATATAGGACAAACGGCCGAATATTTTTGTAGACAATCTTTTTTATAGATTTTGTGCTCAAATTGACTTACGATCTAATTGGAAAACAAATGAGTATTTACGAGTTTTTAGTAATTAATTAAATAAACAAAGTTTGCTGACCACTAGATTTAAAACGCCTCAATTCTAAGAATTTTCGTAAAAAACATATTTGCAGATTACTATGAAATGAATCTATTTAGGAAGTTTCAAATAGATGTCAATAATTTGATAAAAAGGGGTCTGATAATATGATAAAAAGGGGTCTGTACTATGGACTATTAAGTTTTAAGTTCGAAATTTGGATTCTTATCTTCTCAATGAAATTCTCTTTCGTTTGATAATTTATTCATAAAAATCCATCGCTCCAGAGAGCTGGAAAAGGGATCTATACTAACCTGCCAAATATTGCCTATATGGTATAAAAATATTTAGTTTATTACTAAATATTAATGAAAAGTTAAATAATACGTCACATTTTACGATATATAATCCGAAAAGGTAAAATACGTTTTTGAATCTGAAATTGTATCCATAAATACATTAATTGATACATAGATTGGTAGCCGAGATACGTTGCACTGTTGATTCATCCATCTATGTAACAGAAGACCAATTAGACTCAAATCTCTACTTTAATTGAGAGTTTGAATTATTTATGCTACCTCCTTTGTTAGTTGGCTTGTTAAGGATAAGTTAACACCTTGCTAACCTACTACCGTAGATATCTAGAAGAGCTGACAGATATTGCCCTCAAGAGGAGCTGAAGATTTAAGGAGTGTGGGAAGATGGGGTCAATTAGCCGTGGATGAGGATTATACATGAAAGCCAGGAGGTGCCCACCCTCGGCCTCCCATCCTCTCCACGCTCTCTGCCCGCGCTAACGACTCCATCGCCTGGAATGACATCGCCGCACTAGCTCATCCGCCGTGTCTTCATCCGGGGAATTCATATAATAATATTAAAAATAAAATCTTCATGTCTTAATATAATTAATTAATATATTAGTTGGTAATATACTATATAAAATAAGTTTGTGTATTCGAAAACTTGAAGAAAATGGAGGTAAGATTAATTTTCTCAGTTTAAGAGAAAAAGTCAGCTTATGCCCTCTTTAAAGAGAGTACATCAGTTTTCAAGGCATTGACTTTATATACTTGAGGTCCTAGATTCAAGTCCGGCTGATGGCAGGTAATTATTTATTCTATTACATTATCCGTAGATCGACTCCTGTGATCGGGAGATCCTCCTCTACACCCATTCCATAAAGTGGGTACTCTTAATTAATTAAGGAGGAAAACCTGAGCTTCATCTCGGCCCAATCACCTCCCTGCACAACCGTTGGCCTTCAAATATACCATTTATCTTCTTTCTAAAACTCCTTTACTAAATTAATGAACTAAACAAAGGTTGAGATGCGAAAACTAAATTCAACAACACATTTGATGGTTACGAATGAAAGTTTGTAGAGAAGAAAAAATGGTCAGAAATCATGGTGACCATGAGAAACTGAGTTTTCAAAAAAATTCATATTTTTCACTTTGTCCAAAAAATTTACAAATTAAAATTATCTCTCTGTGTGTATGTTAACAACCTAACTCAAAAAAAAAAGTGCGAAACTGATATTACGTATTCGAGAAATGCGTACCCCTCAGATTTCACAGCAACTTTTTTGCTGAAATCAGCATACTGGAAGTAGCACTTTATATAATTGATTTCTGTTGAAAATGGTTCTAAAGATTTCCATTCAACTCATTACATCAATCTACAATTAAATTCTATTTAATATCAGCTAGATTTTATCGTCATTTATATATTTATAAATAGCTTAAATGACAATTAAATAAGCTTCCTCTAAAGTACTTTAAAAGGTGCGTTTAGACATTACACTTTAAGTGTGAATGTTTTTATTATTTTAATATATATATTTTTTATTTATCTATTTCTGTTATTTATCTATATTTATTTTATATCATAAATTTCTGTATTTTATTTAATTTTAACTTCAAGTTACATTTATTTGGTTTTATTACCTCTGTTCTATAGATATATATTTTTTATTTATTTATTTGTATTTTAAGTATGAATGTTGTCTTTTTTTAATTTATTTTTTTATTTATCTCTAAAATATTTCTTTTACTTGTAATTTATTTATTTTTTTGCTATGATTTTTTGTATTTTATTTTTGATTTTAACTTCGTTACATTTCTTTGGTTTTCTTATAGTTTTTATCTTTGTTACATAGATATCTATTTTTTATTTATTTATTGTATTGTATATAAGTATTCTTGCCCTTAAATGTGGCAAAATTTATTTCTCATTAAAAAGATATTAAAAAAAAGGCAAGTCAGAAGCCAGGGGAAATACAAAAGTTTAAATGGTTGTTTCCCTATGCTACTGTGTTTGTTTCTTTTTTTTATCTTTTTCGTCTGCTACTGGCAACAAGAAGAAGAAAAAAAGTTTGGCTTAGCGCTAATGTCGCTATTAGTTAAGTTGGATTGTCTAAACGCATCATAATAAATTACATAGAAAATAATTTGTGTTGAAGTATTGCAACACTTTGATGAGCAGCCCAAGATCTCAAGATCAATCAACAAAAGAAATTCTGTGAATGGCCGACTGTGTCCGAAAGTAGCCGGAGGTGACCGAACCTACTGGTAAGACCCAAAGTCAACTGAAAACGATTTGTTGGGTTTTAAGTAATAAAACGTAGGAGGTTTTACAGATACCACGTTTTCAATACTAGGTCGTTCTCGGAATATCTGAGCGTGATCATCAGATCTCGGCCCACTCATATAAGTGGAGCAACACCTATAAAACAGTAACCATAATTTAATTACTTGTGTTGTTATTGCATTCTGCTTTAATTATTTATTGTTATATACAAAGCATTCAAGGAAAATAAATTTTTAACATCCCTCAGCTATCAAATATTTTTTCAATTAAAATTTAACAAATATATTTTAAAATTTATTTTATACTGAAATTCGTTGTTTCTTTAATTATAGTCTTAAAATTATTTATTTATTTGTTTGTATGCCTCTACCCGCTAGGGTCATTGGCAATCGTCAATTCACTCACACTTTTCATATTCTATTATAAAATCCAATAGTTTTCAAGAAGTCCAGCAAGACTTCCACTTCTCTCTCCGCATCCTGCAACACGTCCCTGATAGTCTCATGCATGTTTAGATTCTTTAGGATAACTGCATAATGTGTGCAATCCAGAAGTATGTGGCTCACAGCTCTAAGAGAACCACACCTGAAGCAAGTAGGTGGTTCTCGACCGTGGAGTAGGTAGCCATGCGAAAATTCGCAGTGACCAATCTGAGGCGGGACAGGATAAGTTCCTCTCTTCTAGACCTCCTGTTACTCGTACGCCATTTTGCACTATTGGGTTTAACCAGAGCAAGTTTGGTGGGGTTCCATGTTGCATTGCATTGAGCGATTATTTGGAGTTTCGCTTGCCTCACCCAGTCCTCCCGAGGAACAAAATCAATTAATTTTATCTCATGGTTGACTTGCGTACGAGCCATTCGGGATGCGACGTCTGCCTGTTCGTTTCCGTGTATACCACAGTGGGCTAGAGCCCAAATGTAAGCTATTACGTTTCCTGCTCTTTTACTGATCCAAATGAGTTCTAAAATATCCACTATCGTTGGGTGTTTAGATATTTGGCTTTGGATTGCCAATAGTCTTCTCATTTAGTCAGTTACAATGACTGATTTTTGATGGTTGTCAGCTTGGCAAATCAGAATCGCTTCCTTTATTGCTGTTGCCTCTCCCGTAAAGATTGAGCAGGCACTGGGCAATCGGTAAAGAAAAGTTTCGCTTAAAATTATTATTTAGCAATAACAAATCATTTTTGAGTGGATTTTAAATTAATAGATCTTTTTAAACAAATTAATTCAAAAAAAAAAAAAAAAAATTTAGAAATGTGTACTTTTAGAATTTAGTTTATATATTTCAAAATTAGTTGTAATAGAGAATGCAACTTAAAAAATAATGATTTCATTTAAAATTTACAGTGTATAACCAAATTTTCTTTTTTTTTTTTAAGGTTTATTGAACAATAGCCTTTTTACAGTTTATGTTATAAAATCCTGTATTAAAATGTATTTGTAGAATTTAGGTTATATATTTGAAACTTAGTTGTAATATGTACAGCTACTTAAAAATAACGATTTTTGAGTTTTAAATTTATAATGTAAAACCAAATTTAGTGTTTTATCGTTTATTCTAGTATATCTTCTTACAGTTTATTCTATAATATCCTATGACAAAAAAACAAGATAACGTAATAAAATTATAAGTAATAGATGCATTATGAAATATTATTTCAAAAAATATTTTCCATGATACTTAGTCATTTGAAATTAGAGTTGTAAATTTATCCGCCGAGAGAGTTGTAATTAAAGATAATTGCTAAAGAGTGGACATGAAGGGAACGGCTGATCCCTCAAAGGGTGGGGATGGCCTGCAGAAATATGGCAGATTAAATTGACACAATTTCGTGTAATCTGCCAGATAGGGGCGCCCCCCGCTTTAAATCACTTAGCTACAATATTTTGTTAGGGGGAGCCGCTACCAGACTATATTATTTTTTATAGTCCTCGCACCGCCGCTGGATTTAGAGAGTGCCTTTGTATGGGGGAGCATAATTCAGCCCTATCTCTGCCGATGGGGTAAGCCCGTAACGTCTTATTGAGGATATCTTTTTCTCTTCCCTTATTTATAAATATAAACGATTTTTTACCTATTCATCCCCTTCTCGTTGCTGGAACATTTATTAATACACCATTTAAAAAAAAAATCCGGAAGCCAAAAAAAAAACAAAAATTAAAAAGAAAATATAGCGAAAGATTAAGCTTTATGGAAATTTAAAAAATATGAAATATAAGCAATTTATTCATAAAATTAAGACGAGAATATGCAAAAGTAAATTTAATATCTTTTTAATTTTTAAAACACTCAATAACAATATAGAAATTTCTTATAATCAGGAAAGCGTACATTCACACCATATTAAAAATTCATAATACATATAATTTATGTATGCCCCGAACCTTAAAATATAATTCTAGACCATGGGAAAAGCTTTGCAATTGCAATAAAAAATATTAAAATAGAAAACAAAATGAGAATGGAAATGTGGCCCAGAAATAGAGGTAAATCATAATTATTTAAACATGTAGCATATTTTTGAAATATCGAATGTAGTTGAACAGCAGATTTATATACTGAAACTTTAGTTATGAATGTGCCTGGTTCTTAAAACACTCTAATGTTAATTATTCATTATTTATTACTATCATAAAAAAAAATAATACATAAATATATATATATAAATGTATTGTAGACTATTCTCATACATATTGTTAATCCTATATAATTGTATATTAGTTTTAAAAAAATGTCTGTAGTGATTAATAGCTGTGCTGTGTTTGAAGCAACCCAATGTGATTGGGCAGCACCCTTTTATGATAATAAAGTGATTCTCTCTCTATAACTTCGCTTCTTGGTCAAGACCTGCCATAAATACGATTATCAAACAACCGATGATAGTTGTGGGATTTTGGGCATGAGGAAGGATAGTACCCTTTAAGGCTCCTATACAGTACGAAATATCTCGGCGATACGATATTTCTGTCTGCGGCGACATAGCGAAATAGTTGTATTACTATTGCATTTTACCAATCACACAGCGTGATAATCCGCAGCGAATATCAAAGGTTATCGTATTGCTGGGACATATCGCCTTCTGTGTGTCTGAGCCTTTAATCGCCCTTTAGTTTTAGTTACCTTATCGATATGTTAGTCATAGTTGGTTGTTTGATTAGTTATGACTTTGATAGAATTAAAATCGAGGAGTTACTATTTTAAAGTACAATTTTTTTCGACTCAAAGCTTGTACTCCGCATTGATGGATAGTTAAATCTCATGCTGAGAACTAACCTATCCTTCAACTGAATTTGAAGAAACAACAACGTAGAAAAATAGATAAAATAAAATAAAATAAAAAACTAAGATGTGTGCTTAGTTACACACGATAGAACTACACGATAGAACTGAAAACATCAAGATGGCGAGATTAATAATATTAAATATGAATTATAAATAATAGCTAATAACAGAGAGGATGAAATGCTGAAAAATTACCTCACTAACAGTATGCAGGTCCGATGATAATCATTATTAGTTTCTGAAATATTTTAATCTATATGTTCAAAAAAACTTGTTATTATTTGATTTTCGACACTATTATTTTTCCCTTTGCCTCTCTAACACGAGATCGCGTTAAGAGACACTTTTGAATTACAGCCTATTATAGAAATGCTGAACAATCTCTCTTTCTCTATGCAGGCTGGATTGGTAGTGTCTAAGATATTTCAATCTATATGTAAAAGCATTTCAATTAGTCGAATCTCGCGAATCAATCTAATTTACTCTCCACAAAAAAAGTGCAAAATGCACCTAAAGAAGTTTTCACTTCAAGAACACACAAATAATTAAAATTTAAACAGATTTTGATATAAGTATAATTTCAGTACTTTTCATCATTAGTCCCGTCAATTTGTTTTTTTTTTAACGAAAATTTTATATGGGTTTGTGTTTCCGTCACTGGAAAACATTTAAGTACGGTTTATAAAAAATAAATAATAATAAAAACACAAATAATTATAATTTATACAGATTTCGAGATAAGTATAATCCGAGTAGGTTCCTACTTAGCCGGTTTGAAATTATAATTTAACATTTGCTTTCAATCGACTAATCCGCTAGGCCCTCCCCTCCACTTCCTCCCCCAGTTCCGACAGCTCTAAGAAATTTCCCGTGAAAGGGCAAGTCGAAAGAGGAGACAGAGAGGAGGGACAGATTGGAGGAGGCAATGTTTTCAGACGGACTAGTAGCTGAGGGATTAGTGGAAGCGGATTATCTCTTCATGATTGATGAGCGTTCTAATCCAAGGTTTAGCTGGGCACATTCAATAACTTGAATGCCACTCTCCGCTTTGATCTGTTCCAGGTTTGGGCTCTATAGGCAGCCCCTCCCCCCCTGCTCTGTTCTGTCTTCCTTTCCTCTGTCTCTATATAGCCGCTTTGTTTCTCTGTCGGATTTAGCCTCTGTGGAATCTGAATCGTTCCTCTGGCCTCGCGCAGGAAGAGAGAGAGAGAGGGAAGTCGGACGAACTACCAGAAATGTTATCTGTCAGTCTTCCTACCCAGAACCGATTCAAAACCAGGTTTTAATCCGACGGAATTATCTCAACTTAGATGATTCAGTTTGATCCGTCGTGTTTGAAATATATATTATAAATACATAATTATATACATGCTAAGGATTAGAAAATAACTATATTCGTACTGCCTCTACCATAAACAGTCAACTTTAGGATAGCGACTGTATATGCTTTCATATAGGGATATAGAGTCAAACTTCTGTAAATCGAATTTTTTTTTTAAATTTTTTAATAACCTACTAATTATGCATAAAAAAACTAAGATGTGCGTTTGAATATTAAATATAAATTGTAAATAATAGCTCATTACAAAGAGAATGAAATGCTGAACGTTTCCTTCGCTTACAATATGCAGGTCCGATTTTTAGTTTCTGAGATATTTTAATCCACATATCTTCCATAAAACTCGTTATCATTTAGTTTTTGACAATATTTTTTTCATTTCACCTCTCTAACGCGACCTCGAATTAAGATACAATTTAGAATAGTAGCTCATTATAAAGACGATGAAATGGTGAACATTTTCACTTACTAGTAATATACAGGTCTGATTTTTAGTTTTGGAATTATTTTAATCCATATCTAAAAACATTTCAATCAGTTGACTCCAGCCAACTTAACCCGAGCGTTACACATCTGAGATCAGAGGGCTCAATCCAGTCCATTCTCCACACAAAAATTGCGAAATGCGTCTAAAGAAGTGTTCACTTCAAAACATATTAATTAGAAATATTATAAAATTATATTTACTTGAAATATTTAAATGGATGACGCACATGTTTGTATTGACACCTCGGCTAACCTAATAAAAATTCTTGACGGTAAATCCTGACAATTTTATTCATCCTAATACTTGATCATTCGACTAATTACCCATCTTAAAAATGACTATTATTTTTACTATACAATTACGAGTATGTTTATAAATGTTTTATAATTTTTTATGGCTGTTATTTTTTGCCTATAAGATTAATTTAACTTTATTTTTCGAATTTATTGTTATCCTATTCCTTACTTATTATTTAAATTCATTTCTCATCATTCTGTATGTACTTCTTACTGTAAAAGATGTCTTGACCAGAAATAATCTATATTGAGTGCCTACATATCAAAGACGGATACCTCTCATTCATGAAAAAAATCGTTAGAATTGGTTTAAACTGAATCAATGTTATAGAGAATTGACATTTTCTAAGCGTTTTAAAAATGGCAGATGTCCATCTTTGATATGAAGCTACTGTTTGTCTGTATTTTATTGTTATTCTAAAGATATTTTGTCTATATTTTTCGTTATTATTTAATGATGTTACTATCTTTGTACTGAATCGATCCTGTATTTATATTGTATTATCGATTTTAAGATTCTATTATTCTAGTGTAAACACACATTAATTAAAAAAATTGTGCCATTGTCTGGGAAAAACGTGAGTAAAAAACGTGTCATCAAAGAGAAGAAACTACCAATTGTAATTTAATCTAGTCAAGTCTCATTGTATGAAACATTGGAAAAATATAAGCCATTAATTATTTTAAATTCACTGATATTTCAAAAGAACAAGACTGGGGTTGACTTGCGATTTAAAAGTGAAAACACATTCGAAATTTAAGATAGCTTAAAAATGATAAATTACCGCATACCAATGTATTTAAAAAGTGATGTTCTAACAAAAAAAAAATATATAGATTAAAACATTAGTTATTGCGTTCCATAATATTTAAAATAAATAACATATTAAAAAAAAAAACATTTCTACAGCAATAACAGTACTTTTAGGATGGATATGACCCGAGTTGGCAGTCGCTGTCGTGGCAGTTGCTACAAGGAAGGAATAAAAAATAGCCATCACAAAGACCTGTCATCATTCAAACATCTCTTGGACCCGAGCCAGCCACGAAATGGACTGTATGACTGTCTCACTTCGTCTCACCTAGAAATAAAATATTTATCTATTTATATTATATATGTCTATAACATAGAATTGGTTGGTACAACATATGTATCGAGTTCAAAATTTAAAAAATAATGGTTGAAGGTGGAAGTTAAAACTGACAGTTACCTTAAAAGAAATAAAAATCCTTTAAATTTACTAGGGGAATAATCCGCCCAACGGCGGATCAACTCCCATTTTACAAATTATACAACTGTTCGTTTAATTGAACTTCTCGTTACTCAAATTATATAACTGTAATTTACATGTATTATGTAGTTCAGATTGTATTATGTTTTATCAAACTTAAACTACAGTTCGGTTTAATTTTTAATTTCATTAAAAATCTATATTATGCATCGCGGCTAATTGCCAATTTATATTATTCTATTATTATATTTATACTTATTGCCAATTTGTAACCATGATAAGGCAGAAATAATTCTGGGAATAAGAAGTGTAGTCTTCGTTACGGATCGTTTCGCTATGTAAAGTAAAATAAAATATGGCAGCCACAAAAACTAGAGAGATAGTTAAGTTAGGATTAGCAGTTAACGGTTAATCAGTAACTACTAAAATAAAAATAAATAAATTTTTTATGATAATTTTAAAAAAAATATAATTGTTTTTCCATGAATATTCTGAATATAAATATAAATAAATATATATATATATATATATATATATATATATATATATTCTAAAAAAAAGTCATA
Organism: Nezara viridula; assembly: GCA_928085145.1. Taxonomy (NCBI): domain Eukaryota; kingdom Metazoa; phylum Arthropoda; class Insecta; order Hemiptera; family Pentatomidae; genus Nezara; species Nezara viridula. The sequence goes on along the minus strand of OV725080.1, from coordinate 144,303,147 downwards.
AAAAATCATTAAACGATTATATAGTACACTGTTCCTTGGTGGTGCCTGTTATGATAATAGACATTTAGTTCTTTTGTTTTTCAATATTTATCACAACGAGTTTGTATTTTATTTATTTTAGTTAACTTATTTCCTGAAAATTATTTAAATTACTTATAAGTCATGATAATATGATATTTTTTTTTTAAATAAATTTTTATTTTTAATAAAAATTATAATTTCATTATATATCTTATTTGGGCAAAATTTATTTCATCAACAAAACCGGTAAGTTGTTAATTGATTTTCGGAAAAAATTTCATTTATTCTTCCAAAATAAATTTATGTTACTTTAAAAAAATTATAACATCGCCCGCCATAACAAGTATTTCCATGAAATAGTATACCATATATATTTTTTTAGAATATTTGAAAATAAAATTATACCCAAAACGATATAGTATATATGCAGTATATATGAAATAAAAACGTTTTATTAAAAAGATTTTTTATTGATAAAATAAAATAAGTAATGTGGTCTTTATAAAACCTTAATCGTATACTTACTTATTAAATATAATAATTAAATCAAGATATCATTGAAAAACCAAATTGACCTTGTTTATAATATATATATATATATATATATATATATATATATATATATATATATATATATATATATATATATATATATATATCAATATAAATATTGATTTTATTCAACTAATAATGATGTTCTGAAGAGGAAAATAAAAATTTTAGTTTTCACTTTTATTTTTAATATTTAATTCGCATTAAGACTTTCTAGACGAAAAAAAAAAAACTGGCGGGCAGGTAGGTACGTTATCTTCACACTCAACCCTTTAGCAAACCTCGGGAGCTCCCTGTCGGATTGGCCAACATGATGGATCATCGATTGGGGATTCGGAACGGAATTTGATCTTAAGCCTTCTTATGAAACACATTATGTAAACGTTATGCTATACTATCAGTTCAGTGGGAAATAGTATTAACAACAGAGAAAAAAATAAATAAAACAGGTATTTAAGAAAAGGGTATTTTAAAACTGGTGTCTTTTCAAACCTTTCTTTCATACCTTTCAACAGGTATTTGGGACTTTACCTGGACTAGAGACTGACCTGGAGAAGTCACCTAACACTGAAAAGAAAACAACTGAACAAACGATTTGGGCTATTATCCACAGAGGTACCTGCAAGAGGGGTTTCATGACGCAAGTGGCGCCATCAAAATTTTCGGATCGAAAAGTTTTAAACCAGAGGACAAGAGAAAAGCATAGTACAGACCACTGAAAGTGTAGTTGTATATGACCTATGATTATTAAAATTTTACTTCAGCTTGCATTGTTTTTTAGAAGAGAAGAGAAATAAAATATCATAGAAGAGGATGAGAGGTTATGCGCCATTGACCGATTTCGTATAACCTTAGAAGAAGAAAAAAGAAACTAACTACAAATATGAAATTATGTTTAAGTGATTCTTGAAGTCTTATTAAATATAATTACAAAAACCATAATACTTTTAGAGATGATTTTTTAATATTTCTTTCATAAGACATGGCTATATTTTACCATTAGGAGGGGAGGGGAGGAATAAAGCTCTCCCACTTCCCCAGTAGATCCGCCTGTGGACAATGCAACAAAATACTATAAAACTTCCACCAGATTTATAACATGAATGATCGATAACATGAATGAACCCACTCAATTCCAAGAGTATCATAAATAGATCATCTCATCCCGACGCATTTTAAGGCGATGGCTAAAAACCTTCTAATTTAACCCCCGAAGTGTAAACATTTGCCCATTGCAAAAACACTTTGCAGATACCAAATACACTAATTATGTCAGTTTAAATACTTATGTTAAAAAAAATTGATACTATTGCATTGCTATATGTATACCACAATTTAGATTGAAATAAATTAAAATTAATTATAACAATTTTCGGAAATATAGCTGATATGATTAACTGTTTGTATCAGTATCATTGCTCCCTCATCATGCATATTATAAAAAAAATTACAGTAAGCGATTAATGTTTACCAATATTGAGTATAAGTTGGTGAGTATCCATGGATAAAATAGATAGCTACCGTGTGGTAGTTTATATTAGCGAATACATACATAGATTTCACTTTTAATGGAATTAATATCATAAGTTTATTGCTTTATCTATTATCAGTCAACTTAACTCAAGCTAACTTTTAATGAATACAATTAATTTGTGTTTGTGTATCTTAAATTCTGGGCATTTAAAACCCCGAGGTTATGCGGTAGACACAGCTTCTGTTTAAATATTTCGAATTATAATTGAATTCAATAATTTAATAGACGGATTATTGCCGAAGCAATAATTATTGTATTAGCCAACTTCGCAAATAGCTTCATCTCATCGTAACCTACAACTATTTTATTTACAAAAACTCTTGGAATAGAGGTGTTTTCAACCTGGAGGTCAGTAAAGTTTGCCTATTTAATTAGATACTAAAACGTCGTATATATCCACTTGAATCATAAGATAATTTGAGCACAAACTTGATATAAAAGGTGGCCTTCAAAAATATTGAGCCGTTTGGCGTGGCTTACATCCACAAAATGACAAAATAAGGAGATTGTATGGGGCAAAGAGCCCAATATTTTTGTATACCCTCTGTTTCCTTGATTTTATGATCTCATTATCTTACGATACAAGTGGAAAGCAGATGGGTATATATTTTAGTCTCTAATTAAATAGACAAAGTTTGCCTACCTCAAGATTGAGAACGCGCCAATTCCAAGAGTTTTCGTAAATAAAATAGTTGTAGGTTACGATGAGATGAAGCTATTCACGAAATTTCAGGCGGATGTTAATAATTTGAAAAAAGGGGCCTATACCACGGATTATATAATTAGTACATCACTTTGTCGTGAGTATTTTTTATGTTGTTATTAAAATATAAAATAAAATAAAATTTATGTTACCGTTTTATGCAATAACTAATATTACGAAGTCCAGCGTATAGTTTAGCAGTGTTGAGGGGAATGATGATCGTGGGGGGACAATGGTTTGTAAACTCGAGACCCCCAGTTTCTGAGAACGGTCGCGAAGTTAGCAAAATCTGATTGTGTTTTAAAGCAGCTTGTTCTTTACGACCTTATGCTAGTTGAATCCCCAACAGAACCCTCTCCAGCCATAAAACGGCCTATCGCACTTCTAGGAATGATCTTAACCGCAAGCATTTCGGTCATGAAATTCAATCAGGACAAACCCACAGCTGAGGTACTAAATGTTTTCCGCCTCCTTGGAGCTATCGAGTCAAGGGGGAGGCCTATAGGGGAGAGAATAATAGTACAAAGGAAGGGGATGAGTGATTAGGGCAGTGTGGGAGGGCTTTAGTGGTTAATAGTAATAGTATATTGTAGTTTATGGGAACAGGATAAACGTCAAACTTAAGAGTGAGATATCATACTATTTAATGATAATTAATAATATAAAAACAATTACAATAAATAAGTAGGCAAAAGCATATTAACATGATCAGTGATCATTGTCAGTCACTTCACATTATATGAAGAAAAGAGAAATAAAAACAAATAAGCTCCTAAAATGTGTAGTGGTCTAATATTATTATCATAAGTAAACATAATAAACAAAACTATGATTTTAAAATTCTTATGTTTCAAATGACATCCGTGCTGATGATCTGGTACTGTTAAGCGAAGACGTGGAAACTATAAAACTAAATACGACAACGTTAATGAAAGCCGGTAAAAAACTAGGACTCGAAATAAACGTGGATAAAACAAAATGGTTAGCTGCAGAAATGGCGATACTACTGGTGATATCAATATAGATGGTAATATGTTTGAACAGGTAGATACATTTAGGTATCTAGGTTCTATGATAACTAGAAAAAACGAAATTGAAGAAGAGATTAAGGTTAGACTGAAGGCGGGAAATGCTTGTTATTTTTCTGTGACAAAACTACTCAGTTCGCGCCTCTTGTCCCGGAACTTAAAAATTAGAATCTATAAAACAATTATCTTGCCTACAGTTTTTTATGGATGCGAAACTTGGCCGCTTACATTAAGGGATAAGCAGCGTCTTAAGGTTTTTGAAAATAAAGTATTGCGGAGAATATTCGGACCGAAGAAGGATGAGTTAACCGCAGAGTTTAGACGGTTACACAACGCCGAATTGCGTGAACTGTATCCGGGTAATATAATTGAGGTAATTTCATCACGGCGAATCAAATGGGCTTATAAAGTTGTTGGGCTTAGTAACGAGAGAATTCCTAAAAGGTTAATATTTGCTGTGCCGAATGGTAAGCGTCCGAGGGGTAGACCGAAGCGAAGATGGGAAGATTCCATTAAAGCCGATCTGAAGGGGGTGGGTTTGGACGGCGAACGGTGGAGGGAGGTGTGTAGTAAGCGATTGGTGGTGTCGGCATCGAACCTTCGGGTTCGCTAAGCCTTTTATTATTTATTTATTTATTATTATGTTTCAAATGTGTTCCCTATTTTGAAATATGTAATCGATGTCATATTTGTGGGTGGTAAAAAAAAACGATTAATACCAAGTAGGATTTCGGCCACCAAAAGTATATGAGATTTAGTTGAGTTGGTTTAAAAAAATTATAGAAACAGTATTTAGTTCAGGTATTTTTTTTTGTATATAAAAATGTATTTGCGCCTATCAAATTCAGCTATGAAATTGTGTTTAAAAAAAAAACAACCTAAAATTTCAATAAATGCTTGTGTGTTTAGCGACATCACATCTGACTAAAGTCGATAAGTATAACTAATAACGATAAGGTATAATGATAAAAAACATTTTATACATGCTTCCAGTCATTTTCTGAATAAAAACTAAATTATAAACTTGGTATTTTTCAACAATTAATAACTGTTTATTTTATATAATGATATAAATTTTTATATTCATTTTGATTATTAATAACATTAAAATTCAAACCCTTGCGTTTTAAACTTTAATTAACCTATAATTGTGTCCTCAAGTAAAAAATAGATTGTGGATTCCTGGTATAAGGTTTATAAGTATTAGGATCATACCAGGACATATATCTTAATAAATAAACCAAAATAATATTTTAAAAATACATATACAAATTGAAATACAATTTAATTAAATTAATTTTAATAAAAAAATAACTCAGACACGGTACGTAATCTTGGACTTACCTTCGACAGAAGGCTGACATTGGGCCCGCATGTAAAAATGAAGACAGTTATCATACGACTCGAACTAGTTTACGCTCTTTTTTCTAAATCTTCACAACTGAAACTGAAAACATATAAGTGCTTACTTTAACCCATAAGGACATACTCATCACATATAGACAGTATCACTAAAAAGAACCACCTACAAAAATTTCAAACGTTCCAAACAAAATTATTGCGACTCATAACAAAAGCACCTTGTTACGTGACTAACAAAACTCTACATACTGACCTCCCTCTTCCAACAGTTGACCACCATATTACAGTCCATACAGTTCACCACAATTGCCGATTGTTAACATAAAGTAAATGGTTAACGATATAAAGGTGTAAATGTTTTAAAGAAAAAAAAAGTATTGTTATGGTATTACTAGGTATCAAAATGAGTTAAACAATAACTGAAAATATCAAAAGGTGTTTGTATTTAATAAATATTTTTTTATGATTTGGTTGTAAAAACGTTTAAATATTGAATAATAACACAACAAAACGGTATGAATGAAATCAGGACCAGATTACAGAGATATCTTTAATCAGGCCTTTCTGAATTTCCACCCTAGTTAGGGACAATGGACATAACCTACAGAATTATTCATTCATCGGAGCCATCAGAGAAATCTAAATCTAATCCAGAAACAATATTTTTGCTCGGACGCTGACCACACAGCGATATCCCACTGGCCCGCGGGTTAGGAGATGATCCCGTGGGGTTTTTCCCGGCTGGGCCCCCAGATAGCCGGATCATCCCCTAATCCAGATTACCCCCTTCCCCCGTGGGGCTTAGCATTAATGCTCTCTCAGAATTATAAACCCGCCCCCGGTCGGTGTTCAGTCGCTCGAAACCGGGTCCCGGCTTTGTACTGTTCCGTCTGTAAAGAATTTTGTTGAATAAACTCCAATCGAATTTCCCTATTGGACTCCCCCCCTCACGATGTTTACTAGCAATTCTTTTTCTTGTCGAATGATCCTGATGAAAAGAGCGATGTGGATATAATATGTAACAGGAAAAAAAAAAGATTTCCACTCGGTTTAGTAGAAACAGGAGATATAGATTATGTTAGGACACACCGGAGCCCCGATTATCCGTGGTCGAATCAATCAAATCGAATGAAAAAGAAAAGCGATTTTGAAAACTTGTGAGAACTGTTATTTATTTTTCAAAATAAGATGAATAGAATAAATTATAAAATACGTTTTATGGATTTTTTGGGATAAAAGCTTCTTAGCTCTTTTTTGTGCGTAGTGAATTGAGATGTCATGCTCGGCTGTGTAAAGCTTATTCGAGTAAAGTCGGCTAAAGTCCACTTATTTTCGCATTGGATTACAGAATCTCAGAAATTAAAAAATTGGACATATACACTGTAATTCCAACTTTTATTCAAAGTTGTATCTTGACGCGATGCAGATTTAGAGAATCGAAAAGAAAAAATCATTATCATTTTGTTTTTGACACAATCTTTTTTTCTTTTGTTTCTCTAACACAGTGTCAAATCAAGATACAATTTTCAATAATAGCACATTACAAAGAATAATTTACACACTTGTACGGAGTTGTATATGTTTTTACTTTCTGGATATTGAAAAAAAAAAATGTATATTTCATATTATTAATCCCGCCTTATTTATGTTTTCACATTTATCACTTTTAAGCACACATCGTAGTTTTTTCTTTTTTTTTAAATTAAATAATCCGCTGTTCTAATAAAATTTCAATAAAGTCACTCGAATTCTTCTTGCTCAGTTTACCATATTTACAATTATTATTAAATATTATATCACTTACGCGAGAAAGCATATTTTATAAGCATTTTATTGCTATATTGTATAATAATTTTTACCTATCTTACAATTACTATTGAATATAGAATGAAATTTAGCAAAGTTCGCATCCATGCGGGGAGAAAAAAATCATAGTTAAATTTCTGTCCAATTAAGGATAGTTAATGTTTAATTATTTAGATCTATTACCGTGTATATAGTTATTAAAGTAATTCTTTGGCACCTGTGTTAATTGAATTTTTATAGGTATCACCAAACAGCTAATTTTTCACTCTCTCTTTTTGTAATGGGCTAAGCTATGTGGAATTTACAGAGATGAATATCCCTTTCTAAATCCTGGGTTAAAACCAGAAAATTGAATTTGCGCCTGTGGAAAATTCAAACTTTCATTTTAGTTTTACCAAAAATATTATTTTTATACTTAAAATACCATTCACAGGCGCCATAGCATTTTATTAGAAATTATTACTATACGCATTATCAACTCGTAAACATTGCTTACAATATTTTGAGATATATTTGAACGTGAAATATATTTCTCACAAAAATATAATAAATTAGCTTAACAATTTTAGTTGTTCTATTATATAATTTTGGTTTGCCATTTTTAAAAATAAGTGTAATAGTTTCATTTAGTTTGGAAAATTCACTTAGTGTTCATTGAAACATTTGGTTTCAGTTAAATAATATTAGTTTTCGGAAATTATTATTATTATTCATAATTTTTTCGTCACTCTCCAATACCTTCTTTATTAGTTTATATTTTAGATATCATTTTATTTTAGATAAAACCTTTAGCTTTCTAACGATTTATTATAAGTATATATTTTTGCTCTTATTTTCTAATTGCTGTATGAGTCGAAATGTCTTTTTAAACCATGGTTCTTATCTTGGTACACCAATTCTTAAAATTAAGATTATTTTTTGCCCGAGTTAGAATTTTATCCATCTCTCTTTCTCTTATTATGCTCATACCTCTCATTGGATTGTTATTTTATACAAAATTTTTAAAATAAAATAATATATCTATTCAGAAAGGGGTTTGCTTGAAGCAAAGTGCCTATATTTCGAAGCTGTGATAGCAAAGGCCTGAAGGCTGCTATTAAATTGAAAGTTATTCTTCGCATGCCCCTAGGTGGTGGCATAAACCACCGGATTCACGGCCGGTCGGCCTTACCACTGATTCAACCATATGTAACGTATTAGCTATACAGTGGTTTGGCGGATAAATACTTTTGTGATTACGTTAATCGTATAACTAACATGTCTATGATAAGTTAATTTTCTATCAGAGAGTCTTCTGTACCTGTTGAATAGAAGGTACGGAGTGAGTTATCTGTAGTGCGAACTAAATTCTTGTTTTTTTTTAAGGATTTAGCCTAATCGGATGGTTATTCAACGCCTTCAAAAATATAATTGAGTAGCTATCTAGCACTCAATGAAAGCACTTTATGAAGAATCTCAATGTACCCTAATTTAGGGATAGAAAATTCCTAATTCGTTCACCATTGGTGTGTAAAAGGAGTTTTTTTTATCTTAGCATACATTTAAGTTAATTTGATAGTAAAAAAAAAAAAAAGACTAAGGATGAATATAATAATTGTGTTTGTATTTGCAAATTAATATATACATTCTGTAGTATCCCAGCAAAATCTCGTAAGTATGACTGAAATAAAAGGGTTTTGCAAATATACTATCGGAATGATAATTGCAACAGCGTAATTAATTCGTAAAAAAAAATCTGTAATAAGTAAGTAAATATAATTAAGAAGGAAAACAAAATTAAAGATCGGTTTAGAGTACGTCAGGCTCCTGTATAAAAGAACAGTGTTATATTTGTTTAGTATATTTTAATATTGATATTGAAGCTGTGAGTTTGTAACGACTTATTTCATATTTAACGACCATGTATCGATTTATCATTTGTAACAACTTATTTGTGAAATCAGCCCTGATGAAGGCCTTATCTTTGGGCCGATACGTCGGCATAAATAAAAATAGTTTATTTATTTTTACTTTTTTTTTTTTAAATAGGGTTTTCACGTTTTATAGTAAAATAAAATAATACTATTTTTTATTTTAAAATATAATTTACTGATTATCATATCCATGATGCGAATGCAGGCATGAATAAAAAATAAATAATGTTGAAATTGTCATATTATCCAATATCTTAAGTTATCAGGTAATACTTCAGTAAATGAGGTAATATATGATTGACCATATGACATCAACATAACAATAGTGCACTGTGTGTTATTATACAGATAATATTAACATAAGTATTTTTAGAACTTGAATGTTTTCTCGTTCTACTGTCCATATATATTTTTTCTTAAGGGATTAATTAGTATATTGTACATTAAAATACTTATCTCTTGTACATATATTTTTTTATCTTCCGTTCTTTATATCTGATACTCTGCAAAAATTCACCTCTCATGTGGACACTTCCATTTTCATGTGATTTTCTTATAATTTGTTTCCGATAAAGTTGTAATGTATATATATAAGTATAAGTATGCATAAGAAGTATAAATATATTTTATAGAGAATATTTATAGACATTTTTACATAACTTGTCAGACTGTGAAAACGTTCTATTTTATCTGGGGGTTGGGCAAACTATGAAATCAAATTTTTTTTTTCAGTTTTTCACATTATTCACTTTTAGCTGAATAAGTTCTAGAAATGTATCTATGCTGTGTTTGTTATCTCCTTAGTTTCATGTTCAATGTATACAAATTTTAATACATCCAAATGGTTTGTTCAGATATTTTCATATGCACATTAAACAAATTCCTACAATTGTATAATTGTAGGATTAAATTTATTTTTAAATATTAAATTATTATATTCGGTTGTTTCACAATAATTAATAATTAAATTAATGTAGATTTTGTACTTTTTTTTTACTATGGAACGTTGTAAGATAAATACACATTAACATATTCATATTTTCAGATGGTATTAAAATTATATGTAAAATATAGGAACTGGTCGGTAGGGGATAAGTATAAAGTATAAAGAAGGCAAGAAGGCTAATCCGGAAAGTAAGATTATCCGAGGCATTAATCAGGATATCCCAGTTTTATTATGGACTTAATCTCTTGCCCCTTTCTCTTTGCGAATCCTCCGCGGTCTTACTTATCTTTATTCTATTACAATTTATTTATAAACCTGACAATATTACTTGAATAAATATAGATCTTTTAAATTACAAAATATCTATTCATTTAAAAAAAAAAATGACTACTTAATTTTTAGAAATGAATCCAAGTCAAACTATTTTAAAATTAAATTGATTTCATTTAATGAATTAGGCCTGCTCATATTTTTTTATTTTTGGTATTAAATATTATTTAAAATAAAATAATTTTTATTTGTTTCCTCTTGCATTAATGATAAAATTACAAACTTAAATGTATACACCAGACTAAAATAAAAATAGAAAAAAAATTATTAAATTAATAAAATGACCTCTAAGTGATATATTGTTAAAATGATGTGACCATATTTAATATAGAATATTTTTTTAGAAAAGCTCATACTTTAAACAAAATTGAAAAGTTCAAAAGAAATCCATTTAAAATAAAATTTAATTTCTGCTGAAACAGCAAATAAAAATAAATGCAATAGCGGTTAAAATGTTTATCAATAAATATGTTTCCATATTTATTATCTTATATTAAAAGTAAAGTAAATAATTATTCACTGTAGCAAAAATGTTTCAAAATATAAAAAAATTAATATGACTTTTTTGTAGCATTTATTCATAATATTCTTTCAAGTTATTTAATTCGTTTTTAAATTGTACAAAAGTTTCAGGTTTATAAACTGCCAATACTTCACATTAGCTTTTCATGAAACTAAATGTTTTTATTACATTTCCAATGCATTATTTCTGTCCTAAATAATAATTCTTAAATATTTTTAAAATAACTCCTTTATTCTGACGTGGCGTTTCAGCAATTTTTAAAATAATCATATTGGATCTTATTAACTTAAAACAAATGTATTTTTTTTTGCGAGTTTATTATATACTGTATATGTGTGCATTAATATAATTGATGAATAGCACATATTATATATTAAGTCCTATAAAAATATAAAGATGAAGATATATATACTTATAAGACTATTATGAAGATATTTGGATATTGTGATATGGTGTAGAATAATGACAAATATGAAATCGAAACGTCAAGAAAATAATTATATCTAAATATAAACGAATAAATAAATATATTTCGAGACTTATTATTAGTAATATCTTAAAAATAAAATAAATATTTATTAATTTTGATAATTATTAACTATATAAAAATATTTCAACTTGTTGTTTTTCATTCAAATTTTCCACCTGAAAAAATCATAAGAAAATTAGGGAACGCGGAGTTTGATATAGAGACAGATACAATATTTAAAAGCTATGAAGAAAGAGACTTACTCAGATAGTATTCCCTAAATGCCAGTTGTCTAAAGATACAAGACCCTTCTGTAATTCTACTCCAACACTGATCCGATAATCTTTAGTAGGGGATAGGTGGTAGAAGGGGGAGTATGTATAGCTATTGCTTCATCCATTCCAAGACTAAGGACCACTTAGTTACAATATATATATATATATATATATATATATATATATATTTCTCTCATAATGCAATGTATATTATAAATAATAGCATTTCATCCTATAAAGAGGATGAATCAATATATTTATATATATTCAAATTCAATATTGTAAGCATTGTATATAGTAATGACAGGTGGAACTCAAGTGTCAAGAACTATGTTTTTGTACATAAATTATTCAAACGTTTTATTGATGTAAATAGGAAAATAAAAAGTTCTCTTTTCTCGATTTTGTGATCAACACATCTTACGATTCTAGTGGAAAGCAAATAGGTATTTATGGTTTTTTAATACTTTATTAAATAGATATATTTTACCGATATACAGATTGAAAAGTCCCATTTCTGAGAATTTCCTAATTTAAAAAAACTAAAGTGTGTGCTTTAGAGCACACGATAGAAGTGAAAACATCAACGAAACGAGATTAATAATATGAAATATAATTTATAAACAATACCTCATTATAAATAGGGTGAAATACTGCACATTTCCCTCGCTTACAGTATGCAGGTCCGATTTTTTTAATGAAGATATTTTAATCCGTTCAATAAAATACGTTATAATCTGATTTTCGACACTATTTTTTACCTTTCTGCCTCTCCAACACGGCGTCGCGTTAATATTAAATGTTGTATAATAGCTCATTACAAAAAGGATGAAATAATGAACATTTCTCTCGATAACAATATGTAGGTGCGATTTATAGTTTTTGAGATATATTAATCGATAAGCAAAAATATTATATATTTATTTGGCAGAAAATACTTTTTTTTTTTTTTCTTTTACTTTATTTATAAAATTTTCTTATTCACAATACCAATTACCCTAACATGGTGCTACTTTCACCATAAAAGAAACAAAATACTAAAACTAAACAATAAAAATAAAAGCAAAACAAAATAAAAATATAAAGATGAATCCTCGGTTAGAGTCCCCAGGTCTCACAAGCATTAAGATTTTCGTCAAAAGCTATGCAGATATTTATACAATAACTTGCTGCATCATAAATATTTTAAATATATATTCAGACCCAATAGATGCAAAATTCAATAAAAATAAAATTAACAATCAATTAGTTAAATTTACTTGATTGACAAAAATTAAATAAATAAATAAATGGACACGCATACATACGCAGCGTCGCACGCACATGACCACTCATACGTACACTTATTCATAAAATAATACATATTTAATAGCAGTTCAACCGCAATTTATGCCAACCGTAATATTTCATGTTCGATCCCTTCAGAACACTTGTTAATCGATTCATCGTTCTTTTTGTCAGTCCCAATCCTGAGAGGTCTCGCATGGAATCTCTACACCATATCCCTCTCCATGTCAAAGTACAGGGATTGTTAATGTCCATGAATGGCACTTTAATTGGTCTATCCAATAGCCATTCTACAGTCTAAGGCTTTGTATTTGTTGATCTTTACTCTGTGCCAGTAAGAGGTACTCGAATTATCTAGATATATTATATAGATTATATAGATATATATTATATAGATATATTAACGATCTGGGCATCTATTACGAATGTCTTTCCCATTCTAGAACAAACAAGATTTTTCGTTTTTGAGATGTATGAATCCATATGCATAAACACTTCAATTAGTCGACTTTACTCAAGCGTTACAAATCGGAGACCTGACGGCTCAATCTAATTTACACTCCACAAAAAAAGTGCAAAACGCGCCTAAACAAGTTTTCCCTTCTAACGTTATAGATTACAATAAAATAAAGCCATTCATGGGTTTGAGACGGATGTTGATAATTTAATAATAAGGGGTCTGTACTCTGAAGGCAACAAAATAAATATTTTAATATATATATTATCAATATTATATATGTTATTAATATTTCTAAAATATGAAAGCGAGGCTAAGATTAGGGAAAGGGAGGACAGGAGCCGGCGATGAGAGTACTCCCTCAGGCTAATCCGGAGCGGCTAAATCCCGAGATATTGGCGGGCCTTAATACCCGGCTCATCCTCCTCGTAGCCTTCAGCCTTCAGCCTGCGATTTGTCTTAGGTCACTCCAATAACCCGCTCTCAGGCTCATATGAGAGGGGATATAGGCTGTCTCAAGCTGTCGGTTGATTTGGAAATAGAATAGTTTTATATATGAGGGAAGAGGGATAGTATAGTGAGTAAGGCAATTTGTTCCTATATCGAAAGGCCTAGGTTATAGTCCGGAAATGGCAGGAGGCAAACCCTTCAGAGGCTTCTCCAGCCTCTATAAAATGGGTGCTCTTAATTAATTCTCTCAATAAAGAGAAAAACTTGGCGGTTCAGCCCGATCTCGGCCCAATCACTTCACTAGACAACCGTTGGCCTTGAAACAGGACTTCTTTGGCTCGTTCTGGTACATATTTATTTATTTTTATATATCTCTATTTATCTAATTTATTGCCGTGAACTAAAAGTATTCGAAGGGAAAATAATAAGAAGGATTTACGGTGCTACAATTGTTAATGGTGAGTGGAAAATCAAAAGTGAAATAGAGGCTATATAAGACAATCAAAGCATTACTAACTATATCAAGGCAAGTAGGCTGAAATGGGCAGGAAATGTAGTCAGAATGGAGAATGAACAGGTGCAGAGGAAAATATTGGAAGCACACTTCAGTGGGAAGAGGAAAAGAGGAAGACCGAGAAGCAGATGGAAGGATGAAGTGGAGAGAGATGCGAAGAAGCTAGGAGTAGGCAATTGGAAGAGAGTAGCACAGGACAGAGAGAAATGGAGAAAAATAACTGAAGAGACCAAGGGTCATGCTGGCCTGTAGCGTCTCGGAGTTAGTTATTTATCTAATTTATATAAGACTAAACCAAAGAATAAAACAGAATATTTTTTAAATTTAATTGTAGACTAAACTGATTGTACTTAAAAACAGGAAATTGAAAAATTGTTAGGAGAACATTAGGATTTTTCTTTTAAACAATCTATAAATCGCTACTATCAGTGCAAGACAAAAGATCGTATGTAAACATTTTTCATTTTTATTCTACTTGTGCTTAAGGTGACATTTTGTGGCCTGCAACTGATATAAGCAGTCTGCTACTCTGGAAAATGGCAGGGGGAAAATAAAATATTAAATTATACTAATAAATCAAAACAATCAATTTTTACATTAACAGTAGGTAAATATAATTAATACATCTTTTAATTCCCCTAAAATATATATAAAATACATCTTAGGTCTAAAATATTAATTTTGAGAATTATTTATAATTAATGAATAAACCTCTGACAGGCCAATTCCATACCTATTAAGTAAATAAAGAAAAACAAATTTACGTTTTTATTCAGCTTTCAAATATGTTACGGAAAATTGCATACTTAAAGTCTTTCTTATATTCTTATTTCCGATACCTTCAATGTATTAAGCGAGTGGAAACTTTCGGTTTTGAGGAAAAAAAGGATAAGAATAGACAGTTTTATCGAAAAATTCCGAAAAGTTAAAAAAAAAAAACAAAAATGTAATTTGTCTAGTAAATAGTTGAAATGGTTCGGATAAGTTTAATATAACTCGATAATGCTATTATATATTTTAAAAATTTAATATTCGCAATGATTTCTTACAAGATATCTTTTAAATATTCTTGTAGAAATATAACAGCTTAGTTCTTTTTATTTCCTTGATTGCTCTTCCTTGCAATAACATCGGGATGCATGTTATTGAAACCCTGTTGTAATCCTATCCGTGACAATCCGACATTACCTCGGGACATTATGGCTGACCATTACTCTAGGCATTATGGCCGGAGAAGATAGGTC
The DNA here is from genome assembly GCA_928085145.1 of Nezara viridula. NCBI lineage: Eukaryota > Metazoa > Arthropoda > Insecta > Hemiptera > Pentatomidae > Nezara > Nezara viridula. Next base: position 144,287,733 of record OV725080.1, on the reverse strand, counting down.
CCTAACCCCCTAAGACCCCGGATAGTCCGATACTCCTCCATAAGCAGATCTCCTCCCAGATGGTCCCTTCTTCCGCCCGCTAATCCTCCCTGAGCCCTGCCAGTCAGGACTGACCCTCGTCGACAATTAGTCTTCTGTGTCCGTCGTGTCTTATAGGCCACCTGCTAACGGCTAGCAGGATGGCTTGATGACTATTCCAACATGTATCTGCGTGCGTCCGACTGATAAACAAAATTACCATAAATGGGATGACGGTGTCAAAACTGCAAAGTAAAATTAATTCTATCTAATCACCTTTAATCTTCGTTGTAAAGATATGTCTTCTGGTACTGCAGTATCCTACTATAGTACCAGTGTAATATATTATTACACTTATCCCAGTTGAATAGTATTGTCCAATGGGAGAAAAGACGATTCTTGGTCTTGTGCACTTCGTCTTGGTATTGGTCTTGCGGAACAGTCTTGCAGTTAGCCTATTACTGTAATTCATTAGATAGTAGAAACCTAACTAAGCCCGAATGCAAAATTAAAAGAGTTAAACGCAAAAGTATATTGATTATACCAATTCTTTACATATAGTAACCAAAATTGTGAAGTATTTGTAACTATTCTGTCTTAATTTGTATTCAAAAAATCTATTTTTTTACCGGTCTTGGTCTTGCGGCGGTCTTGCACTTCGTAGATCGATTCTGGGCAACACTACTGTTAAACAAATCCGCTAATAGGAATCTATTTGGATAAACATGTTACTTGGAATCCACATATAAGATTGAAACGTTGTGGAACTGCCTAAATTCTCCAGTTGACTTCTTAGGTCTTCCTATTACATATGAAATATTCTACGAAATACTTTATTTTAAAACAGCTTAAGACGATGCTCAAATCTTAATGTAAGTTAACACGTTTCGCTCCATAAAGAAACATAGAAAGAATAATGGTTTTGTAATTTTTTTAGTTTCGGGATTGCAGTTATAAGTGGTTCAACTAAAAAATGACTAAAAGAATTTTCCTCCTTTAATCCGAACTTAACTTCCTCTTCAGTTTTGTTTTTCTTATTATCCTAGACCATAAATAACTAAACTCCCATACGTGTTTAAATTCCTTCAATATCTATATCATCATTTTCACCATTTTTGCTGCTAACCATATATTTTGTCTTGTCCATATTTATTTCTAGCGGCAGTGCTAATAATCTAATAATTAATTATCATAAAATAGCTTTATTTATTTAGAAGTTTTATAACACATCATAAGAATGTTATCTAATATGAAATTATTATAAATTCAGGATAATTTTACTATAAGAATTTACGCAGCATTATTCAAGAATAGATGAAACCAATCTTTAAATACTTAGTCTTAAAACGGCTTTTAGGCTGGTACAGGTGACTGAGTGTTTGCAGTTGATTGCGACAGGCGTGCAGTTTTCAACAGTGCGTAGTCAGCTGAAGATTATGCTGGCGGAATTGGGTTTTAAGGTTTGTAAACATCACAACTGGTTCTAATACCTTGTTAATGTCGGGAACAAAGGTTAATAACGAAGCCTTAATTATTGATAGTATATATTTATTTTAATAACGCTAGAGCTATTTTTATCTCGCATATTGAAGTACAGCTAAATATGCGATTTCAATAACTAAATATAATTATTTTATTTTATTAAAATCCAAATGGATCTAATTATCAATTGATGTAAGGAACGTTTCGAGCTCATTCTAAAACATATAAAACAACTATTTCTTAAATTTTTTTTTTTAATTCTAACGAAAAAGAAGTACCTAAAAACGCTAGGTCAATGAAAGTATACATAATAAATAAGAATGAAATAATTTAAAAAAAATTGTTATTAATTTATTATATAAAAATTGTTATATAATCAACTTTTCTATTTACTTTGTGTTAAATTGTGTAAAATAATTCAATACTGTATTGTATTAGTTTAAATTTTTTTTTTATTATTTTATAATAATGAAATTTACAACTGTAAACACATACACAAGCAGTAAATCTGCTATAGGAATATATAACATAAAGATACTTGCCAAGAAGCTACCCATCGGTAACACTAGTTTAAAGTGAATTAGTATTACATAAAAAAAATTAAATAATTAAATATTTTCTCTGGGAAATTCTATAAGTGCCTATACATTTATACACTTTTTATTTTATGATAAAGCGTATTACAGTACTTTTTTACATTTTTTTTTAAACCTCTTCCATTATATATATATATATATATATATATATATATATATATATATATATATATATATATTATCTATTATGTTCCAGTACTGACGTTTCAGGTCTTTAAAAATAAAATACAAAATTATCTATACATTAAATTATAGAATTACAAAATTTTAGTTGAGAGTAGATGGTTCAGCAAAGAGATTTTAAGTGAAACTCCTAGCTGAACACACCTCCCTGAAGGAGACCTGCAAAGTCGGGTCGAAACGTTGGCTTTTAAAAAAAATAGTTTTGCCACTATTTAGTCTGTTAATGACCACCACCCCGGACCATCTCCTACCTTGAAACTATTTTATGTTCACAATAAATAATACTCACAATTATTTAATAATTAATTAATTGCATTACTTTCCTACACTAATTAGATGTAGCAATTTGTATAACAAATTAATGGAATAGACGAAAGATAATGATCTAATTATTATTATTATTATGAAATAAATCGAATTAATTTTCATAGTATATAGTTCTGTACACGTATGGAAATAAGTAAATGTATTATTAGGGAGAAGAATTGATTTTCATTCATAATAATTTTAAAAACCATGTATACAAATTACAATTTCCTGTATCTTTGCTTGTTTTTTTCATTTCGCAGGAAATTTGGAAAACTTTCTAATTATCTTTATTATAAACATCTATAAATTATATACTTTTTGAGTCTGCGCAAGTAAAATATCTTTTACTATATATACTTTTTTTCTTACTTTTCTGGAGGATGTGCCTGATTTCCGCACCTCCATTGACAAATACTATATAAAGATTATAATTATTTTTTTATTTTTGTGATATTAATTAATTTTATATTAATAATTAGAACATATGAAAACAATGGTTCCTTAGAATGTCGTTACAACGTAAATCAACATGGCTTCACGTAATCTTCCTAACCATGTGTTGTTCTGGTTCAACTTTAACTTATTTTTTAGTAACCCATTCACTATTGAGACGTTACATGCTCATTCATGCGTATTTTCAATTTCGCAAACTTTGAACAGTAAAATGGACTCAGCGTAGCCCTGACACGCAACAAAAACGTTCTTCTGCATTATACTAAAGAATGTTTCTTTTGTCTTGAATCTTTGATTACGCATGAAATGATTTCGATTCCAGTTCCAGCGGTCGATTTAATAAATTCGTCCTGTCTTGTTTATCTTTTGGAAGTCGGAGAAGGAGAGGCGGTTAGCCACAGACTCCAGCCCTCGGTTTTTCTCCTCAACGCAACACTGATCCCGGCTTCCGATCCTCCGCTATTCTGGACCCTTCGTTTTTCAAATATCTGCTACTTTTTTCCTCCGGAGCCTTGGTGTAATGGCTGTCGGGCCGATGTCACGTCCCCTTGCGGCTGATCCCACTTCCTCAAACCTGCATCTCTTCTTAACGCCAACAGTTCAGAGGCCTCTCGTATTTTTGTGGTGTTCCAGCCAGGATCCCACCAATGACCTCGAAAAGGGAATGTCCTGTTGAAATGTTATCCATTCTTATCTTATAACGCAGCATGCTGTATTTTTCCATATTTATTTGTTTTGTTTTTCTTTACCATAAGATTCCGAATAAAGCGATAGTAATTTAAGTAGAGGTGATTACTGAATTATTAGTAGAATGCAACGAAATAACATTTACTGTTATAGTTAAACGATCCTACATTAATTCTGAGTTATAAATCAGTAATTTATAACAGCTCTTTCTGTTCTTTCAATAATTATTTCAAATGTAGATACGTTCAATAATAGACGTTTGTGTATGCTTAAGCGAAAGTTGTGTATGGTATCTGACAAAACTGCCTTAGAAAGATCTAAGCACTAACCCGTACGATACTAATCAACTTTTCATCAAAATTGGATCAACCGTAATATTACCCCTCCCTCCCTCCCTCCCCCCGTCACATAAATTTTATTACTGACAGACACAGAAACAAATTTGTTCCTGGATGTCCAAAACATAAAATGCAAGTGGATGAATGAAATTTATTTAAATATTGTATATACTTTTAATGTTTTTTAAATATATTTAATAAAATTGAAATAACAAAAACATGATTAGGCTATGGGCGCAATCTCCGTGTTTTTTATTTCCCTCCTAACGCTCCAACGGCTATGACGCAGATCACCTTTGTAGGCTTACCGACGGGTACCGTCAAAAGACACGGAAGAAAGAAAGGTGCGAAGGAGGAATTGAAATAAGAAAAAAGTTTAAAGTAAATGGAGAAACCCCGACAGGATAGCTTTCGGCGGAAGCTACTGTCTCGGATAAGTGGACCTGGCGAAAATCGTTTTCGTCCCGTCTTCGACTAACGGGAAAATTGTCGAATTTTTCGCCTAGGTCGTTGAAGTTAGCAACCTATCTGAAAAACAATTTTTTTAAGGAGCTGACAGAAGAAACTATATTCCCGGTATATCTTTGTTTAAATTAATCAATCGTTCTTAAGTTGGCCAAGTGAACCGATGGAATGGAGTGAAGAGGATTTCCAGGGCCATTTCACCAGTGCGATCACTCCACTACACCATTTTATTTTTGGCGATAACTAAGTCATACACGCTTATGTAAACAGTTTTCAAAATTATTTTGAATAAAAAAATGTTCATTTTCATAATATTAGAAATTATAAATCCACACAAAACAAAAAACAACGCTGCAAATTATTCCACAATGGTTTATTATTTCCAGACAATTATACATCTAAAGTAACATTACCTTCACAGTTACAAAGTTACAAAATAAATAAAAGGTGATTCCAATTATTGGACTAAACTTTTTTTTTTAATCATTAGTAATACGATAAAAAAAATAGCGTTACGTCAGTAACACATTCAAAATTTAAAAAACAAACAAAGGATATAGCATGGAGTAGAATATATTTAAAAAACCCGGAGACCACATCTTTGCTCCTAATTGTCCGGTTTTAACGATGTTTTTAGGAAATTTCGTAAACTTTTAAAAAACCATATACACTATCGACAAAAAAGTGTAAACTTTTTGAGTTATACGGAATTTAATTTTACCATCCCTCGTAAATTTTTTTCCAGCTTCATTTCGTTGAAGTATTTTATATAAATAAATTAAAAGGGCGTAGAAAAAATGACTTCAGCGAAGTTTCATTGAAATCGGTACATTCGTTTAGGCCCTACAGTTTACAGCAACGCATGTTTTTCGGTCGCCATTTTGGAAGTAAAAGGCGGATAATAATGTCGATGAAGGAGGATCATCCTCGGGTGACCTCTGATTTTATATCCAAATTAGAAAAAAAAACCAGTAGTTTCGTAGAAAATACGCGGACGGCGGACGGACAAAAACTTTTTTATTCGTTTTTCGAATTCTACGTATCGTTAAACGTGAAACCTCAAATTTTGAAAGGGGGTTAAGTTTTTGAATTTTTTGGTCGTTCGCAATGGTTGATTATTGAAAATAATAAACCAAAAATTATTTCTTATTAATTACATGTTTGTTTTTTTAAAACTAAAACATGATTAGGAGCCACAAAGCTCCGTCAATCGAGAAGTATGTCGTTAAATAAATTAGTACAGCTATTTTTAGGAGATAATACGAAAATACGTATACAGTGTACTAACATTATGATTATGTGGCACCTGTGAATTGTGTGTTAAATGCAATTTTATAGGGCTCACCAAAAAGCTAACTTCTTTCTCTTTCTATGTGTGTAATAGGCTAAGTTATGTGGATATTACGGAGATAAGCATTCCTTTATGAATCATGGGTTAAAACTCGAAAATTGAACTTCCAAACGTTCAATTGAGTTTTTCCTTAAACATTTTTGCACTTAATGTGCACAGTTGCCACAGAATTTTAAGCTTAAAAAATAACCTAATTTCTCACTGTTATGCGATAATGACCTCATTTCACAATATGTAATTGAGTTCTTAATAGTAAATCAATCAAATTGATACCATACCTGTTAAATTTGTGAAATGGATGTATGTGAATATATTTTGATTTGAATAACAAATTCGCTAGATAGTGAGAAACCCCTCTCTCCTCCCCCAAAACAGACCATTACTCCCCAAATTTCCTACAAATAAATACATTTTTATACATCGTATCTTTAAGCGCAACTAGAAAAAAGAATTTGATATAATTAATACTGAGTCTTTTTTCCACCAACACCAAACTTTCTCGAAAACGTTTAGCTTTTCCGAACTATCGATTTTTGATATACAGGCGTATCTTACCTTTGCGCATCCGGAAGCGGAGGTAAAGGATGGAATATGGTAAAATTGATATGAAACCATCTAGATATCAATGTGCACTATCCCTAAAATTTTTATTAAAATCAGATTAATGATATTAGATGGTATGCCAGTTTCTTGGATCTGATTACAAACAGACACAGAAACAAATTCGTTCCTTGTTGACCAAAGTGAAAAATGCGAGTAGAAATTTACATTTGATTTAATCTCATACCCGAATATACAGCTTGCCTACTTTTGGTAGTGAGGAGGCAAAATAATCAAGTAAGACATATAGCTTGAGTCAATGAAGGCTTAGTACCTCTGCACTAAGAATATTTATATTTACATTTAATGAGGAGAGTGAAGTCCGTGCGGGCTCCATAACACACTTATCTTAAGGGTTTTACTTCCCTTCAGAAACGAAGTTAAACCCTACTCAATTTGGGCCCCAACAAGGTATAAACCCAGCGAAAATTAAATGGAGGAGACGGTGGAAAACTTCCTAATAGCAAACAATTTAAAACTCCTCTTTGATTTGGGGTTCGGGTAGACTGAAGAGGGGAAGCACTTGCTGTGGATGTATTGTGCAGCAGGATTTACTTCTGGACTCAAGTCTGAGCTAGTTTACTACATTCTGAATATTAGTTTGATTATAATAAATACTGTGTTTATTATTATTATAACCGATTAAAATTATTCTGATGTATTTTAGTTGATAATTGCTTGTAATTAGTTCTGCTTTAGGACATTGGAAAGGTAGCTTTAGGGACGAAGTCTCCCAAAATATTTTTTTTTCCTTGGTCCATATTTGTTTCTGTGATTAATCTGAGCTGTCAATTAAATTTATTAAGAATCAGCAAATCTACAGGCAAAAATGAGAGATAAAAAAAAATAATAGTAAAAATTATAGAATAGAAACTGGTCAATCAATATCTCATGATATGAAGGCACGGAGGTTAAAATGGGCGGGGCATATAGCTCGTAGCAATCCATCTGGAAGCCTCTACGTAACAACGAATACCTCAATAGAAGGCAAAATACCACGTGGAAGGCCAATAAGCAGATGGACAGATAGAATCAACAAAGATACAACGGAGTTGTGTGCAGATAAATAGCTTATTAAGGCGGCAGATCTATATGGTCTGTAAGGCCAACAGGAAAAAAAAAGTATGACTAAATATTTTTTATATGTTTTTTGGTTCTGAAATAAATCAACAATTTTGTTCAATATTGATTAAAGAATTGAACCCTGATGCTGGACGAGGTCTCTGAAACGTCGCTGTATAAATGTTTTATTAATAAAATGTATATATGTATGGAAGTATTTTTTCAGTACATTTATTTAAAATCTGATCATATTCAAATATATTTCCTAATGGTTAGAGGATATGTATATATTTTTTTTTTTTCGTTGCACTATATCAATAGATTATGTTGATCTCGACGAACGCTGTGTCCTTACAGATGTTTATTGGTTGCAGAAGAGCTCTGACTTGAGTCGACATTGCATACAATAACTCGTAAACTTTTATTTATTTTGACTTTTATTTATTAGTGTCTACCTACTAAAGTTGAACAATTTCATTATAATATACTAATACAATGTAGCAATATAAAAATTAAAAAGAATAACTTTGATTATTGTTTCAAGATTATAAATTAAGCTCTCCTCCCCCCCCCCCCGGTAGAATTTTGCGGACAGAACTTAGATTAAAACGTTAATGAAATGAAGCCCTCCAGGAAGAAGTCCCTCCTTCCTTCTTTAAACAGCTTCCACGGACTTAGCGGTCAGCCATCTCCTTCATTAGCGATATCTTATAATTAATATTTTTTTTCTTAAATGATCAAAGAACGGGCCACTGCGAAGTGGATAATTAAGTATTCACTTGGTGAAGCCCTGTGGAAGGCCCCTGAAAGGTCTTGCGGTAGTGCTCTTAAGTACGGCGGCGCTTAAAAAATTCTTTGTTCCATTTTTGGTGGAGCTTCTTTGCCGAATGTCTTTTGTGATCTTTGATCCTACAAAGGATTAAAGTCTCCGAGTTAGGGAGATGTGTCCCATTAATTTGGGGGCGGTATTGAATTTCAAAGCAGACTCCTCTCTTTTTGATTCTTAAGATTAATACCAAAAAGGAGTAGCTACTTAGAAAAATAATGACTTCCTACAAGAAAAAACATGACGTCCCCCACCATCTTGTCCCTATAGTATTAATACCTTACGTAAATGAAGTAGAAGAAGTACGAAGAATGAGATTGTTACTCTCCAAAGCGTTTTCCGATTCGGATCGTTATCAATTTGAGTAAAATACTCCGTACTCGGTACTGAGAAGTATTTTGCACAATGGCAAAAATCTTTCGATTTTGAAGATACCGAAATATGTTTTTCACTATTATTAACAAAAAGGCTAAAAATGAAAGTAGGTATTAAATAATTAAATGTTATTAATAAACGTTGTGTTTTCATAGCATGTGTCGCGTCACAGTTAAAAAGCAATAACGGTAGTTAATGTGAGAGAAGTAGATCAAAATCTTTTACATTTGGATTAGATTTTTTTTATTTTTTTTTATTTATTTATTTAGACATATAATATTCTGTCACAGGGACAATAATTATACTGATAAATGAACACATTCACACCGTATATACAAAAAAAAAAAAAAAAATTAACAAAAGTAAAATAATAACTAAATAATAATAAATAAAAACTATATGGATTAGATTAGATCATATGTTTGGACGTGAAAATCATTTGTGCTAATTCATTTTGGACACTCTGAATAAGAAAGTCATAAATAATACCAAAATAACAATAATCAGTGACGTAAATAATGCCAATGAGCTGAATGTGACGTATTAGGGCGTAAACGCTATGAAGGGGGGCGCAATGCATAAACTGATATTTTCAAAACTATTTAACCTAATGAAAAATTACTTAAAAGAGTTTTTGTAATTGTTTATCATTAAAATATCAATGTTCTTTTTAATATATTTAGGAATGAATTCAAAAAAAAAATTAAAGTAAAGAAGTATTTAGAGGATAAGGATAGTCTTTCGACTTCGAATATTTCCGAATAATGAAATAAGGAAAGAAATGGAGTACGTCCTCTACACCATCGAAATAATGACGCTGAAATAGTAAGGGCATGTGATGAGGATGGAAAAAGAGACCATTGAACTAATGAATTTCGGATTAGAAAATGGAAATAAGATAGAAAAAAGGACGTCGAAGGAGAAACTGGTATGAGGGCGTAAAGGAAAGAATGATAAACAGGGAATGTGTGAAGAAGTGTGGTAGGACAGAATAAGATGGCAAAAACTAATGTTTGGCAATGACGAATGATCTGTATATTGTACAAGTCGTTAAATTAAAAAAAAAGAAAATGGGTTAGGATAATGTTGGTTATTTGTTCTAGATGGAAGGAGTCGCAAAAAAAGCTTGCATGGGAGTTCGCTCATTCTTAGCTATGCCATTTACAATTGGACAGAATATCTAGTTCTCTACCGTTTTGTTTTTAAATATGGGATGGGAGGATTATATTGATTAGCAAGGAGAAAAAAAATTGTGAAGTCAATTCGGTCGTCTTTAAATAATAGTCAAAAATAATTAAAAGACAATTTAGAAGTTGTATTAATCAATTTCCAATACAATCAATATGTGACAGGTATCACACATCACACATATCAACCGAACTTCATATCGAACAGTCAATCATTTCTCCTCATCTCTTGGCTATGACTCAATCGAAATATTAAGTGGTTTCTAATAAGCCGATGGTTTTTGAATTTTTTTTTTTTACGAAATTGAATATGGATTTGCCCCCCTCCCTTCCTACTTCAACATTAGGATATGGTTTTGAATACGTGATGTCCAAAAGGAGATGTCTCCATCTCACGTATGGACCGTCCTTCCTTTAAGATTCATATCGCATCACATCCTCAGGAATAAAAAGAAATGGAGGAGTTAAGTATCCTTTTCCTTTTGGGGCACGCGAGAAAGTATGCCTGAAGAAACGGTCAACCGCCCCGTCCTTGCTGTAGGTTCAGGTTCAGATCTCGATCAGCATGAGCTCAATTGGAATCTGCAAAAATGGACGATCCTCTCAAAAGAGAAAAGACCTGTACTTCTTCTTAGGATGGTTTTATACGCTTCATATAAGATCGATTTTCACTACTTATATCGAATTTTATGTTTATTTATATTTTCCTTCTAAAACGTCCGCACTGTATACACTCCTATACGTTAATAACTTCCATAGAAGAATGAGATATAGAAACTACACACACCTAAAAAAAAAAAAAATCATTCCTACGTTGTTATCAATAGTATTCATATGAGAGCATCGCTGAATCCATGAATTGGCATTTTCTTTAATTATAAGAATTAGTAAATTAATAAACCAATTTTAAAACATAAAATTTAAGATTAAAAAAATCGTAGAACAGAGAATTATTACACGTTGAGAACGGAAGATCACAGTTGCATTATGAGATATGTTATTGCTTTAACCGACATATAGATATCGAATAATAATATGTTATACCAATTTATTAAACATAATATTACATAAGAGGTAGCATGGCAACCAGTGCTAAATATTGTAAACATATTAAACGTGTTAATGAAAAACTTACTTAAGATAACTCCAAATACAATAGTTTTAATTATCGACTCTTAGAGTTCATTAAAAGGTGTAAACGACATGTACTCAAAACATTCCGTTATTTTAAAGATTCAAAAATACCTCTATATTCTCGAAAATGTTAGTCATTTATTATTATTATATATTTATTTTATTTTATTATTTTTTCTTTTAATTATTTTTTTTTAAATTAATTAATTTATATATTCTTATTATTTTATTTTTTCCTTTTTTTCTTTTATAAGGAGTTTTTGAACTCTAGTGAGCAAAAATAAATGAACAACAGACATTGATGACCCCAGGGTTTTACGCCTTAAAGTCCAAACAAACAAACAAACTTACTTCAGATTAGTGCGTTATTAAATATGGCCTCATGCAAATTCGATTTTAACACGGCTTGGTATCTGTGGATTTCATCTTCTGTTTACTACTTTTGTTTTAAGTAGAAGAAAATGCAAGAAAAGATGCTAAAACAGGATGATAATGTGTTAACATAGTTACGGAAAACCATACATTTATGGATTCCACACTTCGTTTATTAAACGGTGTTAAAATAAAAGAAAAATTACGTCCTTAAAAATAAAAATTTTTGATAATAAAAATATCTGGTAATACCTTAGCGTGTTAGCACAGAGAGGTTCTTCAATCAAGATTCACTACCACGATAACACATTAAGCATTTATCACAAATTACATGAATATGCACGCTGTTTTGAAATTAAAGAAAAGGCGAATTCGACATAACATATTAAGCCTGTAAAAAAAACAACCTTTGCATTCCTCCACAAACAGTCGAAGAGAAACAAAAATAATTTTTCCTTTCGGACTGACAGTTCCTAATATTAAAATTATTATTCTATAGAAATAACCTAACTAATAACAATGCAAAGGATGTTAGATTAAAGTCGATAACTTATACGAAACGGTTTAGATTAGTACAGAAATAAGAATCGTAAAAATTAAATACAGGTGTTCACGTTCACCTAAGAAATTCTCATTAAAACTTATACATCATATTGTAAATTCAAGCCTTCTAGAAAACAATTATTTATTTAGAGTGAGTAATAATTAATTGCGTAAACACCAAATATGTTTATCAAACCACAAACATACTTGTGAAATAGCTGTTTGAGGAAACCTTAAACAATTAAAATTATATCACATATTAATTTTATATTTGAAATTTCTAATAAATCTGCATATCCATTGTTTGTGAGGATAAATATATGGGTATGTATCTTTTTATCCGTATTAATACTTAATATATTTTAAAGCATTATTAACATCATTAAGAATCCGTTTGGCTTTTAATATAGTAGTTTTATCGATCAAAATGGACAAACTAAAAAAAAAAAAAATAATATTTTAAAATTCCTACCTCATGAGTACAGAAAGTTTAACGATCCTTATCCGTTGATCATTTAATTAATTCATTATTTTAATACATAATAACTTAAGAATTGCGAAAAGATCAGTAATAGAAAGAAAGAAAGTAAATTTTATTCTGGGACATTTAGTTCCCTAAGAATAATTACAACGTACAGAGAAATGACTATTGTGATTAATTAAATGACAATTAAAAATTAACTTACAAAGGTGTCCAATCTTAATATTAAAATAAAGAAGCATATAAATTTTTCATAATAATCAAAATTCTGAACACTAAAAATAAAGACACTGTAGTAAACATATGATCTTGAAGTAGACATATGAATTTAAAGATGATTACATATGGGTGAGTTACAAATAAGCAATATGACACCTACATGGATATCTGCAAGATATCGGTATAGTGTAACCGACATCTCCAAAGTACAAAATAACTTTATTTTACATATAATAAAGATTGATTACGTATGTGAAAAAAGACTATGGTCTTATTTATTTATTTAGCTTATTAAATACTATTGTTTAAACGAATCGAGAACGTACTGCTCTATGTTATTAACCACAATTTCTTATAGTGAAGCGTATTTTGATCAAACATTACTATCGATTATACAATATTTAATTAAATGATTTAAAAATGTATTAATTTTTACCAAAGATGGCTGAGCTACTGAGGGCTGTTTTCCTAATTCCGACTTATACTTCAAAATTTTTTTCTGCGGTAAATAAAAATGTATTTACCATATTTTTACCTGCGTTATTATTATATATTGGAGTAATTTTGAGAAATTTGAAATATCTAAAACTTGTTGAAAGTTAATATTTAAAAAAAAAAAAAATATTTAACTGAATTGAGGAAAGTCTTTTCTCTGATATGTTGTAATGCTCAATATTACGGTGAATATAAAGTTGGCTTTGTAGTGGATCCTTGGGAAATCCCTAGGAGAGATCCCTCCTGTCCTCTGGAGTGGGATGGATGTAATCCGCCTCACAATGCACCGTACCTGAGCCTCCGTTCGATCCTGCCTTTTTGGCGGCGGGTGAAGAAACGCGGGGGGTAGCCGCCCCAAAGGCACCCCCTAACAAAAGGAATTATTCAGCGAGAGTTAATCCCGTGTGCACTCGAGGACCCGAGCATTCAGAACGATTGTTCCTACGGGATTATTCCTCCACTTGAGATTTTGTTATCGCCCTCTCATTATTCGCTTCCTGTTCTCCAAGGGAGAGGGGGGGGGAGGTTTAAAGCCTTAATTTCAGGGGTGGGCGGTGGAGGAAGCGGCCCAAATTTACATTTCAGATAGTCTGTTAAAACTGTTGATCCACGTTGCCCCGCGGGATTAAGTTGTGTTGTCTTATATTCTTATTAATCCCCTGCTAAAAGCTTAAAAAGTTGCTTTTAATATAGTACGGCGTCCCTCCTGCTCTGACACCCATTAAGTTAAGGGTCCTTCAAGCTCAGGTCTAACTTTGCTTGAAAAAGTTTTAAAATGTCTCCTCACTTCATATCCTTATACTTCGCCTGGCCATTTGACCCCATTTTTCATTTCGTCAACTATCTATGGAATATAAAATATGGTCGGCTGCATATCGAGACAAAATTTATGCTATTATAATATTTTATTTTTTTTGCTATTTTATTGATTAATATAACATTCTTTCACAGTTTAACAAGATATTTACAGGAAATATAAATACATAAATAAAACAAATACAAAATAATAACTAAATAATAATCAGAACGTATTTACAATAAATACCAATAAAGTAAATCAAGTAAAAAAAGGCATTTTTTTCAAACTGCCCATAATTACTAAATGGTTTATTACACCCGAATATTAAAATATAAAATCAGTAAGACGTGTCACATTACTATTATTAGCTCTTCGAGGAAAAATTTAATATAAAAATTGTTAGTCCTAATATTATTTTGTTTTAATTTTATAGAAAAAAAGGAAATCGGTTTTGCACTGGAAGTAGCCCAATTTGTTTTTGTTTTATTTTTTTTTTTTACGAAATTTTCTTAAACATAAACGAACAATGGATACATTTTATGTAATTTGACGATGGCATTATCTATTCATTATAGCTATTTTTCTAATTTCTTTCAGAGGAAGTAAGTTATATATATATAAATTTAAAGGGCTTTAACGAAAATCGATCCTATATTCAATTGTGGAAAAATGCTTCAAGTGCGTCTGAACCCATGTTCAACAACATACACAAGCATTAGAACACATGGTTTTTCTCATGTGTGTACATACATAAATTAAAAGATTATTCAAACAAACTGACACGTGCAAAGAAGGCGGTGAACTCAACTGTCATACCAGACTTGTTATATTTTAAAATTAAATAGTATGAGGATTGCTACAGTATTTAATATCTGAAATATAATTTATAATATAATAAAGTTTTAAATACAGTAAATATGTGTTATAATTAGGGTTGTCCAAAATCGGTCTTGGTCCAAGGTCGCCTAACTGTTGCAAGACCAAGACCAGGACTGGAAAAAAAATCGATTTTATATATAAAAATTAAGGCAAAATAGTTACTAATACATGACAATCTTAGTTACTATAGTTAATAATAGATATAACCAATATACTTTTGCATTTACCTCCTCTAATTTTTCATTCGGTCTTAGTCTTAGTTTCTTCTATCTAAAAAATTACAGTAATATCTTTATAGTTATAAGCTAATAAGTAACTACAAGACTGATGCGAGACTGTTGCGCAAGACTAAGACCATGACCAAAACTGAGTTTGCAAGACCAAGACTCGCATTTGGGCAACGCTAGTTATAATTGGATAGATTAAATTTTGGTTATTTTTTTAATAAAGAATCTTTTTAATGGATCCTAGAAAAGGATCAACCGCATCCTTCAGAATATAAGGTTTTTCTTGTGAAGATACCTAAATCCACAAAACGTATTTTAAAAAAAATTCAGACCGAGCCCTATTCACGGTTTTTTACGAGATTGTTTTGGTTTTTTTGATAAATTTAGAACCAAAATCGCAGGCCACTCACTATAGTACGATCCTCGAATATTGATAGTATCTTCCGCCATTTCTTAAAAATCGGCGACTAATGAAAAGTCTATAGAGTTTTTAATTTATATTTAATTAAAATCACATTTCGATTACTATAACTACCTTTGGATTTTACTAAAATCTTACTTAATATACATGAGTTTAATAATTTTAAGACAATGTAGCCATCTTTATTTAATTAAGTTAATGATTTTTACCTAATTCGTTATCTGTATTTGAGGTATAAAAATACTATAGATCAAAGACAAAAGTAAAAAATGATTATTGTCCCTTAATAAAAAAAAATATTAAGACATAATAACTTTGTGAAAACATCAGTTGAAATTCATGGAAGGCTCTTAATGTGTTAGTGGGTCAGACCACCTCGGACAAGGCTATCGGGTGTTGTTATGCTGTCTGTTTTCTCATTTAATGTTAGGCAACTCAATCAAGCAAAAATTATTAATTATGTTCTTTTTATTTTGTACTTATTAAAAGTGCTTATACAAAGTGTTTTATATGTGAGGAGGGGTGAAGAGAGGGGCAATATTCTTAAAAGTTGTGTACTTTGTCAATGATAAAAAATATAATTTTCTGATTGGTTTCGACAAAGAAACACGAAAATTCGGTATTATGTTTTCTGTAATGTAGTTAAAAAAAAACTTCCGAATCAAAATAATATTTTATATTGATTTATTGATTTTTGTAAGTTGAATCATTATTTCGACTAAAGCTCAACTAAACATTACCAGAAATGATATAGTTAGTTAGTTTGGATAGGAGTCCCTTAAACTTCACTACTAAAAGATTTCGTCAAAAATGAATAGTTTTATGAAACTCAATGGAAAGGTGCCACTTTCAGGCAATTAGAGAAGAGAGACCCTTCTATAAAACAATAAGGTTAGTATAAATTGAAACAGTCCCGTTACCTCCTTTAATTACTGGATATTCAATCAATACTTTAAAGCATTTTCTTATCAATGTTTAAGAGAAGAAGATATATTAAATTGGCTTAAAAGAGTCCTTTTACATTGAGTTTCATAAAAGTATTCCTTTTTAACGCAAGATTCTAATGGAGTTAAAGGAACAATCTCAGTGCTTGAAATCGAAAATACCTCCTTAATCCTAGGTCAGTACCATTTAAAATAATAGTAATTTCCGATACTTTCAAGGTATACTATTATGGGGAAAAAAGTTAAAATAGAATACAATTTTATAATTATTAATCAAACAATGAGTTCATTTCTTTAAACAACGGTCAATTGCTTTTTTAACTTACCATAAAAATAAAATCAATCACCGGTATCTGTCTTAGAAGTTATGAAACTTCTCTTAGCTTATTATTTACGCTTTTACGAAAACCTGGGTGTTATTTTTTCCCTGAAAGAGGTTACATATCGACCAATTATCCTACGATTCAAATCAGTGCCTCCTTGATATAGCCTGGTCCTTGGAGGTAATACCCCCGGAAGTCTGTTTTTGTCCAGCGGTCGCCGGAAACCTAGCAATTTCCCGCTCTGCAGGATCCCGCCAGTTTTTAGCGGGAAGGTAAGCTCGCGCCTTGAACTCGGTCACATGGCACCTCAAGATGGTTATTAATGGAAAAATATTTTTCCGATTGAATAAATATTTGTTCCATTTTAATAAGTTTAAAGTAAATATATCAGTAATAGAAACTTTAAGCATTAGTGTGAACCAGAGCATTAGGTCTAATGGCAGTAGATCTTTAAAAATGTCATCAAGTTTAGTCTTTTATCGATTTTTTTCTGATATACAGTCAATTAGTAAACACTCAGAAAATTGTAGTAGGTTTTGATTATCAAGCACCACGAAATGGTCTGTGAATTTTTTAGTGTAATTTTGTGTGGTGGCCGGCCGGTGGTGTTTTTATCAAGATTTTATCAGATTTTCCGAGGCAAATTTGAAGTACCGGATTATTGAGAATTCACCTTACTGTATAAACGTTTAAATAAAAAAAAATAAAAATATGTAATATATTCAGCAGCTTTGTTAACATATTTTAAAATGTAATCATACTGTAAACATAGTATGATATTGTTCATTTTAGAATGATTATGTAAATTATTATATTTTTTATAAATAATATAAACTCCTTTTTTTGATAGACTTATGAGACTTTTTTCGTGGGAATCAATTGATTCCCTCCCCCACCCCAACCAGAATGCAAAGTCTGCGCCTATGGTTATAATCCTAGAAGAGATGAGTCTTGGTCTTGCAAACTCATTCTTCGTCTAGGTCTTGCTCTTGCGCAAGAGTCTCGCAGTTACCTTAAGTTATTAATTAGTCCATTAATATAGAGGTATTTTTATACTTTTTTAGATAATAGAAACCTAACTAAGCCGGAATGAAGTAGTAGAAGAGTTCGATGCAAAAGTATAGTTTATACCGATTCCTTACATATAATAAATAAATTGTCCAGTATTAGTAACTATTTTCCCTTAATTTTTTATTGAAAAAATAGATTTCTTTTTACCCGTCTTGGTCTTGATCTTGCAACAGTTATGGGCCGATTTTGGGCTACACTAATGCTAGATGGGATAGGAAAAAAAAAAATTATGTGTAAGTGTAATTGTGTGGTCTGTATCTTTTGAAACATATTTTTGTTTATAAAAAAATACGTTTGTTTGGAACTAACCTGTTACATTATTTACGTTCTTCTTGATTTTTCATAGTAATATAACTGCGTTAATATCCAACGAATTCAATAATCATACTTCAACCTACTCTTATTCATTGGACAGATAATAGTAAAATATACTCTTTGCCTTAATAATTTCTGTGAACAAAGCGAGAGTTTCAGCAATTGTAACTATTTTAAAAGTTCCAACGCTAAGGGCCGTAATCCGTTAAATCCTTAAGGGCGAGATTTTGAAGGAAACCGCTAACCCTTTGTTAACAGGTAAGGGCCGAGATTCACTAATAATGAGGCCCTTTGTGCTATATTGGTCACCGCCGGATTACCTCCTCCCCCGGCGTCGAGAATTAACGTGGCTTAGCTAGAACCGTTATTGCGCCGGAGTAATTATCAATGTCCACCGCCGGACTATTAAATTACCGCTAGTAGGATTAGGTTCGAATCCCAACAGGGAATTCATAAACTGCCTTCTCATACATGATGCAGCTACCTGCGAGTTTCCTTATCCAGGGTCGGTCCCGTCCGATACCTGCACAAATCTCTTCTCTAGTTTTATGGATAAATTATTTCGAGTTGAAAGTATTGTTTGCACAATGATAATGAATTCGTGGAGAACAGGCTGCGAATCACAGATATTATACGTGGTGCACGTTCCGGAAATCCTTATAGGAAAACGGTCCAAGTGTGATAAATAAGCGATAAGTCTCTTCCACATACGGAACTTTTTTCCTTACTCCAGTAATGATAAATTGATATCTAGTTTTACCATGCCTTCGAAAAAATGGTTATTCTATGATCTAAAATAGAGGATTATAAAATAACATTTATTAAAAAATGTTAGGAGTATGACAATTAGGATTTGTAGTCTTTATATACTTTATTTGGCTTGCCGACGTATCGACCCAACCATAGGCAAATACTTGGTACTCAGGGTAGCATTTGCCAATCTCTGCTAGCCAGTGACCATAGCGCCGTTGATGACCCAGATGGTTAGGTCGAAACTTCGTGACGCTTCGGGAAGTTTAATAAACCACATACAGACTCTGTAGGTCTGATTATTTGTCATCATCATAATTTTAAAATAACAGTGAATGAAACAGAATATCCCTTAAGTAAAGAGTAATATTTAAAGGGTTGATAGCAGAAACCAAGAGGTTAATAAAAACAATGGACCGATTTTCAACAGTAAACGAAGAAATCATTTTATTATTTTTCAAATAAATTAAATTTTTCGTTAAATAAGAAATGTTTAAACTACAAAATAATTTAATATAATTAAATAAAAATTGTTTTACAGTAAAGTAGAGAAAATGTACAATAAACGAAAGTAGAGTTTGTCATTGTCAAAACCATTTAAACAGAACTTTTGAGGGCACTTTTTTATCTACAAAAATTCTCGGAAATGGGAACTTTTCAAACTGCAGATCGTTAAACCTGTCTATTTAATAACATACTAAAACTAATTTATAAACAAATTTAATGTGGTAGTAATAATATGTAGTAATAGTAGTAAATGCAACGAAGAACTGCTTACAGAAACTGGTCAATCAATATTCCATGATACGAAGGCACGGAGGTTAAGATGGGCGGGGCATGGAGCTAGTAGCAATCCATCTAGAAGCCTACGTAACAATGAAGGCATCAATAGAAAGCAAAAGACCATGTAGAAGGCCAAAATGGCGACCTAAAAAAATATTGGGCCGTTTGGACTATATCGTCTCGTTATTTTGACATGATGGTGGTAGGGGTCACTACAAAACCTTTAAGAATAGACATATAAAGATACACATACAAATCCTTAAAACGGAGAATAGTATTCTAGATTTAATCAATTAGAAGTATCTGTTAGTTTTAGCCGTGAAATTAAGTCCGCTTCCTATTAACTCTACATTACTAGATATAAAGATAATTAAAGAAAGAGCTAACTCGAGTTAATATACCGTTCAGAGAGCGGGCCCTAAATCATTTGCATGTCCCGTTCTGGTTGCGAAGAGATGGCAGAAGATTGTGACCCGAGCTTTTTCCTCCTTCAGCGGGCATTCCTCCTATCTTCCAGGATAATCTCCATTGTTTTAGCTCCACATCCTGGATTCCGCCTCTTAAGTCGGCCTGGTAATTAGTTGCCATGAACTGCTCCGGCCAGTTCTTGGTCAGCTCCCGGCCTAATATAATACGCTCACTTCTCACGACATAATACTCCTTCAGTTTTAAATATGTGTTTGTTTGATCTAAGCCTCATGCCAATAACATTGGCTATCAGAACAAACATTTTGCCTCATCATACTGTGCCGCCTGTTTTAATTGCTTTATAATAAAAATATCAGTCAAAAATAAAAATGGTAAAAATAAAAAATAATATTTATTTTCGACCCGAAGTTCAGGCCTTCATCTGGGCTGACCGAGATAGATAGATTACATCAGTAGCGATCTCTTAGATCCCTTCGATCTATAGCGATCAGCCCTGATGGAGGCCTGAACTTTGGGTCGAAACGTCGGCAAATTTTAAAATAAATATTATAATTTATTTTTACTATTTTTATTTTTGACTAATCATTCCAACTATCCTTCTTTTCATTAAAGATATTTTTAATTGGACTACCATGTAGAAGATAAAAATGAATGAATGCAAAAGTGTATTCATAATCTTTACACTAAATGATAGTTCATGCTCACAGGTGTAATTTAAAAACTTAACTATCCCTATATCTGACTAAGTGCTTTATTTTGGACTTTATCTGGACAGGAGAGTTCCTATAGAGAACGCGTACTACATTGAACAGAAAACATCTGTACAAAAGATATGGATGAGGATTAGAGTTACCCAAATGCGCCACTCAGTCTTAGTCTGGGGTCTTGTTCTTGAGCAAGAATCTCGCAACAGACTTGCAGTTACTTGTTATATTATATATAGGAGAAACCTAACTAAGTCCGAATGAAAAATTAGAAGAGTTAAATGCAAAAGTATGTTGGTTAGACCAATTCTTTACTTATAGTAACTAAAATTATCAAGTTGATTATTTAATAGTTGACCGTTGCATTATAAAGGAAGGAGATGGTCCGGGGTGGCGGTCATAAATAGGCTAAATAGTTGCAAAACTATTTTATTAAAAGCCAACGTTTTGACCCGACTTTGCACGTCTTCTTCAGGGAGGTGTGTTCAGCTAGGATTATCACTTAGAAAAGTTCCCTAGAACTCCTAGCTGAACACACCTCCCTGAAAAAGATCTGGAAAGTCGGGTCGAAACGTTGGCTTTTAATAAAATTAGTTTTTGCCACTATTTAGCCTATTTATGACAGCCACCCCGGACCATCTCCTACCTTTAAAATTATCAAGTATTAGTAATTATTTTGTCTTAATGTTTATTCAAAAAATTGATTTATTTGTTGCCAGTCTTGGTCTTGGTCTTGGTCTTGCAAAATGCAAGATTAAGACCGATTTTAGGCAACACTATTAGGATTCAGGTTGCTTGACAGATGTTCCAGATTATCCTTGACTAAGAAACTTACCATTACTTCACTAACAAATTACTTATAAAATATTTCTAAGCTTATGGGATAGAGCTATGTGGAACTAATAAAATGTCTAACATTCACAAAATTCAAATTTTTACATCAAATGTTTTGAGAAAAATGGCAGACGCATCATTCTATGTGACTTGCTACATAAAGACTTGGACATTCAAACGGTTTCAGATACTGCCACACAAAACTATAAACACAACCACCAGAGACTGAATTACAACGTGAACCCATCACCTCTAACACTTCTTTTCACTACAAACACGACGACTTTTATGGCAGTAGCCAAAAGATTTTTTAAGCTAATCCCTAAATATATGTGATGTGCACAGATTTATTTATCGCAAAACTTTTCAGATGGGAAATAACAAACCTTCCGGACTTGTATATATTTGTTTAAATAAATATTTTTTATAATAGCCAAACGACCATGTTTAGACGTGTTGACAACACCTAAAACCCCTTATTACGTGTCTCACATCTTTAATCGGATGCTAACAAACACTTTGACTATCCTTCTTGGGGAAAGCTTTAGGTTCTTATTTTGAGTTCCTGAACATCATCGATGACCCTACGGTAGCCGACAACAGGTGCAGTTGAGG
Source organism: Nezara viridula (assembly GCA_928085145.1). Lineage (NCBI taxonomy): Eukaryota > Metazoa > Arthropoda > Insecta > Hemiptera > Pentatomidae > Nezara > Nezara viridula. The sequence goes on along the minus strand of OV725080.1, from coordinate 144,265,463 downwards.
ATTACCATGGCGTTCCCATGTCAGACATAAATCTGCATACATTAATGAGGGTATGCCTTGCATGTAGAGCATCGAAGGAAAAGGATGTGAATTCTCCAACTACTTGGAGTCCGTTCGGTTATATCCCAGCTTCCATCAATTATAGTGCAGTATATTATTGAGAGCATGCGTATAGCGAAAATTAAATTCCTTGTGATGTTTCTTCATTGTTCTCACATGCAAAATACTCCATAATCCGCTAGGTAATTCTACGATTTAAGAGGACATTAACATAATATGAAAATAGCTGCCAACAAAGTGGGAGCCGAATGTGTTGCATCTAAATACCCACATTAATATTATTATTTTTGCAATGTTAAGTTTAATTAAAATAAATGGACGTCAAACTACCGAGACTTGATTCGAATCTCTTTATATATTTTTATAAAGAGGGTACCCAATCCTTCAATGGGTTGGGATAAATCCTTTTAATGAAGCGTGATTCACATCACCTGAAATAACACTTGATGGAGGAAGCGTTCACGTACTCTAAGTAGTAGCCTAAGTGTACTCAATCCCATCCATCAGTTTGGGGACACTGAAAAATCTGTACCGAATATTTTAATTTACTAAGAGAAAGGATTTGTTATGAATTTTATAAGTCCACTTTTATCTATTTTAATATAAATAATTGCCCTCCAAGGCGTCTGAAAAGAAGATGGCCTCGAGATCTCCTTTTGTAAATACATTTTTAGAATGCTACCAGTGGGTAGTTTCTCAACAACTGGTTTTATGTTATTGTATTCTTGTGTTCACATTTACTGAATGTATTTTTATTTGTAATACAGTTGTAAATATCATAAATAAAAAAAAAAGAAAAGAAAAAAATAATTGTTTCTGGTAAAGTTCATGAGATACAGATTGTTAAACAGACTTAATTTCAGTGTTTAATGAGTAACAGTTGTCCATTTAAACAATAAGGTCTATCTAAATTCCCGAAGATTGTATGAATTGAATAATAACTTTATATTGAATTCGTAGACACATTTTTAGACGATATCACAGCTTTGTACCATCAATTACTCCTTTAGCCCCTTAAATAAATACAGCGGTCATTGATTTTAGTAAAATTTTTCGTAAGTAAAAAGAAGAATATAAAATAGATGACTGGTACTAACATTTTTTAAAATTTTTTAAAATTTATTTAGACATATAATAATCTGTCTTGTGGACAATAATTATAGAGAGATATGAACACATTCACATCTGTTATACAGAATATATAAAATTAAGAAAAGTAAAATAATAACTAAATAATAATAAAAATAAGAAATAACCTAAAGATAAGTAAATTAAAAACATAAAAACACAGTCATACCTATATACAAGCCAAGTTTCTCCCTCCAACTATAGAAAGAAAAGCAGGACTCCTAAGAGATCCCTGCTCCATTCTCTCAACCGCGTCACTGGTGCTAAAGCCAGTGGAGTTTGAGCGAGAGCTAACATTAAATATATATATGCTAATGTTCTCAGATGGTCCGGAAACATAATAACTTTTAAAAATTTGTATTTATGACCTAATTTCAAATTTCTACTCTATTGAAAAAATATTCATTATAATTTGACTTTTGACTTTTTATTGATCCAATTCCAAAATTGCAGGTGTGAAATTTATTAGTTGATCAATATAACGATCAAACCAGTATAATTTATAATTAAGTATTTGCTGTTAACTCTCAATTTTTATTTTAATGATTAGTCATATTTTCCTTTTAACTAAATCTTATTTGTCTAACTAGAGCATTTTATAATTATAGGTTTTATGTAAGTTTCTATATAAATATTCACTATCGGTATGTTTACGCCTTCCGGCCAGATTGCCTGAGACAGCCCAATGTCAATTTTTGAAAAAGATAGTTTGCTAAGAAACAGATTTATTATTTTCTTTCCTCTAGAGACCGCCCTGACTTGAACCCAGGGGAGGAGGCAATACAAAAATGATGGGTGTAGCCTAACTCCGTACAATGGGAACCCGGTCGAGATAATTCCCAATAGGCTTTGTCGAGTGGCCCAGTTGTTCTGGAGGGTGTCACTTCCAGAATGGAACTACTTTTACAGGACGGATCTCTTACTGTCTTTTACTACTTTCATCAATATCTGCCTTGGAGCTAAGCTATTTAGGACTTGAAATATGTTCGGTTAAGAAGCTGAAGTCATATATAGTATATTACATAGTAATTATAACATAAACAATAATTTTCAAATATATTAAAATTAGATGTCCATACTTCATGTCATTGCATACCTTTTTCCCATGTCGTTATTTCTTGTATCTCCATCAACATCAACATTTGCTGATTGTCAAAAAAAATGATTTTATATCTTAATGATTTGATTGTTAAAAATACATCAAAAATCGTACGATTTAAAGCATAACAGAAAATCGCACCTATTCCTTGCAGTTAAAATAGCGTAAATGGATAGATTCAAGGAGGAAAAACTCGTCTTAGTTTATACGAGTTTTCACGAAGTGCTAAAAAGATTAGTCAGTCCTAAAATCAAATATATTTGAAACACATTGAAAATTCATTTAACAATATGAAATTATATTTTAATTAATAAAGGAGTATGCTAGCTCAGTAAGCAAGGCTCTATGCTTCTAAGTTTCGGTTCCGAGAACGAATGTGGCAGGTACAAACACTGGGGTCCGGAGAACAACCTGAGACATACCCAGTCTCTATAATGTGGGTAATCTAAATTAAATATTTAATTAAGAGGAAAAATTCTATGAGCGCGATTTTGATCAAATCAACTCCTCGCACAAACAAAAAAACATTACTGTTTAACGAAGTACTGAATTGATATCCTCAGATGGGTTTTAATAATATTTTATGTTTCTTTCTTTATTAAGGTTTTTTACAGCAGTCACATCCAATCGCACAGTCATTTATCAAAGAATAAAAAAAAACTGATTGGTTATGCCTTAAAAACAATATTCAGTTGCATATGTTGGTTTAAAAATTGTAATAAAGCTCACAAAATAAAATATTTTAATGTCCCTAAGGGAATATGAGTGCAAACTATCAAAAATCTGAATTTGATCAAATAATAATTAAATTTTAAAAATCGCCATTCATTTAATGTATTAGAATCTTTACGTGAAATTTTTTCTTGTTTGCAAACCATTTCGAACATTTTTGTATATCATGATTCCTGCACCTTCCGATGTATGGCCCATCTACCGAACAAAGATAACAATAGGATTCATCTACTTCAAGCCGAATAGAGTTACTCATTTATTTACTCTAAGAATGGTGCCTCATCAAGCAGCCTCCCAATAACAATCACCCGCAACTAGAGGCCTCCCTCAACAATCAACAAGGTGCGGTAAGAGGCACAATCGCAATTACCCGCCACTTCCTCCAGAGGCTCTGCAGTCGGTTCGGCTAATCGTTGTTGACAAACTCTTGTTGACTAACCAGATCCATCTCGATCAACGACCGCTAAGTCGTTGTGTAACACTGCCCCGCGGCGGATAGTGGCTTTTCTTTAAGATTTGAAAGAGACTTAATAGAGAGCGTATTGTGCTGCGAAGCAGACAGAAGAAGGATTTTATAGCTTAATACTAAATATTATTGCCTTAACAATTACAATAATTTGTCATATAAATATATTTGTTATACCTCAGAAAGAATTTATGAAAGTATTTATTGTAAACTTTAAAAAAATAAATAATAATCCACATTATTGGACGAAAGCCCAGATGAAGACCTACAACGTAGGTCAAAGCGTAGGCAACTAATAAATATAACACTAACATAGAGTGTGTGAAATGTTGACGGTACCCCCTTCTATTTCTTTAAAAAAAATTCCAGAAATATTTTACTTAAGTATTACGCTATAAGTCAATATTAAATTTATATATATGTTTTAAAAATAGAAATGTTTTGTTTGGGACATGATATTTCATCTTTAATGAAACTTTAAAAGATCCACTTTTCTAACTTTTGTTTTAAAATTAACTCCTTTGTTATGATATTTTCGCGCTAATTTAAAAATATATATATATTCATAAGTATTATTTAAATCTCCTTAAATGAATAAAATCTCCTTAAAAAATAAAATCTCCTTAAATGAATCTCCTACATCTTTAATTGAGTAAAAAAATAGTTTAAAAAATATTTAATAAATTGATGAAATAAATTTCTTGTAAATAATATTATAATTAATACCTAATCATAGAAATGTTAGAAGTAAAAATATTACTAATAAAAAACCAATGAATTTTAAAGAAATTAAAAATAAAAAAAACAAATCATACAAAATAATTAATATTATTGGGTTTTGGAAAAAAAAGTCACTAAGTAGACTTTTGGCCGATTTAAACCTGATGGTACGTCGTTGTTAATTTCGATCATATATTATATGATGATATTTTCTTGCTAACTTTATTCATGCTATTTATTGGTGCTAATATAAAAAAAATATTATTCTTTTCAATATTATTTAAATCTCCTCAAATAAAAAGTTTGCTTAGATCCTATATGTTCAATTATGTAAAAACATGGAAAACTGTATCTGACTAATAAATAAAATTGTTACAAAAACATTGAATAAATTTATAGAATAAATTTCATATAAATAAGATTTTAATTAATATCTAATTAAAGAAATTTAGAAGTTAAAAATATCACTAATAAAAAATAAAGAATTTTGAATAATTTAAAAATAATATAACCAAGTCATACACAATAATTAATATTGCCATTATTTTTGCAAAAAGTCACTAAGTACCCTTTTGGCCGATGTAAACCTGAAAGTACTTAATTGTTGATTTCGATCATATTTATCGATGCAATGACATATTAAGTGTATAAATATAATACTAATACTTTTTCATGTAAAAAATAGTTTCACTATGTGCACGATAATTGGATAAAAGAAAGTTTATAATTGATTTAAAAAAATATATATATATTTTTTATAAAAAATCAAATTTGCTTAAGTTTCGTTTAATAGTGATTTTTTGCTCTTATTTAGGTGCTATCATTTGTTTTAGAATTTCTCGTTTATAAGTTCTAGTTATGTTTAAAAAACAGATAATTGAGGTTTCGTCACGACTCTTGTTTTTATAACGGTTATTGGAATTACAGTAAACTTAGTACAGTAAACTTCTACAATATTTTGTAGAAAGAAAAGTATTAATTTAATTTTGGAGTTTAGAAAGAAATAAACTCACTAATTTATTTAGTATCGAAATATTGATTCATTTTATTGTTTTTTTTTTAGTCAAGAAAAGTGTAATCAGTCCCTGATTGGTCTTGGTATTATAAATTTTAAATGTTTGTAAAAGTAATTTAGAAATAGATAATAATAATGTATGGTAATAAAATTATGTATTTACTCATATTTTCTTCCAATTGAATCCAAAACTTTTTTAAATGAATTAATGTACGCAACAAACAAATAAAAATAAAGCTTTTAGTCTCTCAAATACTGTCAACATTTAGTCAAGCCAATTGAAAAAAAAGATCAAAAGCATCGGACGATAACCTAATAAACCGAAGATATATACTAAGAGAAATGGGTGGATGTATAAATATTGAAGAGGAAGGTAAAATTAAACGGATGATTAGAAAGGGGAGACAAGAAAAGATATTTTTACGCAGATCAAAAAACTCAAAAATAAAATATACATATACCAATATACCATAAAAATGGTGTTGGCTTTATGGCCATGATGTTTCTATTTATATAGGTAATTAATTAATTGGTTAATATTTATATTATTTCAAATATATATAATAGAATGAGGAAAACTGTATTAATATTTCGAACCCGAAAATATGATATTTATCGCTGAGCACCGAGAGAGAAGGTGAAGCTATACAAAAGGCGACGACTGTTAAGCCCCTCAATTGGCGTGCGGGCGGGGGTTAACAAGGTGGGAGGGGGGTTAGGCACCCCCTACTATACCTTATAATATACCCAGCTGTTCTCAAGGGGCGGCTAAATTGAAAACAAATTCCCGTGAAGGCTTTGTCGTTTGTTTCCCCGCGGAGAGTTGAAGGGTTAAGGCTAGGAGAGAGAGAGTTCGCTAAGTAGGAGCCAGGTGAGGCGGGGCTTAGGGATCAGCGTCCCTCGAGCGGCAAAAATAAGAGGATTCGGCAAGACATTTTGTAAGTTGTTGCGGAGAGGGGGGCACCAAACCCCAACTCCCCCTCCTCTTCGGAATAATCAAAAGTTGCCGGGCGATTAACTAAAAACAGCGCTGTCGGGGATGTGCGACCCTCCATGAAATCGGATTCCATTCCTCGGGACCGCCTTACTTTACGTCACATGTTATTAGCACAAGCGGTTGCTCGTTGACAAAAGTTCGAGGTTGACCGAGCATATCCTCTACGGCGTTTGTCTGCAACAACCATTGTCATCCTTGTTTTCGATTCTTTTCAAGGATTCATCTCTCTTGAGAGTCGTCTCTCTGGCTTATCTTAAAAAACGCGGAAGGGATATTATATTCCAATGATTTTGTTTTTTAAACTCTTATTCCAAGTCTCTTCTGTTTTAATACTACTTTTCCATCCTGGCTACATTATTTTCTTAGCAAATGTAAAGTGGAAGTCACAGAAAAAATAAAAGTGGAACTAGTTTATTGAATGTTATTTAGAATGTATGTTATAGTGATCGAACTAATAACTATAATTATTGCATAAAATCACAGAATGTAGCAAATTTATATGACCTGGGACCCACATGTCAAAATGAAACGAAAGACTTTGAACAAACGACTGAAAATACTATACTCCCTTTTTTCCAAATCAAAATTGAAAATCAGACAAAAACTAAATACATACACTGACCTACTAAAACCCATATGGACATACGCCTCACAAATTTACGGTTCTGCAAAAAAGACGCACTTACAAAAACTACAATCATTTCAATCCAAAATTTTAAGACTAATAACAGCAACTCTCTGGTACGTAAACAACTAAACTTTACATACTGACGCACAAAAACCAACTATCAACCAACACATACGTACTCTCTACTCCCGATTTCATCTTAAACTACACTTACATCACAACGGACTTATCAACGACATGGCCACAGCTGACATGCCCATCAGGAGACGACTAAAGAGGAGCTGGATGAGAGATCTCCTTTTCTAAATTATGAATTAGACCAAGACCAGAAAGATGTACTGTTGGGTACTAATCTTCCTCATGCCTTAAATGACAACTTTCTTTACAATGAGATCACATCTGCTTATTGTCAATACTATGACAGGTGTGGATAGAAGTATGAAGAGAGAAAGACATATATATATTAATTATTAATATGGTCTATATAGAAAAATAGACTAGAAGCCAATGACATATTTAGTCAACGGACGAACGTGAATCGACCGACAGTCTTCATCGAATAGAACTAGGATCGCCAACTATAGCTGCCTGGACCGAGAGCATTTTGGGTGAAAATTGGATTCTAACAGTTCAAATTATGAGGTTCGACGGAAAATAAAACACTGCAAATTTCATAGAAGTTATATTACGCACAGTAAAGTTATTAGCCATAGTAGATTAAGTGACTTTTCAAAACTAAGCAAAAAAATTTTAGCCGGTTACTGGTCGGTTGGATGGAACCAAAAAACGTGAAGCATTTGAACGCTGCAATTTTGAAAATGTTGTAGCCCAATCAAATCCCTTGCATCCTCCATGATAAGCCTCCACTTATCCTGGTTAAGCAAATCTGCTACCCAGAACTCTTGACCAGAGACAATGGAAAATATGAATATATACAATACTTTTTACAACGGTATCGAAAACGAAAATTTTTCAAAAAAAAAATATTATAATAAAAAAGAAAACTAAATGTTTTAAAAAAAAACCACTTCACTGATTATCACAATTATTATAAGAGATTATTTGAATTATTTTAATCTATCAATTATATAAAAAAATTGTTTATTTTATTGTTGTATTAGGAGCGTAGGAGGTTAAAGGTGCTTTCTTGTTAGCTCTATAATTAGCACTAATTACACAGTTGTCTATTTAAATGCATATATGTTGAGCTCCTGTTACCTAATACTCTCTAATACAAAATAAACATTTTTAGACTAAAAATTTGTACAGGAAAAGGTATTTATACATCTTGAGGTGGTAGTTTGATTTTCGATCTAGAAATTTTCCCTTGACCATAATATATTAATTATTTTATATTATATATAATATTATTTATATTCTATTGTGATATTATTATAATTATTATGAAATAGAAAAGGAAGCAAAATATTAACAAGCAAAAAACAATGAAAATATTAGAAATAAAAGGATTAAATTATTGTTGGGCTTATATGAAGCTGGACAAGTTGAATTTATATTATGATTAAAACTTGGCATTTGTAGTTTTTAAAAAAAATAAAACAATTGTCCGAAATGTGGTTTTATTCTGTTCATTTTATGTTGATAAAAAATAATATAATCTGAACCACAGAATACATGCAAATTCATGTTATACAATTTCAGCAACGAGCAGTATAATTAAATGAACAGTTGTATAATGTGTAAAATGGGGGTTGGTCCGCCGTTGGGGGGACAGGGAGTACCCCCCTAGCAAATGTTAAAATTAATTTGAAAAATCCTAGTTATGAGCTTATAATTACAGTCGATATCATATAAACACTATGTAATACATTTTTTTTATTAGTTGCATTGTTTAAATGTTCTTTCTAATACAACAAATCCTTTTTCCATTATATTTCTTTTACGATAATTCCATCCTGATCATATTATCGCCAATCCAGCGTTCACCCTCCGTTGCCTGTCTTTTCTTCTTGAGATGCCTAAACTCCGTCTAGTTCTAGTTTCGGTGTCCCCTCTTCTACGCTCTCTAGTTCCTTTGACAAATAAATTGCCGCCCGGGTCTTTCACTCTTCGTCTGAAGATTCGGTCTATGGAATTTCCTATTCGTAATGAGCCTTTTCCTGCTTTCTTTGCGGAAATATGAAATTGTCCTGGTGGCAAAAAAATTTAAATATTCAACGAATAATTGAAGCTACGGTGATTTACGTAAAATAAATTACGGAAAGAGTATTATCGTAAATGTTATTCAAGAAGAACTATTCAGTTTTCCGCTAAGGTTTTTATGAATAATTGTTCAGGTTACCTGATTCTGATTCGATAGATAACAATATAACTCCTTATTAAAAGGGATATTTTGATATTATATTGATGAAATTAAATAAAAACAACAGCAATCTCAACTGAAAACACCCTCTAACCTCTCACAAGAATACACTTATTTTATTTTATTTTTTTAAATTACAAAAAAGTAGCTCTAACAATGACACATTGATTGCTACTTATGTTGACAATACAACAAGCATCACAAAATCGCAAGATCCCACACAAGCCTTACTAACCTAACAACATTATTTACATTTATTAAACTCATTAAAGAATACTATTATTTATTAATATCGAAAACAAACAAATTCCTCAGTAGGATAACATGGAGTCCACATGCTAAAATGAAACGAAGATCCTTAATAGGCAACTTTCACTATTTCACTCACTTTTTTTTCCAAATCTTTAAAACAAGAATTGTGACAGAAACTAAATACATGCCTATATTTACTTAAATATTTAGGAAGATACACCTCACAGATATGCGATTTAGCTAAAAATACCCAATAAAAAAAATTCAAAAATATTAAGACACTAAATTACCTTGGTACGTGACTAACAAAAACCCTACACACTGAACTCCAGCTGCCAACAATTGACATACCCATGAGTATGAAGAGAAGAATTAAAAGGCGCTGGATAAGAGACCTGTTCCCTTAGCAAACCATAAGGGAATTGGATCAAACCAGTGAACAGGTACTAACTACCCTTCCCCATGTCTGACATGTCATTTCTATTACATTCATGAGACCTTTTACTGATAGGTGAGGAACAATATTTGAAATTTGGGGGAAAAAAAAAAAAAAAACACTCAATAAATAAAAGTTTAGATAATTTAAATAATTAAGGTTTTATTTCATACTAGTACGAGTAAAGAAGGGCATGAGAAAGAAGAGCAGCGAATATAGGCCCAGGTCACGCCACGAATTCCCAATGAGCCCGACTTTTGGAAATACTGAGAACTCTGGCCAAATTAGTTTGGAGAATCGGGAAAGTAGATGCGAACACATCGGAGCCGATTTATAGACTGGGCGAGCAGCGCAGAATTCTGAGTGTTATTGAAAGAAATTCCTCAAGATACGGGATTAAGTTTAAAGATTAGAGAATACTCAATTATTTTTTCGGATCATAATATTTTATATCTTTTGAACCAAATCTCTTAAAATATATTAAATAAAACATATATTATTTTTTTTAATCATTATTTTGAGATTCGGGATCAAAATTAGTGGTCACCCGAGGACATCACTATACGTCTTTTCCTTTCTAAATGGCGGTCGAAAAATCTGGGTCGCAATAGACTGTAGCACTTAAACGGATCTGACGATTTTACGAAACTCGACTTTTTAATATATTTTTCTCAAAATTTCCTAATAACTCAAAAGAAAGGACTTTTCACTGATTTTTGTAATTACGTATTTCGAAGGTATTGAAATTGCCTAAAAGGGAAAAAAAAGATACATCGAAAATCAAGCAATATTGGTAAAGATATCGCGGACTTTAAATATTTTTGGTTTATTATTTTCAATAATTAACCATTGTTATCGACCAAACAATTTAAAAAGTGAACATACTCAAAATTTTCAATTTTTTTTTTTTGGCACATCACCTGTCAGATTATATTCACTAGTGAATTTGCTGTCAAGAAATTAAATAAATATAAAAGTAGCTTAACAATTAGCAACAGTTACTGGCACACATAACTAAAGTTAATAGAGTAAATGTTTATATTGCCTTTTTTGTATATATATATATATATATATATATATATATATATATATATATATATTTTATTTTTCTGATGTAGTTTTAAAAATTGTTTTGCCTTGGTGATGACCTCCATGCTTGGGTCTTAACGTCGGAATGCATAACAAACCATATATAGATGTCAAATCCTAATTATTTGTCATCGTAATATTAAGGTGTGTTTAGTCATTTCACAAGCTATAAAAAACACAAAAAATTCTCTTGTTACCGAAAGCATAAGGAAAACAACAAAAAAAAAAACCACTAGCTAAACGACCATTTAAATATTTAAATAACAAAAGGACCAATCAATAAAAAAAATACTGACTTCAATGAAAGTATCTGAATATTTGTAATATTATAATTAATATTTCTGTAAAACGAAGCAAATGCTTTTGGACAAGGCATATCTATAGGCCTGAGTGGATTTCGTCGATAGTTACGAGATAAATCGAGACAAGAATCGATACCGCTAGCTATCCCAAGGAGGTGGAGGACTAAAAGGTTTCTAAGATATTACGTATTCCGCTCAGTATTTCTACAGCATAATCTTGTTAGTTGAGGTTTTAGCTGAAGCCTTCATTCGGGCTAGTTCTTTGCTAAGGCGGATTTGGCCTAAGCACCTTAGGAACCTCCTCCTCCCTGCCCCCCCCCCTCAGGAACAATAGAATTAGCTCCTAATTAATTATTATGTGTCAACTCTCTTCCATTGAGGGCCTCTTGTATCTTACTCTAACACCGCCGTTCGCTCTCGGCTAGGGTCTTAGAGTTATCTGGGAGTAGGCTCTAGAGTCAGTGGTTCTGAACCCCTTTGGAGCAGCGAACAGAATTAAGGAATGAAGATCAAAAGGATAATTCCCATTTTTTTAAAATTAAAATTTCTACTAAATAAATAAAATTAATTAGATTTAACAATTAGTAAATTCATGACTACTTAATCTTCGGCTTCAAATGTCAAAAGAATTTAAATATGGAAGAAGCTGAAAAAAAAAAAATTGTAATTTAAAATTCTGAAGATGATTGATTAGGTTTCGAAAGAGATCAACAGGAGAAAAACGAAACTATAAGTTTTATATTATTAATGTAGGTCACCTACTCCACTTGAAATCGGTAATATTAAATCAGTATTTGTGATTTTAAATATTTCAACATTATAGATGTTATGTTCTACTATTCTTGTTTAAAGTCTGCTATATACAGTATAGAACTTTTTCTCACCTCTCAGCAGCGAAGGATTTTAATAAACAACGTGTCAAAAGAAATAACGAATCCTGATTGGAGAGATACAACTGATCTAAATTAAAACTGTTGGTACACAGTGGACGTGGAATTTCATGCTTTAGAACTTTTATTCTATGTGGCTTTTTCTCTTAAAAAGCTAATTTCCAACCAGAAGGCCATTTTTAGTAATTTCTCTCTGTTTTTATACATTTAAAATCAGCGTTCATTGGACGCATTTTTCGACCATACTACCTCACCAAATTATTAAGTTTAGGTACTCGTTGGACGCACAATTTAACGTTCTTAATTTCTCTTCGATGTACCGTTTAGGAGTTATACGTGAAAAAACAAAAAAGATGGATTAAATCTTTTTTTTTTCTTTTTCTGTAAAACGTTTTCCCTTGGTGGCCCGCGTTAGCAATTTTGTTTATTACACGTTTAACCCCATCTATGTACAAGTTAAAAAAATAAACATATTTCTACAATAAATTTACCGTTTCGATCCTCAATTTAAATAAGCCGCCATTTTTTCAGTTAGTGTGATTTAAAAAATGCTATAAAATGACAATTTTTTTTTGTATGGGTTTTCGGACTAAATTGTACTAATTGTAGAGACTTATTTGAAATTGTATTCAACTCATTTTTGAATTAGACAGCTGTTGAGAACTCACGAATTGACTTAAAACAGAAAAAAAAAAGATTAAAAATTGCTGTAGAATTTTTCCTAATTTGGTTAAAGGTCTGAGAATGGTGTCAATTTAGGGCAATATTATTCTTTACAGGGTTATGGAAGATTTTTTAAGATTTAATTTAAAATATCAATTTTTTCCTATGAATAGATAGTGTTGTAGTAAATCATAAGAGAAAATATAAATGTGGGAAGATAATAGCCAATGGATACCAAATGTTCAATTTTCATAAATTAAACTCTTTATTCATTCAGTCAATAAAAAAGATGCTAATGTTTACTTTTTCCTCAAAACAGAATATAATAATGCTTCTGTATTTTATAGCTTTAAAAATAAAATATGTCTGTAATTCATTATAAATCCTTCGTATTATAATAATTTAAATAGAAAAGCATGCCTGAAAGACCCTCCTAACATAGATCACTCCCTCAGCTTCAGACACATTCAGACATCTGATAAGAGAGAAGGGGAGGGGTACATCGGATGATCCGACAGAACGGAGATGAGTCCTGACGTTATCCTGAGCAGTACAATGGGCAGATATCCTCGGCCGGATCATCTGACGTGGCGGGATATGCTGACGCACGTTGTCGTCCTCTCACGTTTCCTACCTTAGTCAATCGAATTTGTGTGATGTGCATCCCTAGCCGGCAATACGACACCTGAACGGTTTGCTAAAACCAATCTTGCGTCAATAATTACTAAGAATGGGGTCGTCTTTACCGTAAGCGCTATTCCAGTGAATAGTATTATAGAGATGATTATATTAATATTTATATGTTTACAACTGTGCAGGTAGTTTAAAATTATACCGACGTACAATTATCTTAATATTTTTAGAAATTACTAATACTAGTTTTATGGCTGTTAAATAATAGTAATTTAAATAGTACCTAATGTTTAAATCGTTTACGTAACACATAACGAAATTAAATTCAATTATTTAGAAACCAGACCGTTAAAGAATAATATAACATAATAAATTAATTAATTGAGTATTAATATTATTAATTAATCTATATACATCATTTCGAAATATTGAATAGTTAAATTAAATAGCAGTTACATTTTTGGCTCCAATAGTGAACGACCATCTTCGATTAATCAGAATTTCAGGTAGACTATCAGACACCTTCCGACAAATTCTCCCTTACCTACACAAATATTTGTTTCTTTTAATCGTATTTCAGATAATCTGATCGTACAAAGAATAAGAGACACAAAAAGATACACCTACAAACGAACCAAATACATATTGCTTAAACGGAATGTGACTTTACTTCATGATTTGTAAAAAGCTTATGTATAGTTTGCTTATTTATTTAAATGGCTTCTTAAGCCTTTTTATATATCATTGCACCATGCAAAAAGTACTAGCAAAGCATGCCTGCAATCTATTATAACCTTGTAGAAATTTGTTTAATTTATTTAATAAAAACGTTTTAATGAAGAGGAGTCAAGTCGGTCGGAGTGAGCAGTCACAATAAATTATTTATTTATTTTTACTTGTCTACATTTCTAACTTCTCTTTATTATATTCACGGCAGTCAACTATTAATCCAATATTAAAAACGTTTTATATTTATCTGTCTGTCTGACATTAAATACAAATTTAAAATCGTTTATTTAAATTTTTACTAAATAACGTGAATTATGTGTATTAAAATACTTACACTTCGGATGAAAAATTTACAGAGTTTAATAACATTTATTAACTGATAAAATAAGGCTAGGAAACATTTCTTAACTGCTACACAAATAAAACAATATTGTATTTTATTATCTTTTATTGTATTTATAAACTAAAAGTCTTTGTTTTCCAAAATAAATTATATTACACCATAACGTTTTTCTCTGGAGTTGAATTATTTTTAGCTCCTTAAAAAATGATATAAAAATTTAAAAATATAAGGTCTCGCCTGATTAAAAAGATGTATAGGTGTAACTTGTTTGCAATTAAGTTATCTATTGCTCAATAAATACAAAATAAAAACAATAAAGAAGTATTACATTTTTTTTGGCAGTAAGTTACAAAGGTAAAGTAATAAAAAATGGGTCACTAAAGTAAATGTTACGTCTCTCAACCCTTCCATCTTAGGTACACTACAATATTCAGTTTTGATTTGTTCTTATTTTAGTTTCAGAATAAATTTTTTACGGATTGATTAATTTTGTAGATTATTATAATTTTAAAATTGAACAGTGGGACATACATGAAGCCATTTCCAAAATAGTTTTATTTTCGGTTATTATTATAATTACCATTTTTAGATTGCAATTTTGAAACAAACCTACAAATGAGTGGTATGGATTTTTTGAAGCAAATGGAACATTGGCAATACGCCCAGCAGTACTTGAACGCCCCTGACAACTGGCTACAAGTAAATCCCTAGGAACAAGCTCTATTTAAATAAACAGTTATTTAAACCTGACGGGTTTCTTCTGGTTGGTTTCTTTTTCAGTAAACAAAGATTAAGGTCTTGAAAATCCGGTTAGCTTTAAGGTTTCCCGGCTTTCGACGTAGCTGTCTGAGGATAGCTTAGATAACAGTCAATATCTTATCCTTTTAAATATATATACGTGAGTGTGCGCTATGAATTTATCAACATTAATGTGTAAACCTATATACACACTAACTCACGAAGAAATAAACATTTGTTACAGAATTGGTTTTTGAATAATTATTAACAAATATTGATTCCATACATATTTTCAGATTAGAAAAAAATTAAATAACTTTAAATAAAATAAAAAATCACAATTATATTTCACTGTTCAAAACATCACTCGATTTTCAAAATAAAATTAAAGATTTAACAACTTATAAAAAAAAAAATGTTTACGAATTATGTGAAGTTGACACATTAAATGATTATATTTTTAATTAAATTTAAAAAAGTCCAATTTTTTTGGGCCAATGTTTTTATTGAACGAAGACATCAATGAATTATCAAAAATCAAAAATATTATTTAAGACAGCAATCTTTTATCTCATACATTTTATTGCTGAAAATTCTTATTTTATCTACTTTTTCTGTTTTGTTTTTCAATTTTTTCGTCCAATTTTTTTTATTTCACTAAAATTGCTTTTTTTATTGTTTATATATTTTATTTTGAGGATAATACAGCCTTTGGTGAGACATATATTTTATTTCGTTTTTAGATATTTATTATTCTCAAGGGACTTAGTCCCAAAATAATTTTTATTTTTTTATTTAGCTGGTATAATTTTATTTTCATCTAATTCAATTCAATATTTTGAACTATAGATAGATCATTTTTTTTTTCCAAAAATATTTTCAGTTATTTTTAGAAATTATCATAAGCATGGATGATACCCTCCATTGATTTCATTCACATTGTGAGGCAGTCTGGTGATTGATTTTTTAAACGAAATTCATTTATTTTCAAGTCTTAGAAAACCTCAATTGATATCAAAAATGGCTCTGCAGTTTAAGGATGGTTTAAGCTGTTAACATTATGAATATGCACTACAACATTTAGAAATAGTAAAAAAGGAAAATTACGGAGCATCTTGTTTGAAATACCTTTTAATTTTATTTATTTGTTTAATTCCATTAGTTTTGTCTTATGTTAAATAATTATCCTCCACGTTAGTCTTTTATCTAGATAAAAATCTAAGTATCTATTTTTTTCTGTAATAAAAATGTATCTAATTTCAACGCTGAAATATATTTTTGGAGAAGGTGTAGGATTAAGAGTGGATACGACATACACTTTTTTTTTCTTTTTCACTCAATTTACCATCTTGTAACCGAACCAGCAATATTCTTCAAATGATCTTGAATAGTGATAACTATCCACCGAGGTTATTTAACAGACGCTCAAAATTATCATTAACTAACAAACTAACAGGGGCCCTGCTAAAAAACCACCAACATTAAAATAATTAAATATTTTCAGTCGAAAGTGTTGTGAAGCGCCCTTTTATACCGCAAATGAAATAATACAAGAGGACTTAAACGTCCGAAAAATTACGATACCTTCTGCCAAAGACTGACTTAAACAATCTACTGACAGAAATTATTTTACGTACAAGGCACCCATACAGTCCACTGCGACAAGAGATCTGCTGAAATGATTTATATTTTTATTATTTAATGAGATGCTGTCTGTGCAGCCATTTAAAAAAAATTGCTCATTGCAAATTTAATTTTACGTGCATTAAAATTATTCCAGCTTACTTGTACTAAATTCTCCCATGTATCCAAAAATTTCTATGACCAACAACAATAAATTTGCCACCTGGAAGATCTGCCATAAAGAAATACAGAATATTATTTTTGGTTAATAAATAAATAAATAATTTATTTGTTTCTTTTACATAACCTTAATTATAAGACTTTTCAATATTAGAATACACTTGAAATGATGAATAACATTACTTTCCAGTACTGAAAAGAAATTAAAACACTCATAAATTAGAGGTTGAAAGCTTATAACAATTTTATTAAAAAATTGGAAGAACTGGTCGTCAGAAATTTTTCGTCAATCGCGAATGACTACGTAGGCCCTTTAGGAGTCAAAAACCGCCGCATAGATTAAAACATCATTCTAATTGCTAAGGCTAATTTTGGAGATAGAATCTGTAATTATCTCATCTGGAGAGCGGCGTCGGCTCTGAACTAGGCAATAGAGAGCAGATCAAGTGACTCTCGAGAGAGGTCAAACGTCCAATTGAGAGATCAACTGACTCCTCCGCGGCTCCGATAGGTAACTAACTCCTTGTCATCCTATCTACACCTTCGTCTCTCTCAATATATAGCTTATATATCAAAATATATACTTATAAATACAATATAATATATAGAGAGAATATATGTCTCTTTATTTTAATAATAGATAGTCTATCTATCGTGGATCCCTAGACTACTTATGGATGTCTAAAAGATTAATAAAATGAATGACAATAAAAACATTTTAATAGATTTATGATGAGATTCTATAAAATACAGATCCTGAGCAATAAAACGGCAACTTTATTGTGTTTTTAATCACGAAATTTATATCTGAGGGTATTAAATGAGGTATAAACTAGCTACAAACTGATTGGCTCTTATTTCTAATGTTTAACATCTAAAGATGATACGTCTTAGCCATTAATGAAGAATCCATTGTTATGATATTTTATTACATTTTTTTATTGGAATTTATCGGTTTCAGTATCGATTAAAGAATATATTTCTAGTAAGAAAATTTAATTATTTAACCTAAATTAGGCAAGAATACAAAATCTCAAAACTACTACTCATACAGCAATAATTGCAATTTACTGAAATATGATAGCCAACCAGAATAAGTGGTCTTAGTTAGGATTTTGTGAAAAATTTCTGTGATTTCTTCATTTGTACCACTAATGGTTTTAATAATTCATTAATTATTTCTGACCGCATTCTCCTGCCATCGACAAATATTAAAAATAAGTGGATTTTTTTTTTCAAAGGTGCTGCAGTACTTATTAAGTACTTTATTGTTTTAAAAGAGCTTCAAATAATTATAATAATGATGAGTCTATCCATCAAGTAACAAACGGGTGCGAGGATCTGTCTATAAAGACTACTTGATGAGAAATAACAGTGTAGTCAAAATATACCAAACTTTATGCAGAACATTATGAGTACTGGGCCAACTTTAATATCACTATACCTTAGAAAACGACGATTTAAAATTTTACTAAAATAAAAAAAAAAATAAGTACTAACCAAAGAGTATAGCATAATTGTCCATGTTTGTAACGCACAAAAATAAAAGATTACAAGAATCATAGATATGGTAGTACCCAGTGATTAAAACCTATTGACAACTAGGTCCGAAAAAAAAAATAGAAATTACAATTATGTCCTCAAATAAACTATTATTAAAGAATAGAAAAGTAGTTAAAGCAGTTCTGTTGGATACATGCAGGATTGTTTAAATAAGTAAAGCCATATACAATCTACAATTAAAAAATCATAAGCATTTTTTAGTAGCCTATAGCCTCGTTTTTCTCTTCAATTTCTATAATATATCCATCAACGATTTTTCATTATCAGTAGCGGATCCAGGATTTAATTTTGGTGGGAGTCGTTTTATTATTACAGTAATTATTCCAAAGGAAAGGGAAAGAAACTATATAAAATTATGTTTAAGTGGTCTTTGAAGGCATGTTAAATATACATATGTGTGTGTAATTACAGGAACTTTTATATTTTTTGTATAATTAATAGAGTGATATCGTGGTTGTTTAAATATTTAGTTTAGATCAATCACAGAAACAAATATATACTAATGAAAAAATATATAAATTATTCTATTTTGGGGGATAACACGGAAGGGTAAACAGGGAATCTATATCAACAGTTAACTGCAGCAAAATATCTGACAAAATAATAGTATTTTAAATAAGGGTAAATTTAATAAAAGAGATATAATAATAATTTCTATTTATCTTTTTCTTTCATTTAATTTGTTTTCCTTTATTTATTTTAATTACTATAATATGTTAATTATTATTATTTTTTGTCTCGATTAAACCTACCAGCTAAATATTTTGATAATAATACTTTTATGGATAAGGCGCTGATGACCTAGATGTTTTGCGCCTAAATCATCAAAACAACAAACCAACAATTGACTGTATATCCGTATTTATTTCAAGACCTAGTATTTTACCCTCTATCAACGTAGTTGTGTTTTATGGTTTCCCTCCCGACGTCTATACCTAACTGTACTAAATCATAGGCATAAAACCAGAAGATAAAATAATATAAAATATCAAAATATTTTCGAATAAATAAATATTTATTTTGTAAAGGTAAGAAATAAAGCGTTTATTCTTTACAAGAGGCTAGAGCAAGAAGGTGGCTCTTTATCAACTCTTCCAAAGTTTAAATCGGCCCAGAGATTTCCAGTTTATTCATGACGCTTTGTTCTTCCTCCTGTTGTCAAGTTTATTCTTTATCTCCGCTAAAGTCAACTTCCTAATTACCAGGCCCCAGAAGAAGAAGGAGACGTCCTCTCGAACGGGCTTAAGTAGGAATGAAGAGTTTGGCAACAGTTCCACCGACATTCTTATCTTGTCAGAACGGATCCGAGCAAATTAAGTCGCTCGCTGTCAATCTTATCAAAGCCTTTATCAGGGGGGCCACCACCTGCCACCGGAGTTGGGGCTCTTCTGATTAATGATCAACTTTCCGACGTGAGCGGTGAGGGAGGGGGAGAGTTGAATTTTTGAGGGGGGCGTTCGGAGGAATTTGTGAAGAGGAAAGGGTACAGAATGGGAGGAAATGAAGTTATGCTTTAGCAGAGATAAAGTCGACGGCCTTCGACATGTCTTGTCCCGAAAGGCTATCTCTTTGTCTTCTAGGCTTCCTTCCCCTTCCGGAAAAATCTGAATAGACGACGGCGACCCCTGGTGGCCCCTCCTCGAGAACAAAAGACGTGGAGATAGGGCTCGGTCAGGCAGGCACTCTTATCTGCCCCCCTCTCGCCTTTTTAGCTAATTCAATAATAATTATCGATTCAATATCTCGATAATGCCTTATCGGATAATTTAATTATAAATTTACTTAATAATTAATATTTTAATTAGATATCCGTTTATGATAGATATAGTATAAACATTTATAATTCGAAGGGTAAGTATGTCGATGACTTTCATATCAATAGTCGGCGTAATTTCTTATACTACCAGTTTCCAAATGGAGTTACAAAAAACTAATAATCTAATAGTTGAAGTTGACAGTTAAGACTTCCTTGTGATTTATTTAATTTGTGTGACGTTTCGGAAAATTTTCTTCACATTATTAAAAAGTACATTTCTTCTCCTTTTGTCATTTTATATAAAGAATTTTGATTACTTTACTGTAATTACACATCATACGTATGTATCTCCCGAAAATGTACGTCTATAGAAAATTAATAAATAACATATCTCTGATGATAAGAAGATTTTCTGAAACGTCAAACAAATTAAATAAATAAAAAAAATATATAACAATCACAAGGAAGTTATAATTGCCACAAACAAGAAACCTAAAAAAATAAGAATAATAATTTAAGACTGGCTGGCCACGCATTAACGGATGACTGTTTATGTTAATAAAAGTATTGCTTTCTCTACGACATACACACGACCCAGATTATAAGTCATATTGAGGGCGATAGGAGGAAGAAATAGAACGAATTTCACTAATTATTGGTGAGGCGTTGTCTGAATTACTATCTACTGCTATTTCATAAACTTATGGCTTTATTCTTGGAACTTTTTTTTATTTAGTTGCTATTGTAAGTCAGATATTTCTGCTTCGTAGATATATTTATTCTATACCGATCTCTATACTCTCCCAGCAGACTAAATTACTGATTAAAAGCAGACTTGAAGTAGATTAATCAAACATGAACATCTGATAATAAAAATTATTATTTCAAAATTTTCGCCATGCAATAGGTTGGATTTACCACTAGACTTATTAATAATTTAAGAATTGTTTAAATGGCAATGGATATGAATTAAATGAAGTTTTAATTTCGTTATATTTTATACAGTGCATTGGTTAACGCTTACGTTGTACTTATATAAGGTCATGTTTGTCTCATGTTACGAAAAGAGCCGGAAAAAACGGACATAATAGGAATTTTCGAATCCGGCACTGGCCGTTTATTTAATCACTTTATTCATTTTTTTATTTCAGACCTAATGCTAAAACATAAAAATGGGATGTCACAATGAAGAATATTTGACTAAGGGAACATTATATGAACACATTGCACACTCGGTTGGTAAATCCAAACTAGTAGTACGCGGTTCACCAAACGGTCCAATACTTTTGACTTTTATACTTAGATTTTGTGATGGAATTATTTTAACGAATCACATGGAAAGCAAATGGGCCTCATTAAATAGACTAAATTTAAAAATATCCACATTGAAAACGCCACATTTCTGAGAATTTTCGTAAATAAAAAAGTAGTGTAGTTTAAGATAAGATGAAGATATTCACTAAGCTTCAGATGACTACTAATAATCTGGTAAAAAGAATTTTTCGGACTTCGGACTATACGATTTTTCTGATCATTTTATATTTACATTATAATTAGATCAAGATGGTGTACACATTTAGTGACAGATAAATATTAATTTATAAAAATAAAAATACCGAAAATACCTCCATACTTTTTTGTCCAGCCTAAAAAAGAGCCTAAATATTTGGGAAAAATCTCAATCTAGTAACCCTCATTACCAGGCCATATTCATAGTATTCTTGGGAGCTTTAAAAATAAATTAATAATTAATTAATTGACCCAACTATGCAATGCTAACCATAGATTTGTACCCCAATTAACGCTGTAGCTGGAGAACAAGATGGCTCCACATCTACTCATCTGTAATTGTGAGGCTTTGTACGGTTGAGTTGGCGAGATAATCTTGTGAACTCGCTCCTCCTTCCTTCATCACACAGCGATTGTTCCATTCTTCCACAATGTCAAATTGTTTTTCTTTCTTCTAGTGCTCCTTATCCGCACCGTCACCCGGCCCTGGGGAAACTGCATGGGAAAAACCGACAGTTTTTCAGCGAGCAATTTCCGAATTGTCGCCATTCACTAATTACCATCACTCGAGGCAGCTTTGAAGCACGGCTCACAAATTGTTTCTTTTTTTTTCTACAGCATCCCTCACACTCTTTCTCACGGGATCTCCAAGTAGTTTCGTTCATAAGCGAGGAAGTTGTTCATAACGGATTGTGAAACTGATTTACATCATTTAAGCCCTCTGACCTCAGCCAGTCAGGAATAACTCCATAAATAAAAATAAATTTGAATTTGAATTTTAAAACTTAGTTCAATCTCCGTTACAAGAAGCTGGAGTTTTATCTTTAAAGCGGCAGGAAATAAATTTTATTTTTTTAGAATTTTTTCATATGTAGTTGTTAAAACTTGCATGAAATTGAAATGCAATTATGTGAAGCTGGAGCGAATCCAGGATTTAATTTTTGGAAGGATGGCCAGTACCGAAGGCCCTATAATTATTTATTATTTTTAGGCTCATATTAAAAAATGTTTTGTTAAGAATTTTAATACAAAAATCGAACATATTCTAAACATCCAAAGAAGCAAAAGGATCAATGCGAAAAAAAAAATCCTTTTTTGGTTGGAGAAGGAGGCATCTTCAGGCCTAGCGCCCTTCTAGAACCTAACGATAAAACTTCTTTTTTTAGGATTAATTCACCACAATTTTTTAGTTTTGTTTAAATATGATTATTTTTTCAATCCAAAACATCGTTTTTAGGAAATCAAATAATTATTAATAAATTGATTTATTAGACCTAAATAAAAGGTAATATAATAAATGTTATACTTTATAATAGCCTTAGATTAGACATGACCTCGAGTCTGTAATAAAAACTATTACACATTTTTGTTCTTATTCTAAATATCAAAAGACCTGCAAGAAAGTTTTTTTAAAACTAACTGGTAGAAATTTCATTAAAATAAAAGTATTCGATTTATTTCGAATCAAATTTTAAATTAATTCTGATTCTAAAGCGATACTAGTTTATTTTATTTTATCTTTTTAATTTTAGCTATGTATGATTAGATTTATATTGATTCTTAACCAAATGTTCATATAATCGTCCGAAATTTAAATTCACTTTTTATTTAAAGGATTTGTGGCAATAACCTTTATCAAATGTATTTACGATGTTCTCTGCAGGGAATGTCGTTGGATCACCGCATACCTCAAATTTTTATATTCTCCTGATCCAAAAATGATTAGATTCCTAAGATGGGTCTGATATAAATTTTAAAGTGAACCCTTCATTTTCTTAAAATATCTAATATATAAGTCAACTAAAATATTCTCTTAATTTTATTTTTTTATAAGATTTTTTTTTGCATGTGTAATTAATACCTTGGATAAAAATAAAATATTTTTATACTTTGTGTTATACGTTATATATAATTTCTAAAAAATTGTCAGTTACTACAAAGACCACTAAACATTAAAATAAATAAAAACAAAATAGATAGACAAAATTTACACACCTCGGCGCATTTAATACATAGGCGAGGCGTTCAATTCCATAAATTATTATAAGTTAGACATAATCAAGATTAAAGTTTATTGATTTGAATTGAATCTTAAACAGATTTTATAAATAATTTGATTTGATTCACTTTGGCTTCAACGATTAACGACAATTTTCCATTTTATGAATAAAAGTAACTGTGATTTCATAATTTTCATTTGTCTGAAAAATTTCTCTTATTATAATTCTATCATATCATAATATTCATTCAATAACTATAATGAAATATTAATAATTTAGAAACTGAGCATAAACATTTTTATTTTTAATTCAATTTTATTTGTGAGATTATAACTTCCTTCCCGTTGTATTAAATAAAAAAAGGATTGTCTTTTTATTATTTTATTTTATTTTAACAGAACGAGATTAGTCCTTAAAATTACTTTGTCATTTAACCGATCATTATTTTTTTAACAACAATATTTTGAATAATTGGGGAAAAAATTCAAATTAACAACCAAAGTTACAAAGTTGTTGATAATCTTTAATATATATATATATATAACTGTATATTTCAGATAAATAAGGAAATCGATTCGTCAAGTGTGTGGTTGGTACGAAATATTTAGTTTTTGATGTGAGAACAGAAAACAGATATTTTTTTAGAGTATCTCTAAACCTTTCAGTACAAGATTAAAATACTTTAAAATCTCTATAAAAATAATCTTGTACACTTTTATGATAAAATGAATTGTTACGGAGAAATTAAGGAGATTATATTCATAGAATTTCCACTTTAAGCAAAAATTTATCCACTTTAACCATGAAATTGCTCTTGTTCATAGTAGATGATCAAATTTCGAAGTTTTAATTTTTTTAGGGTGGAAATAGCCCTCCCTACCCCCCTCCCTTGCAAACGCCCACAAGAAATTTCTTGATATAATATAATGTTTAGATTGATATGATTTTATATAAATCATAATGAGTGATTGCGGACCTTAGAGTCCACAAAAAAGTAACCCTAAACCATGGTATGATTTCACACTGAAAACAAGGAAATTTTAGTTTTTTAATTTTTTTCCATAGTTGTACTGTATTATAATAGTGCATTAATCTCTGAGTTATCCTGCTCCCATTAGATTTTTTTGAAAATTAATAAAATAATTAAATCACAATAAATAGGTTTTCCTTACAAAAAAATGGGTAAAATATGACATAAGTGATTTATCTTTACTTATGTTGCATAAATAAATAAATTAGGATTTTTTTAATACACTTTGGTAAAATCCCCCCCTCCACCTGTTAAGGTTAAGACTCCTAATTATTTAGTACAAAGCAGAGATGGAAGAGCGCAAAGCCCTTTCTTAGCGAGCCGTTGAGCCGTAACCTTAGGTCGGATATGATCGGGTGTGGTCGGAGCCACGCGCTCATTATTCCCGGGCTAAGAAGCTTAGCCTGCGGTCCCACGTGCCTTAGGTTATGTCTTAGCTGATAAAAATCGCTCCCGTTCGCTATTGTACATCCACCTCGGCTGTCTTCAGCATCAACAACAAATAATCCTAAGCAGCGTTGAATTCTTTCTGATGGATCTTTTCAAATAATTCGTGGGACATGCAGTCGCTCAGTGTGCTGTCCAAACAATCTAGCGGGACTATAGTCAAAGTAAATTAATTCTTTCAGACATTTAGTATGATTCTGAAGGTTGAATCTATGTTGTACCTATTCCTGGACGATGTCACTATATTTCTGATATCGGCAAAAAAAAACAAAAAAAAAAAAACATATAAACGCTTTAGAAGGGGAACGTATAAAAACTTTAGAAAGGTATATAAACACTTTTATAAGGAAAATTATGGAATTGAACATGGTAAATATGTAAAAAACATGGCTGGTAAAAATAGGCATTACTTATTTTCCTAACTGAACACCCTTATAAATAAAAGTTTTATGTCAATATCCACAAAAATATTCACTGTCAATATTTTGACTTTGGTCCCACTAGATTGTCTTGGAAAGCTTACTGTGCAATTTTTTTAGTCTCAAAAGTCATAAACTAGAAGAGGTTGCTGACTTGGGATCACCGTCTTCAACGAAACTACTTACATTAGGTCGAAAAATATTAGACTCATATCTGAGGGTTCTTGGCAATTGCAAAGGAGCCGAAAAAAAAAATTAACATTTTCTCATGTAATGTCTTCTGTCTTAGCTCTGAATGGATTTATTGGTTAAAATATACTAATAGATTTTTGTTATTAATACACTATATACTATTTTTTTACGCAGTTAAGGAGAGCAGTAATTGAGCTTGAAAAAATGAAATATATTTAAAGAAAAAATCATTCAAATTATTTTCAAAAAAACCTAAACTCTAAAAAATAATAATAAATACATTTATAATAGTTATTAATTGTAATGCCTATTAATATCGTCGTTGTTCTGTC
This sequence comes from Nezara viridula, assembly GCA_928085145.1. Classification (NCBI taxonomy): domain Eukaryota; kingdom Metazoa; phylum Arthropoda; class Insecta; order Hemiptera; family Pentatomidae; genus Nezara; species Nezara viridula. The sequence continues at coordinate 144,239,169 of OV725080.1, read as the reverse complement.
AAAGAATGTTAAAGAGTTCTATTAGCGCTAGTTCGAATCCGGCCTAGTCGGATTAAAATTTATTTACAGACCCACAGAATGAATCTACTCTGATTAGAATAGTTTCGATTGTATCTCTAAACCAACCCCGTCTTTTCCTCCCAACACCGGAAAAAAAAGGTACTTAAAAAAATTAAATGGTAACATTAAAACTGATACATTATATTACATTTACATACATTTGATTCTTTCCCCTAACATCGTTACTTTAAAACGTCAATAGATGTTCAGTTAGTTTATATCAAAAGCTCTATTTGTAAGAAATTGCTTTTACGGTTTTTAGAAAAAAAAATTTTTTTAATTTCTTTTCATTTACTCACGTCTCTCCTATAAATAACCTGAATCTACATGAAAATAAATTTCATTCTCAAAATACAACCCTTACTTTAAAAATATCTCGACATCTGATGATGGAACCAATGCTGGAATGTAACCAGCTGTGTTAACCTTCAATAAATGGTACTCAATTGCTTCGGGACAAGAATCTTTTATTGATACAAACGTTTTCAATAGCCCTTAGTACCATCATCATTTCTGGCGCCGTTTTCGATCCCAGTCTGGTTAGCTTAGAAATGAAACGATTCAAGGGTTTAAAGTTTTTTTATTTAAATCAACGATGGTTAATAATATAAATTTGATCAGGGATATTTCGTCTACGTCCGCACTATTATAGAATATGGCAATATAGATCTCTTTTCGGAGTCTAAGGAGAGTAGGATTTTGATGAATGAATTGTCAAACAAAAAAGAAATGCATGGAGAAGTGAGCAATGCTAATTTGGAAACGTTAAACTTCTCTACAATTATAATAAAATACATTAAAAAAACAGAAAGTTACAAAATTCATATGTTCTTTAAAAGCAAACGGATGGAGACGGGAATGAATTGTTTTTCAAGCCTTAAAATATACCGTCCTAAACAACACGGACTTATTAACGAGTTGGTCGAAGCTGAGTTTGCTGAGTTAAGGAAGTAAACGAAAACCAGCAAGAGGTGCTGCTGGGTACTATTCTTCCTCATGCCTAAAATGCTAGTTTTCTTAACAATAACAACATATCTACTTATGAAAGGTGTGGATTTAGATATGAAGAAAAAAAAATTATGACTATTTTATGGTAGCTGTCGACGAAGATAAATGTAGGAGGGTAACTCACCGGGGCACTTCGGATAATATAGAAAGAAATCTTTCGATATTTTTTAATTATTAAAAATCCAATTATGACTTCCATACTCTCAGTGATAGACTTCTATAATCTCAGTAAGCCAAATAACTGTTAACCAAAGGCTTTTGATCACTAAACATATATCTTTTGACTGAGTACAATAATGGATTAGTATATGTTCAGGAATAGCTGTATTTTATTGAATGTCTATTCTAGTAAATCGTTACTTTCGTAAACAGTCGGAGTGTGAAACTTTGTCATCATATTTGTTGAATAGACTACCTTGATAAAATTATATTGAATATACGATTAAACATGTTTCACGAATGTCATTTAAACTTCGAATTCATTAGGAATAGGGATAGCTAATATGAGAGTTCTCATTGCGGTATACTAGAAGATTTAAAAGTACGAATCGACATTTATCGCCAGCGAATTTATTATTAATTATACATTATTTTTATTAATTAACAAATTACATTATAAAATTTAATTATTAAATTAAAAAAACGCTGCAAATGATTTCACAATGGTTTATTATCTCCAAACAATTATACATCCAAAGTATCATTACCTTCCGAGTTACAAAGAAAAAAAGGTGATTCCAATTATTATACTAAACTGTTTTTCTTTAATTATTAGCAATATGCTAAAAAAAAAAAAAAATAACATTATTTCAGTAACACATTTAAAATTTAAAAACCAAACCAAGGATATAATATTTGGAGTAGAACACATAAAAACAAACCAGAGACCATATCTTTGCTCCGAATTGTCCGATTTTAACGATTTTTTTTTTTTTTAGGAAATTTCATAAACTTTTAAAAAACCATACAATTACGACAAAAAAGTAAAAACTTTTCGAGTTATTCGTAATTTAATTTTAACATCCCTCGTAACGTTTTTTCCAGCTTCTTTTCGTTGAAGTATGTTATATAGATAAATTTAAAGGGCGTCGAGAAAATGAGTTTAGCAAAGTTTCATTGAAAGCTGTACATTCGTTTAGGAGCTACAGTCTATAGCAACGCAGATTTTCGGCCGCCATTTTGAAAGTTAAAGGTGGAGAGTAATGTCGATGAAGGAGGATCATCCTTGGGTGACCTCTGATTTTATATAAAAATTTGAAAACAATCGGTCCAGTAGTTTCGGAGAAAATGCGCGGACGGCGGACGGACAAAAAATTTTTTATTCCTTTTTCGAATTCTACGCATCTTGAAACGTGAAATTTCAAATTTTGAGAGCGGGTTATGTTTTTGAATTTTTTGGTCGATCACAATGTTTCATTATTGAAAATAATAAACCAAAACTAAGGTATGTGCTTTCGACCACACTATAGAAGTGAAAACATAACATCAAAAAGGCGAGATGAATAATATCAAATATAAATTTTAAATAATAGCACATTACAGGGAGGATGAAATGCTGAACATTTCCCTCTCTGACAGAATGCACGTCTGATTTTTAGTTTCTAAGATATTTTAATCCATATCTTCTATAAAACTAATTATCATTTAGTTTTCGACACTATTTTTCTTTTTCTTCCCTAACAATGCGTCCCATTAAGATAAAATTTCGAATAATAGGCTATTACAGAGCGGATGAAATGCTGCACAATTTCGTCACTTATAGTACGCAGGCCCGATTTTTATTTTCTGAGATATTTTAATCCATATGTAAAAGCATTTCAATTATTCGACTATATCCGACTTTATCCGAGCGTTAATACTTCGTAAATCTGACGGATCAAACTCTTCATAAAAAAGTGCAAAACGCGCCTAGCGAAGTTTTCCCCTTTAAAATAATGCAATTTATGTAAAACCTAGAAAAATTAAAAAAAAAAAAAAAAGTCTTGTTTTAATGAAACGGTAAGCTTAGAATTGTTTTGTCTCCTTAAGGTGGAGATTCAAAAAGGATGCCGTAAGTAAAAAAGAAGAAGAAGAAGTAAATGAAAATAAAGATAGTAGAATAGAATAATTGCATTGCATATTATTGCTAATTGCTGGCATTAAAGTGATTTACTGCGTCAGAAGTAGCCATCAATGGCTTCGGTTCAATGGGCGTTCTCACTGATAAGGGTAATATTGTTTTCTTATCCGCCTCTTTGTCTCTTATTTTATCTCGGTCTACTGTCATTCACATAGTTTTCATTCAATGCGGTTAACTTAAAGTTAAGCCTCAATATTGATTTTTTCGGTTTTTGGAAATACTTAGACTTTCTTTTTCGCCTAGAAAGACGAAAGGAATCACGACTTAAAAAAAATGCCTGAATTGACAAATGTTCACTACTTTGTTTTAGAATATTTTAATAACAACCTAATTCATATTTATTTAATGATCGTATACTTTGACCTAATGTTTCGATACATAAGGATCGGGCATAAGGCTTTGCGACCGAAAAATTACCTATCCTTAATTACTTTGTCACTTCTGTTCTTTCTAGTTATTCCATCGCCAGCGTTCTATCCATCGTAGCTTTCCTATAGCTACCCATGTATATATATACATATAAAATTCAAATCTTTTCGGCACATAACAACTGTCTATCTTTCTCAATTCATTTTCTAATGGTAAATAAAATGAGAAGTTTATTTTAAATTTAAATATTAAATTAAATATTTTAAAATTAAATATTAAGTTTATTAAATGGTAAATCGTGGAAATCCTTATTACATTTACTTACATTTTGACATTCTTATTTCAATCAAAATACTGTACGGCTTCTAACGATCAATGGAATTATAAGCCTTTTTTAAATCAAGGTAAAGCTGATGAACACTTATGTTCTCTAATTCGACGTGAGGAAAGTATTTGACTAACAATCGAAGGCTTCGGTCTTATACCATATTGGTAGTACCCGATAATTTCCTTGGTGTATTCCATGATTCTCTTATTTATATACTATATCTTACAACTTTATGAATGAAATAGAACCTTATCAATATATATATTTTTAAATTTATTTCTAGCCTATGGAGATAACAGCGTAAACATATGCTCTGACTTTGCAGGGCGGAGCTTGCCTGTGCATTGCATCGTGGAGACTGTCTGGAGCGTCTCGGGCGGCGCCGTCGACGGTGGACCGCCCAGCCTGGAGATGGACAGTTACGTCATCATCCCGATGTCCACGTCCATCCAGGACTTGGTGACTGTCGCTCTTGTCAGGCTGGGCTACACCAAAGACAATGCGGCAGCGGCAAAGGGTGAGGAGTATACTTACATATATTTATTTATTTGACGCGAAACAGCCCTGAAGGACTACGCGACTATGATACGCGACTGCTTGAGGATATCGCTAAATTTTTTATTCTTCTCCTCCGTCCACTTCCTCCTGAGCGGAAGTTCCTTACTGTCCACCACATGCACCGCACTTTTCAGGAATTTCTTGTATTCTGTCCTATCCTCACATAATTCCCGTGTTATCCCAAGCCTCTGTATTTCCTGTTTCATTTGTACCGTATGTCCATGTTTAAACTTGTATCCCATAACCCTACTGAAAATCTTGTTTAACCTCTCCTCGGTCATCCTTTCCATGGGTCCATAAAACCTAAATCTTCTTACACTCATTTCCGTTTCCAAATCAGAGGTTTCACTGTAAATCTCCTTATTGGATTTCAGTCTGTATCCTTCTGGTGTTTATTTGGTCCCATGGAGTCTCCTAAGAATCCTTCTTTCTATTTTCAACAGTTTTTCCAAATTGGGAAAGAACATTGTCTCCATTCCATACAGTATGACTGGCTTTACCACTGGATTGTAGTGCCTGATTTTGGACTTTTTGGTCATAATTTCTCCAATTTTTTTATCCTATACTCCATGCTTTTTTTCTGCAATAAATTTCTGCTGAATTTCGCCCAGGTATTTAAAGATTTTAACCGTCTTGATTTTACCGAATTCTGTCTTCCAAAAGTTGGGATTTGTGGTCATAAATTTAGTCTTCTGGAAGTAATAAGTCCAATTTTCTCAGATATATATATATATATATATATATATATATATATATATATATATATATATATATATATATATATATACATGTAATTTCTGAAAAATATCAACATATATAATCATCTTCATCCGATGGCGCTATGGTCCTTGTAAAACCTTGGCCTCCTCAACTATCTTCCTCCAAACCGACCTGTCTTCGGCCGCCCTTGTCCATTTGCCTACATCCAGGCTCCTTAGATCATTTTCGTCGTCTTCTAGCCTACGAAATCTGGGCCTGCCTCTTTCCTTCTTCCACCCAGATGTCCCTCCATCATCATTTTAGGTAGCCTACCATGTTCTATTTTTTGCCAATGGCCTAAGCATCTTATCCTTCCCCTCTTTATGGTGGATATGATGTCCGGGGCATTACATAGCTTATTCAGCTCGTCATTTGTCTTCATACGCCAAAGATTTCTTTGTTTGGTAGTGCCATAAATTCTACATATATACCAGGTCTGTACATATGAAAATGGAATGTTTTAGTATAGAAAATGCACGTCAAATATTTATGAATGCTATACCAGATAAATTGGAAAGCCTAAAAAAAAAACTACGCCACAAAAAAACAGAAAAAACAAAAAAGAGGAGGTTTATTTTTGAACCAAGTCACACCAAAAAAAGTTTCATTTATATTAAAAATAACATAACGGCATAACATTAGAGAGCATTATCTCAAGAAGATTTATAGCATTGGTGCGTTTCATATTATATTACATGCTCTTTTTATATTATACTATTTCAATATCTTTCAAAGGTATTAAAATCCCGAAAAATCTCAAATTAAGGGTGTTCAATGATATGATAAAGCCAGTTCTAATATACGGACCTGGACATAAACCAGCACCCGGGTTATAAGTATTGAAATATTTGAGAGCCAAATCCTCTGTACATTTACCGGAGCGACCTGGGATCAGAGTACTAACACATAGATAAGAAAGAGCAATAAAGAAGTTATTACAGAGACTGGTCAATCAATATTTCATGATATTAAGGCACGGAGGTTAAAATGGGCGGGGCATGTAGCTCGTAGCAATCCGTCTCGAAGCCTCTACGTAACAATGAATACCTCCAAAGAAGGCAAAAGACCACTTGGAAGGACAAAAAGCAGATGGATGGATAGAATCAAGATCGCGATACGTAGAGCTGCTTGTAGATAACTGGAAAGAAATAGTCCAAGCTAGGCAGAGATGGAGCAGCCTTGTTAAGACGGCAAAACATCTACATGGTCTATAATACCAACAGAAAAAAAAAAAATATATATATATATGTATATGTATACATATATGTTTTATTTTATAATAAAATTATAATAATGCATTTTCAGGGTCTGTTATTATAAGGAATTGGCGTCCATTACCATTCGACAAAATCGCAGAGTCTCCTCTCATGACCGTTGGTGACATTTTGGGCGAATTGACAACACTGGCAACCCTGAGGATACAAATATTCAGGTAAATATAAAAATATATTGATAACACGGTTTAATAGTTTTAATATTTGTTTTATTGAAGTGTGACACTTCATAGTGCAGATTATTTTTACTCCGAGACGTGCAACTTGCTCCTGTTCACCTCGACAATATCCAACTTCCCCAAACAGATAAAACAATATTTTGGATTAACATTTGACAGAACTATAACATGGTGTCCATATATCAACTAAAAAGAACAACGTTAAACCTCAGACTACGACTATTATACTCACTATTTTTTTTTTTTTTTTTTTTTTTTCCTTCCCTACCTCGCCTTTTAGGCTATACGGGATTTTCCCGGACCGGGAGGCGAGGGCGGGGAATTTAAAATCCCCTCCGGCACCGGGATGCGAACTCGTGCTTTTTATATCATCTCAAATCTCTGTTATCCGGTTGCCAGGCAACTAGCAGTGCTGTGCACACGCTTTAGCCTATTCGGCTATCCCGCCCCCAAGATGTCACTATTTTCAAATCGTTCTAAATTAAATCAAAAACTGAACACTTAAATTCAGGGGTAGCATCTCCCCAAGTTCGATGATGCATGAATTCTCTCTCCCCCCCTAAAGAAATTTTATTGCTCTCTTCTTCTTTAAAACCGTGCAAACGAAAGTATAATTGGAAAAATCGTAAACCATATAAAATTACACTTACTGCGGTCTGGCCCATGTATTTTTCCTGTTTCCTTGGTTTGAAATTTTTAACTCCGAAATTCATAACCCGTCGAAATATACCTCCTGATTTTTTTTTTTTTTAAATCTCGCCATGAAACCCCCTTTTTGACATCTCTACTTACATTAATCTCCTTAAGGTAACTCAAACTTACCGTTCACAAACATACAGGACACAAAAAAGATCCATATACTTAAATGTATCAATTAAAAACAACTCCAAGTCCATGGTACATCTCAAACATAACTGCGGAAACACTACAAAAGATTTCACGATAACTTACATGGATATACAAGATATATTAAGAAACCCGATAACACACTAGAAGGTTCAATAGAAACTGTCTAAGGCATCTCCTTCCTTAAAAATATATACTAAAATGAAGGTAGGAAGGGATACCGGTGAGCTCTCCTTTTCCCCACGCCGATCAATGCTATAATTTTAACATACAATAGACTAACTGGATGTCAACATTTGTGACAGATTTGGGTGAACAAAGTTAAAAAAAAAAACTTTGTTAGTAATTTTCATATATTTTTTTTATTTGTAAGCAATATAGTTAAAGGTAAAAGTTTTAAAAATATTCGCACTATTGTCTCCTATGATAGTTAAGTTTCCTAAGATCGGCTCTGAGCTCATCGATGACATCGGATCCGTCTCTAAACTGAGTAAAACGATGACATCGGTGGATTCAGTACTGAGTTCATTGAATGAAATACGAAACTTAATGAATAGCAGTGATACACATTCGTTTACTGAGCCAACAGCTGACTATTCTATCCTCCAATGCTCTTATTGTAGAAGATAGTTCATCTCGAAAGGGTTTAATTATAATCAAATCAAACTTTTTTCCTCTCCAGCTCTAATATTGTTTTCTAAAGCTGACCTTGAGTGAGCTACTCAGTTATAACAACCAACTCCCTTTCGAATGGACCAGAACACGCACCCCAAGCCGACATGTAAAACGGCGGTTAAAGATTAGAAATAGATAGCTCCTAAGGCAACAGTTATCTCCTGTGACATTTTACTACTTCTCGTGTTATGCTTTCAGGACCAAGCCAAACACGGTAACAGATATGAAGGATAAACTATTTAAATTTCTGTTGGTGCAGCATCATTCCATCCTGGTCGCGTCTGGATGTCCGCTTGATGAGGTTAGTACCTACTCACTATATATAATTATGCAAATAAAATTATACTATTATAATATTTATATAATATACTAGGGAGAGTATTCTGTTCGGCTAACGGCGGACCAACCCCCCTTTTACAAATCATACAACTGTTCAGTTAATTGTACTACTCGTTGCTCAAACTGTAATTGATGTACACGTATTCTATAGTTCAGACTGTATTTTTGTTTTTTTGAATATAGTGTAAGCAGGAAAAAAAAACTCTAGTAATTTTTCATATATTTATTTTAGGCCAAAGGTCACCAAATATACACAGTTTGTTATCTCTATAATAATCTCTATAATGTTATAGAGATTATTATCTGTACAATGTTTCGGCTTCAGGAGCCATTTTCAAGATCCTGCAAAACATGCACCGCGCCATATAGGACTGTATGAATGCCCTATTGAGGAACAACAACTTCTTGATACCGCCTGCAAATAGAGAAATGGAAAACGACATTCTTTGAAATAAAAGAATGAATTAAGGACGAATCATATCGCAATGATAGATTTTAAAAATTTTATGGCGCGGTGCATGTTTTGCAGGATCTTGAAAATGTCTCCTGAAGCCGAAACGTTGAATAAAGCATACAGGAGATAAAAACACTGTGTATATTTGGTGACCTTTGGCCTAAAATAGATATATGAAAAATTATGAGAAAATGACACCAAACCTGAAGGATGTGATTAAAAAAAAAAAAATTCAAGTCTTTATCCTAGTATTGTAATTTGTTATTATTCTATCTTATATTTAAAATAAAATATTACAAAAAAAATCAAGGACATTACTAGAAATAATAATGAAGGTAAAGACCTTTTTAAAGTGCAAAATATGGAGAAAAAGGGAATTATTTAGATTATAAAAACCCCATAAAATAAGGGTAAATAAGGGTCTATGGAAAAAAATTAATAAAAATACAATCACTAAAAACGTTTTTATATAATAGAGAGAGGTATACTACAATTAAAAAACCCTTTAACAGTTAAAATATTTTTAAAAATATGTAAAATAAATTATTATCTCGAAGTTGATAGATTTTCATTGTATTTATGTTCATAATAAATGCCAAATTATAAATTTATATAATATATAGACACTAAAATAAATATTGAACTTATCATTGCCTTGGCACACCTGCTGTAAAAAATGATGGCAAAATAGTTACTAATACTTGACAATCTTAGTTACTATATGTTAATAATTGGTATAACCAATATACTTTTGCATTTAACTCCTCTAATTTTTCATTCGGGCTTAGTTAGGTTTCCCCTATCTAACAAATTACAGTAATATCTCTATAATAACTAACTGCAAGACTGTTGCGAGAGTCTTGCACAAGAACAAGACCATGACCAAGACTGAGTTTGCAAGACCAAGACTCGTCTTGAGCAACACTACTCCCTATCATGCCACTCGTTTAGTTATTTTTACCACATAAAGTAATAAAACATTTTTGAATTGGTTTTATTCGAATTAAGGTATTAATTATTTTCTTCAATGGTTGATTAATAATAATAATATGTGATTTTTTTTTATTTTCACTTACCCATATACAGTAAGGGTAAGTATTGCGATCGTGAACATTTTCGAATCTGAGAGAACGGAAACGTTTTGAGGTACCCTGAGTCCAAATAACCAAGGCCCCGAAAATGGTCTGTGTGTATGTGAACACTCTAGCTCGAAAATGAAAAGTCGTATGGAACTGATATTACGTATTTAAGATAAGTATAAGCCTTAGATGTCCTAGCAACTGTTTGCTTAAAAGTGCCACTTTATATCAACGGCGAAACACATTTTTACAATTTTCTCAAAACTGGCTCTAACGTTTTGATTAAACTCAGTGTGTCATTGTATAATTAATTGGTCTTTAATGCCATTTAGGTCTTATTTGCGTTGATGTCAGTTTACATGGCTTAAATGCCCAATGTTCATATTATGCGTCTTCCTCTAAAGTACCTTAAATATGGTACATTTCAAATGATTAACTATCTCTCATTATTAAAAGTTACGAAAAAAATGCTAAATATAACTTTTGAAAGAATTTGATAATTGAATAAAGGAGAAAAAAATAAAAATGCGTATACAGACCGAAAATGAATCTCCGGAAATAACAGTCAGAAGGTATACGTATAACGCATCGTTGGGAAGCGGAGAATTTTAGAAAGAAACAATATTTAATATGGAAAGTAGTAGAAGGTAACGGAGAATGGCGAAAAATTATAAATAATAATTTTTGAAAACTAATATAATTTAACATAAATCACACGTTTTCAAGGAAATTAAATGAAATTTACTAACAAAAAGTAAACTTTAAAAAATATTTTTAAGTTTGTAAAAATTATTTATTTTATTTTATTTAAAAAAAAATAAATAAATAAAAAGTATTTAAAATCCACCTAATCAATGCGATGGCATTGTTAAAAAAACTATTTCATGCATGTTTAAAGCATATGTTTATAACCTTAAATACATTTACTGTAGTTTAATAACTCTAAATCTGATATAATATTTAAATAATTAGGAATAAGCGTTAATTCCGAAAAATGTCATCTAACTTTTTAGAAAATTAAACTAGTGAATAATTTCATAAATTTTATCTATAGGATATTCGAACAGAATCCACTTACAATCAGTGTGACAACTTTTGACCTGTCAATGACAGACAATGCAAATCTCTCTATTCTGCTTTAGTAAACTTTGCAATGGAAAATAACATTATAATAACTAATAGTCGCACAATCAATAATCAACGGATTGTACAATCCATAATCAACGAATCGTACAATCCATGATCAACCGCTGATATAATAAATAGGGCTTTTGTTATTTTAATAGTATTTATGATTTGTCATCTGCAATCTTCTAGCTTTAACTCAGTTAAAAATGCAATTTAAAAATTTTATAATAGCCCAACATGGCAAGAAAATAATTTCTATTCAAAGTTGAGCGGTAAGTGAAAGTTGTGTGTTGCGCGCATCAGATTTTTCGTAATTATTTCAACATGCTCAAAATAAAAAAGTTTTAGAAACATAAATAAATAATTAAAATTACCGCTATAGACAAGCATGTTCTTAAAAACCTATGACCTAAACAACTTAATAACATTTTGATTTACAACATTACTGGTTAAAACAATCATTTAAAAAATAAAATTCGGGTATAACACTTCTCACTAGGAAGAGAATGAGTAAAAAAATAATATTAAACGTTAATTTGAAAATAAGAACATACAAATTTAGAAAAGAACATTATGCAAGTTAGAGAATGGCAATATAATTGGTCAGGAATTCTGCGGGCGTAATTCTCCTGCAATTTTTCGCCATAAAATCCCTACTATATCCAATAATTAAACAACAATGCTATCTTAAATCAAACTAGACGTTGAGCCAAAAAAACCTTCAAAAACTACAAACCATTTAAACACCAAACCGTATGACGAAATCTCTATGGTACAACACTCTTCTCAAGCTTATTTACATAATATCTAACTGACAGGTATGATAAAAACATGCGTGAGATAAAAACAAATACACACATAAAATTACACGGAAACATAAATAATAATTATGAAAAGATAAACAAATTTAATAAAGACTGTGTCATTCAAAACAACGAATTCCTTCTTATTATCACAGAAGTTTTGAGGTTTTCTGATTACGGTAGTTTATTAATTATATTTCTTAGCTTTAAACAATACTCTCTCAATTTAGAGTTTACTGCGAAATTCTCATCTATATTATATTAATTGTGTCTTTTTTGAACTACGAAGTTAACCAATGGCCCTCAACTAAACCATCTAGTTATTCCTAGGTTTAAATTGCATCAGACAAAAATCATAAAGGCTTGTTTGTAGTTGTGGATTTGCGGGCGGTAGTTTGGTAATCTCTGAGTTAGATATTTGATACATCCAACAGTTCATTAATTAATTGTTTTTTTCTTTCCAACGGATTCTTAAATTTTTTCCTGTACGACTAGATAAGAAGGGAGATGATCTGATTGTCCTTACCGGGAATGATATAATAATTACTAAAATTATTTAACTCAACTATGAAATATTTTGTTCTTTAATATCAAAATTTTAATTTTTAATAATCATCATGACATGGTATCGGGAAAATTCGGAATTGTTACAGGCAAAAAGCTCCAGATGACTACAGCATTGCTATCTAGCGGATGCTGAGCGTACTAACGAATCCTTATTTATTCCTAATGGAACTCCATTCATAAATACCTACCTACCTATATATATATATATATATATATATATATATATCTGTTCTCATATTATTATAAAAACAATTTGTATATATTGCTTTATTTTTCTTGTAATTTGACAATAATATTCTCAAAAATCATGGAAAACTTATACTTTAATTCGAAATCTAGACGGAATTTTGGATTTGATTTGAGTTTTAATAAAGTTTGGGTAAATATATAGGATGAATTCCTAATAGAGCGAAATTAAAACTGGATTAATTTCAAAGGTTGATTTTCAAATAATTAGATTTAATTCATTTTCTGTTCAATTAGAAATATAAGAACACATAACCAACTACAAAACACAAAGTGATATACTCGTATATATTTATATTTGAGTAAAAAGAAAATAATTTAAATATTTTCCTAAAATACGTTAGTATATATTTCTTTTCAAACGGTGATTCTCAGAAGCGATGCATTTCGACAAATCAAATATCAAAAGAAAGAAACTTCTAGGGAAAAGTGATCAATTACGATTTTGATCCTTAAATTCCATCTACAAATGTAATTAAAACCGTTGAATAAAGGAAGAAAATTAAAAAGTGCGATGTATGTAAGTGGACGAATCGAAACGTGTCAAATTTGGTTATAAAAGATTTTGACACGGACGTCTTCATTTTAAGCCCATACGTACAATGTTTGATTTATTACCTTAAATAAACCATTGTAATCCATTACTCCATTGCATTGACTGTTTTTCATAGTACATTGTTATTTATTTAATGTACTGACCTAATAATGACTTTATATCAGTCGATTTTTTTTTATATTCACTATAATGCGATAACTTCGAAAGATTTCTGTATTTTGTAATTAACTTACAGAACTAACTAATATTATATTCAGTCAAAATTTATTTGTTCGGTGATTGATATAATAGTATATTCAAAGTTTTATTTATTTTTCATATAAGAATTTCGAATTATATTTCTGGAAGAGAGAAAAATGAATGAAATTTCTAAAACTGTTAATACTTCAGTATCTATGAATCAGCTATTATGATGTCAGATGTCGATTCAGTCCAACTCCTTATCGATATCTATTGATGGGGGATTAGTATGAGATCCAACCTTTCCACAGATAAAGACATCTTCATCTATGGCGCCTTTTTTTAATCCCGTGTAAGTTTCCTTCAGGGACTTCCAAATCCCTTCAACATGGACAATCTTTTTTAGTCTAAGTTTCCGCGTTATTTTTTTACTTTTCCCCTAAATGAATTAAAGTAGGCGAAGTATATGTAATAATTTTAAAATATTTATCAACAGTACAGATCTATTTCGCAGTAGTTAGGATTTTGATAAACGTTGAAATGTTAAAAGAAAGGAAATCTCATGGAAATGTGATGAATTCCAATTTCAATCCTTACTGTAGCACGTTTCAAAATTACGAGGATATTAAGTTTATGTGACTAAATTTAGACGCGGATACCAAATCTGGTTAAGTTCCTTCAGAACGTATAACTCAGGACCCAGCATTTTAAAGTCTTAAAATATACTCGTGTCGAGGTTAACCGTAATTCTTGCTGAAAGCTTCCTATGCTAAAAATTAAAATATGGTTATTTATCATGCTCTATAAAAATCTTTTGAAAAGGTAAATTAAGGAGAATAGTTCTAGTATTGTTTAGGCACCTCAAATAATATAGAAATAAACTCTCTGATAGTTTTAATAAATTTCTTGGTTGTTAATACCGCCATAGTGGCGATGAAGTTCTTATCCAAGTCAGGCTTCTATATTCCACTCGAGAAAACTAAAAAGCAAGGATCCTGCTCTTTTGCACCAACTCTATAGGTCTCAATGAGTACAATACCGATTTGGCATTAGTTTACGAGTAGTATTATCGCCAAGTATGGTAATTATTTATTATGGCATTATAATGATGATAACTGTCATTAAAATGTATGGAGCTTCACAAATTGTGTGATATAAATAGCCAATTTGATAATATATTCTTTATGCGATTAAAAAATACTTTTCTAATAGCGTTTGTTGTTCAAATATATTAGAAAGAATGATAGATATCTAATGCAAGAGTTCTGGACCATTAAAGTTATGATATAAAAATTTTTCCATAAGAATTACTAATATTTTTATAATTAATAAATTATCGGAAACAACAAAACTCCTTAGGGGGATAGCGTGCACAATCATCAGCACACAATAACCTGGAGCTGATATCATAAAATGAAACAGAAGACCCTTAATAGACGACTAAATTACTTTACTCACTGTTTTTCACATTTTCAAAACTAGAACTGAGACAGGAACTAAATATACTTGCTCAAACGCCTACATAGACATAATCCGCACAGATATACAGTATAGACAAAAATACCCAATTACAAAAACTTCAATTAAAATTATTGCGACTCATAACTAAAGCACCTTGGTAAGTTTCTCACAAAAACACACATACTGATTTCAACCAGCCAATAGTTGACTAATGCCTGAGAACTCTTTATCAACGGTTTAATACTAAAGTGTAAGATATGGCTTCAGCTGACATGCCCATCAATACGAGGAGGAGACTAAAAATGTGCTCCTTTCTTAACAAACCATGGTAAATAATTCAAGCCAGAGAAGAGGTAGTGCTGAGAACTATCATTACATGTTATTACCATTATGTGGGCGGGGTAGCCGAATGGGTTAAAGCGTGTGCACTGCACCGCCGTCGCCTGGCAACCTGACATATGAATTAAAGATACAAAAATAGTCACGAGTTCGCGTCCCGGTGCCGGGGGAGTCTTTTAAATCCCCGCCCACACTCCCTGGCCCGGGAAAATCCCGTATAGCCTTAACGGCGAGGAAGGGAAGGACAAAAAAAAAAAAAAAAAAAAAAAAAAAAAAAAAAAAAAAAAAAAAAAAAAAAATGTTATTACCATTATTTTCACCAGTCCATCTATTGATAGTCAACAGTTTGTCGACAGCTGCAGATGAATATATGGCCGAGTAAGACATACTCAGTGACAGCCTTAGACCGGGCAATTGAGGTAACTGTTCCATCATCAGGGACAATTGTTAAGAATTTTAAAAATATATTTACAAAACTAATTAAAATAATTAATTTAGTCTATTAATAAAGCTACTAGAAGAACATAGGGACCCACCCATTGAAGACGATGGATTACGCTCCTGATGGCAAAAAACCTTGAGGACGCCCAATGTTTGAGTACATCGATAGACTCTGCAAAGGAAGAGGCAGAGATCTCCGTCGAACCAGAAACCTAGCAAAGCACAGAGAAGAATGGAGTTCGTGGCTGCTAACTCAGTTATACTGAGAGGCACGAAAGGGAAAAGCTAAAGAAGAAGAAGAATAAAGTAACATAATAAAGGAATATTGAATGAAATAAACTTAAAAATTAATTAATACAAAAAATTTGGAGGGAGGAGAGGGACGGCATTGCATTGGGGCGCCAAATTTCCAAAGCCAGCACTGGACATACTAACATACTAATAAGAGATAAGCTGACATGCCCATCAATAAGAGGAAGACACTGAAAACGTGCTCCTTCCTCAACAAACCATGGTAAATAAATCAAGCCAGGGAAGAGGCAGTGCTGAGAACTATCATTCCCTATGCTTGACATGTCATTACCATTATTTTCACCAGTCCATCTCCTGGTAGTCAACAGTTTGGTAGTCAACAGACAGATACAGATGAATATATGATAATAAAAATAAAAAATTAAATAAATATAAGAAATATTTGATTAACGGCTTGTTGAATATGCTTTGAGTTGACCGAGACCCGCCGCAAAGCCGGCGCTGGCGGTGACAGATTATTATCCCCTAATTGACGAGACAAACAAGTTGTTGAAACAAAGGCTGCCACCTTGGATAACTAAAAAGCTAACAAAGTGGAAGAGATTTACAATAGAGCAAATTCGGAGCTATCTGGCTCGTTATTTAATGAGCCGGGCAATTAGAGTCCCTCCTCAGTATTTGCCCTCGCTCCTCTCCTATATCCATAAATAATGCCTCCTAATCCGCTACAGATTTACGGTTTGTTTGGATAAAGTTAATTTAAAATCTCTCAGTATCTCTTTACTGGGCCTTGTAATTTCGTCGGTTCTGATTTTTTTTTTTTTTTATACACTTTGTAAATAGTCATAAAAACCGTCTTTGTAAATACTAAGGATTGCATAAATACTGTAAATAAATCTATTATAAAGCATATATATATATATGTAATTTTTTTTGTACATATAATTTACCGACACTTCACATTTGTAGGTGTCATTATATATAAATATATATATTTTTATTTATTTATTCCAACGGCACTATGATTCTGTAAGAACCCGCACTTCCTTCACTACATCCAACAAATTTGCACGGTCCTGTGCTAATTCCCACCACCTTCTAATACTCAGTCGCTTTTGATCGTCCTCCACATACTCCAGCCATCTCATCTGAGGGCGTCCTCTTCTCTTTTGCCATGCTTCTCACAGAGCAATCTTTTTGGCGTTCTTTGGTCGGGCATTCTTTCTACATGTCTTATCCCTCTTATTCGTGTTATTTTTACCAATACCACAATATCTTCATTCTTTCTTCTTCTCTTCCAGGATTTGAACATACTTTCTGATTTTTTGGTTATGATCCTCCTATGGTTTTGAAAATAAAAATTTTGATTTTTTGTAGAGAGGGGCCTAAATTTCAAATCTCTTTGCAATGAGAAGCAGCATATATTTTCAACTGCTATCCTTGCCTTTATTTCATTCTCTGCTTTGTTATCGTATGTAACCAGGTTTCTCAGGATTTTCAAGTGATTTATAGACCTAAAGTCGTGATCTCTGATAGTTACTTTCCAATTAATTTCTTTACCCTTCTTGAACGTCAGTGTACAACGTCTTATTTTTATTAACTTTAAGAATTTGGAGTTGACCTTCTCATCTCTCTCTCACTCTCTCTCTCTCTCTATCTCTCTCTCTCTCTCTCTCTCTCTCTCTCTATATATATATATATATATATATATATATATATATATATATTATTAATTTTTTCTCGGGTAAAAAACATATTATCGAGAAAGTATAAACTATCTGATGAAAAAGCAATATTTAGTGAACAAAGAAGACTGGCTTAAATAGGAATTTAACTTGATTTTCAGTCTGCGAGCCAGATCCCGAAACCGTGCACAAAAGACCGCATACATACAAAATTAAAATGACGATGACTGATGAGATGGTATAACCAACTGTCAAACAAACTGCGACCCAATAGGACTTACGTATAAACATACGCAAAAACAAAATGCATACAAAACTATCGACTATTTAGCGACATATTATTCACGCACCGTGGTATACTTCAAATAACATTATACAACACGAAATTTGTCTGTGATTGATGTTTTTAAAGAGATTTCCACAGTCAAATATTGAATTTCAAATATTTCCATTTCTGATAGTTACAACATTTTCATTAGGATATAATCCTTTGTTTGTTTATTTTCTGCGAGTTGAGGACCGTTGGACAGCGATAAGGACTGTATACCGTTGAAGAAGGTGTTGGTTTTTCCTCCGATCTCCAACTCAAGCTTAAAGTTAAACCTCCCTTTTATCCCCGGCTGACTGCTCGTATTAACTCCAGATTATAGAACTGATTTATGAGCGCCATTGAACGTCCTTTTACAAAAAAAAAAAAAAAAACTATACCTACTTGTATGATTTTTTTTCTGATCTTGCGGAAATGACAAGAAATGAGGTAACCTAACGTTGAGTAAGAATTATTTTAAGCGGTTACATATTGAACGTCTATTGGATTATAGATTAATCCTGATCTTAGATAACTTTTTTTTTTTAACTATTTTTTTTCCCTCATATTTTATATCCTAGTATAACTACAATGTTTATTTAACTTTTAGTTAGACCGAATAAAACTGAATGTTTAAATATAAGAGCATTAAAAAATTTCAGTAAAATACTATTATGTTATAACCAGTTCTAAGTTAAATTGTGATGACAATTTGACAGGCTCTTGTATGGAAAATAAATTACACAAATATGAGCTACAATATAATTCAAGTGATAAAAAACTCAATTGATATCACAATTTTTAAATAATAAAATAACATTACTATTTAGTTAAAAACTTGAAAAAGTTCAATTTTAAAATCTGTCTCCACCATGAAGTATAAGGCTGCCAAACACAATGTTTAAGGCATTGTTAAATAGATAATTGGTTTATTCCAAATTTTATTGTCAATTTGGCTACTTTACTTTAAAAGTAGGCAACGAAATATCCGGCATAAAACATGAGCAGGAGTTCCACAGAGCAGTGTACTTGGACCCACTAGCTGATCCAGAATCTCATTTTGGGGGAGGGAGGTTCAGCCCGAAAGCTTTTTTTTCATATATATAATGATCATTACATTGAAAAAAAAAAGAAAGATACTAACTACCTATATGAAATGTTATTTAAGTGATTCTTGAAGTACTATTACAAACAGAAAACATGGTTATATTTTACCATTGTGGGGGAGGCTTCAGCCCGAAAGTCTCCCCCTCCCCTGTAGATCCACCAGGCTACTTGATCCGCGTTCCAAATAACTCTTAACTAACTAAGTTATTCCTACAAATTACTTATAAACCCTTTATGGATGTAAGGGACAGAACTATTGAGGACTGGGAAAACCTTTAACATCTGTGTAATAAATGACTTATGACACAAGGACTTGGACATCCAGACGATATCAGATACTGCAAAAGAATAATAATATAAAAACAATAATATTTATTTTAACATTTGCCGACGTTTCGACCTGAAGTTTAGGCCTTCATCAGGGCTGTTCTAAGAGATTGCTGGAATAGAGTGAGCTATATTCCAGCAATCTGGAATAGAGTATACTCTACTCCACCAATCTCTTGGAACAGCCCTGATGAAGGCCTGAACTTCAGGTCGAAACGTCGGCAAATGTTAAAATGAATATTATTATTTATTTTGGCCTTTTTTATTTCTGACTGACTCAATACTATAAAAACTTCTACCAGAGACTCACTACAGGTACCCATCATTCCAAACACTTAGTTCTACTACGAACCGACGCAACTCTCATCCTGATGTATTTTAATGTGGTGTTCAAGAAATTTTCTAACATAATCTCTACCCGGAAATGTGTACAGATTTACTTATTGAAATACTTGGCAGAAGGTAAATTTCAAGCTATAAAATTTAGATCATATATGTTTAAATGTTTTTTTTCTACCTGTACAAAATGCAACGTCGTTGCACTGCGGGAAGGTATATATATGTTTTGATTTGAAGTTTCCTGTTTTTTTTTTGTTTTTTTTTTCCTTCGTATAGATTGAGAGTATCGATATCGAGGAATTCTTTTGTAGAACTATTTTTAGTTTATTATATTATTATATACTCCCCCACTCATCGATAAGTTTATCGTTACAGCAGATGGTGATGGCGTTGGTACGTAGCTCAGGGACAGAACCGCTGGAGATGAGCGAGGAGACGAAGAGGAAGTTCGAGTCCTGGTGGTCCATGCAGCAGGGGAGGCTAGCCCGTCCACACCCCCCCTGGTACTCCCCGCCCCCGCCCCTCCCCGTCAAGCACCCAGAGCCCTCCATCCATCCTGCTCTACAGGTAATATTATGTACTTATTATACTATATTAATTATTATATTTTAATTATATCAAATTAAAATATTAAATGTAATTACACGAACAATAATACTTTTTTAAAATTTTAAGATTTTTTTAAAATTATTTTTTCCAGAAAACATGGTTATATTTTACCGTTGTGGGGGAGGCTTTAACCCGAAAATTAAGAAGAGATTAAGGTTAGACTGAAGGCGGGAAATTCTTGTTATTTTTCTGTGACAAAACTACTTAGCTCGCGCCTCTTGTCTCGGAACTTAAAAATTAGAATCTATAAAACCATTATCTTATCTACAGTTCTTTATGGATGCAAAACTTGGCCGCTTACATTAAAGGATGATCAGCGTCTTAAGGTTTTTGAAAATAAAGTAACTTTGCGTAGAATATTAGGACCGAAGAAGGATGAGTGAACCGGAGAGTTCAGACGGTTACACAACGCCGAATTGCGTGAACTGTATCCGGGTATATAATTGAGGTAATCTCATCGCAGCGAATCAAAAGGGCTTGTAAAATTGTTATGCTTGGTAACGAGAGAATTCCTAAAAGGTTAATATTTGCTGTACCGAATGGTAAACGTCCGAGGGGTAGACCGAAGCGAAGGTGGGATGATTGCATTAAAGCCGATCTGTAGAGATTGGGTTTGGACGGCGAACGGTGGAGGGAGCATTTTATTATTATTATTATCAAATTAAAATATATGTGGGCGGGGTAGCCGAATGGGCTAAAGCGTGTGCACTGCACCGCCGTTGCCTGGCAACCTGACATATGAATTAATGATATAAAAATAGTCACGAGTTCGCGTCTCGGTGCCGAGGGAGTCTTTTAAATCCCCGCCCACACTCCCTGGCCCGGGAAAATCCCGTATAGCCTTAACGGCGAGGAAGGGAAGGTCAAAAAAAAAAAAAAAAAAAAAAAAAAAAAAAAAAAAAAAAAAAAAATATATATATATATATATATTATCCAAAAATAAAAATCATGTAAATTTATAATACAGAATTATAAGACTGATAATGTACTTTTCAAAACGTTTATTGAAGGGAAAACATCTTCAGGTGCGCTTAACACTTAATTTTGTGGGTATTGAATGATATGAGCTGGGGTTTTCAGGGATATGACATATTGGAAAAGTTTCAGAGATTTTTCATAAAGAAATTGTTTTCGTTGCCTCCAACGACACCAAATAATATGATTTATTTAGAAACAGCCACAAATCCACTTGAGGTATTCACTTTACAGTTGCATTTTAAGTATTGTCTTAAGTTACTGTGCCTGCCTGAAAGTCGTCTCTCCAGAGTTATCGCCATTGAAGTGTTTAAACGCACTACCGGATTCAGGATTTAATTTTGGGCAGGGCTTCAGCCCGAAAGATTTTTTTTCATATCCATATAACCATAATTTATTAGAAAAAAAAAAGAAAGAAATTAACTACCTATATGAAATGGTGTTTAAGTGATTCCTTAAGTCCTTTTAAATGTAATTACGCGAACAATAATGCTATAAGAGACAATTTTTTAATATATTTTTCCATAAAACATGGTTATATTTTACCATTTGGAGGGAGGGGGCTTCGTAAAATAGTGAATATAAGTTTGCCTGTGTCTAAGATGTTTATTTTAATTTTTAAGTACACTTTTTTTTTTTTTTCTTTAATTCATTCGCTTCATTTTTACTTTCGCTCACCTACATATGAAATATATAGTAAGGGAAAGAATGGAGATCGTGAAATTTTTCAACTCCTAGTTTTCAACGGAATTATACTTTTTGTGGTCCTCTGAAACCAAATAATCCCGCAAAATGATATGTAGCAGAATAGTTAGCTCAAAAACGAAAAGTCGTACGAAACTGAAATTGCTTATTTAAGATATGTACATACATGGGATGGTGCAGTAAATTGTTCGTCAAAATTGGCTAACCGAAAGTGCTACTTTATATCATCGATTTTACACATGTTTACAATTTTTTAAAACCGATTTTGATTAAATTGATGTTCAATATTTAAATGCAGTTTAAATGCCTAATTTTAAAAATTTCTTCCTCTGAAGTATTTTTAATTTTTTTTCCTTGAAATAATTTCAACCATTTCACGTCGTAATGTTTAAAAAAAAATCATACGTGTTTTGGTTTAGTCATTAGTCAAAAATAACATATCAAAATTAAAATTGTGATATTTTAACCAATGATTTCTTAAATTATAAAATAGAGATTTTAAAGCTACTAATGTTTCGAATTCTTTCCATATAATCCACACTTTTACACTCAAATACTCGAAAGATGGAGAATACAATTTGGCGCCCCAGAGACGCCTAAATTTTAAATTCCCTCTAATCCTGGACTATTTGCGTTGGGTTGCCTAAACCCTCCTCGAGTCGTGAAGGGGCTTCAGATAAGAGACGAACATGCTCAATTGTCACATGCTCAATTCCCCAGCCACGCTTCACAAATCTCTTCACGTTTCTTCTCTTTATTTATTATTGGATCTTCTGCCTAATATGATGGCGATATATTATTTTTTTCCTTTGGAAATGTTTGGAATTCGGTAGAAGCTTCTATGATAATTTGTATAGGACGATCTTAGTTTTTGATCAGAAAAATAGTAGAATTTTATCTAAAAGATAATGTTGAAGATCACAATGGAAATATAATAAAGAATTTTCTTCAGTATTAAATTAATATACATTTAAGTTTTTTTCTTTTACTTTAAAAAATAACTTATATGATTAACTTTTTAAAGGATTTTCTTTATATGAATGATTATTTTTCTACAAATTCTAAAAAAATAACAAAGAAGATTAAGAATTAAACACCTGAAGTCTTTTCAGGTCAAATCACAGTTAAAATTATTTCTATTACGTATTTTATAATTTATAGTCCCTTTGGAACGTAACGGTACTGCATTTAAAAGTCCTGAAACCTGCCCTCATTAAGGTACGAAAACAATATACCCGTAATAATTAAAAATGTTTTTGAATTGCTTACAAAACGAAGAAAAAAAAAATACAAATGGAAACTGATGAATAAACATAAGAAAACCAATAGTAAATAAAGAACACAACGAATAACAAATAACACGACTCAAAATGATCTTACAGAAAATACGAATGAAAATTAACCAACTCCTAACTTAAATACGCATCAGCTCCCAACCAAAACTAGTCTTATCAAATTTTTCAATCCTACCTGACTGAATAAAACGAAAGAAAACGAACCGAACCAAAATTCAGATAATAGTTATATACCTAACTGTATAAAAAATAACAATCACAAATTTAAATCACATATATTATCAAACTGACGAATAATATCATACAAACCGAATTTCATAAATAATAGCATCTGAACCGAATTTTATGTAAAATATTATACGAACCGAATTTCATAAATAATATCATATGGACCGAACCAAAATTCAGAAAATAGTTACACACCTAACATAATAAAAAACAAATACATAAAAAAAAACGATAACAAATTTAAATCTTGACATACATTATCAAACTAACGAATAATATCATAAATTTTTTTTTTAAAAAGTAGCCATAGCCGATTTCAAACCCAGTCACTCTATACTTAAGGACCCAACACCTATTAAACATAATAAAAATTTAATTTATAATATTTCGTGTGAAAAATCATATATATGAATGACATAAACTGATTTAAAAACACGAATGTGGAACCACAAAAGTACCCTAAAACCGAATTAAAAAACAGCCTATGCCTTACAAACCAGGAAAAAGACATAATAAAATCGATTTTGACAATAATAAAATACTCCATTAAAATCCGATCAAAGCTCAAAATTTAGAATCCCTATGTATAACAATGAATAAAATAAAGTGGCTAAATTCAAAACAGGAAGCGAATCATATTCCACAATACTATTCACATTAGTGTTGCCCAAAATCGGTCTTGGTCTTGCACTTTGCGAGACCAAGACCAAGGCCGCTTAACTGTTGCAAGACCAAGACCGGTAAAAAAAAATAAATTTTTTAAATAAAAATTAATTCAAAAAAGTTACTAATACTTGACAATCGTAGTTACTGTATGTTAATAATTGATATAACTAATATACTTTTGCATTCAATTCCTCTAATTTTTCATTCGGGCTTAGTTAGGTTTCTCCTATCTAACAAAATACAGTAATATCTATATAGTAATAAGCTAATAAATAACTGCAAGACTATAGTGAGAGTCTTGAGCAAGACCAATACCATGAACAGGACTGAGTTTGCAAGACCAAGACTCGTCTCGGTCTCGCATTTGGGCAAGACTAATTCACATATAATAGCAAGTCATAAAACCTTAAATAATAGCAAATAAAATAAGATGTTATGCAATATTAGTTGTGCTAAATAGTTCCGTAATATAGATGGTGCAGTAAATGCTCAGCACTCACATGAGTGGTAAGCGAAAGTTGTATGATCCGCTCACCACACCAGATTTTTTTATCATATTATCTAGTAAGAATATAAGTATGTAATGATTTATTATTATTATTATTATTATTGTACTTACATTTTTCTTTTTTCAGATGGTTCAAAACCAGCATCCTACACCCAAAACTAGGATGAGGACCAGTTTCGATCCGGAGTTGGAACTCCCAAAACTCCAACAATGGTTTCTTGAAAACCAGCATCCTAGTAGACAACAGGTACATTATTATTTAAACATATATTTATTGGTTTTAAGTTTTATAAAACATAATATATAATTATTATTGTTTAGATTCAACAATTTGTAAAAGAACTGAACAGCCTTGAGTCAAGGAGAGGGCGTAAACTATTGGATGTGAATAACGTAGTTTACTGGTTCAAAAATGCACGTGCTGCCCAAAAGAGAGCGGAAATCAGGAATCTTCCACCAGGTAATAATTACATTTATTTAAGTTCATTTCCATTCATGACAACTATAAATTAGTACGCATAACAGATCTCCTTTTATCCTTTTAATT
This sequence comes from Nezara viridula, assembly GCA_928085145.1. NCBI lineage: Eukaryota > Metazoa > Arthropoda > Insecta > Hemiptera > Pentatomidae > Nezara > Nezara viridula. Next base: position 144,213,851 of record OV725080.1, on the reverse strand, counting down.
AATTAAAATCTCTATAACTTCGAAAATGACTTCATCGTATCGTAACTTAAAGCTTTTTACTTTCACATACGTATATATGTAATATATAGTAGGTGTAAGTATTGCGATCGTGAAAATCTTTGAATCTGAGTTTTCAACGGAAATACACATTTTGAGATCCCCTGAGTTCAAATAACCAAGTTCCGAAAAATGGTCTGTATGTGTATGTACGTACTAAACTGATATTACGTATTTAATAGGTATATTATGCCGTAGGTGTGACAGCAACTTTTTCCTTAAAATCGGCTAACCGGAAGTGTCACTTAATATAAACGCTGAAACACATTTTCACAATTTTCTCAAAAACGGCTCTAACGATTTTGATTAAATTAGGTGTATCATTGTATAATTAGGTGGTATTTAATATCATTTAGGTTACTCCTGTTGATGTCACCTTACAGGGATTAAATGCCCAATATTCATATGCGTCTTCCTCTAAAGTACCTTTAATATGATTTATTTTAAATCATTAACTATCTCTCATTATTAAGAATTACGAAAAAATACTAAATATAGCTTTTGAAAAATTTATGTGTTTATGATTTGTTAGATGTATTTTTTTTTAGCTTTAGCTCAGTCATAAATGCAATTCAATAATTTTATAACAGCCCAATATGGCCAGAAAATAATTTCTATACAAAGTTGAGCGGTAAGTTAAAGTTGTGTGTTGCGCGCACCAGATTTTTTTTATCTACGAAAATGTTAGAAGTGGGTCGTTATTACATTCATATACACCCATTTACTTTCCACTTGAATAAGTTTACAAAAATATTGGGCCGTTTGGACTATATAACCTCGTTATTTTGACATGTTGGGGGAGGAGGACACGTTAAACGGCCAAATATTTTTCTCGATTTTGTGATCAAATTATCTTCCGATCCAAGTGGAAATCAAATAGGCATTCAAGACGTTTTATTAACTCATTAAATGGACAGAGTTTACCGAACTCTAGGCTGAAAAGCCCTCATTTATGAGAACTTTCGTAAAGTTGTTATTTACGATAAAATGAAGCCATCCACGAAGCTGCCACGAAATATATGTTGCAAACCTTTCAGCCGTATTTAAATTTTACATTTTTACTACTAATTGGCTAAGGGAATATCGCAATTGGGGCAAATTTTCGATGTACGGTTTTCATCAGATTTTTACGTTTCTGAGTCTCCTGAGTCCGCATTTAAACCATTAATGAAATGAAAAATAATTTTATTCTGGGACTGAAGTCGCCTTGAAATAATAGTAGAGTTTAAAAAATATGTACATTAGTCTGGCGTGTTAGTATCATACAAATATATACAAAAAATACCTAGGAAATTGTAAACACACACACATACATATATATATATATATACACACAAAGATACTGATGAAAATACAAATATATAAAAATCTGTCTATGCCACGGTTATTACAATAAACTCTTTCTATTTTTTTTTAATACATAAGATATTGCAATAATAATATAGAAGGTACTGTTACAGCTCTCCAGTACAAGATAATGTTGAACGGTTATCACAGTAACAGCCAAAGCCCGAGCGAAGGAGGAGCTGCAAAGAGCCCTGGAAGCCTTAACCAGGATTCTGCTGAGACAATGGAACCACTTCTGTCACCTCAAACTAGTCCTCAGCCTGACAAATCTCCATTGCCTTCATCAGATCATAACCATGTAAAATTCTTACTATATAATAACTATTATTAAATTACTGTTGTTTGTTAATTACTTTAATGGATGGGATTTGATTAGTTTAATAAAAAAATAAAATAAAATTGCTACATGATGATAGCTTTAAGCCAATTTTAGTAATTTTAAAATAAACTAAATTAAATGAAGAAGAAAACAGATTTTCATCACATGATATGATTATTATAAAAAATTATGGATTTCATTCATCTCAATCAAAATGTAAATATAGTAATTTTAAAATTTTGTTATTTTTCAAAGATTTTTAAATGCATATAATTAAATATTAACTATTAAACATATAAATCAAATATTTTTTGTTTAATTCCTATGATTACAACCTCCAACCAAATTCTATTATTATAAGACTCTATAGTCGGCCATTTCTCCACCATAACATAAAATTAAAAATAAAATAGGAGGAAAATACTTTAGAAAATGAATGAACATAATTTAGAATATGTTTCATACCATTTAAATTTGTCTAAAATTTATCGAACCTTAAATGATGATAAAAATTTCTTTGTACTTCAGGATGGCAGTGGAATGGATGAAGGAGGCGAAACTCAAAGCCAAGTACAAGATTCAATAAGTGATAGCACGAACAATAACAATACTACAGACAAGGATGACCCAGCGGAAATATCTCAAGATGATGACGATGACGATGAAGAAGACTATGAGAAAGACTACAAAGCATTAGTGAAGAGTGAAGTAGGAGGTGCATCGGGGGAACTGAGAAACCCGAGTTTCCCAATGGTAGCCAACACTATGTACAATCATTCAATGATGTACATGTCTCACTACTTTCCCCATATGAACAATGCACAAGCTGCAGCCGCTGGACTCTCCAATTTAGCAGATGAAAGAAGGAAGCGTAATAGAACATTCATAGATCCAGTGAGTGAAGTTCCACGACTTGAGCAGTGGTTTGCACTCAATACCCACCCGTCACACACCATGATTCTCAAGTACACAGAAGACCTCAACAAAATGCCTTACCGACAGAAGTTTCCTCCTCTAGAGCCTAAAAATGTTCAATTCTGGTTTAAAAATCGAAGAGCTAAATGTAAGCGTTTGAAGATGTCACTGTTTGATCCAAGTGCAAATAACTATCCTAACTACCATCACATTCCCTCATCGCTGGCAGGAGAGCCTTATCAAGCCCACTAATATTGCTTGAAATTTTTTTTGTTGTTTTATAATTTTTTGTTTATAACTATTACCTTTTCGAACAATGTTTAAATATTATGTATTAATCTTTATAACTACTTTGTTTATTTAATCATTGAAGAATTTGTTTTAAATGAAATATCAATGCAGATGACAGAAAGTTTTGTTTATTATTTTCATGTTTATTAATGTTTCGATTTTTATGATCATTTGTTATGATCTCTTATTTGTTGATCTCTATTTGGCATTCTATTGAAGTTTATGTTTTACTTCAATCATATGAATATATTTTATTATTGTTTACATCAGAAAACAAATAATATATAAATTTTATAATACAAAGATTGAGTATTAAGTCTTATATTAAGTGTATACGGATCAATATAGATAACTGTTTCTGTGTCTCTTACTGAACACCGAATTTATTTGTTAAATTTTGTAAATGTGTAAAAATTTAAATATATATGTATAAATAGATTATATATTTCCTTGTATGACTGATGTAAGTTAAACCCTCCGTACACGTTTTATGTAAGTATATGTGAAAAAAAACATTGTACGTGTGTTCAAAATATATACCAAAGATGTATATCGCTTATAAATATGCACATTAAGGAGAACGGGCATTATATTATAGGTTATATTGAAGAAACGATGTAGGATTAATTTTTAGATATTTTAATCAACGCCCTGTTTGTTTATCTTATAGATCGTAATTGGTTATAATCAAATGACTGTGAATAGTTTTTATATATAAATGTTCATTGTTAAAATGTAAATTGAATACGGTATACATATAAATATCTATCTAGATCTATATACAGAATATTGATATATATATTAATATCTGATGTAAATATACTGAATGTTAATTTAGCCTTTGTAAATAACCTTTTTTAAACTGTATATTTTTCTCATCAGTATAATTTGTAAATTAATAATAAATTATTATTCTGACACAGATTCAGAATAAATAAATAAGTTTAATTATCAATCCTATGTAATTGGCCCTATTTCAGTTTTTTTGCTAATTACAGCCCAGATTGAACCATAGTGTGATATATTGTCATATTTTTGAGCTATGAATAATTTAAATTTATTATCTTGTTTCATTTTTATCACTATTATTTCAATTCAAACTTTACTTCAATGTTACTTAAAAACAATTATTACATTTGACCTTACTGATGATAAAATGTTAAAGAAAATGTATTCCAATTCCAAATCTGTTTCTTATTTTTTTTATGAGTACCTTAACCAATCAAAACCAGGGATCTATCATGAAATCAAATGAGAGATTTTTTAATTTTTATTTGTATCTTGTAATATATATATACATACACACACACACACACACACACACACACCATGTATATATGTATATCCATAATGTATATGTATATATACACCATATATGTATATGGTTTTCCACTGTTGACTATTTTTACATTTTAGTAATTAATTTATAGATTCCTTACCATATAACATTATTGAAATCTATAAAATTTGTAATATTTAACATAGCTCAAATGTATGAAGAAATAACATAGCATTCATTTCTTGTATGAGAAAATTATACCTCTAGAGGTCAAAATGTCTTCATAAAATAAATAAATTGAGGTTTTATAATTTTTTGTGTTTTTTTTTTTTTTTTGCCCATATTAAGAAAAGTATACTTATCATATATTTATCCCTTAGGCCAATATTTGATCATTTCTATAGGTCAATGTTTGAAATTTTTTTCCTTTTTCAAAACTTGAATGAAAACAATATTTTAAAATAATTTTTCTTTTTCATAAATAAACAATATATAAATTATGAAAGATAATAGATCCTTCATCTAAATAGACATGACAGTGAAATTAAAATTATGATTATAATAATTTTAATGTAACATATATGCTGGTAATAAAAGACACATTTTTTTGGAGTATAATGATTTCTTGAATAAAATTTAATTAGCGATCCAACACTAAAGAACAGTTGCACAAGACAGAATATACTTGAAAAGAGCTGAGATTTGTGGAAGTCATTCAATTAGTTAATTGACTTCAACTTCCAAACAATCTGCCAATATGTTTAAGTAGATATGTTAGTATGTAAATATATATTCATATTTATACTCACGGATAGGAATTCGTCGTTATATATTTATTTATTTTTCATAAATTAAATTACTTATTATGTTTTATTGCTCTTCATATATTTTCTTTAATTGGAAGTAATAAATAAAATATATGACAAATAAATAAATACGATTCAGAAATATTTTTAGACAACAGATAAAGTATATAACTTCCACGTACGTTAATATTCATTGACAATTACACATTAGAGCTATTCTAAGGAATATCTTAATGTTTGATAATATAGAGACATTCATGTATAAAATAATGTATTTAAAACATTATGTTACTATAAAATCATGTACGAATTAATGAGGTGTTACAGATGTAAGAATTGAAAGGTTGAACATTCTCATGATAGAACTTTAATATATAATTATTAATAAACATCAACATAGAGGAGTGAAATACATCACCAATTATCTAATAACGTTATAATGTTGTACACAGAATATACATGAAATAGTTTAAAACTTTTAGCGTCATAATTTCTATACTGGAAATTAAATATACTAAGGCAGGAAGAAGATATAACACACTTGTGAAAATATATGGCAGTATACATATTTAGTAAAATATTAAATCAGATTTCCAAGGCTTTGATCAGAACTATAAATCAAATGAGTGCACAAACAAATAAACCTATAAACTCAAAAATCAGTGAAATACAATATAATAGTTATAAATTTAGATCTATCAAACAGAAAAAGACAACATGGCTCCTTATCTTATAGGTACAAGGGGATATGCAGGCTTTCATATAAGGGGGCAAGAGGGAGGCAAGACGGAAAATCTCAGATAAATAAATTATTTCAAACTCTATAATATGATACTTAGTAATTTATTATTGTTACAATTTATAAATATTTTTTTTATATGAAATAAAATATATACATAGAAAAACAAATTTAAAAAAATAATTTTCTCGAATTTTCGGCAAACTTTTGCATTATTTAAAACTAATTAGGATGGCAGTAGACTTCTTCCCCAGACCATCCCCTGTGCCACTAGAGGATCCAGGATTTAATTTTGGGGAGGGCTTCAGTCCGAAAGCTTATTTTTTTCATATATATATAACGATAATTATTCTGAAAAAAAGAAAGATACTAACTACCTATATGAAATGTTATTTAAGTGATTCTTGAAGTACTATTAAATGTAATTACGCGAACAATAATACTTTAAGAGATAGTTTTTTAATATTTTAACATGTTTCCATTTTACCATTTTTTGGGGGAGACTTCAGCCCGAAACCCCCCTCCCCTCCTCCGCAGATCCGCCTGTATCCTGTCCTGTTTACAGCCATATTATCTTCTTATATATTATTTTCTCTCAGGAGTGATGGATTTTAAAGAATGAGGTATCAACAGAAAGGGAATATCACGTAATTTCGATTTATAACACAACTTAAATAAAAGTGTATGTAAAAGTGGAAGGTTACAAACCATATGATGGTGCCGTCTCAACGAATCGAGACGTTACAAATGAATTCATAATTTGCAAATAGCTCGAAAAGTACGCAATCCTTGGTACATCATACATATGGGGATTTGAATGCTCACTAAATTCCCAGCAAAACGTAAAAAAATCATCGATACCGGAAGATTTGGTGCAGAGTAATAGCGTTCTGAATATTCAGGATTTCTTGTATAGCAAAGATTCTGTTGTATATGTTTATTTACGATTTTGGGAATTGGATCTTTTTTTTTTCGGGCTACAGTACATTATAATGTATCAATTAGCAATTATTTTTTAATTTCAAAGGATTCTATTCTTTTTAATTAATTTATTTATTAATATTACTAATATAAATTTGTTTTCCTTTAAACATTTCTTGGAATGTTTGTAAATGTGCTTCGATTATTTTTAGATCTTTATTATTGAAGCTTATCATTTTAAAAACACACTTTCGATTTTTTTTTTTAATGATAAAGTAACATACATCCTGATTTGAATAACTATTCCTCTATGAGAATTTGAGCCTTTTGTCTTTCACCGTGATGTATAAAGCAATGTTTAGAAGCTTTTGTTAATTTACGACAACTTAATGAAGGAAAAAGCTAATGTTTAAATTATAAGTTTAAGGAAACGCAATGGTTAATAACTGATGGCTTACTAAATATGTATTTATTTATTTTTTTTATTTCTTAATGATATTAACAACTGTATAAAAGAAATACATTTAGTAAATTAGAACATATAGATATAATGACGTGAAAACACTTGTTGAGAAACTACCCAATGGTAGCACTCTAATAATATGTCTACATTAGGAGATCACGGAACCATGTTCTTTTCAGACGCCTCGGAGGGTTATCAGGAATTGAAGAGGAAGTTAGGTTAGAAACGAAAAGTTTGGGATAATTCTGAAGTTTATTATGGAAGGATAGGTATCTGAATTGGTCAGGTCTGAAACATAAGAAACATTAAGATCATTATGGATGGTTTTATTTGTAACAAAGTAGGGAGCATTGAGGATTTTACGAAGGATTTTGGATTTTGTAAGGATTGGATACGAGAGGAATTCGATGGTTTAGTGGAGCCGCATAACTCAACTCAGTAAGTCCAAATAGGCCTTATTATAGTCATGTATATGAGTCTTTTGTAAATAATTGGAAGTTTAGAGAGTTTGTCTAGTAAGTTTTAAAGTAATCGGAAACGTCGAGCAGTTTCTTGTTGTTTCAGTCTGGTATCTATTTACTAAATATATGTATTAAACCTTTGCATATCAAACAGTATTGAATGGAAGCTGTGCTGAGCCCTTAATGTATCAAAATCAGATAGAAATATTAGGTTTGGGGGGGTACCCCTGAAGCTGTAGCAGTGTCTTGCACGCTTGAGAATTTTCATCAAAACATTCATGTTGTAATTCAGGCTTTATAATATCTTCTATAATCAACTTAAACTACTTTATTTTCTATACTGTTTAAGTTCAAAGTGATTCTTCGTTTGCTCCGCCAGGTACTCATTCATTATCTCTATACGCTTTGCACACACGTCAGAATGACGAGAACACTTTGGATTCCCTTAAAACGGTAGGATGAATGAAGGGTGATCAAGCTGCGCATCCACACATAACGTAAAAGAGTGTCACCTCGGAGGATGTCGACTCAAGCAGAGGCATCCAGAGCGTGAAAGATTGTACCCTCTAGACCGTATCATAGCAACTAGTAGAAATTTATATTTATTTTTATTATTGCTCCCTTTACGTAATCCTTGTAGGGAAAAAATGTCGTAAATGGAAAATGTAAATTATGGGTCCACTTTCTTTACTTAATGTAATAAAACTACGTCATTATTTACGGGAAAAACATCGGCGAAAAACCGATTCACACCTTACCCAATCACTCTTAACAAATACCAGCTGCCTATAGTTTTTTTTTTTTAATTATTTGGGATCTCACTGACTTCATTTTATCGTAAACTACAACTTTTTATCAACGAAAATATTCAGAAATGTTTTCAATCTGAAGGTCGGTAAACATTTCAATTTAATGAGGTATTAAAAACTAATGAATACCCATTTGCTTTACAATTCAAGGGGAAGTGGGGTAGCTCAGTGGTAGGGTACTGAGCTTCCAATGCGCAGGTCCCAAGTCAAATCTTGGCTCATAGCAGAATAATTATTCATTAGCTGTGGGACGAACCTGGGTAGGTAGACCCCCTGGGGCACACCCAGCCTCTATAATGTGGGTGCCCTTAAATAAAATAATTAATTAAAGGGAAAAACCTGGCGGTTGAGCGTGATCTTGGTCAAATCACTTCCTTGCACAACCACATACCAAGAAACAGTGCTTTTCCTAAATAGTACTGAACCCAAGACCCTTCATGGGTTGTAGTGGTACAGGTCTTTATATTTTTATTTTTTTTACAATTTAATCGTAAAATAATTTGATCATAAAATCGAGAAAAAAGGCGACCAACAAAAATATCGGGTCGAGAAATATATAACCTGGTTATTTTGAAATGTTAGGGGTTGGAGGTAATATCTAATGGGTCATTTTTTTTTTAATTTAGTGATCATATTAAAATTTAAGTGAAAAGGAAATGGGTATTCGTGAGTTTTTAGTACCTTATTATATTGACATGTTTACCTACCTCTAATTTAAAAAGGCCAAATTTCCGAAAATAAAAAAAGGTGTTTGTTACGATAAAATGAATTCATTCACGAATTTTTAGAGGAATGCTAATAATCAGATAAAAATTACTAGTAAAAAAATAATTAAAAAATGAATAAAATTAATATTATTTTAAATAAGAATAGTTTTTTTTATACGAGCTGGTGGGGGGAAGGTTTTTCTACTGGTAATGCCAGGTTGGAAAAATTCAGATTTATGTTCGACGGCCGCCACGAAATATCTGAATCCACTCTCATAAAAGAAATAATAACTTTTAATAAAAATTCGTTAGATTAATTTATGCCATAAAATTTAATACATCTGCCACGCATTACTTTATCTGGATGTTGGCTTTGGTGCTTGTTCAATCTAAGTTACGAAACTGTTCACAAACCGTCAATGAGAGGTAAAATTTAGTAAATTATTTATTATCTTCTCAATAGAAATGTCAAAATTTATGTTTTAAAAATTATTCAAGATCCACAAGACACAATGTCTTTAGGAGTAATTCAAATAATCATTTTATGCAAACATTTTTCCGAATCGATTCTACGAGAGATGCTAGTAACAAAGTAAGCTGAACTCATTTCGATTAGTATTAATTGAAATTACCTTTTTTTTCTTTATTAATTTGCACCTTTAATAAAGACAAAAACGTAAGAAAAAAAAAATCTGGTGTGTCCACTCACACGACTTTCCTAACTATTTCAGAAAAGTTTTTATATCTTTACATATGTTATGAAGAAAAAAAAAGAATTTAACTAGATACATTTTCCTAAAAATTGATCAAACATGAGATTTGAATATGATTTATTTGATAAACTAAAGCAATGTAAACCGACTTAAGGTAGAACAGTGTAAAAATTTCAATACTTCCTAATATTGCTGATCAAAAACTTTTTGCCATAGCTTAGTGTTATTTAAACAATAATTTCTGTTAAAAGTAAAGGAAATAGTGAATATTGTGTGATGCGGGCAACCATAAGTTTACATCACGGACGGTTCTACGGAGAGGGGGAGGAGGTTTCGGGCTGAAATTTCCCCTCCCAAAACGGTAAAATGTTAAAAAAAAATATCTTTAATTACAGTTAATACGACTTAAAGAATCACTTAAAGATCATTTCATATAGGTAGTTAGTTTCTTTCTTTCTTCCGAAGTAATTATCCTAATATACATACATATATTAATAATATGTATATATATATATATATATATATATATATATATATATATATATATATATATTAATATAATATATATATATATATATATATATATATATATATATATATATATATATATATATATTAATATAATATATATATAGTATATTACGATAATTACTTTGGAACTAACTACCGATATGAAATGGTGTTAAATTGATTCTCGAAGTCCAATTAAATGTAATTAGACTCACAATAATACTTTTTTTAATATTGTTTTCATAAAACACAGTTATATTTTACTATTTTTGGAGGGTGGGGGGCTTCAGACTGAAAGCATTCCTCCCCCCCCCCCCCGTAGACCCGCCTGTGGCTCAAAGGAATCAATAATAAACAACGGAATATTATGTCCTTTCAATAATAATAATGAAATTTCTTATACTTACTTGTTAATACAAATATGCATGGTTTGGAGTTAATTTATTTATATACGGAAGCATTCAAAATATTGATGGAGACAAATGGGACCATTTCCAACATTGAGGAGGACAAGTCCCTCAACATCCTATAAGGATCCACCCTTGAGGTATAGGGTCTTTATTCGTTGGTCAATGGTTGGTAGGTCAGTATATAAGATTTTGTTAGTCACGTACCCAGGTACTTTTTTTATGAGTCATAATAACTTTTATTGGAAGGTTAGAGGTTTTTGTGTGTGGATCTTTTGGGTGACGCTATGAGAAGTGTATCCATAAAGGTTTAAGTGAGAATGTACACGTATTATATAAATATCTTAACAAAAATATATGATTATTAGTGATAATATCACTAAAATGAAATGAAAGAATAGCCGGCATTATAAGGAAGTCCTACGATTAAAAATATAATAAAAAGAAAAATAGAAAGATGTATATAATTGGACGGAAGAGGATCAGTCTCATTATCCAAGGAGTGGGGGAATTATGATCTATAAGTAGCTACAAAGCAGTCCCCTAGCTCTCGTCTTCTTAGCACCAATTAGTGGAATCTTTTCTCTTTCTTACAAGCTACAGCTACCCAATAATGATCTGATATAAGATAAAAAATAAATATAAATGTGTTATATTTTCATACAAATATTTGGAGTTACGGTTTGAAATAATACACAAAGTAATATACTTTGTACCGCTGTAATTAATTCAATAACCTATACCTCAAGTGCCCTCGTCAGTTTCTGAGCGATCTTCATTTATCCAGCGATAGATTCAATTAACATATAATTATTTAGGCTAAAACATTTGAAAATTAATAGACTTAAATAGAATATATGTATATGGGTTTGCATTTACTTAAAAATAAAAAAATATTCCGGCCTTCATTACTACTTCGTAACCTTAATGCTGTCTCTAATGATAACAATGTCCCCACCTATGAGCTATACATCATCAAATAGACATTTATGCAATGGGCCGTGGAGTGAAATATAGAGCACCATCGACTAATTTTCACGGGCTCCTGTCAAATATTAAATGCACCACTGAAACTCAACCTCTCAAAATTTTATGTTAAGATTTTACATAATAATTGTGTAATATATGTAATAAGTTTTTTTATAAAATATTAGGCCAAAAGTCACCAAATGTACACAGTTTTTACATCCTTTATTATTTATTCGACGTTTCGGCTCAGGAGCCATTTTCAAGATCCTGCAAACTAATTTTAATTCAGTTTTTACAGTTCAAAATACATCCTTATTAGACACATATTATTTTAACAACTATCAGTAATATAAATAGTCCAAATTCTATTTTATAATTTTTTATATATACATAAATAATCAATATGTAATAATAACATATTATAAAGACAATGAGAGCTATACACTTGCATTTCTATTGAGAATTTTATAATATTTAGTGCGTTTTTCAAAATATCCAACGAGATTTCACTATGGAAACTTGAAATATTAACGTAACTTCAAATGGTTCGTATTTTATTTTTTAAGTACATTCCTCTTAAAAACATAGAAACAAAGTACAATAGCTGTACTTTAGCTCACTGTTTCAATACCTCCTCCGACCACCATGTATTATGGAAGGGATGCACAGCTTCATGTTGGCTTCAAACATATCGTTCTTAATTAATTTTGACGCATTTGGGTTTTCTTTCAAGAGGCGTCATTTTGAAATTATCTTCCACTGAGTTTGAAGACTAGTGAGAATTGAATGGTTAGGATGCACATTACAACGAAGTATGAATTTTCTTCAAAAATAAGTCACAAAATTTTGACTGCGGTTTTGGAATTTGTAATCGCAGCATTTTGACATATGATTATATAAGATAGCTCATAGGTGGTGGATCTGAGGCCTCCAATAGTTTTTGCGTGATTTTTATTAATCTAGCGCTAGAATTAAGTAATATTTAATTATTTCGACTACGAATTAAATATATATAAACGATATGTACGTTATTATTTACTAATAAATAAATATAGAAACAGTAAACCATGTACAATTATTGCAGCCTCCATTATGATAATCCCCGCGCCTGTCTAGCTCGAAGTATAAGTCTAGCTCAATCAATAGTGACGGAACAATAAAAAACTGGGAAGATATAAAGTTGTTTACAATTTATCTTACAGCTTCATTCTGGATATAGTCCGTGGTACAGACTCCTTTTTATCGAATTATTAACATCCGCACGAAACTTCCTAAATAATCATCTTAATCTAAATAGTAAATGTCATCTTAACCTACAAATATTTTATTTACGAAAATTCTGAGAATTGGGATCTTTTTAATCAGGAGGTCGACAAACTTTGTCTATTTAATCAGATACTAAAAACTCATAAATACTTATTTGCTTTCTACATGGATCGTAAGATAATTTCAGCAAAAATTCCAGAAAAAAGGCAGGCTAAAAAAATATAGAGCCATTTGGCCTATGTAACCTGGTTAATTTGAAAATTTGTGGGTGTCATGCCAAACGGCTAAATATTTTTGAAGGCTAAATATTTCACGACATTGTGCTCAAGTTATCTAACGAGTTTTTAGTACCTAATGAAATAGACAAAGTTTGCTGACCTCAAGATTGAAAACGTCCCAATTCCGAGTATTTTTATAAATAAAATATTTGTAGATTAAGATGAGATGAAGCTATTTATGAAATTTTAGCCGGATGTTAATAATTTGAAATTGCAATAAATTGCATAATGTTTTTAAGTTTTTGAACAATTGTTTTATAATAACGGTAGACACTGAGCAATAGATTAAGTTCTTAGAACTCACAGATCCATATCTGTGTATGATTTAGTAGCCAGAGATATTCTAAAACTTTTTATTGGTAGATGGCCTCCTAAATGTTTCAGTCATTTTCTCAAGCAGCCTTCATTGTTTCTGTTTAAAGTTATTTTAATATTTTTTATCAAAACATCTTTGTTTTTAAAGACGGTTTTATAATTTGGTCGATATTGTACTTTTGGTAATAATATTCATTTCCCAATACTCCCCTTCCCGGAGTACCTCTAAAACCCCTTTAAGACCGCTACGGTTAATGGATCAGTTGCTACAAAACTTTTTAAACCCCCTTCTCCACCCCTCAAACACTGTAGGACAAATTTTAATTACAAGGAATTATCCCCAAATGAAGCCTCAATAACCTGCTTGGTTCAGAAGACTGATGGGGTTCCGTAGAATTTAATATTTTTCAATAAATTATCCATTGATCGTTATTATAACATGAAATTCAGAATTCGCATTCGTTTGATATTCGCATACATCGTTAACATATAACACTATAATTATTAAAATATTAGATGAACATAATAAATACCGATTTTGAACTTCAATTAATCAATTAGTGTACCTCATGAGCCTTATCGACAACAAATAACATACATTGTAACCTTGATGGTGCTATTACCGTTTACAACAAGACCAACCATAGCATTAACTATTGAAACTACTATCATTGTGTAAATTGTATGCAAATGTTTAACAATTGTGCGATGGCGTAGCTATGTCAACTATGCATTATTATTAAATTAATTATTACCAATAATAATTATGACCATGGAAAACGCATCGATCAAAGTTGATATTGGAAATAAATTTGGTTAGTTGTCAGAAGACTGATGCTATTCAACATAGGTGTTATTAAATTATTAAGTTGCAAGATGCAGCTAAAAAAAGCATTACCGTTCATGAGGCATGGCAAATTTGAGCCTTTGCTGATGACCTGACTATTGTCACCAGAAATGAAAAGGTACTTGAAGAGGCATTTGATATAATATATGAAAATTACAGCAAAAAATTGACTTGTGACCAATGAAAGCAAAATTAAATACCTACTAAAACTGTTCTCGGAAGCGAGTAGATCTTGCAGCGACTTCAAAATAAGGGATTTCAGGTTTGAGAATGTAACCACATTTGTGTATCTTGCTTCTGTTCTGAATAATGAAAATTTAATCAGCAAAAGAAATAACAGAATAATGGCTCGTAAAAGAGTCTATTACACATACCTTAAACTTCACAAGTCTCAATTGTTGTAAAAAGCTACAAAATCAAAGCTATGTAAAACTGTTATTAGACTCATATGGAGCAGAAACCAGATGTTTGTCTCAAGAGGATTATATAATACGGAAATATAAAGTATTTGAAAGGAAAATAATACGAAGGATTTACGATGCTACAATAGTTAAGGCGAATGTAAACTTAAAATTTTATTTTTTTGTTTATAAGATATATATTTATGTCATGATAAATTTGCTATGTACAATGTGATGAGCAAATATGATATTAAGGAATACACTAAAAATGATATCTTGGAGAATAGGACAAAACAAAACAAAGAAAGAAAAAAAAAAGAAAGAAATAGTAAAAACTAAAATAATAAGATAGCAAGCAGCTCAATTCAGTAAGTCTCATGAGCAGCACCTCAGCATCTTCTGGGTGGATTATATGGATTTGCAGCAGTAAATAGAGGATATATTAAAGAATCATAACATTATTAACTATATCAAAACAAGTAGGCAGGACATGTGTTCAGAATAGAGAATGTACTTATGCATAAGAAAATACCGACAGCGCACTTCTATGGAAAGAAGAAAAGAGAAGCAGGTGGAAGGATTAAGTGGCGAAGACGCGAGGAAGTTAGGAGTTCGCAACTGAAAGAGAGAAGTGGCGATCACCTCATCAGGCCAGAGATCGTGCTGGCCTGCAGCCAGTTATATCGAATTAGTCATTTAAAGAAACATTTTAGCCATACATCGTTATATTGCCCATCTTCTGGTTTGCCAAATCAAAATGGAGACTTTTTAAAGTTGCGCCTATTGATCAAACAATCGAATATCTACTGTGTACAGATTGGGGGCATTATTGAATAGCTACACTATCTAATATTTTATTTCTATAAGTGCCCATGATTATTAGAAAGATTACTAAATTACCGACAAAACAAAAAAATAAATAAATAAAATGGTAAAAATCGGACTATTATTAACAAAGATACAATCGATTAGTTTTGGTATACTTAAATAATTTCTTCCTCTTTAAAGATGCTGCATTTTTTCTGATTCTACTACCCTTTTTTCCCTGGCTGATATATACTTTATTATTTCTTAAATGCATTTTTTTGTTTGTACATTTTATATTTTTTATAATTTAGAAATTTAGGCCAATAAAATGTTTGGTGATAATTGGCCTAATTTATATATATATATATATATATATATATATATATAAAACCTCAAGACACCAAAATTAGGATAAATGAACAGAAGAAATATAACAACTGGGAAGCCACCCAGGAATATATCAGCGCAGTACGGACCAATGGAAACCTTTTAAACACTTGAAAATGACCCTTAGTATGGTCGAAACGTAGAGTTAAATAGCGTATCAATAAAATGTTTGGTGATAATTGGCCTAATTTATAAGAAATTTGCCTTAATAAGGCAATTCGTGCAATATTTTGGTCTATTATGTGAAATGGAATATTTAATCGACCAAGGAAAAACAATTAATTCCTACCTCACATATTACATAGGATCTACTTATTTCCATATTTTTTTGCTATTCTTTCACTAAACAAAATTGTCTGCGAATTATTAGAAGGGGCCAACTAGTATACACATAATACGGTTGTACTATACCCCATTTCCGACTCTCAAGAGCGATGGATTTAAGTGAATAAGATGAAAAAGGAATTTCATAGGGAAGTGGCTAATTCTAATTTCAAAATTTGAAACTTTACTCCAATTACAATAAAATTCATTGAAAAATTGGGACGTTTTAAAATATTTCAATACGACAATCAAGACCCAGTACTTGGGTTCTGTGTTTTAAAGTCCAAGAACGCAACGTTTTAAAGATAAATCGTAATTCTTGCCGAAAACATGTAAGGTGCCATAGACGCCATAGGATACTTCTCAATTGTTTAGGTTTTAAAAAATAAAATATTACTATTTATGATTCTCTTTTACAAACTTGTTTTTAATCTTTTTATATTTCATTAAGATAAAATACATTTTGCAAAACATAAGGGTATTAAGAATCAGAGTTTGGAGAAGGATATATGTTGATTAAAATATTTCATATACTAAAAATCAAACCTGTATACTGTAAGAGAGAGAAATGTTCTTAGTAATGGACTATTATTAAAAATCTTAACCCAACACCGTGTTAGAGAGTAGGAAAAAAGATTGTGTCCAAAACCAAATGATAACGAGTTTATTCTAATATATAGTACAAATGCTAATATTGTAACAACATTGAAATTTTATTTTGACAACATTATTAACAATATACAAAGAGAAATAATATAAATGATAATAATAGCAGAAATTCTCAAGCATAATGGAAAATAAGTAATTTTAGAGAATTACATAACCTTCCAACTGGAGATTTCCACAAAAATATTATACTGTCGTTAGATACAACATAAATTAGTAAATATCACTAATGTAAATAAGTAAATTACAAGACATTTTTAGACTGGCCTTGCTTTGATGTATATATTTTATGCAATACAACTTTGTTATTAACTTTAAAAATTTCTTATTAAACGAGATTAAAATAATTAACCCTTATTACAATACACCTAGAATACATGGATTAGTTAAGTTACATAAAAGTGGCGCGCCATTTAGTCCTATCATCAGTATTATTAATGGAAAAATTTGACCAAATATCTCAATTCCACAATCAATAACTTAAAACCAAATAGTAACAATGATGTAAAAAAATCAATGGAGGTGGATCAAATGCTCGAAAGAATAAATAAAATAGGCAATAGGTAAATATTGTTTGGTCAGTTTTGATGTGAAAAATTTATTTACCAATATTAACTGGATATATGTAATAAATATAATTGAAAATACTAGGATACAAAAGAATCACATACCCAAATTAAAGGGTTTTATTGAAGATATGGATTAAAATATCTCAGAACCTAAAAATCGGACCTGCATACAGTAAGCGAGGGAAATGTTCAGCATTTGATCCTCTTTATAATGAGCAATGATTTATAATTTATAATTCATATTATTAATCTCCCCTTGCTGCTGTTTTCACTTATGTCGTGAAAGCACACACCTTAATTTTTTTTTTAAGATATCGTTTTGTATTCAAAAAAAGCGTGACTAAAAAAAAAAAAAAATCTTAATTTCCTGCTGGAAATTGGGCAATTGTTGGTTTGTATGAACCTTTTTGTAGATCTTGATGTCTACTCCTCAACCTTTCAGATATTTCCCTCTACTCATGGGACACCCTGTATATTTGAAGAGATCTTTCTCAGCCGAAGGGCAACGGGCAACAAGAACGGCCTAACAAGAACACACACTAGATAACAAGGAGGTAGAGCGGAGGTAGTTAGGAGGAGCTGTAAAATACAATGTAGTTAGTTCTAATCCCCTAAGTGGTAAGTTGCCTCCTCGAAGGAATCCATACATCTCCATTGCTCTGGCAAGTTGCTCGCCCACGATAATCCTCAATATGACATAAATAGTCCTTCCCTAGTCCTCTTAAGGAGGGTAGTTAGTCCCAGTCTACCAACATTTTATTTATCGCCCTAACCATCCCAATTATAATCAAAGTAAATATATTGATTCCACGCCGGGCAGGCTAAACTAATATGTGGATAGTTCCAGCGCTTAATTACCATCCGAGGGGCAACTATAATAATGAAGGAGGCAACTTCTGAAACTATAAAGGAATTGTTCTAACTATTTCATCAGGAAAAGAGATGAACTGGAAATTATAAATTTCTCAAGAATCAAAGGTAATAAATAGTATATTGTGTTGTATAGTATATTGTATCGACACCCTTCCTACATCTACAGTTTCCTACAGTTCAAACCCATGGTCCACTCACAGAAAACAAGATCCCGTGTTTCCGACCTTTATATCCCTTCCCATAGAACTAAGACAGTGGAATATTCCTTTATTGGCCGATCCACTGCCTTATAGAATTCCTTGCCATCTGATATACGCCATGCCTCTTCTTTGTCATCACAAAATGACTTTGTACAATGAATTAAATATTGTGAAACATATTTTGACTGAGGTGAATGGTTGTTGAAATTATTTGTTTTCATTTTAAAAAATCGACCCATGCTTATATTATTTTGTTATTTATTTTTGACCAGGTTTCTGTTTTTTTTTTTTCATTTAAATAATGTTTTTTGTTTTCAAAATGGTGTTATTTTTATTTGTTTTAATATACTTTTCATTAATGTAATTTTTGGCCAGATGTAGTTTTTATTTTTTTATTCACAACTGTTATTCATAAGGGACCTCGTCCCAGAATAAAGTTTATTTTCTATCTATCTATCTATTTATATTGACAAGCTGATCACTTATGGAGATTGCTCCCTAATGTAAAAGTTCTCACTGGGGTACAATAGTATCTTATGTATTGTTTCTCATTGTGAAACCTACTTCTTGGTGTTAATTGAACTTATGTAAAGAAAGGAACGGAATGTTGAGTGTTTAAAATTTTATGGACCTTTTAGATATCCTCTTATCGAAAGGGAATCTATAACACTTCAAGAGGAAGCAGTTACCTGTAGAACAGGTAAATAAGGGGAAGTCGTGAGGAGTAGAAGAGAGGTAAATAAGCAAGAGCTAACCGAGCTAGGAGCCTACTATCAGCGACTGTTTCCGTATTCAATTCACATTTCCCTCTCAAAATCAATCGGACCTTATCTCGCGGGTTCGAACACCGGCCCGGCTGAGACCAGGCATTACTTCATAATTCAATTCCAAACTGTAACAGTTCGTTGGGAGGGAGGAGGGGGAGTAGATAAGGCGGCCCAGTTACGATTCAACCTGGTGCCCCCCCCCACAGAAAAAAGATATTCCGATGGTCCCCCCTAAGTGACGCGGTAATTCCGACTTTATCTCTTTTAAGATTATTTTCTCATCGGTCGGGCTGTCTGAAAATAACTTTAATTTCCTGCTCTGCTCCTTCACTACGACTGGTGAAAAGGAGGAGGGCAAAGGAAAGAGAGAAAAAAATAAATAATAAAAATATATTCGATGGGATGTGGGATGCCGAGCCCTAATGCCGGGTAGATAGGGATCCGCGAGAATCATATGTCGATGGCTAAGGGGGAATTAGAGTTGGAGATAGTCAGCTCGCTCAGGAAATGAACCTCTTTTATTGCCCTCTCTAAAGCACCTCCATCTCTCGGGTCTTGACGACTTAGCGCTAGAAAGAGATAAGCAAATCTCCACCAACTTTAGTATAGAGAATAATGACTTCAGTTCGACAACAAACTAATTGCATGAAGGCACAGAGCATTGTATTAAAACCAGAGCCGGGTTTTTATGCAATGAAACGTAGCAGAATATGTAATGTATTTTTTAAATTATTATTATTATTTTTTCGGCGCCATAGACCATGTAATCTTCAGACTCGTGATTTGGTCTCCTTACAGACGTATATTGCTTGCAGGAACATAGATAGCCTGGAGGGAGCTCCCAACCTCACGTTGCTACGGATCATGGTCTGTAATGAGCAGCGGCAAATAAACAATGTGCAACAAATTGTTCTAGATTTACAGATTATGGATTTTCAGGGTCAGCAGGCGCACGAGGATCTAAATTTATTTCTTGAATATTTATTAGTTGACTCTTGCATTATAAAGGAAGGAGAAGGTCCGGGGTGGTGGTGAACGGCTAAACGGCTAAATAGTGGCAAAACTATTTTATTAAAATCTAACGTTTCGATCCGGCTCTGCAGGTCTTCTTCAGGGAAGTGTGTTCAACTAGGAGTTTTACTTAGAACTGGGTTAGAACTGCCAACTCTAATTCAGTTCTAAGTGAAACTTTTAGATGAACACTCCTCCCTGGAGAAGACCTGCGAAGTCGGGTCGAAACGTTGGCTTTTACTAAAATAGTTTTGCTATTATTTAGCCTATTTATGACCGCCACCCCGGACCATCTCCTTCCTTTATAATGCAAAGGTCAACTATTAGATATTCAAGACGACCTAGTTCTGAGAGAAACACCTAGCTGAACACATCTCCCTGAAGAAGAGCTGTAAAGTTGGGTCAAAACGTAGGCTTTTCATAAAATAGTTTTGCCACCATTTATCATATTTACGACCGCCACCCCGGACCATCTCCTTCCTTTAAATTTATTTCTGTATGTATAAAGGAGAAAGAAAAGGACCTCAGCAAATAGAATAAAAACAAACATTCGTCAAACCAAAGAACAATTTGATGGATTTATACATATATCTGTGTTCTGATAAGTCTTAAGCTATTTGAAAAACAAAATAATGACTTTTGTTTTTGTGGTTGTGGTGAAAATATTTAATATATATTTTTTTGCCCCTTTTTTAATTATCTTTGTCTTGAATCCTCGGATTTTTATTGTCTTCTTAATAATCCTTTTACTGCTAAAAATCATTTTAAGGTATATTTTGCTTTTTTTTTTTTTTGTTATTTCCGAGTATTTTTTTCAACATCTGCAATATAATCAGTGATAACGGGCTCACCTCAGGCTTGAGTTGAGCTTACTCTCTAGAGCTTACAACTAAATTTAAAAACTCATCTTATGTAAGTTGTTGCCAACGTTTTGGAATGTTGGTTGGTAATAAGCTGTTGAAAAGAGGGTTTGCTAATTGTTGAGACTTTTCGAAACATGTTTTTTTTTTCGTTTTGTGAGAAATTCTTTTACTGTTGATAAATTTAGCGTTGCATGTATATCCAATGTTTTCATTCTCAGCATGGTGGTTCCTCTTACTATTTTCATTATTATTCCATTTTGGGAATATTGTAACCTTTTCCCAGTGGTTTTACTGACATGATTAAACAGAGGTGCACCATACACTAGAGCCGGCCGTTTTAATTTTTTTGCCAAAATGTCTAGTAAATTTTAAATGTCTGTCGAAGTGAATACCGAGATAAGTTAAGCCATTCGATAATATAATACTATTGTTGTTAATTTGGAATTCATTTGGCACATTCTTTTTTCCTTTTTTATATGAAAAAGAAGTATTTTTTTCGCAACCTGAAAAGTTAATTTATAGCCATTCCAAACGAAATTTACGGGAGACTATGCTTGATTAATCTACTGCAGTTTTCCGTATTGAATGACGTTTATAGTTATTGCTCAGTTAATTTGGGTGAAGCGTGATGCAATAAAACTTGAGGTCTTCCTCGAAAAACGACCGATCCAACGCTTGTTAGCTTAAATATTAGTAAGGATTTTGTAATATACTCATTTTCTTTACAAGTTTGTTGTATTGTCCTTGGAGTTTATGGTTATGTCGTATGTATGAAGAATGGTTCAGGTCATTGTGTAATGTTTTGTTGCTAACGTACCATAATGAACGTGTGATTATTATCGTTTTCGATTGAAAAGCTTTATTTTTTGGATATGGATCTTTTTTTACGAGCCAAAAATTTGCTTTGCATAGGTCTATGTAGGTTTTAAAATATATACAAAAGTATTTAGAGACAAACAAAAGGTTTAAGAACTAACAACTTAGTTCAGCTATATGTCACAGATATTGATGGAAGAAAAAAATGTGGTGCGCGCAACACACAACTTTAATTTACTCTTTGAACTTTGCTCAACTTTGAATAGAAATGATTTTCTTGCCATGTTGGTCTATTATAAAATTTTTGAATTGCATTTTAAACTGAGCTAAAGCTAAAAGAATGCTGCTAACAAATCATAAATACTGTTAAAATAATAAATGTCCTATTTATTATATCACCAGTTGATTATGGATTGTACGACTATTAGTTATTAAACTGTTATTTGCCATTGCTTCAATTTTATTAAAACGGAATTAAGAGATTTTCATTGACTGTCATAGACAGGTCAAAAGTTGTCATACTAATTGTAAGTGGATTCTGTTGGAATATCGCAAAGGGAAAATTTATCAAATTATTCACTAATTTAATTTTCTAAACGGTTACATGATGATTTTTCGGAATTAACAGACGATGGATACATAATTATTTAAATATAATATCAGATCTAGAGTTATTAAACTACTGTAAATATATTTAAGGTTACAACCGCATCTATGAAATATTTTTATATTTCACACAAGTACAATGAAGCAGTAGTGGATACTGTTGGAATATCACAAAGGAAAGAAATATCAAATTATTAACTAATTTAATTTTCTAAAAAGTTACATGAAAATTTTTCGGAATAAGCGTTGATACTTAATTATTTAAATGTAATATCAGATCTATAATCACTAAACTACAGTAAATGTATTTTAGGTTATAAACATATGCTTTATACATCCATGAAATGATTTTATATTTTACTTCTTCTTTCACACAAGTACAATGAAATAGTTTTTTTTAAACAATGCCATTGCCTTCATTAGGTGGATTTTCAATACTTTTTGCAAACGTAAAAATCTTTTTTAAAGTTTATATTTAGTTAGTAAACTTCATTTAATTTCAAAAATTATTATTTATAATTTTTTCGCCTCTATCCGTTACATTCTACAACTTTCTATATTACAGATTCTAAAATTCTCCGCTTTGCAACGATATATTATAAGTATACCTTCTGACTCGTATTTCCGGGGATTCATTTTCGACCTGTATAAGCATTGTAAGGGACCTATATAAGGGACTTGGTTATTTGGACTCAGGAGAACTCAAAACGTGTATTTCCGTTGAAAACTCAGATTCAAAAATTTTCACAATCACAATACTTACACTTACTATATATTACATATATAGGTAAGTGAAAGTAAAAATTGTTTATATAACAATATACACTTGTAGCTAGTAGCTATTTATACATGATTATTAGCTGGATAATATTCGAAAATGAGAGCCGTGAAGCGGGACACGAGACAGGTCAATTTAAACAGTTTAGCGGCGGGAAGGAAAGAGGCAGCGCGCGATAGCAGATACGAACTGATAAGAGACGTCAGTATATCCAGCTATCCCAGGGTGCCCGGGGGGCTAACCCTCCCTCTAGACAATGGGCCCCGCTCTGGAAATGAGGCCCGCTGACAGCCATTGTAGTGACTATAGATTAGAGGGCGCTCCTCTCCCGAAGATAAAAATGGCAACTCGGCTCAGCGCAATTTCCTCTCTGTCGCCCGCTGTCCGGATCCAACCCCATCGCTTTATGTCCTTCAAGGAGTCTTCCATGACAGTCTCCTCAAGTTTCCTCTTATCGGAGGGATTTTTACCTCTACATTCACCGTCGAGATGCTTTTATAATTCTCAATATATAGAATCTCTACGATATATTTGACCAAATAACGCAACTATACAAAAACATAATTATAGGCAGATGGAAAACAAAAATCAGATAACAGATTGTTTATATATATATAAAACCCAAAATTATAACTTTTGAAATATATGAAAAATAAAGATTCCTGATATATTTTTTTTAAAACTTTTAATCCTATCAATAATAATCAGAGAATTAGACTGGGAAAAAATGAAAAGGCGCAAAATGCATGTGTGGGAACAGTATCCAGCTGCAGACCCTCCTGATATGCTAACTAAATTACTTAGGCACGGAGTTTATAAAACTCAAAACACAAAAAGTCTCTTCTTTTTACTCCAACTTTTCAACTCAAACATGTGGGTAATCTTCAGGGCTGACAATTTTTTGAAATACAATCAGAGATATAATAGTATACGACCGCTAATTATAAATAATAAACTATAGTGATTGATAGTACATGAATCTTAACTAATATTGCAATACACATATTAAAAATGAAATATGTCAATAGTTATACAAACTTAAAATAAAAAAAAATAATATATATCATCCATTTATACAAATTTGTAATATTTTCTCTCACTAACGTAAGGTGACCTTTTGCTATCTGAAAAAGGACAACTGGGAAATCCTCCCCCCGGACCTTTCCACTTACCTACCAAATGTGTCAGTACTTGAACACCCTCAGTGCTCAAACCACGGTTACTAAGAGAAAATATTACAAATCTGTATAAATGGATTATATACATTTTTTTTTTATTTTTAGTTTCTATAACTATTTACATATTTCATTTTTAATATGTATATTGCAATGTTAATTAAGATTCATGTACCATCAATCATTATAGTTTATTATTTGTAATTAGCGGTCGTATACTATTATATCTCTGATTGTATTTTAAAACATTTTCAGCCCTGAAAATGACCCACATGTTTGGGTTGAAAAGTTGGCATAAATAAAAAAAATTAAAAAGACTGCGTCCTGAATATTTATCACCCATGATATGTAGAACAATCGACTAACTTCCTTAAAAAAATGTCTCTAGTTTTTTTTTTTTCTGATACGTCTCTGTTAAGATAATTAGTGTAAAGAAAAGTGTTGAGAAATGGACTACGTTTTAAGAGAGGAAACTCAGCTACATCATGTCAACGTCTGTCTCGTACCTTTGGATATCTTATAACTTAATATTTATAATATTGATACAAACTAATATTTATAACTTCAAAAATTCCATCAAAGTTAGATCTTTTATGTTTTTCATATCATTCTGTAGTATCTGAATAAAAATATTTAATTTTAAATTCATTTTATTAGTTTTTATGAATGCATGGTTATAAAGGTAGATTTAAGAGATGTTTGATAGCATCGTGTTTGATAGCGGTCACGCCAGAGTGTACTCAGACTACCCAGTCTCCACTGTACTTTCCAGAAACACTGTTATTTCTATGAACTAAATTCAAATTTATGTTATTTTTTCCATGCACTTTTCCTATAGAAGTTGTAGCCAAGTCTTTCATGAATATGTTGAGGTATCATTCACGGCGGCAACCTCAAGGTAGCCGTCAAGGGGTGGAAAAAAGGACCACGATAGGGCTCATTTACCAGACTATTTCCCCCTCCCCCGCCAGTACTAGTTGGGTATCCTCGTACTTTGCCATGGAATAGGAGAAAAAATTGTTCAGTACCTTGAGCTCAGATTGTTTCAAAACAAAGACGAGATCTTACTGAGTAATGTTTCAGCTTTTAACTTCAAAAATCTGTCCAGACGGTCGCCCAAAATATCGTTACGTAGCTAAAAGAGGACAATCCAAATAAATAGAATCTTTATTGTGGCTTCACCATTGTCGGGTAAAAACACAATAATAAAAAACTATGGCGAACACATTGCTGTGTGGCTTTGTATCCTATGCAATGAAAGCATAAAAGTGCTGCAGTAAAAGCAATTGAGGGTTCATTAGGAAGGATATAACGAAGAGGGGGGGGGGATGAAGATGTGAATTGTGGCAGAATATCTGGCTCACGTTTGAGCCTGGAAATAAACACAATTAAGATAGAGAGCCGTTGGTCGAGAGAGATAAGGCCTAGTCCTCACAAATCCGGCAACTATTTTCGGATCACGTTCCTCGGTTAGTTCCCTCCTCAGCTCCTTAACTGTCCTCTTCTATCGTCCCTTTGTTTCTGTCCACCGAAGAAGAAGCGGTCCTTATAATCTTTAGGTGGATAAAACTTAAGAGAAGATAAAAAAGAAAAATATATATGCTGAATGTCTGAACATACATAGCAATGTAAATTTAATAAAAGAATTTTTTTCTTCTTATTTTAGTGTAACTTAACATTAACCCCCCTTCTCCTTCCTTCCAACTTGGAAACAATTTTATATAAAATAACAACAAATATAATAATAAATTTCTAAAAACATACATTAATAATGACAGGTTGGTTGTAAGTGTATCAACAATTTGAAAATAATAATTATAAAGCAAAATAATGACTAATTCCTCCAAACAAAAATTAATTTCTCTCCCTTCGATTTTGAGTTGGCAACGCCCTCGAACTCTAATGTATTTTCCAACATTTTTGAATCTTAATTGAATTTTAAAATGTATTCAACAGCTACAATTCTTTCACCAGATTTTGTTTTTAAACAATTTATAATTAATTTTTCGAATTTCATTAATTGACATGGTGTGGGAAAAAAAGGAGAATTTGAATAGGCACTTCTTTACAGTCCGGTTTACACGGTCAAGTTTCTTAAGTCTTGGTAGTCCGCGGTACAGACCCCTTTATATCCGATTATTAACATCCACATAAAACTTCGTGAATAGCTTCATTTTATCGTAGTCTAAAGTTTTATATACGAAAATTCTCGGGAATGAGGCGTTTTTGATCTGAAGATCGATAAACTCTGAGTAATTAACGAGGTATTATTTGATTAGCGTCCGTTTGATATCCCATTTGAATCGTAAGATAATTTGATCATGAAATCGATAAAAAGGTGGCTTAAAAGATATTAGGGCGTTTGGCATGGCCTCTACTCCCAAAATAACAAGATTATATAACACTAATGGTCCAATATTTATTGTAGACCATCTTTTTTTTCTCATTTTACTGATAAAATTATCTTACGATTCAAATGAAAAGCAAATGGGTATTCATAAGATTTTGTTATGAATTAATGAGTTATCTTATTAAATTAATTAATTGAGAACAACGTTTCTGATATTTTTCATAGACATAAAAGTTGTTTTTTCCTACCTCAGAAAACCGTTAAATACGACTTTTTATTACTTTCTCTTGCGTATATATGTAATATATAGTAGTAATATAGGGTAAGTATTAAGATCGTGAAAATTTTCGAATCTCAGTTTTCAACGGAAATACATGTTTTGAGGTTTCCTGAGTCCAAATAACCAAGTGTCGCAAAATGAATGTGTGTTTGTGTTTTAACAGTCTAGCTCATAAACGAAAAGTTGTACGAAACTGATATTAAGTATTTAAGGTTGTATATGAGCCGGATGTGACAGCAACTTTTTCGTTGAAATCGCCTTACCGGAAGTGCCACTTTATTTGAACGCTGAAGCACATTTTTTTTATTTACGTTCGTCTAACCTCATCTTGTTAGAATAGTAACAAGGTCTCGACGTGGACCGTGGGCCAAAACGTTTAGAAACTTCTGATTTAAATGGAAAAAAAAAACACATAATAAACAATAAATTTAAAAATAAACATTTTCGATTCGGAATTCAGCCCATTGCATCCAATGGATATCCTTTTTGGTTGAGTACTGCCGACGCTAGAGAACCGTTTATTTTAAAATGTATTATTATTAATTAATATTCATTCGAGACATAATAGAATTATTCGCAATTAAAGAGATTAAGAGCTAAGACGGTTAGGGGAGGCTGGGAAGATAAACTTGGGGGAAGCGAGACAAATTAATGTTGAAAGATTTACAAACCGGCGTCACCCCACAGGCAGGCGGTTAGCTCAGCCCCAACCCCCTCAACTCGATCCCCACCGCCGCTAATAAACTTAGTTTAGTTCTGATTTGGGGGATCTGATTCGTTAAACCAAGTGAGCTGTTTAAGAACCTCCTGTTTAATCTAAAGGATCTGCTACATATCAGGCAGGGACTACTGCATTTTCAACGATATTCCAATAAGGTAAACATTTTACTTTAAGGCCCACGACAGCGACCGCTATTTCACGCTGCCAACCGCTGTTCCGAAGCTATTTCGCTGAAACTGCTCACTGGGATTGTTATAACCTGCCTATAACCTTCGAACATTTCGTTCTCTCTTCGAAGATAAAAAAATGGACTAATTATCTCTTTCGCCGCTTTTTTATTATTTTATATTTTTATTTTAATTATTTTATTTATTTAATATCGTTTAGATTTAGGTATATTTGAATTTCGCTGTAAAATACTGTCAGTGAAATAAATAAATAAATAATATTGTTATTTCAACATTAAAAAAATAATTTACTATTGCGTTGTTTTAAGTTTTAAACAATATTTTTTATAATTTTTCCAGACTTGAAAGAAATATAGGAAATAAAATGTATCAACGTGACTGTTATCATCAAAAGAGTGTCCTGATATGATAACATAACCTATTGCCGCAAACAGCTCCACTACTTCAAGAACGGTCAGTTAGGAGCAGCTTAGATATGACGTCATACCTAGACTGCCGAGTAGCGCCAACGAAATAGCTTCCTTTCTATTCCACTATAGCAGTGGTCAGCCGTAAGCGGTCGCTGCCGTGGGCAGCGCCAACGAAATAGTACCTTTAGAATTACTTTTATGATCAATTTTCGTCCTTCCCAACACTCTTCCCAAAAAAAATCTGGTGCGGTGCGCGTATCATACAACTTTCACTTACTAAAAGAAAATGGAAATTAATTCTTTCTTCTCATAATACATTGAATTTATTTATTTCCATATTATATTGAAATTTATGCACTGACCTACTATGCGAATTATTCGCAAGGCCTAATTAATATAAAGTAATAATCAAAGTAGAACAAATGGCCGCTGCACGGAAACGTAATCCGGAATAGATTTTTTTTAAAATATATTTTTCATTGCATCAAATCATCTTTACTGTTCGTCATACACCAATGACTTCTTGTCCTAAAGCATTCATTACAGAGCTGCCCAGAAGGTTTCATGGCGCAAGTTGCGCAATCAAAATTTATGAGGGAACACTTTTTGAGTGTTTTAAATTTTTGAAGACGATTTTAAATTCACATTTCGACAGGGTAATGAATTTTCAAAATGAAAACTTTCAAATTAAAAGAAGCGGAAGCATGTAACAGTATTTAATTGTATATAATCTACGAATATTTGAATCCTACTTTTGTTTGCACTGTGTTTAAGAAGAAGAGAGAAATAAAATATCTTAGGAGGGGTGAGGGAAGATTTATGCGATATCGGTCTTAAGGGAGATGGACGCCTCTGATCCTTCAATAATACTCCACTTATCTTTGTTGAACAGATCCACTACCTAGGGACACCATCTGGACAAACGTCTTACTTGGAAGGCTCATATAAGAATAAAACGATAAGAAACTGCTAAACGTTTCAGACTACTCCAGCACTTAGTGGAGAAATTCTCTAAACATACAATAAAGAATAAAAGATTCATTTACTTGACTATAATAAGGCGTTTGGACGTGTGGAGTTGAGCTTTGGGCATCCATTAGACTATCAACAAATCCCTTTCATATCCAATTCTTACCAACCGAAATCTTTCGCAATATCCTCAGTGCTGCTTCCTTTGTCACAAATTTTATCGACTTAGCCCAATATCTATCCTACCATAATAAACTTCAGGCTTATCCAAACCCACTTGTTTCTAGCCTTGCATTCTCTTCGATTCCAAAAATCCTCTGAGGCGTATGAGAAGACTATGGCCCCGAGATCTTCTAATATAGAAATAGAAAAATATAGAATATAGAACTATAATTGGAGTAGTAATAATGGGTTGTTTCTCTTCATGTCATAATACCAATTCAAATTTACTAGTAATATTTTTTGCTAATATAGTTGTAAATTTCAATAAATATATATACATCTATATAGTTATTTTTTTACTTTTACCTCAATTAAATCCAAAGATAAGAACTAGTTCAACGATTGGTACTCTGGAAAGCCATGACTGTAACTGTTAAATGTTTTTCCTGATATTGAAGAAAGGATGTAACAGGAAGTACAGCCTTAGCCTGAGCGGATTATTTGGCCACTAACTCAGCCGGGACAGAAATGTGTTGGAGGAAGATAAAAACCAGGGCCGGGATTTAGGAAGCCATCTGTGCAGAGGCTACGCTACTAGTGCAGTACGGCATTTAGCTTACAGTCCACGCATGGTCTGTCGACTAATCTTCTTCTAGTAACTGTTTCTCTCAGATATACTTAAGTCTTCTTATTAATAAATAAGAATCAATACATTATTATTATAAGTATACAATGCTAAGAAATAATGAACAATATAAATATGTTAATGAGAAACTGTAAAAAAAAGTTTCATTTTCGGTGTTGTACAAGTGAATCATCTTCGAAAATTCTCCAAATTTTCATGTGGCTTTCTGGGAAACTAAAGAAGTATATACAATGTAAGGTAAAGCTCAAATAATTTATTCGGCCCGATTATATTTTATATTTTAAATTTTATATTAAAAAAAACGAACAATGTTGACAAGACATCAAAATTCAACATACGCCTCACAGACTACAATGTCACCTAAACAAATTCTACGACTGGTGAAAATTCTGGAAAATTCGATTCAGCCAAGAAAAATCAGTATATCTCAAATTTACCCTTCGACGTGAAACTTGCCCTCCTATTTATCTTGACAATATCCAAATTCCTCAGACAAAGTTCAATATCTTAGACTAACCTTTGACAGAAAAATTACATGGGGCCCACATATAAAAAACGAAACAAAAGCTCTAAATCTAAGACTACGACTATTGTACTCCTTGCAAAACATTCGAAATTAAAACTTAGACAGAAATTTAATACGTATACTTACCTACTTAAGCCTATTAGGACCTAGGCTTCACAGATATACAGGACAGCCAAAAAGACTGACATACATAAATTACAGACTTTTTAATCTAAAACTTTCAGAACTATCACCAAGGCTCCGTGGTACGTCTGTATCGTTTCTTTACATAAAGACTTACAGATGCCTTTTTAACGACCACATACGTACACACTACAATATATTTTATAATAACTTACACGGACATACCAACTTATTGATTTCAGGCATGGCCACAACTAACATGCCCAGTAGCATCCGAAGGAGGATTAAAAGAAGCTGGATGAGAGATTTCCTCCACTAACTATAAATAATACATTCAAGCCAGGAAGGACGCCGCTGGGCACTCCTCTCCCTCACGCCTATTCCAAGACATATTAACCTTCTACATCTTGATATCACACAGGCTGATTGTCGCAACTTCTGACAGGTGTGAGTTAAAAAATAAAGTTAATATAAACAAATATTTAAAAAAATGTATCATTGTTATACTGCCATATTTGAATAAGAACCAGCAACAAAAGTCATTAGATATTCCAAAAATAAAAATTTATATTTATATTTCTGAAAAGGTTTCTTTTTGTAACATAATATCATTTACTCCTACATACAAAGCAATAACAAGAATTAAATCAAAATTTAGATTAGGAAAGTGGAGCCCCTTAGTCATTTCTACCGCCGCTAATTATTAAGATGGATATTAAAAATAAGAAAGCGCTGTTGCTAATGCCTTTATTTGAAGATAAAACGGTGAAATTACAAAAAAAAAATAAATAAAATTGTTAAATAATGATTAAAGTGCGGTAATGAGACTAATAGACACTTGAGTAGTGCCTTTTTATGACAAGAGTTGAACAATAACTGTTGAAAAACGGCGGGCAATCGGTTTCTCTTGCTCCGGCAGTGTTGCCCATACAATATATCACACAGGTTGTACCAAGTTCTCCCTTGTAGGTCCTTAAACAGAAGATATCAATAGACGCGCGCTAACGAGGATTTTTTTAGTAACAAACTTTCACATCAGTTCTTCATATTACTAGTAACATTAAAAAGGCATATGAATTCATTTCTGAATAGGAAATTATGATCTTTTAGTTTTGTAAGCTTTCTCTATAAAAATAACATATTCCAAGTTCTGAGTTAATAGTTGTTAAGCTAGATTAATTCCGTTTTAGGAGGTGGTAATGATAATCGAGGATTTTAAGATTAAAAAAAAAGTTTAGAAAAAAAAGAGATGTAGACAGTGACGAGAAGAATGAAATAAAAATATATATTCATAGATCACGTCCAATTGGAACAATTACTCGAGTCACACTACGACTGAACTTTTTTTTTGAGAATCACCCTTATAGTGCGCTGTTTTACTTGTGCTAAATTTGGAAAATAAATGTCAATTTGGCATGTATGAGGAAGTGCATCTGATTAAAAACAAAACGACGATCCACACATTTCAAAAAAAAAAAAAATAATATTAAAGTTTGGTAATTTCATGGGGGAAAAAAATCGCGGGAACTTGATATACTTGATAGAGTTCAAGTGATGAATAATCTTTATAAGATTGAAATTTTACCTTTTAAATAGTGAAAAAAGGTTCCTATTTTGCGATATTTAGCTAAATATTTGAAATAACTATACCTCTAAAACATGTGGTGGGGATTGGGGTGTATGGCCTGAATCTAATGTAGGCCGACTGTGGACGGCTGCCATACACAATACTCTCAAACATCTTTGGATTTTAAGTTAACAAACATTACTCTACATAAACACCTTCACATACCGACAGTAAACGACCACAACAGACACTTCAAAATATTTCAAAAATAACTTAGATGAACATTATAACAAATATAAAGTATGGTTGCAATTAACATCATCGATAACACGCTAAAAAAAAAAAAGAAAGCTGAATGAGGGAGCTCTTTGCTTATAAAAGTATATTAAAATCAAGATAGGAAAGGGATGCCATTGAGCAATCCTCCCCTCACGGCGATTAATGCTATTCTTCCCGAAAGCAGATTGTCAGTATTTCTGACAGGTGTGAGTGATCAAATTAAGATTAAAAAATAAAAACACATATTTTAAACTAAACATTTTTATTTAGAGACGAAAGAGTGAGAGAAAAAAACTGAAATATATTTCTTAGATGGGATTTTTAAAGTTGGAAATACAATTCTAAGCAGAACAGTTTAGCAACTTGGTGCTGATTACCACTTTAAGATATTCCAAAAGAAACAAAGGCACCATTTTTCATTAGTGTGTGATTTAGTTGAAAACTTCCGAGTAATTACAGTCGAATCTCGATAATCCAAAATCCAAGAAACTACAAGAAAACTTCCATTTATTGAGACTTCGAGTTAACATGAGGGGAAAAAATCGAATTTGAAGAGATTTGTTACATTTTTGAAAATACGTAGAAACTTAAATACATTTTATATATAAATAGCCTCATGTAAAAAATATTACTAGAAAGATTTTAGAATTATAAAGAGAAGAAGTGTTTTAGTTCGAATTATAAAATGTCCCCTTCCCCTCTTGTTATGAAAAGAATTTCGAGTTATCGAGAAAACAAAATGCAGCAATTTTTTTTAATAACCAAAGTTAAGAACTGATGAGTTTAAATTGCCGAAAAATTCGTAATATAAATAGTCAGCTGTATTATAATTCCTTCTGATAGATGAAAAAAATACAGTCAAAAACTAAATAAATATTTAACCGAACTAAATAACCGATATGAAAACCAGGGAAGTAACTTAACAACCAGATGTAATACTTTTATTAATTTTCTTTTTAACCAAATGCCCTTGATTGTGGCAGGTTGTATTATTATTATTCAAATAAAAATCTACCACTAAGCAAAAAAAATAATTTTTTTTTATATCATTGTTGTCTTGGGGTATTTTAAGTAAGTAATCTCTTTGCTCAACAATCGTTTGTACAAACCAGTTAATTTGTAATTACTAGGAACCTGTTCATTTTTTGTTATTTGTACACATTTGTAACTACTAGGAACCAGTTCCACTTTGTGAATGTTTGGGTGTATTGCGGGTCAGAATAAGGCACTCCATTTATCCCTCTGTTGGAACACCTTCCAAGAGCGAAAAAAAATATTAAAAGTAAAAATTAAATGGAACCTTAAGATTTTTTATTGTATGTATTAATAGTTAAATGATATATTTAATGTAAAATTGATAGACCCAAAGCTTCGAATTCTGGGAATACTTCTTAAAACTAAAAATGTGCCAGAAAAATATAATATTTTTAAGACATAAACTAACAATGAAGTTTTATAACATTTCGAAACTAGTCTCCAATAAATATCTACTAACTAAAAGTTACATTCTTCAATAATTTAAGAAGCAATAAAACAAAAAACTCTTATCGTGCCAATATACAATTTAAAATATAAATATACATTTAATATTTTAAGAAATTAGTCCGGCAAGGAAAGGCAGTCAAGGATGTATTTATTGTTTGCCTAAATTTCAACCTTCATCAGAGCTAAAAAGAACATGATACCGAAATAATGTTAAATTAATACAAGATAAGAAAATGTAACAAAAGTATCTGTTATTTTATTATACTAACGAAACTATAAATATACACCCATTTTTTATTATGTTACGACTTTTTTTCTACTGTAACGATTTTGATAGAACTTCCCTAAACTCTTTTCCTTGAAATCTTTTAAATTTATATATATAATTCCTTATATACTTCCCTGAAAAAGAGAATGAACAAAAAAAATGATTTCCTAAGCACTCATAAAGTGTGCTTTTATTTATTTTATATTGGTGTACTTTTAACAAAATAATGAAATACAAATAATAATGAATAATTTTTAAAACATCGACCCAATTTTAATGAACATTTTTCTCTTATGTGACAAGGAAAGCCTTGTGACAGGAAAAACTAGAAACAACTAAATACATATATATATATATATATATATATATATATATAAAAATGTTCAAAAACACAAAAACAACAGACATAGAGAAATTCAGCAGTTCAGTTTATTTTAAAATCTTGTTTTGTTTCCTCAGATAATATAAGCATTAATGAAACAACCAAATAATTTTTTATCTTAATTTCAAAACAAAAAATGAGAGCTAATATGAGTTCTGCTGCTGACACTCATGCCTATCTTATTCTATCACAATAATCCATGATCAATACTTTTTTTTGAGAGGTACATAAGTGCATCCGTTCATTGAAAAAAATTTCTACTTTTTATGTTACTTAAATAAATTTTAATATCTTGATTTTTTAAAATTATTGTTTATTATCCTGAATTTAGCGTTATCCAAAATATTCCAGGCAACAATAAAGTTATATCATATTGAAAAAAATGCGCAGGAGAGGGACGTCAATGAGGTCGCCCTTTCATTCTTTGAGTATTTTATTTTGTGTATACTAATTCTCTTTTTTTTTTCTTGTTTTAAATTAAAAAGAACCCATTTTAAGAATTTGTATAAATAACAAGTGCATTTATGTGAATAATTTACTACAGTATATCTCAGGGCATAGAGAAAGAGGAAAGACATTAAAAGATGTTTAATAAATTATCATGGTTATTTTTGCTAAAAGTGCAGGTATTTTATGGTGAAATAATAAGAAATATCATATTTTTATTTATGCAATCTCAATTTAATTAATATGAACCTAAAGCTCATTAAATAAAGAAGTTTTTCTAAAAGTGGAGTAACTGTAATCAAGTTGGAGGGTGATAAGAAAAACTCTTCAATAATCAATGATTTTATGAAAATCAATAAAGCTTAGTTAAGCTGCTTGATGTCCACTTTAAATGGTTTTAAGGAAGACATGAATTTCTAAAAAAATTTGCCTAGTTTATTGTGAACTGTTTGTTACCTAAATTACATATTATTTTAGTTATAGCTCCCTATTCAACAAAAAACGAGAATATGAAAAAAAAGTACATTTTTTTGCTTTTCTGGAAAAAATCAGGTCATGATTAATATTATTTTTTTTAAACTCTTGAGGTTTACTATCATCTCTTTAAATATTTTATTTACTTACGAGATAATGGGCATATCTAAAAACTGCATAGTTGTGTTATAGGAGTTCTAAAATGGAAAGAAATTACACCTCTGCCTTCTAAGCACGATCTTCGATGCAGTGTAAGTGTCTATTATTTTCAAGGAAAATAGACAATCAGAAAGCTTTAAATAGATGATTTAACGCCTTCTTAAACACTATAATAATACTTAAACGTCTAATAAATTCCTCAATCCGCTTTTTCTTCGGTATCTGAAGGGGTACGAATATTACCCAGTTTTACACAGAGTTGAAGTGCCTTCATTCGTCCTACCGCCGTCAATATTTGCTTGCTACCTTCCTATACCAGGTTATTAGAACACGGCGACCCGCCTATATTCAACAGATCCTACAATCCAAACGCTCCTTTCAATCCCGTCCAACCAGATCTCGTGCGTCTGACCTCTATCCTCCTCCTCACCGAACTTCAGCTGCGTTTGATAAATCATTTTTAATACAAGTTGTCTCCCTCTGGAACTGTATACCCTCAGATATTCGACACGCAAAATCTACATCCTCTTTCATATCTCTCCTCTTCAGACATCTACTCCATTCCCAATCCGATTGATCACGAAATGCACTTAAAAACCTAAGCTGTAAGAATCTCAAAGTACACCCAGATACTCTGATTATTTTGTGATTCATTGATATTTTGTTTACTTAATTTACTTTCTCTGTTTATTTTATATTTATGCACGTTTTTATATATTTTTATTATCTACAATTTTATTGTATTCCTAATCATTAGTGTTGCCCAAAATCAAGGCTGCTTAACTGTTGCATGACCAAGACCAGGACTGATAATAAAAATCGATTTTTAAAGAAAAATTAAGGCAAAATAGTTACTAATACTTGACAATCTTAGTTACTATATGTAAATAATTGGTATATCCAATATAATTTTGCATTTAACTCCTCTAATGTTTCATTCAGGCTCAGTTAGGTTTCTCCTATCTAAAAAATTACAACAATATATCTATAGTAATAAGGTAATAAGTAACTGCAAGACCGTTGTAAGAATCTTGCTCAAGACCAAAACTCGTCTCGGTCTCGCATTTAGGCAACACTACTAATCATCCTGTAAATATCAAATTGTATTTTATGGGCACACCAGAATATTAATATACTTTCTGTATTTGTAACTTTTTCTAAAGTTAATAAAATTATTTTCGTTCATTTAAGAATATCTCCTTACCTAAGAATATATCCAATTCCTTGAGAGATAGGCCCCGACTGTCCACCCCAGGCTATCCAGTCCACCCCCGAACACCCCGTTCCGAACACGACCTCAGCTGTAAATTAACCCTAAGACGGGGCGAGCCACCCCCAAATAATAATATAAAGCTAGAGGGCCATAACTCAAGAGCTGAGGCAACATTAAGATTACTAATCTTTAATCCCGAGCCGCCTACTCCTTTCCCTCCAGGATCCCGGGTCCCGCCTAAAAGTTAAGATATATAGCCTCCTTGGAATTATATTGTGAAGGTGGAGGGGCCAAGAGAATTATTATGATAGAAGACTTAGCAATCGTTATTATATGAGGGCTTATCTCATCCCCTCAGAGCTATATGAGCCTTTATACGTTCTCTCCTCCCTGCCTCTGCGAGGATAAAATATTGCTCCGGTTTGGGAACGTCTTTTCATGAATCTTATTACCTTCCTTTCCGCTCCTCTTTGGCTCCCAGATAGCGCCCTCCTGTTTAGAGTTATGTCCTTCCTTTAATCCGTCACTCCAGCGAGTAACTTTTCTCTTTCTTGACCTACTTCCGATTTTGCAAGTTTGTATCCTTGTTTATAATGTAGAATTTAAAAATAATTGATTACATACTATTTGAGTTTTTCATCAAAATTACTTAATAAAAGAAAAAATAGACTTTAGTTTTTATAATCCTAATCTGTATCGTTCCAATTTTAGTATATGTACAATATATCATGTATGTTTGATTGTAGCGCCTCTGCTCAGTATCTACTGCTCGTAAAAAGAAGGCTCGAGAAAGATTTGGCTCGGAAATCTTGAGTGAATGATTTTTTTCAAATATTGTATAGAAGCATGTATGTATTTGAGTAGTCATTGGCTTAGTTTCTTTTTGTTTAGTTTAGTTTATATACATTTACTTTTAGTATTATTATTTTTCTGTATTATTTATTTTTATTTATTGTGAATGGAGTGTGAATGTGCTATTTGAACACTATTATAAATGTCCTTCATTGTGACAGATTGTAATATCTCTCTCAAAAAAAGAGGAGAAAAACAAAGTTTTTATAATAAGCTGACGATAACTTCGTCGAGAAACGTAAGGCCAACCTAGATCAATGTAACAGATCGAGAGGAACAAATAAATAAATAACTACATAAGAATTGATAAGTTATTTAATCACCTGCCAGGGGAAAAGATACTCGTTGGGGGAAAGAAATATGAAGCTAAAAATGCTTGGGAAAACAAAAATTAAAATATTATGAACTAATCAAAACCATTCTGAAAAAAAAAAAGAAAATGTGAAAGTAGCAAAAGATTCAAGAAGACAAGAATGAAAACCAACGGTACCATACACCAGTAACAAGAGCTAATAATTCGTGGTACAGATCCATTTTTATCGAATTATTACCATCCGCCTGAAACTTCATAATTAGTTTCATCTCATCGTAACCTACAACTATTTTATTTACGAAAACTCTTGGAATTGGGGCGTTTATAATCTGGAGGAGGGCAAACTTTGTCTATTTAATTAGGTTCTAAAAACTCGTAAATACACATTTACTTTCAACTTGGATCGTAAGATAATTTGATCACAAAATCGAGAAAAAATGTGGCCTACAAAATATTGAGCCGTTTGTCGAGATCTACACCCTCAAATTTTCAAAATAAAGAGGTCATGTAGGACAAACTATCTAATATTTTTATATAACCACCTTTTTTATCTATTTTGTGATTAAATTATCTTACGATCCAAATAG
Organism: Nezara viridula; assembly: GCA_928085145.1. Taxonomy (NCBI): domain Eukaryota; kingdom Metazoa; phylum Arthropoda; class Insecta; order Hemiptera; family Pentatomidae; genus Nezara; species Nezara viridula. Next base: position 144,174,788 of record OV725080.1, on the reverse strand, counting down.
AAAGCAAATGTGTATTTACGAGTTTCTAGTACCTAATTAAACAGACAAAGTCTGCAGTTCGCCTCCTTCCCGATTGAAAAGGCCCAAATTCCAAAATTTTTCGTAAATAAAATAGTTGTAGGTTACGATGAGATGAAAATATTTATGAAGATTCTGGCGGATGTTAATAATTCGATAAAAGGGGATCTGTACTACGGACTGTAAATTTATTAATCAAAAGTCTGTTGCAATTAATTAACTCGATAATTTAATAAAAAACAATCAGGAAAATGACGATAACTTACAAAAGCTATGACCATTACACTCCATGGAGGGTCTTGGTTTCAGTGTTTTATGAGGGAGTACTGTTTTAAGGCCGAGATTACTTAACTGGTCCACCTTATAGAGGCTGAGTGTATCCCAAGAGAGTCTCCCTTCCCCAAAGTCGATCCAGTCTCGAATCGAAGTCTCAGAGATTAGGAGAAAAGTATTTTACTCACTGAGCTGGCTTTCAGAGAATATTGTCTGTCAGAGTTTAATTTTATGATATATCGTAATTTCATATGTAGGCATTCAAAATATTAATCTAATTTCCATGGAACCATAATTAACAATTTCATAATATTAAAATATATATTATTGAATGACCCATATATTTTGACTTTTAATTCTACTTCATTTCAGGTACTTCAAGAAAACCTAGACGACATAGCTTGTTGGGCTAAAACGTGGAGGATAAAAATGAACGAGTCTAAGAGCCAATTTGTTTCTTTTACACTTAAACATGATTCGTGTCCTCCAGTGTTCTTTAATAATATCGCTCTACCACCTTCAAAAACTGTACGATATTTGGGTCTCCACTTGGACAAATGACTGACATGGATACACCACATAAAACAAATAAGAAAAGAACTTAATCAGCGATACGGACTTCTTTCTAGGCTACTTGACAGACGTTCTAAATTATCTGTGACTAATAAATTAACTATTTATAAAGTCCTAATTAAACTACTTTGGACATATGGAATCGAACTATGAGGAACAGCAAAGAAATTAAATATAAAAATCATCCAGTCATTCCAGTCAAAGGTCCTTCAAAAATTTGTAGACGCACCCTTTTATGTTTCAAACCTCACGTTACACACTGACCTTAACATTCCTTTCATCACGGCAACTGCCATTGACCGCTTTAATAATTTTCATGACAGACTGACTCAAGCTCTATCGACAGCCACAAATATAATCCGCCCGGAAGACTGCTGAGGCGCTGGCCAAGAGACTTATTAAGTAGGCATTGAGCTGCTTGCTGTATTACCTTTTTTTTGTGTGTTATTATGTGTTATTTTACTAATGTTTTTTTTGTTTTTTTTGTCTTTTTGTTTTATTATTACTATCCTTTTTTTTTAATGCTATAATTTATTCTCCTTGATATCATATTTGCTGATTACCGAAGTAAACGGCAAATTTATTGTGAGCCATGAATATGTATAACTAATAAATAATAACTATTAATTTCTAAAAAATCGTTTTTCGCTTGGAAAAAATATCTACTTCTTAGTCATTTAATTAATTCTCAAACTCTTTCATTGTTTATATAGAGCCATTTTTATAATACAAAAAAGTGTATCGCTGTTAATACCTCGCCTTCAAATTTCTTAATCGTATAAATACTTTCCCATCCTATATACTTCATGCATAGGTAAGTGAAAATAAAAATATCTTCAATTTTCAACATTCAGATTTCTAAACAGAGCTTTCAAGTTATTATATTATTATTCTATGCAGAGGAGCGATGTTTGATTTCCTGATATGTACCTATACATCCCATTGGTCAGGCTATAATATACAGGACAGGAAGTTATAGTATAGCTTGTTAATTAAGGACTCAATGGCACAAGACTGCGGGGAGGAATTCTTGGCCCGGTGTTGATCTTCTTGAACACCGAGGAGGTCCTGAGACCTTTGGGCGTCACGAGGATGGAGGCGTGCCTTTGTAAGAGCGGACATTTAGCAGACTTGGTCCTTCAAAGTACAGAGTTAACCTCCACCTCCAATTAACCTGAAAGCTCCTTACCCCTGCCTTATCGCTAATTAGTGAGAGAGGAGGTCCCTAATTGGCTATTAAATGTCCGAGGACTTTGATCTTGATATGTAAGGCGGTTGCAGGCTCATATTGACCCGGTCATCTTAAGGCAGCTCCATCTCACAGCGCCATCTACAAATTGATAATTGCAATTAGTAGACTTTGCTATGTGGCAATTAGTGCCTCCTTGGCCCTCTCTCAAATAAATCGTATGGACTAATATTGAACTAGTCCTTTGGGAACGATCCCCTCTAAGGAGGATGGTTACATTTATACTCGCATACACCTATGGCCGAATGTTGGCTATAGTATTTGTGTTTCCTATTGATGCCAAGTGGTTTGTGTATTTCGGACATTTACTTTCAAAGGACCCCTTCTTGATTTACTTAGGATGGACGAACTTTGTTTGAAGAGTAATCTTCATTGTTAAGATTACTCTAAAAGTTTTAATATGCAATAAATAATTAAAGTATAATTGCAAAATACCGAAAATACTTCAAACGAACGACCAGTTTTGAAAGAATCGTCCATTTAGGCAGAGAAAATATTGGTAAAGTCAAAATGTTAGAATTTATTTTTAACGGAAATACACGTAAACGGTTTTAATATATCCGGAATTCAAAGAACTTACAATAAGTTTAGCAAAATGATAAATGAGTAAATAATGCCAAGGCAACAAAGGCGATGTCTTGAGATGTCGCAAGAACTGTATTAAAAAATATATATATTTTTTCATATTTTAGGCAATAAAACTTTCAATTTTCTTCATATTTTTTATTTATGCTTATTGTCTCTTACGTTTCGGGACAATTTTCCCATCATCAGAGCAATATTTTTATTTTTACATTCATTTTTTTGATGTGGCACCCTTTGTCAAAAATCAATTATTTGTCACATTTTTTAAAAATTTTGGTTGGGAAAATTGTCCCGAAACGTAAGAGACAACAAGCATAAATAAAAAAATATGAAGAAAATTGGAAGTTTTATTGCCTAAAATATGAAAAAACTATAAACGTAAGCTTCCTAATAAAAAAAAGAAAAATAAGAAGATAAAAATATCTATATATATGTAATTAATTTAAATAATCAAAAACTAAAACTAAATAAGTAATAGATTCGACGTTACATAGTGGTACTGAATAGTTGTTAAGGACTAATAAAAACTTACAGATAATAATCAGAATAGTTTATTAGTGATATTTCTGTTTGTATTCGTAATTCGTACAGACTGTGGGGTGGGTGGACGGTAACTTGTTTAACTGAAGACATTGGGATAAAATAATTACGAGTCCTCGTCCCGATGCCGGCTTTTAACTCTAGCATTAATTTCCCACCCTCACCTCTGGATCAGAATAGCCTAAAAGGCGCGAAAGGAAAAAAAAAAAATTATAACAGAAACAAAATTATTTACCAACTTTATAATTTTTTCGACATCATTTCTTCTCCCCTACATTTAGTCAGGAACCCAGGAAAACCGTGGCTTATTCAGTACAAAGTTTTAATTTTTTCAAATGATTATATCATTGAAGAAGAATTAAATAGACGTCTTCCAGTATGGACATGCTTATATAAAACGGCGACAAATAGAAAGTATTATTTTGGACTTTTTCAGTTATTGATTTATATTATAACTGTTTTTACTTCCAAGTTCAAGCAGCTCAAGTATTAAAAAACATTAAATTCTGCGCCATTTGTGCGATGAATATTAAAAAATTGATGCATATTATGTTCGCAATTTACCGCCGAAAAACTACATTGCCTTGATCCCCATGTGATCCCCCACTGCACACAGACTTATTCTACAACAGTTCCAAGTTTTACCATTATAAACTAGGTGATATACAATCAACAGAAATGTACTTTCCCATAGCGAACATTTCTTTTTTTTTAGCTTGTAAGTGATTTTGAAACGCCTTAAATAATGGAATTGTCCCACCCTACTTCAACTTATTTAAACTTATGCCCCGTTTATCTATATAAACGGATTTCTTGATTTCTTCTTGTTCTTTCTTTTGTAGGGATGTTTTATTGTTATAAAGATTGCACAAAACATTTCAAAATGCAAAAATATAAAAAATGAAGCACTACTTCAACTTTCAACAGTCCTCAAATAATAGGCATAGAACAGATAACCATCAGAACCGAATCCATATATATCCATATACATTTCGACTACTTTCTTATATATATATATATATATATATATATATATATATATATATTATATATATATATATATATATATATATATATATATATAAGAAAATAGAGTTTTTATCTATTCTATCACAAAAAAATAATACTATAAGAGTACATTACAAAACAGAAATTAAAATAAACTGGGCACACACTACTTGGACATAATCTAAATCCAATAAACCAATTAAACTTAATCACAATAACATGCAAACAGTCTATAAGGAGAATTAGACTATTTTTTTCTTAATTTTCCAAGAAAAGATCATTTTTTTTTCTGTTGGCATGACAAACCTTGTAGATCTTTTTTCTCGAATAATTTCTTTCCAGTTGTCTGGATTCAGATTCAATTTGCACTCCCAGTGAGACATTCATTGTCGTCTAGAGGCTTCCAGAGAATCGCCCCGAGCTATATGTCCCGCTCATCTTAATCTCCTTGCCTTAGTATCATGAGATATTGATAGACCAGTTTCTGTAAGAAGCTCTCTATTGGTCTTTCTACTCCATGTGATTTATCTCTCAAACCTTTCAATAATTTTTTCCAAGGCACTGGTAAGTGTCCAATTCTCACAGTCTTAAATTAGAACTGGCTTTATCATAGCATTGCACACCCTCAATTTGAGATCTTGAAAATTTTCGGAATTCCAAAACTTTGAAAGGAAGAAGAAACGTCAATTTACGCTTGTTATGCGCTGGTCTATTTCCGACGCTGGTCATTTATTGAAGTCAATTTTATATTAAATAACAGTAATTTAAAATAGGACAACTATATATTAGCTTGTAATTGGGTAATAGGTATTAGGTTGGAAACGTAACATGCGGCATTGGCCGTAAGACAGAAACTCTTACAGTTTGATTTGGATTTTCTACCTCATCCTCCATACTCCCCAGACCTTGAACCATCTGATTATTACTTGTTTCTTTCATTAAAAAATTCTCTCCATGATAAATGTTAAAAATTCGAAAGCGATGAATATTTTGCAAATAAGTGTCATCCATTTCATAAAAAGGATATAAAATAGATATAGATTCTAGAGATATAAAAGAAGGTTTATCATTATTAATAACTTTTTGTTCTTTAAATATATATTTTTTTTTAATCTTTGAGAGTTCATTAATTCCCACCTTTTCTTGGTTTATTATTTTCAATAATGGACCGTTGTGATTGAACAAAAAATTCAAAAACTTAACCCCCCTCAAAATATAAGGTTTTACGTTTCAGGATATGTAAAATTCGAAAAACGAATAAAATTTTCTTGGCCGTCCGCCGGTCCCCCGTACGCGTACTGGACCGATTTTTTTCTCAAATTTGGATTTAAAATTAGAGGTCACCCGAGGATAATCCTCCTTCGTCGACATTTCTATCCGACTTTTCCTTTCAAGATGGCGACCGAAAAACCTGCGTTGCTATAGATTGTAACGCCTAAACGAATGTACCGATTTCAATGAAACTTCACTAAAGTCTTTACCTCGATGGCCTTTAAATTTATCTATATAACATATCTCAACGAAAAGAAGTAGAAAAAAAATTTACGAGTGATGGTAAAATTAAACTAAAAAAGTATACACTTTTTTTGTAGATATTATAGAGGTAATTCAAAAGTTTACGGAATTTCCTAAAAAAAAAACGAAGTTAAAATCGGACAATAAGGAGCAAAGATGTGGTCTCTAGATGTTTTTGATATGTTCTACTGCAAAGGTTTTTTTTTGGCATATTATTATGATTAAAAAAAAAAATGTTTACTCCAATAATAGGAATCTCATTTTATTTCTTTTTCTTTGCCACTAGGAGAGTAATGCTACTTTAGATGTAAAATTGTTTGGAAATAATAAACCATTGTGAAATAATTTGTAGCGTTTTAAATTTTTGTGTGGAGCAGAACGGTTCATATATAATACAGTAAATCAACCTTAAACAAGGGACCTATGGTACAAGCTAATATTTATTATTGAATTGTGCAGAAGAATCTGACAAAATCTATATGGCTATGATGATGGGTAAACATATCGTCGAAACTAAACGTTAACATGTAATGATAAGTGACAAATTAAATAAATATACAAGCCACATAAACGTTATGATCGCTAATCTCTTTAAACCATTTACGTTTCTGCTGCTAATCATACCTTTTGTTTTATTTTGAGACAAAATCTATATATATGTAAATGAATGTATGTATGTCTGTCCGTCTGTTTGTCCTTAGTGCATTACTAAAGCATTCAACCGATCGCCATGAAACTTTGGGAAGTTGTTCCGTACACTCCTGGGAATGTTTCTGGCATAGTACTTCTGTCTTACGATAATTTTATATATGTAAAAAAAATAAAAATGTTAAAAAACCCATATTTATTTGAAAGATTCCTGGTTTGCCGACAAAATAAAAATAAAAAAATCATCGAAATCAGACGGTTCGTTGCAGAGTTATTGAGTTTTACTGCTTTCTCTCCAGAAAAGGCCATTTTCTTTTGCTTCCTCACTACCGAAAGTTTTTCAAAAAAAAGGTCACAAATTTTATAATCACTACAGTAATTGAAATCATCATTTGAAGAAGTTATATGATTCTCCTTATGTAGGTCAATACTATTATAGTTTTTTTTTATTATTTTTTAAATTTAGTTTTAAGTTCAACTCAGACTGTTTCTGGTGATTATGAATGACGGCGTATTCACTCAGATGATTATGAATTTTCAATTTGAATCATGAGAAAAAAAATCATTAGAATTAGTTTAAATTGAAGACATTTTACAGACAAATTTGTTTCCCAACTTTTTAAAAATGACAGATGTCCTTTGCTACTAATCTACTTATATGTGCTTTCTATTTTCTTTCTTTTTCATTTTGCTGGGCTAAGCCACAGCAGCGCGTGGCCGGGTAAAGCTAGTTATTCTATAAACAATCTTGCATTAAATTTAAAAGTTCTATCATCTTCGCCTAACACAACCAAATCAAAGCAGAAATATTCAAATCGATGAAATAATAAAATATACGTGCGGAAAGATTTGTCAGCAAACAGTCAGAAAGGGGTCGTTCGAATAAAAGGGAAAGAAAGGAGAATATGATAGGGGTCGCCAGAGGGATGAGAGATCGCAGGGGATAAGTTAAGGAGGATGAAGATGGGACAATAAGTTATTGCCATGTAAATCCCTGAGCGGTCCACTTTGTAAATATGTCCGGCCGTGGGTCGGGGCTTAGAGGATCAAGTCCTCGGACTTAGGGGCTTAGGTCCAAATCAGGGGCCGAGATAAAACAATAAGTTGCCTCTTCCTCCTACCTGCCCTTATTGAAATTGCTACCGTCATCTCCTCGCTCATCCAGTCCATTTTTTTTATTAATATCCAGCTTAGTCCTCTTCTTTGGATCCCTTTTAGAAAGCAGTTTAGAACAAGGTAAAGATGATAAAATATCGAAAATGGCTGTACAACCTCATTCTTTGTAGATCCGTAAGATGGAAGGTGTAATTTAGGTCAAGATAGGTCTTAATCATATTCTTAAATAAGGAAACCTGTCAACGTTTTGAGAAATCGGACGTTGGAGATTAACACAAGACCGAAATTTAATTAATAATTAATTTTTAAAAAACAATGTCATTTTTTTTATAAAAATATAATAAAATAACTAAGAATTGAAATAAATAATTAGTATCAGAGAAGCCTAACGGGTCAGAGATATCGTACTTACAAGTGAACTAGTACAATACTCCACTGAATATGAAAGCTAATGGGTCTGGTCTACAGATATAATATACCAGACAATAGGAGATATACCACCATCGACAATATCATCAATGAAAAATGAGATAGGATTAAATATCCCGAATAACATCCCCTAGAATCAATTAAACTTAAGTATTATGACATAATCGATAAAATAATTCTTAATCATGGAGTAATTTTTACTGATCAGTCTGAGAAAAGTGTGAAATATTATATTGTGACTCAAAATGATACAAATAGATATATATATAAATCAAGTAGCAATAATTCTATTTTCATTGGTGAAACGTTGCAATTCTAAAGGCGTTGGAATATGTAATAAAAAATCTCTCTTTAATAGACAAAATATATGGTTAGCTACAAAAATGGCGCAAATGCCGGAAATATCGATATAGAATCTAATATGTTTGAACACGTAAAGAAATATAGATATCTAGGGTCTACGATAACTAGTAAAAACGAAATTTTAGCCGCTAATAACCCGCTCGGGTAGATGCGGAATGTAACAATAAATAAAAAAACGAAATTTAAGAGGAGGTTGACCCCCATATCAGACTGAAACGACTAGAAACCGCCCGACGTTTTCGACTACTGCAGCACTTACTAGACAAACGATCTAAGCTTTCAATCAATTATAAACGACTCGTATATATGACAATAATAAGACCTAATTGGACTTACGGAATTGAGCTTGTATCCAATCCTTACAATCCAAAATCCTTCGTAAAATCCTCAACGCTCCTTACTTTGTCACAAATAAAATGATCCATAAAGACCTTAATGTTCCATATGTTTCCGATCTGGCCCAATCCAGATACCTTTCCTTCCATAACAAACTGCAGAACCATCCGAATCCTCTCGTTTCAAACCTTGCTTCCTCCTTGATCCCTGATAACCCTCCGAGGCGTCTGAAAAGAAGATGGCCTCGGGATCTTCTAATATAGAACTTTAATTTGAGTTCTACCAATGGGTAGTTTCTCTTCATGTTGTACATGCCATGTTACAAATTTCTCATTTACTTATTGTATTCTTTATGTAATACAGTTGTAAATTTCATTAAAATAATAAAAAAAAAAAAAAAAAAAAAGAGGAGGTTATGGTTAGGCTGAAGACGAGAAATGTTTGTTATTTTTCTGTGACAAAACATCTTAGCTCGCGCCTTCTGTCCCGAAACTTAAAAACCATTATCTTACCTACGATTAAGCAACGTCTTAAGGTTGTTGAAAATAAATTATTACATAGAATATTCGGACCGAAGAAGGATGAGTTAACCGGAGAGTTTAGACGATCATACACTGTATCGGTGCTAAACTGTATCAGTTTATATAATTGAGGTGATTACATCGCGGCGAATTAAATGGGCTTGTAAAATTGTTAGACTTTGTAACGATAGAATTCCTAAAAGGTTAATATTTGCTTTACTGACAGGTAAACATCCGTGGGGTAGATCGGAGCGAAAATGGGAAGATTGCGTTAAAGCCGAACAAAAGAGACAGGGTTTGGATGGCGAACGGTGGAGAGAAGTGTGTAATAAGCGATTAGGGAGGCATTGAACCTTCGGGTTCGGTAAGCCTTTTATTATTATAATACAACAAATGAAATTTAAAATAAACAAGCTCGAGAGATATTATTCTAAATAGAAAATGTGGTTGATAGTTAAACGCAGAAATAATGATGTTAATAAGTTATTTGTTAGCAGTCTTCAGGTTTCTAGCCATCGCAAGTTAGATTGGTCGAAATGAGCGTGTTTCACTCGTGAAACTTGAAATTATATAATAATATTTCGAAGTTAGTTCTATACTTCATTCACCTGTTATAGCCCATGGTACAGACCACTTTTTATCAAATTATTAACATCCGCCTGAAACTTCGTGAATAGCTTTATCTCATCGTAACCTACAACTATTTTATTTACGAAAACTTTTGCAATTGGGGCGTTTTCAATCTGGAGATAGGCAAACGTAATCTATTTAATTAAACGGTGAAAGCTCATAAATACCCATTTGCTTTCCACTTTGATCGTAAAATAATTTGATCACAAAACCGAGGAAACAAACGTGGCCTACAAAAATATTGGGCCATTTGGCCTATAAAACCTTGTTATTTTGACATTTTGGGAGTGTAGGTCACGCCAGGCGCAATTTTTTTGAAGGCCACATTGTGCTCAAATTATCCTACAATTGAAGTGGAAAGCAAATGGGTATTTACGAGTTTTTAATACACAAAGTTTGCCGAGCTCCAGATTGAAAACGCCCCAATTTCGAGAATTTTCGTGAATAAAATAGTTGTAGATTACAATGAGATAAAACTATTTACGAAGGTTTAGGCGGATAAAAATATAAATTGATAAAAAGGCGTGTGTACCACGGAATAGTATCTCCACTATGCATGAATGTATTATTTATGCATAACGTATTTCCCTTCAAACTATTCTTCCTATATTGGCGAGAACTTTAATTATATTGCACAAAACATTCCAACAAACAACTGTACCAAACTTTAGAATTTGTGATTTCTTTTCTTTGTTGTCTGGGATACAGTGTGGGTAAATATTTTGTACTTTTCAAATAACTTTTTATAATTTAAAGTGTAGAAAAAAAATGCTTTATTAACAAAAGCAGCAGGTACTGTACAGATAACACCATGACATAAAGTTATATGAATGAATGGGGTGAGAAATGCTAAGTTGAAGAAACTAGAGGGGTAGTGTGAGTCGGTTACAAAAGGAAGACAGCATGAATGTTTTTTTTTCTTAATTATTCATTTTTTTAATTTGTGTTGTATCATACTTTATTTAATCTAATGTTTTAGTAAGCTTTCTTTTTCTTATAATTTATATTATTTTTATAATTGTTTATATTGTATGAACGAGTTTTTTTATATCTCAATTAGAGAAATATTGAATAAAATAAAATTCGAATATTACAGAGAATAAAACAGTTTAAGAAATAAATTTAATTTATTTTAGGGTGGAAAAGATGGTCATTGCCCTGGGACACCAAATGTTTAAGGCCGATCCTCCCTTCCTCTCGCCTTATCCTATTGGAGAAGACTTTTAAAATGTTTTACAAAATATTCTAATAAAAAACTGTACTAACATTCAAAGCTTTAAGATTTATCTTTTCTTTTATTTATTTGGTTATTGGACAACTGAACTTTTAAGGATTGAAAATGTAAGAACGAATGTTAAACTAATGGAGAATTTTTTTATGTTTGGCCGAAGAGAGAAGTTTACTCTCAAATTCCGATTAATTAAAATAAATAGCTTGTCTAAAATAACTTACTATGTAATTATTGTTTTGATTTTTGATTGGATCAGCCGATTTTTATAATTCATAATAATAAATATTTAATGATTATTCGAGCTAAGTTACGCCACTGGTCGTATACAATCATTCTTGATCCAACCAAACCAAGTTTATTGGTAGCATTAACTAAGACTTCGCCATCCAAGTATCAGCCTTACTAGCAGTACTTTTTACGGCTGGAGAAACGGTTTACATCAATAGAGTTCACATTTGCCTGAGAAAACAATCGCACTGATATTATAACATAATACTAGTATAATCCTGGTATTATAATACATTATATAGGTCAATCATTAATACGAATGAACATATTACTGATATAATCTCATCAATCGGGCGTTTCTTAAGATTTAAATCTGATAGTGCCATTGATTTTACCTGTACCACTACAACCCATGAAAGGTCTTTGGTTCAGTATTATTTAGGGAAAGTACTGTTACATGGCCAACGGTTGTGCAGAGAGGGGATCGGGCCAGGATCACACCCAACCGCTAGGTTTTCTCCCTTAATCAGTTATTTAACTAAAGGTGCCCACTTTGTAAAGGCTGGGTGTGCTCCAGGAAAGTATCTCTACCCCAGAGACGCCCCACGGCCAATGAAACAGAATAAATATTTTTTTTTTTTCCACGAGCCGGGGGATTCGAACCTGGGATCTTGAGCATTGGAAGCTTAGTGCCTTACCACTGAGCTACAACACTCACGAGCTCGTCGATTAGCATATGAAATCCATCACAACGTTCCTTAGCGCACCGATGTAATTCAGCGCATACGAAAAATAGCGAAATTGATAATTAAAAAAGTTACTGTAACATATATGTACATAACATAACATATATGTACATATATAACATAACATAACATATATATACATGTCAAATTAATAAAAATATGTCTAGCTGAAATCCTCCCAGCTCTCCTATTTATCTACAATTTCTCCCTTCAGAATTCAGTATTCCCTACCTCTTGGAAAAAAGCCATTGTCCTTCCTTTAAATAAAAAGTCTAATCCATCCTCACCCGAAGATTTCCGTCCAATTTCAATTCTTTCTAACCTCTCAAAGCCTCTTGAAAGACTGGTGCAATCCCAAGTCTCCAAGTTCCTCGAAAAGTCCAACCAATTTGATCCTCTCCAATCTGGTTTCCGTCCCGGCTATTCCACACAATCTGCCTTAATTAAAATTACCAACGACATTCAATCTGCAATAGATGATAGAAAATTAACTGTCCTTATTCTTCTAGACTTCTCCGAAGCTTTCGATTCCATCAACCATTCCATCCTCTTCAACAAACTAAAATCATTATCTTTCTCCAATAGTTCCATCTCTTGGTTCCAATCTTTCCTCTCCCAACGCACCCAAGCAGTCTCCATACCCAACAAACCACTATCTGCTTTCCTTTCTTTATCCTCTGGAGTTGCCCAGGGTTCAAGCATATCTCCTCTTCTTTTCAGCTCCTACATTAACGACCTACCTAAATCAATTCTCCATTGTTCCCATCACCTTTATGCAGATGATTCCCAGATCTACCTATCCTTTTCTCCCTCTGAGTTACTGGAGGCATTTGCCAAGATTCAAGAAGACCTTGATCGAATCAATGCCTGGACAAATGTAAATGGATGAAAGTTAAATGCTGCCAAAACTCAGGCCATTGTCATTGGTTCCAAGCCCCTTATTAGATCCCATACTGACTTTCCCATATTACACCTTAATGACCAGCCAATTTCCTTCTACTCCTCTGTTAAAAATTTAGGATTTTTCATAGATCAAACTCTCTCCTGGACCTACCATATTTCTCACATTTCCCATCGGACAATTTCTACCCTTAAACTATTTCATCGCTTCCGCCATCTCCTACCTCAACATATCCGTAGACTCCTAATTTCCTCTCTCATCTTCCCCCACTTTGACTACAGCTGTGTGGTGTATGATGGCCTCTCGGTGGAGCTCCGTGATAGACTGAAAAGATTAATGAATAGCTGCGTAAGATTTGCTATTGGTGCCCCGAGATACTCCATGTCTCTCACCACTACACTGAGTTAAGGTGGCTCTTCCCCTCCTTCCGAAGACAATATTTTCTACGTACCTTCCTCTACCAAATCATCAACAACCATCGTCCTTCTTAGGCCTACAACCTTCTCCAGTTCAAATCCTCAGTCCATTCCCTGTCCACAAGATCTCGACCTTCTGACCTTTACATGCCTTCTCACAGATCTGCCTCATTCCAAAATTCCTTTATTGTTCGCTCTGTCAATTTCTGGAATTCCCTCCCTATCAAAATTCGACATTCCCCCTCCATATCCACATTCAAATCCCTCCTATTCCAATTCCTATCACAAAAACAGTCAGATACTTGCTAACCATTCGAGCGGATTTTAATAGAGAATTTGATACATTTTTATTTTTTAATTCTTTATTTTTTTCGGAAAAGTGTATACTGGTCTATTAGAGCAAATAGCTTTAAGTGTCTTGTCATAGTATTAATGGTTTTGTATATAGTTTAGTTTGTTTTGTATATAGAATTTTTACCTTATATTTTTTTTTACATTATTTCTTTTTTTCGATTGATTTTATTTTGGCCAGATGTAATATTTTAATTTTGTTCTATTTTGTTATTCTCAAGGGACTGTGTCCCAGAATAAAGTTATTTTTCTATCTATCTATCTATCTATAGACAAAAAATATTAGGAGAATTGGAGAAAAAATGATGAGTCAATCTTAAATAATATTGACAAATATTTTAACTAATTAAAAATTAAATAAAAATAGGATGGCTATGAAGATGGACAAAAAGTCTGGAACATTGAACCAAAAGTGAAGAACAAGTAGAACAAAAGGTTTATTATGTATTAGAAGTAAATATATATCCTTAGATAAATAAGTTCGAATTGTTTAAAAGAACTAATTATTTTTTCTATTTATTTCTAAATAAAAATGTCTAGGTGTTTATTTATCTAAATTAGAGAGATAAAAAAAAAAAAGTAATGCTTTAAATTTTTCTATCTTATAATTCTTTCCATATTTCACTCAGAAAAAAACATAATAAATCATAGCCATCTGGATCTCAAAAAAAGTTTAATTAAAGGTTGAGGACTTGCTTACAAGGGTGAGTTAGTGTAATCTTTAATCCAATGAAAGCTCGGTTAAAAGTTTAGATTTAGTACACCTTACAAATTATTTTCCGCTAACCCCAAGGAGATCTAGATAACATTCTCCCCTTATTCTCTTCTAAAACCTCTTTGGGGATGAACAATTCCTTTCTCCCCTCCATACAGCTTAATCTTATCATCACTCAAACTTTTATATTATCTGATTGAATTATTCAAGTTGGAACACATTTAAATTTAATTGATTTTAAGTAAAATGGAAAAAAGAAATCAATTTAACAAAGTGTGATTTTGGTTTAGTTTTAATTACTTTAGACAATGAATTATTAATAAAAATAATTTAATTCAATAACCCATATGAATTGAAAAAATAAAAATAAATTAAAGGCTTATTTAAAGGTTATTAAAAAGGCAAAGGCTTTTTACATTAGATATTGTTTATTCTAAAATTCTCCATTTTCCAACGTATACTTTCTAACTAGTATTTCCAGAAATTCATTTTCGACCTAAATAAACATTTTCCCTTTTTTCTTCTTTTTTAAATTATTAAATTCTTTCAAAAGTTATATTTAGCATTTTTTTTTTTGTAACTCTTAATAATGAGAGATACTTAATTATTTAAAATAAACCAAATTAAAGGTACTTTAGAGGAAGACATATATATATATATATATATATCTATATATATATATATATATATATATATATATATATATATATATGCCTAGATAGATAGAAAGTATATCTCTATATTTAATCTATAAATTAGTATGGATATGAACATGGCCTATTCAGATTCAAAAATTTTCACGATCGCAATACTGTCCCTTACTATATATTTCATATATAAGTAAGTGAAATCAAAAAATGATAGTTACTAACATGGTAGTTAGGTAATTGTTAAAATAATGATAGAGCACCAGTCGCCCTTAGATCCTGACAGTAAATCTTAAAACAGTATGAAAAATTGCGAACTAATACAAATAAATCTAAAAACCAAATTTAAGAAAATGTAGAAGAAATAAACGCTAAAAGAATAGATCTCCTCCAAGAATTGAATAACCTAAAAACATTGGATGGAATCAATTCTAAGAGAATCCAAAAACAATATGTAAAAAAATATTTTTCCACAGAACCTCTATTACAATTGATCAAGTTAGATAAGGTGTAACAGATCACTGATGGGAATGACAGTTAATTTGACAATAGCAGTCACATTAATCGAATGAAATTAATTCATTAATGTAACAATAGCGGACACATTAATTCACTCCTGAATTATACTGCTGAACTTCAAGCAAAACCTGATAATGCGACCAGTATTGGATCCAGGATTTCATTTTGGAAGAGGTTCATCCCGAAAGCTTTTTTTTTTTTTAAATATAACGGAAATTACTCGAACAATAATACTTTCCGAGATCATTTCTTATATTTTTTTTATAAGACATGGTAATATTTTACCATTTTGGGGAGGGGCTTCAACTTGAAAAAATTAAAAACAAGTTGACGTGGTGCGCCCCTGATGGGAAAAAGTATGAAATAGACTACATGCTGGTAGAAAACATAAAGAATATCAAGAATTGTGGAGTAATCACAGGGTTCAATTTTGATTCTGACCTAATCACAGCTACCTTACACTATGAATATTTAAAAAGAAGATCTCAGAAGCCCCAGATATCTAAGAAAATAAATGAAGAATTTGTTCAAGAGAAAATAAAGAAATTGCATAACCTAATAGATAATGATGAAAACTACAATATTGAAATACAGTATAATACTATTAAAGAGGATATTATGCTAAGCTACAAAATAGCAGAACTGCGAGAATGAAAGAATGGATATCATGCAAAACTACCTTAGGAATTTTAGAAAAAAGAAAACAAATAATAAAAAAAGGAAGACAGAATACCCAGCTTACGCTCATTAACAAAGACCTCAGGGAAAATATAAAAAAGGATCTCAACAAATATAAAGAAGATAAAATAATCAAAATGAAATAATTCTTCAAAAAATTAAAATGTGAACTAAATGAAGGCAAATACTGGCCAGTGGGTTATAAAAATAATTAAGAAAAGGAAGTGAGCTATAAAGACAACATGATTAACTTGGCAAAACAGAATACTACAAAGAATTATATAATGTTAAAGGACTGGAGAACATCAACAATTGTTTTGCTTCATAAGAAAAGGGACAGAACTAAATTAACAAACTACAGACCAATATCATTGGGCGCCACAATAGGCTAAGTCTTTACAAAAATTCAACAAACTAGACTGACAAAAACAATGGACAAAAATTTACCTCTGGACCAAACGGGCATTGGGAAGGGCATGTCTACAATTGACCATTTACAAGCTGTAAACTAACTTGTAGAAAAAAGAAAAGAATATAATTTAAACCTCTATCTTGGATTTGTTGATTTTGCCAAAACCTTTGATAGCATATATCATAGCAGGACAGCACTCAAGTTAATAGGTATCGATTAAAATATATTTTTATAATAACAGAATTACCATACCAATAACAAAGCATTTATATCTAGTGACAGGCAGGGGAATACACTATCACCATAGATCTTCAATATAGTATTGGAACTTATTCTAAAGGAGATGGATTGGGATCAATATGGAATCAATATCAACGTTGTAAAACTAACCACACTTAAATACGAAAATAATGTGTTATTGATTTCAAGAAAAGAAGAAGTAGTGACCATGCTAAAACAGCTTATATAGAGAAGTGACCAACATGGATTATCGTTGAACCTTATGAAGACAAAAATAATTACAAACTCACATGTCACCAAAGTAAAAAGAGACCTTCCAGAAATAAGCATATTAGACAAAATCAGATATCTAGGGCAAAGGATTTCTTTTAGAGATAGGCAATCAACAGAGATTCAAACAAGGACAGCTATGGCTTGGCAGAAATATTGGAGCTTAAGAATGATAATGAAGAACAACAATATCAGCCAGCCTCTAAAAGCATTAGCATTCACTAGCTGTATACTAGATGTGATGTCTTATGGATGCCAAACATGGTCCCTCAACAAGCGCAATGAGAAAAAATTCAAACATGCCAAACAGCAATGGAAAGGAGCATGCGAGGCATAAGAAGAAGCCAAAAACTCAGTAGCCTATCAATAAGGAAAGATACCGGGGTCACAGATGTAATCAAGCATGTCAAGAAGATCAAACGGCACTGGGCTGGACATCTAATGAGGAAGAACAACAAAAACTGGCCCAAGAAAATAATAGAGTGAATCCATTTGGATATGAAAAGGCAATGAACCAAGGCAGATAAAGAAGATGGGTATAAAGAAGGTAAAAGCAATGCTGTGGTCACGAAAAGCAAAGGGCAGGAACTACTGGAAGATGAAGATAAGTGAACTCTAAGCAAACCATAGTACAGATAGTTCCTGTTAAAGACTTTAATACTCCTTATAGGAAGGTCTATATGCATGCATATAAAGAAAAAGTAAATGTAAATACTGCTATTATAAATGTATATAAATAATGACTATTATTATTATTTTAAATTTTCGCATTTCCTCAGCCATTGCTGGGAATATTCACCTATCCGGACTCAATGAGTCAAGGGTTAGGCTCTGTTTATGAAATATTTCAAAAAATTCCTGACTATGCTGGCTGTCCACAGTAGCACAGCTTTTTGACTTTCTTCTAGGATATAATCTGGAAATCCTAATACTCTGTAGATATCGTTTTCTCTGAGATCAATCTGTTGCTTGAAATGGTGAAGGGCAACACCTTACCTTGTTTTAGGCTGTAGAGTTGTTTCAGCTCCTCACACAGCTTTAGACATTTTCTATTCTTCTCCCCAACTACTTTTTGAATATTATCATCATTGGGAACTCCCATTTCAACACTTCAAGGAGCCGTTCTTTCCTTTTTACTTATAACCAGAATATCTGGTTTATTGTTTAGCACAGTATGGACAGTGATCATTGGTTGGTACCAATAAATAGTTATTTCTTTATCAGAAAAGATAGATTGCGGGGCGTAACGATAGTAAGGATTTGATCCTCCAGTAAATTTATAATATTTCGCCAAACTTTGGTGGATTACTTTAGCCAAGTTATTATGCCTCTCTAGATATTCTTAACCTATTAATATTGTGCAGCCAGTTTTTATGTGCTGAACTGACTCAATTGCAACTTACAGAGCCAAAATTTATCACTAATGTCATCATTAAATATTGTAATGTTACGTTTTATCAAAGTCCCATGTTGGTGGCCATGTTGTCAGGTTACGTTTAATTTCAAAGCCCCATGTTGTATGGTTACGTTCCCTACAATTACACCGATGTGTCTTCAGGAGAATCTTGAATTGTTTTCCAAATTCTTCATTATAAAATTATATTTATTTTATGCAATAATTATTTCTGAGGTTGGGTTGAGACAACAAACACACATCCTTATTTATACAATATAAAAGCATACATTAATTATACAGCACATTTATGAATTTCCATTAAATTTGTCAGTCTACTCTTGGCATGCTTTTGAACTGTCGCTTTATATTTTTCACTCACCCTGTTCTGCAGAGACTTCTCCCCTGTATTGTTGCATTTAACTTCCACAACCTTCTACTGACACTGACTACTTGTTTCTCACTTGTCCTCCTCAATCCTCTTTGCTAGCCGGCCGGTCACTTTCCGCCCTTCATCTGGCTCTTCTTCATGTAATATTTACATTACATTATATACTTGCGGTAGGAGTTAGTTACTACTATCTAATCCTGTATGGCTAGTAGGAATCCCTCTGTTTTCAGAAACAGTTTTCCTATTTGAAGCTATTCCATCGAGGCAGAATGATTAATGCCCATTGAAGCGAGGGCATTGCAAAACTTTCCATGCAGCTGTTTGCTGCTCCAATCCCTCATCTGTTCCTCACAAGTTACTGCCTCTTTAGGCTCAGCTGAAAGATTTAATACAGTTAGGTTTAGGTCCATTTCCTTGATAGTAGTCATTAATTGCGATTTGCAATTGACAATATAATCCCTTAACTGCACCTCCTGTTCTCTGCAGCTTTTGAAAAGGCTAACGAGTCCTCTTCTACCTTGTTTCCTTGGGAGATATAGTCTAAAAACTAAAGATTTTGGATGTCTTTTTCTTGTCGTAGTCATCATCACTCTGAGTCAACGGTCTAATACTTGCAAGTTGGTGTCTGTCCACTTTAACACTCCAAACATATATGACAACACATGAATAACCTATGCATTTATAGCCTTTACAATATAACCCGATGAAAGATGTGTCTTCAGGAGAATCTTGATTTGTTTTCCAAATTCTTCAACAAATATTTCATGGGATTTGTCCTTGAATTTTAATAACTCATTTACACATAAATATTTATAGAAGTCTGATTCCTTGAACTTCTTTCAGCTTCCCTTTATGTATATTAATTACTTTACATTTTCACAACCCAAGGGTCATATTAATATCCCTGCTGAATTCTCCCACTTCCTCTAATAAATTCCTAAGGTCATTCTCATTTCTGGCATATAATTCTATATCATTCATATAAAAACTTGAGTAATTTGCACTCCATCTTTAAGAAAGTATCCTTTCCCCGATTTGCCCAATAGCTGACTCAAAGGATTCAATGTTAGGCAAAACCGTAAAGGACTCAATGAATCCCCCGCAAATATGCCTCTTCTGATAGCCAATGGGATAGCTACTTTGTCAAGCGGTACCAAGATGCGCACCTTTCACTTGTCTATCAGCTTCTTTATCAAATCGATAATGTTGTGATCGATCTTATAAATTTTAAGAATCTCAATCAGCCAGTTATGAGGTACGGAATCACAGGCTTTTTGGTCATAGTCGATCCCAAGAAGCAGTAGTGGCCTCCGTGATATATGTGGCTGCTGCAGGAGGCGCCGATAAAAAGTTCGTCGAGGTGGAAAAAGATGGCCAAATATTGGGCAAAACAATATTAATTGATGAAGTGTTTCCTAGTTTGCCTAAACCAGCACATCCGGAGAGCCTAGTTGTGAAAGAAAAATGAGGAAAGAAGACCCTTCCTCAGAGGTTAATGACAAAGTATGCTTCATTTGTGGGCTGATTTTCAAGAGTGAGGTCTCATAACCCAATATATCCTGTTTTGGGTTCAATGTATCCTTAATTAATATTTTCCAGTCAATCTAAATTATTATTTTTCTGGTAAAGAAACCCTGAAAGCCAATAAATACATACAAGTGGTTTTTTTTTTTTTCAGGAACACAACTTTTCGTTTCTTTTTTTTTTTTTTTTTTTTTTTTTTTTTTTATTATTATAGAAATTTAAAACTTTATTAAATGATAAATAAAACAACTAATCATGAAAAAGTAACATGGAATGTACAACATGAAGAGAAACTACCCATTGGTAGCATTCCAATTATATTTCTATATTAGAAGGTCCCGAGGCCATCTTCTTTTCTGACGCCTCAGAGGGTTATCAGGAATAGAAGAGGAAGCAAGACTGGAAACAAGAGGGTTCGGATGGTTCAGAAGTTTATTATGAAAGGACAGGTATCAGGATTGAGCTAAATCGGAAATATACGGTAAATTAACTTCATTATGGATGATTTTATATGTGACAAAGTAGGGAGTATTAAGAACTTTACGAAGGATTTCGGATTGTAGGGATTGGATACGAGAGAAATTTGATGGTTTTGTAGAGCCTCAAAGCTTGATCCCGTAAGTCCAAATAGGCCTTATTATGGTAATATATTATGAGTCTTTTGAAAATAGTTGGAAGTTTAGAGCGTTTGTCTAGTAAGTACTGGAGTAGTCGGAAACGTTGGGCGGTTTCTAGTCCTTTCAATCTGGTATGGGGGTTCCAAGTGAGTCGTTTGTCAAGGTTGAGTCCTAGGTATCGGATTTCTTCAACAGGGATAAGTGGGGTATTTTTTAAGGATACTGTAGGACAGGAAGTCATAGGTTTACGATGAAGAGGAACACAAACTAAATTACAAAAATGATAATTTTTCATTGATAATCCCCGTTTTATTTTATTGTAATATTTTTTTATTTATAGTCATTTTCTGAAAATTATAAAACAATGATTGATGAAATGCAGAAATTTTATCAATTTTTAATGTATTATTAAATAACTAGTAGGCTTGTGTGAATAATTTCCGTAGTATATTGGTTAGTGAACAATTGACAATATAATATAGAAATACGTTAGTGCAATGTATTATAATTAAATTTGCTTCCCATTCCTCAGGTATGGCCCCAGAGCTCCATATCCTCTGAAACAAGTTCTGTAATGCTTTAACCAATGCTGGTCCCAGAAACTTTACAAGTTCTGGTGCTATGCCATCTATTCCTACAGCTTTTCCAAGCTTGATATGTGCCACTGCACCCTCCACCTCTTCCTCTTAGATTTGTCATCCATTTCCTCAGGCTGGTGTCTTCTGTCCACTCTCCAGTCACTTTTGTACTCCTCCAATGAAAATTTTCCCTCATAGTGTTTCCGCCATACCTCCAGACTCTGCTTCTCTGCCATTACAAGCTGGCCTTGATTATTTTTGATGTTTCAATTTTCTTTCCAAAACCCTCCCAGGCTTTACTCCGAGCTTGCTTCACAATTGCTTTTGCAATGTTCTGCTTTCTCACGTCTGCTTCTCAGTTCTCATGTGATTTAGACCTTTGGTAAGCCACCTAAGCCATTTTCTTCTCTTTCATCACTCTGGCAACTTCATCATTCCACCATTTTGTCATCCTGGGGCTTGGCCTGATCTTCATTGCACAGACGTCCAAATCATTTTTACTGATCCGATCTCTGATAAAGTTCCATAAGGGATCTAGTGCCATGTCATAATTGACATCCTCCAACTCCCTTCCCAGAACTTGCATATATTCTTGCCTTTTATTTTCCTGTCGCAGAGTTTTAACTGACATCCTATCATATGCCTTTCTCTTAACTTCTGTAGGCTTAATAATCCTTGTGTCAGCAACCAGGAGATTGTGGTCTGTCTCCAGTTCTGCTCCTCTAATGACATTTATGTACGTAAAGTACTGCTTGAGGTCTCTACTATAAATAATGAAGTCAATGATGCTTGAACCATCTTGTCCTTCAGCTTCAAAAGTTATCTTGTGAATCTCCTTGTCGTTAAAGAAGGAATTTCCTAGGAGAAGGTCATTTCTAATGCAAAATCCAGAAGTCTCTGTCTATTGCTGTTCTTTGTATCTTCTCTCTAAATCACACCAAGTGACCGATTATGATCTTGTCCAGTTCTTGTATATAGATCTTCCATGAGGATGATACCCATATTTCTAGTGGTCGCCGAGTCTACAGTTCGCTAAAGGTCCTCATAGAAGTTCTCCTTATCCCCGACACTGTTATACTCTGTAGGAACATATACTTGAATACACCTAACTTTCCTTACAATGAACTCGATATCCATTACTATGATTCTGGAAGATATGGCCTCCTATTTATCTATCCTGTTGTACAGTTTGTCTCTCAGGACAAACACCACTCCATCCTTTAGTGAAATGAAATGGAAAAATGAAATGAAAAAAATGTTTTATTATTCTGGGACTGTTGTCCCTTAAGAACAAATTATGAATACAGATTATATGTCTGTGTGGCTACAATTAAATTGTATATTTACAATGAAAGTTGACTTACGATAAAAATACAGAAAAGAGAAGGAAAAGAACAAGTAAATTGTACATATGTATGAGAAACTAATTTTTTTTTTTTTTTATCTATTTATTGAATAATAATACAATCAGCCACTGGAGGGCTATAAGTATTAGGGCTAAGAGTTCTCATTCAAACAATATATACAAATAATAGAGAAATAAATATAAATATAAAAAGTAAATAAATAATACTGATGAAGAAAGAAAATAAAAGAAAAAAAAAAAAATAAACAATAACATAAAAAGAAACTTATAAACACAATCATACCTATATACAATATATACATTCACCCAAGAATCTCTGAGCCAGGCTTTTCCCCCCACATGTGGAAGGCAAAGCAAGACTCCAGGAGATCCCAGTGCCACTTTTCCAGCCGCATCACTAGTATTAGAAGCCAATGGAGACTGAAAGAGGGCACTAGAGCCACAGACGCTCGGGACATGAGTGGAGAAGCTGGCCATTGCCAGGACTCCAGAAGCATATTTACAAGAGATCTCTGGGCCACTGCCGTTTTAACCTTCGTGGAGGATTGTAGGGATGAAGGGAGCTGGATAGGGATTGAGCTAGAGGATTTGGATGATGGATAAGGTTTTGGTGAAAGTTTGAGAATCTGGTTGGGATGATGTCGAGGACAAATGGAATGTTAAGGTCATGGTGTAGGGTCTTGTTTGTGACATAATATGGGGCATTGACTATTGTTCTAAGTACTTTGGACTGGAAGGATTGGATGCGTTTGATATTCGAATGTTTAGCAGGTCCAGATAGGTTTCAGTATGGTCTTGTAGATTAACAGTTTATTTTCAATCGAAAGATGGGATGTCCTACTTAGTAATCTATACAGCTGGCCATATCGTCGGTTAAGTTCTTGTCTTTTAAGTCTGGTATGTGGGTTCCAAGTTAGTCTTTTGTCAAGAAGGAAGCCAAGGTAATGAACTGTGTCTGAGTAGGGAAGTGGAATTGAATTAAAAAGGATTGACGGACAGGATCTGCGTCGCAGGGTAAAAGTGATATGTTTGCATTTTGATTCATTGATTTTGATGCGCCAGTTGTTGCACCACTGCTCAATCAAAGAGAGGTGAGATTGTAGGTTTAGAGATGCTATTTGAGGATCTGGGTGGGAAGATAGAATGGCAGTATCATCAGCAAATGTAGCTAGAAATGTATCGGGATTTGAAGGGATATCGGAAGTGAAGAGGATATAGAGAACTGGGCCCAAGACACTGCCTTGTGGAACACCAGCCTCAACTGGATAGTAAGTGGAGAATGCGGTGTCACAACGGACTTGAAAGGAACGATTTGAGAGGTAGGATTTGAGGACTAGGTATAAGGATTGGGGTAAATGGGTTTTGAGCTTGAAAAGCAAGCCATCGTGCCACACCCAGCCGAAAGCTTGTGCTACGTCCAGAAAGGCACCAGTGCAATAATGCTTGTTTTCAAGTGCAGAGGATATATGGTCCACAACACGAAGGCCTTGTTGGACAGTGGAATGTCTTGAGCGGAATCCAAACTGATGAGAAGGGATGTTGTGGGATTCGATTATGGGTAGGATGCGTTTAAGCTTATCGGTCTATAGGATGATGTGTTATTAACAGGTTTACCTGGTTTTGGAAACAGGATGATTATGGAATGTTTCCACACCAAAGGAAAGTTGGTTGTGCGAAGGATGCAGTTGTATAGATAGGTAAGGAATATGATTGCTTTTTTGGGAAGTTGTCTGAGGATTTGTGAAGTGAGGAGATCATATCCAGGGGATTTTCGGGGTTTTAATTTGTTTATAAGGAATTTGACCTCAGAGGGGTTAACAGGTTTTGGAGGTAGAGAGAGAGGAATTGGTGAAGAGAGGAATTCTTCAACTTCAGCAGTGTGGCTGGGATGGAGTTCGGGATGAGGGGTGAATGTGTAAGAAACTAAAATAACCTTAATAAATTGAGGTAGTCTCTGGTGGTGCTCAGATATTTCTCTTAGATATATTTCACAATCATTCGGATTGAGAAAGGAGTAGGTGCTTAAAGAGGAGAGGTTTAAACGAGGATATTGATTGAGCGTGTCGAATATCAGCTGGGATGGAATTCCAGAGGGAGGCGGCTTGTATTACAAAGGATTTGTCAAACGCAGCAGTTCGGTGAGGAGGAGGATAGAGGTCGGAAGTACGAGATCTGGTGGGACGGGATTGGATAGAATATTTGAATTGTAAGCTGTCAAAAATATAGGAGGGTCGATGGGTTCTAATGATTTGGTACAGAAAGGTGGCTAGGAAGTACTGACGGCGATAGGATGGGTAGAGCCACCTCAACTCAGTGTAATACTGGGTAATATGCGTATCCCTTGAGATTCCGAAAACAAATCGTAGTGCGCAATTCATTAGGCGTTTGAGTTTGGCCTCGGAATCTCCCGGGAGTCCACCGTACACCATACAGCCATAGTCGAAGTGGGGGAAAACAAGGGAGGAAACTAGGAGTTGACGGGACTTATATGGAAGGAGATATCGTAGACGATTGAACTGTTTTAGGGTGGAGATAGTGCGACGGGAAATTTGGGAGATGTGATGTTTCCAGGATAGGGCTAGGGGATTAGTGGTGTATAAGGTGTACAATCCTGGAGCAGTGACTGAGAGCATAAATCGAACCTGACATGGAAGAGGAACAAGCTGCTTTCCAGCCTTCAAGACAAACCCAAAACCATATATTCTCTCTCAGGATGGTTACGGAGAAAACATTGGATCGAGAATGATATGTTTACCTTGCCTCTTTGGACCCCAAAGTAGCCTTTGACTCGTTCCCCAGACAAGAGATTTGGACTGCCTAACAGGAGAAGAGGATACCACTGCACCTCATAAGTGCCATCAAATCAGCTTACCTGGATCCAAAAGGCGTGGTTAGATTGAATGGAATGAAGACTGCTCCATTCAAATTTTACAAAGTGGTCAAGTAAGGAAATAGCCTCAGTTCACTTCTGTTTCACATTGTTATGGACGAGGTGTTGAAGGTATGAAAGTGAAGAACACCCAGAGCAATCGGATATTGGAATATGCTGCCCATCCAGGCTCTGTGCTCCATTCATGCTGACGGCATTGTGGTGATAGCAAACAATGTGGATTCTCTGCAAGTTGCAGTGGAGGAGCTTCAGAGAGGAGGACTCATTATCAACCTAAGTAAGAGCAAGATTATGCAGGTAGGACGGGAGGAGACGGAGCTCAGGATTGTGAGTGAAGGACACCAACTGGAGCAAATTGATATTTATGAATATCTGGGAACTGTCTTCGGTCGACTCTAGGGGAGACAAAGAGGAAGGCCCAGAATAGGGACACATAGCGAAGGTGGGCCGAGACTACTCCATGGTTAAAAGCACGAAGAAGATAGAGAAAGATGAAGAAGCAATGTATTATGAGGAAATTCTGTTTTTCTCAGTCAAATCAAATTAGTTCAATCATAATAACAAACTAAAACATTTGTACATTATTATAGGCTGTATCTTTGCAAATAATGGTTCAATTTAAATGTTTTTTTGTGTTGAGGAATTTACTAATTTTTCAAATAATGATGGGTGCGATCAACAAAAATATATGACAATGATGAATCACTTTTCCATGAAATTCCGTTTCATTCGATACCTCATTCATCAAAATTCATTGCTCCTGAGACCCGAAAAAGGGATAAACACAGTGAAATACTACCATTTATTATATATAAAGGTTATTTATTTTTTATAAGAATAATATCAATACTTTTTATATGTTTAAATTATTTTTGTTTACTATTACCAACAACATCAAACAATGAAAAACGCACAAAAATCAATAAAGTTTGTTCCCTCCATTTTATGAGTGAAAGCATGCCTTTTAAAAACAAATAAAAAATTTATTTACTTAAAAATAAATAAAAAATTTCAACTTTCCTCCTATTTGTGCGAAAGGTGATATTTGTAATATGCAACTGATATAAGTAGTCTTCTACGATGGAAAATAACAGAGGGCAATAACGTATTCACCTTAATAATCTAAATACTCTAATGACTCACCAAAATATTCAATATTCAATTTGAATATTTTTAATTTTAATTAAAGCTACATGATTGGTGTAGAAGTAAAATAACATTTTTGGATGTACATATTAGTTCGTAAATGAAATATTATTATGAATGAACACTATAAGTTAAAATTAATAAGAAGTACAACAAAACTATACTAAAATAGTAGCTGCAAAAATGTACTTAATCAACTGAAGTATGAGTATAAAATAGTAATTAAAATTTATAAAAAAATTATTATGTACAAATAAGTCATAAAATTTTAACTGAAACAAATAAATTGTCAATTTTAGAGAAAGTTTATACCAATAAACATTGCATTAAAAAAAAACGTGAATAAATTTATCTACAAATAAACATTTAACTAAATTAAAATAAATGAAAAAATAGTTTTAATGAAATTGTGTGAAACTAAAAATATCAATAAACAAATATAACACTCTTCTTCTATCAATCTGACAAGCCTGTTTAACCGTTTGTATACAGGCGATTATCAGATACTTTTGCGTTATATCTACTGTTTGTATCAGCTACTTTTTAGTATCAGTTACAAAGTATCTGATACATTCAATCTTACCCATCACTAATTCCTTTGTTCATCGTGTGTTTATGAAGAAGATGGTGTAAACTTTTTTTATTCAAGCTTCATTTGTTCCTGAATCTATTTTCTAATATTAAACGCATAGTAACTACGATGTATTAGTTTATATCTAGCCTTCATTAATAATAACATGCGGAAACTGTACAGATAAAACAAAACAAAGCATTCCTTGTGTTATTTTTCAAAACAAAACAAAATACTGTTGTTATATTTATGATGAGCTGAGACTTGTTGAAAAGCTGTTAATAATCTGAAAAATTAAACGAATTGGCAATTGGCGAACGCAAGAACTAAATAAAAACAAATGTTACCTGTTTGAACTGATACTCGGGTTGCTCAATGTCAAGAAGCAGTCTGCACCAACAAAACGAATTAACAGCCAAGCTCAGACTACGCCAAAGGTGTCTATGCACCCCTCCAGGTCAATGAGGCGAGTATTTCCCACCTCCCACCTCTCAAGATATTTTATTGCTCTTCTCTCCATATAAGTGCAAGCGAAAGTAAATTCGTAAATAATATACAAATACACTACCTGCTGCCTGTCCCATGTTTTCCCCATTGTTCCTGGTTTGTAACTTTTCATTTCGAAAATTAATAATCCCGTCGAAATGTGCCTTTCACAAAAATTCAAAAACCCATCAAAATGTGCTCCTCTGAAAATTTAGATGACGCAATTTGCGCCAAGAAACCTGGACACCCCTGGAAAGCGCCAACAGTTTCTTTGAAAACACCAGTTCTTGATTCCAAACGAATGAACTTTTTAAAAAAAAACAACATATTAAACAGTTGTTTTCATTTAATTCTTCTAACTGAGACTCAAGCTGACAACTGTAAAGCAATCTGGAAAAACGAAACGAATAAACAGCCATGCCTAAAAAATCACAGTGGTGCCGTGCCCACACTAGCGGATCAAGTCGGAGGGGCGCACCCCCTCCTCTGGAAGCTGGAAAAGGAATTCCAAAAAACTTATTTAAAGAAAAAAGAAATATAGGGAAAATTCATCCTCTTAGGCGAATTTTCTAATATAATAGAAAAAAAAATTACTATCGTGACCAGCACTAGCTATTTCTGCTAGGGGGCGCTCTTCCTGTGATAGTGGAAAAAAAGTAAAAAAAAAAAAACGCCAATTTAAAGAAAAGAGAAATATAGGGAAAATTCATACTCATAGGCCGATTTCCTAATGTAATAGAAAAAAAAATTATTATCTTGACACTAGTGAATTCTGTCAGGGGGCGCACCTTCCCTTGGAAGATGGAAAAAAGGTCCAAAAACACCTATTTAAAGAAAAAAGAAATATAGGGAAAATTCATCCTCATAGGCCGATTTCCTAATGTAATAGAAAAAAAAATTATGATCTTGACACTAGTGAATTCTGCCAGGGGCGAGCCTTCCCTTGAATGAGGGAAAAAAATCCTAAAAAAGTTTCAAAAACACCTATTTAAAGAAAAGAGAAATATAGGGAAAATTCATCCTCTTAGGCGAATTTTCTAATGTAATAGAAAAAAAAATTACTATCGTGACCAGCACTAGCTAATTCTGCTAGGGGGGCACCCTTCCTGTGATGGTGGAAAAAAAGTAAAAAAAACACGCCAATTTAAAGAAAAGAGAAATACAGGGAAAAATCATCCTCATAAGCCGATTTCCTAATGTAATAGAAAAAAAAATTATTATCTTGACACTTGTGAATTCTTCCAGGGGGCGCGCCTTCCCTT
This sequence comes from Nezara viridula, assembly GCA_928085145.1. NCBI lineage: Eukaryota > Metazoa > Arthropoda > Insecta > Hemiptera > Pentatomidae > Nezara > Nezara viridula. The sequence goes on along the minus strand of OV725080.1, from coordinate 144,145,406 downwards.
GGATGAAGAAAAAAAATTCCGAAAAAGTTCCTAGAAGCAGCTATTTAAAGAAAAAAGAAATATAGGGAGAATTCATCCTCTTAGACGAATTTTCTAATGTAATAGAAAAAAAATATTATCGTGACCAGCACTAGCTAATTCTGCTAGGGGGGCGCCCTTCCTTTGATGGTGGAAAAAAAGTTTTAAAAAATGCCAATTTAAAGCAAAGAGAAATATAGGGAAAATTCATCCTCATAGACGAACTTTTTACTGTATTATTTTTAAAAAATTGTTATTATGACCATTTTTATTAATTTTACGGATTGTCATATTACGTCATCCCACCAGGCTGTGGCAGACGGCGAGATTTTGTGAACCCAAGAAAGAATGGAGGAAAAATAATTAATTAAAAAAAAATATTTATTCTTTCGAACAAGTTTTTATTCGAGCTCAAGAAAATACATTTTTTCTCCCGGACTCAGTTTTTATTCATTTCCAATAGATCTGGACGCATTGCAACCTCCAGCAACTATTGTCATAAAATTGGTCACGATAATAATTAGTATATTTCTCGTTAGAAAGTGTTTTTCTTTCCTTAAAATAGTTGCTGTTGGAAACTTTTTTATGAAGGAAGTACTAATAAAAATTAGCGTTCATTTATCGACCATATTACTTTATCAAATTATTAAGTTTAGTTTCGACTCGTTGACGAACAATTTGATGTTCTTTAATTTTTTAATGAGTACGTTTTAAGCTTTGATGCAGATTTAGTTGTAATACATGAATAAAGAAATCAGATAAATCTGTATTTGATGGTTATAATTAGTTTTCTCTCGGTGACCCATGTTAGCATTTTTTTTTACATGTCTAAAATCATATTATTAGGCTGAAGCCTCCCTCCCCCCTCAAAACGGTAAAATATAACCATGTTTTATAGAAAAAAATATTAAAAACTATCTCTTAAACTATTATTATTCCTGTAATTACGTTTAATAGGACTTCAAGAATCACTTAAACACCATTTCATATAGATAATTAATTTCTTTCTATCTTTCTTTTCAAATTAATTATCGTTATACATATGAAAAAGATTCTTTCCAGCTGAAGCCCCCTCCCCCCCCACAAAGCTAATGATATTGAAGTTAGTCATTTTCTCAACTGAAAGGCTCATATATGCCTAGAGATGTTTGAAGGTATATCTGAATATTTAACCTATAAATGATTATGTATTGTAGGACTAATTGTAAGTGGATAATGTTGGGATTTCACAAAGGGAAAATTCATCAAATTATTCACTAATTTAATTTTCTAAAAGGATACTTGATGATTTTTTGGAGTAGACGGCCGATAGATACCCAATTATTTAAATATAATATCTTATCTAGAATTAATACTCTATAGTAAATATATTTGAGGTTATAAACATATCCATGAAATATTTTTATATTTCACTTCTTCTTTCACATAAGTACAATGAAATAGTATTTTAAACAATGGTATCGGCTTGATTCAGTGGATTTTAATACCTTTTTTTCAATCTTAGAAAAACATTTAAAAGTTTACATTTAATTAGTAAATTTCATTTAATTTTTTTGAAAACATGTGATTTACGTTAAATAATGTTAGTTTTCTGAAATTATTATTTATAATGTTTTCGCCACTCTCCTTTACCTTCTACAATTTTCTATATTAGATATAAAATTCTTCGCTTACCAACGGTATATTATACCTATACCTTGTGACTAGTATTTCCGGAGATTCATTTTCTAGCTGGATAAGAATTTTTATTTTTTTTTTCCTTTACTCAATTATCAAATTCTTTCAAAAGTTATATTTACATTTTTATTAACTCTAAAAAACTTGTGATGATTAATTTTTTTAAATAAACCATATAAAGGTACTTTAGAGGAAGACATATATGAACTTTGGGCATTTAAGCGTTGTAAAGTGACATCATTGAGGATAAGACCTAATTGATATTAAAGACAACTTAATTATACAATGATACACCGAGTTTAATCAAAATCGTTTGAGCCATTTTTAGAAAATTGTAAAAATGTGTTTCAGGATTGATATAAAATGGCACTTCTGGTTAGCTGATTTCAAGGAACAAAATGCTGTCACGTCTAAGGGATATATATATCTTAAATACGTAATATCAGTTTCTTACGACTTTTAGTTTTTGAGCTAGACTGCTAAGATACACACACACAGACCATTTTTCGAGACTTGGTTATTTGGACTCAGGGGACCTCAAAACGTGTATTTCCGTTGAAAAGTCAGATTCAAAAATACTTACACTTACTATATATTACATAGATTGGTAAGTGAAAGTAATAACGATCTACCTAATATTATTAAATATAAATTGAAAAATTATCCATTCAAACTTGAATAATACCCGGCTTCATACATGACACCTTTCATTCTTTTTCAGATCTGTTATTTTATCTACTATTAAATAATGATAGCACCAAAAACAAATAGGATCTTGTTTCACTAATCATCTAGTTCTTTTATTTCTTTTATTAACTATTTCTTATTTTCAACAATTCTTAAGAACAGTTCTTTTTTAGTCAATGAAGAGTTCATTTACGTTTTATTTAAATAGCTGAAACGCCCACCACTACTGCTTATTGGTCTAAAGTTGTGTCGCCACCTTTATTGTATAATTAATTTATACTTTAAAAATTATTTACATTAATAAAATATAAATCACATTTATACAATTAATAAATAAGAAATAATAAAGTAATTTCCCTCAATAATTATGTCACATAACAATGTACATTTCTTTTGCACTTAAGCACCCAGTTGAAAGTAACATTGACATTAAATAATAACATATGGGGCAGGTTCGAAAGGAATATACTGCGAGGAATGTTTGGTGATGTCTATGAGAATGGCGAAGTATGAAAAATAAAGAGATTTATGATCTTTATAACGATCGTCGACTAACAAATGTGATAAGAATGAGTCAGCTGAAATGGTATTGCCATGTCAACCGAATAAATGAAGATAGACAGGGAACTCTGAGGCAACAGGTGTTAAAGCAGAATAAGGACCCCTTTGGTTTCTAATACCAGAAGAAGAAGAACAATGTACAAGAAACTTGGCAACATTTTTCATTTACAAAAATTCAAAACTAAGTAAAATTCGACTTTTAGTTAATTTAGAATTTAAATTTACTTAGAAATTGTATTTCAAGTTAAAAACTAATGATTGAAATTAAAATACTAAATTTGGAAAACAGCATTATCAGATATTGTATATGGGATATGGTAATTTTTTATTTTTAAGACAATGGAATATAACACAGAATCAACATTACCTAAGAAAACTAACCATTATCATCACCATTATGCGGATCATTTGGTAGATGAGGGCTAGATTAAAAAAAAAAAAATACAATAAATCTTCCAAAATAGAATTTCAAATCCAGGACCATAAATACCAAATGAAAACCAGTCAATTAAAACACGATACATCATGAATAGGATTTGCGAAACTTTTATTATGAATGGGTGCAGTGATATTCGAAATATTAATGACATAAACATTTTAAAATTGTAGGATACAAGTTATCATATTATTAATTATTTCCTAAAATAGCTACCTTTTTATATGAATAAAACAAAATTTAAACTAACATATACGAAAAAATCTAGTGGATGCATCACACAACTTTCCCTTACCATCTCACTTCCAGCAACTTATATTTAGATTAAATATAACATTAATTACCCACAAAAACTTAAAACAAATATTATACACTATGATAATTCTGTGTCCTATGTTTTTGGTTTATCAAATTGAAAAAAAAAATAATAATGGAGTTTTCCATATAATTTCAATGAAATCTATTTAGTTTCAATCCCATTCCATAATAAAAAAACTGAGGTGTGTGCTTTAGACTACAGGATAGAAGTGAAAACATTAACAAGGTGAGATTAATACTATGAAATATAAGTTATAAATAATAATTCATTATAAAGAGGATGAAAAGCTGAACATTTCCCTCGCTTACAGTATGCAGGTCCGATATTTAGTTTTTTATATGTTTTAAAACATATCTTCAATAGAACTCGTTATCATTTGGTTTTCAACAGTATTTTCTCCCTTTTCTTCTCTCAAACACGGCATCACGTTGAGATACAATTTTGAATAACTCATTTTTACAAAGAGGATGAAATGGTGAACATTTCCCTCGCTAACAATATGCAGGTCCGATTTTTAGTTTTTGAGATATTTTAATCCATATGCAGAAACACTTTGATTAGTCGACTCCAGCCAACTTTACCCGACCTTTACAAATTAGAGATCTGACAACTCAATCTGATTCACTCTACACAAAAAAAGTGCAAAATGCGCCTAAAGAAGCTTTCACTTCAAAAAGGTAGACATTATTTAGTATAACAATTAAAATTCATTAGTTTTAGGTCAATATACATCCTACGACCATACATATTAGATATTCATTTTTCTGAAATCTTTAGGGTGTACGTGGGAGAGAGCAGGGAAGTGCCTTAACCCTCGCATTGGAGACTATACACAGATTTCTGGAAGAAAAATGGTTGCGAGTGTATACCAATGAGTCAGCCACTGAAGAAGCTAGACAAAACAGAGAAGTGGGTGTGTAGTAAGAGATTCAGCCACTTGCTGTGCCTGGCCAATAACTTTGATGGTAAAATCTGTGCTGTAGCGATGGCTCTTAAGATGATAATGTATATAAACTGCACAAGAGCAGTCATTCTTTGGAACCTGCAAGCTGCCATTACCAGTTTAAGCACCAATGGCCAAACTAATTCCCACATTCTGGAAGAACAACAACTCTTGAAAGAGCTTCTAATCAGGAAGTCAATCATAGGGAAGGAATGTATCCTTATTATTGCACGTTGGAATTGCAGGAAATGAAAAAGCTGATGCCTAGCCAAACAAGGCTCCCAGATGGTCATGCCTTCCTCAGCAAATAATTTCTTGCTGCAAACAAAAATGTATTCAAACGGTCCTAAAAAATAAAATGTAACAATTTTACCAAAATTGTGCATAAGGGAAACAGTGGGCTACCCTTTTTGATCCAAAGCATTGTGTTCCACCTGATCTCTGACACGAGTCGGTTGCAACTTTCCAAACAATAACTGGTCATGACTATTTAAGTGCTTACCTTCACATGATCAGAGTGAGATATGGCCCTCGCTGCTTATTATGCAGCACATTCTCTACCATGAAATCAAGTCATGTATGAATGCCCTCACCTTGAAGAAATAAGATAGAACTTTTCTTCTGACGATACAAATTGCTGAAACTTTATTGGGCTGCAAGAGATTTCAATCACGATTCAGAGGGGAAAAAGTCACGATCATACAATGATGATTGGAGTCATCACCATATGATGTAAGAAAAAAAATTATAATTAACAAAATTAAAAGTACAGTAGAGAAAACAAATTTGAAAATTCAGTATTCAAGATTTTTCAGACTATTTCAATGATGCTAATACCTACATGATATTAACTATTATTTAATTTTACATCATTATGAAGAGTTTAATCAAAAACATAAGGTCATTTCCGACAAAATTGTAAAATTGGTACTTCTCTCTTAGCGGGTAGAGTCCGACTGCTATCCGCCAATGTTTATAACCTTAACACTGATAAGCTCTTTGTATTCGTATATATTGTATTATATTCATTTTATTATGTGTTCGTATTCATATTGATTGTATTGTATTGATATTATTGAAATTGTGAACAAAAACAGAAAGAAATGTAATAATAAATGCTTTTATTTCACAACGTATATTTAAAAATACTTTTATTTCACAAGGTATATATTAAAATATACCAAAACATAAATATAAGAAATTCCCATCACAATAATCACAATATTTCACCTTATCAAATATACCGGCGTCTTGAAAATATTTGATAGCCTCTTCTTCCGAAGACGGCAATTCCCACAATGTGACAACATCCATAATTCCAGTTGAAACAAAACAACACAATATTAACAAAAGAACACAATATAATACTAAACAACACAATAACTTAAAGAATACTAAAGAACAACTAAACTAAAGAACACAATAACTTGAGAAACGAGATTGGGTCGATAAGGGAGGTTATCTGAAACGAGATGGTTATCTGAAACGAAATTAGATAAGAAGGAAGGTTTTGACTCTACCCACTAAGAGAGAAGTACCATAAAATTTTATAAAATCAAAGATTTAACACATCTTGTTGATTTTGGCAAAAGAGTTCCAGCAACGTACCAGGCATTTGCCCATCTTAAATGAGTAATTTCAGTTTTGTATGACTTATGCTAGACATTAAAAACTCAGATTCAAAATTTTTCACACTGGCAATATTTTCCTTACTATATATTTGATACATAGGTAAATGAAAGTAAAAATTCTACATAAAAGCACAAAGTAATTCTTGTTAAACAAGTTTTAAACTATCATGTTTAAAATTTTAAATGATTGATTAGTATGCACCAAAAACATTAATCTAGCAATCTTAAAAAAAAAAAAGAAATATAGTTTTAATTAAATCTAAAATTTAATATTCGGGCTAATAATGATACAAAATATCATCATCTTTTGCTAATAAATATTTCTTCCTTTTTTTTAAATAGTTTAGTTTCACCTATGCGAAACTAGTTTATTAAGTTAGTTAAACTAGTTTAGCGAAAATAGTTTATGGATGCGAAACTTGGCCGCTTACATTAAGGGATGAGCAACGTCTTAAGGTTTTTGAAAATAAAGTATTGCGTAGAATATTCGGACCAAAGAAGGATGAGTTAACCGGAGAGTTCAGATGGTTACATAACGCCGAATGGCGTGAGCTGTATCCGGGTAATATAATTGATCTAATTGATCTTGGTAATATAATTGATCTAATTTCATCGCGGCGAATCAAATGGGCTTGTAAAGTTGTTGGGCTTAGTAACGAGAGAATTCCTAAAAGGTTAATATTTGCTGTGCCGAATGGTAAGCGTCCGAGGGGTAGACCGAAGCGAAGGTGGGAAGATTGCATTAAAGCCGATCTGAAGGGACTGGGTTTGGACGGCGAACGGTGGAGGGAGGTGTGTAACAAGCGATTGGTGGTGTCGGCATCGAACCTTCGGGTTCGCTAAGCCTTATTATTATTATTATTAGTTTCACCTAAAATGAATATTCGAAATCTTGAAATGTGATAAATAATGAATCATTGAAAGAAAATAAATATAATATAGAACAAACAATTATAAAATTACTGAAAAAAACTCACCCTGTTTGATGAACAAACTATGAAGGTTCTTCTGCAAATAAGAAATCTTCAAATGATCTTCAGGCGATTTGGCTTGACTCAAATCATCTCGAAATTTGTAGCTGAAATTTAAAAACAGAATAAATATTTTAGATAAGAGCAATTAGAAAGTAGTTTGATCATTTTATATCCTAGTTCATATTTTGTGTTGTTGATTGATCTAATAATAAAGCAAGAAGAAGATGGTCTGCGGTAAATACAAAAATGAGCATCAAATAGAGGTAACAATTTAATAAATACCAATGTTTCATCCCAAATTATATTTCTACATCAGGGCTGAGATGCGGTTCCAACAGCTGACAATTAGGTGTCAACTGACTGATAATTGCAAGAGACTATCAAGTCTGTACTATCAGTATTATAATCAGTCTCAAGCAAGTATTTATTAGTTAAAACCTATTTTTCTTCTTGTTTCAGCCCTTATGAAAATCTATAATATAGTTTGATGCATTGGCATTTAATAGACAGTTTTCATTAAATTAAATTTCATTCAGGCCCAAATTTATATGAAAAAACAAAACAACAAAAACATTAAATATGCCATATAACATGCATTATAATAAGCAGGGCTTAAAATGAAAAGTTAACTTTTATTTTTAATCAGTTCCTATATGACAAGAACTTTTATTTTTAAAAACATTTACTGAAAAGTTCTGTTAAAACAATTAAGTTCACCAACAAGAAAATTTAAAGAATGTGCAATAGATTCTTAATATGAGAATCAAGCAACTCATACAAAATCTGTAATCTAAGTCCAATTACTGCTTATTTCTCATTTAACATAACTTATGAAGTACTTAAATAGCATCCAGTCATGTTGATATACCTGGAAATGAACTGGCTGACACAGGTGCCAAAGAAGCCTACACCATATTTCCAGAACCTAAACTTAACACGGTGCTGTACGACTTCAATGCAGCCGTGCTGAATAATTGCAAAGAAGCATGGCACTATTTTAAGCCCATAGTCAAAAAGACCAACAAAATGAAGAACATTTATGAAGATACAAAACAACTGGCTCAGATAATAGAGAACCGTAGGGAGCAAACCATAATTTTTAGACTCAGAATATGACATACTAGGCTGACGCATGGACACCTCCTTGAAAGGAACCCTTATCCTAGATGCAGCAGCTGTAACACACCCTCGACCATCCAGCATATAATGGAAAGCATAACGTCAACGGTTATGTCCTTCAAGAACTTCACTAAGGCTCCGGAGCTACCGTGAAGCTTTGGAACAGAAAAACCAGAAGAACTTGCTGCAATTTTTGAAGGATAACAGACTGTATAAAATGATTTAAATTATGTAACAGGAGCACGGTGCCTCTAACCTTTGCTGTTGTATATAGCATCTTAAATTGTAACTTAATAAATAAATAAAAGTTAAACCTTTAAAATAAATCCAGAAAATTTTTATTAGAAAAAGAAGTTCTTTAAAACTTTGTTTGCAAAGAAATTTCCTAAAAAGTGTCAACCCCTGATTAAAAGTACGATAGTAAGCAAATAGATAGTGTAAGAAGGTAATCAAGATAAATTTTTGAACCACAAATAAATTTTAAAAAATCATAATAAATGAATGATTTCACTATTTACATTTTCCATGTTTACTTCTTTTTATATTATTTAAAAAGTTATTTTAACTTCTAATAGCAACTGGAGACCCATAAGAGGTTTTATTTTCATAATTAAATGATAATTTTAATGCAAAAACAATACATACTTTTTCAGATGATAACATTGTTTTAATAAAAAAACAATTCAAGTTATTTATTTATTTTTTTGTTTAGGGAACTTCAAACATTAATCAGTTCCAGGTCCCAAACGGTCTAGATACCCTATTGACAGGCTCCAATCATTTAATTTTAAAGAAAAAGAAGTAAAGTCTTGAAATGTTAGAATGATTTTATTTGTATTTTTAGATGTCAAACTATAGAAAATATTTTTGGTTCTGTTACCCATCCTTGATTTTTTTTCCCCAAAAGTACATCTAAATTAAGTTTCTATCCAAAATAAATTGGTTTTCAGTACTTCAAAGCCTACATTCATTATTGAGGAATTCATAACCAACTACGTTTACTTTATTGAGAATGAAACAAAACATGATTTTATCATTTGAAGTGTAATTGGCAAAAGTTAGAAATATAACAAAAATCTTGTCAAATATTAACTTATGTAAAAACTAATAACTAATTCTATTAATTAAACAATTTTCTACAACTAAAATAAATTCAATATACACAAAAAAAAAAAAAAATTGACCAAGTATTAAACATTTGTCAACAGATTTAGAATGACTTGTTTCATAAAGACCTTAAAGAACCGACATTGTTGAACCAAGTACCCGCACGATTGAAAATGGAATAAACATATTTTAAAGTTCTTTAAGGGTGCCAAAAACTAGGGATTTTACCTACTGTAATATATTTATGAGAAGGAGTTAGTCGAGGGTGCGGTCAAATAAATAAAAAATTAAAATATATTAATTATTTTAATTTTTGCCGACGTTTCGACCCACTTTGCAGGTCGTCTTCAGGGCCTAGGATGTGGCACTGCGGGAGGCAGTTGAAACACAGTGTTTCAACTGCCTCCCGCAGTTCCACATCCTACGCCCTGAAGACGACCTGCAAAATGGGTCGAAACGTCGGCAAAAATTAAAATAATTAATATATTTTAATTTTTTATTTATTTGACCGCACCCTCGACTAACTCCTTCTCATATTATATCAACGGTCAACCATCTCTACATCATTGTAATATATTTAGTTTTACACTAAATAATAATACATTTTTATTTTTCAAAAGTTCAAAACATTATAGCAAGGATTTGAGTAGAATAACTATTTAAACTTCTTTTTTTTTTTCCAGTTCAAATATCTATCCGCACCTGTTATGGTATTGAAAATCAGTAGATTAGTTGTGATAATTAATAATTGGCATTACAGGCATGAGGAATAAACTTCTTATACTAAAATTTTAAACAACTTTTAGAGATACATTCTCATTGTAAAAAAAAAAAAAAAAAAAAAAAAAAAAAAAAAAAAAAAAAAAAAAAAAAAAAAAAAAAAAAAAGAGAATATATACATGTGTGTATAAATTTACATTTTCAGCACCAAATGATACAATGAAACAAAAATTTTCCTGTTTTAAAACTTCATTAGGGTTTCTCTTCAGCTATTCCTTCTCAGATTAATAATAGGTTTCTTAATTTAAGATTATAACAGGAATAGTTATAAAGTTTATTTAAATTTATGGATAGCTCTATGGTTTCTATAACCTTCCTTCTAACACCATTGAAGATAGTGCAATTGCTAAGGATATGAAAATCTTTTTTGTATATTGGGCAGTTCTCTTCTGGCATGAAAGCTATATTTTTTTGTCGGAGTAAATTCATGAAGCAAGCTCTTGTCCAATCAGCCTTATTTGAGCTACCAGTCTAATTTTTGGTATTGGTTGCTTCAAGTTGAAATAAGGTTCAATAGCACCTAAAGAGCTTAAATGTCTGAGTGTGGGACTGAATGAATTGTTCAAAATGAACTCAACCAATAGTTCTGGACTTTCTCAATAATTCCATTCAAATTTTCCTTTGATGGGATGAACTGATATTCCACACCCCAATATATCTAGAGTACTTTCAACTCTGTTAACCAGTTGAAAGAGAGCTTATTGAGCCTGGCAGTCTTAATGAGAGCGAGGTATCACTTTTTGCACAAGTCACCCTCTGGCATCCCTAAGATCCGTTGTCACCAACATCATCCTCTTCAAGACTTTAATCTGGATATGAAGACTTTAATCACACAAAGCTGTTAGATGTATTGAGTGGAAGGTGGAGAATCTTTAAGAAATAATAGCCTTACCAGTTGTATCTGTGCATTCAGGACCCCAAATTTCAGATAAATAGAGCAGTGTGCTTCTTTCTGTGTAGTTGATTCGAATAGTTTTACTAGTTTCTTAATTGAGTATTTCAAACACTATATTATTAGCCATATTAAGTTTTGAGCTGAACTAGGAACCTGCCCGGAAGAATCTGGCTGGTGAATAAAAAAGAACCCAAGTAAATGAATTTGTTTACAACTTTAACTGTGAGATTATTGTATGTTAAATCTGTGTTTATTGGCTACTGTACTATTCTATGGAATGGAAAAACTATAGTTTTGTTTATATTTAATGTCAGCAATTTAATTTGGCAGTATTGTTCCAGGATTCTAAGGTTGTGTTGAGTGTCTGCCCAGATCCAACATCAATATATCATCTGCATAGAGCATAGTAATCAGTTATATAAAATAAAAAAAAATCAGTGCTTCTAACTTCTATTGAGTTAAAAAAATCTAAAATATCAGCAGCAGGTTCAAAATGTCAAAAACAGATTTAAAATGCAGAACCTCTTGAGGGATAAGAATATCTTTTGATGAATCATTGCCATTGATAATAATAAATGGCACATTATTATACAGATTTATGATAAGCTTTAGGAGTTTTCCTCTTAAACCTGTATCATACAGCCTTTGCCACAGCTGCATATGTTCCACTGAATCAAAGGCTCTCAATTGAAATCAATAAAAGTAGCTATTACTTTTATTTTTTTGGGTCTGAGAAATAAATTAACAGGTGATGATATAATAAAGACATTATCGCTACAATCCTTATTTTTCCTAAATCCCATTTGAGTCAATTATAAAGGTGAAAATTGTTATTGTTGTTGTTTAATTGTTATTCAGCAAGGAGATATCTTGATAGTTTTTAGGATCACTTGTAGATCATTTTTTTGAAGAAAAAGTCATCTTTATTTTTGTACAACTGTGAGGGACATGCTCTTCTGTCCATATTTTGTTATAGTGCTTTAATAAGCTATTTTTCCATTTTTCATGAAGCATTTTAAAACAATCATTGGATATCAAATCTAGTCCTGTAGATTTATTTCTATTACTATTGATAGTGCTGCTTCCTTATGGAACTCTCTTCTACCTCCATACGTTAATCCTTGTCCATAAATTCCATCAAACAACTCCTGTTCCACCACCTACTCCACATTCAAATTTTTGCAAACATGTAAAATTACTTGCATCTGTACACTGTTTAATTTGAATCTACTGCACAATTGAAATAACAATTAACAGTTAATTAGTTTGTATTTTTTATTATTCTTAGTCAGACTAAGAACTCTTAGGGGACAGTAGCCCCAGAATAAAATTAGTTTTTCATTTCACTTCATTGATAGCTCTTCTAAAATGATTTTGTGGTCAAGTATCCCTTTTGAACAGATATGATGCCTTGGATTATAGCTTCTTGACAAACGTCTTCTTAGAATATTCATACTAGACTAAAAAGACAAAAAACTGCTTATAGATTCTGACTACTACAACAGTTATTTGACAAACGCTCTAAATTTCCAATATTCTATAAAAAAAAAACTCATATACAATATCATCATCAAACCCATTTGGTCATATGGAATAGAGCTTTGGGGATACATAAAATCTTCTAATTCTTTCCGTATCCAATCCCAAATCCTCCGTAAAATCCTTATTATGTCACAAATAAAATTATTCATAAAGAAATTCCCTTTGTTGAAGACTTGGCCCAAATTAGATAGTCCTCTTTTAACTTCAAATTCCTTGGTCACCCTATCTCTCTTGTTCATAACCATTCATCCAAAACAATTCTCAACAACCCTCCAATGTGTTTGAAAAGAAGATGGCCGAGGGACCTTCTAAATTAATTTAATCTTTGAAATACTACCAATGGGTAATAGTTTCTTCACAAGTTTTTATCCCGTTTTAGCAGATTTTCTAGATGTGTATATGTAAACAGCTTTATACGAATAAAAGAATAAATAAAATTTAATGTGTTTAGTTTTTTTAATAAGAGCCGATACAAAGCAGACCATTCAATGTAGGCAGATAGTTATACTAAATAAATTACTCTATTTAGTTGCAAGCACTGTCTGTTCTTAAGATGGACCAGAAATTTGGTTTCTAATTGCTAACTAAACTTACTGGTTTTTAAAAGTCATTTTGACTGAACATCCTATAATAATATATAATTTATTTAATGAAAAGAATCACAAAAGGATCCAGGATTTAATTTTGAGGGGCGTCAACCCAAAAGCTTTTTATATATATATATATATATATATATATATATATATATATATATATAATGATAATTACTTTGGAAGAAAAAGAAAGAAACTAACTACCGTGAAATGTTGTTTGAGATATTCTCGATGTTCTATTTAATGTAATTATGAGAACAATAATACTTTCAGAGATAATTTTTTTATGTTTTTTCAAAATATGTGGTTATGTTTTACCATTTTGGGAGGGGAGGAGGGTTCAGCCCGAAAGTCCCTCTCTCCCCTCCCTCCCTTATATCAACCTGTGAAAAGAATTAAAACAATAGAAATAAAATTAAAGTTAGTTGATTACTGGACATCAGTAATGAGCTAAGTACTAAAAAAAAAACGAGTTAGACTAAAATCACGGATAGTGATAATCAATAATAATTATTATGGAATTTAGTCTACTATTTTGGAGATGGCATTTAGCTTGCTTTATGGTGTAACTATTTTTGTTTTATTTAGTCCAAAACCCCGTTATTGGTGAGTGACAAGTTTAACAGTGCTTCTAATACAGCTCCTACATTCACCATTTAACATGAATACTTATGATAACTTGATATTAAACATCAACAGAAATAAGAGATTTTTCTTTTGGTTACACTTTAAAAAAAATCAAGCCTTGCAAATTCAGTTTCGGAACTTCTGATTGATATTTCAGAACAATTACTCTTCCAATAACTTTTTCATTAGCTATGCATTTACAAAAATCTTATTATCCTTTGAATTGAAACTTCATTAACGTATTCCGAAATTAACATTTTAATCTCGAAAAAGTAATAATAATATTAAACAATCAAGAACGATGTATGTATCAAGAATGCTGTACAGATGTTAGCAAGGAATGATATAATGATGTGTGTTTTAATTTCTTTTGAGATATTAAAAACATCAATTTTAACATATTTGAACACATTTTTTTTGACAAATATTTTGATCTAATTTTTTCAAGAGTATTTTTAAAAATTAATTATGAGATGGTTGAATGACAAGACAATAACAATTATTGATTAGATATAGTGATCACTTTAATATACCATCTGATACAATTTTATCAGTTTCCTAGAACACTATGTGATTGTTATGAAACAATTTTTAGATTTGCTTGAAAATGTTGCTAGTTCTGTTAAATGTTATTCATTATTCCCTTATAAGTTATAGGTAGATATATTACTAGTCACAAACTAGGCATAGACATAAAAGTCTTAGAGTTCATAAAGCATAGTTGCTATGTAACTATGGTGAATTATATATATGTATTCATACTTAAACAATATGGTCTCAGTTGATAGTTTTTCAATTATTATGGTTATAAATGATTTCAAAATGTTTGACCCACTCAGTTTGAAAACTGATTTTAAACTTCTTTCTATTAATACTAATTTAAGTTAAAGAAATGACTGCTCAACTTCATGGTCCATCTTATAATCAGTTTATGAGTTCAAAAAGGTAAAAGAATTCAATACAATTGTTCATTATATCATTCCATGCTATTTAAAAGCAAAAATCTATATTCAGCATAAAAAGAAGTGACTCTGAAATATTTGAAAACCAATAAATAAAAACATCCACAAGTTATAAGGACATATTATTTCTAAATTAGGATATGAATCACATATTACATTAGATTTTTGATATATCATAAAACAAAAAAAGAAATGAAAAAAAAAACAAATAGTGAGTGACTCGAATCAAAGAAGATATCTGTGATTTTCAATAAGTGGAGAAAAAGTCAACTTCTGTTTTTTTAGGTTCAATCCAAATTGTTTCTGATGGTTTTATTTAAGAATGTTCAAATTTAATCATGAAAAAATATCATTAGAATTCATTTACATTGAACTATGTTTCAAAAATCACCTTTTTCTCAATGTTTTAAAAATGACAGATGTCCATCTTTGATATGAAGCCACTCAAATAATGTAGTTCTGATGAAATATAAGTTTCAGTATCTAACTTAAACATAAAGACCAGATGTACATATCACACATTAATACTAATTGAGATTTGCAACGATATTAGTATACAAAAAATGAAAAATATATATGTTAAAAGTTTCTCAACATTCTCCTGAAGCATCTAGCTGTAAAATTTGAATTGGTCTGCTAACTCAAAATGATATGGAAGTTCTTGATAACTCTAGCGCTACCTATATCCCGATTTTAGAACTATCTTGGATTCACTAAATTATCAAATATAAAGATTGAAAAACCACAAATAAATATTTAAAAAACACTCTAATATATATTTCATAAAAATTATGAAATATTTTTTTAACTAATTGTTTGATGGTAGTGTACCGCGGCGCATTTTATGGCATCCTGTTAGTTGCAATTTAAACCACACAAAGCGCTGCCTGCCTTTTCTTCAAAACTTTGCTAAAACGATTTTCTTCTTTCTTAAAAAGGTTTTCGTCTTTATCGATCATAAAATTAAAATATTTTGTGATCAATTTCTTTTAATATTTACATTTTACTACTGATCAATTTCAATCAATTTCTTTTAATATTTACATTTTACATACTGAAAACTAAACAATGCAATAACTGAAAGGGGATAAGAAGAGGGAGGTTATGTGACGTGACGTTTGATAAGATAGACAAGAGGTGAGGTTTCAGTCCGGCCTGCTAGACTAAAAGTACCTTATACTATGTTAGAATTTTATTATATTGAAATTGTTAAAAAAAAAATGTAACCATGTAAAAATTATTTACTTATATTAATGACAGTGACGGATTGATGTTGCCATCTGCTCTGACCAAATTCTAATTATTAGTTAATAAACTCAAAGCTCAAAAAAAAAAAAAAAAAATAGAGAAAAATATATCCAATATTTAGTGGAAATATAAAATAATGTCCAATCTATTTTTTAGGATTTACGGTCTTAAGTCTGAAGTAAAGGGTGAAACTACTAGACGGGTTGCACACAGCAAAATTATAAAAAACTCATCTTTTTGATATATTATTATGTATGAGGAAGAGATATAATGGTTTTAGGTTTTATAAATAAAAGGCACCTCCTCTATTGGTAATTTTCTATTTTTGTTTTTGTAGCCAAACATTTCGGGGTTTTGATCCGTCTTCAAAGACAAATTATTCTGGTTGTTGATATCTCATTTACCTAATCATAATAGACTTCTTCAACTCCCATTTTGTTGCCATATAGAGCATTTTAAACATTTGTCAACTAACTAATGGGAATTCATATTTGAGGGTCTTTCGAGCTGTGAAATACAACTACCAGCTCTGTTTCTCCTTAAAAAAATATTTGAATACTCTTTACTCCTTCGGTCGGTACAAATTGTTTAAATTTTACAAATTTCTAATAGATTTCCATGATTTTTTTTTTGTTTTGTAAGTAATTTAGTAATCTTTCTAATTACCATGGGTACAATAAAGAAAAAAATGAATAATTTTTGAGTTATTCGCAAATAAAGTTTTTTTTTCCTTCATAACTTTTTTTCCTTAAATTTCGGTATTTTTTCCATCTGAAAGTGAAGAAGATCTTAAAAATGAGGGTTCAATCATTGAATTTGATGAAGAATTGACGAAGTTATACGTTGCAACAAAAAAATACCTTTTAGAAATAATACACTGTTAATGTTAATAATAATGTTTTAACTATTCAGTATTGGCATTATAAGTTTTCAGTAAATTTGTGGTATGGTATTGTCGATGTTTATTTCACTGGTCCTTTGAGTTCTACATAAATGTTTATGCTTTAATTACAAGCAGTGTTAGATGATCTTCTTCTTAACATTAAAATGCAAATGCACTTTCAGCAAGATGGAGCTCACATTCATTTCGCTTTATATGTAGGCCAACATATAGATAAAAGGTTTTCAGATTGTTGGATTGATAGCGTTTGTCCAATTATTTCCAAGATCTCCAGACCTCTCAATGTGGGATTATTGTTTGTGGGGCTGATTCAAAGGTAAAGCAGTTTTGAATTAAACATAAACATCTTTATGTTTTACTTTGCATATGTTCAATGCAAAATAAAAGTAGAAAAAGTCGGGATGCACTAATTCAACATCTTTAAAATGCTTCATGCTTTATTAAAGGAAGAGATGAAACAGTCAGGAGGACAACTGTATTTTATTACAACATTAAGTCCAATATAATAATAATAAGGCTTAGCGAAACCTAAGGTCCTATGCTACTAACACCATCTCTGTTTACATTCTTCCATCCAAATCAAACCCTGCTAGATCAACCTTAACGCAATCTTCTCACCTTTGCTTTGGTCTACCCCTTAACTGCTTTCCAGTTGGTATAGTCGGTGCATATTAACTTTTTAGAAATTCTTTCATTATATTCATTATTTTCAAAAACGTTAAGACATTGCTGATCTCTTAATTGTCTAACAAGAATGATCCGATAGAGGTAACGCAACTGATTGGATCGAAATGTCAGTAACAAGAATAAAATAGTTAATTTATCTATATACACATAATTTTTATTCACTTCTTTGTATTTATTTATTACTTGATAACAAACTATTTTCCATATCATTTGAACCTTTTTATTTCCTTATAATTAAGTTTTCTTTCTATTTCTTACTTTTCATTATGTTTTTATCTTGTCTTTGCTTAGGCATGATGTAGGTCTAAAATGTAAGCCAGTGTCGGCACAAAAAATAGAGTTTTCTTTTATGCACACTATGACTGCAACTTCCAACCAACTACTGTTCTGAAAGTATCTACAATCGATCATTTCTCCACCATTGCCAAAATGGTAATCAGAGGATAAGACAAAGTGGACTTTTTTTTTAAAGGCAATTTTTATGTACCAGTGTTAAATGACTGGGTATGGAAAGAAGGAGGTCCAAAATTTGGATACAGGACCCAGGTCTGATACATTGATTCTTAAGATAAGGAAACAGAATCCTGAAAAAAAGAAAATTAGGAAACACCATGTTTCAAAACAATCTATGAAACAATCCAAACTCTTCATCAATATATCAAAGAAAAAGGCATAATTCTTCTTAAACCTCACAAAAAATGATTCATGAACAACAAGTCTCTATCTGCTCCTGTACACTGAAAAATAATCTCAATAAGGTGAAATTAATGTAATATTTCACTTGCCTTCATCGAGGATGAAGAATGTTATGTCAGGAAATCACTTGTGGAAACAAATGAGGCTGTGTTAAAAACTTTTATACTACCTACACACAAAACACCTTTATTCATCTACATAAACATGACACAATCAGGAACAAAGGACTACTACAGTATCTGTAAAGTAACATCACCCAAGCCAAACTGCCTTTGTTTACAACAGCTTAGCAGTGCTGCCTGATAACATGCATTAATTCTACACACTCCCACCTTTACAATTTATGCTTTAAATTTTAAACTGATTTAAAATAAAAAAATACAATTTAAAATATTCAATACAAAAATTTACAGGTTAAATCATTAATTTAATAACACGTTATAAACTGCTCAACAAATGTTTTATGCTTCCTTTTTTAGTCTTGATAAGATCACTGGCTAATAAAATTCTGAGATGCGCTACTCTTCTTAGCTGTTTTTTCTTCTCTTCCAATTTTGGAAAACTTCTTTGGAGGACAATGAAGAATTATTGGTACCACCAGTTGTTATTTTTACTTCTCTCCTTGTCCTTTTCTGACTAAGATCTGGTTCAGAAGGGGACCTTTGGCTGACGACAGACCTAATACTATACCTTGTGATGCTCCTGGGAAGACTGTCAGATGTGTTTACTCCAGGGGGTGATACAATGCATGGAATTATTGTTTTAACTGGTACTGATCCGGTCTTCTTGGTAGTACCATCATCTAGACGACCCCTAAGTAAACTATTACAATGGGTCGAAGATATTCCAGCTTGCATGGTGAGACTGGTGAGACTCACTTGCACTAGAGTCAAAGCGCTGTAAAGCTCTCCCTCTTGCAGGTGTTCTTAGCATGGAACAGGTCTGTGTTTTAGTTTGGCCAATAACTGTCCAACCTAGCCTAGTTTCTGTGGCTATCAAATTTTCAGTAATTGGTTCTAATCTTCCTGTCAGGTTTTGTTCCATGACATCTGCTCCAAGTATCAACTCTACTTCTTGTTTGTCTCTCCCACCATCGTCATTGTTCCATGGTATATTCTTACCTTTTAATACATCTAGGCATTCATCATTTGATCTAGAGGTATCACTGTAAATTTGTAAGTTTTCCAACTTGCCTTTGTATACAACAGCTTAGCAGCGCTGCCTGATAACATGCATTAATTCTACAAAGAAAACATTGTGTGAACATGTCCCCTTGTTTCTGAACATGAAGCCCTTGTTTTTTACATACTTTAAAGTAAAAATCTGGGGTTAATTAAAACAGACTTATTACGATTCATAAGAAGTATATGATTCCTACGGAATATCTAAATGACAAAGAGGTGTTTAACAATAGATGGTGAGAAAGGATCTCCCATACCTCAATATAATAATAATAGATGCTCAGATCATGTAGGGTCAGCAAAATAGAATATACTTCTAATTCTTTTTGAGCTAAGGAAGCATTGTAAATTTAGTCAGGATTAAATGAGTGATATGAAAGTTGTTACTTTGATTAGTTTAGGTTTTTTTTTTTATAAACATTTACTTTTAGTATTATTATTTTGCTGTTTAATTTATTTTTATTTATTGTAGAGTGTGAATGAGCAACTCTACCTCTATTACTACAGTCCTTATTTGTGACTGAATGTCATATTACTCAATAGTTTAATTTGGTTTAAAAAAAATTATAAAATTGATCACAATCATAATTCTGAAATCCTAACAGGAGTATGCCAAAAACCTCTAACAGTTACAGAGAACCAGACCTGGGCAATATTTCAAATGAAACATTTTAAGAAGTAAAATATACTGTACGACATGTGGAACCCTCGAGTCTTGAGAGACGTAACAATTTATTTACATCATGATTGTTAATCTCTTTCGGGTCTCAAAGAAAAACCTCATCCTCAGAAACAGTTTTTCTCAAAACAATTTCTCACATCTTATGTCAATTCAATTCAACACAACAATTCATCACATTGTATCTTCCTCACATTTAACTGACACTACCTGAAGGATGTCATCTCGTCCCCTTCTCTACAGATATGACAACTAAATCATGAAAAATATCACCTCTTCTTCGAAACCAAACTCATTAGCCAATCTTGAGACGTTTCTCTGGTCCAGACTTTTCCTCATCTGGCTATAGTAGATTTTAATTAAATGAATGCCGATAGCTAGAAATTCTACATTCTGGCTAGTGAGTGTTCACTATTCGAAAAGGTCTTTAATGCCAATACATAAATAAATACCATTATTTTATAAACACATGTTCACGTAATGATGATCCATGAAATCATCTAGAAAATCCAATCAATCCATTGTGTTGATGTTATTTTGTCATCTGAATAATGTTACCTTATTGTTCATACTTTGTTACCCACTACAGTTTTTACTACTTATTGTTAACATCAAGAGCCATTGTATAAACTCTGTAAAGTTTAGTGTATCTGTGAAAATTGTTATAATATAGGAATACTTCGCTGTTTTTCAGTTATTTAATTTAACATTCCATATTTCATAATTTCTTTTTTTTTTTCAATTTAATGTTACGTTTATTTCATAAAGTGACAAAATATCATATTCTTGACTGACATAAAATTATAATTTTGTATTGAGGATGATTTAGAATCAGGGAAATTCAAAAAGAAGTTGAAGGTTCTATTTCTGAAATTCATTATGACATCAATAGGTTGCTAAAAAGCAAGCGAAATGGAGACTTGAAACATAATCCCATCGATGAACAACATTAAAATTATTGTTTTTGAACAATCCATAAAAATCCTGCAGAGACAACAACAACAAGGACACCCCCAGAGGAGAGGGAAGAGGGGAAATGAATCCACATCTATCTTACAAAACTAAAATTATTGGACAACAACACAAGTTTTAAAAAAGATTTTTTTTTTTTAATTTAAAGGTAAGCATTATAGACTGGATGAGGTTGAAAATATTTTAAGTGAGTCATCGGAAAAGAAACAACCTGACTTACCTAATGTAAATGTTCTAATAAATGAAACAAAAACAAAAAAATGGAAATCCACTGAAAACTTGATGAATTACAATTTCATCCCAGACCTAATTCACTTTCACCTCTTTGCCTCCCTAATAGTCAGACTATAAATCAGCAAAATAAACAATAATAATAATAATAATAATAACATTTAGTATGCACTATTGGCTTAAATAATATAGATCACAGTACACTAGAAACCAAAGACAACAGCAGAAAATAATCTCAGAAATTAGTGAAGTACAAAAAGTGGGAACCAGATAGAATAAACATATTTCAAAATATCCTAACCTTATTGCAGTGAATGTACTTTAATTCAGAAAAACTCCAATTATTTGTATGGAAAGTTTTCAGCCACAATGATAGAATCCTTAGTTGATGCTGGTTTATTGGTTTATAGGTGTCAGCACAAAGGATACAAAACTAAATGGTATGATTTGAAGTGCAAACAGCTGAAAACACAAGTAAGGAAGAAATATAGAGAATTGTTAAAATTTCGCATCAGGTTTCTTTGAAGAATACCTTTCTATTAGAAATGTTTACAGGAAATTAATAAGACAAAAGAAAGAAATCATAAATAAATTAAAATATGCCAAATACAGTCCTGAATTTTGGAAAACTATCAAATCTCTGTGACCAGATACCTTATAATAATAATAATAATAATAAGGCTTAGCGAACCCGAAGGTTCGATGCCGACACCACCAATCGCTTGTTACACACCTCCCTCCACCGTTCGCCGTCCAAACCCAGTCCCTTCAGATCAGCTTTAATGCAATCTTCCCACCTTCGCTTCGGTCTACCCCTCCGACGCTTACCATTCGGCACAGCAAATATTAACCTTTTAGGAATTCTCTCGTTACTAAGCCCAACAACTTTACAAGCCCATTTGATTCGCCGCGATGAAATTACCTCAATTATATTACCCGGATATAGCTCACGCAATTCGGCGTTGTGTAACCGTCTGAACTCTCCGGTTAACTCATCCTTCTTCGGTCCGAATATTCTACGCAATACTTTATTTTCAAAAACCTTAAGACGCTGCTCATCCCTTAATGTAAGCGGCCAAGTTTCGCATCCATAAAGAACTGTAGGCAAGATAATTGTTTTATAGATTCTAATTTTTAAGTTTCGGGACAAGAGGCGTGAACTGAGTAGTTTTGTCACAGAAAAATAACAAGCATTCCCCGCCTTCAGTCTAACTTTAATCTCTTCTTCAATTTCGTTTTTTCTAGTTATCGTAGAACCTAGATACCTAAATTTATCTACCTGTTCAAACATATTACCATCTATATCGATATCACCAGTAGTATCGCCATTTTTGCAGCTAACCATATATTTTGTTTTATCCACGTTTATTTCGAATCCTAGTTCTTTACCGGCTTTCATTAACGTTGTCGTATTTAGTTTTATAGTTTCAACGTCTTCGCTTAACAGTACCAGATCATCAGCATAGCCCAGCACGGATGTTGTCCCGCCCAGATCCAACCCTTTCTCGGTACGCATTACCTCCCTAATGGCATGTTCTAATGCCAAATTGAACAGGACAGGCGAAAGAGAATCCCCCTGTTTTAAGCCCGAACGAACCTCAAATTTTTCCGACAAATTATTACCGATTCTAACTTTATTGAGTGTCTCCGTCAAGCACATCCTGACTAGATTTACTAGTTTTTTTGGAATTCCCTGCTCGATTAGAATATTATACAGTTTCTGGCGGTCAATAGAATCGTAAGCCTTTTTAAAATCTATATACAGCTGGTGAACAATACCGTTATACTCCAATTTTTTCTCTAATATTTGCCGTAAAGAAAATATTTGATCAATAGTCGAACGATTCCGTCTAAATCCGCATTGGTAGTCTCCGATAATTTCCTCGGCGTATTCCGTGATTCGACTGGTTAAGATTACAGTGAATATTTTATAACATACCGGAAGGAGTGAAATTCCTCGATAGTTATTACCATCAGTCCTCTGACCCTTTTTGTGATTCTGAATAAGAATAGATTCTTTCCATTCTTCAGGTAATTTCTCGTTCACCCAGATCTTTTCAACCAAGCGATGTATTTTAGAAACTCCAGCTTCCCCGCATGCCTTAATTAGTTCAGTAGGAATATTATCGATTCCCGCTGCTTTATATGATTTTAATTTACCGATAGCTACTTCAACTTCCTCTTTACTTGGTCCTTCTATCAACGGTTCAGCACTCTGGTACTCAGAAGGAGGACACAGATCATAATTTCCCGTATTTAAAATATTGTCAAAGTGGTCCTTAAACTTATTCAATATGTCAACCGGATCGGTCAGAATATTGTTATTATCATCCCTAATTCCAGACGTTACGGGCCCTACATATTTACGTGATCTGTTTATACCTTTGTACATGTCTCTTACGTTATTTTCGATTCTATTAGTTTCTATTTCAATTATTTTATTTTTGAGATACTCCCTTTTTTTATTTTTGAGCAATTTTGTCGTTTCATTCTTTGAGATTCGGAAGTATTCCAGATTGTCTTCGCTAGGATTATTTAGAGCTTTTAATTTAGCGGCTTTCCTTTTTTCGCACATGTTTAAGCAATCTTCATCAAACCACGGTTTGTTATTCTTATTTTCCTTTTTTCCTAGACACGAGTTACCGACCGCTTTAATATTATCCCTGATCTCTACCCATAACTTGTCAATATCCTCGTGGTCCTCGTCAGGAAGCTCTAAAGCTTCAAACCTATTCTTAACATCTAGCTCGAATTGGTTTCTAATTGATGGATTTTTTAATTTTTCCAAATTAAAATTCTCAAAATCGAAACGGTTTTCTTTTCTCTTTTTTATATTAAGTTTTTGTCGAAGTTTCGCGATTACTAATTCATGATCCGACCCACATTCTGCTCCGCGATAAGACCGTACATTGATTATACTGCTTTGCCAGCTGTGTTGTATCAAGACATGATCGATTTGATTTCGTGTTTGCGAATCCGGCGATGTCCAAGTATATTTATGAATATCCTTACGTTTGAACGTCGTACTTTTAATTACCAGGTTTTTCGAGATGGCAAAGTTTATCAGACGGATCCCATTATCATTACTATATTCGTGCAAACTTTCTTTACCAATCGTCTGAATATAAACTTCTTCCCTGCCTACCTTTGCGTTCGCGTCACCTACAATTATTTTCATGTAGTTTCGCGGTAGTTTATCATAAACCCATTCGAGTTTATCGTAAAATTCACTTTTGACTTCATCGTCACTGTCTTCGGTCGGACAATGTATGTTTATTAATGCGATTTTAAACCAACGTCCCTGAAATGTAGCTACCGAAATTCTATCACTAAAGAACTCTACGTCCCTCAAAGCGGATAGTAATCTACTCCTAATTAGAAACCCGGTACCTAAACAATGATTCCCGCTTCCTCCGTACCAAATAGTGTACTTTCCTTCCCTCATCGAGCCCTCCCCTGGCCAGCGAACCTCTTGCAGAGCCACGACATCCAAATTGTACCCATTTACCTCATTCGCGACCGATTTTAGCCCCCCTGCTGTGTTTAAACTCCTTACGTTCCACGTACCAATATTTAAATCCCTATATTTCAACTTGCGGCATGAATCCCCTAAAGCAGTCCCCACCCGGAGACCCGAACGGGGGACTAGTTTACCTCCGGATAATGAGCGTTTTACCTTAGGGAGATCCATGACTTTTTGTGGTGTTTGGTGAACTAAAGATATGTGAGTAGGGCGTTCAATCCTACGTCACACCCTCCAGCAAGTCTGGAGGTCCCCTCCCTCCAGCAAGTCTGGAGGGCCCCTCTCATTGTTGGTCAGCGAGTCCATCGGACTTAGCCGGGAGGAACTTCCAAGGAATTTCCACCGACCATCCCCACATCCGCCACCCGTGGGACGCTCCCCATACGCGGTAATGAGCCCGCGCGAGGCCAGATACCTTATATAAAAAAAAAAAATATAGATACAGACACTTGTATACAATATTATAGATCTTTATGTGTAGGGAATACTTCAGTAGATTTTTTATTTTCCTTTGTAACAAATCCTTTTCTGGACCAACCATTTTTAACCAAGGAACTTCAGTACTGCATCTATCATATCAAACGCAACAAATTCTCTGAATCTGATAAGTTGACTCATGAAATATTTAAAAACATGACACCACAGTGCGAACATCTTTGCTAAATCTTTATAAAAATTCCATGGGCTCAGAAAACCTCCCACTTGCATGGTCTAGATCAAAGCTAAAACAGATCTACAAGAAAGGAAATAAAAAGGATCCAGGTAATTATAGTTGAATCTCACTGATAAACAGGATCACTAAACTTCTCACCCTTATCTTATAGTGAATTCAGTATTGGACAGAAACTGAAAATTTAATCCCTGAGGACCAAGCTGGATTTGGAGAGGTTTTGAGGCTTTGTGAAACAAATATTCACACTCACATCACTAATAAGTATTAATCTACCGGCAAAAGGGAGCTACATTTAAGTTGTAAGCTTGGACTATCTAGATGAGCCAGAACTCCTCCAATTCCATAAGGTGAAGCATCCCTGCACTAACAATAATGGGCTTTCTGTCATCGAAATGAGATCAAATTGGAGCTTCTATTAACTTTTCACCTCAACTCTATTTTATCTCTAGAGGGCTCTCCACAAATATATACACAACGGCGCAACAACTCTTCATCGAGTCAAGTAGCCTCCGCCAGTTGGAATCTGTACTGACCTACCTCTAAGTACTCCTCCTGGTTTCCTAGCCCTCCAACCTGCATATCACGGGCGGATCTACGGAAGGGTCTTTCGGGCTGAAGCTCCCTCCCCCCCAAAATGGTAAAATATAATCATGTTTTATCGAAAAAAATATTAAAAAAGTATCTCTTAAAGTATCATTGTTCGTGTAATTACATTTAAAAGGGATTTAGAAATCACTTAAACACCATTTCATACAGGTAGTTAGTTTCATTCTTTTTATCTAAAGTAATTATTGTTATTTTTATAAAAAAAAAAAAAATTCGGGCTGAAGCCCCCCACCAAAAAAAATTAAATCCTGGATTCGCTAGTGCTTCATATACTTTGTTTTTTGCTGATTTGCCCCACAAATAAATAATAGAAAATGTCACAAATAATAAAACAACGCAAAATATCATTTTCCAATTATCTTTTTTCATGCCTATAACATTCAAGTAACTGATTCAACAAACAAGCAGTAATCTGGCTGGCCGAGCCAAAGAGAGATAACTCAATTGAAGCGATTCGATAAGTTGAGCCATTACTGGTATCCTTTTTTCCCTTCCAATTATCTTTCCATTACTCAGTAACATTTATAGCTGTTTTACTTAGTTTTAAAATCAGCAATGTGAAATGCAGCAGGATATTCTCAATGTGGCTCGCGGGACTTAGTGGAGGTCTCCATGTGGCCCGGTCTATGTTGGGAAATGTTCATATCGAAAGTCCCTCTTCCGTGAATCCACCAGTCCACGTATTTTATGTATTTAAATATACATTTTATAAAAGTTTAACTATTTAATAATTTCCTATCTTCTCCAAAACATTTAAATTTTTTAATTGAAATCTTCTTGAGGCCCGTTTTCCATTTTTTTTTTTTTGTGGATAGTAAATTAGATAGATTGAGCCGTCAGATTTCAGATGTGTAACGCTCGGCTAAAGTTGGCTGAAGTCGATTCCATATGGATTAAGATATCTCAAAAACTAAAAATCGGACTTGTATACTGTTAGCGAGTGAAATGTTCATCACTTCATTCTCTTTGTAATGAACTATTATTCTAAATTTTATCTTAACGCGACGCCTTGTCAGAGAGGTGAAAAGGAAATAGATAAAGAAGATGAAACAATACTTTTTTCAAGGGTGGACTTAAGAGTAACGGAAGTGGATTGTTAAAGACAATTGGTAGAATGGATAAAATAAGAAATGTAAACAATCGACAACTTGGAGGTAAAAAAATCATTTGTGTAGAGATCGAAAAAAAAATTTCGCAGATGTGCGGACATTAAAAAAGAATGCCCAAAGGGAGGTTTTTTTTTTTTAAAATTGGTCAAAGAAGAAGACGAGATCAGTCCAGAAAAACAAGGAATGAGCAAATAGAAGAGTTTGTATTGGAGCGTATTTTAGGAGAGGAATGGACTCACCAAAGGAATTCATAGAGAATTTGTAAGTTAAGGAATACTTTTTATTTATTCATTCTCAAAAATAAAGCCGGTCCAGGTTTCATTCAACATATTATTTTTTTAAAGAAATTTATGATTGTTTTATTTTGTAATCTAAAAATAAGTGAATAGGTGGTTCAATGCAACGTCACACCCACCAGCAAGTCTGGAAAAGCTCCTACCCGGGAGGAACTCTCAACTCACAACCAATAAAAATTACTGGTGTCGTTTCTGAAATAACCGTTCCATTTAATAACCGCTTTTAGTGTGATGAGGGTCAGAAAGAGGTGTTCTCACCAATTGCCGGCGCATACTTGTAAGGACATCAATTGTAGACCGTACTGTCGATTTACTTTTTATTTATTCTATTTCATTCTCAGTAAATATAGATCAGTTTCGTTTGTTTCATATAGTCATGTTTATAAAAATAAAAATAATAAAAATAAATAAAATAAAAAATAGTAATATGTTGCATGAAGGATTAATTAGATTTGTATTTTTTTAAAAATATTTTTTACTAATATTTAGACGCCAAACGTTTCGGGTCTTTCTTACATATTTCCAAAAGCTGCTAACTTTTATTGTTTTATTTTTTTTTTTCGTATTGTTATGAACGTTTCATACGTTCTTGCTATTTTTTTCTCATATGTATTGAACTATTATATTTAAATTTGTCTCACACAAATCCACCAGACTTTAGACGTTAGTCAAATAAATATAATATTTACTAAAATCTACATTATGGCAGATTTGTATGACACAAGTTTAAACATAATAATTTAATAGGTAAGTAGGAAAAAATTATATATATAATTTTCACAAAAATATAAAAAGAAAACAATAAAACTTGGCAGCTTTAAAAAAAAAAAACACCAAAGGCCCGAATCATTAAGCGATTGAAGTATTGTAAAAATACATAAAAAATAATGAATAAATAATAATATTGAAAACTTTATTCCTACAACATTTTGCAATGTTTTGTATTATATTTTTTGTTTTCATAGACATAACTATATAAAACAAACCAAACTGACCCATACATACTGAGAATTGAATAAATTAAATAAATAGAAAATCGACTAGGACGTTCTGTATTCTAAGTCCTTTTACACATTACATCTTACACATTTGTCTCGGTAATAGGTCAGAATCCCTGCCCACATCTCTTAATCCGGAAAAACCCCGTATAAAGGTGAGTTGGAGGGACAAGTTTGGCTCGGTGTTCTTTCGCCAGATTGTAAATAGTGTATATAGGTATGTATGTGTTCTTTTTATTTATTCATTTTTTAGTTATTGTATTCTTTTTATTGTATATATATTATTTTTCTGTATAATTTATTTTATTTATTGTACATATAGTGTGAATGTGATCTCTGAACACTATTATAAATGTCCTATGAGACAGATTGTAATATTTTTCAATAAATAAGTTAAAAAAAAAAAGGTGAGAAAAGGGAGGACAGAAAAAAAAGCTTAAAATCATTAACTTTAAAGCTTAAAAACATTATGATTTTAATTGGATAATATTAAACCAAAATATATCAAGTGTCCGGTCATCGCTGCAGATTTTACCAAACAATTCACACGAGCGGTGGCGGATGTACGGGAGGAGGGCTTTCGGGCTGAAGCTCCTCCCCTCCCCCAAAAAAATGGTAAAACATAACCATTTTTTACAGAAAAAAATATTAAAAACTATCTCTTTAAGTATTCTTGTTAGTGTAATTACATTTAATAGAACTTCAAGAACCACTTAAACACCATTTCATATTGGTAGTTAATTTCTTTATTATTTTTTCAAATTAATTATCGTTATATGTATATGAAACAAAAAAATCTTTGGGGCTGAAGCCCTCCCCAAAAATAAATCTTAGATCTGCTGGTGTACACGAGAAGACACTGCAGTTGAATTAGAATTTTTTCGGTAATAGATAGTTTAATCTGAAATGTAAAACAATAAAATATGAGTAAAGAAGTTTTGAGGTCTTTCCCCAACTAGGTATTATTTGCCTTCCTAAGTTATGATAACTATTTTGATAAATATTCTAATAACCGACTTTAGGAAACAAGAACAGAATCAATTTGAAACAAGAAACGTTTTAATGTCAAGAAACAAAATA
This sequence comes from Nezara viridula, assembly GCA_928085145.1. NCBI lineage: Eukaryota > Metazoa > Arthropoda > Insecta > Hemiptera > Pentatomidae > Nezara > Nezara viridula. Next base: position 144,115,655 of record OV725080.1, on the reverse strand, counting down.
AACAGTGCTCAATGATAGGGATAGAACGTCATACATGAAGGAGAAACTCAGGAATTCATTTTTTATCTGTAATATAATTATTACCTATAAGATTAATTAAAATTGCTGTGATTTATTTCTGGCTAAAATACTGTGAAATATTGGAGGAGCTTTCCCTCATAAAATATTGGGGTAGGCAGGAAGTCCCTCGAATTTCCCCCTCCCCCTCCTCCTAGTATCGACGTTTATGTACTGATAAATATTCTATTTATATCAACATTAAAAAACTAAAATTATAGATTTTAGGGTTTGTTTTTATTATATGCATATTGTTTCGCCATGGAACCTTTGTGTTCGCTCAATCTTTATTATTATTATTTTATATATATGTGTACATATATATCCCTTATGGAATTGTTGTCGGGTTAATTATCTCTAAAAGTATTATTGTTCGTCAAATTACCTTTAATAGGACTTAAAGAATCACATAAACACCATTTCATATAGGTAGTTAGTTTCTTCCGAAGAAATTATCTAATTACATACTTAGAAAAAAAAAAAAAACTTTCGGGCATAAGCCACCCCAAAATTAAATCCAGGATCCTGGATCCATTAGTGTTGAACGATTGTTGAGGGATAAAGGTTGGTTTTGTAGAATATTTTAGGTTATAGGAATTTAATTCTACTGATTAAAGTGCAGAATAGTTAGCATGGAGCTGTCACTATGGTTATTATTAGGGCGGCCTCACCTCCAAGTACCTACCGTAATTGTCGTTGGTTAACTTTTATTATCTGTTGCAAGCTCCTTAAAAATTAATTGTTTAACGCAATTCATTTTTCAATTAAATTATTAATAATAAAACCCCTGGATGTGTAGTTACTTTTTTTCAAGATACATTTTTTTTTAATTAGCCAGAGCCCCTCTTCGCAGGAACACCCCCCTCTCCTGGATCCGCTAGTGGTATAAAATATACTCATGAACACAGTAGCAGATTCAGGATTTAATAATAGGTTTTTTTTTAATAACGGTTATTACTCTGAAACAAAAAGGAGAACTATAACATTATATTCAACAAGGAGCTTCATGGAGGACCTTGGTGTCGACATAAAGGATGTGGCAAGGTTGCGGAGAATATAATCCTCGACTCCCTGGGAATTGTCCATCACCATGTGCATGGATAGAGGCATGCGTGTTTTACAGCCTTTTTACATTATTTATTGACCACGTCCACTGCACTTTATGTATTTGTATGCATGTTATGAATTAGGTTAGGAAAAGAGAGGAGAAAATCTAGGAAATGAGAAAAATGTACAAGGTGAGAGAAGGAACAGAAAGGGATGTATAATGCTAATAAATGAATGAAAGAAATAGTAAAAAAATAAAAAAAAATATAGGAAAAAAAAATTATAATAAAAAAAATATATATAGATAAAAAAAAAATTGTGTACTATGCTCATACATATTGTTAATACTATATAATAGTATATTAGTTTTGGAAAATTGTCTGTAGCTATTAATAAGTATGCTGTGTTTAAAGCAACCCAATGTAATTGGGCAGCACCCTTTTATGATAATAAAGTGATTCTCTCTAAGTGGTCCTTGAAGAAATATATATATATATATATATATATATATATATATATATATATATATATATATATATATATATATATATATATATATATATATACATGTATATATGTGTTTGTGTGTGTAAATATATAATATATATATATTAAAAATAAAAACTTATTTTGAAAATTATAGTTGTAAAGTTAATTTTCAAATTTTCAACTTTTATATATAAAAATGAACCACTTAAATATTATTTTTTAATATATATATATATTAATTTATATATACATATAAATTCATTGTAAATTAGAACCGACTAAATTACAACATTATTACATTTAAAATGCTTTTCACATTTTAAAAATTGAAGTAACTGTTCTAAGAAGATTATTTTATTAAACCGGATGAAACTAGATTGAATTAAAAGAGAGAGACAGACAAACAAACATCTATCTCGAATTCTGGTTATTGCGGAAGGAGGATAATTTGATCAAAGAGGTAACAGTGGCACACGATTGGCCCAAGACCCATCCCCACCATTTTTTCTTAGCCCCCTTCCCTTAGATTTTAAAGAACTCTCTTTGGTGGATGCTCTCCTTTGTCGTACTGTACAGGTTTATTTATTTTTATTAATATTATTATTTATTAACATCATTCATATTTCAAAGAATAAGTTGCGATCTATCATCAACATATTCATTGTTCGTTTGCTATTAATTTAATAAGATGTCAGATAACAATTATTATGTTGAAATGTTCTTAGTACTTGATTTATTAATGCAACAAATTAATGTATTGCATCGAAATCAAGAATCATAACACTGTTTTCATTAAAAAAGCAATGTTTAAAACAGCATTAGTTTTAAATTCGATTTATAAGCTTAAACTGTAAAGATCATTAAAATAATATCAGGTCAATTTCCACACTAAAATTTTTAAATGTTAATCATAATTCGACGTAATAACATAGTAATTCATTAAAGGATATATCATTACTACAATTATTCCATTTTTTAAAAGTTTCTTTCTGATAGCAGTATTAACTAGGTATAATTTGATTTTTTATTTTTGAGACTGTATAATAATTTGGTAATTATATAGTAATTTTAAAATTAGACATTAATATTGAAGTGAATGCCTTTTTGATCCTTGTGACTTAAAATATGAATTTGATCGTATATGAAAAAAATTAATAAGCATAGTTTGAAATTAATAAAAAAATTGAATAAAGAAAGAAAGTGACAGTTATTTGAAGAGAACCACAGCCTTCCGAATATCTGTAACAGTGCTTTAATATAAAACTTTAACATTGTATTAGGATGTAAGGCGAATCGAAGCTATAATATAGAACCTTGAAATTATTTCCTTTCTAACCTTTATTGTATGATTTAATGGTTCTTTTTCCATAGGTTCTAAGGAAGAGCATTCATTATAAGAAATATTGAAATCTCACAACTACGTTCGCCATTACATACGAGAACTTCTTATAGACTTTGTAAAGCGGATGAATATTTGCACTGGTATAAAATATAATTAATACTGTTATTAAGTTATATTATTCATGTGAAAAACGATGAAATGCGAGTTGTGAATATTTTTATTCTATCAATAAGTTAGATTATTATACCAGATAACATTTATTTATGACATTTTTTGATAACTAACATATCTGTATGTGAACTCTTTAAAAAATTTCATTCAATTATATGTTCACATATATAGATGCTTTCACACTGCTTGTTTTAATGGATTTTATCATTTTTTATCTATTTTTTCATAAAGAAATAAAAATATTAAATCAATATTTAAGTATTATGAATCTGTATAGGGATAATTTTTTATATTTAGTCCGAAGTAATTATAAATTTGATTTTTCTAAGATTTATATAGTGGTTTATATATTAATTATTCATTTTTATATTAATCGTTGTTAATTCACTGTTCAAAGTTGGAATAACAATATCATGGAAATTAAATTAAAAATGGAAAGCTAATTTGACTGATTTGACCCCAGTGGTCCCCTACACCATTTTAAATTTAGGAACTACTTCTCCCCAAAAATCAGTTAATACAATGCTTCATTTTCTCAGGCATACAGTTTTACTCTACTTAGTTAACTATTTTTCTCTTCTCGATCATCTTAGTTGTTCCAGACAAATGAACCAGCAGGAGGCAGGTTCACCCTAATTAATTACTATTTTTCTTTCCTTAGGTCTTCTGGATTGTAATCGTAGTTTTCCAGCCATCACGCCAGACATAAGAGAATAATGAGATAAATGAAGTTTTAGCATTCTATTGCTCAGATGGTCACTGCGGATTGCGTAGTATGTCTGATGGCTAAATTAGGTAAATTATTTAGAAAGAAAATGTTTTCATATATTTTTTTTTTTGTTTATTTTATGTGTACTGTTATTGATTTTTATGTGAAATCTCGTAAATTGTTTTTTTGGTATAATGAATGATAAACATAAATTTTCTTTTCAGGTTATGATAGCTCTTTTCATAATTTAGTGTTGATTTTTAAATAGATGGGGTTCATTAAATAATAATATTTTCTCCTGCTTTTTTGTGCAGAAATGATTATATTGTGGTTTTATTATTCACATTGTTATTCATTTTTTAAGGAACATAAAATGTGAGCATATACCTCCTTTAAATTTCTTAATGGGTTGTCGCTGTACTGAGGAGGTATCCGGTTTGCAAGCCACTCATTGACTGAAATGCTCCTGTGGATGAGTACAAGTTACCTGCTGGACGGTTGCTTTCCTCATAGATCTACAGGACACATGATACGAACTTCAAGCAGAAAAAAGGTAGGACTTTGACTTAACATGTATTTATGGACCTTTACTCAAATTGAATTAAGTTAACTAAAATAGTGACAACAGCCTTGAGCTGAACACAGAAAATATAAATCATATAGGATTCTTAATTTTTATATAGTATAAATAAATCAAAACAACTATGTTTGAGAAGGTCCATAGTCTCTGCCCACTTTGGAAAACGCATGTTTTTTTTATTACCAGGTGTGCAAATATGAAACTGGAGAATTGGTATAGAGAATAATTAATGTTTAAAAAAATATTTGTATATGCATTTTTCCCATCTCTCTGTCAATTTATGATTGCCTTGCAATAAAATATTTCTGTATTGTGGTGAACCAGTCATCATGCCATTATGCATATTTGATAAGAACGGAAGCATTATTTCACAAGGTTGTGTCCCATAAATGCAAATAAATAGTATTTAAAAACTGAGTCAAGTCAGTTGAATAAGCCAGAGGCACTATTATTTTCCAACAGAACACCTGAATTATTCTCCTCCCTTGTTTTTCTGTGTGTTATTTATTTATCTCTATCACCGTCGATTCTTAACGGAGCATAGTGAATTTACAAGTGCCTTCCATTCTGCTCTTTTTGTAGCAATCACTTTTGCTTCTGGCCAAATCTTGCCAGTTCGGCTCAGGCCATTTTGCGCGGATCATCGTAAAATGGCTCCTATAATGATGTTATACGGTAAAAATGTTAACAACTATGGAAAAATTTCAGTTTCATCTTTGCATGGTGCATTTTGTAATTTTGATTAGTAGATGTGTAATTTTCTCTATTTCGATATGTTCCTCATTGCTATTACCTCTCATTATTCATTAGATTAGCTTTCAAAATTTTAATATTTAAAAATGACCATATTTTAAATAAAATTCATTCAGAGTTTATTGTATTGAGATGATTATTTTTTTATTAAATTATAATTATTTAGTATTTGAACGTGAGCGGATCATCGTAAAGTGGCTCCTATAATGATGTTATACGGTAAAAATGTTAACAACTATGGCCAAATTTCAGTTTCATCTTTACAAATCCGGTGATTGGTAGTGTTTAGTGCATGTATATAGTAGGCAAGAACTTAGCCAGCTAAAAAAAAATTTCCCACAAAATGAAAGAGGGGGATAGTTTCTAAATTTAATTTATTTCAAGGGGAGGGTGTCATTTTTGTCGTAATCAGTTTCTTTTAAAATGTTGAAATACAAAATCAACCTGTCACAGTCTATCAGTTTTTTGGTACAGTAATTTGGGATTATATTTGTTGCTATTTATGTTTACTATGTCATTATTTTGGAGATGGTCAGCCACCCCAACTTTCCTTTCCCCGGCTAAGCTCATGGTGCATGTTGTGCAGTAGATGTGTAATTTTGTCTATTTCGATATGTTCCTCGTTGCTATTACCTCTCATTATTCATTAGATTAGCTTTCAAAATCTTAATATTTAAAAATGACCATATTTTAAATAAAATTCATTCAGAGTTTATTGTATTGAGATGATTATTTTTTTATTAAATTATAATTATTTAGTATTTGAACGTGAGAGGTGATGGCAAATTTCAGGATCTCCAGACTGCAGCGGGAAACCCCTCTCATTAGGCAAACAATTTTTCTTAGAGAATGTTAAAATAATAATTAAATAACATAAATTTGTTATAGGTTAATACTTTTATATCATTATGCAATTATCTGTTGACCTGTGTCTTCTCTTTATATATTTACTTACATATGTGATAGAACAAAAGTTCAATTATTTTTTCATAGAGAATATAAATAAAATCACTGTTTATAATATTAAAGTATATCACTTTTCACTTTTTTTAAATACTCAATAAAATTTAAGATTATTCAAAAATTAGATTAGTTTGGTAGTCGTCATGAGGGGTTGAGGAACTTCAATGAACTGCAGATGACAACAGCCATGTGAGTACTATGGATTTTTATTTTTAGTGTTGTTAATTTTTTTTATTTCCATTGTGGGCAGATTTTTTGCATGAAGCATGTGCATGCTATTTATTTTTATATGTATACAGCGGCTGCCTCCTCTCACAATTAATTATGTTGCTTATTTATCAGTTTATAACAGTTAAAAAATTAAGAGAATTTCATTAAGATTTTTTTTTTTCAAAGTAATTTTTTTGTTGTCAAATCTGGTTAGTGTTTCTACAATAATTCAATTAATTTCTAATACATAAAATAAACATGTTACTAGTTGAGGTTTATTTTTATTATTGAGTATATTTCAATTGATATTTTTATTTCTCACCAAGTCGTTAAAAATTTAGTATAAACAAATTAAATTATGTTTATTTCGTAATAAATTTATTATTTCAATGTGAGAGGTTAGGCAGATTTCAGGATTTTTAGTCTGCAGCTACCAACTCTACTCATTACACACAATTTTTCTCATTAAATATTTTTAAAAATTATTCTTCATATTAAAATAATTAAGTCAATGAGGGAATACCATTATATTTTATTTCACAATTTCGATAAGTGTAAATATTTTTAATTGATAACATTAATATTTGGCAAAAACTAAAATAATTCAACTTCATACTGAAAAATTAGTTAAATTTATAAATTTAAAAACCTCTTTCTGATAAATATGTTGTTTTTTTCTTTCATTATATTTGCTATTATTTTTAAATTATAAAGTTATTCAGACATTTGGTAGGTACACTTATGAGTGAGTTGGAGAACTTCGTTGAATCGCCAGTGAAAACATGTGAGTACTATTGCATGCCTACTTATTGCCATTTTATGATAACGTGTATTTATATTGTATGTTCTGTTTAAAATCTCAAAACCCCTTAATAGTGATAGAACAATTGAAGGGGTATTTGGGACTCATTAATTACATTTTCTGCTTTAAATTTTCCTTTTCGTTACGGACTGGCACAAATATAATTTAAATAAGAATGTTTTTATTATTTCTAGATAATAGTTTCGGCAGCTGTCTTTTCGTTGCTACAGTAGGGTTCTGTCTTGTTATAAAATCTATCTTGCTCGTTTTCTTTATTTATCATAAGCTACTTGAACTTTTTGTAGTACACATTACCACATTGTGGACTGAACTGTCTTATGATGATGCGTGTTTATACATATTTAATTACTTAATGTTTAAATAAAGATGAAAATTTAAAATTTATTTTTAGAAAGGGAGGTATGTTCTGTTTAGAATTCTTTGTTAGTATTATTATTCTCAAAACCCCTTAATGGTCATAGAACAATTGAAGGGGTGTTTGGGACTCATTAATTTCCATTTCTGCTTTTGATTTATTTTCATTATCTGCTAAATAAATAAAAAGGTTTTATTCTTGAAAGCACATCTTATACTCTGAATCAAGAAATGCTAACCGATTCTGTAAAAGGCACCTGTGGTGCATTTTAATAATTTATTTTCGATAATTTACTTGTAAATAAATATTGTATATTATATGTAAATCCCGCAAGGAGTGTCTGTTGCATGCAGGCACTTGGGGAGCAGCGCCCCCACGGGTCACCCCAGCTCAGTACACCATGCAATCTCGCCAGAACAGTACACCACAAAAAAATCAAAGACACATGTACAGTATACAGTTTTGCATTTATATTTCCTAAGAGACCACCCTGGATGGGGTAGCGACTCCGGAGGCCATGAAGTTGCTGCCTTACCAGCGGAATCATTCGTTTGGTACTCCTATTTCTTCCTTTCTACCTAAGAAAGAACTAACATCCTTTCCACTCCATAAACACGAGAACCCAACCATCGGATTGGGTATATCCCTTGTATACATCCCTACATATCCCTTGCAGAAACACTCTTTATTAAACTATAACCCTCTTCATAGGTCTCTCCAATTCATAAGAAAAGTAGTATTCAGTATTACTCTAATTAATTATTATTTTTCTTTTTTAGGTCTCCTCGATCATCTTAGTTGTCCCAGCCACCGAATCAGCAGGATGCAGTTTTACTCTAATTAATTACTATTTTTCTCGTCTCAGGTCTTCTAGATCATCATAGTTGATCCAGCCACTTAACCAGGAGCTCTAAGTTTTACTCTACTTAATTACTATTTTTCTGTCCTTAGGTCTTCTCGATTACCTTAGTTGTGCCAGCCATTGAACCAGCAAGGATGCAGTATTACTCTGATTAGATACTATCTTTATCTCTATAGGTGTTATCATTCATCTTAGTTGTTCCAGCCATTGAACCAGCTAGGAGGCAGTTTTATTCTAATTAATTACTATTTTTTACTCCTTAGGTCGTTTCGATAATCTTAGTTGTTCCAGCCCAAGAACCATCGAAGAGGCAGTTTTACTCTAATTAGTTACTATTTTTTACTTCTTAGGTTGTCTTGATAAGCTTAGTTGTTCCAGCCAAAGAACCATCAAGGAATATGTTTTACTCTATTTAGTTACTATTTTTTACTCCTTAGGTCGTCTCGATAATCTTACTTGTTCCAGCCAATGAACCATCAAGGAATATGTTTTACTCTATTTAGTTACTATTTTTTACTCCTTAGGTCGTCTCGATAATCTCAGTTGTTCCAGCCATAGAACCATCGAAGAGGCAGTTTTACTCTAATTAGTTACTATTTTTTACTTCTTAGGTTGTCTTGATAAGCTTAGTTGTTCCAGCCAAAGAACCATCAAGGAATATGTTTTACTCTATTTAGTTACTATTTTTTACTCCTTAGGTCGTCTCGATAATCTCAGTTGTTCCAGCCATAGAACCATCGAAGAGGCAGTTTTACTCTAATTAGTTACTATTTTTTACTTCTTAGGTCGTCTCGATAATCTCAGTTGTTCCAGCCAAAGAACCATCAAGGAATATGTTTTACTCTATTTAGTTACTATTTTTTACTCCTTAGGTCGTCTCGATAATCTCAGTTGTTCCAGCCATAGAACCATCGAAGAGGCAGTTTTAATCTATTTAGTTACTATTTTTTACTCCTTAGGTCGTCTCGATAATCTTACTTGTTCCAGCCAAAGAACCATCAAGGAGGCAGTTTTACTCTATTTAGTTACTATTTTTTACTCCTTAGGTCGTCTCGATAATCTCAGTTGTTCCAGCCATAGAACCATCGAAGAGGCAGTTTTAATCTATTTAGTTACTATTTTTTACTCCTTAGGTCGTCTCGATAATCTTACTTGTTCCAGCCAAAGAACCATCAAGGAGGCAGTTTTACTCTATTTAGTTACTATTTTTCTGTTCTTAGGACTTCTCAATCATCTTAGTTGTTCCAGCCACTGAACCAGCAAGGATGCAGTATTACTCTACTTAGTTAACTTTTTTTCTTTTATTAGGCCTTCTTGATCATTTTAGTTGTTCCAGCCACCGAATCAGCAGGATGCTGTTAGTCCAATTAATTACTATTTTTCTCTCCTCAGGTCTTCTAGATCATCTTGATTGTTCCAGACAAACGAACCAGCAGGAGGCAGTTTTACTCTAATTAATTACTTTTTTTTTCCCTCAGGTCTTCTGGATTATAATTGTAGTTTTCCAGCCATTAGGCCAGACATAAGAGAATAATGAGATGTATGCAGTTTTAGCATTCTATTGCTCAGATGGTCGCTGCGGATGGCGTATTATTTCTGATGGCTAAATTAGGTAAATTATTTACAAAGAAAATGTTTTCATATTTTTAATATTTATTTTTATGTGAATTCTTGTAAATTGTTTTTTTGGTATAATGAATGATAAAAATCAATTTTCTTTTCAGAATATGATAGCAGTTTTCATAATTTAGTGTTGATTTTTGAATAAATGTGGTTCATTAAATAAAAACATTGTTCTCTTTTTTTTTTTATCTAGAAATTATTATATTGTGATTTTATTATTCACATTGTTATTCATTTTTCAGGAACATAAAATGTGAGCATATACCTCCTTTAAATTTCTTAATGGGTTGTCGCTGTACTGAGGAGGTATCCGGTTTGCAAGCCACTCATTGACTGAAATGCTCCTGTGGATGAGTACAAGTTACCTGCTGGACGGTTGCTTTCCTCATAGATCTACAGGACACATGACACGAACTTCAAGCAGAAAAAAGGTAGGACTTTGACTTGACATGTATTTATGGACCTTTACTCAAACAGAATTAAGTTAACTAATATAATGACAACAGCCTTGAGCTGAACACAGAAAATATAAATGATATAGGATCCTTAATTTTTATATAGTATAAATAAATCAAAACAACTATGTTTGAGAAGGTCCATAGTCTCTGCCCACTTTGGAAAACGCATGTTTTTTTTATTACCAGGTGTGTAAATATGAAACTGGAGAATTGGTATAGAGAATAATTAATGTTTCAAAAAATATTTTTATATGCATTTTTCCCATCTCTCTGTCAATTTATGATTGCCTTGCAATAAAATATTTCTGTATTGTGGTGAACCAGTCATCATGCCATTATGCATATTTGATAAGAACGGAAGCATTATTTCACAAGGTTGTGTCCCATAAATGCAAATAAATAGTATTTAAAAACGGAGTCAAGTCATGTGAATAAGCCAGAGGCACTATTATTTTCCAACAGAACACCTGAATTATTCTCCTCACTTGTTTTTCTGTGTGTTATTTATTTATCTCTATCACCGTCGATTCTTAACGGAGCATAGTGAATTTACAAGTGCCTTCCATTCCGCTGGTTTTGTAGCAATCACATTTCCTTCTGGCCAAGTCTTGCCAGTTCGGCTCAGGCCATTTTGAGCGGATCATCGTAAAGTGGCTCCTATAATGATGTTATACGGTAAAAATGTTAACAACTATGGCCAAATTTCAGTTTCATCTTTACAAATCCGGTGATTGGTAGTGTTTAGTGCATGTATATAGTAGGCAAGAACTTAGCCAGCTAAAAAAAAATTTCCCACAAAATGAAAGAGGGGGATAGTTTCTAAATTTAATTTATTTCAAGGGGAGGGTGTCATTTTTGTCGTAACCAGTTTCTTTTAAAATGTTGAAATACAAAATCAACCTGTCACAGTTTATCAGTTTTTACAGTAATTTGGGATTATATTTGTTGCTATTTATGTTTACTATGTCATTATTTTGGAGATGGTCAGCCACCCCAACTTTCCTTTCCCTGGCTAAGCTCATGGTGCATGTTGTGCAGTAGATGTGTAATTTTGTCTATTTCGATATGTTCCTCGTTGCTATTACCTCTCATTATTCATTAGATTAGCTTTCAAAATTTTAATATTTAAAAATGACCATATTTTAAATAAAATTCATTCAGAGTTTATTGTATTGAGATGATTATTTTTTTATTAAATTATAATTATTTAGTATTTGAACGTGAGAGGTGATGGCAAATTTCAGGATCTCCAGACTGCAGCGGGAAACCCCTCTCATTAGGCAAACAATTTTTCTTAGAGAATGTTAAAATAATAATTAAATAACATAAATTTGTTATAGGTTAATACTTTTATATCATTATGCAATTATCTGTTGACCTGTGTCTTCTCTTTATATATTTACTTACATATGTGATAGAACAAAAGTTCAATTATTTTTTCATAGAGAATATAAATAAAATCACTGTTTATAATATTAAAGTATATCACTTTTCACTTTTTTTAAATACTCAATAAAATTTAAGATTATTCAAAAATTAGATTAGTTTGGTAGTCGTCATGAGGGGTTGAGGAACTTCAATGAACTGCAGATGACAACAGCCATGTGAGTACTATGGATTTTTATTTTTAGTGTTGTTAATTTTTTTTATTTCCATTGTGGGCAGATTTTTTGCATGAAGCATGTGCATGCTATTTATTTTTATATGTATACAGCGGCTGCCTCCTCTCACAATTAATTATGTTGCTTATTTATCAGTTTATAACAGTTAAAAAATTAAGAGAATTTCATTAAGATTTTTTTTTTCAAAGTAATTTTTTTGTTGTCAAATCTGGTTAGTGTTTCTACAATAATTCAATTAATTTCTAATACATAAAATAAACATGTTACTAGTTGAGGTTTATTTTTATTATTGAGTATATTTCAATTGATATTTTTATTTCTCACCAAGTCGTTAAAAATTTAGTATAAACAAATTAAATTATGTTTATTTCGTAATAAATTTATTATTTCAATGTGAGAGGTTAGGCAGATTTCAGGATTTTTAGTCTGCAGCTACCAACTCTACTCATTACACACAATTTTTCTCATTAAATATTTTTAAAAATTATTCTTCATATTAAAATAATTAAGTCAATGAGGGAATACCATTATATTTTATTTCACAATTTCGATAAGTGTAAATATTTTTAATTGATAACATTAATATTTGGCAAAAACTAAAATAATTCAACTTCATACTGAAAAATTAGTTAAATTTATAAATTTAAAAACCTCTTTCTGATAAATATGTTGTTTTTTTCTTTCATTATATTTGCTATTATTTTTAAATTATAAAGTTATTCAGACATTTGGTAGGTACACTTATGAGTGAGTTGGAGAACTTCGTTGAATCGCCAGTGAAAACATGTGAGTACTATTGCATGCCTACTTATTGCCATTTTATGATAACGTGTATTTATATTGTATGTTCTGTTTAAAATCTCAAAACCCCTTAATAGTGATAGAACAATTGAAGGGGTATTTGGGACTCATTAATTACATTTTCTGCTTTAAATTTTCCTTTTCGTTACGGACTGGCACAAATATAATTTAAATAAGAATGTTTTTATTATTTCTAGATAATAGTTTCGGCAGCTGTCTTTTCGTTGCTACAGTAGGGTTCTGTCTTGTTATAAAATCTATCTTGCTCGTTTTCTTTATTTATCATAAGCTACTTGAACTTTTTGTAGTACACATTACCACATTGTGGACTGAACTGTCTTATGATGATGCGTGTTTATACATATTTAATTACTTAATGTTTAAATAAAGATGAAAATTTAAAATTTATTTTTAGAAAGGGAGGTATGTTCTGTTTAGAATTCTTTGTTAGTATTATTATTCTCAAAACCCCTTAATGGTCATAGAACAATTGAAGGGGTGTTTGGGACTCATTAATTTCCATTTCTGCTTTTGATTTATTTTCATTATCTGCTAAATAAATAAAAAGGTTTTATTCTTGAAAGCACATCTTATACTCTGAATCAAGAAATGCTAACCGATTCTGTAAAAGGCACCTGTGGTGCATTTTAATAATTTATTTTCGATAATTTACTTGTAAATAAATATTGTATATTATATGTAAATCCCGCAAGGAGTGTCTGTTGCATGCAGGCACTTGGGGAGCAGCGCCCCCACGGGTCACCCCAGCTCAGTACACCATGCAATCTCGCCAGAACAGTACACCACAAAAAAATCAAAGACACATGTACAGTATACAGTTTTGCATTTATATTTCCTAAGAGACCACCCTGGATGGGGTAGCGACTCCGGAGGCCATGAAGTTGCTGCCTTACCAGCGGAATCATTCGTTTGGTACTCCTATTTCTTCCTTTCTACCTAAGAAAGAACTAACATCCTTTCCACTCCATAAACACGAGAACCCAACCATCGGATTGGGTATATCCCTTGTATACATCCCTACATATCCCTTGCAGAAACACTCTTTATTAAACTATAACCCTCTTCATAGGTCTCTCCAATTCATAAGAAAAGTAGTATTCAGTATTACTCTAATTAATTATTATTTTTCTTTTTTAGGTCTCCTCGATCATCTTAGTTGTCCCAGCCACCGAATCAGCAGGATGCAGTTTTACTCTAATTAATTACTATTTTTCTCGTCTCAGGTCTTCTAGATCATCATAGTTGATCCAGCCACTTAACCAGGAGCTCTAAGTTTTACTCTACTTAATTACTATTTTTCTGTCCTTAGGTCTTCTCGATTACCTTAGTTGTGCCAGCCATTGAACCAGCAAGGATGCAGTATTACTCTGATTAGATACTATCTTTATCTCTATAGGTGTTATCATTCATCTTAGTTGTTCCAGCCATTGAACCAGCTAGGAGGCAGTTTTATTCTAATTAATTACTATTTTTTACTCCTTAGGTCGTTTCGATAATCTTAGTTGTTCCAGCCCAAGAACCATCGAAGAGGCAGTTTTACTCTAATTAGTTACTATTTTTTACTTCTTAGGTTGTCTTGATAAGCTTAGTTGTTCCAGCCAAAGAACCATCAAGGAATATGTTTTACTCTATTTAGTTACTATTTTTTACTCCTTAGGTCGTCTCGATAATCTTACTTGTTCCAGCCAATGAACCATCAAGGAATATGTTTTACTCTATTTAGTTACTATTTTTTACTCCTTAGGTCGTCTCGATAATCTCAGTTGTTCCAGCCATAGAACCATCGAAGAGGCAGTTTTACTCTAATTAGTTACTATTTTTTACTTCTTAGGTCGTCTCGATAATCTCAGTTGTTCCAGCCAAAGAACCATCAAGGAATATGTTTTACTCTATTTAGTTACTATTTTTTACTCCTTAGGTCGTCTCGATAATCTCAGTTGTTCCAGCCATAGAACCATCGAAGAGGCAGTTTTACTCTAATTAGTTACTATTTTTTACTTCTTAGGTCGTCTCGATAATCTCAGTTGTTCCAGCCAAAGAACCATCAAGGAATATGTTTTACTCTATTTAGTTACTATTTTTTACTCCTTAGGTCGTCTCGATAATCTCAGTTGTTCCAGCCATAGAACCATCGAAGAGGCAGTTTTAATCTATTTAGTTACTATTTTTTACTCCTTAGGTCGTCTCGATAATCTTACTTGTTCCAGCCAAAGAACCATCAAGGAGGCAGTTTTACTCTATTTAGTTACTATTTTTCTGTTCTTAGGACTTCTCAATCATCTTAGTTGTTCCAGCCACTGAACCAGCAAGGATGCAGTATTACTCTACTTAGTTAACTTTTTTTCTTTTATTAGGCCTTCTTGATCATTTTAGTTGTTCCAGCCACCGAATCAGCAGGATGCTGTTAGTCCAATTAATTACTATTTTTCTCTCCTCAGGTCTTCTAGATCATCTTGATTGTTCCAGACAAACGAACCAGCAGGAGGCAGTTTTACTCTAATTAATTACTTTTTTTTCCCTCAGGTCTTCTGGATTATAATTGTAGTTTTCCAGCCATTAGGCCAGACATAAGAGAATAATGAGATGTATGCAGTTTTAGCATTCTATTGCTCAGATGGTCGCTGCGGATGGCGTATTATTTCTGATGGCTAAATTAGGTAAATTATTTACAAAGAAAATGTTTTCATATTTTTAATATTTATTTTTATGTGAATTCTTGTAAATTGTTTTTTTGGTATAATGAATGATAAAAATCAATTTTCTTTTCAGAATATGATAGCAGTTTTCATAATTTAGTGTTGATTTTTGAATAAATGTGGTTCATTAAATAAAAACATTGTTCTCTTTTTTTTTTTATCTAGAAATTATTATATTGTGATTTTATTATTCACATTGTTATTCATTTTTCAGGAACATAAAATGTGAGCATATACCTCCTTTAAATTTCTTAATGGGTTGTCGCTGTACTGAGGAGGTATCCGGTTTGCAAGCCACTCATTGACTGAAATGCTCCTGTGGATGAGTACAAGTTACCTGCTGGACGGTTGCTTTCCTCATAGATCTACAGGACACATGACACGAACTTCAAGCAGAAAAAAGGTAGGACTTTGACTTGACATGTATTTATGGACCTTTACTCAAACAGAATTAAGTTAACTAATATAATGACAACAGCCTTGAGCTGAACACAGAAAATATAAATGATATAGGATCCTTAATTTTTATATAGTATAAATAAATCAAAACAACTATGTTTGAGAAGGTCCATAGTCTCTGCCCACTTTGGAAAACGCATGTTTTTTTTATTACCAGGTGTGTAAATATGAAACTGGAGAATTGGTATAGAGAATAATTAATGTTTCAAAAAATATTTTTATATGCATTTTTCCCATCTCTCTGTCAATTTATGATTGCCTTGCAATAAAATATTTCTGTATTGTGGTGAACCAGTCATCATGCCATTATGCATATTTGATAAGAACGGAAGCATTATTTCACAAGGTTGTGTCCCATAAATGCAAATAAATAGTATTTAAAAACGGAGTCAAGTCATGTGAATAAGCCAGAGGCACTATTATTTTCCAACAGAACACCTGAATTATTCTCCTCACTTGTTTTTCTGTGTGTTATTTATTTATCTCTATCACCGTCGATTCTTAACGGAGCATAGTGAATTTACAAGTGCCTTCCATTCCGCTGGTTTTGTAGCAATCACATTTCCTTCTGGCCAAGTCTTGCCAGTTCGGCTCAGGCCATTTTGAGCGGATCATCGTAAAGTGGCTCCTATAATGATGTTATACGGTAAAAATGTTAACAACTATGGCCAAATTTCAGTTTCATCTTTACAAATCCGGTGATTGGTAGTGTTTAGTGCATGTATATAGTAGGCAAGAACTTAGCCAGCTAAAAAAAAATTTCCCACAAAATGAAAGAGGGGGATAGTTTCTAAATTTAATTTATTTCAAGGGGAGGGTGTCATTTTTGTCGTAACCAGTTTCTTTTAAAATGTTGAAATACAAAATCAACCTGTCACAGTTTATCAGTTTTTGTACAGTAATTTGGGATTATATTTGTTGCTATTTATGTTTACTATGTCATTATTTTGGAGATGGTCAGCCACCCCAACTTTCCTTTCCCTGGCTAAGCTCATGGTGCATGTTGTGCAGTAGATGTGTAATTTTGTCTATTTCGATATGTTCCTCGTTGCTATTACCTCTCATTATTCATTAGATTAGCTTTCAAAATTTTAATATTTAAAAATGACCATATTTTAAATAAAATTCATTCAGAGTTTATTGTATTGAGATGATTATTTTTTTATTAAATTATAATTATTTAGTATTTGAACGTGAGAGGTGATGGCAAATTTCAGGATCTCCAGACTGCAGCGGGAAACCCCTCTCATTAGGCAAACAATTTTTCTTAGAGAATGTTAAAATAATAATTAAATAACATAAATTTGTTATAGGTTAATACTTTTATATCATTATGCAATTATCTGTTGACCTGTGTCTTCTCTTTATATATTTACTTACATATGTGATAGAACAAAAGTTCAATTATTTTTTCATAGAGAATATAAATAAAATCACTGTTTATAATATTAAAGTATATCACTTTTCACTTTTTTTAAATACTCAATAAAATTTAAGATTATTCAAAAATTAGATTAGTTTGGTAGTCGTCATGAGGGGTTGAGGAACTTCAATGAACTGCAGATGACAACAGCCATGTGAGTACTATGGATTTTTATTTTTAGTGTTGTTAATTTTTTTTATTTCCATTGTGGGCAGATTTTTTGCATGAAGCATGTGCATGCTATTTATTTTTATATGTATACAGCGGCTGCCTCCTCTCACAATTAATTATGTTGCTTATTTATCAGTTTATAACAGTTAAAAAATTAAGAGAATTTCATTAAGATTTTTTTTTTCAAAGTAATTTTTTTGTTGTCAAATCTGGTTAGTGTTTCTACAATAATTCAATTAATTTCTAATACATAAAATAAACATGTTACTAGTTGAGGTTTATTTTTATTATTGAGTATATTTCAATTGATATTTTTATTTCTCACCAAGTCGTTAAAAATTTAGTATAAACAAATTAAATTATGTTTATTTCGTAATAAATTTATTATTTCAATGTGAGAGGTTAGGCAGATTTCAGGATTTTTAGTCTGCAGCTACCAACTCTACTCATTACACACAATTTTTCTCATTAAATATTTTTAAAAATTATTCTTCATATTAAAATAATTAAGTCAATGAGGGAATACCATTATATTTTATTTCACAATTTCGATAAGTGTAAATATTTTTAATTGATAACATTAATATTTGGCAAAAACTAAAATAATTCAACTTCATACTGAAAAATTAGTTAAATTTATAAATTTAAAAACCTCTTTCTGATAAATATGTTGTTTTTTTCTTTCATTATATTTGCTATTATTTTTAAATTATAAAGTTATTCAGACATTTGGTAGGTACACTTATGAGTGAGTTGGAGAACTTCGTTGAATCGCCAGTGAAAACATGTGAGTACTATTGCATGCCTACTTATTGCCATTTTATGATAACGTGTATTTATATTGTATGTTCTGTTTAAAATCTCAAAACCCCTTAATAGTGATAGAACAATTGAAGGGGTATTTGGGACTCATTAATTTCATTTTCTGCTTTAAATTTTCCTTTTCGTTACAAATATAATTTAAATAAGAATGTTTTTATTATTTCTAGATAATAGTTTCGGCAGCTGTCTTTTCGTTGCTACAGTAGGGTTCTGTCTTGTTATAAAATCTATCTTGCTCGTTTTCTTTATTTATCATAAGCTACTTGAACTTTTTGTAGTACACATTACCACATTGTGGACTGAACTGTCTTATGATGATGCGTGTTTATACATATTTAATTACTTAATGTTTAAATAAAGATGAAAATTTAAAATTTATTTTTAGAAAGGGAGGTATGTTCTGTTTAGAATTCTTTGTTAGTATTATTATTCTCAAAACCCCTTAATGGTCATAGAACAATTGAAGGGGTGTTTGGGACTCATTAATTTCCATTTCTGCTTTTGATTTATTTTCATTATCTGCTAAATAAATAAAAAGGTTTTATTCTTGAAAGCACATCTTATACTCTGAATCAAGAAATGCTAACCGATTCTGTAAAAGGCACCTGTGGTGCATTTTAATAATTTATTTTCGATAATTTACTTGTAAATAAATATTGTATATTATATGTAAATCCCGCAAGGAGTGTCTGTTGCATGCAGGCACTTGGGGAGCAGCGCCCCCACGGGTCACCCCAGCTCAGTACACCATGCAATCTCGCCAGAACAGTACACCACAAAAAAATCAAAGACACATGTACAGTATACAGTTTTGCATTTATATTTCCTAAGAGACCACCCTGGATGGGGTAGCGACTCCGGAGGCCATGAAGTTGCTGCCTTACCAGCGGAATCATTCGTTTGGTACTCCTATTTCTTCCTTTCTACCTAAGAAAGAACTAACATCCTTTCCACTCCATAAACACGAGAACCCAACCATCGGATTGGGTATATCCCTTGTATACATCCCTACATATCCCTTGCAGAAACACTCTTTATTAAACTATAACCCTCTTCATAGGTCTCTCCAATTCATAAGAAAAGTAGTATTCAGTATTACTCTAATTAATTATTATTTTTCTTTTTTAGGTCTCCTCGATCATCTTAGTTGTCCCAGCCACCGAATCAGCAGGATGCAGTTTTACTCTAATTAATTACTATTTTTCTCGTCTCAGGTCTTCTAGATCATCATAGTTGATCCAGCCACTTAACCAGGAGCTCTAAGTTTTACTCTACTTAATTACTATTTTTCTGTCCTTAGGTCTTCTCGATTACCTTAGTTGTGCCAGCCATTGAACCAGCAAGGATGCAGTATTACTCTGATTAGATACTATCTTTATCTCTATAGGTGTTATCATTCATCTTAGTTGTTCCAGCCATTGAACCAGCTAGGAGGCAGTTTTATTCTAATTAATTACTATTTTTTACTCCTTAGGTCGTTTCGATAATCTTAGTTGTTCCAGCCCAAGAACCATCGAAGAGGCAGTTTTACTCTAATTAGTTACTATTTTTTACTTCTTAGGTTGTCTTGATAAGCTTAGTTGTTCCAGCCAAAGAACCATCAAGGAATATGTTTTACTCTATTTAGTTACTATTTTTTACTCCTTAGGTCGTCTCGATAATCTTACTTGTTCCAGCCAATGAACCATCAAGGAATATGTTTTACTCTATTTAGTTACTATTTTTTACTCCTTAGGTCGTCTCGATAATCTCAGTTGTTCCAGCCATAGAACCATCGAAGAGGCAGTTTTACTCTAATTAGTTACTATTTTTTACTTCTTAGGTCGTCTCGATAATCTCAGTTGTTCCAGCCAAAGAACCATCAAGGAATATGTTTTACTCTATTTAGTTACTATTTTTTACTCCTTAGGTCGTCTCGATAATCTCAGTTGTTCCAGCCATAGAACCATCGAAGAGGCAGTTTTACTCTAATTAGTTACTATTTTTTACTTCTTAGGTCGTCTCGATAATCTCAGTTGTTCCAGCCAAAGAACCATCAAGGAATATGTTTTACTCTATTTAGTTACTATTTTTTACTCCTTAGGTCGTCTCGATAATCTCAGTTGTTCCAGCCATAGAACCATCGAAGAGGCAGTTTTAATCTATTTAGTTACTATTTTTTACTCCTTAGGTCGTCTCGATAATCTTACTTGTTCCAGCCAAAGAACCATCAAGGAGGCAGTTTTACTCTATTTAGTTACTATTTTTCTGTTCTTAGGACTTCTCAATCATCTTAGTTGTTCCAGCCACTGAACCAGCAAGGATGCAGTATTACTCTACTTAGTTAACTTTTTTTCTTTTATTAGGCCTTCTTGATCATTTTAGTTGTTCCAGCCACCGAATCAGCAGGATGCTGTTAGTCCAATTAATTACTATTTTTCTCTCCTCAGGTCTTCTAGATCATCTTGATTGTTCCAGACAAACGAACCAGCAGGAGGCAGTTTTACTCTAATTAATTACTTTTTTTTCCCTCAGGTCTTCTGGATTATAATTGTAGTTTTCCAGCCATTAGGCCAGACATAAGAGAATAATGAGATGTATGCAGTTTTAGCATTCTATTGCTCAGATGGTCGCTGCGGATGGCGTATTATTTCTGATGGCTAAATTAGGTAAATTATTTACAAAGAAAATGTTTTCATATTTTTAATATTTATTTTTATGTGAATTCTTGTAAATTGTTTTTTTGGTATAATGAATGATAAAAATCAATTTTCTTTTCAGAATATGATAGCAGTTTTCATAATTTAGTGTTGATTTTTGAATAAATGTGGTTCATTAAATAAAAACATTGTTCTCTTTTTTTTTTTATCTAGAAATTATTATATTGTGATTTTATTATTCACATTGTTATTCATTTTTCAGGAACATAAAATGTGAGCATATACCTCCTTTAAATTTCTTAATGGGTTGTCGCTGTACTGAGGAGGTATCCGGTTTGCAAGCCACTCATTGACTGAAATGCTCCTGTGGATGAGTACAAGTTACCTGCTGGACGGTTGCTTTCCTCATAGATCTACAGGACACATGACACGAACTTCAAGCAGAAAAAAGGTAGGACTTTGACTTGACATGTATTTATGGACCTTTACTCAAACAGAATTAAGTTAACTAATATAATGACAACAGCCTTGAGCTGAACACAGAAAATATAAATGATATAGGATCCTTAATTTTTATATAGTATAAATAAATCAAAACAACTATGTTTGAGAAGGTCCATAGTCTCTGCCCACTTTGGAAAACGCATGTTTTTTTTATTACCAGGTGTGTAAATATGAAACTGGAGAATTGGTATAGAGAATAATTAATGTTTCAAAAAATATTTTTATATGCATTTTTCCCATCTCTCTGTCAATTTATGATTGCCTTGCAATAAAATATTTCTGTATTGTGGTGAACCAGTCATCATGCCATTATGCATATTTGATAAGAACGGAAGCATTATTTCACAAGGTTGTGTCCCATAAATGCAAATAAATAGTATTTAAAAACGGAGTCAAGTCATGTGAATAAGCCAGAGGCACTATTATTTTCCAACAGAACACCTGAATTATTCTCCTCACTTGTTTTTCTGTGTGTTATTTATTTATCTCTATCACCGTCGATTCTTAACGGAGCATAGTGAATTTACAAGTGCCTTCCATTCCGCTGGTTTTGTAGCAATCACATTTCCTTCTGGCCAAGTCTTGCCAGTTCGGCTCAGGCCATTTTGAGCGGATCATCGTAAAGTGGCTCCTATAATGATGTTATACGGTAAAAATGTTAACAACTATGGCCAAATTTCAGTTTCATCTTTACAAATCCGGTGATTGGTAGTGTTTAGTGCATGTATATAGTAGGCAAGAACTTAGCCAGCTAAAAAAAAATTTCCCACAAAATGAAAGAGGGGGATAGTTTCTAAATTTAATTTATTTCAAGGGGAGGGTGTCATTTTTGTCGTAACCAGTTTCTTTTAAAATGTTGAAATACAAAATCAACCTGTCACAGTTTATCAGTTTTACAGTAATTTGGGATTATATTTGTTGCTATTTATGTTTACTATGTCATTATTTTGGAGATGGTCAGCCACCCCAACTTTCCTTTCCCTGGCTAAGCTCATGGTGCATGTTGTGCAGTAGATGTGTAATTTTGTCTATTTCGATATGTTCCTCGTTGCTATTACCTCTCATTATTCATTAGATTAGCTTTCAAAATTTTAATATTTAAAAATGACCATATTTTAAATAAAATTCATTCAGAGTTTATTGTATTGAGATGATTATTTTTTTATTAAATTATAATTATTTAGTATTTGAACGTGAGAGGTGATGGCAAATTTCAGGATCTCCAGACTGCAGCGGGAAACCCCTCTCATTAGGCAAACAATTTTTCTTAGAGAATGTTAAAATAATAATTAAATAACATAAATTTGTTATAGGTTAATACTTTTATATCATTATGCAATTATCTGTTGACCTGTGTCTTCTCTTTATATATTTACTTACATATGTGATAGAACAAAAGTTCAATTATTTTTTCATAGAGAATATAAATAAAATCACTGTTTATAATATTAAAGTATATCACTTTTCACTTTTTTTAAATACTCAATAAAATTTAAGATTATTCAAAAATTAGATTAGTTTGGTAGTCGTCATGAGGGGTTGAGGAACTTCAATGAACTGCAGATGACAACAGCCATGTGAGTACTATGGATTTTTATTTTTAGTGTTGTTAATTTTTTTTATTTCCATTGTGGGCAGATTTTTTGCATGAAGCATGTGCATGCTATTTATTTTTATATGTATACAGCGGCTGCCTCCTCTCACAATTAATTATGTTGCTTATTTATCAGTTTATAACAGTTAAAAAATTAAGAGAATTTCATTAAGATTTTTTTTTTTCAAAGTAATTTTTTTGTTGTCAAATCTGGTTAGTGTTTCTACAATAATTCAATTAATTTCTAATACATAAAATAAACATGTTACTAGTTGAGGTTTATTTTTATTATTGAGTATATTTCAATTGATATTTTTATTTCTCACCAAGTCGTTAAAAATTTAGTATAAACAAATTAAATTATGTTTATTTCGTAATAAATTTATTATTTCAATGTGAGAGGTTAGGCAGATTTCAGGATTTTTAGTCTGCAGCTACCAACTCTACTCATTACACACAATTTTTCTCATTAAATATTTTTAAAAATTATTCTTCATATTAAAATAATTAAGTCAATGAGGGAATACCATTATATTTTATTTCACAATTTCGATAAGTGTAAATATTTTTAATTGATAACATTAATATTTGGCAAAAACTAAAATAATTCAACTTCATACTGAAAAATTAGTTAAATTTATAAATTTAAAAACCTCTTTCTGATAAATATGTTGTTTTTTTCTTTCATTATATTTGCTATTATTTTTAAATTATAAAGTTATTCAGACATTTGGTAGGTACACTTATGAGTGAGTTGGAGAACTTCGTTGAATCGCCAGTGAAAACATGTGAGTACTATTGCATGCCTACTTATTGCCATTTTATGATAACGTGTATTTATATTGTATGTTCTGTTTAAAATCTCAAAACCCCTTAATAGTGATAGAACAATTGAAGGGGTATTTGGGACTCGTTAATTTCATTTTCTGCTTTAAATTTTCCTTTTCGTTACGGACTGGCACAAATATAATTTAAATAAGAATGTTTTTATTATTTCTAGATAATAGTTTCGGCAGCTGTCTTTTCGTTGCTACAGTAGGGTTCTGTCTTGTTATAAAATCTATCTTGCTCGTTTTCTTTATTTATCATAAGCTACTTGAACTTTTTGTAGTACACATTACCACATTGTGGACTGAACTGTCTTATGATGATGCGTGTTTATACATATTTAATTACTTAATGTTTAAATAAAGATGAAAATTTAAAATTTATTTTTAGAAAGGGAGGTATGTTCTGTTTAGAATTCTTTGTTAGTATTATTATTCTCAAAACCCCTTAATGGTCATAGAACAATTGAAGGGGTGTTTGGGACTCATTAATTTCCATTTCTGCTTTTGATTTATTTTCATTATCTGCTAAATAAATAAAAAGGTTTTATTCTTGAAAGCACATCTTATACTCTGAATCAAGAAATGCTAACCGATTCTGTAAAAGGCACCTGTGGTGCATTTTAATAATTTATTTTCGATAATTTACTTGTAAATAAATATTGTATATTATATGTAAATCCCGCAAGGAGTGTCTGTTGCATGCAGGCACTTGGGGAGCAGCGCCCCCACGGGTCACCCCAGCTCAGTACACCATGCAATCTCGCCAGAACAGTACACCACAAAAAAATCAAAGACACATGTACAGTATACAGTTTTGCATTTATATTTCCTAAGAGACCACCCTGGATGGGGTAGCGACTCCGGAGGCCATGAAGTTGCTGCCTTACCAGCGGAATCATTCGTTTGGTACTCCTATTTCTTCCTTTCTACCTAAGAAAGAACTAACATCCTTTCCACTCCATAAACACGAGAACCCAACCATCGGATTGGGTATATCCCTTGTATACATCCCTACATATCCCTTGCAGAAACACTCTTTATTAAACTATAACCCTCTTCATAGGTCTCTCCAATTCATAAGAAAAGTAGTATTCAGTATTACTCTAATTAATTATTATTTTTCTTTTTTAGGTCTCCTCGATCATCTTAGTTGTCCCAGCCACCGAATCAGCAGGATGCAGTTTTACTCTAATTAATTACTATTTTTCTCGTCTCAGGTCTTCTAGATCATCATAGTTGATCCAGCCACTTAACCAGGAGCTCTAAGTTTTACTCTACTTAATTACTATTTTTCTGTCCTTAGGTCTTCTCGATTACCTTAGTTGTGCCAGCCATTGAACCAGCAAGGATGCAGTATTACTCTGATTAGATACTATCTTTATCTCTATAGGTGTTATCATTCATCTTAGTTGTTCCAGCCATTGAACCAGCTAGGAGGCAGTTTTATTCTAATTAATTACTATTTTTTACTCCTTAGGTCGTTTCGATAATCTTAGTTGTTCCAGCCCAAGAACCATCGAAGAGGCAGTTTTACTCTAATTAGTTACTATTTTTTACTTCTTAGGTTGTCTTGATAAGCTTAGTTGTTCCAGCCAAAGAACCATCAAGGAATATGTTTTACTCTATTTAGTTACTATTTTTTACTCCTTAGGTCGTCTCGATAATCTTACTTGTTCCAGCCAATGAACCATCAAGGAATATGTTTTACTCTATTTAGTTACTATTTTTTACTCCTTAGGTCGTCTCGATAATCTCAGTTGTTCCAGCCATAGAACCATCGAAGAGGCAGTTTTACTCTAATTAGTTACTATTTTTTACTTCTTAGGTCGTCTCGATAATCTCAGTTGTTCCAGCCAAAGAACCATCAAGGAATATGTTTTACTCTATTTAGTTACTATTTTTTACTCCTTAGGTCGTCTCGATAATCTCAGTTGTTCCAGCCATAGAACCATCGAAGAGGCAGTTTTACTCTAATTAGTTACTATTTTTTACTTCTTAGGTCGTCTCGATAATCTCAGTTGTTCCAGCCAAAGAACCATCAAGGAATATGTTTTACTCTATTTAGTTACTAGTTTTTACTCCTTAGGTCGTCTCGATAATCTCAGTTGTTCCAGCCATAGAACCATCGAAGAGGCAGTTTTACTCTAATTAGTTACTATTTTTTACTTCTTAGGTCGTCTCGATAATCTCAGTTGTTCCAGCCAAAGAACCATCAAGGAATATGTTTTACTCTATTTAGTTACTATTTTTTACTCCTTAGGTCGTCTCGATAATCTCAGTTGTTCCAGCCATAGAACCATCGAAGAGGCAGTTTTACTCTAATTAGTTACTATTTTTTACTTCTTAGGTCGTCTCGATAATCTCAGTTGTTCCAGCCAAAGAACCATCAAGGAATATGTTTTACTCTATTTAGTTACTATTTTTTACTCCTTAGGTCGTCTCGATAATCTCAGTTGTTCCAGCCATAGAACCATCGAAGAGGCAGTTTTACTCTAATTAGTTACTATTTTTTACTTCTTAGGTCGTCTCGATAATCTCAGTTGTTCCAGCCAAAGAACCATCAAGGAATATGTTTTACTCTATTTAGTTACTATTTTTTACTCCTTAGGTCGTCTCGATAATCTCAGTTGTTCCAGCCATAGAACCATCGAAGAGGCAGTTTTACTCTATTTAGTTACTATTTTTTACTCCTTAGGTCGTCTCGATAATCTTACTTGTTCCAGCCAAAGAACCATCAAGGAGGCAGTTTTACTCTATTTAGTTACTATTTTTCTATTCTTAGGACTTCTCAATCATCTTAGTTGTTCCAGCCACTGAACCAGCAAGGATGCAGTATTACTCTACTTAGTTAACTTTTTTTCTTTTATTAGGCCTTCTTGATCATTTTAGTTGTTCCAGCCACCGAATCAGCAGGATGCTGTTAGTCCAATTAATTACTATTTTTCTCTCCTCAGGTCTTCTAGATCATCTTGATTGTTCCAGACAAACGAACCAGCAGGAGGCAGTTTTACTCTAATTAATTACTTTTTTTTTCCCTCAGGTCTTCTGGATTATAATTGTAGTTTTTCCAGCCATTAGGCCA
The DNA here is from genome assembly GCA_928085145.1 of Nezara viridula. Classification (NCBI taxonomy): domain Eukaryota; kingdom Metazoa; phylum Arthropoda; class Insecta; order Hemiptera; family Pentatomidae; genus Nezara; species Nezara viridula. The sequence goes on along the minus strand of OV725080.1, from coordinate 144,088,549 downwards.
GACATAAGAGAATAATGAGATGTATGCAGTTTTAGCATTCTATTGCTCAGAGGGTCGCTGCGGATGGCGTATTATGTCTGATGGCTAAATTAGGTAAATTATTTACAAAGAAAATGTTTTCATATTTTTAATATTTATTTTTATGTGAATTCTTGTAAATTGTTTTTTTGGTATAATGAATGATAAAAATCAACTTTCTTTTCAGAATATGATAGCAGTTTTCATAATTTAGTGTTGATTTTTGAATAAATGTGGTTCATTAAATAAAAACATTGTTCTCTTGTTTTTTTAATCTAGAAATGATTATATTGTGATTTTATTATTCACATTGTTATTCATTTTTCAGGAACATAAAATGTGAGCATATACCTCCTTTAAATTTCTTAATGGGTTGTCGCTGTACTGAGGAGGTATCCGGTTTGCAAGCCACTCATTGACTGAAATGCTCCTGTGGATGAGTACAAGATACCTGCTGGACGGTTGCTTTCCTCATAGATCTACAGGACACATGACACGAACTTCAAGCAGAAAAAAGGTAGGACTTTGACTTGACATGTATTTATGGACCTTTACTCAAACAGAATTAAGTTAACTAATATAATGACAACAGCCTTGAGCTGAACACAGAAAATATAAATGATATAGGATCCTTAATTTTTATATAGTATAAATAAATCAAAACAACTATGTTTGAGAAGGTCCATAGTCTCTGCCCACTTTGGAAAACGCATGTTTTTTTTATTACCAGGTGTGCAAATATGAAACTGGAGAATTGGTATAGAGAATAATTAATGTTTCAAAAAATATTTTTATATGCATTTTTCCCATCTCTCTGTCAATTTATGATTGCCTTGCAATAAAATATTTCTGTATTGTGGTGAACCAGTCATCATGCCATTATGCATATTTGATAAGAACGGAAGCATTATTTCACAAGGTTGTGTCCCATAAATGCAAATAAATAGTATTTAAAAACGGAGTCAAGTCATGTGAATAAGCCAGAGGCACTATTATTTTCCAACAGAACACCTGAATTATTCTCCTCACTTGTTTTTCTGTGTGTTATTTATTTATCTCTATCACCGTCGATTCTTAACGGAGCATAGTGAATTTACAAGTGCCTTCCATTCCGCTGGTTTTGTAGCAATCACATTTCCTTCTGGCCAAGTCTTGCCAGTTCGGCTCAGGCCATTTTGAGCGGATCATCGTAAAGTGGCTCCTATAATGATGTTATACGGTAAAAATGTTAACAACTATGGCCAAATTTCAGTTTCATCTTTACAAATCCGGTGATTGGTAGTGTTTAGTGCATGTATATAGTAGGCAAGAACTTAGCCAGCTAAAAAAAAATTTCCCACAAAATGAAAGAGGGGGATAGTTTCTAAATTTAATTTATTTCAAGGGGAGGGTGTCATTTTTGTCGTAACCAGTTTCTTTTAAAATGTTGAAATACAAAATCAACCTGTCACAGTTTATCAGTTTTACAGTAATTTGGGATTATATTTGTTGCTATTTATGTTTACTATGTCATTATTTTGGAGATGGTCAGCCACCCCAACTTTCCTTTCCCTGGCTAAGCTCATGGTGCATGTTGTGCAGTAGATGTGTAATTTTGTCTATTTCGATATGTTCCTCGTTGCTATTACCTCTCATTATTCATTAGATTAGCTTTCAAAATTTTAATATTTAAAAATGACCATATTTTAAATAAAATTCATTCAGAGTTTATTGTATTCAGATGATTATTTTTTTATTAAATTATAATTATTTAGTATTTGAACGTGAGAGGTGATGGCAAATTTCAGGATCTCCAGACTGCAGCGGGAAACCCCTCTCATTAGGCAAACAATTTTTCTTAGAGAATGTTAAAATAATAATTAAATAACATAAATTTGTTATAGGTTAATACTTTTATATCATTATGCAATTATCTGTTGACCTGTGTCTTCTCTTTATATATTTACTTACATATGTGATAGAACAAAAGTTCAATTATTTTTTCATAGAGAATATAAATAAAATCACTGTTTATAATATTAAAGTATATTTCACTTTTTTTAAATACTCAATAAAATTTAAGATTATTCAAAAATTAGATTAGTTTGGTAGTCGTCATGAGGGGTTGAGGAACTTCAATGAACTGCAGATGACAACAGCCATGTGAGTACTATGGATTTTTATTTTTAGTGTTGTTAATTTTTTTTATTTCCATTGTGGGCAGATTTTTTGCATGAAGCATGTGCATGCTATTTATTTTTATATGTATACAGCGGCTGCCTCCTCTCACAATTAATTATGTTGCTTATTTATCAGTTTATAACAGTGAAGAAATTAAGAGAATTTCATTAAGATTTTTTTTTCAAAGTAATTTTTGTTTTGTCAAATCTGGTTAGTGTTTCTACAATAATTCAATTAATTTCTAATACATAAAATAAACATGTTACTAGTTGAGGTTTATTTTTATTATTTAGTATATTTCAATTGATATTTTTATTTCTCACCAAGTCGTTAAAAATTTAGTATAAACAAATTAAATTATGTTTATTTCGTAATAAATTTATTATTTCAATGTGAGAGGTTAGGCAGATTTCAGGATTTTTAGTCTGCAGCTACCAACTCTACTCATTACACACAATTTTTCTCATTAAATATTTTTAAAAATTATTCTTCATATTAAAATAATTAAGTCAATGAGGGAATACCATTATATTTTATTTCACAATTTCGATAAGTGTAAATATTTTTAATTGATAACATTAATATTTGGCAAAAAATAAAATAATTTAACTTCATACTGAAAAATTAGTTAAATTTATAAATTTAAAAATCTCTTTCTGATAAATATGTTGTTTTTTTCTTTCATTATATTTGCTATTATTTTTAAATTATAAAGTTATTCAGACATTTGGTAGCTACACTTATGAGTGAGTTGGAGAACTTCGTTGAATCGCCAGTGAAAACATGTGAGTACTATTGCATGCCTACTTATTGCCATTTTATGATAACGTGTATTTATATTGTATGTTCTGTTTAAAATCTCAAAACCCCTTAATAGTGATAGAACGATTGAAGGGGTATTTGGGACTCATTAATTTCATTTTCTGCTTTAAATTTTCCTTTTCGTTACGGACTGGTACAAATATAATTTAAATAAGAATGTTTTTATTATTTCTAGATAATAGTTTCGGCAGCTGTCTTTTCGTTGCTACAGTAGGGTTCTTTCTTGTTATAAAATCTATCTTGCTCGTTTTCTTTATTTATCATAAACTACTTGAACTATTTGTAGTACACATTACCACATTGTGGACTGAACTGTCTTATGATGATGCGTGTTTATACATATTTAATTACTTAATGTTTAAATAAAGATGAAAATTTAAAATTTATTTTTAGAAAGGGAGGTATGTTCTGTTTAGAATTCTTTGTTAGTATTATTATTCTCAAAACCCCTTAATGGTCATAGAACAATTGAAGGGGTGTTTGGGACTCATTAATTTCCATTTCTGCTTTTGATTTATTTTCATTATCTGCTAAATAAATAAAAAGGTTTTATTCTTGAAAGCACATCTTATACTCTGAATCAAGAAATGCTAACCGATTCTGTAAAAGGCACCTGTGGTGCATTTTAATAATTTATTTTCGATAATTTACTTGTAAATAAATATTGTATATTATATGTAAATCCCGCAAGGGGTGTCTGTTGCATGCAGGCACTTGGGGAGCAGCGCCCCCACGGGTCACCCCAGCTCAGTACACCATGCAATCTCGCCAGAACAGTACACCACAAAAAAATCAAAGACACATGTACAGTATACAGTTTTGCATTTATATTTCCTAAGAGACCACCCTGGATGGGGTAGCGACTCCGGAGGCCATGAAGTTGCTGCCTTACCAGCGGAATCATTCGTTTGGTACTCCTATTTCTTCCTTTTTACCTAAGAAAGAACTAACATCCTTTCCACTCCATAAACACGAGAACCCAACCATCGGATTGGGTATATCCCTTGTATACATCCCTACATATCCCTTGCAGAAACACTCTTTATTAAACTATAACCCTCTTCATAGGTCTCTCCAATTCATAAGAAAAGTAGTATTCAGTATTACTCTAATTAATTATTATTTTTCTTTTTTAGGTCTCCTCGATCATCTTAGTTGTCCCAGCCACCGAATCAGAGGGATGCAGTTTTACTCTAATTAATTACTATTTTTCTCGTCTCAGGTCTTCTAGATCATCATAGTTGATCCAGCCACTTAACCAGGAGCTCTAAGTTTTACTCTACTTAATTACTATTTTTCTGTCCTTAGGTCTTCTCGATTACCTTAGTTGTGCCAGCCATTGAACCAGCAAGGATGCAGTATTACTCTGATTAGATACTATCTTTATCTCTATAGGTGTTATCATTCATCTTAGTTGTTCCAGCCATTGAACCAGCAAGGAGGCAGTTTTATTCTAATTAATTACTATTTTTTACTCCTTAGGTCGTTTCGATAATCTTAGTTGTTCCAGCCCAAGAATCATCAAGGAGGTAGTTTTACTCTGATTAAATACTATCTTTATCTCTTTAGGTGTTCTCATTCATCTTAGTTGTTCCAGCCATTGAACCAGCAAGGAGGCAGTTTTGCTCTATTTAGTTACTATTTTTTACTCCTTAGGTCGTCTCGATAATCTCAGTTGTTCCAGCCAAAGAACCATCGAAGAGGCAGTTTTACTCTATTTAGTTACTATTTTTTACTCCTTAGGTCGTCTCGATAATCTCAGTTGTTCCAGCCATAGAACCATCGAAGAGGCAGTTTTACTCTATTTAGTTACTATTTTTTACTCCTTAGGTCGTCTCGATAATCTTACTTGTTCCAGCCAAAGAACCATCAAGGAGGCAGTTTTACTCTATTTAGTTACTATTTTTCTATTCTTAGGACTTCTCAATCATCTTAGTTGTTCCAGCCACTGAACCAGCAAGGATGCAGTATTACTCTACTTAGTTAACTTTTTTTCTTTTATTAGGCCTTCTTGATCATTTTAGTTGTTCCAGCCACCGAATCAGCAGGATGCTGTTAGTCCAATTAATTACTATTTTTCTCTCCTCAGGTCTTCTAGATCATCTTGATTGTTCCAGACAAACGAACCAGCAGGAGGCAGTTTTACTCTAATTAATTACTTTTTTTTTCCCTCAGGTCTTCTGGATTATAATTGTAGTTTTTCCAGCCATTAGGCCAGACATAAGAGAATAATGAGATGTATGCAGTTTTAGCATTCTATTGCTCAGAGGGTCGCTGCGGATGGCGTATTATGTCTGATGGCTAAATTAGGTAAATTATTTACAAAGAAAATGTTTTCATATTTTTAATATTTATTTTTATGTGAATTCTTGTAAATTGTTTTTTTGGTATAATGAATGATAAAAATCAACTTTCTTTTCAGAATATGATAGCAGTTTTCATAATTTAGTGTTGATTTTTGAATAAATGTGGTTCATTAAATAAAAACATTGTTCTCTTGTTTTTTTAATCTAGAAATGATTATATTGGGATTTTATTATTCACATTGTTATTCATTTTTCAGGAACATAAAATGTGAGCATATACCTCCTTTAAATTTCTTAATGGGTTGTCGCTGTACTGAGGAGGTATCCGGTTTGCAAGCCACTCATTGACTGAAATGCTCCTGTGGATGAGTACAAGATACCTGCTGGACGGTTGCTTTCCTCATAGATCTACAGGACACATGACACGAACTTCAAGCAGAAAAAAGGTAGGACTTTGACTTGACATGTATTTATGGACCTTTACTCAAACAGAATTAAGTTAACTAATATAATGACAACAGCCTTGAGCTGAACACAGAAAATATAAATGATATAGGATCCTTAATTTTTATATAGTATAAATAAATCAAAACAACTATGTTTGAGAAGGTCCATAGTCTCTGCCCACTTTGGAAAACGCATGTTTTTTTTATTACCAGGTGTGCAAATATGAAACTGGAGAATTGGTATAGAGAATAATTAATGTTTCAAAAAATATTTTTATATGCATTTTTCCCATCTCTCTGTCAATTTATGATTGCCTTGCAATAAAATATTTCTGTATTGTGGTGAACCAGTCATCATGCCATTATGCATATTTGATAAGAACGGAAGCATTATTTCACAAGGTTGTGTCCCATAAATGCAAATAAATAGTATTTAAAAACGGAGTCAAGTCATGTGAATAAGCCAGAGGCACTATTATTTTCCAACAGAACACCTGAATTATTCTCCTCACTTGTTTTTCTGTGTGTTATTTATTTATCTCTATCACCGTCGATTCTTAACGGAGCATAGTGAATTTACAAGTGCCTTCCATTCCGCTGGTTTTGTAGCAATCACATTTCCTTCTGGCCAAGTCTTGCCAGTTCGGCTCAGGCCATTTTGAGCGGATCATCGTAAAGTGGCTCCTATAATGATGTTATACGGTAAAAATGTTAACAACTATGGCCAAATTTCAGTTTCATCTTTACAAATCCGGTGATTGGTAGTGTTTAGTGCATGTATATAGTAGGCAAGAACTTAGCCAGCTAAAAAAAAATTTCCCACAAAATGAAAGAGGGGGATAGTTTCTAAATTTAATTTATTTCAAGGGGAGGGTGTCATTTTTGTCGTAACCAGTTTCTTTTAAAATGTTGAAATACAAAATCAACCTGTCACAGTTTATCAGTTTTACAGTAATTTGGGATTATATTTGTTGCTATTTATGTTTACTATGTCATTATTTTGGAGATGGTCAGCCACCCCAACTTTCCTTTCCCTGGCTAAGCTCATGGTGCATGTTGTGCAGTAGATGTGTAATTTTGTCTATTTCGATATGTTCCTCGTTGCTATTACCTCTCATTATTCATTAGATTAGCTTTCAAAATTTTAATATTTAAAAATGACCATATTTTAAATAAAATTCATTCAGAGTTTATTGTATTCAGATGATTATTTTTTTATTAAATTATAATTATTTAGTATTTGAACGTGAGAGGTGATGGCAAATTTCAGGATCTCCAGACTGCAGCGGGAAACCCCTCTCATTAGGCAAACAATTTTTCTTAGAGAATGTTAAAATAATAATTAAATAACATAAATTTGTTATAGGTTAATACTTTTATATCATTATGCAATTATCTGTTGACCTGTGTCTTCTCTTTATATATTTACTTACATATGTGATAGAACAAAAGTTCAATTATTTTTTCATAGAGAATATAAATAAAATCACTGTTTATAATATTAAAGTATATTTCACTTTTTTTAAATACTCAATAAAATTTAAGATTATTCAAAAATTAGATTAGTTTGGTAGTCGTCATGAGGGGTTGAGGAACTTCAATGAACTGCAGATGACAACAGCCATGTGAGTACTATGGATTTTTATTTTTAGTGTTGTTAATTTTTTTTATTTCCATTGTGGACAGATTTTTTGCATGAAGCATGTGCATGCTATTTATTTTTATATGTATACAGCGGCTGCCTCCTCTCACAATTAATTATGTTGCTTATTTATCAGTTTATAACAGTGAAGAAATTAAGAGAATTTCATTAAGATTTTTTTTTCAAAGTAATTTTTGTTTTGTCAAATCTGGTTAGTGTTTCTACAATAATTCAATTAATTTTTAATACATAAAATAAACATGTTACTAGTTGAGGTTTATTTTTATTATTGAGTATATTTCAATTGATATTTTTATTTCTCACCAAGTCGTTAAAAATTTAGTATAAACAAATTAAATTATGTTTATTTCGTAATAAATTTATTATTTCAATGTGAGAGGTTAGGCAGATTTCAGGATTTTTAGTCTGCAGCTACCAACTCTACTCATTACACACAATTTTTCTCATTAAATATTTTTAAAAATTATTCTTCATATTAAAATAATTAAGTCAATGAGGGAATACCATTATATTTTATTTCACAATTTCGATAAGTGTAAATATTTTTAATTGATAACATTAATATTTGGCAAAAACTAAAATAATTCAACTTCATACTGAAAAATTAGTTAAATTTATAAATTTAAAAATCTCTTTCTGATAAATATGTTGTTTTTTTCTTTCATTATATTTGCTATTATTTTTAAATTATAAAGTTATTCAGACATTTGGTAGCTACACTTATGAGTGAGTTGGAGAACTTCGTTGAATCGCCAGTGAAAACATGTGAGTACTATTGCATGCCTACTTATTGCCATTTTATGATAACGTGTATTTATATTGTATGTTCTGTTTAAAATCTCAAAACCCCTTAATAGTGATAGAACGATTGAAGGGGTATTTGGGACTCATTAATTTCATTTTCTGCTTTAAATTTTCCTTTTCGTTACGGACTGGTACAAATATAATTTAAATAAGAATGTTTTTATTATTTCTAGATAATAGTTTCGGCAGCTGTCTTTTCGTTGCTACAGTAGGGTTCTGTCTTGTTATAAAATCTATCTTGCTCGTTTTCTTTATTTATCATAAACTACTTGAACTTTTTGTAGTACACATTACCACATTGTGGACTGAACTGTCTTATGATGATGCGTGTTTATACATATTTAATTACTTAATGTTTAAATAAAGATGAAAATTTAAAATTTATTTTTAGAAAGGGAGGTATGTTCTGTTTAGAATTCTTTGTTAGTATTATTATTCTCAAAACCCCTTAATGGTCATAGAACAATTGAAGGGGTGTTTGGGACTCATTAATTTCCATTTCTGCTTTTGATTTATTTTCATTATCTGCTAAATAAATAAAAAGGTTTTATTCTTGAAAGCACATCTTATACTCTGAATCAAGAAATGCTAACCGATTCTGTAAAAGGCACCTGTGGTGCATTTTAATAATTTATTTTCGATAATTTACTTGTAAATAAATATTGTATATTATATGTAAATCCCGCAAGGGGTGTCTGTTGCATGCAGGCACTTGGGGAGCAGCGCCCCCACGGGTCACCCCAGCTCAGTACACCATGCAATCTCGCCAGAACAGTACACCACAAAAAAATCAAAGACACATGTACAGTATACAGTTTTGCATTTATATTTCCTAAGAGACCACCCTGGATGGGGTAGCGACTCCGGAGGCCATGAAGTTGCTGCCTTACCAGCGGAATCATTCGTTTGGTACTCCTATTTCTTCCTTTTTACCTAAGAAAGAACTAACATCCTTTCCACTCCATAAACACGAGAACCCAACCATCGGATTGGGTATATCCCTTGTATACATCCCTACATATCCCTTGCAGAAACACTCTTTATTAAACTATAACCCTCTTCATAGGTCTCTCCAATTCATAAGAAAAGTAGTATTCAGTATTACTCTAATTAATTATTATTTTTCTTTTTTAGGTCTCCTCGATCATCTTAGTTGTCCCAGCCACCGAATCAGAGGGATGCAGTTTTACTCTAATTAATTACTATTTTTCTCGTCTCAGGTCTTCTAGATCATCATAGTTGATCCAGCCACTTAACCAGGAGCTCTAAGTTTTACTCTACTTAATTACTATTTTTCTGTCCTTAGGTCTTCTCGATTACCTTAGTTGTGCCAGCCATTGAACCAGCAAGGATGCAGTATTACTCTGATTAGATACTATCTTTATCTCTATAGGTGTTATCATTCATCTTAGTTGTTCCAGCCATTGAACCAGCAAGGAGGCAGTTTTATTCTAATTAATTACTATTTTTTACTCCTTAGGTCGTTTCGATAATCTTAGTTGTTCCAGCCCAAGAATCATCAAGGAGGTAGTTTTACTCTGATTAAATACTATCTTTATCTCTTTAGGTGTTCTCATTCATCTTAGTTGTTCCAGCCATTGAACCAGCAAGGAGGCAGTTTTGCTCTATTTAGTTACTATTTTTTACTCCTTAGGTCGTCTCGATAATCTCAGTTGTTCCAGCCAAAGAACCATCGAAGAGGCAGTTTTACTCTATTTAGTTACTATTTTTTACTCCTTAGGTCGTCTCGATAATCTCAGTTGTTCCAGCCATAGAACCATCGAAGAGGCAGTTTTACTCTATTTAGTTACTATTTTTTACTCCTTAGGTCGTCTCGATAATCTTACTTGTTCCAGCCAAAGAACCATCAAGGAGGCAGTTTTACTCTATTTAGTTACTATTTTTCTATTCTTAGGACTTCTCAATCATCTTAGTTGTTCCAGCCACTGAACCAGCAAGGATGCAGTATTACTCTACTTAGTTAACTTTTTTTCTTTTATTAGGCCTTCTTGATCATTTTAGTTGTTCCAGCCACCGAATCAGCAGGATGCTGTTAGTCCAATTAATTACTATTTTTCTCTCCTCAGGTCTTCTAGATCATCTTGATTGTTCCAGACAAACGAACCAGCAGGAGGCAGTTTTACTCTAATTAATTACTTTTTTTTTCCCTCAGGTCTTCTGGATTATAATTGTAGTTTTTCCAGCCATTAGGCCAGACATAAGAGAATAATGAGATGTATGCAGTTTTAGCATTCTATTGCTCAGAGGGTCGCTGCGGATGGCGTATTATGTCTGATGGCTAAATTAGGTAAATTATTTACAAAGAAAATGTTTTCATATTTTTAATATTTATTTTTATGTGAATTCTTGTAAATTGTTTTTTTGGTATAATGAATGATAAAAATCAACTTTCTTTTCAGAATATGATAGCAGTTTTCATAATTTAGTGTTGATTTTTGAATAAATGTGGTTCATTAAATAAAAACATTGTTCTCTTGTTTTTTTAATCTAGAAATGATTATATTGTGATTTTATTATTCACATTGTTATTCATTTTTCAGGAACATAAAATGTGAGCATATACCTCCTTTAAATTTCTTAATGGGTTGTCGCTGTACTGAGGAGGTATCCGGTTTGCAAGCCACTCATTGACTGAAATGCTCCTGTGGATGAGTACAAGATACCTGCTGGACGGTTGCTTTCCTCATAGATCTACAGGACACATGACACGAACTTCAAGCAGAAAAAAGGTAGGACTTTGACTTGACATGTATTTATGGACCTTTACTCAAACAGAATTAAGTTAACTAATATAATGACAACAGCCTTGAGCTGAACACAGAAAATATAAATGATATAGGATCCTTAATTTTTATATAGTATAAATAAATCAAAACAACTATGTTTGAGAAGGTCCATAGTCTCTGCCCACTTTGGAAAACGCATGTTTTTTTTATTACCAGGTGTGCAAATATGAAACTGGAGAATTGGTATAGAGAATAATTAATGTTTCAAAAAATATTTTTATATGCATTTTTCCCATCTCTCTGTCAATTTATGATTGCCTTGCAATAAAATATTTCTGTATTGTGGTGAACCAGTCATCATGCCATTATGCATATTTGATAAGAACGGAAGCATTATTTCACAAGGTTGTGTCCCATAAATGCAAATAAATAGTATTTAAAAACGGAGTCAAGTCATGTGAATAAGCCAGAGGCACTATTATTTTCCAACAGAACACCTGAATTATTCTCCTCACTTGTTTTTCTGTGTGTTATTTATTTATCTCTATCACCGTCGATTCTTAACGGAGCATAGTGAATTTACAAGTGCCTTCCATTCCGCTGGTTTTGTAGCAATCACATTTCCTTCTGGCCAAGTCTTGCCAGTTCGGCTCAGGCCATTTTGAGCGGATCATCGTAAAGTGGCTCCTATAATGATGTTATACGGTAAAAATGTTAACAACTATGGCCAAATTTCAGTTTCATCTTTACAAATCCGGTGATTGGTAGTGTTTAGTGCATGTATATAGTAGGCAAGAACTTAGCCAGCTAAAAAAAAATTTCCCACAAAATGAAAGAGGGGGATAGTTTCTAAATTTAATTTATTTCAAGGGGAGGGTGTCATTTTTGTCGTAACCAGTTTCTTTTAAAATGTTGAAATACAAAATCAACCTGTCACAGTTTATCAGTTTTACAGTAATTTGGGATTATATTTGTTGCTATTTATGTTTACTATGTCATTATTTTGGAGATGGTCAGCCACCCCAACTTTCCTTTCCCTGGCTAAGCTCATGGTGCATGTTGTGCAGTAGATGTGTAATTTTGTCTATTTCGATATGTTCCTCGTTGCTATTACCTCTCATTATTCATTAGATTAGCTTTCAAAATTTTAATATTTAAAAATGACCATATTTTAAATAAAATTCATTCAGAGTTTATTGTATTCAGATGATTATTTTTTTATTAAATTATAATTATTTAGTATTTGAACGTGAGAGGTGATGGCAAATTTCAGGATCTCCAGACTGCAGCGGGAAACCCCTCTCATTAGGCAAACAATTTTTCTTAGAGAATGTTAAAATAATAATTAAATAACATAAATTTGTTATAGGTTAATACTTTTATATCATTATGCAATTATCTGTTGACCTGTGTCTTCTCTTTATATATTTACTTACATATGTGATAGAACAAAAGTTCAATTATTTTTTCATAGAGAATATAAATAAAATCACTGTTTATAATATTAAAGTATATTTCACTTTTTTTAAATACTCAATAAAATTTAAGATTATTCAAAAATTAGATTAGTTTGGTAGTCGTCATGAGGGGTTGAGGAACTTCAATGAACTGCAGATGACAACAGCCATGTGAGTACTATGGATTTTTATTTTTAGTGTTGTTAATTTTTTTTATTTCCATTGTGGGCAGATTTTTTGCATGAAGCATGTGCATGCTATTTATTTTTATATGTATACAGCGGCTGCCTCCTCTCACAATTAATTATGTTGCTTATTTATCAGTTTATAACAGTGAAGAAATTAAGAGAATTTCATTAAGATTTTTTTTTCAAAGTAATTTTTGTTTTGTCAAATCTGGTTAGTGTTTCTACAATAATTCAATTAATTTCTAATACATAAAATAAACATGTTACTAGTTGAGGTTTATTTTTATTATTGAGTATATTTCAATTGATATTTTTATTTCTCACCAAGTCGTTAAAAATTTAGTATAAACAAATTAAATTATGTTTATTTCGTAATAAATTTATTATTTCAATGTGAGAGGTTAGGCAGATTTCAGGATTTTTAGTCTGCAGCTACCAACTCTACTCATTACACACAATTTTTCTCATTAAATATTTTTAAAAATTATTCTTCATATTAAAATAATTAAGTCAATGAGGGAATACCATTATATTTTATTTCACAATTTCGATAAGTGTAAATATTTTTAATTGATAACATTAATATTTGGCAAAAACTAAAATAATTCAACTTCATACTGAAAAATTAGTTAAATTTATAAATTTAAAAATCTCTTTCTGATAAATATGTTGTTTTTTTCTTTCATTATATTTGCTATTATTTTTAAATTATAAAGTTATTCAGACATTTGGTAGCTACACTTATGAGTGAGTTGGAGAACTTCGTTGAATCGCCAGTGAAAACATGTGAGTACTATTGCATGCCTACTTATTGCCATTTTATGATAACGTGTATTTATATTGTATGTTCTGTTTAAAATCTCAAAACCCCTTAATAGTGATAGAACGATTGAAGGGGTATTTGGGACTCATTAATTTCATTTTCTGCTTTAAATTTTCCTTTTCGTTACGGACTGGTACAAATATAATTTAAATAAGAATGTTTTTATTATTTCTAGATAATAGTTTCGGCAGCTGTCTTTTCGTTGCTACAGTAGGGTTCTGTCTTGTTATAAAATCTATCTTGCTCGTTTTCTTTATTTATCATAAACTACTTGAACTTTTTGTAGTACACATTACCACATTGTGGACTGAACTGTCTTATGATGATGCGTGTTTATACATATTTAATTACTTAATGTTTAAATAAAGATGAAAATTTAAAATTTATTTTTAGAAAGGGAGGTATGTTCTGTTTAGAATTCTTTGTTAGTATTATTATTCTCAAAACCCCTTAATGGTCATAGAACAATTGAAGGGGTGTTTGGGACTCATTAATTTCCATTTCTGCTTTTGATTTATTTTCATTATCTGCTAAATAAATAAAAAGGTTTTATTCTTGAAAGCACATCTTATACTCTGAATCAAGAAATGCTAACCGATTCTGTAAAAGGCACCTGTGGTGCATTTTAATAATTTATTTTCGATAATTTACTTGTAAATAAATATTGTATATTATATGTAAATCCCGCAAGGGGTGTCTGTTGCATGCAGGCACTTGGGGAGCAGCGCCCCCACGGGTCACCCCAGCTCAGTACACCATGCAATCTCGCCAGAACAGTACACCACAAAAAAATCAAAGACACATGTACAGTATACAGTTTTGCATTTATATTTCCTAAGAGACCACCCTGGATGGGGTAGCGACTCCGGAGGCCATGAAGTTGCTGCCTTACCAGCGGAATCATTCGTTTGGTACTCCTATTTCTTCCTTTTTACCTAAGAAAGAACTAACATCCTTTCCACTCCATAAACACGAGAACCCAACCATCGGATTGGGTATATCCCTTGTATACATCCCTACATATCCCTTGCAGAAACACTCTTTATTAAACTATAACCCTCTTCATAGGTCTCTCCAATTCATAAGAAAAGTAGTATTCAGTATTACTCTAATTAATTATTATTTTTCTTTTTTAGGTCTCCTCGATCATCTTAGTTGTCCCAGCCACCGAATCAGAGGGATGCAGTTTTACTCTAATTAATTACTATTTTTCTCGTCTCAGGTCTTCTAGATCATCATAGTTGATCCAGCCACTTAACCAGGAGCTCTAAGTTTTACTCTACTTAATTACTATTTTTCTGTCCTTAGGTCTTCTCGATTACCTTAGTTGTGCCAGCCATTGAACCAGCAAGGATGCAGTATTACTCTGATTAGATACTATCTTTATCTCTATAGGTGTTATCATTCATCTTAGTTGTTCCAGCCATTGAACCAGCAAGGAGGCAGTTTTATTCTAATTAATTACTATTTTTTACTCCTTAGGTCGTTTCGATAATCTTAGTTGTTCCAGCCCAAGAATCATCAAGGAGGTAGTTTTACTCTGATTAAATACTATCTTTATCTCTTTAGGTGTTCTCATTCATCTTAGTTGTTCCAGCCATTGAACCAGCAAGGAGGCAGTTTTGCTCTATTTAGTTACTATTTTTTACTCCTTAGGTCGTCTCGATAATCTCAGTTGTTCCAGCCAAAGAACCATCGAAGAGGCAGTTTTACTCTATTTAGTTACTATTTTTTACTCCTTAGGTCGTCTCGATAATCTCAGTTGTTCCAGCCATAGAACCATCGAAGAGGCAGTTTTACTCTATTTAGTTACTATTTTTTACTCCTTAGGTCGTCTCGATAATCTTACTTGTTCCAGCCAAAGAACCATCAAGGAGGCAGTTTTACTCTATTTAGTTACTATTTTTCTATTCTTAGGACTTCTCAATCATCTTAGTTGTTCCAGCCACTGAACCAGCAAGGATGCAGTATTACTCTACTTAGTTAACTTTTTTTCTTTTATTAGGCCTTCTTGATCATTTTAGTTGTTCCAGCCACCGAATCAGCAGGATGCTGTTAGTCCAATTAATTACTATTTTTCTCTCCTCAGGTCTTCTAGATCATCTTGATTGTTCCAGACAAACGAACCAGCAGGAGGCAGTTTTACTCTAATTAATTACTTTTTTTTTCCCTCAGGTCTTCTGGATTATAATTGTAGTTTTTCCAGCCATTAGGCCAGACATAAGAGAATAATGAGATGTATGCAGTTTTAGCATTCTATTGCTCAGAGGGTCGCTGCGGATGGCGTATTATGTCTGATGGCTAAATTAGGTAAATTATTTACAAAGAAAATGTTTTCATATTTTTAATATTTATTTTTATGTGAATTCTTGTAAATTGTTTTTTTGGTATAATGAATGATAAAAATCAACTTTCTTTTCAGAATATGATAGCAGTTTTCATAATTTAGTGTTGATTTTTGAATAAATGTGGTTCATTAAATAAAAACATTGTTCTCTTGTTTTTTTAATCTAGAAATGATTATATTGGGATTTTATTATTCA
Organism: Nezara viridula; assembly: GCA_928085145.1. Classification (NCBI taxonomy): domain Eukaryota; kingdom Metazoa; phylum Arthropoda; class Insecta; order Hemiptera; family Pentatomidae; genus Nezara; species Nezara viridula. The sequence continues at coordinate 144,072,572 of OV725080.1, read as the reverse complement.
CATTGTTATTCATTTTTCAGGAACATAAAATGTGAGCATATACCTCCTTTAAATTTCTTAATGGGTTGTCGCTGTACTGAGGAGGTATCCGGTTTGCAAGCCACTCATTGACTGAAATGCTCCTGTGGATGAGTACAAGATACCTGCTGGACGGTTGCTTTCCTCATAGATCTACAGGACACATGACACGAACTTCAAGCAGAAAAAAGGTAGGACTTTGACTTGACATGTATTTATGGACCTTTACTCAAACAGAATTAAGTTAACTAATATAATGACAACAGCCTTGAGCTGAACACAGAAAATATAAATGATATAGGATCCTTAATTTTTATATAGTATAAATAAATCAAAACAACTATGTTTGAGAAGGTCCATAGTCTCTGCCCACTTTGGAAAACGCATGTTTTTTTTATTACCAGGTGTGCAAATATGAAACTGGAGAATTGGTATAGAGAATAATTAATGTTTCAAAAAATATTTTTATATGCATTTTTCCCATCTCTCTGTCAATTTATGATTGCCTTGCAATAAAATATTTCTGTATTGTGGTGAACCAGTCATCATGCCATTATGCATATTTGATAAGAACGGAAGCATTATTTCACAAGGTTGTGTCCCATAAATGCAAATAAATAGTATTTAAAAACGGAGTCAAGTCATGTGAATAAGCCAGAGGCACTATTATTTTCCAACAGAACACCTGAATTATTCTCCTCACTTGTTTTTCTGTGTGTTATTTATTTATCTCTATCACCGTCGATTCTTAACGGAGCATAGTGAATTTACAAGTGCCTTCCATTCCGCTGGTTTTGTAGCAATCACATTTCCTTCTGGCCAAGTCTTGCCAGTTCGGCTCAGGCCATTTTGAGCGGATCATCGTAAAGTGGCTCCTATAATGATGTTATACGGTAAAAATGTTAACAACTATGGCCAAATTTCAGTTTCATCTTTACAAATCCGGTGATTGGTAGTGTTTAGTGCATGTATATAGTAGGCAAGAACTTAGCCAGCTAAAAAAAAATTTCCCACAAAATGAAAGAGGGGGATAGTTTCTAAATTTAATTTATTTCAAGGGGAGGGTGTCATTTTTGTCGTAACCAGTTTCTTTTAAAATGTTGAAATACAAAATCAACCTGTCACAGTTTATCAGTTTTACAGTAATTTGGGATTATATTTGTTGCTATTTATGTTTACTATGTCATTATTTTGGAGATGGTCAGCCACCCCAACTTTCCTTTCCCTGGCTAAGCTCATGGTGCATGTTGTGCAGTAGATGTGTAATTTTGTCTATTTCGATATGTTCCTCGTTGCTATTACCTCTCATTATTCATTAGATTAGCTTTCAAAATTTTAATATTTAAAAATGACCATATTTTAAATAAAATTCATTCAGAGTTTATTGTATTCAGATGATTATTTTTTTATTAAATTATAATTATTTAGTATTTGAACGTGAGAGGTGATGGCAAATTTCAGGATCTCCAGACTGCAGCGGGAAACCCCTCTCATTAGGCAAACAATTTTTCTTAGAGAATGTTAAAATAATAATTAAATAACATAAATTTGTTATAGGTTAATACTTTTATATCATTATGCAATTATCTGTTGACCTGTGTCTTCTCTTTATATATTTACTTACATATGTGATAGAACAAAAGTTCAATTATTTTTTCATAGAGAATATAAATAAAATCACTGTTTATAATATTAAAGTATATTTCACTTTTTTTAAATACTCAATAAAATTTAAGATTATTCAAAAATTAGATTAGTTTGGTAGTCGTCATGAGGGGTTGAGGAACTTCAATGAACTGCAGATGACAACAGCCATGTGAGTACTATGGATTTTTATTTTTAGTGTTGTTAATTTTTTTTATTTCCATTGTGGGCAGATTTTTTGCATGAAGCATGTGCATGCTATTTATTTTTATATGTATACAGCGGCTGCCTCCTCTCACAATTAATTATGTTGCTTATTTATCAGTTTATAACAGTGAAGAAATTAAGAGAATTTCATTAAGATTTTTTTTTCAAAGTAATTTTTGTTTTGTCAAATCTGGTTAGTGTTTCTACAATAATTCAATTAATTTCTAATACATAAAATAAACATGTTACTAGTTGAGGTTTATTTTTATTATTGAGTATATTTCAATTGATATTTTTATTTCTCACCAAGTCGTTAAAAATTTAGTATAAACAAATTAAATTATGTTTATTTCGTAATAAATTTATTATTTCAATGTGAGAGGTTAGGCAGATTTCAGGATTTTTAGTCTGCAGCTACCAACTCTACTCATTACACACAATTTTTCTCATTAAATATTTTTAAAAATTATTCTTCATATTAAAATAATTAAGTCAATGAGGGAATACCATTATATTTTATTTCACAATTTCGATAAGTGTAAATATTTTTAATTGATAACATTAATATTTGGCAAAAACTAAAATAATTCAACTTCATACTGAAAAATTAGTTAAATTTATAAATTTAAAAATCTCTTTCTGATAAATATGTTGTTTTTTTCTTTCATTATATTTGCTATTATTTTTAAATTATAAAGTTATTCAGACATTTGGTAGCTACACTTATGAGTGAGTTGGAGAACTTCGTTGAATCGCCAGTGAAAACATGTGAGTACTATTGCATGCCTACTTATTGCCATTTTATGATAACGTGTATTTATATTGTATGTTCTGTTTAAAATCTCAAAACCCCTTAATAGTGATAGAACGATTGAAGGGGTATTTGGGACTCATTAATTTCATTTTCTGCTTTAAATTTTCCTTTTCGTTACGGACTGGTACAAATATAATTTAAATAAGAATGTTTTTATTATTTCTAGATAATAGTTTCGGCAGCTGTCTTTTCGTTGCTACAGTAGGGTTCTGTCTTGTTATAAAATCTATCTTGCTCGTTTTCTTTATTTATCATAAACTACTTGAACTTTTTGTAGTACACATTACCACATTGTGGACTGAACTGTCTTATGATGATGCGTGTTTATACATATTTAATTACTTAATGTTTAAATAAAGATGAAAATTTAAAATTTATTTTTAGAAAGGGAGGTATGTTCTGTTTAGAATTCTTTGTTAGTATTATTATTCTCAAAACCCCTTAATGGTCATAGAACAATTGAAGGGGTGTTTGGGACTCATTAATTTCCATTTCTGCTTTTGATTTATTTTCATTATCTGCTAAATAAATAAAAAGGTTTTATTCTTGAAAGCACATCTTATACTCTGAATCAAGAAATGCTAACCGATTCTGTAAAAGGCACCTGTGGTGCATTTTAATAATTTATTTTCGATAATTTACTTGTAAATAAATATTGTATATTATATGTAAATCCCGCAAGGGGTGTCTGTTGCATGCAGGCACTTGGGGAGCAGCGCCCCCACGGGTCACCCCAGCTCAGTACACCATGCAATCTCGCCAGAACAGTACACCACAAAAAAATCAAAGACACATGTACAGTATACAGTTTTGCATTTATATTTCCTAAGAGACCACCCTGGATGGGGTAGCGACTCCGGAGGCCATGAAGTTGCTGCCTTACCAGCGGAATCATTCGTTTGGTACTCCTATTTCTTCCTTTTTACCTAAGAAAGAACTAACATCCTTTCCACTCCATAAACACGAGAACCCAACCATCGGATTGGGTATATCCCTTGTATACATCCCTACATATCCCTTGCAGAAACACTCTTTATTAAACTATAACCCTCTTCATAGGTCTCTCCAATTCATAAGAAAAGTAGTATTCAGTATTACTCTAATTAATTATTATTTTTCTTTTTTAGGTCTCCTCGATCATCTTAGTTGTCCCAGCCACCGAATCAGAGGGATGCAGTTTTACTCTAATTAATTACTATTTTTCTCGTCTCAGGTCTTCTAGATCATCATAGTTGATCCAGCCACTTAACCAGGAGCTCTAAGTTTTACTCTACTTAATTACTATTTTTCTGTCCTTAGGTCTTCTCGATTACCTTAGTTGTGCCAGCCATTGAACCAGCAAGGATGCAGTATTACTCTGATTAGATACTATCTTTATCTCTATAGGTGTTATCATTCATCTTAGTTGTTCCAGCCATTGAACCAGCAAGGAGGCAGTTTTATTCTAATTAATTACTATTTTTTACTCCTTAGGTCGTTTCGATAATCTTAGTTGTTCCAGCCCAAGAATCATCAAGGAGGTAGTTTTACTCTGATTAAATACTATCTTTATCTCTTTAGGTGTTCTCATTCATCTTAGTTGTTCCAGCCATTGAACCAGCAAGGAGGCAGTTTTGCTCTATTTAGTTACTATTTTTTACTCCTTAGGTCGTCTCGATAATCTCAGTTGTTCCAGCCAAAGAACCATCGAAGAGGCAGTTTTACTCTATTTAGTTACTATTTTTTACTCCTTAGGTCGTCTCGATAATCTCAGTTGTTCCAGCCATAGAACCATCGAAGAGGCAGTTTTACTCTATTTAGTTACTATTTTTTACTCCTTAGGTCGTCTCGATAATCTTACTTGTTCCAGCCAAAGAACCATCAAGGAGGCAGTTTTACTCTATTTAGTTACTATTTTTCTATTCTTAGGACTTCTCAATCATCTTAGTTGTTCCAGCCACTGAACCAGCAAGGATGCAGTATTACTCTACTTAGTTAACTTTTTTTCTTTTATTAGGCCTTCTTGATCATTTTAGTTGTTCCAGCCACCGAATCAGCAGGATGCTGTTAGTCCAATTAATTACTATTTTTCTCTCCTCAGGTCTTCTAGATCATCTTGATTGTTCCAGACAAACGAACCAGCAGGAGGCAGTTTTACTCTAATTAATTACTTTTTTTTTCCCTCAGGTCTTCTGGATTATAATTGTAGTTTTTCCAGCCATTAGGCCAGACATAAGAGAATAATGAGATGTATGCAGTTTTAGCATTCTATTGCTCAGAGGGTCGCTGCGGATGGCGTATTATGTCTGATGGCTAAATTAGGTAAATTATTTACAAAGAAAATGTTTTCATATTTTTAATATTTATTTTTATGTGAATTCTTGTAAATTGTTTTTTTGGTATAATGAATGATAAAAATCAACTTTCTTTTCAGAATATGATAGCAGTTTTCATAATTTAGTGTTGATTTTTGAATAAATGTGGTTCATTAAATAAAAACATTGTTCTCTTGTTTTTTTAATCTAGAAATGATTATATTGGGATTTTATTATTCACATTGTTATTCATTTTTCAGGAACATAAAATGTGAGCATATACCTCCTTTAAATTTCTTAATGGGTTGTCGCTGTACTGAGGAGGTATCCGGTTTGCAAGCCACTCATTGACTGAAATGCTCCTGTGGATGAGTACAAGATACCTGCTGGACGGTTGCTTTCCTCATAGATCTACAGGACACATGACACGAACTTCAAGCAGAAAAAAGGTAGGACTTTGACTTGACATGTATTTATGGACCTTTACTCAAACAGAATTAAGTTAACTAATATAATGACAACAGCCTTGAGCTGAACACAGAAAATATAAATGATATAGGATCCTTAATTTTTATATAGTATAAATAAATCAAAACAACTATGTTTGAGAAGGTCCATAGTCTCTGCCCACTTTGGAAAACGCATGTTTTTTTTATTACCAGGTGTGCAAATATGAAACTGGAGAATTGGTATAGAGAATAATTAATGTTTCAAAAAATATTTTTATATGCATTTTTCCCATCTCTCTGTCAATTTATGATTGCCTTGCAATAAAATATTTCTGTATTGTGGTGAACCAGTCATCATGCCATTATGCATATTTGATAAGAACGGAAGCATTATTTCACAAGGTTGTGTCCCATAAATGCAAATAAATAGTATTTAAAAACGGAGTCAAGTCATGTGAATAAGCCAGAGGCACTATTATTTTCCAACAGAACACCTGAATTATTCTCCTCACTTGTTTTTCTGTGTGTTATTTATTTATCTCTATCACCGTCGATTCTTAACGGAGCATAGTGAATTTACAAGTGCCTTCCATTCCGCTGGTTTTGTAGCAATCACATTTCCTTCTGGCCAAGTCTTGCCAGTTCGGCTCAGGCCATTTTGAGCGGATCATCGTAAAGTGGCTCCTATAATGATGTTATACGGTAAAAATGTTAACAACTATGGCCAAATTTCAGTTTCATCTTTACAAATCCGGTGATTGGTAGTGTTTAGTGCATGTATATAGTAGGCAAGAACTTAGCCAGCTAAAAAAAAATTTCCCACAAAATGAAAGAGGGGGATAGTTTCTAAATTTAATTTATTTCAAGGGGAGGGTGTCATTTTTGTCGTAACCAGTTTCTTTTAAAATGTTGAAATACAAAATCAACCTGTCACAGTTTATCAGTTTTACAGTAATTTGGGATTATATTTGTTGCTATTTATGTTTACTATGTCATTATTTTGGAGATGGTCAGCCACCCCAACTTTCCTTTCCCTGGCTAAGCTCATGGTGCATGTTGTGCAGTAGATGTGTAATTTTGTCTATTTCGATATGTTCCTCGTTGCTATTACCTCTCATTATTCATTAGATTAGCTTTCAAAATTTTAATATTTAAAAATGACCATATTTTAAATAAAATTCATTCAGAGTTTATTGTATTCAGATGATTATTTTTTTATTAAATTATAATTATTTAGTATTTGAACGTGAGAGGTGATGGCAAATTTCAGGATCTCCAGACTGCAGCGGGAAACCCCTCTCATTAGGCAAACAATTTTTCTTAGAGAATGTTAAAATAATAATTAAATAACATAAATTTGTTATAGGTTAATACTTTTATATCATTATGCAATTATCTGTTGACCTGTGTCTTCTCTTTATATATTTACTTACATATGTGATAGAACAAAAGTTCAATTATTTTTTCATAGAGAATATAAATAAAATCACTGTTTATAATATTAAAGTATATTTCACTTTTTTTAAATACTCAATAAAATTTAAGATTATTCAAAAATTAGATTAGTTTGGTAGTCGTCATGAGGGGTTGAGGAACTTCAATGAACTGCAGATGACAACAGCCATGTGAGTACTATGGATTTTTATTTTTAGTGTTGTTAATTTTTTTTATTTCCATTGTGGGCAGATTTTTTGCATGAAGCATGTGCATGCTATTTATTTTTATATGTATACAGCGGCTGCCTCCTCTCACAATTAATTATGTTGCTTATTTATCAGTTTATAACAGTGAAGAAATTAAGAGAATTTCATTAAGATTTTTTTTTCAAAGTAATTTTTGTTTTGTCAAATCTGGTTAGTGTTTCTACAATAATTCAATTAATTTCTAATACATAAAATAAACATGTTACTAGTTGAGGTTTATTTTTATTATTGAGTATATTTCAATTGATATTTTTATTTCTCACCAAGTCGTTAAAAATTTAGTATAAACAAATTAAATTATGTTTATTTCGTAATAAATTTATTATTTCAATGTGAGAGGTTAGGCAGATTTCAGGATTTTTAGTCTGCAGCTACCAACTCTACTCATTACACACAATTTTTCTCATTAAATATTTTTAAAAATTATTCTTCATATTAAAATAATTAAGTCAATGAGGGAATACCATTATATTTTATTTCACAATTTCGATAAGTGTAAATATTTTTAATTGATAACATTAATATTTGGCAAAAACTAAAATAATTCAACTTCATACTGAAAAATTAGTTAAATTTATAAATTTAAAAATCTCTTTCTGATAAATATGTTGTTTTTTTCTTTCATTATATTTGCTATTATTTTTAAATTATAAAGTTATTCAGACATTTGGTAGCTACACTTATGAGTGAGTTGGAGAACTTCGTTGAATCGCCAGTGAAAACATGTGAGTACTATTGCATGCCTACTTATTGCCATTTTATGATAACGTGTATTTATATTGTATGTTCTGTTTAAAATCTCAAAACCCCTTAATAGTGATAGAACGATTGAAGGGGTATTTGGGACTCATTAATTTCATTTTCTGCTTTAAATTTTCCTTTTCGTTACGGACTGGTACAAATATAATTTAAATAAGAATGTTTTTATTATTTCTAGATAATAGTTTCGGCAGCTGTCTTTTCGTTGCTACAGTAGGGTTCTGTCTTGTTATAAAATCTATCTTGCTCGTTTTCTTTATTTATCATAAACTACTTGAACTTTTTGTAGTACACATTACCACATTGTGGACTGAACTGTCTTATGATGATGCGTGTTTATACATATTTAATTACTTAATGTTTAAATAAAGATGAAAATTTAAAATTTATTTTTAGAAAGGGAGGTATGTTCTGTTTAGAATTCTTTGTTAGTATTATTATTCTCAAAACCCCTTAATGGTCATAGAACAATTGAAGGGGTGTTTGGGACTCATTAATTTCCATTTCTGCTTTTGATTTATTTTCATTATCTGCTAAATAAATAAAAAGGTTTTATTCTTGAAAGCACATCTTATACTCTGAATCAAGAAATGCTAACCGATTCTGTAAAAGGCACCTGTGGTGCATTTTAATAATTTATTTTCGATAATTTACTTGTAAATAAATATTGTATATTATATGTAAATCCCGCAAGGGGTGTCTGTTGCATGCAGGCACTTGGGGAGCAGCGCCCCCACGGGTCACCCCAGCTCAGTACACCATGCAATCTCGCCAGAACAGTACACCACAAAAAAATCAAAGACACATGTACAGTATACAGTTTTGCATTTATATTTCCTAAGAGACCACCCTGGATGGGGTAGCGACTCCGGAGGCCATGAAGTTGCTGCCTTACCAGCGGAATCATTCGTTTGGTACTCCTATTTCTTCCTTTTTACCTAAGAAAGAACTAACATCCTTTCCACTCCATAAACACGAGAACCCAACCATCGGATTGGGTATATCCCTTGTATACATCCCTACATATCCCTTGCAGAAACACTCTTTATTAAACTATAACCCTCTTCATAGGTCTCTCCAATTCATAAGAAAAGTAGTATTCAGTATTACTCTAATTAATTATTATTTTTCTTTTTTAGGTCTCCTCGATCATCTTAGTTGTCCCAGCCACCGAATCAGAGGGATGCAGTTTTACTCTAATTAATTACTATTTTTCTCGTCTCAGGTCTTCTAGATCATCATAGTTGATCCAGCCACTTAACCAGGAGCTCTAAGTTTTACTCTACTTAATTACTATTTTTCTGTCCTTAGGTCTTCTCGATTACCTTAGTTGTGCCAGCCATTGAACCAGCAAGGATGCAGTATTACTCTGATTAGATACTATCTTTATCTCTATAGGTGTTATCATTCATCTTAGTTGTTCCAGCCATTGAACCAGCAAGGAGGCAGTTTTATTCTAATTAATTACTATTTTTTACTCCTTAGGTCGTTTCGATAATCTTAGTTGTTCCAGCCCAAGAATCATCAAGGAGGTAGTTTTACTCTGATTAAATACTATCTTTATCTCTTTAGGTGTTCTCATTCATCTTAGTTGTTCCAGCCATTGAACCAGCAAGGAGGCAGTTTTGCTCTATTTAGTTACTATTTTTTACTCCTTAGGTCGTCTCGATAATCTCAGTTGTTCCAGCCAAAGAACCATCGAAGAGGCAGTTTTACTCTATTTAGTTACTATTTTTTACTCCTTAGGTCGTCTCGATAATCTCAGTTGTTCCAGCCATAGAACCATCGAAGAGGCAGTTTTACTCTATTTAGTTACTATTTTTTACTCCTTAGGTCGTCTCGATAATCTTACTTGTTCCAGCCAAAGAACCATCAAGGAGGCAGTTTTACTCTATTTAGTTACTATTTTTCTATTCTTAGGACTTCTCAATCATCTTAGTTGTTCCAGCCACTGAACCAGCAAGGATGCAGTATTACTCTACTTAGTTAACTTTTTTTCTTTTATTAGGCCTTCTTGATCATTTTAGTTGTTCCAGCCACCGAATCAGCAGGATGCTGTTAGTCCAATTAATTACTATTTTTCTCTCCTCAGGTCTTCTAGATCATCTTGATTGTTCCAGACAAACGAACCAGCAGGAGGCAGTTTTACTCTAATTAATTACTTTTTTTTTCCCTCAGGTCTTCTGGATTATAATTGTAGTTTTTCCAGCCATTAGGCCAGACATAAGAGAATAATGAGATGTATGCAGTTTTAGCATTCTATTGCTCAGAGGGTCGCTGCGGATGGCGTATTATGTCTGATGGCTAAATTAGGTAAATTATTTACAAAGAAAATGTTTTCATATTTTTAATATTTATTTTTATGTGAATTCTTGTAAATTGTTTTTTTGGTATAATGAATGATAAAAATCAACTTTCTTTTCAGAATATGATAGCAGTTTTCATAATTTAGTGTTGATTTTTGAATAAATGTGGTTCATTAAATAAAAACATTGTTCTCTTGTTTTTTTAATCTAGAAATGATTATATTGTGATTTTATTATTCACATTGTTATTCATTTTTCAGGAACATAAAATGTGAGCATATACCTCCTTTAAATTTCTTAATGGGTTGTCGCTGTACTGAGGAGGTATCCGGTTTGCAAGCCACTCATTGACTGAAATGCTCCTGTGGATGAGTACAAGATACCTGCTGGACGGTTGCTTTCCTCATAGATCTACAGGACACATGACACGAACTTCAAGCAGAAAAAAGGTAGGACTTTGACTTGACATGTATTTATGGACCTTTACTCAAACAGAATTAAGTTAACTAATATAATGACAACAGCCTTGAGCTGAACACAGAAAATATAAATGATATAGGATCCTTAATTTTTATATAGTATAAATAAATCAAAACAACTATGTTTGAGAAGGTCCATAGTCTCTGCCCACTTTGGAAAACGCATGTTTTTTTTATTACCAGGTGTGCAAATATGAAACTGGAGAATTGGTATAGAGAATAATTAATGTTTCAAAAAATATTTTTATATGCATTTTTCCCATCTCTCTGTCAATTTATGATTGCCTTGCAATAAAATATTTCTGTATTGTGGTGAACCAGTCATCATGCCATTATGCATATTTGATAAGAACGGAAGCATTATTTCACAAGGTTGTGTCCCATAAATGCAAATAAATAGTATTTAAAAACGGAGTCAAGTCATGTGAATAAGCCAGAGGCACTATTATTTTCCAACAGAACACCTGAATTATTCTCCTCACTTGTTTTTCTGTGTGTTATTTATTTATCTCTATCACCGTCGATTCTTAACGGAGCATAGTGAATTTACAAGTGCCTTCCATTCCGCTGGTTTTGTAGCAATCACATTTCCTTCTGGCCAAGTCTTGCCAGTTCGGCTCAGGCCATTTTGAGCGGATCATCGTAAAGTGGCTCCTATAATGATGTTATACGGTAAAAATGTTAACAACTATGGCCAAATTTCAGTTTCATCTTTACAAATCCGGTGATTGGTAGTGTTTAGTGCATGTATATAGTAGGCAAGAACTTAGCCAGCTAAAAAAAAATTTCCCACAAAATGAAAGAGGGGGATAGTTTCTAAATTTAATTTATTTCAAGGGGAGGGTGTCATTTTTGTCGTAACCAGTTTCTTTTAAAATGTTGAAATACAAAATCAACCTGTCACAGTTTATCAGTTTTACAGTAATTTGGGATTATATTTGTTGCTATTTATGTTTACTATGTCATTATTTTGGAGATGGTCAGCCACCCCAACTTGCCTTTCCCTGGCTAAGCTCATGGTGCATGTTGTGCAGTAGATGTGTAATTTTGTCTATTTCGATATGTTCCTCGTTGCTATTACCTCTCATTATTCATTAGATTAGCTTTCAAAATCTTAATATTTAAAAATGACCATATTTTAAATAAAATTCATTCAGAGTTTATTGTATTGAGATGATTATTTTTTTATTAAATTATAATTATTTAGTATTTGAACGTGAGAGGTGATGGCAAATTTCAGGATCTCCAGACTGCAGCGGGAAACCCCTCTCATTAGGCAAACAATTTTTCTTAGAGAATGTTAAAATAATAATTAAATAACATAAATTTGTTATAGGTTAATACTTTTATATCATTATGCAATTATCTGTTGACCTGTGTCTTCTCTTTATATATTTACTTACATATGTGATAGAACAAAAGTTCAATTATTTTTTCATAGAGAATATAAATAAAATCACTGTTTATAATATTAAAGTATATCACTTTCACTTTTTTTAAATACTCAATAAAATTTAAGATTATTCAAAAATTAGATTAGTTTGGTAGTCGTCATGAGGGGTTGAGGAACTTCAATGAACTGCAGATGACAACAGCCATGTGAGTACTATGGATTTTTATTTTTAGTGTTGTTAATTTTTTTTATTTCCATTGTGGGCAGATTTTTTGCATGAAGCATGTGCATGCTATTTATTTTTATATGTATACAGCGGCTGCCTCCTCTCACAATTAATTATGTTGCTTATTTATCAGTTTATAACAGTTAAAAAATTAAGAGAATTTCATTAAGATTTTTTTTTTCAAAGTAATTTTTTTGTTGTCAAATCTGGTTAGTGTTTCTACAATAATTCAATTAATTTCTAATACATAAAATAAACATGTTACTAGTTGAGGTTTATTTTTATTATTGAGTATATTTCAATTGATATTTTTATTTCTCACCAAGTCGTTAAAAATTTAGTATAAACAAATTAAATTATGTTTATTTCGTAATAAATTTATTATTTCAATGTGAGAGGTTAGGCAGATTTCAGGATTTTTAGTCTGCAGCTACCAACTCTACTCATTACACACAATTTTTCTCATTAAATATTTTTAAAAATTATTCTTCATATTAAAATAATTAAGTCAATGAGGGAATACCATTATATTTTATTTCACAATTTCGATAAGTGTAAATATTTTTAATTGATAACATTAATATTTGGCAAAAACTAAAATAATTCAACTTCATACTGAAAAATTAGTTAAATTTATAAATTTAAAAATCTCTTTCTGATAAATATGTTGTTTTTTTCTTTCATTATATTTGCTATTATTTTTAAATTATAAAGTTATTCAGACATTTGGTAGCTACACTTATGAGTGAGTTGGAGAACTTCGTTGAATCGCCAGTGAAAACATGTGAGTACTATTGCATGCCTACTTATTGCCATTTTATGATAACGTGTATTTATATTGTATGTTCTGTTTAAAATCTCAAAACCCCTTAATAGTGATAGAACGATTGAAGGGGTATTTGGGACTCATTAATTTCATTTTCTGCTTTAAATTTTCCTTTTCGTTACGGACTGGTACAAATATAATTTAAATAAGAATGTTTTTATTATTTCTAGATAATAGTTTCGGCAGCTGTCTTTTCGTTGCTACAGTAGGGTTCTGTCTTGTTATAAAATCTATCTTGCTCGTTTTCTTTATTTATCATAAACTACTTGAACTTTTTGTAGTACACATTACCACATTGTGGACTGAACTGTCTTATGATGATGCGTGTTTATACATATTTAATTACTTAATGTTTAAATAAAGATGAAAATTTAAAATTTATTTTTAGAAAGGGAGGTATGTTCTGTTTAGAATTCTTTGTTAGTATTATTATTCTCAAAACCCCTTAATGGTCATAGAACAATTGAAGGGGTGTTTGGGACTCATTAATTTCCATTTCTGCTTTTGATTTATTTTCATTATCTGCTAAATAAATAAAAAGGTTTTATTCTTGAAAGCACATCTTATACTCTGAATCAAGAAATGCTAACCGATTCTGTAAAAGGCACCTGTGGTGCATTTTAATAATTTATTTTCGATAATTTACTTGTAAATAAATATTGTATATTATATGTAAATCCCGCAAGGGGTGTCTGTTGCATGCAGGCACTTGGGGAGCAGCGCCCCCACGGGTCACCCCAGCTCAGTACACCATGCAATCTCGCCAGAACAGTACACCACAAAAAAATCAAAGACACATGTACAGTATACAGTTTTGCATTTATATTTCCTAAGAGACCACCCTGGATGGGGTAGCGACTCCGGAGGCCATGAAGTTGCTGCCTTACCAGCGGAATCATTCGTTTGGTACTCCTATTTCTTCCTTTTTACCTAAGAAAGAACTAACATCCTTTCCACTCCATAAACACGAGAACCCAACCATCGGATTGGGTATATCCCTTGTATACATCCCTACATATCCCTTGCAGAAACACTCTTTATTAAACTATAACCCTCTTCATAGGTCTCTCCAATTCATAAGAAAAGTAGTATTCAGTATTACTCTAATTAATTATTATTTTTCTTTTTTAGGTCTCCTCGATCATCTTAGTTGTCCCAGCCACCGAATCAGAGGGATGCAGTTTTACTCTAATTAATTACTATTTTTCTCGTCTCAGGTCTTCTAGATCATCATAGTTGATCCAGCCACTTAACCAGGAGCTCTAAGTTTTACTCTACTTAATTACTATTTTTCTGTCCTTAGGTCTTCTCGATTACCTTAGTTGTGCCAGCCATTGAACCAGCAAGGATGCAGTATTACTCTGATTAGATACTATCTTTATCTCTATAGGTGTTATCATTCATCTTAGTTGTTCCAGCCATTGAACCAGCAAGGAGGCAGTTTTATTCTAATTAATTACTATTTTTTACTCCTTAGGTCGTTTCGATAATCTTAGTTGTTCCAGCCCAAGAATCATCAAGGAGGTAGTTTTACTCTGATTAAATACTATCTTTATCTCTTTAGGTGTTCTCATTCATCTTAGTTGTTCCAGCCATTGAACCAGCAAGGAGGCAGTTTTGCTCTATTTAGTTACTATTTTTTACTCCTTAGGTCGTCTCGATAATCTCAGTTGTTCCAGCCAAAGAACCATCGAAGAGGCAGTTTTACTCTATTTAGTTACTATTTTTTACTCCTTAGGTCGTCTCGATAATCTCAGTTGTTCCAGCCATAGAACCATCGAAGAGGCAGTTTTACTCTATTTAGTTACTATTTTTTACTCCTTAGGTCGTCTCGATAATCTTACTTGTTCCAGCCAAAGAACCATCAAGGAGGCAGTTTTACTCTATTTAGTTACTATTTTTCTATTCTTAGGACTTCTCAATCATCTTAGTTGTTCCAGCCACTGAACCAGCAAGGAGGCAGTTTTGCTCTATTTAGTTACTATTTTTTAATCCTTAGGTCGTCTCGATAATCTCAGTTGTTCCAGCCAAAGAACCATCGAAGAGGCAGTTTTACTCTATTTAGTTACTATTTTTTACTCCTTAGGTCGTCTCGATAATCTCAGTTGTTCCAGCCAAAGAACCATCGAAGAGGCAGTTTTACTCTATTTAGTTACTATTTTTTACTCCTTAGGTCGTCTCGATAATCTCAGTTGTTCCAGCCATAGAACCATCGAAGAGGCAGTTTTACTCTATTTAGTTACTATTTTTTACTCCTTAGGTCGTCTCGATAATCTTACTTGTTCCAGCCAAAGAACCATCAAGGAGGCAGTTTTACTCTATTTAGTTACTATTTTTCTATTCTTAGGACTTCTCAATCATCTTAGTTGTTCCAGCCACTGAACCAGCAAGGATGCAGTATTACTCTACTTAGTTAACTTTTTTTCTTTTATTAGGCCTTCTTGATCATTTTAGTTGTTCCAGCCACCGAATCAGCAGGATGCTGTTAGTCCAATTAATTACTATTTTTCTCTCCTCAGGTCTTCTAGATCATCTTGATTGTTCCAGACAAACGAACCAGCAGGAGGCAGTTTTACTCTAATTAATTACTTTTTTTTTCCCTCAGGTCTTCTGGATTATAATTGTAGTTTTTCCAGCCATTAGGCCAGACATAAGAGAATAATGAGATGTATGCAGTTTTAGCATTCTATTGCTCAGAGGGTCGCTGCGGATGGCGTATTATGTCTGATGGCTAAATTAGGTAAATTATTTACAAAGAAAATGTTTTCATATTTTTAATATTTATTTTTATGTGAATTCTTGTAAATTGTTTTTTTGGTATAATGAATGATAAAAATCAACTTTCTTTTCAGAATATGATAGCAGTTTTCATAATTTAGTGTTGATTTTTGAATAAATGTGGTTCATTAAATAAAAACATTGTTCTCTTGTTTTTTTAATCTAGAAATGATTATATTGTGATTTTATTATTCACATTGTTATTCATTTTTCAGGAACATAAAATGTGAGCATATACCTCCTTTAAATTTCTTAATGGGTTGTCGCTGTACTGAGGAGGTATCCGGTTTGCAAGCCACTCATTGACTGAAATGCTCCTGTGGATGAGTACAAGATACCTGCTGGACGGTTGCTTTCCTCATAGATCTACAGGACACATGACACGAACTTCAAGCAGAAAAAAGGTAGGACTTTGACTTGACATGTATTTATGGACCTTTACTCAAACAGAATTAAGTTAACTAATATAATGACAACAGCCTTGAGCTGAACACAGAAAATATAAATGATATAGGATCCTTAATTTTTATATAGTATAAATAAATCAAAACAACTATGTTTGAGAAGGTCCATAGTCTCTGCCCACTTTGGAAAACGCATGTTTTTTTTATTACCAGGTGTGCAAATATGAAACTGGAGAATTGGTATAGAGAATAATTAATGTTTCAAAAAATATTTTTATATGCATTTTTCCCATCTCTCTGTCAATTTATGATTGCCTTGCAATAAAATATTTCTGTATTGTGGTGAACCAGTCATCATGCCATTATGCATATTTGATAAGAACGGAAGCATTATTTCACAAGGTTGTGTCCCATAAATGCAAATAAATAGTATTTAAAAACGGAGTCAAGTCATGTGAATAAGCCAGAGGCACTATTATTTTCCAACAGAACACCTGAATTATTCTCCTCACTTGTTTTTCTGTGTGTTATTTATTTATCTCTATCACCGTCGATTCTTAACGGAGCATAGTGAATTTACAAGTGCCTTCCATTCCGCTGGTTTTGTAGCAATCACATTTCCTTCTGGCCAAGTCTTGCCAGTTCGGCTCAGGCCATTTTGAGCGGATCATCGTAAAGTGGCTCCTATAATGATGTTATACGGTAAAAATGTTAACAACTATGGCCAAATTTCAGTTTCATCTTTACAAATCCGGTGATTGGTAGTGTTTAGTGCATGTATATAGTAGGCAAGAACTTAGCCAGCTAAAAAAAAATTTCCCACAAAATGAAAGAGGGGGATAGTTTCTAAATTTAATTTATTTCAAGGGGAGGGTGTCATTTTTGTCGTAACCAGTTTCTTTTAAAATGTTGAAATACAAAATCAACCTGTCACAGTTTATCAGTTTTACAGTAATTTGGGATTATATTTGTTGCTATTTATGTTTACTATGTCATTATTTTGGAGATGGTCAGCCACCCCAACTTTCCTTTCCCTGGCTAAGCTCATGGTGCATGTTGTGCAGTAGATGTGTAATTTTGTCTATTTCGATATGTTCCTCGTTGCTATTACCTCTCATTATTCATTAGATTAGCTTTCAAAATTTTAATATTTAAAAATGACCATATTTTAAATAAAATTCATTCAGAGTTTATTGTATTCAGATGATTATTTTTTTATTAAATTATAATTATTTAGTATTTGAACGTGAGAGGTGATGGCAAATTTCAGGATCTCCAGACTGCAGCGGGAAACCCCTCTCATTAGGCAAACAATTTTTCTTAGAGAATGTTAAAATAATAATTAAATAACATAAATTTGTTATAGGTTAATACTTTTATATCATTATGCAATTATCTGTTGACCTGTGTCTTCTCTTTATATATTTACTTACATATGTGATAGAACAAAAGTTCAATTATTTTTTCATAGAGAATATAAATAAAATCACTGTTTATAATATTAAAGTATACTTTCACTTTTTTTAAATACTCAATAAAATTTAAGATTATTCAAAAATTAGATTAGTTTGGTAGTCGTCATGAGGGGTTGAGGAACTTCAATGAACTGCAGATGACAACAGCCATGTGAGTACTATGGATTTTTATTTTTAGTGTTGTTAATTTTTTTTATTTCCATTGTGGGCAGATTTTTTGCATGAAGCATGTGCATGCTATTTATTTTTATATGTATACAGCGGCTGCCTCCTCTCACAATTAATTATGTTGCTTATTTATCAGTTTATAACAGTTAAAAAATTAAGAGAATTTCATTAAGATTTTTTTTTTCAAAGTAATTTTTTTGTTGTCAAATCTGGTTAGTGTTTCTACAATAATTCAATTAATTTCTAATACATAAAATAAACATGTTACTAGTTGAGGTTTATTTTTATTATTGAGTATATTTCAATTGATATTTTTATTTCTCACCAAGTCGTTAAAAATTTAGTATAAACAAATTAAATTATGTTTATTTCGTAATAAATTTATTATTTCAATGTGAGAGGTTAGGCAGATTTCAGGATTTTTAGTCTGCAGCTACCAACTCTACTCATTACACACAATTTTTCTCATTAAATATTTTTAAAAATTATTCTTCATATTAAAATAATTAAGTCAATGAGGGAATACCATTATATTTTATTTCACAATTTCGATAAGTGTAAATATTTTTAATTGATAACATTAATATTTGGCAAAAACTAAAATAATTCAACTTCATACTGAAAAATTAGTTAAATTTATAAATTTAAAAATCTCTTTCTGATAAATATGTTGTTTTTTTCTTTCATTATATTTGCTATTATTTTTAAATTATAAAGTTATTCAGACATTTGGTAGCTACACTTATGAGTGAGTTGGAGAACTTCGTTGAATCGCCAGTGAAAACATGTGAGTACTATTGCATGCCTACTTATTGCCATTTTATGATAACGTGTATTTATATTGTATGTTCTGTTTAAAATCTCAAAACCCCTTAATAGTGATAGAACGATTGAAGGGGTATTTGGGACTCATTAATTTCATTTTCTGCTTTAAATTTTCCTTTTCGTTACGGACTGGTACAAATATAATTTAAATAAGAATGTTTTTATTATTTCTAGATAATAGTTTCGGCAGCTGTCTTTTCGTTGCTACAGTAGGGTTCTGTCTTGTTATAAAATCTATCTTGCTCGTTTTCTTTATTTATCATAAACTACTTGAACTTTTTGTAGTACACATTACCACATTGTGGACTGAACTGTCTTATGATGATGCGTGTTTATACATATTTAATTACTTAATGTTTAAATAAAGATGAAAATTTAAAATTTATTTTTAGAAAGGGAGGTATGTTCTGTTTAGAATTCTTTGTTAGTATTATTATTCTCAAAACCCCTTAATGGTCATAGAACAATTGAAGGGGTGTTTGGGACTCATTAATTTCCATTTCTGCTTTTGATTTATTTTCATTATCTGCTAAATAAATAAAAAGGTTTTATTCTTGAAAGCACATCTTATACTCTGAATCAAGAAATGCTAACCGATTCTGTAAAAGGCACCTGTGGTGCATTTTAATAATTTATTTTCGATAATTTACTTGTAAATAAATATTGTATATTATATGTAAATCCCGCAAGGGGTGTCTGTTGCATGCAGGCACTTGGGGAGCAGCGCCCCCACGGGTCACCCCAGCTCAGTACACCATGCAATCTCGCCAGAACAGTACACCACAAAAAAATCAAAGACACATGTACAGTATACAGTTTTGCATTTATATTTCCTAAGAGACCACCCTGGATGGGGTAGCGACTCCGGAGGCCATGAAGTTGCTGCCTTACCAGCGGAATCATTCGTTTGGTACTCCTATTTCTTCCTTTTTACCTAAGAAAGAACTAACATCCTTTCCACTCCATAAACACGAGAACCCAACCATCGGATTGGGTATATCCCTTGTATACATCCCTACATATCCCTTGCAGAAACACTCTTTATTAAACTATAACCCTCTTCATAGGTCTCTCCAATTCATAAGAAAAGTAGTATTCAGTATTACTCTAATTAATTATTATTTTTCTTTTTTAGGTCTCCTCGATCATCTTAGTTGTCCCAGCCACCGAATCAGAGGGATGCAGTTTTACTCTAATTAATTACTATTTTTCTCGTCTCAGGTCTTCTAGATCATCATAGTTGATCCAGCCACTTAACCAGGAGCTCTAAGTTTTACTCTACTTAATTACTATTTTTCTGTCCTTAGGTCTTCTCGATTACCTTAGTTGTGCCAGCCATTGAACCAGCAAGGATGCAGTATTACTCTGATTAGATACTATCTTTATCTCTATAGGTGTTATCATTCATCTTAGTTGTTCCAGCCATTGAACCAGCAAGGAGGCAGTTTTATTCTAATTAATTACTATTTTTTACTCCTTAGGTCGTTTCGATAATCTTAGTTGTTCCAGCCCAAGAATCATCAAGGAGGTAGTTTTACTCTGATTAAATACTATCTTTATCTCTTTAGGTGTTCTCATTCATCTTAGTTGTTCCAGCCATTGAACCAGCAAGGAGGCAGTTTTGCTCTATTTAGTTACTATTTTTTACTCCTTAGGTCGTCTCGATAATCTCAGTTGTTCCAGCCAAAGAACCATCGAAGAGGCAGTTTTACTCTATTTAGTTACTATTTTTTACTCCTTAGGTCGTCTCGATAATCTCAGTTGTTCCAGCCATAGAACCATCGAAGAGGCAGTTTTACTCTATTTAGTTACTATTTTTTACTCCTTAGGTCGTCTCGATAATCTTACTTGTTCCAGCCAAAGAACCATCAAGGAGGCAGTTTTACTCTATTTAGTTACTATTTTTCTATTCTTAGGACTTCTCAATCATCTTAGTTGTTCCAGCCACTGAACCAGCAAGGAGGCAGTTTTGCTCTATTTAGTTACTATTTTTTAATCCTTAGGTCGTCTCGATAATCTCAGTTGTTCCAGCCAAAGAACCATCGAAGAGGCAGTTTTACTCTATTTAGTTACTATTTTTTACTCCTTAGGTCGTCTCGATAATCTCAGTTGTTCCAGCCAAAGAACCATCGAAGAGGCAGTTTTACTCTATTTAGTTACTATTTTTTACTCCTTAGGTCGTCTCGATAATCTCAGTTGTTCCAGCCATAGAACCATCGAAGAGGCAGTTTTACTCTATTTAGTTACTATTTTTTACTCCTTAGGTCGTCTCGATAATCTTACTTGTTCCAGCCAAAGAACCATCAAGGAGGCAGTTTTACTCTATTTAGTTACTATTTTTCTATTCTTAGGACTTCTCAATCATCTTAGTTGTTCCAGCCACTGAACCAGCAAGGATGCAGTATTACTCTACTTAGTTAACTTTTTTTCTTTTATTAGGCCTTCTTGATCATTTTAGTTGTTCCAGCCACCGAATCAGCAGGATGCTGTTAGTCCAATTAATTACTATTTTTCTCTCCTCAGGTCTTCTAGATCATCTTGATTGTTCCAGACAAACGAACCAGCAGGAGGCAGTTTTACTCTAATTAATTACTTTTTTTTTCCCTCAGGTCTTCTGGATTATAATTGTAGTTTTTCCAGCCATTAGGCCAGACATAAGAGAATAATGAGATGTATGCAGTTTTAGCATTCTATTGCTCAGAGGGTCGCTGCGGATGGCGTATTATGTCTGATGGCTAAATTAGGTAAATTATTTACAAAGAAAATGTTTTCATATTTTTAATATTTATTTTTATGTGAATTCTTGTAAATTGTTTTTTTGGTATAATGAATGATAAAAATCAACTTTCTTTTCAGAATATGATAGCAGTTTTCATAATTTAGTGTTGATTTTTGAATAAATGTGGTTCATTAAATAAAAACATTGTTCTCTTGTTTTTTTAATCTAGAAATGATTATATTGTGATTTTATTATTCACATTGTTATTCATTTTTCAGGAACATAAAATGTGAGCATATACCTCCTTTAAATTTCTTAATGGGTTGTCGCTGTACTGAGGAGGTATCCGGTTTGCAAGCCACTCATTGACTGAAATGCTCCTGTGGATGAGTACAAGATACCTGCTGGACGGTTGCTTTCCTCATAGATCTACAGGACACATGACACGAACTTCAAGCAGAAAAAAGGTAGGACTTTGACTTGACATGTATTTATGGACCTTTACTCAAACAGAATTAAGTTAACTAATATAATGACAACAGCCTTGAGCTGAACACAGAAAATATAAATGATATAGGATCCTTAATTTTTATATAGTATAAATAAATCAAAACAACTATGTTTGAGAAGGTCCATAGTCTCTGCCCACTTTGGAAAACGCATGTTTTTTTTATTACCAGGTGTGCAAATATGAAACTGGAGAATTGGTATAGAGAATAATTAATGTTTCAAAAAATATTTTTATATGCATTTTTCCCATCTCTCTGTCAATTTATGATTGCCTTGCAATAAAATATTTCTGTATTGTGGTGAACCAGTCATCATGCCATTATGCATATTTGATAAGAACGGAAGCATTATTTCACAAGGTTGTGTCCCATAAATGCAAATAAATAGTATTTAAAAACGGAGTCAAGTCATGTGAATAAGCCAGAGGCACTATTATTTTCCAACAGAACACCTGAATTATTCTCCTCACTTGTTTTTCTGTGTGTTATTTATTTATCTCTATCACCGTCGATTCTTAACGGAGCATAGTGAATTTACAAGTGCCTTCCATTCCGCTGGTTTTGTAGCAATCACATTTCCTTCTGGCCAAGTCTTGCCAGTTCGGCTCAGGCCATTTTGAGCGGATCATCGTAAAGTGGCTCCTATAATGATGTTATACGGTAAAAATGTTAACAACTATGGCCAAATTTCAGTTTCATCTTTACAAATCCGGTGATTGGTAGTGTTTAGTGCATGTATATAGTAGGCAAGAACTTAGCCAGCTAAAAAAAAATTTCCCACAAAATGAAAGAGGGGGATAGTTTCTAAATTTAATTTATTTCAAGGGGAGGGTGTCATTTTTGTCGTAACCAGTTTCTTTTAAAATGTTGAAATACAAAATCAACCTGTCACAGTTTATCAGTTTTACAGTAATTTGGGATTATATTTGTTGCTATTTATGTTTACTATGTCATTATTTTGGAGATGGTCAGCCACCCCAACTTTCCTTTCCCTGGCTAAGCTCATGGTGCATGTTGTGCAGTAGATGTGTAATTTTGTCTATTTCGATATGTTCCTCGTTGCTATTACCTCTCATTATTCATTAGATTAGCTTTCAAAATTTTAATATTTAAAAATGACCATATTTTAAATAAAATTCATTCAGAGTTTATTGTATTCAGATGATTATTTTTTTATTAAATTATAATTATTTAGTATTTGAACGTGAGAGGTGATGGCAAATTTCAGGATCTCCAGACTGCAGCGGGAAACCCCTCTCATTAGGCAAACAATTTTTCTTAGAGAATGTTAAAATAATAATTAAATAACATAAATTTGTTATAGGTTAATACTTTTATATCATTATGCAATTATCTGTTGACCTGTGTCTTCTCTTTATATATTTACTTACATATGTGATAGAACAAAAGTTCAATTATTTTTTCATAGAGAATATAAATAAAATCACTGTTTATAATATTAAAGTATACTTTCACTTTTTTTAAATACTCAATAAAATTTAAGATTATTCAAAAATTAGATTAGTTTGGTAGTCGTCATGAGGGGTTGAGGAACTTCAATGAACTGCAGATGACAACAGCCATGTGAGTACTATGGATTTTTATTTTTAGTGTTGTTAATTTTTTTTATTTCCATTGTGGGCAGATTTTTTGCATGAAGCATGTGCATGCTATTTATTTTTATATGTATACAGCGGCTGCCTCCTCTCACAATTAATTATGTTGCTTATTTATCAGTTTATAACAGTTAAAAAATTAAGAGAATTTCATTAAGATTTTTTTTTTCAAAGTAATTTTTTTGTTGTCAAATCTGGTTAGTGTTTCTACAATAATTCAATTAATTTCTAATACATAAAATAAACATGTTACTAGTTGAGGTTTATTTTTATTATTGAGTATATTTCAATTGATATTTTTATTTCTCACCAAGTCGTTAAAAATTTAGTATAAACAAATTAAATTATGTTTATTTCGTAATAAATTTATTATTTCAATGTGAGAGGTTAGGCAGATTTCAGGATTTTTAGTCTGCAGCTACCAACTCTACTCATTACACACAATTTTTCTCATTAAATATTTTTAAAAATTATTCTTCATATTAAAATAATTAAGTCAATGAGGGAATACCATTATATTTTATTTCACAATTTCGATAAGTGTAAATATTTTTAATTGATAACATTAATATTTGGCAAAAACTAAAATAATTCAACTTCATACTGAAAAATTAGTTAAATTTATAAATTTAAAAATCTCTTTCTGATAAATATGTTGTTTTTTTCTTTCATTATATTTGCTATTATTTTTAAATTATAAAGTTATTCAGACATTTGGTAGCTACACTTATGAGTGAGTTGGAGAACTTCGTTGAATCGCCAGTGAAAACATGTGAGTACTATTGCATGCCTACTTATTGCCATTTTATGATAACGTGTATTTATATTGTATGTTCTGTTTAAAATCTCAAAACCCCTTAATAGTGATAGAACGATTGAAGGGGTATTTGGGACTCATTAATTTCATTTTCTGCTTTAAATTTTCCTTTTCGTTACGGACTGGTACAAATATAATTTAAATAAGAATGTTTTTATTATTTCTAGATAATAGTTTCGGCAGCTGTCTTTTCGTTGCTACAGTAGGGTTCTGTCTTGTTATAAAATCTATCTTGCTCGTTTTCTTTATTTATCATAAACTACTTGAACTTTTTGTAGTACACATTACCACATTGTGGACTGAACTGTCTTATGATGATGCGTGTTTATACATATTTAATTACTTAATGTTTAAATAAAGATGAAAATTTAAAATTTATTTTTAGAAAGGGAGGTATGTTCTGTTTAGAATTCTTTGTTAGTATTATTATTCTCAAAACCCCTTAATGGTCATAGAACAATTGAAGGGGTGTTTGGGACTCATTAATTTCCATTTCTGCTTTTGATTTATTTTCATTATCTGCTAAATAAATAAAAAGGTTTTATTCTTGAAAGCACATCTTATACTCTGAATCAAGAAATGCTAACCGATTCTGTAAAAGGCACCTGTGGTGCATTTTAATAATTTATTTTCGATAATTTACTTGTAAATAAATATTGTATATTATATGTAAATCCCGCAAGGGGTGTCTGTTGCATGCAGGCACTTGGGGAGCAGCGCCCCCACGGGTCACCCCAGCTCAGTACACCATGCAATCTCGCCAGAACAGTACACCACAAAAAAATCAAAGACACATGTACAGTATACAGTTTTGCATTTATATTTCCTAAGAGACCACCCTGGATGGGGTAGCGACTCCGGAGGCCATGAAGTTGCTGCCTTACCAGCGGAATCATTCGTTTGGTACTCCTATTTCTTCCTTTTTACCTAAGAAAGAACTAACATCCTTTCCACTCCATAAACACGAGAACCCAACCATCGGATTGGGTATATCCCTTGTATACATCCCTACATATCCCTTGCAGAAACACTCTTTATTAAACTATAACCCTCTTCATAGGTCTCTCCAATTCATAAGAAAAGTAGTATTCAGTATTACTCTAATTAATTATTATTTTTCTTTTTTAGGTCTCCTCGATCATCTTAGTTGTCCCAGCCACCGAATCAGAGGGATGCAGTTTTACTCTAATTAATTACTATTTTTCTCGTCTCAGGTCTTCTAGATCATCATAGTTGATCCAGCCACTTAACCAGGAGCTCTAAGTTTTACTCTACTTAATTACTATTTTTCTGTCCTTAGGTCTTCTCGATTACCTTAGTTGTGCCAGCCATTGAACCAGCAAGGATGCAGTATTACTCTGATTAGATACTATCTTTATCTCTATAGGTGTTATCATTCATCTTAGTTGTTCCAGCCATTGAACCAGCAAGGAGGCAGTTTTATTCTAATTAATTACTATTTTTTACTCCTTAGGTCGTTTCGATAATCTTAGTTGTTCCAGCCCAAGAATCATCAAGGAGGTAGTTTTACTCTGATTAAATACTATCTTTATCTCTTTAGGTGTTCTCATTCATCTTAGTTGTTCCAGCCATTGAACCAGCAAGGAGGCAGTTTTGCTCTATTTAGTTACTATTTTTTACTCCTTAGGTCGTCTCGATAATCTCAGTTGTTCCAGCCAAAGAACCATCGAAGAGGCAGTTTTACTCTATTTAGTTACTATTTTTTACTCCTTAGGTCGTCTCGATAATCTCAGTTGTTCCAGCCATAGAACCATCGAAGAGGCAGTTTTACTCTATTTAGTTACTATTTTTTACTCCTTAGGTCGTCTCGATAATCTTACTTGTTCCAGCCAAAGAACCATCAAGGAGGCAGTTTTACTCTATTTAGTTACTATTTTTCTATTCTTAGGACTTCTCAATCATCTTAGTTGTTCCAGCCACTGAACCAGCAAGGAGGCAGTTTTGCTCTATTTAGTTACTATTTTTTAATCCTTAGGTCGTCTCGATAATCTCAGTTGTTCCAGCCAAAGAACCATCGAAGAGGCAGTTTTACTCTATTTAGTTACTATTTTTTACTCCTTAGGTCGTCTCGATAATCTCAGTTGTTCCAGCCAAAGAACCATCGAAGAGGCAGTTTTACTCTATTTAGTTACTATTTTTTACTCCTTAGGTCGTCTCGATAATCTCAGTTGTTCCAGCCATAGAACCATCGAAGAGGCAGTTTTACTCTATTTAGTTACTATTTTTTACTCCTTAGGTCGTCTCGATAATCTTACTTGTTCCAGCCAAAGAACCATCAAGGAGGCAGTTTTACTCTATTTAGTTACTATTTTTCTATTCTTAGGACTTCTCAATCATCTTAGTTGTTCCAGCCACTGAACCAGCAAGGATGCAGTATTACTCTACTTAGTTAACTTTTTTTCTTTTATTAGGCCTTCTTGATCATTTTAGTTGTTCCAGCCACCGAATCAGCAGGATGCTGTTAGTCCAATTAATTACTATTTTTCTCTCCTCAGGTCTTCTAGATCATCTTGATTGTTCCAGACAAACGAACCAGCAGGAGGCAGTTTTACTCTAATTAATTACTTTTTTTTTCCCTCAGGTCTTCTGGATTATAATTGTAGTTTTTCCAGCCATTAGGCCAGACATAAGAGAATAATGAGATGTATGCAGTTTTAGCATTCTATTGCTCAGAGGGTCGCTGCGGATGGCGTATTATGTCTGATGGCTAAATTAGGTAAATTATTTACAAAGAAAATGTTTTCATATTTTTAATATTTATTTTTATGTGAATTCTTGTAAATTGTTTTTTTGGTATAATGAATGATAAAAATCAACTTTCTTTTCAGAATATGATAGCAGTTTTCATAATTTAGTGTTGATTTTTGAATAAATGTGGTTCATTAAATAAAAACATTGTTCTCTTGTTTTTTTAATCTAGAAATGATTATATTGTGATTTTATTATTCACATTGTTATTCATTTTTCAGGAACATAAAATGTGAGCATATACCTCCTTTAAATTTCTTAATGGGTTGTCGCTGTACTGAGGAGGTATCCGGTTTGCAAGCCACTCATTGACTGAAATGCTCCTGTGGATGAGTACAAGATACCTGCTGGACGGTTGCTTTCCTCATAGATCTACAGGACACATGACACGAACTTCAAGCAGAAAAAAGGTAGGACTTTGACTTGACATGTATTTATGGACCTTTACTCAAACAGAATTAAGTTAACTAATATAATGACAACAGCCTTGAGCTGAACACAGAAAATATAAATGATATAGGATCCTTAATTTTTATATAGTATAAATAAATCAAAACAACTATGTTTGAGAAGGTCCATAGTCTCTGCCCACTTTGGAAAACGCATGTTTTTTTTATTACCAGGTGTGCAAATATGAAACTGGAGAATTGGTATAGAGAATAATTAATGTTTCAAAAAATATTTTTATATGCATTTTTCCCATCTCTCTGTCAATTTATGATTGCCTTGCAATAAAATATTTCTGTATTGTGGTGAACCAGTCATCATGCCATTATGCATATTTGATAAGAACGGAAGCATTATTTCACAAGGTTGTGTCCCATAAATGCAAATAAATAGTATTTAAAAACGGAGTCAAGTCATGTGAATAAGCCAGAGGCACTATTATTTTCCAACAGAACACCTGAATTATTCTCCTCACTTGTTTTTCTGTGTGTTATTTATTTATCTCTATCACCGTCGATTCTTAACGGAGCATAGTGAATTTACAAGTGCCTTCCATTCCGCTGGTTTTGTAGCAATCACATTTCCTTCTGGCCAAGTCTTGCCAGTTCGGCTCAGGCCATTTTGAGCGGATCATCGTAAAGTGGCTCCTATAATGATGTTATACGGTAAAAATGTTAACAACTATGGCCAAATTTCAGTTTCATCTTTACAAATCCGGTGATTGGTAGTGTTTAGTGCATGTATATAGTAGGCAAGAACTTAGCCAGCTAAAAAAAAATTTCCCACAAAATGAAAGAGGGGGATAGTTTCTAAATTTAATTTATTTCAAGGGGAGGGTGTCATTTTTGTCGTAACCAGTTTCTTTTAAAATGTTGAAATACAAAATCAACCTGTCACAGTTTATCAGTTTTACAGTAATTTGGGATTATATTTGTTGCTATTTATGTTTACTATGTCATTATTTTGGAGATGGTCAGCCACCCCAACTTTCCTTTCCCTGGCTAAGCTCATGGTGCATGTTGTGCAGTAGATGTGTAATTTTGTCTATTTCGATATGTTCCTCGTTGCTATTACCTCTCATTATTCATTAGATTAGCTTTCAAAATTTTAATATTTAAAAATGACCATATTTTAAATAAAATTCATTCAGAGTTTATTGTATTCAGATGATTATTTTTTTATTAAATTATAATTATTTAGTATTTGAACGTGAGAGGTGATGGCAAATTTCAGGATCTCCAGACTGCAGCGGGAAACCCCTCTCATTAGGCAAACAATTTTTCTTAGAGAATGTTAAAATAATAATTAAATAACATAAATTTGTTATAGGTTAATACTTTTATATCATTATGCAATTATCTGTTGACCTGTGTCTTCTCTTTATATATTTACTTACATATGTGATAGAACAAAAGTTCAATTATTTTTTCATAGAGAATATAAATAAAATCACTGTTTATAATATTAAAGTATATTTCACTTTTTTTAAATACTCAATAAAATTTAAGATTATTCAAAAATTAGATTAGTTTGGTAGTCGTCATGAGGGGTTGAGGAACTTCAATGAACTGCAGATGACAACAGCCATGTGAGTACTATGGATTTTTATTTTTAGTGTTGTTAATTTTTTTTATTTCCATTGTGGGCAGATTTTTTGCATGAAGCATGTGCATGCTATTTATTTTTATATGTATACAGCGGCTGCCTCCTCTCACAATTAATTATGTTGCTTATTTATCAGTTTATAACAGTTAAAAAATTAAGAGAATTTCATTAAGATTTTTTTTTTCAAAGTAATTTTTTTGTTGTCAAATCTGGTTAGTGTTTCTACAATAATTCAATTAATTTCTAATACATAAAATAAACATGTTACTAGTTGAGGTTTATTTTTATTATTGAGTATATTTCAATTGATATTTTTATTTCTCACCAAGTCGTTAAAAATTTAGTATAAACAAATTAAATTATGTTTATTTCGTAATAAATTTATTATTTCAATGTGAGAGGTTAGGCAGATTTCAGGATTTTTAGTCTGCAGCTACCAACTCTACTCATTACACACAATTTTTCTCATTAAATATTTTTAAAAATTATTCTTCATATTAAAATAATTAAGTCAATGAGGGAATACCATTATATTTTATTTCACAATTTCGATAAGTGTAAATATTTTTAATTGATAACATTAATATTTGGCAAAAACTAAAATAATTCAACTTCATACTGAAAAATTAGTTAAATTTATAAATTTAAAAATCTCTTTCTGATAAATATGTTGTTTTTTTCTTTCATTATATTTGCTATTATTTTTAAATTATAAAGTTATTCAGACATTTGGTAGCTACACTTATGAGTGAGTTGGAGAACTTCGTTGAATCGCCAGTGAAAACATGTGAGTACTATTGCATGCCTACTTATTGCCATTTTATGATAACGTGTATTTATATTGTATGTTCTGTTTAAAATCTCAAAACCCCTTAATAGTGATAGAACGATTGAAGGGGTATTTGGGACTCATTAATTTCATTTTCTGCTTTAAATTTTCCTTTTCGTTACGGACTGGTACAAATATAATTTAAATAAGAATGTTTTTATTATTTCTAGATAATAGTTTCGGCAGCTGTCTTTTCGTTGCTACAGTAGGGTTCTGTCTTGTTATAAAATCTATCTTGCTCGTTTTCTTTATTTATCATAAACTACTTGAACTTTTTGTAGTACACATTACCACATTGTGGACTGAACTGTCTTATGATGATGCGTGTTTATACATATTTAATTACTTAATGTTTAAATAAAGATGAAAATTTAAAATTTATTTTTAGAAAGGGAGGTATGTTCTGTTTAGAATTCTTTGTTAGTATTATTATTCTCAAAACCCCTTAATGGTCATAGAACAATTGAAGGGGTGTTTGGGACTCATTAATTTCCATTTCTGCTTTTGATTTATTTTCATTATCTGCTAAATAAATAAAAAGGTTTTATTCTTGAAAGCACATCTTATACTCTGAATCAAGAAATGCTAACCGATTCTGTAAAAGGCACCTGTGGTGCATTTTAATAATTTATTTTCGATAATTTACTTGTAAATAAATATTGTATATTATATGTAAATCCCGCAAGGGGTGTCTGTTGCATGCAGGCACTTGGGGAGCAGCGCCCCCACGGGTCACCCCAGCTCAGTACACCATGCAATCTCGCCAGAACAGTACACCACAAAAAAATCAAAGACACATGTACAGTATACAGTTTTGCATTTATATTTCCTAAGAGACCACCCTGGATGGGGTAGCGACTCCGGAGGCCATGAAGTTGCTGCCTTACCAGCGGAATCATTCGTTTGGTACTCCTATTTCTTCCTTTTTACCTAAGAAAGAACTAACATCCTTTCCACTCCATAAACACGAGAACCCAACCATCGGATTGGGTATATCCCTTGTATACATCCCTACATATCCCTTGCAGAAACACTCTTTATTAAACTATAACCCTCTTCATAGGTCTCTCCAATTCATAAGAAAAGTAGTATTCAGTATTACTCTAATTAATTATTATTTTTCTTTTTTAGGTCTCCTCGATCATCTTAGTTGTCCCAGCCACCGAATCAGAGGGATGCAGTTTTACTCTAATTAATTACTATTTTTCTCGTCTCAGGTCTTCTAGATCATCATAGTTGATCCAGCCACTTAACCAGGAGCTCTAAGTTTTACTCTACTTAATTACTATTTTTCTGTCCTTAGGTCTTCTCGATTACCTTAGTTGTGCCAGCCATTGAACCAGCAAGGATGCAGTATTACTCTGATTAGATACTATCTTTATCTCTATAGGTGTTATCATTCATCTTAGTTGTTCCAGCCATTGAACCAGCAAGGAGGCAGTTTTATTCTAATTAATTACTATTTTTTACTCCTTAGGTCGTTTCGATAATCTTAGTTGTTCCAGCCCAAGAATCATCAAGGAGGTAGTTTTACTCTGATTAAATACTATCTTTATCTCTTTAGGTGTTCTCATTCATCTTAGTTGTTCCAGCCATTGAACCAGCAAGGAGGCAGTTTTGCTCTATTTAGTTACTATTTTTTACTCCTTAGGTCGTCTCGATAATCTCAGTTGTTCCAGCCAAAGAACCATCGAAGAGGCAGTTTTACTCTATTTAGTTACTATTTTTTACTCCTTAGGTCGTCTCGATAATCTCAGTTGTTCCAGCCATAGAACCATCGAAGAGGCAGTTTTACTCTATTTAGTTACTATTTTTTACTCCTTAGGTCGTCTCGATAATCTTACTTGTTCCAGCCAAAGAACCATCAAGGAGGCAGTTTTACTCTATTTAGTTACTATTTTTCTATTCTTAGGACTTCTCAATCATCTTAGTTGTTCCAGCCACTGAACCAGCAAGGAGGCAGTTTTGCTCTATTTAGTTACTATTTTTTAATCCTTAGGTCGTCTCGATAATCTCAGTTGTTCCAGCCAAAGAACCATCGAAGAGGCAGTTTTACTCTATTTAGTTACTATTTTTTACTCCTTAGGTCGTCTCGATAATCTCAGTTGTTCCAGCCAAAGAACCATCGAAGAGGCAGTTTTACTCTATTTAGTTACTATTTTTTACTCCTTAGGTCGTCTCGATAATCTCAGTTGTTCCAGCCATAGAACCATCGAAGAGGCAGTTTTACTCTATTTAGTTACTATTTTTTACTCCTTAGGTCGTCTCGATAATCTTACTTGTTCCAGCCAAAGAACCATCAAGGAGGCAGTTTTACTCTATTTAGTTACTATTTTTCTATTCTTAGGACTTCTCAATCATCTTAGTTGTTCCAGCCACTGAACCAGCAAGGATGCAGTATTACTCTACTTAGTTAACTTTTTTTCTTTTATTAGGCCTTCTTGATCATTTTAGTTGTTCCAGCCACCGAATCAGCAGGATGCTGTTAGTCCAATTAATTACTATTTTTCTCTCCTCAGGTCTTCTAGATCATCTTGATTGTTCCAGACAAACGAACCAGCAGGAGGCAGTTTTACTCTAATTAATTACTTTTTTTTTCCCTCAGGTCTTCTGGATTATAATTGTAGTTTTTCCAGCCATTAGGCCAGACATAAGAGAATAATGAGATGTATGCAGTTTTAGCATTCTATTGCTCAGAGGGTCGCTGCGGATGGCATATTATGTCTGATGGCTAAATTAGGTAAATTATTTACAAAGAAAATGTTTTCATATTTTTAATATTTATTTTTATGTGAATTCTTGTAAATTGTTTTTTTTGTATAATGAATGATAAAAATCAACTTTCTTTTCAGAATATGATAGCAGTTTTCATTATTTAGTGTTGATTTTTGAATAAATGTGGTTCATTAAATAAAAACATTGTTCTCTTGTTTTTTTAATCTAGAAATGATTATATTGTGATTTTATTATTCACATTGTTATTCATTTTTCAGGAACATAAAATGTGAGCATATACCTCCTTTAAATTTCTTAATGGGTTGTCGCTGTACTGAGGAGGTATCCGGTTTGCAAGCCACTCATTGACTGAAATGCTCCTGTGGATGAGTACAAGATACCTGCTGGACGGTTGCTTTCCTCATAGATCTACAGGACACATGACACGAACTTCAAGCAGAAAAAAGGTAGGACTTTGACTTGACATGTATTTATGGACCTTTACTCAAACAGAATTAAGTTAACTAATATAATGACAACTGCCTTGAGCTGAACACAGAAAATATAAATGATATAGGATCCTTAATTTTTATATAGTATAAATAAATCAAAACAACTATGTTTGAGAAGGTCCATAGTCTCTGCCCACTTTGGAAAACGCATGTTTTTTTTATTACCAGGTGTGCAAATATGAAACTGGAGAATTGGTATAGAGAATAATTAATGTTTCAAAAAATATTTTTATATGCATTTTTCCCATCTCTCTGTCAATTTATGATTGCCTTGCAATAAAATATTTCTGTATTGTGGTGAACCAGTCATCATGCCATTATGCATATTTGATAAGAACGGAAGCATTATTTCACAAGGTTGTGTCCCATAAATGCAAATAAATAGTATTTAAAAACGGAGTCAAGTCATGTGAATAAGCCAGAGGCACTATTATTTTCCAACAGAACACCTGAATTATTCTCCTCACTTGTTTTTCTGTGTGTTATTTATTTATCTCTATCACCGTCGATTCTTAACGGAGCATAGTGAATTTACAAGTGCCTTCCATTCCGCTGTTTTTGTAGCAATCACATTTGCTTCTGGCCAAGTCTTGCCAGTTCGGCTCAGGCCATTTTGAGCGGATCATCGTAAAGTGGCTCCTATAATGATGTTATACGGTAAAAATGTTAACAACTATGGCCAAATTTCAGTTTCATCTTTACAAATCCGGTGATTGGTAGTGTTTAGTGCATGTATATAGTAGGCAAGAACTTAGCCAGCTAAAAAAAAATTTCCCACAAAATGAAAGAGGGGGATAGTTTCTAAATTTAATTTATTTCAAGGGGAGGGTGTCATTTTTGTCGTAATCAGTTTCTTTTAAAATGTTGAAATACAAAATCAACCTGTCACAGTCTATCAGTTTTTGTACAGTAATTTGGGATTATATTTGTTGCTATTTATGTTTACTATGTCATTATTTTGGAGATGGTCAGCCACCCCAACTTTCCTTTCCCTGGCTAAGCTCATGGTGCATGTTGTGCAGTAGATGTGTAATTTTGTCTATTTCGATATGTTCCTCGTTGCTATTACCTCTCATTATTCATTAGATTAGCTTTCAAAATTTTAATATTTAAAAATGACCATATTTTAAATAAAATTCATTCAGAGTTTATTGTATTCAGATGATTATTTTTTTATTAAATTATAATTATTTAGTATTTGAACGTGAGAGGTGATGGCAAATTTCAGGATCTCCAGACTGCAGCGGGAAACCCCTCTCATTAGGCAAACAATTTTTCTTAGAGAATGTTAAAATAATAATTAAATAACATAAATTTGTTATAGGTTAATACTTTTATATCATTATGCAATTATCTGTTGACCTGTGTCTTCTCTTTATATATTTACTTACATATGTGATAGAACAAAAGTTCAATTATTTTTTCATAGAGAATATAAATAAAATCACTGTTTATAATATTAAAGTATATTTCACTTTTTTTAAATACTCAATAAAATTTAAGATTATTCAAAAATTAGATTAGTTTGGTAGTCGTCATGAGGGGTTGAGGAACTTCAATGAACTGCAGATGACAACAGCCATGTGAGTACTATGGATTTTTATTTTTAGTGTTGTTAATTTTTTTTATTTCCATTGTGGGCAGATTTTTTGCATGAAGCATGTGCATGCTATTTATTTTTATATGTATACAGCGGCTGCCTCCTCTCACAATTAATTATGTTGCTTATTTATCAGTTTATAACAGTGAAGAAATTAAGAGAATTTCATTAAGATTTTTTTTTCAAAGTAATTTTTGTTTTGTCAAATCTGGTTAGTGTTTCTACAATAATTCAATTAATTTCTAATACATAAAATAAACATGTTACTAGTTGAGGTTTATTTTTATTATTGAGTATATTTCAATTGATATTTTTATTTCTCACCAAGTCGTTAAAAATTTAGTATAAACAAATTAAATTATGTTTATTTCGTAATAAATTTATTATTTCAATGTGAGAGGTTAGGCAGATTTCAGGATTTTTAGTCTGCAGCTACCAACTCTACTCATTACACACAATTTTTCTCATTAAATATTTTTAAAAATTATTCTTCATATTAAAATAATTAAGTCAATGAGGGAATACCATTATATTTTATTTCACAATTTCGATAAGTGTAAATATTTTTAATTGATAACATTAATATTTGGCAAAAAATAAAATAATTCAACTTCATACTGAAAAATTAGTTAAATTTATAAATTTAAAAATCTCTTTCTGATAAATATGTTGTTTTTTTCTTTCATTATATTTGCTATTATTTTTAAATTATAAAGTTATTCAGACATTTGGTAGCTACACTTATGAGTGAGTTGGAGAACTTCGTTGAATCGCCAGTGAAAACATGTGAGTACTATTGCATGCCTACTTATTGCCATTTTATGATAACGTGTATTTATATTGTATGTTCTGTTTAAAATCTCAAAACCCCTTAATAGTGATAGAACGATTGAAGGGGTATTTGGGACTCATTAATTTCATTTTCTGCTTTAAATTTTCCTTTTCGTTACGGACTGGTACAAATATAATTTAAATAAGAATGTTTTTATTATTTCTAGATAATAGTTTCGGCAGCTGTCTTTTCGTTGCTACAGTAGGGTTCTGTCTTGTTATAAAATCTATCTTGCTCGTTTTCTTTATTTATCATAAACTACTTGAACTTTTTGTAGTACACATTACCACATTGTGGACTGAACTGTCTTATGATGATGCGTGTTTATACATATTTAATTACTTAATGTTTAAATAAAGATGAAAATTTAAAATTTATTTTTAGAAAGGGAGGTATGTTCTGTTTAGAATTCTTTGTTAGTATTATTATTCTCAAAACCCCTTAATGGTCATAGAACAATTGAAGGGGTGTTTGGGACTCATTAATTTCCATTTCTGCTTTTGATTTATTTCCATTATCTGCTAAATAAATAAAAAGGTTTTATTCTTGAAAGCACATCTTATACTCTGAATCAAGAAATGCTAACCGATTCTGTAAAAGGCACCTGTGGTGCATTTTAATAATTTATTTTCGATAATTTACTTGTAAATAAATATTGTATATTATATGTAAATCCCGCAAGGGGTGTCTGTTGCATGCAGGCACTTGGGGAGCAGCGCCAAAATCAAAGACACATGTACAGTATACAGTTTTGCATTTATATTTCCTAAGAGACCACCCTGGATGGGGTAGCGACTCCGGAGGCCATGAAGTTGCTGCCTTACCAGCGGAATCATTCGTTTGGTACTCCTATTTCTTCCTTTCTACCTAAGAAAGAACTAACATCCTTTCCACTCCATAAACACGAGAACCCAACCATCGGATTGGGTATATCCCTTGTATACATCCCTACATATCCCTTGCAGAAACACTCTTTATTAAACTATAACCCTCTTCATAGGTCTCTCCAATTCATAAGAAAAGTAGTATTCAGTATTACTCTAATTAATTATTATTTTTCTTTTTTAGGTCTCCTCGATCATCTTAGTTGTCCCAGCCACCGAATCAGAGGGATGCAGTTTTACTCTAATTAATTACTATTTTTCTCGTCTCAGGTCTTCTAGATCATCATAGTTGATCCAGCCACTTAACCAGGAGCTCTAAGTTTTACTCTACTTAATTACTATTTTTCTGTCCTTAGGTCTTCTCGATTACCTTAGTTGTGCCAGCCATTGAACCAGCAAGGATGCAGTATTACTCTGATTAGATACTATCTTTATCTCTATAGGTGTTATCATTCATCTTAGTTGTTCCAGCCATTGAACCAGCAAGGAGGCAGTTTTATTCTAATTAATTACTATTTTTTACTCCTTAGGTCGTTTCGATAATCTTAGTTGTTCCAGCCCAAGAAGCATCAAGGAGGGAGTTTTACTCTGATTAAATACTATCTTTATCTCTTTAGGTGTTCTCATTCATCTTAGTTGTTCCAGCCATTGAACCAGCAAGGAGGCAGTTTTGCTCTATTTAGTTACTATTTTTTACTCCTTAGGTCGTCTCGATAATCTCAGTTGTTCCAGCCAAAGAACCATCGAAGAGGCAGTTTTACTCTATTTAGTTACTATTTTTTACTCCTTAGGTCGTCTCGATAATCTCAGTTGTTCCAGCCATAGAACCATCGAAGAGGCAGTTTTACTCTACTTAGTTAACTTTTTTTCTTTTATTAGGCCTTCTTGATCATCTTAGTTGTTCCAGCCACTGAACCAGCAAGGATGCAGTATTACTCTACTTAGTTAACTTTTTTTCTTTTATTAGGCCTTCTTGATCATTTTAGTTGTTCCAGCCACCGAATCAGCAGGATGCTGTTAGTCCAATTAATTACTATTTTTCTCTCCTCAGGTCTTCTAGATCATCTTGATTGTTCCAGACAAACGAACCAGCAGGAGGCAGTTTTACTCTAATTAATTACTTTTTTTTTCCCTCAGGTCTTCTGGATTATAATTGTAGTTTTCCAGCCATTAGGCCAGACATAAGAGAATAATGAGATGTATGCAGTTTTAGCATTCTATTGCTCAGAGGGTCGCTGCGGATGGCGTATTATGTCTGATGGCTAAATTAGGTAAATTATTTACAAAGAAAATGTTTTCATATTTTTAATATTTATTTTTATGTGAATTCTTGTAAATTGTTTTTTTGGTATAATGAATGATAAAAATCAACTTTCTTTTCAGAATATGATAGCAGTTTTCATAATTTAGTGTTGATTTTTGAATAAATGTGGTTCATTAAATAAAAACATTGTTCTCTTGTTTTTTTAATCTAGAAATGATTATATTGTGATTTTATTATTCACATTGTTATTCATTTTTCAGGAACATAAAATGTGAGCATATACCTCCTTTAAATTTCTTAATGGGTTGTCGCTGTACTGAGGAGGTATCCGGTTTGCAAGCCACTCATTGACTGAAATGCTCCTGTGGATGAGTACAAGATACCTGCTGGACGGTTGCTTTCCTCATAGATCTACAGGACACATGACACGAACTTCAAGCAGAAAAAAGGTAGGACTTTGACTTGACATGTATTTATGGACCTTTACTCAAACAGAATTAAGTTAACTAATATAATGACAACAGCCTTGAGCTGAACACAGAAAATATAAATGATATAGGATCCTTAATTTTTATATAGTATAAATAAATCAAAACAACTATGTTTGAGAAGGTCCATAGTCTCTGCCCACTTTGGAAAACGCATGTTTTTTTTATTACCAGGTGTGCAAATATGAAACTGGAGAATTGGTATAGAGAATAATTAATGTTTCAAAAAATATTTTTATATGCATTTTTCCCATCTCTCTGTCAATTTATGATTGCCTTGCAATAAAATATTTCTGTATTGTGGTGAACCAGTCATCATGCCATTATGCATATTTGATAAGAACGGAAGCATTATTTCACAAGGTTGTGTCCCATAAATGCAAATAAATAGTATTTAAAAACGGAGTCAAGTCATGTGAATAAGCCAGAGGCACTATTATTTTCCAACAGAACACCTGAATTATTCTCCTCACTTGTTTTTCTGTGTGTTATTTATTTATCTCTATCACCGTCGATTCTTAACGGAGCATAGTGAATTTACAAGTGCCTTCCATTCCGCTGGTTTTGTAGCAATCACATTTCCTTCTGGCCAAGTCTTGCCAGTTCGGCTCAGGCCATTTTGAGCGGATCATCGTAAAGTGGCTCCTATAATGATGTTATACGGTAAAAATGTTAACAACTATGGCCAAATTTCAGTTTCATCTTTACAAATCCGGTGATTGGTAGTGTTTAGTGCATGTATATAGTAGGCAAGAACTTAGCCAGCTAAAAAAAAATTTCCCACAAAATGAAAGAGGGGGATAGTTTCTAAATTTAATTTATTTCAAGGGGAGGGTGTCATTTTTGTCGTAATCAGTTTCTTTTAAAATGTTGAAATACAAAATCAACCTGTCACAGTTTATCAGTTTTTACAGTAATTTGGGATTATATTTGTTGCTATTTATGTTTACTATGTCATTATTTTGGAGATGGTCAGCCACCCCAACTTTCCTTTCCCTGGCTAAGCTCATGGTGCATGTTGTGCAGTAGATGTGTAATTTTGTCTATTTCGATATGTTCCTCGTTGCTATTACCTCTCATTATTCATTAGATTAGCTTTCAAAATTTTAATATTTAAAAATGACCATATTTTAAATAAAATTCATTCAGAGTTTATTGTATTCAGATGATTATTTTTTTATTAAATTATAATTATTTAGTATTTGAACGTGAGAGGTGATGGCAAATTTCAGGATCTCCAGACTGCAGCGGGAAACCCCTCTCATTAGGCAAACAATTTTTCTTAGAGAATGTTAAAATAATAATTAAATAACATAAATTTGTTATAGGTTAATACTTTTATATCATTATGCAATTATCTGTTGACCTGTGTCTTCTCTTTATATATTTACTTACATATGTGATAGAACAAAAGTTCAATTATTTTTTCATAGAGAATATAAATAAAATCACTGTTTATAATATTAAAGTATATTTCACTTTTTTTAAATACTCAATAAAATTTAAGATTATTCAAAAATTAGATTAGTTTGGTAGTCGTCATGAGGGGTTGAGGAACTTCAATGAACTGCAGATGACAACAGCCATGTGAGTACTATGGATTTTTATTTTTAGTGTTGTTAATTTTTTTTATTTCCATTGTGGGCAGATTTTTTGCATGAAGCATGTGCATGCTATTTATTTTTATATGTATACAGCGGCTGCCTCCTCTCACAATTAATTATGTTGCTTATTTATCAGTTTATAACAGTGAAGAAATTAAGAGAATTTCATTAAGATTTTTTTTTCAAAGTAATTTTTGTTTTGTCAAATCTGGTTAGTGTTTCTACAATAATTCAATTAATTTCTAATACATAAAATAAACATGTTACTAGTTGAGGTTTATTTTTATTATTTAGTATATTTCAATTGATATTTTTATTTCTCACCAAGTCGTTAAAAATTTAGTATAAA
This sequence comes from Nezara viridula, assembly GCA_928085145.1. Classification (NCBI taxonomy): domain Eukaryota; kingdom Metazoa; phylum Arthropoda; class Insecta; order Hemiptera; family Pentatomidae; genus Nezara; species Nezara viridula. Next base: position 144,032,245 of record OV725080.1, on the reverse strand, counting down.
CAAATTAAATTATGTTTATTTCGTAATAAATTTATTATTTCAATGTGAGAGGTTAGGCAGATTTCAGGATTTTTAGTCTGCAGCTACCAACTCTACTCATTACACACAATTTTTCTCATTAAATATTTTTAAAAATTATTCTTCATATTAAAATAATTAAGTCAATGAGGGAATACCATTATATTTTATTTCACAATTTCGATAAGTGTAAATATTTTTAATTGATAACATTAATATTTGGCAAAAACTAAAATAATTCAACTTCATACTGAAAAATTAGTTAAATTTATAAATTTAAAAATCTCTTTCTGATAAATATGTTGTTTTTTTCTTTCATTATATTTGCTATTATTTTTAAATTATAAAGTTATTCAGACATTTGGTAGCTACACTTATGAGTGAGTTGGAGAACTTCGTTGAATCGCCAGTGAAAACATGTGAGTACTATTGCATGCCTACTTATTGCCATTTTATGATAACGTGTATTTATATTGTATGTTCTGTTTAAAATCTCAAAACCCCTTAATAGTGATAGAACGATTGAAGGGGTATTTGGGACTCATTAATTTCATTTTCTGCTTTAAATTTTCCTTTTCGTTACGGACTGGTACAAATATAATTTAAATAAGAATGTTTTTATTATTTCTAGATAATAGTTTCGGCAGCTGTCTTTTCGTTGCTACAGTAGGGTTCTGTCTTGTTATAAAATCTATCTTGCTCGTTTTCTTTATTTATCATAAACTACTTGAACTTTTTGTAGTACACATTACCACATTGTGGACTGAACTGTCTTATGATGATGCGTGTTTATACATATTTAATTACTTAATGTTTAAATAAAGATGAAAATTTAAAATTTATTTTTAGAAAGGGAGGTATGTTCTGTTTAGAATTCTTTGTTAGTATTATTATTCTCAAAACCCCTTAATGGTCATAGAACAATTGAAGGGGTGTTTGGGACTCATTAATTTCCATTTCTGCTTTTGATTTATTTTCATTATCTGCTAAATAAATAAAAAGGTTTTATTCTTGAAAGCACATCTTATACTCTGAATCAAGAAATGCTAACCGATTCTGTAAAAGGCACCTGTGGTGCATTTTAATAATTTATTTTCGATAATTTACTTGTAAATAAATATTGTATATTATATGTAAATCCCGCAAGGGGTGTCTGTTGCATGCAGGCACTTGGGGAGCAGCGCCCCCACGGGTCACCCCAGCTCAGTACACCATGCAATCTCGCCAGAACAGTACACCACAAAAAAATCAAAGACACATGTACAGTATACAGTTTTGCATTTATATTTCCTAAGAGACCACCCTGGATGGGGTAGCGACTCCGGAGGCCATGAAGTTGCTGCCTTACCAGCGGAATCATTCGTTTGGTACTCCTATTTCTTCCTTTCTACCTAAGAAAGAACTAACATCCTTTCCACTCCATAAACACGAGAACCCAACCATCGGATTGGGTATATCCCTTGTATACATCCCTACATATCCCTTGCAGAAACACTCTTTATTAAACTATAACCCTCTTCATAGGTCTCTCCAATTCATAAGAAAAGTAGTATTCAGTATTACTCTAATTAATTATTATTTTTCTTTTTTAGGTCTCCTCGATCATCTTAGTTGTCCCAGCCACCGAATCAGCAGGATGCAGTTTTACTCTAATTAATTACTATTTTTCTCGTCTCAGGTCTTCTAGATCATCATAGTTGATCCAGCCACTTAACCAGGAGCTCTAAGTTTTACTCTACTTAATTACTATTTTTCTGTCCTTAGGTCTTCTCGATTACCTTAGTTGTGCCAGCCATTGAACCAGCAAGGATGCAGTATTACTCTGATTAGATACTATCTTTATCTCTATAGGTGTTATCATTCATCTTAGTTGTTCCAGCCATTGAACCAGCTAGGAGGATGTTTTATTCTAATTAATTACTATTTTTTACTCCTTAGGTCGTTTCGATAATCTTAGTTGTTCCAGCCCAAGAATCATCAAGGAGGTAGTTTTACTCTGATTAAATACTATCTTTATCTCTTTAGGTGTTCTCATTCATCTTAGTTGTTCCAGCCATAGAACCATCGAAGAGGCAGTTTTACTCTATTTAGTTACTATTTTTTACTCCTTAGGTCGTCTCGATAATCTCAGTTGTTCCAGTTATAGAACCATCGAAGAGGCAGTTTTACTCTATTTAGTTACTATTTTTTACTCCTTAGGTCGTCTCGATAATCTTACTTGTTCCAGCCAAAGAACCATCAAGGAGGCAGTTTTACTCTATTTAGTTACTATTTTTCTGTTCTTAGGACTTCTCAATCATCTTAGTTGTTCCAGCCACTGAACCAGCAAGGATGCAGTATTACTCTACTTAGTTAACTTTTTTTCTTTTATTAGGCCTTCTTGATCATTTTAGTTGTTCCAGCCACCGAATCAGCAGGATGCTGTTAGTCCAATTAATTACTATTTTTCTCTCCTCAGGTCTTCTAGATCATCTTGATTGTTCCAGACAAACGAACCAGCAGGAGGCAGTTTTACTCTAATTAATTACTTTTTTTTTCCCTCAGGTCTTCTGGATTATAATTGTAGTTTTCCAGCCATTAGGCCAGACATAAGAGAATAATGAGATGTATGCAGTTTTAGCATTCTATTGCTCAGATGGTCGCTGCGGATGGCGTATTATGTCTGATGGCTAAATTAGGTAAATTATTTACAAAGAAAATGTTTTCATATTTTTAATATTTATTTTTATGTGAATTCTTGTAAATTGTTTTTTTGGTATAATGAATGATAAAAATCAATTTTCTTTTCAGAATATGATAGCAGTTTTCATAATTTAGTGTTGATTTTTGAATAAATGTGGTTCATTAAATAAAAACATTGTTCTCTTGTTTTTTTAATCTAGAAATTATTATATTGTGATTTTATTATTCACATTGTTATTCATTTTTCAGGAACATAAAATGTGAGCATATACCTCCTTTAAATTTCTTAATGAGTTGTCGCTGTACTGAGGAGGTATCCGGTTTGCAAGCCACTCATTGACTGAAATGCTCCTGTGGATGAGTACAAGTTACCTGCTGGACGGTTGCTTTCCTCATAGATCTACAGGACACACGACACGAACTTCAAGCAGAAAAAAGGTAGGACTTTGACTTGACATGTATTTATGGACCTTTACTCAAACAGAATTAAGTTAACTAATATAATGACAACAACCTTGAGCTGAACACAGAAAATATAAATGATATAGGATCCTTAATTTTTATATAGTATAAATAAATCAAAACAACTATGTTTGAGAAGGTCCATAGTCTCTGCCCACTTTGGAAAACGCATGTTTTTTTTATTACCAGGTGTGTAAATATGAAACTGGAGAATTGGTATAGAGAATAATTAATGTTTCAAAAAATATTTTTATATGCATTTTTCCCATCTCTCTGTCAATTTATGATTGCCTTGCAATAAAATATTTCTGTATTGTGGTGAACCAGTCATCATGCCATTATGCATATTTGATAAGAACGGAAGCATTATTTCACAAGGTTGTGTCCCATAAATGCAAATAAATAGTATTTAAAAACGGAGTCAAGTCATGTGAATAAGCCAGAGGCACTATTATTTTCCTACAGAACACCTGAATTATTCTCCTCACTTGTTTTTCTGTGTGTTATTTATTTATCTCTATCACCGTCAATTCTTAACGGAGCATAGTGAATTTACAAGTGCCTTCCATTCCGCTGGTTTTGTAGCAATCACATTTGCTTCTGGCCAAGTCTTGCCAGTTCGGCTCAGGCCATTTTGAGCGGATCATCGTAAAGTGGCTCCTATCATGATGTTATACGGTAAAAATGTTAACAACTATGGCCAAATTTCAGTTTCATCTTTACATATCCGGTGATTGGTAGTGTTTAGTGCATGTATATAGTAGGCAAGAACTTAGCCAGCTAAAAAAAAATTTCCCACAAAATGAAAGAGGGGGATAGTTTCTAAATTTAATTTATTTCAAGGGGAGGGTGTCATTTTTGTCGTAATCAGTTTCTTTTAAAATGTTGAAATACAAAATCAACCTGTCACAGTCTATCAGTTTTTTGGTACAGTAATTTGGGATTATATTTGTTGCTATTTATGTTTACTATGTCATTATTTTGGAGATGGTCAGCCACCCCAACTTTCCTTTCCCTGGCTAAGCTCATGGTGCATGTTGTGCAGTAGATGTGTAATTTTGTCTATTTCGATATGTTCCTCGTTGCTATTACCTCTCATTATTCATTAGATTAGCTTTCAAAATTTTAATATTTAAAAATGACCATATTTTAAATAAAATTCATTCAGAGTTTATTGTATTCAGATGATTATTTTTTTATTAAATTATAATTATTTAGTATTTGAACGTGAGAGGTGATGGCAAATTTCAGGATCTCCAGACTGCAGCGGGAAACCCCTCTCATTAGGCAAACAATTTTTCTTAGAGAATGTTAAAATAATAATTAAATAACATAAATTTGTTATAGGTTAATACTTTTATATCATTATGCAATTATCTGTTGACCTGTGTCTTCTCTTTATATATTTACTTACATATGTGATAGAACAAAAGTTCAATTATTTTTTCATAGAGAATATAAATAAAATCACTGTTTATAATATTAAAGTATATTTCACTTTTTTTAAATACTCAATAAAATTTAAGATTATTCAAAAATTAGATTAGTTTGGTAGTCGTCATGAGGGGTTGAGGAACTTCAATGAACTGCAGATGACAACAGCCATGTGAGTACTATGGATTTTTATTTTTAGTGTTGTTAATTTTTTTTATTTCCATTGTGGGCAGATTTTTTGCATGAAGCATGTGCATGCTATTTATTTTTATATGTATACAGCGGCTGCCTCCTCTCACAATTAATTATGTTGCTTATTTATCAGTTTATAACAGTGAAGAAATTAAGAGAATTTCATTAAGATTTTTTTTTCAAAGTAATTTTTTTGTTGTCAAATCTGGTTAGTGTTTCTACAATAATTCAATTAATTTCTAATACATAAAATAAACATGTTACTAGTTGAGGTTTATTTTTATTATTGAGTATATTTCAATTGATATTTTTATTTCTCTCCAAGTCGTTAAAAATTTAGTATAAACAAATTAAATTATGTTTATTTCGTAATAAATTTATTATTTCAATGTGAGAGGTTAGGCAGATTTCAGGATTTTTAGTCTGCAGCTACCAACTCTACTCATTACACACAATTTTTCTCATTAAATATTTTTAAAAATTATTCTTCATATTAAAATAATTAAGTCAATGAGGGAATACCATTATATTTTATTTCACAATTTCGATAAGTGTAAATATTTTTAATTGATAACATTAATATTTGGCAAAAACTAAAATAATTCAACTTCATACTGAAAAATTAGTTAAATTTATAAATTTAAAAACCTCTTTCTGATAAATATGTTGTTTTTTTCTTTCATTATATTTGCTATTATTTTTAAATTATAAAGTTATTCAGACATTTGGTAGGTACACTTATGAGTGAGTTGGAGAACTTCGTTGAATCGCCAGTGAAAACATGTGAGTACTATTGCATGCCTACTTATTGCCATTTTATGATAACGTGTATTTATATTGTATGTTCTGTTTAAAATCTCAAAACCCCTTAATAGTGATAGAACGATTGAAGGGGTATTTGGGACTCATTAATTTCATTTTCTGCTTTAAATTTTCCTTTTCGTTACGGACTGTACAAATATAATTTAAATAAGAATGTTTTTATTATTTCTAGATAATAGTTTCGGCAGCTGTCTTTTCGTTGCTACAGTAGGGTTCTGTCTTGTTATAAAATCTATCTTGCTCGTTTTCTTTATTTATCATAAACTACTTGAACTTTTTGTAGTACACATTACCACATTGTGGACTGAACTGTCTTATGATGATGCGTGTTTATACATATTTAATTACTTAATGTTTAAATAAAGATGAAAATTTAAAATTTATTTTTAGAAAGGGAGGTATGTTCTGTTTAGAATTCTTTGTTAGTATTATTATTCTCAAAACCCCTTAATGGTCATAGAACAATTGAAGGGGTGTTTGGGACTCATTAATTTCCATTTCTGCTTTTGATTTATTTTCATTATCTGCTAAATAAATAAAAAGGTTTTATTCTTGAAAGCACATCTTATACTCTGAATCAAGAAATGCTAACCGATTCTGTAAAAGGCACCTGTGGTGCATTTTAATAATTTATTTTCGATAATTTACTTGTAAATAAATATTGTATATTATATGTAAATCCCGCAAGGGGTGTCTGTTGCATGCAGGCACTTGGGGAGCAGCGCCCCCACGGGTCACCCCAGCTCAGTACACCATGCAATCTCGCCAGAACAGTACACCACAAAAAAATCAAAGACACATGTACAGTATACAGTTTTGCATTTATATTTCCTAAGAGACCACCCTGGATGGGGTAGCGACTCCGGAGACCATGAAGTTGCTGCCTTACCAGCGGAATCATTCGTTTGGTACTCCTATTTCTTCCTTTCTACCTAAGAAAGAACTAACATCCTTTCCACTCCATAAACACGAGAACCCAACCATCGGATTGGGTATATCCCTTGTATACATCCCTACATATCCCTTGCAGAAACACTCTTTATTAAACTATAACCCTCTTCATAGGTCTCTCCAATTCATAAGAAAAGTAGTATTCAGTATTACTCTAATTAATTATTATTTTTCTTTTTTAGGTCTCCTCGATCATCTTAGTTGTCCCAGCCACCGAATCAGCAGGATGCAGTTTTACTTTAATTAATTACTATTTTTCTCGTCTCAGGTCTTCTAGATCATCATAGTTGATCCAGCCACTTAACCAGGAGCTCTAAGTTTTACTCTACTTAATTACTATTTTTCTGTCCTTAGGTCTTCTCGATTACCTTAGTTGTGCCAGCCATTGAACCAGCAAGGATGCAGTATTACTCTGATTAGATACTATCTTTATCTCTATAGGTGTTATCATTCATCTTAGTTGTTCCAGCCATTGAACCAGCTAGGAGGATGTTTTATTCTAATTAATTACTATTTTTTACTCCTTAGGTCGTTTCGATAATCTTAGTTGTTCCAGCCCAAGAATCATCAAGGAGGTAGTTTTACTCTGATTAAATACTATCTTTATCTCTTTAGGTGTTCTCATTCATCTTAGTTGTTCCAGCCATAGAACCATCGAAGAGGCAGTTTTACTCTATTTAGTTACTATTTTTTACTCCTTAGGTCGTCTCGATAATCTCAGTTGTTCCAGTTATAGAACCATCGAAGAGGCAGTTTTACTCTATTTAGTTACTATTTTTTACTCCTTAGGTCGTCTCGATAATCTTACTTGTTCCAGCCAAAGAACCATCAAGGAGGCAGTTTTACTCTATTTAGTTACTATTTTTCTGTTCTTAGGACTTCTCAATCATCTTAGTTGTTCCAGCCACTGAACCAGCAAGGATGCAGTATTACTCTACTTAGTTAACTTTTTTTCTTTTATTAGGCCTTCTTGATCATTTTAGTTGTTCCAGCCACCGAATCAGCAGGATGCTGTTAGTCCAATTAATTACTATTTTTCTCTCCTCAGGTCTTCTAGATCATCTTGATTGTTCCAGACAAACGAACCAGCAGGAGGCAGTTTTACTCTAATTAATTACTTTTTTTTTCCCTCAGGTCTTCTGGATTATAATTGTAGTTTTCCAGCCATTAGGCCAGACACAAGAGAATAATGAGATGTATGCAGTTTTAGCATTCTATTGCTCAGATGGTCGCTGCGGATGGCGTATTATTTCTGATGGCTAAATTAGGTAAATTATTTACAAAGAAAATGTTTTCATATTTTTAATATTTATTTTTATGTGAATTCTTGTAAATTGTTTTTTTGGTATAATGAATGATAAAAATCAATTTTCTTTTCAGAATATGATAGCAGTTTTCATAATTTAGTGTTGATTTTTGAATAAATGTGGTTCATTAAATAAAAACATTGTTCTCTTGTTTTTTTAATCTAGAAATTATTATATTGTGATTTTATTATTCACATTGTTATTCATTTTTCAGGAACATAAAATGTGAGCATATACCTCCTTTAAATTTCTTAATGAGTTGTCGCTGTACTGAGGAGGTATCCGGTTTGCAAGCCACTCATTGACTGAAATGCTCCTGTGGATGAGTACAAGTTACCTGCTGGACGGTTGCTTTCCTCATAGATCTACAGGACACACGACACGAACTTCAAGCAGAAAAAAGGTAGGACTTTGACTTGACATGTATTTATGGACCTTTACTCAAACAGAATTAAGTTAACTAATATAATGACAACAACCTTGAGCTGAACACAGAAAATATAAATGATATAGGATCCTTAATTTTTATATAGTATAAATAAATCAAAACAACTATGTTTGAGAAGGTCCATAGTCTCTGCCCACTTTGGAAAACGCATGTTTTTTTTATTACCAGGTGTGTAAATATGAAACTGGAGAATTGGTATAGAGAATAATTAATGTTTCAAAAAATATTTTTATATGCATTTTTCCCATCTCTCTGTCAATTTATGATTGCCTTGCAATAAAATATTTCTGTATTGTGGTGAACCAGTCATCATGCCATTATGCATATTTGATAAGAACGGAAGCATTATTTCACAAGGTTGTGTCCCATAAATGCAAATAAATAGTATTTAAAAACGGAGTCAAGTCATGTGAATAAGCCAGAGGCACTATTATTTTCCAACAGAACACCTGAATTATTCTCCTCACTTGTTTTTCTGTGTGTTATTTATTTATCTCTATCACCGTCGATTCTTAACGGAGCATAGTGAATTTACAAGTGCCTTCCATTCCGCTGGTTTTGTAGCAATCACATTTGCTTCTGGCCAAGTCTTGCCAGTTCGGCTCAGGCCATTTTGAGCGGATCATCGTAAAGTGGCTCCTATCATGATGTTATACGGTAAAAATGTTAACAACTATGGCCAAATTTCAGTTTCATCTTTACATATCCGGTGATTGGTAGTGTTTAGTGCATGTATATAGTAGGCAAGAACTTAGCCAGCTAAAAAAAAATTTCCCACAAAATGAAAGAGGGGGATAGTTTCTAAATTTAATTTATTTCAAGGGGAGGGTGTCATTTTTGTCGTAATCAGTTTCTTTTAAAATGTTGAAATACAAAATCAACCTGTCACAGTCTATCAGTTTTTTGGTACAGTAATTTGGGATTATATTTGTTGCTATTTATGTTTACTATGTCATTATTTTGGAGATGGTCAGCCACCCCAACTTTCCTTTCCCTGGCTAAGCTCATGGTGCATGTTGTGCAGTAGATGTGTAATTTTGTCTATTTCGATATGTTCCTCGTTGCTATTACCTCTCATTATTCATTAGATTAGCTTTCAAAATTTTAATATTTAAAAATGACCATATTTTAAATAAAATTCATTCAGAGTTTATTGTATTCAGATGATTATTTTTTTATTAAATTATAATTATTTAGTATTTGAACGTGAGAGGTGATGGCAAATTTCAGGATCTCCAGACTGCAGCGGGAAACCCCTCTCATTAGGCAAACAATTTTTCTTAGAGAATGTTAAAATAATAATTAAATAACATAAATTTGTTATAGGTTAATACTTTTATATCATTATGCAATTATCTGTTGACCTGTGTCTTCTCTTTATATATTTACTTACATATGTGATAGAACAAAAGTTCAATTATTTTTTCATAGAGAATATAAATAAAATCACTGTTTATAATATTAAAGTATATTTCACTTTTTTTAAATACTCAATAAAATTTAAGATTATTCAAAAATTAGATTAGTTTGGTAGTCGTCATGAGGGGTTGAGGAACTTCAATGAACTGCAGATGACAACAGCCATGTGAGTACTATGGATTTTTATTTTTAGTGTTGTTAATTTTTTTTATTTCCATTGTGGGCAGATTTTTTGCATGAAGCATGTGCATGCTATTTATTTTTATATGTATACAGCGGCTGCCTCCTCTCACAATTAATTATGTTGCTTATTTATCAGTTTATAACAGTGAAGAAATTAAGAGAATTTCATTAAGATTTTTTTTTCAAAGTAATTTTTTTGTTGTCAAATCTGGTTAGTGTTTCTACAATAATTCAATTAATTTCTAATACATAAAATAAACATGTTACTAGTTGAGGTTTATTTTTATTATTGAGTATATTTCAATTGATATTTTTATTTCTCACCAAGTCGTTAAAAATTTAGTATAAACAAATTAAATTATGTTTATTTCGTAATAAATTTATTATTTCAATGTGAGAGGTTAGGCAGATTTCAGGATTTTTAGTCTGCAGCTACCAACTCTACTCATTACACACAATTTTTCTCATTAAATATTTTTAAAAATTATTCTTCATATTAAAATAATTAAGTCAATGAGGGAATACCATTATATTTTATTTCACAATTTCGATAAGTGTAAATATTTTTAATTGATAACATTAATATTTGGCAAAAACTAAAATAATTCAACTTCATACTGAAAAATTAGTTAAATTTATAAATTTAAAAACCTCTTTCTGATAAATATGTTGTTTTTTTCTTTCATTATATTTGCTATTATTTTTAAATTATAAAGTTATTCAGACATTTGGTAGGTACACTTATGAGTGAGTTGGAGAACTTCGTTGAATCGCCAGTGAAAACATGTGAGTACTATTGCATGCCTACTTATTGCCATTTTATGATAACGTGTATTTATATTGTATGTTCTGTTTAAAATCTCAAAACCCCTTAATAGTGATAGAACAATTGAAGGGGTATTTGGGACTCATTAATTTCATTTTCTGCTTTAAATTTTCCTTTTCGTTACGGACTGGTACAAATATAATTTAAATAAGAATGTTTTTATTATTTCTAGATAATAGTTTCGACAGCTGTATTTTCGTTGCTACAGTAGGGTTCTGTCTTGTTATAAAATCTATCTTGCTCGTTTTCTTTATTTATCATAAACTACTTGAACTTTTTGTAGTACACATTACCACATTGTGGACTGAACTGTCTTATGATGATGCGTGTTTATACATATTTAATTACTTAATGTTTAAATAAAGATGAAAATTTAAAATTTATTTTTAGAAAGGGAGGTATGTTCTGTTTAGAATTCTTTGTTAGTATTATTATTCTCAAAACCCCTTAATGGTCATAGAGCAATTGAAGGGGTGTTTGGGACTCATTAATTTCCATTTCTGCTTTTGATTTATTTTCATTATCTGCTAAATAAATAAAAAGGTTTTATTCTTGAAAGCACATCTTATACTCTGAATCAAGAAATGCTAACCGATTCTGTAAAAGGCACCTGTGGTGCATTTTAATAATTTATTTTCGATAATTTACTTGTAAATAAATATTGTATATTATATGTAAATCCCGCAAGGGGTGTCTGTTGCATGCAGGCACTTGGGGAGCAGCGCCCCCACGGGTCACCCCAGCTCAGTACACCATGCAATCTCGCCAGAACAGTACACCACAAAAAAATCAAAGACACATGTACAGTATACAGTTTTGCATTTATATTTCCTAAGAGACCACCCTGGATGGGGTAGCGACTCCGGAGACCATGAAGTTGCTGCCTTACCAGCGGAATCATTCGTTTGGTACTCCTATTTCTTCCTTTCTACCTAAGAAAGAACTAACATCCTTTCCACTCCATAAACACGAGAACCCAACCATCGGATTGGGTATATCCCTTGTATACATCCCTACATATCCCTTGCAGAAACACTCTTTATTAAACTATAACCCTCTTCATAGGTCTCTCCAATTCATAAGAAAAGTAGTATTCAGTATTACTCTAATTAATTATTATTTTTCTTTTTTAGGTCTCCTCGATCATCTTAGTTGTCCCAGCCACCGAATCAGCAGGATGCAGTTTTACTTTAATTAATTACTATTTTTCTCGTCTCAGGTCTTCTAGATCATCATAGTTGATCCAGCCACTTAACCAGGAGCTCTAAGTTTTACTCTACTTAATTACTATTTTTCTGTCCTTAGGTCTTCTCGATTACCTTAGTTGTGCCAGCCATTGAACCAGCAAGGATGCAGTATTACTCTGATTAGATACTATCTTTATCTCTATAGGTGTTATCATTCATCTTAGTTGTTCCAGCCATTGAACCAGCTAGGAGGATGTTTTATTCTAATTAATTACTATTTTTTACTCCTTAGGTCGTTTCGATAATCTTAGTTGTTCCAGCCCAAGAATCATCAAGGAGGTAGTTTTACTCTGATTAAATACTATCTTTATCTCTTTAGGTGTTCTCATTCATCTTAGTTGTTCCAGCCATAGAACCATCGAAGAGGCAGTTTTACTCTATTTAGTTACTATTTTTTACTCCTTAGGTCGTCTCGATAATCTCAGTTGTTCCAGTTATAGAACCATCGAAGAGGCAGTTTTACTCTATTTAGTTACTATTTTTTACTCCTTAGGTCGTCTCGATAATCTTACTTGTTCCAGCCAAAGAACCATCAAGGAGGCAGTTTTACTCTATTTAGTTACTATTTTTCTGTTCTTAGGACTTCTCAATCATCTTAGTTGTTCCAGCCACTGAACCAGCAAGGATGCAGTATTACTCTACTTAGTTAACTTTTTTTCTTTTATTAGGCCTTCTTGATCATTTTAGTTGTTCCAGCCACCGAATCAGCAGGATGCTGTTAGTCCAATTAATTACTATTTTTCTCTCCTCAGGTCTTCTAGATCATCTTGATTGTTCCAGACAAACGAACCAGCAGGAGGCAGTTTTACTCTAATTAATTACTTTTTTTTTCCCTCAGGTCTTCTGGATTATAATTGTAGTTTTCCAGCCATTAGGCCAGACACAAGAGAATAATGAGATGTATGCAGTTTTAGCATTCTATTGCTCAGATGGTCGCTGCGGATGGCGTATTATTTCTGATGGCTAAATTAGGTAAATTATTTACAAAGAAAATGTTTTCATATTTTTAATATTTATTTTTATGTGAATTCTTGTAAATTGTTTTTTTGGTATAATGAATGATAAAAATCAATTTTCTTTTCAGAATATGATAGCAGTTTTCATAATTTAGTGTTGATTTTTGAATAAATGTGGTTCATTAAATAAAAACATTGTTCTCTTGTTTTTTTAATCTAGAAATTATTATATTGTGATTTTATTATTCACATTGTTATTCATTTTTCAGGAACATAAAATGTGAGCATATACCTCCTTTAAATTTCTTAATGAGTTGTCGCTGTACTGAGGAGGTATCCGGTTTGCAAGCCACTCATTGACTGAAATGCTCCTGTGGATGAGTACAAGTTACCTGCTGGACGGTTGCTTTCCTCATAGATCTACAGGACACACGACACGAACTTCAAGCAGAAAAAAGGTAGGACTTTGACTTGACATGTATTTATGGACCTTTACTCAAACAGAATTAAGTTAACTAATATAATGACAACAGCCTTGAGCTGAACACAGAAAATATAAATGATATAGGATCCTTAATTTTTATATAGTATAAATAAATCAAAACAACTATGTTTGAGAAGGTCCATAGTCTCTGCCCACTTTGGAAAACGCATGTTTTTTTTATTACCAGGTGTGTAAATATGAAACTGGAGAATTGGTATAGAGAATAATTAATGTTTCAAAAAATATTTTTATATGCATTTTTCCCATCTCTCTGTCAATTTATGATTGCCTTGCAATAAAATATTTCTGTATTGTGGTGAACCAGTCATCATGCCATTATGCATATTTGATAAGAACGGAAGCATTATTTCACAAGGTTGTGTCCCATAAATGCAAATAAATAGTATTTAAAAACGGAGTCAAGTCATGTGAATAAGCCAGAGGCACTATTATTTTCCAACAGAACACCTGAATTATTCTCCTCACTTGTTTTTCTGTGTGTTATTTATTTATCTCTATCACCGTCGATTCTTAACGGAGCATAGTGAATTTACAAGTGCCTTCCATTCCGCTGGTTTTGTAGCAATCACATTTGCTTCTGGCCAAGTCTTGCCAGTTCGGCTCAGGCCATTTTGAGCGGATCATCGTAAAGTGGCTCCTATAATGATGTTATACGGTAAAAATGTTAACAACTATGGCCAAATTTCAGTTTCATCTTTACAAATCCGGTGATTGGTAGTGTTTAGTGCATGTATATAGTAGGCAAGAACTTAGCCAGCTAAAAAAAAATTTCCCACAAAATGAAAGAGGGGGATAGTTTCTAAATTTAATTTATTTCAAGGGGAGGGTGTCATTTTTGTCGTAATCAGTTTCTTTTAAAATGTTGAAATACAAAATCAACCTGTCACAGTCTATCAGTTTTTTGGTACAGTAATTTGGGATTATATTTGTTGCTATTTATGTTTACTATGTCATTATTTTGGAGATGGTCAGCCACCCCAACTTTCCTTTCCCTGGCTAAGCTCATGGTGCATGTTGTGCAGTAGATGTGTAATTTTGTCTATTTCGATATGTTCCTCGTTGCTATTACCTCTCATTATTCATTAGATTAGCTTTCAAAATTTTAATATTTAAAAATGACCATATTTTAAATAAAATTCATTCAGAGTTTATTGTATTCAGATGATTATTTTTTTATTAAATTATAATTATTTAGTATTTGAACGTGAGAGGTGATGGCAAATTTCAGGATCTCCAGACTGCAGCGGGAAACCCCTCTCATTAGGCAAACAATTTTTCTTAGAGAATGTTAAAATAATAATTAAATAACATAAATTTGTTATAGGTTAATACTTTTATATCATTATGCAATTATCTGTTGACCTGTGTCTTCTCTTTATATATTTACTTACATATGTGATAGAACAAAAGTTCAATTATTTTTTCATAGAGAATATAAATAAAATCACTGTTTATAATATTAAAGTATATTTCACTTTTTTTAAATACTCAATAAAATTTAAGATTATTCAAAAATTAGATTAGTTTGGTAGTCGTCATGAGGGGTTGAGGAACTTCAATGAACTGCAGATGACAACAGCCATGTGAGTACTATGGATTTTTATTTTTAGTGTTGTTAATTTTTTTTATTTCCATTGTGGGCAGATTTTTTGCATGAAGCATGTGCATGCTATTTATTTTTATATGTATACAGCGGCTGCCTCCTCTCACAATTAATTATGTTGCTTATTTATCAGTTTATAACAGTGAAGAAATTAAGAGAATTTCATTAAGATTTTTTTTTCAAAGTAATTTTTTTGTTGTCAAATCTGGTTAGTGTTTCTACAATAATTCAATTAATTTCTAATACATAAAATAAACATGTTACTAGTTGAGGTTTATTTTTATTATTGAGTATATTTCAATTGATATTTTTATTTCTCACCAAGTCGTTAAAAATTTAGTATAAACAAATTAAATTATGTTTATTTCGTAATAAATTTATTATTTCAATGTGAGAGGTTAGGCAGATTTCAGGATTTTTAGTCTGCAGCTACCAACTCTACTCATTACACACAATTTTTCTCATTAAATATTTTTAAAAATTATTCTTCATATTAAAATAATTAAGTCAATGAGGGAATACCATTATATTTTATTTCACAATTTCGATAAGTGTAAATATTTTTAATTGATAACATTAATATTTGGCAAAAACTAAAATAATTCAACTTCATACTGAAAAATTAGTTAAATTTATAAATTTAAAAACCTCTTTCTGATAAATATGTTGTTTTTTTCTTTCATTATATTTGCTATTATTTTTAAATTATAAAGTTATTCAGACATTTGGTAGGTACACTTATGAGTGAGTTGGAGAACTTCGTTGAATCGCCAGTGAAAACATGTGAGTACTATTGCATGCCTACTTATTGCCATTTTATGATAACGTGTATTTATATTGTATGTTCTGTTTAAAATCTCAAAACCCCTTAATAGTGATAGAACAATTGAAGGGGTATTTGGGACTCATTAATTTCATTTTCTGCTTTAAATTTTCCTTTTCGTTACAAATATAATTTAAATAAGAATGTTTTTATTATTTCTAGATAATAGTTTCGGCAGCTGTCTTTTCGTTGCTACAGTAGGGTTCTGTCTTGTTATAAAATCTATCTTGCTCGTTTTCTTTATTTATCATAAGCTACTTGAACTTTTTGTAGTACACATTACCACATTGTGGACTGAACTGTCTTATGATGATGCGTGTTTATACATATTTAATTACTTAATGTTTAAATAAAGATGAAAATTTAAAATTTATTTTTAGAAAGGGAGGTATGTTCTGTTTAGAATTCTTTGTTAGTATTATTATTCTCAAAACCCCTTAATGGTCATAGAGCAATTGAAGGGGTGTTTGGGACTCATTAATTTCCATTTCTGCTTTTGATTTATTTTCATTATCTGCTAAATAAATAAAAAGGTTTTATTCTTGAAAGCACATCTTATACTCTGAATCAAGAAATGCTAACCGATTCTGTAAAAGGCACCTGTGGTGCATTTTAATAATTTATTTTCGATAATTTACTTGTAAATAAATATTGTATATTATATGTAAATCCCGCAAGGGGTGTCTGTTGCATGCAGGCACTTGGGGAGCAGCGCCCCCACGGGTCACCCCAGCTCAGTACACCATGCAATCTCGCCAGAACAGTACACCACAAAAAAATCAAAGACACATGTACAGTATACAGTTTTGCATTTATATTTCCTAAGAGACCACCCTGGATGGGGTAGCGACTCCGGAGACCATGAAGTTGCTGCCTTACCAGCGGAATCATTCGTTTGGTACTCCTATTTCTTCCTTTCTACCTAAGAAAGAACTAACATCCTTTCCACTCCATAAACACGAGAACCCAACCATCGGATTGGGTATATCCCTTGTATACATCCCTACATATCCCTTGCAGAAACACTCTTTATTAAACTATAACCCTCTTCATAGGTCTCTCCAATTCATAAGAAAAGTAGTATTCAGTATTACTCTAATTAATTATTATTTTTCTTTTTTAGGTCTCCTCGATCATCTTAGTTGTCCCAGCCACCGAATCAGCAGGATGCAGTTTTACTTTAATTAATTACTATTTTTCTCGTCTCAGGTCTTCTAGATCATCATAGTTGATCCAGCCACTTAACCAGGAGCTCTAAGTTTTACTCTACTTAATTACTATTTTTCTGTCCTTAGGTCTTCTCGATTACCTTAGTTGTGCCAGCCATTGAACCAGCAAGGATGCAGTATTACTCTGATTAGATACTATCTTTATCTCTATAGGTGTTATCATTCATCTTAGTTGTTCCAGCCATTGAACCAGCTAGGAGGATGTTTTATTCTAATTAATTACTATTTTTTACTCCTTAGGTCGTTTCGATAATCTTAGTTGTTCCAGCCCAAGAATCATCAAGGAGGTAGTTTTACTCTGATTAAATACTATCTTTATCTCTTTAGGTGTTCTCATTCATCTTAGTTGTTCCAGCCATAGAACCATCGAAGAGGCAGTTTTACTCTATTTAGTTACTATTTTTTACTCCTTAGGTCGTCTCGATAATCTCAGTTGTTCCAGCCATAGAACCATCGAAGAGGCAGTTTTACTCTATTTAGTTACTATTTTTTACTCCTTAGGTCGTCTCGATAATCTTACTTGTTCCAGCCAAAGAACCATCAAGGAGGCAGTTTTACTCTATTTAGTTACTATTTTTCTGTTCTTAGGACTTCTCAATCATCTTAGTTGTTCCAGCCACTGAACCAGCAAGGATGCAGTATTACTCTACTTAGTTAACTTTTTTTCTTTTATTAGGCCTTCTTGATCATTTTAGTTGTTCCAGCCACCGAATCAGCAGGATGCTGTTAGTCCAATTAATTACTATTTTTCTCTCCTCAGGTCTTCTAGATCATCTTGATTGTTCCAGACAAACGAACCAGCAGGAGGCAGTTTTACTCTAATTAATTACTTTTTTTTTCCCTCAGGTCTTCTGGATTATAATTGTAGTTTTTCCAGCCATTAGGCCAGACATAAGAGAATAATGAGATGTATGCAGTTTTAGCATTCTATTGCTCAGATGGTCGCTGCGGATGGCGTATTATTTCTGATGGCTAAATTAGGTAAATTATTTACAAAGAAAATGTTTTCATATTTTTAATATTTATTTTTATGTGAATTCTTGTAAATTGTTTTTTTGGTATAATGAATGATAAAAATCAACTTTCTTTTCAGAATATGATAGCAGTTTTCATAATTTAGTGTTGATTTTTGAATAAATGTGGTTCATTAAATAAAAACATTGTTCTCTTGTTTTTTTAATCTAGAAATTATTATATTGTGATTTTATTATTCACATTGTTATTCATTTTTCAGGAACATAAAATGTGAGCATATACCTCCTTTAAATTTCTTAATGGGTTGTCGCTGTACTGAGGAGGTATCCGGTTTGCAAGCCACTCATTGACTGAAATGCTCCTGTGGATGAGTACAAGATACCTGCTGGACGGTTGCTTTCCTCATAGATCTACAGGACACATGACACGAACTTCAAGCAGAAAAAAGGTAGGACTTTGACTTGACATGTATTTATGGACCTTTACTCAAACAGAATTAAGTTAACTAATATAATGACAACAGCCTTGAGCTGAACACAGAAAATATAAATGATATAGGATCCTTAATTTTTATATAGTATAAATAAATCAAAACAACTATGTTTGAGAAGGTCCATAGTCTCTGCCCACTTTGGAAAACGCATGTTTTTTTTATTACCAGGTGTGCAAATATGAAACTGGAGAATTGGTATAGAGAATAATTAATGTTTCAAAAAATATTTTTATATGCATTTTTCCCATCTCTCTGTCAATTTATGATTGCCTTGCAATAAAATATTTCTGTATTGTGGTGAACCAGTCATCATGCCATTATGCATATTTGATAAGAACGGAAGCATTATTTCACAAGGTTGTGTCCCATAAATGCAAATAAATAGTATTTAAAAACGGAGTCAAGTCATGTGAATAAGCCAGAGGCACTATTATTTTCCAACAGAACACCTGAATTATTCTCCTCACTTGTTTTTCTGTGTGTTATTTATTTATCTCTATCACCGTCGATTCTTAACGGAGCATAGTGAATTTACAAGTGCCTTCCATTCCGCTGGTTTTGTAGCAATCACATTTGCTTCTGGCCAAGTCTTGCCAGTTCGGCTCAGGCCATTTTGAGCGGATCATCGTAAAGTGGCTCCTATAATGATGTTATACGGTAAAAATGTTAACAACTATGGCCAAATTTCAGTTTCATCTTTACAAATCCGGTGATTGGTAGTGTTTAGTGCATGTATATAGTAGGCAAGAACTTAGCCAGCTAAAAAAAAATTTCCCACAAAATGAAAGAGGGGGATAGTTTCTAAATTTAATTTATTTCAAGGGGAGGGTGTCATTTTTGTCGTAATCAGTTTCTTTTAAAATGTTGAAATACAAAATCAACCTGTCACAGTCTATCAGTTTTTTGGTACAGTAATTTGGGATTATATTTGTTGCTATTTATGTTTACTATGTCATTATTTTGGAGATGGTCAGCCACCCCAACTTTCCTTTCCCTGGCTAAGCTCATGGTGCATGTTGTGCAGTAGATGTGTAATTTTGTCTATTTCGATATGTTCCTCGTTGCTATTACCTCTCATTATTCATTAGATTAGCTTTCAAAATTTTAATATTTAAAAATGACCATATTTTAAATAAAATTCATTCAGAGTTTATTGTATTCAGATGATTATTTTTTTATTAAATTATAATTATTTAGTATTTGAACGTGAGAGGTGATGGCAAATTTCAGGATCTCCAGACTGCAGCGGGAAACCCCTCTCATTAGGCAAACAATTTTTCTTAGAGAATGTTAAAATAATAATTAAATAACATAAATTTGTTATAGGTTAATACTTTTATATCATTATGCAATTATCTGTTGACCTGTGTCTTCTCTTTATATATTTACTTACATATGTGATAGAACAAAAGTTCAATTATTTTTTCATAGAGAATATAAATAAAATCACTGTTTATAATATTAAAGTATATTTCACTTTTTTTAAATACTCAATAAAATTTAAGATTATTCAAAAATTAGATTAGTTTGGTAGTCGTCATGAGGGGTTGAGGAACTTCAATGAACTGCAGATGACAACAGCCATGTGAGTACTATGGATTTTTATTTTTAGTGTTGTTAATTTTTTTTATTTCCATTGTGGGCAGATTTTTTGCATGAAGCATGTGCATGCTATTTATTTTTATATGTATACAGCGGCTGCCTCCTCTCACAATTAATTATGTTGCTTATTTATCAGTTTATAACAGTGAAGAAATTAAGAGAATTTCATTAAGATTTTTTTTTCAAAGTAATTTTTTTTTTGTCAAATCTGGTTAGTGTTTCTACAATAATTCAATTAATTTCTAATACATAAAATAAACATGTTACTAGTTGAGGTTTTTTTTTATTATTTAGTATATTTCAATTGATATTTTTATTTCTCACCAAGTCGTTAAAAATTTAGTAAAAACAAATTTAATTATGTTTATTTCGTAATAAATTTATTATTTCAATGTGAGAGGTTAGGCAGATTTCAGGATTTTTAGTCTGCAGCTACCAACTCTACTCATTACACACAATTTTTCTCATTAAATATTTTTAAAAATTATTCTTCATATTAAAATAATTAAGTCAATGAGGGAATACCATTATATTTTATTTCACAATTTCGATAAGTGTAAATATTTTTAATTGATAACATTAATATTTGGCAAAAACTAAAATAATTCAACTTCATACTGAAAAATTAGTTAAATTTATAAATTTAAAAATCTCTTTCTGATAAATATGTTGTTTTTTTCTTTCATTATATTTGCTATTATTTTTAAATTATAAAGTTATTCAGACATTTGGTAGGTACACTTATGAGTGAGTTGGAGAACTTCGTTGAATCGCCAGTGAAAACATGTGAGTACTATTGCATGCCTACTTATTGCCATTTTATGATAACGTGTATTTATATTGTATGTTCTGTTTAAAATCTCAAAACCCCTTAATAGTGATAGAACGATTGAAGGGGTATTTGGGACTCATTAATTTCATTTTCTGCTTTAAATTTTCCTTTTCGTTACGGACTGGTACAAATATAATTTAAATAAGAATGTTTTTATTATTTCTAGATAATAGTTTCGGCAGCTGTCTTTTCGTTGCTACAGTAGGGTTCTGTCTTGTTATAAAATCTATCTTGCTCGTTTTCTTTATTTATCATAAACTACTTGAACTTTTTGTAGTACACATTACCACATTGTGGACTGAACTGTCTTATGATGATGCGTGTTTATACATATTTAATTACTTAATGTTTAAATAAAGATGAAAATTTAAAATTTATTTTTAGAAAGGGAGGTATGTTCTGTTTAGAATTCTTTGTTAGTATTATTATTCTCAAAACCCCTTAATGGTCATAGAGCAATTGAAGGGGTGTTTGGGACTCATTAATTTCCATTTCTGCTTTTGATTTATTTTCATTATCTGCTAAATAAATAAAAAGGTTTTATTCTTGAAAGCACATCTTATACTCTGAATCAAGAAATGCTAACCGATTCTGTAAAAGGCACCTGTGGTGCATTTTAATAATTTATTTTCGATAATTTACTTGTAAATAAATATTGTATATTATATGTAAATCCCGCAAGGGGTGTCTGTTGCATGCAGGCACTTGGGGAGCAGCGCCCCCACGGGTCACCCCAGCTCAGTACACCATGCAATCTCGCCAGAACAGTACACCACAAAAAAATCAAAGACACATGGACAGTACACAGTTTTGCATTTATATTTAATAAGAAACCACCCTTGATGGGGTAGCGACTCTAGAGGCCATGAAGTCTTATGAAGCCTTACCAACGGAATCATTCCATTGGTACTCCTATTTCTTCCTTTGTCCCTAAGAAAGATCTAACATCCTTTGCACTCCATAAACTCGAGAACCCAACCATCGGATTTGGTATATTCCTTGTACACATCCATACATATCCCCTGCAGAATCACTCTTTCAGTAATTATTACTCTCTTCATAGGACTCTCCAATTCATCGTAGTGGTTACATAAACTGAAGAAGCCATTATTATTTAATGCGATTAAGGAATGTTTTTTAGGAAAAAAAGAGGTCTCCCAAACCACAAAAGTTACAGTTTTCAAAAACACTTTTCTACCTATCCTGACATACTTGAGTGATTCTTGGACCTTTACAGACAAACATAATAGCCAACTCCAAGCAATGGAGATGCGTTACTTCCATACAGTCGAAGGTATAACGTGGAGAGACCAAACAGTAATATAACTATCCGATCCAACCTGAGTCTGCAAGATTCAAGAGAAAAAATAGAAGAGCATCAGCTGAGATGGTTCGGACACGCCTCTCGAATGCCAGTAGGCAGAATAGCATGGCTCACTTATGAGAAACAGGTGGAAGGTAGAAGACCTAGAGGACGGCCTAGAATGACCTGGGAGAGCGGAATAAGGGAAGCCTTGGATTGAAGAGGTATAGATTGGCCGAAAAAAACAAAACAAAAAAAAAAACAATTGGCACAAAATAGAGACTTATGGATCAAGGCTCTATAAGTGAAAGCCTTACACTGCTTAGCAGTAGACGAGGATGGATTAAGTACAGTAAGTAATTAAATGATCCTTTAAATGATGAAATGACTTTGCAAACAATATGTAAATTTTTGTTAAATTTCAAGGATGTCCCGAAAATGCATGTTAACAAAACTGTAATTTCACTCTGCACTTTGAAGGTGGCGTCCTTGAGAAGGTAATGTTGTTCATGGGTAATTCTGAAATAAGGTGGGGTCATTATGAGGTAGAGAGTAATTGCACTGCAAACTCTTGAACTCACTGACTCAACTTCCAAACTAAAGCGAATAGACGCGTAGAAACAATTCTGAATTATTTTCATTGTCTAAATTATTTAAATTTTTATTTTATTACATGTTTACTCATCTTTAGAGCTAAAATTGCAAAATTTAAAATAAGTTTAACAATGATTACTAGGTCGTTTATAATTCATATTTATCACAAGTTTCAACTACTAATGTCTTCATGTCTATCGTCCCTTTTCATTCAAATATTTATGATTTTCTTTTATCAAAATTTATAAAATTTTGCTCTTATAAGAAACGAAATATTATTGGCTCGCACTCATTCTCATTTTCACTGAACATGTGTTTTTTTTTTAAGACTTAGCACTTCCTTAACAAATAGTTGATTTTTGTTTTTAGGAACTTTATATTAAAATCTGTAATATTGATACTAACTATTGACTAATTTCCATTGTACGTATTTTTTTAAATAAAATTTTTAAGTTTTTAAAAAATTGTATCAAAACATTTTTCTAACATATCACCTATAACCATTTGTTATTATTTTGTTATATTTGTTTGCTTTCTCTCCATTAATATTTGGAGCATTTAAATTGGTTTTTTACCAAAATTTAAAGAGCTTTAAGAAGAAGACTTGAGGCAAGCTCCATCAAAATCAATAGAGCCGTTTTCGCGCTTCAATCTAATAGAACATTTGTCGGCTATTGCTCAAAATGTAATACGCAGTGTGTTCGATTTGGTACTCTTGCATACACTAAGTTTTCTATTTAGATCGAACCCAAAATTCCAGCATTTTTTGTTTGTTATGAGTTTTAATTTTATATTTGTAAGCTAGTCAATAATGGCAGCGACGAGACTGAGATAGAGAGGCGCTGGAATCACCTGGAGTCCTACTTTTCCTTTCAAGAGTGGAGAAAAGGCTTGGCTCGGAGTAATAAAATTCAATTAAGAAATGTAAAGAAAAAACAAGTATATTTAGAAATTTCAAAAACCACTGGAAACACACTTCTAAATAGGTAGATTGTTTCTCTAGGCCAGTGTTTCTGCTTGTTGCTTGTGCCCGTCCCGTTTTATCTTAATTCGGTTTTTCAAGAGAAATCAAAGGGAATTTAAGTAAGCGCTAGTCTCGCTTTTAGGAATTTTTTGACTGTTTACTAAAATCGGTATTGAATTTAGTTCTGTTTCTGTTACAAATTTAGTGAATTTTCTTCATCCACCATCTCCTTTGTCGAATTGAACGCCTTCTTTCATTTCCTTTTGTTTTTTTAAAAACAATAATAGGCTATGGAAAAAGAGATTCCCAAGGACTCTGGGATTTTTTCTCTGGAAATACAGAAATGTATTTGTTTAAGGATGCTCTTTTTTTTTATGTTTGTTTGTGTTTCTGATATTTTTGAAATTCCTAAACTCGGCTTTACAGTTGTTAATTTCAATAAAGAAATATATGTATATAAATTAAAAAAACATAACCTTATTCTTTTCTTGAAAATAGACTATTGTGATGAAACATTAGATGGAAGAAAAAATTATGTAGGACTTACAGATCAATTGTGTTTGTTTTAATATTAAAAAGCGGTTACTTTTATTTATTTTTGTTTTTCCCTTCCCAGCTGTTTAGGCTATATGACGTTTTTCAGATGGTTAAAAGTCCACCCGGCGCCGGGACGTGAAATCTAAATTATTTGATCCTGTATAACTAGCGATATCAGATTGAGGAGAAACGCGCGACGCTGTGCACACGCGTTTGTCCGCTTGGCCACCTCTCTCCCAAATGAGGTTACATTATTGACTGTATATTACTGATTATCTTTACGAAAATTTTTAAATAGCTTAGGGTTAATTTGAACCATTAGATAGGGAGCTAACTCCAACCGACTGGACGGAAGTCAAGGTAAATCCGGAAACCAAAGCTGTAGACCTTCACGTCTCTCTTTCACTGCGGGTTATTAACGCGTTGAAATATCAGCTAACTGTAACTGTACAACCTGAGTCTATAACATGGGGTCCCAAATCCACGTTATTATTCAATCCTCATATAAAAAGTTTAAATACCATTATAATTATCCGTATTTTAAATATAATTTATTTTAACAACATGTACCGCGTGGCTTGAGTTGTATTGAATTTGGATTTTATATATTTATTAGGAAGGAAAGAAAAACATTATTTTTAAGGCAATTAAAAGTTGTCTTGAAAATTTTGTTGTTCAAGAATTATATCTTGAGATTCTGCAAAAGAATAAAAAGCAGAAGTTGGTTGGGGTGTTCAATCAAAAAAATAAAAATTAAAAACAAATAAATGATATTTATTTATTTTTTTAATAAACACTCCAACCAACTTCTCTTAAATTGTCACTACAGCCAATCATAAATCAACTATTAAGAATAAAGATGAGATTTTTGTACAAACAATTAAAATTTGTCTCTACTTTATTTTTATATATTTTTTTATCAAATATTGTTTTTTAATAACTATTAATAGGATGCATCTTTACTATAACAACAATGATATGAATTTGGGAGTGCTCTAAATTTATTATTGGAGTTTTGTAAAATTTAAATAAATGGGCTTTTGCCTTAAAAATCTAAACAATTATTCTGAGTTGAATTAATCTATGATAATTATTTTTTAAACTTTCGAATTCTTATTCAAACACGATTCTTAAAATAGTAATATCTAAAACAACTGAGTTATAATAATAATAATAAACTTATCAATTGTTTTGTGTCGAATTAGGTATAATTAATTTAACATAATCATTTTTCGTAGAGTGCTTGTTGACATAAAAAGGTAACTTTTAAATGCTTAAAGAAAGTTGTCCGCCGAAGCTTGGTGAAATATGAATCAAGTAAACTGAATAAAATTCGAAATTTATATTGAAAATCAAAGGGTTCTAAAATTATTAAGAAAAATTTGGTAGAAAGTGTATTCAGTTTCATGGCTAAGTATGAACTTACCAAGTTTTTTTACGAACCTGTGTGTTTTAAATTATTAAAAAAATACAGTACTCAGGGTTAAAGATATTTTCATTTATTCGTGGTTTTCTCTGCAACCTGGGTTTGGATGTGGCAAAAACCACCAATCATCATTAGCAGTTTAAGGATTTAATTTTGATGAGGGACTTTATTTATTTATTTTTTTGGTAATTAGTCTGCGAGAAAAAAAGAAAGAAACTATATAAAACTTTAAGTAGTCCTTGAAGATTAGTTGATGACAGGAACCATAATGCTTTTAGTTAGGGATAAATTTTATATATATGTATATAAAGACACATAACCACGTAAAAATGTGTCCCTCCAAAAACTTTAAGGCACATTTCCAGTTTTGATAGAGCCATTTTTTAAATGCTTTTGTAACCAATATTAATCTGATTAAACCTAAATTAATCCAGTGAAAAAGAAAGACAGTTAACTGAATTATCCAAAGCAATTTCAAGCAAAAAACACATAGGCACTGATTCACTAGCGGATCCAGGATTTAATTTGGGGGAGGGGAGCTTCAGCCCGAAAGCTGTTTTTTTCATAAAAATAACGATAATTACTTTGGAAAAAAAGAAAGAAACTAACTAGCTGTATGAAATAGTGTTTAAGTGATTCGTAAAACCCTTTTTAATGTAATTACACAAACAATAATACTTTAAGAGATACTTTTTAAATATTTTTTTCGACAAAACATGGCTATATTTTATCATTTTGGGAGGTGCTTCAGCTCGAAAGCCCCCGCTCCCTCGTAGATCCTCCCGTGCACTGATTTGAACTATAAAGAGAGTAACGCTGAAGCTTTTTTTTAATAGCTTATATTCAGTATGTTCAGTATGTTCAGTATGTTCAGTTGACTATAAGTCAACTGAACATACTGAATGCCTGCTCACCCAAACCTCACGCACCAAACCTATCGTGAGAGTTTAAATGGACTTTGAAATTTTACTAGGAGACTCTTTAGGCCATAAACTATTTACATAAAGAATTCTATATTACATTTCTCATGTTTTGAAAGTACTATATGCCCTACTTGATCGGCTCTATCCCCAAACCCAACTCGGCAAGATCAGACCTTCCCATTTTATTTCCTCGGTGATATTATCTCTATTATATTTTCCGAGTAAAGTTCACGCAATTAGCCTTCTTAATACTAACTTCGGTTGAATCTTCGTTATTCGGTTCAAATATTCTTTCTATGCAATACTAATTTTATTTTCGAAAACAACAAGGCATTCTCATAAAAAATATTTCTTATTCGTTTTTGCATAAAGAATAAGATAATGAATAACAGTAGGAATATTGGTTTACAGATAATGTTAGCTTAGATATATTAATTGGAAAAGGTAATGGATTAAGTTCAGCAGTGAAGATAAGTTACATCAAATTACTGTAAGATTCTAGTTTTCAGAGTAGTAATGAACTTGGAAATCTATTTCAGTTTGGCTCATCGCTAACAAAGCGAGACGGTCTTGAAAATAGGCTTGAACTCGAAGCGATTCTTCCACTGAACTTCCTAGATAATTGCTACTAGTCTAGGCGTGAGTATGCAAAAACCGCGCACCGCAGTTCTCTTCAGATTTTTATCCGGAATGTCCTACTGACTAATAAACTGCATGTTGTCACCTCTGAATATGGCAGATTTATGACGAAGGGGGGGGGGGACGGAAGCCGCGAAGTGGCGCTCTTCGTCTAATCCCGAAATTCGACTATCAATCACTGTAAAGACCCGAATTTGATCTCAAATCGTTAGCGTTGTACTTTCATACTTTTGTAGTACTTTCGGAACAGGATAAAGAGGCTGGTGGATCTACCGGCGAATCTCTGTGAGAGGATTAGTGAAGACCCTAATAGATGGAAGAGCATTCTTCGGAAGAACACATTAAAAGAATGGAACCAGCGGTGGGTGACGACGTACTTCCCCACCGTTGGTTCAAGAATGGAACAGACATGGGTTCTCCCGGGCTACTAGGTCTCACAGTTCCTCACAGGGCATGGGGGTTTCCGAGCAAAGCTCGTTGAATATGGTAAGAACATTGATCCGCAATGCCCAAGTTGCAGAGTGCCGGAGACCGCTGAGTATATCGTGCTTGTCTGTACCGCCTTTGAGGCACTGAGGGCCAAGTTGTTGAGGGAGACTGGGCTTTACTTTCTGACGGAGAGCGATCTCCCTCAACTAATGACAAAGGATAAATATCCGTACTACAAGGCCTACGTATATGGGTGGAGGGAACTCGTTGGTTCAACCCACTTTTCCTTCAGCCACGAAAGAAGAGATGGACCTGCATCCGGATGACCGCCAGGGAGGGTGGAAGAGGACATTGGCTGAAAAGAAGAAAATGTAATTGGTCTGAATGCAGCAGTGAGTTGTAACGTATGCGTTGCTACTAACTGCTTCATAACACCCGTATTCCCTTACCGGCAGGGTAGGGTTTAAATAAAATTTTAAAAAAGTTAGGGTTGTAGTGCTGAGAAATTTTTGTTGTTTCATATTTTTTGGTATTAATATGCCTTGTAAGACCTTTGTGATATATATGCCGATAGTATAAGCAATTGTTAAATAATCTACATTGTTCGTCTGGAAAATGGGTATGTAGGTCAACTGAAGCATAACATTATTAACTGAATAGTTGAGTTATGTAACGCTGGAATGTGTCTAACTATTGAATTCCCATTCATAAAAAAATTAATCTTATTTTTGTATTATTTTTTTTTAAACCATAGTCAACATAATTATGCCTGGAGCTCCTCATCTATACAACTATAATACGCCCGCCTCTATTTTGTGGTAAACCAATGTTCGAGTATGTCAGCAAAACAACTGGGAATAGTTGCAATATTCCCAGAATATAATAATCAGAAAAATAATGAGAGAGACATCAATGCAAAGAACCAAAACATTGGTTTAATCAGCTTTAAACTTACCTACATTTAGAGAATTGCTCTCTAACCGCTAAAAATCATTTTTTTATATATGTCTCAGCAGTTGGCTGACCCTCTGTTCAATAGTGTAACACCAGCAAACATTCGAAAACCTTGGCAACAAATAAGACAGGATTAATTTTTAAATTTAGTTGTAAGAGTTAACGTCAATTCGTGACAGAGGGGAGCCCCATATTTCAGATTAACAAAAAACATAGAAAAATAAATAAATAAAACTACAATGTGTTTTAGTCGTAAAATGGTCATCAAGAGAGCAGACAATTATCATAACTCAAGAAAATATATTTTAAAAAAGGTTATACAATTTTTTTTTTAAATTTTATTTATTTATTGATTTTAACGCATATTAAGTTAGACGATAAACTTATGTTTGATTTATTTTAATTATTATACTTGCTCACTTATACTTCCATTGATTATTACTGGTACACAAAGGGTAGAAATCTGTTGTTTTTATTTCCATTATGTATGAATAACATTTTCATATAAATCAGAATAAAGTTGAAAGGGTCATATGCCAAAGAATAGGTTTTAAGTTTCCTGTTGTGCGTCCTTCAATAGTTCGATCCGGTTATTAGCATGTGCAGCCTGAGTGAGATTGGCTTCGGGAAATATTGGTCCTTGGTTTACCTTGTGGGCTCCTTGACACTTGGAAATATCTTCAAAAATATTCTAATGTTTTGGAATATTGAATATCGAGTAAAATTTTCTTTCGATTTTCGATATAATTATAATTTCGACTTTTTAGGGAAACAAGAAAAAAAAAAAATGGAAATTATAATACCACCTAACCAGCCTTCTCCATCTCTGCTTATCTTGGACATTGCTTTCCAGTTTTCAATATACAACTGTATCTTTGTTGATTCGATCTATATATCTAGTTTTTGGCATTCCACGTGATCTCTTGTTTACTATTAAGGCGTTCATTACTGAGTAAAAATTTCCTGATGGTTTGCTTCGAACTACATACCCGCTCACCACAATCTCCTTGCATTCTTATCATGAGATATTGATTGTCCAGTTTCTGTAAGCAGTATTTTATTGATATTTATCTATAAATTACTTCTCTGATCACAGATCGCTCCAATTATCATGCGGAGGATTTTTCTCTCGAATAATACTTTAGTAATAATTCAATATTTCTGTCTAGGTTGGTAAAAAAGGTCCAGATCTCGTAGCCACATATCAGAACTGGCTTTATCAAAACATTGCTCACCTTTAAATTGTATTTTTACAGATTTTTTGGAATTTCGAAATTTTATTTCTGCATTGCCTAAAATTGATCTAGATATGTGTTAATTGGAGATTCCTTAAAAAATATGCTAAGAAATATTTTTTTTTCGAGCGGGACTAAGGAATTAGTTCGGGTTTCGTGTTAACCGGGTTTGTATTGGGTTGGCAAATAAGTCCTTTCTGTTTTTTAGGGTGAAATAAAACTTAATGTATTATAAACATAAAATTTATTTTAATCTACAATATATTAACCATTATTTAATATAACTTTTTCTCATCTTTCCTCTAACTGCATAATGCCATGTTCATAGAATGTCTGGAGTTTATTGTTAAAAAACTGATCATAAAAAAAACTTAAAATAATGAAAAACTATTTTATTTCATATTCATAAAAACTATTTTAAGTGTTTTTTATGACCGCCACCCTAGGCCACCTCTTTCCTGAATATTATACATCGGACAACCATTTAGTGCTTAATACGAAAGAAATAGTAATCATGCTGGCCTTCGCCATTCTCTGTGGCTTAGACACGTATGTCATAACTAGCCGTATGTATAAGTTCTATGAATAGGAGCAGCTTTGTAGACTGTGGTAGCAAACACCTTTTCATATGTCTCAAGAGATCATGATAACCACTATTGGGTTGGCAAATCGGTTTTTGAGGCTGAAATAAAACTCAATGTATTATAGACATAAAATTTATTTTAATCTACAATATATTGACAATTATTTAATATGATTTTTTCCCATCTTTCCACTAACTGCATTATGTCATGTTCTTAATATGTCTGGAGTTTATTGTTAAAAAACTGATCCAAGTGGTTTTTGATGTCTTCTTTCTGGAATTTCTTTCCATTAATAGAGTTCTGCAGAGACCGGAATCAGTGGTAGTCACTTGGAGCTAGGTCTGGTGAATAGGGATGGTGGAGCAAAAGGTCCCATCCAAGGCTCAATAATTTATTGCAAGTAACTAATGAGGTGTGGGGCCTAGTGTTGTCTTGGTGGAACACAACACCCTTCTGATCATTCATAACTCTTCAAGATGTTCTCCAAATTCGATGTTACTATTGGAAAACTGAATTATTGCTCTTCAAAGCCATGTGAATCTTTTTTTTTGTTATTTAAGGCCTACATAAGAAATGAATAAACAAAAACTCCTTATAGGTTTTTATTTTTTATCTCCATTTGTATATTTGTTTTACGAAGGTCCAGTTGATGCATTTCTGCGTAGTTTATGTGGCCCTAAATTCCTGTTAAATTTCTTGTAGAGAGCTTAAGTCGTATTGAAGTTATAACATTTTTTTGTGAAAAAAAATCATGTGAGAGATCCAAACATTGAGCCTGGAAATATAGTCGAGCTTGCAAATGGTTTTCTGCGACAGATTTAGGGCCATAGCAATCTTTCGCGCTGATTGGATGGGATTTTGATCAACAATGGTCTTAACATTGCTCGTTTCAATTACTGTATATGGATGAGCTATTACCATTGAGCTCATACAGATCTCTAAAGCGGCCTCATAGCTGACAATACTTCTTGTTTTTAAATTTTTTTTCTTTTAGATAATTTAACGATAATTCAATAAGTCATGACAATCGAGGATGAGCCTTTGGGTTTTATTAAGTATCAAGGGCTCAATTGCTGAGTAATAACTGTCTCTACTACGTACTCACTGTCTTGTTATTCCTTTTCAGTTTTAAATTATTTTATTTCATATTGATCATATGAAAAAAAAAATCACTGATCCCAACAGGCAAATAGAGGTATTCCTTCCATCTTCCGATAATGGGGAGCAATTCAGATATACTTGAGTTATGCACAGACAGTTCTTATTTGCTTCTGTGAATTATAAAAGAAATGAAAGGGATATCATCAATGACGATCTTTATGTTACAACAAACCGAAAGGAATAGGCTGATGAATAATGTGTAAAATAAAAAAAATTACATTATGTAAGTCTATACAAAAGGAGCATTATTACTAAACTCAAGTATTAGTTTTTACATCGTCAAAGAGATTTACAATGTATTGTATGCGATTCAAACATGGCCACTCTTTTCCATATAATTCCTATTTCTTGCGTTACAGAGGGGAATCACAATCTTGGTTATAAGCAAATGAGCTCACTGCATTTACGATATTTATAAGTTATAATTTTATTTTTCTCAAGCTTTAAAAAATAAACATAAAATATTTACCCTATTAATTTTATTAATTGCTATATGTTGTCCCAAAATGAACGCAACGTTTAAATTAAATATATAACACAGTTCTTTCTTCTTTTGTTTTATTTTTGTTTGTCAATTTAACAGTAGATAGTTTAGTGTTAGTTATAATGGAAAGTTATGCGAGCAAATAGCTTGTTTTCATTGTTGAAATATATTTTAAAAATAATGAAAGTCTTACAGCAACTTGTCTTGCTTCTTGACATTGATACTCGAATGGGTTGTTTTTGAACGAACACTGTGTTTAATATCACCAATTGATACAGTCTGCTTGAATTTCTCAATAACACTCTTCACTGTTGATGAAGTTAAATCACTATTCCGACCATATTTTTATGAAATTTTCGAACTGTTCGGCCACAAGACTTTAATTATTTTAAAAATATATTTCAATAATGAAAACAAGTTGTTCGCTCTATTTTTACTAACCATAAACAATTAGCTATTAAATAGACAAAGAAAAAAAAGGAGAAAGAACTGTGTTTCATATTTAATTTAAATCTTACATTAATTTTGGGACACCCTATAGTAATTAATAATGGCTCTGTGGTTTGTAGAAAAACTCGCTTTTCGCCTATTGCGCTCAGGGTACTCAATTATGCTACAGGCATTTGGAGGGGAGTGGGGAAAAATATGCAAAACCAAAATAAGAAGTCTAAATTAAATTGGATCATCATTGGAGTACTCTTGCCACAGAACGGCCAATGGTCGAAATTTGCGTTTCTGGACTTGAAAGGGCTGTGAATCATAAAGATGTGTTGAATAATGCTCATGGAAAATAATATTTTGCTCATCTATGGTATTTTATGTATATGTTATAGCAGTAAGAAATTGATATATTTGGAATGATTTGATTTAGACAAGTATAAATAAAATATTTATGTTTAGATTCGATTCATATTCTTGTCTCTGATTCTACTGATCGAAGAATACTCAATATGGATATTCCTAATTATTTCAAATTACCACATCTAAACAATTGAATTATTAAATTTCATCATCATAATCGTTAACCCCGTTTAGTACTGCCGTGCTGTGTGGGGTTGCTGTATGTAGAGTCTGGACCAAGGGTCTCGCTCTCTAACCAATTCTCCTTACCTGCTCCGATTCATACCCTACCACCTGAACACCTCCCGGATACTGTCCTTCCAGGAGATGCGTGGTCTTTCTTTAAGCCTTCCTTCCACACGAATCTCGTAGTTCTTCCTAGTGGTTATTTATTGATCTATCTTAAGGAGATGTCCAATCCATTTTAACTTATTTTCCTCCAGAACGTTCTCGGCCAGTTTAACTTCGCTAGTCCGTATGTTGTTCCGGATTCTGTTTCTTCGGACCTTTCCTTCTCCTTTACTAAAGTAATGCTTTTCCATGGATGGGATTCGGCTTTTGTGTTTCGAGATGAGGGTCCATGTCGAGAAATGTCGATTTATAGGCGGTCATTTTTGACTTTTTGGTGACTTCTATTTTCCCCAAAAATCCTTTCCGAAGCGAGCGAAATACTCTTCCAGCTGTTTCGATTCTCCGAATCACTTCCTCATCGATATAACCGCTTTCGTTGAGATGAAAACACAGATACTGGAAATTATTCATCTGCTCCAGTCTCTCTCCATTTGTTCTCAGCACTGATATTATTTTCCGGGGTTACTATCCTATCCGCATGCATTTGGTCTTTCCCGTGTTGATTGTCATATTTAATGCAGTTTTTTCCTCTTGGACGATGTTTATATTGTGTTGGGGATTTTCGTTGTTGGCATCTGGCAATCATCAGCGAATGTAAATACCGAGAATCTTATAGGTTGTAGGTTTCTTTGTCCTAATTTTAACTCCATCATTCGACCCCCTCAAGGGTTTGATTTTCCTTAGTGCTAGTATTTCTAAGACTAATATCGTCCATTCAAATGCTAATTATCGAATGTGAAAATAAAAAAAACTTTCAATTCTGCATACTAGCGATTGTAATTGTAATTAAATAATTTTAAAGAGCGAAAACAAAATCTTCAAATATTCATAAAAGCAGATATTTGTGTGGAAATTAAAACATCCCCTTTGTGTGGGCTGAATTGATGATATTAGAGTGGTGATTCTTAGATTCGGTAGTTAGCATTTGTACCGACGATAAGAATAGTATTGGACTTAAACTACAGCCTTGAAGAATACCTAATGTCGTCATATATTCTTTTGATATGTGGTCCAAGGTCCTAACCATATTTCTCATCTTGTTATAGAGTCTCATCATTCATAGCCGAAGTCGTTCTTGGATCAATGTTTTTTTCTGCCAATGCCTATGTAAGCAACGAAAAGCTCTTTATTTTTTTTCACAATTTATTATATTCTTATATTTACTGGTTATATTTGCATGACTATGTCAGGACTATCTTATGATATCTTATTACTATGAATGAGCTATATGAATTCTTTATAATTAAACTATCTGTAATGGGAAATATATACACATCTTTACTGTGTATTAATTAAGTAAAGATTAAAGTACCCTCATTAGTAATGTGGCCATTAGTATTAGTTCGAGGTCAGTTGAACCATCTTCTTTGAATAAATAATTAAGAACGTTAATACCTGAAAGGTATGAATAGATTTTTCGTTACGTAATATTTTTGTTAATGCTCATTTAAGCTTATTATTTTTTTTTTTTTTTATTTCTTTATTGAGTATTACAACAATCTGTCTCTTGGACATTGGTTATAGTGAGGTAGGATGACATTCACACTATATGTACAAAAAAAATAAATAGAAACAAAATAATAGTCAAAAGTATATACAATAGATAATAAAATAAAATAACCTAAAAAATAAGAAAATTAAAACTAAGCAAAAAAAAAACAACAACACATGCATACCTGTATACAATCAGGTGAGGGAACTCCAGGAGAACCCTGCGCTACTCTCTCAACCGCGTCACTGGTACTAAAGCCAGTGGAGATTGATCGAGAGCATTTTAGCCAGATACACTTCTTGAGTGGAGAATCTGGCCATTGCCAGAACTCCAATATATACAATCTACAAAAGGTCGCGAGGCCACTGCCGTTTCAACCTTCTTGGAGGATTATAGGGATGGGAGGTGCTTGATAGGGATTGTGCAAGAGGATTTGGGTGGTACGTAAGGTTCAGGTGAAATTTGGAGAATTGTTCTGGGATAAAGTTTGGGACAAATGGGATGTTAAGGTCATGATGTAGGGTTTTGTTGGTTACATAGAAAGGAGCATCGACTATTGTTCGAAGGACTTTTGACTGGAAGGATTGGATGCGCTTGATGTTAGACAATTTTGCTGATCCCCACATTTCTAGTCCGTAAGTCCAAATAGGTTTCAGTTAATCATATTAGAACTTTATTTTAATTATCGTGGCCTGAAAAATTAAAATTTCGTGTCTGAAAACTTTTTAATTATAAACCTATTAATGTAACCATCCTTATATTCACTCCTGTTTATTATTTGTTTCCTCATAGAAAATATTTTCAAGCTAATCATTCTTGAAGATTCTTCTTCATAGGACAGCCCTCGTAGGTTTCTTTGTTTCACCGAACCAGAGCTCACGTTCCTTGAAACATGAGTTCATTGGCGACAGGCTCAAGTTCAGGGAATGAGAAACCGGTCCACCCTGTGGGCTACTGCTATCACGGCATGCTTTCTTAAGTTAGCTCGTTACTTTCTTTAATCGGCTGATCAATTATTTATTCAATAAGAAAAAGTTTTAAATTATAATAGGCCTCTAGTGACAATAGAAATAATCTCAATGTGAATTACTTTGCACAGGTTTTAGAACATTTAATGATAATCTGCTTTTTGGTTCCTCACTACCGAAGGTAAAGAAGCTTTGTATTCGCGTGGGAAGTTAAAAAAAAAAAAATAGAAATTTCCACTCGCGTTTACCTTTAAGACATCAAGGATCAAATTCGGTTCGGTGTCTGTCTGTAGTCAAGTCGATGTGTACCATTGATGGACAGGTTGGACTTTAAATGTAAATAATAAGCTTCCTTGTTGATTTAAAGATTCCATTTTTTTCTAGATTGAAGAACAATGCCCCTATATTGATAACTGTATGAATAAAGTTCCCAAAAGTAAATTTTAAAATGCCTATCGTTGTTTCTATAGTGTTCTTAAGATCAGTGTGTTTCGCACCTTCCTATTAACAGTTTTGCTAAGATTAAGTTGAACATTTATCTTATCTTACCTTTATTGGTAGCTTTATAGTTAAATAAAGATTATAGAATTTGCTTTAGATTATGTCCTTTACTGGTACCTACCCCCTATTTATTATTAGGAAAATTGAATTTCGTGGTGTCCATCACTAGTGCAAAAAGGTGTTATTTTTTTTAATGGGGATTATACCTGCATAAGTGAATATTGTTTTCAATTTTAAAGTATTGAATAGAAAAAAGAGACACAAGAGGTTCCAAACGTCCAACGGAGAAGTTTAAAACTATAATAACTACGGCACCACAAGCCAAAAAAAAAAAAAAAATTCCTTAGCTAAATCAATCACTGGTGCGATTACCCTACTGTTCCGATTTTCATGAAATTTTCAGGAATTGTGCAGGTTGGTATTTAGATGGTCCCAACTTCAATAAATTCAAATCCCATATAACACTTCTGTATTTTCTTATCTATGCCTATATATTTCAGAAACGGATCGTTCAATTGGACTAAAGATAGATATTGGTAAAAACATGCTGTATCAATATCATCGCATTCGTCAACTGCATTCTCTAAAATATGACCAAACGTATTCTCCATGATACGTCTTTATCTTGAAAACCGTACCTTCGATTTGGCTCAAAAATGGAGGGAAGTTAGAGATGGATGAACAAATGATCAAGTAGATATTGGTGTCAGCAAATTCCATCCCCTACTTTCAGAAAATACTTCCACTTTCGAATCTGAAAACTTTTTTAACACGCCTATAGTTTGAAAACGCCCGATCGATTTGATCTTAAGTTGAAGGAAATGCGGAGAATAGTGTAGAAATTTCCTAGTATTAATTTAATTGAATTCTATTAAACAATTAAAATTGATTTAAATAACTTTTAAAAATATAAAAGCTGTAAAATTTGGAAGCCATTGATCATGTGAAAGGGAGATTATGTTCATAGTATCGTTTTTTGTGGTTATAATATTTTAGACTGTATGTTTTGTCGTTTACATATTAGTGACATTACATTTACTGCCGTTACTTACATTTCATGTAATTCTCAGTAATTATGAGGGTTGGAACTTAGGTGGTCCAGTATATATTCTGCCGAATCTAATCTGCAGCTTTCGTTTAAGCGTGCGATTTTTCCTTTACTATATGTAAATATATTTAATTTGTAAATTATTTATACACATATTAAATTTAAATGAAATTTGCACAGACTGTAAAAAATAATGTCATATTCGTGAGCTTGTTTGTTCCTTTTGTGTCTCAACCAACTGGTTCTGGTCTCGATTTTCCTTTCAAACTTCAAAGTAGTAAAGGCCTTTATTCCAAATATTTTTGAGCTAGTTATGTTTGAGGGGTAAGATGAGTTATGTCTAGGCCTTATATTAAGTATGTCTAGGCCTTCATTTTCATGTATTTTGTTAACTAATTTTATATCCATAATTTTATATTTTTTCTTTTATTGCTTTTGTTCTAACTGATAGAAAATGTCGGTGAATATGGTCATGACTGACTTTACTCTGCAGACATTTTTTTTACTAATAGGAATCAGGAAGTTCTGAAATATATTTATTTATCGGCTTCCTTAGGATGCAAATGAAATACAAAGCCTCTCGTTTATCTGTGTTGATAATTGAATCTACGTTTTTTTTGTTAAAAAAAGAACCAAAGTTTATGGGTTGATTAGAAGAATTTACACTACTTTTTGAAACCCATTAAAAACATTGAAAATCAAAACTGGTGTAATTCAAAACTGTATTTATCAAAATGATGATCCTCTAACATAACATGTTTTTTTTTTTAAATCTTGTGTTTAAATTTTTTTCCAAACATTTCTCTTTTTTTTAAACAACAAATAATAAAATTTACATAATACAAGAAATTTTCATTTAATATTAATCTCGACCGATATAAATATTATTAAAAAAAAATAATTGAAATAAGTAGTATGGTACATATAAAATATACAATTTCATTGCAAGGACGTTGACATTTTTTAAAAGCAGACAATAAATAAATAGGGAGAATCACCAATTTAAATGGTCGTACATTTATTTTAAAATGTTTTATTTTAGTTATTTTTTTAAAATTTATTTTATATACTTTTTTATTATTTAGTTGTCATTTTCCCTCTGTTTATTATATATTTTCTGCATATATTGTGTAAATGTTGTCTTACCTCACTATAATTATTATCTATGTGACAGACATTGTATTACCCAATAAATAAATTTAAAAAAAATATGAGAACAAATTTCTGGAATGTTTCTTCAATTTCTGGTGCAAATTTACACGCAGTCATATTTTTAGAAATTACAACGAAGGATGAGATTAATTATTAAACTTATTTATTCTTAATTACAGACAAAATTTTAACAATGCAAAGGTCAGAATCACTTGTATATTTCTAGAAGCTTCCTTGCAATAAAAACTTTAAGGTACGTTGAGAATAACACGAATTAAAATAAAAATACCTGGCAAGTTGAGTTTATCCTTCTATTGTACTTTGTACCCACCGATCGAAAGATATTCTTTTCCTTTTACTCATCTATATTTTTCGCCTTTGACTGCCATTTGTGGGACACATACAATACATCGAAACGCGATATTCAATGACGTCAAAGGAGTTAAGTTGGAATTTAACGTTTATTATTTGTATGCACCTCATTATTGTGTTATAAAATAAATTAATTAAAATACTTTATGGTGATTTAATCAAATAGATGTATATCTCGATAGTGACAGTACAGTATATACATAGTATTTTTTATTTTTATTTTACTTTCGAATTTGTCTAATGAACACACATTTACATTCACATCCACACTCACACACTCGCGAACACATACACGAATGTATCTTCCGAATTCGGAAGATTTTCGGTCTAAATCTTCTTTCTCTTAAACTGAGCCAAGTTCTTCATTTTGTTGTGTATTCAGAAGTATAATTGATTATTTGTAGAAGTTTAAATTAAACGTTTTTTTAGTTTTTAATCAGGTAGATTTATTTTAAAATCTTCTATATAACTGATATAGTGATGCATTAGACTTCTTATTTTTACATGAGAAACTTTTCCTACACAACTTCATACTTTTTTTTCTTCTCAAAGTTGATTTATTTATCTCATTAACTGAGTTAATTATTTTTTCGAGAAAGTAAGTGAATGCTGTGTTAGTGAGGTTCCCAATGCGAAGTTTCATTGTTTAATCTGCATGGTTAAGTAATTGCATCCTAACAAGAGCTTTACTATTAATCTTCAGAATTTCACTTCTTTATACTTCATTAAAAGTTAGAAAAACTCATTCTATTTTCTATTCATAACGAAAAGTAAAAAAACAAAACAACATTTTATATTATTTGAGGCTCGTGTGGCAAGATGACAAATGCTAGGCTCTCGACCTAAGATGGGTTTATAATTGAAACACAAATATATTAGCAGAATGTATATATTTAAGTTGTTTCTTTTTGACTTTTAAACCTGATGTTTAAACCGTTATTAGCTTCGGAGGTTATGAATGAAAAAAATAATTGTATTCTGAGACTACTGTCCCCTATGAATAATAACACTTACAAATTTATGGGTCTCAGTCTAGCTTAGAACAATAAAAAATACAAACTCATTAACTATTGATTGTTATTGAAATTGTGCAGTTGATTGAAATTAAATAGTATACAGGTGCCAGTAATTTTACATGATTGCGAAAGTTTGAATGTGGAGTAAGTAGTGGAACAGGAGTTGTTTGAAAGAATTTGTAAACGAGGATTGACGTATGGATGTAGGAAGTGAGTTCCAAAAGGAGATAATTTTAAAGGATTTGCTGAAGGAAGTAGTTTTATGGGAGAGGATATATAAATCTATAGGTTGAGACATGGTATTAAGAGAGTGGATAGAGGAGCGTAGAGTAAGGAGTTCCAGAATGTAGGGAGGGTTTTTGGGTCTGAATACTTGAAAAAGGAAAACACTAAGGAGGAATTTTCGTAGGGAAGTAGGATAAAGCCACTTCAACTCGGTGTACCAGAATGAAACATACGACCGCCTGGGGATCCCGAAGATGTATCTTATGAAACAGTTCATGAGTTTCTTCAGTCTCATTTCTAGCCTGGCAGATAGCCCTCCATACACCAAGTAGACGTAGTCCAAGTGGGGGAATATAAGGCAGGTTACAAGGAGCTATCTTCTGCGGTTTTGGTAATTATCTGGAAAATTTAGTCAAGAAAGTTGTAAGAAAAACGGGCTATAAAAAATTAAAAAATCACAAACATTATTAATACCTAATTATATAATTTATCCCTTTTCTCCATTGGAATAGCTTCTCTTATATCTATTTTTTTCGAGTCTAGCTATGTCCTGCTGATAGTAATATAGGTAATAAATTTATATAATTGATTCGGTAAATAAAATTGTACAATACTTTTAATTTTTACAACTTATTACATATAAAATATATTTTATTTATTGATAAAAAATTAAAAATAATAATAACGGTTTTTCTTACAAAACTGGTTTCAGTCTTTATTAATTCAGTAGGCCCGATATGCTACAAAGCATTCCATTTGTAGATATCTTGCCTAAATTTAAAGTTTTCCTGGGCTATTGCGGTTTTAATGTCTTTTTCCGACCACTTTGGGAAGGGGAGGTTTTTGACTCTCTCAGTGATCTACTGCCCTCATCCCCTGGTTCGGAACAACCCCGTATAGCTTAAAAGTCAAGGAAGGGGAAGTGAAGAAAAAAATCAGACATTTCTGACTTTTTTGTAGACCATTTTCTCGTCATAGAATTATTAAATTAATATACCTAAACTAAAGAATAACACTTCATAGACGAGCCAAAGCATGAATCGTGGAAGAATATATATTTTTTATTTA
This sequence comes from Nezara viridula, assembly GCA_928085145.1. Taxonomy (NCBI): domain Eukaryota; kingdom Metazoa; phylum Arthropoda; class Insecta; order Hemiptera; family Pentatomidae; genus Nezara; species Nezara viridula. The sequence continues at coordinate 143,990,970 of OV725080.1, read as the reverse complement.
CTTGATTTGTTTTAAGAAATGCAAAAACAATAAACATGATGAAATAATACTTTTTATTGAAATATTTTTTTATTTTTGTTTATTTATTTATATGACTCTATAAAAATAAATATGGCCAGAGTACCACTAACTACGGGGATTTTATGCGTGAGACAAGTAGCTCGAAGCAGTCTGCTAGGAAGTCTCTGCACAACAATAAATGTCATACCAGATAAGTAGATAAGTTCCTCAAAGATGCTGCAGGTCTGCATTCAGAGAACTGGGAAGGAGTTAGTCCAGTAAAGCGAAGAAGAGGATCAGTTCCAGTTAAACCACTCGACAATGAAAACCGTGTTAAAAAATTATGAAGTGCCAGTACAGTACCTTATTTCATCTAGCGCCTTCTCAGACATACGATTCTTTCACTTTGGTGAGGAGCAGCTTTTCCTAGCCTGCAGTTTGCCTTATGCCTGCCACACAATCTGATGGTTGTCAATTTTTAGGTTTTTTTATATATATAATTCCCATCCTTCCTCGCCTATTAGGCTATACGGGGTTTTCTCGGGCCAGGGGTGACGGCAGGAGAGATTAATGCCAGAGAGTTAAAAGCTTCCTCGGCACCCGGACTCTATCTCGTAATTATTTTTGTCTTATAACTTTGTAATCAAGTATTAACGCGTTAGCCCGCTCGGCCATTGCTCTCCTGCTTGTCCGCAGGTAAGGTCTTTCTTACATTTAGCATTGGTATGACCATATTCCTGGCATTTCAGGTACATTTTCGCCTCTATAACACGGCGTCGCGTTAAGATACAATTTTGAATAATAGCCTATTACTGAGAGAACGAAATGCTGAACAATTCCCTCGCTTATAGTACGGAGGTCCTATTTTTATTTTATAAGATATTTCAATCCATGTCTTCAATTAAATCCAAATCTGCCATAAAACTCGTTACCATTTGGTTTTAGACAATACTTTTTCACTTTTTGGCTCTTTAACACAGCGTCGCGTTAAGATACAATTTTGAATATTTGAACATTTCTCTCTATTATAGTATGCAGTTCCGATTTTTAGTTTTGGGGATGTTTTAATGCTTATACAAAAACATTTCAGTTAGTTGACTCAAGCCGACTTTACCCGAGCGTTACACATCGGAGTTCTGACGGCTCAATCTAATTCATCTCAACATAAAAAAATGCAAAACACGGCTAAAGAAGTTTCGCTTCAAAATTTGTAAAAACAATACAATTCAAAAATAGACATTAAATATAAATTTAACAGTAATTTTATAGATCAAATTTGATAATGAAATGAAACTTTCTAATTTGATGATTGATAAAAAAAAAAAAAAACTGAACTAAAATTTGTTTTTCATGTCGTTGTATGGTTTTTTCTCCTATCCTTAGTGTTGCCCAAATGCTAGACCGAGACAAGTCTTGGTCTTGCAAACTCAGTCTTGGTCATGGTCTTGGTCTTGCACAAGAGTCTCGCAGTTACTTATTAGCTTACTATTATAGAGATATTACTGTAATTTTTTAGAAAGGAGAAACTTAACTAAGCCTAAATGAAAAAGTATATTGGTTATACCAATTATTAACATATAGTAACGAAGATTGTCAAGTATTAGTAACTGTTTGGACTTTACCGATTTTTTTTTACCAGTCCTGATCTTGGTCATGCAATAGTTAGGCGGCCTTGGTCTAGCAAAGTGCAAGACCAAGACTGATTTTGGGCAACAGCACCTACCCTTAACCATCGGTATGTTTTTTTTAATAGCCTTCAGTTCATACCCCGATTCATGTTGTGATTGGCAATAATTTTTTTAATCTCAATTAAAATAATTAAATCTTTATATAATAACCTAGTTTTCTTAGCTTGTATTTTACCACCAAACCGTACCTGGCGTACTATCTTCATAAATTCCTTGACTTGCCAAAACACGAGAGGACATATTCCACCTGAATACAGCTCGGAAGGGCAAGACGAAGGTGGGGATCCGCCTTGGTATATAATGCTCTGGGCCACCCTCACTACTTGCCAGAGTTGCTCGATCAATTGACGTAGTAGCTCCGAAGCCACCTTACACCATGGTATCCAAGGTCAGGACTTTATATAAATATATATGTAATAATATATAGTTAAAGTATATAATATATAAAGTAAAATAATAAATTAATGAGTTAAAATAGGCCGACATTTGGGATTTTAATATCTGAATCAACATCAATTTGTATTCGGATTTAGTCTGGAAAACTTTATCAATTTTTTATAATACGTTATAATATCTCTATTCTATAAGTATGAATTTTAGTTACCAATCCTACAAGCTATTCTTTTTTTTCTTTTTTTTTAAATATCTTATTCAGTACTTTTTTTTAGTTAAAGAATTTTTACAAGAAGAAAATCTATTTCATTCTTAATAATATTCGAGATATTTATTAATATATAATATACTTATTACTGCAAAAAATATTGTTTTTTTTAAATAAGTTCTAATATTTGAATTTCATATTTATAGAATTATAGTTATCAAACCTACAATATTTTCTTTTTTTACAAATTATAATTTTTTTTTCTTTAATATGTTCATTAAATATTCAGCATTTTTTTAATTAAAGGATTTTTGCAAAAAAATTTTTTTTTAAAGCACAGATTATCTATTTACTGATTTCATATGAATGAATTGCTTCAGTAGTTTCAATTATTAAATACTTAAAAGATAAACTTTTTTCGAAAGTATAATGGTGGGTATTTTTACCGATAAGTCTAGACTCACGTGTTTTATTAAAGTGAATTTAAACAAGATATCGGTTTTTATGATTTGTCTCTTATTTTTTCTAAAGTTAATATACATTTATTAACATTGTTATAAAAAACAAGGTACGTCCGAACATACTTCGTTTTGACACCAAAGTATAACTGAGTTTCTATTGACCGATGAGCCTTTTTCCCATTTTATTCCACACAGAAGGAGTCTGACGTTACATTTGTACCCAAATCGAAACAGTAATATTATGCTGAGGAAAAAAGTATATTAAAAAGAAAATTTGAAAACGTTAGGTTCTTCAATAAAGACCCTTAATTATAATTGTAAAGTTAATAATGACTGAATCGAAAATGGCTGACAAGCCACATAAAGAACTCAAAATATATGTTAAGTCGAATTAATTAAAACCAATTCGTTAGTCAACAAATCGTTTAGAAATAACATTTATTTCTTATTGTAAATATTAAAAATTCGAGTATTTAATTAGATCTTCATTTCAGTTGAAACAATCAATTATTCATTTATTTTACATCGTTAAAGAGTAATGCATGTTACTTTTAACTGATACGTATTTTAATTTATATATACATTAAGTGAAATATGTACGGACTTTTATTTTTAAACTAGGCAGAGTTAAACAATATAACAACCGAGTTATAATTAATTGGCTAAAAATAAAATTGTTGTATTAATTAATATTAAAAAAATATAATTAATCATCGATATAAAGCTGGGATATACTTTCGTTTTCCTGTTAGCCCTGAATGCACCTTCAGTTCGGCCGTAACCTGTTGCAGTATTGCGTTCACTATTTTCCGTTAGATAATTACCTTACGCGCTGCGTTTTTCGATCGAAATATATTTATCATAAATAGGATTTATTTATTTAAATTGTACTAAAAAATTAATTTAAATCGATTTTATTAGGTTCAAACAGAATATGGAAGGAACCCATTCCTTCTAAAGAAATATTCTGTCTTTTTTAGACTTTCGATTTTAAATAATCAATCCCAAGTCCATGACCTCTTTACCTAATGGATTTCTCGTCTGTTAAAATATCGATAGCCATCTTGAGAAATGCAGAATAGAGAAATTATTTATAGATAAGTTTGTTTGACATAACAATCTAAATACATGCAAATCGTTATAACACAAAATTTCGTAACGTGTATTATAATGTATAATGGCGTACATATTTAAATGTTGTGGAGTAGTGATAGAAATGATTAACATATCAATTATTATTTAACATAGAAGTTACTGTATTGCTTGACAATGTTATTTTTAAAAATAAATGCACACATATTTTGATTAGGAAATTAAAATGTAGTAGAAATATTATTTTGCCAAAGTAATATTTTACGAGGATTTATTGCTAAAATTATCTTAGTTATGATAAGATATCAGTGCTTAAACGACAATAACTGATTGATAAGTTTAGGATGTCAACAATAGTTGAAATATAAGATAAAATTAAGATATTTTTGGTCATTTAACCCGAAACTTCGATGATTAAATTAATTTTGAAGTTTTTAGGTCCTTTTTATCGTCTTTCAGTTATGGTAGTTGGATTTCACCGAGTTAAAATATAGTACACTTTTTGTTTTTCCTCTCAGGTGATCTTTTGCGCGCTCTTCGCCGTCGTGGTTGCGCAGCGCCAGCAGGCACAGCTGCCAACACACGGAGTTCCTGCCACAGACGATGGGGATGACGGTTCCTGGACTGAGGAAAAGTACGAAGCTCCAGTCAGCAACGATGTAGGAGGCCGACAGTTCGCAGCTCAGCCCCAATACAGGTCTCAACCTCAACCTCAGTACCAAGCACCGGCCCCACAGCCTCAGTACAGGCCACAACCTCAAGCTCAACCTCAATACCAACCACCAGCACCACAGCCCCAGTACAGACCGGCCCCTCAGGCCCAGCAGTACCAAGCCCCGGCTCCACAGCCTCAATACAGGCCACAACCACAACCACGACCTCAACCTCAACCACAGTACAGACCTCAGCCACAGCAATACAGCCAGAGCGGTGACTCCAGGAATGCCGCTATCCTTAGCGAGGCTCGCTACCTCCAGGGAGACGGTAAGTTCGGCGCCGCCTACACTCAAGACGATGGAGTAGAGTTCAAGGAAGAGTCCGACGCCGATGGAACCAGAAGAGGAACCTACAGTTGGGTCGACCCCACCGGAGAGAGGCGCACCGTGAGCTACGTCGCTGGCAAGAACGGATTCCAGGCAACTGGCGCCCACCTCCCAGTGGCCCCTGCAGGCCCAGCAGCAGCCGCTCCGGAACCACAACCTCAGTACCGTCCGGAACCTCAGCAATACCAAGCCCAACCTGAATACCGACCCCAACCTCAATACAGGCCGCAGTCCCAGGCTCCTTCTTCTAACGGATTGTACGATGTACAGTCTAGCTACTAATCGATTCTGTTTGTAAATGAGTGTTCCCTTTCAAAAACCTTCACTCCTGGTTTGAGTTCCTCTACTTTAGGTCGGAGTAAGGTGCTAGAGTAATGTAAATTATTATTTATAAATTTTAAATAAAAATAAATTATTGTCCTGGACGGTCAACTAGAGGCTCCAAATCTTTGACCAATCCTATTGCCATAACCATATCCACAGCTCCTTTATATGTTGGAAATTCCAGCAAAACTCTTTTCAGTTTTCACATATTTTTAGATTTATTCTCCTTCAAGGCGGAAATAATCAGAAAGGTGTGATAAGTAAATTTACAATGATACATTGAAACTTACTAATGATTCATACAAATAAATATTAATATAGTTTTTCTGAATAGTGGGCATAGAAATTTCTTGAACTGAAATGATTGGTACAAAATTTTTTCCTTGTTAAATATAATTTAATAAAAAATACAATAAACAATTATTGATTCAGAACTGAGATTTGCTATTATTCTGTAAAAGTGGCAAATCCAAATAATGGGAATATTTTTATTTGTACCATTTTAGGTTCATTACTTCAATTCCTACAGGTGGGTAAAAGCATAGAATTTGTAATTTTTATATAGTTTGCATATACCTCTTGTAGATTTTCCGATGCGATATGGCGAAAATGATATAATTTTTTATAAAGCTTTGTGAAATTTAGTCTTTCGATATAACCGTTTCACAAAATGTCAACAATATATTTATTTTATAATAATTTGTCTCTCACTAGTCAAAAGGAATGATATGAATAATTTTAAAAAAATGAGCTACTAAATTTGAAAATAATTTCAGGTCTTCCATTTTTCAATAATTATGAGGTGTATGAAATTTCCTTCATGTCTATAGTAGTATTGTTATTTTGTAATTCACACCCTTTTTTTATTACACCAATGGAAAATAACCAATGGAAAAGAAATGCGTTTTTTTTAAAGTCATTTTTGGTCGGAAATGGATTTTTTTTTTCGGTTACTCGATACCTTGGCATTTTTGAAATGTCATTACTATGAGAAGTTGTTTTAGTTTTTGAGGTACAACTAAGCATATTCTAATGAGAGTGGGAAGGTCGAGATTCTTCCAAACTTTTGCCGCTATACTCGAGAATATTAAAACAGGCAACACTTCGACATATACAGCTATCTCTTAGTCTTCTGACATTCACTAGCAAAAATGATGGTTTTTTATTATCGAAATAAGTATAATGGAGATATTGATTACTTTTTAGCTAAATCACTAGTCGGGGATCCTTACCAGCTTTACGGACGACAAGTTCCGTTAACCGCCTTGACTCAAGCGGATACGAATGGAAGAAGCAGGAAGAAGTGGCTTAAGGTCAAGGTCAGTGGAAGCAGACCTCTTGGGCGTGGCCTCTGGTAAAAAGTCGCGGTGTTGGAAAAGTGTCGACACTTCTCTCTTTGCTTTTATTTGCGGGGTGTGGCCTCGAATCCGGTCCTGCGGCCTTCAGCGTGTCCTAGCCGTGGTCACTGGTCTTCCAGCAGGATTAGACCGCCTTTGGTTCCGCGAAAGTAGCAGGCATGGCAGCTACTTCCTTGGTGTAAACTGTACGATAGTATGGCATTTGCAGTTTTGGTAGTACTTATTTATTTATTCAACCGTACTGTGCATGCGATCTCTGCCATTATTCGAGGACCGCAGAGGCAAAAGACTATTAGTACATTTTTGGAAAAAAAAAAATTAGGTGTATGGCAAACTGAAGATATTCCAGTCGATTTCATGGTCTAGAAATATATCTGTCCATCACTTAACTTCTAAACAAAATATTTACTGGGTGTTGTGACTAAGGGTTGGCTGTCAAATAATCCATAATTCTATGGATGACAGAAATTTCGTGTCCCATCCCAGAGCCGCTTATTTCAAACATGGTGGCTGATTTTTAAAGAAGGTTAGGTCAATCAGTTAAGGCTCAAAATAGACATTACTTTGCTAAAAAGAAGAAAACGATTTTATTTATTTATTTACTTTAATTTATGAGTGTAAACATATATATATATATATATATATATATATATATATATATATATATATATATTTTTTTTTTTTTTATATTTATTTGAATCTTGATAGTCAGACATCTTTTTATCAAATTATTAACATCTTCCTAAGATTTCGTGAATGGCTTCATCTTATCATAACCTAGAAATTTATTACCTACCAAAATTCATAAAAATTTCGCATTTTCTCATTAATTTAATTAGGTACTAAAAACTAATAAATACCTCTGTGCTTTCCACTTGAATGGCAAGATAATTTGTTTACAAAGCCTAAAAAAAAGGTGGCCTACAAAAATATTGGGCCGTTTGGCTTATATAGCCTCGTTATTTTGACATGTTGGTGTGGAGGTCAATATTTTTGTAGGCCACCTTTAGTCTCTATTTTGTGATCAAAATATGACTTAAATGGATAGCGAATGGGTGTTCATGAGTTTTTAAAACTTAATTAAACAGAAAAAGAAGTTTGCCGATCTCCTGATTGAAAAACCGACAATTAAATAAAAAAGTTGTAAGTTAATATGTGATGAAGCTATTCAAGAAGTTCTAGACGGATGTTAATAACTTTATAAAAAGTGGTCCAAGATCGGTGCATCTTCAAGGAATCATATTTTAAGAACTTTAAGAATGTTAAATTATGCGTCGAATGACTACCAAAAAGTTCTAAGTTTGCTAAGTGATATGTTTTAAAACCACGCTGAGCAACAATGATTTTTAAGGATGGTTTAAATTAGCAGTTTCTAATTTTTATTCATTTTTACTAATAGTTTAAATTTTGAAATAAACATCTATACAGGAGTTTTTATTTTCTATTATTATGAGTTTAATCCCTCACGGAATATAAAATATAATGCAATATAAGCTTATAAAATTATTAGCAATATAAAATTTATTGCAATAATGTGTACCATTTCCTTATATCATAATCAATATGTTTCGAATGTTTTATGGTTTTGTTATTACTAAGAAATCGTAAAACAAAATGGAAATACCATACTTGCCGTCTATCTTCGAGTTAATGAGATATTTGAAATTATGTAATTTTCCTTATTCCATTTCGGGCATTGTGATTTTAGGATTTATACCTTCTAATAGGTCAAGAGGTCACCATATAAACACTTACATATCATCTAAGAATGGCCGATGTTTTTTTCGATCTGGAAAATTTAAAAAAAATAATTGGTGCGGACATAATATAATTTTCACTTACCGCTTTATTTAAAACAGAAATTATTGCTTGGCAAAATTGGGCAATTACAAAAAGGTTTTGGATGACATTTTTAATGAAGGTAAAAGTTTAAGAACACTTTGGTGAATTTCGATCATATCCATTATTAAAAAAGTATTGAAGACAATCATAATGACAAAAATCCTATTTATTATATTTATACTAGGAAATAAAAACCTCGTATCTGCATTTGTCTATTTAAACCACTCAACTCCAATCTCTGAGCTCTAAAGAGAGATTTGAAAGTACATATATTTAATGTGTAAATAAATAGTACGTGTACATGGTAAAAATAATTATTGGAATCAAATCTTTATTATTTTTTACATGTATTAAATTTTTTTGGCTTGTAAAAGTTAATAAAATACACTTACGGCTTTTCATAACAGTATCTATAGGTTAAAAGTTGTCACAAGGATTGTAATGTTGTGATTTCAAAGAAGGAAAATTTATCGAATCATTCACTCATTTTCTTTTCTAAATGGTATTTTGAAAAACTGATCGATATATCCATCATTATTTAATTGTATTATTGGATCTAGAGTTATTGAACTTTAGTAAATGTATATAAAGTTATAAACATATGTTTTACCCTTCCGTGAAATATTTTTATCTTCAATTTCTTCTTTAACACATTTACAAAAAAATAGGTTTTTAACAATTCTATTGCCTCGATTCATTGGATTATAAATACCTTTTATAGATTATATATTTTTTTATTGGGAAATATTACAATATGTCTCAAAGGACATTTATAATAGTGTTCAGATATCACATTCACACTCTATATACAATAAATAATATTTTTTATTTTATTTTTTTTTTTTACAAAATTAAAAATTATTTTTTAAATTTACATTTATTAGAGTGCTACCAATGTGTAGTTTCTCAACAAGCGTGTTTCATGTGATAATATTCCTCTGTACACATTTACTTGATGTATTTATACTAATAAAGTTGTAAATATCATAATAAAAGTTAAAAAAAAAAAAATTACATTTGGTTAGGGAATTTAATTTTTTCCCATGAAAAAACTTGTTTTTCGTTATATAAATAATAATTTTCAGAAATTATTATTTATAATGTAAAATTAATATATCATCAAAGCTTATTCCTGTATTAAATATCTGATTTCCGTTTCGTGCGGCTTTTAGTTTTTGAGCTACTGCTGTTCGCACACTCACACACAGAACATTTTGCGGGATTTGGTTATTAAGGTTCTGGTTATCTGACCAAAACATGTATTTACAATGAAAACGTAGATTCGAAAATTTTTACGATTGCAATACATTTTCCCTTACTATATATTACATATATAAGTAAGTGAAAGTAAAAAGAACTGTTACAAAATTCTGGAGGAGATGAAATGAGGATAATCAGTTGAATATAATTAAACTTGTTTCTGTCAATGACCCTAAGCGGTTGAGGCATATAAATAAACAAAATTTAAATTAAAATTAATTTATCTTTTATAAAATATTTTAGAAATCATAATGTATTGCAGTATAGTAGTGCCTGACTCGGAAATAATTTATCCTAAGCAATACTGCCTTCAACTTCCTGCTAAGGTAGGAGTATAATAGTTTTAGCCTTGAACTTATACACAATCCCCGAACCACAAGAAATAAACAACAAAATTATGTTGAAAGGGCTCGCCTTTGGAATAATGTTTATAAAAGTGTTTTTTAAAGGAATAAATTATTTTTATCGTTAATTGAACCACCAGAGAAATCAGGCAGATCGAAGGAAATATAATTTTAGACGAAAGGAGTGTAATATGTTGTTTATAATAGAAATAGAAAATAACGGTGAAAATTCTGGGAGAAAGTTTCTTTAGAATAACAAAATAATACACAATTAAAAGGCTATATCTGGCCTAAATAAAACAATATTATTTAGGCTGTTCTATCACTTCCTGTGGAAATTTTAAATATTTATTTTTTCAAAGCGTATCATTTCAAAAATAAAAATAATATTCAACGAAATGAAGATTAAGGTGGCAGGGGACCTTGCGGCAGCCAATGTGGCAGAAAATGAGTGTCAAGCCCAGAATGGAGGGGTTACGTTTTCGATTAAATACATACCTACTGGAAATATTTGTTGTCATTATTAAATTTTATTCTTTTAAGTAAATAGGAAATATAATTTTTTTCTTCAAATCTTAATTAACATCTCTCATGAATGGGACAATGAGACTTTGAACAGTGTGAATTGTGTGCTGTGTTCGAGCTGTTAAATATGAACTCAGGAGTAAAAAATACTTATGCGAATGAATAAAAAAATAATTTTGGGATAAAAATAATATTCTGGGACTAAAATACTCTTAGAATAATAATAGCATGGTGTAAAACATTGGTCCATTAGTCTGGCTTGAAAAAATACAAAGAGATTCTTACTATTTGAATGTTGATTTCAATTGTCATAGCAATCATACTTGAGCAATACAGTAAACAAAGTAAAATTAGTACAGTCTATATGGTTTACATGTATGCAATGAAAAAAATAAATAAATGAAATAAAATCGAATGGAACTTGTAAATTACTTGTTTGTGAGTAGTTGTAATTACAGAATCCAATAAGTATTGCATAGGTACGGAAGTTTGAAAATGAAGTAGGTGGTAGAATAAGAGTTGTTGGTGATAGGTGAAGAATTCCAGAAGGAGCTAGCACGGATGACGAAGGATTTGCTGAAGGATGTAGTTTTATGAGAAGAGATATATAAATCAATAGGTTGAGAACTCGCATTAAGAGAGAGGATCGAGGAACGTAGAGTGAGGAGTTCCATGATATAGGGAAGAATTTTGGTTCTTAGGACCTGGAAAAGGAACAAGTAGGATAGAGCCACTTTAACTCAGTATATCAGTAACAGGAAACATGAGAACGTCTGGGAATTCCAAAGATGAATCTTATAAAACAATTCGTAAGTCTCTAGTCTTTCAGACAGCCCTCCATACACCAAGCAACCGTAGTCGAAGTGGGGGAAAACGAGGGATTACAACCAGCTGTCTGAATGTTTGAACAATAGAATCACGGAATCTTGGGAGTTGTTTAAGGACAGTTTTGGATTTTCGGGTTATCAAGGAAATATGGTCGTTTCAGTAAAAGTTCTGATCAAAGATATATTCTAGATTATTGAATGTTGGGGAAAATGGATGGGGCGGTTATTGAGGTAGAGTAGAAGAGAGTAAGGGAGGGAACTAATGTGTTGTTTAATTGTTCGCTGTTGTAAGTATGGTATGTAGAGTTTTGTTGTTTACGTACCAGGAAGCATCTGTTATCAGCCTTACAATTTATCTTTGCTTATCCGTAAATCTGTGAAACGTATCTATGTCCATATGAGTTTGAGTATGTATGTATATATATTTAGTTTTGTATAATTTTCAATTTTTATTTGAAAAAACAAGAGAATACAGTATTTTCCGTAGCTTGTTTAAAGCGCTTTTTAATTTTTATTTTCAAGAGATAATTTCATTTTATTTTACATATTTTAAGAAATGAAAAATATTTTAGTATTTGCTATTTTAGTATTTACTGCATTACATCCCAGATTATAGACATCATTAATGTTTTCTATTAGAAAATCAATAAGTAGATTAATTGGAGATCCTCCATCGGTTATTGCTATTTATTTGGAATTTTCAAAAATAACACAGAAAAAATAATTACTACACTTTAGATTGAGTTCTACCAATGGGTAGTTTCTCTTCATGTTGTACATGCCATGTTACAAATTTCTCATTTACTTATTGTATTCTCTATGTAATATAGTTGTAAATTCCATTAAAATAATAAAAAAAAAAATACACTTTAGATGATTACAAGAAATATTCATGCAATACCTGTTCTTCAGGATGAAATATTATAACTTATAATTATATTGTAAAGATTATATTAAGATATAATGTTATAAATAAAGTATTCTCAGGAATAGCTCATGAGTGATCGAGTTCGAAAGGAAATGACCATGAATTCCAAACCGGTTCGGTTCCTATCGAAAAGTGCAAGTCTTTCTTTTGTTGTTCTTTTTGTTATTACGGACAACTTTCTAATTTCTGTCGTCCATTTGAATAATCATTTTAGAAATATTTGACACCTTTTAAAAATTAATGTTAACAAAGCTGTTTGTTTTATCCACTAGGAAAGTGGAATGAGAATAATGAAATAAGCAAAATCCAGTCCAGGTTATATGAGTCAAAAAATTGAAATTTAATAAAGAAAAAAAACTTATAAAAAATTAAACACATTCAAACCTACTCTGCTATAAAATAGTAAGACAAAATGTGTTAAGACGCTATGGGGGTTATTAATTTTCAACTTACCTAAAGATTAATTTTTTTGAACTGAAAACTTCTCGCTTACTGTGATTTCGTATATTTTATTAAACCATTCAGGTCGTAAACTTGATATGCTATAGGGCAGTGTAAGGATAAAGCAACAATATATATGTATATCTTGCATGTACTTATATTGCGATGGTTGAATAATAAAATGCTGAAAAACAAAAAAAATAAATATGATGAGATCTGAATTGATTAACTAATTTTTAAATATGTATCTTCTAATATGTCTATAGATATCATGTTAGGTACCGATAAATTGTTTTCAATTCTTATCTTGTAGGTTGTGTTGTAAACATTGTATTGTTTAGATGTTATATTATTTATTACTTATTTAAAAAGGATATATTGTAGCTAATATAAAGAGACTAAGGAGCCATTTTTCATTTGACAACACGGTTTATGTATATATTTCAGTGCATGTGTATGCATATTTCAGCATAAATTGAAATTTTCTTTAATTCATAGAAGATTTGTTGCTCATTTGTTGATGGACCATATTTTGTGTTCTACTGTTATTTTCTGTTTTTGTTTTTTGGAGGGCTTTTATAATATATTTCTTTTGATTATTATATTCTTTAAGCCTTTTAACTATGCAGCGATTATTTTGTTTCATAGTATTTTTAATTTCTTATTTGTATTATATATAATTGTAGTATTTTTTAAATAGTCTTACTGGTTTGATTGTATATATAGTTTATTTACGTGGGCATAATAATTAAAATAATTATTTTAATTGAAAATAAGATCATTAAATTATAACTACAAATTAGTCATTCATCTCGGTGTTTATTCGATTTTTCGATCCTCTTTTCATTTTTATAATAATAATGGGATCTTCTCAGGAGTGCACAGACGGTGATTTTATGGCGCAAGTTGCGCCATCCAAATTTTTGAGGAGGGCATATTTTGACGGGTTTTTGAGGGAAGGGGACACTTTTCAACGAGTTTATTCATTTTCGGAATGAAGAGTTTCTGAATAAGTGATAAGGAGAAAACATGAAGGAGACCACATCAAGTGTAATTGTATTTGATCTACGATTTTTCTAATTCTACTTTCCCTTGCTCTGTTTATTAGAAAATGTGAGCAATAAAATATCTTGGGAGAGGGAGAGGGTAGGTTCTAGCGCCATCGACGTTGAAGGGGGGGATGGGCACTCCTGGATTCTCTTCTGTGCTAGAATAACAAATTGCTTCAATTGGTACATATTTTTGTTTCTATATGTTTCAACTATTACATTCAAGTTTAATATACTTTACAAAACCTTTAAGTCTGGGAAACGCTGACAGCCTCAGCCCCGCCTACCGGCACAAATATTAAGCTACAGAGCTGTCACGCGCCTGGCAGAGGAGAATTTCGAGAATATATATGCTAGATATGACGGTTTAATATACTTTAATTAACAATATATTAAGAATATTGACAATAGATGGCACTGGCAGCGATGGAGAAGCTGCTGACGTGAAACGAGGACAGACGTCCTTCAAGTGACCGTTATCACCACCACCACACCCTTGTTGTCTTCCTCTTCCCTCCCAGGGACGTCTTCCCGTTCTCATCTGGGAGTGGTCATCTCCATTTACATAATACGGCGCTTAGTCTATATTAAGCCAGGCAGAGATCCCTGCTTTCCAATGCCATCTGCATATTTCTCGAAATGGGCCTTTTTCACGAACCAGTCGTCAAGAAGCCTGGGAAAATCAGCTTTCCGCAATCCTTGATTTGAATTTAAATCGGCGATCTTAGATCACTAGCGAATTAAAAGCAAGATACGAATACATTAAGATAATATAACCATACATAGATATCAAAATAAGGTTAAATAGAAAAAAAAATGTCGTTTGGAAGGTAAACAAGGTAGTCTTGTCTGAAGAGGATGGATTTTCTATATATATATTTATGGGCTTTAAAGCCTCATAATAACACAGAAAATAAATAAATAGAAATTATATAACGTAACTTTTAATATAAACCAGGTGTAATACGGTAGTTCAAATTCCTTTCCGGACTCTCAGGAGAAATGAATTTTGATGAATGTGTTATCAAACGAAAGGGAATTTCATGAAGAAGTGGAATTTCGATCCTTAAGGCCCCTAGATGAAGAGATCGATACATCGGCGATACGATATTCCTGTCGGCGTAAGTGTCTCTCTATAGGCTAGACTTCAATAGTGAATAATCCTGGTTCAAGACTGGTCTCACTAAAATTATCTTCATGGGCGGGGTGGCAGAATATTATTCTGCTATCGCGTGTGCACTGCACCGTCCGTTTCCAGGCAACCTTGATATATGACTCAATGATATAAAAATAGTCATGAGTTCGCGTCCCGGTGCTGGGCGAGTCTTTTTAAATCCCCGCTCACACCCCATGGCTCGGGAAAACCTCGTATAGCCTTAACGGCGAGGAAGGAGAGGACAAAAAAAAAAATCCTTTCGGCGTATGATTGTTTAGAGATATAGTTGTAGTACTATCTATTGCATTATAGCAGTCACAGAGAGCGCGATAATCCGCAGCCATACCGACAAAATATTTCGTATCGCCTGGTCACATCGTCTTCTGTCTGTTGTAACTTTTAAATTCCTACAGCAACTTTACTACAAGTCATATTAGTCAGAAGCCATACGATGGAAAGAGCGGATGTGTAAAACATGTGCTTATAACCTTAAGTACATTTACTGTAGCTTAATAACTCTAGGTCCGATATTATATTTAAATAATTAGGTATACATCGTAGATTTATTCTTAATTTATTATTAATGAAAAATTCCTTTGTGAAGTCACAACCACTAACAATTAGTGTAACGACTTATGACCTAACGATGCTGTATTTAAAAGCAAGTAACTGTATTCTGGTATGTTTTCCAAAGATAAAAAATATGTATCTAAATGCATGTAAAAATTATTAGAGATCTAGAAGAAGTATGTTATATACATAAAGTAAAAGGAAAAAGTAAGGAGAAGACTTTAACTAAGTTTTATTAATTTATAGTTTATAGCGACACACGTTTTTCGATCCCCCATAAATATAATTCTGAATTTGATTGACACGTTGTTTCAAGTTTTCAAAGCAATTAGGGATACATAAATAGTTATTTCATATACATAAATAGTTACACATTGGAGTGATAATGACGACTATAGTTATATATATATATTTGATAACTAATAGCTGTTTAAGTAATAACAGGATATTAGAACTTAAAAGTGAATGTCCTAGCTCTGGATGTTGTCACCTAATAGACCATTTCAAGGTTGTAATTTTAAATTATCTAAGAACAACAAGTTGATAATATATAAACCAGGTGTTTAATTTAAATTATTATTTGATATTAGAGGTTAATGTCTCTAATAAACATTTCTTCAACATGAAGAACAACAAAAATTTAAATATAGTCATCTCCCTCAAATATTTTACCCATCCACGCCATTAATAATAGTTGCAATTTAATAATTTTACAATAATCCTTTCCAAATTTACTTGTAGGTTTTCCTATGGAAGTTTGCAACAGGGATGTGGGTAATATTTTTTTCTGAAATATACATAGATATATCAATATAAAAACATCGATATTTTGTCCAATATTATTTATATATAATAATATCGCTGAATTTGGGGGAGTGAGGTCGCCGAACGGGCTAAAATATGTGCTCAGCACCTCCGTTGCCCGGCAACCTGATATATAGATAACCGGATAAAATTAGTTACGAGTTCGCGTCCTGGTGCCGGGGTTCTTTTAAATCTCCGCCCTCACCCCTTGGCCAGGGAAAACCACGTATAGCTTTAAAGGTGAGAAATGGGAGGGAAAAAAAAATTATGGCTGAATTATGTGGCTGACACGTACATTTTATTGATAATGTAGTTCCAGTCACTATTAATTCAATTTTAATTTTGTACGCAACAGTATGGGGATGATTGACCATGGGTTCTAATTTTAGAGGAAGTTAGTTGGGAGTGCGGTAAAAAAAACACTATATTATATAATAGCAATAAAATATATTATCACATAATATAGTATTTTTTTACCGCACCTCCCACTAACTTCTTCTTTAATTTTATTCATTTGCTTTAGTTGAGCATTTTAATTCACTTTTTCATTTCATCCTCTTTGTGATGAGCTATTATTCAAAACTGTTTCTTTACGCAGAGCCGTATTACAGTGCCGATAACCAAATGATAGCGAGTTTTATAGAAGATATGAATTAAAATATCTCAGAAACTGAAATTCGGACTTGGATACTGTAAGCAAGGGAAATTTTCAGCATTTCATCCTCTTTACAATGAGCTATTATTTATATTTTATATTTCATATTATTAATCTCGCCTTGTTGGCGTTTTCACTTCTATCGTGTAGTCTAAAGCGCACAATTTTTTTCTGATGTTTCGTTTCAAATGCTCACTAATCACTGGTTTATAAAATTTATTATTGAATGCGATTATTCGTTCTATATAATTATTCTCAGGAGCAACACTTTTTCTTTTCTTTTTTTTAAGATTATTTATTATCTTAATTGCTTATTTGTTACTAATTTATGAGGGAAAATAACATAGGTACTAGTTTAACTATAAAATGACTCATTGAAATGTCGCCTATAGGTTCCTCTGATCTAGGAAAGGACAATGGTTTATCAGACAATCGACATACATAACAAAGGCGGACTGTGAAGGTCAGGTAGATCGATACCTGGATATCTCTCCACTCAAGATCAGAAGATCATCGTAATATGTAATCAATACACATTTATATTGATTTTTAAAAAAATTTTTACAATGTCAAATGTGGTACTATTAGTTGAAACTGTTTGAAAAAAAAATAGATTTTGTATATGCCCCTTAAATCAGTTCAATTTTCGTAAGAATGTTATACTTTAGTTTTTAATCGTTTCTGTAACAACACATATTTAAAACACTGATGTGTTATTACTATATAAAAATATGAGAATATTATTATTTAATTATTTAGAGCCAAGTGTGTTTGTTTTATATTATAATGTATATTTTAATTATAATTTACTGATTTTTTTTCCAATGATTTAATTTCTTTATTCTTTTGATTAGAAATATTATATGAACGATTACTGTAATTAACTATTTACCGAAAATGAGGCACTGGTAATATTTGACAATCAAAACAGTTCATCTCTTAAATAACTTAGAAATATTGACAGACATATAAAAGACCATGGCATTTATCTAACATAAGTTCAAATAGAATTCTTCTTTTTCAATCATCATGCAATTTTAATTATTAAAAAAAATAATTAACCCTCTATGAATGTGAAATATTTAATATCAAATTTTAACTTACATAAAAAAAAAATCTGACATGACATTCTATTTCGGGTATACTTTTTTCACTCAGATAAAATGATTTTTTTTTTCTCATGGCAATAATTATATTATAGAGGCTCAAATTCTGTACTTGGGAATTTAGGTTATTTTAACTTATCATGAAAATTAAATTTATATTATATGAGGAAATGTGCGTTTGGGAGTAAGCGTGTTATCATATCTTTAAATCCAAAACCTGACATTGATAACAGACATATTGGGAACATGTTATTTTTTTTGTTTAATTTTTGGAGTAACTTGAGTCTTTAGAAGCTGTTCGTAAAAATAATTTTTGATTTATAATTTTCTTTGACAGTTCATTTTTTGTGCAAATAGCCCTGATATCACAGAGCAACTCAAAAGTAGCACAATCAACTTTTGCTTCTTTCGATTTTGCCAATTTTTTTCGATAAGTTATTCAATTGTGTTCCAACTTCTATATGTCATAACTTTCACAGAAAATTGTAAAGTGTCAATCTCAAAGAATTTTAAACATTTTTTGATAAAAATATCAGTCAACATAAGCTTGCATCACATCCACCACAGTTTGCCTGAGGCACAACCTGAGGCAGGGGCAATTGTGTTTTAGGTATTACCAAATTGAATAACCTATCTTATAAGTATGGTCTTAGTTTAATCTGTGGCATCAGTAATAATGTTTAAAATACGATCGACTAAGGATCATTTAAAAAACAATGAGGAAAAATCGAAATTAAAAAATAAAGACGTTACAGTAATTTAAAATTATACTTCATAAAATATAGTTAGTTTATATTTATAGTATTTTATATTTTATAATATAAAAATATATTATAGTTTATATAGTTAGTTTAGTTTGTTTTGTATATAGAATTTTTACCTTATATTTTTTTTTACATTATAGATTTTATTTTGGCCAGATGTAATATATTGATTTTTTCTATTTTGTTATTCTCAAGGGACTGTGTCCCAGAATAAAGTTATTTTTCTATTTCTAAAATATAATGTGCACTTACCTCTCATTATTCCATTAGATTTATAATCTATTTCGATATTTCGTTGATCTCAGAGAAGTTTTTATTTATTGAAAATTATTAGTTATGTTATTTAGAAGTTCCATACCGATGATTTACTACTAAAACCTTGTAAATATAAATCATTTATGATGTAAATACAAAGTTTTAAAGATAATTCATCGATAACTTTCTCAGATGTCGTATTTTAATTATGTTCTATTTTGTTATTCTAAAGGGACTTTGTCCCAGAATAAAGTTATTTTCTATTTCTATTTCTATTTCTATTTCATAAGTTTCGTAATATTTTTTTATTTTTTGTACTTTACCTGTTTCTATTGCCTCACTTATCTCAACAATTATCTCTAAATAATATTCTAGAGGTGGCTTTTATTGTTTTGTAAAGCAATATCATTATGAATTAAATCTGTATTAATCTTATTAAGAAGGATCAAGTCGCAAATTCTTTGAAATAAGAATGTTCGTCTTACCAACATACATCCTGATCAATGGTGATTTGTAGCGATTAATATTGCCCAAATGCGAGACCGAGACTAGTCTTGGTCTTGGAAGCTCAGTTTTGGTCATGGTCTTGGTCTTGCGCAAGAGTCTCGCAAGAGCCTTGCAGTTACTTATTAGCTTATTACCATAGAGATATTATTGTATTTCTTTAGATAGGAGAAACCTAACTAAGCCCGAATGAAAAATTAGAGGAGTTAAATGCAAAAGCATGTTGATTATATCAATTATTAACGTATAGGAACTAAGATTGTCTAGTATTAGTAACTATTTTGTCTTAATTTTTATTTAAAAATTGATTTTGACTATTATTTCTAATTTTGTATTCAAAGAAACCGGTCATAATTTCTTTTATGAATTCAGATCCTTCAGTAATACATTTAATATAAAATTGTTGAGGAGTTTGTAAAGGTATGAAGGGTACACAAATGATAACAATATATTTTAAAAAAGAACGCGCTTAAATAATGACTTTATTAACTAGGCGAAGGAGATATGTACAAGGAGGAAGCGGCGATGGGATGGTGACTAGGCCTTGTTGAAGGTGTAGCTGAAGCCGTCAGGTGACCTGTTGAGAGAGAGCTTGCCGGGGGGGAAGAACCTATGGGGAGGTGGGGTGGTGGTGTAGCTGGGGGCCCTGTACTGGGGTTGAGGGGCGGGTGGGTTGTACTGTGGTTGGGGGGCGGGTGGGTTGTACTGGGGTTGGGGTGCGGGTGGGTTGTACCTCGGTGCGGGTGGGTTGTACTGAGGAGCGGGTTGGTACTGGGGCTGTGGTGGCGGATTGTACTGCTGCTGTGGGGGCCTGTACTGCTGCTGTGGGGGCCTGTACTGTTGCTGCGGGGCCCTGTACTCAGGCTCAGCAGGGGGGTTGTACTGCGGGAGGGGGGTGTACTGTGGCTGTGGGGCCACTGGAGGCACCTGGGCAGGCCCAACTGGAAGGTGGGCGCCAGTTGCCTGGAATCCGTTCTTGCCGGCGACGTAGCTCACGGTGCGCCTCTCTCCGGTGGGGTCGACCCAGCTGTAGGTTCCTCTTCTGGTACCATCGGCGTCGGACTCTTCCTTGAACTCTACTCCATCCTCTTGGGTGTAGGCGGCCCCGAACTTGCCGTCTCCTTGCTGATACCGTGCTTCGGTTAGGATCGCTGCGTTCCTAGGATCATTCTGGTACTGAGCCGATGCATAGGCTGCTAGCGCTAATAGACAAACCTGAAACACATAATGACAGAATTATTTTATTACATTGACGAACCACTTAACTCATGAAATATTATCAAGTTATTCTGTTCTACAATAACAAACACGCTGTGAACGTTGTGTACTATTTCAATTAATTAGTAACTGAGACTAGTAGGTCTTGAAACATTTTTCTTATTTTGGTTTCAATATATCTCACTATTTCTAGCTTACTGGGAGGGAGATGGAAGTTCTTCTAGAGATGCAACCAAATCTATAATAATCAGAGAGGAAGGGTCAAGTTTCATTCCATGGGTCCGCGATGAAATAAATTTCACTATAAGCCTTAAACACTTGTTTATCTCGGCATGGAATTCTTGAAGCTTGTTTTTCTTCAGATTTTTCTCAATATCAAAAAACATTTTATTGTTTTTTTTTTCGCTTAGCTCCTTTAAATATACCAACTGGAGACATCAACCATCGGAGAAGAGTAAAGGAACTCTAGTTTAAAATAAGTAGCACTATAAACTTTATTAATCCCTTTGAAATTACATAAGCTTAGTTTACCTTTTTTTTTTGTCAAACAACGGACAAGTCTTGTTTAGTTTTTATAAAAAAAAAAATTTGTTTAGACGTGACTGTTTTCAAATAGAGATGGACAAATGCCACTCCGAGTACCGAGTACCAAGTATTTTACTCAAATTCAATCACTATTGGGAATTTAATCACTAATTCAGGTTATCGCTTGACATCAAATGAAGTAGTAATTAAATTCTTTGGCAATCAAAAAGGGTCAGTATTTCAGTAAAATTTTAGCATTTGCCCATCTCTGTTTTCAACGCTCTTCTGGTGTAAATAATTTTTATTTATGGTTGTTTTGGGGAAACTAATGTAAAGTCGTTTTTACCAATCACTTAGCGCTATAAGAGATTTTTTTCCAGCCATTGTGTACAACAGATGGACTGAATACGAAAAATCAATGAATAAAAATGTCTGTCAACAGGTATTTCATATTGTTTCTCTAACTAAACTCGTATAACTAATATTTTATCATTAAAACGAAAAGAATGAATAATTTGTTTAGGCGATAGAAATTAATAACTAACAATGAACAATAACTATCTTCTAATAGATAAATTACCATATATTATACATTAATTAGTTCTCATAAAATCGTTCCGACTTGTTATCGAAGGATGGATCTTGCGAAATAAAATCTGAAATCTATTGCTTAACAATTACTTTAAATTAATTACTTGGGAAGTAATTAGTTACATATTTGTTAATAGTTACTAGTTACCGAGTGAATCGTTCCAATAGTTGCAGTTCTCAACCAATGGTTCCCACTGGTATTGTCAGCATCTTGCTACTTCCTGTCCAATACTTGCAACTTCATACCTAATCGATGTCTTGATCAAGACATGTGAAAAACTGTTATTTCGATTACCTATTTATATTGATATGTAGACGAAATAAATATCGATACTTAAGGAATTTTTATCAAAATCGATATCTCCATGCCCACTTTTGTTTGTAATGTGACAATAAAAATTGATTTTTCCACAATTTGGAGAAGTTTAATTTGCCTGAAAAAGCAATTTTTGCATTCATAATATTTATGAAAGGGAAAAACATTAATGATTATGTATGGCTAATAAGGAAATATGGATGTTTGGTTGCGATATATTTTTTACGTATCTTTCCTAAAGTGGATGTTTCGTTTTCTTGTAAATTATATTTTAGCTGTCGTCTAAAAATGATCC
Source organism: Nezara viridula (assembly GCA_928085145.1). Taxonomy (NCBI): domain Eukaryota; kingdom Metazoa; phylum Arthropoda; class Insecta; order Hemiptera; family Pentatomidae; genus Nezara; species Nezara viridula. The sequence continues at coordinate 143,968,428 of OV725080.1, read as the reverse complement.
TGGACATACTTGAGCATGCTTAAGAAATTTATACAGAAAAATCATGCAAATTGGACCAAAACTTGAGAAATTATAGGTCACAAGTCCATCTCGCCTTTAAAAAAAAGTTTAAACGATCAATAGATCATTGAAACTAACTAAATATCCTATAAGTTTATTTCAAAACGTACCACTAACAATATTACTAGAAAAGCTACTGTTGAGTCTTTTATTACACATTTAAAACAATTTTACAGTATTTTTTTTTAACGTTCTATAAAAAACTTTCTCTAAAAAACAAAACAAAACATTAGTCATATAAAAACATTATTACTTAAAATTTATATGTATATAGAATACTACGCTATAGTAGTACTTATTTTATTAAATATAATAAAATGTTTTTTTTAATTTTTCTATGTACTTATATATTTTAAGAAATTTTTAGAAATAATGTTTTTACATGCCTAATGTTTTGGTTTTTCTTTTTAATAAAAAAAAATTTTGAAAATGGCTCTTGGAGCCGAAATGTTAAAAAATAATATTTTTTAAGTATTCTAAAAATGTTTTAAATTTATAATAAAAGATTGTGAGATTCAAAAGGGTTTTAATAAAACAATAATCATATATAGATTAAGTTTAATAATTAGATAATTTTTTCATTTGCCCACTGAATATTTTAAAAATAATTAGGTAATTTTTTGTTGGACAATATTTTCAATGTGTGGAATTAAAAATTTCATAAGAAATGATTACATTCATGTTTCCAAAAGCTACCAACTTATTGTAAATTTGAAAATTTACAATAAGTCAAAACCCTTTTTTGAAATTTATATTGTATTGATAAGGCTTGGGTAAGGGAGAAGGAAGTATGGAATTCTGAATAAATGAAGGGTTAATAATAAGAAGTCTCAACGGAAAAAATAAAGTAAAATATACAGGGAAGTAAAAAAATAAAATAAAAAATAATAATAGTCACAGTATAAGTACAATCGTTCCGTTATTTGCCAGGTACTAGGAAATATTAGCTTAGTACCTTGGCTTCGGTGGAGGCCACATTCCATTCTTCGACCTTGTCCAACGAACGATATACGATTATAACGGTAGGTATCCACAGGAAGGGACAATCATTTAATAATGTTTTAATTAATACGTGTATATATATATATATATATATATATATATATATATATATATATATATATGTATGTATGTATATATACACACATATATAAAATATTAAGAATAAATATAAATATAGAATATTATGAATATAATAGGAGATATAATAACTTAAGACAAATATAAATTAATTTAATTTATATCTGTTATTTTTTTTTAACCATTATATATTTTCTAGGTTAATGGATGTAATATAAATGACAACAATATCATAAACAGTTGTTCAATTATGTAATAAGTTGGATTCATTCATGCTAATATTTCAAAAACAATAATAATTAGAACTTATAATAATAGTTATACTTAACTGAAATTTAGGCTAGTTATAAAACTATTTCATTCCATTATGTCTAATGAACTTGGTGTTTTGATAAACAGATGGATGTACTTCTATCCATATTTCCTATTTATGGGGTCCTAATTTCTTTTGTGTAGAAGTGTAAGTCCATTTGATCACCGTAGTTTTTATTTATTTTATCACATTTTTATTTATTTTATCATTGTCTATAGTCTATCATATTGGGAGACCTAGTAAAAATGTGATATATTTATTCTTTACTAAAACAAATGAACTGAAATTTGACTAGAGGGTTGTCAATAGAAGTACAAAATAAAACTCGAAATGCTCCTGCTGCTGGTCAAAATAACAAGGTTATATAGGCCAAATCCTCCAATTTTTTGCGATAAAGTTATCTTATGATTCAAATTGATAGCAAATGGGTAATTATGAGTTTTTGGTGTCTCTTTAAATTGATTAATTTAAAGATAAAACGCAACTTTCTAGAGAATTATCGTAGATAAAAAAGTTGAAGGTTAGGATAAGATGAAGCTATTTACGAAGTTTTAGTCGTATATTAATGATTTGATAAAACTAATCCTCATTTCTTTGCCTACAAAATATATATAACTTAAAAAAAATGACTTATTATCATTGCTCCTTCCTCCTATTCTCAACTCCGAAAAAAGCACTTCAACCCCTTTACTCAAACACCACTTAAATATTGGACATTTTTATAAAAAATGAGTAAAATAAAATATCAACTAAGTAGTCCATCGGTATTAAACAGCATAAATCTATAACACATTTATTTACTAAAATAAAATAATTAATCATATAGATTTGTAAAATTAAAATGAATTTAAAAATAAAACAAGCATAAAAAAAACTTAAAAAATATGTTTAATATTTCAGTCTATATTTAACATTTTATTGTGATATTTCTTTAACGATTTATTGCATATGTAACCGGTGGTAGATAACTTAAGTTAAAATACTTGTTTTTAAATTATTATATAAATAATATATAATAATATAAATAATTATATATAATATTATAGTAAATATATCCATGATTGATATGACAATGCTCTTGCCATGACATTTGGGTATTCCGGACGTGATAGAAAGGGAGTTCCAGGCCGAGATCGGACATTGTGCAAGCTTTCGATAAAGCATGGATTCACTTTACGTAACTTCTTTTAACATATTGTCTTGCATAGTAAGTTCAGTGAGAAATATAATTAATTCTAAGAATTGAATAATACTATGCGATTAAAATAGAATACCAGGAGAACAATTCGGACGTATTATGGGTAAGATTATAATAATATCTTACTTTTTTGAGGCCCAAATGGAAAAAATAACAAGTACAATCGTTGGATGAATATTTATATCATAACGAAGACAGATGATATTACATAATTATCGTCACATAATTAACAATTACGATTTGTTCACAGAAAATAAAAATTATTCAACAGGTCTCTATTAATTATTAATTAATAATAAAAAAGATTATGAAAAATATTTTCGACAAATCAATAATGATAAAATTATTTATGTATATTTACTCCTAAGAAAATAGTAAATTTCTTCTGATAGATTGGCAAAAAGTCTTAATTAATCAAAATAATAATAAATGAAAATTATTACTTTTATACGTGCTCTCTAACATTAAAAAAAGGAAATCATAAGGAAGAAAAATATGATAATCCATATACAAAAAATGAATAGCAGCTATAAAGTAAGAGATAAATAAATTACTATCACTTGAATTTCATTTAGTGACTTACTTTGTTTTATATATAATGACTAAATCGTCGTTAGTGTTTTAATAAGAGCTACAATAGATCCAAATATTGCACTTTTGACCCTAATAATTATAGAATTTATAATTGAATAATAAATTAGTGGGTATATATTACAAAAATATTGATCACTCAGCATTCATTAGCAACTTCTTTTATTTCTTGCTCTTTCTTTGTTTCGGTTACTGATATATTTTTATATAACGATTTTATTGAATATTAATATAGTCTGCCACACTGATGGGTATTGGTATTAGGGCTATAGTATTTATTCACATAATATGTACATAAGATAGGGAAATAATTATAAATATCTAAAGAGAAATTATATACATAGATACAAGATAAATAAAATAACAGATTGAAGTCGAATGGTGATAAAATAAATAAAACACATTAACTGTAATGTACAATATCACTGACATTGAAGACGAAGTATATTCCTTTGTCCGATAATAAAATTTACCCTGATAAAATATATCTATTTCTTAAAATAAATTTATGAATTTCTGAAAAGAATTTAACGCTACAAAAAAAAAAAAATTAACAGGAATGGTGATTGAATATTTGTTTTAAGCTAACAGAACAAATATTTTATATTTTTCAAAATGATTTTTTAAAAGTTTAATATTTTGTATAAACGGTTACAGATAATTTTCGTTAAAAGTATTTTACTATAACTAATTGGCTTATATGAATAAATCGCAAAGTATATTGGTCAGTGATCGAAATTCTGTATAATATGGAAAGAAGTAAATTAAATTTATTATAACAGGAGGGAATACATTTTCTTTCTAAATAATATTTATATATCGTATTAACGAAATATAATTGGTTTTACTAAAAATGGCCAGATTTCAATATATTTCTCTTATTTAAGGAAATTCATAAAACTTTCTGGCTCACTTTTTATATTAAATTAATTTTTTTCCTGACTATTTAGAGGAATCTGTTAATTGTTTGCACCTGAAGGGGAAGATAATCATCAAAATGAGGGCTCAATCATTGTATTTGATCAAGAATTAGCGAAGATATGGCATACGGAAAAAAAAATCTTTGAGAAATAACATATAAAGGTATTTATTTTTAAACGTGTTGAAAAGTATTAAATTTTGAATGTCTACTAATGTTAGCAAATACTATAAATTTGTGATTTTATTTTTTGGTTTTTATATAATTTTTTTATATAGTATCACTTTTAAATGAATTACAATTTTTATATGTATTCAGAAAAAATCATTTTAAAGGAAAGTTATATAATAAAATGTGGGGGAGGGGGGGAGTACAGCAGTACATTTATTTCCCTTTTTCCTCAGGGTATTCAAGCTGTTGATTTTACGTTTTATTATTCCGTTAAGCCGTATATTAAAACAGGTCGTCCTTGAAATGTACATTCTATTTTCATGCTAGATTTCATGCTAGATATGAGTAATAAAGGATAAAAGAATCTCAATCTATATAACGAAACAGAATTCGTGATTTATTACATTAATAAACTTTGATCTGCTATTAATTATAATATAATTTTACTTTTAATTAATACACTAAATATATATCCTCTGGTCTACTTACAGTCCTCAACATGACGGCTGGCGCGTTGTTAACTGACCGCAAGCCTTCCAGAAGTCTCCCTTATATAAGCGAGGTTCTCCTTGAGCGGCCCCACCCTCTTCGGGTGTTCTCAGAGTCCGGGATTAGGGATCGTTGCCCATCCGGAGGGTACTTCCGACAGCTCCGATTCTGGGTGTTTTCAGGAAGAAGGATTTCTTCTGGTACAGTCGACCGATCTAAGAGAGCGTGGGGTTGTCAGTGCCAGGACGGATAACGTCGGACTATCATAAGGATATTATGTTAGCTGTTACGAATAGATTATAACATTTCATTCATGCCACTAGTAATTAAGAGATGTTATCTTGGCGAATTCCTCGAGAGGAGCGCCTGCATTTATAATATTTCACTTTCTGGAGTGAATGATCTGGTGGTGATTGAAAATCCTGAAAAAAAAATCCCTCATTTCAACAATGAATTCTGTTTACTTTGTATATATTTATTTAAATTAGATAGAATATATATTCAGAATATTAAATCGTCTTTATTAGATTATATGTAAATTACACAAGATAGAGCGTGGTAAGTACTTGGATGGATGACTATCCGCCGTGGAAAGCCACCTTATCCGGGATAACCCAAGGGAATTTGAGACTCGACATCATGAAGGAAGCATCTCTGACCGACCCGTAGTGGGCCTAATAATGGAAAAACATCGGCTAAAAAAATATATATTTATAATTCTAAAATCTAAATAAACTGTTTAATTAATACCTTAGGCAGAGAGTGAGAATATTTTTAGTTGGCAGAATGGACATTTTACTATATTTTGAGTAAATATTTCAATTGAAAACCTAATTAATTTGTGGAATTTCGTCTGATTTGTAGGTTTTGTAAAATTGCTTGGCTCGAGCTGATGATTGATAATTTTTTCTGCTCAATTAAATAAAATGTAATCATTTCTAAAACTTGTTTTACTTCGAATCTTTTTTCTTTTTTGTTAAGAATAATAGCATTTTTTTTTTATTTAGAATTATAATAAACTGTCACGTGGACAATAATTATAGTGATATATGAACACATTTACACATTACATCTTCTCATAACATAACTAGGTAAGGGGCCCATCTGTAGGCCCCAGATCATTTTTCTGTCGAATAAAAAGCCCGAGATAACGTACAGTGTCTGTCTGAGGAATTTGATTCGCGCCGATATAAAAACTAGTAGGCACGTGTCTCCTCGAAGAGAAAATTTTACGTATGGTGATTTGTCATGATTTAATCTTATTTTCGAAAGTAAGTACCAGTTTTGTAAGTTCAGTAAGTGATTTTGTAAATTCAACTTAAATAGAAAAATTGAATGGTAAATAAAGATTCATAATTCTCTTTTCCTGTTTAAGCTTGATGATATATTCCATTATGTTATTTGCCTCAGTTGGATTGAATTTAGAAAGGTCTAGTTAATGAATTCACAATAACAGGAATTTCCGGCTAGTGGTGTAACTGATATGATTTTTTATGGAATGTTTCCTTTTCCGTTATTATTATTAAGTAAAAAATGTCAATAAATAATAATATTATGCTACTTCCTGAATAGCACAAGTCTGAGGAAGGAAACAAATTTTTTTTCTCGATTATTCACTTACCTTAAATGTTTTACGGACCTCCTCGTTCTTCTAAATTTTCTAGAATCGTTTTCGATTTGATTTTTGTGATGGAAATGTTTTGACAGCATTTCCTCTCCTCAATGTAGGAAATAACATATACACAAAATAATAGATGTGCCAGTGTCCGATTATTAAAATAACATATCTCACTGGTCACTAGTGTTGACCAAATGCGATACCGAGACAAGTCTTGGTCTTGCAAACTCAGTCTTGGTCTTGCGCAAGAGTCTCGCAACGTGTTGCAGTTACTTATTAGCTTATTACTATGGAAATATTACTGCAATTTTTTAGATAGGAGAAACCTAACTAAGCTTGAATGAAAAATCAAAGGAGTTAAATGAAAAGTATATTGGTTATACCAATTATTTACATATAGTAACTAAGGTTGTCAAGTATTAGTAACTAATTTGACTTAATTTTTATTAAAAAAAACGATTTTTTTAACCAGTCCTGGTCTTGGTCTTGCAACAGTTAGGCGGTCTTGGTCTTGGTCTTGCAAAGTGGAAGACCAAGACCGATTTTGGGCATCACTACCGGTTACCGCAGCATCGCGTCTTTCTATAAGAAGTTATTCTATATTATATGCTATCTTACTAAAATTATATCTTTTAATTTTATTTTTGAAAACAAATTAAAATCAAGTTATTGTATTAAAAATTAAATATAAAAATGATCTTTAATTTTTTATTTACTTTATTCATTATTCTCAAGCGATTAATAATAGATTTGTATACTTTATTTTCCATAGTATTTAAAATGTTTGACCTTTACATTATAACGTCTATTTACTCTTAAGTTTATGCCTCACAGGTCAATGTATTACTTTTAGGTTCAATGTTAAAGCTAAAATATATTGGTATATATTTTTTTTTAGATTGCTGAGGAAGGGGACATAGATTGAGATATTTTAATTCATATGCAAAAACACGTCAATTAGTCAACTCCAGCCGACTTTACACATCGAAAATCTGACTGATCAATCAAATTCACTCACCACAAAAATCTGCAAAACGAGCCTAAAGAACTTTTAACTTTAAAAAAAAAAATTGCCTTTTACCCAATTTCGGGTCATAATATGTAGGTATGCAATTTCTTTAAATACACACACACACACACATATATATTAATTTACATTAAGTTAGACAAAAAAATTTGGAATATTATTAGATTACAATTAAAAATGACTGGTTCATTATAGAGCCTATAATATATTAATTGCTTAGTTGTAGATGCTTAACAGGGGGACCGAAGTTCCGCGAAACGTTGATTAATAAATAATAATGAAAAAAAGTGTGATTATTTATTAGATTGGCAGGTTATTGTGAAAAGATATTTGAAGAAAAGGTCAAAAGTGGAAAATGGAAAATCTTTTATTTCTTTAATAGAATTATAATTTATTTATTATTTAACTTTTGTTTTCTAAAGAGATCAAGAGAATATTTTTTAGTTTCTCTTCCCTGTCCTTAACTGATAAAATTGAGAAACGATAATCAGCGGCAAGCCAAAACTAACAGCCCAAGCTTGAAGTTCATTCCTCCCTTCGAGTTCCCAGATGGAAGGGGCAGGTAGCCATTGTCCCAGAGACCTACTGCATTAGAAGCGACAATAGCTCTCTATATTGGCACTGGCAAAATAAGAAGTATGTCGTGGGGGTACAATGTCAAGGCGCTCCAGTCTTCACGGTCGCTCCCATAGAGCTGTGGGAATTCCTCTTCGGCTTGCTTCGGTATCTTTCAGAGGAATCGCCAACGCGAGGCGACGCAACACAGCAGTTTTGTAAGATCATAGCCCTGGAAGCACTTAGGAATATATTAGGTCTCAGGATGGTGAGGTATTTTGTAAGAGCACGTTTCATCATCTTCCATAACTGACCGATCGGGAACAAAGCGATTGGATAATGCGGTCAGTCTTATTAACCGTAGTCTGGTTTAATGCTAATTTATAATGCATTACATATAATCATATTAATTATTAAATAAGTCGGTATGTGTAGCGTTCTTACTTCAAGAATAAGTTCATGACACACATCTGCCTTAAATTCTGAATACCTTATTTATCTTTAGTTTAATCATAATATCTACCACAATGTAAAAAAATTGAAAATATCACTTCAACCGTGTATAATGATTTTTATGTCTTGCGGAATCCTTTCGTTCGACCAGACCTGATGAATGTCTGAACTTAGGGCTGAAACTCCAGCAAAAATAAAAATAAATATACTTATTTATTTTTACTTTTTTTTTTACTGATCGCTCCAACCACTCACCTCTTCAATTCAATCTTTTTATTTGATGTGGTATTGAAGACATTTAATCTTTTATAATAAATTATCTAATTTTTAAACTGCCAACTGTGAAACAAAATTTTTCATTTTATTATTTAATGATTTCTTTAGTCCTTTTGTACATTGGACATTCCATTAAATAATGGTAAAAAGTTTTACGAGTTTTGTAGGTTACATAAGGTACATTTTTTCTACGCCTTTTAATTTATCTCCGTTTCACTTTAGTAGTATATAGTTTTCAGTAAATTGGCTACTATAACTTGGCTGAATGTTCTATGCTTGATTATGTTCGTTCTGAATTTTAAATACTGTTCTGCTAGGTTTTTTTTTATGTTGCCGTTACAGATCTTGTAAATCTTTAGCCGCTTTAACAAGCCTACACGATCTCTGCCTATGTTGGACTATTTCTTTCCAGTTATCTGCGTGCAGCTCTGTACATCATTGATTATTCTATCTATTCATCTACTTTTTGGCCTTTCACGGGGATTTTTCCTCTTCTTTTGAAGCATTCATAGTTGCGTTGAAGCATTCATCAGGCTTCTGGATTGCTCTGAGCAATTTTAAATTAAGCTACTAATATCTTTGTATTTGGAATATATTTTGAACTGAGCATTGAGTTTGTATCATTGGCAACAGAGTGCTTTTCATTTCTAATTATAATGTCTTTGAGATGTAGTTGAACTATTTCAGGGTTAGGGTCATTATGTTCCAAAATCAAAAGTTGAACCCACGGTTTTCTTTTGGCTACGAGTGTCAATTAGAAACCATATCACAATTACTGTCTACTACCATTAATTTTGAAAGAAATAAAAGTAAATTTTATCTTGGGACATTTACGTATTTCCCATATTTACTTATTGATAGTTTAGGATATGAAAAAATAAATGGTGTTTAAATGAGGTTAAAGATGAGGATTTGCTTGAGGAGATAGGTAGGGAATTCGATAAAAGATAGCACGTGTAAGACATATTTTTTTTTTTTTTAAGAAACAGTTCTATGGAAGGAACAAAAGGTTTGTAGACTGGGATCTCGTGTTGAACGAATGTAAAAAGGGAAAAGGAATAAACAAATCATGAATATAAGATGGTTTTTTGGTAGCAAAGGTTCGGCAAAGGAATACTTGTATCTATTGTAGAAAGTACGTGAAAGTCTGCTAAAAGGCCTTCCTTAGCAGTAGTCCGAGCATTTTTACTTTCACTTACCTATATATGAAATATACAATAAAGGAGAGTATTGCGATCGTGAAAATTTTCTAATCTCAGTTTTCAACGGAAATACACGTTTTGAGGTCCCCTGATTCCAAATAACCAAGTCCCGCAAAATGATCTCTCTGTGTGCGTGTATGTCTGCGTGTATGTTAAAAGTCTAGCTCAAAAACAAAAAGTCGTACAAAAGTGAAATTGTATATTTAAGGTTTTTATATGCTAGGGATGTTACAGAAACTTTTTTTTCAAAATCGGCTAACCGAAAGAGGCATTTTATGCGATGGAATAAACACATTTTTACGATTTTCTGGAAAACGGTTCTAAAGATTATGATTAAATTCATTATACCAGTGTAAAATTAAGCAGTTTTAAATAAAATGTAGGATTTTTTTTCTGATTGATGTTCTCTAACAGGGATTAAATGGCTATTCAATATTAGCTTTTCCTAAAGTACTTTTAATTTTTTTTATTTGAAACAGTTGACCATTTCACATTCATCTTTATTATGAAAGATAGTTAAATATAAAATATGAAAGAATTTGATAATTAACGGATGATTAAAGGAAAAATGCGAGATCGTAACAGGAGAATAGTTGTAATTGATGAACCAAAGGTGCACCCTAGCTCGCCCGAAAGATTAGAACACGCTTCCATACGTAACATGAGCTTAATATAATGAGGACTCCGACAGTATGTACATAAATGTATAAATATACATGTGCGGTTTTCATAAATGCTATCGTTAGTATTATTTAATTATATAGATTGTTGGGATATAGAAATTAAAATTTTTATGTATAAAGATAATTTAAGAAATAAAAATACCCATAATGGAATGTAAATAAATATAGAGTCTATAATTTTTACTTTCACTTCCGCTTTGTCTGAAAATATTTATTTTTGCTAAGGAGAGGTTGGTAAGTGAAAGTCGTGTGATGCGCGCATCAGATTTTTTTAAGTTAAGTTATCTTACAGAAAATAAAAAAAGGGTGATATAAGAATTTTCAAAGAATGTGTACATATAAATCATAAAAATAAGAGAGCTTATTTCAGGGAGCAGGAAAAATGAAGAGACAGGTGAGGGGTTTAAAACGATTTACTCTAGGTGGCCATGGACGCTACCTGCCACAGCCTCCTACGTACGTTTCCGGAAATATTTATGTTGCTAGCGGGTCCAAGGATCCCGACCTTAACGGAAAGCTTCAAGCGGTTTGACAAGGACCGTCCATATTGAATGGTTGATGGGAAGGAGCGGAGTAATTGTGCCTGCTTTAGAAATATTATTTGATTTTTGATTTGAAACAATTGAAATATAGTTTAGTTATAATTAAATATTGAAGTTATACATATAACTAGGTAGTCCCTGCCAATAATTCACAAAGAATGTTGGTCATTGAATAAATGACGAAGTAATAAAAAAAATAAATAATGAAATGAAAATATGTTTATTATCCTGGGACTGTTGTCCCTTTTGAACAAAGTATAAATACTGAGAAAATGCCTGTGCGGCATTAAATATTTATAGAATAATATCTAATAAAAATAAAAATACAGGATGAAAAAAGACCAAAACAAAAACACACACACAAATATATATACATATATATATATATATATATATATATATATATATATATAGAATAAGCAAAGGAAAATAAAATATTGAATATTTAATAGTTGACCGTTGCATTATAAAGGAAGGAGATGGTCCGGGGTTGCGGTCATAAATGGGCTAAATAGTGGTAAAACTATTTAGGTCAGTTCTAAGAAAATCCTAGATGAACACACTTCCCTGATGAAGACCTGCAAAGTCGGGTCGAAACGTCGGCTTTTAATAAAATAGTTTTACCACTATTTAGCCTATTTATGACCGCAACCCCGGACCATCTCCTTCCTTTGAAAATAAAATAACTTATGTAAACAACATGGTTTCCGGAGTATCTTAAGAAGTTTTCTTTTGTACATTTCGTGATCAGTCGGATTGGGAAAGGAGTGGGTTCATAAAAAGGAGAGACTTAAATGAGAAAACTGATTGTGCATGTCGGTCATCGGGAGGGATAGAATTACAAAAGGAGACGGCTTGAATTACAAAGGATTAGTCAAACGCAGTATTTCGGTGTGGAGGAGGATAGAGGGCAGAAGTACAGGATCTCGTGGGACGGGATTGAATAGAAGAATATAAGAGGGTCGCTGACTTCTTATAGTCTGGTATAGAAAGGTAGCTAGGAAGTACTGAAGGCGATAGGATGGATAGAGCAACTTCAACTCGGTGTAAGACTTGGTAATATGCGTATCCCTTGAGATCCCGAAGACAAACCTTATCGAGCAATTCATTAGACTTTTAAGTTTGGCTTCGAGTTCTCCCGAGAGTCCACCGTACACAATAATGTACCTAATCAAAAGATGGAGGAATCAATCCTTATTTTATCGCAAATTGCAATAGACTATTGAAAAGAAAATTATTTTAAAAGTTCATTCATGTTTTAAACCAACATATATACAATTTACAATGAGCTGTATCTTTGCTAATAATTGGCAGATTTCTATGATTTTTATTTATTTTTGTGGAAAATTCAGTAATCTTTCAATTAATTACTTTTAGAGTTATTCGTAAATAAAGTTTCATTTCCTTCATATTTTCTCCTTGAAATTTCGGAGTGATGTTACTATTCCTCCCACCTGAAAGAGAAGAAAATCATTGCATTTGATGCAGAATTTAGGAGGACATGGTATAATGATAAAAAACATCTTTCTTTGGAAGGAAAAACACTTCTTAGGCGAACGACTTTCTAGTAGCACTACGAAGCGTTAAAAAAACCCTCAAAATACCGAATTTAAATGTATATCTAAGCTTTCCGGAAGAAGCATAAAAATAAGGTTTTTATCCAAAATTAAATTAAATTTTATATTATCATTTCAATCCAAAATTTTAAGACTGATAACAGCAGCTCCTTGGTACGTAAATAAAAAACTTTACATACCGACTTACAACTACCAAATATCAACCAACAAATATGTACTCTCTACTCCAGATTTCATCTCAAATTAGACGGACATCACAACGGACTCATTGGCCACAGCCGACATGCCCATCAGAAGAAGAGTAAAGAGGAGCTGGATGAGAGATCTCCTTTCCTAAATTAAGGAAGTAAACCAAGACCAGTGGTGCTGCTGGGTACTAATCTTCCCCATGCCTAAAATGTCAGTTTATTTTCAATGACATCACATATGCTTATTGTCAAGATTATGACAGGTGTTAATCGAAGCATGAAGAAAAAACAAAAAAATTATACATTTAGTGACTCTCTTTTATGAACAATATTCGTTCATCTAAGAATAGGTGCTTTTTATTTTACAGTGACAACAATGATATGAAGAATGGGTCCTCGAAATTCACACTTTTTTTTTTTTCGAAAAAGTTAAAAATGGCGTTTTTACCTAAACTTCGAAAAATGAATTCCGACTTGAATTAAGCTATTATTATACAAAATTAATAATTATTGTCATAAAAACTATTAGTGTAAATAATATTAGTTTTACATTGATCTAATTTTAATTTTGCGTTGAGGTGGAGGTGAAATGTTTTTGGTCACAAATTTCGGCATAAGCTTTATCTTTTTTTGATATAAGATTTAAGATATTAAATTCATTGTATGTTTTATAATTTTTTTTCTTCAAAATTTGGAAATCCAGACTTAATCACCAAATTTTCATTTAAAGAATTTTCACATGGCGATCACCAATTGAAGAAGAACGGCTATAGATAAATACAAAACCAGTAACGCCGCTAGGACTTGCGTGTTATCCTGAACTACCTCCGAGTCGAGTAGAAAAACTTGAAGGTACGTTTAGTCATTTTACAAACTATGGCAAACACAAATATTTAAATAGTTTTCCCTATTGTAGTGTTTTTGTTTATTGTTTTCCATCTGCTGACAGTAACAAAAGGAATAAAAAAAAAAGGAGGGCTTAGTCGCTATTATATAAATTAGAATATTGTTTTTCCCATAGTTTGTGAAATGGTTCTAAACGCCCCTGTATATTTAAAGATTTGAATAATAAAAATATTATCCTTATAATTTGTAGAAGCCGACTTCTTTTTAGGCAAGACTCCAAAATTAAATTTGTAAAAAAAAAATTGACATTACAGGTTGTTATGTTTTAGGATATGTCTTTTATATTCTCAAGTGCAATACAAAACATTTAATTCAATCTTCTATTAAAACAAGTTTTAAAAATGATATAATAAAAAAAAACAACAATAAACTGTTGATACTAATAATTTTGAAAAAATGCAATGTAACTTGAGGTTCAAGTCAAAGACAAAATAAAAAACATTACATTTTTTCTATGATAGATACTTTAAAATCATTCTCACACACCAAGACAATTCTATACGGGCTAATGTTTTTAACGTTTAAGTTGCTGAAATACTTTTAGTAAATATTGAAATTTTCCTCATGTTTTCGGTAATATGTAAGATTACTGAAATGTTACATTGTTTCTTTTCCTCCTGACGGTAATAATTGTAAATTGTATATAAAATTTATGTTTTCATTATAATAGAATATTGTCGACAGATCTTTATGAACTACTTGGACATTATTTTAAGTAATTTATTTTTTTTTCTTACAGAGTAATTGTCGCAATTGCATAAAAAAACAGCATTTCGGAAAAATTTTCGGATATGGTATTTAAATTTGGAAAAAGAAAATAAAAATTCGTAATTTTTATATATAGAGGAATTTTTATTTATAGAAGATTTTTTATTTTTACCTGTTTATTTGACATATTTAGTTAATAAATTACTAACCACTTGACTAAATCCAATCCAGGGCTATTCGTGGGGTTATTCGATTGATTCCTCACTTAGCTAGACCTTTTGCATGAGTCTTGTCATAGTTTCTCTCTACCTCATCTTTCAGCTAAAATTATCACTTGAAGGTTATTTCAAAATATGAATGGTGTAGGTACTATTTGGGCTTGCATTTTTTTTAAATTTATTTTTTGTTTATTAGCTTTTTATTTTATTTTTTAATTACAAAAATCATATTTTTCCACATATAATATTTTTACTGTGGTTGAAGTCCTCTTAAAGTTTATTGTTTTATTAATTAAAAAAATAAAAGCTATAATAAAAAACTACTTTTTAAAAAAAAACAGATGAACGAATCACAATGAACAAAATGATACAAAGAAAAGAAGGAAATTTTGTAAAAAAGTTTTAAAATTATCTAAAACTAATCGTCATAACAAGTGAAGAACAAATGAAGAGGTTTACAACCTCTTTGGCGAGCCTGACGTTGTTAGTCTTAAGAATCGATATCGTCTAAGATGGACTGGAGATGTGGTCAGAATGGAGGAATCAGTCCTATAAGATTACTGATGGAGATAGTCCATGGCCGGAGGAGAGTTAGCCGCTCCCGACTTCGATGGATTGAATGTGTGGCTGAGGATGTGAGGAGTTTGGGAGTCCACAACTGGATGGCTGCAGCGCAGGACAGAAACTTCTGGATGTTGTTGGTTGAGGAGGTGTGGACGCGTTAACGTGTTGTAGCGCCAAACTAAGAATAATAATAATAATTGTCATATGCTTAGAAGATTGTTAAGATCGTGGCAGAAGTTCATATTGAATGAAATGAAAGATTACTGAAATTGATTATACACGTATGTAAGATTTTTATCTGTTAGGCTGAATGATCCATTATAAATTTCACTCAATAGGTACACCTAATACAGTGATTGAAATGAAATTATTTTGAAATAGCAAACACTAAAAAAAAGAATTATATATCAGATTATTTATTGTTTCTGTTGGCATTACAGACCTTGTAGATGTTTATTCGCCTTGAACAACCTTCCCCACCTCTGCCTATATTGGGCTACTGCTTTCCAGTTTGCATCATGTCGATTAAATCAATCCATCTTGCTTTTGCCTTCCATGTGGCCTCTAGCCTACTACTGTGGCATTCATTGTTGTGAAGAGACATCCTAATGGATTGCTTCAGGCTACATGCCCTGCCCATCTTAACTCCCTCGCCTTTATATCATGAGATATTGATTGGCCTGTTTCAGTAAGAAGCTCTTAATTGGTTTTACTCTTCCATGTGTTAGTATTCTGATTGGAGATCGCTCTGGTTTTCGTATTTAATGTATTTCTTATGAGATATTTTAATGCCAGTTAAATGTAATACAAATGTAATAGGTTTGCTATGTATATGATTGATTCTACTCCTCTGAAGATTGTAGTGCAAGAACCGAGTCGAAAATTTGTTTCATATTTGAAGAAATTGTTAATCATCCACCGTTGTGATGTGCATTCTCAGCATTAAATTTACATTAGGATGTTAACTCAATATTTAATATATCTAAATATGTAAAATTGGATCGTCTAATGATCCTCTTTTTCAAATCATCATGAAATCACATATCCCCGAGATGCCACAGAAATATCGTTGTTGGCTGAAGTTTGGAGAGGGTGTCATATCGCAGACAAAATTCACAAGCCACGTTTTTTTTTTCAACACGATAGTGCACTTTTCCATATGTCAAGGAAACAGCTATTTCTGCGAAGATAATTATCACAAACTACTTTGTGGTGCATTCTATCAGCTTCAATTTCAGCCTTGATAGGCAGAGATGCCCTGAAAGGAGGTGTATTGCGAAAGTTGCGCAATCAAAACTTTTTGACAGGGTTCAAACATTTTTGAAGTAGCCCATTTTTTTTATTTATGATTTTTTGAGGAAACTATATGTTAGTAAGATTTCAATTTGGAGGAACTTTTAAACCAAGAAACAAGTGAAAAACAGGAAACAGAAATGTGTAATTGTAGTGTTATAAAATTTTTCTAATTCTACTTTGGTTTGAACTGTTTTTAAGAAGAGGAGAGCAATATAGTTTATTAGGAGGTGGGAGAAGGATAGGCGTCAGTATTCTATTGAAGACAAGAACAAAGGTCTTGATATTCAATATGTCAGAAAAAAATAGTCTTTGAAAATTCAAAATGTTTTTTTAAATTCAAGATAAATCACCATTTTGGAAGTATATTTTAGAAAATATCAAGGTATCTGACAAAACGTAGATAATTACCATAAAGTACTCGTAGGAATAAAATAATTATAATTAAAGCCCTCGTTTTCTGATCCTTTCGAGTCTTCTGGGTTTCTAACGTGACTTGTAATGTATAATAGGATTCATTCACATGAAAACGTTTTTTGTTCATTTCAAAGTTTCAAGTTGATGAAAAATGATCACAATGTTCTCATATCCCTCTCCTCCCCCTAAAAAAAACTACGAAACAATCTATTTATTATATAAACAATTTGTTTGAAGAATATTCAGTGGCGTAAAATATCCAAAATATTACCATTTTTATAGTTTGAATCATGGCCACGAAAACATAATATATTGGAATTAGGGACATTTATGTCATCATGTATTACTATTAGGATCGATTCCCATAACACAGATCTGTTTAAAAAACACTAGTACATTATCGCTGTAGATAATACATTTTTGAAGAAGAATATTATTTTAATATAATTGTTATTAATAAAAAATGTAATTATATAAGAAATACTTTTTTGACATGTTAAAATTATTCTTTTTTGTTATTATTAACAATATTAAACATGAAAAATCGAAGGAAACCAAATAAATCAACGCCTGCCGCTTGACTATTGACAATATAAATGTGCTCTTAAGTAGACACCATATTTTTTTTATTTCCCTTTTGATCAGTCAGATATTATTATATGTATCACTTTCACTCAAAAATATGTACGCAAGAAATAATACGTAATATTATATGCAATCGGTCGTTTATGTCTTTTTACTCATATTATAACTAAAGTAATATTCATATTATAAAAAATAGATTAAACTGTGCTTAGATTTAGCTTTAATTGATAAAAATTATTTCCCTTTTTTCCTCTCCTAACCTTGGAATTTTCCTAAAAAGGGAACTTTTCCACCAATGTGGAAACCCGGCTTATGTTCTACTGAATAAGTAGATTGTGTGTCCTTCCTTTTTGACCGCATTATTCTATAAAACACATCTTTTGCAGATTGTCAACATGTATTTCGACATAGATCAAAGGTGTGACAGTTTTATTCTCAGGAAATATCGATGTTAGTCACTTCGGGCAGGAGTTTTGTTTAGCTGGATTTGGACATGGCGTAGGTTTAGAGAAATCCAGCCATGAAAATCGCAGCTAAAGCATTACTGAGAATAAGGATCAGTTTACAATATGTATCTGGGTCAACGCCATCATTTCTATCCTCAACTAGAACACTAAATAAACCTTTAAGGGGACATATCCGTAACTGGGTATTGGACCAGACATATTATGTCAGATAATAAAATAAAACAATATCCTTGCTCTCATTCCCCATCAAAGTCTAACTGTACAGTTTTCTAAAAAAAAAAAAAGAAAAGTCTACATTATTCTGACCAGTAAAATAGGAACAGTAACTATTGGGTTAGCAAATAAATCCTTTCGTGTTTTAGGATGAAATAAAATCAGTATAATATAGACATAAACTTATTTATAATCTACAATATATCCACCATTATTTGGTAAGACTTGCTCCCATCTTTCCACTATTGTATAATACAACTTTCTTAGGACATCTGGGGTTTATTGTAAAAAATATTCTCTAAGTGGTTTTTGATGTCCTGTTTCTTTTGGAATTTCTTTCGATTCGTGGAGTTGTGCATTTATCGGAATGAAGTGAATTTCGGTTAATTAAAGGGTTTAGGTTCAGAGAGTCAGAATATCAAGTAATTTTTAGAGAAGCTCGGGTATAAAAGAAATTAGATAACATGAAGAAACTATTAATTTGAATTTTGAACTTATTAAGAATCCTTCATCAGCATCTGTAGCAGGGTCTACAATCCAAAGCCCGGAAGCATATTCTATTCAGCCCGGGAAAGATTCTTTGAATACATGGTCAAATTTAAAAAAGATATTTTAAAAAAATGAAATTTTGTACTTAAACATGAGATTACTACAACATTTGTTGCATGAGTTGTTTCTATTGGAAACCATAGTTCACAATTAAATTCTCATTTATAGAACAGGCTTCTTTTTTCGCCACAAGCTATGGCCCGCGGGACTTATAGGTAGTGTTGCCCAAATGCGAGACCGAGACGAGTCTTGGTCTTGCAAACTCAGTCTTGGTCATGGTCTTGTTCTTGCGCAAGAATCTCGCAACAGTCTTGCAGTTACTATTAGCTTATTACTATAATTTAGGAGAAACCTAACTAATGAAAAATTAGAGGAGTTAAATGCAAAAGTATATCGGTTATGCCAATTATTAACATATATCAACTAAGATTGTCAAGTAATAGTAACTATTTTGCCTTAATTTTTATTTAAGAAATCGATTTTTTTTTTTACCAGTCCCGGTCTTGGTCTTGCAACATTTAGGTGGCCTTGGTCTTGGTCTTGCAAAGTGCAAGACCAAGACTGATTTTGTGCAACACTACTTATAGTACACGTTACCATTAGCGGATCCAGGATTTAATTATGGGAGAGGCTTCAACCAGAAAGCTTTTTTTTTCATATATATAACGATAATTACTTTAAAAAAAAAAAGAAAGATGCTAACTACCTCTATGAAATGGTGTTTAAGGGATTTTTGAAGTCCTATTAAATCTAATTACACGAACAATAATACTTTAAGCGATTATTTTTTATCATAAAACATGATTACATTGTACCATTTTTTAGGAGGGGAAAGGAGACTTCAGCCCCGAAAGCCTCCCCTTCCCCCGAGGATCCGCCTGTGCACGGTACAAACCCTTCTTATTAAATTATTGACATTATTGACTCCGTGAATGGCTTCATCCCATCGTAACTTACAACTTTTTTATTTATGGAAATTCTCGGAAATGGGGCGTTTTCATTCTGGAGATCGCTAAACTTTGTCTATTTAATGAGGCAATAAAAACTCATAAACACCCATTCACTTTCCGCATGAATGTTTAAATAACTTGAACTCAAAATTGAGAAAAAAAGAGGCTTACAAAAATACTGGACCGTGACCACCTCGAAATAACGAGGTTATAATAATAAATGATAAAATTTCAGGGTCTCCTCTATTTCATATATTTTTAGTTTCTACATTTTCTCCTGGCATATGTCTCTGGTTTACTTTAGTCTTACCAGAAATCGCCACCGAAATGATGAGTGACAAATTAGGAAAGGTCCAACGTTGTGTCCCAGGAACACCCATCTCTCCATACCTTAGGTTTACCTTTTTCTTTTTAACTACTCTGATTTATCCCAAAATTTTTGTTTGATTGTTTTTAAATTATATTTTAACTTATATTGATGAAGAAATTGGATATTTAATGGTTGTCAGCTACTGGACATTATAATGGGGATTTTGCCAATAGTTGACAAGCCTGTGTTCTCATAAATTCAAAGAGATATAGTGAATATAACGGGCCTTAAAAATGGAACAATTCACTAATGTCTTGGATTAAATTTAAAACAAAAATAGGTTTCCCTATTGCCAAAAACAAGTTCTTGACAGTGACCAGCATTTATTGATAAATTTAATTCGGAAAATACAAAAAGTTTGTTTATTAATAAGTTAAAGGCAATTTTTATTAATATTAAAATGAAGAATATGAAATTTTCATTAATTCATCCTTTTTCTCACCTCTGTCAGTTATATCAACATTTCAAATCAAACAGTGTCAGCTACTGTTACAACAAAACTATTCGATTAATTTTCAATTTTTTAAAATTTACATAAATGTTTCCTGGATTTGAAAAACGTCCCAGTAAGGTGAGAAATTGTTCTGTAAGACGAATCCATGAAAAATATGATAACATCAATATTTAAGTTTTTACAAGTATAAGTTGAAAGAAATTTCCTTGAGCATGTCAGCTACTGGTGGATATACCTTGTGCAATCTTTTCCTCGATTTAGTGATAACATTATCTAACGATTCTATTAGAAAGTAAATGGGTATTCATGAGTAGTACTTCATTAAATGAATTAATGTCCCATTTTAGAGGAGTTTTCTAGATAAAACGTTGTAAATTGTCATCAAATAAAGCCCTTCACGAAGTTTTAGAGGGATGTTAATAATTTGATAAAAAGGGGTTTGTACCACGGTCTATTCGTGGAGGTTTCAATTTAGCCTATGGGTAAAAATGTCTGAAAATCCCTAATTAATATCACTAACAATCCGGCATAAATTGTTTGATAATCATCAATATACATTATTGTCGTTGTCTTTAAGATGAAATGCCTAATAAAAATAATGCTACAGTTTCTTAAAGTTGCCATATTTAAATATTAGTTCCTAAACAGTACAATAAGACGTCGGTCGATTCCAGAAATATCTGAAGAAAGCAATATCGTTTCTTGCTTACCTTGACATTGCACCTTACACGAGCCAGTTGCGGGACAATGTTCACTTTCTTTGGTCTGTTATATACATAGTCAGTTAAATAGCAAACCAAAAGTAAAAAAATAAATAATCATATAATTTGCTTTATTTAATATTAAGCTAAAAACAAACCAGAAACAAAAAGAGAACGGTTTTAGGAAATTATGAGGAGATTTAGTGTAAATGTATCCGAGAAAAAAAGTTGAAAAGAAGTATATTTTTAATATTTAACAGCGACATTATTGGAAAACCAAACTATTTATTTTTATTCTCTTGATACCGACACACAGTGGGGCCGATTGCCGATCTAGGAGGACAAAAACAACTTTCAAAATATGAGAAATGTAATATTTCAATATTTTTTGTAGATAATCGGTGACCTAAAAAGTGGCCTAGTGAATTTGAAAGTTCTTTAAACTCTCACAGTAGAGTACGGAAGAGGGAGGTTTGGGCTAGCAGGCACTCAGTCCCACCAGTTGACAAATAGTTCCAGTATTACTTTATTTATAGTCAAAATTAATGCCTGTGTGCGTTGTTGCTTAAGACTGTTTTTGGTAATTCCGTTAATTATCTTTCTTTTCTGCAGGATTAATTTAGGTTTAACCAGTTTGATGTTAATTAAAATTGCATTTAAAAAATGGCTTTGATCAATTCTTTGAAACACATAAATAACGCTTATAAAATCTATGGCGCCAACCACAGTTGTTTTAATTATTTCAGAAAACGTAAACTAAGTTTTGGAATACATTTTTTTTAATCTTGTGAAAACGTTATGTATAAAATTAAATTGGTACAGTTGTGAAAGACAATGAAGCACTATCTACATAAATAATAAATGAGCTTTCGAAAAATGCTGAATATATGTTTAGAAAATTAAATGAGGAATACCAGCAGTGGGGACTAGTTATTAATGCAGAGAAAACGGAACACAAGATATTCAATAATGAGGATATGGAACTGAATCCAGGAGGGGTTTTAAAAAGAGTTAAACATTTTAAATATTTTAGTTCCATAATTGAAATAGATTGCGCATCTGATGTAGAAATAAAAGGAAAAATTTTAGATGGCAAAAAGACCATATTAATGCTCAACTCGGTATTATAGAACCGGAACATTATCCCTAAAACAAAAAAAAAAACAAAAAAAATATCTACAATCGTATAGTACTGAGCATTATGACAAATGGGTCAGAAACTTAGACTTTAAAAAGTAATCTCAGGAAGAAACTCCTAGCCACAGAAATGGACTACTGGAGACGAGCGGCGGGAATCTGGAATACGATCATCAGAGCAAAGATGGAGATTAAAAGAACCATTCTGGAAGATATTGAGAAAAAACGCCTGAAGTGGTAAGAAAATTTAAAAGAATGCCTGAAGGAAGACTACCCAGAGAAGTCCACTTATGGAAAACAAGGGAAAGAAGGAGACAAGGAAGACCAAGGATAACGAAGTGGAGGAATCCATGATGGGCCATGGTCTACGGGAAGAATGGATCTTAGATAGGACATTATGGAAAGAAGCCATCCAAGCACTCTAGGTTAAGGAAACCCACTATTAGTGTTAACTCCTAATAAAAAAAAAATAAGAGTAACAAAGAAAATATTAAAAGAAAGAATCTGTTATAGTTATAGTTCTATTAAACTATTAAAAACAAATAAAAATCTTTCTTCTGAAAACCTTTTTAAAATAAATTTACGAACGCTAGCTATTTATCATTAACGTTTGAACGATACAATGTTAAATAGCTTTTGTCCTGCCACTATCCTGCTACATAAAATAGAGAACTTTGTTGTTTGTTTTATTTAAGGATTACATATAAATAAAAGCTGATCTTCGGTTCAGTAGTATATTGGAACAAGATATTGATTAGTACAGGAAAATGTTACTGTTATGCAGGATAATTGGAATAAATTTATTTTAGCTATACAAAACATTAGATCAACTCCACAATTTTAACAGCAGAAGTAGAGTGTTAAGAGTAATAAATCAATTAAAGAGCTTATTATAAATTAACAAAAAACGGTCATGAGGAAGTCAGAAACATTAAGGCCCACGAGATCAGGAAGGCATTGGGCGTGGCGTTGGGAGTCCTTGGCTCCCGATCAGGTTGCTAAATTGTATCCTAATGAACTTGCTATAAATGGATGGGTATTTGATTCATAAAAGTGTTTTATTTAGAAAATGAACTCAAATTACATCTTTCAATTATATAAAAAAGTTTTTAATGACTGTAATATTTTATTTTACTATTAAAATGCATTTATTTCCAACAAATTAAAATGCTGGGATTTTTTTTCTGCTTGATCAGCCATGTGTAATATTACAGTCCAATATAATTTCGCTCTTCTAGCATTAGAGTTGTTCGTTTCACTAAAAATACGTCTTATGTCCTGAATGCAGGGCTTGTGCCAAGATGTGCTGGGATTACCAGTGGTGCCCATTCTCCCCAAGGTCGATGACGCAACAACCTACTCCTCCCTCTCCCAAGATATTTTATTGCTCATCTTTTCTTAAAAACAGAGGAAGGGAAAGTAGAATTAGAAAAATCGTATATCATACACAATTACACGCTACTGTGTGTTCCATGTTTTCGCCTTACCCCTTATTCCGATACTTTTTATTCCTAAAATTCAGGACCCCGTTGAAATTTTCCCCCGTAAAAAATTCAAAAACCCATAAAAATATGCCCCTCTCAAACCTGTTGATGTCGCAAGTTGCGCCATAAAACCCACTTCTGGGCAACCCTGGGGACAAATTAAAACGTTGAGATAAAGGCTTGAACCTCCTAGTTATAAATAGAAATTTAAGTTTTATACAAATATACATCTGTATTGTTTTTTCAAGGTCCCAGGTTCGAATCCGGCTGATGACAAATAAATTGTTTATTCTCTCTCGGCACCAGGATGCGAACTCGTAATTATTTCATCAATTTATATGCCGGGGTTGATCAATGATTTAATCAATTAATCTGGTTGCCGGGTAATATGTGTTTTGCACCCACCCCAGGAAAACCTAGTGGTTGAGTGTGATCTCCTTCAAATCACCTCTTTGCCGCTCTTGCACCTCTTTGTTCAAATCTCCACCGTTGATCAAGAAACAGTACTTCCTTACAAAGTACTAACCCTTGATAGATTGTAGTGATACAAATTTTTAAAATTTGTTATTTATTTATTATTTTTTACTAACTGTATTTGGTTAGCACAGTTAACGCTCCATATCTCCAAAGACATTGTACATGAAGACTTATTTTCCTTCACCTTATATGAAACTAGGATTCAAAACTTAATTTGATCCTTTCTAATCATAAAATTTCTCTGGTTCAATCCTTACCCAACTCCAACTATTTTTCTTGAATGCTAAAAAGGTCAAGCTCAATCAATCAAAAGTATTTACAAGATAAATTAAAAAAAAAAATGACAATCGGACTTCTGGTAATGTCTAGATCCAAGTTTGAGGATTCATCACTCAGCCTATTTTGGCTTTATGTATCCGAGACGCATGGGTATTCTAGGGCTCATACATTAGTGAGGGAACATGTATCATTAAGCCGGATGTAAATAAGGATCGGTGAGATTTTGTGAAATTGGAAAATTAATTTCGATAAAATGAATATTTTTTAATTATTATTATTTTTAGGTGATCACAGTATATGGTTCCAAATTGCTTTATAGTTTTCCTCCACCTCCATAATTGGCCAAAATATAGGAGAATGAAATCTATTATCAGCTTGCATTTATAAACAAGGCGGATGGTAAATTTGAGTTTTAAGGATAATATTTTTCTTTAGTGATCTCAGACTAGCCATAGATGGTTTTCATTATTATTATCTTTTTATGCTTTGGTATGATTCCAAAACACTCAATATATATTGTCATATATTACCGATATGTGGACCTATGAACCCTCTTGAAACAAAACATCGAATTCAAAGCACCATCTAGTGGGTGACTGGTGATTTTGGGCATTACTATAACCTTATTGCCCTTGAAAATGGCAGATTGTAATATTTATCAATAAAAACAAATGAATAAATATTTTTGATGGATGAATTGCTTGACAAAGGATATTGTTTTAAAATTTTAATAAATAGAATAAAGAATAAATTTTATAAAATGTGAAGCAATTGCCAAGTTTGTGATTATTAGTCATACATTAAGATACCATGCGAGTAGATGTATAATCTGGAAATAAAACAAATGAAAGACATTGGTAGCAAAAGTGATATGTAACAGCCATAGTGGGCAGACTTTCCATTCTGGTGAGGGGGTGATGGACCGTATAAAAAAAAAAGTCTGGAGAGTTTATATTACGTATAAAAATTATGAGTGATAATTAAGACAATCAACATAATTATTGTAAAATGAACAATACAATTTTATATACATAAAAATAACATTATATATTAGTTGTTTTTTTTTTCATGTGGGTATATTTGAAAATATGTTAATAAAGAAATTCAATATATTAAATTTTTTTTTTCTTTGAATATTAGAGGCAGTGAGATGAACTCTCAATTAATGAACTCTAAATTTGCTTGAAGGAAATGTGATAAAATGTTCACAAAAAAATCGAAGTATGCACATGAATGAATCATAACATCCTAGGATATGTTGCTACATATAATTATCTTTGAATATAAATTAAATTTGCAATAATAAGGACATATGGTAAAATACTAGCATACCTACTTCTTGTGCTTAGTTAACCGTCTCGTCAACATTTACTGTTTTCTTAATTGATTTTAGTTTACATATTTTATTTATTCATGTAATTTAATTGCTGTTGATTTTTTTTTAAATTTTTTGTTCTCTGAAATATTTAGAGGCAAAAAATTTTTATCTCTTCACTCAATTTTTATTGGGGGGAGGGAGGAGAGGACCGAGGGCAGTCGCCCCCCTCAAAATCTGCACCTATAACAGCTTGAATCAAAGCATACTCGTATCATTAGTTACAAAGCCAGCTGGCTATTAATTTAAAAATATAACACACTTAGGTAAAAAGGGCTATCTCAAGGCCAATTTCAAGAAATAGTGTAGAAAGAAGTCTCTCTGTCTCTTGTTTTATTTATCACTCATGACCCTATAGGTGACATATAATTTTGTAAAAATAATTGAAGAGTCAAGTGAAAAAATGAATGAATATTTTTTAAGCCTAAAAATAAACTAAATCAAATTACTTTTATCTATTAAGATAAATAATGAGCAAATTGTTACATTAATCTGAATGAAAGCAGGAAATATTAAAAATAAACTACTTAAAACCATTGTCCTTAATGATAACTCCATTTCTTTTTCAAAATATATCACTTAAAATCTTTATCCACTTCATTCTTCAGTTAACAATATTTTAAAATAGAAAATTATCAATGATATTACTATCTATAATATCAATAATATTATAGCCTATGGGTTTTGAATTAATTTTTTTTTAAATAAAGCCTTTTTTAATCATTTACTAATTTTTTCAAAGTTTTGTTTATAGTTTACCAGTATGAATTGAAAATAAAAGATTTTCTATAGAACCATTATCTGCCATTCATAGATCATTCATTATAAGAGAAATATTTTCAACTAGTAGGCCCGTGCGAACAATTCGCACAGCATATTGTTATCAAATGCCAAATTAATAAGAAAATGCAACTTATCAAAAGATTAAGACATCAAATGTTACTTTATTGATAAATATAATCCACAAAGCAAACAAAAATTATTTTAAATCTTCATTTTTGTTTAGAACTAACATGTATACAAATTTTAGTTAGCTGTATATTTGCTAAAAATTGTCCGATTGCGATGATTTTTTTTTCCTTTTGTAAACAATTTAGTAATGTTTTATATAATCATAGGGATAACCAAGGGAAAAGTGTGTAATTTTTCAGTTATTTGCAAATACAGTTTATTTTCTTTCATAACTTGTTTGTCTGAATTTTCTGGGTGATTGGCCTATTTTGCCAGCCTGAAGGAGAAGGAAGCCTTTGAAATTGGTGGCTCAATCTTGAGATTTGGTGAAAAATAAACGACGATATGGCTTGCCGATCAAAAACACCATAGATGAATAATATAAACTCCCCCTCTCTCGATCATAGAGACCTCAAGTCGACAAAATGAGACATGTATTCAATGACAGTACTACAATTGATGTAAGGTTGTGTGGATGCGAACCCTATGCCTTGCGTTATCTCGAAAATAGTACGTTTTTCGGCTTAAAAATGCAGGATCAGATAGTTCTGAAGGAACTATCCGAATTTTGCTGTACGCATAAAAATCTTT
This sequence comes from Nezara viridula, assembly GCA_928085145.1. Lineage (NCBI taxonomy): Eukaryota > Metazoa > Arthropoda > Insecta > Hemiptera > Pentatomidae > Nezara > Nezara viridula. Next base: position 143,940,797 of record OV725080.1, on the reverse strand, counting down.
AAGATCCAATTTGTCCCGTATCGATCTACAGACCTACCATCGTTCCAGTATCGAAGCCTAGCAAAATGTTTGTATCGACTTTATTTATTTTAGAAAGAAAAACAAAAGTGGAGAATACAATTCGCTAACCCCCCTTGAAATTCTGAATCCAACGGTACCCCATTCGTGGTATTTGAGCATGACAGGAGCTTATATTTGGTACAAAACCGATTTCGAGCCTTACTGTAATAATATATGTACGGATTTCAAAAAATTAGATTTGTATAATAAAATGAAAAATGCTACTTTATTTTAATTATATTTCATTTCTTTTAAATTTTTGATTATGAAGCTACCTGACAAACACAGATAACCATTCTACGATCTAGAGATGAAATAATGAGAAATAAATGTTATATGTAGCTACTCCTTTAAAAATACAAAAAAAAAACTTTATAATTAATATTGATAATATGGAGGAGATATTCAAAACGGAAAGCAATGTATACTTCAGAGAAAATAGAAGGGAGTCCAGAATAAGGGGTAATTGGAGATACTACAAAAAGAGGAAGGAAATAGAAAAATCGATGAGAAAAAAATACTAAAATGTTACGAACTTATGATTAGGTTAGATAAAAATAGACTGAAATTAGTGCAACAGTTTATTTTATTTTTAATGTTTGAATAAATTATTTTTTTTTACATTTCGAAGAAATTATTATCTGAAACAAATAAAAATATTAAAATGCATTCAATGGTTTAAAATTTCACCAGTTTTCAGCTCTATTAATTCATTGAAAACTGCATACATTTATATCTAATAATAAAAAACTAAATGGCTGTTTATACATTAAATAAATGTACATAAAAAACATATTTTTTATGCTCTGATGTATTAACAGCATATTTTAAATGACTTATTACATGGCAATCAAATGCTATAAATTTTAATTTGATTTTCAACTTTTGCTTAAATGTTGTCATGAGACTAAAATATATTTATTTGAGAAAACCATTGCACTAAAATAAAGAAATTGATAAGTGTAGATACCTTCACATAAACCCCAGCTACTATGTTTCCCTCAAATATTAATATATCTATGGTTTTTAATTACTAACAGTGGTGTACATACAAGAACTTATAAACAAAGTAGCATTTTACTTCACTGCTAAATGAAAAAATATTGTTCAATGAACCATATTCAATTCAATATTTTAAACATTGTTCATTTAAAACTAGATTCTTTAACAAACCTACAAAGTGTGTCGAAACATCGGCATAAACAATAAAATACTATTTTGATATATAGTATTCATTTGACCGCACCCCCGACTCATATTATCATCAATGTCAATCATCTCTACACTATTAGATTCTTTAAGCTTGCTCAAAATAAATTTTAACTAATAAGTTTCTTTCACCATACTTCTCCCGACAATTTGAATCTTGAAAATTACTTTTGATTTATTTCCACGATTTGATACTATATTTATAAAACCAAATTTTTTGTAAAAATATATGATAAGTATTAATAAAAAAAGTAATTTACAATTACCCCTTAAAAATAGAAAAATAAGTAAAAAATAGAAAAATTAATATATATATATATATATATATATATATATTTTAAATTTTAATTTATAAAATATAATATGCTAACCCAGAAGGGAGTTGTATGCCATAAGTGGCGCCTCAAGCAGTTTTGAGGGAAGAATATTTTTAAGGGGTAATGAGTTTTTGAGGGGACATATGTTTAAGGTGTTATGAAATTTTGGAGTGAACAACTGGGGAGAACTTTAAAACCAAAGAACAAGGAAAACAACTAAAGTTTAACTTTTATAATGAAGAAGAGATGGGTACTACTGGTTAGATTGCCTAAAACCGGAACAATTGCTATTAATAGGATTTTTAAATGAGGCTCTAAATAAAATCAAAATGCCATATAGTTTTCAGGAGTCTGTTATAATAAATGGTATGTTATAATAATACAATAAAATAAAATATTATAATTTTACTTTTGTGTCATACAGAAATGAACTATGAGACTCAATAGCTAATTGTTAGCCAATAAAGGTTGAAATCACTGATTTAAAAATATTTAGGTCAAGATACCTCCAATTATAAAAAAATAATATGAAAATGACAATGACAAGGTTGCTGATTATTCAGAAAAAGATTGGAGCGAAAGGAAAAATCATGAAAAAAAAATAAAAAATTTATTTCATAGCGTTATTATATTGTTTCTATAATTTTTACAACTTTTAACAATTATACAACAATTCATAGAAAAAAACAAAACAATTTTTAAAACTTATATAATATGGAATAAAAGAAGAAGAAAAAAAAAAAAAAATGAATGAATATCATTCTAAATTAGTGGAATATTATATCATAGTTTGCAGCACTTTGGACTGTTCTCTACTATGTTACTTTTTTTAAATGAAATAAAAAGCAAGTATAAAATTTAAGATTTAAGAAAAAAAATACGTTTCCTTCAACCATGATTATTCAATTAAATAATTAAATTTTATTCAATAAATAATATGATATCATCTGTAAGAGTTGAAAGGATATGGAAAGTGGCAAATTAATTTTTTGAATTTCAATTGAATAACATTTAATTCAATCATGGCCTCCTCGTGACTTGAGAAGGGATACTACTTTTTCATGTTGTAACTGGGTTGCTACTTTCAAAGGGGTCAAACCGTAAGTGTCTTTTGGATTTGGATCGGCCGTGCCGTCGAGCAGGAGTAGAGCACATTCCGGACTTCCACTGAACGCAGCCATATGAAGAGGAGTAAAACCGCCAAAAGCCCTGCTGTCGACCATAGCTCCTTGGCCCTGCAGCATATCGACAAGGAGGTGGTGTCCCCTAGCGGCTGCGATATGGAGCGGGGTCAGCCCATTACTGTCCCAGCAATTCGGATCAACTCCGCCGGCTAATGCTAATTTCACAGCGGATGAATTATTTTCATAGGCTGCTTTTAATAACATTTCTTCAGCACCTTTCTAAAACAGGACATACACTTTAATCAATCATTTCAAACTACATCAAATGTCTTAAATTATATATTGAATCATCACCATAAAGCACCACTTTTAGTAAAATAAACCTATTCAATCAATAGAAAATGTTGAGTTAAAAAACTATGCTTAAAAAGACCAATAAGAATTAGATCAAAATCAAAAAATGATATTACAATTTTCTCGATAAATAAATAACACAAATAAAGAAAATGCAATTATTTCAAACAATGATTCAATATTTTCCGGTCTTTGTAGCAATAACTTTTCTCATTTGGCTGTACTAAGAGTAAGGGAATCACTGATTCTCCTTTGATAAATAGCAACCATGACCATCTACATAGGAGTCACAACCATCTTTAAAGACACCTTCGACATTCAAAATGTCGACGATCCTCTTTCCTCAGCAATGGCTTTTTGAAAACTGTTGAATATGTCGATACGATATGCATTGCATTAGAGACAATGAGGGCCAAGGTAAAGAAGAGTTATCATTCCAACAATTTTGATGAAGATAATCTCCCTCTTCTTATCACTGAATTCTTCCTGACAGAAGGAAATAGTGGGTGTAGTCCTTGACAACATAGGATAAATGTGAGAAAAGTGACTACTTGTTATCAGAAATATTTTAGGAAAGACTGCACAATAAAAATAAAGATGGAAATTTCTCAAATTAAAACCTTGTGTTGCCAATTCAAAGTCAATATACACAGGTTTCGAGAAATGATGTTTAAAATTGTTTTGATTTATAATTTATCTGTAGAGCATCCAAAAGATGAACAAAGAATCAAAACATATTTAAAAACAATTTCATGAAACCAGTTTCTCCTAAATTATTCCCTCCTAGCAAGCTTAAAGTTTAAAAGAAATACCAGAATCAAATAAAAACATTTTTAAATTTTGTACAGGTTTAAAATTAAAATCCAGAACATGCTCCTAATCTCACTTTAGTTATTTTCATTACCCAGATAGTTTCATTAACTATATATTTTGGATTATAGATCATTGGAATCAACTTAAGAAAGGAGGATGGATCCATGACCATGGAAAAAGATGAAATACTGGCGCGGTGGTCACGTTATTTGGCCAATCCGATGAATGACAATGCAGAAGACCTAGAAGAGTGAGATACCTAGTAGTGAGGATGATAGAGAAATTCCCGATCCACCCGCTTACTATGGTGTGGAGAATACTTTGAAAAGCTTAAAAGCAACAAAGCTTCAGGAGAAGATAAGATTCCAGCTGAACTATTGAAGCATGGCGGCAAGGAGTTTTTAAAAGCACTCTACAATATCATCCTTATCTTGTGGAACGAAGAAAAAATACCAAAACAATGGAAGACAAGCTTCATCATCTATCCACTTCATAAAAAAGGCAACATCCTGAAATGCTCTAACTACTGCGGCATTTCACTTCTACAATATGCCTACAAGGTTCTCTCTAATGTAATTTACAGGAAACTTCTCCCATTTGCAGAGAGAGAAGTTGGAAAATATCAAGCAGGTTTCAGAGGTGGGAGATCTACAGTTGATCAAATGTTTAGTCTCCGGATGATACTAGAGAAGTCCCAGCAGTATCGTATGACAACTCACCACCTCTTTGTTGATTTTCGGAGAACTTATGATAGTATTAAAAGGCCTAAGTTCTATGCAGCTTTAAGAGAACTTGTGATCCCTTTGAAGTTGGTTCGACTGATCAGAATGACAATGGATGGTACAACTTGTACAGTGAGGATTCAGTAGCATCTCCCCCCCAGTTTGTATCTATCAGAGGTGTTAGACAAGGCGATGTCCTTGTTGCCTGCCTGTTGTTCAACCTAGCCTTGGAGAAAGTTCTACGTCATTCGGGCATACAGACCTCTGACACCATTTTCAACCTGCTCGTTCAGGTACTCGTCTTCGCTGATGACTTGGATATTGTTGCAAGATCTTTTGATCCCTTAAGAGAAGGAGGCCAAGGACTACATCGGTCTGTAGTGCTAAGTAGTAGTAGTAATAGTATAATTAACTTAAATCATAATATTAGTAAAATAAGTTATTAAGAATTTTAAATGTAAAATCCTTTGAATAATCCTTATTATACAATATAATAAGGATTATTATGCAATATCCTTATTACCCTTATTGTTTCAACTGCCTCCCGCAATGCTACATCCTACGTCCTGAAGACGACCTGCGAAGTGGGTCGAAACGTCGGCAAAAATTTAATAATTACTATATTTTAATTTAGTATTTATTTGACTGCACCCCCCAATTAACTTCTTCTCATAAAATATTTAAAAAATTCATCAATATTCAATTTGTAGCAGATCAATCAGACCCAATATATATATCTCATTTATTCACAAACTTCTTGGAACATACAACGCTGTCACATAGGTGAAGTGACCGAGCAGAGCGCATGGATATATATAGCATATATCTGAGACAAAAATATATAAATTTTTAAAAATAGTGCTATTTCTAATGGCATTTTAATGTATGATTAATTCCTATTCATCTTTTATCATTAACTTCAGTTCCAGTTGATGTTAGAAAAAGTACAAGGTGGCTAGAGATTCAAAATTTATTAGTCGTTGGTAGAAGTTCAAAGCTAAACCTAGTATAATAGGTATAACTCACAAACATGAAAAAATAGGCTACTGGCCAATTTTGAAGGGTAGGAGTGGACGCCTGATAAAATTTTGTCCTGAACAACTACAATCCACATCATAGCCCTGCCTATACAATGCTACTAAATCCGTAACCTTCTGGTCAAACCTATTTCTGATAATTCTCTGAGGCATCTGAAAAGAAGATAGCCACGTGACCTTCAAAGTTTGAACAGTCATTGAAGTGCTACTAATGGGTAATTCCTTCACAAGTAAATATCATACACTATATTGGTATTTCATATTTATTTGTGTTTTTGGATGAATACAATAGTAAATTTCAATAAAATAAAAACAAACCTTAATAGTTCTTTATATACTTTCAAAAATTTCTGTATAATGTAGAAGTAAGTCCTCAACATTTCAATGTATTTATTTAAACAAATCCATTTCACAATCATCTGCTACTAGCTTGAAAATTACACCTCAAAAATTGTATTAATATATAGTAATCATCATTCAGGAAGAAGTGAATGATAGAAGTGTAAAACAGCACTCACCGTTGCATTGATTGAAGCATCGACAGAACTCTGGTCCTATGAACAATATTTTTTTAATACACAGCTTCTAGTTAAACTTAAAATAAACAAAAGATACTCTACCTCAAGAATGGTGGGCCAAACAATGGCCGTTGGCTTATCTAGTAGATCATTCGAATTCATATCAATTAAGTTTGTAGATTCGCAAACAAAGAAATAATACTTTCATTCACATTCTGCTTCACAACAAAAAAACTGAAATAAAATTTTATTAAAATTGAGAGATATTCCTGAATATTTAAAAATATATCATTGAAATATATTACTGAAATAAAAGTAGGGAAGTACCAAGAGCTGTCCTAATGGAAACTGAATGTAATTCTTCATCGATTTACATGATTCTGAAAAAAAAAGAAATATATATATAAGAATGAAATGTTAGCAAAATATATAGAAATCAAACACATAAACTTTATTATTTGCCCTAAAATAATCTTCAAGTATCATAAATTCATGCAATGCAAGATATTTATATCTTTTTAAATCCTGAGGGGATATATCATCACCTATACAATAAAGTAACGAATGTCAATAAAGCTACTTTTCAGGAGACCATAAAAACTACTTTTGGTATAATTTGAATAACTTTTTATCCTTAGTGCCTTTTTGCTTCTATTATTTAAATTTGTGTTTGATATTTTATAATCCAAAATGAAGATTTTTCACCCGTCAATTATATGTCATGGCGATTGTATGAGGGCTGATAAAAAAAAAAAAAAATCTGGTGTGGTTCTCAAAACTTTCAGTTACCAACCCTAGAGTACATAACATAGGTATTTTCATGTATATGGAAGTCAAAATGAAAACAACAATATAACTTCATGTAAAACAATTAATCAGGTATCATGTTTTTTCCGCCTATCGAATCTGTTAAATTTATAGTTTGCATCAATCTCCATTTCAATTGACGACTGTGTATAGTATCAAACAATACTAATAATTGTGAGGAAAAATGGATCTTTTGAAAAAATTCTGAGTTTTATCACAAACATTTATCACGAAACTCGTCGAAACAATAACTTAATGTTATTAAATTTTGTAAATTATTAGGTTTATATTAGTAGATCCTCAAAATTTTGCATGAAAAACTTTATAAAAAAATATAGATAAAGGATAAATAAACGTTAAACTAACAATATGAAAACCATGTACAGAGGGTATCTGTAAAGGAAGAGGATTGGCAAAGGTCGGGTCCTCTCGGCTGTTTCCGTATAGCTTCCAACTCTTATTCCTCCTTTATTTCATTATCAAATTCTTTCATATATTATATCTAACCATTTTTTATAGAAGATTACTATGTGAAATGCTTAATTATTTCAGATAAAAAAAATTATAGTTACTTAAGAGGAATAAATTTAATCCTTTGCTTTTTAACTAATACGAGTTGTCCCAAAATTTTTCTTTTACTGTTTCTAAGAGTGCTTTTAGATTATGTTTTATTTGTTTTTAACTTATTTTGTTAAAGTAATTGAAAATTTAATGGGTGTCAGCTACTGAAACCTTATATTGGGCCTTTTGCCTACAGCTGACAAGGCTATACTATACTAGCATTAATTCAAAGAGATAAACTTAATATAACGGGTCTTAAAAATGGGACCATGCACTCTCTCGTTAAAACAAATAATCATCGCTATTGATGTGGATTAAATACAAAGCAAAAGTAGGTTTTCCTGTTACCAAAAGTAGGTTCTTGACAGTGTCCAGAATTTACCGAAAAATTTAAGTTGGGAATTGCAATAAGCTAGTTTTGTAATAATTTGAAGGAAAATGTTATTAATATCTAGCTAGTTCTGCTATAAATACTGTAACAAAAGTTGAACTTGGGTATTATTTAGATAATCCTTACCTCTATCAGGTTATTTTCTTTACATGTCAGGATAATAATCCCAATTAGTTTGTATTTTTCTTTTGCTCAGTTAGCATGGAGTAGATGTTAGCATGGTAAAGAAAACCGAATTGCTGTGATCGCTATTATATAGACAAAGTTGGAAAATGTAGATCAGAGATTTTCAACACTTTGAAACCTTTGGGTATCAGCCGTATGTTAGTGTACTGCACTATAAATAGATATAATGAGATCCTATCTATCTATCCTATCACATCACATATGACAGACCTCGACCAGGCCGTCCAACACTGGGAGAACGGCAAATGCAGTGAGAGCAATGGCTGCTCGAATCAGAAGAAATCCTTTTTGAAAACAACATCATGTCTCGGGAAATGAGAATCTCTGAGATCAATGTCTCACATAAAAAAAATTGACCTTATGATGGGTGGATTTCGAAGAATGACAGGACAAAGGCTAACTACTTCCCTATAAAAAATTAAAGTGGATACATACAAAGTGCTCCACGGCCGTTACACCAATGGTGTCAATCACAATTTTGTTTAGCGGTGAGAACATTACAACTGAAGAAAAATCTAATCACCAAAAAGATCATGTGTTCTCTAAAGAAGCCCAGGAAGTCAATGGAAGAGTGGAAAGAGGTCATCACTCTTCCTCATTGATGGTTTGGTAGGGAGTTTGCTTTGATGGCACCATAGAGCTCCATTTTTGTGAAAAAGGAGATAAAAGAGCCGCTAAAAACTATCAGGATGATATTTTGGAACATGATGTCAAGCCTCTAAATGAAGTTTCCCAAAAGTCATGGGGTTTTCCAGCAGGATTCCCCTCCAGCTCACAAGGCCAGGTCAACTCAGCAGTGGCTGCAAAAGGACATTCCAGCTCTGCCTCGGATTGGTCCTCAGGAAGCCCTGATCTCAACCCACTAGATTATCGATTTTGATCCGAACTAGAGACGATGGTATGCCACAAAGCACACCCTGACTTGGAAAGTCTCAAACAATCTCTGGTCCGAGCAGTTGAGCACTTTTCTCAAGAAGTGCTGCGTACTGCTATTGATGACTTGTCACAGAGATTAGGCAAAATGGAGACATTTTGAATAACTTCTTTTTTGTTTTACTCTCTCTCTCTCTCTCTCTCTCTCTCTCTCTATATATATATATATATATATATATATATATATATATATATATATAATCTAATAATAAAATTTTTGAAAAAAATAATTTTTCTGTTGAAATCTGTATATATTTCCTTGCAATAATATTTATGACAGGACTAAGTACTTTAAAATAAAAAATATAAACTTTTAATACTTTATTTTACATAATTATATCATTATTTTCATCTCTGTCAGCTATAGAATCATTCCAAATCAAACAGTGTCAGTTATTGGTGCAACAAAAATATTCTCTAAATATAAATTTTTTCACAATATAGGAGGATGTTTCATGGATTTTAAACGTGTCTTGGAAAGGTGAGAAGTAGTTCTGTCAGATGAATTCAAGAAAAATACAATAACATTAATATTTAAGTTGTTACAGCTAAAAGTTCAAAGAAAGTTCCTTAAGCACGTCAGCTACTGGTGCATGTACCCTATTGACTGCATTATGTTATATTAGAAAATAAAAGGAAATAATAGACAATAATTTACTTTGATTTTCAAACAGACTAAGTTTAGATTTAAAAATTTCTCAAGCTCATTTATTACCATAGAAGTGGGGTTATTCATACCAAAGAATAAATTAAAGAATCCTTGATTAAGAGGCATAGTTAATGCATTATGTGTAATTGAACAGCATGACATAATTTGTACGTGATAGCATAAATAATTATATCGTTACTAAGTACATTTTTGATATAGGTTAACTTTCAAAAATGTTTTTATGAATTACGACTTTATTTATCGATAAAAAAACACTATAAGGGCATGAAAATGAAACAAACCCTTTTATACATATATAAAATTACAACAAGCCCACAATTTTCTGATTTCATAAAGGAAAAATTATTCAAAGTTCTTAATTAGTTAAGGTTATGAAATGTCACTTAATGACATTTTGCAATAAACTGACGATATAAGACATTAAATACAATTCAGAAATAACATATGAAAAATGATTTGATAATACAAAAGAAATAATAAACAAATGATTATACTTTAAACCAGTAAAGGGTAAAGGGTCAAGTTAAACATTTACTTTACAAAGTCATAAAATGATCTAAAATATTTTGAAGAAACTATTAAGAATATTTTGATTTACTAAATGTTCACCATCAGTAATTATAATGTATAATTCACTATTAAAATTAGTAATTAGCAGCGAAGTGCTAATAGTGAAATTTTAATTAGTTGTGACCATTGAAATAATCATAAATATTACAATGAAAAAAAAGAGAAAGTAACACTAAAAGAGAAAAATCATCTCTATAACCTGTAATTTATAGCTCAATACATTGAATAATTACATAATAGACTACAATTTATTCATAACAAACATGTTCCATAACTATGGAAATATGTAAGTATAATTATTAGTTAAGATGGTAAATACATTTAGTTTTTTTCATGATGGTATTAATCAAACCAAATTAAAAAAAATATCCTGCACAGCAATTAAAATAGATATCAAACAATCTTTATCATTTTAATGACCAATTAAAGTCAAAGTTAATGAAAACTAGAATAATACTACATTAATAGACATATTATCATTTTCTTACGAAGTGAAATTTTTTATATTATTAATCATCAATTAAAAGAATAATTAATAAGTCATTAACATTAAATTACTAAAGACATACCACTTATAAAGGTTGTAATTCAATATCCAGGTAATTAAACTAAAATCAAACCACTGATAACACAACAAATGACTGTCAAGCTAAGAATCAACGAAACGATAATCGATTCAGTTACTATCGATATAATTTTTAAAAATGATGAAATACAGTTGATTTGATACTGGCATCAGACGATTTTACTTTACTTTAAGAAATTACTTTTAAAATTGGCACGTTAATTTTGATGTTGTCTAATGCTGACATTTTTATTTCACAATACGTTATACATATTTAAAAACTAAACTGTTAAGATGGTTACGATTATGATGAATCGTTTTGCATAGTTGTCTCGAGAGTCAGGGGCACATTCCCAAATGAGATCGATTCCTCCGGAATCCGAGGATATTTATTTTGTGTTTGCCATTTAAATTAAAATATAATGGCATATAAATAATTACTCTATATAAAGAGCTGGTTTAGTTCTATTCATATACTATCATAATAAGATGGAATGCATTCCACATTACATAATTATCATCTTAAAAGGCGGTCCATAAACCTCTAATTGCAATATAACCGTTTATGAACTTTTCATGATGCGCTCGCTGAACTTTATTAATTCTGTTTGCGTATGTATCATATATCTCATATCACCTTTGGTGGATCCAAAAATGATGTCAACATCTTAAATAAAAGTATAAAATTAATATTGAAATAACTTTAAGTCGTATCCTTCATATATGATTATCCTAAAAAAGAGAAGATTTGTTTTATATTCAAATAAGTGGTTATTTTACACTTTGAAATTAATTTCTACTAAATTGATACACGAAAAATTTCTGCAGGACTTAAACAAAAAAAAAATGAAAAAACAGTTCAATGTTAATATAGGATACATGATAAAAAAAGTATCATTTTTAATGTATTTTCTGATGGAAATGAATATAATATTAATCAAATACAGAACGTTTCAAACGTTGAAAATTTCAATCCTTCAATAAAAAATACCACCAATGTAAGAATGCAGTGACATACCTGGAACATAAGGGGAGGGGGAGGGCTGCAGCAAAATTGTTTTTAAAGATCTTCAATAAGGAAAAAAGAAGTGAGAAAAACTTTTTTTTTTTAAATAAAAATAATAATGAACTCTATTGATTAGAAAAAAATGATTATATTTTTTGCAGTAAACTTATCATTCAATAAAAAAAAAGTCTTTCACGTTAAGTAAGTGGGATCTTAAGAGCTGCCTGCACCCTTCTCTCCCCTGAGAACACTACTGGTAAGATCAAATATTTAATTGTTTTATTATAACAAGTTGAACAACAGTCATATTATTTTCCATTCTAATCCAGAAAATATAATTATAATAAATTTTTTCTGTTGCATGACACTCTTATTTATATACAAGTTTATAGGAAATAAAGCTTGACAATTGACTTCCTGGACATATTCATAGTTTTATAACTGTTATCATTTATCTGTATATGGCTTTTATACATTTTTAAGTTTAATTCACATAGTGTTTGAGAATACCATATTCTCTAAGAATGGATATAGCCTTAAAAAAAAAGTATGAATAAAGCGTATATAAAATCATATTCAAAACAGACATTCCCATCTTTGAGAAAATTGTTAGCATTATAAAAACTAAAATAAACTGTATTAATTCTGAGTATACAGTACACCTACCATACTAAACATAAAATTTGTTATGCATTCATTATATTGTGAATATATGGTGTGGTATATCCATGTTGTATGTTGGTATCATTATACATATATGGATATATATATATATATCATATTATATGGCATAATTAAATTAAATTAAATATCCCTAATTTCATTCTCTGATTTTTAGATTTTCAAACTTTATTCCAATTTTTATTGTATTTTTTTGTTGAGATAATTAATAAAACAATTATTTCTTCATTCTTGTTTCTATCTATTTTAATTAGTGAAACAATGATCTCTCTTTTTAACGAAATATAAATATGATTTGGCATTATTAGTGATTTACACTCGTAAAAAATCTAAATCTAAAACAATCTAACATCTGATTATAATTTCTTAAAAGTGATTTTATCAAAAAAATTGTCATTTCAGAACATTATTTTTCATGTATGTAGTTGATGCTAATGGAATAAAATAATAATTTTTGAAAAAACTGCCCTACATTTATTAATTTGGAGTGCTACTAATGGGTAGTTTCTCTTCACGTTGTACATGTCATATTACCAATGCTTATTGTATTGTTTAACTAATACAGTTGTAAATTTCAATAAATATATTTTTTTAAAAGTATTAATATTTTAATTACTTTGTTCAATGAAAAAAAAAATTTGTAGGAATTTCAGAAAAATATTTTTATAAAAAGATATAAATGTGCAGAATAATAATAGAAGTAGAAATGGTATGAACAGCATTATTTCAGTTTGGTTGAAATCATGGATTTCAACTCTCACGTTTAATTCTCCTTTGTTATTTATTCCATACTTCAGTGGTATATATATATATATATATATATATATATTTTTTTCTTGTTCTTGACTAACTCCCCTTTTAGGATATACAGAATTTTCCTGGGCTGGGGGGTGAGGGCCGGGAATTTCAAATTCCATCGAGCACCAGGACACGAACTTATACTTGAATAGTACCAGTACAACCATTCTTTCACTTTGAAAGAGAAGATAAACCTTCCCTTTAATAGAAAGGGAGACAGAGGAAGCTTTTTCTTCCCTTTCAAAGTGAAACAAAATTAATAAAATACCAACAAATATAAAAAACAAATTTCTGAAAAATTGATGAACAGCAACAGGTTGGTTCAGTTAGATTTTAATTTCAGCATTATCAAAGAAAGTAATTTCAAAATAAAGACATCCTCTAGATTAAAGAAATTAAATTTAGTAAATTGGTCTCCTATTGGTCTCCTTCTATTTTCAGATATGGCCATACTGCTAACTAACCTTTACATACAAATTAGTATTTAATCTACATTGCTTTTTAATTTACCTAATTTTGAAAACGTTCCTCTAAAACAATTGAATTTTGATGAGAACATAACTGTACGAGAACATCAGTAATGTTCTGATCAAGAAACATTTCAATGTGGGATATAGCAAGCTTTAGATATATAAGGTTGTCCAAGGTCACTCATCAAATGGCTGATTTTCTTAATATTATATAATTGTGACCATGAAATAGGAATTTTCAAGAATAAACTTGTAATTCTGCTGTAATTACTCCACACAACTTTAGTTACTGACAGCCATTTATATATTGTGTAAAATAAACTTTTACAATGGACTGCTAAAAATCTTTTTGATACAAGTGGAATTAAAGATTCATTCATAGAGGGAGTAGATAAATGCTTATAATATTTACAGTAATAAGTTGGTATAAATTTCTCCATGATTTGATTTTAAATCTTTATTTTTACACAGTTGAGCAAAACATACATATTCTATCCAATAAATAAAATTGAACATTATCACATTCTAAATTAAAATACAATATTTCTTTACATCAACTCTAATTTAACAAAATGAATTTCAATGATTTAATCATTTTCTTTTCTCCAGTTTTTCTTATTACTATTATTTTTTTTACTTTTTTATTTATTTGACAGTTAACATATACATAAGGTAAATGACACATTTTATCGATATTTTTTTTTCTTTTAGGCTTATTTTATTCATCATAATAAAATAAACAGTCAACACATATTCAATAAATCACAAGAATTTATGTTTAAAAAATTTGAGTCTGAAAAATAGTGGCAAAAGACAATTATATTTTAAATGACTTTTTTTGTTTTGCCAATCATAAACTGCACTTTTTACCAATACCAACTTCTCAGTACATTCAACATCAATGAATTTCGGATACTGTTTTAAGTGTTGTTTATCTCAGTAAATTTGAATTAAAATACTTCTGTAGAACTCAAATTGTATTATTGTAGTATTTACTCATGCTATTCTACATAAAAAAAAAAAAAATTGATATTGGAATTTTCATTTATTTATATTTTTTTTACTGTAGTGAATTGGAAATGGTTAATTATAAGTAAACATATCACATCAACTGCGGTGATGAATTGGTGCATGCATTGTTTGAATTATTATTTACTGAACAGCTGATACATTGAAGTACAAAGTATTCTGGTGTTAATAGTGAATTTGGGTATTTAAAAAGAAATATTAATTTTACATGCCATTTTTGCAAATTAATACATACATACATATAATCTTACAATTTTACACATATTTAAAAAGCTTATTTAACCTAATCATAAACCATTAAAATCTTTTATACAATGTTTTGGATATTGGTGTATATATTTGTACATATACGTGAATATCTTACATAACAAATAAAAATAAAACTAAAAAATGCTTAAACATTGAACAATTGAAAAGTCACAGCCATCTTTAAAAACAAAAAATACATTTCATTTTGTCTAAATTTTCTAAATTCTTTAAAAATATCTCATTTACTATATGAGATTTCAAAAATATATAGTTTATTAACTAGCCTGGTTAACCTTATAATATATGATGCAAAATTAAATGAACATTTTTTATCATTACACATGAAAGATAATTGTAATATGCCAATTCAGGTCTAAGAATTATATACAACAATCTATCTGACTTAAGAAATACATAACAGAGTTGCTAGAGGTATGTGTTGTTAATCCTTTCAGAATAAATGTGTTTAACTTAGGCCTTAAGAAATTTGATCCATACAAATCATTGTTTGTTTTATTTATTACTTAACAAAAACTCATCCTACATTTTATGGAAAAATTTAAATTGATTGATTAGCTTGATTGAGAATCATTGATATTGGATACTTAGTATAATTTAACATGGATTAATCTATCTTGGATTATAATTAATTCTTTTATTCGGCTTTATTCTTCAGGTCATATAATTTTTTTTATTTAATTGATTAATAGATAAACCGTTGAAGCTAATGCCTTATGCTTGGATTTCACCATATGAAAAGGGATGAGTTTGATTTCTGATCCTAGCAACACGGTTACAAACAGGTAGTTCAAAGAAATACTACAGTTAGTAAATAAATATTTTGACATAAATAAAAACCAAAATAGATCAAATCACATCTTCAGTTCAATTCATTTTAACTGCTTCATGAATGCTAATAAGGTCTTGTAAAATCAGCCTGTCTGTAAAAGAAAATTTAGAACTTATTAGATTAATTGTTTACATGTGGTAATTGATTATTAAAATAAAATTATCATTATTACATTTAATAAATAAACACTTAAGGTTTTACAAAAGACCACATTACTCTTGCCATTTCATATTTCATCAATAGAAAATCGTTTTCACAAGATGTTTTGATTTCATCTAAATTATGACTTTTCAGCTCTAATACCATTATCAAATATTCTACAATAAAACAAGTTATAAAAAAATTATATAGTATATTACTTCAGGGTAGCATTGTTATAGTAGTACAATAAATAGTTGCTCTCTTTTTCACTATTCATAACAATTATTTTGGCTTTCATTCATTTTGGTAAAAACAACTCTAAAAAATTCATCCAGTAGGTGTTGATGATCTGAGGGTTTTACTCATATAAAGAACAAGAAACAAACTTTAATTAATTTTGGTAAAAACCGCTTTATGAAAATTAATTTAATTATTTATGTCAGAATAATTTAATAACCTATTTAAAAATTATTTTTTATAAAAATTATATTTTCATTAAAAACCCTTTATTTGGGCAAAATATTCTTCATCACAAGAAAATGTTAAAACATTAAAAAAAAAACTACTTTCCTATCATTTTTTTGTTAACTGATTTTCAGGTTTTAGTTTAATTAGTGTTATTCTTACAAAACAGACTCCAATCACTTTAGAAACTATAGCTTAGGTTGTTCTATTAATTTTTTCTGGTGATCTCTATTGAGATTTATTGTTTTTACAAGTTTAAAGAAAAAAATAATATTTCTTTAGTTTTTTTTTTTAAGTTCTACATTATTTTGATTTATCTTCCTGTATTAGATTTAATCGAGATTTTCAGTAACTGTTAATGCTTCCAATGTCTTTCTTCTGAACATCTTTTTTTTCTTTTTGGGTAATTTCAACATTCTCAAACCAAAAATATATATCCTTTTATAAAGCTGTGTAGTACTACTGCAGTGAAGCCAAACAATGGATACAAACATATACATACATATATATATATATATATATATATATATATATATATATATATATATATATATATATATATATATATATATATATATATATGATTTAATGAAATAGTTTCTTCTCTTTATGTAGATAGTTCTCATAAGAATAATATTGCTCTAATGAAATAAAGTGTTTCGTGTTTCCTTATCTGCCCCACAAGTGATAGTCAAAAGCAAGAAAGGCCTGGTTGAGAAAGAGGTGAAGATTGGTGGGTACAAAGTTCGTTGGAAGGATATACATAAGTTGGCAAGTTTTTTTTTTCTTATCTTGTTATTTTCTGTTTGAATATGAATCTCTAACTTTTATTGCTGGGCTATTTCTAATAGAATTATGAAGGTGACTTTTTCTCTAAGTTGTTAATTTCATCTATGATTAAGAAATATAAGTCACTTGTAGGAAAGAGGATACAATTTTTTTACAAAGTAAAAGAACACAAGAATATGACCTGATGAATGATTCTTATGTTCTACACTCCAGTTGACATTTTCTGGATATCCCAAACCCAAGGAAATTTAAGTATTAGTAACTCATATTATAAAATAGTGATTTAATTTTTGAATTTCGTAGGTCAAATAATATCCTAAGAGATAAAAGGTTTATGTTATAATAGAGATTCTCTTTCAGGAGTTAATTGGAATCTAATTATATCCTGGATAATCTGACTAATTAGGAGATTGAAGTAGGATTAACAACAAAATTGTATTTTAGGAAATTAACAAGGAGGCTGGTGTTTGTTTTGTTTCAAAACAAATTGTTATAAACATAAACTTAATGTCAGTCACTGGCATACCAAGACCATTTGGGACCTGTAGGAATCTACTTTTAGTGCCTGTTTAAAACAAAATATATATAAATGAAAAAAGTAATATTTCTATCTGATTAATGTAAAATTTATTTAATAATTGTGGAAAAAGAAAAGAAAACCAAAAATAAATAAATAAGTATATAAAATAATACTTTTATTATTTCTACTTATTTATTTTTGGTTTTCTTTTCTTTTTCCACATTCCTATATGTCTATTCTTTCATATTATATTCTTATTCCTTATTTTTCAATCTCTCCCATAGATCTGTAGAAGTATATTCACATTTCTACATATTATATATTACACTATAACAATTGTTACCATCTATTTATTTCAGTGCAGGATCTTGTTACTTAGCTTTCTCTGTTTATATTTTAATGTATTTACTGTTTATAATTTTAATAAGCTTATTCACATTGTTTATAATTTTTTTTTTCTAAATTGTATCTTCCACAATTATCTATATTTTTTGTATCTTGTGCGTTTTAGCCCTAAAGAAGACCTGCAAAGTCGGGTCGAAACGTTGGCTTTTAATAAAATAGTTTTGACACTATTTAGCTTATTTATGACCGCCACCCCAGACCATCTCCTTCCTTTAAAATTTATTAAGTTATTTCAATAGAGTTATTCAATAAATAAAAGAATAATAAGGCCCTTATCATAGGAACCAATTAATTAAAAATTTTATATATATTTTTAAATAAAGATGATAACGTTCTTTTCTTATTTAAAAAAAATACACTTTTTTTACAATTTTTTTTTATTTATATAATTTAAACAAATCTTTGTATTGTGGGGGCTCCTTAGGAAATGGGTCTTGGGGGCAGACCAGCATCTCTGTTTTACACAATACTGGATTCATTTATTCAAAATTTTAAAACAGTAAATTTTTATATGATTGAATTATACAGGGTGTCCCGTATGCAGAGGAAAATATTTAAAATGTTGATAGCAGACACCAAAATCTACAATAAAGTGCATATAAAGACTTGCTCAATTTCCATTAGAAAAGTAGGAAATTTAAGATTTGTGTCTTTTTAAGCGAGTCACGTTTTTTATTGAATAGGAAGCGCTAACATAAAAAATATTTGATTTAAGTAATTAAACATTGCTTCATAGTAAACTAGACAAAATTTAATTTAAACGAAAGTATAGTTTGTCATTGTTAAAATTATTTAAAAAGGGTTATTGAGCGGATAAACTCAGCTAAGTTCCGTTTTATAAAAAGTCATAAATTATTTGTGATTTTTTTTTGCCACAGAGGAGAAATGCAAAACCGTAATGATTTTAAGCAAAAACAACAGCCGTAGCATGTACGAGCAACGATTAATTTTACCTCCTGGTTTGTCTAATGCTATAACCAACAACGATTTTAGATTTGCGTTGAATCATTAGCAATTAAAAAAATGTTCTTTCACAAATGAATACAGTTTTCTGGCGTTAGAGCTCTGACTCAGTACCCTGCTTAGGGCAGGACTACTCAGAATTACTTATTGGAAATAAAAACAAATTAAAGCGGATGAGTATAATTAATTTTAACTTATTAATAAAGCAACTGAATTAGAGACATATTGATTGAAATACTATTTAAATATTACATAATATAAAATAGATTAAGATAAGGTAAACTCTCCTGGTTTCGAATCCTTAAGGAAAATTTAAAATGTGTTTGTCCCGTTTTCAATCGCGTGGGTGCTTGGTTTAACAATTTCGGTAAAGTTTAGACAGTAAAAATCTCTAATTTCAAAATATATATGTGAAACAGTCTTTCATTTATTTTTTATAGTAAAACGGAATAAAACGGAAAAATGTAAAAATATCTGTAGGAGTCTGTTTTCGGCACCCTGAAGTACCAGTTTTGGGCACTCCTTAACTAATTTTCAAAAACCTAAATAATTAAATCTGGCTGTCTTCAAAATGAAAGAACTACAGTGATATTGTGCAGGAATGTGTGTTTATTCCCAAAAACAGTCTTTCTGGGCGACACATGTTGATTTTATAATCTTTAGCGATTTTTCCGACCTGTAAAACTAAATCAATAGAGGAAGATGCTAGAATATGAGAGCCTAAAAGTGATTCCCGCTTCAATTGAGCGCCTTTGGCCAGCTCTAAACCATTTCCAACACGTAATATTCTTTAATAACTGCAGTGGGGTTTCATAAATTTTAAACAGGCATATGATAGTATAAGCAACGGAGAATTACTGAGTCCAGTTGTCGGAGGATTTCGAGGTGAAAGATGGTCTTAGGCAAGGAGATTCTTTATCTCCTACTCTATTTAATATTGCTTTAGAGTATGCAATAAGGGCGATCCCGACATATCCTGGTGGCACAATTCATTACAGAATGACACAGGATCTGGCTTATGCTGATCATGTAATGACGAAAACAAATAAAACATAATTAGCAGGCCCATTAGAAGAATTCGAAACCGTAACTAAAGAACTAGGGCTACAAATAAATAAACAGAAGACTGTTTACATGTAAATGTCAAAAGAGCCGAATGAAACAGTTGAATGCGTCACGATTGGTAATCACACCCTAAAAGTGGTCGAAAATTTTAAATATTTGGGAGCTCTAATTATAGAAAACAATGGAATGGTGGAAGAATTAAAAGCAAGAATGGCTGCTGGAAATAGGTTCTGCTTTACAATGCGAAAAATATGAAATTACAGATCTCTTTCTTACAGAACAAAGATCACGGTGTATGAGAAAGTCAACAGACCCGTCACCTTTGGCTCTGAGACTTGGGTGATCTCCAAAGCATCGGAAAAAAGGCTACTCGTATGGGAGAGAAGGGTTCTCCGCAGGATCTATGGCCCGGCGTGCGAACAGGGACAATGGAGGATTCGCACTAGTAAAGAGCTGTACGAAATGTATGAGAGGCCAGATTTGGCCTCAATTGTGAGGGAGAAACTAGATCAGATGATGTGCTGCGTATGCCCCGAGAAGCGATCCCCAAAGGCTTGCTAGAGGATCGGCCTGCTGGAAAACGTGGAAGGGGAAGACCACGCCTGAGATGGCTGTATCAGGTAGAGGACAGCCTGAAAAAGATGAGAGTACGAAGATGGAGAATGCTCGCTCGGGTAGAGGCTGGTGGCGAAGGATCAGAAGAGAGGCCCAGGTTCTTATAGGACTGTAGAAAGAATAAAATAAAAACTTCAGTGGGTACCGAAAACTGGGGCTTTTAGCTTATAAATTACAATTTACTTATCTTTCTGTTATTTTATTTGTATTTATTGTATGTTCTTTTTGATTATTATTTATTTGTTATTTTGCTTCTGTTTATTTTATAGTGTCTGTATATATAATGTGAATGTAGGCTTCACTCATTATAACCATTGTCCATATGACTGTATATTATATTATGAATACAAAATAAAATAAAATAAATAAATTTTTTTTTTTTTTGTGGAGATGTCCATTGTTCAGTGATAAGAAGGGCACTGCTAAGCTTGTTTCACCCACAATATTTTCTTAGTACTGTTGTCTATACATACGTTATAAAATATAATTTTTGTTATATATTTCCATAATCAGGAGCTGTTAGCTATTAACTGGTTTCTTTGAATTGTGTATATTTACAAAAGGTACTTCTCATGTAAGATCTGGTCGAATAAGGTCGGTTGATTGATGTATTGATTTTCCGATTAAACGGATATTATTGAAATGACTCCATTGCGGGCATCGAATATTAAATTTGATATCTTACCCTTTAATATATAGGCAGACCAAGTTTTGAAACTCAAAGAAAGAACAAACCTCAGGTTGTGAGGGTCTCTGAGACAATACATATGGCGTCCATTTGTCTAGCTTTTCTTCCATTTCGTCCTTCAGTGGTGCTTGGGAAGTGTCATAGCACTTCCAGATGTTTTCTTGCTTAATATATTTTTTTTTCTAGTTTTGGATTCAACAAACGCCCATAAACAACCGACAAGATTTTCATTATGTAAGAGGGTTAAATCTGTTTAAACTAATCTTTAGAACTTTCTGTATAAATAACATTATTACTCTTCAATTTTATATTCTATAAAATGTATAATGTGTTATAATACTTTCTAAATTTTTAGAAAAATTTCAATATAAAGCCTTAATACTCTCAAATAAAAACAAATAAGACTGGTTACTTATTGGCGTTATAGTCAGTTCAAGCATCAAGAGGGCCTGAACTAGAATTTTAAGTTAATACCCTAGATCCTATTCTCTGAATGGTTTATTGGTTGATATCACAAACCGTATCTTCACTATATAAGCCGATGAAGCCGATGTTTTATTAGTGAATACTGATCATACGCTACAGTCACAAATCACACACGTTGAAGAATGTTGTCAAAAGTGTTGAATTAAAATATATTCCAAAAAATCACTTTTACTTATTACCATTCTTTGGGCTGTTTGGACATACGGAATTGAACTTTGTGGTTCCATTAGACCACCATTTTTTCTAATATACAAAATCTTTTGAGGAACCCTTGATATATATGAGCGTGTTCACATATAAGCAATAGATAGTATATAGGTATCAATAATATAAGAGCATAATGAGATTGACATTTCTAAAACAAAAAAATATTATTCTTACATTTATTCAGAAGATTGATTGCTGAGGAGATGGAAAAATAAATGGTGTTTAAATGAGGTTAAAGCAAAGGATTTCCGTAGGGAAGTAGGTGGGGAATTCCAGAGCAAGGTAGTACGTATGAGAAAGGGCTTTTTAAAGGAAACAGTTATATGAGAAGGAATAAAAAGGTTTATGGCCTAAAATCTGGTGTTGAACGAATGGACCGAGGAGCAAGGAGTAAACAGATCAAGTAGGTTAGCGAGTTTTTTGGTTGTAAAGCTTCGGAAAAGGAAAACACCCCGGAGAAATTGCCGTCGGAAAACTGGATAGAGCCAATTCAACTCGGGATACCAACTGAGACGTGGAAGCGCCTGGGGTCTCCACTTAATCTGATCTCAAGTCCTCCAGACATTCCACCATATTCCGAATCGAAGTGAGGAAAAATAAGAGAGGAAACTAGGAGCTGACGGGTCTTTAGGGCTGTGGAATCACGGAATCTCAGGAACTGTTTTAGGTTTGCAATAGATTTTCGGATAATTTGGGAAATATGATTGTTCGAGGAGAGGTATTGATCAAAAATTACTCCCAGATTTCTTATGGAAGCATGAAAATCAATATTTAGTCCATTGAGATTAGGAGATAATAATTGATGAGAAGCTTGGCACCAATGAGAAGGACTGTAGTCTTTTCCACGTTCAACTTTAAATCAATGCTGGCTGCCCAAGTGTTAATACTATCTATATCTTCTTGTACCCGTCGGAGGATCGCCTCAAGCATCTCGGTTTGATGAAAGGAAAGGTAGATTTGAAGGTCGTCAGCATGAAGGTGTTATTGTGAATTCTAAAGGCTAATATAATGTTATCTTAGTTACTGTAGTTAGTACTTATCTTCATTACCTTCTCAATAGGGCATTGGTTGTTAGAAGATTAGTACTTCGGAGATCGCTCCCGTTGGTATTAAGCTTGCAGGAACTCCTGTAGTTTTCGGCCATGAATCTCAACTCCAACGAATATTGAATTCTTATCGATGTGTCTAATGCAAACATTGTTTTCATCGCTATGCCCACTTCATTATTTCCCTTGTTCTAGTTTTCATTTTTATCCTATGGTTCTTCTTAGAGTTAATTAATTCAATTCGCTTATTCCTATTAGTCCTCGAGGACTCAAGAAAAAACATTCAAATCATTATTCAACCAATTGTAGATTCATGGGCCGCGATGAAATTTCAAGAAAATCTAAGGTTTGTCATTTTTAATTTATTTTATTGTTCAAACAGATTCCTAAATCTTAGAATGAACTACAATGAGGTCAGAATAAGAACGGTAACTCCAACCTCTTGTTCTTCCTGTTGTGTGCTATTCAAAAGATGCCCAGAAGGGCGTTTCTTGGAGTGTCAATGAAAATTTTGAGGATTGCACATTTCGATGGGGTTTTGGATTTTCGGAATTCATTCAGGATTGTGAATTCGATCCAGGGGGTATGAGGGAAGATGTAATAGACCGTATCAAATGTAATTGTATATTATCTACGATTTATTAAATTCATTTTTTTTTTACATATATAAGTATAATGTAATATGCATTCCACTAGCTTTGTTATTTTACTGCCCGAGACCATTTTAAGGAAATATTTAAATTCCAATTTTTATTTAACTTTAATAATAAAAGACATTTCTAATATTTTTCTTATCCTCCATTTTATTTTTCAACTATTACAATATATAAGTACATACAATATATACGTATATATCTTTATGAAGCCTTGACAAAGATATATATGTCCCTAAAACGTTTATGTGCAGTTTTCATTAATCTGGAACTAATTAATAGTTAATTATTTAGGTTATGTAAATTTGGAAATTAATAGAATTAAGTTGAATATTTGTATTTTTTAGTGTATTTACTTGTAAATAAAGATAGCAATAGTAAAATATTACTGTAGTATCTAATGATAAAAAGGTTTCTACATATGCTATATACTTTTTGTTTCCAACACCATGATATATTCGTTATTATGCTTCTATTTATTTATATTTTTTGTAAATGTGTGTGAATGTACTTTTTTTACTATGCCCTTGTTGTGACAGAATGTTGTATTATTCGAAAAAATAGTTTAAACCACTAGAAAAGAAAAACAATTATTATTAGTTCATTTAATTTATTTTTATTATCTGTAAATATGGTGTAAATGAACTCTTTTATTATTATTACGAATATTCTTTATAGTGAAAGAAAGTAATATAACTTATTATAGAAAATAAAACATAAACAAACGTAGATTAATGAATATAGCTTTTTTATTTTTTAAATATGCTTCTCAAAAAAAGTTATACTTTTTAAAAAACTTTTAACCGAAATTTGGGTCTATAAGAGAACTGCCCTTTTTAATATTTATTGATTGAATTACCTTCTTACCTTAAGGCTTTATAAGTATTTTGAACTGACCAGTTAGCGGACGTTGAGGCATGGTACAGTGAAAGACTTCTTGATGGCAACTTCCATCCTTCGTGCCTGCGGCGGAGATCGCTCCGGCGGACAGGACTCTTCCCGAAGAGCCATCACCTCCTGGAAGATCTCGATGTCCTCCACCGGTCGGATGTAGTGCCTCCTCATCGGACTCGGCGAGTAGCAATGCCCGTAGAGCCTCCTCTGTCCGGGTGAGTACCTAGAACATGGTCTACAAATTTTGTAAAGAGGAAGAAAAGGTATATTGTACTCCTAGCTGATGAAAGGAGGAAGATGGGCGGAACATAATATAACATAAAAACACACATTAGTTACATACTATGAGGACGGGATGGCCGAGCACGTTGGGGCGTGGTTCCCAGAACTTTGTGGGTTCGATTCCCACCTGGATCTTAATTTTCATTTCTCGGAGGCCTCGGAAAACGGATCGTGACATTCTCACTCTGGTATGTATGGGACGGCAAACTCATAGTAGCCGTCAGGGATTGGACAAAAGAACCACGATAGGCCCACTTGCCGGATTAGTTTCTCCATCAGTACCACGTACTATGTCACGAATGAAAACCTTTCCGTGCCTTTTCCTTTGGACTACAAACGATGTTCAAACAAAGTAAAAGTAATTAAATCTAAAGTTTTTTTTATTTATTGAAATTTAATAGAACTGTACTAAATAAATACAACTAATAAATATGAGCAAATCAAAAGTAATCACAAGAACAGATTTGTGGGGACACTATCCAATGATAGCGCTCCCTAGTTCTAAGTAAGAAGATCGCGAAGCCATCTTCTTTTCAGAAGCCTAGGAGGATTATCAGGGATTGAGGAAGGTGCAAGGATGGAAACAAGTGGATTTTGATGGGACTGCATTTTGTCATGAAAGGATAAATATCTTGCTTGGGCTAAATCAGCGACATAAATCTAAAGTAAAACCATAAAATGATAATAGTAAACAAACAAATAACTATAACAAAAGGCATCAATTATGAAAATCGGAATATTGAGATTAAAAATGTCGTTTACAATGAACGAAATAATGATGTATGATAAAACCATAGGAAAGAGGTTTAAAAAAAAATATCGCGAAAACGGAGGAACAATTTAATATGTTAATAATAATATATTTAGGAGAATGGCTAAATTACAATAGGGAGGATTGGTAATTAATGAGGGCTAAAGAAAAATAGATTAAGATTCGTGACAAATAACATAAACCACAAAAATAATTAATCTTATGGAGCAAAACTTAATATGAGACTGAAGTAAAACCAGTAATATTATACGGAGTGGAACCAATTTTTTTTTTTTAAACAGAAAGGAGAATCTTTCGTAATATAAGTGGCATATTAAGAACGAAATAGAAAAACATGGGATGACAAGCGAGGATTGTTTGGATAGTGCCAAATTCAGAAAAAGAGTTAGCAAAATGAAGTTCTTTGCGGTTGAAAGGAAAGAAAAGAGGTATGAAGGGTAGAATTGGTCGACGGAGAGGAAGGCTTAAGACTCCGAGAGGGTGAAGGAGGTATGGAAGAGGAGGAAAAATAAAAACAAAGAAGACGCCTCAGTACGCCTGAGAGGTAGGATTTTGGAAATAAAATAATGGGGTCACTGTTATGTCATTTACAAATTTTACACTACCTAAATACTTTTCTCAGAAAATACAATGGAAAAAAAAAAAAAAAACTGAAGTATATTACATCTATCGAAGATTTGAAGCTAAAATCGGTTAACTATAGGATTGAGTTTGGTATTGCAGACTTTGACGTAGCATGAATTAAACCTAACCATCCCACTACTACAATGCGTCTCCTTCACTTTTCTGTAACACAATTTATCATGGCAAATGTCTGATCAGATAAATAAGGTACTTTTCTACATTTTTTATTTTTAAAATGTAATCTTTCCCGTAAAATAAATATTGAACTTTCAAAAAGTAACCCGTCGATGTTTACATTATTTAGTTTTTACTTCAAAACTGAAAGAATTTTTTTTTAGAATTTAAACGATATGAGACTAGTAATTTATGGAAATTTTTACTAGATGATTGGAGCCTAGTCAAAAAGCTGTCTCAATCTGTTTAAGAGCACTTAACTAAAGAAGTATTTAGTTTTAATTTTCGTTTTTTTTTTTATTATTTATTTATATGATATTTACAACTGTATACAAAAAATACATCTGGTAAATTCGCACATTGGTATAAAGACATGGAACACATGTTGAGAAACTACCCATTGGTAGCACTCTAATAATATGTCTATATTAGAAGATCACGTGGCCATCTTCTTTTCAGACGCCTCGGAGGGTTATCAGGAATCGAATAGGAAGCAAGGTTAGAGACAAGAGGGTTGGGATGGTTATGAACTTTATTATGGAAGGACAGATATCTGGATTGGGCCAAATCTGATACATAAGGAACATTGTGGGCGGGGTGACCGAATGCACTGCACCGCCGTTGTCCGGCAACCTGACATATGAATCAAAGATATAAAAATAGTCAAGAGTTCGCGTCCCAGTGCCGGGGGAATCTTTCAAATCCCCGCTCACACCCCCTGGCCCGGGAAAATCCCGTATAGCCTTAACGGCGAGGAAGGGAAAGACACACAAAAAAAAAAAAAAAAAAATCATAAGGAACATTAAGGTCATTATGGATAATTTTATTTGTGACAAAGTAAGGAGCATTGAGGATTTTACGAAGGATTTTGGATTGTAAGGATTGTATGCGAGAGGAATTTAAAGGTTTGGTGGAGACCCATAGCTGAACTCCGTAAGTCCAAATAGGCCTTATTATAGTCATGTAAATCAGTCTTTTATAATTGATTGGAAGGTTAGAGCGTTTGTCTAGTAAGTGTTGAAGTAATCAGAAACGTCGAGCTGTTTCTTGTCGTTTCAGTCTGGTATGAGGATTCCAAGTTAGACGTTTGTCCAGATGGAGTCCTAGGTAACGGATTTGTTCAACAGGAATAAGTGAGGTGTTGTTAAAGGATACTGAAGGACAGGAAGTCATTGGTTTACGACGATTTTCGTTTGTTAAAAATAATATTTTATTCTTCTTCAGACCTTGGCTGGAAAGAGCTCACAAAAATAGAAAAGTTTAGTTAAAAAAAAAACTTGAAAATATGTATTTACAATACATATAATATTATTGTCTAGACGTCCAAAAATATCACCGATCTTCATGAAAATTAAGAACGTTTGAAGTAGGTTGAGTGGGTTCCTTTAAAGGTGAAAAATAATCGTTTCAGAGAAGTAGAGGGAAAGTACTTTTGAATTCTTAAGCTGGGGACCGTCAAGGATTTGTTTTTAAAGCATTGTCCCAATGTTTCAAGGGCTTAGGGGCTATTGTGAAGAGGTGAAGGAGAGGTTAGTATTTCAACTTAGTTTTTAGTTTCTTATCCTTATTTCTATGTATTATTTCGTTATTATTTTATTTATTTTGTGGTAAATATAAGGGTTCTTACCCGCTTGGGTTGAATGAATTCTCTATTACCCACGTCATGGAGCGCAAACAGAACTTTCTTCTCCTTTTCAGTTATTGAAATCGCGAAAAATCTCTAGAAATCTAAAATTGAGAGTGAATGAAAAAGCTAGTTCATATATATATTACACTTAACTAAAAGCTAGTGTAAGCATAACCTATATAGAAATATTGATATATTTGAGAACGCAATCCTCCGCACGATAACAGGGATTATCTGGGACAGATTATTAACAGATTATTATATGCATGAAGGAGAAGGACCAATAAAGAACTGCTTACAAAAACTGGTTAATCAATACATCACATGAACGCTAGAAGGTCAAGTTGGGTGGGGCAAGTAATTCCAAGCAATCCAACAGAAAATCTCTACACAACAATGAATGCCTCAATAATAGGGAAGAGACTACCTGGAAGATCAAAAAGCAGATGGATAGACCAATTCAAGAAATATGCAACAGAACTTCATGCAGATAACTGGAAGGAAATAGCCCAAGATGGGCAGAGATGGAGAAGGCTGGTTAGGGCTACACAAACTCTATTAGGTAAAAAAAAGCAGACGATAGAAGTGAAAACATTAACAAGTTG
The DNA here is from genome assembly GCA_928085145.1 of Nezara viridula. Taxonomy (NCBI): domain Eukaryota; kingdom Metazoa; phylum Arthropoda; class Insecta; order Hemiptera; family Pentatomidae; genus Nezara; species Nezara viridula. The sequence goes on along the minus strand of OV725080.1, from coordinate 143,911,856 downwards.
AGATTGACAATATAAAATAAAAATTATAAATAATAGCTCATCATAAAGAGGATGAAATGCTGAAAATTTCCCTCGCTTACTGTATACAGATCCGAATTTTAGTTTCTGAGATAGTTTAATTCATATCTTCTATAAAACTCGTTATCATTTGGTTTTCGACACAATTTTTTTCCTTCTCGCCTCTGTAATACGGCACCGCGTTAAGATACAGTTTTGAATAATAACTCATTACAAAGAGGATGAAATGATGAACATTTTCATTGCTTACAGTATGGAGTTCCGGTTTTTAGTTTTTGAGATATTTTAATCCATATGCAAAAACACATCAATTAGTCGACTCCAACCGTCTTTACATATTGGAGATCTGACAGCTAAAGTTTTCATTTCAAAACAAGTATATTTTAGCTCCTATAATCTTGTTCTGGAGATCTTGCTTCCTTGTACTTAATTTATTTATAATATCTCGATAGTTGTGCATCATAATCGTTAATCAGTTTAGTGTTTCAAACTTATTTTTGAAATATAGATCAGAGTTATGAGAATAATGAATTTCAAGAACATTTTGAAAATATATATATGATTTAACAATCGAGAAAATAGACATCTTTAAAATCGTCATAATCATGTTATAGTGGCTCTAAAACGGATACAAAATGCACACACACTCCTCTCCGGTGATCTTCGGTAGTTAAACAGTCTGTTTTATTGGTGAAAATACGAATAAAAAGGGTAATGTTGTCTAATATGTATTTTAAAACATTCAAAAAATGCTCCGTAAAATTAAGAAAAGCTTTATAGATTAGAATTCGATATTGGATTTAAAGCAATATCTTTTCGAGGAGAACACTGGAGTTAACATCGCAATAAGGTTGCTGGGATTCACTTGTTTGTTTCCTGCTTGGACCGAGATAAGCGAATTCATTTCTTTGGTTAGATTTTATGGCCTGAGGTTTCTCAAAGAATAGCTTTGTTTTTGTAGAGGAAAATGGCTACTATTTTTATTAACGAAAACTGTGTTCATTCTTCTGATTGCCGTCATGAAAATTTTATCTCTTATGTTGAGTTTCAGGGTTAAAAAAAAATTATTTAAAATTTTTTGAGGAGCTGAGATCTGTATGCAAGTTACCAAAATTCGAGATATAAAGTATCATGAGATTTCGATTTATTGAGGTTTTGAATTAATACAATAATCGATGTAGTTGGGCATTAATCAATAATTTAAAAAAAAAGTATTTGAAATAATTAATTTACTAGATTTACTTTATTTTAATGACCGTTGCGAATAATTCATCTGATATCTTAATCAATTACTAAATGTAAATAATTAAATGCAATAACTTTTAATTGTTTACATTATTGAAAACAATTTGATAACCATAAATTTCGAATATTTAATTTGGTTTTGAAATGTAATCTCGTTCAAATGAGATTATATTTGTAATTAATTTCTATTTCTGCATTGCTTTTTTAGTTGATGGACTTATTTTGTGGTTTAAATGGAAAAATATAATTTCAAAATAATGGCTCTATCATTAAAGGAAAGATACTAAGTACCTATATGGTGTTTAAGTGATTCGTGAAGTCCTGTTAAATGTAATTACACGAGCAATAATACTTTAAGTGATAATTTTTAAATATTTTTTACTATAAAACATGGTTACATTTTACCATTTTGAGGGGGGAGGGAGGAGCCTCAGCCCGAAACCCACCTTCCCCTCTCCCGTTGATTCGCCTGTGCCTGTGACCAATACTTTTGAGGGATGATATAATATGATTGGGCAGATTACATGTGTACCTGCATATAATTAGTTAATACACTGGAATTTCGCTATGTTAAATGTAACTTTTCTACTTCGCTACTTCTGTCACCCGGATCATTTGTTCTAAGGTATATACAAGCATAAAATAGGCTTTTACCAGAGTGAGAAGGACGAAGTTCATTTCGTCGGTTAGCCACAAAATAAATTTCAACCAGCCCTGACCGGATTCGAAACGCAATTGGAAGAGAAAGCCATGCTTTTACACGCTCAGTCATCATGTTCTATTTTCGTTTTCTATATAGTCTTGTTTAGTCTGTGGTTTAGATTAAAAATTATCTTTAAAAAAATAATCTTTTCCTTCCTGGAACTCAATGGGTCTAGTAGGTACCACGTAATAGATAGAACACGGTACTTTGTGTTTTCTCTTTTTTATTAGCAAAAAAATGTGTTTATAAGCTTTAAATAAGAAATTTACAAAAGATTTTTGTCAGTTTACGCCTTTCAGTATTCGACTTATCTGTACACTTGTTCGAGATATTAGCCCAATGCTTAGGTGTCAATTAACATAAACATAATCCTATTCAGATATTCAGACCCAAAATATGATGGAGATTCTAGTATTTAACCCTGAGTAATTAGATCAACTATCCATCTTCCTAAGGAATAATTTTATACTATTATTTAATATTGTCAACTTGATTCCGTATAACTATTATCACCTCAATAACTAAATAACTGAAATGCGATAAAACTCCAATAAAATATTTTCTTACATGATGCACTAACGTTCTAGGCATTATTCAAATTTTGGACAGAATTTACGAAAATTCTTTTTAAGTTTGACTGGGAACCCCTTAGAAACGCCTTGCTCAGCCTATGAGCTGAGTATGTTTTTAATTTATTATCGTCGCTCGGTTAACAAATGAAAAAAATATTAATGTTATTCATATAGAATTTGACATCTCACATCTTCTCGTGATGTGAAATCGAAACTATTTTTTCTGTTGGTCAGTTTTTTCAATGTCTTTTGGTGTTCGCTGTGTTCGCTGTTGTTCTCGAGTTTGAGTCGTCATCCAGCCAAACTGTATATGGATCTACAATAATAACTTCAAAAGGATCAGTTCTTAAGGATTCAACGTTTGAATCCTTAGCATCTCCATGAAACATTTTAATTCCGTTCATGAAGCAGTTAACGTTTGTTTATCTGATTGCTATTGTTACATTTTCATGCCTTAAAAGTAAAGCAATTTCCTAACTTTAACGATTTGTCCATTTAATTTCGTCTGAATAACGAGGTCGTTAAGTTCATCCCTTTTCCTCCTACCTCGAGAGGTCTTATAGAGGTTCCTTACAATCTCAGTTAAATGCCTTGTCTTGTTTTTATTATTATTTTAATAGCGCTTTTTCTGATTAATTATTAATTAACTTCCTTAATGAAAACAAAGATAGCTATTTATAAAAGGTCATCAGCTTCGTCACTTAATTAATAATATTATCGGATGGTTAGCATTAATTTGCCTTCAGTGATGATTAGGTGGCGGATAATAATCTGATTATCATTTTAAATTACATGAATATTCGATGGATATTTTAGAAAATATATTTACCACAGGAGTTTATGTCTTATTTTCCTTATTCATTCATTTGTCGAATGTTGTTATAAAGTGAATTAAAGAAAGAACTGGATTGAAATTGGGGAAAAGAAAGAACTTGATACTTAAAAAAAGAATCATTTTACAGTTTAGAAAAAAAAACAGTTTCGAAATAACTTTTTTGAAAAAAAATATAAAAAATTCTATTGTATCAGTTTCGTGGAACCTTTTAAAAATAAAGGTTGTATTTTTTTGGTTTAATAATTAAATTACTTTACATGAGCGAATAAAAATGAAGGAGCTTATATTATATTACAGATATATTTTTTCTGGATTAGATATATTCTTTCTGCAAGCGATTGCTACGATCAGCTCTGATGAAGACCTTAAGTTCGGGTCGAAACGTCGGCAAATGTTAAAATAAATATTATTTATTTTTGCCATTTTTATTATGACTGATCACCACAACCATCATTCTCTTCATTATTCACTACTTCAACCATCAACCCACAATTATGAATCTATATTATGTTCATAAGTCCGAAGGGAGATGTTTATTTATTTAAGCTATATGAAATAAAGTTAAATAACAGTTTACTCTCTGTGTTATTTAATGTTTTCTGTGTCATTATTATTATTTGTATGTAGTTTTATAGATTCTGTTATCGAATTATTCACCTTAATTATATTGCGGACTCTTCTCTAGGGAGAGCCTAGTCAGACACTGAACTAATTTATATATTGGGGTTCAAATTCCACTAGGTTTTGTTATTTCATATATTTAATTTATTAATTATATAAGTATTATGACTACCTATTTTAGCTGCATATATTTTATAAGTTATTGCTTTATTATGTTTTGTGATGAATATAGATTCTATCATTTTTCTGTGTGTACTATTTCATTCTTTGTATAATATTTGAGGTTGTGTTAAATTAAATGTATGTCTACTTATGATACTATGGTGAGCTAGGGTATTTTATTATTTAATTTAGTATTTTTTTGAATCCTTAAGATGCTGGTTCATTTTTTATACTATGAAAATAAATTAACATATAAAGATTTATAAGTTACCAAATTTTAATATATAGATTATAAATACAAACATTATTGGATTTTATTTTATTAAAAAAAAAAATGAGGAAGCTTTAAATTATAACATTAGTTCAGGAGGCTAAAAAAAAAATGAAGTTATTTAGTCCAGGCCTCTAGAGGATCGAAAAGCTAAAATAAAATAAAAAGATCAACGTATGTGGAATATCGGAATAAAAAAGAAAAAAATTCTAATGAAAAGCTACAGCGGAGTATCCTTTAGGGAAAAAATATCTATATTTGAAGAATAAAAAAAATTAATGAAATTAAAAAAAAAAAATTAGGGCAAATGTCAAGGCAGTATTGTTAGGGGAGGGTAGTAGGCAGGCCTGCGTGGGCGCACAAATGAATTTTAGGATTGGACCCAGGCGAAAATGAAAACCGTACGAAATGAAAATATAAAATAAAAAGAATTTACAGGTGAACTATAATGTTTTTACAGAAAAAAAAATTAAAAAAATAAAGGATAAATTTAGTTGGAGATAAATTGGATATAAGAATGTTTAAGAAATACCTAAGAAATTAATTCAAACGTTTATAAATTTAATCTTTCCTTTTATTTGCTTTATTTAAAAAAAAATAAGCATTAGGTAGAATGAGAATTATTGTTCATTTTTAATGTTTTTATTTTGAGTGTAGTTCATTAAAAATAATAAATAAAAAAAGATAATTCATTGTCTAGTTCCCAGATTTCTAAAACCTCTCTTTTATTTAAATAACTTTTATATGAATATTATAAGCTAAATAAATAAAAATGAGTGGTTCCCGTTTTCGAAAAAAAAATAGGTTTCAATCTGAACGAAATAAAGTTTGGAAAAAGAAATTAATTTTGACGTGATCAAAATTTTAAAACTCTAGAACTAATTGGTAATTAGTATCATGATCCGAAACATTTCCGATTGAATTCTGTCTGAATACGAACAAAATGCATTTTTATTTGGAGCTCCTTGAATTTTCCCCTCTACAGTTAATCGTTTCCTATAAAAAATGGATTTAATAGGATTTTTTTTGTTGTAGAAATCAACAAAACAAAAAAGGATTTTTTCAGTATCATGGTGAACGTTAAGAGTTTTTTTTAAAAATAAAGTCTGTGACGGAAATCCTAATAGTATTTTGTTACATTAATAGGAAGATATAAAATAATCAGAATATTTTCGCTGTTTTAAAATCAGGAGAGAATAATAAAAATATTTTCAAAACTTTATATTATATCGGGAAAAAATACTTAATTGTGAGAAATGCTATAAATTCCGGGACGAGACTCCTAAAAGAACAAACTGTGGCAGACATTAATTAACTAGAGAGAGAATAGAGCTATTTGTCAGAGAATTCGTTGGGCCCGCAATCCCAGCTCAGGCCACAGTTCTTAGCCAGTTGATTGTATCTTAGGCCTAATGCTCATTTCAAGCTGCTAGGATTTGACCTAAATGCTTTCAGGATATAATTTAATACTTTATTTATTTATTTATTTTTATTGAATAATATTACAATCTGTCACAATTAAGATCATTTATAAAAGTGTTCAGGGAGCACATTCACACTCTATTTACAATAAATAATACAGAAAAAAAAGTAAATGCATATAAACAAAAGAACTAAACTAATAAAATTAACAACTTGAACACGAGTATACTTTTATACAATATTTACAGAATCTATTTACTCAGGAGAACTCCGAGCCAAGCCTTTCTCCCCACTCATGGAGAGGAAATGCAGGACTCTAGTAGATCCCAGCGCCTCTCACTCAGCCTCATTACTGGTATTAAGGACGACTAGAGGCTGAGCTGAGGAATGTAATACTAGAGATGAAAAATTTATTTTAATTTTAATTTACTGTTCGAAAATTTAAGTAATTTATTATATGCATTATCCATCTACACTAAATAGGATATTTCAGGGTTAATTGATAGAAAATATGAAATTAAGGATTTAAAAAAAAAAGAAAAATACTAACTATGAAAATATGTTCGTTAACGCATTGTTTAGGAGATATTTAAAAAATTTAATTTTTATCCATTGTTTAGATAGGTTATGGTAAATAAATTAATATATGTTCCAATCACTTTATTTATAAAATGTGTATATTAACATTCATATTAAACGTTCTTCATAGGGATTACCTCGAGCATGAAGACAGACTATTAAAATCTAAAATCTTCACGTAGAAATAGAAGGGTGCTAATGAATGAATCACAAAGCCTAAGATATTTATCTACTTATAATTATCTTTAAATATATACTAAAATTTCTAGTTCCTAAAAACAGAAAGATAGGGCGTGGTAAAATATTTTTGTAGCTACTTCTAGGGATTAACTTAGCCGCCTATTCGGCTTTTCCTAATTCCTTTATTGATTTTAGTTTACATATTTTATTTATTCATGTTGATTAATTGTTATTGACTTTGATTTTATTTTTGTTCTTTTAAATATCGAAGAGAGGGACACTCTCCACGTTCCCTCCCCTCTCAAACAAACTGATAAATATTATTGATTGACAGTTCCACGTGCTTTCATTTCAAATAGTATTAGTCCTTACAATGTCAATAATTTATGTACAAATAGAGAAAGAAGGCCATGTTAATATTCTGTGTTATATATCTAATATCTCTTAAACAAAAAGTTTATTATAGACGTACCTTCATATGTATTTTTTTATTGTTTTGAGATTCTTAATTCATATTTTCTGTTCGGACACTTAAATCTGAAACACTCTGGTATTATAGATCCATTTCCCGGTTCTCTGGAGCGATGGATCTTGATGAATGAGTTATCAAATGAAATTTAATTTCATGAATAAATGACAAATTTGGATTTTGATCCTTACATTCCTAATGCAATTATAATAAAAGTCATTGAAAAAGCATCTAGGTTTCAAAAATTGGGATGGAAGCATGATGAACTTATATGAAATTTTAAGGCCATAAAATCTAATATTATCGAAACATACCATAATTCTTGCATAAAGCCTGTTACACACTATTAGTCCGTGGTACAGATCCCTTTTTATCGAATTATTAACATCTGCCTGAAACTTCATAAATAGTTTTATCTCATCTAACCTACAACTACTTTATTTAAGAAAACTCTTGGCATTGGGGCGTTTTCAATCTGGAGGGGAGCAAACTTTATTTAATTAGGTACTAAACACTCATTAATAAACATTTGTTTCCCACTTGGATTGTAAGATAATTAGATAACGAAATCGAGAAAAAAAGTGACCTTAAAAAATGTTCAGCCGTTTGGAATGACCTACATCCCCCAAAAGTTATGTAGGACAAATGGTCCAATATTTTTGTAGACCACATTTTTTATCGATTTTGTGATCAAATTATTTTACGATCCAAGAAGAAAACAAATGAGTATTTACGAGTTTTTAGTACGTAATTAACAGTTTTCATAAATAAAATAGTTGTAGGTTACGATAAGATGAAACTATTTACGAAGTTTCAGGGATGTTAATAATTCGATAAAAAGGGGTCTGTATCACGGACTATATGGTTACCATGGGGTACTAATAACATATTTAGATTTTGAAAATTAAAATATTTGAGTTAAGTTATATGAGTGGTCTCATATCGAAGACGGACATCTGTCATTTTCAGAAAGTCGGGAAAGAGTCAGTTTTCGTACACGTAGCTTTAATGGAAAGCAAATTATGAATTGGTTTCTCTATGTACTTACTGGTCCTTCCTGATTATGTTATTTTTTCATTTCTATGCTTTTCACAAAGGTACCTGAGAGTATATTTTATTTTTATTTGTAGCATTTCTAGGTTTAATCTGAGGCATCCAAATATTTTTTACTAGGGTTAGTTTCTGAAAAATAAATGTTTATATTGAGATATAAATATGGTAGAAAAGTATCGACATTCTAAAAGAAAAATTATTTTATTCGATGATAGATATCTATCGGTGATATTGTGCCAGTAGATTCTACCTTTTATTTTCATATTTCTACCAATGGCTGAGTTAAACCCTTTGAGCCTTTTCTACCTTATTCATGGGCCTTTGATTCGATGTTGTTTCATTTGAAAAAAATAAAATAAAGAATATCAAGAAATATTAAACAATAACAATAAAGCCATCCTCCCTATTCTTATCCCGCCGTAATTACTGAATATTTATATGTTAAGTCTAAATAAATAATAACATTAGTGATGTAGATAAATGCCAAAATCTAAAAAACTATGGCTGGTCTTATGGTTATGGTAACTATGATACAATTCTGTGCGGTCAGTTATCGTGTGTCATGAACATAATGAAAACATATAATCTTTTTATGCGATGCGGTAAAGTATCCCCACGTAGTGGGAAACCACACGACAATGTGCGATAAAAACGCAACAGTTATATATTTTTTATTTATTTATTTCCAACCCTACCGTGGCAGAAACGGTATTAGCACCAATGGCATGTTAAGCCTACAAGTAACAACATAGTGCTGTTAGTAAAACAATTAAAAATTACAATTTTCCTGAGCTGTGACACAACTTGCTCGTCTTTCGTTATGTTTGTTCGCCATAATTTTTTACCCCTCCTTTGTTCGGCGGCATTCGTTTCGTAGTATCTCTTTTTCTTATACTCAAGTGCGAGTAGTTTTCCACACTCATTGGCTGAGAGAAATAACTCTTTATAAAAAAGTAGACTTTCCCTCAGCAGTGTGGCCCTCGAGAGACCCAGTAATCAGGTCATACCCATTTCATTGCTGCCACTTTGAAGGTGGTATGCATAGTCATTCCTTGAAGTCCAAATGAACGTCCTGTTAAAATGGAACACTTTTATGAAATTCAATGAAAAGGAACTACTTTGAGCCAATTTGATTGCAGAGATGCTTCTATAAAATTAAATAAACTAAACCGCGTGCTTTGGATCACATGATAGAAGAGAAAAAAATCAACAAGGCGAGATTAATGATATGAAATAAAAATTATATATAATAGCTCATTATAAAGAGGAGGAAACGCTGAACATTTCTTTCGCTTACAGTATGCAGGTCCCATTTTTGGTTTCTGATATATTTTAATACATATCTTCTATAAAATTCGTTATCATTTGTTTTGGACACTATCTTTTTTCTTCTCCTACTCTCTAACACGGTGTTCGGTTAAGATACAATTTTGCATAATAAGTCATTACAAAGAAAATGAAATGCTGAACATTTTCCTCGCTTACAGTATACAGGTCTGAAGTTTAGTACATGAAATATTTTAATTCATATGTTCAACTATCATTTGGTTTTCTACACTAATATTTCCTTTTTGCCTTCCTAACACAACGTCGCGTTAAGAAACAATTTTGAATTATAGCTAATTACAGAGAGGATGAAATGCTGAACAATTTCCTCGCTTACAGTATGCAGGCCCGATTTTTTAGTTTCTGAGATATTTTAATCCGTATGTAAAAAAATTTCACTTAGTCGACTCTCGCCGACTTTACCCGAGCGTTAACACTTCGGAAATCTGAGTGATAAATCTAATTCACTCTCCATAAAAAAGTGCAAAACACTACCAAAGAAGTTTTCAATTCAATAACTTACTTTTAATTTCAAAAAATCCCATTACCTCCTTTACTTATTCGATACTTAAGGGTGGGTGTTTTCCTGCCAATGTTTAAAAAAAGAAGAAATGTTAAATTCGATTAAAACAGACCTTTTTCATTCATAAAGGTATTCCATTTTAGTCGTATCTGGTGCCGTAACAAGTCTTCCTGCAACAGAAAGTCTAGAGGTACTCCTCTTGCTAGGTAGGACCTACCGTAGAGCCATCTTCTGAGTCAACTTCTGGTGATGCGAGTGATGCAAATTATAACCAGAGAACACTGAGGCTCCTAAAAGGCACCGCTGTTATAACATAGAGCAGGATCAGCCCCGGAACGGTTAAACTTTCTAATGGATACTCAGTGACGTGTGATAAAATATAACCTTTTATGTAGTAACGTTCTGTTAATATGTTTAGGATGGAGCTTGAAAATTGTTGCAAGATGTAATGTTGTACTTAGGGAGTAAAGATAAAATTCCTTGTTTATTCTAAGGGGGGGAGGGGCTATAAGGAACATTAAAACGTATTGGGGCTCAGTTATCTTAACTTCAGTCCATTGAAGAAGGCGTATCGAAACAGGACATTTCATTAACGAAATTGTGGAATCCCTTTTCCGAAGATAAAGTCGATCGACTGCACTTAGTCGTTATAATTATAGTACTATAACAGTACAATAAAAATTAAAGCCGCTTTTAGAGATGTAGCCATAACTGAGGCTATCATTTGAAAATGGGGCAAAGATTTAAAGATGGAAGATTCAATTTTTAGTTTTTTATTGTGTTTTTTTCCAGCTAATTGCTGTACAACCAATCATTAGCTATTCAATTTTTGAAATGACCATTTATAAAGGTGTTATTGTGAGTATCCTGAGGTATGCGTCCCCTGCCTGGAACCAAAATCTCTCGCACAGACAGAAATGTAGGTTGGCCACGATTCAGCGGATGGCTCTGCTTCGAGTATCCAGAACATTCAGGACGGTGTCTCATGAGGCTGTGCAGGTCTTGGCAAGAGGAATACCTCTCGACCTCCTGCTGAGAGAAGACTACTACCGGTATAAGATTAGGAGAGAATGCTTAGCGGCTCTACCGGATTACCTCCGAGTGAGAATAGGAGGTGATCCAAGAAACTGGAAGACGATTCTCCGGGAGGTTACAGTAGAGGACTGGAACCGACGGTGGTTGACGACTCCCAAAGGAGCTAGTCTAAGGAAGTACTTCCCCACCGTCAGTTCGCGGCTAGAAGCGACTTGGGTCCTCCCGGACTACTGGATTTCACAGATTCTCACGGGGCATGGGGGTTTCCAAGCAAAGCTCGTTCAGTATGGTATAAATATCGATCCCCTATGCCCAAGTTGTGGGGTACCGGAGACCGCTGAACATGTTGTACTTACCTGTACGGTCTATGAGTCACTGAGGGCGAAACTGTTGAGAGAAACAGGTCTCTTTGTCCTAACAGAGAGAGATCTTCCTCAACTTATGGACAAAGAAAGATACGATCACTTCAAAAGTTTAATATACGGGTGGAAAGAAGTTGTTCTACCAACCCACTTCTCTTTGGGAAGAAGAAGAGAAGCTGCACCGGGGAGGCCACCAGAATAAGAAGAAAAATAAACCAGATGCTAGTGAAGAGAAGAGCAAGCTGTGTGCACAGCTCAGAAAAATAATGTAATAGTCAAAAATGCAGCAGTGGGTTGTTATTTAACAGTAACATCCCACTGCTGCAAATACCCGTATTGCCTTCAGGCAGGGGAGGGTTGAAAATAAAATAAAAAAAAAATATTCAATTTTTGAAATATTTGATTTATGTTGACTCTACTACTTAATAAAAAACCATTGAAAGAGTCGGGAGAAGCTGCCTCTCACTGAATATTGTTTTAGATTTCTTACATCACAAAATCAACCGACTGCTATCGTATAAACCCAGCCTATCATACCCTCTTACACAGACCCGTTTCGTCAAAATCAAATTTAACACAATCCTCCTATTTACGTTTCGGCCTAATCCTACCATTTTAACCGCAATCAGTGAAGACTATAATTTAGAGGAACACACACACATAGACTATATTTATTTACATAATTTTATTTTTCATTTCAATTTCCATAATGTGCAGTAGCCTTATAAATTATCCAGTCGTCCCTTGTAGTAGAATATATAACGCGCAATTTATTTCCCAAAACCTCAAGCCGCCTGAAGTTACCTTGATGTTCGCTACCACATTTAACATTCATCGTATATAACAATTATAAATACATGTAAGTTATTATTTTCCTAAATTTAATAATATTTTCTTCATTAGCATGCACCTGCCTGGTTCAGCTGTTCTCTAAATGAAGTGGAAACAGTAAATTATACTAATATGTTACTAATTATGATAACGAACCGTGAGCAATTTATTATTATATTATATTATCTGATAATTTCATGATTATTAAAATGCATTAATTTGTAATTCGACAAGTATAAACATTTTAAAATATTTGGCTGTGATCTTTTACTTTAAATGCGTTGGACATATTTACTTCATCACGAACTATTTTACGCCAACAATCATCCGTATCAAGTTTATTAATTTAATCGGGATTCTATTCTTTCTAAGGATTTTCAACAAATTAAACCTGTTAATACTGTCAAATGCCTGTTTATAGTCGATAAATAGTAAATGCAGGTCAATGCCATATTCATATGGTTTTTTCCTTTGCTTGTCGAAGAATAAGGATTTGGTGTGTAGTACCTTTACCAAAAGCGACCTTATTTCCAATTAAATGGTTATGTTTAAATATATATAAATATATATACAAATGATACATAGAGAAAAATGCAATTTTGTTACATAATAAATGCTGGGAGTCATTCAATATTAAATTAATATGCCGTAAATATTAAATTAATTCAGTTCATAATGAATAACCAAACTAAACTTTATCGTATTCGGGAAATTTAAAGTTATACAAACTAATTTTGTTTCGCTCTAAGATTAGCTACGAAATGGATAAGCGGATTTAGATATTGGAAACTAAAATTTGTTAATTACAGTGCAATGGTTGGATATGTCTTATACTTTTACGATAAATCTTTATATAGAGCAGGTCTGCCTCACTAAATTTTAACTTGAATTTTAATAGCATATCCCTCCGATAACTATAGCATTAAATGGCCATTTTCCCTCCTAATGCATTCCACGTATAAGAGATTTGAGTGAAGCATATTTATTCAAATGTACAATATTCTTGCACCAAGTAATGGTCTATACAACACACACAATTGTTTAAGATTCATGCTTTCCGACAACTGTTTAAGTAACAATGTACTTAGTAAGTGATGAACTTATCCCGCTGTAAATATCCTTCCAGTTTAATAGTTATCCAATGGGACACAACTATTCCTGTTCTGGTGCTAAACCGTTATTATATTCACAAAAGATGTATTTTTTTGGTCCAGAAGAGCCTTGATTTGTAATTCTCTCATGTACTAATAATATAAAAAGCTATACGTGAATATATTTTTATTTTTTCTTTCAATATTATCCGAATGGTCTAAGAGATCATAGTGCATTCTCTTTCATTACATCTTCAATTGATCTTTAGTTGGTCGAATACAATAATAAACAGATAATTTAGAAAACCTCCTGAAAACCTAATAAATATTCTATGAAAAGCATCTAAGTGACTATTAGCAACAATTATGATTAATTCCGAAATGGAACATTTTTGGAGCTTTTTGTCCGCATCTTCAAAAATGTTTATCCCATCGTGATTCGTCGACTTTTGAAATCTCCGAATTTTTCACCGCCAAGACCCAAAGAAATATTGTGAGAACATGCAATAATATATCGGAAAAGTTTGCAACTAATCAAGATATTAGGCAAGGGTGCAGTCTAAGTCCTCTGCTATTTACACTAGTGCAAAACAACAAAACAAAATATGAGATCATATCAAATGGGATACAGAAATCTACATAATGTATTTTTCTCACTGTTGGCTCATGCAGGCGGTTTGGTGGTTTTCGGAAGCAATAGACAAAACTTGCAATTCAACCTCCGCATTCTTCAGGAAGAATTAAATAAGATAAATATGCAAATAAATGTGGAAAAAAAAATATGAAGATTGGCAGAAAACAAGGAAGAGGAGACAGAATAGTGCACTTGAGTGGAGTTCCATTGGAACAAGTGAAAAATTATAAATACCTCGGTGCCCACATCAATGAACATGGATGGATCGACGGAGAAATAAAGGAAAGTCTTAAGTATGCAGGAAGGTGCTTCAACGCCATCAAGAAGGGATTCTTGAACAAGAGAGAAGTGACTACAGAGAAAAAACAACCGTGTACAAAAATACTTACCTCCCTATAATTACCTATTCCGGCGAGTCACGGACCCTTACCACAAAACACATCAATCAGATTGAAGCCATGGAGATGCGATTCCTGCGCAGGGTGGAAGGAAAAACAAAGGGAGATCGCATAAGAAACTCCATAATACGGAAAAATCTAAACGTAAGATCAGCCGAAATTGTGATGGAGGAAAATTGTTTGAGATGGTTTGGTCATGTCTCTCGAATGCCAGAGAATCGAATGGTCAGGATAGCGTTGGAAAGGAAAGCTGAGAGAAGAAGACCTCAGGGAAGGCCCAGGAAGACCTGGGAGGTCGGTGTCAAGGAGGCCTTTGACAGAAGGGATATTGACTGGAGGAGGAGGCGGCAATTGGCTCAGGATCGAGAGTTGTGGATTCGGCTCTACAAGAAGACTCCTCACACCGCTCAGCGGTAGAAGAGGAAACGATTAAGAAGAAGAAGAAGAATGTTTTCAATAACTTTTATTTCCCACATACTGGACTCAAAAGACAAGAACTCACCCGACGATACGGCCAGCTATACAGACTACTAAACAGAAAATCTAAACTTTCTATTGAAAACAAATTACTTATCTACAAGACAATACTGAAACCTATATCGACATACGGACTTGAACTGTGGGGGACAACAAAATTTTCTAACATCAAACGTATTCAATCCTTTCAATCTAATGTCCTTCAAACAACACTTGGTGCTCCGTTCTATGTAACTAACAAAACCCTACACCATGACCTTAATGTCCCATTTGTCCTAGACCTTATCCCATAAAAATTCTCCAAATTTCACTAGATCCTTACCTGTCATCCAAATCCCCAGGCGCAATCTCTATCCAGCACCACCCATCCTTACAATCCTCCTCGAAGGTTGAAGCGGCAGTGGCCCAAAGACCTTCTGTGAATAAGCATCTATTGGAGTTTTGGCAACGGCCAGATCCACCACTCAAGCCAAGTATGTGTGATTTTAGATTAGTTCTTTTGTTTATATACATTTATTTTTATTATTATTAGTTTCTGTATTATTTATTTTTACTTATTGTAAATAGAGTGTGAGTGAGCTCTCTGAACATTATTATAAATATCCTTGATTGTGATATTTCTAAATAAACAAATAAGAAAGAAAAACAAACTTTTATTTAAGTTGTAGGAATCAAATAGCCGAACTTGTGATCCGTCACATCTTTAAGAAATATTTTTTCATTTGATACCTCATTCATTAAAATGATCGCTCGTGAGAGCCGGAAAAGGAATCTATAGTACCAAATTACTGACTTATTTTTTAATTTAACCATTTTTTGAACTGAGTCATTTTAAAAGAAGACATACCTGGGCGGCTCGAGGAGCTCCCTCTGCTCATTGCAGTTGGGGGCCCTCCTGAAGTTGAAGACGAGGGGGCGGCGGTTGATGTCCGGGGCCTCGACGAAGGAGTTGCCCGAGGACACGGACTGGCCCCCCCGGGCCGAGCGCTGGCTGAGCACGGAGTAGTTGTGCCTCGGGCCGCGGCACTCGCTGGACAGCTCGCAGCGGGTCGACTCGCGGCCGTTGAGGCACCGCGACAGCGTCGACTGCAACAGATGGTGCCTTCTGTCAGCTTTCAATTAACATGTTCAATAAAAAAGTTGGCACATTATTAATTGTGGATATTTAGTGACATAGGTCATTCAAGAAGGAAGGCATGGCAACTGCTTCCTTCAATAAACATGTTCAATAAAAAAGTTGGCACATTATTAATTATAGATATTTAGTGACCCATAGGTTATTCAAGAAGGAAGGCATGGCAACTGCTTCCTTCAATAAACATGTTCAATAAAAAAGTTGGCACATTATTAATTATGGATATTTAGTGACATAGGTTATTCAAAAAAGAAGGCATGGCAACTGCTTCCTTCAATAAACATGTTCAATAAAAAAGTTGGCACATTATTAATTATGGATATTTAGTGACATAGGTTATTCAAAAAAGAAGGCATGGCAACTGCTTCCTTCAATAAACAACTTTTTTTCTTATCTCATTTTATGATATCCCGGGCTCAGAGAGACGGCGGGGGTTTATTACCAGAGCTAAATGCCCTCGACACCGGGACTCTATCTCAAAAACTGCTCAAAGTTATCAGAATCCCTGGCAACGGTTGTATTGCAAACGGGTTGCCCACTCGGCCACCCTTCTCCCTCCGTTCAAACAAACTATTCAAATTTATATATTAATATATTGAATAATAATAACTTTATTATGTTTGTATGAAAATAAAATAAAGACTACAATATTTGATTAGTTCAGGCGGTCGCAATTTTTTAATATGATTATATTAGCTTATGTTCTGACTATGATGGATTAAATCACAAAGCTGCTGTTAGGATATGCAGTGGGTGTAGAGAACATCACCTGTTCAAAGCCTTTTTATGCAAAGTGCAGAGCCTTCGTTGAAGCTAAGAAGAGCTTATCTCTCGGCTAAAGTAGAGTAGGTAGTAAAGTCGACCTCACTACATAACTACTTATTAAATTCATTAAAAATCGAACCAATAGAATATTACTTCTTAAGGACGAGGCTGCAACTAAGATTAACCGATTTAGTTCCAACTTTTAACGAAAATATAAATGTACAATGCATTAAACGCTCTCCAGACATTGCCAAATTCTTTTGGCCTCAATATATTGTGAATACCAATTTATAGCGCTCTAAGATCTGTGAAGACTTGATAAACTCCATAGATACTGGCTTTTCTTCTTTTTGAGGAGTTTCAGGATTAATATCTAAAAGACATCTTATATCTACAATATATCTTTTTTAGTTATCTTTAGATATCTTAAAAAAGATATCTAAAAAATGATCATTTCTAGATGACTTTTTATAGGTGACTAAATGACGTCTTAACGATCTATTAAACCAGATGTCTTAAAAATGTCTTGAATCGGATAGCATACTTGGAATAATCATTTGGTCACAATGTACGTTCATAACTTGAACTTAGCTTTCATATAAAAATTGAGATGATTTTTTTTTTCTTTTTTTCATAGCCCCTTTTTTATTTATCTTCTTCTTGAATCCTTCTTAGTCTTATTAATAATCCATTTACTGCTAAAAAGCATTGTATTTTGCTTTTTTTTGTCGTTTCTGAGTATTTTTTCTACATCTGTAATATAATCAGTGATGGGGCTCACCTGAGATAGCTATCTCATTCGAGCTAATATATACATATATATAGCTGTTGATAGGTATCTCATTCGAATGGAAGGCATATACAATAGATATTTTCTATGATTAGAGATAAAAAAATGTTTGAAAATAAATAACATTGAAGTTTTCACTTCTCGACCAAGACATTTGAGTACATTAATTACAAAAGACACATATACATGACTATAATAAGGCCGGTTTGGACTTACGGAGTTGAGCTATGGGGCTCCACTAAAGCATCGAATTCCTCTCGTATCCAATCCTTACAATCCAAAATCCTTAATGCTCCCTACTTTGTTACAAATAAAACCATCCATAATGACCTTAATGTTTCTTATGTTTCACATCTGGTCCAATCCAGATACCTATCCTTCCATAATAAACTTCAGAATTATCCCAACCCTTTCGTTTCTAACCTTGCCTACTCTTCGATTCCTGATAACCCTCCGAGGCTTCTGAAAAGAAATGCCCCGTGATCTGCTAATGTAGACATATCATTAGAGTGCTACCGTTGGATGTTTTCATGTCATTATATTCATATGTTCAAATTTACTGTATATATTTTTATTTATACAGTTGTAAATATCATTAAGAAATAATAAAAAAAAAAATTTGTTCCAAAGGGACATCAGTCTCAGGATGATAAAATTATTTTTCATTTCATTAACAATTTATTTGTTGGTTGGTTGTTGTTTAGTAAAGGCATAAAAACCTTTGGTTATCAATGGCGTTAATTAAGATTATATATAAAGAGAAGGATGGTTGGGGTGATCAGTCAAAATAAAATAGTAAAAATAAATAATTGCATTTATTTTAGCATTCGCCGACGTTTCGGCCCGAGGTTAAGGCCTTCATTAGGGCTACTCTACCTACAAGCATAGACAGACGTATTGTAGCGAGAGAGAGAGGAGCTGGCAGCTCATCATATGGAAATAACCTATTTCCACCTTAAAAGGGTGACAATAGGTGCGGGCGATTTATTTATTCACCATTATTATGAAAAAATAAGCTCTTCGGTAAGTATGGACAATCATAT
The DNA here is from genome assembly GCA_928085145.1 of Nezara viridula. Taxonomy (NCBI): domain Eukaryota; kingdom Metazoa; phylum Arthropoda; class Insecta; order Hemiptera; family Pentatomidae; genus Nezara; species Nezara viridula. The sequence goes on along the minus strand of OV725080.1, from coordinate 143,893,316 downwards.
GCCAGAAAATGTTCTATGTTAAAACAGAAGACTGGCTCTCTGTGAGGGATGTGAAGTTAGGTGTTGACATAGGACTGGCAATATTTGACCTACTTGAGTGGACTTCCTACTTTTATGAGTGCTTTTTTATCCTTACTTTTGTAAGTACAGAAAAATATTGAAGACCTTCGTTTTCAAATGAATATTAGATTCGTTGGGTTGATAAAGAATATATAATTCGGATGTGAGTTCTCTACTCATCATTCTTATAGAATGAATCGTTCACAGCAAATATTATATAGGTAGATTTCAGCAAAATTTTGAAGCACTAAAAGATAACATTTAACTGTTAAAATCTTTACTTTTATTTACTAACTTGGAAACCACATACCAAACTTAAATGACAACAACTAAACAGACGATACGGACAGCTATATAGACTATTGAATAGAAAATCTCAACTTTCAGTCGACAACAAACTACTAATCTACAAGACAACCCTGAAACCTATTTGGACCTACGGAATAGAACTGTGGGGGACAGCAAAACTTTCTAACATCAAACGAATTCCGTCTCTCCAGTCTAAAGTCTTCCGATAAACAGTCGATGCTTCCTTCTATGTATCCAATAAAACCATACATAATGACCTTTTTATCCCATTTGTTCTTGACCTAATCCCAGACAAATTTTCCAAATTTCACGAGAACCTCACTCATCATCCAAATCCTGTAGCATAATCCCTATCTAGTTCCAGCCATCCCTACAATCCTCCCCGGAGGTTAAAACAGCAGTGGAAATGCCCAGATTCTCTACTCAGGTTCTCAGTGTCTGTTGCTGTAGTGCTCTCCATCAGTTTCCACTGACTTCTAATACCAGTGACGCAGCTGGGAGAGAAGCACTGGGATTTTCTAGAGTCCCGCCTTGGCTTCCACATTGGGGAATAAATCATTACTCAGGGTCTCCTGGGTGAATGTAAATATTGTATATAGGTCTGAATGTGTTTTATTTTCTTTCATTTTTATATATCATTTCATTTTTTGTACACAAACATATTAATTTACTTATTTTATTTTTCTATATTTCTTTTTCTTTATTATTTCTATCTTAGTTATTATTTGTATGTACATGTTGTGTGGATGATTCATGTAGCCTTAATATTAATGTCCTTTAATGTGCCAGAATGTATTAATATTAAATAAATAAAAAAAAACAATAAAAGCTTTTATTCAAGTTCGTTAATTCACATTTGCCTTTCTTCATTGCTGCCGATCTCAGCTGCTAAACTTTTTAGGATAAGTATTAAATCTGTTTATTCTATATGTATGTTTTCTCGATATCGTTCATGTTTATTTTTCTTCTTACATGGCCTATTGTAGAAATAAAATCGCCTGCATTCTTCACCAGGTTTTAAAATAACTGGTTATTTTAATTAGAGTTCTAAAATAACTGTGAGCAATACGTTTTCGTCTCTCCACTCGTCACGATACTCATCATTTCCTAAATGATGAGTACAGAATGATTTAATTATAAACTGTATTCGAATATAATTTTATGTGATATCTAATTATAGGTACAATGATATAATAATTAGCGAGATAAGATACAATGCAATGAACCTAGTTATCGATACTATGCCCTTTGTGTGTGTCGTGGGTACTAGTTCATTAGGCAGTCACTTTAGCCTAGACTTAGCACATAGGGCCAATTCCTCTCATCGCCTCGATTGGCTAATATCATCAGCAGGGTCTGCCAGCTAATTGTCATAGTCTACATTATATTGGTTTATTAATCAAGATATTTATATATTTTTCCTTTTTTTCTTATCATTTTTCCTAGAAGAATAGTTTAAATATTTCTTTCTAAATAACAATTTTTTTTTATAATTCTTTTTTTATTATAAACATTAAATTGAAGTAGTTAAAATTAGTAAGTAAAAAATTAGGTAATTTTATGAATTTTAAATTTTATTCGTCAATGAACATTAGATTATAACCAGGACCCGTATTTTTATGCAGTATTTTTATATATAGGCAGTACTTTTATACTTTTCATATATGGGCAAGTGGAATTAATAGAAATTCAAGTTTTGTCTACTACAAATTTATGAAGTATAACATGTTCCTGTATCAAAATCCGGAGAAAAAATAATGCACTGTTCAAAATTGTCGAAGTAATATTTCATGAAACATTCGAATGTTTCCCCTCTTTTATTTTTAATACTTAAGAATAGAAAAAAAAACATCAAATGATAAAACTCTTAACAAACGATGATGGTCAGGAAAAGGTTGATTTTGAATTAATGATAATACTTAATGAAGTTAGTTAAAAAAATAGTTTTCCTATTCAAAGAACGTTACAAAAATGTTATACAATAAATCATACTTTTTTTTATGACTAATAGGTCATTGGAAATGATTTTAAAGAGAAAATGCCTACCATAAATGTTATTTTCCGGTTGTTGTTAATTTCGTAATAAACTGTTTAAGCTCCTTGCAGAGGGACGTAATTATGAAATAGTAGGCTCACCATGGTAGATTTAATTGAACCTTTTTCAACTAGGTCATAATAAATTGTCTTTGTCTGAAAAAAAAATTTCCTCGTTAGCGGAATTTATTGAAGACATAATGCTACTTTACTGCTGTGATCCCACTAACTGCCCCTTGCTTATCAAGTTCACTGCGGGCATAGCAGAGAATAAAGTTTATTTTAACACATTACGAAAAACAAAGTTGCAAAAATACTTGTGATTATTATTCATGAGAAACATAGAAAAGAAACTAAATGATTTTGCTATAAATAAATAAAAATAAACTTTATTCTAAGATCTCTTAACAATAAAAATCACCCATACACAAAGTGAAATAACATCTACAAAAAAAAAGAAATTGATAAAATAGTATAGTTATTTAGGGTGTAATTATTAAAAATTTGATTGGATTTATAAAAAGAAATCTTCTATAGAGAATAATTTCTATTCAAGTGTTCTCGGGCGGAATGGCCTACAGGATTAACACGTATGTAAAATTCACTTTATATATATGGGCCGGGTCAGGCGTTTGTAATAGATAATCAAAGTTAAGCAACGTCGAGTGTGGTTAGTACTTGGATGGATAATAGTCCGATTAGGGTGACCGTCCATCAGGGAAAGCCATGTTTCCCGGGAATTCCCTCCCTCCCCCGGGTATGTGAGGCCCATCAGGCTGCTGGAGGCAACTGAAACCGACCGGGCGTAGGATTGATGACCCTACCCCGTGTCCTTGAATCGGGAAACCGGATGTGATTTACCAGGACGTTAATATCCCCCCTGAGATTTCGTCCATGGACGGTCTGTTTCAGTGAAAGAAATATAGGTCCTTGTGCCCTGCTGACTCTGAGCAGCCACAATCCATGGATCTAGACCGATTCGTCACTTTCCTTGAACCCGTGTGAGTCGGAGGGAAGGACACTGCCAGATTGGTCACAAAGGGATCGGTTATGGAGCTACGGATGGTCTGCCGCTGCACCATGGATACCGTGGTTTGTAGCTACGTGAAGTTGGGTTACTCCCTCCAGGCTATGTGTGCTTCCGCAAGCAATGTATGTTTGTAGGGAGACCACATCTCGCGGCCAAAGATCTTCATGGTCTGTAGCGCCAACCGAAAAAAAAATGTATATATATATATATATATATATATATATATATATATATATATATATATATATATATATATATATAATGTTTATAGTTGTATTAGAATTTCTGTTATCAAAATCTTTTTATAGTAAATGTTTGAAAACATCGCCATTGGCTTTACCAAGATTTTCAGCTTCCTCTTCGGAGGCCGACAGTTGTCCTCCTAATTGTTTCATATCTTCTTTTATTGAGGTCTGCAACAGGAGGGAAACTACCGCCCTTCGAGGATAAGTAGAACCCGAAAACGTTTAGAAGTCGTTATAGATATTTTGGAACATTTATAAAACGCTAATACATACATGAATTATTATTTATTCATGGAATTTTGATTATTTCTAATTAGCTAATACAATTTAAACATATGAAAATCGAATAAGAACATGTGGGTTTATTACTTGGGATTTAATTAATCGTGAAAGGGCAGAGGCTAAAGGGAAGACGGAGAAAGACGGAGAAAGGAAAGGCACAATCCGAGATGACTTTTACAGAAGAGGACTGGAATGGGGAAGGAGAACACGGATAGTCGAATATAGAGATTCTTGGACTAAGTTCTACTTAAAGGATCCTCATACTCCTGTGCGGTAGAAGAGGAGTAGATAAAATAAATGTGAAAATCAAATAAGAACATATGGGTTTCTTACTTTAAATTATCTATATATGTAATATATAGTAACGGAAAGTATTCCGGTCGTAAACAGTATCGTTCAGCATCTTAATTTTCAACGGAAATGCACGTTTCAAGGTCCTCTGTGCCAACATAACGAAGTCCCACCAGAAGGTCTGTTTGTGTTTGTGTGTGTGTGTGTGTGTGTGTGTGTGTGTGTGTGTGTGTGTGTGTGTGTGTGTGTGTGTGTGTGTGTGTGTGTGTGTGTGCATATATGTGAATAGTCTAGTTCAAAGAGGAAGTGAAAGAGGATGAAGGAAGAGAAGAGGAAGGAATTTTATACATTTATACAATTTTCTTGAAAACAGCTCTAACAAATTTGATTAAATTAATTTGTTCACCGCTAAATTATGACGTATTTAGTATAATATAGGTCTTATGCTCATCGATGTCCCCCATCAAGCTTTAAATACCTAATTTTCAAAATCACTTCCGCTAAAGTACCTTCACAATTTGTATTTGAAATAATTAACCATTTCGTACTAAAATCTGGTTTGTTTTGATCATTGAAAATTGGTTAAATATAAAATATTAAAGAATTTGATAATTAACTATAGGAGAAATATGGGATACAATACATGACCGTAATAAAATATGGGTTCCGATTATATTATATAGATATTCATGTGCGGTTATCACAAACACAAGGGTTTTTATTAGATGATATTTAATTCCATTGATTACAGCAACATAAAAATTAAAAATTTGTATATTTATTAATGTTTAAACGAAGAAAAATAAGCAAAATGAAATATAAATAAATATACCGGACTTCTTTATCAGAGGCACTCTTTTTGAACAAAAATATTTCATTGCACTTATTTATTTGTTATATTAAATTAACAATTAATTGTTTTAAATATTATTTTGTACAGTGTAACTTTCACTTCTAATTTTCTGTAAACATCTATTTCTGCTAAAAAAAGGGGGAGGGATGGTAAGTGAAAGTTGTGTGATGTGCTCACCGCAACAGATTTTTTTATTATTTTCCTGCTTGCAACCGATTCCTGGAGTTTTTCCTTTTTCTCTCGACTCATCCTATGAATAGATACGAAAAAAACAAAAAATAATACATATACATAAATTGCTATTAACATATCTTCGCTCCCCGTACCAGGTGCGGTGCATGGCTTTCCTTCATCTCAACGATCTTCTTTTTTTCTCCCTCCCAACTCCGTCCATTTACCGAGAGTTAAATGGTTCTTGACCCACATTTCTTCCCAGGTTTTTCTCATTCTTGCCTAATGGACATATCACGAGGCAATCTATTTTCCGGCACTTTGAAAATATGCCTAAATTATCGCAGGCATTTCTCAGGATCTCTCTCTCTATTGGTGTTAAATCAAATATGGTCCGTGTTCTACCTGCCCATGGTCTGGACGAAAGATCTTTCACATTAAGTAAATAAAAACAAATACAATAAAGTCAGCTAACAAACAATGTATAAAATACAAACAATATGTATAAAATATTTGAAACTATATAAAAAACAAATTGAAAACTGCATGATCTGTTCGGATTATCAAAGGATAAATTTAATATGATTGAAAAGTTAAATATGAAGTCATTGCAAACAAAAAAAAATTCTGAAAATGGTCATTATCATATGTCCAGAATGTAGAGATTTAATGCTAAAGAGAGTAGAGAGAGGACTTGAATTGGAGAATATTGTAGTCATAGGCGATGGTGTTCAAATGGTTGTTGATAATATGGTAAATGAAAGTTTTAAGGAAATATTGTCTTCGGAAGGAGGGGAAAAACCACCTTAACTCAATGTAGGGAAAATAAATGGAAACGTCTCGTTATCCCATTGACAAATATCACAAAGTTATTCATAAGTTTCTTCATTCTGCCACTTAGATTCTCCGGGAGACGACGCAGCCGTAGTCAAAGTGGGGGAAAGTGAGGGAAGAAACTAGATTTATACGAGTAAATGATGGCGAAAGTGATGTAGCAGTTTGAGAATGGAAATTGATCTTCGGGAATGTGGTGATTTCAGGAAGGGATTAGACCAATGAAAACGTCTAAATTTTTAAATGAGCTATAAAAAGTGATGGGAAGGTCATTTAGGAATAATGTGGGAAAGTTGGTATTGGGTCTGTGAAGGGGCTTGGAACCAATGACAATGGCCTCAGCTTTAGCAGCATTTAACCTCAATCCTAAGATTAAGATAGCCAAAGCTTCGTTTCGATAAGGTCGCTTTGAATCTTGGTATCTGTGTATTGTGTTGGTAATACGCATTATGTTATTTGTGTAGTAAAATTCTTTAATGTATACTAAATGTACGATATTTAATAGTTATCACATCTTTGACAGGTTAATTACAAATTAAAAAATAAAATTTTCTGAAGTAAAACAAGCAATATCATAAAATTAATGTTTTATTACAGATGCACCACAGCCTCCTGTACTATAATTTTTCTCTTTGTAAAAAAAATATTAAAATTAATAAGCTTAGAATAATTTATATTTAATAATTACTTTAACCAATAAAACAGATACATGCTAATTTAATTAATATTAGTCATTATGGAGTTTGATATTTTCTATCACTTAATATCTTACCGTTACGCACCTTGAAGTTCTTATTCTATGGACTGCTTTGGCATACGAGTATTCGGTAAGGTGCTTAGGGCAACTAGATTCGAAACGACACTTGGTGATTTCCTGAAAAGAATTTTTCTCATTGGAATAATAAACCCTTTCCAGAAAATATATTTTGAAGCAAATTTTTATTCCAAAGCTTCACTATGACCTAGAAAATATATTGTTGTCACTAGATACTATAAATGAGGATGGATATCCAAAGACATGGTTTGACTCTGGAAATTGATTTGATAAACGTAATAATATCGGACAGTTTTATAGTTTACTTCAGTTGTCACGGAACTATAGGATAATAATTATTGTATAATAAACAAATGTATTATAAAAATTAATACTTATTTTGTTAATACATGTTAAAATTTATAAATATTGATATTGGTACCTTCTCTTATTTTCCATTAAATAAAAATGGAATGAATAAATCAATAATGGAATAAATAAATAGAAGCAAAAACAGAAAGAACTTCTATGTCTGAAGCAATCTTCACGTATTGACTTTCAAAAGTGATTCCGTGACTGTTGCACGTTTCCTTCGATTTTCTATTCTATGAAGAAATAAGTTTACATGAAGTGTCACGTATACGTTTTGTCATGTAATTGTATACTGCATTTCAATTAATTTTTCTTTCCCTTTTTCATGCATATTGCACATGTAGTGGTATAGTGTTTTTGTCGTTTCGGTTCTGTTATTTTATGCTCATTTACGGGAGTTGACATCGCATTTGATTTTGGTACTTATATCGATTGCAATTATCCTAAATAGCTTAGATTAGGATAGTTTAGTATAAGCCAATAAAGTACAGATAACTGGTCATAAATTACATTAATTAGGTCATCCATCTAGCTATAACCAATAATGTCAAGTTCTCGGACAAAGAAGCATCTATCAAATTACGATTCAAATAAGGAAGAATAATTTACATAAAGTCAAATAATTTTTTTTCGAGATGACATTATGCCAACACAACACAATTGTAGAAAGTGATGTGTCATTTGAGCTTTGCTGATGACCTATACATAAATAAATCGTCTGCAGCCACAGCCTCACAATATGGCGGGCGTGTGAGGTGATACATGAATAGATAAAAACATTCGGATAGCACAGTTACCTTCAAGTGGATGAAAGAATTTTTTTATCTGAGTGATTTAGTAAACTCCAACAATGTCACGCAACCAAAGAAAGACTAAAGAATAATGGCGTCCAATGGATGCTATTTTGAACTTCGAGGAGTTCCTACACTAAGATAAGAACGCCGGATCTTTCGCAGAACATTTTGCCGAGTGTTTGTAAACAAAGAGTGGAGGCATAGAACATACACAGAACTGCAGGAACAGATCTAAGATAGTGACGTGATCAGATTTATGAAGAATACTCGCCTTTTGGTATGTTCTAAGTACTTAATTCAAAATAAGCTTCTTATTGAACAGTTATTTGGATGAAGACCCAAACTACATTGGGCTGGTGATGCAAAGGTTTAGAAATGATGACATGTCATTAATGGACAAATGAAAGTATTTCGATAAGAGAAAAGAAGAGAATTTTTTTGGAAGCTGTAAATTTTGAAATGAAAAAGACATATGCTCAATATCTTATAGTGACTCACTAGCAGATCCAGGATTTAATTTTGGGCGGGGCTTCAGCCCGAAAGCTTTTTTTTCATAAAAATGAAGATAATTACTTAGGATAAAAAGAAATAAACTAACTGCCCTCATAAAATGGTGTTTAAGTGATTCCTAAAGTCCTTTTAAATGTGATTACATGAACAATGATACTTTAAGAGTAATTTTTTTCCATAAAACATGGTTACATTTTACCATTTTGGGAGGAGCTTCAGCCCGAAAGCCCCCCTCCACCGTTGATCCTCCCGTGTAGTGACTTCCATTATCTGGAGGATTTGAGCTCGTTTATAAAACACGCTTTAACTGAAGAACATAATTGTAAAAGAAGAACTTGCGATTTATTGTAGTATTGTTTTAGGGCTATAATAATAAAGTAAGATAACTACTCATTTTTTATTTATCTAGATTGAGATACGCTCTCAAATTGATATGATTTATATTAAAAGATGAGAAGCATTAATACTTACCTTGAACGCCGCCCTGAACTTGAGAGACATGATGTTGTAGAGGAAGGGGTTGACGGTGGTGGAGAGGTAGTAGAGGGGCCCCGAGATGTAGGTGATGCACTGGTAGAAGAAGACCATCCGCGGGGAGTTGTGCTTCCCCTGGGCCTGCATGGCGAAGAGCCTCTGGGCCTGGAAGGGGGCCCAGCAGATGAAGAAGGCGACCACCACCACCACTGTCGGAGGAAACTTCTTCATTCATTGTAAATAATGTAATAATGTATTTAAAACATAAATACATAAGATTACCTTCTAGTTTGGAAAATACAAACATAACAACAAGTAGTATTAAAGGGCAAGAACTGTTTTTTATTTAAACCAATATATATATAACGGAGGGAGTGGCCGTGCGGTCTAAGGCGTTTGCAACAGGTAATCAAAGTTAAGCTACATCGAGAGTGGTTAGTACTTGGATGCGTGTCCGCCCAATATAGGTGACTGTCCACTAGGAAAAGCAACACTACTCGAGATTCCTCCCCTCCACTCTGGGTATGTGAAGTCCGTCAGGCTATTGGAGGCAACTCACACCGACCGAGATTAGGACTAATGAACCAACTTCATGTAAATCCGGAATCAGATATTTAGTTCAATAGGATGATCAAGCACTAGCGGATCCAAAATTTAGTTTGGCTTCAGCACGAAAGCTTTTTTTTTTTTATAAAATTAACGATAATTACTTTGGAAAAACAGAAAGAAACTAACTACCTATATGAAATGGTGTATAATAATACTTTAAGAGGTATTTTTAAAATTGTTTTTTCCATAAAACATGGTTATATTTTACCATTTTGGAGGGGAGCTTTAGCCCGAAAACCCTCCCTCTCCCGTAGTCCCGCCCGTAATGTCAAGTAGCCTCTCTGAGGTTTAGTCCATGGAGGTTCCGTTTCGGAGAAAGAAATATATTTCCTCCTGCGTTGGCTGACTCTGAAAAGCCATAATCCTTAGATATAGATTTATTTGTAACTGTCTTGTAAAGTAACCCGATATTCCTCTCCTTCCCCCGGGTATGTGAAGCCCGTCAGCCTATTTGAGGCAACTCACGCAGCCCAGGCTTAGGACTAATGTCCGAACTCCGTGTATATAGAGAATCGGGATGTGGTTCATTAGGATGTCAAGTAGCCTCGCTGAAGTTTGACCCATGGAGGTTTCGTTTCGGGAAAAGAAATATATTCCCTCCTGCGCCTGCTGACTCTGAAATGCCATAATCCATGGATATAGACCGATTTGTAACTGTCCTTGAACCCGAGTGAGTAGGTGGAAAGAACACTGCCAGATTGGCCCCAAACGGATCGATTATGGGTGGCCTGTCGCTAAACCATGAAGACCATGGACCTCCTCCAGGCTATTGCTCTGCACCCACAAGCAATATACGTCAGTAATGAGACCAAATCTCGCGAAAAAGATATTCATGGCCTGTAGCGCCAACCGAAAAAAAAGAATATATATATATATATTTATCAAAGTCAAATGTTTGATAAATTGGTTTGTACGATTCACCTCCAGGATCTCGAGGGAAGCCCCTAATCCGTTTTTATAAAGAGTTCCTTCAATTCAAATGGTCTGATCACTCCAGCATTACACATTTACGGCCTTTAGATTTGTATACAACGGCTTACCGAACCCCAACTTTCGTAAGATCTTTCATTATTCCATACCCTATATCCGTCACTCCAATACCCTATATATATTTAAATCCCTTCTATTCAATCAGTTCCTATCCATCCAGTTCCCAAACAATTGTAAATATTTTTTTCCTGTAAATATGTATTATATATAAATTATTAATTTAGTTTATGTTTTTTTTAATCTTTAAGGTTAGTGAGTTAAATTGTAATTTAATTTGTAATTGTAATCTTAACTGTTAGTGCAAAAGGTTGAATATAACATTTTATTTGAGCCAAAGGTGATATTTTGTAGTCTGCAACAGCAATAAATAGTCTGCTACACATTTCAACTGCTGTTTTTGTATTACCACTTTAATTATATTGATAAGGTGTGTACCTTGCAATACGGTGTTGTGTGGATATTAAATTTAGCAGTGAGCTTTTGTTTTCAAAAACCTTGTTCCTCATTCAATGCAAGCGGCCATGTTCTAGACAGTTAACAACTATGAGGAGGATAATAATATTGCAATTTATAGTTTAAGTTTTCTAGAAAGTATGTGTAAACTAAGAATCTAATAGAAACTAAGAAAGTAGAAAGTAGAACTAAGAATTTCACAACTGAGAAATAATAATCATCACACGCCTTCACTATTCTATTACTTTTCTCTTAAAAAAGTAAATTTTATTATAAATCAATGAAAAAATCACATACTTAAATTCCTACCTAATCAAACGAATTTTCTTTAATTTATTTTCTTTATCATTTCCAGTAGTAATCACTTCCTAATCCAATTCCTTTGTAATTTATAGGATTTTATAATTTCATACTGTGTTCGCGTATAGAGTAATGTTTCGAAGATTTTATTAATCCTTCTGAAAGATTCTTGTTAATTTTTCTGCTCCACTAGCTATTATTTAATTAAACTAATATTATTAATAAATTATATTTTTAAAATAGTTTTTTCATTTCTAAAGTTCACAATTGGAGACTAGGAACTTCTCAGACTCTGGGCGAGTTGAAGAAGGGAATGCTGATTTGGATCGACTCTAGGACAAACCTTAACTTGATTGGGATCCGATTGATTCAAGTCTATTCTTACTAGTGATGTAATTCAAATATTTTTAATTAAATAGAATTAATAGTTATCATTTTGAATAAGATTCAATTCTTTAAATCTATATCTCAAACGTTTCTGGAAAAAAGTTATGTAGGAAAAGAAATTTTATTTGCGAATAACTCAAAAAGTATGCATTTTTTTTTATTTTACCCACGATAATTAGAAAGAATACTAAATTAACTACAAAACGAAAAAGAAAATCGTAAAAATCTGGCAAATAATAATAAAGATACAGTCCATTAGTTTTGCTATATTTAATACTTTCTTCATCTTTAAAGATATTGCATTTAGGAGTAGAATAGTCTACTATACTTTTTTTTCCCTAGCTCATATATTAACTTTATTATTTCTTAAAGACATTTGGTTGTTCTTACATTTTATTTTTTTAAATAATTTAGAAAATTCCATGATCGGGGCATTATTTTGTCTTTATTACTTTTATTATCTTTCCAGTCATTGTTTAAAAATAGGTCCCAGCAAAGCAATTTGAACAAATAATGTTGTCTATTATGTTTAATGGAATATTGTAATCGAAAGGAAAAAATATTAATTCCTTCCTTTCATAATACGTAGAAACTACTTCTTTCTATATTTTTTGCTGTTTGTCCACTAAACAAAATATTCTGCGAATTATTCACACGGGCCAACTAGTTATTTATATTTATCATTATGTATACGATATAGTTCCTGGCGTAACGCATACTAGCTGTCGTGGCTAATATTATTATAAAATTAAATTATATATGCTAGGTGTTTTACAAAAGCTCTGAGGCTAATGTATACCACGTAAGGCGCATACAAAGCAGCCAAGGAAAAAATCCCTTCTCGGCCTTGTCTATACGGAAGGATGAATTTTAGATTATGTTTCCCTCGAACGATATAACCTCCCTCCCACCTTACAATATGAAGGGGGCGTACAGGTTCATCTTGAGCAAGTTGGAAATTCTAAATAAAACATTTTATCCTAATTATTTAAAACTCAATTTCATATTGAAAATGATGATTTTTTTAAATTCAACATGTTTGCACTATATCAAACACCCATTTTCTCTTATATCCATGGAATAAATAGATATTAAGGAAAATGATACCTTAGTGCAGGCCGAAGAGGATGTGTTACATCGTGGAGAAAGAACGAACGACTGGAACAAAAAAAAAACCTCCACACGCTCTTGAGGTCTTAAATCGAACCTCGCATATATTTCACGATAATAGGGCTGTAAAGCGATTTTCCATGAACAAATAGCACTTTGAAAAATCGCTCTATTTCACGTCATGTTCTTGCCGTTTTACAAGAATATATGTTTTTACTTTCCATTCGCACTTAAGCGCATAAGGTATTCCACCTCCCAGAGATAGGCATTTTGTTATCTGAGTACCGAGAACCAAGTATTTTACTCAAATTTAATCACTGTTGGGAATTCGCACTTAGTTATTTATTTTTGAGGAATCTGTGTCCTCCTCTTCAGCAATCTAAAAAATAAAACTAATATATTTTAGATTCAATTTAGAAACCAGTCATTATTAACTAAAATACCTAACACAAAAACAATTTTTTAAATAAATATAAATTATTTCATAAACATTTCATTGAAAAATGTAGGTAATTTACATTTATTCCTCCCATTAAACTGGGTATTTCAAAATGATATAACAAGTTTTGTTCAATGTCTGATTTTCAACTAAACAAATTATAGAGTTGCTTACAACCCTATTTGTTACTTTAATACTTCTACTTGAAAATCATACATTGTAACTAACTTGCTATATCATTGTAACATTCAATTTTCGGGAAAAATGAAATGTAAGTTACCAATATTTTTTAAGAAATGTTTGCAAAATAATTTATATTTATTTAAAAAATAATTTTATATGTTTTGTAAATTAGTTCATCAACCTCAAATATATTGGTTGTATTTTTTGGATTGCTGAAGAGGGAGACAAAATTTCCCAAAACATACAAGTAACTATCAAAAGCTAATTTTGATATTTATTAATCTGACTTTAAGGAATATACATAAGTGTGAGAAGAAATTAAAAAAAAAAAAAAAATGGAAAATTTTTTTTTACATTTTCACAAATCCCGTGAAAAATAATATAATCTTTTACCATGAAATTCTTATTATATATTAATAAACCGACAATAGCCACAACGAAAACACTAAAATCAATTTTTTTTTTCTCTCTCAAGTGAAATTTTTTCCTTATATAAAATTAATTTTGTTAATGTTAACTTTTTCCTGTTTAAAAAATTCATTATGGATAAATATCAAGAAATCATTTTTCACTGGTGTATGAATTATTTGAAGAAAACATCTAGTCGTAAATCGTTATAATATTCATCGTCTACATTCCGTTTAACTAGTCTCCCAGCTGATAGCGGAGGCGTTTCAAAGTGACGGCAATTTAAAAGGAGATTTAAAATTGCTTAGTTGGAGGATGATTTGTTTCTAGCCAAATTAATAATGCCCTATTACATAGGGTTGCTTTATACACAGCATAGTAATCAATCCACTTGGATATAATTCTTCATTGTATTACATTATTTAAAAAAGTATTTGTCGAAGTTGGGAACCATCGCCAGATATAACTCAAAATCTACAAAATTATTTTATGATGAATTTTGCCAATATTAAGGAAAGATCAATTTTAATTCAGCAGAAATTACTTTAGAGTGAATCCTTCCAGCTGCAGTTTGACCGCTGATAGTCCTTTATGTTCAATAGTTCTAATGAAACGGTCTATAAAAAAAACACATGATTTTTTTTTTAAATCGATAAATGACCATTTTAAAAATTATACTTTAGCAAATATTAAGGGAAGTCCTAAAATGAAGATAGTTGATATGACCTCCTAGTAATAAATGAACATAGAAACTCAGTGTAGTAATCGCGAGCCTTCCAATACACGTTGTAGTGTCAACGTATATGTATGTATATAATTATACGGATATAGAATTGAATAGAATAGAAAAATAACTTAATTCTGGGACACAGTCCCTTGAGAAAAAAAATAAAGAACAAAATTAAAAGATTACATCTGGCCAAAATAAAATCAATCGAAAAAAAGAAATAATGTAAAAAAAATTATAACGTAAAAATTCTATATACAAAACAAACGCAACTATATAAAAAACCATTAATACTATGACAAGACACTTAAAGCTATTTGCACTTATAGACCAGTATACACTTTTAAGAAAATAATTAAGAATTAAAAAATAAAAATGTATCAAATTCTCTATTAAAATCAGCTCGGAATGGTTAGCAACTATCTGACTGTTTTTGGGATAGGAATTGGAATAGGAGGGTTTTGAATGTGGATATGGATGGGGAATGTCGAATTTTGATAGGGAGGGAATTCCAGAAATTGACAGAGCGAACAAAAAAGGGATTTTCGAATGAGGCAGATCTGTGAGAAGGCATGTAAAGGTTAGAAGGTCGAGATCTTGTGGACAGGAAATGGACTGAGGATTTGAACTGGAGGAGGTTGTAGGCGTAAGAAGGTTGTTGATAATTTGGTAGAGGAACGTACCTAGGAAATATTGTTTTCGGAAGGAGGGGAAAAGCCACTTTAACTCATCGTAGTGGTGAGAAACATGGGAGGATCTTGGGGTACCGATCACAAATCTTACGCAGCTGGTCATTAGTCTTTTCAGTCTATCGCGGAGCTCCACAGACGAAACTAGGAGTCCACGCGTATGTTGAGGTAGGAGATTGCGGAAGCGATGGAATAGTACATTGATATACAATATAATCGCTGGAGGATGAGAAGAAAAATAAATAAAAACTATACGCAACCTCTTATTACAAGTACAGTTTGTATCATGTATACATCCATAAAATATATTAATTTTTGAAAGATTCTTGAATTTCGTCCGGTAGTGTATAACACCTGATATACGTTGATTATTCAAAGACAAACTTCATTTCAATCTGTTAAGGTGTTTAAGAAGATATGTAAGTAGATTCAAATCTTTAGGAGGATAGGAGTATAAAATATATTTCGGTAGTTGGTTTAAAAAAATAAAATAAAATTTCATAGTCAAGTTATCAACCATCAACAATTAATGATAATTCAATGCTTTACGAGGGATTCTAGTGATTCCTATACAACTAGTTGATGATATCGAGTAGCCTAGAGATGAGTGGTAGTGTATCGAACAGCTGATTGATGATGCTACGCCGTCGCAGATGTTTGGCTCAGAGCCGCCATGCTTGCTATTGACAATGATAAGTGTCGCCTGGCCCCACAAGAGATGATGGCGCATCTCGCTGATTGAAAGGCTCATTGCTTGATATTCTATTGCGTCAATGCTTCAGCCTTAGCAATCGAACTAATCTCTCCCATTCAAAGCTTGTGTTTTCCATCAACCGAAGGTAATACTCCATCACTGGCCCTACCGTATACAATAACACGACACACAGTGGACTGTCCATGGCAATCTAGCGGGACGAAAGTCAAAATATCCATAGTGTACATTTTTTGGAAAATGACTTAATAAGTCAGTGTAATTAGGATAAGGGGTGGGGTGGCTGAGTGGGTTAATGCATGTGCACACTACCGGGCGTTGCTTGGCAATCCGAATAATATGATAAAATAAAACTTCGCATCCCCGCATCGAGTTCGCATCCCCGTGCAGAGGAGGCTTTTAACTGAAGCATTAATCCCCCGCTCTCACCTCTTGCCTATGAAAACCCTCATATAGCCTAAAAGGTGAGGAAAAAAACTCGTATAATTAGGGAAATAAGAATTAATTGAAGCAATAATAAACAATATAAGTAAAGATGCCACTTAATATTGAAAGTTTGAGCCAATATTGCTACCGAAGATCGAAAAGCTTTGTAACATTATGGTGCTCAGAATCGAAAATTTATTTTCGAAGTATTACGTTTCAGCCATCGAATTGGTGCCTAGATGATCCATCAGTTTCATCAAATTCCATCAAACTTTCCGAATACGCACACGTAAGTGTATTTTCTTAGACATGTCAATATTTCATAAACTACCCGTTCGATTTGGCTCAACGTTAGTCGAAAGACAGGGATTAGTTAAAAATGATTTATTAATTTTATTGAATTCTCTTTAATGTGAGCAAACGTATTTTCCTTGATACGTCTACATCTCTAAGCCCGCACGGTTAATTTGGCTCACGTTTGGTGGGAAGTTAGGAATTAATAAACAGTTGACTAAGTATGTATCAATTTCATCAAATGCACATTTTAAAAAAATACTTCCGCTTTCGGATCAGCAAACGCACGATTTGACCTAAACTTAGAGAAAATTTGAATAATGGTTTAGAAATGGCTTAGTGTCATTTTCATTGAATTCAAAATGATAAATGAAATTAATGATGCAAATAAGCCAATAAGAAAAAAACAATTGTTTGTATACATGGAAGTTTTCATTGCCGAAAATAGACAAATTTCAAAAGTCTATAACTTTGCCAGAACATCTGAGCAGATTTAAAAAAATATATATCTTGTTTTTGCTAGTCACCTATTTTAAATATTTCCTACGGTAAATCCTATAATTTTCCATTTAAAACATTTGTATAATACTTTTCATTTCAGTTCATTTCGAAAAATATAATTAAAATCATTGACTATTGCATTTATTCAAGAAACCAAAAACTATTTAATAAAAGGAATCAGATAAGATTTTATATCGACTATAATTATGTAATAAGAAAATTAACCCTCTGGATCCTACTGAATAGTTGAGAAAACTTCAGGGTCCAAGACAGCAACATTACAAGTAGCAACAGTGATCATGAAAGAGACTTGGACATATAAATATACATTCAAACATAGGTTTAGCATTATTCTTCGATTATTCAATACTTGATCATTTATTAAAATAAATTAATAAATAGATGTTATTTTAGCAAAATATAATTGTTTTGACATTTTGGATTTCTTTTTTTATATATAAAACAAATTGTCAAGTCATCATTAAATTGCGTACAAAAACATTTTCTAAATTAAAATTATCATTTCAAAATTAAGTAAAAATAGTTATTAACTAAAATTAATCCCTGATTATTGGCAATTCGTTTACATTGACTTTTGCCCTGGTAAATTATAGACAGCCTAATGTATGACGATCGTAACTTTTCAGACACAATTCTTTATCAAAAAAATAATTATGGTGGTTTTATTTGGATTCAAATGTTTAAAATTAATAAACGATTTTATTCTTTATATCGCCACGAAGGATTGATGTAACTAAAATGAGTTTAGTTTTAGCAAGACCAATAACATTATAAAACTGCTCGAAAATATATTTTTTTTTTCAAAGGAAAGAAATTTAATTTAGAAAAATAAAACTGTGAATGCAGAAACGTGGTTATTAAAAATAAAACGAACATCGTTTCTTTTATAAGGTTATTGCTTATATTTTACATTCGACAGAGGGAAAAAAAGTTGAATCCTCCTTTATAACAGTAACAGAAAGGATTTTCATCACCTCAATTTTTAAAATTAAGTTTCAGAATGATAATTTGCCTAGGTCATGGTCTACATTAAAACCTACAGCGAGGAATTTATGTACGAGTAATTAATTAATTACTTTAATAACTTTTTCTTAAATTATTAATTTTTTTTAAACATTTCTTGGTTGAGTAATACTATATTTTCTCACAGTTAAGGAAATTATTAACTTAATTATTTGTTACGATGTTTTCCTTAAAAATAGTAAACAATTAAAAAGTCTCAGTCCTCTTCTACTTACGTTAGTATTGAATGACGTTATAAAAAGGGAAAACAAAAATTGATACCCTATCTAATGGGACATAGAAATATATGATCTATCCTTTTGTTTGATTTCTTATGCAGATAATCTGGTGATTTTCAAAAACAATGGATAAAGTTTCCAATTCGAACTTCATATTCTTCAAAAAGAGTCATTAAGGGTTAACATAAGAAAAATGTTGAAATCTTAAATTATAAGAATCTATCATTTTTGGTCTAGCTCATGCAGCTATTCCACCCTGATGAAGAACTATAATATTTTAATACTAGACATTTTGACCAAAAAATTAAAACAGTGAGGTCTAAGATGTACAGATACAAAATTTTATTAGGACAACAAAGCTACCTTTAATCCTAAATTTCCTCATATATACAAGCATAATACGGCCGGCTCTGTTGTATGGTGCATCTCTGTTCAATCATGACATCAAAGCAAACTGGTAAAAGGTTAAAATATTTCCAAAATGAAATAACCAGAAAAATATCAAGAGGAGCCACGATGCAGAAAATGAATACATTAGATAGACAAGCATCACTAAATATATCTACAATTAAATAATTTCTTCCTAAACTTGAAAGATTATTTTTCGAAAAGTCTAAACAATTGGCAAACCTTTTTTTCAACAGATTATTATCAGCCAACATTCCAAAACGTTCAGCAACAATTTTCATAAGATAAGTTTTTTAAATTTAGCTGTGAGCTCTAGAATATAATGTCAACTCAAGCCTGAGGCGAGCCCTATCACCAATTATATTTCAGATTTAAAAAGATACCAAGAAACGATAAAAAGAAGCAAAATCCAGCTTACAATGCTTTTTAGCAGTAAAGAGATTATTAAGAGGACAAAAAATCCAAGAATTGAAGACGAAAATATATAAAAAGGTTCTGTGAAAAAAAATTGACTATGGATTATATATATTTATAACTAAAGAAATATATTTTTTTGAACAAACGATAATGACACCATAATATACTTGTGTTTTCCTATCTAAAATTATACTTGCTTGCTTCTGATGTACCTATAAAATTTACCGGTGGATCGATCAGTTAGTTACTTAACTTCCTCTCTCCAATATCCTATCATTCGCACGCCTACTTCTCTCTCCCCACCATTGATTCTAGAAATAGCTATGATGAAATGTTCAGTGTTAATCAAGAGACTGAGGAGATGGTTTCCAGGCAGTATATTAAATATAGGACAGATACCATCTTAGCAGATACCATCTTTTGTTCGCGAATAGGTTGTCTCTAGAAATTGGGAAGAAGTGATTGGAATTTGCTTGGGCAGATTGAAATTTATTTCATGCTGGACCCACAGAATGAATCTCGAACATTCCACTCTTCTTAGGATAGCCATAAATGGGTAGACAGGAGGAAAATGTAAAAAAAATATTGATTGTTTTGGCACTGTTTCATGCTTGTAAGAACAATAATAGGATGACAGATTATTTTGGGATACTATATTTAATGCTATTAACATTATAATACAGACTTAGTAGTATATTCATTTTTGCAATATTATGTTTTGCTCACCTAGCATCTTGATGACCCTCTTGTTGGACTTGGCGTTGCCCTTGCGGCTGCCCCTGCTCACGCTGCCGGAGGTGCTGTCCCCGGCCCGATGGAGCCTAATCCCGATGAGGATGTAGAGGACGGTGATGACGGACATGGGAAAGAAGAAGAAAAGGACGGCAGAGAGCTCGAAGGAGTGCTTGAAGGTCCTCGTCTTCACCGAACAAAGCTTGTACTCCTCGGAGATGACATTTCCTTTGTTGTCTGTGGCGTAGACCAGGCCGAACTGGATAGCCTACAAGTAAATAAATTTGTGAGGATAATGATATGCTTAAATTAATTAGTTGTGTGTTGAGTATTAAAAAAGATATTTATATTTACACCTGTGTTCAAACTAATTAAATATAAAATAGGATTTTAAATTAGCTCGATATTAACTTTTAAAATAATCACCCAGGGACAGAACTTTTATAAATATTCTAAGGACACGTGCTTATCTTCTTTTCAGACGACGCGGAGAGTTATCGGGAATAGATGGGCTGAAAGGATATACATTATTGGGCTATGTGGAGAAGGAATTTCCGATTAAAGTAGGTATATCGCCACTGTATGTTCAAAAGATCGTCTATAATAGAGGTTTTTTACAGAAGGAATATAGACAGATTTTTTCTTTATGCTATATTGGTATGATTTCATATTTCGTCCCCCTCTTTTATTTTCCTTAGTAGCAAACTTTTTATTACAGTTGTAGACTAAAAAAATGTCACCTTTAGCAAAATTAAGAATAAACGTGTCAAAATTGTTAGTTAGGACATTTTACACTTCGAATGATTTGATTTCCAAATATTACACTTGGAAAAACATAGTTCATTGGGTCCAAAAAGCTCAAATAAATATAATTAAAAGAGGCCTAATAATGGTAATATTCTTATAACATATTTTTCTCATAAAATAAAAGTTTTGAAATTTTATCCTAGTGAGAGTGTCTTATCTTGTCTTACTAGGCACTTACAATATTACTGTAGGTAGAATTTCAGCCGCGGAAATAAAATATCTAAAAAGAGTAGCTGGCCGAAGAAGAGACCATATCCGAAACGAACGAATTAAAAAAGATACGGCCATGTTACAATAGAACCCAGGAAGTTTCATGAGCCAAGGCCAACAGGATGACATCGGAAAACATAGATGGATGGAATAGCAAAGATGGAAGACAGGAGAGGCAAGCAGAAAATTTCTTTGAGGACGATGGTGAAGGGCCAAGAAGACTGAGGTTGATGAATTAAGGTTCCTCCACGCTGGTAGGTACTAAGGAGGAAGAAAAAGAAGAAGAGAGTTTGTTTATTAAACGTTGTAATATCGGATTTGATGAGGTTGCTGGTGGTTGCAGTAATGTATGGTTCCGAATAAGCCGCTTGCATAGATGGAGACAAAAATGCGGGTTCGTGCAACTAAACTCATATTATGCTCTATTTAAGTTGACACCCGGCTATCTATTCTGCAGAGACATCTTATGGGTTCAGATGATGAAGGAGTGAATTAAAAACTGAGCTTCTCATGGAAGAGTGGAAGAATCACAAACACAGTCAATGAGATAAGTTGGTTTCTCTTTATTATTTAT
Source organism: Nezara viridula (assembly GCA_928085145.1). NCBI lineage: Eukaryota > Metazoa > Arthropoda > Insecta > Hemiptera > Pentatomidae > Nezara > Nezara viridula. Next base: position 143,871,665 of record OV725080.1, on the reverse strand, counting down.
AATAATAATGCTTTGATGTGTAAATGAGCTTATAACTGTAGGAAATGACGATCTTTGGTATGTTGAAACAGTACCTTTCCTAGATTTAGTTACTTTGATTAGTTAAGAGAAGATATATCTCATACTGCGCCTTTTTCTTTTACTTCCTTCGCCTGTGGCTCATTTACATATTAGGCTATAGATAGTCTGTAGGTAAGTATCTCTATGTTAGTTAATGTGAAGAGTGTTGTTGGTGTTGGTAGTGTTGAAATGTTGTTGGTAAAGAGTCTGTTTGTATTGGGCAATTATTGGTTTGAGTAAAATTAGGTTTCTTCAGTCATGTACAAAGGTGATTTTGTCATGAGTCGTAATAATTTTGAATTATTGGATATAGTGGAATTTTACTAAGTTGATATTTTTAGATATTCTTTATTTAGATTTTCAGAAAAGGGATTTTAATTAATTATATACACATATTTAGTTTGTATCTAAGTTATATCTCTTTTTAAGGAATTTGCCGGACCCCAAATATTCTAGGTAAGCCACTGTTTTTATTATCACACAAAATGGTCCAATGCCAACCTAAACAGTCTAGTTTTACTAACTAGTGAATATTGTGTAAATACGAAAGGTAGACTAAGAGTAAACTAGGTTTGATAGCTGTTTAGAATTTAGAAAGAAAGTGAATTTTATTCTGAGATATTTAGTTCCCTCAGAATAACCATAATTGTTGGGGCCAGGGGTACTTCAAAATCGAAATACTTAAAAAAAGGTACTTAAAAATCTTTCCCCGATGAGTTTCCTCAGAGGTGGGGAAAATTTGAGTTAAATTAAAAAATTTTGGGAAAGAAGGGAAAAAAAGAGTAAAAATGAGACCTGTAAAACATGAAAATTTCATGCACAACAAAACAATAAAATTAAAATATTCAATTAATTAAATATATTAAGATAAACAAATCAAAAATCTCCTTCTAAATGCTTACAATATTTATTGAGATAAAAGATTTATACAAAATTCAAAACAAACAAATTAGAAGAAAAAATAATTATTAAAATGCACTGAAATAAAATAAAACATAAAATATAATGTTCAGTGAAAATAAAAATAATTAAACATTAGGAAAAAAATATATAATAAAATCAACTTCTAAAAACTATAAATAAAACAAGAGAGAAAAATAACTGTTCAAAAGAATAAAACTAATTTATTGAGAGAAACGAAAACTAACTTAATGTTGAAATGTCTTGGTGAGAATAAAAAACACATAAAAACGAACCAAGTTGGAGGTTCTGCTTCCAACCTGGTTACCTTCTCGGTGTTTATCTGTCAAGTAATCGATGGTAGGGTGGTATCGATATGTATCGATCTCGATTGATTACTCAGCTGCGCCCAATAGCTGTTATAAAAAATGGCGCCAGGCTGGTGAGTTGAGGTGAACCTGGAGCAGCGGGTGGTGGTTGCCGTCCACTGCGTGGATCCAACGTCATCAAAGGCTAGCTCCAGACTGACTTTAGACCGAAGCCCAGCAGTTTTATCGCAGTATTTGTGTTTTAATCCCTAAGACAGGGTATTACTGCCGGGCTGGAGCGTATACACAAACGCGATAAACACATCGCAAACGAAGCCAAATATACAAATAATATAAACTTAAATACATTTTAGGGACAATATCCCTCGGCCTATTACAAACAAAATAATAAACATTTATTCCATAATTAACATTTAAAAGGGGTTAGTGGTAAGAAAAAATAATAATGAAAAAATAAAGATACAAGTGTATGCGGCGTTAACAATAATGAACAGCGTAATGACAGTTGGCACTAGAGTAAATTAAAAATTTAGTATTTTATAGAAAACACTTCAATACTTCATTACAATTTTTTTTTTTGTATTTTAATATTATTTGCGCTGTATTTTTACAGTTGGCAAACGAGGGAAAGAACAGTGATTAGTAACACCTCTTTCCTGGCTTGGTTTAATTACTTTGATTGTTTAAGGAAGATCTATTATCTAGCGCCTCCTCGCGCCTATTATTTTAGTCTCCTCTTCGTATCCAGGGGTATAATTAAAAAGTATATTTTAAAATATTATTGTAAAATTAAAAAAAAAATATTTTTTAAAATTACTTCCTTTTATCAATCCAAAAATAATTAAAGTTATTATGAAATAAGATAGGTGTTTAAGTATTTCATTACTTCATGTGATTTTTCATTTAGGTAAACTTTAACAAAACATAAGAGTAAAACAAAAATAAATTGATATTATCCAAGGTACTTTGGATATATCAGAACTGTTCTTCCACGTTTATCCTTTCAATAGATTTTTAGTGCATTGTAGACTATAACAAATACCAATAATTTTTTTAACTTTCTTAAAATCTTTTAAAATTTTTAAAACTTAACTAACCGTCTTAAATATAGCATATCTACCTGAGGTATCGCTGACAGAAAAGCCATCAACCAAATGAAGATGATGAACTTGACCGCCCTGGAAGCCTTGGAGACGGTGTGGGAGAGGAAGGGGTGGCAGATGGCGATGTACCGCTCCACGGTGAAGGCTGTTATCGTGAGGACGGTGGCGTTCGAGGAGGCCTCCGAGATGAGGCCCTGGAGGAAGCAGCACACCTCTCCGAAGATGTAAGGGTACCTTCCAACAGAATAGTTTTCTATGATGGATATGTCACTAATGATTAATTTATGAAAATTTTAATAAATTTGAGGTTTCGAGTTCAAATTACAAGTCGACAAATTAATTCTTACTAAAGAATCGTAAACAAATCACGCATATCTCTGCGGCACGAAGATATAGTTATATTACTGCATTCTCAAGGCTTTATACACAGACTGCAATGTGTCTTGGCGATACGATATTCCTCTCGGTGGCGATATTGCGATATAACTGTATTATTATATATTATATTAGAGCAATCACACATAGCGCAATAACCCATGTCTGTGTGGGAGTCTTAAATGTCAGATAGAGTGCATCACACCCCAGCGATACATTCTCTATCGCCGGGTACATTGTCCGTGGTACGGACCCTTTTTTATCGAATTATTGACGACCGCTGAAACTCCATAAATAGTTTCGTCTTATCGTAACCTACAACTATTTTATTTACGAAAACTCTTGGAATTGGGGTGTTTTCGATCTGGATGAGGGCAAACCTTGTCTATTCAATTAGGTATTAAAAACCCATAAATACACATTTGCTTTTTACTTGGAACGTAAGATAATTTGATCACAAAAAAAAAAAGGTGGCCTTCAAAAATATTGGCGTGACATACACCTCCGAAATTTCAAAATAACGAGGCTATATAGGACAAACAGCCCAATATTTTTGTAGTCCACCTTTTTTATCTATTTTGTGATCAAATTATCTTACGATGCATTAGAAAGCAAATGTGTATTTAGGAGTTCTTAGTATATAATTAAATAGAGAAAGTTTGCCTTCCAAAACTTCGTAAATAAAATAGTTGTAGGTTACGATGGGATGAAACTATTTACGAAGTTTCAGGCGGATGTTAATAATTCGATAAAAAGGGGTCCGTACCACGGATTAACAGTGATATATTTATACGAAAAACAATTGCACCGATATTTTCTGAGTAATTTAGGTAGTAAAATAAGGAAATACGCGTATTTATACTATTCAGTCAAAGAACTTAATCAAGATTAAGGCACGGTCACACAGAACTCGATATCTCACACAGCGATATGACTATGTAGTTGTATGATTATCTATTCAATGATATACGCGTATATATATATATATATATATATATATATATATATATATATATATATATATATATATATATATATATATATATATATATATATACTGTTGAGTGATCTTTTCTTTTTTTTTCTTTTTTTTTTTTTATCTTTGACTGTTTATCCGCACCTGTCATGGTAATGACAATCAGCAGATGTGTCTTAAATTGTATTTATATATACAAACAACGCACTTAGCATGTATCTCAGTACACAAACTGCACTACGTTGTTTCAAAACTTGACAGCAAAAACAGAAAAACCATTCTTCTCTCCATTGATTTTGTCTCATAAAAATGCTTATTTAACTTTGAATCCAAGCCTCGTCCCTTAGAATGCTGTTCTACTGAGATGATGATAGATCTAAAAAATGATCTTTCATATTTCCTAGCTTCGATTTATTTGCAAGATGTGTTCCATCTCAGTTCTATACTAATAGAGAGTATTCCTTGTTTTAATATGATATGTATCGAGAATGGTCATATGGAAAATTAAAACATATTTCATAAATAATAATTGCATGAATATAATCTAGTACAGGGAAAAATAAATATTGTCAACATAAAGCAAAATATTGTATTGTTCCGACTAACAACTTAGTAAGTCTTAAATATGTGGCTAAATTTCAAAGAGAAGCCTAGAGCTCACAAGATGAATGTAAGGGAACTCTGTTGAAAATCAGCAAGTAGTAAAGTCGTCTTACTTAATAATATTGTTGCTAAATAAGTATTATTAAATGTATAGGTATAATTATTAAGTATAATATAAGCATTATTAAATGTATTATTTTTTAAAAATATATGTAACTATTATTTTAAAAGAAAAAAGCTGCAAATTATTTCACAATGGTTTACTATTTCCAAGCAATTATACATCTAAAGTAGTATTATCTTCCTAGTGACAAAGAAAAAGAAATTATGAAAAGAATTTTTAGCATTAGTTCATTATATTAGGGCTTTTGTAGTTTCCGAAAAAAGGAATGATGGAAAGAACTATTTAGGAAATAGGCTAGTATCTCTAGCATGGATCAGCTTTTAGCGAATTGGCTAACATTGGTGAGGCTTGATTTGTTTTGGTAGAAATGGAACCGAACCATCGGAATTATAGGATTGATCTCAGCAGAAGTTCCTGCAAAATTAATGAATTATTGATTTACTTTATTTTTGTATGTAATGATTTTAACGATTTATTTAATCTGTGGTATTATATTAAATACTAAAACGAATAAGAGAATCGTAAGGTGATTTAAAATGATTTTATACAAAAGCCGATTTTTCAGTCGTTTAAAGACAATAAATTAAAAGAAGAAAAACAATGACCATATTAAGTTTAATGACTGACATTGAAATGGTAAAAAAAAAAAAAAAAAAAAAAAAAAATGCAGATAGTCCAATATTTATACTTAGAAGAGACTCATGTCTCATTTTATCAGACCTAGGCAAAGAGTAATTTTAAATATTATTTTGACCATCAAGTATTTTGTGTTTTTAAAATACAGCGTATTTTAATTATAAAGTATTTAAATTATTTTCAGAGAAAGTATTTTAAATACAAACTATCAATAGTATTATGTATTTTAATTAAAAAAAGGCAAAATACCAATTCAAAATATTTGATATTGATCTCACGTATTTGGGTTCAGCAAAAAAATACGCAAAACTACAATATTTTCAAACCAAAATTTTAAGACACGACAGACGATCCTTGGTACGTAAATAACAAAACAATTAACAGTTTTGTATTCGTTTTGATAATAAACATTTTTTTTAAAGATTTATTTTTTTATATTTTCCAACTACAAATTTGCAATTACGGTGGGTCTGTATCCTTATACAATATGTGACTGTATCCTTTAGCAATATCCTCATTGCAATCTTCAACTGTTTTATTTATGAAAACTCTTTAAATTGGGGCGTTTTCAGTCTGGAGTAGGGCAAAATTGGTCTATTTAATTAGGTACTAAAATCTCGTAAATTGTCATTTGTTCTCAATCTGAATAGTAAGATAATTTGATCGAAAAATCGATAAAAAAGGAGGCCTATAAAAATATTGGGCCGTTTCTCCTATATAACCTCGTTATTTTGACAATTTGGAAGTGTAGTTCACGCCAAACTGCTCAATATTTTTTTGAAGGACACTTTTTTTCTCTATGTTGTGCTCATATTATCATACGATTCAGGTGGAAATCAAATGGGTATTTACAACTTTTTAGTACCTAAATAAATTGACAAAGTTTGCTTCCCTCCAGATTGAAAACGCCCCAATTCCGAGCATTAAATAAACTAAAATAAAAATAAAATATTTGTAGGTTACGATGAAATAAAGTTATTTACGAAATTTCAGGCGGATGTTGATAATTTGATAAAAAGGGCTCTGTATATTGTAAATATAAATATTGTATCGATTTGTAGTTCTGGAATTTATGAACCATTTTATCGTATTTTTATGAGAGGAGGACATGACGTTAAAAATATTTGTAGCAGTGTTTATGGGTTAATGAAACATATGGTAATAATTCTAGTTTAAATTATTAATCCACGATAATATACTTAAATAATTAGATAAATAACTAGCTTTATTTTTAGCAGAAATTTGATTATATAAGCAGGCTAGTAAAGTTGTGAGGTGTACGTTATACCAAATTTTTTAATTATACTAATTTATTTTTTCATTATTAAGGGGCGTTTCGTAATTGCACGGCACTATTTTAGGTATGTGTTCACTAACACAAAATAAACAAATAAGTTCATATTAACATATATCTCAAACTCATTTATTAAACAGATATCAAAGGTTAAAGATTTATCATTTATTTACTACGTTAAGACTTACTGTACAAAGTTTAACGTGTTTAATACTGAATATCAGGTTTTAATCACCTGAGAAACACATGACAAACGATAAGCAACCACAGTTTTTAGTGTGAGTGAATATTGTAACACAGTTATATCTTACTTGCATTTTTTTTCAAAATAATCTTCATTAACTCCTAGAAGATGTTCCGCTAGGCATTAGGCAAAGGCTGTGGTTTATTCATGACGGTGCGCCAGCTCACTTTTCTAATAGTGTCACTGATTATTTAAATGCAACTTATGGAGACCGATTTCTTGGTCGAAACGGACCTGTTAAATGGCCACCACGATCTCCGGATTTAATACCATTAGATTATTTTGTGTGGGACTGGATAAAGTATATGGTTTATTCTGCGGCAGTTGGCACGCAAGAAGAGCTAAGGAATCGGATCGTGGAAGCCGCAGTAACTATCAAGTACCATCCTGATGCTATACGAAGAGCCAGACAAGCATGGATTCGTCATACTGAATGTTACATTCAACAAAACGGAGGCCCCTTTGAACAGTTACTCTAAATATTGTAATAATGATAAATATATAGTAATAATAAATAATAAATCTTTAACCTTTGATATCTGTTTAATAAATGAGTTTGAGATATATGTTGACATGAACTTTTTTGTTTTTGTGTTACTGAACAGATGCTTAAAATAGTGCCGTGCAATTACGTATCTTATAATGATTTGAAAAAAAATTTTTTTTGTAAGATTAAATGAAATTGTTGATGGATTAGTGAATAAAGACTTCACTGTAAACACCTCTAGTCTGACGTGATCAGTCAACCAGTAATCCAGTAAAGTGATTGTCCTTCAGCTGGTCCTTTGAAATACTTTTGTAACAAAGGTACTCCACGTATCAGCCTGTCAGAAAGGGCGTTCACATCGCGAGTGTAGAATTATTTCTCAGTTGAGGAAACCCTTTTTTAAAATTCGATTGTTATCCCTTTCAGGGAAGTTAATCCGTTGAAAAAGCGTTTCCTAGAAACCTGTCAAAGTATATCCCTCCTTTTTTTTTTTTTTTTCAAACAATGCGTAGGTTGTTAACAACCTTTTTCTTCTATATACAATGGTTTTTATATTGTTTTATTGACAGCTAAGTTGTATGGTTTTTAATTACGTACTATATTCATTTGACTGAGGATAATAAAATATCACAAAAAGAGATTTTTCTCACAACTTTCACTTGCATAGAATCGAAAGGGTACTATCGGAGGACCGTATATTTATCTAAATTGTACTACATGCTACATGAGCTGTAAAATAATGTTTTAGTGTCTATTTATTTGATCGTTAATCAATGTTAAAGTATAAAAGAAAATTATGAATGAACGTATGAAGAATAACAAAGTAGAGAGCACAAGAGAAATATCAAATCAGAAAAATGACTGTATTGTTGAATTTCTCAGACTGACAAAGTATATTATCTTGGACTAATATTCAAAAGAGGGATGAAAAAGGGCTAATATGTCAAAATTATTAGAACGCCATTAGACAAGCGATTGAAGATCCTATACTCTCTCTTTCCCAATTAAAAATTGAAAATCTGACAACAAGTAAATACATAAACGCACAGATTTACAGTTCAGGAAAAAAATAGGCACTTATAAAAACTGTAATAAAAAATATAAGGACTAATAACAGCTCCTACGTACGTAAAGTACAAAACTATAAATATCCACCTCCGCATAAGTACTCTTTATTTTCGATCTCATATTAAACTACACGGTCAAAATAATAAATTTATAAGCGACATGGCCATGACTGACATGCCCATCTGTAGGCGACTGAAAAAGAGATGGATGTGTGATCTTCTTTCGTATATTAAGGAAGTAAACAAAGACCAAGGAAGAGGTAATCATGGTTATTATTATTCATCATGGCTAAAATGCCATTTCCCGTAAAATAACTAGAAATCTGTTTATTGTCTCTTTCATGAAAGATTTTAATGAAGAATCGTAAAAAAAAAATATTGAATCAAAAGGTATTTTAGTAAATATTAAACTGAATGTAATAAAAACAGAGAAATCACCACATAAAAGAAATGGTGAAAATAAAAGTTTGAATTAGTCGATGATTTTATTAAATCCTCAGTTATAAGCTTACGTTTGACTTAAAATGAAATAATCCTAAAATATTGGAGGTGATCATACTAAACGATATTGTTACACTAATTAGAAGTTGCATTTTATTGTAACTGGCATGGGGGTAATCCTAATGCAAATTAAAATTCGGCAATGTTAGATTAAAGCCAATAACGAATCCATTTTTTTTGTTGTCTCAAATAATGACATTTGTAATAGAGATCAGTGAGCACATTCACACCATATTTACAAAAAATATAAATAAATAAATTAAGTAATAGCAATATAATAAATATAAATAAGTACAAAACAAAACAGTATACAACGAAAACAAAATAATAAATTAGAAAAAATAAAAATAACTAACAAATTGAACAAATGCAAACTAATATACATTAGGGTAAGTTTCTGAACTTAACATTAATATTAACTTATTTAAATTAATATTTGGCAAGAATGAACTGAAATTAGAAGTTTATTCAAATAATACTTCTTTATTGAATATTTAATAGTTGACCATTGCATTATAAAAGAAGGAGATGTTCCGGATTGGCGGTCATAAATTCAGTTATAAGTGAAACTCCTAGCTCAACACACCTCCCTGAAGAAGACCTGCAAAGTCGGATCGAAACGTTGGCTTTTAATAAAATAGTTTTACCACTATTTAGCCTATTTATGACCACTCCAGACCATCTCCTTCCTTTAATACTTCTTTATCTTTACCATGTTCCTCAGCGCAAAGGCCAAATGATAAACAAAAGTGAATAAAAAAAATGATAACTATAAATGATAAAATATATTTTCCTTTATATTTTAATAATAAATATGATATATTTCTTGAATAAACATGAATATAGTTTTTGGACAACGTGATTGAAATATATTTTTTTTAGTGAATACCATTGCTGGTTTTTAAAATATGATATGGTAAGGTTTTGGTTGAAGGTGTCTACTTATTTTTTCATAGAGAAATAAAAAAAGGAGAGGTTATCAAACATAAAAAAGGAAAGAAAATCGTTGCAATAATTTTATTCTTTCAATCATTGCTTTTATAATAAGTATAGGTAACGGTTGATATTCTGCTATTGAAGCTTGGTACTCTAATTGCCAATTGCTGCTGTTACATTTTCACAACACATCATTAGTGTGACTGAAAGCATCTTCAACGTCATATTTTCATCTTGAAAGAAAAATGATGTCTATATTTAGATAGTACATATTTAGCTTTAAAAATCATTTTTCTTAAATAATTTATTGTAACATTCTTCTGTTTCAAGGACAATTTTAGAACTTTCTATAATAAAAATCTACGATAAACTTTCACATTCATAAATATAATAATATAATATTTCCTTATATTATCCTAATTAAAAATATTTAACTGGCAAAATATAAAAGCGTAGTCATTGAATCGTTTAGAAATTCAAATACATATGTGCCTGAAGTATAGAATGTTATAAAAATATTTTTATATATGTCCAAGGAATAAATGAATAAATACAATAGAGATGTTTTATTTATAGTTGCTAATACTGTAAGCAGTAAAAATATGATATGCTTGCTGAATCTTTCATATCTCGCCCACCAAATGTGCCATCAATAAACTCCATACACGCATAAAATATAATATAAATCAAAGTATTGTAAATAATATTTACATGTTGATAAGTATTTTTTTTTATACGCAGAACTTCTGCAAAAAATAAATTATAATAATTCTGTATATATAATTTAAGTGAATACCCAAATAGAACCTCACAATAATCTTATGAATGTATAATATGAAAGTGCTTAATATTTGCTTTATGGTAGAGAATTATATTATATGAAACATTTATAACGTATTCGAGTAGTCACTGAAAATAAGGAATTTTTTGGCTCATATAGGGTGTGATATTTAAATTTTTTTTTTCGTTTATTTCAATTATTCAATTTACTACATCATATGTGCTTATCATGTAATTATCATTGAGATATATCGGATCATGTGTGAACATTGATAAAAGTGAGGTTAATTTTTCTTTGAAAATCTTTTTGACAAAGTCTTAGAGTAAATTAACAGTGAAAACTTTTCTTTTTGTTGCATTCTGTTGTTGAAACCAATTAGCTCCAAGAAATAGGAACTCCACACCTCGGTGTAGCGGTTTCACCGCAAACGATGTCTGAGACGTCGATATCTGCCAGTTCTACAGAAAATGTGGACGCTTTAAACTCAAACCAAACTACTGAAAATAATTGGGAACTCGTTACAGGAAGAAAACGCTCAATGGACAATAACAGAGACCCAAGAAAAGCTAAAAAGGTAAGTGAAGTTGCAACAGTAACCACTAATAGTTTTGAAGTTTTAACTAACATTAGTGACGAGTCTGAAGCTACCACTAAGCAACCAGTTTCTGTAAAACCGCCCCCTATCCACTTGAATGATGTACAGAACTACACCGAACTGGTCACATTTCTCCAAAATGTAGGAGGTTTGAACAGCTTTAACCTAAAATCCACATCAAGAGGAGTAACCGTATATCCTGAAAACTCTGACACATATAGACGTATAGTAGCTAACTTAAGACAGGTAGGTGCCGATTTCCATACCTATCAGTTAATAGAAGATAGAAATCCAAGAATCGTATTAAAAAACTTACACCATGCTACTCCAATTGAAACCATAAAATACGAATTAAAATGCCTAGGCTACGATGCCACAAGTATTGTGAACGTTATTTCCAGATACAAAAATCCACTTCCCATGTTCTTTATCGATATCTCTAAAGCCACATTTAATGAAAAAATTTTTGATATCAAATTTTTATATTATACTAGAGTGAAAATCGAAGAGCCAAGAAAGAAAAGAATGATTCCACAGTGCACCCGTTGTCAGCAGTATGGCCACACAAAGGCTTACTGCAATCACTCCCCGAAGTGCGTGAGATGTGGCCAAGGACATGATAGCACCGTCTGCACAAAGACAAGAGAGACCGCAGCAACATGCGCGAATTGTAGCGGATCCCATCCAGCAAATTATAGAGGTTGTGCAACTCTAAAACAACTGAGGGAAGTACGCAATCTCCGTAAAAATATACAAAGTCCCCAAAAAGCACAAACTAGCGCACCCCCAGGTATAGACGAGTTTCCTTCTCTTCCGCAAAGTCAGCATACCGCAAATTCAGGTTCTTCAAAACCCGATTCCCAATATCCAGGACCAAAACTGCGAACTTCTCCTTCAGAAGTCCCAGAAAATCACCTTCACCAGCCAAAGCATCCAGAAATGAAAAAGGGCATTACTCAACCGCCACTACCGACTTACAATCACCCGGCTTCAGCTCAGCTCTTCAACTTGGTAAGTGGATTGAATAACCTCATCCAGCCTCTTTTCAGCCTTCTCCAAGAACTGTCTCACGTTGCACAAGCCTTATCCTCCAGTTATGGCTACTAATCGGCTGACAGTGGGCTCCATGTCCGTTCTTCTCTGGAACGCAAATGGTATAAACCAACACAGGACTGAACTTGACATGTACATACATGAAAAACGGACTGACATTGCTCTCATCACTGAAACACACTTGACTCCACATTCTAAATTTTACATTCCAGGCTACAAAATATATAGAACTGACCACCCTGATAAGACGGCACATGGCGGTACGGCAATACTGATTAAGCAATCACTAAAACACAACCCTTTACAATTACCCATTACACCTGACATACAATCCACAGCAATTACTCTGTATACCCAGCACCATACCATTACCTTCGCTGCAGTGTACTGCCCTCCGAGATACGTGCTAACATCTGCAATGTTTTACAATTTTTTCCAACATCTCGGTCGGTGTTTTATTGCAGGTGGTGATTATAATGCCAAACATCAGTCCTGGGGAGCACGACTCTGTACTCCTAGAGGAAGAAATCTAAAGTCTGCCATCGATCAGCTTTCATTAAACACGATCTCACCTAATACACCTACTTACTGGCCAACTTCAAGACAGAAAACACCAGATTTACTTGACTTTTTCATTACTAAAGGACTCAGGACAGTGCCGTATACTGTAACTGCAAGCTCTGATCTTTGTTCTGATCATTCTCTTCTCAGTTTGGTACTATGCGATGAGCCTCGTACTGCATCAAAAAAACCAACACTTACAGATAGGATAATCGATTGGAAAGCTTACAGCGACTACTTAAATTCGACGCTATCAATCCCAATGTCCCTTAAGACCGAAGAGGAACTCGAAAAAGCTGTTGATAAGTTCACAATCAGCTTACAACAGGCTGTATGGTCATCATCTGTACCAAGACCTAGCAGAAATACGTCTCTTCCAATCTATCCGCAGTACATTAGAGACTTGATCAGAGCAAAGAGAAGAGCGCGCAAAGTGTGGCAGACTGGTCGACTTCCATCTGACAAACGGACTTTCAATAGACTTAACAATGAACTTAAACGACAGATTCAGAATTTTAAAAGAACGATCTACGACAATTACCTCAAAAATCTTTCGACTGACGATGGAAGCTTATGGAGACAGACTAAGAAACTTGTAAAGCATTGTGAGGTGTCATCACCACTCCGAAACGTAGATGGTTCCTGGGCTGTGTCAGACCTTGAAAAATCTGAGCTCTTTGCCAACCATCTTTCTTCTGTTTTCATACCACATGCTGACTTCTCTAATACTGATCACGAAAGACATGTACAAAACACTTTAGACATTCCTTTACAACTGTCATTACCTCCACTTTGCTTCACTCCCACTCAAGTTGCAGAACAAATCAGACAGTTACCTAAAAAGAAAGCTCCCGGTCATGACCTGATAAATGCTCAAGTGCTCCAGAAAATGCCAAGGAAAGCTCTAGTATACCTAACATCAATTTATAACGCAATACTCAGAACGACTAAATTCCCCTTACAATGGAAATACTCATTCATAAAAATGATTCACAAACCTAACAAAAACACTGACTTTCCTTCATCATACAGACCCATCAGCTTGCTCCCATTATGCTCTAAAATCTTTGAGAAACTTCTCTACAAACGACTTCTTGACATACTGACTACTGAAAACATAATACCTGAACATCAGTTTGGATTTCGTTCACACCACTCAACCATTCATCAGCTACACCGAGTGACAGACTACATTGCGACAGCACTAGAGCACAAATTATATGCAACAGGAGTATTTCTGGATGTTGCTCAAGCGTTCGATAGAGTCTGGCATCAGGGACTTCTTTTCAAACTTAAGACTATACTCCCTCCAACCTACTATCTTATTCTTCAATCTTTTCTTTCTGACAGATTTTTCTCTGTTTGCCAAGGTACAGAACTATCTACCATTAAACCAGCCCTAGCAGGGGTGCCTCAGGGGTCAGTACTCGCTCCTCTGTTGTATATTATTTACACATATGATATTCCAGATCCTCTCTATACTCTGACCGCGACTTACGCAGACGATACAACAATCTTGACAAGACATCAAAATTCAGCATACGCCTCACAGACTTTACAATATCACCTAAACAATTTCTACGACTGGTGCAAACTCTGGAAAATTCGACTCAACCTTGACAAATCACAACATATCACTTTTACCCTTCGACGTGAAACTTGCCCCCCTATTTACCTTGACAATATCCAAATTCCTCAGACAGACAAAGTTCAATATCTTGGACTGACCTTTGACAGAAGAATGACATGGGGCCAACATATCAAAAACAAAACAAAAACTTTAAACCTAAGACTACGCCTATTGTACTCACTCCTTGCAAGAAATTCGAAATTAAAACTTAGACAGAAATTGAATACATATACTTACCTACTCAAGCCTATTTGGACCTACGCTTTACAGATATATGGGACAGCCAAAAAGACTCACATACGTAAATTACAGACTTTTCAATCTAAAACTTTCAGGACTATTACCAAAGCTCCCTGGTACGTCAGTAACATTACTCTACATAAAGACTTACAGATGCCAACAGTTAACGACCACATACGAACATACTACAAACGATTTCATAATAACTTACACGGACATACAAACTCATTGATTCGAGGCATGGCCACAACTAACATGCCCGATAGCACCCGAAGGAGGCTTAAAAGAAGCTGGATGAGGGATCTCCTCCACTAACTAGAAATATTACGCTCAAGACAGGAAGGACGCCGCTGGGTACTCCTCTCCCTCACGCCTATTCCAAGACCAATCTCTTCATCTTGACATCACACTCGCTGATTGTCGGAACTTCTGACAGGTGTGAGTTGAAGAATCAAGTCAAAAAAAAAAAAAAAAAAAATATGTGCTTATTGTAAAATCTATGACAGATGCGGGAAAAAATATTCAGTCATTCTTATAGTTGAAAGACTTATATTTATTATATTTTTTAAGGTAAAAACCTATTGCATTATTACTTTCTTAAACATTCTAACTTCTTTTTGTAAAAAAAAACTCGTTTCACAATAATAATTAATATGTCTACTTGTTTTTCATTCGTTTTATAAAGTAAATAGGATAATCTTAAGGTTCAAATACATTGGGCTAATGTCAACAAACTTTGTTCATCAAGACGTTAGGCTTTTCATCAATATCATATTGGTTGGCCACCAACGTCTAAAGGTTGTTGTAAGGTTATCACCTTACAATTGTTTTAATTATATCTCTTCGAAGTAACTATTCTTTTTCTTTTTTTTTAAATTAATTATTATAAAGAGTATGTTAATAAGCTGTAAATATATTAAAATAAAATAAATACTCAAAACATTAATACGGCATTTATATAATAATTATTAGGTTTTTAATATTTATGTTTTATTGGCTTTTATGCTTTATTGCTGATAAACCTTGTTTCATTCGGAGGACCGAACCTCAAAGAAGGCCAATTCGTTCTCCAATCCCACTTAATAATTGGGAAAAAATAAATAATTAAATAGTTGTCTGCTGTTGTTTGGTCGAGATTGGCTAATGATTGTGCATTAGTATATGAGTACAGTATTCACTGCAGTCATTACATGAGTCTTTCAGTTGACAGAATGACTAACTCTATTTTCAAAATTTTTGAGTAAAGTGATTTTTAATTAGAAAATTTACATCTGTACAGACAGTGAGTAAGCTGATTCCAGTGTAGGTGATTGCAGTGTTCAAATATAGAACTGTGAATTAAGGTATACATTTTTCCAATAGAAATTTCACTAGTATTAATAATCTAAAATGTCGAAATCGGAGTTGGTCATTCTGATATGTAACTGAAAGGCTCATATCAGAATTAAATAAATTAGTTTGTAGAACGGCTGTGGTTGATATACACTACCCGCATTACATTTTAGTGTTGCGGGGTGGGTATCCAAAACAACTAAGGGGTATGAAGGGGTTGAAAACATCCAAATTAGGTTAAAAAGTATAAAGAATAAAAACATTAGAAAATATCTTTTAAAATTTTTTATGTATTTTTATTAATTTTTTTAAAAAAAATATTTGAGTTGAGTTGATTGACTTGGTCTATCAGTTAACGAGAAATCGTTTTTTTTTTTTCATTGTTATTATTAATGTAGACTTCTACACCGTACAGTAAATTATCTTATGTAGTTTTAATTTATCATTCTCAGGAAAAACATTTTCTCAGAATTTTCTATTTCATTTTATTCATTGTAATTTAATCTTTATTAGCTCCCTTGATGGATGTTTGAACCTGTATAACAGATGAAATAGATTAAATTTGGGTAAAGTTAGTCGGGTGTGCGGTCAAAAAATACTGTATTATATAAGATGTATTTTATTACATTGTCCAACGTTTCGACCAACGTTGTAGGTCTTCTTCAGGGCTATATAAGATATAAAAATATATATTAGTTATTTAATTATATATATATATATATATATATATATATATATATATATATATATATATATATATATATATATATATATATCAATTACAGAAATTTACAGTATATGTAGATGACTTTTGACGAAACGTTGGACAATGTAATAAAATATACTGTTAGATAATATAGTATTTTCTGACCGCACCCTCGAATAACTTCTGCTGAAATTAGAACCCACAATCAATTATCTCGATACCATTAATAATTCTTTAATTTATGAAACTAATCAAACGACGAAAAACTGAAAAAAACGATGATCCCAGTTATTTATGTATTTTCTTATTATCTTATCAACTATTTTTTATTGAATGGTTCAATATTATAAATTGAAATATGTACTTATGTATGTACAATGAATATTTATAATTTATTTGAGATATACAGTTATACAACAAATTTTTGTTTTTACAACTTATTACATATAAAATATATATTATTGATTAGTCAAAATCAAATCCATTTTGAAAATAAAATATGGGATGGATATTAGTAGTTTGTAAAAAAAAAAAAATTATAAATATAAACGTATTAAGTTATTTTAGTATCGCTCGCTTTTAGTTTTGTATTATAATCAATTTCAGTAATTCAAGTTCTTACTAGCTATACTTTACAAAATAATTATAAATCCTCGTTTGATGTTTGAGAAAACTACTGTGCCTTACAATATTCAAGAATAAATCATCCGATTGCTGCACATTTCATACAATCTTAATTTCCTTTAATAAGGATATTCATATCCATTAGGAAGTTAAAGGCATTTTAGTAACTGCCTTTAAGCCTCAGTTTCCATATTTAGATCCTATATGAAATAGCCACTTAGTTATTAATACAGTTTGATGATAATGGTTTCGACAACTAAGTTGCTCTAACGGGCAAGTTGCTTTACTGACGGCAAATCGAAAACCAGTACAACTTGACGGCTTACACCATCCTTGTACGCTTGGCAATCAATATAACTTTCCAAAATTAATTATGAAAGGTAATTACACTAGCAAGTAATAACTGCCGCAATTATTAACTTCCACTTGGCTATTATGTATCTAAAATATTACTATCGTCTTGTCATTAGGTCGTTATGAAATGTCAGTTTTTACAGGTAAGGTAATTTAGTAGACAACTTATTGAAATCAATATAACTTTCAAAAATTAATTATGAAAGATAATTACACATACGAACTCATTACAAACGATTTCATGACAACTTACAAGGACATCCTAATACACTTATAAATGACATGGCCACTACGAATATACCAGGAAGATTGAAGAGGAGCTGGATGAGGGACCTCCTCGCCTAATGTAGATATCACGCCGAGTGAGGTGCCGCTGGGCACTAATCCTCATAATGCCTTTCATGACATTATATTTATCAATCGATCTCACATTCACTGGTTGTCATTAAGCCAAAAAAAAATACAATTTAAATATTAAAAATTACAAGAAGAAAAATTGAAAAACCATTATAATTAAAAAATATGATTAAAAGAAGAAAAATTAACAGGTATATTTACAATTTGAGGAGGAACCTACAAACTTAAAAAACTTAACAGGTATATCTACAATTACAAGATGTGATTAAAGTTTTTGAAATATTCTGATTTCCTTAAGGAACAAAATTAAGTTTTTAATAGTATTGGGGTCCTTTTGGAGTGATTCTTCAAGGCTATTTCTAAAAGGAGGTATATACAACATCCATACAAGGTATATACATCGTCCATATTCAAAAAACCAGATATAAGGTTACTCCACCAGCAATATTACTATAAATAAATATTAAGCTCAAAACGAGATATAAAGCAGTTAGAATGTAAATGGAAAATCCAAGCCATGAAGCCTTGAGTCTGTAACATAAAAGTGAACAATTAACATGACAACTTAAATTATTTTTTTTTTGTTATTATAATAACGAGTCTCTTTATATTTATTAGGGATTTTACGAAATTATGAAACAACGCAGTAATTGGAGAGAATCGTCGAGTTCGAGCTTCATCCTGTTGTGACCTGTGACTTCAGTGGCAATGATTAATAATTTTTTTTTTATTATTTATATGATATTCACAACTGTATAGAAAAAATATATCTAGTAAATTCGCACATAGTAGCACTCTAATAATATGTCTACATTACTAGATCACGTTGCCATATTCTTTTCAGACGCCTCGAAGGGTTATCAGAAATGGAATAGGAAGCAAGGTTAGAAACAAGAGGGTTGGGATGGTTATGAAGTTTATTATGGAAGGACAGATATCTGGATTGAGCTAAATCTGATACATAAGGAACATCAAGGTCATTTTGGATGATTTTATTTGTAAGGGGCGTTGAAGATTTCACGAAGGATTTTGGATTGTAAGGATTGGATACGAGAGGAATTTGAAGGTTTGGTGGAGCCCCATAGCTCAACTCCGTAAGTCCAAATAGGCCTTATTATAGTCATGTAAATGAGTCTTTTGTAATTAATTGGAAGATTAGAGCGTTTGTCTAGTAACTGTTGAAGTAGTCTGAAACGTCGAGCTGTTTATTGTCGTTTCAGTCTGGTATGAGGATTCCAAGTTAGACATTTGTCCAGGTGGAGTCCTAGGTAATGATAAATAAAATATATGAAACCTTCTATTAGCAGTCATTTTGACACAAAATGGCAGTTATTTCTAGGTCCATAGTTTCTCTTGGAAAAAAAATACGTGAAATATGGAGGACGGATTGAATTTATTTTACTCAACTTAGAATTTCAGGTGAATCATCAACTATAAAGAGGAGGCAATTATATTTGATTTTTAATGTTCGCTTATAAAGGTTGTTTATTAAAAATTATAAATAAAAATAAAAAAAGATCTAAATTTTCTAAATGAAATTTTTTTTTATTGGAAAGGAAACTTTTTAAAAGAAAGAAAACTTTTTATTTTACGATAAAAGGGAAACTGAAAAAAAACTTTGCTAAATAACAACTAAAGTGTTTGACGTTAAAGAATAATATCAAGATCCATTCAGGTTATTTTCTTTAACAGGTTTAAATTTCTCAAATAATATTAAAATATTATCTCGCCGATATATATAAAGAAGATGACGGATTAATATTACCACATGTTTTTTTAATTATCTCGTGATAGCATTCAAGTAATTTAATGAATAGGAAGTAGAAAATCGTAGGTTTAGACATCATAAGGCAACCCTACCCGGTAACTGGTTTTTACGTAGTTTAAAAATTTTTAGAGCATTTATTTCTAGTGGTGTGAAAATCCTTATAGTAATTTTCTTGTCTCACTACTATCTAGTGGAACCCAATCGAACTATTCGCGGAATTTATAATTGAAATAATTCTCTCAGGTTCAACAGGTGACTTATAAAGGATCAAAACAAGTTTGCCTTGCAATACTTTCATTAAATTTTACAAGAAACCTTGTTATTTATAGTCCATCTTGAACAACAACTTGTAACTAAGTATTATGAATTCGAAGATAAAAATGTCTTAAGTTATTCTACATCAATAAAATTTATATTAGAATCTTTTTTTTTTTGTTTTTAAATAGGGATTATAAACTATATCACACGAGCGACAAAGATTAAAGAAAAGAAAAGCAACTATAACAACTATATATATTTTCCAATAACGAAAATACTTATTTCAATATTTAAATTACACTGAAAATATTCGTTCGCTTGAATTAATTTAAATAATTAGATAAATGAAAACATATTGAATATTGGATGTTACTTCCTGCCTAAAAGCTTTCGTATTAAAATGAAAAAGGCATGAGAGGAAAACAATTTATTCACTCTATTTTAATATACATTCCACTTCTCTATGTGAGGATCAGTTTAAATATTACAGAATTAATGATACTTTGAAGTATTGGAAATTGGTCGAAATTGGACAGCCTAATGAGTAAAAGGGGAATTACTCTATTTCCATATCAATCATTTAAACGATTGCATAATCAATATTTTTTATAATTATAAGAAATACGACTGTAAATATCTCTGTTACTATTTTTGTTCTACATAACTTACATGAAAACGAGAATTTAAAAAAAAAACCACAACAATGGAAATAAATAAAATCTAACTACACAGCGAGCGTAGTGAACTAGGGTTCTTAAACAACCGCATATAGTAGAGCAGTATAAAGCACGTTTTTGCGGACTGAACCAAAACAGTGTATCCACCACGGAATCACCAAAAAAACTAAATTTTACTAACTTTCCCAAAGTTAAGCATCCAGTCCCAAAGTTACCCCATCTTACGGTAGTTTTTAGAAACTGTATTTATTATTTATTTTATTTTCTAAGCTTCATTCATACCTATTAGCAATACAAAAAAGTAAGCAGTGAATTTGCATTCTAAAATTGTATTCACACGGCGTTAGAGAGAATCCCACACCAAGCGGCATCTCTTCTTACCTTGGTTTCACAGAGTAAAATAAAAGAGAGTTATATTTTCAAAATAAACCATATTAAAGTTGTTGTTTTTTTCATAGCCCGCTTTTATTTATTTTTGTCTTGATTTCTAGGATTTTCATTGTCTTCATAATATTCCTTTTACTGCTTAAAAGCATTGTAAGGTGTATTATTTGATTTTTTGTCGTTTCTGAGTATTTTGTTTTTAATGTGTAATATGAAAGCTGATGGGGCTCAGCTCATACTTGAGTTGACCTTATCCTCTAGAGCTTAGATCTAAATTAATGAAACATCTATTCCATGTGATTTGTTGCCAACGTTTCGGAATTTCAGCTGGTAATAAGTTGTTGAAAAGAGGGTTTGCCAATTGTTGGGATTTTTCGAAAAATGATTTTTTTCCTTTTGTGAGAAATTCTTTTATTGTTGATAAATTTAGTGTTTCTTGTATATCCAATGTCTTCTTTCTCTACAGCGTGGTTCCACTTACAATTTTTCTAATTATTCCATTTTGGAAATATTGTAATCTTTTCCCAGTTGTTTTGCTATGTTCGAACAGGTGCACCATACAACAGAGATAGTGCACCGGTCTAAAGGTACTTTAGAGGAAGACGTATATGAACATTGTAAAATGACATCAACGGGGATAAGACGTAAATGATATTAAAGGCTACCAAATTATACAATAATACACCGAGCTTGATGAAAATCGTTGGAACCGTTTTTGAGAAAATTGTAAAAATCAATGTTTCAGCATTGATATGAAGTGGCACTTCCGGTTAGCCGATTTTAAGGAAAAAACTGCCAGGACATCTAAGGCATATAAGGCATACGATTTCGTACGACTTTTCGGTTTCGAGCTAGAGTGTTTAAATACACACAGACCATTTTCCGGACTTGGTTATTTGGACTCAGAGGACCTCAAAACGTATATTTCCTTTGAAAACTCAGGATCAATAATTTCCACGATCACAATATTTACACATATATAGGTAAGTGAAAATAAAAAAAAAAACTCAGATAGGCCTACAAACATCATGTACAATCAGGCGAGAGAAATCCAAGCTAGTTCCTCCAACTTTAGAGGGAAAAGCAGGACATATATAGGTAAGTGAAAATAAAAAAAAAACTCAGATAGGCCTACAAACATCATGTACAATCAGGCGAGAGAAATCCAAGCTAGTTCCTTCAACTTTAGAGGGAAAAGCAGGACTCCAAGAGATCCCTGCACTAATATCTCAACCGCGCCACTGGTACTAAAGCCAGTGGAGAATATAAGTATGGATAGTACTAAATGGGGATCTGAAAAAATATTTGGATGACACGCGAAGTTTTGATGAAATTTGGATACTTTTTCTGGATTCAGGTCTTATACGAATTTGATGTTATGGTTATGGTGTAGAGTTCTTGGCATTTGAGTCTAGTATCTGGCAGCCCACTAAATTAATTTTTTTTGTTTATGCTTGTTTATAATAAATTTTCTCTATATTATTCATTATTCTATGTAGTTTCATTAGGCGGCAAGATGAATGATTCAAAAGATAATATATGGTCTTGATAGATTTATTTTCTTTATGTAAATATATTATTACATCATCCCATTTATACCTTACAGAATATATCATCCCGTAATTGTATACCCGATTACGATGACATTAAACCATTTTATGTTCTTTTTTCAAATTTTTCATTAAATATAATCTGCTAAATATGTTGACATTTATGTAAAGTAGATGTTAATAATAGTTGAAAAATAAATCGTTAAATTTCGCTGTTCATTGAACTACTGAATGAAAATGCCAGTTTTATTCGTTAGAATTTGTTTCATGATTTATTGCCAACAGGTGCTAGTAAAACAATTAGCATAGGGCTTTCATTGTCATGCCCTCCTCGAGCCCTCGCTTATTGTTCTCCACAAAATCGTTTCGCTAATACCGCATCCTTTATTCTTTCCGGGATTTCCTAAAATGATCGTTTCCGTCTATGGAATAATGGGATTTAAATGGATGATCAGGTTATCCAACCTGAAATCAATCAAGAATTTTCCAGTTCACGAAAAAAAGGAGCAATAAAAAAAAAAAGTCTGCCAAGGAAGGTCAGTAAAGCTTCCTCACCGTTTTCATTAGCTACAAAATATATTTATTACAAGATCTAAATTTTTTCGTATGAGAATAAAATCTCTGGGATAAGCCGTTTTCGGAAATTCAGTAATCCTTCAACATATACGTGTTTTATATCTACGAGTTTTGTTCATCAGCGAATACTAAAATGTGAAAGACTTTCGCATTTGCAGATTATATATTTGATAATACGTGATTAAAACACAAAATCCAGAGCATACTGAACATGCATATCAGTTTGTTAGTGCAAAAGTTCGTATGTAAAAATTGAATGTTTTACAGGAGAGCATGAAAATTAATAATTTATTCACGATTTATTATTATAATTTCATATTTTATTGTCCTCTATTATTTTCCATTGTCGTAGACTACTTATATCAGTTACAGACTACAATATATCAAATCTAGAATAAGATTGAAAATTTGTACATAGCACCTTTTGCACTAACAGTGTATAAAAAATATATACTTATTATGTGTGATAAATATTCAAGACGCAGTCATTATAAAGATTTTAATGGTCCTAACGTTTCATCCCAACCACGTGGGTCATCATCAAGTTATATATATTTATTTACGTTTTCACAAGTAAAATGGATGAAAAAAAAATCAAGAGGAATAATTCAACTTTTTGTTTGTTCGGAGTTAACGAGACCAATACTTTTCTTCAGTCAGAACAAAAATAATTTAAGCTGGAATATAAGTATATATGTAAAGTTCTCAGAACTTTTGATAATTAAAGATGAAATCGACACCACGGCGAGCTGGTTGAACTTCAATATAAATGAACACAATCATAAATATGACTACTTTTTTTTACAATCTTAGAGTAAAAATGAATTTAAATTTATTGAAAATTACACAAAATCTAAATAAAGACAGGAAGCATCATGATAGTAAAATTTGGAAGCGACCAAACAATACAGTATAAATTAACTTTTTGAATAAAACCTTATTAAATTTTATAACCTCATAAAAATATTGCTTTAACCCAACCCCCATTACACATGATCAATGCCTTCCACATTTCACAGTCATTATACTGTTAACAGTTATTTACATTAATTTTAATTATTAAATGGAATTCTATGAAATTCACACTTTCCAATTTCTATAATGTTCTCCAATTTTCTTCCAAGTTTGAGTCAAATTGAACGAACCGTTTTCAGACTATGCGCGTGTCAAATAATACATTTACTGATCCGAAAGCGGAATTATTTTTTTTTTAGAGTAGAGGATAGAAATATATAAAATTGATATTAGCTTAATCAACTGTTAACCAATTCTTAACTTTCCTCCAAATTTGAGCCTAATTGAACGTGCGGTTTTAGTGATATAGAAGTATCAAGGAAAACACGTTCGCGCATATACAACAAAAACGCTGCAAATTATTTCACAATGGTTTATTATTTCCAAACAATTATACATCTAAAGTAACATTACCTTCCGAGTTACAAAGAAAAAAAAACAAAATGTGATTCCAATTATTGGACTAAACTGTTTTTCTTTAATCATTAGTAATATGCTAAAAAAAAATTTCATTAGTTCAGTAACACGTTCAATATTTAAAAACCAAACTAAGGATATAACATTTGGAGTACAACATATAAAAAAAAACCGGAGACCATATCTTTGCTCCTAATTGTCCAATTTTAACGATTTTTTTTTGTTTTTTAGGAAATTTCGTAAACTTTAAAAAAACTATATACAATATCAACAAAAAAATAACACAAAAAATGAAACTTCCTTCATTTTTTAGGAAATTTAAATACCTTTGAAACATCTCATCACAATATCAACAAAAAATTAAAAATGTTTCGAGTTATTCGGAATTTAATTTTACCATCCCTCGTAACTTTTTTTCCAGCTTCTATTCGTTGAAGTATGCTATATAGATAAATTTAAAGGGCATTGAGAAAATGACTTTAGCGAGGTTTCATTGAAATCTGTACATTCGTTTAGGAGCTACAGTCTATAGCAACGCAGGTTTTTCGGCCGCCATTTTAAAAATTAAAGGCAGAGAGTAATGTCGATAAAGGAGGATCATCCTCGGGTGACCTCTGATTTTATATCAAAATTGGAAAAAAATCGGTCCCGTAGTATCGGAGAAAATGCGCGGACGGCGGACGGCGGACGGACAAAAACATTTTTATTCGTTTTTCAAATTCTACGCGTCCTGAAACGTGAAACCTCAAATTTTGAGAGGGGGTTAAGTTTTTGGTCGATCACAATGGTTGATTATTGAAAATAATAAACCAAAATTAGTGAACAGATTTCAATCAAATTAATACTGCTTCATTTTATTATTAATACATTAATACTATATTTTTTCTATCTTTGAGCTAAATTGAATGTGCCATCTGAACTATTGGCATATCTAAAAAAAATACGTTTGCGCATGCGTAAGTGGAAGCGCGGAATGTGTCCTTTATTCCTAGTTTTATATTGTACTAAGGAGGTACAATAAAGCTTATATCACTATTAAAAGTTTAAGCCCAGTGTGAACGGTCATATGAGTCAATTCATGGAAGTAAATACCGAAGAAATATTATGGTTATAGATATTTATCGTGAAGAGTTCCTGAATGAAACCCATGCCTCTTAATTGTATTAAGTAATGACTTTTCTCATAATTAAAGTAATTTTATCTCTTAAAACCAAGTTGTAATTTTTCTTGAATTCTCTAACATTCCCTTTATTGACTTACAGTCACTGCTCCATAAAGGCCGTAGGGCCCAGACTCGATTCACGGTACTGACTCAGTAATTTAATTAGCTCCATTGACATCAACGAATGGCTCCCCAGAACCGTCCTCAATGGGCTCTTATTGTACCATCGTCATATTCGGTAACTCAAATCATTCTGGGACATAATTCGGAGCAGGAGGTTCACAACTGCGGTTTGTTAATTTTCACTAGTTATCATTTGTGTTAGTTTGCAATTAATGGGGAATTAGATATATAAAATGGATTTATAGATAAAATACAATATAATTTATAAAACGAAATAAGACATTACTTTGATGGTTGTTGGATTTTAACTTGTCTATTTCAGCTTTTTTGAGAATGTTTGGGTGATCCTACAAATTTCCGACTTAGATTCTCGACAGAGTTTAAAGGTTAAAATTAATTTTATGGATTTGAATAATAAGGAATCTTCTCGGAATACTGTTTTGTACAGTGGCTTAATAACACAGTGCGGTCATACGGAGGAGACGGCCATATTGGATCGGCGGGAAACTAATATTTGAATAGTCTGTCTTTATTATTTCAATTTAAAAAGTAATTATTGCAACAAATTATTTACTAGAATGGTTTGGGAGATAGAATTGAAGTTGAACAATCTGTATGAAGCATATGAATCACTTATATCACGCGAAAATAAATAATAAAATTAAAGAACAATATTTGGTTTTTTTTTCTGTTTAATTTCTTTTAAAATATATTCCAATAAACTTCGGCATATTAAGATTTCCATTGTGTTCATCTTACTCTCTTATTGGCAAATTTCACAAACAAATTAATTAATTATTAAAACATTAAACAAAAACTGAGTGAAAATTAACTTTCATTGGAAAACCAGAAACTCAATTCTAAGTCAGCAATCATGAAACTATTTTTATTTGTCTTCTTAATATTCACCTTTAGAAAAAAAAACTTTAAATAAATGTAAATTATTTAATCTAAATTTAATAAATACAAATTATTTAATGTAAATTTAGTAAATATAAATTATTTAATGCAAATTTAATAAATATAAATTATTTAATGTAAATTTAATAAAAATAAATTACTTAATGTAAATTTAATAAATATAATTTATTTATATTGCTTATGACTGAATACCACAACTAGTGTTGCCCAAATGGGAGACCATGACGTGTCTTGGTCTTGTGCAAGTCTCGCAACAGTCTTCCAGTTACCTATCAGCTTCTTATTATAGATATATTACTGTAATTTGTCAGACATGGGAAACCTAAGCCCAAATGAAAAATTGAGAGTTAAATTCCAAAGGATATTGGTTACACCAATTCTTTACATATGGTAACTAAATTTTTCAAGTTTTACTATTACAACTATTTCAAGGTTGACTATTTTAACTTAATTTTTATTCATAAAAAGGATTTTTTTATCAATCTTGGTCTTGGTCTTACAAGTTAGGCAGGCCTTAGTCTTGATTTTGCAAAGTATATCACCAAGACTGATTTTGGACAACACTAACTATTATAAATCCACTATAATTAAAATTTTAAATAGTTCAAAATTTGATCCTCGATGTATAGATTCATTTCTGATCATTGATATAAAATATTTTTTTATGAAATGGTTTACCTCTTACCATAATGTAAATATTTTATATTGCATCTCTTATTTTATTTATTTTCCATTAGTTTTTTGGGAAATTAGAGATTGTTGGCTATAATATATTTTCAATTTTATTACACAGGATATACCAAGTAAAAATAACTAATAGTGAAACATAAAACTGTAAGGATAAAATACAATAAATTATCAATTGATTGAAGAACTATCCAATTTAACTTGAAAAACAAAACATTTTTAATCAACAAAGGAATATAAAAAAAAAAAAAAAGATGAAACAGAATATTTATTTACAAAGAAATTTAAATTTATAAATGCTGCACATATACATTTACATATTTACTGCTAAAAACAGATATATGAGGGAAACTCTTTTTACTTATTGAATTTATCGTAAGTCTAAATACAATAAACCTCTTAAGAATACTATATTTAATATTGTTACAATTAAATATGTGTTCTTCATCTACAGAACTCATTTTTCTCTATGAAAAATCCTCTTAAATCACCTCTGAGTTGATTTGGCTCATATAGGTTTCGAAATTGACTTAATCCTTCAATTTGTTACTTTATTTTATTAATTTTCCTTTGTAATTCAGTGGTTATGAGAGAAAAAGATTGAAATTAAGTTTGAAACTTGATTGTAGAATATATTTTTATAGTTTGGTGCTATTAGCTGATACAATTTGTATTTTGAAGTCAGTGGTTTCAAGTATAAAATTGAAATTTGGTTTTCATTTATAGTTATTGTTACTTTCAATATTAAAAATATGAGTGTAGTTGATGATCCTTAAATCATAGTTTGATTGAGTATAGTTGATGATCCTTAAATGATAATCTTGACCTTAAATGATACTCATATTTTAATGATGAAAGTAACAATAACTATAAAGGAAAACAAAATTTCAATTTTATACTGGAAACTAATAACTTCAAGATAAAAATTGTGTTAGCTAATAGCCTCGAACTATAGACACTGTCTTCATATAACCAAGTTTCAAACTTGATTTCCATCTTTTTCTTTCATTACCACTGAATTAAAAAGGAAAATTAATAAAATAAAGTAAAAAATTAAAGTATACTCACAATTTTAAGTCTACGAAGAAGAAACCAAACTTGTCACTTTAACTTTAAACACTAATATATATAGCTATTAAATAAAAAATACCTATTAATAAACTAAATCTATTACTAAAACAACACAATTAAACTTTCAAACAAAATATCACTAATAAAATATGAGTCTGTGAAGATGAAACCTATCACTGAACATGAATAGGTTAACTATCACTTTAAACACTAAAACGTATAACTATTCAATAAAAACTACCTATTAGTAAACTAAATTTATTACTAAAACAACACAATTAAACTTTTAAATCAAATATCACTAATAAAATAAGTCTGTAAAGATGAAACCTATCACTGAACAAGAAACCAAAACAATCACTGAAAACACTAAAACGTATAACTATTCAATAAAAACTAACTATTAATAAACTAAGCCTATCACTTAAACAACAAAATTAAGCTTCTGAACTAAAATACTGCTAATAAAATATGAAATTTTAACAGTTTTGAGGTGCCTAAAGAGCAAGCAGATAGCAAGGGACGATCCAAGATGGCCAACCAATCAGAAATCGAATCCATATGACCGCACTGTATTATTAAGCCACTGTACTGTTTTGAAGCCACTCACGCTCTCTGTAGAGAATTTAATTAATTACTTATTTCGTTATTGCTTAATGAACTTTTTTTAAAACTCCATCTCTTTATACACATGCATAATTATTATATATGAAAGTGGAAATATGAAAATATGAAGAAAATGGTAATTATGTTATAAGCATGTTGTAACAAGCTGTACCTCCTTCTAGTCTCGATCCAATTCCTTAATTTAGGAGAGATCTCTCATCCAGCTCAATTTTATTCGCCTCTTAATGAACATATCAGCTTTTAATATGAACACCGGAATAAACAATATATCACTGTTGGTAGTTGAAAGCAAGTATGTGGAGTTATGGAATTCACCTAACAAGAAGCTCCTGGTATCAATCCGAAATTCTTGTCTGAAAAGTATTGTAGTTTTAGCAATGGCGTATTTTTTGCTGAATCGTAAATTTGTGAGGTGTATGTCCATATGAGATTAAGCAGATATGTATTTATTTATCTAATACTTACAGTATCTATCTAATATACAGGAAGTATGTGCAAAAATGAACTAAGGACCTCAAAACAAGAAAAAAATTTCCTTGGAAGGTATGCCCGCAAACGCTTTGTTTAGAAGATATTATTAATATTATAGGATAAATTATTATTATGATTTTATTGGGAAATAATACGTTTTGCTTCAATCCAAGGCATTGAGTATTAGAGCTGTGTGAGACTCATTCATACCCAATATACAATACCAAAAACAATAAAAAATTTGAGACAACAATAAATAAAAAAAATTAAACCTAATGAATAATTGGATATGAAATATCTTAAAAAGGTGAGAGCAAATTAGAGCGAGAATGTATAAAAAAGACAGCATCCGTGCCGAATTCGGGGTAAAATCTTCCTGTTAAAGTTCATGAGGAGCGACACAGGAGAAGACCTAAAGGTATGATGACCACATAAACTGGTTTGGAAGAGACCCCGGTTGCTGAACTGTTCAACACCGAAGAATGGCTCAGGATATAGATATACAGGGCGTTTCAAGTAACGAAACTCCGAAAATGAACTAAGGACTACAAAAAAGAAAAAAAAAATACCTCTGAAGGTATGTCCGCAAACACCTTGTTTAGTACATATTCACGCCTAAATATTTTCGTTGTTAAGAATTATTTACTATATATGTAATAAATAAAACCGATCAGGAGACTGAAATTCCACGGAAATATGGTAAGAACGGTCTCAGAAAGACTTAACAAGGAAATATTCCAAAAAAATCCGTAGATACAAAAGCTTGGGAAGATACATCAAGCAGATGAAGGAAGAAACGGAAAGACTTTGAATAACGGACCAGGACTGTCTGGACGGAGAGG
This sequence comes from Nezara viridula, assembly GCA_928085145.1. Classification (NCBI taxonomy): domain Eukaryota; kingdom Metazoa; phylum Arthropoda; class Insecta; order Hemiptera; family Pentatomidae; genus Nezara; species Nezara viridula. The sequence continues at coordinate 143,841,249 of OV725080.1, read as the reverse complement.
GGTATGGTAAGAAACTAAAAGAGATCACAGGTCTTGCTAAGAAGAAAAGTTCGAGAAAGGGAGTCGCGTGGACGGAGGAGAGAAAGCGGCGGCACGCGGAGATGATGAGAGAGAAGTAGAAAGGTAAGAAAAACAAGAAAGAAGCCAAATGTCATGATATTCGCGTGGTCTCTATGGCCGTTCCGTGAAAAAAAAAACACAAGAAAAACGATTTATTTGTTCTAACTATTTTATTATTTAAATATAAATATTAACATCCATATGAAAAATTATTTTCTTGAGCATTAAGACAGACTCGGCATCTTTCTCCAACAGAAACATTAGATGATCGCTACTGGATATGTGTTATTGTTTCACAAGGTTCAATTATCCTTCTTCTTAAGAAATTAAGATCATTTACCGGACTTGTATAGATTTTTTGTTAAATGTTACCCCAAACAAATCAATCCAGTGTTGTCAGGCCTGGAGAGCGTGCAGGCCATGCCACTGGTTCTGCACGGCCAATATATTGATTGGGATATGGAATATGATTGAGGAAGGCCGCTCAATGACCTTAATTTCTTACGAAGAAGGATAATTGAATCTTGTGAAACAATAACACATATCCAGTGCTGTTCTGCCACTGCTGCTGTTGAAGAAAGATGCCGAGCCTGTCTTAATGCTCAAGGAAATCACTTTGAACAACATTTAATATGAATTTAATGTTTACGTTTAATTAACAAAGTTGTTAGAACAAATAAATAGATTTTATTTATTTCATATAACGTAAATAATTCATAACAACGAAAATCTTAAGTTTGATTATCTCCTAAACAAAGCGTTTGCGGACATACCTTCAGAGGAAATCTTTTTTTTTTGTTTTGAGGTCTTTAGTCCATTTTTGCAGATTGGCTACTTACCCCTGAAACACCCTGTAAACAGTAATTTATTGAAGAACATTTTGCTTAAGATCCTTTCCATTTTGGTAGTGTAGCTATACGTCATCCTGTTAAATGGTTGCATTATGCACCGTGTTCGGACCAAGACAGGATTCTTCTATGATTGCATCTGCAAAATTAATCTTTCCCCCCCTAGAAACAACCTAGTTTACACTTGTTTGAAGACTATATTATCTTGAATAATGAGATTTCATACGTATCTAATCTTATAGACAGGGTGTGTGTGGATACGTAATAGATAAAACTAAATTAAATATATCTATTCAAATATACCTTTCAAAATTTAATTAAATCATTCTCATGAACGGCATTTCAAGTACTGTTACAGTTACCTTCATATTTTTTTCATTATTTTATTTTCAGAGATCTGGTTAAACATAGACTCTACTAAGCAATAGATAAGTAGGTTCGTTTAAAATAACGACATATAAAATTCAATATTCAATATGTGATATTTAAAACATGATCGTTTCAGAAACGTTTTTTCAAAAATAGGAGTAATCTAATTTCAAAATTAAAGATTTTACAGTTATTTAAAGTGAAACTTATGTTAGTAAAATATAGTGAATACTTATCTATTACCTAACCTATTTAGTTGATTATTAAGTACTCATATACATCATTTTTTTTTTATCTCCTTTGATATACATAGTCATTGATATACATACATGATATATATAGTCATTTTATCTGATGAGGATTTAATCTCGTGTTCTGTATAATTTCATTGTAAGCCTCATTGTTTATTCATTGTAATTTTATTGTACGTTTATCTAAATATGCGTAGAAGGTGATTAGTGTCTAATTAGTCGGTATAAACACCAATTATAATAGAATATACAGAAAATATTTATGATTCCAAAATGAATAATATTCCCCCCAATCAATTTTAGTAGAAAGTTACATAATTTATTACCAATAGTTATTTTTTATAGTTTTTTTTATTTATTAAAAACTTATATTATTAAACATCTCATAAAATATTCTCTTTTTACCCGACAACGGTGAAGGGTCATATTTGTGTTTTGAGTTTGAGTTGTCCGTTAAAACGTATGTAACAATTTTTTGAGCAAACGGTTATACATTTTTCTAAGATGGCTCAAATTATTCGATTAGATCACATGAGTATTTTCAAACAATCCGTTAAAGATATGCCACGATTGTTTGAGATAATGGCTGGAGAAGTTTTTAGTTTCGATGGCTCAAATTATTCGATGAGATCCCTTAAATGTTTCGAAAACCTGAGACCAAAATACTGAAAAAATATTCTATTATATTTAAAGTTACCTCAAACCTTAGTTGGTCATATATAATATCATATAGGTTTCTTAAAACTAAAACAACTTCACCTTATAACTTGTTTGACTTTGAAAATTGTTTTTAAAATTGGAGAATTAAAACCAGGCTTTATAATTTGATGATTTATTGTCGGTTTTGTGTTCAAATTTGCTTTTGGTCCTTATGTGTAGATTTTTATTTTTTTTAAATTTTACAATATTTAGATTCTTAAAATTTTCTATAACTAGCTATAGGGACCTCCATACAACCTGGAAATAATATATATTAACGTTAACGGAAAATAATCTACAGAAGTGCTTAAAGAAAAATTAAAGTTAAAGTAAATAATAAAGGAAGGAGATGGTCCGGGGTGGCGGTCATAAAAAGGCTAAATAGTGGTAAAACTATTTTTATTAAAAGCCGACGCTTCGACCCGACTTTGCAGGTCTTCTTCAGGGCTAGAACGGACAAGATACAAGAAGATAGAGAAGTGTGGCAGTTACATAATACTTAGATAAAATTTATAAACAATGTGAATAAGCTTATTGAAATTATAAACAGTAAGTAAATTAAAATATGAGCAAAGTAAGCTAAGTCACAAGATCCTAAACTGAAGTAAATAGATGTTAACAATTGTTGTAGAGTAATATATAATAAATGCCAATGTGAATTTACTCCTACATATCTACAGGAGAGATTGAAAGAAAAGGAAAAAGGAGATAATATGAAATAATATACATAAAGGAAAGTGGGGAAAGAAAAGAAATGAAACAAAGAACTCTTCCATCTTATTTACCTATTTATTTAATTTTTGGTTTCCTTTCTTTTCTTTCTAAACATTCCTTTATGTCTATTATTTCATATTATATCCTTTTTCCATTTCTTTCAATCTTTCCTGTATATTTTATTTTCTATCTTTTTGTATCTTGTCCGTTCTAGCCCTGGAGAAGACCTGCAAAGTCGGGTCGAAACGTCGGCTTTCAATAAAAATAGTTTTACCACTATTTAGTCTTTTTATGACCGCCACCCCGGACCATCTCCTTCCTTTATAATGCAACGGTCAACTATTATATATTCAATAAAGTAAATAATGTTGAAATTTCGTCCATAATGTATGTTTCTAAAACTGACTTGGACCAGAGAATGTAGACCTCTTGAGGCAGGCCCGAGGTGAGGAGGAGGAGGTCGGACACCGCCATCGAGAAGAGGTAGAGGTTGGTGGTGGTCTGCATGCTCCTGTTGCGGTAGATGACGATGCAGGTGCTGATGTTGCCAACCAGCCCCGTCACGAAGATGAGCGAGTAGAGGACGGTCATTGGGACGACGAGGTAGAGCGGGTCCCTGCTCGGTCCCCACGGCGAGCTGGAGTCTATTCTGTAAACAAAAATTAGTTGTGTTATGGAAGTAATATGTGTTAATAAGAATATACAAAATTAATGGGTAAATAAACGAAATTATATACTGGTAGTAATAAATAAATAAATAAAAATAACATTAATCTATAATCAAGGGCTCTGTAAAAAGTATTATGAAGTATGTGCTCATATTCCTTACAAGAAAAAAAAAAGACTAATATATATATATATATATATATATATATATATATTATATATATATATATATATATATATATATATATATATATATATATATATATATTAGGGGCTGGGTTAGCCTTGCGGGCTAAAGCGCTTATAATAGCTAATCAAAGTTAAGCAACGCCGAGCCTGGCTAGCACTTGGATGGGGGACCGTCCACCAAGGAAAGCCAAGCTGCCGGAGATTCATCTCCCCTTTCCCCGGGTATGTGAGGCCTGTCAGCCTACTGCAGGTAACTCACACCGTCCTTGCGTAGGATTGATGACTATGCCCCGTACTTTCAATCGGGAATCGGGATGTCGTCATGTGTGGTCACGGTCAAAGATCTTCACGGTCAAAAAAAAAAAAGTATATATATATATATATATATATATATATATATATATATATATATATACAGAATTACTTCAATTGACCATTGAGTATTATATTTAAACATAATTATCTAAATTAGGAGTTTTATAACTTAATAATTATTAAATAAACTACAGAATGTTCATTGCTTTTATTTAACGTTAGTTATATATATTGTATAATTTATAATATATTATATAATACATGAAAATAATTGTAATCAATTATTTTATTGCCTTTCAGAAACGTTTATATGTTTATTCGAGCTAGAAAAGTGGTATTAAAATGAACACTTCTAAATCAAGCCACGTCAGTTAAGTTAACACGTTTAGGGCCGGTTGCTCCAACGCAGTTAAGCTGAGATAAAGCGTTATCTAAGATTAGACCAAGTTTCAACCTTCGCTCAAACGTAGCTCAGCTTCGCAATCGAGTTTAATCTTAATCTATCGTTTGTGTTAAATAATTTTTATTTATTTTTTCTCTTTCAAAAATGTATATGCTAGATTTCGACGACCTCACTGATGACGAGGGTTTCCTCGATTTAATTGCATTTTTACTAAAGTAGAAAAAAGTATATAGTCCTCGGATGAATCATTTTCTCTATTGGTCTGATTCAGAATATTTTCATAGATTTAGATAGATAGTGTTAACTAACACTAATTAACACGAATTAATTGAACTATGACTTTCGGTAAACAAATACAAACACTTGACGTTGAAAAGTTCACACAACAAAGAACTATAGAAAAATCTATTAGTTACTTCTTACTTTCTTTCTACATCTCAGTTTAGATTTAACATTTTACCAACGAGCGAATGTGGTAATAACAGAGCTGAGATGTTACTGGTGGATTGAGCTCAGATAACTGAATCTTGGTTTAAACCATGAATTATGCAACTCGCCCTTCAACAAATTAGAAACAGAACTACCTAAAATTCTTTGATATGTTGTTAACACGACATGGTATATATAAAATCGCACTATGCAAAACGACTTACACATTTTTATAGTAAAATCCTACATCTAGGACTAATACATTTCACTCTTTAACTCATTATCACCTCAATCCGCTAGTTCTATCAATTTTCTCATTTCTGCCCGATCGAAGCATATTAAAAAGAAAGTGGCCGGGCAATCTGCTACTTACGAATACCTCACTCAAAGAAACTAACGATTTAACATCAAATTTGATAGATGCTCAGTTGCATGTCGTAAAAAAAAATCAGATGGTTTGTGGATGGGAAAAATTCTATCAAGATATTTGAAGCAATCTAAAATCTGAAATTTTATCCATATTTCTCGATTCGTTTTGGGAAAAAGCAACAAACAAATAATTTTGAATATAGTTTTATCCATTTTATTGCGCTTTACTATGCTTCATATAAATATTCAAGATGATCGAATACTCAAAATTGGAAAAATTAATATTCAATGTCAAAAGATCAATTGCTAAATTTTGAGTGCTACTTTGAAGCAATATAGATAATATCCAGATGATATTGACACGCTAAGACTCTAATAAGAGAAGGCTAGCAATAAATGAAGATAAAATAAGTAGACAGATACAAATAGTTTCTCTAAAAAAAAATTACTACATGCTTATAAACTGAGAAATAATGTAAAAGCAGTCAATTTTATAATAGTAAATTTAAAGCCAAGAAATGTTAAAAGATGCTATAAAAATATTTCTTTACCTCTCTGGAATTCTGGTGGTCAAAAGGTCGGATATATTGGAGGGCTCCATTTCATAGCTATCTGTCCCTGACAAAGTGTCCATTATGTTACCTGAAACAAGATAATACGGTTACTATATACTAAAAATACCGTGTAGAAATTGGAGTAAAGCTTCTATACGTTAGCTTGAATACATATTTATGGAATGTATTTTCATGTGTAATTTCTTTATAATATAATATATCAATATAGGAGATACACATTAATTACATGTATATTTATTATTGAGTGTGCCTTTGCCCCATAATACTCTGATAATAGTCCACATCCTAGAACAATGTTTGATCTACAATCATAAATAAAATTACATAGAATTATCGGAAAATATTTCGATAGGAACGTCAATTATATAGTAATAAGAGTAGTATATTTTCGTGCCAGTATATATATATTGTGTCCTGTAATTGCAATTTCAAGAACTACAAAAAACTTTATATAAAAAATGGACTTTATTTCAGCAGAAAAGTAGGAAATCCAATTTTTTTTATGAATAGCACCAGATAACTAAAGAGATGTATAATTTAAGTTATTGAAAATTCCTTCACTGTAAACTTGATAAAATTTTCTTTAAATAAAAATAGATTTTGTCGTTGTTAAAACCATTTAAAGAGGACTTTTAAGCGGCTTAACTAAGCTAAGTCCTGTTTTTAAAAGAATAGGAAATTTTTTTTTCATTCAACTACAGACACCCCACTATTACAAAAACTTCCATGTTTAATAATTTTTGAGTTTATATTAATTAGGATAAGGTTTACTAGTCAAAATCTTTTAATTTACCTCAAGTTGTATACGAAAATTATGTGATTTTTTTGTCACCTAAAAGTACCCGTGTTTTCAGCAAAAATAACTGTTGAAAAGCTTTTATTTCTTGTTCTCCATGTTCCGGGATGTACTATAGTATTCGCTTATATAATATTCGATGTATTTATGAGTGACAAACTTAATGTCTCTAGCCTTAATAATTGTGATGTTTTCACGAAAATAATTATAGCAATCAGTAGATAGATTTGTTTATTTTAAACATAAATTTTATTAAGAAAAGTTCGTCACTGATAAATACATATTAATTCCTATAACAGAGATCTGGGAGAAAAACAAATTTTCATTACTACTTCATCTACATGAAAAATATTTGAAAATCATTATTTTTATATTATTTATTTTTATGAATAAAATGTGTTTATAGGCCATTATTTTTATTGCCATATACCTCATATCACGGCAAAACAAGAAATAAAAGCATTACAACAATCAATTGTAATCATTTGTGCTGAAAAGATGGGTACTTTTAGGTGACTGGATAGAAAATTACATCATTTCTGTACAAAATTTGGGGTGAATCTCGAAATTTATCCTTAAAAAAACTCATTTCTCCTTAATTTATATGTAAGTTGGTGGAGTTCCCTCACCAGATTGTAAATATTGTATATAGGTATGTATGTGTTCTTTTTATTCATTTATTTTTAGGTTATTTTATTCTTATTTATTGTATATATGTTATTTTTCTGTATAATTTATTTTATTTACTGTACATAGAGTGTGAATGTGATCTGTGAACACCATTATAAATGTCCTTGAGACATATTGTAATATTTTTCAGTAAATAAGATTAAAAAAAAAAATGATTTATTACTTTTTTTTAAACGAAACTTTGCTGAGTTTGTCTGCTCAATAGTCCTCTTTAAATGGTTTTAACTTTAACAACCTTTAATTTCTTTGAAAGTAAATTTCGTCTAGTTTACTATGGAGCAGATTACTAATTCCTTAAATCAATGCCATTCGTAATCAATAAAAAATATGATTCGCCTAAAAAACCCATCTTAAATTTCCTATTTTTCTAATGGCAATCGGGCAATTATTTATATAAACTTTTTTGTAGATCTTGATGTCTACTACCGACCTTTTAAATATTTTTCTCTACTTACGGGACATGCCATATACATACATATATGAGTGCTGATATCGGATATGAACTTGGATTGCCGGGCTATATCGTTTATGAATCATATATAAGTTCCGACAGCATATATATGTGTATATATATATATATATATATGTATGTATGTGTATATAACTCTATTTACTGTGGTGTCCCTCAGGGTTCCTCCTTGTCTCCTACTCTGTTTGCTATTTACATTAATGACCTTCCCAAGCAGATCCATCACTCTCAATACCACATCTATGCAGATGATTTCCAAATATACCTTTCCTTCCCCCTTTCCGACATATTAGCCGCCACAATAAAGCTTCAAGAAGATTTAAATAGAATATATGACTGGGCAGGAGTTAACGAGTTGAAGTTGAATGCGGAAAAGACTAAGGCAATCCTAATAGGCTCCAATCACCTCCTCAAAACTGTTCCTAACTTTCCAACCTTGTTCCTACATGATAATCCCATTAAATTCTATCCCACCATCAAAAACCTTGGAATAATCTTCGATCAAACCCTTACGTGGAAAAACCATGTGTCCAATATCTCCCGACGTACCTTTTCCACCCTAAAACACTTAAATAGCCTGCGACACCTTTTTCCTTTTGAAATCCGTAGACTCCTGGTCACCTCTTTAATATTGCCCCATTTCGACTATTGCTGCACGGTATATAGGGGCGTCTCTGGGGATCTCGAGGCGAAACTAAAACGTTTGATAAATTGCTTCGTACGATTCATCTTCGGGATCCCAAGAGACGCTCCTGTTTCCTGTTTCTATGAAGAGTTGAAGTGGCTTTATCTTTCCAACCGCCGTAAGTATTTCCTGGCATCCTTCCTCTTCCAAGTAATTCACTCCCGCCGTCCTTCATACATCGCCGAGCTCTTTCAATTTAAATCCTCTGTCCACTCCAGCAATACCCGTTCCCGGTCCTCAGATCTATATATAATGGCCCACCGAACCGCTGCTTTCGATAAATCATTTATTATTCGATCCTCTTCCCTATGGAACTCCATCCCTCCCCACATCCGTCAATCCAAAACCCTTCCTACCTTTAAATCCCAACTGTTTAATCATTTCTTATCCATCCAGTCCTCATCATAAAATTGTAAATAGTTACTACTGTAAATATGTTTATAAATTATTAGATCGTTCTTTATTATTTTTACTTCATGTTTATTTTCAATTTTTTATTTTTATTATTAACTGATGTAAATTAGAAAGTAACTTATAATTTTCTAAATATTTTTTTATATTTTTTTTTTACTATTTAATCCAACTATACTCTTGTTTATGTATCTCTGAGGCTCCTTAGCCCACATTTTTGTTTCTCTGTATTATTCTAAAGGGACTCGTCCCAGAATAAATAAAGCATTATTATTATTAATATTATTATTATTATTATTTCTTCACCCAGGCCTATCAGAAGTACTCACAATCAGTAAGTCCGGGAACAATAATATTTTTAGTCAATGAAAAGAGTAGGGATGTAAATATTGAAACATATAAGGATAAATAATTTTCTAATATAGCGTAATATTAATAACAAAATTCGATATTATTCGGTCATTGATGTTTTAAAATGATGAGGAACACACGAGTGAACGAGCTAACATTAAATTGATGTTATATATTAGTAATTTGTTAGCGACAATTAACTATTTATGTACTTCAGGTCATAATGAAAAATGTATCAATTTATTACTGCAAATTAAAAAAAAATTAAGAAGGATGGAAGAAAATCAATAATATTTAAAATACTAAAAACTTATAAGATATAAACATTTATTATTAAAAAACATTATTAATAAGAACCAGAAAAAAGAATGAACTGCTCGACATAATAGAAAAAATAAGGAAGTGTACTTATTACAATTTTCATTAAAAGTTAAAACAGGAAATAATAACTTATTACTAAGATAAAAAAAAGTAATTAAGTCAATACTTCAAAGAGTTGGTGTTTAAAAATGGGTAATATCATTTTGAAGAGGCAGTTTTCCTATCTAGCTTTTTAAATTTTATTTGGTCATTTGTATATTAAATTATTTAAACTTTGTTTGGAGGGGAGAGAGATAAATATCTATTTCAGATAGTTAAATCACATTTTTTCCCTAATAGTATTATTCAGTATTCTTTCAAGATCTTTATACCTCTACAAGCTCCAATCAATGTGCTTTATCAAGTTTTTCCTGGGAACAAGAGTTTTTATACAAGCTGCTAGGTTTCTTTCGATGGAAATTCAAGGATTCAAGGAAAAGCAAGAGGATTAGAAAATAAGACACTTAAATCTGTGAGTAAAATTATGTTTCATTAAGTTTTTTAATGAAACTGGATCATTGCACATTATTATAGAGATAACTCCATGCATTACAAAAAAAGAATCTAAAACCATTTTAATAATTGCCTATCGAAAATTTCTCATTTCAAGTATAAAGTTAAAAATTTCAAGTTAAAGTTAAAATAAAACTGATAATTTAAGGTGCAATGAACTTCAATTCTGGATTTAGTACAATATTCTATCTTAATAGAGAGTGTTCAATCGACCGAGGTTGGCCAATATAAAATATTATTATAATATGAGAAGGAGTTAGTCGAGGGTGCGGTCAAATAAATAAAAAATTAAAATATATTAATTATTTTAATTTTTGCCGACGTTTCGACCCACTTTGCAGGTCGTCTTCAGGGATACAAAAGATACAAAACATGTTGAAAAAGATCTTTTATCGCAATCTGTTTACTTTTAACTTACATGTTATATTCTCCTTTATTTTTATTTTTATTCCTACTTATTTTCCATTTATTTGTATCTTCTATATGTATAATTCTTGATATTTAACTACATTGTCACCCACTATATTTCATCTTTTATTTCTGTATCTGACAACTTCTTCTTATTTTATATATACTTATATTTATTTTTTATTTTCAACATGTTTTGTATCTTTTGTAGCTCTGAAAGTGGGTCGAAACGTCGGCAAAAATTAAAATAATTAATATGTTTTAATGTTTTATTTATTTGACCGCACCCTCGACTAACTCCTCATATTATATCAACGGTCAACCATCTCTACATCTTTATTATTATTATAGTTCCAAATGATACATTCAGATTATTACTTTTTCATAAATATTTACACAAAATAAAGTAATATACTCTCTCCCTAATTAAACCCACTCTTATGCCTTTCTGTGTGCGGTAATCGTGTAAAATATTTAGTGCTTCAACAAGATATTGTTTATAATGAATAACCCAAAGTGAAGAAAATTCAAGTAAAAAGTATTACTATACAGCACACGTTTTCAGGATGAAAATGGAATACGTACTATAACAAAACAATCAGAAAATGTAAACGCGAAATATGCAATGTAATCAGGCTGAAGTGGTTTTGAACGATGTTGGATCTTGTTCCGCTTCATCTACTTTTGCATTGATTGTATGTGAGGCAAACCTCTCGGGAAATAACTCAGCCAGCCAAATTGTTTATTTGGGATGTAAAGTAGTGAGAATATTAAGGGCGTGAAGAAACTACTTCATATATTTCCGTGCCTTATTATTTCTTTCTTTCATTTCTTTAACTTAATATAAGCAATTGTTTTAAATCATTGTTTCATATAAGAAAGTTTATTTAGAAGAAAGAAAAGTTAGTTATTTGATTATATATATTACATATATATATATCTCAGTTGTATGCATAATTATTAATTTATGAAATTGGAATTCCAATACACTAATTATATATTATATTTACATAAGATATGATATTACATTCTTAGTTGAGTGTTCTAAAGAAAAAAAATATATTAATGCATCTTTAAATATCATATTAAATTCTCCTCTTCATCTTCCTTCCTTTGATCTTTTGTGTACACATTACTCGCAACATTAGAACGTTACGTGTGTAATATATGTCAAGTAAAGCCTTTCTCAAAAATTTTGTTTTATGTATTATGACAATAAAAAATTCGTTCAATTGCATCCACTTGAATATCTCCCCATTATATAAAAATATATTAGTGGCCGTGTTATATTTTATTTTACATATATAAGCGGGACAGAACGTAACGAAGATACCAGCGGGATGGACCGTAATGAAGACAACACATTTCTCATTCCCGGAATTATTTCTCCCTTATCATGGTCAAAAATTGGTAGTAAAAATAATTATAATTATTTATATACATTATTATAGTTATTATATTATTATTATAATTATATTATATACATTGGCAATAAGGCGCGATGTATAAAATAGTTCATTAAAGATATTTAAAAAATGTAGGAACTGTGGTTTCGTTCAGTTTATTTTATGTTGATAAATAATAATATAATCTGAATTGGAGAAGAAATGTAAACTAAAGTCATACAATTTGTACAATCGTACAATTAAATGAACAGTTGAATCATTTTTAAAATGAGGTTTGGTCCGCCGTTAGTCTCCCTGGTGTGTATATCTATATATATATATATATATATATATATATATATATATATATAGATATTTTTTTTTTTTTTTTTTTTCTGTTCGCATTACTACAAACCTTGTAGATCTTCTGCTGTAGGCAGAGTCTCTACAATCAGTATCTGCGTTGTCTTGTAGGCTTCCAGATAAATTCAGATCTCTGTGTACCTTCACATCATGAGATATTGACTGACCAGTTTTTATAAGCAGTTATTTATTGGTCTTTCTGTTATATATACCATATCACTGTACAGTTCACATTAAAAAATAAGGTTGGATCGTAATTTATTTTTTTATTTCCTTTTTTGTTTATTATTAATTATTTTATTCTCCGGGCACAAACCTTCCTTCAAGAAATTAGTTGGATTTACAGGATTTCCTAAATTTATATTCCCATTCATTTCTGTCTTGGGAATCTTCCATTCATTTAATGCCATCTTTATTTTTAATATAATCCACTTATTTTTTAAGAGATGTTCCAACTCTTCTCCTATATTGATAGGGGATCCATTGTAGGGCTTTGAGAGGTCATATTTCATCTCTTCTTCTGACCAGATGTCTAACCCATTATTGATAGCCAAGCCCACAGAAAATTTCATGTTGGATTGCATCTTTTATCTGGGCTCTTTTCCTCGCTCTCCATTCCTCAATTTTCCCCTACTCCAGACATGTTTCCTTCTATTGTTCTCTGCCATATGTAAACTCTTTTTTCGACATTTTGTATTTTGATTTTAAATCTGAAATATAGTTATCAGCAATAAAATAAATAAATAAGGATAAAACTATAATTAAAAACAACTCTTTCCATATGCGTTAGATATTATTATATAAATTATAAAATTAAATTCTATCATATTAGCAGAAATAATACTAATATGATTCGACATTTTCTAGGCAATTGTTATCTGTTCCAATATTTATGATTTTGTCCTAGTTTGTACGAGGCTAGTAGTTGAAGTAAGTGATGATGTATAGTCAGTGAGACTTGTGTAGGATTTTTATATTGTATGAGTATAATTGTATCACCCACCAATATCTCATATTTTTTTTTTTTTTTTGCCTATAAAATATTTATTTGCGCCTGTCAAATTATTGTTGACAATCAGCAAATGTGATGGCGATACATAATATAATGACATGACAAGCATGGGGAAGGAAAGTACTCAGCAGTACCTCTTCCCTAACTTGTTCCAATTATTTAGATTGCAAGGAGATCCCTCATCCAACGCCTTTTTAGTCTCCTCCTCATGTTCTGAAGTATTTCATCTGTGGTTATGTCTCTTATGGGTCTGTTATTATGTCCATTTAAATTCGTGTAAAATCGTTGATAAAAGGTCGTTATATGTTGGTCAACTGTTGAAAAGTGGAGGTCAGTATGTTTTGTTAGTCACGTACCAAGGTAAGGTGCTTTTGTTATGAGTCGCAATAATTTTGATTGGAACGTTTGAAGTTTTTGTAGGTGGATCTTTTTAGCAATGCCGTATATTTGTGATGAGTACGTCCATATGGGCTTAACTAAGTATGTATATGTATTCAGTTTCTGTTTTAGTCCCTCCCAGTTTTTATAAATAACCAAATTCGACTAATATGTTCATCAGGAGTTGACTAAAAAGGAGCTGGATGAGAGATCTCCTCCCCTGAATCATGGAAGTAAACAATGAACAGAAAAAGGTGCTGCTGGATGCTATCCTTCCTCATGTCTATAATGCCAATCATTAAATTTTACACAAGGAATCTGCTGATTGTCACTAACATGATAGGTGCAGATAAATATTTAATTTGAAAATAAATTATTCAAATCATATTAGGTTACCAATAAATTCTGTTATAAAGTTCTGATAAATAGTACAGCTGTTGGTTTTCTTGTAGTTGATATGACCTTAGATTGCAGTATTTAATTTATTGTTCTCTTAATTCTCACTTTAAGTAGTATGTATATATAATACGTATTCAGCACCAAAAAATACATAAGATTTAACTGAAAAAGTTTGCACATAGTTTACAAACCTTTTTTTCAGACAAGGCTGAGGAACCATTTTCTTTTCGGGAGGGTGCTCACACCATTGATGGTTTACCAGCTTTTAATTTGGTTCCCACAAGCATCCATCATCAGAAAAAAATACTTTTTAATTTTATTTCGTAGTAAAAAAATTGTAGCTAAGAATATACGTTTGAGGTATTAATTATACTCCCGATTTCATCTTAAATTACGCGGACATCATAATGGACTTATCAACGACATGGCCAAGGCTGAAATGCTTATCAGGAGGCGACTGAAAAGGAGCTGGATGAGAGATCTCCTTTCCTGATTTTAGGATGTAAACAGACCAGGGAAGAGGTGCTGCTGGGCATCATTCTTCGTCATGCCTATCATGCCATTTTCGACTTATTAACAAATCTGCTAATTGTCACTACCATGACAGGTGTGAATGAAAAATTGAAGCCAAAAAAAAAATATACGATTTTCTGCTTTAAAACTTTGACTTATACAATTATAATATTCCTATTGGAATTAAGATTCACTCTAGATTTTATTTTAAATCTTGTGTTTCGAAAATAGAGATTGAAAAAATACTTATGATGGACCAAAAATGACTCGAGAGGTGACAGCTCTTTCTATTAGAGACATAATTAGCCCGTGCCTTCTTCTGATTTGGGAGGGAGTTAAGACCAAGTCCCAAGGGCAGGTGGGGGGGGGGATCTTCACCCTTGAAGTATTTCCAAACTAATTCCATAGTTCAAACTTTGAAGCATCAATTATTGAAAAGCAGAACTCCGTTCACTTATCTTCCAATAAAGTACCTAGTTCATAAATAATTAAATTGTTCATTATTTTCTACCCGATTACGGTAAACTACATTTCATTTATATTCTTCCACATGCAGCTATCTATTGCGCGTACTATTCCGCACATTTGTAATTCATTATTATTATTCTGTTTCCCTATCTATAAAACTCAATATTGCAGGATTGCGATTTTAGTTTCATAAAAAAAAAAACATTTTACTCTGCCTGTGCTGAATTTCGATTTATTTAGTTTTTAATGAATACTTGATGGTTGACCTTTGTATATTATTGAGTAAGGAGATGGTCCGGAATGGCGGTCACAAAAAGACTGAAATAGTGTTTTCACGATTTCAGTCTTTTTATGGTCGCCACCCGAACATTCTCCGTACTCTTTCTATTTGTTTTATTTTTTCTCTATCTTTTCTAGATGGTCCCATTTCAATTTTGTCATATTCCATCCTGCACTTCCACTTGCGCAAGCTTAAAAGTATTTCCATAGATATGCCAAATATGTGATAGGCCGGATATGTTGCTTAAATTAGAAAAAAAGGTGGGTTTTGATAAAGTATTATTGTATATAGATTTTATTTAATTTTGTCATCTATTTTTCTTATATATGCGCAAACATGTTTCCCTTTTCGCTCTTTCGATTTGTCTCAAATTTTGAGGGTAGTTAGGGATTGGTAAACAGATAATCAAGTATGAATGAATTTTATCAAACTCTATTCACCAATTCCAAATAAAATACTTCCACTTTCAGATCAGGGAATGTATAATTTGACACGCCGATAGTTTGAAAACGGCTCGTTTGATTTGACTCAAACCTGGACTAAATTTGGAGAATGGTATAGGAATTACCGAGTATCAATTCCATTGAATTCCATTTAATAATTAAAATTAATATAAATAATTGTTAACAATATAATATAACAATATAATGGCTGTTAAATGTATAAAGGCTTTGAACATATGGAGTGAGAGCTGTGTTATACAATATTTTTATGGGGTTATAAAATTTTAGCTTTTATTTAAAAAGTTTATTTATACTATATTGTTCGGTGGATTCCAAATGTTACTGGTATGACACTTACTGCCGTTACTTAAATTTCATTTCATTTTCAGTAAATTAATTTTTATTGTGAGTATGTAAAAAAAAAAAGTCTTATTAGTGATTATGTAAATTTCTATTGAAGTACAATCGTCTTGTTTTGGTCTCGATTTTCTCCTTAAATATCAAAGTTATGTGAACTTCACGTATATTTTTATTATACAGCTTACTGTTCTGACTACAGAAAAGTATTGGTCTCCTTAACTCCGAACAAATAAAAAGTTAAATTTTTTTTATTGATTTTTTGTTCCATCTATTTTACGTGTGAAAAAAATATTTGTTAAGTATATATCACTACTGTTATTGCAAAAGGTCGTATGTAAACATTTTAAATTTTTATTCTATTTTTGGTATTTTGTAGTCAGCAACCATAAAAATAACAGAGGGCAATCAAATATTAAATTATACAAATAAATCATAAAGAAATAATTAGTTTTTATATTGTCCTGTAAAATACTAAATTTTGCATTAACAGTAGTGATATGCATGTTCAGTATGCCCTGGATTTTTTTTTTTTCATTACGAATCATCATATATGCAACCAGCAAATGCGGGACTCTTTCGCATTTTAGTATCTACTAATAAACAAAAATCGTGAATATTAAAACGGAATATGTCGAGGGATTAGTGTATTTCCGAAAACGGCTTCTCTCAGAGATTTTATTCTCTTACCGAAAATTTTAGACCTCGTAATACAGATATTTTTTAGCCAATGAAAACAGTGAGGAAGCTATACTGGCCTTATTTAGAAGTATTTTTTTTATACAGTCTCGCTTTCACTTACTTTTTGCAGATATTTCGTTTCCAAGTATGAATGTGTTTTTAATATTTTTATTTAATGTTTTCTATAGTTTCATTTCTTTTGTTTTATTAAGTTTTCATTTGTTACATTTTTTTATTGTTTCTGTTATCGTATTTATGGTATGAATGAGCCTCACATAGCTCTTATACTCAATGCCTTTAATTGAACAAAAATGTACTATTTCTCAATAAAATAGGATTTAATTATTTTATTTCCGCAGCGGTAACCTTGCTCACATGTCTCTTCGGGACCCTATCTCTTTCTGACCTATACAGAAGAATATACAAGAATACAGACTTTAATAGGCAAACACTTAGCTCATTTCGCTTTTGTCTCAGTATAGAAGATAATTGGAAGAATACATCGTTTGCCTTTCGTATTCTGTTCAGTATCTCTTGAGCTATTCGCCCATCTCGACATTTCACCAATTCAATGATTTTCCCAAGAGAGTTGTTGGTTATTATACGCTATTGATCTGTCCTTCCGATTTACAAACCTATGAAATTTCGATTTTAATATCTTAAATTAATATTTAAGAACAAATTCATCATCATCATATGTGGCACGACATCCCGTTACCGAGACTGGGCCTCCTCCAAGAGCCTCCGCCAGTTGGCTCTGTCTTCTGCTGCAGCTCTCCAGTTCCGTACACCAAGCAGGGTTCTCGCATCATAAGCCACGTTGTCCAACCACCTCGTCCTCGGCCTTCCTACCCGTCTTGCGAGGTGCAGCTCCTCCATCATTATTTTCTTGGGTATCTCAATCGTGCTCATTCTGGCCACATACCCTGCCCACCTTAATCTGGCCAGTTTAATATACGTGACTACGTCGATGTCTGTATAAAGAGTACTGAGCTCCCTATTTTTTCTTTTCCTCCAGACATCACCCTCCTTTACTGGACCATAAATCCTTCTGAGGACTCCTCGCTCAAACACACTCAGCTTCATCTCATCGTTTTTAGTCATCGTCCAAGCCTCTGAGCCATATACAGGCATATACATATATACATAAACAGGCCGTACAAGGGTCTTGTATATGATCAACTTGGTCTTCTTTGAGAGATACCTACTTCTTAAGTGCCGGCCCAGTCCAAAGACACATCTATTGGCAGCCGTGATCCTTCTCTGTATTTCTTGAGCCATGTCATTTTTGCTATTAATTTCAGACCCAAGGTATATACAACTTTTCACTCTCTCAAACTTAAAAGAACCTACCTCAAATGGAGAGTTCAGATCCACCTCACCACCCACTCTCATATACTTAGTTTTCCTCTCGTTGACTTCCAGACCAAGTGGTCTAGCAGCTGCTTCAAGGCCTATAAATGCTTCTCTGAGAGCCCGTTCAGACCTACCTATTAATAGATTCAATATCATCAGCAAAAGCTGCTCTCTAACATTCTTTTTGAGAGGATCCTCCCGTATTCTGAAAAGGAACTGGGGAAATATCAGGCTGGATTTCGAAGAGGACGCTCAACCACTGATCAACTGTTCTCTCTGAGGATGATCCTAAGAACAAATTACATTTGCAAAATATTCAAGTAGTGTCCATTTTGAATTTCAGTAATTGGACTATTTTGTGCATTTTGGATATGTTCCAATGTAAAACTGATCTTCTCAATTGTTACTTGAAGAATAATTCTATCCTTTTCTTGACAAAACTCTTAAACGGATCAATATTAGCAAACATGATATTTTCCCCCGAGTAGGTTCGGAAAGTAGTGAGAAAAGCACTGTGTAATAATTTCCAGATTTTGACATTGTATAATAATACATTATATAATAATATATCATGATGTGACATTTTAATTATGAGTTCCCTAGAATATTCTAATTTTAATCGAACTGTATATATGATACGATTCTCAAGTATCAATTTAAACTAGCCTGACGTAAGGAAACTAAATCTATGCTATACATCGATGGTGTCAGTTTGTAATTCGATGCCTTTACATGATCGATTTTCACAATCCTGTAACCATGTATTGCAATCACTGCGCACAACAAATTGGACTCATTTGCTCCAATTGATCAATGAATGGATTCCATAATGAGGCAGGTGAGAGCTAATTCTGTACCGATTTTTTTATAATAACAATTTCTTCGCACCTCTATTCTCCAATCGAAAATAAAAATAGTGTTGACAAGTTCTTGAGAAATAATATGGTATTTTCTGCAACATGATTTGATTACCCTATCTTAAATAGTTTTACTTGTCCTCTAAAGGCTTGCTGCTAACTGGTCCGACACCTTATGTTGAATATCACTACAATGTGCTTTGTCCAATATCGGCTTGCATATTTTTGTTTATACAAATGTTTTTATAAACAAATCTAAAGCGAACAGAAAATCCAAAACCACTTAGAACATTTTTTTATACAATATACCCTTGACGGTCGAAAAACGAGGTATTATGCAATTAGTGAAATGACGAGAATAGGTCATACTAATTAATGGGCATTCCATTATAGATTTTTTATTTTTTTTTTTATTAAATTTACAAATATATAAAAACAAATGTATATTTACATTTGCTAGATGTATATCTAGTAAATGTGATTCAGAAAAATACTTCTAAGGCATGAAAGACTTGTTGAGAAATATAGGAATCTAATAAAGTTACTAAATTAAGAGATCAAGAGGCCTTTTTCTTTTTAGAAGACTGAGAGTTATGAAGAATCGAAGAGGAACCATAGTTAGAAACGATAGATTACATATGATTCTGAAGTTTATCGTAGAAGGGTAGACTGGACCAAATCGAAAATATATGGAAGATTAATATCTTTATTGATTATTTTATTTGGACACACTTTGCAAATTTCACAATTGTCTCAATATAGAAAACAAAGATAAGGAGTATTGAGGATTTTACGAAGGATTTTGGGATTATAACGAATTGTACGAGAGTAATTCCATGGAGCCTCAAATTTCAACTCCGTAAGTCCTAATAGGCTTTAGTATAGTCATATATATGACTCTTTTGGAAGCTTAGAGCGTTTGTCTAGTGCTGGAGTAGGTGGAAACGTTGAACGTTTTCCTTGAAAGGATTCCGAGTGAGACGTTTGTACAGGTGGAGTCTGGAGGTGGATACTATTAAAGGATACTTAGGATATGAAGCCATAGATTAACGACTAAGGATTTAGTGGTGATTTGTGTTATTTTTTGGAATTTATTTTAATTTTCCATTTTTGAAACTATTCTCAAGACTTGTGAGATTGAAGAATTTGGAATGCAATTGATGGGTCATAATTAACTGCTAGGACACATGTGGCGTACGTAGTGATGACAGTGTTAGGATGGGCTGGGACATCAGCTGTTTAAAGCACATTGTAGATTAAATTTTAAACTTTAATACACAGATTTTATTGCATATTAAAAAAGCGATAGGACTTATATGCCAACAATATATTGTAATTTTTTGTACTATCAACTATTTTTTTTTCCTCGGCACCAGGACTCGAACTCGTAATCTTCGGTATATAACTCGCTCGGCCACCCTGCCCTCTACCAACTTGTGTATTACATGAAATATTATATGCAGTAAAGACATTGAACCCGATCTTCAATTAACGTATAAGGGTACATAAAATATTTACCCCTCATCGGATACAGGAGCTTATTGCAGAGTTGGCCTTGTTAGTCGAGCTGGTTAGACAAACAGATCCTCAAGCGACGGTCAGTGACTCCTATAATAACTCCGTCTCAATCACTGTGTTGTGCCCTAAAATAAATGGGTCCAACCCTTTCCCGCACTAAAAATAAATATACCCAAATATGGCAATATATATGCAGAAGGGCTACTCCCTAGGGCTACCATATATCTTAATGTATGGCTCCTGGTGACCGGACCCATTAGATTGTACCGCTTTCTTTTAAGGAAAAATAATAGTAGAAAGATATTTATGACAGAAAGGGTCGTGATGCAAGGATTTTGTTTTAATTTGTAATACGACTAACTAGTTGACGATAAAGTCTGTGAGTCGTCTATTTCAACCATTTTTTACTTTCCTATCTATACTAGTTAAGGAAAGTATTGCAATCGGATCAAATTTCCGATATGCGGTTGTCGACGGATCTATACGTTTCAGAGCCCCCTGAGTCCGAAAAATAATTTTTAGGCATTGGTCGGTCTGTCTGTGCCAAAATTTTCTCTGGAACTACTAAACCGATTTTGTTGCTTCTTTTTTTATGTAGTAGGATTTTGACTACTGGTGACAGAAATTCGGTGCTACATGCGCAATAGCTTGCGCACAATAAATGAAAAAACATGTTTTTCTATTGACTGTTGCGCGAAAACAGCCCTACCGATTTTGATGAAACTTTGCTATAATGTTCTAATAATTGACCTTAGAATTTTTGTATATAAACTAAATTCCTGAAAAAATCCAGGAAACAAAGTTATAAATAAAAGAAAAATGTTATGTGTCCTAACTCTCCAAGTATATATATCATAGGGTAAAAGAGAGAGAAATACTTTATTAAAAGTAATGCTGCCCTACTACATAGGGTTGCTTCGTACACAGCATACCTATCAATCCACAAGGACATTAATTTTATATTTCATTTTTCTATTTTTTTATACATATATATGCCATATTTTTCCTTTCTTTCTCTCTTTTTCCTCTTACCTCTCATAACAATACACTTACAAGTTATCAACAATAAAACCATATTAAATAATATACATACATTAAATAATATAAACATTTTTCCAAGACAAAAAAAAAAAAATTATTTCTCTGTTTCTCTCTATTAAATTTTCAAACGCCAGGAACTCATTACAACATCGCACACATACATAACACAGCAATCCCCAGAGTGCAGACAAAAAGACAGGACGACAGCGGATCAATTCAAAATTTAATAAACAATTATTACCAGATGTCCTCAATCGGTATAAATATGATAGTGGATGATTCTCAGGGAGTCCAAAATAATATTTTCGGCCAATACCGCGAGCTCCCCAACATCAACACCTAGTTCTTCGAGAAAGCTCCTTGTTCTTTCCGGGATCGTTCCGCGAGACCCAAACCAGAGGCCTCTCACGGTGAACTCTCTCTCTCTCCGAAGGTCTCGCGGAATTTCTCTTTTAGGAAAGGGATGCATTTTTCGTATATATTCCTCTTTTCCCTTTCCACTTCACCCGCCTGATCGAGGTCGTTGCTCTCAAAGCGGACAGTTGGATCCAAGATTAGCGCTGTCCTTCCTGTTCTGGGAAACGCGACAATATCCGCATATCTTGTAGAGCCTTCACTGTCTATGCAATAGACCTCGTCAAAGTAGGTGAATTCCTTTTCTCTAAGGAGCCTCATCACTTCGAACTTTACCCTATGGTGCCGGCGTGTTATGAGGAGGGAATTGTTGGGGCATTTTCCCAGCACATGGGCTGGTGTTTCCGACTCTCTGCCGCATTTACGACAGAGGGACCCAACTTCCTTCGACTGCCCACTGGCTCCTGGGACTCCGCGTAAAGGTGCGTAATTGATGTTTAGTTTTAATGCGTTGGACCATTCCGACCCCGAAAGAACTTTTTTCTGGCATATGTATTTATTGGCTTTCGGGGTCTCTTTAAAGTGTCGAACTCCAACGCCTTGCCACCTGCAGCTGGCCCACTCTTCAAAAGAATTTTCTCTCAGCGACTGTCGTAGAGCTCTCACGCTTCGGTGGCCCTGATCCACTCCCAGTTTTTCCGCACATTCCGCGATTTCCGCATTATAATCAAATGTGGACTGGAACAGGGAATCCGGCACATTAGACAGCCGCTGGGCAATGGACCAATGCTGCAAAGGAGCCTCCCATTGACAGCGGATCAGTCCCAATCCACGAAACCTCCTCGGTGCATAAAACATCGCCGTTGACGCATTAGCAGGGAGCCCGATAATGGCCTTGACACTCCTGCGGATATTTGTATCAATTCCTTCCAATATCGCAGGACGTATCTTTGTGAGGGGCGCCGTCTGAAGAGGGTAAGTAAGTCCCGGGAACACGTACTGGTTCACAACGTTGATCTTCTGCTCCGGCTTAAGAAGGCAAGAGCTAACCAATTTGTTGTTTAATTTGGTCACCATTTTCTCATTTAATACCAGCTCTCCCGAGAACGCACATCCTAAATACTTTATAGTTTCACCTGGCTTTGTTGATGCTATAACTTCTCCGTTCTCTAGGGAGAGCTTTGTTTGTTGCAGCTCTCCTTTCTCGACTATCAAGCCCACGCTTTTCTGCGGATTTATTGCTAGACCGATCTCGGCAAGGATCCTCTGCACACCATTAACAATCCTCTCTGCAGCACCCTTGTCACACGCTGTAACAGTCTGGTCATCCGCGAAGCCTGTGAGGACCACACATTCTTGGTCGCTGCTTAATTTATATTCATAGCGGTTGGCAAATTCTTGCTCACACAGGTCGCGGTACAGATGATCTATAGCCAGGTTGAACAGCGAGGGCGACAAGGGTCCGCCTTGGGGTACTCCTCGCCGCACCTTGATCCAGCTAGTCGAGTGGGCTCCGATCCCAATCTTGATTTGGTTTGACCCTAGGAGAGCCGCAATTACGTTCTTCAGGTCCGGTGACACTCCTCTTGCCTCTAGTGAGCCGATTATATAAGATATAATGGTAACGTTCGTGACCAACGTTGTCGAAAGCGCCAACGACATCCAAAAACACCACCGCGCAATCTTTCTTTTTATTCTTGGCGTCTTTTATGATTGCGTCGATAATTCTGGCGCTTACGTGTGCTCCCGGTAGGCCTCTGATGAAGCCTCTCTGATTTTTGCTGAAGGTGATCTGTTTTTTCAGTTCATGGTCCAGAACCTTCTCAATAATTCGGCGCACAATTGAATAAATGGTAATGGGTCGCCATGATGATATGCTGTTGCTATTTCCTTTACCCTTGTATACCAAGATTGTGCGCCCCTGACGTAAAGGCTCCGGGACATATGCCACCCTCAGCATGATCTCCGCAATGGTCTTTATGATATATGAAACATCAAAGAATTTAATCGTGCGGACCAAAACTCCGTCCGGCCCCGGTGATGTGTCCAATGACGTTGATTTGATCGCCTTTTTTACTACTTGGACATCGATGGATGTAAGATTTGGCGTCGGGGCACAATTCTCGTAGTCCGCACGTTTGCAGAGATTTTCTTTCTCAAAGAGGCTTCTGAAGTGGCCTTCAATCTCGGCTACCTTCAGAGGGCATTGCTTAGGAGCGTCGGCGTTCATAATATTCTGCACCACTTTTTTTCTTCTATTATAATAATTGTACTGGGCTACCTCGTATTGATATTGTTCTTGCCGACGACTCCTATCTGCCTTGTTGGCCCTCTGTGGATTGGACACTTTTCCAGCACCCTTGCCAACCATATCAATCTTGTTTTGCTGTCTTAGCTTATAGAACTTGACGGCAGGGTGCTGTGGGCCGGGCAATTCTTCATTGATTGTTTTTAGAAATTTTAGAAAATTGCCCACTGCCTCATCGAATTCCATATTATCCACATTGTTTTGCCGACCAAATTTCTGGAAGGTAGCCGACCATTTTGCTATTTGATTCTTTACTCCCTCTTCCTCATCCTCTACATTTTTCCCCTTTCTATATTACCAATCAAGCCCCTCATTCTAGCGTCATTTGCCTCCCTGGGATGCTTTTTAGCTATATGGGTTCTAGACCTCTATCACCCTTGAAACTCAGCCCACAAATGGGGCATACTTTGTCATTAACCTCTGAGGAAGGGTCTTCTTTCCTCACTTTTATTTTCCCCACTAGGCTCTCCGGATGTCTGTGCTGTTTCGTGCAAACTAGGTGCAAACTTCGTGCAATAATAAAACTTTTAAAAAATTATTAAATTCCCTACAAAGCCATATAAAAATCGTTCAATTCGGATAACTATTAATGAAGTTACAGATATTCAATTTCCTATGTAAGATTACGGGTTCATATCCTGGTGCCAGAAAGGAGTGAATGAGAGAATAAAAATGACTAAGTGAAAGTGAGAAAATCTGTTGCCCCCATCACACAATCTTCACTATTTAATTTAATCAGACCATCTGCTTAATATTAACAGCTTTCGATATGTGTATATAAATATCGAAAGAAAAAAAAACTTAAATTGAATTAATTCGTTTTCTTTTATTAAACGCTGAAGATGTTAAACTAACAAAATTTTAGAGAAAGCAAAATCTATAATGTTTGTGTCTTTTTTATATTGAAGTATTTCGTTACGAATATTCTTAAATGTTATAATAATCATCTTAGTCACATTAATGTTAATTAAAACATTTTTGAAACCTTGAAATGTTTTTAGAAATTTATAGAATTTTTTCGCAGAAAAACTATTAAAAATTAAATATAATGTTTGAGAAAAAAAACAACATCAAAATCAACTATAATTTGAGCTAACTTTTAGGCGAAAACAAATAAATAAAAATCTCAAGCAATAAATTTTATCAGGCCTAAGAAGTGTTTTCATTATTTTCAAAATGTTTAAACTATTATTTATTCAGAGATAGGGGTTTCAAAAGCTATAATTTTGGTTTTATAAATCAAGTTTCTGGTTTTAAATGAAATAGCGGAAACGAAAAAGGCGTTGACATGCGAACAAATATCGCGAGTTGACTGAAAATTGAATCTGAAACTGATTGCATTATCACCTACCTACAAAAAGCTAATTTACAAATTTAATTTCAATTTCCATTCAGAAGCCAAATATCAGCAAAATGCGTACTGGCTGAATCATTAACCAACGAAAACACTTTTGTGAGCTCATTCACATGGGACAGGAAAACCGCCTCATCGCATTGCCCTCACAATAAGGAATAATATGAAAACAAAAAACATTCGATTCTAACAATAATAGAAGAATTTTTATCAATAATTAAAAAAAAACATCAATTGAAATATTGCAAACTTAAAGAAGAAAAATATTAGGTTGAGGAAAAAGTAATTTCTTTTTTTTTTCAACTTTAACAAAGTGAATTTATTTATTTACATTTCAAATATTAACCGATAATATATGTACCTTACTGATCGTCGAACTTTTTTCACTTTTCTGTTAAAACTATTGGTCCGTCAATGTATAAGTTATATATAAGATTTCTAGGCAAAAAACTGAACCAAGCGATTTTCACAATGTTTTTTTGATTCCAGCTTTACACCATTAAGAGACCGAAACAAATCGTAATCAGACGATGTAAGATCTAGGATATACGGTGGATGCATCAAATCTTCAGAGCCGAAATCTTTCAATCTTTGCCGGGTCATTAAAGATGTGTGTGTGTCATTAAAGATGTGTCGTCACCGGAACGAAAACGAGCAAACCAATTCTGCTTTCGCTTAAGCACTCATCATCATGAAGATCATATGATTTTCTTTGAGCCTGTGCTGTATTTTTTCTTTTTTTGGAAGTAAAACAGCAAAATATGACGAAAATGATCTTCTGGAACCTCCATTTTGAAGCGCAATAACTGTTTACTGAGTAAATAAATGACTGTGACCTTTGAAACAAACTATAGAATGGCATCATTGAATCAGGATAAAAAGAGATAAGAGGCTTTAAAGTCACTTATCTCTTAGATCTTGGAAATTGGTTTTTTGTTATTTAAAAATTAAAATGTTAGTAGAAATTATATATTCTGCGAATTTTTTTTTTCGATTCCCACATGAAGTAAAAAGCTTCCGTATCATGATAAAGTAGTTTAGTTATATAAAATTATAACGATTTTTATTGAAGATACTAAAAGTTTATAATTAAAAAGTTCTCTTTATAAATTATACAATTCACTTTATAATTACAAAGAGAATGAAATTTTGAACAATTCCCTCACTTTTAGTATCTTCAATAAAACTGAGCTATTATTTATAATTTATTTTTCATATTATTAATCCCGCCTTGTTGATGTTGTCATTTCTATCATGCGGTCTAAAGCACAATCCTAGTTTAAAAAAATAAATAATATTATTAGTTTCTGTATTATTTATTGTAAATAGAGTGTGACTGTATCTTTCTAAACACTATTATAAATGTCCTTGATTGTGACAGTATGCAATATTCCCCCCCCCCCAAAAAAAAAAAAAAAAATAGTGCTTTTATATATATATATATATATATATATATATATATATATATAGAGAGAGAGAGAGAGAGAGAGAGAGAGAGAGAGAGAGAAGAAGAAGAAGAAGAAATAGATTAATGATCTAGGTTCTGAACTGTAAATCTTGTAACAGTTGTAACTCATGTTCTTCAAGAGTACCGTTAACCATTTAAATTGCCCGTAGTTTGAATTTACTTTTCCAGATTACAGGTCGGCGTCCAATATTCTAAAGATACATGGGCTTAACTTTAAATGGGTAGTATAGAAAAAAATGTTTATAAGTTTCTTCTGTCTTGAAGTCTCTTGAGAACGTTAATCTAACGGCTTATATTTAAATTGTTTTCATTAAAAGTTCAACCTACATAAATTTCAGTTAGTAGGAAGTCAATTAGGGAAGGATCTGTTTGATGGAAACTGCTGTGGGATCTAAAGAAATGTCAGGCGACCAATAGGGAAACTGAATTGCAGCTTTCCCACCAACAACAAAAAGATAAGGCTGTTGAATTAAGTTAAGTAAATAATTAATAATCTTTGCTAATTATATTGAGGTAAAGATTAATCAATGCAAACAAATACCCATTTCTCTATATATCTGTAAGGATATCGTCACTAAAAGTGAAGATCTTCTTAATAACTATTTCTGTTTTGTTATATTCTGTTTCAACATATTATGCAGAATTGAAAAAAAATTCATATTATTATAAAATTAAATAATCAAAAGAAAATAGTTTGTTTGTTCTGAAAATTTCAAGTTTTAGCCATTTGATAAATAATTTTACGGAACATATCATGTATAAGGAGAGATAAGGATGGGAAATTCAATTCTTTTAACTGAATCGATTCTCAACGATTCATTCATTGTGGTATATTGATTTTTGGATTAATTCATTTCATCTTCTCTTTTTCTTTAAATTAAAAAAGAACTTTTTAATGAAATAAATAACAGTAAAATTCTCAAACGTTATATTTATTCAGATAAAAACATTTTTTTTTTTACTAATTGAAATTAAATGTTCTGATTTAAATATATTCAGATAAAAAGTCATACATCTTTTAAATAGAAAGGAAGTTTGAATTGGTGAGAAAAAGTTTTTTTTTTTAATTTACATAATAGATTTTGGTTTGTGTATATAAAGCGTAAACGAAATGTGATATTAATTCATTATCATGGGACTGATGAACTTTTGAAACAAATTAAAAATACAAAATAAATAAAACATGGTAGTATGGTCATAAATTGAATTAAATATTTACGTAATAATGGGTAATTTAAAAATAAAAGTGCAACAGAGAAAAAAAAAACTTCACATATATATATATATATATATATATATATATATATATATATATAAATAAAAAATACATGTAGAAAAAATAAACAAAATAAATAGTAAAGTAAATAATCATCGGTAGTAAATGTCCAAATTGTGAAATGTTCGTGGAAGAGAATATTCAGAAAGTAGAAAAAAAAATTACATGACTTTCACTTACCACCCTCTTGTTTCCAGAAATAAGTATTTTCAGAGAAAGTTGAAGTGAAAGTAAAAATTATAGACGCTATATTTATTTTCATTTCATTGTGGGTATTTATATTTGTTTAATTATCCTTATACATAGAAATTTTAATTTTTATATCGCTTATTATACATATTAAATTAAATACATATTAAATTAAATATTAAATAATATAACGATAGCATTTATGAAAGGCGCATATGTATATTTACATAATATTGTCGGGTTCCGTATGATATTAAGCTCACGTGGAAGCCTGTTATAGTAATAATCTTTCGGGTGAGCTGGAGTACGCTCGTATTCCTTTGGTTCTTCCATTTCAACCATTATCCTTTACGATCTTTTATTTATCCTTTAATGAATTTTCAAGTAATTTAATATTTTATATTTATCTATTTTTTATATTAAAAATTAATGTGAAATGGTTAATTATTTCAAATAAAAAAAAAGCAAAACGGGTTTCACAGACCTCGTATATCTTCATAGGGTTTTATTATATCATTCTATCTGTCTCATGGGTAACAATTAAAATTATTCTATGAAGGAATATCCATAGAAAGTATTGATGATTTTAAGTCAAAACTAAACTAATAGTTTTTCGAAAAAAAAATTCTCAAAGTCAAAATAGCTAATGTATAATATCGAAACATGGAAAATGGAAGAAGGGATTAATTTTGTTCTACAATATTTAATCTCCTTACAATAATAAAAATGTCCAAATCCGGTTACATTTGTCTGGTATACGAAAATAAATGTAAAAAACAAAAAGGCAGGAATAAGTAAATAAATGAGAATATTATAAAAATAGATAAATAAATTTTGTTATGTTTAAAAGCAATACATAAGATAACAGCAACATTTTAAACACATTATACTTAAATACAAAATATTTTGTTTCATATATTCGGAAGATTGATTGGTAAGCAGATGGAGAATTAATGAATACGTGATTAAATTAATTCAACCATCAAGTTTTCCTCATGAAAGTGGGTAAGAAATTCTAATACAAGGAAGAACGCTATTAAAGTAGAATGAATTTTTTGAAGGAAACAGTTGTATGAGATTTAATAAACGGGTTCGCGGGTTGGTCCAAAGAGCGGAAAGAGGAAGTTAAAGAGTATATTCCTTGATATTCTGCTAAGAAAAAAAAACTAAACATTTCGTCCAAGGCTGGAGGAAAGTTGGAAGACAGTTGAAGAATGGTGGAGTAGGTTAAAAATATATTTTATTAAATTTCCAACGTTACTTTAATAAAACGCTTTCTTTCAAGAATGCCCAAATGTATTTTCCTTGATAGGTATATGTTTGATATATTGTATGGATATATTCACATAATTTTTAAACTCACACTTGTTGGGAATAAGAACAACCAGCGATTGTATTGCCGGGAAGAGTAAGGGAAAGGAGTGCTCCGCGGTGTCCCTTCCTAACTTAATATTATGTTTATAGTTAGTAAAGAGATCCCTCATCTAGCTTCTTTTGAGCCTGCAACGGATGCCATCTAGGCATGTTGGTTTAGGCCATGCCTCGAAATAGTGAATTGGTATATTCGTGTAGATTATCGTGAAATCTTCTGTAATATGTTCCTATTTGGTCGTTAACTGTTGGAATCTGTAGGTCTTTATGTAAAGTAATGTTAGTGACGTACCAGAGAGCATTGGTGATAGTCCTGAATATAGCAGTCGTGGTCTTTGGTTTAGTGTTTTTGTTTTGTTCTTGATGTTGGCCCCATGTCATCCTTCTGTCAAATGTCAGTCTAAGATATTGAATTTTATCAGTCTGAGGAATTTGGACATTGACGATGTAAATAGGATGTAATTTGAGAAATACAGTGGTGTCAGGTCTGGAGAGCGTGCAGGCCAAGCCACTGGTCCTGTATGGCCAATCCAATGATTGGGATATGTGATAATGAGTATGATTGAGCAAGCCCGGTCAATGAGCTTAATTCCTTACGAAGAAGGAGTAATTAAATGTTGTGAAACAATAACACATATCCAGTGCCGTTCTGCCACTGCTGCTGTTGAAGAATGATGCCGAGCCTTTTTTAATGAAGGAATCACATTAAACAACATTTAATATGAATGTTAATATTTACATTTAGTTAGTAAAGTAGTTAGAACAAATAAATAGGGTTTATTTATTACATATATAGTAAATATTTCATAAAAACGAAAATCTTTAGGTGTGAATATCTCCTAAACAAGTTTTTTCTTGTTTTGAGGTACTTCGTTCATTTTCCCAGTTTGACCACTTAATCCTGAAACACCCTGTATATAGCATTTCGAAGTCATATTACACTTTTTACAATCCAAATTAGCTTTATTCCAAGTTAATTTAAATTTTTTCCATTTGAAATTTAACTCGAAATTGAATTTATAAGAAATGGACAATTGATTTTGAAATAGGCAAGGTTGAATTTTGTTAGGAAACTGTTCAATTTGATTTGGAAAAATTGTATTTGACCTGGGTAATGCTTAATATGGATTAAAAATACTACGTATACGGCAGTTATTTGTGGTTATAAGATTCTAGACTGAATTTCATAATCTGTTTCAAACTATATTCTGTTAATGCTTCTATGTGTTGAGAATAATTAAATTGATTTTACTAAATCTTTAGAGATTAGGAACGTTGATACCTGGACGGTCTAATATAGATTTTTATCGAATTTCTTCTACTGTTTTTGCTTGACAAGATCATACTTAAAAAACGGCTTCTTTAGATTTGGTGCCCAAACGGTAAGTCATATACCTTGAGATATTATTAGTAACCAACAGAAATGGCGAAGAAACTGTACTGACGCTACTTTAACAATTATTTTTAACCTCTTGTAAATTCGTAAATTCTGGTAAAATTGAATTTGGTGGCGCGCCGAAAATAGTTTGCTGTTGGGATTGACACTTAATGGTCTTTGACCAGTAATAAATTGCAAGCGTGAATGTATATGTAATATTTTTTTGTCAATGTAGGCATTATAAATCTATAGATGTAATGAAAAAATTATTATGTCGAAATTTCAACATAGTAAAGAACGGTTGCTGTTAGACGGTGTGTTATTGAGGGTGTCGCTGAGAACAAATCCACAAGCTGCTTTATATTAGGAATTCCTAACTGCTAGGTTAGAAAGCAATATAGTCCCCTCCATCTGGGTCAGCAACATCAGCTGAGATTCCGGGAAAGCTCAGGCATTTATTCTTGTTTATTTAATTCAACTTCATCAATATAGTAGTGATGGATATGTTATAAATCAGAACCATATATTATTTTTACTTTCACTTACGTATATATTTAATATATAGTAAGGGTAAGTATTGCGATCGTGAACATTTTTTCTATTGGGTTTTAATCCGTTTGTAATCAACCAACTTGAATAAATTTTGTTGCTCGGCAATTTTTATTTTTATGATTTATTACCAGTCAAGGAGAGTTTATCTTGAATTTCCTTTCCGACAGAAAACGTTTCCTTCAGGAAAATATTTCTAACGCTGGTAACTTTGTTGATTTGAAACCGAAATAAATACTAAAATAATGATGAGCGGTTTTTATACATTATCTTTTTTTTCAATACATCACCAAATATGGAATGGGAATTGGTTTCAAAATCATGACAATTAATATAGAACGAGATAATTATTAAAATAATGAAATGAGATCAACCTTTGATTTTGTTTTTTAAATTGTCCCATCACATGAAGCAATTTCATTCAAGAAAAAACTGCCCTTTTTTAAAAAATAAACTTTAAATAATGGTCTGTGACTAATAAACTAACTATTTACAAAGTCCTCATTAAACCACTTTGGACATATGGGATCGAACTATGGAGACAGCAAAGAAATCAAATATAAATTCCAGTCAAAAGTCATAGACGTTATAGACGCACCCTTTTATGTTTCAAACATCACGTTACACACTGAACTTAACATTCCTTTCATCACGGCAACTGCCACTGACCGCTTTAATAATTTTCATGACAGACTGACTCTAAATTCCAATCCACTTACTCAAGCTCTATCTACTGCCACAAATCCATATAATCCGACCAGAAGACTGCTGAGGAGCTGGCCAAGAGACTTATTGAATTGAGTTGCTTGCTGTATTATCTTTTTTTTTGTTTGTTATTATGTTAGTGTTATTTTACTAATGCTTCTTTATTTTTTTTTTTTGCCTTTTTGTTTTGTTATTACTATTCTTTTTTCTTTATGCTATCATTTCTTCTCCTTGATATCATATTTGCTGAATACTGAGGTAGATGGCAAATTTATTTTGACCCAGTAATATGTGTAACGAATAAAACAAAAAAAAAATATTGGTCATAAGTCGATAAGTCGAATATCAGAAAAGGGACAGAGTAAAGGAATATGATACTTATAATTTTCTACCTCTTTCCAATAAAAATATACGGTACGAATTTGGTGACTGAGACTCAATCGTTCTAGAATTTTCTATCTCTATCCCTTTTTTACCCCTATCCCAATTTTTAGCTCTATCTCTATTTTATCTATGTTTTATCCTGATACCTATCCCTGTTTTATTATGGTCCATATCCGGAATTGTATCATACCACATATTGGTAAGCGGACCAATAGCATATTCAATATGGAAACATGTATATGCAATATATCATCAGAAGGATGAATTAGGTTAATTCAAAATAATTGATTTCGATGATTTTTTTTTGTGTAAAATTTAAAAATCTTTCTTATTACGGTGGGTATAATCCGCCAAAAATTGTATTCAGTTCAAGTTATGTGTAAATAAAGTTTTCTTTTCTCCATAAATTTTGTGGGTATGTGTTGAATATTCCCACCTGAAGGAAAAGATAAATTTCAAAATGATCTCTCAAACACTGAATTTGGTGAAGAATTGACGAAGATATGGTGTATAAAGAAAAACCTTTGAGAAACAGTTTATAAAGATAACAATCTCCTGAGGAAATAAATTCGTACAAAATGGTTGAACAACCTATAAGAGTCCAGATTTTGTAACTACCAAAACTTGATTTCCTTTTTCAATATAATATTTAATCATACCTTGTTATTTATTATTATTTTACTTCTAAGATAACCCCAATGAAGGAGAATTTATTAAGTTAATATTACATGTTCCACGCCGATTTTAGTTAGGCACATTAGATGTAGTACGTGTGACATTTTACAATACATAATACATGTATAATTATTTCTAATATTAGTTATATTATAAAATTAATGAAATTGGTAAAACAAACCATATAAAAAAAAGGAAAGAAAATGATCGAAATCAAAACATTTCTATATAGAAGTAAAAGACAAAATACTGCAAAATAAATTTTAAAAATACATATACATACTTACTTAAGCCCATATGGACATACTTATCACAAATATACATCGCTGAAAAGACCCACCTACAATAACTTCATACGTTCCAATCAAAATTATTGTGGCTCATAACAAAAGCACCAAGCACCTTGGTACGTGACTAACAAAACCCTACATACATAGACCTCCACTTTCCAACAGTTGACCAACATATAACGACCCTTTATCAACGATTACACAAATTTAAATGGACATAATAATAGACACGGCCACCCATAGCTGACATACCTCAGAACATGAGGAGGAGATTAAAAAGGCGTTGAATATGGGATCTCCTTCCTTAAACCACCTAAGTAATTGAAACAAGTTAAGGAAGAGGTACTGCTGTGTAATTTCTTCTCCATGCCTTCTTAATTTTAACTGACTTGCTACATTCATCAGTCAACATATCAAATCTATTTATTTTAATAGAATCTATGATATCTTCTTTTAAATTTTGTCATCAGTCTCAGTTCTATTTTTGACCAAGTTCCTTGTTTTATGATTACGTTTTGTGTCTGTCTTACTCGAAGTTCAGTTTTTTGCCGTTGAATTTCAAATCTCGGGAAAGAGAAAAAGTGGTGATAGGGATAGGAATAAAACATGGATAGGGATAAAAATAGGGTTGGGATTATATCGGGATAGGGATAGGGATGGTATGATGAACACAGAAAGAAGAATTCAGATGTTTATGTTTTGAATTCTATACAGAATTATCTTATTATGTAACGTTACTAATTGGCATACGTTTCTTTTAAATGTTACTTCCATATATAATAAATGTTGTGAGCTAAAACAGTTTTTTTTTTTTAACTTTGTACTTACAACAATATTTAATATTAAAAATATTTTTTTTAGAAACAATGAAATATATTTCCTTATTATTCGTCCTCCTGTTGGCTCCAAGATTTCCACTAAAACTCATGATTACTCCTTATATTGTGACGGGACCTTTAACGAAATATCGGAAAAGCACAGGGTTCAGGTAATTTATTATTTATTTTATTTTTTTGTACTTTCATTTTCATTCTTTATTAACAACTATCGACATATTTTTGAATAAATTAAATATAAATTAGAAAGTGGAAAGTGGAATTCCAAAAAATTTCTTTTCATTTAACAAGTTAAAAAAATTCTTTTTAATACTGGAAAGCTTTCTACATGACAAAAAATAAATAAAAAAATTGCTTTCAAAAAAACAAAAAAAAAAAATTGAAATCCGTAATTCAATTAATAGATTTATCTAATTATACAATACGAACAGGTAAAAAACAAACATATCCCTGATATTTTAAATACAAATTAAAGAACAGCAAAAACTATTGCAAGTACAATTCACTCTAGACGATTTGACGTCAATCCATGACTTAAAAAAGACGACATATACCTAGTTTACTGTCATCCGATTCGTTGAATGTCAATATTTCTTTTTGTAAATTTAATCTGAAAAGAAGGTGTAATGATTGAAAGAAACAATCACAAAAAACCTATTGTCATTTCTACATAGTTTAATTTGTTTTTATTTTTTCAACGTTGTATGATTCTTGCGATATATAATTTAATTGAATTAGTGCTTTTCTGTGTATCGTGATATTGTATTATAAGATAGAGTTTTGAACATGTTGATTGACTAATGGCAAAAAAATATTGACTGTTAAATACTTATAATTATATAGGAAAAATAAAGAGCCTAATATCAACATTTTTTAATGGTAGCAATATTATTTCGGTATTTTTGAGACGGTAACGAATTTCGAGCGAGAATATTTTCACCCCCTTATATTGTGAAGAACAAAAATTAAATAAAAATAAATAGCAATTATTCTATACGAATAAGTCTTCATATGAAAAGTGTTCAAGACAGCCAAAATAAGGTTTAGAAATAGGCACGCAAGTATTTTCTATGTTCCTGTTATTGAAATTTTAATTTATATTTAAAGATAATTCAACGCTAAATACAGAATTCTATGTAGCAACATATTCTAGGATTTCATGATTCATTCATGTGCACTCACCTATTTTTAGTGAAAATATTATCACGTTTCCCGTGGCAAATTTGAAGCTTCCGAGAATTGAGAATTTATCCCACTACCTCAAACCTTTAAATAGAAATAAAATATATTAAATGGTGTTGGATGAAGAATGGTCGAGTAGGTTACATATAAATTTTATTAAACTTCCAGCGTTAGTTTAATAAAATGCTTTATTTAAAGAATCCTCAAATGTATTTTACTTGATAGGTATATATTTCATATGCTATATATATTTATATTTATTTATATAACTAAAATAAAATTTTATATTACTTTAGTTATTTTGTTTTATATTACTTTACTTGTTTTACTTTAGTTATATTACTTGTTGAATGACCGTGTATTCACTGAGTTTTGTTGGAAGTGAATGTTATATATTCCTTCGAGCTTTATCATTTGTTTTGTTTTTTATTTTTTATTTATTTTATTTAACATGTTTTGTATTATTATATTTTAATTATTATTTAAATGTAATTATTACTTTCTTTTCCGATTGTATAACGTCTGACCAGCTGTTCAATATAACCTTCATTAGATGTTTTTAATATAACCTTCTCTTTCCTTCAGTTTGTATTTGGATGGCTTGGTGAGATGTCTACTGCAATTTTTTTTTTTCCTTTTGTTTTTTCTTTCTATATATATATATATATATATATATATATGATTTTGATTTTTCTGTCCTAATGATGCCAGAATTGACAAAACGTTGGAAAGTTAACTATTCACTTGTATGTTGGAGACTCATGACTTTGTTGTTTGGATTCTTCCATTTATTATATGTACATATATATATATATATATATTATATATATATATATATATATATATATATATATATATATATATATATATGGAAACGAAAAAGCTGACATAATGGCAAAAGCAGCTGCTTGTAACATTCAACTGCCCTATGTAAAATTATGTATCTTTCCGTCGTTTGGACAATTGTCGTGTAGTATGTTAAACCGTGTTAAAAAATTGTTTAGTTTGCTCGTGTTCAGAAAGGCCCAGAATTGGTTCCATTTGATTATTGTATTTATTAACTATGTTATGATTATATATATATATATATATATATATATATATATATATATATATATATATATATATATATATATATATATATATAAGATGAATCATGAAAAAATAAAATGGCTTAAAAATGTTGGTTGCTTCCACATTATAGCTGTTCCAAAAAAAGTACTCCTCGGTGAAGAGGGCTGCTATGATACATCGGATACGCTTGATAATAAACATTCCATAAATATTTATCAGTATCCGGTGGCGGAACAAAGGATGATGTTTGGTCCTGGATATATCGAGCCAAAGGGGAGGGGGTAACTTGATGTCCCTTCGTCGTATAAGTAACTTGCTTCCAGGCTTCCTCAATCTGAAAGAAAGTTAGTCTTGTGGAGAGCGCTAAGGATATCGATTGTATTTCGACGAAAATATAATAGATAGGATCACTTCAATTTCAAAAAATATAGGATTAATATATATTTTATTATAATACTTTTATTTTTACCTTTTCCGATTGTTTTTTGTCTAAATTTTTACAAAATAACTGAAATATAATTTCAAAGAGCTTTAAATTTTCCCCTTATTAGCTTAATAGCTTTCAGTATTTACTAATATTACTACATTCCTTAGTAATAACTGATAATGAAAATCTGCCGTGTTGAGCGCATCTCACAACATTCACTTGCCACCATTATTTTTAATTGAAATTGGTATATTCAGACAAAGTGAAGAGAAAGTTAAAATCACAGACGGTAAAAAATAATTTTTGAAACAATTAGTTACCATATGTTTTTTACAGCTACCTAATGTATTATAGTTATGGTTTTTTTTCGCTTATCATTTCCTTCAACCTTGGGGAACTCCTGCCAAGATTGGACGAACTGAAGATATTTTCGAACCCTGCCGCATTGAAAAAAAATTATCGAAGAGGAAAGATTTAAGGATAACTTAGTATGTGTATGGCAATATAGTCTTATATTTAATGAGAAGACTCTGGTGCCAGACTCTATCAAAAATCTGAGCAACATCCAAAAATATCAATGTCATGCATATAATATGCTTTTATATGGTGTATGTATATTTCTGAGAAATGTACGTAGGGTTACTGCAGAGGAGAAAATAAAAAAAAGAAGTTATATATATATATATATATATATATATATATATATATATATATATATATATATATATATATATTGTTACTGTAATGAATTCCCCCAAAACTTTTTATTTAGTGATTAACAAAAATATACGTTATTCGTGAAATAAACAGTGATTAGGATTAGACTATAGATACTATTATAAGAAACATTTTTTACAAAGATTTTGATTGAAAATGTCAATAGAAAAAAGTCTAGATTCGAAATAAATGAGAAAAAAGGTGTTATTAATTTAATTTTATTTTATTGAGTAATGCAACATTCTGTCACATGGACGATAGTTATAGTGAGGAAAAACTAAATTAAAACCATATATACAGAAAATATAAATAAACAAAACTACATTAACAAATACAATTAATAAAAATTTAAAAAAATAAAGGATAAGTAGTAAAAAACAAACAAATACATGTCTAATAAAAATAAATTTAAGTTAAAATTTAATTTCAAGGACTGGTATTAACTAATACAAAAATATATTTTCAACCAAAAATATTAAACAATCACAACTTGTTTAATTTTATTTGATGGTAATTGAGATAAAATTCCTTTTTGTTTTTGTAGGAATTGGAATAATGGCTACAGTTCCATTATGTTGAAACTACCTCGGCTCCAATAGCAACATAAATGAGTTAAACTTACAACTCAATAAACGTCCAAACTTATACTGATTCACTTTATCTATTTCTATTTGCACGTCCTCCCTTTATTTAAACTATTATTCTTACTGTCTATTTTACCTCCTTAGTAAATGCAATGTATCTCAGGCAACTGTTTTTTTATATGGTATATATACAAAACAAATATTAGGTTTATTTAAATTTAATATTATTTTTAGTAGTCATGAAGTGAACATTTATCAACTTTTCATGATTTATGATAAGTTTTATGATTCAGAAATAATTTTGAATTGATTTCATGTTCCGTTGTTTATTTATCACCAGTTTAATGCTCTTTATTAAATTATTGAACACTAAAGAAACTGTTCCTTCGTTAATTAAACCAAATAAAGTCAAGACTCAAAACTTAAAGTTTCGCAGATATATTTATTTATTTGTAATCTTCGAGTAAATATTCAAGTATTGGTCTGCGGTAAAGAACCCATTTTATCAAATCATCGAAATTCCCCTAAAATTTGGTGAATTCTTTTATCCACGAAAATTTTCAGAAATTGGGCGTTTTCTCATTAATTTAATTAGGTTCTAAAAACGCATAAATACACAGTCCTCATGTTTCATTGCTTATTTGTAACCACCAGTTTTTATCAACATTTTATATATATTGAATTTATTTATTTTTAACTGGATGGAAAGTCCGACTTTTGCAGAGTTAAAAAAATATTAAAAATGTCATAGGTGATAAATATTCAGGACGCAATCTTTAAAAAAAAAAAAATAATTTTTTATGTATGCCAACGTTTCAACCCAAACATGGGCTCATCTTCAGGGCGTGGTTTGGCACTGAAGATGACCCACATGTTTGGGTTGAATCGTTGGCATAAATAAAAAATTAAAATTATTTTTTTTAAAAACACTCCGTCCTGAATATTTATCACCCATGATATGTAGAACAGTCGACTAGCTTCCTTCAATTATTAAAATTATCTTGTTGTTACATTGTAAGATTGTTTTGTTTATGTTTTATAGTCCTTGCTACAGACTTATTTTTAACAAATTATTACCATCTGTCTAAAACTTCCTGAATGACTTCATCTTATCGTCACCTAAAACTTATTTATTTGAGAAAATTCTCTGAAATGAGACGTTTTCTCATTAAATAAATTAATTTAATTTAATAATAAAGCTCATAAATACCCATTAATAATTAAAATATTTATTAAGTATTGATATCACTGCTGAGCTGAACCCTTAGTGAACGGCGCAGCGGGACAAACCCCGCCCGCATGACGTGCCTGTGTTGCGGGTAACGTATTTACCATTTATCACGGAGCCGGAACAATAATAGTCGGTGGAAAAAACCCGTTTTTATGAAATCATAAAAATCCATCTAAAGCTTGAATGGCTTCAACTTATCGAAACCTACAAGTTATTAATCTAAAATTCTCATAAATTATTTTATAATTTTAAGCGTTTTTATAATTAATTTAATTAGGTATTTAATACTTATAAATACTCATTGGCTTTCCACTTGAATAATAAGATAATTAGATCACAAATTCGAAAAAAAAAGTTGCCTGTAAAAATATTAGGCCACTTTGCCTATGTTACCTCGTTATTTTAGTATATTGTGGGTGGAGGTCACGCCAAATGGCCTAATATTTTTGTAGGCCATTTTTTCCTCTCAATTTTGTGATCTAATCATCTTAAGATTCAAGTTGAAAGCAAATGCCTATTCATAAATTGTTCGTACCTCATTAAATAGATAAAGTTTCTCAGTCAGTTTAAAAACGCTCATGCATAAGAAAGTTGTGGGCTACGATAAGATGAAATGATTTGCAAAGTTATAGACGGATGTTAAAAGTTTAATAAAAACGAGTCTGTATCACGGAGTATGAAGCTGTCATTTGAAGAAAACGTTTGTATTTTTTTTTATTATTCTTAAATTATTATTAACTAATTTTTCATAGAAAATAATATATAATAATAATAATAATAATAATAATAATAATGCAAACATTTATCATCAGGCGATTGGTCTAAAAATAAAGTTAGTGAATGATTCAATACCTTATTATAAGTACAACCCTGATGAACTTATCCAGAAGGAAGAAATGAAGTTGTATTGGAATCAATCTTTTATAACAGATCATACTCCATAACAGACCTGATATCGTGCTGATCAACAGTCATTTGAAAACAGCAGAGATAATGGAT
Source organism: Nezara viridula (assembly GCA_928085145.1). NCBI lineage: Eukaryota > Metazoa > Arthropoda > Insecta > Hemiptera > Pentatomidae > Nezara > Nezara viridula. The sequence continues at coordinate 143,800,277 of OV725080.1, read as the reverse complement.
ATCGCTGTACCGAATGATGGGAACACCAACTCAGTCTGCGCCGAAAAAATACGAAAATATCAAACTCTTGCAGCCGAGTTAAAATATCTCTACAGACTGAACAAAGTGACAGTAAGGGCCTTAGTGATCTCTAGCAATGGGCTGATTCCAAAATCCACTGTAGAAGATACCGAGGAGTTGGGCCTATCAACAGCTACGATAAATGAAGCCCAGAAAGCTGTGCTGCTGAACACTGCGAGAATCTTAAGGAGCTCCCTTAATATCCAATAAAACAACAAACATTAACGTGAAGTGGTTGAAGTTAATTCTTCCCCACCTACTTTTTTAAAAGTGATAATAATAAGGAATTGAATGTGAACATTGTGAATGATGTTATTTATTGTGTAATCTTGGAACTTAAAAAATTGATATATTGAGTACGGTTGGAATGAAAGTAGATGAAGATCTTTGTAATAACACTTAGACATCGTGATTTGATAGTGAAATTTACATTAATTTCTTAATGCTTGGAGGCACTTAAAAGAAAATATTGTTAATTATGTTATAATTTTTTTAAACCTGGTTTTGTTGAAAGGAAAAATCCATTTTGAAAATTATTAACAGATAATTCAGACAGCTCCGTGACAAGAATGCTTTATTTAAGTCAGCGATGCGTGCTTAGTTGACGTACTAATTAATCTGTCCTTGTCTCAGGCATTGTTCTCCTGTGTCTTACTGTTTATAAATTCTAAGAACATAATTCATTATGTAAAAAATGTTTTATGTATAACGTTAATTTTGTTGATAGTTGAATTAATGTTTTCTGCTAACGTTGTTATTTGCTGATTATTATCAGTAATTAATGAAATGATCTACAAGGAGGTAAAATATAAAATAGTTTTCTTACAAAATTTATATAAAATGTAAATTCACAATTAATGATGCGTCGATATTGTTCAAAAAAGTGTTTTGTGTTCCATCCTCTCCAAATCTAATACAGCTGAAATCTCGTCCCATCCATTAAAATAATTTCCATCATATTCCGTCAAACCACATTTATTGTTCTTCATGAACCACCTACATCCTGTCCTCCAATATCCCTTAACAATGTGCCACTTATCCCTGTTCCAAACAGATCCGATATCTAGGATTCCACATCGACAAGAGATCTGTTTGAAATCCTGTTATAAGACTAAACTGACTGACTATTTAGATATACGAAATTGAGCTTTGTGGCTTAATTATTACAATTTAAAATGTTCCTTAGAATCCTTAATGTTCCTTATTGTATCAGAAATAATATTATTTATCATAGAGTCTTAAAGACCTTCATATTTCATTTGTTGAAGACTTGGGCTGAAACAGATATTCCTCTTTTGATTCCAAACTCCTTCGTCACCCAAACACTCTAGTTCATAACCTCTCATCCAAAACTATTCCTGACATCGGTTCTCCCTTCACAAGCTACTATTATGCTTTATATTATTATAGAAGATTTACTTATTGCATTTTATTTGTACAGTTGTAAATTTCAATGAATGAATAAACAATAAGAAATAAAACAGTAATTCAAGGATTATCTGAATTTTTATGTTTTGTATGTATTTCAAGTTAGATGAAGTCGAAGTTGAAGTCCATTCAGAGAAATTTTCTTATCTAGTGTCTACAGTATGACACCTAATCGATGGGCTTGATTATTAAATATTGATATTCAGAACCAATATAATACTTATTCAAATTGGATCTTATAAGTTTATATTTATTATTCGCAACAGCAGATATAATTGTATATAATCTTAATTAAGGCGTCAATAAGCAACGGGTTTTACGCATTGACTATAAAAATCAACCAACCATATTGGATTGTCTCCAACATCTATATTAGAGTTGTAATTTTTTTCTTCAGATGAGTTAATTTCAATTTTATGTAAGAAACGTGATATTGATTCTCATTTAATAATTACACAATTAGTTGTTAGGCGTTATAAACTATAAGGAAATCACTTAAAGAAAACCCTCGTGGAAGAGCTGGGAGGTTACGATAAATGAGGGGAAAATGTTTCTTCTTATAACATAAGGAAAACTAGCTTGTCAAATGGACACTATTTTGATTTTATAAAAACAATTATTTTATTCGTTTCACATTCTTTCAATCTTGTGTAATATTTCGTAAGTTGGTTCTAAATTATTATTTTTGTTTTTGTCTATCAAAAAATATATTTGCGCCTGTCAACTTATTGTTGACAATCAGCAAATGTGATGGCGGTATATGATAAATGACATGACATGCATGGGGAAGGAAAGTACTCAGCAGTACCTCTTCCCTAACTTGCTCCAATTACTTAGATTGTCTAAGGAAGGAGGTCCCTCCTTTTTTTAAATTATTTAAAAAAACAGATATAGCTTTAAATATCTGACAGAATCGCAATACACATCTGTATCTCGGAGGTGAAGGACACCATGTACATTTTTTAGATAAATAATTTGACAACTAAAAAACAACTTTTAATAGTTTAAAGTTATGGGAAATTGGCTCCTCGAAAAAACATAGAAAAGTAATATATAACCCTTTACATCAGGAGTACATGTTTAGTAACTACGAAATAAATTTTAATAACTTAAAGTTGTGGAAAATTGGCTACCCTTAACAAATATAAATAGACATGTTATTCTTTACCTGCGGGACACAAATATTTTTAACAATAAAGCTGTAAACACGGTAACGGATGTGTTTATTTTTATCCAATCATGTAAACTACCATAACTAAAATTGATTATTTCGGTTGAATACAAAATTTTTCTTCCATCAAAAGGCTTAAACGTGAACAGTTGTTATGGATATAGAATGAGCACTAAATTTTTTCTCTTTAAGCTGTTTCCTGTTTTTTTTCTGTAGATTTAGACAGAATCTATTACTTAAATATGAATAAAAAAACTATGGATATTAATACTAAAGACTGAAATTGTATAATTTGACCTATCAGCAAAATTTTTGTAAATATTTTATTTTAATGGAATTAAGTCTATGATTTTCATATTTTTCAATGAATTGTATTGTGATTAATAAAATATAACGTTATTGTACGCCTATTTGTATTTGTTCAACTATAATTCTTTGTTCTTAAAATTTTAATTATTTTTAGATAGTTATCCTTAAAAAACATAAACCCTTTTTAATCACTATTTAATTGTCTGTATACTTTATCTTTTTTGTATATATGCTGTAAATGTAGTCTTATTTCACTATAACTATTGTCCAAGTGACAGAATATTATATTACTCAGCAAATAAATAAATAAATTAATAAATACTATAGAAACTATTATTAAAACTTGATCTTGTTCTGTGCTTGGCTCTCAGTTTTGAACAGAAACGAATTAATATTTCATCATCGATCTTAACTAGCCTTCTTTTACCAACCTAATAAAATGATTACATTTCTTCCGAAATAGAAATCTTAAGGAAGCCAGGTAGATCAGTGAGTAAGGTATTAAATTCTTATACTCAAGATTCTGGATTAGAACCCGGTAGGTTATTATTTATTCTGTTCTGTCAGCGATGGAGCGACTCAGGGGTGCGAAAATCCTCATGGAACACACCCAGACTCTTATTAAGCGAGGAATCTTAATTAAACAATTAATTATGTAATTAATCTTAATTAAGTTATTAATTGTCTTTATACTGCCTGTTGAGCGTGAGTTAGGACTAGCCACGTGCTTGCTTTACTGTTGGCCTTGAAACAGTACTTTACGGGTTGTAGTGGTACAGTTTTTTTTAGTCTTTTTATCAATTCGTAATAACTGTTCTAATAACTGTTAAATATTTTCAGCGGTAAACAGGTGTCTCACAACGATAATTTTTTTTAATTTTTAATTAATCTCGATGAATTATACATTTTTGGTTGGCCAAGCTTTAAAATAATTTTCAATTTTTTTGTATTTGCCCGTAGTTTGGATATTTTATTTCTCTGGAAACATTTTGTTTTCGTCAAATAATTTGAATTTTGAGAAATTATTCATAATTTTTTTATCACTCTCCATTATCTTTTACGACTTTATATGTTTCATGTTTATGTTTCTAAAATATTTAGTTTTCCAACTATATATTTCACATCTGTATTACTAACCAGATTTCCGAAAATGTGATTTCAACTAATGTGAATGAGTCTCCTTTTTTTACTCCTTTAGTTGATTATCAAATTCTTTCATAGTTAATATTTAACCATTTTTTATTACTACTATCCAAGAGATACTGTCAATTGATTTTTAAAAAAAATATTTAAAGTAATTTAGAGGAAGCAATTAATTATAATTCTATTGATGAGACTTATGTCTCTAAAAGAAATTTGACAACTTTAGAATATAGAGATGGAATTATTTACCTGGAGGAATCCTAATAGAGAGGGGAATAACATCCAGAAGAAAGCAGATAGAGAGGAAGGCTAAAGTTGCACAAGCTGGAAAGCCGGGTATCCACTATACTACTATATGCGCTCCTGTTAAGTGGTCATGTTTATTGCTTCGAGTGTGTAGAAGTTTGCGAACATGCTAGAACACTCCAATGGCTGCTGATTTTTTGCCCGAACTCAAAGCGAAGTGGAAGAAGTTTCTAGAAGGGGCTACAGTCAGTTGAGTAATTCGTATGTACAACATTGTACAATGAAATGGGCATACGAAAAATATCTTCTGCTTACCGAAGTGTATCAAAAATATCCTTTATTGTGGAATCCTAGAGATTCAAATATATACATAAATAATTAAAAAAAAAGTAAAAATGCATGGAAGGATATTGGAGATGCTATGTAATTACCTGCTGAGGTTTATAAAAATATGATGATATTTCTTCTATCAGGATTTTGAAATTGTAACCAAGAATAATTTTAAAAAGAATAAATTTACAGAAAAGAGTACTTATTAGTAATAATTAATTACTATGATTTCTTATTATCAATAACAAAAATATTCATTTCTAAGTGGTATCCGAACTGATACACTTCATTGAGTACCTTGTAATGTCAGGGTTTATAGTGCCTTATGAATTAAAGTATTTAATTCAAGTGTATTTTAAAATTAAATTGATGATATTAATAACTTAATTATTAGCCATAAATTAATTTAATTTATTGTCATTTGTTGACTATACAAAAAAAAATCGGACGACTTGTTGTTCCTTCAACGAACATGCGAATACTGCGGAGCAGTTGTGGAGCAGCCGTGTTGGCAAGCTCTGTATACATCTTCAATGCTACAGGAACGCGAAGTGCCGTTGGTTCGTTATCATAGTGAATACTCGGCGGAAGGTGAGGAAAATTTGAGATAGATACAAAGGAAGCAATTATGAAAATTTGGTATTTAAGTGCTATATGATTACATATATGAGGATGATGCTTACCTACTATTTAAAACAATTACATTATACATTGATATGGTTTAATACAAATTGGTAAAGGTGAGCAAATTACAAAATTATATAAAATATATTGAATAAACTCCAGTTAGCTTTTCCAGCTCTCAACTCCGGGTCCATTTTCGGTTAGTTGATTTTAGAGAAACATATACCGTAACAACCCAGATATACCATAAATTCCTATCATCAGTTTGGTATGACTGTCTGTTTTCCAGTTAGGCTGTTCACATTCACACAGACCGCTTTGTGAGACTCAGAAAACATTAAAACGTGTAATACCGTTGACAACTTGCATTCATAATAGTTGACAATTGCAATGCTTGTGTTCTTATTACTTTATTTTTAGCAACCCTTTGATATATAATTAAGTGAAAGTAACAATAACTTCCCTAACTATGTATTTTACAAATAGTTAAGATAAAGTAAGAATACAAAAATATGTCAACTGTGGTACATCAATACCAGAGGTACAGTGAATTGAGGGAAGGAACGCCATGCTCTCTAGCCCGCTCGACTATCTCTGTCGCGGAATTCGCTATCCGAGATGCCGATATAGGTGCCATCAGGATAACTACAATGCTGTACAAACTAGAGTTTCCATTATATTGTTCGATTAGCTATAGCTAGAGGCAATTTATATAACTAGAACATAAAGGTCATTTATATTTCGTTCCAAAACTCTATAGAAAAATCTCTGTTTTAAGTTCGATTTATTTACTAAAACCAGAATAATCTTATTTTCCAAATCATTCAACGCTCCATATCAAACAGCTCCTAGGATTCTTTTATCAATTATTTTTTATGAAATGACCCTATCTTTTTTTTGTTTTCATTTCTTCACCCACACCTGTCATAAGCAATGACAATTAGCCGGTCTGATGTCGGTAAGAGTACACGTAGTGTCTTGATCGGCGTAATGGAGATTTTAGCATCTTTTTAAGCAAGGGAATCCCTCATCCAGCTCCTTTTGAGCCTCCTAAGTATGATTTCGGGCACGTTACATGTAGCCATACTTTGTATAACTTTTTAGTATGTCCATGTAAGTTAATGTGAAATCGTTTGTATTGTGTCCATATGTGATCGTTAACTGTTGGCATTTGAAAGTTATTATGTAATGTTTGTGCCCTACCATGGAACTTTGGTTATGGTCCTGAAAGTTTCGGACTGAAAAGTTTGTAGTTTTCTTATTTGGGTCTATTTTGTGAAGCTTAGGTCCATATGGGCTTAAGGAGATAAGTGTTTTAAGTTTAATAGTGAGCGTCTTGAGAGACTTGAGTATAACAGTCGTAGTCTGAGGTTAAAAGTTTTTTTTGTTGATATGTGGGCCATTCGACATTCTTCTGTCGAATGTCAGTTCAAGATATTGTATATCATCTTAAACTACAATTTTGTTATTCACAAAAATTCACAGAATTGGGGCAGTTTCAATATGGAGATCGGCAAACTTTGTCTATTTAATTAGGTATTAAAAATTGATGAACACAAAATTTTTTTTCCACTTGAATTGTAAGGTAATTTGGTCACAAAATCGATATTGGGCCATCTTGCGTGATCAACACTGTCAACAAATCAAAATAACGAGGTTACATAGGCCAACCGCCCAGTACTTTTCTAGAGTACTGTTTTTGTAGGGAAATCATCAAATTATTCAAGTGGAAAGGCAAAGTGTATTTATTAGTATTTAATACCAAATTAAATTAATTTATTTAATACATGATTAAATAGATTAATTGAATTATAAAATGTCCCATTTCTGAGAATTTTAGTTTGCAGGTAACGTTAAGTTGAAGCGTGTCTCGAAGTTTTTGGCAGATGTTAATAATTTCATGAAAAACGTTTATATGACAGACTATTATTGTCCCTACCCCTTGATTAATAGTATATACGTTACCCGCAATATAGGACAGTCGTGCGGGCAGTGTATATCAAATTGCGCCGTTCAGCAATGGTTCAGCTTAGCTATCAAAACATTTTACATATTGTAATTATCTTACTTATTTCCGGTGTTCCAACGTGGGATACCTCTACAGGTCAGAGCAGAGCTCCACACATCTCTATTGTAATTATTATTATAATTATTAATCAGTATTTATAAGCTTATTTTTCAAATTAAATTATTTTAATTACACCACTCCATAATTGAAATTTTACCACTCATTTATTTAATGAGAAAACGTATAATTTCAGAGAATTTTCGTAAATAAAATATTTTTAGGCTACGATAAGATGAAGTCATTCAGGAAGTTTTAGACAGATGTTAATAATTTGCTAAAATGAAGTCTATAGCTAGTACAGTAAAAGAAAAAGAAAAAAATTATGTATTGTTGCATGATAATTTTAATATTTTTTAAAGTATGCAAAAGTTGGACCATCCATCGAGTTAAAAAAAAAAAAATAAAATGTTGATGAAAAAATGGTGGTCAGAAATAAACAGTGAAATATGACGACTGTGTATTTATGATTTTTTAGTACCTTATTAAACTAATTAATTAATTGACAAAACGCCCCATTTCTAAAAGTTTTCGTGGATAAAATAATTCACTAAGGTTTAGTCGAAGTATGATAGAAAGGGTTCTGTTCTGCGGATTAATTTCATATAATGGATATATTTTATTCAATGTATTTTAAACTTCTATCCTTTAAAACTAATGTTAACGCAAGCCCCCGATTCTAACTTGCTGATTGGAGATCACATTTTAAAGAAAATGTTTGCAGAATAAAAAATATGAAAAAAATAAAGGATAATGGATATATTTCAAAAAAGTTTAAGACTTAATTTTATTTGAAGTCATTAGATTAACGAAGAAACAGTTTAGTTATAGTGTTCAATAATTTTATAAAGAGCATTCTGAACAAGTTTTTTTTTTTTTTTTAGTTAGTAGAGAGGATAAACAGAAAGCAAACAGTAAAGCGATGAGTGGGCCGTGTAGACTATGTCAAGCAATATGATCCCCGCTCTCATCCTTTCCCGGCCTCGTGTCTTCAAACAAATATTTGGAAAACATAATATCTCTTCAAAATATTTATATAGCAATATAAAATATAAAATAGATCAGAAATGAGCATCAATAATTAGGCTATTAATAGAAAATTCTAAACTATAAATCCTTGAATATCTAACATATTGGTAAACTGTAAACTAATCAAAGTTTCCCCAATCAGACTGTCATCAACATAACAGAAAAACAAGATCCCATATATTCAGAAAAAAGAGAAAAAAACAAGAAGAAAAATACATTTACTGTATGAACCTATCCGTCGAAATAGATACCGCAATTTTTAAACTCAGCGATAATCTTATCGAAAGAACCCATCAATCGATTTAATCCAGCAACGATGTACAGCAATTTATGCTGAGTTTAAGAACGAGAAACTCGATTCCAGTAGAATTTTATTACTCTAAGAAGATTACAAAACATTTGGAAAAAAAAAGTACAAAGAAATACCGGACAAACACAATAAAAGAAAGTTCTATTAAACAGCTGGTATGAACAAAGGAGAGAGAAAAGAGTAAGCATGCTAAAAACAATAATAATAAATAAATAAATACAATAAAAATTAACATGTGGGGTAACCATGAATTCACTGAATTTTGTTCGGTATGGAATTTCGTGTGATGTCCAGTCTCTCATAAATGTTTCTTTTTTTTTTTTTTTTTGTTCTACAAATATGTGATCTCGTTTCTTCTGATCTCGTTTCTTCTCGTACAGATCACATGCCGTTGACTCCTCACTAGTGAAACATTAACAAGTTATTAATTGTTCACCTGTAGGTTACAAACTCAACTTTCGGTTTAGAATTTGTCATTAATATTCTATTTATGTTTGAATCAGAAAAATAAGTATTTAAGAAGATCTTGTTTGTTGCAAGAAAATATACAAAATATTTTAACATATCGCTTAATCGGTGAAGAAAAGGCTCCATCTTTCTGTGAACCACAAAATTTCTAAGAATCTCTAAATCCTTTTGTGGTTAAGAGCGCAATTATTGTGGTCGCTCTATCAATTTGCCTCCTAGAATTGTTCTAGAGCCGGCCACCAAAATGTTGAGGTTTATATTGTAAAATTTCCAATGTCATTATCGACATTTCAAGTTGTTTTTTGAAAAGTAACTCGTAATTTTGATACGGCTTTCTATAGATATAAATCTGCTTAGATATTTAAATAAGATTTAAATAATGAAGATTAATTTGATGATGGTTCGCTTAGAGCTGTTTACAGAATATATCATTATTCAGCATTGTTTACAATGCCCGAATGTTTGCTAGTTGGCAGCCCTCCCGAAATTTTCTCCCGGATTATTTGGTTTTACCTTGAATAGGTATAATGGCTCTTGGCCTATAACTGTTAGTCCTTTTAGTCTCGTATATCAAAGAAAATATCTCCCATATGTCTCTTGTCTAATTAAATAACACTATTCTGTCTAAAAGTAGGATATATTAAGTTTTATTCACATAACTGTTATGTTGGGTTAGCTATGTAGTTCTTCTTTTTTACTTCAATGTTCAATGGATGACAATCTGTTAAATTATTAATCCGGTTTTCATTAATGCACTAGAATCTTAATTTCTTATTTAGTTACCTTTTATCCAAAAATAGTAGAATTTTTACTGTATCGAAGGTCATCTGAGAGTTTCCTTATCGATCTTTTGAGACCCTTAAATAATATTTTTTTTACATCAATATTTTCGTACCTTCTTTGGATTCAATAAGGATGAATTCGGAATTTTGAGTTGTTTTCTAAGAAGATGAATATGAATAAATGGGTAAATTTAGATATTTCCGAACAGTTGTTTCCGAGGGATATTTCCCTGAGGTTTTTATATAAAGTTAAACGGTCGAAATTTTGTATGTAATTTGAATAATTGTAAGAAAAAATCCTTTCCCACCATTTTTATTGCAAATATCTTATCATTAATTTTTTTGAAATTAGTATTTGCCTACTGAATCTACTGGTTTAGTTTGCACTCCCGCTATTTTTCTATTTATTATCGTTTTAAATTATGAGAAAATTAATTTACCTTTGCACCTATTCTATTATTCCCAAAAATTCTTATCTATCTAGTTTTGTTTTATTTATTAGCTAGTCATTAGACTCATGTTAATGTATGTTTAATGTTTGTTTTTATTTATTTTTATTTTTGAAAAGGATACTGTCTAATTCTGTTAAAATTATAGTTTCGCTTTTAAGAAATTATCTTAATAAAAATTCTAGTAATACAGCTCACTTCATTAGCTCTCGATAATCTTTCCATAATATGTTGGAGATTCTCTATAATTTTTAAAGTTATACAGTCCACTTTATCATTCGATTATTTTGTTATGAGTTCACATTTAACTGTATTTTGTTTTTAACAACTGCTAATACAATATTAACAGTAATGAATCCAGTGTGTATTTGTTTGTTAATTTGGATACGCTCCATGAATTCGGCATAATACATAAAAATAATGAAATATATTGTACATTTCATCTTTGAGATCCGAAGGGTCGCCTCTGTCTCCAGTTTTTATGAAAAAAGCTGAAGTGGCTTTATCCTTCATACCGTTGTAAGTATTTCCTTACATTCTTCCTCAACCAAATCATTCAGTCTCTTATACATTTCTGAGCTCCTTCAATTCAAATCTTCACTTTATTCCCGCGATACCCGTTCCCGTTCTTAAGATTTATAAACAACGGGTCTTCAAATCGTAGACAGATCTTTATTATTTGACTCTTATATCTGTGCAATTCCACCCCCTCCTACATCCACAACAATAATCCCCTACCAATAGTTAAATCCAATTCAATTACTTTCTATCCATACAGTTCTCAAACAATTGTAAATAGCTTTTTCTATAAATATCTATAACAATGAATGGCTTGTTTTTAAGTATTGCTTTTTTTTTTTTATTCATTACTGTTAGAAGTTGACTTAATTCTTTTAAATTTTTATATTTATTTATTTTATTATTATTTTTATAAAACATTAAGGCAAAGAATATTATAGAAATAACAATACAAACTAAGGATATACTAAATAGTTTTTATTAAAAATTCAAATTAGATTATGATGGTTTTAAAATAAATTAGTAAGAGATTATTCATCAATGAAATAGAAAATATTCAATAAAACAGTAAGTAAAATAATAAAGAAATGGCAAAATATGGAGAAGTCAAAATTTTTCAAATTAAACATTTAAATAATAAAAAATCCAATTAATTTATTTAATCTTAATTTGTTGTTAGGTAAGAATACCATACAAATAGGGCCTATCTTCAGTTTTACAGTAGTATTGCACATTTTGGACTCGAGTGCTTGAATGTGTTTTACAATTGTATGGTTAACTGAAACCTTGATCACGTATTTTCCCAAGAGAAGGATCTGCATTAATAATCTGATATATTTGAAAATACAATTTCTATTGGAAGCATAGAGGAACAGTAGAATTTATCGATCAATTTGATTGTTGGTGGTTATTGCCCGCAAACCGTCCAATTGTGTAAGGAAGTCATTAAAGACCCCATTTCCCCTTAATCGGGATAGGAGGTATTATCCGAAGTATTTGAGGCTTGGTGGGATTTGTATGAGTGAATTATTACTGGAATTTGCAGTAGATGGATTAGGTACACAACTCTATGGATTAGTTCCGTTAGCGGGGGCTAATTCCGCAGTGGCTGTCCCATCAACGAGTGTTTTGCATATAAACATCGATGTAACGTCCTCAACAGATCGATTTATAGATTGTGTATGCTACGAGTTGGGTTGGCAGGTAATCTAAGATATGTTTGTCACGATTCGTAATGAAGGGTCGTCCCTCATAGGTCCGAACAGCCTGTGTTTTCTGATTTAGGATGATACCACACATTCAGGATTTCAGGATTTAGAGACTCGCATTAGTACATTTGGACACGTTTTTGGACTTATTGTGGTAATCTCCAATTACTCACTTATAGAAAATAATAAAAACTATAAAATTCATTTCTCAGGTTCTTTATAATATAAATAAAAAGAAAAGCTCTTCGTTTACACTGTGTTGATATTCGAGTATTCTATAATTTTTTTTCCTACTGGATCTTATTTTTATGTTGTGGTTGGAAAAATTCGCTCCACGTTTTAACATTTTTTAAATGTTGTAAATTAAATCTATTTCCATCGAAGAAAAGAGCCAATTAATATATTAAATATTGTTTAAGAAAGACCTATGTTTTGTTTTTCAAATTTAATAAATGTTTTTCATTAAAAAACTAAATCTGAAATTAAATTTTCATTGCATTTAATCCCACCCAAAATATATTCAAATTATGCAATTTAAAAATATAATTTGATATCAATATGTTTTTATGTATTTTGAAATTTCGAGTATGTTGAAATAAAACATGGAAATCAGAAATAAACTTACCGGGACAATCAGAAAAGTTACTCACAGTCACATTTTTAGAAATTATAAATTAGAAAGGGATAAATAACTTAAACTTGAATAAAAAATATAAAAGTTTGACTTCTTAATCACTGATAAAATTCGAAAAACTTAGAAATAATAGTTCCCTTCATAAACCCGGAAGATAGAATCCAGCAATAATTGTTTTAGAAACCTAGATGATAACCCGAGGAGAAAGAAAATACCAAATAGCTTCTGGTTATCCTTTCACTCAAGTTTACAGCCACCAATCAGAAGATATTCTTTTCCCCTTTTGTCACCATGCCTTTCGCATCTTATATTATCACTTATGTACCACATACAGCTCTAAGAAACATTTTACACCATACTATCCTTTAAGAATAATATCGATTACCAGTTGAATAAAGTAAAAATTCTGGTGTTAAGACAAATAAATCCAACACTAACTCATGTTTATTTTAAATATTCCGATGCTGGTGTCCATGCCCCGATGATTTGGTTAATTGTTCTCGTTGTAGCTACCAATAAAAATAAACTATTAATTGATTCATATTGATTCACCATAAAAACAAAAGTTGTGAAGAAATACGGAAATTTGTGGATAAGTAGATACGAGTGTACCACAGGAGTTTCTAAACTCACACAAGTTCATATCCCCTTAAATTGAATATGATTATGCATAAGTGGCGGGTAAGAAAAGTTAGCTAGTTCCGTAGAGAACGAAGTTGTGAGTTTAATCGATCCTTGAAAACTTGTTCCATCAATCTCTTGTTTTTGTGGCAGCGATGAAAGAAGTCCTCAAGACTTAAAATCCGCCCTTGAAGGTCTCCATAAAAAAAAAGTTCATAGGGGATGTGTGGAATAAAATTAGATAATTTTTTCTTCAAGGTCTTAGCTTTTTCTCCATCTTTGTAGCCTTCTTAGATAAATATTATCCTTTGATAAATACTTAGCCTTCTTTGATGTTTTCATTTAGATTGACTAATTAATTAAATTATATCGATTGTTTAGTAGTTATCCTTTTTTGTTAATTAATCAATATTAATTTATTGAATATTTAATAGTTGACTGTTGCATTATAAAGGAAGGAGATGGTCCGGGGTTACGGTCATAAATAGGCTAAATAGTGGTAAAACTATTTTATTGAAAGACAACGTTTCGACCCGACTTTGCAGGTCTTCATCAGGGATTTTGTCTAAGTCTCCTGTAGATTTTGTCCAATTATACTCACATTTTCATTTATTATATATTACACTACAACAATTGTTAGCATCTATTTACTTTAGTTTAGGATCTTGTTACTCAGCTTACTTAGTCCATATTTTATTGTACTTACTGTTTATAATTTTAAAAAGCTTATACACATTGTTTATATATCATGTAATTGCCACAATTCTCTATATTTTTGTATCTTGTCCGTTCTATTATCTATAACGGACAAGATACAAAAATATAGAGAATTGTGGCAATTACATGATATATAAACAATGTGTATAAGCTTTTTAAAATTATAAACAGTAAGTACAATAAAATATGGACTAAGTAAGCTGAGTAACAAGATCCTAAACTAAAGTAAATAGATGCTAACAATTGTTGTAGTGTAATATATAATAAATGAAAATGTGAGTATAATTCTACAAAATCTACAGGACTGAAAACTCTAATAAAATTAGAGACTTACAGGTGTGTTCATCTAGGAGTTTCACTTAGAACTGGAAAGGCAGCGGTAAGGATTGCAGGTATAGGGGAAGTTAACATGTGTTAACTAAGTAAACTTTGAAAAACCAAGGAAATTACAGTATCTAGGAATTTTTGAAGATATGGATGGATACAATGGAAAAATACTATATCTATGAAATATTAAATTATAAATATATAAATATACATACAAAATAGAGTTAAGAGATGTGAGAGGTATTTCATGATTCTAGATCAGAGTACAATGTGAATAAACCCAAAATTGGCAAAAGTAAAATATAAATGTAGAAATAACTTCATTAACATTGCAGAGCTAACTTAAAAGTATAGAGAGGGAAAAAAATTAATACTTATAATTATATTTGGTTGTACATATGTAAGAAAATTACATTTGAACCATGTCTCATTATCTAATATTCAAACTTTTTCCCACTTTGTATTAATTTTACTTATTAACCATGTCTCATTATCTAATATTCAAATTGCAATAGCTCCTATATTGGTGAAACCAAAAACTATCTCAAAACCAGCATTTCTCAACATAAAACGTCCATAATTTCCCGGAATCCTTCCGCCTCCAAACTATCAGAACATGCTTTAACCCTCAACCACTCATTTGATTTTGAAAAAACCTCTATCCTTTCCACGGTCCCTAACCATGAAAAAAGACTCATTTTCGAATCTATCCACATTCATATGGAACAGAATCCCGTTAATCACAAAGTAGACAAAAACTGTATTTCTCTTACATATAGACACATTTTAAGTCTTATAAGGGAAAAATAACTTAAATATTCTGTTCTATTATTTTCATCTACTCTAAATTTTTATTAATTAATTCATTTAATTGTTCATTATTCTAAATATTCCTTCTTTGTGATCTCTCTTCTATTTTATTCTAAACTTACATTTACACTCTACACCAATGTATGATCATCCTTTTTCCCACTTTGTATTAATTTTACTTATTAACCATGTCTCATTATCTAATATTCAAATGTAATTTTCTTATATATGTACAACCAAATCTAATTGTAAGTATTAATTTTTTCCATCTCTATACTTTTAAGTTAGCTCTGCAATGTTAATGAAGTTATTTCTATATTTACATTTTACTTTTGCCAATTTTGGATTTATTCACATTGTACTCTGATCTAGAATCATGAAATACCTCTCACATCTCTCAACTCTATTTTGTATGTATATTTATATATTTATAATTTAATATTTCATAGATATAGTATTTTTCCATTGTATCCATCCATATCTTCAAAAATTCCTAGATACTGGAATTTCCTGGGTTTTTCAAAGTTTACTTAGTTAACACATGTTAACTTCCCCTATACCTGCAATCCTTACCGCTGCCTTTCCAGTTCTAAGTGAAACTCCTAGATGAACACACCTGTAAGTCTCTAATTTTATTTTTCTCCTGTAGATTTTGTCGAATTATACTCACATTTTCATTTATTATATATTACACTATCACAATTGTTAGCATCTATTTACTTTATTTTAGGTTAGCTTGTTACTCAGCTTACTTAGTCCATATTTTATTGTACTTACTGTTTATAATTTTAATAAGCTTATACACATTGTTTATAAATTATGTCTAAATATTATGTAATTGCCACAATTCTCTGTATTTTTGTATCTTGTCCGTTCTAGCCCTGATGAAGACTTGCAAAGTCGGTTCGAAACGTTGGCTTTCAATAAAATAGTTTTACCACTATTTAGCCTATTTATGACCGCAACCCCGGACCATTTCCTTCCTTTTTAATATAAATTTATGTATTCCAAATTAACTACATTCTAAAATACATTTACTACATTCTACGATTGCATTCCGAAATCCCAATTTTGTAAACATGTAATCCCAAAAACCTCCCGACAGTCAAAAATCTAAGAGTATCATCATTTCAACATTTCATCAGAATATCCTGGAATAAAGATATTTTGCTGATTAATCAAATATCCATAACTATTCATAAACTACTTTTTTTTTTCGTTTTCCCCTACCTCGCCTTTTAGGCTATAGGGGTTTTCCCGGGCCAGGGGATGAGAGCGGGGGGTTTTAATGCCTGAGTACAAAATCCCATAGGGACGCGAGCTCATAGTTATTCTATGATATGTAATTCGTTTATCAGGTTGCTGGGCACATGCGTTGCCCCAATACACTTATATTAGGCCGAACATTTCATAAAAATAAAAGATCTGAGATAATTTGATACAAGGACTATATTTTGAAACCATTTGATTTCCTAATTACAGAATTATTCATCGGCAACCAATGATCCGATTTCAAACTTGGCTTGTAAAAACAGTAGACAGCTCATTAATTTTAACTATCTACCTTGTCTTAAAAATATCAACGGTTCTTTTAAGTGATATTTTCTCGACGACCTCATCTGCTTTTAATGATCTCTATTTTTGATTTAATAGTCCACTTTAATAAAAGTTATTATGCACAATACTTTACTTCTATATAATAATATTTGTTTAATTTTAGTTATGAATTTATAAAATTGGTAATTTAGAGAGCCTAAAATATTTGTATACACATGTAGGAAGACTTCCAAACGTAAAGAGAACCGGTATTAAGCGGTAAGAACTTTTTGATTGAATTTCACATTAAATATTTCCCTAATAAGGGAAAGTACAGAATATTTGCAGTCTACAGATTAAGTAATTTTAAAGTTAAATTAAAAGTCCCTTTAAGGATAATTCAACTTTTTACTCCTTAAGGGAAATTCTCAAAGCTTCATTATTTTTCTTCCAGGAAAATCCTCCGATCACTTTCACCTCCTTAATTTTCTCAATCTTCTACGCTAAACCACATTATTACACATCTTCACTCTCTTTATTATTGTGTTATGATTATTGATATTTTTTAAAATTAATATTACAAATTTGTTGTTCGTGACTATCCTTCATTCATTTTTTTCATGTTTAATTACAAATCAACACTCTTCATTTAATTTACATTACATTTTTTTGATATATTTTACAGTCAGAACTTAAAACAATTTCGTTGGTAAATTAGTTGGAAGACATAGATACAAATAGAAGAAAAAAATAAACTCTATAGGGCTTACTGTGCCCTAATGCATTGCTTTCAGCAGAAACATTATCTGAATTAGTTCTCACCATCTAGATACTTCTTTTCCTCGAAAAACTGCTCAAACGACCCCCAACGATAAACAAAAAAGAGCATAATTTAGTTCACTGTAGATAAATAAACAATTAATTACAAAGGTTTGAGTATATATTTTCATGTATATACTCAGTGCGCCACCATAAGCTTAACAATGCGTTGGTTGCATTGAAATTATTTATAATTTATACTTGTGGTTTAAAATATAACTCAAAATTTATGTAAAAAAATTAAAGAAATAATGACTAAAATAACAGTTGACTTGAGAGGATATTTCTTTTTTGCTTCCTCACTAACGAACCTAGTGAAGCATTGTATTCGTGCGAGAGGTTCAAAGAACTTATGTGCCCAGAATCGAAATTTTTCACTCGCGTTTTACTTTTCAGACATCAAGGATCAAATTTGGTTGGATGTCTGTCTTTCTGTAATCGAATCGATGTGACGGGCACATCACCCAGTTCCGTTAATCTGATTTTTACGAAATTTTTAGAAATTGTGTGGGTTGGTGTTTCAATGGTCCCATATTAATTTTAATAAATTCTAACCAGAACTTTCGCTTATGTACGCGCAAACGCATTTTTATAGATATGCTAATACTTCAGAAATGGTTTGGATGGTTCGATTTGGCTCAAAGTTGGATAAAAAAATAGTTATTTGTGAAAAAATAATGTATGGTCAATTTTATTGAATTCTGTCCATTGCTTTCTTTTATATATGCGCAAAGGTGTTTTCCTTGATAGGTCTATATATCTAAAACAGCAAATTCGATTTGGCTCAAATTTGGAGAGAATTTAGGGATTGGTAAACGTAAAATGAAATAGAATCAGTTTGATCAAATTCTATCTAATACTAAAAAAAAAATTCTTCCGCTTATGCAATCTGCAAATGCGGAACTTTTTCGCATTTTATTACTTGCTGATAAATAAAAATAAATAAATAAGAGGCTTAGCGAACCCGAAGGTTCGATGCCGACACCACCAATCGCTCATTACACACCTCCCTCCACCGTTCGCCGTCCAAACCCAGTCCCTTCAGATCGGCTTTAATGCAATCTTCCCACCTTCGCTTCGGTCTACCCCTCGGACGCTTACCATTCGGCACAGCAAATATTAACCTTTTAGGAATTCTCTCGTTACTAAGCCCAACAACTTTACAAGCCCATTTGATTCGCCGCGATGAAATTACCTCAATTATATTACCCGGATACAGCTCACCCAATTCGGCGTTGTGTAACCGTCTGAACTCTCCGGTTAACTCATCCTTCTTCGGTCCGAATATTCTACGCAATACTTTATTTTCAAAAACCTTAAGACGCTGCTCATCCCTTAATGTAAGTGGCCAAGTTTCGCATCCATAAAGAACTGTAGGCAAGATAATTGTTTTATAGATTCTAATTTTTAAGTTTCGGGACAAGAGGCGCGAACTAAGTAGTTTTGTCACAGAAAAATAACAAGCATTCCCCGCCTTCAGTCTAACCTTAATCTCTTCTTCAATTTCGTTTTTTCTAGTTATCGTAGAACCTAGATACCTAAATTTATCTACCTGTTCAAACATATTACCATCTATATCGATATCACCAGTAGTATCGCCATTTTTGCAGCTAACCATATATTTTGTTTTATCCATGTTTATTTCGAGTCCTAGTTCTTTACCGGCTTTCATCAACGTTGTCGTATTTAATTTTATAGTTTCAACGTCTTCGCTTAACAGTACCAGATCATCAGCATAGCCCAGCACGGATGTTGTCCCGCCCAGATCCAACCCTTTCTCGGTTCGTATTACCTCCCTAATGGCATGTTCTAATGCCAAATTGAACAGGACAGGCGAAAGAGAATCCCCCTGTTTTAAGCCCGAACGAACCTCAAATTTTTCGGACAATTTATTGCCGATTCTAACTTTATTGAGTGTCTCAGTCAAGCACATCCTGACTAGATTTACTAGTTTTTTAGGAATCCCCTGCTCGATTAGAATATTATACAGTTTCTGGCGGTCAATAGAATCGTAAGCCTTTTTAAAATCTATATACAGCTGGTGAACAATACCGTTATACTCCAATTTTTTCTCTAATATTTGCCGTAAAGAAAATATTTGATCAATAGTTGAACGATTCCGTCTAAATCCGCATTGGTAGTCTCCGATAATTTCCTCGGCGTATTCCGTGATTCGACTGGTTAAGATTGAAGTGAATATTTTATAACATACCGGAAGGAGTGAAATTCCTCGATAGTTATTACAATCCGTCCTCGGGCCCTTTTTGTGAATCGGAATAAGAATAGATTCTTTCCATTCTTCAGGTAATTTCTCGTTCACCCAGATCTTTTTAACCAACCGATGTATTTTAGAAACTCCAGCTTCCCCACATGCCTTAATTAGTTCAGTAGGAATATTATCGATTCCCGCTGCTTTATATGATTTTAATTTTCCGATAGCTACTTCAACTTCCTCTTTACTTGGTCCTTCTATTAACGGTTCAGCACTTTGGTACTCAGAAGGAGGACACAGATCATAATTTCCCGTATTTAAAATATTGTCAAAGTGGTCCTTAAACTTATTCAATATGTCAACCGGATCGGTCAGAATATTGTTATTATCATCCCTAATTCCAGACGTTACGGGCCCTACATATTTACGTGATCTGTTTATACCTTTGTACATGTCTCTTACGTTATTTTCGATTCTATTAGTTTCTAGTTCAATTATTTTATTTTTAAGATATTCCCTTTTTTTATTTTTGAGCAATTTTGTCGTTTCGTTCTTTAAGATTCGGAAGTATTCCAGATTGTCTTCGCTAGGATTATTTAGAGCTTTTAATTTAGCGGTTTTTCTTTTTTCACACATGTTTAAGCAATCTTCATCAAACCACGGTTTGTTATTCTTATTTTCCTTTTTTCCTAGACACGAGTTACCGACCGCTTTAATATTATCCCTGATCTCTATCCATAACTTGTCAATATCCTCGTGGTCCTCGTCAGGAAGCTCTAAAGCTTCAAACCTATTCTTAACATCTAGCTGGAATTGGTTTCTAATTGATGGATTTTTTAATTTTTCCAAATTAAAATTCTCAAAATCGAAACGGTTTTCTTTTCTCTTTTTTATATTAAGTTTTTGTCGAAGTTTCGCGATTACTAATTCATGATCCGACCCACATTCTGCTCCGCGATAAGACCGTACATTAATTATACTGCTTTGCCAGCTGTGTTGTATCAAGACATGATCGATTTGATTTCGTGTTTGCGAATCCGGTGATGTCCAAGTATATTTATGAATATCCTTATGTTTAAACGTCGTACTTTTAATTATCAGGTTTTTCGAGATGGCAAAGTTTATCAGACGGATCCCATTATCATTACTATATTCGTGCAAACTTTCTTTACCAATCGTCGGAATATAAACTTCTTCCCTTCCTACCTTTGCGTTCGCGTCACCTACAATTATTTTCATGTAGTTTCGCGGTAGTTTATCATAAACCCATTCGAGTTTATCGTAAAATTCACTTTTGACTTCATCGTCACTGTCTTCGGTCGGACAATGTATGTTTATTAATGCGATTTTAAACCAACGTCCCTGAAATGTAGCTACCGAAATTCTATCACTAAAGAATTGTACGTCCCTCAAAGCGGATAGTAATCTACTCCTAATTAGAAACCCGGTACCTAAACAATGATTCCCGCTTCCTCCGTACCAAATAGTGTACTTTCCTTCCCTCATCGAGCCCTCCCCTGGCCAGCGAACCTCTTGCAGGGCCACGACATCCAAATTGTACCCATTCACCTCATTCGCGACCGATTTTAGCCCCCCTGCTGTGTTTAAACTCCTTACGTTCCACGTACCAATATTTAAATCTCTATATTTGAACTTGCGCCATGAATCCCCTAAGTAAGTGCTGATAAACAAAAAGAAAATAAAGTGAACAAAAAATTTTAACATATCAAAGGTTAATGCTTAAATACTTATATAAAGTAATTAATCATCTACAAATGAATGTAAAATATTGAATTCTTGATATTGAATTGATTAAAATATTGAATTGAAACTTTATAATAAATATAAATTCTAGAGATGACGTGATATATAAACCCGAAATTCATGCTAACTGTTTTTCAATATAACACATTAACCATTTATCACAAGTTATGTGAATACCTATATTGTTAAAAAGTTGCGGTAACAACGACTGTCTTCAAAGAAACGTGATTATATTCTAATTTGAAATTCTATTAAAAATAACCAATTAATTGCAACACCAATTGAATGCAGTCACTCCTGCCATGGTAATCGCTGTTACAGGTTTGGATATGCGGCTACAAATTTTCCCGCGAGAACTGGGTTAGAGACCTCTGACTTTTAATAACTGCAAGGAATATTTACCAGTCGCTGTATTAAAGTACTTCCTTACAATTTTCCAAAAAGAGTAATTTTTATAGTTGATGAGTGGCTCTAAGACCTATTCCATATGGAATGAGAAGTCTTACCAGACTTTTTAATAAACGACATATCCTATACACGATAACAATTTTTCATATCGGCTTAGTAGTAGTTCCGAAATAAGCGCATTAAAACAAAAAAAACTTTTCAGCTTATATATGCACTACAAAAATACAAAATTAAACTTTTATTTCGTTTCATGCAGTTTATGTTTGCATAATGTTTACTATTTGTCCTGAAGTCTTTACAGTTGGCTTGACAAAGTCAACTTACCGGAGAAATAAAGAAGATGAAATATTACATAATCTTCTCCTGACCTACAAGAGCCCAAGCAATTTATTTTAAATTTTCTAGAGCGCACGTGTCCTAGCTAGAGAGTACCACATACTCCATTTTAATTATCCTTTCTCCATTGGAAGGAATTAAACAAACTGGAGCTGGAGGTAGATCTTTCAACTATTTGGCGAGCGTGTACCACCGCTGATAAGGTCATCACCATCAGCCTCGGTTCTTCATAGGATCACAGTCTCCTGATGAACTCTCCCAGCCAACTTATTAATTAACTAATGCTAGACCAGTCGGAGTCAAAAACCTCACTGTCTGGCTTGACGGATCAGGGGTCTTCACTGTCATGAGGATTTGCGACTTCCTTAAAGTGTAAGAACTGGAGCTAACATAATATAACAAAACCGTCTCTGAAAATTAAATATATATATATATATATATATATATATATATATATATATATATATATATATTTAAAAGAAAGCGAGTGATCTCGGCGTGTAAGACAGTGACATTCCTGGATTCCTGAGTTCGTGTCCAGTTGATATCAGATAATTATGTATTCTGTTCCATCACCCGTGGATCGATTCTTGAGTCGAGAGAACTCATAACGGGCACTCATGATTAAATAATTAATGAAGATGGAAAATTTGACGGTTAAGAGTGATCTCGGCCCAATCACTTCTCTGAGCAACCGTTGGCCTTGGAGCAGCACTGCCTTATAATGTACTAAACTCTAGACCATTCATGGTTTGTAGTGGTATATGTTTATATATATTTATATTCTTCCGCAAGAAAACCGAGAGCTATTTGGAGTTAGTACTATAACATATGTGGCAGAAGGAACAATAAAGAACTGCTAAAAGGAACTTGTCAACAGGTCAAGTTGCTGATTGTAATTCATCCACCGCTATACCACAATGAATACCACATCAATGGGCAAGAGACCATGTGGAAAGCCAAAAAATAAATGAATAGAAAATATCAAAAAGATACTGCATAACTTCATGGCACAAACTGGAAAGCAGTAACCAGAGGTAGACAAATGTGGAGAAGGATGGCTTAGAAGAGCAGAAAAAAACAAAACAAAACACTTTATATATATATATATATATATATATATATATATATATATATATATATATATATAACCGTCAATTTTAGTTTAATTATGATGTTCTTTTCATGCCTATATTTCTTCGGTATTAACTAATCATCCGTCGAACGAAAATTCTATAGGCACTCGAGTTCAATACTTTATTGAAAGTATATATATATATATATATATATATATATATATATATATATATATATATATATATATAATATTGTTTGGGCAACTTTTAAAATTATGGCAAAATAACTCGCATAAGGCAACATTCTAAATTTTATGGTAACATTCCAGTTTTTAAGCAAGCAGTGGACTGTATCTTAAGGGATTGCTAGGTTAATGATAGTGCAAAAAAATAGCTTATCGTCTATGTGCCAGCCTAGATCTGTTTTACCTTGGAGGGCCCTCCGCCGTCGGTACTTGTTAGTCGAATGCTGGCCAGGTAGTGGCCTAGAGTCTCTCTCAAAGCTTAAGTCTTATCTTTTATCTTTTCGATTTGCCCCCACCACTCACCGTAACGCAGGATATTTAAACGAAAACCATTATTTTGTCAATACTCACATAATCTTATCTAATAATTTAAGCTGTTTAGTAATAATCTATTCAGCTGTTCTCTCGAAAAATCCTTACATACTTTTTGCGAACAAAACACAAAAACCTTGTGTCGCTTCGCTTCCGAAACACTCAGAGGATCTCACGGAATATATTACGATATTAAACTTAAAAATCAATCCATCCGTTCGCTCAAAAAATCGTTATATGCCTATTGGCGACTTGATTAAGCTGATGTCATTCAATCGGACTTTTTGACTTATTATCTAAAAAAACGTTTTAACATCGATATTATGCGACTATTGTGACATAATAAACTATTGTGAACGGCTATATCAGTGATACGTTTATATTTACATTAATGTTATATTCATTACATCCCATATCTGGAATATTCGTTTCCGCTACTATATCCGTGTCATGCAGTAAATTTTAGATGGCTATTATATTATTAAGATAAGTCAGACCACACGCTACGGAGTCATCAACATTTATTATCGAATAAGTGACTTTTTTAAATAAAGGTATTTCTGTGATTTATAACATAATCTTTTATATTTTCGATAAAACCTAACCCTATCTGTATCATCAAATATGATAAATACATATGGACTCTTAGATTTTAATGCTATTACAGTTGTATTATTAGCTCTTGAAAATGCCTGCTGTATCTTAAACATCCTTACAGTATTGATTCAGATTTAATAATTATTTAGCTATAGATAAGTCACCAAATTTAACCGAAACCTATCATATCAACATATCATCCAAATCACCTTGCACAATCCCTATCTAGCACTACTCATCCCAATAATACTCCAAGAATTTTAAAAAGGAAGTTTCTCCGCGACCTTTTGCAGAATGTTTATAGTGGAGTTCTGGCAATATCTAAATTCTCTATTCAAGATATGAATGTATGTGGGACATGCGCTATCACTCAACAACTATTGGCTTTAGCACCAGTAATGCGGTTGAGAGGGTAGCAAAATGATCTCCTGGAGTCCTTCTTTGACCTCTATATTTGGAGGGACAAGCCTGGCATGGAGCATTTTATTATAATCGTTAATATCAAAAGCATTTAGTTCTTAATGGTGCTAAAGGTATTCGTTATCGTTTAGCTCCTGTAACGCTGTAGTCTATCGCTTCCCGCAGGATGTCTAGCTTAGCTCTCAAAGCTACCTCTTACATTTTTTACTTAAGTTTTAACTTAAAAAAAAACATTATGAAAATAGACGTTAAAAGTAATTTTTATTAGAAAAGTTTTTAGATAAAAAAAGGGCAAGATTGGAATTGCTTACTTTGTTGTAGCCTAATGGATTCTTGGAAACTTATTTAAAACATCTCATACAGCTCCCGTTCGCAGTTGTTATTACTTTTGTCCTATGTAGAAAGCCCATTAAACAGAGTGACCACCGTCAATTTTAGATTAATTATGATGTTCTTTTCATGCCTATATTTCTTCGGTATCAACTAATCATCTGTCGAACGAAAATTCTATAGGCACTCGAGTTCAATACTTTATTCCGGAGTTTTATTATATATCTTAGAAAAAATAATTTTTCTTTCAATGTTTCGGCTCTTAAAGCCATTTTTGATACATTCTAAAAAAAAATCCATTTAAAAAAAAGTTGATAGTTTACTGCTTACACTTTCATCGATGTGGAAGGAATAATTGAAAACAAAGAAATAATTGATATGTATATAATATTACAGTTTCTTATTAGTTGACCTTTAACACTATGATTGAAGATAGTTATTGTAATTGGACAGTGGCGAATGTGAAACAGAGTAGCCTGAGATCCTTGCGGTACTGTTGTGGCTGTTTGCGTGCTGTCCGGCTCAGGGGTGTTGATGCCTTTAGCACGGACTACATGTCTTCCTGCTATCAAAAGCAGCTCCAAGATAATGTATGCTCTGTCTGAGGAATTTGGTTTGCTATATGAATTGGGTTGTTGTATAATTTATCTAATTCATTTAAATGGATGTTATATGTTAGCTAAAATGGTGTAAATCTTGTGTAGGTTCTGAATAGCTTGTGTAAGATCTGGATGTTTTGTTAGAATTGTTGTTTCATAATGTTTAATAGGCGATTTATGACTTTTGTTGTTTTTTTTTAGAATGTTTTAAAATGTCTTTTGTTGCCAAAATGTTAAAATAAGGAGAAAAAAAAATTCTTGTAAGTAGATGTTTTATTGTTGAAATAAGAATGTGAGATAAAGGAGGCTGATCATTTACTGATTGAATATAATCGTCATAAAGATTCCACAAAATAAAAAGAATAACTTAGATAAGGTTGTTTTTCAT
Source organism: Nezara viridula (assembly GCA_928085145.1). Lineage (NCBI taxonomy): Eukaryota > Metazoa > Arthropoda > Insecta > Hemiptera > Pentatomidae > Nezara > Nezara viridula. The sequence goes on along the minus strand of OV725080.1, from coordinate 143,773,985 downwards.
TTATAGTTTTGTTAAAATGTGGGATAACTAGATGAAAAATGGGTTTTGTATATAACAATGTATCGTCAGTAAACCAATTGAAAAAAATCTGGTGCGGTGCAAGCATCACACAACATTTACTTAGCATAAATAGGGAATTTCAGACAAAGAGATAGTACAATTTAAAGACGGTACAAAATTTTGTTTGAGAAAAATCAATTATCTTATGTTTTTTACAGCCATCTTATGTATTTCTTTTATATTTTTTTCGCTAATCGTTCATTGCCTTAACTGTTATATATTTTAATCAACTTAGTTTATAATAAACAATTGTGCCATGAAGTATTTTTAGTCCGACAAAAGTGCGACTAATAATGAAGGCCGCTATATTTGTATATATTTCATTATATTATATTATAAAGGAAGTAGATGGCCCAGGTTGGCGGTCATAAATAGGCTAAGTAGTGGTAAAACTATTTTATTAAAAGCTAGCGTTTAACCCGACTTTGCAGATCTTCTTCAGGGCTAGAACGGATAAGATACAAAAAGATGGGGAATTGTGGAAGTTACATAATATTTAGACAAAATTATAAACAATGTGAATAAGCTTATTAAAATTATAAACAGTAAGTGCATTTAAATATAAACATAGTAAGCTGGGTAACACGATCCTAAATTGAAGTAAATAGATGGTAATAATTGTTGTTGTGTAATATATAATAAATGCAAATGTGAATATACTTCTACAGATCTACAGGAGAGATTGAAAAAAAGGAAAAAGGGTATAATCTGAAATAATAGACATAAAGGAATGAGGAGATAGAAAAGAAAAAAGAAAACAAAAAAATTAAATAAATAAGTAGACACTTACAGGTATGTTCAGCTAGGAGTTTCACTTAGAACTAGAAAACCAGGGTAGGGGCAGCCATTGGGGAATTTGCTGATTTGTTTGAGTAATGGGGAATTACTAGAAAATTACAGTATCTAAAATTTGAAGATATGGAAGGATAAAACGGAAAGAAATACTATATCTATGAAATATTAAATTATAAATATATACATATACACATAAAATAGAATTAAGAGATTATAGATATTTAGCCTATTTATGACCGCCACTTCGGACCATCTCCCTCCTTTATAATGCAGCGGTCAACTATTAAATATTCTATATTCTATTATATTTGTATATCAAAATGCATTATACAATGTTTAAGGATTTATCATATGTTACAATAGATATGACTCCATTGAAGAATTTCATCAAACCATTTTGTATAGAAACGATATTCCCCTTGGTATGGACCGGAACAAATGCTAGTCAGCCATTGCGGTCATTCAATTACCAGCGCTCCATTTGTTTTTAGTGCTCTGCATTTCCTTCCTTTCCGCATCTAACTAATTATTTTTGGATCTCTAGAAATCACGTTTTAAAAATTCATTATTATTGGATATCTTGAACAATTTCTTCCTATTGATTAAGATACATTTGAGAATTCTAAAACAAAAAAAAAAAGTAGTTTTATTTCCATCCATTTGAATTGCTAATATTTGACTGAATCACATCTGAATCTCTTTGCCGATTTAACCTTGTAAATGTAGCATTTCATTCTTTTTTTTTTTAAATAGCTTAAATAGATTTCTCCCTTTTTTATTGCATTAGTTTAATTTTTGTGTAACGAATGAGACACAGTACATTTGCATAGTAACCTTGTCTCGTTGAAACTTGAGATGTTTCAAAGCAGGGCATTAAATGATTTTATTTTTATTAATTTACAAGATATATCTCTCTAAGAAAAATCTATACAGCCGTTTAAATTTCATGTTGATGAATTCCAAATAAATAACATTGGACTACCTGTAAGAAAATAAAAATGAATCTATCTATGACATTTTGATAGTATAATGTTAGATAGCCCTATAGCCTTCATGATGACCTACACGCTTGGATTAAAACATCTGTAATCATAATAAACTATATGATTGAAAATCTTGATGATATATCATCTAGAAATTCAAAAAGAGAAACAATTTTATCAGTTTTAATTACCCAATATTTTTTTTTTGTTTTTTAACGGTTTTGATAAGGTAACTGGCAATAGCTTTATATAAATATATATATATATATATATATATATATATATATATATTTTACTTTCTTACCTATACTAGGTATGGAAAGTATTGCAATCGGCTCCAATTTCCGATATGCAGTTTTCGACGAATCTATACGTTTCAGAGCCTCCTGAGTTCGAAAAACACACTTTTATCCATTGGTCTGTTTATCTGTCTGTCTGTGCCAAGATTTTCTAGGGAACTACTGAACCGTTTGTGTTGCTTCTTTTTTTATTTTGTAGAGTTTTGACTACTGGTGTGTGTGAAACAAATCGGATGCTCCGTGCGCAATAGCGTAAAGATAGAAAAAAAATTCTGAAATAGGTAGGAAAGTCGTGTGAGTGGACACACCAGATTTTTAAAAATATTTTTGCAACATGTTTACTTTCTATGACGCATTTTCATACTTTATTAAGCACTTATTTCACACATGAAAATTGTAGTTTTGTTTGTAGTCATATTTAAATTTCATTTTCAACAAATTAACAAAGAGACAATTACATGTGCCCGGTTAGCAATGTTAAAGTAAACGCAGGGTGGAGTTTCAAAACCATTAAATTTATATTAATTTACCTCTTTTTAATTTTTAGGCTATTGTAAGTAAATATTTTAAAAAATATTTAAAAAAAACTATTAACAAATACTTTATTAAGATCTGTAGATGTCATTCAAAATTAAATCTAAAACAGAAAATATAAATGTATCTTTATTCACTTGAGCCATTTTGGACCTACGCTTCATATGTACACGGGATAGTCAAAACTACCTACATACTGAAACTAAAAACTTTTCAGTCAAAAACTTTCAAAATTGTAACTCCATGGTTAGACACTACAAAGTATTTCTCGACAACTTACACGGAGACCCTAACACTGTCATGCAATATATAGCGACAATTAACATACCCGATAACAGACTAAGGATGCTCGAAAGAAGCTGGATGAGGGAACTTCTCATTTAAAAATCCATACTGAAATTAAGACAGGAAGGGATGCCCCTGAGCACTCCACTTCCTAAAGCCAATCAATACTAACACTGTTGTAATATTCTTCCCGACAGAAACCTCACTGATTGTTAATGTTTTTGTGAGTTAAGAAATAAAGATAACAACAAAAAATTAGATCTGTTTCTAGTGAACAGTTTGGTCAAATAACTATCAATGATTATGCTCTTTAAGGGTATCAAGAAATAATAGAATTACTTTTATTTACAGGTAATATAACTATTTAAAATACAAAATTTATTAATCAAATAATGTGGCTGTAGCGCACTGGCTCAATCACCACTGACAGACCAACGATGTGGTTGAGAGAGTAGCGCAAAGATCTCTTGGAGTCCTGCTTTTCTCTCTATGGTTAGAGGGACAAGCCTGGCTTGGTGTTCCCTACCTGATTTTATGTATTGTATATAGCTGAGACTGTGTTTTTAATTTACTTATCTTTAAGTTATTTTATTTTTATTGTATATATTTTTAATTTTATGTTTTCAGTATATATGTTATGAGTGTGTGCATATCTCAATATAATTTTTGTCCGCGTGACAGATTGCTGTACATATTACTGAATAAATAAAAAAATTATCAAACAATTTGTGAATATACTAGGATCTCCTATTTTTAATCATTTACAAGTATTGAATAAAAGGATTAAATAATATTGATTAAAATGTTATTTTTGTTCACAGAGAAAACAAATACAATAGAATAAGCACATTGTTTTTCACGAGAAGAATTAAAATGTAGAACAAAGCCCCAGAGGAAACAAAAACTTAACTTTTATTAAAATTTTCATCAATTTTATATAAAAACACAATAGTCAGTCTTTGACTCTTGGAATAATAAATAATCTGTAGAGATAAAAGTTACTCTGTCTGATAAAAGGAAAATATAACGGCCTTAGTATTCAATAGGAATATCGTATTCCTACAATTTTAGGAGAATAATCCAGTTCTATTTTAATTTTTTTTTTTTTTTTTTTTGTTTATTTCTTTATTGAGTATTACAACAATCTGTCTCTTGGACATTGGTTACAGTGAGGTAGGATGACATTCACACCATATGTACAAACAAAATAAAATAAATAGAAACAAAATAATAATCAAAAGTATATACAATAGATAATAAAATAAAATAACGTAAAAAAAATGAAAATTAAAACTAAGAAAAAAAAAAAACACATGCATACCTATATACAATCAAGCGACCGAACTTCAGGAGAACCCTGCGCTACTCTCTCAAGCGCGTCACTGGTACTTTTTTTTTTTTTCTTAATCCCAATAATATAATACAAAATGAACAATTTATTTTACAATTAAGTTTTGTGTTGAACGCCTTTTACTGTGTTACATTTTAAGGCCTCATTGAAATTGTCTTTATGTTTTGTTGTAACAATAATTGTGAAGTGTATCAGTAAAGGCGATGAGGCTCACCCATTTTTGTGTTTATAAGGATCTTATTACTACTTAATAACTAACTTACTATCTAAGATTGAACTAAGACTGAACTTTGCCACCGAACTGGAGCCGGTGCTGGAGTTAGCGTATTAAAAGGAGGATTTGGAAGTGTTTTCAATGAGTCCATCAATTTTACATGTCGTTTTAAAATGAACTGTTCAATCGTAGGAAGCTCAAAGATTTCTTGCAGCTGATCTACCTTTAATTTTTTTAATGAAGTGGACCTAGTAATTTTTCTCAATACACTGTTTTGGTATGTGTTTTAGTGTGCCGTCAGTGAGATGTGTAAAGAGTGGTGCGCCGTACATCAAGGTAGGTCGTAAAATGCTTTTATATATTAGTAATTTAAGTCTAAGTGACAGTGTTGAGGAAGTTAGAAGATGTTGGAGTCTATATGTTTTCAGTCTTACAGATTTGGTTTTGTTATATATGTGAGTCGGCAGTTTCATATGTCGATCTAGCTTAATGCCAAGGTAGACGATCGAGCGAGACGGTGGTTTAGTTGTTTTTCCAATTTTAAAGATCTTTGGCAGCCTACTTCTTTTTCCTTTTTGAAGTTAGAATACTACACAATCAGTTTTTGAGCTGTTTACTTTAATATTTAAGAGTTCCAGTTTCTGTACAATTGTTTCGCAAAGAGTCTCGGCTTGAGCTAGTGCTTTGGTAGGGTTTATGCTTGCACTATAAACGACTATATCGTCGGCGAAAGCGGCAATTCACTGGCACTAAAGCCAGCGGAGATTGATAGGGAGCACCTATTTTAATGTAAAATAATTTTCAACTGGGAGTTGTTTCTAGAAAATTTATGCATGACCTTTCTCGTTTCTCAACGTATACTTTTCTATTAATAGATAAAAACAGTATACTTCAAAATATGACAATAATATTACGGATATGAATGTATTATTCACATCTCAGTTATTTCACTATCTTTTACAAGCACATTATTTATATGTAAAATTTATGAGGGAACTGAAATAATATTGCACGGCTGCTCAACTGTAGTTGCTAATTCATACAGCATTCATACAAATAAGAGATTAGGTCGGAGCATTGTAATAGCAAATTTACCAAGAACAGTTTACAGAATCAAATAATCGAAAGCCAAGATCAATAGATGTGGTTATGAAGGATTTCCAACGAGTCAAAAATAATAGTTTCTGCCATGGTTTATATCTGCTCCCTTCCAACACTGAACCTCTGCAAGAAATTACTTGTAGTTAGAAAGATTCCCCAACTTCTGAACCACCATAGCCCTTTAACTGACGAAATTCATCTCTATACCTTTCCAATAAGTGAGGTATACGTTTCGTATTTATAGGCCCGTATACATTTCATATTTCTCTGCCTGTACCTTGAACTCCTGATTTTGATCGTTCGTTCCAACTCCGACTGATCTTGGGATCCATTATTATTGCCTCCTTTTCCGTCGCATTCAACGCTAAATTGTCATTGAGCCTTGTTGTGCTTTCTGTATCCCGGTAATGAATTCCGAGGTAGCATGTTCTTCATTTCATTTCAAGGAATTCGGCTATAGGGTATATGTAAGCTTTTCAGATCCTACGGAGGTTTCATTCATATAAAATCAAGTCCAGTCAGTTAATAGTTTATGTAATAAGTAACCTGGTAATATCTTTTATTATCATTAACTATGAAAGAATGAATCTAGAGTTATTTTTAAAAAAACCTTGATGTGATTTAAGATATTAACAAAAATATAAAAATATTTACTTTGTTTTGCTTACAATTCCGAAACTATGTACGATATCAAAAAAAATGTAATTACCACCACATTTCATATTATTATAATATTAGTTACATAGAAAAGCGTGTTTATGTCGTTAAAAATGTTTATTTGAGGAATAATGGTAGGAAAAGAAAATTGAGAGCATAAACGGTCTCGTGTATTAATAAATTCTATGCTCAGACGTTTGTTATTAGTTCAGTTCTAGGGAATCTAGTTCTGGGTAATTTCGTTATTCAATACGTGCCTCATTCTCAACTAGTTGTGTTTCAGGTTCCATTTAGCTTCTGTTTAGCCTAACTTATAGTCCAACATGAAATTAGCTTCAGAACTGAAAAGTGGAAAATTGGAAATTTCAAGTAAATTTATGGCTGTTTGGAAAGTCTAGTTAGTCAAAGGTGATATTTTATCGAGCTAATAGAGACGCCTTTGAAATATACTTTTCTTCAACGATTTCCACATCCTTTTTTTTTCTTCTTTTCTTTTGCATAACGAATCGTGCCTACAATAAATAAGATTATATAACTACAGTTCATAATCAATAAAAATACAAATCTTAAAGGTTGTAGGTAAAATATTAAAAAAAATACTTTAATCAAAATATAAAAATTTATTTGACTAAATAATCATCATTATTTAAATTACTTTCTTATTGAATAATCATGAATCCACTCACAAGACTTTCTTGTAAATTTTAGACCAATTTAAGGTATTGTAAGGAATTCAATACTTATATTTAAAATGAATATCTCAGATCCAGACATCTAAAGTTGGTCTAAAAAAATATTGGTCCGTTCAGCGTGACCTTCACTCCCAGTATTTCAAAATGACGAGATTATATAGATTAAACAGCCTAATACTTTTGTAGGGCACTTTTATTTCGATTTTGTGATCGAATTTGTGATCAAACGATTCAAAGGGAAACCAAACAGGTATTATGAGTATTTAATACCTAATTAAATTGATTTTATTATAAAACGCCCAATTTCGACGAATTTTCTATACATAATTTGTAGGTTATGAGAAGTTGGAGTAATTCACAAAGTTTTTGGGGGATGTTAAAAATTTCATAAAAAGGGATTTATTCCACTGATCATTACTGTTCCTGCCCCGTGATTAATTGTATATACATTATCCGCAATATAGATAAGTTATGCGGGCTGTGTATACTCAGCGGCGCCGTTCAAGAAGGGTTCAGCTTAGCAGTGATATCAGAACATAATGTTTTAATTATTAATGTTATATATAAATTTATATATATGAATATATATATATATATATATATATATATATATATATATATATATATATATATATATATATATATATATATATATGTATATATATAATGTTTATATATATAATATAAAAATTATTATTTTTATTTTAGATTAAAAGGATAAAATATTTGTAATTATTAAACCACCATGATAAAAAAATAACACTATTTCACAATGAAATAATTTGATATTATTTAAAAAAATGTATGACATAACAATTAAAATACTTTATCAAACGAAACAATCCCTAAATTTTAAGTATTTCATAATATTTGAAAAAAAAAAACAGTCTAGACAAAAGCATTAAGACAGTGTTATTTAGTGATTTCTGAAAAAGGCAATATTTGAAAATATATATACAAAGAATTCCAAATAATATATCTGAATTGAAACAGTTATTTGATAATCAACTAAATTTTTTAAAATTTAACATTTTAACCCCGACCAAAATCCAATCGATATATTTTTTTTTCTGTTCTTTTCTACCTCGCCTATTAGGTTATACGGGATTTTCCCGGACTGGGGGTAAGGGCGGGGAATTTAAAATCCCCTCCGAAACCGGGACGCGAACTCGTACTATTTTTTAAATCATCTCAAATCTCTGTTATCCGGTTGCCAGGCAACTAGCGGTGCTGTGCACACGCTTTAGCCCATTCGGCCTACCCGCCCCTTCCAATCAATATATGATAAAAAAAAAAAAAAAAAAATTAACCAATATTATTAAAGAATCAACCCTTAGACGACACTCACATAAAAAAGTAATGCATTTTAAGATTGCTTTTTCTTTTAAGTCAGATGTTTTCTTTTTTTCTTCCTCGTCGAATTTAGATCAATTGAAGAAACACATGTCTGTTCCTAATCACTGATAGATGGCAATAATTTGTGTCTATAAAATATTATATATATGGCATAATTATATCATTATTACAGAGTAACATGTTTAATATTTATGAAAATACTCACGAATCATATGGAGCTGAAATTTGGAGGAACATGCTAAAAAAAAATTCAATTTAACTAAAACGAGAGAGACGATTAAAAATTAGAGGAGGAACGAAATTCCAAAAGGATTCAGTGAAATTGGTGAAATATTCGAAAAATGTATTACCTTTATTAGAAAGAATTTACCATCGAATGAATTTAATGCCTTTACTGTTAACACTTCTTATAAAATAAATTTAAAAAATGTTTTATTTAGTTATATATCTATGTTATTTTAAAATAAATACGATTTTCTGGGAAAAGGGGACGTTTACTTATGCATTATAACACATTCCTATAAAAAAAAAAAAGCAATTGATTCTTTTTACTTTTTAGTTTCTGAATGAATTAATTATTACAGGTGGCAAAACTATCTATCTTCAATTTACTTTTGTATTTTTGTACCCGGGGCTAACAGTGACATTGCCCTGTTGTTGACAGCTTAATTGCTAGTTAGCTCTTCTCGGATATATTAATTTCAAGTATTCGATGGTACTGCAACTGAAACAATATTGTAAATGTTTTTTAAAATCAAAATTGAAGTTTTTTCTGGTGGATACATGCTTACGATTTTTATACATTTTTTTAGTAACTCAGCCTAAATATATAAATATTTAAATCAGCCATGGTTTAATTTTGCTATTTCCTAATTATTTTTTAGAATAAGCAAATCTGTTTCGGATAGGGGTTGAGCTAGAGAGTCTTTTAGCCACCTCTTTAAATTTCTTCGTGGTGGGATGTACTGGTTCGTGGTGTTGCTGTGTTTGGGCTAATATAAATGTATGTCAGAAATTTTTCTAAAAACATTTCATTGAAAAGTTTAAATTTCGTGGATGTTAGACTATTCTGTAATGTTCTAAAGCTCTCTACACCGTCCGTCCTTGAAGATTTTATGAGTAATTTGTAGATTGGAAATGTCTTAGTTAAGGATATTTAGGAGCGTCTGTCAAGTAGCCAGTTGCCTTTGTTTTCAGGGATGTATGAGTACTATGTCAGTCTTTTGTCCAGATAAATTCACAAATCACGCTCGTGATGACAGGAATATTATTGAAAAAACCTGTGGATATGTACCACGATTTATTGTAAAGACAATGAAATAATTTTCGTTTCGTTCTTTTTTGCTTTCCACCTGGTAACCAATTAAAAATATAATCAAGATCGTCCTTTATGAAAAAATATGCGATAATTGGGTAACAGTATCGTCGGAGAATGCTGTCAGTATAGTTTTGTCATGTTCTAGTAAGTCTGCTGCGAAGATATTGCAAATATATGCAATATTAATATTAAAAATATATGCAATATCTAGTCGGATATGTAAATAGTTTCATATCATGTGACGCAATTTACATTTTTAGAGAACTTTTAAAAGCTTCAAGATAAAACTTACCTTATGCCTTCAATGGATGTGGCAGCCGAACAGACAACACACAATGGGGGAGGAGGGGAGGCTGGTGGATACTCAAAACTGTTTGCTATTTCGAAACCTGTTAGGAAACGTGCCCCAAATTTTGAAGTTAAAGCAATTTTATTGGCACTGCAAGTCTTGTCGCACTTAGATGACATAAATATCGTATTGTTTGCGGACTCTGAGGCGGCTATTCTATCCGTGCCATGGCCCAATGACTCCTTTGCTCAGGATATTCTAAAGTGTCAAAAAGTCATGGAGGAACTACTTGTTCAAGGAACAGATGTATTATTTTAATGCAAAGCCACTGCGGTCTTCTTGCCAACGAAATGGCTGATAAGCTCGCTAAGGTAGGTTCTACATTAAACCAGCCAGAAAATCGAATATTAGAGCCACAAAAGAAATAAATGAGGCTCTACTAATGGAATCCATAAAGAACAGTATTGTGATAAAGCAATTGAGGAAATCGCTTAATGAAGCAGATCGAGTACCCATAAACCTGTCGAGAAAGGAAGATGTTCCGGGTGATAACAGACCACGACTACCTTAGGAAACATCTGCATAGAAAAGGAGTGGCAGACATTCCAATCTCCGTAATTCGGTAGCACATATAGATAGTGCATTTATGTGTATGCTCGCGCTCATTGAAGATAAGATATACCATGCCGTCCAAATCGAAATGTCACTGGGCTGCAAGATCTCTGATGGCTGAAGCCGACAAAGTGAAGCATTAAAAAAACATGAAAAGTTTCATATCATATTTATTTCATATACAAGCATACATAACTATAACTATAACTATATTTTGTTTAAGCAAAATATAAAAGCAAACACAATATATTATGTTAATTTTAGATTTTTATGTACTATCATAGACGGAGGTTGACTCTCGGTTTGAGATTGATCGGAGCTGGGTATAAAAAGCGATCTATGACAAAGTCCCGCTATTATTCTTTCTACCTTTACCGCCTCGTCCTTATTAAGTGCAACCGGAGACTGCTCTAGCCTTTCGTTATTTTCTCTTTTTCTCATCTCCCATCATCAACAGCCAGTATATTGTCCTCGTTATATTGTGAGCTCTAATCGTAAATTTTTGTTACATTTAATAATTTAAACAATCGAAATATAATTCATAGGACTTTCGGCACACTTTTATAAAAAAAAATGAAAACTTTCAGATAAAAAACATACCGAATGAATTATCTATTAACTATCACAAGCCTTTCAATCTATTTAAAGACTTTAGCCAACAAAATGATAATAAGTTCAACTCTATTTTACGACACATGATTATTTACATTGAGTTCCAAATCAACTGAAAACAGCTACAGTCGTTTCAAAATGTAATATTATGAAAAGTCGTCAAAGTCCAAACCCATGCAAGAGATAAAGTGTCAAAACTCCACGAGAAGTTAACTATACCAGTCAAAGTAACCAAATTTTTAAAGGAGATGGAACTTTACAATTAGATCTAAAATGTTATCAAGTTGACGGTAAATCCAAGAAAGTGGGCTATGATATCTAGTTTTTCGCTCTGTAACCAACAAAATAAAAAAGATTTTATATCTGAAAAAAACGTCATTTTTTTCAAATCTGTAAAAAAATGTAACTAATCCTTTGTTCAATATGATGCGATAAATATTTAGAAGTCAATTGTGCTATTTCCAAACATTTATTGATATAAGATTTCGATAGCAGAAATACATGTATGGAATATTGATTATTTGTTATTAGCCAATAAAATTTAAACAAATAAAAATCGGATAAAAATATATGAGTTGTATATGTTCACTTACGTATGTCATCATGATCATGTGTGGCACGACATCCCGTTACCGAGACTGGGCCTCCTCCAAGAGCCTCCGCCAGTTGGCTCTGTCTTCTGCTGCAGCTCTCCAGTTCCGTACACCAAGCAGGGTTCTCGCATCATAAGCCACGTTGTCCAACCACCTCGTCCTCGGCCTTCCTACCCGTCTTGCGAGGTGCAGCTTCTCCATCATTATTTTCTTGGGTATCTCAACGGTGCACTTACGTATGTACTTAATATAAACTAAGAAAAGTATTGCGATCGTGAACATTTTTGAATCTGAGTTTGCAACGGAAAACATTTTTTGAGGTCCGCTGAGTCCAAAGAACCAAGTCAAGCAATATGGTTTGTGTGTATGTATGTGAACAGTATAGTTCAACAAAAATTTAACGCAGTTGAAATTTCGTATTTAAGGTTTGTACATGCCTGTAGATCTTACAGCAACTTTTTTTTTCGAATTCGGCTAACCGGGAGAGTCACTTTATATAATCGATTTTACACATTTTTACAATATTCTCAAAAATGGCTTTAACAATTTTGATTTTATTCATTTTATCATGGGCTTACATTCGACTGAAGAATGACATGGGGCCCATATGTCAAAAAAAAAGAAAGAAAAACTTTAAACCTCATGGTACTTCACAAACATTACATTACATAAAGACCTTCAAATGCCAACAGTTAATGATGCTAAATTCAAGACAGGAAGGGATGCCGCTGGGCACTCCTCTCAATCACGCCGATGAAGTCACTACCTGTACTCTTACCTACAGCAGAACCGCTAATTGTCATTCTTTATGACAGGTGAGGGTGAAGAAACGGAAAATATATATATATATATATATATATATATATATATATATATATATATATATATATATATATATATATATATATATATAATTGTAAAAATAAGCTGTTTTTAATATAATGTTTATATTATTATTGATTTTATCTAATAGGTTTTAATTCCTCAATTTCCAAAATTTCTTCTTCTAAAGTACTTCTTCTTTCTTCCTTCCTTTTTTTAAAAAGTGGTTACTTGTTTTGTTTTTTTAACATAAATAAAGCTAAGGCCATTTTTCTTATTGGTAACAGTTCATTCATTATATAATAAATATAATGACAAGAATAAGAATTGATTTATATTGAAATCAGGTAAAACGAATTGGTTTTCATTCACCTAAAATTAATGTAAGTAGTATCATTCACAGAAGCAATGGAATGTAATAAATCGCTAATGTTAGTGCAAAAGGATATATGTAAAAATAGTTATATGTAAAAATTGTGTTTTTTTTACAGGAGATCATGAAATCTGATTATTACTTTATGATTTATTAATATTACTTCATATTTTATATTTATATAAATTAGGCCAATTATCACCAAACATTTTATTGATACGCTATTTAATTCGACGTTTCGACCAAACTAAGGGTCATTTTCAAGTCTTGATGAGTCCTCCGTTATATGTTCATCATTAACGTCGAATTAAATAGCGTATCAATGAAATGTTTGGTGATAATTGGCCTAATTTATATATATATATATATATATATAAAACCTCAAGACACCAAAATTAGGATAAATGAACAGAAGAAATATTTCATATTTTATTTTTGTGTCTTATTTGCCATAATACCAAACTACTTATTATAGTAGTAGATTACGAAATCTCAGCTTTGCCACAAATAAAATAACAATGGAAAATATTTATGTGCAACTTTTTACACTAACAATAGCGAAAATTTAAATGATGTAGCAATTTAAAGTAAATTATTAGCAATGCCTGACGAATAGTGTTATGAAGATGTTTTCCTTTGTACATTGCCTAACTGGTGAAAGAATAGGACCTCTCCAAGAAAGTCTTCTGATGCTGAAATATCTTTAGCCTGGTTCACTTTGCGCACTCTAGCGGTAGCCCAAGAATACTGGATGAGCCATCGCAATGGACCTAGCCTTGGGACAGTAGATTGTTCATCAACTTGCTATTGTTAAGAGCCAAATTGCTACGGAGTTGGATGGTTAACAAACGCAATTATTTACGGTCACCACACCTCATAATGATTCATCTCGGAATCGACGTGTCATGAACTGTAGTTGTCCTCATTCCAATTAGGACCAAATTTTGGACTTCCGTTAAAGCTATAATTCCCACTTCCTTAAATGTATCATTCTTTACGCAGATTTTTTTTTACATTCTTCCCCCTCTATTTGAACAGTGTAGTTTAAAAGAATAAAAGTTGTACTAAACTTTAATTGTGTTTTCTAGTTAGCTATTTTTTAAAAATATTCATTAGCGCCTGTCGATGCTCTTTTGACAATAAACTGATTGTCTGATGAAAATAATCGAAATGATATGTCCGGGATGGGAAAGGATAGCATTCAGCAGGAGGATAGCTTCCCTGGCTTGAATCAATTCCTTCATGGTATGTTAAGAAAGGAAGTATCTCATCAAACGCCATTTTAGTAGATTTGCCTGGCATACCTATATATATAGAATAGAATAGAATAGAAAATAATTTTACTCTGGGACGAAGTCCCTTTAGAATAACAAAAAAATACAGAAATTAAAATTTTACATCTGGCCAGATAAAAACAAACATAAAAAGTAAAGATAAAGATAAATCAGTAAAAAACAAAAAAAAATATTAGTTATACATAATATATACAAAATAAAATAAAACAATCTATATACAAAACTCTCGAAACCATACTAAGATACTTAAAACTATGTACAATGGTAAAATATAAATAAACCCTTTTAGAAAAAATACAAAAAAAAAAATGTAAAATCTGTTTTTCTGTTTAAAAAAAAACAGAACAATGTTCTGACTGTTTTTGGAACAGGAATTGGAATAGGAGGGTTTTGAATTTACATAGGAACAAAGAATGTCGGATTTTGATAGAAAGGGAATTCCAAAAATTAATATATATATATATATATATATATATATATATATATATATATATATATGTATATATATATATATATATATATATAAAGTCATAAGAGATATTAAATAGTGCCAAGAAATATAATGACCAATAATTGTTGTAGTTGATGACAAATATTTCTATGAGAAATGAGATTTTACTACAAAATAATTTTCTATTCAACACACCAAACATAAATATAGAATAGGACTGTTATATTTTATGATAATTTTCGTTTATTTATATTTAAAGTTAAAGTAAAGCTCTTAGAGTACACCAATTTGATAATAAAAACTTTTTTCTACTCACAAAAGGATCCTAACATCAAGTTGCACATTATACGACAATGTTAAATAAGTTATTATTAAGTAATCACTTTGCTACAAAACAAATATTATTGCAGAGAAACTTCTTTATCGTTATTACGGAAGAGGCGTTCCTCAGGATTGTAACGTTTCTTCAGAATCGCATTCTGTTCCTTGTGAATTCAAAACAAAACTTGAGATCACTTGATTGTTTAATTAGATTCATGTGAGTTTTAATGTATTATGGTGCACTAAATTAATCAGTCTATATGTTATTATCACAATACACATAATAATAATAATCGATAATCAATAATCAATGCCCACATTCTTCCATCCACCGGGCTCCGTCTAAACCCAACCCCGTTAAATCAGCCTTATCACAATCTTCCCGGCTTAGCTTTGGTCTACCCCTCGGACACTTGCCAGTCGGTAGCATCTTAACTTTTTAGGAATTCTTTCGTCACTAAGCCCAGAGCCGTTTTATTCGCCTCGACTTAATCATCCCAATTATATTAACCGGATAAATTTCACGAAATTTGTCATATTGTAATCGCCTAAATTCTCCAGTTGGCTCGACCTTTTTCGGTACGAATATTCTGAGCAATAATTTATTTTCAAAAACCATAAGACGTTGCTCATTCCTTAATGTAAGCGACCACGTTTCCCACCCATTAAGAACCGTAGGAAGCATAATGGTTTTGTAAGTTCTAATTTTTAAGTTTTGGGACAGGAGTCGAGAAATAAGTAGTTTTAACAAAGAAAAATAACATTCATTTCCTGCCTTCAACCAAACCTTTATACCCTCTTCAATTTCGCTTTTTCTCGCAATACTAACAGACTTATGGCTACTGCTGACATGACTATCAGAACGCGATTGAAAAGGAGCTGGATGAGATATTTCCTTTCCTAAATTTGATAACTACAAAGATCGGCAAGAAGTGCTGCTGGTTACTACTTCCTCATCCCTGAAATTCCAATCCAGAATCAATAAATTTGCTGATAGTGATATACGTGACAGGTGCGAAGAATGCCATAAAGACATGAGGAAAAAGGAGACCAGTAATAATTACGGATTATTACCTGAACCAGGAGGTGACGAAAAAGCCTGCAGTGAGATAGATTTTATTCTAGTCTCCTGAAGTATATGAAAGATCATTCGCTATCAAGATATTCAAAGCCACTTTTGTTAAAAGTTCTCATACTACTCTTTAAGAAACATGTGCCTTTATGGAACACAGACGATGATGAAGGCATCTGGAGGACCTACTACTTTTCGAAAATTACATGAACCATACAAGAAAAATAAAGAATGGTAAAAGAATCATAATCATGATTTTTTTTTTAAATCTTGCTATTGAGAAATAATACATTTTACCACACTTAAGGGCACTGAGTACTAATGCTGAATGAGGCTATTCATAAATCATGAATTAGCCAACTTATGCAAGAATTCACAAACATTAAAGCATATCCGAATGAAATTTGATAGGTACGAATCCAAGTCGCAGAAGTGAACTATACGTCCGTATAACATATATTATACATATTAGAGGGCCGGATGGCCGAGCACGTTGGGGCGTGGGTCCCAGAGTAGTCAGTTGTGAATTTGTGGATTCGATTCACACCTAGGTTGGTTAATTTTCGTTTTTCGCCGGTTCCGTGAAAAGAATCTTGATATTCCAAAACTGGTGAGTACTTGGCGGCAACCATCAGGAGTTGGCAAAAAGGCCAATTTGCCGGACTAGTTTCCTCCACAGTACCAATAATAAACATGCAGCACATATTGCGTGGATTCTGCATATAGTGACTGGGACTGAAAAATTATTTTTCGAGGTATTAGAATTAACAGGGCCTTAAGAAGAGTATTTTAAATGAAAATTTGGATTTGATTTTTTTTTACGATCGCAATAACTTCCCTTACTATAATATAGGTAAATGCAAGTAAAAATACATAATTGCAATCCAAGTAGGTCACACTTCTTTATAATTGCAGTGGTTAATCTTCCTATAGCCGAGATTCTCCTATGGTGATGACATCGGAGGTTTATGCCAGATCATGCTGGCAATCAGCAGGCATGATTGGTGAATAGACAATGCAAATCCCAACGGAAGGGATAGGATATCCCGATATGGTTGTGATTGGATCCCTCCCGCACAGCGGTCGAAACAATGGCATATTATCTGTTCATTCTGCCATGCATCCGGCTAGAGTTTGTTTACTTTACTGTTATCAGAATAACATTTCAATGAATACAAGTAAGTTTATAATTTGAAGACAACAGCCGATTTTTTTCGGATGGGGACGGTTATTCTCGGTCTTATATTTGACATAATGCTAACATAGAGTCGACATGTTAAAATTTAACAGTTAACCCTCAACAAAAGACTCAATCTAATATTTTTTTTTCTTTCAAAACTGTAGAAATGACAATCAAAAATATTATTATTCATATCAAAACCATCCTGATATATCACTAACATAACTTTATATGCTGACTTTTACCTACCAACGATTGACCACCACTATCAGTGACCGTTACATAATGATTGTTATCGACATCACGATGCAAACATATAAAAAAAAGGACAACTACAGTCTCTTTCGGCTGACATAATCATGAATACGAGTGATTAAACAAATGCACTAAATCTCTTAGGTCCTCTGAGTGAAGGAACTTCAGCTCAAAATACTGACAAATTATTGTAATATACATATATGTATATATATATACATATATACATATATATACATATATGTATGTGTGTGTGTTAAACACGGCTGTTTGGATGTATATAATGATTTTCTAAGCAAAACGTCTCGATCAATTATTAAGTTTGATATATCAAATTAGTAAGTGAGGTCTCGTAAGTGTTTTGAAACAATGCGAGCTCCATATTCCAGCTTAATTGTTGGGTAAAATATGTTGAATATGTAGGTTTACTGGTTGATAATGATTCTGAGAGAACGGCTAGGCAAATTTTAAGTTTGATGCCTCGCATTATTGACTGAAGTTTCAAGAGTGTTTTGAAACAATATGAGCCACATATTGCTGACTAAGATGGATTAACATGTCCGCTTAAAAGTATGTAATGATTTTTTTTTTTTTGGGAACGGCTTATTTTAAAGCTGGAAAGTTCGATTTTCGAATACTTTGTTACAACATGAAGAATCAGGACCTTTTTTTTTTTTTTGCTCTTATTCTTGTGCAAATTAACTCTAAGCATTCCAGAATTATAAACTATTAATTAAAATTCTAACGTACTTTTCACACGATTATTTTTGATCTATTGACATTCAAACTTGCCATAGTTAGCTGAATATTTTTGTTATTATAGTCACCATTATTTAAACACAATAAATCTTTTATTTTACTCTTACTGGATAAACTTTTTCTTTAATATTAAAAATGTATATAATTTTATACATTTTATGTCAAATTATTATTCCATTATTTACCTAGTAATATATTTTCGCAATATTTCTCACTTCTTGGTGCATACTATTTATTTTCAAGTTTATTTATTTTCAGCCAATTTTACATCAATTTTTAAATTTTTTCAACTTAATGACCACACATCACAATTACGACGTTTCGTCTCGTCGAACCATTTTCAAGTCTAAATACCAATCATGTACTTGTCCTTTTCACTTATGCGAATTGCATGCGTCTACTCATAATAAAATTTATTTTTCTTGTCATGCCCAGTCTGGAGTCACTGAATAGAAATGAGACGGATGACATGTGGGTGACACATGAATAAAGTGGACATGACAAGAAAAATGTATAGTCGTTAAGTTGACAAAATTTTAAAATTGGTGTAAAATTGGCTGATAATAAATAAACTTGAAAATATATTTTAGTTTTTTTAATGAATTTTTTCATCATTATTTCTTTTTAAATTTTAAATTATAATAATATAGCCTAAACTAAAGTGTCTGATCCTTTATTACATCATTACCATTTAAGTTCTGGTTTTCTATTAGCAAATAAAATAACTAAAATTTCTTAAAGAATAACAGAAAGTTAATAAGTAAACGTTAATTTTATTAAATACCGACTGTAAAATAAATACGACCGTTCTGAAAGTCTTATTAAATACGATATGAAATTAGAGCAAACTGGTCTATCTTAACGTTATTATCTTCATCGATGTGGGGACATAAAACTTCAATAGATTAATATTGGTCCGCTCGATAAGAATGCTTTTATATTCCTTTTATGACGAGATCTACTTAAGATATCTTTGCCAATCTAGTTATTTGCACAACAAGTTAGCCATTCCTTTTTCTTTTTCGTACAAACTTAAACCTGTTTCTAAATTGAATCCTTTCGAATTATATTAGAAAGGGAGTTTAAGATACAAGAATCCCGTCTGACTAATCGTTTAGAAATACTATCAAGAAAAAAATAGTTTTACTATGTGAAGGAAAATAACTGTAATAAATTGCACTAAACTCCATTTTAGGATACTGTGTACAAAGTCAGAGGTATGGTATTTAAAAAAAAATATGATAGAGACAAAATTTATCAATTTTATTTATAATTAAAAAAGTTCGCATCCGTTTTTCATTTTCTTTTTAAATTAAGTTTATCAAACCAAGGAGCGAGTATTTCGTGCATAAAATCTCCAATTTATTTTATGTCACTTCTTTCAATTCATCTCTAATTATTTTAAAATTTTGAAAAAAGTAATAGGTGGGTCAATAAATTCCATTGTTTGTTTGGTTAATTGACTCACATATTACTAATATATATATATATATATATATATTATAATTTATTTATATTATTTAAGTTATATCATTATTTAACAAGTTTTAATGTTAGTGTTCAATAAGACACAGACATAATTTCTATATATAAGGGTAGGAGTTTTATCTTACACAATCAAACTGCTGTTTTAACAGAATTCGCGATATTATTTTAAAACTGCAGTTTACCACAGCCGATTTTTGTACTCATCATTAGATCAGAGTTTAAAGAACATTTTGATTCTAGTAATTTCTTGGCGCGCTTTGGCGAAAAGTATTTATTCTATAGAAATACGACATTACAACATATGTTAAATAATAACTTACCCTATAAAAATAAAATTAAAACATCGAATTTATTTTATTTACAAACTTATTTCAGTTATTTCAACAAATTAGACATATTAAAAAAATATTTTTTTGTTTTTTTTTGGTGTTTTATACATTTTTGGAAATTTTAAAAACCAGAGTTGTACTTCGTTCTTAAAAAATTGTAACATATCAGTTAACCAGCTCCCACATTAAAAACAAAAAATCTGAAAATTAGTTGTTTGGCAGTTACTGAAAAAATCGCTAATTGAGTAAGTTTTTGTCTAAATCAGACAAAGAGGAGTATAGTAAGATAGGATAACTTTTGGACAGCGAGTGAAATTTAGTTTGTTTTGATTCAGTATGTTGTTTCAGCCTGCATAAACATGCTTTGTATAGGCATGTATTGTGTTACTACCTTGCGGCAGTTTGAGAACCCTTAGTTCACTATATACGTTGTGCGGTTTGATTTTATTTATTTCCATTTATTTTTTTTAAATTCTTGATGTCATGAAGCTTTCGCTTGTGCCTCAAGAACTGCAAACATCAGATTACTGAATCATTAATATAGGCCATGAAGAAATCGGCTTCTAATTGGAAATGTCCTCCAACGCCTGATGAAGTCCACTACTCAAAGGACGAATTGACCGGTGAAAAAAATTTAACGTGAAAGAGCTGCAAGTTTACAGCGATCTTTTGGCTTCAGTTAACAAAATCTAAATTTACGAAGTGTTTGAATAATGTTAGTTACATTTTCTGTTTTCTTCAGTAAATTTTTAAGGCCTAATTGTTTAAAAAATTATGATTTGCAATTATTTTGTACCATTAATACGAATTTGTTGTTCTCATGAGCTCTTAAATAAAGTATTGTTGGAATCGGTATACACTAAATTTCCTTGATGTATCATATGTAAATAATGAGCCTATACAATATTGTTGGGTAACATTGGTATAAAATCATGTTTTCCGTCGTTTCTAATGAAGATAATGCACTGTTCCAATTTTACCCCAATCAATGGGGTTAAGATTAAGACAAATTTAATTTTTATTTTAGTAGAACACTCTTGTTTCTTTTTTTCGAATTTTAAATCTATTTATTGAATAATATTACAATCAGCCACTGCTGGAGGGCTATAAGTATTAGGGCTAAAAGTTCTCATTCATACAATATATACAAATAATAAAGAAACAAATATAAATGTAAGAAGTAAATAAATAATACTGATGAAGAAGGTAAATAAAAAGAAAAAAATAAACAAATAAAATAAAATGGAAACTTCTAAACACAATCATAACTATATACAATATATACATTCGCCCAAGAATCTTCGAGCCAGCCTTTTTCCCCCACATGTGGAAGGCAAAGCAAGACTCCGGAAGATCCCAGTGCCACTTTTCCAGCCGCATCACTAGTATTAGAAGCCAGAAGAGACTGAAAGAGGGCACTAGATCTCAGACGCTCAAGCACTCTTGTTTCTAGAGTTATTGATCTGTCATATTTTGTAAGAGGAAGACGGTCCTTACATATTAATAATTTTTTCAGTATTTTAACCTTGAAAAGTGTCCCAAAGTTACCCGATGTTACGGTATTCATTTTTAAAATGAAATTTTCAACTACAATCTTGTCAAGCAAAGCAATGTTCTATGCCTATTTTTTTTATTTTTTTTTTGGAAGAAATTATTTTAGGATCACCAAATAAAAATTAACTACCTAAGAATATTTTTGAATACATGATATATAAAAGAGCATTTGTAAAACACTAAAATATTGTAAAACTCCGGTATTCATGACTGATTCACCTTTTTCAATTGAATTATTGTATAATAATGTATGTATTATTATCATTACAATAAATAAGCCATTCATTTTTAAAATGAAATTTTCAACTACAATGTTGTCAAGCAAAGCGATGTTCTATGCCTATTTTTTTTTTTTTTTTGTAAGAAATTATTTTAGGATCACCAAATAAAAAATTAACAACATAAGAATATTTTTGAATACATTATATACAAAAGACCATATGTAAAACAATAAAATATCGTAAAACTCCGGTATTCATGACTGACTCATCTTTTTTAATTGAATTATTGTATGATAATGCATGTATTATTATCATTACAATAAATAGGCCATTCGTAAACATTGAACGGCGTATTTAATTAAATATTCCATATCAGATGGATGTATTCATCGAAACGTAGAACAAATTACAAATAAAAAGCCTGTATAAGTACCAGAAAATACTTGAGTATTAATATAGGGAATAAAAAAAGCTTTCTGACTGACAGATCAATTGTTGAAACGCACACTTCCTATTCTCTCTTTCACCTTCCGATCTTTTACAGGATTAAAAAGAATGGAATTAAAGTTGGAAATTCATTCAAAAAAAAAAAAGTTCTCTATAGAAAAGCAGTGAAGGTCGGCTTAAAGAAGGAGTTGAATTTTGAAATGAAAATATACAACAAAAAAACATGCACCAGCATAAGACTTTATGAATGGAAATACATCTGAAGTTAAAAATAAAAATTGTTTTTGTATTTGCTTCCATTGACGTTTGAAAGGACGAGGAAAGTAACCTTTGTTAAATCTATCACCATTTGTTTATATAAGGAAAAGAATCATATTGTAAGTTTTATATTTATAGGGAACGGCAATGCATTCTACTCACATCTATTATTTGACAAATTGCCTTCAAGCAGCGATTCGCTAGAGAATTCATAGGATCCCAGGGCATCTAAAATATTATTTTCTCAATAATATGAATTTCACATAGCATTTATAATAGTCCGTGATATAGACACTATTTTTATCAAATTATTAACATCCGTCTGAAACTTCGTAAATAATTTCATCTCATCTTAACCCACAAATATTTTATTTACAAAAACTATCAGAATTAGGTCGTTTTCAATCTGGAGGGGGGTAAACTTTGTCTATTTAATTATGTACTAAAAACTCGTATATACCCATTTGCTTTTCACATTGAATCGTAAGATAATTTGGCTTATAAAAATATTTTTAAAAAGTGGCTTACAAAAATATTTGGCCGTTTGTCCTATAGAACCTCGTTATTTTAACAATTGGAGGGTGTAGGTCACAAAACGGCTCAATATTTTTTAAGGCCATCTTAAAATATTTTATGCTAAAATTATCTTAAAAGGAAGGAGATGGTCATGGGGATGGGGTTGTGGTCATAAATAGGCTAAATATTGCTAAAACTATTTTATTGAAAGCCAACGTTTCAACCCGACTTTGCAGGTCTTCATCAGGGAGGTGTGTTCATCTAGGAGTTTCACTTAGAACTCAGTTGGCTTTCAATGAAATAGTTTTACCACTATTTAGCCTATTTATGACCGCAACCCCGGACCATCTCCTTCCTTTATAATGCAACGGTCAACTATTAAATATTCAATATGACTAAAATTATCTTACGATTCAGGTGGAAAGCAAATGGGTATTTGCAAGTTTTTAGTACATAATTAAATAGACAAAGTTTACCCTCCTCCATAATGAAACAGCCTTAATTCCAAAAGTTGTCGTAAATAAAATAAAGATAGGTTACGATGAAATGAAGCTATATACAAAGTTTCATGTGGATGTTAATAATTTGATAAAAATAGTGTCTATATCACGGACTATAGTGACTAGTGTACTAAACCAGTGGTCTTCAAACTACGGCCCACAATAGTTTCTTTATGGTGTTTCAATTTTTAAAATTGTTTAAAAAATATGGAATTAATAAAATCACGCAAATACACGGTTACTACAACTTTTTTTCTTCCATTAATATTCAAGGGTTTTTTTTTCTTCCAACGGTTATTACGAGTTTGCAGGAATATTTATAGAGAAATGTAAATCTGTTTTTTGTTTAAATGTTGGTAATAAGCATTGTTTGTTTGTTTACCATACTAATTAACTAAATCGTTATGTTGTGGTATTTATTTGACGTAAAATTTAGGTTTTTATTAATTTCTTAGAGTGATTTTTTCACTTAGATGCACCGCCCGGTAATTGTAGATAAAATGAAAATCAAGGTTTTTGGCTGTAAAAACTTTTCATGAAATGGCCCGTATTATGTCGCCTATGTATTTAGGTTTAAAACATGAAAGCTTTTACAGCAATTTTCACAACGTTACGCCCCTTTGTCCAATACAGTTGTGTAATACATATTCAAACATTCTCCTGCCCTAAGTACGTTCTATATTCTTTTATTTAGATTTCGATTTGTTGTTAAATTAGATTTATCTTTAGTAAGATTACTTAAAAAAAATAAAAATTGCTGGATGAACCGAACATGTAAAAGTTTCGATTTTTAAGAATAAATTATAAAATGTCTATAAATTACTACTACAGGAAATAAATTTAAAACATCGATTGCTTTCTGCCGACATGTCAGTTAAATTGGTTTTATAAATTATTTTATAGAATTATATTTAAGACTTTCAGAAAGAATTAACATAAGAATCGTGAGTTTAAAATGTATGGTCTCCAGATATTGCAACGCTGTTCCTCCAGATGATGTATTCAGTAAGTCCTGAATGAAAATATTAAATCGTAGCTAGCAGAATCTTTTATTATTACCTAATAAAATATTTAAATAAATATTATATAAAGATTATTAATTTTTTAATGTTATATATATTCTTACTATTATTATTTTTCTGTTGTTCTATTTATTTCATCCTAGATATAGTGCGAATGAACTCCTGCATCACTATAAAGTCTTTAGTTATGACCTCATGTGTCCTTAGTTCCTAAACTTATCTGAATGAAACTTTTTTAAATAAATTAAAAATTAGATTATGTAATATAAAATTAAAATATTTCAATCTAAATTAGTTTGGATTATATAATTTTTATTAAAATGTATATACAATTGATATATTGATTACGATCAATTTAAAAAAAAAACTTGTTCCATTTTTATAACTGCTATCATATATCACATTGACATCTTTATAGGTCTATTCCAAAATATCCAGTTTTACATTGACAAATTGTTCCTCGCTCACATATATGACATGGTGTTAGGTCCAAAGAAATGTTAGAATCTCCATTTCGTTTTAGCTAAAGTTCTGATCATCAATAACAAAGAGCGATCGGTTAAAGAACATCACATGTTTTTTTTTTTTGTTTTTTTTAATCTATTTATTGAATAATAATGCAATCAGCCACTGCTGGAGGGCTATAAGCATTAGGGCTAAAAGTTATTCATACAATATATACAAATAATAAAGAAAGAAATATAAATATAAGAAGTAAATAAATAATACTGATGAAGAAGGTAAATAAATAAAATAAAAACTTCTAAACACAATACATCACATGTAATAATTTAAGTTGTGAATAGTTTTTATTTTAGAGATATTTTATTTGTTCTCCAAAGATCAAAATAAAAAAAAAATGGATGATACCCCTTTTCAATATAATAATTACATCAATAGATATATGTATATTTCCCACTGCTTTACGGTGAAGAAATATTTCTTCATAATGAAATATTAAAAATTAAAATATTAAACAATAGTGTGATTTTATAATTAGTTAAGCTTGAATATTAAGATAGACTACTAAAATCCTATTACCACGTATTGTGCCACTCTCAGTTTTCTGGTAATCAATTTTTATTTTCTTTCGAAACGTATGTGAAATGACAGTGAAATTTATTTCCACTCTTAAAGTGAATTATATTTTTTAACTTTTGAAACAGCGAAGTATGTTTTTGTATTTTTAGATATTGTTGCATCACTTTGATGTTATTACCAAGCAAAAAACATAACATCAGATATTTAAGCGTTGAAAAGAGGGAACAGTAGGGAAATTTCTTCTGAGTGTTGTAGTAGCCATGGAGACAAAGGACAGCCACCAGCGGATAGACCGACCAGTATGGGAGCCTCCCTCTACGCATTCGTTTCTTATACGTTGAGCACGTACCTTTATTGTTGTCATTATCATCGCGTATATTATCTCGCTACCTGTTCAAATTATTTCATTCATTATGATTCACGTTTGACTACTATTTGTAGCAAGTCAGTTGAAAACAACAAAAATTATAATACTAGTTACACGGCGGTTTTGACCGAATAAAATACGTGAAAATGTCATTACTAAGTTGACAACACATTTCATTCCCACAACCGAATTATTAACATTATTTACTTTAATTACTGAGCAAAAATCACTTTCCATATTGGTCATTTCCTCAGATAAAGCTGAGTGGGAATAGAAGGTGTAGATATTTAATGAAATGTATTTAAATGCCGTCAAAATTATAAAAATTGTATCATGAAATTTGCTCATAATCTGAGAATCACCCATATATATCAAATTTAAATAAAAATAAATTTGACTGAAAACATTTAATAAACTCCTGAATATTTTTTTATGTGAAAAAATTAACAAATCCAGGCGACGATAAAAAGGACATTCCACAAACTTTAATTTTATTTCATTAATAGGATTAATATATTGGTTAGCCGATTACCTTTTATACTTATTTGATAGTTATTGGGGTGGTATTATAAAGCATGTGCCATTACATAGTGTGTAATATTCATGACTGTGAGAGTGCTAATTCTATAGAGATAAATTTAATCATGATTCAGTCAATAGGAAATAAATTCCCCATTTCCTGTGGTTGAACATGTCCTTGGCTAACCTGAATTATTCGGACTAAATCGAAAATCAGAGCTTGCAATCAGGAACTTGTAAATGTGGGGTTCAATTTAATTAATTTGCAGAGTTTGGCGTGACAACTGGACATTTCACATATTCTTTACTTGCAAAAATTTCAATATTTATAATCTTAAAACCTGACCTGAGTCTGCATTATAATAATTTTAAAATGGTAGAAATTCGATAGTGTTTTTTTGAAATAACTTAAAAAACGTTCAAGATATTAGAGTGTTTAAGAATTATGATTAAATAAATAATGTTTTTTAAAAATATATTTTGTTAAATATTGATTTTAAATGTCAGTTTCATACAAATTACAGAGTGCATCTGATTAAAAGATTAACATCGGTAGCTTAAAAAAATAATTGTGTTCAGTAATATAATATTCTGTCACAAAGGGGAAGAAAGAGTTTATTTACACCACGTTTAATAATAATATAATAATAAGGCTTAGCGAACCCGAAGGTTCGATTCCGACACCACCAATCGCTTGTTACACACCTCCCTCCACCGTTCGCCGTCCAAACCCAGTCCCTTCAGATCGGCTTTAATGCAATCTTCCCACCTTCGCTTCGGTCTACCCCTCGGACGCTTACCATTCGGCACAGCAAATATTAACCTTTTAGAAATTCTCTCGTTACTAAGCCCAACAACTTTACAAGCCCATTTGATTCGCCGCGATGAAATTACCTCAATTATATTACCCGGATACAGCTCACGCAATTCGGCGTTGTGTAACCGTCTGAACTCTCCGGTTAACTCATCCTTCTTCGGTCCGAATATTCTACACATTACTTTATTTTCAAAAACTTTAAGACGCTGTTCATCCCTTAATGTAAGCGGCCAAGTTTCGCATCCATAAAGAACTATAGGCAAGATAATTGTTTTATAGATTCTAATTTTTAATTTCGGGACAAGAGGCGCGAACTAAGTAGTTTTGTCACAGAAAAATAACAAGCATTCCCCGCCTTCAGTCTAACCTTAATATCTTCTTCAATTTCGTTTTTTCTAGTTATCGTAGAACCTAGATACCTAAATTTATCTACCTGTTCAAACATATTACCATCTATATCGATATCACCAGTAGTATCGACATTTTTGCAGCTAACCATATATTTTGTTTTATCCACGTTTATTTCGAGTCCTAGTTCTTTACCGGCTTTCATTAACGTTGTCGTATTTAGTTTTATAGTTTCAACTTCTTCGCTTAACAGTACCAGATCATCAGCATAGCCCAGCACGGATGTTGTCCCGCCCAGATCCAACCCTTTCTCGGTTCGCATTACCTCCCTAATGGCATGTTCTAATGCCAAATTGAACAGGACAGGTGAAAGAGAATCCTCCTGTTTCAAGCCCGAACGAACCTCAAATTTTTCGGACAAATTATTACCGATTCTAACTTTATTGAGTGTCTCCGTCAAGCACATCCTGACTAGATTTACGAGTTTTTTTGGAATCCCCTGCTCGATTAGAATATTATACAGTTTCTGGCGGTCAATAGAATCGTAAGCCTTTTTAAAATCTATATACAGCTGGTGAACAATACCGTTATACTCCAATTTTTTCTCTAATATTTGCCGTAAAGAAAATATTTGATCAATTGTCGAACGATTCCGTCTAAATCCGCATTGGTAGTCTCCGATAATTTCCTCGGCATATTCCGTGATTCGACTGGTTAAGATTGAAGTGAATATTTTATAACATACCGGAAGGAGTGAAATTCCTCAATAGTTATTACAATCCGTCCTCGGACCCTTTTTGTGAATCGGAATAAGAATAGATTCTTTCCATTCTTCAGGTAATTTCTCGTTCGCCCAGATCTTTTTAACCAACCGATGTATTTTAGAAACTCCAGCTTCCCCGCATGCCTTAATTAGTTCAGTAGGAATATTATCGATTCCCGCTGCTTTATATGATTTTAATTTTCCGATAGCTACTTCAACTTCCTCTTTACTTGGTCCTTCTATTAACGGTTCAGCACTCTGGTACTCAGAAGGAGGACACAGATCATAATTTCCCGTATTTAAAATATTGTCAAAGTGGTCCTTAAACTTATTCAATATGTCAACCGGATCGGTCAGAATATTGTTATTATCATCCCTAATTCCAGACGTTACGGGCCCTACATATTTAGGTGATCTGTTTATACCTTTGTACATGTCTCTTACGTTATTTTCGATTCTATTAGTTTCTATTTCAATTATTTTATTTTTAAGATACTCCCTTTTTTTATTTTTGAGCAATTTTGTCGTTTCGTTCTTTGAGATTCGGAAGTATTCCAGATTGTCTTCGCTAGGATTATTTAGAGCTTTTAATTTAGCGGCTTTTCTTTTTTCACACATGTTTAAGCAATCTTCATCAAACCACGGTTTGTTATTCTTATTTTCCTTTTTTCCTAGACACCAGTTACCGACCGCTTTAATATTATCACTAAAGAATTGTACGTCCCTCAAAGCGGATAGTAATCTACTCCTAATTAGAAACCCGGTACCCAAACAATGATTCCCGCTTCCTCCGTACCAAATAGTGTACTTTCCTTCCCTCATCGAGCCCTCCCCTGGCCAGCGAACCTCTTGCAGAGCCACGACATCCAAATTGTACCCATTTACCTCATTCGCGACCGATTTTAGCCCCCCTGCTGTGTTTAAACTCCTTACGTTCCACGTACCAATATTTAAATCCCTATATTTCAACTTGCGCCATGAATCCCCTAAAGCAGTCCCCACCCGGAGACCCGAACGGGGGACTAGTTTACCTCCGGATAATGAGCGTTTTACCTTAGGGAGATCCATGACTTTTTGTGGTGTTTGGTGAACTAAAGATATGTGAGTAGGGCGTTCAATCCTACGTCACACCCTCCAGCAAGTCTGGTGGGCCCCTACCTCCAGCAAGTCTGGAGGTCCCCTCCCTCCAGCAAGTCTGGAGGGCCCCTCTCATTGTTGGTCAGCGAGTCCATCGGACTTAGCCGGGAGGAACTTCCAAGGAATTTCCACCGACCATCCCCACATCCGCCACCCGTGGGACGCTCCCCATACGCGGTAATGAGCCGCGTAAACACCACGTTTACAAAACATATAAATGAATAAATAAAATAAATAGAAGCATGATAACAGGTAAATAATGAAAAGGAAAATGAAAATAGATTTTTATTACCCCCTTTTGTCCCTTTAGGACAAATTATAGATATAGAAAAAATACCTGTGTGGCCATAAAATTATATTAAATATTTACAATGCTCATTAAAATAAAAATATTGGAAGAAAAATAAAACAAAAACAAAAATACTAAATACATACAGATATATAATACAAACATGTGAAAGTAAAAATAATATAATTAAACAAAACTATTTCTGGGGAACTTAAAAAGTTCTCTTATCTACTTTTCATGATCGATCGGACTGGGAAAGAAGTAGGTGCTTAAAAAGAAGAGATTTAAATGAGGAAACTGATTGCGCATGTCAGATATCGGGAGGGATGGAATTCCAGATAGAGACGGCTTGAATTATAAACCATTTGTAAAACGCAGCAGTTCGGTGAGGAGGTGGATAGAGGTCAGAAATACGTGATCTAGTGGGACGGGATTGAATGGAATATTTAAATTGTAGGCTGTGGAAAACGTAGGAAGGTCGCTGAGTTCTGATGGCTTGGTATAGAAAGGTAAAAAACAAGTACAGGCGGTGGTTGGATGGACATAGCCACTTTAACTTGGTGTAATACTGGGTTATATGCGTATTTCCTGAGATTCTAAAACAAAACGTATTGCGCAGTTCATTAGGCGTTTAAATTTGGCCTCGAATTCTCCCGAGAGTCCGCCGTATACCAGACAGCCTTAGTCGAAGTGGGGTAACACAAGGTAGGAAACCAGGAGTGTAGGGATTTATATGGAAGGAGATATCGGAGACGATTAAACTGTTTCAGGTTAGAGATAGTACGACGGGAAATTTGGGTGATCAGATAATGAAGGAATAAGTATAATCAGTCAAGGGAACTCGAATCCATTCTTGTCCATCCACGTCTAGAGGGAATATCAGGACTGCAGGTGATCCCTGCATTACTCTCTCAGACGGACCTCTAGAACTATTTAGAAGCCATTGAAGAATTTAGAACTCCAATAGGTACTCAAAACTACTACAAATGGTTCCGGATCACTGCGGTTATAGGCTTCTAGGAAAATTGCTGGGAATTTTATATTGTTTTATTACATCGCTAACTCTGGTATATACAGTTATCTTCAATGTACATTGCATCCCCAATATACAGTTTAAACTCTACATATGATAAATGATAAATATAATATAATAAATATATAATAATATAATAAATATAATTTAACTCTAAATGATAAATATAATTTCTAATTATTTATCGATATTTGCTCGCGTGGAGTGTCTTAAATTAAAAATGTATATAAATATAAAAACCGCCTGGTTCGAATATCAAACACCAGTTGTTGAGAAAGAGAGGAAAAGCCGATCTAAAAAAAGGTCTGGAAGGCGGTGAGCAGCGTGCCTCGGAGCTAAGGGCTGGGCTTAGGGGGCCAAACAGCTAATCGGGGAGGCCCCGCCAGAGCGAGCTGCGGGACCAAGGTGTGTAAGCTTCCTAACTCTCAATCTACAGCCATTTTTGACAAAAAGAGGCTACGATCGGATCGACAAATAATGTCCCTACGTCGTCATAAGATCGATCAGTCTTATTTGCCCGTTATATTTGACTCGGTCTAATTTTAGCTCCTCTTATTTGGACGTGGTTAAGGTGTCTAAGGAGTGTATTAATGCCATATCGCATATATTAATGCCATAACACTTTAATATTGTTTTAGGCAATTTATCGTAATATAATTGTATTAATATAAAATACAAAAATATATATTACTTAATTGCTGGTATATAATCATAAAGTTCTTAACACAAAGACATCATCTCTAATATAGTATAATATATAGTATATAGTAATAAACTATTAGGTGAAATGTTCGAAAATGATGACATTTTTCTATGCTGTAATGTATGCCTTATATAAGCTCTATGTCAGCTGATGGAAATTATTATATGCAAACTATACCTATGCTTATCTATTGCTTTCCAGTTTTCTACATACAGTTATAATCCTTGATGGTATGTCTTTTCATCTAATAGATTGCTTCGAATTACATGTCCTGCCTATCTTAACCTCTTTTCCTTCATATCATGAGATATTGATTGACCAGTTTTTGTAAGCAATTTTTATTATATACCTATGCTTATCTATTATGATTTTATGTATCACATGTACAGATTAATTTTCTCAATTGAAGAGATTCAATGATTTTTTTTATTACTTTAGTTAGTTAACAATCATAGACACAATGCCATTTAGACTGGCTAAGGATGGTAATCGCTTTTGAAGCATATTATTATTGAAAGCTAATTCAATATTTGACTTTGGAAATTGCTTTGTCCTTCTGCCCACCTGAAGCACATTAGTTAATATTGTTAACGCTTAGTGGCGCTAAGTTAACATTTGCTCGCTAGTTACTCTTTTGAATAATGGACATGCTTAAGGTCGTACTGGTTGATTTTATCGAGTAAAATAACAAGAGGACCCAATTTATCACGATAATGGAAAAATAATCGCATAAAATGTCTATCGTTTATTGTTTGAAAGGAGTAATACTGTAGTGGGCTGTAATGATTTATTTGAATCTTAATGGAATAAACATTTTATGATTTCGATACATTTTTTTATAATTTTTTTTTCTCATTTTAAATACATTTGGACACAAAAATACAATATATACAATTGTATATGTACTTGTTAATCTTTATAATGGTTCATGAAAGCAAATGGCCTTAACGATTCTTTTACACTTGCGAGCGATCCCCGATAGATCTTCCAGTGTTGATAACCTGTGTTTAGAAGTTTTTATTTTATTTTATTTGTTTATTATTATTATTATTATTTTTTCTTTTTATTTACCTTCTTCATCAGTATTATTTATTTACTTCTTATATTTATATTTATTTCTTTATTATTTGTAAATATTGTATGAATGAGAATGCTTATAGCCCTCCAGCAGTGGCTGATTGTATTATTATTCAATAAATAGATTAAAAAAAAAAAAAGTGTTGACACCCAGTGAACTATAGTCCGCCTCTACATCGTCCAACCCTCTCCCAGTGTGGTCGATCGGGAAAGACAAGAAGATCTTACAAAATATGAAAAATGTAAAAGTATTCATTTTATTAATATTTGGTCACCTGAAATTCAAAAGTTCGTTTATACGTTCACTGTAGAGTACGTTGTGCACATTATTATCAAATTATTAAAATCCGTCAATAACTTCGTCAATAACTTCATCTCATCGTAACCTATAACTTTATTGTTTACAAAATATATCGGAAATGGACCGTTTTCAATATGGGGATCGGTAAACATTGTCTACTTAAGGAGGAACTAAAATCTCATTAACAACCATTTGCTTTCCACTTAAATATGAAGATAATTTGATCACATTACCGAGAAAAACGCTGTACTACAAAAATATTATGCTGTTTAGCATGACCTCCACCTAGAACATGTCCAAATAAGGAAGTTATGTAGATCAAACCTTTTTTGGCCCAATTTATTTGTAAGCCACCTTTTATCGATTTTACTATCTAATAAACTTAATATGTATAAATTTATATTGACAACAACCAAATTTCTCAAACGAACACGATTATTTATCTTGAACTTACTTTCGAAAGAAGGATGACATGGAGCTCGAACGTGAAAATGAAACGTATGACACTTAGCAAAGGACAAACTATTCTACCCTCTTTTTACTAAATCATCAAACTGAAACTAAGACAGAAACTGAATACATATACACCCTTACTTAAACCCATATGGAAAAATTCATCACAGTTATACAGCATTGCTCAAAAGACACACCTAGAAAAACTTCAAACCTTCCAATCAAAATTATTTCGCCTCATAACTAAAGCACCATGATATCTGACTAACAAAACTCTAAATACTGACTTTCACCTTCCAACAGTCAATTATTACGACATTCATGGCAATCAACATTACGACCCACTACCAACCAGTTTGTACAAATTTAAAGGGACATTACAACAAATTAATTACAGACAGAGAAACAGGTGATAAATCCCTGAATATGAGAAGGAGACTAAAAAGACGTTGGATGAATGATCTCCTCCCTTAAACAACCTAAGTAATTGAAACAAGTGAGGGAAGAGGTTCTGCTCAGTATTGTCCTTCCTCAAGCCTGAAATGTCATTATTTCTCGTATTTCAGCACATTTGCTGTTACTCGACACAAGTCGACAAGTGCAAATAATTATTCAAAGTAAAAAAGAAATTAAATTAAATTTGTTGTCCTATACCTGCTACCAGCCTCAATGTGCATCGCGTAGCTTAGGCCTTTTCCTTTCCATCTCCACGCTTTTATATTATTTTAGTAATTGAGTAATTTCTGGTTTCTATGATCTATATGACCAAGGCCTCTTACGTAAGGCCATCTTAACCTCACCGGTCCTTAATTTCTGCTGTAGTTTTAATGTAGTAAGAATATCGCTTCTTTGATTGTTCCGATTATTCCTCTCTGAATGTTCTCTCCACATTTAATCAGCAACCTTTCCTGCTTCTTGGACAGGGCCCATGACACACCACCTCACATTTCAACTGGATAAAAGACACCCATATTTTTTATACTTTTACTTTGAAAGCTCTTTCGAAGCAACGAAAAGTATTTTTCGCCGTTTCCACTTTCTTACCTTTAGTTACAATTCTACAGATATACTAAAAATTGTCGACACTTTCAAAGATATTCTCTCCTCGCAAAAGATATCGACTTGCTCAGCCATCCTTAATTATAACATATACTTTGCTTTACTTTAATAAATCACCAGTCCTATCATCCCTGTAGACTAACATTTCGAAAATGTTTTAATAATTTACAGGTGTATATAGGTATCACTGTGTTTCTATGTTTTTTTAATTTACTTATCTTTAGGTTATTTTATTTTTTTATTGCATATAGCTTTTGATTATTATTTTACTTTTATTAATTTTATATTTTCTGTATTTATGGTGTCAATGTGTTCATGTATCACTATATACTATTGTCCACGTGACAGATTGTTATAATTCTAAATAAAATTAAGAAAAATAAATACAAAAATAACTAACATAGTTTATTTAACATACATTAAATAAATAGTGTTAAAATTATTTGAATATTATTCATTTTACATGTTTTAAATATTATGTTTTATGCAAGAATGCACTTTTTCATATAGAATGAGACATGAATAAAAATAATAAAGTTTTTTAAAGGTATTTTTTCATAAGATCTCTTAAGTAACTAATATTTCTCCACATAAACATGAATAAAATACATATAATATATTTATTTCAATTTGCAATAATTTTATTTGAGACTGAATCATGCTATGTACAACAGCAAAGAAGATTTTGGCAGAAAACATAAGGAATAAATTCTCTCTGTCTCTTCTTCCCACTTATATATATTTTTTCTCTTGATATAAAACCTTCCCAACAAAGAAAATCGCCTAATGTAAGTCATAACAAAAACGGAAGCCTATAACACTCCATCACGTACCTCTGAACACTTCTAACCCATTTCGGCCTACTGCCGCTGAATGCCAAAATTTATAGTTATAAAAACGCGTTCTGCTAGAGTGAATATCATGTTCATACACAAGAAAGAAAATATTGTGGATTTATTTCACTCTTCTGTCTACCAGCCTGCGGTAAAAGCATATCAAAATAATAAATTTGTGCACTCAATTTATTTTTTGGCCAATAATGTACTTTTAAGTTATATAAAAATGTGCATTGTTCTATATTATTAATTTATTTTCGTATATCTTTCTACTTAATAATTATAACTAGAGACCGGATTTCCATGCCATTACATATTTTATTCGCTTGGATGTAAAAACCAGGACCCGAATATATACCCGTTTCAGGATCTGTATAATAACATACTTAAATTTTATATTGCACGAAATTGCACGATTTTGATTTTTTGGCTTAAATTGAACGATTTTAATTTTTTTGGCTTAAATTGCACGATTTTGATTTCCAATGCATTAAATTGCACATTTTTGTACAGTTTGATTAAATGATTTATAAATATAAATATGTATGTGTGTGTAAATATTTACTTTTTTATTTGTCCTTTTTTATTTACTTTACTATCTTGTCCAAATTAAATTTTAAATTTAAGAAAGAAAAGTATGAGGAAGATAAATGATTCTATGACTGGTAAATACTATAATTTAACATTACAAAAGGACAAAGTAAACACAAGTGCAGACATTCGTGGAATAGAACTTTCCTGGAGTAATTCGATAAAAAAAACTGCCTTCCTTCTTTTGACTTGAATTCCCACTCTGTCTTCAGTCCTTCAGTACTCTTTCCGGCTTTAAAGTGAATCGTAGACCATCATGAATTCGGCATCAAAAAACCCGAATTGACATTCATAAAATCATGTCAACAAAACTTAATATTATAAGGAAAACGGTAAATATAATAAAATTCATAACATAAGGGATTACAGTGGTTCATTATTGAAAATAATAAACACATATTTACTAACTCTTACAGTCCGTGTCTTTACTAATAATGGCCTGATATAATTATTTTTAAACAATGTTGTCTTCTCTTCATATATTTTTCCTCGAACAAAGGTATTTATGAATAATTTTTTTTGACAGTGATATTTATTAATCTTCAAAATGATCCCTCATTCATCGGATTTGATGAATCATTAAGAGTGATTTGTATTATAAAAAAAGATTAATCATATATAAAGAAATCTCAATAAATAGTATTACCAAAAAATATAATGGAATGCAATCATTCAGTAGCTATAAGTGCCGCACAGTGAGACGAAAGGCGCGTTATCATGGACATGGGCCCAGAACTTTGATGAATGATTTCGGATTAACTTGATGTTCAGTACCCATGTATTTTAGAGGCCAAGAAACTCAAATATGACGTCAGAATTACAAAATTTCTACGAAAAACATAATAAATTCCGATGTCTTTGTTAAAACCTTGGAATTTTTAAATTTGACAATAAATTAACTTTGAATATGATAAAGACATCTTGAACCGAATTATTTTAGATACCTATTTCTAACTACTGGCTATCGTTATTTTAATAATTCTTTTTTAAATTATAAAAACACAAAATATAGTTAAATATATTTTATGTATTAAATAAAAAATAAAGTGTAAAAATTTATCGAGGAGTTGACCGGCCGGGGGAGGGGCGTGCGGTGAAATAAATACTAAATTATAGAAATAGTATTATTTAATTATTATGCCGAGGTTTCGACCCACCTTGCAGGTCTTCATCAGGGCTACAAAAGATACAAAATATAAAAGGTACATGGTGAAAATAAAATAAATGTATTATAGGTAGATATTAAATAAGAAAAAGTCGTCTGATAAAGAAATAATGAGATGATATCAGAGATATAGTGGGTGACCAGATTGTCACCTACATTGTTAACTACATTGTCACCCACTATATCTCTGATATCATCTTATCATTCCTTTATCAGACAATTTTTCTTATTTAATATCTACTTATAATTCATTTTATTTTCACCATGTATCTTTTATATTTTGTATCTTTTGTAGCTCTGATGAAGATCTGCAAAGTGTGTCGGAACGTCGGCATAACAATTAAATAATACTATTTTCATAATTTAGTATTTATTTGACCACACCCCCCGATTAACTCCTACTCATATTATATCACGGTCCACCATCTCTACACCAGTAAAAATTTATCTTTTGTAAATTATAAATATTCATTTTATAACAGTTCTTGTGGAATAATAAACATTTATTTTATTTTATTACAATAAAATTTGAAACACCATCGATACTTCTTTATGTTCTCCAATAGTCATTAATTTTAAAGACTATATTGAAAGTAACAGATTCAGATCAAGTCATAAATGTTCAACCGAACACTCTAAGATGCAATTTATCCTTGTGAAATTATAATTACATTTGAAAAGGATATGAGATAAAGATTTAAAATATATTTTATTACTAGCAGACAGTAATCTTAGTGGAACAACTTAATAAAAAATTTAATAAAGTTTTTTCTCGAGGACGTCTTATACGGGTACCCATTGATCCCACCTTTTATTTAATTTTAAACTTTGGTTCATTAGACGATGTAGTGTTTTTTTATTTATTTAAATTAAAGGGGAAATAAACGATAATTATATCAAGTTAAAAGAATGATATAAATGTTTGTTTCTTATCTGGATTCACAAAAGTAAAATGTTAAAACAATAAAAACGAAGATTTGATATTTAATGCAATTTTTTTTATTATGTTGTTTTGCAGTATTTTTCGAAACAGATGACTACATCACCTTATTTTATTTACTTCCAATACAATTTACTAA
Organism: Nezara viridula; assembly: GCA_928085145.1. NCBI lineage: Eukaryota > Metazoa > Arthropoda > Insecta > Hemiptera > Pentatomidae > Nezara > Nezara viridula. The sequence goes on along the minus strand of OV725080.1, from coordinate 143,735,793 downwards.
AACTAAATTTGTTTTATAGGAAATTTTAGTACATACCTAGACATTGTTCGGACATTCTTTTTTTGTTTTTTTTATTTCTTATTTATATTCACAACCGTATTCAATAAATACATTTAGTAAATTTGAACTTATGGATATAATGAAGTGAAAACACTTGTTGAGAAATTACCCAATGGTAGCACTCTAATGATATGTCTACATAAGGAGATCACGAGGCCATCTTCTTTTCAGACGCCTCGGAGGGTTATCAGGGATCGAGGAGGAAGCAAGGTTTGAAACGAGAGGATTCGGATGGTTCTGCAGTTTGTTATGGAAGGAAAGGTATCTGGATTGGGCCAGATCGGAAACATATACAAAACAAAATTGAAAATTAATTTGTTGTTTAATAGCAGGAATGGCATGCACGTGTGTGATATGCCATCCCTGCAAAATCCCGTGTAGCCGAAAGGCAAGGAAGGGAGGCATAAATAAATAAATAAGATCGGAAACATATGGAACATTAAGGTCTTTATGGATGATTTTATTTGTGACAAAGTAAGGAGCGTTGAGGATTTTACGAAGGATTTTGGATTGTAAGGATTGGATACGAGAGGAATTTGATGGTTTAGTGGAGCTCCAAAGCTCAATTCCGTAAGTCCAAATAGGTCTTATTATTGTCATATATACGAGTCGTTTATAATTGATTGAAAGCTTAGATCGTTTGTCTAGTAAGTGCTGCAGTAGTCGAAAACGTCGGGCGGTTTCTAGTCGTTTCAGTCTGGTATGGGGGTTTTTAAAACTAAATTTGTTTTATAGGAGATTTTAGTACATACCTAGACATTGTTCGGACATTCATACATAGAAAAATGATTTTTAATTACCTTTAGGTGGATTATGATGGTTAAAATTGGGACGAATTTATCTTTAATAATCACTCCTAAAAATAAAAATAAAACCAATTTTTTGTAGAATTTTGGAGCTTCTTTTTCAAACGCAATTTTTGTTAAAATTTTATTTTAAAAACCTATTTTGTTAACAAAAACGTAAAACGATTCGAAATAAAACAAGTTTTATACATTATTATATATTTTTCTAGTCAAGCAGAAGGATAGTAAAACGTTAGTATGATTTCAAGAAAAAATTATGTACCATTAGACTAAAAAAAGCAATTTTACAAAACCTACAAATCTCGTGAAATTTTACAAAATGATTAGGTAAACAGTAAAAAATTTATATCATGCCAACTGAAAATATTCTCACTAATTCCCGAAGGTATAGATAAAATAGTGTATCTAGTTTTTGGAATTCTAAAAAAATAATAATAATTTAGCCGTTGTCACAAGTTTTCCCTTACTCGTTCCACTGTACATTGCGACAGTATTTTATTAATTATAAATACAAATCTTTTCAATAATTGTTTTAATTACGTTTATCTCTCAAATTTTTTATAAGAAATGAAACAGTCCACTTAAATCTAATTGTAATTACTACAGTAATTTCATCGTTTAAGTTGAAACATTCAAGAGTAATGAAACAATAACACCTGAGATAAATTAAACAAAATCTATAATGGGGCACCCTAATTAGTTTCCTTACCTTTTTATCAAATTCACACCAGATCCCATTTTATCAAATTATTAACATCCGCCTAAAACTTCGTGAATGGCTTCATCTCATCCTAACCTACAATTTTTCATCTATGAAAATTTTAAGAAATGGGAATATTCGTAGATAAAAAAATTAATAGATAATAAAAAATTATTTTTTTTTTATTTCTCCTTTATATTCACAACTGTATTCAATTAATACATTTAGTGAATTTGAACTTATAGATATAATGACGTGAAAACACTTGTTGAGGAACTACCCAATGGTAGCACATTAATGATATGGCTACATTAGGAGATCACGGGGCCATCTTCTTTTCAGACGCCTCGGAGGGTTATCAGGAATCGAAAAGGAAGCAAGGTTAGAAACGAGAGGGTTGGCATGATTCTGAAAGTTTATTATGGAAGGATAGATATCTGGACTGGGCCTGAACATAAGAACATTATGAACATAAGAAACATTAAATTCATTATGGATGGTTTTATTTGTAACAAAGTAGAGAGCATTGAGGATTTTACGAAGGATTTTGGATTGTAAGAATTGGATACGAGAGGAATTCGATGGTTTAGTGGAGCCCCATAGCTCAACTCCGTAAGTTCAAATAGGCCCTTTAATAGACATGTATATGAGTCTTTTGTAATTAATTAAAAGTTTAGAGCGTTTGTCTAGTAAGTGCTGAAGTAATCGGAAACGTCGAGCGGTTTCTTGTCGTTTCAGTCTGGTATGAGGATTCCAAGTTAGACTTTGGTTCAGGAAGAGTCCTAGGTAGCGGATTTGTTCAAAAATTTGTGATTGTGGATAAGTGGAGTATTATTAAATTGTAGGACAGGAAGTCATAGGTTTATGACGAAGGGTAAATGTATTTAATTTATTTTAATTCACCAGTTTTGACATAATTGTTCAAGGTTTATGATGTGTGATTTAATCATTTGGGATGCAATTGATGCATTATTTACTGATAGAATACATGTGAATACGTGGTGACGACAGTGTTAGGATAGGTTGGGATGTCAGCTGTAAAAACTGTATAAAGGATAGAACCTAGGATACTACCTTGAGGAACACCAGCGGACTGGGAATAGAGGGATGAATAAGCGTTTTTGTAATTTACTTTAAAGTACCCATCACTAAGGTAGCAACGGATAATGAGTAAGTATGTAGGTAAAAAATTATTTAAATTAACGATGTACTAAAACTCATAAATACCCACTTGCTTTCCACTTAAATCGTAAGATAATTTGATCATAAAATCCAAAAAAAAAAAAAAACGAAAATGGTGGCCTACAAAAATACTGCTCCGATATTTTTGTAGGTTCTCTTACGATTTAAATTGAAAGCAAATGGGTGTTCGTGTGTTTTTGGTACCTAATTAAATAGAGGAAGTTTACCTATCTCCAGATTGAAATACTCCGATTCCGGGAATTCACGTTAATAAAAAAGTTGTTGGCTACGAGGAGATGAATCTATTAAAGAAGTTTATACACCACTGAATATAAACCAAGAATATATAGTTTTTAATTAGATAAAGAGCTCCCCGAACACCGGCTAGCCTTTAGGGGTCCCTTTTCCTCAATTTGCTAGGTTTTACTTTAACAAAAAAAAAAAAAAAAAGAACAGCACCATGATATCCATTTTTTTTTCCGATCTGCAGAGCGGATTCTACTAATTTTAAAATGTGAAGCCTCAAATCTTGAGGGATGGAGGAGAGTGGTCAATTTTTTTTTCAAGATCGATTCGAAGGGTCATCATTATTGAAAATAATAAACAAAAATTAAGGCAATTAAGTTTATTGACTTTTACCATCTAAATTAAAACATTGATTTTGTTTTAAACAGAGAAGTTTGTTAGTAGAATATAAATGAAGAAGATCCAGTTTAAAAAAAATACTTGCCTCCTTAAATAAGTTTACCCATGAATTCCCTTTTCCTTTTAGCCGGTTCATGAAAAATTGATAATTTTCAAATAAAAATTTGTGTTTGTGTTTAATTGTTGATATAAAGAACTTAACGTCCAGAAAGTTCGCCAGACTGTTTTAATATTAAAAAAGGGGTTTATTTTAGTCTCATTCATTGAATTATAGATAAATAAAACCAAAGCAGATTATAAAGCAAAGAGAAAGTTTGTTTTGAGGAATTATATAAACAAGGAATTTCATCAAGCTATTTTTGACCATAACAGTTTTATTATTCAAGTTTTATCCAAAATTATAATGTTATAAACCATAATCTCTAAAAACAATTACTATACAATAATACAAAATAAATGTTGTAAGTTTAATTTAAGAAAGCATTAATAAAATTAATAATTAACATTTAAATAGATATATATGAATCAGATAATAGGATTTTTATTCTGTTGGTTTTACACACCTTGTAGACGTTGCTTTGACCACCTGAATCACACTTTTCTCTTTTCTGTATATCTGGAACTATTACTTTCCAGTTTTTTACAAACAATTATAATCCTTGATGTTATAAACCATAATCTCTTTAATACTTTTCTTACCAAGTAGAGGTAAAATATATCACCGATGCATAGAATAAATGTGTATCATATTTAATTGTACCATATTAAAAATATATATTTTTAATGTTATGACCCCTAGGATAATTTCCACTGTAGTCACTTTTTGTTCATTATATTTTTACTAATTTTCAAATAATGATGTTCTATAATTAATTCATCTAAATATCTTTGTGAAAAATATTAATTTAATCAAATGTATAAATAAAAATTAGTGAAGTCAACTTATGCCTGTTGGAATAACTTATCATTGGCGAATGTTTTTTGTAAATTAAATTTTAGTTTGTAAATTTAGAACAAAAAAGATGAGTCACGTCACCCAATTAATTAAAAAAATTGACAAATTATTAGGATATAATTGACCTCCTTAAAGTGAGAATTCATACAAAAGAGAATTTCAAGCTTTTGTAAAAAAAAAAAGTTGTTAATAGACTTGTTCTAGGATAGTATCTTTATTCGTTGTTGTTGAATGTAGTTTCGCTTATAAATATTTTTGTAGTCGTGTATCTTTTAATTGTTGGTAATATTTGTTAACGTTTTCCTAATTATCTTATTAACAGTTTAGTTGTTTTCTTATTTTTTAAATCGTTATTCTTATTTCTCAATATGTGCTCAATTTCTCACACCAAGTTTATTCTCTCATTTTTTTTTTCATAACAATTCGATCGTGCAGGACAGAGAATCTGACTATGAAATTTTCAAAATAAGTTATTCTTGTTCATATTAATTATTTTTTCTTTTCTACGGGAAAACTCCTTACCAAGTTAAATAACTACAAGTAAATTATAATTCTTTCCATTATTCGTATAAAGTGTGTAGTGATATGTAATAATAAAAATTATTGATTAGAAATTATTATCATTATACTGACCTACTTAATATTCAAATTTGCAGAGATAGATATATGAAAAGAGAAACACATCGGAAAAGGTGGTAAGCAAAAAAAAAAATATGAATAACCTTGTTCTATTTTATTATTCTCCTTCGTTATGTTGTTGTATGAGTTTTTTCATATCTATATTTTTGAATAGTCCTGTTTTATATAACTGTTGTTTTGGGTAGAATACTTTTAAGAGTGCGCTTAATGTTTCACAGTGAGGTAGCAGGGTTTATCGAGATACTTTGCATAACTCCAGGAAAACTTGGAGAATAAATGAGGTTGAAGTTTTAAACAAGTATGATAAAACCCAATCCTACAAAAAGTAAGATTTTTTATTTCAAATGAGCTTCAGTATATCACCATCTTAATATCATGATGGTAAGTACACAAGTTTCTTAAAAACTTTAATACTTAAAAATTATCTTATTGAACCAACCGTTTCACTCTGAATGAACTTCGGAGGAAAAGTGTAATACACACTGGCAAATTTTATAAGTTTTTATGAAGGAAAATAAAAGCGTAATTCTCTAACTTTTAGTATTTAATTAATATAATTTTGACCTTAAAGTAATTATATATGATACTAAAATTTGATTGCATTTTTTCTCTCTTCATACTTCTATCCACACCTGTCATAATCTTGACAATAAGCAAGTGTGATCTCATTGTGATGCAAATTATTATTTTAGGCAAGACTAAGATTAGTTCCCAGCAGTACCTCTTTCTGGTCTTAGTCTACTTCATAATTTAGGAAAGGAGATCTCTCATCCATCTCCTCTTTGGACGATTGAATTTAGCAACAAAAATTCCCTCATGATACTCTTTTTTATGATATTATGTTGATTAAAATCTAATACATTTATTAGTATTGATTTGGTTATTGAAAAAAAAAAACAGGTCGTATTTTCTTGATTTTAAGAAAACCGTCAAAAAAATACTATAATAGTGAAACGTTAGGAAATAAAATCTACAGAAATATAATGTAAGCAATGTTTTTTATAACAAAATAAGTACTATTAGAGGTTCAGAAAAACTTTGCATTCATGCGATTTTTGTAATGCACCTTATTTCGGTTTCTTTGTTCATTTATTTCTTTTATCATAACTATCATATGTTGGGAATATACTCTTTCCTCACCATAACAAATGTTGGGTTATATATTATTCTGGCAGGTTATTATATTATTCAATAAAAAATAAATAAATAATAAAGATATACATGAGTAAAGACTTAAAAATTATTATTCTGCAATAAATTACTTTTATGAAATTAAACTGGGAAAGAATAAAAAAAAAAAATTATAATAAATTTATTTGACAAAATAACAGCGTAAATCTTAGACGGCAGACATATTTGTCTTAGTTTTTGTATTCAATATATTCCGAAAAATAAAACTTCAATTTTTGAGGAGGCCAACAATATTTTTTCTTTCTTTGTTTGTTTCTTTCCTGAGAAATATTTTGAATTGATTTTGGAAATAGATTATGGGATTTTTTTTTTGGCGCTACAAGAGGTATTAATTCAAAGCCTTTATTAAGCATTAAGTAAAAATGACATATGTTTCGTTGTTATTTCAAAATGAAATAAACATTTCAGTTATAGTGATGACATATTTTGATCATACTTAAATCCTATTGAAGGAATACCTGATTAGTATGATAAATATGTACATATTCAAGTTTAAAGATTTAGAAACCTAACGATACACCAGATAAAATGCAAACAATGTTTAATTACAATAACTTTATTCGTTTTTCGCTAATAAGTTGCTATCAATAAAGTTTTTAGATGAAAATAGTTTAATATTAACAAAAGAATACAAAATAAAAGAACTCTATTAATAATTAATAATGAGAGAGTTAAATGACTTTTTTTTCTAAAAAACTAAATAAGGAAAACAAATTTAATAAGAAAAAACAATAAATAAGAACAAACAAAGGTAGGATCCTGTATAGAACATAAAGAACAGAAAACTACAGAGCATAAAGGAGCAGGGAGATTATGAGACATTTATTAAATACCATACTACGATATTTATTTAGTTAAAAAACAAAATTATTCTAGCATATTGTATATGAACTAATAGAAATTATAATTATATTACACTGTATGTATGTATGTATGTATGTACGACCGTTTATATATACATAAATATATATATATATATATATATATATATATATATATATATATATATATATATATATATATTTCTTTTTTTTTTTTTAATTCGGCAAATTTTCAATTTTCATTCGTGATTTCCTTTTTATTAAATTCATTAATCAATAAACTAATGATACAGAACTTTGAGGAATATGACTTTTTCTAAAAAAAAAAGTATATTTTTAATGGAACACTAATATTCTTTTACTTTTATCTAAATCTAATAAAATTGTACTTGGTTCCAAATAAGCGAAAATCGAACAAATAAAACTTATATTTTTACAAAGTTTCATAATAAAAGTATTATATAAAGTACTATTATTTTTTCGTTGTTATTATTTCTTTTTCTTTATTTTCTTTGCAAAGTAGCGATTTTTTTGTTTCATTTCTTATTTGTATTGTATTTAATCTTCGCCCCATAGAGAATCTCCGGTTTTATGAGTGGTTCATAATGTCTAATTTTGGATTTCCGGAAAAGATTCTTTTTATTATACAAAAATCTAAATACCTCAGGTTATCCAATTTTATTTCCCTCCTCTGTGTTTCTTGTATGTCTCACCCAAACTGTGCCACCAACCTGATTTTTCTATATATAGTCTCGATTTTTTCAGTTTTCCCCTTTTCATTAGACATTATTTAGGTTTTTTCAAATGATATTTGATATGTATATATATATATATATATATATATATATATATATATATATATATATATATATATATATATATATATATTTTTTTTTTTTTTCTTTCAAAAAAGATTTTCAAGAAATTAATCAAATCTTTGTCCAGAGACAGCTTGAATGGGTCAACCAATCGAACTCAATGACAGCTGGATAGACATTGGCTGTCGCCGCTAAGGTGTGATGGAGAGAGTTCCAAGCCACAGATATCTTCAGAAGACCGCCTCTTTACGAACGGCTGACTCTTGTTTCTTTTCCCAGCACGTCCCCCGTCGGATTAAGCCCGTCCACTGATAAGCTTAGTTCATCTGTCTTAAGGGCACTGCCATTGTAACTCCCATTTTCCTTGGCATTATCTGTTGCGGGACTCTGCTCTCTTCTAATAACAAATAAGATTAAAGTTAATACTTCAGCATTAATGACTAATGCTCTTCTACTGTTAAATCTGAGCCTCGCAACTTTTTTTTTTTTAACTTGACTTTTATATTCATTCTTTCTCATTTTAGATTCTAACAACTATAATCTACACGATTCGTGAATCATATTTATATGATAACTACCCGATCTCTTTAGGATTTCTCCTAAGATAGTGAAGTTATGTTTGCGGATGTCATGTGGTCATTTTGACTATAATAAATATATAAATTATTATGTAGTATAAATGTGTATGAAAAGTCTTACTGCATTAAAATTCCTATTACATATTTAACATTTATGTATTTATTGTTAGGTAAATATTTTTTATAAAATTAATTAAAGTGGTATTTAAATTATACTTAGACAAGTTATACTTGTTTTTAAATAAAAACAAAATATGTTGTGAAGAATTGTTTTTATTGATTTATTACTTTCAATAACCTATATATGTAATATATAGTAGTTTTAAATGGAAATACGCGTTTTGGGGTACCCTGAGTCCAAATAACCGAGTCCCGAAAAATGGTCTGTGTGTCTGTGTTTAGCAGTCTAGCTCAAAAATGAAAAGTCGTACGAAACTGATATTACTTATTTACGATAGGTATATGCCTTAGATGTCTTAGCAACTTTTTCCTTAAAATCGGCTAACCGGAAGTGCCATTTTATATCAACGCTGAAACACATTTTTACAATTTTCTTAAAAAGGGCTCTAACGATTTTGATTAAACTCGGTGTATCGCTTTATCGGATGTCACTTTACAGAGCTTAAATGGCTAATGTTCACATACGTCTTCCTCTAAAATACCTTTAATATGGTTTATTTAAAAAAAATAATCATCTCAGAGCTACGAAAATATGCTAAATATAACTTTTGAAAGAATTTGTTAAGTTAATAAAGGAGAAAAAAATAATACTTATCCAGGTCGAAAATTAATCTCCGGAAATACCGGTCAGAAGGTATACGTATAATATATCGTTGGAAAGCGACGAATTTTAGAAAAAAACAATATCTAATATAGAAAGTTATAGTAGGTAACGGAGAGTGGCAAAAAATTATAAATAATAAATTTTGAAAACTTATATTATTTCATGTAAATTATATGATTTAAAGGAAATTAAATGAAATTTACTTACTAAATGTAAACTTTCAAAATATTTTGAGTTTGAAAAAGTATTTACAATTCACCTAATCAAGGCAATGACATTGTTTAAAAAGCTATTTTATTGTACTTGTGTGAAAAAAGAAGTAAAATATAAAATCATTTCATGGATGTATAAAGTATATGTTTATAACCTTAAATACATTTACTGTAGTTTAATAATTCTAGATCCGATATTAGATTAAAATAATTAGGTATCAACGTCAGTTTATTCCGAAATATTGTCATCTAACTTATTAGAAAATTAAATTAGTGTATAGTTCGATGAAATTTCCTTTTTTGATATTCCAACAGTATCCACTTCCAATTAATGTGACAACTTTTGACCAGTCTATGACAGACAATACAAATCTTATAATTCCGTTTTAGTAAACTTTGCAATGGAAAATAACAGTTTAATAACTAATAGCCGTACAATCCATAATCAACGGATCGTGCAATCCATAATCAACCGGTGATATAATAAATAGGACGTTTGTTATTTTAATGGTATTTATGATTTGTTAGCTGTAAGTACACATATTTTAGCTTTAGCTGAGTTAAAAATGCAATTAAAAATTTTTATAATAGCCCAATATGGCCAGAAAATAATTTCTATTCAAAGTTGAGCGGTAAGTGAAAGTTGTGTGTTGCGTGCATCGAATTTTTTTATTTCAACCACTGCGTGTATATAAATATTTGCTAGCCTCTGTATATCTTACAGAGATAAGTACCGAAATTACATAAATACATATTTAAAATTTCTTAATAAACCACATACTTCTTTTCTTATATATCTCTGATTCCTGGCGTCAAGGAGTTTATTAATTTTTTTTTTCTGGATAACTCTCAGCAAGTAGGTCCTAATCCTAGTCCTAATCCTAATCCTATTCCCGGGGATGGTAACATTACAATACCTTATAATGGCTAAGTTCTGCTAGAGACCCAGTACTGGATTAGGAACCCAGTCACCCTTTCTTCTGAGGGTATACAAAATTTGGAGGAGCAGTTGTCCGTCAACTCAGTAGTCAGTAAACTTTATTTAAAGTAAAAATAATAGCCTCTGAAATACATAGTTTCTCGTCTAAGGATAATATTATCGGTAAGTGTTTCTTGAGTGAAAATTATATTTTCAGCAAACTATCAAATCTCTTTTTCTTAAAAGGAAAAAATATTAAATTATGGGGAAAAAATAAATACTTTAGATAGAATCTCTACTTTAAAAAGATATGCATAAGTTTATATTGAAATAAATAGCTGAGTAAATTAAAATGAATCTTTGATGTTCTGAAAAGTTGATGTTTTACACTTCCGCTAGTTTGTTTAAATTTTCAAATAACTGCCCAACGTAATCTAAATTGGGTAAAGACAAATTGAAAGATTTACAAAAAATATGTCTTTGCCTTTCCAGACCTCAACCGTTAGAAGCCTTACAAGGTCAAATAAGGCTCTCAGGTGACTTACAGCTGACTCGATTGACTTGCAAATGGTATTAGCTAGCACACCTGAGGAAGGCAGAATTGCTAAGTCTGTTCCAGATTTAGTAAAATAAAATGAGGATTAATCAATATTCTAAGATAGATTATCCTTTCAATTTAAGCTTAAATGTACCCGTGAAGTAAGGTACACTATTCACAAATATATGTGAATATGAAGAAAAGGCCATCTTGTGGTTTCTCTCGCAATGTAAGCATGGATGAAGGGTCAAGGACTAGGCTATTTTATGTTTTCTTTTTTATGATGTTGTTTTTGTATTCTTCTAGTGTTGAAGTCGTAGAATTATATTTCGTGTATTTCAGCGAAATTGGATTTAAGTTTATTGCGTTTAAATTCGCAAATGAATTACTGTATGAAACAGGCTATTCTATTATTTCTTACTAAAAAGAAGTAACTTATTACGTATAGAACGACTCCCGTGTTGAGAACATGTCAATCCGATGTTTAAGCTGGTGTAATAGAAAGCTAAACTCATTTAAATATATTCAAATTTATTTTCTCCTAAAATTTCCCATTTAAAAGCTGTAAATCTTCCCCTTCCTTTATCTCCTAAATGCTCAAATTAAATTTTTGTGTAACGATTCAGGCCGATCAAGGCAGTCAGGATTATACTTTAAATTTTTATCATAAAAAATTTATTATCTAAAATTCTTATGTTTATATATGATATATGTATCAATTCATTGGGTAATCCTTTTATGATAATATTCATATAGGCTTTTTGTGCTTTCATTAATACTGTTTGATATTTTGATTAGTTTAGTTTCTTTTTGTTTATATACATTTACTTTTATTATTATATTAATGTTTAATTTATTGTACATAGAGTGTGAATGAGCTACTGTATCACTATTACTAATGGGTAAGCGTACAGTTGATTGACATAGCTAAGGAATTTTTTGGCTTATGCCGCCGTAATTATTATAGTTATAAATTTCTCCGTTGGTCGTATAGAATCTCTAGTGTCTCCTTTTTCTATTTAACATTTTTAAATTGGAAATATATTCAGTTATGCAGGTACAATCACCATTAAAAAAATCATTTTTGCACTAGTGATAGACACCCCGAAATTCAATTGTTCTAGTAATGGACACAGGGTCGGCAGCAGTAACGGGAATACCTCAGAAAAATAATGAAATCTTTATTTAACTATAAAGATAACGATAAAGACAGCATGATGAATGTTCACCTTACTCTTAGCAAAACTGTTGGTAGGAAGGTATGAAACACACTGATCTCAAGAGCACTATATAAACAACAATGATAGGCATTTTAAAATTTTCTTTTGGGAACTTTGTTCATACAGTTGTCAATAGAAGTCATAAAATGAGACGATCAGTAAATTAACAAATGTTATATCTTTTTAAAAAAAGATTAATTATTTGCGTTTGGTGGAGAAAAAACAACGATTTCCTTTGAACTTGTATCTAGAGAGTGGAACGTTGGTCTCTGAGATTTGTATTCAATGAAGCCATCAAATATTATGTTTTATAAGATCGGCCAGAAAAAAAGTTAAGTACTTTCTAAAAATACAATGCGCGTTTGCAAAACGTAATGATTCCATACCAAATAATAATAAATAAAATAATTAATTTAATTTTTTAACATGGAAAAAGCAGGACAAATATTTTTTAAATCTTTTCATTCACTAGAAATCAATCACGATTGAAAATGTTTTCCCATAAAATAATGAAGTTAATAATGAAATTTCATGTAAAAGCCATCAAGGACTGTGAGAAATCGAGTAGAAATTTATGACTTAGTACATTATATAAATATATTTCCTTTAAATATGAAAGTAAATAATTACATCTACACTATATAAACCATATAACCGAAATTTTTTTAAAACAAATTACATATTATATATTTTTTAATGGTTTTATCTTTTTATTTTCGCACCTGTCACATATGAGTGGTGCAATCGGCAAATGCCAGAAAATTATGGTTAAACAAGTAGACATGAGGAAAAGGAAAAATCGTACCCGCCAGCGCCTTTCTCGGTCTTTATTAAATCCCCTGATTTAGGAGAGATCTTTCATGCAGCTCCTTTTTAGCCGCCTTCTATAGGACATTTCAGCCATATCCATATCATTTATCAATCTGTTATTAAGTTGTGAGGTTTATTATGAAAATTGTAGTAGATGGTAAATATGTTTAATTGGTTATTTTAAAAGTGAATCCTAATAGATTTTTTCGAAAGCCGATATAAGTATCTATTTCCATGTAAAAACGCAGTAAATCCGATAGTACAGTTTTTTTTTTCGAAAATGAACCTAAATATTGAAAAAATGGTGTAAAAATAATTATATATCCAAAACAGGTCATTTTTTAAAGAAATTTAATAAAACTTACATTTATTAAGTATTAAAAAAAAACTTCTTTTTTTTTTTTTGTCGTTGTTATTATTTCTATTGAATAATTTTAAGCATTTTAAGATGTATATAAGAGAGAAAAAGGGAAATTAAATGTAAAAAAAAAGCAACAAAAAAAGGATGAACAAGGAATATATATATTGCTATGTATTGTAAAGACCGCCGGTGGTATTCATTTAGTTATTTTAAAGGTATAAATAAATAAATATCATAAGTGGCCACATCTGGCGCTACCTGACCGAGGGTAACGACCCACAAGCCCAACCTTTTGTAAGTGGTAATAAAAACCTTTAAGAACCACCGACCAAGACCGACAACTGATTGTTTAAACAGGATCCCGAAAGACCTTTTCACACCTTCCACCAGAAATGCCTAAATCTATACCTGCTGCTTTACCTTGGCCTGGGGGAGAGGGCGTGGTCATCCCTTAGGCTAGAAATATTCAGCCAATCAGAGAAGACTACCAAAAGAGAGGGGGATGAAGAAAGGTGGGAAATAGAGAATTGGGACTGAACACTTCCTTTTGGGACTCAGAGGAGGAGACTTCTCTTTGGGACTCAGCTAAGGAGACTTCAAGCGGGGGAGTCGAGGGAGGAAGACGAAGACAGCCGGACAGAGCAGATGGACGGACTAGCCGCTGAAGGAGAGCACAGACAGGGAATCCAGATATGACGGATAGAAACACTATGAAGGACCAGCTAAGTGGTAACAAGCATTTAGTTATACTAATGTAAATTTGAGTTGGCAACCATACATCATTAATTAATATAATCACCATCATCAATTAATTAATATACACATGTAACTTTAATCAAACATCAAGCATTCTCCTCCAGTATGATTCTCAACTATTCATTATGTATATAGATTTGTTCATTATCATTGTATATAGATGTTTTTGGTTTTATTTAAGCTTGTAAATATAATAGTTAGTAAACCAACGTAGTACTTTTACCATCTACCTTGCATGCCACCAGTTAGATATAGAACAAATAGTAAATTTAAAAACATGATACCTTTAGAAAGGAAATCCAATAAATAGTTTATGGTTCAATCTAGGATACTACAGTAGGGGGTCTGTGGTATCTAACATTTAAATACCTAATTAATATATTTTTCTGTAGATAAGTTCCCTTCTGGAACCGTTTCAATACAAATATAAGTATTAAATACAAATAAATGCGGTTCCTGGAACCCCTTACTCGCCGTAGAAACGCGAGGCCAGGAACATAGCAATATTATACTCATATATACTATATACCCCACCCCTAACCACTTCTGTATATTTATATACAAGTTGTATTGATTGTGCTAAGGATTAACCAGTTTGTTGTATGTCTATCAACCCAATATAATTGGGGAGCAAGCTTTTATATTTATTGAAATAATCAAATATTTTTGAAAATGTGCCCTACAAATAAATAATTTCTTGATTTATTATTTAAAAAATAATGGTTATGGTATTGCTATTGGAATCGAAAATATACTTTTCCGCTTTTACTGAACCATGATTAGGATTCTTTTTGGAAATAAACGACTCTTATGCTAGTTAATGTGAGATAGATTGTAAGGTTATGTTATTTACGTAATATGAATCTCCTGTAAGTAGCTTTTAAAGTTAGGATTGAAAAAAACTTAATCTTAGTAAGTGCGTCTTTTTTTGTTGAAGTGTAAATCTGTTATTAGTATATCCATATAACTATAAGTAGGTATGTGTATGTATTTAATTTCTATTATGGTGATTCGAGAAAAAACACTACAATAATTTCAGTTATGTGTTCTATATTATATTGTGTTATATATTATTATCATGTGTTAGCATGTAGGTGAAAAAGTTTCTATTAAATAAACATTATTTCTTAAGGACAACGATTATTAAGGAGAAAAGAAGTTGGATGCTAAAAGAAAAGTATCCCCTAGGCAATCGATTCAACAACTTCATAGCAATAGCCCTAGGACTGCTGGAAATTCATGAAAATTCAGCAATTAAATACAAAGCCCCTTTAACTATGCTAAGCGCCAGATGTTAATTAACTTTATTAGGCATTCTTAGAAGACTTTATTTAAGCGTAAGCTCAACCATACTTTGTAAAAAAAGAGGTGGGGTTCTTCTGGCACGCAACGAAATATACCCCGAAATACTAAATGAAGTTAATTTCCAGGGCAGTCCACTTAACAATGAATGGGCGTTGTAAAAATTCTCTTCAGCACTCCTTTTTCACAAGCTAATAACTTGTTTTTTCTCTCTTTTGGGGTTGTATTTTTTTATTGCTTAATAAATCGACAATGTTCTGTTCAACTATAATTTAATTTCAGATGGAAGTATTGGACTACGCACGGATTTTAGCGGTAATTATTATTCGTAATTCAACTAAGACGAAGGAGAAAATATAGTTTCTAAAGTATTTTACATTAAAAACTACACTAATAAGTCGATTTAGAATTATTATTAACAATTTCTGATTTATTTAAGACCCAATTTTGTACTATTTCCATTTTATTACACTCAATCCCGAAATTAATCTTCATCCTAAAAGAAGAATCTTCTCATAAATACAAAATAATAAATTAAAAGTTATTTTATTTAGTAACAAGAAAAATTGAACTTTTGACGAATGAAACCTTTCTCTATTCTGTTTATATATTTGTATTTATAAGTTTATAAGTTTCTTTATTGGTGGTGTTGAGAATTGTTCCTTAATGGTTTGTCATTTCCTCATTGTTCTATATAAAAAATAACTGGTGTGTCCACTCAAAAGACTTTCCTTACTGCTTTCAGGGAAAATTCAGAATACACATACACAAACCAACACACGTGTATACATAGCTTTTTAGACAGTTAAATGCATTTTTAAATGAGAATCTGATAAAACTAAAACACTAATTACATGTTCCCTCATAAACATATGTAGAATATTTAACAAAATATCAGTAGAAAAAAGTTCAACACGATATAGCTTTCCTAATACTGGTCTGATTTTTGGATGAATGCACCAGTTATGGACAGGGGTCCCAGTGATAGAGAGGTTGGATTTAAACTATAAATAATAAGCGTTCTTTTAGATTTAAAAGTTACAGTTTTTTCCTAGATTGAAGAACAATGTCCTCTATTGACAACTGTATGAACAAAGTTCCCAAAAGAAACTTTCAAAAAGCCTATCATTGTTATTCCTATAGTGCCCTTGAGACCAGTATGTTTCATATCTTCCTACCAACAGTTTTATTAAGAGTTTTATTTTATTTATTATTTATTATTATTTATATGATATTTACAACTGTATAAAAAAATACATCTAGTAAATTCGTACATGGATATAATGATATGAAACACATGTTTAGAAACTACCCATTGGTAGCACTGTAATAGCATGTCTATATTAGGAGATCACGAGGCCATCTTATTTTCAGACGCCTCGAAGGGTTATCAGGAATTGAATAGGAAGCAAGGTTAGAAACAAGAGGGTTGGGATGGTTATGAAGTATATTATGGAAGGATAGATATTTGGATTGAGCTAAATCTGATACATAAAGAACGTTAAGGTCATTGTGGATGATTTTATTTGTAACAAAGTAAGGAGCATTGAGAATTTTACGAAGGATTTTGGATTGTAAGAATTGGATACGAATTTGAAGGTTTGGTGGAGCCCCATAGCTCAACTCCGTAAGTCCAAATAGGCCTTATTATAGTCATGAAAATGAGTCTTTTGTAATTAATTGGAAGATTAGGGCGTTTGTCTAGTAAGTGTTGGAGTAGTTGGAAACGTCGAGCGGTTTCTCGTCTTTTCAGTCTGGTATGAGGATTCCAAGTTAGACGTTTGCCCAGGTGGAGTCCTAGGTAACGGATTTGTTCAATAGGAATAAGTGAGTTGTTGTTAAAGGATACTGAAGACCAGGAAGTCATTGGTTTACGACGAAGTTGTTAAAGAGTATGTGGAACATACATCTTACCCTATCTTTATCGTTATCATTATAATTACATAAAAATTTTATTTTTTTTCTAAGGTGTGCCCATTACTGGTACCGACCCTTTGTCCATTACTGGAACAATTGAATTTCGGGGTGTCGATCACTAGTGTAAAAAGGAAATTTTTTTTTTAATGTTAATAAAACCTCCGTAACTGAATATTTTTCTAATTTCAAAATGTTAATTAGAAAAAGAAGACGTTAAAGATTCTATGTGTTCAACGGAGAAGTTGATAACTATAATAATTATGGCGTCATAAGCCAAAAATTTCCTTAGATATGTCAATCAACGGTACGCTTACCCATTAGGTTTTTTTTTTTTTAAGAGGATAAAGACAATCGTTTGTTTTTTAAATGATTGTATATTTTGTTTAACATTTTAGTGTTTTAATGCTTCAGCTTATAGTAGCATGATCTTTTTTAAAGTGACCTGTTAATATTGAGTCTAATTTGAAAAAAAAATTTAATTTTTTTTTGTAGGTTCTACATATTTCATCGTCATATTTGGTTCTCTTGAACATCCTATGCAATGAGAGCTTTGTCGGACTTCCACTAGCTGTCTTATTTGATCTGTGATCTATTGAAATCATTTTCTCTAAAATTTTCTCTTTACTTCATCATTTTATTTAGTTCTAGGTCGTATCTTCCTCTTTTCCTCTACTTCGGCTCGGTAAGTATTGTTAGGAATTCAGCTAGGTTCCATTCAAAAGACGTCCAAGCCATCTTATTCTCTTCTCTTTCTAATTACTTTATTCACTGGCTTGACAACGAGGTTCGATCTCTTCTTGTTTTTCCCTCAATCTTTCGGAGAAATCTCTGTTCTGATACTTTTATTGTTGATTTATGTTGCTAAGTCGACATCCATGATTGTGAAGAATAGTCCAGAATTAGGAGAAATGTTGATCTAAAAGTAGTCATTTTTATCTTCTTTACAAACAGTCACCGGAAACCTATCTCAGTAGCTTAATGCATTCTACATATTTTGAAATTAAAAACTTTGAATTTGAAGGCTTAAAGTGAGTTAAGTTTTCCCCTTAGGCAGTTATAATATGTTATTGAAAAAAATAACGGCATTAAAATGCATTAAAATAATATTTCCTCAACTATAGCATAAACTAAAGATAAACAAATATACAATTAAGTAGCAGGAAATATTAATATTCAAAGCTTCTAAAGTCATTGTACCTTTTTGAATTTTTGAAAGTTCATTCAACAACATTTCTATCAGCGAGTTGATTAGAAATTCTTAGTTGAAGTGTCCTTTGACAGAGTGACTATTTCAATCTAACTTGAAATTTAGATCTTATTCCGAAAATAATAACTTTTAGTTACTTCCAAACTTTTGAATAAAGGAAGACACAATTTACTATCATCTTATTCCGAATGAAAACTCAGAATATTTGTTAATATTAACTAATTTAATGATATACATTGATTATATTTGAAACGATAGCAGATTTATCTAAAAATGCTGTCAAACAATATAAGTACAACCAAAAAAGTAAGAAAGCCATGAAAAATGAATACTCGTTTTTTTTTCTGAATGACATTTACAACTGTATTAAATAAATACATCTAGTAAATTTGGACATATTAGATATAATGACATGAATACACTTGCTGAGTAACTACCCAATGGTAGCACTCTAATGATATGACTACATTAGGAGATCACGGGGCTATCTTCTTTTCAGACGCCTCGGGGGATTATCAGGAATTGAAGAGGAAGCAAGGTTAGAAACGAGAGGGTTGGGATGATTCTGAAGTTTATTATGGAAGGATAGGTATCTGGATTGGGCCAGATCTGAAACATAAGGACCATTAAGATCTTTATGGATAATTTTATTAGTGATAAAGTAAGGAGCATTGAGGATTTTACGAAGGATTTTGGATTGTAAGGATTGGATGCGAGAGGAATTTGATGGTTTAGTGGAGCCCCATAGCTCAACTCCGTAAGTCCATATAGGTCTTATTATAGTCAAGTATATGAGTCTTTTGTAATTAATGGGAAGTTTAGAGCGTTTGTCTAGTAAGTGCTGAAGTAATCGGAAACGTCGAGCGGTTTCTTGTCGTTTCAGTCTAGTATGAGGATTCCAAGTTAGTCGTTTGTCCAGGTGGAGTTCTAGGTATCGGATTTGCTCAACAGGGATAAGTGGAGTATTGTTAAAGGAAATTGTAGGACAGGCAGTCGTTGGTTTACGGGTCAAGGTAATTTGATGGTATTTATTGTAGTTTATTTTAAGAATACTGAAATTAAAAATGCAATTATAATATGCAATTTTAATTTCTGTTACTGTTTTTTCTCAGTCCGGCAGAGATCGAAGATGTTTTCAATGACTGCAGCCTTTGCATTAATACCAAATGGTTAAACACTGGCTCCACTACAATGCATTGTTTATATTCTTATATATATAAAAAAAAATGATCAATAACAAAAATATGATAACTAGCAAAACCTTACTATTCTCTGATGCTATAAAAGTTCACCAAAAAATATCAACTCATTACCAACGATATCATACTACATTACGTTGATATATCAACAGTCTAATCAAGGATATAGCTATGGCTAACATGGCCATGAATGCGAGAAGGAGGCCAAACATTCGTTGGATGAAAAAAAGAAATAATGGTGGCTATTGAACTACTACTCCTGTGAATTATCCTTCCCCACCTGACATATCATCATTTCCTACAGAACATTTGTTGATTGTTGGTATTATCATATTCATGGTAAATGTAAATTCATATCTATAAACAATTAAAAAAAATAAAGAAATATTTTTTTGTTCAATGCTGTATTTAAATATAAAAATATCTTACAAGATTTATAAATTTGTAAAAAATAATTGTAGGAGTTTAAAATGCACTTAACGCAAAAAAAAAAATGCTTTGAAGTAATTAACCTCGACGTTTTCCTCGTTTCCAACAGTTTTTATCGTTCAACGGAAAACGTCAAGTTCTGTTTTACAGGACTTCATTGGAACTGTTTTCCTCTTAGCATGCTCTCAGCAGATGCTCGGAGGAAAAAAGCCCCCCGGACTGTGTCTGAGATGCCAAGTGAAATAGAGTAAAAAGGAATAGCGGACACTAACTGCGCGAAAGTATTATACTTGTTTGCATTAACTTTTAGAGATACGTCAATATTTGCACAAATACCATAATAACTCAGTTTCAGGAAACTCACCGCAAAAATCCTCCATATAAAAAATATATGTATGTATATTTGGAGTATAAATACATTACTGTAACAGATAAAAAAAAAAAGGAACCCTTAAACAATGATCTGAAATTATAGCCCGTGGTATAGACCCGTTTTTATCAAATTATTAACATCTGCCTAAAACTTCGTGAACAGCTTCAATTCATTTTAACCTAAAACTTATTTATTCAAGAAAATTTCTCGCAATTGGGGCGTATTTAATTTGAAGATCTGCAAACTTTGTCTAATTAATTGGTTACTAAAAACTTATGAACGCCCATTTGCTTTCCACTTGAATGGTAAAATAATTTGATCATAAATTCAGAAAAAAGAAAAGCCTGAAAAAATATTGGGCGATTTAGCGTGATTTCCACCTCCAACATATTAAAACAACAGAGAGATCAAACGGCTCAATATTTTTGTAGGCCACTTATTTCATGATCATATTATATTGCAATTCAAGTGGAAAGAAAATGGCTATTTATGAGTTTTTAGTTCACATTAGATAAATCAATTTTATGACTAAATGCCCCATCAGTCCATTCACAAACTTTTAGGTGGTTGTTAATAATTTGATAAAAAGTGGTCTGTACCAGAGACTAAATCTTAATCCCTTTTTTATAAATAATCGAACTTTAAATTAGATGTACACTAAGCACATACACATACTTAGCCATATAAATCGCACTGATTTACGATATGTTAAAAAAGATGATTTTACAAAAATATCATATTTAAAGTAAATAAAACTAAGGTATTCTTACACTACACGTACAAACTTTCAACTTCAAAGCTGTTTTGAAACAATAAGTTTGAACCTATATCTGATGTTTCAACATTGCAGCTGGATCAGTTGATATATGCGTATGATATATATATATATATATCAGTTTCATATATATATATGAAATGTTATTCAAGTTCACTGCTTTAATCTAACTTTGTAAGCCAACTCGCTCAAAGCGTTCTATTTATTCACCTTGTCCTGCTCATATGTCTATAAATAGCAAAAGAGATGTAATTTTAAACGTTAACCTGCAAAGGGGCCAAATTAGAAATAAAATAACTGAATAACACAAGACATAAAATTACACATATTAAGAAGTAAACATAATAACATTTCGAACACAAATATTATTCCCATCCCCACATATATTATTACAGTAAGGCTCGAAATCAGTTTTGTACAAAATATAAGCTCCTGTCATGCTCAAATACCATAAATGGGTTACCGTTGGATTCAGAATTTCACGGGGGGTTAGCGAATCGTATTTTCCACTTTTATTTTTCTTTCTAAAATAAATAAAGTCGATACAAACATGTTGCTAGGCATCAATACTGGAACGGTAGTAGGTCTGTAGATCTATGCGGGGCAAATTGGATCTTGAAGATTTTGATGCGTACAGCAAGACCCGGATAGTTCCCCCGGAACTATCGGATCCTGCGTTTTTAAGCCCAAAAACGTACTATTTTCGAGATAACGCAAGGCATAGGGTTCGCATCTATACAGCCTTACATTAATTGTGGTACTGTCATTGAATACAGGTCTCATTTCGTCATCTTGAGGTCTCTATGATCAAGAGAGGAGGAGTTTATATTATTTATCAATGGTGTTTTTCAAATCTCAAGATTGAGCCACCAATTTCGAAGTTTTCCTTCTCCTTCAGCCGGGCAAAATGTCCAATCACCCCGAAAATTCAGTCAAACAAGTTATGAAAGAAAACAAACTTTATTTGCGAATAACTAAAAAATTACACACTTTTCCCTTGGTTATGCCCATGCTTATATAAAAGATTACTAAATCCCCTACAAAAGGAAAAAAACCAATGAGGTGTGGGGTCTAGTATTAAGGAACATAACACCCTTCCGATCATTCATAACTCTTCAGAATGTTCTCCAAATTTGATGCTGCTATATCCTTTGGAAAGCTCCTCAAAGCCCTATGAATGTTTTTTTAAATTTAATTCCTATATAAACAATAAATAAACAAAAACTCCTTGTAGGTTTATATTTTTTATCTTCATTTGTAGTTAGTTTACAAACGTCCTGTTGATGTCATTTTTTGTAGTTAATGGAACCCTAAATTTCTTGTAGATAGCTAATGTGTTGAAGTCATAACATTTTTTGTGATTTTGGAGAAAACAAATCATGTGAGAGACCCAAACATTAAGCCTGGAAACATAGCCGATCTTGTGCAAATGGTTTTCTACGATTGTATACGGCAAATTTAGAGCCATAGCAATCTCTCGCACTGATTGGGTGGGATTTTGATCTACAATGGCATTAACATTGCTCGTTTCAATTTCATGCGGGCAACCAGACCGTTGAGCATCATTGATGTCAACATTTCCTGAAATTTGGCAAACCAATTTTCATTCAAGGTGCTTCGATTAAGGCATCATCCCCATAAACACTGCAAATTTTTCTATGAGCTTCTGCAACTTTTAATATAATACAACAAAATAGGCCGATAACGAATGATATTTTCTTCCATGTTCATAGTGTAATAGCAAACACAATATTAAGCTAGTTTCAAAAAGAGTTAACAGATATAGTTCTTGATATATTACAAACCGGATAAACAATTCACCTTAGGGATTAATTCATCAGATAAGTATAACTAGCAAGGACTTATTTGCCAAACCAACACAAAAAAATCATATAAATGACTATAATAAGGCCTATTTGGGCATACAGAGGTCCTCTGAACCATCGAATTTCTATCGTATTCATTTCTTACAATCCGAAATCCTTCGTAAAACCCTCAATGCTCCTTACTCTGTCACAAATAAGACCATTCATAACGACCTTAATGTTCCATATATTTCCAATATGGCCCAAACCAGATATCTATCCTTCCATAACATACTTCTGGACCGTCGTAATCCTCTCGTTTTTAACCTTGCTTTCTTTTCGATCCTTAATCTCCTAATTTAGATTTTTATTGGCGTACTGTCAATGGTTGGTTTCTCTAAGAATGTTCTCATGTTATTGTATTACTATGTATCGCATTTACTAGATGTATATTTGTTATTATACAGTTGTAAATTTAATAAATAAAAAAAAAGTATTTCATATTATCAATCTCATAAACATTCTGTTACATGGACAATGGTTGTAGTCAGGTAGAACTTCATTCACACATATGTTCAGAAAACATAAAATAAACAAGAGCAAAATAATAACTAAAAAATAATCAAAAATCAATAAATAAAATAACTTAAAGGGACTCTAACATTTTTCAATCTAAGATCTTTATTTACTGAGAGGGCTTGATTTTCTAACCTTTGAAAGTGTTATGCTTTCAGTTTAGTGTAGAAAAACATTTACCCTTATATTTAATATTTACATTTATTTATATACTATATGTATAATGTAGCCTTTTTTAAGAATAGAAAAATTAATAAATAAATAACTAATTAGCAAGTTACATAATTAGCCTGACCGTGCTCCATTAATGGCTCAATATTAATTATTGACAAAAAATATTACTGAATCTAAAGGTTGATTTTCTTTTGAACTTGAAGTCAAAAGAACCTAACTCTTTTGTGAGACCTTCTAGCTTGGAAATTCCCATTTCGCAATATTCTCCTACAACCTAAGAAAATAACTGTTTATTTCTCTGAAATACAGAGGAAATCTCGCAAAGAATTCTTTTCTGTGATGAATCAATCAGTTACTAATATATATTACATAATGTTTTTTTCCCATTTAATTGTAAACACCAGTTTTGAAAGGTTTTATAATTTTTACTAAAAAATATATTATTTTCATTATTCACTTACTAATTACTTTAACAATTTAAATCTAAAATATATAATAAAGAAATATTTTCATGCCTTAAGTTACGATATAGTCCTGACAAGCGGTTTCACATTTCGAAAATTCCAGTGGCAAACTTCACAATACCTCTGAATTTTTATTGAGAGAATTTAAATTCGAATCTAGGATCATGTTGAAAAATTCTAATATTGACAAAAAATAGTGAATTTTTCGACCTTTTATTCAATCGTAATTTCAAGTATATGTGTGTTAGCGAAAAAAAATATTATTAATATGATGTAAAGTTAAGGTATTAGTAGATGGCAAATAGTTTTTTTGTCATTTTTTAACTATCGGTAAATTTTTTAAGTTTCATATATTTTATGAGTTTTGCGTTGACGAGACTATATGTACTGCAAATCTATAATCTAATTTATGAATACTGTCTTTGTTTTTTAAAATATATTTTTGAAGAGCAGCAAAGACAAATATGAACTACAAAATCGTAAGAAGCCATATTCCTTACCTTTCATAACTAGCTAATCCAGTGTAAGGCGTCGTCGTCGCTACATATTAAGTATGTTTAGGCCTTCTTCTCCCGTGATTTGTTAATTTCACTCATATGTTTATATTCCTTCTTTAATTAATTTTGTTCTACCTTATATATATCAAGTTTCAAACGTTAAAGGACTTTTATTTCGAAAACGGCTTCTCTGGAAGATTTTATTCTCAAGCGAAAAATTATAGATCTTCAACTATAGGTAATTGCGAGTCCAATGAAATGCAGAGGAAAACTTTTTTATATAAATATAAATTATTATTCATAATTTACAGAATAGTTTAGAAACAAAAAAAGAGTAAGTTTTTCAAAAAGTAAGTTTTTCTCCTTTTCTTGGTAAGTGTTGGCGTATTAAGGAACTTTTTAATATTATTTCAAAAACGTTTTATCCACTATTAATAAATAAGAAATGTTTTTTACATGGAAAACATTCATTCCATCAAGATATGAACTAATATCAATAATATCCTAGAGAAATTATTTTGGTTCAGAAATTGTTTTGATGAGATACCCGAAGATTAATCGAAAAAGCATAATACTAAGCGGGGTTAAAAATACTTATCTTCTTGAAAAAAAACAGAACATCTGGCTTCTCCGTCATCCTTAACTTGTTTGTTAGGGCATACTAGAAAATATTTTGGAAATAATTCTTGACCGAGCTCACTAATTGACCGTGCTTGATTCCTCCTATTGGTTCTGATACCATTCAGGTTCATAAAAGTTCAAGGTGAAGCCGGTGTACCAACAGTTCCTAGAAAAGAGACCCTGTATTGATTGGAGCTTAGAATTTAAATCAGAATAAATGATGACCTCTGAACTATATAAAATCATTTTATAAAGATTAGTTTTTGGATAGGACCAAAGTAAGTTAATAAATTGTTCTTCCGAAGAGCTGTAAACTATACTCTAGCCCAAGTCCATACTGTAATAATATGTAAAAATAACAAATGAAACAAAAAAATATTTTATTTTATTAATTCCTGTCTGTTCTCCAATCTAAAATAATTATAATTAAGCCAACTTTCAACCGTGAACAAAAACAAGAAACAGAGTGCTTAAAGAATGAAACATGGGGGACGTGGAAGTTGTTTTGATGATCACATTTTCCCTAACCTTATTACAAAATAAATCAAAGTCTTTAGTACTTGTATTTGAAATCTTGGTGAGTCCAATCCAGGTATCAGCACCTATCTCCTTTCTTGATTTTTTTTTTATATAGAATTCATCTCTTGAATCTAATATAATAGATAACATTTTACGGGGATAGATAACATTTTTAAAAAAATCTTCTCTCATTGCCTTATATTTAACCTTTTGCTTTCATTAAAGAACAACCAACCTCAACTTACCACTAATCAAGAAAAAAAAGCAGCAAACAAATGCCTAACAGCAATACTAGCGCTCACCCGAAATTCCTTGCTTGATTTATCGTGAAACCGACACCAGATGAAACAAGTAAACATAAGAAACAAAACATCAACATAGAGAAATAACCATTTAGACATTTTTGTTCCCTGTTTCAATAATTTTTGATACCTCCAAACGCACCTGAACGGAGACAGACAAGAAACAAAAACAGTATCAGAGGGGAAAAACTAGTTAGACATTGGTGTTTTCCATAACTTGTGAAATGTATAAAGGCACTTTTAGGTGCTAGTAATGTAAAAAAAAAAATCTAAATTTTAAACGGTTACATTGTTTTTTGAGGGTGAAAAGCTATTATTTTTAAATTAATCCAACAGAGATTATACTTTATACATGGAATAATAGAAAGACAATTTTTGAATTCATATTCTTGACCATTTTTGCATTAACTCATGTCTCCTTTTAACGCCTTGCCTAGAATTCTTATTTAATACAATAAAAACTTGTCAGATATACATCTTTTTTAATTTATACTTGGACGTTTCAGGCATGCCTTACCCCCTCACATATACCATCAATAGGTTAGCACTTGAACAAATTTGATTAATATCCCAAACTTATTTTGGGATCAATCCATTAAGTGGGCATATTAAATGCTGAAAAGTAGAATTAAGTATCCCCGAACGATCCAAATAAAAAGCATAGCACTACAACATACAAGTGTTTATTTTATTAAATTAGAACTGAAGACAAACTGTGAGGAGGAAGTAGAAAACAAAAATAATTATTAAAAACAAATATCCAAAGCAAAACACATTGATACAGATTTACAAAGCGTAGTTATCGAACTGAATGCCTTTTATCAAATGAGCATTTACATAAATCCAGGAAGTTGTTTCAATGCTGCTGAATCAACAGCATTAATTCAATACTTTGACAAAATCTAAAATAAACTGACTTTCCCGTTAGTAAAGGTCGATAAAATACAACGCTGTTTGTTATTCAATAATAAAACCATTCAAATCTTTAATAATAATATCAATCAGTCAGATTACCTTTTTACTTTACGATAACCTTATACATTTTATAAATTTCAATCCCAACAGGAATGAGTTGAACAATAAAGATTTTATAAAATTGAACTATTCGGATGGTAGGGGAGATTCAATTAAACTCATAATAAATTTCAATAAAAAACTTTAAGAAGAATGTGTAAAATAAAAAAAGGAGTATATTATAGAAGAATGTCGTTAAATATGATAAAATATTGTCTCTAGAAAGTAAAGGTATGTGATGAAAAAAAAAAAAAATTCTCATTTTCTAATTAGAGGAGTTATTATAAATGTATCCCTATTTTAACTAACTGATATCTTTTTATTTTTTTTTTAACTCAATTCTTCAACTCACACCTGTCAGAAGTTCCGACAATCAGCGAGTGTGATGTCAAGATGTAGAGATTGGTCTTGGAATAGGCGTGAGGGAGAGGAGTATCCAGCGGCCTCCTTCCTGTCTTGAGCGTAATATTTATAGTTAGTGGAGGGGATCCCTCATCCAGCTTCTTTTAAGTCTCCTTCGGGTGCTATCGGGCATGTTAGTTGTGGCCAGGCCTCGAATCAATGAGTTGGTATGTCCGTGTAAGTTATTATGAAATCTTTTGTAATATGTTCGTATGTGGTCGTTAACTGTTGGCATCTGTAAGTCTTTATGTAGAGTAATGTTACTGACGTACCAGGGATAGTCCCGAAAGTTTTAGATTGAAAAGTCTGTAATTTACATATTTTAGTCTTTTTCGCTGCCCCATATATCTGTGAAGCGTTGGTCCAAATAGGCTTAAGTAGGTATGCTCTAAAATCTTATGCTTATGCTCTAAAATCTTTGAAAAACTTCTATAAAAACGACTTCTTGACATACTGACTACTGAAAACATAATACCTGAACATCAGTTTGGATTTCGTTGACACCACTCAACCATTCATCAGCTACACCGAGTGACAGATTACATTGCGACAGCACTAGAGCATAAATTATATGCAACAGGAGTATATCTGGATGTTGCTCAAGTGTTCGATAGAGTCTGGCATCAGGGACTTCTTTTCAAACTTACTATATATTCCCTTCAGACTATATTCCCTCAAACCTCAATATTTTCTTTCTGACAGATGTTTCTCTGTTTGCCAAGGTACAGAACTATCTACTATTAAACCAGCCTTAGCAGGAGTGCCTCAGGGGTCAGTACTCGCTCCTCTGTTGTATATCATTTACACATATGATATTCCAGATCCTGTCGATACCCTGACCGCGACTTACGCAGACGATACAACAATCTTGACAAGACATCAAAATTCAACATACGCCTCACAGACTCTACACTCTCATCTAAACAAATTCTACAACTTGTGAAAACTCAGGAAAATTCTACTCAACCAAGACAAATTACTTCATATCACTTTTACTACCCTCCGACGTGAAACTTGCCCTGCTATTTACCTTGACAATGTCCAAATTTCTCAGACAGACAAAGTTCAATATCTTGGACTGATCTTTGACAGAAGAATTACATGAGGCTCACATATCAAAAATAACAAACAAAACTCTAAACCTAAGACTACAACTATTGTACTAACTCCTTGCAAGAAATTCGAAATTAGACAGAAATTGAACTGATATCTAAGGTGTTAAACCTACATTTAATACAGTTTCTCTCTGCACTCTCTTTGTTAAAATAATTTAGTTTGATTTCGTTCTAAAGTTAATTTATTTCTTCTTTTAAACATAATCTTAAATAATTCGAAACCAAATTTAACATTAAAATAGAACCGTAAATGATTAAAATACATTTATTTTTAATTGAAGATAAGTGATTCCTATATAAGTTACGAAACAATGTTAGCCTGTATAACTGGTTTGGTAATGTAGCGTAACGTCAATAGCAGTAGTCAATAATAGTAGAACCATTATAAATTATAGGTCTTTAAGATTTTTTATTTTATACAAATAATCTTCTAGTATAATAATTATTTTAAAGTGATGTATAGCGTCAACAATAATTGCAAGATACAATAATAAATATATTGACAATTCTTTAAAAAATATTCTCTAAGAACTTGTACAGAATAATTAATAGACAGACAGTTTTAAATTTTTTAATGTTATAATGTTTAAGGATATCCAATACATCTTGGAGATTCTTGACCTATTAATCATTCTTCTTGAAATCCTTAAGACCAAAGAAAAAAAGTTGACATTAAAATATAAAAACACGATAGAAAATGTTGTATATATGGAAGAGAATGAAGAATTGTTTCATAAGATTAATCTTTTGAGTCCCCAGACAATTCAATATCTGCAGTTGGTATGCTGAGTTGAAGTGGTAGTCTCCAGTCTTCCGAAGGCAATATTTCCTTGGTGTGTATTCTTTTTCCGAACCTTTACAACCAACAGATTTTCTTATCTTCTCGATTTGTTTACCCCGAGTCCCTCTCTTCATTCTTTGACGACGAGATGTCAGGCCGTAAACCTATACATTCCTTTTCATAGAACCACTTTCTTTTAAAAACGCTTTGATACACGTGCTACATTGTTTTGAAATTCCTCATCCATCTCCATACTCAAAATGTCTCCTCTAACTTCATTTAAACACCAATCATTTGTCAAATTCCTCAAAGATCAATATACTGAAAAGAGGTAAGAATTAAATTTCTGCAATTAAGTTTCACAAGCTTTATGTTTCTGTTATTTGGTAATACAAACCGTTATTTGTAACATGGTAATACCACCTGTTGGTTGGTAATACAAATATGTAAGCATATAGATCTTTATTTATCCATTATTTTATTTTATTACTTATTCATGTCTTTAATTTATATTTTTAAGCTACACATTGTAATTTAATTATTTCTTTCCTGCCAGTATGTGTGACGAATTTTATTCATATGGTTCATTTTCATTCCTCTTAATGCACTAAATTTCCCAGAGTAAAATTTACTTTTCTTTTACTTAAATGTGGTTAGTGAAATGTTATGTTTTGAGGAGTGAAATTTATTTCGTAATGATACTAAATAATTATTGAAGATAATTTTGCAGAAATGTTTTAAAAAATTAATAATGAAACCGATATATTAGTTTAAAAAATTTGAATCTATTAAAATCTTGATTAAAATATTGATTGGTCTAGGATTAATGAATTGAATTTTTAATTACCAACATTACCTGTGATCATCATGATATAAATGGGTGGCAGAATTAAAAATAACGTAGTTAGTCATAAAACGCTGTTATTTTTCAATCTTAAACTATTTTTTTATATTACTTATTATACAAGTTATTTATGACTCGTTATTTAACCTGAATGGAGGTAAATACATTGATTATTAATTAATAGGATGCCAACATGTTAAGGGTGTTCATACTGTAGCATACTGTGGTACATAAGTTCGTAGAAATGAACTTTTTTTTTTAATGTATTGTAAACATAATGGTATTATTAAATTGCAAAATGCCATTTGTAGCAGGAGATTAGAATTTTGGAAAGAATCCAGAAAATACCTATTTACGATTACAGTAAGCCTCTTGGCACAGACACAGGGACTTTAAACTCTATTATCATTCGACATATCTCTATCACAAGAAATAAAGTTTACAGGACTTTACATTTCCTTTATAGGAGAGAGTATTTAAATTTTATTTAAAACATCTACTATCTGCTATTTGTAGTTATTGCTACGCACATAGTAAAATGTGAGTTCAACATGGACATTATACTTACAAGAACTTGTTATAAAAGGAATTGAACTATGCCACCTGCTTTAACTATATCTTTACAGGTCGACCACAAGAGTGAGATTTTTAGATTTTTTACATGAATGTGACTTGAGAAATAGAAATCCATATCTTCCGATAAGAATATGGCTACAATAATGTAACTGAAACAGTTATTTCAGCTAATGTGGATAGTATAAAAAAAAATATTTTCTTGTGAAATACAAATTTTTAATACAGTTGGATGAAGCAAACGTAATTATTATTTTTGAAGTATCGAATGATGACTCATACTCAAGTTTGTCTTCATTCAACAAGATTAAAAAGAAAATTACTCTATAAGTTTAATTCAATTATTGTTAATGTTATGTTTGATTATATCGGAACCGTTATTGTATTGGTAAGTAGAAAACCGGCAACTGTCCGAAAACCATGTTCATTGCAATTACCTTGTGTAATTTTGTAAATGATATAACTAAAAATGAGATCAGCTCTCATTTACTTCAATGAATGATTTTTGATCAAGTGTTAAAAAACAAGATAAAAAAAATCGCTTAATTTTAGGTATAGTCAGTGGTACATAAGTACCAAAATGAAATATTGTTTTTAAACACTTAATTTTTTTTTTTACTGTTTGGTATTATTAATCTAAAACACTTCGTATTTTCTTTCAATCTTTAATTATCAGCGTTAATTATAATTTTAAAAAACGTTAATTATGGGCTTATGAAACCTGTATTCGCCCTAATTTAGAAAATATCATCCAATAATTACGACTGATTGTTTCATCATTATATTTTTTATGAAATGAGTAAGAAACAAAAAAGAAATAAAATGAAATTTAAACTTATTAAAATCTTTGAACCTTGCTATGAATGGCGACTAACATTTTCTTATTAAAACATTTTACCAAATATGTAATTATGATACGAATACAAAACTTCAGTAAAAGGTGAAACATAAATCAAGAATCCTAGATATGCTATTTAAAAAAAAAAAAAAATTAGATTTTAAACGCAAATGCCCTGTTTTCTAGGTACCGCTTCAATTTATAGACTAGTCAATTGCAGACCTAAACATCTCAGTTATCTTCTGAATATTAACGTAGTTATTTCAAAGTATAGTAATGGAAGTAGAGAAAAAGGTAGAAAGTTCAGTAAATGGGAGTTGTTGAATTGATTTTGATGCCTCTTAAAAAGATATTGTCATTATGATTTCTGTGAAAAAAGAAACTTTTCCGAAATCATGTTATTGTTCTCTGGGTTATGATAATCATCCTGCCCAGTAGCGAAAAAGCTTCTAATGACCGACCACGATTTATCAGTAAGAGAGTGTCTTGATCTTTATGTTGCTATAA
Source organism: Nezara viridula (assembly GCA_928085145.1). Taxonomy (NCBI): domain Eukaryota; kingdom Metazoa; phylum Arthropoda; class Insecta; order Hemiptera; family Pentatomidae; genus Nezara; species Nezara viridula. Next base: position 143,703,564 of record OV725080.1, on the reverse strand, counting down.
AAGTATACAATATATTTCCTAATCTATTTGCCATAGTAAGTAAGGCATGATTGTTTAAAAGAAAAATAATTTATATTATCAGTCGGGCTAAAGGGTCAAGTCCATTGTATAACTATATAAAGATCTGGGATCACTTAACTCTGGTACATTGAAAGAATGTCCGGAAAGAAGGGCTTTTATAACGTAGCAAAGATAAGGAAACAAATGTCGAGGAAAGAGGGCGCTGTCAGATATAGGCCAAAGTCCACTCTGATAAGAGGCTAGGATGGGTGTGAGGAAAGATAAGAAAAACTTCCTGTCTTAATATGCTGTCATTTCTTGCCATCTGTATTTTGTCCAGTGAAGTACAAACTTGGAAGTCATTTCATAGTCTTGATCTAAATATTCATGAATGTAAGAAAATAAACTGATAAAAATATATATAAATCTACAATATATATAATATGGTAATAGAGATCCCTTTTCTGCCTCTCAGAAGCGATGGATTTTGGTGAATGAGGTATCAAACGAAAGGGAACTTCAAGGAAAAGTGACGGATCCTAAATTTGATGCTTAACTCCTTGCAACGATTTTATTACGACGCATTAAAAAATTGAGAGGTTTAAAAACTCAGATTCTTTCAAAAGTAGTCGAGACGAGATTTTTTCTTTTTTCTCTGCATTTTTTCTCGCTTCATATTTTTATCCACACCTGTCATAGCTTTGCCAATAAGCAGATGTGATGTTATAGTAAAGGACATTGGAATTTTAGGCATGAGAAAGTATAGTATCCAGCAGTACCTCTTCCTGGTCTTGGTTTACTTCCTTAATTCAGGACAGGAGATCTCTCATCCAGCTCCTCTTTAGTCTTCTTCTGATAGGCATTCCAGCTGTGGCCATGTCATTGTCACTGTTTGTGACTCTATCAATACAAGTATAAACCCTCAGCTTTAGGTCAGTCAGGGATGTGTTCATATTTCCGTGGGCGTACGTATATTTATTCACAATTTGAGTGCCTTTTAAATATTATTATTATTAATTGTACGATTCTATATGGGCGTTGTAATCCTAAGATCTCTACTATTTGTTTTGCTTTGTTGTGTTCTGCATAGTAAATTTTCTTTAGTATACATTTATTTTTATTCATTTATGATATTTATCTTATAATATATTTTTATATATAAATAGAAAAATATTTATGATGTTTGTTATATAAAAATATTTTGGTTTTTGTCTTCTTATACTGTACTTATTTACTTATTTTCTTCTACTTATAAAACTAATCCCTACTAACACTAAATGGGCCAGATTCCATTGCTACGATGTATATTAAGCTAATAATATGTTTTTATTCTATTTTATAACTCCAAGTTTATTTTATTTACTTCATTATGTTTTTATTTTATTTTGATATGCGCATAGTTTTTTGTCGATGTCAATGAAGATGAAATAATAACTCGACATAAAACTTTCCAATTTTTGATCATGTTTTTTTTCTTATCCTATAGTAGGATGAACAAACATAAATAATACAATTCTAGTGTTATATTTTTATTTTTTAAATGTTATAGAGATTTGATGTTTAACGAACAACGAGATTAGAACAGATGACACTATTACCCTTAACTGGGGCCCAAAGATCCTGATTTGGATCCTCCCTAAATTGAAACGGTTAGGATAATGTTGCCTGGCGGCAGGGAATAAAGAAGGATCGTGCGAATGGCCCAAAGTAAACAAAGGCTGCAATAAAGTGAAATATGAAAACGGCCTAGCCGAGGATCACGCGAGGGGTCCCAGTTTTATTTTACAACCGAGCCTTCACTTTTCTTCTTTACGGGGTCATCCACTTCTTAAGCTATCACGTGATGAGCCAGCTTAGCAGCTTTGGAAAACAAATCGATGGCTTCTATGAATTGTATTAGTACTCGAAAGTTCTCCTACAAATCTAATTTATGAAGTCAAAAATTATTTATTTTAAATTGCACTTTGTCAAAGTTCAAATCCAGCTGACAGGCTCATAATTCGAATATTATAGTTAAGTGGTTTTGTGACATAAATTCTGAAACATTGACAATCGATACCAACATTTTATTGACATATCTGCTGTGGTCGGTTGTAATTTAAAAGCATTGTTTGTCTCAGTTTAATCCAAAGATATGTAAATATGATAGATTATATTGATATTTAATTCAAATTTATACAATTCAGAATAAAACAGTATCAACGATAAACTTTGATCAGTCTTGTATCTTTGACATAACTTCGGTGAATATTGTTTTCAGGAATTTGGAAACATATGCTAAACAACGTATATAAATTTGATATAAGCGATTTCAAAAGAGTATTTAACACTATAAAGTTTATTTTTTAAACTCGCATCTGTTGAGAATATCAACAACCAGCGAGTGGATTGTCGGAAAGAAGACTGTAGATTAATAGGTTGGCAAGTCTGAGGGAAAGGAGTGTCCCGCGGAGTCCCTTCCTAACATGATTTTATGTTTATAGTCAGTGGAGGAGATCACTCATCCAGCTTTTTTTTGAGCCACCTCTTATTGGTTATGGCCATGCTTCGAATCAGTGAATTGGCATGTCCGTGTAACTTCTCGTAATATCTTTTGTAGTGTGTTAGTAGAATATGACTGGGCAGGAGCTAACAAGCTGAAGTTAAATGCCGAAAAGACCAAGACAATCCTAATAGGCTCCAATCGCCTCCTCAAAACTGTTCCTAGCATTCCAACCCTGTTCCTACATGATAATCCCATCAAATTCTATCCCACCATCAAAAACCTATGAATGATCTTTGATCAAACCCTTTCCTGGAAAAACCATGTATCCAAAATCTCCCAACGTACCTTTTCCACCCTAAAATTCTTAAATAGCCTGTGACACCTTTTTCCTTTTGAAATCCGTAGATTCCTGGTCACCTCCTTAATATTTCTCCATTTCGACTATTGCTGCACGGTGTATGGGGGCGTCTCTGGGGATCTCGAGGTGAAACTAAAATGTTTGATAAATTTCTATGTACGATTCATCTTCAGGATCCCCTGACGCCCCTGTTTCCTGTTTCTATAAAGATTTGAAGTGGCTTTATCCTTCCTACCGCCGTAAGTATTTCCTGGCATCCTTCCTCTTCCAAGTAATTCACTCCCGCCGTCCTTCGTACATCTCCGAGCTCCTTCAATTTAAATCCTCTGTTCACTCTCGCAATACCCGTTCCCGGTCTTCAGATTTATATATAATGGCCCACCGAACCGCTATTTTCCATAAATCAGTTATTATTCGATCCTCTTCCCTATGGAACTCCATCCCTCCTCACATCCGTCAATCCAAAACCCTTTCTACCTTTAAATCCCCCCTGTTTAATCATTTCTTATCCATCCAGCCCTCATAAAATTGTAAATAGCTACTACTGTAATTATGTATATAAATTATTAGATCGTTTTTCATTATGTTTACTTCATGTTTATTTTCAATTTTTTATTTTTTATTATTAAAAGATTTAAATTAGATTATAAGTAACTTATAATTTCTGTTTTATTTTGACTTTTTAATTAAACTTTATTCTTGTTTATGTATCTCTGAGGCTCCTTAGCCCACTTCTTTGTCTCTCTGTATTATTCTAAAGGGACTCGTCCCAGAATAAATAAAGCATTATTATTATTATTATTATGTTCGTATGTTATCGTTCACTGTTGGCATCTGTAAGTCTTTATATAAAGTAATGTTACTGACGTACCAGGAAGCCTTGGTGATAGTCCTGAAGATTTTTGATTGAAAAGTATGTAGTTTACGTATGTGAGTCTTTTTGGCTGTCTGTGAAGCATAGGTCCAAATGGACTTAAGTAAGTAAGTATATGTATGCAATTCTTGGCTAAGTTTTAATTTCGAATGTCTTGAAAGGAGTGAATATAGCAGTCTTAGTCTTTGGTTTAGATTTTTTATTTTGTTTTTGATATTTGGGCTGATCTTTCATGGATCCGAGCATTTTTAAACACATCCCAGAATGAAAAAAACCTCGTTGGAAAACAGACAGACCAATGATATGTTGATCTATGACCGAAATTTCAAGAACATATCCAATTGATATTCAAAAATGTTTTTTAAAAGTGGCAGGCAAATATAAATACTTTGATTTCATATACAGGGATGCCATCAAGATTATAGATAGTGTAGGATGTACTGTAGCGATTAAGGAGAAAGAGTTCCTAATAAAATGTCAGATGAAGGCTACATATTCATCGGATAGGCGACTGCCATAATGAATAATCTTCATATTAAATGAGATTCTAAAAACACTACTATATTTAGGATTAGTGAAGTGTTTCAGCTGCCATCTGCAATCCATCTCCAAACAATTCTATAATTACAATGATAATTAACATATGCTGGGAGATGAAAAATAAGAGAATGTTTAGGTACCAGCTCACCGCGGCATTTAGAGAATTGACCATGTAGCTCATTTTGTTAGAATAGGAGAAGAAACGAGGTGACTATATTTTAAGATGTTACCTTAGAAGACTTTAGAAGAATACACCAAACAAAGATAACTATAAGAGAGGGTGAAATAATGGAACATCACAGAGTGTAAACTGACATAAATGAATCCTAATTGTAGTCCAATAGATCCAGAATTTCGAGGAGAGAAGAAGTGATCCTGTGCCTTTAGTTATGACTTAGGATTGGGCAGTTTCAGATTACACATGGCTACCTTCTAAGATGTCGCAAAGCGCCCAAGTGTGGAAAATGTAAGAATATATCTTAAACAGCGATACACAAACTAGAAGAATGCCTAAAATTTGAAAAAGGCAGTAAAAACAGTCCTACCAAAAACATTACATGGAATTGTAAAGTAGAGTGAAGTCTCTACTTTGTTTAAATTTTAAACGTTTACAAAGCACAACAGAAAAATAAATTACAATAAAATGGCAATGAATCTTCTTGGTAGAGAGGGAGAGAAAAGAGAGAATAATAATAATAGTAAATAACAACGATAATACTAAATAGCAATTATAATAATGAATAATTAACCTTTTTTTAATTTAAAACTTGCCACCTAGTAATCTGCTAAAGGTATTATCCTGACAGTTAATCTTTTTTTCCTAACTTCTCGACTTATCTATACAATTTTACTTCTTTCTTAATTTATGAATATTCCCTTCTTTCTAAGCTATCACATTCCACGATGGTTTGCTGTAGTGATTGTGCTGATTCTGCTTTGAGGACAATATTTTCTGTATAAAAGGTTGATCTAGCGTAGTTCTCATATTCCATTTGCCGATGCTCATGGAGTTCTGCGCTTACAGATTTTCAGGACCTCTGCACAGGCAATACACATGTGGTAAAAATGTATAGATTAAAATATTTTCATTTTTTGTCTAAATGTTAGGAATGCAAATCTTAATTTATATATCGGTATAGACCTATTTATTATTAACAATCAATACCGTCTGATCAAGATTTTTATTACAAAGTTTCTTAGTGAACCATTCTTCCTTATTGTCCTTGCTAATAAGCTTATATTTCATAATTAAATTTGAGTTTTTAATTAATTGTCTCTCTCTCTCTCTCTCTCTCTCTCTCTCTCTCTCTCTATCTATCTATCTATCTATCTCTCTCTCTCTCTCTCTCTCTCACTCTCATTTCTCTCTAGTTCAGTATTGTTTAAATCAGTCGAACTTTTCTGCCTCAGAACGGAGCGTACAATTAAGGTGAGGAGGACCCAAACAGCTGTTAGATTTGGGTCGGGCAATCAAAGGGATCACTCGGGAGTGGGCAGATTATCCCCTTAATGTAGGGGATTGGGGCCTGCACCCCCCAGCGGGGAAACCATTAACCATGGGATTGTAGGCGGCCGATGCTCACAGAATTAGAAAGCAGCTTCGGGAGAGGTGGGATGAATAATGGCCCCAACTAAGTCCAAATTAAGTTTATAGGCTTATTAATAGTCACTAATGTTTGAGACGTTACTTCCTTCTACCTTATGAGAAACTATCAATCAAAGTATTAACTTTAAACTTTCTCCTTTAGTAATTCTCTGATAAAAAATGAGTTGAGTCGCTTAGTTCCAAAGTGAACCCAAATAATTTTTTTGGAAAATGTATAAAAGCCCCCACTGAATTCGTCAGTCGTTTTTTTCAAAAACATTTTTTTTTAATATCGAAAAAAAAAATTGTACAGTCGCGTACGATTATATTATATACTGCTACGTATCAAAAGGGATATAGATTTTTTTTATAACGGGACGCCACTGGTAATTATTAAAGATAATTATCCAGAATTAATCAATAAAATATTAGTTAAACAAATTATGTCATTTGACATATTGGCCCTTGATTAATTTATTGGATTACTCCTCACAAAGGCTTGCTGTGTGTTTATCTGTTCTCTAATTACGAAACATTACCTGGTGGCATGATTAAAATAATTTGTATGTACAAATTATATTTATTTACAAATTAGATAATAATGAATTGGTATATACATTCTATTTACAAAATTTAATGAACTAAACAATTGGTTGTGAAGAACAACAGTCAAAGTAAATGGATTCAGATTAGAAAAAGATGAATATGGTTCATGGCACATAGAAAGCTTCACGTAATGTATAAAACATCAAAGATGAGACTGTACAAAAAGAGTTTTCTTCAATATTTCGCTACGATTTACAAGTTTTTTTATAAGACTACAAGAGCTCCCCTCGTCATTTGAAAGATTTCTGAGGTAGTTGTTGTAAGTTTCAATTTTAAAACTATTAAATGTCAACTTCATATTTTGCGAGCTCTTCTCTTAGCCATGATCAAATCTCTTATGTACTGAGGATAAGTTGAAAGTTACTTATTTCTTTTAGATCTTGGGATAGAAGAAAACAGCTTGTGGAATGATGTTTGTGAATTTATCTACATCTTCTTCAACTTCATATACGTGCATTACAGGCATTGGAATAAAAATCTTTACGTTTAGCTTACCTCAATATGCATCCTAATCGATAATTCCTCCGACGAGACATGGCCGTTTGATTATAATAAATCGTTCATCACTCAGTATTATGCTGAGAATAGAATGATAAGAAGAAAGATTGGGGCTTGCATTTATAGTATACGAATTAATTTTTTTATTTATGATATTTACAACTGTATTAATTAAAATTTTAAATTTAAAAAAAATCATTCGATCAAGAATGATAAAAAAAGCATTTGATTTTTTTTAATACGTAAGAAATACAAGTATCGCTACTGAGTCACAACGCAGAAGCCAGATAATGCCCAGGGAAGGCTGAAGCGGAGCTGATTGAGAGAACTCCTCATTTAACTATTAATGTAATTATCATGTCATTATCTCCATCCTTTCATGGCATACCCTGGATTAGTTTTGTTATCAAATTCAGTGCTTGTCAATTCAATTATGGACAAGCGTGAAGATTGTTATCAAATTTAACAATTATCTCATCGTTTATAACAGATAATTAAAATATTTAAATTAAACTATATGGCATTAGCAAGGAATAGGCCCAATAAGATAGTTTCAATGAAACTAAATAAAAAAATAACAAACAGGTTTAGTTAAGAGAAGGCAAGGTGCTATATTTCTGGAAATATAAAGATAGTATGAACATTACTATGGGACTTCAAATATTTTCAAAATAATACAAGTCGATTATCAGTCAGACCCAGTAATTGATATTATAAAAATAAATAATGCTTATAAGAATATGTTTATTTGAATATGAAGCTGCTTATTTATTTAGAGTAATTTAAAACAAATTAGTACACGATAACTGACTTATGTTAGATGGGTCAAGAATTTCAAAAGTATGTAGCGAGATCGACGAAAAATTTGATGAAGAAAAAGGTTTCATGGGAGATGATATATAGATAAACGTATAGGTTGAGACCTAGTATTTAGAGAGTAAATAAAGGAGCGTGGAGTAAGAAGTTCAAGGACGTAGGGAGGGGTTTTTACTTCTAAAGACCTGGAAGAGAAAGATACCAAGGATAAAATGCTGTTAGAAATTGGGATAAAGCCACTTGAACTTGGCGTACAGCAAGCAATCTGAGAGCTCCAGGGAATCTATAAGAAGAATGTTATGGAACTATTTATAGGTTTCTTCAAACACATTTCATGCCTTGTAGTTTGCCCTTCATACAACACGCAACCGCAGTCGAAGTGGAGGGAAACAAGAAAGGATAGAAGAATTTCATATACATTCAGGTAAGCGAAATTGATATATCAACCTACACCTTTAACTAATTTAAGAGAAGAAAAATATCTTGCAGGTGGTTATCGATTTCAAATCGACATTTATATTTTTAACTTTAAATCACATTTAGTGGATACATGTACGTATGTATTTTTTTTTAATTACCTTATTTTTAAGTTATCTTATTTCATTTATTGTATACAGTTTTTCATTATTATTCATATGTACGCCTCACAGATCCTACAACAGTATTTAACAATATTACATGACTGGTTCAAAATTTGGAAAATCCGACTGCATCAAGACAAATCACAGCACATCACATTTATCATTCAACATGAAACATGCCCTCCAGTTTTTCTTGACAATACACAGATTCCACAGACAGACACCGTTCACTACCTTGATCTGACATTCGATTGAAAAATGACATATATAATTAAGATTAAAAAAACGCTAAATCAAAGGTTAAGAATTCTGAATTCACTTGTTACGAAACATTCAAAACTAAAACTTAAATAGAAACTGAATACATACAATTAATTACTAAAACCTAATTGGATTTACGCATCACAGATAATTGGAACAGCTAAAAAGCCTAACATTAACAAACTTCAAATCTTTCAAGCAAAAACATTTGGGGCAATTACAAAAGCACCTTGGTACGTTAGCAACATACTGACCTCCATATGCCGACTGTTAACGAACACGTACGAAATCATTTTTAACGATTCCACGACAACATAAAAGGACATCCTTATACACTTATAAACGAAATTGCCACTACGGATATGCCAGGTAACGACTGTAGGAGACTAAAGAGGAGCTGGATGAGGGACCTCCTCGCTTAATGTAGATATCACGCCGAGTGAGTTGCCGCTGGGCACTGCTTCCCCTAATATCATTATATTTAGCAATCGATCTCACATTCACTGATTTTCATTACCATTATGACAAGTGTGAATTTAAAAAAAATAAAGTTAAAAAAAAAATTATTCGTTATTTTTCTTCAGTTTATTTTATATTTTTTTGTACACATAGTGTAAAATTTGATCTTACCTCACTATAACTAATGCCCAAGTGATAGGACGTTGTAATATTCAATAAAAAATTTAAAAAAGTAAATAAAACAATCGCATTCTGCTTCCGGGTATTGCTAGGAATAATTTTCAGTCTTCAATAATTTTTAAGTTTTCATTGCTTTGCTACAGAAAAAATATGTGGCCAGAACAGGCAAAACGGATATTGAATTAAATAATTACAGTAGGCGAGTAAATGTAACAATTTCGAGGATAGGTTCATCACACCATCGCTCTGGCATTTACAAGACCACAGTAGCGCATCGATGAATACGCAAAGACGAAGAAGCTTGATTGTGGTTAAGAATGATCTGATATTTCTGCTAATAAAATTATCACAGCTATCTGTTTTTTTAAATCAAAAATGAACATTATAAGTAGTTCTACGCCTTTAAACCCCGCTAATACTTAGTGGGTAAAGCCTCTCTCGGATACTTGTGTTTATTTACGTCATTATAATAAGTTCCTAAGCCTTCATAAACATAATCTGGCCTACATTGAAACAAGATGGGCTTAGTGGTGCTGTTGAGTAACATATTTCCCTTAATCTTTACTAATCCTCAGTTCTCGTAATTAGATTGCGCACATATTACTTTTTAATATTCTACATATTGGCCAGAATTAGATTGAAAATTCACTATTTTCTCAACTTGCTAGATAATCCTTCGAGCTGTTTGAAAAGAATATTCCCTTGAGACTTTCTTGTATAGAACTATCGTTTTACTCCTTTTTATGGAGAAAAAATATTTCTTCTGTTCATTTTTCCTAAAATTGGTGTCTTGAGGTTTTATTTTTTACGTAAATTAGGCCAATTATCACCAACATTTTATTGATACGCTATTAATTTCGGCGTTTCGACCATACTAAGGGTCATTTTCAAGTCTTGATGAGTCCTCCGTTATATATTCATCATTAATGTCGCAATTAATAACTGACTATAGTCCCTATTCAGTCCCTCCAGAAAAGGTGTAGGCGAAACCCCTATAGAGCAGGACAATTTAATGTTCACTGAACAAATTATTTGCGACATTAATGATGAATATATAACGGAGGACTCATCAAGACTTGAAAATGACCCTTAGTATGGTCGAAAAGTCGAGATTAATGCGTATCAATAAAATGTTGGTGATAATTGGCCTAATTTATGCAAAAAAAAAAGGAAAAAATATTGTTCGAAATAAATATTTTTGCATTATCATCCTTTATTTTACGAACCATAAAAGAAAACTACAACTGTTAACATATTTATGTATACAAATGAATAAGAAGCTGATTAAATAAAATAAAAAGTGATTTTACTGTTATTCGATATTTTTTTCAATATCCCTTCTGCAGATGCACTGAGGCAAACATATAACTATGTTATCAAGTTGACTGGGAAAAATGGAAATAAAAAATAAATGGGTTCTTACCATTGGGACCAGCGGGGTAAACAAACATCGTCTCGTCTTCTCAGTTCTTATTCGCTTTAGTTCTTATGCTCTTCAGTTCGCTAGTTCAGAACAGGTCTTTCCGACTAAATAAACAAAACACGAGGTCGATGACATCGCTCTGTCTTCCATAATTTTCTTTAAATAATAAATTCCCTTAAGAAAACATAATTTTGAAAATCGATTCCAATAATCAATATGTGATTTGTTTGTTGTTGTGATTCTAAACTTGTTTAGACGCGTTTTGTACTTTTTTGTGGAGTTTAAATTAGCTTGAGCCGGTAGATTTCAGATCTGTAAAGCTCAGGTGAAGTCGACTGATTGATGTGTTTTTGCATATGTATTAAAATATCTCAAAAATTAAAAATCGGACACGCTTATTGGTAGAGAGGAAAATGTTCATCTTTTCATCCTCTTTGTGAGGACCTATGATTCAAAATTGTTTAATGCGACGCCGTGTTAGAGAGACGAACAGGTAAAAAATAGTGTATAAAACCAAATGATAACGAGTTTGATTGAAAATAGGGATTGAAATAATTCAGAAAGAAATATCAGATCTGCAAACTCTAAGCGAGGAAAATTTTCAGCATTTCATTTTCTCTTTATAATGAGTTATTATGTATAATTTATGTTATTATAATTTCATATCTAATATATATAATTATGCTATCTATAATATAATATATAATTATATAATATACGATTTCATATTATTAATCTTGCCTTGTTGATGTTTTCACTTCCATAGTTTTTTTTACTGGATTCTTAAATAATACCCATTTTGAATTTTCAAGTTACATAAATATACTTTTCAAGCAACTATCGATTCTCCCAAACCAAAAATCTCTCTTTCCAAACAGTTAAAACAGTTTTACAAACTAGACGGTCACGTTTAATCAGTTTAGATACCTCCTTTAAAGACAAAAAAAAACTTTGATTGGCGATACTTTTGATTTTTCTTTAGGGAAATATTAGAATAGATATATTTTTATATAATGTTTTCATATCATTATTTATTTTTTATAACTCATCATTTATTTATTTCGATATGTTGATATGGTCTATTGTCTACAACTCAAATTATGATGAATAATATTATTCACCATCATCTTGCTGTTTGTCCGATCCTAAAATACAAGTCTTTTGACTTTTGCAAAAACGACCGGCTTATTAAAATAAATTATGAACCTTGTTAACAGTAAAATCTTGGACCTCATCTTATAAATATTCAGTGCAAGTTTTGAAATATAAAAAATACCTAATGGAACTGTAATTGGAATAAATAAATGGAAATGTATTTTCGTTCCAAAAAAGGAAAAATAAATTACGATTGAAATTTAAAATAAAAAAAAAACAGCGAAAGTAAACTATTTAAACATACTGTTTATCTTGGGTTCTCTTCTGACAGACGTTTAAGGTTTTCGGCACACTTATATAAAAATTATATACCTCAAAAAGCAAACATACAATAAATTATCAATTAACTTCCAAAAACTTTTCGATCCGTCTAACATTTTAGCCCACAAAAGCATAATAGGTCCTACTCAATTTTATGGCACACCATTATTTTCAATGATAACCAAATGAATTGAAAATCGGCTACAGTCGTTTGAAAATGTATTCTTAAAAAAAGTCGTTAAAGGAAATCTTAAGTTGAGAATCGTTTAACTGAAAGAAATGCCAAGTTTGTCAAATCAGTAAAAAAAACGTAACAAGCCCTTTATTAAATTAAATAAAACCTTCTGGATTACTTCACCGATGGCGAAAGTTGTTTGAGAATTGAATTTTTAGTTTTAGTTTTTACAAAACATAAAAATGGTAAGCCCCGTCACCTAATTGCTATACAGCAATCGAGGACACTAACATAAATAATAATGAAGTTATAAAACTCCTTAAAATGAAAATATGCACTAAAAGAAAAATTCCAAGACTGAAAACAAGTCTTACAAATAAATTAATCAGGAGCAAAGAAAAAAAATACGCCTTACAGATATACGGTTCAGCAAAAAAAAAAACTCACAAAAATAACAATCTTTCAAGTCCAAAATTTTACGATTAATAACAGCAGCTGTCTGGAACAGAAACAACAAGAAAGAATTTGGAGAAGCGACCGAAAATACAGTACTCACTTTTCTCTAAATCAAAATTGCATATTAGACAAAAACCTAATATATTCCCTTACCTGCTCAGACCCATATGGACATACGTCTCACAAATTTACAGTTCTGCAAAAAAAGACGCACTTATAAAAACTAAAGACATTTTAATTCAAAATTTTACGACTTAAAACAGGAGATCCTTGGTACGTAAACAACAAAACTACATAACGACTTACGATAACCAACTATCGACCAACACATACGTACTCTTTATTCACGACTTCATGGTGAATTACAAGAATACATCAATAGGCTCACAACCAACATGTCAACTGTTGACATGGCTATTAGGAGGAGACTAATGAGGAGCTGGATGGTAGATCTCCTTTCCTTATTTATGGAAGCAAACAAAGACCAGGAAGAGGTGCCGCTGGTTGTAATTCTTCCTCATGCTTATAATGTCAATAATTATTAATCACAAAAAATCTGCTGAATTTCAATACCATGACAGGCGCGGATGGAAAAAAATCACGACCAATATTTCCATCAAATCTGCTGATTTACACTCTCGTGACAGCTGCTGATGAAGGCATGAATGGGGAGGAGGAAAAGAAAGAAAAAATATGAAACAATTAAATTTAATTTCAGATCTCGACGTATAAATATTAATCAAAATCATTTATTAGTGAAACAGTTATTTTAAAGAATGCCACTAAAGATTAATAAATTAAAAAATATTATGAAGAAATTTTATAAATACAAAAATATGGCAGCCACATTTCTAATGTATCTCTCTGTATTATTGTTTATATAATTAACAATATCATGTAATATGCATATAACAATAAACTATTATTATTAATTATAAAAAGTGACGACCTGTCGGACGGATAATAGTTCATGTGGTATTTGTTAAAAAAAAAAAAGTGTATTGATTTCTGATACTGATTATTAACTAATGAATACCCATTAACTGAATACTGAACTTGTTAGTGATATATTTAATTTGTTTTTTCGAGTCTATTTATTTCAAAAGGTTAATTTAATTTTTAAAATTTTCATATAAACTCGCTAATACTGCAGTTATTACTAACAATACAGGAGTGAGTGGCCCGGCACGATGGAGCGTGGGTCCCAGAATGCCCAGTTCTGTTTCGGGTTTGATTCCCACCAGGGTCGATGAATTTTTAGTTATCGGTGGTCCCGTGAAATTAATCTTGACTCTCCTATTCTGGTAAGTACGTGGCGACAAACTCAAAGTAGCCGTCAGGGGTAACAAAAAAAACCACGATAGGGCCCACTTGCCCAACTAGATACACCCTTCAGTACCAGAACCACTAACAATACCATTTTTTAAAATCTACACTAATATATGACCTGTCGAAGAAGTGTTGTAAGTCAAACTAAAAAGTACACATATTTTAATTTTTTTGTAAAGTTAGGACAATAATAATGATAAGTGTTTCTTATCCATGAATAACAGCTTACTTACCCTGTAAAAAATAATCATTCTCTGGTGCATCCAATTACTTAAAAGTACGAAGTTGAAATACTCAACGACTTCAGAGCTGAAGTATCTGTTTGTATGAATGGTTACATTTCGAGAAATGCCAATTCCATTAAGCATATAAATAATTTTTATTTTATTTCAAGTGTTTATGGTATCAATATTTCTTTATTAATTAAAATGGCCCATTTTAATGTAGCCAATTAATATTTCTATTATGTCCTTTGGAGACAGATTGTAATATTTTTCAAAAAATAAGTTTTAAAAAAAATATATTTCTATTATTGCTAAGCTTAGCCTAATTTTACAATTTTTGTATTCACACCTGTCAAAAATTATAATAACAACCAGCGAATGAAATATACTTTAACAAATATAATGGCATGAGAAGCATGAGGGAGAGCAGTACCTAGCAGCATGTCCTACTAGCGTAAAATCTACATTCATTGCTAGGCGAAGAGGTCCTTCATCCAGCTCCTCTTCAACCTTCTACGGAGAGGTGGGCCGAACGGGCTAACGTTTGTGCACAGTACCGGCGTTGCCTGGCAACCTGATCTATGAGACAATGGATTTAAAATAGTCACGAGTTTGCTTCCCGTTGTCGGGGGAGTCTTTTAAATCTCTGCACACATCCAATAAGGATCCGGGAAAAAACCCATATAGCCCTCCAAGAAAAAGAAAAAAAAAAAAAAGAAAAAAACCTACGGAGATTACCTGGCATTTGCGTTGCGGCCATGTCATTTATGAGTATGTAATTTGTCATGGAATCGTTTGTAATGGGTTCGTATGTGTTCGTTAACAGTTGGTATATGAAGGTGCGTAAGATTATGTTACTAACCTATCAAGATGCTTTTTTAATTATCCTGAATGGTTTCTTTGTAAGATTTGAAGTTTTCCAATATTCTATTTAGCTGTTACAGGCATTTGTCCAAATAGGTTTTAGTAAGTAAGTGTAACTATTCAATTTCTGTTTAAGATTTAGTTAAAGTTCAAGTTTTAATCGAAGTTTTAAAAAAATCCAATCTTTGGAAAAGCTTTGACATTAAAAAAAAAGTGTTATGAATAAATTCTTTATAATTGAAAAAAAGTTATTAATAAAAATTTCCTCATTGACTTGAAACTTTATTGAGAATCGATTAATTCACTTTCGTTGGATAGTCATACTTCCGATAGACATATGACGAAATAAGAGATTCATTTGCAGACACAGGCCATCATATCACAACTATCACACCACTCATTAGTTAATGAATTGTTTTATTTTTCGTTGACAATTTCAACAAAAGCGGTTTACAATATTTATAAATTCCAATTTTCTATTCATACCATTCCTATATAGTAGATATCATGGATGAGTTATAGTATTCGTTTACACAATATGTACATAAGAAAGGAATATAAATATAAATAACCAAAGTAGGATAAAATATATATATATATTTTTTTTCTTTTTTTTTAGTTGGCACTACAGACCATGAAGATCTTTGGCCACGAGATGTGGTCTCCTTACGTATGTTGTTGTCTCCTGACGTATGTTTCTTGCGGGAACTCAGATAGTCTGGAGGGGATCACCCAACCTCACGTTGCAATTAAATAATTAAATGCATTCAAGTAAATAGAGATAGTGAATGATAGTATGTAGTGGCAACCAGGTAGATTGGCTTACGGCTCAGGGATGAAAATTTAACATCAAGAAATTGCAGCTCGTCTTCAAGACTATTGCTGCAAATGTTTACAGGACTTCAGTGAATGGTTATTATATTGGCTGGATGTAGCCAAATTTAGTTTAGTTTAAACTATTTTTAAAAGTACTCTACTGCCGGTCTGCATACATCCAAAAAGGTTGGATCTTGACAATCCAGCCAGTGAGTTAATAGAGTCAAGAAGTTGGAGAATCTTCGGAGAAATATGATTCAACATTAATATTTATTTATCGTTATTTTAATTTTTTTTAGAAGAATTTTATTTTGTTTCTTTTTTCATTATTTGAAAAGAAGATTTTTTTTTTCAATTACTTTTTTTAAGTAAAACTCGATCATTGAAATTCATTTTTTGACTTGGATCCTTCGAGAACGATTTTTCGAATAATTTAAATAATATTATAAGAACAATTTGTATTAGTTTCTATTAATAAGTTATAATAAAAGGTCTCTTCAAAGGCGCTAAAACAGGAATACCGTTAGCAGGAAGGACCACCAACCTGCCCGAACTGACTCTTGTGGTTGATGCCCTTCAAACTACGGACTAATTAATAAAGGAAAACCAATCTTAACTTAATGTCAAAGTTTATCTCATCTAAAATCTGCACCGGTGTCTAAATATAATTTATTTACATAAATTTAACATAAGGTGGAAATTTAATTTTGTTCTCTTCAAGGAAACTTACAGTCAATGAAAACAATATGGTGCAAATCGCTTAACATCAATTGACAAATTGATTTTCAGCAGAAACCTTTCTCTTCTTCTTCCTCCTCCTCGTGGCTTTCAGCGTGGAGGTGCCTCAGTCCATGCCAGCCACGCATCCCGATCTCTGGCCAGCGCCTTCATGGCTTCAGCCCGCGTCCTCTTTGCTGTCCCAGCTTGAAGATGTGGTCCGTCCAAGTTAACCTAGGTCTGCCCCGGGATGTCTTCCAGTTCACCTTCCTAAAGTACTTCCTTGGATCCCAATCTTTCTCCATTCGGTAAAGGTGGCCAAATCATTTTAGCTGTTTCCTCTCAACCACCTCCTTTACAGCTAAAACTTCCTCTCGAATTCGTTGATTTCTGACGGGATCTCTTCTGGTTCGGCTAGCCACTCTCCTCAGGTATCTCATTCCTGTAGCTGTTACTCGGCTCCAGTTCTTGTCCAGTGGGACCCAGATTTCGCTTCCATAGAGAAAAGTAGGTAGGTATATTACCATGAAAATGTGCAGCTTCACGTTTTTGTCCACTTCTCTCTTTCCAGCAATTGTGTTGCAGAAACTTTTTTTAAAATATTAAAAGTAATATATACCACATTAATTATTATAAAATATATATATATATATATATATAAACATTAATTATTAATATATAAACTTTTTAACATTTTTAATGGTTTTATTGAGTATTAATACAGTCTTCCACACTGAAGGGCCTTGGTACTGGAGCTATAGTATTTATTCACACAGTATGTACATAAGAAAGGAAAATAAATATAAATAACCAAAGTAGGATAATATATGTATATATATATATATATATATATATATATATATATATATATATATATATATATATATATATGTATAATACATAATATATATATAATACATTATATATATATATATATATATATATATATATATATATATATAATACATAATATATATTTTTTTTTCAGTTGGTACTATATACCATGAAGGTCTTTGGCCGCGAGATGTAGTCTCCTTACAGAAGTATGTTTCTTGCGGGAGCTCAGATAGTCTGGAGGGGGTCACCCAAACTCACTTTGCTACGCCGACTCACTTGGATTCAAGGACAGTAACAAATCGGTTTAGACCCATGGATTATGGCTGCTCGAAGTCAACAGGCGCACGAGGACCTATATTTCTTTCTTCGAAACAGACCGTCCATGGACCGAACCTCAGGGGGGCTACTAACTTCCTGGTAAACCACATCCCAATTCCCGATTTAAGTACACAGGGTAGGTCATCAATCCTATGCCCGGTCGATGCGAGTTGTCTCCAGTAAGCTGACGGGTCTCACGGGGGGAGGGACTAGGGTAGTACCTCTTCCCCTTGTGAACGGTCACCCATCCAAGTACTAACCACGCTCGACGCTTAATATTGATTAGCTATTGCAATCGCCTTAGCCCGTACGGCTACCCCAGCCCCTTAGAAAAAAACGAAGAAAACATCAATTTTGATTTTCGTAGATATTAAAATATGAAAATGTAAAATCGTTTTTTAAAAAATACACAGATATAACATTATAAATTATTTACTTCAACAATTCTGATATGAAAATGAAGACGAAAATATTTTTAGAGGAAGGAGATGGTCCATGGTGGCGGTCATAAAGAGATTAAAATAATGGAAACACTATTTATTTAATGTCAACTTTTCGACCCGACTTCGCAGGTCTATAACGGTCAAGATACAAAACGATATAGAAAATTGTGGAAGTTACATAATATTTAAATAAAAATTATAAACTAGGTGAATAAACTTATTGAAATTATAAACAGCAAGTACATTGAAATATTAAGAACAATAAACTATACAAACAGAGTAAACTAAGTAACAAGATCCTAAATTGAAGTATATAAATGGTAACAATTGTTGTAGATTATTGTAGATAGAGAATAATTGAGCGTAATGAGAAGGATGGATAATATATGCAATTATGAATATACTCCTACAGATCGCAAGTAGAGATTGAAAAAAAAAAGAAAAATAATTTGAAATAATAGACATGAAAAGATGTGAAGAAAAATAAATAAAGAATAAAAATAAAGAGTTGCTGGTTCGTTCAGCACGGAGTTTCAGTTACAACTGGGGAAACATGGGTAGAGTACTCTTGGGAAACAAACATTTTTTATTATTCTGGGAATGTTGTCCCTTTAGAATAAATTATAAATACAGAATGAATGCCAGTGTGACATTATCATTTATAAGTTTTGTCTCTCTGTATTACCTTCTACGATATTATTTATTTATATGCTATTATTTATGTTTATGTTAGATATTAATTTTTATAATATACTTTAGCTTCCAAATGATATTCTATACATCTATAATTACAACTTGTAGTTCCAAAAATTTCTCTTCAACCTGGGAAAATATTCTTCTTTTAGTTAAATTGAAAGAATATCATAGTATTTATCTGCTTTTATTATTAATTATAGAAATGTGAGACGGTTGAGTGATGGAGAAGAGTGTTTAAGATGTTGTAACCTTAGTAACGCCGGCGCGTGTTCCAATCCAATCTAAGCGAGATAAATTTATTTCGTAACGGAGGAACGAAACGAATTCCGACATTTCCAATCTGGTTAAAATTGGTTAGTTATCTGTAGGATAGTCTCTACTCTTCCTCCTCATATGCTACAAATGGCCTGTTAAGATGAAAAACGGAAGAAATTTTGAAAGTTCCATACTAACTTCAATGATACTATTTTAATGAATTAGAGACCTATATCAATACCCATCAAATTTTACATTAATATAAGAGCAGTCTATTCAAAAATTTAAGATAGGTTGTCAAGAAAATTTAAAAATGTGTAAAATTGATTATTAGGTGTGCCACTTCCGATCTGAAATTATCAAAAGATGGCTGGATAATTCCATGCATTCTCCTTTTTGTTTTTGAGCTAGGGTGGTCGTGTTTATACCATTTTTAACATTTTCCAAGACTTTGATATTCTGACTTAAAACGTGTAGTTCCGTTAAAAATTTTAAGGTAGGGTGTCGAGAAAATTTTAGAAATGTATGAAATTGATTATAAAGAGTGCCACTCCCGATCTGATATTATCAAAAGATGGCTGGAAAATTCCATGCGTACTACTTTTTGTTTTTGAGCTAGCGTGGTTGTGTTTATACCATTTTTAACATTTTCCATGACTTCGATATTCTGACTTAAGACGTGGTTCTTTTGAAAACTGTGATACGATTTTTTTCATGATTTCAATCACCATATCTCTTATTTAACTTATTTAAATATATACATACATACATACCTATATATATATATATATATAGATATATATATTTATTTATTTATTGCAACAATGGAAATTTCTATTACATGAATATTCATAGACAAACTCATTGGTGCCTGGTCTATTGATCTGAAGGCATACTTCGAATTTTCATCAATTAATTGCTTCCAAGTATGATTATTAATAGTTGAATTATTTCTCTCGATCCCGAGATATCGTTGAATTTTCCAAGTTTTATCTCAGCATCATTCGAGGAAATTTAGTATAGTTAATTACTAAGTACAGCAATAAAAGTTTAAAAGCGATCTGTTTAAGTCTACCGAACTTCCATCAACTTTCCAATTATTTATGAAATGAAACAATCGTGATACCAAATAAAAGGATTGTTTTTCGTTTTTAATCAATAACCAATAAATTACAACAGATTTTTTTTTTCTGAATTGACCTCCATTGAAGTGGAGCCTTCATGTGTCCAGTAAAAACAAAAGTAAAAAATATTTTTAACTAACAAGATACTTTAAAAGTTTTGTACGTATATTAAATGTTATTCAATCATTTAAAAATTTTTATTGTGATAAATGCCTAGAATTCCATTTATGCTCTTGTATAAACACCACAAAACGACAAAATATTGGTCTTCGCACAAGTATAGCTAAGAAAGAGAAAAAATACAGGCATAAAAGGTATAGCTCTCCATAAATATTGTTTTCAGTTGCTATAGATAAAATATAGGGACAAACTTTTAAGCAGATTGCAACACCATTAAGTGTAAATATGTTCTCCATGACAACATTATGTTCTCTGTTACACAATATCTAGATTACATTGAGAAGTAGTTCAGAATATACCCACGCCATAAAGGGAAAAATCTGGAGCACGCAACACAGACCTTTCACTTATAGCTCTAATATGAATAGAATTTTTTTCTGCTAGGGACTATTACAAAATAATTGAAGTACGTTTTAAACGGAGCTAAAGCTTAAAGATTAATAAAAATAACAAAGATTAAATAAATAACAAAAACTCTATTTATTATATTGACGGTAGCCAATAAAGTCTAATTACTCCATCTGTTTTTACGAACCACATAACTTCAGTCTCAGAGCAATGTGTTTCTTTCAGTTGACAGAATGACTAACTCCAATTCCAACATTTTTGAGTAATGTCATTTTAATGATTAAATATTTCTAGTTAAAAAAGTTATATCTATACAGACAGTGAGCTAGCTGATTCCAGAGTAGATGTTTGCAGTGTTGAAATATAGAACTGTGCATAAAGTTATAAATATTATCTCTAGAAACATCACTAAAACTAATAATAAACAATGTTGAAATTTGATTTAGTTATTCTGTCAACTGAAAGGCTCATGTATGCCTAGAAAGATTCGAAAGTATATCTGAATATTTAACAAATAAATGATAATTGATTGCAGGACTATTAGTTATTAAAGTGTTATTTTCCATTGTAATGTTTAGTAAAATGAAGTTACGAGATTTCATCGCCTTCCATGGATAGGTCAAAAGCTGTCACAGGGATTTCACAAAGGGAAAATTCATCAAATTATTCACTAATTTAATTTTCTAAACGGTTACTTGATGATCTTTCGGAGTAAACGGCCTAAGGATACCTAGTAATTTAAATCTAATATGGGATCTAGAGTTATTAAACTACAGTAAATGCATTTAAGGTTATAAACATATCCATGAAATATTTTTATATTCCACTTCTTATTTTACATAAATACAATGAAATTGTATTTTAAACAATAGCATTGGCTTGATTCCGTAGATTTAATTTTTTTTTCATATTTAGAAAAATTTAAAGTTTACATTTATTAAGAAAATTTCATTTAATTTCCTTGCAAACATGTGATTTATATTAAATAATGCTAGTTTTCTGAAATTATTATTTATATATTTTTTCTTCTTCACTCTCCTTTACCTTCTACTACTTTATTTAATTGATATCATTTCTTCTAAAATTCCCCGCTTTCTAACGATATATTATACTTATAACTTCCGACCGGAGATTCATTTTCAATCTGGATAAGCATTTTTATTTATTTCTCCAATTTCCAATTATAATATTCTTTGAAACTTCATATTTAGCCATTTTTTTATATTTACTGTCAATAACAGTGAATTATTTTTTTTAAATTAACCATATCAAAGGCACATTCGAGGAAAACGTATATGAACATTGGACATTTAAGCCCTATAAAGTGACATCATTGGCGTTAAGACCTAAATGATATTTTTTACATTAATTATTTATTTAAGAAAACTTACAACTGTATAAACAATACAACTAGTAAAAATTCACACATTAGAAATAATGACATGAACAGAATTGAAGAAATACTGCCTAGTGGTAGCAGTCCCTATTTAAGTCTAGGTGAGAAGATCACGAAGCTATCTTCTTTTCAGACGCCTAGGGGGGATTATCAGGAATCGAGGAAGAAGTAAGGCTGGAAACAAGTGGATTAGGATGGTACTGGAGTTTATCATGAAAGGATAGATATCTGGCTCGGGCTAAATGATATTAAAGGCCACTTAATTATACATCGATACACCGAGTTTAATCAAAATCATTAGAGCCGTTTAGGAGAAAATTGTAAAAATATGTTTCACTGTTGATATAATGTGGCACATCCAGTTAGCCGATTTTAAGGAAAAAGTTGCTGTGACATCTTAAATACGTAATATCAGTTTCGTAAGGCTTTTTGTTTTTGAGCAAGACTGTTTACAGACAGATCACACACAGACCATTTTGCGGGACTGGTTATTTGGACTCAGACGATCTCCTAACGTGTATTTCCGTTGAAAACTCAGATTCAAAAATTTTTACGATCGCAATACTTTCTCTTACTATATATTACATATATAGGTAAGTGAAAGTAAAAAACTAAGCGTATCGTTTACGGTGAAGTACTTTAAAATTTATTTATAGCAACTGATTTCCATCTGTTCAGAAATTAGGACAACTTACTTAACGTTAAAATTTTTATAGTGATTCTTAGTTCAAAAAAACATTTTATGATTTTATCTCTTTACGAAACCCTAAACTTTTCAGTTCTGGGATTGAAAAGTTGATAATACTTTGATAAAAATGAGAGTATATATTTTGAATAAAAATGTTTTAATTTCATAAGATTGTTTTATTAAATAAACCTTCCGGTGAAAACTGACACTTCATATGAAACTACCTAATATATTATAAATCTAGATTAAATTACTTTAATATTAAACAAATTAAATTTACGAACAATAAAAAAATTATCATTCAACACTGCACGTTATGGAAAAAAAATATTTTGAAACTTAAGATAAGATTTATTTTAATTTATGGATTATCAGATAATATCATATTCTCTACCACCATGTACCAGCATTGATAATATTTGAATGTTATTAAATGTATATACCCTGGCTCAAAAAAGTTTCCATACAGTTAGTTTTACTTTAACATTGCTAATAATCTATTTATTATATTATTTCTATTAATCAAAAGGGGTAGTAGAGGCAAAGGTCTCTCAACATCATGTTAGCAGGAAGAGATACAATTTTAATCTAAAGGTCAAAAAAGTTTCCATGCGTCTATGATATCTTAATTCTATTTCTATTCAAAGCCATTATTTCGCACAAAGTTATTATCTTAACACTACATTTAAGATTTAGTTAAGGTTCAGCCTATTTAAAATATTAATTCCTGATTAATAAAAACTATATAATAAATAGATTATTAGTAATGTTAAAGAAAACTAGTAACTGTATGGAAATTGTTTTGTGTCAGTTTATATCAATAAACTATGTATATAATACATAATTTAATAATCTCAGAAATTTTCAATAACAACAAATGAATTACCAGTTTAATTCTTAAATTTTAACGTAATTTCCTTTTACAGCTAACCATATGAAAAATCAAGCAAAAAAAAAAAGAGGTATGCATTTAAAATTACATCACGTTCCATACATAAAGTGCTTAAAATAGTAATATTGTGTGCTCATAATTAAAAACGAAAAAAAAAAAGAGAGAAATATTTTGTAGAGATATATCAATGTCATTTCGCTAAATTGCGTTCTTCTTCACTCCCACCTTCCAAAATAAAACTATTCATTCTTTCTCAGCTTCAATTGCATTCCTAGAATGAATTTCCACATTCATTGCAAATTTTTAACATTCTTTTTCTCAGACAGACCAATCATCTCTGTCAACAAATGGTTGAATACTAAACCTAAATTTGTACGAATCAGTTATTGGATTAGTCGTACAAATAATGTGAACAGTATATTATATTAAATCAAATTAAAATTGGAAATTAGAAAAAACTAAATATACATACATACCTATGTAAACACATTTGGACATATGCCTTAAAAAAGACACACCGATAAGAATCACAATATTTTTAAAACAAAATTATAAGACTAAAAACATCTTCTTTATAACCCTACAAATCCGTCTTCATGATCTTGAAAAGTGGTTTGAAAACTAAAGAATCAAAATTAATAGCAAAAATCCACCCACGTTAGTTTCTCTCTTAGGAAAGCCTCATGTCCACCCATAACGATTGCTAATAATCCAGTGCCTTCAAAGAACTATGTACGGTACCTTGGACTCTACTTAGACAAAAGGCTTACTTGGAACATACATACGAAATTAAAAAGGCAAGAACTTACTAGACGATATAGCCAACTTTCACATCTTCTGGACTACAGATCTGCACTTAACTTACGAAACAAGCGACTTATCTACAACACCTAACAGAGACCAATATGGACATATGGAGCAGAACTTTGGGGGTCAGCAAAACAAACGCACGTAAACAAAATACAAACAGCACAATCAAAAATTTTACGAAAAATTGTCAGCGCACCTTGGCACATTTCAAACACTAATGTACATAACGACTTAAATACCCCAACAGTAAAAACCTACATTCACGACAAATACACTACATTTCATTCTTCAACACAAAATCACTCCAATCCTCTGGTTCTTTCTATCTCCTGCTCCCTGTTACCTGAGCAACGAAGATTAAGAAGAAAATGGCCAAGAGACCTACTACATCAATAAAAACATCAACATAAAAAAAAAAATCAAGCAATTACACCAAGACAATAAAACACAACAAATTTGCTAGATGCGCAGCTGCCCATTTGCAAATTGTATAAAATAAAATATAAATTAAAAAAAAAATATTTAGTTAAAAAAAATTGGTTTAATGATTCTATAATATATTTTAGGAGATTTTATTGTCTAAATCATAACATTTTATTAAAATTATTAATGACCTATTAAAGTATCTTTTCTTAATTATTTTTTAATCCGCTGTTTATTTCCAGAACCTCCAAGTATAGAGATAGATATATATTTATACCAGATTCTTGAAAAACGCATCAGTTATCACACTAAGATTATCCTTTTAAATTTCATACCACGATATCGATTGATCCAAAGAGAGAGCAATTAATTGAATGGTAAATAAAATGCTTTAAATCACTAACCTATTGATGGTTCCTATTTAGACATTTTATACCGACAGACAATCAACTGAAGTTAAACGGTTGAGATTTTCGATTACTTGAAGTGACTCGATGATGGTAATGGGTCGACTTTGTATTGCTTTCGATTGGCAATACCAATCAATGCTACATTCATTCTGTTCTAAAAAAGAGTTAAATTGCTAGGCTTGACGCTCAGAAAATTATTATAGCATTGACGAAGTGGCTTTATGCTTACCGATAAACCTGTAATCACGTTTTATGACATGATTTTGACTTCAATATTAATAAAAAAGTATATTACGGCACGTGGTAATATATAACAATAAGTAATATATATCCTGAATTTTTTAAAAAATAATTTCCTTAATGAATATATTTGACCTTTTTTAGGATAATTTTTCAACAAACGCCTGTTAGAAGTTCCGACAATCAGCGAGTGTGGTGTCAAGAAGATTCTTAATAATTTAATAATTGAAAAATACATAATTTCAGTACTGTTTTCATTTTACACTGGAAGAGTTTATGAAACAAGGCACAGAAATGCTACAGTAACAGGTTTTGTTGACGATACTGCAATCATCAGTTGCAGTTTAAACAATAGGAAAGCCATAAAGCATTTAAAACATTTATTTTATTTTATTTATTTATTTAATGAAATTTATAACTGTATAAACAATATAACTAGTAAAAATGGACATATTAGAAATAATGACATGAACAGACTTGAAAAGACACTGCCCAGTGGTAGCACTCCCTACTTAATTCTAGGTAACAAGATCACGAGGGCATCTTCTTTTCAGACGCCTAAAGGGATTATCAGGAATCGAGCAAAAAGTAAGGCTGGAAAATAGTGGATTCGGATGGGACTGGAGTTATCATGAAAGGATAGGTATCTGACTCGGGCTAAATCAGCGACTATATTGAAAACAGTTTTAAAAAAATAATCGATGAAGTTAGTCAACTCAAAATTGAGGCATTTCCGGGTATAACGAAGCGGAATAAAGATAATTCTTGATTAACGAAAGATTAAGAACGAAAAGAAGAAACTATCATAGAAATTCAAAATTAAAGAACAAAAATAAACTTTCCGAACAAATAGTTTATCTAGGAGGAAATTTGAAAGACATTTAAGATTTTTGCCCCACTTTTATAAAAAAAATTAAAACGGTAAGACAGAAACCATATAGACTAAATCATTTTTTATCATCCTCACACCTTTCTATGCGCCTAATCGTTTTAATCTACAAAACTGTATTATGATACTTTATGATAAGGCCCACCATTGTTTTCAACGATTAACGAATCAACTGAAAAAAAGGCTACAATCGTTTCAAATTGTAGTATAATGAAAAAAATTTAGTTGATAAGGCAATATTGTGTAAGAGTGCTAGAAATTACTCATACTATAATAACTGAAGTCTACAATATATGTATAATCAGCTGCATGGAAATTTTTAGCTAAAATGTATTTGTTTCCAAGTGTATTGAAATAAAAAATGACCAGTTTTTTTTATCACGCACAGTGAAAAAACAGTTTGCTAAAATATCACCATTAAATTATAAGAATA
The DNA here is from genome assembly GCA_928085145.1 of Nezara viridula. Taxonomy (NCBI): domain Eukaryota; kingdom Metazoa; phylum Arthropoda; class Insecta; order Hemiptera; family Pentatomidae; genus Nezara; species Nezara viridula. The sequence goes on along the minus strand of OV725080.1, from coordinate 143,676,519 downwards.
AAATACATTATTTATCTTGTATTAAACATATCGTCGGTTAGTTGCAAAACAGTACGAGTACATTTTGAATGGAGCTGAAATTTTAAGAACTTTTTTTTTGAATTACAATAAATACACCAAAATAACACAGAACCTTTTATGCATTAAATTTAATTACAGCAAGTGCACAATTCTCTGTTTTTACTGAGAGCAAACCCCTTAAAGTTATTAATGATTTAAGTTCGACAGGGCTCAGAAATTTCTTCTATTCGTCAAGTCTTGGCGGGAGTGCCCCAAGGTTCAGTATTGGCTCTACTGCTATATGTTTTATACACTTACGACATACCTATTATGAACGAGACATTGATTGCTACTTATGATGACTACACAGCAAATCTCAGAAAACATCGTTACCCAAAAGGAGCCTAACTGATGTTCCAACCTAAAACTCGAAGCTAAAACTCCAAAATCGAAACATATTACATTTACACTTCGAACAAATACCTTCCTTCCAATTTTTATCAAAAACAGCTGAATTTCTCACATGGACACCATACTATACCTTAATCTTTCCTATTAAGGATGACATGATCCGGCAGAAGGATGGCATATGGTCCACATGTCTAAATGAATCGGAATAGACGACTCATAATACTTTACTCACCTTTTTTCCAAATCTTCAAAAATATAACTAAGACAGAAACTAAATAAATACCTATACTTACTTAAACATATGGACTTACTCTTCACAAATATACGGAGTAGCTGAAAAGACTCACTTACACAAACTTTCCAAACAAAAATATTACGACTTATAACTAGAGCACCTTGGTAAGTGACAAACAAAACCTTAGGTGCCGACTTCCTTCTGCCTACAGTTGACCAATACATAAGACCTCTATACAAATGATTTCACAATAATTTACATGGACATACTTTTTTTTTTCTCTTTAATTATTTATCCGCACCTGTCATGGTGTTGACAATCAGCAGATGTGTTCTGATGATGAGGATAGGCATTAAAGGCATGAGGAAGGATAGTACCCAGCAGCACCTCTTCCTGGTCATTATTTGTTTTGTGATTTAGTCGAGAAAATCTCTCATCCTCCTCCTTTTTAATCTCCTCCTAATGGGCATGTCAGTCGTAGCCATACGAAAACCGAACTGATGGTCAGGAATTAAATTTTGCTCCGTCAGTATGTCAACCGCAGATTGATATTGAAAGTAAAAAAAAAAAAAAATGTTTAAGAAATGTCACATAATGACTTTTTTAAGTAAACCGACGATTTTTATAATCAATTTTTTTTTAGAATTATTATTTTTCTTTTTTTTTACTTAATTTCTTTATTGAATATTAATACATTCTGCCACATTAAAGGGCATTTTTTCTTTGTTGATTAATGCTACATTTTGTCATATTTAAGGGTATTAGCATTAGTGATAGAGTTACGCACTCACATTCTATGTACAATAAATAGCAATAAATTAAATAGCAAAATAATAATACTAAAGGTAAATGCATATAAGTAAAAATAAACTAAATTAATCAAAATAATAACTTAAATATATTATCTAGTAAAAATTAAATTGTCTTCTGTTAGTTCGACATTGTGAGTTTTCATTTTTTATATACTTGGTGGACGTCTTCCAATCTGTAAAAATATACTAAACTGTAAGGAAAAAACAACAAAAATTAAAATTTATAAGATAAAGATAAAAGCGAAATTCAATAACTGAGATTAGTAAAAAGGTATTGCCACTGAACCTGAAGCGCAAAATATAAATCTGCGAAAGGTAACAAGCTTCACGGAGATCCTTTTATCAGCCATTCATCACTGGTCTGAAATTTCCTGTGATTTATAAAATTTTTAAATAAATTCAGATTATTTTTATAATAAATTAAGTTAAAAGGGGAGAAAGAAAAATAAACTCAATTCTTGGAAAATGTGATTTCAGAAAGAAAAATAAGTCTTTGAATTTGTTATTAATTCCGTGTATTTGTTTCTTTTTTTCTATTTATACCATTTAAATTAATATCTTCATTAAATAGTCTTAATTCATAAGCCCCAGTCACTTTAATAAGAATGATTTTTAATATCTATTTCTTTGTAAAACATGAAATCAATAGCTTTTATGAATTTAAAAATAGAGACTGAAATGAAACCTCTCTCATTTTTCCCGAAAATTTAGAATGAAACTTAACCAACAGATGTGAAAAAAGAAAGAAAAGCAACTACATAATAAAAATAATGGACTGCACAGCATTGAACTAAACAAAACCTGAACAAAGCATTTATTTTTCCACAACAAAAAAAGGTAAAAAAAAAAATAAATCAATTTTACATTTGATTGTTTGTAAAAAAAAAAAAAAGTGACAGCTATTTTTACTTACTTATGTGTATATATATATACACATATATATTTTTTTTCTTTTCTCTTTTGTTCTTTTTCTTATTCCTTTGTTATTACTTTATTTATTTATATTTTTGTATACACGGTATGAATGTACTCTCTGAACTCTATTATAAGTATCCTTAACTGTGACAAATTGTAATATTTCTCAAAAAAAAATAAAAAAAATTACGGCTAATAAACGAAAATAAAGATAAGTTCTTTGAATAAAAATATAATAAAATGGAATATCTACGGAAATATTAAAAATTAATCAATCTATTAATGATGCTAAAGTAAACAAATACATTACTAATATTAAAAGTAGAAGCTATATAAAACAAAATATGGATAACTTCATGTGGTCGCACGACCATGACGATCAGTAGAAATGAAAGAACATCAGGCAATCTTGTTTTCTTATGGTGACTCCATATACTTTGTTAGCGTTAATTTTCTTAGAGTTCTCTCTGCTACATTTTTATATATTTTTTTAAAATAATTAAAAACATTTTTTAAATAACTAATAAACAGTTCCTTTTCATCCCCATTGCTTATTCTCTAGTCTTATCTGTGGCAGGTGTGAATAGACAAATGAACAAAAAAAATAATTGATAGCAACAGAATTTAACAACTATCCAATGAATTGATGAAATCTGTTATCTTAGCTGAATAACATTATAAATAAAAAAATAAACAGCTTGAATCTTCAAAGACTGATGTTTTTGTTATTCCTAAAATACCGTAAATTTTTTATTGTGCAACTCGTCCAGAATGTGGGCTTTCTCCCACTTTGTTTGCCTGCTGAAATACATTGATAATATTTACATTCTATCACCAGCATTCTGTTATAAGTCAATATAAACATAAATATAATATTTTCCGTACTTTCAGATAAAACCACAAAATTAAAAAGATGATCTTGAAAAAACAAATAAAATAATTGTAATCTTTTTGTCCAAACCATAAAAAGTGAAAATTAGACATAAACATCTGATATAAATTCACATACTTGATATAAATCATATACAAATAGGTTAAAACACAATACATAACAAAAAAAATACACATTTTTGTTTTTAATTTGAATAGTCATAACAGAAGCTAGGGGTCAAGAAACGAGGTATATGGTTATGGGTCATATCAATGTCCATATGAACTCAACACAAGGTCCGATCATTACCATCTCAGATTTTCTTTAAATTTGGCACAGTAGTACTATTTGTGGAGGCTTGGAAAAATACCAAATTATATTGTCAATTCGTTCTTAAATTAAGCAACTGTAAAAACTCATAAATGGACTTAATAACACAAAATAGTAAGATTAAAAACTGCCGTAGAACATTTCGTCATTATGCAAGAATCTGGAATCGATGCTATTTTATATCATTTAAAATATTTTTTCTATGATATACAGAGAGCATTGAATAGGTTAATATAAGATTTTCTTTGAAAGTAGATATTTTAAAGTTTTTATTTATTTTATATAAATGGATACTGTTGTAAAAAAATCATATGGCTCAATATAAATGTGGAATGCCAATGGCTTCGATGCTAAAAAAATTGAAGACTAATGTTTAATTTCCATAAATTTAACTGGTAATAAAATATTTACATTTTCTGAAAACTGACCAGAACAAAACTAAATGTCAGAAATAACTTAATATAGAAAACACTAACAGGACACATGTTTGCTGTCTACCATGATTAACAGATCCTGTTACTTGATACAATAAAAACAACTTTGGACTTATTATTCAAAGTTTCAAAGTCTGATCAGTTTTCATGTTTATTTTCAGAAAAAAAAATGTAAATATTAATATCATTGTAATAATTAAATGAATAAAGAAGTAAATTAATGGAAATCGAAAATTGAACAAATTTTCCTGTCAAAAGCTTATTTCTCCTAAGCCTTTGTTTGTACACGTTGAGAGCATTTTTAGTTCCAACGCTTCACTTTGCTTATTCTTCCATCAACCTTTTACCTTTATTTTATTTTTATTTTTTTTTTTAGTGTTTTTAATTATTAAGCCGAGCATTGATTTTTTATAAAGTCATAGAAGTAAAACATTAATTGTATCAATAATTATCCTTTAGAAACACAAAAAGTACTCTAATGTGGTCCTTTATTTTGTCAAGTGCTTTACCCCCTCCTCAGCAGCTTCGCTTAATTACTACGGGTATGTTCTTCGACCGGCTTCATACAAGCTAAATCTACATAACAGATTATAATTTATGCGGTATATATACATAATTTATATTTAAATTAAAAAAATAAAAATATTGTATACAATTAGTAAGATTTCGCCATAACCATAACATAATATTATGTAGAAACATTTTCAACTATATCTTCACTGTAAAATGTGTGAAATCAATTACGCGGTGGTTACCGCTGTGCAGACCCGACTGTTAATATTTTTATGATATTGGCTAATGAATGCTGTAAAGTTCAAATAACCGGTCTTTTGAAGTCGCTAATTAGTTCTTCGAATCCTTGTTGATGCTAATATATCAATATTTATTCGAGAGACTTTGTATTCTGATCAGCCATTTTCGTGATTAATACGTTCTGGAGTACAGTATTGAATTTCCTTCAAAGCAAATTGGTTGAAACTGTCAATTTATACCATACAATAATAATATTATGTTTGTATACTACTTCGACGTGTAATGTAATATTTGTTAATTCTTGAAAGTTTTCGTTAATAGGAACCGATCTTAATTTATAAATCAATGACTTTATCAACGATTTTACACAAATTTAAATAGACATAATAACAGAATAATAAGAGACATGGCCATAGCTGACATATACATCAGAAAGTGAGAAGAAGACAAAAAAAGGCGTTGGCTGAGAGATCTCCTTTCTTATACAACCCATGTAATTGGAACATATTGTAGAAGAGGTACTGCTGAGGAATTTCCTTCCCCATTCCTGTTATTTATTTCATGTATCGCCATCACATTTGCTGATTGTCAAAAATAAGTTGACAGGCGCAAATACATAAAATAATAAGGCGCAAAAAAAAATAATAAAAAAATGACGTAAAACGAAGTACGAAAATTTCTTGTTTTTTTCTCACCACAGCGGCTGGTATATGGACGATGATTATTTTTGTGTAATAATATTTTTATTTATTCGACTTTATTCGATGTAAAACAAGTCATTTTTGAAAGCTGAAACCGCAGTTCCATCCGTGACGGCTGGCATTTGATAAATGTACATTTTAAAATTTTAATTATTTTAACGTCTTGCCAAATTGAAAATATGAGTCCAAAATACAAATGTATATGAGCTTTCGAACAAATACACATAACATGGTAATGGATTGCTTGATAAAAAACTTAAGACCGTTTTATCTCTGAATAACAATTTTATTTTACATTAATTACAATAATTAATTAATAATAAATAATACTTACAATTAAATAATATTAAAATTATAATAATAATACTTACATTAAATAATATTTACAATTTGTAAATTAACTGAAGAAAAATCGGTTTTTAAAGTTTATTGTATAACTGAGAAATACAACGATAAAATTATACAGCTTTTTTATTTACAATATAAATTCTTCTGAACGTAACTTTACAATCTTGTAACCTCACAGCATGTGCTTAAATATCATATGTTACATAAAACAATTGCTCTTATGATCTACCACCGTTTAAATTAAAAGTGAGCAATTCACTTATATACTTTTTTTTTTGTTACAAAACTAATTCAGTTCAACATTTCATCCAACTCAAAATATTACTATGACGTCATTGATCAAAAATTGCATTATTCAGAAATATTTTAATAACCAAAGAATTTTTTTTGTTATTTTTTTCGTGTTCTCCTCTTTCTCACCTTTTAGACTTTTTCCAGGATTAGCCCCTGGTATATAGGGTTTTTCCCTGGTCAATGGGTCAGGACGGTGGATTAATGCCAGTGTATGTTTGGCACCGGGACGCGAACTCTACTAATTTACAAAAGTAGTAAAGTACTGATTTTATTCCGTTTAACTTCGGCTATCAGGTTGCCGGGCAACGCGCAATGCTTTGCACATTATTTAGCCCACTCAGCCACCCCGCCACTAATAACCAAAGGACTACAGAATCTACCTTGCACCATATATACAATCTCTGATCTTTACTCTGGTCATTCCCTTATACATTTGGTTATCCTAGATGCGCCACTCAATGTTCCACAGAATGGCCACAAGTGACAAGCTCATCAGAAAGCTACTGTAACGTGACTGTATGAGAGAGTCATTGTATACTTTCTTTTCTGAATCAAGGGAGAATACCTATCATTCAATGTAGCTACAAATATGCTCATTATCATTATCATGACAGGTACGGATAAATATCTGAATGAACAAAAAGTAAAGAAGAAAGAAATACAATACTATTACACGGCTGCTCAACTATGTATTGTTGCTAAACTCCATATCATACTCAGAAATCTATAGATAATATTAAATATATATATATATATATATATATATATATATATATATATATATGAGAGAGTTAAGTCGGACCATTGGAATACATATCAGATATGCCAAGAACGGTTTATAGAATCAAATAAGCGAAGGGCTAGATCAATATATCTGGTGATGGAGAATTCCTAACCAGTCTCAAAATAATAGTTTCCGTCATGGTTTGCATCTGCTCCTTTCCAACACCAAGCCTCTGCCAGAAATTACTTCTCCTAATTCCGATCCATAGCCCTTTATAACTGAGAATTCTGTCTCACCGAATTCCTATTTCACCGAAACAGTATTTAAGTATTAATAATATATTAGATAGTATTTCAAAACGAAAGTTCAGTACATTGTATATTTTTGGTTTGTTCATGCCTAAAAATAATTGTAAAATTTCCCATTTAGTTTGAAAACTTCATTTATATTCCGTTAGACAATATAAGTTTCCAGAGATTGTTCGTCATACGTGTTTTTGCCACTGTCTAATACCATCTCTTAGTTAATATATTAGATAGGAATTAAAACAAATAAAATACTTTGTGAGTCAGATATTAATCGTTCCGAAATCTTTACCGTTACCACGACATATAATGTATATTATTATTTTTATATCTGGAAATGTTTTCTCATTTTATGTATTATCTAATTTTTTTATAATTTATATTTAACAATATCTTACTTCTATTTTCCATGAGATCTGTAAATTATATCAAATAAACCATATATTAATTTTTTGTCATAGCTTTTTTCTACTTATTTTTTTTCTTTTATCCTTGGTTTGTCTTAATAATAGTCCTTTTAATGCTTAAAAGCATTGTAAGGTTTATTTTTAGATTTTTGTCGTTTCTAAGTATTTCGTTCTTCATCTGTAATATAAAGGTGATGGGGCTCACCTCAGGCTTGTTGACCTTATTCTCTAGAGCTTACAACTAAATTAATAAAACATCTTCACGTGATTTGTTGCCAACGTTTTGGAATTTTGGCTGGTAATAAATTGTTAAAAAGAGGGTTTGCCAATTGTTGGGATTTTTCGAAAAATGATTTTTTTCGTTTTGTGAAAAATTCTTTTATTGTTGATAAGTTTTGTGATACTGGTATATCCACTGTCTTCATTCTCTGCAGCGTGGTTCCTCTTACAATTTTTCTAATTATTCCATTTTGGAAATATTGTAATCTTTTCCCAGTTGTTTTGCTGATATGTTCGAACAGAGGTGCACCATACAACAGAGACGGCCGTATTATAGATGTATAGGCTAGAAGCTTATTGAAAATTCATCTATATAATGAAATATATGTGTATTCTTGAGAGTTAAAGTGTGAGAGAGTGTGTAAATAACCGCAAAAACCATTAAGAACTAAGATTTTTACAAATGTCTTTTAGAGGTTCTGCATTCAACTCCTAGAAATACAGTTATACACTAACCGCAAGACTGAGTTGTTGTGGGGGTAGTGTATAACCACCAACGCCGTTCCATCATTAGTAATATTGAGTGTAATAATATTTATATATTTTTTATAAAATAATAAAGAAACTATATAAATAGTTATTTTTTTAACAATAACATAATAAGCATAGGTAAACTAAATTATGTCGTATTTTTTTATTGATTATTCCAATATTATTTTTTTCTTAGAAAAGGGTATATAAAAAAATCTGGTCCTAAAATAAAAACCTGTCATCGAAAGGTGCAAATTAATATTGAAACAATTTTTTTTATTGATTTAGACATATAATATTCTGTCACAGGGACAATAATTATATTGATATATGAACACATTCACACCGTATACACAAAAAAATAAAATAAAATTAACAATAGTAAAATAATAACTAAATAATAAATAAAAACTATATATAATAAAAAAAATAAAATAACCTAAATACAAGTAAATTAAAAACATAAAAACAGTCACACCTATATACAATCAGGCGGGGAACCCAAATCACCGCGCTACACTTTCAACCGCCTCACCGGTGCTAAAGCCGGTGGAGTTAAATATTGAAAAATTAAAAAAAAAAGTAATATCACAAAGATTTTTTCTATGTTATCCAAAGTGACAGAGGAATCATAGAGCTATTCTCCTCCATTTACATTTTCAAAAAATTTTCATTACATCGTTAACTACTCTAAATAGCTATATTTTAATGTTGAAAACCATGAGATAGTTACCCAATGGCAACCATAGTACCTAAGAGGCTTTCGGAAAAAATTACGGTTTATCAAAAAAAAAAAAAAAAAAAAAGGTACGTTTTAGTAAGGCTTCGAAACCGAGGCAAAGAAACTAAACCGGGTCTTGATTCCTTCCAATTTTTTCAATGACATGTGTTGTTGTTAGAATAGGAATTTAATAATCGAAATTATGATTCGTCACATCAGTACAAAATTCTCTGTCATTTGATATCTTTTACATCACAATCCATCGCTCCCGAGAGCTGGAAAAAAGATCAATATTTCTATTTAATATATAATATGGATTAAAAAAGAACAAATACTTCTCGTTACAAGAAAAATAGAGATACCACAACCCACATTATTTCCACTATTTCCGACACAAATTAATTCTAAATGTGGAAGGGCTCCCCTCACTGGCTAAATCCCTAAAGGTCAGTTCTCCGGAGGACCAACGTGATTTCGCTTCTAAGTAACATTAGGATGCATTACAGCTCCTCCGGGAACATTACATCTAATACCGGTATTATGGCCTCAGGGTTATTCTATAAGCTAAGGAATTTCGTCTTGAATGTCACGCACCCCCTCAGATCCAATATTATAATTCTCCTCATTATATTTCATAAATCGTAGCAACTTGGGCGTTAATACACCAAACATGCTTCCGTAATGAGGAACAATATTATGTTATATTATAAGAAAACATATTTCAACTTATTAACATTTAGAACACCGTTAAATATTGACTGCATCTCATTTGGTAATAAAATTTAAAAATATTTAGATCTCTTTGGTTTTCTTGTACATCTGAGACTTACAAATCCAAACGGACATAGGTAAGCGTAAGCATTGAGTTTTTTTTTTTCCTTTTTTAATTTCGAATGTCTTGAAAGGAGTTAATATAGTATACATTTTTTGTCCTTATAAGTGGACAACAAGTAATTCTTCTGTAAAATGATAAGTCCACTGTAAAATTAAAAACGATTGGCTATGTCACGGCCCAATGACTCCTTGCTCACGATATTCTGAAGTGTCAAAATATCTTCAAGGAACTGAGGTATTCTGTCAATGGATACCAAGTCACTGTGGTCTCCATGGCTACGAAATGGATGATAAACTCGCCAAGGAAGGCTCCACATTAAACTAACCAGAATATCATATCATAGAGCCAGAAAATATGTAAATAAGGCAAGTGATGACTAATGGAATCCGTTAAGAGCAGTATTGTGGAAAAGCAATGGAGAAAATTGTTTAATGAAGTGGTTCAAGTTCCCATTAACCTGTCGAGAAAGGAAGCTGTGGCAATGTTCCGGATGATAAGAGGCCACGACTACCTTAGGAAGCACCTGCATAAAACATGAGTAGCAGATTATTCACATTGCAATCTATGTAATTCGGGAGCTCATATGGAAGTAGCGCAGTTAGGTGTGTTCTCGCGCTTGTTGAACATAAGAAATACCGCGTCGTTTAAATTGGAATTGTACTGGGCTGTGAGATCTCTAATGGCGGAAGCCGATAAAGAGAGCAATAATTTTTAAAAAAACAGTTTAAAAAAATAATCATTTATATATTTATTGTGATAAACATTCTTTTTTACTCTTATAAAGTAAAGAATAATTTTCTTGAATGTCCCAACAAATTTTAATCACAAATTAACACTTTATTGAAAGATCGGCTATTTTAAATTAAATTGTACTTAAAATTTAATTCATGACTATTTGAATTAAGTAAACTTTAAATATATATAATATCTTATTTAGTGACCGACCTACAATATAACTTACTTAAAAACTTCTCTACTTCTTCGAAAAGAGGATGGAAGTTTCATTCCAGTTCTAGACACTTTGGACTTTCTGTTAAGTCCGAATAATATTTCCAAAAGGTATTAAATAATCCTTACATTGTTAACTCAAACAATTCCTTTTTAAGTTTCGTAACTCGGTACAAAGTCTTCTTTAAGTTTTTCAAATGTTTGGACTTATCGCAGTTTGGTTTTTATGAAACCTACTGGTGTATTATTATAAAGAACTATAGCCAGTTTTTAAAATCTAAATTTTACTGTCAGAAGTACCGACAACCAACGAGTGTGCTGTCGAGAAATAGAATTTGGAGTAAGTCGTTGGTAGGCATAAGAGAGCGGTGTCACTTTCAATCTTTATTTTAATATTTGAAGTTAGTGTAGGAAACCCTGTATCCAGCTTCTTTTGAGCCTCCTACGGGTGTTATCTAACATGTTGTCTGTTATGCCTTGAATCAGTGAGCTTTTATGTAACATGTAAGTTATTTTGAAATATTTTAAAATGTATTCGTATGTAGGCGGTAGCGGAAGGCTTGTGTAGATCTTTATATAAAGTAATGTTGCTGACGTAGCAGTGAGCTTTGGCGATATTCCTGAAAGTTTTGTAGGTTACTCATGTGGGTCTTTTTGGCTTTATGAATTCTTTTTTTTTTTTTAATAGATAGATAGATAGATAGATAGATAGAAAAAAAAACTTTATTCTGGGACTAAGTCCCTTCAGAATAACAATAATGTACAAAATAATAGAATATTACTGGCCTGAACGTTGAAACAATAAATAAAATTGATAAAATAAAATAAAAAGTAAAGAAAACCTTAGGTGCACAAGCTATATACAAACAGATAAAACTATGTACAGAGCATTTAGAATTATGAACAAAACAATTAAAACTATGAACGAATCACTTGAACTATGAACAAAATTATATTTAAGGGTTGAACAACATAAACATACAATTTGAGAAATGAAGAACGAAAAAGAGATACAATGAGTTCATTTCATAAAAAAAAAAAAAAAAAAAAAAAAAAAAAACTTTACTATATATATATAGAATATATATATATATATATATAAAAATAAACAGTTACTTATAATTGAATAAAAAATAACATAAAAAAAAATGTATGTATTGAAATTCCTACGTCGATAGTAGGAAATGCATGTACTATCTCTTACCAAGTGTTATGATTATATGATTGCTACACAATACATATATAATATCAATAGTTAGCTGGTATCAGACTGTTTTTGGAACAGGAATTGGAATAGGAGGTTTTTGAATGTATACAGGGTAGGGGCATGTCGAATTTTGATCGGGAGGGAATTCCAAAAGTTGACAGAGCGGGCTATAAAGGAATTTTGGAATGAGGCAGATCTATGAGAAGGGATGTATAGGTCAGAGGGTCGGGATCTTGTAGTGAGTGAATGGATTGAGGACTTAAATTGGAGAAGGTTGTAGGCATAAGAAGGACGATGATCGGTAATGATTTGATAAAGGAAAGTGCCAAGGAAATATTGTCTTCTTAAGGAGGGGAAGAGCCACCCTAACTCAGTGTATTGGTGGGAGACACGGGAGCGTCTCGGGGTTCCAATTACAAATCTTACGAAGCAATTCATAAGTCTTTTGAGTCTATCACGCAGTTCCACCGAGAGGCCATCGTACACCACACAGCTGTAGTCAAAGTGGGGAAAGATGAGAGAGGAAACTATGAGTCTACGGGTATTTTGGGGTAGAAGATGGCGGAAGTGATGGAATAGTTTGAGGGTAGAAATTGCACGGCGGGATATATGAGAGATATGGTGATTCCAGGAAAGGGTTTGATCTATGAGAAAGCCTAAATTTTTAACAAAGGGATAGAAGGTGATGGGGTGGTTGTTTAGATAGAGTGAGGGAAAGTTGGTGTGGGATCTAAGAAGGGGCTTGGAACCAATGAGAATGGCCTGAGTTTTGGCAGCATTTAGCCTTAATCCATTTAAGTTGGCCCAGGCACTAATTCGATCTAAATCTTCTTGAATTTTGGCAAATGCCACCAATAACTCAGCGGGAGAAAAGGATAAATAGATTTGAGAATCGTCGGCATAAAGGTGGTGGGAACAATGGATAATTGAATCATTTAGGTCATTAATATAAGAACTGAAAAGAAGAGGAGACATGCTTGAACCCTGTGCAACTCCTGAGGATAAAGGAAGGTAGGCAGATAGAGGTTGATTAGGTATGGAAACTGCTTGGGTTCGTTGTGAGAGGAAAGACTGGAACCAAGAGATGGAACTATTGGAGAAGGATAATGATTTTAGTTTGTTGAAAAGGATGGAATGGATAATGGAATCGAAAGCTTTGGAGAAATCAAGCAGTATAAGTATGGTTAGTTTTTTGTCATCTATTGCAGTCTGGATATCACTAGTAATTTTAATCAGAGCAGATTGTGTAGAGTAGCCAGGACGGAAGCCAGATTGGAGAGGATCGAGTTGGTTGGATTGTTCAAGGTAGTTGGAAACTTGGGATTGCACTAACTTTTCTAGGGGTTTAGAAAGATTGGAAAGGATTGATATTGGGCGGAAATCTTCGGGAGAGGATGGATTAGGCTTTTTGTTTAAAGGAAGGACAATGGCTTTTTTCCAAGAGGTCGGGAATATTGAATTCTGCAGGGAGAAATTGTAGATGAAAAGGAGTGCTGGGAGGATTTCAGGGAGACATAATTTTATTAGTTTGATAGGAATGCCATCTGGGCCTACGGAATTGGAACGGGATTTCATTATAACGGTAATAAGGTCTGTGGGAGAAATGTCGGAAAAATAAAAATTATTGTCGTTAAAAGGTACCTCTGGAGAAAAGCCGGAAGGGGATGGTAAAGAAGAGGTGGAAACCGATATAAAGTGGGAGTTTAGGTCATCAGGTGATATTGGGAAAACTGAGGAAGGGGATCTAGAAGGTTCACAGAGGGAAAGCTTACGAAGTAGAAGCCATTTTGATTTTATATCAGGAGCTGAGGAAAGGGCTTCGTGAAAGTAGTTCGCTTTCGCTTGTCGGATCCTTGTCTGTGTCGTGTTACGAAGCACTCTGAATATTTGATAATCATCTGCAAGCCTAGTCCGTCTGAAGCGTCTGCGTGCAGCGTCGCGTCCCTTCTGCAGATCCTTAATTTCCTGACACATCCAAGGAGCAGGACGATGACGGAAAGTGGAGGTTTTGAGAGGAGCGTGGGTATTGAGTATATTGAGAAGATTGGTGGTGAGAATATCAACCATGGTGTCGACAGAGGAGCAATGATATATTCCATTCAAATCCAATGTTACTAGATCAGGTAATATTTTTTCTCGAGTAAGGGTATCCAGTTGGCGGAAAGTGATAGTTCGAGGATGGATTGGAGGAGTGCGGATATTATACATTATTTGTATCAGATCATGAGATGAATGAAAGGATACTGGCAATCGAGAGGCGGAGAGGAGGTTTTGTGCTGAGTCGATGATGTAGTAGTCTAGCCAAGTGTCAGATCTGGTGGTGTGGTGGGTGGAGGAAAAAGGAACGATGAATAGGTGAAGTGAGAAAAACAGATTTTCTAAATAGGATTTGTCATTGGAGTTTGAGAGGAAATTGGTATTGAGGTCACCGGAGATAATTATTCTGGGATAGAGGGGAACGAAGTTGAATAGAGTTGATTCGAAGGACGGGTCAAATGGCACGAGAGGAGGGCGATATACCACGGCGTAAAGGATAGGAGAAATATTACTGAGAATTTCTACTAAGAGGTATTCTACATGAGGATGATCGGAAGATGGGGAGCAATCGAGGATTCGGGTCTTTAGGCTATTGTGGACAAACATGGCTACTCCACCGCCATTCCGGTTTACCCGGTCATGACGGAGCAGGATGTAATTAGGCAAGGAGACTGAAGATGATGGAATATAAAGTTTGAGCCAGGTTTCGGATATTGCTATGATATGATAAAAGTTTTGGGTAAAGTATTGCAGGAATTCGTCATAATGGGCAGAAAGTGATTGAGAGTTAACTTGACATGTGATTAGGGAACTAGACATACAGTGGATTTGGAGAGAAACAGTCAGTGTTTGGTAACGAGAAGACAAAACGAGTAGAAAGTACAGAAAAGCGATTATCGTACATGAAACTAAGTGAAGAAAAAGTAATATTAACATTAAAAATAAATAAAGAGAATGTACTTGAAAATAAATAGATTGATGAGTGACGGTGTAGAGATAGCACTAAGAGAAGAAGTAAGCCTATTTTAATGAGGCTAAGGGGTTGACGGCTTCTAGGTAGTCAGTCAAATACATCTAGATCCGAGGTCTGTTCTATCAGGATGACTCTATGTCCGTCCTCTTTTCGACACCGCACCTTTCCGGAAGCAAACCACGTATATTTGATTTTTCCCGCCTCTCTCTTCTGCCGGGCTAGCCAATAGAGGTGTCTGTTTGTGCGAGTCATCTCTTCACCCAGTAAATTCGGTGGCAGTCATTTTCCTGCCAACCGATATCCCGCGTGGAGAAATCCCTCTTCAGTTTCCTTTTCGTAATTAGATCATCTCTAATTGATTGCCTGACAAAACGTGCGATAACAGGCGGTGGTCGCGAGTCATCTTTTCGGCTTCTGCGGCGATGTACGTTGTCCAGGTCCTCCACACTAAGCCTGATCCCCAAGCTTGCTCCTATACTGGTCACCAAAGCAGCGGGCGTTTCGCCCGGTCGCTCCGGTATACCGCGGACCTCCAGTGATCTACTCAATAGTCCTTGCTCTGCGTTATTCAAGCGAACCTCTAATTCGCCCACTCGGGATTTGAGTGCTTTGTTTTCTAATAATATCTCCTCAAACTTTTTAGCTTGACCTTCCAGATGTTTTTCAATCTTCGTCAGTCTTTCGTTTAGTTCAAAACTGAGTTCTCCGTATTTATCTAGTGCTGTTTTCATGTTTTTTATATCTTCGTTCACGTTAGCGTCTAAACGATTTACTGCCGCAAGTATTTCTGAGGGGGACGGCTCGGTATTTTGTTTTTTCACCTGTTCGCAGTTAGAGCAAACCCATGTTTTTTTAATTATTTTTAATGCTTCGGTGTCTTTATCAGTAATGTTGACGCACCTACCATGAAAAATTATTTTACACTTAACGCAGTGTATATTGTTCTTATCTTCGCGTGCGATAGAATTGTTGCAAATATTACACTGCACCATTTTTTTAAATTTATTAATGAGAATTACTTCGCAATTAAAATATAAATAAATACCAAGACTGTTGGCGGTAGTAAACAACGTCTAATGCTGGTCTAATGCTGTTAGGATTAGTATACGCCTGCCAGCTCGTTGCTCCCAGAACTCTATCAATCTCGCTGCGTTTTCTCTACTCCGATTATTGTGAAGATCCGACACTTAATAGCGTGATTAATAATAGTGTTTTTTTAAAAAAGAGAAGAAAAAAAAATGAACTTAACTGAACTGAAAATTAAATTAAAGTAAACTGAGTCTATTATATGAACGAATTACACCGATGTACACACCAGGGCGTCTCAGGCCAGTAATATGTTGGTCCCATGTCATTCCTCTGTTAAATGCCAGTCCAAGATAATGAACTTTAACAGGTTGCGGAATCTGGACATTATCGAGGTATATAAGAGGACAAGTTTCACGTAGAATGGTAAAAGTAATATGTTTTGATGTGTCTTGGTCGTATTGCATTCATAGTTTGTACCAGCCATGATATATTTTTTTAGGTGATATTTCAGAGTTTGTGAGGTGTGTAGTACAAAATTTGTAATCTCAGTTCTAACAATTATTTATATAATAAAAAATACTATATTTGTACTAGGGATATACGTTGCCGCTTTCCTTGATAAGAACATCTGCCAAATAAATATAGATTCCTAACCACTTTTATCAAGAACATAAGAAAATACGCATATAAGCATAGGGAAGATTACAATTTTATTTTGAAGTGAATGAATTGATACAATAAAAAGACATAAACTAAGAAACTGTATCAAGTTAAAAACTTGGATTTTCAAAACTAATATAAACTTCCATTCTTATATGTTTATTCCCGGCCACATTTCATAGTTACTCAATGCTTTAAGCTATTATATGGTTGTTAAAATCATATTAATTTTAATAGTCTCCCTGACTGGAAAAAATGTAAACCGACTATAGACATATCGATGACCAAATATTCCAAAGAGTCCCCACTATACATCTAAAAATGATTCTTTAAATTGCCACAAAGGCACAAAGGTTTTATGGTAATATACTTCGATGTTTCCAAAGTAAATAATAGTGTTGGTTGTGTTGTCTATGTTACAGAAAATCACCATTGAGGAGCTTCATATTCACTGAAGAACCAACTGTGATAATGAAGGTCCTCTATTAGATATCAAAATCCAAAGAGAATAACTGGGCAATAGCAAGTGACTCGTCGCAAAAGTAATCGGTAACCCATGGTCAAGCAGCTCCCACTAAGTACAGAAATGTTTAACTTATGGTGTGGAATATGAAAAAAATAACATAGAGTATAGCCTCAAGCTTCCATCCCCTAGTGGTATATTGGACAATGGAATAGCTGACCAAGATATTCATTTGGCTAAAAAGGAAGTGATATCAAGCAAAGCTGCAGTAAATGATTTTATAATTGAAGATTGTGTACGCGAGGAAAATAAAAGCTTTGTGAAAATTTGGGAGGCAAATAAAAAAAAAACAGACCTAAGCTATTTGAAATAAAAACCGAGTCCAACATATGGGTTACAAGAACGAGAAAATCAAAAATAAATCATATCATGCTGAATACAAATTGGACACTGCCTGTTTTCACACGTGTACCTTCTTGGCGCCCACGAGCAAAAGTGTGACATCAAACGAAAGACACTCAAACACTTATTACTAGAGTACCTCCGATACGAACAAAAAGACAATAATTAAAGTTATCCCGACATTAAAAAAAATATTGCGGGACAATAAAAGGATGTCGTCATTCTGTTCCAATACTTGAACGTTGCTCAGGCGTTCGATAGAGTCTGGCACGAGGCTCATCTCTTTAAACTTAAGAGTATACTGCCATATCCTTCCAATATTTCCTCTTCGACAGATTTTTTTGATTCGGCGAAGCTCGGAAATCTATATATTTCAAGCCAGGCAGAAGCCAATTTCAAGAACCTGCAAACTAAATTTTAATTTACTTTTTACCATTCAAGTAATAATTTGAATAATTTGATAATCATAATTTGAAATAAAAGAATGAATTGGGACGAGTCATATCGTAGTGACAAATTTTAAAACTTTTATGGCGCGGTGCATGGTAGGTGAATGATACAAGTTTATTGTCTAAGGCTATACTTAAATGATAAAAAGTAAATTAAAATTTAGTTTGCAAGTTCTTGAAAATGGCTCCTGAAGCCGAAACGTTGAATAAACATACATATAATATATAAAAAAACTGTGTTTTTGGCCTATAATAGACATATGTTAGATTATGCGAAAATGGCACCAAACCTGAAGGATGGGACTAGAAAATTATTTGAATATCGTTTAAATTAGTTTGGAGCTCTGATATCGTAAAATAATTTTGAATCCGTATATAAATGAATAGATAATTGAGATACAGACACACTATATCAGTTGTATGGTAAAAGAAAACGAATTAAGGTTCTAGACATTACATGATTGGCTCTAGTGCCCTCCTTCAGCCTCCACTGGCTTTTAATACTAGTGATGCGGCTGGAAAAGTGGCACTGGGATCTCTGGAGTCCTGCTTTGCTTTCCACATGTGGGGAGAAAAGCCTGGCTCGGAGATTCCTGGGCGAATGTATATATTGTATATAGGTATGAATGTGTTTAGAAGTTTTTTTTTTATTTTGTTTGTTTATTTATTTTTTTATTTTATTTTTTTTCCTATTGATTTACATTTTTTTTATAAGTATTATTTATTTATTTTTTATATTTATAGTTATTTCTGTATTACTTGTATATACTGTATGAATGAGAACTTCTAGCCTTAATACTTATAGCCCTCCAACATTGGCTGATTGTATTATTATTCAATAAAAAAAAAGAAAAGAAAAAAAAAGACATTACATGAAGAGAAGAGGTAAATAAGATGTCATCTAAGAGCAATACCTTAAGATAAGGTCCGTTAATTTCAGCCTATCTTGGTTTTTATTGCCCCACGGCCGACCGAATCTGAGGCCTAAAACTAATGAAGCGGAAACTTCATCGACCCTTCCTTTCGATTCTAATCGAGTCACCATTTGCTGAGGGGAAGGGGAGGGTCCTGAGCTACCAACTTCCTTCCCCCCCCCTCTCTCCCGTTCTGCCAGTCCAAGTTACTTCGACTACAGGGATCGCTCTACTTTATTTCAACAGTAGTCCACATTGTTTGTTAAATATTATTAAAATTCATATTTATTAGAGAATAATTTAGAAAAACTCTATCTACTTCTATCTATGGGAGGTGTAAATTAAGAGCTCAATTGAAAATAAAAAGTACTGTCTAATTTTATCAGACGCTTTCACTGTAATATGGTTCATATATCTTTTATTGTATTTACCAGTCAGTTACAAAGCTGTAGTGAACGAATAACAGACTACCGTAATTCTCACATAGTTTGCCCTCCCACTACCAGACAAAGCAATTGGCCTTCAACCGCTCGTAATATTGAAGGAAACTATTCCTAATATTATTATTACTAATCTAATACCTCATAAACAAATATGAAAATTTTATATAATTGATTCTACTGTTGTACAATAACCCAGTTTATACATACAGTACACTATAATTACTAAGTATGTCATGGAGTGATGATCTTTTAGCGGTTCTTTTCTGTTCTGATGATGCCTGAGTTGGCGAAACGTTGACGGGTTTGTTTTCTTTGCCTACATTTTGGAGACCTAGGGCAGTGTGGTTAGGGTTTTTCAAAATTATAACCTACCATTTATGTATTTCTCTTGATTAGTTTAGTTATGGTACTTTTTTAACTACTTAAGCCGGCAAAGGTATCACTATTGTAACCTACGTTTAAAGTATCACTTCGTCAAATTGACTAAGTAGTTTCTTCTTAGGGATTCCTCGATTCTTATTACGCTCTGATCTATAACTCTTATAGAACTGTTGATTAACCGTTTTATGTTATATTTAGCTACACCAAATGATGCGACAAAAATAACCGTGACAACGTAATTAACAAAAGTATAGAAGTCAGTTTGCCTAAATGCATTCAGAAAAAAACTATTGAGAAAAATTATGTTTAATAGTATTAAATGAACCATTTATTTTATGCAATGTTGGAAAACAAAATAAACGAACCTCAGTAAAAAACTGTTTGGAATAATCAAGTGGCTCAAACACGTCTATACATTGTGTAGAACGGTAATTATACTTGACACTAAGAACCTTTTCTGCACTTGGTGAATGTCGTACTCCACCCAAAATTATTTTTATCTTTTATCAAGATGTTCTGGACAATTTAAGGCAAAGGGACGATACAGTTCTATCATAGGTTTTTTAAATATTTTTTGTTCGGTGGCGATAACGAATAATTAAGTAAGAAAAAAAAACACTGTATCTGTAAGACGAATAATTGAATTATATTAAACGGTAGAATTCGCCGCTGCAACGAAGATGAATTGACGTCAAAAGGTATCGCTTCGTTCCTTCGGCTATGTTACCTCAACCAAATAATAAAAACAATCAGACTTACCCGTCGTGAGAGGTTTTGGTCACCGTCAAAGATCAGTTGTGAAATACTTAATGTTAGCACTGCTGGGAGGAGAGAGTGCCAGCAAACTAATTGTATCATGCAGAAACTTCGTCATTTTGATGAATGCTACCTTTACGGAATTAAATATAGAAAAAGAACCATGACTAAAAAGAAAATGAATAACCTCACTTAAATCAGACATTCTACTGTCAACTAATTACTCCTTCGTATATCAAATGTTTCATCAACCTTATACCTGAAAAGAAACAGATGATTTATTTCTATCCATGGTCGGTGTAAATTAAGAGCTCAATTGAAAATAAAAATTCCTGCCTAATTTTATCAGACCCTTTCACTGTAAAGAATTTTATATACCTTTTATTGTATTTACCAGTCAGTTACAAAGCTGTAATTTTGATATCAGTGCAGAAGCAGTTACCTTGATGAACGGCGCCGGGGTATATACACTGCCCGCATGACGATCCAATGCTGCGGGTAGTGTATATGCAATTTTTCAAGGGGCAGAGACATTCCCCTCTAAAACATCTTACATTCTGCAACTAATCTTAAGTTTTTATATGTTCTGTATATATGCTGCGAATGTGTTCATATATCACTATAATTATTTTCCACATGACAGATTATTATATTTCTAAATAAAAAAATAAAAATAAAAAAAATCTTAAGTAAGGAAAATATGACACATACATGTTTATTTTATTATTAATTAATATTTAATGGTTACTCATCAATTCCTTTTAGTATTGCATTAATAAAATTTCAGATAGTTAATCCAATATTGGTCGATCACTTTTGTCATGCTTAAAAGAAAAATCATTCATATTTTCTAATCAACTTATTTTTAATACACTGTTACTTTTAAGTCCGAAGAGATTGCATTGTATAGTTCTCTAGTGCCATGAAGATTTATTTTTAGATCCAATGTGTTACCTAGAAAATGTTCTATTACTTAGGAGTACCGTCGAATATTCACTTCTCATATTTCGAATCCATTATACTTAGATATTTCTTAAGAAAGGTTTAGTTATCTGAAAATGATACTAAGTTAATGCGGGAAAGTAGAACGTCGGCTACAAAGTCTTAAACTTTTAGATTAAAAATTCGTGTGAATAGATTAGTGAATTCGTCTTTTTTCTTAACCATAACTACGTGAGGTATTCGTTTATAGTAAATAGGTATATATATATATATATATATTTTCAACTTTTCCTTAATCGACCTTTGAGTATTAAATTTAAACCTAACTATTTAATTGGGAATAAGGTCACTTAACTATTATTTAATAAACTATTGAATGTTCATTTCTTCTGTTTATTGACGTGAGTAGCTTAATATATGTGCTAGTGGACGGTGCTGAGACTGTCGGGGTATCCCTGGCCTGATCGAAGCTCTATTTTTTTAAATTCTAGCTTTGAAGAGGATCCCATGGTTGACTAATAAAAAGAGAATACCGGGATCGAAACGTCAATAAACAGAAGAAATGAACATTCAATAGTTTATTAAATAATAATTAAGTTACCTTATTCCCAATTAAATAGTTAAGTTTAAATTATATATATAACCTGATATATATATATATATATATATATATATATATATATATATATCAGTACATAAACCTGATATATATATATATATATATATATATATCAGTACATAAACCTGATATATATATATATATATATATATATATATATATATATATATATATATATATATATATATATATATATATATCAGGTTTATGTCTAATTTCCTATTTTGATGATTTGGAAAAAAAGGAGTACAGCGATTTCAGTTGCTTTTTTAAAGACATTATTTTCATTTTGGCGTGTTGGTACTAATTGTATCCAGAATATAAAGGCATGAATCTGCAACATACCAGTGAACAGTTAGCTTGCCAATGTTTATCCAATTCATCATCACAATTCATCCAATTCATCAGGACAGAAAAAACAAGATGATATTCATGCTGAAAGAAAGAAAGAGAAAAAAACATTTGCTATTGACATCTCATCAAGCCATCCAAAAACGAAGGAAAACGGCGAAAAGGTTAATAAAAAACATTTGATCAGTAGAGATACAGAAAAAATAATACTCATACTGGAAATACAACAATATAAATCACTCCCTCCAGAAATGACGTAGGCGAAACCCCTATAGAGCATGACAATTTAATGTTCACTGAACAAATTATTTGCGACATTAGTGATGAATATATAACGGAGGACTCATCAAGACTTGAAAATGACCCTTAGTATGGTCGAAACTTCGAATAATAGCGTATCAATAAAATGTTGGTGATAATTGGCCTAATTTATGTAAAAAATAAAACCTCAAGACACCAAAATTAGGATAAATGAACAGAAGAAATATAAAAATATTTTAATAAAATAAAATACAAAAAGAAGTTTAAAAAAATCTCGAAAGTGTATAAAAATGTCCATACCCTAAAAAATTCATTCATACACAGCTACTCCACAGATGATATTACTATTAAAATAAGCACGTAGCTCAAACATTTAATTTAATTAACACATTTTTATATTATTATATTTTGGGTATGCCTATTATTTTCTTTTATCCCCGCTTACCAGCTGTTTAATATAATCTTCGTCAGCTGTGTTTCTTGATAGGACGCTCCACAGAGGTCTGAGAGCCTATCTTCAAGGTATTCTGATAATTCCAAATTTTTATTTAGGACATAGTTAACTCAACAGAATACGACCGAATAAAAATACTGGTTTCCATGATTTTCAATACATAAATAAAGTATAAGCAAAAAGTCTGTTTCTACAAAACTAATTTTGCAACTTGTTATATATCAATAAAAATATGTTGTTGTTTTGTTTTGTAATGTAAATTTTAAAAATAATTTTTTTTGTTTAATTTGTTGAAACCAGTAAAATAACTTTGAAAATAAGTTATTTCTTAATAAATTCTAAAATTACTTATTTTCATAGAATTATTTATTACTCAATGTATAATGGAATTGAATTTTTCCATTGGAAAAGTACGTAATTATGAGTACATAATCAGCTGTGGTAACCGGTGGTTTTGGTAATTATCTAAAAAAATTGGGTGAAGAAAGCTTACAAAAAAGTCAAGATTCAAATACAATATATCAATAACTTTATACCTAATCTAATTTATTCCTTCCTATTATAGGAAACTGGAGGAAAACTATAGAAGAATTAAACTTAAAGAAAAAACAGATTCAAGAATATTAAATTAAATTTCGTGACCCGAAATTGATACTGGGATATCGTTTTCATCTCACTACCATGTATTTTGTTTTATCTTAAATTACTTGTAGTCTACTGATTTGCACTGCTTCTCTGAACAGTTTTCTTCAATTATATCTTTGTTCTCCTAATAGTACTATACTTAATAGTTATCTTTATATGATTCAGTAAATAACCTTCCACAATCATATTTTATTTATTGGTAAAAAATAAAAAATAAAATAATAACGGTTGTTCTTATCAAAATGGTTTTAATCTATATTAATTCAGATGGCCTGACATTCTATAAAACATTTCGTTTTTTATATCTTGCCTAAATTAAAAGTTTCTCAGTGTTTCTGCCATTTTTATGCCTTTTCCCTCCAGTGTGTGGTCTTACTGTACAGGCCCTTCGCACACATCTGTTGTTATTCTGCCATAAACAGTCGATACACTCTGCCGTCATATGCCAATTGTATTCTTAGACATCCTTTTAGAGGGGTTACTGAACCCCTCTGAAGGGGCTTTTCCAAGAAGTTCTGACAAAGGATATTTATCTATGATCCTCTTTGCTCCTCCTACGATCCTTTAGAAGCCTCCCCCTTCTCCCACAACATGTAGGTTTATTAAGGTACATCTAATTTAAAGAGATTCCTTATCCCACATTAGTTCGCATCCAATATTTAGCCTAAGATACTGTATCTCATGTTAATTTGTGAGAAAAGTATTAAAACACCCATAAGAAATTTCTTTGATAGTAAAATATGACTTATAATCCTACTCTTTTCTGAATTCGTTAATTGCGAAAAAATCAGTTTTATTTCATTTTTAACAAAATTATTTTAAAAGGTTAAATGAAGGCTGTTAATAATTGAGATAAAGCTGCAACTTTATAAACAAATATTTTTATTGTAAATCTGTTAGGAGTAGAGGAAAATGTTATTCATATATAAATGTCAAGCTTGAAAATAAACTAAATTTAAAATAAACATGATAATTCTAAAAATAGAAACAACTAGATGCTTGAGTAGCAGAATGTATTTATTCCTCCACTGTAAAAAATATCAGCAAGAAGAGAATAAAAGCTAAATATAGTCGTTGCCAATCGCGATAACGTCATTCCTCACTTCATGCATGTGTGATCATTCCAAGTGCTCTCTTTATCAGACAATTATCCTTGAATTGGTTATTCCTAATGCTTTACTAACAAATGTTGACTATTAACTTTACAACAACAAATCTTTATAAATAAAAATATAATTTATATTTTATTAATTATATATTTTAATTAATTATATATTTTTATTAATTATATAATATACTATTTTATTGTATAATGTATTCATACGTGATAATTTTTTTACAGTACGATTTCTCTCAAATATCTTACATCTTTGTGGAGCATTTAAAAGAATGTATTCGGTACAATATTATATAGTCCAAAGAAGAAGTCAAGTGGGCTAAAGTCATATTTTTATTTTTATGGGAGTCATATTCCGTAATAAAACCTGACATTTTAAATAAAATATGTTCCTATTAAACAAATTAACTCTGCCTGTTACTTAAAAAAGATATCCATATCAACAAGGCGTTGAATCCAGAAGCCGTTGATGGAAATAAAATTTCTAAATGTTAGACGTTTTTATTTTTAATTTCTTTAATCAGATTATTTTTTGAAATAAAACAGTTTATTGATTATTATTTAAATTTCATTGAGATTAAGTCTTTTTTCTTCCAATTTTGATCAATTTCATTATCTATATACCTATATGTATTATAAAATTATAGAATTCCTTCAACAACGAGTAGTGGAAATATTTACTACTCTTTTACATAATCTTGATTTCTCAATTATTTTAGGTATGTGGGATTCATATGTTAAATTAAAAATATGTGAAAGGATTTATTGAATAAATAAAGTACTAAATTATAGATAAGCAATTTTATTTTTTTTTAAATCTGGCTTCAAAGATGCAAGTACACTTATATTATGCTCATACATTTATAGTAGTATTTGTTGTTTTTTATTTCTAAATTGTACAACAGTTTTAAAATAAAAATACAAACAGTAAATTCGTTCATAGAAATCTGACGAAAAAAATACGATATAATGACTGAGAAAAGAAACTACCCATTGATAGCACTTAGGTACATTAGGAGGTACCGAGGCCATCATCTTTTCAAACGCCTCATTATCAGGTATCGAAAAAGAAGCAAGGTTCAAAACAAGATTAGTTACAAGTAAACAACCAACACCAAAACACCGCTACAGTAAACTCACAGTCAACCACATGTTTCAAGAATGTTCCTATTAGGTATTAATTTTAACCAAATTAGGACTCAATACAAAACTATCAGATATTTTAAATAATGATGAAGTTAAAGTTAGGAAATTAAATATTTTAAATAAATATTATAAGAGACATGGCCCCAGCTAACATACCTCAGAACATGAGCAGGAGACTAAAAAGGCGTTGGATAAGGGATCTCCTTCCTTAGACAACCTAAGTAATTGGAACAAGTTAGGTAAGAGGTACTGCTGAGTACTTTCCTTCCCCATGTCTGTCATGTCATTATATCATTATCGCCATCACATTTGTTGATTATAAACTTATTGTTGACAGGCGCAAATACATATTTTATAGACAAAAAAAAATTGTCTTAAAGTTATTGATTAGTTAAACAAAATTTAAATTTGAAGTGTTCTTATTTATTTATATTATTTATCATGTTTTATTTTTATTTTCAAAAATAATTTAACATTGAGATAATTGAAATGAAGATTGAATAGACGTTGATGACCTCCGGGTTTTACGCCTCTAAGCCCTAAGCAACAACAATGATAACATTTATTATTATTATTATTATTATTATTATTATTATGATAAAAGGAACTTTGAAGAGATCTGATACGACCAGTGTATTACTACTGTTATCGTAGCCATCCACTAGCATCATATCTCTGTATTTCTGATTCGTACACTACAGCAGTCTTCTCAGACCTCCTCAAGGTCTCATTTATCGTTGTCCTTAATAAATTCGAATACTGTTTTCTTAAAGAATATTTAGTCAACTTTACTATGGTTCGATTAGAATTTAATTATCTTGAATAGCTTTTGAGCGGTTTCTTCTTATTCAATAAAAAAAAAGTGAGCATCTTAAGAAAGACACTTTAGAAATTGGTGTTGAAGTCCTCCGCATAATAGTCAATGCTCGTTATTATGTTACAAACAAAACCCTACATCATGACCCTTACATCCCTTATGTCCTTGACGTTATTCCATCTCGATTCTCAAATTTTCATCTGAACCTAATCCACCATCCTAACTCCTTAGCACAATTCTTATCCAGCTCCAGTCACGCCTACAACCCTCCTCGAAGGTTGAAACGGCAGTAGCCTCGAGACCTTTTGTAAAGACTGTCACTGGAGTTCTGGCAATGGCCAGCCTCTCCACTCACGTCATGAGCGTCTGTTGCTTTAGTGCCCTCTCTCAGTTTCCACTGGACTACTGCTTGTGACGCAGCTGAGAGAGAAGCGCTGGGATCTCTTAGAGTCTCGCTTTGTCCTTCACACGTAGAGGAAAGGGCTGGACTCGGAGATCCCTTGGCTGATTGTAAATAAAGTAAGAATATTTTTTATATATTAAATATGAATGTTTTTCTTTTTTATATATTACGTATGAATGTTTTTCTTTTTTATATATCTATTTGTTTTACTTATGACTTATTTAATTTGCTAGCAATTTCTGTATTTTTTTTTATTTATTTTTTTTATTATTATTTTTCATTTGAATTCAAGTTACATTTCTTTAGTTTTATAGTTTTTACCTTTGTTATATAGATATATATTTTTATTTATTTATTTTTATTTATTTATTTTTTATTGCATTGTATATATAGTATGAATGGGCCTCACTCAGCTTTAGTACTCAGTGCCCTTAAATGTGGCAAAATGTATTATTTCTCTATAAAAAGATTTAAAAAAAAAAAAAAGAAATTGGTGTTTATTCTTATTCCGTTCGGAAACGGCCCATGCATCAAATAACCTTTTTGTTGTAAATTTTGTCTAAAAACATCTCTCATTTGGGCTTTATGAAATGAGACCCCTTTATTTTTGCTTAAAAATATAATTAATCAGAAGCTTAGAGCGTTAGTTTGACTAATAAGAGCTGAAGTATCCAGAAACCTTGTATGATAAACTCAAGTAAGATGTTTGTCCAGATGGATTCCTGAGTATCGGATCTGTTGAGCAGGTATAAATAAAATATAGTTAAGGAATGCCATAGAAGGGGAATCATAAGTTCACGACGAAGGTTGAAGGTGATTTTATTGGTATTTACTTTAACCTCCAGTCTTGACACCTTTCTTCAAGATTCAAATCACATTTTCAAGAGGATTATAAATAATAACATTTAAATAACTTATTATGCTATATACCTAGTAAATAATACCTTCGTTGCTATAAAGAAACGAGCTAGATAACAATCTTATACATGAAATACGAGGAGAAGATCTTTAAACGAACTGATTTATTAAAGCTACTTTTCCAGATAGCTCTCACAGATGCCATCTCTGACACCAGCCGGGAGACGATATCGGACTGGGCAAAGAAAAGATCGAAGATAAAGTATAAATAATGCCGTCCCGGAGGATTCCTCTTTGACGCCCTTATCTTCACGCCCATAAATATTCCTTCCGCTTTCGATTTATTGGCTGAGGATTTGTACCCACTTCCTTTAACCGGTTGTTATAAAGCTTACATAAGAGCCGTTTAATATATAGTGGTCTGCTATGCAAATGTACTCTATTGAGTTATAGAACCACGGAAATACTTAACGCTATCAACCGATTTAGGAAATTTATTCGTAAATAACACTTGCTTATGAAAATGCTTACTTTCCTCTATCCACTCTCTGAATACCAGGTCTCAACCTATATATTTATATATCCACTCCCATAAAACTACTTCCTTCAGCAAATCCTTCGTCATTCGTGCTTCGCCTTTTTGAAACTCTCTACTTAACTCCATACGTCAGTCTACGTCCATAGATTCCTTCAAACAACTCTTGTTCCACTACCTACTCCATAATCAAACCTCTGCAAACATGTAAAATCTACTTGAGTCTATACTGTTTAATTCAATCAACTGTAAAATTTAAATAACAATGAGCAATTAATTAGGCATCATTTTGTATTCATCATCGCCAAACTAATCTTCTTGATTATGTATTATTTATTTATGTAATTATGTATTGTGATTATGTAATTACGTTGTTATTCTGACGGTTCTGTAGTCCCAGAATAAAATTATGTTTTAATTCAGTCCTTGATATAAAGTATATATAAATAATTAGTTTGGTCTTCTGTCACACGATAAAAACTGTAAGAACTTTAGTACAGACAGAAAAACGGCTGGATAGATGCCCCTCAGAGACAAAAGGCTACCTCACTATCTTTGCTTTTGTAAACAGAATGACTAACTCCAATTTCAACATTTTTGAGTAATTTCATTTTAGTGATATTTTTAGTTGAAAAAGTTACCTATGCAGACAGTGAGTAAGATGATTCCGGAGGAAGTGATTGCAGTGTTGAAATATAGAATTGTGAATAAAGGCATAAATTTAGCCACTAAAAATAACATCACTAGGATGTTAAAATTGGAGTTAGTCAACCAAAAGATTTATATATGCCTACAGACGTTTGAAAGTATATCTGCATATTTAACCATTAGTGTTGCTCGAAATCGGTCTTGGTCTTGCACTTTGCAAAACCAACGCCGCTTTTCTGTAGCAAGACCAAGATCAAGACTGGTAAAATAAATCGATTTTTTGAATAAAAGTTGAGACAATATAGTCACTAATAGAAACATTGACAATTTTAGTTACTATATGTAAAGAATTGGTGTAACCAATATACTTTTTCATTTAACTCTTATAATTTTTCATTCATACTTAGTTAGGTTTCTCATATATAAAAAATGCCAGTAATATCTCTATAGTAATAAACTAATATTCAACTGCAAGTCTGTTACGAGAGCCTCCTTTTGGAACTATCTACCTAATTCTATATGTCAATCCTCGTCCACAAATTCCTTCAAACGACTCCTGTTCCACCATCTGCTCCATATTCAAACTTCCGCAGTCAACTGCACGATTGCAAAAATAATCAACAGTTAATTAGGCATCATTTTGTATACATCTAAGCCAAACCAATGTCCTAAAGTATGTAACTCTGTTATTATTCTGAGGGATCTGTAGTCCCAGAATAAAATTATTTTTTCATTCATAATTGCAGCGGTAAGTGAAGTATTTTTTTTTAATTATTGTTTGAAGAACAAAATATAAACAAATTATGGTTATTAAATTAGGATCACGACTCCTTATTTTGTCACAAACAAAATCCTCCATAACGACCTCAATGTTCCTTATGTTTCTGACCTGGCCCAATCCAGACACCAATCCTTCCATAACAAACTTTAGAACCATCCAAACCCTCTCGTTTCTAACCTTGCTTCCTCTTCGATCCCTGACAACCCTCGGAGGCGTCTGAAAAGAAGATGGCATCGAGATCTCCTTTTGTAAATACATTTTTAGAGTGCTACCAGTTCCTCTAGTTTCTCATCAAGTGCATTCATGTTATTATATTCTTTTGTTCACATTTACTGAATGTATTTTTATTCATAATACAGTTGTAAATATCATCAATAAATAAAAAATTTAAAAAAATAAAAATTAGGAGGCTGATGTTGTAAAACATTTTATTTTCAGTTCATACATATTTACTTCTTATCGCCTTCAATATACTCCCCTCCTCTATCCCTAAAATGCTCTATGCAAATCTTCCATTGTCTGAATCAGTGTAAGAAGTATTTTTCTATCCTTCGCTGTTTTTAATTTAAGTTTATAGAACTAGTCTCCTTAATATGCTGGATGTTGAATGTTCCATCCGTGGCTCTGCAGAAGGATATATTATCAAACTGAAAGCTGAACATATATCTAACAGAAAGCTATTTGAACTAAACCCTATTGAACCCAGAATGTTCGCCACTCAGTACGTCATCTAACAAAATTAATGGTGCAATTTGGATTGGATTGGTGCAAACTTTGGAAAATTCCACTCAAAATTATGTTTTTCTAGACTGTGTTTAATGTGGATTACGAATCAAAATAATCGAATTACTATGTATGCCATCAAAATATTTTCAGTTATTTTTTCTTCTTCGTCGGCCCAAGACTCCCACTGAAGTCCTATACTCCTTCAATTATATCAATTTATATTAAATAGTTACTACTCGAACTATGTGGCTCGCCTTGAAAGTGGGAGATCTCCATTAAGTGTTGAAGTGTTGAAAAAAGTGATCAACTATTGGACAAAGCTAAGCTTAATGAGTGACGAAAGACTACCTAGACAATACTTTAATAGGCTTAGAGCTCTAGACTCATCCATTGGAAAACCTGATCCAACTTATAACTGGGTTACCCAAGTAAAGATGATTGTGGCGGAACTTGGATGTCAGGGGCTGTTTTCTCTCACAAGGTCTGATGAGGTTCAAAGATGAAATCATGGAAAAAATAAGAAACCATCACGCATCGAAGGACATCGACAGAGTGTTAAACTCTAAATCAAACCCAAGATATAGAAAAATCTGCTCCTTTTATGTTACCAAACCAGAAGATTATCTTCAGTTCAGGGCTCTGAATTTAAACAAATTAAGAGCCGTTAGTCGTCTCAGAGCAGCAAATAAAGATTTTATGAAAATATACTTAAAAGATGCTACTTTGACTATTAAATCCAGTGAGGTATGTGGTGCATGCAACTGCCTTGTAACTCACCCGGTAACTCATTTTCTGATCCAATGTATCAACTTCAACGAGCCAAGAAATAAGTACTTGAAGGCATTTATCACTGAATCCAGAGAAGATGCTAGTGTGGAGGAGATACTGAAAATAAACACTACGAAAAAAATAAACCAACTGTATTATTTCATACAGGGCTGTTCATTGAACTGTTAAGTGGTGAAGTAATCATATAACATATATTAATTCTTATTTATATTGTCATTTGTCTTATACTTCTCGAATATATATATATATATATATATATATATATATATATATATATATATATATATATATATATCGTTTACTAATCTGTTATTATATTAGTCATACTTAATGCTGTGGACATTGTTAATGTTATGTTTGAATGCAGTACTAGACTCAAGATCTAACATTGTTAATTATACCATTATATTTATTTGTACAGGAATTTCCTTAGACAAATAAAATAAACTATCTATCTATATTAAATAGTTAGTGTAAAAAATTACATTAATCTAAAATTTAAAAAGAACTAGATTAGTAAATAATCACATTACCCAGTGCAAAAAATTTACACATACCTACAGGGCATATGGTAGAATGAAGGAGTGTTGTACACGTACTTTTGATTTTTATTTTTTTTCCATCAAATTTCTGTTTTGGGATTGATGAGGTCTGTTGTATTGTTACGGCTAGCTTCCTTAGAAATTATATATTTTTGTACTAGCATCTCTGAATTAGTAGGTGATACGATTGAAGCCGAAATAAAAATGTATAGCTGAGAATGCATGTAAGCTCAATTGAGTTACATGGGAATGCAGACATTTATGTGGAAAATATTCTGATTTGTGAGAATTTTTTAATGATTAGACTGAAAATTAATGTGAAGTAGACTCTTTAAATGGATCTTGTCTGCGTGATAGATGTCAATGAAATTCTGCTTGCAACTAACTAAAAACCTCTGGTAACTTAAGTTTACTTTAATATAGGAAACATCACTCAAAAGTAATAATTTTATGAAGCCAAAATTTAAGGCAGATCTATTGCATATCAAGTCATTTCTATATGACTTTCCTTCATCTTTGTTTATCAGTTAACTTGCTATTTTTATTTAAAAAGTTTACCTTTGGCAACCCAGTAAAGAAACACAATCTCATGAATATCGAAAAAAAAAATCAGAATTGCTTTGATTTACTCATTCGAGCTTTTTTAGCTCTTAGTGAAGTTGAGCTCTCCCGTTGCAGAGTTTGGCGTTTCAAGATCATAAGTAAAAAAAAACAAAACAAGATTTGGAAATCTGCATCAAAACGAATAAGATTTGAGTTCGTTGAAGTTATGAAAGAGAAAGCGGCACGCGAGGTCCTGAAGGAGATTACAGAAGCTTCCTACAACTATTTCAGGCAAAGGAAGATTCCCATGGAGCGGTTTAGAGATAGAGGAGAGGTTTATATTGAAGGTGATAATAAATAAATATGTACGAATTCAAAAACAAAATGTTTTACAGCACCAGTTTCGCAAATTAATAACCACTATTAACAGAAAAATATTTAATTTTTTTTTTCTCTCTTTTCAACTGATTATTCGTACCCGTCATAGTATATATATATATATATATATATATATATATATATATATATATATATATATATATATATATATATATAAATTTATTTAATGAAATGAAAATAGATTCTTATTATTATCCTAGGACTGGTTAGGACTGGTATTATAGATACAGAGAAAATGCCTGTGTGGCCATATAATTAAATTTAATATTTACAATTCTCATTAAAATTAAAATATTGGAAGAAAATGAAAACAAAAAAAAAAATATATGCATATACATATATATATATATATATATATATATATATATATATATATATATATATATATACATATATATATATATATATATATATATATATATATATATATATATATATAATATATATATATATATATATATATATATATATATATATATATATATATATATATATATAATACAAACATATGAAAATAAAATAATATAATTAAACAAAATCATTTCTGGGAGAACTTAAAAACTCTCTTATCTACTTTTCTTAATCAGTCGGGTTAGGAAAGAAGTAGGTGCTTAAAAAGGAAAGATTTAAATGAGGAAACTGATTGCGCATGTCGGATATCGGGAGGGATGGTATTCCAGATAGAGATGGCTTATAGTATAAGGAGTATAAAGGATTTGTCAAACGCAGCAGTTCGGTGAGGAGGTGGGTAGAGATCAGAAGTACGGGATCTAGTGGGACGGGATTGAATTGAATATTTAAATTGTAGGCTGTGAAAAATATAGGAAGGTCGCTGAGTTCTGATGACTTGGTATAAAAAGGTAACAAGGAAGTACAGACGGCGGTTGGATGGATAGAGCCACTTCAACTTGGTGTAACGGGTTATATGCGTATCTCTTGAGGTTCCGAAGACAAAACGTATTGCGCAGTTCATTAGGGGTTTAAGTTTGGCTTCGAATTCACCCGAGAGTCCGCCGTACACCAGACAGGGAACACAAGGGAGGAAACTAGGAGTTGTCGCGATTTATATGGAAGGAGATAGCGGAGACGGTTAAACTGTTTCAGGATAGAGATAATACGACGGAAAATTTGGGAGATGTGTGGTTTCCAGGAGAGGGTTTCATCTAAGGTAACACCAAGGTTTTTTACGGAAGTGTGGAACGAGATAGGTGAGTTACTCAGGAAAAGATTGTGTTTAAGTAATGTGTTGAAGATTAGGAGGGGGTGCGAAAAAAATGAAAAGAACGAGGGATAGCTTCATAACATAGGTTAATTTTGTGTAACTTTTCCAGCTAAAAAAAATTATATTAAAACTAAAAAAATATTCTTGATTTTTTATTTAGTTTGCACAATGTTTAAATAATAATACAAGGTTTTCATAGTCTAACTAGTTATGTGAAAATTCCATAAAAACATTCTGTATAAGAAATATTTTTACTTTTATTTATCAAATATAATTTTACCAAATTTATTGTAGAAACTGTATAAGAAATTTACGTGAAAATGGAGGTGTCCACATGAGAGGTGAATGAATCACAAAATCCTAGCATATGATCATATATTATTATCCCAAAATAAAATTGAAAGTGCCTACTTATACTTAGTTACCTACTTATAGGCTTAGCCAGTTAGTCGACGTTTCTTATTTTATTAAGCGATTTTAGTTTTAGTACAGATTTCACATATACATATTTCATTCATTCTTGTATCTTTTATCAATTTTAATTTTTTTTTTACTTCAAATTATTGGTGGGAGCGAATCAATATTTTCGCCCCCTCAACATTTTTATTGGAGGGAGGGGCGATTGCCTCGCTCACTTCGAATGTTTCTAACAAAAATGTTTCTACATATTGCCATATATTATTTATCGTAATCTTATTTATTAATAATAAATGAGGATTTAAATTAAGAATCTTTTCTCATTTAAGATGACAATTAATATTAAATGGCCACAGCATTAGCTATTCGGTTTGCTTTCAATCAGCCCTCCTCCCCCGGAAACTCAGGTACTCGACCTACACAGCTAACTAGATACGTAGTTTCCTGGAACTGTTGGCTCTTCGGGTTGAGCTATCTATATCCCAGTGAGCCTGCCTTGGTAACAAGCTGCGCGTCCTCCCTATTCCAATTTGGAAGAATAACATGTTCTCAGCACCGGGACCTCAAGGCATCTTCAGCCGTCACATCCCAGGCGCTGGGGAAAGGTTAACATTATTATCTGATTTAATCATATTACTCGATTTCGGCTAAAAATAAACAAAAATAACAATATTTTAACAAATAAGACATGAGTCGTTTATTTCTAAAGTGAACCCAAATTATCATTGGCTATTTATTTTAATAAATGAACCTCCATGCTTTCATATCATGTGATAATTATCGACCAGTTTCTGTAAGCAACTCTTTATTTAACTTTCTTTTCCACGTGTTAGCACTCTGATCCTAGATCGCTCCGCTTATCTTTTTTCTCTCAAATCTTTCAATACTTTTTCTAGTTAGCTAGTTAGTGTCCAGGGCTAACAGCCATATGTTATAACCGGCTTTATCATACCATTGTAATAATAATAATACTTTATTTATTCTGGGACGAGTCCTTTTAGAATAATACAGAAAGACAGAAATGTGGACTAAGGATCCTCAGTGATACATAAACAAAAATACAGAGTAATTGAATAGTCATTGTAAAAAAAAATTCAAAAATTGAAATGGGTTGTACCATCATTTTTAATATGATATGGTACAGATATGATTGGGTATTTGGTACAGTATTGGTATGGTACAGATTGGGTATTTGAAATGAACAAGTGGACTGTATTTAATTAACTATAATTATATTTAAACAGTATATAAAGATGGGGGTTTGGCGTATAATAGTTACAATCGTTTACTTGATGTCTGAGGTACGGTGGTCGGTATCGGTGGTCGGCCGGCTGCAGTAATTCCTCACCTCCATTTGTCCAGTAGGTCTCGGTGTTCTACTCCATGCCTCTTCCCATGGTAGAACAGCATGAAAGGTAGACTTGAAGAGGGAAGAGAAGTCGTCTTCTTCTCGTGTTAGTCACCCATTTTTTCTCTACTACTAGTTTTTAGTGCAGACTGCGGCACCGTCGCTGCAGTGTTACCTACTTAGCTGGTCCTTTACCTGTACCCCATGAAGGGGAGGGGGGGAGTAACATAAATTTAGGGTGATCAACCCTAAAAAAAAAATATAAGCTAATTTCTAATTTTAATCAGTTAATAATAAAAAATAAAAATAATGAAATAATAAAAGTAAAAATAATGAAAAACGAACTAATAACTTATATACATATTTACAGTAGTATCTATTTAGAATTAATAATAAATAATAAATGATAAATGATATGTCGAAAGTAGCGGTTCGGTGGGCCCTTGTTTATAAATCAGAAGACAGGGAACGAGTATTGTGGGAACGAACAGAGGATTTGAATTGAAGGAGCTCGGAGATGTATGAAGTATGGTGGGGTTTTATGACTTGAAGGAGGAAGGATGCCATAAAATACTTAAGACGGTACTAAATACTAAATACTACGAATGCCTACGAAGGAAATATTAGAATAAAACCACTTCAACTTTGCATAAAAACGGGAAACAGAGGCGTCCCTTGGGATCCCGAAGATGAATCGAACAAAGCAATTTGTCCTTAATTTGAAATTTCTTGAGATATCCATAGAGGCAATAACTAGCAGACTCGAGGGCTCTCAGTTAAGTATAAGATGTCTATGCCAGCATAAAAGGGTGAGCCAATCTGCACAATTCATATAATCTACCTCTTCATCAAAATACAGCCCACATCATAAATAAGTCAAATGTTGCTTATTTATAGCTCATCAAGAGTCATTTACCTTTATTAAATTAAAATTGAAAAATTGTTTAATCAATAACCTGATATCAATCTTAACCTCATAAATAGTTAGTGTATAATAGATAATTATTTTATATTATACAACTTTCAAATAATTTGTACGCAAAAAATAATATATATATTGTTCTAATATTAATACTGCCAATTTGATAAGATTACAACAACAATACTTGAAGAAACCATGAGGGACCGTCAGTTCGTTACACTGGAGCCAAAACCGGATGTTGGTTCGTATCCGGCTCCGAAGGTTGAATTTTATTTTGTGGAGGACAAACGAAATAAATCCACCCCTCTCACTCTGGACAAGATGGGTCGCCAGGCGGTCTCCCCCCCCCCTCCTTCCTGGTATAGGTTGTGCGTAAGTGTTAAATGTGAAAAAAAAATATATAAAAAATAAAAGCCTGGAACTATCAGCACCTCATACAAATTCTAATTAACTCATTACTTTGTTTGATTATTTCAAATAGAAAACTGATATTTAAGATCGTTCAATTGAACGTATATACAACGAATTAAATTAAAATCGTAACAACAGTCCTTATAAGTCGTGAAAATGGAAAATGCATGTCATCAAAAAAGAAATATATCGCAATATAAAGGAAATGAAAGTTTTATACACTACAGTTTCAAAACGATTACGTTATTTTTCTTAATATTTTATGATAGTTTTATTTGTTTGTATGGGCCTTTTAGAATTATCGTCTTTACACGTGCCTTTTATTGTTCATTTTTAATGCACGAAATTCACTTCACATTTATGTTTTACGATTCAGTAATAATTCTCACCTTTTTAAATCCAATCCTAACCCTTTAGCACAATCCTTATCTAGCTCGTCATCCCTACAACCCTCCTCGAAGGTTGAAACGGCAGTGGCCTCGAGATCTCTTGTAAAGACGTCACTGGAGTTCTGGCAATGGCCAGCTTCTCCACTCAAGTCAACCTTATTGTGGTTTTAGTGCCCTCTCTCAGTCTCCACCGGACTGGTAATGCCGGCGACGCGGTGAGAGAGAAGCGCTGGGATCTCATAGAGTCTCGCTTTGTCCTTCACACGTGGGGGAAAGGGCTGGACTCGGAGATCTCTTACCTAATTGTAAATATTGTATTTAAGTATGAATGTTTTTCTATTTATTTCTATTACTTATAATTTATTTAATTTTGCTACGAATTTCTGTATTTCATTTAATTTTAACTCTTAGTTACATTTCCTAGTTTATTGTAGTTTTTGCCTTTATTATGTAGATTTTTATATTTTTTATTTTTTTATTTATTTACTTATTTATTATTATTTTTTATTTTTTATGTATTGTATATATGGTATGAATGTGCCTCTCTCAGTCTTAATACTCAGTGCCCTTAAGTGTGGCAAAATGTATTATTACTCAATAAACAGAGAGATAAAAAAAAAATTAATCCAAGAAACCTTCGACAATTTACGGGCCAAAGACATTTACTATAAATTTTACTTCATAATCAATCAATTATACTTGTGTAAAAGTTATAAAATAAAATAATTAATAGCTGATCTTAATCGAATAGAAAAAAAAATTGTATAAAACAGGGGCTTTAGCAATCCTCAGGGTACTTGTTGTCTATCAATTAATATTCAACTTTATCGAATTTATTTTAGTCAAAATGAAATCCTACATTTTTTTTTTTATTTATATTCGCCACTACCCTAGAGGTTCATTGGCGGTTTTTCTTACTAAAGTGATTTGTTTCCAATAAATATTGAAAGAGAATGACATTTTCCTCCTTGTCTCCCAAAATATCTTTCAATGTTTCGGTATGTAAAGTTAAAGACAACTTTAATTGTTGTCTCTTTTTTTTATATTGGGGGGCACTCTAATAGTAGATGTTTAACTGTTTGAGGTGTATTGTCACAGTTTTCGCAGATTGGCGCTTCGAGTCCTCTAAGTAGGTATCCATGTGTGAAAAGACAGTGCCCGATTCGCATCCGGCACAATATTATTTCTTCTCTTCTGGATTTTCTGAAGCTTGTGGTCCATGTGTTGTACTCCGTTTTTATTTCGGCTAGTTTGGGTCGTTGTATTTTTAATTGGTCTTCCCAATTTTTAAATAGGTTTTTTCTTGCTTCATGGGTCCAATCTTCAACGCTGATGTGATTTATTGTTGTTATGCCTGATAGCTCTCCCTTTCTCGCCAAATGAGCAGCTTGGTCTGCTTTTTCATTACCCATTATGCCACTATGGGATGGAACCCAGATAAAGACCACACATACTGATCTTTTTCTCATATCCCACAATACGTTTATTATTTCTCTAATGAGAGAGTTGTTAGGCCATGGGTTATCTAAGGCCGCCAAAACGCTTTTGGTGTCGGTTGCTATGATCCATTTTCTAAATTTGGAATTCGATATCCAATAAAGGACCTTCATTATTCCAATCGCTTCTCCACTGAATATGGAGCTCTCTCTTGGTATGTTGAATAGTATCTGGTTATCGGTTGTATGGACAGCGTAACCAATGTTGTTTTCTGCTTTAGAGGCGTCGGTGTAAATGACCTTATTCGGTGTAAATCCTACATTTAAATTAGATCAGTTGATCACATTTTAATATAGAAGATGTTAATGAAATTTTCCTAAGCATTATTTATTCATATCGTATTATATATTTCATTTTAAATCGACAATTTGCTTTCCTTATGAATTCAAATTAATCAAGAATGAAATATGTTTGAACTTTATAAATAAATAACGGATTACTTTATAACTACAAAATTCATTCCGAACCACATAGCAAGAATCATCACTTATTAAAAATTATTTTCTGAATTACAATATTCGGTAAATTCACGGAAATCTAATTTTTGATTTCATTTAACCAATGATAAATTAAGGTTTTAAAAGCACCACGACACGATTGATATTTCAAATATCAAAAATCTTTTTAACAAGAACATCTATTTATTAAATATATTATATGATATTTTAGTTTTTACAATCGATTTTAAAATAATCTAAAACAAAGCAGTAAAATCGTCATACTATAACTATGTAGTATACTATAATCATGGATAATATTTGTTAAGAAATGATTTGTTAAAAAATTCTTACTACAATTTTTTTTTCATTTCCTCACTTGTTTTCTTATGTTTTGTCATTTATTTACTTCAGTAAAAGCCAGCTTTTCTGAAAATTATTTATGTTAAAATAATTTAAGATAGATATGTTTAAAAATATTTTAAAATTATAATTTTTTGGATAAGAATTATAATTTTTTTTCCTTCAAATCTTTAATCGTACCTGCCATGAATATAAAAATAAGCAATTTTTTTTTTTTAATTTGGAAAAAAGTGTTTTAGGGATGCAGAAGGGCATTACCCAGCAGCAGCGGTTCCTGATCTTTATGTACTTTCTTAATTCAGGTAAGAAATTCTCTCAACCAGCTCCTTTTTTAAAGCCCAGATGGGCTTCTTAGACGTGGCAATTTTTTTTTTTTTTCCTACTCCCCAGGAATTTCATGATTACAAAATACAAT
Organism: Nezara viridula; assembly: GCA_928085145.1. Taxonomy (NCBI): domain Eukaryota; kingdom Metazoa; phylum Arthropoda; class Insecta; order Hemiptera; family Pentatomidae; genus Nezara; species Nezara viridula. The sequence goes on along the minus strand of OV725080.1, from coordinate 143,636,014 downwards.
ATATATATATTGTAATTAGGGCATTTTAAGGTAAGAGGGCTATGCACGCTGTATGCGTTCGTTGCATATGTGGCCAGAGGCCTTTTATTATACCACTGGGCGTGAAAATAAAAGGCCTCTGGCCACAGATGCAAAGAACGCATACAGCGTGCATAGCCCTCTTACCTTAAAATGCCCTTGGGCAATAAAAGGAAATTGAAAATTTATGTATATATAACATTTATATATATATAGACGTGGCAATGTCGCTTATAGGTCTATTTATGCGTCCATCTATTTTAACATTATATTGGGAATGAATAGTATGCATTTATTGGTCTACAGTTGGTTGTCGTAAGTCGGTATGTAAAGTTTTGTTGTTTACGTACCAGGGAGCTGCTGTTATCAATCTTCAAGTTTTAGATTGAAAAGATTGTCATCTTTTGTGCTGAGCCGTAAACGTATAAGGCAACCATTTAAATGGATTTAATTAGGTATGTGTGTGTATTTAGTTTTTGTCTGCTTTAGAAAAAAAGTACTATATAAAAGTATTTTCACTCTCCTGTTTGAAGTCGTTCTATTCATTTTGATGTGTGGTTCCCAGGTGATCCATCTTTCAAGTATTAGTTCAAGAGAGATTACAGCGTTCGTTTAAGGAATTTTGTCCTCGCCTAGATAAATCGGTGGGCAGTTATATGTTGTGACTTGACAAGATTTAATCTTATTTTTCATGTGATTATTAATTTTATAAATTTAATAAATGGTTTTGTAAATTTAGTGCGACTTGTCTGTGGTTATGGTGTCTTGTAAAAATATCGTCAGCATAGGTAGTAGTCAATGTTTAAGAGTTACTTGGTGTGTCATGTGTATTTATAATGAAGAGTATCGTCCAGACATTGCATAAAGCTGTGAAAAAAAATTCGAAATATTTTACCTTACTATATTTTTCTTAACTGGTTAATTTTGCGGTAAATTTTAATTTACTGTTCATTAATCAACTTATGCTACTTCGGGCACATAGCTTTGACTGCTCAATAAGAATTTTTGAGCCTTGATTTTTTATATCTATCCCTTTTACATATTTTATTTTCTGAGATTATTTTTTAATTTACTTCAGGAACTTTCCTAATGATTAATCATAATAATAATTCATATTTTTTTTCCTAGTCTTTAATATTACTATAAATGAACATGTAACTCAAAAAATAGACGCAAAGTAATTAGGATATAAAATTTGGAAAAATCCAAAAAAATGTTGAGTTCCTAACATGCAGGTGTACAGTTAACCTACCAATGTCTCGCCGATTCAGTCATCATCGGGACAGAAAAAAATCACATATATGCAAAAAGAAAAAAAGGAAAGAATGAAAAAATACATTTACTTGAAACTTAGATCTCACTAAACCATCAAAATACATACTTAAAGTATGAATTATGATAATTATTATGTAATGTACTTGTAACTTGCAAAAAAAAGTAAACATGAAAGGCTACGACCCGACGGAAGGACAATTAGTCCATGTCGTATATACTAAAAAATAACATTATATATATATTTACAAAAAAAAATATTTGTGTTTATTTTTAAAATATTTGAAAGATCTTTGTTATGGTATTCTGATTAATAATAAATAGTATTTCGATCTATCTATCTATCTTCATACATAAAGAAAACAAGAGGTTGCGTGCAGTCACCAGAAAAAGATTATATCAAACTGCTGATTAGAAGGGATGAGTGAAAAAATTAATTATGTACACCAAATATACCCAATTATATAATATATCAAAATGCATTTTTTTTTAAGTTCATTTATTGAAATGTTTTCCTGTTTCCCATCATCTGTAATTTATTGAAGTTGTTGTGGAGCCCAGTTATTCGTATTTGTTTACTCTTGAGAACGATTCATCTTCTACGTTTTCTCTATTTTTGGGGCGGAATTTTCAGCCCGCTTTCAAATATTTATAATTATTATTAAATACATACGTTATTTAGCCTCCCGACTTCTAAAGAAATTCCCCCCGACCTAGTTTCAAATATTTAGTATACTCCTGTACCCTATAATCAACCCCTTATATCTTTAAATGCTGAGATTTAGTCATATTTTCATCTCAAATCATTTTATTTTACCAGTAAACATACATTAACAAATCAGGAATAATGAAATGTTGTCCAGATAATCTCCAATGGTAACACTGCCTAAATAGTTCCAATTGATAAGATCACGATGCCATCTTCATTGGAGATGACAAGGAGGGTTATCAGAAGGAAAAGAAGAAGTAAGGCTGGAAACATGTCGATTCGGATAAAACTAGATTTTATCATGAAAGGATAGATATCTGGCATGGGCCAAATCGACGACATTAAACATAAGTTAAATGCGCTAATTTAAAAAAAAAAAGATAGATACCGTAAGATATGATAACTTTGGGACTAGGTGTGTAACCTAGCGACAGCGGATAAAATTTAGTTTGTGGTGATTAAGTGGTGGATACACTGTGTTGGTTCAGTCTGAAAACACGTGCTACGCTACTAAATTTCGGCATACTACTCTTTTAAGTTTAATGAAAACAAGAGTTTTAAAAAAATAAAGCAATGGAAATAAATAAAACCTAAATACACAAGGAGCTTAGTAAACTAAGGTTCTCAAACTGCCTCAAGGTAGTAGAGCTGTACATCCCTACACAAAGCACTCTTTGAAGACTGAACAAACACAGTATATCCACCACGGAATCACCACAAACTAAATTCTACCCACTGTCCCAAAGTTACTCTCCCATTCATCATGTTACCCGGTTTTAACATGATAATAAGACAAATTAATAAATACAAAAGAAAATGTTGCAAGTTCATAACTTTCATATTCAACAAAACACAGTGAATACACGGCTACTTCATACGTAATATTAACATAAATGAAAAAATAGATTAAAAAAAATAATAATAATACAGAACATGGAGGTGTAGGATGGCAGGGAAACTGTTCACCTGGGTCTTGGGGACTCGATGCTTTATCGTCTGGATTTTTGCATGTATATCCCAAATATTAATATCGCGTTACTTGTCCGTTATTTATAAAATGTGTTCCAAACAAAACATCTTATATGCAGTATTAAATTTTATTCTAAATCGTAAAATAAGCCGTTTTGAAACTTTTTTTTTTCCCAAAATGAAAAAGTCCTGATGCCTACTTGATGGGCCTTACTGATAAAAAGATTTGATTGTTTTCCCTCCGGTCTTAAACCCGAAGCAGCCCCCCCCCCCCTCCTCCTCCTTGTCGCAACAACATTGAAGGGCAGAATAAAAAGTCGGTGGGACAAAGGATGCGGCACGTGACGGATATTCGTCCCGGGGGCTTTTGTTCCCGATTGGAACGGCCGCTCGAGTTATAGCTCCAAACTCTTCCTCGCTCAATCTGAATAGACCTCTCCCTCCTCCCCCCCCCTCCTCAGCTTTGATAGGCCTAACTTTTTTTCTGCCGATTTTATTTTTTAGTTTATTTTTCCCTTTTGTTCTATTGTTGGTATAGTTCTTTTAAAACACCAAGTAAATAGAGCCGATAATTAAAACATAGATTTCTTCAGCTGTATCGTACATCTTACAACGTACATGAATCTTTATCTCCACTAAATGTGCAAATATCTAAGTTGACTTTAAAAAAAAATTAAGTAACTGCCATCCTATTTACATTGAAAACGGCCAAATTCCTCAAACAGATAAATTTCAATATCTTGGAATGATATGGGGACTGCATATCAATTAACAAAAGAAAAACGTTAAACCACAGACTACGACTATTATACCGAAACTGAGAACTTATATTTACCTACTTAAGCCCATTCGGATCTACGCTGCACAGACATACGGGACAGCCAAAACGGCCCACATACGGAAACTATAATCTTTTCAGTTCAAAACTTTCAAAATAATAACAAAAGCTCCATGGTGCGTCACAAAAATAACTTTACATAAAGACCACATAAGTGCACATTACAATAGATTTAACGATAACTTACAAGGAAATAACAACACGCTTATACAATATTATAGCTATGTGTTTAATTAATATGCAGTACAACGCTTTTAGAAGATTCAAAAGAACTTAGATAAGGGATCCATTCGTTTAAAAAACATACTGAAATTAAATTAGTAAAGGTTGCCTCTGGTCACTCCTCTCCTTCCCTCGGTCAATGATCAATATATCAGTTCTTCCCAACAGCACACTCACTGGTTGCCAGTATTTTTGACAGAAGTGGGTAAATTAATAAATAAAGTACTTTGAATTTAAAAATTAACTCCAAGACACTAAGGACAATCACAAAAGCACCTTGATACGTTAGCAACATAACCTTACATAATGACCTGAATATGCCGACTGTTCACGAACTCATTACAAACGATTCCACGACAATTTACAAGAACATCCTAACATACTCATCAAAGACATGACCACTACGGATATGCCAGATAACGTCCGTAGGAGGCTGAAGAGGAGCTGGATGAGGGACCTCCTCGCCTAATGTACATTAGGCACAAAAGGAGACGGTTTGACTTATAAAGGATTTGTCAAACCCTGCAGTTCGGTGGTGAGGTGGATAGAGGTTGGAGGTGCGAGATCTAGTAAGACGGGATTAAATAGAATATTTGAATTGTAGGCTGTGAAAAATATAGGAAGGCCGCTAAGTTCTGATAGCTTGGTATAGAAAGGTAGCAAGGAAGTACAGATGGCGGTTGGATGGATAAAGCCACTTCAACTTGGTGTAATACTGGGTGATGTGCGTATCTCTTGAGATTCCGAAAACAAAACGTATTGCGCAATGGTGTTTTACATTATTTTATTTTTTTTTATATTTTTATTTTTTTATTCTTCCCTACCTCGCCTTTAAGACTATACAGGATTTTCCCGGGCCGGAGAGATGAAGGCGGGGAATCCCCTCCAGCACCAGAACGCGAACTCGTATTTTTTTTATCTCATAACTTCGGCTATCTGGTGCTGTGCACACGCGTTAGCCCATTCGGCCGCCCCGCCTCGTAAGGTGTATAACCAAATATTGAGGAATTCATTGTTGCTATAGGCTTCCTAATGCATTGTTTCGAGCCATATGCCCCGCCTATAACAACCATCTTGCCTTCATATCCTGAGATATTGATACACCGGTTTCTTTCAGCAATACTTTATCGGTCCTTCACTTCCACATGTTAGTGCTCTGATCCCAAATGGTTCCAGTTATCCTGCGGAGGATTTTCCTCTCACATTTTTCAATATTTCTTTCTGTGCTGCTGGTAAATCTCTTGATTCCACAGCTATATATTACACCTGGCTTTATCATAGCATTGTATACCCTTAGTTTGAGATATGCAATTTTTTTTCCGGATTTATCTGTTTACTTTTAATATGCGCTGGTCCGTTTCTGATTGTTAGTCATTTATTGAGGTTGTTGTGCAACAGAGGTATTCGTATTTATTTACTCGAGAGAGAGGTTTTATTACTATAGACAAAAATCATTATTTAGCCTCCCGACTTCTAAGGAAATTTCTCTCGCCATATTTTCAATTATTAAGTTTATTCCTGGACTCCTTAATTAACCCCCATATCTTGAATATTGCGATTGTGACACATTTCTTCTGTATTAACTGTACTTTATTGTTTTTTTTTTATAAGCATTGCAACATAATTATAATTTCATCTATAATATAATATTATTAATTTATAAAGCTTATAAAAAAAGTGTACATTTATATTTATCTGCTTTATAACTGTTGTAATTTTAAAAAAATCTGTTCGATGAAATTTGTTCTTTATTTTTATTTTAGTTATTATAGTTTATTTCAGTTTTGTTTATACTAGAGAGAAACACTTTATTTTCATAAAATATAAATATAAAGGATTGCTGCCCAATTATATTGGGTTGCTATATACACAGCATACTCTTCTATCCTTAAGACAATACATGAACTTATATATAAATATACAGAAGTATTAGTAAAATAGAGATATATATACATTTTTATTATTTTTTTTTCTTTCTTTTCATTGTTCATGCTTTTTTTTTATTTAACATTAAGTTTCCCTTTCTCTCACTTCTCCCTCTTTAACTCTATTGTTTTCAATTATTCACTAAATAAATAAATAAACAAATACATAAATTAAAACTCTCGGGCTAGCCATGCACGTGGTGGTGAATGATTCCCAGGGAGTCGAGGACTATATTTTCAGCGAACCTCGCTACGTCCTTAATGTCGACACCTAGTTCCTCGAGTAAGCTCCTTGATCTTTTTGGGATAGTTCCGCGAGACCCAATCTAGAGGCCTCTCACGGTGAACTCTCTCTCTCCGAAGGTCTCACGGTATTTCTCTTTTAGGAAAGAGATACATTTATCGTACGTGTTCTTCTTTTCCCTTTCCACTTCACCCGCCTGATCGAGGTCATTGCTCTCAAAGCGGACAGTTGGATCCAAGATCAGCGCTGTTCTTCCTGTCTTGGAAAATGCGATAATATCAGCGTATCTCGTAGAGCCTTCACTATCGATTGAATTTTTTTTCCCTAAGGAGCCTCATCAACTCGAACTTGACCCAGTGGTGACGACGTGTTATGAGGAGGGAGTTGTTGGGGCATTTTCCCAGCACATGGGCTGGTGTTTCAGACTCTCTGCCGCATTTACGGCAGAGGGACCCAACTTCTCTGACCTGTCCGCTGACTCCTGGGAGTCCACGCAGGGGTGCATAATTAATGTTTAGTTTTAGGGCATTCGACCATTCAGACCCAGAAAGTACTTGCTTTTCGTAGATGTATCTATTCGCTATCGGGGTCTCTTTAAAATGGCGAACACCAATACCCTGCCACCTGCAGTTGGCCCATTCCTCAAATGCATTTTCTCGTAGCGACTGCCGTAGAGCTTTCACATTTCGATGATCCTGATCAACCCCCAATCTCTCAGCACATTCAGCAATTTCAGCCGAATAATAATAAATATGTTAATAAGAAGAAATATGTTTCCAATTAGTTAATGTTGATGTTATTTGATAAAATGTTATAATAAAGGTGCATAATATACATTTGTATGGAATATGCCATAATAACCGGTCCTTTAAAATGGTTTCTTTGAAAGGAAAAACAAACAAAAAAAAAGCATCATAACATAGAAAAAACTCATAATGTTACTGTAAGCCTCATTGACTATCAATAGGAATTTTCGAGTCACCATAAGTAATTCTTTAAGAAATATGCCACTTTGAAGTAAAGTCTGTTATAGACCATAGCAATTTTTTTTTTTAAATTAAGTATTTAAAATACCACGTATTTTGTGTTTTTTAGATACAATGTATTTTAATTACAAAGTATTAATATTATTTTTAGTAAATGTATTTAAAATACTAAAAGAATTTTGTATTTTAATTTTTTTTAAAATACAAATGCAAAATACTTTCTGATGAACGATCAGCATACAATATTGGGAACCTACTCTATTTATTAATTTATATAGTATATCTAAAATACAAAACAAAATACATTCTTCCTATTTAATTATCTTGTATATTTTCCATAAGGAGTTACATCCACACTTGTCGAAGGCTGCTCTCATAGCTTCCGGCCACCGATTCCTTTTCCATTAAGGATATTTTTGAGAGGATGGAAACCGATAACCTCCGCGTGGTGCCCTCTGGTAACAGTATTGTACTGGCTAAACGACCTGTCACTGTGGTGACGTGAATGGGTTAAACCATCTGACCGTCTCAGGATTTAAATATCCAGTTTAGATCTGAAGGAGATAGTCCCTACACTGCGTTACTGGACTGTGGGCCTATTCATACCCAGAATCAAATGATCAAAAGAAACACAAGGAAATAATATACAAATACTTTTTTTTTTTTGTATTTTCTATTTTAAAAAGAAAATACAGTTAAAATAAATATATTTTATAATAATGATAAATACATATATTTGATCACATAGTCCTACTTTATTATTAGCTACTTTATTCAGCGGATGAGCTGAATCAGCCGTTAAAAATGCTGGAGCAGGGGTTTACTCAAGAGAATTCCAAATCAGCGCTGCGGTGGGAAAAGATGGAACAAATTTCGACGGTGAGATAGCGGCGATCCTCATAGCCTTAAGAACATTGTCTAGAAGACGGGATCAGAGCGCTGTTCTCTTCATCGACTCCCAAGCAGCCATCCTTGCTGTCACAAGCACGAATGAATGTTTATCGAGTGCTATATTGGAATGCAAATCCCTCCTCTCTAACCTGACACACCGAGGCACCAATGTGGTCCTACAGTGGATCCCCAGCCATTGTGGGATTCCGGGTAACGTTGAGGCTGATATTCTTGCCAAGCGAGGAACAGATTTGCCTCAGCCGATACATCCAAAACCTTACGACTCTATACGGCGAATGGTGAAATTGGTAGTGAAGGAGGAAATAAGAAAAGTTCATTTCAGCAAAGTGGAAGGGAAGCGTTACGAGTGGTTGAAGGATAACCCGATCCCAGCTGAGCTGCCGAGAAGAGATGCAGTTGCCTGCTTCCGCCTGGCCACTGGTCACGACTATCTGCAGAGTCATCTCTACAAGATAGTTGTGGCTGAGGATCCTAGTTGTAAATTGTGCCATCTAGGAACAATGGATGGAGACCATCTAGACGCATGTCCTGCCTTGAGGGACATAAGCGACAAAAAATTTTCAAATATACATATCAGAAAATCGAAATTATACTGGGCAGCAAGATGTCGGATGGCCAAATGACCAACGAATGGCATAAGAAAAAAAAAAAAAAAAAAAAAAAAAAAAGTCCTACTTTATTTCATTTTCTACACCAACGATTACACGAACCAAAGTAGAATTATGTGATAAAATATGATTATTTATTATTACTATTAAGATGAAGTCCTAACATAGATGTTTGAATACATATACGACAAGAAACCGCCTAACGTTTCCGATTACTTCAGCACTTACTAGGCAAACGCCCTAAACTTCCAATTAATAACAAAAGATTCATATACATGACTATAATAAGGCCTATTTGGACATACGGAGTTGATCTAAAGGGCTCAACTAAACCATTGAATTCCTCTCGTATCCAATCATTACGATCCAAAATCCTTCTTAAAATCCATGATGCTGCCTACTTTGTTACAACTAAAACCATCCATAATGACCTTAATGTCTCTTATGTTTCAGATCTGGCCCAATCCAGATACCTATCCTTCCATAATAAACTTCAGAATCATCCCAACCCTCTCGTTTCTAACCTTGCTTCCTCTTCAATTACTGATAACCCTCCGAGGAGTCTGAAAAGAAGATGGCCCTGTGATCTTCTTGAATGTAAAAATATCATTAGAGTGCTACCATTGGGTAGTTATTCAACAAGTGTTTTCACCTCATTATATCTATATGTTCAAATTTACTAAATTTATTTCTTTGATACAGTTGTAAATATCATTAAGAAATAAAAAAAAATTATATTTTATATTTTACTCTTTAAAATACAAAAACGGTATTTTATTTTGTATTTTAACATACTTTATTTCAGATACTGCCTAACGTCTGATTTGTAATAGCAACATATAACTACTGTTAGATTTTGATAAGTCACTAGTTTTTTAACTCTCTATATCAATTTTGGAAAAGATTCTTTAACCTCAAACGAAACTTCAGTTTCATAAAATAAATTATAATAAAATAAAATAAAAAGCATAATTTCAAATATATGTTTTCAGTTTAGGAAAGTCTAAATCAATAATCAGAGGAGGAAATAATTTTAGTTTTAGACTAGTGCATTTATTTTTAAGATAAAGGGGCAACTAGATATACACTTCCCGCATAACATAACAGTATTGCTGGTACTATATACACACTGTGTCAGGGCGAAGGATTTTATAATCATGAATATGAATTTCCTAATTTTATTAAAAGGTCATCCATGTAAAAAGCAATAAAAGTTACTGACCTGCTTAGTAGCTTTTTAAATATCCATTTTTAAGAATTATCAAAAGAGACGATTTTTAATCTGCTTTAACCGATTTTGCTTCAATAATTCATTGAAATGTTAATTACAGTGGTTTAAATTTGATATATAACATGACTAACTTAATACAATACATTCTTTGTTCCTGTTTTCAAATTTTAAATTTTAGAACTCGTTAATACGAATTTCTACAGAAATCAAAAATTTCAAATTATATACTTGATTTTTTGGAGATGTTTTTCTGCCGTCAACTAAATCATTCATAACTCCTCAGGACTTTTTCCAAATTGAACGTTAATGGAAAGCTGAATTACAGATCTTCAAACCCATATTAATAATTTTTATATTTCATCTCTTTTTAAGCTATAATTTCGGAAAATCTTCTAAATCATTTTTATTTTATATCTTTGGTTCAATTTTTTTATAGAGGTATGTTTTGAACCATTTCATGTAATACATACATCACAATTTTTGTGGTTGTCGAAAAATTATCGAAAGTACTAGACTAGAAAAATATGTAGTGCAGATAATTTTAATTTTTCGAGTGCTCTAAAAATTCGTATTTAAATATTTTTTTAACTGTGAAAAACTAATATAAACTTCTCCCTAAAAAATCGTTACTCTAGATACGAGGCCGATTTAAAAAAAGATATATATATATATATATATATATATATATATATATATATATATATATATATATATATATATATATATATATATATATATATATATATTTGACTGATATTTTCAGTATGGGAACAATTAAGACCAACCGATATAGCAACGTGGAAGTAAAGATTTGTCGAGGAAGAATCAAAAATAAATAAAATAGTGTTAAAATTATTGTGTATAGATACATATTTATACCAATATACACTACATATATACATTAAAATTCATTTAAAAATTAATGTATGTATTTTAGAGATTTCATAGTAATAATTTTCTCACATTCTCGGAAAGCTTTGTCATATATTAGTGGATATATGAAATCCACTAAAACCTATACCTGAAAAAGCTCAATAATTTGTTATATAGCTATATTATAGCACTCATATTTGCTATAGCTTTAGTCGCCGTGCAGTGAACTGAAAATAGACACCATGATGAGAGTCAACACATTTTTTATACATCTCTCTTATGAGCTCTTTAGGCTTCAAGATCTAGGTTGGAGACCTTGGGTATTCTAGACATCACCTTCGTGGAAATAATTACAATAAGAATATCGAAATGATAAATTTAATCATTTATATTTTAATATCAAATTAATATTTCTCCCTTATCTCATTTTTAATCAGGATACCACGATTGTCGAAAAAGAATTACCTCGATTTAATAGTCACGCGATGATAATGAATGAATAGAAAAAAAGAAAAAAAAATGAAGAATGGAGAAGAATGGCCCAGAGATATACTACTATAAAAAGTGATTCCAGAAACATTAAAATAGATTGAAGGATTACAAGAGCACCTATCGGAAAATAAATGTATTTTTATGCAGATCACGCACACTACGAAGTGCTATATATATTATTCTTCGATTAAGTGGGTGACTTATAGATCATATTTCCCTTTGCTTGCTCATCAATTACCGATAATTAAACAGAGGAACCCATTAATTATTTCTGCATGATATCCATAACTCTTTAGAAGATTCAAAGACTCTTCTAAAGTTTTATCTACATTTAAAAATAAATTGAATTTTAAATAATTAATTAAATTTTTTTACGCTTAGGTTTAAAAAGTTGTTTAAAAACAAATGTTACCCTATAACAATCGTTGGCGTCTTTTCTCCTATGGCTCTCAAATCTGTTAAGAATTATCTCTCAAGATTTTTCAAAGGTAATTTGCAAAAACATTTTTCAATAATTTTCCTATCGATTTGTTTTCGAAATTATTAAAAGTATGTAGCAGAAAGACAAAAAAATATTAGAAATTATAATGTTATAATGATGATAAGTATTTTAATTCAACTTTTCGGTTTCATTCGAAAAGATTTCTCCAGTAGCTACCTGATTTAATAGGTGCAAGATTAAATTTTATAAAATTATTTTAAAACGATGGAAATTACCTATATAATCGCCATTGTTACTAAGATTTTTTTTCTTAATGTTTCCATCCAAAACTTTCATAAGCTTAATAATAAGCAGGTGTGATGTGACTGTTAAGAAAATTGCCATTTTAGGCATGAGGAAAAAAATAGAATCGAGTATCATCTCTTTCTGGTCTTGATTTACTTCCTGAATTCAGAGAATGAGATCTCTCATCCAGCTCCTCATTAGTCGTCTTCTGATGGGAATATCAGCTGTGGTCACGTTGAATAAGTCCGTTGTTATAGTCCGTGTAGTAAGATGAAATCGGGAGTAGAGATCACGTATGTGTTGGTCGATAGTTAGTTGTAGTAAGTCGTTATGTAAAGTTTCGTTGTTTATATACCAAGGAGTCCTGTTATAAGTCGTACAATTTTGAATTGAAATGTCTGTAGTTTTTGCAAGTGCGTCTTTTTTGCAGAACCGTAAATTTGTGAGGCGTATGTCCATATGGATTTGAGTAGGCAAGTGTATTAGGTTTTTGTTTCATATTCAATTTTGATTTAGAAAAAAGTGAGTACAGTAGTTTCAGTCGCTTCTCCTAAGTCTATGATTCCATTTTGTCATGTGGGCCCCTGCTCATACTTCTGTCGAATATTAACCCGAGATAATGTACAGTGTCCATCTGGGATATTTGGTTGTCGCCGATATAAACAGATGAGCACGTGTCTTATCGAAGTGCAAATGTTATATGTTGTGAATTGTCATGATTTAATCTAATTTTCCAAATTGAATACCAATTATGTAAATTTTGTAAGTGATTCTGTAAATTCAATGAGGCTAGTCTGGGGTCGTGTTGTTTTGTTAAAATTGTTATATCGTTAACGTAAGTAGCTGTCAATGTTTCGGAGATGGTAAGCATGCCATGGGTATAGATAATGTAGAGTAAACGAGCCATTATTGATCCCTGAGGTACTCCTGCCGTCACTAGTCAAATTGAGGAAATTTCTAAGCCCTGTCAGACAGAGAAAAATCTGTCGAAAAAGAAAGAATGGAGAATGAGATGGTATGTATGAGGTAGTATAGTTTTGAGTTTAAAGAGAAGTCCTTGGTGCCAGACTTAATCGAATGCCCGGCCAACATCCAGAAACACGCCGGTGCATGCTGTTTTTGCTCTAGTGCTCCAACAATATAATCAATGACTCTGTATAATTGATGTGTAGTTGAATAAAAGGTACGAAAGTCGAATTGATGGTCAGGAACTTTGACTAAATGACAACCAACTATGCATATGAACGACAACCAACTATGCATATGAACGACAACCAACTATGCATATGAGGCACAACGAAATGAACTTGAATTGGAGAATGACATTACTGCAATTTTGAAAAACACCAACAAATCGGTAAAACAATTGTTTACAATCCTTCAAATAACGCACCTATATAACAAAAGTTAAATTTATGAATATTTTTTAGAAATTTTAATGTTTTAAATATTTTGTTCTTTCAATTTATGTAATGTAATGATGTAATGTGTAAGTGCTAAAATGATCCGTAAGAGGATGAGGAGCCCGTCATTGTTATAAATAAATTATATACATATATAATTATATATATATATATATATATATATATATATATATATATATATATATATATATATATATATATATATATATATATATATATATAGCTTCGTATATTGATCTAGACCTATCGACAAACTGTTTAAAACCAGCAGATGATCTGTGAAGTATTTTTTCTATTTTTAGATCAAAATGGAAATGGTAATTTCTGGTAATCTTTTTTTTTTTTAATGTTTAGCCTATACCTTGATGATTTTTTTCTATTTTGTATTAAATCTTTTTAATAATAAATATTAATACTTTTATAGTCTTTCAGTAGTTCATCACTATAGATATTCTTCCATAATTTTTTTAATATTTCCTTGTAATTATTTTTTAATGTTTAGTGTATTTTTATGACGTAATTTCGACTTTTTTCAATATATATATTGGCATGTATTTCAGAAATTCACAGCGGGTTTAGTTTAAAGATCTATCTGATGGTCTCATGTTCGACAGAATTATGGTAGGTTCACAAATTAGTTTTTGTTTTTTAAATAGTCGATTGAAAGAATTTTAATATTACTTCATTCTATCAACATATATCAACCATGATGTTTAATACTAAGATACGGGGAATTTTGTTTCATTAATTCATAAATATGTTTCATTATTTTATATTCCATCATAGTAAAGTGAAATATTTTTGATATAATACGCCGAGGCCTGAATGTACAAAGCCTTACAATGCCTCTGATGGAGCCAATAGAAGGAATAAAATGAAATAAAAGAATGATGGCTACAGCTGAGCGACCACCCCGCCTCGTCTAATCTTCGATTCACAGGCCGGAATCACTTGAGAAGAAAATTTATCTTTCCTTTCAATGCGATCCTGTTCCTATAGCCAACTTATCTATCCATGAAGAAAAGCGGAAAATCCTCCAATCTTCAAGGGGAGCCTCATTTTAAACCTTGTTCATTTCTTGAATCCGGTATATCCCATCTTCCTTTCTCTCCATGGAAGAACCAAAACTGTTTCAAAGGAATCCTACACAGTTGGATAGTCAATTAGCACTCTCGTTCGTTATGAGGAGCTTTATTATCAACAGCGGAAATATATCCAAAGAGCTAGGAGCCAAAACTAAACAATTCCTCGAACTGATGTAGTTTTCGTTTAAATATATCTTGGAGATTATTATATCTCAACTTAATAAAGTATTTCCAAGTCATTTTGAAAAAAATTGTAACTGTTCTTATGTTATTATATGTTAACTAAAAGTATATATCAATTATGCAGAATAGTTAACTGTAGATAGAAAAAAATATATGTTATCTCTTGTGTAGACGTTTCGAGGTGAGTTTCAGGCCCTCTCAGCGCTAAGGAAAAGCAGGATAACAACCAAACAAAACATATAACCAAGAAAATATAAATATAAAATGATATGAAAAAATTATGTTATCTACTAATCAATAAATACTAATGAATTAATAAAACTAAATACCTTACTTAAGATAAATTAAAATATACAAGTAGCTCATATAATTGAAAGGCATAAAATTATGTATGAAGCATCATCTGTAGTACATACTTAAAAAAATCGTAATATTAGAGAATAATAGACTGTTTAATTAGTGAAAAAATCATTGGACTAGTACATGTAAAAATAATTATATTAATATATATATATAATTGTTTTAAATTTTTGGTCGATAAGATATATATATAGTGGAAAATAAAATTAACAGATTATGAATGAAAAACATATCGCTACTGTTTGTGCAAAAGGTCGAATATAAAAATTTAGTTTTTTTTTACTGGAGAGCACAAAAACTGATTATTTCTCTATAATTTGTTTTTAGTGAATAATTTCATATTTTATTTCCCTCGACTATTTTCAACGCTAATATCATAAAATAATGTAATAACCAATGAAATGACAAAGAAATGTAATGAAATATTAAGTAATAAACCAAATCAAAAGATTAATTATAAAAACAAAAAAAAAAATCTGCCAACAACAAAAAAAATCTGCTACTGTATTAAGGCTAAAAGTTCACATTCATTCAATATATACAAAGAATAGAAAAATAACGATATTTTTTTTTAAAAGGTAAATAAATAATACTGATAAAAAACAAGTAAATAAATAAGAAAAATAAATAATTCTAAACACATTCATAAATATGTACAATGTATACATTCGCCCAGAAATCTCTGACCCAGGCTTTGTCCTCTACATGTGGAAGGTAAAGCAGGACTTCAGGAGATCCCAGCGCCACTTTTCCAGCTGCGTTACTGATAATAAAAGCCAGTGGAGACTGAAAGAGGGCACTAGAGCCACAGACGCTCAGGACTTGAGTGTAAAAGTTAGCCATTGCCAGGACTCCAACAGCATATTTATAAGAGATCTCGAGGCCACTGCAGTTTTAACCATCGAGGGTAGGGTCTTGTTTGTGACATAATGTAGAGCATTGCCTATTTACGTTCGTATATGAAACGTATACTTTTGGATTGGAGAAGTTTGATGTATGAGGCTTTAGCTGTCCCCATCAGTTCAAGTAGGTCCAGTAAGATTTCAGTATGGTCTTTTAGATTAGTAGTTTGTTTTCACTTCAGAGATGAGATTTTCTCTTTAGTAATCTATACAGAACTGGCCAAATCGTCGGTTAAGCACTTGTCTTTGAAGTCTGGTATGAGGGTTCCAAGACTTTTGTCTAGAAGGAAGCCGAGGTATCGTACTATGTGTCTGAGTAGGGAAGAGGAGTTGAATTAAAACTGATTGGTGCACAGAAAGCTCTAACAACTAAATTTAAAAACTAATCTTTTGTAAGTTGTGGCCAACGTTTTCTGGCATTAAGCTGTTAAAAAATTAGCTAACTGTTGAGATTTTGCAAAAAATGTTTTCTCCCGCTTAGTAAGAAATTCTCCAACTGCAAATTTAGTGTTGTTTAAATATAGCATTTCTATGTCAAATTTAGAATTTAGAACTTTCCAAAGCAAATTTTTTTATTGCTTTTTTTCAAATCAAATTTAGAATTTTCCATTTAAAATTAAGATCTTTCTAAATCAATTTAACAATTTTTATTACAATAAATGTATAGCATATCTTAGTTTTCATATTACATCCCTTAAACGTAGTAGCTATTATGAATACTAAGATTAGGCGTTATAGCGTTTAAAGATCAGTTTTAATCTTCAACTTCAATCAAGGTCAAGGGTAAATATTATAGGTGCAATATTAAAAGTTTCTCCTGCTAGAGGGAGAAACGTAAAACTTTCATTGACCATCGGTAACGAAAAGGTGGAAAATTTTAATTCAGTTTGACTCAATGATTTTTCTTCAGTACTCCACGGGAAGATTACTGGTACTCTACTAAGTGTTTTGATGAATTTTCCTAATTTTTAATTTGGAAATGGCTCTCTCTACCGGAGTTAAAGGAGGGAAGTGGGCAGGATGGTACATCACGATGATACCGAGTTCTTGCATCTTTTCTTTTACTTCTGCAGATCGATAAGTCGATTGTCTATCATCGAAACACACCATAGAGTACTAGTAATCTTCTCGTGGAGTTCTGACTAAAAATTATTGAGCCAAACAGAATTAAAATTTCCGTTTGACATTATCTTAAAATGTTCCACCCTTAAAGTGTTACGTTTCTCCCTCTAACAGTAGGAACTTTTACTATTGCATGCTTATTTACTCGTGACTTTGAATGGTTCCTTCGATATTGAAGATTAAAACTTGCCTCATCAAAAAAAATTAAATTGGTCTTTAAACGCTATAACACCTAACCTTATTATTCATAATAGGTTCTACGTATAAGGAACTTAATAAGAAATCTAAAATATCATATCCATTTTTTGTTATAAAAATTCTTAAATTGATTTGGAAAAATCTTAATTTGAAATTAAATATTCTAAATTTAATTTGAAAAAAATCCCAATTTGGTTTGAAAAATTCTAAATTTGGTTTGGAAATGCCATATCTAATGTTTTCATTCTCTGCATCGAAGTTCCTCTTACTATTTTCTTGAATGATTTATTTTGAATATACTGGAACCTGTTGAAAGACAATGGGTGTTAAATATTTGGTAAAAAGTAATGTGCTAACAAATTATTGTCATCAGAAGGAGGGAATGAGTCATCCCAACTTGGCATGAATGTGGGCAACACGGTAACCTCTCGGAGTCCCATTAACGACAGAAACATAATTAACCAGGAAGAAAAAAATATTAATTCAATTTATAATAAAGTAATATTTAACCATAAGTGCACATGTATATCCCTTACTGACAACATATGGTTTTGCTAGACGACCTCTAATATTGGTCAGCCAGAGTATCAGCCGATTTGGTATTGGTTCTACTTTCGACTTAGCACTTGACTTATACTTTGAGCACCGCTGTTCGGAACGAGATGTTTGTGACAGCTAGGATTGGTAGTTACAAGTTGGAGAAGTTAACAGCTGCTGACAGTTCCTTCCACGTCGAAACCAGCGACCGGTCGGCGGTTAACCATTCGGAAGATAGTCGCAACTAGCTATTACAGTATCGGTTTAGAAATAGTTGGTTGGCAGCTATCTAGTTTCCTGAATATCTCATTTCTCCGTCTGTAATTGAAGTGGATTCCGTAATCTCTATCTTGTATTACTCTGAACAACAGCCTAGCGAAGCTGCTTAAAATATTATAACATAATAACATATTTTAAAAATGTGTTAAAATTAAAATTAAAATGGTAACTAATAATCTTGAAGGAAGTTAGTCGACTGTTCTACATATCATGGGTGATAAATATTCAGGACGCAGTCTTTTTACATTTTTTATTTTGGCCAACGTTTCAGCCCAAACATTTGGGTCATCTTCAGGGCGTGGTTTGAGCACTGAGGGTGTACTTGTACTACCATCCGGGTCAGTACTTGAACACCCTCAGTGCTCAAACCATGCCCTGAAGATGACCCACATGTTTGGCTTGAAACGTTGGCAAAATTAAAAATACTGCGTCCTGAATATTTATCACCCGTATGAATATAAAATATTCATGAACTGAAAAACATCTGGACGCCATTAATTAGAAGGTCTAATATAAGATCTAATAAACCAAATTTGAGAAAAAATGAGTAAGAGATAGTTTAAATAAGATTAAAGATACTATATTTAACCTAAAAGAAATAGAAAATAACTTTATTCTGGGACAAGCTCCTTTAGAATAACAAAATAGTATATCATTAAAAGACTTCATCTGGCCTAAAAAAAAAAAAATAATAAAAAAAGAGAAAGTAGAGAAAATATTAATTAAACAAGCTGTATACAAAAAAATAAACAAATCCAGAAATTGACAGCGCGAGCAATAAAGGAGTTTTGAAATGAGGCAGATCTGTGAGAAAGGATGTAAAGTTCAGAAGGTCGAGATCTTGTTGAAAGGGAGTGGACTAAGGACTTGAATTGGAGAAGGTGCAGGCGTAAGAAGGACGATGATTGTTGATGATTTGATAAAGGAACGTACCTAGGAAATATTGTCTTCGGAAGGAGGGAATGAGCCACCTTAACTCAGTGTAGTGGTAAGAGGCCTGAGAGTACCTCGGGACACCAATGGAAATGGGGGAGTCATGTAGCCAGAATGGATGAGAAATGGTCCAGAAAGAAAAAGAAGAGTTGGAAGACCTAGATTGCGCTGGATGGATGGGGTCCAAGAGACGCGGATTGTAGAGCTCTTCTTGGACTAGCTAATTGGAGGAGAGCTGCAAGAGATAGAGACCAGTGGGTGAAACTAATTGAGGAGGCCAATACTTAGCGGTGAGTTGTAGCGCCCATGAAGAAGAAGTTAGCAAACACATATACCGGTTACAACATATGTGTTTAATATTAAAATATCACATTATGACAGCATACTGTTTTCATATTCAACTTACTAGCCTAATATATTTATTATTATTTTAATAAAATCAGTCAAGCGGCTATGGTCAGTCACATTCAAACTTTTTCTTGATATGAGTACTCTTGTTAGGCCCAATCTCCATGGATAAGAGAGAAGAAAGAAATGTTTGCATTATGCATCGAAAAAGTTTCGGAATTTTTTTCTTTCTACATCTTTATCGATGAATAAAGTTTGAAAATTAGACCCAATGTCTAGCCACAGATGGATAATCTTCAAACCTAAATTTTAATTCAACAAAATATAATCGAAAATATAACATTTAATATTATAAATGACTTACCATATAGCGCGATATTTTGAGCTACAGAAAATTATCAGGGACCAAGAAGAATCCCAATCGCACTTATTCTGTAAAAAAAAAAAAATAGAATTATTATTATAATTTATAAAATGTAATAATTAATAATAATAAATTATAATTATGATAATTAATTTTTATTTACAAAATGGAAGGTGATGAATATTTTTATCATTACCTATTTTACCTAATAACTTTTATTTTTACAAATTTGTTCAAGCTCTCTCGTTAAAAATATAATTATCTTTTTTAGTTGTAAACAAAACATTTGCAGTTTTGTATTATCTAGTTTGCAGGTTAAGTGTAGTTATTTATAAAAACAAAGAACAATGACAAAATAGAAAAAATCAAATAAATCCAAAGTTTGACAAGTTATGTAAAACATTTGGAAAAATTATTCAAGTGTTCAATAACTGGTGACAATGTGTTTATAGACTTTATACATACTTTTGCAGTTAAATGGTCATGAGACAATTATAAGAGCTTCTATTGTGTATTTTTTCGTTCTAAAGTATTCATTAATGTTTTAGGTTGTCAAGAAACATACATATCTTTATAACTCAGTGATTGTACTAATTATTATAGTTTTAGTAATTTCAAAATATTTTATTTTTTTGGTTAATTGAATTATTAATTTTGGGTTGATGGTTGACTGTAGTTAATAATGAAGAGAAGGATAGTTGGAGTAATCAGTTAAAATAAAAATGGACAAAATAAATAATAATATTTATTGTAATATTTGCCGACGTTAAATAAATAATAATAACAATCATTTTGATTATGTTTTACTTCATTATTCCACACTTTGTAATCGTTATTATTATTTATTTTTTAGTTCTTGTTATTGTCATTATTGTACCTACTTTAATGTTCATTTATCTACTTCATTTTACTTTAATTTTTTTTACCTACATTATTTATGTTTTCGCTCATACCAATTGTTATCTGGTTCTTTTCTCAGCCCTGATGAAGGCCTGAACTTTGGGTCGAAACGTCGGCAAACGTTAAAATAAACATTATAATTTATTTTTGCCATTTTTATTTCGACTGATCTCCCCAACTATACTTCTCTTTATGTAAGTGATTCAATTACATTAGCTGTAATTGTTAGATTTTTGTTATTAAAGTTTATCATATCGAAAATTCACTTAATGTTTCAAGTATTTTTAGTGAGTTTAATGATACAGGCAAGAGTTAAACCATGGCAGAGTGTAGATCATACTTATAAACTGAGAGCTTACTAAATATATGTATATATATATATATATATATATATATATATATATATATATTATATATATATATATATATATATATATATATATATATATATATATCAAACGGTATTGAATGGAAGTTGTGCTGAGTTCTTAATTTATTAAAATCTGATACAAATATAAGGTTTGTGCGGAGTATTCGGACGGGTCGTATATTAATCGTTATTAAAGTACAGCATAAAGAGGTAAAAAGTAATTCAGTACAAGAGCCGAAATCATAGTTTCTGAAGAAAGAAGAAGCCAATATAATAAAATCACAGGTGCAGCTGAGGACGCTTTCAGTTTTCCTGTTTGCTAACAACCGTCCTAGCATTCGTTAAGCTGATCACGTCTCCTAGTTGCTAGAGAGTTCCTCCTAAAGGAGCTTTGTCACTAATGGCATATTTTCGTCTTTGTCCTCCCCCTCCTCACAAAATCTTTTTCTTATCAATTTATTAATTTTAAGACAAAATTAATTTTATACGGTAGCGAAGGAATGGATTTCTAATACTTCTTAATGATAACAAAATATATTATAGATAATGTAGATACATTCATAAATCCCAAACCAAAATACTATGTCTGTTGTCATAGAGAAGACAAATACTAAGACGAAGAAAGACGGATACTTTCCTATGGTATGTGCTTTCCAAGATCGAAAAATCTCTGGATAAGATAATTAGTAAGCCACTCTATTGTTGATATTGAAGGAGACTTGAAGTACTGTAAACTACTGTTATGGTTGCTTTAGAGAATTATTATTATAACGAATTATAGCTAGGTAACGGTCAACTATTGGTTTAAACCGTTGTATTGACGTCCATAGGTTATGTCCACACTGGTCTATTCAAGTAACTTCCAATTCCTTACCTAATCTGACAATAGCTTAATACATGAGAAATATGGCATACCTCTTGTTTACTTTTCAGATTTCTTCGATATAATAATAATAATTTTTATTTTAAATTTTTAAAAGAATACTGTTAGGATAGAAAAAATCAACATTATTCTGAAACAGAGTCCCTTAAGAATAACAATGGTAAGCAAATAAACATGAATTCTGATCATAGGCCCTATTAAAATAAATCAATAACTAAAAATTCTGGTGCGTTGTACGCATCACGCAAATTTCACTTAATGGGGAAATAGGCATTTTCAGACAAAGGGAAGTTAAAGTAAAAAAATACGGACTGTATATAATATTATTTTAAAAGCAATATTCTCATGAAAACTTAAATATTAGGAATAGAAACAGGGTATGTCACTTATAAATATTCATTAATTCCTATTATAGAAATTTGACAGAAAAACACAATTTCATAACCACCATACTTCAACAATATTTGGAAAATCATTATTTTAAATGTTTTTTATTTTTATAAATAAAATGTGATTTTAGGCAATTATGTTTATTAAAATACATCACATATCACGAAAAAAATAAGTAAAAGCTCTGCACTAATCATTTGTAGCAATTTTTGATGAAAACATGGGTACTTTTAGGTGACTGAATAGAAAATCAGATAATTTCTTTACACAACTTGAGGTGAATCTTAAAATTTATGCTAATAAATCTCAACTTAATTAACATGGACTTAAAGCTACTTAAACGCGAAAGTTTTTCTTAGAATGGGGTAACTGTAGTACAGTTGATAGATGATAAAAATAAAAAAAATACAAATAATTAATGACTTTTTTTAAGCGGAACTTAGCTGAGTTTGTCCGCTCAATAGATTTATTCAAATGGATTTAATAATGACAATATCTACTATCATTTAAGTAAATTTTATCTAGTTTACTGTGAAGTAATGTTTAATTACATAAATAAAATATTTTTTTAGTTTTAGTTACAAATAACGTAAATAGCATAAAAAAAAAATTTTAAAATCTTAAATTTCTTAATTTTTTGCTGAAAATTGGGCTATTGTTTATATGAAATTTTTTGTAGATCTCGATGTCTAATATCGGCTATTTAATTATTTCCCCCTACTTAAGCGGACACCCTGTTTACACACACACAATATTTTATATATATATTTATTTATTTATTGGCGCTACGGTCTTACAAGAACCAGGCCTCTCTTGTTATTCTTCTCTACTCTTCTCTATCTCGGACGAGCATTCTCCGTCTCCAGATTCCCATGGTTTTCAGGATGTCATCCACCTCCTCCAGCCATCTCAGACGGTATCTTCCTCTGCTACGTCTTCCACAAGATCGATCATCTATTCGGAAATGGAATCTCTGGGCATATAAGAAAAAGCCAATATAATCCACATGGCCCAACAATCTGATTTGGTTACTTCTTAAAATTTAGATCAAATCCGGTCTTGCATAGATCTCGTGCAGCTCTTTATTGGTTCCGAATTCTCCACTGCTCATCCTCACACACCGGACCGTAGATCCTGCGGGGAACCCTTCTCATCCATGCTAGTAGCTCCCTTTCTGAGTCTTTAGAGATTACCCAAGTCTCAGATCCATAGATGACAACGGGTCTTAGGACTTCTCGTATGGTGTGATTTTTGTCCTGTAAGTTACAATTTAGCAATTCTCTCATGGCAAAACAGCATCTATTCCCAGCAGTTATTCTTCCTTTCAGTTCTTCCGTCATATAATTACTTTCTGTAATTAGAGCACCTAAATACTTAAAGGTTTCTACCGCTTTCAGGGTGTGATTATACTTAATTATACTTTTCTGATTATACTTTTCTTATACTTATATCTTAGTATGAGGTATATAAGATAGATAAACATAGAAGCTTCATCTAATTGACGTCAGGTCGGTGTTAGTTCACCTCTACTATTATTTTTTAAATCTTTTTATTGAGAAATAATACATTTTGCCACATTTAAGGGCACTGAGTACTAAAGCTGAGTGAGGCCCATTCATACTATATATACAATGCAATAAAAAAATATATAAATAAATAAAAAATAAAAATATACATCTATATAACAAAGGTAAATACTATAAAACCAAAGAAATGTAACTTGAAATCAAATTTAAAAAAAAATACAGAAATTGGTAACAAATTAAATAAGTCATAAGTAAAATAAATAAATATATAAAAAAGAAAAACATTCATACTTAATATATAAAATAGAAAAACTTTCATACTTAATTTACAATAAACTACTATTACTAAATAGTAATACACATTTAAACGAAATAAACATTTTTGTTAACATCCAATTCTCATTATTCCTCTTTGATATTATATACAAATGGTAATAATGAATTATATCAAATATCATATTTATATTTTGTATCTTTTATATTTTTTATATTTTGTATCTTTTGTAATCCCGATGAAGACCTGCAAGATGGGTCGAAACGTCGGCATAAAAATTAAATAATACTATTCCTATAATTTAGTATTTATTTGACCGCACCACCCGATCAACTCCTTCTCATATATCAAATATAATTGAACAGATACACCCGAGGGAGAAATCATACATTAGATAGCTACCCCTCTCTCCAATGCATTTGACGTATAATCGACATAATCGAAACATGTTTATTTGGATATGCAATATAATATCATGAGGGTAATCTATTCAACTCACAATTACTGAAGTTTCAAATTTTACCACGATTACTAAAGTAAAAAATTTTCCTCACTAGTGATTAAAAAATGTAATCCTGTCTCTTGTAAAAAATCCCTCCATTATAATAGTCCAGCAATGAGCCAGAGCTGAGCTGCCTCTGTACTTATACTAATTCATTTCAAAAACAAGATATTTAAATTTCCTAAAAAACGAAGAAAGTTACATCGAAATCGGAGCAGAATCGCGATAAAGACATCGCGATTTTTAAATAGTTTTGGTTTGTTATTTTCAATAATGACCAATTGTAATCGAACAAAAAATTCAAAAATTTAACCCCCTGTCAAAATTGGAGGTTTTGCGTTTCAGGATATGTAGGATTCGAACTACGAATATAATTTTTTTTCTCCGAAACTACTGGACCGACTTTTTTTTAAACTTGGATTTAAAGTCAGAGGTTACTCCAGGATGATCTCTTTCATCGACATTAATATCCGCCTTTTTTTATTTATTAAAAATATCAAAAAGTTACATTATTAATTATTGGACATGTCCAAGGAATGATAGAGTTATTCTCCTCCATTTTCAATAGATTTTTAATCCTTCGAAGACTACGATATATACCAAAGTTTATATTTTTAAAACCTAAAAAATTTGTATCTCATGGCAGCTATAGTAGTTCGTGGTACAGTCCCCTTTTATCAAATTAATAATATCCGGCTGAAACTTGGTAAATAGCTTCATCTCATCGTAACCTACAAATATTTTATTCACGAAAATTCCCGGAATTAGGGCGTTTTCAATCTGGAGGTCGGCAAACTTTGTCTATTTAATTGTGTACTAATTAAGTTCTAATAATCATTTGCTTTCCACTTGGATCGTAAGATAATTTGATCACAAAATTGATTTTTAAAAAAGTGGTCTACATGACCTCGTTATTTTGACAATTTGGGGATGTAGGTCACTCCAAACGGCTCAATATTTATAAGGACACCTTATTTCTGAACTTTGTGTTCTTATCTTATGATTTAAGAGGTAATCAATTGGGTATTTCCGAGTTTTTAGAACTTAATAAAATAGAAAACGTTGGCCGACCTCCAGTTTGAAAACGCCCCAATTCCGAGAATTTTCGTAAATAAAATATTTGTTGGTTACGGTGAGATAAAGCTATTTATTAAGTTTTAGCCTGATGTTAATAATTTGATAAAAAGGAGTTTGTAGTAAATAACAGGTTTTCGCTAAGAATTGCTGTTCATCTCGAAAACTTTAAAATGCAAAGCATGGTAAATTCCCAAAGGATCTTAGTGTACAACTCAAAATCTTTTAAAAATGTATCTCCTCTCCATTCGCCAACTCTCGAAATCATCTTAGTTTTGAGACTTCCCATTTTTTTCCAATGACTTTATCTGTAGTTGTAGTAAGGTTTTGCGTTCGTCAATTCCCTATAAAATTTTATTTCATTTGATATCTCATTCATCAATTTCCATGACTTCTGAGACCTGGAAAAGGGGATCTATAATATCGCCTAGTTAATTATGAACAAGTAGGATAAATTAATAGCAATAATTATGAAGGCATTATATACTTTAACGCAAATCTTCAGCAGAAGCAGAATTTCCAGGCAATAAAATTTGTATTTCGGTATATAAGATACTAGTTATATAACATTGAAATCCTAAAATCCTTCTCTAGAAATGAACGGGTTACCTCTCTACAAAATGGATGGATTTGCGGAAAGAATTTTACGAGAAATAATTCTCGTCACCACCCTGGGACACCTAGCGAGTAATATCTGATTTTATTGTTCCTTCCAGGTTGTAAACTAGGTTGATAGACTCCCAGTGAGGGATAAAGAGGGACTTACAGCCGTTTATTGACCAATGTATACCCTTTTCTCCGGATTTAAGAAGTATATATGGTATACTGCTGAAGATATATTGAGTACATCAAGTGCAACACGATATATTTCTGTAATATCTAATATATTAGAACAACCGATGAGGAAATATAACGCTTTAAGGAAGGATTTGAGTAAAAATATAAATAATTGGAGAAAAAAAGATGTTTATTTTCGATGGCTATAGCATTAAGTGACATATTTTCCTTGTTCAATAACTCGTCATCCAGCATTGAGAATTTCATTGCATTAAAAACAAACTAATTAAATATTATTTGTAGCTTTCAATACCAATACACCATTTAATGGCATTAATTCTGTAACCCAGAGGGAAAAGACACAATTTAATCGAATAATCTACCTATGTTTGTACAATGAAATTTATTTGCATTATTAAATTAACGGAATTTATATTACGCACAAAACTAGCTGGTCAGATTTTCCTTAGGTTCAGCTAAAAAGGCAATGTTTAAGATAGGATTGAATTTTTTTTTTATTATTTCTTAATGATATTTACAACTGTATTAAATAAATACATCTAGTAAATTTGAACATATGGATATAATGACGTGAAAACACTTGTTGAGTAACTACCCAATGGTAGCACTCTAATGATATGTCTACATTAGGAGATCACGGGGCCATCTTCCTTTCAGACGTCTCGGAGGTTTATCAGGAATTGAAGAGGAAGAAAGGTTAGAAACGAGAGGGTTTGGATGATTCTGAGGTTTATTACGCAAGGATAGGTATCTGGATTGGGCCAGATCTGAAACATAAGAAACATTAAGGTCATTATGGATGGTTTTATTTGCAACAAAGTAGGAAGCATTGAGGATTTTACGAAGGATTTTGGATTATAAGGATTCGATACGAGAGGAATTTGATGGTTTAGTGGCTCAACTCCGTAAGCCCAAATAGGCCTTATTATGGGCATTTATATAGGTATTTTTTAATTAATTGGAAGTTTAGAACGTTTGTCTTGTAAGTGCTGAAGTAAACGGAAACGTCTAGCGGTTTCTTGTCGTTTCAGTCTGGTATGAGGATTTCAAGTTAGACTTTTGTTCATGGGGAGTCCTAGGTAGCGGATAAGTTCAACAGAGATAAGTGGAGTATTGTTAAAAGAAACTGTAGGACAGGAAGTCATTGGTTTATGACGAAGTCCAACTCGGTAAGTCCAAATAGGCCTTATTATAGTCATGTATATGAGTCTTTTGTAATTAATTGGAAGTTTAGAGCGCTTGTCAAGTAAGTGCTAAAGTAACGTCTTGCGGTTTCATGTCGTTTCAGTCTGGTATGATTGATTGAAATTGAAAAAAAAAAAAAAAAAAAAAGAGAGAAAGAGAGTATTTTCACATTACACTTGTTATGTACAAATTCGTTCTGCAAAATAAATATCAATGGAGAAAACAAAAGAACATAATTTACAGACCCCATTTTGTTTTCTCTTCGTTGCCACGCTAAAACAAGTAGCTTCTTTAAAGACTTTTTGTCATTCGGCGCACGGATGCCCAGAAGGGGGTTTTATGGTCATCAACATTTTTGAGGGGGGGAGGGAATTTTGACGGAGTTTTTGAATTTTTTGGTGGGAGCACATTATTGGAATACAAAATTTCTATCCAAGGAAAACATATTGAACGTATCGCAGCAAGTGTAGTTGTTTTCGATCTACGTTTTTATTAATTTTACTCTCGCTTGCACTCTTTTAAGAAGAGCAAAGGAATAAAATATCTTGGGAAGGGGGTAAGGTTCATGCACCATCGAAGTTGGAGGGGATTTACATCGGATCCCAAGCTTGGGGCAGTTAAGAATATTCACCTGTAATTATAAAATGCATTTGAGTATCATTGTATGATCTTCTTGTATTATAATTCATCTTCAGTTCTTATCATATTGATTGTTCACTTCATTTGTTTATTAAATTTAATAATCAGGAAGATTGGTCATATTCTGCTTATCCCTAAAATAATATTATGTAACCATATCACATAATTATTTTATAATGCAATATTAGCTTGTTATAATGTGAATTTAAAAGCTAAAAAAAACTAATTGGCCAGGCCTCACCCCGAGGCTGTGACCCCGCCTTCCACGTTATAGTCGAGAGTGGAACTGACAGATTAATGATTTATTTTAATTAAAATATTTGAAAATAAACAGTTGTTTTTTAGTTTGGATAATAACTATTAAAATATTATTTATATATTTTACATCATGTTGAACGAAAAATCCTGCGGAAGAAAGTCTCTTATTAGGATTATTAACAATAATATTATATGACCTCAACATTTTATACAATGTGAAGGGAACTACAATAAATTCTGAGAAATACTTTTTTTATAGATCTTCTCACAAAAGGTTGTCAGAGATGATAAAAACGAAGTCTATAGTTGATTGTTCGTAGCTATTACAAGATATTTCAGCTATCATTTAGCTAAAGTATTGAAAGTTTCCTTCTGTATTGAAAGTGCAATAAACAAACTGTTTTTTAATAACGTATTTCTAACACCAAAGACTTGTAGGGAGATTTTCTTTAGGTACAACCATAAATATCCTAACCAGAGTGAGAAAGGCAAAATTCATTCCATGGGTACGCCACAAAATAAATTTCAACCCGCATAGGCTTTGCTATACTCGAGAATATTAAAGCGGCGGCAAGCGTATCAACCCGATTGGTGCATGAGAACATCGACTAAGTTTGTAGTTACCTACGGCTAGGTAAGACAAGTATTGTAATTTTCGATGTGCTTTTTTTAACGGATCTTTAGTTTATCTGAGAAAAACGCACCTGTGTGGACCATGATTATCTCGCGAACGAGTTGATCTCTAACGTAGCTTATTTTTCTATTTTGTACGATTTCGACCACTGATGCCTGTGCGACAAATCGGGCTCTCCCTGCGCAATATAAAAAAATTTATGTAGACCATAACAGCAAACGGCTCTAACAATTTTGATGAAACTCTATATAACCTATTGGCTTCTACTTGAAGCTCATTCAATATAGGAAAACAGGAATAAAAGTTAAGAAGAAAAGAACTATTCGTCTGTAATCCTTTGAAAGTTAATTAGATTTCCTACAAAAAAACCTTCATTGAAATCGAACCAGTATTTTTTTTTAATCTAAAACCTAAGTAAAATCCACTCAAGTCAATACGTTCCTTCAACTTCAAACAATATTGTTTAATCAACATAAGTCGGTGACTTAATTAATTATTTCACTCAATACCCAATGCCAGTTGCAATATATTTGTCTCTAAATACACTCGTTTGATGTCGAACTCCATTTCAACATTTATAGTCGAAGAACAAAAACTTTTTTCAAAATGTTTGCCGAATTCGTATACGTAAAAACAAGTTAGTCAAAAGAATCTTAAAGTAAAAGTAGTTCCCCTTGAAAAAGAAAGAAACATTTGCTCATCTGAAATAGATTTGTTTTCATTATGATTCCAATAAAATAAAATAGGAGTGAAGAATCGAATACGTTGTTAATACAGGTTCGATTTTGATCATTGCCTTTTTGTTTTGTAGAGAATTTACTTGTTTTTCGAAAAATGACATACAATTTACCATATACTATAGACTTTTTGAGTTATGCCTAAAAAAAGTTTTCTTTTCTTCATAAATCTTTTCTGTCCTTTTTTACGGAATGCAATCTATTTATGAGAATTGAAAGTGTGTTGGTCACTATAGAGTACAGAAAAAAAGAAAAAAAAAGTCTTAATGCGCAGGATGGGCTCGATTAGTTTCAGAGACATTATTGGTCGAAATTATACAAAACAAAAATAAAAGAAGTTAAAAAATTGATATGCTAGTTCGTGAAATAATCACGGCACAGGCAGAGTGGCTGCCAGTGCGCTGCAAATGCGCTTTTCAGTTTCAGGGCTCTTTGAAACGTAAAGATCTGTTTAAAACCGCACATCCAAAATTTGATCAGATTACAACACTTTTCTACCGCTAGGTAAGGAAAATGTCTAACAGTAGGAAAGTTAAAATAAATAAAAATGACATTACCAAAGCCAAGAAATTAGAAGTCTGCAGTTTAAGATCCATTAAATCAGTAATATTTTTCTTTTCGTTTCAATGATCGAATAGAGTTTGCAGTCGGTGATAAGTCAAAAATTATTTATTTTATTTTTTTATAAATCCCTTTTAACTAAAAGGGCCCCTTTTATAAATTATTAACATCTATCGAATTGTTTCATCTTATCATAGCCTACAACTTTTTTATTTACTAAATTCTCGAAAATTGGAATTGAGATTGTTTGAATATTTTCTATTTAATGAGATACTGAAAATTGATGAAGACACATTTGCTTTCCGCCTGAATCGTAAAATGGTTAGATCACAAAATCGAGAAAAATGTTACCTACAAAAATATTGCAACGTTTTGAATGATCTCCACTCCCCGCATGTAAAAATAACGAGGTTATATTGGCCAAATGGTCCAATATTTTTGTAAACCAACTTTTTTGTCAATTTTAATAAAATTATCTTACGATTCAAGTGATAAGTAAATGGGTATATATGAGTTTTCATTACTTCATTAAATTAATTAATACGATGAGAAAACGTCCCGTTTCTGATAATTATAGTAGGTAAAGAAATTGTAGCTTATAATATGATGAACCCATTCGAATAGTTTTAGATGGATGTTAATGATTTGAGAAAGAGTGGGTTTGAAATATTATGTCGATACTATGAATGAGAAAAGAGAATAAATTAATTTGAATAAGTCCACACTATTTTTCTTTTAATTTATGAATTTATATATAATCAATTTCCAATGACGGATGGAGTTAGGCAAGGGGATGCTTTGTTTGCCACATTATTTAAAATTGCACTTAATGATGTGAAAAAACTGGATTCACCTGGTTGCATACTTAACGCAATGGTGCAAATACGTGCTTACGCAGACGATATATGCCTAATTACCAGCGATTTGAGATTAATAAAAGAAATATTTGCAATATTGAAAGCCGTAGGTGAAAATGTTGGGCTAGAAATCAATCAAGATAAGACAAAATACATGTATGTCGGAGCCGACAATGAGGCGGGTCCACAGAGCATTGAAATATGTGGTCTCACCTTCGAGTGTGTCAAAAAATTCTGATACCTGGGGGTGGAAGCGAGTTTTGAAAATAAAATTGCTACTGCCAACCTAATTTTTTTTCGATCACCGCTTCTGTCACGAGAAACAAAGATAATATTATATAAGACATATTGTGACTTTTGCAGCGGAAACAAAGACCATTTGTACTAGCACAATTAGTATGCTGAATATTTTTGAAAGAAAAATATTGAGAAAAATTTATATAGCTGTTTGTGAAGAGGGTGTGTGGAGGTATAGAAAAAATTCGGAGCTATATGAGAGAAAGAGAGAACCACTTTATTTTCATAAAATGTAAGGATTGCTGCTCAATTATATTGGGTTGCTATATACACAGCATACTCTTCTATCCTTAGGACAATATATGAACTTATATATAAATATACAGAAGTATTAGTTAATATTAGTAAAATAGATATATATACATTTTTATTATTTTATTTTTTTACCTTTTTTTTTCCTTTTTCCCTCCTTTCATTGCTCATGCTTTTTTTTTTTAACATTTAGTTTCCCTTTCTCTCACTTCTCTCTCTTTATCTCTATTGTATTCAATTATTCATTAAATAAATAAATAAATACATAAATTAAAACTCTCGGGCTAGCCCATGCACGTGGTGGTGAATGATTCCCAGGGAGTCGAGGACTATATTTTCAGCCAACCTCGCTACGTCCATAATGTCGACACCTAGTTCCTCGAGGAAGCTCCTTTTTCTTTTTGGGATAGTTCCGCGGGACCCAAACCAGAGGCCTCTCACGGTGAACTGTCTCTCTCGGAAGGTCTCACGGAAGGCGGCAACAGAGTTCATTTCGTGGAAACTAAGTGCATGGAATGGTTAGGCCACGTTGTTAGAATGGACCACAGCAGGATGCCTTATAAGGCATTGTTCTCCAAAATGGGTGGCACAAAAAGAAAGAAAAGACCAAGGAAAAGCTGGCTAGAAGACGATGAGAGCGACCTTAGAACACTGGGCGTGAGGAACTGGAAGGAAAGAGCGAGCAACAGGGACGATTGGCATGCTATAATTCAGGAAGCCAAGGCCAACCCTGGGCTGCAGAGCTACATAGTAAGTAAGCATGTATATAATTAATTAAGGCAATCAAAGTTGTATTTTTATTGAAATATGACAGATTTCAGAAGTTCAGAAGGTTTTAGATAGAGCATAGATAGGTCAATAATTTGATAAAAGATGATCTGTACCGCTGTTTTTCGGATTATCCTCAATGAAAAAATAAGATTCATTTAAATATACTAATTTATATATAGAAATATATAGCGTAGAACTTTTATTTAATAAACTTTTGAGGATAACAATTAAAAAAGTAATGTTTTATATTTAGTGTAAATTAGACTTATGAATTTTATCCTGTTAATCACCCATTATTTAATTTTCTCTTTGTAATATATGTTAAATACCATTCCTTTAAGGTATCTTTAGCGATCACATCTTGTAAAAAAAAAAATGTTTTAATATCAATGCAATGGATATAATATGCTTTTGTATGGTGTATGCACATTTCTAAGAAACATACGCCTCTTCTGTAGGATTACTGTACTATATATATAAATCGATTGCATATTGAAACTATGTGTTTACGTCTTCAGATTAGCTGATAAATTTATAAAAAGGGATTTGATTTTGCCGAAGGCTGTTCAGTTCCCAAAAGGTGAATATGTTGTGGGATACTGAGAAGTGAGAGCATGGGGTTTACCAGTTATGTGTTAGTACTCAACCCTCAACCCTCGACAATATCCCACAACCTGAGGGTCCCCATTACCCACCAACCGCCTCGTCCTCTCTCTCTCTCTTCCTTTCCATTAGCAATATATTTTTGTTTTCCAAAGACTTTCATAGCTACTCCTTTTACAGGTTTTATTCCAGGGCAGAGGGGACTCGTTGCCAAAGTGGTCGGATTTGGTATTCCTGTCATCATTTGACTTAATAGATAGAAGTTACTTCAAAGTAGCTGCATGAGCGTGTTTGTATATTTGAAGCTATTTATATTTATTTGTAGTTTACTAAACATACAACTTTACTGCCATATTTTGGAACTATTATTATTTACTTTTAAATAAATAAATGTTAAATTTATTTCCAATTGAATGGTATTGAATGGTAAAAATATAGTAGATTACTTACATTCATTTATCTATGTATGTAATATACAGGATGTTTCCTAATTCCATAGCACTATTTTAGATATGTGTTCACTAACACAAAATAAACAAAAAAGTTCATATTAACATATATCTCAAACTCATTTATTAAACAGATATCAAAGGTTAAAGATTTATTATTTATTCAATACAATAATAAAGACTGACTGAACAAAGTTTAACGTGTTTAATACTAAATAATAGGTTTTAATCATCCGAACAAATATCATCTGAAAATAACGATAAGCAATGACAGTAGTTGCTCACCTGTTTGTCTTTTAGTGTGACACAGTTCAATTTATGATTATCATGGGAGACACCATAAATTTATTAACTTTTGCAGAACAAACTTATGACGAGGTACATAGAAATGGTGCTGCTGCTGTTTGAAGATATCGTAAAAAATTTCCTAGCCGAAGAATACGAAATCGTAAAACGTTTGAGGCCATTGAAAGAAGCCGTCGACAAAGATTTCGACGAACTGTAAACGTTGAAGAAGAAATACTCGATGCTGTTCAGTCTATACGAGAAGGATCTTAAAAAGACGCTGGATGAGAGACCTCCTTCCTTGAAAAAACATTGTAATTGATTCAAGCCAGAGAAGAGGTACTGCTGGATGCTATCCTTTCCCATATTTTAGTATATTTATCTATAAATAAAATAGCAAGAGTATAATATGATAAAATATTGCGGCCTCAATTATCACTGACTAATCTTAATGCGGCCTCTACTGATAAGAAGGTTCCTCATATGTGTATTAAACTAAGCACACAAGCAGCTGATCAGATTTTCTTTCGTTTAAACTAAAAATTCCATGTTTTAGACAGGAAATAAAAATAAATTAATTTAAAAACGACAAAAAGGAAGAGAGAAAATTTTCACTTCTTGGGTATAAATCATTTCAGTAAAATATCGTAATGTACCAAACTCATTGTTTCATTGTTTCCTCTCCAGTACCACCCTAAATAGTAGCTTCTTTAAATATCTTTCTTCATCCCACTTTTGGGGCCATCTCGTAAATAAAAGATTTTTTTTTTATTTATTCATGATATTTACAACTGTATTAATAAATAAAATACATTTAGTAAATTTGATAACAGAAAATAATAACATGGAATCACTTGTTGAGAAACCCACTATTAGCACTCTAAGATTAAATTTGAAATGTTGAATTATTTACTTTCACATATATATGTAATATACAGTATGTGTAAGTATTGCGATTGTGAAATATTTCTAAATGGAGTTTTCAACGTCCCCAAGACTACAAGTATCCCAAAATGGCCTCTGTGTGTATGTGGACAACCTTTCTCAAAACAAAAAAATCGTAGGAAACTGAAATTACGTATTTAAGGTAGGTGTACCGTTTGGGTGTTACACCAACTTTTTCATTAAAATCTAAGATGTGCTTTTTATCATCGGTTTACATAGATTTTCAAAATTCGTGATATAATTTTCTGAATTATACTACTTCAATGTTATTTACGATTATCTACATTTTTGTTTAAACCTCTTATGGAGTCATAATAGTGGTGGGCATAGCTCGAAAGAAATTTTTAAAAAACAATAATTTATTTTTTGTATCAATCGCTTTTTTTAGGATCTATTGAAATTTCTTTTATACTATCACCCACCTTTAAAAAACAAAAGTTTCGGCTTTTAAAAGAATTTTTAATAAATAGATAAAAGTTTACAATTTTACAAAAACTAAAATTACTTTCTCTAGAAATAAAACAAGACAACCATTTATATCTTGGATAGCCCGTTGAAAATTAACCTTGGAATCATCCCAACAAGGTCGTTTCTAAGAGGGAGTATTACTGACCAAGAGTTTGCTCATTGTCAAATAGTTAAGTAGTCTGATGAAGAAAATTGCTATTAGGAGGCGGGACATTGGATACCGCTCGGGGTAATTGGGTTTGAAGTTTTAATGAGCAACTATGGTCAATGGCAGTTGTTTTAACGGCACCCATCCCTCAAAGCAACCCCCTCCCCAAAGCACCCCCCTCCCCAAAGCACCTCCCTCCACTACCACTCCTCCTCCCCGACCCCCCCCTCCAAAGCACCTCCCTCCCCAAGCACCACCCCTCACATCAATTAAAATTGCCAACGTTGGCTGGGGTCAGTTAGTCGCGGTCAATGACGCTTAGGCAAGCCAATGCGGTAATTGTCTGCCATTTGACTGCTCCCAACGGTCAAAGGGTTACTAAGAACTATATATAACTAATAGTTGGCTCCTGCGAATAATTCGCATTGTATATTGGTAAGTTAACAAAGCCTCCATAACCAATAAAAAATAAAAACTTCTCACACGTTTTTATTTTATATCTTCAGTTCTAATGTGTTTACGGTGATCCGATTCGTGTCGTTTCGTTTAGTTTATGTAGCGCTAATAATAGAGTCAATGAATGCTCCAAAAGAAGTATGAATGAAATGGGCACATGCTAATCTTAGTACTGAGTACCAAGAATTTTACTCAATTACTGACCTTTGTTGAGAACAAAAGAATTTGATTACTCCTTCAGCTGATGTCAAAGGATTAACTGAAGTAGTGATTGAATTCTCAATAGTGATTCCATTCCAGTAAAATACTTTTTTTTTTTTTTTTTTTTTTTTTTTTTTATGAATGACTAGCAGTATAAATTCCTGTGTTGATTTTATTATGGATTTTTAAACGAGAAGATCTCTTATCCAGCTTCTTATAAACATCTTAAGCCAGTTATCGGCAATGTTAATTGTCGCTATATCTTATACAATTTCCATGTAAACTGCATATGATTCCATACTTTGATTATTTGAAATTAAAAAAAAATATGGTGCGCGCAACACAATACTTTCACTTAATACTTTACTTTGAATAGAAATTATTTTCTGTCAAATGTTGGGCTATTATAAAAAATTATCAACTGCACTTTTAATGGAGCTACCACTTAAGGCATTCAGCTAAAAAATCATTAAGATCATTTAAATAACGAAAACCCTATTAATCATATCAAGGGTAGGCAATATACAGACTGAATATACCGATATACATTAGTCCCTCTAGGCATACATATGTAGATTGTCACAGTTTACAAATTGGTTAATTGGGAGAATTTGAAAATAACTGGTGTTTTGATTAGATTTATTTTTTTTTGCTAAGAAAGGTTATGGGGTTGGAAAGTGTGATATAGACTGAAAAGGTTGTTTTGATTATATTGTGAGAAATTTTGTGTGTGTGTGTGTGTGTGTGTGTGTGTGTGTGTGTGTGTGTGTGTGTGCGTGCGTTTGTGTGTGTATATAGCTCAGAGAATGGAGTTATGTAGTTTGCATAGATGAAGTAACGAGGTTATATATATATATATATATAGATATATATATATATATAGGTTATATATATATATATATATATATATATATATATATATATATATATATATATATACATATACATATATATCTTTATAAATGCCTAGAGAGATGCTGAAGTATATCTATATATTGAACCTATTAATGATTATGGATTGTACACCTATTAAACTGGTATTTTGCATTATTAAATTTATTATAATGAAATTAAGAAATGTTGATTGCCTGCCATTGGTAGGTCAAAAGTTGTCACACTAATTAACTGGATAATGTTGGGATTCACAAAGGAAAAAAATCATCAAATTATTCCGTAATTTAATTTGTTAAAGGTTATATTAGGATTGTATGGAATAAACGGACGTTGATGCTTAATTATTTAAAATATAATATCAGATCTGGAATTAATAAACTACAGTAAATGTATTTAAGGTTATGAACAAATACTTTATACATCCATAAAATATTTTTATAATGTTATATTTTTTTTAATAGTTTTTTTAACAATGCCTTGATTAAATGGATTTTATAATTGAATTATATGTATTTTTTAAGTTTACATTTAGTTAGTAAATCTCATTTAATTTTCTTGAAACATCTGATTTCCACTAAATAATATTAGTTATCACAAATAATAATAGTTATAATTTTTCTTCACTCACCATTACCGTATACGACTTTCTCTATTAAATGTTGTTGTTTTTTATACAATTCTCTGGTTTCCATTGATATATTATACATATGCCTTCTGAATAGTGTTTCCGAAGATTCGTTTTCGATCTAAATAAACATTTTCCCGTTTTTCTCCATATTCAACGATCAAATTCTTTCAAAAATTATATTTAGCATGTTTCCGTATTTCCTAACAATGAGAGATAGTTAATTATTTAAAATAAACAAAATTAATAGCAATTAAGTAGAGATAGTTGTCCGTGATTATGATATGAGAAGGAATTAAAATAGTATTTTATTAGTTACTTGGTTATTTGGACTCAGGAGACCTCAAAAAGTGTATTTCTGTTGAAAATTAGATTCGAAAATTTCTACGATTGCAAACTTTCCCTTACTATATATTACATATATAATAAGTAAGTGAAAGTAAACAAAATAATAATACAAAAACAGATGACAAATAGGGTCAGTATAGCTTTCTTTTTCTCATAAAATACTATTCTAACTTATATTATTTATTTGACCACACCCCGGACCAACTCCTTCTCAAATAAAAAATACTTTAGAGAAATACAGATTGAACATTGGGCATTAAAGAATTTTAATGTGACATTAATGAGGATAAGACCTGAATGATATTGGTTTTTCTGAAATTCTCTGCTTTCCAACGATATATTATACGTATACCTTCTGACTAGTATTTCCTGAGACTCATTTTCGACCTGGATAAATATTTATATTTGTTTTTCCTTTATTCAATTATCAAATTCTTTCAAAAGTTATATTTAGCATTTTTTCGTACCTCTGAGCATTTTTTCGTACCTAACTTTTTAAAATCAACCATATTGAAGGTACTTCAGAGGAAGATGTATATGAACATTGGGGATTTAAGCCCTGTAAAGTGACATCAATGGAGATGAGACCTAATTGATATTAAAGACCACTTAATTATAGAATGATACACCGAGTTTAATCAAAATTGTTAGAGTTGTTTTCGAGAAAATTGTAAAAATGTGTATAACCGTTGGTATAAAGTGCCACTTCCGTTTAGTCGATTTTAAGGAAAAAGTCGCTGTGATATTCCAGCCATATACCTATCTTAAATACGTATTATCAGTTTCGTACGACTTTTCGTTTTTTAGTTAGACTGTTCACATACACACACATGCCGACACATAGACCATTTTGCGGGACTTGATTATTTGGACTGAGGTGATCTCAAAAAGTGTATTTCTGTTGAAAATTCAGATTTGAAAATTTTCACGATCGCAATACTTCTCTTACTATATATATATATTTTTTTTTTTAACTTGATTCTTCAACTCACACCTGTCAGAAGTTCGACAATCAGCGCGTGTGATGTCAAGATGTAGAGATTGGTCTTGGAATAGGCGTGAGGGAGAGGAGTTCCCAGCGGCGTCCTTCCTGTCTTGAGTGTAATATTTATAGTTAGTGGAGGAGATCCCTCACCCAGCTTCTTTTAAGCCTCCTTCGGGTGCTATCGGGCATGTTAGTCGTGACCATGCCTCGCATCAATGGGTTTGTATGTCCGTGTAAGTTATTATGAAATCTTTTGTAGTATGTTCGTATGTGGTCGTTAACTGTTGGCATCTGTAAGTCTTTATGTAGAGTAATGTTACTGACGTACCAGGGAGCTTTGGTGATAGTCCTGAAAGTTTTAGATTGAAAAGGCTGTAATTTACGTATGTGAGTCTTTTTGGCTGTCCCATAT
Source organism: Nezara viridula (assembly GCA_928085145.1). Lineage (NCBI taxonomy): Eukaryota > Metazoa > Arthropoda > Insecta > Hemiptera > Pentatomidae > Nezara > Nezara viridula. Next base: position 143,596,526 of record OV725080.1, on the reverse strand, counting down.
ACCTATGAAGCGTAGGTCCAAATAGCCTAGAGTAGGTAAGTATATGTATTCAATTTCTGTCTAAGTTTTAATTTCGAATCGCTTGCAAGGAGTGAATTCAATAGTCGTAGTCTTAGGTTTAGAGTTTTTGTTTTGTTTTTGATATGTTGGCCTCATGTCATTCTTCTGTCAAAGGTCAGTCCAAGATATTGAACTTTGTCTGTCTGAGGAATTTGGATATTGTCAAGGTAAATAGGGGGGGAGGGGCAAATTTCACGTCGAAGGGTAAAAGTTATATGTAGTGATTTATCTTGGTTGAGTCGAATTTTTCAGAGTTTGCACCAGTCGTAGAAATTGTTTAGGTGATATTGTAAAGTCTGTGAGGTGTATGTTGAACCTTACTATATATTATATATATAGAAGGTATGTGAAAGTAAAAAAATAATAATACAAAAACACACATGCCAAATAGGGTCAGTTAAGTTTTCTCACCATTTGGGTTCTATTGGGTAAATAATAGAACCCATATCTTATTTTTGAGAGAAGCTGTTTTCAAAATTAAACTTATCAAAAAAAAAATTACACCAAAATTTGGTAATATTATTACTGTATAGGGCCATCAAGAGGGAACAACCTTCACTATTCATGAAAAAAATATTTCTGAATGAAGTGGATTAACGGCAGTGTCCGTCTAGAGAAATTTGTGAATGAAGAGCCAAATCATGAGCCGTTTTTGAAATAAAAGAGCCTAAGAGAATATTTACACGTCCATAACCGAATGAGGTCGATGGGAATTGATCTAATTGATGAGACCATCTAGGCACGATCACGCACAATCACCGAAAATTTATGAAAACTAGATTAATATTAGTTAGTGATACCTATACATGAATTTGACTAAAGGTAGGAATGGAATCCAAAGTGTTCCTTGATGTATATAACTTAAAAGGTGAGTGAAAAATTTACATTCTGAACACAAAATATTGTACGAATACAAAACATCCTTCTCTCTCGTAGTGGGGAAGAAAAAAAAAATAAGGTCACTAACTAAAAAATATTAAGGATTAATAATTGATAAGTGTTTGAGGTATGAGTTTTATGGAATTTTCCAATAGCATCGGGAGTTCCAATTTATATTCAAATGAAGTTAACACAAAAACAGCACTGAGTACGATCTGAAAAGAGAAATCCTTTATCCTCCAGCTTTGCCCTGATAGGGCCTATACAATATCAGAACCACAACTGATGATTGCAATTCAGAATTAATAACCTCCATTATTCAAATGGCAAGAAGGCCGCTGGATATAATTTCCTTTCGGCCTATGCCAATCTACCATCATTGCTTTTAAGGATAACATTTCCCCGCAGTTGGTGTTCTCTCGTCTACAATTGAAATCAAATTGAAGTTCTCAAATTTTTCCACTTGTGGTAATTAATTTTTTTTTTAAAGTAGCATTAGGCAAAGTTTGATATAGTGAAAAAAAAAATACTTCCATAATAATGTATTGTTATAACTAAAACATTATCAAAGTTTCGGATATCTTCCCCAACATCAAGGTTCCGATCATGAATAGTTATTGCACAAAAATTGTTTGTTTTTTTAGGTTTCATAGATTCTGAATCCATATTAAAGATTTTTTATAATAAATATATATATGTATATATATTTAATAATGTATTATTTTAGAGAATAATATTAGAAAGAAGAGTGGCGTGTGGAGCAGGGCCCTAGATTGACAAGAACAAATTACTGAGTACTTTCAATAGAATATATATATATATATATATATATATAGGGTATCTAATTCCAGAAAGCCATATGCAATTGTTAACTGATCTCTAGCTTGACTTGTGTTCCCAAGAAATGGTTCCTAGAACTAAGTTTGTGAGGTCATTATCAATGGATCACTGATTTCAAGAAATATAATATTAGAGAAATATAAGACATATATCCTTCTGTTCGTTTCAATTAGCATTTGGGGCCAAGAAAATATATAAAATAAAACCGTTTGGGAGAATTCTATTTTTCTCTACCTTAATAAGGTAGTACACTAAAATCTTATTCAGTAAATTTAGCTTTCTAACTGTTGTGGTAACTTTAAATTTGGAGAAAATCTTGCTGATTTATGAATAGTTGACCGTTGGGGAAAATCTACAAGAAAATTAAACTTTAAAGTTCATATTTTTCTATTTATATAAAAATTCATATGTTTGAATTTTAAAAAACCCTACAAATAAATATAATGTACATTTTCATAACAAAAATTGACTTGTCTTACTTTAATGAAAGGGTCTTATGGTTTTTATGAATTTATAAAAGTTATCAATTATTTTTATATACCCCTAGCTAACTGGGGATTTCTATAAGAGTTCTGAAACAATTCTTCAGGCATTTTATTCGACCTAAGCTGGCAGAACATCGTCATCAAGGGGAGAAATTCTCCCACGACCATCATGGTCTTCAAGGCTGAAGTCTTCCTCTGGAAATATTTTAAAACATCGCCCCACCCTTTTCTCTTTGAAATCTTGGTGAAGATTGAAATATTTCCAAAAAAGTAAAATGATACTGATAGTAAAATGATAAGAAAAAAAAACTTACTTGTTTCGAAGATGATTAATAAGTAAGGCAAAAAATAAATCATAATATTTATTTCTTACATATGCCGACGTTTCGACCTGAATTTTAACTCTTTATTATATTATACATTGTCTGTACATCTTGATAGACTTTACAATATCTAAATTTTCTATCTAACTACTCCATTCTCAATGTTTTAATTTTACTATTTATTTTATTTTCATTTCTTATATAACTTTATATATAATGTAACACTCAACCCAATGTAACACTTTTGTCACCCCTTTTTGATTATGCCTACTTCATCATTCCACACTATGTAACAGTTTGTATTATTTATCTCTTAGTTCTTAGTCATTATTCTAACAATTTCATTTTACTTTATATCTATCTACTTTATTTTTCTAATAATTTCTTCTTTTTTTTATTTTATTTTCTCATTTTTTATTATCTTTTTTACCATCATTACTTATGTTTCTCATACCTTGTTATCTGGTTATTTTCTTAGCCCTGATGAAGGCCTGAACTTCAGATCGAAACGTCGGCATATGTAAGAAATAAATATTATAATTTATTTTTTGCCTTCCTTTTTGACTGAGCACCCCAACTATTCTTCTCTTCATGATTAATAAGTGTTGACACCCATACAAAACAATAATCATTTGTTACAACGTATACAACGATGGTCAAGTCGAATAATATTTTAAGAAATAGAGTAAGGCTTAACAAATTTAATTTAATTTAATTAATAAGTTTTATTTATCAGAATATTCACGTTTATCTTTCAGGAATTCCCGTAAATCACACAAACCGTGCTCTAAACTTTGTGAACCGAAATTAAACAATGCCAAACTCGTGGAAAATACGACAATAAGTGAATTTCATTAAATATAAACCTTTACCCTCCCCATTTGAATCCACCCCTCTTGCCTCCTTTTCTCCTTTCTTAATCGAGAAGATGGCGGCCTAATGAAGCGAAGAACTGGAGGCTCTAGATGAGACAGTAGAATCTACATCCCGGGCAACTTAACGTCGCAGCGGACCGGTATTTAGTTGGAGAGTTATTGTCCCATTAGCGAGGGGAATGATATCTGCCACCGGGAAAGATACTCTGTAATCTCACCACTAAATCCTTTCAATTATAACGGGATCAGGGAAGTGACAATGCATACGCATTCCAAATTAGGGAGTGGAGGTAAATATAGATATAACAAAGGGCCTATGCAAAGGCATATTTTTGAAGTGAAAATCTTCTTAGGCTTTGCACTTTTTTTGTGGGCATTTAATTGCACCGAGTTGTAACACTTGGATATGTACCGCTAAATCTGGTTAAGTCGACTTGAATCATTTTTTTATTTGGATTAAAATATCTCAGAAACTAAAAATCGAACTTGCATACTGTAACAGAAGAAAATGTATAATATTTCATCTTCTTTGTTATCAGCAATTATTCAACATTGTATCTTAACGCGATGCCGAGTTAAAGAGTCGGGAAGAGAAAAGATAGTGTCGAAAACCAAACGATAACCAGTTTTGACGAACATTTGGAATAAAATAGGTCAAAACTAAAATTCGGACTTAGAGCAAGGGAAATTTTCAACATTTCATCCTCTTTTCATCAGTCGGAAAGCACCAAAATCCCAAATAATAACTACTGATCATATATAATTTAAATACCAGAGATAATTCAAAAACCAATTTGCGGAAGTCAAAATAGATATTTTTTTATTAGTTGTAAAAATAAGAAATTATATATTTCTATTCGATTTTATGTTGCACTCGATAGAGTTTTAACAAATTACTGACTCCCATTACAGAAGTTATGTTATAAAGATGAAGGAGTTTTTTTTTTTTATATTTAGTAAATAGATTTCGATAAAAAGTATTCTTCACATCATATTTTAGTTATCGTATACATATTGTATCTTTTTTAGAGTATGATACAAATGACAATCAGTCAGAGCAAGGATTACTATACACAATTATAATTTTATAAATGTTCAAAAAACTGTAAAACACACTTTACAAGAATGCACTACACTGATAAATATCCGAAAAAAATTGGAAATGGCACTAAACCTAGGACAAAGAATCTGTTAAAAAAACATTATTTTTCAAGACGCGACGAAACTGTATAATAGAATTTAATTTGATGGGATTGCCAATGACTATGAAGGCTAGAGGCAACAGAAAAAACAAAATAAATAATTGTATATATCGTAAATGTTATTACTTTGTGAATATAGAACAAAAAATAGTTTATACACAACTATAATTCTACATATTGTAAATATTACTTCTCTGTGAATATAGAACAAAAAATAGTTTATACACAACTATAATTCTATGTATATTGTAAATATTACTACTTTGTGAATATATAAAACAAAAAATAGTTTATACACAACTATAATTCTATATCTTGTAAATATTACTACTTTGTGAATATAGAACAAAAAATAGTTTATACATAACTATAGTTCTATATATTGTAAATGTTACTTCTTTGTGAAAATAGAACAAAAAATAGTTTATACACAATTATAATTATATATATTGTAAATATTACTACTTTGTGATTATAGAACAAAAAAAATGATATTTTATATTATTAATCTTGCCTTTTTAATGTTTTCACTTCAATCCTGTGGTTTCAGCTCAATTTTCATGTCAGCTAATACTTGATGTAATATCAATCAAATTTCTATTTAATACCGATGACAGTTCGAATAATAAAATTATGTTTTTATAGTAAATGAAAGGTGAGAAATGATGGTTAATCGAATATTTCACGTACTTAAAAATGAGTATGCTCTGTATCTCCCGATTATTTTTTAAATATTGGTGATTAGATAATTATGCATTGCTCCAGAAACAGCAAATATTTAAAATTAACTTGCAATTAATTTCGCTCCTCGTTAACCCTTCCGAGCTCTGCAACGTTGTTGTTAATAAATCATTAAGACAGACAACTGCCTAAACAGTAATTCTATGAAATGATTGAAGAGGCGGTGATTTCTCGTCCTAAACAGGGAACCATACAAGGATTATTTTGTATAACTACGTATCCTTTATAAATATTATTATAAATGGTATATTTTGTTTATTTTTTAAAAACCAATGACCTACTGGCGGTTAATGAAAACATTAAACAAATTTAAATCTTACTATGCGGTAAGATATTAGTAGTACTATTAGGAATTTCTACTATAATTTTTTTAATATATTACAAAATGTAGGTATGAATGAAATGAAATCATATAATAGCGTACTTCAAAGGTTTTTTACTTACGTGATATTACGTTCTATTTAACTGTCTTAATAAAATATGGACCAAAATTTTTCTTTTAATGTTCTCTACTACAATAATCAAACAATCGATGTCGCAGTCATTAATCTTAAAAAGAAAACTAATGAAATACATTGGTTTGAACAGTATATTCTCGAGTACGAAAATATATATATAAATTTTTTTTTTTTTATTTATTTATTTTTTTTTTTTTTTTTTTTTTTTTTTTTTTTTTTTTTTTTTTTTTTTTTTTTTTTTTTTTTAGCTTTAATGTTTTATTCACACCTGTCATAATGATAATGACAACCAGTGAATGCGAGATCGATTGTTGCTAAATATAATGTCATGAAAGGCATGAGGAGGATCAGTGCCCAGCGGCACCTCACTCGGCGTGATATCTACATTAGGGGAGGAGGTCCCTCATCCAGCTCCTCTTCAGTCTTATTATTTACTGAATGTTTCAAAGGTATCATTATAAAGAATTTCGTTTAACATATTATAGCATCCAAAAACCCATAACTATCCCTTCTTTGTGTTTTCTTTTTCCAAAGTACTCAGAATCATGTAAAAAAAATTTAAATTATATAATTACAATTCGTTACAAACAATTAATTCATAAGAGTCGTTTCATTTTCATATTTTTATTTATTTTGTACTTTAATTTGTGTATTTGTATTATGTTTACATGCCAGCTTGATGTATGTATTTCTTGAACTCTTTTATTATTCCTATAGGAGTTTAGTCCAAGAATAAAATTGAAAAATAAAAATTAACGCTGGAAGTTGAGAATAGTTAAAGCAAAAGGAATAATTAATGAGCAATTTTCTATTTAACTTTATTCATACTTGTTTGATGTGAACAATTTCATTTAATTTAATTTTATATCTGAGATCCGGCCGGTCCGATTTTAAATTAATTTAAAAATATACTCCATCATCATTTCTTCTTTTCTTAAAAAAGTTTAGTTTTATGCATGTCATCCGAACTTTAAATGAATATTTTTATTTAATAGTATATATTCTTATTATCACTCTCTTTTTTTTTTATTTTTCTCCTTCAATATATATATCTTGAATATACGAGTTTATAAATATCTTCATAGTATAAATACGTTTATGAAATTCATTTGTATAATGCGTAATAAATAATACATGAAATAAACATGTTTATAAATACATTTACGAAAAAAAAAAAAATACTTTTCATCTTTAATTTTTAATTGAATGTAATATATGTGCAACTGTACATATTAAAATTTGCATGATAATTGAAGTTTTTATAATCATTAATTATTAAAATAATGTAATTATATATATGAAATTATGTTGAAATATTGAAAATAATCATATTAAAAATAAAAAATGTCTTCAAATTACATATGAAAGTTTATTTTGATCGAATAAAACTTTTCCCAACATATTGTTAAATGTTTAGTATAGATATGTGTAAGATAACAACTTATGGGAGAACTTTAAGTTGCAAATAAACGTAACAATTACCAAAATAATAATCAACTACAGTATTATTGCACGTGATTAAAAAAATATATAACAACATCACAATGTTTAAAAATGTTCACCAACAAACATTTTCCGTGTACACATTACATCTGTATATATGGGTCTGTGTCACTGTTTAAAGTAATTTATTCAAAGCTTCAGTTATGAAACTTTAATGATTTATAATAAAATTATGAAAACATAAATTAAAGATAACTAAGTAAATTAAAATAATTCATAAATAGTTGGCCCGTGCGAAAAATTCGCAGACAATTTTGTTTAATGAAGAAATAGCAAAACAATATGGAAATAAGTAGTTCCTCTGAATTATGTAAGGAAGGAATTAATATTTTTTCCTTAGTGGATTACAATATTCTATTAAACATAATGGACCAAAATATTTGTATAAATTGGTTTGCTAGGACCTACTTTTAAACGCTGACTGAAAAGATAATAAAAGTAATAAAGACAAAATAATGCCTCGATCATAGGATATTTTTAATTATTAAAAAAAAATAAAATGTAAGAACAACCAAATGTCTTTAAGAAAAAAGTAAAATTAATATAAAATCCAGAAAAAAAAATTTAGTAGACTATTCTACTCCTAAATTCAATAACTTTAAATAGAAAGACATTATTAAGTATAACAAAACTAATGGACTATATTTTTGTTAATAATTGTCAGATTTTTACGATTTTTTTTTTGTAGGTAATTCAATAATCTCTAATTATCATGAGTACAATCAAGAAAATGCATACTTTTTTAATAATCCGCCAATAAAGTTATTTTTCCTCCATAACTTTTTTTCTAGGAATTTCTGAGGGATGGGACTATTTTTCGCAGTTAATATATCAGCCAGAAAAAAAGATGTAGTAGACAATTCTATTCCTAAATGCTATATCTTTAAATCGGAAGACAGTATTAAGTATACCAAAACTAATGGGCTGTATCATTGCTAATAATTGTCTGATTTTTACGATTTTTTTTGTTTTGTAGGTAATTTAGTAATCTCTCTATTTATCATGGCTACTTTCCAGAAAAAAATGCATACTTTTTGAGTTAGTCGCAAATAAAGTTTCTTTTCCATTATAACTTTTTTTCTATAAATTTCGGGCGGATAGAACTATTTTTCGCATGTGAAGAAGAAGAATGTCTTCAAAATGAGTGGTCAATCATTGGATTTGATGAAGAATTGACGAAGTTATGGTGTACCGACAAAAAAACACCTTTTAGAAATAATATATAGGATTTTTTTAAAATTATTTTCTTGTATATTTACTTTTATTTAAATTAAATTTTATATATTCATCTCTCTTTGAATAAGGATGATTACTAAAAACAAATTTAAAAATATATAAGTAATTAATAAAACTTTGTCTCGTAAACAACTTAATTAAATAAAAATATAAATTCAATGATGAAGTAATGGATATTCATTGTTTTAGTATTTAATATAAATTTAAGCTCTTAATATATTTCAACAAAGATCATTATAATACTTATTTATAATTTAAAATTATTTGTTAACTAGACTGAATTCGCTGAATACGGTGGTGTAGAGCTTCATATTACAGCATATAATATAATATTGTATTGTATTATATATAATGTAATATTTTATGTATTATATATAATATAATATTGTACTGAATCAATCGTATTTTGGAGGAGGAAGGAGGTCCAAAGAGTCTTATTCCAATCGGGTGTTCTTATTCGATTTTGCGCGTTGGAGTGTAACATGTGTGGGAGCTCCCAAAGCAATCACTCATACCTTCCTCTTCTCCACGCCACCATGAAGGCTTAACGATTATTTCCAAAGAAGATCCTACCATCATTTACTCTATCAGTTTCCCTCTTGGTCAACGATATTGTAAAAGTTTTAATATAATCGATATAGCAATAATTCGCATATAATAGATTTCCCTAAAGGTTATTTCCTGCATCACACCTTCTTTTTTTCGACTGCTCCTCCATTTTTGGCAAACGGGGGAGGGGAGTAGAAGGAGTAGTTGAGATTTAACCAAAATTATTCTAACTATAGTATAAAGGTCGAGATTCATCCCATGAGCCGCGAAATAAGTTCTAACCTTCCTAGGCATTTTTCTTATACCCTCTACTTTGCTATTTCTTGTACACGGGGGAGGTACAACTAGTTCTTGGGGGAGGTACAACCAGGAGTTCTTGAGGTACAACCAGGGTGATAAGATCGAGATTCATTCCGTGGGTATACCACGAAATAAATAAACTATTGAGTTTACCACACCTATCAGAAATACTGCCAAACAGAGAGTAACTTGTCAAGAAGTATGATAGTAGAAAGGCATTGATAAACATGAGATATGAAAGTTAGAATTAAAAGAAAAGAATATCTATTCCTATTTTGAATTTAATATTTATATAAAAGCGATAAGATCTCTCATCCAGCTTCTTTCGAGCCTCCTAAGAGTGTTATCAAAAAAGTTAACGGTGCCCGTTCCGTGAATGAGTATCTTACTATGTACGTGTGAGTATATTCTGTGCTTAACGGTGGCCTAAACGTTTGGAAGAATGTTCATAGCAAAACCAATATGAAGAAGATTTTTATTTTTTATTATTTGGCAATGATTACTTCCAATTAACAACAATTGAATTCATTTGTTGTATTATCAAAATTACATGTTTACAAGTTTACGTTTCGGGATATTTACTCCCATCTTCAGAACCATAATTCCAATGATCTTATGGATATATGGCTTAAATCTAATATGCTCCATCGTCAGTTTCTAGACGACTGATTAGTCTAAAAGCAAAATATTGCTCTAGATGTTACATACCTAGATTTATTGTAACATGAAATAGAAACTGACGATGGAGCATATTAGATTTAAGCAATGTATCCACAAGATCATTGCAATTATGGTTCTGAAGATGGGAGTAAATATCTCGAAACGTAAACTTGTAAACATGCAGTTTTGATAATACGACAAATAAATTCAATTGTTGTTAATTGGAAGTAATCATTGCCAAATATCATACAACTTCCCAGAAAAAAAGAAAAAAGAGGAAATTTTATCGTTTTATATCACTGTTTTCTGTCTTTGCTCTGCATCAAAGTAATTATAAATCAATATTTTTTTGTGTGTGTGAAAAACATATTACGAATTGTACAGTATTAAGTGAATTTTAATGCATAATAAATTACAGAAACCTAAAAACTTTTTCGGTAAAGTAGGCTGAGTAAGTGTTTATCACAACAACAAAAAAAAAAAAAAAAAAGATTCAGATTCCTTTTCAACGTCCACTTAAACTCTTAAATACGAGTTGGTTTTGAAAGAAAAAATCGATTTTTGGAGTTAATTTTATAGGTTTTTTTTGTTTATGTTATTAATATTGATCCTCCAGTGTATATATGATGTTACTGATTTCTATGAAAATCGAAAGTTTATTTTAATTGATCTACAAATTATTATTATAAGTGAGTACTCGCATTTTATTCATAGTGTCGTGTTTTCTTATGTAGCCGTTAACTGTTGGCTAAGGTCTTTTATGTATACCATGGGGGTTCGCGTTATAGTTTTTGACAGACAATGAAAAATTGAGGTATAAAGTAAGAGCAATTTCATTATTATAATCGTAAATAGGGATTAATTAAAAATGATATTAATTAAAAACAATATTTGATCAAAAAATATAAAAGTAAAGTAGAGAAAAATATAGATTTTTTGCTCAAAAATCTTATTTTTAAGCCTCTTGGGAGCCTCATGGTATAAATAAAAAAGATATGATTTTATAGTTTTTTTGTTGACGCCGATAACATTGCTTTTCTTGTTGGGAGTGTTAGCTTGTTAACAACCAAGTTTTATTTTGGGAGTGGAAGGTTTGAGCCTGCTATGCCATCTTTAGATATTCGTTGACTTCAATTCCTCTAACAATCTTATTTCGTATTTCCTTTTCGTATTTCCTTATCGTATTTCCGCGTTTTTTTTACTTTTCTCCCTATACTAGGTAAGGAAGTTATTGCAATTCGGTCAAATTTCCGATATGCGGTTTTCGACGGATCTATACGTTTCAGAACACCTTGAGTCCGAAAAACATATTTTTAGCCATTGGTCTGTCTGTCAGTCTGTCATTGCCAAAATTTTCTCGAGAACTACTGAACCGATTTTGTTGCTTCTTTTTTTATTTTGTAGGGTTTTGATCACTGATGCCTGTGACAGAAATTCGGTGCTCCATGCGCAATAGCTTGCACGCAATAAATAAAAAACATGTTTTTCTATGGACTGTAGTGCGAAAACAGTTCTAACGATTTTGAGGAAACTTTCCTATAATGTTGTAATAATTGTCCTTTCAATTTTCGTATAAAGACTAAATTCCCGAAAAAATTCAGGAAAAAAGTTATAAAGAAAAGAAATATGTTATGGGGCCTAATTCTCAAGTATATATTAAACACAGAGAAAACATGCTGGTTGCCTGTTTTTTGAAAGGTAATGAAATTCTCTACAAAACTATGTAAAAATCGTTAATTTTGGACAACTATTAACGAAGTTACAGCTATTCAATTTTCAATGTACGATTATAGGTTGATATCCTGGTGTCAGAAAGAAGTCAATGAGAGAATAGAGATTACTAAGTGAAAGTAAGAAAATCTGTTGCCCGCATCACACAAGCTTCACTATTTCCTCTACTTCTAACAGAAATTATTGTTTGACAACACTAAGCTATGTCAAACAGTTTTTGATCAGCAATATTAGAGAGTATTGCAATTTTTACACTGATCTAACTTAAGCCGGTTTACATTGCTTTAGTTTATCAAATAAATCATACTCAAATCTTTTCTTTGACCAATTTTCAGGCAAATAAATCTAGTTCAAGTTTTTAATTTTTTTTTCCTCATGAACGTAAAGGTATAGAAACTATTCTGAAATAGGTAGGAAAGTCGTGTGAGTGGACACACCAGATGTTTTTTAATTGAACTATCATCATATAAATTGGTATCAATAGTTTCATAATAATGTTGTTTTTTAAAAATAAAATGACCTTAAATAACTGATTAATATACTGCACCATGGTCTCAGAGAAACTGTATTGACAAGAAATTATTGTTTCTATTTGAATTATTTATATATGTGGGTAAGAAAGTTCACTCTTTGACTCAGTTATTAGAAGCAGCCTTATTTCGTATACATTATGTTTTCTGTCCATTTTTAGATACCGTGATTTACAATTGCAATGCCTTTTAAATAAATATTATAATTCCATAAATAGGTATCTGATATTATCTACCTTTTTCTTTAATTTAAAAGAAACAAATTGGAGTTTGTTGAATAATGTATCAAGAATAACGTTAACATTTTTTTTTTTAATGAAATTTACAACTGTATTACATGGAAAATACAACACATAAATGTGACATTGGTAACGTGACATGTACAATATGAAGATAAACTACCCATTGGTAGAAATCAAATTATAGTTCTATATTAGAAGGTCCCGAGGCTATCTTCTTTTTAGACGCCTCGGAGGGTTATCAGGGATCGAGGAGGAAGCAAGGTTTGAAACGAGAGGATTCGGATGGTTCTGCAGTTTGTTATGGAAGGAAAGGTATCTGGATTGGGCCTAATCGGAAACATATGGAACATTAAGGTCTTTATGGATGACTTTATTTGTGACAAAGTAAGGAGCGTTGAGGATTTTACGAAGGATTTTGGATTATAAAGATTGGATACGAGAGGAATTCGATGGCTTAGTGGAACCCCAAAGCTCAATTCCAGAAGTCCAAATAGGTCTTATTATTGTCATATATATGTGAGTCGTTTGTAATTGTTTGAAAGCTTAGAGCGTTTGTCTAGTAAGTTCTGTAGTCGAAAACGTCGGGTGGTTTCTAGTCGTTTCAGTCTGATATGGGGGTTCCAAGTGAGTCGTTTGTCAAGGTGGACTCCTAAGTATCGGGTTTGTTCGACAGGGATAAGAGGGCTATTGTTGAAGGATACTGTAGGACAGGAAGTCATAGATTTACGACGAAGAGTGAAGGTAATTTGATGGGATTTATTTATTTATTTTATTCCTCCAGTTTTGACACCATTTTTCAAGACTTGTGATGTGTGTATCCTAAATAAATTTTCAAGACATTTTTTCATTTTGTTTCATCGGCGTATGTGATTTCAGTTTATTATATTTTATCGTTCATTTACGGAAAGTCATGGTCATCAGACAGATTTTTTGTATAATCACATTCGTTCTTCAAAGTTCTTTACTATTTTTCTTTCAATGAATGCTGTTTCGGAAATGAGATGTTCAGCCTTTTTATTGCTTAATGATATTGTGCATACACTTATCATGCTGGATACTGTGACTGACTCAAAGACATTTCATAATACTTTTTTTTTCTAGTTTTGATTATGTATTGTTAAATTTATCATATTATTATACTACTAGCGGTTATAGCATAGATATAAAAACAATATAAGGTAATTGTCAAATCAGAGGGAATTTTTCATATAAATTGTCCATTTTTAGAAATAGATAAATTAATTTAAATTAAGTTTTGGATATATGTATACAATTTAAATATTTTCTATGTTGTAAAATTATTCTTGCACAATGTATCGAATGGAATCTCGGGTCAAGTTGCAAGCCAATTTATTAGGATACTATTGCTTGGTAAATAAAGTATTTCTCTGACATTTATATTTGACAGTATGCTAAAGAGCACTTTATCCATGTACCTAGTTGAAACTTATAATCCAATTACATTTTCTGTCAAGACCAGTCTTTTTACAATCTTTAATCTTCAGCAATCTTTTCCCTATTAATGAAACCACGGAAACGAAGTTGATTTAATATTTAAATTTTTATTTTTTATCGAGAATAATTTAATCCTATTTTTTAAAAGGTCACAAGTCCAAAATTATGAATCCCCTTTAGAAAAGAAGTGTGAAGTGAGAAATTGAAAAATAAAAATTAGATTTGTTTTAATTTTTTAAGAATTTAAATCATAATGTTGAAACATTTTTTTTTTTTTTTTTGTGCTTTTAAAAACCATTTTGGTACATTTGAGATATTCAGTTGTTGGTTATGTGCTTACTTTATTACAATAATATCATCCATAATTATCTTAATGTTCCCTATGTTTCAGATTTGGCCCAATCCAGATACCTATCTTTCCATCCCAACCATCTCGTTTTAAACCGTGCTTCCTCTTCGACCCCTGATAGCCCTCCGAGGCTTTTGAAAAGAAGTTGCTAACATTGGGTAGTTTTTCAACAAGCATTTTCTTGTGATTATATTTCTACGTTCACATTTACTATTCATTTTCATTTTAATACAGATGTAACTATAATAAATAGATAAACAAGAAAAAAAATAGAACAGTTTATCAGTTCTTTTTTTTTTCGATAGGTATATTTTTTGTTCTTAATTATATATGTATTTTATCTTATTCTATTAAATTTATATTTATTTATTATTAAAAATATTGTGAATGAACTCTTTCATCACTAATTACTGATATCCTTAATTGTGACAGAACGTAATAAAATTCAAAAAAACATTCAGTAAAGCAATGAAATTCTTCATTTTTAAGTTAGTTAATTGGAATATTTTGGCTACATAACATGAAAGGGAAATCTCTTATTACAAAAGATTTAAGGGCTTATCCAGTTCTCTTACATTCCCTTTGGAATGAAGCACCCAAAATTAGGTTACGATTCTTAGTCTTCACTAATTAAAATCCTTAAAAATTTACTTTCATTTAAAAACTCTAAAATGATTCTCTATCCTATATTTATCTATAAATTGTTATTAGCATTTATCAGTTCTATTTATAGAGTACAACGAATGAATAGTTATCCTACAGGTCTGTTCATACAATTACACCATAATTCATATTTTCTTGTTGGATTTTTAGTTTTAATACAGTTTTGAATTTTTAATGTATAATAAAAAAAAATGCTTTACAATTATCTTCAGAAACAATCTTAATTTCATTTGATGCTTCATCTGGATAAAATATTTTTTTTAATATTGATATAGTATAATATAAAAGTTGTAAACTTCCACAAGAATACAAAGTTTCCCTACCATTGCTGATGAGGAAACAAATTAATATTAATTTAATATGTATTAAATCGCTTATTTAATCAACTTAAACCTTCTGGATCTCCTCAACGTTGGCAAAATTTGTTTGAAAATTACATTTTAGCCTTAATTTTCAGTTTGTATATTCAAAACCAAAAAAAAAAAGGGAGAGCCCCATTACATAATCGTTATATAGAAATAAAGGTCGTTACAAGAAATAATAATGAAGATAATTATACTATAAAGCACATCAATAACTTAGATATGGGAATATGAAAAAAAAATTTTAATTATTGAAGTTTAAAATTATAACAATAACACATATTCTTCCTTACTCGGAATCATTTCTTATTTTTGAGTTCTTTGAAACCTGATTCTTAAATCTTTATAAATAATTTATAAATTGTAAATATAATTATTAGAGGCTTGGCGAATGCAAAGATCCGTCGCCGACACCACAAATCACCGACTACATACTTCTATCCACCGTATACCTGGTTATATTGGGCTGGTGCAAATTCATAATGTCGTCTTAAACGCAATCCTCACACCTTCACCTCGTACATTAACCTGTTGGAACAGCGATTATTGTACTTATAAGTCATTTATTGGTTAGCAAGCCTAACAATTTGCACACCCCATTTATTCGCTTCAATGATATCACATTAGTTTTACATATCGGTTACCGATAACGTCTAGTATCCGTAATAAACTGTAAAAACTACAAACTTTTTTTTAATTGAATTTTTATATTTCGAAACGAGCTTAATAACTTTTCAATTAAAAAATAACAGTTATTTCACACATTTTATTTCTTGGTATATTAGATATATTATAGTATAATCTTAGACCCTCAATGTCTAAATTACTTTACAAGTTTAGATGTAACCCGTTAGATATCTATATCACTGAAATTGTTTCAATTTCTGCAGTTGAATATCTGTATTTATTTCTAGCTTCAGATCTTCCCAGGCTTTCATCATTTTAAATTGTAAAAAAAATTTAAAAATACTAAGGTGTATGCTTTAGACCACCCCATAGAAGTGAAAACAACAATGCGAGATTAATAATATGAAATATAAATTATAAATAATAGCTCATTATAAAGGTGCTGCAATGGTGAACATTTCCCTCGTTTACAGTATGCAGGTCCGATTTTAAGTTTCTTAGATATTTCAACCATATCTTCAATAAAATTCGTTATTATTTTGTTTTCAACACTATTTTTTTTTCCTTTTCCCCTATCTAGCATGGTGTCCCGTTAAGTTACAATTTTGAATACTATCTCGTTCTAAAGAGGATGAAATGCAAAACATTTTCCATGCTTACAGTATGCAGGTCCGAGTATTAAATTCTGAGATATTTTAATCCAAATACAAAAACATTTTTAAAAGTCGAGTTTATCCGATTATGACGGCTCAGTCTCATTAACTGCAAACAAAAATATCTGGTGTGTCCACTCACACGACTTTTCTACCTATTTCAGAAAAGTTTTTATATCTTTACATATGTTCATGAAAAAAGAATTGAACTATATTTATTTTTCTGAAAATTGATCAAACAAAAGATTTGAGTACGATTCATCGGTTATTGAATAGCTGTAACTTCGTTAATAAAATTTTGGCACAGACAGACAGACCAATGGCTAAAAATATGTTTTTCGGACTCAAGGTGCTCTGAAACGTATAGATCCGTCGAAAACCGCATATCGGAAATTTGACCCGATTGCAATACTTTCCTTACCTAGTATAGGTAGGAAAGTAATAAGTTAAAAAAAGGTGTAAAAAATAGAATAAGCTGTATCATTGCTAATACTAGTTCGATTTCGATGATTTTTTTTTGTTGGTTTTGTTGTTAATTTAATTACCTTTCAAAATTTTTATTATAAATTTTACCGTATAATATATACATAGGGAGTTAGGCCTCATTACATTTTCCTTTTCTTTATAACTTTTTTTCCTGAATTTTTTCGGGAATTTAAGCAATATACGAAAATTGAAAGGACAATGATTACAACATCATAGAAAAGCTTCATCAAAATCGTTAAAGCCGTTTTCGCGCTACAGTCCATAGAAAACATGTTTTTCATTTATTGCGCGCAAGCTATTGCTCATGGAGCAACGAATTTCTGTCACAGGCAACAGTAATCAAAACCCTACAAAATAAAAAAAGAAACAACAAAATCGGTTCAGTAGTTCCCGAGAAAATCTTGGCTCTGACAGACAGACAGACAGACCAATGGCTGAAAATGTGTTTTTCAGACTCAGGGGGCTGTAAAACGTATAGATCCGTCGAAAACCGCATGTCGGAAATTTGACCCGATTGCAATACTTTCCTTACCTAGTATAGGCAGGAAAGTAAAAAGTGCAAAACGCTCCTAAAGAAGTTTTCACTTCGATAAATAAAATAAAGCATAAATCGATTATTAACTATAACATTATTAAAATAAAATGTTGTATATTACGCATTGTACATCATTATCACAAAGATTGAATAGAACAAAACTAATTTTCATTCTGCATTGTATCGTCAAAGAACCGTATTAGAAAATAGCCGTGGGTGAATACATAATCTTAGAGATGAACCTGGTGTAATAATATAATTAAATATATAAGCCTCCTCCTACTTGCACGATTTTTATGGAATTACTATGAGGGGGCGGGTCCCCTTTTCATCCCTTTGAAAGGTCACTAAATCTTCTGGATAAAAATGAAATATAATGTCTGGCCTCTTCCATGGCGTCCTATTCTTCGCCTGGAATAGGCACTAGTGCTGTGCTAAAATATAGTAAATGTCACCATGTCACAGTAAGACCCCGCAATATTACGGAGGCATATCTATCGAACGATCCTGGTTCATTTATTGGTGGTATAATGTTCATGTAACAGGAAAGAAAAAATCGATTATATTTGACTACAAGCTACTTGAAAAAATGCGAGAGGATTCGGATGGTTATGAAGTTTACTATGGAAGGACCGGTATCTGGATTGAGCCAGATCTGAAACCTTAAGGTCATTATGGATGATATTATTTGTAAAAAAGTAAGGGGAATAGAGGATTTTACTTTTTGGATTGTAAGGATTGGATGCGAGAGAAATGGATTAGTTAATTCCGAAAATCCAAATAAGCCTTTCTCAAGCCATATAAATATATTGTAATTAATTAAGTAAGTGCGAGTAGTCGTGTCCATATGGAACATTTTGGATTGTAATGATTGGATACGAGAAGAATGAGAAGACTTCTTAAATTTCATTGTAAAAATATTATCAGCACTTCCATAAAAACAATGAATAATATATAAAAATATAAACTCCTCAAAAATGAATAGGGATATTTTGGTAGCTATGGATTATTTTATTATATGGCAAACATAAAAAATAAACAACAAGTATTCTTTATTTTGAATAAATTATTAACTAAAGGATAATCAACATGCAGAATACTCATTATGTAAACCAGACGTTGTTTTCGACTATTAGTCTAGTAATATCCTGGTTAACTAAGAAAATATATCACATTGAACCGGAAGTTGGCAATATGAGAATGAGCGGTCTAGGGCACTTATGCAGTTGGTGTCTCCCAGATTGTGGTCACTAGCCACCCTTTTTATCTTTACCCTTGTCACATAGGTCACACCTCTTTCGATTTTTTTCTTGAGGCAATTATTCTGAAAGTACTTTTTTTGTATCTGTTAGTTTCATAATGATACTCCGTACTTAGTTTCATAATGGGGTAAATTTACATTGGATAATAATAGAACAGTGATAGAAATATTTTAACATAAACAGTAAGCGTGTATAAAATGTATCCGAAATTCAATAGATTAACAATGCAACTTTGCCATAATAGAACCACTTTGAAGAAAATTAGTTCAACGATGGATACTACAATACACCAAAATGTACCGTTCGGGTCAGATTGAATAGAGTATTGCTGTTCGAGGATTAAGTGAAAGTTGATCAGGTTGGCTTAGCTTGTACTTTTAGTTTTTTATTTTATTTATTTTTCAATATATTATTTTTCAATATTCTTGTTAAAGTAATTTTCTCATATGCGATATATATTTCATATATATGTTTTTAAATTTGTGTTTTACTTATTTATTTATTTTATAAAGCTAATATTTAAAAAAACAATGCAACTATATTATGTATTGTGAAAATACAACTGTAAAACATTTAGTGAACCGGATAACAATAGGCACTGTAACCATTACATAAAAAATTCTGTTTGTTCAGAGTTACCATTAATTTAAAATAATTTATACATATACATCCAGGAAGTGTGGGAGGAGGAGGGATACCAGATACTCGGAATTCTGGCCTAATCTGCCCTATCCTAAGAAAACGCCCCATCTGTGAATGTATAAATTACAGAGGTCTGCTCTTCTCTCTGTATACTCTGCTTCCTGTTCCCTACAACATAATGAACAATATCCTGCTAAACCGAATATATCGTATTAAGGAAATATAATAGGCGACCACTAAGCTGGATTCTGAAGAGGAAGGGGCACAATAGACCAGATTTTCATCCTAAAACAATTGTTCGTAAAACGATGGGAAGTAGATTACAAATTACATAGATTATTAGATTATATAGATTACAAAACAGTCTTATTCCGTGGACATGAACTGCTTGGGAAAATCATGACTCAATTAGGAGTTACCGTAGGATTTCGCTGATGCTATATAAGGTGATTAGATAGACATAAAAATGGAGTTTTGCACGTCGGAATGAATAATAAAATCTTAGCATAAGCAGATGATATAGCCGTGCTTAGAAGACTCGATCAAGAGAAAATGGAGAGACTCTAATAATAGAAGTAGAGTAAATCGGTCTACAAGTAAATGAAGATAAAACAATATATGATAATAAGCCGAAAATTCTACCACAATAACAGGATCTGCGTACATTGTAAAATTACTCGGGAGTAAAAAAATTCAAACAATTCGATTCTACAGTAACCGGAGCGATTGAGGACCAGAGTGCACATGGAGGAGAAAGACCAATAAAGAAATACTTATAGGACCTCGCAATATCTCATGATATGAAGGCAAGGAGGTTTAGATGGGCCGGGCACGAAGTTGGGAGCATTCCATCAGAAAGTCTTAACGGAATAATGAATGATTTAATAATTTACTAGAGACCACTAGGAAAGGCAAGAACCAGGTGGATAGTTTGATCAAAGGTGAAACCAATAATTTTAACGGAAGTATCGAATGATATAGGTGAGTTGTTCAGAAGAAGATTGAGAGAAACAGGAATGGACTTGAGGAATAAGGTGATCCAATCAGGATGGCTTTCTTCTTTTCGGCGTCTAGAGTGAGTCTATTGAGGTTTGCCCAAGTTATTCTGTCGATATCTTCCTGGAGTATTAAGCTGGCACCAAAGGATTCAGCCGGATCGAAGGAAAGATAAATTTGGATGTCGTCGGCATACAGGTGGCATTGGCAGTGCTAGATAGAGGACTGAAGGTCATTAATATAGATGGAAAAGGGTGGCTGATAAGGAACTAATATTTGTGATGATTTATGTTTTAACTTTCAAAACTATGACAGACTTTTTTATTCATCATTATTTTTCTTAAGTCTGGTTAAGGCAGCAAAAGATCTATAAAGCCCAAAAAATGATAATAATAAATAACTAATATATATATATACATAAACAATAAGTAAACCCCACTTTTATTTTGATTTTATTTTATTTTAAGTCTTTTTCCATTCAGAACGTGACTGATTCAATGTATTCGTTTCTGTTTCTATTTTAGCTTGCATGAATATTTTAACAGGTGCAACCACAAAGCTTTAAAAGAAAAAACATTTAACTGGATTCCATAATCCTATCTGCTCTGGTGAATTTATTTTATTTTTTATTTACCAATTTTTAAATTTACATTTCGAGATCACGTGAAATATCAACTCAAATTATGATCGTTGTATATATTATGTATATACATACATATATATATAATCTACGAGTCCAGATCCATTATTTTGGGATTGTCTTAAAGTTGAATAACCGAATTACTTCTAAAGGCAAAACTCTCTCCATTTCAGGCTCCTACGTGCCCCGTGTCTAAAATTCGCAGCAGGTGCGTAATACAATTTAGTTGATAGCATTATCGTACAACTCCATTACAAGGAATGTAATTACCATTGTATAATAATTTAGAATACATTAATATTGAAATAATCTTATTTGTTATTTAATTACTTCAACTTCAACAACAAAATGAGATTAATTTTAATTCAGCTCTAAATGTCACAATTAATAAAAACTTATTAACCTTGCACTTTTAATTTTAGAAATTTTGATTTCCGGAATCGGAATTTTTTTTTTTTTTTAATTTCTTTATTGAGTATTATAACAATCTGTCTGTTGGACATTGGTTATAGTGAGGTAGGATGACATTCACACCATATGTACAAAAAAATAAAATAAATAGAACAAAATAATAATCAAAAGTATATACAATAGACAATAAAATAAAATAACCTAAAAAATAAGAAAATTAAAACTAAGGAAAAAAAAAAAAAAAAAAAAACATGCATACCTATATACAATCAGGCGAGGGAACTCCAGGAGAACCCTGCGCTACTCTCCCAACCGCGTCACTGGTACTAAAGCCAGCGGAGATTGGTCGAGAGCACTTTAGCCACATACACACATGTCTTGAGTGAAGAATCTGGCCATTGCCAGAACTCCAATTTATATAATCTACAAAAGGTCGCGAGGCCACTGCCGTTTCAACCTTCTTGGAGGATTATAGGGATGGGAGATGCTTGATAGGGATTGTGCAAGAGGATTTGGGTGGTAAGTAAGGTTCTGGTGAAATTTGGAGAATTTTTCTGGGATAAGGTCTAGGACTAATGGGATGTTAAGGTCATGATGTAGGGTTTTGTTGGATACATAGAAAGGAGCATCGACTATTGTTCGAAGGACTTTAGACTGGAAGGATTGGATGCGCTTGATGTTAGAAAATTTTGCTGATCCCCACAGTTCTAGTCCGTAAGTCCAAATAGGTTTCAGTATTGTCTTGTAGATCAGTAGCTTGTTTTCAATGGAAAGTTTAGATTTTCTGCTTAGTAGTCGGTATAGTTGGCCGTATCGTCGGTTGAGTTCTTGTCTTTTGAGTCTAGTATGCGGGTTCCAAGTTAGTCTTCGGTCTAAATGAAAGCCAAGATACCGGACTGTGTCTGAATAAGGAAGCTGGATGGAATTAAAGAGTACTGGTGGACAGGAATTGCGTCGGAGTGTAAAGGTAATATGTTGGCATTTAGATTCATTAACTTTAATGCGCCAGTTATTACACCAGTGCTCAATCAAGGTGAGGTGACTTTGGAGATTTAAGGATGCTATTTCGGGATCAGAGTTGGATGATAAGATTGCGGTGTCGTCAGCGAATGTTGCAAGAAATGTATCGGGATGAACAGGGATGTCAGCAGTAAAGAGGATGTAAAGCACGGGACCCAAGACGCTGCCTTGGGGAACACCGGCTTTAACGGAGTAGATATTGGAAAATTCTGTTCCACAGCGAACTCGAAAGGAGCGGTCAGAGAGGTAGGATCGGAGGACTAGGTACAAGGACTGAGGTAAATGGATTTTAAGCTTGGAGAGCAGTCCGGAGTGCCATACCCGGTCAAATGCCTGTGCAATGTCCAGAAAGGCACCCGAACAGTATTCCTTGTTTTCTAGGGCTGAGGAAATATGATCAACAACTCGGAGTCCTTGTTGAACAGTAGAATGTTGAGAGCGAAAACCAAACTGATAAGAAGGGATATTTTGGGATACTATAATGGGTAGGATTCGTTTCAAAAGGATCTTTTCAAAAATTTTTGAAAGGATTGGGAGTAGGCTGATTGGTCTATAGGATGTTGAGCTATTGAGAGGTTTTCCTGGTTTTGGGAAAAGGATAATAGTGGAGTGTTTCCATAACAGAGGGAAGTGGGTGGTGCGTAGGATACAATTGTAGATATATGTAAGGAATATGACTGCTTTGGATGGAAGTTGTCGAAGGATTTGAGGTGTAAGGAGATCATGTCCAGGAGCTTTACGGGGGATTAGTTTTTTTAATTGAAATTTTACTTCGGAAGGATGAATAGCTTTTGGGGGCAAGGAAAGTGGGATTGGTGATGTAAGGAGTTCTTCTACTGTTACGGTGTGGGCAGGATGGGATTCCGGTTGTGAAATAAATGTATTGGATAGGTGAATGGCGAACTCCTCAGCTTTATCTTCGTCAGATGCTGCCCAGGAGCCATCACCTCGTCGGAGAGGATGGGAAATGCGGTGAGTATTTAGGATTTTTGTTGTGGTTTTCCAAAGGGAATTGTCGCGAGAAGAGAGGGAGGATAGGTAGGAGTTGAAGGATTGTGATCTGAAGGTGGCTAATTCCAGTTTTAATTGTTTGCAGTAGTAATTATAGGAGCAGCGGTCGGTAGGATGTCGGGTACGTTCCCATAATAATCTGGCACGGCGTTTGGTTTGGATTAGGTCAAGGAGGTGTTGGGGTAGAATGGTCTTTATAGGAATTCTGGAGGAGTCTTTTGGGAAGGAGGCAGTCCAGGCGGCTTGTTGGATTGTGGTAGTAAAGGAATTTACGGCACTATCAAGGTCATCGGGAGTTTTGAGGGATATGTTGAGATCAATATTATCGGAGAAGGTTTACTGGGCCCCTAATGAATGACGGTGGAGAAGGTTTGGGAACAGGTTCAAGTGAAACATTAATTATTAGAGGACTATGGTCAGAGGAAAGTTCATTTAGACGTGTAATGGAACAATTGAGGGGACTTAAGCCGCTGTGGATAAAGAAATCAAGAAGATCAGGATTACGGTTGGGATCTGTGGGCCAGTAGGTAGGAGAGTTGGGGGAAAGGAGGTGAAAACGTTGGGAATTGAGTGCAGACAGCAGGGTTCGGCCACGAGAATTCGTGGTTCTGGAACCCCATTGTTGGTGCTTGGCATTTAGGTCTGCACCCAAGATGAAGTGATGTCCTAAGGAGTCGAGGAGAGGACTGAATTGGGCATTGGATATGGATCGGTTAGGAGGGCAATACGCTGATGCAAGAGTGACCGGAAAGGAGAAGGTTTTTATCACGATAGCGGTGGACTGTAGGAAATCATGTATTGGTAATGGGAGTACGTGATGGGAGAGGGATTGGTGTACAATTACAGCAGTACCGGCATGTGCTTTTCCGTCAGGGTGGTCAGTACGATATGTCAGGTATTGTGGTATATTGAAGTGCTATTTAGTGGTTAGTCGAGTTTCAGTAATTAGTGCCACATCAATGTTCTTGTCAAGTAGTAAAGTAGATAGTTCGTCTGTATGATTTCTAACACCATTCGCATTCCAAAGGAGAATGGATACGGGTTTAGGGATGTGAGTCATTTAAGGATTTTTCAAAGGAGGGATGAGGTGAGATACGAGATTCGTGAGGAGTGATATGAGTGGAGTAACAAGGGATTTGAAATCGGTGAGGAAAGATGCTAACAAACTTGTGAGATCTGTTGCATTTGAAGGAGGAGGAATATGAGGAATTTGTTGTTGGTGGTTAGGTATATTAGGATGAAGAGGATTTTGAGGTTGGGTTTGAGGTTGTTGTTGTGGCAGGGCTTGACATTTATCTGTTAAAGTCTTACCTCTAAGTAGTTGGGAGAATGATACATCATTGTTTACAATTCTGGAAGGCTCTCTCTCTCTTCTTGTTCTTAGTGCTTCATCTTGAATCCGGTTTTTCTGGTGTCTGGTTTTGAGATTCTTGTAAATTTGGCAGCCTTTGTAGTTGGCCGGGTGTCCCTCCAAGCATAGGGCACATACTGCTGGATCTTGTATAGGTTTGGTGCACTCTACAGATTTGTGCTGTTCACCGCACTTCACGCAACGCGGCAGATGGTGGCAATATGTCTTCGTGTGGCCATAGGTCTGACAATTATGGCACTGCACGATGTCTCTCTTGGGATATGGCTTCTCAACTTTCACCATTGTGTAGTATATTCTTGTGATATCATATATTTTTTCGATACCTGGTGGTGGCTCCAAGTCCACGAAAAACAATGGTAGTGGGATCCTATTTCGTAATCCTGGCTGCTCCCTGTCCTCCTTCAAAACGTTTGTTACCTGGCGTACATTGAAACCAAGCGTCGTTAGTTCTTCTTTAATAACTTCAGTGGGGGTTGAGGAATGTAAATTTCTTATCACTACTCGTAAAGCTCTTTCCTGCCTCAGCTGGTAAGTGTGAAAATTCGCATTTGTTTCTGATAAGTACTTCACTATTTTTCGGTAGGCTTTTGCAGAATCAGGTGTTATTTTGGTGTCATTGGTCCTGTTAAGGCATGAATAACTGCCAGAGCAGATTTTATTTAGTTGGGTGCAGAACATCTGGAAATTTTTTATATTTTTCACAAATATCGGAGGAGGTTTTGGTTCTCTGGGTATTGCTGCAGACTCCATTACTTCTCTGTCATTTTGAAGCACTTGGTAGGGGTTTGGAGTAAAGAAAGGTGATTCTTCAATCGTTTTTTTGTGCAGATGTACCTGGTTGGGGCTGAGGTTCTGGTTCTGAAGTGTTCATTTTGGTCACTGGAGGCATTTCCCGTAGGCAGCGACGAGTCCTTTGTTTGGCTGGTGAGCTAACTCCGTCTGACCGAGACCTCTTGGGCACCTTACTGGCCATCACTTGCTGATCATACCGCATATCATAAGAGAAAAATAAATAAATAAATAAAAAAAAATAAAAAATTTTTTTTTTTTCTTAAAATAACAAAAACAAAGATGCCAACAGTAAATATCAACTGCTCTGATATACACTTTAACTGTATCACGTGAATAATCAGAGAGATTCCGCTATAAAATTGGTAAAAACTGAGAGAGGAGTTGAGGAGACAACCTTCTCATCAGCTCGGAATCGGAATTAATAAACATAATCATCATGGTTTATTTGGTACAAAATAATGTAATTTAAATATTTATTTATTAAACAAAGTTTTAAACGAATTCTTTATAATTGAGACTTTTTCTTATTTGATTAATTTAATGAGTACCGCACTGCTGATTAAAGGCCTACAAACATAAAATTTACTAGATATTCTTTTAGAATAACTCGGTTATAATGTTTTATTTTTTCTTCCTTACTACTGAAGATAAGGATGCAGTAGTGTATTCATGCGAGAGGTTAAAAAAATGTTGGTGCTCAGAATCGAAAATTTCCACTCGCCTTTTACGTTTCAGGCATCAAGGATCAAATTTGGTTCGGTGTATGTCTGTCTGTAATAAAATCAATGTAACGGGAATATCAAATACCGCCGTGTATTTGATATTCATTAAATTTTTAATGATTATGCGGATTAGTGTCTAGATGGTCCCATATCAATTTAATCAAATTCCATCCAGCACTTCCGCTTACGTACGCCCAAACTTTTTTTTTTTTTAGATATGCCAATTATTCAGAAACGAATCGTTCGATTTGGCTCATAATTGGATAAAAGATAGGTGTTAGTAAAAAAAAAAATAATGTCGTATCAATTTTATTGAAATCTTTCTACTGCTTTATCTTATATATGCACAAAGGTGTTTTCTTTGACACGTCCCTCTAAAACCGCACATTCGATTTGGCTCAAATTTGGTGGGGAAGTTAGGGATTGGTAAACAGATAATCAAGTATGAATGAATTTTATCAGGATATTTATTATATGACGCGTCTATAGTTTGAAAATTGCGCGTTCGATTTGGCCCAAACTTGGAGGAAATTTGGAGTATTTCAAATTATCTAGCATCAATTTCATTAAATTCCATTTAATAATTAAAATTAATATAAATAATTGTTAACAATATAATGGCTCTGAAATGTGGAAGGTAGTGATCATATGGAGTAGGAGTTAGGCTAACAATAAGACAATATTTTTATGGGATTTTATTGACAAAGTTAATTTATGCTGTACTATTTGTGACACTTGTTGCCGTTACTTAGATTTCGTGTAATTTTCAGTAAATTTAAATTAATTTTTACTCTGAATTAGTAAAAAAAAACTTGGGTTCAGTACTAAGTTGGCAAGTACTGTTACTTGGTCAACGTTTAATTGATACTTGGACTGTTTCTTGGTCAACGGTTGTGAAAGGATCTTCTTTGACCGAGACCACGTTCAACCGCCAGGTTTTCTCCCTTAATCAATTAATTAATTAAGAGTACCCACTTTATAGAGGTTGGGTGTGCCCCGGGAGGGTCTCCCGATATTAGAGTCGATCCACTGTTCTTGAAACCGAATAAATAATTTTTTCGAACTCGGAACCTTCAGCTGAGGAAGTCAGTGCTCAACCCACTAAGCTACCCCGTTTCCAATAGAATAAATATGTTGGTGGGAATTAAAACTACCAAACTATTTCTTAAAATTTACTAAAAATTAAATAATTGAGAAAAATATTCCTGCCGTTATTAAAACATGAATTTACAGTTGTTAAATGATTTTTTTTAAATCTATCTCTGCTTCTTACGATCTTCCACTACCAGTACACTTAAGACCCAGGTGACAGATTGTACACTGGTCTCAGAAATGGGTAGGTTCATTACCGCTAGGTCACTTTATATTTATTCAGTTTTGGTCCTGTAAAATGATTTTCAAAATTTAATTCTGATTAGAACGGTCGTGCCATAGAATTTTTACACATTTTACTATATTTTATTTAATATTAAATTACTTAAAAAATGTGTGAAATTTCCCTCGAAACTCCATTTTCATTCTAAAGTTTTTGTTGTAATTAAATAACTTCAATATTTTGTATTTTTTCATGCATTGTTTTGCCTTAACAAATTCATTAGTATATTCCACTTTTATTGTAAATGGCTCTACAAACTTTCTTAGAACTAAATTAGTATTTTTAGAGAGAAGTAGAATTTTAAGTAGAGTTTCGAAAAAACAATATTAACAACTTTTTTCTTTGTTTTTTACAAATATTATTTTTAAAAAATTATGTACATTCGATAACTTATTTTGTGTAAATTTAGTGCAATAAGAAGGATATTCTAAAATAAAAATACAGACAGTGGCAAACTAATTATAAATTTCACAAATGAGAATTTTTATATTATTTTTAAAATAAAAATTATATTTAAATCCATTTATTTCTGAAACTTGTGGTTTACGCGGTATTGTTTTTGTTTTTTTCCAAATTTTTATTTATTGCTTTGACTTTGTTTTGTTTTTTAATTTTTATTATTCGCTCTTATACATTATATGTTATATGTTATACATTATTTTCTCCTTATCGTATATATGGATTATATGTACATTTGGAACAAAACCTATACAACCACACATCGATCAATATGAGAAACCCATTTAATATGTAATGAAGAGAATGTTTTCCAAAATAATGGAGATATTGCTTATTTCATTTATACTGATCAATGGTTCTTAGTCTGTATGTGAATTAAACTCAATTCCAAAATTTGATATATTGGGAAAAAGTCAATGGCATTATGTGAAGATCAAGTCTAAACACACTGTTGGTTCAATTCTGCTGATTCATTTTCTAATTTTTTTGTTATGTTTGAATGTCAATAAAAGATTATTAAAAAGTAATTGCTTGTATTATCCTTATACCATTTGTATTTTCGTCCAGCAAATATGTATTTTTTTTTTTTTTTGGAGAGCGGGAGAGATTTTTTTAAATTGTGACTAATGCAATACCTTGCTCTTTTACTTGTGTTAATTGATTTTATATGTAAATGATTAAAATCTCGTGGTGTTGTACAAGCGATTATGGAGAAGAATAAATAAAATAAACCTGAAAATCATGTAATTAATATAATGATTATCAACAAGGTCGGTAATTATAAATCAACTCATTAATTTATTTATTTTTTTACATTAAAATTAAAACCTTATAAAATATTCTGAGATTTTCAAGTCCCTTGCTAATTAGTAAATGTTAATGGTTACATATGCTGTAAAATAGTATCTCGATATGAAGTTTAGTTTCTAAATTCAAACCGATACCAGTTATTTAATATTCAATTTAATTTCCAAAGATTTTTTAAATTTATTTTAAAGTGACTTCTTAGTAATTCTCTTCTTTAGTCCTGGCTTTTTATTTGTTCTTTTAAACCAATTCTATATCTGCTAATTCAGTGATACATGAACTAAAAAAAAAAAACAGTGATAAAAAAACAAAAGCTGATTTTTCTTTTCATTTTTATGAACCTGATTTTTTTTTCATCCCATACAATACAGAATATAGTATCCTGAAATTCAATCTTTTAAATTTTTTATTTTATTAATTATGATAATTTTAATTATCAAATAATAAATAACTTGATTTTTATCAAGCCCTGTTTTGATTTCGACACCAACCGCCGAAAGCAGACCTACCTCCGTAAACGCCTGTAGATCGCGAAGCCGCAAGGCAGGAAAGTGTTGCGGGTCTGCCTAGCCCGCCGCCGCAGCACTGACTCTACAAGCCACCCTCCCCACTCCTCCACCACTCCTCCCCACTTCGTGTTAGCGACCACCTCTGGCTTCTCGATCAGTTTTAGCTATTACACCAATTTGAACATATGTATTTTATTATAAAATCAAAAGTTTATAATTATATTATTTTACCATTTGATGTACAGGTTTTTAAATTTCTTTCCAAGTTTTTTTTTTTTTTTAAAGGAATGGAAACATTAAAATAAATCTATCTCAATCACAAGAAGAAAAGTCTCAATGTGAATATTAAAAATCTGGTGCGGTGCGCATATCACACAACTTTCACTTCTTAGCACCCTCTTCTTAGCAGAAATAAGTATTTTCAAACAAAGCGAAGAGAAACTGAAATATATAGACTCTATATTTATTTATGTTTTATTTTTCGTATTTTTATTTGTATAAGTACCCTCATATATACAAATTTTAATATATATATCTCTGTTATCTATACAATTAAATATTAAATAATACCCCACACTTCAAAATGGAAAGGAAGACTTTGAACAAGCGACTGAAAATACTATTCTCACTGTTTTCTAAATCAAAATTGAAAATTAGACAAAAACTAAATACATACACTTACCTGCTCAAACCCATTTGGACATATGCCTCACAGATTTACGGTTCAGCAAAAAAGACTCACTTAAAAAAACTCAATCTTTTCAATCTAAAATTTTAAGACTAATAACTGCAGCTCCCTGGTACGTCAACAATAAGACTTTACATACCGACCTAAGACAACCAACCATTGACCAGCACGTACGTACTCTTTACTCCCGATTTCATCTTAAACTACACGGACATTACAATGGACTTATCAACGACATGGCCACGCCTGAAATGCTCATCAGGAGGCGACTGAAAAGGAGCTGGATGAGAGATCTCCTTTCCTCATTTTAGGATGTAAACAGACCAGGGAAGAGGTGCTGCTGTGCTCCATTCTTCGTCATGCCTATCATGCCATTTGCTACCTAAGAACAAATCTGCTAATTGTCACTACCATGACAGGTGCGGAGGAAGAATTGAAGACAAAAAAAAAATAATACCAATAATAGCATTTATGAAAACTAATAATACAAACAAAGCATTTATCATATAAATGTATATTGAATAAATATTGTCGGAGCCCGTATTATACTAATCTCATGATACGTATTCCTTTGGTTCCTAAATTACAAATATTCTCCGTTACGATCTCTTATTTCTCCTTTAATTATTTATCAAATTCTTTCACATTTTATATTTAACAATTTTTCAAATTAGAAATTAATGTGAAATGGTCAATTGTTTTAAATTAAAAAAATAATAAAGGTACTTTAGAGGAAGCTAATATTGAAAATTAGCCATTTATGCCCTATTAGAGAACATCAATTTTTTTTTTTTTTTTAATTTCTTTATTGAGTATTATAACAATCTGTCTGTTGGACATTGGTTATAGTGAGGTAGGATGACATTCACACCATATGTACAAAAAAATAAAATAAATAGAACAAAATAATAAACAAAAGTATATACAATAGACAATAAAATAAAATAACCTAAAAAATAAGAAAATTAAAACTAAGGAAAAAAATAACATGCATACCTATATACAATCAGGCGAGGGAACTCCAGGAGAACCCTGCGCTACTCTTCCAACCGCGTCACTGGTACTAAAGCCAGCGGAGATTGGTCGAGAGCACTTTAGCCACATACACACATGTCTTGAGTGAAGAATCTGGCCATTGCCAGAACTCCAATTTATATAATCTACAAAAGGTCGCGAGGCCACTGCCGTTTCAACCTTCTTGGAGGATTATAGGGATGGGAGATGCTTGATAGTGATTGTGCAAGAGGATTTGGGTGGTAAGTAAGGTTCTGGTGAAATTTGGAGAATTTTTCTGGGATAAGGTCTAGGACAAATGGGATGTTAAGGTCATGATGTAGGGTTTTGTTGGATACATAGAAAGGAGCATCGACTATTGTTCGAAGGACTTTAGACTGGAAGGATTGGATGCGCTTGATGTTAGAAAATTTTGCTGATCCCCACAGTTCTAGTCCGTAAGTCCAAATAGGTTTCAGTATTGTCTTGTAGATCAGTAGCTTGTTTTCAATGGAAAGTTTAGATTTTCTGCTTAGTAGTCGGTATAGTTGGCCGTATCGTCGGTTGAGTTCTTGTCTTTTGAGTCTAGTATGCGGGTTCCAAGTTAGTCTTCGGTCTAAATGAAAGCCAAGATACCGGACTGTGTCTGAATAAGGAAGCTGGATGGAATTAAAGAGTACTGGTGGACAGGAATTGCGTCGGAGTGTGAAGGTAATATGTTGGCATTTAGTTTCATTAACTTTAATGCGCCAGTTATTACACCAGTGCTCAATCAAGGTGAGGTGACTTTGGAGATTTAAGGATGCTATTTCGGGATCAGAGTTGGATGATAAGATTGCGGTGTCGTCAGCGAATGTTGCAAGAAAAGTATCGGGATGAACAGGGATGTCAGCAGTAAAGAGGATGTAAAGCACGGGACCCAAGACGCTGCCTTGGGGAACACCGGCTTTAACGGAGTAGATATTGGAAAATTCTGTTCCACAGCGAACTCGAAAGGAGCGGTCAGAGAGGTAGGATCGGAGGACTAGGTACAAGGACTGAGGTAAATGGATTTTAAGCTTGGAGAGCAGTCCGGAGTGCCATACCCGGTCAAATGCCTGTGCAATGTCCAGAAAGGCACCCGAACAGTATTCCTTGTTTTCTAGGGCTGAGGAAATATGATCAACAACTCGGAGTCCTTGTTGAACAGTAGAATGTTGAGAGCGAAAACCAAACTGATGGGAAGGGATATTTTGGGATTCTATAATGGGTAGGATTCGTTTCAAAAGGATCTTTTCAAAAATTTTTGAAAGGATTGGGAGTAGGCTGATTGGTCTATAGGATGTTGAGCTATTGAGAGGTTTTCCTGGTTTTGGGAAAAGGATAATAGTGGAGTGTTTCCATAACAGAGGGAAGTGGGTGGTGCGTAGGATACAATTGTAGATATATGTAAGGAATATGACTGCTTTGGATGGAAGTTGTCGAAGGATTTGAGGTGTAAGGAGATCATGTCCAGGAGCTTTACGGAGGATTAGTTTTTTTAATTGAAATTTTACTTCGGAAGGATGAATAGCTTTTGGGGGCAAGGAAAGTGGGATTGGTGATGTAAGGAGTTCTTCTACTGTTACGGTGTGGGCAGGATGGGATTCCGGATGTGAAATAAATGTATTGGATAGGTGAATGGCGAACTCCTCAGCTTTATCTTCGTCAGATGCTGCCCAGGAGCCATCACCTCGTCGGAGAGGATGGGAAATGCGGTGAGGATTTAGGATTTTTGTTGTGGTTTTCCAAAGGGAATTGTCGCGAGAAGAGAGGGAGGATAGGTAGGAGTTGAAGGATTGTGATCTGAAGGTGGCTAATTCCAGTTTTAATTGTTTGCAGTAGTAATTATAGGAGCAGCGGTCGGTAGGATGTCGGGTACGTTGCCATAATAATCTGGCACGGCGTTTGGTGCGGATTAGGTTAAGGAGGTGTTGGGGTAGAATGGTCTTTATAGGAATTCTGGAGGAGTCTTTTGGAAAGGAGGCAGTCCAGGCGGCTTGTTGGATTGTGGTAGTAAAGGAATTTACGGCACTATCAAGGTCATCGGGAGTTTTGAGGGATATGTTGAGATCAATATTATCGGAGATTATTTGGCGGAAAAGGTCCCAGTTTACTGGGCCCCTAATGAATGACGGTGGAGAAGGTTTGGGAACAGGTTCAAGTGAAACATTAAGGATTAGAGGACTATGGTCAGAGGAAAGTTCATTTAGACGTGTAATGGAACAATTGAGGGGACTTAAGCCGCTGTGGATAAAGAAATCAAGAAGATCAGGATTACGGTTGGGATCTGTGGGCCAGTAGGTAGGAGAGTTGGGGGAAAGGAGGTGAAAACGTTGGGAATTGAGTGCAGACAGCAGGGTTCGGCCACGAGAATTCGTGGTTCTGGAACCCCATTGTTGGTGCTTGGCATTTAGGTCTGCACCCAAGATGAAGTGATGTCCTAAGGAGTCGAGGAGAGAACTGAATTGGGCATTGGATATGGATCGGTTAGGAGGGCAATACGCTGATGCAAGAGTGACCGGAAAGGAGAAGGTTTTTATCACGATAGCGGTGGACTGTAGGAAATCATGTATTGGTAATGGGAGTACGTGATGGGAGAGGGATTGGTGTACAATTACAGCAGTACCGGCATGTGCTTTTCCGTCAGGGTGGTCAGTACGATATGTCAGGTATTGTGGTATATTGAAGTGCTGTTTAGTGGTTAGTCGAGTTTCAGTAATTAGTGCCACATCAATGTTCTTGTCAAGTAGTAAAGTAGATAGTTCGTCTGTATGATTTCTAACACCATTCGCATTCCAAAGGAGAATGGATATGGGTTTAGGGATGTGAGTCATTTAAGGATTTTTCAAAGGAGGGATGAGGTGAGATACGAGATTCGTGAGGAGTGATATGAGTGGAGTAACAAGGGATTTGAAATCGGTGAGGAAAGATGCTAACAAACTTGTGAGATCTGTTGCATTTGAAGGAGGAGGAATATGAGGAATTTGTTGTTGGTGGTTAGGTATATTAGGATGAAGAGGATTTTGAGGTTGGGTTTGAGGTTGTTGTTGTGGCAGGGCTTGACATTTATCGGTTAAAGTCTTACCTCTAAGTAGTTGGGAGAATGATACATCATTGTTTACAATTCTGGAAGGCTCTCTCTCTCTTCTTGTTCTTAGTGCTTCATCTTGAATCCGGTTTTTCTGGTGTCTGGTTTTGAGATTCTTGTAAATTTGGCAGCCTTTGTAGTTGGCCGGGTGTCCCTCCAAGCATAGGGCACATACTGCTGGATCTTGTATAGGTTTGGTGCACTCTACAGATTTGTGCTGTTCACCGCACTTCACGCAACGCGGCAGATGGTGGCAATATGTCTTCGTGGGGCCATAGGGCTGACAATTATGGCACTGCACGATGTCTCTCTTGGGATATGGCTTCTCAACTTTCACCATTGTGTAGTATATTCTTGTGATATCATATATTTTTTCGATACCTGGTGATGGCTCCAAGTCCACGAAAAACAATGGTAGTGGGATCCTATTTCGTAATCCTGGCTGCTCCCTGTCCTCCTTCAAAACGTTTGTTACCTGGCGTACATTGAAACCAAGCGTCGTTAGTTCTTCTTTAATAACTTCAGTGGGGGTTGAGGAATGTAAATTTCTTATCACTACTCGTAAAGCTCTTTCCTGCCTCAGCTGGTAAGTGTGAAAATTCGCATTTGTTTCTGATAAGTACTTCACTATTTTTCGGTAGGCTTCTGCAGAATCAGGTGTTATTTTGGTGTCATTGGTCCTGTTAAGGCATGAATAACTGCCAGAGCAGATTTTATTTAGTTGGGTGCAGAACATCTGGAAATTTTTTATATTTTTCACAAATATCGGAGGAGGCTTTGGTTCTCTGGATATTGCTGCAGACTCCATTACTTCTCTGTCATTTTGAAGCACTTGGTAGGGGTTTGGAGTAAAGAAAGGTGATTCTTCAATTGTTTCTTGTGCAGACGTACCTGGTTGGGGCTGAGGTTCTGGTTCTGAAGTGTTCATTTTGGTCACTGGAGGTATTTCTCGTAGGCAGCGACGAGTCCTTTGTTTGGCTGGTGAGCTAACTCCGTCTGACCGAGACCTCTTGGGCACCTTACTGGCCATCACTTGCTGATCATACCGCATATCATAAGAGAAAAATAAATAAATAAATTAAAAAAAAAAAAAAAAAATTTTTTTTTTTTTTTTTTTTTTTTTCTTAAAATAACAAAAAAAAAGATGCCAACAGTAAATATCAACTGCTCTAATATACACTTTAACTGTATCACGTGAATAATCAGAGAGATTCAGAACATCAATTAGAATAAAAATCGTATTTTATTTAAAACTGCTTAATATTTAACACTGCTATGATGAATTTAATCAAAAATCGTTAGAGAGGTTTTCGAGATAATCGTGAACATGTGTTTAGTCCATTATATAATGTGGCACTTCTGGTTAGCCGATTTTGACTAAAATGTTACTGTAACATCCCTAGCATATAAAAACAGTTATTTCAGTTCCGTACGACTTTCCGTTTTTGAGCTAGACTGTCAACACACACACAGACCATTTTGCGGGACTTGGTCATTTGGACTCAGAAGATCTCAAAACGTGTATTTCCGGTGAAAACTCAGATTCCAAAATTTTCACGATCGCAATACTTACCCTTACTATATATTACATATATAGTAAAAACTTAACGAGTGCTACTGTCTCCACACTCTGTTCAATTATATTTAACCACGGGAAATTTCGCTATTATATGATCAGGTACTGTTTTATCACCGTTGACTCCTATTGGAGTATAAGACATCTACAAGTACGACCCCAATCAATCATTTTTGCTCCTGGCTGTCTTACCAACGGCTCAGGTCATTACGAACAGATCTGCCATGTCTCTCTAGGTTTTGCTCTTCTTCTTGAGTTTTTTTTTTGCTTATTTCAAGGTGGATAGGAACTCCAGAGCTCTTCGTTAGGGATCCTCTGAAGCCACCAGAAGATCCCCAGGATTTTTTGCACCCAGCGGTTGATGAAGGTCTGAATGGATCACACATTTCACAGCTATATAGCAGGCCTGGTTGTACATTAGTATTAAATAATTTCATTTTTGTTTTATTGGACGAAGTTGAAAAAACGTTCCATTAGCTTTTTCGATTTGACTTTTAGCATCTTCCAATGAACCCCTTCTTCATTCTTTGGTGATCAATCTTCCCAAGTAGATGAATGATTCTACCCACTCTACGGAAACGTGAGTAAATGAATGATGTCGTTATCCATTTGTTCCAAGAGAAAACAAAAAGAAAAAAAAAGTGTTTGCTTCAGACCACACGATAGAAGTGAAAACATCAACAAGGCGAGATTAATAATGTGAAAAACAAATTATAAATAATTGCTCATGTTAAAGAGGATGAAATGCTAAACAGTATGCAGGTCTGGTTTTTAGTTTCTGAAATATTTTCATCCATATCTTCAATAAAACTCGTTATAATTTAGTTTTCGATACTTTTTTTTTTCTTTCCCCTCGCTCGACACGGCATCGCGTTACAACACAATTTGGAATGATAGCCCATTACAAAGAGTATGAAATGATGAACATTTCCCTCGCTAACAATATGCAGGTCCGATTTTTTGTTTTTGATATATTTTAATCCATATGCAAAACACTTCAATTATTCGACTCCAGCCGACTTTATCCGAGCGTAACATATCGAAGATCTGACTGATCAATATAATTCACTCTCCACAAAAAAAGTGCAAAACGCACCTAAAGAAGTTTCCAATTAAAAAATAGTCCCCCTGTCCCCAATATTTATTGAAAATAATCATAACGAGTGTTGCCGGCTGTTCTTACTAAACTTTTAATTTAATATGACCTGAAAGGGTTTAAAAACAATTGTTTGTGACACCAGATATCAGTCCATGTGTAATCTGTAAACAGCTGGCTGGAGAATATTAATTATTTCTTCTCAATTTATATGTCAGAAAAAATATGCATAATGTGTGTTATAATTAGTTTACTTAACATCGTTCAATTAAAATTATGAATGATAATAAATAAGTAGTTTTTGGGTATTTATTTATGGATGATCTTTCATATCTGTCCGGCAAATGGTTGGACCAGGAATTGAGTTATTTGGTTTTAGCGTGATATTTTAAACCAAATTGCTTGATTCGAAAATAGCTAAATGTTCCAATAATATAAGAATGGACCTAAAATTTATGTATTCTATGGGTTTTGCTTAAATACTTAATTCAGAAAATATGATCCTTATCAGTCCTCTTCTGATAGCCATGTCATGGAAGCACGCCTCACTCACAAATGTATGATTCAGCAAAAAATACTTTAAAATTCTACGATCTTCTCATTCCATTCTTTTATTTTATTTTTATTATTTTTATTTTTTTTATTGAGGAATATTACAATTTGTCTCAGTTAAGGGCATCCAAAATTTTGTATGCTAATAGCAGACGCTTCGTGTTATATAAAAAAAAATCCATACCGAGTTGCAACAACCAACTGTCGAATATCACATGTAACACCATGGCTGACATGGCTATCAGAAGGGGACTGATAAGGATCATATTTTCTGAATTAAGGAACTAAGGGCGGGGAGAGGTGGTGCTGCTTCATCATGCTTGAAATGCCAAATCCAAATCCCACACATTTGCTGAATGTCACATCCATCACAGGTGCGAATGAAGGGGAAGTCGTCCTAGCCGAGCGTGTTTGAGCGTTGTCCGTTTTAACATTCTCAAACCCAGCGATCCGATTCACATCCGGCCTCGGTAAATTGAAATTATTTCCTGGCGGACCCGAAGAAAGAATCTCGGACTTCCTACTCAGATTAGAATAGGCTTGGTTTTATATATTGAGCAGCCTTCCTCCTCATCCCCTCTTAGAAATGGTGAGGTAGGAGTTTATTTTAAAAAAGAGTTAATAAAAGTTGTGAATAAAGGCATTGAGAGGAAAAAATATATATTTTATAGTTTCACAACAACAATTTAAATTATATCTACCTGTTTTTGTTCAAATAATTGACCAATCTCGGTTATAATTTCTCCGCCCCATATCACTAAACTACAGCCGATAGGTAATGAAATCAATAGGACCTTTTGTGGAAGAATTATTATAGTTTGAATTTTTTAAAATCATCGTTTTTTGGTCTAACCCAACTTGTCTGTCAATTTGTCTA
This sequence comes from Nezara viridula, assembly GCA_928085145.1. Taxonomy (NCBI): domain Eukaryota; kingdom Metazoa; phylum Arthropoda; class Insecta; order Hemiptera; family Pentatomidae; genus Nezara; species Nezara viridula. The sequence continues at coordinate 143,557,873 of OV725080.1, read as the reverse complement.
ACCCAAATTGGTCTAACAAGGATACTTGAATGACCATCAACCGCAACTATAAATACTTCGCTATGTTTCTCCTTTTTTAACTGGTCTTACGGGACTCGAGTATGCCTCTTGGAAGAAAACATAAATATAAAATAACATTTAGTTGGACTAATGATGTTGTTAGAATGGCTTAGGTAAACCTACCTGTGATATTACATGCATTATACAATTATATTAGCATGTACTTCATCTCCTTCTTCATTTTCGCATCTACACATATCCTAGACTAACAGTATGCAAATGTGACGATAAATTATGGTTATGGCACATAAGAGGAAAGGGTAGTATCCATCATCACCTCTTCCCGGTCTTCATCAAGTCCTTTAATTCAGGAAAGGAGATCTCACATCCAGTTTCTTGTTAGTCGCCTCCTAATGGCCATGTCAGCCACAGGCATATCGTTAATCAGTTTGTGAAGTTTATTATTGAAACGGGAATAATGAGTATGTATGCTTTAGTCGGTAGATGGTTGTTAAAAGTCAGTACGTAGAGTTTTGTTATTTATGTGTCAGGAAGCGTGTATTATTAGTGTCTTCAAATTTGGAATGAAAATATTATAGTTTTTGTATATGCCTCTGTTTTGCTGAACCATGAATCTGAGCCGTATGTCCCACATGGTTTAAATAGATATGTATATGTATTTAGTCTCTGTCTAATTTTTAGTTTTTATGATTAAAGAGTGTACAGTAAATCGTTTGTTTAATAACTTTCTTTTCATTTTAACTGTAGGAAATAATTATAATTTACAAAATACTTTTGTTAATGCTAGATAACTAAAAAAATTATATGAATATGTTTAAATAAATATATTTATTTCTTAAATTATTTGAATAATCATTTTTTCAATTTTAATAAAGATTATAGCCATCTTTTAAATAGAAATAAGAATATCGATGATAATTCACCTTAATTTTTTAAAATTTATTTTGGACTTTAAATCACTAAGCTGTTAAGTAAAAGATAATTTTTAGATAATTTAGTATGAAGGTGCCGAAGGGTTACATTTTACTATTACATATAAAAAAATTAAATGGATATCTTAGCCCTACATAAGTTGGAAAGATGTGGATATAGTTACTTTGAATAACTATATTCTCTTCAATAGTGGCAGTAAATGTAATCTGCTGGGCACTGGTTTTATAGTTTAAAGTTACTATATCTTAAAAAAAATAAATAAATCACTGTACAAATTACAATACATACCAACACATACACTCACACACATACACACGCACCTATATATTTATATACATATATATATACACATACATATGTATGTATGTATGTGTAGTTACTTTTTCCTTGTACTGCCTGCATGCGGAGAGTGACCGTAAACAGGAGCCTGCTCAGCTCAAAAATCAGTTTTAATCACATATCTTCAAAAAGTGAGTAGCAGTATACTGTTTAGTGTCTCCTGAAAAGTTATGTTTTTGAGCTTGGACCGTACTAGCATAGATTCAGTAATATTTTCTTCCTTACTTTTTATCACAGATATTTGAGTGCAAATACCAGTAATTTTTGTTTTCTGTAAGCATTACAGACCTGTAGATGTTTTGCCACCTTAACAAGGCTGCTCTATCTCTGCTTGTCTTAGGCTATTTCTTTCCATTTATCTGCACCCAGCTCTGTTGCATCTATGTTGATTCTATTTATCCATCTTCTTCTTGGCCTTCCACGTGGTCTTTTGCCTTCTATTGAGGCATTTATTGTTACGTACAGACTTCCAGATGGATTGCTAAGAGTTAAATATCCCGCCTATATTAACCTTCATGCCTTCATATCATGGCATATTGACTGACCATTTTCTGTAAGCAGTTCTTTATTTGTCTTTCTTTTTCATATGTCAGTATTCTAATTCCAGATTTTTCAGATTATCGTGCCGAGGATTTTCCTCTCAATTCTTTCAATACTTTTTTCTAGGGCACCAGTTAGTGTCCAGGTCTCTAGTTATACGCTAATCAATTTCTGCCCGTTGGTCATTCATTGAAGTTATTATGGAACCAAGGCATTTAAACTTTTCTACTCTCGGGAACGATTTCCTTCTACGCAGATCCTATAACTGGGAAAGGATTTCCGGCTTATTACCATATATTTGGTTTTGTCTTCATTTACTTGTTGGCCGATTTGCTCTGCATCTCTTACGAGTTTCTCAATGTTCTGTTTATTATTTCCAAAAACAGCTATACCATCTGCGTAACCAACGTTTTTATGATTCATTCCGAGGTGGACTCCTCCATTTTCCTGCGATATTGTTCGTATACCTTCTCCAGGGCTAAGTTGAACAACATCGGTTATAGTCCATGTCCCTGCCGTAAGCCCGTCCGAACATGGAGATGTTTTTACAGGGTCACAGACTGCGTTAAAATCGATGTGCTAGCAGTCATATTGAACACACATTTCTTAAATAAGTTTCTAAGAATACACTTAAGAGTTTACAATACTTATCACTGATTGAATGAATGTCCCTGATGTATTAAAAAAACTTAAGAAAATAATGAAAATCTGTAAAATAAAAAAAAAATGCAGAAATATTAATTTTTTTGTGAAATAATATATTCGCTTTTGAACGTTCGCTTGAGTACATAATGGAACCACCTCTAACCTTTATCGCTGAAGCGATTCTGGTTGGTATCGATTCAATCAAATGTTTTTAAAAAATAAGGTAATATTTTTTTTCCATAATTCGGGCCTTTAGCTCGAAAGTCCCCTCTTTCCCGTAGATCTGCCAGTTGTCTTAAGCAATATATTTACTTTTTGTTTATATATATTTATTTTTACTATTATTATTTTAATATTGTTCCAATTAATTTATTTTTATTTATTGTACATATGGTGTGAATAATGGTAATAGTATCATTATTACTAGTGTCATTTTTTGTGCCAAAATCTAATATTATTCAATAAAAAAGTTGTCCTCAGTTGGAAAAAAATTATTAGTGCTCATTTTTTTCCAACTGAGTCCAATTAAGTTTTTTTAATACATCAGGGACATTCATTCAATCAGTGATAAGTATTGTAAACTCTTAAGTATATTCTTAGAAACTTATTTAAGAAATGTGTGTTCAATATGACTGCTAGCACATCCATTTTAACGCAGTCTGTGACCCTGTAAAAACATCTCCATGTTCGGACGGGCTTACGGCAGGGACATGGACTATAACCGATGTTGTTCAACTTAGCCCTGGAGAAGGTATACGAACAATATCGCAGGAAAATGGAGGAGTCCACCTCGGAATGAATCATAAAAACGTTGGTTACGCAGATGATATAGCTGTTTTTGGAAATAATAAACAGAACATTGAGAAACTCGTAAGAGATGCAGAGCAAATCGGCCAACAAGTAAATGAAGACAAAACCAAATATATGGTAATAAGCCGGAAATCCTTTCCCAGTTATAGGATCTGCGTAGAAGGAAATCGTTCCCGAGAGTAGAAAAGTTTAAATGCCTTGGTTCCATAATAACTTCAATGAATGACCAACGGGCAGAAATTGATTAGCGTATAACTAGAGACCTGGACACTAACTGGTGCCCTAGAAAAAAGTATTGAAAGAATTGAGAGGAAAATCCTCGGCACGATAATCTGAAAAATCTGGAATTAGAATACTGACATATGAAAAAGAAAGACAAATAAAGAACTGCTTACAGAAAATGGTCAGTCAATATGCCATGATATGAAGGCATGAAGGTTAATATAGGCGGGATATTTAACTCTTAGCAATCCATCTGGAAGTCTGTACGTAACAATAAATGCCTCAATAGAAGGCAAAAGACCACGTGGAAGGCCAAGAAGAAGATGGATAAATAGAATCAACATAGATGCAACAGAGCTGGGTGCAGATAAATGGAAAGAAATAGCCTAAGACAAGCAGAGATAGAGCAGCCTTGTTAAGGTGGCAAAACATCTACAGGTCTGTAATGCTTACAGAAAACAAAAATTACTGGTATTTGCACTCAAATATCTGTGATAAAAAGTAAGGAAGAAAATATTACTGAATCTATGCTAGTACGGTCCAAGCTCAAAAACATAACTTTTCAGGAGACACTAAACAGTATACTGCTACTCACTTTTTGAAGATATGTGATTAAAACTGATTTTTGAGCTGAGCAGGCTCCTGTTTACGGTCACTCTCCGCATACAGGCAGTATTATTATTTTAATATTGTTCCAAAAAGATCATATGTGAACATTGATAAAAGTGAGGTTAATTTTTCTTTGAAAATCTTTTTGACAAAATCTTAGAGTAAATTAACAGTGAAAACTTTTCTTTTTGTTGCATTCTGTTGTTGAAACCAATTAGCTCCAAGAAATAGGAACTCCACACCTCGGTGTAGCGGTTTCACCGCAAACGATGTCTGAGACGTCGATATCTGCCAGTTCTACAGAAAATGTGGACGCTTTAAACTCAAACCAAACTACTGAAAATAATTGGGAACTCGTTACAGGAAGAAAACGCTCAATGGACAATAACAGAGACCCAAGAAAAGCTAAAAAGGTAAGTGAAGTTACAACAGTAACCACTAATAGTTTTGAAGTTTTAACTAACATTAGTGACGAGTCTGATGCTACCACTAAGCAACCAGTTTCTGTAAAACCGCCCCCTATCCACTTGAATGATGTACAGAACTACACCGAACTGGTCACATTTCTCCAAAATGTAGGAGGTTTGAACAGCTTTAACCTAAAATCCACATCAAGAGGAGTAACCGTATATCCTGAAAACTCTGACACATATAGACGTATAGTAGCTAACTTAAGACAGGTAGGTGCCGATTTCCATACCTATCAGTTAATAGAAGATAGAAATCCAAGAATCGTATTAAAAAACTTACACCATGCTACTCCAATTGAAACCATAAAATACGAATTAAAATGCCTAGGCTACGATGCCACAAGTATTGTGAACGTTATTTCCAGATACAAAAATCCACTTCCCATGTTCTTTATCGATATCTCTAAAGCCACATTTAATGAAAAAATTTTTGATATCAAATTTTTATACTATACTAGAGTGAAAATCGAAGAGCCAAGAAAGAAAAGAATGATTCCACAGTGCACCCGTTGTCAGCAGTATGGCCACACAAAGGCTTACTGCAATCACTCCCCGAAGTGCGTGAGATGTGGCCAAGGACATGATAGCACCGTCTGCACAAAGACAAGAGAGACCGCAGCAACATGCGCGAATTGTAGCGGATCCCATCCAGCAAATTATAGAGGTTGTGCAACTCTAAAACAACTGAGGGAAGTACGCAATCTCCGTAAAAATATACAAAGTCCCCAAAAAGCACAAACTAGCGCACCCCCAGGTATAGACGAGTTTCCTTCTCTTCCGCAAAGTCAGCATACCGCAAATTCAGGTTCTTCAAAACCCGATTCCCAATATCTAGGACCAAAACTGCGAACTTCTCCTACAGAAGTCCCAGAAAATCACCTTCACCAGCCAAAGCATCCAGAAATGAAAAAGGGCATTACTCAACCGCCACTACCGACTTACAATCACCCGGCTTCAGCTCAGCTCTTCAACTTGGTAAGTGGATTGAATAACCTCATCCAGCCTCTTTTCAGCCTTCTCCAAGAACTGTCTCACGTTGCACAAGCCTTATCCTCCAGTTATGGCTACTAATCGGCTGACAGTGGGCTCCATGTCCGTTCTTCTCTGGAACGCAAATGGTATAAACCAACACAGGACTGAACTTGACATGTACATACATGAAAAACGGACTGACATTGCTCTCATCACTGAAACACACTTGACTCCACATTCTAAATTTTACATTCCAGGCTACAAAATATATAGAACTGACCACCCTGATAAGACGGCACATGGCGGTACGGCAATACTGATTAAGCAATCACTAAAACACAACCCTTTACAATTACCCATTACACCTGACATACAATCCACAGCAATTACTCTGTATACCCAGCACCATACCATTACCTTCGCTGCAGTGTACTGCCCTCCGAGATACGTGCTAACATCTGCAATGTTTTACAATTTTTTCCAACATCTCGGTCGGTGTTTTATTGCAGGTGGTGATTATAATGCCAAACATCAGTCCTGGGGAGCACGACTCTGTACTCCTAGAGGAAGAAATCTAAAGTCTGCCATCGATCAGCTTTCATTAAACACGATCTCACCTGATACACCTACTTACTGGCCAACTTCAAGACAGAAAACACCAGATTTACTTGACTTTTTCATTACTAAAGGACTCAGGACAGTGCCGTATACTGTAACTGCAAGCTCTGATCTTTGTTCTGATCATTCTCTTCTCAGTTTGGTACTATGCGATGAGCCTCGTACTGCATCAAAAAAACCAACACTTACAGATAGGATAATCGATTGGAAAGCTTACAGCGACTACTTAAATTCGACGCTATCAATCCCAATGTCCCTTAAGACCGAAGAGGAACTCGAAAAAGCTGTTGATAAGTTCACAATCAGCTTACAACAGGCTGTATGGTCATCATCTGTACCAAGACCTAGCAGAAATACGTCTCTTCCAATCTATCCGCAGTACATTAGAGACCTGATCAGAGCAAAGAGAAGAGCGCGCAAAGTGTGGCAGACTGGTCGACTTCCATCTGACAAACGGACTTTCAATAGACTTAACAATGAACTTAAACGACAGATTCAGAATTTTAAAAGAACGAACTACGACAATTACCTCAAAAATCTTTCGACTGACGATGGAAGCTTATGGAGACAGACTAAGAAACTTGTAAAGCATTGTGAGGTGTCATCACCACTCCGAAACGTAGATGGTTCCTGGGCTGTGTCAGACCTTGAAAAATCTGAGCTCTTTGCCAACCATCTTTCTTCTGTTTTCATACCACATACTGACTTCTCTAATACTGATCACGAAAGACATGTACAAAACACTTTAGACATTCCTTTACAACTGTCATTACCTCCACTTTGCTTCACTCCCACTCAAGTTGCAGAACAAATCAGACAGTTACCTAAAAAGAAAGCTCCCGGTCATGACCTGATAAATGCTCAAGTGCTCCAGAAAATGCCAAGGAAAGCTCTAGTATACCTAACATCAATTTATAACGCAATACTCAGAACGACTAAATTCCCCTTACAATGGAAATACTCATTCATAAAAATGATTCACAAACCTAACAAAAACACTGACTTTCCTTCATCATACAGACCCATCAGCTTGCTCCCATTATGCTCTAAAATCTTTGAGAAACTTCTCTACAAACGACTTCTTGACATACTGACTACTGAAAACATAATACCTGAACATCAGTTTGGATTTCGTTCACACCACTCAACCATTCATCAGCTACACCGAGTGACAGACTACATTGCGACAGCACTAGAGCACAAATTATATGCAACAGGAGTATTTCTGGATGTTGCTCAAGCGTTCGATAGAGTCTGGCATCAGGGACTTCTTTTCAAACTTAAGACTATACTCCCTCCAACCTACTATCTTATTCTTCAATCTTTTCTTTCTGACAGATTTTTCTCTGTTTGCCAAGGTACAGAACTATCTACCATTAAACCAGCCCTAGCAGGGGTGCCTCAGGGGTCAGTACTCGCTCCTCTGTTGTATATTATTTACACATATGATATTCCAGATCCTCTCTATACTCTGACCGCGACTTACGCAGACGATACAACAATCTTGACAAGACATCAAAATTCAGCATACGCCTCACAGACTTTACAATATCACCTAAACAATTTCTACGACTGGTGCAAACTCTGGAAAATTCGACTCAACCTTGACAAATCACAACATATCACTTTTACCCTTCGACGTGAAACTTGCCCCCCTATTTACCTTGACAATATCCAAATTCCTCAGACAGACAAAGTTCAATATCTTGGACTGACCTTTGACAGAAGAATGACATGGGGCCAACATATCAAAAACAAAACAAAAACTTTAAACCTAAGACTACGCCTATTGTACTCACTCCTTGCAAGAAATTCGAAATTAAAACTTAGACAGAAATTGAATACATATACTTACCTACTCAAGCCTATTTGGACCTACGCTTTACAGATATATGGGACAGCCAAAAAGACTCACATACGTAAATTACAGACTTTTCAATCTAAAACTTTCAGGACTATTACCAAAGCTCCCTGGTACGTCAGTAACATTACTCTACATAAAGACTTACAGATGCCAACAGTTAACGACCACATACGAACATACTACAAACGATTTCATAATAACTTACACGGACATACAAACTCATTGATTCGAGGCATGGCCACAACTAACATGCCCGATAGCACCCGAAGGAGGCTTAAAAGAAGCTGGATGAGGGATCTCCTCCACTAACTAGAAATATTACGCTCAAGACAGGAAGGACGCCGCTGGGTACTCCTCTCCCTCACGCCTATTCCAAGACCAATCTCTTCATCTTGACATCACACTCGCTGATTGTCGGAACTTCTGACAGGTGTGAGTTGAAGAATCAAGTCAAAAAAAAAAAAAAAAAAAAAAAAAATATTGTTCCAATTAATTTATTTTTATTTATTGTACATATGGTGTGAATAATGGTAATAGTATCATTATTACTAGTGTCATTTTTTGTGCCAAAATCTAATATTATTCAATAAAAAAGTTGTCCTCAGTTGGAAAAAAATTATTAGTGCTCATTTTTTTTGTGTGTGTTTTTTCTGTCATATCTTCATCCACACCTGTTATCAGCTTAGTGATAAGCAAATATGTTGTTGTTCTTAAGAAAAATGGCATTTTAGGCATCAGGATTTAATAAATAATAATTTAATATGTATTTAATATTTAATGTAAATATTTCACTGCTGTTACATTGGTGGGATCCCTTTTCGACTGTTATTTAAAATATTTAAGTCTGTAAAAATAAATTTCTTATTTTGTTTCTTATCAGGTTCTTACATTTAGTAGACGATATGACCTTATAATTTCGACAGAGGAGATATTATAATTAGCTTAGAACACTCATATAAACAAATACAGGCAGATGAAAATTTTTTTTTTTTTTCCCTTATTTGGGGCCTGTTTCCCGAAAGCCCTCGGTCATACACTTGTCATAAGTCATGTGTTTGAAACCAGCTCGTATAAACCTAATTCAATGAAGAGAAAACAGCCTGCGAGGCCTAGCTGGCTAAATATACAACAATAATAAACATTAAATTAAATTCTTGTTGTTGCTATCAATTAAAATTACCAACAGCCTATCTCATTTATCTGAAAGAAAGTCTAAGCGATTAAGATAAAAACATGATGAAATATTTACAATACTATTTTTAGATTTCTATGGCCATAAAAATAACATGTTTGTATATAGCATCAATAAACAAAAAAAAAATGGTATCTGTTTAAACTAAAATTCATTCCTGTTCTTCATTATTCAGACGGTTTATTATGTTAAATGATTTTTTTTAAATTAATGATGAATAAAAACGAGCAAAACTATCATAGCTTTGAAAATTAAAAAATCATTCATTATAAATATCTGCAAAACTTTTTATTATGTTTTGTTTTTTCGTTTATGATGGCATTACAGACTTCGAAGATCTTTTTCGCCTTAACCAGCCTTCTCCATCTCAGCTCGTCTTGGGATATTTCTTTCCAGTTATCTACACGCAGCTGTATGTATTGCTTCTTTTTAATTCGATCTATACATCTGGTGTTTGTCCTTTCAAGTGGTATTTTGTCTAGTATTGAGAGCATTCACTAGAGACTTCCGCCCATCTTAACTCCTTTGCCTTCAAATTATGAAATATTGATTGATGAGTTTCTGTAAGCAGCTCTTAATTAGGCTTTCTCTTCTATGCATTTTCAATACTTCTTTCTAGGGTGCTGGTTAGTGACCAGGTTTCGCAGCTGTTTACCAGAACTGGCTTTATCATAGCACTGTACATACTTAATTTGAGATAAAATGTTATGTAAGGTTTGTAAATTATGATACTGAATGGAATAATTTGATTTATTATTTTCAATAATGAACCATTGTGATAGACCAAAAAATTCAAAAAGTTAACCTCCTCTCAAAATTTGAGGTTTCACGATACGTATAATTCAAAAAACGAATAAAAATGTTTTTGTCCGTCCGCCGTCCGCTCATTTTCTCCACTACTACTGAACTGATTTAACTGACTGTTAAATTTGGATATAAAATCAGAGCTCACCCGAGGATGATCCTCCTTCATCGACATTACTATCCGTCTTTTACTTACAAAATGGCGGCCGACAAATCTGCGTTGCTATAGACTGTAGCCCCTAACCGAATGTACCGATTTTAATGAAACTTCGCTAAAGTCAATGTGAATATTGTATGTTTTTTTAAAGTTTACTGAATTTTCTAAAAAACAAAAAATTTTGTATCTTCTACTGCAAAGGTTACATCCTTATTTTTAATTTATTTTTTTTCTTATCTCCAGTTTCTTAAAGGTTTGTTTCTTACATATGGTTAACATATTCCTTTTACTGTATCTTAGATACATTTTAAGGTCTTCCTGAGCCTTTCTTAGTTTTCTTAGTTTTGGATTTTGAATGTGTTATTGAAGTAAAGCTATTTTTTTTTAGAATATTACTAATGATTAAAAAAAAAAAGTTTAGTCCAATAATTGCAATCATTTTTTATTTATTTCTCTTTGTAATTAGAAAGATAATGTTACTTTAGATGTATAATTGTTTGGAAATAATAAACCATTGTGAAATAATTTGCAGCGTTTTTGAAAAATGATTGATTAGTTAACATTAATGTCCTTATTATTCATTATATTTTATTTATTTTCCCCTTATTCAGCATTTAATATGCCTCAGTATTCTAGGGTATTAGAATTAACCAAGAATATTGAGGAATATATTTAATCTAATGTATTTGAAAGAATATATAAAAGGCATTACCGTTTGGAAAATAATTAAACATTTATAATGGTTAATGTATTTAAATCTATAAAATTAGATATTAATTAATTAAAAGAACATTTATAAAGAGTTGAATATGTAGCAAAATAAAATCATTCCTATTTCGAGTAGTTACACCAGCAGAAAACACATGTACAAATACCTCATTTTGCGTCAATTGACAAATAATGTTACATCATTTCAAACAGATCTATCAGCAAAAAATATTTTACTTTTCTTTTGTTCTTTATTATTCCATTGCGCAAGCAATCCAACCATGAGTGGTTACTAGTTTGAAATCACAGATTCAATTACCTGTTGTATGAATAAAAAAATAATCGAAGATATAAAAACTATAACTCATTAATGATTAATCATCTTGGCTGTTTATTTTATTCTCCTTAAATTATACTATTAATAGCTGAAGTGTCGTAAATTAGTAATAGCTGAAGATCCTATTCAAAAACTAGCCTGAAAAGAAAAGTTCTTTTTGCGTTAGATAGACCGTTCACTTTAACGCATTATACACTGACAGGCAAAAAATTCCACCCACTTGATTTTTCCATGTTTTCATCTAAAAATATTTCTGTAAAGTTGTATTTGTATATAATACCTGGTATTTGTAGATAATACTTAGTATTTATGGAATTTTATAATGATTACCTTTAACAATTACCTTTTTTTTTTACCTTTAATAATCAAAATGTGATTGGGTAAGAAAGATTAGAGAATAAAAATTGAATAACGAACCATTATTATTCTAAAAGAAATTAATTACATCATCGTTTAGTAGCGCGTGTTTCCTTCTCTTGCCTTCACTACTTCTTCAAGACGCCTCGGCATACTTTCCACCAGTCGGAAAATGCCCCTTTGCTGGAGGATAGCCCATTCCTCCCGAAGAGCCCTTTCAAGGTCCTGCAGTGTATCAGGAAGTGTTGCACGCGCTCTTATTCGTCTTCGAGGTTATCCCATAAATGATCAATGGGGTTCAAATCTGGAGAACGTACTGGCCAGGCTAAAACCTCAATATTGTTCCGTTGAAGGAACGTCTGCACTATGCGGGATACATGTGGGCGTGCATTATCATGCATTAGAATAGAACGATCACCGATTTCGTTGAGGATAGGCAACACATGAGGTTCTAAAATCTTATCTACATAGCGAATGGCCGTCAAAGACCATCCACGAACAACAACCAATTCTGTGCGGCGCTCCATTGAAATCCCAGCCCACACCATTAAGGAACCACGTTGGAAAGGTTGGCTCTGGGAAAAATTACAGGCTGCATATCTTTCGTTTCTTCTTCTCCACACCCTTTCTCGCCCGTCTGGAGATCGAAGAGCGAATCTTAACTCATCTGTAAAAGGTACAGCACTCCATTCGTCCACACTAGCGGATCCAGGATTTAATTTTGGGGGGCTTCAGCCCGAAACCTTTTTTTTCATAAAAATAATTACTTTGGAAAAACAAAAAGAAACTAACTACCTATATAAAATGGTGTTTAAGTTATTCCTTAAGTACTTTTAAATGTAATTGCACGAACAATAATACTTTAAGAGGTATTTTTTAAATTTTTTTCCCATAAAACTTAGTAATATTTTTCCATTTTGGGGGGGGCTTCAGCCCGAAAGCCCCCCCCCCCGTAGATCCGCCCGTGTTCGTTCATAGTCCAATGGCTGTGTTCTCGATCAAAAGCCAGCCGTGTTATTCTGTGAGTTCTGGTCAACTCTGGTCCTCTTACTGGACGAAAAGTCATTAATCCATACTCATTTAATCATCTCCGAGCGGTACGTTCAGAAATTTGCTCACCTCGAACTTCTTCAAGCTGATGAATCGGTTGAACAACGGTAAGGTGCCGGTTTCGTAAAATTCTCAAAGTCAAAAACCGGTCATCCCATGGTTCTGTTACCGTAGGCCGTCCAGAACCGGGCCTTCTATTGTAAGAACCAGTTTCCAGAAAACGCCTGGCGGCGTCTCGTAAAGTTTCATATGGAGCGGAACTTCGATGGCATTATCTGCATATCAAATGGAACGTCCATCATCAATAAGTGCCACACCACTCGCAACATCCTCAGCACTAAGAGGCATTTTTAAACTTAATATTGAAAAAATTAAAAGCCGGAGACTAAGAAATATGCTGTAAGAAACGGCACTGAACTAATGATACTGAATAAACATTTTGGTTCCATAGAAAGTAAACATTGAAATCTAGAATCATTTGATTTAAATAAGGATTAAGGGTTATTGTCCTCTATATTAACATTCCTGATTGAAAACAAACCTATATAAGGTGATACCTATTTTTTCGTTAAAAACAATTGACCAATCCAAAGCAGAAATATTTTTAGATGAAAACATGAAAAAATCAAGTGGGTGGAATTTTTTGCCTGTCAATGTATTACAATCCTGGAAAGGATAGCAGTACCCATAAACGACTTTCAATGTGAAGAACTGTAATGTCAACAACAAGATCACATTACTCCATGACATCCAATCGCATAGTTGAGTATACGAGTAGAAGTCATGGAGTGATTTGACCTTGGGTTGTTATCTTTTCTGTCCTGGTGATACCTGAATTGGCGAAACCTTGGAGGGTTTGTTTGTTTGGTTGTTTGGATGTCTAGGCGCAAAAACATCCAGGTCATCAGAGCCCGATCAACTAAATAATACTACTTGTATACTGTTTGGATGGTTAGTACAAAAAATAAGAATAAAAAAAGGATAAAAATAATTAAATAAAAGGATTAATAGTATAAAATAAATAAATAAAAATAACAATAGACACTTATTGATAATAAGATAGAATAGAAAAGCTTTAAAAAAATAGCATTAAATCAATAAATGAGTTGAAATTAATAACCAAATGAACTTTTAAAATAAAAAATTAAAATGAAATAAAGTAAATAAATAAAAAATAATAATAAATTAAAAAAATAATAATAAATCTGCAAAGGATCGTAATTTATAAACTTGTCATATATATTGTTTTAGTCTTTCATTATCTAGGAACTTGAGAACTTTGGTAACTATGTCTTCTTGATTTCCCTGGGATGCTGATATATTTTGGGGTACTCTAACATCTTTTAACCTTGCAATGTAAAAAGTGCACTCTTCCAAAACATGTGTTATGGTTAGTGACTGGTTACACTTTTGACATCTGGGGATAAGATCTTTTGTTAGGAGGTGGAGGTGTGTCAGTCTAGTATGTCCGATCCTCAGCCGCGTGAGGACGACCTCTTCTCTACGACTGCAGCGTCTGGATCTGGTCCTCGGTTGCACCTCTTGCTTTATTGTTTTCAATTTGCTAGGTATGCTGTTGTCCCATCTTCTTTGCCATTCTTGGGATATGGTTTCTCTTAGAGGTCGTGCAAGTTCAGACGGTGTCAGAAAAGCTTTACCGCGGCCTGGAAGAGTAAGAGCTTCTTTTGCTGCTCTATCAGCCATTTCATTTCCTTTTATGCCTATATGGCCAGGCGACCAGATAAAATGTGCTGTTGTTCCAACTTCATGAAGCATTTTTATAAGATTTAAAATGCAGTGTATCCCTGGATGGTCTGGATACATGTTATTCATGGCTTTCAGAGTACTTAGGGAATCCGATACCACAACCACATTTGCAACTGGCTTCTTCATGACGTATCGGAGACTCATTGCTACGGCGTTAATCTCTGCTGTGTAAACACTACAAAGGTGATGTAATTTATATTTGTAGGTAGTATCAGGGGTGACAAAGGCTGATGCAGTAGATGTATCTGATTTGGATCCGTCGGTGAATATTAAAGATGTTCAGGTAATGTGATGATTATTTTGTGGAACTTTTCTTTATAATCTGCAGGTAATGTACTATCTTTGGTGAATTGGGTGAGTTGGAGATTTAATTTTGGTTGTATATAGGTCCAATGGGGTATTTCTTTTTCTATTGCATTTAATTTATTTGTTTTAATTTATTTATAATAAGAGACATTCTTTCTGCCAATGGTAATGTGGTATTCCTCTTTTCTTTAAATCTTTTTGAAAATTTAGGTTGAAAAACATATTTATGGGAGGGGTGTGTATTTTGCGGGTATAACTTAGTAATATAGTTTATTGCAAGTTTCTGTCTTCTAAAGTGCAGTGGTGTTAGGCCAGATTCGACACAAATGCTCAGGGTTGGGCTTGTTCTAAAGGCTCCAGTTGCAAGACGTATCCCGGTGAGGTGCAGGGAGTCAAGCTTGGCTATAGCATTTTTCCGAGCAGAATCGCAGACAAAACTACCATAATCTATTTTTGCACCAATCAGAGCTTGGCATACTTTAATCATGGTAGTTCTGTCTGCTCCCCAGTTAGTTCCGCTAAGTACTCTCAGAAGCTGAAGTTTTCTAGTACATGTATCTTTGAGTGATTTTATGTGGTGTTCCCAGGATAGACGTTTATCAAATAATAATCCCAAGAATCTGCAAGTGTTGACATATGGTAAGATGGCGTCACCTAAAAGAAGTTCTGGCGATTGTGGAGTATTTCGTTTTCTGCTGTAGTGAATACATTTGTTTTTTTTTTCAGAAGAGAAGCAAAGTCCCGATGATTTCAACCAGTCGTCAATACGATTCAGTGCTTCTTGGAGCTTATCTTTTACAGATAGGACATCTTTCGCTCTGTATAGAATAGCAAGATCGTCGACAAAGAGCATTATTACTTTGACTCCGCGTGGAAGATTGTTTCCCAAGTCACTAATTGCCAGTGAGAAAAGCGTTGTACTTAAAACGCATACTCCACTCAATTGTCTACATTGCTTGGATAACAATTTCCCTATACGGACGCGAAACCAGCGACCAAAAAGGAGTCCTTGAATGAATTTTGGTAAGTTACCTCAGAATCCTAACGAGTGTATTTTGTTTAAGATAGCAAATTTATCAGTTTTATCGAAGGTTTTTTTCATATTGAAGTAAACTGCAATAGCTCCTCTTAGATGAATGCGTACTGTAATTCGGCTTCCATTCGAAGGGCCGAATGTTGGAGGGTTATTTTGTTCATTACCTGCATTTTAGAGACTCGTGACTGTGTAGTTGCAATTTTCCAATTATAAACTAATAAAATAGCAATATTTTAGTGTGGATAAAATGTAAAATAAAAAGTAGGTATATGGCAAATAAATGCTGATATTTTAAAGTTTCCAGATTTCCCTAGGCAATTAGATTTTAATTTAATCAAAACATGTGCAATGTGTATTTCTGCTAAGTGCCGTCCAATTGATGCTAAAATTATAGGCTGATTCTAAAAACTCAATTGAACAAAATTCGTTTGGTTATGAACTATAGCAACTACTAAACATATGATGGTCTTATTTTATTTATATAGTTATAAATTGCAATGTAGCAAGTACCGTAAACAAGTTGCATGTTTCAAAATGAATTGTTTTTCATACCACTACTTATCTGTTGAAACTTTCTTTGAAAATTGTGGACAGAATCAGAATTCAAAAACAGAATAATATTCCTATATACTGATTCGGACTAAAGTTATGCAATAAAAACGTTAAATGTATGAATTAGGTATGTGTTGTCAATTATGCAGTAATAGTTTAGTATATTCGTTTTATTAATCAATTTAAAGTGTTTGAGACGTGGCTCCTTTAATGATTTAGATGACATAAACACCTAAACGATTATTCTTTAGAATGTTTCATAGATGCGTCGTTGCGCAAGTTAATGTAGTATTATAAAAGTTATAGTTAATATACAATTACACTTGTTATGGTCTCTTCAATGTTTACTCATGATCGCTGTCATTGAAATATTTCTATAATTTAAAAAGGCTGAGAGAATATCTATTTTATTACCAATGGTGAAGAGATAACTTCCAATCGGTGCTGGAGCTCTGAACTGAATGGATGGATGAAGTGATTAAGTGGATGAAACATCAAAAATATAATACCTATTGTTCAGGTAGTATTTCGCCTCGCGATTGCTTGCCTAGTTTTCGGTTGAGGCTTAGGACTCCTACTCACAGAATGCGATATTTCTCGGCGATGCGATATTCATATCGGTGGCGATACGGTGATATAGTTGACTTACATTACATTACACTATCACAGTCACAGAGAGCGATAATCCACAGAGATACAGCAAAGGGATACCGTCTCGCCGGGACATATCACATCCTGTGAGTAGGAGACTTTATGGCGGTAACATTGCGGATCATCAAATCTATGAGTGACTGTTCTAATTCAATCGATAGTAATACAATTATATCGCCAATTTACCACAAACGTGGTTCCTACACACAGAGAGCGATATGTCTCGGCAATATGATATTCCTGTCGGGCGGGAAATGGCTATATAGTTGTATTACTATCTTTTGCAATATAGCAGTCACACAGAGAGCGATAAACCGCGGGGATACCGACTAACGATATCGTATCGCCCGGACATATCGTTTTCTGTATGTATTTTCTGTATATTCATTTTCAAAATGCGGGCCGGGACTGGGTGGTCTAGCCTGCAGTCTTGCTACTCACTCAGTTATATTTCCAATATTAAATCGGACAGAGTATTTTAAAGCAATTTCTATATCAGTTAGCATTTTGGGTTCCTAATGCCGTTTCTTTATCCAGCATTTGTGGCTTCTCTTTCATCTCCTTTATGTATCTACTAGTTTGCTACTTTTAGATCATGGTATTGTATTTAAGACCTTTTATTATTCATTAAACAACGGTCATCATCAAGAGATGCATTAAGGTGAATGCACATTATCTTTTTATCCTTACAAGTAGTGAATTTTATTTCTTAACTGAAAAATAACTAAAAAAAGAAAGTATTTTATTTTTTATCAATAATTTTTAATTGACCATTGTTGTCATATTCAATGTGCGGAAATTCTATGGATTTATAATTTATTTCTTATGACATTATATATACCAAATGAGTTTAAAGTATACATGATTTTTTTTAAGTTCGAAATAATGAAATGGTTTCAGGGTCAAAAGATTCCTTAATATTTCGGAAAGGAGATAATAAAAATGTAAACACCTTGATCATAAGTCTTCATTCAACGGACTACGCCCTCGTCGAGATGACCAATAGAAAATATCGAAGAAAGGTACATAAATGAATATCTTATGATACAACATTGGTTTAAGTCTGTTCAAATAAATAATTTATTAATATGAGCGTAAATAAATAAATCTTTATTATTCATTACCATCTTTAAAATGGAATAATGAATTTTTAAAATTCACTGCTTTAAACTATATGGTTGTTTCTGCCTGGTAGGCCAATTATGTTTTAAATAAAGGACAATTCTTTGGAATGAATAAAATATATTCTTTAAGAACGGACCGGAAGTTTATAAGGTGGTTAGTGAGAGAAGTGCCCATCCCTCCCAAGGTCGGCGGTGCATGAACCTTCCCCCTCCCTTTCCCTAAGATATTTTATTGTTTCCCTCTTCTTAAAAACATTAGAAATAAAAGTTCCGTGAATCATACGCAATTTCACTTGATGAGATTCGTTCCACATATTCCCTTTGTCTTCTTGTTTGAAACTTTTCAATTCGAAAATTCATAACTCCGTCGAAATGTGCCCCCCTCGAAAATTCATAATCTCATCAAAATGTGTCCCCCTCAACAACTGTGATGGCGCAACATGCGCCATGAAATCGCCTTCTGGATACCCCTGGTCAGCGGTCACATCCAGGATCAATGGCCTTTTGTTACCTACTTCCAGCTATTTAGAAGGTGGATATACTTCGAAATAATGTCCTAACCCAATTTCTACAGCAAATATAACATAAAATGGTTTTCTGCCCACAGCCGGACTCAAACTCAAGTCAAAGATTCAATTTCATACCCACTATTACCTTACCCCTGTGCATTAACTTCTTTTTCATACAATGCTTCTCTTTACAGACGTGCTATGGTTGAATAGCAAAAAAAAATCACCAAAAACTGAAAAGTCTCACATTAAAAACTAACATGCTTGTTGTTTTAAATAAAAATCAATACATTAAATAGAAAAAAAAATTTATATTTATACCAGAACATTTTTTTTAATTACCAGAGAATAGGCAATATTCCGTTGTACAGAACCCCTTTTATCAAATTATTAACATCCACCCAAAACTTCGTGAATTTCATCTCATTGTAACCTACAATTTTCTCGTTAAATTAATTCATTTAATGAGGTACTAAAAACTCATTAACATCCATCACTAGCGGATCCAGGATTTAATTTTGGGGGGGGGGCTTCAGCCTGAAAGCTTTTTTTTCATAAAAATGACGATAATTACTTTGGAAAAAAAGAAAGAAACTAACTACCTGTATGAAATGGTGTTTAAGTGATTCCTAAAGCTCTTTTAATATTAATCACACGAACAATAATACTTTAAGAGATACTTTTTTAATATTTTTTTCGATAAAACTTATATTTTATATAAGTTATATTTTGCCATTTTGGGGGGGGGCTTCAGCCGGAAAGCCCCCCCCCCTTTTCTTCCCCCCCCCCTTTCCTCCCTGTAGATCCACCCTTGACATCCATTTACTTTTAACTTGAATCGTAATATAATTTAACCACAAAATCGAAAGAAAAAAAAATGCCCTACAAAAATATTGGGCCGTTTGGTCTACATAGCCTCGTTAATTCGACATGTTGAAGATGAAGGTTACACTCAATGTTCCAATATTTTTGTAGGTTTCCTTTTTTATCGATTTTGTGATGAAATTGTCTTATGATACAAGTGGTCTGTACCACGAACTACAAGGCTATTATTCCAGAGTAATCTTTTAATTTTACCTTTCTAAAATATTCTGCATTTTTTCGTAATCAGGTAGCAATGAATTCCATGAACATCAGATGGGCAACAGTAGGAAAAGACCCGTTGAGAGAGGTAAAAGCAATTTACAACTAACTGTAACTAGTCCAGCCACTTGTACCTTCAGCTGAGGTAAATCTAGCAAATTATGTCTCAAACTATTCAATAGAACTTCACAACTATACATAAATATACCTCTTTCCGCTTATTGTATTTATGCAGAACTATAATCGGAGTCTGAACTTTCCCAATGTCGTTTCATGTGTTGCATATGAAATAAGAATAGTTAAGAATGATAGTTTAAATTTATTAACTTCATTAAACAGCCATAATTAAATATAACGTAAGTAAGATCGCGTTTATTCGATCTATACCAATACCAAAGTCACAAATTAACTCTATTTTCGTACTGAATCATCAAGCTCTTTCACATGACATTCGCAACCTAGCATTTTTCATGGCCTCTAGCTCTTCCATTTCTTCTATTTTCTATGAAACTACTAAAAATGAAGTTCAGAAGAGTTCAGGTACTCATTGTTTGATAATTGGACCCATCAATTACTCCAAAGGAGCATTGCTAGCAACACGAAGTGTTGATCACTTTAGCAAATGGTGTGACCATACTGTAAAAGAATATGAGGGCCCTCAACGTTATTACATTTTAATTCCCCTTGTTTGTTGTTTATGGCCAACGTTTGGTAGTAAGTGCAAACCACTGAGTAACAACATTAATTTTCGGTATATACTAAACACAAGGCGTTATAATTTCTTTTCTTCGCTTAAACGCAGAATAATCGCCTGTTTAAATGTCATCCAACTTTTATCTCATTAATCATAACTGTTGTAGGCGCTCAGGCTCTAGCCAGAAGAAGTGCAATTAATTTAAGGGTGTGGGAATTAATCTCCCTTACGTAATTAGTTATTTTCAGGATGTTGAAATACTATCAACCAACCTGTCACTGTGTTTTCCTGGATACGCCATCGCTAGATTCATTAGAGACGCCCATTGTAGGCTGATTCCAAAGGTTGTAGATTCTTGGCGTGTATGGAGCATAGGTCTAGGTTTTAACTGGCCTTGTGTTTTAAAAAGCTGGGTGGTCGACAATAAATTTAATGATCACTTGAATCCCGGTATAAATATGAAAAAGGAGTCAAATATTAATGGTCAGGAATCGAAATCCTTTCCTTTTGACATAAGAGACAGCCTCATCTATCATTCTGATGCAAAACGTACGTAGAATTTTGGAGAGCTGAACACCATGGACTGCGATAGGAAAATGGAAGATGCTGATAATCCTAGTATAAGCTAAAAACAGGTACTACTGGAGTGGGAGGAATGGCTGCTACGGAAATGGTATCCATTAACAACTCGAAAAATATAGTCATAGTTATCTCACAAAATAAAAATAGACATATTAACATGTTATATAATGGGGAAGTTCTAGAGATAGTAAACGCAACCAACCTATCGTAAACTATCTCGAAATCTTATGTACAACTAACCGTTTGTATGAACATCATGAACGAAAGGATTAAGGACCCAAAGGAGTCTCTATTAAATACAGTATTGAAACACAGACAACTCAAATGGTTTGAACATGTTTGTTGGATAGATGAAATGAGGAAATCTAGAACAACAATGGAAGCTAGACTTTTAAATGAAAAACACGCTTGCACGTATGCACATACTCACACACACACACACACACACACACACACACACACACACACACACACACACACACACACACACACCTAAAAAAATAAGAAAGAAAATTACCATTCTTATCAATTCGCTTACAAATATAATTTGCCGATTGAAAAGTTGTGTTGTTCAAATTGTTTAATTGTTTTTTTCCCGTCTTCCAAACAAATAATGACGATTGCTTTGTAAATCGTCTTCTGTTATTTTGTTTATGAAGTATAATGGCTTTTGCGACCCTGAGGCCGCAGATTTCCCACTTTCGCAATATATGCAACATTAGAATCATATGTTTTTATTTATTCATCAAAACCTCAATCCACTAGCGGATCCAGGATTTAATTTTGGGGGAGGCTTCAGCCCGAAACCTTTTTTTTTCATAAACATAACTATAATTACTTTGGAAAAACAAAAGGAAACTAGCTACCTATATGAAATGGTGTTTAAGTTATTCCTTAAGTACTTTTAAATGTAATTACACGAACAATAATACTTTAAGAGGTATTTTTAAAATTTTTTTTTCCCATAAAACATGGTTATATTTTTCCATTTTGGGGGGGGGCTTCAGCCCGAAAGCCCCCCCCCCCCTCTCTCGTAGATCCGCCCGTGCCTCATTCATCCAAGTCATTCAAAATATACGGAAATGTAAACAGAACGTGAAGACAATGGCCTATTCATTCACTTATTTATTTTATTCCATCAATTATTTATTCGTCAGCATAGTTTACTGATATGGAGATTTTTCTTTTATAATAAACAATTTTACATTTTATGAATGTTTTAAAGTTTATGTTTTCGTTAGCATTCTTTCGCTACTCATTTCTGATACTTAGCTTTTTTGTAGATGACGAAGCTGTTACACAGCATAAAGGCAACGATATACAGAAAGTTGTTTGTCATATGTTCGTTATAAAATAGACATATGACATACAAAATTATAATTACATAAATACTGCTTAATTAATAAAAAAAAAGGTCTTTCATTGAAATGCCGTCAAACAGCTTGACGATCAGCAGTACTTATACCTCTATGTAATACATCTACTGCGGGTGATAAATTTCGTATCTGTAAATCACTCCTTATCTTAGTTAACGTAGACCCAAAAATCGCTAGAGTTACTATTCTGAAGTTCTCTGTCACCGCATTATATTTTGCTTGACAGTACGTGACTATTAATACCCGTATTTATAATATATCAAGTGGAACCTGAACTTAAAATAAAGGTTTAGTTAATACGTTATTTTATTAATAGGCTCTATATTTGAATTATAGTTTATCAAATTTATCAATCGTTATGTTTCATAAATCTTAAGTAAGCAATAAATACTTTAAAATCTAATACCTAAATCATCCAATGATAATAAAAAATGTACGAGTTAAGGTTTGGGGTAGAATAATTTACAGTTTGTCCACTAGGCAGCGTCTTCATAATCAAACATTTTGTAAGGTAATGTGTATACTATTTGTTGTGTGCCTGAATTTAAATTCTTTTATTTAACTTTTAGTAATTAAAATTAAAATACCCAAAGATAATGTCTTGTTTGATATTTAAAAGTATCTACATGTAACCTTAGTGCGATCGATATCCAAAATTGCTGAGTTCACGACAAGAAAGAACTACTTAAACCCTGATCGATCCACTTTCCCATTAGTGTTAGGTTTCTTTGTTTAGTTTACTTCACATTTAGTTAAGAATTTTTCTTAAAATACCTTCTTTATTCCTTACTCCTTACTAAAGTTTTCATTTTTGCCAAAGTTTCTGAAACTTTTAATAAATCTTAGGAACTGCAGAGATCAAGTATGAGTACTGATTCAGAATATCCAGTTTGGGCCCTTTTACCAAAAAAAGAAACAGGTGTCACTGCATTTATTAATAAATTCCCAGAGTATGATGGTAGAGGTGTTGTGATTGGAATATTCGATTCTGGTGTTGATCCTGGTGCAGCTGGTTTACAGGTACATATAGTTAAATTACTTTTTTAGAAATAGTATTCTCTTTCTTTATGCTTGCTAATTGAAATATTGGTCCTAAAATTAGACTACAAGTGACGGCAAAGTTAAAGTTATTGGCCGCTTTGACTGCACTGGTGCTGGTGATGTTGATACATCTACAGTTGTCCAAGCTAAGAATGGAGAATTAACCGGGCTTTCAGGGAGAACATTAAAGGTAATGTTATTAAATATTTATCACATTTTATTTGAGTTTATAAAAATGTAATGTATCAAAGTAAATACTTCTGAAGTTCAATTCATGTATAAGAATTTTAACATTGGTTTATTCTTAGTATGATTTTTATTGGTTATAGGTTATGTGTCACCTATATCCTATTAATTCATTGAATTGTTTTATTTCTTAGATTCCACCTAGTTGGAAAAACCCATCTGGAAATTTCCATATTGGAATCAAAAATGGTTATGAACTATATCCAAAAACATTGCTGGATCGAATTGTCAAGGAAAGGAAAGATAAGAAATGGGATCCTATTTTCAAAACAGCAATGGCAGAAGCCAATCGTAAACTGTTTGAAATTACCAAGGTAACTGTTTCTTATATTAATAAATTTGAATTTGGCATTTAAAATGTTTCTCTTACTTTCTGTGCAAAACAATTTTTATCTGAATACATAATTATGTATTTCAGAATACAGATGTTGTTAAATCTACTACAAGGACCGAAAAATTAAACAAGGAAGATGTTGACTGTCAAATAGAATGTTTAAACCAATTTGAAAAGAAGTATAGTGATGTTGGTCCAGTATATGATTGTGTTGTATTTCATGATGGTGAATCCTGGAGGTATATTTAAGAGCATATTTTCATGTTGTGTCTATGATTCATAAATGATTTTAATTTTAAAATACGCCGATAAATAACTGTTCATCACCTAGTTCCTTACATTTAGTGATAATAACTCTGAAATTCACACTAAATCTGTTACAATACAGTATATTCAATTATTTGGTTTTATCTCCTTTAGAATCTTTAGGATTTCAATTTAATGTTGATCTATTATATCAAAAATCCTTTTTTTTTTTTTAAATATACAAATGTTATATATATAATTTACAGATGATTAAATTTTAGAAATATGATTTAAAAAAACCTTTTAGCTTCTAATATATATAATACTCCATGGACATGTTCCAGCCAAATGCAAGAAATACTAATGCTATCCCCATCAGTTCTAAGTCCCCCTTACCTTACCTTCCTCATTCTCTTTGACTTTTCCTCAATCAAATTTTTCTGTTCCATTTCATAACTCTGTCAAAAATCTTGGAATTGCTTTTGTCCAATACCTTTCATGGAGTAATCTTGTATCGAAAATATCTCGATTATCATTATTCTGTTATTATTAGCAACAGTTATTATGATCCATAAAGGCACATCCATTGTATATAACCAAGCCCTCACACTTTATTCATGGTATATATATCATGAGGGCCTGTATGTTGCACTTCAGATTCACACATACAGGACTTCCAAATTACAAAAGGCATAGGCATTATGGCTATCCTCAGCTGAAGTAAAGCCAATCTACTTGCCGTCATTATGTATCTTAACCGTGTTATAAAATCAAAACACCTTTTTAACAATAACATGAATCAACCTATCAAAAAGTTATTACGATAACATTCAAAGGAATATTTATAATAGTTAGATAATATTGACCTAATGTTTCTTCTTTGTATACGATACTACATTTTATTCATGACATACTTTTATAAAAGAAAGGTTTTAATATCAATAATAAAATATAGTCGTCAATATTGAATATTTTAATAACTACCATATGGTAAAGTGTAAATATGATCTTACATTACGACGAGGTTATTTTGCTGTGTCATGTCTTCTAACCTTGAGAATAGCACCGTTAATACTTAGTAGCAGTTGGGGTTGTTAGGCCGTGTCAAATTGGGAGAAATTAAGAAAGGAGGCAAGGATATGCGGAATCTAATTGATAAGGTAGTTAATTCTGCATGATGTTTCAGTTAGGGAACGGAGTGGCCAAGCAGTCTAACACGTGTGCACAGCACCGCCGTTAAAGATAAAATAATACAAGTTCGCATCCCGGTGGCGGAGGGACTTTTAACCTTGGCATTAATCCCCCATAGGGAATGGAAAAAAAATGATATTTCAGTTATAAAAATAATACTGATTTGATTAATTAAAACATAACGTTTTAAATCAAACTTATATAAATTAAATGATTATGGTCAGAGTGACCAAGCAGGCTAATCCGTGAACACAGCACCGTGCGTTACCCCGTAACTCGGATCAAAGATAATTTTATAAAAATGATTATGAGGTCGTGTCGTGGTGCCTGGGGGGAGGGTGCTCATTTATCTCTCGCCTTCAGCCCTTGACCCGGGCAAACTATGTATAGCCTAAAAGGCAAGAAAGGAGAGATCTGAAAAACACTAAATATATAATTATGTGTAATATTTTGAAATTCTTTGATCACATTATTTATTGTTGACCTTCTTGAATAAACTGTTATATAAGCTCCTCTTTTTTTTAGTGCCTGTCTAGATACTAGTGAGGAGGGTGATCTTGAGAAGTGCCATCTTTTAAAAGATTATTCCACAAGTTACCAGTTTCAGTCTTTGTCTGATGATGATTTATTGAACTATTCTGTGAATATTTTTGATGAAGGAAACCTATTAGAAATTACATCAGTTTCATGTTAGTAGTAGAAACATGTCTTTTAATTTGAAATATGTTTAATGTAATTTTTATTATTTCTACAATTTTATGTATTCTGATTATAATTATTTTTACCCCTTAACAGCTGGTCATGGAACTCATGTGGCATCTATAGCAGCTGCTCACTTCCCAGATGAACCTGAAAAGAATGGCATTGCTCCAGGAGCACAAATTATATCATTTTCAATTGGTAACATTTTTTAAATCATTTAAGCACTGTATTATATACAGGTATGTGTATATATATATTTTTTTTTATGATTGTTTTTTTTTAATAGGAGATATTAGGTTAGACACGATGGAAACTGGAACTGCTATTGTTAGAGCCATGATAAGAGTAATGGAATCAAGATCATCTAGTACTCCTGTAGATGTAATCAATATGAGCTATGGTGAACATCCTCATTGGGCTTGTTCTGGGTACTACTTATTTATATTTTTAAATTAAAATTTAATTTTTATTTATATAATTTTGCTCTGTGTTATTTTACAAAATTGTGTCTAGTTATTAAAATGTAGTGACTACATAGTTGATGCTATAGTTTTATTTTGATATTAACTCGTATCAGTTTATTTAAACAACACCTAATGCATTATAATTAAAAGCTACCCCAAGTGCAATGTCAGGTAGAAGAATTAAAAATACATCTATAATCTATAGTTTTTGATCTCTCTTAATCACATTAAACAAACTTCCGACTTCAATCAATAATCAATTGATACCTGTCTGTATCAGGGGTCTCCAAACTATAGCCTGCAAGCACCTTCAAGCCGGCCCAAGTTTCTTTGATTAAATGGTAAAATTTGAAAAACTATTTAAAAATATGAAATTTTGCAAATTACTCATATACGAGATTATCTCAATAGTCAGTGCATAGATTTTGTCTTTTAGTAAGCTCTTTTCATAGCTGCAGTGTCCTTTATAGAACAAGATTTTTTTTTCATCAGAAGCCATGGCCTACCGGATTATGGTGGAGATCTCAATACGGCCCACAGAACTTTTTTTGAGATCTCAATGCGGCCCACAGAACTTGTTTGAGATCTCAATGTGGCCCACAGACCTTTTTTGAGATCTCAATGTGGCCCACAGAACTTGTTTGAGATCTCAATGTGGCCCACAGACCTTTTTTGAGATCTCAATGTGGCCCACAGAACTTGTTTGAGATCTCAATATGACCCGCAGAGCAAAAAGTTTTGAGACTCCTGGTCTATATGAACTTTTTTGTTGCTCTTAAGCTCTACTAACACCTCTCTAAATATTTCCCATTTTTTACAGGATATCCTAAATATCTGTTATAAAGTTATGTATCTTTCCTATTAATTTTTTTTTTTTTTTATGTTTTATTAGTCGAATTGGAGAGTTGATGAATGAAGTTGTTGATAAGTATGGAATATGTTGGGTAGCCGCTGGTGGCAATCATGGCCCAGCACTTTGTACAATTGGTACTCCTCCTAATATTTCATCAAATAATATCATAGGTCAGTTCCTTTAAAATTGTATTACTTATCATTAATATAAACTGCTTTTCTCATTTAACTTGATATATTTTTATTCTATTACATATTAGGAGTGGGAGCATATGTATCACCAGAAATGATGGAAACCGAATATTCTCTTCGTAAAAAATCACCAGGATTACCATACACTTGGACTTCCCGTGGCCCTACAATCGATGGTGCTCGTGGAATATGTGTTTGCGCTCCTGGAGGAGCAATTACCTCTGTACCTCAGTACACGCTCCGCCATGCTCAGCTTTTAAATGGAACTAGTATGGCATCGCCTCATGTTGCTGGAGCAGTCTGTAAGTAATTATTGTAAATAGTTAAAAGCAGTTTTACAAAAGTCAAAACTTATTTATTTATTTTACTTAATTTAAATCTTAAAATAATTTATATTTATTCTGAGTCATTTATTGATTTTATGAAATTGGTGTTTATATTAAATTGAATTGCTCCATATTATTCATGTTTCATAGGATAAATAGTGTATTATATTGCATTTTTTCTATATCTTTAAATACAAGGGCATTTTTATTTAATTACTTATTTGGCTATAATTGAATATTTTTTAACATTATTTTAATTAGAGGAGTTGGTTGGGGGTGTATTCAATATGTAATACTTTATATTATAATAATATTTTATCATGTAATTTTATAATAAAATTAAAAATAGTAGAATTTTATTATAATATAATAGGCAGTTACCCCTGTCTATCTATCATCGGACCAGCACCCATTTTACAAATTATAAAACTGTTCATTTAATTGCACTACTTAATGCTAAAATTGTATAACTGTTATGTACAATTTATGTAGTTCAGGCTATATTATTTTTAATTTACATAAAATAAACTGAATAAAACCACAGTTCGGACAAATTTTTAATTTCTTTAAAAATCTATAGTATACATCGTGCCTTATTGCCAATTTATATTATTATATAGTTATAATTATTCTTTATACAAATTTGTAAAAATAATTCTAGGAATAAGAAGTATGATGTCTTCATTATGATCCATCCTGCTTTTTTGTATAATAGAGATTGTCATCATTTATATTGAATAATTGTTTATAATTAATATTTATTTATTATTTTAGCTGTGTTATTGTCGGGAATGAAACAAAGAAACTTGCCATTTTCTCCTTATTCTGTGATACAAGCTCTTACTAATTCAGCGAAGTATATGATTGATCTGGACCATTTTTCTCAAGGGCATGGTTTACTGCAGGTATTACGATAGCTTTGTTAATAATGATTATGTGTGTTATTCTTCTAATATTGATTATTTATTCCAGTCAATATGTATTCAAATTTGAATAATATAGAATTCTTATATTGAATAAGACTGTTGAATTTAACTAAATGTATGGATAATAATGTATCAATTTAATTATCTTTTACATTGTTATCCAAGTAGATTAATTGCTAGTTTTACATGTATCAACACATTTTTGCTCATTACCAAAAATAGGAAAGCTTTCTCAAATTCTCTTTTTAAACATATATATGAATTATAAATCAAAGTATGTGAAATATAAATATTACCCTGGAGAAATTGAAGTATTTTAATGCATTGAATTCATTCATCTGTTTATATATTTTATGTCCACTTAAGCAAGTAATGAAAAATGAATTTAAATAAAAAAATTACTATCTGGAACAATGAATTTCACATTGAATAAATAATCAATTAATTAACATTCCTTAATGCTCCTTACTTTGTAACAAATAAAATAATCCATAACAGCCTGAATGTTCCATGTATTTCTGATTTGGCCCAATCCAGATACCTATCCTTCCATAATAAACTTTAGAACCATCCTAATCCTCTATTTTCTAACCTTGCTTCCTTCTCGATCCCTGAGAACACCCCTAGGCATCTGAAAAGAAGATCCTAATTTAGATACTTTATTAGAGTACTACCAATGAGTAGATTCTCTAGTAGCCTTATCATGCCATGTATTTCTTTTTATCACATTTACTGAATGTATATTAACTTGTACAGTTGTAAATTTCATAAATAATAATAAAAAATATATTAACAAGGAAGGGGTGGTAATTTTTGTTATGCCAAATGTTTGATACAATTAGCATGTTTAAATTATTTCCATCTATAATCTCATTTCATTCTTTCTCTATATACATATTTTTTTTTTTTTCTGCAGGTTGAAAAAGCTTTTGATCATCTTGTAAACTATTGTGAAGAACCTGAAAGACGTGTCAGATTCCATGTGACTTGTGGCAATGGATCGCAAAAGGGTATTCATCTCAGAGCTGGTATATCAGATAAACCAAGAGATTACCAAGTTAACATTGAACCTGTATTTGCAAATGCCCATAAACTTGGTAACTATTAACATATTGGGTCTTTATTTCTTCTTAATCTTAAGTTTGTTTCTTTAACATGATTTTTTTCTTCTTTACTTCAGATTCTAGAGAAAAGCTTGGATTCCAAATGAGCATAGCATTGGGTTGCTCTGAACCTTGGGTTTCTCATCCCAAACATGTTGAAATGACAAATATTGCTAGAAGTATTCAAGTTCATGTTGATCCCACTGGTCTCGCTCCTGGAGTGCACTACGCTACGTAAGTTTCCATTTCCTTAGTCTGTTGCTTTTATTTATTTTTATTTTTTCAATTACTCCCTGCTTCGCCATTTCTGGCATTTGGGGAAGTTGTTCTAGAAGTACAACCAAAACTATTTCTACTAGAGTGGGAAGGTCAAGTTTATTCCAGCACTAGATAAATTTCAACCCGACCAGGCTAGATTCAAATGCACATTGCTTGACTCAAAATTGTTAAAGTTTATGCTTTAACACGCTCGGCCATCACGACTTCTGTTCTATTACTTTGTGCATTCTCACCATAATAGCCTTTTTTCGTCCATTAGTTACAAAAGAAATTTCTCCAGCCGCTTTGTGCTACAAAGCTCAATGCCTCTTTGCGTTATAGTTTACACTTTATAATACTAAGAATGTAATGCCATTAATAAAGATGTTCAATTTTTTTATTAACTTCAATGCACAAAATTTTGCAATATCATTGAAAAAAAATTTCGAATTTTTCTATTAATCCTTTGGAATTCAAATTATCGAGACTTAAAACTATCAAGTGGAAACAAAACAGTTTTCAATTGTTAAGAGTTTTTATTATATTTTTGAAAATAAATATCTATGAGCTTACATAAATTTTATATATACATAACCTCAAGTAAAAATTTAAGTAAATATCATGTGGAAAAATTCGGATTATAAAGAGGGGAAGGAGCCTAGTTTGAATTATAGAACGTTCTCTCTCTATCTCTTGTTACTAAAAAAAATTCTAGTTATCGAGCGTATCTTATATAGTATTTTTTCTATTTATCAAAGTTAACATTTGAAGGGTTGGCATTATTGAAAGTCTACTGTAATAGAACTCCACTTAATTTTTTTTTAAATCTTACTAACATTAATTGAATTCATAATTAAAGTTTTTATTTTTCAAGGGTGTTTGACAGTGCTGAATAAGTACAATTGTGTTAGTTTTAAATATACTTTGTGGAAAACATTGAGAATTATTATATTATTTGGTGTTGATATTTTACAGATTGAAGGGATATGATGTTAAATGCCCAGATAAAGGACCTGTGTTCAACTTTGAAATCACCGTTGTTGTTCCGCATATATTCACCAGCATGACCTCACCTCCCCAATTGAAGTATTCTTCAGTTTTATTCAAAGCTGGTGAAATTCATAGACATTTCTTGATGGTCCCTGATCAAGTATCCTACGCAGGTGACTATTCGACTTTTATATTATTAAATTGATAATTTCAAATCATTTCTAAAAAAAAAAAAATATTTCAAGTAATAACAAAGTATGAGTAAATAAAAATTGTATGTTTTAGTCGTGAAGTTAAATGTCCTTAATGATGATAAAGGAGGGAATTTCATTATTCACGGTGTACAGCTGAGACCTAAAAGAGCCTGCAAAACATTAGAGTTCCACAAAATGGTCACTGCCAGCCCTCACACAGAAGCTTCTGTCTCGTTTAAAGTCAAGGTTATTATTTCTCACTATTTCTTACTTAATCATTATTGTCGTTTCTTTTGTTTTTATTATTAAATTTTACAGTTTCTTTAAAAATTGTCAAGACAAATTAATAATTTTTCCCTTATTTATTTAATTATAATTAGTTCTGTGGATTGAATTTTAAATTAAAGAATTTATTTCTTTTTCTAAGTGAAATAGTATCACTCAAGCTGCTGTTGGCAGTGCAGTATTAATACATTATGTATTCTGTATTACATTAAATATAAGACACACTTTTTATTACTTTTTTTTATTTTTGCTTGACTAGGAAATTCGATGATTATATTAGGGATGAAATATTGAAATTTGGTAACATTAGAAATAAAAAATTGTCTTAGAGCATTACTTCTTATGTACTTTAGTTATTAAAAAATCACTAATAAATAAAAGCTCCAAGAATTATAAAAAGGAACCTTTAAGTAGGAACTACTTACCTATCTGTATATATAATATGATAGTCTTTCCTAATTAAGATCCGTATTCCACCTCTCAGGAGCTATAAATGAGGTATCAAACGTAAGAGGATATCATTGAGCAATGTCAAATTATAGTCTCATCCTTCCGATATTTCATGAAAAAAAAGTTATAAAGGAAAAGAAATTTTATTTGCAAATAAATCAAAAATTATACATTTTTTTCTTGATTATACTTATGATTATTTGAAAGTTAACTAAATACTAAACTAAGAGGTTAATTTGTTTGACAGATAGTTTAATTGTTGTATTTTACGCATCATTTTGTCTTGTTTTAATCCATTGTAAATATATATATTGATTATTTTGTTGTATATTTTAAAATTTAGGGTGGTCTCATTTTGGAAGTAGCCATTGCCAAGACATGGATGGACCAGGATCCTTGCAATTTAGATTACTCTATAGGATTGTACGGATGTAGACCTGAAAGCGATAATTTTACCATGCATCATGGTGAGGGTATTATGGTACTCGAAGTTCTTGGTGGCCTTCAGAGTGAAGAAGTTTTCCCATCAGTTCAGTTCCGTCATAATGTTTTCATGCTAAAGTAAGTGCTAGGAACTAAAATAATTCGTAGAACGTTTATAGAATAAATCATCTCCAATTTATTTTCTAGGTTTAATTCTTATAAAATTAATTAATAATTGATATAAAGTGCATTTCATGATTTTTTAATTTGCATATCCCTTTCATCAGATGATCTCTTTTTCAGACCGACGGATTCGAAGATCTCCCCGCTTATTTCATTTAGAGATATTATCCCACCTTCAAGGCATATTTATCAGTTGATATTGACCTACAATTTGCACGTTCCAAAACAGACTGAAGTCACTCCAAGCTGCTCTCTCTTGTCTGATCTCCTTTATGAGAACGAATATGAATCACAGCTGTGGATGTTGTTCGATAGCAATAAACAGCTTTTAGCTTCAGGGGATGCTTATCCTTGCAAGGTTGATTCATATAATTAAATATATTTTATATAGATTTATATTAACATTTTTAGTATAATCATATTTTTCAATTAATATTATGGTTAATATTAAACAAATATAAATTAACAGAGTTACCGTAATCCAAAAATGTGTAGCGTACTCGCCTACTGCAGTTATTTTTGTGAACAATTTTATTACAACAAATCCTCATTACTATAAGCTCAGATACAATGAAATTCTTATTTTAACAAACTAATTCCATTAGTGTGAAGTGCAAACTACTTTTTTTATCCCTAGTGAGAATTAACTTCTTTACAACTTGAACTTAAAAGGCATATTTTATGTTACCATCCATTCCTCATCTTATCTTCAGTGTTTACGGATACATTATATTGTAATTTTTTAACTACATTCATAATGGTTGATTACATGGTATCTTGGAATGATTTTTTTCTTCCTTCACTTCATATCACTCAAGTTTAAAAAAAAGTTCAGTGTCGACATTTTAGTATTTTCATATTCAGTTAAAAATGTCAAAAAGAAAATCAATATTCCTTGACGATTAAATAAAAAATTGCTCACAGATCCGGAATCAATCATATTAACAAAAAATTATATATCAGAATATATGAGTTGGGACCCTGTTGAGCTCATTCTCGTTAAACGACAGAGTGATCAGTGATAAATTCTACTTTAAAATTATCTTTCAGCCTTCCCATGAGTTGAAGGTAATTTTTTCAGTGATTAGGGATTATAGACATTTTTGAACTGTCTTAAATAAAAATGCCTGAGTGGTCAGTAGAGGCGATGAAAAGTATTCCATCCTCAAGGATGCTCTGTCCTTACTGCTCATCGTTGCTAAAAGGTTAAAATAAGGAACAACTTCAGTTTAAAAATTTTTTTTTTTTTTATTTGGATATAACAAAATTCACTTATGAATTTCATGTCGCTTTAGGTTCATTTTAATGAGGATTTACTGTACTTATAAGATATTGAGCAAATGAAAAGAAAATTTTCTTTCTGAATCATTTTTTTATACTTACTTCATCTATTACTATAAAGGTTATTCAAGTTTATTAGCTCAGCAACAGAAACTATTATTTAAAGGGATATAGTTTTCTTCCCAACACTTTAAATGTATTTTTTTATTCAGGAATGCTTCAAGTAAAAGCTAAAATGTAAGCTGAAGTTAACAAATATTGAACATAATTTTATATTTATCCGAACTTTAATAAAAAAAAAAAAAAAAACAGAAAAGAATTTGCTATAAAACACTACTTTGACTGTGAAAATATGAGATGATTTTATTTAACTTCTAGATCTAGAAATGTCTTCCAAAGCCTCCTTACTTTTTTTGTGTATCGTGTTATTTTTACTGTTTAATTCTCAGATGTTGCTTTCAATTATTGTACAATTTGCAAATCAAATCAACTAATCATGATAGTGGATAATTGTTGACTGTTAGTAGATATAGTTGAAGAGAAGTTTGTAGTTGATGTTAGTACAAAGTAAAAATTAACTATTTCCAATCTCAACAAATTAAAATTCTGGGATTCTCTCTATTATATAAAAAAGTTTTTAGTGAACTTGTAATATTTTTCAATATTAACAAATTAAAATGCTGGAATAAAGACTAGAATTTTTTTTTTCTTGCTTACACTATATTGAAATAAAATAATAATACAATCTCAACTACAGAATACATGTAAATTACAGTTATGCAATTTGAATAAATGAGCAGTTGTATAATTTGTAAAATGGTGGTTGGTCCGCCGTTGGGTGGACAGTGTTTAACTCCCATAATATTTGTAATTTATATTTAATTTTACTTTGTACTTCCATTGTTCGCAAACTCCAACCTGGTCCTCTTCCACTACTACTAACTAATCATTAAAATAAATAAGAGTACGAGATCTTTGAAATATTATGATTAAAGAATATCCACCTTCATTAACTTAATCAAGACTATGCTCAATTTTTAAAATTCTATTTCATAATATCCATACGTTTCAATCTATGATTATCTTTTGTTTAATTTTAGTATACAGTGAAATTAGAGAAGGGTGATTATGTTATAAAACTCCAAATTCGTCATGAGAAACGTGAACTGCTTGAAAAGCTTACGGAACTTCAGATGCAAATTCAATGTAAACTGCCTAGCCCGATCAGTTTAGACATCTACCCGTCGCATTCTCAAGCTCTTATTTGGGGGAAGAAACTGTCAGGAGCTACCATACCCTGTGGAAGATACAGATTGCCACTTTATGTCGCTCCTCTTCATGGAGAAAAGTAAGTTTTTTTATCTCATTGTGAAATAATTAACTTTATGTAAAAATATTATTTCCTAATATTTTTATGGGTTTTTTTTTTATTTTTTTAATGGTTTTATATCTTGATGCAGTGGTTCATAATTGAATTTATTTCTTCGTTGTATTTAATTAATTATGATTCGCCCACAATCACTTGGTAGCAAGAAAATAAGATCATTCCTCTAGAGGATAATTCATCCCCTCCAAATATTCAATCGACATAGTAAACAGTATAACTCTAAATCGTGATTTGATTGAAAACAAGAAAAAGCAAATAAATTTATTTTAAAATAGTTATGTGTTTCATTTTACCATAGCTGTGAATGTTGGTTCAGAATAATCTAAATGAACCCAAGAATCAACAAATAAATTGTAATTCAGAAATACGTTTTCAAAGAAATTTACATAGTTTCATAAGAAGAAATTTCTAAAAGCACACTTTTTATTTCTATGCATTGATTTTGATTCATTACTTCGTTCTTTCACAACACATTCTCACAAAACGTCAGTTTCAAAATCAGATGAGGTTACATCTTCAGTTGTTTTTTCAATGTCCAAACCCATCCTAACCTGGATGGGTAGGTCAAGTCCAAACATACTCCTACATTAATTATTAATGCATCAATTTTTTCATCATTCATCCTACTGGTCAAATTCCCATTATTTATTTTTGCTATCCTGCACATATTTTCTTTTTCAGTTAAAGAAGAATCTTTAGACCTTGGGCAAGTAAATTTTTTAACGCTCTCCATAAAACTTTATTGTGTTTTAATTGGGATGGTGAGAGGAAAGGTATATGGAAATAGAACAATTTTATATTATGATTTCCTCAACTTTGAAGTACTTATCTGTCAACTTCAAAGCCATTTTTCAACCCCAAAAAAAATCAGTGAACTATTTGAACAATTTCATATTCAATATCCCGAAAGCAAAAACCATTTCAAAGGGTTTCCCCTTCCCCCCCCCCCAAAAAAAAGTTATAATAGCCTATTTATTATAAGAATTCAAATCCAATATTCCCGGATTTAAAGTATTGACTTTATTGTATATTGATTAAAGTATATAAATAATCACTAAAAAAAGTAAATAAGTATGGAAATTAATATGCAGTACAGATTAAAAAATTATGTGATATTGATGAACCTTTATAGTCCATGGTTTTATCAAATTATTAACATCCTCCCTAAAACTCAGAAATGCAATGTTTCTCATTAATTTAATTAATGAGGTGCTAAAAACTCATAATATACTCGCTTGAATTGTAAGATAATTTGATAACATAATCAGTGTTAAAAGAAAATGTGGCATGCAAAAATATTGGGCCATTTAGCTTATATAATCTTGTTATTTTTACATGTTGGGGAGTGAAGGCCATGCCCAATATTCTTGTAGACCACATTTTTCTCTATTTTGTGATCAAACTATCGTACTATTCAAGTGGAAAACAAATAGGCGTTCATGAGTTTTTAGTACCTAATTAAATAGATAAAGACCTAATTAAATTAAATCTCCAGATTAAAAATGCCCCAATTTCGATAATTTCTGTAAATTAAAACGTTTTAGGTTACAATAACATGAAGATATTCGGTAAGTTTTAGGCCTATGAAGTAATTTGATAAAATTGGATCTGTATGACAGACTATTAAATAGTAAATAACTAACGTTTTCAAGTATAAATTTTTATAGGAACTAGGTTTTCAAAGTTATGGGGGAAATGTTAGTTGTGCACACACCCTTGGTGATCTCATTTAACTAATCTTAGGAGAGTTGTAACTTAGTCTAATTAAAAATATTTTTTTGTAGAACTCTGAAAAACATCACTGTAGGGCAGTACCTGCTTGGTCAGTTGACACTGTCGAAGAACGATCTGGGGAAAAAAGTTGTAAGTAAATGAAAAATCTTTTTAATAAAATTATTATTTTAGTTAGCAATTCTGTAATTGTTGTTGAATTTTTTTTTTTCATTAGGATACTTATTGCTTCAAATACATCCTTGGCGATCTTACAAATAAGAAAAATTCAACTGGTAATCATAAAGCGGATAAGACAAAATGGGAAGAGTATCAAGAAGCCTTAAGAGATCTCAAGGCAAATTGGCTTTCAAAAATGGGTTTGTTTTTTGATTTTTGTTACCAAGTTTAAAACTAAGCTAAATGGTATTTTATCCACATGAACTTGAATTCTGTGTTGCTGGTTAGATGATATCAATGATGATTTAAAAAAAAAAAGAGAGATTGTTCAGATGAGACTTTATCTGAAAAGAGGATTAGTCAAGGCACACACACATAGTTATAACAAAAAGAGAGATAACTGGTAATTCTAAAATTGTACAAATATGATGCAAAAAAAAATTATAAAATGTTTGTCATTGATGAACTAAATTTCTAAAACATCTGTCTGCCGCTTTCTCTGTTAGCTTTGAGTTCAATAAGGGATGCAGGAAAAAAATTAAAATGTGGATTATCTCTTTTTGTTAGTAGAAGTCTTATTTAGAAACTTTAATTCAATAGTATTAGATAGGAAAATTCAAGTATGTCGATAACATTCGATAGGTAGATAGAAATTCAATCATCTGGAATCAATTCACTTTTTTATAGTACAGAAGTTAATGTTAACTTTTTTTTATTTTTCAGATAAAAAAGAAGATGCGGATACTTTATATGAAGAAATAAAAAAAGAATTTCCTACTCATGTTGCAACACACAGCAGCATGATGGCTGCATTAGAACCTGATTCCAAGCGCTTCTATCCAGGCATGGAGGAGACTAAGGAATCTATGGAAATATCCAAGCATATTGAAGAGATTGCTGCGGCAGTGTGCAACGAAATAGATACAAATGAATTGTTGGTTCATCTTGGAATCAAAACTGATCATCGACTTGATGCAGCTGTTATTAAAACGTTCGTATAATCAGTTCTTTTTAATATTTATTTTTTAAAATTAATTATAGATTTTGTATCTAGTTAATTCCTATCCTATTGTTAATTCCTAAAGTTAAGAATTAATTCCATTTGCTTGCTAATCGCAGGTCCATGGAACGACAAAAGACAGCTTTAATTGATGCACTATGTAGAAAGGGTGTTGCAGCTTCTAGAACTTTGTTTTATAATCTTAAAAACCAAACTGGAGATGCCGATGTTAGTAGTAGTTCTGAAGCTATCGATGAATTATGGTTGAATCTACTCAAATATGTTGACCAAACTGATTTTAAGGTAAATTACAAAACTTTGCAATTGAAACTCTAACTTATGATTGTAATTGTATAGTAGATTAAATGAATTTTTTACTCTAATGATTTAGATCTT
The DNA here is from genome assembly GCA_928085145.1 of Nezara viridula. Classification (NCBI taxonomy): domain Eukaryota; kingdom Metazoa; phylum Arthropoda; class Insecta; order Hemiptera; family Pentatomidae; genus Nezara; species Nezara viridula. Next base: position 143,519,185 of record OV725080.1, on the reverse strand, counting down.
CTGCGAGCTCTACACGCTCAATCAGGAATGATAGTTCTAATGTAAAGATTGTTATTTCTGACTTCAATTATGGAGATTCCTACTCCCAATTGAAAGACTGTCATAATTTTAACGCATTTGACATTGAGACAAATAACAGTAGTGCGGATGTGTTACACTATTTATATTTTATAGAAAAATTTTGTTTAATCATTATCCTCCTGCGGATTTGGAGGTGCTTGCAGGCCGTAGTTTAAAGACCTCTGTTGTAGTGTTTGATCTGTTGTATTCATAAATTTATGTAATTGGTGCAACAACCCACTAGTGAGTCTAGACCTTATTTTTATTTATTCATTTTTTTTCTTTTTTTTTTTTTTTTCTTTTTTTTCTGGAATACAAATTTTTCTTTAGCTGTTTAAAACAGAACAGCTTGAGAGAAATATGTGTTAGAGAAGCGAAAAAGAAAATGCAAATTGAAATAATATCAATATTCTTCAATATAAAAAAAAAAGATGTACAAAGAAGTGGAAAAAGCTATTCAAATTGATAAAAACAGATGTTAGTAATGCATGTCTGTCTCGGCTGCTTGATGTCCCATGTAGCCATGTTATCTGTTGAGATTAATTTTAATTTTTGGTTCTGGTGCCAAGAGATACTTGAAGAATGCTAACATAACGTATTATGAATATTATTTCTATCTTATTAACTGAATCAAAACTAATCTTCTCAGAAATGTCATTGTCACATCCATTGTTCCACTGGATTGTTGGACATATTGGATTGTTGAACCACACACTTCATTGTCAAGTGAACTCTTTTTCACTGACTTTGTCAGTGACTGCTTTATGGTTACAGGATTTGAGGACTCTTTAGTCTTGTATTTATTTAATTTCTTATTTTTATAATATTCTTTTTATTTCGAGACTTATCCTTAATATATTAATTATAGTGTTTATGATCTTTGTGATAAAGATGTTTTTATCCTTTTTTTACTTAAGCTATCCATTTTAATGAGTTAGTGCTACACTGACTAGCTAGTTCTAATGAATATGAAGTTGAATATCTAATAGAAATTGGGTAATCCCAGAATAAACTGTGTCGACATACTTATCCAACTGTTATAAATCTTCTTTTTTTTAGACTATTGGATACTTTGGCATGTGGCATGCTGCTGTTCATAACAATTACGGACGCCTGTTGAAGTACGCCATCAAATTACAGGAAGAAAAGTCCACTAAGGAACTTGAGAACTGCATAATTTGGGCTGCTAATAAGCTTGGATGGGAGTTCTATTCTCAACACATTTCAAGATCTACATTGGTTCGCTTTCCGCCCTCATATAGGCTCTTCTGAGCTCAATAATTTATTATATTCAGATGTACATAAATTATTTATTGTATATAACATTCAGATAATAAATTTTTTAAAGATTTTCTTTCATTTGTTAGAGTTGATTACCTCATTTATTTATCCCAACATATTGTATTATCTCTCTTGTATTTTACAAATAATAATAATAATAAAACCTCGGAAGCTCACTTCTTACCGTTTGGATACTTCCTAAATTAATGAAAGGTTTTTAAATAATAAACAAAATTATAAGAGTATTAATTTATTAAACTAAACTTGATAATTATTTTATCTCAGGTATGGGTACAGCCATTTTCTTTTCCCTGCACTAGTAGAACTAGATTAGCTAGCATTTTAATTGTTCAACATTGATTTATTAAACCCCTTCTACTCACTTCCAATAAAGGTGTAAATTACAATATATTATTACAGCAAGACTCGAAATCGGTTTTGTTAGAAGATTTTGATGCATACAGCAAGACAAGTGTATTAAGCCCAAAACCATACTATTTTCGAGATAATGCAAGGCAAAGGGTTCGCATCCACACAACCTTATGTTATTTGTAGTACTGTCATGGAATACATGTGTCATTTTGTCGACTTGAGGCCCCCTAAGACCGAGAGAGGAGTTAATATTATTTATCAAAGGTGTTTTTTGTCGGTAAGCCACATCATTAATTCTTCACCAAATCTCAAAATTGAACCACCAATTTTGAAGATTTCCTTCTTCAGGCAGGCAAAATATTCCAATTTCCCGAAAATTCAGGCAAAAAACTTATGAAAGAAAAGAAACTTTATTTGCGAATAATTCGAATATCCATGAATATGCGAATTTTCACACGAGCCTACTTGTTATTTTATTATAGTGTGAATTTTCAGATAATTTAATTTAAATTGTTTTATAATAATAAATATTCTGAATAATGAATTAGCTCATCTGTGGCCCAAACTTGTGTTCTCATATTTTGAAAAAACTTAACTATCTTATTCTTATCAAAGTTAAATTTGATGGTAGTGGAAACCCCAATGAGTGACTTCCCTGTTTCATCCTTCTAAAGCTTGACTACAATCTTTACCAGCAATCATTGAAATTATTGTCTCAAAAAAAGTTTAATGCTCTAGCAGCTTAAGTTGCTACTGGTCAACAAGAGATTAACTGAAAAAAATAATTCGCGATAGGAACAACTGCACCAAGTAAACCAACTAATTTGTACTTTTTTCATAATAGTTTCTCTTGTACAACCTCATTGTTATCAAGCCACTGTAAAACAAAAACTGCAAGTCTTCATAGCATGTATATATGGTATTTTAATTTTAGCACTAATATTACAAAAAAAAAGACACTAAAACTCGTGGAGCGTCTGCAGTTCAGTACTTAGTAAGGAAATACTGACTGTTTCTTCCACGTAAGTCATTCAATTAATCATTTAATAAAGAGAACCTATTTCATAGAGCCTGGATGTAGCCAGTCCAAAGTACAATCTATGGCTGATGTAATAGAATAAATAGTTATCTACCACAACAGTATTCGAACACGGGACTTGATATGAGCACAGTGCCCCATTCATTGAGCTACTCCTACTTCCACATAAACGTGCTGAGAACAAAATAAACAAATCACCAATATTTTACTACTTAGTAAAGTATGTAGATTGTTTACTCTATTCTTTATCTATGTTCTGTGTTGGTATCAATATTAGCGAATAATACAAACAATTTTTAAAACTGACAAAGGAGTAAGAAAAGTCTTGATATATGATATTACAGATGCGGACCTTCAAACTATACATACAGATTATACCAATAATGTACTAGAAATAAATAAAATTACATATTAAATAATTAATATATTAGGTTTTAACAAGATAAAGTATTTACAATTACCACCTCATAAAACATATTTTATGGGAGGGAAACAAATTATAACGTAGAAAACAAATATTTACAAATTTATTCTTAAAATCCAGTTTTGTATAAAAATCTTTATCAATCACTTTAATTGATTCATAGACCAAAGAAAATAATTTTAGAAACTGGTTAAAAATAGGAATTATTTACAATAACTATACATTGAAAATGTTATTTCAAGATTGAAATACCATGAATTACTATCAAGCAAACAAGCTTTTGAGGAAATCTTCTCTTGATTTTTCAACTTTCTTTTTAGATGCTTTTTCTTCCAAACTTTCTTTTTGAGCAAACCTCTTGCTGGCGACCTCTGCAGGAAGGGTAGAAACAGCACCACCTTTCTTCCTTCTCTTCATCCTCTCTTCTCTGTCGACAGACTCAGCAAAATGATTAGCGATTTTCTTTGCTTGGCTAACCTCTACTCGAAGCCTTTGTTGTCTTACAGCTTTTTCGTAACTTAATCGTTCACAGAGATGGATCCATTTGAATCTATAATTGACAAATATCAGTGTGCATTATTAATTTTAAAAATATCAATGTTTACTATTTCAAAATAATAGTCATTTAAAATCAAGGCCACTTTGAAAGAAATTGCAAACAAATTCCTATATAATTTTTTAATACAATTTTAAAAAATACTAATAATCAGATATTATAGGTATCAATGTTATCACTTTTAAATAGGATCAACAAATATAAAAACATTGTTGTCGGGTATCTTAAAAAAATTATTGGATCACTTAATTTTAATGAAATCATAGGCATCATTAATGAAGAGTAAACATTTTCATCTTGGATGAGAAACAGAAAATATTAAATTATATTATGTTATTTTGGAACAATGAACTAATTTACTTCAAATCCCTAACATTTATAGTTTATATTACATAATGTAAAAAGGCAGCTTATTATTTGAGGAAGGGCAATAGTTTAAAAATATATATTTTTTCAATACACCTACAAAAGTTTCACTCTATCATTGCAGCTAGGTCAAGAACACATCTCTCAAACTAGATGCTAATCAGAAAATAAGTGGAGGCGCATGATCCCTTTTGTAAGGTCTCAATCTCAACTAAAAAACATCGATTAGGGTTCGCTTGCCTCTCCTTGAAGGTTACAATCATGAAGATAATAGTCAATACCCGACAAATTTTATAATTTCATCATGAATATGATTAATGTGATCTTGACCCTGACATAAAGTTTTACTATTGTTTACTATTCATCAATCAGGTAGTGTACATTACAGAGATCCATTTCGTCACTCAATAAAACATGTCATATATATAGCATAATTACCTAGGTAAATATTTTAAATTCCACAGATACTCCCGGAATTTACTTTTCTTTTTACCACCCATTGGAGAGTTATTCAAGACTTCTGCAATTTTTTTAGCATCTCGCTTCTTCAAAAACTCTATCCATCCTTCAGAATATTTCACATTCTTGGGATCAATCTTTTGTTTCCTTGCTAAAATATGTATAACAAAGATTACTACCAAATCGAAACTAATGAATCTATCAATAATAATTGAATGGTACCTTTTTTTTTAATTTCTGGTTGCAAATATATCCTCTCGACCACAGCATATTCTGATATGAGTCGCCTCAATATTACTGGGTTCATCGATGGTGGAATAAATGGCATGTAAACCACTCCTCGCTTATATTTCTTCTTGTTTTGAATTTCTTGTTCTAAGTCACTTTCAAAACCATCCAAATTTTCCAGGCTTCCTATACTACCTATAGAAACATTATCTTCAACTTTATCTTCAACTTTATCCTCCTGTTCATCATTCATCATTTTTAATTATTTTTTAAAAATATATAACAACGTTTGTTTTTCTTAACCACGCTGAATACTCTTCGCAACTAACTGTCGTTCCCCAACGAACCCTTTCAAAAAGATACAGGTTATGAGAATACTACTTCTAGAAGTAAAACATTAAAATTGAGGTACCTTACAAAATTCGGTGTATTTAAACATTTCTACATGATACAAAAGATAATCTAATACTTTTTTAATCCTAATTTTTCTGTAATAAAATTGACCAGTCCATATTTAATTTATAAATAACGCAGCTATAAGAATTTATTTTACTTACATTTCCTTTTATTATCTCTATTTTCGAACTGTTGGTTAAGTTATAATTTTTTTTTAAATTTCATTTGGTTTCAAAAACTATATTTTATGATATTATATTCGTTTCCCTAGTTGTATTTGTGAAAACGCCTACTATCCCTTAACGAGAACGTTAGAGTTCTTAATACAGTAGACTTCTTAAAATATATTAAATAATCAATTCCTAGTTACATTTCATAATTAAATTTTTAAAAATAGACTGAGGCAAGGAAAGATCTTAAGTTTGATTTAAGCCTTATTACAGCCTTTTCTTTGATTTATGAGTCATAAAACAAAATAAGTCTACCAAAACATGATAAAATTAAATTATTATTTTTTTTATCTGTTTATAAAGCCTCAAGTACTAAATTTTAATAATTATGTTCATTTCAATAAAAAAAATTCACTTTATACGGTTTTATAAGGTTATACTGAATGAGTCATGAATAAAAAACATGGGTATGATTATCTTAAAAGAGTTTATTGAAATACAAAATCTGATGTAAATTATTTAGTGATCCATTATGTTTCAGAATACACAATATGTAATACACGGCATGTTTTCCCTTTAACCGCTAGCAGGTTCGTAGTTGATATAAATAGTGTAAAAGCAGCAGTAATTGACATGCTTAAGGAAATTTCTTTGAACTTTTAAGTTTAAAAATTTAAATATTCATCTTATTGTATTTTTCTTGGATTCGTCTTATACAATTACTACTCACCTTGCCAAGACACATTTAAAATCCATGAAACATTTTCCTCTTTATTAGAGAATAATTTTGTCGCACTAGTAGCTGACATTGATTGATTTGAAATGTTCCTATAGTTGACAGGGATGAGAACAAGGAAGTAATAATGCGAAATAAAGTGCTGAAATTTCATATTCTTCATTCAATATAGATATTAACAAAAACTAACTTTACCTTATTATAAAACTAATTTATTGCGTACCTCGATTTAAATTTATCGGTAAATGCTGGACACTGTCAAGAATCTTCTTTTTGCAATAGCAACTTTTCTTTAAACTTTTAAACGTTTCTTAAAGTTCCAATAGCTGACACCCATTACATTTTGTAATTCCTTTAACAAATGTAGGTTAAAATACAAAAAGTCTAAAAACACTCCAAGAAAAAATAAAACAACAATTTTGAGGTAAACCAAAGTTGTTAAAGAGGAAAAGAAAAACCAAAGATAAGATACCCTTAATGAAAGATCGTTATTTCTGGGACAATAAGTAGACTGTGAGGGGCCTTCCTGATTTGCCACCCTTTATTTCGGTAGCGATTCCCGGCAATACTAAAGCAAAGCAGAAAATATAAGATTGGAAAAAATGAAAGCCACTAATTCATGAAATAGAGGTCTAGGAAGACCTAAAATTTTATTATGTATTTTTCAAGGATCATGTCAGATCTTGGTACACTATCAGCTATTGGTGCTTCTATCCTAAGATAATATTGGATTTTTAAAACTAACAATCAAATTACTTTTTATTGATTTGTTAACTTATAACAAAGACGAGATAAAATATGGATCCCTTTTCATCGCTAATTAATATGAAAGAGTTGATTAAGTAATACATTTTACTACAGCGAAAAATTAATTCATACTATAGATAATACAATAAAATTTGATTAATGTTGATCTAGAGGATAATTCAAAGTTATTCAATTTATTTTAACCTAATAAGCACTGTAGGCAAAGAATGTATACAAACCAAATATATAATCAACATAAATTTAAAATTATAGAAATAAATATAGCAGCATAAACAGGTTTTCTTATAGAAGAACTGTTGCATCCATCAGAATCACATGTACCACATTCAGTTTCAGTATAGTTCTGGCAAACATCAGGTTTTCCGCATCCCCGAACGAGATAATGGCCATCTGAGTTTAGGAAACATTTTTTTTAAGTATATTACAAAAATTAAATGCGATATAAACATTTATAAGTTTGAAACAAAGTAAAATGTGTTTTACAAGCCAACTTGAAGCAAACATGAGGTGGCTGATCTAGCGCTGAGTATTTCAATGAGGCGACTCCAAGAGCTGATGCTGCCGCTACTGCACCTAGACCAACATCTCTTACTCTTTGGCAATCAATGGCATCAGTCTTGTTCCCAAAAAAGGGATCTAAACATTCATCTTCACTGCGGCTGTGGCAAACAAAACAAACTAATCCTTGTCCTGGAAATTATAAACAGAAAACTTTGTCTAATTAATTTTGTTGTCCACTACATTTTCTTGAAAGTATTAAATAACAACGTGAAACCTATTGCCGAAATCTTACAACAGAGGTACAAGATAGTTTCTGATCTTTTATCAATATTTTATGAAGAGGTTCAGAGAGCATAAGTACCGGCACTTAATAAATATTGAGGAATTGAAGATTAGCAAGCCAAATATGAAGTGATAACCTAATCGTCATCTTACAATAACATTGTTAACGTTACAATAACGTAACATACAATATAATGATTACATGTATGTTTTATTGAACTTTTTGTGAATGATTTGTAAGTAAATAACCGTGAAATATTGAAAAGTCTGAGTTGGAGGGAGGGGGCGAGAATCACTTTTTTTTTTCATTCAAAATAATTTTAAAATCTCATAATAAAAACGTGTTTACACACCTATGTAAGAATACATAGGCCGCAAGAGAGGACAAGGATATGTTTTCAAGACTGAAGGTAAAACCCATCAAAATATTTTGTAGCAACATATGCATATTCCCCAATGTTGCTGATACCGGGATTGCAGGAACGCAAGGAAGAACGATAAATAAATTAATTAATAATCTACTTACAAATCATTAAATTTAGCCCCCTCTCTCTTCTCCCATCCACTCTCACGCACTTCTTACTGTAGTACTGCATTTCTTGTTATAGAATGTGGAAACCCTGAGTATAGGACTCCTGATAGAACAGATCTTTCTCTAAGCCAAATAAAATTTTTAGCTCTATCTTGAGACAATAAAAAACTAGCGCAACCTACTGATTAACCCTAAACGTATTATAGTACACAATATTGCCCAAAGAAAGCAGTATAGCAAGAAGTAGCATTTATTTTTTTTTTTTTAATTTGATTTAAGACAAACATTATTATTAAGAAAACCTTTCTCTTCTCAACATGCAACAATAATTAGAACTATACATTGTATATTTGTAAAACCACATAGTAATTCAGCAATTATACTTGCCAATAGAGATTGTGCAATCTTAAATATAAATATTTTAAATTCCTAATGGATTCCTCAAATTATATGCCTACCCATCTTAACCTTCTTACCTTCATTTTGTGAGATATTGATTGGTCAATCTCTCAAAGCAGCTCTTTATTGGTCTTTCTCCTCAATCCTTTAGCACTCAGATCCCATATGAAAGATTTTACTTCAAAATATTCAGGATATTTTGTAAGTAATGTTAGAATGGTTAAGGAAAATATAATTTTGGAAGCTTATTAATATAATTATTGATTATTTATAATAATTAAGGCAATTATTTAATTAGCTTATTAGCAATTCGTAATTCATTGATGTTTTATTGTTCACCGATTTTTTAATTTAATTTATATTCATATTAATTAATTAATTCATAATATTTATTGTAATTAATATTTATAAATTCAAAGTAATTTAAATCATATTCGATTATTACTACTTTGATTATCACTAAATCTAGATTGAAATTCTGTAATTCTATTTTAATGATACACACTATTTGTTTTAAAATGCTGTTTAATTTTTTATCTCTCCCACCTAAAGGGCAGTTGTCATTTAAGCCATTAATGAAAAGCATCTCATTCCCTGCCGGGATCCCTTAACTTAACTATTATTCACCTAGTTTTTCTTTTTCTAAATGTGTTGTTAATATGTATATGAGATTCTATGACATCATTATGCCTCTTATAATTAATTTTCAAAATCTAAAATGATAGTAAAGTACACTTTCTTGACAGTAATTGTTCTTAAAAACCTATTTGATTTATTTTCCAAATTTTGTTGCTTTTACCATCCTTGGTAGGTCCAGAATCAATATGCCATAAAATGTTAGAGACAGATTGCAACATCCTCTTGGTATGAGTGATTAGTTATTTCATTTCCTTTAAGGAACCAACTGTCCTCGTCATGTATATCTACTGCCATCTAATGATTTTTATTATTAGTAAATACTTCTTCCCATAAATATAAATTCGCCACACATACCTTGAGCGAGCAAGATCAAAATATAGGTATATTAGGTAAAAATTCTTGGGATTTATTTATTAAAATTTATATTAAAACGAGATAATTTAAATGTAAAGAATAATTAAATGTTTTATTTCAGATAATGTATATGACCACTACGGTGAAAAATATTAGGTATGCTTACTAAAACAAAGAACAATGAACTCTGATAAATTTCCATTGTAATAGAATAAAAAACTGGGACAGTGTTTCCAAGCTATGGCTAAAATTGAAATAAGTTTCACTTCTTCAACGTATTGAGATTAATAGTGACTGTTGTGACATGGTATTTATAAAAAAAACAAGAGTGATATATTTCAATCCTACAATGTGCATTATTAAATAAATTAGCTTAAATACACATATTAATAGTATACACATGGGTTTATTTTATTAAATTGATCAAAGAAAGTATTAAGATTTCTGGTTCTGAATAATTAATTCATTTTATCTTTGTTCATCATTTCAATTAACCATTGAAGCCACTATATATATGACTTCAACTACTTACATTGATAACATGTATATGTATAAATTATATAATTTGTCTAAAATAATATTTAAAATATATCGTGTAAAGAACAGTACATTTTATATTATTGAACTTGATAATAACCTACCATTTTGAAGATCCATGACTTATATTTTTTAAATTAAAAACTGGAATTTATGTTTCACAAGATGATCATAAAAAAATGAAATTAAAGAAAAATATACTTTAAGGAAACAGAAAGTAAAAAGAAAAACTTAGCACAATTAGAACAAGTATTAAAAATTAGAGGATCATCAATAATCTCTCACAAAAATTTATTTAGTGCTACAAATATATAATTCTAGATTTATAAATTTATATAGTGCTAATTTATATAGTACCAACCATACTGACGATTGACTATCACTTTAAACAAAAACTTTCCATTATGTTTTTCCACTAGTCTAATCTAATTTATTTTATATCGTTATGTCTGTTGTTCTATTCTTATTATTTTTTTTTTTATAAATTAAAGTCAAGAAATAATAGAAAAAAATTACTATTTACTTTTATATACTAGCACTTACCTAGTTCAGAATAAATCAATAAAGTGATAGTTATTAGAAACAGTTTTCCTTTGCAAAGGCTTAGCATATTCATTTACAGAAGTGAATTCTGTCGACGTTGTTTACTGTCCAGGACAATGTAAAGTGTTACGATTCCCCATCCATCTATATTTCATGGTAGAAGAATGGTTGACCTATCACAAGAAGCATGTTCCAGACGACAAAATCAATGCTAGTTATACAGTATTAATGGTTAACCTTTAAGAGTTGTATTAACTTTCACTAAAAAACAACAACACTTTTATATAATATATTTTCCTTATATAGATAAAACCTTCTTAATTTAACATCAGTTTATAATTAGTTAATAAATAAATGTGTAAAAATTTCTCATTAGTATAAAAAAAGTATGTGTTTTACTACACGCTTTTATTCTCATAACATTGAACTTATACTAAATATTCCATCTAGGCCATTTCTTTTTACAAATCCAAAATTAAGTTTATTGGATGATTAAAAACAAAAAAAAAAAACTATAATGATTGGAGTGAAAATACTAAAAATACTGAAATTCAAAACTTGTTATCTATATAAATATAAACAAATCAGGGGAAATAATAGTAAATAAGTTGGTTTTGTGTAGCCATGACTCGCAGCATTGCAACCATCTTGAAAACATTGGCAGCTTACATCTTGATGACCTTTATTTGATACAACATAGCAATCTCGTTTATGCATCTCCCATCCACATTTCCTTATTACACGTACCATTCCTCCTCTATCATAAACTAAAAATAAATATGTATAAAATTATTGTATTAGAAAAAGTATTTATTTTATTTTCTATGCTAATAACTTCAAATTATTCATAAAATTACTATCTTAGATATGAATAAAATTGCAATAGACTCTAACTGATTGGTATATAACAAAAAATTCTCAGAATAACAATAACTTAAACCCAAATGGATGTTTTATTGTTTACTAATTGTTATACAAAAACATTATACTTTTGTGTAAACAATACATAAATATTTCTTACTTTCACCTGATAAAAAAGATAAAAATAATAAAACCATTTTTTCTGAAATATAATAATTTAAACATAAATAGAAAAAAAAATACATTTAAATCGAAAACTATAATTTTTACTAAGTAGTGTTCAAAATATTGTTTGTGGTTGAAACTAAGAATAAGCTAATCAGAAAAATGTTTCAAATATATATTATTAAAAGAAGTTAGTGGACAGTATTACATATCACAGGAGATAAATAATCAGAAAGCAGTCATTTTTGAGATTTTTTATTGCTAACAATGTTTCAACCCAAACATGATGATGACCCACATGTTTGGGTTGAAACATCGGCTACAATAAAAAATCTCTAAAATTACTGCTACCTGATGATTTATCTCCAGTTTCAAATATTCATAAATATTTATCATGATAGGAACATTTTGTAGTAAGTTGCTAAAAAACTGATTCTCTTCAGGAATGTATTAAAGTGCTTTTCTCAAATCTTGGTTTCATTTTTTTAACTCTGAGATTTATTTTTTTTCTTCTAACTTATTATTCAAAGATGGATTGCTTTGGTTTCCAATAGGTTTTTATACTTCCTCATTTTCGATGAATCTATAAATGGGAGTGGTAATTTTTTGTTGCTACAGAGATCGCTCACCTCCCTGTGAATCTCAAGATGGGGACGTTACCGTGCGGGAATTGAACCCACACCTGAGTGGTCTAAGCAATCAAACAAGGAGCATCTGTACTTATTTATTCATTTTTATAAAAATTTAGTTATTATTGATTACTTTTATTTTATATCTTTTTTGTTATTAAATCCTTCAATAAAAATGTAAAAAAAAAAATATATATATATATATATATTTATGGTGATTATTTCCTTTTTGCAACTTCCTAGTAAATTAATCAAATAATGATCCCTGGCTTCTTTATAATCCTTTCAATGAACTGTCACGCTTGACCACTCAAATTTTATTAATGTTGTCTCCAAAAGTTAAAATCAATTTAATATAACCAGAGGGTTTCACCCTTAAGCCCCTTAATTTATTGTTACCTGTACAACTACAACCCAATAAGGGTCTTGTGTTCAGTACTTTTCAGAGAAAGTACTGTTTCAAGGGCAACGGTTGTGCAGAGGAATATTGGGGAAAGATCACGCTCAACCACCAGGTTTTCTCCCTTAATTAATTATTTTAATTAATGGTACCGACTTTGTAGATGCTGGAAGTGCCCCAGGAGGTTCTCTTTACCCCAGGGTCACCCCATGGCTAATGAAACAGAATAAATAATATTTCTGCCCTGAGACGGGATTCAAACATGGGACCTTCAGCATTGGAAGCTCAGTGCCCTACTACTGTGCTATTCCCTCCTAATATATATGTTGCAAAATAATATCTGAACCATCATTAGTCATTAGTTCTAATTAATACTATAGGTATTTTTAATGTACCGTAACTTGGAGAAAATTGGATCCATAATGTGCCATAGAACTTAGTATTTATGCAGTTACCTACTAACTGTTGTAGCAATAATTAATTATGTCTAAAGTACATATTAAAAGATCTATGTATAACTTAAGCCTTTTTTTTAATGGAGCTAAGTAGCCAGTGATGGTATCCAAGTACCTCAAAGTTACGGTATCTTTATTAACAATCTGAATCTAGTTTTTCATGACATTGAAAAGTAATTAACTCAAAAAAATGTTCTAAGCCAAATTATTTTAATTTTACTAACTTGTTTGTACTAGTTTTCTACAAAATATTTCCTTGCCTACAGCTTCATTTGGGTCACAAAGCTTGTAATGTTCACTGGAAGTATCATTTGGCTGAATATTCTCGCATTCAGGATTGAACAAAGAGTTACATTGAAAGCAGTAAATTGCTGAAACAGCTAAACAGAAAATAAAATAAAATTTACGAAGTTTTTAATTTATAATTCTTAAAATTATTTTCCATTATATATATAGTTTTATAATTATTTAATTTCAATTGATAATTTTTTTTAAAATTTGTTTTATACCACATTGCCAAAAAAAATATTATTTTCATCTAAAATGTATTGATTAATAATTATATAATATTTTAAAAGAAACAAATTAAATATTAATTTTTAAAAAATTGAACCTTTACAATAGGTTTTTATCTATTATATGTTGACTTTAATTATGTTTTTCATAATATTGAAATGTTCTATATATAAAATTGATTATTCTTATCTTTGGACAAACTACGTTTTCAATCTCTCTATAAAAATATTTTTTTGATGAATAAAAATTTAGTTCAATACACACAAAGGTTTTTTTTTTCAAATACAAAGTAATTTCAATAATGCATCTATGATAAGTGATAATTTTTTTTTAATTTCTCTCCTTACTAATAAATTTTAATATATTAACAGTTAATCCTAAGTACTGATACTAATAAAATTTTAAATAGCCATATTTTTTTTTCTCAATGGTTATATTGGGAGGGAATATTTTTTTTTCTTTCCCTCTGTATTGATAATTAATTTATCTATAATTAATTAACGATTGATTGTTCATAATTTGAGTCAATTTTTTAATCTAATGAATGATGATTTATTCAAAATTATACAGGAGTACTGGTGCTAGTAACTATATTTTAAAATCCTATTTTTTTTTCTCAATTGTAATTTTGGCTGAGGAAATTTCACCTTCTTTTCTTCTCTTGGATCTGCACTGATTTATATCAACAATAAAGAAATCTACTTGTGACAAAAAATAATAACAACTTCGTTGATTGTAATTTTTTTTTTTTACTATAAAACATAAAAAACTTTGAATTTTTAGCAATAAAATAAGGAGCTGAGAAAATATGAAATAAAATTTAATAATTATACTAAAATCATAACACATAAATACAGAATAATTACTTTGTATCTCTAGATCAATTGAATTTGATAAATAAGCTTTATTAATAGAAAGCTAATGAAATTAAATATTTTTAAATTAATTACAATTAAACTTTTATAAATGGTAAGCTTATGCGAATTTTATTATGAATTTTACTAACAATATATTTACATAAGTTTATTTAATTTTTTTATATTATATTATTATATACCTACTTGAAATATGAAGAATGAGACATAACGCGAAGACCTCAGCAAAAAATGATATTTTATTTGCCATGTTAATTGAGTTAAAACTTAATTGTAATAATTCTTTTGTTGGATCATTAGGTTGATGGTATGTTTCTCTGTATCTTCAACTGATCAATCTGATTTGTAAATGTTGGATCGTAATCCCTGAACTCTGACACTGATGATAATTGAAAAAACCTCGGAAAATAACTTTTTATCAAATTAAAATCATTCATATTTTTTCCCCTGATCAATTAATAATAAAGCTTCCAACCTTCTGGAAAATAACCACTAACTTTAGTGTAGTAATTAATCGATAAAGAATAGATAAACTTCCTTTGATAAATACATATATGACCTTAATTATTTATTAACACCTTACTTAGAATAACACTTAAGAAATCAGTTTTTAAATAATGAAAAGGAAATCCATGTTTTGTTTTTTTAAATTTGTGTTATTTTATTTTTTTCTTCTCATTTGTTAGAATTATCAAATTTATTTAATTCATTTCTATTCATATGAATCTGATAGATTCCATAATTAAACAAGTTCTTTCTGTATTAACATTAGAGATATATGAGGCATTTACTGATAAAACGTGGTAATTCACCATCAATTTCTTTTCTCCCTCCATTTTTGAAAATTGTATAGATGACTCAATTAAATAATATTTCAGAAATTTATTTTACCAATGAATAAATTTTCACTTGGTTTTTTATTTTATTGTTCTGTTTCTTTTCTTTTTTTATATGCAAAATTTTAAGATTTGGAGTTATTCTTATAATTGGAGTTTTTCTTAGTAGACACCTTATATGGCCTATCAATTTGTTTAATTGTCATCAATAAGACTATGTTTTTATGTTTTAATCATTATATGGATATTATCAATTCTACAATGATAAATCATAACTTATTATAACAAAATTTATGTTTAGGCATTTATAGTTAATTAGTAATATCATTCTAAAACCGAAACTTCATCTTAATTAAGAAAATTAAACAAATTAAGAGTTTGACAACTAATGTGATGCATCCCAATAGGAATCTAATATATTTAATAAAGATACAAAAATGGTAAAATAAATTAAAATCAAATTGTGATGTTTTATTTCACTCGTATAAAAGTAATTTAAAAAATAAATAAGGGTACAAACATTGGTTAAAATGTATTCATATATAAAATCAAATACATTAAGATAATTTAAGGAATATATTACAAAAGTATGTACACAATATATTACATTCTCCCTGAGTTTTACAAATCTCCTTTTTTTTTATAATCTTTTAGCCATATTTTTATTCATAGTTATGTTACAAAAGTGACTTTTAAGGAACTGCTTTCATTAGAAATATATATTAAAAGTTTAGTTTTAATAGTATTTATCCTTTTAATAAACAATAAAATGTAACAGTTATTCCTATTAAAACGGATATCCATGGAGTATTAACTGTAGCTGAATTGCAGGCGTCTGAAAAACATTGACATGAAATATCTTCATGTCCCTTATTCCAGATCCAATAACAGTCTTGTTTAGGATGAATTACCCAACCGCAACTTCTAATTACTCTTTTGATATTTTCTCTATCCATAACTGAAAAACGATAATGATTAGTATTTAATCTTAAAAATATACATAAGAATCTTTAGAGAACTAATACATTACTTACTTTTCTGTACAGTTTTTCTACAAAACATTTCTTTTCCTGCTGACGCCTCAGTTGGCTCACATAATTTGTAAAATCTGCTTGACGTGTCATTAACTTCAATGGTCTCACAGTCAGGATCCATGTGGGAGTTGCATTGGAAACAGTGAATTCCATAAACACCTGTGGAAAAACAAAAATTTACTTTTAATAAAATGCATAGCTTCAACTAAATTATCTTTCATTATAACATTACTGATTATCACATAAATCTATTTACTGACATTTGCGAATATTGTGGCAATGACTAAATATAAAAGATTGGCTTCTTAGAAATGGCAGACGAATGTTATTTTCAATTCAGTTTAAAAAAGCCCTCAGTTTGAGAAAGTAATAATTTACAAGTTTGCCTAGATTATTATTATGACACAGGTTCTATTAATATTCACTAGATTCTATTAATGTTCATGTTAAGGAACATTATTTGATTTTCTTCATGAAGATGTTCTTTATCCAATGTGGTAGCCACACTTTTGAATTGGACCAATACTTCAAATTTTCTTTGTATTCCACTAATTATTGTTCCATCTATCATGCATTGAAACAACCTGGTCTCTGAACGCAGGAAGAACCACACATTGCCAATCATTATTAAGTTAAAATCAGAATCTTATTTTAAAAATGGTGAAATATTTATATAATATGATTTATAATCTAGATTCTTTTAAATGTTTAATTTTTATATAATATTGATGCCATGATGATAACTTCCATTAATGTTAAAATATTTAATTAAATTATGGAACATTTAAATAAGCAGGTATTATTGTTTATTGGTGAATTTTCTATTATTAGATTTCTATTATTAGACTACTAACTTATTGTAAATTGAATATTAAATATATTGTATCTTAAAAAATTAACTTTGTAATAGATTTTTGGGTCTTTAACTTGAATAAATCCAATCTCTGGGTAATTGAATTTGTTGATGATTAATAACCGAGAATAGATTGGTAAATGGATTTGAACAAAATATTCTTCTTTTTGTTATATGAAGAATGCTATACTGCCAGATTTAAATTATAACACACTTACTTCCAAAACAAAATGTAATCCCATGATAAGTAAAAATACAAACATTTTATCCCTAAAAGTATTATTGTTCCTGCAATTATCGTTATTTAAAAAAAAATGTTATTCTCTCCCTCACAAAATAAACAAATTTGATTCTAAAACCCACTAATAGTCTGCTGCAATAGAACACACCGAACAATATTGCCAACAGGGGTTCAATCTCCCCCCAAGATCGATAGTGCATAAACTCCCTCCTTCCTCGCAAGAAATTTTATTGCTCCCCTCTTCTTTAAAACAGCCCAAGCAAAAATGGTAATTCATATACAAATACACATGCAGTGGTCAAGTCCACGTTTTTCATCTTGTTCCCTGGATTGAAACTTTTCACTTTGAAAAATTATAATCCTGTGGAAATGTGAACTCCCCTAAAAATAAAAACCCTGTCAAAATGTGCCCCCCTCAAAACTTTTTATGGCGCAATCTGGGCCATGAAACCCCCATCTGGGCACCTCTGATGGGCAATAATACCTGGATATTGATTTAAAGGAAACGAAAAATTCAGTTTTGTTCAAGAAATCTTGCTTAAAAATTTGTTTTCTTTTTATTACGTTTAATCATTTTTTAAGTTTGTCCCTTATATACAGTACATTAAAATATTCTAATAATTTTATTAAAATAATATTTACACCAACGCAGTTCCTTATGGGATATTGAACCCTGATAAACAAATAATAAGGTTATCAAAGGGATAAAAAAACGGGCGTTAAATTTTTTTTCTCAGTTTCACTGTAACATAAATAGACACTGAAACATGTTATGTAATTTTATAAATTATCTATATTTATAACGTTGAATGCTTCATTAGTCCGGGAGACCATTCAGGAAAAACGTGACTTATTTTTCTCTGATTTCAAACAATTATATCCATGATGGAGTAATAAAAAATAGCCGTCTGCCGACATGTATCCAACAGAAAACAAAATGGTGACCAATCAGAAATGAAATTTTTGAACTTCTGGTATTAATTAGTTTACAGCTTCGAAACGTTACTTCCCAGCAAAAAAGTTAATATTTCAAGAATTACTGAACTTCAAATTTGACGTCGAATATAGAGCCAGTCAACTAGAATTTTTCGAAGGAGGCAAGCTTAGTTTTGCCGCCCCTTCTTTCCTCATTCATTCTCCTTTCTCTCATATATTTATATTTTATCTATATATTTTAAAATAAATATCATCATCTCATACATGGTATCAACTCTTTTATTGGCTGAATTAAGGTCAAAAAAATGAAAAGCGGAAACACATCTGTCATCTGGGTCTACTGTTCAATTGATACATTAACACGTTTTCTCACTAATGTTTATGAGGAGAAATATAAATAAATCTCTGCGATCAAATTGGCTGAAATTTTTATTCCTATTAACACTTCAGGATGGCGTGTGCAGGTGGCGGCCCCATCGCCTAGTTGTCCGCTGGCATCGTCCAGTCAACTACTATCAGCCAATGGCCATCCAGGTTGGGGAACACACACAGTACACTATCTACAGCAAACTACACACAACCCACTCTACAGACGAAGGTCACCAACAGTACACATCTTATACCTAGAGCCAAAAAAACGACCTTATCGCAGGCGAAGATTTGAATGCAAATTATGAAAGTGTATAACATTTTAATTGTAATGAGCTTTGTCTGCCATTCTAAAACCGCTGCTTTCAAAAATGGCGACCATGCAAAGAGGACCAAATTGGCCGAAAATGGACCTCATCGCAGGCTGGATGAAACATTGAGATGAATCTTTCTTCAATGAAGCGCTTTCTATTGGCAGACTTAATTTAAAAAATTGCAACTTTAGGGTAATAAATTTACCAGTCTTAGAAGCCTTGAAATCATAACTACAACGAATGTTTGTGATAAAAGGAAGAAAGAACATTGTCTGCCTTCTTTAGGCAACGGCAATCTACTGGCAAACTATAATTAAAGATTGCAATATTAGGTGTAAAAGTTTATTTAAGTTAGGAGACTTGAAACTAAGCTATATGATACTTATATATTAACAGTTGAATTAAAACGTAGTCTGCCTATGTTAGGCCGCGGCTATCTACTGGCAGACTCAAATTCTTTCTTCCATTTATCATAAATATTCATTGTAGATATAATTCCAAGGCTCCTGAGATTAGTAAATTTACTACCATAAAGTTGCAATTTTTTAAATTAAGCCTGTCAATGGAAAGCAGCAGCACAGAAACGGCTGACTGGCGTTTAAAATGGCGCTTAATTGTTGAAAGATTCATCTATCAAAGTTTCAACTAGCCTGCGATGAGGTCCATTTTCGGCAAATTTGGTCCTCTTTGCAGCGGCTTTGGAATGGCAGACAAAACTCATTTTAATTAAAATATTATAAACTTTCATAATTTACATTTAATCCTTCGCCTCCGAAGAGGTCCGGTTTTTTGGCCCTGGCTCCAGGTTTACCTCAGGGCTATCAGGGTTACCTCCCATAGGTAGCCACCCTGGAAGGGTGTGCAGGTCTTCAGGCACTAAGGTGGCAGCCCCACCAATAGACCAGGGTACTTTGAGACAGTCGATAGTTCCACTACCCGAAAACAAAATATTAAGAAACTTCACTCAATATAGAATAAACATTGATACAGACCCGGAACACTCTTCTTAGATCAGATTGACCGTCTTAAACTGGATATTACTGCGGTGGTCGGACTGTGTCGCGGTTAACTTAAGATCCATCTGAGTAAAAAATTGGATGGCAGCGGCACAGAATAGGAGCATATGGCATTTGCTGTTAGAGGAAGCCAAGACTCGTTTGCGAGTAGTTGAGCTAAATTAATAATTAACACTTGAGTGCATTCAGGAACTTGGCATTCAACAATGGTTCTTATTTCAGCCTATTTGTACATTTTTTAATATGCCTATTAATTTTTTATATCCTCTATATCTATTAAAGATTATTTCTTACTCTTTTTTTTTAATTATGAGTCTATTATGCTCCTCCTTCTAGTTCCATTACAAATATGGCCTTGAATTATATTTTATAATATAAAATTTCTTTTTCTCAATTACCTTTAATTTTTTTAATTTAAAATAATTAGTCTTCCCACATTGTAACTAATAATATAAAAATGGTTAAATATAAACTATGAACGAATTTTATAATTAAATGAAGAGAAATAAGGGCCAGTCAGATGGGAACGAGAACCAAGAAATAGATCGAGGTGAAATTTCGTGAGTGATTTGAAGATAACTTCGTCATACATCTATGTAATGCACAATCAGAGTATCCATTTTTAACTTAGCTTCCAACTCAAAGTGGAAGCCCTTAAAAAGAGGTACAAAATCGCACTAGTAGAAGACGATTTGTTTCAAGCAAATATGTAACTGTGATGTCTAAAAATGTCTACTGAAATAAGGAGAGATGTTGCACCGGCAGACGAAATTCAAACATGTTTTTTTTTTCTCGCCGATAATGCACTTTTTGAAGATGATTTGTTTCAAGCAAGCATGGAACTGCACATCCACTTTATGCCAACATACCTTGTCCCTCAATCCTAAGATTAATTGAAATTTACTACAACAATCCTTATCTAATGACCAGTGCTAATCAGATATTTTATCACTTGGTTAAAATCACTATAAAATACATTTGTTATCGAACTGGTTTGCACTGGTGTTCAATTATATAAAATTTGTAAAATTAAATTAATAATACATCAAACGGAAAACGATGGTTTATTGTTTGTATGTTCGTATTATTTATTTTTATTTTATATATATTTTTTTAGTGTAAACAAACCAGCTATGGACGGACGCAAATATGATTTATTTTCTTCTTTTTTTTTTATTTATTTATTTAGACATATAATAATCTGTCTCGTGGACAATAATTATAATGATATATGAACACAATTTATTTTCTTAAAAGAAAGATTTCCATTCCCTCACCTGTATTATTTATTTTTTATTATTATTTATTGCCATTGTTTTAGACTTATCTTCTTTCTCATTAAAAGCCAAGTTACAAATTTTACTTTCTTACAACTGTGATAGAGTAATTATTGCAATCTGATCATCATATCTCCTATGATCATAGACCTCTGACTCAAAAAAAAAAAACAAATTTTCAGGTATAAGTCCATGTTTTTGTACCAGGATTATTTTTGGAACCTATGTTTGCTTTAATCGTTATACAGGATTTCGGCCTCCGATACCTCTGTACCGCATCGGACACCCGGTACACAATTTTGGGAGGGCTTCAGCTCAAAAGCATTTTTTTTTCAGATAGCCCGAAAGCTCCCCCCTCCCCTCCCCCCGTAGATCCGCCTGTGATGGACTGTAATGCCAAAGCAGCTGCAATATTTTGATGTCTCTCGTTCAACGTCTTCTCCTTTAATATTTAAAATATTAGTCCTACCCATTCATACAGGCTTCATATGTATATTTATTATTTATTAACTAATTTACTATCAACACTTTTTAATATCCCAACAGTAGATAAATTTAACTATAGAGAAATAAGTAAACTACAAAATTAAAAAAAAATAAAATAAAGTTAAGTAGGAATAAAATAAATTATTTTGGCACATATCGATGCATAGGTTGATACAATATTTTTATTCATAAAAAAAAATTAATACCAAATAAAATCTTTCAGGAAGAAGGATTACACTACCCTTGAAAAGAGCTATAATTCAGATGTGATCAAATCCTATAGATGATTAAACAAAAGAAGAGCTATTTGAGTATTTGACAGATTTAATGCTTACTCGAACATCTCGTTCTTGAATGTACCGAGGATGCATTTGTTGATTCACAGAATAATTACAATAAGGCACTGTGTAAGGCTGTCATAAAAATAAATAACAGCAATGGCATATTCCAATGACCCCGAAATAATTAAAAGACAAATGTTTGTCTAAAATCATAAAACTCCTGAAATTGTTATATTTTGAGCGATTAGTGGATCCAGAAGTTCTGAGTGAGAGGGGGAGGGGAGGAAGAAATAGCCCACTTGCAAAATAGGTGAATTCCATACAATATAGGTAAAAATAAAAGTGTATTTTAGTTTTCAGTATTTGGCTATAAAATGGCGGTCAAAATTTAGTAACCGGGTAATTGACGTCTATGAACTTGAACACGACAATTTTGCATGATTTGTTCCACAAATTCATTTAAAAATAGTTTCCAAGAGGTCAAAGCACTCTTGCAACTACTTCCAGCTAAAATATTCAGCTATTTCGCCAACAAATGAAGAATGTTTAGTATAAATATTCAAACTTTATAAATTATTCGTTGTTTTTGAATACTAAGTATAAATAAAAATTATTTGTTTGATATAATAATACTTTTCAATTGAAATAATAATAATAATAAAAGTTCCGACTGTTTTTTTACTTTTTTCAAGATACATTTTTTTTTCTCAACTTCCGAGAGGAGGGGGAGCAGCGTACCCCCCTCGAAGCCTACGATTCGCTCGTAATATAGAAATATTTAGTTCTGAAAAACACTAATGTTTAAACTTGTTAATGTTTATTTTATGATAGAACATTGTAAGTAGCAGATCAAATTTAAATTAAAAAATATTTATACGAAACTTCAGTGAGAAATGCTTTTTTTTTTTTTCAACCTAATTTAAACTTAGTTTTTATAAGAAATCATTTCAACTCAATGAAAATAATAAAAATACAGACTGAATAGAAATGAGACCGACAACATGTGGCTGACACGGTATCTGATAAGGTAATTTTAACATATATGAATCTTTTAATAAGAAGGAATTGTGTAATGATGATATGATAAAATAGTTAAAGGTGGACATGACAAGAGTGATACATTTTATTATGAGTAGACGCATGTAATTCCACATGTAATGAAATGGACAGATACATGATGGGTAATTATGTATCAAAAAAACTTTATATTTTGAAATATGTAAAAATTTTAGATACGATTGCAAATTGAAAAAATTCTTTCCCTCCGAGGCATCTGAAAAGAAGATGGCCTCGTGATCTACTTATGTAAATATATTATCAGAGTGCTACCAATGGGTAGTTACTCAACAAGCGTTTTCATGTGATTGTATTATTACTGTGTGCACAAGGATTTCAAGGGGAAGACTTTAGCCAAGTTTCGTTAAAATCGGTAAAGCCGTTTTGGCGCTACAGTTTATAGCGACACATTTTTTTTGCGGCTTTGAACAGAAAAATATTTACATTTTTATTTTTTTTACAAATATAAAATTATCGTAAGACAGAAGTACTATGCCAGAAACCTCCCCAGCAGTGTACGGAACAACTTCCCAAAGTTTCATGGTTGAATGGTTTAGTAATGGACTAAGGACAAACATACAGACATACATTCATTTTTATATATATAGATAAAAATAATGACCAATCTATCAACTGCCTCCTGCAGTGACTCTTGCCACGCCCTGAAGGCCTGCACGGTGGATCGAAACGTCGGCGTAATAATTAAAAATACTATTTTTTAAAATTTAGTATTTATTTCACCAACCCCTCGGACCAATTCCTTCTCAGAAAATAAAAATATATTTTAAGAATATTTTCAATGAACTAAGTTATTAATCGAAATTTCTTCAATACCATAATTTCTCATTTAATTTAAGTAGTCTAATTTAAATTTTATATAATGCTCTAGACCCTACTTTGTTATGTATCGACTCCTTTCAGATAAGCACTTTTTTTTTTTGTTTGTTCGGTGAATCATGTAAACACGTAACACTGAAATTTTGCAGGCGGTTTCCTCAAAACCAAGCGTGTCATTCTAATCAATCTAATTTGTAAATATAGATTGAAGAGTAAATATAGATTGTAAAGTACAATCGTGACGGACTCACCACAGAAGGACGACGCCAAAAGCAGAGCTAGTACGAGGGACTCCATCGTGCGACCGACTGAGCAGGTGGAGCTGGGGCGACCATTGGCTTTAAGATAGCCAGCAGGATTGATCTGGAATTTATCTGTACGAGATGTTGAACCGGATAGATGCCGAACCGTCTCTTTTTTGCCGTTCTGTCGTTGAGTCATTTCTCAAGGCCTCCGTTTTGGATCTGACCAGACCGCTCTTATCTCGAGATTGGTAAATCGTCATGAGGATAACTGCTCTCTTCCTCAGCGGTCAATGGGCCCTTTCAAGAGGAGGCCTTTCGTATCCGCCAATTGTTCCGCTTGAATTGAACCTGCTGCACGCTACGCGTTAACCAGGACACCTGCTGTCCAAACTCTTTAATGGCTATGAAAATATATCTTTAAGAAAAATATTTCGATAAGATACATATATTGATACAAAAATATCAATTGAAAAAGATTGAAGGAATGAAGCAACTCAGTGGGTAAGCACTGACTCCCAAATCTCAAAGACTCGGGTTGGAATAAGGCTGATGTATGTGAAAAGTAATTTTCATTAGCCATGGTTCATCCCCTGGCTGGGGCTCACCCAAGTGGATACTCTTAATGCAGAATCCACTCTTCCGACGGCAATACTTCCTATGTGTTTGTTAAAAAAAAATATATTATATTCATAATAAAAATTATGGTTTTTTTAAGGGTGAATTAATAATAAGGCTGTTATTGTATTTATTTTAATGTAATATTTATGAACTAGTTTAGCAATATTTACAACTGTACAGATCTTCACTTAACTTACGAAACAAGCTACTGATCTACAACACCTTACTGAGACCAATATGGACATATGGAGCAGAACTTTGGGTTTCAGCAAAACAAGCACACAAAAACAAAATACAAACAGCACAATAAAAATTGTTAACGCACCTTGGTACATTTCAAATAATACTGTACATAACGACTTAAACACCCCAACAGTTAAATCATACATCCACGACAAATACACTACATTTCATTCTTCAACCCAAAATAACTCCAATCCTCTGGTTCTTTCTATCTCCTGCTCCCTGTTACCTGAACAACGCAGATTAAGAAGAAAATGGCCAAGAGACCTACTATATCAATAAAAACAAAATCAAGCAAATACACCAAGACAGTATAAATACAACAAATTTGCTAGATGCCCTGCCGCGCAGGTGCAAATTGTATAAAATATAAATAAATAAATAAAAATAATAAATTTACAACTTTATTAGTATAAATACATCAAGTAACTGTGTACAGAGGAATCTAATCACTTGAAAACGCTTGTTGAGAAACCCTCTTACCATTTCGATTTATTTACTCCTTGTTCCTCCTGTCCCTTCGTTCAACACAAGACCCCAGCCCTCAAATCTGTTTATTCTTTCTCATAGAACTGTTCCCTTTAAAAAATCCTTGGTCATTCGTGCTATCTCGTTTTGGAATTCACTACCAACCTCCATACGCAAATCCTCATTCTTGATTTTATTTAAACATAATTTATCTATCGATCTCCTCACTGATCAATTTTCCGAATACGTGTAAAATAACGTTCACGCTTTTCAGAACTCTTAATCGCATTTAATGTTATCCTACAGATAATTATATAAAATACACAAAGTGTACAAATATGTGAGCTCACGTATCAGAATTTATCTATAATTTCATATGTCTACTAGAGCCTTTTCTTTATTTTAATTTTAGATTTAGATAACCTTGTAATTTAATGTATTCCTAATTATTTCTAATGCCAGACAACTTCATTAAATTGTACATTGTAGTTATCCTAAGGGGACATAGTACCCCAGAATAAAATTTACTTTTTTTCTTCTTCTTCTTAATTATATTAACCAATTAACGAGAAAAATCAAGACCCTTCATGGGTCTTAGTGGTAATTTTTTTGTTTTTTTTATTTCGAAAAAAAATTAAAAAATAAAATGCTCCTGTGATTTTTTTTGTTTATTATTTTCACTAATAAACCTTTGAATAAGTGAACAAAAAAAAAAAAAAAGAGTTGAGCCCCTCAAAACATGAGTTTTTACTTTTGAAGATATGTAGACTCCACAAATTTAATACAAATAAAAAATCATTGAAATCGGTACTTTCGTTTAGGTGCTACAATCTATACGGCACAAGCTTTTCGGCCGCCATCTTGAAAAGAAAGGGCGGATGGTAATGCCGAATTTCGAGGATCATTCTTGGCTTTGGCACTGCTACCTCAAAAAAATCGAGCAGTAGTCTCGAAAAAAAGCCGCAAACGACATGTGGTGAATGGATGTTTTTTTTTTTATTATTCCAATTTCGGTTTCTACGTATCTTGAAACGTAAAACATCAACTTTTTTTGGGGTTAACGAAAGGGGTTAACGTTTTTTCTTGATCTATTACAAAGGTTGATTATTGAAAAGAATAAACCTTTTAAAATGAAAGGATTCTAATCAAACATTTGTACTATATCTCACTGGTCTAGTGCGTATGGAATTCCAAAAAGTAATTTATTTAGTGTCTGTTTTAAATTTTGTTTCTCTTTCAGCAATTTATTCACCATTTTTTAAAAAATAAATCCACTGAATTCTAATTTCATAACTCCTTTCCAAGCAAAAATTGATCTACTTCTCAAAGAATCATTTGTAAATTCCCAGAATGAGAGCTGTATGTATTTTGTATTTATTATTCAGTTGCAGAATACTTTTGGTATTTTGTATTTGAAATATTTTTTCTGAAAACAATTTAAATACTTTTTAATTAAAATACACTGTATTTTAAAAACACAATGTCTTGGTATTTTAAAATACTTTTTGACTAGGTCTGATTCACTTTAGTCTTTTTTTCCTTAATTAATCAATTTTTTAAAAATGTCAACAATACTCAAGAATTTCAGTCAGAAAGTACAGTGAGTTTATATTAAAGTTTTAAGTAAACATTTTTGATTTTCCGATTAGAATTTGTCATATATTTCCTCATTCAAACGTTTGAAGATTATAAAAATAATATTTTAGTGGAAATGACTCACGAAGCTTCATCGAATTTAGTCTCCACGAAATTGGGGAGAAAGGATCGAAGAGTTGATTGTGTGACCAAACTTTAAATATTATCTCAGGTGCAGTAATAGCTAATAAAGTTATGCAATTGCTTACTGGTGAATTTGATCGTTCAACGCACTCGCGAATGTTCCGTATTTAACAGTGCATATACTATATGAAGATTTTTAGCTAAACTTGTTGGTATTGCCATGTATAAGTTATATTTTGCTACCAGTTTATTTTCCTTAGTCAAATAAGTATTATACAATGTGAATTTTCGGAATTTTCTTTGTATTAGAGCATGTTTTATTCTATGTTTCTTTCTAGAAAAATTAATTGAGTTTATCATTATTTCCTCCCCAGTTATCCTTGTTAATTATATTATCTACATGTTTGTCCTTTTCTAGTCTACCTCGCAACATGTTTCATTCTCTTTTTGACTTATCATAAATAAATACATATTTATTTTATTTTTCGTGTTGATTAAATTTTTTCCTGTACATACGTTTATTTATCACGTAACTAAGAGGTTTCCAATCTCCCAAGTTTAATGCCGTATGACTCCTCTCAAATTTTGACCTCTTCTGGCTACACCTCTCACATGCAAAAATTAAAACTGAAAAATTATACTGGCAATATTACAGCATAACTTGTGTTAATATTGTCGATACACGTGTTTTAAAAAGCAAGTAAGGGCGTATAAAATACCAAAAAGGATAAATTTTCTTAGTTCTTTGGAATGCAATCTATATAGAAGAATAAATATATATTAATAAAACTGAACAATCCGAAATATACTACTCAAAAAGATATATGAATTTTTTTATGGATATAAAATATATTGAAATATATATAGCACCAAAAACCATTTCAAAAATACATCACACGTGCAGATGAATACCCAACCCGGACTGAATAAGATATATCTAGAAATGTGATAAGGGTTTGGTTTGGTTCAGTTTCATTTCATCATTTATCGAAGGATGAGTTCAACGTAACACTGACACGATAGTCAGTTAGTTAATGAAGATTTTCTGACGGAAAAATAGCTGCAACAGTGAAAAATATTTTCCACAAACGTCATCCACAATGGTGTAGTTATTTTTTATTGGCTATTGTGGTTATTTTATATTGGTGTAGTTATTTATTGAAGTCAGGCAGGTATCTGGGGGGAGGGGTGAGGAGAGGGGACATATTTTCTACACATTTTGCTTCTTTAGTTTACGTTTTAGCAACTAATTTGCATTTAATGCAGTCTCTAAAAATCTAATGTACATACAACATAATGACATAAGAGCAGAGATCTATCGCAGAATTATGCCCGCAAATAAATGCTATTTTGGATTACTAAAGCATTTCATGAGCGAAGGTGAACAAAGGTGCAACTGTACAAGACCCTGGTAAGACCAGTTCTCACTTATGCCTCCGAATCGACATTATCCAGTACATAGGAAGCCCTTCTCTTAAGGTTCGAGAGGAGAATATTGAGTAGAATTTATGGTCCAGTTTGCATCAATGGAATCTAGAGGATAAGAACGAATCCTGAGCTAAAAAGATTCTACAAGAGCTCAGACAGATATCGTAAAGGTAATTAAACTAGGCCGGCTTCGATGGGTAGGTCATTTAACTAGAATGACCCAGGATCAGATTCATAGGATGGTTCTAGATAAAAAGAACAAGAAGAGCGGAAAGACCTCGGCTCCGATGGATCGATAAAGTGGCTGCGGATGTCAGGACCATCTTGGAAATCCACAATCAAAGAATAGCGGCAACCAATAGAGGAGACTAGCGGAACAATCTGCGGGAGGTCTTGACTACAAGAGTTGTAGCGCCAAGGATGATGATGATGATTGTACATAAAAAGTATACAATACATTAATTTTTCTAAAATTCTAATAGGAAAATCAAAAATGTTTACTTAAAACATAAAAATAAACTCACTGAACTTTTTGACTGAAATTCTTGAGTATTGTTGAAAATTTAAAAATATTGATTAGTTAAGGAAAAAAGGCTAAAATGAATCAAACCTAGTCAAAAAATATTTTAATTATTATTTTAAAATACCAAGACAGTGTGTTTTTAAAATACAGTGTATTTTAATTAAAAAGTATTTGAATTGTTTTCAGAAAAAATATTTCAAATACAAAATACTAAAAGTATTCTTTAATTGAATAATAAATACAAAATGCATACATCTCTGAACTGGGTAGTTACAACTAATTCCTTAAGAAGTAGATTAATTTTTGCTAGAAAATGAGTTACGAAATTAGACTACAGCGGATTTATTTTTAAAAAATTGTTAATAAATTACTTTATTGAATTAATATTATTTCTGATTAATTTGTGATTAAAAAGTGCTTGACACTGTTATCAAAGAATATGATAAGACATTTCCTATTATAAGAACTGCATCATTTTTTTTAAGGCCTGTGAAGGCCAAAGATAATTGTATTATAAATATAATACACTCGACCTTAAAAAATTTCTAAGCTCGATTTTCAAAAGAGAGGATTGTCGTGCAAACGATCAGCTTTACAAAACTTCAAGGAAAATTTAATATACAAAATAAAATATATTTTTTTTATTTTATTATATTTGAAAGAAAAAATACTTCTTTTGTATTTTAAAAAGTAAATATAATAACAAACTATCTATTTTCTATTTTAGTTATTAAAATGAAAAATACGGAAAATGTATTTCATTTGTATTTTAAAATATTCTGTTTGAAACAATGTCCAAATCTGAAGTGAATAATGGTTGGACATAAAACTAGTCAGAGAAGGACGTTTTTCTCCAACAATTGTGAAACTCAAGTAAGATCAGGTTTAAACTAGACATATCACTCCTACGTTACAACCTGCATTGGTCTCGCATCTAAATAGGATATTTCCAGTTCTTATAAGTAATAGCGAAAGTTCGTTATTTTATAATCAAATAATTTATCAATGAAATTAGTGAATGTACAACTAGAAACTAAACATGAATCTATACAGGGTGTTCCGTAACTAGAGAGAAATATTTAAAAGGTTGATAGTTGACGTCAACTTCTACAAAAAATTTGATATCAACAATTGCCCATTTTCCAGCTCTTCGAAGTTCGAAATTTAAAATTTGTATTTTTTTAAGCGTCTCATTTTTTTTTAATATGAACTAAAAAAAATTTTTTAAGTTTACTAGACAAAATTTATTTTAAAGAAAAGTAGAGTTCATCATTGTTAAAACTATTTAAATAGGACTATTGGGCGGACAAATACGGGTAAGTTCCGTTTAAAAAAAAAAAGAATAATAAATTATTTATGATTTTTTTTCTCATCCATAAACTGTATTACAGTTACCCCACTTATAGAAAAACTTCCTCATTTAATAAGCTTTAACTTACTTTAGTATTATTATATTGCCGTTTATTATTTTTATTTATTGTGCATAGTATGAATGAGATACTCTATATCACTATTGCAATTGTCCTTGAATGTGACAGATTGTAATATATCTCAATAAAGAAGCTTAAAAAAATAAAAATAAAAAAATAAGCTTTAGTTCCGAATTAATTATGTTGAGGATAACTGAGAAAAGTTTTGAGATTCACCTCAAGTTGATTGATTTGAGATTCACCAAATAAAATAAATGTGTGTTCATAAGATTTTAGAGCGTTATCAAATTAATTATTTTAATGAAAAAACGTCCTATTTCTGGAAATTTTCATAGACTACAAACTTTTAGGTTACGATAAGATGAAGCTGAACGAAGTGTTTGTTGGATGTTAATAATTAAACAAAATTCATATGGTCTGTACCAGAGGATAACATGTATGTAATTGTCCATGGAAACAAGAGTCATCTATAATATCGACTTCAATATACTTAAAAGTATATTTATATATTAATTTTTTTTTGTAATTAATTTAAAGTGACCGCAAAATGGTCTTCAGTTTTCCATAATGATTGACATTTATGGTCATTACTCAGTTCCTATTGACTTTTTTTTTTTTTTTTTTTTTTTTTTTTTTTTTTTTTTTTTTTCCTATTGACTATAGTCAGTTATTGAGCGGGCATATCACAATATTTTTTTATTCTAGGCATAAAGGAGTGAATATACAGCTCTAGAAGAATAATTAAACTTATAAATTCTTAAAAACGTTCTCAGTAGGCTCGAGAGAAGATATCTACACGAAGGAAATCCGGTTTCTGTTAAAATCATATAAGAAGCATCTATTATTAGATGAACTTATTCTTATTTAATTCCTATGCAGGCGTTCAAACGTCTATAAATTTCCTAAGTAGAGTAGGTATTCAGAAATTCAATGATATTTGGATATACTGAATTACCCCTTACAACTATATCGGCTCATATAATTAAGAGGCTGTAAGTATATATAGTCATATAACTATATCTAAAATTCAATTACACCATTGGAAAGCCAAACAATCAAATATATTTTACGCTAATTGGGACCTGCAATGCATACCACCTTTTTGAGATGGTGTTACTATCTTTTACTGTGGTGTAAATTTTGACACATTCGTCTACAATTTAATCTTGTGCTCCAGTCAAACTGTATCGATTGCATATGAGACACCCAAAACAAAAACAAAAATATTGCTATTTATGAAGCGTTCAATAAGGTTTACGTTAAAAATTACCACAACTAAATACAATGGCGGCCAGTATCGAAAAAAAGCCTTTCGGAACAAATAGTTATGGCATCGGGGCAAGTCTGTGACAGAACAAATACATCTGCTGTGACCTACCCTATGTGAGAGAACAATTTAGTCCCTTCTGCCTACAATATCAGCAAATCTACAATGTGTTATAGCAAATAATCAAAATACTTATGGTCCTCTTTTATCCCCATGTATAATTTGTCATAAATCGAAACTTCACTAACAACGCAAGAACATACCATCATTTACCTAATGTACAACAGACATCTCGATAATTTTCGTATGCTCTTTATGCCATAAATTCAATATCACAGGCCTTCATTGCAGAATATATTGTCATTTCTGAATACTAAGAATCCCTTTGGATCCCTATGTTTTATTCCAGATGGGAAAAAATTTTTATCGGAATTTCTTCGGAATTCTTATCGGAAGGGTGGTTAAAATAAAAAATAGCAAAAATAAATAACAATAAATATTTTTACATTTTCGACGTTTCGGCCCGAAGTTCAGACCTTCATCAGGACCGAGAAAAGAACCAGATGACAATAAGTATCAGAAACTTAAACAATGTAAGTAGAAAAACTTAAAGTAAGACATGTGTTTCTCATACCTATTGTTATCTGGTTCTTTTCTCAGCCTTGATGAAGGCCTGAACTTCGGTCCGAAACGTCGGCAAATGTAAAAATGAATATTATTATTTATTTTTGCTGCTCATCCCAACCATCCTTCTCTTCAATTATTCACTACAGTCAGACATAAACCCAAAATAATTTTTTTTTTCTGCTTGATTTTTTTTTTCTGAATACCAATAAGAATTTTTTTCCATCTGCAATAAAACATAGGGATCCAAAGAGGTTCTTAGTATTCAGAAATGACAATATATTCTCCAATACAAAAATTTTCTTTTTAAAGTCAACGTATTCATGTTAACACATCTATTTTCTTGACATCGTTAAACCATGTCATACTATCATGTCAACAAGATATATAAAGTTACATTTAATACATTCGTAGCATAAAACTCCCTTGTTCTTGATTACTCTAAATTTCATTTATGAAACGACAAATAATCACCAGAGTAATGCACTGTTGAAGTACTTTTCATTATTAACAACCAAGGGCACGCACAAGTGCATGTATTTCGCATATTTAGCTGTTTTAATCAGTTAAGGCGAAGTAACATAATTACACAACAAAACTATTCAAACGTGATCACGTAAAGTAATATTATGAATTAAGTTAAAGTTATGATTGCTAATGTAGAGTTATATATATCAAAATACTTCACATATAAAAACACATTACATATAAAATAAAAATCATGGAAAGGTTTTTAAATATAAAAATATTTAATATGGTATAAGGTATAAGGCTCCCCACCTGTGGTATATCCCAATGGCTAATTCAGTGATAATGTAACATTTTAAGGTGCAAAAATACAGAGACCTGTTAAAATAACCAATGAGCTACGGATCACATGAAATCCTTACGATTACGGTTAAAGGTGGCTGGTTCAAGCATAACGTTAATGTGTGGCACTTTGGCCAGCAATGTGGTGTAACCACCAACCTGGTGTAACCAAAAAACATTTGGCAAATTGCGGGGACGAAGCCAACTAATTTCAGAGGTAAGAAGCCAGACCTCTACCCAATAGGCAGCATAGCTTCCCTTAATATATTGGATTTTCCAAAATTAAGTGAATGTAGATAATAAAAAATATATATCCAATTATTTTTGGCATTTTTTTCTGAAAGCAGTTTTGATTTATTTAACCTAAGCTAATATAGTACCAAAACATAACAGATAAAATGTTAAGAATCCTTTAATTAGGTTATTAACAAGTTCCCAATAGTTCGGTGATTGTATTATTTTTCGGTAATTTATTTACCAGAAAATTCTTTTAATGTAGTTTATTATTAATTAAATGCATCTGGTGACAAATGGAGCTGCGATCAGTTTACAGATGGTTTACAATTTAATGCGTATTGTACAATATATTTTTTATAGTTCCTAATTAAATTTTAAATTTAATTAATTTTAATTTGTCCATAATCAATATACGGCATCATCCAAGAGAGCTAGTTAGATAGGTCATTGATAGAGACATAATTTGAAATCCAGGCTGATTTCCGAATCGGGCGGTAAACCCAGGAATAAATATTTTCCCACTGAAGTATTGTAGAAAAGACATGGAGTTGAAACGAAGGGGAAAGGGAAATCTGAAGGATCTTTCGGCGGCAATTAAGTTTATATTTTAAAGCCCTAAAGGATTATTTCCCAAAAGTAGCCGAAAAGCAATGAATATAACAAGGAGTAAAACATAAGATGTCCTGATTTTTTATTATTATTTAAAGTCTTTACGGGTGTATTCACAATAAATGCAGAAGGATTACTCCTTTACTCCTCGGTACGTTAAACATGTTGACAGTTCAAGTACAGTATCCTTTATGCAGACGATATGCTGGTATTCACCTAAACTCAGCAATAATAATAATAATAATAAGGCTTAGCGAACCCGAAGGTTCGATGCCGACACCACCAATCGCTTGTTACACACCTCCCTCCACCGTTCGCCGTCCAAACCCAGTCCCTTCAAATCGGCTTTAATGCAATCCTCCCATCTTCGCTTCGGTCTACCCCTCGGACGCTTACCATTCGGCACAGCAAATATTAACCTTTTAGGAATTCTCTCGTTACTAAGCCCAACAACTTTACAAGCCCATTTGATTCGCCGCGATGAAATTACCTCAATTATATTACCCGGATACATCTCACGCAATTCGGCGTTGTGTAACCGTCTGAACTCTCCGGTTAACTCATCCTTTTTCGGTCCGAATATTCTACGCAATACTTTATTTTCAAAAACCTTAAGACGCTGCTCATCCCTTAATGTAAGCGGCCAAGTTTCGCATCCATAAAGAACTGTAGGTAAGATAATTGTTTTATAGATTCTAATTTTTAAGTTTCGGGACAAGAGGCGCGAACTAAGTAGTTTTGTCACAGAAAAATAACAAGCGTTCCCCGCCTTCAGTCTAACCTTAATCTCTTCTTCAATTTCGTTTTTTCTAGTTATCGTAGAACCTAGATACCTAAATTTATCTACCTGTTCAAACATATTACCATCTATATCGATATCACCCGTAGTATCGCCATTTTTGCAGCTAACCATATATTTTGTTTTATCCACGTTTATTTCGAGTCCTAGTTCTTTCCCGGCTTTCATTAACGTTGTCGTATTCAGTTTTATAGTTTCAACGTCTTCGCTTAACAGTACCAGATCATCAGCATAGCCCAGCACGGATGTTGTCCCGCCCAGATCCAACCCTTTCTCGGTTCGCATTACCTCCCTAATGGCATGTTCTAATGCCAAATTGAACAGGACAGGCGAAAGAGAATCCCCCTGTTTTAAGCCCGAACGAACCTCAAA
Source organism: Nezara viridula (assembly GCA_928085145.1). Taxonomy (NCBI): domain Eukaryota; kingdom Metazoa; phylum Arthropoda; class Insecta; order Hemiptera; family Pentatomidae; genus Nezara; species Nezara viridula. The sequence goes on along the minus strand of OV725080.1, from coordinate 143,483,714 downwards.
TTTTTCGGACAAATTATTACCGATTCTAACTTTATTGAGTGTCTTCGTCAAGCACATCCTGACTAGATTTACTAGTTTTTTTGGAATCCCCTTCTCGATTAGAATATTATACAATTTCTGGCGGTCAATAGAATCGTAAGCCTTTTTAAAATCTATATACAGCTGGTGAACAATACCGTTATACTCCAATTTTTTCTCTAATATTTGCCGTAAAGAAAATATTTGATCAATAGTCGAACGATTCCGTCTAAATCCGCATTGGTAGTCTCCGATAATTTCCTCGGCGTATTCCGTGATTCGACTGGTTAAGATTAAAGTGAATATTTTATAACATACCGGAAGGAGTGAAATTCCTCGATAGTTATTACAATCCGTCCTCGGACCCTTTTTGTGAATCGGAATAAGAATAGATTCTTTCCATTCTTCAGGTAATTTCTCGTTCACCCAGATCTTTTTAACCAACCGATGTATTTTAGAAACTCCAGCTTCTCCGCATGCCTTAATTAGTTCAGTAGGAATATTATCGATTCCCGCTGCTTTATATGATTTTAATTTTCCGATAGCTACTTCAACTTCCTCTTTAGTTGGTCCTTCTATTAACGGTTCAGCACTCTGGTACTCAGAAGGAGGACACAGATCATAATTTCCCGTATTTAAAATATTGTCAAAGTGGTCCTTAAACTTATTCAATATGTCAACCGGATCGGTCAGAATATTGTTATTATCATCCCTAATTCCAGACGTTACGGGCCCTACATATTTACGTGATCTGTTTATACCTTTGTACATGTCTCTTACGTTATTTTCGATTCTATTAGTTTCTATTTCAATTATTTTATTTTTAAGATACTCCCTTTTTTTATTTTTGAGCAATTTTGTCGTTTCGTTCTTTGAGATTCGGAAGTATTCCAGATTGTATTCGCTAGGATTATTTAGAGCTTTTAATTTAGCGGCTTTTCTTTTTTCACACATGTTTAAGCAATCTTCATCAAACCACGGTTTGTTATTCTTATTTTCCTTTTTTCCTAGACACGAGTTACCGACCGCTTTAATATTATCTCTGATCTCTATCCATAACTTGTCAATATCCTCGTGGTCCTCGTCAGGAAGCTCTAAAGCTTCAAACCTATTCTTAACATCTAGCTCGAATTGGTTTCTAATTGATGGATTTTTTAATTTTTCCAAATTAAAATTCTCAAAATCGAAACGGTTTTCTTTTCTCTTTTTTATATTAAGTTTTTGTCGAAGTTTCGCGATTACTAATTCATGATCCGACCCACATTCTGCTCCGCGATAAGACCGTACATTAATTATACTACTTTGCCAGCTGTGTTGTATCAAGACATGATCGATTTGATTTCGTGTTTGCGAATCCGGTGATGTCCAAGAATATTTATGAATATCCTTATGTTTAAACGTCGTACTTTTAATTATCAGGTTTTTCGAGATGGCAAAGTTTATCAGACGGATCCCATTATCATTACTATATTCGTGCAAACTTTCTTTACCAATCGTCGGAATATAAACTTCTTCCCTTCCTACCTTTGCGTTCGCGTCACCTACAATTATTTTCATGTAGTTTCGTGGTAGTTTATCATAAACCCATTCGAGTTTATCGTAAAATTCACTTTTGACTTCATCGTCACTGTCTTCGGTCGGACAATGTATGTTTATTAATGCGATTTTAAACCAACGTCCCTGAAATGTAGCTACCGAAATTCTATCACTAAAGAATTGTACGTCCCTCAAAGCGGATAGTAATCTACGCCTAATTAGAAACTCGGTACCTAAACAATGATTCCCGCTTCCTCCGTACCAAATAGTGTACTTCCCTTCCCTCATCGATCCCTCCCCTGGCCAGCGAACCTCTTGCAGAGCCACGACATCCAAATTGTACCCATTTACCTCATTCGCGACCGATTTTAGCCCCCCTGCTGTGTTTAAACTCCTTACGTTCCACGTACCAATATTTAAATCCCTATATTTCAACTTGCGCCATGAATCCCCTAAAGCAGTCCCCACCCGGAGACCCGAACGGGGGACTAGTTTACTTCCGGATAATGAGCGTTTTATCTTAGGAAGATCCATGACTTTTTGTGGTGTTTGGTGAACTAAAGATATGTGAGTAGGGCGTTCAATCCTACGTCACACCCTCCAGCAAGTCTGGTGGGCCCCTACCTCCAGCAAGTCTGGAGGTCCCCTCCCTCCAGCAAGTCTGGAGGGCCCCTCTCATTGTTGGTCAGCGAGTCCATCGGACTTAGCCGGGAGGAACTTCCAAGAAATTTCCACCGACCATCCCCACATCCGCCACCCGTGGGACGCTCCCCATACGCGGTAATGAGCCCGCGCGAGGAAACTCAGCAATAGAGGCATATTTTTATGTATAATTATAATGTTTTAATTTATAAATATTCTAAACTTATTTATTGAGAAACATTACAATCTGTCACAATTAAGGACATTTATAATAGTGTTCATAGAGCACATTCACACTCTACAATAAATAATATAGACAAATAATAATACTAAAAATAAATGTATATTAAAAAAAGAGCTAAACTAATCAAAATAACGTCTTAAACACAAGCATACTTTTATACAATATTGGCAGAATTCACTCCGGATAACTACGAGCCAAGCCTTTCACACCACTCGTGGAAGGAAAGACAGGACTCTAGAAGATCCCAGCGCCTCTCACTCAGCCGCATTACTGGTATTAAGGACCAGTAGAGGCTGAACAGAAGTGCTATAAACACACATACATCGCTTGAGTGGAGAATTCGACCATTGCCAAAACTCTACTAATATATGCTTATTCACAAAAGGTATCTGGGTCTCTGCCGCTTCACCCTTCAAGGAGGATTGTAGGGATGGATGGAGCTAGATAGAGATTGTGCAAGAGGAGTTGGATGATTTTTAAGTTTCTGATGAAATTTTCTGGAATAATATAATCCATACAATAAATGGAATAAGGTATATGACAAATGGAATATTAAGTTCATGGTGTATGGTTGTGTTGGTCACTTAGAATGGAGCATCAACTATCGATTTATAAATAAAATAAAACTATGTTTATAAATAAAATAAGCCATTTAAAATAAACGGTTAAAAGGTTTTTCGAAATAAAACAATTCTCTTTTTTAATTTTTGCCAGCATGTCAGCATTTAGATATATATTCACAGAGTGGTAAAACGATACTTTTGCATAGGATATCTGACATGAACCGCAAATCAAACTAGGAATAATATCCGGACATCGGTTAGGGATTCTAAGGTATCTACTAGCTTCTTTTCGGTTAGCATTACATACCATGTAGATCTTTTGCCGTTTCAACATGCCTGCTCCTTCGTTAGCCTTTTCTTATTCATATTAAATATATAATTAGTATATATTTCTAAATAAAATAATTGTAGTATATAGTACCTTGAACTGATAGAAATAGACAGGGTTGTCCAAAGAGGGGTTGTATGGCGTATGTTGCGCCATCAGAATTTTTGGATGGAGGGGCCACATTAAGTTTTCAATTTTAAGAGGAAAAGTAGAAATTTAAACCAGGAAATAAAGCGAAAAAATCTGGTGCGCGCAATACACAACTTTCACTTACCGATCTACTTTGAATAGAAATTATTTTCTGGCAATGCTGGGCTATTATAAAATTTTTTGAAATGCATTTTAAACGGAGCTAAAGCTTAAAGCTTACAGATAACAAGTCATTAAAACCATTATAATTACAAAATGTCTATTTAATATATCGACGACAGGCAATAAAAATTTAGTCACTCCATCTGCTTTTATAAACCTCAGAACGACTAACTCCAATTTCAAGATTTTTGAGTGATGTCATTTTATTGGTTGATTCCAGAGGTGGTGATTGCAGTGTTGAAATATAGAACTGAGAATAAAGCTATAAATTTAGGGACTTATTTCTTATGAAAGATGTTCTTAGGAAAGACACTTTATTAAATATCTGTAGAAAAAAAATTTTTTTTATTCTCAACAATTAAAAAACTATATTTTAAATTTATCCAAATTTTCGCCTCTTCAGAGAAAAAAACTAGAAACCATATATTTCCTCCTAATTGTCAGATTTTAATGATTTTTTTTTGTTTTTTTAGGAAATTCCATGAACTTTTAAAAAACCATATACAATATTCCCAATTATAAAGTGGCACTTCCGTTTAGCCGATTTTAACGAAAAAGTTGCTGTCACATTCGGCCCATATACAAACCTTAAATACTTAATATCAGTTTCGTACTACTTTTCGTTTATGAGCTAGACTGTTAACAAACACACACACGGACACACATAGACCATTTTGCGACACTTGGTTATTTGAACTCAGGGTACCTCAAAACATGTATTTCCGTTGAAAACTGAGATTCGAAAATTTTCACGATCGCAATACTTACCCTTACTATATATTACATATATACATAAGTGAAAGTAAAAAAGGCACACTGAGATTTGTGTGTTTATAAAAAAATATCTAAGGGCTCCACATACCTGGAAGAGCGGCAGATATGATATTATCCTCAACACAAGCAATGCATTGTCTTCTGTATATTTAGTTTTAGCATTAACTCAAAGGGCGCCGCTTGTTTAAAATATCGGTATGCGGCACCTTCATCGTGTGTATTTAATAAATATAACTAATGCCTTGTGTTTAGCTATAGGACACGGAAACAAATTTAAAATAAAGTAGCAACAAAGAAAAAAACTTATGAAATATTATCATCAGTGACAGGTCAGTTCAACATTCTAAAAGAAACTAATTAGGAAATAAAGGCTAATTTCTCCATCCTCAAATTTATTGCTTTCCCCACTCTATTTTAAAATAATGTACCCCCGTTTGACAACGCTCTCGCAGTTATTTCAGATGAAATTCTCATTTAAATGGAAAAAATATTTTAAAACAAAATAATGAATTCCTGGCATTCATGGCTATACGCAGAGGAGGGCAGGGGAAGAGCCTTGCCTCCCCTTAATGTTACTTGTTGATTATAATTGCCTAATGTGTTGTGCCTCTAATATTCTCGAGAAACAAGCCAATATTATATCTACTATCTTTTAAACTAACTTATTGATGATATTACATCTCATATAGATACATATTAATTATATAAGTGAGAGGGGTAATATGTTTTTTTGGGAGGGGCATGCGCCATTGGCCTTGGGGGGTGGGAGGATGGGCACCCCTGAAAATAGAAACAGAAATAAAATAGAAACAGAAAATAGAAATCTCGTCTTAGAAAAACGTATTGACAGAAACAGAAAGATAGTTGACCATATCGTCGGATAAGTTTTGTTTTTTTAAGTCTAGCATGAGGGTGCCTGTCTGAGAAGGTAATTTTAAGTATTAACAGTAAATAATAAATAAATAATAAAAGGCTTAGCGAACCCGAAGGTTCGATGCCGACACAATCAATTGCTTATTACACACCTCCCTCCACCGTTCGCCGTCCAAACCCAGTCCCTTCAGATCGGCTTTAATGCAATCTTCCCACCTTCCCTTCGGTCTACCCCTCGGACGCATACCATTCGGCACAGCAAATATTAACCTTTTAGGAATTCTCTCGTTACTAAGTCCAAAAACCTTACAAGCCCATTTGATTCGCCGCGATGAAATTACCTCAATTATATTACCCGGATACAGTTCACGCAATTCGGCGTTGTGCAACCGTCTGAACTCTCCGGTAACTCATCCTTCTTCGGTCCGAATATTCTACGCAATACTTTATTTTCAAAAACCTTAAGACGCTGCTCATCCGTTAATGTAAGCGGCCAAGTTTCGCATCCATAAAGAACTGTAGGCAAGATAATTGTTTTATAGATTCTAATTTTTAAGTTCCGGGACAAGAGGCGCGAACTGAGTAGTTTTGTCACAGAAAAATAACAAGCATTTCCCGCCTTCAGACTAACCTTAATCTCTTCTTAAATTTCGTTTTTTCTAGTTATCGTAGAACCTAGATACCTAAATGTATCTACCTCTTCAAACATAGTACCATATATATCGATATCGCCAGTAGTATCGCCATTTTTGCAGCTAACCATATATTTTTTTTTATCCACGTTTATTTCGAGTCCTAGTTCTTTCCCGGCTTTCATTAACGTTGTCGTATATTTAGTTTTATAGTTTCAACGTCTTCGCTTAACAGTACCAGATCATCATCATACCCCAGCACGGGTGTTGTCCCGCCCAGATCCAACCCTTTCTCGGTACGCATTACCTCCCTGGGGAAATGGAATCCCGCTGTTTTAAACTCGAACGAACCTCAAATTTTTCCGACAGATTATTACCGATTCTAACTTTATTGAGTGTCCCCGTCAAGCACATCCTGACTAGATTTACTATATTTACTTAAGTATTAAGAGAGTATTTAAAATCTATACACAGTTTAATTATTTTTTTAACACTTGTAAAACAGTTGAATAGCAGGTTAGAGAGAAGCTGGTGGATCATAGAGGCTGTTAGATATATAGAGACAGTTTATCCAGCTGGTGGGTGTGAAGGGAAGAGATAGGACATAACGACCCACTTTGCAGAGCAGGATGCCGCGAATTATCCTCTTAGAGCAATGGAGAGGCGCGGCCTTGCACGGTTGCCCTGGAGACGGTCGGTTTGGTCTATAGCTCTAGCAACAGCTCTACAGCTCTAGCTATCTATAGTTATCTGCTCTAGCCTCCGCCATTCTTCTGCAAATAAAACCTAAAAGCACAAAAATCAATCGTGGTTCTAGATCTAGATCTAGCTGAAGAATAGTAAACATCACGAATCATGTTAACTTAAGGTAAACTGGATTCATGATCTTGGTGAAAAGTAAACTTGATTCATGCAGGTGGTTGCTTCAATAATTTAGAAAATAAAATATATATCTATGGCACCTGTGGAAATCTTTCCCCTTTTAATATCCCCTTATAAACAAAATTCGTAGATATCAAACAAGCGAATGTTGAGGGATTACTGTATTTACGAAAACGGTTTCTTCCGGAGATTTTATTCTCATACGAAAAATTAAAGACCTTGAAATATAGAGCCGATGAAAACGGTGAGGAAGCTATACTTACTTTACTTGGCAGACGTTTTGTCTATTATTTATAAATGTTAAAGTAACAATATCATTATCATATAGTAAAGAATCATAAAGTTGTTATGTAACAGTGAAACCAGGAGCCGATAAGAGGTTACGATGCAGGATGAAATCTCAATCATGCCTGACGAACTGATAATGGACATGATAATCTAACAAAAATAATTCCATTAACCTAAAAAAGGTCATGCATTTTCACATTTTTCTAGAAGCAACTAAAATTCGATACTATGAGTTTAGTTTAATCTCTTTGATGAGATGTTTTGTTTTTTTAGGGATTTTTTTACATTAATTATAGACAATAATTTGATTGTTGTTACAATTATAACATGCTTACTAGTTGCCCCGTGTGAATAATTTGTATAGTATATTGGTCCGTAAGCATATACCAAAGGTGTCAAAAAGTCCCGAAATCACAGAAAAAAAAATATGAAGGAAAAGCAACTTCATTTGCTAATAACTCAAAAAATTTGTTTGTTGTGTGTACCCATGATTATTAAAAAGATTTCTAATTTATATATTAAAATATCTGGTGTGTCCACTCACACGACTTTCCTACCTATTTCAGAAAAGTTTTTATATCTTTACATATGTTCATGAAGAAACAAAAAAGAATTGAACTAGACACATTTTCCTGGAAATTGATCAAACATAAGATTTCAGTACGATTTATTTGATAAAGTAAAGCAATGTAAACCGGCTTAAGGTAGATCTGTGTAAACATTTCAATTCTTCCTAATATTGCTGATCAAAAACTTTTTGTCATAGCTTAGTATTGTCAAACAAAAATTTCTATTAATAGTAGAGGAAATAATGAAGATTGTGTGATGCGGGCAACAGATTTTCTTACTTTATTTTAGTCATCTTTATTCTCTCATTCACCCCTTTCTGACACCAGGATATGAAACCATAATCTTACATTAGAAATTGATTAGCTGTAATTTCGTTAATAGTTGTCCAAAATGAACGAAAGCCGCATGTCGAAAATTTGACCCGATTGCAATACTTTCCTTACCTAGTATAGGAATGAAAGTAATAAGTTAAAAAAATGTGTAAACAATAGAATAAGCTGTATCATCGCTAATATTGGTTCGATTCCGATGATTTTTTTTTGTTTTGTTGGTAATTTAATTACCTTTTAAATTTTTATTTTATTAAATTTTAAAATATAAAATTTTTAATTTAGCTGAGATACAGGAAATTATAAATCATAAACATTTTGGTCTAAACCATGAATGAAATTTTATAATATAATTTTCCTTATTCGATGATAGGTACGATATTTTTCCTTATTCCATAAAATTTAGCTTCATCACACATGAAATTCGTAATTATTTTTTTCAATAAACCGACTCGTTTTGTTTTTATATAGTTAATTCACCATTATTACCTTTGAATTATCATTTTTATCAAACGTTACCAAGACGGTTCTGAAATGTACTAGTACTGCTAGCTGCATACATTTTAGCAGTTACTAAACGATTACCAAAATGCTTTTATAAATTACCTAAAACATTTTTTTTTTAATGTTTTAAAAAAAGTCTTATTTCTCTAATTGAACTTTTCCAAGCCGAGTTAATTCGTTTTGATGACAGTATTATTAAAAGCAAAAAAATTGTTTTAAAAAATTTACGTGGTGTAAGCAATTTAAAAAATGAACATGACGATGTTTTTAATGCGACATTGCACGAAACCCCACGTAAAAATAGACGCTTAATGATATTAACAAGCAATGAGAGTGTTTACTAGAACCCAGTGATGAATTTAGAATGGCATATAAATTGGCCCAATGCCTAATTCAGCGACCATCGGACATTAAAGGCAACAAATGCACATTTGATTATGCTATTACTGTGCACTTCACGGCGATAAAAATTAATATATTGCTCTTATAAAAGACTGGAATGAATAAAAAACTCAATAAAATTGAAGAACTCTATCCTGACAGCAAAACAAGTTCCATCATATTTGTTTTCATCTTAAATGAGAAATTCATTAGTTAAAGGAGAATTGAGCTGAAAGAATGGAACATACTCCAAAAGTGAATTTTGATATAGGAGCTACCAAAAGTCTTCGACATTCCCTAAAACTTCCTACTCTGCCCAACAAATCCTTGTAACAAATGATCATATCAACCAGTTATTCCTTAACTTAAACTGAAAATTTACATCAATAAAGAATGTCATTACCAATAAAATTCCCTTTTTATGTAAACAGAAATTTCCAATGGTCCGTTTTATATAGAACAAGTCGCCATTCCATGATATAAATTTTAGGGGGCTTCAGCCCGAAAGGTTTATAATTATACCTCTATAAAACACTAAAATTATATTAGAAACTAACTATTGAATTTTCCGGAAAATAATGCAGGATTTAGTTTTAAAAATAAAGATTTACAACTCTTTTATTTCATCAAAATAATCTCCACTACTATCAATACATTTCTATCAACATGTTGGCGACTTTTTCATTCCCTCGGAATAGAATTTACAATCTTTAGCATTGATAAACTCCAAAAACGCATTTTCTAATTACCTTTGTCCATTAATTTTCTTGTCATGTAAGTAGTGGTCCAGGTGTCTAAAACAATGATAATCCGCAGGCACGAGGTCTGGAGAGTAGGAGGGATGTGGCAGAGTTTCATATCCAAGCTCAAACAGTTTTTGTCACACGTGAGAAACGTGGCCGGGCCTTGTCGGGCAACAAAATGGGCCTCTTCCAATTGACTAAAGATAGCTTCATTATTGCTAATTTCTGATGCGTTGCATTGATTTGGTTATATTTTCGGCATTGACGGTTTTTCAAGGATTTAAGAAGCTGTAATGTATCAAACCAAATGAAGCCCACCAAACAGTAACCATCACCTTCTTTTTGATGTGTTGGGGGCTTTGGAAAATGTTCTGCTGCTTATCCTTTGTCGAGCCATTGTCCAGAACGTCTGCTGTTATCGTAAAGTATCCACTTTTCATCTCAAGTAACAATTTTGGACAGAAAAGGGTGGTTTTTGTTTCGGCAAAGAAGTGGAGCACAAACTTCATAACGCTGTTTTTTTTTTTTGGCGGTCGTTTAATGTTTGCGGAACCCAACTTTCAAGTTTTTTTACCTTTCCAATAGCCTTGAGGTGGTCATCGACGGTCCATTTGCTCAGGTTGATTTTCTCTGCAAGTTCTCAAACAGCTGCTCTGAGTTTTTCTTTCATCAAATCCCGCAGAACATCGTAATCAAGGGAGGAAATCCTTTCACGACCTTCTTTGTCTTCAAGGTGAAGATATCTCTCCTGATTTTTTTTTAACCACCGTTGAACAGTGCACTCATTAATGAAATGAAATGAAAATATATTTTATTATTCTGGGACTGTTATCCCTTAGAACAAATTATAAGTACAGAAAGAATATTTGTGTGGTAATAAATTTTCTTCCTTTTTTTTTTTATTATTGAAATTTACATCTCTATTAAATGATAAATACAACAATTAAATATGAAACAAGTAACATGACATGTACAACATGAAGAGAAACTACCTATTAGAAAGGATACACGTATGATCGGCATAGGTGGTGGTAAATATAGTGTATAGTGTTGGAGTGGTCATAAATAAATTAAATATTTACAATAATAGTTAATTAAAAGTGAAAATACTGAAGAAGAGAGAGAAAAAGACAAGAAAAGCGTACATATATATATATATAAGACAAACAAAGGAAACTAAAATAACATAAATCAACAGAAATAGTCTCTTGAAATACTTCTTGGAGTAAGATAGTTCACTTAGGTATATTTCGTAATCAGTCGGATTGTGAAAGGAGTAGAGAAGTGATCGTGTTTAAAGAGAAGTTTGAAAGAGGAAATTGATTGAGCGTGTCGAATATCAGCAGGAATGGAATTCCAGAGGGAGGCGGCTTGAATTGCAAAGGATTTGTCAAATGCAGCAGTTCGGTGAGGAGGAGGATAGAGATCGGAAGTACGAGATCTAATGGGACCGGATTGGATGGAGTATTTGAATTGTAAGATGTGAAAAATATAGGAGGGTCGATGAGTTCAAATGATCTGGTACAGAATTGTGGCTAGGAAGTATTGACGGCGATAGGATGGATAAAGCCACTTCAACTCGATGTAATACTGGGTAATTTGAGTATCTCTTGAGATTTCGAAAACAAAACGCAATACGCAATTCATGACGCTGCTCTCGCCTCAGACTTGCCCGTTTTAAAGCAAATTATTAGAATGTGTACGCTGGCGTGGGGTACCATTTCACTTTGGGAGCTACATACCAGGCTTACACCTGCCTCAAATTTGTAATTTTGATTTCATAAGACTTCTGGTTTTTGAGGGCACGACTGGAATTTGGACTTCAATATATGTATTTCCGGTGGGACTTCAGTATTTACTTCATATATTGAAAAGAAAAACAATACCTATGTCTTTTCTATATAATATAAAGTATATATTAAGCTTAAAAAAATAAATGCAATGTTGTATTGAATAAAATATATTTAAACAAGAGATCTCAAAAAATAAATAAATAAACAATTTGGCACTGGAAGTACAACCAAATGTTAAAATTGACAATTAAAGGCTTATGATGCCCCAATATAAAATTTTATTAAAAATCTAATGGCAAAATGAGTATATATAAATTATTAACAGATTTATCTGGTAAAATAGTTTAAGCACTTTGAAAATATTAAACAATATATACATTTGGTATTAGTTATATTATTTTCATGTTTAATTTATGTTTATTTATTGTACATAAAGTGTGAATGTGTTCTCTGAAAACTATTATAAATGTACTTAATTAAGACAGATTGCAATATTCCTCTCTTCTCTAAGCTTATCTTCTTACCTTTATCTGATCCTTAGAGCTCCTGCGGACTAGATCAGAAGGCTAATTTCCTTATTTTTCTTTATTCATGTTTTATTAAATAATAATACAATATCCCACTTTGGAGGGAAATGAGTATTAGAGCTATTGATGTTCATTCATACAGTAAATACATACTAAAGAGAAATAAATATAAATCATTTAAAAATAATTAATTAATGATAAATAAGCACTATATATATACATATGTATATATGTATATATATATATATATATATATATATATATATATATATATATATATATATATATATATATATATATAATATATATATATATATATATATATAATATATATATATATATATAATATATATATATATATATAATATATATATATTTTTATCATATAAAATATGATAAAAGGAACTAATAAAACTAGCTCGCTGATCGCTTGTGCTTTGTTGGTTGCTCCTTCAACAGATTTGATCGTCTTACCACAATCTCCTTCTAATTCCATCCAGATACTGTATAGCAGGTCTTAAGCTTTTTTTACTGCGGTACTTTACAGTCTAACAATTTTTCGCGGCCTTATTTAACTAAGATATGTTCGCTGCATCCTTGCGGGACGAAAAAATTTCGTAGCTCATATCCTTAAAACGGTATTATGACAACACATTAGCCATTTTTTGTGCGAATACAATTTTGTCCAGATGTTAGCTTAAAATTTTAATGATGTTAATTTCAATTCTGTTCTTAATACTTGTAAAATTATTAATATTTAGAATGTCTGTTCTCCAAATAGACAATTTTCACCTTAAATAGTACATATTGAAAAGAAATATTATAACCGCGATACCGCTGGCATACTCTTACGACACCCCTGACATACTCTTGCGGCACATCATGGTGCCGCATCACCCTGTTTGAGTACCTCTGCCCTACTGGATATACACTGGTCCAGGCTTTCCGATACCTGAAGGATGAGTCAATCGGCGATTTTAGGTGGTTACACAAAGTTGAATTGCTCGAACTGTTTCCAGTTAATGTAATTGAGTTGATTAAATGGAGGCTAATGAAATGGGCGTGTAAAATCGCTGGGTTTGGTAACGAGAGAATTCCTAAAAAGTTAATATAACGACTGGCAAGCGTCCGACGGGTACTGGTACTGTTACTGGTACTGGTACTAGGTGGGGGGAACTAGTCCGGCAAGTGGGCCTGTAGTGGTCCTTTTTTGCCAACCCCTGACGGCTACCTTTAAGGTTGCCACCGCATACTTGCCAGAGTGGGATTGTCACGATCCATTTCTCGGGGCGGCCGAGAAGTGAAAAGTAACCGACCCAGATGGGAATCCAACCCAAAACTTTCAGAACCGGGCACCTCTGGGGCCCATGCCCCAACGTGCTCGGCCATCCCATCCTCTCGGCCAAGGGGTAGACCAAAGGGTAGTCCAAAGGGGTAGACCTACATGTTTTACGACTATAACATCAAAACAACCAACCAGAAACTGTTCAATCAATACCTCTTGATTTGAAGGTACGGAGGTTAAGATGGGCGGGGAATACTGCTTGAAGAAATCCACCTGGAAGCCTTTACATAACAATGAATGCCTCAATAGAAGCCAAAAAACAACGTTAAAGGCCAAAAAGCAGATGGATAGATATAATAGTCAAAGATGCAATATAACTGCAGATTACTGGAAATAGCCCAAGATAGGCAGAGATGAAGTAAGCTTACTAAAGCGACAAGACATCTACAAGATCTGTAATAACAACAGAAAAAAAAATACTAATAATGTTTGTTTATTTCAACTGGATCATTAAACACCAACAACCTGCTCTGTGCATTAGCGATCTCTAACTACAGCTTGAGGCAGGTCCTGTTTACTCATAATCACTTCCCAAGCTATTAAGAAGTTCCAAGACACCTAGGCGGGTTTCCAAGTTACCACCCCTTTCCTTCTTTTAAATACTCAATATATAGTTTTTTGTTTTGTACATTGATACATTGCTAGTTCGTATCATAGGATTTAACCTTATTCCTTATTCTAAATCGCCTAATTATCCCATCCAGCCAATGGCTGCCCAACCGGCCCACGTCGGTGGCTCCAACTTGCGGTGGGGCGCCCCCACTCCTTCGCCACTGGAACCCTCCGTTGAACCAGTAATATCCGGATTGCTAGCCAGGATGGTATCACTTAGTTACTTAGTACTTCTCCTCCTTGTCGCCGTTCATGCAGGTAAAAATTATTTCTTTTTTCACTCTATTCCACATTTTTTTAAAATTCTTATATTCAAATTATTTTATTTATTTTTTTTAATTTTACTTTTAATCCATTCAAAACCACCATAAATGTTTCTTCAGTATAATGCACCTATCAGTCCAGGATTTCAGAAATTTCCCGACAATGATACCTTTATAAACTTAAAATGTGTTCTGAGTTTTAAATGCGCATTGAGTTACCTCCAAGGTTACCTTAAGATGTCATATTATCAGTTCTGTTAGAATCGTTGATAAGAAATCAGTTATGCCTCTTTCGACTCTTCCTCTATTGTATGTTATTTCCCAACTAGAAAAAAAATGTATTCTTTGAATAATTCTGGAAAAAATTTAATATTTTACTTTGGCAATAAATTTTTTATTTGTCAGCGCCTAAATCCACATTTTCCATAGACGATTCGATGATACGAATTCGGAGATAAAGACGACTTTCTTGATTTAAATCTGATTAGAAAATCAATGTTTTCTGGAGGGAAAAAAAATTGAATTATGAATGCTATAGGGACTTGATGTAGATTAATTATTGGAGCCCGAAATCTCAACTACGTAAGTACAAATAGGTCTTATGATATTCATATGTATGATTCTTTTGAAATTAATTGGAAGTTTAAAGCGTTTGTTACTGCATGAGTATTCGAAAATCGAATTATACGACGATATGCCTAATAATGAATGTTATATGAATTTAAGGTGGATTATTGGTGCTTTAGAATGAATTTTTAATAAAACCTACTCATTTATACACATCTTCCATTTATTGCAAAAAGTCATTAAGTGACATTTCTTAACCTTCAATCACTTAGAACATTAGGTAATTTTCTCGTTGTGAAATCAGAAAATTGTGACCTTGTTGATACATATCTAATTATTGATATATAAAAGGATTTGACATTTTAATGAACTTACTATATTTTTTTACATAAATAAGGTGGAAATTCACATAAACATTCTCAAAAGTTAAATATGTTAGGGGGCTTTTTGCAATTGTTTTATTGATTGATGCACTTGAGTTTCTGTTATATTTGAAATTCTTTCAGTGATTTCTAGAGTTAAATTAAATACATTTAGACATAAATTATTATTTTAGGATGTAAAATGATTCAATCTCTGAGTGAGCACTCTATTTTACAAACTAATTTGTTTTATAATCAATTACTTATTCTTTAAATCTTATCAAAAAGAGTCTTTATATAAATATATTTTTCCACTATTAGAAATAAATTAATAGTTATATAAAAATGTTTACATTTTATTTCGTAACCGTTGGTTATTTTATAAACAGTCGGTATTTATTCTATTTTCATTTGTTTATTTTCCCGCTCTCTTGTCATTATCATAGATAACAATTCTCCCTTTGTAGTTCTCTGTGTGCTATTTTTGCAATAAATATGACGAAATATATATCATGTATAAGCCTGGAAGCACTTCCATACGAATCCAAAAGAAAACGAAAAAAAAAAGTGTGCAGCAACTCTTCTTCAACGATGTGTCATATTTTCTCTATTTTTTTATTTTGTTAATGCTTATCTGAGAAAACCTAATAGAATTTCAATATGAATTACACTACTCAATTCCTCATGTTTTGTTTATGTGCATTTTATATTTTATCTTTCCAAATTTAATTTGTCAAACTGGAGTTGATGGGCAAAAGTTGAGACCTCTAAGATATATTTTACGAATGGGTTGTTGATGTGCTCAAAATCTTTTAAAAAATTGCGAAATAAAATATTGGGGACAGGAGAAAAAAGGTGGAACCTTTAAAAGGCAATTCTCTAATATCAATTTAATTTCCATATGAAATTCCAACCCTCTAACTTTATTGAGAGAGCTATAGGTATGCGAAAGAACTTTGAAGACCGAGAAAAATAATGTGAAAAACCGCTAGCATTTATTACCAAAATGTTTATGGCACACTTTTCTCAATAAAATGACCAATCATATTAAATTTTTGCTTAATTGAGTGGCTTCATATCAAAGTCGGACAACTGTCATTTTAAGAAAGTGAAGAAAAAGTCAATTTTATTTTAAAGGTTTAACTCAAACTATTTCTTATGATTTTACTTAATGATTCGTATCATTTGAATAATCATGAATGAAAATAATAAAAATTGGTTCAAATTAAAGCTATGTTACAGAAATAGATTTTTCTCAACTTCTTAAAAATTACAAGTCCTTAAAAAAAAAAAAAAAAAATTATATATATATATACAGAGAGAGAGAGAGATTAGCCATTTTCGGACCCCTTAATCTTGTGCTGGGTATCAATTCACAACGTAAAGCGCCAAACCAGAAATCATCTTCGGTACGAGAACTTATTCTTAGCGACTTTCTTAATTTAAATTACATTAGAAAATCAACGTTTTATGAAAATCCAAATAGTATTTAGAATAGTGATTTAAGGTAGATGATTTATGATTTAGAATGGATATTTAGAAAAATTACGGGTGAATATATATACTAGATTGAATTATTTTATCAAATTAGGCATGTGTAAAGTAAATCAACACAAAATATTCAAGTAAGAATTGGAACAAAATTTAAAAAAATCACAAAGATCGCGTTTGGTAGGAGTTGGTGTCTTTCGAAGCTTATCTTGATTACCGAGATATCTGATTCATTTTATGGTTCGTTATGATTCGCATTGCGAGACAGATCTTAAAAATTAGACCTTCAAATCTGTGAAGTAGTGTTGTCCTAACGTCGTTACGTCGACATCATTCTTAGAAAATAGGGGTTGAAAACAACTCACGTCAAACCCAGTAATCAATACCTGGAGGATCTAGGATTTGTAAAACTAGGACAATAATATTTGTTCCAGTCTAGTACCACCATTTTGTTTTTAATCTGGATGATATTCTTTGAACATTAGACATTACCGATTTAATCAGCCTGTTCACCTATAATGAAGTAAAACAGGTATTTAAACATTAAATTAATAAAGCCGATTGGTCCGCTTTATAAAAAAACAAAAGTCGTTTATTGCGAAGGAAGAAAAATCATTTTTCTGTAGAATCTTTGGTTGATTTTTTTTTCTTCTTCTTTTTTTTCACCTTTATCTATTTCCAACATAACTCGAGTTTTAAAGTTTAAAGTCTTGGTATGATATGAGTTTTCTGAAATAAGGATATAAACAAACACAGTTTCGCGAGTAAAATACTAGAAGTGGTTTGATTTTTTGTTTTTCTGACCATCGGCGTAGACTTCGGGGAGAGGGGAGGAGCGATCGTCCCCAATAAAAATAGAGAGGAAGCGAGAATATCGTCCCCCAATATTTCGAAGAACAAAAATAAAATTAAAATAAACAATAATTTATCGACATGAATAAATAAAATATGTAAATGACCTTAGACTAGGAATAGGACTTCTTTCTTATCGCCGTGAAATGACTTGGGGGAGGGTGGGAGACTCCGAGAACCCCAAGATCATTGGTTTATATTTATCTAGTACTTTAGTACGTTTGGCCACAAAATAATTGTGTTGTATTTGTTTATTTCAGTAAATTTTTGGCATCCCTCCGATGAGCTCCCAACATAAATGTTTTGTATTTTCTTATTGCTATAAAATGATTGGGGCCCCGAAGATCCTTGTTTTATATTTTTCTAGTAATGTGGTGTGTTTGGCCCCAAAAATAATTATTTTCAATTACATTTAAATCCCTGGAAACTACTTATATATGTATATACATATATATTGTTCAAATAAAGGAGCCCCACTTCAGACTCTAGCCGAGGGCCCCAAACAGAGCTAGACCGAGCCTGAAACACAGTTTTGCGAATGATGTACCAGAGTTGGTTTGAATTTTTTTTTTCTAACATCTTTAGTGATTTATGGATCAATTTTCTGATATTTAAAAGTTGATGCTTGATAAGAAATTCATGATAAGGTGCTTCAATTGCATGTGATGATAAAATTGAACGTACATTTGAAAAATACATCAACTTTCTAAATAGTTATTTTGCACATCAAGACGTTATAAAATAGATCTTGAAATAGGTAAATATTGAGTGTATTAATTCCCTTCGGCATCTAAATGGCAAGATTGACAGTTCCTATGAAATTATACTCGGTTCTTCGGAATGCCGCTAAGAAAGATTAAGCCAATAATAAGCGAAAATTCTTTGTAATCATCTCCTTGATTCTCTTCAAAAGTTGGCGTTCAAGAAATCCAAAAATGATAAGGCACTTTTAATCAGAGACTTCATGGCTATCAGTCATGCAAATGTTCTTGTTGAGTTTCGTTCTCTTATAAAAAGCGCCATGTTTGCACCATTAGTGAGTCTAAACATCCAAAACTAGGTCAACATTGTGATGACCGTAAGGGAGTTACAATAGATTACTATTGAACATTTTTTACTAGATTTACGCAGGCATCATTTATTCCACTTGCTGGCTGTCGTATCACCACTGACTGCCCGAGCTTTATCGGTTACACTTCACTTGCTGAATGAAATTGATTTTCTTTTGAAGATTTTGAGATTTCAGTGACTCCTTAAGATTTCTCCCTCGATTATTGCCAATTCATCGACTTTTTTAACACTTAAGTCCCCAAGGAGCAGAAATTAAGAATTTGATTTTGGGGAGGGGATAGATCTACATGGAGACAAAGAATAGGATGGGTGGCAAGTTGCACCATTTTACAGGATTACGAATTTTTATAAGAAAATATATTTTTATTGTGTTTCAATTTGGAGGAGTGTTCAGATCAGAGAAAGAAATAAACTACAATTTTAACAATTCTATTTTCTTTAGAACCGTTTTTTAATAAGAGGAGAGCAATGACATTTCTTGGGAAGGAGTGCTTGCGCCATCGCACTTGGGGGAGGGGTCAGCACTGGAAAGCTATCACATGGGGTCTGGGAAAAGAAATACTTGAAGCAACAATAGTGATCCTTTCTCGGAAATTTTTTTTAGGTCACTGATAAAAAATGTGTTTTTACACCTTTTGAAGCAGTTGAACTTGAATCATAACAAATTAATTTTATGAATATTTAATAGTTGACCGTTGCATTATTCAGAAAGGAGATGATCCGGGGTGGCGGATATAAATAAATCAAATAGTGGCAAAACTATTTTATTAAAAGGCAACGTTTCGGCCCGACTTTATAGGTCTTCTTCCGGGAGTTGTGTTCAGCTAGGAGTTTCACTTAGAACTGAGTTCTAGAATTGAGTTCTAAGTGAAACACCTAGCTGAACATACCTCCCTGAAGAAGACCTGCAAAGTCGGGTCGAAATGTTGGCTTTTAATAAAATAGTTTTGCCACTATTTGGTCTATTTATGACCGCCACCCCGGACCATCTCCTTCCTAAATTAATTTTTTGTTATTTTTTTTTTAATAGCGGTGATTACTAGAACAATATTGTTTTATGGAGAAAATTGTCCTATGGTCGGTATATTGCAAACAGTCACCAAGTAAATTTTCAATGGAGCTGAAGTTTGAAAAACGCTTTAGTGAATTTTGACCTTATTTAAAGATAAAATAACACGGTAAGTGCACTAAAATGACAAAAACCATTTTATATCTCAAATTTTGTTAATATAAGCGAACAATATTCTGATTTCACAAAGTGAAAATTAAGTTCTTAGTCATTTAAGACTATGATATGTCACTTAATGCCTTTTTGCAATAAACCTACAAAAAAACTCTTACTGGTATGTCTTTATTCATTGTTTTATTAAAAATTCAATACTTTTGTAGTCCAAAAGCCTCTCTCCCTCTCCCTCTCTATTAGTAGAAGTGACTTTTCTTTCCGATGCACAACAAATTCAGGGCATATTTCTAATATCTTATTGACGAGAAATTTTTGAGGTTTGGTCAATGGTTTTTGACTGAGGAATGAAATGAAATAACATGTGCAACTGTAAATTGCATCGCTTATGTCTGGTGTACCCTTTTTTAGATATCCAGGGCATCTTCACTTCTCCGAAAGAGAAGACTCACAGGAGTCTGATGTGACCGATGATGAATCATATTATTTCTTGGTTTAAATTTTCTTTTTCTCGAGGTTTCATAGATAATCTTTCGCTCAAAGAAAACTTGATGACCTGTTCTTTAGACCACTTTAGTCAAACAGTTTGGTCAAATAATCTTTGTATCGTCTCGATTGGCTCAACTAGAATCGTTCCCTTTGATTTGAGGTCTAGCTTTAAACCAATCCCACATAAGCAAGATAGCCATAATTACATGTAACCTAATGCCAGAGGTGGCGAATGACGTCCATTTAAAAGTAGCTTAGGATCTCTGCTTTATGGATATCCCTATGAAACGATTTAACAAACAATAAGGATATAAAAACAAAAAAAAATTATTTATCTATCAAAGGTAGATAAATAAAGCAGTCCAGAACAAAAACCAATGTGCACTTTTGAAGTATGATGGTAAAACCTATAAATATAATTAACATGTAATTTTATTATTATAAACAATTTTCTATACCTAAAATAAATCAATTAATCCAAATATGCATCATATATGCCATTTAAGGCATTAATTATTAAATCCTACTATGTTTAGAATAATTCCCTTCCTCTGTGGAAGCTCTGTATTATTATCTACTTCATTCATAACAACCTCTATTGGACCTTTCGACGTAGCCTTAATCAACCTCTAACACTTGTTTCTGTCCATGACCTATTTGTTGCATCTAATTAACAAAATTTCCTCCTTTTAGTCCTATGTTTCTCACTCAACCCTCTATTCCATGAATAATAAAAGGATAAAATGCTTAATTTGCAGGCAATTAAATAAATTGTTTCCTGTATGATTACATTTTAATTTAATTTAGGTGAGGCTCTCAAATGCTATGAATGCAACAGCAGAAATGACACCGCCTGTGCGAACGAAGTACCTCCTGAATCCCTGAAAAAAGATTGTTCAGAGCATGTTGAAGGCCATAAGTACAAGTTGTGTAGGAAGATCGTTCAAACTATTGAGTATGAAGTCAATGGGTGTAAGTAGCAATTTTAACATCCTTTGGTATACAAATTAATTCTATTTATGGAGTTTTTATGATCATTGGTCTTTCTTGATCTACAAATTTGTGTTTCTTTTTTTTAATTCATAAATTAATGTTTTCATTTAGTTATTTAAAAATGAATGTTACTTTGACTTTGAGAATAAACTAAACTCTTTAACATATTAATTTATAAAAATATCAAATATTACATTTAATAAAATAAATTACTATTTTCCTTAATTGAGTCGTTTATTGCAGGACTTGTAACAGTTATTTTTTTTATTTTTTATTTTTTTTTTTTTTTTACAAATGAGTTAAACTTTAACAATTTAAAAAAAATTAGTATCAATAAGAGGTTAAAGGTAAAAGTTTTTTCAAAACTGTGTTAAATAAACTTTCTAGCTTAAAAAAATGTTTTTACATTTTTAATACATATATAAATGTCATAAAAAAGTATTCGTTAAACCTTTGCTTATTCCCTCTAAAATAAAAATTACAAGTACAAAAAAACCCATTATATTAAAAGTTCATAATTATTACACTGCTCCGTACTCAGTAAAAAACTAATAAATTCCCGTGATCCTGGAAAATATTCCAACATTATAGTAGAACACTATACAATGCAAAGCTTTTTGTGTTAACAGGAATTGTTTTAAAAGGAAAAGCTTCAATGTTTTTGAATTAACGTAACACATATTATCTTGTTCCATACCTTTTAAACCTTGTAACTATTTAATGTGTTAAATGCATAAAAAAACTATTATAATGTTTTATATAGACATGTACATATATTAATGATTATATTTTCTGTTAATAAAAAAGTAAAAGCATATTACTTTTTTTATTAAAATCTATTTTAAAAAAATGGTTTATAAAAACTTTTATAATGAGGTTTAAAAACAATGGTTTTAAAATGGCATGTATCAATAAAAGTAAAAGCTCAACAAAAACTTTTATACATCTACGTACATAGGTGAAAGTTATATATGTTTAGTTTTAATTATAACAGTTAATTGTTTCATTCGACACCCTGGTTTATTTCCTAATTAAATCCTAATTATATTTAACAATTTTTTAGAACATGCAAAAATTATATTTTCTATTCGAATATTTTTGAAAAAATAAATTAAGAAATTCTTTATTTGTAGAACAGATTTCCAAAGATCATTGATTGTTCTAGTAGGAATTAAAAAACATTGAAACTTGAATATGCTCCCCTTTTGGAAAGAATAATACTTCAAGGACTGTTTTCAAATGAAAAAAATGTTGATTAGGGTTTGATTTGGAGAGAAACAATTATGTATGTACCAGAGGAAAAAACTTAGAAAAATTGTACAATAAATAATTAATGTTATGTTTACAATAATGGTATATTACAATAAATTTATTTTTAATTTTCATTTAAATGACACCGTCAAAAAAAGCTTTTGATGAATTTTTGTTTTAAAATGCTTAAGAAATGCAAGTTCCATTACATTTCTTGAAAAAAAAAGAAAGGCCAGTTTCGAAAATAAACTTATTTTCACACCACTTCTTTTAGTATTTAGGTTTTTTTTTAAATAACTGTACCATCAGATTCATTGGGTGTTTTTACATGATAATCAATACTTATCTCAATTACCAAAAAAAAATCTATTAGGGATTACTTTGGAAATAAGTGACTCAATTACAATGTCTAATAGAAAAAGCAATGAGTTTCTCAAAAAGTCAAAACAAACTGAAATAGCTCTGTTCTTTCAAATAAATTTATTTTCATAAATACAAATGTTTTCAAGCAAATATACGCATTAGTATCCATTTAATAAACTTGTATGTATTTATTGGGTCTTAAATATTTATTGTATGTAATTTTCCTGCAATCCGAACAGACTTGCAGCAATTAGTTCAGATATTTGATATCTGGTAGCATCTATTAAAAATGTCATACTGAATACAGAGCAAAATTAGTTGAATTGTTAATAATATTTATTTTTTAATACTTTAAAAAAATATTAAAAAATAAATGGTTATAGTAACGCATAACAAATATTTTGCATTTAAAAAATATAATAAATAATAAATTATTATTTATCAGTCAGATTGATTAAAAAATATTCTAAATACTCACTTTGTTGAATAATTAATATTTATTTAAATAATGCCAAATTCTGGTATATATTTAATAATATTTTTTTTGTTTATTGTACATAGGTTACTCAAGCAGCATTATTTGTTTCTTCCTAGATTATTTTTTATTATCAATTCAAAATTATGTATGTTGATTTCCTCTTTTTAGTTTTGATTCACAAGTATAATTTTATTATTTTAAAAACACCCACCTCACTCCTTTTTTGTTGTTCACCACTCCTTTTAATCAATTTAAAAAATTATATCTTCAGCATGTTGTAATTTTTGAAGATGATGAAAAACTTAGGCCCACTTCAACAAAAATCATTAGTTCAATGCAATAATATTTTACATGTTTAATATTCATTAAAAATGGTTTTAGTAAAATTATGAATCATATGGTGAATTTTTGTTTTTAATGTTGGTCTCATGGTTTCAAGCATATGAAATAACTTAATGTAATTAGATTTATTTAATAATCTACATTACATATTACTTATTAAATAATTTTAAAATCTATTTCATTATACAATATGAGGATGCATGTCTGCTGTTTGCCCAGAACAACATTTACTACTTAATTTAGAAATATTTTTCTTAATTTCAGCAAACACCACACATTAGGATGTTTGTAAAATCCTATTTAACTGTAACTTCTCTATTTATTTTAGTTTTAATATTAACTAATGAAACCTCAATTTTATATCATTTTAAATAGTGCAGGATAGATCTAATTTTTTTAATTAAATACTTCTACTTAATTCAGTTTTCTCTAGTACCATGAAGATAATATTTATTTATGTTGATTTCTGAATATATCATTATTATTATACCAATGATTAAAGCATCATATAATATGTGTACTGTAATGTTTTCATAAATGACTTTTAATATGCTAATGCATATTTTAGTGAAACCCGACACCCGCATTATTCGGAGCTGTGGATGGGATGATTCCAGCTACTTCCAAAACTGTTACCAAAGAAGCGGCTTTGGAGGTCGTCAAGAAGTTTGTACATGCTCAACAGACTTCTGCAATGGAGCTTCAGCCTCATCTGTAGCAGCGTTTCTAGTCACATCTCTAGTTTTTTTCCCAAGGCTCATAGTTTAGGAAATTTTCCCTAAAGTGAATAAAAAAATTAAATGTGGTTTTAATTAACCTTTTCCTACGCTATGTGTAGATTTCACCAATCTCATAAGTAGTGAATGCTCTTACATTTTTTTAAGGGCAATAAATAAATAATAATAGTAATAAAAAAAAAAACATCTGTTCCATAAGGCAAACCAATAAAACACATTATTTACTTTATATTTGCCTATTATCTAAGTGCTGTTCAGTGTAAAATAAGAAATTCTTTTGAAAATGTGAGTTATCGAATGTGAAGTGTTAATGAAACTTCATCTATTTGTTTAATAATTGTAATATAAAATGTAAAATAATATTTAACTTAAATATATTTTTTTGTATATTTAAAGTTTTAGAGAGTGACCTACAAAATAGGTTTGTTAGAAAGATAAAAGTTATAATAACTTCCCCTTTCTTGTTCTAATGAATAGAAATTTTGAAGTTAATGTTAGAGCATTGTAGAATGAACCAACAAGAGAAATATATGGTAAATTCAAATTTTAACTAATTCAGTTATGAGATTCAAAAATAATTCTAGTAAATTTTATAACTTAAGGAAGTGTTTTTTTAGGATGATATAGAAAATAAGAAAGGAATTTTTTTTTGTGATATTACTTCCAAAGTTTACCAACAGTCTGTTCAAAAAACCACCTCTGATGTTTGTCACCAAGTCGAATGTGAGTAGTCCTTAACTTGGAAATTTTTTTTTTTTAATTTACTAATTCAAGAAATCATGAGAATGTAGGATAGAACCAATCTAATTTCTTAATGGTTTTTTATTACAAATAATAAAAAAAATAATAAAATTCATGAGCCTTAAAGCAAAACTTAGTAACTAATAATAAACATAATTATGTATAACAAATAAGTTAATTCAGAAATATGTTAAATATTGAAGAAAAATGTTACCATTTATTTTTAAATTTGTATCAAACAATCTTAACTTGATACTAGAAATTATAAAAATTAAGCTGTGTAGTAAATAAAATTATTTAATGTAAATAAATACTATAATTTGTTTTGTTCTTTGTATTATTCCTTTATTTATAGAGCAAAGGATAAAATATTTTTTAAATAGTATGCTCTAGCTCACCCGCAATTAGAAAGCAGCCTAAATGCAAATTCTGGCAGAACTATAAGTTGAAACTACCAAATAAATATAAATATTGCAAAATTATGTTGTAATTTTATAGTATAAGTATATATGGATAAATATTTTGTAAATAAAATAAGATGGTAAGGAAAATTGTCTGTTTTATAATCAATCGTCTATTTGTGGATGAGTTTTAGGATACATAGTGAAACATTATTAAACTGCAACGGGTAAAAGGTTTAACTTTTATATTAATAAATTAAAATGTATTACTTGTTCTGTTTAGAATTTAGGTCCTTCCTGCTCTGTATTGTTTGGGCGCCAATTGTAAATAATCTGTTACAGGTTAATTGTATTTTGGCGGTAATAGTGAATACTCCTTCCATTTTTTTATTGGCGGACTAGGTTATTTACACTCGTGAATATTAAAACAAAACCAATATAGCACTGGATATAGACTTTTTGAGGGTGTTTAACTGTTGTTGGGAATTTGGGGACTTAATACTTTTGTGACACTGAGTGACAAGTAACAATAAGAATATATCTGAAATGTGGGACTTAGTAAACACACTTTGAATGAATTGACTCATCTGGTTTGTTATTCTTCAATTGTGAGGCATATAGGACAACTAAATAAATAAATGACTTATCACTCCTGTATAACAAAATAATTTATTTCCACAACTGTAATAAATTGACCCTATTAAAGTGTTATAACTATAGGCTTGATCTTCTTAATCTTCAGTTTAGTAGACTTCTCTTCTCAGGTAACCTCCTTCCTTCGTGTCCCAGCCTCAAGTGAGTTCTCCTCTCTTCTCCGGCGTCCTTCTCCAACTGTTGCTACCTGCTCGGTCGTTTTCCTTCTTACTTCTTCGTCAATTGTTTATCGATATGAGACTTTTCAATGAATAATTTGTCCACTGCATAATTGAGTACAGTTCGTAGTGCAACCTCACATTCCTATATATTCCTTCTCATTTCTTCACACAATGTCACATAAAGGAGTAAATACTGGAGGCTATCTACTACAGTATGGATTATAGAAGTGCAGTAAATCCAATAAATAAAATAATATTATGTAAATTAGCAACAGATAAAGTATCAATAAAACTTTCAAGGTTTATTAAGTTTAGTAATTAACAATAAGCGTAAAAGCAGTCATTTGGTTTTCTGTTATTCTCCCTCTATACAATTAGTATTGTTTTTAGTTTTTTTTCATGAAACTATAACATAAATTTTCTTCTTGAATCTCGAGAATGTATTTGATTATAATTAATAAGGTTTTTAAAAATTCCATTATCTTTACAGATTCTAGAATACTAAAATTTTATTAAAATGGCTAATTCATGAATCACCTATGGAACAGTGAACCTTCTTGTAAGGCTACTATACCATGGCTCAAGCTTGTATAAGAATAATGAGAACTAGTAGACATTAATAAAACCAATTCATTTTTTTCAATTAGATACTTAATAGGAAGGGCAATTTAATTAAAATAGCTGGAGACAACAATGTTTTTTTTCTTCAAAGACTTTTATTTATAAAATTAATTTGTTCTTATTTCTTGTTAATAAATGTAACTTTTAAGTTTCAGAAAATTTGAATAATAATAACAAAGAGAACCAATGTAATGAAAACAGCTCTGATATGTTCTTGAATGATGAAGAAAGCATGATTCCTAAAGGATTACTTGATCAGCCATATGATAAACCAGAAGATCATTATTTCAATGAAGTGACCACTTCGAATCCAAATTCAAACATGTTAACTTACGGTATTCCATGTTATATAGCCGTCTTTCCTCAGCCAACCGAAAGACAAATAAACTATAGTCAATTTAGTGGGGGATCTTCATACTTTCCACCCGAAACACCTTATGTATATCCTCCAGGAAATGAATATATGATACCTAATCAAAGAGATGTCAGGACTCTTAATAATCCTCAATGCAATAGGAGTTACCAAGGAGTAGATTACAGCTGGTGGAGTCACAGTAGGCAGAATCATCTTCCCTACATTCCCAACACAAATGTAGAAATGAGGCCTCCAAATATGCAAAGAAATATCGGAATGGCAGAACGATTCTATGAACAACAAAATATTCATGAACATCCTTATGAATACCAACGAGATATGGGATATAAAGCACATTATAGTTATGATAACAACTACATAAATACAGCCTGCCCACAACTTCCTTTTCCAAAAAACTTTTGTAGAAATCAAAATAAATATAGAAGAGAATTTCAGCAAACTCAAGAAGTTCCCATTTATTTAAAAAATATGTATATTCATGACATGCACACTACTGCAAATGTCAACCA
The DNA here is from genome assembly GCA_928085145.1 of Nezara viridula. NCBI lineage: Eukaryota > Metazoa > Arthropoda > Insecta > Hemiptera > Pentatomidae > Nezara > Nezara viridula. The sequence continues at coordinate 143,455,916 of OV725080.1, read as the reverse complement.
AGGAAGTAATTCAGGAAGCATCACAATATCAAAACCAGAAGAACCCATTAAAAGTACAGCTGATCATGAACAACTAATGTCATATTTGACCATTAACAATATGAAATATAAGAGTAATGATCTAAGTACTTTTAAAAAAATAGCTTTAGATGGATGTTTACTGCTAGAAAAATTACTGGCTTCAAATAATGATAAGATCTCAGCAAAAAATCTTGAAGAATTATGTAGATCAGTCAAAAGCCAACTGTCACACTCGATGAATACATTTCAAACTGAATTAATATTAAGAGAATTAATTCTTGGTTTTTTACATATCTGCAACTCATGGATATGTATTTCTTCAATAATTACGATGAAACAAAGCCAAAACATAATACCATATGAAAGCAATTTACAGACCTTACTTGTCGATTTTGAAAATTGGCAAAATACATCTAAAACATTATTAGAAAAACTACTGGTTGCAGTACAAGAAATTTCATTGGATCATGAACAATATATAAAAGATATTTACAGAGGCACAGTTTCTTCAAAAGGAAATAAGGAACCAGAAAAGAATCATAATGATATCGATGAATATAAAACAGAAGTTATTAACAAAGATTTTAAACAGAAGAGACAAAGCCTTTCCACTGGACCAACTTTTACTAATAATAACAATAATGAAAGTTTCAATTCAAAACAAAACCAAATACTTTTAGCTGATAACAATGTTTTATTTAAATACAGTGAAAAGGATGACACTTCTTGTACTTCTAATAGTTTTGTTGTTTCTGAAGAATACTCAAACAACCATCAAAATTTAAACTGCGTATTAAATCAAAATAAAAATCATGATTCATTCATCACAAAACAAAAAACATTATGTCAGAGTCAAGGTATATTTTCTTGTATTACCCCAGAAAATATAAGTACTGAAAACAATACTGTTGAAAATCATATGGAATATGATGTAAATAAAATAATTCACTCAGAAAGGAAAGTTACAACTTTTCCATTATTTCCAAAAAATATCTCCTCAAGTAAACTGGACACGTCTGCCTGCTTAATAAACAAACAAAACTTTACATTTGCCCTGGAAAAAGGATTTTCTTTTGAGACAGAAAACATTTCAACTTTGCAGTCTGAAGTGCCAAGTAATCTAAATAGTGTTAATGAAAATAATAATTTAAAAAATGATAATATTGTAAAAAATAAATTAACATCACAAGAAGAGAATAAATGTGACGATGAGGAGGAACATGAATATAAAAATAGAACAAATAATGAAGTCAATCAAAACTGCCAAGTTACTCATGACCGCTATAATCCCAAATACAATAGAAAGAAAAGTTTAAAAAATAGAATTTGCAATTTTTCTAAAAATTACAGTAAGCCATCAGAAAATAACATTTATGCAGAACAGATTATTAATATAAAGACTTACAGCAAATCAAAATTGCAAGATGTTTTCTCTGCGATTCAAGGTGCAGATTTAGAAAAATTTGTAACACAAAGGATAAGTGACAATGATGTAAGTTCAATTAGTCATACATTTTAATAAATGGTTCCTATCTTTGATTTAAAACATCCATTGTTGGGCTTTAAAATAACTGTAGGGTTTTAGCAGTATTGAATTATTTATAAGTAATAAAATATTACTTATAAATATTAAAAATGGCAAACATTTATTTCTATTATAAAAGTACGAAATTTACTAGGAATTGATATCATTGATAGCTCCTAAGATGCATTAGCAAGAACCCTTGGATGTGGGTCTAATATTTTCGAACTAGAATCACAAAAAAAAAGTTCTATTGATATAGATGACCCCCACATCCACAGCCTCTTCCATTATTAGAAAAAACTTACATAATAAAAAAAAAACTATAAACTAGATAATTTTTTTCAAAGGCACTATATGATGAGATGCTGTAACATAATAGTTGTCTTTTACACCTCCGTTTCCTTTTTCTAATGTATCAGTGGTGATATCGGAAATTATTTCTGTCTCAGCCGCTTTCTTTTTTTGCTTCAAGTAAATCATTTGAAATCCCAAACAGACTTTTATAAATCATAAATAAAAACATCAGTACATTTTACACATTCATTTCATTTTAGTCATACATTAGTTGCAAGAGAAGTGAGCGATCATTAATTTTTTTTATTTCGGTATAACATTTCTTACAAACCTGCTTTCAATGTTTATTTTTAAAATCAGCAGGTTTAGTAAAATCAATCTAAATTAATGCTCATTAATATCAAACCCGTGTTTTATGAATATCCATGAAAAATACACAAATTATATTGAGAATGTTATTTGTAGGAGTCTATGAGATAATACAGTGCAATGAGATCATGAGCAAACTCAAATAAGAAACAACATTAATGTTGTTTTGTTTTTTTCACTATTTCATATTTCAATGTCTACTCCATTAATTTTTGTTATCAAATATTTTATTGTTTTTCAAATACCAAGTAGCATATAAGCTATGTCAATGTTATTAACTTAAACATTCATTTCATTAAATTTTTGCTGCCTAAAAATCAACAAATAGACCTTAATCTCTCTTTAACTAAGGAAAATAATCTATGAATTAAACAAAATCAATCTTCCAACTCGAGAGAAATATTTTATTAGCAGTTATTTATTTACTATTCATTTTCATTATTTTTCCTAGTCTCAAATCCAATGAAAGCCAACTAGGAACTTGAATGAAGTTGCAGGAGAAGAGCTTCTCAAATATTTCTTATAAACATAATTGGTAATTGGTTGACTGTCGTGGATAATGAAGAGAAGAATAGTTGGGGTGCTCAGTCAAAAAAGGAAGGCAAAAAATAAATTATAATATTTATTTTTTACATATGCCGACGTTTCGACCTGAAGTTCAGGCCATCATCAGGGCTTTCTCCTTAAGTGTCAAGGGGAAATCAAGGAGAAAGCCCTGATGATGGCCTGAACTTCAGGTCGAAACGTCAGCATATGTAAAAAATAAATATTATAATTTATTTTTTGCTTTCCTTTTTTGACTGAGCACCCCAACTATTCTTCTCTTCATTTCTTATAAAAAAGTTTTAAAAATAAAAAAATAGAGAAACTAGAAAAAAAATAGTTTGTGAGGACCTTCAGTGGGAGGCAAGACTATCTTGATAAAAAAATAAACTATACAAAGTTACTTACCAATTATTTTAATTTGTCCACAAAATCCTCATATATTAACCATTATAGAGGGCAAAATTAGTCAAATATATTGCTAATGTAGATCATTTACTTTTACTATTGTGAATGTATCGTCAAATATATGCAAGTAGTAAACAAACACATTAATATTAAAAATTCAAAATGCTAATCTATTTATTCATTTTGCCCTATTTTATACAGCCAAAAACAGCAGAAACCGTCTCGTGAAGATCCACATTGTACTTTTATATTTATATAAAATTAATCTTGCATATGTCTATCTCGGGCATCTTTTTAAAAATGAAAAGTCTTCGATCAAAACTAACTAAATCTACAAATGTTTACAGTTGTATCTTACTTCCAATTTTATTGTTAAAAACATATCCATAATTTGTGTTTGCTTAAAATAATGTGAGATTCATAGAAATAAGCACTGCCTCAACAAAGAAAATGGAAAACATCCATATGACAAAAAATTATTATATAATCTAAATTAAAAATTAAATATTATAATAAATTAAACATTAATTACACTATACCTTTAGAAAAATACTCATAATGTTTTGCACATTACTTCAATGAATGTCAATAATAACAAGAATTTTTTATTTTCTGATCAAACCATCTCTTATCCGGCATTTCACATTTATCTAGAATAGCCTTGGCTGTATTATTTCCAATAAAGAGTGTTCTACTGTATGTTTAACATATTTAATAAACTTAATTTAAGAAACTTTTTATTTTATGGTGAACTTAATATACACATTGGTTTATTCATCATCATTATTTTATTTTTTTTAGATAACTAAAATACGGCAAAGTATTACTTATCCTTTATTTAGTATATCATATTCTGTTAATAAAGACCGTTATCAAAATCTAAATGATGTACTTGATGATTTGTACAAATTGTTTTTTAAAGCTAAATGTGAAAATAAGGTAAGTTTATCATTATTAAAAAATTTAAAGTTTACTGTTATATTTTCATGCGCAATAAATGAGATATTTGCTATCAAAATTGAACATCTCAATTTCCATTTTGGTTGGAAAAATCAAAGTAAAAACTCATTTATCTATGCTGGAGTACAGCTTTGTGAAACCTAATCTATCTAACCTAATCAAAATCTCAGTTTCAACCTAAGTACTTCTGATGGCAAATTCCACAAATCATTAGAACTCATTAATAAAAATCCATAAAATAATAATAATATAATTCAGCCAAAATTCATAACGACTATTATCCATAATACAACCCATTATCTGCCATCAGATAATTAGATTTCATAGATACATAAGACTATCATAATAATGATTAATAATATGAAAGTGCCAACAGAAATTTACAAAAATCTTTAATTTGCCCTGTCAATTATTGATATTGAATATTGACATATTAATAACAAACATTTATGGAAATCGAAAATATTATTGATTGTAAAGGGAATCTAAATAAAAGTTTCTTCTGTATTTTTTGTTGTTTACTTAAAACATATAATAAACTACAAATAAATAAGAAAATTACTACTTAATTAATAATTAATAAATTAACTAATAATGAATAGTAATAATAATAATTAATCATTAATATTAGCATAAACGTCATTTAAGGTATTCATATAACTTGTTTTTCTATATTTTTCTCAAAATTTACGGCAAGAGATGGGCAAATGCTACTCGGAGTACCAATACCAAATATTTTATTGAAATTGAATCATAATTGAGAATTTAATCACTAATTCAGTTAATCATTTGACATCAACTAAGGTAGTAATTAAATTCTTAGATAATCAAAAAAGGTCAGTATTTGAGTAAAATAAATAGTACTCAGTACTCAGAGTAGCACTTACCCATCTCTGATTTATGGAGCCTATCTATATTAGATGATACCTTGTTATTACTAAAGTTGTTAAATCTATTATCAAATGTCTTTACAGTTGATTGTGTTTCTAGGGAAACATAACTCTTCTGACAGTGGCTAACCGATTAGAATTGAAATTGATAAACATGATGTTTGAAGAAATAGGAATTTGTTGACGCCTCTTGAAAAGCATAACACAAACTTTTTCTGATAAATACCCATGGAATTTCAAACCACAAAATCTGATTAATAATTTCAGATAATCAAGCGAAATCAGAAACTGGACAAAAAAATTATACTAATATTATATTAAACTATTAGTTTTTTTCACTTTAAAAAAAAGTGAATATTTACAGGATATTATCACTTGTTTATTATAATATGATTTATAATTGTGCATAATTTTTCCCTGTTAAAACTATTTTAAGAAAACTGAAAAGCGAAATCCAATCCAAATATATAAATTATTCCATGTCACATTATCCATCCTAAAATAAAAATCAGATATCTAATTTGTTTACTTCAATGAGCAGTATCAATTTATAAAGAATGTCAGCTTCTGTCATAGAACTTTTTTCTTTAAAAAATCCTTTGTCATATCTTGTTTTGGAATTCTCTACCAACTTCCGTATGCAAATCCTCATCCTTGACCTCATTTAAAGATAATTTATTTATCCATCTCCTCTCAATCAGCAACCAATCTTCTGAATATGTGTAAAATAATGTTCACATTATTCAGACCTGTCAATCGTATTTAATGTTATCCTAAAGATAATTATATATCATCCACATTCTTCTTTTTTCTGGGAAGTTTTCTAATATTCTTAGTTGTTTGGCAATAATTACTTCCAATTGGTAACAATTGAATATATTTCTTATATTATCAACGTTACATGTTAACAAGTTGATGTTGATAATATAAGAAATATATTCAATTGTTACCAATTGGAAGTAATTATTGCCAAACAACTAATCATCCACATTATTTATGTGTATAAATATGTGAACTCGCACATCTGAATTTAGCTATAATTTCATATGTCTAATAGTACCTTTTCTTTATTGTAATTTTATATCTAGATAAACTTGTAATTTAATTTATTCTTAATTATTTCTAATGCCAGACAATTGTCATTAAATTGTACATTGTAGTAATTTTAAGGGTACTTAATCACAGAATAATATTTACTTTTCTTCTTCTTCTTCTTGGAGAAATTTCATAACTAAATCTAAAATTCAAGATTTAATCAGCAGTCATTATTAGTTTTGACAATTTGACATTAATTTAGTCAATCATTAATCAGTTCATCAACTTTCACTCATCAGAAGTTTGGGAAACTACAAAATTCAGCAACACTGCTTCCTCATTTCAGCTAAGTTATTTTAAGTTATGACAGTGATAACAGATTGCTAACCAAGTCATAAACAGACTGGACATGAACTTTTCTTAAATAGTTTTAACCACTTGTTAGTTATAAAATAAATATAATTTTAAGCTATTTTATTTTATAACTATATTTTATACCCTTGGTGTATTTTATTTTTAATATTCAGTTGTTATATTATTATAAGTATTACATATTTATTCTTTTCCATTTTTTAAGAAATGTATACACAAAAGTTATGGTTATAATGTCATAGTTAAACATGTCATTTCACCGATGATGTATGATAACTTCGATAACAACAAAATATATTTTTTATCTTCACTTTTGCTTTTTCACAATCGAAGGCAGGAAAGCATTGTATACCTGGGAGAGGAAAAAAAAAAATTATGCTCAGAATCGAAAATTTCCACTCGCGTTTTACATTTAAGACAAAGATCAAATTTGGTTCGGTTTCTGTCTGTCTGTCTGTCTCTCCTTATGTCCATCCGTCCGTTCCTCCGTCCGTCCGTCTGTCTGTTGTCAAATCGATGTAACGAGCATATCACTTACTACCGTTTATCCGATTTTCATGAAATTTTCAGGAATTGTGTGGGTTGGTGTCTAGATGGTCCCATATTAATTTTATTAAATTATAACCTCCACTTCCGCTTACCCAAGCGCAAACGCATTTTTGTAGATAAGCCAATATTTCAGAAACGGCTTGTTCGATTTGGCTCAATGTTGGGTAAAAGGTAGGTATTTGTGAATAAATATTGTAGGGAAATTTTATTCAATTCTGTCCATTACTTTCTCTTATATATGCGCAAACGTGTTTTCCTTGATTAGTCTATATCTCTAAAACCGCAAGTTCGATTTCGCTCAAATTTGGAGGAAATTTAGGGATTGATAAATGTAAAATGAAATAGTCATCAATATTTTCAAATTCTATCTAATACTCCAGAAAAAAATACTTCTGCTTTCAGATCAGGAAATGTGTTATTTGATATGCCTATAGATTGAAAACGGCGCGATTTGACCAAATTTTGCAGGAAATATGGAGAACAGTATAGAAATTACTTAGTATCAATTTCATTGAATTCCATTTAATAATTAAAATTAATATAAATAATTGTTAACAATATAATGGCTATGAAATGTGGAAGGCATTGATCATATAAAGTGGGAGTTAGGTTATTACAATATTGTTATGGCGTCATAAAATTTTAGGTTTTATTTTAAAAAATGATTTATACTGCATTGTTAGGTCGATTTTAAACGTTGCTGGAATGACACTTATTGGCATGACACTTATTGCTGTTACTTAGATTTCGTGTAATTTTCAGTAAATTTAATGTAACTTTTACTGAGTTTATTTCTATTGAAGTTCAACCAGTTCGGCTTGGTCTCGATCTCCTCCTTAAATATCAAATTTGTGTGAACTTCACTCATATTTTTATATTCCAACCTAAATAGTTTTGATCTGTCTGAAGAAAAGTATTGGTCTCGTTAACTCCAACAAACAAGTTGAATTTTTCTTATGGATTTTATAGTTCCATCCATTTTGCGAGTGAAAACATACCTATTAAGCATATATAACTATTATTGCATAAGGCCATATGTAAAAATTTTCAACTTTTATTCTATTTGTTATAATGATGACATTTTCTAGTCAGCAACTGATATAAGTAGCCAAGTCAACTACTGTGGAGACTAGCAGAGGACAATAAAATATGAAATTACACTAATAAAGCATAAAGAAATAATTAATTTTTATGCTCACTTGTAAAACAATCAATTTTTACATACGACCTTATGCACTAACAGTAGTGATATGTATGTTCAGTATGCATTAGTATTTTTGTTTGAATTAAGAATCATAAAATATGGAATCTACAAATACGGCACTCTTTTGAATTTTAATATTAGTTAATCGAAATTCGTGGATATCAAACCCGTGGATATTGAAGGATAACTGTATTTCCGAATCGGCTTTTCTCAGAGATTTTATTCTTATACGAAAAATTGTATACCTTGTAATATACCAATATTTTAGCCAATGAAAACGGTGAGGAAGCTGTACTGACATTACTTGGCAGACGTTTTTTATTTACATTTGTCTCTTATATTGAGATATAAAGCAAATCTTGCATGAATATAATCAAAGTTTGATCACCAACAATGAATAATCACCAATAAAATAAATATGCAATGAAAATAGTTGAAATTGGAAAAATAAATATTTTTTCTTATGGTATAAATGTTAACAGAAATTACATTACCTTCTTTTAATCAAATACTTAAAGTAGAACTTTATTTTCTATTAGCCAATTCTTCTAAATAGCAAGAATATAAAATCTGAAGTCAATCACCTTCCTTATCTGAGACAAAATCTGTAAATTTAAACATTGAAAGAGATTAATTCAAGAATAGTTAGGTTTATATAACTTCAATCTTTTTTGATACTTTTCTGTAATATTTAAATTTTACATTTAAAATTTAACATTTGATGTAGACTTCCTGTCCTACAGTTTCCTTTAACAATATTCCACTTATTCCTGTTGAACAAATCTGATACCTAGGACTTCACCTGGGCAAACGTCTCACTTGGAATCCTCATACCAGACTGAAACGACAAGAAAGCGCTCGACATTTCCGATTACTTCAGCACTTACTAGACAGACGCACTAAACTTCCAATTAATTACAAAAGACTCATATACATGCCTGTAATAAGGCCTATTTGGATTTACGGAGTTGAGCTATGGGGCTCTACTAAACCATCGAATTCCTCTGGTATCCATTCCTTACAATACAAAATCCTTCGTAGCATCCTCAATGCTCCCTACTTTGTTACAAATAAAACCACCCATAATGACCTTAATGTATCTCATGTTTCAGATCTGGCCCAATCCAGATACCTATCCTTCTATAATAAACTTCATAATCATCCCAACCCTCTCGTTTCTAACCTTGCTTCCTCTTCAATTCCTGATAACCCTCCAAGGCGTCTGAAAAGAAGATGGCCACATGATCTCCTAATGTAGACATATCATTAGAGTGCTATCATTGGGTAGTTTCTCAAGTGTTATCACGTCATTATATCCATATGTTTAAATTTAGTAAATGTATTTCTTTAATACAGTTGTAAATATCATTCAGAAATAATAATAAAAAAAAAATTTGATGTCCTGTTTATTTTGTAATTGCTCCGACTCATTGAGTCCAGCAGAGACCGGAATAAGTGCTATTCGCTTGGAGCTATATCTGGCGAAAAAGGAGAGAGGGGCAAAAAGAAAATGCTTGTTGACCTATGTTCGTATGGAATAATTATATTTTATAAAGTAGGATGCAGGACATTTCCAAAAAAATTTTTAAAGACGTAAAGAAAGGGTATGGAATTTCTCAAGTGACACATACTTTGATTCCGAATTAATCTACCAAATCACTAGGTGATAATTGAAAAATTGGTAAATACTGCCATGTTTCCATGATTGATATCCAAAATGATTCTGAAACAAATTTACAATGTTAGTAACTCGCTTGACGCAGAATTTGAAGTTCTTAACTCTTGAAATAGGCAAGTTTGTGCTAAGAAGCACATTTCAGAGCTATCAATCGATAATTGAACAAATTCCATTTTTCATTGGTTGGCATTTTGTATTTCGTTGTCAAACATATATTTTTTAATTCATCTTCCAAGTCATAATTGTTTGAATAACATAGGTAAAAACAAGAGAGGTCAAACGGATAATGGTGTCCTGTAACCATGCGGAAAAAGGTAGCACCAATGGCTCTTGGGAGGCCATTCATAAGGAATCATTGTAGTTTGTTTATTTTATGAATTGTTCTAGCAAGCAAATGTCGAAAGCTATTACATAGCTAAAACCATAAAAACAACTATAAGTGTTATAGTATTGGCAAAAAAATATTGTAAATAGAAACTTAGTTTTGTATTATAACTTTAAGAACAGTAGTCGATTTCCACTAGCTCAAGTGCAACGTGTCAAATAAGATTAAAAAAAGTTACAGGTTATTTATTAAGATTGTTAATTAAATTAGTTTTGTAAGTAATGAAACCATAACTGAAATTTCTTATCTTGGATCCTCACTCAAACAAATCAGAAAATTAATAATTGTCTGAAGATCGTATTAATTCACTTGTGCTGCTGCTAATTATCGTTGTAACCTTAGTTTTAATCGGTACTGGACCAACGGAGTGAAACAAAATTATGAAATTTTATTGGTTATATTATGGTTAATATTACTGTCTGTGCTAACTTATCACTTACCTTTTACGTTAGGACTGACTTGCTGGTAATTATCTTCCGTCTTAGGCGACAGACATTCTAAATCGACAAAGAAAGGTAGGGATCCTGAGAAAGAATTTACAGGAAGAAGGTTAGAATAGGGTTCTGTTGAAAATAATTGGCATCTGATTACAAATAGAACTCTGTGAATGAACAGAGAATTGACACGAATATAATTCTAGAATTACCCAAGACATTAAGGCAAGATGCACATAAATAGATGTGTCACGGAAAGGGAGAAAGAAATGATAAAAAAAAAAAAATGTGGCATAATTGTCCACATATATTAAGTAGCTGTTCAGTGTTGTAGTTCGAAGAGCCTAGAGGCTTATTTTAAGTTGATATATTGATGAAATACTTAATGTTCCAAGTAGAAGTATATTGGTGCCTACCTCAGGCGAAAAAAAATTATAAAAATTAACTTCGTATCCTAATCGTGTTTAAAATAAAAGCTGATAACGTTGAAAGCTTGAGGAATGGTTTAAAAAAAGAAAAATACCAAATAAGCTAACAAATATGATAGGATGAGATACCACCTGCGGAATTTCATATAATGATGAAATGATGGAGAAGTGTGGTATTTTAAACATTAGGAATAAAATCAGTAGAATTGGCGGGGCTAGATAAGCAATTGCTTTATTGAAGTGTTAACACATCCAAACATCTTAAATAGTAATCCGGAACCTGCCCGTTAGTTATAAGTATAATGCCTTTAGATCTGTATCATGATATGCCCCAGTAAGAAAATTATGCATAGATTAATTTTATTTCTGACCATAAATGAGTGTATGCACTTAATCAGAAGTTTGATAAAGACTGTTTTATTCAACAAGTTTTTCCAATGTTCACAATAAATCTATTTTACTAAAACAAATGGTAAAGATTTGAAGTAATACAACATGTGTGTAAAAAATGACCTTAAACTCAATATTATGTTTCTATCTTCCAAATTCGCAAGTGTTCACTTATACATTAAGCAGATATATTCTAAAAGACATCCATCACGGGGAAAATTTACTCAGTGTGCACAAACTTTGATACCTAAACATCTTCATCTTTGATATCTTCTAATTACAGTTTTTAATAAGAACAACAAAAAAGTATTCATTACGGAATCCAATTCCGGGAACCTGTTGAATTGGATGAATTCTACATATGCATTTTTAAGTTGACAAGCACTAACGCCATATTTCTGTTGATCATTAACACAAAGTTTTTTTTTTTATTTTTTATTACCTCGGACTTAACAATTGTGAAATTAGTTAGTCTAATTTACTTATTGTTTCTCTTCTTTCTATCTCGCTGTTAAAGTAGTCTTTGTATTTCGTTGTGATCGATCACGTTCTGTAGTCCGTATAATTTCAAGTTGAATCTTCTCTTCACTAAATTCTTATGATGCCCGAAGGAATAACTAGAGCTGATATTTTCTTTACACTTCTGAGAGTGTCGTTGTTTTCTGTTACGGCTTTGTTAACAGCTAAGCTGTTAATGAAGCACCTTGATCCTACGAATAAAAGGAAAACCTATGCAGCAAAAACGGTATGTTTAAGGTGCTTATCAGTATTATATTTTGTTTAAGGAGAATGTTATCGTTTTATTTTTATTTCATTTTAGGCTACCGATCTACTGGACCGACTAGGAATCAAAATTGCCAAACAAGTGAGTGTATTTATGTTTTTGCCTCATATTTAAGGTGGTAAGCACAATATCACTGATAGTATGCCTTGGTTGCTTATGATTTTTATTTTCATTAATATCTATTTTTATCCATCATTCTCGTTCGAAATTAAAAAGCATTGCTAGACTGCAGAATCTATAGAATTTTTATTCTTGTTTTTAATTTAAATTTATCACTTTTCATTGGGGGATAAGTGCATAATCCTCTCCATAAATCTAAAGCTTGAACTGATTTGAGTTGCTCTTTACTATGGTAAACTTTTAACAGTGATGGTTCGCAAATCAGCCATGAGTGCATCTTAAAGGTTAAGTGTAATGAATTTTAAAGAAATTAATTCCTACCTGTTGATTTAATTAAATCTTTCAATCTCTGTTATCGGTGTTCATTCACCACTACATCTATTTTTTTTCTTTTTCTAATCTTAGTGGTAAATGAAACCCTCACTGTTGTTCTAAATTAAACTTAGTGTTTTACATATCTCTGTTACAATTTTCTAGTTTTTAAGAGCGAGTTTTTGCCTTGGATTATACGGTAATAGGGTTAAATCTTTATTGAAGGACTTGTGTCTTTATGCTCTAGACTACCACTTTATAATAAAGTTTTATAAAAATATGGTAATTAGTTATATTCCACATCTCACTTTCAAGACTCATTGAGGATTTCACATTGTGATTGACAAGCATGATTAAATTGTTTTCGATTATTGCTTCAGTTAAACATGCAAAAGTAAAATCATAAAACCGATAGTGATGTCTTGCTGCCAGTTACAAAGCTTCTTACAATGACTCTTGATAAAAAATTTGAATGTAAAGTTCTCAGTGATATTGGTCCCAAAGTGGGACAAATGAAAATTTAGGTAGAAATCTTTGAAACAAAGCAGTCAATTAAGCTTTATATGATATAGGCAGGACAAGGGCTGTGGGGTAATGGAATAAACATGCATTACCTAGATGAATTTTTTCCTAGCCTTTTATGCTATACAGATTTTTTTCCCGGGCCAGGAGATTAATTCCAGAGTTAAAAGCTCCCCACTTGGATGGAAACTGGTAATTAAGTTATCTAATTTGGTTATCGGGTTGCTGGGCAAAGTGTGTTTTTGCCCCCCGTCTTCCTATGATTATTCCTCATTACCGTGTACACTAAATCCTTTAAGACACAGGCAGGTGCGTACTTGTGCATGATATTATAAAAATCATAAAACTGAAATGTATACTTGAGCTTAATGTATAAAACATAAATGTCTAAGGAACATAAACAAAATCAAGTAAATAAATAAAAAATTGTTTAAAAAAAAAAATATTACTGGTATTTGAACCCAAACTTGGTAAAATCTAGTCTGCTCTTACCCCATATTTCACTGTATTAGTCTTTAAGTAATTCATGTTTATATATATATTAAAGAGTTATCAATGACAGTTTGTATTAATCAACTATTGGCTCTAGTATTTGTATTTTTTAAATATGTATTTGACTTACCATTTTGTCATGTTGAAATTTATTTCTTCCTTTCATTACCTTTTTAAAACATTGCAGCTAACAGAATATGAATTGATGATAGCTAATCATCTCGTCGATCCCCAGAGTATTACAGTCTCCTGGGATAGTATAGGAGGGCTAGGCCATGTTATTCAAGAAATTCAGGAAACTGTCATATTGCCAATTAGGAGAAGAGAACTATTCAGCAATTCACAATTGACTCAACCCCCTAAAGGTAGTATTAAATATATATATATATATATATATATATATATATATATATATATATATATATATATATAATTGTTCAGTGCATCTGTAGAAAAACTGGTTTTGGTGAATTTTACTACTCTTTTGATGTGTTTTTTTTTTTTCAATAATAAAGTTATTTATAAATGAATAAAAAAAAAATAGATGTATTGAAATTCCTACGTTGATAGTAGGAAATGCATGTACTATCTCTTACCAAGTATTATTATATGATTGCTACACAATACATATATAGTATTAATAGTTAGCTGGTATCTGACTGTTTTTGGAACAGGAATTGGAATAGGAGGTTTTTGAATTTGTATAGGGAAGGGGCATGCCGAATTTTGATCGGGAGAGAATTCCAAAAGTTGACAAAGCTGGCTATAAAGGAGTTTTGGAATGAGGCAGATCTATGAGAAGGGATGTATAGGTCAGAGGGTCGAGATCTTGTAGTGAGGGAATGGATAGAGGACTTAAATTGGAGAAGGTTGTAGGCATAAGAAGGACGATAATAAGTAATGATTTGATATAGGAATGTGCCTAGGAAATATTGTCTTCTTAAGGAGGGGAAGAGCCACCCTAACTCCGTGTAGTTTTGGGAGACACGGGAGCATCTCGGGGTCCCAATTATATGTACTCTCTAATATATGTATATGTATAATAATATATGTACTCTTTTTGCTAATTTTGATGTACTTCTATAATTTATTGCATTTTCTGGATTGGAGCAATTATGCATTAATTTATTTGCCTACTTTTTCATTTATAATTTTATTGAAATTCAGTATTTGATATGTAACATAATATTTATTGAACAGGAGAAGTATTAGATGATGTCTTTAACACTTAAAAACTTTTAAGATCTTTCCATTTGGCAGAGTATGCTAAAATACCCAATTAAGATAACTTTATCAACTATTATTGACCCTGTTTGGTTGAAGGAAATGTTTGGCCTTCTATTAAGCCATGAAAACTTTTAAGTACTTTGGTAATGTTAACTATTTTTTAACAGGTTTATCACCCTAAATTATCATCATTTATTATTGAAAAGTAAATAAAAATTATTTTATTGTTCTTTTATTCATTAATATATCCCTCATTTTAGATTTTCTTTGGGACCCCTTCTCATTATTACTGTGGGTAGTTAGGATTTTACTTTACATCCGTGTAATTCTATCATCCATTACATATCCTTCAATAAAAATCATCTGACCATTTATCGTTTAAATCTGTGTATGTAGTTGCAATTTAAGAACTTGTTTATATATGAAGCTTACTTTCAATAAGGTCAAGAAGTGAATGGAAATACTACTTAAATAACCCTTCAAGACTTTTGATTTTTAACAAAAGCATACATGAGCAGAAATGCAGATTTAATGAAATCACGGTACTTACACCGTGGATGCAGCTTATTTATATGGATCATTGGACAGACAAAAGGTTACTAAGACAAATGGTTAAAATCTGTCAGTGTTGCTCAAAACAAAAAAAATAACCATTATCAACTGTTTAAATTTATCATTTATATTTATGAATTCAATTCTAACTTCTTCGTTTCGAAAGAGAAAGGGATTTCTCCATTTTTGGGAGAAAAAGATTTAATGCAGTCCATCCAAATGAAATTAAAAATGTGAAAACACCTTATTTATTTTATGGATATATGCCCTTTTAAAAGTAAGCTCTTCATATATTTATAGAACAATCTTGAGTCTTGACATTTGTTAATGCAACATTCAGTATTCTAAAAAGCATTAAACTGATAGGGAAGAATATTTCAACCGCTTATACTGGGGAAGGAAATGGGAAAGCACAATGTAGAGAAAAGTAGTTTCATTGTAACATGTTCATTTCTACTTTCAAAATTTTATGATTTTTAAAATATAATTAATATTTTATTATTCAGTATGCCTAATTAAGAATTATTAATAAAATAAATTTAGTCTGACAATATTTGGATCTTTATTTTGCGTTGTTATATAACCTATATAATATTTCATAATTTGACTATTTGTTGTAACTTATGTTTGTTGGATTACCAAGATTGGACCTTATATAATTTTTTTTATTTCTAGGAGTATTATTACATGGGCCACCAGGATGCGGAAAGACTATGATTGCTAAAGCTACTGCCAAAGAAGCAGGAACTAACTTCATCAACTTAGACCTGTCCATCCTCACAGATAAATGGTACGGAGAGAGTCAGAAATTAGCCTCTGCTGTCTTCTCATTAGCTGTTAAATTGCAACCTTGCATCATTTTTATTGATGAAATAGGCAAGTTTATATCTCAAGTTTATTTTAAATTAATTTAATAGATTTGTTTCGTTTTTTAAATCTATCAATTCTTTTAGTAAATCATCCGGAACTGTTTCCATGGCCTTATTAAATAGTGAAGAAAAAATGTTAAAACTAAGTCTGTCTTTTTTTTTCTGATGAACATTTTAAATCAGTATTTGGATTCTGTTATTAATATTTGTAAACTTTGAGGAAATATAAAATCTATGAAAGGTTGTGAAAGTATGAAGGGCGGCATGTTGTGAGCTGGCTGGGAGTTGTTCATTTTTGTGTTGGACATTATGGAACAAATTTGGTTCCTTGTCTGTAGTCTAATCCATGTGACGGGCATAATATCTACTATTTATCTATATAGTATATCTTATCAAGATTGTTTTGATTTTAAATTTTTATTTCATAACAAACTATTTTAAGAGTTATTAAAACAAATGTACCTTTTTAGATTCATTCCTCAGAAGTCGTAATGTGCAAGATCATGAAGCTACGGCTATGATGAAAGCTCAGTTCATGACATTGTGGGATGGTCTGAACACTGATCCTGGAACAACTGTGATTGTGATGGGTGCGACTAACAGGCCCCATGATTTGGATAAAGCTATTCTCCGTCGTATGCCTGCAATTTTTCACATTCCTCTTCCTGTAAAATAATTTCACATTATTTTATTTTTTTCAGTTTTATTTCAGTGGTTATAGGTGAAACACACTAAGTCAAAATTATCGATTTTCGGGTTTTCAACTTTTCATAAGCATACTGGATTCAGAAGCCAAGACTGGTTCATAGTGGCCAATAAAATGCCATTGCTGTAACTTAATTTGATTTAATAATACTTATGTCAAAGAAGTTAGAAGAATGAAATCTTCAGCGTTTTCTCAAAATTGTTTTTTACTTAGTGTATTTAATCTGTACCATGATTATATATTTGGTTTTAAAGTTATTGTTAATGGTAATGATTGAGTCAAATGAAGCATTCATGATCATGGGCTTTTACTGAGAAAGAATGATCTGATGTTTGTTGAAGTTATATTATTTTAACTGAATCAATTCCAACCTTAAATTACTTCATGTATCATTCTGTATTATTTATTTTATAAGTTCATTACTAATTAACATATTTTTTTCTGTTTTGATTTAATTATTATGAATATTGTTCAACAGCCAGTTGATACTAACAAGTAGTTAATAAACTATTTATATAAACTTATCAAATATCCTTATAATTCTTGTTTGTTTGGACTATTATTTATCATTTTGAAAAGTGTTCAATATCAACGAAAGATTTAGGCTCAAAATTATTTTAAACAATTATGGAATTATTTTTTGGTTTCTATAATTACCATTTATTTTCTTTACTATCATCACTTATGGCCAGGTATGGAATGTAATATAATCAGAGAAAATTTTCTATATCCGTTTTTCAGATCTTTAGTTTCCTCCATCTTTGAGCCCAAAAAATCATTATTGGTCATTAATTTGTGTTTCTTTCCTACGATTAAGTAGTGAACTGATGGACAAATTTTCTTCTTTTGTAGGATTTCAGGTCCTTAATGTCTTTGAATCTAATTAAGCACCCTAAAAAAGAAAGCTTTATTAAAAGAAGGAAAAATTATGGTGAAATGTAATTTTTGTTATTCAGATAATTCATGAATTATATCGACAGCATTGCTGCAAAATATAGTTAATACAATATTTGAGCTTTTCTGGTCAAACTTGGCCTTGTACGTTGAAAAACGTAAACCAATAAAATCTATTTAAAACAATATATCTTTGTCTTAAGCATTTAATATAGCTTTATTATACGGCTAACTGTATACAGAAATATGTAGGGCAGAAGCGATCCATGTTCATAGGTTACTTTTTTGGGAGGGAACATTCTCTATAATATATTATTTTATTTTACTTGAACATTTTTATTTAAAATTAGAAGATTTACAAATATTTTTGCTCTATTACAGACTCTTGTCCAGAGGAAAGATATATTAAACCTTGTGATGTCTGGTGAACCATTGGCTGATAATGTTGAACTCAGTGGTATAGCTGCAAATACGGAAGGCTTCTCTGGATCTGATCTCAAGGAGCTCTGTCGCAATGCTTCACTTTATAGAGTTCGTGATTATGTGGCAAATACCCAGTTCTGTGATAAACTGTGAGTCTGCTTATTCATATTTAATTTAATGTTTTTGTTTCTTATATTAGGGATGTAAATTTAAAAACAAAATATTAATATGTATATGTTTCTTAAATATATTGAAATAGTAATTTTTAATATCAAAAAATATATCGTATTTCGGGATAATGTTTTTATCTTTGAAAGAAGTGGAACAGGACTACCATTGAATTTAGTTAAGCAATGTCGAACCTGGTAAGTACTTGGTTTTCCACAGAGGGAAACCATGCTGCCTGAGATTTCTCCACTCCCTCTCTAAGTATATGAGCCCAATCAGCCTAATGGAAGCAGTTCACGCCAAACTGGTGTATGACCGATGACCGTATCCCATGTACTTAAATTTAAAATCGGGATGTTATTTTCTAGGATGTCAGTAGCCTCTCTGATGTTCGGTTCCTGGATGGTCTATTTTAGGGATGAAAAAACAAGTTCTTATAAGCAGCAGCCATAATTCATGGATCTAGACAGCTTTGTCACTTTCCTTGAACCCAAGTAAGTTGGTAGGAAATACATTGCCAGAATGGCCCTAAAGGGGTTGTTCGTAAAGCTATGGGTGGCCTGCCACTGCACCATGGAGACCATTTTCTGTAGCAAAGCCATGTTGGGTGGCTCCTTCTAGGCTATCTGTGCTCCCGCAATCAATATATGTCTGTAAAAAGACCACGCCACGCGGTCAAAGATCTACATAGTTACGGCTAACCTGAAGTGGCACTTTATATCATGGACTAACCACATTTTTACAATTTTCTCAAAAACGGCTCTAACAATTTTGATTAAATTCATTATTGATGTGAAAGTTGTGTGATGCATGCACCACACCAGATTTTTTATTTTTACTTTCACTTACCTATATATGTAATACATAGTAAGGGTATATATTGTGATCGTAAACATTTTTGAATCTGAGTTTTCAACGAAAATACATGTTTTGATGTCTTCTGAGTCCTTATAACCAAGTCCCACAAAATAGTCTGTGTGTGTGTGTGTGTGTGTGTGTGTGTGTGTGTGTGTGAACGTCTAGCTCAAAAAGTCATGCAGAACTGAAATTTCGTATTTAATGGTTGTGCATGCCTAGAATGTTACTACAACTTATTCGTCAAAATTGGCTTACCAAATAAAGTGCCACTTTATATAATCGATTTTACACATTTTTACGTTTTTCTTGAAAATGGCTCTAACGATTTTGATTACACTCAATGTTTCAATGTATATTTAAATATTCTTTAATATTATTTTGGTCTTATCCCTATTGATGTCGCTTAACAAGGCTTAAATGCCCAATCCTCAAAATTTCTTTCTATAAAGTAACTTTAATTTGGTTTATTTTTAATAATTAACTATGTCTCATTGTTCAAAGTTATGAAAACAGGCTAAATATAACTTTTGAAAGAATTTGATAATTGAATAAAGGAGAAAAAAAGAAAAATATTAATCCAGGTCAAAAATGAATCTCCGGAAATAATAGTCAGAAGGTATATGAAAAATATATCATTGGAAAGCTGAGAATTTTAGAAAAAAAATAATATCTAATAAATAAAGTTGTAGAAGATAACGAAATATCTCATAGATATTTTTACTACCTTAAATACTGTAGCTTAATAACTCTAGATCTGATATTATATTTAAATAATTAGGTATCGTCCGTTTATTCCAAAAAATCATCATGTAAACTTTTAGAAAATTAAATTAGTTACTGATTTGATGAATTTTCCCTTTGTGTATATGAATATTTGTATATGAATATTCCAACAGTATCAAATTAGAATCAGTGTGACAGCTTTTGACCTATCTATGACAAGCAATACATATCTTGTAATTCCATTTTAGTAAACTTTGAAATGGAAAATAACAGTTTCATGACTAACCATCGTACAACCCATAATCAACCGTTGATATAATAAACTGGATTTTTGTTATTTTAATGGTATTAACGCATTGTTCAGCTCAGTTAAAAATGCACTTCAAAAATTTTATAATAGCCCAGTATTGCCAGAAAATTATTTCTGTTCAAAGTAGAGCAGGAAGTGAAAGTTGTGTGGTTGCGCGAATCAGATTTTTTTTTTTTAAATATTGTTTTTCAGCAGTCAAATTTTCATTTTGATGTATCAATATTTTTGACAATATTGCAATATATCAAGATTTTTCCGATATTCTTCCTAGCTATTTTAATTTTAAATGTATTGGGCTCAGCTATAAAAGAACTTAAAATACTCTTCTACTTCTTGTCTTTTCATGATGAGAAAAACATTATTATAGTTATAATTATATTTAAGCTCTTTCTTCATACCTTTTAACATGTTAGATAAATAAACTGCCTATTGATATATAGTAATTAATATAATTTTCTAATTTTTTAGGAAGGACAGAGGTATCAATTCCAATGCAATAAAGCTCAGTGAAGATCAAGAAGAATTTCATGATACATTACGACCCATTACGATGGATGACCTTACCAAATCTTTAAAGAAAATGAGAGATGCTAAAGTCAATACATCTACTTTAACTCTTGATTGAAAATGAAATCACTTTTGTTACTGTACTTAATTTATTAATAGTAATGAAAGTGGTTCAAAAAGTAAAAAAGCTAGTCACTATTTCGACATTAGTTCATCAAGTTGCCTTAAATGAGGGAAGGGAAACAGACTAGTCTTTCTGTAACCTTGATCGTGATAGATTAAATTATATATATATATATATATCTTTTTTTTCTTTTGGAAAGATAAAAAAATTTTGCATTTTGATCAAAAATGGGTGTTGTTTTGTCTTTAATTTCTTATTTGTTTTAAAGTAAATAAAATAGAGGTATAAAATTTTTTTTCTATTGTCTTTACTGTTTTTGGAAAAGCAAGTTAAGGAATGATGAAACTTTTAGCACAAATGTGACAGTTTCCTTGTTTTTAATCATTAATTAGAAATAATGACATTTTATTTTAATATTTGTTAAGTCGTTAATTAATTACTGTCTGTATTATTGTCCATTTAATATATATATTAAGAATGTTTTAAATCTGATCTTTGATGTTTAAATATAGTTTGAATTTATAAAAATTGTACTTTTCTCTGTGATTGGATGAATATTTTTTTAGAGGTTATTTTAATTTCATTTATTTAATAAAAGCACTATTATTTTTACTGATATGATCATTTAAATTTTTAAAAAACAAAAAAGCTTCTAAAAGTTATTTACCTCTTTTTATATGTATGAAATCTGTGCTTTGGAATGAGTGCAGTATGTTTATAGTCTGGCAAGTTTCAGTTGTTATGAGTTGGACTACCAAGTAATGGTAATGAACTCATCCTGATCAAAAATATAACAGAAGTTAAATCAGAAACTGCCCATAAACCAGAGGTAGTGTGCCAAAAGTATCTGGTTCTCAACCTCACAATATCATTGTGGGACACTATTGTCCAACCACCTGATTTTCCTTTTGGCTAATTCTGACTTCAATTCATTATTTAAATTCAATTGGCCCTGAGCAGCACCTGTAAAAACATAGTTTTCTCGTTAGGATTTTATTGTGATGAGCCAAGACTAATTTTATTTTATTCATTGTTCTTTCATCACTCTAATTTCCATTCTGTAGCTTTAAACTCCATTTTTTATGTTCTTGTTATTAGTATTTATTTATGCATTGTTCTAGTCATATTTAAATTTTTGAGATAAACTGTCTTGTATTTAGCTTTAATGTAATACCGTATTTAAATTGCTACTTAGGAATTCAGGGTTTTCAGTGACTTGGATAAATGGAAATATTTCAATATTTCCTTGACAAAAATATTAATACTCTACCACACTGTGGATGATTTTTTGGATATTGTCTGTTGATAGGAGGTTTTAATAATTCCAATGCTTTAGACTGTGATTATAATCAAATACATAAGAATACTGCACTCACATTGGCGAGAATTCTGTAAGTTCTTACGTTTTGTCATTGATAACAAACGGTTTTTTTAGTAGGAACACTTTCAGATTAATGAATAAATTAATGTAAATATCAGGCATCATTTTTGAATTGTTAGCTTTAAGCTTTAGCTCAGTTAAAAATGCACTTCAAAAATTTTATAATAGCCCAACATTGCCAGAAAATAATGTCTATTCAAAGTAGAGCGTAAGAGAAAGTTGTGTGTGCCCGAATCAGATTTTTTTGGGAAAAATATTATTTTTCAGCAGTCAAATTTTAATTTTGAATTATCAATATTACAGTATATCAAGATTTTTCCAACATCCCTCCAATTTTAATTGTAGATGTATTGCTTGGTTGTTGGGCTATCTGTGATCAGTGCAGTGGCATAAATAACTGACAGTGTTGTCAATAATTTTTAATGTAAAGTACAGGAAACCAACATGAATAAATGCTTCCATCTATTATTATACTAGTATGTTTCTGCCTTGGAGGCAAACAGCTTAAAAGAAAATCTTGTGGGTGGAAGTTATGCTAAAAGAAGGGAAAGCCTTCTCCCACTATTCAACTAAAGCCAACAAAAAAAATTTAATAGAATAGCAGTTACAAACCATTTTATTTAATTAAAGGATTTATAGCTAATAACCATTTGAAATTCTACCATTTAAATACAACTGGTGAGGAGAGTAAGTTGGCTTTGCATGCTTCTTAATTAACAATAATATTAAAATTCAAAGCCCTTTAAATTTATCTTTATAACATACTTCACCAAAAAATATCTGGAAAAAGTTAAGAGTAGTAAAATTCCAAACATATTCTCTGTTTTTGTGGTTGTAAGGTCATTTTAAAGTTTACTTAATTTCCAAAAAAATAGAATCATCAAACGATTAAATTGGTTAAAAGATAGGTGGTTCTAAATATTTTGCACTATTCTGCTACAAAGCTGATACCCTTTGTATCATTAGGCAGATCTATGGGGGGAGGGGGAGCTTTCCAGCTGAAGCCTCCCTCCCAAAATGGTAAAATATAAACATTTTATAGAAAAAAATATTAAAAACTAAATCTTAAAGTATTGTTACTGTAATTACATTTAATAAGACTTCGAGAATCCCGTAAACACTATTTCATATAGGTAGTTGATTTCTTTATTATTTTTTTTCAAATTAATTATCGTTTTATGTAAATGAAAAAAAAATCTTTCAGGCTGAAGCCCCTCCCCCAAAATTAATTCTTGGATTCCCTATTGGTTTGTATTGACTTATGTTGCCATACATCACCTCAAGACAGTGCAGCCTTAGGGCTGGGCAATTGCCCAGAGCAGATCTTCAGGGATGCTCCCCACCTATTAAAAATTTAAGAAATCTGGTGGAGTGTGTGCATCACACAATTTTCACATTGAGGGCAGGGTGGCCGAACGGGCTAACGTGTGTGCACAGCAACCCAGTTGCCAGACAACCTGATATATGAGAGAATTGATATTAAAATAGTCGGGAGTTCGCGTTCCGATGCCGGGAGTGTCTTTTAAATCCCTGCCCACAACCCCTAAAGACCCGGGAAAACGCCGTATAGCCTTAGAGGGGAGGACTAAAAAAAGTATATATATATATATATATTTTCATATATAACGAAATAAAAATAAAAGCGATGGTATAACTTCATTTAAATCAATTAATTACCATGTTTTTCCCGCCCATCGAATCTGTTAAATTTATAGTAGAGGGTGGCGACCGACCTGGAAAAGTCAAGGGATTTTCAAAACAGGAAGAAGTCAGGGAAAAATGATTAAATTCAGGGAATCTTTTTAGTTCGAAAATATTTTTTTTCAAATTGGAATTAATATACAGTGGATGTCGTACCTTAAGGGACTTGATAAACTTCGTTGTTTACGTAAACGTATAATTGTTATAACGACGACGCACAGTGGTTCACAAGTGGAAAAAACCCTTAAAATGAATGTGTTTCAATCACACTTTTTGTACTAAATTATCTCTCTTTGACATCCCTAGAACCTAGTCCAATAACTATTTTCTCGAGTTTGCAATTTCATAGAAAAAAATGTCTTTAATTAATAGAAATATTTCATGATTAAATCTATGAAAAACCTACCCACCTGTGTCTTTCAATAACGCCCCTGGCCGTTATATTGAAATTAAACAAAGGAAATAAAAGGAGTTAAAACAGTGCTTTTTAAAAAGAAAACATACCAATACTAATTACTGTCTGTAATGTATACATCTATGGACATCTACTTTTTATCTTTCCAATGTTTTTTATTCGGCTAATTTAACTTTATTTATAACAAAATTAAAATGTATAAACAAATTACATAGTTTCTATGTATTCTGTTAGTATGAGGGACATCAAAATTCATAATAATCAAAAACTTAACAACCGAAATGCGCTTTAAAGTTCGATCGCTCTAATTAATAGCTTTACAACTTTTCGTATTTTAACGATTATACCTGAACTCAATAAAAATTTTTATACTTTTTCAAGTTAATTCAAGCCACTAGCGGATCTAGGATTTAGTTTTGAGGTGGGGGGCTTCAGCCCAGAACCTTTTTTTTTTTCATATATATAATGATAATTACTTTGGAAAAACAGAAAGATACTAACTATCTATATGAAATGGTGTTTAAGTGATTCTTGAAGTCCTATTAAATGTAATTAAACGAGCGATAATACTTTAAGACATAATGTTTTAATATTTTTTACCATTTTGGGGAAGGCTTCAGCCCGAAATCCCCTCCCCTCCTCCCGTAAATCCGCCTGTGATTGAAGCTTATGTAGAGTCGTTATATGTGAATAGGCGAAATGTCTTTGGAACTATCGGAATTTGAAACGTATTTTGGTCCTTAATTTTTTTAAGGTTGTTATGGATGTTGAAGTCTCTCCTGCCAACAGAATGTATAAAAGCTATTATATATATATATATATATATATATATATATATATATATATATATATATATATATACATTCTAGTTGGTTATAAAATAGTTAAAATTTCTAAAAATAATTATAAAATAGAATAAAAAGCACTTATATTGAGAACTATAAGGGAAATACGCTTTGGATTCTGAGTTTTAACAGCCGCTAAACATCACATATTAACGTGTATACGTGAGATACATAATAACTTTAATGCTCTTTCAAATTGATTATATTGAATTTATTCGATAGATGCATAGATTATGAGTTTTGGTGAAAAACCGGCAAAAAGAAACATTTCTCGTGAATAAAAATAAGCTAACAGTCAATATTCTTCAACTCCTTACCCGTTGGCTCTACATCATAAAGCTGTTTATAAAATTGATAGTAAATTTTATCTTCTTTAACGTTATTTATAATAATAATTTCGATAGAATGCATAGTTTCGGAGTCATGTCCAAAAAATTAATAAAAGTTCAGAAATTTCGCTGTTTTTTTTCACATATCCCGAAACGCAATGGAAAATTTCGTACAGGAATATCAAATTCAGATTCATCATCTCAAAAAACATAAAAAAATGGAGGGAAGCCAACTTTTTTGAATTTTTTCCTCATCCAACTACCATCCGATTGGCCTAATTTGATGACTTGAAGTTGATGACTTTGACGTCGTAAATTTTCGAAACGCAACCGATTATATCGTCGGTCAAGGTGAATTCTCTTTCTTCTTGAACCTATTCTTGAAATCATATCAAAATATCAGCCATCAGATCTTCCGTTGAATTAACTAAAAACTTCGCCTCTTTAATTTAAATCGCTCAATCCCACCCCTCTTCCCCATAAAATATGTTGAGGGGGCGAGAATAACGTCCCTTCCCCTCCCCAATAATTTGAGAGAAAAAATTAGAATCATTAATAAATAAGCTAAATTAAATAATATTCCGAGGTACAGACCCCTTTTTATTAAATTATTAACATCCGTCAGAAACTTCCTAAATAGCTTCTATTTACGAAAAGTCTCGGAATTGGGGCGTTTTCAATCCGGAGACCCTCAAACTTTGTCTATTTAATTAGGTACTAAAAAAACTCGTAAGTAGCCATTGGTATTCCACTTGGATCATGAGATAATTTCATCATAAAATCTATTAAAAAAGGTGGCCTACAAAAATATTGGTCTACATAACCTCGTTATTTTGACAATTTAGAAATGTAGATCACGCCAAACGGATCAACATTTTTGAAGGCCACGTTTTTTCTGTGCTCAATTTTTTTTTAGAATTTATGAGAAAAGCAAATGGGTATTTACGAGTTTTTAGTACCTAATTAAATAGACAAAGTTTACCGATCTCCAGATTGAAAACGCCCTAATTCCGAGATTTTTCGCAAATAAAATATTTGTGCGTTAAGCTAAGATGAAGTTATGTTACGTAGTTTCAGGCGGATGTTAATAATTTGGTAAAAAGGGGTCTGTAGCATGGACTATAACATCATTTGTTTTATTCTATAAGTTTGCTTTTATAAGTTTTATCTTATAGGTTGCTTATTTTTGTCATTTTCATATTTCTTACAGAATACTTTTAGTGTGTATCCGAACAGTTTATTGTTTTATCATAACCGTAGAAGGAATGGCTTTTGAAAGTTATAATAATACAATCTATAAGACATTATATTATATTCATAGAATAAAACTAATGGTTTTAACTTGATCAGAGTTGTTGTAAAACAAACATAAAGCCAAAGGAATTTTATAAATAAATTAGGATTGTTATTGATAGTCGAAACTTGAAGCGATTATTGGTGCAAATAAATCTAGTGTCTAGTTTTAATATATTTTGACCTCTATAGTTTTGACTTCTACCTAAACATTCAAGGAGCCATTAATTTTCCAATTTAATAAATACAAACATAGAAGTGGAAACGTGTTCTGTCCCCAACTTTCCGACATTATTAACGAATTACAGCCTCTTATCAAATCACTACACATTTCTGAAGCTCATCTGGAATACACAACGCCCATTCCCAAATCTTTAAATAACATTCACAGCTCCTCTAATCTAGCTAGTAAAGTAGAGAAGAAAAGTTCACACCCATCAATTTATTTGAAACAATTAGCACTGAACACAATCACGAAAAGTTACCCTAATTATCTACAAGTTTATACAGACGTATCTAAAACAAGTAACAGAACGTCTGTAGCTGTGGATGATCGCCATAAGAACCACAAAATTTCATTATCGATACCAGTTGATTTCAGTATTTTCAGCGCCGAACTATATGCCATTCTTAACGCCATAATATACAGCGAAAACACACAAATCAACCAAAAAATAGTTATTCTGACAGACTCAGCAACTGCACACCTAAAATTAATCCATCAAAATAAGCCACTGACACACATTTCCTTTAAAATCATATCACTAATATACAACGCCAGCAACAATTACTTTTTCCAGTGGGTACCGGGACAGGTAGGAATATCAGGAAATTAAATGACAGACAAAACGGCAAATCAAAACCAACTACATGGAATAAATGCTAAGATTCCTTTACTGGATTTGATAAGAGTAGTGAGGAGGAAAATGATGAAAGACTGGCAGCATTTCTACGACTGGGAATGTGCCTCGAAGGGTGAGGACCATCATGCATTTCAACAGAAGATAGCACTGGTTCCATGGTTTGCGACTCTTAAACCTCATCTCGACCGCTCCAGCTTAGTAAAGCTGGCCAGGCTTAGGATAAATCATGGCAGAACTAATAAAGATCTACATCTAATGGGTATAGCTAAGAGTGGTCACTGCCCAACATACCGATGCCTTCAAGTTCAAAAGATTCGAGAAGCGAAGAAGAATTAGTTTACGATCGCAAACTACGGATGATGGAGCTAACTTTCCTCGGTCGATGAACAAAGATAACGCCCGTGACTTGATAAAGTTTTTGAATGACATAAAACTAGTTATATAATAAAAGTCGCCTCTTATTCTCATTTATTATGAAACTACTGTCACCTCAGTTTTTAACTATTAGTCTTTCTAGTTTAAGTTCTATATAGGTTACATTTAGTTATCATCTATCTAGAAATATTAAATAAATTTCCAGTGTAATTTCATCTTACAATGACAATTAAAATATGTTATTGGCAAAATAAGACTTGAGTTTACAAGTCTTAAAGCCAAAAAAGACTTAAAATATATATATATATATATATATATATATATATATATATATATATATATATATATATATATATATATATATTTTTTATATATATATATTTATATATATATATATATATATACAAACATTACTTTGTAGACCATACCGACACCGCGATAGGAGATTTTTTTTTTTAAATTATTATTATAATATATCTTATTAAACTAAATTGTCCCTCCAATAGTATTTCACGTTGTTTCAAGTAATACATGGTTGAGAGATTATTCAGAGAGAGATTAAAGCAATTTTTACGTATATATATATATATATATATATATATATATATATATATATATAACTGATAAATTAAATTTTAATTTATTATGTTTAAATTGTAATATTGTATTGGTGTATTCGGAGAGAGATTTTAGCTACAGGTATTTTTCGATATTGATTAGCATACCATTTCCCCATCACGAAAAAACTTATTTGATTTGCATTATAAAAAAAAAATCTCTTATAACTCAAAATTCCACAAATATTATTTTATGGTCTGATAGAAAATGTAATCCTATTTTCAGTGATAGGTGGTTATACCAGAATATTTGGAGAGAGATTTAAGCAATTTTCACTTGTATTTGTAACTGGTAAATTAAAATTTACTGTATTGGGTTTAAAATGCAATAAAATTTTTCAAACTCAAAAGCCAAATATTTAATATTTATAATATAATTTTTGCATTAGATTGAGAATTGTACGCTGTTTTCATTAATACGTAGGTTCCATTGGAGAATCCGGAGAGAGATTTTAGCTACAGGTAGTTTTAAATATTTTTATCATTGTTTAGAAAATTTATATTTAAGAATCTTTTTATTTTTCTGAGATTTTAGCTACAGGTAGTTTTAGATATTTTTATCATTGTTTAGAAAATTTATATTTAAGAATCTTTTTATACATGAAGAAAAATTATAATGTTAAAACTCATGGTATTAGCAGATTTTGTATTAAATTTATGAAAAATATAATACATCTATTATAAATATAATACATATATTAAATAAATGATACATTTTGATAGCTCTTGGTCAGTAGATATTGTTTTTACAAATGAAAACCAAACAGATATATGCGTGTATGAGAACGATTAATTTTAGTCCATTAATAAAACAAATGAATTTGCGACATACTGAATAAAATGTTCAAATTTTACGTAATATAAAACAGTTAAGAAATAAATTAAATTTTTTTGGAGGAGATGACGTAAGTAGCACTGCTTATAATGGTACTGATGGAGAACTAGTCGAATATAATTTTTTTTAATTATATTTTTAACTGGGCTAAAGCTAAATGATTACAGCTAACAAATCATAAATACTATTAAAATATCAACATTATGTATCACCGGTTGATTATGGATTGTTCGATCCGTTGATTATGAATTGTACGACTATTAGTTATTAAACTGTTATTTTCCATTGCAAAGTTTACGAAAACGGAATTAAGAAATTTGCATTGTCTGTCATAGACAGATCAAAAGTTGTCACACTGATTGTAAGTGGATTCCATTACAATAGCGTAAAGGGAAAATTTATCAAATTATCCACTAATTTAATTTTCTAAAAGTTTTTTCGGAATAAACGGACGATAGATACCTAATTATTCAATTCTTTGTTATTTGGCAATGATGACTTACAATTAAACAACAATTGAATTTATTTGTTGTATTTCCAAATTACATATTTACATGTTAACTTTTCGGGATATTTACTCCCATCTTCAGAACTACAATCCAATGCTTTTTTTTTTGATACATGGCTTAAATCTAATGTGCTCCATTGTCAGGTTCTAAATTCATGTTATAATAAATTAAGGTTTATAATATCCAGAGCAACATCATGCTTTTAGATCAATTACTGGGTGTCTGCCCTGGGCTTTCTATATTTCTATGGTTTTTTTTTTTTCTAAAATTCTCCGCTTTCTAACGATATATTATATGTATACCTTCTGGCAAGTATTTCTGGAGATTCATTTTCGACCTGAATATGTTTTGTTTTTTTCTCTTTTATTCAACTATCAAATTCATTCAAAAGTTATATTTAGCATTTTTTTCTAACTTTTAATAATGAGGAATAGTTAATTATTAGAAATGAACCATATTAAAGGTACTTTAGATGAAGACTGGCCCCGTGATCTCCTAATGTAGTCATATCATTAGAGTGCTACCATTGGGTAATTACTCAGCAAGTGTATTCATGTCATTATATCTATTATGTCCAAATTTACTTGATGTGTATATGTAATACAGTTGTAAATGTCATTAAGAAATAAAAAGAAAAAAAGATGAAGACGTATATGAACAATGAGTATTTAAGCCCTGTAAAGTAATTTCAGGGGGGATAAGACCTAAATGATATTAAATACCACTTAATTATACAATGATACACCGAGTTTAATCAAAATCATTAGAGCCATTTTTGAGAAAATTGGAAAAATGTTTTTCAGCGTTGATATAAAGTAGCACTTCCGGTTACCCGATTTCAAGAAATAAGTTTCTGTCACATCTAAGGCATATACCTATCTTAAATACGTAATATCAGTTTCGTACGACTTTTCGTTTTTGAGTTAGACTGCTAACTTACACAAGCACAGACACACTTAACATTTTTCGGGACTTGGTTATTTGGACTCAGGGTACCTCAAAATGTGTATTTCCGTTGAAAACTCGTATTCCAAGATTTTCACGATCGCAATACTTTCCCTTACTATATATTACACACATAGGTAAGTGAAAGTAAAAATTACAAAGTGTATGAGAACGAATTATTTTAGCCTATTAATAAAACAAATGAATTTGAGACATACTGAATAAAATATTCAAATTTTACGTAATATAAAACAGTTCAGAAATAAATTAAAATTTTTTGGTGGAGATGACGTAAATAGCACTGCTGCTCTTTCCCGCCTTCAGAAGACAGTATTTCCTAGGTGCATTCCTTTACCAAATAATCTATAATCATCGTCCGTCCTATGCATTCAATCTCCTTCAATTCAAGTCATCCACTCCCTCTCCACAAGATCTCGTCCTTCTGACCTTTATACCCCTTTTCACAAATCGGCCTCATTTCAACACTCCTTTATTGTCCGCTCCACCACCTTTTGGAATTCCATCTCACTTAAAACCTGCCATGCACCATCCTTATCCATATTTAAAACCCTCTTATTCCAATTCCTCCTTACAATTCAATCAGACGCTGGGTAGCCATTTATCATGTATATTATATATGTATATAATCTCGTCTATATGTACATTTTCTTTTATTTTCGTCGATCAATCTACATCTTAGGATTTAGATTATATAGGACTTGTATGATGTTTACAATACTATTATTTTATTCTTCGAACATATTAAGGTACGTATGTAAATCATTTAAAGGAAATATTTATCAACTCTTTTATTATTATTTTTTTTTCAATAATACAAAATAATAACAAAAGTAATTTGTCGCTTATTTCAAATTTCATTTAGAGTTCTATAGTTTATTGTTTATAGCAACTATTTTGCAGTATTAGGATCTTATTGGTCATAATATGTCTTTTATATTTCTGTATAGATATGTAAATACTTCTTTTATTACTTTTTTTTTTTTTTTTTTTTTATTGTAATATGCATTTTGGCCAGATGTTATGTTAATTTTTATATACAATATTGTTATTCTCAAGGGACTTTGTCCCAGAATAAAGTTGATTCTTCTATTCTATGTAGGTACTGATGGAGAACTAGTCGAATTAATGGGCATTTGGGTCTTTTTTGGCAGTCCCTCGAGGCTCTATCTAACCCAGGGGACCCTGGCAGGGGTCTCCAAACTTCTTGTCCCGCGGGTTACGTTGAGTCCTTCACAAAGTACAGTGGCCCGAATTGAGATCTCCACTTAAATCCCGCGGACCATGTCTTGTGATGAAAAAAAACATCGAGTTCTATAAATGACCATTCAGTTGTGAATTAAGCTTATTATAGAGTATCAAGATTTATTTATAATGATGATTACAGGAATAATTAAGATGTTAGGAATATTTATTTTGTAGTTTTTCTTGAAAGGTGCTAACATTTAGTAACTGAAGTACATGCATTATAATTTAAACGATAGCATTGTGTGATTCTTCAAGTATTTGCCTTGGATCACTCATAGAAACAAATATAGACCATAGATCGGCCTGAAATTCCACTCCTTTAAATCCTCCAGTGATCCTGGTTAGACATTTCTTGAAATAAAATTAGTAGTACATATGTATTATATACCATTGGAAAGCTAAAAAAATTTATATATAAAATCATAAAATATATTAGAGAGTGAGGAAAAACTTGTGGCATGATTGAGGGGTCAAGTGGATAAAGATGATCAGCAACATTTTAAGAAAAATTGAATTATTACTATAGATAAAGGTATTAAGTGGAATATTTTTAATCTTTCCTCCTTTCAGATACATAAATATAATATTTGGCTCAGAACTGAACTACTAAATGGCGATACGCATATTAACAATAATATTCAATAGACGCTTCCTCTTTAATAGTGAAATCTCTAATTAAGTCGTCAATCTGTCTGTAATTGCAATATGAATGTTTGGGCACACATTGATCTTTTATTTGTTTTTTTCTAAAGAAAATATGAATTTTATTACAAAGAAACTTACTCTAGATTTCAGAGTCTGGAATAAAATTGAAGAAAGTTTTGTTAGTAAAGCCAACAGAACTTCCAACGTCATCAAAATTCAAGACCTATAAATAAATCCGAAAGAATTTAACGGACACCTGAGTTTGGAGAAAGTCGTAAATTGTAAGGACAACTAAAATATGTAATGTAAAAACCCAGGTGTAAATAATAGGGGGTATAAAAAAAATCTAGTGCGCGCAACACACAACTTTCACCCACCACTGAACTTAGAATAGAAATTATTTTCTGACCATGTTGAGCTACTATAAATTTTTTGAATTGCATTTTTAACTCAGCTAAAGCTAAAAAATGACAGCTAACAAATCATAAACATCATTAAAATAACAAAAGTTTTATTTATTATATCATCGGCTGATTATGGATTTTACGATCCGTTGATTATGAATTGTACCACTATTAGTTATTAAACTGTTATTTTCCATTGGCTTCAAAATTGCATTATATTTTATTATATATTAATTATATTCAAAATTGGCTTAACAGAAGTGCCACTTTGTATAATCGATTTTACACATTTTTACAATCTTATCAAAAAAGGCTCTAACGATTTTGATTAAATTCGATATATCAATGTATAATTAAACGGCCTTTAATATCAGTTAGATTTTATTCTCGTTGATGTCACTTTACAGCACTAGCGGATAAAGAATTTAATTTTGGGGGGACTTCAGCCCGGTAGATTTTTTTTCATATATATAACGATAATTATGAGAAGGAGTTGATCGAGGGGTGCGGTCAAATTAATACTAAATTAAATACAAAACATCTTTTGTAGCCCTGATGAAGACCTACAAATTGCGTCGAAACGTCGGCAATAATTAAATAATTCTACTTATTTAATTTAGTATTAATTTGACCGCACCCCTCGATCAACTCCTCATATTATATCAACGGTCAACCATCTCTACATCATAACGCTAATTAATTTGTAAAAAAAAAGAAATAAATCAACTTCCTGTATGATATGGCGTTTAAGTGATTAAATGTAATTACACGAACAATAATACTTTAACAGGTAGTTTTTAATATTTTTCTATAAAACATGGTTATATTTTATCGTTTTTTTGAGGGAGGGGGAGGAGCTTCAACCCTAAAGTCCCCCTCTCGTAGATCCGCCTATGCTTTACAGGACTTAAAGTTTTAATGTAAGAAATTTGTTCTTATTTTTCTGAAACAAAGAATATAATGTAAGAGCAAAAGTTGGCTCGTAGGATGAAGTTATGTAGTTTTTGGGCCACAGTGAGATGCGAAAGCTTGTACTCCTGTCGCAGTTTGTTCTTACCAACTCCTAACTGATTCTCGCATTGATGGAGGAATGATAATTTATTTTTAAAAAATGAACTTCATTTATTCTTACGAACAACCTTTTATTTGAGCATAAGAAAATATGTTTTTTCTCTCGGACCCCTGTTTTTATTCATCTCGATTACAGATCTGGACGCATTGCGGTCTCCAGCCACTATGGTCTCCTTGAAGAATCTATACAATTCATAAAAATGGAAACTAGTCACGATATTAATTTATATATTTCTCATTAGAAAGTGTTTTTCTTTTTTTTAAAATAGCTGCTGTTGGGAACTTTTTCATGAAGGAAGGTAATTATTTGGTCTCCGATATGATCGGAATCTGATTATGATCAGAATCGGAATTTATTCTTAGAGATTTTTTTTTTCTTAGAGAACTCATTTCTAAGCTGTAGGGCCATTCATAGTAATCTGTCTCAAATTTTCACAAAAGTTGGTAAAAATTAGCGTTCGTTGACTGTGGTTGTCGACCATATCACTTAATCAAATTATTAAGTTCAGGTATTCGTTCGAGGCACAATTTAACTTTCTTTGATTTCTTAAAGAATAAGTTTTTCAATTCGATGCACTGTTTAGAAGTAATAGATGAAATAATACGAAAAAAGATTGGATACATCTGGTTTTTTGCCTGTAAAAATTTTCCATGGGTGGCGCGTGTTTGCAATTTTATTTATTACAAGTCTTAACCCATATACAGGGTGCCCCACAAGTATAGGGGAATATTTAAAGGAGTCATATAAGAACTCAAAAGCTACAAAAAAAGTTTAAATAAACAATGGTTAGATTTTCAGCAGGAAAGCAGGAAGTTAAAGTTTTGTACTCACATTAATGTGAGTTGCTCCGTGTCCTCGCCAAGTCATAGCCATGAAAGACAATCCGGTTTTCTTCCTTGTGTTCCTTTTAATCATTCACCTATAAAGTTTATAAAGGTTAAGGATGGACAAATAATAAGTGAGCCAAAGCGAATACTGGAAAGATGGAGGGAATACTTTATAGAGTTACTGGATGAGAATGATAGGAGCGAAGAAATGGAAAATTTCCAGAAAATAAATGAGGATAGGGTGGAGCTGCAGCAAAGAGAAGGCGACCCGATAGAAAAAGAGGAAATGTGGGACGCACTGGATAGGATGAAGCTGGGAAAGGCGGCAGGTCATGATGGAATAACACCGGAGATGCTTAGATATGGGGAGGGGGGAGGCAGGAGACGAAATACTCTTAAGAGTATTAGAATTGGCCTGGAAAGATAAGAAGATTACTAAAGATTGGGAAATCTCGACCATTGTCACAATGTTCAAGAAAGGTGATACTTGAGAATGTGCCAATCATAGAGGCATTGCATTGCTGAGTGTCCTAGGTAAAATATACTCACGTATTTTAGAAAGACGATTGAGGAACGAGGTAGAACACCAACAGAACGAGGAGCAGAGTGGCTTCCAACCAGGCAGGAGTACTCAAGATCACATCTTTGCACTACGCCAAATATGTGAGAAATCCATCGAGTACGATAAAGAGGTTTACCTGTGCTTTATAGACTTAGAGAAGGCTTTCGACAGGATACCTTGGAATGAGTTATGGGCTTCACTCCGGAATAAACAAGTGTCCGAGGCTCTTATACAGAGAATTAAATCTTTCTATAAGACCTGCAGAATCTATGTTAGAACGTCCCATCAAACATCTGCGGAATTTGTCACTACAATGGGAGTCAGGCAGGGAGGCATAGGGAGCCCTCTATATTTTATCACCTTCATGGATGATGTTATTAAGGAATGTAAGAGGAAAACAAGGGAGACACTACTTGGATATTGGAAATTGCAACCGTCAACTGTTCATCGTCTGCATTTGCTGATGACATTATGCTAATAGATGACAGTAAAGAAAAGTTACAGGCAAATTTAGATGTCTGGACAGAAGAGTTAGCAAAAAGAAATACGATCATTGGCACTTCCAAGACCAAGCGTATGCTGGTGTCCAGAAGCAAGAAGGATTTTGGGATTCGCATTCTTTTTGAGATGATACAGCAGGTTTCTACGTTCAATTATTTGGGTGTGACGATCAGTGAGAGCGGGAAGATCAGAGACGAAATTAATAAAAGAGTTGCCACTTCAGGAAGGATGTTCTCTGCCATCAATAGGAAGTTTTTAAGTAAGAGAGAAGTGGCAAAAGAAACAAAACTAGCCGTCTATTGCTCGACGTTCCTCCCTATCCTCACTTATGGAAGCGAATCCTGGGCCCTGAAGCAACATGATCGCAGCCGCCTCCAAAGCATGGAAATGAGGTATCTTAGGAAAATAGAGGGAAAGACCAAGAGAGACCGGATACGTAACACAACGATACGGACTACACTAAAAATTGAACCCCTCAACCAGATAATAGAGAAAGGGCAGCTTCGATGGTTCGGTCATGTAATGAGGATGGATGACCGCCGTTCAGCAAAGAAAATTATGGAGGCTAAACCAGCGGGAAAACGACCTAGAGGAATTACTTGGTAAGATAACCTCAAGAATATTCTTAAAGACAGAGGAATTGGATGGCCTGAAGCCAGGAGAGCAGCCCTCGACAGAGACGGATGGAAATCCTTGTACAAAATTCTCTACACCAAAAGCTAGAAGAGCATATTGAATAAGAAAAAGAAGATTAAAATAAGTCACGTTTTCTGTTGAATAGGAAGTGATAACAAAATAAACTATTAGCAATTGCTTCACTGTAAACTAGGCAAAATTTACTTTGAATTGACTACCTTGAAAATTTACTACCTTACTTGAGACAGGTAGTGGTGGGGGAATAGCTAGGAGTGAGAGAAGCACCTTGTACAAAAGTGCGCCTCTCTCTCTCCCTGAGAAAATTCATGGATCCACAACTGATTCAGAGCTGAAGGCCTTTTTCAGTGACGCAGACATCCCCACCATCATTAAGATAAGTTGACCACGGTTGGCGGGACATGTGGCAAGAATGACCGGTGATCAAATCCCGAGGAAGATGTTCAAATGG
Source organism: Nezara viridula (assembly GCA_928085145.1). Classification (NCBI taxonomy): domain Eukaryota; kingdom Metazoa; phylum Arthropoda; class Insecta; order Hemiptera; family Pentatomidae; genus Nezara; species Nezara viridula. The sequence goes on along the minus strand of OV725080.1, from coordinate 143,418,350 downwards.
CTGTGCTGGCAGAGATGGGTCGTCAAACCAAGGATGCGCAAGGCCGACGGTGCGGGAGATGACGCTTGGTCCAACCTTGACGTAAGGATCTGAAAAGGAGCGGTACAACAAAGAGATGACTGGTAGTTGTTTTTGAGAGATGACTTTATCTCTCGTGGAGTATAGAGTCATTTAAGAAAAAGAAGTTGTTGTCCACGCTCTCCACGACCCCATTATATCATTCTTAGATCCCTAACATCCTTTTCATATACGGCGACAGTCATGACCTTTTTCTTGTAGCAGTTATTAAGCATTGCCTTATGAACAAGTTCTCCTTGTCACTCTTCTGTGGCTCGCTGAAGTTTATCCTGAGTGTCGATCAAATGTACAATGTAGTCTGCTTGTCTGGATTCTGTACTTGAACTGATTACATGTTTCATATTCCACTTGCAATCTAAGCAGAACTCCCGCATATTATGTGGATTTAATACATGAAGACTATGAATAACAATTCATTCAGGTCTCAGTCTATTGTAAAAATGAAAATATTGTTGATTTAATATTGCCACGATACATGGCGACTTCTTTGCCACGATATCCGGAGCGATGGCACCGGTCGCTCTATCCATGCGATGTCCCAGCAAGTAAGATCTATGTCCTGCATTAAGAAACCTCTAAGAAAAGATACATAGCAGGAGTGACTAGTTAGCAGACTGATGACAAGTATAGTCGCTTGAAAAAGGAATCCAAGAGGGGAAGAAAAGCCATTACACCACTACCTCATTGCGTGTCGCCATTTAACCAGGTGATGTGGTGTCTCTCTATCATTATTTTCCTTCAGTGACTCTCTTGTCACCAGTTTTTAGCTAGTCACTTCCGGTATGTACCGGTACCTATTAAGTTTTGCTGGCACTAAGTTTAAAAGTTAGTAATATTCCAATAATGTGGTATTTAAAATAGCCTTTTCTTAATGGTAGGGCCACACATAAGGCAAATATTTGGCAAAGCGTTCAATAATCCTGATTGGCCAAGTAGAGTGACCGCTAAATTTAGCAAATATTTGCCACATATGTGGCCATACCATAACTTTCTGCTTTTACAATTTATAATAAAAAATAATCATTTGTAATACAGTATATACCGTTGAGTTATTAAGAAAAACTTTATAACCTATATTTTTAGCTTATGTTTTCATTTTTCGAAATTACAGAACAATAAATATAGTATTTTTCATTAAACACTGAAATTCAAATTTGAAATGAAGTCCGCTTTTGTTTGAGTTTTAGTAAATCTTGTTTATTATTAATTCTGATATCTCTTGACAAATATATAATTTTTTATAATCTGGAAAAGTTCTTCCTAATAACTCAATCTCATTAAATTACTTATCTAAAGAAAATTCTGCTAACTACAATCATGTAATCAGTGATCGATATTGTTCAATATGGCCGATTAAAGCTAATATTACGGACAAAGGAGATGCTTATATGATTGATTCGAGAACATGCACAAAAATGACCATATTAATGAAATTTCAGTAAGTTATTTTGTATGTATATGCATTAAAGCTTATTGAAATAAAATAGACCCGATTTTACTATTCTGATGTTTCCACAATGTTTTTAATGTTTTATCTAGTTCTTAAATTATTCTTTTATATATATAAATATATTGATGAAAGATAGTTTTACGTGTTTAAATCAATCTATTCCTGATTTCTATGAAATCTGTATTTGATCAATGAATTGAAAGATCGGAAGGTAGCACTGTAATGGTTGATACTGCTAGATGAACCGATGAAGAAACGTATTTCGGCATTACTATAATCATTAATGTTTTATCGTGAACTTTCCTGAAATTTGAAAGTTTAGGGGTATTCAACTTATCTTATCATTTCAAGTAATTATGTTGAATAAAGAGTATTTTACTGGACATTAGATAGATTAACATATCAAAATCCTTTTTAGAATGTCAAATTAATGACAGTTTGTTTTTAGCTTTATCAATATGATTTATTAACTTCAAATTATCTTTATTCCATCCATTTGTTATTTTATAGCGGCTAGCTCTCCACCTCGCTAATCGGGGGAAAATAACATTGCTCCATGTTCAACAGAAAGATTTTGGAAGACCTCATTTGGCTTTGCTCAGCTGGTGTTATCATACAATATAGGTTTACAAGAAATGGCCAGCACTATATCAAATATGAAAGTAACAAACCCTATAAAAGGCCTTGTCAGCAAAAGAAGAAAACGTTATACAAAAGATGGATTCAATTTGGACTTAACATGTAAGTGATTCAATACTTTAACTTAAATGTTGCAAGTTAGTAATTTTTAATTTAGTAGTGGTTTATATGTTCTGCTTTAGTTCTTGACAATTTTCTTTATAGGGCAGTTCGGGTACTGTCTTGCTAAATCTAAATCATTATTTTGCGATATTTTTTTACTTTCTGGCTCCTGTTTGTATGTTTTTTATTGTTATATTATACTTTTCTTTTTCCTTTATTGCGGTATTATTTGTGATAGTGAGGTTTTTTCATGATTTTCGTTTGTTTCAGATAGTGAATTTATAAACCTCATTATTATTTAGATATTCACCTTTGTATTGATTTTAAGTAATTTCGAAGCAAAGTATATAAATTTTCCTAATATTTTGTTGTTTGCTGTGTTTAAAAAAAAAAAATCTATTTTATGGCTTATTTCTTATTTTGATGCAATGTATACATCTAATATGTAGGACCATTAGAAAAAAAAAACAAACATCTATTGATTTATTTCTCTCCATGAAGATAACATTTAATTAAGTTGTGCTAGTTGAAATCTTGCAAATTTAGTTTAGCTGGACTGAATGTGTGTTGTTTTATTTTAGAGTTGCTTGTAATTTGGAATCTCAATATTGTCTAAGTTAGTGAGTCTACTTCTTGATTACAGTTGATTTTCACTTAACAAATAGTGTTAAAATTATAGTGTAAATTATAATTGGAATAAGTAAATTATTCAATTTGTGTATTGTTTTGTTGGTTCCACTTCTTGCTCTGTATGGCTTTTGCTTTTTTCAATTAAATTATTTGTTTTTGTAAGTTTTAAAGAGATAATATTCTCCGTGATGTCAATCATCTATAAGACAAGATATAGCAGTAAAGGAGGTTTTATTAGTGTGTTAGGTCAATAATTTCCATTAGTGGTAAATTAATCTAGGTTCCGGGAAACTTGAAAGTAAACTGGTATCCTTAAACTTTTATTGGTAAAAATCATATAATCTACCAAAAACTTTAAAAGATAATCATTCTATTTTGCTTCTTTTTTTTCTATTGCAATTTCATTTTAAATTCTTCATTTTAATTTTCCCTTATTTTATTTTTTCTTTGACCATATGACATCAAATCTGTCCGTTTTTTTTATTTTTTATTTTCATGTATATTAGGGTATTTCTTCTGTTATCTCTTTTTTAAGTTTTCAATTAAGTAATTATTAAACCAGTTATGATAATATTTTCTTCTTGCAATTAAAGACGTATTGCTGAAAATTATCACCATACCGATACAGCCGACTGTTTTGCTTTTACAGACAAATCTTACTAACATATAAGTCGACTTTCCTGCCTACTGTTGTTCATATTAACTTTTAACTCATCTAGTCGCATTGATACAAACTTGATGTTGAACTTCTCATTGTTACATAATTCAAAGATTGTAAATTATTAAGTAATAAGTATCTGTTTTTAAATTATTTTTAAACTGATAGAAACCTATAACAACACTTACATAAAAATTTTGTTTTAAAAAAATTATTTTAATGGCAACATAAAATCAAACTACTCCACAGTAATGACATTGCAGAAGCATAAGCGAAGGAGGAGGTAACATTATTCCAGGCAGAGGATAACATACTTTTTTTTTCTTTTCTTTTCTCCCTCTTCCTCGCCTTTAAAGCTAAAAGGAGTTTTCGCGGGTCAGAGGGTTTGGGGGGAGGGAGGATTTAAAAGACTCCTCCTGTACTGGGACACAAATGTGTGACTATTTTATATTAATTCTCTCATATATCAGGTTGCCTGGCAACGGCGGTGCTCTGCACACACGTTAGCCCGTTCGGCCACCCTGCCCACCAGGAGGATAACGTACTGTCAAGCAAGTAAAGAAATAGTTTAAAGAGAAATAAATTAAAAAAAAAATCCTTAAGGCAACTACAACTACTGCTACTTTACGATATATAATAGGCCATATTTCTTAAGGAAAACAGATGCATCTCAATAGATTTAAAACAATAAACTAGGCATGATTGATGCCTGAAGAACTGAAAAACAATTCAGGATGACCACCCGACATGATTACTAAAAAAATTACATTTACTTAAAACAGGTCTAGCAGAATCTTCTAGCTTAGCAACAGCGAGTTTACTGTGGATGTGGCTCGTCTTGAATCATTCTTTACTTTCTTGGATATACAAACAAGAAATAAATATACAAGTCCTTACAAGAGAAACTGCTTAATTGACAGACAAGTGCTGCTTTTGAGGCGCATCCCAGTAGATAGTTTCTTTAAATCAGTCATTTAATGATCTGCTATGAGACTCGTGGTAGAAGCTAAAAGTCAAGGCCTAGGAAAAAGAAAAAAATATGCAGAAATTTATTTAATACTATTTTAAAAGTTGTATAAGTCGAATTTAAGTCTTCAAGTTTACTCATTTTATGCACTCTTTTTTAAAAATTCAATATCTTTCAAAAACTTTAATTCTATGCAATATGAGTTTTTTTTTTTAAGTTCTAATACAGAGTGTTCATTGATTCAATTATATTCTCATTTACTTGATTTGGAAAAACGTAAAATGAGATAAAATGTTTAAACTTGATGGATAAATAAGTACAGAGCTAATTTTATTGGACGAAAGGTTATTCTGTATTTTAAACTGATTGATTACTAAGTATGTTGTTATAAAATAAATAAAAAATGCACTCAAAATCTATATTCAATTGTCCTGATGGCTTAATAAGAAATACACAAAACTTGATATTGTTTATTAATGAAACTGGTCTTGACTTCATCTGACGTAAGGTATTCCTTTTCATAAAGTTATTCCGGATATTACTCTAAAATATAATAATGAACTAATATCGTAACTTTATATCGTAAGGGTATGTCATTTATTTATCTGTTATATATTTACGCCTCTCTACTTTCCCTAGATTATCTTTTTATTTTGAGGAATTCATAATTATATTGTATGAAAGAATTTTTTTTCACATTATGGTATCAAATTTTTAAAAAAATTATACTGAATTCATACCTAGCCCTGTAGATTAAATTTAAATAATTGATTGAATAATGATGCTCTCTTTGATAGATTGATCGATTCATCATTTTTTATTAGTAATTCTGTTGTTAACACTTTGACTGCTACGGTACTTTTCAAAGTAATTTTAACTTAATTATATATTCTTATTAAAGACTCTGATTTTAATACATATTGGTTATTTAAAAAATGAAACAAATTTCATCATAGTTTTAAGAACATGACATCTAAAATAACTATGAGATTATTTGTAGTAACACATCCTATACCACAACATTGACTGCAAATTATCTGGTAGGTCGGCAGTCAACTTGTTGCCTGAAATGATTTATAGTATGCGTTTTAAATAAGTTTATTACAAATTTTCAGATATAAGGAACAATCTTATCGCCATGGGGTTCCCTGCTGAGAAATTGGAAGGTGTCTACAGGAATCATATTGATGATGTAGTGAAGTTTCTTGAAGCTAAACATAAGGACCATTATAAAATTTATAATTTGTAAGTAGTACTATTTTATGATGCCTTTTAGATCTTATATTATTTATTTGTTTTATTTAGTTTGCCTACTAGCTGTTATCAATTTCAAAAAGTCTAGGATGAATGAATAAAAACACTTCATAGCACTTCTCAACTTTTTATTTGCTTAATATTTCGGTTCATTCATTCATTTTCAAAAGAATTTAACTGTTTTTGTATGAACTTTAGATACATTACTTTTGTTTATTAGATTTTATACTTATCCTTAATCTTCATATTAACTCCAGTGCATCCAAGATACATCTGACTCATATCCCTCTACAATTTAACACAAATCAGTTTATCTTGAATACGATAGAGCTAATATGATCATATTTGTATAATATTATAATAAACAGTATAATGTAGTATAAAATAAGAAGAAATTTAAGGATTAATAACAGTTAAATACTTTTGAAAACAGGTGACAAAAGCAAAATGTTGAACAAATGAAAAGTTTGGGAATGGTATGGAACTTTTTACTTGTTCTTCCTGTTCTATTATAACATCAATCTTCTATTATCATTTTCATGAAAACTATATCCCCAAATAATTAATAAGTTTTACCCTTATCTTGATGGATCTAATGAGATTTTGATGTCACTGGATAAAAACAATAACATTTCTTTTATAAAACCATGTTTAAAGTTCGTATTCAGATTAGTTAAAGGTGGATCATTTTTCCCTGAAAATTTCTAAGCCATTGAGTGCTTAGCATGGCTTTGTTGTTCCATTTGTGTTAAAAATTCTGTATGGCATTCTTTTCTTTGATTTGCTCATGATTTTTAGTAGAAACTATGATTAATAAACTATGATTTATTAAAAGTAAAAGGAGAATTATGGTTAAATCATTGTAATTTAATTTTTTGTGTACATAGGTGTTCCGAGCGATCTTACGATGTTAGTAAATTTCAGCAAAGGGTTGCTAATTATCCCTTCGATGATCACAATCCTCCTAAAATTGAAGTAATTAAACCATTTTGTGAGGATGTTCACACTTGGTTGTCGCAAGATTCTAATAATGTTGCTGCGGTTCATTGCAAAGCTGGAAAGGTAAGTGAAAACATTTTTAAATTAAATTATTACAATTGATTAACAATCAACTTAGTTGATTATTTACTTTTCCATTGTAACATATTAATTATTAGTAAAAAAAAAAAAAAAATTATCCAATTTTTTCAAGGGAGTAAATGGGGAGAGGTTTGAAATGGGGAACTGATTGTACATGTCTAATATCAAGAGGAATAGAATTCCAGGAGATTTTTATCAATGGGATAGCTAATTTTGACAGTTAAGTGTATGAAAGAGACTTTTATTTATTTTTGAGCCAAGTAAAGTAAGAGATTATCTTAGCCCTGGTAGGCAATATTTTATATTTATATATTTAATGGTGCAGTTGTTTTGGTTTATTTTCAATAATGAACTTTTATAATTGACCAAGAAAAAAAAATATCTCCTAAATTAGATTCTTCTCATTTCAAAATATATAAATTCAAAATTTGAATTAATAATATCCATCTTCGAATTTTCTCCAAGGATTTACTTGACCAATTTTATAATTGGAATTTTAAATTATCATCGACCATTTGTAAATATAATAGGAAAAATAATATTTTTTGGAATTATTAAACCAAACCTTCAAAAATAAATATCTATTTATTTATTTTGAAATTTGTGAAGAACTACATTTCTGTCCTATGAAATTTTGTAATATAAATTTTATATATTACAAGGATTTTATATTATTGAAAGATAACATTTATAATAAAAATTTATATGTATTCCCCGATGATGATAACTTGTAATAGGAATTGCCGTCTGATGGCCATGATGCAGGTATAATATCTGAGGGGATTTGAAGTTACATCATTTCAATCAACATGCTTTGGACAAACAAATTTGCTGCTATTCAGATTGTGGTGTTATGAATTTACGTGAAACCGTATTTTTCATTTGTTTTTAAAATTAGGTTTGGGAATACTGTTGTATTATTATCAATTCACAACTTATGTTTTTTTTTATTTGTTTTTTTCAGGGTAGAACGGGTGTTATGGTTTGTTGTTATATGATTCATGCTAAACTTTTCGAAACAGCAAATGAAGCACTAAACTATTATGGTCATATGCGAACAACTGATACGAAGGTTAGAATTCAATTTTTTTTAGTCAAAAATTACATTTTATTATATTCTAGCACAATATTAATTTAGATGTTTTTTTTTTCTAATATAGGGCGTTACTATTCCTTCACAAAGAAGGTATGTGAACTACTATGCGAGTTTGGTGCAAGAAGGTTTAGAATATTCTCCAGTTACATTAACGATTCGGGAAATACGTCTTGAACCACTTCCGAATCTTTTTAATGGAACCCAGGGATGTAAGTATTAACTTATTACATCTCTAAATAATACTGACAAAAATGCCTTTTCTCATACATTCAGTTTCAAGTTCTGTCCTATAAGAAAGAAGAGCATTAAGTTTCAGAAAAATTTATTAAGTCTTTCTAAAAGATGATCCTCACTTCCTGATGAAGGAAAGATTATTTACCTCATTTTTTTTTTCTACCTCAATAGCCATTCCTATTTTTAAGCGTGTCGATTTTTGTATATTATTCTATTTGATTAGCTTTCAAAAGACTTCCAGAGTTTATAAATATAATTGATACATCATTCCATAGACTTCTGGTTAATCAGAAAAAAATATATGAGTTCCCTACAAGATGTCTCCAGAATGATACTTTTTTATTAAATTGTTTTGTTTGTTTTTGCGTGTCTTCACAGCATGAGCGATCTTATATTTATACCATTAAGTTACGTTTAGATTTTTATTAATACTGTATTTGATCAGTGATTTTTTGCTTGCTACAATCTTAATTTTGTTTTTCAGGTGTAATGTTTGTTATCTCTGAAGGAAAAGATAAAGTCTTTACTTCTGAACAGTATGACGTTAAAAAGGGAGGTTCTTATATTTCAATAAAATTGGAAGTACCTCCGGTACAAGGGGATATTAAAGTGGAGTTCTTTAGCAAACAAAAAATGATTAGAAAGGTAGCTAGACCTCAATTTAAACTATTATCATAATAAATCAATGAACACTTAATTTGTATTCTCAACTGAAATGGTTTAACCTAATAACCAAATTTATCTTTAAGTTATATTAAGTAAATACTGTATTTACTTTAAGGAAAAGTTGGTTGGAGGAGGGGGAGTGCAGTCATTGAATCCAAAATTCATTTATTAGCAGAAATTATTTCATTGCTGGTATTCCAACATTTTGAGGTCTAAACAATAATGCAATGATGAGTGAAAAATAAAGATTAATTTAAGTGTTATTGAGGATGTACCCAGTCCTGTCATAAATATTGTTATAAGAAAATATATACTGATTTCAACAGAAAAATTAATTTTTTCAAAAACTTTATTAGAAAATAAAATGTATACCTATAGAAAGTAAAACCAAAAAGAAATTACTCAAAATGTCCCCTTTTCCATAGACACAGGCATTTAATCTACATTGTCAGTCATCAATAGCAGCACACAGCACTTCTTAAGAAAAACACTCAACTGCTCGAATCATAGATTGTTTAAGGCTATCCAAGTTAGGGTGTGCTCTGTGGCATGCCGTCCTCTCCAGTTCGGACCAAAGCCAATAATCTAGTGGGTTGAGATCAGGGCTTCTTGAGGGCCAATCCGAGGCAGAGATGAACTCTGGAATGTTCTTTTGCAGCCACTGCTGAGTTGACCTGGCCTTGTGAGCTGGACCGGAATCCTGCTGGAAAACCCAATGACTTCCAGCAAACAGAGTATCATTTAGAGGCTTGGCAACAGGTTCCAAAATATTACCTCATAGTTTTTAGTGGCTGTTAGAACTCCTTTTTCACAAAAATGGAGCTTTGTGGTGCCATCAAAGCAAAACTTTTCACTACTCCAGTGACTTCCTGGGCTTCTTTGGAGCTTTGTGGCAAAATTTAATCATTTTAGTGATTAAATTTTTCTTCAATTGTAAAAATTTTCTCATCATTCACCAAAATCTTTCGATAAAGACCATTGTTGTAACAGCCAAGGAACACTTCGCATCTAACCATTCATAAGTTTTTTTAGGGAAGTGGTCAGCCTTTGTCCTGTCATTCTTCGAAATTCACCCATCCTAAGGTCACTTTTTATTATGCTAGACATTGATCTGATAGAGATTCCCATTTCCCGAGACATGATTTGTTGCTTTTGAATTGAATTTCTTCTGATTTGAGCAGACGCTGCTCTCACTACATTTGCTGTTCTCACAGTTCAGGGACGGCACGGTCGAGGTCTGTCACATACAGATAGGGTCTCATTATATCTATTTATAGTGCAGTACACGAACATAGAGCTAAGATTTCAAAGTGTTGAAAATCTCAGACCTATATTTTACAACTTTGTGTAAGGCGATCACAGCTAATCGGATTTTCTTTATCACTCCACTCCATGTTAAATGAGCGAAAGAAAAATACAAACTAATTGGGATTATTAACCTGACATGTAAAGAAAATAACCTGATAGAGGTAAGGATTATCTAAATTATACCCAAGGATGTAAACAAAGTTCAACTTTTTTACAAGAATAAAGAGTAAAATCACTACAAAGAACAGCTTTAGCTTAGAAGAAGTTCTAAAGATTAAAATGTATTTTTAAAGTAAATTTTCTAATAAAATAGAAAAACTATGTTTTCATCAACTGCACAATCCCTGTACTTTACTATTATAGTCAGACATGATCATACATTTAATTCATGGAAAAGAAGATTTGAACATGGCGAAACTCAATAGAAAGGAATATAGCTAGAATAAGGAAAAAATATAAAGTGAGAATTAAAGCAGTCAAGATAAGAACTCAGGTGAAACCGCATCCAACTCCTAAAATTTCTTATAAGGAGATTTGTTAAGAGGAAATGATGGAAGATGGCCTCTCAAAAGTTATCCAGTGAACTCCTTCTGAAAAATGAATGGATGAAATTAAAAATAAAGATGGGGTTACATTTATTAGAGAATCTTAAAATAGAATAGAATGGGTAAATGAATTGAGCAGGACAGCAGTAATTGGAACAGCTTATAGCTTATTCGAATATCGCATATCTGCTTTTTAATACAAAATGTTTTTGCTTCAAGAATACAATACATAACATTTTTCTCCTATATATAAATTGAAATAAGTAAAAAATCAAGTCAATCAATAAAGCTATCTATTTATCTTTTGACATTTTCAGACATCTTTCATGAAGATTTGCAAAGTAGATCGATCAAAAGGGCATCAAATAAGTTCCATATACTAGTATTTTGACTTTATTGATCCCATTCTCTCCTGACCAACTTATTAATTACGTGTATATTTGCTGTCAGCTACATATCCACTATTTATAGCTAATGTTATAAATTATTATAATTAAACAAATTTTAAAATTTATCTAATAAGAAGCTCTACCTGTGATCATAAAATAATTGTGATATGATAATGATGCTAATTATTACACTCCCAATGAAAACAAACTTCTTCATATGTATATAATTTTTTTTTTTTTTTTTTCATGAAGGAGAAAATGTTCCATTTTTGGTTTAACACTTTCTTTGTCCGGGAAGAGTTTAAAGGAGGTGAAAATGGTAATTCAGAATGTAATGAGGTTATGCCAGAACGTTCCCTGAGCTGCGTTGAGCAGCGAACTTCAAATCCGCCTCAACTCTACAAGCCGAGGTTTGTGTAACAATTTTCTTTTTTGGTTCAATTTCTTATTAAGTATTAAGTTATATTAAAAACTAAAATTTCTCAAAAAATAGACTCTTGTAGGTACTCCGGAAAATTAGTATATTAAGATTAAACAAAAAGGATGAAGTCCTATATGCACAACCTTGTTATTACTTAGCATAACTTAAGAGATTGCTTGTATGTTTATTTTATGTCGCCCTTGTTTTTTTGGGTGTTCAAAAATTTATGATTATAAATTTTAAGTGAATGTTTTCGAGATTAGATAAAATTGTTATTATTCTACCAACTTGTGAAATTTTTCCTTAAGTTGATTATTGATAAATATTATCTCAATCAAGTGGCATCTTCTCTGTTTGTCAATCAGTGTTAAGAAAAACCTGCCTGAGTTCTTTCAAAGCAACCAATAAACATTATGCTAAAGTTATAATTAAAACGAGTGTCACTTCACATTAGGAACATGTATGATTTGATGATTTCCTAAAAATTGTAAGACAACAATATTGGTGTTATTACGGGGTTCGAAATAAGGAAATTAGGATGTGAATAGAAAATGGGATTTAAAATATTCAATCTTAGTAATGGATTAAAAAAGGGCCATTTTATTAAATGACATAAAATCTCTTATGTTTTCTTACTACAGAGTTTCTACCTGTCTGGAAATTCATACTAGAGGAAGACTAGAAACTTATCATTACCCTCCACCCTTTCTCTATATTTATCTTAATTTCTTTGTTAGGGTTATCTATTTGGAAATGAAAAACCACTGTATAATAATTTTGCAATGTTTTAAATTTAAACGTCATTATATTTCTATGATTTTTTATTTTATTGGATTTTAGTAAAAATGCTTGTCGGAAATTTTTATGAAAAGAACAAGGTATTTTCAGCTTGAAGTTCAAGTATTTTTATCTTAGGTATCAATTCATTTTTATTCTAAAACTTCAATAGTCAAAATTTATTTCCCTATAAGGTTCTTTAACTTGCTGTTAAAAGCAAGAAAAAAATATGGTCAATGGGAGGAGCCTGTTTCCATTTTTTTTTCTCCATTTATTTCTAAAGAAAGAATTTCCTCTAGGAAACGATGAAAAAAATAATACTTGTAATTAATTTCCAGGGCGAACTCATTGGTGAACTTAGAAACTGAAGGTCTCCCTTTAATATTAAGGATCGATAAATGGGATCTGGATGATGCTCACAAAGACAAAGGAAACAAAGTTTATCCATCGGATTTTAGGGTATATTATACTTCTTCTTTTTTTTAAAATATATTTCTATTCCTACGCATTACTGTTTTGAAATAAATGTTTCTATAATTCCATAATTTTAGTGATATTATTAGGATTGGCGAATAATTTCTTTTTGTCTACTGTGTTTAAAAACAAATGAACTGTTCGGAGTTGTTGAGCATATCAAATTGTTCAGGTCCTAAGTTTATCCTCTACTTTTGATGTAACTCTTTTTTTTTTTCTTTTTTTTTTTTTACAATATTAATTTATTGTGAAACCGAAAATTCTATGAATAATATTCATATTTTAAAAAATAGTTTCTTCTTCTTTGTGGTATAACTTAAGGCTTTAAACAATTATGTAAGTGGAGTTATTAATCAATCACAACTTATGTTATACATAGGTGAAGCATGGGCAACAAAATAATTGGCCACTTTGCTTGGTTGGTGCTGTGTGGAAAAAGAAACATTCTAGGTTGCTAACTTTTTTTTTTCTTTTGTATAAGATTTTAAAGTGTTTTTTTTTTAAGACAGAATGAATTTTTTCTATTTTTAATTTTAAAAATCCTGATGTTTTTAACTCATACTTGATAGTTACATTACTTACCTTGATTGTTATATATCTTTTCTAACAGTAGAAGTTGAGAAGAAAAAATATAACAGGTGTTCAAAATGAATAATATGAGAGATTTTATGTTTCGGAAATTAATAAATTTTAGTAGATTAATAACGTTTCAATAAAATTTATAGATTTTGTATTACCGTGTTAATTTTGGTTTATTTGTCTTCATTGTTAATATATTTGACTAGTTTTCTCCTTCTCCCCCGTAGTAAGCCATGAAGAAGAAAGAACACTATTAATGTTTAACACATTTTATGCCATATATCACAATCACAAGTACCAAGAATTTCTATAATTATGAATTAGTTTTAAAAAAATAATAACAATTATGAGTATTAAGAAACTGTTGTTATAAATAGAATCTGGGTTCCAAATTTATGCTGGAAATCTGTTCAGATCTGCTAGTGGCAAGAAATTGATTTAATATGTTTAGTATATCTGGGATTGATTGGGCAGCTCTTGTTTCGTAAAATATTTAAACAATTTAATTTAGATGAATTTATCAGATTGCATGCTGCTAGTCTGTTTTCATCAATTTTGTTACGATTCCAAGATTCTAATAACCAAATATGACAGAGTTAGTAATTGGAGTAATGAATTTTTTTTTTATTGTTATTGTTCATAAGTCAATAAAAAAAAAAATTATGCAATAATAAGACAAGAATCCTTGGTATTAAAAAATTACTAAGTTGGGTATGGAACATGAAATTTAAATAAATATTTTATAAAAATGGAAGGCTATAACTTACTAATTAAATTTGTGATTTTATGGATCATCTTCAGTTTTATCAATCCTGATTGTTTCCAATTGTAATTATTCTAACTCGTTATTTAAATCAGATTTTGGTACTAGTTAACTAGTGTCATTCCTGTCCTGTGATTAGAGATCACATGAAATCCTGATATTAGCTGAGTAGGAATGAAAGTATACTGAGGCGTGAGATCTCAAGACTTTAGATATAAAGTTATATTGCATGCATTTTATGAATATGGATCTTTACCTACATTATGCATTTGTAGAAAGAAAAATAATAAACAAAAACTTGTATTACTAAGTGTTATTTCACTTTATGTTTTTTTTCTTGTCGATAATTACATTACTTAAAATCATGCTCTTTCAGATATGCTTCATAAGATTTAATCTTCACTATATTCATTTCTCTCTCGGAAATAAATATTTAAATAAACACAATGTTTATGTTTCTAACCTATGTTAAACATAACTCCTATACCTTTAAAAAGTAATATATTATTAAAGTAATACCTTAAAAATTAACGCTCAACTTATTAATAATACAAGAAAAATAATAAAATGCATAAATTTCTGATAAAAAGAGGAGAAATAGGAAGTTAAGTTTGAATGATGAAGTGGATGGCAGAGGCAACAGCAAGTAGTTAACAATATTTGGCTACTTCTCAGCTTACATGAACAGTGTGATCGATGTGATATTTTCCCACCTATTAAACAAATGTGACACTTGTCAACTTATACCCTAATTTCGAAACTACATTTATCTTTTCATATTTATCAATTTTCAATTCTATATTTTCATCTGTTATAAATAAAAAAAATTTATCAATATATATATATATATATATATTTTTTTTTTTTTGTTGAAACATTGAAATTTACAACTGTATTACATGAAAAATACAACAAGTAAATTTTAAATGGGTAACATGACATGTACAACATGAAGAGAAACTACCCGTTGGTAGCAACTCCAATTGTATATGAAATTAAGTTGATTAAACTTTGTTTTTTTAATCACCATTAACATATTGAAGTTAAATTTTTTTAATTTATTTATATTGGTACTTGTCTAATCTTGTAGTTCTGGTAAAGGTTATGTAAATTTCCTTACCTTAACAACAGGCTGCGCTACTGTTAAATATAATCTCCTCAATTGTTAATTCCTATATTATTTGGTCATTTCGCTTTGATGAAAAATATATAAGCCCAGAGATCTGTATAAGAACTTCATCATATTGCAACAGTGACAACTAATGTTCAAATCAATGTGTTTAATTTTTTTTTTTTTAATATCGGTATCTTTCTGTGTTATCTTGTTATGAGCTCGGTATCTTTCTGTGTTATGAGCTCTGGGCAATCATTTTTTTTTTCTTTTCAATAGTTTTTAGTACCGTATACTATCTAAATAGCAGTATTTTAATTTTTTAAAATCTAAATGATATGTGATAAGTATCATCCTATGACTACTCATTGGATACCTAGTAGGTTATTGCTAGACTTAGGGTGTACCCTTGCATTTCCTTTAAAATAGTAAATTTTATGACTTCAAAATCTGTCCTTTGCCTCTTCAATCTGCTGATTAACAGCAATTAAAGTTATGATGTTATTTTAGTTACATTGATTTGCAAGAACAAGGTTTGTACAATTGAGATTCGTCTCTTCTCCATGAAATTACCTCTCTTTTGACATCTTATTTATTATAATACCAAAGTGGAAAGAGATGTACTAGTATGTTAATATGAAACATTTATTTTCGTACAGAAAATATATGTTTATTGCATTCAAATATTTTAAAAATTCATTCAAAATATAGTCCATCGCTATCTATACATTTTTCTCATCTCTTCGGCCCTTTATGACTGTCATGCCAGGAAAACTAGTACTCTTTTGTGGAGAACCAGTTATTAAGCCATTTTCATAAGAAATGAAGCGCTGCTAAGGAATTGCGTACCTCATCAGTGCAAATAAATAGCTTGACAGAGCCTATTCTGGTGTTTAAGACTTATGTGCCAATATTTTACGACTAAATACCTCAATCTGTTCCTTCACTGGTTTTGTGTGGTGGCTCATTATTTTGGGCAAAATCTTTTTTTTTCTGTATTGTGAGCAGCCAAAGAAACAAAATGATGCCAATAATGTGGTTCTCACAGTTACTACATTAATAACTAAAGCCATCTATGGACAAATACCGGTTTCATATTTTTACCTGTGGTATTAACTCCTGAATTATATAAATAGTAGATTGAGTATCGATCTGACAGGAATGAGTTTTAGTTGAAGCATAAAATAAAACTGTTAAATGCATACCCATTGAAAAGTATAAAAATGAAGATCCGTAGCAAAATCGTGTATGTGGTGTGAGAAATAGGGAAAAAGGTTACCCTGGCTTATTAGGATTAAAAGATTAGACAAGTACTATAACTTGTTTTATTATATTTGTTCTTATTTTTGGTAATTAACAAATAAAATACAAAATTTTTGTTACACCCTTTATTCTGATAAGGGTGCTTAGTAGATTGTATTATATTATAAACATCATCTTTGAATTTTTAAAATAATATTTTCTTTTTTATATATAATTAGGTAAGTGTGGTAATGAGTCGAGTTGGTGCTCTTTGGACGAGGAGAGGACCTGGGATTTCTCGTGAAACTCCCTCAGAGTCTTCAGATGATACGACTGAGTCATCAACCGCTGATGAAGACGAAGACGGCTGGGAGTCGGGTAAGCCTATCAACCATTTATTATTGGCTAGTTTATTTAATTATTTGTATGAATTTTTAAAATATAAATCGTGTCCTTTTTTGTGGACACATTTTTGTGAATAAATGAAATTCAACTTAATTTTTATCTCTACCACATGTTGACTAGGTAGGTATATTAAATTAGTATCTAGGCTAGGTTTCTTCTTTTTTTTTTGTTTATAATTATAAATAACATGTCTTTTTCCTTGTAATTTCTTTTGAAGCATGTTGAAACAAAAAAATTACCTTTTTCTGTAATCCTTTGTTTAAATTACAACCTTTAACTTGATTATTAAATGGAAATCAACCTCAAAAGACTTTTGTGCTTATATCTACTATGGTAGATAAGCTGTTCCATTTTAATGAATTTTTGTTGTCTTCTACCTGAGATGTTATTTAAAAAAAAAAAATTATGAAAATAATGTATTTTTTATTCTTCTTTCCCATAATCCACTAGATACAAAAAAGTTGCACATTGAAAATTTCATAACTTTTACCAAACACATTAGAATGATACTTTTAGAACCTCTACAGAAATAAAGTATCTTTTAAAAAGTTAATTATAGAAGAATTTACTCATAAAGATGTCTGTTATTAATCAGATATGAGCCCTTCTTTTATTTGTTTTCTCAGTTGAATTTGTAATATTCCCTATTCTTATTCATTTCTCTCATCTAGATGTCATAAAATCTTTCACCATTTATATTGCTATTTAACGTTTACTGTATGATTTGTTTAATTAAGTTGAATATTCAATATTCTCATTTAGTTCTTGCCTCGCTCAGTCCTTTGTCCTGCTGACTTCACACACACACAAAATATATATATGTTAAATATTTGAAGTCCCTAACAAACGCTTATAATTATTGCTCTCGGGACCAAAGGTAGAGGCTGTCTGAGATGAGTTTACCGGTGGATAGAAGGGAAGAGAGTGTGTAGTGACAAAATATTTTCTTGCCGATTTCCCACTCTTTTGTCTTCTCTACTCATTCTATGTACTTCTACAATTTTTTACAAGTAGAAATTTATTTTATTTTTTATTTTTTCCATTTCTTTGACCAATTTTTGTTTACTGTGTGAAGTAAACTGGGTAGAGGGAACACTATCCACTCTCAGACCAAAATCGTAATTATGAACGTATGTAAATTCATGAAAACAGAGGCTAGTTGTTTTTTTTGGGGGGGAGGGGGAGGGTTGGAACTTGAGTGGGAAAAAGCTGCGCATGATCTCTCCTCCTACAGGCAAACTCATCTGATGCACTATACAAGCAAGAGCTTTGGCTTTGGCTCAATAGTAAGATATATTATGCTTCTTCTTTTAGGATGCTACTTTTTAACAAATGGTCCTTTCTTTACGTTTTCTCTTTAATCGTTACTATGTTTCCTTTTAAATTACCTATATCATTTTATGGCTTATTAAATATTTTTACATTTAAGACTTTCCTTTAACATTATAGCGATGATGAACGGGAAGGGTGGAGCGTCCTTAAGGACGGAAAGTAATTTAAGGCATCATTCAAAAATGGGAAGGCTGCGAGATAGTTTGAAAGTAGAATTTATCACTGAGCACCCCAATGTTTAACAAGAATAAGCCTGCTCCAAAAGGCTCTCGATTCATACCTGAGTCCACCGTTGTTAAAGGGTTAAGAAAAAAAGTATAGGAATTACAAAAAAGTAATAAAAGGAAAAGCAGGAAAATATTTTATCCTTCCTATAATGACTAAGGTAGCTGCAGCTAAAACACTTATAAATAATTCTCTAACACCCTTGACATTAAATAATTCTCTAACACCCTTGACATTGATATTGTTGCATGTTCCATGATATATTTGCATGATGTTAAATTGATTAATGCTAATTATGCTGTTAAATTGCATTGCTTTAATCTGTTTAATAAACATTTTTCCTTTATTTTGATTTGAAGGCTATTCTAAAAAAACTATAATATCATTGCCTTATATTATATATCATTGAAGATTAGTTTTTCCTTAACTTTTCTATATTTATTTTAATTATATAGCTAAAAGTAATAATGTGAAATAAAAATATAGTATGATGCTCATGAGTATACAGATTATTTACCCCTCCTCCTAATAATATCAAGTGTTCATTGTTTTATGGTTCAGTGGGAACCCAGGAAGGAATCTAGCAACAGTTTGACAACTGTAATATCTTAAAGTTCGTAAATTATGATTTTTAGGTGTCTTCATATAGTTTTTATTTTTTTTAATAACTGGTTTCAATCTGTAGGACCTTCGTGGTGATAAAACAACAAACAATCAATATGAAAATAAAATAAATAATAATAATCAAGTAATGACAGGAAAATAGAAATATTTGAGAGGAAAGTCCTTCTGATGATAACTGGAGCAATCTAAGATCACATTACCGATGAGGAAAGAGACTCTTAAAGAACTACTTACTAAATCAGATCCATCTGAACTGGTGATTTTTTTTGTGCCTGATGTAATTACAGGTATACCAGAGGTCAAAGGGGATTACCTTGGATAAATCCAGTTACCTGTTTAATCACATTGATTTTCTATTTCTTTTCTTAAAAAACAATATTGGATGACATCGTAGTCTCTTGGATCATTGCATTGGTTGAAGAAGGCCAAAGCAAGCAATTACATGATCGGAGTCCACGGGCTGCCAACAACAGTTCGGGGGGCAGTCCAGAAATACCGGGAGACAGGAAGCTACGTTAGGAGGCTGGGATTAGGCCGTTCTAAAACTACAGGTCCTTGTTGACTGACCACTTCATTGCTTTGCAAATCCTCCGAAACTGCTTCCAGACTTCAGTTATGGGATATAGATGTCAGCGCGCGAACATTAGAGAGAAGGCTTGCTTAACTCATCCTGAATGCTAGGGTCTCCGTTTCCTCCTCAACTTACCGGAGCTCACCTTTACTTTTGTCTTGAACATGCTGCCTGGACTGAAAGATGATTGGGCCTTTGTTCTGTTTTCTGATGAGTCTAGGGATAGTCTTTATGGTACAACCGGATGAGTTGAGGTGTGGTGCAGACCGAGTGAGCAATATTCAATAGCTGAGGATTGTCTTGGTATGTGAAAGGAATTAAATTCCTCAAGTTCAGGTAGCCAGTATCGGAGAGAGTCGAGGCATTGCCCACTTTAAAATTGTTGAGTCTAGTGGTGCTTGTTTGAATCCATCCCAGATGGATGAAAATTTAATTCATTGTGGACCCATGGACTAAACCTCGACCTTCCCACTTTTGTTAGAACTGGCTTTGTTGTACCTCTAGTATCCGAAAAAGATTGTTCAAAATATAAAAATTATCTATATAGTAAGATATCTTTTGGTTTATTATTTTCAATAATCAACCAAGGGAAATAAAACAGTTGACATCCCTCTCAATATTTCAGATTTTATGTTTCAAGAAATGTAGAATCTAAAAATCTAATATTATTAAAAAAAAACAAAAAAAAAAACGTCCGTCCACTGTACTCAGGTCTCCAAGAATACTGAGCCAAATTGTTTTGAAATTTGGTGTCATAAATCAGAAGTTACCTGAAGATTATCTTCCCTTTGCTATTCTGTTTTTAAATGTCAACTGAAAAAAGGTTTTTTTTTTGTAATTGACTAGCATCTAAAAGACAGTAACCATTTTAATGAAACTTTCTAGTTTTCTCCTAAAAGCCAATTAAAGTTATGATGAATGCTGGATTTTATTTGTAAACTATTTAAAAAAATATAATTTTGTTGGTTAATTATGTGTATACTTATTTGAAAGCTAATGAAATTTCAATAAATCTACTAATACTTGGTTGTTAATTAAATGGAATTAATATGAAGTGCATTGAGTTTTTTAATTAATAGCCTTGAATCATACTTAAATTTATCCATGTTGTATTGTTGGTCAGCATAAATTAATAATATTAATGTGATTGTGGTTGGTGCACAAGTGTATAGATAGTTTAAAAGTTTTAAATAACTGCTACTATTTTTAAATGTTTTACAAAACTGATTAATATGACTCATTAATTAATTGTCTTATATTATATTGTTTATTTTGATAACACTTCTGATGAAAATAGGTTGGAAAATTGTTTATATTTTTTAATTTTATAGTTCAGTATTGTGTGAATAAAAATTTTTTACTATTTTTATACTTATGATTATGTTTGGATTTATATGATAAATATTTTGGCTATGAAAAAAAATATAGTAACAATGATATGACTAATCAAGGATTTTTCCTTAACACGTGTATATATTCCTCTATACATATTGCATATACATGTATATAAGTGGTGTTTATGTATTAAATTACAAATTTATTTTATGTTAATATGGTATCTTATAATAGTTTAGATGTATAAAACCATTTGTTTATCTGAATTCAGTGCTTAAAGTTTAATTTTTCTATTTGGAATATATTAGTATTACTTTATTATGAAAAACACATACATCATTTTCTATCATATTATATTTTTTCCATGTATTTCTGTAAATGGCATTTGGTTTTTGAGTTTTTAATTTTTATCTCAAATATATAGTGGTATTTTATCATATCGAACTTCTATATATCGAAAATCTTGGTGTATATAGAAATCTTAAGTTTTTATTTTAATAAAAAAACATTTTATAATTTTTTAAAAAATAATATTTATTGTCATTTTCACAACAAAAAGATCTTATTTTACTTTTATAAGAATAAAAGATTTTAATAAAATTCAAGAGTAAAATAATTTAAGCTCTTGCAGTAAACACAGGAATGAAATTTTGTGTGTCTTGACATAGATCAAAATTTTCATTTCAAATTGATTTCAATATTTCTTATTTTATATATAATTTCTTATTTAATATTCCTTGTAAAAATGCCTCCTAAATGAAAATCATTAATTTTTTTTATCATATTTTCTACCTTCGTTGCCATGATATTTTTTAATTGATGAATGTAGATAGCTAAAGCATAATATAAAAAAAAATATTGGGGACTGTTCCTCCACAATTTTAATTAGAAAATGGTTTAATTTGAAAGGAAAGTTACCTTTAAAAAGTGAACCTACAAAGGGGAATAAAAAATTAAACAATATAAATATGGCAAAAAAATATAAAGTTACAAGTACAGTTAACATAAAACTATTAATCATCTATTGAAATATTGAAAAGTTTTGAAGGATGTCAGAAACTATTTGATTCTTTACAGTTTGATAATGTTGATGAAGCTGTACTAAAATTAAATGCATTAAAAAAAATTGTTTTTAGTATTATAAGGAAGAAAAATTACATTATTTTGATATGTAAATTTCTACTGTTCTTAAATTTTTTGTTAAATGTGAAGATCTTTATCTTTACATATTAAATAGACTGCAATTCAATGATGATATGCATATTTGTTTATTTCAATGTTGTTTTTTTTAAATGTATTTTAACCTGTTTTTGATGGAATGTATTTGAATGAAATTCTAGATGAGATTAGATATAATGGCTAATATAGAATGGTTGCTTATGGTTGATGCTGTTTAGTTGAAGCTGGTGTCGGGCGGTACAGCCTCCTCACAGATCTCATCCTTAGTGGGCCTCCCTCATGATTGGCTATTCTTGATATCCTTGCGCTCTCTAGCTATCTGCTATCTTAATCTTTTGCTCGGTAAGGCTTTTCATCGCCTTGTTCTTTTATTTTTAATCCAACCTTCCTATCCTGCAAGCTATGTACTTATTCTAATTAACCACTATACTTTAACCATTACAGGGAATCTCTTTTTTACATAGCCCATTTTGAAGTTACATCATTAACCAATTTATACAGAAACCTTGGTTTATGACTAAGTAAATTAAAAGTTTTGAAAAAATAATTATTGATGAATTTTTGATACACTATTTCACAACTATCCCTGATAATGTGTGATCCAAGATTGCATAATCACACTCACCTTTCGACACTTTATGTAAAGTCTGACTGAAGTGATCTTGGGCCCTCCTTCCTAGGTCATGCAGTTAAGACATGTCAACTAGCACCATTAAAATTAATTTATATATGTGTTTATACCATATAGATGTTGGTGCTCATCATACAAAAGATTTCTTATAAAGCAATTCAAAACTGAAAGCCACAAAATATATCTTTATGTATACATTTACTCACAATTTTTTTGATCAGAACTTAAAACAGTAAAAGTAAAATCCGACTTAAAACAGTTAACAAAGAGTGGAACGGAATGTAAATATGAGAACCACCTGTGTTTTATCATGTTATGTTCATAATTACTAGTGTACTTATTTGATATATAATCAGTTTTTAGGCTATCATTGATCAAAAATGAAGGTAATAATTTAACATTGATTTATAAAGTTTATATAACATAGCTTTGCCTTTTTTGTTTACTTTTCTTACCCTCACCTTCTAAAGGTACTATTTTGCTGAAACTGCTGACTGGGGTTGTTATAGCCTGCCTATAACCTTTTAACATTTCGCTGTATCTTCGAAGATAAAAAGATGGACATCCTATTATAATAATAAAAATGAACATCCTATAATAATGAACATCTCTGACTACAGCTTTTTTATTAAAGGAGGAAAAAGAAGATAAAATGTTCATAAAGAGAAGGAATATCAGTATTTCGATGAGATGCTAATCATCAAATCTCTTCTTGGACATTGTTTGCTATTGTCTTGATGAACAACCAAAAAAGAACAACAACGCTGTACTAACAACAATAGTCTCTGATATTAGATATTATTAGTTTGAAAAGTAATAGTAATTAATACATAATTGATTAGTAATAAATATCATATATTTGTAATTAAATCCCAGCAGGCGATGTTTTATAATTTTATCAATAGTAATCTGTAAATCACCACTTTAATTAAAAAATACTAATCGCTTTTTCAATGGATGGATTTTAGTATTTACCTGACGATAAAATTTGTTGGATTGTTTAATTTATTTAATATCGCTTGGATTTAGGTATTTTTGTATTTCGCTGTAATACATTGATGGTGGAATAAATAAATAAATAATCTTGTTACTTCAACCTTAAAAAAATAATTTACTATTGCATTGTTTCAGTTTTAAACAATATTTTTTATAATTTTGCCAGACTTGAAAGAAACATAGGAAATAAAATGTACCGACGTGACTGTTATCATCAAAACAATGCTCTGATATGATAACATAACCTACAACCGCCAACAGCTCCACTGCTTCGTCAGATAGGAGCAGCGCCAGCGAAACAGTTCCTTTCTATTCTACTAAAGCAGTGGTCAACCGCGAGCAGTCGTGGTCGTGGACCGCACCAGCGAAATAGTACCTTAACATTGTGGAGAGAATGTTGATTATTGTATAGGTTTTAGTGCTATCTATTTTAATCATGCACTTGATGAAAGCAATTTAATTTTATTGTTTCATCTCTTTTATGTATTCAATTTTACAAATATACATTTTCATTCGAACTAAAGATACTATTTTGCTGATATTAACCATGGCAGCGACTGCCGACCGTTAATGCTTGTATATTTTGCCAAAACTGCTCACTGTCATGGCCAAATCCTCTCGATTTAGCATCCTAGTTTGAAATAAAAGTGTTAGCCGAAAGATTTAATGGTTTTATTTGTATTGGAAGGACAGAAATATATATGATGACAGAGTTTCGATCTTATTTAATTATTACATCCTATTTTTTCTTGTATAGTATAGCGCACCTTTTATGTTAAAGTTGTTACTTATTATTAGTAAGATCATTTCAATAATAAATGTTATATAATTATAATGAAATCACAGCAGGAGGCAATGCTTTACCATTTTATCTATAATTGGTCAGTAAATCAGCACATTAATTTAAAAAGACAAATTGATTTTTTCAATGTGTGGATTTGATTATTTACCTCATGTTAAAATATTTTGGATTATTAATTTATTTAATGCCGTTTGGATTTAGGTATATTTGAATTCCTCTGTATATAATACTTTTAGTGTAATTAATAATCTTGTTACTTCAACCTTAAAAAAATTATTGACTTCATGAAAAAAGGAAATAAAATGTATCAAGGTGAGCGTTGTCATCAAAACATTTCTCTAATATAACATAACCACCGTTACTGCCAACAGCTTTATTAGAAATGGTCAGAAAGGAGCAGTACAGATATGACCTCATACCTAGACTGCTGAGCAGTGCCAACAAAATATGGTCCTTTCTATTCCTCTTAAGTAGTCTTTAACTGTTAGCAGTCAGGTGCGGTGGGCAGTATCAGCGAAATAGTACCTTAACACAGATTAGTTCTGTGTTGATAAAATGTTCAAATATTGCATAAATTTTACTTACTGGATTTTTGGCAGATAATATAATCATCTTAGTTGTTTTATTTAAATCTTTCAACATATCTTTTTTTTCTTTTTAAACAGTTATCACATTATGTACTAAACTCACTTTTTAGACAATAACTAATTTATTAGTCACTGTATGAACATAACATTCTTTGATAATGGACTGACAACATGACTAACTACTGGGACAGATAAACAACTGAATGACAAAGACTCAAGGTTTGATACTTCAAACTGTCACTGCTCCCCCCATTTTGTGTGATTTATAACAGTCTGGGAGGTTCTAGAGCAATTTTAGATTCTTTTCAATTTTCTTTTTATTATGAATTTGGATAGATAATTAATACATTATTTAACTAAAAATAATCAATATATTCCAAAGAAATAAATACTTTCAAACTTTAAAGGTGAATAAATCAAATTAATGATAGTTTAACCAATAACTGTACTTAATATTACCTACTACTTCTATTCACAGACATAAAACCTGCCAGAAATTGATAAAATTATTCATGTTATTTTAGCTATAAAATTAACTGATTGAAAATCTTAAACAATACATCTGTTTGATAATAAAAAATCCTGTTTATATAAAAGTTATAAATATTAAATTTACTAGATTTTATTTTTATATTTCCTGATTAATATTTTCAAATGTACATCATAGTGTTAAAAGGATGTTTTCTTTTTTAAAAAACTAAGGTTGTTATATTTTCTTCTCTGATGTATAAGATTGTTCCCATATTCTGTTCTTCTTGAGTTTAACTTTCTATGTTTTAATATAATCAAAATTTGAGGTTTTACATTTCAAAATAAGTTGAATATAAAAATTGAATTAAAAAGCAGTTCCCTCAATAGTTTATCTCGGAGACAACTTGCCAATTTTCTTGAGATTCGTTATCTAATTCCTAGATGGTTTTCATAACTATTTGGCACTTGGTATGTTATTGATGTCCAATCTTTGTTTATCTTTGGTGTGAGTAATATAAATAAATTCAAATAAAATGATGGATAATTTAATATTTTTCTATAGTCATTTTAACTTTGCATTGTAAATTGACTGTATTTCGATTCACATTAATCAGGTTTTATATAACAGAATAATTTATTATTGTTTTTAAACAGTGACTGACATCTGATGACATCGATATGAGTATATTTAAATTTGCTATCTTAAAAGGTTATGTATAATATATTTTTATTTGTATGTTAAACCAATTGGGAAAGGGGACTTTTATAGATTCATTATTATTATTATTTATATATATAATTCACTTTTATAGATTAGAAATTTTAAATACTTAGTTTATGGCCCACCTTTTTACTTTTATCAGTTTTCTACACTTATAGAATTAACCCTTAATAATTGTATATCTAAAAAAAATAAATGCATGGCTTGGTAAGGATTAATTTTTTCAGGAAACAGTTATTTAAGTTTTAATTTTCATTTTTAAGAGGAGAGTGGATACCAGAATATTGATATAATTTAGAAGTTTTTAAATAAAGTATATTAGATACATTAAAACACCATTTAATTTATGTTTTAAAAATAAAATGAATTACTAATTATATGTGTAAAAATCAATTTAAAATTTATTTTATGCCTACAAAAAAATAATGTAATGAATGTTTATATACCTATTAAAGGAAGGAACATTATTAAGAAAGTTATATTTTAACCAGAGGAAGAGAAAGGAAGGCCAAAATTTAAAACAATATCTACACATATATTTTTAAAGACAATGACAATACAGTCAATAATTATTCATATTTTTAAAAAATTTTAACATCTTATAATATTTAATATTGTAAAATAATATATAAAATGTTGAGTTTCATTTCTTGCTGACATTTTCGAGGAATGGGGTCAATACTGCAATAAGGTTTCACACTTCCACACTGGGTTTTCTTCTGTCTCCTATTTACATATTTACTATCTGTACATGGGTTGAATATTTATTAATTTGATATTCTCAAAATTATATATTTCCATACTTACATTGGTTTAAAATTCCAGTTAGGTTTTATTGTAAAAATTAATTAAAGATTTGGTCCATACAGGTTAGTAAATTTTCTCATGTATTTTTTTTTTTTTTTATTATAAAGGAGATGGTTGTTTTTATTTTCATCTTAATGAGATATAATAATGCTTGGTGTTTGGACTGGTATCAGCTGTTCTCTTAACATTTTTCACTCTTTCATTTGTTAATTCTTTTAATATGTTTCTCGGTTCTTTTTCTTCTGTTAAACATAATATAATAATTGCAATTTCAGGTTGACAAGACTCTGAGGGACAAGATGCGAACTGCTTGAATGTTGACAGACTTAAAATTATTACATATAAATGTTATGTATTTATTAGTACTTATATACCATTTATATGTATATGTTATGTTATGGTTCAGATCTAATGCATATTCTTGGCAAATCACTTTCATAAAAATGGTCTTTATAATTTCCCCCCCTAATCTTATTAAGAAATATAGTACTGATATGCTTATTCTTTTTTTTTTTCTTTTTTTTTTTTGAAATTAAAAGCTTTGGGCAAGGAAAACCGCTGGCCATGTCATAAGAAGTTTTTTTTTTATTTCATAGCGCATTATGAATTATTCTTTTCTGACTAGAACTAACGATTTTCTTGCCCTAGCGTAGTGTTTTAGAGAAAACAATAGATGTGCATTACTTATGCCTGTCAATAAAATAAATTTATGAGTCGTGTATGTACATACAGATATATATTTAAAACTTGTACCTGATTCTGCATGGTGATTACAGTGGGTTTGCAATAAATGTATATATGAAGGAATGGACATGCATTCCCTATAAGATATTGGTGAATTAAGTCACTGTACGTATATGTGTAGTGCTTAGAATTTTTTTTTTTTTTTTATTAAATAATAATTCTAAATTATCTTTTTTTTTTTTACGTAAATTAGAATTTAAGTCATTTCACAACTCGTAGTGATTTTTTTGTGTAATTTACTTGGTTACTTTTTAAAAATTTTGTTTATTTATAGAAATTTCTACTTCTATTAAAAAAAAAAAATGATTAAAAATCATAAATTTTACATAATGATGTTATTCATTATGTATTTATTTATTTATTTGTGACTTCTACATACATTGTAGATAAACCTTGAAATGTTAATTAGTAAGATGATTTAAATGCCATATTTAGAGAATTTATGCTCAGTAGAATATAAGAAAAATCTCATTTCATTGTTTATTATTTATTTTGAATAAATATAATTGTTTTTGTTTTCCTTCTTAAATTTATTTATTTTTAGAACATTTAAATTAATGCTACTTAATAAAAATAAATTGTGGTAGATAAAATTTCTGGAATCCAGGCTTTATTTAAAAATCTATTGGATTTAAAAAATATATATATTATTTCATGTATTAAATGTTTTCTCTCTTTTTTTTTTTTAAATTTTTATTTTAGTTGTGTACATTACGTGAAATTTATTGTTTAAGCTTACTTGTTAATTGTTTACTTTTAACTAATTGCTGTAGAAATTATAGATAGGGTATTTAATATATTGTTAATTAGGATTGTTTATGTTTTGTACATACAAAAAATTTCGTCTTGTGCATATTTTTTACTACTTGCCTTTTGTACACCTTAATATGTGTTACAAATAGAGTTATTAGAGATAGTGTTTTTATTTTATTGAGAAAGTTCAGTAAAAAAATTTTTGAAATATGGATGATAGAACAAAGTATGAGTGATTTTTGTGAATTGGACCGTTATAAAAATAAAAATTCTTAACTGCTCTTTTCGCATTTTAAGAAAACAATCATTACCTATAAGTGATATTGAGTAGTTACTTTAAAAAAATTATGTTAAAATTTTCAATGTGATGTAATATACAGGGACGGGAATGTCTTATGTTTCCAAGCTATTAGCATTTATATAAAAATATAACTTTGAATTTGAGTTCTTTATGTATGTTTTTAATAGAAGTATATTGTCAATTGTAGTTACCAATGATATATGTTTTACTTTTAAACAATTACTTTCAATTTATGACGAGAGGAGTAAATTTTTATAATAAATTTGTTGGGCATTGTAATGGCAGTCCTTTCCCTGGTTATCTATGATAGTATTGGATAATCTAATGTCAGTATTTAAAGTTAAGTTTTTTATTTTTTATTATTATTATGATTATTATAATCATCCTCCCCAAAGCGGTCAGCATTATTTCATAATGAATGATAGTAGGTGATGAATGCTTGAAGACTTTTTATGTAATATTATTTGATCTCTTTATATTTACTAACATAAAAATGAACTTGATTATAAAAGAGCCATCGTTAAATGTGCCTATTAATAAAATCGGTCGAGTAAAACATGTAAACTATTGATATTTACTTAAAATTGTCATTTGAATTTGTTGTATTATACTTCGCCTCAGTGCACATTTGGCTTCTTTACGTATGATTATTTAAAAATGAATTGGAATGACTTAGTGGAAATTCATTGCAGAAATTGGGTATTTTTTATTTCTGTAATAGAGAACATTATCAATGGAACAAATACTCAAATCTCTTCAATAAATGTTCGCTATTTAAAATTGGAAATTAAAATAATTTAAAAATAAAAAAAAGATTATAAGGGCTGAACGGGTGTTCTTGTACAAACTAGTTATAACAACTCAAGAGAAAGGTATTTTGTATTATAGGAGTAACAATTTTATATAAATAATTTTGTATATATGTATTCTATACATGTATACTATGTTTGTGTGATTTTTTGTTATATTTCACAGTAAAAATTTTAATACTGTCTAAATATATATATTTTTTTTGTATAATGAGAACTAAAGAAATTTGTATGTACTATATATAATCTATTATTGTCTTTCTAAAAGTGAAAATCTAGACTTATGTGATACAAATTGGATATGTACTTTAGTTGAACTCAACTAATGGATTACAGTATCTGTTTTCACATGTTGTATCTTTTTATCTTCCCTATCCTTATGGTGTTTGTCTGAAAGTTAATATGGTTCCTGTGGGTTCTATTAGTTCTCAATGAAAAAGTAATTTTCTCTATTGGTTTAAGGAATCTCTTATTTTTATGCATGCTTCATTTTTCTTTTGTTTACTATTTCATAAGCGAATGATCCTTAACATTAAAATTTGTGATACGAAGTAAAGGAACCATTGAAATAAAGTTCACTTGGCATTCCTGAAACTTGTTCATTTTTATTAAAATTTGAGTAATAAACAATAAACTAACACTATAAACAAAATTAACAACATTAATTATTTTTTATGTATTAACATTTTACGTTTTGCTTTATTATTATTATCAAGATTTTGAATTGTATTTAATCCAAAAAAATAAACTATTGAATTTTATCGAAGGTTATCGCAAAGAGATGAAGTTTTATTGTATATCTGTTTTAGAACTCCTAGAACATTTTAATGGAAGATATTAGTGATTTTTGGAGGTTTTGCAGTCTTCTACAGTCACTTCTAATTGAGTCAGTGTTAAAAATTTGTATATTGAGTAAAAAAAAGCTCCTGTCTTTTTCCAAGTATAAAAGTTCCAACTTTTTTTCTTCCATTCCACGTAAACTAAATTATAAAATTTACAACAATAAAAGATGAAAAATTTCAACAGTTGATTTTAAAATTATATTTAATTATCTTTAAATTTATTTATTACAAGCATAAATTAAATAAATTTTCGTCTTTTTCAAAAAAAATAGTGTATTCTGTCACTCTTTTTTTCTTTTTAATTCAATTTTAACAGTTTTATTCTTTATGTAACTATAATTAAGAATTGTATTAAAATCTCAGTATTCCAAAATAATTGCTGTTGGGAAAGGTTCAGATTACTGGTGTTCTAAAGAACTACATACAATATAGCGTTAAAACTCAATAATTACCTACAACATTATTAACTAGATGAATATGTGTGAACTCACTAAAAACCATTAAATTTGTATTATAGTTTAAATTATTTTAAAGAATTTTTTTTATACCTTTGGAGGTCTAATTCCACTGGCTCTCTTAGACTTTAAAGTTTTGTAACACGTATAAGTATTCTTTGTTAAGAAAACTTACTGCTCAGCATTGCGCATCGTATACTTTTCAATATAATATTAGTAGAAAGTATGTTGAAACGATGCACCCTGTATCTTTATGCTTTACTGTCGTTCCTTTTTATA
Source organism: Nezara viridula (assembly GCA_928085145.1). Classification (NCBI taxonomy): domain Eukaryota; kingdom Metazoa; phylum Arthropoda; class Insecta; order Hemiptera; family Pentatomidae; genus Nezara; species Nezara viridula. The sequence goes on along the minus strand of OV725080.1, from coordinate 143,387,018 downwards.
TTACAAGATGAATACTCAGTAAATAATCATGAATTCTTAGACTAAGGCAGGTGGATATATATATACATATATATATATATATATATATATATATATATATATATATATATATATATATATTCTGTTTGAATTATTGAGAATGCAGGGTAACAAATTTAAATAATTACTGATAAATTTGATTTTGCTATATATATTTTTTTTTAAATAGAGGGTAGAAAATATTTTAATTAAATATCAAAACTAGGTAATTGTTATTACGATAATTAAAATCTATTTCCTCATTGAATTAGTACCTACTTATAAAAATAAATTTGTATGTAAGCGTTCTATTGACTATAAATTATTAGTATACAGTTAAGTATGAGAATTTCAAAAATAAAAGTTATAAATGTTCATTATAAAAAAGAAAGAAATTGTAGAATAAAATATAATAAATATTAGCTGTGATGGGTGATAAATATTCAGGACGCACTCATTATAAAGTTTTTATTAGTGCCGACTGATATGTTAATTGCAGAAGTGTGATAGTAGATACACTTAATTTTAATAAATGCTTGTTTGTTTACTCAATATTGTTAACACTTATTTAATGGATCCACATTGCTCACTTTTAGAAATGAAAACATTAGATCCCATCTTTCGGTTTATTAGTCTTTGCTTCTTAAATTCGTACAAATTCTATCTTCTAATAAGACAATTTGATTAATTAAATACTTTATTATACTCGTATATTCAATCAGGTAGGTATACTTTAAGTGTTCTCAGTTGAATTTCATTTTAATTCAATTTTTATTAACAAATATTTTATTTTATAGTAATGTATGACATTGAAAATCCTCGTTATAGTAAAAGAAGAATTATTGTTTTGTTTTGACTTTATTTCTGTTTAGGTGAATCTACATACCTGTGAATCCCGAGAACCTTCCATCAGTCATTGTTATACTCTTATAGGTCTGTGATTTATCAAATATTGAACTGAAAACTACAATGTTTATTAGTTTTTATCGGAATGATTGTTGTGTTGCGTTATTGCCTGTTCTGTTGAGTAGATCGTAATCATAAGTACAAAATCTATTACTATATAATTACTTATTCGAGTGTGTGTTTTGTGTATGTATATGTCATTTACATACAAACTTGAATTAAATTTGCATAGGTACAAAGCACATATATTTAATGTTTATATTTTTCTACTGGTTTTATTTAAAGTTGGTTTAATAACCTATATACATAAAAAAAATAGGTTGAAAAAATTATTGTGCAATGTTGTCCAATTCTAGAAAAAGAAAAATTAATGTAAGATTTACCATCAATAACTTTCTTATTCACTAAATTATTTGTCTTCTATATAGTTTTAAAATTTATCCGACTTACTGTCTGTTAGTTGCCACAGTACGAATTTTTATGTAATTAATTGATGTTAGTGAATCGGCTAGTTTTTTTGTTTTTTTTGTTTAAAGAAATATTGGTATACTTTTTATCTTTAGTTGATCTCTTTTAACTTTTATGCTTACCTGTAATTTTTGTACCCATTACTATGTTTTGTTTATTTACTTCATTCTGACTGATACCTTTTATTACCAAAATCAAGTTTAGTCTTATTATTGAAGAAGAACATAACCCATTTGTACCCGTCATACACCAATTTATTAAAAGGCTCTTGAAGTAGATAAACTATTCATAAAAAAGAACAAAAGTTAAGGATATATTTTTATTTTATTTTTTGATTTTCAATTTGTTAAATATTTATAATAAGACTCTTCAAGAAAAAAGCTTTAAAATAAATTTAAGAAAATGATATATTTCTTCTTAATTACTTTTAAAAATGAAATAGTGATTTTTAATATATGTTTAATTGTATAACTTAGATTAAAAAAAAAAATTGAAACTGTAATAAATTTTAAAGAAACATATTGCTTTTTTGCTTATTTTACCTTCAATTTATTTTACGTAAGAATGTAATAAGTAATATATTCCGATTTTTTCAAGATAACATTCAGGTAAGTGTCCTAACAAAATTTTAACATTCTGTTGATAGAAATAGAAATTGACTGATATTGATTTATACTAATGTAATCACTGTCGTCAGAGATAGAAACCAGCAAATTATATATATTTTTATGTTTTGTGTTGAAGGAAACATTCTTTGTGGAGGGAGTGTGGGAGATAAAAGATTCATTTTATCAAAATAAAAAATGTACTTCACCATCTATAAACATTTTCCAATGAATAACTTTAAATTTCCATGTTATAATGCCGAATTTGGAATCTGAAAAGACATAAACTCCTGGAAAGGTTTTTGTATCAAATTGTCAGTTTTAGAAACCTTGGATATTTATTTGGCTTGACTGATCTTCAAATTCATGGTTAAAAAGCCATGCTTACATTTGAAATTTTATTTCTTCTTTAGTAGGGAAGTTCCAGGTTATTAATTATGAGTTTCGCAAATAAAATTTCCTTTGTGACAAATAATTGATATATTTGCCACATATCATTCATTACATATTATCATTTCAGGATTGTTTTCCCATCATCAAAACTCCTCGTGGTATTTTATTACAATTAGGTTTCTATGTTGTTTGCATGGTCCTTTGTCAGTGATATATTTTTCATTTTTTAATTTTATATTATAATATTTTTTCATTTTCTTGAAGAAGAAATGTGTTGCCACTGGTAATATTTAAGTTTAAAAAATGTATCACTGACAAAAGAGCACACAAACATAATAGAAATTGAATTGTAATAAAATACCACATGATGTTCGGATGAAGGGGAACAATTCTGAAAATTTCTTTGCTAAACTCATATTGAAAATTTAACATGTATCTTTTTATCTTCCCTATCCTTATGGTGTTTGTCTAAAATTTGTATTAAAATATTTTATCATATAAATCCTAACACGATTTATGACTAAAATAAGTTAATTAGATTAGTTTCTTCCCATCTAATTGAATGGTAACCATGTTTCAGGTATATGTTTCCTAGATGATGTGAGGTTTAAATGTGCTATAAATTATACCAAGGAGGTAGCAATCGAATTAAACATTTTCTTCTAAACTTTTTTAAAGTTGTGAGAATTGAGTTAGGCACTGTTAGAATTTATGTAATGAATTATTAATTTATAATTTACATTGCATTTCGGGGCAATCTAATCTAAGTACCGAAAAATTAAAAATTGCTTCTTCATGCAAAGTGATGTAAAGATAATCGCTAATGCAGTACATCCTGGTTAAAAGTTATTCCTGAAGTTATTAAATTATCTAATGAAAATTTCCTTGTTTCATAAAACTGACAGTCAGATCTTGCTGATGTATTTTTTTTTCTGTTGGCATTACAGATCATGTAGATCTTTTACATCCTTAACAAGCCTGTTCCATCTCTGCCTGTCTATTGCACCTTTGTTGCTTCTATCTATCCTTCTGCTTTCTGGTCTTTTGCCTTCTACTAAGGCATTCATTGTTATGTAGAGGCTTCCAGATGGATTGCTACGAGCTACATGCCCCACCCATCTTAACCTCTGTGCCTTCATATGGGATATTGATTGACCAGTTTCTGTAAGCAGTTCTTAATCGGTCTTTCTTCTCCATGTGTTAGTACTCTGATTCTACATCACTCCGGTTATCCTGCGGATTTTTCTCTCGAATCTTTCAACATTTTTCTAGAGTGCTACTTAGTGTCCAGGTCTCATAGCCATATAATAGAACTGGCTTTATCACAGCATTGTACACTCTTAATTTGAAATTTCAATACTCAATACCTTTGAAAGGGAGAACAAAGCTCTGTTTGCGCTAGTTATACACTGGTCTATTCTGCCCTGTGGTCATTCATTGAGTTCATTGTAGAGCCGAGGTATTTGAATTTTTTCTACTCTTGGAAATGATTTTCCTTCTACGCAGATCCTGTAATTGGGGTGGAATTTTCGGCCTATTATATATTTGATTTTGTCTTAATTTATTTGTAGATCTATTTGCTCTGCTTCTCCTATCCGAGTTAGAGAGTTTCTCAATGTCCTCTTGATTACTTCCAAGGACAGCCATATCATCTGTGTATCCAAGGGTTTTATGATTCATTCTGACATGGACTACTCCATTTTCCTGAGACGTTGTTCATATTACCTTCTCCAGGGCTAAGTTGAACAACATCGGTGATAGTCCATCTCCCTGTTTTAAGCCCGTTTGAACTTTCGAGGCTTCAGATACTTCTTGTATTAGGATTCTACATCTGGGGTCTTTTTTACACGCCTTTGTCAATATCACCAGCTTACCGGGAACTTCTAGTCATGATTTTCCAAATACAGCTCCTGTCCATAGAATCATAGGCTGCTATGAAATTGACAAATAGGGCATGGATGTCCTGGGCTACTTCCCATCGTTTTTCTTGTACTTGTTTTAGGATGATCTGATCTAGCGTACTCCTCCCTTTTCTGAATCCAGCTTGGTGGTGGCCTACTATATTTTCGTAATACAGATACATCCGGTTCAGTAGGATATTGGTCTTTATCTTATAGACATTCAGAAGGAGTGTAATTACTACACTCATACATTGAGCCTTTCTTTAGGATCATGCCGGCCCTTTATAATGATCATAGTGTTAAGACGTTTACCAAAACCTTTTTTTGGTATTCCATGATTTTTCAGATAATCAAAGTAATTATGACAAGACAAATATGTATAATTTATCCAATGATTTTATTGTTATATGAGGAAGAGTTGTAAAATAAATAAAAAATTCAGGATATATAATTAAATATCTTCCTACTTATGAAAATATAGGCAATAAGAAACAAATGCAATTATTTTATATTCTAGTTTACGATTTGTTGACAATGGGTATTATTAATTCTGTTTTGTTATGAAGTAGAGTAAAAGAAAAATTGGCTCCTGATTAAAATTTTATTAACTGATCTATATTACCAAATAACTTTTAAATGTATTTTAAGCCAAAGCATCCTTTTTCAATTGGCCTTTATCAACAGATCCGCATCGCTTGGAAATTATTTTTCTTGGGTTTTTTTTATGAAATCTAATGACTTCCAGCTTTGAAAAATTCCCTAGCTTTTTCAGTTATGGTAGAAAACCTGATATCTATATCAAGTAATATTACTGTATTTATTAAATAAAGATTTTTCCATAACTTTGAGTTATAGAACAAATTAGTTGAAAGTTTGAGTTATAGAATAGATTTTTTTTTTACTTTCCTGTTTTGTTTATTTTTTGCTCTCACATCACTTTGCGCCAAGATTCTTATTTCTTTAATAAATAATTGAGTGGCCTCTTATCAAATATGGACACCGGTCGTTTTTAAAAAGCTGAGAAAAAGCCAATTTTTTTAACATAGCTTCAATTTCACACCGATTATAGTGATTTTATTTTCATTATTCAACTTGAACTTTCTTAAATAAAAAAATCAGAAACACTTTGAGTTGAATCTATAAAACAGAAATTGACTTCTTCTCCACTTTCCGAAAATACCAAATATCTGTCTTTGATATGAAGCCACTCAATTATAAAATTACTATTTTATTTACATTAATTAATACAATAATTTTTAATATTTTCTTAACAACACTTCCAAAACACATATAACCAGATACTAGGTGTATTTGTTATAGTGTCCTTATGTTTCCTTTGAAAGAATTCTGCTGTCTAATCTGTCTAATAAATATATATATATACATGTGGAAAATTGATATATTTATGAAAGTGCAATGAGTGGTCCTGAGATTCCTTTATTAAAAGATTAGTAAGGGAATTTTTATTTAAATTATAAAAAGGCATATAAAATTTGTCAGGCAATTAAACCACATTTAAAACAAAATTCTTATGGAAATCATAAATATGATGAAATGGAAATTAAATTGTTAATTTCCATCTACGTCAAATAGCTCTTTCAGGCCATAAGAAATCTGAAGACTAATTCACAATGCTTTGAGAATAAATCACAATCATCAAATTGGTTGGTTTAAGTTATAAATTCTGTAAGTTATACAATTTTTCAATCCTTCCAAAAGTACAAGTTTTTAAACATGGTGTCCAAAAATTAATTAAGTTAAATTAATATATCTATCAATATTGAAAACCTTAAGACATTTTAAAGCCTGTGATTGTCGTAGAAAATACAATTTAATCTTCTGCCAGAAATTGTAGTCTCCTAAGCACAGAATCCAGGTTTAATCAGACCTCAGTTAGAATTCGGTCGGAATGTCAGAAGAAAGTTTGTGACGAGAGTAATGATAACATTTTAGATGGCTACACTTGTTTTAGCAAAAAAAAAAATCAATAAGCTCGCACACCAGTCATTTCTTTACCAGTATCAGAAACTGGTATTCAAAGAAAATCTGAATACCTTCAGAATTAGTAATTAAAAGTTTTCAAACTACATTTCAATTGATATTAATTTTAAATTATGTTAAAAAATTTAAAATGGACTGGATCTCTTTTTGAAGAATAATGAGAAAACTGATAAAATACAGTTATCTCATTTTTCCTGAATATATGGCTGTTAACAACTAAAATTGCATTATCACGATGTTCACCAAATTAAGACAAAAAAAAAAAGAGTAATAAAATCCAAGAAAATCACTAATTAAATAATTGTATCAGGATAATCAACATCATTATTAGAAAAAATTTACTATATCACATTTTAAAAAAAAAATTCAGATTAAAAATATTTACATTATTATATACACAATTGTACATTAAACAGATTCTGCTTATAAACCAGTTCTTTTACAGTTATCAGTACTAGCGAGCACGTGGTCTTGCCCTGTTAAAACTAGTTCTTGGTTTTCCTTTAGGAGGAGGAGATTTAGGTCGCAAAGCTTCAATACGTTCAGTACATCCAGTTGTAAGTGTTGAAGGTGTAAAGTAGCTGGCATAAAGATCTGGATTGAAGTTGCTATTTGTCAGTTCAGGGCCTAATGTTAACCATCCTGGACGAATAGTGGAGTCTCTTCCAAAAACATGTAACCTAAACATCATCATAAATATACTTAAAAATATAACAATTATAAATGTTCCTAAGAATAATAAAATTACTAAGTCTAGCTTTGTAATCTAATGAAATAATTCAGAGGCCTCATCAAACCTATAGTCCTCCCTAGACCAACCTCAACAATAGTTCAAGTGGGGGAACATGATGGAGGATACCACAATCTTGTACACATTATTCCATGAAAGTTATTGATCTAAGGATTTTAAGTTTTCATGCAGGAATGTGGAAGTGAATGGAGCGGAACAGTTATGGAGGAAAACGAGAGATCATAAGAAAGTGTTTAGCTTAAATTAGAAAGTAAAAATCATTTTTCAAGTGTCTGATCAATCAGAGAAAATGAAATTGAAAGTTGATGAAAGGGTTGTAATTTTCTTCAATGGTCTAACTTTTAAAACCTACAACAGTACAGAAGAAGTAATTTAAGTATTTAGTAGGATTTAATTATTTAGTAAATCATTAGGAGGGTTAATTATTCTTCTCATACATTTTTGAAGTTTATTCCTGAAATATAATATTATACTCAGGACAAGAGATATGTCATGTTATCTTAAACCTTGAATTCCTGTATCATAAACTGCTTTTAGGATGGTTCAGAAGTCCCAAATGGCTTTTATTTTTATTTCAGTTGCAATCAGGACATAATCGGAAAAAATTTATCTTTGAATTAAGCTTGTGACCAAGAATGGCAGTAATTTTGAATAGCAATTAGAGAATTATGCATAATTAAAGTCAGTGGTAATTAAAAGTTATTGAATAAATAATACAAAATTAAACTATGGAAAAAAATACAAAACATTTTTTAAGTTTTGGTAACTATTTTGCTATTATTTAAACCTACTAAACTGAGGCGGATAAAAAATTGTAGAGCTATCTTATAAATAATATAATAATTCAAAATTCGAGTCTGATATCCTTGGCTGCTTTTCATGATACAAATTCTAAATTAATATTGATGTGAACTTTTTTTTAAAAAATAAAATCTTAAAAAGTTAGGTTATTATTGGAAAAATTCCAAACCACACAGCCTTATGTCTCTAAACTGCAAGCAAACAAAAACTCTCCGTTTAGTCATTTTTCGCCATCATCAGGACAGAAGAACAGCTAATCGAACATCACTCCATTAAATCCAATTGCATACTGAAAGGAAGGTAAGACAACACAGCAAGGGAAGGCTACAATCAAACAGCTGATAAGAAAAACAAAGGACTAATAAAAATTATGCCATATCTGATCAAAGAACATAAATCTCTATATATAAAAATGAATGCATGTGTGTTTGGACTTTATGCATTACTAAACAATTCATCCGATCGCCATGAAACTTTGGAAAGTTGATGTGTACACTCCCGCAAAGTTCTGGCATAGTAGTTCTGTCCTCGATAATTTTATATGTGCCAAAAAAATAGAAATGTAAATGGTTTTTTGTTCAAAACCGCAAAAGTTCTTCACCAATGCTTTGAAATTTTGACACATTGTTGCAATCGAATTCAGGAGTGTTTTTTTGAACATTTCATTACCATGATTTTTTAAAATGATGGTCGAAAAATGTGTCGCTATACGTGGTAGCGCCAAAACGGCAGTAACAATTTTAATGAAACTTAGCTAGTCTTTCCCTTGAAACTCTTTTAGTTTATGTATATATGATTTCCCGAAAACAAGCTACAAAAAATGTCACGATGAAATCAGAATTTTATTTGTGAACACCTAAAAAAGTACACATTTTTTTATTGATAATACCCATATTTATTTGAAAGCTTTTTGAATTCCCTACAAAATAAAAAAAAAAATATTGAAATTGGATGATTTATTGCAGAGTTATAGTTTTAGACACTTACTACTTTCTCTTCGGCAAAGGCCATTGTCCTTTTTTTTTGTTATTGATTAATCAAAATTTTATAATTGCGGTTATCATTTGAAGAAGTGATATGATTCTCCTTATGTAGGTCAATAATATTATGCGCTCTTTATATTCATATTTATATTTTTTCCCCAATATATTCAGGAAGTAGTATAATACATCTCAAATATTTCATATGCTATTAATTAAAAATATTTAATCCTTGAATAATAATTATCACCGTTTATGTTCCTTTTAGAAATCCGTTTTTTATTGATTTCAGTTTATTTTATTTTTTAATAAATTATTTTCTTTGATATTACATTGGAATAAGGCTGTTTACCTTATGGTTTCTTACATGAGTAAGGTTTATTTTTCCACTACAATTTTTATAGCGCTATATTTAATCAAATTGTTACTAAGAAGAAGCAAGCAATCAAATATCTTAAAAGAGTGATATGCGAAATCTTTTGAGGAAGGTGGAAGCCAGCTCTAATGCACATGAAATGAACACTATGGTAAATGGTAAAGCGTAATTTCAATGCCTTACCACGTTTGATATTTGAAAATCTTCAACATTGAAACGGTATCGTAAAATATTTTGCACAGCAGCAGCAAACAGCATGCGTTGCTTTTATATCCAACTTATGGTTCGTTTTTAATAAATATACATAGTTTTTACCTTATATTTTATAATAGTATGTACATTAAACTACGCGTGTAACTGTACTATTATTTATATTTATGAAATACAAAACTTCTGTTGCTTTATGAACAAATAAATTGCAATTATATCTTCATTAATTAGACTATGATTATTATTTCCTTCATAAAACCATGATTGTATATATATGTTTTTTTTTTTAATTTTCTAGAGAACAAAATAAAAAAAAAATTACACCATCATTTTATAAAAATATTTTAGATTTTTATCGAGTATAAAATAAAATATAAGAAAGTATATCCTTCATGAAACTATAATTTTATATAATTCATTTAAATAGTTCTAAGTAACCAAAATAAAAACAAAAATTTAATAATAAAAAATGAATATTTATTAATTTCAATTATATGTCATAATAGATGAAGTCATATGTTTTCCATTTATTTTTCATAATGATAGGAATATTGTGTCCTTTAAAAAGTTTATTTTACCATTTTAATTTTTATAGAAAGTTTTCCAATAGTTTCTAAAAATGTATGCACTTTTTTATATATTTAATGTTGTGCCTTAAATTAAACTCATTTTACTTCTTGACCCATTAACTTAAACAAAAACAATGCAAAAAGGCTTTACAATATATGAATAGAGATAATAAGTAAATGATCTAATTTAATTTAAAAAAAACAAAAACAATAACATTGAGCCTACAATTATACGAATTTTCAATGAGCAAGCACATGAAGATGTACCAGGATTTGTCACAGAGCGCACGGCAACACTGTTCCCTTGCTGTCTTGTCTTACCTTCCTTTCAGTATGCAATTGGATTTCATGGAGTGATCTTCGATTAGCTGTTTTTCTGTCCTGATGACATTTGAATTGGCGGAACGTTGGAAGATGTTTCTTTGCCTGTAGTTTGAGGACATAAGGCTATATGGTTTGAAATTTTTCCAATAATAACCTAGCATTTATTTTTTGTCTTTTGTTACTAATTTATAACAAAAGTCTTAACAAGATTTTAAGTAATATCAACCTGCCATGAGCCATCTTAAAAAAAGATGGTAGATCAACAAACATATTTTCAATTCATCTAAATATTAAATCAATAACCCCAAAACTAACTGATTGCCTGAGCTTGAATAATTAAGACTTTAAGCTTGCCACAACTGGTCACCAGATGAATCTAAATGAAGGAGACTGAGTTCGATGCACATAATGCTCTTGAGAGCTCAAGTTAGGAAGGAATAGAGTAATTTTATTTTATCTTTAAATCTCCAGCAGACCTCAGGATGTTTCTACTGTACATGACTATGGTCATGGAATTTTAACATTCAGGCCCAGAGATTTAATTTAACATTCAGAATTTCCACATTGGTGAAAAAGATGTCTTTTTATAGAAATTCTAAGGTTGGGAGGGGGGAAAATGGAAACAATTTTTATCAATCAAAGCTTAATATGAGCATAGTTTAATATATATTTTTAATTATGTAAGTAAAACAAACATAAAACGAATTAAATACAAAATTACGTATTATTTTGTATACATTATACACTGGAAGGGAAAATCTGATTGACTGTAAGGGAAATTAAAAAAAATATGGTGGAAACACTGCTTCATTTCAATTATAAATCAAATTCATCAAATTCAATTATAAATTCAAGATGCCACCACTTAGTGGTGTGTAGTGCCATGTACTAATGAAGTCAACTTGTAATCAGTTTGTTTGGCAGTTATAAGGTATCAATTCGTAGCCGGTATGTATAACTACAATACTAATAAAATGTTGGCATACAGAAAACAGTATTTTTGTGTTTTTATTTTCACTAAACCCTCAACTAATGTCCTCTAGATTAAATGCTATTTAATTTAATATAAAATATATATAAATAAAAAAATAAAAAATAAAAATTAGAATATTACCTTCTCCTACCTAAACAGAAATGTTCAATAATATGAAATATTTCTACTGGTTTTTCTAATGAACCATATTCTGGTTCTTCACTAATAATTAAATCTATGTCCACATTGGCATGTATAAAATCACCATCTGTAGATCGGCGTACAGTTCCTTTGATTCCCATCAAGCAATGCTCCTTTTAAAAATAAAAATGTTTTAGTAATATTTACCCTTAATTATTAAGATGAATATATTTAAATATTCATCATGAATCAAATTTTAAATAAATTTAGTAACCACTAACATTAATTACTTTTATGTCTAAATCTATATATTAATGTTGATGCAGATTAAACAACTAAAAGTAAAAAAGAAAGTTGTATTTTTTTCTTCAGCAATGTAATTATGGACATTACATAAATCATGCAAATTCATGTCTACTATAAATTATGTAGGTAAAAAAAACAATGGTATATTTGTATATGTATAGGTATAATGGTATATATCAATGAGATTACATGCCACAAAGATTTTTTAAAAATATCTATTTGTTTATTTTAATTTTTAATTTTTTTAACTAGTTGGAATAAAAGAAAACAATCCATTAAAGTTAAGATTCTTTACAAACTCATCAGTATTGATTACTATAAATTTCAATGAGGTCCAGATACACAGACGCCTTGTTTCGAGACGATCTGATACTTCAAATTATTTCCTTCATACTTAGATTTTTAACATTCATGTTTTTCACATTAATTCTCCAAGTTGTTGATAATAGAACTTTTTCAGGATAACTTAAAGTTTCTTTTTACTGTCGAACCGGTATGGTATATGTTTTGTTTTAAAATTTATGAAAACATACAGATCTGGGTGTAATGATAAAGGTACTATATCGCTGGCGCGGCCCACGACCGCGACTGCTTGCGGTTGACCACTACTTTAGTGGAATAGAAAGGAACCTATTTCACTGGCGCTGCTTGGCAGTCTAGGTATGACGTCATATCTAAGCTGCTCCTATCTGACCGCTCCTGAAGCAGTGGAGCTGTTGGCAGCTGGGCGGTTGTAGGTTATGTTATCATATTAGAGCATTGTTTTGATGATGACAGTCCCATTGATACGTTTTATTTCCTATGTTTCTTTAAGTCTGGCAAAATTATAAGAAATATTGTTTAAAACTTAGACAATGCAATAGTAAATTATTTTTTTAAGGCTGAAGTAACAAGATTATTTATTTCACCAACAATATTTTATGGAGAAATTCAAATATACCTAAATCAAAACAATATTAAATAAATAAAAGAATCCAACAAATTTTAACGTCAGGTAAATACTAAAATCCACTCATTAAAAAATTGATTTTTATTTTTTAATTAAAGTGGGGATTTACTGATTACTATTGATAAAACAACGCCTGCTGTGATTTAATTACAAATATATATGTATTACTAATCAATCATGTAATAATTACTATTACTTTTCAAACTAATAATATCTAATATCAGGGGGACTATTGTTGTTAATACGGCATTTTCCGCCTTTTTGTTCTTTTTTGGTTGTTCCTCAATTTTTGGTTGTTCATCTAGACAATAACAAACAATGTCCAAGAAGGGATTTGATGATGAGCATCTCATTGAAATACTGATATTCCTTCTCCTTATGAACAACATTTCCACTTCTTCTTCTTCCTCCTCAAATAAAAAAGCGGAGTCAGAGAAAGGATGTTCATTTTTTTATCTTCGAAGATAAAGCGAAATAATCGAAGGTTATACGCAGGTTATAACAACCCCAGTGAGCAGTTTCAGAAAAATAGCTACGCCAACAGCGGTTGGCAGCGTGGAATAGCGGTTGCTGTCGTTGGCCGCGCCAACGAAATAGTACCTTAAGGAGGAAAAAAAAAAAACAACTGATTAAAAAGAGTTGTTCAAATTTTCTAATAGCCAATACTTAGTCAAATCTGAATATTTTGTACTGATACAGCTGTAATACTAAGCTGTGTCCCAATTAAGTAATGTCTATTGTAATTAACTTTTCAAAGAACACAATAAGTTTAATTGTCTGTAACCATAAATAAATACTACAAAAATATACTTACTTTAGTCCGTTGAAAAATTGCTTTAGGTTCAAGATTTTTAGAATGTCCTGGGCTATTTATATTAGTTCTGATCCAAGAAATATCTTCACATCTACGAAAACCCCATTTGCGCAGACAAGCTCTTCCCATATCAAGACCTTCAGATGAGCCACACCACAAAAAAACAAAACTTCTAGAGGCAGCAACTTCACCTATGTCCAATTGCATTACCTAAAAATTCAATAACGTTAATATTTTTAATACTTTCACAAAATAAATAAAGAAAGAAAAGATCAAAATTATTTATCACTAACTTGATCCCAACTCCAAAGTTTAATATTTGTTACTCCCATCGTTCTTTGGTATTCTTCAAGCGGAGGTTCAACAAGTATCACATCAAATTTATTATTTAAATCTTTTATATTGAATGTTTCAAGATCACACTTGAGAAACATTGGTGGCGTGGCTGTTTGAGCAATTAAATCATCCTAAAACAAATTAAAATTTAAAAAGAAGTTAATAAGGTAACTAAAATCCAATCCTATCTACTTGTTCTATGGGTAAACATAAAAACCATGAGGGCCTCTGGAAAGGGAAGAGTTATGATCCACTGGTTACTCATCCAATGGAGTAAAATTTAACACAATGAAGGATATAGAAAAAATGAGAAAATACCTTTAATTTAATTAGTTCTCGGAGTTTGGGATACTCCTCAAAACGGTCAGCCAATCCAACATCTCTTATGAAATTTTGTGGCCTTTGTCCAGTATCAACAAAATGTTGGCAGTAATCGTTGTGAGGATTTGAAGACTGTGTTCCCTGTAAACAATATATTCATATATCAATGGAAATTTTTATAAATTTAATCTGTAAGTCAATGAAAATCAACTAAAAACAGGTATTGTAAAAGAGATTTTAGAGTGAGCAAAGGCATATGATACTGCATCCTTATTTTAAAGGTGTGAACATAATAAATTGAAGTCATGAGTTTTCAATCATATCTGCTCTTGTTTTTAAATAATATCTAATTGAATAATGGGTGAGTTGAGTGATTAAGTAATTCCACACAGTTGAAAATTAGTGCAACATTAATGTAGTTCACTTACTTCAATGATGCACACAAGCAATTTGCATGACATTTTTAAATACTAAAAAATTACTAAGTTCTAATGAATCAAAACAACAAAGTTAGAACAAAATGATATCTTGCCTTAAGAAATGTTGATGAATCTTTGTAAACAACGCTATCAGTCCCATTTTCTTCTTTTTCATTCAGTATTTCAGTAGGTGTATGTGACAATATAGGAACTTTCTTTGCAGGTTCTTCCTCAGCTGTTCCCAGTACTTGTCTTAATTCAGCAACATTAGATACACCAAACTAAAAATTTTCTAAAATGTACACACAGACCGAACTAAATAATCCAAAATATTCTGAAAACAATATTTACCTACCGTTTGGGCAAGAAGTTTTTTCCTCTTTTGAGATCGTTCTCTCAGCTCTTTTAGAGTATCACTCATTCTGGATTTTTCATTCGTTAATTTCGTAAACTATCGTGAAAGGCAACTGTATACATTGTAAATAAATAAATAACTGGTTCCACTGAAGGAAGGTTATAATATCAACAGATATGTTGCACAGCCTTTCTTATTCAAGTCTCATTTGAACAATAGAAAAGTTAAAATTATTGAACAATTACCAAAATAAATGTATTTAAATAGCAACAACAATAACTACTGTTGTGTATTCACGAAAGACTCATGATGTATAAGGATTTTTGGAGATTATTCAAAAAAAATTCTTCTTTTATCTTCACAAAAGATATTGAATTTGGGGTAAAGAAAGTTAACAATTATAATCTTTTTTTACATTAAGTTTTCTGTTTTTACGCTGTCTGTAAAATAATTAAATAACAGTGCATAATTATCTGCTGGATAGAAAATTAAAATTAACAAGCAAACAGTTTTTCTATTAAATCTATTATGTTCCAAATATTGTTTTTAAATTTTCATTGCATTACTGCAGTCTTATTTATGACACCCCTCCCCTCTGACTCTATGATTGACCAAGTTCAACAAAAACAAAAATCATTTCATGGAATTACTGCAATCAGGATTATAGATCAATGTACAAATCCAATATTTAAGACAGTCAGTGGTAAGATGAGCATCAGGAGTGAGGCCATGTCAGACAGTCAGTCTGACTGTACAGGAAGGGGCAGCTCTTTAGGCAGTAGGGAAGATTTAAGTGAACTGGCTGCTTCACTTGGTCTAACCTCCGCAGAACTTTCACAAGATAGATTTAGAGTCGACAGAAAGAGGCTGGAAGCTCTTATTTTCGGTTTGAAAACAAAAAAAATATATTGGTATAAAATTATAATGTATGCTTAAAAAAGAGCTCTGATAGAGCGTAGGAAAATAACACAGTAAAGAACCAATTAGAAATAATTTTAAAAAATATCAATGATTGCTCATTGTTTTCTAGGACAAAAAATAAATAAATATGGAAGGAAGCAAATTAATTCCATTCAAAAATTCATTTAAGCATACATGATTTATAGCAAAATGTTTTGTAGACAATTGGTGGCTGGTTGTCCTAAAAAATAAAATTTGGTAGTATTTAAGTAGGAATGCAACAGACATGATACTATATGCGTTCAATAAATTTTTAAAAAATCCATTAATAAAAAAGACGATTAATCCTCAATTGACTCATTTATAAAATAATTTTAACACTAAATTAAAATGAATTAGTAATTTATTTTATACATCACTCAGTGAAGGAAAAAAAATAAATTAAATGTATTTCTATAAATTTTCAGCTATCTAAGAAAACTAAATCAGTAATTACAAATTAATACACCATTAATTTAAATTTATTTCTCTAGGACTTTGTTATTTTGGAAGTATTTATTTAGTGAAATTCATACAACTTCTAAATGATATATGACAGTCCCACATATCAATAAAAGATCAGATTTATTTCAAATCTTATTGCTTTAATTTTATAATAATAATCAACATTAAATAATAATAAAAATAATTTGATGGTTGGATTTATTAATGAGAATGAATCTGTTATAATAATATAAAAAAATATATTAATTGAAATTTTAAATAAAACAAAGAATTATAAAAATGATTATCACAGTTGATTTTCTAAAGTAAAAGGTATAAAAATTGTTCTATTTGATAGAGTTTTACTATATTTTATTTCTATTTGGTTTTACTCAACCATGAAATAATGAGTATCAGGCAATTGCTGCTGCTATTGACCACCCAGATTTCCAAGAAAACCTTCTGGTTCTCTCCCCTTTCTGTGTGGAGCCCATATCATTCCACTCATTCCTCTGCATGGCTAAATTTTTCATCTAGGTTATTGATTTTCCTCTTTGTCTTCCAAGTACTTTTAGGTACCATTTGTATATGGTCCTGGGTCTGCCTACTTATCATTTCTCTGCTGAATTAGTTTCCATGAACCATTATACTTTTTTTCTCCTCTGGGAGTCTTACCCACATATTCAAATAAGTGCAGTTGATGATCTTCCATTGTTTTCCTCAATAACACATTTAAAAGTGGTCGTCTCTGACCATTTCATTCCTTATGCAGTCTCTTCTTGTTTTTCTTATTATTCTCCATAGGTTCCCTCATTTTTTATACCATCATTCGGTTTATTACACATGATTTTGCTTTATGTAAGAATAATATAAGATAGAAAGTTTATTACTTTTACATACATAGACTGACTAAGTCTTCGAATACTTTTGAAAAAGATCACTTTTTCACAAAAAGAAGTAATTTCAGATTCTTTCAACTTATATATTTAAAAAAAAAAATATATATATATAATAAATATATTTCGATTCCATTAAAGAATGCTAATAAATACAGAAATATAGCTAATTACAAATTTTGATTACTGCAATGAATATAATGATGCTGATTTTTAAATACTTAAAATTAACAGAGCTACTAATTGAAAGCATTACAAGAAAATTTAGTTGGATTAGGAAAAAATATATTCCTTGATGCAAATTTTACTTTTAATACTTCATTTGAGCTTTATGCTTCATTTGCCTTTACTAGAGGTTGGGGTAAAATTAAAACTGTGTCACCTATGATTATCGTAAATTCTGTACCACCCTTTGCCTTTGCTTGTTTGCTTTAGTAAATTTTTTATTAACTAGAAAGTTATTCCTATATGCTATATTTAGTTAATATATAATTAAAATTCTGCAAATGAACCTGAGAAATAGAGATGATAAATAAATAAAATTATAATTTATTTTATTTATTTTACAATTAATAATTGCCATTTTGTATCTTGTCGGTTCCATTTTAGTTGAACAGCTGGCAGAGTTATATTTTTACTATGGTAGATTTGGGCACAATTATCACATTTATAAACTTTAATGTCCTGTTTTAAATAAAGCAGTTCTAATCACTCCTAAAAATAAATACTTTTAAAACGTGAATTTAATTTTAAAGTTTTAAAAAGTAATTTCTATCATACTTTTTGTTTGAAAAAATTAAAACAAATTAATGATTTTTAAAAATTTCTTTCAGGAAATGAAAATGTTCCTGAAGCAGCTCAAAAATTTTTTGACCATGTATGTACTTGAAGTAAAAAAAAAATTTCTCAGGTACTTTTTTATTAGAGTACGCTTTGTTTTTAAACTTTATTAATTTTTTGACAGGTTATGCAAGAAACTAAAACCCATGTTACTTGGCCTTCTAGACTGAAACTTGGTGCTAAATCCAAGAAAGGTACTGAAAAACTATACCATAAAAGCTGTAAAATATATTATTTTAACTTAATCCTTTTAATTTTATATACTATGTTTTTCAATTTCAGATCCTCACATTAGAGTTATTGGACGTGCCGAGAATGTAAAAGTTGCAAGAGAAAAAATTCTTGCTTCTCTTGACACAAGAGTAAGATCACAAACTTTTATCTTTGTCTTTATCTCTGTGTCAGTTACTGGTATTCATCTTTGGCCACTTCCAAATTTTCATTTCTTATTCTGCAAAGGCGTGAAGAAAAAAAAAAAAAAAAAAAAAAAAAAAAAAAAAAAAAAAAAATGTATATATATATATATATATATATATCTGTTATCAGAAATCCATACAAAGTCTTCTAAAAAAATTATAAAACTTTTTATCTATTAAAATATCCATTTCTAAAATGACGGATTTAATTTATAAAATAAGAATAAATTTATGATAGAAATTATTTTTGTTTAGGCCAGTCGTGTTAATATGAAAATTGATGTTAGCTACACTGATCACTCCCACATTATCGGCAAAGGGGGACTGACAATCAGAAGAGTAATGGAGGAAACTGGCTGCCACATTCATTTTCCAGATTCAAATAGAAGTAATCCAACAGAAAAAAGTAATCAAGTTTCAATAGCAGGTGAAGTAGCAGGAGTTGAAAAAGCTAGAGCAAGAGTTCGAGTGAGCTTAAAAATTTATTAACTCATATCAGAGCTTTTGATCATACAGTATACCAACATCCTAATTTAATTAATGGCAGTGTTTACTGTATTATCAATATTATACAGCTGTACTGAACATCTTAATTTAAAAATAACTTAAAAAATGTTTCTAAACATACTAAGAGGATTAAAATTAATTTGTTTTAGAACAGCCTAGGTAAGGTTAAGTAATGAGAAACTTTCTTAGCTTATTAATCTGGCAGAGGTCAGCTATATTTTCTCTGTACTAGAGCGATTCAAACACATTATATCTCTTTTGTTTTTTATTGAATTATTGCTGACTCCAAATTTATTTTATTCGGGTAACTATACACACTGTTTTATAATTATTGTTGAACTAAATAAAAAAAATATATAAATAAAACAATAACTAAGGTTTTACATAAAATTAACATTTTTAAAACTATTGCTGCCACCTTTATTGTTGTAGTTATTTATACATCACAAAATATTTGATTCAATAAAATACACATCATATTTATAAAATTAATAAAGAATAAATAATAAAGTAATAGTATACAATAGAATTCAGAAAATTCAAATGTAAAGAACCAAATTTGGTGTAATGAAATTGAAAACTTCAATTAAACTTACATACTACTTTTTTATCTTCAGCTTCTCTAAAACTACAATATTTTTTTGCCATGACTGGTGATAACAAGAAAATAAAAATTGCACCAAGAGTGCCTCAAAATATATTTGTTGCATGGGACAAAAAATGTTACCCAATAGAAGGAATTTCTGTTCCAATTACTAAACCGTGACTTGCCAATAAAACTATTTTTTTTTAATATATAAACTGATCTATTTTACACAATTATTCTCTCAATATGATCCTAAGTATCAGCTAGACTGAAGCAGGAATAAAACAATTATCTAACTACCAGCTATTGTAAATTTAAAATTTGTGTGAATGAAATGCTCATGGCTACTCCTCTCTTAGGTTAAACATGATCAATTCAAAAAACAAAGAGGCTGTTCTTTTATTTAAAACTTTGAGAATTTTGATTTTTAACTTCCTTTAAATCTTATAAAAGATTGAGAAAATATAAATAACAAATTTAATTTCAGGAATTAACACCACTGATATTTTGTTTTGAGCTGCCTATTCTTGGTGCTTTGGCGTTATCACCTGATCCGTCATCTCCATACATCAAATCATTGCAAGAACAGTATAATGTTCAGGTATATTATTTCATTCAGGTTAAACTATTATTAAAATAATCACCATCTACAATAATACTTTTCGATTTTAAGGTCATGTTTCGGACAAGGCAAAAATTAAATTCAACTTTGGTGGTTGTAAAAGGATGTGAATGGGAAGTAGCTAGAGTAAAGGAAGCAACACAGCTCCTTATTTCACACATGTGTGACTCCCTAGCTGTAAGTAAACAAGATTTGTAAATATTAAGAATATAAAACAGTATACTATCACGTTACCTGAATGCACCTAAAACCATCCCCAGTCAACTATATCCCTGATAGATTTATATATAAATCCCACGTATATTATTACAATAAGGCTCAAAATCGGTTTTGTACCGAATATAAGCTCCTGTCATGCTCAAATACCATCAATGCGGTACTGCTGGATTCAGAATTTCATGGGGGTAGCGAATTGTACCCTCCGCTTTTTGTTTCTTTCTGCAATAAATAAAATCCATATAAACATTTTGCTATGCTTCAATACTGGAATGGTGGTAAGCCTGCAGATTGATAGGAGAAAAATTGGGCTTTGAAGATTTTGTTGCGTACACCTTGGGAACTATCAGGCTATGCGTTTCCAAGCCCAAAAACATATAATTTTCAAGATAATGCAAGACAAAGAGTTCTCATCCACACAACCCCATATCAATTGTAGTGCTGCTATTAGATAGGTGTCTCATTTCCTCGACTTGAGGTCCCAATGATTGAGAGAGGAGGAGTTTATATTATTTATCAAAGGTTTTTTTGGGGTTTTTTTTTTTGTCAGTAAGCTATATCTTTGATAATTCTTCATCAAATCCCAAGATTGAGCCATCCATTTTGAAGGTGCCCTCCTTCAGGCAGGAAAAATAGTCCCATCACCCCAAAAATTCAGGCAAAAAAGTTATAAAAGAAAAGAAACTATTTAGGAATAACTCAAAAATTACACACTTTCTCCTTGGTTATTAAAATATTATTAACTATTATTAAAATATTACTAATTTTCCACAAAAGAAAGAAAAAATCATCAAAATTGGACAATTATTAGCAAAGATACAGCTTATTGAAATTTGTAAAAATGTTGGTTCAAAACATTAATGAAGTTTTAAATTAATTTTTGTTTCCTTTGTTGGTTATAATTAGCGAGAAAGTAACAATTGATTTCTCTATCTTATGATACATTCTATTATTGTATTTTTTAATTGATTTGTCATTTGATCACTGAACAAAATACTGTCTGAATCATTCACATGGGCCAACTAGTACTTTTTTATTTAAGTTATTTGTAATAATTATAAAAAAATTGTGTTATAATTACTTTCTATGTTTCGATTCAAATTTTATTATTAATTTATAACATCAAACCAATAATGTAAAATATTATAATATTATTATACAATAATAATTATTACATCATAAAGATTTAAAAAATATATGAGAATATTTCTTTTGTTTTTCATCTTTTTTAATATATTAATGAGATATTTAATTCTGATTCTCTTGACAAGACCAATATTTCTTTATTTAACTACTTAATTATTAACATTCATAAATTTAATTGGATTCCATTAAATATGGTAACAGGAATATTTACTTTGTTAATCATCATCATGATATTTATCCCCAAGAAGCGCTATGCAGTGTTTGTGGGGTTGCTGTTTGTCTGGACCATGTGTCTCGCTCTTGAACCAGTCCTTCTCCCCTACTTTAATCCATATCATGCCTCTTGAAGGCCCCTCGGATAGTGTTCTTTCAAGAGATCCGTATTCTTCCCCGAGGTCTTCTTCCCTCCACATGGGTCTTGTATGTCTTCCTGACTTCTTTATAATATACAATTAAATATGGATATATAGGAATTTAAACCCGTTCATAACGGTTACCTCGCAAACAGGTGTTGACAGCCAACTTTTCATCTCTGAGAAATGTTGAGCATTTACAAAATGTTGAAAATTTAGAAAACCATAATTAATCCTTTTACTTTAATTATGATATAAATGTATACATATTTTTAAGTATGTACATATCTTGAAGTTATTGATTCATCAATTAAAATTTTTAACATAAAAATAAAATAACTTTTCCAGAATATATTAATTTATATCCAAACATGAAAAATAAAAATGGATTTCATCATGTTGAGATGCATTCATTCAGATAAATATTTTTATAGCGGCTTAAAAAAAACAAAAAAAAAAAAAAAAAACAGTATGATTCAATTTAATTTGTAATTGTATTTTAAGTATTAATATACATTTTCTGTTAGAATCAGGTTTCAGTCCATATGATGGTTGAAATTTCTCCTCAGCACCATAGTATTGTTCTTGGAAGAAATAACGAAAACCTGAAAGGAATAATGCAAAGAACATCTACACAGATTATTTTCCTTGACCCAACAGACCCAAATATTCCTTCATTGAAAAAAAGTAATGTAACTATAACTGGGTCCATTCACAATGTCTACATAGCTCGCCAGCAACTCATTGTAAGTTTTCATATCTAATTAAAGACCATCATTCTTCATCAGTATTAACATAGTTGCGTTTATCATTAGATTTTCTTTTCTTGATTGCATGAAAAAGCACTTGTAGCAAAAAATATTGCAAGAAAACAAAATTAATTATCTTGTAGTGAAAAAAAGAAACTGAAACTCCTCAATTAATGTGATTTTTATTTTTTTTTTTCAAGGGTTCTCTACCAATAGTGTTAATGTTTGATGTACCTGAAAACTCAGTTGATATTGATACTGATTTAAATGCTCAAATCATGAGTAAATTTGACGTTTTAATAACTACAAGGCACAAACCAAAACAAAACATTCTTTCATTCATTATAAAAGGAATTGAAAGAAACGTCAGTAAGTACCTCTTACACCTTTAAATAAATATGTTCAACTATAAGCCACAGTATTCTCTCACATGTATATATTTTTTAGACAATGTTTATGAAGCACGAAGAAAACTTCTCAGTTCAAACGAGAATCCAGTGGAAGTAAACATACCTTTATCATATTTTATCCCTAATCCTGGACCTATTTTCAAATCAGCATGTAAGCATTATTCCGTCTCTCTTATTAGTTATTAGTTGAGTTATTTATTTAAAAATAATTCTACATCAATTAATAATTATTTGTTTTTCAATAAATTACCATACATTCACGATCTATTTCAAGGTTTTAACAGTAACTCTCTAATCCATTAGCTAAAGGTCCAATTTAAGTAATATTTACAGTGGGAAATAATATGAAAACTAATGCTGAAAAGTTAATAAATATAAAGTAAATATAGTGATGTAGAGGCATAAATTAAAATAATTTATATTTATAACTACGTCGGCAAAAATTAAAATAATTTATATATTTTAATTTTTTTATTTATTTGACCGCACCCTCGACTAACTCCTTCTCATAAAGTAAATATATAAAAAGCTCAACGTAATGTGGGACCCAATGAGCCTAGGGATGCACAGTCAATCCACTTAGATGATTGTTGATGCTGAATTTCCTGGCCATATTCTCTATTAGACCTTTTTTTTTTACTTAATTTATTTTTATTATATTTTTTGAATTTAGAATTTAAAAATATATATAGAATAAAGTTAAATTAGTTTTTATTAAATTAAATTAGTTTTAATTGTCAAGTCAACTCATCTACTAACTATAATTAATAGGTCCCGATTGAAAAATGAAAGTTCAAAAATAAAAAAAAAATAAATTAGTGGTTATGAATCATTGCTCTGTGATTCATCAAAATTCATTAATTATTAATCATGTTCTCATTTAATTAACATATAAAATACATTCATTCAAGTTTCATTTAAATCTAGACAAAAAATATTGGAAACTATATTTCAGAAATAAATCATTGGATGACTTTAATTTTTTTTTTTAAATAATTCATTTTATTGTTTTACTTGAATCTTATTTTATTTACTGTTTGTTTACTGAAACTATTTCATCAATTTTTTTTTAGTTTATTTTTTTGACAGTCAGCTCATCTAAATACATTTTATTCTAACTTAAGAGACCCCATTTAGCTACAGATAAGCCAGTTAATCATTGGCAATTGCCCAAGTTGAAACATTTTTATATAATTGAATTATAATTTAAAACATAAAATCCTAAGCATAGTTGACACAAATCTTGTCTTCTCGGAAAAAAACAAAGAACAATTTAGAAAAATTAGTAATATAATGATGCCTTTAATAAAAAAATTATAGCTATGTTTCACTTCTTAGTTTAGCTTAGTTAATGACTTGATTTGAGTTGAAGATTTCCTAAGGGTTTAATTTACAAAGTCCAAATAATGTGGACACAAATAACAATTATTTATTTTGATTTTGTGTAGACAATTCACATGTTTAATTCCCTTCCAGTTGATTTGTTTACTTTATCAATAAAAATATTATTTCACTAAAGAAATTAATAACTTTTCCCTTCCCTTTAGTTTATTTATTATTTTTCTAGCATTAGTATACACTGTTACTAAATGACAAAAAGTTTTGTTTGCGTCTAACTAATATTATATATTATCAATATTCAGGAGTTTTTAAACATTATTTCAGAGTAGGAGTTATTTTGGAAATAACTAGTTAGTATTTTTGCAAAATAATTTATTTATGAGATAAAAACAATATTCAGAAACATATTTTTTATTTAAATGAAAGTTTAAAATTTTTAAATAGTAATTTAAAGATATTTAATTGAAATTATTCAATTATAAATATAATATAAAATTTCACAAATAACCATCAGTTGGAGAATTATTTTGTCATGAAATATTGTGTTAGTTAACTTAATAAACTTAAAATAAAATTTCTATTCAGATTGTTTTAAATTTGATTATCATAGAATAATAGTACAGTATTTTCAAATGAAAATTTGATTAAAATAAAATTTAATGTGATAAGCTAATGATTGCTAGTCAATAAACTGTTTAGTTTTGATAAAGTTATTTTAAATATCATTTTTATTTATTTTTTAGGGAGAACCAACAACAATGACTCAGTCGTGTACCCAAATCTTTCGCCACCTCCGATAGTTCCTATGCTTGGGCGACCAGAAGCTTGGCATCCCGTAATGCAATTCCAATTGCTTCCGCATATCTCCTATCACCAGCCCCCTATTTTATCACCTCATAGTGTACATCTTGATCGACTGGCTCAGGCTCATTTTTCATATAGCTCACTATCTTTACCAGATATCCCAGGTAAGGCTACAGATTCCTTAATAATATTTAGCTATTAAAATAGATAAAAATAAGTTTTTGTTTCTAAAATTTAATTTGAATTATAAACTATGGAATTGTTTTAACTTTAAATTTGTATAAAATTATTAATATTCATATTGAATATTTAATGGTTGACCGTTGCATTATAAAGGAAGGAGATGGTCCGGGGTTGCGGTCATAAAAAGGCTAAATAGTGGTAAAACTATTTTATTGAAAGCCAACGTTTCGACCCGACTTTGCAGGTCTTCATCAGGGAGGTGTGTTCCTCTAGGAGTTTCACTTAGAACTGACTCATTAGAACTCACTTAGTAGTTCTAAGTGAAACTCCTAGAGGAACACACCTCCCTGATGAAGACCTGCAAAGTCGGGTCGAAACGTTGGCTTTCAATAAAATAGATTTACCACTATTTAGCCTTTTTATGACCGCAACCCCGGACCATCTCCTTCCTTTATTAATATTCATAACTGTATGTCTATCAATGATAATAGGGCTATCTTTTTTAAATAGTTTAAATATTATTTTGTAAAAATTTATATTAATTAAATGAATATATTTTTTGCTTAAAGCTGTATATTCATCTCTAAGTAGCAATACTAGTACAATATCGAGCCCAAGCGCAAGCCCTCGAACTGTGTCTCCTGTACCACATGCTGCTACACCAGATCAAACCAAGACAAGTATTCCTTTTCCAAACATATTTTTCTATCATAATAGTAGATTACTAAAATTATATTTTATGGATGTGATGTTCTATAGTTTATTATATTTTTAGATGATGGAAAATTTAATAATTAAATTTACAGGGATTATATGCTTTACTTATAGAAATTATATGCTTTAGCATGATTTATTTTTTAAGATTTGGTTGTCTCATACCATCATCAAATACATTCGAGTAAGGTTCCAAAATTCTATTGAATTATATACAATTTCTTACGATATAGAACAGAAAGTAATTTTGAGTCTTCTCTAGAATGTAATAAAGAAATAAAATAAACTGTGGTGTGAAGAATACATAGCATTGTAAATGTAATTTGATATGATATAGTTGTAAAAGTATGAACATAGATTCTTTCCCAATCGAAATATCTTTTAAATACTTTTTCAAGAAGCTCCTTTCATACAGGCTATTATCTGTTAGAATCTACTCTTATTTTTATTAATTATTCATAATTGTCACAATATTGGAATATATCAGTCTTTTTCTTGTTTTTTTTTCTTCTATCTAATGAATCTTTTAACCATAAAGTTTTGTAAAAATAAATTATTCATAAATATCAATAGTAAGTTATTGCTAACTCTAAAGGGTAATGATTTTCACTTATTACTACAGTTTCTACTTTCAAGCCATATAATCAATTTAACTTTCATAATGGGTGATGGATTATAACTTTAAAATATGATCCATATTAATAGGAAATATGATGAATAAATTTTGGGTTGATTCAGCAATTTTATTCTTAAAACATCTAGTAAAGTTCCATATTATGCAAGAACTTGCTTTTATTTAAAATTTGGTTAACTAAAGAAAAGATAAGAGCATTGCGTTAAGGATGATCTTATAATCTTTGCAATGTTTAAAAAAAAAAGGAGATGTGAATCACGGGCTCGTTTGGAGACCCTTTGTTTTATCTTTATTATAGTATCTTGAGATATTAAATATTGTGTCTTAAACAGATATCTTTACTGCATAGATTTTTGTGAGCAATTTGTTATTATTAGTTTACAAATATAAATAGTAACAGAGAAATTGTTAGTTTTATTTTCCTTTCTTCATTTTTATTAAAACATTATATTTTGAATGAACATAATTGGCTTTTTCTTTAATTTTTAAAATTCCATTTGCATTATCTTTTGTTATATTAACCAATCCAAAGAAATATTAAAATTTTTTCATCTATAAATTTTCTGTAGCAACGTTTAGCAACAGCAACACAGAGACGAAAGCTCCTGGCTTTGATAGACCTCTTCTTACTCCAGAAGAATTTCAGAAGATGAAAATACAAGCATTGCAAGGTAATTAAAGTTTTTAAGAACTTATTATTAACGTTTTTAGATTAAATTATTTTTTAAAATTTATATTATTATTTTTTTAGCTATGCAAAGGCCTCCAAGACCAAGTGACATTAGGAATCCAAATTCTATATGGTCTGGTTATGGATTCAGCCAATCCAATCCTAATTATACCCTCAGTGATCAAAAAAACCTAGAAGAAGAAAAACTTACTCAGGTTTGATTAAAAATGTTTACTTGTTAGTAATATACATCATCATATCCTGACTTGAGATTATATTAATTATAATCAACTGGTATTATTTTTTAGGTTGAGAAAAGTAATTGGTATCCTTCCAGTCACTACGGACTAGATTTGAGTTCTAGTAACTCTTGTTCTCCAGATATGGCATTTTCATCTTCTAATTATTTTGACTCTGTATCTTCTACCACTCTGTCTAATTTATCCAATTCTAGCTTTAAGGATCTCCACACTCTGTTAGCTGTCATAGGTCTGGAAAAGTACTCAAGTAAGAGAAAATTTATCAATAAAATAAATTATTTTAACAATTATTTATGCAGAATAGTTACCTGTGTTAAAGCAAGCTAATATTATTTTAGTATTATTGCTAATATTATTTTATGAATTGTATCACATTCAAATATAATATTAAAAATGAATGAACTAATTATGAAGCTTTGTTTCACTGTATACAAGCAACTGGGCAGAAATAGTCATGCTATTATAAAGAGCATATTTTCAAATTTCTATATGGTGAAAAAAATTTGGGTCGGAGGTCCTTTTTCTTTTTAATTCCCTAACCATACTGCCACAGTACAAAGTTATCTTGAAAAATATTGTTAAGAAACTGTAACTTACTCACATTACTTTGTTTTGTTCCAATATGGAGAATCGGCTGGAATATGTTTTAACGAAACTGTGTTTCAGGATCGATTGCACTCAGTGGATTAGTTAAATGTGATGTGCTGTAACATGTTTGAGACTGATTTTCCTATAACTTAGATGTGGTCATGCTAGTAGTGATCATATTGGATACCTGTAGGAGAGGGAAAACATTTCTATTTCAGTCAAATATGTGGGGGGGAGCTGAGGTGGGGGGGAAGGGAGTGGCTGAATGGACTAACGTGAGTGCACAGCACTGTGAGTTGCCCGGCAACCAGATAACCCAAGTTATGAGATTAAAAAAAGTACCAGTTCGCGTCCCACTGCCAGATGGGATTTTAAATTCCCCGACCTCATCCTCCAGGCCGGGAAAATATCGTATAGCCTATAAGGCGAGGTAGGAAAGAACATAAAAAAAAAGTCAAATACAAGCAACTTGGTTGCAACTTTGTATCTCTGTCAGTTATGGAAATATAGCTAAATGAAATCTGTTCATTATTTCTCAAAGACCCTTTAAAAAAAAAAAAAATAACAATTCGTACTACAAGTCATTAGAGATTGAGCTGAAGGAGGTGAAACCATTAAATAATAATAATATATCAATGAAGCAGGATAGAATTTATAGTGCTCTTCATTACAAGTCACTTCATCTTGGCATAGTGCTATGAAATGGTGTATCCAGATATTCCGAAAATAACTTGTTGAAAACCATTCATTTTTCTTTTAAGTCATGTATGGTTGTAAATGCAATAAGCATTAACTGATCTCAGATTTTTTTTTGCACCTAAACCTACTTTGACTCCCTAATAATCTTGTGATATTCTTTTCTTTTGACAAATATGCTCTTCTATTTTACTTGGCATATTTGATGATTTCATTTCATTGTTCTCTCACCTTACCATCTCTTACAAATTGTAACTAAGAAAGCATGGTCTAAAGATGGAACTATAACTTAGGTGATTTATTATGTATAGAATGATCTATCTTATCAAACTGACATTTCTTTTTATTTTCTTATTAGGATTATTTCAATCAAATGAAATTGACATAACGACATTTAGAACTTTGACTGACTCAGATTTGAAAGAAATTGGAATAACGGCATTTGGGGCAAGACGTAAAATTTTGCTAAGTATTGCTGGTAAGTTGTTTTAATCTTTCTTCTATTATCTCAGTTTTCTATTTTAAATAAAGTATTATT
The DNA here is from genome assembly GCA_928085145.1 of Nezara viridula. Classification (NCBI taxonomy): domain Eukaryota; kingdom Metazoa; phylum Arthropoda; class Insecta; order Hemiptera; family Pentatomidae; genus Nezara; species Nezara viridula. The sequence continues at coordinate 143,357,549 of OV725080.1, read as the reverse complement.
ATTATTAAATGATTACACTTACACAATGGACCCTTAATCGTAATGAACTTTATTATAAATGCTATATGATAGAAAATTCGAATGAAGCATTTATATCTATAGTTGCTGAACATTTTATTAATAAGGAAAAGTTATCAAGAGAATAATGAAATTTGAAAAAAACTAATTTTGTTGGCTATAGATTACTTTTTACTTTTCTTCTAGAAGAAATTGAAAGTTACATTTAATAGTACAATTACATTTATTTTTTGAAAAGTATTGTAATTAACTTTTTAAGTTAAGAAAAAAGAAGTTAAATGTAGATGGCTTTTTAAGTGTACTAAAAGGGTCTTTATTGTAAATTTTATTTTTGATTCATGTTTTTATTAGAAATGTAAAATTATAATAAGATATTAAACAACTCCTTGGTGCTAATGATTTTAGTTTATTCTAATTCAATTTTTCATTTACTTCATTGTTAATTTGTAGAACTTAACAGAAGACAGAGGAGTCCATTCCGTGGGAGTGCTGCTCCGGGAGCAGAAAGAAGGAGCTCCTCGACTAATAGTTTAGATGACAAATGGTCTTGAAAAAATGTTTAAACTAGTCATTGTAGCATAAAGCCTGCATGAAAAATATTAGGTTTTAAAATTTATATTTTTGTAACTAAAGATTTTCAACTAACTTTGGTAGTAGTAGGAATAAAAAGCAATTAGATACTTAAATAACTTTACGGCCATTTATCAAATGAAAATATGAAGCATGTATATTTCAAACATTGCATGCTATTTTTCAGATTATATTCTTATGAACTAACAAAGTAACATACCGATTTTTCCGAATTAAAAAATAAAAAAATATAAAAAAAATTAAAAAACTTCATTTTATAAATTGTATTGTACCAATTTAAAATAATGATGAGAACATTTTCAAATTAACTTGAGATCCTTTATACAAGCTTTTCATTCAATTTAAAATTGATGATTTCGCCATCAAAATTTATTTGTTATAAGTTGTTAGTTCTACTAGCTTGTCTTTAGGAATTGCATGTTAAAATTTTATGTTTGTAATATTTAATATTTATAACCCTAATGTGAACCAAAAGCATTTGAGTGATATATTAATTTTAGTGTTTCTGAAACAATTTAATAACATTAAGAATCTGTTAAAAAATAAAGATTGTTTTATTTGTATAGTTACATAATGTACTGTTAGATACAATAATTGTCAATATTTTATATAGCACTAAGTGTTAATGTTTGTTGTGAATTTTTAAATAAATATTTTTAGGATATTAAATTTGTGTTTTAAGTAATTGTAATTATCACTGAGTTATGGAATATCAATTGTCCAAAAAAATTAATAATTTTAAATTATCATACTTCTCAAAATTCTTTCAAATTAGTAATCTATTGTTAGTAATTATTTTATTGTTTTGAACTTTTATTTAACAGACTTTTCTCTAAAATTTAATACTACTCAAATGGTTTGTCAAATGTTAAACGTGTTAATTATGTTAAATTATATTTATTACAGTAATGTTGATTAATAATATATCATAAATAAAGAGCATAGAACTCAGTTTTTATTTATTGTTAATTCCCCATCAAAATTTTGTTTTAAGTTAGCTTATCATGTTAGTTCTAACGTGCATTTAGACATTTCATAAACTATGGGAAAAATAATTATCTAACTTTATTAACAGTGACATTATTGCTAAACCAAACTATTTATTTATTATTTCTCTTGATACCTGCATCAAATGGAACATACCAAGAACAAGAAACAAAAATACTAGCATAGTAAAATGACTATATATATTTTTTTTTGTCTCATAGTTTGTTTAATGCCTAAACACATCTTGAAGTTACAATTGAAAGGAAGGAAGAACTGGAAACTTTTAATTTGTGGAGAGATGATTAAAAGCAGGACAGTGAATAATTATTTTAGTTTTAGTAAAAATAAAGAAGGAATGTGTAACTTAAAGAAAAAATTAAGAAATTTTATGTTATTAATTACAAGACTTTATTTGAATAAACAAAGTACATTGTTGTGTATAAATGCCACAGCCACCATAAGTATCTGTCTACTTGTCTTCCATTTTGGAACATATCTAGATACCCAGTGTTTATGAGGCAGTGGAAGAGTAAACGGTGGCCAGGTATGTTGAGGCTTTATCAGTTTCGTTGGTAGGTTTCTCTCGTTAATCGTCATTTATGGAGTGTAACAAATAGGGATTGTATTTTGTGATTTATATCAATGTGACTCTTGGATAAAGAATACCTAGAAAGTATATGCTTTAACATCCATTATTGGTAAGTACTTATCCATTATTGCTAAGTTTCTGTTTGATTATCAGTGTTGTTTTTTCCATTTATAAAAGTGAAATTTGTCTCGCGATGTTTAATAGTTCTGACATTTCCCCTAACAACAAGATGCAATAAATCTCTTTTATATATATATGACGTGTAATTAATGTTAAGTTATACTTTCGCTTGAACTAATCAATGAAATTTAAAGGACAGCTATTTTTATGTTATCAAGTTTCTTAATTATTTATTCTACACAATTATTGGAATTTTGCTTTATTTTAATTCCCAACTGTATCAACATTTTAATTTCTCATCTTTAATTTAATTTGGACAGTTAGATATTAATAATTTCACTAATCAGGTTGGCTTGATATCAAGTATCCTGTTGATAAGTGTTAAGACATTATTTATACATAACGAAGTTTGTGATGTTAATGTGTGAGGTCAGTGGTTTTCTAATAAAATACATGTTTATATGGTTTTTATCATGTAACATCATAAGTAATTTTTAGAAGGGAAAGAGATTGTTCAGTATTTTGTCATAAATATGAGCTGGAATTAAAATGTTTATTATAATTGATTTTGTGGGTTTCAAAACACCTGTTCATTCATTTTATCTTTTAGTTTTTAGATTTAATGGAAGAAACAAATTAAAAAAGAAAGATTCAATTGAATCTTCATATTTAGTTATGCATGTATGTTTTATTTCTTAATGATTTATTAAAACAATTGTTATGAGATAATTGTCTCATATAAGTTAAGATTATAAATAAAATTCTTTATTCTATCAATATTTTGATGGATCACTATTGAAGTCGTTTCTTTACTTTCTAGAATTCTTTTTTATTTTGTTAAATATATTTCTGCTACTTTTCATTTAGTATAAGTTGATTAATCTCAGAATAATTCTTTTCTTGTGATTGATCTTTTAGAACTTCATTTCATTGGTTAACCTTTTTCTTTTAAATATGCTATCAATGTGTGCATTGTAGGTAGGTGTGCATATTTGTTCAGTTTTGTATAGCTATTGTCCTCTATAATTGTGTATGATGTTGATATAACAATATGTTATGTGTTTGTAAAAATTAATATTTATAGGTATTCAAAGAAATTATGATTTTCAGATTGATCAACAAGTAAAGATATAATATAATTTTAGTCTTTTAATAGTCATATTAAACGATAAAACTTCTTTGATAATACTTAAATGTATTTCTTTATGTATTAAAACATTATACTTATCTAATTAAAAGTATATGACATTTGATTATTACTATAGTGTAGCAATCTCAAAATCGTCTAATATTTTAGATTTACCATCTTCATATGCTTGGTTTATTCTAAAATAAATGAGTTAGATCCCTGCTGGAAGTACTTTTTTTTTCAGTTTTCATAATTCTAAACAAAATGTTTACTACTTTGATACAATAAATAAATCATTTTACATTAAAAAATTTTTACAAGTTTAACTTATTTATTTGGTTTTATTATGGGGTATATATTTATTTTAGAAGATATTGATACCTCCCATTGTTCTAGCACAGTTATCATAGTATATGGACAAATTTCTGAACTTGTCAATGTCGGTTGGCAAGTTGCTAAACTCAGCGTTAAGATCATTGATGAGCATCGAAAATCCATTACTGGATTAGCGATAAGTTTGGAAACTTGCCCTATAATTTATGTGTAAATTGAAATAAATCATATTCTATTTTTAAATAATCATATAGTAATTATTCTTGTGATTTGGTCTAAAATGGTTTGATCTTTATGTTTGTTTTAATAATAATTCACTATTTTTTCAAAAACAAACTCTTAGTTACTATTTGTATTACACATCTTTAATTAATCGGTTAAGTTGGTAGTCATTATTTTTTTGATGATTATAATGTCCTGTGTCCGGGACTTGATAAGTTTGTACAGGGTTAAGTTTTCAAAAATTTTTTTTGGAATTTTATAAACCCTTGACGGATTCAGTACTTTCAAGGTCTTTCAGTTTTTCCATATATATTTTTAAAATGTTAATAGATGTATATTATATAATAAATCTTAAGTATATTCTTATTAAAAATTACTGATTAGGGGTTAGCTTTTTGTCCATTGCAATTTGGATCATTATGTACCAAATTTAACAATTTGAAGTTTTGCTGTATGTAATGTTTCTATTTTCAGTTGGTTCATTGAAATAAAATGATTTATTTTTATATCTTGAAATGGAGAAAAATATTATGGCGTAAAACTAAGTTAAGGGCAAGAATTTATCTTTCGGAGCGTAACCTTGATATATATTAATAAATAAAATTAATCTTTATTATCAATAGCTTTTGCCCATGTAAACTCATATAAAACCTATTCATGGATTAGAAATTTTGAAATTCTTGAATTACATTATGATAGAAAATTTTTTAAAAACGTAATTCTGTTTTTAACTGATCCTGACTAGTGACTTGTTATTGTAAATTTTATTCATTTTTTATATTCGTTTTATAAGTTAAATGTCTATGAAAAGTGGGGAAAATAGTCTTCTGTAGCATAATTGAATTATGTTGGTTGTCTCAAAATAAATAATATTCATTGTTTTTATGTATTGATTAGTTATTTTGTTTTTATATAAATGGAACGAAATTTGGATGTCTATTTTCAATAATAGTTGGGCATTAAATGTCGTAATTGTAGTTAAAATGTTCGTTTTGATTCGACTAATTTTAATATATTATGTTAAAGTTTTAGATCTTTTGCGTAAAATCTCTTATCAGATATAATATTTGAAAACCAATGGTCTCGAAATTTTTCGCCGGAAATGTCAGCTTGTCTTACGGCACATTCTCTGATTCAAGGAAAAAAATTGATACATACAAAATGTGTTTAAAAAATTTAAGTTAATTATTCTTTTAACCAAGCACCCATTTTTTTTTTCTTTCAATTACCCTTTAACGTTTCTTGTTTATATTATACGATATATTATTGAATTTTACACCTCCATCGGAAGACTCTTCTGTCTTGTGTGTTGGAGTTGTCAAGAAACAGTCTAGAATACGCTGTCTCTACATCAAGATATCTTCCTTTTGGCCTTCCAACTGTGGGGGTCCAATGTTTTGAGGATATCAGATCTAACTCACCTTGCCGCATGACGAACTTCACCACTTCCATCCTGTGGTGGTACCACTCGTAGAGCTCCTGTTTTAAAATATCGATTGACCAATGATAAGGAGTAATAGAGTCAAAATTTACAATAAAGTATCTCCTGTCAAACAGGCGGAGAAGCGGAGAAATCAAGTCACCTATTTGACGTAATATTCAGATGGATTCAGGGCATACATACCAACCACTCTGTATGTAAGGACATTGGGGATGGGTCTTATTTGTCAGTTTATTCTAATAGGAGCTAAGCCACATTTTTATTCTTATGCCTCTTGTCCACGATACACTCTTTTTATCGAATTATTAACATCCGTCTAAAACTTTGTAAATACCTTCATCTTATCGTAATTTACAACTTTTTATCTACCAAAATTTTCAGAAATGGAGCGTTTTCTTATTAAATTAAGTAATTTAATTAAGTAACAAGAACTCATGTATATCCGTTTGCTATCCATTTGAATCGTAAGATAATTTGATCAAATAATGGAGAAAAAAAGGTGTGCCACGAAAATGTTGGGTCTATTGGCCTACATTACCTCGTTATTTTGACAAGTTGGCAGTAGAGATTACGCCAAACGGTCCAATATTTTTGTAGGACACCCTTTTTCTTGATTTATTATCCTTACAATTCAAGTGGAAAGCAAATAGATGTACATGATTTTCTAGTTCATTAAATGGACAAAATTGATCGAACTCCAGATTGAAAACTCTCCATTTTTGAGAATATAAGAGTTACAAGTTTCGATAAAATAAAGTAATAATTTGATGGAAAGAGATCTGTACTGTGGACTATTAGAGAAGAAACTGCAGTGTTTTCCAGGATTTTTCTTTTAGTACATGTTTTTTCACTGTATATGATCTCTTAAGTTGGTATATTTATTATTAAGTAATTTTTTAACAATATATAATTTTGCAAAGCCTTGACGTTATAATTTTTATTATGTAGTTAAAGATATAATAATTTGGACGACGCTAACGATAGAAGAGCGGATGCGTGGGTGGCTAGAATTGTGGCTGTTCTATTGATCTCCCCCTCCCCCGATCCTGGCTCCTCCCATTCCAGGTCTCCCCCTCCCCTCCCCTCCCACGCCAACTCTTGCCATCCTGTGACACTGGTTCATACCTTTTGCTTGTCACGTATTTCTTAGTTTGGTTTCTTGTTACTTACCGTTCTTAGCTGTCGTATAAATAAGCAAGGCTATTGTATACATTCAGGGGATAAGTTCTGTAATGTCATCATATCTCAATGTAGAAGTTGTCATTTACAGAACGAATCCACCTGTGTGGAAACACTCTCGCCTTCGTTATTTATCATAAATGTAGAAATGAAAATGAAACGTATTTTTTTCAATTCTATTGTTGACAGTGGGAATCATTAAAAAAAGTAGTTAGATTCGTTTTTAGTATTCTTTAAAACCTTTAAATATGATTCGTTATAGAAATACAAAAAATTACAGGATTTGGAGAGAGATTTTTTCGGAGAATATTCTGTCAGTTAACTGAAGCAATCCTAATACCTCAGAATTTTCTCCAAATTCAACCAAATATAACTGTTGGAGATCTAAATTACTGTTCTTCTGTTCAGAGGTGCCCAGAAGGGGTTTTCATGACGCAAGTTGCGCCATCAAAATTTTTGATGCAGATAAATTTCGACGGGGTTATGAATTTTCGGACTAAGTGGCAAGGGAGAAACACATAAACAGACCGCAGCAAGTGTAATTGTATATGATCTACGATTTTTCTAATTCTACCTAAGCTTCTTCTGTTTTTAAGAAAAGATGAGCAATAAAATATCTTGGGAGGAGGGGGGCAGGTAGGTTCTTGCATAGTCAGTCAGCACTACAAGCATTGCAGTCTCCCAAAGTGACCTCCACACTAGTGCAGGAGTGCAAACAGGCGTTGAAGAAACTGGCCTGCTCCAAAAGGGTGGAGCTAGTGTGGGTCCCTGGTCACAAGGGAATCAAAGGCAACGAAAAAGCTGACTACCTAGCAAGGAAAGGAGCGGAATATCCTGTTGTAGGCCCGGAACCTGCAATAGGAATATCAAAAAAGCATCAGCGGAAAGAAGTCCTTGATTTGACTTGGAAGATAACAGGTAAAGAATGGAGGGAATGTACTGGGCTTAGACAAGCGAAGCAATTTATTAAAAGCCCCTCTCCCTCCAAAACAAAGTGGCTGCTGGGCCTAACTAGGAGAGAAATCCGACTCATCATCGGAGTACTAACAGGCCACTGCAGACTTAAAAGACACTCAGATGCAGACTTCTGGGAGCAGACAGAATCCAAGTATGTAAATCTGCCTCCATCAAATGGTCCGACCTTCTGAACTTCATTAGAAGAACAAAAAGGTTTCACACAGAATACAGGTACAATAGACAACCACTGGTAGTATCAAATTTTGGGGTTGCCAAAAAGGACCAATAGGACCACTTGCCGTACTAAGTCCCGCCACCTGTACCAGTACCAGGTTCTTGCACCATCGACCTTGGGGTGGAGGATGGGCACTCCTGCTTCTGCCCCGTATTTATAAGTTTTAGATTTTATTCTTTTATACAGTTTAAATGAAGAAAAACATCTCAACTATTTTCATTTTATCTCTTTGGTCTTAATTAGTTTATGGAAGTCAGGTTTGTGTCATTTCGTGTAGCACATTGGGCTCGTAAGTTCCTGATAGTTTTTGTGTAAATCGAGGGAGTCGTCTTGAAGTTATTTCAATTTTGGTGGTTGTAAAGAAAATTTCGAAGATTCCAAACTATACCAAAATTGTTTACAAAAAATTTAATTTTTCAATTGTTTTAAAAATTCTTTGCTGAGGGATTTTTGAGATGCGAAAAACGAATATTAACTTTTTTTTCTTTCTAAAACGATATTTACTCTAGATACCGGACCGATAATGGATATTAGATAAATAGCTTCAGTATGAGTGAAATATCAAAACAAATCGGACCAAATGACGTATGTACAGATTATTTTAGAGAGACAATTTAAAAAAAAAAATTAAATAAAATCTGAAAGTAAATTTACATGGGCTGGAAGAGCAGTAATGTTTTATCTACGTAAAAAATCGAATTCAAGAGCTTTACAATGCACTAAAATCAAATCCAAGCAGGAAATATCTAGTTCTTCTGTCCCTAACCTAACTATGTAATTTGGGGTAAAATCATGGAGAGATGACAGCCTTTTTAAGAACGTCAAATAGCATTTTTCAAGAATATCACTATATTTGAATTCCCAGATTCCCATGCCATATAGTGAAGTAAACATCATGGAGTGGTATAACTTCTTCTTGGAGTGCCAAATGACTGGGCTGTTGTACTAATACTAATGTATTTATGGGTACCGTAAACCTAAAGTATTCGTATTCGCTTGAAAATGTTAACGATTACAAATAACGTATATGTTTGAAAATTGTATATATGATGCACCGATTCTCCGAATACTGCCGAACTCTCTTTATTATGTTTGAATATCACAAAATATTATAGAAATATATAATGATAATAAACGTCTTATAAATTTTATTCTTTGATAAATGTTTATATTAATTTTTTCAACAATAAAATAGAAAAGATCTTTATGGACGCTGTCAAGACGGGTTGATAAGAAGTAGGAATGCGGTTAGGCTGCTAAGTTGTGGTAGATTAGTTGGGGTACTAACCAACTTAGCGGGAGCTTTCTATTAGCAGGCTCTTCTGCGCCGCGGACCAATTCATTAAGCTAATATTAACCAAATCTGTTAATTGCACAATTATGAAAGCCGGCTGATGTCTTCATTTCTTAGCACGCCATTAATTGACTATCTTATTTTCTTGAGTGTAAATAACACACAATTATATTATTACATTGGGGAGTTAGTTAGGGAAAGGAGAGAGGGTTGCAAGTACACCAGTACGTAATGAGAACACAAATAAAAATAAATTTTTTATTTTGTGCCGATATTTCCGCCTAAATTTGAGGTTCTTATCAGCGTTGAGAAAAGGCAAGATAACAACCAAACATAAATTATCTTTATCTATTATTTCTATAAGGTGATTTTTTTTTTCTCGCTACGCCATAACTTCGTAAATTCTTCATCAAATCCAATGACTGACCACTTATTTTGAAGATCTTCTTCACATGCGAAAAATAGTCATACTCCCGAAATGTCCAGGTAAAAAAGTATGAAAGAAAACAAACTTTATTAGTGAATAACTAAAAAAATATGAATTTTTTTCTGGATTGTACCCATGGTTATTACAAATATTTATAAATTACCTACAAAACACAAACAAAAATCGGACAATTATTAACAAAAATGCAGTCTATTAGTTTTGATATATTTAATTATTTTTTCATCTTTGAAGATATTGTATTTCCTATTGTACTACCTTTTTTTTTGTAGGCTGATAAATTCATTATTTCTCAAAGGGATTTTTATGTTCGTACATTTTATATTTTCTAGAAAATCCCCTGATCGATGCTTCATTTTAAATATTATCTTTCCAGTCAGCGTATAAAAATAAGTCCTAACAAAGCAATTTGTACAAATATTTTGCTCTATTATTTTAAATGGAATATTGCAAGCGATCAAGGAAAAACAATTAATTCCTCACTTACATGATACACAGAATCTACTTATTTCCGTATTTTTTTGCTATTCCTTCATATAAAAAAAATTCTACAAATTATTCACATTAGCCAACAAGGATATTCTAAAAATATGACAAAATACATGTTATTTCCTAATAAATAAATTGTAATTGTTATTCGCTATTGAATTTATTAGCAGACTATATATATTGTTATCTGTTTCTGATAATATATGTTTGGTTGTTATCTTTTTTTTACTAAGACCTGAAATTTAGATCGAAACATCGACAAAAATAAATAAATTACTTGTTTTTCTCTGAGACTGATACTGAAACAACTAACTTCCCAACTACATTATCTGCAACTATCTTTTCTAATTATATGATCAATATGATAAGATAGGATCTGTGCACAGTTACATTATTTTTACTTCGATCTACCAGTTTACCAACAAGTCCTGTTTCTTTCCTAGCTTCCCACTATTCCGCCAGGTTTTTTACCCAATCCACTTAAAGATTAAAGGACCCACTTTTTCGAGGGTTGCTTTGATCCGTGACTGATAAATCAGAAAATTAATCTGCTACAGCATACTTGAGCTTGAGAATTAAGATTTTAATGCCCTACCGAGTGGCTTTCACTACTACGTATTTTTTATAATTTTGATTGAAAATTAATAAAAAATCATTTCCTTACTAATTACTATTCCAGGATGTCGAGGCATTGCATGCAAGGTTTGCGAAAGTTTGCAAAATCCGTCGTCATAAGTTCTATTTATATTTTATCTGGTTTAGTCTGATCTCAAAACAATTTGTAAGCTTTAAGAGATGTCACTCCCTACAACTGTATCTTTATGAATTCGTTATATTTGTATGTATTATTTTACAAATGTTTTCGTTACGCAATGTTATTTAATCATATATCTTTATACAAATATCAAATATCCACGCTAACAGGTCCTGTGCCTTACACTTTATAGAGAGGACTTTCCTTTTAGAGATTATGACCTAAAACGGGGCCATTGATTGATCTGAAAATTCCCTCTCCCTCTCCGTTACACATTAAGTTGGGATTGATGGAGAACTTTCAAGCTAGAACAGAAAAGAAAAGCTCTTAAGCACTTTAGAGTGGAATTCCTCAGATTAGAAGATGCCTAGGTCAAGGAAGGATTATGGGTTGGACCTCAAATTCGTGAATATTTTAAAGATGCTTTACTTTACTTTACTACTGGGGCACACCCAGCCTCTATAAAGTGGATACCCTTAATTAAACAATTAACTAAGAGGGAAAACCTGGTGGTTGAGCGTGATCTCGGTCAAATCACCTCCTTGCACAACCGTTGACCTAGAAACAGTGCTTTCCCTAAATAGTACTGAACCCCAGACCCTTCATGTGTTGTAGTGGTACAGGTTTACTTTAAATATTGAAGGGAAATAAAACGCAACTTGGGGAAAGCATTAAAATTAGCCGGTTATCCAGAAATTGAGGAATCTCTATATATGTGGTTTTCGTAGTAGAGGTCACGAGGGTGCCCAATTTTTAAGGAATTATCAACTGAAAAGTCGAAAGTTTTTTAAAGAAAGATGACAAAGCTGATATTAATGCCAGTAAAGGCTGGCTTGATAAATTTCAAAAACAGGTACGGAATACTTTTTACTTTCCTACATATTCTAGGTAAGGAAAGTATTGCAATCCGGTCAAATTACCGATATACTGTTTTCGACGGATCTATACGTTTCAGGGCCCCCTGAGTCCGAAAAACACATTTTTATCCATTGGTCTGTCTGTCTGTCTGCGCCAAGATTTTCTCGGGAACTACTGAACTGATTTTGTTGGTGTTTTTTTTTTATTTTGTAGGGGTTTGACTACTGTTTTTTTGAAAGGTAATGGAATTCCCTACAAAACTATATAAAAATCGTTCATTTTGGACAACTATTAACGAAGTTACAGATATTCAATTTTCAATGTACGATTACGGGTTCATATCCCGGTGTCAAGATCTGTTACCCGCATCACATAAGCTTCCTCTACTTTTAACAGAAATTATTGTTTGACAATACTAAGCTATGGCAAAAAGTTTTTGATCAGCAATATTAGAGAGTATTGAAATTTTTACACTGATCTACCTTAAGCCGGTTTACATTGCTTTAGTTTATCAAATAAATCGTACTCAAATCGTTTCTTTGATCAATTTTCAGGAAAATAAATCTAGTTCAATTTTTTTTTGTATCTTCATGAACACATGTTAAGATATAAAAACTATTCTGAAATTCGTAGGAAAGTCGTGTGAGTGGACACACCAGATATTTTAAATTTATTTATTACGATATTCTAGAACATATACCCTTAACTAGACATTTGTGTTAATTTTAGCTTTTTTAAAGTCTTTTTCAATATTGAAATATAGCACAGTTTATATGTGCGGACCTCAAAGGAATTTGAAACTCAAGTTTATTTTTATTCAATCAATATATTATGAATTAAGTAATGAATAAGATAACTTTACATAGACATACGCAATATAATAAACCTATATTAGGCTTCGTCATGCGTTCCTTTTTTACGCCGTTACTTACAAGACATAACAGTAAATGCAGCGAGCGGTAGCATTGCCGATTGATGGACTTTTCATATGATAAATATATCAGATACATTCGAACTCTCATTCATTCACTCATGTTTACTGTGATAGCGACTTTTGGCCGCGTAATAAGAACCATTATTCATTAAGACGGATGACCTTTTCCCGCAAACAAGACAAGATTAATGATGAATTAAGGTTTTAATTGAAGAATTTGTTCAAAAGGTGGACTTCTAGGAACTTTTAGAATTATAATTTTGATTTATAAACGTTAAGACATTGTTTCGTTTACAATACAATATAACAGTTTTACCGTGTCGTTTTTCTAATATTTTGTATTCCAGTTATTTTCTTTTGTATTATTTGAGCATTATACCCGGTATAAGTTCATAGAGCTTACCACAGTTCTTTCTAATGCAATCTTTAATTCCGTTATAGTCTATTCGCAAACCATCTTGCTTAGGTTTTTGGGACGAATAATATTCAGGACAACACGCACAATAGCAAGATTTAAGACGATTTGACAATCCCACTACTCTTATCACCACTTCCGCCAGCATTTCGCCCAAAAGACATTTACAAGGAACTGAACAGACTTTCAAACACAAAAGCTCCTGGCTATGATCTGATCACCCCCTTCACCTACGACGAAAAGCCATTATCTTTCTTACTAACATCTATAATTTTATCTTACGTACAACTTATTTCCCTAATTTTTGTAAACTTTCTACAATAAAAATGATACCTAAGCCTTCTAAATCTAACAGTAACTCTTCTTCTTATCGTCCGATTGCACTCTTACCTATAATGGGCAAAATGTTTGAGAAATTATTTCTTCTTAGGATAAAGCCAATCCTAGAAAGTCGGGAAGTTATTCCGAATCATCAATTTGGCTTTCGTCTCAGTCGCCTTCGAGAAAAAAGAATTCTGCTCTGCGATATTCCTGGATATCGAGAAAGCATTTGATAGCGTCTGGCACAAAGGTTTATTGTGGAAAATAAAACCACAGCTTCCTTCAACTTACTTTCTGATACTTCAATCTTTCTTTCTTGACAGGTTCTTCTGTATTATTATTGATTCGTCTACTTCTCCCTTCTTTCCTCAACTTGCGGGCGTACCACAAGGTAGTGTTTTAAGTCCTGTTCTCTTTTCTCTCTACACATCTCATATCCCTGAGCACCCTAGCACTATTCTCTATCGCTTTGCTGGCGATATGGCAATTCTTTCTTCTCACAAAAATCCCACTATCGCTCCAATAGCTCTTCAAACTCACCTCCACGAAAATAGTTTCACAAATGGAGAATTAAAATCAATGGCAGAAAGTCAACTCATGTTAGCTTCTCCCTGAGGAAGATCTCGTGTCCTGCTGTGACAATAGACCATAAGCCAGTTCCCTCAAAAACTCATGTACGGTATCTCGGACTATACTTGGACAAAAAACTCACCTGGAACATTCACACTAAATTTAAAAAAACAAGAACTGACCAGACGATACAAACAACTGTCACATCTTTTGGACTACAGATCTCCACTCAACTTATTAAACAAGCGACTAATCTACACCACCATACTAAGGCCTATTTGGACGTACGGAGCAGAACTTTGGGGTTCCGCAAAATACACACACATAAACAAAATTCAAACCACACAATCCAAAATACTTCGTAAAATCGTCAATGCTACTTGGTTTCATTTCATTCATTGGTTTCAAATCATACTATACACACAAACATGAATATACCAAAAGTAAAATTCTACATATACAAGTGCACAACATTTCATCATTCTACTCTCAATCATCCAAATCCACTCGTTTTATGTCTAATATATATACTAATATATAAGTAGGGCGGTTTCTAGTCGTTTCAGTCTGGTATGGGGGTTCCAAGTTAGTCCTTTGTCTAGGTGGAGTCCTAGGTATCGGGTTTGGTCAACAGGGATAAGTGGGTTATTGTTAAAGGATACTGTAGGACAGGAAGTCATAGGCTTACGACGAAGAGTAAAGGTAATAATTTTTAGTCTTAAATCTTTATTTTGTATTAGGAGAGTATTAGGTAGGAGCTCAACACATATGTAATTAAATGAACAGCTGTGTAATTAGTGCTAATTATGTAGCTAATACGAGATCTTCTGTAACCTCTTACTCTCCTAATACTAAAATAAAGTTAGCCCGAATGCCCCTCCCCTATCCCCCGTCTATCCGCTCGTACTGCTGACATGCACCATACTCTTTTTCTACATACTCTCTCAATGATTATATCGTGCTACCCAGGTTTTTAGTCTCTCGCGTGGTTAAGGTTGCGTGAACTCGGTACTAAATATACTTTCAATATCACCACCACAACAACAACATGTTGTTTCGTTATAACAAGAGGATGTACACGGGCGGATGGGAGGAGGAATGGAGGAAGTTCCACCTGTTGTCGGTGCAGGCGCCCCAGTTGGCCGCTATTTCGGTAGCAGAAGTGCTCTTGGTATGTCACCTACGGAATGTCTATCTCCCTCGCGCATTTATTTGTGTTAACTGGCACTTATAGCCCGTCTCTTCTATTTTAATATTTCTCTTTTTTTTACTATGTCTGGCTTTGTGTCATTTTAGGTGTCTAGGAATTCCAATAGTGTTTATAGTGAATAAATAAAAACAATTTAATAATTACATTTTTATTTATTAATCAATGTTTTTTAACAAGGCTTCATTACAATGAAATTTTACCATGCTTCTGCAATAAACATTAAATAAATATAATATAAAATTAAATAATAATTTTTTTAAATTTGTTTTCGGACAAACCTATACAAATGGAGTTGAGTTTTATACACATACATTTATAACAGTATACATAAATATGATATCTAATTAACTACATTAATAGTAAAAACCATATACAAAATAAAATTAGTATGTTTGATATAACTATAAACTAAACGATCTTTCTTTAGCAAATTAAAATATAATACTTAGTCCTAATATTATATTTACATATATCTTAAACTTAATTAACATTAAGAATAGATGAAACTATTTATTCTTAAACAAGCAAAAAGAGGTTTCTTAATTTTAAACAACTTTCTACTTTCCAGTATAAATCGTTGAATTTATATATGTTTTCTATATATAGTAATTGTACTATTTGATATTTATCGTCATTATTACCATCAATATATTCATTTAAATAATTACATCTAAAAGCTACATATATAGTAGTCTGTGGGCCAGACCCCCCCTATCGTGCACCCCCCTCCCCCACATCCTTATAAATTGCATATCGTTGTGTTCTTAGTAACTATTTATTTAAAAAAGCCAATGTTCCAACGAAAAAAGTGAACGCACTGCCCCAAAATGGCGTCCAAAGATGGCGGATTGACGACTTTGACTTTAGTCAGTTTTTTGGTCACTGAGAATCAGCATTTGGCTTAATTTCCTCATGGTTGGTCTTTTATTAAAGCTGAATAGTCAGAGAATAATAAAACATGAAAAAATATTAAAAAATAATTGGCTAAGGCAATAAAAAACTCTAGTAAAGTCAAAAATTTTAACAAAAAAATTTTCAAGTTGAAAATAAAGCGTCGTTGGTAACTAAACAGCCAATAATAACGCAAAATGTGCTGAAATAAAACATCTGAAGAATGTATTTTTCTTTCTAAATCACTGATTACTTTTTACAATATTTGAAGTAGTTCCGTAGAAAATGCACTTATGCGGGAGAAAAGCGGTGCCGGCGTAGGTGCCTACAGGCCTCTCCCACACCATTCTGTGCACATAAATGGCTTAGTTATAGTGATATAATAACATTTTTGGTAGATTATATTGGTTTTATTAACGAACAAATATTAATGCAATAATTTAATTGTAAAAAAAAATTAAACAATTTTTTTTTTAAATTTATTATTTTATTTTATTTTTTTATTTAACTTACTTTATTCTATACGGAGGTCGTTTAAATAGACATCTATTGTAAAATGATATAATTATAATAATAAAACTTAATTAAAAAATACTTTGCTGAATATCATGAATTTTTTATTTAACGTTTGCAATTAATTTAACACTTTGTTTTGTATATTTACTGATTCTTAAAGGTAATTTAAATTGTATATATACATTTCCAGGAAATAAGTCATATTAATACCTGTTTTATAAACTAAAATAATATATACCTAATCTGAACTACATATAATAAATAGTTGCCGGGTTGTTGTTCTTCTTCTTTGTTATTTTATTAATTTTTTTTTTCTATTTACGTTGCGTTTCTAATTCTATCTACATTCAATTTTTCCATTTGCTATAATTTTTATTTTAGCATCTTCGATTGAATTCTTTAGCATATTACGATAAAATCAAATCACGCAATGCGATATGCATGCCTAATAAAAATAAAGTCGGCTTACTTATTACTGCAATAATTGCTATAGGGACCTGTACTATCAGATAAAAGGTATTCTATTAATTGTTTACAAATTTAAATGAATTAGGGAAAAATGGTGATACTATGAGCCATTATTATAGTTATGGATATTTTAAAATTAATTATTTTAAAACTGAGTAATAGATATTACTTTAAATAAATTATTACTTAGGGATTTTTGGAATTTTTGTTGACATAGTTGGTCAGAATGTACGAAATCTAATGTCAGATAAATTTACTAGAAATATAACAATAATAGTTTGTCTAGTATGATGTTTTATACTAGAAACCATTAGTCATGATTTTCTGACAAAATGTTGTAATAGTTTTCTATAAATACATTTTGACTGAAAATCGTTTCTATACGTCTTTCTAGACAAATTATTATAATGATATTTTTAATTAATTAATTTTAGTTTATTTAAATATGAAATTCATATATATTTTGAAAAAAAATGAAGAAATAAAACATAGCCTTATTTTATAATATAAAATGTCATTTTATTTTCTTATCTGACACAGTTGATGTTGTACATTGAAGGATTGACTTGAGCTGGTGTGCCAAAGCTTCTTGTAGTTTTGTTGACTAGAATCGAATGGGCACCCTTGAAGACCGCATTGCAGTTGGACCTCGAGGATCCCCTGTCCGACGGTAGATTTATTGTGCTTTTCAATACATAGTCTCCTTTACTACCCTCCTAGCTGAAATGTATTGTATGGATCTTCTTTAATATCACTTGGGATGAGATGCAGGTTTTCCATTACTCGCACTGTGCCAATGTGCGTCGCCTTCATATCATCAAGTATTGATTGACCAGTTTCTGTGGGCAGTTCTTTGGTCGTTTCTCCATGGGTTAGTACTCTGATCCCTGATAGCTGTGATACCGGATTTTTCAATACTTCTTTCTAGGATGTTGGTTAGTGTCCAGGTTTCGCAGTTGTATATCAGAACTGCCTTTCTAATAGCATTATACATACTTATTTTTTTGTTGAGATTTTTCGAGATTTTTATACCTTTGAAAGAGACAAGAAAGCTGTTGTATTCTGTCTAGTTATACAATATAATTAAAAATATCAATGTTTCGATTAATCGGTATTTAGTAATGCTTATTTTAATGGGGTTATTTTGAAGATTCTATGACTTAGTTTGGTCGGTTATTTTGAAGGAAAATAACTGTACCGATGGGGACTTGTAAGTAGTATAGCTCTCAAACCAGAGCCTAAATATGGCTATCATTTACACATCCATGTCTATTTTCGAATTCATATCCTGTTCACGTACACACTGAACACTTTACGATAACCAGGGAACATTAAAACGTGTATTTCCGTTTAGAAATTTTTCATGGTCGTAGTACTATCCCTTAATATATATTACATATTTAGATAAGTGAAATAAAAAATAAAAAAAAACAACAAAAAAAAAGCTAATTTCAAAAATATCAAGCTTGTAACACAAGGATTGAAATAGAATTGATGTTGCAAATATAATGGTAGATTTTATATATATATATATATATATATATATAAAAACAGGCCACCTCAGGAACACTTTAAGCTTTTTTTTTTATCGCCTATTAACTGGGAACACAAAACCTTAATAACCCTGAACATGATGGGCATCCTAGTGAAATGCGCATTGTTAAGAAATTAAAGAACACTAAATTCTGTCTCAAATGAGTACAACAACTTAATAATTTGGTTACGTTATTGGAAAATCACGGCTAGAAGAACGATTTTCAGGAACTTTATTAAAAACTGAGAATTACTAAATTGCTTAGCAGTTTGCAAATGACTTCTCCTAGAAAAAAGCCTTTGAATAAATTTCAAGAGGTCCCCAACCCAGTTCAAGCAAGATTGTAGCCACCTATCCTGCTTTCTATCTATTCGATCTATCCATCTGATTTTTAGCCTTCCTCTTGGTCTCTTGCCTACGATACCCCTCCCCCCCCCAAAGGTCGATGGCGAATGTTCCTCCCCCCTCTCATCCTAAGGTATTTTATTTTTCTCTTCTCTTCTTAAAATGCAAGCTAAATTAAAACTTTAAAAATCTTAGGTCATACACAATTACAGTTTTTTTAGACCGCAGTATCTGTAAAAATTTGATTTAAAAAACTTATTTTTTTGACAAAAAAGAAAAAGTTTCAAAGTAAAACAAGTTTTAGAAATGATTATAAAAAGTGTATCAAGTTTCAAAAAAAAAAAAAAAATTCAACATCAGCTCGAACAAAACAATTTTACGAAACCTACAAATCATGCGAAATACCACAAATTAACTAGGTTTTCTATTGAACTATTTACTAAAACAGTATGAAATGTTAATTCTGCCAACTAAAAATATTCTCAAGAGATTTCTAAGGTATCATTTACACAGTTTATCTAGTTTTAGAGTTATAAAATAATAAAAAAATAGCGGATGTCGCAGGTTTTCCATTACTCGCACTGTGCCAATGTGCGTCGCCTTCATATCATCAAGTATTGATTGACCAGTTTCTGTGAGCAGTTCTTTGGTCGTTTCTCCATGGGTTAGTACTCTGATCCCTGATAGCTGTGATACCGGATTTTTAAATACTTCTTTCTAGGATGTTGGTTAGTGTCCAGGTTTCGCAGTTGTATATCAGAACTGCCTTTCTAATAGCATTATACATACTTATTTTTTTGTTGAGATTTTTCGAGATTTTTATACCTTTGAAAGAGACAAGAAAGCTGTTGTATTCTGTCTAGTTATACAATATAATTAAAAATATCAATGTTTCGATATTGAAGGCTACAGAATAATTTTAAACACACCTGTAAAGGTTGAATTGAATCCGAACTGAAATAAAAAGAAAGAAAACAGTTGATTGACAAAAATAGTAGAAAACAAAAGGAAGACGAGATGTGTTTGGGCCTCGCAGATAGCTGGATCGGGCCGACCATGGGAGAGTTAACCCTCTGTTTTAATTAAATTCCCTGACAATTACAGCCCGCGTCGGACAAACCGCTGCTTTCACCCCGACATCGAGGCCGGGCACCCCTCTATATATTGCTCTGCCGGCATAAAAACCGACAATAGAGGGAAAACATATAGCACGCTCCCATAGTCGGTTTTATAATAATTTCCAAAATAAACTCTTGTAAACAAAACAGAAAGAGGTTATTACATTTTACGCTTTAACTAGATGAGGCTTATACAAATAGATTATATAGCTACCGAAAAATTTTTTTTTTATAATAATAGTCTGTATTGAGATATATTACGATCTGTCACATTCAAGGACAATAGTAATAGTGATAGAGTATCTCATTCATACTATGTACAGTAAATAAAAGTAATAAACAGCAATATAATAATACTAAAGTAAATGTATATAAACTGGTACTAAACTAAACAAAAATAAACTAATCTAACAAGATAAATATTTAAATACACACATGCTTTTATACAATATTTACAATATTCAGTCACTGAAGATCTCCCAGCCAAGCCTTTCCCCACACTCGTGGAGAGAAAGGCAGGCCTCTAGGAGATCCCACCGTCTTTCATTCAGCCGCATCAATGGTATTACCAATAGATGCTGAGCAGAGGCACTATAACCAGACATACTGGCCATTGCCAGAACTCCAAGATATTCTCTGGGCCACTGCCGCTTCAACCTTCGAGGAGAATTGTGAGGATGAGTGCTAGAGAGGGATTGTGCAATTGGATTTGGATGATATGTCAGGTTTTGGGGGAAATTGGAAAAATTTTGACTGATAAGGTTTAGGACAAATGGGATATTAAGGTCATTGTGTATGGTTTGGTTGGTTACATAGAACGGAGTATCAACTACTGTTCGAAGGACTTTGGACTGAAAGGATTGAATGCGTTTGATGCTAGAAAATTTTGCTGTTACCCATAGTTCCAGTCCGTAGGTCCAAATAGGTTTCAGTATTGTCTTGTAGATCAGTAGTTTGTTGTCAATTGAAAGTTGAGATTTTCTGTTCAGTAGTCTATATAGAATAGAAGAATCAACTTTATTCTGGGACAAAGTCCCTTAAGAATAACAATTTTGTACATAAAAATTGACATTCCATCTGGCCAAAATACATATTACAATAAAAAAATAACTAAAAACTAAGTGATAGCAGAAGTATCTACCTTATTACATTTACATTACAGAACGTGACTAGATATCTTTTCCATGCTCAAAAAAGAATATATATTTATATACTAATGATAAATAGGGAAAAATGCAATTTTGTTACATGATAAATGGCAGCCCAGCTTCTGATTGAATTGTAAGGAGGAATTGAAATAGGAGGGTTTTAAATATGGATAGGAATGGTGCATGGCGGATTTTAAGTGGGGTGGAATTCCAAAAGGTAGTGGAGCGGACAATAAAGGAGTGTTGAAAGGAGGCAGATTTGTGGAAAGGGGTATAAAGGTCAGAAGGACGAGATCTTGTGGAGAGGGAGTGGATATATATATAGCTGGTATATCGTCGGTTGAGTTCTTCTCTTTTGAGTCTTGTATGTGGGTTCCATGTCTGTCTTCGGTCTAAGAGAAACCCAAGATACCGGACTGTATCTGATTAAGGAAGCTGGATGGAATTTAAGTATACTGGTGAAATATTAAGGTATGCTTTGAATTCCGACTCATTCACTTTAATGCGACTAAAAATTTAGGTGAAAAAGTTTTTTTTTTTTTTTTAATTTCCTTAATCATCCTAAATGTTAAAAGAGTATTTACAGTTTAAAAGACAACATTTAGACGGAATAATACGAATATGATTGTTAAAAGTACTTTTTTTATTGCTACAAAATGATTTTTTTTTTTTTTTTTTGCAACTTTTTACTTGTTATACTTTTTTGCAAATAAAAAAAATCTTATAACCATTACATAAATAGGCAAACACAATGCGGTAAAGCCCCTTTTTCTCCTCTATTATTCAACAGATTTTCTTCCCTTTTTTTTTTTTTTTTGCTATTGACGAGCTTTAGTGTTATCAATACATAAAAATATGAAATAGTTTGTAAATAAACATATAAATGGTAATTTATTCAAAATAGCTAATCTTCGAAAGTTCTTCACCGATTTCTTTTAAATTTTGACACAACGTCGCAATAATATTTAAAAGTATTTTTTTGCATGTTTCATTATGATCAGGCCTTTCCTTTCGAAATGGTGGCCGAAAAACCTGATTCGCTTTAGACTGTCGCGCCAATACGGCTTTAACGATTTTAATGAAACTTGGCTAAAGTCTTCCCCTTGAAACATTTATAATTTATGTATATAACATACTTTCTTAATTTCGCTTCTTAATATAATATGTTATAGTTTTTTTCTACTTTTTAATAACTAAAATTTCAGTAACCCACTAAACATTAGTTTCAGAGTCACTTAATTCTAAGTATATTAAGGAATAAATGCAACTTAGTTGGGAATATGATTAATGTATTTGCCTTAAGAAGAAGTCCGTGGTACAGATCCCTTTTTATCAAAATTTTAACATCCGCCTGAAACTTCGTGAATAGCTTCATCTCGTCGTAACCCACAAATATTATATTTCAGAAAATTCTCGGAATAGGGGCGTTTTCAATCTTAGAGATCGGTAAAATTTGTCGATAATTTGAATCGTAAGATAATTTGAGCACAAAGCCGAAAAAAAATGTGGCTAACAAAAATATTAACCCGTTTACAATGACCTACATCATCAAATTGTTAAAATAACGAGGTTATATAGGCCAAACGGCCCAATAATTTTGTTAGTCACCTTTTTTTATCGATTTCTTGCTAAAAAATTTTTACGATCCAAGTTGAAAATAAATGAGTATTTACGAGTTTACCAACCTCAAATTGAAAACGCCCCTATTCCGAAAAAATTCGTAATAAAATATTTGTAGGTTACGATGAGATGAAGCAATTTACGAAGTTTCAGGCGGAGGTTAATTTGATAATAATATAAATGTAAGATTTTTCGTGCGTGAAATTAAAAAAAAAATGTGTGCTCAGAATCCAATAAAGATTATTTATTTTATGGTTGTAAAAAATTAAATATTTGATTTTTTTTTAATTTTGTAGCTTTTTAGTTTTAGTTCTTTTTACAACCCGCTCGATGAAATACTCTCTTTCCAGTCAAATATTTAACAAATTTTCATTTGAAGTATCGATATATATGGTCAACATCTATCAGGGCGGTCCCTCCACGCCCAGTGGTATAATAACAGACCTCTGGCCACAGATGCAATGAACGCATACAGCGTGCAGAGCCCTCCTACCTTAAAATGCCCTTGGGCAATAAAAGGAAATTGAAAATTTATGTATATATACATTTATATATATATATATATATATATATATATATATATATATATATATATATATATTATATATATATATATATACATTTATATATATATATATATATATATATATATATATAATATATATATATATATATATATATATATATATATATATAATATATATATATATATATATTATATATATATATATATATATATATATATATATACATTTATATATATATATATATATATATATATATATATATTGTATTTTGTAATCAAGAAATTCCTGGGGGGTAGAAAAAAAAAAAAAAATTTGAAGTATCGTTTCTCTACATTTTGGAAACTAACTTTGTTCTTGCCATGATTTGATCATTATTAACAAAATTATGGCTGTTACTACAATAAATTTAATTTATTTTACCTAACTAATCCCGGTTTTTCAAAATAACTAAAAAGCTATAAGTTGAAAGTAATGGCTCTAAAATATTAAATCACAAGGCCTTCTGCCACATATGTAACCTTTAGCTATCCCCAATCCTTAAAATGCCCTCGGGCAGTGGAAGGAATTTATTACATGTTTATATTGTATTATTGTATACTATATATGTAATTGTTTCAATAAACTATTTGGAGGGTAAGAAAAAAAAAAAAAAAAAAAAAAAAAAAAAAAAAAAAAAAAAAAAATTATTTAGCAGAAATACGATCAAAAACGTTACATAGAGCATTACGTATTGGTCTTAGGCCTCCAAAAAATATTGAACCGAAAATATAATGCTCATAGAACAAAAGTTGTGAAGTTTTTCTCATCTCCTGAAATTATTTTTTCTTACAGGCTTTTTTAGTATGGCTGTCGATATTAATGAAAGCAGGTGAGTTGTAGGATCACAATATTGCAATACCTTGCTGCTTAAAAAAAAATTACTTATTTTTTATATTTACTGAAGGAAAAAATTGCAATTCCAAAGCTATCTAAGATCTACAGTGATGTGAGTTAAAAATTGCCTATTACTTTCCACCATCTTTTCGCCATAAACAGTTTTAAGGCCCATTTCGTGGGACGATTTAATCTTATCTTCCATTTTGTGATGCCATCTTCTATTTTCCTAAATATTATTTCTTTTCTATTAGTCTTAAACCTTTATCTGGTTGAATAATAATGGCATTTATAAATCTTTATATTCTTTTTTTCTAAAGATGTTTTATTTATTTATTTACTCCATTTATCCCTTAATACTTGAATAAAACTGTCGGTTGAAATAAATCGTTTATAAGATCACCTTCACTGATAATGACGAAAAAAAAATTCAAAATTCAAAATTAATGTTCGTTTTAATAGTCGAATTTAAAATTTTAAGTGAATCTTCCTGTAGCTTAACTTTTTGGGTACGTTTATTCTCTTTACTCAAAACATTATTCCGTACCGTTTGTTATCAATCCTCTTACATCTTTTTTGTTTTGTGTTGGAAGTAATGATGAATGATGAATGATGAATGAGTTTAACATAAATTAACGAGAGATACTTTTAGAAACGCTACTAGTGTTAGAGATCTGATTAAAGTGATGAAGTGTTCTCTGTATCAGTGTTTACCCGGGGTTTGTTTTGTACTGTCGATTTATCTATTCGCTCTATTGCCTCTATAGGGTTTCGGCTTCCCGCATTATCCTCTTAAACTCGTCGTCCTTGCCGTCTGCATATATCGTCCATCACCTCTGTACAGTTGGACGGAGGTCTATCTCCACGTCATCAAGTAATCTAAGACGTTGTTATCCATCATCCTCCCTCATGTTGGATATAGGCTATCCCAGCCTTTCAGGTAGGGGATCTCGTAGTATTCTTTCCATATGACTAAGTCATCGTATTCTTGCCGTCTTGAGTAATTTCACATCTGGTCCGTCGTACACCTACATTAACTCTTAGATTTTTCCCGGATCGTCATTACTCCGCTTCACATTACAATCTTCACTTTATTAATTTTGTTTTTGGTTTATTATTGAAAATAATAAACCATTCTAATCGAACAAAAAATTCAAAAAATTAATAAAACCCCTCCCAAAATTTGAGGTTTTATGTTTCAGGATACGTAGAATTCGAAAAACGAATAAACATGTTTTGTCCATCCGCATTTTCTCCGAAAGGATCCTACTGAACCGATTTTTTTCAAATTCAGATTAAAATCAGAGGTCACCCAAGGATGATCCTCCTTCTTCGACGTTACTATACGCCTTTTACTTTCAAAATGGCGGCCAAAAAACCTGCGTTGTTATAGACTGTAGCGCATAAACAGAATGAACCGATTTCAATGAAACTTGGCTAAACTCTTCTTCTAAATTTATCTATCTAACATACTTCAACGAAAAGAAGCTGGAAAAAAGTTACGAGGGATGGTAAAATTATATTCCGAATAACTCAAAAAGTATACACTTTTTTCTCGATATTGTGATAAGATGTTTCAAAGGTATTTAAATTCCTTAAAAAAACGAAGAGAGTTTTATCGAAATCAGAGTGAAGATATCGTTATTTTAAATATTTTTGGTTTTTTTATTTTCAATAATGAACCATTGTAATCGAACAAAAAATTAAAAAACTTAACGTCCAGTCAAAATTAGACTTTTTACGTTTCAGAATACGTACAATACCGTCCGCGCATTTTCTCCGAAACTACTCGACCAATTTTTTTCAAATTTGGATTTAAAATTAGAGGTCACCCGAGGATGATTCTACTGTAATTCCTTGGTTTTGGATTTTGATTTTTAATGTGTTTCTGAAGTAATGCTAGTATTTTTTTTTTTTTTTTAGCAAATTACTAACGATGAAAAAAAATGTTTAGGCAAATAATTGGAATTAACTTTTTATTTATTTTGATTAGTTACTAGACTATAATGCTATTTTAGATGTATAATTGTTGAGAAATAATGAACCATTGTGAAATAAAGGCCTAGTCTCGGTAACGGGATGTCGTGCCACATATATATATTTATATGTATGAAATAATTTGCAGTGTTTTTCTGTTGGAATTATTAACCATGAAGATCTTTTGCCTCCTTAAGAAGCTGCCATCTCTGCCTGTCCTGCACTATTATGAATGTTTTTCTTTTTTTATCTATTTCTTTGTTTTACTTATGATTTGTTTAATTTGCTAAGAATTTCTGTATTTTAAAAAAAAAATTGATTTCAAGTTTTATAGTTTTTGCCTTTGTTATGTAGATATGCATTTTTTTTATTTTCTTTTTTTTTACTTTTATTGTATTTTATATATGGTATGAATGTGCCTCACTCAGCTTTAGTATTCACTGCTCTTAAGTGTGGCAAAATGTATTATTTCTCAATAAAAATATTTAAAAAAAAAAAATTCCAGTTATCTGCAAGCAGCTCTATTATATAGGGCTCTGTTCTTACTAATCTCACTAAATATCCTTCATTGGATTTATTAAAGTAAAACATCGGTGGAACAGATCCTCTACCACTCGCAATTTGACCTCGTGTTTTAACTGTGTATTGGTAGAGTGGGCCTGCTTTAATTGTTTCGAAATTCAATCTCCGTGGCAACCTCACAGCCTGCTTCCTCTACAATCCATTTGGCCGCCATGACTGTATTTGTATTCCTTCCTTATGTTTCGAACGGATTTTATTTTGATTATTTAAAGCTTATAGAAGTAAAATAACGTGCTATTACGTTAAGAACTACCAAGTTTTTTGTCTTTGATAAAACATGTAATTGACCATTGCGTTTAAATGTTACTCTAAAGTTATCCAATTATCACTATTGTTCATATACTAGAGATTCAAATATCACTGAAGTTGAGTTTTTTCTTGAGAGCATTATAGAATAAAATCTGGTTTCAACGCTTATAAGGTCCTTTCCAAAATTATTAAATAATCATCGGTACAGGTTTGCATTTATTTTTAGGTAAATAAATTATGTTTCACTGAGTATAAGTCTCTTTAATAGTCCGAGCACCAAAAAGTTTTAATTAAAAAGAATCTGCAATAAAGGAACCGTTAATCCTCAAACAAAATTAAATAATGATAAAAAAATAAAATAAAAATAGTATATAATGTATTTTACATCATTTGGAGTATTGCTTTGTATTGTCTGTATGTGTCGATCTATTTTTACGACAGCAGAAATATATATATTTTTTAAAAGTAATTATACTTCCAACTGTGAGCTTACATACCCTTTTGTTTATGGTACTTATTTTTATCGATTCTTGTAATTTAATGATATTTAAAATAAGATTCAGGTTGTATATAGATAAAGGAAATCATAGAAAATCTGGGGATCTCATAATATTGAAACAGTCTAGAATATTAGCCAAAAAAGACAGGTAATTTTCTTAAAATATATTTATAAATAAAAAAAATAAAAATAAAAACGTAGATGCCCAAAAATGGTTTAGGCGTAAGTAATCTGACCTTGAATAATTGATTTGTACTGGACAAGTTTTTTAGAAATTTAATTTAATTTTGTTTTTTGTTAAAATATAAGGAAATTGAGTAAATAATTATTATTATATATAATTATAATTTATTTTTGAAGGCTTTTTCTTTCTTTCCTTTGATGCGTTTATTTAATGCAAGCAATCTGTCAGATTTAAATCAATGTTTTGCACTGCTTTTGATCATGAAATATGGGCTGAATACATAAAAATGTGATGATTTTGTGTCTGGTCCGCGTTTTGTAAAATTAAATGCCTCAGATTTGACTTCTATAATTTTTATTTTCCAGTTTTTGTGAATATTTTTTAATGGTTTTAAATTTTTTTTAGTTATGTTTCTATCCAATAGAATGATGTCTTACAAAGATCTCATGAGCGTGACTTTATAACTTTAGGGTGTTAAGGAATGAGGAATGAGGGCGTTCTGCATTGTATCATAACATTGACGTTGTCAAGTTTATTAAGCTTGGGGGACTTCGATAGGCAGGCAGGCCACGTGGAGAGGATGGAAAATGGCAATATTACAAAGAATATTTTGGAGAAGGAGAGCCTTGGAAAACCCCACATAGTCGAAAAAGCGAGAATGGAGAGGACAGAAAAAAAGTCCATATTTTCATTAATCAATATAGTAACAAAAAAAAAAAATTTAATAGCTCAACGTTATGAACAGTTGACTCCCCAAACAAATACAAAAATGTGACATGGTGTCCTTTACCTCAGGGCACGGGCGGATCTACGGGGGGAGGGTTTTCGGGCTGAAGCCCCCCCAAAATGATAAAATATAACCATGTTTTATGGAAAAAAATATTAAAACATTATCTCTTACAGTATTATTGTTCATGTAATCACATTTATAAGGACTTTAGGAATCACTTAAACACCATTTCATGTAGGCATTTAGTTTATTTCTTTTTTTCCAAAGTAATTATTTTAATTTTTATGAAAATAAAAACTTTCGGGCTGAAGCCTCTCCCCTCCCCCAAAATTAAATCCTGGATCCGCGGGTGCCTCAGGGTTACAGATTTAGGAACTAAGAAATAACTTGTAATAGTTCTAATTTATGGAAAATCCATGAAAATTGGCACCCCTCAACAAATACTATATATAATAGACATGTTTCTTAGCTCCAGGGTTCGTACAGATACGGTTACCAAATGTGTAATGAGTAGGCTTATTTAACAGGTGATTTATTTTTTTATCAGCCAGAAATTTTTTGAATGCGGTTTATTTTTGGCCGCCTGAGTTTGTTTGTGTTAAATTGTGAGTTAATTTTTTGTTACTTCTTTTAAAGTGCAGTGTGGGAAGCTTAGGGAATATAATGGGACGGTGGACGGGCAGTAGCGGCCGGCCGCGGCAGTGGAGCCAGGCACTGCTGCCCGCCTCAGAGCCGCCGGTCGACTGCTGGCTGCCGCCCCGGAGTGCGGCGGCGCTCCCCCTTCGATCCCCTCCCGCTCCCTCAAGGTCGGCCATCTCTTTCTCTTCCTCCTCAGCAACTCTCATTGTCATCGATCCGCCGATGCAAGTGTTCAGCATTGCCTTTACCTTCTTACCTGCTCTTCTTACATGACCTCACATCTGGGTCAACCTTTCAGCAAGGCTCTTAGAACTTGATATCGACCACATCCGATAATGGACGGTAGAGCGGGTCGAGTTGCAAGAAGATACAAGAAGGATTCGGGCAGTTGAAAACAACTTATCTATTAATTATAAGATGGGGATAGCTCGAGAGATGAACTCAAACTGGTTTCCGGAATATTTTCCTCTAGGTCAAAACGTTCGATTCTCCGAAGATAGCTTTTTCTCACTCATATTTTTCTATACAAAATTCAATGGGGGTAAAACATTATGTAATTTTTAGTACTTAATCGAAGCTGAATTTTTTTTTTTTGGAAGGCGAAAGAAACACTTTTTCTTAATTCCTTTATTAAGCAAACTTATATATTTTCTTATACTAGAAATGTCCGTTTAAGATTTCGGGAATTTCTTTTTCATAATATCTTAAAATATTTTTTGTACAGTTCCTTTGTCAGTTAGATTGGTTACATTTTTCCGATCCTTTAGATGAAAGTCCATAGATAAATTACACTAATTATCCAACAATAGAAATGTTTATCCAAAGTTAGTCTCCGTAATTTGCTAATTAAAATTGCTGACACATACACTATTTGTTTGTGTGATTGCTATTTGTTTATATGTTGTATGTTTTATATTATATTATATGATTTATTTTATATATCTAGTTGGACAGAATTGGTTTTATTTGTTAAATAATCGATATTTTATTTTAATCTTCTGTTGAACTATTATTGTCACCTTCAATTGTTACTAATAAAATCGTAACAAATGTACGGTTTATCATTTCAATTAGCAAGCCATCTATTCTAATCTGGTAAATGTAACTATATCATTCAGTGCCTTATTTGACCGCAATTTGAAGAGCTCAAATTGGGCTTAAACTTTTTTCAGGTATTCGAAAAGGTTTCGGCATAATATCGTTCAATCAAAGGACTGAATTATTCATGATTTATATCTTTTAGTTTAAATAAAGTCAACAGTTAAGATTTTAAACGAAAATTGAGGATAAAGATACATATAGAGAAAGACGAAATTTATAATGAATGAATTCCATATCTACAAAAAAAATATATAGAGAGAAGGATTTATTGAATTTTCAGTACAAGCAGTTTGGTTCGAAAGTAGGGAAACAATTTCTCTTTCAACTAGTAATTTTTCGGAAAAGCTGGGTGTGAAAAGGAGTGAGCTACTGACTATAGTCGATTTTTTTCGACTCGGTGGGAATCTTTCATCAATTCTAGGCTTTAGAAGAACAAGAAAATCATAACACTATGTTCTTAGTAACTTAAGGCATAAAACTTTGCCTTTTTTTTATGTTGATTTCTTATATATTATCGATTAGACTTGTTATTATGCTGTGTTATTAGAAACTCAGTACTGTTGAGCAGCCTTACAATTCTATCGTGATAGTATTGAAAAAAAAAATTGAA
Organism: Nezara viridula; assembly: GCA_928085145.1. NCBI lineage: Eukaryota > Metazoa > Arthropoda > Insecta > Hemiptera > Pentatomidae > Nezara > Nezara viridula. The sequence goes on along the minus strand of OV725080.1, from coordinate 143,326,847 downwards.
AATCTTATCTTATTAATTAGTCTACACTAATTGTTAATTGATAAATATACTATATCCAGAAGAGTTTTAAACCAATTTGTTTTATTTTTTTGATAAGTTTTATTAAATAATTTATTTTCGGAATTTCATCTTTCATGTCGATACATTTTTGATACAACAATTGAAAAAAATGTACCAAGTCTAATGGACAAAAGGGTATAACTAAAATTATTGAAAAATATTTTAAAATGGAAATTGCCAAAAATTTTATTCGGACCCGTTCAGCATGAGAATGTATATGGATTTGTTTCAGATTATCTATCTGATGTTTATGCCGTTTGCGCTACTACCAAGTGCACTTCACTATTCGATTTAGTTCGACAAAGTACATAAAGAATTTAGTATAGAAAGATATTGGGATGAAAAGTCTCTTCAAGGAATCTAGGGCTTTGTCCCACTGAGTGGTGGGACTTCATTCCAGTTCTATTCAAGCTCGTTAAATATTCTGGAACCCAATGCGAGTTCGTCTGTAAGATAGTGTAGACACATGTCCAAAGGCAGTGTTTATACTGCCATGATCTCATGAAATGTCTTGATAGTAGCTTGGGAGAAGGCAATTAACATATCAACCATAGCGGGAAGTTAATTGGGGTAGACAGAGTGAATAGGTTTAGAGGGGGAGGGATACAATCAACAGTAGAGGTTGAAACACGTGGTTGGTTGCTTTGCTGTATTTGATATGTTTCTTGTGAGCGTTGTAGTCTCTTGAGTGCTCAATGGACTCCCGTTTTAACGACTTATGATCTTTTGAAAATCAAATAAGGAATTACAAACACACATTATTTATGCAGGGTTTGTACCAGTCGGGATAATGGAGACTTAGGTGAAATTCACTGTTAATTTATCATTACGAATAATTAGATTTAATATCTTCATTCCATTTCAATTGTGTCATGGTTATTTTTTCAGTTAAAAGTATAAAAGAGAACTCGTGTAAGTAATTTTAACTATATATATCGGGTTGGCAAATGAGTACTTTCGGTTTTTCAGGGTGAATTAAAACTCAATGTACTATAGACATAAAATTTATTTTAATCTGCAATATATTGACCATTATTTAATATGACTTTTTCCCATTTTTTCATTAATTGCACAATTAACATTGCACACAATTTTCATAGAATTTCTGGAGTTTATTGTTAAAAAACTGATCCAAGTGGTTTTTGATGTCCTCTTCTTTATGTAATTATTTTTCATTTTGAATGGAATTTTGCAGAGACCGGAATAAGTGGTAGTCACTTAGAGCTAAGTCTGGTGAATAGGGAAGGTGGGACAAAAGATCCTGTCCAAGGCTCAATAATTTATTCGAGTGACCAATGAGGTGGGGGGTCTAACGTTGTCTTAGTCGAACACAACAAACACCAAATTAACCACTTCTGGGCGTTTATTTTTAATTGATTGATCCAATTTTGTTAATTGTGAGCAGTATAGAGTTAAATCAACTGTCTGTTCTAATGGCTATAGCTTATAGAAAATAACACCCACGAAATCCCACCATATAGAAAGCATTATCTTTGGATGCAATCCGGATTTTGACATTCTTCTAGAAAATTCTGCTACAGACTACATTTTCGTAGAATATCCATTTTTCATCTACTGTTACCAACCTTTTAAGAAATGGTCGTTTTGTTGCCGTTTCCGTAGTGAACCATAAACAGAAATGCGTGTTGCCACGTTGACTTTGGTTAGAGAGTGAGGGACCCAAATATTAAGCCTGGAAACATAGTCGAGCTTGTTGTCTATACCTACGCTTGTGTGCGACAAATTTAGGTCCATAGCAATCTCTCGCTCTGATTGGATGTGATTTTGATCGACAATGGCCTTAACATTGCTCGTTTCAATTTTATGTGGGTGACCAGACTGTTGAGCATCATTGATGTCAAAATTTCCTGATGAAATTCAGCAAACCAATTTTTACAGGTGCATTCGGTTGAGGCATCATTCCTGTAAACACTGCAGTTTTTTCTAAGAGCTTCTGCAGCACGATTACGTTTTTTAAAATGATGCAACAAAATATGCCGACATTGAATGATATTTTCTTCCATATTCACAGTGCAATAGCAAACACAATACAGATATAGTTGTTGAGTTGTTGACATATTACAAACTGAATAAACATATTATAACCTTAGGGATTAATTCATAAGATAAGAAGTGTATCATAGTGACATAAAAATAAACAGAAAATCCGAAAGGACTTATTTGTCAACCCAATATATATATATATATATATATATATATATATATATATATATATATATATATTATATATATATATATATATATATATATATATATATATTTATAAACATTCAATTTTTTATTCATTATTTTTTAGTGAATTTTATTTATTTAATTTACATTACTATTTTTTAAATTGTAAGTTCTTCATTGAATTTCATTACAGTTTTGTCACAATTAAGGACAAAAGCAATAGTGATACAGAAACTCATTCTCACCATATGTACTATAAATAAAAATAAATTAATGGAATAACAGTAAAATAATAATAATGCTAAAAATAAATATTATGTTACTATTAGTATTTTTTTATCATTAATTTGTTCTTAGTTGGTAGTATAATTTAATCATAATCAACGTAGTCGAACAAATATTGTTTAAAATTTGTAATTTTGTTACTATTAGTATGATTTGTGCCAAAAATACCAAAACAGTAAATTTAAGAGCAATGAGTGTTAAATTTAGGAAGGAGTGCCCCCCCCCCCCACCGATAAGGTCAGCCAGTTGTGGAATCGGGCAAAAGGTCAAGTGGCTGGGACTAGTACTGCGGTCAGGATGCAATTTATTTGCCTCCCGCAATTTTCGGTATAATCCAAGTTACTGAATGAAATTTTAATACTTTTATATTGTAATTTTATATATTCTTAAAAAAAAATTGATTTTATTATCAAATATTTGCTTTTACTTCTCTTAATTCAATAATCCACAACTGCTCTTGAGCAGTTAAGTAGAATCAATGCGTTTTAGCCTGCGGGTTACAGTGGTACCTTGGCTATATCTCGCTGACTACAGTAAAAAAAAGAGATATTTCGACTTGCAAGAGGGCTTTAAGTAGACGGATCTAGACGGGATAAATTTTTGTTTTAATGTCCAAAAATGTTTAGGTTTTGAAAATTAAAATATTTCTAATTGTGCTAGTCATCTACGAACGATGAAAGAATATATTGAACAGGCAAAAGGAGGAGAATTGCTCCATCCTAGGGCACTTCAGATAATACAGAAAGAAACATTTTCATATTTTAATAAATAAAAAAAAATATTCAGGTCTGGCTTTTTACTATAATTAATAGACTTCTATAGCCTTAAGCAATAGAATTCTATAAGTGAGGAAACTACTAACGAAAGCTGTTCTACACCAAAGAAATAGTTCTTGAGCGACTATAATAATGGATTAGTATAATGTCCAGGAATAGCTCTGTCTTATTGCCTACTGTTGAATTGAAGGTATATTTTCCAGAAAGACAAGCTTATCACTTATTAACTAAATTATTACTTAAAAAAATCATGTTCAAGTTATATAGGTATTATTCAGTTTATTTCTTTTTGCTCGAAGGGATCATCAATTTATACTCAATTCTGCCATAAATACTGCTACAAAAGTTGAAGTGTGTTTACATTCTTGGGTATCATTTAGATAATTCTTACCTCTATGTTCAACACTTTGAAACCTTTGGATATCAGCCGTATGTTCGTGTACCTCACTATAAATAGATAAAATGAGACCATATCTGTATGTGACAGACCTCGACGAGCAGTCCCCGCACTGTGAGAACAGAAAATGCAGCGACAGCAGTGGCTGCTCTAATCAGAAGAAATCCCATTCGAAAACAACAAATCATTTCTCGGGAAATAAAAATCTCTGTCAGACCAATGTCTCGCATAATAAAAAGTGACCTTAGGATGGCTTCATTTCGAAGAATGACAGACAAAGGCTAATTACTTCCCTAAAAAAAATTAGAGTAGATGCAAAGTTCTCCTTGGCTGTTACACCAATGCTGTGATGTACAGAACACATCGGAAGATTTTGTTCAGCGATTAGAAAATTTTTACAATTCAAGAAAAATTTTATCGCCAAAATGACCATGTGTTCGCACACAGCTCTAAAGAAGCCCAGGAAGTCATTGGAAGAGTGGAAAAAGGCCATCACTGATCCTCAGTGATGGTTTGATGGGGAGTTTGCTTTGATGTCACCACAAAGCTTTTTGTGAAAAAGGAGTTAAAACAGCCGCTAAAATCTATCTGGACGATATTTGGAACCTGTTGTTGAACCGGATTCCGCTCCAGCTCACACGGCCTGGTCAACTCAGCAGTGGCTGCAAAAGAACATTACAGAGTTCATCTCTCTCTCGGATTGGCCCTCAGGAAGCACTGATCTCAACCTACTAGATTATCGGCTTTGGTCCGAACTGGAGAGGATGGCATGCCACAGAGCACACCCTAACTTGGAAAGCCTCAAACAATCTCTGGTCCGAGCAGTTTACTCAATAAGTGCTGCGTGCTTCTATTGATAACTGACCACGGAGGTTAAATGCCTGAGTCCAGGCAAAAGGTTGACATTTTAGGTAATTCCTTTTTGTTTTACTCTCTATAGATATACATTTTATTTTATAATAAAGTTTTCGTCAAAACTAATTTTTATGTTAAAATCTGTTTATATTACCTTGTAACAATATTTATGACAGAACCACGTATTATACAGTACAGTACATACGAACACAGATGTTTGGCTGAACTGTCTTATATGAGGAATGCATTAGGGAGTCGATAGCGAGCATTATTGTTCTTCTCAGTTAATTATTATTTTGAAATTTTTAACATCACTTAATCTTTAGTTATTATTTACTATTTCGTATAACTCAAAATATAAAAATCAATTGTGGTATGATTCGTTATACGACTACCACTGACAGATCTGGGAAGTGGAAATGGGATGACTCATTTCGATGGGGGAGGATCGCCTTCTATAGGAACTACCCTCGGAGTTAGTTTTGAGGAATTCCCTGTGGTCGATAAAGTTCCTTTGACAGATATGACGAGCGATTGCTATCGCCCCCTCTTCTTTTATAATATACAGACCAAGAAGTATAAAGTCGTCGGTAGAAAAAGGTCCGTTCGCTTTAGATGAGACTCATTAATTTTATATTGATGGCAATTAATAAAAAAAATCTAACTTTTAGAAGAGAGCAAATAATTCTTTTCACTTCAGAATTCAAGGATATAATAAATCTGTCCAATCTCTCGTAGGTGTCTTCTCGAAGGGTCATTGAGAATTGCAAGGAAAGTAATATTAGAAACTAATGAATTTGAGTAAATGTGGGATATCGAATGATATATTGAGTATTTTACTTCTTCGGCTCAAATCAGCAGCATATCGTCTTATGGCACCAATACGAACAGTTCAATTGTCATGGTGTGAATTGCTGGTCATTTTCATTTTTCTTGTGTGTGTATTTCTTTGATTTAATGGATTTTTTAAGTTAATTTTTAGTCCAACAATGTTGAACGCGTCACACGACTTTCACTTACCACCTTCTTCTTAGCAGAAATAAGAATTTTCAAACAAAGGGAAGTGAAAGTAAAAATTATAGACGCTATATTTATTTATATTTTATTGTAAGTATTTTTATTTGTTCAATTACTCTTATATATAGAAATTTTAATTTTTAAACCTCATGATCTATGCAATTAAATATGTGTGCATAATATTGTCCGTATTATATCAGGCTCATATTATGTATGGAAGCCTGTTCTAATCATTGGAGTGAGCTGGGGCGCGCTCGTAATGCTTTGGTTCCTCCATTACAACTATTATCCGTTGTGATCTCTTATTTCTCCTTTATTTAATTATTAAATTCTTTCATATTTTATATATTTAACTATTTTTTATATCCAAGATTAGTATGAAATGGTTAATTATTTCAAATAAGGAGAATTACCTTTAGAGGAAGCTAATATTGAAAATGTTAAAGTTTTTATACAAAACTTCCATTTTTGATGGGATTGAAAGATAAGTAATTATAGATAAAAAGTATAAAATAAAAATTATTTTGTTTTTTAGGTTTTAGTAATCATTTTTTCTTATTTCTTTATCATTATTTATCAACTTGATATTTAAGACTTTTCTTTTTACTCATTTTCAATAATTGTTAACTTATTATTTAGTAATTTTCTTTCCATATTGTTATAGAACGTTGCACACATTATTACTCCCATAATTTTTTATTTGATTATTAACTGATATAAAAAAAATGTTTCATATAATCTAGTACACGCAGACGTTAATCAAATCCTTTTAATATGTTTTTATTCCATAATTTATTGTTCATCTTATTGTTATGTGTATATCAGAACCAAGTAGTACGTATGATATATGTCTAAGGAAGAAATATAATCAGAGGGAATACAGATGTTTGTGGGTTGTTACCTCGTGTTTAAGAAGTGAATAATTCAAGAATTGAAGAAGACGGTTTGGTTTTATGGTATCGGCAATGGTATATTATAGGAAATATTAAATTGGAAATCTGAATCTACTTTAATTCTGCATACCAACTAGAGATATCACTGTTACCAAATAAAATGGAAAACTGTAAAGAACTGAAATAGCACTAGCAATTACATAGAATGGTTGACATAACTGACTTGGAGATATATCCGAGGGTAAAAAACTAGCTTCATAAATTGATAAGATGGCGTATAATGAAGGAGGAGTTGTGGACAGACAGGACCGAGATCAATAAACCACTTAATGCGGCAGAAGATGCCCTCCTGTTTACATGTGCCATAGTACCATCATCGGGCCAGGATGGATCGTCCGCAGCGGATGACGAATAGCTGCGGGGGTTGGCACAACGGCACTGTGTGCCTAACCTAGGAGCAACCTCGGCCTGGCTAAATATTTCACCCTATCGACCGGCTCAGCTAACCTCTCCCGCCTCGGTTACCGTCCAAATCGCCGACCTATTTAACTTACCGTCGTTGCCATGCATTATTGTTGAGGTTAGGTACAACGGTTCCCGGCCATCTAGTTAGGGTCCTATGAATAACTAGTAACTTTAGGTTCTCATTAGGTCAAGTGGCAATTCCTGGATAACGGGAGTTAAGAATAATAATGTTCACATCAACAGATTTAAAACGACAACTTAAAATATCCGCCACAAGATAGGTAAGTATCTTTATAATTTGGGCGAATAGCTTCGCCAATTATTTTTGAGTTCGATTTTTTCAATTAACCGTTTAAATTACGTTAGTGTTTTGAAACAGTTCGAGTTCAAAACAGAAAGTTTTTAAAGTGTGTTTTAATGAATCCATTGAAAGATATGTATCAATATTTTGGACGAACGACTTGATCAATTAATAATAATAATAATAATAATAATGGGAACACCAACACTTACGGAAATATCAAACTCTTGCAGCCGAGTTAAAAGATCTGTACAGACTGAACAAAGTGACAGTAAGGGCCTTAGTGATCCCTAGCAATGAGCTGATTCCAAAATCAACTGTAGAAGCTACCGATAAGTTAAGCCTATCAACAGCTACGATAAATGAAGCCCAGAAAGCTGTGCTGCTGAACACTGCGTGAATCGTAAGGAGCTTCCTAAATATACAATAAAACTACAAAAATTAACGTGAAGTGGTTGAAGTTAATTCTTTCCCACTCCAGGAAAATACCTTTTTTAAAGTGATAAAAATAAATAATAATAATGCTTTATTTATTCTGGGACGAGTATCTTTAGAATAATACAGAAAGACAAAAATGTGGGCTAAGGAGCCTCTCAGAGATACATAAACAAGAATATAGTTTAATTAAATAGTCAAAATAAAAAAAAATTATAAATTACTTTCTAATTTAAATCAGTTATTAATAAAAAATAAAAAAATGAAAAGTAAAAATAATGAAGAACTATCTAATAATTTATATACATATTTACAGTAGTAACTATTTACAATTTTATGAGGACTGGATGGATAAGAAATGATCAAACAGCCGGGATTTAAAGGTAGGAAGGGTTTTCGATGTGGGTAGGGATGGAGTTCCATAGGGATAAGGATCGGATAATGAACGATCAGTCGAAAGCAGCAGTTCGGTGGCTAAAATATTTCAGTAAGACTCCGTAAATATTTTGGAACAATTTACGTTCATATGTTATGTGCTAGGTTAATTATTTTGGTTGACCGCCTGCTGCGACTTTTTGGGCAAATGGCTTGTTCGATTTTTAAGCACGATGGTTCAAATTATTCCACATGAAATACTATCAATGCGGGCTCGAAACCCTAACAAATTATTTCTATTTCCGGTTAAGCCAGATTAAGCAGGCATATATCAAACAACTAGACAGTGCCAACATTAGACATTTGAATTCCATCTCTTCCCAAAAATTAAATTTCTTTTCTAAGCTTCTTTTTATTAAGTAATATTTGAATTCTAATCATTAAATATGACTCCAATCCAGTTGCTATATTAATAGGCTGAAATTAATATTAAATTAAGATATGATGAACATGTTAATCAGTCCAGTCATTTGGTACATAGAGCAGGACAAAATTACTAATGAATTTGTCTGAATAGTACTGAATCTGAAAATCGATGTCAGATACTACGAGTGAAATGTGTCTTCAATTCCTTCCGCTTAACCATCTCACATATTAACGTGTCTACATGAAGTATTTGACTTAATGGTTTTATTTGTAAAATAAGAGTGATATTTTTTTTAACCATGATGGTGATTTAATTTATATAAAGTTGGTATTTTACCTTAAAACTATTGTTCTAATGCATAGTTTGTCCAGGTTTCAATTTTGTTTTATCTTCATAAAAAATATAACGGCAATTACTTTGAAAGGGAAATAAAGAAACTATTTATATATATATATATATATATATATATATATATAATTTATTTTTTTTTGCTTAAGTATTTAGCTCAGATCATTCACAGTTGCAAATTTTTAATTCACAAAGGCTACGACATTTTTTTTTTTTAATTTTTGAAGAAGCCCAAAGAGCACTATTCATAAATCTGCTGATGCTTCAAAACTGTTGGTAGGCCCCTTTGTGTTGACAGATCATAGATATAGCTCGCTTAAGTTCCTCTCGGTGGTCTGATTACGTCGTCAGTGTTCCCAAAAGTTTACAAGTTGCGTCAGTAGTGCCCTACATACAGATGAAACGTTGAATTCAAGGAATTTTATTAATCATAAGAAATCAGTGGATTTTTCACTATGTAATTGCAAAAACATGTGGTAAATTTTCAAAATTATGTATCGAAACAATTTTTTTTTTCTTTTCATCAATCGACGAATCCGAGAGCCCGTATAAAAAAAATGACATCTGAAAAAATTTTAAAAACATTTTTTTGAATATTCATACAATTTATATTAAAAATATATAAATATTATCATATTAATATATTATTTATTATACTAGTTGGCCCATTCGAATAATTCGCAGAACATTTTGCAGAATAGCAAAACAATATGGAAATAAGTAGATCCTACGTATTCTGTAAGGAAGGAATTAATTTTTTTTTCCTTGTTCGATTACAATATTCCATTAACATAATAGACCAAAATATTTGTACAAATTGCTTTGCAAAGGCCTTTTTGTAAACACAGGCTTGTAATATCCAAAATAAAGGCATGGGATTTTCTAAATTATTAAAAAATATAAAATGTACGAACAAAAAAATACCTTTATGAAATAATAAAGTATATATCAGACAGGAAAAAAAGTGTAGTAGAATAGTAAATGCAATATCTTTAATGCATACTTTTGGAGTTATTCCCAAGTAAAGTTTCTTTTCCTTCATTACTTTTTTCCCAGAAATTTCGAAGGGATGTGAATGTTTTTCGCATGTGAAAGAGAATAATATTTTCAAAATGAGTGGTCAATCATTGCGTTTGATGAAGAATTAACAAAGTAATGGCGCACCGACAAAAAAATACCTTTTAGAAATAATATATAAGATTATAATATTAATATTTAAAAAAAAGAAAGTTGACGGTGGTTATGGACTATCAAAATAATGTATTAATCAAATTATTAAATTTAGGTACTCGTTGGACGCACAATTTAACGTCCTTTAATTTCTGTAGCAGTACGGTTTTCGCTTCGATGCACCATTCAGAAGTTATTAGTGTAAAATAAAAAAAAGTCGTTCTTTTTTTTGGATATAAAAAATTTTCCCATGGCGGCCAGCGTCATCAATTTCGTTTTTTACTTGTTCAAACCCGTATATACAAATAAATACTTTTCTCATATTTTCGCAAGAATTTCCTGTAACAATCTTCTGGAAGTTACTAGTAAAATATTTTTAACCAGTCGCCATTTTTTTCAGGTTGCATGATCCTTTCAGGTAGACTCTCATTTTTTAATTATAAATGCTATGAATATTAATAAAAATGCTTTCAAAATTTTCTTCAGTTAATGTCAATTTTTTTGCCCGGCTCTCGGACTAATAGGTTTATGTTTAGAATTCCTCATTTTCTACTGTCTGTATATCGTGATAATCGATTCATATCATTAAGATTTTTTTTTGTTTATATCTAGAAACTGGGGTGCCCATCCTTTCAAGCTCGATATCAAACCCGTATATACAAATAAATACTTTTCTCATATTTTCGCAAGAATTTCCTGTAACGATCTTCTGGAAGTTACTAGTAAAATATTTTTAACCAGTCGCCATTTTTTCAGGTTGCATGATCCTTTCAGGTAGACTCTCATTTTTGAATTATAAATTCTATGAGTATTAAAAAAAATGCTTTCAAAATTTTCTTCAGTTAACGTCAATTTTTTTGCCCGGCTCTCGGACTAATAGGTTTATGTTTAGAATTCCTCATTTTCTACTCTCTGTATATCGTGATAATCGATTCATATCGTTAAGATTTTTTTTTTTGGTTTATATAGCATTTCCAAGTCAATTTCAACCTTTTCCAAGTCAAATTCAACCTTTTCCAAATCAAATTAAACTTTTTCCAAGTCAAATTCAACCTTTTCCATTTCAAATTAAACCTTTTCCATTTCAAATTCAACCTTTCTTTATTTATATAATTATCTTTAATTTTTCGATGCGTGGGTCTGTTATCGTATGAGTAGTTTTTTAAAATAACCTCCTTTTTAAGATTACGTGACTGCGTTTCGAATTATTTAAGTTTTTTTGACTTATTCGATATAAGGGTGTATTTTTATGTTTCCCGATCAGTAAATTTTTAAAATGACATCTATTTTATGTTTACGCCACTGTGTTTTGATTTATTTAAGTTTTTAGAATTTATCCAATATAAAGGTCTACTTTTTTGTTTCCGGAGCCGTAGATTTTGAAAATGACCTCCATTTTAAGATTAGGCCACCGCGTTTCGACTTATTTGAGTTTTTCAGATATTTTTCATATGAGGGTGTATTTTTATGTATCCGGAGCTGTATATTTTGAAAATGACCTCCATTTTAAGATTAGGCCACCGCGTTTCGACTTATTTGAGTTTTTCGGATATTTTTCATATGAGGGTGTATTTTTATGTATCCGGAGCTGTAGATTTTGAAAATGACCTCCATTTTAAGATTAGGCCACCGCGTTTCGACTTATTTGAGTTTTTCAGATATTTTTCATATGAGGGTGTATTTTTATGTATCCGGAGCTGTAGATTTTGAAAATGATCTCCATTTTAAGATTAGGCCACCGCGTTTCGACTTATTTGAGTTTTTCGGATATTTTTCATATGAGGGTGTATTTTATGTTTCCGGAGCTGTAGATTTTAAAAATGACCTCCATTTTAAGATTAGGCCACCGCGTTTCGACTTATTTGAGTTTTTCGGATATTTTTCATATGAGGGTGTATTTTTATGTTTCCGGAGCTGTAGATTTTGAAAATGACCTCCATTTTATGATTACGCCACTGCGTTTTGACTTATTTAAGTTTTTCGAATTTATCCAATATTAAGGTCTACTTTTATGTTTCTTGAGCCGTAGATTTTGAAAATGACATCCATTTATTGATGACGCCATTGCATTTTGACTTATTTAAGTTTTTCGAATTTATCCAATTTAAAGGTCTACTTTTATGTTTTCGGAACCGAAGATTCTGAAAATGACCTCTATTTTATGATTACGCAACTGCGTTTCAACTTATTTAAATTTTTAGAATTTAACAAGTATAAAGGTCTAGTTTTATGTTTCTGGAGCAGTAGATTTCCCCCATTTTGTAAATGACCCAATTTAAAGTTTATGTCACTGTTTTGGATTATAAAGGTTTTTTTTTTTTACTTTTTCGGTATAAGGATCTACTTATATGTTATCTGAGACGTATTGAAATTTTTCTAATCTTTAATATTTAAATTTATCTAATATTTAAGCTCCATTTTATGATTAAGCCGCTGCATCTTGATTAATTAGGCTTCATTTTGGATTTTTTCAATACAAAGTTTCATCAATATATTTTCGAGTATGAATAAATAAATAAATATTATGAAGCTAAAGTAAAATTAACCGCAGAATACAAACTAAAACGCCGAAAAGCAACATGTAATAAATTTAACCTTCCGTATTCAGATTTTTCAGCTAATTGTTCGAAATCTTATAATTTTGTGATAGGAGACCACAACATTAAAAAAGATAACTAAAATTAAATTAAAAATGAGACAATACATAATTTATTTATTTTGATTAGATATTTTTATTTATTTATTGAAAAATAAATTAATCCTTCGTATTATGTTTTTTATTCGAAGGAAAAATCAAAAACACTTAACAAAACCGAAACACAGTGGCCTAATCTTAAAATGTAAGTCGTTTTAAAAACTAAGGCTCCGGCATCATAAAAGTAGACCTTTAAATTGGATAAATTCGAAAAACTTGAATAAGCCGAAACGCAGTGGCATAATCTTAAAATGGAGGTCGTTTTCAAAATCTACGACTCCGGAAACATAAGAATACACTCTTTTATTATAAAAATTCGAAACACTTAATGAAATCGAAATGCGGTGGCCTAATCTTAAAATGGAGGTCGTTTTCAAAATCTACGGCTCCGGAAACATAAGAATACATCCTCATATGAAAAAAATCCGGAAAACTCAAAGAAATTGAAATGCGGTGGCCTAATCTTAAAATGGAGGTCGTTTTCAAAATCTACGGCTCCGGAAACATAAGAATACATCCTCATATGAAAAAAATCCGAAAAACTCAAATAAGTCGAAACGCGGTGGACTAATCTTAAAATGGAGGTCATTTTCAAAATCTACAGCTCCGGATACATAAAAATACACCCTCATACGAAAAATATCCGAAAAACTCAAATAAGTCGAAACGCGGTGGCCTAATCTTAAAATGAAGGTCGTTTTCAAAATCTACGGCTCCGGAAACATAAGAATACACTCTTTTATGATAAAAATTCGAAACACTTAAAGAAATCGAAATGCGGTGGCCTAATCTTAAAATGAAGGTCGTTTTCATAATCTACGGCTCCGGAAACATAAAAGTAGACCTTTATATTGGATAAATTCTAAAAACTTAAATAAGTCAAAACACAGTGGCGTAAACATAAAATGGATGTCATTTTCAAAATTTACTGATCGGGAAACATAAAAATACACCCACATATCGAATTTGTCAAAAAAACTTAAATGATTCGAAACGCAGTCACGTAATCTTAAAATGGAGGTTATTTTCAAAACTAGGTACAGGACAGCATAATACTAGTCCCTAAAAAATCCGAATAGGTACAATAAATCGATATCGTTAAGTGAAAATTCTACTTAGGAGAGCATAATAATAGACTTTCATATTGGAGGGGGGGAGGGGATGGCCATTATTTAAAAAAAAAATAAAAATTTACAAACACTTAAAACATTAATTTGAAATGAAAACGGTTGAATTTGAATTGGAAAAGGTTTAATTTGAAATGGAAATGGTTGAATTGACTTGGAAAAAGTTTGATTTGATCTGGAAAAGGTTGAATTTGACTTGGAAAAGGTTGAATTTGACTTGGAAATAATTGAATATCACATAGAAATATCACACTGAAAAAATCTAAAATGTTAAAATAACTGGATATGCAACTAAGTAATCAAATTTTTTTTTTGTATTTTTTAAAAGCTATGCCGTCGATAATATAGTAAGTGGCCTTCATTTCGAAAAAAATCGAAAAATGACAAAAATTCTAAAGTTGAATTTGAAATGGAAAAGGTTGAATTTGACTTGGAAAAGGTTGGATTTGAAATGGAAAAGGTTTAATTTGACTTGGAAAAGGTTGAATTTGATTTGGAAAAGGTTGAAATTGACTTGGAAATGCTATATCTAGAAACTGGGGTGCCCATCCTTTCAATCTCGATGGCACATTCTCTTTTTCGTTCTTCTCTTTTTAAAAACAGTGCAATTGGAAATATAATTAGAAAAATTATAGTTTACATATGATTTTACTTGATTTGGTCTTTTCTGAGTTTTCTTCTTGTTCCCTTTTTTGAAAGTTCCTCTAAAATTCATAACCTCGCAAAAATCAGCCCCCCCTGAAAAAAAAAATGGTGGCGTAACTTGCGCCATGCCAATCCCTTTATGTATAAATGAACAAATCTCTGTCTTGGAATAAATTGTTATTTAAGAAATGGATACGTCATAGAATGCGAACGACAGACTTGTAGATACTCTATCGCCACTCCTAGTTTATTTATTCTTGCAGCACCTTTGATGTGGCCGCGAATTAGATTATTTGAATACTATTTTCTCAATGCCCTTTGTTAAGCTCCTGATGACAATTTACGAGAACTTATTATTCGTAATCAGTGTTTGAATTCTCTCCATTGGACCCTACTATTTATTTTCACTTTAGGATGTCACAAGGCAAAATAAACAAAATCATTGAAGGCAACCCGTCGGATGAAAACAACTTTCTCTCATACAAATTCCCCTTTTACTTAACCTTTTTCATTTGCTTAGAGACGGTTGATACAATAGGTCCTAAAAGGTTGTTCCCTTTATTGACCTGAAGCAAACAGCTGGGAAGATGCGCTTAATGGGGGTCTATTTGCTTCCGGTACTCCGTCCTGATTTGAATCCATTCAATGAAGGTAAAGCTCCTTTGTTATTTTCTTTAATTTAAAAATACTAGCAACGTTGTTTGCGATAGTTTACGTTTTGAACTTCTAAATTAATATTAATGTACTTAGCTTTAATTTCATGTATGTAGACGTAATCCATCCCACATATATACTTAAATAAATAAAACTGAAACATTGGTTGTTTGAGCTCACTAATTTCAGGCACTAACTATCCGATTTGATTATTTATATTATTTTTTTGTGCTAGATAAACCGTTTATCGATAGACATTATAAAATTATGTTACGAGCAATAGGAACGAAGGAGAATCCTTGAACCTCCACCAATTAGGAAAACCATAGACAATCACTCCAAAAAAGCTTCACGTTAATATATTTTTACACTATGAATAAATTGCAGAAATATACTTATTAGTATATTGATGTCTACCACTAACGGATCCAGGATTTAATTATTTTGGGGGGAGGGCGGGAAGGAAGCCTTAAGCCAAAATACTTTATTATGTATATACTTAGTACTGTCATAAATATTGTTACACGGAAATATATACAGATTTCAACAAAAAAATAATTGTTTTCAAAAAACTTTATTAGAAAATAAATTGTATACCTATTGAGAGTAAAACAAAATATAAATTACTCAAAATGTCTCCCTTTTGCCTTGAATCAGGTATTTAATCTCTGTGGCCAGTCATCAAATAGCACGCAGCACTTCTTGAGAAAAACGCTCGGACCAGATGGCATGCCATCCTCTCTCTAGTGCCCTGCCATCTCCATTTCTAGCCAAACCGATAATCAAGTGGGTTAAGATCAGTGCTTCTTGAGGGCCAATCCGATGCAGAGATTGGCCTTATTACTAAACAAAATCTTTCCTTGAAGACCATTGGTGTAACGGCCAAGAAGCACTTCCCATCTATGCAGTCTTATTTTTTTTAGGGAAGTGGTTAGCCTTTGTCCTGTCATTCTTCCTAACTGCATTTTCACCATAATCCATCCTAAAGTCACTTTTTATTATACGAGGCATTGATCTGATAGAGATACTCATTTCCCGAAACAGGATTTGTTGTTTTCGAATGAGATTTCTTCTGATTCGAGCAGCCACTGCTCTCACTGCATTTGCAGTTCTCATAGTTCGGGGACGACCCGGTCGAGGTCTGTCACATAAAGATAGGGTCTCATCATATCTGTTTATAGTAAACGAATATCATACGGCTGATACTCAAAGGTTTCAAAGTGTTGAAAATCTTTGACTTACATTTTCCAACTTTGTGTAAGGCGATCAGAGCTATTAGGTCTTCCATGTTAACTGAGCGAAAGAAAAATACAAACTAATTGGGATTATTATCCTGACACGTAAAGAAAATAACCTGATAGAGGTAAAAATTATCTAAATAATTCCAAATGATGTAAACAAAGTTCAATTTTTGTAACAGTATTTATGGCAGAATTGAGTATACATTGATTATCACTTCGAGAAAAAATAAATAAACTAAATACTTATATGAAATTGTGTTTAAATGATTCTTGAAATCGTCCTATTAAATAAAATTACACGAACAATAAGATAAATTTTTAATATTTATTTCAGTTGTTATAATTATGTTTTACCATTTTGGATGGTGGTGGTGGAGGGGGGGGGCTTCAGCCAGAAAGTCCCACCACCTTCCTCCGTAAATCCGCCTTTGAAATCGTAAGAGAAGAATATTTTTCTTAAGAACAAATCTTAGGTTTATTGCTAGAAGTCATTAAATACAAGTCAACCACTAAGGACGTAATTGAATTTTTCCTTTTTGAAATTATAACATAGTGTACTTAATATAAATTAGTTTAAAGATTAAATGGACGAAATTGGAATAAAGGGATTATTCTGCTCGCTGATGATTATTCCATATATTTCCAGCATTTAATACCATTTTGTATATTATCTATTTCGTATATATTTGTTAATAATTTTTTTAAAATAATATAATTACAGTATATGTTGCGATATTTAATATTTTTTTACGATAAATTTATTCTGCATTATTCTTATCTGTTTTATTCTTATGTTTTTATTTCACATATTTTATATTACATTACTTATTATATTTAGGAATTTAATAATAGACAGTTGAACTGAATTGTATGTGTATAGAGTTGGGACTCCGTCCTCTGTGAATTTCTTATCGGTTGAAGGAATTTAAACCGCCTGCTTATGAAGCAGTTAAAGTGCCGCCGGTCGATAATTCCTCTGCCCAGAATATTAATTTGTCTTTAGCTCTCACTTATACTTCCAATACTCTACAGCTCTAAGGTCTCATTTAGATTTTTCTTCAAGTAAAAGCTTCCAATCTTTCATTTCACTTTTTTAAATGTATTGCTGCGTAAAGAAACAAAATAAATTAATAAATTTTCTTTTTGGTGAAATCAAAACATACTGCATTTAGTGTTACTGTTTTTGACATATAACTAGAATTTGATGGACTCGATGAGTTTTCACATCGATAAGTATGGTCGAAGTCAATACATAATTAATTAAAGAGTTTTTAGCTACATCAAACTTGGGCTAGAGTAACTTCTTAACGATAAACCGACCATGTGTCGTTGTCGTTAGTTAAAGGCCTTTTTTTTTTCTATCTCCCAGGAATTTCTTTATTACAAAATACAATATATAAATGTTATATATACATATTTTTTTAATTTCCTTTTATTGCCCAAGGACATTTTAAGGTAAGAGGGCTATGCACGCTGTATGCGTACTACGCATCTGTGGCCAGAGGCCTTTTATTATACCACTGGGCGTTTATATTTAATTGCAATTTATATTTAATTTATAATAATAAATTAATTTATGATAATAAATGAATATGCGATTTATTTTTCAAATTTTCCAAAGTTGATGTTTGTTTAGAACTAATGATATTATTATAAATTACTTACAAAATAATCAAGAGACAAAACATGAATGTTAGGTTATTATTTTAAAAATTCCAAACCACACAGCCTTATGTCTCTAAAATGCAGACAGAGAAAAACACGTAACGTAACGCCTATTGAGGTGTTATCAGACAGAAAAGAACAGTTAATCGAACATCACTCCATGCTTTTGCAGTCTAATCAGTATGCTATTGTATTTCATGGAGTGGCGTTCTATTAGCTGTTCTTTTCAATCCTGATGATGCCTAAATTGGCGAAACGTTTACGGGTTTTTCTTTGCCTTCATTTTGGAGACATAAGGCTGTGCGATTTGGAATTCTTCCAATAATAACCTAATGATATTATGTTCAACGCTTATAACATCAAAAGCTAAGATTATCAATCACATACTTTCTCAGTAGATTCGATATGTATATACATTTTTTATTTTCTCAAAACTTGTAATACAAATATTTGTCTATATAACATAATATCATCCACTCCTATGGTTAGCTCAGTGATTTTCAATCTTTTTTGTCGTGGTACCCTCATTGAAACAAAACAATTTTTCAGCACTTTTGTCAGTCTAAAAACAATTTCTGGCGTTATTGTCAAATTAATAGTTTAATCATGACGCGTTAATACTTATAATTTAATTGAATATTTATAGTTGACCGTTGCATTATAAAGGAAGGAGATGATCCGGGGTTGCGGTCATAAATAGTGGTAAAACTATTTTATTAAAAGCCGACGTTTCGACCCAACTTTGTAGGTCTTCTTCAGGGATAGAGAATTGTGGCAGTTACATAACATTTAGACAAATTTATAAACAATGTGAATAATAATAATAATAATAATAATAAGGCTTAGCGAACCCGAAGGTTCGATGCCGACACCACCAATCGCTTGTTACACACCTCCCTCCACCGTTCGCCGTCCAAACCCAGTCCCTTCAGATCGGCTTTAATGCAATCTTCCCACCTTCGCTTCGGTCTTCCCCTCGGACGCTTACCATTCGGCACAGCAAATATTAACCTTTTAGGAATTCTCTCGTTACTAAGCCCAACAACTTTACAAGCCCATTTGATTCGCCGCGATGAAATTACCTCAATTATATTACCCGGATACATCTCACGCAATTCGGCGTTGTGTAACCGTCTGAACTCTCCGGTTAACTCATCCTTCTTCGGTCCGAATATTCTACGCAATACTTTATTTTCAAAAACCTTAAGACGCTGCTCATCCCTTAATGTAAGCGGCCAAGTTTCGCATCCATAAAGAACTGTAGGCAAGATAATTGTTTTATAGATTCTAATTTTTAAGTTTCGGGACAAGAGGCGCGAACTAAGTAGTTTTGTCACAGAAAAATAACAAGCATTCCCCGCCTTCAGTCTAACCTTAATCTCTTCTTCAATTTCATTTTTTCTAGTTATCGTAGAACCTAGATACCTAAATTTATCTACCTGTTCAAACATATTACCATCAATATCGATATCACCAGTAGTATCGCCATTTTTGCAGCTAACCATATATTTTGTTTTATCCACGTTTATTTCGAGTCCTAGTTCTTTACCGGCTTTCATTAACGTTGTCGTATTTAGTTTTATAGTTTCAACGTCTTCGCTTAACAGTACCAGATCATCAGCATAGCCCAGCACGGATGTTGTCCCGCCCATATCCAACCCTTTCTCGGTTCGCATTACTTCCCTAATGGCATGTTCTAATGCCAAATTGAACAGGACAGGCGAAAGAGAATCCCCCTGTTTTAAGCCCGAACGAACCTCAAATTTTTCGGACAAATTATTACCGATTCTAACTTTATTGAGTGTCTCCGTCAAGCACATCCTGACTAGATTTACTAGTTTTTTTGGAATCCCCTGCTCGATTAGAATATTATACAGTTTCTGGCGGTCAATAGAATCGTAAGCCTTTTTAAAATCTATATACAGCTGGTGAACAATACCGTTATACTCCAATTTTTTCTCTAATATTTGCCGTAAAGAAAATATTTGATCAATAGTCGAACGATTCCGTCTAAATCCGCATTGGTAGTCTCCGATAATTTCCTCGGCGTATTCCGTGATTCGACTGGTTAAGATTGAAGTGAATATTTTATAACATACCGGAAGCAGTGAAATTCCTCGATAGTTATTACAATCCGTCCTCGGACCCTTTTTGTGAATCGGAATAAGAATAGATTCTTTCCATTCTTCAGGTAATTTCTCGTTCACCCAGATCTTTTTAACCAACCGATGTATTTTAGAAACTCCAGCTTCTCCGCATGCCTTAATTAGTTCAGTAGGAATATTATCGATTCCCGCTGCTTTATATGATTTTAATTTTCCGACAGCTACTTCAACTTCCTCTTTACTTGGTCCTTCTATTAACGGTTCAGCACTCTGGTACTCAGAAGGAGGACACAGATCATAATTTCCCGTATTTAAAATATTGTCAAAGTGGTCCTTAAACTTATTCAATATGTCAACCGGATCGGTCAGAATATTGTTATTATCATCCCTAATTCCAGACGTTACGGGCCCTACATATTTACGTGATCTGTTTATACCTTTGTACATTTCTCTTACGTTATTTTCAATTCTATTAGTTTCTATTTCAATTATTTTATTTTTAAGATACTCCCTTTTTTTATTTTTGAGCAATTTTGTCGTTTCGTTCTTTGAGATTCGGAAGTATTCCAGATTGTCTTCGCTAGGATTATTTAGAGCTTTTAATTTAGCGGCTTTTCTTTTTTCACACATGTTTAAGCAATCTTCATCAAACCACGATTTGTTATTCTTATTTTCCTTTTTTCCTAGACACGAGTTACCGACCGCTTTAATATTATCCCTGATCTCTACCCATAACTTGTCAATATCCTCGTGGTCCTCGTCAGGAAGCTCTAAAGCTTCAAACCTATTCTTAACATCTAGCTCGAATTGGTTTCTAATTGATGGATTTTTTAATTTTTCCAAATTAAAATTCTCAAAATCGAAACGGTTTTCCTTTCTCTTTTTTATATTAAGTTTTTGTCGAAGTTTCGCGATTACTAATTCATGATCCGACCCACATTCTGCTCCGCGATAAGACCGTACATTAATTATACTGCTTTGCCAGCTATGTTGTATCAAGACATGATCGATTTGATTTCGTGTTTGCGAATCCGGTGATGTCCAAGTATATTTATGAATATCCTTATGTTTAAACGTCGTACTTTTAATTATCAG
The DNA here is from genome assembly GCA_928085145.1 of Nezara viridula. Lineage (NCBI taxonomy): Eukaryota > Metazoa > Arthropoda > Insecta > Hemiptera > Pentatomidae > Nezara > Nezara viridula. The sequence goes on along the minus strand of OV725080.1, from coordinate 143,305,623 downwards.
GTTTTTCGAGATGGCAAAGTTTATCAGACGGATCCCATTATCATTACTATATTCGTGCAAACTTTCTTTACCAATCGTCGGAATATAAACTTCTTCCCTTCCTACCTTTGCGTTCGCGTCACCTACAATTATTTTCATGTAGTTTCGTGGTAGTTTATCATAAACCCATTCGAGTTTATCGTAAAATTCACTTTTTTCATCGTCACTGTCTTCGGTCGGACAATGTATGTTTATTAATGCGATTTTAAACCAACGTCCCTGAAATGTAGCTACCGAAATTCTATCACTAAAGAATTGTACGTCCCTCAAAGCGGATAGTAATCTACGCCTAATTAGAAACCCGGTACCTAAACAATGATTCCCGCTTCCTCCGTACCAAATAGTGTACTTCCCTTCCCTCATCGAGCCCTCCCCTGGCCAGCGAACCTCTTGCAGAGCTACGACATCCAAATTGTACCCATTTACCTCATTCGCGACCGATTTTAGCCCCCCTGCTGTGTTTAAACTCCTTACGTTCCACGTACCAATATTTAAATCCCTATATTTCAACTTGCGCCATGAATCCCCTAAAGCAGTCCCCACCCGGAGACCCGAACGGGGGACTAGTTTACTTCCGGATAATGAGCGTTTTACCTTAGGGAGATCCATGACTTTTTGTGGTGTTTGGTGAACTAAAGATATGTGAGTAGGGCGTTCAATCCTACGTCACACCCTCCAGCAAGTCTGGTGGGCCCCTACCTCCAGCAAGTCTGGAGGTCCCCTCCCTCCAGCAAGTCTGGAGGGCCCCTCTCATTGTTGGTCAGCGAGTCCATCGGACTTAGCCGGGAGGAACTTCCAAGGAATTTCCACCGACCATCCCCACATCCGCCACCCGTGGGACGCTCCCCATACGCGGTAATGAGCCCGCGCGAGGAAACAAACAATGTGAATAAGCTTATTAAAATTATAAACTGTAAATACATTAAAATATGAACAAAGTGAGCTAAGTAACAAGGATTTTCTTTGTTCATATTTTAATGTACTTACTGTTTATAATTTTAATAAGCTTATTCACGTTGTTTATAAATTTTGTCTAAATATTATGTAACTGCCACAGTTCTCTATCTTTTGTATCTTGTTCGTTCTAGCCCTGAAGAAGACATGCAAAGTCGGATCGAAACATCGACTTTCGATAAAATAGTTTTACCACTATTTAGCCTATTTATGACCGCAACCCCATACCATCTCCTTACCTTATAATTTAATGTTTATCCATATATTTATAATTTTTAAAAGATTTGAAAGAAAAATTCTCCGCACGATAACTGGAGCGACCTGAGATCAGAGTACTAACACATGGAGAAGAAAGACCCATAAAGAAGTGGTTACATAAACTGGTCAATCAATATCTCATTATGTCAAGACACGTAAGTTAAAGTGGGTAGAGCATGGAACTTGGAACAATCTATCTAGAAGCCTCTAGAGAATGCCTCATTAGAAAGCAAAAAAAGCACCTGGAAGACCAAAAAGCAGATAGATAGAATCGAGAAAGATTCAATAGAGCTCCATAGTTAAAATTTTAACTGTGATATTAGTGGTTAATACTAGATCGCTCACCAATAATTCTAATGAGATCTTGTGATGAACACAATTGACACAGCAGGGCTAAAACCAGGAGTTGGCCAAGCTAAATTCGCCGCCTCTTCTTTCTTCTCTCCCTCCCCCAATTAAAGTCAATATTTGACGTCAGTCTTTAATCCTACATTTTTCCGGAATAAATTTTATCATCGGGTAAGATAAAATCATGTTCTCGATTGAATTAAGATCAAGACAACCTAAAAGTAGAAAGAAATATTTTTACTTAGCCTACAAAATATTTCCCCAAAATTTCCTCATGAATTCTGCTCCCGAAAACATAACTATTCCGGAAAATTCCAGAAATAAATACACCCATTATTACTGAAGATAAAATATGTATAAAAAGGATTTTGTGATTTCAATACGAAAATAATTCCAAAACAGCACAAATTGCGGCTTGATGATTATCCCTTAATTAAAATAAGTGGAATTGGAATGTTTTTTGGCCTTAAAGTCATCATTACATGATTTTAAGTGACGAGTCTCGGTTCTGTTATTTTTAGTTGAATATAAGTTATAGACATTAAATTTTAAAATATTTTGCAGGAAACATTTGATATGTTAATTAAATATTGTTTGTGAATAAATATTGTTTATTATATTAACATATACAATTAACATTTGTTTTTTTGTTGTTTCAGGTAAGCCTCAATCTGTCTTTCTCATTTTAAGGAGCTTTGAGGTAATATTAAGGTAATTCATATTTATTTTTCTATGTCTAAAATGTTTTAACCTAGAATAATAAAAATCTAAATTCATTTGGGCCAGGATTAAAGTTTTAAACTTTCCAAAGATAATGAATGAATACTTGCAATGGATTTTATTGGGTTGTCTATCAAAAATTCATGAGAGTAAGTTACGTATTCCTTGTGTAAATTAGTCTTTTTTTACCGAATTTGTCTACAAAAAAATTATTTATTTTTCTTCCTCACTACTAAAATAGGCACGATTTAGGGGTTAAGAAGAGAGAGAACTTCTTTAATTCGAACTAGATCTCTTCTCCTCTTTATAATTCGAAATTTCCCGAGTAATATTTATATATAAAATTTATGTAAGCTCATACATATTTTCAAGAATATAATGAAAATTCTGAATGATTCGATTATTCTTCTATCCTATTGATAACTCATAGGCTCGATAATTTCCAGAGAGTCTACTGCATTACGAAAAATATAGAAAAAGTAATTAATGACAATAAAAATCTAAATATCCATTATGCGCATAGTATTAATAATTTAAAAAGAACTATAAAAACATAAATTAGCCCATATAAAACAATAGCTCTTGATTAAATACAAATAAATAAATATAGGAGAGAAGAGGATGAAATAGCTAAATGATAGTCGTATCACGCTCAATCCTAGATAGCAAGAAGAACTATGGCTATTAATATAAAGGCTATAAATATTAAATTATAATTTAAAAAGTAAAAAATTGACTATTGTTTAAAAGGAAACGTTATGGAATCAGGTACAAAACGTAAACCACCAGATTTTTTTTTTTTTCCTTTTTGACTCTCAGCTCGAGTATTATTTATTTGGAATGGGACAGGCTAATTAATATTGGTTTAATTTAAATACCAGTGGTTGTGGCAGGCATAAAGCCCCGCTGCAAATTACCCTATTAATATTGAGCTGGGAGAAAATGAGCTTTTGCATTTTATAGTTCATTGAAGTAGGCTTACCTCTCCCGTCATCATCGCTCAGTGTTCATTTCCTTATTCTACTCTCTACGAATGTTCATTTAGCCAAAATTATTTCTTCTTAATCTATATTTCTTAATTTTAGTTTCGGTTACCCATATTATTTATCGTCCTTCTTCTCCTTCTGACAACACGGGGCATGATTACGGGTTGCACATATCATATATTAGGTGAGTCGGGGCAAAATCCTACTTGCACAGAAGAAAAAAAAAAAATTAACCGGTAGCCACATTGCAAAAATAAGGACAATTTCTTTGAAAAATGAGGTTTTGACATTTTCTGGTCAATCTTGTCCTGACGCATTTTCTGATCTCACAAAATGAAATATAAAATGTTTCATTTCTTCTCTATGCCCGGGTTCTTCTGCCTTGAAGCTGGTACTGCTTACCATGGCACTAGACGAAGCAAAGAAATGAGTGGTAAGTGGGAATATAATATTGAACGGCCTCCAAAATAGACGAAACCTCCTGGCTAGTGTTGCCCAAATGCGAAACCAAGACAAGTCTTCGTCTTGCAGTTACCTATTAGCTTATTACTATAGAGATATTACAGTAATTTTTTAAATTGGAGAAACTTAACTAAGCCCGAATGAATAATTAGAAGAGTTAAATGCAAAAGTATATTGGTTATACTAATTTTTAAATAGTGTAACTCAAATTGTCAAGTATTAGTAACTATTTTGCTTTAATTTTTATCCATAAAATCGATTTTTTTACCAGTCTTTCAACAGTTAGGCGGTCGTGGTCTTGCAAATTTCGGGCAACACTACTGGCAACTGCAAATTGAGCTTGACTGGTAAAAACTGCAATGCTGTCGAATTACAGATATTGAGAGACTGAGAATCTATTTCATTAATTAGAGAATTTAACACGAAAAGAAAGAACTTTAATTTCATCTTTTCAAACCAATGATTCTTCGAAATCGCAAAAAGCTCAGAAACGAAGTGATCTACACATCAACAGATTATCTAGAACTTATCAAGCATTCGTGAATCAGACCATGTCCATATGAAGTTGAGTACGTTAAAAAAATTAAACTTTCATAGACTAGTCAAAAATGGGTCGCATGCACCCTGTTCGTTCCGCCCCTACGGAAGAACACAAAAAAATGAATAATCCTTTTGATCAAATTGTCCCTTTCCGGTCAAATTTTTTATAAATTTTCATTTACAGTATAGTTTCTCTACATTTTGGAAATTGACTTTGAGTTCCTGGCATGAGTAGATCATAATTGATAAATTTATATGTGTTACTACGACACATTTGTTTAATTTTACCTCACTAATACCTTTTTTCAAAGTAACTAAAAATCTCTAAGTTAGAAGCAATGGCTCTAAAAGATTATTTGGCATAAATACGAAAAAGTTACATAGAACATTACTTCTTTGTCTTAGGCCGACATAAAAAAACTTAAACCGAAAATATAATGCTCATTGAACAAAACTTTTTTGTTCTCCTGTCTTAAGTTTTCTTAAGATTAACTTTAAGTCTTAAGTTTTTGTTTTTATAGGATTTTGCTGTGTGACTGTCATATTCGTATCCCATTTTCATTAATTAAATTGTATTAGCTAATTACATCATTAAGAATATTACTGCTTGAGGATATCCCTCTAAACATCGGAATGCTATTGCACTTTCAGCATGATGCTGCTCCAGATCATTTCTCTTGTCAACATTTGGATGAAAAGTTTTCAGATCGTGGGATTGGTCATGGTGGTCTAATTGGTTAGCCCCTATGATCTCCACACCACACACTGCGGAATTATTGTTATAGCGTTGTTTCCAAGATAAAGTAGACATAATAAAAGTAGACATTCGGTTGAACTAATTGAGCGTAAACAAAATACACTAGCCATTATAGTAGAGCAACTGTCGTCCTTCGAGAACGAAGCCAAAAGTATTTAGAAGTTAATGGTGGTATTTTCGAATATTTACTAAAATAAAACTTCGATAACCAGGATGCTAATACATGTATGAAATATTGTTATTAGCTAATAGCGTTGAAATAAATAAAAATAGGATATTTTCAGAAATTATTCCTGTGTACTACCACATATATTTCGAACTTGAATTTTCAATGGAAATACAAGTTTTAAAGTCTTCTGAATTCAAATAAGCAGGTCTGGAGTCCTGGCAATGACCAGTTTCTCCACTCATGTCCTGAGCGTGTGTGTGGCTCTAGTGCCCTCTTTCAGTCTCCACTGGCTTCTAATACTAGTGATGCGGCTGGAAAAGTGGCTTTGGGATCTTCCGGAGTCTTGCTTTGCCTTCCACATGTGGGGGAAAAAGCCTGGCTCGGAGATTCTTGGACGAATGTATATATTGTATATAGTTATGATTGTGTTTAGAAGTTTTCATTTTATTTTATTTGTTTATTTTATTTTATTTTTTATTTACCTTAGGTTGAGATTTGACGGTTCCTCTAAGAATATAAAATAAAGAATATAATTTCAAGGTGCCAGAGTTATTGCATCCTGTCTGTAATATAATATTCTAAGACAGCTTTCGGGATAGATTAAGTGCTATAAATATTTCTCTCCTTCTTGAGCATGTTATTGTATTACATTTTGATGGTCCCGTTTGGTAAAACACATAACTTACTTTTTTTTGCTGTAGTTTATCTTTATTTTCACCTGTCTATTCATGAAATATAGGTTTTCATATAGTCTGTGTATGAATGACTACCTTAAAAACGAAAAGTTTTTGGAAACTGAAAATACATATTTTAGATAATTATAATGTCTAGTACATTAAAACTTTTTCGTTAAAATCGACTGACCCGAAGTCGATCAATGGTTTAATTTAATGCTAAACAATGTATCTTGTTTAATTTATTTTTTATTTTCGGTCACATCGACCTCCGTGCTGATGAAATAACGTGGTTTACATAAGCAGTATATGGAATATACCTCTGAAGAATAAAGTTATTGAAAGCAAGTTATCCGCAGTAAATTCGAACAGACGTTGGGTTACCCCAATGAAGCCCTAGGTTAGAAGTGCTTCGTGTAATCTGATCTCCTTAGCTCAAACTGCTAGAGAATCAATATATTCACTTAGTCTTCATTAAATATTTTTAATATATTGGCAAAAAGGTTATAATATAATTTTATTTTAGTTATTATTATTATTGTTTAACACAAATTTTAACGAACAAAAAAAAACATTTAAATTCTTTAAACATTTTATTTTTCTGCTTGTAATATTATTGTAATCGAAAATTTAATCACTAATTAACTTCGATTAGTTCGTGTCAAAAATTCAGTTCTAGAAATCAACCTTGAAAAGAATATGATACAATTTATTTTTAATTGTTTATTCGTTATCTTAAATAGCAAATAAACTGAACTTATCTATTTATTACCTTTGTATTCTTTGTTTGAGTTTTACAGCCGAATAACCGAATTGTACGCTGCTTTTTGCGAACTTGCTTAAAAGGAATACGAATGTAAACAATTTCCCTACTTTACATTCGCCTTTCCTCTTACGTATATATCTCGTAAGTGGATCAATGGAATTTTCCGTTACAAACTATTTTCTGACTGTTTACAGACAGCCTAAAAGGAAAACTTGTGTGAAAATTTTCTCGACATTTCGTTGGCTGTTTCTCTTGTATCTAGCTGAAGAGCTGCCTTATTTTATTTCGATTATTTTTTGTTATTTAATTTAGAGAAAAAATCTTTGTAATTAATATTTATTTATTTTCTTATTTTTATTAATTATTAAGTTAATTAATTTTTCTTTCTTCTATACTCATTTCTTATTTATTTAAAAAAACCATATTTCTTGTCGTACTGTTATGCACTTTAATGATGTTATTACTGTTATGTTTATATTAGCGCTATCTCATGTGTACATACCATCTTTTATCTTCTCTTATTTACATACGTCTATCTACATATCAATTTTCTGATGTTATTTTTGTATATTTTTATTTTTAGTCCTGATGACCTATGACCCACTAATCGAAACGTTGGCAAACTTAATAAAACATCATAAATGACTGCATATCCTATTTTTCAACCTTATATTTTATCAGTTAACTATATCTCCATTTATAAGAAAAAAATGACTTAGACGTGCCTTGGATTTATTAAGTTGATTCCTAAGTCTTATCTACTGGAACTATTTCTTCGTCGGTGGTTTATTTATTCTCAAAATCATAATAATTACAATTAAATAATTAAAATCATAATTATACAAAACAATAATTGATCTATTGTTCCTAAACAAAACATTTTTAAGACTTAAATATAGTAATCCGTCAAAAACTTCTTGAATGGCTTAAATTTTTTTTCAATTGGCGTAAATTTTTTATTTACGTAAATTTTCGGATTTGGAGCGTTTTCAATCTGGAGATCGGCAAAAAATTTCGATTTAATGAGGTACTAAAAACTCATTAACACCCATTTTCTTTTCACTTGAATCGTAAGATAAGATCAGTTCACAAAATCCAGAAATAAGATGGCCTACAAAAATATTGGACCATTTAGCGTGACCACTCCCAACATGTCAAAATAACTAGTTTATGTAGGCCAGTATTTTTGTAGGTCACCTTTTCGCCCCTCCCCCTCCTGTTTTTGATGTTGTTATTGGATGTTTATGAGCCTCTTTTCTGTGAATTTTCTTAGATAAAAAACTAAGATGTGAGCTTTAGACCACACGATAGAGATTAAAACATCAAGGCGAGATTAATAAAATAAATTATAAATAATATCTCATTATAAAGTGGATGAAATACTGAAAATTACTCTAGCTTACAGTATGCAGGTCGGTTTTTCAATTTCTGGGATATTTTAATCCATATCTTCCATAAAACTCGTTATCATTTGGTTTTCGACACTACGTTTTTCTTTTCGCCTCTCTAATTCGGCGTCGCGTTAAGATACAATTTTGAATAATAGCCAAATTACATAGAAGATGAAATTCCATAAACGATTCCCTCGCTAACCGTATGCAGATTTGATTTTTAGTTTCTAAAATATTTTTATCCATAAAAATACTTCAATTAGTCGACTTCAGCCGAATTTACCCAACGACCGTTACACATCGGAAATCTGACCGCCCAATCTAATTCACAAAGAAATGCAAAACGCGCCTAAAGAAGTTTTTACTCCTAAAATTTGTTGGCTTCTTTCCACTTGGATCGTAAGACAGTTTGAGCACAAAGTCGAGAAAAAAGGTGGCCTTAAAAAATATTGAGCCTTTTGGCGTGACCTACACCCCCAATTGTCAAAAAACAAGATTACATATGCCAAGCAGCCCAATATTTTTCTTGGCCACTTTTTTATCGATTTTGTGCTCAAATTATCTTACGATCCTAGTGGAAAGCAAATGGGTTTTTACGAGTTTTTAGTACAACATTAAATTGAAAGTTTAGCAACTTCCAGATTGAAAACGCCCCAATTTCGAGAGTTTTAGTAAATAAAATATTTGTTGGTTACGATGATATGAAGCCAGTCACGAAGGTTTAGGCAAATCTTACTAATTTGATAAAAAAAAGTGTCTGTGTCACATACTATTATTAACATGGTGATCGGGTAAATCATTTTCGTTCAAAAATAGAAAATTTATTCTCAATAATTGCTTCTTCTACTTCGGTGCATAATATTTAGTATCAAATTATTTATTTTAAGCCACTTAACACCAACTTTTAATTTGGTCAACTTGATGACTTCAATATCTTATTGAGTGACTATAGAAACGATACGAACAGCATGTGGCTTGCATGATAAGTTAAAGGAAATGATATGACAAGAGTGGTATATTTTATTATGAGTAGACACATGTAATTCGCATAAGAAGTAAACTGGACAGACTTGAAAATGCCTCGACGAGCTGAAACGTCGTAATAAGATGTTGTAGTCATTAAGTTGACCAAATCAAAAATTAGTGTAAAGTGGATTAAAATAAATAATTTGAAACTAAAAATTTATTAAAAATTGAAAAAAAAATACAAAATATCGAACTCCGTTGAATTTCTAGTAATTTTATATTATAGAGGGCGATGTCTTAAGTAGTGGCGGTATTCAATATGTTATATACTCCTGCTCCCTCCCAAGTGTTGAGGAATTTTACGTAATTCTCAAGTTGTGGAAATTTCTAAGGTGATGGTCCCGGGATCTAATTTCCCCCGCTAAATGATCTCTTCCCAAGTTCGCTCACCCTCTCGAGGAGCGGCTCATCAGAATTTTCATTTAGTGCCGGAATTGAGCAGAAAATGGAAAGTGGTGGTTTTCCTAATGCAGTTTTCAAGACAGCAATGCGATTCTAATTGTGTTCTAACGTCGTCCATTTTTATCATTTATTTTTCAGCTATGAATTAAATAATAGCACAATTATTGTTTAGAGGACAAGAAAAAATGTTTTGAGCCACATTCGGACTTTGTATATCACCTACACCTAATAAGCTTTTATGTATCAGGTGTTATGGATTTTTTTTTGTTTTTGTCCTCTTCGTTTAAGATAAAGTAATTATAGTCTCGTTTGTAAACTTCAAAATAAATAAAAAACCACAGCGTGTATAGTATATCTTAAAAAAATGTTAAGATCACACTAAAGAATGACAACATAAACTTTGAAAGTTATTGGAATTTAGAGATCGAAATTGGGTTTCGTCACTTTTGGGAATTTGAGGTAAAATTCGCTTCATTCGATACCTGATTATTCAAAATTATTCTCTTACGTTAGCGAACCTGTTTAGTATTAGAAGCCTCAATAAGATTAGGCAGTGCTAATGGAGAACACAACCATTCTTTTTATTTTAATGTTATTATTTTTATTTATCACTAAAATACACATACCCACATACATATATTTAACTTAGTTCTATTAATTTCAAAATTTTTGTATCTTAGTAATTAAATATTAATTAATTGTAGCACTAGATTAATAAATATCGTTCAAAAACGTTTGGATGGTGCAACTATATCACTGAGGATCCACATACGAGCTAGAGGCCGCAGGTTCCCCATCTATGTTATATAGCGTAGGAACCTTTTTACCGTCCCTAATCCTATATATGTAATATATAGCAAGGAAAAGTATCTATATATGTAATATATTGGAAGGAAAAATATTCCCATAGTGAAAATTTGGGAAACTGAGTTTTCACCGGAAATACCCGTATTGAGGTCCCATGAGTCTAACTAACCAAGTCTCGCAAAATAGTCTGTGTATCTGTGAACAGTCTAGGTCTAGCTCAAAAAGGAAAATTCATACGAAACTTTTTTCTTAAAATCGGCTAACTGGAAGTGCCACTTTATATCAACGGTGAAACAAATTTTTACAATTTTCTCAAAAACTGCTCCAACGATTTTGATTAAACTTGGTGTATCATTGTATAATTAAGTGGTCTTTAATATCATTTAGTTCTTATACTCATTGATGTCACTTCACTGAGCTTAAATGCCCAATCAATGTCAACATTTCTTCCTTCAGTACCTCTAATTTGGTTTATTTTGAATAATTAACTATGTATCATTGTTAGGAGATATGAAAAAATGCTAAATATAACTTTTGAAAGAATTTGATAATTGAATAATGGAGAAAAAAAGAAAAATTCTTATTCAAGTCGAAAATGAAACTCCGGTGATAATAGTCGGAAGATATACTTATAATATATCGTTGGAAAGCGGGGAATTTTATAAAAAGTAATACATGATAAATAAAGCTGTAGAATGAAACAGAGATCGACGAAAAAAATATAAATAATAATATCTGAAAAATAAAATTATTTAACGTAAATCTCATGTTTCCAAACAAATTAAAATGATATTTTCTTATTAAATGTAAACTAAAAAAAAAAAAGAAATGTATGTTTGAAAAAAATATTTAAACTCCACCACATTAAGGCAATGACATTGTTTAAAATACTATTTCATTGTACTTGTGTGGAAGAAGAAGGGCAATATAAAAATTGTTATAGATATATTTATAACCTTCAAATAGATTTACTGTAGTTTAATAACTCTATATCTGATATTATAATTAAATAATTAGGTATCTATCGGCCGTTAATTCCGAAAACTTATCATGTAACTTTAAAAAAAATTAAATTAGTGAATAATCTGATGAACATTCCCTTTTGTGGTATACCAACAGTATCCACTTACAATTACTCTGACAACTTTTGACGTTTCTATGACATTCAATGTTCGTAATTCCATTTCAGTAAACTTTGCAATGGAAAATAACAGTTTCATAACTAAGAGTTGTACAATTCATAATCAACGGATCGTACAATCCATAATCATCCGTTGATATAATAGGATTTTTGTTATTTTAATGATTTGTTACCTTTAAGCTTTAGCTCGGTTAAAAATGCACATCAAAAATTGTCCAACTTTGCCAGAAAATATTTTCTATTTAAAGTAGAGCGGTAAGTGGATGTTGTGTGTTGCGCGCAACAGATTTTTGTTATTAAAGGCCGCAGTAAAATTAGGCAACACAATAAAATGGAGGCCACAACAATTTCTTACGTTTTACTGTTTCTATTTCTATTTATAAATGCATAAACGCATACACCCATATTCATATATTCAACTTAATTCTATTAACTTTCAAATTTTCTTAACTTGATCAATTGAATATTACTTAATTCTAGCGCTAGATTAATAAATATCCGCAACTTCGTCATGGAGGCCATATGTGGCCTAGAGATCGCAGGTTCTTTACCTATGATACTGTAGAATTACCATAAATTTAATTGAGTTGGTTTTGAATGTTGTGTAAATCTGGCAGCACCAGTTTTTTTTTTCTTCGTAGTAATGTTCTATTTGGATCATCATATATTTTTATTTTATGTACTTTCTGAATAGGAGTTCGGCTGTTGCGATGAACGATTACACCTCTTGTGATAACAACTATTGAAAATACCCCGTAAGTGGGGAGGGCAATATAGGTTAATGACTGAAGCCCTGCCGGGCAATACAGTATGGTATGTAGTAGTTGCTGGGGGGGCTATCGACCATTGCTATTGGGGTCGCCTACCATTATGTCTTCTCTCATTCCTTTTATATTATTCTCGATGCAATGTCCTTAGCTCAAGTTTATATGTGTTTATCATGTTTGTGTTTGCCTTCTTCTTCATTTTTTTCCCTTATTGTTATCCTTACAGTTGATGCTATCTAAATTCAACGAACAGGCATATTTAATATGTATCCCTTCTCTATTGATGAATTGTTTTATATTATTGCCACAAGATGTCGCTATGTCGATAAATGACAATTCAGATATTTGAGATTAATACCCATTTCGGGTCATATCGTTTATTTAGAAAAGAAAAATAATTTAATTCTGGGACAAAGTCTCTGTCTCTTTAGAATAACAAAAAAGTACAAAATTAAAGTATTATATCTGACCTAAGTAAAAACAAACATAAAAAGTAATAATAAAGAAAAGAAGTAAAGAAAATAATAGTTAAACATACTATGTACAAAATAAAAAAAAAATCTACATGCAATACACTGAAAACCATGCCGAGACACTTAAAGCTATGTAAAGTGGTAAAACATAAGTATACATCTTAAAAAAAAAAATGCGTTACATTCTATATAGCAATAAACTCTGTGTTTCTGAAGAAGAAAAAAAGAAAGAAAAAGAAGACGAGTTTGATAGTAAGTATTTAAGTCATGAATTATATATAATACACCATTATGTGAACCATTTCGAGTAATATATAAATTTACATAAAAGCTTAGCGGGGGGTGTCTGACTGTTTTGGGGATAGAAATTGGAATAGGAGGGTTTTAAATGTAGATAGGGAGGGAGAATGCCGAATTTTGTTAGGAAGGGAATTCCAGAAATTATTGGTAGTATCCCTAAATATTATTACAATAAGGCTCAAAATCGGGTCTGTACCAAATGTAAGCTCCTGTTATGCTTAAATACCATGAATGGGGTACCGTGAATGGCATACGTGACAAATTGGGATTTGAAGATTTTTATGCTGGTAATATGACCCCCTTAGTACCATCGGACTCTGCGTTTTGAAGCCCAAAAATGTTCAATTTTTGAGATAATGCAAGGCTAAGGGTTCGCAGGCACTCAACCTCACGTAAATTTTAGTGCTCCCATGGGATATATGTCTCTTTCGTCGACTTAAGTTCACGATGATGCAGAGAGGAGGAGTTGATATTATCTATCGAATGTGTTTTTTATCGGTTCGCCATATCTTTGTCAATTCTTCATCAAATCCAAATATTAAGCCATCATTTCCTTCTTCGTTTGAAGGTTCTTTCCATTTTATTATTATTATTAATCAGGAGACATTTTTCAAATTTTGCTCTATTGATTACATGTTTGACCTACTTGGCCGTTAGGTAACCCAATCCCCGCTGAGGACTAAGACGGCGCGGTTTGTCCCTTTCCCTCGGGTTAAATCCCTGAGGAAACTGGCAGAGTGTAGGAGAATCGATAACTGAAGGGGGAGGTGGAAGGGGGGACCGAAAGTGAGAGGGGGCTACGTCAGAGGGTCAATGCCTGTAGCAGAGTGCTCCCGATCGCACGAACTGCTCGCTCGAGGCAGCGGCTCAATAGAGCCTGCTAGTTAGCCTTAGTGCTCGTTGTGCGCTGATTAATGATAGGCGCATCATTGTTACTGCGCCCTCTATCATGTTCTCCTTGTCAGGCCGGCAGCGGCGCTCAATAGTTCACTTCAACTAATGCTTTCTATTTCTGAGCCAAGTTCAAGGCTACTGCATGATAGGACAAATCAAACTGCGCAGTGCCTTTACCTATGTAATGGATCAGCTGATATCCGCTGCTTCGCATGCCTTATCCACCATTTCGGTTAAATTTACTGTGATAACTATCGTAAGTTTATGATAAGCATAACTATAATGCATATACAAAATTGTCCTGTTTCTAGGGAAACATGTGAATAAAAATCGATTAAAATAAAAACACACTTTTTTTTTTTTTTTTTTTTTTTTTTTGTTCTTCCCTACCTCGCCTTTTAGGCTATACGGGATTTTCCCGGGCCTGGGGATGATCCGGTTGCCAGGCAACTAGCGGTGTTGTGCACACGCTTTAGCCTATTCGGCCACCCCGCCCCCCAATAAAAACACACCTTATTATTTCTAACAGTTTGCAGATTAAGATATTTTTTATTTAATTTGTTTATGTTTATATTATATTCATAAGTAGTTTCGAAAAGTTCAAGTAAATGTGGAGGGACTCACGTTGCACCCATTAGCCATGGATCTAAGACGGAAAAAGTGACCTCATCGCAGGCCTAGATTTGAATATCTGTAGGGTCAATGCCTGTAGAAAAACTGCTCCTGATCGCACGAACTGCTCGCTCGAGGTAGCGGGCGGCTCAATAGGGCCTGGTAGTTAGCCTAAGTGCTTCTTGAACGCTGATTAATGATAGGCTCACGTTGGGGGAAATCGGTTCTAGTATAACATCGTAAGCATCGAATTCGGCTAAGTACTAATATTTTAAATGTAGGTCAATTATATCTTTCGAATCGGTATTCGTTATTTCTTATTTCCCAATTCCAAACTCAATAATCTAAAATCAGTTAGTAACAATGGTGTAAAAAACTCAATGGAGGTAGATTAAATGCTTGAAAGAATAAATAAAATAGACAATAGGTAAATATTGTTTGATCAGTTTTAATGTAGAAAATTTGTTTACCAATATCAACTGGAAAGATGTAATCAAAATACTGGGATACAATTGAACCGCATACCCAAATTAAAGGGTTTTATGGAAGATATGGATTAAAATATCTCAGAAGATAAAAATCGGACCTGCACACTGTAACCGAGGGAAATGTTTACCATTTCATCCTCTATATAATGAGCTATTATTTATATTTTATATTATAAATCTCGCCTTATTGACGTCTTCACTTCTATCGTGTGGTCTAAAGCACACACCTTATTTATTTGTATTAAATAAGAATTCGTATGTAATAGTTTTAAAGGGTCCTAAAAAGGAACCTAGTTATTTTTTTCGTAACAAAACTTTACTTGGCATAATTTACTGGAAGCACCTTTTGGTTTTTGTAAGTTATGATACATTATAACTCGTTTAATACAATATTTAATGTTTTTTCATATTCTGTACAAAAAAAAAAAAAGCAAAGGCAAAAATAAATAACATAAATTTTTTTCTTCCATGGCTCCTTGGGCCTATCGGAAAGAACACTAGGATACAGTTCTAATATTTTTCTATGTAGTATCACAAAAAAAAAAGGTAAAAAACGGTGACCCACAGTCTGTATACCCTCTCCTTGATGAAAATTTAATGCAAATCGAGAAATAACAACATTGAGGATATAATGAGGTTGCATCAAGGAGATCCTTAGCCGATGAAACCGATAAACCATTGGTGATTCAATCGATGGATGTGCTAATCGTTTCTCATTCCTTCCTCTGGGTATCGTTTTTAATGGGTTCAAATCGTTTAGGGGTGTTCATTTTATATTTAAAAATTACTAGCTAAAGTATTAATTTTACCGCAAAACATTATCATAATGTTGAGGAGGTTTAAGTTGAACTCTCAATTAAAACATTTCGTATAATTAGTTAACCACAAATAAGGTGTAATTATATGCGATGAAGGTTTTGTCTATACGAAGCGCCTTCCAGTGAATTCTAAGGTTCCTCGTAAATTAATTGCAGTTTTCATTTCAGATCGCATCGGAAGGTGCTTGTGCCAATTTAATAATCTTTTCACAGACATTCTCGATTATTTTTGGCTCCCTCTCAATTTTCTCATGCAAGTTAGAGTTAATGCAAGAGATCGATTCTTTTCACAATAGGGGTCAAATAAATTAATGTTTTTCTATTTGGATCATACCCAATTTGGGTTTGATTTAAAATTGTCATTATTCAGTCTTCAGAAGATAGTCAATATATTTGTATATCGTGGCAAAAAACTATTTTCTTAAACATATCTTTTAAACCTCATGATTTTAGAAGTATGGAACAGTTTAAAGTAATATAATTGGGGGAGAGAGAAATCGTTTGAGGAAAATAGTTTGACATATGTATAACAATGTTAAAGATGCGTTTAGACATTTCACAAACCAAGGGACAAACAAACATATAAATGTTCGTTCCACTATGCTAGTTTTTAATATTTTCCATCTATTGTCGGTACCAAGGGAAAGAAAATAAATGATTTGGTTTAGGAATAATGTCGCCCTTAACTAAGTTAAATTATTGGGTTTCCCATAATTTCTGGAATACCTAAACGCACCTTTAATTGTTACAATAAAACATCAATTCTTTTGATAGATAAAATCTGAGGTTTATTGCCAGTGATATGGTATACCAGATTTACGGGTCGGGTCTTCGTTTATTTTCCGTTGTATTCACCGCAGGTATGGTGATTGAGTATTGATTAGCGTGTTCAACCACCTGCTGTGGTATAAATCTCGATTGAATCCAGAAATATTTGAATTCAGTTATTCAAACAATAACTTAACACTATTTGAATGGAGTTCTTATGGAATTTTATGTTAAAAGAAGAAGTACAAGTGAAAATTCGAAAATTGTTTAAAGAAAACTTGAATTAAACTAGAGACTTATATATATTTATAGGAACAATATATAAATGGTTACAACATACATAAACTTTCTCGTGTACTACTACGCCATTCTAAGGAGTATGTATGTCTTAAAAACTGTTTTCCTATTACGTTTCCATAACGATAGTAGCTCAGGTTAATCTCTTTATATAATTGAATAGCTGAACTCGTGAGAGTTAAATAAATTTATTTAATAAAGGGCTGAATTTTGCATCAGTGAAAGGAATAAATTAGTTCCACTGATAGCTTTTAGAATGCCGATATTTATTTAACCATTGTTCATCTAAGTTGAACTATAACTTATAACTCAGAATTTTAAATGCTTAACTTTATAAAATGAAAAATGTCTCTGCAATATAAAAAATTGCATTATTTTTTCTGCTGACCCTTGAAAAGTTTTAGATGCCATAACTACCCAAGAAAGGAAATAAAATATGAAGATGAACAGTTTTATGAAGATGATAATATAAGGTGATGTCAGCAAATAAGGTTTTTTTGTCTTTTAATGTTCTTAAATAGAGTGATGATCCTAATTTTATTGGGATATAAAACAAAAATTTTCCGGATGATTGCTAACATTTTTTTTTTATTTTTGTGAATGTAGATATTGATATATCTACATTTTATTCTAAGATTCCCATTGTAACACTTATGTCACCCTTTTTGATTATGCCTACTTCATCAATTTTTTTTAAAATAATTTTTTATTTATTTATTTATTTAATTATTTACCATCACTACTTATGTTTCAAATACCTTATTATCTGGTTATTTTCTTAGCCCAGATGAAGGCCTGAACTTCAGGTCGAAATTCTTCTCTTCATTATCCACGACAGTCAACCATTTACCAATTATAAACTGTTATTGGATTGTTTTTTAACGGCGGGAAATTTCAAAGGTCATCAACTCTATTTTTCCTTCTTTTTTTTTTCTTTTGTAATTTTTCCATTCCAAATTTTTTTTTCTATTCCTTTCAATAAACCTTCGGAACTTATAAATTCTGCTATTTATCCAGTGTCATATTTCAGTAATCATATTTTTGAATTTTAACATTTTTTAAAATTGTAATTTTCTTTGTTAAAATTAAACGGGAGGCCCTTAATAATTCAAAGTAGATCAAAAGGATTCAAAGTAATTCAAAATCTTCAAAGAATATCTGCTATATAAGCGCCTGCTGTCTTCTTCCTCAATACAATATGGGCATAATAACATTTTTTTGTATAATTTTTGTTTGTTTGTCTAATAATATGTGTAGCCACACTTTAAATTCAGATATTATATGAAATATAATAAAAATAATAAAACTCGTGTTAATTGAGAATTTTGTCATTTATTTATTTTTTAACTGGAATTAATTGACTTTGTTTAATAAAACGCGAATGAATACAACGATATGAAAGTTATAGAGATGTGGGGGATTGTATGGTAGAGTGGGCTGGACCACTGTGTACCACTACTATGTGTGAAGATGGAAGATATACTAACCACATTGGGAAAGTCGAGATTCATTCCGTGTCCACCACGGAATAAATTTCAATCCGCCCAGACTAGATTCGAATCGGTGTCGCTAGACTCGAGAATACTATAACAGAGCTCTGTGCTCGGCAATAACGACCTAAAGTCAGTTACCTACTTCCTCTATACGATATTTGCAGCTGTTAGTTCCCAGGGTTTTACATCCTTTTTTTTTTTTATAAGTTTTAAAATGCCAAATAAAAAATTACTGACATACCAGAAGGAAGATGTACGTTTGTTATGATCCGTGTCCACTTGTTCCAAATATTCTCGATAGTAGCTTCCAGACTAGATTCGCAAATGAATTAAGAGGACTCTCGGAGAAAAGATTGTGGCGCTATCAGTGAAGGCACGTGTACATTACTGCTCTCTTGGGTTAGTTTCCTGTTGTCTATCATCTACAGGAATATTAATTCATCGCGAGTTATTTATGTGTTCAGTTCCAATTGTTTGTAATATTTAAGTGAATGTGGGTAGAATTAGTTGTAGCTAAAAGAGAAGGGATAGATACAATTTTTTAGTTAATGGTATTTTTGTGACGTGTTAAGCGTAAATTGTCAGTAAAGAATAAACATGATCTTGTGCAAAGAATTTCACTAAAATATATTAAGAATTTGTAACTCAACTATATAATAGTAATTGTAATTGCAGGAATACATTGCGTAATTTTGTCTCTTGCTTAACCGTCTGTTGTTTTACTAAATCAAAAGCAGTTTGATCGGCACTGCCGAGATATTTTTTTTTTTTTAACTTTGTTGCATTTTTTACCTTTCCTTTTTTTTCCTCACTCTCTGTTGCCTTTATAGATAAACCATTAGGCAAGCTAAAGCATGACATGAATCCATTTTGTAAAAATGAAATTAAAACACATAAATATGCGATCAAGTCCGTCCTGTGATCTTCAGCTGATGACTGCATTGATAGTCTTACGCCGACACAAAATTGTTCGGGTCACGAAACTGCACCGACTGTCGAGTCTCCAACTCGGATCTTAAATCGAAACTTAGTATCTCGCTGTCATATATGAAGGAATTTTAGCATTAATTTAACACAGTAGATTTGATTTAATTTAGGAGGTAATAATAATCACCTTTTGCAACTTTAGCCTCGGTGATAGATTTAAATTGAAACGAGATAGATTTGAAATTGTGATATTAACTTACCGTATCTGAGCATGAATTTGTTTATTTGAGTGAATTATAATTTTAATTCTATAAATTATTAAAGTCCTATTCCTACTTGTAGGGAAAGGGAAACTAGTCCGATAATTGTGCCTCGTTTTAATTTATAATAAATATGAGAACTGAGACTTCCTCATTCAGGAGTCATTTGAAGATTAAGAATAATAATCTTTATGGATTGGACTTTCATTCAATATTCTCAATAAATCTCATTAGATTTTGAGGGAAATATCGATAATAGCTCTTCTTAAGATGTACAATTTTAGTTAATGCAATTCTCATTAGTGTTAGAGACATCTGCCTTAAAGACATCTTCGATCTTTCCATCAACCCATGGACAATAATATTTCAGAAAAACTTAAAGTACAATATTAAAAGATAAAGTTAGACAACATTTCATAATCTATCTCAGTTTAACAAGCAATAGATATATTCTGTTTATTTTAATATATGCTGTTTGTAAAGTTTTTATGCTAGAAACACACTAATAATGGTTCAATAATTATTCAACCTGAACCTAGCATGCATGACATGGTAGATATGACATATGATTACTAATAATCAAACTGGATTAGAATGAAAAGCTAGTCAAGTTCTTAAACTCAGTTCCAGGGCAGCGATTTATTCTGAGAGCTTAGAAACAAACTTCTTTATTCCTGTGGTTACAAAACACATTAAAAATAACAAATATATAGAAAAATATTTATCTAATGAATTTTAAAACATTGATTGATACAGATAGAAAGTAACCTGAATAAAAATATGTGAACTAAACTGATGCCTTCGAATCCTATCAATGAGCTCATCGATATGTTTAGGAACTTAATAATAATCGTATCTAATCAATCTCATATGATATGTATAAACATATTGTTAATGGTACCACGAAAGGGAGAAGGAACTAGATTGGCAAGTGGCCCATGTAGTGATTTTGGCTACCTTGCGTTTAAGGCCGTGTATCGACCATAGTGAGAGAGTCAAGCTTCGTGTCTCGATGCTGTCGAGAAATAAATATTAATTAACCAAGATGTGAATCGAACCGAAAAAGTTTCGAAGCTCTTTGGAGTTGAGCATGTTCGGCCAAAGAGTCTTTTTAGTAGGATGCTAAGTGGAAGTTGTCTGTTGTGGGCGCCGTAAATATTTTTCAATTGACCCAAAACATTTGTGAAATGTAAATATTTAATATTCGTTAAACCAAGTCACCGATAGTTTTTCTCAGAATTTAATTATGCTCGATGTTTATTCTTTAGATAGAGAAGGCTCAGTAAGAAAAAGTAGGCACCAATAGTGGATTCCACGAACAACTAAAAGGTATGAAAGTGACGTTAAAGAAAAGGACTTTCAGGGTTCATATAGAGAAAGAGGAACCTCATGAGAAATGCATGTCTTACCTGAAAGAAAAATATAGATATAAATTCGGAGAGAGAAAATTCCCAGTTACTGGGCTGTTGAAGTAAGCGAACCGTCTCTCTCACTATAAGTAATTTCTTGCAGAGGTTGGATGTTGGAAGGGAGCAGATACAGACCATGACAGAAACTATAATTTTAGACTCCCATCACCACATACATGAATCTTTCCATTCGTTTATTCGATTCTGTTAAAATGGTCCCACATCATCCTCTTTTGTTTTGGTTTTAATAATATCCCTTGGGCTAAAAAGTATATTGTGTGATTTAGCAACTCAAGGAACTTGAGCAGCTATACAATCTTATTGTAGTTTTTTCTTCCAAAAGTTCCCATTTTGTTACCTTATTTTACAATCGAGAGACCGAACTAAATTTGCTCAATATTTTCGGTTTTATAAATCCTTTTTTGTCCTGTACACCTGTTAACATATTTAACAATGAAGGAATTAATGCTGAGATCCACTTACCTATATTGTAAATCTGACCTCTTCACATTCATCTCCTGCTCGTTAAGAGAAAAAATTAATTAGTAAGTAAGTTAATGAACCTTGAGGAACCGTCCCTTTCGAATTGAGAACCTTTTTAGATTGGCCTCTCTTGTCTCTTCGGGTTTTCCCTTTTAATACATAGGCTCCTTCCAAAGGGTCTTCTTCCTTTGCCTTTCTTTAGAGACCCATGTTTTTTAAATATTCCCAGGTACCAGGTATCTCATATTTTATCGTTAACGTTACATCATTTAAAATTAAAATTAACTTGAGTTCATGTTATTGGAAATCTTCATTCGCGTATAAGTACGATTATATTATAATAATATATATATATATATATATATATATTATATATATATATATATATATATATATATATATATATATATATATATATATATACTCGCGAAGTACTTATACGCGATTGAAGATTTGTTACTGAAGTGAATATATTCCTATTATTAGATAGGAATGTTATTCAGTATGCTTGTATAAATATAAATGTTATAGAGCATGCGTAATTATACTGCACTATTTTAGATATGTGTTCAGTAACACAAAATAAACAAAAAAGTTCATATTGACATTTATCTCAAACTCATTTATTGAACAGATATCAAAGGTTAAAGGTTTATTATTTAATTACTACATTAAGACTGACTGTACAAAGTTTAACATGTTTAATACTAAATAACAGGTATTAATTACCTCATAAACAAATGAACGATAAGCAATGGCAGTAGTTGCTCATCTGTTTCTCTATTTCTGTGTGTTTTAGTGTGAGTGAATATGTAACACAGTTCAATTTCTGATTATCACGGGAGACACCATAAATTTGTTCAATTTTGCAGAACAAACAGACATGCTTTCAACTTATGGCGAGGAGGTACATAGAAACGGTGCTGCTGCCGTTCGTAGATATCGTGAAAAATTTCTATTGTCTATTCGGCGGCAGTTGGCACGCAAAAAGAGCTAAGAAATCGGATCGTGGAAGCCGCTGAAACTATCAAATTCTATCAAGTTATAACTATCACCATCTGATGCTATACAAAGATCCAGAGAAGCATGGATTTGTCGTGCTGAATGTTGCATTCAACAAAACGGAGGTCTCTTTGACTCTAAATGTTGTAATAATAATAAATAAATAGTAATGATAAATCTTTAACCTTTGATATCTGTTTAATAAATGAGTTTGAGATATATGTTAATATGAACTTTTTTGTTTATTTTGTTTTAGTGAACACATACCTAAAACAGTGCCGAGCAATTACGAAACACCCTGTATATTAAGCATATATACAATGTCAGACAAGATTTTCTAGGTTTAACACGTTTTTGGAACCCATTTGTTCGAAAACCAATTAAAATAAAAGATGTTCGTTGTTTCCGTTTTCAGTTTCTAAAAATTCTCTGTCTTCTCCAATTTATTAAAACGTTTGTAAAAAAAAAACTTTAAGGTAAGTCCTAAAGTTGTTGTGAATGCAATAAATATTATGTTTTGCAAATCCAAGTACACATAAATTATATGTATATGAAGATAACTTAAAAGAAAAATCGGTTTTTGTTTTGGTATTTAAAGAAGTACTATCCTGAAAAATGTTTAAATGTCACCGTAAAGTGATTTATTTTGTTGTACGTTAATGATATTTATAGAGTCTTAAAAAATTTGTAAAATTTTGTTATCAAATACAATATTGATGACTGTACTGTATTATACACTATTATTGAATCATTGTTACTGCAGTATAAATCTAATGTCCTTGAGCCCAAGCATTATTTAGCTCGAAAATAAAGCACCGTAATTATCTCCCAGCGTTGTTATTACGAATATACGATTAATTATATTTATTTATGTATTGAAATGAAATTCATGCTCTGATGATTTCGAATTCCAATAATAGGGACTGACATTTGTTTACCATCACCTCCTACAGGACAATGAATTTTGGGTCCATAAGGTCACGTGGGCAGGGGTGGTTCACCCTTACTGTGGCCAGCTGATAACGATTTTCCACCCATTTCATGCTCATATTTCCTCCTCTTTCTGCCGCTAATGTATTTTAATTTTTCTTTCATGTAAAATATGATATTATATATATATATATATATATATATATATTTATTATAATTATATATATATATATATATATATATATATATATATATATATATATATATATATATATATATATATATTATAATTTTACTTTTAAAACTGATTTACCTTCGAAATACTTTGCTCTGAATAATAATATAGAAAATTAAAATGAACGAAACAAAAACGTGTATGTAATATTGTCTCTTAATCATACCTACATCTTTCCCCAAGATGTAGTTCAACAACATTGAAATTCTTGTATCAAATTAAAATAAGATACTTGAGTTTTTTTCTGGACAAAAGACTGACATGGGGGACTCAAATTAGAGAAATACATATGGAGTTCAACAAACAATACGGTCTTTTATCCAGATTACTCGACAAACGTTCTAAATTATCTTTAACTAAAGTACAACTTTATACAGGGCTTACGGTATAGAACTATGGGATTCTACTAAAACCTCAAACATAAAAATCATTCACTCTTTTCAATCCAAAGTGTTGCGAGATTTAGTAGCTTCGTTCATTATCACAAATGAAATAATACAAAAAAACATTCCATCAATTTTAGACACTGCTAAAGAGAATTACAACAACTTTCACCAAATACAACATGATTCCTCTGACAGAAATTCTTGAACCACGAGACTGTTTCCAAGAGATCTGCGGATATGGTTTATATCCTGTGATGGGACGATAGGAAACAAAATTTGCTCGTCGCAAAGCGCAAAGGTAAATTTAATTATCTGTCAGAATTTGATTAATCAAAAACAGGCCTTAAAAGCATTTTTTTATTTATTTTTTTCATAGCTCCTTTTTTATTTATTTTGTCTTTAATACAATACTTGGATTTCCATTGTCTTCATAATAGTCCTTTTACTGCTAAAAAATATTGTAAGGTGTATTTTGATTTTGATTTTTTTTCTACATCTGTAATATAATCGGTGATGGGGCTCACCTTAGGCTTGAGTTACTTTATCCTCTAGAGCTTACAACTAAATTAATAAAACACCCATCTTATGTGAGTTGTTAACGTTTTGGAATTTTGGCTGGTAATAAGTTGTTGAAAAGAGGGTTTACCAATTGTTGAGACTTATCATAAATGATTTTATTCGTTTTGCGAGAAATTCTTGTACTGTTTATAAATTTTGTGATGCTTGTATATCCAAAGTATTTATGTATTGAATGTAATAATAATCTTCTTTTATTTACAGATTTGACGAGAGTCAGCGAGGAAGGATTGGAGGTAATATTTACATATTTGTATAATTAAGTTTATATGTATTTTATTTTTAATGCATTTATTGTATAAATAGATGTATATATAGATAGTAACTTTATTTGTTTAAGATAAGTCCTTGTACAAATAATACAATCAATGGTGACTAATACTAATACTGGCTCATCTAGTAAAATATAAAATGTATAACAAAAAGAAAACTAGAAAAATTAAATATTTTCTTTTCTAACTATAAGAATTTAAATTGTTTGTTATAAAAACTGGCTTATATAATAATATTTTATTTTGTTTATTTATATTGTTAATATGGGAGAATCTTCTTGTATGTTTCGCTGGTCACAACCGGAAGTAAATCATTGCCTCAAATATGCTTTCATATATACATTAAACTTTGCTATGTGTAGTAGGATGTGGTATAAGCTATTGGAGATAAGTTGGTTACAGCTATTGTAGAGTTCATTAGCCTTGAGTGATAAAGATTTATGTTCTATATGAAGTATGATGTTTTCCGTATGAATATATGAACAAGTTGCATGTTAAAATTTGATATTAATCTCTAGTATTTTTACATGTTGGAGTTTAAAGTTCTACTGATATTCAGAGATAGGCTATGGTTTTTTACTTTACTTAATTTATAGGCGTTCCATCTAAGGGTTGCCTCGCATAGTCAGCGCAGAGCTCCACGTACTTCTATCCCGCCAATCATCTTCCTCCAAACCTCGATCTGCCATTTCCTCCTGGATCATCTCCATCCACCTGCATCTGGGCCGTCCACGTCCTCTCTTCCCTGGCGAAACTCAATCCAAGACTTCTTCTCTCATGTCCATACCATCTTAGGCAGTGTTCCTCGATCTTTCCACTAACCGCTGTATCCACATCCATTCTCCGTCGAACTACCTCATTCTTAATTTTATCCAGTCTGATAAGACGGAGGCACCTTCTGCAGTAATCCATCTCGACCGCCTGCACCTTTGAGTACATATGGGAGCTCATGGTCCATGTTTCTGAGGCATATGTAAGAATAACTTCCACTATTGCATTGAATATCCTACGCTTGTTCTCGGTGGAAAGCAGTTCTAGAGAACTGGATATAGGATTCGGGTAGCCTTACGGTCTTGCTCCACCTTCCTCCTGACGTCATGCTCTGAAGACCCCGTAGCGTCGAGATAAGAGCCCAGGTACTTGAAAATATTATGTTTTTTGCAGGACTCCTTCGCCACTAGAAGTGCTCCAGTATCCGTATTGGCTATGGCTATGTATTCGGTCTTCTCGAAGTTGATCTTTAATCCAGCCGTTTCGTAAATGGTCTTCAGCTGAAACACCATTACTTCGAGATAGACCTTCCTTCTTGCAAGCACGACCTGGTCGTCAGCGAAAAACAAGGACAGCAATTGCTCGTCCTCAATAAATGGCCCAACGTCCCCGCATTGCTCGTACCACGGCTTTACTGACTCGTGCAAATTTATCTTAAATGGAGTTAGTGACATGCCGCATTCTTGCTTCAACCTCTTGGTGCCATGAAAAGGTTCAGAAAGGCGGTTTCCGCATCTTTTCTGGTACTAGAGTTTTTAATTGTTTGTAATATGTAATTTAATTGTTCAGTTTAATTCGCATATTCCAAGACAAACTTTTGAAGTCCTGTGTATAACTGATAGGTGCGACCAATCATTTTCCTATTGATAACCAATTGTATTTCTCATCTCCTTTAAATGAATCAAGATCTAGTAGTGAGCACTTTTTCGCTAACCTCACGTCAGTCACAAGGGTCAATTTCGCCCAGTATGAGAGTGAAAAATAAATATATTATTGTAAAAAAAGTAACAATTACAGTTCGAAAAGGCACGTTCAAGCCTCCTACAAACAGACCGCGATATGTCCCAACGATACGATTCCCTTTGCCGGTATCGCTGCGGATTATGGCGCTCTCTGTGACGGCTATAATGCAATAAATAATAATACAACTATATCACAATATGACCTCCGAAAGGAATATCGCCAAGACATATCGTACTCTTTGTGAAGGGGCCTTTAAAGTTCGATTTATAATAAATATGTGAACTGAGTCTTCCTCATTTAGATGTCCTTTGAAGATTAAGAAAAGTAGTCTATATGAATGGGAGTTCCATTTAATATTGTCAATAAATTCCAAGATATGGAAGCAGATATTGAAAATGGCTTCTCCAAAACCACAAAAGACATCTGCAATCTTTCCATTCATTTATTATAATTAACAGATAAAGACAGAAAACATATCGTTATCTATCTCACTTAAACGAGCAAACACATACGAAGTTATGTTTTATTATAAACTATTTTATTTTATTTATTAAAACAGTTGCACTAATTGTAATTCATCGTGGAATATAAATATAACATGAACATTGGAACCAAATGTTAAAACTGGATTAATATGCAAAACTGAGCCTAGTTCCATAAAAATTCCATCCAAGGAATCCATCATCGATGGGCAACAATTTGTGTTCCATTCAGGAATGATGTACTGGACTCCAGTGGAATGTTATCATTCCTGGAAGGTTACAGAACAAACAGAACACATGAAAAATAAAAAATGCATAAAGAAATATTTTCCTACTGAATTGTTGAGTTTCAAAACAAAAATAAATATAGATAGAAAGTATACTGAATATAAACACGTAAATTAAATTGAGAATTGTTATTTCACAGAGGTTGTAATGAGATTATAACCTGCGGATCCATCGGTGATTTAATCAATAAATATAGGTACGCCCTGAATTCCATTTATTGATCTATCGATAAGCTTATGAATGGTCTGATGAATTTTGGATGTCCATCAGTGAGCTCAGAGCTGAGTTCTTGCCCGCTCCACATCTCTATTGAAGAGGGCCATATCATCGACCATGATGTGGCTCTCATTACATTTATTCATTGTGGCATTAACAATTCACTTAATGTACAATCGGTTTGTCCCCATGCGTTATCTCGGAAACAGTACATTTTAGGATTTTAAAACATAGGGCTCAGCATAAAACCTATGTTATATGTCCTAAGAACTATACTGGATCATGATGTCCGCGTCAAAATATTAAAAAAGCAATTTATTCTTTCTAATAGATACGTAATGCCGGTTCTGGATAGATAATATTGGCGGAGCATTTTTTTACCTAAGACCCTAGACTTACCCTTAACAACTACGTGCCCGACATAGCCTTAACCACGTGACCAATATAACCTTAACCATCTTAATTAATCTTAATTCATAATCAACATTTATCCTTAATCAATCGGTCGACTTTTGAAACCTAATTCTTTCATTGGCTATTATTATAATTTTAGTAAGGATTTGATGTTTAAAATTATGTTTCGTCACTTCTCCATGAATTTTCCCCTTCTGTATATTACGGTATTATATGCAATGCAGCTACAATTTATGCATGCATAGCATCAACCTACTTTTATTGTATGAGTTCAAGTTATACAACTACATATAACTAACTACCTGTCAACTTTGCAGTAGTAGTAGTAGTTAGTATATGAAGGTTTTTAAAAATGACTTGATGTTTGTCGCTGGAGGTGGGAGGTGGCTGGAAGACTGGAAGGCTCCGCCCGGGTAACGAGGGGTGTCGATCCGGATCCTTTGATTTTCCGGCTGTCCGGCCCTCAAAGGGTTTGCTACGTATTTAGCCCACACCTTGCCGAGCAGCTGTAGTCAGGTCATGGGATCTAAATTATTATCATTATTTTTAAATAATGTTACACCTAACGAGTGCCTTAATTTTATTTTTTAAATTTTTGAATTCTACAAAAATAATTGGAATTGACACCGAAGTGACGGTTCTTCATGGGATGCTCATCAAAACTCTACATAACACCCACCATTTAGTTTCAAAATGGCGATTGGCAATGTCGAGTTCCGAGGATTTTTATAATGTGATTTACGACTTTAATCCCAAATTTCTTAGTCAAACTGCATTGTAACCATGTTTAAACCGGTCCTGGAATATCTATAAAAGTCAGTGGATCTGTATTAAATAATGAAATAAGTAAGATGATATGTACAACATGAAGTGAAACTACCCATTGGTAGCACTCAAATTATATTTCTATATTAGAAGGTCCCGAGGCTATCTTCTTTTCAGACGCCTCGGAGGACTATCAGGTATAGAAGAGGAAATGCAAGGTAGCAAACAAGAGGGTTCGGATGCACCAGAAGTTTATTATGGATTTTATAAATAATAGGTATCAGATAATAGGTACCTGGATTGGGCCAAATCGGAAACATATGGTACATTAAGGTAAAATGAATGATTTTATATGTGACGAAGTAGGGGCCTTGAGGATTTTACGAAGGATTTTGGATTGTAGGGGTTGGATAAGAGAGGTTTTGTAGAGCCCCGAAGCTCGAGTCCAAATCTGCCTTATTATAGTAATATATATATATATATAAGAGTCTTTTCACCGCGAGTTGCCCGGCAACCAGATATATGAAGTTTTGAGAGAAAAAAATAAGTACGAGTTGGTGTCCCGGTGCTGGAGGGGATTTTACATTCTCCGGCCTCACCCTCCGGCCTGGGAAAATCCCGTATAGCCTAAATGGCGAGGTAGGGAAGAACAAAAAAATAAAATAAAAGCAAGTACTGCCGAAGTCCAAAACGTTGAGCGGTTTCTAGTCGTTTCAGTCTGGTATGGGGGTTTGTGTTTTTATTTAGAATCATTTTTTCACTTTCCTCCAACTTTGAGCGGAATAAAACGAGCCATTTTTGTCATAAAGGTGTATAATAATACATTTGAGCATCCGCAGGCGAAAATAGTTGGTAGCATTTGATGAAATTGATATGGGGCCATCTAGGTAACAATCACTCAAAATTTCATAAATATCATATTAACATAAATACTTGTTATGTTCGTCACATGAATTCTATTCCAGACAGACAAATACGGAACCAAGTTTTTTCTTCGATGTATAAAATAAACTAGTGTTCCCCAGTGGTCGAAATTCGACCATAATCATTAAAATTTAAGGAAAACATATAATTAAATAAAAAATAAATTGAATAAGTAAAGAGTTATAAGTAATACAAAATAGACTCATTCAAAAATATTTAATTTCTATTTTAATTGATGTGTGTTATTATCACAATAAATTAATTAATCAAGCAAGTAAAAAATAAATTACAATTATTAATTTCAATTCAATTTAAATCAGTTTTTATGTACAACTTCTCTGTAAACAATGTTCTTTTTGAATGTTCTGTTATTGTTTAGTACATAGCCATGCCAATTGCCATTGGGAATATAAATCTCAAATTTTAAACGAACGAACTCTACTTGCTGCCACATATAATTGTCCATGTGAAATTATATGTAAAATAATAGACAGATGTTTCCAAAACTTTGACCCTACAATTCGATTATGGTCATGGCAAATTCAGCTGTTAATTAGAATGTTGTTCTTTAAAATTCGAATAGAAGTAACTTAATTCTTGGAATTATATTTCTTTTATTCAAAGTTGCTGCCGTTAGTACTTCATTCTCATTCGTGTTTCATTAACTAATGCTTGTGCAGTTAAGAATGAGATCAACTGTAGAATTTATTTTAAATTTAATTTTTGAGGTAACACTGCACTGACATTCAATGATATCATCTATTCAAATAATAGTTCTGATTACTTCAGTAAATGTAAAGTTTTCGATTTATCAAGAACCAAAATAATGGAAATCCTCTTTACAAAAGAAAAAGTACTATATATTTGCAAATATATAACAGTCCGATTTCGATGATCTTTTAGGGAATTCAGAAAGCTTTCAAATAAATATCGGTATTATTATTTTTTGTCTCCAACCCTAATTTATTTACTGACCTCTGGTTTGTGCCATTTCGTATATATTATAGACATCTGTGAAAAACTTTCTAAGATTAGCTGTTTTGAACAAACTACCATTTATATTTTTACTTACGTACACTATTTCATATATTTATTTATTGATAACACTAAATGCATGTCAATTTTCATGTAGATAAGTAGGGCCATGTCGAAGTTATGTCAACTTTTGTGATTTTTTTTTTGTTAAAAAGGGACCTGCCTTGACCAAAATATAAGGTCAGAAATTTTTATTTTTCAATTGCAGTGAAAATTGTATTTGAGGGTTTATCGAGATGCGAAATACAGATCTCAACTTTGTTCCTCCTTAAAAATATATTTGAACCCAAATTACTCCTACGGCCGCTACAAAGTATTTAATTTTGAGACCATTCTTATCAATTTCGATAAAAACAAATTAATTTTTTGGGAATTCAGGAAGGTTTCAATTAAATATTGGTAATATAAATAAAAAGATGTGCACTTTTTGGGTTATTCGCAGATAAAATAGTAAATTCATCATAAAAATGTATTCAGCTTGTTTTCTGGAAAGTATGTTATATACATAAATTGTAAAGGTTTCAAGGGGAAGACTTTAGCCAAGTTTCATTAAAATCATTGCAGCCGTTTTGGCGCTACACTCTAAAGCGAATCACGTTTTTCGGAAGTAAAGGCCAGATAATAATGAAATGTATACAATAACACTCCTAAATCTTGTTGCTACGTTGTGTCAAAATTTCAATGACATCTGTGAAATACTTTCTAAGATTAGCTATTTTGAACAAACTACCGTTTATATTTTTATTTACGTACACTATTTCATATACTTATTTATTGATAACACTAAAGTTCGTCAGTAGCTATTAAACAAAAAAAGGAAGAACAAAATTGGTTGGATAATAGAGGAAAAAATGGGGCTGAACCGTGTTGTGTTTGCCTATTTATATAATGATCTACAAATTTATTTTAATTTGTTTCTCAAATCTATATTTAATAAACAATAATCCATCCATTAATGTTAAATTTGCCTCAGCGAGGTCCAGAAACCCAGATTTAGCCCGACCTTATGTTGTCGGATTTTGACAAAATGCCTTTGCGAAATTTAGCAATAAATCACTCGAGGATCATCATAGAGCTCCGTAGGCAGCGGTGAATTGATTTATCTGTTTTCACCGCCGAGCTGTTTTTTCACTCAAGGGATTTCCAACAGATGTTTACTCGTTCTTTCCTTGTTCTCTTAATCCCTTTTTTCGAAAAAAAATATAACTGTCTTTAGTTTATTTAATTATTTTTTGCTCTCTTATGAAAATGAGATTGAAAATTCTTGAACACTTTATTTTTTAGTTAAAAATATGCTATTAATCTTTGAATACATAAATTTGTTTTACACTCATTAAAATCACGAAAATACTAACCATAACCATCGAGCCTATAAACTATGACTAATTGTACCTTGCCAATTATACAGATGATTTCAATTTTCTTTTCCTTTTTCGTTGTGTTTAGTTTTAAATTAAAATATTATATTCAGTGTGGACATACCTGGAAATGGGAAAAGTCAGGAAAATGTTATTTAAGTCAGGGAATATTTTTAGTAAGTAAATATTTTTTTCAAATTTAAAATAAATTTACAGTAGATATCGTTGATAACTACCTTGAAGTGGTAAACTTCTTCGTTATAAACGACCGCGGTCGCTATACCCATCCACCAAGTAAAATTGACTTACAACAGTGAGTTTTTAAAAAGAATAACAAAATACCAATATTATTTACTATATGCAATATATACATCGATAGACATAGTTATTTAGTTTTATAAAGTAATGAACTTCTTAACGGTAATTCTGTCTTTAGATAAACTTTTATTAAAACATTTTTCGATCTTAAATACAAAATTCCAACCAAGCTTAAAAAGTGCTCTAAAACCTATTTGTTATTTAAGAGACAGTTTTTTTGTTTGTTTTTTTACTCAACTAATTTTGTAATAATTTTTCTTCCATGTATAATAAATAAATATAGTTATAAATTATACATTTTTAGTATTTGTGTATCCAACCATATTGGTCAGGGAAAACTATCATTAAATAGAGAAATAACAGGGAATCGTCTGACAATTTTATTTTAACTATCTGGTAGTCTCCCTGATATTTAAAATTAAATTTTAAAACTAAATGAAAATAAAACGAAACGAATTTAATAATTTAAAAATAGAATAGAATGAAAAATAGAATAATTTAAATAAGAAATATATAAATAAATTAACACTGTTAGCGTTAACAGATGCATCGTTTAATAATTTATTTATATTTATTTGAAATGAAATGAAAATAGATTTTTATTATCTTAGGACTGTTGTCCCTTTAGGACAAATTATAGATACAGAGAAAAAGCCTCGGTAGCCATAAAACTAAATGAAATATTTACAATTCTCATTAAAATTAAAATATTGGAAGAAAAATAAAACAAAAACACTAAATAATAACAGATATGTATAATACGAACATGTGAAAATAAAATAACATAAGTAAACAAAATCATTTCTGGGGGAACTTAAAAAGTTCTCTTATCTACTTTTCATGATCAATCGGGTTGGGAAAGAAGTAGATGCTTAAAAAGGAGAGATTTAAACGAGGAAACTGATATTTATAACTGTATTAGAAATAAAAATACATTAATAAATTTTAAAATCATCTTATTGTAATAATTAACGTTTATATTATCATAAACGTTGGAGAAAAGTTTACTAAACTCTGTAAAGAAATATTTGATTTGCCAAATTGAATTGTGCTCTGTTCTGTTTGACTGTGCTTAGCGGATTTTCGTCTTGTCTTAATGTTCAAATATCATTACTATGTAACTTATACTAATATAGTTTCTCTCTTTTATTTGTTTTATTTTTTTGTTGTCTTTAAACGTAGATGTAGTCGACAATAATTATTATTATTATTTTTTTTTATTGTGAATGTTTTCATATCGCTATATATTTTTGTCCACGTGACAGTTTATTATGTTTCTAAATAAATAAATAAAAATATAAATATAATTGTTTTTATTGTTATAAGAAGTTAAAATGGTTTCATGAATTGAAAATGTGAGCACCGCCGAAATGGTTGACTTGTAACCAGTTTTTGGACTGAATGTAATAACTACTTTTTTAACCATTAATGAGAGTCAGAAAATTAAAAACATTATTCCTC
Source organism: Nezara viridula (assembly GCA_928085145.1). Taxonomy (NCBI): domain Eukaryota; kingdom Metazoa; phylum Arthropoda; class Insecta; order Hemiptera; family Pentatomidae; genus Nezara; species Nezara viridula. The sequence continues at coordinate 143,271,798 of OV725080.1, read as the reverse complement.
ATCTTTCGTAGAGTATGAATGGTATTTCTTCAATAGTCCTAAGGGAGATACTTATTTTCTGATATATGTAAGTAAGAATTTTTGTTAACAATATTTATTCTCCCTAAAAAAAATTTTCTTTATTATATTATGACGTTTCGGGATCTACATTCATATCTCATCTTCAGACTAGAAATTATAATATTATCGTTATTTATGCTTTTATACAATCAATATAATATTTTTTATATAACTTTAAACAATAATGGTATATTTTTTCTATATGCAAGTCCTCAAAAGTAATCATGAAGGTGGAAATATCAAATATTTTAGTCGACTCCGTAATTATCTATAATAAAAATAAAATAAGTAATCATTAAATTTATACAAATCAATAAATTATCATAATTTACATTTTTATGTTTATGCTCCAAAATTGATATTGGTAAAATAAAGTTACATAGGTATACAAGCTGAACATTATTGTTTAAAAAAAAAACAAACTAATATTTCAGTATGGATGGTTCATTGTTTTTGCTTAAATGGAGAAAATTTCCTTTTTAATAAAATATCTTTACATATTTGGTTTCATTATTAATTCTTCCATATTGTTTTTTTTCCTCGAGCTTATTATTTTGCGGAGTAGATATAAGAAAACGTGTTGTTTGGGCGCCTTTGTAGGAAGGTGTATTAGCATACAGACATACTGGAGTATTGATTCTGGTTGCTAGGGGATGCTTCCGATCTTCCAGAGCTGCCCTCATCAATTTCGCTCTCCCTTTTATGAATACATGTTTATTTTATTAAGAAAATATTGAAAAAACAGATTGTATTTTAAAGGAATGGAAGATTGTTTTCAAAAATAAAATTATTCATCAACATTGTTCTCATTTTCTTTGAAAAATTTCTTGTATGGATCTGTTGCTTTATAATTAACATTCAATCTGTAAAACAAAAAATATTTTATATAAGGTTTTTAATCCGGGGCGCAAAACCGAGTCTGTTTTCTTACAGGTTTTACTGTTTTATAACCTTATTTTTTTCGCATCAGCTTAGTATTATATATTAATGAAACTTTTTTAAAGTGTATTTATTGTATATTAAAATATCCTTGGACATTGGTTAAAGTGAGGTAAGATCACATTCACACAATATGTAAAAAAAAAATATATATAAAATGAACAGAAGCAAAATAAGAAATAAATTTTTTTTATATATTATTTAATGAAATTTACAACTGTATTACATAGAAAATACAATAAGTAAATGTGACATTGGTAACATGACATGTACAACATGAAGAGAAACTACCCATTTGTAGAACTCAAATTATAGTTCTTTATTAGAAGATCCCAAGGCCATCTTCTTTTCAGACGCCTCGGAGGGTTATCAGAAATAGAAGAGGAAGCAAGGTTTGAAACGAGAGTATTCGGATGGTTCCGCAGTTTGTTATGGAAGGATAGGTATCTGGATTGGGCCAAATCGTAAACATATGGAACATTAAGGTCTTTATAAATGATTTTATTTGTGACAATGTAAGGAGCGTTGAGGATTTTACAATGAATTTTGGATTGTAAGGATTGGATACGAGAGGAATTCGATGGTTTAGTGGAGCCCCAAAGCTCAATTCCGTATGTCCAAATAGGTCTTATTGTTGTCATATATATGAGTCATTTGTAATTTAGAAAAAAAAAATATATATCAAAAAGTATATACAATGTATAAAACAAATTAGCTTAAAAAGAAGAAAATTAAAAAAACACATACATACCCGTAACATATCTACAATCAGGCGAGGGAACTCCGAGGCAGGCTTGTCCCTCCAACTATGGAGGGAAAAGTAAAACTCCTGGAGATCCCTCCTCTACTCTCTCAACCGCTTCACTGTTATTAAAGCCAGAGGAGATTGGTCGAGAGCGCTTCAGCCATATACACTCATGTCTAGAACGTAGCATCTGACCTTTGCCGGAACTCCAATATATACAAACTACAAAAGATCGCGGGGCCACTACCGTTTCAACCTTCTTGGAGGATTATAGGGATGGGTGGTACTTGATAGGGATTGTGCAAGAGGATTTGGATAATACGACAGTTTCTGGTCAAATTGGGAGAGTACTTTTGAAGTTAATGTTTTACAGAACTTATATTAAAAAAAGTTCTCGTGATCTTGCCAAAAATTCGACCTGAATGACTTTGTTGCTAAACAACCAACTGCAAGGCAACAAGCAACAAGTTGCTTAACAAACAACACATTAGTATCACGTTTATTCCTTACCAATAATTGCAGTTTATTTCTCACTTAACGTTAATTCGTTACAAAAAAGTAACCTAGAAATCTTCGAAACGCACATTTCTTTATATGTTGCTTTGTAATTAACATTCAGCGTGTTCGACAAAAATTATTGATTTCGGTTTCATAATTGTTAATATTTTACTGACATTAAAAAGCATTTCATTTGTTTTAAGCTCCAGCGTTTAGTGATGAATTGTCTTTTAAATAATATTGATTTTCGTTTAATATTCAGATTCATATACAGTTTATTTATCTTATAAAATCTTTTTGTATGCAAAACGACGAATACGTATAATAATATTTGTATATGTAAAGTTGAGGTGTTCCACCAATTTACTGAGAAAATATACTGCTGAAAAAGGCTGAGGCTGTAGAATGAGATGTCCTTCAAGACTTGGTTCATTCGAGAACGAGGACTCTAATTTAGAAAGAAAGTCGGGTTCGTTTAAGAAGGACACTTGCCGGGGGCTCTAGAGTCAGCAACATTTGAAAACACTCGTCAACTGTCTCGGGATTTTAGAAGGAGAACGCTCAAGTTTAACCAAATAACCACCATTTTTTTTCATATTTATTTTAAAGAGATGTATCTGACTGTTTCAAAATAGAACCTATAACCTATTTTGGATGTAATTATAGATGCTGAAGAGGAGGGCAGAGTATTCCCCCAAAACGTCTAAAAAACCAAAACACTTTAAATTGAGAGTGTTTATTTTGTTAAACTAGATTTTTAGCCAATCAATGGGAAAATAAATAATGAAGATAGATCAAATATATAAACTAATAAAGACAATAATATTGACATATGGATGTTCAGAAACATTGAAAGTCAAACATCGATGTAAGGATATTTCGTCATGAAATATAAATAAGGTGACAAAATAAAATAACATAAGTACTAAATTGGCAATCTTAAAATAAAATGTAAAACAGAGAAAAGGAATATGAAGTTATATAAGAAATAAAAATAAATAGTAAACTTAAGATATTGTAAATAGAATAGTTAGATAGTAAATTGAGATATTGTAAAGTGTATCAAAATGTACTGACTACGTATAATAGAATAAAGAGTTAAAATAAAGTAATGAATAAATGGGCAAGTGTATCAATATATACAAAGTGGAGATGGAAGTGTGGAAAAACAAAATGAAAGGAAGGAGGAAAAAAAGAGAGAGAGCAAATTACGAAAAAGATTGCTCGATACGATTATTCAATATTTTTTTACCTGCATTGTTTATGTTTCTCATACATTGTTATCTGGTTCTTTTCTTATGTCTGGTGAAGGCCTGAACTTCAGGTCGAAACTTCGGCAAATGTTAAAACTAAATATTATTATTTATTTTTGTCTTTTTATTTCTTATTTCTGACTGAGCGCCCCAACCATCCTTCTTCATTATTCACTACAGTCAGATCAACCCACAATTATTTTGCTCGTACTATCATTACCTCGCGCGGGCTCATTACCGCGTATGGGGAGCGTCCCACGGGTGGCGGATGTGGGGATGGTCGGTGGAAATTCCTTGGAAGTTCCTCCCGGCTAAGTCCGATGGACTCGCTGACCAACAATGAGAGGGGCCCTCCAGACTTGCTGGAGGGAGGGGACCTCCAGACTTGCTGGAGGTAGGGGCCCACCAGACTTGCTGGAGGGTGTGACGTAGGATTGAACGCCCTACTCACATATCTTTAGTTCACCAAACACCACAAAAAGTCATGGATCTCCCTAAGGTAAAACGCTCATTATCCGGAGGTAAACTAGTCCCCCGTTCGGGTCTCCGGGTGGGGACTGCTTTAGGGGATTCATGGCGCAAGTTGAAATATAGGGATTTAAATATTGGTACGTGGAACGTAAGGAGTTTAAACACAGCAGGGGGGCTAAAATCGGTCGCGAATGAGGTAAATGGGTACAATTTGGATGTCGTAGCTCTGCAAGAGGTTCGTTGGCCAGGGGAGGGCTCGATGAGGGAAGGAAAGTACACCATTTGGTACGGAGGAAGCGGGAATCATTGTTTAGGTACCGGGTTTCTAATTAGGAGTAGATTACTATCCGCTTTGAAAGACGTACAATTCTTTTGTGATAGAATTTCGGTAGCTACATTTCAGGGACGTTGGTTTAAAATCGCATTAATAAACATACATTGTCCGACCGAAGACAGTGACGATGAAGTCAAAAGTGAATTTTACGATAAACTCGAATGGGTTTATGATAAACTACCGCGAAACTACATAAAAATAATTGTAGGTGACGCAAACGCAAAGGTAGGAAGGGAAGAAGTTTATATTCCGACGATTGGTAAAGAAAGTTTGCACGAATATAGTAATGATAATGGGATCCGTCTGATAAACTTTGCCATCTCGAAAAACCTGATAATTAAAAGTACGACGTTTAAACATAAGGATATTCATAAATATACTTGGACATCACCGGATTCGCAAACACGAAATCAAATCGATCATGTTTTGATACAACACAGCTGGCAAAGCAGTATAATTAATGTACGGTCTTATCGCGGAGCAGAATGTGGGTCGGATCATGAATTAGTAATCGCGAAACTTCGACAAAAACTTAATGTAAAAAAGAAAAAAGAAAACCGTTTCGATTTTGAGAATTTTAATTTGGAAAAATTAAAAAATCCATCAATTAGAAACCAATTCGAGCTAGATGTTAAGAATAGGTTTGAAGCTTTAGAGCTTCCTGACGAGGACCACGAGGATATTGACAAGTTATGGGTAGAGATCAGAGATAATATTAAAGCGGTCGGTAACTCGTGTCTAGGAAAAAAGGAAAATAAGAATAACAAACCGTGGTTTGATGAAGATTGCTTAAACATGTGTGAAAAAAGAAAAGCCGCTAAATTAAAAGCTCTAAATAATCCTAGCGAAGACAATCTGGAATACGTCCGAATCTCAAAGAACGAAACGACAAAATTGCTCAAAAATAAAAAAAGGGAATATCTTAAAAGTAAAATAATTGAAATAGAAACTAATAGAATCGAAAATAACGTAAGAGACATGTACAAAGGTATAAACAGATCACGTAAATATGTAGGTGCCGTAACGTCTGGAATTAGGGATGATAATAACGATATTCTGACCGATCCGGTTGACATATTGAATAAGTTTAAGGAGCACTTTGACAATATTTTAAATTCGGTGAATTATGATCTGTGTCCTTCTTCTGAGTACCAGAGTGATGAACCATTAATAGAAGGACCAAGTAAAGAGGAAGTTGAAGGAGCTATCGGAAAATTAAAATCATATAAAGCAGCGGGAATCGATAATATTCCTACTGAACTAATTAAAGCATGCGGGGAAGCTGGAGTTTCTAAAATACATCGGTTGGTTAAAAAGATCTGGGTGAACGAGAAATTACCTGAAGAATGGAAAGAATCTATTCTTATTCCGATTCACAAAAAGGGTCTGAGGACGGATTGTAATAACTATCGAGGAATTTCACTCCTTCCGGTATGTTATAAAATATTCACTTCAATCTTAACCAGTCGAATTACGGAATACGCCGAGGAAATTATCGGAGACTACCAATGCGGATTTAGACGGAATCGTTCGACTATTGATCAAATATTTTCTTTACGGCAAATATTAGAGAAAAAATTAGAGTATAACGGTATTGTTCACCAGCTGTATATAGATTTTAAAAAGGCTTACGATTCTATTGACCGCCAGAAACTGTATAATATTCTAATCGAGCAGGGGATTCCAAAAAAACTAGTAAATCTAGTCAGGATGTGCTTGACGGAGACACTCAATAAAGTTAGAATCGGTAATAATTTGTCCGAAAAATTTGAGGTTCGTTCGGGCTTAAAACAGGGGGATTCTCTTTCGCCTGTCCTGTTTAATTTGGCATTAGAGCATGCCATTAGGGAGGTAATGCGAACCGAGAAAGGGTTGGATCTGGGCGGGACAACATCCGTGCTGGGCTATGCTGATGATCTGGTACTGTTAAGCGAAGACGTTGAAACTATAAAACTAAATACGACAACGTTAATGAAAGCCGGGAAAGAACTAAGACTCGAAATAAACGTGGATAAAACAAAATATATGGTTAGCTGCAAAAATGGCGATACTACTGGTGACATCGATATAGATGGTAATATGTTTGAACAGGTAGATAAATTTAGGTATCTAGGTTCAACGATAACTAGAAAAAACGAAATTGAAGAAGAGATTAAGGTTAGACTGAAGGCGGGGAATGCTTGTTATTTTTCTGTGACAAAACTACTTAGTTCGCGCCTCTTGTCCCGAAACTTAAAAATTAGAATCTATAAAACAATTATCTTGCCTACAGTTCTTTATGGATGCGAAACTTGGCCGCTTACATTAAGGGATGAGCAGCGTCTTAAGGTTTTTGAAAATAAAGTATTGCGTAGAATATTCGGACCGAAGAAGGATGAGTTAACCGGAGAGTTCAGACGGTTACACAACGCCGAATTGCGTGAGCTGTATCCGGGTAATATAATTCAGGTAATTTCATCGCGGCGAATCAAATGGGCTTGTAAAGTTGTTGGGCTTAGTAACGAGAGAATTCCTAAAAGGTTAATATTTGCTGTGCCGAATGGTAAGCGTCCGAGAGGTAGACCGAAGCGAAGGTGGGAAGATTGCATTAAAGCCGATCTGAAGGGACTGGGTTTGGACGGCGAACGGTGGAGGGAGGTGTGTAACAAGCGATTGGTGGTGTCGGCATCGAACCTTCGGGTTCGCTAAGCCTTATTATTATTATTATTATCATTAAGTTAAGGGTTGTGGTCGCTTGCATGCTTGCTGGGATATATGGCAATTTGTTTTTACAGATATGAAAGTGCAGTGAGGAGATGGTCCGATTTGTCTGAATTTTAATTTGAGATTTGTGGAGACCTTTATAGATTATAGGATTCAAACATTCGATACTCTAATTAATCACCTCGTTCAACTCCTCGAATTCGCTGATGGCATTGATATCGCAAACTATAAGGCTTCGTTGACTAGCTCCATGCGAAGGTACAGTACGCTTTTCAAATAATATATTGCACTATACTAGTACACGATACAGCGCCGCGCCTTGAACTTGTGGATGACTAGCTTAAAAGATAATAAAACCAAAGTGAACATTTTCTATTTGAACATTATTTTTTTTTTTAACCTCTTGCACAAATACAAAGTTTCCTCTACCTTTGGTAGTGAGGTAGTAACATAAATACATTCTAGATTCGAATTTGTTTAAATCTTATCAAGATTACGTATGTATTTTTGTGGATAAAGTTATGACATGGAACATAACGGTATATGAAATTAATATGATTCGATCGTTCGTTATTGATTTTACAAGTTTAGCGTGATTAATTATTGGGAGTCAATTTATCCAATTAAAAGAAATATTTAATTCAGCATTCATATATCGTCATTGTTTATGATCATACTAAATGATAGTTCTATATTTAATAGTATAAGACTGATTTACTTATACCAATCCGCTAAACTTTTTACGATAATTTACGATATAAAAAAAAGTGATTTAATGGCTAACATATACGATTTAAGCTGATAAAGACTCATTTTCAGTAAATTATTAATTTTACCAACATATTTTATTTCATTAATTAAACTTGATACAGAATGAAGGTGCTAATATATTTATTTATACTTACCAGATCGGCTTCTAATTTGTCGAATGAACTGGTTGGATAGTTTTTTCTATAAATACAGGAATCGTTGCCAGTTGAGCCAACTATCTGACCCGCGATTAAAGTGGATTGGAATTAGATGGCAAAAAGTAAGCGAGGGAACACCCCTGGAACGGTTCAATTACAGCCCGTCTTGAGTTGGGCAGAAAAAGCAGGAATGGGAAGGAGGGGCGCAAAACCGCATGTTTTCTTACCTTCATAGTTTTTGCCAACAACATTTATTCTTGTGTAATGTTATTTTTCCCCTATCATCTTTGCATAGTAGCTTTACTTATTAATGAAATACAAGTTTACGAACATGTCGGTAAATCAACACAACGCCAATAATTTTATTCAACTATCGATGCTATTTGATATTTTTTTTTTCTTTTCAGTATTGAAAACATATTCAAATAAATTATATATAAATTCATTTTGAACAGTGCTTGAAATTTTAACTTTTATTTTTAATTACGTTCAGTTTACTGGAATTTTTCTTCTTACCTTGCAACTTTTCAAGTAAATTGAAGAAAGTTTATCGATTGTTCTACATATCATGAGCGATAAATATTCAGAACGCAGTCATTATAAAGTTTTTATTGGTGCCGACGTTTCAACCCAAACATGTGGGTCATTATCGGGTGTGTTTCGAGCACTGATGATATTCAAGTCCACTTGAATACCTTCAGTGTTCAAAACAGAGCCCTGATGATGACCCACATGTTTGGGTTGAAACGTCGGCACCAATAAAAGCTTTATAATGACTGCGTCCTGAATATTTATCACCCATTTCAAGTAAATGTTTTACAAAACTTCTATTAAATATATATATTTAAAAGTTCTCGTGGTGTTGCCTAAAATTCTAACTAAAACTGACTTTTATTCTTAGTTGCTAAACAAACAACACATTAGAATCGAGTTATTTCTTACCAGTTACAGTTTATATCTCACTTAACATTACTTTATTACCAAAAAGTAACTTAAAATTTTTATTTTAAATTTAAGCATTATTATCAGTTTCTTAAAAGTTTCACAGAAACTGTTAAAGTGAAACTTTAAAAAATGAAAAGTTTCAATATCTGCTATTTATTATTAGAAACAAGCTGATGCTGCTTCATGACACTACTTTTAATTTCTAGTATTCTTAAAATAATTAAATAATTATAATAACAATCAAATATAATCTACAATTGTTTAAATACAGTTATTTAATATTTAAAACTATTATCGTAGTTAAAAGTTATTACCGAAGTTGGTCCGACAACCTCAAAAATAAATTTGAAATAATTGCATTTAGTTTCCTTGGAAATTTAGTTTTCCTTTTTTTCGTTTTCCTATTAATGTTCAGAAAACGAAATTAATTTTTTCACTATTATCTATTTTAACTTATAAATATATTAGATATTCTGTTCATAAATCTACGGCCAGTTAATCACCATCGCTTTTTTTTGTTTTTTTTATTATAAATATTTTAGAGCACAGCGTTGTTTCGGCCAGTAATATGGCGAGCAATGGTGCTGAAAATTAAAACTTACAGAAAGTAGATTTCTGTCTGTAAAAATGATACTTTTTTTTTTTCTCTTATTATTATTGTCATCGCATTTTTTCATAGTTTATATTTAACCGATTCTCTGTTAACCGGTAATTATTACTAACCATGAAAAGCTATTAATTATTTATAATAAACCATGTTAAAGATATTTTAGAAGAAGCCATTTTAAAAATTTAAAAAATCCATTCAGTTAAATTAATTGCTACCTGAAATAAACGAACTTTTAATTTTACATTGATATTGAGCCCACATAATGGATAAAGCTTGACTTTCCCACTGTTGGTTAGAATAGGTTTTTATTATACATCTAGAACAAACCCCCTTCCCGCATGCCAAATATGCCGATATAGATAAGTAAATATATCATAACATAAGAAGACGGTATTATACCAAATAAAATATTTTCATTTCCTCATCAACCTTTAACCATTTTCCGCATTGCCAAAATGAAGAGCTTATAAAGCTTGAGCCTAAATAAAATATAGTTGGGGCAATAAGTGTTAGTGACAGCTGCTCCATTCTACCTTGCCTTACCTCGCTACCTCCAACTTCTTGCCCTCTCCCCGACTTCACCGACAAATTGAAATTTTCTTCTCTTACCCTCACCATTAAACCTTTTTTCCTCCGCTGTGATTTATATATTTAATAAAAGAAGGGAACCCAGTAAAACTGAATATAAGTTATTAGTGTCATAATTTTGTTTGGTTTATTACATAATAATTTTTTTTTCTCAGGTAAGAATTACAGTTTTTAATGAATCTTTTAAATTGCATTACAGCTAAACTCTGCCTAATCTAATCTAATTAAAACCAGGAGGATTAGGGTTAGTTAAAAATTCTTCTTAACTATACCATATTATTTTATAATGGTGGGGAGATGGTTGCTTCTTCTAATTCGAGAAGAAGTTTTTCAGGAGTTCGGTCAATATATAAAATACTACATTACGTAATAGTATTTATTTATTGAATTTTCCAATGTTTTGATCTACTGGTGGGAGGAACCATTCCGGTCCGGTAAGTGGGTCCTATCGTGTTCCTTTTTGTATACGATTTTGCAACAATCCCTGACGGCTACCTTGAGGTTGCCGCCGCGCACTTACCAGAGTGGGAATGTCACGATTCCTTTTTCAGGCCACCGAGAAAATAACAGAAACCGAACCCAGGTGGGAATCGAACCCACAACGTTGAGAACCGGGTATCCTGAAATCCACGCTCCAACGTGTGTTACAACCTAAGTTGTAGGTCTTCAGGGCATTCCATTATTGGAGCATTGGTACTGCTCGTTCGAGTCTCTGTACTGCTTCTGGCGATGTCAGATGCGACGCCCTAAAGAAGACCTACAACATAATTCGAAACGTTGGAAAATTCAATATATCAAAAAAATATTATTATGTAATATAATATTTCATATATTAACCGCACCTCCTATTAACTTCTTCTCAGATATTATTTTATGAGTAAGATATTAACTATTCTGTATAAAAGTAGGTAAATGTATATTTATATGTATATATTTTAAGTATTATGACTTAATTTCTTTTGCTATATTTATTTATTGAATAATAAAACATTCTGTCACCTGAGCAATAATTATAGTAAGATAAGACTGCATTCACACAAAAATACAGAAAATATAAAATAAATAGAAGCAAAATATTTATTATTATTATTTATTAGATATATACATATCTAATAATAATATATTATTATTATTTCATATATTAACGATAATAATATATTTAATATATTATTATTAATTCATATATTTTCATAATCTAATAACATATTAGATAAATATATACATATTTCTGGCTCACAATAAATTTGCCATCTACATTGGTATTCAGCAAATATGATATCAAGGACAAGAAATGATAGCATAAGAAAAATAACATCTAAATATTAATCAAAAAGTATATCAGGTAAATATTTATTCTGTTTCGTCGGTCTTAGATATGGTGATGGAATATTTAGATGAGCTAATAGAACGTTTCTAGGAAGAAAAACGTAATTCCTTTTATATTTTATTAGAAAAACTTATGAATCCGAAGATAATAAATTAGTTTTTATTCTATATTAATGTTCTTATCTTTAATTAGACTCCTCTCTGCTCTCCTTTGTGTTAATATTTTAAAGATTTCATTCCATTATAATAATTTATTGCTAACTCAAATACTAGTTCGAATTAAAAAAAAAACGAAAAATTTTTTTTTCGTTAATACCGGGAGTTAAAATATTTTTGTACTCGTAGTTAGAGCGAATCAAATTTTAGTTATTTTTTTGTTTAAGTGAGATTTTCCTTAGGTGAGCGAGTTTTTTGTGGAGAGTGAATTAAATTGATCCGTCATAGTTCCGAAGGTTATACGCTCGGATAAAGAGTCGACTAATTGAAATGTTTACATTCAAGTTATGGATTAAAATATCTCATAAACTAAAAATCGGGCCTGCATTCTGTAAGCGAGGAAATTGTTCAACATTTCATCCTCTCTGTAATAGACTGGAAATCCAAAATTGTATCTTAACGCGACGCCGTGTTAGGGAGGTGAAAAAGGAAAATATTATTGTAAACCAAATGATAACGAATTTAGTTGAACATATAGATAAAAATATCTCAGATACTAAAAATCGGACCAGAATACTGTAAGCGAGGGAAATGTACAGTATTTCATCGTCTTTATAATAAGCTATTATAATTTATATTTCATATTATTAATCTGGCTTTGTGGATGTTTTCACTTCTATCGTGTGGTCTAAAGCACACACCTTAGTTGCTTTGTTTTTTTTTGTGGCGAGATTTTTATTTTTTTATTTATTCTTTTTTTTTACCACGTAGTATTATTTTCTGGTGTGGATTTTTTTCAATCTGACATTGTGTTTAAAGCTTATGGGCATAATCATAATCAGGGATATTGCTTACAGTAATTTTGATTACGTGATTACGATTACATTAGCTTTCATTGCGTGATTACGATTGTAATCAAGTAATCGTGTCACATTTTTGCTATTTTAAAAGTGTTATTGTATCAAGTATAAGATCTGCGTGATCATTGAATCTTATTTTCAGTGGTAATGATTGATTCAGATTTTGCCCATTTCTAGTTTAAATGTTTTGTACTTTACGGTTAGTGAAATCTTGAATAATTTTGTTTTGAAAATAGGTTTTCAGAAAAAAGTTGTATATTATTTCACTTAACCCTACATGTCCGATTTGTCTTCTACGGAAATATAATCATAGTAGGGGAGTTATTTAATATAAAAAAAAATATTAATGCATTCTCAGGTTTCGTATTTCTATGAGATATATGTTGAAAATTTCTTATAAATTCATTTGACTTTATCTATTGCTAAAAACATTTTCATGTCTTCATAGTGATAATTGCAATTAATCAAAGTACAGACTTTCTTAAGGAATGAACACAAAACTTAAAATGAACTCACAAATATAAGTTCCATTAAAATTGTTATTTTAGTTACAAAGTAAAAATAAAGATCAAGATAAAGAATTAGTATGAAATTATTCAATTTTATAAAATATTTTTATTCAGCTAATAAATATAAAAATAGCTAATAAAATAAAAAAGTAAACAGTTTTTGAGGTTTAGTAATGTACATTGTTTGTAATTGTAATACAGTTGTAGGTTACCTGTAAAACATTTTCTGTGGTACAATGTTCTCTCTGTTATACAATAAAGCTTTTAGTGATGACCGTGTAATATTTTATTTTACATATACAAAACGGAAGAACCGTAACGAAGACATTTCTTATTCCATAATTATATATCCCACATTTATTTCTTTTATTATGGTTACAAATTGTCAATAATGCGCGATGTATAATGTAGATTTTTAAAGAAATTAAGGATTTGTCTGAACTGTGGTTTCGTTGTGTTTATTTTAAGTTGGTAAAAAAATAATACGATCTCAAGTACAGAAACACATGTAAATTATAGTTATACAATTCGAGCAACGATTAATACAATTAAATTAACAGTTGTATAATTTGTTAAATGGGGGGTCGGTCCGCTGTTGGGCGGACTGAGAGTATTCCTTTGGTTATTATTATTTATATTATTTGTTTTATTGTTTATTAAAATTAAAATCAAAGACTAAGTATTATCTAAATTACAGCTTATCGTTGTAAGCCTGACTTGTGACAACTATACTACTTTTGATAAGACCCGCACTGCAGGCTTGTAGTGCGTAAGTTGTATACCCCTAGCCCCTTATTCCTGAACCTAGGTTTTTAAAAATATATACTTATTTATATCATCCTGATAAAATTTTTCTTTAAGATCTTTTCGCTTTTTAGTTAATATCATATGTTTATTGCTGGACACAAAGGTCAATTTTTATATATATAATAATTTTAAACGGTGATAAAAAAAATTTTTATACCCTAGGATATTCGACACCACGTGGGAGCGTAGATTTAAATCTCTTTTCAAACTGATTGACAAGTTTCGTGCATGACAAGGGTTTATGTAATATTGTGACAGTTACAGCTCTACTGTTTTATAGTGAAAGTTTTCAAGTTTTTATTATTGCGTTAAAGAGATTTGTCGAACTCACGTAACTGAACACATGTTTGTACTGTTATGACATAATGGAAAAATAGGATTTTGAATAACATCTTGCAGTAAAAAAAAAAAAAATGGCATACTACTCTATCTCCCAAGAATCTGAGATTTTCCTAGCGTTTTAATTCTTGGATGTTGTTTTTTTTTTTTGTCTTTAAAAAAATGTACTTATTGTTGACAATCTGCTGCTGTAAATGCAAGATATAAATGACATGGGACAGGACAGTAGTCATAAGCAGCTCTTCCCCCACTTGTTTCAATTACTTAGATTGTTTAAGGAAGATCTCTCATCCAACGCCTTTTTAGTCTCCTCCTCAAGTTCTGTACTATAACAGCTGTGGCCATGTCTCATATTAGTCAGTTATTATGTCCATTTAAATTTGTGTAAAATCGTTGATAAAGGATCGTTATATGTTGGTCAACAGTTGGAAAGTGGAGATCAGTATGTAGAGTTTTGTTGCTCACGTACCAAGGTGCTTTTGTTATGAGTCGCAATAATAGTAATTTGTAATAAATAATAGGAATAATAATAATAATTTGATTGGAAGGTTTGAAGTTTTTTGTAGATGGATATTGTTAATTTTAAAAAAAAAACAACTAAATAGTATATAATAATGTATTGTTTTTTTGTTTAAATATATATATTGCTTAATAATAATAATAATAATTATATATATATATATATATATATATATATATATATATATATATATATATATATATATATAATTATATATATATATAATAAATAAATTCATTATAAGTGCTAAACTTAATATGATCTTAGGCATAGTATTTCATAATTAAACGCATTGCGATGTGAAGAAGGTGATATATTTTCAGATTACATTTAATAAAATAATTATAAATTTCAAAAGATTGACATAAAAGTGGTTATAAAGTGCGTTGTATCCAATATTACCAAGACTGAAAATAAGCAAAATTGACTAATTATAAAGATAAATAAAAATTTTGTCAAATACTATGATGACTATTTTCATCTGTTTTTTATTAATTCTAATATTGTTTCCACCTTTTAACAATATTTATTTTTTCTTCCTGCATTTTCTTTTTCTTTCTTTTCTGACGCCTATTTTTCTCTTGTTATTCAGATTCGATCTGTCAATTTCTATTGCATTTGTATTTTATTGTATAAAAGTATCATATGTCCTAGACGGTTAAGAGACATTACGGCTCAGCTATAGCCTTTACGTAGACCTCATTCAATCCATAATAGTGACCTATTTCACTGGACTTACAAATATAATGTAAAGCTGTATTATTTCACTGCGTTTCTAAGCCATTTTCAAGTCATTTAATTTAATAATACTGCTTACATACAGTCCATAAATCCATAGAGACTATAATCCAGTTATGGACTGTATATAAGGAGTATTATTAAATCCAATTGCTTTAAAATGGCATCATGGTGAATTAATACAGCCTTACTTTACATATTATTAAACATAGTTTCACCTAAATTAAAAAACATACATGAATTTGGACTTTTAGCTTTTCTTTTTTTCCTCTTCCTCTCAGTGTAAAAATCTAGGAATCCCATTAATTAAGATACGTTAGTTATGTCTAATTAGTACGACATTAATTAGGTGTGGATTAAGACAGTCGGGGGCTAATATTGGAGCCTATCACAAAGAGCTACAAAGTGGTTTAATTTACATTACTATCTGCCAGCTTGTTTCTCTTTGTAATTACAAAGGAGAGTTGGATACGAATTAATAGAGTCGTCCTCAGAGCTACTCTTCCACTTATAGCCCATTTCTTTTTCTATTATGTTTTCTTTTTTTTTTTTTTATTTGTTAAACCTTTGTATGCAATGAATTATTCCTACGTACAGCCTATACGCTTCCGCCAAATAAACGAGATTTGATTATGTAATAATAATAATTATGTAGGACATTATCGCTGTACCCCCAATACTATGAAGTACCCGATATAATATTATATTATCAAGAATACTTAATATCTGCCTAACAGTTCCCATGGTATCCATATACGTATTAGACAAATTAAGTGATATACGTTTTAGATTTTGACAATCATTATGACCAAAGCCAGAATTTTTTATGTAATTTCATATTTTGTTTAAATACAATTTTTAAACTAGTGATCAAATACCTATACGGTCAAGTGTTCTCAGATGCAATTAGTCAAATTTTATATTGAATATTTTTACATATTTGATGATAAATTCATTTAATTGCATATTTTGATTACTTCAAATAAAAAATAATAATCATAATTGAAAATAATGAATTAAAATGAAACCTTGAAGATGAAATTGCATAAAAGGATTGTAGGTTGATTTTCAAATAACAAAAAAATAACGCTACTTGACGATTGCTCAGATCAAGTTTCTATTGAAAACAATTCAATAATTTTAAGTGGATACAAATTTTCTCCTACTTTGCCTGTTCTATAATATTGTAAAAACATCATTTTAATTTTGTAAAATTATTTCAAACGATAGAAGATTAGACTTTCAGATACAAATTTAAAAATTCATTTATTGATTTAGATCAGATCACGTATTATAAAAATATATTAGGCATTAATTTTTGCATAAATAAAGGCTATATCATTTCATTTCACGTCTCTTTCTAATTCTGAATCTGTATTTTATTTATTTTATCACTTTTTTAAACATTGCTTGTTTTTTTTTTATTAATAGATGTAAATTATATAATTTTAATGTTAAATAACTATCTCATTATGTTTTCAATGTATTTTAAGTATACGTTAATTTCTGTTTTAACTATTTTCATATTGATTTCTTATCAGGTTTTTTTTCATTGTTGCCAACTATTTATCAATTTTATTTACAATTACCTAGAGATATTTTATTTGTTACTAATTGGAAGTGTGTACTTTCAAATACTTCGATATTTTAGATCTTAAAAAGTATTTCATATCGTAGGTTTATTGGAAAAAGTAATTAAGTGCATTTTTAATATACATTAAATTATACAAAATGTTTTTATGAATGTGACACCTACTCAAACCCATTGGGACATACTCCTCACAAATTTTCGATTCAGCAAAAAAAGACGCAAAAACTACAATCTTAAATTTTAAGACTAAAATTGCAGTTATTAAAATTGAAATTATTTTAAGACAACTGCAGCCCCCTAATATGCCAACTACCAAAACTTTACATACCGACCTAAGACAACCAGCTATTGACCAACACATACGTGCTCTCTACTCCCGATTTGATCTTAAATTACACGACATCACAACAAACAAAAAATACAATTTATTGATGTGGGGGGGTACCCCAAAAAGCTGTTTTATCTCCCGTTCTTTTCCTATTATGTACTGCGGAAATAGTGGGAACTAAACACCAAAATGCTTCTGTGACAGCATTTGCTGATGACATAGCTATCTCAAGTAGCAGTGTGAATGCCCAAAAAGCTATGCAGCAGGCGGAAACAGCTTGTGAAAAATTACAGAACAGCTAAAAATCCTAAGCATAGATGTTAATCCTGAAAAGACAAAAGGAATTATATTTTTATATTAAAAAGGAAAAATAAAATGCCAAATGAATTCAAAATTAACAACAACAGTATTAAATTATCGACTGACTTAACATATCTCGATATTCACTTCGACAGACATTTAAAATTTACTAGACATTTTGACAAACAAATTAAAACAATAACATCTATGACGTACAGACTCCAAAATTTAATTAGTACAACAAACTTATCTTTACGCCTAAAGCTCCTCACCTATACAAGTATAATACGGCCGGGCTCAGTTGTATAGTGCACCTCTGTTTGATCATGTCAGCAAAGCAACTGGGAAAAGGTTAAAATATTTCCGAAATGGCATAATCCGAATAATAGTAAGAGGGACCACGCTGCAGAGAATGAAAATATTGGATATACAAGCAGCGCAAACTGTAAAAGAATTTATCATAAAACGAAAAAAAAAATCATTTTCAAAAAGTCTCAACAATTGGCAAACCCTCAACAACTTATTACCAGCCAAAATTCCAAAACTTTGGCAACAACTTACATAAGATATGTGTTTTAATTTGGTTGTAAGCTCTGGAGGATAAACAAAAACATTGTAAGGTCGTGATCAATTCAAATATAGTTATAAAAAGTATACAATTTTCTGATTACATAAAGGAAAATGTGTTCATAGTTTTCTTAATTGTTTAAGGTTATGAAACATCTCTTAGTGAGTTTTTGCAATAAACCGATGATAATATCTTTTTAACAATTAATGAATATATATTTTGATTTATAACATTGTGTTTTGATTATTTTAAAAATGAAATCATTTTTAATTCATCCTCGTTTTTATATTTTTTTTAGTTCAATACATTTTGTAGCAGCCTTATTTATATATTTGACGTTTTATTGCATATGTAGATATTTTTTCGCTTCATATTTTATGTTTTATTACTGCATATTTGACACTTCTTTATGGTATAGTATGTGTCGTATTTTGTGAGTTTTTACTGCATAAAAACCCGAGCCCTGGTTATGAGTTATCAAATAGTTTGTCCAAGCCAAAGTCTCCAAGAATAAGTGTTAATATTATTATTTTTCAGTGCTACCTAAGTTTAATATTTTTTTTCTATTTTAGACTGGTTTTATTTAACCGATGTATGTTACAGGGCATTAGCCCTGCCATCATGTTGACCCACTCACCACCGAACGACAAACACGCTTCAGTCCATGGCTGCCCGGCTCTAGAGTACTATCGATTGATGGATAAGCGGGTCATAGGCCTCTGTATTGAAATGATCAGAACGTTCAATGATTATTGTTATCGATGTTTAAATTATATCTAAACTATGGTATTTTATAAGGATTCGTTTTAGTAATTTCAGTAACTTGATCTAAATGAAATCGAAGATTTCGTCGTGGTGTATTGCAATAAGTCATTAAGTGACATTACGTAACTTTAATCACTAAGCACTGCAATGAATTCTCCCGTTGTGAAAACTAATAATTGTGCACCTTTTATACATAAATTTGATATATAATAAAAGGATTGGTCTCATTACTTATTATTTATTTTGTTACACTTACTGTATTTTTTTGTTGGTAAATAATGTCTAAATTTACACAAATCTTCTTAAAATAAAGTTACTTAGAATTATGTAACAAAATAAATTAAAACATGGTATTTTCAAATAATTCACTTGGTACATTTGTCTGTAACAAAATCGCAATACAATATGGAAATAAAATGCAATATAATTTGAGAGTGGTGTTTTATTTTATAATTCAAAATAATAAACAAATGCATATCTACAAAAGTTTTTCTAAAGAATGTAACATAACATAAGTTTAAAAACAATTAATATAATGAATCTATATTATTGATCTTGCGATAGTATCGATATAGATAGATACCAATATTTTCCTTTCAATATCGACCAATATCGTATCGAATCAATAGATTCGATATTATTGTAATATCGAAAGAAAAAATCGTATATGTGGTTTCAATTTTATCTTTTTCCATTTACATATATATATATATATATATATATATATATATATATATATATATATATATATATATATCACTTTAAATCAATTTAATATATTAAAATGTTAAATGAATGTATTAGCACGTACATTTACATTTTTTAGTTAAAAAATGATCTCGGATGACTTGCGGCTTTCAATCGTTAAATACATTGGATGATTTTTTGTTTAAATTTGTCATTGGATCGTACGAAACTGATATGGTGTATAAATCAGTACATCATTTTGTTCAACTGTGCTATTCAAATTATTAATTACTTCATGAACTTTAAACTTCTAAAAAGAAATGGAAGCTTCAAGCGTCATTGTTATTCCGCCGCCGAATGATAAGGGTATATAATCTAACAAATAAACTAATTTGAGTCCATTCAATTAATGATAGGAGAGAGATGAAGTTGGGAATGAAACGAGGCCCTTGACTTTAATTAATTGAGGCTGGATGCTACAAAATTATTTCATTTTATTATTTAGCGGGTAATTTGGTTCTCTTCTGATTGGTTAGTTCATTATTTTCGTGTTTTTGTCTGTGGAGCTGTTGGAACCATTGGAACGGTAAGGTAGTATCTATAGCCGGCCTAAATTAATTGTTGAATTAATGCATTATTATAATTTTATTTTTGTTTTTACTTCTGAGCTGTTGGTCAACCAGTCTTTAAAATAATAATGTCGGATACAACTGAGTAAGATTTTAAATTTGTGTGTAAAAACCGATTTTTAAGACTCTTGTAGAGTTTCAATATATAAATATGGAACAAGTAAATTTTTTAGTGGATTAAAATGATCATGAAGTTCATTTAAACAATTATATTTGAATTTATCCGGGTTTCGACCCACATCTCTCACCTAAAACCAAATGATTTCCGTAAACGCTCATTTCTTGTCCGGTCTTCAAACCATTGGTAATTATTTCTATACTCTGGTTTTTCATATTTGTTAATTTTTATTTATATGCGTTGTTTTTGTTTATTTCTTATTCAATATAATCGGTTTTTTTTTTTACATCAATTATTTGGTTTATTTATTTTTAATGTTGATATGCTTGTCTTTTTCATTTATTTATAACACAAAAACATTTTATTAGCGTATTGTGATGTTTTTATAACGGTTATTTCACTTATACATTCCACCTTTTTCTTCTCCTATACTTGCATTTATATTTATATTTTCTCTGATGTAATTTTATATTTTTTAAATTGTTAGCCGTGATGATGAATCACTTGTTTGGATCGAAACGGCGGCAAACTCATTGAATATAATTTTTTGACTGCACATTCTGACCATTTTTCATCGTTTGAATTTCAACTGTCAACTATATACTCATCTCTGAATTTCGTAGTATTTTTTGTCGGCTTAAAAAAGTCACCTTTTGAGAGATATTAGAAAATATTCTGTCGGGAAAAAAGTGTTTTTATTTCTATTGAAAACCTGCTGTTGAATAAGGATAAGGGGAATATTGTTAAAGGAAACTGTAGGAGAGGAAGTTGTACCTTAATAATGAAGGGATGAGGTGATTTGATGGGATTTGTTGAAATTTATTTTAATCATCCATTTTGACATTGTTTTCAAGGCTTGTGAAACGTGATTGAAGAGTCTAGGTGCATTTAGTGTGTCATTATTTACATGCACATAATATTAGCCCTGCTTTAGTTCCAACATTTTATAATATACCAACTTTTCCGTTTTTTATTTTTTGTTTTGTTTTTAAGTGTAAACTTCTTTAGGCTCGTTTTGCACTTTCCTGTGGAGAGTAAATTAGTTTGAGCGGCCAGATTTCCGATGTGTTACGCGCGGGTCTAGTTGGCCGAAGTCGAATAAGTGTTTTTACATATGAAATAAAATATCTCAGAAACTAAAAATTAAACCTGCATACTATAAGCGTTGGAATCGTTCAGCATTTCATCTTCCATGTTATGGACTTTTGTCTGATCAGAGTTTCGTTCTCTCTGTAATCGGCTCTTATTTATAATTTATATTCTATATTATTACCAATGCGGATTTCGACGGAATCGTTCGACTATTGATCAAATATTTTCCTTACTGCAAATATTAGAGAAAAAAATAGAGTGCAAAGGTATTGTTCACCAGCTGTATATCGATTTCAAAAAGGCTTACGGTTCTATTGACCGCCAAAAATTGTATAATATTCTAATCGAGCAGGGGATTCCAAAATAACTAGTGAATCTAGTCAGGATGTGCTTGACGGAAACACTCAATAAAGTTAGAATCGGTAATAATCTGTCCGAAAAGTTTGAGGTTCGTTCGGGTTTGAAACACGGGGATTCTCTTTCGCCTGTCCTGTTCAATTTGGCATTAGTCAAATGTCATTAGGGAGGTAATGTGTACCGAAGAAATGTTGGATCTGGGTGGGACATCACCCGCGCTGGGATATGCGGATGATCTGGTACTGCTAAGCGAAGACGTGAAAACTATAAAACTAAATACTACAACGTTAATGAATGCCAGTAAAGAACTAGGGTTCGAAACAAACACGGGTAAGACAAAAGTATGGTTAGCTGCAAAAATGGTAATATTGCTGGTGATATCGATATAGATGTTAATATGTTTGTACAGTTAGAGAAATTTAGGTATCTACAATAATTAGAAATAACGAAATCGAAGAAGAGATTAAGGTTAGACTGAAGGCGGGAAATGCTTGTTATTTTTCTGTGACAAAATTACTTATCTCGCGCCTCTTGTCCCGCAACTTAAAAATTAGAAACATTAAAACCATTGTCTCACCTACAGTCATTTATGGTTGCGAAACGTGGCCGCTTGCATTAAGGGATGAGCAACATCTTAAGGTTTTTGAAAATAAAGGATTGCGTAGAATATTCGAACCGAAGAAGGATGAATTAACCGGAGAAATCAGACGGTTACGCAACGCCGAATTGCGTGAACTGTATAATTGAGTTGATTTCATCCCGGCGAATCAATCAAATGGGCCTGTAATATTGTTGGGCTTAGTAACGAGAGAATTCCTAAAAGGTTAATATTTTCTGTAGCGAATGGTAAACGTCCGAGGGGTAGACCGAAACGAAGGTGGGAAGATTGCATTAAAGCCGATCTGAAGCAACTAGGTTTGGACGGCGAACGATGGAGGGATGTGTGTAATAAGTGATTGGTGATGTCGGCATCGAACCTTCGGGTTCGATAAGCCTTTTATTATTATTATTATTTCATATTATTAATCTCGCTCGTGTGGACTAAAGCTCGCACCTTAGTTCGTTTTTTCCCCTGCTGTTCACGTATTTAGATAGTCTTTAATCCTTTGAATTATGTGACTTGGCCGATGGACAAGGATGATCCTGAAGGGACACTAGTGGGGACATAAAACACCGACGTTAGACGGGACGCCCCCCACGGAGAGATGCTGGAGGAGTATTGACCTCACATATAATTAGACCGTTGAATAAGGGAGGTGTAAATCAGGTGGGCGTTGGCGGCAGCTCCTCTCGTACATCACGGAGTATTAATACTTGGGCGCCGCTGGGAATCTTGTAACCTCCCCTCCTCTCGTATAGGGGGGGACGGGAAGGCCTCGCATTCTTCAGCCTCTCCTTGCCTGTTTCACTTCCTTCCTCGAGGGTAGAAGGATACGCGATTTATTCACGTCTAACAGAGAACATGCCACTATCTCGAAACTAAATCCAGAGTAGAAAGTTGCGTTATCAATATCCAAATTTTGCTTTATATATCTAATCGCAATAAAGAATTCGATATTATCGTATTATCGAAAAAAATGCCGATACAGGATATCTATATTTTCTTTTTCGATCGTATTATAAACATATATAAACTTAATACTTTTTTATTTCTTAATGATATTTACAACTGTATTAAAGAAATACATTTAGTAAATTTGAACATGGACTGTAACCTGGATGTAATGACGTACAAACACTTGCTGAGTAACTACCCATGGTGGCACTCTAATGACATGTCTGCATTCATCACAGGGTCATCTTCTTTTCCGACGCCTCAGGGGGTTATCAGGAATTGAAGAGGAAGCAAGATTAGAAACGAGAGGGTTGGGAGGATTTTTAAGTTTATTATGGAAGAATAGGTATCTGGATTGGTTATTATTTGTAACAAAATAGGGAGCATTCAAGATTTTACGAAGGATTTTGGATTGTAATAAGTGCTGAAGTAATCGGAAACGTCGAGCGGTTTCTTGTCGTTTCAGTCTGGCATGTATTTAATATTTAAAAAACATAGAATTAACATATATATGGTGGTTAATTGGTATTAACATATATATGGTCTCTGACAAGGACTATTAGTCCGTGGTACAGACCCCTTTTATCAAATTATTAACATCCGGCTTAAATTTTGCTAATGGCGTCATCATGTAACCTACAAATATTTTATTTACGAAAATTCTCGGAATTGGGGCGTTTTCTATCAGGAGGTCGACAAACTTTGTCTATTTAATTAGGTATTTAATTAGGTCCATTTGCTTTCAACTTGGATCGTAAGATAATTTGATCACAAAAGCGAGAAAAAAAAGATGGCCTACAAAAATATTTAGCCGTTTGGCCTATATAACCTCGTTATTTTGATGATTTGGGGGTGTATGTTACGCCAAATGGCTCAATAATTTTGAAGACCACTTTTTTCTCTCCTTCCTCGTAAGTTCCTCTCCTTGGAACTGAACTTACTTCTCTTTGTGACTTTTGTCCTAATTTATAGATAAAAACCCAGTGCACTAAAATGATATGCAATTTGTACCTGCGCCTGCACAGCATGTTGCAAATTTGGTGTATTTATTTTTTGCTGTGAATTTGCTTAGATTTCATTATTTTGTTATCATATGAGCATTTCAGTTGACTAAATGACTAACTCCAGTTACAACATTTTTGAGTAAAGTCATTTTATTAATATTTGTATCAGTTAAGTCGAAAACTGACGAGAAAATAAGTTAACCACAGTCGACAAAATTCAAATATCTTTCATATTATTTTCATGAGATACCAAAAAATTCACATCTAATAAGAATAAAAAAACTGTTCTTGGGTTACCTACCTTCACCAAGGGCGAAAGAGTTAAAGAATGATCACTTTAACGCAATTTGAGGATAAGTCGACTTTACTAATTATGGCAAGAGACAAGAGATATACTTACTAATATTTTTAAGCTATTCAAATGAAAATTCTTAAATATTACCGTATTATATAAAATGGATTTGCAATTCTTTCAAAGTAAACTGATCATATCATCGTGTTCTTTTAAAAAGTCACCAAGTTCATTTTTGATGGAACTGAACTTTATCGATACTGACCTAATTTATCGATAAAAACACTGTTAGTCCTCTGAAGTGACACAAACCAATTGCAATTTGCACCTGCCGGCAGCGCATCTAGCAAATTTGGTGTATTTATTTTTTGCTGCGAATTTGCTTAGATTTCGTTATTTTGTTATCAAATGAGCCTTTCAATTGACTTAATGGCTAACTCTAATTTCAACATTTTTGAGTAGTCATTTTAGCGATATTTCCAATTGGAAAATTTATATCTGTACAGACAGTGAGTGAGTTGATTATAGAGTAGGTAACTGCAGTATTGAAATATAGAACTGTGAATAAGGATATAAATGTTTCCACTAGAAATATTACTAAAATTGATAATAAAAAATGTTGATACTGGAGTTCTGTCAACTGAAAGGGTAAAATATAGTTTCAACAGGCATACAATTTTCTGATTTTACAAAAGGAAAATTTATCAAACGTATTGGTGATTTTTTATTGGTCGCCTTTTTACTTGATTTAGTGATCAAATTAACTTACAATCCAACTGGAAAGCAAATGAGAGTTCATAAGTTTTATATTAACGTATTAAATAGACAATGTTTAATCTTCACATTCAAAACGTCTTTTTTCCAAGAATTTTGGTAAATATAAGTTGTAGTTTACTCGCCATTCACGAAATTTTAGACGCATGCTAATGATTTGATAAAAAGGGATTTTTACCGCGGACTAATAGCTTTACTGTTTTCAACTGAAACACTGCAGTCTTCAAATCGTATAACAGGACGACCATAATACCTCGGAAAAAGTATTTGGGGAAGTTTCATCACCATATGGATTTTGGGCCGTCATTTCTAACCTAAAGACCGAAGGGTGGTTAAATGTATATAAAAACACTCCTGAATGAGATAGAAACATTATGTCAATATTTCATCGCAATCGGATGAAGAATTTTCGGAGATTAGCGGTTTTGAACAAACGAACATTTACGTTTTTATTAATATAGATTTCTGAAAAGACTACATAAATATCCATCCCTGAAATAATTATAGACTATCAGTAGAATTTCGCCAAATGCTGAATAACTCGCTTTTTTAATTGAAATTAGTTTTTATTAAAATATTGGATATTTGGAATGTAAGCATCCTTATAACTATTGGTCGGAGGTCGTTCCGTTTATCGCGGATGGTTGATAGACTCGATAAATCGTCTTTATCGTTGAGGTTTACTATTATAGGCTAGAGGTCGACGTGGAGCATCGATAAAAATCTTCGTCCTATAAATTACGATTTAACCGGTGTAATCTAGATGCTTATCACATCACATCACTAAAAGGATTCCTCTACAGGTTAAAGCTAATATTATCCTCCGCTCGATTTCTCAACTTCTCTTTCGCAACCATTAAATTATAACTGGGATCGTGAGACGGTACGATTGATGTTGTTTATTTTACGTCTTACATTTTAAAGATCTTTTTTTTTTATTTTTTTTTATCACTCATTAAAGTGCATTTTGGCTGGACGGTTGAAATTTAATTGGCCTGGCTGGTGGGATTCCACATACCTCGGGTCTATTCCGGTCTACCTAAGGATATTGCGTGCCAGGCATTCCATCTGTGACAACTAATGTATAAGTGTCTAAATTGAGCCTACTTCTTAATGAAACTGTCTTTAGCCACGGCCCATCTGGCTTCAATACTTCAAAGGTCTTTTCTCTCCTCTCGGTCCCGCGTATTAAAGTGTTTAATTCTTGCTGAAGCAGTCTGAGTATTATGGGACTTCCTTTAAATTGTTATTTTATAATATATTACCGAGAAGGCTATATTTGTATCCAGATTAAAAAATAATAATAATTTCCTCCAAGAATTACTTATTATCTTTTTTTTTCAAGTTTATTTATTATCAGCCATTTTACACCAATTTTCAAAATTTTGTCAACTTAATGACTACATATCTAATTACGACGTTTCGGCTCGTTGAGCCATTTTCAAGTCTAAAATTTGTTTTTTACAATTTACAATCACATTTAAAACATCACATACTTCAACAATTTTTTTTTATTATGAGTAGATGCATGCAATTCGCATAAGTGAATTGGGCAGGTACATGATAGGTATTTTAGGTATATAAAAAAAATCTCTTTATGTTGAAGTATGTAATGTTCTAAATGTGATTGTAAATTATAAAAAAAATATTTTAGACTTGAAAATGGCTCAACGAGCCGAAACGTCGTAATTAGATGTGTAGTCATTAAGTTGACAAAATTTTGAAAATTGGTGTAAAATGGCTGATAATAAATAAACTTGAAAATAAATAGTATGCACCGAAGAAGAATTGGAGTAATATTGTGAGAATAATTTTTTTTTTTTCTAAAAACCTTAAATTAAAATATTCTGAGCTAAGTATGGGTAAGGTGATCAGATTTTAACTTTGATAAAGCGAGACACCGTTCACGGGGGGGGAAGGAAACTTGTTCCAAATTTGTTGTTACAATAATTAATTTTATTACATAATAATAATCAGCAAATATATTCAGCTAAAATAAGGTTGATAATTTAGTTCCTTAGATGTATTTTTGAGAGCGAATAATTTGAAGATGTATTTGACGTCTAATTTATGACTTCAACAATACAGCAGTATATATGACTTAAATATTTTGGCCAGCAGTTTGTACACGATCAGGCAATTCCTTTTTCAACAGGCTAATATTGAATTGAATTTAAAAGTTATCGAAGGTTACAAAATTTCGGTAATCGAAGTAGCAAATAAAGTTTTTTTTTTTAACTTTTATTATGATATTTACAACTGTATTAGTATGAATACATCAAGTAAATGTGTACAGAGGAATATAATCACATGAAACACGCTTGTTGAGAAACTGCCCATTGGTAGCATTCTAATAATTTGTCTACATCAGGAGATCACGGGACCATCTTCTTTTCAGACGCCTCGGAGGGTTATTAGGAATCGAAGAGGAAGCAAGGTTAGAAACAAGAGGATTCGGATCGTTATGAAGTTTATTATGGAAGGATAGGTATCTGGATTTGGGCCAAATCGGAAACATATGGAACATTGAGGTCTTTATGGATTATTTTATTTGTGACAAAGTAAGAAGCATTGAGGATTTTATGAAGGATTTTGGATTGTAAAGATTGGATACGAGAGGAATTTGATGGTTTAGTGGAGCCCCATAGCTCAACTCCATAAGTCCAAATAGGTCTTATTATAGTCATGTATATGAGTCGTTTGTAATTAATTGGAAGTTTAGAGCGTTTGTCAGATTTGTTCTACAGCGATAGGCAAATAAAGTTAAATTGCTAATGTCCAAAATTTATCCTTTTTCTTATGAATATATATTTTTTAATAACAATATCTCATTAAGAAGATCATTTTCGGATTGTTTTTTATGATTAAGTCCAAACAATGGTAGTCGAATTATAACAAACGATCAACAATACAAACATTGATAGGCACTCATATAAAACTCATATCATTGCCAAGTAACCTCATAGCCGCTGAAAAACTTATATTTTCTTCCCGTTCTCCTGCCATTGCCTAGCTGGTCGTGGATACTTTCCAAAAATCGGGACTTTTTTAAAACGACACGGGACGAATTCTTAAAAACTGGGACTGTCCCGCCAAAAGCGGATATTGTCGTCGATAGTCGACATTTTCATTGATTTTATAAATATTTTTGAAATCTTAATATCAATATATATATATATATATATATATATATATATATATATATATATATATATAT
Source organism: Nezara viridula (assembly GCA_928085145.1). NCBI lineage: Eukaryota > Metazoa > Arthropoda > Insecta > Hemiptera > Pentatomidae > Nezara > Nezara viridula. Next base: position 143,243,212 of record OV725080.1, on the reverse strand, counting down.
ATTGATTCTGTACCACTTAGGTGCTCCAAAAATATTATTTTACTCTCCTTTCTAAAATTAGTTTTCTAGTTCCTGTCCATCTTCGTCAACCTCTGGTTTTTTTTGTTTTTGTTTTTTCAGAAATTTCCATTCAACTAATCATTGCTTCCATTCACATATAGATCGGATTCAGCGAAATGCTAATTTATCTGCATCCTATATAGATTCCTTTGACGATTGGTGGCCTTGGTTTGCTGAGTTTACTCAGTGAGAAGTACTACGTGCGCTATTCAACTCTACCTATGGATGACCATCGATAATCGATATTATCGAAATATCGATATTTTCCTCTACAACGACTACGTTCTATATGAAACAGGCAAGATGGGTATTTTTTCCTGACACTCGGAGTAATTATAATTTCTAGAGCTTTCCGAAAACGATAGTTTTAATTTTTTTTTTTTTTTAACTTTTATTATGATATTTACAACTGTATTAGTATGAATACATCAAGAAAATTTGTAATTTTAATTTTTAAAAATATCGCAGGAACAATATCGACTTTCGATGGCCATCTCCATTAAGCTAACACGAAATTTTTAATTTTACGGTTCATTTATAGTCAGTCAAGTCATGAGTATGTTTCTAAAAAAAATAATAAATAATATTTACCTTTCGTATCGAAACAAAGCATTCAATGTTACCGTAATATCATAAGAAAAATGCCAGTAAAGGATTTCGATATTATTTTCATTCGTATTATAAACGTACATCAATTTAATGTTTAAAAAAAATTAAATCAACGTATTAACATATACCTTCAAATATTTTTAAACTATTCAAACGAAAATCCTTAAATATCACCACATAATATTAAATGGAATGGCAATACTTTCAAAGTAAACAGCTCGTATCGTCCGGTTATTGTAAAAAGTCACCCAGAACATTTTTAGTGTAACTGAACTTATGTTTTTGTGAGTTATACTGTAATTTATCGACAGTAAAAAAACAAAAAAAAAAAAACATTCAGCGTACAATTTTCTGATTTTAGAATGGGAAAATTTATTTTAAGTTCTTGATGGTTTAAGACTATGAAAAGTCGCTTAATGATTTTTGTAATAAACTGAGGATATATTTGCTTCTCATATCAAAAATTTCATTTTGATGTAGTATCATTCGATATTGACAATATCGATATTTTTGATTCAATATTATTCTACTGGGGCTCCACAAAGTCATCGAATTCCTCACGTATCCAATCCTTACAATCCAAAATCCTTAGTAAAATCCTCAATGCTCCTTACTTTGTCACTCATAAAATCATCCATAACGATTTTAATGTTTCTTATGTTTCCGATTTAGCGCAATCCAGATACCTATCCTTCCATAATAAACTTCAGAACCAACCGAACCCTCTCGTTTCTAACCTTGCTTTCTATTTGATCCTTGTTGACCCTCCGAGGCATCTAAAAAGAAGTTGACATCGAGATCTTCTATTGTAAATACATCTTTCTTTCCTTTTTTTTATAGTTACCAGTTGCTATCAGTGGGTAGTTTCTTAACAAGTGTTTTCATGTTATTATTTTATATTATCACATTTACTTAATTTTTTTTTCTGAATACAGTTTTAAATATAAATAAAAAAAATAAATATTATTCTAATATCGATTCCGAAGACATCTATATTAATGAGGAATATTGCAACTTACCCAATGTCTCACCAACCCTACTTTTTGCGATTAACAATAACTCTGTTATATCTCAAAAATTTCATTTCGATATAGATATTATACTAATACCGATAAAGAATATCGGAACTTGGATTTTTTCAAATTGTTGTTTTGTAAAATATTAGAATAGAATAGAAAATTAAACTTTATTCTGGGACTAAGTCTCTTTAGAATAACAATGGTGAGTTAATACAAAGTAAAGTACAAATCTGGCCAAAAACTAACTTATAAAAATTTTAATATTATATACATTATTTAAAAAGTATGTAACCAGTAAAAAATAAAAAATAAAATATATATACAAATGAACATAAAATCTTCTCAAAATTACTTAATTGTGATGAAAAAAAAAAAGAGAAATTACATATTTATATATACATAACTACACAATTTGTATACAATAGGCTATCTAATAGAAAACTAACTTAATACAAAATATAATAATATCTTATTACAAAATATATATAATAATAACTTAATACAAAATATATAATATTACCAAGAAGATTATACAAATATCCAGTTTAAATAAAAATATTAATATTTTTCCTATGGCAATTACTCCTTATCTTATTTTTTTTTTTCTATAAATGTTAAATCAAAATTTTATTTTAAGCTAACACTTTAAATATTTATTTTACGATGTTAGTCGAATCATGTGTATCAAAAAATGATAAATAATTTTTAATTATAGAGATATAATATTTTATGTTAAATGATGACTATGAGAGGCTAAGCCTAGAGCGCCGTTATAAAATATATTTTTTATTGAAGTAAAAAAAAGAGTTATATTATTCTTTATGAAAATACAAAAAAAAGTAAATGACTTAAATAATAATAACCAATCACCATTATTTCTCTATCTGTTATCAGTTGAAAAGCTACGGCAGTGTTTCCAAATTATATTTCAGTTAGTCCTAACATCCGCTGTTATTTTTAATTTAGGGAGCAATATGTGACCATTTTAAGACAACTTACGTAATGTTACAACGAATCCTAGCTTCATCGAAGTAAATTATTGAATATACATAAGAGACCTAAGGATACATTTTTAGAATATTAAAAAGATGAATTCATATGCAGCGGGACACCGGCTAGCCGGGGGGAGAGGATGGAGGATATATAGTCTTCCTCTCTAAGGAAACAATAAAATTCGAAGATTCCTCGAGTTGTTGTGTCCTGTCTGAAATATTATCTTCCGGGGCATGTCCTACAGTCTTCGGGATAAATTAAATACCTTAAATATCTTCCTTGTTTCTTAAGGCTGTTATGTTACTACACTAGATATTGGATGGCATAGGCGCAGAATTTCCATTATGGTTGGGAGGTGATGGGCATCTCCTTCCCTTCCCCCCCCCAAAAAAAAAATAAGTCGGGAGTTTATATTATGTATATAAATTATGAGTTAGACATAATCATTGTAATTATTTTAAAATTAACTGAGTTATAAATAAAGGTATACATAAGGATGAAATATTTTTTTTAATGAGTTAGCCTCATAGGCAAACTCGTTAAAAAAAAAAATGTTGACTGCAAATCCTGTTCAACAGTCAATTACATTCCCATCTCTAAATTTATATATATGTTTTTATATTAGATTTTTTTTTCGAATGAATATATTATATATTTTTATTTTTAATTATTGTTTTCAGGCAGTGAGATAAACTGCCAATTGTCATGCTTCAAATTCACCGCAGGAAATGTGATAAAATTATCAGGGAAAAATAGATGGGTGCATATAAATGAATTATCTATGTCGCTACATAACTAAAATTTCAATAATAGGAACATATAGCGCGCTAAAATACTTGCGTACCTACTTCTAGGCCTTAGCTTAGTCATCTAGTCGACTTTTCCTATTTTCTTAATTGATTTTAGTTTACATATTTTATTCATTCATTATTTATTTCCACCCTCTCATGTCACTTTTTCAATACGGGTGTATGCAGTAGTGTAATGTTAAGCTTTGCTTAATATCACACTACTGCAATGATAACAGTTTACAAAATTCAATACTGTGCTCACAGTTAGTTATTTTTCTTTTCATTCGTCAATTAATTAAGCCTGGCCAAAATCCGGAGGTCGTTCCGACACTAGTCCTGTTCTTATTCCGCGGGTCCCTATATTGAAGTTAACTGGAGAACTGGACCCAACGGCATCATCCAACCATTTATCTTTGAACCACGAGAAGTTTTCCTCGCTCACCAACTGACGAAACTTCTCTTCAGTGAGGACGTAAATTCCCGTGGTTCTCATCAACGATGCTCTTAATCCGTCGAAAACGAAAAGTACAGACCGTGATCTGCTCAACAGTCTCCGGATCACCACAAGTGGGACAATAGAGATCTATATTCTGTTCGAAGCCTTGTAGTTTAGCTCTGAAACACCCTTGCCCCGTGAGAAATTGTGAAACCCAATAGTCCTGAAGTATCCATTTCGCTTGTAACCGAGATTGGACGGTTGGGAAGTATTTTCTTAAGGTACTCCTCTTCGGAATCGTCACCCACCGTCGGCTCCACTCGGTTCCAATTGTTTCCTACCGAATTATCCTTTTCCATTTATTAGGGTTTTCAATGATTCTCGTCCGTATCTTCTCCGGAAGACTGTTAAGCCCTCCCTCTTATAATACCTGGCCACTTCTTGCAGGAGGAGGTCGAGAGGCACCACCTCCACTAGGATCTGCTCTGCTTCGTTCGACATAGACCTATTTGCTCCGGTGACCCGAAGCAGAGCTGTCCTCTGAGTCGATGCCAGCCTATATAGAGACATCTTACTGTGAGGTTCCGTAACCAAAAGGGAGACGCATTCCTCAGAATACCCTACACAAAACCCTTATAAATAGTGATTGTGACTGGATACCTTAGATTAAATCATTCATGAAAAATAATTATTAGTGATTTTGATTTTACTGTTGCTCATCGAAATATTGGGGGAGTGAAAAGATATTCTCGCCCCTTATCTACTTTTTTTTAGGGGGGGGGAGCGATTGATGAATATCATCATCCCATTACATCAAGTAATTTTATTAATTGAATTAAGGTCAAAAAAAATAATAACTAAAATACAATTTTTTTTTCTTAACCTAAAAATAAAGTTTGCTGGAAGTTTGCCTCCCGAGATAAGTGCCGGTTTGACCCCTCTAGATCCGGCCCCGCTGCCATTAAGTGCATTACTTCCGCATGCAGCTACTGCTTCTCGCCTTATCCTTCCACTCTAATCTCACGTTCGTACAATACATTTTTTTTTTTTTTTGTTGTATTATTTATTTATTTCATGTGCTCGTTGGATACATTTTTTAATTTAAATAAATAATATCAATTAACGGATAATAATATTAATTGAAAAAGGCCTACATTTTACGCCAAATCTACTTCTTAGAAATAGTATTAATTATTTCAAAAATACTTCGTCGTTTCTGAGAAAATAATCATTATGTAAGGATATAAAATCAGTTCTGTTTGATAAGAATTATTTTTTAGAAATAATATCAGCTATAATTATGTAACAATCAAATCGATCATGTTTTGATACAACACAGCTGGCAAAGCAGTATAATTAATGTACGGTCTTATCGCGGAGCAGAATGTGGGTCGGATCATGAATTAGTAATCGCGAAACTTCGACAAAAACTTAATGTAAAAAAGAAAAAAGAAAACCGTTTCGATTTTGAGAATTTTAATTTGGAAAAATTAAAAAATCCATCAATTAGAAACCAATTCGAGCTAGATGTTAAGAATAGGTTTGAAGCTTTAGAGCTTCCTGACGAGGACCACGAGGATATTGACAAGTTATGGGTAGAGATCAGAGATAATATTAAAGCGGTCGGTAACTCGTGTCTAGGAAAAAAGGAAAATAAGAATAACAAACCGTGGTTTGATGAAGATTGCTTAAACATGTGTGAAAAAAGAAAAGCCGCTAAATTAAAAGCTCTAAATAATCCTAGCGAAGACAATCTGGAATACGTCCGAATCTCAAAGAACGAAACGACAAAATTGCTCAAAAATAAAAAAAGGGAATATCTTAAAAGTAAAATAATTGAAATAGAAACTAATAGAATCGAAAATAACGTAAGAGACATGTACAAAGGTATAAACAGATCACGTAAATATGTAGGTGCCGTAACGTCTGGAATTAGGGATGATAATAACGATATTCTGACCGATCCGGTTGACATATTGAATAAGTTTAAGGAGCACTTTGACAATATTTTAAATTCGGTGAATTATGATCTGTGTCCTTCTTCTGAGTACCAGAGTGCTGAACCATTAATAGAAGGACCAAGTAAAGAGGAAGTTGAAGGAGCTATCGGAAAATTAAAATCATATAAAGCAGCGGGAATCGATAATATTCCTACTGAACTAATTAAGGCATGCGGGGAAGCTGGAGTTTCTAAAATACATCGGTTGGTTAAAAAGATCTGGGTGAACGAGAAATTACCTGAAGAATGGAAAGAATCTATTCTTATTCCGATTCACAAAAAGGGTCTGAGGACGGATTGTAATAACTATCGAGGAATTTCACTCCTTCCGGTATGTTATAAAATATTCACTTCAATCTTAACCAGTCGAATTACGGAATACGCCGAGGAAATTATCGGAGACTACCAATGCGGATTTAGACGGAATCGTTCGACTATTGATCAAATATTTTCTTTACGGCAAATATTAGAGAAAAAATTAGAGTATAACGGTATTGTTCACCAGCTGTATATAGATTTTAAAAAGGCTTACGATTCTATTGACCGCCAGAAACTGTATAATATTCTAATCGAGCAGGGGATTCCAAAAAAACTAGTAAATCTAGTCAGGATGTGCTTGACGGAGACACTCAATAAAGTTAGAATCGGTAATAATTTGTCCGAAAAATTTGAGGTTCGTTCGGGCTTAAAACAGGGGGATTCTCTTTCGCCTGTCCTGTTTAATTTGGCATTAGAGCATGCCATTAGGGAGGTAATGCGAACCGAGAAAGGGTTGGATCTGGGCGGGACAACATCCGTGCTGGGCTATGCTGATGATCTGGTACTGTTAAGCGAAGACGTTGAAACTATAAAACTAAATACGACAACGTTAATGAAAGCCGGAAAGAACTAAGACTCGAAATAAACGTGGATAAAACAAAATATATGGTTAGCTGCAAAAATGGCGATACTACTGGTGACATCGATATAGATGGTAATATGTTTGAACAGGTAGATAAATTTAGGTATCTAGGTTCAACGATAACTAGAAAAAACGAAATTGAAGAAGAGATTAAGGTTAGACTGAAGGCGGGGAATGCTTGTTATTTTTCTGTGACAAAACTACTTAGTTCGCGCCTCTTGTCCCGAAACTTAAAAATTAGAATCTATAAAACAATTATCTTGCCTACAGTTCTTTATGGATGCGAAACTTGGCCGCTTACATTAAGGGATGAGCAGCGTCTTAAGGTTTTTGAAAATAAAGTATTGCGTAGAATATTCGGACCGAAGAAGGATGAGTTAACCGGAGAGTTCAGACGGTTACACAACGCCGAATTGCGTGAGCTGTATCCGGGTAATATAATTCAGGTAATTTCATCGCGGCGAATCAAATGGGCTTGTAAAGTTGTTGGGCTTAGTAACGAGAGAATTCCTAAAAGGTTAATATTTGCTGTGCCGAATGGTAAGCGTCCGAGAGGTAGACCGAAGCGAAGGTGGGAAGATTGCATTAAAGCCGATCTGAAGGGACTGGGTTTGGACGGCGAACGGTGGAGGGAGGTGTGTAACAAGCGATTGGTGGTGTCGGCATCGAACCTTCGGGTTCGCTAAGCCTTATTATTATTATTATTATAATTATGTAACAAATATAAATGCGTGAGACTAACAAGTTTTAGGCCATATGTATTTAATAAATTTCTTTTGATTTCGAATGGAAATAATGATTATTTTATATAAATTCGTAGATTGTATTACTAACCTGGAAAATCTAAAAAAAAAAAATATCACGGAAGTTTTTGAAACTGGAAAAGTTAGGAATTTAAAAAAAAAAAAATAGACCAAGTTATACAATTTAAGATTAGAAAGCGCAAATCCGCTATTAGAATTAATAATTGATGTTATGCTGTTAAATACATTGAAATATTAAGAAAAATATATTTATTTTTCTATTGCAACTAACAATTATTTAAGCATTTTTGGAGGAAAATAAAACGAATATCATCATATTTTAAGGTGTCCGGATGTAAATTTTGTTTATAATATGTTATACAGTATTACAATACTTGCTTTATCTTCGGACAGAATCTGGACAACATTCTAGATTTTGTGCATGTAATCATACTTTCGGAACCCGTCCGGCTTAGAATATGTACTTTGCTACTTTTTGCAATTAATAGCAGACTTGAGTATCATGTGCTGTTATAATTATTTTAATGACCTGCAATTTTCCATGAATGAAATGAAAGATCATTGAATTTCTTTAAAAAGGTTTGTGTGAATACCGCGATTCGTGTATCATCTAAAATAATTTTCAATTTAAACTTAAGTTGTCCCGGCTTTATTTATAGTATTCTACCTATATATATAATATATAGTAAGGGAAAACTTTTGAATTATGTTTTCAACCGAAATATACGTTTTGAGGTTCCCCGAGTCAAAGTAACCGAATTCCACAAAATGGTATATGTGGGTGTATGTATGTAAGCAGTCTAACTCAAAAACGAAACTGCAATTACGTATTTAAGATACGTATATGCCTTGGATGTGACAGCAACTTTTTCTTTAAAAAGTTCGACTAACCGGAAGTGGCACTTTATTTCAACAGTCATACACATTTTTCCAATTTTCTCAAAAACGGCTCTAACGATTTTGATTAAATTCGGTGTGTCATTGTATAATTAAGTGGTAAATATCATTATGGTCTTATCCCTATTGATGTCACTTTACAGGGCTTAAATGCTTAAATGTTAAACATGTCTTTCTCTTAAGTACCTTCAATTGATTTATTTTAAATAATTAACTATTTCATTATTAGGAGTTACGAAAAAAAAAATGCTAAATATTACTTTTGAAAGAATTTAATAATTGAAAAATGGAGAAAAACGGGAAAATGTTTATTTAGGTAGATAATGGATTTCTGGAAATAACAGTCAGAAGGTATACGTATAATATGCCGTTGGAAAGCTGAGAATTTTAGAAAAAACAATATCTAATGTAGAAAGTAATGGAGAGTGACGAAAAATTATAAATAATAATTTGTGAAAACTAATATTATTTAACGGAAATTGCATGTTTTCAAAGGAATTAAATGATGTTAGCTAAATGTAAACTTTTTTTTCAATTTGAGAAAATAAAAATTCAAAATCCACCTAATCAAGGCAATGGTATTGTTTAAAAAACTATTTCTTAGTACTTATGTGAAAGAAGAAGTGAAATATAAAAATATTTCATGGGTGTATAGCATATGTTTATAATCTTATATACATTTTGTATAGTTTGATAACTCTAGATCTAATATTTTATTTAAATAATTAGGTATCAAAGTCCGTATAAAACAACTTTTGCTCTATCTATGGCAGGCAATGAAAATCTCTTAATTTTATTTTAGTAAACTTTACAATGGAAAATAACAGTTTAATAACTAATAGGCGTATCCATAATCATTTATAAGTAGAATATAGAAATATACTTTCATATCTCTCTAGGCATATATATATATAGCTCAAAGACTGGAGTTGTGCGGTTTACAAAACAGATGGAGTACCGAGGTTTTATTATCTACTGTTGGTGTAATTGATAGGGTTTTTGTTATTTTAGTGGTCTTTATTCTTTATTAGCTGTCAACTGTAAGCTATACTTACTACTATAAAGGTATACTAAATGGTTAGCTCCGTTAAAAGTGCACTTCAAACTTTTTCAATTCCCAGAAAATGATTTCAATTCAATGTGGAGAGGTTAGTGAATGTTGTGTGTTGCGCGCACCAAATTTTTGTATCTGGTATACGAAATTTCTCTGTTTAATTAATTTAGAACTCGCGAATCATTTATCGATCCCGCCGCCATTGGACCGTATCATCACATTGAATAATTTTTTCATGTATACTTTTTATATTTATATGTTTAATTTGTTATATTTTCGTCTGGTGATGAGGTGATGTACAGCTGAAAGCTCTAGAGTAATGAAAGGCAGGCTAGGCTCCGCAATGCGCCATACCCAGTGACGATACAGTTCTCTCGTTCTTCCTTTGATATTTTTATTTTATTTACTACCAAGTAACCTTCAATTATTTTTAAGATGTTAAAAACTTGAGCTTACATGGTAAAGAAATACGGTTATCGGTCTAGAAAATATATATTTTAAGTTTTAGTTAAAAAAATTCACTATTAATGTTGCATTTTTTAATTCATAGATCTTAATTCAGAAATTACGGCGGTGATAATCAGTTCAAACCGTCAAAATAAAATCATAGTCGAGATTATATTGAGGAAAACCTTTCTTTTTTTTTCAGTATTTGAAACATTTGAAAGATTACATCAAAATATTTGTTAAAACTATCGACAGATACATTAAGATGTGTATGATAAGTCGTTTATTATGGTTATTTTTTAGTAGATAAAGAATTCTTCTGAATTTATTTTTTACAAGAAGCTGTTTAATTATCTTGCAGTTATATAATTTTCTATTTGAACACGCTGCAAATTATTTCACAATGGTTTATTATCTCCGAACAATTATACATCTAAAGTAACATTACCTTCCGAGTTACAAAGAAAAAACAAAAAAAAAAGGTGATTCCAATTATTGGACTAAACTGTTTTTCTTTAATCATTAGTAATATGCTAAAAAAAAATAGCATTATTTCAGTAACACATTTAAAATTTAAAAACCAAACCAAGGATATAACATTTAGAGTAGAACACATAAAAACCAACCAGAGACTATATCTTTGCTCCTAATTGTCCGATTTTAACGATTTTTTTTTTGTTTTTTTTTAGGAAATTTCGTAAACTTTTAAAAACTATATCAACAAAATTGTAAAAACTTTTCGAGTTATGCGGAATTTAATTTTAACATCCCTCGTAACTTTTTTTCCAGCTTCTTTTCATTGAAGTATGTTATATAGATAAATTTAAAGGGCGTCGAGAAAATGACTTTAGCGAAGTTTCATTGAAATCTGTACATTCGTTTAGGAGCTACAGTCTATAGCAACGAGGTTTTTCGGCCGCCATTTTGAAAGTTAAAGGCGGAGAGTAATGTCGATGAAGGAGGATCGTCCTCGGGTGACCTCTGACTTTATATCAAAATTTGGAGAAAAAAAATCGGTTCAGTAGTTTCGGAGAAAATGCGCGGACGGCGGACGGACAAAAAAAATTGTATTCGTTTTTCGAATTCTACGCGTCTTGAAACGTGAAACCTCAAATTTTGAGAGGGAGTTATGTTTTTGAATTTTTTGGTCGATCACAATGTTTCATTATTGAAAATAATAAACCAATATCTGGTATGTCCACTCACCAGTGCCGTGTTACCCCTGCATTTAATTTTACTTTCTTTTTTTTTTTTTTTTTTTTTTAATTACTCCGGAAGAAAGAATAAACAACTACTCTGCTGCGTGTATGAAATGAGAATGTAGTGCGCAGTAGAGTAAAATATCAATATTTCGATAATATCTACCGTCGATGGCTATCCTTAAATCTAGTTGAATAGCACACGTGGGACCCTTCTTACTCAGTAAACTCTATTTGCCCAAATTTGTTAGTTAGAACCTTTTCAAACCAAGGCCACTATTTGTCAAATAAATCCATGTACGGTGCAAATAAATTATCATTTCGCTGAATCCGATCTATGGGTGGAACGGCAGGCATAATTGGTTGAATGGAAATTTACGGAAAAATCATGAAGATGTCGAAGATGGACAGGAACTAAAAAAATTAATTTAAAGATGAAAATAACATTCTTTTTGATTCACCAGTGGAAGAGAATCAATATTTAAATTGATTTTCATATTTAAAAAATAATTGATGATGTCGGTACCTTCGTTTCTCCTGACCTTCTAAAAATTCTTTTCACTTCCACGCCTCCTTCTTCATGTAGCTCTTCCAGTTCTTGTTCTTCTTCTTGTTCTGAACAGATATTGAACTCAGGACAGGTTATTATTCCTTTAGGTTAGTAAGGGTGGGAAGTGAAATTCAAGGCTGAGTTTTCATATTTCTTAATATTTTGTAGATTAAAAAAATCCTTTTCATTGACCACTTCTAGTAGTACTTTGCCAATTGGTAAAAACTTGACTTTTGTTTGCAGAGCAAAACTTTGAATAAACTTACAAACTTTGAATGGGCCTGTTGTCTTATCTTCATCTGCAAAAGATACTTCGATATATTTTCTTACCCATGAGGTTCCTGGCCGCTTTGAGCACATGGAAAAGATACCGGGAGGCTTCGGTTCCTTAGTCCCTGATATTTCACTTTCCAACTTTTGTTTTTGGAGAGGTGGTAGTTTTCTTGGGAATAAGTTTTCAAAATTATAATTTGTGCCTTTCTGTACTTCCATCTATACGATTTTTCTTCTAAAAGATGTTTGTACTTGAAATATTTCAATTCAAATCTCAACACAATTTGAAAAAACACAATTACTACAGACATATTTAAACAATACCATCCTCATAAACGAACTCACTACGTAAATTAGAAATAACATATTCAGTTGTAACAACACGTTCTTTAAACAAACATACTAACAACATACACATCTAAAATTTTACATACATAAGACGTATTGAAATGTAAATCAACAATCAAGATGGTGCCTCTAACCTATAAAGTTGCACACGGCACCTAAAATACAACCAAATAATAAATAAATATTTCAAAAATATTTATAACATCGATGAAAGTATCGACTAACTATATTTCAAGTCCGATATTTTGATGGCATCGATAGTCATAGGCTTACTTTAATATCGATGTTGGATCTTAATAACCCATCCCTACCCCTCGTAGATCCGCCAGTGCCACGCACACAGCTTTATAACCAACCATTTTTCCTATGAAGGTTTGTAAATAAATTTTCTTATCTTTCTTCAAATGAGCATCTGTTTTGTTTCCTATGTGAAAATAAAATGCACAGAATATATATGTTTACTTATATATTGATATTTTAAATAGATGTAAAGTCTAATGATTTGTTTCTTTGCTAATGCTGGTCCAATTTAGATTTAATTTTTTTTATTTATTTTTTAATTTAATTATGGCTTAAGTGATTGTTAAGAATTTCCCATGGAATGTTGTAATTTTTGAGTAAATGTAATTTACCTATCTTCAGAACTGTTATTTTATGAAAGTTAAAGGGCTTTAAAGAAAAAACATTAAGAAATGTTCATCAAAATCATCAGAGCCGTTCGATGCTACAGTCTATAGAAAACAGATATTTCAACTGATGCATGCCAGGGTACTTGATTCGATACACAAGATTGGGGACTAAAAACCTTCTTAGAAAAAATAATAAATAAAATTTATCAACTAGTTAAAGAGGTGATCGCGGCACATATACATGGACAGAATGGTCTGAAATACTTTTTTTTTTTTAAATGTTAATCAGAGTAATAGGCTGTTAAACGTTAACTGGAAGTTGCACTTTGAAGTATTAGCGATAAGAAACTGAAATTGTAATAACTTCAATACGACTCCACCTATTCACACGAAACTTAGCAGGAATTTAGGACGCTATAAACTAAACGAAATGGTACTAACCAAATTTTCGCAAACAATATGGATTAAAATATCTCAGAAACTAAAAATGGGAACTGCATAATGTAAGCGAGGGAAATGTTCATCATTGCATCCTCTTTGTAATGAGCTATTATTCAAAATTGTATCTTAATGGAACGCCATGTTAGAATGGTGTAAAAGAAAAAAAATTGTGTCGAAAACCAAATGATAACGAGTTTTATGGAAGATATGGATTAAAATTATTATTATAAACACTTTATTCAGAAATATTACAATTTGTCACAGTTAAGGACACTTATAATAGAGTTCAGAGATTGCATTCATACCGTATATACAAAAATATAAATAAATAAAGTAATAACAAAAGAATAAGAAGAAAGAACAAAAGAGTAAAGAAAAAAAAAATATATATACACATAAGTAAATAAAAATAGAAATAAAAGTAAAACAAACACCTTATATAAAACATACATTATTTACAATTTGCCAGGTGATCTCCGAACCAATCCTGTCCCCTCCACATGTGGAGGGAAAAGGGAGGCCTAGGAGATCCCTACGCTTCTCCTTCAGCCACTTCACTGGTATTTTAAACCAGCGGAGGATGAGTAAGAGCGCTACAGCCACAGACACTCATGACTTGAGTGGAGAATCTGGCCATTGCTAGAACTCCAAAATATCCATATTTACAAAAGGTCTCGTGGCCACTGCCGCTTTAACCTACGAAGGGGATTGTAGGGATGGGTGGTGCTTGATAGGGATTGTACAACGGAATTTGGGTGATGAGAAAGGTTCTGGTGAAATTTGGAAAATTTGGCTGGGATAAGATCAAGAATAAATGGGATATTAAGGTCATGATGTAGGGTTTTATTGGTTACATAGAAGGGAGCATTGACTATTGTACGGAGGACTTTAGACTGAAAGGATTGAATGCGTTTGATGTTAGAAAATTTGGCTGTTCCCCATAGTTCTAGTCCGTAAGTCCAGATGGGTTTCAGTATTGTCTTGTAGATCAGTAATTTGTTTTCACCAGAAAGTTTAGATTTTCTATTCAGTAGTCTATATAGCTGGCCATATCGTCTGTTAAGTTCCTGTCTTTTAAGTCGAGTATGTGGATTCCATGTTAGTCGTCTGTCTAAGAGAAAGCCAAGATACCGGACTGTATCTGAGAAAGGAAGCTGGATGGAGTTAAAATAAACTGGTGGGCAGGTATTACGCCGAAGGGTGAAGGTAATGTGTTTACATTTAGATTCGTTTACCTTAATGCGCCATTTCTTACACCAGTGTTCAATCAGGAAGAGGTGCCTTTGTAAGTTTGCGGACGCTGTTTCAGGATCTGAGTTGGAAGAAAGGATAGCAGTGTCATCAGCGAAAGTTGCCAGGAGGGTATCGGGATGGACAGGAATATCAGCGGTAAAGAGAATGTAAAGAATGGGGCCCAAGACGCTGCCTTGAGGAACGCCAGCCTCAATTGAGTAACAGTCGGAGAATTCGGTGCCACAGCGAACTCGGAAGGAGCGGTCGGAAAGATAGGATTGGAGTACTAGGTATAAGGACTGTGGTAGATGGATTTTAAGCTTGAAGAGTAATCCGGCGTGCCATACCCGGTCAAAAGCTTGCGCTATGTCCAGAAATGCACCCGAGCAATACTGCTTGCTTTCTAGGGTTGAGGATATATGGTCAACAACTCGGAGTCCTTGCTGGACAGTGGAATGTTGGGAACGAAATCCGAATTGATGAGTAGGAAGGTTATAGGATTCAATTATAGGTAGGATTCGTTTCAGTAGGATCTTTTCAAAAATTTTTGAGAGGATTGGGAGTAGGCTAATTGGTCTATAGGATGCTGTATTGTTGGAAGGTTTGCCTGGTTTCAAGAAGAGGACGATGGTGGAATGTTTCCATAAAAGAGGGAAGTGGGTAGTTCGTAGGATGCAATTGTATATATATATGTAAGAAATGTGATGGCTTTAGATGGAAGTTGTCGAAGGATCTGTGGGGTTAGAATGTCATATCCAGGAGATTTGCGAGGTGTGATTTTCCGTAAAAGGTATTTGACCTCAGAGGGATTAACAGCTTTAGGTGGTAAGGAGAGTGGGATAGGTATTGAGAGGGATTCTTCTACTTTTACTGTGTGGCTGGGATGGGATTCTGGATGAGGAGCGAAAGTATAGGAAAGGTGTTTGGCAAATTCCTCGGCTTTATCTTCATCAGATGCTGCCCAGGAGCCATCATCTCGTCGAAGAGGGTGGGAAATATGATGGGATTTGAGGATTTTTCTGGTGATATTCCAAAGGGAATTATCATGAGCAGAGAGTGTGGTGAGGTAGGAATTGAATGATTGGGATCTGAAGGTGGCTAATTCTTTTTTTAATTTTTTACAGTGATAATTGTAGGAGTGGCGGTCGGCTGGATGTCTGGTACGTTGCCATAGTAATCTGGCACGGCGTTTTATGTGGATTAGGTCAAGGAGGTGTTGAGGTAAATTATGTTTCTTAAGGATTTTTGAGGAGTGATCAGGGGAGGAAGCAGTCCAGACTGCTTCTTGAATTTTGGTAGTGAAGGAATGTACTGCATTGTCCAGGTCTTCAGAGGTTTTCAGGGTTACTCTGAGGTCAATTTTATCGGAGAGGATTTGATGAAAGAGTTTCCAGTTAACTGGGCCTCTGATGAAGGACGGAGGAGAGGGTTTAGGAATAGGAGCTAGTGATACTTGGAGTATTAATGGGCTGTGGTCTGAGGAAAGCTCGTCAAGACGGGCAACGGAATGGTTGAGAGCACCTAAACCATTATGGATAAAGAAATCGAGGATATCGGGATTACGGTTAGGATCAGTGGGCCAGTAGGTAGGTGAGTTGGGTGGAAGAAGGGTAAAATTTTGGGAATTGAGTACAGACAGCAATGTTCGACCACGAGAATTCGTGGTTCTTGAACCCCATTGTTGATGCTTGGCGTTTAAGTCTGCACCCAAGATGAAATGATGTCCTAAGGAAATGAGGAAGGAACTAAATTGGATATTTGAGATGGATTGGTTTGGAGGGCAATACGCTGATGCAACGGTAATAGGAAAGGAGAAGGTTTTGATTACGACTGCGGTGGATTGTAGGAAATCGTGTGTAGGCAGTGGGAGTAGGTGATGGGAGAGGGATTGGTGCACAATGACTGCAGTACCGGCATGTGCTCTACCGTCAGGATGGTCGGTACGGTAAGTTATGAATTGTGGTATTTTTAGGAGCTGTTTTTTAGTCAGTCGAGTTTCCGTTATTAGGGCTACGTCTACGTTCTTGTCTTGTAGTAAGGCTGTTAGTTCGTGTATGTGATTTCTAACACCATTCGCATTCCAAAGGAGAATGGATATGGGTTTGATGGAAGTCATTTAAGGATTTTTTAAAGGAGGGATAAGGTGAGATACTAGGTTAGTGAGAAGTGATATCAGTGGGGTAACAAGGGATTTAAATTCTGAAAGATAGGATATCAATAAGCTGGTTAGATCTGTAGCATTAGGCGGTGGAGGAACATATTGGATTTGATGTTGGTGAGGTTGTTGTTGATTAGGTACATTAGGTGGGATAGGATATTGAGATTGGGGTTGAGTTTGTTCTTGCGGCAGGGCCTCACATACATTAGTCGGGTCTCTACCCCCAAGTAGCTTGGCAAAAGAAACCTTAGAGTTCACAATTTTAGCGGGTCCTCTTCTTGGTTTAGGTGTATCATCAGGGTCTCTGGGTTTCATATATCTCGCTTTAAGATTTTTATAAATTTGGCAGCCTTTGTAGTTGGCTGGATGGTCTTCCAGGCATAGGGCACAGACTGCTGGTTCTGTAATTGGTTTATTACACTCGCCAGACTTGTGTGTTTTACCACATTTCACGCAGCGTGGTAAGTGGTGGCAATAAGACTTGGTGTGGCCATATGCTTGGCAATTATGGCACTGGATGAACTCTCTTTTTGGGTACGGTTTTTCGACCTTTACGCTGGTGTAGAAAATTCTATTCACATCGTATATTTTTTCGATCCCAGGCGATGGCTCTAGATCGACGAAAAATAAGGGCAATGGGATTTTATTCTTTACACCTGGTTGTTCTTTATTTTCTTTTAAAACATTGGTTATCTGACGTATTTTGAACCCTAACGCCGTTAACTCTTCTTTAATCACTTCTATTGGGGTTGAGGAGTGTAAATTTCTTATTACAACTCGTAGTGCTCTTTCCTGTTTCAACTGGTATGTGTGAAAGTCCGCATTTGTGTCTGTTAAATATTTTACGATTTTTCGGTACGCTTCAGGTGTGGCCGGTATTATTTTTGTATCGTTTATTCTGTTTAGGCATGTATAGCTAGCTACCTGGGCAGATTTTATTAAGTTGAGTACACAACAACTGGAAATTTCTCAAATTTTTGACAAAGATAGGAGGTGGGCGTGGTTCTCGAGGTATAGGTGCATCTTCCATTTCTTCCCTGTCATTTTCAAGCACCTGGTATGGATTAGGTGTAAAAAATGGAGATTCCATTTCTTGTGAAGACGTACTTGGCAGTGGTTGAGACACAGATTCTTGAGTGTTCGCTGGAGGAGTTCCGGGGGGTGTTAATCGCTTACTACGACGTGTTTTCTGTTTAGGCGGTGAATTACGTGGGGTAGAGCCAACTGAATGGGACCTCTTAGTTGACATTACTTGGTGATAATATCGCATATAAAAAAAAAAAAAGAAAGGGAAAAAAAATAAATAAATAAATAAAACTACGTCTGCGTGTTATTACAATGGATGAACCACCGGCTGAGAACCAGCCAGTTACGTGGCAGGGCCACAACTGGAGAGGGGAGCCGTCAGCTGTTATGGCTATAGAGATTAAGCCTATAGACGCTAAATCACTAAATTCACTGTCTGTAATAGTACACAGTAAATAACAACACTACTCACTGTGGTGTTAGTCCATTGTTGTTGTTTTGATGTCTGCTTAACTAGTTTTTTTTAAAAAAAGTAAAACTGAGCACTTATTCTACTAAAAAATAGTAAAACTGTGGGACACGACGTAAAAATGTGGGTATGCTATGGATTAAAATATCTCAGAAACTATAAATTGGACCAGCATATTGCAAGCGAGGGAAGTGTTCAGCATTTCATTCCCTTTATAAGAGCTATTGTTTATAATTAATATTTCATATTATTAATCTCGCCTTGTTGATGCTTTTAGTTCTGTCGTGTGGTCTAAAGCAGTTTTTTTTTATTATTATGTTTTCTATGACATAGCAATATTGTATGAAACATAACCCGTTTTTTTTTTTTTAAATTTATATGTTTCTCCTAATTTTTAATTTATAGGTTGGTAGGACGATTTGTAGGATTTTTGGGCCATGAATTGGAGGTTTGTTACAAGATTGTTACTTTATATAGTTGAAAAATTATTTATAAATGAGACTGCTTTATTATTGTTGACTATAGTTTGCCCACAACTATAATAATTTAGATGAAACTGCTGTATTTTTTTCATTATCCTCCGATATTATATACAAAGATATTTATATATTCGTGAATACTTAATATTTTCTAATTTATTTTGTTCTTATACCCCCTGAGGAGGAGGAGAGGGAAAATTTAGTTTCATGAACTGGCCTACGGGCTGGAAACTAAAAAAATAAAATTATGGACGATCTACAGCTGGAACTTGTAAATACAAATGGTTATTTGGAACACTTACTTACCTACACAATAGGTTCATTAGTCCGCCTTTAAAAGATAGCTCGTATTCATCTTTCAGAGTGCCCATATTTCCCTTTATTGCTATGTATACTTTTATGATACACATTTATCCTCAGTTCAGTTTTCATTTTTTTTTTTTTTTTTTGTGTGTTTTGGTCGTTCATTGTGCCTTTATCTACAAATTACATGTTAATATTTCTTGAGAAAAAATCCGATCCGATTATCGATAATTATTATACTTCTTTTTTTTTTAACTTAACCTGTTATCTATTATCGGCTGGTGTTAACGTACTTTGCAAATCTGATAATAAATATTTTAAATAAATAATGTAATGTAAACAACGATTTTTTTTATTTCCTCACTACAGATGGGAGGTTTCGTCTTCAGAATCGAAAATACATGTTAAGAGCATCGAAAATTCAAATTCGATTTCAAGGTACAAATGTGGTTTTGTAACTCCGATTGCCATGAATTCGATTTCGATAACTTTGAGTAATTAAAATTTTTGAGTAGTGCACATTTTTACGGATTTTTGAATTTTTGAGGTGAGGTGGAATTTTTGTAATTTTGAATTTACGGAAGGAACCATATTTGTGTGATGTTCCAATTAGGGGAGAAACTATCATCCAAGGAAAAAAATTTGGAACATATCACAGCAAGTATAATTATTGATTGTAATTGGAGGGGGAAATAGCCATCTCCCTTATTGAGAATTGACACACCTTTTTTTTCTCTCAAGAAAGTCCTATATCAATTTTATCAAATCCCATTGTTCATTTTATCTTAGATATGCGTTAACTTATTTCCTCGACATATCTATATTTCAAAAACAGCACCTCTAATTTGGTCCAACTTTAGAAATTTTTTGATATTTTAACGGGACTATCAATTTCCGAAAGGAGCCATATTTTATGATGTTGCTATTATGGAACAAACTTACAATCAATAAACAAGGAGAAAAACATGGAACAGATTTAGTCAGCAAGTGTAATTGTATATCGCTACATTTTTTCTGGTTTTACTTTCACTTGAACTGTATTAAAGAAAAGGAGTGCAATAAAATTTCTTTTGAGGGGGACAAGTACCATCGATCTTGTTTGAATGGGCACCCTTTTTTTTCTCTAGATGATCCTATATCAATTTTATCAAATTCCATAACTTAACTTAAACATAAACTTATTTTTCACATACCTGTATTTCAAAAATAATAGGGTCCAAATTTAATAAAAAAAATTTAGGATTAGTGTAAAAATGATCCAGTAGTAATTTCATTATATTCCATCGTCTACTTTCGCTTCAGCATGCACAAACGTATTTCTCTTTGTATTATTTCAAAAAGGACTCCTCGATTTGGCCTGAAGTTGGAGGAATGTCTAGGGAGTAATGAACAAATCGTCTAGTATCAATTTCATCTAATTTAATTTGTACCTATTGTTTATTATTTTCTCGCCTGTTATTAATATGTTGTTTTTCTTCCTTAAAATATCAAAACAATATAGGAAGAATGGATAAAGGTGTTAATACCACTTCTCAACTATTTATTCGCTTGACGTATTAAAAATATTTTTACTTTCACTTACCTGTATATGTAATATACCTGTATATATAATATACGGAAATTACATGAAGTTTACTAGCTAAATTTAAACTTTTTTCAGTTAGACAAAAAAAAGTATTTAGTATGCACCTAATCAAGACAATGGCTTTGTTAAAAAAACTATTTCATAGTACTTATGTGAAAGAAGAAGTGAAATATAACAATATTTAATGGGTGTATAAAGGAAATAAGTATTTATAAAAAGTAAATATATATTTATAATCTTAAATACATTTATGCTTATTATTATGCTTTGTAAATATTCATTGACTTTACCTCAATTTCTCATTCATTTATAGCCCCAACGATGGTTATGGAAGTAGTTGATGAGAGTTATTTTGAGTAGACAATTATGTGTTGATCTTGAGTTACGAGTTTCCCTCTAAAGCCTATCTTTATAAGAATTTCCATTAAAAATGAAAATACAGGATAGTTCAATAAATTGGCCTGGAATTAGAAGGTTATAGTTTAATAACTCTAGATCTGATATTTTATTTAAATAATTAGGTATCAACGTCCGTTTAATTGTCATGTAACCTTTTAGAAAATTATATTACTGAATAATTTGGTGTATTTTCCCTTTGTGAAATACAAACATTATCCATTTAAAATTAGTGTCCCAACTTTTGATCTATCTATGGTATTCAATGAAAATCTCGTAATTTCTTTTTAGTAAACTTCACAATAGAAAATAACAGTTTAATAACTAATAGGCGTACAATCCATAATCATTTATTGGTTGAATATAGATATGTACCTTCTACTCTCTAGGTATTGTAATGATTTGTTAGCTGTAAACTTTAAACACTATTAAAAGTGTACTTAAAAAATGTTATAATTGCTCAAAATCGACAAAAAATAATTTCTAATTTCTAAGAATGGTGATTTTTAGTACCAGATTTTTAGTATTAAAAATAGGAAGAGTATTGACAATTATCTGGATTTAACCATCACTGTTAAAAATAGAACTATTTTTAAATAATGGCAGCTCGTCATGTTGTTTGTATTAGTTTGTTTGCATGTATGTTCAGAGACCAAGGACACACCTTAGTTAATTTATACATTTGTTTACCATTAGTCTTGTAAAACTACTTTTTCTTGTTTTATTTAATTTAATTTTTCTTTTAATTTTCCAGGTGATGCTGGTCAGGTGGTACGATCTCTTCCCTTCCCGTTACACACTCATCTGATGATGGGCAGTTGATGGTAAGAACAATATGTTTTTTATATATTTGCTTTAAATTCAAGATATATTTTTAAAATTCATTTATTATGCTTTAGGTCAGATAGGTTGTTTTATCTACTTTCTAGCCGCAATATCATAGGCTCGAAGTCCTTGTTGAAACCACTGAGTATCAGCCCTCCAATAAATTCATCCTCTAAATCAGCATCGATTGCTGTACTTTTTGGAAAATTAAAATGATTTTGTTTATGTAATCTTTCTGAAATTTTCCAACTGGACCCAAAACAATTTTCTGTGTAACGACAGTTTCTTTATCATCATAGGTGCTTTTAAATTTTTCCCAAACTTCCTTGACTGACTTACATGGTTGTACAATAAGGGTATAATGATTCATCAATCATGAGGCATATTTTAGATTTTGCCTTAGAATCCTTTTTTTCTATGATTCTCTGTTACCACAACGACCATATCTTCAGCCGTTAAAAGTATTTCCATGCTGCCCGTTGTTATAATTTTCTTGTCCAGTCAACCTTCTAATTCCAGACCAATTTATTGAACTATTCTGTATTTTCATTTTTAATGGAAATTCTTATAAAGATAGGCTTTAGAGAGAAACTCGTAACTCAAGATCAACACATAATTGTCTGCTCAAAATAACTCCCATCAACTACTACCATAACCATCGTTGGGGCTATAAATAAAATGAGAAATTGAGGTAAAGTCAATGAATATTTACAAAGCATAATAATTATCAAACTAATTATCTGTTAAATTAGATTTATTTTCCAACACCTAGCTCCAACACCTTTTTATAAACTTCTGAAGATTATCTAGGATAGATTTAGAAACTTAACTACATCATAGTGCATTTGTGGATTTAATATTTAATAGTCATGTTAGTTCACTATCTCCTACAATTTATTTTAAATCCGAAGTGAAACTGTAATAATGTTAACAATTAGCGTCTCTAATCAATTTTACGTCTCAATATCCAATCGAATGAATTATTACTATTGAACTTGTTTATATTTACTGCCAATTAAAGTTCTGGTTAATAGAAAAATAAGTAAACTTGTTAAGGACTCTATATCTGTTGCCTCCTGTGTCCAGAAGATGAATAAATAACTGTAAATAATTACAGTTTAAAATTATTATAATTGATACAACTATACAGTTTATAGAATTATTATATTAATTCTTCAGACCATTTTTAAATCTCTATTTCTCTTCAGTGGACGTAGGAAGTTGATTTTCACAATAAACTGTAATACTGAAACTGTGAAAATAAAAGAATTGTCATTACATTATCGTAAGGAAACTTTTATTAATAAAATTACTTTGTATATTCAGAATTACGGTTTTTATTCATTTCATTAAACAA
The DNA here is from genome assembly GCA_928085145.1 of Nezara viridula. Taxonomy (NCBI): domain Eukaryota; kingdom Metazoa; phylum Arthropoda; class Insecta; order Hemiptera; family Pentatomidae; genus Nezara; species Nezara viridula. Next base: position 143,219,971 of record OV725080.1, on the reverse strand, counting down.
TCAAATTTATCTATTTTTATTAAGATTGATGTTGCTTTATCTGGCTATGAATATTAGCAACAGATTATTTTGTGATGAAATATCATATTACAGTAGAAATTATGATGAGTAACTTGAATCATAAGATTTGATAAGTTATCTCATATTTTTAGTTAGCAAGATTATTCATCTTATATGTCTGTGCTTATTAATTGAAAATCTCATCACAACCCTTATAGCAGTTTTACTAATAATGAAGTAAATAATTGAAAGTGTTTCGCTAAATCTCAAAGAAAATTAATTTATAATTAACCTACTACTGTGTGCTAAACAGCTCCTCAGTTACCACTTGTTTCATCCTGAAGCCACAGGTACCAGTACTATTTTAGAATATGCTGAACATTATTTACTTCATCTATTATGCTTAAAGTTATAGTCATAATCTTAAAAAGACAAATTCATTTACCGTTGTATATCAATGTTTTTAATGAAAGCTAAATATACGGTGTCTAAAAATTAACGCAAGATTTAAATTAAGTACAATACACAGTTCTTTCTTCTTTTATTTCCTTTTTCTTTGTAAATTTAACAGCTGATAGTTTAGGGTTAGTAAAAATGGAGCGTTATAGGAGCGAACAATGTGTTTTCATTGTTGAAAAATATTTTTAAAATAATGAAAGTCTTGCAGCCTCAGTTCAAAAATTTTGTACAAAATATGGTCGGAATAGTGATTTAACTTTATCAATTTTGCAGAGAGTGGTTGATAAAAGTCAAGCAGACTGAATCAAGCTGCTAAAGTGTCAATATCGAAGCAAGGCAAGTGGCCGCAAGACTTTCATTATTTTTAAAATATTGGTCAACATCTCTGAATTTTTAACATCACCAATTGGTCCAGTCTGCTTTCTCAACCACTCTCTTCACAGTTGATGAAGTTTAATCACTATTCCGACCTTATTTTGTACAAAATTGTCGAACTGTGGTCGCAAGACTTTCATTATTTTAAAAATATTTTTCAACAATGAAAACACATTGTTCGCTCGTATAATGCTCCGTTTTTATTAACCCTTAACTGTCAGCTATTAAATTGACAAAGAAAAAGGAAACAAAAGAAGAAAGAACTGTGTTTTGTATTTAATTTAAATCTTGCGTTAATTTTGGGAAACCCTTTATATTAAATATATAAACCCATCAATAACTTTTGAAAAAATTCAATCTTTATTGTAAATTGCTGTTTAGCAAACCCACAATGTTTCCTTACTGTAAATAAGAGACATGCCAGAACAATTAGAATTTATTTATTTCATATTATGAGTGGTGTTGCTAGATTAACTGGTGGTCCCAGTCAAATTTCATGACTGCATGTAGGGAGATATGGTAGGAACCATAGCCCGAGGTTTCCTGTTTCATACATTCGCATACTCTTTTTCTAATTTAATCGTAAATCATAAAACTCATAAAATACCTATTTAGATAGATAGATAGATAGAAAAATAATTTTATTCTAGGACACAGTCCCTTGAGAATAACAAAATAGAACAAAATTAAAAGATCACATCTGGCCAAAATAAAATCAATCGAAAAAAAGAAATAATGTAAAAAATATATAAGGTAAACATTCTATAAACAAAACAAACGAAACTATATACAAAACAATTAATACTATGACAAGACACTAAAGCTATTTGCACTGATAGACTAGTATACACTTTTAAGAAAATAATAAAGAATTTAAAAATAAAAATTTATCAAATTCTCTATTAAAATTAGAGCAACTATCTGACTGTTTTTGGGATAGGAATTGGAATAGGAGGGTTTTGAATGTGGATATGGATGGGGAATGTCGAATTTTGATACGGAGGGAATTCCAGAAATTGACAGAGCGAACAATAAAGGAATTTTGGAACGAGGCAGATCTGTGAGAAGGCATGTAAAGGTTAGAAGGTGGACAGGGATCTTGTGGACAGGGAATAGACTGAGGATTTGAACTGGAGAAGGTTGTAGGCATAAGAAAGACGACGGTTGTTGATGATTTGGTAGAGGAACGTACCTAGGAAATATTGTCTTCGGAAGGAGGGGAAAAGCCACTTTTACTGAGTGTAGTGGTGAGAAACATGGGAGTATCTTGGGGCCCCGATCACAAGTCTTACGCAGTTGTTCATTATTTATTATTTAAAACAAAGCAAAATAAACTAATATTTTCAATTTTATTGTTTAGTACCTCCTTATGATGTATCCACATTCCCTTTACGTGTGCTCCACTATAATGATATCACTTCAAGGCCTGCATGTATGAATTGATGTTTATTTTTAACAAATATGGTAAATTAATTACTTCCAAAAATGCAATTTTTTATATTCGTTAATTAAATATGTTAGTTATGACATGTTGTTTAATGACTTTGATATTATCAGGTGCGAATGCCTTTCCTCACCGGTAAAATGAGTTCACGGCTCTCCTCAATGTTCTACACAGTGGAGGTCGGGGACACCAAGTTCACCATCCTCAAGAGGTATCAGAACCTGAAACCCATTGGTTCCGGCGCTCAGGGCATAGTATGGTAATGAAACTATTTATTCTCCATTATATGTTATTTATTTTTCTCATTCAATGAGTATTTATTATGTTTTCTTAAAAGATTTACTCTATTTTTGTTTAATTTGTTCATCAATTTATAAATGTAGTTATGTATTCATGTTTGAGTCAACATGGAATTCTGTTTAATATACAAAGCTTGGTTTTGTTTGTTGGGGTTTTAAGGCGTAAAACATCAAGGTCATCAACCCCTGCAAATTAATTTTGTTAATCTGATTAAATTTTTTTAAAACAAATCGTTTGATTTAAAGAAACCTAACATTAACTTTGTTGTGTCTTCATCATCCCACAAAATGTTTGCTATTGGAGGTGTAAGTTCTGATCTATTTAGACTCGATTCATAAAAAGGACATTCTTGTAACATGTGGCTGTCTGTAAGTATATCATTAGGGTGGTGGCTGCTTGTTAATGAGATGTGAACGGGTAAGATTGGTGTTGCCTATTCTCAGTCTGGTTAAGACAACCTCTTCGCTGCGGATGTAACGATTTGATTTTGACGATGGCTTTATTGTTTTTTTTAATATGGTTGCCAGACTCTCATTTCATACAAATTGCCAGCTATGAATTATTTCTTTTTTTATGGGAAGACTTGTATCTTGCTGTGTTAGAGTGGCAGCACCACGGCCTGAAAGAATTAGTGCTTATTTCGCTGCTTGGTTATTGATGTTTAAATATGTAAATGATGTGTATCAAATATATTTTGTTATATTTCTCAAAACCACAAAGGTTATTATCTTATTCTGAATTGTTTTATGTTTATATTTTCATGTAAATTCAGTTTAAAATTATGTAGTTTTTCAACATTTTTATGGATTATCATTTTCTCTGCTTCACATTTTTACAATTATAATTTTATATTTGTTTTAGCGCTGCTTTTGACACAGTTAAGCAGCAAAATGTTGCCATTAAGAAACTCTCAAGACCTTTTCAAAATGTCACTCATGCCAAGAGAGCTTACAGAGAGTTTAAATTAATGAAACTAGTTAATCATAAAAATGTAAGTAGTTTTTTTGTATGGAAAAAATAATGAATTCGTATATAATCAATAATAATTATAATATTTGTATTTCTTTTTTTTTTTTTCTTGGATGACATAATGTTATTTTCTTATGTTTAATGTTTATATAAATTATTTCAATCTTATATTGCTAAGTTTAAAAATATGGATAATAGTATAATAATAGATATGAAAAGTAATATGATTATAATCTCTGCCATTAAATTGAGTTATCGTTTTAATGTATAAATCTTTATTATAGTGTAAATTGTTTAAGATTAAACCAATCTCTCATTGAGTTTACTCTGAAATTTGAACAGTATAAAAAGCCATCAATGTATTTTAAATGTGTGGATATAATTATTTGACTTATTTTTAAATGCTATGTTGTTTTATAGATTATAGGGCTGCTAAATGCATTCACACCGCAGAAGTCATTAGAAGAATTTCAGGACGTTTATCTTGTGATGGAGCTAATGGACGCTAACTTATGCCAAGTCATCCAGATGGACCTTGATCACGAGAGGATGTCCTACCTCCTGTACCAGATGCTCTGTGGTATAAAGCATCTCCACTCTGCAGGGATTATTCACAGGGTAATATTTAATTTCAAGTGGTTAATGTCTCTTATAAGTTTTATACACAACGTAATACGTTAGTTTAAATAAACGTTGGGTGATACATAATTAGAGCTTAGTCATTTTTTTGGATTGCTTTATCCCCTACGTTTAACCCAAACATGTGGGCCATCATCAGAGAATGATGATTGCCGATATGTTTGGTGTGAAATGTGTACATGAAAAATTTAAGTAAAAGTAAAAATGCTGTATACGTTAGGAATACGTTAATGTATTCATCTGTAGCTTCAGGTTTCATGGTCAAACTCTGCCTTTCTTTTTTTTTTTCTTATAAATACAAATTAAATAAGCAGGTTTTATGCTTCCAGACATTACTTGATTTAACATAGCTTGGATAACAAAGACTTTTTTTCTATAAAATAACCGTTTTATTATTTATTAATCATATTTCATTAGCAGTTATATAATATATGGTTAGCTGCAAAAATGTTGACAATTTCGGTTTTATAGATATTGAAGGAAATACGTTTGAACACACAGAGAAGTTAATTTATTTATGGTCTATGATGACAAGAAAAAACAAAATTGAACAGCCAGTTAAGGCTACATTTAAACTTTTCGCTGCTGTGAGTGACGAGCTTTATATCTACCACAGTGCTGAATAAGCCGGCGGCTCGACAACCGCCCTGTGCTACATGTTTTTTACCTGCTTTCCCCCCTTCATTTCCGGCTCTTACTACTACCTTATTTTATTTTTTCCATCCTCCTTTTAGATTTAGGCTGTGGACCGACACGGAGTTAAAATTTGCTTTTTTTTGTGATAATTGATGTTGACGCAACTGTTAAAATATAAGGAAGTGATGAAGTTGAAGGAATCGAAATGTCTTTCTCTGTTCTTTCACTCTCACTTCCTTCAGAATCTGATGGCAAGAATTCACCACTTTAGGTAATAATAAGTTCGGAGCTTCTGAAGCAGTAAACTACTATTTCTACATTTTTAAAAAATAAGGAAACAAAAAACAAAAAAAAATTACTAACTCCGTACTACAAAATAATTTATCTATATGGCCACGTAACTAACTAAACTAAATGAAATTGATAAAAAAACAGAGTTGTGGAACACAAGATTGTTTCACATAGAACGCAAAACAAAGAATGAAAATGGTCGAGTCAGCCTGAGAAAGGCCGTAGGAGGTAGTAACCCGTAACAGTTCATGAATTCTATAAGAAAAGTTCCAAAATAAATTCCCATGCCATCTGTGGCCTCTAGTTAGAAGCTTTACTTCCCTACAATACAAGTAGAACATAGCAAGATCGACGTGACTATAGCCGACATTAGCAAATAGAAAGAAAAGCAGTGGTGCGACTGTAGCCGTCATTAGCAGTTAAAGGATTAAGATGGAAAATGCTCATTATTTTTCAGTTGCAAAGCTACTTAACTCACAACTGTTGTTGCAAAACTTAAAAATTAGAATTTACAAAACCATTATTCTTCCTGCGGTTCTTTATAGACGTGAAACATAACCGCTTACATTAAGGGATGAACAACGTTTAAAGGTTTTTGAAAATAAAGTATTGCATAGATTATTGGTTCCGAAGAAGGATGAGTTAACTGGAGAATTATCCAGTGGATATAATTAAGATGATTACATTGAGGCGAATAAAATGGGCATGTGAAATTGCTGAGCTTAGTATCAAAAGAATTATTTAAAAGTTAATATGTACTGTGTCAAGGATAATTAGATTCAAAGGTGGGAAGATTACATTAAGGCTGATCTTTTGTTCTAAGGAGAAGGGGTTGTTCTAGAGGTGCAACAAAATCTTTGTTCTAACCAGAGTGAGATGGTCGAGTTTCATTTTGTGGGTCCGCCAAAATAAAAGTCAACCCCTCCTAGACTGGATTCGAACCAGTGTCGCTGGGCACGAGGATGCTAGCACGGACAACACTCCAACACACTCTGCCATCACGACCTCCATTAAGGCTGATCTAGCAGGGTCGGGTTTGGACAGCACCCAGTGGATGGAAGAATAAGGTCATAAACTGATAATACAGGCATCGAACTTTCGGGTTCCCCTAGCTCCCCCTTATTATTGTTATTGCTATTATTATTTATTGATAAACTCTATGTTTTAGGTATTCATTCATCGACTTTCAAAGAATTTTGTCATATTTCCTTTACATTGAATGAGCTTATTGTAATGAATTTATTTCTATTTGTAGGACCTTAAGCCAAGTAATATAGTTGTGAAATCAGATTGCACTTTGAAAATCCTCGACTTTGGTTTGGCTAGGACAGCTGGTACAACGTTTATGATGACGCCTTATGTAGTCACGAGATACTATAGGGCTCCAGAGGTAAACATTTCATTTTGTGTAATATTAATGTAACTTGAACCCATTTTTATATTATAATTTCATCACACAAATTCTAACACAACCTTAATAAATTTTTTACTGAAATGACTGGCTTAAATAACTGGACGAAATTGTTTTAGCCCAATCAGGCACTAACCAAACATTTGATAAGTATGCATTTAAAGATGTTTTTCAGTTAAAAAAATACTATGAGTTGCAAGAAAGAAACTAAATGAATAAATTTATGAAGTTACGAGTTTATCAAATGTTACGAGAATTCAGTTATGCATCAGAATTTATATGACGATTTATTTTAGACATAAGATGAAAACGAATTGTCAGGATTTACAGTAAAAAATTTCTTTAATGTGTTATATAGCATTATATTATATAAAATTATGACCCAAACATGTGGGTCATCATCAGGACATTGGTTTGAAAGCCGGAGAGGATTAAATTCCCTAATTGAACTTTATATCAACTTAAACTTCTCTCAGTGGATCAACACTATTTTTTATTATATTCTCAATTCAATAATTTTCATTTATTTTTTGTTTGTTGTGTTATTATTCTTCACATAATTGATATTTATTCATGATTTTATTAAAATCTTTTGTTTCTTTAAGGTTATCTTGGGAATGGGATACAAAGAAAACGTCGATATCTGGTCAGTAGGTTGCATTATGGGAGAGATGATAAGAGGAGGAGTTCTCTTCCCAGGCACAGATCACATTGATCAATGGAATAAAATTATCGGTAAGGGATAAAGCAAAACAAATAGTTATTAACATTATAAGAATTACTTCAATGTTTTTGTGTTTTCTTTTTTCAAAATAATTATAGTTAATTTATGAAGTTCTCTTAATGACTCCCCCTTTTCCTCGACTGTGTTATTACAATTTATTTTGATCATTCCCAGTATTTTGAAAACAACAACAAATGGTTTTTCAAAATCGAACATAAGAAAAAGACAATAAAATAATAAATATTAGAAAAAGGTCTTACAAGCAGGACGAATATAGCTTCCTTGCCATTTCTATTGTTACACGATTATATTTCATGGTCTTTGATTTTTCATTTGAGAATAAAATCCACAGGAGCTGGTGGTGGATTATAATGGTTATATTGAAGTGGTTTAAAAGCTGGTTTTGAAGTATAGTATTGTCTAGGAGAAGTGCACATCTAAGCGAAAAAAGTAGACATAATTAGATAAAGTTGTTCTAAACCATGTAGGTATTAACCCTCTCACAATCTCAAAAAATATCAAATTAACAGCATTAGCTTTCATGTCCTCCAAATTATGTAACTGTTTACAACTATAGTATAAATAACCTCCCTTTCCGTTCACTGCCTACCACGTTTCACAGTCATTATATTCTTAACAATTAGGTAAATCAATTTTAATTTTGTATATTATTTTTTAATTGTTTGATGGAATTTGATTAAATCATATTCATCAACATATTTCATCAATACTAGACCATTTGTACACTATTCCTTGAATTTCCTCAAACTTTGGGTCAGATTGAACCACCTATTTTTTGAAATTTAGGTATATATATAAATAAATTTGAGCATCAGTTGTGGATGCATTTTTTTAAAGTAGTGGATAAAATTTGATAAAATTGCCACCTACATACGTACCCTCACAACCTTTGAAAACTTCATGAAAATCAGATTAACGGTTTTAGGATATATATCCGTCATATGAATTTACCTACAGACATGGAACGAAATTTGTTCCTTGGTGTCTAGAATGTTTAACATAAGTGAAAATTTTCAATTCTCAAGAGATATGTATTTTTTTTTTTTTTTTTAATTTGCTCAAGAATACGAAGGTTCAGTGAGAGGAAGCAAAAAAAGCATATAATTTTATTTCTAAATTGCCTCCTTTAAAAAATGTACTGAGTGGTGAAGTTTCATATCCTAGTGTAAAACCAACACATGATTTTTTTATAGATAAATAGAATTGGAAACTTTTTTTTTTTTTATGTTTATCACTTACCTAGCCATTTCTGGCGTTTAGTGGGGGGTCTTGTTCTTGAGGTACAACCAAACTTGAATGGAAAGGTTGAGATTCATTCTGTGGGTCCACTACAAAACAAATTTCAACCAACGTTGCTAGAATCAAGAGTGATAAAGCATGCAATGCTTTAATATACTCTGCCACTATAGCCTGTTTGAAGGAAGAGAACCATAGTTGCTTTCTGTGCCTATGCTTGTGTATATCTACTTGGGAATTGGGGTAACTCAGTCTGATTTCCATTTCTCCATATTAGAGTCCTGGATCATAACCAGCCTCTACAAAGTGAATACCTGAACCTTCAATGGATTAGGGAAAAAAAATACTCAAATCAGCAGGAGGATGAGCGTGATCTTTGACAAATCTCCTCCTAGCATAACCCTGTCAGCCAAGAAACTGCGTCTTTATCAATTAAATACCATTCATGGATTGTAGTTGGTAGTATACACAGGTTTTTATTATAATTTTTTTTTATTATTTCATAGGACCGCCATAGGCTGTTTTGTTATGGACATTTATTAGACTTAATACCCCTAAGTACTCTTCACTAGGACAGGAATGACATATAATCTACCAGTTACCAATTAGATTTAAATTAATGTCAATCCTAACAAGTCAAAATCAAACCAGTTTTAACATTGATTATGTCCTGCCAGAACACAGCTATATGTTACACCAATTTTTCATCAAAATCGGCTTACCGGAAGTGGCATTTTATATCATCGTTTTTAGAATTTTCTTGAAAACGGCTCTAAAGATTTTGATTAAATTCATTATTCCAGTGTAAAATTAAGTGGTTTTTAATATAACGTAAGTCTTATTCTCGTTGATGTTCTCTGATAGGATTTAAAAGCTTAATTTTCAAAATTTCTTCCTCTAAAATACCTCTAATTTTTTTATTTTAAATATATAACTATTTCACATCGTAAACTAATATAAAAAATGATTAAATATAATGAATGAAGAAAATTGATTGTTAACTAAAGGAGAACCTTGGTTGGAAACTATACAGAAACAGCCAAGAGCGCCCAATCTATGCTGATCCTTTCCCTTTACAGAAATCCCTCTGTACAGGGTTTTCATATTGTTAATTTAACTTTTATATTTCACTCTTCTATAATTTTTTAAAAAGTTTTTCACACGAAATGTTGAGGATCTACTAATATAAATCTAATAATATACAATATTTACTAACGTTAAGTTATTTTTTTCATGAGTTTCATGATAAATTTTTTTGATAAAACTCGGAATTTTTCCAAAAGATCCATTTCCCACCATGTATTGCTTGATACTAACAGTCGTGAAAGGAAATGGAAAGTGATAAATATGTATAAATTTAACAGATTCGATTGATTTGAAAAACATGGTAATTAATTCCCTTAAATATGATGTTATTATTAATTCTCTTATTTTATGAAAATATCTATCTATTCTTAGATTGGTAAGTAAAAGTTATGTGATGAGCACACAACATCAGATTTTTTATATTTTGATTATTTTTCTTGGTTTAGAACAATTGGGTACTCCCTCAGCTGACTTCATGCAGAGGCTCCAGCTAACTGTTCGGAATTATGTTGAAAATCGACCTCGCTATGCTGGTTATCCTTTTGATAGGCTTTTTCCAGATGTTTTGTTTCCAACTGATTCTAATGAACATAATCGATTAAAAGGTAAGTTTGTTTAATATAGTGTATCTTCTCTTGTTTTAACTTTTACTGTGAAGAAATTACAACAGTTCTGCTATACCATTGGCAAACAATGCTATCAGACAGACACAATTATTAACTGTCAAAATTGTTTTTGGGAACAGTATTTCAAATTAAAGAGTTTTGAGTTAGAGGTTATTAACCAATAATTTCAATTTGGCCCGACCAGATGGCAACATCTGTCGGTCGGTGCCATTAATAATAAATAAACAATTTTTACATGGCTACATTTTTTTTTCTTCTAACAATTTCAATATAATACAAAATAATAATTTTTAAAAATTCTATATAAAAATTTTGATCAGATTTGATTTTTATTTTCATTTTTTAATTATTAATTTCAAACCCTCAAAAATAATAGATTAAGATCAAGTAGTTACATTTTACAACTAATTTCTTAAAAAATAAATATTTTTTGTGAAGAAAGGAGCTTTAAGTTGTGTAAATTGATTCTTTTCTATTGTTTTGCTGAAAATATTATATTTTTAAAAAATGACTTTATTTTCCAACAAACTGCCAGTAGTCCACCTTACTTGTTTAAAATATTTTATTGTACAAAAATATCACTTACACAAAGTATACTCTTCCATCCTATATTTGATGATTGGGGCTCTACTAAACCATCAAATCCTCTCGTATTCAATCCCTACAATCCAAAATCCTTCATAAAATCCTCAATAACCAACTAACTCCATGGCGCTACAGACCAGAGACCAGTGTGGTCCTTGGCCGCCTCAATGAACCCTCACCAGATGACTCTTGTGCAGTCGCTCGCCAGTTGTAGGTGAGTATAATAATTCTCTGGCGTCCCGGATGACAGCGTCCTCCCATCTTGGATGTGGTCAGCCTTTCCCTCTTGTTCTGCAGAGCTTTCCATCAAGCAACTTCCTTGGGACTTCCTCTTGTGGCATTCTGGCCACATGGCCAGGCCAACGTACTCGTCTAAGCTTGATTCACCTCAACACATCTGTCAAGATAGATGTGTAAAATCCTCAATTCTCCCTACTTTTTCACAAATAAAATCTTCTATAATAAACATCTGAACCACTAGAACCCTCCGAGATGTCTGAAAATAAGATGCCCCCGGGACCTTCTAATATAGAAATATAATTGGAGTGCTACTAATGGGTAGCTTCTCTTCATGTTGTACATGTCATGTTACTTGTATTTATCATTTAATACAGTTGTAAATTTCAATAATAAAAATTAAAAAAAAATATTTTATGAGACCCAGGACTCCTAGACAATTTTTTTAGGCATGTCATGGTTTGTTACCAAAGATGGTTTTTTTTTTAAATTAACACCATCCACCTTTCAAATACAATTTTTATGGGCTAGAGTTATTGTGGAAACAATCTGCCTTGCTAGATAACTTGAAAGAAACTACTACATTGTGTGATTTATTTTGTGTATTTACTATAAAAAATAAAATACATTTTATGTAATATTGTATTTTTAAAAGACAATACAATTACAAATAATATATTTTAATTTTTAAAAATAATACAATCAAATGTATTTTATTTTTTAAATATTTCATTTGAAATACTGGCCAAGTCTGCTGTGAGGTATGTTTAACTATAAAATCCCCTTCACTTTAAATTGGAGCCCTAAGGGAATAAAAGATAGAATTAATTGATTTTTTAGAATTTATAAAGCTTGGCTAGCTTAATTTGTAAGATATGGGAAAAAAAAAAGAGATCTTTATATTTTCAAATTTATATATTATAAGATTAAAATCTTTACTGTTTGACTAATTTTTATTGATACTCATTTTCAAGTGATGACTGGCCCTCCCCACTACTATAATATATTAATTTTATTTATTATGAAGATATTATTTATTGTTTTAAATCTTGTTCTTTATTGTTGATTTACAGCTAGTCAAGCTAGAGATCTTCTCTCCCGAATGCTAGTAATAGATCCAGAGAGACGGATATCGGTTGATGATGCATTACTTCATCCTTATATTAATGTCTGGTATGATGAAGGGGAAGTGAATGCGGTAATTATAATTTTATTCTGTTTTATTTTAACTAAACAATTTTTAATTAATATCATTTCATAAGTTTCTTTGTTGTATCAAAAGTTGAGCGAAAACTCGAACATGGTGTAACTTCTGAAAATGCTTTTGTTAATAAAAAAAAAACTGTACCTCTACATTCCATGAAGGGTCGTGGGTCCAGCACTATTTAGGGAAAGTACTGTTTCTTAGTCAACGGTTGTGCAAGGAGGTGATTTGACCGTGAACACACTCAATCGTGATGTTTTTCCCCTTAATTAATTTTTTTATTTAAGAGTACCCACTTTATAGTGGTTGGGTGTGCTCCAGGAGGGTCTTCCTACCCCAGGGTCGCCCCACGGCTAATAACACAGAATAAATAATTTTTCTGGCAAGAATCGGAATTCGAACCCGGGACCTTGAGCATTGGAAGATTAGTATCCTACCACTGCATAGAGTGCTCCAGGCCTTTTTGTAGTTATGATTAATTATTTTTTTACTGTTATTAAAGCTCTAAATTCACTATTTTTTACATTAAATTGTATTTATACAATTTCTAATAGTATTTATTTATATTAAATTATTGTAACTTATTTTTTCTATTGTTTTTATTTAAATTTTATGATAGAGAAACAAATATTTTGTGAACTTTAATTTAATAGATTACATCTGATGAAAACAAAAACAAATATATTTAAATAGATTTTTCAAGAGCACTTAATGTACTTAAAAATTGTTTTTCCATGGATACATAAGCCCGTATAATTTTACTATTCATTCATTTTGTAACAATGTTTCGAGCAGTTTGATCATTCTCAGGTTATATATAAATAGTCAAAAAAACAATAGTAATCATTAATTATTTAATGGTAGTGAATTATTATTATTATTAACAATGTTTTTTGCCTATGATAGATAACTTGAGAATGAGCAAGCTGCAAAACATTGTTAAAAAGTGAATAATTAGTAAAATTATGAGGACTTATATATCCTTGGAGACGCCATTTATAAACAAATATAACTTATGAATACTTGATAACATATAACATAAACTTAATTACAAAACAACAGAAGTTTATTATACTATAATATAAACTATACTATAGTTTAAAAGCAATTTGAAAAAAATAATAACTAAAATATTCAACCCAACAAATTAATTATATATTCAAATTACTCATAATCAGATTCATCTTGCCAATGACACAAAATGCTCACAGGCTCAATTACAAGATGGCTCTTGCAAATGTATTTTTTATACTTGAAACATGTTTTCATAGTGTTGTATGTTCTTTTTGTATGTACACACATCACATCGTTCCAAATCATTTCTTTCAATATTAAATTCAACCGCAAACACCAAAAATATCCAAGAAAAGTTATGAGTATAACACATGTGGGGCCTGCGGCACATGGAGTGTGCCACATCAGTATTCCAAACAATTTAAAAAAGAACTGGAGGTTGTAAGAATCAGTGAACCAGGTATGAAGGTAGCAGAAGGACAATAAAGGTTAGATAAACGAATTCCTGCGATTACCACCACATTCTTTGAGAGCTTTGAAGCTTTGAGAGATTTGACAGCCTGAAAACCGAGGTTGGCGCATTCTGTGCACCAGTGCATTCGCTGGAAGGTTAATTACAAAATTTAATGTACTGCAGTTAGTTATTTTAGCGAACAATAAATAAAATTGGAGCCTCAAAAATGGCTTGAATTTTGTTAATTATATCTCAGTTTTTAGGTCGAAAACTAAGAACTATGTATTATGTTAAAAAGAAAATTAAAAGGTTTATTTATTAAAAATAAAAATGATGAAATATTTCTTATCTTTTTCCTATTCCACTTTTGCCTCTCAGTGTAGAAGAGCCTCTGTCCACCGGAACATGTCCTCTTGGTTTTGTTCCACCATCCTCAGTTCTCTGATCGTTTTAAATCCTTTCTCAATATTCCAGCCTAGTGGTATATATTTGTTGTATGATATCCTTTTACCAGTTCGTCATGGTTCCATTTATTTACTTTTTTGTTCTTGTTTATGTGCATCCTGCATTGATATCCAAAGTTGTCTTTTATGGAAGGTGTTACATTAAATTACAAGTACATTAAAGTATTTAACAAGTGCATTTTACAGCAAAGTTCGTTAAATTCATGCTTTCGGTGAATCATACAGAATTTAGCCCCATCTAATTTAGAATTACATGCAATTTGCTTTATTTTAAATATTAATCTTATTAGGTATAAGATTTATCAAATTTGTAATCAGTTTTTTATTTTTTTTTTAAACATCTTTAGCCAGCTCCAGGGCCATATGATCATTCAGTGGATGAAAGGGAACATTCAGTTGAACAGTGGAAGGATCTGATATATCAGGAAGTGATGGAATACGAGCAAAGTCATAACTCTACTCCTGCTCCGCCTGAAGAGGAAGCTTCCCCCAACAGGCGGTAGGCTAAATATAGGAGCCTCGTATACAACGAAACATCTCTCTTTCATCTTTTTTATTTTCGCTTTTTTTAATGAAATGAAATTCCCTTTTCGTTCGAGGTGCAATTTAAGTTATTTTGAGAAGAAAACTAGAACTATTTTAATTGTAATTGACAAAATCTTTTATTTATTTAATTTTTCTTTCCTTAAGAAGTGTCATGTACATAAAATTGGGATTGGGTAATGGGTCAATGGAATGGGAGAATTATAGCTTTCATGTAAAAACTTTAAAATGTTAATCTTTTATTTTTATATCCTTTATGAATTATCTCGTTTCTTTTTTTCTTTTTTTTTCATGTACATTTATATTTAAGAAACAAGGTGTTGTATCTTTTTATAGTGTAAGGTAAAAACTTGTTTCCTGTAATTTATAAATCATATAAACATAGCTCATAGCTCAGGTTGAAGTGCCATTTGTTTTTAGTCTATATTTTAGAAAAAGACTTTTTTGTTTTTTTCTTGTTATTATTAGTTATTATATTTTACCCTCTGATGAAGGCTATGAAAATCCATTTGTACATACATAAAAAAAAAGATTTTAAAAAACAAAAAAAAAAGATTTAATATTATTTCATTTTAATAAACAATGCTGTAATATTGAATTCATGAAGCACTATTAAAAGTATTTATTTTGTATTTTAGTGAGATTGTATGCAATGATCTCGCAGTATTGCACTGTTTGAGTCTCTGTAGTAGCGTAGTGATTATAAACTAGCTAAAAATGATTGAATTCCAATAACTGTTTCTACTTATTAAAATATTGGTTAAAGTTTATTTAAAATGTTTTTAAATATTTTGATTCTGTTCAACAAAAAGATAAATATATATAGATATAAACTTACTCTAAAAGTTTTTGTTTATTTGAAAATATGAAATATAATCCTTCCTTGACAAAGTGACTTATTGAAGTCGATTGTGTAAACCTATATCCAATGTACCTGATTGCCAATTACATTTTGAAAATAATCTGGATAATTTTCTGGCTCATGACCTTTCTATATCTATATATTTAAAATAGGTTATAAATGTTGAAGTGAAAGCCTTGTATTATACGCAGTAGATAAATTGAAACTATGCCTGTAGATGTAATCTTTAGGGTCTTTCATCAATGAAAATGCCCGATGCTGTTATTCATTCCAATATAGATGTTGGACTGTGTTTTTCTAGATTAATAAATAATAATTCAATCGAAATACGTATTTTTAATTTATATAATGTAGTAATGGGACACTGTTAAACTCTTATTACATCCTGTATTTGAGGTCGTTAATAGTAATTAATAATTTTAGGGTGTGTCCCATCAGTCATCTAGTGAGCAGCCCTTATTGCAGAATTCTAAAAATATGAGCTATCAATTTATCCAACTATAGTGATAAAATAATATTGATAAATGTATTGTGTACTAAAAATTACAGAACATTAGTGATCATGTTTGGCACTTCACTTTAATGTTTTATTCATATAAAAAAAATTATTTTTTACGAACTTTTATAGAGAATTAGACAATAAAATGGTTTAAAATGAGTTTCAAATCAAACATATTTATGTAAAAAATATGTTTTTTTATTTATTATTTTTTTTTTTTTTTAACAAATATATTTACCGTCTTGTATAATTCTCTGATTGTAAATTCATTTTAAGGCCACTGCCCTTATAGGTTAAGTGAAAGGTAGCATGCCATGAGGTTATCTAGCTCCTCATTGATGACAGGTTATATTCCGATATATTGTCACCAATATTTACATTTTATTCCTTGAATATGTTAAGCTGATTTAATTAAAGGAATTGAAGTAGTTAGGTAACACCGTTTTACTGCATAGTATTTCAATTCTTAATGCTTATATTATTTATCAATATTCCATATAAATTGAAGTGAACGGAAGATAGAACTTTTTATTTTGATTATTTTTTAAATGATTTGATAGAGTTAATTTTTAAAGTACTTTCCTATTCATCCTGGGTAGTAAATTACTTGCTGTTATTGTTTGATGAACATCATTAACCTGACATTGTTGTGAATGGCTAATATTTTATTTTTCTGTAAATATTTTTTTAACTGTAAACTTGGCTAAAGTGGTCCGACATTAAGAATATTTAGATTGTGTACACAATCTATAAAGAGTAACTCTCTTGGGATGGTTGGCTTGGAAAGTTGCTTCAAATCTCCAATATTTATGTCCATATTATAATTTTGTCGGTTTTGTTTTTATAACCAAACCTCATCACCATGACTGATCTTTTCTTATTTTTACACAATTTTGAATTTATTTCACGGTCAAAATAAATTAACTGAATCTTATACTAATTGATGAATTATTTTTATTTATTTTTTTATGAAATTATTTTATTTTATTTTTAATTTTAAATTTTCTTTCCATGCTTGTTTTATTTATCAAACAATTTTACAATTTAGAGCTTCAGTCTACAATCTTAATAAAAGTATTTGAACCAAACAATACTTTGCTTCATAAAGGTTTTTATTTAATTTGAGGATGTTTAAATTAAATAAGAAACCTTCTGTAAAACCTTGTTATTATATAAGGGGTGATATTCTTATAGTTTTATAAGGTAAAAATATTTTAAAAATGTGTATAATTTTGACATGTTTGAATGTAAAAGAAAAATTGGTCTGATTATTAATTCAGATCTTGAATTTAATAGAATTCCGTTCCATAACTTATCAACATGTCGTGTTTATATCTTAAAAATATGTGTTGTGAGATAATACTATAGGCTAAGCGATTTGTTAGCACTTTTATTATAAGCAGGGTTGACTTTATTTCTTCTCCCTTTCCAATTTAGTTTAATTTTATATTTATAATGTAAAAATCTCAACCTTTTCTTAATTAATATTTTTTTAAATATTTTATTTTGTCTAAATGTTGGTCTAATTGACTAGTTTGATTTATTTAATGGGTTGAAATCACAAAAAGGTTGAGATTTCTGGGATTATATTCCCTATATTCCCTCCACTGTGTGGATATGCAATGAGACAAATTGATTTTTTTTTTTTTTTTTTTTTTTTATTTCATTCAACTCTGTAAATCAAAATATACCTCCTGTACATAAGTATAAAAAAAAATGGAAAAAAAACATGGTTGATGCTGTATTTTTGTGAATATGTATTGCATTAGTCTGAAATTCGATTTAGCTTACAAATTTTTAGTATGAAAGTGATATTCTAGTTATACATAATATATATATTATAATATAGAATTTAATTAAGCGTAACCTCTCATGTTGTGCACTCTGGTGTAAAATAAAATAGCATTATTAAATGATGTACACCCTTTCATGAGTTTGTTTCCAGCATTTATTTATTAATAAAATTGCTGATGTTTATTAAAATAGAAATAAGTTTTTTCAGTTTTTCGAAGGTAGAATTTTTCAAATTAAAAAGCCTGTAACCTTATAAGGTAGATATTTATTTGTGACTGTACAAAGTAGCTATATTATTATATTATAACTAGAAAATACAATATGTAGTAATTAGGGCCGTGCATTATAAATAAATAAGTACATATATATATATACATGTGTGTATATTTATATACATTTACTATATACACACATATATAATTATATAATTAGATTGTTTAATAACATATTATAAACTTGTGAAATATTTTTTACCTGATTTTGCTAGCTGTTACCAATATATTGTTTATTATCAAAATTATGTTCTAAACCCGTTAATCATGAGATTAAGACAGGTATGCAATATGCATTAGATTTTAAAAAATTGTAATTAATAAACCCATGATATACAATCATTTTCTATAACATGTTTATGCTGTATATTACCTTTCATGTTCTCTTTTTTATGGATTTGGCATGATATTTTTCAATAGTTTTTGAAAATGATCATACCATTAACTTACACTCCTTATTCCATTATAGTGAGGCTTATGTTCCAGAAAAAGCCTCATTATATTTTCCTGTAAATAGAATACAACTTGAACATATGGTGTTCAAAATAGATGGACAAAACAGACTACTTTTAATACTTGAACTTATTTTTAGGATAGTTGTAATAAATTTAAATGCATGTTGCCTTCTTTAATAAATAAATTAAAGTTATACATATTTTTAATCGGAACTCTAGACTTTATTTTTTTAATGCCAAACTTTGCTGTGATTTGAAGTGAATGACTAGTTTATATTAGGCCAGGTCTAAATTGTTGATCAGCACTTAGATGTGGTTAAAATTTATTTGAAAAGTGGAAACATATATTACTAATCATAATTAATTTTTCCAAATTTAATTACTGTCCAAAATTAACATTAAAATAATAGGTACTGATTTTGGTTTCGTATTTACAATTAGGAATCCTTTTATTAGTTAAAAAATATTTCAAAATGGTGGCCAATTTGTAGTTTTAATATGTCCATATCAATACATTTAACAATGCAATGTAAGCAAAGTTTAAAAACATCATATCACTTGGCTGAAGACTATTCTTATTTGCATTAGCCTTTTTTTCACTTTATATGATTGGAAATATTTATTCTGGCTACTCTATAATTACATTTTTGGAAAAATAGTTGATGAGACTCTGAAAGACATAACCTGTACCAAAAAAAGAGTAGTAAGTTCATATTTCAAAATGATTTCACATATCTAGTACAACCTAATTTCTCCAATTTACCTATATTATAATGAATGTTTGTATCTAAAATATATACATTACTTAAATTTTTCTGGTTTAAGTATTTTAAACAAGTATATGGTTTGTAATGTAGTTGGAAAATCTCTGTTTAAAAAGTGGTTAGATTGTGAATCCCACAATTTTCACTTAGCTACATTATTAAATTTCTGCTTGATCAGGGCTAGTGAAAATTCAATTATTTAAATCCATTATTGTGGCTAAAGTTATTAAAGTAGAGTACTACCTTATCTTTCATCAACCTGTAAACCATAATTGAAATATTTTCAGTGTTATGCACTTATTTCATAAACCATTCAATTCTTTTTATATTTTTGGTTTCAATTAAATAATATTAATTTTCAGAAATCATTATTCATATGTTTTTTTGGTTTTTCTCCATTACCTTCTAGGAATTTATATTTTAGATATTAATGTTTTTAAAAAAGTTTCTAAGGATGTTTGGGATATTGCAGCAACTGTAACTAATTCTGTTAGTTATAAAATTCTTTCATAGTTTATATTTAGCCATTTCTTATTACTATTAACAATGAGAAACTTATTTACTTCAAATATATATTGAAGGTACTTCATACGAAGAAATTTTGAAAATTCGGCATTTAAGCTCTATTAGACTATATCAATATTTTTATAATATATATAAACTAGTTGGCCCGTGCAAATAATTCGCAGAAAATTTTGTTTAGTGAAGGAATAGTAAAACAATAAGGAAATAAGTAGATCCTATATATTATCTGAGGGAGAAATAAATTATTTTTCCTTGGTTAGTTACAATAATTCATTTAACATAATATATCAAAATAGTTGTACAAATTGCTTTGCTAGGGTCTATTTTCCAATGTTTACTGGAAAGATAATAAAGGTAGTAAAGCCAAAATAAAGACTCGATCAAGGAATTTTCTAAATTCTTAAAAAATATAAAATGTAAGAACAAACAAATGCCTTTAAGAAATAATAAAGTTAATATATCAGTCAGGAAAAAAGTATAGTAGAATAGTAAAAGCAGTATTTTTAAAGAGGAAAAAATTATTAAGTATACCAAAATTAATGGTTTCTCTTTATTTATTTAATTAGTTATTATCTTTATAAATAATTGTCTAATTTTTACAATTTTTTTTTTGTTTTGTAGGTAAAATAGTAATCTTTCTAATAATCATGGGTACAATCAAGAAAAAAAATGCATACTTTTTGAGTTATTTGCAAATAAAATTTCTTTTCCGATATAACTTTTTTCCTGAAATTTCGGGGGATGGGACTATTTTTCGCATGTGAAGGGGAAAAATATCTTCAAAATGAATGGTCCATCATTGGATTTGATGAAGAATTGAGGAAGTTATGGTGTACTTACAAAAAAACATCTTTTAGAAATAATATATAAGATATTTTTATAAGGTTTAACAAATATTAAAAATCATTAAATTGTGCATTTATTTCATTTCAATTAATAAAAATCACTAGGGCCCTTTTCCAGAAATAAATAATAATGTGAATAATGGGTTATACAAAGTGCCACTACTGGTTTGCTGATTTTAGTGTAAAAGGCTCTCATATATCAGGCATATTTAAACTTAAACAAGCAATTTCATTTTCCTACAACTTCTCGTTTTAGAACTAGGCTGTTTGCACATACACAGACCATTTCATGTGATTTGATTATTTGGAATATTGGATTATCAGACACAAAACATGTCTTTTCGTTGAAAAATCAGATTCGAAATTTTTCACAATTATACCATGTACCTTCTCTGACTATATATTTCATATATAGTTAAGTAAAAGTATAAAAATAATTTCTCATTGTTCTGTAAATTATTTCAAGAGGAAGTCAGTTTTTATTTAGTTAATTTTAAAACTGTGCACACTGCATAAACTTTATTAAATTAGTTTATAAAAAACAACACTGTATTACATAAGTGGCTAAACTTTTTTTTTAATCATTATATAAATAGACACATGGGCGGATCTACGGGGAGGGAGGGGGGGTGGCTTTCAGACTGAAGCCCCCCCCCCCAAAAATGAAAAAATATAACCATGTTTTATGGGGAAAAAAATTTAAAAAATACCTCTTAAAGTATTATTGTTCGTGTAATTACATTTAAAAGTACTTAAGGAATAACTTATACACCATTTCATATAGGTAGTTAGTTTCTTTCTGTTTTTCCAAAGTAATTATCGTTATTTTTATGAAAAAAAAAGGTTTCGGGCTGAAGCCCCCTCCCCCCAAAATTAAATCCTGGATCCGCTAGTGAATAGACAAACAAAATGATTCAGCCCCTTTTTCTCCTCTATTATTCAACCGATTTTCTTCCTTCTTTTTTTGTTTAATAGCTATTGACGGGCTTTAGTGTTATCAATAGATAGAAATAGTGTATGTAAATAAAAATTTTGACACAATGTTGCAATCAGATTTAGGAGTGTTTTTGCATACATTTCATTATCATCTGGCCTTTCCTTTCGAAATGGCGGCCGAAAAATGTGATTCGCTTTAGCCTGTAGCAGCTAAACAGCTGCGACGATTTTAATGAAATTTGGCTAAAGTCTTGCCCTTGTTACTTTTATAATTTATGTATATGACATACTTTCCCGAAAACAACCTGCATACATTTTTATGATTTATTCAGTATTTTATTTGCGAGTAACTCAAGAAGTACACATTTTTTTATTGATAATACCGATATTTATTTAAAAGCTTCCTGAATTCCATACGAAATAAAAATGATCGAAATCGGACTATTTGTTGCAGAGATATATCGTTTTAAACATTTAGTACTTATACTTTTTCAAAGACGATTTCCATTATTTTTGTTTTTGTTAAATCGAAAATTTTACATTTACTGATGTAATCGGGACTATTATTTGAAGATATGATATCATTGAATGTTACCTCATAAATTAAATTTAAAAGCAAATTCTATAGTTGTGCTCATTCTTAACTTAAATACTGCACAAGCATTAGTTAATGGAACACGAATGTAGTGAAGTACTAATAGGAGCTACTTTAAATAAAAGAATTTTAATTCCAAGAATTAATTTGTCATTTAACTGAGACCACTAGCGGATCCAGGATTTAATTTTGGGGGGGGCTTCAGCCCGAAACCTTTTTTTTCATAAAAATAACGATAATTACTTTGGAAAAACAGAAAGAAACTAACTACCTATATGAAATGGTGTTTAATTTATTCCTTTAGTACTTTTTAATGTAATTACATGAACAATAATACTTTAAGAGGTATTTTTTAAATTTTTTTTCCCATAAAACATGGTTATATTTTTCCATTTTGGGGGGGGGGCTTCAGCCCGAAAGCCCCCACCCCCGTAGATCCGCCCGTGACTGAGACAATACTTCCATTCGAATTTCAAAGAACAACATTCTTATTAATAGTTGCATTTGCTATGACCATAATTAAATCGGAGAAAAAGAAAGAAACTTACTACCTATATGAAATGGTGTTTAAGTGATTCCTAAAGTCCTTTTAAATGTAATTAGACGAAGAATAATACTTTAAGAGATATTTTTTTTATATTTTGTTCCATAAAACATGGTTATATTTTACCATTTGGGGAGATAGGGGGGGAGGTCTTCGGCCCAAAGCTCCTCCCCTCCCCCTCCCCCGTAGATCCGTCCGTGTGTTGCAGCAAGTAGAGCAAATTTTGACATTTATATTCACAATGGCAAGGGCAAGCCTATGTACTAAACAATAACAGAACATTCAAAAAGAACAAGAAGAAGTTCTACTTAAAAATTGATTTAAACGGAATTGAAATAGCTAATTTATTTATTTTTTTTACTTGCTTAATCATAACATTAATTTATTGTGATAATAACACACATAAATTAAAATGAAAATTAAATATTTTTGAATGAGTCTATTTTGTATTACTTATAAATAATTATAAGTAGTTTAGCTAATTGAAATGGAAATTTTGTTTTTATTAATAAATGAGGATTTTTGAATCGTGATTTATTCTTTATTTATTTTTTATTTAATTCTATGTTTTCCTCAATTTTTTAATGATTATGGTCGAATTTCGACTTCTGGACGAACACTAGTATACGTAAATCGACACGCTATTTAACCTGGTTTGTTAAATATTATCTAAGAATTTTCTTTCTTTTTATTCCTTGAAAAAATAATAAGCAAGCTCCAAACTTTCAAAAAAAAAAAAAAAAGAAACGGCAAAACCGCCAAGTTCAACGAACGGGACGTTGAACTTGTGCCATTTTTTCGATGTCAGCACGACTTATCTGCCAATTATTTTTGCTAATAAGGTTTTTTTTTAGATAATGTAAACAAAATAGTGCATTGTTCCGATTTTCTTCCTTGCAAATGAAAACTCCGTTAAACTATAATTTTAGATAATAATTTGTATCTATTCATTACATAAATAATAATAAACAGTAATATAATGGCATCATTGTCAAAATATTAGTGTAATTGATGCGAAAAATGCAACTAACTGTTAAGTGGTAGTTTAAAAACATTTAACGAAACTGAGTGGATCATGACCTTGGCAATTGTTCCAGGAGATTACTCATCACTCGGCGTTATCAATTTTGAGTACACAGTCGTTCTTTAGTTGGAGCTTATGTCTCCCCTGGCACGTACCAAATAGTTTTTATATTCTGGATGGTGATATTAAAAATAAGATAAATTGAACGAGACTGATTTTGCTCTCTGGTAAGGTAAGTGGATTTTTAATATGTTTTAGTTGTGAAATCTATGATGAGATATGTTTTAATCCAATTTAACTTATTTACAGTATGGAAATTAATTATTGACCTAACATCCTCATTTATTAGTTTATATTCATCACCTTATTTTATTAATTATTTTCTCCTTCTTGCCTAAATAACCAATTTATTAAACAAACACTCTTAATTCTCACTGTTATTTTTATTTTTACGTTTCGGGAATATTTTGTCTCTCTCTTCAGCTTATAATTAGTTCCAAAATTGGGTAAGTCATTGAATAAGCCTGGTTAAAATTAATGTACCCAACCAAATTGGGTGTTAGATCATTTTCTAAGACACACAAAACTGGCGCAAATTATATGTTGAGAAAGAACATGAAGTATACAAATAAAAATAATAAAGAACACTGTAAAATAAGAATGGCTGTTTATTAAAGTGGACATAAGGGCAAGAAGTGAGGAGAAAATAATATTGTCATAGTATATCAAATATTACAATTTTGAATTGATACTTGGAAAATTTATTGTTTTAAAAATTTAAGTTTGATTATCATAAAGTTATTAATATAATTAAAAAAGTATTATTTACAGAAGAAATGTTATAAAGTCATATTTAAGTTCAATTATCTGCCTGCATTGTATTATTATTTAATGAAGACATTCTAGAGAAATTAATTTCTATCAATATTTAAAATGAATATTTAATTATTTTTTTTAATCAGTGTCGGTTGGACTGGGATCTTTATTTTAAAAATTTTTCTGTGATTTGAGTACTAGAACTTTATCTTCTGCGACTTTTCAAGTAAAGATTTTACAGGTTCTTTATTTTTAAAAAAATATGATTTAAAAGTTATATTGATTTCACTAAAATGTCAATCTAAAAAATTACTTTTATTGTTAGGTACTTAAACAAACGAAACATTAGAATTAAGTAATTCATTTAAGATAAATTCTAATTCTAATGTAAACTCTGTTTATTTTTCATTTGACATAACTTTTTTAAAAAAACTTACAATTAGACTTTTACTATAAATTTAGACTTTATTAAACAAAGTCTTAAACAAACGTTTTATTTTTAAACTTTTTGTTCCTATAAATTTTAACAGAAACTGTAAAAATGGTACTTCTCCTGATTTCTACTAATGAATTCCATTATTTCATTTAGTTAAGAATAAATCAATTTTCACTGTCAATTTTTTTTTTTTTTTTGTGCATTGAGGTAGAATCAAGACTTCTAAACACCATGTATCATTCCATATCATTCGATCAAGGGTTAGTATTCAATGTTCCTGTTAAATATCAAGAATTAAATTTGATTGGATTTGGTTCGCAAGGTTCTGTTTGGTAAGTTTCAATTTCTAACCAAATGTACGAAAATTATTTATACTTATTTTTATTAATTTTGTGAAACTTAATTTTCATTTTTTAGTTCTGCGATTAATACAATCACTGGGGAAAGGGTTGCTATAAAAAAGCTCTCTAAAGCTTTTCAAAATACTGTGTTTGCTAGAAGAGCTTATAGAGAATTAACTATTATGAAGCTTATGAATCATAAGAATGTAAGGAATCGAAGAAATCAGTCATATCAGTCAGTTAAGCATGTATATTACTAACTGTTACGGATAAGTTTAGTATTTCATGATGCCATCCAGCTAACACCACCTGTTGCTTCTGTCACAAATGCTTTATTGGATTTAAGTAACACCAACCAGAGTTGAGTATTATTGGAGGTAATGCATGTTCTATCTTCTTTTGTTATCTTCCATTGAATGTTTAGAATATAATTAAATTCTTTAAATCTTTTTGGGTTTAGTGCCATCATAAAAAAAAATTTAAGGTAGAGGTGTCATTTAACTCAACTGGTGTCTTAAGCCATCATGCCTTTTTCTCTCAACACCATATTAATCTTATAATTCTTCATTTTTTTATCTTATAAATATTCATTTTAAATATTTACTTGTGTAATGTGTTCCCTTGTTTAAACATTACTTAATGAAGGAAATCAGGTTTCCGTACAAATATATTTTTTTAATATATCAAATAAAACTTCTCGTCCACATGACACACTTTATTATATACTTATTTAAAATAATTAACAAAATTTAAATTAATTCTATATGAAACTTCAATGTTATACTACCAAATACAATTTCAAAAATACTTCTATATTTTACCCCATCTCTCCTGCTTTTTTACTAAAACCTTTATAAAATCATTAATACTATCAATCTAAATATAGATTAATCCATTCTGTACCCAAATTTTCATAGGGTTAATAATTATAGTTTACTACCACTTGACATGTGGTAAACACCAAACTTTGTTAGAAGGTGGCAGTTACACTATTTTAGTAGTTTTGTAAATTCATATATTTATATATCTTCCCCAAAAGAATGAGAAATATAATCAGAATGGCTGCTGAGAGAAGTAGTTGAGAACTCTAAACACTGGTAGAAATGGTTATCGGGTCAAGGAAATATCAAGAGCATACATGATTTCATATGTAAATAATTTTATTTATTTATTACAAGTTTAATTTATAATTCATTTTTTGTTAGGTAGTAAAGCTACTGGAGGTATTTACTCCCCAAACATTGACAGATTTTCAGGACATTTATTTAGTGATGGATTTTGTGGAAGCAACACTTGATTCTTGTGGAGAACTAAATCACAAGAGACTATCATTTCTTCTTTATCAACTTCTCTGCGGTGTTAAATATCTTCATTCTGCTGGAATTATTCACAGGGTAAATTCTTTTGTTAGATTTTATTATATAATTCTTGTTTTCACATTTGAACCCTATAGTAAAATGAAGAGAGAACAATAAAACTATATAACTATTAGGGGGACCGGAAAGTAATGTCGTTTTTTTACATTAAATTCAAACTCATACATTTTCTGTTAGAAAAGATTTAAATCCTTAAACTTCGATAAAAATTGATGAAGAAGTATTTCTAGAAATATAATATAAGTAATACCCTAAGAAATTGCCTTTGGTACTTCTTTAAACCTAAAAAAAATTACAGTTTTTGCTAGTATTACTAAAATAGAAAATGATTTAAAAGATTCAATTGTACTTTTATTTTTCATTATCATCATCATCATCATAATCTAATCCTCTTTATCGTTTATGTATGCTTTTTGGAGAACTTGAACCTTTGTGGTATCAGCTTTTATTTTCTGTTATGTTTGTAGTTTTTTAAATAGACTGCACCAGTGCAAAAATTATTTAGTGTTTTTGAAATGGATACTAAATAAATACACCCATCTTCTGTTGTAGCTATGACTAGATTTTAAATACTTAGTCGAAAGAGAATTGTAATGCTTTGATTTTATATATGGCTTTAATTTGTATTTGATGTTACTTTTTTTGAAGAACTAATGTTATAAAAATATTTTTATTTCAGGATCTGAAGCCAAGTAATGTTGGTGTTAACTCCAACTGCACATTGAAAATACTTGATTTTGGCCTCTCTAGAGCAATTTGTCACTCATGGAAAATGTCTCCGTACGTTGTAACTAGGTACTACCGAGCACCAGAAGTAAGTATTACACAGAATTTCAGAACTTATTGTTTATTTTTTATAGCTTATGTTTCATGAATATTATATTTAATTGTTTGTTTTGATAAATGTAGCCTAGTTTTAAATGGCATATATACACAGGAGCGAGAGGGCATGTTATTCATTACTTTATTATTTTTAAATTTTACTGTTTGTGAAAATAAATGTATTATTGGTGAATTTGCCTTTTATTAAACTAGTTATTATTAAAATTGTTGGATGGGAATCCAGGATTCTATAAGCCTCTCTGTTCATTATTTAATAATTTATATGGTAACAGATTATTTTTGCTTTAACTTAGATGTCCATACACGTTAGCATGACAGATAAGGCTCAGTTGTAAACAGTGTGGGTTCGATTCACACGTTGGTCAGTTTTTATTTCACCAACTTGAGTTAGTGATGCAAGAGAATCCAAAGCAATAAGGGGTGAGGGTCCAAGAGATAAAGAGGGTTCGGAGCAGTATAGCTTTGATTGCTACTTGGATTAGTTAGATTTATTTTTTGTGTACCCTGTAGTTTGCTGTCTGGAGTTGAACAATTGGTCCATTGATAATGCTAGTTACTATACCTGTGTCTAGAACTGATTCTGATAATCTGTCAGAAAATGTATTTATTTATAGTTTATTATCTTAAATTTGCTTTAGTTTAATCATGTTTATTTTGTGTTAAATATTATTTTTTATTTTTTATCTATAGATTATTCTGGGAATAGGTTATAAGGAAAATGTTGACATTTGGTCTATTGGATGCATATTTGGAGAAATAATAGCTGGACGAGTTCTGTTTCGAGGAACCGACCAAATCAATCAATGGAATAAAATTATAGGCATGTAATTTTTTTTTTTATTGTCATTGTTTTATTCACTGTTCAGACATTTTTAGAAACTAATTGTAATTCATAAGCACAGAAAAATAAGTAATATTCAACCGTTTATCCTATGTTACATTTGTTGCTATAATCTAATTTTGTAATAAATTCGTCAAATTTGTGTCTAATCAGCCAATGCAAATTTCTTTCCCAAATGTTTAAAAAAGTAAGGAATACAAAAAAAGGAAATCTTAAATTGAAAGTTTTTATTGTAACCACTGGCAGATCTCCGGGGGCTTTCGAGCCGAAGCCCTCAAAATGAAATATTTTTATATTTTTTCATTGCCCATTATTTATTACTGTGAATGATCTAAGTTGAATGCTTAAACAATTACAGAATGTTCTTTTTAAAAAAAATATAATGCATACATAGTTACTAAATATAACTATTTCTTATGAAAAAAAATAATCTCTAAAAGTATTATTATGAAGTATTAAATGCTTAAACAATTACAGAATGTTCTTTTTAAAAAAAATATAATGCATACATAGTTACTAAATATAACTATTTCTTATGAAAAAAAATAATCTCTAAAAGTATTATTGTTCTTAGAGATGGTTATATAGTCGACTCTTGAAATTATAAAGATAAAAAATGGTCAGAATGTGCAGTCAAGAATTTATTTATTTATCGTGACTATTTTATATCAATTGTCTCATATATCAGGTTGCCGGACAATGGCAGATCTGTGCACACACGTTAGCCCATTCGGCCACCCTGCCCACAAATTTAATAAGGCTTCATGAATCACTGAAAACACTATTTGCCTAAGTAATTATTGTTATATATATAAAAAGCTTTTGGGCTGAAGTCCCTTCCCTCCCCCCAAAATTAAATCATAAATTCGCTAATGAAGGTATGTAATAGATTTACGCCTTGTAACTTTAATTTCATACTAACCTGAATACTTTTCATCAAATGGAAAAGCTTCTTACTCATAAACATATTAAACAGAGAATAATAGATAATGTAAACGGAGTAATTTCTGTTTACATTATCATTGACCAATATCCCTTGTACTCTCAACAAAACCTAATATTTACGAAATTGAATATGTTTTATTAATGAATAGATCTAAAGATTAATTTTCTTTTTAGAACTTCTTGGAACTCCCTCGAAAGATTTCATTGACAGCCTCACACCTGACATACAAAGATATGTTCAGCATCTGCAGTATTATTCTCCTACGCCTTTTGAAAATATTTTTAAAGTTTTGGAAAGCGATCAAAATCCAGAAGGTCTGTATTTTATATGATATCTTATAAATGACGTATCTGTTGTTACTTCAATATTTATTTATTAAATAATACTTTTAATACATTTAAAGACTGAAAACCCTTAACTCCATTTTGGTAAATGTTAATAGGAAAAAATAGAAAAATTATATTTATTTTTGTTTTGTTTGTGACGACGTTTCGTCCTAAGTATCAGCATTTATTAGGGCTAGGTAAATAGAAAATGTAAATATTGAAGAAATGGTTGACAATAATAGTAAAAATATGTAGGTAAAAAGTATAGTCTAGTTTAAATATTAAGAACACTGGAAAGTAATATCGTTTTCTTATATTGAATTCAAAAACAAAAATTTCACACTAGTTTTTATTTTTAATCATTGATGGAGTTACCCTCATTATTAACAATCTTTCGGCATCTAGTATGCAAATTTTCAATGCAGAATCGATAAAAATCTATTGATTTTTTAGCAAAATATATAGAAATGGCATTTTGGACATCGTTCAAATTTGCATATCTAGTATTGACCCTTGTCCCTTCAAAAAAGTCTTTTAACCTGCTTATTTACCTTTTGTAAGCTCGCCTTCCTTCTTTATGCTCTCTAGTTCTGCTCTTGTTCAAGGCTTCTTTTTTCCACCTCCGATCCAACATAGCATCTCAGGTTACACTTGAGAGCCAATCAGGTTTATTTTCTTCTTTCACACCATGAACTTCCTTTGCGGTGTCATGCATGACATCTTTCATATCGTTCCACCTGTTTTCGATGGCTTCTTTTCTTCTTTCTTGGACCTCATCTCATGGTCTTCATTATTGTAAGGAGTCAGAGTGTTAAATTTGTTAGACAGGTCCAGAGTGTACTGTGATTTAATTCTGTCATCTTTAAGCTTGCCTGATTACTGCTGTAATCAAATGGTGGTCACTTGATACATCGGTTCCTCGCCTGTTACAGATATCCAGCAACGACTTCCTCCAGGTTTGGTTGATGCACAGATGGTTAATTTGATTTTCTGTGTTCATATCCAGCGATACCCAGGTTACCTTATGGCAGTTTCTGTGTGGAAAAAGTGTGCCTCCTGTGATAAGGTTATGATTACAACAGAAATCTGCAAACAATTGTCATTCATAATTCCAATACCGTAGATAATTGATTGTCTGTCTGCATTATCACTTCCTATCTTGGCATTTAAATCTATCATCAGAATTTTTATGTCCCCTTTCTTACCATGGGACGCCATCACTCGATTAAGTTACAGATAAAATCTGTCCTCTTCATCCTCCTATGTTTCCGTGGGCACATAACACGCTATTAGCGAGAAGCACCTCACTCTTGACTTAAATATCATGACAAAGACCCTTTCAGAAATAGAGTACCAGTTAGTAAGCCCTTTCTTAGCCTGTTTTGTCATCATTAGTCCAACTCCTCTTTTATGTGTTCCATCTTCTTCCTTTCCAGAATAAATTAGTGTATATCCATGCCTTAATCTCTTTTCTACAAAGCCAGTCCACCTGGTTTCGCTTATTTCCAGTAATTCTAGTCTGTATCTGGCCATTTCTCTTCTAACAGCTTCCAGTTTTCCAGTTTCGTACATCGTCTTAACATTCCAGCATCCGATTTTGGTTCGTTTTTTCATGTCAAGGGTTGTGTCCAAAAGATCAGTTCGTCTTTTCTTTGTTTTGGATTCCTTAATCGGCGATTAGCCGATAGCACCCTAGCCCGGTGGTGGGGTTACCATCTCAAGGCCTCCGGGCCTGTCCCCACAGCTTTTCACAACTAAGCCATTACTGGCCTTAGACAGCCAAAACCCTCAGGTTGCTGGGGAATGCTATTTCCCCATTAGCCTACTTAGATTACCCGAAGATAACAGCGTTTCCTAGTGGACACTGCAAGGAAGTGAGTTGGACTTAAATCCTCCTGAAATTCAAATGGTATTAATTGATTGATATCTAAGATTTTTTTTTATTTTGTACAAACCTTTTTCTATTTATTTTTATTTTTTTTAGCCATGGCGCAACTAAGAGATCTCCTATCTAGAATGCTCATAATAGACCCCAGGCAAAGGATGACAGTTGATCAGGCTTTGCATCATCCTTATGTGTATATTTGGTATGAAGATGAAGAAGTAATGGTGGTAAATATTGTGTTTAAAATTTTAATTAAGCTGTTAATTACTGATTTTCTTTTTTTTTTCTTTTTTTTTCGGTTGGCGCTACTGACCATGAAGATCTTTGATCGCGAGTGTTCCCGATTTAAAGTACGGGGTAGGGTCATCAATCCTACGCCCGGTCGGTGTGAGTTGCCTCCAGTAGGATCATACCCGGTGGGGAGGGGGAGTGGTGGGAAGGGGAGGTGTGTATTCTCATAATAAATGATTAATGAAATAATTGAAAAGAAGTTGGTTGGGGTGTTCAGTCAAAAATAAATAAATGATATTTATTTTTGTATTTGCTGACATTTCGGCTCAAATTTTAGGCCTTCCTCAGGACTAAGAAAAGACCCGATGAAAATATGAGGAACTATTAACTTATGAAAAAATAAATAAAAATATAATAATAATAATGTAAGAAACAATAAAATAAAATAAACTAAGATGGGGACTAATGAAATAAACATAATAAAATTAGGTAACAAAAATGAAAATAAAAACTAACTAAAATGAGGTAAAATGTAAGTATTAGATGTAGAATGAATGCATTGAAGTAATGGCTTAAATATATATCATCACTCGATTCATTCTAAATCTAATACTTACATTTTATCTCATTTTAGTTAGTTTTTATTTTGATTTTCGTTACCTTATTTTATTAAGTTTATTTCATTAGTCCCCAACTTTGTTGCCGTCATTATTTATTTCATAATTTCCTCTCTGTTACAGTTATTAGTTCCTCTTTAATATTGTTATTAGTTATTTCATAAGTTCCTCTCTTTTATTGTTATTAATTTGTTTCTATATGTTCCTTACATTATTATTATTAATATTATTTTATTTTATTTTTCATAAGTTAATAGTATCTCATATTGTTATCTGGTCTTTTCTTAGCACTGAGGAAGGCCTACACTTTGAACCGAAATGTCGACAAATATAATAATAAATATCATTTATTTATTTTTGATTTGTTTATTTTTGACTGAACTCTTCTATTATTATTAATGAAATACATGAATGTTGACATTTCGAGAGCATAAAAATCAGTCTATTAGTATAGTCATTACATTGGTTGATCTGTGTCTATTGTCTATTGTATTTTACAAAGAATTTTATTGTACTGAATTTTTTGTATTAAAGTTCAGATTTTAATTTGCTAGGAAACAGTAATTGTAATATGATAAGCGTTATTTTATGAAATTGGCCCTAATTCTAGAAAAGTATAAAGTGTTCCTGTTGCACCCAATAATGGGTAGGCTCTGTAAGCACTTCGAGCGAGCAGAGTGTTGTGTTAATATCAGTGTCCATAATTGTTATTTTTTAGCTTGTGTTAAGTTTGATACAGCTGATTGATATCACTTCTGATTTATTGTAGCGGTGATGTTTACGACTTATTACTAGGTAAATATCTTTTCTAATTTCAGAAATCGCCAAGGTATGACCGATCGATCGAATCATTGGAATACAGTTTAGAGCAGTGGAAGGAGTTGATTTTTGCTGAAATTACTGATTTTGATTCCAGAAATGGCTTTTGACATTGGCTGTGAGAAATTCAATTGTGGCTTTAAACAGGCATTTAGCGATAAAAATTAAGCCATTGCACTTCAGTGTAAGTGGTGTTAATAACACCTTTTGCTAAAAGATGATGATCTCTTTTTGTATTAGTCTTGAAGTAAATGTTCAAAAATCTGATATAATTAGACTGAATATAATTTATAACTATATTCCAACCTCTAAGAAATGGGAAAATTATTTAAATTGAATATGTTAAATGTATTTCTTAAGTTGTTTTCTATTTGCAGTATTTGAATTTTATTTCATTCAATATTTATTGAATACTGTTACTTTATTAGTAAGCTAAAATAATTTTTTTTTTTTAACTTTTAACAATTGTCAAGCACCTCTGATGATTGGTGCCCTGAGACAATTGCCCTGGTTGCTCCATCTTAAGGCACTGCTTTTAAGTTATATTTATAGAACAGAACATATAAACCCCCTCAAATTTAAAGTAAAATTATATCGGCTGTAGTTTTAAAATGACTAATTGACAAACATCTCTAAGTGTTTTCTTATAATAATTGTTTTGATTATAGTATTTTTTTACAACCTGGAATATAAGCTATAATGGAATATACGTTTGATATTTTGATAATTATTTTTAAATTTTCTTTTACCACACCTTTCAATCTTTTTGTGGGATATATTTTATTGTATGACCCTGTAATCGTAGAAGTGCCAAATTACTTTTATCTTTTTCTATAAACAATAAATACAATTTTCAAAGTTTAAATCTTAATTCAAAATGAATATCTATTAAATTTATTTCTAATGTTATATGGCAAAGTTTAGTATTATTTATCTTTTTTAATTTCTCAGATTATGTTCATGAAACTGATTTTTATTTTAGTTGAGTAATTTTTGTTTTGTTTTTTACATTTTTAAAAATTATTGTTGTGTAATTCACTTTTAATTTTGTGAAATCTAGTCTTTTTTTTTTAATTATCTTCACAAAACTTACTTAAATTTTATGTTAAGTAATTTTCATTTAATTTACTTCTTAAAATTTATTAATTGTTTCAAAAGTCTAGTCTAGAATTATTTATAATTTTAATTGTTTTAAAATTTAATTATAATGAATAGATTCTAATCTATTATTTTTAATTTATCATTTAATTCTGAAATTTTTCTTTATGATGTATAATTATTTTTTAAAAATGTTATTTTTCATATCAATAAAAAAGTTTTATTGAAAGAACTTTAAATTATTTAGGTTAGATATGATACTATATAGAAAACATTTATACCTCTCTACTTGTATTTGTCAAGTCTTCGATTATCTTCTCTGCTGATATAAATAATTCAAAATATTTACTTTTATTCCTTACCACAACAGGTTTTGAGGAACAGTACCTCAGCCTTATCAATCAAAAGTTCAATCAGAATAAATAAATAAAAATATGCAATAATGAAGTAGTTATTATTCCTCTCAGTAAACACTTAAAACTGCTCTTTAACTTTCTTCAAGATTATTAAGTGTTTTTCTGCTACTAAATTAAATATATGAAGTATTTACATAATGGAAATATTTTCTTCCTTTAAAATTAGTAGCTAACAATAACCATTTTATCATGAGTATAGGCTGATCTTTGTACAGTAAAAATTCAAAAAAATGCAACAAAAACTAAGAATATGCAAAATCGTGCAGTAAATTTTCACAGAGCTTAACGAAATGTTGACTTAACAAAATGAAAATGAATTTCATTTAGTCTGGATTGACATCTTAAAATAATTAATTAATTAAATTATGTCTTAATCGCACAGTGGCTCAATTAGTAAATTGTTTTTAGATGCTAAAGATTTTAATTAAGTTGGACTAAACTAAATTATTATCATACTTCCCTTATTAATAACACAAAAAAAAATTTTGCATTTATCTTCAATGAAATCTGTTTTTCTTTACTAATGTTGGTGTGAGAAACTCGAATTTCCTGTCAGAATCCTTATATTAGCTACCGTTCTGCACATACCTAGTATCGAATACAAAAAAATTAAGTTATTGCAAGTCACACGATCATTTTTTAGGTTTTAAAAGTGATTTATTATTTGTGAAATACTTTTATAACTCACAAAACATTAAATTACAACTTCTCTCGTGAAGAACAGGGGTGTTGTATAGTTTATTTAGAACATTTCTTCTTTGCTTGATGATTGTACTGATGTTCTGGTAAATCTCTCACAACGTTCCAACAGTAGTCTGCGAGCATTGAAGTATTCCACCGACCTCTATATCTTTGTTCCGCCGGTGTTCATCACTAACAGATCCACAGTTTTCGCGACAGAAGTCCAAATGATAGTGAAGTAAGTAAATCTTGAATGATATGTTACAACCGAGATCTCTATACTTCTTAAGTAGGGTTTGGACTAAGACAGCATAATTCTGCTCTCTTTTGTTACCCAAGAAACCATTAACTAAAGCTGTAAATGATTCCCACACTGCTCTTTCTTTACCCTGAAGAATATTAAAAAAATCTCCATCATTAAGAAGCTCACTGATTTATGGACCAACAAATACATCCTCTTTTAACATTAGCTTCACTTAAGCGAAGACATTTTCTTCTCAAGTACTTGAATGCCTCTCCTGATTGCTCCATTCCTATGATAAACATTTTCATGAACCCTAACTTTATATGTAATGGAGGCAAAATAATTTTTTGAGAGCCCACAAGAATGTTTTACAGAACATTTTTTTGTCCAGGGATCAGGACTACTCTTTGAGGCCATTCTTTCATGATGTAATGAGATACTCTGTCCCGACTGTCCCACCCTCATAAGAAACAACAGTACGTAATATATGCCTGTTGCATGCCCAGAGGAATTGCCTCCACTTTCATATCCCCACAGAATTGCCATTGGTAGTATTTTATGGATTTTAGAAGCCTCCATTCAAAAAGGTTGTGATTCAGGTAATGCTGTCATCAGACGTGGGACATCACAACAAGAGGATCAAGTCTTTCTGTACATTCTAATCTTTACACCAGGTTGTAAGAAGTTCCATTGCTTCAATCTTGAACCCAAAAGTTCTCTAATTGATCGATTGGTACATTAAACAATTTAAAATATGCATAGTTTGAATTAAGTTCTTATTCAAACACTTCTATATAATAACCTTTAGTGTTAGTGGTTTATTAATTAACAAGATAGTGAACCTTCAAGATTCGGGTGGGAAATTTAAAACAAAAATTATTATACAGTATGTAGAGGGTAATCAGAAATAACATATTTACATATGAAAAAAATGTTTTATATTTAATCCATGAAAGAAAAATTATTACAGATAATCTGAAAAAAATATTATATTCAGAGCTACTTTGTTTAAACTATCCATTAATTCCTCTTTTTATCTTAATATGAACAAGTGCAGGATCAAAAATAAAGAAAAAATATTCATAAAATTTTAAGTATAGCAATATTTATATAATGCTAAAACATGGCACAGAAGAAATTAAGTGCAAATATGTATTATAATGACTAGGCTACACACAAATAAACAAAATTTGCAAAAAGATGTAGAACAAAATGAAAATATAATTATAATTGGCTTTTATTGGACTGATTACATATTTCAAGAAAATATATAAAAGAAAAAGTTTTATAGAATTATAAGTAAAAATAACTTAGCTGGTCGTGATTTATGAATACAAATATGATATCATATACATATTTTTATTTTCAGTCACTTTTAAAAATTATAATTTACAGGCTTTCAAACAGATCTTGGACACCTAACAACATTTAAAATAAAATGTTATTCATAGTAAATATAAACATGTCTTTCTAGCTTTTTTATACATTTTTTTTTTTAATTTTTGTTTTTAAATTAACATAACAAAGCTATAAGTCTTTAAATCATATTGACACTTTACAACACAGTAGATAACACAGTCAAATCTGTTTTAACAGATCAGAAATCAGGATACATTTATTCATACATATTTATGAGTGTATACATTTATACTCGCAGACAATATGTATTTAAACGTCAGTATCCATTGGTGAATGTCACCAAATAAAAAAAAATGAAACAAAAAAAAAATTAGTGAAACCAAAATGGTTTGGTAAATACAAAGCAGCTTCACAGAAGCTATATATCGATTTCAAATTGTTCTCCCCTGTCGTCCGAAAATTGAGCTGAAAAACAAATAATTTCAAAGTCATATAAGAATAAAATTAACTTTTTAGACAAATTAATTAATAGATTATTAATTACAATATATTTTCTTAATGTACTTGTTAATTACTTAATTTTCACTTGATATGAACATTTCTACTAATCCTCATTGAGTGTTCGTAGTTTGGTAATTTTAGTAATCTTTTTTTTTTAGATATAGAGATCTTTTTTTTAATGTTCAATTAAATATGAACAACTCATAATGATATAAATATATAAAATAAACCTCATTAAATAATAATAATGAATTATATAATGATGGCTATGGTACTTACTTTTCTTCAGAGGGCTTGTCCGCAGGCCATTTCTTTGACAATGTTTCATGTCACCTTTCATCATTGAATCAGGCAAGTCAGGAATGTTTGGGGGTGTCTTGGACAATGGTGAGTTTCTTAGAAACATTAGAGTTGATCTCTCATATACTATTCGGGTACCTGAAATTCAAACATTGTTGATCACTAAAAGTAGAAAATAAATTGGAGAAATTATATTTCTATCATAATCTATAACATACTTGTTATACTTGAAGGAAGTTAGTCGACTGTTCTACATATCATGGGTTATAAATATTAAGGACGCCATTTATTTATTAATTTTTTTATTTATTTTTGCCAAAAATAAAAAAAAAAATTTTTAAAATACTGCGTCCTTTAAAAATTTTTGCGTCCTATTTTTGGCAAAAATAAATTTTTTTTTTTTTAAAATACTGCGTCCTGAATATTTATCACCCATCATACTTGTTATAGATGGGAAGTTAAATATATAACATTTACTTGTTGTTAAGTTACAATTTTATTGTAAAATGTGACAATAAAATTGAGTTTAAAATTTATAATAATGGAATATTATTAAAAAGTTACTTGAGTGTTTATGTTAGGAAAAATAGTTTTAGCACAAACATCAAGTTATAAATATTGATTATAAAAACAAAGTTTGAAAATTAGGATAAGCAAATTATTTCGTGTAATTTTGTTAAAACAAACATATATATTGTGCAAAATATATTATGTTGTAGAAAAGTGTTTCCTTGAAAATGGTCGATCTTGCGTGAAGTCTTGAAAAATTATACATGAATAAATTGATTTTGTTTCTTAAAAATCTGAAGATTTTCAAGATTCTAAGAAGTCATTAGATAGTGAATCATAAAGAAGTTTATATTCTCAGGAATCTTCACCATACTTTACAACAGGTATAAAAATGCTAAATATTAAAAAATAATTAAAATGATCAATGATTGTCAAAAAAGTATTTTCTGTCATTAATCCATTTTCGAAATATAATCTCGAATTAGCGAATATGTCTTTAACATGGAAGACTTATAAATAATTATTAAAATATCTTTGTGAGCGTTCGGTAAATTTTATATGCAGATAAATATATTTTAAATGTTTTTATTTCGAAATAAGAGATCTAAATTAGAAATAAAACTTTTATGGAAAATTACCTACATCAAGTAGAAAACCGTACACGTAAATTTTAAAAAAGAATTGCATAAACTACGAGCGTAAATAATTATGTATTTACGTTGGCAAAAATAAAAAAAAAATTTAAAAAAGACTGCGTCCTGAATATTTATCACCCAAAATTATGTATTATGTTATATTTATAATTATTAATAAACACATTCTTTTCTAAATTGTATGTGCGAGATATTCTCAATAAGTTAAGAAAATATGTGTATATTCAAGAATATACTCTTGTAGTAAATCAGCAATGTTATTGACCCCAAACGTGTTGCACTCCCATATTTCAAATCATTCATGTTAAGCGCATGTTTACAATAAAGTGAATCGTTAAATTAAGAAAGGTTTTTAAATTAATTAATTCTTTGCGTGCTTACTATATTTATAACCTACTTCCGCATAACTAGGAAATCGTTATGGAGGCAGATGAACTGAAGCCGCCATAACCTTCCAGTAGTAAACATGTAATTACAGGTGTCAATCAATGATAGATATCGCAACTTAGCGAGTAAATATATTATTTTTTGTCAAATAAATCTACAATACTTTAAATAAGGCCATTAACTGTAGTTATTTATTCGTTATTATTTAATAATTTATGAAGCATTCACGGGTGATCTTTGAATATACTCACCTTTTGAAAATTAACATTTAATTTAATATTTTAGAGCAAAAGTTATGAATATGAGTAATTTATTAAAATACTAATCACATTTTTAAAATATTAATTAAAGAACAAAACAAAAAACCATACCTATTAATAGAAAAAAATGTGGGTCATTTACAATGCAAACTTCAATTTGATCAATTAATATTACGTTTAACTATATTTATTAATATTAAGTATAATTATACGATACAAAGAATAGAAGTAAAAATAATTTAATTCTTAATTACTTAAATTGAATCCCTATGAAAAAATTCAACAAACCTTTGAACTTGTATATTATTGAAATCTAAAGGGATTTAGAAATGCATAGTATTTAACCCATAAACAATTAAATTGATGTAGATTAAATAAAATATGTTTATTTAATAACTTTAAATTATTATAAAACGTTTTTATAAGTAAATTTATTACATAAATTAATATTTGCTACCTATTTTTTTTTTTTTTTTACTGCGCTTTTTAATAAAATTGTTGGAATTAATCTAATTAAAATACATATGGATAAAATGCTTGTGTTGATGAACGAATTATGTTTTCAAATAATAATAAAAAATTTAAAAAAATTGCAGGGTAGGTAATAATATTAAAGGGATGAAATGTAAACACAAAGTTAGTATTACTAAATTAATTCCATACACCTACACATTATTGAAAAAAAAAAAAAATAAGTCTCAAGTACTTTCTTAAATTAAAAATTAATACCTTCACAAATTTTTATTTATTTATTTTTGAGTGGATGTGTAATAAAATTATTTTTAAATAAAATTAATTTCTAATGAGGAGAAATGTACATACAAAGGGTGTATTTGTTAATGAATTTTATAAACTTACACATTAAAAAAAAATATACATATAATTTTAAGTCTTTGGACTTGTAATTATATTATTAATAGGTATGAAATTGTTAGAGGATACTGTTCTTTTAAATTGAGATATTCAATAAAATTTTATTCTGAATCAAATAAGAAACTTTTGTAGTATTTTTCAGTAATATTTTTATAAAAATATGAATTTAATGATAATAATTATATTATTATGGAATATGGATGTTGTAGAACACAACACTATTCTTTCAAATCGAAAAATTCTATTCTGAATCAAACAGTAAACATGTGTTGTATGCTTGCTTATTATTATTATTTTTTATTAAATGAAAATAATGTAATATTTAAGAAGTTTTGAAAGAAATGTAAGATATTTTGAGGTTTGCGTGGGAGTTAAAAATTGCGTCTTTTTTATCGATAAATATCTTCTTATAATAAAACTATATTCACCTCCTGGTGTCGTGGAATAAAGAGTTCCTCCAGGAGTTGTGGAGTAGTCGCAGGGAAGTTGGGATGGGTCGTTTATGATCATCCTCTTTGCAGGGATGCTCTGGCTTTGGGTGATGGACCTGGCAACCGGGCTGGCGGACATCGCGGACCGTGGAGGAAGACGAAGTTGGACTGTCGACGGAGATGGTGCTTGGAGCGAGCTATGTAACCAACTGAGCGGGGGCACCGCCAAAGAACTGCCTACGTGACGGCCTTGGGGCGGCTTCCCGCTCCGCCCGCTGGGCAGCGCTAGCGTTCCCTAGGTCACGCCTCTTATTACGCATCAACACAACAGCTCATCCTGTCTTGTTTACATTCTTTCATTCTCTATTATTTCGGTCGTCTTACTGTTTTATTTATAATAATTATTTAAATTTGAATCAGAATATCTTTGATTTAATGAATAATTAAAATCTATTTTTTTACGGTAATTGTCTTCAGCAGACCGAATATTATTCTTAAATGTTTTTTAATCAATCGTCTATTGTAAGTCATATTAAGTTTCTTCCTTAATACAACGTTTATTTCTACATTAGATCACCTAGATGTTCTTTTACTACACCTTAATATTTATCTAAATTGAAAAAAAAGTATTTTCAAAAATCAATGTCTCGGTATGAAATAAAATGCACAATGCTAAGTTTAGGAACGACCTCATAGATTCCAGTGGGAGTTTATGAAACATAGTTCCTAGAAGATTTTGAAACACAAGAAAAATAAAAAATATGAAGTAAATATCTATCTACTGGATTGTTGAATTTCAAAATAGTAATAAATGCAGAAAGAAAGTAAACTAAATCTAAATATATTAAGAAATAACAACATTGAAGTTATAACCTGTAGCCGATGGAACCACTGAGTCATCTTTGATTCAATCGCTAAATAAATGGA
Organism: Nezara viridula; assembly: GCA_928085145.1. Taxonomy (NCBI): domain Eukaryota; kingdom Metazoa; phylum Arthropoda; class Insecta; order Hemiptera; family Pentatomidae; genus Nezara; species Nezara viridula. The sequence goes on along the minus strand of OV725080.1, from coordinate 143,178,021 downwards.
CGCACTGAATTCATGATTTCTTTCTATGAAATAAACATAAATCCTGTGTTTAGGAATTTTGCTCTTTATATCACCCCACGTCACATGAGTTAATCAGCTTTCCGTAATTAACGTTTACAGTCACTACAAATATAATAATGTTAAGATTATAAGCATATTTCAGTGACTTACGAGAAGATATTTTTCTACGCACTATTTCGACTCCTTACTTCTAACTAGCAGTGCAACTACTAAAATTCTCAGTTCTTGTAAGTAATTAATGTACAAACATTTACTTTAATATGTGTAAATTGTAGCGTTATAGTTTTAATAATGTTAGCGGATTTGCATAATGCAACAAGAAAAAATAATTAAATCTTTTACTTTTCTTTAGTAGAAATATGCTTTATTGGTTCCTTCTGTCATATATGTTTTAAAAGACTTAACAAGGACAAGATCTTAGAGGCAAACACCATCGATATTTTGCCTTATCTAGATTGTGTTGAGGAGAAAACCAGTTTTATTCTATCACCAGAGGAAAGAACTAAAATATCGTTTAACGCTAGTGTACCTAAATTTTATTTATACTCCTCTTGATACTGTGTTCCTATACAAAACGTAAACTGAAGACGTTTTCCATTAAGTCAATTGTTTGTTTTTTTATAGTACTTGTTCCTCCTTTTTTTCGAATAAATTTCGTATGTTATTCAGGTACTCAGAAGAAATTGGTCATTTAATCATATCATTTAAAAATGTCGAAACCTTTGGAAAGGGCTAATTCAAAATAAATGAATGCTATTATACTCAGAAAAAATTATTTTAACAGAAACAATTCGGAATGGCCAGTTTATACAAATTATTATTGAGCTAATTGTAATTTGAAAAAAATAAAATGAACAGCACAATCCGAAATTGAAAATTTATTTGAGTAAAAAATTAGAAAAACTACTTAGTTCAGCATTATGCGTCGTAGCTATAATTTAAAACGTTTTCGTTAACTGAGGTAAACTGCTGGCCAGAGCGTTTCAATGGAAAAATGTTGTTTAAATGAAACATTGTATAGATATGATAGATTCATGTTGGAAGTAACGCTAAATTTTGCTCGGTGTAATAAAATAATCATTTTGTGTTATAGATGTATATCACGTGATTGTTTCATTAAAAAAAAATAATCAATCAAAAAATCATTAATCAATTAAAAAACTGTTATCTTTTTATAACCGTGAAATTAGTCATGCAATTGTTCAAAATGTGTCCTTTAATTGAATGAAAGATTTGACACGGCGAATATTTAAACACGTGTAAATTTTGTTAACACTTTGAATTTGATTACAATTCAAGAAAAATTAATAGGTTTTGAAGTATTTTTCTAGTCAAAAATATGTTTGTGGCAGTTTTATGATTGATCGAAAATAGGACGTATTATTCATAAAATTAACACTACGCCTAAAGTATTTATACAGTCCTGTTATTTGTGTAGCCATATTTTAATAATGTGTTAAATAATTCTTCTTAATTAATAATTCTTTTGGTGTAGTTGAAGGAGATTTTCTTTTAACGATCATTTGAGTACATTAATCATCTCGAACTAATTCAATATAGAAGGCAGTGTTCTATTACCGTTTCTATATTTAGTGATCCAATTCTCTTAATTTTAGTGTACTTCTAACTAAGATCTTGCTTATTGCGTGGATGTTTTTAAAATAAAATATTTTGGTATTGATTTAAAGCCGTACTCACGGACGGGCGTCGTTACGCAGGTTGCGTCATTGACATTTGATGGGGAGGGGGAGTTGGTATTAGATAATATTTACTTATTCTATTAACCTTTTGTTTTAGTGAATATTTCAGTGAGAATCTTCTTGGAAACTACTATTTTCTACTTTTATTATATCATCCTGCGGTAAGTTTGAAAATATATACAGAAAAACAAAAGGAAAAAACATAAAGAAATTGTCTTTACTTTGATGTTTTTTTTCGAATACAATATGTTTTAAACTATTTAAGAAAACATATTGTTAATTATTTCCCACTGTGATACAAGTTTAACTGTTATTCACCGCAACACGGTCTAGATAATGCAACATATGGCTGTTCGTGAGAAAAAAACAGTCTTTAGTCGACTCTAACAGGCATAAATGTTTCTACCTGCGCATAATTTATAGTGACCGCAAACAATACTTACGTCTAGATTGATAGACGTTTATGGTTACTGCATCGTAAAAATCGGAAGATTTTATTGTATATATATTCTTTATTTCCAGATTTTCTATACAATGGTATTTTAACAATACGTGGACATAGTATTTTAACATAAGTCAAATTTTTCAAGTGGGGTTCTCATACAAAATACCCCTAAAGATGCATATTGTAAATACTATGGGTTATTTTAAATTTTGCGCAATAAATTAATAATTTTAATGATTGTTAAACTTTCCGAGAACCATGAAGATGATCTAGTTAAAATTCAGTAGAGATTAGTTTAGTATGTTTTACAATTATCGGGTAGTTAATCCTATATAATAAAATATGGGCTATCCTTCGTAAAAATATCAATATTATATTTTGTTATCTATATCAATATTATATCAAGATTATACAAATAATTTAATATAAATAATCTTTCTTAAAAAATATTATATTATATAATTTATATTACATTATATCAATATTATATTTTTTAATATTGTAATATTTTATTTTGTTGTTTTGTTTCTGCTTTCACTTTATTGTGTTTTTCTCGTTTTCTCTTGGATTTCTGCGTTACGGTGGCATTATTTTTAACATCATTCAAATGTAATTCCAGCAACAATTTAAAATTGTTTAAATTTAATTGATTAAATATTATTAAACAGACTTAGAAAATTCTCCAAACACGGTTTAAGCATTATTTACTTTCTTCCTACTGGTCAGTTCGAAGATTTTAATAACATAAAATCTTAACGGTATGATAGTCAGTGTTACGGAATCCTTTTTATCAATTTATTAACATCCGCCTAAAACTTCGTGAATGATTGCATCTTATCTTATCCTACACATTTTTTATCATCTAAAATTATCAGAAATGAGAAATGAGGCGTTTTATTATTAAATTGAATTAAATTCATATCATCAATTTATTATTAAATGATTAAATTCATATTAAAGTTCTAAAAAACTCATAAATGCCTATTTACTTTCCATTTGAATCGTAAGACAATTCGATCACAAAATCGGAAAAAAAGGTGGCCTTCGAAAATATTGGGCCCTTGGGCTTATAGGATCTTATTTGTTACATCTTAGGGTTGGAGGTCACGCCAAACGACCCAATATTTTTGTCGGCCATCTTTATTCTCGATTTTGTGATCGAATTATCTTACAATTCAAGTGTAAAGCAAATGAAGTTTTTAGCATTTTATTAAATAGAAAAAGATTGCCGATCTCCAGATTCAAAAGCTCCAAAACCGAGAATTATCGTAAATAAAAAAGTTGTATGTTACGATGAGATGAAGCTATTTACGTTGTTTTAGGCGGATGTTATTAATCTGATAAAAAAGTGCCTGTACCACGGAATATAACACATACCATTTTGAAAAAAAAAAATTAACCGGCCTGTAGTTTTCACAGTTACCAGTTGTAGATGAAAAACTGGATTTCATTTTTTATTCTGTATCATAAAAATACAGTTATATGTAGATTAATTAATGCATTATCAAGTATTCGGCATAAGGTAGAAATAATAAATTTATGATTTATGACAATTAACCTCTTTTTTTTCTCTTACCAATTTTTTTTCCTTTTTCTTTTTTATCTAACGTGCAAACTTTAAATAATTAAAGTTTAATAACAATGAACAACTTTTAACCTTAACGTTCATTTTACATTTCTTTTTTTTTTTTATCCAATTCTTAATATTTATGACCAAAAGATGTAATAATATATAATTTTAATTAACGGCGTTGATGATCAACAGGTTCTTATGCCTTCATTACACAACCAACAAATTAATGTTTTCGTTAGGTATTGTTTCAAGAATTCATTAATTTTTTATTTGTGCCATTACTGATTTAATTCTTATTCATTTTCATTATGAAGTTATGATTAATTAAATTATGATTATTTAAATTTGTTTAGTTATGCTAATGAGGGATATCTAGGAGGCAGTGGAACACCGTTTTGGAGGATCTAGACCCTTCTCAGCTGACAAACCCCTTTTTTGTTGGCTCTTTAAATGGTGCCATAGGGGGCCTTACACTACGCACGTACGCACTGGATCCCAGGTATAGTATTCCGCTGCCTTAAGTATTCTCTTCTATGAACCAGTTCTCTTTTACATGATGCAAGATTTCGAATATGTGTTCAACAACGATTGGAATGTGTAAATATTGATCGAGTTTTCACCTTCTCTTCTAAATTAAATACTGTTCGCTGTGTTTAAAACGCAAAAAATACCTTACTGGTAGGTACTTTCATGATAGTTGTTCTTTTTTTTTTTATTTAGTAGATTAAACATACTAACAGAGAACCAAAGACTACCTGAACACCAATTCGGATTCCGTTCTCTACATTCAACCATACACCAACTACACAAAGTCACTGACATTTCAATTGAACTAGAGAATAGATTATACTATAGTATTTGTAGTTCTTGCTAAAGCATTCAACAGGTTTTTCTCTGTCCGACAGAGATAAGTGATTGAGTACCGCAGGGATCGGTTCTTGCACCTTTACTGTACAATATATACACATATGACGTATATACTTACCTAACACATTAATTGTAACCTATGCGGATGAAACTGCTATTCTCTCTAGACATGCTGACATCACACATGCATCACTGAGCCTACAACATTATTTACAAATATTACAGAAACGGTTTCAAAATTAAACTCATAAGTGATGAATCCCACCATATAACCTTCACGCTCCTACATGACACGTGTACTCCAGTTTATATAAACAATGTTCCCATATAGTCTGTGGTACACACCCCTTTTTATCGAATTATTAACGTCCGGTTGACTTATGAACTTCGTAAATAGTTACATCTCATCGTAACCTACAACTATTTTATTTACGAAAACTCTTGGAATTGGAGCGTTTTCAATCTTGATGGGAGCCAACTATTTCTATTTAATTAGGTACTAAAAACTCGTAAATACACATTTGCTTCCTACTTGGATCGTAAGATAATTTGATTACAAAATCGAGAAAAATGTGACCTTCAAAAATATTGAGCCGTTTGGCGTGATATACATACCCAATTTTCAAAATAACGATGTTATATAGGACAAACGGTTCAATATTTTTGTAGGAAACCTTTTATATAGATTTTGTGATCAAATTATCTTACGATCCAAGTAGAAAGCAAATGGGCATTTATGAGTTTTTAGTACCTAATTAAATAGACAAAGTTTGACTCCCTCCAGATTGAAAACGCCCCAATTTCTATAGTTTTTCGTAAATAAAATAGATGTAGGTTACGATGAAACGAAACTATTTACGAAGTTTCAGGCGGATGTTAATAATCCGATAAAAAGGGATCTGTACCACGGACTAATACAACAGACAAACATAGTTCATTACTCTGGACTCGCGTTATGGGGATAATATTTGAATAAAATAAAAATATTACATAATATAAAACAGCATAAGAAATAAATTTAGTTTTTTTAGGGAGAGTGAGATGGCGTCACTGCCAGGGGGCAGCGTATATCAAGAATAATATGATGAGTAAAAGCGAATACTTTTATATATATAAATAAATATTTATTATCTATCTATACTCAGTGATAAAAACTTAACTCATTCCTCTGATTTTTAAAGTGAATTTTACTTGACAACCAATAGCTAGACAATTTGTCTATAATTTCAATCACTCGTATTTATAGTTTCCAGAACAAAGTCCTTTAGTTAAAAATTTGTGGGACATTTTAATCAAGTGACTCAATATTTTATCTAATTTATATTATGATAATATTTATTAAATATTAAAAACATTATAAATATTAGATATCTAATATAAAATGTAACTCCGCATTTAAAATGTGGGCTGTTGTTGGTCCCTCTGAAACAGATGGTGACGGCCTTGAGTCATTTCGGCTTTTAGTGACTGTGTAATAATTAACCGACAAACTGTATTTAATTGTCTAGCAACCATTAATTACAAAGGTCCTATAAATGCTGTTTATATTTTTCGTACCATTGATTCCATGATAATAATTATTGTTTATTGCTTTATTATTATTTCATTACGAATTATTATCTTATTTTGACAATGTATGGACCGAGTGTCATATTAGTTGGCTTTTGAAGCTTATTATTTTGTGTTTAAAAGATTTTCTAAAATTATCTAAACTTCTTTCACTTGTTTATTTAAAAAAAAAAAAAAAACGCTGTGAGTTATTACCCAAAGGTTTATTATTTCCAAATAATCATATATCAAAAGTAACATTACTTTTCTTGCCACGTAAAGGAAAACAAATAAAACGTGATCTTAATTTTAATATTGACATAAATTTTTGTTTTCATCATTAGTAATTTCCTAAGAAAAAAAAAATGATTTAATGGATATATAATTTTCTAAAAATCAATTACCAAAACGATGGATATCATTTTTGCAGTAGAACATATGAAAACATATTTAGAACCCCATATCTTTGCACCTAATTGTCATTCAACGATTAGGAAATTTTATAAAACTGTTAATAACCATGTACAAGATCCACAAAAAATCCTATACTTTTTGAGTTATTCGGAAATCTATTTTTACCACCCCTCGTAACTTTGTTTCCAGCTTCTATCCGATGAAGTATATCATATAGATAAATTTAAAGGCCCTTAAGGAGAAGACTTTGGCCAAGTTTCATTAATATCGGTATTTCCGTACAGCATATATTGATCCTCTAGCTCAAAATACCGTTGGTAATTACTGATGAAAGAAGATCATGCGTGATATGAAAACATATTTCTTCAAGAAGGCATGGCAACTCCTATTTCTTCATCTTCCCCCTTATTACCTGCTACGAAGAAATTCTACCTAAGAATTCATGACTCAACTTACTACAGGTAACCAAACCCTTTGCTACCTGAATTAACCAGCTCCTGCAATAAGAAATATTAGTAATCCCCTAATTCATCAAGCCTCACTGCGGTAGGGGGGATTTTTCATTATTTTTTCAATGTTCAATAAAATTCAACTAATGTAACTATATTTGCTTTAAGAAAACAATAATTTTCGCACAATACATTATGGATTTTTACGAAAAAAAAAAATTGTAAACGTGAGAGATTTCTGAATAAAAACTGTTCATAAGCAATGTAAATAGCATCGTCTAGCATTACATTGAGCGACTGGTAGATCCAAGACGGAGAAGCGGAAGGAGGGTGGTCTTAAGACCTAAAAATAGAATCATATATACATTTTTGAAGTGAATACATCATTAGGTGCGTTTCACACTTTTTTTGTGAAGAGTTAATTAGATTGAGCCGTCAGATCTCCGATGTGTTACGCTGTCTAAAATGTAATGTCAAATGTCTATACTACTATGTCTACTGGTAATGTCTACTGGAGCCTACTAATTGAAGTGTTTTTGCATATGGATTAAAAAACCTCATAGTCTAAAAATCTTACCTTAATATTGTTAGCGCTGGAAATGTTCATCATTTTATCCTCTTTGTAATGAGATATTATTCAAAATTTTATTTTGACGCGACTCCTTCTTAGTGAGACGAAAAGGGAAAAAATAGTGTCGAAAACCAAATTATAACGAGTTTTATTGAAGATATAGATTAAAATATCTCAAAAACTAAAAATCTGACCTGCGTACTGTTAGCAAGGAAGCCATCTTCTTTTCAGACGCCGCGGAGGGTTATCAGGAATAGATGAGGAAGCAAGGTTCGAAACGAGAGGATTCGGATGGTTCAGAAGTTTATTATGAAAGGACAGGTGTCTGGATTGAGCTAAATCGGGAATATATGGTACATTAAGGTCATTATGGATGATTTTATTTGTGACAAAGTAGGGAGCATTAAGGATTTTACGAAGGATTTTGGATTGTAGGGATCGGATACGAGAGGAATTTGATGGTTTAGTAGAGCCCCAAAGCTCGATCCCGTAAGTCCAAATAGGCCTTATTATAGTAATATATATGAGTCTTTTGTAAATAGTTGGTAGTTTAGAGCGTTTGTCTAGTAAGTGCTGGAGTAGTCGGAAACGTCGGGCGGTTTCTAGTCGTTTCAGTCTAGTATGGGGGTTCCAAGTGAGTAGTTTGTCAAGGTGAAGTCCTATGTATCGGATTTGGTCAACAGGGATAATCGTTTTAATTTAAATATATATATATATATATATTTTTTTTTTTTTTTAAATATTTAATTGTTGACCTTTGCGTTGTAAAGAAAGGAGATGGTCCGGGGTAACGGTCATAAATAGGCTAAATAGTGGCAAAACTATTTTATTAAAAGCCAACGTTTCGACCCGACTTTGCAGGTCTCCTTCAGGGCTAAAACGGACAAGATATAAAAATATATAAAGAATTGTGGAAGTTACATAATATTTAGACAAAAAATTATAAACAATGTGAATAAGCTTATTAAAATTATAAACAGTAAGTACATTAAAATGTAAACAGAGTACGCTAAGTAACAAGATCCTTAACTGAAGTAAATAGATGGTAACAATTATTGTAGTATAATATATAATACATGCAAATGTGAATATACTTCTATAGATCTACAGGAGAGATTGAAAGAAACGGAAACAGGATATAATATGAAATAATAGACATAAAAGGATGTGGAGAAAGAAAAGAAAAAAGAAAACCAAAAAATAAATAAATAAAATTAGAAAAATAAAAATAGAGACTTACAGGTGTGTTCACCTAGGAGTTTCAGTTAGAACTGGAAAATCAGAATAAGGGTAGGTATTTTGTATTGAAATAAAATAGTGTTGACACTATTTAGCTTATTTATGACCGCCACCCTGGACCATTTTCATTTTTTTTTGTTCGTTAGGGATTCTCTTATTTGTTGGTAAACATAAAAGGTAAACAACAAGTATTGTTAATTTTTATGAGTCAATATGAAGAAGACTCATTTTGTAAACCAACAGTTGTTTTCGACTTTTCTCAATTTTAATCCATATTCTGTTTAACGACGAAAAGAGCATACTGAACCAGGAGTTCGTAATATTATCATGGAGAATGAGCGGTCAAGGGCACCGGTAAGTGCATATAGCCGATACAGATGGCATCTCCTAGATTATGGTCTCCCGAATTTTAATCAGATTCTGAAGAGGCTGAAGTACCTATAGGATTCCTGTTCACTAGCGGATCCAAGATTTATTTTTTGGGGGGGGCTTAAGCCCGAAAGTTGTTTTTTTCAAAAAAATAACGATAATTACTTTGGAAAAAAAGAAAGAAACTAACTACCTATATGACATGGTGTTTAAGTGATCCCTAAAGCCCTCTTAATTGTAATTACACGAACAATAATACTTTAAGAGATACTTTTTAAATATTTTTTTCGATAAAACATGGTTATATTTTACCATTTTGGAGGGGGCTTCAGCCCGAAAGCTCCCCTCCCCTCCCCATAGATCCGCCCGTGGTCCTGTTAATGGATCTCAGCACATTGCGGCATCAAAGGATAAAAGAAATATTGGTACTATTGGAAGGAGTAATTCTTTTCATAGTGGCCGACAGTGCCTAAATGAAGTGATGAATGTTCTGCCAAGGCCCGTACCATCACTAAACATTTGTAATCGTTGGTCTAACATCTTAAGCTGAGCTGTATTTAAGATGAGCTGTAGCAAGAGTGCGTTGCCAGAAACTCCGGAGGTCATGGTGCAGCGAGCGTCTAGATGAGAATACAAATGTTTACAGACAAGTCGCTTGTTTGTATTTACAGCGAAAGTAGGCGCCGAAGAGTCTACTGAGAACAGAGGATGGGTGCACTGCCACAGTTCGTGCTTCCTTCAACTCACAAGGACGGTCTCTACTCCATATTGTGAAAGATGATCTCATTACATTTCGTTATGTTCAAGAAATTATAGAGGAGTACATTCTTAAAACCAGAGGCATGATTTTGCACAGATTCCCATTTTCTTGACAGTACGCGACCTCATAAGGAAAAATGTGTGCATCAATGTCTTGAAAATGTGCACGTTTCACATCTGCCCTTTTTCCGTATTGTCTCCAGATCTCAATCCTATTGATCACATGTGGGATGTTCTGCAGGGAAGGCTTTTTGGGAACCATTTGCGGCTTTTTAACATTCAGCAACTGACCATCTTTATGGTATGAGATTTTTTGTGAAATCAGTGATATTACACAAACTATTAAATCTTACATGTTTACTATTCGCAATCATAAAAACAAGATCACATAAACCTTTAATTTTATTATTTATTAATACACTTTTTTTAAACATTCCCGAGTTCAAATATAATAGTCCTCGGTACAGACCCCTTTTTATCAAATTATTAATATCCGGCTGAAACTTCGTAAATAGCTTCATCTCATCGTAACCTAGAAATAATTTACGAAAATTCTTGGAATTGGGGCGTTTTCAATCCGTAGGTCGGCAAACTTTGTCTATTTTATTAGGTACTAAAAACTCGTAAATACCCATTTGCTTTCCACTTTTATCGTTAGATGATGTGAGCACAAAGTCGCGAGAAATGATGGCCTTCAAAAATATTGAGCCGTTTGGCGTGAACTGCACGTCCAAATTGTTAAAATAACAAGGTTATATAGGCCAAACGGCTCAATATTTTTTAAGGTCACATTTTTTTCCCTAGATTTTTTGCTCGAGTTATCTTACGATTTTAGTGGGAAGCAAATGGGTATTTGCAAGTTTTTAGTACCTAATAATATAGACAAAGTTTGCAGACCTCCAGATTGAAAACGCCACAAAAACGAGAATTTTCCTAAATAAAATATTTGTAGGTTACGATGAGATGAAGCTATTTACGAAGTTTCCGCTAGATGTTAATAATTTGATAAAAAGGGGTCTGTACCACTGACTATAATCTTATTTATATTAATTTTCAATTTATTTTATGATAAAAATAAAAAGGAAAATAAATCATACATAACCAACAATATTCCTATTCCTTTTTTATCAGTATGTATACCATCTAAATATAACTAAGCAAGTGTTAAAAAAAGAAATATCAAACGAAGTATCCCTAAAAGCATTATTACTACTGCAATTAATGTTATGTGCACGGGCTTTTAAAGACTATTTAAACATATTTTTGTAAAATTTATTTCTTTCCCGTCCAGAATAACTACCGTTATAATTTAAAATAAAAATTTCCTCAAATTTAAATCTTCGCTATTATTTTAAGTTAACGTATATCATACCACCCATAGTCTGCTTTCTTGAAGAGTAGAACTAATATTAATTATAGGTTGTATGAACCATGGAGTATTCGTTTGACAAGTGGAGAGCTAAGAAAAATTATTTGTTTGTTCAGGAAATTATGCCATTCAATTAGCTTTATATTAAACTCGACTCACTTAATTTATTTTCTTCTTCAAGTATAATTGATAAAAGGGCAAAACAATTAAGAGAGATCCTAAAATTTATCTGTTACAGAAACGTAGCTCTCCATATTGGTGTCAAGGGCTGGCTAGGGTCTGGGACTGATTTCATTTGACATCAAACAGAAGGTTTCACATAATAGCTAGGCTAAAAAACAAAAAATATTCAAATATATAATGAACCCGTATTATATACCTGTTGGAATACTCTTGCTTTAAATATGTGCTATTCTATCTAATATATTCCAAGTATAAGCGACTTTAGCGACCATTAGAATACCACTACACGACATTCTGTAACTTATTTTGCCAAGAAATATGTGGAAAAATAGATGGTACCGCACGAGGGTTCAAAAGTCTAAGTTGGTTATGAATTCCTTAAATTAACTTAACCAAATACGTGATTTGATAAAGATTTGGAACACAAGTACTTGGCAGGAAAAAATAGGTAGTACACACGGTGTTTATCGCAAGTTTTTTAAAATAGTAAGCTATTAAACCCCAAAGAACAAGTTGTAATGTTAGCACAATATTACAACGAAGAAATCAAAAATAGAATAGTGTACTTGATTTCGCTTCCAATTTTAGAGAAGGAAAACGATTACATGTTTGTTTCAACAATTAAAATCTATTCTTCGCAGGATTAATGGAAATCGTGCATCAGGTGTTGATGGAATTCAGAGTATATTACTTAAGCAGTTACCAAGGATAGGTATAATGTACCTGGTGAACCTTTACGACTCTTGTCTATGGCTTGGCTACTTCCCAGATTCATGGAAACACGCTGTAATAATACTGCTAAAACCAGCGAAAAATGGTAATAACGCAGCTCACTACCGGCCGGTAAGTTTGTTACCTCACATTGCCAAAAGATTAAAAAAAATCATTTTGAACTACTTAAGAAGGTTTTGCACACAAAATGATTTGATCCCACCAGAGCAAAGTGGTTTTCAAGCTCAAATGTTCACTTAACACACTCGTAAATCTACAGACGGAGGTGACAAAAAAAACTTGAATCGAAATAAGGCCACTGCTTTAATATCAATGGACTGCTCGAAGGCATTTGATTCGGTTTGCCATAATCAGCTCTGTCAACGTCTTATCAATCTAGATTGTCCTGAATAATTATACTCATTGTTAAAATCGTTTCTAATCCGTCGTACATTATTAGTAAAAGTAGGCAATGAGAAATCAAACACTGTCGATCTCACTTGTGGGGTATCTCAAGGAGCTGTTTTATCTCCCATTCTTTTTCTATTATATACTGCGGAATTAGTGGGAACTAAACACCAAAATGCTTCTGTGACAGCATTTGCTAATGAAATTACTGCCTCAAGTAGCAGTGTGAATGCAAGCGGAAACAGCTTGTGAAAAAATTGCAGAACAGCTAAAAAACCTAAACATAGATGTTAATGCTGAAAAAAACAAAAGGAATTGTATTTTTATATCATTTTACATATTTTTATAAGAAGGAAAAAATAAAATGTCAAATAAATTCCAAATTAACAACAGAAGTATTAAATTATCGACTAACTTACCACATATCGGTATTCACTTCGACTGACATTTAAAATGTACTGGACATTTTGACAAAATAAATTAAGAACAGTAAGATATAAGTCGTACAGACTCCAAAATTTAATTAGGACAACAAACTATAATACGGCCGGCTCTGTTGTATGGTTCACCTTTGTTCTTTCATGCAAAGCAACTGGGAAAAGGCTACAATATTTTCAAAATGGAATAATAAGGAAAATATTAAGAGAAAGTACGATGCAGAGAATGGATACATTAGATATACAAGCAGCGCTAAATTTATCTGCAGTAAAAGAATTTCTCATTAAACGTAAAAAATCCTTTTTTTGAAAAGTTTCAACAATTGGCAAACCCTCTTTTCAACATTTTATTACCAGCCAACATTCCGAAACCTTGGAAACAACTTACATAAGATAAGTTTTTAAATTTAGTTGTAAGCTCTAGAGTATAAGGTCAAGCCTCTGAGGCGAGCCCTTTCACCGATTATATTTCAGAATTAGAAAAAATACCCAGAAACGATAAAAAGAAGCAAAATACACATTACAATGCTTTTAGCAGTACAAGGATTATTAAGAGGCCAAAAATATCCAACGATTGAAGACGAAGATATATAAAAAGGGGCAATGGAGTGCAAATCATGTTTATTACCCGTTAGAAGAATATAATATTATACAAAAAGTCTATAATACACATAAAATAGAGCATACTGGAAATTTTATAATGAGTATGCTAAAATTACAGTTACGTTAATACCATCAGCTGGGAACGTCAACTTACTTTATTGACGGAATTCAAAAAGCGAAACAAATGTTTTTACTTAATCTAAACATGAATTTTTTCTCGAAGATTTCTCTCTGGAGAAAGCAAAATAGAGTATTGGATGTCATATGCCTTTTTGTGAAAGCTCCTATGAAAGAATAATCGATTTCATGAGTTCAGTAATAATCGATTGCATAGATTTAAACTTATAAAGTGTAATTTATCATTAAATTAAAGAACGATAATTGAAGGACCAGACAATATAATTACTTCAATATTGATAATCTTAAAAAAAAATAATACCTTGATGATTACAGGTCGTTGAAATTTGATACACATCTCACCCGTGGATGAGCTGATATTAACTGGTTCGATCTTTAATCAATGTCGATTGTTCGTTCCTCTTTGGAAGTGTACTTCATCGTTCGATATCAAGGTTCATAACTCCGTGGCCAATACGAAACAAATGTTCTTTGTAGGTTAGTTGAGAGACAAAGAAGTCAATCCACTTATAAGCTTTATTGTGTGGAGTGGTATATGGATGAATTGATTGATAGACAGTATGTAACAGAATGAGTGTATTGTATGTTTGTGAAATTCTATAATGTATAATAACATAAGGACTATTATAGTTGGTGGAATAAGCCATAATTAAAGTTACAATACTGTTACTATCGGTTGTTTTACTTTTGAATATGATATATTTATATTTGTTCCTTTTCCTGAAGGGAGGAGAAAGCGTTAAATTAAATCCAATACCTGTTTGACTGTGGAGTTGTGGTTAAATGGATCAATTGAGGTTTTTGGGTTTCCTCTCTTTTATTGCCATCTCTCTGTTTACTTGGACCGGTGATTATTTTGCCATTTGTTCCATTTTCTTAGAAACTTAGTTACAAAGAAAAACGTCTAAGATTCAGTTGAATAATTAACCATGGATCTGATTGTTCCTGTCCCTATTGATAAGGCTTGCAAGGAGTTGCATCTTAACTTCACAGATAGCAACACCCTGGCATTTTTATTAATGAATTTTAAATTGTTACATTTTTCAAAATGTTCAGGACTGCTCGCTGAACAGTCATGTTAACTTAAGTTTAGCAAAAAAGAGTATCCAATTTGCTATTGGGATTCAGCAAAATACATTCCTTCTTCGAAATTGTTTTAACGCACTAAGGTTTATTTCACCATCCTCTACGAATAAGAATGTTGGGAATATATATATATATATTTTGCCCAGTAATATTTATATGGATAATGAAATTTGATTATCGAAAACGATATTTATAATACTGTAAAGACGACGGATTAAACGAAAACAAGCTTTTTGAAAGTGAACTAGTGGTGTAGTCTGTTTATGTTCCTATGCTATCTATAGTTAAGATTAACAAATATTTTCTGTTCGGAAGGAGGATACTCCTGTTTGTTGAAGAACTAGAGGGTATGAAGATAGAAAAATATTCGGCGTTCTTCTTTGTGATATATAATAAAAAAGTATATATTTTACGGTTAATCACAAGAAAGATATATTATTTTTTGTGCTAAACAATATTTTAATGTGCGATTGTTGTAGTAGTTTTAATTAGAAATCTAATACTCCAATGTTAACACTCTCCTTCTTATTTTAATTATTAAGAACATCGAGACGCAAAATATCTATATTTTTTATTGGTATTTTGAAATTTATATTCCTACTCCTAAAAGATTAAAAATATCGTTGCCCGAGAAATTTGATATATGGAATTACCATTTAGAAACAATAAAACATATTGAAACAATTTATATTTATCGATCATTTTTTTTTTTCATACTGATATCCAAATAAATGACTAAAATTTCCGAAGGACCAAACTTTCAGGAAAAACGTTATTAAGAATTTTCGTCAATATTATATTATCAATTATTGATCAATTATCAATTATCGATATATTGTTATCCAACTATTGCGAACACTACTACTAGCCACATGTTTAATAGTCATCAATATTTTAAAAGTGAAAATTATTTTAAAACTCAACAGAAAAACTTTCCTACGTTCTGATTACCCTTGGACAATGAATCTCTTTATTACTAAGAAAAACGTTCCTTAAATTATGACTAACACAGCATGTTATTGTTTACTTAATGGATAAGAATCGTTATCCAAACATTAATATTTCATAACCTTAATATTTTTTTATAATAATAAACAAAATAACTTACATATTAATATAGTTTATGAGTGCCCAAGGTTATGATGAATTGTTTTGTTGTCGAACTTGAAATATCTGAATGCTGACTGATGTAGTTGGTGGATGAATTTATATTTTTTGTTTGTGTACGTCTTTATCTACCAGAAAGGTTTAGCTTTCTTTTTATTTATGACAATCAGTATTTTTTTTTGTAAATTCTAAATTTACATTAAAATAAAGTATAGACAACATTACATACATTATATAATAATTATGTAATATCTAGGAGCGGGGTTGTTGAGCGGGTTAACGCGTGTTCAAAACACGCTAGTTCTCGACAACCAATCGCATAATAAATTTAAGTTACAAGATACAAAATAATTACGAGTTCGCGTCCCGTTGCTGGGGAGGCTTCTTTAACTCTGGTATTAATTCCCTGCCCTCTCCACTGGCCCGGGAAAAAACATGTATGCGAAAAGTTGAAGAATGAAACACAACAAAAAAAAACAATAGTTTTAGTTGTGACAAAGATATGAAAAAAGGTTACGTCATTATCTTCGTCCACATCTCAACTAGCGATCTGATCTAACCGCATCTGATCTAGCCAAATTTATACGTATATAGTAAAAATGCTGAGTTTCAAGGTCGTGAATTGATGGATGTACAACGCGTCTAATAACCGCTCTAGAAGAGCAAAATCACGTCGGGGTCACCAATTGCTATACTTGAGAAACACCAGAAGTCCTCGACACAGCGTTTTCTTATAAAGGCGCCACCGAACGAGAAATATAGAAAAGGAGACCGGTAGTGTTGAAAGAATGAGTTTGATGATGAAGGGACATGGTTATCTGCAAAGACCTTTGCACATGATCGGAGTCCTGAAAAGCCATATTTGTCTTCTGTGTAAGGAGTATGTGATGTACAACCTATATCTCCCAATGTACCCCATTTGGTCAGATGTTTTCATTAATAACTTTTCTGATTTGATGAGCACAGCTGCTTGCTATAGAAGTCATAACAACAAATTGGGTTGAATAATAAAGCAAAAAAAAAAAAGTTTTTTGGCGTAATGTGAAGTATAAATATGAACTCGACTGAGGTACAAAACGTTCGACTGACTACAAGAATTTAAAGTAGCACTTAATAAATAAACACGATGTAATCTCAACAGAAACAGTCGGAAACAGGTTGTGCGGCTTCTTTTCTCGGTTTCGACAAAAAAATAAAATAAATAAGTTAGGACTTGGTGACGACGAGACATGAAGGTCAGTGGTATTCGGCGAGATCAACTGCGCACTTGGGCTGTAGCAGGTGGTTGTGCCATGTCCCTCGGAGCTTATGTTCCAACAGCTGTAATCCAAGGTCGTCGCTAATCTTAGGGTGTACTCTACCACTCATCTCCAACACATCGTTTCTTATTAAACATGTTTTCATTTTCTATCTAGCATATAAACCCAATTACATATGGAATAAGTTTTGGTGTCAGATCTAACCTCACCACTTCGGGCGAAGTTGTGTAACGCCGTTGCAGGTTGCCAACCGGTCCGGGGGGTGAGGAAAGGTTGTTGATTGGACAAGGAAAGGATCAAATCAATCTCATTTAACTTGGTTCATTTATCATTTAGCATGTCTAATGCCTTGCTGAATGTTCATACCATTGAAGAATTTTACTATTAACTGGCCTTTCTTTTAATTTTTTAAATATTTTTTATACAATCTATCATTAGTAATTAATGTAATTATACAACCTCATTCATTGCAAAATTATGCGTCATTCTTTGTCACAGACTTTTTTTATAGAGAATCCTCAGTTTAGATTTTTTTATTTTTCTGTAAGTGCGCATTTGTGTCCTCTATACCAAATTACTCTATTTCTTCCTTCTCGACTTTTACCAAGATTTAGACAATTTTAAGTCAAGTACAATACACTTTTTCAATGAAGTCAAGTCATATTTCAGTTCTACAGAAAAATCACCCTTTCTTAGTAACGGATTTAATTTTGGGGTAGGCTTTCTTTTCATCTCGAAAACCATCTCGACCTTCGTAGATATTCTAAGATATTAAAGGATTACTTGTGAAATAAATTATATCCCTTCCGAGAAAGAAACATTTGAATCTGTTTTTCCAAGCAGAAAAAACGAATTATTTTCAGCCTTATGAGTACCAAAGAACTGAGAAAATGTCACTTGTCGGTATATTGTTTGACAGGCTTTTAAAATTTAATAGATATTTTGACTGAAGATTCCAAAACGTATTGACTCTATAACTTAATCAGAACGAAAAGGTTATATTTTTGCCACAGTTCATAGCTTAGCCGCAAAACAACCAGAAAGAGGTTGCAATATTTCTTGAAAGAAATAATCAGGAAAATGGTGAGAGGACTTCAATGCAAAGATTATAAATTTTCATTACATTTTAAATTCACAAACAATTAGATATGTTTCTTTCGAAGCGCTAGAAATTGTTGGATATGTTCTAGCAGTTGGCTAACACAGTTTTTATCAGCCTAATAGTCCCATGCAAAAAAATTAAGTTACAAGTTGTTAAAAAAACAACTAAGGAGTGTACTTTAGACCACTCGATATACGTGAAAACATCAACAAGGCTAGATTAATAATATGAAATATAAATTATAAATAATGACTCTTTACAAAGAAGATGAGATGCTGAACGTTTCCCTCGCTTACAATATACAGATGCGATTTTTAGTATCTGAAATATTTTAATCCATATTTCCAACCAACCTTATCATTTGGTTTTCAACGCTATTTTTTTCCTTTTCGCCTCTCTAACACGGCTTCGCGTTAAGATACAATTTTGCTTTATAGCCTATTACAGAGGGGATGAAATGCTGAATTTCCTTGCTTACAAAATATAGGCCCGATCTATAGTTTCTGAGATATTTTAATCCATATGTAATAATATCTTAATTAGTCGACTTTACGCGAGCGTTAACAGTTCAGAAATCTGACGAATCGATCTAATTCACTATCCACAAAAAAAAAGGTCCAAAAAGCGCTTAAAGAAGTTTTAACATTCTGTTACATGGACAATAGGTATAGTGAGTAAGATCACATTCACACTATAATTCTAAAAAAATGTCATATGAAAAATACTCTTTGTTTTAGTGGAATTTATAATTTGAAAAACTGTGATTTTAATAATTCAAGAGGAATGCTTTCATCGTATTTAATTCCTCGCTTTAGACATTAATAAGAAATTGAAATGAGGCATGCAGGATTCGGTAAACAGACTGTAAATGAAGTAAACAGAAACTCGTCCTTGCTTTCGTGTAACGAATTTGCATCTTCTTCTTAGCAACTGCTTTGAATCGCTCACTAGTTTTATTCATTTAATGTTTTTGAAAAATCCTGTGATTATATTTATTGTACTTAGTATCATATCTTATCTTTAATAATTAAAAAACAAATTGTTTGCTTACCTATTTATTTATAAAAAAATAGTTAAGTTATCAAAACTTTTTTTTGGAAATATTTAACATAAAAATTTGAAACATATCGTATATTTTCTCTCATAATTGGTAGTTTAAAAAAGCCTATCTCTTCTAGCTACGGTGATAAGTACATCTTATCTTTCTACACTCTTTGCCTTTCCAGTTTTTTTAGATTTTATTTCAAAACTTTACTTTTGGATATGATAATTAGTCAAGATTTGTTTTCTGTATATTTATTGTAAATTTCATATGTTAATATTATTTTCCTGGTCTTTATAATCCTTTTTTTTGTATTCATTCATAATTATTTTTACTTTTTGGCATGCTCATATTTTTAATATTCCAATTGTTAATTGTTCCACTTAATATGCATGCTATTATTGATTTATTCATTCATTCTGTAACATATTTTTAATCAAATTTCTCCACACGCTGTTAGGTGTCTACAATTCTGGATACACACTTCAAAAGCAAAGTAAGAAAATAAAATCTATTATAATTAATTGACCGAATCTAGATTGAAGATGTCAATAAATCTTCTTCAATTCATTTAAATTTCAGTACTCGGGTCTTTTTAGCTATACTGAATATATGGTATAGCTAAAAAGACCTACTTACAAAAAAATTCAAACTTTCCAATCAAAAATATTACAACTTGTTACTAAAGTACCTTAGTTCCTGACTTACAAAATCCTACATCCTGACTTCCACCTGCCAACAGTTTATCAACACACAAGGACTCGTTACAAACGATCTCATACTAATTTACGTGGACATAGTAACATGCTAATAAGAGATATAGCTTCAACTGACATCGCCATTAATGCGATGTGGAGCCTAAAAAGGCGTTGGATGAGAGAACTTCCTTAACAAATCAAGCTAATTGATTCAATCTAGGGAAGAGGTACTGCTGTGTGCTCTCCTTCCCTATGCCTGATATGTCGGTTTCATTATTTTTAACTGACCATCTGCTGAATGTCAACAGTTCGTCGACAGGTATATGTATATATATATATATATATATATATATATATATATATATATATATATATATAAAAGTTTAAAAAACAACAACAATTCTTGATGTTAGACTTCACCAGTTACATTCATAACATCGCTACATTTTTGTTGGATATCCGGAACTAGTTATCTAATCTTTAAAGTCAGATCATAAAACATTTCTAGTGGGTTTTTTTACCAGAGTAAAATTTAATAATTTTTTTAATGAGATTTATGAATGATATAACATATTTATTTATATACATATAAGGATAGAAATTGTATTATTTTGTTAGCACCTAATTCTAGGTTTGGAAAGATGGCGAAGCCTGACTATATTTTAAAACTTCAAGAGATATCTCAGTGCAGATTTGTCTATTCAATTGGATTCGGTTGGTTGATTGTTTCAGTAATATAAGACTCTAGTAATGAACTCGTTTATAGGAGAATATTTGTTTTATTTATATATCTACACTAGTAAGAAACATAAGTGGTAAGAAGAGATGTAAATCCCTGGAGTACCTCCAGCCGCAAGTGTCGTAGAGAGGAAATAATATCCAACCGACTAAGAATAGGGCACACTAGACTTATAATTACAATAAATCTAAAGTAAACATTTTATTGATAATATGACAACACACAAGTAACATATCAATAAAAAAATAAATAGTATATTTACATATATAGTATAGTGTAATTAGTATACCTATATTTAATGTATTTAAAATAAATATATTAAAAGTAAAAATGGCTTTGATGAACATTGAAGTTTTACGCCATTAAACAAATAAACAGTAGTACGAGAAAAATTTGCCAAATTTTACAAGAGCCGAAAAAAGATAGCAACTTAAAATGAACAAAAATAAATAAATTAAAAGTTTTTTATTTATTTCTTAATGACATTTACAACTGTATTACATAAATACATCAAGTAAATTTGGACATAATAGATATAATGACATGAATACACTTGCTGAGTAACCACCCAATGGTAGCACTCTAATTATATTAAAAGTAAAAATGGCTTTGATGAACAATGAAGTTTTACGCCATTAAACAAATAAACAGTAGTACGAGAAAAATTTGCCAAATTTTACAAGAGCCGAATAAAGATAAGCAACTTAAAATGAAGTTTGTAGTTGTTACTGTTTGTCTGTGTACATCTATTTTTTCTGTCTCTATAGGAAAATGAGAAGATCAAATGATATATCAACAGACTCATAGTTTTTCGGTTCTAAGATATTTTCTCGTTCTGATATCGAATATGGAATCTATACACGCCGCAATGTCTAAGATCTTTGATGTAGTTATCTATGAATTGAATTTTCAAATGTCTTGGTTCTTTTTGCAGCGTTATCTTTCAAGAGTACTTGTGTAAAATCGTGTAAATAAAAATTAGGCTGATTTTATCTTTTGAAAACATGAATTATACCATATTTTACGTAGTTTGCAATGCCCACGTGATACGCAAATTTTTTTATAGCCAAAACATTTCTGCAAACTTGGATTTACATCTATTGATTTGGTTGTACTTGTATGTGTTTGTGATTCGGTATAATAAGTTAGGAACTATCATTTTAAGTAGTAATTTAAAATGGCTAAATATTAACTAAGAACTAATTTGGCAATTATTAAATGATAAAAAGAGGAGACATTTTTTTCAGGTTAAAAAAAAAAACTTAGGGAAATAATTGTAGTAATACAGATGTGTAGTATATCTTTACAAAGCTGAAGATTTTAGAAAAAAATATTTAAGGAATAGTGTTGAAGTTAAAGAGATTGGCGAAAAACTATTAATAAGTCTGTAAAGTAGACTACAATTTTTGCTTAATAAATCAATCAATGATTTAATCCTAAGGGAATAATGAATATATAGGATAAAGATCTCGGTGTATGAATTTTAACAATTTTCGTCTGATGCGTAATATGTTTTTTGTTATTATGGTACCCATAAATTTAATTTATCTTCTTATCCTATGTTACGAAAATTTTGATCGTAAAAAAGAAAGACAAAATAAAAATATAAATAATAACCTAAAATTGAATCAATTTAATTTAATAATCATTATTATAATTTGGTTTTCGGGCTAAGTGTTGATATAAATCAACACAAAGTTTATATACATATATGTACTTAAATTTTCTGTTTGATTTATACCAACACGTAGCGCGAAAATCAAATTAAAATATTGATTATTAAATTAAATTAAACATTTTAGGTGATTATTTATATTTTTATTTTATCTTTATTTTAGACGATAAACATTTTCGCAACATATATGATAAGAACATAAATTAAATTTATGGGTGCCATAATAACACACACACATTTATATATATATATATATATATATATATATATATATATATATATATATTTATTTATATTTATGTTTTTACACCGTTTTTTTTTTTATACGTTCGTTATTTTATACCCAATCTATGTACTCCGGCTTGTTGCAGTTCTTGGGCCTGCAATGGCTTACAGGTGCTTCATTTGTTAGAGCTTAAGACTCCTTCTCGTTTACCTTGACCTCCTCAGAGAATTCCACGTCTTTGAGATTTTCCAACAAGTCCTCGAACTCCGAATAACGATACAAATTTCTCTCTTTATTACCGTATACCTTGCTTTTCTTGAGCTAAGAGCTGAATTTGCGAGGGAGGCGATTGTATGCAAAATATACTACATGTTTATTTTTTATATATAAACTAAAATCGATTAAGAAATTAGGAAAGTATTAAATAGCTGAGGCCTAGAATACTCAAGTATTTTACCTTGCCGTATGTTGTTATTATTGATATTTTGGTTTATTTACCATGATATTGATATGTAGCTACAAATCCTATGACTTTATGATTCATCCTTCCATTTTACGTGAAGATTTCGTCACATTTCACGGGGCTAATTTGAAGCATCGGAGAATTGAGAGTTCATCTCACTGCCTCAAACATTTAAATAAAATATATTATAAACTAAATTACTTTGTTTATATAATTTTAAATATAACCACAAGAAGAAAAAACTAATATATAAACATATATTTAAATTTATATTTAGGTATATTATATTGTTAGTTTTACTATAATTTTTTATAAACATATTTATTGAGAGATTCCATCCTGTCACAATTAAGATTTACTTTAACTATACGGATAATTTTAATTATCACTCATAATTTTTATTCATAATATAAACTCCCGAGATTTTTTTCCTCCCTATCAGAATGGAAAATCTGCGTCTATGACTGAATGCAAAATAAATACACAAATAAAATGTACACTTAATTTAAGAGATATTTTTGTTGCATACATGAATTTTCTGGTCTGAGGTAGTGACATATTTATCTCAAAATCTTTTAGATCAGTATGAAAATAGTCATGACTAAAATTTCCGATTTTTGAAATACGACGCTCTTATCAGAAGATATGTGTATGGCGATATGCTAAATCCCAGTTTCCTCACAAGTTATTTACCTGTTCTAGATTTTATCCCGACTATTGTGTCACCTGCAGATGCCCCTCTTCTGATAATACGATGAAGGAGATTCCATCATCTTCGTTCCCCCACGTCTTTACCCGCTGTCACATATTCCCAGTATTGATGAATGACATGAGCAAGATGGATGTGTTCCCAACTCGCTATAGTCTCCTACCTTTCTGAATATTTACTTATGACTTGCTTTCAATCCTCGTCAGTTATTTCATTCAGACCTTAAGCCTTATCCTTGAATTAATCGTAAAAGCAAATATTATTGTTGCTTTTAAACGTTACATTCCGTATAACAATACGCAATTATAATGAAATTCATATTTAGATCTATCTTGTACCGAAGGTTCGATTTATTCAAAACAATTTAATAATTGTTTAATACGTCACGCTCCGTGTAATTATATACTCATATTGAAATTTATATCTGGGTATTTTCCAAGACGTAATTATTACTACTTAAATTACTTGCGCAAGCGTTATTGCGCACAGGAATTCAAGGACAAAGCACAAAAAAAAAAAAAAGGTACATTCGTTTATTAATTAATCGAGACACATACTCATTGATTGATCGCTGAAAATACGTTTTTCACAAACGTCATCTCCCTCCTCCCTAAAAAAAAAAATTATTTTCTTAAGCTATTTTATTCTAATACAGTTGCTTTACTAATAGACTAAAGTTATTTATTTTAATAGGATTTGTATTTAAAAAAAAAATTATCAAGTGGCGAGCGTCCCTGATGATCGGCGTCTCTGACAGGCGCCCCTCCAGGTCAGCCCCCCAACCTAAGGCCAGTACTGAAAATTATTAAATAATAATAATAATATATAATAATTAGGCGATATAAGAATAAAATCTAACTAATTAATAATTAATGAGATCTAATAGAATACAGTCAAGTACAATACCATAATAATAGAAAAGTATTAACTTAGAAGAGAAGAAACTAAAATACTAAAACTAGTTATGATCGAGTTGTAAACTAATTCTAAAATACAGTTATTGACTAAGGAGTCTGTATACAAAAATAAATTTTAAAAAAATATTGCAAGAAGATTAGAAAAAAGAAAAAGCATAGATATTTGTGAAAACTACACATTGGAAATTTTACACGATTTGCTATATTTTCTTTACCTAGAAGCGGTAGAAATGAAAGTTTTTTTGTTTTTTTTTTGTTTGAAAATGCTGTTAGCTGTACTGATATAAATTTATCAATTTGAATTGAAAAGAAATTATCTAATGTTTTTTTTTTTTTTTTATTTATTTAATGAAATTTACAACTGTATAAACAATACAACTAGTAAAAATGCACACATTAGAAATAATGACATGAACAGACTTGGAGAGATACTGCTCAGTGGTAGCACTCCCTATTTAATTCTAGGTGAGAAGATCACGTGGCCATCTTCTTTTCAGACGCCTAGGGAGATTATCAGGAAGCGAAGAAGAAGCAAGGCTGGAACCAAGTGGATTCGGATGGGACTGGAGTTTATCATGAAAGGATAGGTATCTGGCTCGGGCTAAATCAGCAGCATTGTTGTTATTAAGTATGTAATACAATATTTATTTATTACTTTGTTTACACTTTCTCCTAATATTATATTTAATACCATATTACTTAACTTATAATTACATCAGAACCCACTCTCCGTTATTTTGCATATCAAAAAGTAATAAAACACCTACTTAAAAGATTGAGGCCAGGAAGCACATTGCGGCATTGCGATGGAATTTACTGGAGGAAGTATCGTAATTTAATATGTACGTAATCGTAATTTACGATTAATAATCATCATATTAATTGAATATAATGTATTTTAACATATTGAAATACAGCTTCATTTTAATTAACGGCGTTGATGAAAAACGGGTTTTACGCCTTTAATATACAACACCTTGATTTTTATTTTACAATATTGTTTGCATATCTGTTGTATTATTGTTTGGGCTTATGAAATATCATGCAAATGTCGGCCATGAATTCAGACCATCACGCCACACTGACTCAACAGAAATATTGTGTCTGCTGCCTTTAGCAGGCGAGGAATAATATGAGCTTTAACTTTGTCCTTTGTTACGTAATTTATAAAGTAAATATTCTTATTGTTTTGCTAAAATCTTTTATTTCCTTCAATTTATTTATATTAACGAACATGAAATATTAAATATATTATTTTTTTTAAATTACGACACAATACACTAACGAAAATACAAAACGCAATTTTATATTTTATTATTAGAAAAATAAGAATTAAATAAATAAATTAGCCCGAAATCCCCCTTCTCCCGTAGATCCGCCCGTGATAGTAGACATCAAGATCTACAATAAACTTCATGTAACCAATTGTCCAATTTCTCCCAGAAAAGTAGGAAAATCAAGATTTGTGTAGTTTTAAGTGAGTCACGTTTTTTATTGAATAGGAAGCTATAACTAAGAAAATATTTAACTTAAGTAATTAACAATTGCTCCACAGTAAACTAGACAAAATATGCTTTAAAATAAAGTGTATTTTGTCTTTGTTGAAACCATTTAAAGAAGACTATTGATATTAAGATAAATTCTGTTAAAACAATTATCACAACTTATGTGCAATTTTTTTTTATCATCATTTAACTATTCTACGAATACCTCACTGTTAGAAAAAGTTTCTCGTTTCATAAGCTTTGAAATGAAATGAAAATAGCCTTTATTTATGCAATTTATTACAATTTCAAAAGCAAACAAAACAAAATAAAACAATTTCTTTTTTTTTTTTACATTATAATTTATACAAAACTTTTTACTATCTTGCATAGGCCTTTCCTTAGGAGTAATAGTCGTTAACACTTCCTGGGTGACTAGCCCTACTGGGAAGCGGGATTTCTGACCTTTAACCATTTTTCTTTTTGGGGAGAAAAAGTTTCTCATTTCATAAGCTTTAAGCTCATACAAATTAAGTGGAAGTTTATTAGGTATAAAATTGAAATTCACATCACATTTTGTGTAAAAATTATGTAATTTTTTGTCCTTTCCTATAAAATTACCCGTGTTTTCAGCAAAAATGTCTAAAATTAATTGTTACAAAGCTTTTATTTCATGTTTTTCCATGATTTTATATGCGTTATAATAAAAGGAATTGTGTAAATGTACTTTTTACAATTATTAAAAATTATGATTTTTCAATTATTTTATTTTTAGGTAAAGTGGTTATGTACCACATTTTTTGCCCAAATCTCTATTATACAAATTGATGCGGATTTAAAAATGAAAAACTGAATGCTTATAATCATTATATTTACATTTTCATTAATGTAATTGAAGCAATCAATAAGTTTATTTATTTTAAACGTTAATTTTAGGACTAGAAACATTCAGTTTTTTACTTATGAATAAAGATCAATTCGTATAATAGAGATCAGAGTGAAAAACAGTTTCATAACCACTTTATTTAAAAAATATTTGTAAAATAATTATTTTTAACAATTTATTATAATAATTAAAAATGTTTATTCAGGCAATTGTGTTTTTTTTTTTTTTTGGCTTTAAGACTTGTAAAAGCTAGTCCTATTTTGCCAGTAAAATATTTTAATTGTCATAGTAAGATGAAATTATCCTGGATTTATATTAAGTATTTATAGTTAGATGATTACTGAAAGTAACTTATATGGAACTTGGATATTAGATATTAGATATTATAGAAATAAGAAAGACTAATAGTTAAAAACTGGGATGAATTAGAATTACAATTAACTGAGAATAAGTTTTATTATATGACTGCTTCAATGTCATTCATGAATTTATCAATTCACGGGCGTTATCTTTATTCATCTTTATTTATCTTTATTCAACAATTATGTTTATTAAAACGCATATAACATCATGAGAACATATAAAATAAAAGCTTTGTAACAATTAATTTCAGTCATTTTTGCTGAAAACACGGGTATTTTTAAATGATAGGATAAAAAATCACATATTTTTTATACTCAACTTGACGTGAATCTCAATTTTTTTCATAATAAATCTTCACTTAATTTTTTTGCACTTGAAGCTTATTAAATGAAGAAGTTTTTCTAAAAGTGGGATATCTGTAGTATAGTTGGATAATGTTAAAAAAAAATTATATATTTTTTTAAACAGAATTTATGTTAGTATAGCCTTAGAATATATATATATATATATATATATATATATATATATATAGATAAGTCACCTTTAAATGGCTTAAACCGTGACAAACAGTACTCTCATTTAAAGTAAATTTTGTTTAGTTTACAGGGAAGCAATTGGTGATTACTCAAATTAATCATTTATATAGTTATCGTTTTCTATTTAACAAAAAACATGACACTTAAAAAAATACAAAACTTAAATTTTATAATTTTCTGTTGGAAATTGGTCCATTGTTTATACGATTTTTTTGTAGCTCTTTAGATCTACTGTTGCTTCTTTAAAAATTTCTCTCTACGTACAGGACACCCTGTATTATTATTATAATTAGACACTAATTATAATTACTAGGCACTGGATTTATACGTATTATTTTATTTTTGTTTTTTGTTCAACAGAAAAGGAGGGATTACGAATTTCAGATCAATATAAAACGTTAAATCAAATCTTAAAATAGAGAACATTGTAAAATCTATGATAAAAAGTGGAACGTCTGGAAAGTCGATTTTAGCGAAAAAGTTTTTTAACTATCTAACTTAATAAATACGTGATTTTAAAACCGTTCGGCTGTACATACGTGTTTGTCGACACATATACTCAAGCCTTTTTCTTGACCTGGTTATGTGGCCTCAGCGGACCTTGAAACGTGTATTTTTAACGATCATAATACTTCTTACTGTATATTGTAATTATGGATAACTGAAAGAAAAAAATGTACGAGTGATTTGCGGCTCATTTGAGTGATTAAGGTATGGAAAGGACCACAAGCAAACTATCACAGATATTCAAATTATATTCCTTATTTTTATTAAACAATGAATACATAAAAATGTACTACTTTGAAGTTATTATTTACACATAAATCTAACCCCTTAACTTATTACATAATTAAAAAAAAGCTAATGTACCGTATTTCGGACTAAACTTGGACACTAGTGGCCTAGAGATTCCCTGCTGACAATGTAAACAATTATCAAGAATTAAAGAAGACAGAACAAACGGCAACACATTTGTTTGACGCGTTACAACGCAGTAGCAAATATAGTGCAAATTTGAATATCTCTCTTATTTTGAACATCTTTAAATTATAGTCACATTTTTTTTCTAGATTCAATGTAATTTAGAATAAAAAAATATGTACCTACCTACATATATGAAGTATTATTTGACATTTAATTATAGTCCCTGTAAGTATTATATAATTTTAATATCGGCGACAACCGAATTCCTCAGACTGACACTGTACGTTACATCGGGCTATTATTCGACAGAAGGATGACCTGGGGCTCTCATGTCAACATGGAACGAAAGACTTTGAACAAACGACTGAAAGTACTATATTCCCTTTTTTCCAAATCAAAATTGAAAATCAGACAAAAACTGAATACGTACACTTACCTACTCAAACCCATATGGACATACGCCTCACAAATTCACGGTTCTGCAAAAAAAACGTACTTACAAAAAGTACAATCATTTCAATCCAAAATTTCAATCCAAACAGCAGCTTCCTGGTACGTAAACAACAAAACTTTACATACTGACTTACAACAACCAACTATCGACCAACACATACGTACTCTCTACTCCCGATTTCATCTTAAACTAGACGGACATCACAACGGACTTATCAACGACATTGGCACAGCTGACATGCCCATCAGGAGACGACTAAAGAGGAACTGGATGATAGATCTCCTTTCCTAAATTATGAAGTAGACCAAAACCAGGAAGAAGTACTGCTGGGTACTAATCTTCCTCATGCCTTAAATGCTAACTTTCTTTACAATGAGATCACATCTGCTTGTTTTCAATACTACGACAGGTGTGGATAGAAGTATGAAGAGAGAGAAAAAATTTTATTTTCGTAAGTTACCTGATTTCTCTTAGTTATTTTTCAAATTTTGTTTTTTATTTAAAATATAATTTACCTATAATTTACCTATATATATATATATATATATATATATATATATATATATATATATATATATATATATACATATATGTATGTATATATTGCTTTTTATTTAACATTGGTTTAATAGGAGTCAGCGTAAATCATGTGTGTAATGTCAGCTAGCATAAGGAAGGTACGATAACACGACATCGACGTGCTGTAATTGTAAATACTGAACTGTCCGCTATACTCAGGTTGTTGTAGGAAGCATATTATCCTGCTAAATGTTAAAGTTCCTCTCTGTCTTGGCGACCTTCGATGAAAAGTTGTGTACTCTACGCCGTGCGCAATGACTGCGCATGCTACTGGAACAGGAAGTCTGCTATCGTCTGGAAAGAATAATTTACTGAATAATTATCATTTTCGTTCATGGTGTTATTTTAAGTAGTTTTTTATTTATGAATCTTGACATGAACATGAATTATAAAAATGATATATATTTTTTCTTTATATTAACATCTGTTTGAATTGAGTAGTTCAATGGAGGGGAAAATGTAGAAAATTTGATCTAAATTCAAGTGATAAAGAACGCACATACGATACAGAATTGTATTTTTTAAATTTAAAAACAAAAGTTCGTATGTAGCTAAAATCTTGAAATAATAGTGCGCCTTGGAGCTGTGGTGGGGACTGGAGGAGGAGCTGGTTTCAACCTAAGAGTGACGCATTATCCTAGCAAACACGATACTGACCATCCTCTGTTGCTGGTTTATTTTATTTATTTATAACAACTAAAAAAATACATTTTAAACTAAACCTTTTTATTCAGAACCGATAAGGTTAAAGACAAACGGAATCGCTGGCGAAGGTTTGAATGTAAATTTCGAAAGTTTATATTATTCTAACTAAAATGAACCTTGTCTGATATTCAAGAGCCACTGTTTTCAAAAATGGAGTCTGATTTAAAGAATATTAGGCCAATAACTTTGGGATCGAAACGGAAAATATTTCACAAAAATGTAGGAAAAGTTTTTAAATGTTTATAAAGTTGTTTTGTAAAAACAAGAGGGATAATGCTGCAAACAAGTAAAAAACAAAATTAATAACTTGAGCATCCAAGGGAAAACTTTTTACAGCCAAAAAAGTCAGATTTTTTAAGTGAAAACTTCTTTAGTTTCGATTAGCACTTTTTTGTCGAGAGTTGATTAGATTCCGATGTGTAACGCTCGGGTAAAGTTGACTGGAGTCGATTAATTGAAGTATTTTTGCATATCGGCTAAAATACGATAAAAACTAAAAATCGGACCTCGGACGCGAATCCGTATTTAAGAGGCGAAAAGAGAAAAAATAATGTCGAAAATCAAATGATAACGAGTTTTATTGAAAATATTGATTAAAATATATCCGAAACTAAAAATCGGACCTGCATACTGAAAACGAGGAAAATGTTCAGTATTTGATTTAGTTCATAATGAGCTATTATTTATAATTTATAATTAATATTATTAATCTCGCCTTGTAGTTGTTTTCACTTCTATCGTGTGGTCCACTGGCGGATCCAAGATTTAATTTTGGCGGAGCTTTCAGCCCGAAATCTTTTTTTTTTCATATATATAACGATAATTATTTTGGAAAAAAAGAAAGATACTAACTACGTATATGAAATGGTGTTTAAGTGATTCCTGATACATCCTATAAGATGTAATTACACGTACAATAATACTTTAATATATTTTTTTAAATATTTGTTTCCATACAACATTTTACCATTTTGAGGGGGGAGAGGCTTCAGCCCGAAAACCCGCCCTCCTTTATATATATCTTTAGGTTGATAAGCGAAAGTTTGTGTGTTTTTCGCGGCACCAGATTTTTCTTCCCTCGGTCTTCTAGAGAGCCCCAGACGTAGATGCCTACTTTGCCTATATGGATGACCCGGCCCTGCATTTTGCCAAGCATTTTCACATATTGCTACGCTAATTTATTTTCATCAAGATTAATAATGTAAGAGGGATGAGAAACCGATAGAAGTTGAATAAAAAAGCTATTTATGAAGGGATAATGCATGAATGTGTACCTTGCGGGAGGGGAGTCCCATGCTCTCGACACATTGGCTATGTATTAGTCAGTGCGGCAGCCATTTCTTTTATTTTTTCTACTTCTACTGCATAACGAAAATCCTCATGTTGGGAGGTCAACGCCCCAGGGTCTTCCATGCCCAGTCCGGCCACGACTGAAATCGTCAGTTATGTAGCTTCAACTAGCAATCTAAATATCGAAATAGTGATTCGATGTATCGAAACAAAATGTATTTCTATTATTCGACATAAAAGTATATAATAGCTCTTAATGCAACAAATACATATTTATATTTTATTTATTCCCCCTCCCCTTCTCCGAAATCAATTTATTAATATTTGCCAATTCAAAAAATATACACCTAGAAAATAGAAAAAAATAATTAATATTAAAAAAAAAAAAAAAAGAAAAAGGAAAGGAGCTACTAAAAAGCTATAAAACATTAAAGTTTATTTTACAAAAAGGATTTATTCTTAAAAACTAGAGAAAAATGAATTTAAATGCTCAGCATCAAAGGTGCCCAGAAAGGGGTTTCATGGCGCAAGTAGCGCCATCAAAATTTTTGAGGGGGGCACATTTCGGGTTGTTTGAATTTTCTTAATGAAAAGATTCAAACCAAGTGACAAGAGGAAAGAATAGAATAGACCAGTACTAATTATATTAGTTATTATTATTAGTAAAAATATACTTTAGCTTGCACTATTATTAAAAAGAGGATAGCAATAAAATATTTTGGGAGAAGGGAGGGGGTTTTCATGCGCTATCGACTTTGGGGAGGATGGGCACCCCTAGTCAGCATAAAATAAATAAATAAAATTTAAAAAAAAGCAAAATTGAATAAATAAAGACTAAAACAAATCAAACTTATCAACACTGTTATTATTAATCAAAGTGAAAAAATCCAATCACAGGACTTTTCTACCGATTTCAGAAAAGCTTTTATATATTTAAATATGTAGTTTAAAAAAATTTAATTAGATTTATTTTCCTGAAAATTGATCAAAGAAAAGACTTGTGTAAGATTTATTCCATAAACAAAACCAATTTAAACTGGCGTGTGGAAGATATACCTAAAATTTCAATATACTCTAAAATTTCTAATCAAAAACTTTTTTTCATTACCAAAATTTTATCAGACAATTATTTCTATTAAAAGTATGTTGGAATGTAAAACTTGTGTGATGCGGGCACTAGATTTTTTTAGATTCTTTTTGCTCTTACTTTCTTTCATCTCTTTCTGACACCGAGATTTGAACTCAATACCAAATTGAATAACTGTAACTTCGTTATTAATTGTCCGGTTTTTATGTAGTTTTGCCTGGAATTTAACCTTAAAAAAAAACGCAGACAACAATGTTTAGATGCATACATATGAAACGTATAAATCCATCGAGAATCGCACATCGGAAATTTTACCCAATCGCAATACTTTCTTTACCTAGTATAAGTAGGAAAGTAATAAATTAAAACGTGTAGAAAATATAATACGCTGTATCATCGCTAATACTGGACCGATTCCGATGTTTTTTTGTTTTTTTTTTGTGTGTAATTTAGTTACTTTTCTAAAGATTTCAATATATATATATATATATATATATATATATATATATATATATATATATATATCTTACCATAGAATATATCATACCGAGTTAGGCCCCAAAACATTTTTCTTTTTTTTATAACTTGTTTTCCAGAATTTTCTCTACAATTTAGTACATGTACGAAAATTGAAAGGAAATTAATTAGAAATCCTAGGCAAATTTCATCAAAATCGTTGAGCTATTTTTGCTCTACAGTCTGTAGAAAAATATGTTTTTCACTTATTGCGCAGGCGCACCCAATTTTTGTCAGTGGCATCAGGAGTCAAAACCTTATATATATATTAGGAAAAAAATGTAAATACATTTGAATCTATCGATAAATAACGGCTTTTCGATAGTGGCGTCTATTGATGCTGTTGATATTACTATCAAACTAATGCTCATCCTAATTTACTCCATGAAAATATACTTATTGAAGTTCAGTCATTAGTTCGTTTAAATTTTCTTAAAAATAAACCTTAATATTTGGAATGATAGGATATGTATGTATATTTTAAGAAATTAATGTAAATGATATTCCAACAAAATATTTTATCCACTCAAACCCAAACCGACCATCCTGAAGGATGACTCAGCAACCCAGGCCGAATCGAAAAGAAATGTAAGCATTCTGTCTCTAAGGAAACTCTTGTTTTATTAATTCATAAATCAGATAATTTAGTAAAGCTAATATTTATATTATTTTAAGTATTTGATAAATAAATCTCAGTTTTAAAATCAGCATTTTTTTTGTGTGTGAGAAACACTACCGAAGGTTTCTTCTCAGAATCGGTTATATTCACTACTTGCGTTTTAGGTTTTATACATCGAGATCCAAATTTTTTTCATTGCCTGTCTACTGTTTAAATATATATTAGGATAAATCATCTTAACATACATTTATTTGATTCTGATAAAGTATTCAGAGATTGTGCTGGTAGTTTCTTTAACGGTCTCATACCACACATCCTTCGGGATGATGAAAAGTCTGCATATCATTGATTCAAAATAAATTTATGAATATTACATACCTTATCAGAATAAATAAAATATTACACCAGAACTAATGTAGTTGATAAAATGCTTGTATATTTTATAAAATATTAAGAGCTGTATGTACAGTTGGAATAATTACACTATGAGTGGGTTCTGAATGCACTCAGTGTGTGCATTATGTATGAGATGTTCAAAGTTACAGTATGCATTATTTATCATTTCCATTTCCAATAAACTTCTAATAGTAGGTACTGTTATTTTTAAAGGTTGTAAGAAGTACAATGTACTGAACCCAAGACCTTCCATTGGTAGCGGGTTAATTAAGGTTTACTGTTTTTTAATATAGGTTTTCAAAATTTGAGAAAACAACCAAACTTCACCATGTTTTAAGCAAAAAATTCGTAGATTTACAACCGATGGTGTTAGAGGGACATTTGATAGATTATATCAAAGATTATTATATGAGTTTTAACTTAATGTGTAACGCGGCGACCTAAAATCAGGGAATATTGTAAGATGTTTTAAAGTTTTTTTTTTCTTTTATATATTCATTCACACTTGTCATGAATCTGACAATCACCAGATATAGGTTTAATTTGGTAATGGCATTGTAGGCATGAGAAAAGATAACCAGCAGCACCTTTTCTGATCTTTGTTTACTTCCTTAATTTAGGAAAGGTGATCTCTCATTGAGTTTCTTTTTAGTCTCCTGTTGGGTATGTCAGCCGTGGTCATGTTGCTTATAAGACTGTTGTTTCTGCATATATGGAAATAATGATATAATCACTAGCGGATCCAGGATTTAATTTTGGGGAGCTTCAGCCCAAAGATTTTTTTTTCATAAAAATAAAGGAAATCATTAACTATATGAAATGGCGTTTAAGTGATCCCTAAAGTCCTTTTAAATGTAATTACACGAACAATATTACTTTAAGAGATAATTTTTTAATATTTTTTTCTGTAAAACATGGTTATGTTTTACCGTTTTGGGAGGGAGGCTTCAGCCCCAAAGCCCTCCCCCTGTAGATCCGCGCGTGAGAGTACGTATGTTTTGGTCGATAGTTGGTTTCGTAAGTTGGTATGTAAAGGTTTGTTGTTTACGTACCACGAATCTGCTGTTAATAGTCTTCGAATTTGGGATTAAAAGGGATCTAGATTTTTTAAGTGGTTCTTTTTTGCTGAACTATGTATGAGCTTAGTTTTTGTCTTATTTTAGATAAATTTATTTTGAAAAAAAAGACTGTATAGTAATTTTATTCGTCCATTTAAAATCTTTCATTTCATGTTGACGCGTGGGCTTAACATTTTATATTTTAAAAATCGCTTAACACATCATTTTAATTTTTTTTACTTGGTGGTTTGGCATGGAATAATCCAAAACTCATAAAAATAAATTATTAATTCGTATTTTTTTTAAACAGCTGAAGTTTAGTTAACTGGTTGCAGCATCCACCCCCATCTATTTTAGATTTCAATATATATATATATATATATATATATATATATATATATATATATATATATATATATATATATATATATATATATATTATATATATTTATTATATATATAATATATATAATATATATATATATATATATATATATATATATATTATATATATTATATATATATATATATATATATATATATATATATATATTATATATATTATATATATATATCTTACCATAGAATATATCATACCGAGTTAGGCCCCAAAACATTTTTCTTTTTTTTATTACTTGTTTTCCAGAATTTTCTCTACAATTTAGTACATGTACGAAAATTGAAAGGAAATTAATTAGAAATCATAGGCATATTTCATCAAAATCGTTGAGCTATTTTTGCTCACAGTCTGTAGAAAAATATGTTTTTCACTTATTGCGCAGGCGCACCCAATTTTTGTCAGTGGCATCAGGAGTCAAAACCTTACAAAAGAAGGAACAAAATGGGTCTAATAGTTCCCGAGATAATCTTGGCACAGACAGACAGGCAGACCAATGGCTGAAAATTTTTCGAACTCAGGGGACTCTGAAACTTATAGGTCCGTCGAAAACCGCACATCGGAAATTGGATCTGATTGTAATACATTCATTACTTACTATAGCTAGGAAAATAAAAAAAGGCATTGTTTTAGCTGTTTAAAATATCATTTTTAAGTTTTTTTTTTGTTTCGAAAAATATTGCTTTTCGATAATTAATTTTTAATATCGATATTGAAACTATAGAAAAAATGTCATTCTATGAGTAAGCTTGTTGAAATATGTTGTGTTATCTCAAATCATTCTGGTGTCATTTTTTCCACATATTTGACAAGGCAAAATATGTCCCCGCAGAAAATAACATTTAAAAATTTGTAGGAGTGACTAGACCTTGATTTAATTTTCAGAATATTTTAATTTAATGGTTGTTGCAGATTAAACTAAATAAATTCACTCTCTCGACATGGATTATGATAAATTTTGTATAATAAAACGAAAATTAGGAGAACAAACAACAACAACACATCATTTTAATTTTTTTTACTTGGTGGTGTGGCATGGAATAATCCAAAAACCATAAAAATAAATTATTAATTCGTATTTTTTTTTAAACAGCTGAAGCTTAGTTAACTGGTTGCAGCATCCACCCCCATCTATTTTAGATTTCATTTATATTATATATCAATTGTTGATTCTATGGTAAATCAAAAACATAGTGATCAAGAATAGCATATGATATAGGAGTAGCTATTAATTAAATGCGGAGGTTTTGTCCTCTTAAGCCCTGATAAAGACGTAGAATGTGGTTCGAAACGTCAGCATTAAATTGTGAGTTATCTTTGATTGTGACACAGACTATCTCCTCCTTCATTATATTAGATTTATTTGTTTTCTGACTTTGTTCACTGATTTCATTTTTGGAATTAGTCAAACGTTTTGACTCCCCACTAACCAAGAAATGGAATCCACTTCTCAGAATTGGAAATATTCACTTGCATTTTATGTTTCAGACTTCAAGGAACAAATTTTTCATAATACAATTCGTAATCAACAAATCCTTATGGGAAAACAAAATCTAAAAATCAGATTACATCTGCTATCTAAATAAAGTATGTCGACCAAGAAACGGTTTATTGCTAAGAATCCTAGAGCGGTCTTCAATATTTTATATAGTTCCTAGAATCAAGAGAGTAAGTTTATCTAACAATAGTTTTTCTGATATATTGTTATGCATATTACGCTATTTAAAATGTCTTATCATTTAAACAGATAAGATAATGAATATCCAACAGCTGATGTTCAAGTGGTGGAAGGGGTGGATGAATGCCTCAACTAGGTCATTTAAACACCATATGTTGTTTATTTTTTCCTCTTCTTTTTTTTGTCTCTAATTTTAAACGGCATTTGATTATTCCTAGCCAGATCTTTCTCTTTAGTTCTATTGAACCTTTTGTTTTGACACGTAGCACAATTTTTCGCAACGCCTCAACTTTTCCTCACTGCACTGTATTAGCGAAGTATTGAGCCTGGCTATTCACTTCTATCGTAAGCATAGAACGAAATGTAGAAAAATACTGAAGGTTTAAGTTTATGTGGACTCCAAAAAAAAAAAAAAAAACTTAAAATCAAATATAATATGAATGAAAGTGCACTTCGGTATAAAATCTACTTGATTTATTTTAATTTTATTTATATATTGTTCATAGGGGGAGGCATGCGTATGTTACAGCATTTTATATTATTTATTGAACACGCCCACTGTACTTTATGTATTTTTATGCCTTTTATGAATTAGGTTAGGAAGAGAGAGGATTGAATATGTGGAGTACGAAAAATGTATAAGGGGAGAGAAGGAAGAGAAAGGGGTATATAATGCTAATGAATGAAAGAAATATTTAAAAAAAAGAAAAAGAAAAAAAAGATAAATAAATTAAAAAAACATATTTAAAAAAAATGCACATATATAAATAAAAAAACTGTACCACTACAACCCATGA
Source organism: Nezara viridula (assembly GCA_928085145.1). NCBI lineage: Eukaryota > Metazoa > Arthropoda > Insecta > Hemiptera > Pentatomidae > Nezara > Nezara viridula. The sequence continues at coordinate 143,139,425 of OV725080.1, read as the reverse complement.
AGGGTCTTGGGTTCAGTACTATTTAGGGAAAGCACTGTTGCAAGGCCAACGCTTGTGCAAGGAGGTGATTTGACCGAGATCACGCTCGACCGCCAGGTTTTCCCCTTAATCAATTATTTAATTTAGTGTACCCACTTTATAGAGGCTGGGTGAGCCCCAGGAGGGTGTCTCCCGACCCAGGGTCGCCCCACTGCCATGAAACAGGTAATTAAATTTTCTACCATGAGCCGGGGTTCGAACCTGGGACCTTAGCATTTGAAGCTCAGTACCCTACCACTGAGCTAGTTAGCCCACTGGTCCTACACATATATAAATATATAAAAAAAATATTGTATACTATGCTCGTACATATTGTTAATCCTATATAATTGTATATTAGTTTTAAAAAATTGTCTTTAGTAATTAATAAGTGTGCTGTGTTGTAAGCAACCCAATGTAATTGGGCAGCACCCTTTTATGATAATAAAGTGATTCTCTCTATTAATTAGTTCTTAATTATATTTTTTTTTTCATGTACGCATAAATCGTATGAATGGCTACTTGCCTTTAGCGATAATATCTATTGCCTTGGGTGTGGCATTACTATTCAATACATACATTCAGAATGTATTACTATTCAATTGGTCATTAAAATGAATGACCTATCTAAATTTAATACACTATACTCATTCATTCTGAGTTAGATTTTCTTTCGTTTGCCTCGTATCTTACATTTTACAGTATGAGAAATATTCACATCATATTGAAATATAGACATTAATATGAAATATAGATAATTGTGCATCATTATTAATTAAATATTTGTATAATTATCAATCCGAAAAAAAATATAGCCTACATAGACTTTTCCATTGATATCAGATAATCAAGCTAGATTGATAGCTTGTAAACAGAAACACAGAAAAAAAAAGTCAAAATATCACATATCTAATTCAATATTTACCATATAAACCATTTTAAGAGATAAGACAGTGGTTTTGCCACTTTCGTGATAGTTTTTAAATTTACTCCAATCAATGATTGATGTAACACATTCTTCAATAAGAAAAATTGTTTACGATCATATCAAATAGGTGTTTTAAGAAACGTTTTTCTGTTTTTTTTTTTTTTAAATTACTGCATTAAGATTTGTTGACTTGGTCTAGACTATATAGTACCAGTGCTCGTGATCAACTGTGAATATATTATGGTTTATTAGTTAAAAGAATTTTTTTTTAAATTCTGCGTTTCAGTGCGAGGCGGATCTCCTAGATTCCTGCCTTTCCTTCCACGAGTGGGGAGAAAGGCTTGTCTCGGAGTTCTTCTGAGTGAATGTATTCTGTAAATATTGTATAGTATGCATGTGTTTTAGTTGTTATTTTGATTAGTTTAGTTCTTTTGTTTATATACATTTACTTTTATTATGATGTAGAGATGGTTGACCGTTGATATAATATGAGAAGGAGTTAATCGGGGGGTGCGGTCAAATAAATACTAAATTAAAATATAGTAATTATTTAATTTTTGCCGACGTTTTCACCCACTTTGCAGGTCATCTTAAGGGCTAAAAAAGATACAAAACATGGTGAAAATAACACAATGAATATAAGTAGATATAAAATAAGAAGATGTTGTCAGATACAGAAATAAAAATATGATATCAGATATTTAGTGATATCATCTCTGATAGGGAGGGAAAGAGTCTGTATTATTTATTTTTATGTATTGTAAATAGAGTGTGAATGTGCTCAATAAATGTCCTTAATTTTCACAGATTGTAATATTTCTGAATAAATAAATTTTTAAAAAATAATAATAAAAATTAGTCAACTTCTGAGAAATCGACTGTTGTAAGTGCGTCAGTGAAATTAATCAATTACCTATACCAACGACAATCGATTTTAAATGGTTGTATTTATGAAACAATACAAGAATAGATTTATTATAGTTTTTCCCATAGACAAAGTAATTTTTCGTATTGACAAGGATCGATGAGAATGGGAAAAAAAAACAAATTTCCCCTCCAAAATCAACTATTCACGAAAAAATGCGAATAATGCCAATACTCGTGAATAAATCTTAATAAATTATCATTCATTAGGAAAGAAACAATCTTTAAAAAATGACTCACTTTTTGAAAAATCGATACCTTATCGCCTACGACAATCTATTTTAAATGGTAATATATGAAAGAGTTAAAACCTGGAGTGCACATCCACCCACCCCTCAATGAAATTTTATTGCTCTCCTCTTCTTAAAATCCGTGTAAACAAAAGTAGCACTATACAAATTTTAGTTTTGTTTTTAATTTGTACCTTGGTTTAGTAGTTCCTCCCTTCTCAATTTACACCTTACAAAAGTTTTTTCTTTTTAATTTCTTTACCGAATTTTATTACTTTCTTACAAACGTATGATTTCTTTTAAACTTTTATATTTCCGTAAATTTGTTTCCTTCTAGGCACTTCTGGTTTGTGAATAGATTTATTACAATGTATTTGATAATTACTTATTATGTGTACTGTGCATGATATATGGCTTGCTCGCAAAAAAAAAAAATAAATAAATAAATGTATCCGCTCCTGGCATAGACAGCGAGTTGCTTCCGTAAGAGGCTTTGTGTCTATCTTTTATTCTAATCCTTCTCATTGTGAATTCAGAAACAATGAGCATGGCTGAGCGGACGAATTATCTAACGCACTAAGCGTACAAAAGAGATAACTAAATATAGATATCTGGGAACGAGTAATGTATACGTGACTGGAGGCAGAGCCTGTGTCATCCCAATTATAGTCCTCCTAAAAATACATTAAAATGGACGCGGAGGGTTTCATAACAAATTGAGAGTGAATCGGCGAGGCTTTTGTGTTTCTCAACTGGAGTTGAGTGGGCCGAGGTCCCGGGGTTGATGCCCGCAGCCTTCATGATCGACAGCTCCGACAGATCTTCCACCGATACTGCATTCGTCCAATCAATAATCCCATTTATTTGACACAGCCATCATAATCGAAGGTCTTAGTTTTGAACTTAAATCTTCTTTTTAGAAATTACAAACATTTGTTGGTATTTAATTGGCTAGTCATTTGCCTAAAAAAATATGGTTATTATGAATATATTAGTATCGATTAGCAAGAAGTAGTAATACATATCTGCAAAGCGATAACTTTATAGTATGAATAAGATTTTTCAAGATATTAAGAAGGCATATCTAAATATTTATTTTGATTTTATGTATAGATTATTATTTGTGAGTTTGCCTGATGATGACTTCAATTTTGTTATTATTGAAGGAGCAGGTCTTTAGGCCATTTTCTTTTTAATCTGCGTACAGGTAACAGGTAGGAAGAAATTGAAAGCACCTGTGGCATGAGGTGATTTTGAGTTTAAAATTCTAAAAGTATTATATTTACATTTTACATCTAATGTATTTTTACAGTATTTACTTGTATATATTTGAATTTAAATGTATGATTGCTAAAACTATGTTTATAAAGCGTAATAGTATGAAATATAGCTTTACTATATCATAGGATAATTATATCATTTGCCATATTATTAGTCTATGAAAACCTGCGTAGTTTATTTAAGTGAATTTTTGGCTTCAACCTCTATAGGCATAGGTCCAAATAGGTTTCAGTAATTTCTTTATGGAAAGACAAGAAATGTTTTATTTTATATTGTATTGAGTTATTATATAAATGTTTATGTATAAATTATAAATTATGAATAATAATATTCTGTTTTAATTTAATTTTTTTTTAGCTTATTTATTAATTTTTTATAACAAGAATTTATATAAAAAGATAATAATAATAATAATTTGTACTCATATCACCTTTTTTTGAAGTTTTTTTATTACTTTATAAATAATAATAAAAAACAATTAATCGTACTTTTGGTATATACTCAACTATACATCAACTACATAGAGTGACACATCTACGGCTGTAGAGCAGAAATTATATGAAACTGGTGTATTTCTGGATGTTGCTCAACTGTTTAACGTAGTTTAGGGTCTTCTCTTAAAATTCGACACAATACTTCCACCTACCTACTGCCTAATTCTACAATACTTCTTTTCCGACAGATTTTTCTCCGTCCAGGACAGGAATCAGAACTATCTTCTATCAGGTCAATTTCATCAGGAGTATCCCAAGGTTCAGTATTCACTCCATTACTACATATTATATACACTCACGATATACGTTGTAGTTCCAACATTTAAATAGCTACATATGCAAACGACACAGCGATTTTAGCAAGACACAAAAATCCAACATACGCCTCAAAGATCCTACAACAGTATTTAAAAAGATTACTCATACAGTTGAATGGTTGAAACTCTGAAAAATCCGACTAAATCAAGATAAATCACAGCACATCGCGTTTGTTGGAAGAACATGTCCTCCAGTTTGGGAATACACAGATTCCACATGCATGACATGGGGCCCACATATAACAAATAAAAGAAAAACTGTAAGAATTTTTAATTCACTTCTCACTAACAAGTCATCTAAAACGTAGACAGATACTGAACACATACAATTACTTACTAAAATCTATTCGGACTTACTTATCAAAGAGAATCGGAATAGCTAGATATACCCGATCGAATAGTAAGTAGTATTCGAATAGAATTTTTTTTACCACTTGTAAATATGTGAAAATTGAATGAGTGTAAGACCTTATATGACTAATATAATAATGAAATAATGAATCATTATGGGTTTGCAACTCGTCAGATTATAAAATAGCTTTTTTATTTTAATATTCATTAAAAGTTTTTTCTTAGTTTAGTTTTATTTTTGATACGTTTGTTATTTGAAAGAAGTAAAACGATACAACTTGTCAATGCATTCAGGTGACATTTAGAAACTGGAAACCCTTGTTTTTAATCAACTATTGATTTTCCTCTCTAATTAGTTGTTCGGAAACAACTCAGGTAAAAATAAAAGTTGTTAGCAATAGATATTGACAGCTGAAAGTTGTTTTGTAACTCAACCACGTTCTCTAAGATTTTGGAGATTGTTGTAGTGTTGTTCTGTTTGAATTAACATACACATCTCTTATTAATGTATTAATGTAATATAAAAAGAAATGAAAAAGTCATTTTTACGAGTTATAGTAAAAAATACGTTATATAAATGGGGATCCTAAAGGCAAAAGAGTATCAGTATATTTTTTGAAAAAGTGAAATATCAAAACCAGAATGGGTATATCGGATATATTTGATATTAGCAGATTAACCATGGTGGTACTGTCAATAATAGGATCACACAACACACGGCGTTGCTGATGATGTTATCAATGGCAGAACTGAACCAGCGCTGGCCGTGATTGTACAAGAGCTCAAGCAGCCAGTTCAAGATTTAGGACTCGCGATAAGTACCAAAAATGAGGTGTATGAAAACATCCGGACAGACCAGAATAGGGAGGAGATGTTAAATTTGGAGAAGACGCGTTTTGTCGCTGTAATAAATTTAAGGACCTGTGGGGTGAGGGGAGGGAGTAAATGACGTTAAAGAATAATTTGGAAGCTGAAATAAAAGACAGGATGGCTGCAGGAACTAAATGTCTCTACGCCCTGCAAAAGACACTCCGATATAAAAGTCTCTCTTGGAAAATAGAACTAAGAATATATAGAACGGTGATAAGGCCGGTCGTTGAGTATGACGTTGAGACATGGATTCTAACCAAAGAAAACAGGAGAGTACTGCTGGTCCAGGAGAGTCTCTGCATAGGTGGAGAACAGCCTAATATCCTCTGTGTTATTAACAAGAGTAAAACCAGATGGCTCGGTAATGTTGAAAGAATGAATCTCTGCCAAAATAAATGATGAATGGTGCACCAGGAAGAAAAAGAAACCGAGGTAGATCCTGGATTGATGGATGATCTGAAAAAAGACTGAGGAGAAATTGAAGGAACCTGGCTGTGGGCCACAGGCATATCTACAGGGGAGGGAGAGGATTTTGGACAGAAGCACCCCTCCCCTCACCCCTTTCTCCCTAAAAAGGTAAAATATAACCATCTTTTATTGAAAAAAATATTTTTTTATTTATGCCTCCCTTCCTTGCCTTTCGGCTACACGGGATTTTGCAGGGATGGCATATCACACATGTGCATGCCATTCCTGCTATTAAATGATAAACTATGGGTGATAAATATTCCGGACGCAGCCTTTTTTTTTTAATTTTTTTTTTTTTTATGCCAACGTTTCAACCAAAACATGTGGGTCATATTCAGTGCTCAAACCACGCCCTGAAGACTAACTCCAGTCGTCTAACTTCCTTCAATAAACGACAACTTCATTATCAATTTTGGTTTGTTTTTCAAAAATCCTTCTTTTTTCCTTTATTTTTTTTTTCACCATATTAGTCTGGAGGCCTTCCATTAGTAGGTCTTCTTCTTCCCAGATTAAAGTGCCCCAGAGCAGCTTTTCTCTCGTATAAAAAATCTATGTAATACGGGTAGTTCTGCTCCGTCACTAACTGGGGAACTTCATCCTCCGTGAGGCCATAGACTCTAATTTTTCTCATCATTTCGGCCCTTAGTCCATCAAAGGTGATGTAGTTGACTATGACATGCTCAGGAGTCTCCGGTACTCCGCAAGTGGGCCATAGGGGATCTATGTCTTTTCCAAAACTATGTAACTTAGCACGGAAACCCCCATGCCCAGTAAGGAATTGAGAGACCTAGTAGTCGGGGAGAACCCACTTCGCATTCAAGTGAACGGTGGGAAAATATTTTCTTAAAGTTGCTCCTTTTGAGGTGGTTACCCACCGCCGATTTCACTCATCTGTGGTAATCTTCCGGATAACCCTTTTCCATTTTCTTGGGTCTTCTGCAATCCTCACCCGGATAGAAAAAAAATATTTTAAAATTATGTCTTATTCTTTCTTTTTTTCCCCCAAAGTAATTATCGTTATTTATATATATATGAGAAATAGTTTCTGGCTGAAGGCTCTCCCCCCAGAAATTAAATTCTGGATCCGCTAGGACTGTGGACCGCAAAGAGTGGAGACAAATGGTGGTAGAGGCCCAGGTCGTACAAGGACAGTAGCGCCCTTCATTGAAGATGATCTTCATCATTAAGAGATATATCTGTTCTGTCCTCCCAGGGCTGTCTTATAGTGGCCTAAATGTGTTATCTTTTGAATATTAGTTAATTTATAGATTTTTGAAAATATTACCAATTTTGTGATAGCACGGCCACGATTCGATTTATTATACTCTTACATCGAAGAAATCGGAAAAGTTACGGTAAATCGATACTCAATGGCGATATCTAAAAATCTATAGTATTTTCATAAAAACTTCCTTCGTTAACACAATACTGTAACCCAACATTCAATAATCAATATTAAAGAAATTTGGTAAGCTAGTGGTTATTTTTCCCCATTATGAATATATCAGTTGCTTGTTAAAGGCTATATGTGAGACGTGAGAATCATCATTCTAAAAGTAATTTCTAAGTAAAGTAACATTTCTATATATAATAAAATTCCGTTTTAATTGTCAGATTGGCTTTAGAAAAACTGAAAGAGTAATAAAAATGAAAGTCTGCCAGTGTAGAAACATCTTTGCAATCACAAACGAAGGTTCGTGATAGGTTACATATAATCGGTTTCATATAATAATCGTTCACAAAATCGTTTCATATAAATAGTTTGAATAGGTTCATTGTCTAATCAAAAGCCTTTTCATTTAACCGCTGGGTTTTCGCGTGACAGCGGTTTTAGTCCCAAGAGATTCAAGAGTAATTGAAACACATTCTCATTTGCAATATTAGTTAAGCCTTCGAAACATACTGTTGATTCATTATATCATGTGTTTTTTCAAACATAAAATTAAAAATAGATGTAATTTGGCATTGTTAAATTATGTTGACGTGGATGTATAAATTTGATGAGAGTACAGATCTATTTTTATTCGCATCCGTCCTTGTTGCATGTTGAATAAAAAAATTTAATTTACTCTGAGAAAAATGAATTTTGATAAATATTTATCACAACCTACTGAATGTAATGAAGGACTGATTCCATAATTTATTAATAAAATCATAATTTATAACCTATGAAAAAATATTTGTGGGACGACCCTGAAACAACTTAATATATTTCAATCCTGTGTTCATACATGGTTCATACATTTTTATGTTTATTTTTTTTATTTATAAGCTGTTATTTGTGTATTATAAAAAATAATAATTTATTTTGTTCAAATATTTTCTGTTGTCTGTCATTTAGTAACCTTGCCAAAAGATTTACACATGTCTGAATCCTTTTTTTTTAATTAGGATTATATAAATGTTTAATTTTTGTTATTAAATGTGTTAGACTTTATCCTATGTTACTCCTCTTCGCCGTCTTTCTAAGATTAAACACATTAAGGCCCAAATTATCAATATTATTTTAATTAATATATTCAATATATTTAAAAACTGCCGATTCTTTATTTATGATTTTTTTTCTATATATTCTTTTTCTATGCATTAAAATGTCAAAGTATGATATGTATCTGTACAACGGAGATAAACAACACCATGCCCATTTTTTAATTTGTTCAAAAGAGCTACTGTTCCAAAACTTTGATCCATTAAAGTTTGTTTCTAAATCTGTGCTTCGGAGGTAAACAACACTAAGTTACATCTTTGTATTTTTCAGAAAGTCAATTTTATATAACTTTTAGCTATTAAAATTTGTTTCTTCGTTACTAAATTATTAAGTGAAAAAATGGACATGGTATCGTTTAACTCCAGGGCACAATTATATGTACATACACTCTATTTTTGCTATATCGAATTACCATCTATATATATAAAAATGAATGTATGTATGTCTGTTTGTCTGTCTGTCTGTCTGTTTGTCCTTTGTGCATTACTAAACCATTCATCCGATTGCCATGAATTTTGATGGATGATACCCATATTTATATGAAAGATTTCTGAATTGCTGACTAAATAAAATAAAAAATCATCGAAATCGGACAGTTCGTTGTAGAGTTAATGAGTTTTAAACATTTACTGTTTTCTCTTCAGGAAAGGCCATTTCCTTTTGTTTCCTCTCTACCAAAGGTAGGCAAGCATTTTTTTTTTTTTTTTTATTGATGAATCGAAAATTTTATAATTACTAAAGTAATTGAAATTATCATTTGAAGAAGTGATATGAGTCTGCTTATGTAGGTCAATACTATTATATTAATTTATTATATAAAATATTTTAATTTTATTTATTTTAGTTTTATAAGTTCAACTCAGACTGTTTGTGATGATTATGAATGATGGTGTATTCGCTCAGATGATTATGAATGTTCAATTTGAATCATAGGAAAAGAAAATCATTAGAATTAGTTTGAATTGAAGCAATTTTACAGACAGATTTGTTTCCCAACTTGTTAAATACGACAGATGTCCTTTGCTGTTAATCTACTCATATGTGCTTTCTATTTTCTTTCTTTTTCATTTTGCCAGGCTAAGCAGCGCGTGGCGGGGTAGAGCTAGTTATGAGATATTTGCAAATGACATATCGATATTTACATTACTGGATTAATAAATGTATAGGAAAAAAACTGGACAAAGTATTTTGTTCATTGTATAAAATCGTAATTAAGAAATATTACTAAAATTTCCATGACTCATTTCTTGAACACCATAATCCACTTGAATAAACATTACTAACAGTCACACAAGGGGTTCCCACATGGAGGTTCCATGGCGCAAATTGCGCCATTAAAAATTATAAGGAGGACACATTGCGAGAGAGTTATGAATTTTTTAAATCAAAAATTTCAAACCAGAGGACAAGAGGAAACATGAACAGACCGAAAATAGTGTATTAATATGATTGTTCATGACCTACGAATTTTTAAATCTACTTCCGCTTGCATTGTTTTTAAGAAGAGAAGAGCAATAAAATATCTTATGACGGAGTGAGGATGGTCCATGCGCTTTAGATCTTGGGAGAGGAGGGATGGGTACCCCTGAGACACTTTACCTTTAAATCCGTCCAGGAGGATTAAAAATCTCTGGAGCAGGGATTTGCTGCAGTAATAAGAACTTCGCGTTAAGAATGCCTTCGCTGGGATGTTTCTCCAATCAAATATTTACCTTAATTCCGGAAGAGGAGTTTAACAATTAAAGACCATATATATATATATATATATATATATATATATATATATATATATATATATATATATATAAATTTTTGTTTGCACACACGTGTCTCTATATATATTTGTGTGTGATATTACATATTAAATATTTATTTAGATTTATAGCTCTAAATTGCCCAACGTAATAGGTAAAGGAAATCTTGAAATTTTATACAAAGATTGCACCAACACTTGTGTGCTTGATTTTTGAATTCAAATCCCGATTCTAAACAGTGCTGTGAAGGTTTGAAAATCATATACATTCTATTTTTATATCGGCATGTGTGAATACTATAAACAAATCTAAATAAACATGTCTCTAATTAGTAGATAGAGGAGTGGCGATACATATTGAGGTCACTTGTGTATTTAGACTTACGACCATTTAGACGAGTATGATAGTAGTCCATAAACATGGATTGTCTCAGGAGTGCCCCTCACAATGAATAGGAAATCATCTAAATCGGTCTGCTTTAGCAAGTTATAACCAATCGGAATTTATACACGTTTTGGTCTGTTATTTTGAATAAAAAGTAATTTCTGTCCCTTACATAATACATTGCATATATTTATTTCCCTATTATATAATTATTTATTCAAAGAAAACAAAGACACCGCTGTATGTCTATTTTTGAGCTATATGTTTAATATTATTCGTGGAATATAGCCGTTTTTGTTTTGTTTTTCGTAGTTTTTGTTGGGTGTGGATGGTATATGAACCTTCAAAATTTTTATATTGTTATTAATTAGTTGTTCTTATTTTTTTTAAATTTAATTAACACATTTCTATATTATTATATTTTAGATATACGTATTTTCTTATATTTTTATTCCTACTAATCAGCTGTTTAATATAATCTTCTATTTCCTTCAATATGTATTTGGATGACTTTGTGAGGTGTTAATCTCAATTTTTGTTTCTCGCTTTTATTTTTTTCTCTTATATATGATCTTGTTTTTTTCTGTCCTGAATCGGCGAAATGTTTGCAGGTTAATTGTATGTTTGAGACTTATGGCTTTATAATCTGGATTTTTCCATTTATATGGCTGTAATTATAAATTAAAGCGAACGTTATGAACAAGGAAGAGATTTCCTACTTCTTGGTGAATGTCTTGTCCTTTAGACATAAGATTAAATTACGAGCTACGTGTCGGTTGTGTTAATGGTTTTGCACGAGGAATTGTAAACTGAGGACATAGGTTTAACCTATTTAGAAGGTACCTGGTACGACATGTCTCTATTTGAGAAGTGGGTATTATTAGAAAATGTAAATATTGTCAGGGTTATAAGCCAACAATGCCTTATGGATATTTGATTGCATTTCGGTTCATGAATTGAAATGGTTCAAACAGGGAGTTGTATTGATGAAAAATAAAAATCAACAATCACTCTTTTTATTTTTTCGATCTTTTAAATTTTCTTTTAGATCTAGTGCCATATTCAATTTTCCCCTTATAGTTTTCAATGTAGGACAGTTTTCTAGTCCCTAGTACAAAACTCTTTTTATCTAATTATTAACCTATGTCTAAAAATTTGTGAATATCTTCATCTTATCGTAACCTACAATCTAAGAAAATTCTCAGAAATGGGGCTTAATAATATACTTAAATATACTTAATATTTATATTGGCTTCCAGCCACTTCAACCATACATCCCTGTCTTATGCCAATTCCTTCATGTGACCGAAGGTTTTTCTCTCTTTTCTCACCTAGTCGCTGGATATGTTTTTCTAGGCCTGTCTGGTGGTCTCCTGCCAGTTTGCCTCGCTTCCATACATTTCCTTGGTAGTCTGTTTTCTCCCATTCGACGTTTGTGCCCATACCATCGAAGTTGTCGGCATTCCATAGTTGTTTTCAATGAAGGTATCAGGAGTTCCTTTCCTATTTTATCACTCCTAACTCAGTCTCTCCTCGCTTTTCAGAAAATTTCATTTCAGCAGCCGTAATCCTGCTTAAGTGCTTGTCTTGGCTGACCCAGCTTTCGCTGTATCCATTATTATATTTCCATATAATAATGTAGTGAGATAAACTGCTTTATAGATTTTGAACTCCACGTCTATAAAGCAGTCTATCTCACTACATTATTATATGGCAGCGAAAGTTGGGTCAGTCAAGATTAGCACTTAAGCAGGAATACAGCTGCTGATATAATATTTCTACGAAGAATTTAAACTAATACTATGACAACCTAACTAAAACTATCACTATATACAACGTTGTTTGGTTCTGACTTCATGGAAATGAAATAAATTTATTTTTCTATATATACATATTTTTTTGTCAATAATGTTTTCAGTTGTTTATTAATTTTTTTTTAGTGATCATATCGACATAAATCTTTTATAATGTATCCAATATAAAATAATGTTAATTATTGCTATGAAAACTATTACTTCAAAAAACTATGTACTTAGACAAAAGACTTACCTGGAACATATATACTAAATTAAAAAGACAAGAACAGACTAGACGATTCAACCAACTGTCACATCTTCTGGACTACAGATGGTCACTTAACTTACAAAACAAACGACTGATCTGCAACACCATACTGAGACCAATTTGGACATACGGAGCAGAACTTTGGGGTTCGGCAAAACAAAGACATATAAATAAAATACAAACAACACAATCGAAAATTCTACGAAAAATTGTCAACGCACCTTGGTACATTTCGAATAACACTATACACAACGACTTAAACATCTCAACAGTAAAATCCTACATCCACGACAAATACATTCATTTCACAATTCAATTATAAATCACATCAATCCATTAATCCTTTCTATTTCCTGCTCCCTGTTACCTGATCGAAGCAGACTGAAAAGAAAATAGCCTAGGGACTTACTTCTACATTAACAGCAAGGAAAAATAAGTAAATAAAAAAAAATGCTATGAAGCTTACTGAGCATTTTAAAGTAAATAACTAAGAAAATAGACGAAAATAAGTTCTCCTGAAGTCTGTGTGGCTGCAACTCACTGAATCATTGCTACTAACGATTACCTGTCATCGATAGCATCGAACAATCGAGTCTTTCTTCCATAGTATTAACCTATCGATAGTGAAATATATCGCCTATCGGCCATCCCTAGGTACAAGTATTATTCCTCAAAGATTTTAATGTCTGACGATAGACGTAGGCTGCCAACGGTCTAAAACAGCTTCTGTTTATAATATCGTAAAATAAAATAGGAAACAATAAATAATGGTCCAAAAATAAAACTTCTTTTTTTATAAATACGCAGGCTTTGTTATAAAGGGGAGAGCCATGCTGTTGTTTACTAACGAAACAACTCTTAGATTAAATAGCGATGACCGATTCGATTTAAGAACTGCTGTGGAAGTGGGATATTCGGGTCAGGCTTGATACAAACAAACTTTCAGCTTCTCCGATGCCAAATTTCCATATTTACTTTCTGTTTATCTAAAACTTTCCTATAATATACCTCATAATATTTATACATATGCCGCTAACCCTGCCAAAAGAATTTATAAACAAGAAGTCTGTATTGATCGTATAAATATGTCAGTTAATTGATAAAAAAAAAATAAAAAATCACTCTTTGGGTGAAGAGAATATAAAATAAACATTTTTTTGTTTAAACTACTTTATTGATTAATAAAACATTCTGTCGCAATATAGACAATGGCTATAGTAAGGAGAGAGTACATTCATACAATATTTTCAGAAAATATAAATAAATAAAATAAAACGGAAGCAAAATAACAACCAAATAATAATAAAAAAGAATATACAATAAATACAAATAAAATAACTTAAGAATAATTAAAGTAAAAAAAAAATACATATATGCCTAAATAATACTATTACAATACTATTTACAAACAGGTGAGGGAACTCCGAACCAGTCTTGTCCTTCTAATTATAGAGGAAAAAGCTGGACCCCAGGAGATCCCTGTGCTACTGACTCTACCGCGTCAACTACTCAACTTGTACTAAAACCAGCGGAAATTCGGCATGAATTAAAAAAATAAAATAATTTCAAGGACGATGTTGGTTTTATAAATACTGTCATACTGTCAGTACTTACCATTGATGAACTTCAATAAGTTTATCATTTATGTGTATATTTACAAATATGAAATGTTAAGGTTTTTTTTTCTCTTTTCTGTTTATAAAATTGAATCAAATGATAAATAATTATTTAAATGCCTTCAATTTTAAGTAAACACAGACAGTAGAAAATTTCTCTGTGTAGGAGCAGATAAGATTATACATACATAAGTGGCGTGATATCCCGTCACCGAGACTGGGCCTCCTCCAAAATTCTCCGACAGTTTGTTCGGTCATTTGCTGCTGCTCTCCAGTTTTGGACTCCAACTGCAAGTTCGCACGTTCGGTCGTTCAACTCATCGCTTCCAGTAGAGCTCTTCAGCAAGGACAATTTTCGGAATCTAATTAGCAGCCATCCTTTGCACATGTCCTGTCCATCGAAGTCGGCCGAGCTTCACGAACTTGAGTATGTCAACATCGTTCTAGAGTCAAGTTAGTTCGGCATTCCTCCTTCTTCTTCATACGTCATCCTGTTTAACAATTCCGAAATCCCTTCTCGAAGACAAGAAGCCTGGACTCGTCCACCTTCGTGAACGCCCAAACCTGTGTGCCATAAGTGACGACTGGGAGGACCAGTCTTATTGAGCTTGGTCTTGGTCCGGTTAGAGAACATTCTGCTTCTAAAATGTTTGATAAGGCCAAAGTAGGAACGGTTAGCTGCTGAAATCCTCCTGTTTACTTCTTGGGTATTCATGTATGTCAGTTTACTTTCTGGGTATGTCATTTTGAAAGTTGATTACCAAACCCAAATAGGTGAAGCCGCTTTCTTTCTGAAAACGGCACTCTCCTGCATCAAAATATCCAACTCCTGGTTCGGCTCTTCCAATCCGCATGTATTTCGTCTTGACCTCATTGACAACTAGGCCAAGATACCTAGAAGCATTTTCCAGGACCAGGAATGATTCTCGTAGGGTTCGTTCCGATTTGGCAGCAATATCAAAATCATCCGCGTATCCCAGAAACTGGACTGCGCTGTTAAACAGTGTTGATCGGAGTTGGATTCCACAATTCCTTCCACAAAATTAAACAGAATAAGATCATAATGATTATTATTCATACAGTGATTTATTGTTAAGCATGTAACATACCTGTTGTACACTTTTACACTGTACATTTGCCTGTTTTACAGATTTTATTTTAGCATATTTAGTCATGTTTTCCCACGTGCCTTCTAAATAGATTATTTCCTAAAGGATTTTTTTTTTTTTTTGTCAGATCACTATTTCTACCTTAATACTTCATCAAATACAATGATTGAACGTTATTTTGAAGATAGCTTTCCTCACCAATACCGAAAAATACGTCCTTCAGAAAAATCTTGGAAACACGTTTAATTTACTTTGTTTTGGGATGATTTTTTCTATATACCATACAAAATGAAAATAAAAATCATCAAAATCTTACTATTATTATCAAATAAATAAAATTTTGAACTTTCTAAGTATGTTTTCGTTTACGATTTTGAATTATGAACGATAGTAACCTACTGAGAAAAAAATATTAAATCTTCCTGTAATAATTTATTTTATCTATTTCCATATTTGATTAGTATTTTAATTATCTCCCTTTGACGGTATATAAATATACTGACTTTGAGAACGTTAATGACCTTTGATATTTATATTTTATTCGATTGGTAGAAATTATTCGCCTTAAAACCTTCTGAACCATCATATTATTTATTCCATTTTAAATTCGGGTTTTACTCTACGAATTACGTTTAAAACATCGTCGTGTTGTTGTGGTATTATTATTTTATTGTGACAACATTTCTACTATTGGCTGCTCCTTATTGTGTGTACATTAGATTATTAGTGTGTATGTAAATAAAATATTTGTACTATAATCTATTTGATAAAAAAAATAAATCATTGTATGCCTTAAAGTGATAAGATAGCCAAGATACGTTCGACAAAGAATTGGCTTTTCTATCGATATTAGGTCATCTTTTAAAGTTAAACAAAAATTATATTGTAAACATAAATAAAAAACTAGCCAAAGTTTTATATAAATGGTCTAGTATTTATGTCCTGGTCGTAATACATAAGGTTAAAATCATAGTATACAGTCAGTGAAAATCATTTCTCATTTAATACTAGAAGGACTATGTAATACTACTTTTGATTGAAATTACTTATTAAAAAAATAATCATATATTCATTTCACAATATAAAAACTCTCCATTTTTCTTGTTTCCAGAATTCACCGTTTTATATTGAAACGTTTTTTGCTTTGGTTTAAAGCTCTCATGAACTCCAATTCTTTTTTTTGTTAATAAACATTATGGTTTATTACTTACAAATATTTATATATCAAAAATATCGTTTACTCCTCCCGGTATACCAAGTACGACTTTCCTTACTGGATAAGGAAAAAGTCCAGTTTAGAAGTTATTCCCTAACGTTGACTAGATTAAATTATTTTAGTTATTTGTTTACATTTAACTTTTAAGACAATAATTCTAATTAGCATCTAGAATGTTCCGGAAGAAGAATATGTAGAATTTATTCACCTTTTAAATTATAAATTGTAATCTAACATTTATTTTTTTCTCTTTAATTCTACATCCGCACCTGTCATGAATGTGGCAACCAGCAGATGTGTTGTTAAATTTTGTAAAGGCAATGCGTGCATGAGGAAGGATAGTACCCATATGTAAGGGTGGAAGAGTAGAGTACTTCCTTATCTTTGTTTACTTCCTTGATTCGGGAAAGAGATCTGACAGCCAGATCCTTTTCAGTCGCCTCCTGATGGGCCCATCAGCCATGGCCATACCGGTTATAAGTTTTTTATTGTTGTTTAAATTTAGTTTAATATCTAATCGGAAGTAGAGAGTATGTCGGTAAGTAATGTTTTCTTGTTTACGTACCAGGGAACTGCAGTTATTAGTCTTGCAATTTTGGATTGAAATGATAGCAGTTTTCTTAAGTAAATCCTTTAAACAGTAAATTTGTGAGGTGTAAGTCCATATGTGTTTGAGCAAATTTGGCAAAAAGAGAGTATAATATTTTCAGTCACTTGTTTAAAGTTCTTTGTTTTTCTCGATTTGATAGTGTTCCGTGACTTTTTTAAGTTTAAATGTTATATACAGTTTGATATTTAAGCCTTTGTCTAATTTTTTTTTCTTTCCTTCCTTTCCTTTTAGGCTATACGTGGTTTCCCCGGGCTATGGAAAAGAGCGAGGAATCATGCCGAGTTAAAAGTCCTACCGGGCATTGGGATTAGAACTCGTAATTATTTTCCATCTCTTACTTCGGTTATTAGGTTGCGGGCAATGCTCGGTGCTTTGCACACGCGTTAACCCGCTCCACTATTCTGTTCCTTCAAGCCTTTGATTAAGTCAATCATAATATCCTTTTTCCAAATTCCAAAGCCTGCCCTTATCAATTAGGATTCTTAAATAGTTCCTTTCCCTTTCATCCCATCGCTCCCAGACAGTTATTATTCCTGACAAATCTCCTTCATGATCCCTTCAGTTATCACGAGGTGTTCCTCAGGACTTCTCTCTCTCTCTCCGAATCTTTTCTCCATTTATATTATTGACCTTCCTGACTCCATTCATCCCTACCGCTGTCACTTATATGCAGACGATTTCCAAATGTACCTATCGTTCCAACCTTCTGAGACTATCTTAAAACTGCAAGAAAATATTGACTATATCTACGTATGAGCAAAAAAAAAAAAAAAAAAAAATGAACTGAAACTGAAGGAAGATAAACCTAAGACTATCCTAATCGGCTCCAGGCATCTCATTAGTTCCCTTCCTTTCTCTCCTCTACTTTACCTCAATAACTGCTCCATCCATTTCTTTCCAACAGTCAAAAATCTTGGAGTAATCTTTGATCAGAAACTGTCTTGGATTAACCACATTTCCCAGATCACCAGAAAATCCTAACAATTCGTACGATTCCGTGATTCTATCCAAAAAAAAAAAAGACAGTTCCTTGTAACATCCCTTGTTTTCCCCCATTTCTAATAACGTAACTTGGTGTATGGAGAGCTGTCCACTAAAACTGGAGGCGAGACTGAAGAGAATCATGGATTACTTCATAAGATTCATTTTTAGGATCCCCGGGCGTTCCCATGTTTCCTGCTTATACACCGAGTTTGGCTTTATCCTACTTCCTGACGGCAATTCCTTGTAACTGTGTTCCTTTTCTAAGTCCTCATAACCAAAAATCCTCCCTTCACCATAGAAATCCTTACTCTACGTTTCTCAACCTATAGATCTATATATCCCCTCTCACAAAACTACTTCAGCAAATCCTTCATCATTTTTGCTACCTTTTTTTGGAACTCCTTTTCTATCCCCATGCGTCAAACTACGTCCACAAATTCTTCCATACAACTCCTCTTTCACCACCTGCTACAAATTCAAACTTCCGCAAGCTTGTAAGAATTTTTAGGTTATGTAATTACAATTACTCACCAACAGTTAATTGCTATGAGCTATTTTATTCTTGAAGGAAGGAGGTGGCTAAATAGTGTTAAAACTATTTTATTAAAAGCCAATGTTTCGACCCGACTTTTCAGGTCTTCTTCAGGGAGGTGTGTTCAGCTAGGAGTTTCACTTAAAACTTCAGTTCTACTTCAGTTGAAACGTTAATAAAATAGTTTTACCACTATTTAGCCTATTTATGATCGTCACCCCGGACTATCTCCATCCTTTGTGTATATATTACTTTGTATTTTTTGTATATTTTTTGCATATATCTACATGCTACACTGATGTATATATTTTTTGTACTCTGCTGTTATTCTAAAGGGATTTTAGTCCAGGAAAATTAATTTTCATTTGATATATTGTGTCATGATTAAATTTTATTTTACAAAAAGAGTATCAATTTCGTAAATTTAAATGTATTCTATTTTTTTTCTTTCTATGTATCTTAGAACGTAAAGCTTCATATTTTGATGGTAGGAAGTTATTTTATTTTATTTTATTTGGTCGATTGCAATATTTCATTATTGTACATAAATAAAAACTGTTAAATAACATATTACTGTTATGCGGACAACACGTGCGGTTCTGTTTTGTATAATAAGGAAGACAGTTGGATTTATAAGCTGATAGCCGATGTCTGGAACACAATCTGGGTCAGTAGAAACAGAACACAAGGCCTCACGCATAACCAGTCCAACCTTTATAGTAGCCCGGGGACTGAGGTCGTTCCCCGATACTAATAGCCTCTTAGCATAGATCACGGCTGGGGACGGATCTGGTACCCGTTTGGTTCCTCATCCATAATGGATCCGTATGGATTTTGGGGCTGATTTCCTTGAGCAGCAACGACGATATAGCTCTAGTTCGTGAGATCCTCTAATGTAAAAAATCTTGTTGTAGAGCAGACTGCTTACCACATCACCTCCTATTTAGAATATTAGTTGATAATCCCTTCATCATGATCTGCTCCTGATGCCCTTGTAGCAGTTGACTTTTTTAGCACAGCATCAGAGAAAGTCTACCAAAAATAACTCGCTGCCAGGAATACAGCTAAGACGGAGATGCAAAGAGGTACTTGCTCCGAACGGTAGGGTGGACTAGTGATTTTGAACGAATGAAAATAATTTTATTATTCTGGGACTAATGTCCCTTTAGAACAAGTTACAAATACAGAATATATATTAATATTTTGGTGTGTCCATAAAATACAATTTAATGTTTACAGGTTGATTAGGAATACAATAAAATTATAAATAATAAAAATATATAAAAACGTGTATAAATATAAAATAAACAGAGAAAATAAATTAAATAAACAAACTATGAATGAATCAGAAAATAATCGGAGTATCTGGGTGTACTTTGAGATTCTTACAGCTTAGGTTTTTAAGTACATTTCGTGATCAATCGGATTGGGAATGGAGTAAGTGTTCGAAGAGGAGAGATTTGGAAAAGGATATTGATTTTGCGTGTCGAATATCTGAAGATATAGAGTTCCAGAGGGGAGAGACAACTTGAATTAAAAATGATTTATCAAACGCAGCAGTGCGTTGAGGAGGAGCGTTTGAATTGTATGGTCTGTAGAATAAAGGCAGGTCGCCGTGTTCTAATAGCCTGGTATAGGAAAGCAGCAAGGAAATATTGACGGCGGTAGGACGGATAAAGCGACTTCGACTTGGTGTAGAACTGGGTAATATCCCTTGAGATCCCGATGATAAAGCGGATTGAGCAATTTATTAGACGTTTAAGTTTAACTTCGAGTTCTCCCGAGAGTCCACCATACATCAGGCAGCCATAGTCGAAGTGGGGGAAAACAAGAGAGGAGACCAGGAGTTGACGGGTTTTGAACGGAAGAAGATAACGTAGATGGTTAAACTGTTTCAGGGTGGAAATTTGGAATATGTGTGGTTTCCAAGAAAGAGTTTGAACGAGGGTAACGCCAAGATTTTTAACGGTAAT
Organism: Nezara viridula; assembly: GCA_928085145.1. NCBI lineage: Eukaryota > Metazoa > Arthropoda > Insecta > Hemiptera > Pentatomidae > Nezara > Nezara viridula. Next base: position 143,118,814 of record OV725080.1, on the reverse strand, counting down.
TTTGTGCAAATTGTGGTACCAAATCTTAAATCTGTGAGCGGAGGGCTGTAGAGTTACTGAATCAATAAAATTAGATCTGACTTCTGAAAATTCCAACTTTCATAATCCTCTGAGAGCACATTAGGAAGACAGACATTGCAATTTTTCAAACTCCACAACTAAACGCAAACTTAGCCATGGACATATTTCACAACCTATTCGTCTCATTATATCCATTCATAACCAGCTTGAGGCTCTATTTCCCCTTTAGTACTAGGTACAGACTCCTTTTTATCAAATTATTAACATCCGCATGAGCCTTCGTGATTTTATAGTACCATGAATATTATAGTAACATACAAATCTTGTATATACGAAAAATCTCAGAAATTTGGCGTTTACTTATTGAATTAATTAAATAGTAAAAACTCCCAAATACCCTTTTGTTTTCCACTTGAAACGTAGAATAATTTTATTTTAAAAAATCAATAAAAAAGTTCGCCTACAAAAATATTGGGCCGTTTGGCCTATAAAACCTTGTTATTTTAACATGTTAGATGACTAGATATTTTAATTATTTATTTTGTTATAATAAATAATTGATTGCCACGAAATATTTTTAGTCTTGACAAAACTACCAATGATAAAGAAAACTGCTATATTTCATTGTAGGTATTTTTATTTGTTTATGTACTCTTATTTACGTATAAGCAATTGTCATTGGTTCCAAACCCCTTCTCAGATCCAATACCAACATCCCTCTCCTGTACCTAAATGACCAACCCATCACCTTCAACTCTTCAGTTACAATGTTTATTCATTTTTTTATTTATATTTATTTGATTAATTGGGTAATAAATATTCAATACGCTGTCATTATAAAGTTTTATTGGTGCCGATGTTTCAACCCAAACATGCGGGTCATCATCAGTGCTCTGTTTTGGTGTTTGGTGGTTCTTCGTACGCTGACAACACCATCTCACACAACATACATCAAGGATAACATGTCATGTTGTGATGTCATTCTGGACCATTTCAAGTTCAACACCGCTCGCACTCAGCTTATTCGCCATCTTCTTCTCCAACTCAGTCTGCTCTCTCTCCAGATACTTTAAATACCAAAACAGAACCCTGATGATGACCCACATGTTTGGTTTGAAACGTCGGCACCAACAAAAACTTTATAATGACTGCGTCCTGAATATTTATCACATATTATATGTAGAACAGTAGACTAACTCCCTTCAATATTTGATTAATTAAACCAAATTACATTGAATCATGATTTGATAACGTGAAAACGAAAATTTCGCATGCCTTGAGAAAGAATCAGAAGATCACATCCAGCAATCTTGAGGGGAGGGGCATGTGTTGGTGAAGTTTACTATGTCCAGTGAATAAATTTACAGACCTCTAATGTCCAGGATCTTTTAGGGTCTATCTAAAAACCTAATAATATCTCGATACCTTTATTTAGAATCGAATTTATTTTCGATACGAGCTTTTGATACAAGGCCAGAAAATCGGTATGCTCGTGTTCCCAAATAAAGGAGACCGAAGCAGAAAGTAAATGATTCAATTCAATTTAGAAAGTAATCACACTATTTACAAAAAAAATTAAATATTATTTTAATTTTAAAATCCTATCTCGCCACAGCCTATTTATTAATTATATCAATCACTTTTCAAAAATTAATTGACCTCTCCTATCTTGTAACTTTGATGATATAAGCGTGATATATGTATATCTGAACATCTCAAAATACGTAATCAAAACAGCCGGCGTAATATCGTAAGGCAGACATTTATCTTCTCACTATTCTTGTCATAACAAAAATTCGATAACATTAATACTCATTAAATTATATTTAAAAAAAAAAAATATCTGATACCGTGACGTAAAACGTTACGAAGCAAAGATTATTTAAAGATTGTGAATTTATGCAGTTATGTTTATTATAATACTACCCAGGTAATAAATAAATTAAAGCTTTGCGATAAAATAACCGAGAAGGGTTCCTAAACGTGGAGTATTTGTAGTTGGAGCATGATAAAAAAATAAATAAATCATGTTTTTTTTTAACATAACTTAGTCCAGTTTATCCGCACAAAAGTCCTATTTAAATTGCATATTTAATAGTTGAATTATAATTTTAATAAGCTTATTCACATTGTTTATAATTTTTTGTCTAAATATTATGTAACTTCCACAATTATCTATCTTTTTGTATCTTGTCTGTTCTAGCCCTGAAGAAGACCTGCAAAGTCTGGTCGAAACGCTGGCTTTTAATAAAATAGTTTTACCACTATTTAACCACCCCGAACCATCTCCGTCCTTTCTAAATGTTTTTAGTAATGACAAACTTCACTTTAATTTGAAGAAAATTCTGTCTAGTTACTGTAAAACAATCGTTAATTACTTAAATTAAATATTTATTTTAGTTATCACTTCCTATTCAACAAAAATCGTGACTTACTTAATAAAAAACAACAGAAAACTTATATTTCCTACTTTTCTGCGGAAAATCGTACCATTTTTTATATAGACGTTTTTGTAGCCATTAAATTCTGCTATCACCCCTTTTAAATATTTCTATCTATTTACGGGACACCCTTTGTAAAGATAATATTAGAAAAATTACAGATTGCTAATTAATAAACCATATTTACTCTAGATAATAGAAAACAAAAGCGAAAACTTACTTATCCTTTAAAGAGATATACTACACCTTAGTCTTGTTCAAACGATTCCGTTATCTTCCTGCATCCTATGCTGACATGAAAGGGTGCTCACCTATAAAGCGATTGCCTCGCCATGGTTACGTAATCAATATGAGCCACGTGTTGCGGAGGTAGGTTGTAAATTGTTTGGACTGGTCCCGCTTCGAGCCCCGATCATTTCCCTGATAGCCAATCCAAGGGGCGGTGCCAGTCTGATCAAATGGCGCTACAATGAATCTGAACCGGTTCGAATCTCTGTCCTGCAAATAAAATGATTTTTTTCTCAAGGCTTTCAAAACATTTATTGCATAATGTCCGGTTTGTAAGCCGATGCAGTTATTGAGAAAATATGTTAATCGTTAATTCCGCATCATTATGATTTTTCTTCCTTTGAATGTTGAGTATACTCTGGTAGGCTACACAATATGGGATTCTGAAGCCTTGCGTCCTATTAAAACAATTGAACCAAAATTCCTTTGCAGTGTTGTAATGCGCAAATATTGCTGAACAACAATCCCATTGCGCTCGTACTAGAATTTCTAGACTTTTAACGCAATATAACATGGTTTATATACCATATTATAATATAATGATTTATTTTCTTTTTAATTTTAATTTTCTTTTTGTCATAAAATAAATTGAAAATTAATATAAAATAAGATTATAGCCCATGGTGCAGACCTCTGTTTATCAAATTATTAATATCCAACTGAAACTTTGTAAATAGCTTTTTCTCATCGTAACCTACAAATATTTTATTTAAGAAAATTCTTGGAGATGGGGCGTTTTCAATCTAGAGGTCGGCAAACTTTCTCCATTTAATTAGGTACTGAAAACTCATAAATACCCCTTTAAATTTGAACCATAAGATAACTTGAGCACACAGACTAGAAAAAATGTGTCCTTCTAAAATATTGAGCCGTTTAGCTCTTTATTTAGAGCTAAGTTAAAAAAGTTATTTAGACCTACATCCCCACAATGTCTAAATAACTTTTTTATAGATTTTGTGATCACATTATTGATCCAAGCGGAAAGCAAATGGGTATTCACGAGTATTTAGTTCCTAATTAAAAAGACAAAGTTTACCGACCTCTAAATTGAAAACTCCCCAATTTCGAGAATTTTCGTTAATAAAATATTTGTAGGTTACGATGAGATAAAGCTATGTACGAAGTTTCAGGCGGATGTTAATAATTTGATAATTTGTCTGTACCACGGAATTTAAAAATATTAACCCGTTTGGCCTATATAACCTCATTATTTTGACTATTTGGGAGTGTAGGTCTCGCCAAACGGCTCATTGTGTTTGAAGACCCTATTTTTTTCTCTACTTTAGACACAAGTTATCTTACGATTCAAGTTGAAAGTAAATTTTTTTGTTCCTAATTAAATGGAGAAAATTTGCCGACCTATAGATTGAAAACGCTCCAATTCCGAGAATTTCGTAAATGAAATATTTTTAGGTTACGATGAGATCAAAACTATTTACGAAGTTTTAGCCGGATGTTAATAATTTGATAAAAAGGGGGTTGTTCCCTGGACTATTATTATATATTAAAATTTAACAGGTTCAATGATATTCCACTTGTTCCTGTTAAACAAATCCGCTACCTAGGACTCCACTTGGATAAACGTCTCACTTGGAATCCGCATACTAGACTGAAACGACAAGACACTGCTCGACGTTTCCGACTGCTCCAACACTTTCTAGACAAACGCTCTAAACTTTCAATTAATTACAAACGACTCATCTACTTCACCATAATAAGATCTATGTGGACATACGGAGTTGAGCTTTGGCACTCTACCAAACCATCGAATTCCTATCGTATCCAATCTTTACAATTCAAAATCCTTCGTAAAATCCTTAATACTCCATATTTTGTCACAAATAAGACCATTCATAAAGACCTTAATGTCCCATATGCCGCTGAATTAGTCCTAACCAGATACCTCTCCTTTCATGATTAACTCCAGTCCCATCCGAATCCACTTGTTTCCAGCATTACTTCTTCCTCGATTTCTGATAATCCCCCTAGTCGTCTGAAAAGAAGATGATGATCTTCTCTCATGATCTTCTCATCTAGAATTAAATAGGGAGTGCTTCCACTGGGCAGTATCTCTTCAATTCTGTTCATGTCATGATTTCTAATGTGTGCATTTTTACTAGTTGTATTGTTCATACAGTTGTAAATTTCATTAAATAAATAAATAAAAATAAAATTTAACAGGCTGTAAGAATAGAAAATGATCCATAATGAAATAAAGTTTTATATTAATTGTAATAATAAATGATATTTTATGGTTGTACTGGAAATATTGTTCTCTTCCTCAATATTCTTCGTCTTCAACGAGAACAGAGGGTCAGCATAATTTTTAATGCACTACTTCAACAAAAAATTATTATTATTATTTTTTTTATTATCACCAAAGACTAAAAGTGTCTGAAAGAGTGACACGACAGTAGGAGTATTGTGTGGTTAATTTGGTTTTTGTGGATCAAAGTAATTACTCAAATCTTCACTCAAAACATAAGTTTTGAGTTTTGTTTTGTTCCAACAAACAATAAATAATGTTTCCTAGCCGAATCTCCGGATCAGATTTTAGAAGTTGTAATCATTAAATTCTGCAAAAAACAAAAAAACTATAATTCAAAATAAAAGATCTTTTCAGAACTCTTTCTCGATATTTTTTTAACATTCCAATTGCGCTGAGGATTTGCTGAATGAGAGTTTCTCTGCAAGTTCTCGGACTGTTGTTTTGGGATTTTCTTCGACCAAAGCTCTCAGAACTTCTTTAACAAAAGAAGAAGTCCTTTCACCACCATATTTGTCTTCATGGCTGAAGTCTTACCTCAAAATGTTTTAAACCATCATTGAACGGTGCCCTCTCTCATACTGCCATCGCCCCACACTTCATTATATCAATGTTATATAATATTATATATTAATGTTTCTGGTTAATTGTATGGTAATGTTAATGGTATTTTGTGACCCGTTCTGACTGAATTTAAACTCGTAAAACGAAATTATGCGAAAATCACGCTTTAACGTCTTAGAAAGACTGAATTATTTCAAGTAGCGAAATGTTACAAATGTTCAAAACATTTTTGTTTGGATAAGAATTAGCCGAGCAGTGACTACAACTCTTTGCTATTCCACTAAAGCAGTGATTAACTGCTAGCAGTCGGCGCGATGGGCGGTACCAGCGAAATTGTACCTTTAAGCGGTAAACGATCAACAAGGTCTGTAATGCTAACAGAAAAAAAAGTAATAGTAAAAAATAATGGTCTTGAATACAAATATAAAGTTTATTTTGAGTACTATTCGCATTGAAATGACCTTCCAAATCTGTTTTGCTAAAGGCGACCACACTACCTGTACCACAATGGCAATACGTAAAAGGCATTGAATGCGGTGGGCGCTTATTGCTAAAGGCAAGGCTACCTCTGAGTGCTCATGTCGTGTTTAATCGGATCTAAACCATATCACCTCCGTCAAAGCTACAAGGAAATAGCGAAAGTAGAGTAGGTAACCAAAATTCCTTTGCAGTGTTGTAATGCGCAAATATTGCTGAACAACAATCCCATTGCGCTCGTACTAGAATTTCTAGACTTTTAACGCAATATAACATGGTTTATATACCATATTATAATATAATGATTTATTTTCTTTTTAATTTTAATTTTCTTTTTATCATAAAATAAATTGAAAATTAATATAATATAAGATTATAGCCCATGGTGCAGACCTCTGTTTATCAAATTATTAATATCCAACTGAAACTTTGTAAATAGCTTTTTCTCATCGTAACCTACAAATATTTTATTTAAGAAAATTCTTGGAGATGGGGCGTTTTCAATCTAGAGGTCGGCAAACTTTCTCCATTTAATTAGGTACTGAAAACTCATAAATACCCCTTTAATTTAAATTTGAACCATAAGATAAGTTGAGCACACAGACTAGAAAAAATGTGTCCTTCTAAAATATTGAGCCGTTTAGCTCTTTATTTAGAGCTAAGTTAAAAAAGTTATTTAGACCAACATCCCCACAATGTCTAAATAACTTTTTTATAGATTTTGTGATCACATTATTGATCCAAGCGGAAAGCAAATGGGTATTCACGAGTATTTAGTTCCTAATTAAAAAGACAAAGTTTACCGACCTCTAAATTGAAAACTCCCCAATTTCGAGAATTTTCGTTAATATAATATTTGTAGGTTACGATGAGATAAAGCTATGTACGAAGTTTCAGGCGGATGTTAATAATTTGATAATTTGTCTGTACCACGGAATTTAAAAATATTAACCCGTTTGGCCTATGTAACCTCATTATTTTGACTATTTGGGAGTGTAGGTCTCGCCAAACGGCTCATTGTGTTTGAAGACCCTATTTTTTTCTCTACTTTAGACACAAGTTATCTTACGATTCAAGTACCTATTGTATAACCTACTGGTACTCATTTATAATTAACAGAATAAATTAGTAGGAAGGATATAAAAATAATAAATTGAACCAGAATAAAAAATATAAATTGTGATTATAATAAATATGAACATAAGGCCTTAGTACATAAAACTCAAAACGGTTTTTACTGTTGACACCATGTTATAGTCCGTGGTACAGACCTCTTTTTAACAAATTATTAACATCCGGCTAAAACTTCGTAAATAGCTTCATTTTATCGTAACCTACAAATATTTTATTTACGAAAATACTCGGAATTGGGGCGTTTTCAATCTAGAAGCCGGTAAACTTTGTCTATTTAATTTTATTTTTTAAAATAAAAATAAGAAAATTAAAACTAAGGAAAAAAAAAAAAATACATGCATACCTATATACAATCAGGCGAGGGAACTCCAGGAGAACCCTGCGCTACTCTCCCAACCTCGTCACTGGTACTAAAGCCAGCGGAGATTGGTCGAGAGCACTTTAGCCACATACACTCATGTCTTGAGTGAAGAATCTGGCCATTGCCAGAACTCCAATATATACAATCTACAAAAGGTTGTTAACTTATATAATATATACAATATATAACTATATTTAGTATATATATATAATATATACAATATATACTTATATAATATATAACTTATATAATATATACAATCTACTGCCGTTTCAACCTTCTTGGAGGATTATAGGGATAGGTGGTGCTTGATAGGGATTGTGCAAGAGGATTTAGATGGTACCTAAGGTTCTGGTGAAATTTTTCTGGGATAATGTCTAGGACAAATGGGATGTTGAGGTCATGATCTAGGGATTTGTTGGTTACATAGAAAGGACCATCGACTATTGTTCGAAGGACTTTTAACTGGAAGGATTGGATGCGGTCGATGTTAGAAAATTCTACTGTTCCCCACAGTTCTGATCCGTAAGTCTAAATAGGTTTCAGTATTGTCTTGTAGATCAGTAGCTTGTTTTCAATGGAAAGTTTATATTTTCTGTTTAGTAGTCGGTATAGTTGGCCGTATCGCCGGTTTAGTTCCTGTCTTTTAAATCTAGTATGAGGTTTCCAGGTTAGTCGTCGGTCTAAGAGAAAGCCAAGATACCAGACTGTATCTGAGAAAGTAAGCTGGATGGTGTTAAAATAAACTGGTGGACAGGATTTACGACAAAGGGTGAAGGTTGTGTGTTTATATTTGGATTCGTTTATCTTAATGCGCCATTTCTTACAACAGTGTTCAATCAGGGAGAGGTGCATTTGTAGGTTTAATGGCGCTGTTTTAGGATCTGAGTTGGTTGAAAGGATAGCGGTATCATCAACGAATGTTGCCAGGAGGGTATCAGGATGGACTGGATCTATTTAATTAAGTACTAAAAACTCATAAATACCCATTCGCTTTTCACTTGAATTGTAAGATAATTTTAGTACAAAGACGAGATTAAAGGTGTCCTTCCAAAATATTGAGCCGTTTGGCGTGACCTACATCCCCAAATTGTCAAAATAACTTTTTTATAGATTTTATGATCACATTATCTTACGATCCAAGCGGAAAGCAAATGAGTATTTACGAATATTCAGTGCCTAATTAAATAGAAAATGTTTGCTGACCTCCAAATTGAAAACGCCCCAATTTCGAGCATTTTCGTAAATAAAATATTTGTAGGTTACGATGAGATAAAGCTATGTACGAAGTTTCAGGCGGATATTAATAATTTGATAAATTTGATAATTTGTCTGTACCACGGACTGTTAAAGAATAACTTATGTAAGGAATATCAGGAACTTAAAAGCCTTCAACAACAGCTAAGGTACATCAAAAAATACTCAGAATGTCCTAGCTATAACATATACAACTATATATCATGGAGAACTAGATTTCCAGTACCATGGACCAACAGATCGATTACTGAAACTACTTTACTGCGGATGAATAAACATAAAATATTAGGTATATTGTATGAAATATCTACTTTTTTCCCTCCCCTACCCCGCCTTTCCGATTATACGGAGTTTTACTGAGTCAGGGTAGAGGGCAGGATTAATGTCAGAGCTAAAAGCAGTCGGCACCGGAACTCGAACTCGTTATTTTCAATGATTGAGGGTGCCTAGAAACGCGTGTTTTACACACCATAACTCGCTCGGCCACTCTGCTCCCAAATATCTACCAAATAATAAATTTACACACACACACATACATAGTACATGTTACATAGGACGGGACTCCAGACTAGTAAGAGGGCAGATAAAGGGATGTGATGGCTCTGCAATGGACACTAAAACATATAAAAATATTGTAGGCCGTGGTGCAGACCTCTTGTTTATCAAACTATTAACATCCGCCTGAAACTTCGTAAATAGCTTCATCTCATCGTAATCTACAACTATTTTATTTACGAAAACTCTTGCAGTTGGTTCGTTTTCATGCTGGAAGTTGGCAAACTTTTCCATTTAATTAGGTTCTATAAACTAGTAAATACCAATTTGCTTTCCACTTGGATCGTAAGATAATTTGATCACGAAATCGATGAAAAATGGTTCTTACAAAAATATTGGGCCGTTTGTCCTATATAAACACGTTATTTTGACAATTTGGGAGTGTAGAGAATATTTTTTCTCAACATTGTGCTCAAATTATCTTACGATCAAGTGGAAAGCAAATGGATATTTACGAGTTTTTAGTACCCAATTAAATAGACAAAGTTTGCCGATCTCCAGATTAAAAACGCCCCAATTATAAGACTTTTCGTAAATTCTATTTACGGACTATTATACAAAAGAGATTAACAGTTATACTTTCACCTGATATTGAATTGTCCTTGATTCAATTCTGTTATCATGTTTGTCAGTGAAGATTAAAACAGCGTATGATGAATGATTAGGGAGATTAAGAAAAGATTGTTGATTTCATTGTCTTAGAAAGCATGAATGTTTCATTCACAATTTCGTAACATTAAACTCAATGGCAAAATGTTCACATATTGATATCATATTTTTTTTTTTTTTTTTTTGTTAATGGTCCAAATCCTTGCAAGAATAGACTATGGCTAAAATATTTATCTGAGTACTTAAAGTTCTAATGTTTTTCTAATTGGTTCCATACCCCTTCTCAGATCCAATACCAACATTCCTCTCCTGTTTCTAAATGACCAACCCATCACCTTCATCTCTTCAGTTAAAAACTTAGGTATTTTCATAGATCAAACCCTCTCCTGGAATCAGCATATTTCCCACATATCCCGACGCTCAATTTCCACCCTGAAACTCGTTCATTGCTTTCGCCAGTACTTGAACATCCTCAGTGCTCAAACCACGCCCTGAAGATGACCCACATGTTTGCGTTGAAACATTGGCATAAATAAATAATTAAAATTTAAAAAAAAAAAAGACTGCGTCCTGAATATTTATCACCCATGATATGTAGAACAGTTCACTAACTTACTTCGATAATCTAATTATATTTTTATTTTTAACGGATGTTACATTTGATTTTTGAAATAATAAAATTAATAAATTATTAGTAAATAAATATATTGATATCATATTTTTTTTTTTTTTTTTTTTTGTTAATGGTCCAAATCCTTGCAAGAATAGACTATGGCTAAAATATTTATCTGAGTACTTAAAGTTCTAATGTTTTTGTAATTGCATATTTTTATGTCAAATTCATTAGTAACACTACTTACGTAATAGCGGAACATTGTCAAGTTTTTCATTTCAACAATTATTCATTTACAAAAAAAAAAATACAATTTCAAATCTGTTTTTTAAATAATTGACTTCAAAGTCGGTTTGAGCTTTTTCAAAGACTACGTGTCTTTAAAATTTAATTTTTAAATATTTTTTTTTTCATTTAGAAATATTATAATCGGTCACGTGGACAATAATTATAGTATGAATACGTTCACACCATATATACAGAAAATATAAAATTAACAAAACTAAAATAATAATCAAAAACTATGGACAATAAAAACTAAAATAACCTAATGATAAGTAAATTAAAAACTTAAAAATACAGTCAATATACAATATATACAATCAGGCAGGGAACCCCAAGCCAGGATTTTCCCTCCAACTATAGAAGAAAAAGCATGACTCGAAGAGGTCCCTGCGCTACTCTCTCATGGAAGAGAGTCTGCGTCACTGGTACAAGAGCACTTTAGTCACATGGAAAATTTAATTAAGTCCTGTTTTCAATTTTCTTTTTTTTTTTTTTTTTTATCTGCGCTAATACCTACAAATAATCTATCAGTGTAAAATTTTTGATTTCTCTGTTTTCAACACCTATGTCGTGTTATATTTCTGTCACAGTATGGGCCATTTTCACGTATACTTGGTGAAGGTCACCAATGTATGCTACCATCTTCCTACCAGATTTACTGATTCCGCCTTCTTTGTATTGCTAGAGAGAGCACAGATTTAAAGATGCCAGATTAAGCACAGACCTCAAGTCGCTACCAAACATGGTTTTCATGGCGCAGCTACATGCTAACTAAGCTTTGGGACAACCCTTTGGGACCAATTTAGCATAGTTGTTATCATTTTACACATTGGTGATCCAGGACAGTGGCAGATCGCACAATCGCAACAGATTACGGCTGTTCAAGTATAAAGGCATATGAGAGCATGTATTTTATTACCAGAAACAAACCATTCGTTGACAAAACCTCCCGGTGCCTTTTGCCATTCTAGAAAATAAAGTGACCCGATCAACGTACACGTGGTAAGACTCGTTCGCTCGATCAGTGTAAATTGATTCCTATTGTCCGACGGAATGTTGTGTCTCTTTATGAGTGCCTACACATCAAAATATTAACCAAATTCAGCATTGCTTCACTTCGACTATCTTTTTTAAGTACCTTATCCCACTTAACCATTCCCTTATATTTATACTATATAAAACTTTAAAATTTGTATATAGTATAAACTCCTTACGTAATTGGGATTAATATTAAACAACACTATCATATTCTATAATATTATTTCCAATAACATTCGGTAACTAGGACATGGCTCTCTCTTCAATAACCGAGGAAACTTTAATTGATAAGGAACTTATTAATTAACCACCAGATTTCTCTTAATCTTATCAGTCAATTGATATAATAAAAAACAAAAGTTAAATATTATTATCCTTACTCTATTATCTTTCTACTCTGCTTTCATTTGTTGCATTTCGCCTATTATGTTTTCGTAATAAGAATATAATATGTACGTATGTGATGGTTTGTAATGTCCTATTTGCTTGAAAATACAAACAATTACAATAGAAAATTACTAAGAAATGAGTAAGCAAACGAAATAAAATAACTTTTCCTTTCTAATATCAAAGAAACGTGAGATTTTGCAATATAATGATAAAGATAAAGATATAGTGTTTTGTTTATTGTAGAACTATCTACTCATAAAAAAGATAAATGTGTGCATATGGTATATAATAGAGTGTACAGGAGTGATAAACCTAAAGCTCGTATCTATTTTCGTAAATCAGGACTATCTAACTCTCTGAATAACAATTATGATAGTGGATTGATAATTCACTCGTTCGTAGAGAAGTTGGTTGGGGTGTTCAGTCAAACAAAGAATAAAGTAAAAATGAGTAAATTTTATTTATTTTTATTTGTGCCAAAAGTTCCGTCTAAGTTTTAGACCTTCATCAGGACTTTTATCACGAAAGATGTCGAGAAGCATACCTGTTTGTTATTAGAATAACAATTATAGTTGTTCATGCAGATAAATAAGAAACTCTATCTCAAAGGAGCCAATGATCACGACAAGGAGAGAGAGGAGCCCATACTGAGGCATAATATTCAGGCTCAACACGGTCAATTAGAATTGTATTCCGAGGCACTTTTGACGTTCTGATTGATCGTGTAAGGTACTGGTTTAGGTACTGATGGACGTATCTGGTCGATTTCCGAAAATCAAAAGGTTCAATCTCGAGAACTGTAGGGGAGACATAGGTCAGTTTACCTAGGCCTCACAACCATTGTAAATTCCTGATTTTCATTAAAAGTTTTTTTATTTTTATTATTATTATTGAAATTTACAACAGTATAATTGATAAATACAAGTGCATTTTAACAAGTAACATGACATGTATAACATGAAGAGAAACTACCCATTGGTAGCACTCCACATTAAAAGTAAATAGTTTTTCATATCCCTTGTTTATATTTTTATAAACCATCTTCAACAATAAATTAAAAAAAGAAAAGTGGAAACTTCACAATTTACTCATAGAAAAAAACGCTGCAAATTATTTCACAATGGTTTATTATTTCCAAACAACTATACATCTAAAATAACATTACCTTCCAAGTTACAAAGAAAAATAAACAAAAGGTGATTCCAATTATTGGACTAAACTTTTTTTTTTTAATCATTTGTAATATGCTAAAAAAAAATAGCATTACTTCAGTAACACATTCAAAATTTAAAAACCAAACCAAGGATATAACATTTGTAGTAGAACATATAAAAAAAACAGAGATCTTTGCTCCTAATTGTCCGATTTTAACTACTTTTTTTTTTAGGAAACTTCGTAAACTTTTTAAAAACAGGCGGACAACGGACGGACAAAAAAATTTTTATTCGTTTTTCGAATTCTACGCATCCTGAAACGTGAAATCTCATATTTTGAGAGGGGGTTAAGTTTTTGAATTTTTTGGTCGATCACAATGGTTGATTATTGAAAATAATAAACCAAAAATATGTAAAAACCGCGATATCTCTACTAAATAGTACTTTGATTTCGATGAAACTTCCTTCATTTTTTAGGAAATTTAAATACCTTTGAAACATCTTATCGCAATATCAACAAAATATTTATTTATTCAGGGTACTTCTTACTTATTTCTATTTGCAATAATTAGTATATTAGTATATGCAACTCAAATCTGCATTGTTCATTTTAACCTTAGATTCGATACCTAAAATTCATTAAGCATGAAAAGTTTCAAATGAAAGATAGCGAACTTTTCATATTCATGATTTCACATCAGATTCATAATTGGTGGTATCAGAAATTCGCAAGAAGTAAATTTTAAGCGAGTCCATTGGATATAAATTGAATCCATTTGATTTATTTAAATTATGTATTACTGTAATATTTATAGCTAATGATGAATTCATCGCCTGAAGGAGATAATTAGGAAGCGGACAAGTTTAAAACGGGTGAGAAAAAAATCGAAGTGGGAGGCGAGGAAAGAATTTCTCGGGCCGTCTCCCGCATAAATTGGACGGAAGCCAGTTCTTTTGAAAACAAACGACGGAAGCTCACCTTCATCACGGACAACAAGAATGTTTTTAATATTTTATTGGTGCAAGATTCTATGATTCAAAATGTTGTAGTGCATCATTCTTGTTTATTGTTTATTTTAGAAACATATTTGGTGTTATAACGACAAAAATGGGAGCTGAATACTGTGGCAGATATCATGTTTACGTTATATGTTGTTTCTGCAGAGTGAATTGTAGGTTGGCACTGAAAAAAGAATTTAATTAAATATGACGGTTTTAGTTTTTTTATGTTTCATTCGTTGTTTACATTCGATTTGGTCTTGTTTCAAGTGTTATTAACTTTTTTATTTTATGGGTGAGAGGGGGTATACTATTGCCGTGTTGATTGTTATTTGTTTGTAATAGAACGAATAAGTTAATTTAAATTCTAATTTCGTGTAATTCCATCAAGAATTTCGAGTTAAATCGTTTTTCTTGTATTTCCTCAATATCTACCACACTACTTAGCCATTTCTGGCAAACGAGGTTAGGAAAAGAGACTTGATTCGAAATTCATTTCTTGGGGTCTCACAAAATAAATTAAACCTCCTTCCCTCAGACCGAATTTAAAACGGTGCCGCTAGACTCGAGACTGCTAGGGTGATGTCTTAACGCTGCGCCATTAAGCATACCTTGCATCATTTATATAAGAATTATTCTTTAACGAATAAATTTATGTATATTCCATGTTTGATAAATTCAATATTACTACAAAATCAAGCTTTGAGATTATGTTTTTCACTTAAAAGCCGCCCTAATAAGCTTTGAATTCTGCTCAAATAAGATTTACATATTTCCATGAATATAAATGGGTTGAAGAAGATCATTTAATGGAGGCATATCTAGCACAGAATTACATTGATATGTCTCACTTAATTATCCAGACATCTCATTAGCACCCTTCGTTATTTTCCTCTACTTAACCTCAATAACCGTCCCATCGATTTTTTCCCTCCAATCAAAAACCTAGGAGTAACCTTAGATCAGAACCTCGCCTGGAATAACCATATCTCCCAGATTACCCGAAAATCCATAACTGTCCTTAAACAAATTCTAAGATTCCGTGATTGTATCCCGCTTAAAACCGATAGCTCCTTGTAACCTCCCTTATATTCCCCCACTTCGACTACGGCTGCTTGGTGTATGGAGGGCTATCTGCCAGGCTAGAAATGAGACTCAAGAAACTCATGAACTGTTTCATAAGATACATCTTCGGGATCCCCAGGCGTTCACATGTTTCATTCCGGTACACCGAGTTGAAGTGGCTTTATCCTACCTCCCAACGACAATCCCTCCTTGATGTTTTCCTTATCCAAGTATTCAGAACCAAAAAACCTCCCTACATCCTAGAACTCCTTACTCTACGTTCCTCTATCCACTCTCTTAATACCAGGTCTCAACCTAGAGACTTATATATCGCCTCCCATAAAACTTCTCCCTTCAGCAAGTCCTTCGTCATTCCTGCTGCATTCCTTTTGGAACTCTCTTCCTACCTCCATATGTCAATCCTCGTCCACAAATTCCTTCAAACAATTCCTGTTCCATCACCCACTCACTTTCAAACTTCCACAAACATGTAAAATTACTTGCATCTGTACACTGTCTAATTCAAATACTGCACAATTGCAATAACAATTAACAGTTAATTAGTTTGTATTTGTTATTACTCTAAGTCAGACTAAGGCCCATACTAACTCTGTAACTCTGTTATTATTCTTACGGGACAGTCGTCACAGAATAAACTTATTTTTTCATTTCATTTCATTTAATTTCAAAAAATTAGATTTCAATCGAAAATACCGCGTAGGAGTTGATATAGACCTCAGTGTTAGGAAACGCGATAAGGTAGGATGCGACGTTTTTGAGGAACGTCTATAAAGCGAATACTTCTCTGTTAGTAGATAAGAAGCGGTTCTTATCTATTTACAGGAAATGGATATTGATATATATATATTTTTGTTTACGCCGAAGAAGAAAAGAAGAGCTGATTTAGAAGTTAACTAGGTTTTTCAATTTTCTATGTCCTAGAAGTTTAGATTAAAAAAATCACTAAGAGTTTAAACATTCTTGAAAATAACATTATTGAATGAATCGTTTCTGAACGTGATAACATATTATGTAGTCAACATCTGCCGGATGCTACTACACCTGAAATGCCTTAATATTCATCAGATATAAAGATCCCTTTTCATAATTATTCTTATCTTTTCGAAAATCAAGAATTATTATATTAACTAAATAATTAGTACGCTGTTATAGCGTCGTGTTAATAGAGCATTTTTTAAAAACCTACCTTGGATTAACAAAGCTGTATTTTTAAAAGCTTTTGACTTTTTTAAATGAAGTTCCAGATCGTTCACTATTTAAAAAAATATATCAAAATTATAGTTGCCATGTTCGTTTATTCAAGGACACGGCAGATAAATAAATGGATGAATGGAAAGTTTTCATGATGATGAGGGTACTCCAAACTACGGCCAGCGAGTTTTTCACTCAAACTGGAGGTTTCTACACTATCTATTGCATGAATTGTTTCTCTTAGAAAGCTCATTTCACTGCTGAAGAGTCATTTATTTATCACAAGCCATGGTTCGGTGGACTTGATGGAGTTCTCAAAGTGACCCGCGTGCCAAAAAGTTTGGAGACTCCTGATGTAGATTAAGAACAGACTTTGTCTTTATAAAGGCAGAATTCAACTGAGGCAACTTTTAGGCAACATGTATCATGCGGCATGCTACACACAGTCGTTCCATAGAAGGAACATAAAGTAACAAAAAATATGTCTCCTTGCCGCATGCTACAAGCTGACCGTTGTTGCCTGTCGAATGCGTCATCTCTCCAGATGATTCCACTTGTCGAACAGTGTCGCGGTCTATCCAACTCTCGTATCGGTGCGGCTTGTTGCTGGCAATATGGAGCGGACGAAAAAAAAACTATGTCTTTTATTGGCGATTACCTTAAATCTGTTGAATTATGGAATAATAAAATCGCCGAATACAAAGATATAAGAATTTAAAACGATAAGTTGAAAAAATTATAGTATAAATATAATTATTGTAAGGTGATGCAGGTTAAAATAATTGTTTTCTTTATTAAACGTTAATTTATTTAAACAGGAAAATATAATTGTACGGTGATAGAGGTAAAAAAGAACTAAGACTTTGTCAGCATTTCATCGCGAGCGCAAAAAACTTCAGCAAGAAAAGAATAGATCATCTAGCAAAGCTGGAAATGGTTTGTTTATAAGTTACTGCATTTTTTATTGGACGTCGATGTACCCAAATCAATATTATCAAGTGCAGAATGTTTAGGTGATGACGCGATGATGAAGAAACCCAAATAACCTGAGACCCAATGAAAAAAAATCTACATTATTTGATGAAACTATAAAGCATTTATTGAATATTTATTTAAAAAAAGAGAATTTGCTAGTCGGATCTTACTTCGTATAAAAATGGTGACTGATTTAATGAATATTGGGCCAGTAATGAAAGCTAGGCCTGCCGTGACTGTTTGTAATGACGTGATGTACCAAACTGTAGTTGCCTGAATGGAATTGCTTTAGTCGCATGCTACACAAATGTACGACAAAGCGCATGCAATCTAGGGCAACATATTCCGCATGCGACATTAATTGAATTTTGTGCCACATAGTCGGAGAGCTACAATAGGCAACACTAGAAAATAAGTATCAAGCAACATGTCGTTCAGTGTTGCCTCAGTGGAATTTCGCCTTAACAACTCAGAAGACGAAGAACAATCACTGTTAGACAAACTAAGGAATACTCAAAGATTTGGTTGAAAATTTTGTAACTTGTCTGCAGAAATCTTTTTGTCATAGGATAATGTGTATCCTAAAAATTCAACCAGTGCAATCGGCCAAATAAAATTGAGGACGTTTCAAAATGGCGTCCGCTGAAAGGAAGACCAAACAAGTAAAAATTAACATGAAACTTTTTCTCTGAATAAACATATATAATTAAACAACACTAACTACAGCAATTAGTTATTAGTTTTTGTACGGCTTATTAAGTTAGAAATTAATATTTGAAAAATCTTCAGCTTTCCAGCGATTAGTGTTGCCCAAAGACGAGAGCAAGACGAGTTTTGAGCACTTAGTCTTGTTCTTGGTCTTGGTATAGCTCAAGGGTCTTGCAGTCACCTATGCGCCTATTACTATAGAGATATTACGGTAATTTTTCAGATTGGAAAAACCTAACTAAGCCCGAATGAAAAATTGGAAGAGTTAAAAACAAAAGTATATTAGTTACACCAATTCTTTACATATTGCAACTAAAATTGTCAAGTATTAGTAACTATTTTGCCTTAATTTTTATTCACAAAAACGATTTTTTTTACTAGTCTTGGTCTTGCAAGTCAGTCGGTTTTGGTGTTGGTCTTACAAAGTGTAAAGTCAAAGAATTTTGAATTAATTTGTATGCTTTGAAGAAAAAAGAGTCGTAGAATTTTTCGTTTTTGTACTAGAATATTCACATACCCACAGACGAAACTTTTGGCGAAACTTGGTTATTTAGACTAAAGGGACCGTGAAAAATGCATTATTATTTAAACATGGATTTTAATTTTTTTACAATCGCAATACATTCTCTTATAATATATTTCATAAATGGGAAAGTGAAATCAAGTGAATATGATAATCGTATTGTTATGAAGATTATCATTGTTAGAAACTATAGTTAAAATTCTTGAAGGAAGTTAGTCGACTGTTCTATATATCATGGGTGATAAATATTCAGGAGGCAGTCTTTTTTTAAATTTTTGCCAACGTTTCAACCCAAACATGTGGGTCATCTTCAGGGCTGAAAATGTTTTTTAAAATACAAGCAGAGATATAATAGTATACGATCGCTAAATGTAAATAATAAACTATAGTGATTGATGGTACAAGAATCTTAACTAATATTGCAATATTCATATTAAAATTAAATATGTAAATAGTTATACAAACTAAAAATTAAAAACTAATGTATATAATCTATTTATACAATTATATATAAATTAATATTTTCTCTTACAAACCGTGATTTGAGCACTGAGGGTGTTCAAGTACTGACACATTTGGTAGGTTAGTGAAAAGGTAAGGGGGTGGTGGAGGATTTCTCAGCTGTATTTTTCCAGATAGCAAAAGGTAGGTAAACATAGTCAGAAGGGAAGGTAGGTAACATTTCTGTTGGAAAACGTTGGCATAAATAAAAAACTAAAATTAAAAAAAAAAAAAGGCTGTGTCCTGAATATTTATCACCTATGTAGAACAATTGACTAACTTCCTTCAATATGTTATCTTATAATATATTTCATAAATGGGAAAGTGAAATCAAGTAAATACGATAATTATGAATACTTATTGTTATGAATATTATTATTGTTAGAAACTATAGTTAAAATTGTAAGTCATTCGAAGGTTAACCAATTTTAGAGAAACCTTATTTTTAGAGAATTTGACGTCTCGGTATGTTATAAAAACTTATGTCTATTCAGAACAAACATATGATAAACAAATGAATCGCTTTGTTAAGTAAGTTATCTACTGCACATTCGATGGGAGATGAATCGCCCCCTAACACGGCAATCCAAGGTAGTCAGTCACCTGTGAGGAGCTACAGCCACGATTTGTTTACCTGTTCTGCCCCTTCCCAGAAGGGGTACGTGGAATTAAATGGATGGCCTTCTCGTCACAAAAGGAATGGAGAGCTTGAAAATTGAAATTCAAATGCAGCAACCTCAGCAAAAAGAAGTTCTGTGAGGTCGAACATACTTCAGCACTTGTAGTTACACACGTAAATGGAAGTTTCTGCATTGAAAGTAATGGTGACCAGAAATTGTTTACGTTATAACTGTCGGAATACTGCACAATTCAGCTGGTTTGCATGTAAATGGAGCGTGGATATTTTTCCTGGTGTATTTTTACTGGGTAGTGGAAGGCGGGGTAAGATGGCGAGGTTAAGCTTCTGCAATTTTTTTCTGGCCACTGTTAATGGATTTAAGATTTTTATGAGAATTTTTGCAATGATCTTACCTATTGCTATGAATTTTTTTTTGGTTTATTATTTTCAATAATCAACCATTGTGATTGATAAAAAATTAAAAACTTAACCCCCTCTCAAAATTTGAGGTTTCACGTTTCATGATGGTAGAATTCGAAAAACAAATAAAAATTTTTTCCTTCCGCCGTCCGCGCATTTTCTCCGAATCCACTGGACCGATTTTTATCAAATTTTGATATAAAATCAGAGCTCACCCGAGGATGATCCTCCTTCATCGACATTACTATCCACCTTTTACTTTCAAAATGGCGGCCGAAAAACCTGCGTTGCTATAGACTGTAGCTCCTAAACGAATGTACCGATTTCAATGAAACTTCCCTAAAGTCCCTTGACGCCATTTAAATTTATCTATATAACATACTTCAACGAAAAGAAGTTGGAAAAAAAGTTACGAGGGATGGTAAAATTTAATTCCTAATAACTCAAAAAGTATACACTTTTTTTTCGATATTGTGATAAGGTGTTTTTTTTTTTTTTTAAGTTTACGGAATTTCCTATAAAAAGAAAAAAAATCGTTAAAATCAGACAATTAGGAGCAAAGATATGGTCTCCTTTTTTTTTTATATATATGTTCTACTCCAAATGTTGTATCCTTAGTTTGGTTTTTAAATTTTGAATATGTTACTGAAGTAATGCTATTTTTTTTTAGCATATTACTAAAGATGAAAAAAAAAGTTTAGTCTAATAATTGGAACCATCTTTTATTTATTTTTCTTTGTAACTAGGAAGGTAATGTTACTTTAGATGTTTAGTTGTTTGGAAATAATAAAGCATTGTGAAATAATTTGCTGTGTTTTTTAATTGAATCTATATTCAAAGGGATAAAACATGAGTTTTTCCCAAAATTATCACTTACATCATCTTACACTTACTACGAGCTTAGATGGCAGGAAGACCAAGGGTTTTAAAGCATCATAAAAAACTACTTAAAGAACATCTTCTATCAATCTTTATTAACACATCACTTAAACTATAAATACGAAACTTAACCATGAACTGTTACTAAATTGTACATAAAGTAAATTTTTTTAAAAGGCATAAGTAGCATTAATAGTCCCTGTGACTGGCATCTTTCTGTTCCCAGCCGGAACTGTCAGAATTCCCACTTGAGAACCTTGCAGCAGCAGTACCACAGCTCATCTTCCTCCAAGCAAGAGATTATCTTTTTTTTTTTTTTTTTTCGTTCCTCCCCTTCCTCACCGTTAACGCTATACGGGGTTTTCCAGGGTCAGGGAGTGTGAGCGGGTCATATATCAGGTTGCCGAGCAACGGCTGTGCAGTGCACACGCTTTAGCCCATTCGGCCTCTCCTCCCACATCTCCGAGCAGTCTCAGTCCGACATCTCAAACATTCAGCAGTAACCACAACCAGAGGTGCCCTTCCCCTCTCCCCCAAGATCAATGGCGCAAGAACCTTCCCCCTCCCCTCCCAAGATATTTTATTTTTTATTTTCTTAAAAACAGAGCAAACATTTTGATGGCCCAACTTGCTCCCATCCCCCCTATAAAACTCCTTTTTGGACACCCCTGACCTCAACTACTGTAAAATAAATAGGTTTCCTATGAGTTTATGGTATGAAGTTGTACGGTCAAAATATTTTAGTGAAAGTTGAAAAACTTAGACTGTTTATTCCTTGCGTTTGAGATTCGAAAATTACCTAAAAGTGTTCTGTACCTGAAGTTTCGGTCACAACTTTACTCAATATGGACACACACTAGTTTATAGTAGTGAGTTACATTGTCCACCATTACAAAAACCTTATACTTATTAGGATGTACTAGGGTGAACGCAGTTATGGACAGGTTGGACTTTAAATGTAAATAATAAGCTTCCTTGTTGATTTAAAGGTTCCAGTTTTTTCTAGATTAAAGAACAATACCCTCTATTGGCAATTGTATGGACAAAGTTCCTAAAAGAAAGTTTTAAAATGCCTATCCAGGATTAATATTGGATCCTTTACATTATCTATACGCATATTATACCTACCACCTCCGAAACGTTGACTGCTACTTACGCTGATGATACAACAATTTTAACAAAACACCATAACCCCAGACTAGCCTCACTGAATTTACAAAATCACTTACTAAATTTACAAAATTGGTATTCACTTTGGAAAATTGAATGATTAAATCATGACAAATCACAACATATAACATTTACGCTTCGACGAAACACATGCCCACCAGTTTATATCGGCGACAACCAAATTCCTCAGACTGACACTGTACTTGATCTCGGACTATTATTCGACAGAAGGATGCCCTGGGGCCCACACGTCAAAATGAAACGAAAGACTTTGAACAAACGACTGAAAATACTATACTCCCTTTTTTCCAAATAAAAATTGAAAATCAGACAAAAACTAAATACTTACACTTACCTACTCAAACCCATATGGACACACGCCTCACAAATTTACGGTTCTGCAAAAAAGGAACATTTACAATCATTTCAATCCAAAATTTTACGTAAACAACACAACTTTACATACTGACTTAGAACAACCAACTATCGACCAACACATACGTACTCTCTACTCCCGATTTCATCTTAAACTACACGGACACCACAATGAACTTACCAACGACCTTACATGCCGATTTTCTATACAATGAGATCACATCTGCTTATCGTCAATACTATGACATGTGTGGATAGAAGTATGAAAAAAAAATGCCTATCATTGTTGTTTATATAGTACTCTTGAGATCAGTGTGTTTCATACCTCCCTACCAACAGTTTTGCAGAGAGTAAGTCGAACATTTATGTTTATTGTTAAATGAATATTTTAGAATTTTTCTGTGATATGTATATTACTGAAACCGATTCTCTGTTCTTTACTAGAACAATTGAATTTTGGGGTGTGTATTACTAGTGCACGGTGTTTTTTTTTTTTGTTTTTTTTATAGAGATAATACCTGCATAACTGAATATTTATTTCAAGTCTTAAATAGAAACGGAGACTCTAGAGATTCTAAATGTCTAACACAAAAGTTTATAACTACAACAATTATGGCGGCATTAGCCAGAAAATTTCAAAAACGCATAAATGCATAAAAGGAAATGTTTCTTTGATAAAAATTGCACTCTCACTTTAATATGAGTCGTATTTATTTCAAAATTATTTTATATTTTCAAGAGAGAAAGGAAATACTATATTTTCAGGAAGAGATTAATTTGATTTAAAGGAACATGACTAGTTTTGATGGCACAGCAATTGCTACCTGTAAAGTCATCGTACGCTTTAAAAAATGGCAGGAACCTCATAAGGAGTTCTCATTCATTTAATGCCTTGCCAGATAGTTAGACAGATAGATTTCTTCGTTCCGTCTCGCCTTGAAATTGTGTAATCATAGCTTTGAAGAACATATTTTATAATCTACTAATTCTAGCCTCCAATTTAAGGTAATCCACTAACCTTCTATAACTGTACATATAATTTACTTTGGTTGTTAGCTATTTGTTTAATTTTAGCGATTTTAATTTCCCTGTTTACTTGTAAAAAGTTAATGGCGTGCAATTAACATCCATAGACATGGAAACATCATCTTGTGGGTTTGTTCTTATATTCGAAGTTTTGTAATCATAGGCGCAGACTTTGGGATAGTGAAAATGAAAATAGAGAGGGAACGAGAATATCGCCGCTATCCCCAATATTTCCAATTAAAAAAATAAAATCAATAATAACTAAACTTCATGAATACTTGAACTTAGATAAGTTAAAAAAATTATCGGTTCTTTTTTTTTTTTTTTAAATATACTAGTTGGCCCCTTCTTTATATTTTTTCCTTGGTCGATTACAATATTCCATTAAACATAATAGACAAAAATATTTATACAAATTGGATTGCTAGGACCTATTTTTAAACGCTGACTGGAAAGATAGTAAAAGTAATAAAAACAAAAGAATGCCCCGATCATGGGATTTTCTAAATTATTAAAAAAAATAAAATGTAAGAACAGCCAAATATCTTTAAGAAATAATAAAGTTAATATATCAGCCAAGAAAAAAGTGTAGTAGACTATTCTACTACTAAATGCAAATCTTTAAACAGGAAGACATTATGAAGCATACCAAAACTTATGGACTGTATCTTTGATAATAATTGTACGATTTTTTTTTTTTTTTTTTTTGTGTAAGTAATTTAGTAATCTTTCTAATTATCATGGGTACAATCCAGAAAAAAATGCATAATTTTTGAGTTATTCGCAAATAAAGTTTCTTTTCCTTCATAACTGTTTTTTCCAGAAATTTCGGTGGGATAGGATTATTTTTCGTTTGTGAAAGAGAAGAATATCTTCAAAATCAATTGTCAATGATTGGATTTGATAAAGAATTGACGAAGTTATGGCTTACTGACAAAAAAAACGCCTTTTAGAAAAAATATATCGGATTTCTTACTGAAAATTAGAATGTAAGTGTGAGCTGTTAGTGCACACAAGCCACATGATTTTTTTTTTTATTTTAAAGTATTATTAGATGATAGTGATATATTGCTTCGCTTTATCTGTCTGGATTTAATTGCTAGCTATTATCGAATGGAAGTCTATTCTTGGAACCACAACTGTATCCTTGTGTTTAATCCGATCTGAGACTATGGTTTTAGGTGGTATTACAATTTTACTATTTGTTTGGAAACTTGGTCTAATCTACCGATTATTTCGGGGGTTTCGTTCGTGCCATAACGGTGTCCTAGTTAATGAAATATTAAAACCACAACACAGCATCATTTTAGGTCAAGTAAATCTTTGAAAAAAAAAAAAATGTTTTCTACAAGGTAGATCTTATATTGGATTTTTCTAATCCGGTATTAAGATTTGATTGATTATCTTGCTCCTTATATTAAATTATTGATGACCTCTTCGATACATAACTATTAATAAGATTAGTTTTATTAATTTTTCATTATTGCTTCAGTTACAAAGATAAGTTATCTGTAAAAACAAAATACTGAATGTTTTATACAAGGCGGAGTACCAGGAACTACCAGTATGACAACTGAATTTTGGAGATATATGCTTATGGGAGAAAATATAGTTATCGATTATCTAACTATTTCATATCATGAATTATTAAAAATAGGTTGCAGTAGACATAGATAAATTAGTTAATTAAATTTATTGATGCGTTTACAACGATCGATTTTAACAAGGCGAGTAAATTTTTCATTTCTCTCTACCTAATGAATTATTTATTCAATTATTTTATATTATAAGTATTAGTAGGCATATTTTAAACAATTTTATTTTTTTTCTCAATGATTATTAGAAGGGAAATTTACCGTTTTTTATAACCCGTGCATCCGCCATTGATCAATTGTAATTATGTCGTTTCTAAAGTGACCGTAAGTAAACAAAAAAAACTGTTTAAAATATATCTAATTTTGTAGTAATACAAATTTCAACATTTTCTTTTGAACTATTGAACTTCTTTAAATTGAAATTTAAGTAATTAATACTGTAATTGCTTGGACTGGAGAAATACACAGCAAATGTACGATCTCTAATGTGACAATTATTTATGTTAAATAAAACGAGGTTTTTTTACTATATATTGAGAGAGTAGAGCAAAGATCTCCTGGAGTCCTGGTTTCCCGTCCATAGTTGGAGAGACAAGAATGCCTCGGGCGTTCCCTCCCCTTGTTGTAAATAGTGTATGTAGGGGTGTGTTCTTTTTTTAAATTTACTTATCTTTAAGTTATTTTATTTTTATTTATTGTCACTTTGCTTCTTTTTATTTTATGTACATATAGTGTGAATCTGGTCTTACCTCACTATACCCATTGTCCATGTGACAGAATGTTATATTATTCAATAATTAACACAAATTAAATGTTTGTTTTTGAAATTAAAACTTCTTTAGGCGCGGTTTTGGACTTTTTGTGGATAGTAAAGTAGATTGAGCCGTCAGATTTTCGAAATGTTAACGCTCGGGTAAAGTCGGCTAGGGTCGACTTATTGAAATGTTTTTCCATATGAATTAAAATATCTCAGAAACTTCATCGGTTCTTCATAATTTAAACGAGGGAAATGTTTATAATGAGCTACTATTTATAATTTAAATGTCATATTATTAATCTTGCCTTATGGTTTTCACTTCTATCGTGTGGTATAAAGTACACACCTTATTTTTTGTTTGCAATTTTTAAAATATTTTTCACAAAAGAGAAATTTTGTAATTTTTAATTTCATAGACTGATATATAAATATCAGTTTTGTTTTTCCTTGTTTGAATTTGCTCCTTCCTAACTTCTAAATATTACAAATTAAAATAGTTTAAATAATATATTTAAAATACTAAATTTTTTATTTAAATATTTGACATAACTTTGTCCTAAAGATATTATTATTTCCCTACTAGTGGACAGATAGAACCAGTCATTCAGCACTGTTTCCGCCCATTCCTGTTTCTCGAACAGGGAAGTACTAGCTAGGTTTCATTCCTGCCAATAGGTCCAATATTTTTTTATAAATATTATTCTATCTCAGCAGTAATCTTCTCGAAACTGGTCTATTTGGATTCGTCTACTTTCTCTTTCCCTGAAAAACGTATAATTTACGAACGTAAGTCCTCTAGATCAATATCAATTTTCAAAATGTCATGGTTTATTTTCGGACAGCTATTTTTGGAGCTTTAAAAAATCTGACTGGGATGAGGTGAACTATTTCATAAGAATCCTCAGGTATTCTACGATATTTTGGTTTATCATAAATGGGAACTTTTATGTACCATACGTGATTGATTGTATTCTTTATAATAGTGTTCTCAGAATTAAAAATTGATACTTTACGCAGGTACCATCTGATTAGAATAGTATTTTTTTCGTATGAAACATAGATTTTATATTAAGATATTATTATTACAAAAATATCTTTAAATTATTACACAATGGTTAATTATTTCACGTTCAAAACGCCATATTTCCACAACAATTAGTCTCATTTCGGATATAACCTTGTTTAGGTAATGTCTTAACTCCTTTTTTAGATATGATATTTCCGAGTTATAAAACAAAAAGAAATCGACTTTGAATTAATCCTAATGCAAAATATTTAAAGCACCATCTCTACACCAAGTAGTCCGATTTCGGTGAGTTTAATTTTTTAGATAATTTCCTTATCTTTCAAACAATTGTTCACATAATTAAGTAAAAATTATGTGCATTTTGAGTAATTTATAAATAAAATCGTGCATTCATCGTAACTTTTTATGTCCATTTCGGAAAAGTATGCTATATCCATACATTTATAGGGCTTCAAAGAGAGGATTTTAGACAAGTTTCATTAAAATCATTTCGGCGCTACTGTCTTTAGCGACGCAGGTTTTTTGGCCGTCATTTTGAAAGGAAAGGGAGGATGGTAATGTCGAGTTTGAAGAATCATACACGGATAACCAATGAAATATATTTCAAATGTGAAAAAAGTGGCCCAGAATACTCAGAGAAAAGCAACTGACACCTCGCTAGGGCGAGTTAGCCAAACGGACTAACGCGTTGTTTAAAACATGCCTGATAAACCGAAGAATATCAGTTGAAATCCCGGGACTTTTAACTCTTGCAATTATCCCCCGCCCTTCTTCTGGCTCGAAAAAAAACTGTATAGCCGAAAGGCTGGCTGAGTGGACTGACGCCTTGCCCGGTAATCGCTGATTAATCGGAGATAATATGATAAAAGTAATAACGAGTTCAACTCTCGGTACTGGGGGAGATTTAACTCTGGTATTAATTCCCTGGCCTCTCCCCTACTTCGGGAAAAACCTCGTGTAGCCTAAAAAGGGAGGAAGGAGAGAGAATGCTCCTTCAGCGGGGTATGGACGTTTAACCTCAAATTTGCTATGGTTCATAAAAATTCTGGAAGGGCATAAGATTCTAAGCACCTGGTTCTTACACATATATGTTAAACTAACAATTGTATAAACAACATAGCTGGGCTGGGATATGATTATAGCTGGTAACTTAGTTGGTGTATGATTAAAGTTGGTATAAGAAAATAATAACAACAAGTTTTTTAATTAGACACCAATCAGGTGACCTTTTCTACAAGTACCCAATAGGATTATCAGAAGCTGTTAGCAAAATGAGGTTAAGTGCTAATGGGTTATGTAAGTTTCGGGTTTGTTGACAAAACATGTCTATTTCTGGACTAGTATGTAACGGTATAATTTTAAGGCATATATATTTGTCGGAAAACACGAATACAAATACCGATCTTTCTGAATTCACTGGTACATAATTGACACGAGTAAATGCCGTAATTAAAAAATAAAAAATTATGAAGGCTAAGATTGGTTTTCCGCCAATTTAACATTACTGGATGATTATTGGGAATATTAGGAAGATACGGCCTTAAAATCAATTTATAACTTATGTATAAATATGATAATATCAAGATAACATCTTAAACCTTTGGCATCTTTATGAATTTGTTTTTATACTTACTTAGTTGTCACTTACCAATTTTTTGTCTAAAACATGTACAATTTTAGTTAATTATTTTCAATAATCAACCATTGTGATCGACCAAAAAATTAAAAAACTTAACCACCTCTCAAAATTTGAGGTTTCACGTTTCAGAACGCGTAGAATTAGAAAAACGATTAAAAATTTTTTTGTACTGGACCGATTCTTTTCAAATTTTGATATAAAATCAGAGGTCACCCGAGGATGATCCTCCTTCATCGCCATTACTATCCGCTTTTTACTTTCAAAATAGCGGCCGAAAAACCTGCGTTGTTATTGACTGTAGCTCCTAAACGAATGTACAGATTTCAATGAAACTTCGCTAAAGTTATTTTCTCGACGCCCTTTACATTTATCTATATAACATACTTCAACGAAAAGAAGCTGGTAAAAAAGTTACGAGGGATGGTAAAATTAAATTCCGAATAACTCGAAAAGTTTATACTTTTTTGTTGATATTGTCTTAGTTTTTTAAAAGTTTCGAAATTTCCCTAAAAAAAAAAATGGTTAAAATCGGACAATTAGGAGCAAAGATATAGTCTCCGTTTTTTTTTTTTTTTTTTTTTTTTTTGTATGTTCTATATCCTTGGTTTGGTTTTTAAATTTTGAATGTGTTACTGAACTAATACTATTTTTTTTTAGCATATTATTAATGATTGAACGAAAAAAGTTTAGTCCAATAATTGGAATCACCTTTTGTTTTTTGTTTTTTCTTTGTAACTCGGAAGGTAATGTTACTTTAGATGTATAATTGTTTGGAAATAATAAACCATTGTGAAATAATTTGCAGCGTTTTTATCTTTCTATTAATTGTCCTATGATCCTATACATCTGAAGATCTATTTTTCATCTAAGATATCGATTCATTTCTGAGTGTAATTGATCCCATGAGTTTAGATCTCGTTCAGCGATCCATCTTAGAGTGTTTTAGGGATGACCAGATGTTCACCAGAGGTTTGTGTCCCATTTGTTAGTAATTATTTATGAGGGTCGACGGACTCTAGTATACTCTTCCTGGTTTCTTCCTTTAAACAGTTTGATATTAATTTATGGCCACTCAGTTCACAAACGAATATTCAATTAGAACGAAGACCTTTTAGGGTATAGCGACCTTGTAGCTAGTCGACTCGTAATGTAGTTCTAATTACAAATGATATGAGTTGAGGCCTCCTTGAAATAATGCTATCAATATAGGAAGGTCTAATGTGGTAACGAGTTATATTATATTTGTTTTTATATATACATTATTTTTAAATGAACACAACGCCGTGTTACATTATTACAGTGGAACAATGGTATCCAATCATTAAAAAGGCGATCCAAAAATTAAAGTTTTGTTAAGAAACAAAACTCTAAATAATTCATTATCAAATTCATGGATATAAATTACAACACAATCAAATTTAAATTATCCTACACATAATTGTATTTTCATAATCTAGATATCTTTGAAGAATTTCTGTAAAAATTATTTGAAATGGAGTACACTTAAGGCTTCAGTGAAAGTTTTTGTTTTAGAAGAACGAATACGGCTTTAAACGATCAAGCATAAAGTTTGTTTTTCTCTTGTTCCTTTATTTTCAATGATAACATATTGAAATTTTATAAATAATTACTTTATGTCTCCCCACCTGTACCAGTAATAATATCTCATATATGAGAAATGTGATCAAATAAAACACCAAAAACCGTTCAATTAATTGCGTTGTTATGAAGATTTGATTGAACTAAGCAGAATTCTTGTTCTTAAATAGAGATTTGCCCTTTAATGTGACAGAATGTATTAATATTCAATAAAAAAAATAAATAAATAGAAAAAAATAGAGAGAAACAAAATTGTTGAATCCTACAAAAAAATCTCTATCAACCTCCACCATGAATTGAGTATTTTAAGAAATCTAGATACCTTTGAGGAACTCCAGTAAAAATCGTATTTACAATGCCATTAATATTTTATTTATTTATTCAGAAATATTACATTCTGCTACAATCAAGAACATTTATAATAGTGTTCAGAGAGCACACTCACACTGTATTTACAATAACTAATACAGATACTAATAATAATAAAAATAAATGTATATAAACAAAAAACTAAACTAATCAAAATAACAACTAAAACACATGTATACTATACAATATTTACAGAAACCATTCACTCAGAAGAACTCCGAGCCAAGCCTTTCTCCTCACTCGTGAAAGGAAAGGCAGGACTCTTGGAGATCCCAGCGCCTAGCACTGAGCGGCATTAATGGTATTATGAACCAGTAGAGGATGAGGAGAGGCGCTGTATTTACAATGAAGAACCATCGTGGCTATAGTGAAAGATTTTGTTTTCGGAAGACACGGTCAATTCAGCCTTTAATGGCCATGTCTTGTGCGATTTTCTCGATTGAATAGATCGAGATTTATTGGTATGAAGTTTGATCCAATATTTGTATTAACAGTGGATCGCAATGTTTATAGATTGAAAAAATACTTTTATGATCCTTAATTACACTCTCACACACACATACACACACACACACACACACACACACACACACACACACACACACACATACACAGATATATATATATATATATATATATATATATATATATATATATATATATATATATATATACCTAAACGAGGTCTTAACATGTACACTTCTAACATTCACGAATTCAAATTTTAAATTTGATACTTCTTGAGGAGAAAATATACACGATTCTCAAATAAAATGGATTGGCGTGGATTATTTATGTGTAAAGATTTAAGAACTGCGTTTGCTTATAATCAGACTGTAAAACTTTTAATAAATGCCCGTATTCGTTAAATCTCTCTAGTATATGAATAACGTCTGTCATGGCAGATGATATGAAAATAAAATGGCCCAATGAATGTAAAATAAAGTTCGTTCCTTTCAAAGTATGAGTAGGATTTTTTTCAGAATTTCTGACAAGAAATTGTACAATCGGCAGAATTTTTTCGAAAAACTATGCTTTTGCCCCACTGTGCGACGTTCAGAGAAGAGACGAACTGATGACACTCCGGGTCCTTGAAGTACGGTCAGACCTGACAAACCAGCGATACTTATCTTGCCAGGTGAGACAGGTAGGCCTAAGTTGTCATTATAGGTCGGGCAGGTAAGAGGCTATAGGTTTCGGATTACGGCTGTTAGAGCTGATTGTAGGATTACAATGGAACCTATCGCTGCAGCAAGTTAACAAGTTGTAATCCAATCTTCCATTTGATAAATTGTTTCCTCATTTAATTTCAATATATATATATATATATATATATATATATATATATATATTATTACGATCTTGACCTAAATAATAAATAAAATAAAAATAAATTATTACAACCTTCTTAGTCATCCTTGTTTATATTATTTTTCAATTAAAATTTATCTATTGATTATTTTTACCTGCTTGACTAAGAGTATGATATTCTGTGAAGGCGAGAGCTAATATTTAAATTTTATTAGAATACTTTGGCAGACGAAGAAGCTGCGAGAAATAATTAGTAGTTAAACTGTTAATTGAGATTGTTCGCTATAGAAGAATTGATATACTGAACAACATATTTTATGCAAATCTAAAATCTATTTAACAAAATTAAATTCTTATAATTTATATACCGTGCTGGGCTATGCTGATGATCTGGTAATGTTAAGCGAAGACGTTGAAACTATAAAACTAAATACGACAACGTTAATGAAAGCCGGTAAAAAACTAGGACTCGAAATAAACGTGGATAAAACAAAATATACGGTTAGCTGCAAAAATGGCGATACTACTGGTGATATCGATATAGATGGCAATATGTTTGAACAGATAGATAAATTTAGGTATCTAGGTTCTATGATAACTAGAAAAAATGAAATTGAAGAAGAGATTAAGGTTAGACTGAAGGCGGGAAATGCTTGTTATTTTTCTGTTACAATACTACTCAGTTCGCGCCTCTTGTCCCGAAACTTAAAAATTAGAATCTATAAAACAATTATCTTGCCTACAGTTCTTTATGGATCCGAAACTTGGCCGCTTACATTAAGGGATGAGCAGCGTCTTAAGGTTTTTGAAAATAAAGTATAGATATATAAAATATTCGGACCGAAGAAGGATGAGCTAACCGGAGGGTTCAGACGGTTACACAACGCCGAATTGCGTGAACTGTATCCGGGTAATATAATTGAGGTAATTTCGTCGCGGCGAATCAAATGGGCTTGTAAAGTTGTTGGGCTTAGTAACGAGAGAATTCCTAAAAGATTAATATTTGCTGTGCCGAATGGTAAGCGTCCGAGGGGTAGACCGAAGCGAAGGTGGGAAGATTGCATTAAAGCCGATCTGAAGGGACTGGGTTTGGACGGCAAACAGTGGAGGGAGGTGTGTAATAAGCGATTGGTGGTGTCGGCATCGAACCTTCGGGTTCGCTAAGCCTTTTATTATTATTATTATATATAATTTATATACAGAAATATGAACAATATAAAATTAACTCTTTACAAATTATATTTTTTAACAAACAACTCATTTCATCTCCAATCATGATATTTTGTCGTTTTCCATTCCTTATTTCATTTGAAATCGAAATCGAAAAAACATAAAAAAAAAAATGGCAATAAAATTGATAGACCATCCAATAAAATGCAACGATAGCACTATAATTAAATTGATATTACGCCTCCTAAAATTTATCTCTGGGATAATGCCTATGAATTATAGACAATCATTCACAGAGCAAGGACGAAATCCCTTTTTAAGGGAAGTGCTGTTGCGATTGTAAGAGATGCAATAAAATATGTTAACATTTTCTTGAGACGCGATTACTTCAATGTTGGTGCATTTATTGAGATGCAAGGCTTCCGGTTCGTGTTCCATGATCGACGTTCCAGCCTTTCTAAAGTCCTTCTCACATCCTCTAGGGACTTCCTACTGAACTGCTTTGAGGCCGTTTTTCCGTTTTCTTTGCGAACAGGAAAACAATGGCAATCATCAATTAACTTGAAACGGTGAATTTAAAATGTGCTCACGAAAAAGTTAATTCAGATAATTATAAACTATTGTAAACAATTGAGGCTTGATGTTACAGGATCGAAATTTAAATTCAATAAAAAAGACGTTATCTTCTTGTACAATTCTTTATTTATTCTTCTTTGCGCAACAGTTTCGGTCTTTTATCAGACCTTCATCAGGATAATTTATGATGGTCATCCTCTCCTGCTTGTCAAATGAGTCCTTATTTTACAAGCAGGAGAAGAGGATATATAGTCCACAAAAGTCTCCATATATAAATAAAAGTCCCCACTCCTGGGTGGTGAGCCAGATGCGAGGGAAGGGCTCCTAGAAGTTCACTTTTTTTCGGATTTTCGCTTATATAAAGAAAACTATCCATCGCATTGTCAAACACGTTCTATACAAAATTAAAGCTGATAAAATTTTCAATAGGTATAATTCTATACTTTTTATCGCTATCTCACTTAGTTTCCGAGATATCCGTCCTCAACAATGGCTAATATGAAAAAGAAAATGGTTAATCTCATATTTTTTACTGTATTTGACTAGCTAACTCTTAATTGCTTCGTTCTACGATTAAATCGTAGGGAAAAAAGTTTTTAATAATTAAATGTTTTTCAAGAATATATATTATTTTACTAGTTTATCTTCAACAGTTCAAAAGTTAGATCAATTATAACTTTATATGTTATATGTTCCGAGAATTAGCAGACCAAATAATTTGTATAATATACCTTATTGTATGTATGGTTATGTATATCCATTATATATATATATATATATATATATATATATATATATATATATATATATATACATAGAGATTTAGATGTATAGAGAGTTAGAGCAATATAATAATAGCGAATATTATAAATATTTATTTATTCTGGAAATTTTAGGAATTGATCCATAAAGTCATAATAAATCTTTAATTTTGTACATTATGTCTTTTTTTATGCGATGGATAATTTTCTTTATATAAGCGAAAACTCGAAAAACAACAATAAACATTTTTTTTTCAATATCATCCACGGATATCTCGGAAACTAAGCGAGATAGCGGAAAAAAAGTACATGATGAAATTTGTATCAGCTTTAATTTTGTTTAGAACGTCTTCATCGATGCGATGGATAGTTTTCCAGATATAAGCTAAAAAGTGACCTTCTACTAAATCTGGCTCATCGCCTAGGAGTGGGGACTTTTAAGCTATGTAGTATTTATCTTTTTGCTATTGTTGTAACTTTTATAATTTTAAGGCATTCTGTTGTTAACCCTATTGGAAGTTTCTCCTTGTTTACAATTTCGCCATTTTCCTTTATATATGAGATCTTTCCTATCATTGATTGATATTTTATCATTCATATAAGATAAACGATTTCTTATTTTACTGTTATTATTATTATAAATACGTAATTTAATACTTCGTTAGTCATAGATACTTTATATTACTTTATTTCATGTTTATTCAATGACATGACATTCGTATATCCTGCCTCTTGGTTTCACTATTTTTTTCAGTATCTTTAAACTGTATTCACTCAATTTGTTAAACCTCGAATCGAATCGGATTTCAGGCTTGATACAGGCTTGCGTCAAGCTTGCGTCAGTGGTGTGTTCTTTCGTAGGCTGACGGGCCTCACTGAATAAATTATGATATAATATTACAATAAAAATTAAACAAATGAATTCATAAAAAATTCATTACTAATATGAATCGCATTTTATTATATAAGTTATCAATAATCGCTAATATTAGTAAATCGTTAAGGCCAAGGCCAGCGACTGAATGTTCCGTTCTAATCTTTAGTATTTTTAAGAGGTTGTTATCAGTCGGTGAGATACTGTTTCGTAGGCTGCTTATCATATTTTTTTTTACTAAATGTTTTTCTCCAAGAGAAAATAAGAACAGATATATATCAACTATTTTATTTCTCTCGTGAAAGTGCGAAGCACTTTATCAACAATTTTGTAATTTTGGTATTTCTTCCCATGCACTAGTTCTTTCTAAAAATCTTTCATGATTTATTTTCTGCCACCTATTCTTTATATTTTTTTTCATTTACTGTATCTTTTTTCATTTTTTATGACTAGATTTTCATGGTTCTTTTTTTCTTTGTTTTTTTATGATTCCTTTTTAATTTTGTTCGGTTGTGTGTCTAATAATTGTATGGATATAGCTCCTATGCTCAGCATCCACTGGTCTTTAATACCAGTAAAATGGCTGAGTGAGAGGGACTGGGATCTCCTAAAGTCCTGTCTTTCCTTCCACTAGTGGAGGCTTGGTAAGGAGTTTCCCAGAATGATTGAATTTTTTTAATTTCGTGAAGTATGTTTGTCTGTAAGTTGTTATTTTGATTAGATTACTTTTTTTTTTTTTGTTTATATACATCTAGTTTTAGCAATATTATTTTGCTGTTTTATCTATTTTTATTTATTGTACATAGAGATATGCTTACTGAACACTATTATAAGTGTCCTTAATTAAGACAGATTGTAATATTTTTTAATAAACAAGTTCTAAAAAAATAAAAATTGTGTGTTCGCTAATCTTCTTTATTATTTTGTTTTCTCTTTATGGTTTCCTACAATCTTAATGCCTCTTTCCTTTCTTTTTCCTAATCTCTTATTTCTTTTTTTTCGGTTTTTATTAATTCCCTTTCGTTTTTTATAATTTTATCACTTGTTTTAATAATTTCCTGTTTATTCTCATATCTTTAATTTAATTTTAGGTCCTGTTTTTTTTCTTTTCTATGAGGTCCTATCCTTTTCTAATTTTCTTTTTTCTTGTTCTTATTCTCTTTTTATTTCTGTTGTTCTCTTTATCATTCACATTCTCCGTTTCTTTTATATTTTTTTGTCGTTGCATTGACTTTTTTTTCCATTCCTTTTTCACGATTTTCTGTTTACCTATTTTGTCTATATCCCTGTATGTTATCCTAATGAAAATATTTACAACAGAAAATATATATTTATATTATTGAATGAAAAAAAAAAACAGAAAATATAAGGATACCGGAAAAACACCTTTTTTTAAATATTTTCTCTTGGTCCCATTTCCTCGTCTTTGGTCTTTCTCTATTATTATTAGTTCTCCTGATTTTTCCTCTTTCTCTAATTTCTTTTGTTCTTGTTTCTTCTTTTTTCCTCTCTTTTTAGTTGTATCAAATTTCTCCTTATTTTTTTATTTGCAATCTTTTTTTACGAATCTTATGTTTTGACACTTCATTTTTACTTTTGTTCTTACTTTTTTTGTATTGTATCTATTGTTTGCTCTTTTCCTTGTTTTCATTATATTCGTTCTTTTTTTTTTTTTCAAATTATGAAGATTTTAGTAAAATCGTGGAATCTTATTTTTATTCTTGTATACTTTTTTTCTACAAATATTTGACGATCAACAAATTTCTTATTGAATAATTTGAATTAGAATAACTTAATGAGTTCAATATACTGTTTTTAAACAAATCACTGATGTATATCATCTGCAATCGCACTATTCCACCCGGCAAAGTGGACATTGTGAACGTGATCTTCTATTCCTCACTCCCTTAGGAACTATATTTAAATCGCATCCTGACTCAGCTGAAGAAATAGCAAGGGAAAGGAACGTAGACTGGGTGTTCAAGATGGAGCCCTCGCATACACTAAAGGTCTTCTTGGTCTTCCTGTTCGCTACTGGTTTATTTATAAACTACTTCCTGCTCTAGCCAGTACTCAATTTAGAGTATTTTAATTGGCCTAGTTCTCAGCAATTAACACATAAACAGCTGTAGATAGGCTTGTTGTCATGCATTTTCAGTAGTTCGTATATATGCAGGATGTACCGTATGGATGTATTGATTTTAAAAATATTGTCAATATAAAGATAGCTCATAAACATTGAATCTTAAAATCGTCAGTCTTTTCCTAAAAAGCGCCTGAGGTATTAATAAATTGTTATATCGGGGAAATCCTAAAAGTTACTCTAAGTCGATGACGATATATAAAAATCGATAGTATTTTCATAAAAAGCCCCTTCGATTACCCAATAATAAAACTTAATACTGAAGAAATCATAAAAGCTACTGGTTATTTGTAATCATTATGAATATATTAGTTAGTTGTAAAAGGCTTGTGTAAGTAATCATTCCAAAAGCAATTTTTAAAAATTTCAATCATGGCAAAAATCTGTCCCATCTCATCATCATTGAGATTAAAGGAGAGGTTTATTTTAACTTTAACCATCATTTAAAACCATTTAATTTTAACCTTGTGCTCTCGATCAATCTCCGCTAGCTTTAGTACCAGTGATGCGGTTGAGAGAGTACCGCAGGGTTCTCCTAGAGTACCCTCGCCTGATAGTGTATGCATGTGTTTTTTGCTTAGTTTTAATTTTCTTATTTTTAGTTTATTTTATTATATTTATTGTATATACATTTTTATTATTATTTATTGTTATTTTGCTTCTATTTATTTTGCATTTTTTTTTACATATAGTGTGAATGTCATCCTTCCTCTCTATAACGAATGTCCATGTGACAGATTGTTGTAATACTCAATAAATAAATAAAAAAAAAATTTTAAAAATCATCTAATCAAAATTTGTTTCACTTATCTGTCTTACTAAAGGGGTCTGATTAAATATTTCATTTCAAGTGTCTGTGGAATAAATGAAGTTAAGATTTCTTAAGAGAAATAACATCGTATGTATTTTTGAAACTTTCTTAACACAAGGGTTGATCCCTGAGAAAATGCTCTATTTAGCCCTGACATTGACCCAGGACTTATATTGTCTACTTCGAAAGGTCAGCTGTCAGGTAGAGGTGAGGTGGCCCCTGAGTTATGTTTGGGTCGGGATTAGAAAGGATTTCCGAAAGAGGAGCAATATTGGGAGCCTTTAAGAACCTGAATCTCTACTTCACGTCTTGTCAGTCACCGTTCCAAATCTTTCTATATACAGGGCATCTATGGAACGGGTATAAATATAACGGGTATAAAGAAAGAAGTAACCACTATATGTACACTATATACAATACGGTAATACAGATGCCTTATCGCATTTAATGAATGCGTTATCAAGCGAAAGATAATTTCATGAAAAAGGGACGAATCTCAATTTCAAAACATAAAACCTTAATATAACTACAATAAAAGTCATAGAAAACATTTTGAGGTTTCAAAGTTTAAATAATTTTCCCAGTCGATGGATCGAGACATGATAAATTATATTTTTAAGATTTCCCCGTTGTTATCAAAATCTCTAAAGTAACTAAGACAGCCCCTGCGTTTCGAAGCCCAAAAATGTACTGCTTTCTAGATATATCATAATTCTTGCCGAAGATGTTTAAGTACTATGGTAACCTTGAAATAATTATTAAATGTTTAGATTTTAAAAAAGTATAGTTGTCGCTCAAGCATTTGATAGTCTTTTTTTTTTTTTTTTTTTTTTGTCCTCCCCTTCCTCGCCTCTAAGGCTATACGGAGGTTTTCCCGTGCCAGGGAGTGTGGGCGGGGATTTAAAAACTCCTCCGGGCACCGGGACGCGAACTCTTGACTATTTTTTTATCAAAGTCTTATGTATCAGGTTGCCGGGCAATGGTGGTGCAGTGCACACGCGTTAGCCCATTCGGCCACCCCGCCCACAATTTGATAGAAGCTGGCATCAGAGGCTTCTCTTCAAACTTAAAACGATACTTCCTCCCACAGGCGGATCTACAGGGGGGGCTTTCGGGCTGAAGCCCCTCTCCCCAAAATGATAAAATATAACTATGTTTTACAGAAAAAAAATATGATAAACTATCTCTTTAAGTATTCATGTTCGTGTAATTACATTTAATAGGACTTCAAGGACCACTTAAACACCATTTCATATAGTTAGTTAATTTCTTTCTTTTTTTTCAAATTAATTATCGTTATATATATATATGAAAAAAAAATCTTTCGGGCTGAAGCCTCCCCCAAAATTAAATCCTGGATCCACTAATGCTTCCTCCTATCTATTATCATATTCTTCAGTCCTGTCCATCACGCAGAAGTTCCTCAGGGGTCAGTATTCTCTCCGCTTTTAAACATCATATACACACACGACATTCCTGACATTGCATGAACTATTATATTACAGTGACTTATGCAGACCATAGAACAATTCTAACAAGACAAAAAAATCATACACACTGTATAGAATTTAATACTTCATCTAACGAAACTAAATGATTGATGCAAACATTGGAAAAGTCAACTCAACCAAGACATATCCCAAAACATTACTTTCACTCTTAGATATGAAACTTGCCTACTATTTACCTCGATAATGTCCGAATTCCTCAAACCCAGTCAAAGTGCAATATCTTGGACTGACATTTGACAGACGAATGAAATAGGGCCTATATACGAACTATAAAAGAAAAACATTAAAACTTAGACTACGACTATTATACTCACCTCCTTTCAAGACGCTCAAAATTAAACCTAAAACAGAAACTGAATACTACATACTAAATTTATCTACTTAAGCCTTTATTGACCTAAGCTTCACAGATATACAGAACAGCCAAAACGACCCACATATGAAAACTACGAACGATATGCCGAAAAAATCATTTTATTTAAATGGGAACATTTACTTTCTGTTTATAGCTTCAAGACATGATTGACCTTTTTATATTTCTTTCCCATTCTTGATGAACCTTAAGATGATCTTAAGATACTCGCAAAGGCCTATTACCTTAAATTACCCATGAAGTTAATGGTCTTCAATGACTTTTTATTAACCATCTCGTACTTCAAAATCATAGACTGTACCATAGTATTTCTACGGACAATAGAGGATATTATTAGACTAACGTATTGAGAGGAAATCTTCATCTTAAAAAATCTGGTACAGTATGCCCATCACAATTTTTTCACCAACCATTTTTTTTTATATTTCTATTTATTTATTTATTGAGTATTACGACAATCTGTCACTTGGACATTAGTTATAGGGAGGTAGGATAACATTCACTCTATATGTACAAAAAATATAAAATAAATAGAAGCAAAATAACAATAAATACAAATCAAAAAGTAAATAAAATAAATAAAATAATAACTTTAAAATAAGAAAATTAAAACAAAGCAAAAATCTATAGTTACTATTTACAATCAGGCGAGGGAGGTCCGAGGCTTTCCCTCCAGAGGGAAAATCTGGACTCCAGAATTTTGAAATTAGTTTTAACTAAATTAAAAAACTTTAAGAATAACACTTTTGCCATAAATATGAACCAATCATTATTTATTTTTGGCGTGTCATGATAAAAATAAATTGATTCTCCTGCAAAATCATGGAAACATTTCTTTTATATTCAATAAAAATTATTAATTATATATCGTCGGCACCATGTTATGGTAACTGATGTTAACCTGCCAGACGTGTTTCATATTCGTTACTTTAACTTGGTGCCAACGATATTTACATAATAATTTTTCTTTACAACAGTACATCAAACTTCTTGTTATATTTAATGAGATTTATTTCAACAAGTTAACAAACCTTATTGATTATTGGACGACCAGGTACTAACATTCAATATCTTAAAACAGATTGTTTATATGAATATCTTATAGGATCACCAGTTTGTCTAATTTTAGCAGTTTCCACCATCCCAGCTTATCTAAGTTCTTGGCAAACATGTTCTCTTTTGAATATCTACAACAGATATTAATATTGAAAGTGGCCAAAATTTAGATAAACATATCGTGGGTTTATCGCAGGATGTCACTAAGT
Organism: Nezara viridula; assembly: GCA_928085145.1. Classification (NCBI taxonomy): domain Eukaryota; kingdom Metazoa; phylum Arthropoda; class Insecta; order Hemiptera; family Pentatomidae; genus Nezara; species Nezara viridula. Next base: position 143,077,108 of record OV725080.1, on the reverse strand, counting down.
AACATTCTATTAAACGAAATAATTATATACTTTGATGGATTTTCTCTCTGTCAGTGTATTACTGCTATTATTTTGGGAAATCTGTTTTAAATCTGAAAACAAATATTTTCCTATTCTTCATATTTTTTGTCCTTTAACTAATAATGAAATCTTTCATTGTTAAATTTATACATTTTTTCATTACTGACAGGTATTTATTTCAAATTAATATAAATAAAGGTATTTCAGAGAAAGCTATTTTGAAAATTTGACATTTAAGTCCTGTCAGTCTATTTCTATGAGGGGAAGACATTGATATTAAAGAGCATTTAGTTTTATATGGACATAAATAGTGTAATAAAAATCTTTGGTACATTTTTCAAGAATATTGTAAAAACAGCGTAATTTCTGTTAGGCGATTTTAACGAAAAAATTGCGGAAAAATTTTATACATACCTACAGATTTTTCATTAATATATAGAACTCGTTTCTTCCCCATCCCAAAAAAAAGGTCTAGAGAGTTTAAATTATTTACACAAATTTTGAGTGATAATTAACATAATTATCGTAACATGGACAATATAATACTATATATAAAATAAAAATATATATATGATTTTTTTTTCATATGGGTATATGAAAATATGTTAACAAAGCAATTATTACAGATTTATTTTTTTATTCTTGAGACAGCGAGATGTATTAGGTATCAACTCTCAATTATTCGATGCTTCAAATTTGCCGCGGTAAATATGAAAAATTTCCACGTAGAAATAGAAGGGTACTCATGAATGAAATATAATATGCTAGGATATGTTGCTACTTATAATTACGTTTGAATATTTTTTTTAAAATTTATTTATATGATATTTACAACTGTATACAAAAAATACATCTGGTAAATTCGCAAATGGATATAATGACATGAAACACATGTTGATATACTACTCATTGGTAGCACTCTAATAATATGTCTATATTAGGAAATCATGTGGCCATCTTCTTTTCAGACGCCTCGGAGGGTTATCAGGAATTGAATAGGAAGCAAGGTTAGAAACGAGAGGGTTGGGATGATTCTGAAGTTTATTTTGGAAGGACAGATATCTGGATTGGGCCAAATCTGATACATAATGAACATTAAGGTCATTATGGATGATTTTATTTGTAACAAAGTAAGGAGCATTGAGGATTTTACGAAGGATTTTGGATTGTAAGGATTGGATGCAAGAGGAATTTGAAGGTTTGGTGGAGCCCCATAGCTCAAATCTTTGAATATAAACTAAAATTTCAACATTTCAATGAGGAATATTGGGTGATATAAAATACCTACATCTACGCGTTAGCTTAGCTATCTAGTCGAATTTTCCTGTTTTATTTATTGATTTTAATTTAAAATTGGTTCATTCGTGTATTTTTCTTGATTTTTATTATATTTATTCTTCGAAATATTGGGGGAGAGTTCTCCCCTCCTCCCCTCGACTTCTGCAGCAATGTGATACTTACCCTAAATAAGCTACTTATATACACTATTTCGCGAGATTTGGTCATTCCGGACTCATGGGATTATTAATATATATACGTGTATTTTAAACTTTTTTACGATCAAAAATATTTCATGTATAGGTAAGTAAAAGTAAAATATTGCTAAAAAACACAGATTTTAAGAAAGTATTTTCTTAATTGCTTAACTTGTTCAACCGATTTTTGAGTATATTTTGATTCGGCTAACTTATCGCAGAATTTAAGGAGCGTTGTTTTCAAATTAATATTTCCTATTTGTGAAACTGTTAATCTATTCTATAAATAGCTCTGTCATGTCAGTCATATGAGTTAAATTCTAACCAGAGCACCCTCCACCTCGCCACGTGGCGCATCAAGGGAATTCATTTGGGTCAAGGAACAACAGACGACATGGATAGATTTGACTGACATGTATTCTCTGAAACGATAGAGGAAGCAACTTGGAACTAATAAATCAAAAAATAATTTTTTTATTATTATTTATTTATTTTTATTTTTCTTATTTTTAGTATATGTATATTTTTCCATTAATAGATAACTTATATATGTTTTGTAAAAATTAAACGTTTTCTTCATTGAGCAAAAAAAAAAGTTTCATTTTAAAATCACTGATATTAATAATGGATATTAAATATCTTCCATTATATTTTTTCAAAAAGCTGCTTTCATTCCCATTCATTAAATTCCATTAAATTTAGTCATTCCCAAATGTATTAAATCGTTTTTAAAGATATTATATCTAGAAATTTAAGATGTTAGTTTTGAAGAAGTTGTTTTGAGTGAACATCAGACAACGAAGATTTTAACTAAACCGCAGAAAAACCAACAGTCTATAGAATATGAACTAATAATTGATTAAACCGCTCATTTTGGGAATCAGATCAGAGCCACTCGTTTACAGCAGTATGCTCTTTTTCATTGCTTATTGAACTCCTTTGCATCATTTTTAAATAATTCCGTAATACTAAATTGAAACTTATTTTAGGTTCTAAAGAATTATAATCGATGGCATTGTTGAACATATGAATGATGCTTTCTAAAATCGAATTGATGATTTGGGATAAATTTAAATATATCGAGGGAATCAAAATTTCGAAGAAAAATTATTTCAAATAATTTAGAAAAGGGAGAAAGAAGGCTGATCGGAGGATAGGAAAATCTGGAAATATTCTGAGTCTGACAATTCATGATTAGTGAATTATAATACTTAATGAATCATGTTGATTTTTTATATCCTCTGATTATTTATATTTTATTTAGGGTGTCATAATACCTTTGCTCATCCGGAAGCTAAATTAGTGAGAGAAACATGATGAAATTGGTAGGGGACCTTCTAGGTACCCAAAAAACCTCTGAAAATTTTATCGAAATCGGATGACGAGCAGTGTAGATGATATCTTCACCATTTGGATTTGATTACAAACGGTTAGGCACGGCACTAAACTTGTTCATTAATTATTTATCAGAATATTTCCATTGGGTCGTGAAATGGGTGATTCTCAAAATAGAATTGTATATATTTGTTAGAAAAAGGATTGGTTTACAAGTTAAATTTTTAATGGTTACAAAACCCTACATCATAACCTTAATATTCCATTTGTCTTCGACCTTATACCTGAAAATTTTTCTAAATTCCATCAGAACCTTATAAATCATCCCAACTCCCTAGGACAATCCCTATCTGGTTCCATTCATCCCCACAATCCTCCTCGAAAGTTGAAGCGGCAATGGTCCAGAGATCTTTTGTAGTGTATATCTTGGAGTTAAGCGCTCTCGCTCAAACTCCACTGGCTTTAGCAGCAGTGAAGCGGTTGAGAGAGTAGCGCAGGGATCTCTTGAAGTCCTGTTTTTCCTTCTATAGTTGGGGGAAGAAGCCTGGCTTGGCATTCCCTGCCTGATTGTATATATTGTATATAGGTATAACTGTGTTTTTATGTTTTAATTTACTTTAGCTTAGTTTTGTTTTTATTGTACATAGTTTTTGAATATTATTTTACTTTTTTTAATTTTATATTTTCTGTATATATGGTATGAATGTGTTCATATATCACTATAATTATTGTCCACGTGACAGATTGTTATATTTTCAAATAAATAAAAAAAGGTCAAGTTCGTAATTAAGTCTCATGAAAACTTTCTCAATTTTGGAAAACCCCAAATATATAATGCATGATTGCATCACAGCAATAACATAAAATAAAAACTATTTTATTTATGAGAGTGTGCCGTGTATTCAGCTGAAAATATTTGAATTAGTGTTTCCATTTTTTAAAATATAAACTAATAACCTGAACAACAGATTTAAATATTAATTAGCCCTATTTAAGAAGAAATTAATTATACCAAATGTAGATTGATAAGTAAAAGTTGTGTTATTCAATCATAACTTGTGTTATAGCATCAGGTGTTTTAATCATATTTTATGAAACATCGCTAATAACACACAAAACTAAACTACAATTAATTACTATAATTAATGATATGAATATGTTCTTATGGTTAACAGGTTTGGACCTCGACCCTTGGGATTTGATGGAGGAATTAGTGGGACCCTCGGGCTAAAAAGTTTGGAGGCCTCTGAACTAGAACAACAGGTGTTGGAAGGGACTAAGGACGCTTTGGGAGTATTTTCAATGCGGATATAATATCAGGAGCTTGTTATACAATATTTTCAAGAAAAAAAAGTCCTTTTTCACGACCCAAAGAAGATTGTGTTAGGTTTCGTGAAAACATAGAATAGAATAAAATAGAAAATAATTTTATTCTGGGACGAAGTCCCTTCAGAATAACAAAAAAGCACAGAAATTAAAATTTTACATCTGGCCAGATAAAAACAAACGTAAAAAGTAAAGATAAAGATAAATCATTAAAAAATGTTAAAAGATAAATCGGGATTGTGTAAATGTTTAACTTCTAAAACAATATTTAGCTTAGATGACTAACTAAAACAAATATGGACCAATGGAAAAAAAAAACTAATGTGCTATAGACCACACGATCCAAGGGAAAACATCAACAAGGCGGGATTAATGACATGAAATATAACTATTTTTATATACATATACTAAATATATCGAATAGAAACACTTATTTTTTTTATTTTTAAAGCTAATCACAAAAAATATCTATTATAATATCTATCTATTGATTTCTGCAAATAGCTTTCTAAATTGTCCATGGTATTTAAATTTTCAGATATTTTAATCTAATTACTTATTATTTCTAAATTACTCGCCGTCAGGTCGGAAAAAAATTTTGAATTATAGCTCATTACAAAGATTACACCGATTTTTAGTTTCTGAGATATTTTTTAAACCAAATGCAAAAATTAATCGTCTTTATCAGAATGTGCGTTACATAGCCGAGCGTTAAGGCTCAGTCTTATTTGATAACCACAAAATAAAGTGCAAAGCGCGATTTAAGAAGTTTTCACTTTAAAAAAAAATCTATTTTGGGTGACCTTCAATCCGAACTCCTCTCCTCCTCCTCTTCCGTAGGTCCTCGTAGTGGAGGGAAATAACTCGAGAAGAGCTTTTAAAACGGCTCCTGAAAACAGTAAGCAACTGTTCTTATCAGCTCTCTGATTTTTGGGCAATGTTTCTAGTATATACGTGATAAAACTTTGCCTTAGTACATTGATATAGTATGTTATTTCCTTGGCACAATACTAGTATGTTGTTAGCACATAGAAGGTATGTCCTGTTCTAAGCAGAATAGTCTAGGCAGCCTTGTATAGGTCAGTATTGGCTTCCTTTTTTGTACTAGTGTTGTCTTCAACCGGAACAATGCTCTTTGTGATCTGTTCCTTCTTTGTTCGTCCTTTCAATCTCTTCAATGCTATCGTGGATTCAATTCAGATCATGTTTTGAAATAGTCAATCATAATAATATTTTGTTCATCTATCGCCAATATAATATTTTTGGTTGGTCACTTCGGCTGATTGGAACTGTAAGTATTGAATAATAGACAAATTTTTAATCTTCCGTCCTACAATTTTTATTAACTTTATTTCAAATCACACTGGGTAATTCAAAACATATATATATACATAAAATATAACTGCTTTCGAAAACAAAATTAAAAATACTAGAGGGTATTTTTAATACCTGTTCGCCCGATGGCTGACCAACCACCATTTTACTAATGAAAAGAGTGTATGAAACACAGAAATCATTAAAGAAGAGAATAGTTGAAAACTTACATCCTGAACAGTGAAAAAAAATGTTATCTGGGATGAAGGCGCAGGATCCGGAAACCCGCACGACGGAGGTGGTCTGCGGACATTCTATGTAAAATAAAATATTGGTCACTTTTTTTTTACAGGTTTATTGAATAATAAAACAATCTACCACATTGAATATTAGGGATACAAGTATCTATTCATGCAACATATATGTACAAAATATAAATAAATATAGATCATTAAAAAAATATATTCAAATATGTTTTGGTGAGTTTAGAAAATTCTAGGTCTGTAGTTGCATAAACTAAAGAAATAGAGAGAAACCATAGAGCATTGTATAAGGCTTCCAGCTTGCATCATTTGTCATTATCAATAAAAGTCTACTAAAAATATCTCTTACTTATGAAAGGTTTATTTCATTTATAGAATTTTAGCCGTCACTTTTTTCAATTTTTTGTGGGTGTTTATTAATGCTATAACCTCGTACATAAATATAATTTTTTTCCTATTGGCTTTAAAGATCTTGTACATCTAACCCGTGATACAGACATCTTTTTATAAAATTATCCCCTTCATCCTATCCTAACCTGCAAATATTTTGTTAACGAAAACTCTTGGAACTATTTGAGCTGTTACCAACGGCGGCATCTTGACAAACATCTTTCTTGAAATCTGTCTACAATACCGAAGCCACAAGGACTGCTCGAAGATTCCGATTGCTACATTTACTTGATAAACGCTTCCAAAGTACTACAAAAGTACCTATTTGGTTCTCTCGTTTCTTCCAGAATTAAGAGAGGAAAGCCCTAATGAGAAAGTCTTAAAACTTAAAGTCGAAAAATAGTGGCAGTTGACTGAATCTCCAGAATAACTTCTTAAATTAGAACCTCGGTCAATTATTTCGACACCACAGATATCATTTTAACATTAATAACACCTAACTACAATAAATATTTTATTTAAATAAATAAATAAAATATATAAATCATCTATTTCATAAATGTGATTTGTTTTAAAAAATTCGATTGGTTCTATTTTTATACATACTTAAAAATATTTCTGTCATTTTAAGAAAGCTAATGAATTATAGTACGGTATAAGTAATGAAGAACCCCCCAAAAAACGTTAGAATTATAACCATATTTTTTTTAAATCAAAAAATTGACCAGGAAGATTTGTGCCTTACACCAATTTTGCACTTTACTCATTTACTGAAATTAGTGGTAAATCTCAGGATTAACTTTTCGCTAGACTTCAAAATCATTTGCAATGTGATTGAGAAGCAACAGGCCAAAATCTAGGAGTGGGTTGCACGCAGTAAAATAATATTTTAAAATATGTTCTTACATATTTTTATTAAGTGCATATTATAAGATTTTCATTTGTTTAAATTTTATTGGTTAGTTACAAATAAACAATATTTCATACATATATTAGCATTTCGGTTATCGAAGTCTGATTTAAATTTAAAGGACGAAAATACTGTCATTTTTAATGGTGAAAGCAGAAGCATTTTCTTTGTATACTTCATCTTTGAACCAGCCCTATAAACAATAATCCAGTACTGTGAAGTCTGAAGATCTTGAAGGCCATCGTATAAGACCACCGCGACCAATCCAACGATCTGGAAACCTATTAACCAAACGTTGCCAAACCCGGCAAGCTAAATAAGCGGGAGTTCCGTCATGCGGAAAGTCCATTTGCATACCGATGTTAAGAGGAACATAAACATAAGCGCAGATTTCGAGGGGTCGATCTCCTCTCCTCCTTTCAAATAGTATTAATCCTTATACTGCCAATAGATTTTATACAGTTACAGGCCATATTAGTATTCTATCTAATCCATCTCCTAAACAAAGCGTTTGCGAACATACCATAACTTTGAACAACATTTATTATGAATTAATATTTAAATTTAATTAATAAAGTAGTTAGAACAAATAAATAGGTTTTATTTATTTAATATAACGTAAATAATTCATAATAACGAAAATGTTCAGGTGTGAATATCTCCTAAACAAAGCGTTTGCGGGCATACTTTCAGATGAAATTGTTTTTTGTTTTGAGGTCAGTTCATTTTTGCAGTTTGGCCACTTAACCCTGAAACACCCTGTATAATAAGTAAAACCAAAAATAAATAAGTAAAAATCCTTGCAACTATACAAACATATAAACAAATTAATTTTTAAATATTTCTTTCATAACAATTATGTAGAATTTTTACACATAATAAAAACTCATGTCAACTTTTTTTTTTTTTGGTCTGTCGTACCCCCATCAATATAGAAAGTCGTAATTCAAATCGTAAAAAATATAAATAGTAGTCTCCAGTTTGCCAATTTTCTGAAATTAAAGGACCAATAAAATGTAAACGAAAATCGGATTAGAATATATATTTTTTTTTATTATGTTACTTTGCGTAACCCACTCCTGGAGTATGGCTCGTTCCTCTCAATTCACCCTGGATCTGTATTGATGTTGACGGTCTCAACATAACAAGAGTCGCGAAAATAATTAGGGTTGTTGAACCTAAACTTTCGTTTTCGTTATGAATGGATAATTCAGTAATTAAAGACAGGGACAATAAACCTTGATTGAAGAGACTCTCAATAGAGACCTCGCCTAACAATAAAGTATATTATTTCTCACTCATTAAGTTATGTAAGATGAGCACGTGCTGCTTGGTAATGTTAAAGAACTCGTGTTCTGATCCTTCCTAAGCCCTCTGAAGAAATTCAACATGGGATTTTTCATCTAATATATAACAATAATATCGTTTGTCAAAAAGTACGCGTTATGCGAAGAGAAGAAAGTGGTTCAAGGAGCGGGGTAGCTCAGTGGGTGAGCACTGACTCCCAGAGCTCAAGAACCCAGGTTCGAGTTTGACTTGATGACTAGTAATTTTTCATCTGCCGAGGTTCGACCCTTGGGATTCAGGAGACCCTCTTGGGGCACAACTAACCTCTATGAAGTGGTTAGGGCTATACTCCTAATTGAATAATTAATAAAGACACAACCGTTGACCTTGTAGAAGGCTAAGACCCTTCATGGCTTAAAGTGATACAGGTTTTTTTTTAACAATGGTTTGAAACTAGAACTGTTTTTTTTTTTTTTTAAATATAATTTATCAGCTTTGTCTTATTAAAGGATGAAAATAATGCGTAGTTATTTTTAATTTGTTTGGTAACATTTACTGCTAATTGTCTACAGCAAACGACTTTCTGACGTAAATGTTCGAAGCTTTTGTTTTTTGTAGTTACATAACCTTACACTACACGCTTTATATCCCAGTTGAACCTTTGATATTAAAACCGGGACAAATTAACAGTAAACAAACATCTAACTTAAGGCGCAAGCAAACATATATTTACCTTAAAGCTTTCGCCATTTAATTTAATTCTTATCAAATTAAATGTTTTAAAAAATATTTTAGTTGTTTTAAATTATTTATTTCTTTATGTGTACCTTTTATCTTCTGGACACCGCATTTACCACTGCTGTATTGGAAGAGGTGGTAAGGCGAAACCCAATTTCGTTTTTCCTTTCCTAGCGCTACCAAGTAAATAAAGTAATAAATAATAATATTAATAATAAATAAGTAATAAATATTTTAACATTTTTATTTTTAACTTCTGCCCTTAGAAGAGCCGTAGCATAAATTGTAGCTGGAAATTTTACCATACTCTTCTAAATCGGCTAATAGTTTATTAAACATATTTAATTATTATATCTATATATACTTTTACAATCCCGAAAATTATTGATAAATTTCGAATCTGGAGACAGTTTGTTTAATTTTTAACTACAACTGGAACTGATGTAAGAAATAATTTAAACGTTACAATTTGTATATTAATCCAATACACAAAGGAATAAATCATAAATAGAAATAGAAATAGCAATTTTTTCAATATACCGTAAAATCAATATTTCTTTTTCATTTCTAATACAACTTAGCAAATTAGATATATTTCTCATTATTCATTATCGTCCAACTATGCTACAGATACCTCACTTCTGGAAAAACATCTTTGTTTAATAAGCTTCAAGTCTGTATTAATTAAGTTGAAAGTGAGATTCACCTCAAGTTGTATAAAAAATTACGTGATTTTTTTATCTAGTCATCTTAAAGCACCCCTGTTTTCAGCAAAAATGACTACAATTAATTGTTGTAAAGCTGTTATTTTTTGTTTCTTCATGATCTGGGGCGCTTGAAAATAAATATAATTACCTAAATACACCTTTTATTTATAAAAAAATAAATTTGAAAAAATCTAATTTTTCATGTAAAGTATCTACGAAATTGTGTTTTTCATTCATATCACGAGCGGATCTAGAGCTTCAGCCTAAAGCCCCCTCCAGAAAATGGTAAAATATAACCCTGTTTTATGGGAAAAAAATATTTAAAAATTGTCTCTTAAAGTATTATTGTTCGTGTAATTACATTTAAAAGGACTTTAGGAATCACTTAAACACCATTTCATGTAGGCAGTTAGTTTCTTTCTTTTTTTCAAAGTAATCATCGTTATTGTTATGAAAAAAAAAACATTTCGGACTGGAGCTCCCCCCCCCAAAATTAAAACCTGAATCCGCTAGTGATCCATATCTGTATTATAGGAATTTATCCATATTTATAAGGGGCAAACTAAATATTTCTGAACCTAATATAACGTTTTCATGAAAATAATTAAAGCAATCAGCATGTTTCTTTATTTTGAATACATTTTAGGACTAGAAACATTTATTTTCTCACTTATAAAAACATATAAATTTCTATAATAAAAATAAAAAGTGTATTTAGTCAATTATGTTTATAATAAAACATCCCAGATCATGGAAAAATATTAAATAAATGCTTTACAGCAGTTAATTGTAGTCATTTTGCTAAAAACCGGAGTTCTGTTACATGACAAGATAAAAAATCACATCATTTTTTGATATAACTTGAAGAGAATCTCAAATTTATCCTTAATAAACCTCAACATAATTAATACAGACTTAAAACTTATCAAACGAAGAATTTTTCCTAAAAGTGGGATGGGGTATCTGTAATATACTTGTGTGATAAAAAAAAAATCGCGAATAATACATGATTTAAAAAAACAACAGAATTAGTGTATATAGTTATGTTTGTATCTAAGATGTTTAATTTATTTTTATTTTTACTTATTTATGTATATATATATTTTTTTCCCACTCTCCTTATAATATTTTAGTTTGTTCTTATTTCTGTATATTCTTTTGTTATTACTTTATTTATTTATGTTCCTGTATATATGGTATGAATGTACTCTCTGAACTCTATTATAAGTGTCCTTAACTGAGACAGATTGTAATATTTCTCAATAAAAAAGTTAATAAAGAAACGGAGCAGCTTAGTTTAGCCGCTTAAATGTCTTCATTAAATGGTTTGAACTATGAAAAAATCTATTTTCATTTAAAGTACATTCTGTTTAGATTACAGTGAAAAAATTGTTAATTATTTCAATTAAATATTTTTTTATTTATCGTTTCCTATCCAACAAAAAACACGACTTACATAAAAAAACACAAAACTATGATTTCCTACTTTTCTTCTGGAAATTTGCCCATTTTTTATTTGGAATTTTTTGTACCTCTTGATGCCTTCCACTGCTCTTATAAAAATTTCTCTTTACTTACGGGATACACTGTATGTGTAATGATTTAATATATTGTAATTCATACAAAAAATATAATGTTGAATTTTAGTTCTAAAAAAGATACATTGTTATGAATAAATACAGTATTTGAAAGTAACCGGAAACAGTAAAAATGACTCATCATAAAAAAAAAATTCTGTTGAGTAGAAAGCTTAAAGGAAAATAATATTAAAAGAGTTAATCACGCCCTAAATTCTAAATCCCCAAGATAACGCTAAACCCTAGTTCATCTAATAATTTAAACTACGCTTTTATCAGGTGGAAACATTTACCTTCCTCAATATTTTTTTAGCAAGACATTTTCCGTTATATTAAACTGGTATTCAATTTTAGACTTCAGCCTAAAGTAAATTAATGAAACTGTTAATTTCGCATTGATGATGCCCTGTTATAATGCTCTTTGAAATATAAAGTGCATATTTAAAATCAACAATGTGTTTTGAAATATATTGCACTAGCTGTGACCCGCATTAGATTTGTTTTAGATATACCTGTTTTATAAATATGATATGAGTACAGTGCTGCCCAGAAGGGAATTTTATGGCGCAAGTTGCGCCTTCAAAATTTTTGAAGGGAACATATTTTGGCGGGTTTTTGAATTTTTGAGAGGGCACATTTTAACCGAGTTATGATTTTTCGGAATAAAAATTTTAAGAATAAGGGACAAGAAAAAAGCCTAGAGTATACAGAAAGTACAATTGTACTACGATTTTACTAATTCGACTATTCCTTGCTCTGTTTAAAAAAAAAAATAGCAGTAAAATACCTTGGAGGAGGGGAGGAGGTTAGGGTTTTGCGCCATAGACCTTGGCAGAGATTGGTAACCCTGTATGAGTATATCGCATATTGCGTCTGATTAATTCAATCACCACCCTAATTGATGTAGAAAAACAAAGGGAACAATACAAAATAAATAGATAGAAAAATACCTAACTGAAAATAAAAAAAAAAAAAAAAAGATTTCATAGAAATCGTATTGGACACGATAAGCATGGTAGATTTTATCATACACGGTATGTTTAGCAGATGTCTGTTTTTCATTAAGGAAAACATTGAATCTGTTTTGAAAAGCTACGCTAAGTGGGTCCTCACCTGGAAAAAGAAGGTCCTTCAACAGATATTTGTGCCAACGGAAAATAAGAAAAATGGGGACTTCTCGGAACTGTAAAATAAACCAGACACTTAAGTTAAATCAAGCCGTATAAGATAGCTTGGCTATATAGAAAGGATGAGGGAAGATTTACTACCCGAATTAATCCGAAATAAACTATTATATGGCAAATCAGGAGAGAAAAGAAAGAGAGGAATACCCAGATGATGGATCGATGATATGGAGGATGATCTGCAGAGGATGGAAAAGCAGGGCTTCTGGTAGAGAGGATTGGAGAGGCATTGTTGAGGAGGCCAAGGATCTACAAGGAATGTAGAGGCGCGAAAGTAAATAGATATGTTTAAAACTATTTAAAGGAAACCTATATTTATTCAACATAAACAACAGTTTTGTTTTGTTTTTTTCTAATTATAGTTATAGTTAGTTAATTATGGTATTGATTTTAGCTTAAAACCGGATCTAGATAGATTAACATACATATTGGTATATTGGATTGGCAAATAAGTCCTTTCGGTTATTCTGTTTATTTTTATGTCACTATGATACACTTCTTATATCTTAATCCCTAAAGTGGATTGTTTATCCTATTTGTAATATGTAAAAAACTATGTCTGTTAACTCTTGTTGAAACTAGCTCAGTATTGTATTTGCTAACGCACTGTGGATATGGAAGAAAATATCATTCATTATCGGCATATTTTGTTGTGTTATTTTAAAAAAGGTAAGCATGCTGCAGAAGCAAGATACTATCAACTCAGAAATCTCAGAAATAGCCATTTGCTTTACATTTTCGGTAAATAAAAATGTTGTAAGCTACGATAACATGAAGGTATTCACGAAGTTTTACTACCCATTTTAAGAATGTGTTATCATTCTTACGTCGACTCCAATAAGCTTACTAGCCTGTTCCTGCGCTTTGTTTATTTATTGCCAGCGATACCTGTGCTAGCATAATCGCCTAAATGTTTAGAGGTTGATTGTCGTTTATAGTTGCTGCTCCGTTCCTATAAGCTGTAGTCTTGCCCATTAAACTGTCAATCAAATGCAATTTCCAAATCGGATTGACTCGTCATTCATGAAGATGAACTCGTTAAAAAAAAAACTCATTATTGAACATTATAATAATTGGACATTGTGAATCTTCTCACGCCTTCCTACTAAGTACATGATCCTCCGACATGCGAGAACTGCACTGTCCAAAAGACAATGAAACATATACAAGACTGTTCTATATTTGAAACTGTTAGGAAAAACTTTGACACCCCATAAACCGTAAAATAAATCTTGAGTGAAAGTGAAATAGCTGTTAAAAAAATTTTGATTTTTTTAAATCAATAAATGTCTACATCTGTGTGTAAATAAAAGGTGTTTCCATGCCAATGACCCTGCAGGGTAGAGACAACGGAAAAATAAATGAACTTTATACATTAGAATAAACCTCAACAATTTTTGGTATTGAAATAAAGAATTCATGAAAAATCAGCTGTTTTTATGAATAAAATGTTAGATAAAATAATTTTTATACATTTTTTATTATGCTAATGTTCTTTATAGGCCTAAGTTACACAGCATATTGGATTAATGGCTCAAGATGTCCAATGAACAACTTTATTTATGAGCATGCTCATGTTAAATCAGGTCCTGTTAATAAGATAACTGAAGACTTACAATGAAACCAACAAAATTCTATTAATAAATCGATAGATTCAAATTAATTTTTTTTTTCGTGTGTGTCTCCCGGAAAGTAATTTGATAATAATTTATGAATATAGACTAAGATTGAATCTTATTATTAATATAATCTAATTTTGATAACAGGTGGTGTTGGTAGTGTTTATCGGTAACTAAGGACTAGTGCCGCTATCTAGTTTTATGAGCAGGAAACCTACATTGTCTGTTTTAATCTGAATATATAATCTATTCCGATGATTTTCTATTAAAAATAATTACATGTAATTTATTCATTGAAGTTATTGATAATACTTTTTCATGAGTTTGTAAATAGCGATGTATTATAACATTCATTCGGTGTAAATGAAATCATATGTTATTGGAAAAAATCATTGACATTTTGTTAGATCAATCTTTAAAAACGTTTTGCTTTTTGAATGTATTGAAATTTCTATGTATTTCGTTATGAAAACAATTGATTCGAATTGAAACAATCGATACAGTATTTAAAGTACATTGATAAAGTATTTAAGTAAGCTGAATTATTCCCATTCTGAAATGCTATTGATGGATCCGTAAATTTGGCAAAGGTTAGCCTATGTGAATTTTAGTAAATAGTTATTTTTATTTTATTTGTAAATGAAACTTGATTTGAATCTGTTAATTGCGCAGTTACAAATCATCGGTATATGTCGCTGTACAATTCTTTATTTCCCCATTACAGAACAAGTGAATTGAGATGATTTTGTGTTGAAAATTGAAATGCTGTATATTTGCCGTTGATGTAGGATTTTACTGTAGAAATGTTTAATTCGTTGTGTGTGTTGAAGATTAGTCAATTGTTTCGTAGGTTATGTAAGGATCTGTAGTTATCTAGATATGAAAGTTGTTAATGTTTTCTTACCAGTTCATGTCTTTTTAATTTCGTATGTATGTTTCAAGGAAGTCTTTCGATTTAGTTGAGTCCAAGGTACTAAACATAGTTATTATTTTTTAGGGACTGGGTATTGTCGATAGTTAAATGTGGGCATGAAGATTTAAATTATTATAATGAAGAGAAGAATAGTTGGGGTGAACAGTCAAATAAGAAGGCAAAAATAAATAAGACGTTTCGACCTGAAGTTCTGGCCATCATCAGGGCTGACCGCGGAGATGTAAATCTAAGCAATGAGATGTAAATTATTATAATTTTAATTTAATTTATTATATAAATTTGTTTGTTCAGTATAAAAAATATAAGCTCACCCCTTCAGGGAGATCTAAAATGAAGTTGTAATTTATTTTTTTATTATTATTATTTATATATATTTTTTTCGGGCAATCTTAATATATTATAATTAATCGATTATAGCTTTTCGGGAAGAATACGTTTTCAATTGAATACGAACTGCCAGGTAACAAAGCAGTGAGGGAAGGTATGCTAACGGAGCCATGAGTTGCCAGGTGCTGTTTTACTATAGTAGTAGACACAGGTACTAGGTCGCAGTCCTTTGCCTGCCTGGGGTCAATGAGCCAGGCGGTGGGCCCCATATTTCAGGTAGTACCTGAATTAATTCGGCGCCGGTGAACTTCCCAGCGGCCAGGGGGCAATGCCATCCCACTTCTTGATACGGTCTAGCTTGGATAAGCTTAGCGAACTTTTAATTTAGTTCTATTTTTGGGTCAGCTAAAACTGGCTGTATCCAACCCGATGCTAATTATATCTTCTAATGAATGAGGCGGTACTGAATTTATGAATAGATTTATGTATGGCTAGCTCAGCGTTAAATTTGGATTATACTTGCCTGTCTTCTACACGTATCATTAACTTGCCTAATATTTTGCTGATCCTAAAAAATTCTAATCTGAATACATGTTTTAAGATCCACTGAGTCCAAATAAACAAGTCACGCAAAATCGCCTCTGTGTGTGTTTGTAAACAATCAACCTCCACCAATTATTGCTATCCTGTGCAGCCGCCATCCTGCTCCTCACTCCCAACAAGGACCTGGCATCACCAGCCACAATATCACTCCAGAGAAGCCGAGGTCTTCCTCAACGCCTTGTTCCGTGCATTACTTTTGTCATGATTTTTTTCGGAATGTTATTCTCAGCCATTCGAGCAACGTGCCCAGTCCAATGTATTGAGCATATTAACTATGTCTGGTTCCTTAAATAAATCTTTGAGCTCCTGGTTTATCCGACGTCTCCATAACTGGTGAACTTTCACAGCTCCAAAGATTTTATGCAAAATCTTCCTCTCAAAGACCATTAGATTTCGCTCGTCAGTTTTGGAGATAGTCCATGTATCTAAGCCATAAAGGAGTATCGGTCGGATAACTGTTTTATACAATAGGATTTTTCTTCTTCTGGTTAAAGCACGGCTCATAAAATATGGACTGTCCTTTAGTGCCTTAAAACAACGATTGGCACATAGCACACTTCGCTTAATTTCAGAATACACAACATTATCACGAGTAATGAGGGATCCTAGATGAATAAATTCTGACACTTATTTTCCTCAGTGACCATATATTTGGTTTTTGCAGCGTTGACTTTAATGCCCATTTTTCTTTATGCTTCCACTAGTTTCAAGAATCCACCAGAGACTGTCTGGAAAGAGCGTCCATGTCGATATCATCTGCATAAGCAAGAAGTTGCACTGTCCGGCTGAATATTATTCTGCTTGAATATCAGAATCTCTAAAGGACTTCTCTAAACCAAAATCAATGAGGAGCTATGCCAGTGCATCTCCCTGTCTTAGTCCTTTTCCAGAAGTGAATTCTGCCGATCTTGCTCCTCCAACTGGTACCATGCATCTCACTTCTCTCATGGTGGGTCTTACCATTCTAATAAGCTTTTCAGAGATTCTTAGTTCTCTCATTGCCTTATAAAGCTGTTCCCTATGGACACTATCATACACTTCTTTAAAATCAACAAAAAGATGTGTTTTAAGCTTATATTCACGTCCTTTTTCAAGCATGATGCGCAAGCAAAATATCTTGTCAATGGTACATCGTTCTTTCCGTAAACCACACTGGTACAGTCTTAAGATCTTTTCTCCGTAAGGGAGTAGTCGTCGTTGAAAAAGAATGTTGGACAACACTTCGTAAGCACAAGAGAATAAGGAAATGCCTCTATAATTATCGCAAACTAGCCGATCACCCTATTTATGGATTGTACATATTATTGATTTATTCCATGATTCTGTTATTACTTCATCAGTCCAGATCCGAATCATGATATTCATAATTTAATGATTTTCTCAAAAAAATAAGATTTTGATAGAACTCTATATATGAATGCAAAATTGATTGTTCCTTCAAATCAACTTTGATTACTAGAGCTTATCATTAGCTAGCTCTATTTGAAATTCAATTATTTAAATAGTTAATTTTTTTATTATATTTATTTGTCTTTTATATTATTTTATAATTATAAAATATGATAATAATTATAAAATAAAAAATATAATAATTATTAATAAAAAAATAAGGAAAAGTTGTGTTGTGTTCGTGGAACCAGATTTTTACAATAGCTCTAAAGATATTTTTGGTTCTGTCTCTTTGTGGCATAAAGTTTTATCCAAACCAGATCTATAACCTATAATCTATAAATTCATTCAGAAGTCTCAGCTTATGTCGATTGCTATATGGTTAACAATGTCTTTGTACTTTATTTATAATGAGTGTAAAATATATAAAATGTTGATTTCTAAGGTCTATATATTTATATAATACTTTTCAAACCATACTGTTAGGTGCTGAAATTAACACAAACTCATCACTATCTTATGTATTATTTCTGAATATATATCCCTTTTCAGGCTCTCAGGATTGATGGGTTTTAACGAATAAGGTATCAACAGAAAGGGAATATCACATAGAATGCGGGATTCCTAATTTTGATTCCTTATTTTATACCAGGACTTAAATAAAAGTAGATGTGAAAGTGGGAGGTTTCAAACCATACGATGTTGCCGCCCCAACGAATCGGGACGTTACAAATTCATAATTTCTAAATAACTCATAATGAGTATTTAAAAGCTTACTAAATTATCGACAAAACGTAAAAAAAAAATCATCAAAATTGGTTTATTTGGTGCAGAGTTATAGCGTTCTGAAGATTTGGTATTTGTTATACTGCAAATCTGTTGCATACTGGAATTTCAAATTTTGGGAATTTGCCCATTTTTTCGGGATACGGTTTATGATATATCAATTAGTAATTATTTTTTAATTTCAAAACATTTTATTCTTTTTAATTAATTAATTTTATTTATTTTATTTTATTTATATAAATGTGTCTTCCTTTAAACACTTTTGGGAAAGTTTGTCAATGTGCTTCAATTACATGAGCCTTTAATTTTAGATATTTATTATTGAAGTTTAACATTTAAAAAAATTCACTTTCGATTTTTTTTAATGATAATTTTACATCCATCCTGATTGGACTAACTATTCCTCCCTGAGAATTTGAGGCTTTTGTCGACATCAGATACTAAAAGCAATGTTCAGAAGCTTTTGTTAATTTGTGATAATCTAATAAAGGAAAAAGCTAATATTTAAATTATTGAGGAAAATTAAATTATTATTAAGGAAACGCAATGGTTGCAACCATGGCAGATTGCAAATCATATTTATAAACTGATAACTTGCTAAATATATGTATTAAATATTTGCGTATCAAACATTATTGAATGGAAATTGTGCTGAGCCCTTAATATATTACAATCAAATACAAATATTAGGTTTGTGCGGGTTATTCCCACCACTAGCGGATCCAGGATTTAATTTTGAAGGGGGACTCAGCCCGAAAGCTTTTTTATTCATAAAAATAAAGATAATTCCTTTGGAAAAAAAGAAAGAAACTAACTACTTATATGAAATGGTGCTTAAGTGATTCCTTAAGTCCTTTTAAATGTAATTAAATGAACAATAATACTTTAAGATATTTTTATTTTTTATAAAACATGATTGTATTTTACCATTTTGGGAGAGGCTTCAGCCCCAAAGCCCTCTCCCCCCCCCTAGATTCGCCCGTGATTCGCACAGGTCGGTTAGTTATAAATTAATTGAAAAGTGAGTACTAAAAACACCAGAAAAGATAAAAAAGAAGAAAACAAGCAGAAATCTGTTAAATTATTAATCATGAATATGCATCGCATTCCTGCGTTTCAATGCTAATTTAAAAAAACAATTGAATATGTGATGAAATGTAAATTAGGTTTTTATTGTCATTCTGAGGATCGTTAAAAATTATACAACACGTTAATATTCCTAAACCAACTATATTTTGCAATTTATAATTCTAATAATTTACATCTGCAGTGTTGTACCTTGCAATATTATTTTTCATAAAAAAACAAAAAAAAAAACAAGGGATTTTCCATTGAACTCTAGCAGTCGGTATGAGGAAATGAACATAAAATTTGGAACAGAAGCTGCTATTTCGGTTCGAGTTCTGGCCTGCTTTCAAATTATGGCACAGTGACATCTTCCTCTAGCCTGCATATAACTGTTCTCGTCCCGTATTATTTCTTAAGGTTAGATTCATCGGAAAAAAAAACTTTAAATCTTACTATTTGATACTACAAACAATTAGTTTTCTAAAAAAAAAACAACTTTTTTTGGCGTTTTTGTAATAAATCGACCAAGAACCCATTAGAAATATAAATATCGGTACACATCCCATCGACAATGTTCCAATATATCAAAAAAAGATTTCGATATATTGAAAAGAATTTTGAATAGGTTATATTGATGATTAAAAAGCTTGAGAAAAGTTAATTAAATTATTCAACAAATAAAATAAATTTTAAAAATGAGAAAAAATCTTCACACCCTACTTTGAATATAAATTACTTTTTCCTCGAGTTCGGTTAGTTAATCTTCATATATTATTTTTTTAAAACTGTCTTTCGCCTGTAATCCATTTCATCATGTTAATACATTATCAATTCCATAATGTAATAAATAGTTAATAAATAAATAGAAACTGTATAGCTATTTCTTAAGAGAGAAAATGCAATATCCCTGAATAGAAGGGATCAGGTAAACGTGGAACCCTTTGCCTATGACTATTTCTATTTTATCAAAGGGTAAATACGGTTTCATTGGTAGATATGATTTACAGACGATTTATGCAGACATCATTTTGGAGATCTTTCTTAGCCTGTGCCAAAAAATAATCACATATTCCAGTAAAAATAGGAAAAAAATTATGAAGAAATGAAAACTTTATTTGCATATAATACTTTCCTTCACTATATATTTCAATATAAATAAAAAGGCATACTATGTTTACAAAATAATTATAAATAAGAAAATAATCAATACTTTGTTATGCTTTGTTATTTATTACAAGCATCTTTTATGATTGTGTCGTTAACATATTTACAGATTGTTAACTTTTTAGATCATTAAATAATAATATATAATTTAATATTACTATTGCAATAAATATTATCTATTATTATTAAATCCATAAATAAAAAACAACTTAAACTTTCTTAAACTTACTTTCCAATATTTAAGCTCTGAAAAGGTATCAGAAAATTATGTTTCTAGTGTATATTGGTTGCTTTATGTGAAAAACTAGTACAAACTAGTTATATTTCATTACTTTTTTAACTTTTTTTATTTGTTTATGATATTTAAAACTATTTAAAAAAATACATTCAGTGAATGTGTTAACAAAAAATAATAACATGAACACACTTGTTGAGAAACTACCCTATGGTAACACTCTAAAAAAAACATGTATTTACAATAGGTGATCTCGAGGCCATCTTCTTTTCACACGCCTCGGAGTATTATCAAGGATCGAATAGAGAGCAAGGTTAGAAACGAGAGGGTTCGGATGGTTCTGAAGTTAATTGTGAAAGGATAGATATCTGGGTTGGGCCAAATCGGAAACATAAGGAACATTGAAAAATTGACCCTATAGTCACAATATGGAAATTATCATTAAGATAGGGTGTAACAGTGCCCACTGAACATAGTCCTGCATAAACAGAAAAGCTTGAATGAAGACATTTTTCTAAGTTATTTTGTCTTTTTAAGTCCTCTAACCTATAACTAACAAAACCGTCAATTTTCTGGGCAGATCAGCGATATTTGCAGTATCAAGATTAATCTGACAACTATCCTCGAATTCTAACCACTTTCGGTACCAATAAAATCTCATAGTTATTACCTATTTCGCAAGGATATGTGGCAAACGAAAATTCGGCATCTCCAGCACTTTCAAAATATAGTCGATATGAATTTTAAGTGTGTTGCCAGTTATGTCCTCAATGTTTTTGTATAAAAGATATTTAAATTTCATTTATATGCGATGCACAGCTCCGAATAGATTTGATGTTTTAAACTTAGTTTCGAGAGTTGTGAAAGAAGTGGATATAGTTCTCAGCAGGAGTACCTCAAGTTCAGTGTTTGCTCCACTAATCTATATTATATACATACACGACGTTCTATGCAGTTCTAACATTCTAATATATGCATTATAGCTCACACAGAAAATACGACAGTATTTAAAAAATACGATATTGCTAGTTTAAACACTCAAAAATCACCTCCCACCAAGTTTACTCTTCGACATGAAACGTGATTGTCATCGACTTTACCTTGATGACATTTGACTAAAGAACGACATGAGGTTCAGATAGCAAAAAAAAAAAAAGAAAATGTACCCCTAAATGAAATTCACTACATAAAAAAAGTTAATTTGCAAGCCTTGTATTTAATATTGGAAGTGTCACCTACATGTAATCTTGTATTCCTGACGATATCGTAAAACTGACATAATGTCAAACAGTAAGTTATTAACTCTTAACTTGTTTTGAAATCTTCCCAAGAATGTCTGTTTTTTTCATTGGTTAGTAGAATTATATGAACTATAAGTAATATTAATATAGGTGCCGGAAATTACATATCGAATTTATAAAGATAAATTTTTCTGAATGATTTAGGAACGTAACCTTACAGTTTGACGAATATTATCTATATAATGTATATACACCTATCTGCATATAATGGATGAATGGAACTAATCAATGGGAATAGTAAAAGGGGAGGACTGGCTTGTACTACTGCTGCAATACGGACCTGGGAGAGGGGTTGAGAAGTGCGCGCCGAAATCAATAGCAGGCGCATTTTCTGCGTCTTTTCTTTTGTAGTGGTATTATTAGTTGAGGTTTTGATAACTACCTAGGTTAATATTATATATATAGTCTTTCATTATTATAATGCTCAATGTTCAATTTAAAATAAGTAAGATAAATTTAAAATTATTGTTAAAATACATGAAAATTTGTATTTGGGTAACAATGATGGGAATAGTTTTTCCAGTACTGAAGAGGACCCCATTATTCGTTTAAGAAAAACGAGATCGAAACGTTTGAATAATAAGAATAAACAGAAGTTATTTTAGTTTTATCAAAATATAGTTAATGACCTATTAACCGATTATAATAATTATTATATATCTATTTTTTGTTTTACAAAGTAACCCTACATAAGGATCGTTTATTTGATTCGCCATTATCCTCCATGCTTTAATGGCATACTACATGAAATTACTATGGTTTACTTGATTTTTTTATTTATTTTTACATGATATGAATTTTTAGTCAAAAATTGTATATAGATAGATAGAAATTTATTTGTTTTGGGGGGGTTTCCCATACAAATAGAGCCTAGCTTGGCTATTGTAGAATGATATGTTTTTACACGTTAAGTACATATCGGAAAAAGGCAGTGGATCAGCTGATGAGAAGGTTGTCTCCTCAACTCCTCTCTCAGTTTTTACCAATTTTATAGCGGAATCTCTCTGATTATTCACGTGATACAGTTAAAGTGTATATCAGAGCAGTTGATATTTACTGTTGGCATCTTTTTTTTTGTTATTTTAAGGAAAAAAAAAAAAAAAAAAAAAATTTTTTTTTTCTTTTTTTTTATTTATTTATTTATTTTTCTCTTATGATATGCGGTATGATCAGCAAGTGATGGCCAGTAAGGTGCCCAAGAGGTCTCGGTCAGACGGAGTTAGCTCACCAGCCAAACAAAGGACTCGTCGCTGCCTACGAGAAATACCTCCAGTGACCAAAATGAACACTTCAGAACCAGAACCTCAGCCCCAACCAGGTACGTCTGCACAAGAAACGATTGAAGAATCACCTTTCTTTACTCCAAACCCCTACCAAGTGCTTCAAAATGACAAAGAAGTAATGGAGTCTGCAGCAATACCCAGAGAACCAAAGCCTCCTCCGATATTTGTGAAAAATATAAAAAATTTCCAGATGTTCTGCACCCAACTAAATAAAATCTGCTCTGGCAGTTATTCATGCCTTAACAGGACCAATGACACCAAGATAACACCTGATTCTGCAGAAGCCTACCGAAAAATAGTGAAGTACTTATCAGAAACAAATGCGAATTTTCACACTTACCAGCTGAGGCAGGAAAGAGCTTTACGAGTGGTGATAAGAAATTTACATTCCTCAACCCCCACTGAAGTTATTAAAGAAGAACTAACGACGCTTGGTTTCAATGTACGCCAGGTAACAAACGTTTTGAAGGAGGACAGGGAACAGCCAGGATTACGAAATAGGATCCCACTACCATTGTTTTTCGTGGACTTGGAGCCATCACCAGGTATCGAAAAAATATATGATATCACAAGAATATACTATACAATGGTGAAAGTTGAGAAGCCATATCCCAAGAGAGACATCGTGCAGTGCCATAATTGTCAGACCTATGGCCACACGAAGACATATTGCCACCATCTGCCGCGTTGCGTGAAGTGCGGTGAACAGCACAAATCTGTAGAGTGCACCAAACCTATACAAGATCCAGCAGTATGTGCCCTATGCTTGGAGGGACACCCGGCCAACTACAAAGGCTGCCAAATTTACAAGAATCTCAAAACCAGACACCAGAAAAACCGGATTCAAGATGAAGCACTAAGAACAAGAAGAGAGAGAGAGCCTTCCAGAATTGTAAACAATGATGTATCATTCTCCCAACTACTTAGAGGTAAGACTTTAACCGATAAATGTCAAGCCCTGCCACAACAACAACCTCAAACCCAACCTCAAAATCCTCTTCATCCTAATATACCTAACCACCAACAACAAATTCCTCATATTCCTCCTCCTTCAAATGCAACAGATCTCACAAGTTTGTTAGCATCTTTCCTCACCGATTTCAAATCCCTTGTTACTCCACTCATATCACTCCTCACGAATCTCGTATCTCACCTCATCCCTCCTTTGAAAAATCCTTAAATGACTCACATCCCTAAACCCATATCCATTCTCCTTTGGAATGCGAATGGTGTTAGAAATCATACAGACGAACTATCTACTTTACTACTTGACAAGAACATTGATGTGGCACTAATTACTGAAACTCGACTAACCACTAAACAGCACTTCAATATACCACAATACCTGACATATCGTACTGACCACCCTGACGGAAAAGCACATGCCGGTACTGCTGTAATTGTACACCAATCCCTCTCCCATCACCTACTCCCATTACCAATACATGATTTCCTACAGTCCACCGCTATCGTGATAAAAACCTTCTCCTTTCCGGTCACTCTTGCATCAGCGTATTGCCCTCCTAACCGATCCATATCCAATGCCCAATTCAGTTCTCTCCTCGACTCCTTAGGACATCACTTCATCTTGGGTGCAGACCTAAATGCCAAGCACCAACAATGGGGTTCCAGAACCACGAATTCTCGTGGCCGAACCCTGCTGTCTGCACTCAATTCCCAACGTTTTCACCTCCTTTCCCCCAACTCTCCTACCTACTGGCCCACAGATCCCAACCGTAATCCTGATCTTCTAGATTTCTTTATCCACAGCGGCTTAAGTCCCCTCAATTGTTCCATTACACGTCTAAATGAACTTTCCTCTGACCATAGTCCTCTAATCCTTAATGTTTCACTTGAACCTGTTCCCAAACCTTCTCCACCGTCATTCATTAGGGGCCCAGTAAACTGGGACCTTTTCCGCCAAATAATCTCCGATAATATTGATCTCAACATATCCCTCAAAACTCCCGATGACCTTGATAGTGCCGTAAATTCCTTTACTACCACAATCCAACAAGCCGCCTGGACTGCCTCCTTTCCAAAAGACTCCTCCAGAATTCCTATAAAGACCATTCTACCCCAACACCTCCTTAACCTAATCCGCACCAAACGCCGTGCCAGATTATTATGGCAACGATCCCGACATCCTACCGACCGCTGCTCCTATAATTACTACTGCAAACAATTAAAACTGGAATTAGCCACCTTCAGATCACAATCCTTCAACTCCTACCTATCCTCCCTCTCTTCTCGCGACAATTCCCTTTGGAAAACCACAACAAAAATCCTAAATCCTCACCGCATTTCCCATCCTCTCCGACGAGGTGATGGCTCCTGGGCAGCATCTGACGAAGATAAAGCTGAGGAGTTCGCCATTCACCTATCCAATACATTTATTTCACATCCGGAATCCCATCCTGCCCACACCGTAACAGTAGAAGAACTCCTTACATCACCAATCCCACTTTCCTTGCCCCCAAAAGCTATTCATCCTTCCGAAGTAAAATTTCAATTAAAAAAACTAATCCTCCGTAAAGCTCCTGGACATGATCTCCTTACACCTCAAATCCTTCGACAACTTCCATCCAAAGCAGTCATATTCCTTACATATATCTACAATTGTATCCTACGCACCACCCACTTCCCTCTGTTATGGAAACACTCCACTATTATCCTTTTCCCAAAACCAGGAAAACCTCTCAATAGCTCAACATCCTATAGACCAATCAGCCTACTCCCAATCCTTTCAAAAATTTTTGAAAAGATCCTTTTGAAACGAATCCTACCCATTATAGAATCCCAAAATATCCCTTCCCATCAGTTTGGTTTTCGCTCTCAACATTCTACTGTTCAACAAGGACTCCGAGTCGTTGATCATATTTCCTCAGCCCTAGAAAACAAGGAATACTGTTCGGGTGCCTTTCTGGACATTGCACAGGCATTTGACCGGGTATGGCACTCCGGACTGCTCTCCAAGCTTAAAATCCATTTACCTCAGTCCTTGTACCTAGTCCTCCGATCCTACCTCTCTGACCGCTCCTTTCGAGTTCGCTGTGGAACAGAATTTTCCAATATCTACTCCGTTAAAGCCGGTGTTCCCCAAGGCAGCGTCTTGGGTCCCGTGCTTTACATCCTCTTTACTGCTGACATCCCTGTTCATCCCGATACTTTTCTTGCAACATTCGCTGACGACACCGCAATCTTATCATCCAACTCTGATCCCGAAATAGCATCCTTAAATCTCCAAAGTCATCTCACCTTGATTGAGCACTGGTGTAATAACTGGCGCATTAAAGTTAATGAATCTAAATGCCAACACATTACTTTTACACTCCGACGCAATTCCTGTCCACCAGTACTCTTTAATTCCATCCAGCTTCCTTATTCAGACACAGTCCGGTATCTTGGCTTTCATTTAGACCGAAGACTAACTTGGAACCCGCATACTAGACTCAAAAGACAAGAACTCAACCGACGATACGGCCAACTATACCGACTACTAAGCAGAAAATCTAAACTTTCCATTGAAAACAAGCTACTGATCTACAAGACAATACTGAAACCTATTTGGACTTACGGACTAGAACTGTGGGGATCAGCAAAATTTTCTAACATCAAGCGCATCCAATCCTTCCAGTCTAAAGTCCTTCGAACAATAGTCGATGCTCCTTTCTATGTATCCAACAAAACCCTACATCATGACCTTAACATCCCATTTGTCCTAGACCTTATCCCAGAAAAGTTCTCCAAATTTCACCAGAACCTTACTTACCACCCAAATCCTCTTGCACAATCCCTATCAAGCATCTCCCATCCCTATAATCCTCCAAGAAGGTTGAAACGGCAGTGGCCTCGCGACCTTTTGTAAATTATATAAATTGGAGTTCTGGCAATGGCCAGATTCTTCACTCAAGACATGTGTGTATGTGGCTAAAGTGCTCTCGACCAATCTCCGCTGGCTTTAGTACCAGTGACGCGGTTGGAAGAGTAGCGCAGGGTTCTCCTGGAGTTCCCTCGCCTGATTGTATATAGGTATGCATGTTATTTTTTTTTTTTTTTCCTTAGTTTTAATTTTCTTATTTTTTAGGTTATTTTATTTTATTGTCTATTGTATATACTTTTGATTATTATTTTGTTCTATTTATTTTATTATTTTGTACATATGGTGTGAATGTCATCCTACCTCACTATAACCAATGTCGAACAGACAGATTGTTATAATACTCAATAAAGAAATTAAAAAAAAAAAAAAAAAAAAAAAAAAAAAAAGTACATATCATTTAAAAATAAATAAAACTTACAATATCGGATGGCTCTGCTGCGGGTCACTAGAACGTACCGTTCAGTGTCTCATGAGGCGGTACAAGTCTTAGCCGGAACTACTCCTATTGATCTTCTCCTACGAGAAGAATACTTTCGGCATAAGATGAAGAGGGAAGGTCTGGTGGATCTACCGGCGAATCTTCGTGTGAGGATCAGTGAAGACCCTAATGGATGGAAGAGCATTCTTCGGGAGAACACATTAAAGGAATGGAACCAGCGGTGGGTGACGACGCCAAAAGGGGCTACGCTAAGAAAATACTTCCCCACCGTTGGTTCAAGAATGGAACAGACATGGGTTCTCCCGGACTACTGGGTCTCACAGTTCCTCACAGGGCATGGGGGTTTCCGAGCAAAGCTCGCTGAATATGGCAAGAACATCGATCCCCTATGCCCAAGTTGCAGAGTGCCGGAGACCGCCGAGCATATCATCCTTGTCTGTACCACCTTTGAGGCACTGAGGGCTAAGTTGTTGAGGGAGACGGGGCTCTACGCTCTGATGGAGAGCGATCTCCCTCAACTTATGACAAAGGAAAATTATCCGTATTACAAGGCATTCGTATACGGGTGGAAGGAACTGCTTGGGGCAACCCACTTTTTATTGGGAAGAAGAAATGAACTAGCATCCGGAAGACCGCCAGAGAGGGTGGAAGAAGATACTGGCTAAAAAGAGAAGAAAAAAAAAGAGAGAAGAAAAAAAAGAGCAGGCTGTGTGCACAGCTGTAAAAAATGTAATTGGTCTGAATGCAGCAGTGAATTGTAACGCATGCGTTGCTACTCACTGCTGCATAACACCCGTATTGCCTTATTGGCAGGGTAGGGTGTAAATAAAATAATAAAATAAAATAAAATAATAATAAAACTTACAATATTTTACGTGTAGAATGGATTTTAAAAAACATGAATAACAATAGAAATTAAAAACAAAAAACGGTTACTGCATAATAATAGTTATAGGAGGAACCTATTACTATAGTAGAAGCAATAAAAAAATAAAAATATTTATATATATAAACAAAATATTACTTTTAAGATAAACTAAAA
The DNA here is from genome assembly GCA_928085145.1 of Nezara viridula. Taxonomy (NCBI): domain Eukaryota; kingdom Metazoa; phylum Arthropoda; class Insecta; order Hemiptera; family Pentatomidae; genus Nezara; species Nezara viridula. The sequence goes on along the minus strand of OV725080.1, from coordinate 143,048,508 downwards.
ACAAACACTTAATAGAACATGGGCCATGATCATAGGCTAAAATTATATATATTAACAAAAATAGATAAAACATAAAAAACAGAACCAAATAAATTAAACCCAAAAAGTCAATTCAACAAAGCTAACAAGAAATCACCTACGCTGGCTATTACTCGTAACTAAGTCGAATTCGATGGATCTGATTAATTTAAGAAAGTTTGTCATGAATTCAATTAATGAATTTTATCCCGTCTCATGCCAATTTCCATTATTGATACCTATACTTTTTATTAGCTCAAATCGCTTACAATCATGTATTATATTTAATACATCATGTATAGTTTGAAATCTTGGATTTGCCCACCTTCATCGCATAAGTCTGTTTGTATAAGTCTTTCTTTTTTTTTTCATCATAATAATAAGTAAATTTGGAGAATATTGTATGTTCATTTATATATATATATATATATATATATATATATATATATATATATATATATATATATATATATATATATATATATGTATATGTATATGTATGTGTGTGTATGTATGCCTGTATGTATATGTGTATGTATGTATATATATAATATATATATATGTGAGTGTTTGTGTATATGTATGTATATGTGCGTGTATTTATATATGTATATGTCTTTTTTTTGTTTATTTCTGAGTGGTTACATACTACTTTTTAAATAATGTATATAATGTTAGAATTTTTATAAGTCAGTTTTTGGCCAGATTTGTATTTTATTTTTTATTAATTCATCTTTGTTATTCTAAGGGAACTTAGTCCCAGAATAAAGTTCTATTTTCTATTCAATGATTGTGTTTAGAAGTTTCTATTTTATGTTATTTGTTTACTTTTTTTTTCTTTTATTTACTTTCTTCATCAGTATTATTTATTTACTTTTTATATTTATATTTATTTCTCTATTATTTGTATATATTGTATGAATGAGAACTCTTAGCCCTAATACTTATAGCCCCCCAGCAGTGGCTGATTGTATTATTATTCAATAAATTGATTTTTAAAAAAATTCTATTCTATTCTATAATGTTGAATCTTTTAAAAAAATGCTTTGTATTCCCATGTCCAGTAAGTACTGGCGTATGTTTGTAGTCAGTTTGCGTCTTTAATTTTGAAGTTATTTGTTCATTCATTAACCAAAGCTTTGGTTCATTTTCTAATTTATTATTTATTTAATAAATCCTTACATAGTTGATATAAATCAGTCCTGGGCCAAATGTATTCCAAATATTATTTTAAAATGCAGTGTTTAAAATACCATGTATAAGGGTTTTTAAAATACAGTGTATTTAAATTGTTTTCAGAAAATGTATGTCAAATACAAAATAATAAAAGTATTTTGTATTTTAATTAAAAATACAAAATACTTTCTGTATTTTGTATTTAATAAAAACAATACAGTTACAAACAATCCATTTTATATTTTACATTTTAAAATGCAAAATACAAAACATGTATTTCGTTGTATATTTTAAAATATTTTATTTGAAATACTGCCAAAATCTGATATTAATAAACCTTTGGCAATAGCCACATCATTATTTGGAAACAAAAACAAATTTCCTAAAATAGTGTAAGTAATTGTCACTTAATAATTGGTCTGTTGCTTAATATTCATTACTGCATAATTATGAAAACAACCACTAAATATGATAATTTGTTCTTGAAATCGATTTATGCCAAGGTTCTCCTAACAGCAGCTCAAACAAAAACATTACCGATTACGTTTCCGTTCTGTTTACAAAAGTAATGAAAAGCCTAATTCGAAAAAGGTTTTCAATTTCAGTCCGCACCCTTATAACTATATTTGCTGAGCTTTGAGTCTTGGAAAATAAAACCTGTCTCATTCTGATGAGTTACGAAAGATTACCAAGTATGGTCATACTTTTTATTTCATTTTATTTATTTTTTACACTTCGATGTGTGTTTCAGCAAGAACTTGATATCGATGCTGGCTGCTAAACTTATAAATGGCAATAAAGATTGACAGCCGAATTTAGGCAATACGGATTTTACAGAAAAGAGTTGTTCGCATTACTGCATAACTTCGTACTTCTGCAATGTAACCAATTGACATATTATAATCAGCTGAACAGCAGAAATATTCAGTTTCTTCTTCCGCTCCTCCTCGTTCCGGTGGTCTTCCAGCTTCCTCTTCTTGTGAGGTTGAAGTGTGCTGGCTCTTGTGCGTAGTTTCCTTCTGTCATTAGCTGAGGGGACATCGAGAGCGGTCTCCCTCAGCAATTTGGCCCTTAGCTACTCAAAGTACAAAGATTAGTTGCCCACTGCGAATAATTCGTTTAGTATATTGGTCAGTGAGTCACTGGAGAGTAAAGGGAGGGAATTTTTCCTTCCAAAATAACCATTGAGAAAAAAATAGCCGTTTAGTACTCATTAATAAATTATCATTCATTAAGCAGAGGATAACTAAAAAATTGACTCAGCTTGTGAGAAGTCGACGCGTCAATGAGATTAATTAATTACCTTGTTTAAATAGATCCATGCATGGAATATTTAGAAAATCGATTTATTAAAAAAAAATTCCATAGTTCTCGTGAATGAACCATTGATTTTCGGATTTTAGTCACGTCCATCAATACTTCCATCATGACCTTGCATGATCAATCAGAATACCAATAGTGCCTCGAAATGCCATTCCGAATTACCGTGGAAGGTCCACTTTAAAAGGAATAAATGTTTACGTCAGTAACAATTATGGGTATAATCAAGCATAGATTATATACTTTTTGAATTCATGCGCAAATAAAATTGATTTCTTAAATGGATTTGATGAAGAATAAAATAAGTTATGAACATAAAACAAAAAGATCTTTTAGAAATAAAATAAAAATATATGTTGTAAAATGATAAGATTGCGCAACACCAATCGGGCTGTGGTGCCAAGTTTGGTAAGGATGATGAAATTAAGGTGAGAAATTTCTTAGGACTACTTTTTAGTGATATAGCCTTGAACCAACGAGATCATTGTGCTATATTGTTCTTTTGTTTTTAAGTCTTTTTTTTTTTTTTTGTATGCACTAAAGCGCTTTATATACAGTTTAATTACTGTGTAATTCTAAACAACACATCTTTCCTGCTGATATACTACAGGCAATAGACTCAACAATTAACAACCTTTTCCATCGAGCTTCGTAAACTTACAATGGCTGTTAGTATCAACAACTTGAGTTGAGTGATAAACGGCACGAAGTCTTCCAAAAATAAAATCTCAAACAAAGGATAAATGTTAAAGTAGGGTTACCTAGTCCTGTTGAAGGATTTTGCTTCTTAGGGAGGGAAAGATATTTTTTTGTATTTTAGTTGATATTTTCATGAAATCTTATTTCAAGCATTATCTTTTTACATTATTTCTCAAATCTGTTTTTTATCGATACGCCAAATTGTCTCTGATTCTTCATTAAATCCAATGATTGAACCATCATTTTAAGATTTAAATTACTTATATAATCATCTTTTTGGAACTCTGGAGAACATTAAAAAGAATGTGACCGACTTGTTAGAGGTCCTACCAGTTGAAACTTTTTAACGCTGAGTCTTAGACTGGGAAAAAGGACTCGGCTGGTATATGGCTGCCACAGGGACAATATTGTTGTTTGAAAAAGAGAAAAATTTGTATAGATAAAAAATCAGTCTCATTACTTTTTTTACACACCTCTTATTCACATTAAACAATTAGCTACTCCACTTATCCCTGTTGAACAAAATCCGCTACCTAGAACTCCACCTGGACAAGCGTCTCACTTGGAATCCTCATACTATACTGAAACGACAATAAACCACTCGAAGTTTCCGATTACTTCAGCACTTACTGGACAAGCGCTCTAAACTTCCAATCAATTACAAAAGGCTCATATACATGACTAAAATAAGGCCTATTTGGACTTACGGAGTTGAGCTATGGGGCTCCACTAAGCCATCGAATCCCTCTCGTATCCAATGCTTACAATCCAAAATCCTTCGTAAAATTCTCAATGCTTCCTGCTTTGTTACAAATAAAACCATTCATAATGACCTTAACGTTTCTTATGTTTCAGATCTGTCCCAATCCAGATACATATCCTTCCATAATAAACTTCAGAATCATCCCAACCCTCTCGTTTCTAAGCTTGCTTACCCTTCAATTCCTAATAACCCTCCGAGGCGTCTGAAAAGAAGATGGCCTCGTGATCTCCTAATGTAGACATATCATTAGAGTGCTACCATTGGATAGTTTCTCAACAAGTGTTTTCAGGTCATTATATCCAAATGTTCAAATTTACTAAATGTATTTCTTTAATGCAATTGTAAATATCGTTAAGAAATAAAAAAAAAATTAGCTGCATATGTTACCAACATATTTAATCTGTTAAATTTATAAGTTTTCCACCTCTGTTAATTTCATTGTACAACTGTATATTTTAATTATTTATTTAATTATGAGAATGTGGATTTTTTTTTAGTCGTGACAAAAAAAGTTTGAAAATAATTTCAATAACTTGTCAAACAGAAATATTTTGTATAATTTTCAAATCAACTTCGCTATTTTCATGAATTACATCACATCTTTTAAGCTCACCAACTAATAAAAAAAAAAAGGCCTAAATCAATAGCTGTGACCTAGACAGGGCGCCGTGTCTGGGAAGATGGGATGGGAACAGATTAGACAACAGTCTGGAATTATTTCACATCAATATATTCCATAATACGTAAATTATTCATTCACTGAGTATTATTTAAGATATTTAAAAACAAGGATGTATTTCGATTGATGATATACAAACATCGAATACATTCCCATCTCCGTCAAGTTTTGTCACTACCACTAATTAATGAAAATCACATTTTAAAATATAAAATAATTTTAGTTGTGTAATATTAATTATTCCATTATACTATTATTTTTTTTCTGTTGCCTGTACCCTTCACGGTCATTAGCAACATCATCAAAATTTTATTATACAATTTCTCCGCATTTAGGAATGCTAATTTTTTTTTTTTTAAGAGCTTCTTCGTTGTGTTTTAAATTTTCTGTTAGATTGGTGCCAAGTCCAAATTTTTCCTGATATTTTTCAGTAAAATGTGTTTTGCAGTTTTTTGGACATTGAAGTTCTCACAGATCGGCGGAGGATCGAGTCCTTTTGTAATTCTGCTGGATATGTTTTGTTTTATTTATTTTATTTTATTTAATGTTCTCCGACCTTTTTTTTACAGTTCGTGTCCGAGATCACCAACAGTGTGGTAGAAAGATATTTCATTGAGAAAAGGTATGCAGATGAATGAAAGTGAATGAAGGAATGGAATATTGGACGATAATATTCAATGAGTTGGAATATAATATAAGGACCGCCCGGTAGGTCTTTAAAAAAAGACTATGCAAATAAAATAGGACTGGCATAAACTTTTTGTTTAATTTCACTCCAAAAAAAGAATTCAGTGGTGTCAGGTCTGGAGAGCGTGCAGGCCAAGCCACTGGTCCTGTACGGCCAATCCATTTATTGGTATACAGGATATGGTATATGATTGAGCAAGTTCAATGACCTTAATTCCTTACGAAGAAGGATAATTGAACCTTGTGAAACAATAACACATATCCAGTGCCGTTCTGCCACTACCGCTATTGAAGAAAGATGCCGAAGCTGTGTTGATGATCAAGGAAATCACTTTGAACAACATTTAATGTTTATGTTTAATTAATAAAGTCATTGGAACAAATAAATAACTTTTATTCACTCAATATAACGTAAATAATTCATACCAAAGAAAATCTTTAGGTGTGAATATCTCCTAAACATAGCGTTTGCGGACATACCTTCAGAGGATTTTTTTTTCTTATTTTGAGGTCCTTAATTCATATTTTCAGTTTGGCCACTTAAAAACTCTGTATAGAAGCCTAGAAGCTTATACTGCCAACTATTGGCGCTTGCATCCTAATTCCTTGATTTCTATAACGCTAGTGAGAAGAAAAATATTTTAATATCAATATCACGAAATTAATATCACGAAAACAAAGCTTCCCTACCTTCGGCAGTGAGTAAGAAAAATATTAGGTTGTCCCATAAGTTCTTTCCCTTTTCTTTATATGTTGTTTAAGGTTGATTTACTGTGTTATATAAATAACCGTTCTGCTCTATTACCTTCTTCCATCTCTCAGGTAGCCTCTTATACCCTGTTTTCAAAATTGTTGAGACTTACTTGCAAAATATTCATCGAGATGCGTTTTGAATTTTTGACATTTATCTCGCTGAGAGTTTTTAACGAAAGAAACAAGTAATAACACTGGATTACAATAAAAATGTGTCGGGCTCAAAAATAGTCAATTTATATTTCCATCTGCCATATTTTTCCATCCAATGTATTTCCATCTGCAGATTAGCTCTTGCTTTGGGGATAAAGTAACATTTCATTTTTTAGAGTCAACATTATTAATTTGGGAGATTTTTTGGGGGGGGGAGTTGGTACACCTGTCAAATAACAAAACACAAATGCTCTTCAGCTGTTTTTAAGTCACAAATAAATACATAGTTAATGTCGCTGTCACTGTGACTTTAATATAGTTTCTGCTGTAGTAATTAATGCAGAATTTCTGGTTTTAGAGTGTTTTTTCAGTGTAAAATTAGCCACGAAAATGTGTAAATATGATGAATAATTTTTGTAATATTTGTGGTGAAATAACATTTCCCTCACAGAAACGCAATCTGACGCCTCTTGTAAAGACTGCTTATCAGCATTATTTCGGTATGAAAGTAGAGAGCCAGGATAAGCCTTGGGCTTAACATATATGTTGCAATGCATGTTCAGTTACACTGCGAAAATGGGTGAAAAAGAATAAACTATTGCTTTTCCTGTGCCTATGGTTGGCGCTACCCATATAGATGACTGATATTTCTGCATGACTCCAAATATAAAGGCAGAAGAAAAAAAGAACAGTTCAGTACCCGAATCTTCGATCTGCTATTCGACCCATTCTACATTCAGATAGTTTACCAGTTCTTACTCAACCCAAAAACTGTATGTTTAAATTAGAAAATGAAGAGAGTGTGGAACAAGAAAAAGAACCAAACAAGCCTTCCACATACCGTAACCATGATTGTGAGGTTAAAGGTGATAAACTATTTTGAAAAATCAAATGAACTTTCAATGTTGTTAGCATATATATAACTAAAATGTATCTTTTTCTCTTAATCCGCTATTATGAAATATTTCCACCTTGTATATATCACAAAAACTGGAGCTAAGAAAATGTTTTCATTATATTCGTTTTTCTCAACCCAAAATTAGTAAGAATTGACTGATGAAGTTCTGGAAACGTTCATACATTTGTTTTTTGTTGCCCCAATTATAATCGGATGGAGCAAAGTTTGAGGAGTACGTAAGATGAGGTAGAAAATCCCAATCAAACTATAAGATTTTTTGTCTTATGGTCCATTCCGAAAGTTTCGTTGGCCGGAAGACAGAAACTCTTACACTTGGATTTGGGACTTTCTACCTCATACTCCGTGCTCCACAGATCTTGCCCTATCCGATTATCACTTGATTCTTTCATTAAAAAATTCTCTCCGATATAAATGTCAAAAATCCGAAAGCTAAATAAAATCACAACTCCATGAATATTTTGCAAGTGAGTCTCAACAATTTTGAAAAAAAGTGTATATGAGGCTTACTAAGAGATGGATGAAGATGATAGAGCAGAACGGTTCACATATAACAGAATATATCAACCGTAAACAACAAATAAAGAAAAGGGAAAGAATATGGTACAACATAACATTGTAATACTTCGTTAAACGAGGACCCTTATAGTTTGTTAATAATTATATATACACGTTGCGCAGTGTTAATTGTAAATAATCAGTAAAATTGATTGTGTAAATGCAGTTGTCTATTTCGGTAAATATATAAAATCCCCTAGTTAAATGAAGCGTGTATTTATTTTCCTTTAAATTTAGTTGAGATCTAAAAATACTTCCTCGACAGCAGGGGTGACCAGAACACTTCACTCTTTATCACAGAAACTGAACTGTTCTCCAATTCTTGTTTGTAAATAATTATTTTTTCTTATGTTTAACAAGTATTTTTTTCTTATTAACTATTTTATTAGTTTATAGTCTTGAACTATCTTCATTAATTATTTTCTTCTTCCTTCTTACTCAAAGGTTTAATTTAACAAAATATACACAATATATAATAAGAGGGTATAGAATCCACTTTTGCGGCTCTCAGGAGTCGTGGGTTTTGTTGAATGAGGTGTTAATCGAAACGGAACTTCAAGGAGAAGTTACGAATCTCAATATCGATTCTTAAATTCCTTCAACAACTTTAATAAAAATACATTGAAAAAAGTTGGGAGGTTTCAAGACTCATTTGGTTTTAAAGTCAACAAACCGAGACAGAATAAGCTATATTTTAAAGATTTCCACGTTATTTAATTTCTACGTACGATTTAATATATACGAGTACGTTTTTCACTTCGATGTATCGTTTAGGAGTTTTAGATGGACAAACAAAAAAAGAACGAAAAAATCTGACTTTTTGGCTGTAAAAAGTTTTCTCCGCATTAGCGATATAGTTTTTGTATGTTTAAAGCCACATATACAAGTAAAAACAAATAAAAACGTTTCTCACATTTTTCGCAATAACTCTCCGTTTCGATCCTCAAGTTATTGGTCTGATATTTTTTAAAGCAGTCGCCAATTTTCAGGTAGCATGATCCAGCTGACAGACTCTCATTTTGGCTTATTATTTCCAATAATGAACTATTGTAATCGAACAAACAATTCAAAAACTTAACTCCTTCTCAAAATTCGTAGAATCCCAAAAACGAATACAAATTTTTGCATTTTCTCCGAAACTATTGGACCTATTGAACCGATTAGATTTAAAATTAGAGACCACCCGAGGATAGTCCTCCTTCATCGATATTTCTATCCGCCTTTTCCTTTCAAGATGGCGACCGAAAAACCTGCGTTGCTATAGACTGTAGCGCCTAAAAGAATGTACCGATTTCAATGAAACTTCGCTAAAATCTTATTCTCGACGCCCTTTCAATTTATCTATATAACATACTTCAACGAAAAAAAGCTGGGAGAAAAGTTACGATGTGTTACTGAAATAATGCTCATCTTTTTAGCATATTACTAATGATTAGAAGAAAAAATGTTTAGTCCAATAATTGAAATCAGCTTTTATTTCTTTTTCTTTGTCACTAGGAAGGTAAAGTTATTTTACATGTATAATTGTTTGAAAATAATAAACCAATTTTCTTCAGATAATGTCGATTTTTTTTACTCTCGGACTAGCTGTGATGAAGGCCTATACAAATTAAAGTCGAAACGTCGATACATATTGATTTGAAAAATAACGGTTGGTTGAGTATAGTTATCCATGAACAATAATATTAGCGGGAAATAGTTTACAAACATAATTATGAATACATATTAGCATTAGACGCAAAGTACATGACATTTGTGGAAAGGTCAATGTCGACTTTTGAAATCTTGCCTATATTTCATCAGCTTCTATTTTAACATGTTTTCTTAGACGGGAAAGCAATGCGAAGACAGATGTTTTAATGGCAGACGGAACAGCTGTTTTCAAAATACTGTCGAGGCGAGAACTACGCAGTTGTGTACCGCTTAGCCTGTAGTTCCAAGACGGAAAGGGACACAGTAGATGTACGAGTTTAAGCCCCCCCCCCCCTCCCGCTTCAGCCTTCTCGTGTGGAAACCAAAAAGAATGTCATCCTACGCGATTTAGTCGCGCTCATGTAAATCAAATGCTCACTCGAACCGTATCACAACAATAGAAAATAAACATCAAGTTATACTGAGATTTTATTTTATTTACTTTATTCACTTCTGTTTCTCCGTTATTTATTGTGGAATGTGAAACATTTTAATGAATTTATTAACAGTAATTAAGCAATTCATATACTAATCCTACCATACTTTATAGTAACTTAAAAACCAAAATTGTTACAATTACAACTAATAGCTTTTAATAATTCTTAACTAGTTGGCCCGTGCGAATAATTCGCACAAAATTTTGTTTAGTGAAGAAATAGCAAAACAATATGGAAATAAGTAGATCCTATGTATTATGTAAGGAAGAAATTAATATTTTTTCCTTGGTCGATTAAAATATTCCATTTAACATAATAGACCAAAATATTTGTAAAAATTGCTAGGACCTATTTTTAAACGCTGACTGGAAAGATAATAAAAGTAATAAAGACAAAATAATGCCCGATCATGGCATTTTCTAAATTATTAAAAAAAAAATAAAATGTAAGAGCAAACAAATGCCTTTAAGAAATAATAAAGTTAATATATAAACTGACACACCTCCACCTTTTAACAAAAGATCTTATCCCCAGATGTCAAAAATGTGACCAGTCCTTAGAGAGAGAGAGAATCACTTTATTATCATAAAATAAAATAAAATGGTGCTGCCCAATTACATTGGGTTGCTAACAACACAGCATATTTATTAATCACTACAGACATTATTTAAAATTATTATACAATTATAGGATTAACAATATGTATGAGCATAGTATACAATATTTTATACGTATATATATATATTATTTTTTTTTTTTCCTTTTTTTTTTTTTATAATTTTTACTATTTCTTTCATTCATTTATTATCATTCTGTACCCTTTCTCTTCCTTCTCTCCCCCTATACATGTTCCCACTCACATTCTCTCCTCTCTCTTTCTAACCTAATACATAAAAAATTCATAAAGTACAGTGGACGTGTTCAATAAATAATAATATAAAAAATGCTGTAACACACGCATGCCTCCCCCCCGCGAGCAAACTCTCCCCCTATCCGCTCCCATGCACATGGTGGTGGATGATTCCCAGGGAGTCGAGGATTATACTCTCTGACAACCTTGCCACGTCCTTTATGTCGACACCAAGGCCCTCCATGAAGCTCCTTGTTGAGTCTGGTATCGTTCCGCGATCTCCGAACCAAAGGCCTCTCCCGTGGAACTCTCTCGGCCCGAAACTCTCGCGGAACTTTTCACTAAGGAAAGGGATGCATTTCTCATATATCTGTTTTTTCTCCCTTTCCACTTTTTCTGCCTGATCGAGGTCGTTGGTCTCATATCTCACGGTCGGATCCAAAATCATCGCCGACTTTCCCGTCTTAGGGAATGCTACAATGTCGGCATATCGGGTGGATCCATCCGTATCTATACAATATACTTCCTCGAAACAGGGGTATTCTCTTTCTTCAAGGAGCCTCATCAGTTCATGCTTGACTCTGTGGTGACGGCGTGTTATAAGGAGGGAGTTGTTGGGGCATTTTCCAAGCACATGTGCTGGTGTTTCTGGCTCTCTGTCGCATTTGCGACAGAGGGACCCAACTTCTCTTACCTGTCCGCTGACACCTGGGACTCCACGCAGGGGAGCATAATTAATATTTAGTTTCAGGGCATTTGACCATTCAGACCCAGAAAGTACTTGCTTATCATACATGTATTTGTTGGCTTTCGGGGTCTCTTTAAAATGGCGAACTCCAATGCCCTGCCACCTGCAATTGGTCCATTCCTCAAACGAATTTTCTCGAAGCGACTGCCGTAGAGCTCTCATATTCCGAATACCCCGATCAACCCCCAATCTCTCGGCACATTCATCAACCTTAGCCGGATAATCAAAGATCGACTGAAAAAGGGCATCGGGCACATTGGACAGTCGCTGAGCAATGGACCAATGTTGTAGAGGAGCCTCCCATTGACAGCGGATTAATCCTAATCCTCGATACCTCCTGGGAGAGTACAACATCGCCGTGGAGGTGTTCGCAGGGAGTCCAACAATAGCCTTCACACTCCTGCGAATCATGGTGTCGATGCCGTCAAGTACGGCAGGACGCAGCTTTGTGAGGGGCGCAGTTTGGAGAGGGTAAGTAAGACCCGGGAACAGATATTGGTTGACAATGTTTAGCTTCTGCTCCGGCTTCAGCAAGGGAGAGGTTACCAGTTTATTCAGGTTTTCGTTCAATTTGGTCACCGAATCTTCGTTGAACTGTAGCTCTCCCGAGAATGTGCATCCTAAATACTTGATTGTATCTCCATTCTGCATTGTTTGGATTTACTCTCCGTTCTCAAGGGAGAGCATCGCGGTTTCCAGCTCTCCTTTATTTAGAACGATGCCCACGCTTTTCTGAGGATTAATAGCCATAAAACATATCTTGGAAGAGTGCCCTTTTTACACCGCAAGGTTAAAAGATTTTGGAATACCCCAGAATATATCAGTAACTCTGGGAAATCAAGAAAAAATCCATATTCCAAGAATGGAAAAGAGGGTGGGACAACAGCGCACCTAGCAAATTAAAGACAATAAAGGAAGAGGTGCAACCGTGGACCAGCTCCAGGCGCAGCAGTCATAGAGAAGAGGTCGTCCTCACGCGGCTGAGGATCGGACATACTAGACTGACTCATCTCCACCTCATAACAAAAGATTCTATCCCCCGATGTCAAAAGTGTAACCAATCACTAACTATTAAACATATTTTGGAAGAATGCCCTTTTTACACCGCAAGATTAAAAGATTTTGGAATACCCCAGAATATATCAGCATCCCTGGGAAATCAAGAAGAAATCGTTACCAAAGTCATCAAGTTCCTGGATAGTGAAAGACTTAAAAAACACATTTGACAGGCTTTTTTTATTTATTTATTTATTTTTTCACTTGATTTCATTTCATTTTAAATTCATTTGTTTATTAATCTCTATTCATTTATTGATTATACTGCTATTTTTTAAAGTTTATTTATTTATACATTTTCTATACATCTTATTACCTATAAATGTCTATTATTATCCTTATGTATTTATTTTATTCTATCAATCCATTTCTTTATTTATTTTTATATTTTTTTATTATTTTTTTTATTTAATTTTTTTTTTTTTTTTTGTACCAACTATCCAAATAGTATTAAATGATGTTATTTAGTTGATCGGGCGCTTATGACCTGGATGTTTTGTGCCTAGACATCGAAACAAACAAACAAACAAGAAGAAATCCTTACCAAAGCTATCAAGTTTCTAGATAATGAAAGACTTAAACAACATATATGACAAGTTTATAACTAACTAATGATCCTTTGCAGATTTATTATTATTTTTTATTTTTAATCTTTATTTGTTTACTTTATTTCATTCTATTTTTTTTATTTTAAAAGTTCATTTGTCTATTAATTTCAATTCATTTATTGATTTTATTGCTATTTTTCTTTATTTATATATTTATCTATTCTATCTGATTATCTATTTTATTCTATCTGTACCTTTATTTATTTTCTTATCCATTTTTTTTTTTTTTTTTTTGTACCAACCATTCAAACAGTATAAAAGTAGTGTTACTTAGTTAATCAGGCACTGATGACCTGGATATTTTGCGCAATCGAAACAAACAAATGAACTGAACATAATGACTATGAATGAATGCTATGAATCTTAAATTGTCTTTTAAATCTAAATTGTCTCTGTTGTCTCTCCAAAATAAGTTTTGACTATCTTCAACCTGTCGTGCACATGTAGATTTTGGAACGGGAAAAATCTTACTGCTTATAATTTCGGCAATTTTATGACAGGTAAAATTTGTTTTGGAACATGTACAATATTTATAACTAATTAATACTTATATTAAACTTGAAATATAGTACTTATGAAATTAAGTACACAATTAAATATTACGTTTTATTTAATCGTAACGATTAGTAAGGCGACGTTATCAATATCACGGAGGTTATCCGCAATGATTGGAACGTGCCTAAAGACAGTTTTAGCTGATATTGAGAGGAAATTTACTGCTTTCAAATGAGCCGGAACTAAGAAATTACGTCTAAAGGAAAAATATTTTGCTATAATACAGCTGCTATGTTTTACCTCACCAATGCGCACTGGCTGCTCATTAGCATGCTGTAATATTTAATGTATTTATATTTAATATTGATTAGTAATTACTTATAATTTGATTGTATTGGCTGAATGTATAAGTTGTATTATAGTTCATAATAATTGGCCACTATTATTAATTGGCGTAGTAAATTTGTTGCCAAAATAATATGGCAATAAGTAAAAGAGAGGAAAGAAGAAATTTTTAGAAGATCGGAATGTTTAGCAATGACAGTCTCTCTATGATGTATATTATTTTATTTTACATGGTGGGGCCAGTGGTAGGGCGCCGACTTCCAATATTCAAATTCCCAGGTTCGAGTCCCACTGAAAGCACATAAATTATTTATTCTGTTTTGTCAGCCGTGCTTGGACCCAGTCGGAAGACCCTCTTATGGCATACCCAGCCTCTATATAGTGGGGACCCTTAAGTGAATAATTAATTAAGGGGGAAAACCTGGCGGTTGAGCGTGATCTCGGTCAAATCACCTCCTTGGGCAACTGTTAAGCAAGAAACAGTGCTTTCCTTAAATAGTACTGATCTCAAGATCCTTCGTGGATTGTAGCGGTACAGGTTTTTATTTTAATTTTTAGTATGAATTTAAGCACAAGAATTGGCACGTCACGTCTTCATGAATCTTTTAAAATATCATTTGTCAGGATGCATAGCTCCTGTTGGCCATTATAATAAAAACAAATTGAGGTAGCAATTTGATAACATTTTATCTCAAGTGGGAAAAAAAAACCTTAAAAGACTTAGAACTGCCTCCTTCAATGAAGTGATTGAAGTATAATTTTACTTGCAGTCCATAAACAGTTGCTCTTCTTCGACTATCGAATAATGAAAAATAAACGTAATGAAAAATATATGTAAAATAAAAAGCTGCATTCTTCCTCAGGGTTGATTGAACAGACTGAAGATTTGTGTGGTAAACTTTTTCGCATAGGTATGAGGATATTGTTGTGAGGATTACAAACACCTTAATATGAATATATGCAAGCTTTTTATTATACAAAGATTTCTGATAAGATTCGTAACAAGTTATAATATAGCAGGAAATAATGAGAAGGAATCTTTACATTATAAACAAAAAAGTAAATCAAGGAATGAAGTTCAAAATGTATTTATTTACATTCTTCAAAAATTAAGATTTATCTCGAAAATAGGCCATTTTTGGGCTTTAAAACGTAGAATCCATAATTTCCTTTGGAACTATAGCGAGACTTGACAGTATCGAAATCTTACAGTTAATCCCACCTCGATTCGATGCTTTTGAAACCTCCTACTTTTGTTCATTAAATTTTATTTAAGTTGTAGTATGAATTTAATTCGAATTGGGATTCGCTACTTCTTCATGAAATGCTTTTGTTTGATACATCGAAATCCATCGCTCCCCAGTGTCAGAATATAGATCTATCCTACGGTATTATATATACCGTAGTTTGACAGACAAATGGTGAATAAAACTCTTAGTAGTGTCGTATGAATTATTCGTGGCCTTGCCTTGCGTTGTGTTTCTAATCCCGTTTGCAATTACTACGACCTAATGAAGATCCAAATGTTTGCCGAGCCTGTTTACAGTCGACCAGAAGCCATTACTGTGTGATCGCTGCATTCCTTCGGCCATGTAACCAGGGCCTTGAAACAGGTTCTGCGCCGTTTCGATTTTCCGGTCGGTTGAAAAAGAAAATAAACTCGCGACCCACAGACACAATGGACAGCTTCGAGCCGCCTGCACTCGAATGCGGACTGCCGTTGACAATGGAAGGCGTTCATTGTTCTTCCGCAGTTCCATTGTCTTCCAAACCTAAATAGCTTAGTGAAAAGAGGTTCATCCTTTGTGATTCCAATCCGCTGGCGATACTGGTCAACACCTTAGTCCTCTATTATTCTCTCTATATTAACATTTTAACTGATTGGCATAATTTAGCCTATGTTTATATTTCGTTTAGTTATTTACAAATAATAGAAAATAGTGTTTCAATAGAAAATAAGTGTTCCCAATCTCTTTTTGGTTCAACGCCAAAACATTTGAATAGGTTGGTAATTTGTTTTCAACTCTAATTAAATTGATGTAAATCAAAATGTGTACATTAACACTTTCTCACAGATTACCGAAAAATTTTAAGTCGTATACAACAATACTTGCATAATTTCTTGGGGTTGAATTCCTATGGATCTTGAACTTCAATAAGCATCAGTGGTGCCCCTCCTACCCAATAAAATTCGTTCTTCTCCTTAAAAAAACAAAACAGTACAAGCGAAATTAAAATTCGAAAAATTGTAATTTGATTATAATTTGACTAACAGTGATTTGTTCGATTTTTTGTAGTCTGGATTTTTCCTTGTTTTCTGGTTTGAAGCAAAAATATCTGTCAAAATGTGCCTTTCTCAGAAATTCAAAACTTTGCAAAAAATGTGCCTCTCTCTAAAATTTATGAAGACGTAATCCCCTTCTGGGAACGGTTGCCGAGTATGCAGAAAACTCACGTTAGGACTGTAATACGGGGCGAAGAATCAGAATTTGCTCAAGGCACCAGTTGACCTGTTCAAAACTAAATTTATATGTAAAATGATGTAACTACAAAACCTCTTGACTTATTTTTGAAAAATATATTTCTTCTTTACTTTTAGTCACCCTATTTTAAATACACCATAAAGATCATACGGGAAGGGCATTTGGTATTAGAGGGGGAAGTTTCATGGCTCGAGTTGTGCCATCAAAATTTTTGAGGGGACATATTTTGACGGGTTTTCGAATTTTTGAGGGAGGCAAAATTCAACGAGGTTATGAATTTTCGGACTAAGGGACGAGGAGGAAAACATGGAACGTATCGCAGCGAGTGTAATTGTATACGATTTTTCTAATTCTAACTTAGCTTGCTCTGTTTTTCAGAAAAGTAGGCAATAAAATATCTTGGGAGGAGGTGGGGTAGATTTTTTTTAAAATGGCGCTCATCGACCTTGGGGGGGAGGATGAGCATCCTTGGGGACAGGAATATTCAAAAGCTCAGGGTTGCTCATTCTCTCCCCAACGATTCTCTCACCACCTTCCTCCCAGAAAATTTACTTGCTCTTCTCTCCATAAAAACAGTCCAAGCGTAAGTAGAATTAGAAAAATTGTAGATCGTATACAACTATACTTGTAGTCACAGACGGATCTACGCGGGGGGCTTTCGGGCTGAAGCCTCCCCAAAATAGTAAAATATAACCATGTTTTACCGAAAAAAATATTAACAACTATCTCTTGAAGTATTCTTGTTCGTGTAATTATAGTTGATAGGACTTCAAGAACCACTTAAACACCATTTCATATAGGTAATTAATTTCTTTCTTTTTTTTCAAATTAATTATCGTTATATGTACATGGAAAAAAAATCTTTCGGGCTGAAGCCCTCCCAAAATTAAATCCTGGATCCGCTAGTGCTTGTAGTGTATTCCATATATTCCCCTTGTTCCCTGCTTTAGATCTACAAAATGAAACATACTAAAAGCTCTCTAAAAAATATAAAACTCTGACAAAGCTTCCCAAGATTCGATCACAGAAATCAACAACATAAAATCAATCATGTAGATATGGTTTCAAAAGCTCTTTGTATTGAAATATTTGAAGTTATTACATTTTTGTTCCGAAACTTCAAATATAGCCGAGTGGTATTTTAAAGGATCAGTCAACAACCGGAAAAAAGTACCTTATATTGATTTTAAATTATCATTATTTTTTTTATTATTGTAAACAACATAATTTTACATTCCAAACAGTAGATAACAAAGCGCAGACAAATTGTTCAGTACATCAATGGAAAGAGAGACCGGTGTGGGATAGCAGCTCGCCGGCTCGACAGACCACGTGGCAGCTCCGACCTTGAGTGCACAAATAAAAACAAGAACTCCCGCCAAAATACATTAAATAAACAACCTCTCTGCGTCAGTGAGGCTTAATACCGTTGCTTTGCTATTAATGGGTGCGGATCGCGATTCATTCCAGTAATTGTGATACTTTATTTACGTTTCGTATTAATATATTCTACCTTATAAGCCAACTTCTATTCATTTGTTTATGAAAAATATAAATGGAAATATTAGAGGATATTTTAAAAGCTGAATAGCTAATTTATATCTACATATAAATTATAAAGCATTCAATTGTTGCTACCAAACTAGAATTATTTGATAACATGGTCCCTCCCTTCTTCCTCCTCTCCCCTCCATACTACCGTCATAAAATCTTGTTTTCTTTAAGCAAAATTTAGGATGGTTCGGAAATAATTTTGATAAAAATTTCCTTCTTCAAAAATCGAAAGAACACTCATACCAGAACGCTCAGTTTTCGGATCTGACCTCTTTGGATGAAGCATTAAAGAGGTTGCTTCTGTAGTGGTCAGAATTTGCTACGTTTTAGGGGGATGAGGAGTAAAATACAAAAATTTTCAATGATTTTAATAGTTGTAACAAAATCACACAATTTTAAATAATACATATTTCAAGAATTAATGTGAATTTATTATGCAAAGAAATATTTTAACTTTCACTGGGCTCTGGGGTTAATTATTTTTCTAACGAAACATAATATTGTATCGAAAAAGGTGTAGTCAAGATTTTCAGTCAAATTTTATTATTCTAGTTGCCGAAGTTTTGACCAAGGCAAGTGGGTTGTTGAGTTATAATTAAAAAAATTCACGTCATTTATGTTTATCCCTTACTTTATGTGTACTTCTTATTTTTATTTATTTTATATTTGCACTACAGGCGGTTTTACGGGGGAGGGAGGGCTTTCGGGCTGAGGCTCTTTCCCCCCCTCCCCCAAAACGGTAGCATATAACCATTTTTTATAGAAAAAAATATTAAAACTATCTCTTAAAGTATTATTGTTCGTGTAATTACATTTAATAGGACTTCAAGAATCACTTAAACACCATTTCATATAGGTAGTTCATTTCTTTTTTTTATTTTTTAAAATTAATTATCGTTATATATATGAAAAAAAATCTTTCGGGCTGAAGCCTCCCCCCAAATTAAATTCTGGACCCGCTAGTGATTTGTACTGATTCTTTCATTTATGTGCACTATTTATCTTTTTCACTTGGGCAATTTATGTCCTTATGTCTACATCTTATATTTCTTATGAAAGCTTTTACTTTTTAATCCTGATGATGAAACATCTTTGGATCGAACGACAGTAGCTAGAATAAATAAAAATTGTCTGAAATGATGATAATACGTCTTCCCAGACAATTTTCAGTAAAAAGCTATCTGTCAAATAATATTGTATCGATGGAATCCCGGAATTCTATTAATAAATAGAATTAATTAATTCTAAAATTAAAAGGTATTGGTGTTGGTTTTCAGATTAAGATGTAACTCTTTTCACTACTAGCCAATCCAGAATTGTTTTGGGGGAGGCTTCAGTCCAAAAATTTTTTTTAAAAATATGTAATAATAATTACTTACGAAGATAAAGAAAGAAACGAACTACCTATATGACAGTGCTTAAGCGATTCTTTAAGTACTATTCAATGTAATTACACGAACAATAATACTTTTAGAGTTAATTTTTTTTTTTTTTTCATAAGACGGTTATATTTTACTATTTTGGAGAGAGAACGGACTTCGCCCGAAAAAGCTCCCCTCTCCATTCCTCCTCCTTATCCTCTCCCTCCCCCCCCCCCTCTATAAATCCTTGTATAAAATGTTTTAGAATAATTTTTAAATTAAAGTTGGTTCTCCAAATTCGTATTTCCCAATTTCTTAGGATTTCAAAATGTTGGAGAGGAAGGGAGGAGAGAGATCCGTGCCATCTTCGAATTGAAAACAGTTTATTCAAGGGACTGTATCCAAAATAATAATACCAATACCCCTGCAATACGACAAGTTGACGTCCATTACTAACAATCATTTTAAATTGGAACTATGGAATACTGAATTATTTTCGAAGTAATTAGAGTTAAATTTTTTTTTTTTTTTTTGGCTCGCGCTGTAAGCAACATGAATAATTAAAATACAATAAAAATCATTAAAATTTGTTTTTCTATTTAAAAAAAAAATGCTATCATGAATATTGTTTTATATCATGGCCCTACCATATAAGGCGAGGAAAGAAAACCGCAAAATATCGTTCTATACCGCTGCGCACTTTTCCCCAAGGTCACAAGCTCCTGATAGTATTTGTGGATTTTTTTTTATTTCAGCCGGCAAATTTTTCTTATTCATCGTTACATCAGAATATACACTATATATTCTCTATTGACTTCATAACGTTTCTCATTAAACAAAAATAGAAATGGTAAGATGGTGAAAAATATTTTAATATCATGGAAAAATTTTTATCTCTGAATTGATTTTAAAATCAAACTGTGTTTTCAATTTAAGTGGAAAACATAATTCTGTTAGTTTTTATATAATTTATACAAAAAATAACTATTCTAAATTTAATATGATAATGGTGAAAGAATATTTACTCCTAATAATTTATATGCAAGCAGAATTTAAATTAACAATTGACTAATCAAAGAAATTAATTTGGGATTTATAATAGTTAGCCTATATAAATTTATAATTTATCATGTAAGAATAAAAAAGAAATATGAGAAATAAAATCCAAAAAATATGCAAATTCATAAAAAATTGGTTATGAAATTCACCAAGTTTACTAAAATAGTATAAGATAAACTAAGCTCTAGATTGTTTTTAAAGACATTCTCTAAATATCTTTATATTGCTTCTCAAAGTGGCCATTTATTTTTTAATGTATGGTATAGAATTAATATAATTTGGTTTATTTCGGATAACCCTACATTCCGATTCACAAGATTTAAAGAGTTGATCATTTGCTGGAGAAAGTATAATAAAAATAGTTTTATTTATAATTTCATCCACGAACCCTGTTGATCAACACATATGAACCTTAACGTCTTATAAATAAATACAGGAAAAATCTTACCGCTACTTAACAATAGTCTGCAAGCTTAAAAAATTATGAGAAAAAAACGAATTTGATGTAGGATATCTTTTTGTGATTGAAAATCTAATCATGCAAAATGCAAAATGCTAATGAGTTTAATAATTTCTCAAAGAATACTACATTACTTCTCAAACATAAACATAGAAAGTTTGTAAGTTTATAAATACAAATTAATAATACAGTAGTACTAATAATAGTAATAATTACAGCTACAATAAAATAATAGTTATAAATAGTAGAACAATTACTAGTCATTAAAATAAGTCCAAACTATATGCAGCCTTAATAAAAAAAATATAATAAAGATGAAAATTTACAAATTAATGTACATTTCAAAAAAATATAATAATGATAACTTTTTTAATCTTTATAAATTAAATTTTTGAACCATGGTTCTTGACCTCATTTGGTGTCTTTAACCTTTTTGTTCAAACATAACCATTAATTGCAGAATCTCTACTTACTATTGCCAAATTTATATCTCTCGCTAATGAATTTACAGTTATTTGTTTTGTCAATTTTCAAGTTTCTGTTTAATAAATTTCACTCTTAAATAAAACAACAAAAATTGCCTAAGAGAAACTGAAAGTGCCTACTACTACCATCTATCATATACTTGGGTAAACTAAAAAATAAAACTTTCTTAAAATAACTAATTTAGAAAAAAAAAAAGAAAATTTTATATATATTTGACGGAAGTTTTTATAAGTAAAATTTGTTGATCACCATTTAATAATAACTTGAACTAATAATATACACTTTACGAAGCATTCATTAACATAAAACAAATACCTATATATTTTTTTTATTTTCAAATTAAAAAATATAAATACATATTTATTTTTTAAATTGCAATAAACAAATTGAAATTTTACTAAATTTAAAGAAAGTGTCTTCCCTTCCTCTGAATCAGAACTGGGAAAAATGTATTTTAAAATACTACCTATTTTGTTTTTAAATAGAATCTATTTTAATTTTACATTTTACTTCTTAAAAAAATACAAAATATGTATTTTATTTTGTACTTTAAAATAATTTATTTGAAATGCCCGTCTGCTCTGAATAAATGGTCAAGGCTATTCAAAAGATAAATAAATATATATAGAAAGTTTAATTGTCAAAGATTAATATCTAGTTGGTCATGAAGTACAATAAATATTAATATTTAAAAATTAGAATTAGCAATACCTAGAATTACATCTCAAAAATAGTATATTTAAGAGGTTTGAAATGCAGAGTTCTTATCTCTATATCCACATCAAAATTTGTTACATCTCAAATCTGTCAACTTACTAAGGTCCGAGTTTAAAACCTCCCAATTTTTCATCGAATTTTATTAAATTTGTGGCAGTAGGCTAGCTCAGTGGTAGGGTGCTGAACTTACGATTCTTAAAGTCCCAGGTTCGAAACCTAGCTCATAGTAAAATTTATATAGTCTGGTTCGTAGGCTGTTGGGCAGCCCCAGTGTCGGGAGACTCTTCTCTTCTGGGGCACATCCAGCCTTTATAAGGTGGGTACCCTTAATTAAATAATTAATTAAGGAGGAAAACCCGGTGGTTGAGCATGATCTTGGTTGAATCACCTCCTTCAGCAAGAAACAGTGCTTTCCTTAAATAGCACTGAACTCAAGACCCTTCATGGGTTGTAGAGGTAAAGGTTTTTTTTTTAATGTATGAATATGAAATAGTATGAATTTAAGCATCGGAATTGGCATGTCACGTCTTCATGAATCCGCTTTCTTTTATAACCTCGTGTGTCAAGAAACATTGCTCCTAATAGCCATTATAATAAAAATAAATTAAGGTAGCAATTTGATAAAATTTTAACTGAAGTGGAAAAAAAAGAAACTTAACAAGACTTAGAATTACCTTCTTCAATCAAGTGCTTGAAGTAAAAATTTTATTTGCAGTCCATAAACAGTTTTCTTCAACAGTTAAAGAAAAAATATATATATTATTTTTATCTTTTCTAAAAATGCACTTCTAGAGGTCAGAGGAAAAAACCATGTGTCGCTTTTTTTTTTTTTTTCATTTGAGTTATTGCTATCAATAGCTTCGGAATAAAAAGCTGCATTCTTCCTCAATGTTGATTGAACAAACTGAAGATTTGTGGAGTAAATTTATTCGAATGGGTAAGAAATTGGGGCAATTACAAACACCATAATATGAATACATGCAAGCTTTTTATTATACAGAGATTTCTGATAAGCTTTGTTACAAGTTCTAATATAGCAGGAAATAATGAGAAGGAATCTTTACATTATAAACAAAAAAGTAAATCAAGGAATGAAATTCAAAATATATTTATTTACAGCAAACGATTTCTATGGCTGATGAATAAATAATTTTAATCAAACAATAACAAGATAACATCATATGTACATTTTTATAGGTACATCTTAACTAATTGAATAAATTACTCTTAAATTATAAATTTAAAAATATGCTACATTAAAAGTAACAAATATAAACGATACCATGGCTTCTGGTAAAACATTAAAACAAAAGTATTATTCTTTACTTTTTTCTTTTTCTTTTTCTCTCATCTTCCTTTCCATTTTTTCAAATTCATACTTTGTTATAATGGAAATTTCATCATCAACAGATTCCACTCCTTTCACCTTAACATAAAATAAAATAAATAAATTTTTAAAAAATAATGAAAATCATTTTGACAATAAGTTAACTGAACAATGCATTATTTATTTTAAAAAATTATACAGAGCCAAAACTGAAAAAAAAACTGAAGCGTATAAAGGATACATATAGCTTTATAAAATATTTCGTTATTATTCAAATGTTGATCAGTGTTATGCACTTGTTTCCTATACCGACAGTTAACACCAATTAAAGATATGAATGGATGAAGTTTTAATATTTAAACTTTAGAGAAAATTATTTTTTTAAATATAATTTTTTAAAGGTATGCTATATCCATTTCAATGAGGAATCATTTGGTATACCAAGAATCTGGTATTCTTAATAAGTTAAAAGGTGAAAATAAGTGTATAACACTTTCATATGTAAAAAAATCAATTTTTGAAAATTTGTGTTCCATTAAGTAGTTTTTGAAAAAAATCAAGAAATAATAAGATACAATTTTTGCAATAAAACACCGGAAATTGTACCATTCTTCTCATTTTTTTTTATTTTATTTTTTTTTTTAATATAAGATATAAAAATATCCACATTATGGCATAGTACATATGTAAAAATAAAATACATTATAAAAGAAAACTAATGAACCCATGATAACAATTCATATAGCATATCAATCAAAGAATAAATGGTAATATAATTTAGAAATAATTAAATGAAATATATTATGAGAGGGAGAAATTAATTTTCTTTTTCTCGGTCCATTGCAATGATTCATTATTCAAAATAATAAGCCAAATATTTCTTTCTTTTCTTCTTAAGTTTTTTTCCAGGCTTCAGTGGGGAATATGCTTATTTTTTAGGACTGAAGGAGAAGTTCTTCAAATCACCAGACACAAGATTAATGAGTATTAGACAATAAGATAGATAAACAATCTTAAAAGATACATTAATTACCTCAGGTATATAAAACTGTAGCATGTTCTCAATTCCACTCTTTAAAGTAACAACTGAACTGGGGCAGTTTGTACATGAGCCTTGCATTTTCAACTTGACAATGCCATCTTCAAATCCCTAAACAAATATGACTTAAAAAATATTAATTAAGGCAATAGTTGATTAAATAATTTTGCATGCATGAGCAATATAAGTGGCATCTGTTCAATTTCCGTAAATAAAACATAAAAAAATTGAGGTTATACTCTCTTCAAGTTTTTCTATTAATTAAATAAAAGGTTCAGGTCTCTGTAATAGGGCCCATTTACATGGTTAATGTTATTGAGTCAATATAGAATATTGTCAATATATTGACTGTGTAAGGAGTATATTGGTGTCAATTATGTTGATATCAATCAAACTGGTTACTTGCTTTTAAAATAGAGTCTATCACTATTTCAATACTCTTTTGAGTTTAACATTTTAAAAGATAAGGAGTTTGTACATATCGCTACTGTTAGTGCAAAAGGTTGTATGTACAAATTGAGTTTTTTTTACCAAACAGCACAAAACTGATTATTATTTTATAATTTAGTAGTATAATTTCATATTTTATTTCCCTATACTATTTTCCATAATAACAAACTATTTATTGCAGTTGCAAAGTACAAAATGTCATCTTTAACACAAATAGAATTAACATAGAACATTGTTATATACTACTTTTTGCACTAACAGTAGCGATTTATATACCTTTTTTTAATACTTGCTTCATTGGTAAACTAAGTAACCGAGTCTAGTAAATTATAAATGTATTAATAATAATATTCACAAAACAATGAATATTCAAAATTACCAAGTACTGAATATCACCTCCATCTTCTTGAACAGTAGGCCTAATTCTAGAATCCAAAAGTTCTTTTATCATTTGAACTACTTCATCATCATCTTCTAGTATTTCTATGACAGAAATTATATAGATCAATATATCATAAATTATCTAGATGAGTGAGTATATTAGAATATATAGTTGGTTCACTGTGAATAGTCATTAAGAAATATTTCATAAAATTAAACCTCTAAGTACATTGATGAATTTTCTTTCTAAGGAATTAAAACATTATTAAGTATAACTATTTTCACAGATAATAGCGTTTGTGTTATTTTTATGTGTTAAATGAATTTTTTAATATACTTAAATATACAGCTGCATCAAAAGTTTATTTAATGACTTTTTGCAATAAGTCCATGATATATTATTGAACTATAAATACATGTATTGAACTTTTTGGATGAGTGGTCCTCCCCTTTAAGGTAAAAAAAAAAAGGGACAAATGTTTTTTTTCCTCTGACCTTTAGCAAAGCATTTTTAGAAAAGATAAAAATAATACCCTTTTTTTTCTTCTTGAACAGTCGAAGAAATGCAACTGTTTATGGACTGCAAGTAAAAATTATGCTTCAATCACTTGAATGAAGAAGGTAATTTTAAATCTTGTTAAGTTTCTTTTTTTTCCACTTCAGTTAAAATTTTATCAAATTGCTACCTTAATTTATTTTTATTATAATGACTCTCAGGACCGATATTTCCTGACAAACGAGGTTATAAAAGAAAGCGGATTCATGAAGACGTGACGTGCCAATTCCTATGCTTAAATTCATACTACAATTTAAAAAAAAAAAAAAACTGTACCACTACAACTCATGAAGGGTCTTGAGTTCAGTACTTTTACCGGGCCAGGGAGTGAGGGTGAGGATTTAAAAGACTTCCCCGGCACCGGGGCCTGGACTCGTGATCGTCCGGTTGCCGGGCAACGGCGGTGCTGTGCACACATGTTAGCCCATTCGGCCACTCTCCCCCCATCAAGTATTCGATTATAAATATAAGTCCAACCTTAATACAATGAAATAATCTGGTCAACATTAATACATAAACATCAGGTTCAGGTTTGTACCAATCCCACAAGTTGATCTAAGCTAATTCTGTAATATAAATAACTTATCTGCCACAGACTTGTATTGAATCTCTGTACAAGAACATTACATAAAAATAAAATTGCAAAGGATATTCCTTAACAATACTGATACTTCATGTGACAAAAAAGTAAAACTCAAAATTCAAATTTATTATATGTGCTACGATTTATTAATTTAACTATACAAATACATTATTTTTAAAAATTCTTGAAGTAATATTGAAATTCTGAATAGATATCCAAACAGTTAATCTGACTATTTAAAAATGTAAATGAAATACTTCGTACACAAAGACAATTCATCTTCCAGCAATTAATTACACAAAACATACAGCAAATTGAAAATCTCAAAAAAATTTGTTGTTTGAAGTTTTCCTTGATTTCGGATTCTCTATTTCTCAAGAACTAGACTAAGGAAATCCTAGAAAAGTATTTTTCTTTCTTCTACAAAGATGTTTATTTATGTCTCTCAGTAGTTTGGCCCTTTTGATACAATAAGGGAAAAACTACTGAGGGAAACCAGACTGTACATCATCATGAAAGATGATTTCCCTCAGCTATTAAAAAAGATAACTACCTAACAGTACTATGAAGCTTTCCTTTATGGGTTGAAGGAATCACTGGAGGTTGATCATTTCAACCTCTTCCAATGAATTAGGAGAGTGAAGAATCAAAGAATAAGTTGTAGAAGTAGTGTGATACTCCTATTTTTAGAAGTATTTTTTAAAAAATAGGTTGCTTATCCTTGGCTAAAATATATTATATTTTTAAACTATAAAATGCATAAAGCATTACTTTTAACTTTTATTTAAAATTTATTTAAATTACCAGTATCAGAATTCGGTTTTACATCTAGAAGAATAGGTAAACCACTAGAAAAAAAGTCCATTATTGTAGCAAAAATTTCCGGCTTTAGAATTTTCCATTCCACATCATCATCAATCTAAAAAATAAGAAACAGAAATTTACTCTTTTTAATTTAATAATATACCATTAAAATATATGGAAAATTAAAAAGGAAAATAAGTGTTGAATTATGGAAATAAAACTGAGACTTTGATCCAAGTTTTGTTTTGTTATTTGATGTTGCAATATCAACTATAAAAAAAGTACAATTTTAACTCATGAATGATTATGGTACTTAATAAATAAATTTTTAACCAGGAGTGCAATACATTAGTACTAGGCAGTACTCCTTTATTTAACTTTACATGGAAGTTATTTTGAATTTAAGAATGCAGCAATAGGAATTTTAATATTTATGAAATATTGTTATTCTTTATTCATTAAATTTTGTAAATACATTAGCAACATTAGTTATGCAACTGGATATGTATAACTAATAATCAAGTCAAACTAAAATGTAATTGGGAGTTATACTCTAATAATCAAAAAAATCGAATTGAAATGATTTAATAATTAGATAGAAATCAACTATATAAATCTGTGCATTGAAACAAGGGCAACGTTTAAACTATTTAAATTCGAGAGGACTGCACAATTAGATCCCATGAGAGGAATAAGATCTTTTAAATACCAAATGTAATGTACACTGTACCGATTTAATTGAGCAGTTCTCTCCAACTTAAATGTTATAGACCATAAGCGGGGAATCTTTTTATCATTAGAGGCCACAGTAAAATTAGGCAGTGCTAATGGAGGTCGTAATAATTCATTTATTAGCATTATACATCCTTTTCTATTCCTTCTCTCCCCTTATACATTTTTCTCATTCCCTAGATTTTCTCCTCTCTTTTCCTAACCTAATTCATAACATGCATACAAATACATAAAGTGCAGTGGACGTGGTCAATAAATAATGTAAAATGCTGTAAAACACGCATGCCTCCCCCATGAACAAACTCTCTCTCTATCCACCCACTTACTTACATTCAACTTAATTCTATTAATTTCCAAATTGTTGTAACTTAAATAATTAAATATTAATTAATTCCAAACAGTAGACTAATAAATATTGAGCAAAAACGTTTGGAGGCCTCAACTACATATCATAGGCCACATGCATCCTCCAAGGCCGAGGTTCCCCACGTATGTTATAGACATTAATCCTTTTCATTTTGAAGTACTGAAATATAATACTAATAACCATAACCCTATAATAAGATCACTCAAATCATTATAAAAAAAAAAGTAAACCATTCTAACAAGGCGTTCTTTAATTTAATAATAATAATAAAAAAAAAACCTTTGTAACAGTTATGAAATCAGGTCCAAAAAAAACAGCTTTGACACCTTCAATTCTGAACAAAAGTTTAGCAAGAGGAGAAGTCGCAGCTTCCTTAACAGAAGGAAAATCCATTGTCTGTCTTTCTTCAAGTACCTACATAAATGAAAAAATGTGAACTTATGTAAATGATGTTACTAACACATATTTAAATATTTTTACTACCTTAGTACCAGGTAAAAACTTTAAACTGTTTGGATTTGGTGTGTCTTGAGTTTGAATAAACATACTACGGAAAAATTGTTCATTGTTGAGTTTAGGAGATAGGAAATGTTCAGTTTTTTTATTCCATTGTCTTTTTCCTGTTATATGAAGTTGACTAACAGAATTCCTTAACCTAAGAAACAAGAATTTACATTTGAACAGATAATATAAGATAATAAAGAGCGATACGTTCTCACAAAGTTTTACTTTCTTACTTGAATAAAGGATAGAATCTAATAAATCTCTTGGTATTTTGAGTGAACATCTTATGAAAATATTCTAGTCTGTTATTGTAATTTCAAAAGTTGTTATGAAGAGGTTCTTACGCTGTTACCTCGGGCCAGATGATTTGGAAAGTTACATAAACATTACCGGGAAATAGAAAAAAGAATAATTTGGCATAATAATAAGAAAAAGAATTCAAAATCATTTTCTTTTATAATTCAAGTTTATTTTGAAGGAGTGACGTTTCGCTTAGATAACATCAGTACAATGTTCAAGCAGGCCCAACAGTAAATTTGTAACACCCTATCCAAATATTAGTTTTTTAAACTGTTCATAGGAATAGGGATAATGCGATATTATCGATATTTTCTTTTGAATATTGGCCTATGCCGTGTCATAACACGAAATTAGATATGATTCAGGAAAAAAATGTCAATACCGGAATTCGATAAGCTATGTTATGCTTTTTAATAATAAAATCTCTCATCAATTAATAAATCAGTAGCGTTTTTCCTCAATTGCCGGCTATAATCGATCCAGCTGATCAAAATCGAGATCTTTACTAATAGATTAGTCAAGATCAATAAATCCATGATGAAAGATTCCTTCCATATCCTACCAAACAGATATATTAATTTTTTAAGATGAGGTTCTCCAGAACTAGACCTATGTCGCGACCATCTAACATTGCGATAGAAGTCCCATTATTCATCTCCAGTTACTTATAATTTTAGATTAAGTTATTAATCTAAACGGGAGATGAAAGATAAACATGTTGCAAACATCTTAGAAACGTCGAACCGGTTTAGGATCTAAATATTCTATATGGTAAAAATTCAGACCGCTCAATGTTGTGTTTCATTTGTCCTCATTCTTTTTCCTTTCGGATCTGTACAGTTTTCTTCGCCGTCACTTTTCTGAAGGTGGTTAGGTAGTCTTGGAGGAAACGCGCCGATTTAATCGCAGATGCTCTATAATGTAAAACCACGTTTAATTGTTGGTGAAAATTACTGTTATGGTGTAGGGAGAGGGTCATGGCTAAAACGACGTTTATGAAGTAGCCCAGTCACCAGTTTCTTAACTATAATATAATATAATTATTACTTGTATAGTTAAATTAAATTATTTTTTCAGTCATTATTTAAACAAATAATAGTGAAATATAGGAAAACAAGTGAAACTCTGATCCTCTTCTTAAAATATTAGTCACAGAATGTACCCTGCCTCCCCCCCCCTCCTCCCACAATGCCGGCGCCTATGGAACTAATGTATATCAATTAAAAATCAATTGGCGCATCCTTTAAACCTCCACACCATAAAAGTAGTGCTTAAATGAACGGAATTCTTAACACACACAGGGATTTCTCAATTTGGAATTCCATTACTTAGATTGTATAGCAGCTTCGCTGATTCATTAGTTTGCAACACATTGAATATTATTAAAATATCATCGTCTGTTAGTTCCAATTCGTAAAAATTAAAAATAGTCGCTTCCTGTACATGCTTAAATGAACATTGTTAATTTATTTTAATTCCATTCCGCTGCAGTTTTAGAAAATAAATAGAGGTAGCAGCACAGTAGGACTGGTGGTTCTTGAAGATGGCAGTTTTGTAGTTTTGTTGTATATATCCTTCATAGTGGGTAACCATAAAGAGATGTTGGGGAAAGTTTTTTATATTCTTACTTTCATTTTAATCGTTGACAGCTATGCTGGGTAGTCTCAGTGCATTCCTTGGAATAAAGTGATACCCCCAACAGTTGAATTTTTTTTCCCACATAAATTATATTTCATCATGGCTGGTCAAGAACAAAATAAAAACATGGATTTTATTTTGAAGTCTCTTTTAGCTGGTGGTAATTTAAAATATCAATATATTATTATTGACAGGAGTTTTAATTATTTTTTCTATATACACTGTATAACAATATTAAGATATTTTGCTACTTTATGTTAAGTTTCTTCTGCATGATCTAAGCTTGGTTGACAATCAATGATCAAGTTTCTGTCAATTTTTATGTATTTTTGTTATGTGTCATATAAAGCTGACTACATTAAATAATTGTCATATGAGTTTGGGCTGTTAATATTTCTGCTTTAATTGAATTCTTTTTTTATATGAATTCAAAATTGTATGAATAACAGAAGTTAACTAAACAAAAGGAT
This sequence comes from Nezara viridula, assembly GCA_928085145.1. Taxonomy (NCBI): domain Eukaryota; kingdom Metazoa; phylum Arthropoda; class Insecta; order Hemiptera; family Pentatomidae; genus Nezara; species Nezara viridula. The sequence goes on along the minus strand of OV725080.1, from coordinate 143,017,284 downwards.
TTTGAAAATAATTATAAATTTTAAATTGTCTTGGCAAATTTAAGATATTGACTTTTCTATTTTTTCAGACTGCCTCTGGTATATCGTACTTACAAAATTTTCCTGGTTTGATTTTGTTTTTTCTATTAATAAAAAAATGTATACAAATTAATAACAGATTTTGATTTATTGAAATACTATATTTTATTTCATTATAGCAGGAAATTTAAAAGTAAAAAAATATTTTGTAGAAGTCTGATGACATGTTTAAATTTTCAAAATATATAATTTAATGAGCATCAATTCTGGTTTTTATATTAAAAAATTTTTTTTTTCATTGCAATTGATAAGTTATTTTTTTATTCTTTAGGTGTTGCAGGTATGTGCTCTAAAACTGCTGTCGCGCCCTTAGACAGGATAAAAATTTTACTTCAAGCCCACAATAACCACTATAAACATCTTGGTATGTATTATTTAAATAACCACTTGAATTTCCACTTAAAATAATAATAGACAAGCTGTGCTATAGAGAAAGTTTACATTTGTTAATGTAATTTACAATTAGTATGAAATCACAAAAAAAGTAGAGGTAAAGATATATTTTATCTCTTTGACAAAAATTATGAATTTTTTTTTGTCCCAGGATTAGTGAGAATTTATTCTGCAGTTGTGCCAATTAATAAATCCCACAGTAAGAAAAGGCAATCTATAAATAGCTCCAAGTGGTAATAATGTCTATACTTCAAATATCCTTCATAAAGCAGCTTATGATTTTTCGTTAATATAATAATGTTCAGAGATGTTTGCTCCAAAACTCTTATATCTACATAGAAAATTTTCAATTAAGTTGCACCATTTTACACTTTTTTGGTTGCAATTACAATAAGAACAATATTTTTTGGACAGATTGAAACTATAACTTAGGATTATATCTTTTTCATATTCTGATCTGTGGCACCAACTCATTAATTTGTTCACGTTTCATGCACAACAAATTTTACAACTCACAAGTTAATTACTTACGATTCATTTTCTGTTGATTTATTATTTTGATGTCTGTGAACAGTAATGTGGTACATATTGTTGTACATTGGATCATGATTTTGTTTATACAATCATATAAAATGATCATGCAAAAAGCTATGGAAATACATAAGTTGCTGTAAATGAACTTTATTGCATCTGGTCAGAATCTGAAGTCAATAATCATATTTAAAAAGTAAGACAACCTTTTGACCAAAGCATGCGGGTCTTCATCAGGACTAAAAATTAAAAAAATACAAAAACTGCATCAGAAACATTGGCAAACTTAAGAAATATGATTATTGATGGAATATTCTGTCTGAATACTTCACATCCTTACAATTTCAATATTCAGCTATACATTCATCTCTATCTAACAGATTAATCTCTTGATAATGTTCTATAAGCTTATAGTAGGTTTTATCCCTTAATATGGCGGAAAATGATTTTACAAATTTAATATCTTATTTTTCTAGTGTTTATTCGATGTGATTAATAAAGTGTGTTTTGTTAGTAGACTATAAATTTTAATTATGATTGTCTATGTTGTTTTGATTTAACTAATACAAAATTGTAGAAGTTATTTAAAAACTGACAATTTATTGTAATCAATGTGGAATTAAGTGTAGAAATTCAGAAAACTAGCTTTTTTTTAACATATCTATATCAGATTCTAAATAAAACTTAAAAGTGTTTAATTTTGAACCATAGGTGTTTTTTCTGGTCTTCGAGAAGTAGTAAGGAAAGAATCTTTCCTGGCTCTATATAAAGGAAATGGAGCTCAGATGGTGCGAGTTTTTCCATACGCAGCTATCCAGTTTACTTCCTTTGAAATATATTCTCAAGTAATGTATATTTTGAATTTTATAGTATTAATTGACTTTAGTTATAGATAAAACAGTTTATCTAGAAAATTGATCAGTGATCAGGAACTGTAAATATATATTTATTAGCTGGTGTTTAATTTCCTATATTATGAAATTCTTTTTAACATATTTTTAATAAGGCACTCAAGATTGAATTAAATATTTTGCCAAGAATAATTATTAGAAATAAGATACATGAATGTTTAAAAATTATTATAAAATTTTCTCTAAGCAGTAGCTGAAACTTAGTACAATTCCTGATTTTATTGAGATATTTTCTCTGTTTCATCTATTATTCTATATCTAAATTTTTTATTTATATACCTAAATTAAAACATTTAAATTTGTTGCAACTTTTTTTTACCTCCCCTCAAAATAACAGGTAATTTTTAAGATACATAGAATAAAAAAATCCATTCCTCATTTAGTTCTTGAATGCTTTGCAGACCAATATATCTTACATTTACATTAAGATATAAGAAAGATATAAAATGTTTGGGATCATTTATCCAAGACATAAAAAGTTGAATTCAATCCAAATAATTTTTAATTTTAGTTTATTTTATTGACATTTGGGATTAATAAACAAATTGTAACAATATGGTTTTCTTTATTTTGTAATTTATTGTGTTTCTTAGCTAATAAAATAAAAATTTTGACTTTTCTGTGAAATTCATTAAAGAATTGAAATTTAATTGATGTTGCCACATAATGTAAAATTTAATTAGCTATTGATTTTTCAACTCAGACCTCATTATCTTCAATTTCAATCATTTTATAAAACCATAGCTAAAATTAGTAAACCACTAAATTTTTAACATGCTTATAATTTCTACAGTTGAATATGAAGAATTTTTATTGATTGGTTTACATGTTTATTTTGTATTGTGGTAACATAGTTTTATTTAGATGTTTAGGAACAGTTTAGGTAGCCAATCACATATTGGAAAGTTGCTGTCAGGAGCTTGCGCTGGCGGTACTGCTGTTGCCCTTACTTATCCACTTGACACAATTAGAGCAAGGTTAGCTTTCCAAGTAACAGAGACATATACAGGAATTGTACATACCGCCGTATCCATATTCCAACAGGTTTTATCTTCAACTATTGTTATAACTTCTTTTAGTTGAGTCTTCATGTTTCTAAGTTGCTTAATTTGTAGGAAGGTGGATTACGAGGCCTATATAGAGGTTTTGTTCCAACACTTTGTGGAATGATACCCTATGCTGGTTTTTCGTTTTATTGCTTTGAAATGCTTAAACTTTTGAGCATGAAGTACATTCCTCAATTCACGTGTACTCCATCGTCTAGAAACACAGGTAACAAAAAAATAAAATATTTATTATTTGTGCCAAAATAAAATATTTATAAAGAATTTGATGGATTATTATGTGTTTTAAGGTGGCCTAGCTTTAACTATTCCTTCTAAGCTCTTATGTGGTGGCTTTGCTGGTGCTATAGCTCAGAGCATTGCATATCCAATGGATGTCACTCGACGAAGAATGCAGCTAGCTATGATGATGCCTGAGACTCACAAATTCGGGTGAGTTATATAACATTTTGAAGTTCTGAGTATATTTATTGCCAGATTAAGTAAATTTATTTCTGATACAGAAAAAAGTCATATATGTTATTTAGCAGTTTTAGGCTTTTATGATTCATTAATGTTACAGGCATCTGTCATTTTAAAAAGTCAATTTTTGTTTTATAGGTTCAACTCAAACTGTTTGAGTTTGAAAAAAAATCATTAGGATCGGTTAAAATTGAAGCTAAGTTAAAAAAATTGACATTTTCTCGACCTTTTTAAAAATGACAGATGTCCATTTTTGATATGAAGCTACTCATATATATTATCTTCAGATTATTAAAATAAAATTTTAATATTCCTTAATCATCTCTCTAATCATTTTTACTGTATTATATCATAGGTTTATTATAATTTTTCACTAGTTTTTTAATAATCTAAATTATTCTAATAGTTCTATCTTTTTGATATTATTGTTGGAAAGTTAAATTTATTTGTTCTCTAGAAAGAACATAAAATGTATTGTTTGCAGGAAATTATGTTGTATAATGAATAATATTATGATTTTTTTATTCTCTTATAGAATTGTGTAATAATTATTTATTCACAGGATTAATTATTTTATTCATTAACACAATTATGTTAATTTCTAAGATAATTCAAATGAATCCTGCTTACTTGATGTGGAATAATCCTTGAATTTGACATTTCTTCAACAAATTAATTAATATTTCTATAACTAAAACTTTCCTAAGGAAAAATATAGTCACTGAATAATACCTTAGGATAACATTCTGAAACTTTTTCAATTTCCTTTGGATAATCTTACATATTTCTATGAATTGTTGAATAGTATATTTATTATTATAATTAATATATATTATATCTATAATTTTACATATTTCTATGAATAATAGTGACCCCTTTCAATCCCAACGATTGATATAATTCAATGGTCATCGAGAAGAAGTAATCACGACAATCAAACTATCTTGGAAAGTATTGTTTAAAATATTGGATGGTTCAATTGTGGCATTAAAGTCTACAATTTATCATGGCTAATAAATGGCTATAAGTTCCCACACCTCGAGTTTTTATGAAAAATATTTATTTCTCCGTTTGTGTTAGCTAACCAGGTCACACAGCTTGTATTCGGTTGTTTGGAAAATAATGCAGGATATCAAGTTTTCTTTAAAATACCCCTCTATATAACAAACTGTTTACATTTACTGGATTATTCATTTGAATGAATGTCAACACTCATTAATTCTCTTCTAAAGGATGATGCAAACGCGATGGCATCACGTGAATTTCGTATAATTTTGTTTTATGAGTTTAAACTCAACCGGAATGGGGCCCAGACGGCCAAAAACATCAATCAAGTATGGGACGAGAGCAGCATTAATGAGTGCACTTTTCAATAGTGGTTCATATAATTTCGGGAGGGAGACTTCAGCCTTGAAGACAAAGTGGTCGTGGAAGAACTTCCTCTTTTGATGAAAATGTTCTGTGGGCTTTGGTGGAAGAAAACCCCCGAACAACTGTTCGAGAACTTGCAGAGAAACTTAACCTTAGCAAATCGACCGTCGATGACCAACTCAAGGCAATTGAAAAGGTAAAACTGCTTGAAAGTTGGGTTCCACACACATTAAATGACTGCCAAAAAAACAAGCCTTAGGAAGTTTGTGCTACACTTCTTTGCCGAAACAAAATGACCCTTTTCTGTCCAGAAATGTTACTTGTGAGGAAAAGTGGATACTTGTGGATACTACGATAACAGTAGACGTTCTGAAGAGGGGCTCGACAAAGGAGAAGCAGCAGAACATTTTCCAAAGCCCCCAACTCATCAAAAAAAGATGATGGTTACTGTTTAGTGGGCTTCATTTGGTTTGATACATTACAGCTTTTTAAATCCTGGAGAAACCATCAATACCGAATCGTATTGTAACCAAATTATTGCAGTGTATCAGAAATTGGCAGTAAGGAAGCCATCTTTGGAAAGATTCCATTTTTTGCATTACAATGCCCAGCCACATGTGACATAAAAAAAACTGTTACAGCTTGGATATGAAGCTCTGCCACATCCACCCTACTCTCATGACCTATCGTCTACGGATTATCATTTTTTTAGACACCTGGACCACTTCTTACGTGAAAAAACATTTAATAGACAAAGGGAATTAGAAAATGAGTTTTGGAGTTAATCAATTCTAGTGATGGAAAATTCTATTCCAAGGGAATGGAAAAGTTGCCTACAAACTTTGGCAGAAATGTATTGATAGTAGTGGAGACTGTTTTGATTAAATGATTAAACAGTTGTAAATCTTTCTGTTTTTCTTTTTAAGCCAAAATCCTGCATTATTTTCCGGATAACCCAATAGAATAGCAAATTTAACTTTTTGGATATTCCACTCGAGCACTTCTTCATAGTGACCATTTGATTAACTTAATCATTATTAAATTTGTTTTCTTATATATTTTTAAATTTAGTTTAAGTTTTATTCTCTTAATTAATATTTTTTATACATTTTTTTTTCATGTTCATGGGACCATTGTTAACTCTTGCATGATTTCTGTGTAGACGGTATGGTATTCTTCTAAATAAATATTACTTCTTTTTTTTTTTAATTTTTTATTAAAGTGTTTTTTATAATGGTTTACTGGATATTTTTTATTTATGTACTTTTACAAATTTTCAAGTCTAACCAAACATTAACTGTTAAATTTTGCACCTCTATTGTTATATCATTGACATATTACACTTATGATAGTTAATAACCTATTCCTGTCATGATACCTTTTTCTCCCACTCTAGTTAAATATAGGTGGCTTTCTGTATACATCTGTGTATTATCTAAGGTAAGTTGTTTTTATTTTAACTGATATCAAAACAAAATTTTATAATGTGCTGATCAACTTGAAATGTATATTTTTTGGAGCTGCAAACGTAAAAAAATCACTAATTAATAAATAAAATAAAAAAATGCAAGGAAATTGTATTGTCTCCTATAAATGATCAAGATTATAATTTGAGAATAAATAACGTGCCTACTTCCTCCATTTCATTTTAATTTGATTTTCTACTTTAATTTTTAAACAATGTAAAACGTACTTACATTAAAAAAACACCAAATATGCTGAAAAAATTCAGTAAGATAACAATCATTCCTTAGTTTTTAGTCATGTTTAAATATTTTGACATTTTTTTTTTTAACTTTATATAACTTTTGTGTTTCTACTTTAAAGAATCTAACCAATTTTCATAAAAGTTTTTTTGAAAAAATAAAATAAAATAATTCTTTTGAAACAAAACCATTAAAATCATATAAATAAATTTAGATTTTTAATTTTCAAAAAATTATTTCAACTCCTATTTACTTTGTTTTTTCTCTAATGAATCTAATATACAGAAATAATTTAAGCTAAGATTTTGGTAAAAATACTTATAACACAATTTATTCAATCAAATAATAATAAATATTAAAATCTTAAAATAATGTCTTCGTAAAGAATAAAATTATATATATTTTATATTTATACTAAATAACAAAAGTTTGTCAGATTAATTTTAATTCAATAAAGTTTTTGTTGTAAAACCAGTTTGATAATATGACTGCCTACATTTCTTCCATCGCTATTTTTTCTTAACTCTATTGCATTTCTCATGAAGTGCAAATAACATCCAATGGTTCATTTTTTCAGAAAAATAATGGTTCTTTGAAATGTAATTAAATTTGACAAAACAAAATTTTATTTTTCATAAATTAGTAGACCCAAACCATATCTTTCATTCGTTGCTGTAATTTTATAATTCGAGATTTATGAGTTTTTACCTAATGCATTTCAAGTTTTAATTTCTGTGGTTGTTGAAACCTCTTGTCTTTTAGAAAAAGGTTCTATTATTCTACATTACATTTGATTATAAACAGTTTGACAATCGATCTGGAGAATAAAGCACCAGTCAGATTAGGACCAAAAAAGGCTTTTTATGCTGAAAAATTTATTTTTTAATTTTCATTCATTAGAAAATTTTTATAAGGAGCTCTTCAATCAAATATTTGTTTTCTTTATTTTAATAACTTTAAAGATTTCAGTCTAAAATTTTATCACTCACGCGCATATATGCATGTTTGTTATCGCACCCTGTGATTAAATTAATGTAACATATTTTATTATATGGTTATCAAAAATAGGAAACAATTTATATTTTTCATATTATCCTTTATAGTTAATATGAAAATTAAATATTTCCAAGGAATGCTTTATATTATTGTTCTAAATTTGTTTATAGATTTGGGATGATCCAGACTCTTGTCACTATATACAAAGAAAATGGCATATTTCATGGCCTCTATAGGGGTATGAGCATAAACTATTTGAGAGCTATGCCAATGGTTGCCGTATCTTTTTCGGTTTACGAGCTGATGAAACAAACCCTGGACCTTGATACTGGTTTGAAATTATGACTTTCTCACGTACCAAATAATGCTCAGGGATTAATTCCAATTAGTTGTCTTAGTTTTTAATTTATATCTACTAATTAAAGCATTTTTTAACATAAATTATGATCAAAAAGATGTGAAAATGTTTTATACCTTCAGAAGGTATGCTCATTTCATTGTTAAATTAACTCTATTGTAATTCTATTTATTTTTATGTTTAATTTATTGATTGATGGAAATTTATTTTTTTAATATATTAAAATGAATTAACTCTTGATAAAAATTGAACTTGTTTTTTGGATTTATATATATTTTTCAAAAAATTAATTATATAAGTCCATTTTTGGGAAGGAAACAGGGTTGTTGAAATTAAATTATTTATTTAATAACTATATTTCTTTCTTTTTTTTTGAATTTATTAAAAAAACTTAATATTTTTAAAATGGTTACTTAAACTATTGGGTTGTTTGTGGGGTGATAGCATAATTTATAAAATAATGGTATCATAGATTGTTACGATTTAATTATTTTATTCTAAATCTTTTTTTGTAATTTGTATGAAGTTGTCCAGCTATATGAGACATTATACTTATATATAACTTGTTATATTTTATTTATTTTACTAGATTTCAACATAACAGCCATTGTTATTTTATGACAAAAGTAGTACTTATTTGCTATAATGTGGACTTATACCTGAAATATAGTAAGTCAATAATCTAACTTATTACATTATTGGACTTATGGGTTAAATATTGTTTAAAAATCAGTTTATCTTGACCCTTAGTATTTTCACCCTACATTATTTTTCTTGGTTGCTATTTAAATTTATCGTGCCATTCATAACTGACTTGGAAACTGGAAATTCTTAATATTGTAGCATATTCAATTTATCATTAATATGCAGTCGACAGTGGCATTTAAATTTTTTTTTAATTATTATTTGCATAATTAAAGACTAATTTACAAATTTAAATAATTTATTTTTTGAATAAAAAAAAACTTCTAATAAAAATTCAAGGTTCTTAAAACTCTTGATGTATGGAAATAGAATACAATAGATTTCTACAACTATCATTTATATTCTAGTTGTTCCATTGTATATTGTATCAGGTTTATATGCATATATTCTTATTTTTGTATAAAACTTTCTATAACTTCATATAACTGGACATCTTATAGATGATCTTATTATTAAATATCTGTTTGACTGTGATAATTTGTTATGAAGGTAAAAAAAAAATTAATGTTTGTTTCACCTATGTATAGTTAATGTTAATTTTTTAATCATTCCATGACATTGATTTCTTGACAATCCTATTTAATTAAGCACAACACAGATTATTGTAATTTAATTTTAAAAATTGTTTAAATTGTGTTATTAATTTATGAAAGACAGAAAGAGCAGCATGAACTATTATGAAATGTGATTTGTTTAAGATTATAAATAATGATAAATGTATTGTATTCATTGTTTTTGTTGTTACAATTGATGGCATATTTATGTTTTTTCAGTTTTTTTATTAATCAATGAAGTTTTTTATATCATTAATGAAAGAAATTTCTCTAAAGATCAAGTGAGGTAGTGAAGCATTTCATGATCAGTTCTCTAATGAAACCCACTCCATTGAAACTGTTGTTTTTGTGTAATTTTACAGCTGAACATTTTATACTGCACTTATTTCAGTAATTTTGTTGTGAAAAACTTTTTAAATGTTATCATAAATAATCCTTTGGTGTATTGTATTGTTGCAATCCATAAAGCTATAATGAAGGCCTGTAAATTTTATTTCAATGTAGAATGTTAATTAAAATATTTGTTGAGAAATTACATGCAGTCTTTTTAATATTCTTTTTTTATTCTTGATAAATTTATTTAGGTTTTTATATTCATTACTTTATTTAAATTTCATGTTTTTTACTTATTTTTTCTTTTAATAAATTTATTTATTTTAAAATTTTTATAAGATTTGAATATAGCAGGGAGAAGCTAGGTTATAAAATTGAATAAAAGAAAAAACATTGTTCAAGTATGGTTTTAACCTATTGTTTTATCTTTTTTAGTTTATTCTGATAAAATATTACTGTTTTCTTTTATCAATTTAACCCATCAGTAACTTAATTCTGGAAAAAAAAAGTATATTTGTCAGTTTATTGCAAAAAATGATCAAGTGACATTTCATAACCTTAAATCAAGGAACTTTGATGAATTTTCTTTATGTCAAACTAGAAAATTTTGCATGTAGTGTAAATTATATATAGATTTTGTCATTTTCAAGCACTATTAGATAAAAAAAGGTTGAAATTCACAAAAATATATTTGAAAGTTTAGCTATATCAAAAATAAACTTAGTAACTTTTGGCAATATACCAGTGATATGATTAATTCCGGAAACAGGTTAGGATTGGATTCTTTTCAATGTACAGTACTGTATAAGATTTATTTTCAGTTAAATGATTTATTTGTTTCCAATATTTCTATAAGAAAATGCATAGAAGAAAGTGGAGGTTCCTTAAAGAAGGAAGGTTTCTCTCTCCCCTGCAATGAATCTTTTTCCCTACAGTAGAGGGCAGGAGGATAAAAATTAGAGCTCCATAACTCAAATAGGATAATTTTTATGTATTTCCTCATTCTGAATCAAATGAAACCAAAAAGAAGTTGAAAGATTTACATGATTTTAACTTTAGAGTACTTTTAAATAAAATTAAATTTGATAATTGAAGCCAACAATGATGGACTAAAAATTAAATGGATTGAAATGAAAATTTATGTCCTAATGTGTTTAGTTATATATTTCCATTAATACTTATATTAAATTTAGATTTTTACATTGTTACAATACTCAACTATCCCCACACAATCCTCTCATTCATTTAGCAATTAAGTTTTTGATCCAGGCATTCCAACACACCTTCCCCACATAAAAAAAAAATTATTTTGATGCAAAAGGGTTTGGATTGTTACAGGAAGAGGGTAAGGAATTTATATATTTCTTATAGAAAAATCAGACATTGAAAAAAAATCTACTCATAGCAAGTAAACTCATTTAAATATGGATGATTGTGATATTAAATCCGAAAATGAAATTGGCTTTCAAGTGAAAGATATTTTATATGAAGCTTGAATGTTAATGAAATTTCATTCCAAAATGAATATTATTTCCATTAAATTAAAATGGTTATTTCCAATAATGACTTATGTCAAAAATTACACCTCTATTTGAATAAGAGTTTACCTTCATTATTTGCCAATTTCACGGAGTGTTAAAACAAAGAAATACTTATAAATGAGATACAACAGAACTTTATTTTCAATGCAGTTTAACAGTAATTGTCCACAAAATTCAGGAAATAAATAAAAGTTCAAAATGTAGGTATACAGGTTGTCATACATTGCGATACCACTGAACCATTAAAATGTATAATTGAATGTTTCGTTTAAATTTTGACTAATAATGTTTTTCTTACATCGCCGATGAATTTGTCCATGCATTTATAATTTCACCGAGATTCTCCACACAACAAATTTTTAAAATAACTAATTTTAAGGTGAGTAAAGGAAAATAATGAAATAGTTGAAGTAAAATAAAAAGAATCAAATCAAGTAATTGAGCGAAGTACTTCATGCATATTAGGTATATATATTATGTACATTATAAAATAAATAGTCTTTCCTATACCCACCTTAATAAAAAAAAAAAAAAAATTAAAAAATAAAATAATAATTTCACTTGTAAACCAAATAATAATTTACTCAAAAACAATAAAATATACAAATATTAAATACTTATCTTTTCCATTGGAAAATTTTATTTACAAATGTTGTATTGATTATCATCTTGTCCCTTATAATACTGCATTAGCTTCTATGTTTGCAATTACAATTAACAGATAAATCTAAAATATCATCCAGTACCAATCCAGTAATTAGAATGTGAACAATTTGAAAACAAAATGTTACCAATTTAACAAATCTAATAGTGTCTACAAGCAAATAATTAACATAATTTATAATCTTCACTAACAAACATTTCACAATCAGTCAATCTTTATACATTCATTACCATTTTATTTATGTTTTTTTTTTCAACTTTACACTGTTTTATTTATATTCACATTCCAAAACACCTTGGGTGTTCTCCTTACAATTTTCAACTCCACGAGTTACATGTATAGATTATACCGGCATTACACACACACATGTAATTTGTACATAAGACATATACATTATTATAATAAGGCTTATTATTATTATTTATTATTATTATTATAGGGTGTGAATAAAATAGTAGATAAAAAGCACCCTCAAACAATTGAAATGCTCAAGTACAGTAAAAAACATATACCATATATATAAATATATATGCTTGTTTGAAGTATATATATGTATATATATAACAGTACACTATAAAAATTTATATTGTAGAGCCTATTAATAAAATGAATTAATAAAATCGTGTTCAAATCGCTCTATGAAGGATGATAGCTAATGTATCTGTACAATGAACTTTATAAATAGGAGTTATAGGAAGTAATCAGGAGTTCTCCTAGTAACGTGTGGTTCTCCTCTCCTCGGCGCTGGGTCAAACTGCAGGCTGTCAAAAAAATTAATATATTTTAAACACATAAAATAATTATTTAAAATAAATAAGCACTAAAAATAACTTTTAAAATGATTATTTATAAAAATCATTCTAAAAACAAACAAAGGAAAGAGTAAAAACATAATATTATTTTGTTTCCTCAAATAATGAAGATAGAAGAAACATGGTGGTAATACAAAAATATTTATAATACTGTCTTATATGCTCTCAACACAATGCAGAAATGAAAAGTTAAATATGTTTTTTTTATATATATAAAGATGTTTTGGGCAATTAAATTTTGTACTAAAACGAGCTCATTAATATAATCAAAATAAGCACAGATTTGAAGTTAGGATATATATATGGCGTGTATAAATGATAGCAAAAATAGCAAAATCATGAACCTTACACGACATGAACTATTTAAAATTAACTGAAAAATAAAAGATGTATTCTTACAATGAATATTTCTGCGCATCATCCAACTCCATTATAGCTGCTTGATTACCACAACGATAACAGTAATTAGGTGCAGAAAATATTGTTACAACATTACGATCATGACACCTGAAAAAAAATCAAAGTGTTAGTTCAACAACTAGAAAAAGCGTATGTTACATTACTAAGTATATAACATTCCTAAAAACACAAGTTACAAGACTAGGAAACAAAAAATGATTTTTACTGATTTATGAAGATACTGGACTGTTATTTATAACTAAATCTAATTAACAGCAATAAAATATAATTGAAGTAAATAAGTCTGTGGTTTTACACTTATGGAACTTCATGTACAAATTCAATAATTGGATGATTCATATAAGGTTTTCCTTCAGGAAAATCTTAATACTTGTTATCTAACACTGAAAGAATACAAGCAAGCTATCATTGTCACAACTGTCCTATATCAGAGAAAAAAATAATAAGAATAAGGAAATTTGATTATTGATTATCCCATCCTCAAGCTTTTGAAGAAATAATTAAACAATAATGTTGGTTTTTTTTTACAATAAAAAAATAATATTAAGTATACTTATAGTAACTACTTATAAGTGAAATAAGAAGCCGTTAGGAACGCTGCAACAAATTTTAAATAAGATACCTAGAAAATTAAATATAAAGATCAACACACATCAATGATCAAATTAGAACCAAATCCTACAACTATGAAAGGTAATATAACTACTTTGTAACTTTTGATTTTCGTTGGCACAGTTTAGAAGAACACATCACCCATCAGATCTTTTCACACACATGTCAGACCAAACGTCACAGGATCAGAAAAACACCTCGCAAAACTGCTCAAGTATGAACAACATTAAATATAGCAAGAGTTATAAATTAATAATAAATAATTAAAACATTTTCTCAATTTAATGTCCATCATGGGCCTAATGAATTGATTGTCTACTATATTTTACAGGCATTATGATATTGACAATTTTAATTTTTTAATGGAATTCAACAAAATTTACATTTGGCCATTTAGACTATTCTCTTAACTTCCTCTAACTTGGGGCCAAATTGAACAAGGAGTTTTTTAAATTTAAGAATACGGGGAAAAATACTTTTGCACATCCAGGTCCCATGAATTTGACTACAAATAAAAATGGAATCAATTCGCTCCTCTGTCAACAATAAGAGGATAGTGATATGTATAGTTGTTCCTCCAACTCCACTTGTACATTTTGTCAAAAAAGAATACTTTTATAAAATCCAATTAAAGAGGATTCCTTTCAGCCAATTTGATTGCAAAGATGCTTTAATAAAACAATAATGTTATTATAAATTGAAACAGTACTGTTACCTCTTTAACTTACTTAATGCTCAATCGATGATACTTCAATGTGTTTCCCTGCCAATATTTGAAAAAAAAAAAGCATCTATCCAATCAAATTCGCTGAAAGGAATCTTTTTTTATTGAGATAAATAAAAGTATTCCTTTCGGAGAGAAAATTCAAGTGGAGTTACTATTTCTACACATGTACCATACACCCCGGGATTCCCCACCTTTAGTGAGGAGGAGAGGGGGAAGGAAAAACCCTGACATAAACAATATCATTGGACATTAACTCTGTGAATGAATAATCAGTTATTAATCAATATTAAAATAAATAAGTTGAAGTAAGGAGCTTAATCAGTACCCAGAATCAATGCTGAGTATTTATACTATAAATGTGGCAGTCACAAAAAGTTAAATGAAAAAACACCTTATCACTTAATTTACGGTAGATTAAATATATAGGGATTAAAACTAATACTAGCGGTCAACTGCTAGTTAAGCATTCATACCAGTTATAGCCTTCCATTACAAGTTGATGAGCTCTGGACACAAGAGTGAGACCATTAGAGTGGTTAAATGTTTCTGAAATATCTTGACCGAAGGTGTAACCAGCACCTCTTGGAGATATGCCCCAACCACCCCTGTCATCAGGATCTGACCAAAGCAAGTCGCACATAGGACCCTAACAATAAAAAGAACAAAATATTTAAGATATTAAAGGAACATTCATTCCAAGAGATTAAAATGTTAAACTACAAATTTTAAAAGTTGTAATTGTAAGTATAAAATAACTAAAATTTACTTCAATGCAACATCAAATCATTGAAACTTTAAAGAATTATCATTATTTAACTCAAATATAATTTGAAAAAAGGTTTTTATACCTCATGTGGAACTTCTTGAAGACGATCTAAAGCACGGATATGATCAAGAGTGTCTATAGACGGTGAAAGACCACCATGAAGACAAAATATTTGACCATTAACAAGAGCCGTCAATGGCAAATAGTCAAATAAATCTGTGAAATATTTCCAAACATTTGCGTTTCCATATTTACGTAAACATTCATCATAGAAACCATATACTTGTGTGATTTGGCGTGATTCGTGATTACCTCTTAAGATAGTGATTCTTTCTCGATATCTTACCTTAAGATAAGAAAAAAAAATTAAAACTACACCAAATCATTTTCAAAAGATTAAGAAATAATTACTTATATCAATATGCATCAGATTAACTCATACATCTCAATAAATCAACAAGGTATATTGAGGGTATTCATGCAACTAGTGCTAAGTATTATAAATGTATGTTATATAAATGTGTTAAGTCAAGAAACTTATTTAAGAAAATATATTAAATATGGATGCTAGCACACTCTGACGTCTAGAACAGTCTGATGTCCTGCAAATTAGTGCTAATTTAATGGGGTAAAAGGAAAAACAATTGGACAGAAATTGGGTGCTATATTGGTGAAACGACAGGATACCTTAAATTTCATTTAATAGAAGATTAAACTGGTACGTATCAACCCTCACCATCCATTTGGGGCAACACCTCCTGGTACCTCTTCACTGGTATAGAAAGAAAATTTACATTATATCTCATTGACTTAACAACCAGGATTTCATTTATGTTTTTATCAAGTCGTTAGCTTTCTGAATCTTTATTCATGCTTTCTATCAAAGTATTTTTTATCAAATAATCCAGCAATTCTATATTTCACTTTGGCATTTTAAAAATATATCAAAATCTTTTAGATCTATCAAGCAGGAGAACTTCTAAACTTCAAATACAAACCAACCATAACCTTACTATAACAATATAACGGGCGAAATAATCTATCTAGCAATTTATTGATCTAAAATCCCTACCCTACCTATGACAATATAACAATTTTGCAGGTAAGCACGCAAGGACCATTTAAAATTTATGCTGAGCGCTTAATATAACACATTAAGTATATACCATAATCTGCATGAATAGAATGAAGCTGCATTGTCACAGTAAATTGAAAATCTATTAAGAACAAAACAAATAATTCTGATAAAATTGAATAAGTAATTTAACTAGGGACCATATTCCGCTAAATATATATATATATATATATATATATATATATATATATATATATATATATATATATATATATTAAGTTACCTCAACTGATAATTACATTTATTTTATGACAAGCTTTTAAGGGCATTACATCACCTAGGAAACAAAATAGGTTGTATTTTAAGTTACCACAGATAATAAATGTTTAGTTACCTAATCTAACTAATCACTTATGAGTAGGTCTGCAATGAAAACGTGTTAATTTTTTTAAACAAAAAATGTCAACACATCTTCAATTATTCTGTTTACAAGCTATAACTTTAAATCATTTGTTTATCAATTATATCTTAAATTTATTTGTTCATAAAAATGAAATAAAATAAATATAATACATATTAATTCAGTAGAGGGTTTCTCAAACCGATTTGTTTACCAATGAGAGATCTTTAGAATCGTATTTGGATACTTGTTTGAATTTTCAATTTTTATTTGTCAATGAATATTATGTTATAGCAATAAAAATGAAATAAACCAAAAACAATTTCTGACGCATATTTGCAAAGATAATTGTGGTTAAAGAAACATGGTGAAGGCGGAGCAATGCAATGGCTGTGACAGTGGAGACAGCTCTCGATGGCCTGTTAACGTCAAATTCGTACTGTCGATCATCTTATACTAGAATTTATAACTTCAAATTCTCTATCCAAGTAATATCATTCTATTTTCTCTCCCACCTTGCCATCTTTAAATTAAAATGTATTATTATTAAGTTTTATAAAATTATGTTTATTAAGTAAAGCTGAGACTTTGATAGCATCATCTTTGGCAGCCAACCATCTACTATCATGGTCTCAGACCATATCCTTATTCCTCACCACATCTCTAAAATAGTGTGTTATTTCATGTTTTTGGCTAAACATGAACCTTATTTTATTATCTGATAACTGCAAAATTCTTTATCACTTGAATTCTATTAAATCTAAAATTTAAGAAGCTTTCCCATGGCTGTACCCAAATGACAATACTACCTAGTTTACTAGCATTAGTTAAAGTGACACAGATTCTTTCCAGGAACTCTATAAAGACTAAATACTACATGTAAAGTGTGTATTATAATAGGATAAAATATATTAGGAGCTTTCTAGTTTTCACCATTCACATCAGTCAGTAATACCATGTAGAATTTTATAAATGAGTTTTTGTAAAAAAAAATGTTGGAAATAAGAAATTAATGAACTTGTTTCAAATTCATTTAATTCAATGTTAATTATTTTGGGACATTTAAATATACCAGGTTTGTTCATGAAATATTAATAGTTTACAAATAAAACTGAGAAAAAAATCCCACAAATCTGTGAATTTTTGTAATAACCCCAAAACATGTAGTATAAACTTATATTAATAAGATATCTTCTATATGGTACAGGTTTTTACAATGGTGATTCAGCCGAATTTTAATATGAAAAAATGATGTGATCAAATAAAAATCTAGTCTATAATAATAATTAAAAGCTCAGGCCATTATATTTTATTGAAAATCAAATAGTACCAATAAGTAATTTAAAAAGAATTTTGATTCAGTAATAGGAATCATAATAAACACATTGGTGTCAAGTGAGTATTTGAAATCAGTTTGTCCAGCATTAAACCAGACAACTCAATAAATTTTTCATAGATAAAAACAAAACAGTTTATAATAATGTATACACAACATTAATTTAACAATTTGTATACTTAAATTGATGTTTTTAAATTTTTATTCATTTTAATTTGCAAAATTACGAATCTGAGAACTTTTATCCAAACATTTGAAAACATTAAAGGAAATGACAATAATAATCCATATATAACATACACATACATTCATTCATCAACACTTTATAGAAGCTATTTGCTCAAAAGATTAATACAATCGTGGGTTGAAGGTTGACGTGATCAGTTAAAACAAATTAGTAAAACTAAGTAGTTGTATTTATTATCACATACGCCAAGGCCCGAAGTTCAGGCCTTCATCAGGGCTAAGAAAAGAACCAGATAACAATAGGTATAAAAACAATAAAAATTGAATAATACAGAATTAAAATGAAAAAAGGTGAGACTAAAAATTTAAGTAGAAAACCTGAAGATAAAATTTAGTAGATAGGGTGAACATTAAAGTAAAATAAAATAGGTAGAATAATAACAGTAACAGAAAACTAAGGCAGTAAGTATTTTTGATATATTTTGCAATATCTTGATTTTATATCTGTATTTAATGTTTCCTTATATAACTTCATATTTCTTTTCTCTGTTTTACACTTCATTCTAGGATTATAATTTTTCATTTCTTATGTTACCTTATTTTGATTGTTTATTTCATTGGTCCGTGCTTTGTTACCATTATTATTATTATTATTATGTATTTCTTAGGTTCTCTGATACTGATATTATTTTATCTACTTTATTTTACTTTAATGTTCACCCTATCTACTAAATTTTATCTTCAGGTTTTCTACTTAAATTTTTAGTCTAAACCTTTCACTTCTTTAATTTCATATCTTTATCATTCAATGTTTATTATTTCTTATACCTAAAGTTATCTGGTTCTTTTCTTAGCCCTGTTGAAGGCCTGAACTTCACGCTGAAATGTCGGTAAATGAGAAAATAAATATAATTATTTATTTATACTAATTTGTTTTCACTGATAACCCCAACCACCTTCTCTTCGGTTAACAAGATTGTATTCAAGGGTCGTCATAACTTGCAATATTCATAAAAAAACTTAATAAATTAAATAATAATTCAGATTTATCCAATTGAATCTATATCAAGATATATATATATATATGACAGTATAATTTATAGGTGATTTGTTTTTTATAGAAACGAATACCTACAGACTAAAATTTAAAAAGAATTTAGAGAGGAATAAAATTTTATCATATATAAAACTTGTAACCAATAACATAAATTCATTTTAAACAAGATTGGTAAGAAATGTCCTAATAAAACATATATTCATACACAAATGTGGAGTTAGAAATTAAATCTTGAATTATTGAAGCCAAATTGAAACACAATCATTTCTAACAGCTCCCTTTCGAAAATATGAATTCTAGAGAAAACAATTACACATATATTATATAAATATCGAGCAAACAGAATTTAATTAGTTGCTATTACCAAATTGAATAAATTAGTCTGCATTAATTTACAAAACCTATGACAATTAAACTATTCTGAAACCAAATATCTACATTCTTAACGTCAAAATCAAATTAATCAAGTGAAAAGATTACGATTTACATTAACAAGAATAAAACAATAAAATACCTATGGGAATATAGAACTAAAATTTTATTGAAACACTAAAAGTATTTGGATGGAAAAAAAAAAAAAAAAGAGGAAGATAATTATTGATTTTTTGTGAGATAAATTATCATTTTTCAAATGATTAGATTCTTGAGATAACTTAAATGAATTAACTACGATTATATTAAGTTACAATTTAAAATTACACTGTTAGGGTAATAAGCAAAGACTTAAACTGGGTACACATAGACTACTTAGTCTTGTTCATAAATACAAGACATGATTAACAATATTACATCACCAACAATGTAAACTAGCCATTATTTAATTGTACACCCAAACATACATGTTAAAAATTGCTCTTTAAAATAAAATTGAATACATTAATTTACAAAATCTGCAATATTAAAAAAAATTAGTATATAAGATTTCAATTGGTAAAATATAAGATACCTTTAGAGCTACTAGTAATGTCACTGTCTCCACAGAATAATACCCTCTATCAACATAGTCACCCATGAACAAATAATTAGTGTCTGGAGACCTTCCTCCTATTCTAAACAGTTCCATTAAGTCATGGAACTGTCCATGTACATCTCCACAAACTGTGACAGGGCATTTGACTTCTTGCACATTTGACTCCTTAGCTAATATTTCTTTTGCCTGTAAAGATATTTGTAAACATTAAGGAATTCTCGATTATTTTAATATGATAAAAAAAAGATAACAATAGTAACAAGTTTTACAAGTTATCATAGATGGTTTAAAAAACATTCAAAACAATAGGGATATTAAACTCATTGATATGATAAAATAAGGCAGGCTATAGATTACTACTTTGACTAGTTCAGCTCTGTTACCTTATCGCAAAGAGTTTTGACTTGGCTTTCGGTAAGTTGTTTGCATTCATTCAGCTGTTCTATCCACTGATCCAGTTCTTTTAACGAAGTCTTATCTTCCATTTCAATAGACTGAAAACAAGTCTATGTAACTATTACGAACAGAAAACTTTGTAACACTTAACACTATTTATTTATAAAAATCAAAGATAGCGTACATCGAAGAAAATGGCCGATTATTCTCAACTAGTGAACCCACTCACTAAACCAATGGTACCAACACACAATTAGATGTGTCAAAAAATGATCCAATACTTTTTTTTAATGCTTTAAACAAAAATGAGTTGATAAATTTGTCTCATATAGTTAATGATATGAACTAAGAACAAATTACTTTCAACTATAGTGTTCAAGGGTTCAGAATTTAGAAAAAATTGATTAATTTTATGTTCCTCTGATTAAATTATTAACAATGAAATAGAAGTTACATAAACAATTCTGAAATTTCAAAATAACATATTAAAAATAACAAGTACTTCAATAAAGTAATTAAAAGAATTTGATAAAGATTTGAACAATAAGTTATTTCTTCGAATACTCACAATTATATTTTCTACTTCCATATTGATCCAATTAATTTTAATATGCAACAATCATTGACTTAATCGAGGTAAACTTGAAATTTTCCAGTATATAGTCACTGGGACATTAACCGGCTGTTTTACCAGATTTAGTATCCTTTTTCGAAGCAAGTGTTTCGCACTGCCATCTAGGTAGCTTCCTTTTTACCGAGCTATACAACGTGTATGGCCCGTGGGTGAAAGTTTGTTATCCGATTTAATCCATACTGTTTCACTAAAATTACGCTTATAAATGTCTGAAACATTACAATTAAGAGGAACCCTCCGTGGGCATAATGGATGGGTTACTCAGATTGCCACCAACCCTAAATATCCTGACATGATTTTGTCATGTTCCCGAGGTATGTACCAGAATCATATTTTGTTTTTATATCTTTTGAGTCACTCTTTCCTTATTAAAATCAACGTTGGTGTATTGTACTGGCTTATTTCTCATTTTATTCTATATAACCTTCATTCTGTAATGTTTATGTATTGACAATTAAATTTGCTAGCAACTAGATCTCTATAATTTAAACCGATTTTATTTACCCATAGGTTTTAGTAGCTCATTAGTGAACATATTTTATGTAAACAATATCTGTAACTTAGTAAATTGGGAAGGTTAGAATCCCCATAGAAATATCTTATTTAATCCACTTAATGGTTGATTTAAATCCCACAGTTAATTTGTGGTCTAGCTATTTATTTATATTCTTTCTTCGATGAGCTAGTTGTAATAGGAATGTATACACATGTTTGGTATTTTGTCATTGTTTTCTGATTTACATTGTTCTCTCCTAATTCAATCCTTAACCTCCTGGTGGTGTAACTGCTTAGAAAATCATTTTCACTCCACAATATTTAGGATGCAATGAAGTAAAGTAATTGTTATTATAGATATTAAGCTCTCTTTAGACATTGTTCTTTAAGTAGTTAATATTTATTATTTGTTATAGCAGTTTTGGTATTCGAATGTTTCATTGAAATAAGTGAATGGATAAATCAGAATCTTGAGTTTGAGCACTCCTTTACTGTAAATTCCGTTTGTGTTAAAATAATACAGCATTTGCAGTAAGCAGTTAATACAAAACAAAATTGGTGTCCATGATTTCATTAATTAAGTCCTGTTTAAATTTGTTTCGATCAATTAGAAGTAAAACTTTAATGTATGTAGTTTTCAACTGGGTATGTATTGTCTTGAAAGTATTTTAATTGCATGTGACTGTATTTTTCATGGTGAACAACTCTTACGTGCCTTGATTCTATAAAGTAAACATTGGTATTTATTATTTATAAGAATTTTGTCCAAAACTAGAGTGACGCCCACATTTTTTATAATATTATATTTCATCTCTAATAGCTATTTATACGATCTCTCTGAAATAGTTGTATAATTCATACAATGCACTTTGTAGGTTAATTTGGTAATGTTTATTAGTAATCAAAATGTGTTTTCTTACTTTATATACATTGTTACCCCTTAGCTCATGTTTTATTATCTTCTAGTAAAATAATAATGTGATGTATTAAAATATTTAGTAAACACTATTTCGTGACAAATCTTAAGGGTTACATTATTATAAATAAGTAAAATAAAGACAATCTTTAATTGTATGCTCTCTAATAATATGATTCTCCATAGAGTTATGTTTCTATTAGATTAAATTAAAAAAAATAACTCAGGAATGATGCCTTTATGAACGCAGAACTGAGTATCAAGTACCATAAAAATAATTTTATTATCAAGATTTAATCTTGTCTTTTCTTTCCGTTAAATTTATATATAAAGTATATTCTCCTTAAATGTTCTTACTAACAACCAAATTTTGATTTTAGACAAGACTCTCATCGTTTGGAAGTTGAATAGGGATGATTCCAACTATGGAATACCTCAAAAGAGGTTACATGGTCATTCTCATTTCGTCAGTGATGTAGTTCTCTCCTCTGACGGAAATTATGCACTATCTGGTTCCTGGGACAAAACTCTTCGTCTGTGGGATCTTGCAGCTGGAAAAACTACCAGGAGATTTGAAGATCATACTAAGGTGTTTAATTATTATTAGTTTTAAAATTTTTAATCTCTATCTTAGTGTGTATGTTATAACACTGTTAAGGAGTTTAACGTTTATTTATAGTGTCTAACTAACTTTACCGAGCCACACGTTGCTGTGAATCAGTCTTTTTTAATGAAAAAGAATTAAATTTTGAAAGCACAGGTTTTTCATATTTAGTTTGTTGTGATTTTATTTCAAATAATAATGCAAATGTTTTGTTCAAAATTTTAAATATTGGAAAATTCTTCGCCAAAGTCTTTGAAATTTTATTTAACGCATGTTGCTTTTATACATACTTTCTATTACAAAATTTCATGGAAAAGTAGTTACTCTTTTTTTTTTTACGTCACAATTTGTTGGATATAAAAGCAACAAATGCTGTTTAAAATACTTTACAATACCATCTCAATGTTTTAGATTTTAAAATATCAAATGTGGTTAACATTAATTTGATTACTTTCAAAATAAAAAATTGATTGATATTAACATTTCATTTCATTAGCTACTCATGGTTGAGATGGTCACATAACAAACAACTGTGGTAAGACTCAATTTGACAGTTACAGTTGGCAAAGGAATGGCTAGTAGATAAAAATGCCAATTGATTATTGGCTATCAGTGTTTATTATACATTCTTAATAATTATAATTTGCTAATTACCTAAATTGTTCCTTATTACTTCGTAATGTTATTATGTTTTGAGTTTTCATATTATTAGTCATTGATTTTTTCATTTATTATAATCACTATTTTTTTGTTTTTGTTTTAGGACGTGTTGAGTGTTGCCTTTTCTGTTGACAATAGGCAGATTGTATCTGGTAGCAGGGATCGCACCATTAAACTCTGGAATACATTAGCAGAATGCAAATATACCATTCAGGTTTGTATTAAATTATTAGATGGGTGATCTTATTTAGAGAAGAAAATTTTTAACCAGTTTTATATGGCAGCAATTGATGATTATCTTTTCCTCCGAATGATATTATATGAATATATTCTTTATGATCTGATGCTGCTTTTGCTGGCTAAGTCATTATACCCATGATAAAAATTTTAAGATTTCATATTTTTTTAAAATTAGGTTTCAAGTTTTCATTCTAAGGTTTAAGGTATATTTTCTAAGACCTTTGTCCGTATGTTTAAATGAGTAATTTTATCTAAATAGTCAAATTGTATAGTGTTGTCTTACATTTTATAGGACGTAGTCCCATAAAAAAATCAGATTTGATGGAATTTTCAGGGATTGTGAAGTTGATACCTAGATAGTTTTCTATCACATAATATTCCATCCATTTTTTTTTTTTCTACTTAGATGTTTGTTAATCGTTGACAAGACTATTTTGAGATTTATTGCTGCAGCTCATGATGATTGATTTGTCTTTTCCTCCGAATGAAAATACAGTTAAATGATTATAACATTTATAATCTGAAGCTGCTTAAATTACTATCCTAGCACTCATATTAAATTTATTCTTGATTGGATTTTTAAAAACATAAATACCTAAGGTACTTCAGTTTATACTGACTTTATAAATGTAGCCACTTACAACTTTTTAAAGTGTTAGACCGATATTAAAATAATACTTAAGTGTTGATTTCATTAATTTTATAGCAAATATCTGTGGTTAATTTTGTATTAAGTTGATAATATTCTTCTTTGAAGAGATATTTAAGATAATGAAAAACAAGAAGGGGATAAATAAATTTAAGTAATATTTTTGTTAGCAATATTAAATATTTAAGAACTGTATCCATTGATTTGGTTCTTTTACTTCTCCATTACAGTTTCAGTTTTTCCATAAAATTGTTCGTTAGAGACTATATGTCATGCAGGTTACTTTGTGAATCATTAATGTGGCCCTCGTAAGTATAATTGTAATCACTAAGACTATAATGATGATTTTTTTTTACTCATTTGATGCAACCATGATATTTGCGGATATGGGACTGAATAGTCTCCTTACAATAAAAAAATGTCTACTCGTTCCTCTAAAACCTTCTTGTTTATATTAGGGAAATATATAGTTGTCAATTAGGACAAAAGTCTGATTTTAAATAGGCTTGTAGATTAATTAAAAAGTTGGTCCCTTTGTTTTATTTATATTGTATATTGATAGCAAACGAAAGTAGAAAGCTGTTCTAAGGTAATTCCCTAAAATTTCCCATATTGATGTTTATTGTTACTTCTCGGTTCTTATGGCTCATAACTTGGTTTTATAAAGCTTTTCTATTAATTGCCTTCTCCAGGGCTGCTCAGTTCGTTAAGAACACTTGGCTCCACAATTGTTATCCATTCCATTCTCCTCCAACTCCTAATTCTTTAATTATTTTTTCTGAATACCCCATCATCAATATCTTGGTGTCTATTTTCTTTACTTGATCGAACCATCTGAAACTTTTTTAATGGTGGAGACTACGCGAGTCGGGTAATTGTATCAGCTCTTGATTTATTCGCCTCCTACGCTGATCTCCTTCTCTCATTGGGTTTGTAGCAACAGTTAAGGGCTTGTTCATCACCAAAAAAAAATCAAATTGAACTGGTAGTTCCCTGAAATTAGCATTTTTAAGACTTTTTTTTTTAAATTGCTTCTTTGGATATTCTTAAATGACAAATCGCAAAACCTTGAAATACAGGTGATTTTGGGAACTTGTTCTTACTGTCCCTACTTAACAGACTTTTTTTTTCTATTCTTGGAAAATTATGCTAATGAATATTTTGTGTTGAATAACAAATCCAGACAAAACTTCTAGTGAGACCTTTTTGAAATTTATTGCAGTTTGTGATGATTGATTTTTCTTTTCCTCCGAATGAAAATACAGTTCAATGATTATATCATTTATAATCTGAAGCTGCTTAAATTACTATTTCTGCACTCGTATCAAATATATTATTAATAGGATTTTTTTAAACATAACTCAATCGATCAGACAAATTAAAATTCAACTCAAATTTCAGATATTAATAAAAATCAATATCCATTATCTTCAATGTAATTTTTTTTCTTTATGTTGTAAATATTAATTGACCACAACAGAAGAAAATTCCTCATCAAAATTATTTTAATGATGAACTTAAATTAATCATTACACGCATGTGTGATTTTTTCGGGGAAGTCCTGGCTAAGTCATTATGCCTCTGATAAAAACTTTAAAATTTCATACTTTTGGAAAATTAGGTTTCAAGTTTTTATTCTAAGGCTTAAGGTATATTTTTTAAGACCTTTGTCTGTATGTTTAAATGAGTAATTTTATCTAAATAGCCAAATTGTATAGTGTTGTCTTACATTATATAGGACCTAGTCCCATAAAAAAATCAGATTTGCTTGTACTTAACAGTCTTCTTTTTTTCTATTCATGGAAAATTATACTAATTAATGCTTGTGTTAAATAAAACTTCTAGTGAAACCTTTTTGAGATTTATTGCTGCAGCTCATGATGATTGATTTTTCTTTTCCTCCGAATGAAAATACAGTTAAATGATTATATCATTTATAATCTGAAGCTGCTTAAATTACTATTTCTGCACTCGTATCAAATATATTCTTAATAGGATTTTTTTAAACATAACTCAATCGATCAAACAAATTAAAATTCAACTCAAATTTCAGATATTAATAAAAATCAATATCCATTATCTTCAATGTAATTTTTTTTTCTTTATGTTGTAAATATTAATTGACCACAACAGAAGAAAATTCCTCGGGGATATGGGACTGATTAGTCCTGTTAATGTAAAAGTGTCTGCTTCGTTTTGCCGATAATGTTTTTATGCTTATGGAGCCTTTATTAATCGAAAAGAAACGAAGCAGTTTTGTTTTTATTCTATTCAGAGAATTTAGCAGCTGCCAGTGGTGTTTATTTGTTATCTTACAAGAATAAACTGACGAAAATAGAAAAATTTTCCTGAGCAACAAAACTATCATGATGATCTCAATTATTCATTTGATGCAACTATGATTTTTGCGGATATGGGACTGAATAGTCTTGTTACAAAGGGATAAAGTATCTATTTTGTTTCATTACTAAATGTCTCCTGTTTTATTAGCATACAGTTGTTGTTTTATGAAATTCTCATTTGAGAAGAAGGCTAGCAATTTTGTCCTTATCCTATTCAGATTTCATTGGCTACTTGTGCTCATTTTTTTATACTTTTCCATCACCATCTTTATTCAATTCATTTTTTTTTTAATGAGATTAAGTTGTATCAATTGATCAATTAATTAAACAGTGAGTATTACTCTTTAGCGGAGGGTGGATGGATATGGTACCTGCTAGTTTCTGATGTTAGGTAAATAAATTTCCTTATTTCTAATTATAGGAATAAATGGTTTTTTACTTACTATGAAAATATATGTTATTAATAAACTGATCATAACAGAAAACATTCCTGAGCAACAAGACTATAATGATTTTAATTATTTATTTGATACAACTGTGATTTTTTGTGGATATGGGACTCAATAGTCCTGTTGCAAAGAGAAAAGGCATCTACTTTGTTCTAACATTAATATCCACTTTTTTTTTTTTCTTATATTGTCTTATGATGCTCCTTTTAATTGGAAAGAAGGCTAGCGATGTTTTCCTCCTTATTATAATCAGAATTAATTGAGTGTGGTGTTCATTTTTTTTTTTTTTTTTTTTTTAATACATTTAAGTTCTTATAGCTCCTCAAGTGATAAAGCAACTATATATACAGTAAGTACTGCTTTCCAATGTAAGATGGATGAATAGGCTCCCCACCAGTGTCCAATACTAAATACATTATGCTATAAAATTTCCTTCATTGTTAATAAAGATAATGATTATTACTATCTAATTATCAAATATTCTAAGTATAAATTCACAAAAAAAGAAAATATTTGTGAGCAACAAGACTATAATGATGATCTTAATTATTCATTTGATGCAAGTGTGATTTTTGCGGATATGGGACTGAATAGTCTTAAAGAAAAAAATTATTTACTTTGTTTCACCACTAATTTCTGTTAATTTTTATTTTATTTGTTGTATGCTTATGATGTTCTTTTCTATTGAGATTGAATCGGTTACCAATGTTAATCTTTTATTTTTACTTCTTTATTAACTTCTTATTTTTTTCTCAAGTAATAAATCACCTGTTTAAACAGCAAAGTTATAGGCTACTTTCTTGTGAAAGGTGACTGAATAAGCTCTCTACTGGTGTCTAATGCTAAATATATTATACCCTAAATTCCCCTTTCTTACTGATAAAGACATTCATTTTTATTTATAACCTATTATATACTATTTTAAGTATAACCCTGACCGTAACAGAAAAATATCCCTGAGCAACAAGACTATAATGATGATCTTAATATTCATTTGATACAACTGTGATTTTTGCGGATATGGGACTGAATAGTCTTGATACAAAGAAAAAAATAATTTACTTTGTCTCACCACTAATTTTGATTATATTTGTTGCTTGCTTATGATGTTCTTTTCTATTGAGATTGAATCGGTTACCAAAGTTAATCTTTTATTTTTTCTCAAATGATAAATCAACTGTTTAAACAGCACATTTATAGGCTACTTGTGAAAGATGGCTGAATGAGATCTCTACTGGTGTCTAATGCTAAATTCCCCTTTCCTACTGATAAAGACATTAATTTTTATTTATAGCTATTATCTAATAACCTATTAGATAGTATTTTAAGTATAACCCTGACCATAACAGAAAAGTATTCCTGAGCAACAAGACTATAGTGATGATCTTAATATTCATTTGATGCACCTGTGATTTTTGCGGATATGGGACTGAATAGTCTTAAAGAAAAAAATTATTTACTTTGTTTCACCACTAATTTCTGTTAATTTTTATTTTATTTGTTGTATGCTTATGATGTTCTTTTCTATTGCGATTGAATCGGTTATCAATGTTAATTTTTTATTTTAATTTCTTTATTACCTTCTTATTTTTTCTCAAGTGATTAATCAACTGTTTAAACACCACATTTATAGGCTACTTTCTTGTGAAAGATTACTGAATAAGCTCTCTACTGGTGTCTAATGCTAAATATATTATACCCTAAATTCCTCTTTCCTACTGATAAAGACATTCATTTTTGTTTATAGCTATTATCTAATAACCTATTAGATAGTATTCTAAGTATAACCCTGACCGTAGCAGAAAAATATCCCTGAGCAACAAGACTATAATGATGATCTTAATATTCATTTGATGCAACTGTGATTTTTGCGGATATGGGACTGAATAGTCTCGTTGCTAAGAAGAAACGTATCTTGTTTTGTTTTCTCATATTTATTTTTTTTATTTTTTTTGTTTGTTTTGTGGTGTTCTTGTCAGTTGAGAAGTAGACTAGCCATTTTACTCTACTTATTCTATTCAAAATGAATTGGTTGCTGTTGTTAACAATTTTTTCCCATCATCTTCTGGTAGATTTTCAATTTTATTTTGTTATTAAATTAAATTCTTATAGTTTATCAAGTGGTAAAATAATCGTTTAAACAGCTACGCCTAAGCAGAAGAAGGATCTATATGCTTCCTACCACTCTCCTACATTAAATACACCGAATTCTAAGTTAATTGCTGATTAATATAATGATTTGTATTGACTACTAGTATCTTTTATTTTTAATGTAATTTTTCGTTAGAAGTATAAGCTCATCTCCATTACAGAAAAATATTCCTGAGCAACAAGACTATAATGATGATCTTAATTATACATTTGAAACCGCTGTGATTTTTGCGGATATGGGACTGAATAGTATTGTTGCAAATTACTAATGGATTTGAATCGTTTTAACAGTAAATTTTATATGATAACTAACCTGAAGTATTTTCTAAATTATTTCAAAACTATATTTAATCACTGTCGTAAACTCAGTTAAAAAAAAAAAAATATATGAAATAAATAATTGGTCTGGTTTCAATGTAAAGCATCGTGCAGGCCGACCACTTAGCTCATTTCTCTTGTTAAGTATAAACTGAGATTTATTGAAAAATATTCTTAAGAAACAAGACTATAATGATGATCTTTTATTATTTATTTGATGTAACTGTGATTTTTTGCGGATATGGGACTGAATAGTCTTGTTTTATACCTGATTTTAATCCAATGTTTAAAATGAAATTGAAAAATAAAATAAGTATATTACTGAAAAAAAGTGACAGGGACTCCAGTGATATTATTTAATAAATAAGTAATTTATTCTGTAGACAGGAGTCGTGAACGGTCTATTTTCTAGTCTAAAATATTCTTAAAACCTAGTTCTTTAGTTTTATTATTATTAATTTTTGTTTAAAATTTTTATTTAAAGCTATCCTCTCTCTATTGTCATGTAGAAGCTTGAAATATTGTGGAAGAAGGATTTCATGCAAATTTATTTTATTTTTTTTAGGAGGACATCCACAATGACTGGGTATCTTGTGTGCGATTTTCTCCTAATCATCAAAATCCCATCATTGTTTCCTGTGGTTGGGATAAAATTGTTAAGGTACTGTGAATATACTATTAAATTTTGAAATTGAAATGCGTTAAACATATAATTTATTTTAAACCTTTTGATCATTGATGTTTTCCCCTATTTTATATTCATACTATTAACAATGTTTCAGGTTTGGAACCTTGCCAACTGCAAGTTGAAAATAAATCATAATAAGCACACCGGATATCTTAACACTGTTACTGTTTCTCCAGATGGATCTCTTTGCGCATCAGGAGGAAAAGTATGTTATTTATATTATATCTTCAAGTACAGGAAATTCTACAATCAAGAGTATATAGTCTGTTTATCGCAAACAAAATCATTAAGCCTTTTTGATATATCTAAACTTTTAGTGAGTTTTCCGAGATTTCCAAGACCAAAGTGAGTCCATGAAAAATACATCAATCCTTTTATACTTCAAATAATTAGCTACATCAAGTGCATAATGTTTTGATTTCATTGAGGTAAAAATCATTCCATTGTTGAAATAAAGGTGGGAATAAAATAGCGATACTGTATCCATTTTATTGAACTTCATTCAGTACTTCCGCACATAGTACTTATTTGATTTTAGTATAACAGTTAGTTGGATTTGGCTCAAATTTGAAAGAAAAGTTGATTTTGGTAAAATAATAATGCTGTAACGATTTTATTAAATTCTATCAAGTAGTTGTGGTTGCGCACGAGCAAATGTATTTTTTAAGATATGCCGATATTTCCGAAACAGCTCATTCGACTTGGCTCAAAGCTAGGAGAAAGGTTAGAATTAGGAAAAGTAGTATTAGTATTAATAGACCTTAAGATGTAAATAAATGTGGAACTAATGAAAATAATGAGAAAACTATACTGGCCTCACTCAGTAGACTTTTTATAGGAATTACGCTCCATCAATCTCACAGCAGTTCAAATTCTAAACTATGATCAAATTTAAGTGATAAGATTCTTATATGTTATAGTATGTGTTCAAAAATCCTATCTATTAGAAATAAAACTTTAGGTTTTATAGTTTTCATCATTTTCCACCAAAATCATCAAAGTTATGTTATACATATGTGTTTCATTTCTGAAATAACTGAATCAATGAGTCATAAACTATTTCAGAAAAGTATATCTGAGCAACAATACTATAATGATGATCTCAATTATACATTTGATGCAACTGTGATTTTTGCGGATATGGGACTGAATAGTCTTGTTGCAAAATAGAATTACCTCCACTTTCAATAATTCGGTTATATTATTATATTATATACAATATATTCCTTATCAGAAATAACGGAGATATGAGTATGTGGAAACTTCTTACTTACTGCAAATTATAATAAGTTATTGCTATTAGCTAATATCGTTATAGGCAATCGTTTATTTTTGATATTTCATTTTATTGTATCAGTTAGCTTCATCGTGTCTAATATTTTTTATTGATAGTTAAATTAACTTTGTTAAAGTTGATGTGTGGTAACTTGATTGTATTATTTTCTGGCTGCCATTTTCTTTTCTTCAATTCCATTAATTAATTTTTTTTGCAGGACTGCAAAGCCATGTTGTGGGACCTCAATGATGGAAAACATCTTCATACTCTTGACCATAATGACATCATTACAGCGTTATGTTTTAGCCCTAACAGATATTGGCTGTGTGCAGCTTTTGGACCTTCAATCAAGATTTGGGTAAGTTATTTATGTTTTTATATACGTTTAAAATCATTATTTCATTATATAAATCAATATAATTGAAAAAAAATTAAATTAAACATTAAAAATGAAAATCAAGTTATCACCTATAACAGATTAATCTCTTTTTGAAAAATTGGATATTGTTTTCTTTAGTTTTTTTTTATTTTTAGTTTATGTGAATAGTAACTATGATTTTCACCAACATCATTAAGTAGTGTTTTAATTTATATTATATTTAATCATATTTGTTTATTCTTTTTTAGGATCTTGAAAGCAAAGAAATGGTTGAAGAATTAAAGCCGGAAGTTGTATCACAAGCTCCTAAAGCTGAACCACCTCAGTGTCTGTCCCTTGCTTGGTCTACTGATGGACAGACACTCTTTGCTGGTTACTCTGATAACACCATACGTGTATGGCAAGTCTCAATATCAACACGATAGCCTTTTGAGACACAAAACTTGTAATATTGTATAATAAAAAACAAAAACAGAAAACTTTATGGGTTTCCTTTTTGTTTGTGGAAATGTCCTATTCCTTTTAATATTTACTTTTTATACAAACAGACCATTAAAGTGAACTAAAAAAAAATTGAAATTATGTCTTTAATCTTCAACCTCCCCCCTTTTTATCTCTCTTTTGATAAAAGAAAAAGACAAAGACTTTTTTATTTTCAAAGGCAAGGGGTGGGTTCCTCCAATATCTAAGCAAATAAGCCTATTTTTTGTTGTTCATTAAAAAGTTGTTGGTCCGAAGCGATTTTATTTTGTCTCTTTGTAAGGAATATTTACAAATACATTAAGTGATTATTGCCATTATTTCAAATTTTAGAAGATGGGTAAGGTAAACTTAAAAATGTCATATGTTATGAAAGCAGAGATAGGTAAATGCTACAAAGAGTATCAAGAATTTTACTCAAATTGAATCACTGTTGAGAATTCAATCATTTAAGTTAATCATTAGACATTGACTGAAGTAGTAATTAAATTCTTCTCTTACTCATCTACTCAGTAAGAGGAAGGGGACTGTTTTTCAATATTTTTATGGTCAACATGAATGTTACTGAAGATGTAAAGATAAAATGAAGGATACTGTAGAAAGAATCTAAGATGTGAAACTTATCTTTAGAGACTTCAAGGCAAAAAAGAATACTACAGACCCATGATAGGGCTGAACTATGTCTACTCAAGGTGGACACATCTAAAAAGAGGCAAGAAGTTCCAAGATTGCCCGCTATCGCTTTGATCATGAAGACCCTTACACCTTCAATCATTACTTATCATTGCTGATATCAATTTAGCGCAGTTGTAAACAAAGAAACAGCATAGATATGCTTATTTGGACATTGTCATTTATAATATTGGGCATCAAGAGAAAAATGGAGATATAATAATTACTTCCTAGTGCCTGAAAATCATTTAGACCAAAGTTAGAAAAATATAAGTCAACTACATACAAAAATCTAGGAAAAGTATTGCGAAAATAATCAATTTGTTAAGAAAAATGGTAAAATTAATGGCAAATAAACACAACAGTTAAAGATTTTTTTTCTATAAGTAAATTGTGAAGTTTCCACTTTTTTTTCTCTCCAATTTAGTGACTATTTAAAGAAAAAATAGTTGAAAATGGTTAATAATACTATAGACTAGGGATATAAACAACTATTTACTTTTATGAAATTATTTACTTAATAACGAGACCTAGGTAAACTAACCTATCTAGTAGTAAGGTTAGTCTCATAGAAAATCGTTTTGACAAAACTTAGTAAAATATATGTCCACTACTTACAAAAATTAAGGAAAGGTATTGCAAAAATAATAAATTTGTTGAGGAAAATGGGAAAAGAACTGATAAATATACACAACCTTAAAGTTTTTTTTTTCCTAAAGTAAATCGTTAACGTTTCCTCATTTTTTTTTTTTAATTTGTTGGCCACTTGACTATTTAAAAGAAATAGTTGAAGATGGTTTAAAATTATAAACAAGGGATATGAAAAATTATTTAACTATTTACATATAATGATAATCAGAAATTTATAATGGTCGAGTCCTAGATAACCTAACCTATCCAGCAGTATGGTTAGTCTCCCTAGCCCATATGTTTAGTCGGTCCCCCCTCCACTTCCAGTGAATGAACCTTTGATTTCCGGATGTTCAGAAATCCGCAGCGCACCACCATCAGTACTTCATTCCCTACCTTACACGACAATTCAGAACGATATTAGTGCAATTCTGATTGACCATGTAGGGTCCCCTTTAAATAGTGCAGCAATCAAGGAGGTAGGCGAAAAACCTAGACCAGTAAGAAACAACTGGCTTGAAGATGAATACAGGACAATATTGGAAGCAAGGAATGAAGAGAGGCATAGAATGATATTCAGCATCATACTTGAAGTACAACCAAGGAGTATAGTAACAAGAGAAAGGAAGCAAAAAGGATCTGCAGATAGAAAAAAAGAATCTGAGAAAGGAAAAATTTGAAGACCATAATTCCAGGGGTTTCTTTGGAGGTGTTAGACTCCAGAAGGAAGGCTTTAACCTCGCCTCAACTTTTGTAAGAATAAAGATGGCAACTTAGTGATGGGCAGGATACTTAAGGGTGATATTAAATAACGGTCACGCCATTAATGACAGTAGACCACTAGAAACTGATCTTGACATGATCCTGAACCCTCAAAGAGGGCAACTTCACGAGGATAACATTCCGCCGGACCGGGAGGAAATTGTAAGCAGTCTAAAGATGCATAAAGCCCATGGGATTGAAGTGGATTTGCTGAAATACGGACGAAGTATGGGACCAGCTCATATATATCTGGTCAGAAGAAGAAACCCCTGAGGGTTGGAAAGTAGCGGTTATCTATCCCATATATAAGATAGGCGATACGCTCTGTTGTTCTAACTACAAAGGGATTTCTCTGTTGAAGATTGCCTACAAGATATTGTCTACTGCCATCAACCGGAGACTTACCGCTCACATGGAAAGAGAATTAGGGGAGTACCAATGTGTCTTTCAGTTTTCATAATTTTTACGAATTTATTTGATGTAAGAGTCTACTTATATGTTATCGGAGACGTAGTTTTTGGAAATTACCTCCGTTTTAAGACTATGAGACTGTGTTTTGGTTTATTTAAGTTTTTTGGACTTGTTCGGTATAAGGATCTACTTATATACGATCGTAGACGTAGTGTTTGAAATTTATCTAATTTTTAATATTTAATCTCCATTTCAAGATCACGCCGCTGTCTCTCAATTAATTATACTTAATTTTGGATTTCTCAATAAAATGTTTCATCAATATGTTTTTGAGTATGAATAAATACATAGTATGAAGCTAAGGTTAAATTAATCACAAAACACAAAATAAATAGCCAAAAAAGCAACTGGTAATAAACTTAACCTACCATTTTCAGATTTTTCAGCTAAATGTTTGAAATCCGTATCTTATAATTTTATAGGATACCGCAATATTAAAAACGAAAACTAAAATTAAATTTAAAAATGAAAAAATAGATATTTTATTTATTTCGGCTGAAAAATAAATTAATCCATAGTATTTTTTTAAAATTCGAAGGAAAAATAAAAAAACTTAAACAAACCGAAAAAGCGGCGTAATCTTAAAATGGAGGTCATTATCACAATATACGGCCCCGAAAACATAAGAATGAAACCTTATATCGAATAAATCCGACATACTTGAATAAGTTGAAACGCAGAGGCCTAATCTTAAAAATGGAAGTCATTTTAAAAATCTACGGCTCCGGAAAGATAAGAATGCACCCTTTTATCGAATAAATCCGAAAAACTTAAATAAGTCGAAACGCAGTGCCGTAATCATAAAATGGAGGTCATTTTCAAAAACTACTCATAAGATAACTTACCCATACATCGAAAAATGAAAAATAAATAAATAAAGGTTGAATTTTAAATGGAAAAGTTTGAATTTGACTTAGAAAAAGTTTAATTTGATTCGGAAAAGGTTGAATTTGACTTGAAAAAGGTTGAAATTGACAGGGAAATGATATATATATATAAAAAGGTTTCGGGCTAAAGCTCCTCAAAATTCAATCGTTCATCCACCACTGAAGACGGCTGCTCTATCATAAATAGAATGATCAGGGTGGAGTTTTGTCCCAAAACGTGCGTTTGAAACCATGAAATAACCAACTCCTCATTTTTTGAATTGTTATTTAGCTCTTTGGGTGGGAGTATTTATTGTTATGAGGCATTGACAAATATTCTGCATGTTTTGTTGATGTTATTAGTTTTGTGTTATATTTATTTTTTTGATATGGATGCCCATGAGTTTTCCTAAATCTAAAATGGATAGTAAAACTGAAGCAGAATTGAGAAGACAAAAAATTTTAGCTAATGCTGAAGCAAGATTAAGGAAAATTAGAAGAATCACTCTTGATGAAGTTGAAAAAGGTTGTAACCACCTATTTTTAAAATAAGAAATATATGTTTTCTAAATCTTTATCTTGTTGATAAATTATTAAGCAATAAAGTAAGTTTATTTACATTCCAGAAAGTGATGGACAAACCAGTAAACCTTCTATATTATCGAAAGGTATGTTTTCCTATAATTTCTTGAAGTATTATGCTTTATAAGAAATATCCTCTCCTAATAGGATTTTGATAATATTTTTACATTCCAGAAAGTAGTGAACAAACCAGTAAACCTTCTATATTATTGAAAGGTACGTTTTTCTATAATTTCTTGGAAGTATTATGCTTTATAAGAAATATCCTCACCTAATAAGTTTTTTTTTTTGTTTCTCATCTTTACATTTCAAAGATCAACCAAAACTCGAAACTATTTTTTTTTCTATTTACTTGAAATGACCCTGATATTTAATCGTCCTTGACCAGAATATTGCTTAGATAATTTTATATTGTACAGTTTGACAATTAAAGCATAAAGAAGTAGCTCATACTTTTTTGTTTTTTGGTAAAAAACTTTTTTAGTAACTGAAGAAATTTACCAGTATACATTTGAAATTGCTTTATTTAAAAACGAAATGGAATCAGTTGTAGCTAGTTTCTCCTCGTAAAACCTTACGATTAAGGAGGCTTTCATGTTGGTGTTTTCTCGGCTTTTAATAGTTGGGTTACAGTTGGAAAAAATAAATGTGTTTGAAAGGAGTATGGTATTTCTCCAGACTCAGCTTTAAGGGTTAAATATTTGAAGTAGAGAATGTTAACGCTTTACCTTAGCTACCACGAGTCTAACAGTACCTGTTTGAATCTGGCTTAGGCGGGTTGACATTTGATTTGTGAATCTTAGTCACCCACTAAATGAATCTTGACCTTCCTATTCTGGCTGGAATTGGTTAGTTCCCTTTTGCATTGCCTCCCACCACATATGTGTAGAGATGAAGGTAGGGAATAAAAGATGAAAGACAAGTCCAAACAAAGTGAAAAAGTATTGTTATATTTCTTCATCTAGCATTCAGAATTAGAAGAAACTGTGCACTGTTGCCTTTCAATGCAAGATTATCTCTCCATGAGATTTTTAAAGATATCACACCTACCTTTCCCATTCCTTAAAGCAGAATTTAGGTGCATGATTAAATTTATATGTGAAGACTGTTCCATGGCTTTTTGTTTTGATAAGTTTTTCTTGTATAAAGATTACATTCTGAGTTCTTAGAAAAGAAGTGTTAACAGAATTTGTTATCATTACAGATTGTGGTTATCATAATCAAAGATTTTAAGACCTCCAGAAAATTTTTTTTTTTGTGTGAATGAAAGCGTAATTAAAATAAAATTCATTAATATGACATACTTATTGTACTACAAAATCAATACGTTTGAACTGGTTTTGTGAATCATCTATCTGTTGCTTAGAATAATTATGAGCTACTAACTTCACCAAATTTTGTATTGATTTAATTATTTATACTGTATTCACATGTATTTAATGATTTTTTGTTTTATTATCTAATCAAGGTTAATTTTGAAATGTATATTTTCTGTTACAGATTTAAAAGATAATAATAATAAAGAGAATCCTAAAGTACCTGAAATATTAGATGGTATCATTTTAAGTTTTTATTGATTACATTACTAGGTTTAATTTTATAAAATGATCTAATAACGAAAGTTGATAGCCTGTAGAGTTCATTTTTGTTGTCAATTTTTAGATAATCGAATTAATAAATCCATAAGTGAGGCCAAGACCTTGACGAATGGAGGTTTGGGCAATGGCTTACTTAATAAATTTGATAATGAGCAAGATGTCACTCTCCTTAATGACAAATACAATTATGGAATCAACTCAGGAGTGAACTTACAATCATTACAAAATGTCAGTAGGACGCATAACTTATCACAAAGCAAAAGACAAGTTTGTTTGGACTCAATTATTTTCATGATATTAGGAATTTTAGTAAGATTGCTTTACTCCATTGGTCTCTCTTCAATATTTAACAACGTAAGTTTTGATTTAAGTTAATAATCAATGGCATGTTTTGTGATATTTTTTTATTGAAATATAACTCATCATATTGTGAAATTTTATTATAAGTTATTTTAACCATGTTACTACACACCAATTTTTTTCTAAAAGATGTAATTTTTTTTTACTTTATCTATTTTCTTCTAATTATCACATTGAAAAAAAGTCTGGTTTAATATTAATTTTATTTTTAATTCTTTTTGTGCTGGTCTGTTGTATATACATACAGACTAGCCATCTTTAGTCTTTTTCCTTTCTCTTCTCTGACTCCATTATCTTTAAAAGTTTAATTGTACTTTTGAAGGAGCTGCTCCTCTACTCAAAGTAAAATTTTGATTTGAAAATGATTATTTTGTTTATTCTGGATCATAAATTAAACCACCAGTTTCCTGAAACAAGGCATTTATTGATTTATAATTCTTACTTTCTATATTCTTTGAGTCTCCCTTAAGTTTTTATCTTCAATCCTAAAAGTTAAAAAAAAAATGACTTGGCTTTTATTATGCTTAATTAACTCAAGAAGAAAAATAAATAAACTTTCTTAATAAATGAAGTACAAAAATTAAACCAAATGGAATTTCTCCTCATTTAATTGCTTTAAATTATCAAATTACATCTTATTTATTCTTTATATAGGTAGTTATGTTTGCATAATTGAATTTTTTTAATAACTTAACGGTACTTGTTAAATAGCCGGTTGGGTCCGACTGCTATCTGCCTATGTTTATAATCTTAACACTGATGATTCTGATAAGCCACTGATAATATCTTCGTATTCATATTTATTGTATTATATTCATATTATTCAAATTGTGAACAAAAACAAAAATCAATGAAATTATAAACAAATACTTTTATTTTACAAGATATATAGTAAATAGACCAAAATATTATACATATATAATGAAAAAACATTACAACATAGGTATCTTAAAAATATGTTCCACGTTACGATAGTTCGCTGGGATAGTTTCAGCTGCTCTTTCCCCCACTGTATTGTTGTTAAATTATGGGATCATCCATAAATGAATTTTAAAGCCGTTACAGAGAAATCCTCGACCCTTCTAACCACGTTCCTTTTCTTATAGAAGCGATCTTCCTGTCAAACTTCATTTCATGACCTTCATCACAATATTTCACCTTTGCAAATATCCCGGCGTCTTAAAAATATTTGATAGCCTCTTCTTCTGAAGACGGCAATTCCCACATCCATAATTTTACAAAAATAAGACTAACTCACAGCTTATACAAGGATCAAAAAATAAACAATAGAATAACTTAGGTTAAAGGAGATAAGAAGGGAGGCTATGTGAAATAAGATTAGACAACAAGGGAGATTTTGACCCTACCAACTATTTAACAAGTATGAACTTAACAAATGTTTATCGTTTTTCACTATTGTCTTCAGTTTTTATTTATTTTTTGTTAACGTTTATATTATATGTTACCCCGGGCATCATCTCAAACATCATTGGCCGTCACTGTTTAAGAATTATGTAGAAGATTGTGGTATCTGTAGCTGAAAATGATTTTGAAAGTTAACATTAACTGAATAACTTGGCAAATTCAAGAATATCTGTTATGAACTTCATATTTTTTATTTAATATTAATTTAAATTGGCTTCACACTTTTATTTTAAACCAGTTATTCTTTTCTTTTCTTTTTTGCAATGATTAGTTAATCTATTTCTTTTTAGATTTTAGAATATCTATACTTTTTTTTTTTTTCTTAGAATTGGTTGGTGAAAATTTTAAATTAAATGAATGTATAACATAATGTTTTATTTTGACAGAATATCCTGGGACCGTTTCTGGTGGTTTGCTTGCCAAGAGTGATTTTGTACATAAAGCAAAAACCTGAACTTTCATTGATGTACTCTGTGATTCTTCTCATGGGTGTCAAAGAGAGCACAATTAAAGTACCATTTAGGATACTCTCTTGCCTACGAACAATAGTTCAATCTCTTGCTTTGTATCTATTTTCATTTTTTGTAACACATTGCGTGTTAAAAGAGTTACCATTATGATAAAACTTTAGGAACTAATGTAAATATTGCAATGTATCGAATAAATTAATATAATTTCCAAGACTGCTAATTATATGGTTTGTTTTGACTGCACAAAATTAATTATGACATATCTAGTTTTAAATATATATCATTAAATTGTAATGAACACGTGTAAGTGCAATTGTTACTCGTAAATCAAGTTATTAGATGTTGAATTTTTTTCTTTTAAATATCTCTTAATCACATTATAATTGCCTTGAGATATTTAAAAATTACTTAAATTGATTCGCGTGTTTATATTATTTTCCAATGGCGGATATAATAGATTGTGATGTCACGGTTACTTTTGCATTTGTGATTTATTGCACTGAGGAAGCCCAGTCTCGATGACAGGATGTAGTGCCATATATGTATGTATGATTTATTGCACTAAAGGTATGAGCTGTATACTGCTTCATGGCAGAATATTCAAGCACATATTGCTAATCTGATTGGTACTACTCTGTCTATAATTTTCATTTGGTTGATAATTTTCATACAATTATAGGTTAGAGAAGTTATATTTAAATTCTACGACTTGTGCGTTTAATCAATCAAGTTTAGATTGATTATAAAAGAGATTGTGATTTTTTATCTATTTTCCAAAAATAATTTCAGTTCACACTTAATTTATATATCTGTAAGACGTTTGATTTATCTAAATAAAGCTTTTAGTTATTTCTAAAATCCAAAATATATAAATGTGTAAAACAATAGTTTTATTGTTTACTTTGCAGTTATAATAGATCCATGCTAGCCACAAAAAACAATATTATTAAGTGATTTGTTATAGTTAGGAAGATACATGAAGGGATTTAGAATGCAACAGCATGCATCGCTATAAGTCACAACCAATTTTATTAAAGCAGATCCCTTAACCAGCTTCATTCCATTCTTTTGCACGTATTTTACTCAGATGTAATCTCATGGAAATTGTATGATGCTCTTGGCAACAATAGACAAAAAATTCTTTGTAATATTTTTCTGAGGTACGAGATCAATTTTTCAATGAAAAATCTGTTTTCTTTAAATTTAAAGCTTTTAAGCAGTTTTATCTTTAGGTCAGTTGACTGGGACAAATTTTTTTATTATGTTTTTTTCTTATTCATTGTTTTTCAACATTATTCCAATCTATTAAGATGTATGAATTAGGAGAGATGGGTAGTTTGTTTTGAATTTTTAAAATTATGTATTATTGAGGATCTGTCAATAGTTATGGCTTATCCACTATTTATTATCTTTGATAGGATCTATAATTCATTGTTAATACACTTTCTTTTATTTGTCAAATTTAATAAAATGTATAATAACAGTTAGAATGTAAATCAGCCTTAACATAAAATAACTTTTTTACAGAAATTATATACCTCAAGGTTGATTCAAATTTTTGTGACATAGTGTAAGATTATTACAGTTTTGAAATTCTTGAAACGAGGCTTAATATAATTATTTTATTTTTTATTATTATTTTTGTTAATAATCTGCAGTCCATTTATACCGTCCAAAATCGCATTTTCATCTCTACGAGGGGTGTATTAAAAGTTGAAATCAGTAAGAAACTGAATAGAACTATTTATAAGTCATTATATAATTTTATTTTGTTCAATTAATTAATAAACTAACTTTTATTTTCACAATGGCCAACAGTAAATATTTTAATTTTTTAAAAATTGTGAACTTATCTTCCATTTTCATTTATAATTTCCTAAAATTGAATTATCTTGTTAATTGCTGTATCTTGTATTTTAAATATGTCCTTATTAACGACATTTTTGTAGTTTAAATAGCATTATTATTTTTTATTATGTAGTTTTATGTGTATCAATCATTAATTAAGTAATCTCTATCGATTTTTTATCTCTCTTATCATAACATAAAATTTCTATTCATATTGTTATATATTTTTTATTTAGTAATTATTTCTTGAAAATAATTGGATTCTACATTAGAATATGAGAAGTTTAAATGAGGAGAGGATCGCCAATGACCCTAGCGGGCAGAGGCAAAGAAATAAATTATAAGTTAAATAAAATTATTAAAAAAACGTTGCTATGTCAATCATTATCACTTTGTTTTGCTATATGTTATGGTAATCAATATTCCCTTATATATCTGGCTCACTTAGATAATAAAGAACTTATTCTGTATTCAAAAGTATATTT
Source organism: Nezara viridula (assembly GCA_928085145.1). Classification (NCBI taxonomy): domain Eukaryota; kingdom Metazoa; phylum Arthropoda; class Insecta; order Hemiptera; family Pentatomidae; genus Nezara; species Nezara viridula. The sequence continues at coordinate 142,974,410 of OV725080.1, read as the reverse complement.
TGTTTAATTTTTAAAATGTAGTATTTACAATTATTTTTTTCAATTGTGTAAATCATAAATTTAATTGCATTTTTCAAATTTTTTACTTATTTTTGGGGAAATAACATCTTATGACTGTTTACAAAATAGTTTAATTGTTATTTTACAGTTTTATTTGGCCTGTTCTTTTCTAATACTAGATTAGAATTATAATCATACTTTTTTTACTTGTACAGTACTTACTAAAAATATATATTATGTTTATTTATATAAATTATTAAGGAATTTCAGTGTGTTTATCACTTTTTTCATATTGTTTGTTTTTCGCATGTGTCTGGAATTGTTCTGTTCACTTTCTTTTGTATAATTACATATTTATGGACTATTGGCTCCCACTAGAGATTTAAGTATACAGCTTTTATATGCTCGATGACAAAGAAATTAATATTTAGCAGTAATACAAATAATTTTAAACATATTAAGTAAACTTTGACTATTAAGTAATCCTAACAGAATAACTTTACTTGATAGAATAAAAATAAAAACTTTACATGTGTTGCATTTTCTGAGGAATGTTTAAATATGTTTTATGACCATTAAAATTTTTAAGTTGATTTTTTTGTTTCATAGCATGCAGAATGAAAGTGGATCAAATTAAAGCCATCATTGTCAGTATTTTTCTTAGATGAACTCATCATCTTACCAAACAATTCTCATTGTTATTTTAGCAAACATTTTAAACTGGGAAAGTCTTTTATATAAATATAATTTTGGGTCTAATTATAGTTCCGTCTAAAACACACTGTTTGTTTCCCTTTCATTCTTGAGGTGCTGTAAGATTTTGTTTAACTATCTAATTTATTTATTGTTATTTTTAAATTGAATTGCTATTATTTATTATTAGTTCCATCATTTTATTTTAATAGTTACCAATTCTTAATGTTCTCATAACTAAAAACATCCATATTTGTATAGTTTATATATTTATAATAATTTATTTATTTGTGTGTATGCTAAAAATATATATTTATTTAATAATTTCTCCCTAAAATTGATTGCATCCTGCCAATAAAATTAGTTTTGTAATGGAGTATATTTTATATATTTGTGTATTTGTTGAGAAGTAAAATTTTTATTTCAAAATAATTATGTTTATTGTAGTCTTGTGATAATCCTGTCAATTAGTATCCAATTAAAATAAAATAAGTAAAACTACATGGATACAAAAAATGGGCTATGGTTTATACTGTTAAATAAATAAAATACATTTAACTGGTATATTAAACTCAGTCTTCCTGATTATCACTAAGAAAAATAATATATTTTTAATTTTGGCATTTGTCTTTTAATTTCTATTCACACTTAAGTGTATGACTTAAGGCCAGTTTAATATAAATCAAAATTAACTTTTATGACCGGTTTGAAGTTGAATTGGTTTGATTGATTTGTATTGGTATAATTTTTAGATTGCTGAAGAAGGGGGGGGGGCACAAATTCCTTTAAACGCTCAATAAAGTACTATGAAAAGTTAATTTTGATTTTTATTAAACTGACCTTAAGGCAAACACTTAAGTGTGAATAGAAAAATATATATATCAGGAATATTTTCGGTAAATACAGTATGGTGAGTTACTTTTTTTTTTCTTGTTCTCAAATCCAGTGGTTCTCTATTATTTTTGGTTGTAGTACTCTGATCAGGCTAACATTTTTGTGGCACCCTTTTTATATTAAAAAAAAATTGTAGCATAGTTGAGTTATTAAAGTTGCGATATAATCGAATTTTAATTTTGGGTGCAATATATATAAACCAAATCAAATTTCTCCCAAATATTATCATAATTCTGTAATACAGAAACATATATTTCTGACATACTTGAAACATCTGTCTCAGAAGGAACTGTTTTTAAGACCCTTCCTCAAGATTCTCTATTATTCATTGCTATATCTCAACTTCCTATTCAATTCCAAAATCATAAAAAATATCTGAGTTACCTTTAATGACTACCTAAACTAGAATAACCATAATTCCCAGAACACATGAAAATCCTTTTTTTTCTCTTCCAACTCTTTGGCTTTAAGGGATATTTTCAGGAGAGGATTAATGCATCAATCCATGTTTTGCACACAAGTTAGCTTGCTCAACCACCCAGCTCTGAAAATCCATCTCAATCCTTGAAAAGCTCCTAAGATCCTGTGATTCATTTCCCTAAAGTACTCTACATATTCCTAGAATATGAGGCCTACATGATCAATAAAAAGATTAATGAATTTTTTCACAAGATGTATTTTAGGTGTTCCTAATCACTCACACATACTCGGAGCTATTTTTGAAAACACAACCTCCTTGGTGCCTTTATATTCCAATCCTTGAAAACTCATAAATCATCCTATATGCTCGACTTCATCACCCTGTATGCTTTTATCCACTCCTTAAATATTATCTTCTGATTTTTATTCAATACACCCTTTCTCTGAGCAGAATCCTTTATAATTCATGGCACCTCCCTACCTTACTCTATTTGTAAAGTCCTCTTGCTCACCTCTTTCAAACATCATCTATTTTTCCATCTTTCGAACTATCATCTTCCACATACATGTAAAATATATTCACTTAATTTATTTTTATTTTATGCTTTAATTTGTCTTCAGTTTTTAATTTAACTTATTTTTATCAATGTTATACGTTGCAAAATAAATAATGGAATTACGTATTATTGCTGCAGCACCACTTTGAGTGAGAACCTGTGTTCTTTCTTTTTACTATTGATTTCTGAATCACAAAATAGAGGGAGCTGGTTGTTTCTAAATTTCAGGAGTGTCTTTACGTAGAACCAGCTGTATGTTTTTCCAGTGATCTCTAGTGGCTTTCATTCTAATTGCATTAATGAATTTTTTCACAAGATGTATTTTAGCTCTCCTTCTCGCGCAGTCATTTAAATTTGACTCCGCCCCTTGTCCAACCTAACAAAAACAGACAGCCGGTTCTACGTAAAGACACTCCTCTTAATTTCTTCCTAGGTTTGTAAATTGGTTGACACATGAGATTATGATTCATTGACTCTTGAGAAATAATCTTCGTTTTAATGGGTTCACTTGTTTCATTTAATTTTTAAATAGTCAAATAAGTGAGCATAGTTCTAACAAAATCAAATATTTTGATTTTGTGGACTATAAGGGTCATTACTTAATTGCAAAAAAAAAAGTACATATTTTGATTCAATTAAAAAAAAAATAAATGTCCTTTCTGAATGCAGCCAAATGTATCTCGTTTTTTAATCTTTGTAAAAAAGCACAATTTTTATAATTAGAATATGAACAAAAAAATAATTTTTTTTTATTATATTATACAACTTCATATTTTGCTAACAGCTCAACCTTTTTTCAGAATCATTTGTTTGTGAAACAATCTGAAACTGATTAATGATTAATTTATTTTAATAAATATTTGTATTTATAATTATGCAAAAATATAATAATATGAAAACTATGGCTACATTCTCAGAACAAAGTATAAGCCATTATTCATAAATTTCCATTCTTGTAAGTTAAGTTAAAACATTAAGCATACTGAATAAGAATCAGTGGCAAAACTATTAGTCTCAAAAATATAGAGATATTTTTCAAGTAAAGATTTAGGGTAGAAAGAAAAACTTTATACCTTTAAAGTATAAATATATTGTTTATATGTTAAATTTACAAAAAACTTTCAATATGAAAAATATTTGAACAACAAGGTAACAACATAATTTACCAATATGATAAAACAAAAACAAACCAAAAAAAAGTTAATCAATAAAAATTAACAGATATAAATACAAACAAGTGGCCACTAAACTAATAGAAAATAACAAATATCCTATTCCTTTATTTGAAAACTCATTTTTTAATTTCATATTGCTTATTATATGACTTTTCTGTCTGTCAAGTTCCATATCTGGCTCTTTTGAGGAACTGGTTATGGCAGATCCATCATGAGAATTCAATCTTGAAGATGAAGGATTTCCGAAATCCTACAAAAATAAATAAGAGACATAAGTAAATAACTTAATGAACTAAAATGCAATGAATAAAATTTGATGTAACATATTGAATACATAAATGTTTGCATTAGATAAAAATTGCAAAGTTTGCTATTGTTAGTTGTAAATACAGATATTTAAAAAGAGATGATACTACCTCTCAAGAATAAAATTTGTAAAGAACACTCAAAGAGCAAAATGGTAAAAGAAACTAACTGTAGCTCAACCACGATCAATTAGCACCACTTGTACGAATTTTCCCTCAGTGAAATCAGAAAATTATGCAGTTAGTGTAACTATATTTGATATATAAAATAGTTTGTATCGTTTGATGCACTTACTGTGTTTTACAACTGTAAATATGGTCGAAATCCTCATCCTTTCTATTCATGAAAATGTACATATCTTTAGATCTAATTTCTTTCCGGAGATTGATTTTGTACCATTTCGTGTAGCACATAGAGCTCTAAATCGCTATTAATTTTTGTATGAATTGGTCTAACTGTTTTGAAGCTATCACAAGTTTTGTGGTTGTTGACGAAATTTCAAAGGGTTCAGCCTAGGCAAAAATTTCATGCAGAAAATTTTAACTTTTCCATTGCTATCAAAATTTGTATCAAGGGTTTTCAAGATGCAAAAAACGAATATCAACTTTTTTTATCCTAAAAAATTACTTACTTCAGATACCAGACTGCTTTTCAATAAATATTATATTTGGCAGATAGCTACAGTATGGGCCAACTGATGTAGCAATGTTGGAGTGAATATTTTTTTAGGGAGAAATAAAGTTGATACTCGTTTTTTACAACCCGAAAAACCCATAAATACGAATTTTTAGGGCAACTGGAAAATTAAAGATTTCTGCATACAATTTTTGGCTTGGCTGGGACCCTTCAAAATTTTGTCAACGAGCAGAAAACTTGTGATAACTTTAGAACAGCTTCAACGATCCACATGAAAATTAATAAGGATTTAGGCCTCTGTATGTTACATGAAATGGTATAAACCCGAAATTTATAAACAAAGTAAAACTAAAGATATAAAATAAAAACGGGTTAGAAGTTTTTCTTAATTTATAGCTTGAAAATATAAAATTTATCGGTTTCAGTTGAAAGAGCATTAATTCAGCTTTCCAACGCTTACATTAAAGTTGAATTCTAAGAAGATTCTGAGGAGTTATGAATGCTTTAGTTGAGGGCTGGAAAAAAAATTCATCCAAGAAAATCAAGTACTAAAGGTTGTATTTTTTTTTTAATATAAAACTGCGTATTTAAGAGTTTTAAAAGGCCCTAAAAAAGGAATCTAATTTGCTTTTTCTATCTAAAATCTAAATTGCTACAAAAATTTACTAAGCCTACTTTACTAGAAGCACCTTTTGGTTTTTATAATTTATGATGCATTATAACTCATTTAATACAGTACTTAATATTTTTTTCTTATTCTTCAAAAAAAAAAAAAAGAAATATGATTGATATATAGTAACTTGAAAATCCGAGCAAAGCAAAGACAAAAATAAATAACACAAATTTTGATTAGAATTATATAAAAAATTGTTTACTCGGCGCCTAGGGCCCAGTGGATAGAAGGCCGGGATATGTGTCTAATATTTTTCTGTGTAGTATCACAAAAAAAAATTTGGTTGAAATCTGTCTCACAGGCTATCCTCTCCTTGTTAGTACTTTTTGCAATAAACCGATGACAAGTATATTGTAAAGATTTTAATTCTGAAGAAATTATAATTTTTTTCAATTTATAATATTTATATAGGTTAAAATTATACATCTTTTAGTTTCTTTAGGTTAGCAAACACAAACAATAATTAAAAACTGCGTCTACTGATAATTAATAAAAAAGAAAAATTGTTAGCAAAAACATAAAATATTTTTTTAATGATGAAACAACATAGAAAAAGAAAAAAGATTATTGTGATTGATTTAGATTTCTTAGATCATGAAAGCTAAAGTTAAGTGGGTCTGTGGAGATTTTCGGAAAGGAAGGTTATCAATAGCATATTTGGAGAAATGGAATTTGGATTGTCATTGGAAGACATAGAGTAACCTCGAATAGTGGAGAGGGGAGATATTATATATATAGACTATATACAATTATAATATATAGTTAACAAATGACATATATGATATATATATATATATAAATTATTTAATTCATACATTTAATTGTACTTTAAAACTGATTTTGTTTAGAAGGTGGTTATAGTTTTAAGAGATTTAATGTATATGTATATATACATATAGCTTAAAAGTATAGAAAAAGTTGTAAATGAGTAAATAGGACTAAAAAAAAACTCTGGGAGAGAACAGGAAGGTGTACAGATGATGGGATGGTCCCCTTTTTGATTTCTTAAGATGTCCAAAGAGATCTAAAGTTCACAAAAAATAAACATTGATTTATATGGTGAAGAAATACAAATACTAATTAAATAAAACATTTAAAAAGAGACAGAGAAACTATTAATTAAAAATATTAAATCAAATTTTTTGCATGCATGAAAAGAATGAAATAAAAAATGTATTCTTAAGAGGCATAACCCAAAATTAAAAAGTTTCTAGTAGAAAGTTAGATAAGTTCTAATCAATAATGACAAATGAAAATTCAAAAATTAGTTTCATTTTTAGTATATGAGACAAAAACATAAAAGCATATCAGTATTTAACAAAAAGTGATTAGAAACAATACCACACTTCACTAAGAGAACCTAAAAGTCAGAGAGGTGGTTTATAGGCTCCGCACCACATCTCTATTCCCCATCGCCAGCATTTGTTTATTCCACTCAGCCATTTTTTCTCTATATTCTTCCAGGTCTTTCTTGTACATTTCTTCAAATTTCTTTTTTTCTGATGATGGTAAATCTTCCCATTGTTTTCTTACTTTTTGTTGGAATTCCTGTAAATAATTTTTCATTGAAGAAAAAATTATTAATCAAGATTAAAAGATATTGTAAAAAATAAATGTTAAGTTAGAGTTCTAAATTAAAGAAACTTGTTTATAACAATCTTAAAAGTATTCTGCAAAAACATGTATCTTTTTTTTTAAGCCTATGTTTCGGAAACTAAATATATGGAATATATCCGAGATATGAAAATACTGAATAAAGAAATTGAACGATTTATTACAATACACCTTTCAATTTATTTAGAGTTTAAAAACTTTTGTTGACTTATAAAAGGGAGAAATTACTACAAACAAAGGAGAAAAACCTAGTAGTTGAGCATGATCTCGGTCAAATCACTTCCTTACACAATCGTCAACCAAGAAACAGTATTTCCTCATAAAGTACTGAATCCAAGACCCTTCATCGGTTGTAGTGACACAGTTTTTTTTTATAATATACAGTATTATTCTTTGGTATTATGTTTGAAAATGTGCTAATAAATTAATACTAACCACAAATGATTCACCATGTCGCTCCTTTAATTTGGTTTGCATGAAGTACATATATGAAGATCCAGGTTTCTTAGGGCAGCCTAGTTCTGCTCTTTTCTAAATAGCATACATAAAAATTATTATTGATAAATACATGAATATTAATACATAATTTTATAGTAAAAATATAATTAAGAAGTTTAATTAATAAGAGCTAATATATCAAATTTTCAATAACTGAATTTCCAACATTTGTAATTTTTAAAAATTTGAAAAAATTTTTTGTCTCCCATTTTCTAATATCTGTATAAATATCAACTAATAAAATTTATAATAAAATCTTATAAATAAACTATTTCAACCATAAGCAATTTTTTTTATTACAATAATAGATAATGTTTTTAAGATAAAACATTTTCAACTTATAAGTAATATACACTGAAAATGATAAGACTAAAGAATTTTGTTCGTCTATGAAAATAAGTGTTTGATTTGTTAAAAAAAAAATTGTTTTTTCTCCTCTCACAATAAAGATTAATTTTGTTTTAACATATGTGGTAAATATTATGGTTTATAGCACAGAAATATTTGTCATATATGTGTCCGTACCATGAATAGGTATAGTATACATATTCAATTATACAGAATTAAATAACTTTAACAGTAATTAATTAGTATATTAGCAATAATTTTATAAGTTGCGTGTCTTCTTCAAGTACTATGTAAATCATAAATTTAATTAATTAATGTCCATTTTAATTGAATAAAAACACAAAACCTTTTTCAAAGTTCTTTTAGCTTGCAGGATCTTTGCCTCTTCTTTCTCAATTTTAATCCGTTCCTTTTCTCCTGGGCTCAGGCTTTCATCATAATTCTTAGAATCTTGCAGGTATTTGACCCAATCTTTTTTAAACCTTTCTTGTAATTCCTTTTTTTTACTCTCATCTAAAATTTTCCATTCTTCTGATATCATTTTTATTAATGCTAAAAAAGTAACAGAAATAAGTATAGATCATACAAGTAAGTTAATTTTAAAGGCTCTTCCTAAAAGCTAGAGATTTAAGCTTCCAATGCTCAACGTCCCAGGTTTGAATTCCATCTTATAGCAGATAAATTATTGATTCTATTTCATTGGCCTTGAATGGACTCTAGGGTCAGGAGACCCTCCTGAGGCACACCCGGCCTACATATAGTGGGTACCCTTAATTAAATAATTGATTAAGGGGGAAAACCCGGCAGTTGAAGGTGATATCGGTCAAATCACCTCCTTTGAACACAACCATTGACCAAGAAACAGTATCTTCCCTACATAGTACTGAATCCAAGACCCTTCATGGGTTGTAGTAATACAGGTTATTATTCTCCTTCCTCCTCCCCTCCCCCAGTAAAATCTTTATTAAATCACAACTTTTTTCAGTCATATTCCAAAAGTGTGGTTGAAATATATTAGTATAAATAATTTTATTTTAGAGAGATGGCATTTTACTTATAAAAAAAAAGATATCAAATGAGTTTTAGTTGACACAATATATAAGACAAACAACAAAGTAATTAAATGAAGCTTTAGAGATTAATATACAAGAAGATAACTTAATAATTCAAACTAAATGACCTAAAACACAAGATCTCATGATCAGGCTATAAACGGAATCAAAAATGGCCGAATGCATCCCAAAGTAGAAAGAAGTGAATGGAATGTCATGTACAGCTCTGACCTCAAATGAAAAGAACCCACTGGTGGTTTGTAAATCGTTTTTGAGTGAGCACAGATAGTCAAAAGGAGTAATGTAATTAAAGATTATCAAGACCCTAATTTTATTAGTAGTACATTTTTTTTAATTGCTTATTGAAATTACCAGATGGTTTTTTGTCTGGATTTTGTTGAATTAATGCTGGTCTCCTTTCACTTGCAAAAATCATAAATGATGTGGGAGGTCTTTTTGGTCTCCTTGGTATACCAAGTTTCTCCTCTATGGTTTTTTTTGGAGTTGCATTAAGTACAGAAGTGTTAAATCTGATGCAAAAAAAAAAAAAAAGTATAAAATTAAGAGAAATTAAAAGTAAACAACGCCATAAAAACAATTATTATGTAAATACTAATAAAAGACCTTCTTGTCCATAATTGAAAACCGTATACGTTGCAATTGTTTAATTTGCAAAAGAATTCGCGAATCACAGGCATTATTTGTCCCAGGTACTGAATAAAAAATACGTTTTGAAAGTTAAAGAGAATATAATCACACTTAAGCCACTTGTAACCTTTTTGCAACCTATTCCTATTCCCTGTTCAAAGGCTGCTAATGCAAACATTCCAAAGAAGTTTAAACCATACATTACACTATAATTTATAAACTTAAAAGAATGTACATTACAGCAACTTTCTAAAGCTTTTCACAAAATAATGTAGTGACTGTTGAGGCATGGATTAATAATTAATCTATATTCCTGGAGGAATGTGAACTTTATAATAAACCTAATAAGAATAAGTTGTATAAACATTTAAAACAAAAATTCAGGAACTCTTTTAAGCATGGATCATTTCCCAGTATTGGTTTTAAATTGTTTTTTTTTCTTAACCCCAATATTATAATACTTTGAACAATTTATTTTAAAATTTATTTTTTGTGTTGAACGCCTTTTGCTGTAACTGTTTTACATTTTAAGGCCTTATTGAAATTTTGTTTATGTTTTGTTGTAACAATAATTATTAAATATATCAGTAAATGTGATGGGGCTCACCCAGTTTTTATTGGATATTTTAATTATCCAAGTATAATATTAATAGTTGTATTGGATTCCAGGAGAATTTAATAATCAGATGTTGTATTACTATTAGTTTGGTGGTTGTTATGGAATTACCTGTAGTTTAGATTGTTTGGATTGGACTTTTTTTATTTAACCAAAGAAAATGCCTTTGGTAATTTTGTTTTTTTTCAATTCTTCATTTAAATAAATATTAAATTTGTTTTAGTAACTGATTTCTGTTTTGTTTTTAGACACGAATTTCAACTACTGATAAGTATTCATTTCATTGTGAATGGTTTGATACTAAAGCATCACTTTTACGAACATTTTTTTTATTTTACTTCCCTTCAGATGGAACAATAGAATTGGTAAGTATTAAAGATTTTATTCAATAAATAATGGTTATATTTCTCATTTTAGGTAATTATAAACTATTGCATTTGATAAATTAATATATTAATAAATTAATTACCAAAAGTATTAATTCTTTGAAAATAAGTTAGTGCACAGCTACTTATTATTTAATTAATTATTAAATGAATTTATAACTTATAACATATTTTTTATTAGTTATTCCTGTATAAATGTTACAGTTGGAACTTATTAATTATTAATAACACATTAATAAATTTTAATACTGAAAATAGTTTAAGATTTAAAAAATATAAAAAATAATGTCTAAAAAGTGCAAAGCAAATTAGATATACAATTTATATTTATATATTTGTTTTTTTAGATCCTCAAATTAAAACGAATAAATAAAATAATATATATATATATATATTATTTTTATATATAAGTATTATAAAAATATTTTGGCAAGTAACCAATAATTATAAACCTATTTGCTTATTCCATTCATAATAATATCCTTAACACAACCACAATAATTAATTATTCATGGAATAATTAATTACTCCCCTTACCAACAAATTATTAATTTAGGACACAATGGTACTTTTTTCTATATATTAGTTTTACATGTTACAGCAGGATTCTATATTTACATTTTAGCAATCTTTAGATCTGAAATGAACTTTTTTGAAGGTATGAATGAAGTGAGATGAACTTTCTTTACTAAATTAATCTTTAAAGTCCCTTAAAGTTAGGAATTTTTATTTTATATTGAACAAGGTTTACAATATTATGAATTACTGTTGCTTCCTTGTTCTTCTCAGTTCTAATATTTTTTTGATCATTTTTTATTTGTTAAAGAAAACAAGAATTATGACAGCCCTCCCCTCATTATACACACAGTAACCCTTAAATATCATATATGATCTCCTAAACTCATTATACATTATGCTAACTTTTTTTTCTTATAGTATGACAAGCAAAGAAAAAAGAAATTTTTAAACCGTATATTTGTGGAAGATATAAGTCTTGATGATATATATGTTGGGAACACTGTCAAAGTATTTAACAGGCAAATCAAAATCACTGGTTATGCTAATGAATACACCAAAAAACATATGGGCGAATCTATGCAAAAGTAAGCATGTAGATATGTATTTATTAATTAAGTAATTATTAATTTATTTAATCTATTTATGTTTTATTCTTTTGTAGGACATTTGTACTATTGAAGCCAGATGGAATAGAGAACAAAAGTCGCATTATACGACTTATAATCAGCAAAGGATTCAAGATTAGTAATTTGCGGATGATGAGACTTTCTACCGAAATCATTGAAATGATTTTCCCAGAAAAGAAAGGAAGCCAAGAATTTCTGTATGATTTCCAGTATCATATTATTTGTTCATTCTATTTAAGCAATTTTTACATAATCGAGAACAAAATAATTTAGTGACAGTAAAACTAATAATATAGGCAATCTTTCTTTATCTGTTAATAGTTAAATATATCTTTTCACAGGAATTTATTGAACTTTCTGAAATCTGGTCCTGTAATTGCTATGGAACTGATTTGTGAAAATGCTGTTCAGAAGTTTCAGGAATTAGCAGGACCTGAGGATCCAAAAGAGGCCAAAAATTCAGCTCCCGAAAGTCTTCGGAGTATATATGGTGTTGATTTGGTTTATAATGTTTTTCATATTGCTGGCACAACATCAGAAAGTGAAAGAGTAAGCAAGACAATAAAAAAGTTTTATCGGATATTTTTTTTTAAATAGTGAGTGGCTTTCTTATTTATTTATATATCAAGATATCAAGATTAAAATGAAGAAAAACCAAATTAAGTTAAACTCTATTTAACTATATTAGTTATTTTACCTTGGGTTTTGTTCATTCTCTTGAAGCCATACCTACCTTATTTAAATATACTTAAAAATACTGTATCGATTCTTTTTAAATTTATATTATTATTTATAGTTATTATAATATTTTTAATTGGTATACATATTATTTATTTTAGCTCAACAATATATTTTTTGGTCCTAATCCTCCGCCATCATCTTCTGAAACCAGCACTGTTGTTCTCAAAGATTCGACCTGTTGTGTAATAAAACCTCATGCTGTTCGAAATGGTAAGCTCAGTTATGATTTATTATTTAAGATGAAGTTTTTTAAAATAATTTGATAATAGGAATACTAAGAAAAAGTAGTTCTGATGCTTATTAAATAATGTTCTTATTATATCAATCTAAATTTATTAATGGCTTATCTCTAAAACTTTGTAAGTACATATGGATTGATTCATAGTTTTAGATTTGAAAATAGTTTTAGAATTAGATTTACAAAGTTTTAGAAGTAAGCTATGTTTGTAAACCTTACAACAAAACCTATTCCATCTTCTTAACTTAAGATAATCGTTTTCTATAGAATATTGAAATATTTGCCCCTTCCTCATTTTATTATAAGTAATAATAATTAAATAAGCTCAAACTTGTACTTGATGGTATAATTAGAGGTTGCATTTGTTGAGGATATGGTTAATTATGAGACCTGAAACAAATATAATTGTTAACACTTGTGTTTTTTTGTTGGTTTTAAAGTGATATGATGTTGATGATATTTCCTGTTGATTTTTATTTCACATCTTCCAGTATATCAGTGAGACTGATCAAATTCCAACGTTAAAAATTTCACACACCGGCTTATCTTTCAAGACTTAATTTCAGTACAGTAATTCAAAAAAAGAAATCTCTCACCCAGCTATATTTTAATCGCCTCCTTACATTTACTGGCCATAACCATATCTTTAATCAGTCTATTAGTTTGACCGTAAATATTATCATGGAAGCGGTAAAAAAACTTTCGAATATATTAATTAATCAATAATTGATTGCTTTAATTAGGTATGCAAACTTATCTATTTTGGTATTTTCGTAACTAGAAGCATTTTGAAGTATTCAATTTTTTTATTAAAAAGATTTTGCTTCTTTTGATTGCGCCTTTTTGTTGAGCCAGAAATTTGTGTGTGTGTAATAAATAAAATAATGAATTAACAATTAAAAATTAATTATCTTATATTAGATTATAATAATTAATTTGAAAATATTATATTATGATAATGTAACACAATAATTCAATTAGAATATAACAACCGATCCATATTTAATTATATGCTTAATAAATTAAATTATTACAATTAGTTTAAAATGAATGGGCCTCATGATGACAACTTATTTTGGCATTTTTTTTTATTATCTAACCCCAAAGAGAATTATGTATATATATATTTTTCCTCATACTTATATAATTGAATGATGTTTTTCAACAGCACTCAATAACATTTTTACTGCAAGCTTACTTAGTATGATAGATCTTTAGGACACATTTAACAAAATAAAGTGAGGTGCTATTTCTTAATAAAAAATTAACTTGATTTGGATAATAATTGAGCTTAATTTTGGTTATAGGTCATTTGGGAGAAATCATGTGTATGATAGAAGATGAAGGATACTCTATTACTGCATTGCAGATGTTTTATATTGATAACGTCAATGCTGAAGAGTTTTTTGAAGTCTACAGAGGTGTTCTTCAAGAGTATCCCGTGAGTACCATATCAATTTTTTAGTATTATATTTAGAACCTTATTGAAAACTGCCATGCTTGGCAATAAAAAGTTGCATTTCTGCAAGATCACATTTTGAATTTCAATTTAATAATTAATAATATTTTTTTAGTATTTCTAGGTATATTTTGTTGAATGTCAGTAGCTGTTGTCGATATAAAATAGTTTTGTAAGATAAATAATGAACTTCATACAAATTCTTAATCTTTATAAGCATGTTGGTTATGTCAGTCACCCATTTTCCTATTACTCAATTTTTCCTTATATTTTTTATTAAAATATTTGATCCATTATACTGTTATTTATTTTTTTCCTCCTATCAGTTTCATTTATCTTTTTAAAAAGTTAATGTAGGATTATTTTTTTATTAATTAACGTCAGTTAGAAGTTTAGTAATAAACTTCAATTTGACCTTTTAGTATCAATGTTTATTTCATCTCGAACTTTTCAGCCTATGTGCGATTATCAAGGAGTATGTTATTGTAATTAGAATTCATTACAGGCTAATTTGCTTGTAATTCTTTCTGGCTTCATTTACTATTTAATATAAAGATAATGAAATAAAATAAGTTTTGAATGAGGTAACTTACCCTTAGGCAAATTAACTTGTAATAAATTTGAATTTTAAGATCCTCCTTGAAGGCTTGTGCACACATATCGTAATTAGTCTCGGCGATCTAGCTGTGTTACATTATATTCCATGATCAGAGTATCATAAAGCACTATCTTCCACAGTGATACAAACAAAGAGATCGCTAATCACTAGGACATATTGCATTTTGTGTTTGTAAACCTGAATTAATGCCCTATAGGCTGAAACGTTGGAGATAAAATAAATAAATATTAATACTAAGGAAAGGATACTAATTGATACGACCAAGGAAAAAGTCTTAAACAACCAAAAATATTAAAATATAAGTAGCTTTTTAATTGTATAAAAATATATGATTAAGCTCACTTGGTAATATTTTTAAAATGAGTAACTTTATATGCAATATTTTTAAAAATATATTTTCTTTTCTTATGATGTTTAATTTTCAAACTACTACATTACTTTTTAATGAATGCTTTTCTGTTTCAGATTATTGAACTTGTTATATGTTTTTATAAATTATATTTTAATTTACAGGAAATGGTCAGCGAATTGATATCTGGAGCTTGTTTGGCAATGGAAATAACAGGAATGGGTGAAAAAACTCCCAAATATTTCAGAAATTTGGTTGGACCTACAGATCCAGTAAGCATATAAATAATATGACTTTGATCAATTAAATTTTGGAACTAAGATTTTTTCCAGGAAAGGCAAGCTTAACTTTGCTGTTCCTTTTTTCATCAGCTTTTATAACAATATTTTATTATACTCAATCAATTGACTGAATTAATATGAAAAAAATATTTCTTATTTAAATGTAAAAACAATAAAAAATAAATTGCTTTAAATTAGCCACCCTCTGAATTATGCTGCCCGGGGCAACTACACCTTTGAAATCCTCTCCATTAAATTAGTTCATTTTTCATTTTAATGGATCAGAAATCAACATTAGCTCATTTATTTAAAGTTGCCAGCAAATGAGCTAATACTTTTTTAGTAAATGAGATTTGATTTTTGTATTAAATGAAAACATTCCCAAATAAGTAAAGGCTTTGTTAGGACGATGTGCTAATCTCCTTTTTTGTAATTAATTAATTACTAAAACCTGAAACTATTAATTTAATAGAAAATATATTTCAGGAAATGGCAAGGCAGTTGAGACCAAATACTTTGCGAGCTGTTTTTGGAGAGAATAAAGTAAAAAATGCTTTGCATGTAACAGATCTTCCAGAAGATGGTGTTCTAGAGGTAATTACAACTATTAAGGAATATTGTACTAGATAAATGGCAGATAGATATGGCAATCACATCTCAATCAACAGTTAATTAGAGGCTAATTTTTTTATTTAAGATTATCGTTTGTGGTCTGTCATAAAATTCAGTGAACCTTAACTGAACTTTAACCTACAACACATTTTTATTTTATTTTTGTCATACCAATTATTTTATCGCTTTAAACATTAAACAGTTTTGTTTAATATAAAATAAAACCTAACCGGGAGTATTATACAATAATTTAAAAATGGCATACAATTATAGTAGTTGACAGTAGAAGATATTTGGAGAGAAGTTGATTGGGATGTTTAGTCAATGAAAGAACAAATTAAAAATAAATAAATTATATTTATTTTTGTCCTTTGTGCCGATGTTTTTGTCTAATTTTCAGGCCACCATGAGAGCTAAATAAAGCCAAGATAGCATAAATATAGAGAGAATGTAGACAGTAATAGTAATAATATATAGAGTGATAAAGTAAATAAAGTGATATAAAATAAACAATAATAAAATAACTGTAAGAACTTAATGAAATTAAAAAAACAAAGTGATAAAGTGAATAATAGTTAAATAACAGTATTATTACTTTGCTTTATTAATTTCATTAAGTTGTTACCCTTATTTTATTATTGTTTGCTTCATCACTCCTTTATATTATTACCATTACTATCTCTTTTTTAAAAAAATATTTGTGGCCTTGTCTTTGCTTAGCACTGATGGTGGCCTGAAATATAAGCCAAAACGTCGGCATCAAGTATAAAAATAAATATTAATGATTTTTTTTAATTGTCTTTTATTGACTAACCATCCAATCAACTTCTTTCCTTTATTTATTCATCAAAGAGGAAAGAGTCATGAATTACACAATATTGAATGCTGATATTTCGAAAAATATTGCATACCTTCTTCAGGACAAATAAAAACAAACAAAAAAAAATTACATATATATTTATAAATATATATGTCAGAAAATAGAAATTAAAAGTTAAAATATGAATTGTTATAGCAAGCTGATTATAGTTGTATCAGGGAGTTAAGATGGAACCAGATTCACCACCATTTTATGTTTGGAAATTAAATAAATCAACTATAAAAAAACAAAACAAACAACTGGAAATAAAACCAAACGCTTTGTTCATATTCGCTAGTTTTTGTTTCCAATCTATCAAGTCAAAAAGCAGTAACAATGTAACAAGCAGTAAAATGTTGAACGGACTTTTATGTATCAAGTATCCTTGATTCTGCATCATTGCCCACACTTACTCTCCGTTTATCTGCAACTGTTTTTAAATAAACATATTTATTGATCCTAGACAATGCGGTTAATAACACCTTAGAACTAGAGAAATGTTTTTTCATTTACTCATTGTCCTAAATATTTAGTCACTCAAAAAAATCATTTTGAGCATAAAAAAAAGATGCGAGAATCCCTTAACTATATGAATGCCAAGGTATATAAAACTCATCAGTTTTCAGTTTCCCAGTAGAACTCTACTTAATTAAATACATATCACTCACTCTTGTGATCTTTTAAAAAATATATTAAAATGTTTTTATTAATTGGAAAAGATCCTTAAAGAATTAAAAAAACAAAACATTAAAAAGAACTCATATTACTGAGACTCCACATTATTGATAGATACTAATTTATTGAAAATAAATACATACAGTAAAACTATTACTGGCCCTGGTTGAGATCTCCTATCCATAGCATCTGTTTTAAAGTTGAGATGCTTTATGGCCATCTAAGGATAATATATACAATCAAATATATACAGTTGGTTAAGATTTTTTATTGGTAATGCCATTAAATATATGTTAATTCACATTAAGTTTAATCTATTTTACAGGTTGAATATTTCTTCAAAATCTTGGTCTAATCTTGAAAGGAACTTCATCCCATGATTAAGTTAACTCATTGTAAGCTCTAAGATTCAATAAGGTACTTCAAAACACTTAAGCTAAAGTTAAAACCTTTTAGAGTTAATGTGTAATTCCATTGTTAAACAATACAACTAGCAAAATGGAACATTTAAACATTTAATTTAAGTTCTAAAACTCAATAAAGATATATCACATAGACATTTATAATAGAAAAATATAAAGAATAATTTTGGTTATTAATTAAAATTTACAATTAAATTATATACATTATAGAATCAAATATTATTTTACAATTCTGAATGTCTAGCAGCAATTCGAGACTCGATATCTAAATGTAATTTGGCAACTTTTCTGGTTTGCTTCTTTATCATATCTTCAGTTATTTCAGCAGCTGATAGTTTATCAAGGTCTTTACTTTTTTTCTTCAATTCTTCCTCCAGAGCTGCGTCAACATGCATTCTTCTCAATTTCAATAGGCGTTTTTCATAATGTGCTAATTCAACCTAAAAAAAAAGCAATCACTGAAGAAAAAGTATAGAATATATTTTAAAATTAAAAGTATTTTATTATCAATTTTACATGTTAATATTTTTATATTCGTATCTAAGTTTTAAATAATTCAAATTTGTTAAATTTTAGCTCAATTACTATTGAAAAATTCAAGCAACTTTTTTTTTACCCGTATTTCAGAGATCAATAAAATTAAATTAAAAAAAATTGGCTGTACTTTAATTATTTTATAATTAGACATGCATTTGATATTATTAATGAAATGTACTAAACACTGAAATTACGATCACAACACTATACTTCCTTTTTTCTCCCCTCTTATATTTGTATGGATAGATCAAAATGTATGTTTTTTAAAGAAAGAAATTAGATTTTTTTTATTGATTCCAGAATTCATGCCTAATCGTACTTTAAAACTGAGAACTGTCAGGCTTAAAAACTTTAAGATAACTTCATAAATTCAGAGTTAGCATCAGTTTTACTGTGAGAATAATTCTTATGGTGTATAAAAACTTATTTTATATATTTATCTTTATTTTTAATAATTAAATAAAAAATAATTATTACTTTTTTGTTTTAATCAACCTTTTTTTCATCATAATTGATTTAAGTTTCCTCCAATTTGTAGAGAAATTACAGTAGGATCACAATCAAAATTAAAACAACTGGAAAACGTAAATAAGTTATTTATAATACATAAGTGTGTGTATGAGTGAATTTGTAGTAAATTACAAACTCACTCATACACTCATACTCACTCACTCATACTTATATACTCGACAATTAGTAGTCTATACAACAGCTCAAAACAAGGGGGTGAGATGGCCGAACGAGCTAACACGTGTGAAAAACACGGGTTGCCCAGCAACCAGATGATTGGCAAACCGAAGTTTTGAGGACATAAAATAATTACGAGTCCGTGTCTGGACCAGAAGGAAGAGGGGCTTTTAACTCTAGCATTTATTCCCCGCCCTATTCCCTGGTCCAGGAAGCCTAAAAGGCGAGGTAGAGGTGAAAAAAAAAAAAAAAAAAACCCTCACAACAATTTGTCCAAATAATCAAGGTTATAGTAGAAGTGATATTACATATAAAAATGAAATCCAACGGAATACTCAAACAATATGCTACATAGGAAGAAAATTTTATTCATTTATTTATATGCCTACACTATATTAACATATTTTTTTGCTGAATGCAATCACACTTTTGAATTTATATCCATTAATTTGAAGTTCTTTTAATATTGTTTAATTCAAAATGCTGCTACCTAAATTTAATTTTATCACAAAATCCTTATTATTTTATTTTTACATTCAGTAATAATGAAATAAAATAAAATTAAGTAAGAAAACTAATACTGGAAATAAAAGATAGCTTCAATAATAGTTTTAATTCAAGATATTTAAACTGGATTTGACTGAAACCAAAAAAGAAATTAAAAAAAAAAATAACATAAAAATAGCTTAAGAAACAAAACAAGATGGAGTACCAAAATAAAATATTATATTTTATAATAATATACAAACCCTGATTGAATCCAATTCATCAGGAGTGAAGTTTGCTTTAATCGCAATATTCCATAAACCTTGCACTTTGGGCTCGACAAATTCTCTGCTGTCTGGTCCACTCATTGCAATTCTGTATAACCGATCATAATCATCTCTAATATCTCTATGTTTGTCTCTGAAATGTAAACAAATTCTTCATTATCTTTAGGTTTGATTATTATTCACTCGTTAATTATTATAGTTTATATTATAACATATTAAATACTATGTTAAGATCTTTTAATAAATTCAATAATGACATAAAAATGATAAGTAGCGAAACCAAGTTGACACATTGAAAGAAAAACAAAAAATCAAGTTCATAGCAAAGCTTGGTAATCAAACTAAAAATATTTAAACCTACCTTAATTGATTTACTTTTGACAAATAATCTTTAGTTATATCATCTCCTTCTTCAGCTTGATCAATTTCATTCAAATGTTCCAGTTTTGTATCGACTGAATCTGAAATATTACAATAAACAACTATGAGGGCACGATGATATATATTTCATGATTCAAAATTATTTAAAACGCTGCAAATTATTATAAAATGACTTATTATTTTCACATAAGTTATATATCATATATCGGGCTTAAAAAAAAAAACGGGTACTTATCTAGTATGTGGTCGGGACGAAACCTCCCTTGTTATCTAATGTTACATCACAAAACCTCCCTTCTTATCTCATGCAAGCTGTGAGCATTATTCCATTGTTTATTTTTGTTCCATTTGTGTGATTATCTTCAAATTATGGATGTTATTACATTGTAGGAATTGCCATCTTCAGAAGAAGAGGCTATCCAATATTTTCAAAACGCCGGGATAATTCCAAACATGAAATTGTGTGAAAAAGGTCATCAAATGAAGTTAGACAGGAAGAAGAAATGGAGATGCTTCCATACCACTTGTTACAAAAATGTTTCTATAAGGAAAGGATTTCGTTTTTAATGGCTTTAAAATTAATTTATGGGTGCTCCCATAATTTAACAACGATACAGTGGGGCAAAGAGAGTTTATATTGTTTCTTTTATATGTACATATGTTGTTTAAGTGTCTTTTTTTAATTTCATTTTTTTATTATTACATTTATTTTTGTCTATTTCCTATATAGAATAGAATAGAATAGAAAATAATTTTATTCTGGGACAAAAAATCCAGAATAACAAAAAAGTACAGAAATTAAAATTTTATATCTGGCCAGATAAAAACAAACATAAAAAGTAAAGATAAAGATAAATCAGTAAACAAAAAAAAAAAAAAAAAAAAAAAAAAAAAAATATTAGTTATACATAATGTATACAAAATAAAATAAAATAATCTATATACAAAACTCTCGAAACCATACTAAGATACTTAAAACTATGTACAATGGTAAAATATAAATAAACCCTTTTAGAGAAAATACAAAAAAAAAATAAAAATAAATAAATGTAAATTCTTCTTAACAGTAAAATCTGTTTTTCTGTTGAAAAAAAAACATAAAATAAAAAAAAAATATGTAATTTTACATAACAGGTTAGCTGGTATCTGACTGTTTTTGGAGCAGAAATTGGAATAGGAGGGTTTTGAATGTAGATAGGGATAAAGAATGTCGGATTTTGATAGGAAGGGAATTCCAAAAATTAACAGAGCGAGCAATAAAGGAGTTTTGGAACGAGGCAGATCTGTGAGAAGGAATGTAAAGGTCAGAAGGTCGAGATCTTGTGGAGAGGGAGTGGATTGAGGACTTGAATTGGAGAAGATTGTAGGCGTAGGAAGGAAGATGATTGTTGATGATATGATAGAGGAATGTACCTAGGAAATTTTGTCTTTGAATGGAGGGGAAGAGCCACTCTAACTCAGTGTAGTGGTGAGAGACATGGTAGTATCTCGGGACAACAATTACAAATCTCATGCAACTGTTCATTAATCTTTTCAGTCTGTCGCGGAGCTCCACCGAGAGTCCATCATACACCACACAGCTGTAGTCAAAGTAGGGGAAGATGAGAGAGGAAACGAGGAGTCTACGCATATGTTGAGGTAGAAGATGGCGGAAGCGATGGAATAATTTGAGGGTAGAAATTGTCCGTCGGGAGATGTGAGAAATATGGTGATTCCAGGAGAGGGTTTGATCAATAAATAGTCCTAAATTTTTTACAGAGGAGTAGAAGGAGATTGGTTGGTCACCAAGGTTTAGTATGGGAAAGTCGGTATAGGATCTAAGGAGGGGCTTGGAACCAATGACAATGGCCTGAGTTTTTGAAGCATTTAACCTTAATCCGTTTAAGTTTGCAAGGCACAGATTCGATCTAGGTCTGCTTGGATCTTAGTAAATGCCACCAATAGCTCAGGGGGAGAAAAGGATAGGTATATTTGAGAATCGTCTGCATAAAGGTGGTGGGAACAATGGATAATTGGGTCATGGAGGTCATTAATATAGGAACTAAAAAGGAGAGGAGATATGCTAGATCCTTGGGCAACTCCAGAGGATAAAGGCAGGTAGGCAGATAGTGGTTGATTAGAAATGGAGACTGCTTGGGTGCGTTGTGAGAGAAAAGATTGGAACCAAGAGATGGAGCTATTGGAGAAGGAAAGTGACTGTAGTTTGTTGAAAAGAATGGGATGGTTAATGGAGTCGAAGGCTTTTGAGAAGTCAAGAAGCATAAGGACAGGTAATTGTTTATTATCTATTGCAGTCTGAACATCATTGGTAATTTTGATTAAGGCGGATTGTGTGGAGTAGCCGGGACGGAAACCAGATTGGAGAGGATCAAGTTGGTTGGACTTTTCGAGGAAATCGGAAACTTGGGATTGCACCAATCTTTCTAGGGGTTTTGAGAGATTGGAAATAAATGAGATTGGATAGATGGAGAGGATGGATTAGGCTTTTTATTTAAAGGGAGTACAATAGCTTTTTTCCAAGAGGAAGGGAATATTGATTTCTGTAGGGAGAAATTGTAGATGAAAAGGAGAACTGGGAGGATTTCGGGGGAGATATAATTTTATCAATTTGACAGGAATGCCATCTGGTCCTATGGAATTGGTGTGGGATTTCATTACTGCGGTTAGTAAGTCAGTCGGGGAAATGTCGGAGAAATAAAAGTCATCATCATTAAATGATGATTGCAATGATGATTCCAAAGTTGGAAGAGGAGGGAAGAGAAGAGGTAGAGGAGGTAGAAATAAAATGTGAATTTAAATCGTCAGGTAAAACGGAAGAAACCAGTGAGGAAGGGGATCTGGAAGGTTCACAGAGAGAAAGTTTGCGAAGGATTAGCCATTTGGATTTGGGATCTGGGGCAGATGAAAGGGCTTCATGGAAGTAGGAAGCTTTAGTTTGCCGAATCCTTGTTTGTGTCAAATTGCGGAGCACCCTAAACGCTTGATAGTCATCTGTAAGCCTGGTACGTCTAAAGCGTCTACGGGCAGCATCACGCCTCTTCTGCAGATCCTTAATTTCTTGACACATCCAAGGTACAGGCTGGCGGCAAAAGGTTGAGGTTTTTATGGGAGCATGGGTGTTAAGGATATCAAGGAGATTGGAAGTCAGGATCTCAACCATGGAATCGATGGAGGAGCAGGAATATATTTCGTTTTAAGGTCTAAGGCTTCAAGCTCAGGTAGTATTTTTTCACGGGTGAGAGTGTCTATCTGACGGAAAGTGAAGGTTCTCGGATGAATCAGAGGTGTTTGGATATTATATGTTATTAGGATCATGTCGTGAGACGATAAAAAGGATAGTGGCAGTTGAGAAGAGGAGAGGAGATTTAGTTCAGAGTCTATAATGAAGAAATCTAACCAAGTGTCGGCCTTGTGGGTATGGTGAGTAGGATAAAAAGGAACAATAAAGAGATGAAGGGAAAAAAAATAGGTTTTCTAGATAGGTTTTGTCTTTGGAATTGGAATGGAAATTGGTGTTGAGGTCACCGGCAATGATTATTCTAGGATAGAGGGGAACAAAGTTGAGTAGGGTTGATTCTAAGGATGGATCGAATGGAACAAGGGGAGGACGGTAGATCACTGTGTAAAGGAGAGGGGAATTATTACAGGTAATTTCTACTAGAAGGTACTCCACTTGTGGATGTTCGGAGGAGGGTGGGGAGAAATCAAGGATTCGGGACTTCAGGCTATCATGGACAAATATGGCCACCCCCCCACCAGTCCGGCTGACCCGGTCGTGGCGGATGAGGGTGTAATTAGGTAAGGAGACAGATGAGGACGGAATATAGGGTTTGAGCCAGGTTTCTGAGATTGCGATAATGTGAAAAAAGTTTTGAGAAAAGTACTGCAGGAATTCATCATAATGGGCAGGAAGGGATTGCGAGTTAACGTGACAGGTGGTTAGGATGCTAGACATGGGGAGGATTTGATGGGAAACAGTCAGAAATTAGCATAGAGGAAATGAGGCATGTATCATATTCTGAAAAAAATTTAAAATAAGTATTAATAAACAAAATAAAAGTAAATAATGAAAAAATAAGTGAGTAATAAGAGTAAGAAAATAAACAAATTAGTAAACAAGAGCTATGAGACATTTTAATCAAAATCTTCAAAATTATTTGGGCACCAATGAAGACAAAAAATACTTTGATGAAAGAGAAGAAGTGATGAAACCTGTACAGTCAGGCGAAAACGTTAAGATCCGATGCCTGATTAATCAAGATTACCTGATGGCCGCCGTCTTTTCGGCATCGCACATTGCTGGCAGCGAACCATACGTATCTTATCTTCCCGGCAGCTCTCTGTTGTAAATATATGTTGTTATATATTTATGTTTTATATGTGTAATATAATACCCCCCATATATATGTTATAAAATAAGTGTTTTCTTATTATTGTGGGAATTATTACATTTCTTTTTGTCTATTTCAATTTCAAATCAAACTGTTTTATTATTATTACATTTGTTTTCGTCTATTATATATATATATATATATATATATATATATATATATATATATATATATATATATATATATTGTAAAATAAAAGTATTTTTTTTATTATTACATTTGTTTTTGTTTACAATATCAATAATATGAATATAATACAATAAATATGAATAGGAAGATAGGGATTACCAGTGCCTTATCAGAATTATCATTGTGCAGGTTATAAACATCAGCAGATAGCAGTCGATCACAACCAAATATTCGCCAAGTACCAAAAAACGAATGTAACTACAAATATTCCAACTTTTGTGATTGATTGAGAAGATGCATCTTCTGTTACATTTTTGTGCCAGTAACTAATATTTTTATTATGTTAGATACATTTCTCCAAAACTTGAAATAAAAAAATTTAGACATGCATTATGGTTACATTAAGTAAGTTATTTTCTAATATGTAGTTGAACATTATAGAAAGAACAATTTTTTTCTTTGGACTTAGTTATGTTGGTGTGTCTCTAAGTCCTAGATATGTATTTTTTTTAGACATGCATTATGGTTACATTAAGTAAGTTATTTTCTAATATGTAGTTAAACATTATAGAAAGAAAAATTTTTTTCTTTGGACTTAGTTATGTTGGTGTATCTCTAAGTCCTAGATATGTAATACTACATTCCTTGTCAAATAGAGGAAAATAAATAAAAGGTGATTCTTTTATTATATATTTATTTTTATTATAATATATATCCCCACATATATTATTATAGTAATGCTCGAAATCGGTTTTGTACCAAATATAAGCTCCTGTCATGCTCAAATACCATGAATGAGGTACTTTGATTCAGAATTTCATGGAGAGTTTTCTTTCTAAAATAAATAAAGCCTATACAAACATTTTGCTAGGCTTCGATACTGAAACGGTGGTAAGTCTGTAGATCAATACAGGACAAATTGGGCTTTAAAGATTTTGATGCGTTATAAATAATATAATTATAATGATATGAATTAGACAGGTCAACTTAATTATAAATAAAAATATAGTTATATTAATAACTCATTTGATACTCACTCTTCCTGGTAGCATCCTGATCTCCCATTTGAACATCATTTAAGACAGAATAGTATTGATCCACCTTTTCTTGATGGTGTTCAAATTCTTGTCGTAGGACATTTAGTTCCTCAGCTATCAGAGATGAAATATTATTAAAATAAAATTGATTTCTTATTATAATACAACATATATTGTAACTAAAGATATAATTTTCCATCTGTAAAAGGATTCCAGAAATAAGCAAATTTGAGATATTAGCTAGTAAATCTGGGTCTGTATTAAGAGGTTTATTGTAAGTAAGCCAGTGGAAATTTTTGTTGTTTCTGACACTGTTAAGATCAAATAATACTTTTGACTGAAATTGAATTACTTGGATACTACAAGTATTAGTAGAGCCCAATAGCTCAATGAAGTATGTCCATAAATGTCTTATTAATAAGTAATAAAACATATCTTCACACTTACAAAGGCAATAATGAAATTTTCTCATATCACTTTTTTGGTTTCTTATTTTCAAAAATTTATCATAATTGTACCATCGAGTAAAACTCAACTTCTTCCTCCAAGAGAGGACTTCATATTAGAAGCCTGTTCACCCACAGTGGGGACTCACAATCATTTATCAGTATCTGCTGACAAGCAACTGGTTTATATTTGTATTTAGATAACTTCTGTGAAAATTATCTTAAGAAATATTATTTTTATAAAAGTATTCAATTTCAGTTTTTATATCAATTTTTAATTTAAGTTAAGTTGATGCTTTGTTAGTTTGTTACACAACTATATAATTTAAAATTAATATTTTTTCTCTTTTTTTTTTCTGATGCCAAATCTTGAGTTGATATTTTTAGTTTGTTAAATTCTCTTAGACATATTGTTGATCATACTTCAGTTTTATGTTATTATTTCGTTTAAAATATAATAAGACAATAATTTATTGTTTTATATCTTCAGTTCCAACACTTGATGGTTCATCGTGAAACCCTTACGCCATCACAATAATTTTTTTTTTATGTTAAATTTTGATGTATGAATTATTTTAAAAGAGACTAGATGTATTTTTAAATAATATTTCAATTGTTATTTATTTATAGAAAACATGGCTTACGAGTGAATCCAGAAGCTTCAGCTTTCTCCCATAGTTTGTTTAGTTTTTTGTCCTTGAAAAGACTTTTATTCATATAATTTACTTTTCCACTTGCAGGCTCATGGTCTCTATGCTTTTGTGGATTACTCACATCATCAAAATGCTCAAGTAAACCGTATGAACTCATTATTCCTGAAAATATAAGTTTTATTCAAAGTTATTTCATAAAAGAGTTTAAGAAATTGTTAATATAAAGTGCAGTCTTAAATATTAATGGAAATTGTGCATTTAATTTTAAATAGAATTTACCTACTAATCTTTTTCTCATGTCTGCTTCAAGTAATCCATCTTTATCTTTCCCCTCAGCCTTTAGCTTTTTAAAATTCAACTCTTCCTTATCATGAACTTTTAGTTCAGAAAACAGTGATTTCAGCTTAGGTTCTGTAAGTCTCTGTAACATGAGTTAATATTATAATCAAAGTTCAGTGCAAATTAAAATTTAAAGTTTTGTAGCAAGCTGAGAATCTTTCGCTAATTACTGGTTCTCATTATTGGGAAAGGCATTGGTATCACAACTCGTGATTACTAAATTATGCATAAGGATCAACTTCCTGTCAGTTATTTTAGTATCTTAGCTGACATCGAGATGGTTGATGAAAGACAATAATAGTATATGGACTACTGGTAATTTAGGGTCACTTTTTTTCACCATAGTTTCCATGAAGTAAAAATGTTTTCAAGGTACTGTAGTTAATCAGCATATATTTTTCTCTCTAATTAAATAATTTAATTTTTTTAAAGATATATATTTAGCATTAAACAAACAGTTTCCACTAATATTTTATGTGATTCTTGACCACCTAGTTTGACCTTTTTCATCTTATTTTTCCATATGGTTAACCCTCAATTTCTAACACCTACTTTGCCAACATTGATAATCAAGTCATTCTCATTTCTTAAGGCAGCCTTTGAAGTGCTATGAGTGAAGAAGATGACACATTTCTAGGGATAATCACTCCATTACATTTTTTTATTGACAAGAAGTGATTTTTATTTCTATATGCCATTTTCAACTATAACAAACTTATAATTGATATGATACTAAGCAATAACAATAAAGATTATCTTTAAATATTATGAAAATCATAAGGGTGAAATTAGCAACTAAATTTTTTAAAAACTAACTGGTAATTTTTGTCATGCTTTTTTAAATGAAATGTTACAGCTGATAAAACACTTATTTTATACTTAGTCTAAAAATATTTCATGTACATTTTAATATAACTACTATTTTAATCTTATAATATTCATTTTTATTTATTTTGTTTCATTGGCCATGGATCGACCCTGGGGTCAGGAGACCAACTTAGGGCACACCCAGCGTCTATTAAGAGGATACTCTTAATTAATGAATTAATTGGGGGGAGGGGACAGAAAACCTGGTGGTTAAGAGTGACCTCGGTCAAATCACCTCCTTTCACAGCCATTGAGCTTGAAACAGTACTTTCTTACATAGCACTGAACCGAAGACATCCATGGTGTGTTGAAATGACTGGATTGTGTTAAGGTGATGGCATTCCAGCTCTATCACATTATTCCCAAAAATCTACACAAGAATTTCACATTCACGGTTTTTTAATATTCCATTTGGCTTGGAATAGTTGGGAATGTCTCTGGTGGCTAGCTTAAAATAAATGTTTACATTTCTCTTTTGGTGTTTAGTTCTAACGATCTACTAAAATAAAGCAACATGAATCATTTTCCTTTATTGTAGTCGAGGTCATAAAAATTGTATCACCCAGTAATAACTCTATTTTATTGACCAGATTGAAATCTATAAGATCTTCGGATATTTCTTTGGCAGCTTTGAAATGATTTTCTAAAACAAACACACCATTAAGCGGTCAAATTGTTCATTTTTTTTTCCCCCTCAGTTCCTTTCTTTAGCTCTATAGTGCTTCTTTTTTTTTTTTCTTAACAACTATAGCTACCGTTGATTTGTGGTACCCATCCCTTGTTACTATTTCCCGTGAAAATTCCCTTATTTTATTTAACGTCACAATTTTGTTATCTGACAAAAACAGTTTTTTGAAACTGGTCTTAATTACAGCTTTTATCTAGGGATTAGTTAAAAGTGAACTGAGAAACATTGTTAAAGTTTTCTTGTAACCTAAATAAGTAAAGAAAAACAAAAATATTCAATGGAATCAATGTTATTAACATAAAAATCAAAAGAAATAGGAGATGCAATTTCTATGACTGCAACTGTAATACAAGATAAGGTACTAATAAACTAACACAAACATTGATGTTATCGCTAAATCCTATTAATGAAAACACTTGGCTATTTCTGGCACTCCTTATACAAGTATGATTGAAGTAATGTTGGCCAGACATTATCCAGACAAGAGTACTTCTCAACTAGTACTCAAGGATAAACGATGAAATGCATACTTTATAAAATATATACAAGACAATAATAAAAAAATCTTTACAATTGAACAAGGAGAAGGCTTCTGAATTTGATGGTACAAAGATAATTGAACCCATGACAGTAAATGTTAGTTTCTAATACACTATTGAACTCAAAACGTCCTGATTTTTAACATTAGAAAAATAATTAATATTTTTGAGTAATGTTTGGTGTTTTTCTTGACTGTCATCCCAACAAATTTTTTTTCTGAAATAATACTTTAATTCCAGAACAAAAAAATCTTCATATTGTATTAATTTTTTCATTAAACTGATCAAGATATATTGACTCAATTAAAAGAGCCCAATTAAATTAAAAGGGCTTTAGCTTTGATAGTGTACCTCTAGTCTGATTTATTTCCCAATTTGACAATTAACAAATATTGGAAAAAAAGTCACACTAATAGATACATATCCATAATTTCCTATACAGTATAAATGCCTCATTTCAAATTGTCTTTTTGAGCACATAAAAAGCTGTCAAGCTTCCGAATCCATAATAAATTATAATGAACGATTTATTAATTCTATGCTCTTACCGATTGGGCTTTTGTCCAAAGTAAATTGAGCTTTGCCATTCTGAAAGGTTTATTAATATTTCGTATATTAACATTGGATTCATCAACAAATTGTACTTTATGGGGAGTCTTCTGATACTTAGCATTTACTTCCTTAGAATATTTATTTTCACAATACGATAGTGTGATAAAATTTATCAGTACTACAAGTGTTACAGAAATAATGAATTTGGTGTAATCCATAATTTTCTAAGACCTAATATTGATGTTTGACCGACTACAGCAATTAATAACACAATCTTAAAATAAACTATAACCAAAACAGGAGGTAATTTCTAGATAAATTCCAGCGATCAAAGGGTAAAAATAATTAATTACTGTTTAAACTTTCTAGATAAATATTTAATTTTTCATATTTCGCGTTTATATTAATTGCATACTTCGTAGATATTAAATATCCAAATATCTGATTGTTGGTATTTAATAATGCTAAGAGGCCAGCACTGAGTGGGAGAGGGGAGGATGAACTAATGCCTCCCCTTTCAATATTTTATGTGAAGCAGGCAAGAGTTACGCCTGGCTTTATAAAATTGCTTGGTCATTTCCTTATAAAATAATTCACAAACGATTTCAATGAGGCACACAAGTAATAATTATATTATATTACTGATAATAAACTGACAACTAGGCTAATTTAGGTTTGTGAGAAAAATGATGGAGACTACCCCACTGAAGGCTGCTCCAAGCCACCTGTTCGTGGTTACACACGCCAAACCCTCGAAGTGCCGGTCAGTCCGAATGTCCTGTCACTCAAGGACGGACCGGGAGCATTCCTTCAGCATCAGCTTTCGTCAGCTCTCCTCATTTCGCCTTAAGGCAGGCGTCACCACCCATTACTAGATGGTTCGATAAAATCGAGAGGGCGGGGTGGCCGAATGGGCTAACGCGTTTGCACTGCACCGCCGTGGCCCGGCAACTGGATATATGATATGAAAATAGTCACGAGTTCGCGTCCCGGTGCCAGAGAGGATTTTAAATTCCCCGCCCTCACCCTCTGGTCCAGGAAAATCCCGTATAGCCTAAAAGGCGAGGTAGGGAAGAACAGAAAAAAAAAAAAAAAGGTTCGATAAAATCGAACCCTACTGTCACCGAACCCAGTATGCCAGAAATGCCCAGGTAAGGAGATAAAAAAAAGGTTCAATAAAATCGAATCCATAAAGCTGAGCCAAGCACCGGTCTGAGGCCGGATTATGTCAGCTGAATGACCGACACTATAATGGGTCGCACTTTTAGGCATTGCACCCCTTGGAATTATTTTCGGTTTCACTAAACATATGTGCGACCTGGACAGCGGACCACCCTTCCGGAATCGGGCTGCGCCTTTCAACCGGTAAAGTCCATCATCTAATCGTTGTTCGCATATCAGACATAGCAACTCGCTATGAAACTGTCTGACCAGACTTCCATAATGGTTCGTAGATGCACGTCTACTCCCCACGCTATGATGAACGGCGCTCCTATCCAAAGCGCTGCTGGCTATCCTAGCCAGTGCCGGAGCGTTAACGCAGCTCACTACCCAGAGACAGGATCTCAACCACGGCCACCTCGAATCCAAACCCTTGTCAATAGGATGGCAAGAGAGTTTAAGTAAGCCGTTCTAACCTTTGCCCTTCTCCCCAAAAAATTCCCAAAGTGTCGGCGCTAATGTACTAATGACTGGTGATCCACGCCAAAAATAATCTAGATGTGCAACAAATGCTTTATGTTTTGTACATATATCAAACTGTGGACGCGACCCAGAACTGATATTCACTGGAATTATATTATTTGGCATTAATATAAAGTTAGGTACTGATTGTTATTGTATTGACATACGTTCGCTCAAGGGATAAACTAATTTCCAACAGTTGGTTGGAGATCGGAGCCTTATTAACTTGAAATCCTTGTGTTGAAGACTAGAATAAACATCCCACCAAAAAACAATACTTTGAATCCTGTGGCGTAACGTGGAGGACTACGCCCATTCCCCTTTAAAACATAATAATCAATTTTATCTTTATTCCTTAGGCACATTTAAGCGCACTCTTAATCGTACTAATCAGAGCATCGTACTGATCAGTACGCTTACAATAAATAAGTAAATAATGTTTACAAGATTTCTTTCTTCATTTCGTTGAAATATCAATCCAATATGTCCCTCCCAAAGCTTCTACACCCTAATGCATTGCATCAGTTGCATATACGCCAATGTTTGTTTCGGACAGGTTAAGAGAATAAATGGCTCACTACCTGTACACGGACAGTAAATAAGTATATTTTTATTTAGCTACATGTTACAAGTTTCATGTTTCAGCATAACTTACTTTGTATGCCAAAAGTTATTTAAACGTTTTCTAAGGTAGTTTCAAGAGTTCAAAACTTTTTTTTTTTTAGCTTTAATGTTTTATTCACACCTGTCATAATGCTAATGACAACCAGTGAAAGTGAGATCGATTGATTAATAGAATTGTCATGAAAGGCATGAGGAGGATCAGTGCCCAGCGGCACCTCACTCGGCGTGATATCTACATTAGGCGAGGAGGTCCCTCATCCAGCTCCTCTTCAGTCTCCTACAGACGTTACCGGGCATATTCGTAGTGGCCATGTCATTTATAAGTGTATTAGTATGTCCTTGTAAGTTGTCATGGAATCGTTTGTAATGAATACGTATGTGTTCGTTAACAGTCGGCATATGGAGGTCAGTATGTAAGGTTATGTTGCTAACGTACCAAGGTGCTTTTGTAATTGTTCTGAATGTTTTTGCTTGAAAGATTTGAAGTTTGTTTAAGTGAGTCTTTTTAGCAGTTCCAAATATCTGTGATGCGTAAGTCCAAATAGGTTTTAGTAAGTAATTGTATGTGTTCAATTTCTGTCTAAGTTTTAGTTTTGAATTTTTTGAAAGAAGTGAACTCAGAATTCTTAATCTTTGATTTAAAGTTTTTCGTTTTTTGATTATATGTGGGCCCCACGTCATTTTTCTGTCAAATGTCAGACCAAGGTAGTGAACGGTGTCTGTCTGTGGAATCTGTGTATCGTCAAGGAAAACTGGAGGGCATGTTTCATGTCGAAGCGTAAATGTGATGTGCTGTGATTTGTCTTGATTTAGTCGGATTTTCCAAATTTTGAACTAGTCATGTAATCTTGTTAAATACTGTTGTAGGGTCTGTGAGGCGTATGTTGGATTTTTGTGTCTTGCTAAAATTGCTGTGTCGTCTGCATATGTCGCTGTTAAAATGTTGGGACTACAAGGTATGTCATGGGTGTATGTGATATAGAGTAGTGGAGCGAGTACTGAACCTTGAGGTACTCCTGCTGAGATAGACCTGATGGAAGATAGTTCTGACCCGTGTCGGACCGAGAAAAATCTATCGGAAAGGAAGGATTGTAGAATTAGATAATATGTAGGTGGGAGTATTGTCTTGAGTTTAAAGAGAAGACCCTGGTTCCAAACTCTGTCAAACGCTTGAGCAACATCCAGAAATACGCCAGTTGCATATACTTTCTGCTCTAGTGCTGTAGATATGTAGTCCGTTACTCTATGTAGTTGGTGTATAGTTGAGTGATGTGCCCTAAATCCAAATTGATGGTCAGGTATTATTTGGGTGTTTGTTAGTATATCAACAAGTCTTTTGTTCAGTAAGCTTTCAAAAATTTTGGAACAGATAGGTAGTAAGCTGATTGGTCGGTATGAGGAAGGTGAGTTTTTGTCCTTTTTAGGCTTGTGAATCATTATTATATGTGAGTATTTCCACTGTAGGGGAAATTTAGTTGTCCTCAGTATTGCATTATAAATAGTTTTCAAAAGCACTAAAGCTTTTCTAGGCATTTGTTGGAGCACTTCAGCGTTAATCAAGTCATGTCCAGGAGCTTTTCTTTTAGGCAACTTTTTGATTTGTTCAGCAATCTGTGAAGGTGTGAATGAAATAAGAGGTGAAGTTAGTTGTAAGGGCATGTCTAAAGTGTTTAGTACGTTGTTATCGTGCACAGTGTTAGTGAAGTCTGTGTGTGGTACAAAAACAGAAGAAAGATATTCGGCAAAGAGTTCTGATTTTTCTCCGTCCGTCACGGCCCAGGAATCATCTTGTCTTCGAAGGGGTGCTGACACTTCACGATGCTTAATAAGGTTTTTGGTATGTCTCCACAAGCTTCCATCGTCGGTTGAGAGATTTCTGATGTAGTTGTCATAGGTTGTTCGTTTGAATTTTCCAATCTGTCGCTTGAGTTCATTATTAAGTCTGTTGTAAGTTCGTTTATCTGATGGGAGTCTGTCAGTCTGCCATATTTTGCGAGCTCTCCTCTTCGCTCTGATCAAGTCCCTTATGTATTGTGGGTACATTGGTAGGAACTCATATTTTTGAGGTTTTGCTACTGATGAAGACCATGCTGCTTCTTGAATATTTCGTGTGAAGTATTCAACGGCATCCTCAAGTTCTTCTTCGTTTTTAATGGATAGAGGAACAGAGAGAGCAGTGTCCAATTGGTTCCTGTACCTGTCCCAATCCATTATGCCATTGATCAGGGACAGTTTTTTTGTAGCTTCACAAGGCTCTTCAAACAATACCAAATGCAAAAGGGAATGATCAGAGCAAAGATCTGAACTCGTTGTTATAGTGTGAGGTGTTGTTCGGAGTCCTTTAGTTATGAAAAAGTCGAGTAAGTCTGGTGTTTTCCGTCTAGAAGTTGGCCAGTACGTGGGTGAATTAGGTGATATTGTGTCTAATGAGAGAGAGAAACACTTTATTTTCATAAAATATAAAATATAAAGGATTGCTGCCCAATTACATTGGGTTGCTATACACACAGCATACTCTTCTATCCTTAAGACAATATATGAACTTATATATAAATATACAGAAGTATTAGTTAATATTAGTAAAACAGAAATATATATATATATACATTTTTATTATTTTATTTATCCTTATAATTTTTTTTTTTTTTTTTTTCCTTTTTCCCTCTTCTCATTGTTCATGCTTTTTTTTTTTTTTT
This sequence comes from Nezara viridula, assembly GCA_928085145.1. Classification (NCBI taxonomy): domain Eukaryota; kingdom Metazoa; phylum Arthropoda; class Insecta; order Hemiptera; family Pentatomidae; genus Nezara; species Nezara viridula. The sequence goes on along the minus strand of OV725080.1, from coordinate 142,939,472 downwards.
TTTTTTTTTTTATTTAACATTAAGTTTCCCTTTCTCTCACTTCTCTCTCTTTATCGCTATTGTTTTCAATTATTCACTAAAAAAAATAAATAATCAAATACATAAATTAAAACTCTCGGGCTAGCCATGCACGTGGTGGTGAATGATTCCCAGGGAGTCGAGGACTATATTTTCAGCCAACCTCGCTACGTCCTTAATGTCGACACCTAGTTCCTCGAGGAAGCTCCTTGTTCTTTTTGGGATAGTTCCGCGAGACCCAAACCAGAGGCCTCTCACGGTGAACTCTCTCTCTCCGAAGGTCTCACGGAATTTCTCTTTTAGGAAAGGGATACATTTATCGTACGTGTTCTTCTTTTCCCTTTCCACTTCACCCGCCTGATCGAGGTCATTGCTCTCAAAGCGGACAGTTGGATCCAAGATCAGCGCTGTCCTTCCTGTCTTGGGAAATGCGACGATATCAGCGTATCTCGTAGAGCCCTCACTATCGATGCAATATACCTCGTCAAAGCAGGTGAATTTTTTTTCCCTAAGGAGCCTCATCAATTCGAACTTGACCCGGTGGTGACGACGTGTTATGAGGAGGGAGTTGTTGGGGCATTTTCCCAGCACATGTGCTGGTGTTTCAGACTCTCTGCCGCATTTACGGCAGAGGGACCCAACTTCTCTGACCTGTCCGCTGACTCCTGGGACTCCACGCAGGGGTGCATAATTAATGTTTAGTTTTAGGGCATTCGACCATTCAGACCCAGAAAGTACTTGCTTTTCGTAGATGTATCTATTCGCTTTCGGGGTCTCTTTAAAATGGCGAACACCAATACCCTGCCACCTGCAGTTGGCCCATTCCTCAAATGCATTTTCTCGTAGCGACTGCCGTAGAGCTTTCACATTTCGATGACCCTGATCAACCCCCAATCTCTCGGCACATTCAGCAATTTCAGCCGAATAATCGAAGGTAGACTGAAAAAGGGCATCTGGTACATTGGACAGTCGCTGAGCAATGGACCAATGTTGAAGAGGAGCCTCCCATTGGCAGCGGATTAATCCCAATCCTCGGTATCTCCTGGGGGCATACAACATCGCTGTGGAAGTATTCGCAGGCAGTCCAATAATGGCCTTTACGCTCCTGCGAATCATAGTGTCGATGCCCTCCAGTATAGCAGGACGTAGCTTTGTTAGGGGCGCAGTTTGGAGAGGGTAAGTAAGACCCGGGAACAGATATTGATTGACAATGTTGAGTTTCTGCTCAGGTTTAAGTAAGCAAGAGGTTACCAGCTTGTTTAGATTATCATTCAATTTAGTCACCGAATCTTCGTTGAATTGCAGCTCTCCCGAGAATGTACATCCTAAATACTTAATCGTATCTCCATTCTTCAATGTTTGGATGTACTCACCATTCTCAAGGGAGAGCACCGTAGTTTCCAGCTCTCCTTTATTTATAACGATGCCCATACTTTTTAGAGGATTTATAGCCAGACCAATTTCTTTAAATGTTCTTTGTATGCTGTCAATCACTCTTTCTGCAGCCCCCTTGTCACGCGCCGACACTGCCTGGTCATCCGCGAAACCTGTGAGGACCACACAATCTTGCTCATTCCTTAATTTGTATCCAAATTTCTTGGAAAAGTCCTCGTCACACAGGTCGCGGTAGAGATGATCGATGGCCAGGTTGAAGAGTGAAGACGACAGGGGGCCACCTTGGGGTACACCGCGCAGCACTTTGATCTGGCTAGTTGCATGGACACCGTTGCCAATCTTTATGGTGTTCGTGCTAAGGAGAGCTGATATGACATTTGTAAGATTCGGTGACACACCTCTCGCTTCTAAGGAGCTTACGATGTGTTTGTGCCCAACATTGTCAAAAGCACCGACAACGTCGAGGAAAACTATCGCACAGTCATTTTTCATTTTTTGTGCATCTTTTAATACCGCGTCGATGATCCTCGCGTTGACGTGCGTTCCCGGGAGGCCTTTTATAAAGCCTCTCTGACTCTTGTGGAAGGTGACCTGCTTTCTTAACTCGTAGTCCAGAACCTTCTCTATGATTCGGCGCACAATCGAGTATATGGTGATCGGTCTCCAGGTAGAGATATTGTTTATATCACCTTTGCCCTTATATATCAATATTGTGCGCCCTTGTCGAAGTGGTTCCGGAACATAGGCCACCTTCAGCATTATCTCTGCAATCGTTTTAATAATGCTTGATACCTCAAAATATTTTATTGTGCGGATCAGAACTCCATCAGGCCCCGGCGATGTGTCCATTGATGTTGATTTAATGGCTTTCCTGATGGCTTCTATCTCAATGGACAGCAAATCCGGCATCGGGGTACACTGTTCGTAATCCGCACGCCCGCAGAGATTTTCGTTCTCAAAGAGGTCTTTATAATGCCTCTCGATATCGGCCATTTTTAGAGGACACCGTTTAGGAGCGTCGGCATTCATTACAGTTTGCACAACCTTTTTTCTTTTATTATAATAATTATATTGGGCAACCTCGTACTGATACTGCTCTTGCCGACGACTCCTGTCTACTTTGTTTGCCCTCTGCGGATTTGAGACTTGTCCAGCACCCTTGTCAGCCATTTTCATTTTATTTTTTTTCCTCATCCTATAAAATTTTACGGCTGGGTGCTGGGGACCTGGCAGTTCCGCATTAATGACTTTGAGGAACTTTAGGAACTTGCCTACGGCCTCATCAAAATCCGCAGTATTCACCATTTCTTGCTTTAAAAGGTTCTTGAACGTAGTAGACCATTCAACAATGTCCTCTTTTATTTTTGATGACTCACCCTCTCCATTTCTAGGACCTATCACGTTCTTTACTATGCCCCTCAATGTATATAAAGAACATACCTAAGATTCCTTCCTCTTGGAGTAGATAGTCTGGATCCCCAGAACTGATCTTTGGCGTTGTAGTCGCCTCCTGCAACAAAGCATCTACCAAGACGTTTAAAGAAATTACTAAACATCATGGGTGTAAGAACATACCTCGGAGGGCAATAAACCGCAGCAAGAGTAATGTTTTGTTGTTGTGTTGATAGTGTAATGGCTGTAGCTTGAATCTCTGGTGTTATGGGTAATTGTAAAGGATTATGTTTTAGAGTTGTTTTGATAATTATGGCAGTGCCTCCATGTGAAGTTCCATCTGGGTGGTCAGTTCTGTAGATTTTGTAACCACGGATGTAAAATTTAGAATGTGGTGTCAGATGTGTTTCTGTTATTAGTGCAATGTCAATGCGTTTCTCGTGTAAGTATATGTCTAGTTCGGTTCTATGTTGATTCAGTCCGTTTGCGTTCCATAGTATAATAGACATGGAGCCCACAGTCGTCTGATTACGGAGCATATTTTTGGGTAAGAGCGAGAGTAGCCTGAGATAGCTGTTGTAGAAGACTGAAGAGGGGCTGTATGAGGTTATTGAGACCGCTAATCAAATGTATGATATCACCTGAGGAGGTTTCAATAGTAGGGAGCGTTTGGGCAATGCCCCTACTCATACCTTTAGGCCTTTGTTCTTGGTTTGTTGCCGGTGCTGGTTTTCGTTGCTGTCTCTGCTGCTGTTGTTCTGGTCCTGAGGGAATCGGATGAGGGTATTGAGGCTGATGCAGTGGTGGGAACTCGTGTAGTTCTGGTGGTGGGGGTTGAACTCTAGGAGGCCTTTGCAGAGTATGGTTTCTTGTGCTGGTCTTCCTAAGCTCTTTCAGAGTTTCGCAACCTCTGTAGTTAGCAGGATGTGGTCCTTGGCAGTTCGCACATTTTGCGACTGTTTCTCGAGTCTTTGTACAGAAAGTGCTTTCGTGACCCATACCACATCTTACACACCTCGGCTGGTGGTTGCAGTACGTCTTGGTATGGCCATACTGCTGACAACGTACGCACTGCGGAATGATCCTTTTTTTCCTTGGCTCTTCGATCTTCACGTGTGTGTAATACAGGAATTCAATGTCGAAAATTTTATCATTGAACGTTGCTTTTGACACATCAACGAAAAACATTGGCAACGGTGTTTTGAATCTTGATATAACATTCACGATGTTGGTTGCCTCGTAACCATAGTTGGCAAGTTCCTGGAAGTGAGTTCAAAACTTAAATAAGGAAAATCAGAAGGTCTGATATAGTTCACTTAAGGAAGCACCACAGAGGTGGGAGAGTGTTAAGTTTTCAACTTAGTTACCTTGAGTTCCCGTTTCGAAATAGGTCTGGATGGGTTGAACTTTATTTCATGGAGGACGTCGGAAATGAATCTATACTTAGCTGCAGGAGCATAATTAGTGTGGTTACGTTTAGGCCAATGACGTACCTGAACATGTGCAAATTTATGGAATCAAGTGAACCTGCCGCATTTACCTATCTAGTGCTCAGAATAGTTCATCTTTTTTGAACTAGCTCGTTCTAGAACTACACATTTTTTTCGAAACACAAAATGTTTGAATGATAAGGAGTTGCCGGTTTGGTGATAGTGGTTATTACTCTTTTATTCAAGTACTTTTATGTCATTGACTTCTATTCTAAAATCCCTTAATTCGGGAAATGAATCCACCAATCAGTTGGAGATCTTGAAGTGGTGAATAGTTTTTACTCAATAAACATTTTTAATTATTATCTGATTTATTGTTTTACTCTTATTATTTTTTGGCCTGTAGTCTCTGAGAAATGTAAACAAATATAGAATAGTATGGAAGAAGAAGAAAAATAAATTTTACTCTGGGACTAAGTCCCCTTAAAATAACTACAATGTACAATTTAATGATAATTGTCTTGCATTGGAAATAAATTAGATTACAAGATTGTCTAGACCTAAGGTTACAATAAAGAAAAAGCACTGTTAGATATACGAAATCATAGATAAATTCAGATATGCGAGTTCACATTTTTTTTACACATAATCATTGTGGGTGATATATAATTATCTCTCAGATAACATTAAAACGATAACAGATCTGAAAAGCGTGAACATTATTTTTCACATATTCAGAAGATTGATTACTGAGGAGATGGATAAATAAATTATGTTTAAATGAGGTTAAGGATGATGATTTGCGTATGGAAGTTGGTAGTGAATTCCAAAACAAGGTAGCACACAAAGGATTTTTTAAAGGAAACAGTTCTATGAGAAGGAATAAAATAAAAGGTTTGAGGGCTGGGATCTCTTGTTGAACGAATGGACAGAGGAACTAGAAGTAAACAAATCAAGAATGTAAGAGGGTTTTTTGGTTGACAAGGTTCAAAAAAGGAATACACCTAGGAAGTATTGCTGTCGGAAGACTGGATATAGCCACTGCAACTTGGCATACCAACTGGAGACGTGAGAGCGCATGGGGACTCCATAAATGGATCTAATGAAACAATTGATTAGTCTCTTTAATCTGATCTCAAGCCCACCAGACAGTCCACCGTATACAAGGCAGCCATAATCGAAATGAGATAAAATTAGTGAGAAAAATAGGAGCTGACGTATTTTAAGGGGCATAGAATCACGGAATCTAAGGAACTGTTTTAGAGTAACAATGGATTTTCGAATTTATATATATATAAATAATAGTGTTTCCCTTTATTGTATTGCCATTTTACATGAGAGCTAATTATTTTTAAATGTACATCTTAATCAGCATGTACATAAAATCTTATATTTACTAAATTCCCATTATTTTAATTTTTCAAATGATTGATATTTGATTTGCTATTATATGTACCTTAAATGTGATACATCCAGTATGAAATTACTCTGCTTATAGTGGACATAATTTCTTACTTCTAGTGACATTGGGTGTGTGATATTCAGGAAAGTGTAGTTCTCCATCCATTTCTCTTAACTTAATTCTTATTTGACTGATTGCTCGACAAATCTTATTATTAGTTAAATTTATGATGTGGATATTAAATTTATAATATTATTTGACGTGGATGGTTTTTGGATTAAGCTACAAACAGTATTAATTTATTTTTACTCTCAAATTATCTAGTTAGATGACGAAAACGACATTACATTTTAAAGCAATTTTAGTTTTAGTCAATAAAAATCCAATCATTTTTCTCATATTAGTAGAGGTGTTGTAAATAAATATCTGATCTAATTCTCTCATAATTTATATTTTTCTAGATGTCTTGGAGGTTATTTAAGAAAATACTATTACCTGTAATAAGAGTTAGATATTCTGAACAACTATCCATTTTTCCAATATGTAGATACTCTTCATCTAGTAAGTTTGAATATGAAAACTTTTTACTATTTATTGATTTATGTGGTAATTTTGTTTAACAAGAATAAATAACTAAAATAATACATTTTTTCATAATAGTTTCTACTTTTGTTTTATTTGTAGATCTTTTAATTATAAAAAAGATTGGTGTTATCACATGTATTGGTCTTAATAGACCAGATTCGAAGAATCGCTTTAGTGTAAATCTAACGAAAAAGTTAAAAGAGGCTGTTGAGTCTTTTGAAGAAGATGAACTTTCACCTGTTGCAGTGTTGTATGGGGAGCGTGGAAATTTTTCTTATGGTTATGATGTATCTGAATTTCATGAAAATTCAAAGTATTTTAATGAAATAGAAGATATTGTTAGTATACAGAACAAGTAAGGCTTTAAAAATACTTAATAGTTACTTAAATAAATATAATCTTAGTTTAATATTTTAGGCCTTGCTAGAAACCTTTACTTCCAAGCCTATTGTTGCAGCAATAAGTGGGTTTGCTGTTGGGCTTGCGTTTGATATAGCCCTTTGGTGTGATTTCAGAATTGTGGAAGAAACTGCTGTGATGGGTGGTTATGCCAGAAAATTCGGTAACTAGTATTCATAAAAAAATCATTCTAATTAAGGCGTTAAACTATATTGTACTGAAATTATAAGATAATAGCCCATAAAAACTAATTATGGAATAAATAGGCAAAATAATAAGTCTTTAGTGTGAATAAAAAAAATGAAATAAAGAATAAAACAATTTTTGTTGTTTTATTAAAACTCTTCTTTTTAAAAATAGCAATGTCATGATAAAGTTATGATTATATTTGCATTACTGATTTATTTTATGTTATTTTTAATTTTTAATCTTTTAAGGATTTTTATTATCACTACTTTTTATTTATTTATATATTTATTGTAAGAAATTTATATATTTTCATTCTTAACATTCTAAGTTAAAGTATAAAAAAAAAAAAAATAAATAAATAAAACTGGGCAAATAAGTTTTAAAAGTCAAAGATGAAAGTGTATTGACGTAAAAACTGCCTTGAGATGGGGAACAAATTGTAAAAAAATTGTAACAAATTACATATTTTTCAAAAAAGAGTTTTAATTTCATTCTTTACAATAAATCCCGTACTAGATAGGAAATATTAAGGAGAAGAAAAAAAGAATGCCTGAGAACCTAATTTTCACTTAATTCCTGGTTAGAAAATAATATTCCAAATGGGCTGGATGTACATTAAGTAATTATGTGGTTAATATTATTGAGTTGTTATTAAATTTTGTAAGTATATTAACCCTCAAAAGGGCATGTTGTAACAATTAGATTGACACTTGTGATATGAATACCATATTCAATATTATTGATTGCGTAAGATGGATTTTTGATGAGATATATGGGCTCTGCTTACTGCTACTTCTTGTTTGTTTTCCAATATTGCTAATTATTCAGAACAATTAATTATACTTAATAATTTAATTACAGTATTCACTTAATAATATAGTATATACTTATATACTTAATAATTTAATTAATTAATACAACAATGAGTCTAAATGATTTTTGTAGGTGTTCCTATATCTGATGCTGTAGCAAAAAGGTTGTGCTACAATCTAGGTGTGAATAAAGCTCTGGATCTCATGTTAACTGGTCGAGTTTTAAAGTCAAAGGAAGCATTGGAATCGGGTATTGCAACTAGAGTTGTAGCATGTGGAACAGGTGAAAATTATCATTATCGATATATATATATACATATCTACTGTAGGATTTATGTTGAAAAGTCTTAAGGTAAAGAAATGTATTAATAATGTTGTTAATTTTGTTGGAACATTAACTGCTAATGTCTATTCTAATCATTTGTTTATTCATTTCTCTCTCAAGGGATCTTGTTTTTCATTACTTATATATGGGTTATTACATTCTCTACAGAGCTACTCTTTCGAAACAGTTTAAAAAATAACAAGATAAATTCCCTTTTGAAGCTATTTAAACTGTTATTATATATTATAATTAAAGGAATAGTTGGTCTGGGGATGCAGTTAATATTCTCACACTTTTGCTATGGTATTTATTTATAGCCTTTGTTCAAGATCTTCATCAGGACTAAAAAGAACAAAATATAAAAAATTACTATTAATCGGTATAATATACAAGGTACAAAAAGTAAAAAATAAAATATTAGTTGGTGCTAAATACATACAAGAAATCAGATACAAACTATTTTTTTTCTTCTTATAAGAATTCAGTATAAGAATCTCTTATTTATCTTAGAATTGAGCATAAAAATCTATTAAATCTATCTTTTTTTTCTAAGAATGCAATAGAATAATTTATCTTTTTTACCTTCTAAATTAGCTCTTTAGCTTGTATCTGATATACTCTACCAATTTAACATCAACTCCTGTTATTTTTATGTACTTTGAACCTTAGTTTTTTTTATCTTGTTCTTTTCATCTTTAATGAAAATCTACATCATTGGTTGAAACATAACTATATGTTGTTATAGTTTATCTAAGATAAGGTTCCGTGTAGGGGAAGAAAGCTCGCGCAGCTTTCCCCCATTCAAGTTCCACCTCCCCAAGACCTCTCTCCAGATCCATTTCTCCTCTTCTCCATAGCAACCACCTTACACCGGGAAAGCACTATTCCATTTTCTTCAAATTTTGCACAAATGTTTATTAAAGGTAGATTAAGAAAAAAAATACTCCCAGCCTCTTGTTTTCATGAATTTTTTATATACCTTCAAAATTACATTTTTTCTCTGAGAGTAGTTAGTTTTTCCTCTACCCAGTTTATTTGACATAATAAACGAAAATTGATATTAGAATTTTTTTCAAAAAATGATGAAATTTCTACTTGTAAAAAATTTTGTAGAAGTACGTACTAATGAGTAGAGAAGACAAAAGAGTGGGGGATTGGTGGAAAAATGTTTTTCCACTGTGCGTCTCTCTTCCTCTCTACCCACCAGCAAACTTATCTTAGATGTAGTCTACATTGGTTAAAACTACTATGGTTTACAATGATATTTACCTATTTTGTTTGTGTACTCCATTGTCAATGTCGTGTTTTTCATTATTTGTACTTAAATGTTATCTGGAGCAACAAATTTCTTGCCTAACAATAATTAAATAAACTCATAATTCATAATCTGGAACTGCCCAACTAAAGAAGAAATAAATTTAATCGTATATTTAATAAAACATTTATTTTTGAATTGAGGCTTGACATTACAAATCAATTAAAATGAAAAAAAAAAAAGTGTATTTTGAGTGGTCAATGCTCCTTTGTTTTTATTAAAATCCATACTGCTTCTTATAATAATTCTATAGGCAGCATTTTCTAAGAATTTTCGGCTGGTAAAAAAATAAATAAATACATACATATACATATATATATATATATATATATATATATATATATATATATATATATATGTATATGTTACGTGCTAAGTATTGCATGATGCAATATCATGCAACAAAAACTTAGCCAGAAAAAAGCCAAAATTTGCAATTTCGTGGAATATCAAATTTAAATATATTTTAATGTCCAAAGAGTAAGCTAATTCTTAGATAGGAGGATTATGATTAAATCATAATTACTTTATTTATACAATAATTACTTTAGAAGTAAATTCTGCTTCGTTGTAAGTTTATATTCTTTATTTTGTTTATATTAGGTAAAACTTCATAATCTTTACTATACAGTTATAATGTTTATTATTCCAGGTTTAGGTCAAGCTGTTAATTTTGCAAATTCATTAGCTAACATGCCGCAAGCTTGCCTTAAAGCAGACAGGGCAGCAATACTTTCATTTAGTAAAAAGTATTCTACAGAACATGTTAAAGATATCATAATGCAGATAAAATGTACACAGAAACAAATTGCTTTGGAGGTATCAATTATTAGTATCTATTTGAAAAATATATATATTTATGTTTAAACTTAAAAAAACTAATTAATTCTTGGTTCGTACCTATACTGAATAAATTCAGTGAATAATGACCAATTAGGAGGCACTTCCTTGTTAGGAGGAAGCTAACGTAACAATAAAAAAATTGAAAGATTTAGGGAGAATCAATTGATTATTGATTCTTAAGAAGAAGAAGAAAGTAAATTTTATTCTGGGATATTTAGTTCTCAAAGAATAACTACAACAAATAAAAATATGATAAATGTCTGGTATTTTAAGAAAACAAAAAAATAATTAGTTAACATAACATAATAATCCAACCTTAAAATAGAAGTAAACTAAGTACCAGTAAACATATTAATTTCCACATAAATTCATAGCAGATTCTAATTATAATACATAAAATAAACAACTATAATTCAATTTTATTGAAAATATTTGTATTATTAATAATGCTGATACATGATAATAAACTTGTAGATTATTAAGTGGGATACTGTAGAAGTTAGAAAATTTAAACCTTGGCAATAAGATTGCTCCAAAACTAAAACTACTTCTTTTTCCAATTTTTAGAACGTGCTTAATGCTACATAGAAGACTAACTTCTAGTTTTATAGAGAAGTCATCTCCAAGCCAATCAATCCATTAGTTTTTCGTTAGGTGATCTAAGAAATTATTCTAGTTATGGAAAATATTACCCCCCAAGGAATGGTGTTCTCTCCTTTTAACTGGACGTTGCAAGCTTTCATTTGAGCTTGTGATCTATTTTTAGGTTAAAGCTATTTTTAACTTAGGTAGTAGCGATTAATGAAAGTAGGTTGTTGGTCAAAGACTGTTCCATATGTATATTTATATCTACTATTTGACTTACATTATATAGTTGTTACAAATATTATAATATTGAATTTGTTTAAATTATTTCAATAAAATATTTTTCAGGAAGCTGAAAAAGGTCTCTATATTACCGAGAGTGAAGACGTTAGAAAGAAGGATAGTTAAAAAAAAAAACTTTACCATTTACCTTTAGCTGTGGTTGAAGGTATTTTAATTTTTTCTATTGATATACAGTGTAAATAATATATATTTTTTGTTCAAAGAATCTTTATCCTCTTTTACCCTTTTTAGTGTAGAGTAATGTAATTTGTTCAGAGTCTACAGGCTACTATGTATGAAAATGAAATTTGTTGGTCGTTTTGATATTGTAGGTGCAAAACATCTTGGTCATCAGTGCCCGATTAATAAAATAATAATATTATTAAATATTAACATATTAACATATTAAGTTGGTATGATAGTATAAAGAAGTCTTTAAGAAAAAAAATTAACTATATAAATAAATAGAGAAATAAAAATGAAATAAATAGAAGAAAAAGAAATAGATTAAAATTAATGAAATATAAATAAATAATAAAAAGTAAATAACGTAATAAGTAATAAGTAACATATAAAGAAAAATGATTAAATGAAAAAATATAGAATATAATAAAGAAAATTATTATTTTATAGGATCCATTACTGTCGTTCCTCAATTCTATTGATACATTTTTCGATATCCCCATATCTTTTAATTTACGAGTGTTGGAAATGTTAGAAAATATGAGCTATTGTCAAGATACTATTGCAATGACAGCATCTAGGTGGTGCAGCTTTTGTGACGAGATGGTGGTGGGCCAATCTTGAATGGCTGATCCCAAGCCCGGTATGGACGACTTCTTCTCTGCAGATGTTGCGAGTAAAGGAGCTGCTAGGTCTAACATCTCCTAGATCTAACATCTTATTAGTTTGAGTTTGCTTGGAGCACTCTTGTCCCGCATATCCTGCCATTCCTTATCGACATTATCGTTAAGCTGACATGAGAGATCTGATGGTCTAAGTAGTGCCCTGCCATGACTTGGAAGAGAGAGTGCCTCTTTTGCAAAAAATCAAAAAGAAAAAAAAAGTGGAGGAAATTTTAAATCGTAATTCAAATAATTCAAGCAATAAGTTCTGTTAATTTCCCTGAAATGTCTGGAATAATTTAATTTGGCTAGTTGTTTGAAGGATTAAGAATCTTAATTCGAACATGGAACTATTCTACCTCGATTGCCAACATTGTATTTGATAACAAATGTGAATGACTTCTGGAAAGCCAAACAATTCCCCTAAAAATCTGTTTAGGAATGTAGCTTCTGAACCATGGAAGAAAAAGATAAGGGAAGTGCAGCAAATCAAGACAAATATTAGGTAATAATATTTTTTTCTGAAAAAACTTTTCAGTTCAATTACTTCGAAATTACTTCGAAGTAATTTTACTTCGATTTGTATTATGAAATAATCAAGTTGATTTTTCTATTGTTTTAATATGTAGTATAATTCTTCTTTATTATTAAACTATAGCTTCCCTAAGTTATTTCTACATCCTTATGTCATGTTTTTATTTCTGTACACTAGAAATAGTATTCATTCTTTTAAGATTTTTTGTCCTGATCCTTGAATTGAAAAACTCTACAAACTTTTTGGGTATATTTAAAATTAGGCAGGTTTCAATTTTTTTCAGATATTTTTTTTTAGAGAATAGCTCTATAAATTCAACAAATCAGTCAATAAAGGAGTTGCCTCAGTCAATGACCTCTGACAAAATTTTGTTGGACAATGCGGACATACAGACAAAAAAATTTTTAAAAGTGGATTTAGCATCTGTAATGTATGAAACGGAAAGATAACTGGTTGATTCTATTCAATGTACAGACAAAACCTTTATTTTATTTATATTGATTATCTTATTTTTTTTTATATACCTGTCTCTCTTATTTTTTTCTACTTTATTGAAGTTTTGTATAACTTTATGTTAGTTTATGGTGTGGTTGTTGCATTATGTTTACTTTAATAACTGACTATAAAAAATAATCATTTTATTGATTTAGTAAACAAATTATTTTTTATCATTATAAAATCCAAAAATGAAAATTTGTTGACATTAATTTATATAAGTCAATGCATAATTATTGTTTTTGTACGTTGTTCATAACACTCATAAGCAGAAGTAAGTGATGATGAATCCAATAAAGAAAGATAAAGTATAATGCAAAAATATTTCATAATTCTCAAGCTGAAAAAAAAAAAAATCTTGATTATCAGGGCACAAAAATATATTTCTTTTAATAGGTAAAGAAATAATATTTTAAACTATAGCTTACTATTAAATAGTTGGTACATGTTAGAAATTTGTTTCCTGTGATTGGCAAACTCCTTTGAGGAAAGGCTGCATTGAAACTTTTTTCTACTATCAATTTAACTTTGCTCCTTTCACACATTTGTGTATTAACCCTCAACTTCATTTAGTCTCTACATTCTTCATTGCCATTTATTCATTTTATCTACATGAGTTAATAAGGTGGGAAGTGGAATGGTAAGATCAGGAGAATTTAGTTAAGACAGTCCTGCCTTACTATTCAGAGGCAAAAAAAACAACAAAAAAAATCATTTTATTGGTTTAATAAACAAGGTACTCTTAGTAAATACTAGTACTTACAAGATAGTATACACAGTGCTGGCCTTAGACATTTGGCCCCTCGAGTAAGGACATCATCTGCCCCTCCTCCCCCAACAGTTAAATTTATTTCTTAAGCTGTTTTATTTTAGGTAATATTTAATCTTTATTTCATTCAACATTTCTCTAATATATTTTATTGTATTTACTTTATTGATAGGCTAAAATGATTTTAATTTGTTTTGTATTTTTTTTTCAACTTCTAATAAGTGAGGTTGGTGCCCCTCCAGGTTCCTGCTCAGAGGCCATTGCCCCACTCTAAGTCTGGCATTGACTTTGCATAGGGAGTTGGCAGCCCCATCACCCATCCAGTTAGGATGCAATCAGCTATCCTGCAAGGGTTAACTGTCCCATGCAGTTACTTGGGGGGGTAACGTCCCCACGGGTCACAACAGTTCAGTACACCATGTGCATCTACCAGAACAGTACACATGTACACCTAAACACAACAAATAGCCTAAAAATCACACACACTAACAGTACACATCCTAGGGCTACCTTCCCTAGGAAGCCACTCCAGATGGAGGAGCACCTTCAGGAGGCTCTGATATAAATCTCTGCGTTGATATAAAGTGGCACTTCCGGTTGGCCGATTTTAAGGAAAAAGTTGCTGTCACATCTAAGGCATATACCTAACTTAAATACGTAATATCAGTTTCGTAGGACTTTTCGTTTTTGAGCTAGACTGCTAACATACAAACACACAGACACAGACAATTTTTCGGGACTTGGTCATTTCGACTCAGGATACATCAAAACGTGTATTTCCGTTGAAAACAGATTCAACAATTTTCTGGATCCCAATACTTACCCTTACTATATATTACATATATACGTAAGTGAAAGTAAAAAAAAGGGAAAAGTTCACTAAAGATGCATACATAACATATACTTAATTATATTACTTGTCCTTGAACTTACTTTAAAAGCGATTTCAGGAACAATATCTGTTTCCAAAGCCTGTGTAGAAGATTCTTTCACATGAACATTTAGCTGAGTAGATTCTTCTCTGAGGGTTATGAAATCGCTATTACTTCGTACTAGTCTGTGTCGTAACATCGTGTTTCTAATTTCATTACTCACTTACTTCCTGAAAGTTATTAAATTCTTAGTGGTTCCCAATATGTTAAAATTAGAAAGATACTTATTCTTTATGTGATATAAAAGTTGTCCAATCCTCTTTAAAATGCACGCCCGTAACGCTTGCATGATTTCCCAATGTAACGTTACTACCTTCATTTTCCTTCAATTATCTCATATCAAAGGAACTGACGATGGGTATATAAGGTTCTACATGGTATAACTAGCCTTAACGATCTTAAATCGGACAGAGAAAATGTATTGAGGGCATCCAGGACACAGATCTAAGAAAATGGCGAATTTCTTTTATATATATGTATGATTTATTTTTTCATAGTTTCAGAATCATAAAATCCTTGGATACGCAGCTGATATAGCTGTCCTTGGAAGTAATCAAGAAGACTTGAGCAACTCGCTACAACACTGGATAAGAGAGGCAGAGCAGATCGGTCTACAAGTAAATGAAGATAAAACAAAATATATTCTAATAAGCTGAAAATTCCACCCCAATAACAGGATCTACGTATAAGGAAAGTTTCTCGAAAGCAGACAAATTCAAATACCTCAACTCCACAATAACCTCAATGAATGACCAACGGCAACGGGCAGAAATAGACCAGTGTATAACTAGTGCAAAGAGAACTTTCTTCTCTCTATCACTAGCGGATCCAGGAATTAATTTTGGGGGGGAAGGCTTCAGCCCGAAAGCTCCCCCCCCCCCGTAGATCCGCCCGTGCTCTCTATCAAAGGTATTGAAATCTCGAAAAATCTCAAGCTAAGGGTATAAAATGTTATGATAAAGTCAGTTTTAATATATGGCTCTGAGACCTGAACACTAACCAGCAAGAAAGTGTTTAAAGATTTGAGAGGGAAATCCGTCTCTCGATAACTAAAGCGAAGAACTTACAGAAACTGGTTGTGGTGATTTAATTCCACTCTTGTGGAGGAAGATTGAACTACTTTGTTTAACCTGACTTGTAACCTTTTTACCTTCTGTAAATTCTGTTGATATATTTAAGTCAATAAAAACCTTTCTAAGGGTAAGACATTCGTTTTTCTTTTACCACACTGGTCAATCAATATTCCATGATATGAAGGTACGGAGGTTAAGATGGTCGGGGCATGTAGCTCGTAGCAATCCATCTGGAAGCCTCTACGAAACAATGAATGCCTCAATAGAAGGCAAAAGACCACTTGGCAGACCAAAAAGCAGATGGATAGATAGGATCAACAGATGCAACAGAGCTGCGTGAAGATAAATGGAAAGAAATAGCTCAAGACATGCAGAGATGGATGAGGCTTGTTAAGTCGGTAGAAGATCTATATTTTCTGTAATGCTGAAAGAAAAAAAAACAAGTTTCAGAACTAGAAGTTTACAGCTGTTGTGAGTATGTACCGTTGTACAATAAATTTATGTTTCAAATAAAAAAAATATATTACATTTATTGGTAAAAAATAAACACTATGGAAAAAAATAAATAATATTCATTGGAAAAATAAAAGAGGCTATTTTAGAGCAGAATATGTTTCATTCTCTTATGTTTGTATTTGGGTGATGTTTTTGTATAACCTCCTATTTCATCTATTAATGGATTTAACAAGAGTTGAGACTGAAAGAAGACTAGCGTTGTTTTGTAAATATATTCTTGTATGTAGGGCATATTTAATTTTGAGTGCATTTTAATTATTATGTTATAATAAGGTTAATTTTGATAATTCCTAGGCATTTGTTTTGAAAAATGGCGAATATTAAGTTGAGACGTATTTCAGAGCTATAGGAAAGCAACATAAAAGAAAACCATGTGAGTAGAGCTTTGGCGGAGAAAAAAAATCAAGTTAAATATTTCACCCTTTAAATAACTTATGACATCTCTTATATAAAAGGTAGCGTGCAAAATATATAGTAAGTTTTAAAGTATATTTTACCATGAGGTGGAATATGCATATGACTGACGTACAGAGAGACAGGGAGATTCAATTTTCTCCAAGGACTTTAACAGCAGAAATGCATGACATTCTCACTTCTGAACGGATAATTTAGGTGTCCATGTAGAAGAAGAAAAAGGATACTTCAATTATGCGCAAGCAATTGAATAATCGTAGCCAACATAAGAATTTACGAGATAATAGCCAAGAAGAAATGAAAAGTCTATCAAAAATACCATTTCTTAATGAAAAATTATACTGCCAATAACTTGATCTAGGTGAGAGTCAATAGAGGTTTCGAGATAAGAAGCGGTCATCTGTTAAAAATTGATTTGGTATGGAAGGGAGAGAGGAAAATCAGAAAGATGGCTAGGTCATTAAAGACGTGATAAATTGGTGTAAGTTAAAAGAAAAGGATGGAATTGCTATTACCACGGGCGGATCTACGGGGGGGGGGGCTTTCGGGCTGAAGCCTCCCCAAAATGGAAAAATATAACCATGTTTTATGGGAAAAAATACCTCTTAAAGTATTATTGTTCGTGTAATTACATTTAAAAGTTCTTAAGGAATAACTTAAACACCATTTCATATAGGTAGTTAGTTTCTTTCTGTTTTCCAAAGTAATTATCGTTATTTTTATGAAAAAAAAGGTTTTGGGCTGAAGCCCCTCCCCCCCAAAATAAATCCTGGATCCGCTAGTGGTTATTACCAGGAAGACATTGAAAAAATGGTCAGAGACTTGAGCTACACATGGGACAAGGAGGATTTAGAAATATGGTGGTTTATTTCAAACGCAGCAGTGGATGGTGGTCCCGTGATGTCAAAAAAGTAATTGAAAATGATACCTCAAACACAAAACGCCTGAGAACTTTGAGCGGTGGAAGAGAAGTATAATCGAGACCAAGAACACGGTAATAGAAGCCAAGATCCAAGACCTGGATCAACTTCGGAACACATTTAGAATCAGATTCCCAACAAAATCAAACGTTATTTTAACATAGATTTAATAAATTAAGAAAAGAAAGAGTGTCGACTTTGAATTCGACAAAGACAAAGAAGTTAATAACCTCAGACTAAGTAACCAAATAATGGAAGGATCGAGAGAATATTTCGAGGGTCAGATGGAAGGGAATTTACAGCCCCCTAAAATAGAAGAAGACGAACTTATGTAAGCGCTATACGAAGCTGGGAAAATCTACAGGTAACGATAAAGTAACCGCTGAAACACTAAATCATGGTGGCCAAATATTTTTATGCATATTTTGAACTAGTATGGAAACAAAAGAAAACACCGAAAAAAATATCTAAATTGAGAAGTAGCTATTATCGCCCCAATTTTTAAGAAAGGAAATAACAGAGACTGTAATAATCATCGAAGTATATATCTCTTAACTGTTTGAAGGAGAGGACAAATACAGTTTTAGTGAAACTCGAAGCACCCAGGACCTTATGTTTGTCATGAGAGTTCTTTTAAAAGTACTAGAAAAAGACTTTGCTATTCTGAAAGCCAAGGAAGGAATGAGAAAGTTGAGACTTTCTCATAAATTATCATATAAATTTCGGTGTACCAGGTCACCGTACAACGTGTGATTTGCACACAGTTTAGTTCGCACGGCCACCCCGCCCCCGAGAAATTCCCACCTATGATAAGCCAATGTGAGAGCTGGGTAAGTCTCGAGCGAGAGGTTCAAATGAATACAAAAGTGTCTGTCTTTAGGTCGACAATTATGACGTATTCTTCAGAATCGTGGCATTTGACTGAGAAATATAAATCAAGAATACAACTGAAATATTAGAAATGAGATTTCATCGGAAGATTGACAGCAAAACTAGAAGAAATCGACTCCGCAACACCACTATCAGTATACCAATACACCAATACCTCTGCCGAACCTCTTTGTCAAGCCAGAGAATGAAGTAATAAAATATAATAGACTGTGATGGCTAAAACAGGTTTTACCAATGGAGTCTAGCTGAATTGCTAGCGAGACTTACCGAGCCCAACGTAGAGAGGAAGGGGACGACCTGGAACTATGTGAGAAGATGAAGTAAAGAGGAACTTCCCGAGAAGACTTCAAAGGACCCAGTAGAAGACAGCTAGAGGAAACTGACGGAGCTGGAGAGGGGTCTATGGACTTCTTTCTCACACTCAACAGAAATGAATATGGTGATGACGATGATGAGGCCAAACAAAACGCTATCGTTTTGTGCACAAGCACTGTAAGGATCTGCTCTAAGTTATTTATCTGTATAGTCGCGGCAGAGGTCTGTATACTAAGTTGGACAGGTACGGACTGTTTAGGAACACCTCATGAGGCTGAAGTACAAAGCGGAGAATCAAGGTAGAAGATCGATTAGCCGTTATAGTTCCGTTGGAAGGATTTAGTTGAGATCCAGGAGACCAGTAACCGATTTTTAAATCTACAATTCTTTGTTCTTAAGAAAAAAAAATCAGGCTGAAGAAATAAATTGTTGAGAAGACTCATTGATCCTCAGAGTTTCTGATCTACAGATTGATTCGTATATTTGTTGGCGATTTATACTTATATACATCTACAGACCTATGGCCTCCAAAAGAATTAAATTGTATATATTATTGTATTTTGCATGATTGTTGACTATAATTGCATAACTGGCTGTTATTTAAGTAACTTAAAAAATAAAATATTTGTTAAAAATGCGTGAATTTCTTATTAAAGACACATATCGTTTTATTAATATAAAATCAAGGAATTGCTTTACATACCACGTATTATTCTTTTGATTCATTAATTTATGACTTGATGATCTTGGCTGTGTAAATATGACATTTGAAAGGTTAAAATTTTTATTGTTTGTCATTGTGTATTAAATCAACTCCAGCTGTAAAAAAAAGGCCCAAAGGAACTATTACATATAAATGTTTATGTATTTCGACGTTTTTAGTTACTGTAGTTATTTCATCAAGTGTTGATCTAATGACATATTTGAGTTCTTTCAAAGAAGAATTTTACGTAACTGTCATGTCAGGAAGTCGCTATTACTTACAATGAATATAACGAATCTTAATAATTTTATTTAGACTAACATGGCACTCACATACCAGAATTAATAGCCAACTTAACAGACGATATGGACAGCTGTATAGACTATTGAACTGAAAATCTCAATTTTCAGTTGAAAAAAAATACTAATTCACAAGACAATCCTGAAACTTATCTGGAGTTACAGACTAAAACTGTGGGGGACAACAAAACTTTCTAACATCAAATGCATTCAATCCTTCTAATCTAAAGTCTTTCGAACAATAGTCCATGCTCCCTTCTATTTAACCAATGAACCCCCCATAATGACCTCATATCCCATTTGTTCTTGATCTAATCCCAGACAAATTTTCCAAATTTCACCAGAACCCAACTCATTATCCCAATCCTGTAGCACAATCCCTATCTAGCTCCAGCCATCCCTACAATCCTCCTCGGCGGTTAATACGGTAGAGGCCCCGCAATCTTTTGTAAATATGTATATATTGGAGTACTGGCAATGACCAGATTCTCCATTCGAATCTGTCTGTTGCTCTGGTGTCCTCCACCAGTCTCCACAGGCTTCCAATACCAGTGACGCGGCACACGAAGAAGCACTGGAATCTCCTGGAGCCCTGCCTTGGCTTTCACATTTGGGGGAAAAAAACTATCTAACAGTAGTGATATTCATGTTTACGTGCGCTCTCGATGTTTTTTTATTAATCTCGGGTCATCAAATATGCAATTCGGCACTTTTTCGCATTTTAGTATTCGCTGATGAACAAAACTCGTGGATATGAAACTCGCATATGTTGAGGGATTACTGAATTTCCGAAAATGCCTTCTCCTAGAGATATTCTCTTATTTCATATTCTCATATGAAAAAATTTAGAGCTTGTAATATAGATATTTTTTAGCCCATGGAAATGGTGAGGAAGCTATACTGACCTTACTTGGCAGACGTTTTTTGTTCATATGCATATTAATGTACTTATTTTATTTTTCAATATTATTTCTATTTTAGTTTGTACGTACATATTATGTGAATAATAGATCTAGTCCACTGTAATAGATAAATTAATTCCCTTCAATTTGGGAGAATGTATTAATACTTGATAAAAAAAAAATTATTTAATGATAAATGTTTAAATCTTGATATAATAATTTTAGTATTTTCCTAAAGTATTTATGGAAAGTTTCAAACTTTCATCTTTTTTGGATCCAAGTTCATTAAAAACGCAAATTTTCGCCAATTCAGGAATCTTCTGAAGCTCAATCTAATAAATTCATAATAGTTAATTCAATTTATTTCAATGAATTTTGACACTTTCACTCTGCTGAGTACGAGGCTGCTACTTCATGATGGTAATTGGCAAAAAGGACCACGAGTGGGACCGATTCTGCTTATCAATTGGTATACCGATCACACTGCATTTGAATGGAGCGAATCTTGACCAATGTACGACAGTCAATCTCTTCGTAGACGGATATTTGCTTAGAGTGTGCTGAAATTAGTTCACAGTCAAGAAATCAGTTTATTTTGAGGTGCGTACATATTTATACGTACAGGTAATGAACTACAAGCAACTGCTTTATTGGTCGAGATCTGGTTAGTGTGTAAAGGAGGTAAGTCAGAACCATCATACCAGTTTACAGTCGTCGAGGTTCGAACTTCTTTCCGTAACATTAAAGGGTTGGCATTAAGTACCGTCTCGCCATATATAAAACCCCCTCTGCTCTAGCCATTTGGTTTGATGTGAATTTGTAGTCAAAAGTCAATGCTTCAGCGTCCCAGGGTCATATTAAAAGATTAGTTGTTCATTGTTCTAATGCGTACGTGCCCATAAAAATTATATTTAAATTCTATGATTCTAAAACATCGTTCTCAAAAATATGTAAAATTCTTTTATAAACTTTTGGAGACAATCATTATACTCATCGTGTAAATTTGTCCCATTGTTGTCTTTTATTTACCATTAGTGTGTTTCATTAGTTTGGGCTACTTATGAGTACTTACTAGGTTAAATTGCCACTTTCTTAGATTATTTTAACTTTTTTTAAAATTAATTAATTGCATGAATAAAATACCTAATAGCATGTTTGCTTGGATTTCGTTTTGTATTTAATAGGTCAAAATATGTTTTTCATTCTCAATGATTATTTTTACCGTCGAGCTCTTTGTTATTGTTTCGTAACCTGTTGTCGGTTTATCTTCTCAGTTGGGCGAACGATGGCTGTGTCTTTATTTAAAGGGAAATTATGGATACCCAAATCTTTCAGACTCTTCCAACAAATCAGAAATGGGTATATTGTTCTGTGAGTAATTCAGAAAATTTATTCCTAATCAACAGTGCACATTATTGGTTGATAGTTCTATATTTATATCTATTGCTTCTTATGTTGCAGCCTTCCGGAATCCAACCCGGAAAATTTGAATCAAAATCCCTTATTCAAAAGTGGCTTACCTGACTTTGAGAATTTAACGCTGGACAATTGTTCAATGACATTTGGAAAATATATTTTAGATTTTGAGCATTGCGTTCGTGAAACAGAAAATAAAGTTGTTGGTAATCTTCGTTTATATTATCATTGATACCTT
This sequence comes from Nezara viridula, assembly GCA_928085145.1. NCBI lineage: Eukaryota > Metazoa > Arthropoda > Insecta > Hemiptera > Pentatomidae > Nezara > Nezara viridula. The sequence goes on along the minus strand of OV725080.1, from coordinate 142,917,237 downwards.
AAGTTAATAAAATTGTATTTTATATACTTGTTCTTTTTCCTACCAGGCAATAAAGAAGGAGGTATTGATATTTTTGAAGATGTTATTGATCATTTTGAAGAATCAGGAGCTCAACTAGAAACTACATGGGGATTATTAAAAACTCTTTTCATGGTAGACAATAAACTAATTCCCCCTGACAAATATATGTCGCTTCATGAAAGAGCAAGGTCAGCTAGAAGCCTAAAGTATAGATCTCGATACATCTATAATTTGTTGAAGGTAAACAGTTTTCTTCATTTCTTTCATACAGGAGTGTAGTTTAGAGTCATATTATTAGAGAGAGTTGTATCAGAAATTGTTCATTGCCCATTATGTAAATTGGCCATCCTGTCTTCTGTATGAGGATTAGTCTTAAATTTTGCAATTATAGAGTTGTTCCACTTTGATGGGTGGGCATAAGATCTCATGATCATACTATAAATTAAATTACTATATTCCGGGTTATAACTTCTTTATTTATATCGCAATTTACAACATTTTTACTTGTTCTTTTCAGTTAATTATCTTAAATATATGCTGCTTTTGACTTCTGCTTGCTGCGCTTACTCATAATAATTCTACATACCCTGTACATATTATTCAACATTTGTCCTTTTCAGTTTAACAACAGGACCTTATTTGATGGTTGGGTCATCTCTTTCGAATTTATTTGGAATTAATTTATAATTTGATTTGATCATTAGATATTGCGTCCATTCATCAAAGTGGGGCCACATTTGTAAAATAGTATCATTATTTCGAAAGGATGCATTGGTTTATTATGGTATATAACATATAATACCATCTATAAGTACCCATCCCAACTTTTTTTTTCTCTTCACTTGGCCATTTCTGGTATACAAGGGGTGGCGAGGAGCATTATTCCTACAGGTAACACCAACCTTTTCTAAGCAGAGTGGGGAACCTGAGATTAGTTCCATCCACAAATTAAATTTGTATTGCCCAGCAGGCTTTTTTATTTATTTATTAGATTATTTCCTACTTCACCATTTCTGGCATAATGGGAGAGAAAGAGGAGGGTATTTCTAGAGGTACAACAGATTCCAACCATAGTGGAATCGTAGAGGTTCACTCTGTGGATCTGCAACAAAATAAATTTCAATCCATCTAGGTTTGAACTCAAATTTGAACCGGTGAGGCTAGACATTGGAATGGTAAAACGGGAATCACTCTAACGTGCTCGACCATCATGGTCTCATCTGTAAGCTGGATTTCAAACTCCTGCTGAACAACATATGGTGCTGTTAAACTTATGATTGCTTGGGTGACACCTCAATACTCAGCCGTCATGATCTCTTCCACCCATGTATCCAGATTTGAATCATGCATGGACCAAGATTCTATCAGTAGATGAAATGCCTGAAAATAGCTGAGTATGTCCAACAGAGATCGGAGGCCGCTGATATAGACCCCTTAATACTGGTCTAGTTCCAGAACACACAATTTTGGCTTATCACCTTCTTTCTTTTAATAAGCATAGATAACATTATGAAGTTATTTATGTATAGCATATTATTTAAATTGTATACCAATAATCGAGTATCGAATTAAATATTAATTTTATTTCTATCCGAAGATAATGATAATCATGAACCCATCTACTTTTTCTGACTATTATGCTTAATAATTACGTACTAAAATAATTAGAATACCAGGAATCCAAGTATATTAAATGTGATAAAGGTGAGAAAACAAATGAAAATTTAAAAGATAAAGGACTGTTCTTAGTATTGCAATTAATTACTTTGACATTTATCAAACAATTATGAGTAAACAGTTGCCGATCTATTTGTTTTCATGCTATTAAGATGGAGTTACTTTTGTTAAAAGATTTGATAGTATGGTAAGAGTAGTGTTATAGTCGAAGTCAACGTAATGAAAATTATTCCGCTAGAAATAATATAATCTGTGATTTCTAGGGATGTGATCTTAATAAACTGACAGAGGAAGAACAAAGGGTCGTCTCCAAGTTCAGACTGGAAGGAAAACTGAATGGGCTAGAACTTGGTGCTGAAGGTGCGGAACTTTTTCAACAAATTTTGATTAAACTTACAAAAGAAACTAATGATTTTGGTGAAAAGTATAAGGTATATTCTTTTTAAATCTAAATTTACTTATTATTTTATTATTAAACCTAATCTCAGTTCAGCATGATGGGGTTTGTAACTAATGTTTACCAAATTGGCTAATCTCAGTGGAGATGTTGCTTCAAAAATGAGAGGAAAAAACTTTAAATTAAATTTGACAAAATAAGTAATAAATTTATGTTGGCTGTTGGTGCCATGTTATTTTTTAAAATAACAGACATAACAAAACAATAATAACCTGTATCATAATACAGATTCTCTGTCAGTACTCTTTTTAACTTTAAGTCTTGATTTTCTTTTGGACACCCCTGCTCTTCCCCCGCCATAGTTCCTGAAGGGCTCAGGATGGTAAATGTGATTGCCCTTTATGTAGCTGGGCTGTTTGATCTGAGGCCTCTCCTGCAATACAGCTTTCTGCTGGCCCATTATCTCATCACAGATTCATCATTGGTGTGCATCGTTCTGTTTCGCATCTCCACCGCTCTTACTCTCTCGGAGATTAAAGTATCAAGATGTTGCCAACGTAATATATAAATCAAATATGACCTTATCAGTTTCTTACTAGGAATGTCTCATCTCATTGGACCAACAAAAGTTGGTAAACACCATATTTTTGGTGTTTGGCCTCTTATCCATATCAAGTTAAGTACAAGGTAAGAAAATTTTGGCCAACAAATCACAACCACCTACTTCATTGGCTGAAATGGGGTTATTGTACTGAGGAGACAAATTAATAACTACTTTTACCTAAATGTTCATAATAATTATAGAAACTCTTAATACAATGTCTATTGATTTAATTTTTTGATGTTGGTCCACATTATAATTAAGAAGCATTTATTTTATTTTTTTTTTTATTGTAAGAAATGTTTACATAAAAACAAAAAAAAAGACAAACAAACATTAAATTTTGATTAAAATATTCAGTATTGTTACATTTTTTAAAGTAAAATTTAAAATATTATTTTTGTCATTAAATTTTCATCTTCAAAATTTCTATAATTTGGATATTATTGACATATTAATATGACAGATTAGGAGATTAGGTTATACATTTATATATTATAAAAACTTTTAAAACATTGGTTATGATTTTTATAATGATAACAATCAAATAATAAAGTGAAAACTTTTTTATGTTTTATTTTTTTTTTCACATAAAATAAATGATAAATTTTAATAAACTATTTGTATATCTTGTGGGAAATTATTCCTAATATATCGCAAATGGTGTAGGTTAAGTTTAAGTTTTTGTTTAAATTAAATTATTTTATTCTATCTTTAGATAAGTTTTCCAAAGTATTCACATACGATCACAGATGGGATGGTTACTCGTGATTTTCCTGAAGATTTATTAAAAAGTTTATCTATAAATAGGTATGTATAATTAAAATTGTTATTTGAATTTCTTGCCATTTATTTAGATTTATTTCTTTATTATTATTTTTTTTATAACAAAAAGCCAAATAAAATAATAATACAATTTTTTTTATATAGAAGCGGAAATCAATATGAAGGACCTTGGAGTATAAACTTAAAACATGCTGAAAAGTTTCTGAAGTTTTGTCCTGATAGGCGGCTGAGATGGAATACTTGGCTTGCTCAAAGACAGATTTCAAGCGTTGAAAGCGGGCCACAATTGAACAACAGCAAAACTATAGAAGCCATACGAAAATTAAGGTACAACAAACTGGCATCTTTGTTAAATTTAAATTGTTATCTTTCTTCTTTTAACTCTATTGTAATTATAGGAAGGACATGGCTAATGTTTTGGGTTATATAACTTATGCACATATGTCAATGGAAACGAAAATGGCCGGATCTCTATCCAATGTTCAACAAACTCTGGATATTTTGCTCAATAAAGGTAATAGTGAACTTTTATGAAATTTAATTGAAATTTGAGATTTTAAGTGTGATCAGTGAAAAATAACTTTAAAAATGAAACAATTTGATTAAATTTTTATTAAATGCCAATATTTTTATCCGTCAGAGCCTACTGTGTGTAACAACTAAGTGCACTCATAGTACAGTGGCTAGCTTACTATTCTCTGATGAAGATGGTTCCCGGTTCAAGACTGGCTCCGCCATAATTCTTTTGAGGACGAAGTGGCCTTGCGGGCTAATGCGTGTGCACAGCACCGCACATTGCTCAGCAAGCTGATAACCGAAGTTATATTGAATAAAATAAGTATGAGTTCATGTCCCGGTGCCGGTGGGGTTTTTAACTCTGTCATTAATCTCCCGCCCTCACCCCTGGCCAGGGAAAACCCCGTATAGCCAAAAAGGTGAGGAAGCGGAGAATGAAAAAAAAAAAAAAGAAATGTATAACAACTGAGTTGTTTATTTGCAAAGTGAACTCTAACCATCATTGACAATTTTTCAGGAAATGAAAAAAAACTATATTTTCTAAACCAATAATTAAAAAAATATAAATTAAGAAATTCTTAAGACATATTTCTGAATATCGTTGATTATTTTATAAGAAATTGGAAACCATTGAAACTTGAATAGGACTGCTTTTATAACAATTTTAACTTTAATAACCAATTTAGAACAAAAAAAAAAGGTTGATTGGTTGGATTTCAGTTTGGAGAGAAATATTGGTGCATTTGAGAGGGAGAGGGGAGGGGAGTTATTAACATTTTACTATAGAAAATTAATTTTTTGTTTACAATTACTAAGTTAAATTAAAATAAATTTATTTTTAAATTTCATTTCAATAATAAGGCATAAAAAAGCTTTTGATGAATTATTTTTTTGTTAAATACGTAAGTAACGCATTATCATTAAATTCCTAAATAAAAAACGGTGAGTTTTAGAAATATACTTATTTTTTCATGTTTTTAAAATAAAATATTTGTATTTATGTTTTTTAAAAATTAGTTCTCTGTTGGATTCATTGTGTTTTTATATATGAATCGATTTCCAAATAGATTGATTTGTGTTAACTTAGGAAATATCCGACTCAACTATGATGTGTTAAAGGAATTAAATTTTTTTTTTTTTTTGAGAAATATGTTTTAAGAAAAAAATTGTTAATTTATCTATGATGTTAAAATTTATTAATATTTGATATCAACTAATTGAATGTTTATTTAGGATGCACTGTTTCAGGAGTCATTAAAACTTTTTTCACTATAAAAATCAAACGATCAAGGAAATTAACAATAACTATGTATTTTTCTTTTATTTGCTTAGTAGTTTTGTATTTTAATATTATTCCTTCAATTGATGGACATTTGGTCTAACCTCTTGTGGAGACGAGTTATTTTTAAAGCTAGAGGCCTGAGTTTGATTTCTTAATGTTTACATTGTTATGTTATAGTTGAGATAACTATAATTATTTTTTATTAATAATTGTGTTGCCAACAATGCATTATCTTGTTGGTCGAAGTTATCTCTTTGGCACTAGCTATGATTTAGTTTTTTTTTTTTGCCTACTTTTTGTTTTATCTATGCCATATACGATCAAACTCTTAGTATAGTATTTTCATGTTCTTTAAAGGTATTTGGTTTTGGGGATGGGCATGGTAGAACCATTTTTGAAAATTTTGCTGGGCAGCGAACGTTTTAATTGATTACTTTTTCATTGATTAAATCGTTATGTTAAACCATCTTTAATTGATTTTCAATAAAATTTGATGTTATTCTTTCATTAATTTATTCATATTGTAAAAATTATTTATTTTTTGTAGCTAAGCAGCTTCAGAGTAGTGAAATTGAGTCACTACAAGAGTTTGCTGAAGATAGAGGTTTTAGAGGTAGGCTTGAACTGTGGGATGTCCCATTCTGGGAAAGGAGACAGAAACAAGAATTATTCAAGTGAGTGTTTATCATCCATAATGCATTAATATATTTATGACTTTTATTTGTTTTAGCTTTGAAATTTTAGCCTTGATTATCATAAAGTTGTAGTAATTGAATTATTCTTAATTTAAATGGATTAATGACAATAAAGATTAAGCTATTAGTGTACATTCAAGTACATTCAGTTAACATAGTAATGTTTTCGTTATTTTTTTTATATAAAATTGTAATAAGAGAATTAATAAAACTCTTTTAGGAATGATCCTCATGTATAATTTTTTAAGAAATATCATTCTGTGGTTTCTCTTTAATTGTTATATCATGAATTATCATCATTATTAGTTTGATATATTTGTTTCAGTTGGGATGAAAGAAAGCTTAAAGAATATTTTTCATATGAAAAAGTTATTAATGGCTTATTGGATGTTTGTTCTGAAATGTTTTCATTGAGGTTTGAAGTGGCTAAATCCAAAACGTGGCACCAAGATGTAAAGCTGATAAATATTTATGATCAAGATTCTTCTAGACCAATTGCTGGTCTTTATATTGATCCTTTTGCAAGGTTAGCATAATCAGTTTTATTTTATTCTTTATTTAAGTGAATTTTTATTATTTACTTTATGATACTTCAATAGCAGTTTTCATAAAAGCCTGTAAGTGCAAAAATATTCATAAGAGTAACAAAGATGAACTTTATGAACAAGATTGTTTTTTCCAGTTTCTTTTGAATGCTTAAGATAATGATTCTTTTTATTTTAAGCAGGCATTGAATTTGAGAATTTTTCATTGTAATCAAAATATAAGTTATTTTTGATAAAACATATTGGCAATGATTTTTCATTAACATTTAGGCATTTTAGTCAAATTCAATTGATAATTTATATCTTTTTTCAGGTCATAAATAACTCTTATATTTGAACACTACTTTTTTTCTTAAAATAAAGCTCCAAAAATTATATTTTGCTTAAAATTAGTATATAAATATTTTATAATATGTAAAATAAATAATATAAAAATAAACATTTGTATGAATAGAAGTGAACAATATGCGGAGTCTCCCAACAAATATGAATAACTCCGAACTAAATTTTTTCAAAGAATATAAAAAACTTGTAGAAAGGTTTGCCATTGATAGAATAAATTCTTGGTATCTATTTACCTTGTTATAAGCTCTGTTTTTTTGTAGTGAAAATTAACTAATTAACTAATCTAAAATAAAATTTTAGAAAATATTTATTTCAGATATTTGAAAACTTAAAAAAAAATTGAGTTATAAATTGAGCTGTAAATTTCATGAATAAAATAAATAAATAAAAAATTGTATCACTCAATGTCAAATAAATCAGAGTTATTTTAAGTGTCAATAAAAAAAAGATTAAATTATAAGAATAAAAATGTATTCATGACTTGATTGTTTTATCGAAATAATAATAATTTTGATATTAAATCTCTTGTTTAAAATTTTTTTTTTAAATACCGAAACATCTGCGTAGAGTTAAATAAGTCTAATTATTTGTAATTTTATCTCTGATTACGTCAAAAAAATGGTCAAATTGTGATTACCAAGTATATTCTTAGTAACAAAGAATTTATTACTTTGAAAGGAAAGAATATGAAAAGTACGTTGATTTGTACAATAAGTAAAAGTACCAAAAAAATGGTCAAATTGTGATTAGCAAGTATATTCTTATTAACAAAGAATTTATTACTTTGAAAGGAAAAGAATATGAAAAGTACGTTGAATTTGTACAATAAGTAAAAGTACAAAAAAAATAGTCAAATTGTGATTAGCATGTATATTCTTAGTAACAAAGAATTTATTACTTTGAAAGGAAAAGAATATGAAAAGTACGTTGAATTTGTACAATAAGTAAAAGTACCAAAAAAATAGTCAAATTGTGATTAGCAAGTATATTCTTAGTAACAAAGAACAAAACGTATCGTCATCTACAGTCATAAATATCTGTGTCGTTATAAAAATATATGTTAAGATTATCTTTTTATCTTTTTTTACCTTTTCCCTTCAACAAGAAGTTGTAGTATGAACTGAAATGCCTCAAGATAAACATGTTGATGGCTTAAATGATATGGAAGAACAAGATGATTCCATAGTTAATAAAAGAAATTGTCGTATACACAATTTGAAAAGCAGATAAAACTTTAAAAGTATCGTAATAAGTATTTAATAATATACTATAATAGCTTACAATTATTGATAATAAAATCTCTTTATAATTTACATTTGAATTTAGTATAAACATTAATAAAGTTCATTAACAGCAATTAATGTGCATTTTCAGGGAAGGGAAGACTTATACACCTGGTCAGGTGGTCTGTATACGACCTAGTGCGAGGGCTCTTGGACCTTCCATACCTCTTGCTGCTATCGTATTCTCATTTAAACCTCCATCGTCTAAGGAACCCAGTCTTTTGGATTTTGAAGGAGTTGAAAATATTTTCAAGAAGGTGAATATATTTAATAAATTCGTCAGAACTATTAGTAATTAGTAATTCTAATTAGTAGTGTTGTTCTAAACAAAACCATTCTAGATTTGAAGAATTAGTTTATTTCAACTCAATTATTACTATTACAAATGAAAGTAAAATTGATTGAATAATTAAACTTTTAGAAACGAAGTTAAACTAAAAAAGTAACATTGTTTTCTCACATCGTATAATATTATTAAGTATGGCGTTCCCTTGGACTGTCCCATAAGTTGGTACAAATTAATAGTAATCGTTGATTAACCACCATTGGTTGACAGCCCAAGGCCGAATTAATGTGGCACTAAGTTGAAGCTAACATTTTGTTTCTTCCCTAACTTTCTAACATTACTTACAAAATTTTTACAAGCATAATTATAAATTAGAAGACTTCAATATTATCATGTCTATATTTGTGATTATTTTGTAAGTAATATCTGAGCTTTAGGGAAAATAATTAAGCTTAGGTGCCATATGAATTCATCCTTGGGTTACCAATTAATCGCGGTTGAACCTTAGTAATTCTATTAAGTAGTTTTTAGAAAGATTGAAAGAATTTTTTTAAACTAAATTATTACAAATGAAAGTAAAATTGATTAATAATTAATTTTGTATTATTAAACTTTCAAAAAACAAGTTGAAATGCTGTTGTTTTATCACATTGTAGTTTGCTGTTATAGTATTAAGCCACCTTAATGTTTAAAATATGGGCCAGCGCGGAGATCTCTGTGTTATTGCCACTAAACTGATATTTTTAAAATATTCCAAAGCTTAATTATATATACTGTTCTGCTATAATTAATCAAGTAATTAATTTTAAATATAGGTTTCCAATTACTGCACAGACTTATATTCAGGTAAGTAAAGGGAAAAAAAAAACTTCAATAAATTTGCTTACTGCATCGCCAAATTGTTGCAAATATTGTAAAATAATATTGAAACTAAAGAATGAAGTCCATAGTCATTTTGGTATAACTTTCAAAAAAAAAAAAAGAACTTCAACAGATTTGCTTAATGCATTTCCAGATAGTTGCAAATATTGTAAAATAATATTGAAATTAAAAAATAAATTTTATACTTATTTTGATAAAACTTTCTATAAACACTGGTGACACATCATGCCAAAACTCATTGTCGAAGGTCTAAAGACTAAAACTGATTGGTAACAAAAAATTATGTTGGAATAAAATATTTCTAGTTTATTCTTTTATCACTAATTTAGTTACACACAATGGTTATTATTCAAGCCTTAAAAGGCTTAAAATATTGTAACTTATTCCTAAATTTAATAAATCTAAATCTAATACAATTCTAGTTAAAGTAAATGTGATAATTAAAGACATTATTAATAATATAAATAATTAAACAATATATAAAAACCAAATTTTAGATAAATATTTCTCTATATTTGCAGAATCTTCTAAAATATCTATAAAAAATATGAACTCCCCTAATAAATTCCGATTCTTAACTTGGCCCCTATCATTATGAATTTATTGTTCAGCAGTGCTTTAATTATTTGTTTATACTTTGTTGAACTCTATCATTTTGTACTTGTTTTAGTTTGGACACGCTTTGCAACAGCTACTATCAACCGTAAATTATATAGAAGTTTCTGGGTTATCATATATTGAGTGGGATGCAGTTGAAGTTGTCAGTAACGTTATGTCTCTTTGGTAAATTCATATTTTTATTTATTTTCATTTTTCTTGAAATTATACGAATTCTTTTTTAATGTTATTTTTTTCTTTATATTAATAAAGGTTAAATGATCCTGAAATATTAGAAAAGATTTCTGGCCATTATAAAACTAACGAACCTCTCCCAGTTACCAGTTTGGATGATGTAAGAAGGCATCTTTCAGGGTATTATATGAGCGAAGAAATTTATAAAGCAAATTTGGACCTGGAGTTGCATAGTTCGTAAGTTTTTATTTTCCAGCTAGTTAGTATATTAACTCTTGATGACTCAAATTTAAAGCTTAATATTTTAATATTTCTAATTATTGAGGCAATAATGTTATTTTAGATATAAGAGCTCCAACCAAAAGAATTTGAGATAAAGAAGATAATCATAAACATATTTGTTATAACTAAAAAACAAAAAGTAATTATTATTTACTTACACTGTTTATGTTTCTCATACCTATTGTTATCTGGTTCTTTTCTCAGCCCTGAACTTTGGGTCGAAACGTCGGCAAATGTTGAAATAAATGTTATTATTTATTTTTGCCACTTTTATTTTGACTGATCAGCCCAACCACTTTCTCTTCATTATTCACTACAGTCAACCATCAACCCACAATTATAAAAAAAAAAAAAATAATTTTACCGACTGATTATTCCTATCCTTATAATTTGAGTAGTAGAGGTAATTGTTTACTGACAGGATGTTATTAAAATAAAATTTGGCTTATCTAAGGTCTTCACTTTTAGTAAGAAAAGTGAATAGTTCCTTAGACTTATTGATCTCAAAGGGTTGGGAAAAAAAATTGTGTTATAAAATAATTCAAGTTATTGATAATCAACTATATTTATAACTCAGAAATAATGACTGAAAGAAGTAGCATATTATGATTATTATTTTTGTTTTAGGACTGAATTTTGGAACAAAATTGTGAAGAGATTATGGCCAGAGCACTTCATTTTTGATCTGGATCCAAGTGACCTGCACCCATGCAGCATGGTTCAATCATTTGCTGGAGTATTCGGTGCCGCATATTTTTCTCATATCTGGGCAAAAATGCTTGCTCAAGATGTGTACACATCTTTTCAAGCGGAAAAAGACAAGAAAACTGTTGGCTTGAGGTAGTTTATTATTTGTTTTATTCTTGATTAATTAAAATTTATTGTGGAACCTTTTCAATTTAAAATTTGTTTACTTCTTGAATAGGTTCCGTGATACATTTTTGAGTTTTGGAGGAGCTTGTCATCCTAGTGAAGTTTTCCGGAGGTTCCAAGGGAGAGATCCCTCTCCCGAAGCTCTTTTAGCATCGATAGGAAAAAGACAAACAGAATCGTAACCAGCCCTACAAAAGTTTTGTATTTTAGTTGTATCCATCAAGTCTGTGATTGTTAGTATGTTTAGATTGCTTGTAAATAATTTATGTTTATTTTTAAGTAGACATTATATATAAAAGAATGACGTGTTCATATTATATAAACAACAAAACAAAAAAAAAAAAGCTGATTGTCATTTTCATTACAATGGTGTCATTATGTAATACGCTTTAATAGTAAACTATTGTAAATCATGGTAGCAATAACTGAAAATAAAGTTTTATATTTAATTCATTGTTTACAATAATGGAGGGAGAAACAAAAGAAGTACCATTTTGCCTCACAATTTTCTTATTTTGAAACTCACTATTGTGGAAGTAGCTATGAAGTGTTTTTCTAGAGAATACAGCATACAGTTATAGATATAATACTCATGAGCAATATTGTAGTGTAGTTTACTATAAATTTTAATTTATATTTATATTATGAAAATTTTCAGAATTACTGTAGAAATAATATTATCACTAGACCTAACAGAGTTGTACAAATCTATGTAATAAAAATGTACATAACCACATACCTTTGTATAGAAATTATTTTATCATTTACTATAAGTAGGATTTACCATATTGATTTGAGCATCAGATTCAAGCAAATCTAACAGAGACAATAAAGTGCTTTATATAAAATTTGATATTTTTTTGAGAGACAATTTATTGTTAAAAACCCTTCAAGATACAAATAAAACCTGAAATGTTCACATTGTTTCAATAACAAACATAGTACAAATTTGCACAAATAGCAAATCTGTTTATAAATAGCATGCAATAGTGAAGTATTATGATTAATATTTTATAGTGCAATGAACCTACTTAATTATTAATACAATAAAATTGGCTTAATATCCTAACTCGTCATGAAATGTCAGAGACCTATCTTAAATTGTTATTAGCTTGACATAATATGGTTTCTCCTTCTTTAACTTTTCTATAGTCTTTATTTTTCAGATTTAATCCATTAAAATGGTGTATGTTACATTTTTAATGTTTATAGGCATTAATAAATATAGAGTAAATTGTTAAACTAGTTATTTAAAAAAAAAAGTTTTTTTTTACTTTTCAAGAACTAGCTCACCAATTACTATTTAGAGTTGGGAATCCTGCATCACCACATATATTGATCTAGGTCTTCACTTATTTGATTCTATAAACCGTTCTTGGCATATCTGATATGTATTCCAATGGTCCGACCTAACTCTCTTATATTTTTTTTACAGTATTATCTATTGATTGATGAGAATGCTGTGTTGTTTTGTAACTCAACATAGTTGTATTTCTCTAAGTAGTCAGCCGAGGCCTCGGATTACCAATTATGGGAGGGATGAAACTTGTTATTACTTAACTACAATTTTAAGAACGGAGCTTTAGTCGAGAAACTTGACCAAGTAAAACGGCCTTAATAATCATTTTGATATTTATGGTCAACCTAAATGTAATCAAAGGGATCACATGTAATTCAACTGTTTGAGAAATTTCATAGAATAATTTACAGTATTACTTACTAATCGTTGAAACAATGATTATAAAAAACAAAGCATAAAATAAAATACTTTATTCATAGCAACAATGATACTTTACATTACTTATTGATATTTTATTATACAGTATATACATTTTTTTTTAAATAAATACAATATAAATTAACAAAATAATTAACATAATTTTATTTTAGTGATTTGTGAAACAAGTTTTTATTATTGCCTTAGGCAGTAATTGACATGTAAGGAATTTAAATTCATTATTTCTGTTATAATAAATATGGCATTAATTTAATAAAAATTAATATTATAACAAATTTTAACAATTATAATTAAATTATTTGTTTAGCAAATAAGCTACAGTCAATGTTGTTATGGTGTAGATCCAAAAGTTGTTGGTAGAGTTTGAATAAAATCCGGAGGCCCCGATATTCCAACAGAAGAAAGATAATTGAAGTACCTAAAAAAACAATACATTTATTAAAAATAATAAATTAAGTATACCTATGTTTTATAAATAAATTAAAAACAGATAGAAATCAAAATTATTACTTTCTATTCATATTTTTCCTGAAAATAATAGACGTACTATATCAAAGGTTATTGAAGGAGGGATAGGGGTGCTTTTTATATACATTTTAGAATTCCTCAATTAATATATATCCGGAATCTTTGAAACCACCTCATTTTTTTTTGTTTTCCTTGCGTTTTAGGATATATGGGATTCTCCTAGGCCAGCGGAATAATACCAGAGTTAAAATCCAGATCTCGGCACCGGTACATGAACTCGTAATTACTTTTATCAAATTATTTTCCATCATATTGCTGAGCAACGCAGTGCTCTGCACACACTTTAGCCCACTTGGCCACCCCGCCCGCTCCAAAATCACCTTATCGTTATCTCTCTTCTGCCCAGAAATCCCCTCCGGAGAAGATAGAACACTCTGCCAGCTGCCCCGATTCTTTTACTCACCTCTTCATCAACATAACCACTTTCGTTGAGATGAGCACCCAGATACTGGAAATTATCTACCTGCTCCAACCTCTCACCACTTGCTCTAACACGGAAATTTTAGAGTTAAATTTATTTAAAAGTCGTATTAATTTTTTTTCACGAAAGCACTGAGAAAAGAATCAAATATATTGAAGAGGAGTTGGTTAGGGTGTTCAGCCACAAGTAACAAAGTAAATATAAATAAATGTAAGTAACTCTTCTTCAATATACTCATAACAGTCAAATATTAATCCACTATTAAAGAATCAAATCGTTTTTATTTGTTTTGGCAAACAAAGATAAGGCGAAACTATGACTTCAATAATGGAGCTCTGCTGCTCACACTTTGTTTCATCTCATATTTTCCAATTAAATAAATTTTTAATTTCATTAAAGTATATGGTAACCATTGAAAATAAGATTGCAAAATATTTTTTTTCTGTAAACCATTTTATAAATCATTAGTTTGAGCAAGTCTTAAAACTTATTTTGCCTTTATTTGGAACTGTGAACAGTAGTTCAAAGAGATAGGAACGTCGCAGTTGGATGAGGGATTTCTTCACCTACAAATATATAAAATTCAAGTCAAGATGAGCCATCGCTCAAGCCACTATTAGTATTTTACCGACAGCAGACTTGCTAATTGTAAGTACTTCTGACAGGTATGGGTAAAAAAAATTTTAAAGTAATATATACTCTTACCTATTGTTTCTTTTTGTATGAGATGCTAATCTGTGGGCTTCATTTCTTGAAATCTGGCGAAAAGATGGCCAATAATCTAGTGCATTATTACGGCGACTTAGAATGTTTGTCATACTAAAAGCTGTCTTTTCAATCTCATTCAAAATTCTAAAAGAAAAGGTATGGATCAGTAAATAGATAGATAGATAGAAAGTAAACTTTATTCTGGGACAAGGTCCCTTATGAATAACAGATATGAACAAAAAAATTAAAACTACATCTGGCCAAAAATTACATTAATCAATATTAAAGAATATATACAGTATCTTCAGTGAAATTAAATTAAAACAAGTAAAAATAAAATAGAATTTTGAGAAAAAACGAAAAAAAAAAAAAAAATTATTTAAATGAAAATAAAAATAAAATAAAATAAGCATGGGTTGATTTTTAAAATTAAGACAATAAATTTTATCAATCATTCACCTCCGCCAAAATCGGTTTCACAATATATACATAAATACATAAACTTCTCAATTAACAATTATAAAAATCTTAGAATTAATAACTGATTCCTTAATATACATTTGACAGTTTCACTAAAGCAATCAAAAGGTGAATAAATATAATAATATAAAGAAGTTTATAATTAAAAGAACCAATTTCTGACCTTGGTAAGAAATTTTTTTGTACATAAGTTTTATTATTAATCATCTATCTGAGAAAGGTAATGTCGGTATAACGGTAACACAGGTAACGAAAGAAAGATTTTTGTTACCTATGGTGACTAGAAAAACTACCTTGCTATACCGGATGTTGCCATTATTTTCTTTCGACATGAAAGCATCATTTTACCTCCAATATCAAAAGGAAAGGTTTTGATACTAGGCTTAACATTCTTTGAAAACACATTTTAAATGCAAATAATTAATAATAATTCAGTAATTAAACTTTGAAACAAAATAATGCAATGTGACAAATTAATTTAATAGGCAGCTATACCATTTTTCTATACAAACCTTGGGCATTCTGGAGGTTGAAATTTCCTTGATTCAGGTTTTACATTCATTAATTTTAGAAAATATGATTCGTAGTCGTCAAGATAACTACCTTCAGGAGATTCTTCACACTCACGAGTTAATGTACTGTCAACAGGATAGCTCTGCCAATAAGGCTTATCAATACCTTTATTTTTCTGAAACAAAAAATAATCACAATCATGAGCAATCAAATAGTGTAAATAAGAAAATACCATATTCATGTTTCAACTTGATCTTACCTTGTTTTGTCTGATAATATCTAATGTTGCTAAAGATGAAATGTGTCTTTTGATCTTTTTTCTTTCTTTTGCCTGATGGAGGTTATATTCTCCAATTTTCTCCCAAATGGATTCTTCAAGGTCACTTTTTCTACTTGAAATCTAAAACAAAATTTAAAGTTTTTATTTTTTAAATAAAAACTTCGAGTATATATTTTTTAATTATAGAATGAAAAATAATTAATAATCATAAGTTCAAATACAAACTGATTGACAAAAACTACTTCTGCCAATTAAGATCAAATTACCAAATAAAAAACTTATGAAGCTAATTTATAATTGCCAATACACAAATACTTTAAACTGAGATAGTCCAAAAAATTGGAGATTGGCCTACTGGGAAATTTACTTAACTCTAACTTCTTGAAGTAATATTTCATTAGTTAAAACGCTCATTTACAGGGAAACTTGGCAACAAAATGGTACCCCCAATGCCTTTTGGCTGATTTTTTTTTAATCAGATGGCAGGTTTACTCTTGACATCTCCAGTGGCTCAATTAATCTTCCATTGGTTTAATTTGATTTATAAATATAAAACAGAGAGATAAAAGAAGAATATTTCTTATTCTATTAGTTTCCAGAGCAAGAACTATAAAATATATTATAACTTTAAATTTATAAATTCATTAACATGAAAACAATTTTAATTTATAAAGATATCATTTTAGATGAAAGAATATACATTTATTTCTTAATGGAAATTTAACCTTTTCTTGAGAAAACTGAAGCTGTAGCAATGATTTTCTGATATCTTGCATAGAGGCTAATTCAGCTGCTTTAATCGGGCAAATATTAAAGCCTTCCACAACAGAGACAGTTCGTAACCAGCTTCCTGTAAAATTTAATGATATAATAATAATGCATAAATTTGATACATATTATATTATAAATATCACACTGTGGGACACAACTAAATTTTTTTTTTTTTTTTTTTTTGTGATAATGATAATTAGATGCAGAATAATTTTTTAATGGTGTATGTTTATAAATAAAATATTTTATATGTTTATTGATGAAAACTTAAGTCAATTCTCTTCTCAACAGATTCAAGTTAATATTTAAAATTTTCTCTATACCTGCTCTTGAGCCAAATAACAAGCTATATATATATATATATATATATATATATATATATATATATATATATATATATATATATATATATATATATATATATATATACATATATATATATATACACACACATTATTGCTGAACTATATTAATTATTAATTTAAAATGAGATTTAACTGTTTCAGGAGATGTTATGGAGGCTCAAGAGCAGGTATAGAGAAAGATTAAATATTAACTTGAATATGTTGAGAAGAGAATTAACTTAAGTTTTCATGAATAAATATATAAAATATTTTATTTATAAACATACACTATTAAAAAACTTAATAAAACAATAATCTAAAATCCTTACCCAGCCTATCTTGGGAAGGTGGTGTGAATTGAAGAGAAGCGTGGCAGAGATTTAACAATTTGTTTAGATGCTTCACTTGAGTGTTATTCACAATCAATATAATAGGTCTTTTTGTCCCAGCAGCCAAATTAATTAAAGTAGAAACAAACCCCTCATCATCTTCAAACAATAAGTCAGCCTGAAGAAAAGATAAATGGTAAATCAAGATCAGTTAACAAAATTATGATATAATTTAATAAAAATGAACATAAATAAAATGAAGTTAGAGAATTAGTTCACTAGTAATTTATTAAAAGCAGTATAACACTGGTAGTAATTATCGAGGAATAGATCCACTAAATACAGTCTACAAGGTATTCTCTATATTATTGAACTGACAGCTGATAAAGATTTCCAAACAGATAATGAACGACTATCAGTGTGGTGGCTTCAGGCCTGAAAAATCAACCATCGATCAAATATTCTCACTAAGACAAATTCTTGAAAGGGAATATGTATTTTACGCTGACCTCCATAATTTATTTATCAATATTAAGCAGATATACGACAGTATTGATATAGAAGAATTACTGAAGATAATGCTTGAATTGGGAATTCCCAGGAAGCTCACTAGACTACCAAAAATGACAATGGATGATAGCAGGATGAAGATAAAAATGCTATCAGAAGAATTTTCAGTAAATAGTGGCTTGAGGCAGGGAGACCCACTATCACCTGTCCTTTTCAATTTAGCTTTGGAAAAAGCTATTAGGGAAATACGAATCAACCCTGATGGAACAATTTATGATCGGCTCATACAGTACTTGGCATAAGCGGATGATGTGCTCATAATGGCAAGAAACACCGCAGCGCTAGGAGGAGCTTTTGTCAAGTTTGAAAGGGAAGCAGCAGAAGTGGGCCTTCATGTAAATGAAGGAAAAATAAAACATTTAAAATCTTCCAGGCACCAACAACTGGATACCATGATATACAGATTGGCGATCACAGTTTTAAAAGTACAAGCACGTTGAAGTACCTAGGTGCAGTCATTACAAATGACAACATGAAAGAAGAAGTGAATACCAGGCAGATTGCAGGTAACAAATGCCTTTATGCCATACAAAAAACATTAAAGTTTGAAGCTCTTTCCGAAAAAGAAAAACTCATGATTTATGAAACCATACTGAGACCCATAGTTACGTATGGCAGTGATATCTGGGTATTGTCCAACGAAAGTAAAAAGAAACTCAATATCTGGAAAAGAAAAATACTCCGGAGGATAAATGAGCAAATAAGAGAAAATAATACATGTTGGTTAAGAAACTATTAACCAAGCTCCGTGCAATGTATGCCAAATCAGACCTGGTATCATTTGTGAAAAAAGCCCGCCTGAGATGGTTCGGACACATGGAAAGGATGTCAGAGAATGGAAAAATTAGAGGGATGCAATACAGAGGAAGGCCAAGAATACGATGGTTGGATGATGTTGAAGAGGACCTTAAGTTGCTCGGAGTAAGAATATTTAGGACGCGAGCGAGAGACAGCAATGATAGGCTTGGAGTCCTTGTAGGACCATAGCGCCCAGCAGTAAGTAAATAAATAATATATTGATTATTTTTTAAAAGTTTGAATGTTTTTTAAAATTTTAATTACTGCTTTTTTATTGTCATATAGATTTTCTTACAACTTTAGCGATAGATTTGATATTTCCTTATGTTTGTGGGTATGATACAATCTTCAGTAACATGTTATACTGTTCTTCAAAAACCATAGCTTTCACTATGGTGTTGGCTACCCTCTTATATTATGTAAATATGAAAAATTCATAATACGCTATCCTTAATCGGTAGAGGAGTTTCTTCTTTTCTAGATAATCTGTTTGAGATTTTTGATTTTAAACAATAGCTTTTTATCTTTTTAAGCTTTGATTCCTCTTTTGTCACATACTGAATGGTACAAGACACAATTAATTTAAATTAAATAAACAGATAGTATAGAAGAGATATAAAAATTATGTTTCTTCATGTTTAAAAAAAGG
The DNA here is from genome assembly GCA_928085145.1 of Nezara viridula. Classification (NCBI taxonomy): domain Eukaryota; kingdom Metazoa; phylum Arthropoda; class Insecta; order Hemiptera; family Pentatomidae; genus Nezara; species Nezara viridula. Next base: position 142,897,845 of record OV725080.1, on the reverse strand, counting down.
GAAATTAAAGAATAAGAAAAAAATATTTTAAATAAACTTACATCTTCAACTAGTATGAGACTTCTTTTAGGATCTTCAGATTTCTTTTTCACCTTAGCTGTAAGGAACAAAGAAACATTATTTGTCTCAAAATATTTTATTTAGTTACTAAGGCACAATTCCAAGAATAGCCAAATCTATTTTTTAATTATCAGTTTTGTAACAAGATTAACATGAGGTAAAATAATTTAGTACCTTATGAAACTGTTAATTACAAAAAAATACAACATTTATAATGGACTGGAAAATTTCGTATAAGTAATTAAAGTTTTAATTTTATTATTAAGTTATGGGAGGGGGGGAGGGGAGAGGAGACACAAGACAAGAGACAATAGTTCTTGACTACATGAATCTCCATAATTTAATCCTTTTGATTAACCTTCCAGGATACATGTAAGAAATTCATACTGAATAATATAATTAAAGTATGGGCATATATTAAATTGTATATGAGGAAATATTTATATTTACTTAAATATGAAGGTGTGCTCTTAAATTAAATTGCTATTAACTTACAAAAATTCAGTTTTGAAACTCCAACCTTATGGGACTGCATTGCTTCAGAAAATTCATTGAATATTCTTTTCCCAGATCGATAATAAGAAGCATTAATTTCTAAAACCTACAACACAAAATATATAAATGATTGTATATTATTATGTATTATTTGATATATTAACATTAAACTTCTTCAATAATTTAAAGTTCTAAGGTTACTAAATTTTGTTTTTGTAATATCTAATATTCAGGAATGTTCTAAAGAATGGCTATTTTTGATGCTGATCAAATCTGAATTGATGATTAGAAAAAATTAAAATAAATTAACAAAGGAGAATATATAGAAAGTTGGTAAGAGTTCATAAAAGATTAAAGACCAATTTGCCTAATTCTATTTGTAATAAACAGTTCTTAAAAAGAGACTAAGAAGTCGAGTGACAAATAAGTAGAAGAAAAGGCTCTAAATTCTAAATAAATAGTAAGAATCAAAATAGAAATATGGGTTCGCTACTCTACGTTGGTCCCAAAACCCTGCACTCGGCACAATCTGGATGCTATAACCCAGCAATGGTCTATATGATATTTTGACGAGCTGAGATAGATAAATAAATCTTTAGCTAATTAAATACATTTGTTTGACTAAATTCTATACTTAAATAAACTAAAGGAGTCTTCAAGTAATTTTAAGCACCAACATATTTTACAATATCAATCACTTATTACAGAAAAAAAACAACAAAAAAAACTAAATTGAAAATTAACTAACATGATAACCAATTTCCTTGGCAATAGCATAGACAGCAGCAGTTTTTCCAGTCCCTGGTAGTCCCGAGAGAAGGGTAACTGTTTTTCTATCAATGCTGTCTTTATCATTATCTTTTACAAACTCGTCACTGCTGCTTTCACAAGAATCTAAAAACAATTATAAATAATTAATATTTATAAATAAAAATTAATAATTAAGTTAAGTGGCGAGATTTCTAGTCAAAAATTCTTGAGTTAAAATATCAACTTTTAGCATCAAATAATTTTAAAGAATATTATATGAATTATTCAAGATTTGGACTTTTTATTCATATTTCACTAGTAAAATTCTTATATAAGTATTCACTAATTGAATTAAGGGTCAATTAAGACTAAATAAAAATTGGAAAAATCTAAACCAAAAATATTAATATGTCAAGCGTAATATTCACATAAAACAAAGAAAAATATTACCTGCACGCGAATTTTGTTTAAGCTCACTCAACCACCCTTTAAGTTTGCATATATTTCGTGTATTAGCTAAAAATGTTGATGACAAGTGCGGTCTGTACCTCTCTGTCCACATGCTATTTTCTTTACCTTTCCTCAGTCTTTTCAGTTCTTTATACCAACAATTAATTGGATACAGGTTCAACTAGAAAATATGTTATCTTTTACTTTTATGTTAATATGTTATCTTTTTATATGATTAATTAAAGTAAAATTATCTTGTAAAAATTTTTTTTCTTCATAAATTTCAACTATAAGAATAAACCTATCTTAAAATCCACTAGAAAGTATCCTTTCAGTTTAACATTTAAGCAACAAAATTAAGCTATCTTTAACTTATACTAACCCACTGTAGAATTCCTACTTACAATGGGCTAGTGCTAAGAGCAGAATACTTAATGGGAGTTTAATATGTATGCGATTGTATGAATATTTAAATAGTATAACAAATAAACTAACTTCTTTTTTCAGGTCTTTAAAACTGGTTGGGTTAGATGACTGCACTTCGCAGGCTACTTTCTTTGTAAATTTTAATTGACTTGGTAGTATTGAAGACCATTCAGGATTACCGAAAGCTTCTTTATCTTTACAATAATTATGTTTGATTGGAAAGAGATTCCACATAATATTCATTCTATCTTTCTGAAGAACATGTGATTTATCTGGAAAAGGAGCTTCTTTTCCTTGAGCACTAAAGACAATAAACAAAAGGTTAAAAAAAAAAAAATATATAAGTGAAAATAAAATGATATAGTGCAACATTATTTACTTGGATAGGGTAGCAGTTATTCGTTTAATAGGGTCTGGGGTTCCACTACTCAGGAATTGCTTTTTAGCAGTTTTTTGTTCAGAAGTCAATGATGAAGGTTTTTTTCCAAGTAGGAAAAATGATGCTAATGTTCCTGAAAATTAAATATATAATCATTTCATAAAAGAGGTAATTAGACCACAAACAGTTAACTATTAAGTGAATATATTTTATTGAAATTTACTAATGTGACAATATTACCATCACTTTTCACTTTCGGCTTTTCTTTTTGGAATTCTTTAACAAAAATAACATTACTTTCTGTAATAGCAAGTTTCTTTTTAGAAACTTTTTCTTCTTGGTCTGTTTCTAAAAATATAATATAATGAAAAATATTATATAGAAAAAAAAAAGGATAACAAGAGATTTTATGCTGACAGTTAACGCTATTAAATGAACATATTTTGGTATAATATATTACTGTGACAATATTACCATCACTTTTCACTTTCGGCATTTCTTTCTGGAATTCTTTAACAAAAATAACATCACTTTCTGCAACAGCAGGTTTCTTTTTAGGATGTTTTTCTTCTTGGTCTGTTTCTAAAAATATAAAATAATAAAAAATATTATATATAAAAAAGGGATAGCTAGAGATTTTATTGAAGGAAGCTAGTCGACTGTTCTACATATCATGGGTGATAAATATTCAGGACGCAGTCTTTTAAAATTTTTTTATTTCTGCCAATATTTCAACCCAAACATGTGAGTCATCTTCAGGGCTGAAAACAAACAACAACCTAAAAAATATTTCAGCGTCTCATATATTAGAAATTTGACTGATAAAATTTAAAGAACATTTAAACTATATGATGTAAATGAAATTAAATTTGCAAGAAAACCAATTAATAAATTAGATACAATTTACTCGAAAACTAAAGATGAAGTACCTATTGATAAATTAATGAATATTATTTATAAAATAAATTGTAAAAATTGCAACAAATCATATTTTGGACAGACATCCCAATGGTTTGAAAAAAGGCTTAAACAGCATAAACAAAATTGTGATTCAAAAAACACAAAAATTAAATTAGCTACTGGACTCTCTCAACATACTATGCAAACTAAACATGAATTTGATTTCAAAAATGCCAAAATCCTACATAATGAAAGAAATATGAATAAATGTAGAATTAAGGAAGCAATATACATAACTAAAAACTTAAAAAAATCGGTAAATAATCATACAGACGTGGATAATATGAATACGTTTATGCTACTTCAATTGAAAAAATCAAAATTTGAAATAAATTAGCTAATATTACTTAAAATAGATCCACATATAATTTTGGGAAACAGCATTATATATGTTTATAATAAATAGTCTTCCCCGACTCTTAAAAGAATAACCAGTCACTAAATAGAAATGAGATGGATGACATGTGGGTGACTCATGAACAAGGTAATAATAACTTATTTGAATCATTTAATAGGAAAGAATGGAGTAATAATAATGTTGTAAAATAATTAAAGGTGAACATGACAATAATAAGAAATTTTATTATGAGTAGACGCTTGTAATTCGCATAAGTGAAAAGGACAGGTACATGATGGGTATTTTAGGTATATACTAAGAATCTTTATAATTTTAAATATGTTAAAGTTAATATATGATTATAAATGAAATTTTTTTTTTTAGACTTGAAAATGGCTCGACGAGCCGAAACGTCGTCATTGTGATGAGTAGTCATTAAGTTCACAAAATTTTTAAAAATTGGTGTAAATATGGCTAATAATAAATTAACCTGAAAATAAATAGTATGCACCGAAGAAGAAGTGAGAAATATTGTGAATATATCTATATTGATTGGCACCTCTTGCTTATGTTCAGTTCATTTCTAGCCAATATTCACAATTTTGTAACCATAAGAAACAACGCAAATCTTGTATACATCTCAAATATTTAGTCAGCAAATTATGTACATTCTACAAACAGAAATGTTACCTTCTTCTCCCTCTGACTATGTTTATCTACTTTTTGCTATCTGAAAAAGGACAACTGGGAAATCCTCCCCCGACCTTTCCACTTACCTACCAAATGTGTCAGTACTTGAAAGCATTCAGTGCTCGAACCACGATTAGTAAGAAAAAATATTACAAATTTTTAAAAATAGATCATATATATTATTTTTAGTTTGTATAACTTTTTACATATTTCATTTTTAATATTGTGTATTGTAATAATAGTTAAGATTCATGTAGCATCAAATTACTATAGTTTATTATTTACCATTATCAGTTGTATAATATTATATCTCTGATTGTAATTTAAAATTTTTAGCCCTGAAGATGACCCACATGTTTGGGTTGAAACGTTGGCACAAATAAAAAATTAAATTTTTTTTTAAGAGACTGCGTCCTGAATATTTATCACACATGACAAGAGATTTTATGCAAACAGTTAATACTATTAAGTGAACATATTTAAATGTAATATACTACTGTGACAATATTACCATCACTTTTCACTGTCGGCTTTTCTTTCTGGAATTTTTTAACAAAAATAACATCACTTTCTGCAATAGCAGGTTTCTTTTTAGAAAGTTTTTCTTCTTGGTCTGTTTCTAAAAATATAAAATAATGAAAAAATATTTAAAAAAAAAAACATAAACCAAGAGAATTTATGATATAACTGAAATGCTAACCTAATTTTCTTTTTTTTCTTTCCTTTACAATATCATCTTGTTCATCAGATGAAATTTTCACCTCCAAAACTTCTTCTAAGTAACAACAGAAAAAACAAAACATAATTAGTATACAATATAATCAAACAGTCGATAACACAACAATAAACAAATAATTAAAATGTTATCTCGAAACCAATAAATTTATGGGTGAAGATATCACTTAACAGAACCAAATACCACATAACAGAAAGTTGGGAATTGAATTTCAAATTCATAGCTATTTCTTAAATCAAAAAGCAGTTAATAATTCAACAAGACCGATAAAAATTTAGTCAATCTATAATAATTTATAAAAACTGAAGAGCTTATTTGTTTGTACACACTAATTTCATAAAATACTAGTTTGATTAGAAAAATTCTTTTAGTGTCAAATAGACCATTTACGGAGGAAGACTTTAGACTTTATAATATGTTATGTCCCACAGGGACAAAATTGTAAATAATCCTGGAAAACCTTATATAATTATGCTAGCACAGTTTTCGTATTTATAGTTAGCAGCTGCTATAATCTCTACAGCACAGAGACAAAATTGTGAGCATATTGGTGACAACTTTCACTCACCAACAACTATATGTTGCTATTCAAAATTGGATTGCAGAGAAAACCAGAATATATTTGTAGCTCTGGAAGAATGAACTAAAAATATTATTTCCACTGAATTGTTGTCTTTAAACAATATATTTAGTTAGAGGTCTTTTTGTCGTTACATGTGAATTTTGGATTTTATTTAAGTAATAATATGAACTTCTTATTATTATATGTATCATGTATAATAATAATTTAACATAGGTAAGACTGCAGGGCATAGCAAGTAGTCTTACCAATAAAATCAAGATGAGAAATATAAAAACTTTTTTAAAACTAATAAAAAAAAAAGTTGTTCTAACCTTTAGTTGGTTCGGTAATGCCTATACATTCCACAGTACTGCTTTTTTGAGACATGTCAGATATATCTGAAAACACATTTATATCATGTAGAAGAATAATGTTATAACTGCTAAAAATAGTTGCACTTTTATTATAATTATAAACAAACCTTCAACGTGACTGAACTTCTGTAAAACTTCACCCGATTCAGTTACTTCCATCGACTCTGTTCCTTCTAATGTAATTAAATCATAATCAATTTTTAAATCTTTTTTTTTGCCACCCTTTCTCTTTCTAAGAGATTTTGGAGTAAACTTCGTTGAACCACCATCAGACGGTACATGAACCATTGCTTCTACTTTAATAATGCGAGGTCTTTCTTCTATTTCTGGTAATTTATCTACTTTACAGAAATAATTTAACAAACTTTTATTATTGTCAGGAGTAGCCAAGTCTTTATCTTCACTTTCTGAATTACAAATGCTATTTTCTTTACTAGAATTACTATCTCTTTTACCCTTTTCTGATTTAAGAGAAACCTTTTTCTCATTTCTTGAATTCACTTTATTAAGTTTTTCCTCTTTCAAAGAATCATCTAAAAGGCTAGTATTATCTTCAGTTTTTAGGTTTCTATCAGATTTCCTTCGAGTTTTGCTTTTCTTGATTATATCAGACTCAGCTAATTTCTTTTTCTTAGGAAGCTCAGGAGTGCTACTACTTACATCTACCACAGAATCTGTCAACACCTCAGGTAAATTCTTCTTATTACTTCTTTTCAAAACATTAGTTTTCTTCTTTTTTTCAAGATGTGGGCTAACTTTATTTTCTATGATAGTAGAGGAAACGTTCTCAATATCTGCTGACTTCTCATCATCAAAATCTCCACTTTCAAGTCTTTTACGTTTCTTCTTTTTCGAATGACCAGATACTATTCCGTTACTAGCTTTGTCTTTTATAGAATTTAATTTTCGTGTAACAGCTTCTCGGCAAGAAGATGAATTGTTGGTGATTATGTCAGATTCTGCATCTTTAATATCCCCCTTTGGAGAAACGAAATAATGTTTCAAATCCTTCATAACAAAACACAAAACTTTCACTTCATTGAAATAGCATAGAAATTTAATGAACTAAATAATAACTGATAATACACAAATATTGACAACAAATGAATAACCTCCTCAATTTCAAGTGCATACTGGCGCCAAGGATTTGGCGCGGTTTTGTGAGATGTGACACAGTGTTGCCACTCGTCAGTAACCAATTTTCGTAGTTAAATCTTGCACATCATTGTATTTATGTTCCCTTAAGGGTCGTTCAACTGTTAAATGTCATTGTTTTTTTGGGTAAAATTAGATAAAAATTATTTATTTTTTCTGTTCCATTGTTTGTAATACACCCCATCCGTCCGAGGACGGATTGTAATAACTATCGAGGAATTTCACTGCTTCCAGTATGTTATAAAATATTCACGTTAATCTTAACCAGTCGAATCACGGAATACGCCGAGGAAATTATGACTACCAATGCGGATTTAGACGGAATCGTTCGACTATTGATCAAATATTTTCTTTACGGCAAATATTAGAGAAAAAATTGGAGTATAACGGTATTGTTCACCAGCTGTATATAGATTTTAAAAAGGCTTACGATTCTATTGACCGCCAGAAACTGTATAATATTCTAATCGAGCAGGAGATTCCAAAAAAACTAGTAAATCTAGTCAGGATGTGCTTGACAGAGACACTCAATAAAGTTAGAATCGGTAATAATTTGTCCGAAAAATTTGAGGTTCGTTCAGGCTTAAAACAGGGGGATTCTCTTTCGCCTGTCCTGTTCAATTTGGCATTAGAACATGCCATTAGGGAAGTAATGCGAACCGAGAAAGGGTTGGATCTGGGCGGGACAACATCCGTGCTGGGCTATGCTGATGATCTGGTACTGTTAAGCGAAGACGTTGAAACTATAAAACTAAATACGACAACGTTAATGAAAGCCGGTAAAGAACTAGGACTCCAAATAAACGTGGATAAAACAAAATATATGGTTAGCTGCAAAAATGGCGATACTACTGGTGATATCGATATAGATGGTAGTATGTTTGAACAGGTAGATAAATTTAGGTATCTAGGTTCTACGATAACTAGAAAAAACGAAATTGAAGAAGAGATCAAGGTTAGACTGAAGGCGGGGAATGCTTGTTATTTTTCTGTGACAAAACTACTTAGTTCGCGCCTCTTGTCCCGAAACTTAAAAATTAGAATCTATAAAACAATTATCTTGCCTACAGTTCTTTATGGATGCGAAACTTGGCCGCTTACATTAAGGGATGAGCAGCGTCTTAAGGTTTTTGAAAATAAAGTATTGCGTAGAATATTCGGACCGAAGAAGGATGAATTAACCGGAGAGTTCAGACGGTTACACAACGCCGAATTGCGTGAGATGTATCCGGGTAATATAATTGAGGTAATTTCATCGCGGCGAATCAAATGGGCTTGTAAAGTTGTTGGGCTTAGTAACGAGAGAATTCCTAAAAGGTTAATATTTGCTGTGCCGAATGGTAAGCGTCCGAGGGGAAGACCGAAGCGAAGGTGGGAAGATTGCATTAAAGCCGATCTGAAGGGACTGGGTTTGGACGGCGAACGGTGGAGGGAGGTGTGTAACAAGCGATTGGTGGTGTCGGCATCGAACCTTCGGGTTCGCTAAGCCTTATTATTATTATTATTATGTTCCATTGTTTGTAAGTTTCACTAATAGAAAACATATAAAAATAAGGTTCTCTTATTATTCCAAGAAAAGGTGTTATCACTAGCGGATCCAGCTGGAGGGTACGGGGGGTGCGCGCCTCCCCCTTGAAATTGTCAAAAGAATTAAAATAAAAAAGTAGCTATAAAAAGAAAAGAGAAATTTAGGGAAAATTTATCCTCATAGGCGAATTTCCTAATGTAATATAGAAAAATATTATTAGAAAAAAATATTAATAAAAAAATATTACTATGGTGACTAGCTCTATCGAATTTTATAAGGAGGCGCGCCGTCTCTTGGATGGTGGAAAAATCCGAAAAAAGTTCTAAAAACAGCTAATTAAAGAAAAGAGTAATATAGGAAAAATCCTCTTATACGAACTATCTAATGTGATATATAAACAATTATTAATTAATACTAGCGGATCAAGCCGGGAGGCGCGCCCCTCTCTCCCCTGGTTGAAAACAATGTTCCAAAAAGTACCTATTTAAAGAAAAGACAAATAAATGAAAAATTCATCCTCATAGACGAATTTTCTAATGTAATATAAAAAAAAGTTATTATTGTGACCAGCACTAGTGATTTCTGTCAGTATGCGGGCCCCCCCTCTGGATGGTAAAAAAATAGTTTGTAAAAAAAGTTTCAAAAATTAACTTTTTAATAATAATAATAATAATAATAAGGCTTAGCGAACCCGAAGGTTCGATGCCGACACCACCAATCGCTTGTTACACACCTCCCTCCACCGTTCGCCGTCCAAACCCAGTCCCTTCAGATCGGCTTTAATGCAATCTTCCCACCTTCGCTTCGGTCTACCCCTCGGACGCTTACCATTCGGCATAGCAAATATTAACCTTTTAGGAATTCTCTCGTTACTAAGCCCAACAACTTTACAAGCCCATTTGATTCGCCGCGATGAAATTACCTCAATTATATTACCCGGATACAGCTCACGCAATTCGGCGTTGTGTAACCGTCTGAACTGTCCGGTTAACTCATCCTTCTTCGGTCCGAATATTCTACGCAATACTTTATTTTCAAAAACCTTAAGACGCTGCTCATCCCTTAATGTAAGCGGCCAAGTTTCGCATCCATAAAGAACTGTAGGCAAGATAATTGTTTTATAGATTCTAATTTTTAAGTTTCGGGACAAGAGGCGCGAACTAAGTAGTTTTGTCATAGAAAAATAACAAGCATTCCCCGCCTTCAGTCTAACCTTAATCTCTCAATCGCTTTAGGGGATTCATGGCGCAAGTTCAAATATAGAGACTTAAATTAACTTTTTAAAGAAAAGAAAAATGTAGCAAAAATTATCCTCTACGACATATTTTCTAATATGAACATCATCATCATCCCGACCTCGAACACCCATTACTGAATCTTGGCTGCCTCAAGAGTTTTCCTCAACGTGTCCCGTGTACAGAGCAGCCGTCCACCAATTCCGGATTTCAAGGATTCTGGCATCAACACTTACTCCATCTTTCCAATCTCGGTCTGCCCACTTTTCTTTTATTAGCCGGTATCTTCATCCTTCATCAAAACCAGTCGTATGAGGACTTTGTAAAAGAGATAAAAATTTTATAGAATTTTTGATGTGTACTTTTAACGGAGCTATAGTTTATAGCTAACAAATAATTAAGACCATTAAATAACAAAAACCCTATTAATTATATCAACGGTAGACAATAAAAACCTCGGTACTCCATCTGCTTTTGTAAACCACATAGCCTAGAGAGATTTGAAAGTATTTCTCTATATTAAACCTATAAGGGATTATGGATACGCCTATTAGTTATTAAACTTTAGTTTTCTATTTTAAAGTTTACTAAAACAAAATTACCAGATTATCATTGCCTGCCATAGATAGGTCAAAAGTTGTCACACTAATTTTAAGTGGGTAATGTTTGGATTTCACAAAGGGAAAATTCATCTAATTATTCACTAATTTAATTTTATAAAAGGTTACATGACGATTTTTCGGCTTAATAAATAAATATCTATATATATAAAAATGAATGTATGTCTGTCTGTCCATCTGTTTGTCCTTGGTGCATTACTAAAACATTCATCTGATCGCCATGAAACTTTGTGAAGTTGTTTCGTACACTCCTGGGAAGGTTTCTGGCATATTACTTCTGTCTTACGATAATTTTATATATGTAAAAAAAATAAAAATATAAATGTTTTTCTGTTCAAAACCGCAAAAAAATGTGTCGCTATAAGCTGTAGCGCCAAAACGGCTTTAGCGATTTTAACGAAACTTGGCTAAAGTCTTCTACTTGAAAACCTTTTCATTTATGTGTATAACATACTTTCCCGAAAACAAGCTGAAAAATGTTACGATGAATTCAATACTTTATTTGACGATAACTAAAAAAGTTCAGTATTTTTGACTTATAATACCCACATTTATTTGAAAGATTCCTTATTTGCCGACAAAATAAAAAAGATGTCATTGAAATAGATATCTCCGAAATAAAACTATTTCTAGCGGCCGTTGGAGTAAAGTCGGTTAAATTATTTTTTTAAGGAAAAAAAAAGTTGAGATTTGTATTTCGCACCTCGATTAACCATCAAATACCAATTTTCACTGGAATCGAAAAATAATTTTTTTTGGCTCAAATTTTCGTCAAGGGTGGGACCTTCAATTTTATTTCGGAAACTACAAACAGTGTGATAACTTAATAATGGCTCCACCTATAAAAATGAAAAAAATCAGAGGTTTGGGGCCAAGTAAACTGCACAAACCGTACCCCAGCAAGCATATTAGAAGTTAAGATAAAAAATTAAAACGCATTAGGAGATTTTCTTTATTTATTCCTCATCAAGGCGTTAAATCTAAAAGTTTATTTGAAATATTCCTGATTTGTCGACAAAATAAAAATAAAAAACCATCGAAATAGGATTGTTCGTTGCAGAGTTATAGAGTTTTATAATTTTATAATTACTACAGTAATCGAAATTATCATTTGAAGAAGTTATATGATTCTCCTTAGGTAGGTCAATACTATTAAATGTTCATTATATTAATTTTTCATTTTAGTTTTATAAGTTCAACTCAGACTGTTTCTGATGATTATGAATGTTCGATTTGAATCATGAGAAAAAAATCAATAGAATTAGTTTAAATTTAAGCCATTTTACAGACAAATTTCTTTCTCAAATTTTTAAAAATGACAGATGTCCTTTGCTATTAATCTACTCATATGTGCTTTCTATTTTCTTTCTTTTTCATTTTGCCAGGCTAAGCCACAGCAGCGCGTGACCGGGTAAAGCTAGTATTTAAATAAAAAAAGAAAAAACAAATTAAATACAGGTGTAATAAAATATTTACAAAGATCAATTCAGGAGAATTTAAAGCAGAGCTTTCCATCTCCCACATGTGGAGGGAAAATCTGAGCATTGGGAGATCTCAGCCCTTCTCTCTCAGCCTCGTCACTGGTAATAATGATCCAAGGGATGCTAAACAGAAGTATCAAATCATTAATCGAAAACAAAAAAGTAGTAAGATGATTTCAAGATTTCTACCACACACTCTTTTCTCTCCAAAGAACGGCACCGAATCCTATTTTGGCAAAGTCGGACATGTTTCCACGGACTTGTCTTTATATTGTACCATAAAATCAAGCACTGTATGACATAGTTTGTAAGTATATAGCTAATCTGAAGCTATCAGGTAAAGCCGTTTTATAAGTTCGGCAAATATAATTACATATTCAGGAGAACACCCGGGTTAAGCCTCTTCCATAACTCCTCTCCACGAAGGGGTTGAATTTTGATCCGTTGCATAATGTTCTCATCTTACGAGGACAATACCTCAGGTGTAAGAGCCATTCAAAAATAACTAAAAATTTAACTGTGTAATTTTAAATTCGAATTGTTAATATAGTGAATAATAAATAATCAGGACTCTGTTTTGGAAGTATTTTACTTTCACTTACCTATATATGAAGTACATAGTAAGGGTATTACTTTCACTTACTTATATATAAAATATATAGTAAGGGTAAGTATTACGATCGTGAAAATTTTCGAATCTGAGTTTTCAACGAAAATATATGTTTTGAGGCCTCCTGAGTCCAAATAACCGAGTCCCGCAAAATGATGTGTGTGTGTTAGCAGTCTGAAAGTGAAATTGCATATTTAAGATTTTTACAACACATTTTTACAATTTTCTCAAAATCGGCTATAACGAGTTTGATTAAACTCAGTGTATCATTGTATAATTAAGTGGCATTTAATATCATTTATGTCTTATCCCCATTGATGTCATTTTACTGGGCTTGAATTCCCAATGTTCATATACGTCTTCCTCTAAAGTACCTTTAATATGGTTTATTTGTATACATTAGGTCTCATTTATTGACAGTAACTATAAAAGATGGCTAAATATGAAGTTTGAAAGAATATGAAAATTGGAAACTGGAGAAAAAAAGAAAAATGCTTATCCAGGTTGAAAATGAATCTCCGGAAATAATAGTCAGAAGGTATAATATATCGTTGGAAAGCGGATAATTTCAAAATAAAAAAAAAAATATATATATATGAAATAAATAAAGTTGTAGAAGGTAACGGAGAGTGGCAAAAAGAACAATATATATAAATAACAATTTCAGAAAACTAACATTATTTGACGTAAATCACATCTTTCCAATGAAATTAAATGAAATTTTCCTACTAAATGTAAACTTAAAAATTTTTGAAAAAAAAGTATTTAAAATCCACCGAATCATGCCAATGCCATTATTTAAAATACTGTTTAATTGTACTTGTGTGAAATACAAAAATATTTCATGTATATATTTATAACCTTAAATACTTTTGATGTAAGTTAATAACTCTAAATATGATATTATATTTAAATAATCAGGTATCTACCGCTGGTTTATTCCAAAAAACCATCAAGTAACCTTTTAGAAAATTAAATTTGATGAATTTGAATAATTTGATGAATTTTCCCTTTGTGAAATCCCAACATTATCAACTTACTACTAGTGTGACAACTTTTGACCTATCCATGGCAGGCAATGGAAATCCCGTAATTTCATTTTAGTAAACTTCACAATGGAAAATAACAGTTTAATAACTGATAGTCCTACGATCCATAATCATTTATAGGTTAAATATTTAGATGCACTATCAATCTCTCTAGGCATATACGAAACTTTCGGCTGTCAGAATGACTAACTCCAACTTCAGCATTCTTTATTATTAATTTTAATGATGTTTCAAGTGGCAAAATTTATACCTTTAATCACAGTTCTATGCAAGTCCGTTCAATGAACTTAATTCCTTACGAAGAAGGATAATAGATTTTTGTGAAACAATAACACATATCCAGTACCGTTCTGCCACTATTGCTGTTGAAGAAAGATGCCGAGCCTGTCTTCATGATCAATAAAATCACTTTGAACAGCATTTAATATGAATGTTAATTAATAAAGTTATGTTCTTGAAACAGATTTTAATATTTTTCAATAAATAAGTTTAAAAAAAACATTAATAAAGTAGTTAGAACAAATAAATAGGTTTTATTTATTTCATATAGCGTAAATAATTCATCACAATCTTTAGGTGTGAATATCTCCTTAACAAAGCGTTTGCGGACATACTCTCAGAGGACATTTTTTTCTTGGTTTGAGTTCCTTAGTTCATTTTTCAGTTTGGCCACTAAAGCCTGAAACACCCTGTATATTTCAACACTGCAGTCACCTACTCTGGAATCAACTTATTCATTGTCTGTATATATATAACTTTTCCAACTAGAAATATCACTAAAATGACATTACTCAAAAATGTTGAAATTGGAGTTAGTCATTCTGTCAACTGAAAGGCCCAGAGACTGAAATTGTGTGGTTTATAAAACTGTATTTTTATTTTAATCGTCGATATAATAAACAGACTTTTTGTAATTTTAATGGTCTTAATTATTTGTTATCTTTAAGCTTTAAGCTTTAGCTCGGTTTAAAATGCACTTCAAAAATTTTATAATTGCCCAACATTGCCAGAAAATAATTTCAATTCAAAGTAGAGGGGTAAGTGAAAGTTGTGTGTTGCGCGCACTAGATTTTTATTTTTATCTCATTTATCTGATGTAGTTTTATATTATTCTGTTAGTATGATATTACTCATATGTTTAGCCTAGACAACCTATGTGCTTGGGACCTTATGTCGGCTACCTTAAGAATCTTAAAAACTTACTGTTATAATTTCTTTACTGTATACGTTTTGTTACCAATGAATAACAATAAAAAATCGGCCTTATAATCTGTTTAATTGATAGGTAGCTTGTAGTCCAAGTCGGAGCATATGCGATCTTTAATCAAACAAACAATATTTATAAAAATTAAAACATAAAAAAAAAACAAAAAAAAAAAACAAGGATGTATTTTTGACTTAATAAAGGTAACAAAATTTAGTTGATAAACCAATAGACCTTTTGTAATTTTAAAGGCCTTAATGATTTGTTATATGTAAGCTTTAAGCCTTAGCTCCGTTTAAAATACACTTCAAACATTATATAATAGCCCAACATTGCCAGAAAATAATTTCTAATTAAAGTAGAAGTTCTGCGCATGCGTTAGCCTAAGTTAAACATACGTCAGGTCGTCTCTTACAAAATTCTTCATTAATAGTGGCAGTGTTCAACTTCAATGCGAAACAACAGTGTTACCTGTTATATTAACAATTAAGTTTGTTACTGAACAAAAGAATAAGGTGAGTAATCACTTATTTACAGCTCAATAGTGAACAGTGTAAATAGACCTCTGGTTAGTTACCTGATAACGGCCGGCCATAACATCGCTAATCCCACCAGTGGGCTCTGGCTCTCCGTCCGAGGAGGTTCTGTGCCGACTAGTCCTCTTTAAGCACGCGTATATATTTCCGTGTTTAAAAAAAAAAAAAAAAAATTGTTATCGCTTCTCATTTAACAATTTTTCCTATCATTTATAATATGAAATGCGATATTATCATATGCTAATGTCGAGCAAGGGTAAAAATACTAGGTCCAGAAGCCTCGATACTACAATGAGTTCTCCTATTAAAAAAAGAACAAGACGTTCGAAAAGAAATACTCCACCAGCCACACCAGGGAGCTCTGTTGAAGAAGTGGATCCCCAACCTGGTACCTCACAACAACAAAACAATCATGAGACAACTCAGACTGGTGAAGAATCGCCGTTTTTCACTCAGAACCCATTTCAAGTGCTATCAAATACACAAAACGAAGAAATGGAAGCAGCACCCACCCCCAGGGAACCCAAACCCCCACCAATATTCCTTAGAAATATTAAAAACTTTCAGTTAATGTGTCACCAATTGAATAACCTAGTGGGCTCAGGAAAATATTTATGCCAAAGCCGCACCAATGACACTAAATTAATGCCCGACACTCCAGAAACATACAGAAAAATTATAAAATATTTATCTGACACCAAGGCTGATTACCACACGTATCAATTGCGTCAAGAGAGGGCGCTCAGGGTCGTTATCAGAAGACTGCACCCATCTACGCCAACAGATGCTATAAAAGAAGAGCTCGTGGGTATGGGATTCCATGTTCGCCAGATAGTGAACATATTCAAGGAGGATAGAGAACAGCCTGGAATAAAAAGTAAAATACCGCTCCCACTATTCTTCGTTGACCTTGACCGAACGCCCCAGGTCGAAGACATCTACAAGGTCACACGCCTTTATTACACCAGCGTTGTAGTAGAAAAGCCTTACACCAAGCGCGACATCGTTCAATGCCATAACTGTCAGGCTTATGGCCATACGAAAAGATATTGTCATCACATTCCTAGATGTGTGAGGTGTGGTGAGCAACACAAAACAGAAGAATGTAGGAAGTCTAGAACTTCACCTGCAGTATGCGCCTTATGCCACCAAGGGCACCCTGCCAACTACAAGGGTTGTCAAACATATAAAGAATTAAAAACAAGAATGTACGCAACTCCTAGAGAAGAAGGGACATCCAGGCCACCAAGACAACCCTCTAGAACAGTGAACGGAAGAGTGACCTATGCTCAGATGTTCAAAGGAGACACTATAAACACTCAATCTCAGGCCCTGCCACAAGAACCTCAACCTCGAGAATTCACACATCAACCTCAAGACCCATATCCTCCCATCCCTGAACCTAGGTTCAATTCCCAGACATACATTCCTCCTCCTTCCAATTCCACTGACCTCACAAGCCTATTAACTTCTTTCCTCTCTGAATTTAGATCCCTCATCACCCCTCTTATTTCATTCCTTACCAATGTTATATCCAACCTCATTCCACCGCCGAGAAATCCATAAATGTCCTCAACCAAATCCCTCTCCATTCTCCTATGGAATGCGAATGGTATTCGAAATCACATCAACGAACTGACAATCTTATTACATGACAAAAACATTGACATAGCACTAATAACTGAAACCCGACTAACCAACAAACGACAAATCAACGTTCCTGGCTACAATATTTATAGAACCGATCATCCTGATGGAACAGCACATGCTGGCACTGCTATAATTATCCACCGATCTCTCTCCCATCATTTATTTCCCTTACCAAACCATAATTTCCTACAATCCACTGCCGTAATAATCCAAACTTCCCTTTACCCAATAACATTAGTTGCGGCATATTCCCCGCCTAAAATACCCATTTCCGAATCCCAAATAATTTCCTTCCTGAATTCCTTAGGACACCATTTCATCCTAGGTGCAGATTTAAATGCAAAACACCAGCAATGGGGAGCCAGATCCACAAATTCCCGAGGGCGAACATTGCTATCTGCACTTAATTCCCATCGCAGCAATATCCTTTCACCTAATACTCCCACATACTGGCCAACAGATCCCAACCGCAATCCCGACCTTCTAGACTTTTTCCTACACAAAGGTCTAGGATCATTACACTGTTCCATTTCAAGGCTTGATGATCTTTCCTCAGACCACAGTCCTATAGTCCTAACCGTTTCCACATCACCCATTCCTAAATCATCCCCTCCTTCATTCATCAGGGGACCAGTTAACTGGAACCTTTTCCGTCAAATATTGGATGATAATATAGACCTCAGAGTTTCCTTAAAAACACCTGAAGACCTTGACGATGCAGTGGACTCCTTCACTACCCTGATCCAGCAAGCAGTTTGGACTGCATCCTCACCTGATCGTCCCAAAAAACACCTCAGTATAAATCCTCTACCCCAAGACCTATTGGACCTTATCCATAGCAAACGATGCTCTAGGGCCCTCTGGCAAAGAACCAGGCATCCTGATGACCGGAAATCGTATAATTATTATTCCAAACAGGTAAAAAAGAAACTGGATATCTTTAGAACCCAATCCTACAATTCCTACCTTTCCTCATTATCATCTAGTGATAACTCCCTCTGGACTGTAACTAAAAAAATCCTTAAATTCCAATCCATTTCCCACCCCCTCCGCCGTGATGATGGTTCCTGGGCTTCGTCAGATGCGAATAGAGCTGAAGAGTTTGCTAAACATCTATCCTACACATTCACTCCTCATCCCGAACTCCATCCAACCCACACTGCTGAAGTTAAAGAATTTCTCTCTTCACCAATTCCTCTCTCTCTACCTCCAAAACCTGTTAACCCCTCTGAGGTAAAATTCCTCATAAACAAATTAAAACCCCGAAAATCCCCTGGATATGATCTCCTCACTTCACAAATCCTCAGACAACTTCCCAAAAAAGCAATCATATTCCTTACCTATCTATACAACTGCATCCTTCGCACAACCAACTTTCCTTTGGTGTGGAAACATTCCATAATCGTGCTGTTTCCAAAACCAGGCAAACCCGTTAATAACACATCATCCTACAGACCGATAAGCTTACTCCCTATCCTCTCAAAAATCTTTGAGAAAATCCTCCTCAAACGCATCCTACCCATACTCGAATCCCACAACATCCCTTCTCATCAATTTGGATTCCGCTCAAGACATTCCACTGTCCAACAAGGCCTTCGTGTTGTGGACCATATATCCTCTGCACTTGAAAACAAGCAATATTGCACTGGTGCCTTTCTGGACGTAGCGCAAGCTTTCGACCGGGTGTGGCACGATGGCTTGCTTTTCAAGCTCAAAACCCATTTACCCCAATCCTTATACCTAGTCCTCAAATCCTATCTCTCAAATCGTTCCTTCCAAGTCCGTTGCTGCACCGAATTCTCCACTTACTATCCAGTTGAGGCTGGTGTTCCACAAGGCAGTGTTTTGGGTCCAGTTCTCTACATCCTTTTCACTGCCGATATCCCTTCAAATCCCGATACCTTCCTAGCTACATTTGCTGATGATACTGCCATTCTATCTTCCCACTCAGATCCTCAAATAGCATCTCTAAACCTACAATCTCACCTCTCCTTGATTGAACAATGGTGCAACAACTGGCGCATCAAAATCAATGAAGCAAAATGCAAACATATTACTTTCACCCTGCGACGCAGATCCTGTCCCACAATCCTTTTCAATTCAATACCACTTCCCTACTCAGATACAGTCCGTTACCTTGGCTTCCTTCTAGACAAAAGACTAACTTGGAACCCACATACAAGACTTAAAAGACAAGAACTTAACCAACGATATGGCCAGCTATATAGACTACTAAGCAGGACATCTCATCTTTCGATTGAAAATAAACTTTTAATCTACAAGACAATACTGAAACCTATCTGGACCTACGGACTTGAACTGTGGGGAACTGCTAAACATTCGAATATCAAACGCATCCAATCCTTCCAGTCCAAAGTACTTAGAACAATAGTCAATGCCCCATATTATGTCACAAATAAGACCCTACACCATGACCTTAACATCCCATTTGTCCTCGACATCATCCCATCCAGATTCTCAAACTTTCACCAGAACCTTATCCATCATCCAAATCCTCTAGCTCAATCCCTATCCAGCTCCCACCATCCCTACAATCCCCCTCGAAGGTTAAAACGGCAGTGGCCGCGAGATCTATTGTAATATGCTTCTGGAGTCCTGGCAATGGCCAGCTTCTCCACTCAAGTCCTGAGCATCTGTGGCTCTAGTGCCCTCCTTCAGCCTCCACTGGCTTTTAATACTAGTGATGCGGCTGGAAAAGTGGCACTGGGATCTCTGGAATCCTGCTTTGCTTTCCACATGTGGGGAGAGAAGCCTGGCTCGGAGATTCCTGGGCGAATGTATATATTGTATATGGGTATGAATGTGTTTAGAAGTTGTTATTTTATTTTGTTTGTTTATTTATTTATATATTTTTTTTTTAAATTTTATTTATTAATTTATTTTTTTTCCTATTGATTTACTTTTTTTTATAAGTATTATTTATTTACTTCTTATATTTATAGTTACTTCTGTATTACTTGTATATACTGTATGAATGAGAACTTCTAGCCTTAATACTTATAGCCCTCCAACAGTGGCTGATTGTATTATTATTCAATAAATAAAAAAAAAAAAAAAATTAAAGTAGAGGGGTATGTGAAAGTTGTGTATTGAGCGCACTAGATTTTTTTTTACTGTCTACATTTCAACCTAAACTTGTGGGTCATCAACACAACTTAATTTTTTAATTGATTTTTACGTTATTAATTAAAACTCGTGTCGGTCGAATGATGATCATTACCTATATTATTTATTAAACTTTTTTAAGTGTTATTTTAAAGAAATACTACGAAATATAGTGCTCCTAGAACCTATCATTAAATATTGCTGGGGGAGGGGAGAGGGAAAAGAGATAGAAATCCTCTTGATCCTCTCCCATCCTGTGTCGACACCTGTGTTGAAAGGCTGCTGCTATGACACCTGTGAATTGAGCCTGATTTCTTTGGTTACGTTTAACCATGATTTGGTATATATTTTTCAACTTGTTCTCAACAATATGTGACCGATAAATATTTTATTACGGTTCGATAACCCATGTATATAAGAATGAATGACTTAAATTCTTTGTATAATTTTTTTTTTCAAACTAACGTTGCATTCAAATACAGTATTTTTGTTTTTGAAGAACAAAAAGAAAGAAAGTAAATTTTATTCTTTGACATTTACTCACCTATTATTCTATTATTATAAAATATTTAAAGGTAAGCATAAATAAATAAGTGAAAATATTGAATTTGAAAATAGAGTCGGTATGTTTACTAATTTGCGTAACAGTAAGGTAGGTAACACTAATAATACAAAACATTATTCTACATACATATTTACAAGGCCGCTCTGCAGTTTTAAGATCACAAATAGGGATTTCAGAGCAAAGTAGTATTGATTGTAAAGGATTATTTGAAGGAAGAAGTTCTATGAGAGGGAATACATCGCTTTGTGGGTTGGGATCTCATGTTCGAAGTGCGAACGGAAGAACATAAAGTGAACAAATCAAGGATATAAGGGCTTTTTGAATATAAAGGTATACGCCTAGGAAATATTTCCGTCAGAAACAAGGATAAAGCCACTTCAACTCGGCATAATAACTCGAGACATGGAAACGCCTGTGGACTCTGAAACAATTCTTTAGTGTCTTAAGTCTCATCTCAAGTCTACCAGAAAGTACAACATACACAAGACAGTTATCGCAGAGGAAAATATTTAGGGAGGATACTAGGAGTTGACGGGGTGTAACGGGTATGGAATTACGGAATCTTAGAAATTCTTCGAAGATAGCAATAGACTTTCTGGTGATTTTGGAAATATGGTTATTCCAGAAAAGGTATTATTCCCAGACTATACCAAGGGTTCTAAAGGAAGAGTGGAAGCGAATAGGAAGATCATTAATTTCTAGTAAGGGATAATATGGAAGAAATAGGTGGGGAAGCTACAGCCCATAGGCCGCATGTGGCCTCAATGAGTTAGCTACCGCCCCCGGAGGCAGTATGCGATTTCCCAACTTTTTTTTCACGATATTCATTCCTATAATGCAGCTCTAGAATTATTTGATATTTAATTATTTAGGTTACGAAAATTTGAATATTAATATTATTAAGTTGATTATCTATATTTGGGTGAGTGTATTTAGTGATAAATAAAAATAGCAACAGTAAAATATAAAAAAATATTGCGGCCTCTCGTGGTACTACCTTACTGCGACCTATAATGACAGAAAATTTCCTCACTCATGGTCTTGCTCTTCTCAACGTTAGACTTCCAAACGTTGTTTACAGCCCATGTCTAGATATTTAAAATATTTTTTTAATCAACTTCAGGTCTCGTTAATCTCGTTTTCTTCTTGTCGCTTCAAACACCGCATTTCTCCAATGAATAATAAATAATATATTTATCATAACTGAATATTATTCATTTATTAGTCTTTATTGATGGTCCTTTTCTCATTGTACGTTCGATATTTTAATTTATCATTCATTAATAAATTTCAAACCTCAGGTCATTGAAGCGCTTCGATGCCAAATTCCAATTTGACTGCAGTCATATCGGTTTAATTCATCTTGGTAGCTGGGTTAAATATTTTCAGATTAGATTGAGAAGATATTCGGTTCCCTAGAATTTATCACATGAATAAATCTAGTCAAGGGCTAGAGGATAATATAAGTGAGAGACTTGCTAAAGTAGGCCGTAAAATCTTGGATGAAATTATTTATTCATGGAAATATTATTTTTTAAAGGGGGACTTGGGAGAGGTACCGCTTTAATAATGGACTCGAGTTGGGGAGGTTTAATGCTGCCCCCCCCTCGCCCGCCCGCTTGTATTATCTACTAAATTTTGTTGCCTTTATTAAGTCAAAAATACATCCTTGTTTTTGTTTATTTATGATGTTCTAACTTTTTTAAATATTGTTTGTTTGATTAACGATCGCATATGCTCTGACCTGGACTACAGGCTACGTATCAATTCAACAGGTTATAAGAACGATTTTTATTGTTATTCATTGATAACAAAACGTACACAGCAAAGAAATTATAACAGTAACTTTTAAGGATAAAAAATACGTAAATGCAGTCATTTATGCAGTTTATTTAGTTAGCCGACATTTCGACCCAACCACATGGGTTGTCTAGGCTAAAAATAAGAATGAAGAAGAGAAGAATAGTTGGGGTGATCAGTCAAATAAGAAGGCAAAAATAAATATTATCATTTATTTTTGCCTTCTTATTTGACTGATTACCCCAACTATTCTTCTCTTAATCATTCACGACAGTCAACCATTTACCCACAATTAAAAATAAGAATAATATAAAAACTAGTTTTGATTATTATTTAGTTATTATTTCACTTTTGTTAATTTTATATTTTCTGTGTATATAGTATGATTATCACTATAATTATTGTCCACGAGACAAATATTATATATCTAAACAAATAAAATAAAAAATATATATATAAAAACTACATCAGATAAATGAGATATAAATAAAAATCTGTTGCGCGCAACACACAACTTTCACTTAACCCTTTACATTGAATTGAAATTATTTTCTGGCGATGTTGGGGTATTATAAATTTTTTAAGTGCATTTTAAACGGAGCTAAAGCCGTAATACCACTTTCGTACGACTTTTCATTTTTGAGCTAGACTCATGACACACTCATGACGCACGCACGCAAGCATTTTGGTTATTTGGACTCAGGAGACCTCAAAACATGTATTTCCGTTAAAAACTCAGATTCGAAAATTTTCACGATCGAAATACCCTTACTATATATTTCATATATAAATAAGTGAAAGTAAAAATATGTTAGTGAGAAAAGATAAAAGAAGGAACATACATATAAGATTAGCGGATCTCACTTCTGTGATATAGTTTTTGTATTTTATTTTTAGTCCTAATGTTGATTCAAATTCTTAGGTCAAAACGTTGGCATTAAAAAAAATCATAAATATCCTGACTATTTTTCATTCTTATAATTTTAACTGTCAACTATATTTCCACCTCTGAAGAATAACTTTTATTCATAACGATGGTTTCATTGGACATCACCTTGCTATAAACTGAATTAAACTATAGCTAAATCTTCATGGGTTGACTACTTGAGTAAATTCCAGATTCCCTTTAAGAATGTGACAACAGGAATATAAATTCTAGATCTCCTTAAAAAACAGCAAGGATGTAATAAATACAGGACCATGGGTTGATTCACAAGGAGAGGGGAGGGAGAAGAGGAAGCTTTCGACCGTTGTTTCTGTGAGCGATCTAAGAAGAATTCTTGAACAATAAATATATATATTCTATTTTTATTCTATATCACATGTAATTAAGCTATCAAATATAACCACGTGTCAAGAAAAAATCATCCCTAAAAGCATTATTGTTCCTATACCTATACTAGGTAAGGAAAGTATTCCCGTCGAAAAAAAAATCGGGTCAAATTTCCAATATGCGGTTTTTGACGAATCTATACGTTTCAGAGTCCCCTGAGTCCGAAAAACACATTTTAAGCCATTGGTCTGTCTGTCTGTGCCAGGATTTTCTCGGGAACTAGAGAATCGATTTCCTTGCTTCTTTTTTTATTTTGTACGATTTTGACTACTAATGCCTGTGACACAATACTCAATGCGCAATAGCTGCTGCAAAATAAATAAAAACGGCTCTAACGGTTTTGATGAAACTTTCCTATAATGTTCTAATAGTGGTTCTTACAATTTTTGTATATGAAGTAAATTCCCGAGAAAATTCAGGAAAACATTTATAAAAAAGAAAAGAAAAATGTTTTGGGGCCTAACTCGCTAAGTATATATTCTATGGTAAAATTTATAACAAAACTTTTGAAAGGTACTTAAATTATCAACAAAACAAAAAAAAAAAAAATTCATCGCAATTGAACCAGTATTAGCGATGATACAGCATATTCTATTTTATATTGTAATTTATTACTTTCCTAACTATACTGTAAGGAATGTATTGTAATCCGGTCCAATTAGGATATGCGTTTTTTTAGCCTATTTTTTTGAAAGGTAATTAAATTCCCTACAAAACTGTATAAAAACTGTATAACGATTTTTGTCATTCATTTCGGACAACTATTAACGAAGTTACAGCTATTCAATTTCCAACGTAAGATTACGGGTTCATTTCCTGGTGTTAGAAAGGGTTGAATGAGAGAAAAAAGATAACTAAGTGAATGTAAGAAAATCTGTTGCCCGCATCGCACAAAAGCTTCACCATTTCCTCTACTTTTAACCGAAATTATTGCTTGACAAAATTAGACTATGACAAAAAGTTTTTGATCAGCAATATTAGAGAGTATTGAAATTTTTACACTGATGTACCTTAACATTGCTTAATTTATCGAATAAATCGTACTAAAATCTTTTCTTTGATCAATATTCAGGATAATAAATCTAATTTCCTTTTTTTTTTTTATTGATGGACTTATGCAAAGATATAAAAACCTTTCTGAAATAGGTGGGAGAGTCGTGTGAGTGGACACACAATTTTTTTTTTAATTTTAATTATTTAATTTTTTTTTCTAAACTTGCTTTGAAGGACTGAATGTAATATAATCTTTAAACTAGTTCGTGTGTTGTAGATACGTCTAATGCACGAGATTCTTGTAAAGTTTCCAGTGATGTGTAATGTGTTTTGATTTAATTTTTCAGGCAGCTGTCACTAAAATTGTTGCTTCAATATTTCTTAGCACCAGGGAGGATATTATCTATTGAATGGCTGCCGACCCCCCCCCCCCAACTATCCCTGGGGACTCTTCCTCCCTGTCTCAGTGAGGGGTCAGGTGCTTTTACAGCAAACTAAGCCATTAGGATTATGGCTGAAAATTGGTTACTGAACGAAACAACTATTAATTATATAATAGATAAAACCTTATGTTATTTAATGGGATATATTATATTTATATGGGTTTAATAACGTTTTTTAGGTCAACTAACTTAATAATAATAATTAGTATATTTTTATTGGGTAAAGAGATGGTCCGGGGAGGCGGTCATGAAAAGGCGAAATAGTGAAAAAAATATTTGTATTTAAAGCCAACGTTTCGATCCAATTTCGTAGGTCTTCTTCAGGGCTACAGCGGATAAGATACAAAAAGATATAGAAATGAGAAAGTTACATGATACTTAAATTAAAATTATAAACAGTGTGAATATATAAAAAAATATAAACAACGTGAATAAACTTATCAAAATTGTAAGGTGTGAAAATAAAGTAAAAAATCTGGTGAGCGCAACATACAACTTTCACTTACCGCTCAACTTTGAATAGAAATTATTTTGTGGCCATGTTGGGCTGTTATAAAATTTTTGAATCGTTAGAACCTTTTTTGAGAAAATTGTAAAAATGTGTTTCAGCGTCGATATAAAGTGGCACTTTCGATTAGCCGATTTTAAGGAAAAAGTTTCCAGGACATCTAAGGCACATATCTATCTTAAAGCTAGAATGTTCACATACACACAGACACACAGACCATTTTTCAGGACTTGGTTATTTGGACTCAGGGGATCTCAAAACGTGTATTTCCGTTGAAAACTCAGATACGAAAATTTTCACGATCGCAATACTTACACTTACTACATATATATATTAAAACAGTGTAAATAGATTATTGTTCTTAATATTTCCATATACTTTATATTCACACGTTTTATAATTTTAATGTTTATTCACACTGTTTATAATTTTTATCTAAATATCATGTAACATTCACATTTTTATATCCTTTTGTATCTTGTTCGTTTTAGCTCTCAAGAAGTACTAAAAAGTTGGGTCGAAACGGTGGCCTGAAATAAAAATATTTTTTCTCACTATTTAAGTCTTTTTATGACCTTCACCCCTACTATCTTCTTATATAATAATATACAACGGCTAACCATGAAATATTAAATCCTATATTTTTAAGATTCTTCACTTCATATTCCATTATACACTGATTCCTTTTTAAGGATTCCTTCACCTCCTACTAAACAACTGATCCATATCCATTAGTTAACGAATCGCACACAGCGGCGACTTTAAAAATAGTACTTTTATTTATAATGGCCGTTACAAATGATATTTCGTATACAGAATTATACTGTAACTATATGAGTTGACTACTCCAGTTGACCCTGGGTCTCCTTCAAGTGCATGACAACAAGAACGGAACTGCCAGAGTCCTGAGGATCATCGGAGTAAATATACCAAGGAATTGTAAGAGGAAGTTTTTAACAATTAATATTCTTATGGTTTAATATTGATGTCGGAGATATGGCAATGGCCACATTGTTCACTCAAGCCTCGTAATATAGAACTGTAAATTTTGAACTAGAAATATCGCTTAAATTAACGATCAATAATTTTGTTGAAATTTTCATTACGTCTACTGAAACACTCATATAAAAGTAGGACCAATTATTAGTCATTCAATTTGTTGTCACTCTTTATCAACTTTTAAGACTTTACATATTAGATGTCATTTTATCTTTAGCTTACGACACATTACTCTTACGGACAAGAATCTGTTTTAAAGATAAAAGTCATATTTCTCATTGGTTTAATTATGAAATTCTTTCATATTTTATATTACTAATAGAAACTACAGAGGTTTAATTTTTAAGCTCTCTCTGACTATTACATTATTACATGATTAAAACGCATATTTGATATTAAAGATCATTTAATTGTACATAAATATAAAGAATTTCATCAAAATTTGAGCCGTTTTATAAAGAAAATTTTAACAACATGCAAAGTTAAAGATAAGAACTGGCAGTTTTGGTAAGACTATTTTAGCTAAACATTTTCTGTAACATCTAAGACTTATAACCACCTCCCTTTTATGTATAGTTTCAGTTCCGTACGATTTTTTATTTTCACAATTATTTATTCACACACACGATTTTGAAGGACCTTACAAGTATACTTCTATTTAAGATTCGGATTTGAAATTTTTCACGATCGGAATATTTTCCATTAAAAGTAAGTAAAAATACTATTTTTTATTTTTAAAAATTGTTAGAAAATTCGATGTTCTTCTTAGTTTTGGATGATAAT
Source organism: Nezara viridula (assembly GCA_928085145.1). Taxonomy (NCBI): domain Eukaryota; kingdom Metazoa; phylum Arthropoda; class Insecta; order Hemiptera; family Pentatomidae; genus Nezara; species Nezara viridula. Next base: position 142,870,008 of record OV725080.1, on the reverse strand, counting down.
TATCTTATTGGTCATTATCAATCAAACGTTTTTTTCTAAGTTAAGTACATTATCTGAAAATGAGGGTCATAAAAAAAAAAAAAAAACAATAAATAAAAAAGAATAGAGCTTCATTAGAGAAAACAGGTGGTTGATAAAGTCACTGACCAACGTTTTTTTTTCATGGCAATTATTGTTAAATTTATTCATCTAATTTTAGAACTCCAGACAGCTACAAAAAATGTCAGCCTTTGGTAATCAGCATATAGTATAAAGATAAACAGTTAGTGGAATAAAACAGTTTAGTGGGTCGTTTTCCGTGTTTTTGGGGTTCAGAGGGGCGTATAGCGAAATTAATTCTGTTGCTGTGGGATTGTTATTTATAGAATTCTCCTCTAGGGGGAGCTTAGCTTTCGCTACTCATTTACTTGGAACAGAACTTCATTAACTGAAACTTGACCGCTATATGGTCTGCCAGGCAAAATATAGTCATTAAAGTATCACTACCGATTCTATTTAGTTATTATCTCGAAATAGTTATAAAAAGAAATACTTTAAGTGATATATGATGAAAATATAAACAGTAAAGCTATGATGTATTTTATCTTCGAATTAGTAAATCTAAAATATTTTATATATTTATAAGAGAATTAAAAATGAATTTTTAAATACATTACTGGCACAGTAAAAGAAATCTTGAATTTTTTGAGAATATTCGACAAATTTTGAAATAAATAAAATAAATCTAATATATATATTTTTTCATATATAGTAACATTGCGATGGGTGCATATCGCATATTAAAGCACATAGTTACGTTCAAGGAAATTAATACGTATACATTTTTATATTTTAAATTATGAAACAAGAAAATAAATAAAGTAATACAATATAAGAAAATTTCGTAAAATAGAACAAAAAAATCACTAAAGGTGATGGAAAGAAAGTAAAAATTAAATAACATTATGCGGTATCCAGCAAAAGTTTTCATAAACCGACTGATAGCAAATTTAATATTGTTTTGAAATGAAACTTCAATAAAACCAGATTTTGATAACAATTTTAGAGATAAATATTTTAAAAACTGGGTTGATAATATTTTATAAAATGAAAAATCCTTTAATTTTAAAATCTTTTATTTTATTTAAATTTTAATAATTAAAATAATGGTTATTTTTATTAGACCAAATAACATTTGGAAGATCTTAAAGATGCGAATACGTGTATTGCTTGATCCAAAGTAAGCCCCTTGAACTTTTTTTTTTTTTGTTCTTCCCTACCTTGCCTTATAGGCTATACGGGATTTTCCCGAGCCGGGGGGTGAGGGCGTGGAATTTAAAATCTCCTCCGGCACTGGGACGCGGACTCGTACTTTTTTATCATCTCAAATCTTTCGTTCTCCGGTTGCCAGGCAATTCGCGGTACTGTGCACACGCTATGGCCCATTCGGCCACCCCGCCCCCGAGCCCCTTGAACTGTGCCAGATGGACTGGGGTAGTTTTACTTGCACATTTCAGTGTCTATATTCCTTTTCCAGAGATTATAGTCCAACTCGCGGCTCCCTTGGTATACAAGTTAATTGTATATAAAGTAACATTTTTTGGGAAATAAAAAATAATTTATTTTGAAGCTATGAAAAAAAAAATTTATATAGATATATATTTATACCTCTCGTGGATGTGACAATCAGTAAAAGTGCTGTTGAATTTGTAATTGACTTTTCAGGCATGAGAAAGAATAATACCCAGCAGCACCTCTTCCTGGTGTTTGTTTATTTTTCTGCCCTTTAATGTGGCAGAATGTGTTATTATTTAATAAAAGAAAAAAATAATGGTTGATTTATTTTCTTAATTCTGGACAGGAGGCCTCTCATCAAGCTCCTTTTCACTTTGTTGGTAATCGTATTTTTATGTTTTGAGAGGATTTGTGATTCACCATTGTTAATATACAAGAACTGCCATGAACTTAAAAAAATCTTAAAATTTCTTCTTCTGGCACTACAGACCGAAGTCTGCTTTAACATCTATTGCCACAGAGTTCTGTCCTCCACCATCCGGATGCCTGAGTATCGCATGTCCTCTTCCACCTTCTCCTTCCATTGTGCCGTTGTTCGTCCCTTTGGTCTAGTGGCAAGATTCACTTTGTTTTCTTCACCAGCCCGTCTTCATTTATTCGGTTAACATGGCCATACCATTTCAGACTACTCATTCATATCATATGTGACAGTCGAAGACAACACCAAACATTCCTTGCAGTATCCTCCTTTCGAATCTCTCGAGTCTGTCACATGTGTTATTATTTAATGTCCATGTTTCTCCTTCGTACTTAACCACAGGTCTGGTCAGCAAAATAAGCTCTAGTTTCTGGTAGGGCCCTTCTTTTAACTTCTTCTGATTCATTTCCTTCGTTTTTGATTACAGATCCTTGGTATGGGAAAGCCGACACTAATTATTTGTTTTTTCCGGCAATGTCATAGCTTGATGGGTGTTGTTTGATTTTTTCTATGATCATTAGTTTCGTTTTTTTCAATATTTATTTCAAGACCTGCTCTTCTTGCCTCTCTTCTTAAGGCTGCATACGCCTCCTTAATTCTTTGCTGCGGAAATTTAAAACGTAATATATATATATATATATATATATATATATATATATAAAAAAACACAAAATATGTTGAGAGGATGCCCTTCTTTAATTTATTGAAGGGACTGGTACCCATTTTATATGAATTCGGAAACCATCTCCGAGGATGGAAAACCTGCTAGGATTTTCAGCTAATAAAATAAAAATGAATTATCTCTGTTTATAAACAGCAGGGACCCAGGCACTGTAATACAATTTTATTTTATTTTCTTATTAATAGAAAGACACTGTTGGCTAATGAGGGTTTAATGAAATTTCAATTTAATTTCACAGTTGAGTTCTTAATCCTTTGCCTAGTGGCCTGAACAAATAATTAGGCCAATTATGTTTAGAACTGTTTTTTTTTTCTTTTATTAAGCGTTCTTAATAAGAGTTTAAAGAAGTTTGTTCCACTTTGGTGAATGTTTCAACTGACTCAGGATGAAAGACTTTTCTTCATCCCTGGAGTTTGAGGGTAGATAAACTGTAGCACAGGTATATAAGAGTTTTTGACGAAGTTGTGAAAGCACAAAAATCTATATAAAAAAACAGTACACAATTTGTTTAAATTTTGGATAACCTGTTAAATATCATCTAATGATTATTAATTTATCGGAAAAATATAAATAATGTTTTTTGTTTACATTACTTGGTTATCAACGCCAAAGTAAAAAGTTGGAAGTGTCATTTTAAAATGACTTAAGTCATTAGTCATAATCAAGATCTTCGTAGATCTTTGAAAATCTGCAACAAGATTTCTTGTTTACTATGATATTATAGTGTAGTTTATTTATTATTATATAATAGAGTGGATATGGCCGAAGAGTGGATAAACTGGTTCGTAATAAAGAGCTGGTCCAATGGAATGCAGTAATTATCGGAGGAATTTCCGCCATCTCGTTTAAGAAGTATTTTCCATTATTCTTCTTACAAGTGGTGGAGTACCTACACCATTTGAGACCCTCAGGCGGATTAATGTTTGAAACCTTCTAAAAAATAAAATAAATTTAATATTAGTTTAAAAACACCGTAATTTTTTTAAATAATAATAATGGTAGATTATGATTGAAAGAAAAATATACGTTATGTTTTTGTAGTAAAACTAAATTAAAAAAAAATATATTTATTATATTTACAGCTGTATTGTAAATAAAAATACACTCAGTAAATGTGAACACAAGAACATAATAACATGAAACCACTTGTTGAGGAACAACCCACTGGTCTATAATGTACTTACAAAAGGAGATGGCCTCGAATCTTCTTTTCAGGCACTCTCGGGAGAAAAATTAACATTTAAATTAAAATTGAATTAAGAAAGAAAACATTACAAATAAATCTATTACCCTTTTATGAGGCCCTTCCCTTGCTGTGAATTTCTATAGGTTACATTATTACCTATCTTATAAATGGTAAAATCCAAACAATAAAGCAATCAGTCTCCAACACCCAAGTGAATAGTTAATCTGCTAACGTTTCGCCAGTTCAGGCATCATTAGGGCAGAAAAACCAAGATCACATATATATAGAAAGAAAAAGCCATCCAAATACATACCAAAGGAAAGAAAAGGTTCCAGTAATAACATCTAAGGGAGGTTATATTGAACAGCTGATTAGACAATATACAAGGGAGAAAAAGGTATAACTAAAATATAATAATACAAAACGTGTTAAATTAAATAAAAAATAAAAAAAATCAAAATTAAAAAGTCAAATGACAAATCTCGAAGGAATATATAACATCCATACCTAACAAAACTCATTGTATACATCAGTGCATAAAGCTAGAAAAGAGATATAAGATGATTATGTTATAAATGGAAAAATTCATTGTTTGGATTTCTAGGTTAGACCAGTTATTTATTTTCTAGCTTTATGCTTATTTTAGTTTTATTATTACCTATATTTAAAGATCTAGGTTTGTTATTTGACAGTAAAATCTCACGAAGAAACCGTTTTTGAAGAACTTTCTTGTCGAGAAAAAACGATGTTTAAACGAACGAAGTGGATGGAATTTGATAAAATCTATATTAGACCATCTTAGTAGCAAACTTAACAATCTCTGAAAATTTCATCATTGAATTTCCGGTAGTTCATCCCATGGATTCGACTACACACGTACGGTTTGTTCAGTTACAGTACGTACAGTTTCTATATCTTCTCATGTCCACTGCCTCCTACATTACGCAACCATTATGTTCATAACAATTTAGTATAACAATTTTAATTGGTAAATAGAATTTGATGAAATTGATATAGGATCATTTGTACACTTTTCCAAATTTCCTAAAACTTTACGTAAATCAAACGAGCCCTTTTTGGAATATAGGCGTAGCAAAATATTATAAAAAAATATTTATCCCCAAATTGGTACATCGCTCGGTACAATTTGTTTCGATATTGTAATCATTGTAGCTGTAGCTAAAGTGGAGCAACCTCCATAGAAGTGTGGGGGTAAGTAATTTTTCAAGAAGTCACAAAGTTAATATTGGTTTTCCACCTCAAATAACGTTCAAATACTAATTTTTGTAGTGATCGAATATAAAACTTTTGTCCACAATGTGTTTTTCTAAGTTGGATCTTTCTAATTTTTTTTCATACGTTCTGAAGTAATAATTTTCACCGTATTATGTAAAATTAGAAACTTTCCAATAAAAGAGAAAATAAAAAGAAATGTTTTATTTTTTTATATACATTTTTTGATGAAAGATATGATTATTTTTCGTCACTGGGAAAATGTGATTTCCAAGTATTAAGGTAGATATGGCATGTCGAAAAAAATGCACTTCTGATAAAAATATTGGGAAATATTTAAAGAGATGATAGGAGATCTCAAGAGCTACAAAAAGTTAATATTAACAATGGTCCGATTTTTCCGCAGAAAAGTAAGTAATTTAATTTTTATTTTTTTGTAAATCACGTTTGTTGTTGAATAGGAAGCGATAATAAAATTAAGGAAAAGTTTACTTTAAATGTAATAGTCCGTGCTACAGACACCTTTTTATTTAATTATTAACACTCGTCTAAAACTTTTTGAATGGCTTCATTTTATCGTAACCTACAATTTTTTTAACGATCATTTGATTTCCACTTGGATCGTAAGATAATTAGATCACAAAATCTACAAAAAAAGTGATCTAAAAAATATTGGGACCATTTGGCGTGACCTTCATCCCCACTATGTCAAAATAACGATATTATGTAGACCAAACAATATTTTTGTAGGGCATCTTTTTTTTTGTATTTTGTGATCAAATTATCTTACGATTGAAGTGGAAAGCAAACGGGTATTTACGAGTTTTTAGAACCTAATTAAATTGATCAATTGAATGAGAAAACTCCTTATTTCTTAGAATTTTCGTAGATAAAAAATTTGTAGGTTACGATAAGATGAAGTAATTCACGATGTTTTAGGCGGATATTAACAATTTGATAAAAAAGGGGACTATTTAAATTAAACTTTGCCTAGTTTACTATGAAGAGTTTGTGTCTCAATTTTTTTTTATTATCACTTTTTAATAAAAAAAAACGTGATCTACAAAAAAAAACAAAACAAAAAAACATTATCTACAAAAAAAAATTAAATTACCTACTTTTCTGCTGAAAATTGGTCTATTGTTTATATTAACTTTTTTTTAACTATTGAGCCTCTCATCCCTTTAAATACTCCCCTATATTTACGGGATACCGAGTACATTGTTGATCTGAGAAGTATTTTTTTCGATACGCCATATCTTCCGTAATACTTTAACAAATATTGTGTATAAATCGTCATTTTGAAGATACTGAGTAATAGTCCGTGGTACAGACCCCTTTTTATCGAATTATTACCTTCCGCCTGGAACTTCGTAAATAGTTTCATCTCATCGTAACCTAAAACTATTTTATTTACGAAAACTCTTGGATTTGGGGCATTTTCAATCTGGAGGGGGACAAACTTTGTCTATTTAATTACTTACTAAAAACTAGTAAATACCCATTTGCTTCCTACTTTGATGGTAAGAAAACTTGATCGCAAAATTTATATCCCCAAAATTTCAAAATAGCGAGGTTGTATAGGGCAAACGGCACAATATTTTTTAGTAGGCCACCTTTTTTATCGATTTTGTGATGATATTATCTTACGATCCAAGTAGAAAACCAATGAATATTTACGAGTTTTTAGTACCTAATTAAATAGACAAAGTTTGCTCCCTCCTCCAGATTGAATTTGACCCATTTCCAAGAGATTTCCTAAATAAAATAGTTGTAGGTTACTATGAGATGAAACTATTTACGTAGTTTCAGGTGGATGTTAATAATTCGATAAAAAGGGGTCAGTACCGAAAAATAATCACATCTTTCCCCAAAAAATGTATATAAAAAAATGAAACATTTCTTTTTATTTTCTCCTCTATCGGAAAGTTTCTTGTTTTCTTGAATTTTAAAGGAAGATATGGTGTACCGACAAAAAAAAAAAAAACACCTTTGAGAAATGATATTAAAAGAAAAACTCCAAACTATGAACTCCAAATTCCTATGAAGTTAAAAGAAACATTTTGTTTCCTGGAATGTGTTTACTACGAGCGAGATGAAAGAGTTTTCCTCATCGGATGCCTTACTATAGAGGTTACGTTTTCCTCATGGCGTTGTATAGCGTTGTAGCGTTGTAGCGTTGTAGCGTTGTTGAGAGGGTGACCCAGATATGAGATCCGCGAGGAATGGGTATAAGAAAAAGGACACGGGGGTGTGACACTGAGCCGTGGATTTGGTGCAGTAGTGGCGGTGGGGGTGTTGGGGTGGGTATATCGATCAGGGCGCTCCCCGACTCGCCTCAGTCCTGTCCACGATGTGCCCTCCATCAACCCACGGGATATGAGACACCCACAGCCACAGGTCATTACAATAATATTATAATATACAATCATTTATATTTATTTATTTATATCTAAAAAAAAAAAAAATTGAAGTATAACTTTCCAGAAAAATTCAGATTCCAAGTTCGTAAATCACGACGGTTTTTACCAGATTTTTATGATTTATTGACGATAACTAACCTCATGAAAAAATAATTAAATAAACAAATATATATATACCCAAATTATACATACATATCTTTTTTTTAGTTTTTAAAAATATGTATTTTTCTATAATACTATTTACTATTTTTTTTTTCTAACCAATAAATACATCAATAAATATCTGAAAAAAATAAAAAAATATATATATTAAGTAAATTATAAAGATTCATTAAATACACTCGTATAGGATTATTTTTTTATATATATTTCAAGAAAAAATATATTATTGTAATACATGAATTTTTTAAAATAAAAAATAACATCTTCTGTGTGATGAAATTTGTATTCGTAAATTACAACTGTTTCACAAGATTTTTAAGATTTATCGACGATAACTAATCTTATGGTATATACATATCTATTTTTTGTATTTAAATTTTTTTTTTAAATATGTTTTTATATACTATTTATTATTTTTTTATAACCAGTAAGTAAACCAATAAACACACGAAAAAGTTATTAATTAATACGCTGAGTATTTTTGAAATTTATTTTAACAAAAATAAATAACATCTTGCGTTTGATGAAATATGCATCAAGTATTAATATTAATAATGTATAAAAGTAGAATTATTAATAACTCAAAATTTTTATTACTTTATTTTTTTAAAATTTATTTTTATATAATACGATTTAAATTTTATTTTAAAACAGTAAGTACATCAATAAACAAAAATATATTGATGAAAAAAATAAAAATACTCATTCAACTGTATGATATTATAGGATTCTTTCTTGTAAAAAAATTAGGTTATAATATTTTAACAAAAAATAACCTCTCGAGTTTCATGAGATATGTATACATTCTAGAATTAATGAACATTATTTAGGATTAAGAATAAAAAATATAAATAAAATAATATTAATTAATCTGTTTATATTGTTATAATAAAAACATTTTAGTGATATGAAAGGTTAATTTTTTAAAAAATATTATATTTTTTACTATGCACAAAATTCATCTTGATAAGAATTTTTAACAAAGTACATTTACACTAATTTTATGAGTTGTAGAGTTTTTTTTCCATATACATATACAAAATATTTAATTTTTTGTTCATATACGTTTTTGTCCTAAAATGTTTTAACTTCTCAGGCAATCCTCCCGATTTCAATTTAAAAACATGAATAAATATTCATCGGTAAATAAATTGAATTTCATAAAAGGAGGTCGAGGTGCTGGTAGGAATCCTGACCTCATTTCGGGTGTGTTGTACACACGTTCGCTCTATTGATAGGCTTTTGTACAAATGAACTCTATTCTCTCTGAGCTGGATGTTTTTAATAACTGAATCAATATTTTATTTATTATTTTAAAATTTGAATTTGTTTTAAAGTAGGCTTCATTAAAGAGTGGACCAATATTATTTTCATTGAGAATTAAAAAAGAAAACATAAATAAAAAAAAATCTGTTCTCAAGCAATGACTTAAATAATTGTTAAAATATTGAAATAACTTAATTTGTTCAAAAATATATAATTTTTACTTGATCAATGATTTTTTTTTTAGAATTTTCAAAGAATATTTTTAATAAACCTCATGAACATTATGAGTAAAGCCAAAAATTTCTTATATTAATTAAATTAATATTAATTTAATGTTGATAGTATATCCGAGGACGTAAATAGTTGTAATTCATTGAGAGTTTCCTGTTTCCGATTAAGGGAAAGTGTTCTATATTTAAACTCAAATATAAGCTCTTCCAAGTTTCTATCCGCTCTTGGAGCACGATAATAGTTCTATTATAATATAAAAGTTATACTATTATATAGTTTTTCAATAGTTTTACTATTCTTTTAATTTTAAAATAAATTTTTATAAACTTTATTATATTTCTGAAGATATTTCGTCGGTTCATTGCAAAAAAATCACTACGTTGATTTCTGATGTAGGTTAAATTTCAAAAATGTTTATCTGAATTTATTTATTGATCTCATTTACTGACAAAAAACAACTTAAATGCATGAAAATTACACAAATCCTTTTACTTATCATATATCATTACAATAAGTGTACAAATTTCTGAGGCGAAATTTATCAAAGTACGTATAATTTAATTTCATTGAATGTTACTTAGTGACTTTTTGCAATAAATCTACGATTTATTTTTATATTTATTGCAAATATAATTGGATTTGTACCAAAATAAATCCGGATTTTGTACCTCTCTTTCATTTACATGTGTATGAAACGTTGAGATTATGTGCACATGACACGTTATGACAATATTTTTCTGATCAACTCAACAACACCAGAATTTTAGATGGAAAAACCAAATTATAATTATCTAAAAAAAAAGTTCTTTATGAATATGGTATGTTTTAAACAATTCACGAAAAACAATTTTTTAGGGTAAACTATATGTTTTTTTTAATATATCTCCAAAAGTTACATTTAGTAATATCAGTAAATTTAAAATAACACTGACAATTTTATTGTTTAAAAGTGAATATTATTATTGATAACATGATGAAATTAACCTTGATATATTTCTGATTGAAAGTGCTGAAGAAATCAATTAGACTTTTACAAATAAAAAAGACTAATACGCCAAGAAAGAATATGTTCACTGGTTTATGAAAATTTACCAGAGAAACGACGGTTTCAGATGGCGTGGTTATAAAAGATGTCGTAAAGAAATAGGAGCCAGAGTTGGTTCTTGGTTTTGTAGTTCCCGACTGGGAATTAAAAAGGCTATTTACTTTATATATTCCTGGACAAAGAAATATACTACAAAATTTTGACTAGACAAATCTGGAATTTCCTCTGATATTATAACAAACTGGAAAAATTACTGTAGAAATAAGTATGGACCTATTCATTGATAAAGAAACCCCTCATTATTGAAGGCCTTGGAAAAATCTGTTGAAATAGATGAATATTGCTTCATAAGGAAGAATGAACAATATCGGACTGGTATATCCAAGTCTCTGGAGGAATATGTAGGTAAACAAGATAATAATTTCCTGAGTTAAATCCAGAAACGTTTACTGTAGTGTATAAAAGAATTAATCATATCAGGTACTCTAATAATTCCTGGTCTGTGAAAAGATTATTCAAATAATATATAAAATAGAAGATAAATAATTATCCAAATTTCACGATAAATCATTCTAAAACTTTTTTTGATACCATTACCGGTACATACAATAAATGGAAATATTACCTTTGTGAGAAAAATTGAGTCTGCAGTGAAGTGCCGAAATATTATTGAAGCTGGTCCAAGAAGAACTATTGTAATTTGGACTTTTAGCTTCAGCCCGAATTTTTTTTTTAAATATAACGATTATTACTTTGAAAGAAAAGTAAAGAAACTTCCTACATAAACTGTTGTTTAAGTGGTTCTTAAAGTCCTATTAAACGTAATTACCAGAACAATAATACCGTAAGAGATGATTTAAAAAAATAAATTCATAAGAAATGGTTATATTTTACCATTTTTTTGGGATAGAGCATCAGCCCGAAAGGCAATCACTCGTTGATCAATCTATACAATACATTGTCCATGAGAAAAAAACAAGCTTTCTTTAAATCGACTCCAATTTACTTTAAAATTTGTCTCTGTGCATTATTTATAGTGACTGCAAATGACATAAATAGGAAGCTGTGCTACCGTATTCGCGTACAATTTTTCCAATTGATAGAATTTAAAACCTTCCTCAACATATAATAAAACGTAATAACAGATTTTGAAAATTACTGCTAATTTGTGAAGTAGGAGCATTCAAATAAAATCTTTAGGTATATACAGTGGTAAAAAAGTAGATAAAATAACAAATTAATCTTATTTGAAATCTTATTTTCGCCAAAGCAATCTAATTTAGTTGATAAAATACGAACGAGCGCTAAATCGAAACATCTAAACTGGAATCAGTTATTTTAAATTAATCCATTAAAATCTGAAATACCTGTCAAAAAGTGAGATTTATTTACCCCTATATATATTAAATTTCCTATTATCGACCTTTAAAGCAATTTCGAATACATCAATAGAACTTAAGAGCTATTCTATTCTATAATACTGCTTAATACAAAGGTCAGCTTCTAAAGAACTTGACATTAATAACATAATCTGATGAAAAAAAAAATGCTGCAACATAAAAGGAATAATTGATTGCTTTGTTGCGTGGTACAAATCCTGAAGAAACAAAACACGTTCTATTCAGGCACAAGTACCGTTTTGATTTAGCTAAATGATTGTTCCTTCTCAGGCAATTGTTAATTACTAAATCGAGTCAATTTCTGTTTAATTAACCCGTGAATGTATATATATTAATTTTTTCTATAACCTTAGTTTCATAATAGGTTGGTATTTAATGGTGTCCTTATACATTTCCTTTTGGTGTAAGAGTTCTCTGTATTTCAAGATGTTTATGTTCAATTCTTTGTCCTAATGCTCTCTCTCTCTCTCTCTATATATATATATATATATATGTAGAGAGAGAGAGAGAGAAAGAGAGAGTGAGACTTAAGTATAATTAAAATAAACCACATTTATACTTATGAAGAATATTTATATTCTGCCCAAGAGATCTCCAAATTAAGACCCCTTACGTAGGTGGCAATGCATGATTTAAATAGATCCCAGAGCTTCCCTCTCAGGTCCGTCAATGTTACTGAAAGTCAGACAACTGCGATGTGCGAGTGATTGAGTTCAACTATGCTCATGTTACTGAGAGTTAACCCGGAGTTAAGTTTGAATAAAAGAAAGTGTTTGCACAAAATATTTTCTGTAAAATATTTAAAGATTTATTTATCTAGTTCTATAAACTGGATACATTAAAGTATATTAACTTTTTGATGTTTTCCTCTTTAAATCTTCATCTACACCTATGATGTGACAATCAGCACATGTGTTGTTGAATTTGATAATGACATTTTAGGCATGAGTAAGAATAGTACCCAGCAGCACCTCTTCCTGATCTTTGTTTTTTTCGTAATTTTAGGAAAGATCTCTCATCCAGCTCCTTTTCAGTCGCCTCCCGATGAGCATGTGAGTCGTTGACATGTCGTTTATTGTTGTGCCAGTGTAGGGTAAGAGAACGTTGGTCGACATTTGGTTGTTAGTGTTAATGTTTATTAAGATTTTTAATGATTAGGTTAGTGTTTTAAGATTTTAAAATAATTTTGGATTTTTTAAATTTTACATATATATATTCTTATTTTCAAGATAGGCCAAGTAAGCCATCCATGAATATTTAATGTAATGAGGCGTATATCAATATGGGTTTAAGGTCTGTGTATGCATTTAGTTTTTCTCTGATTTTCAATTTTTATTTTGAATAAGTCAGTTGTTTGTTTAAAGTCATTCATATAATTTTTTTTTTTTTTTTTTTTTAAAGAATTCACTTATTTTTGTTCCTCACTGATTCTTCTCTTAGCTTTTGCTGCCACAACATTGCCGTACGGCAATTGTATTGTTCAATGTTTTCCAAAAAAAAAAAAATTGAAACGTGACACTCCAGTTTCGTGGTTTACTTTCTTTCTATTTTTATAAAATATCAAGGATTCTAGAAAAAAAAATTTAATGAGTGTCGGTTCGTGCCTACACATAAGATAGAAAATTCCTCGCCATCCGACTAACAGGCCTTCTATCGTTTTCTCCATCCATTATTATATCTTCCTTATATTTTTGTTGTTTTTGCGAGTTCGGATTACTGGAACGTTTGGATTATTTTGTAGTTTGGATTACTGAGGGTACACAGTATTTATTTTATATGATAAAACGGGCTAATCTGTGGTGAATATATATATCTATATATATAGAAATAGAAATCATCTTTATTCTGGGACTAGGTCCCTTGAGAATAACAATATTGTTTAAACTAATTGACAATAAATCTGGCCGTATGCCCTATTATAATAAAGATATATAATAATAATAATAATAATAATAATAATATATATATATATATATATATATATAAACATGAGAACATCAAGGCTGCCTTCTCCTTGAGCCTTCTTACATTATGAGCCTTCTTCCTTGATTACAAGAAGGTTCTTGAAGAACTCAATACCACAAATCCTCGATATAACAAAGTTAGGAGAGAGTTTTTAGCACCTAGAGACTCAGAACGTCAAACCGTGTAACTTCCACCTTCATCCTTCCCATATGATCCGAAGGGCATAAATATCCTCTTTCCCAGATCGAAGTATCGTGCAGTTTATGGTCTAGGAAATTTTATGTCCCAACGCGATCCCAATGTTTTCAGATCACTGTTCAATCACTTTGATATTTTTGAGCTGAAAATTTTCTCGAATTTTTATGATCAACTACTTGCTAACGAATAGGAAATTAAAATTTGTAATCCATTTAAAGCTGAAGTATAACAGAATTCGTGGAAGAACGTATTACGAAAGAAAAGATCACTAATAATGTATTAAAATTATTTTATAAAGTGAGAGAAGTTTTTAAGGGAAAGAATTGATATTCTCGCAAATATTGTAGAAAACGGATTAAGCTGGTTTGGGAATGTTAACGGTAATAATCCCTTCAGAAAGATTTGCGAATATAAGTATGGAACTGGAATCACAAGGAAGATGGAAAAAAGGAAGACCAAAGATAAAGTGGAGAGATGAGATAGAAGAAAGTCTGTTGGGAAATGGTATTAGTTAAGGGGAATGGGATATATCTGGAAAGATATTTAGATCAAGCAAAACTACAGTAGTGGGAAAATTCATAAAAAAAAAGTCTGCGTCTTTTATTTATCCTGATAAACTATTATTATTCAAAATATTATCGAATGTATTATTGATATTTTAAATTTTAAAAACTTAATTTTTTTGGGAGCTTAAATTATTTAATCCAAGAAAAGTTGGTTGAGGTGTTTAGTAAAAAAAAAATTAAAAACAAATAAATTTCTTTTTATTTTTGACGACGTTTCAACCTAAAGTTGAGGCCTTCATCGTGGCTAAATAAAAACCAGATGTTTAATTTACTATGCCAATCCCTTCCAAGACTGTCAGGAATATTGTCATGATAATTCTGCTTTAAGAGTTGGTGATAATTTATTGCTGTGGACTGTAAAATTAGAGAAGTTAATGGATTAAAGAAGTGAATATGTAAAATTGATTGCTTTATTTTATTACATGTAGTTTTATACGGAAGTTAAATATAGGTGGGTTGTGATACTTGCATTTTTTCTTTTCTTCTAGTTGCCAGTCTTCTTGTTCATCTTTCCTCTCTTCCTTTCTTGGCCCCTTGCCGGCCGCTGTAGGTTTTTACTCCATTTTCATCAAATCAGTGGAATAACGAATTTTCTAACTGGTCAGTCTTGTCAATTTCTCACGCTACGTGAGCGTCTACGCTTCAGTAATGGCGGCGTCACACTAACAACTGAGGTATATATGCAGTATGCTCCAGATAACAGATGTGTTGTTTACTTGATTTAACTTAAATTAAATTTAAATATAAAGTTTGATGTGTTCCCTAAACACCAAATAACAATAGGTATGAGAAACTATTAACTTATAAAAATTAAAAACAATAACAGGCTCTGCTTTCTGTGTAACTTCAAAGCAAAAGCTCAGAAAACAACGAAGACTTATTGTAAAAAGTCAGTAAACTTTTTTTCGATTTTTTCGATCACCTGAAGTTACGTAGTTGTTAATTTCGTTCACATTTATCGATACAATAACTACTTAGGAGCACACATACACAGAATCTTTCATACGTAAAAAATAGTTTCTCTAACTGCGCGATGTTGTGACTCTAAAGAGCAAAAAGTCACTATTTGGTTCTTAATGACTTCTTTCACTGGATTAATAATTAATCAGATGGTTAATAAAACTAGCTAAGTGAGATAAGTCTGACTCTCATTCAATATGTTAGCAAGGTCATAAAGGTACTAGCTTGCAGGTTAGTGTTTTGTTCAACTATAACAGTGTGCAAAAGTCGTTATGTGTGTCGGAGTTCATGTTTATTCATTGATATGGATTTGTTAAGTATATGTATCTTAAAAAAACAACATTAAAATCAGACCATTTGCTGCCGAAATAAGGCGTTTAGATTTCATTAACATCTTTGGGGCTGAAACCCCTCAAAATTAAATCCTGGACCTATTAGTGACACTGTTCACATAGAAATTTGATCTCATTTGTATAATTTTTGGATGGGTTGAAAATTTCTGACTGTTTAGAAAGATAAATAATATATATATTTAAAAAAAGTTGAGCCAATGTTAGCGAAACGATTTTTCTTCTAACCGTTAAAAAAAAGTTGTGTGGGAGCCCGAGACACAAATTTTAATTTATAACTCTATGAAAATAATAAACCATTCCGTAATATTGTAATTTCCAACATTTTGAAATTTCAATTTATTTCTGAGTTATAAATTGATGAAAAAAACCAATTATTTTGCTCTTTTCACAGTTTTCAAAAAAACAAAAAAAAAAAAAAAAAAAAGGAAAATTAGACCTAAGTGATGAAACCCTGCTCCTTAGGCGTTTTTAAAATTAAATATTGGTTTAATATTATATTTAAACTAAATGGCTTAAGAAAAATGAAGAAAGATGCGTCGAACTTAATTAGACTTTTATATGATATCAGTTGACTTTAAGTCTTACGGACCGCATTGTCAAGTTCAATAACTGTGTCCACAGCGGCAATCCATATTGACTCGCAATAAATAAAGCTCAATAGAGATGGCAAAGAGCCTCAATAGCTTCTAAATCAAAATGTGTCTCGGAGCAAGATCCCTTATTAATAACCCATCACAGAAATGGTGAAATGTTATAACGGCTTCATTTCCTCTCTGAAGTCAATTCGTTTACGAGAAGGTCGATATTCTGATGTTATATATCACATAAAGCTTACATTTTTCACTTTGAATTGATTCAGGAAACTTGTTTACCTCTGCGAGAATTTGCACATTAACTATTCATCTTTCTAATACATTCCATGTACAGTGCTATGAAAAAATCTTCAAATAAACCTGATTTTTTTAAAAATGATAAATGTTTCAATTTAAATATGTTTTAATGGTTTAACCAAGCAAACGACTCAAAACTACTTTACTCCCTTTTTGCGAAATCTTTAAAACTAAAACAGAAACTGAATACATATACATACTTACTTAAACCCGTAAGGACGTACTCATCACAAATATACGGTATCGCTAAAAAGACCCACCTACAAAACCTTCAAACCTTCCAATCAAATTTATTGAGACTCATAACAAAAGCACCTTGGTACGAGACTAACAAAATTCTACATACTGACCTCCACCTGCCAAAAGTTGACCAACATATAGCGACCTTTTATCAACGATTTTACACAAAGTTAACGGACACAATAACATTCTAATAAGAGACATGGCCACAGCTGACATACCTCAGAACATGAGAAGGAGAATAAAAAGGCGTTGGATGAGAGTTCTCCTTCCTTAAACAACGTACTGCTATCACATTTGATAATTGTCAACAATAAGTTGACAGGCGCAATTACGTTTTTATAGACAACCCCCTCCCTCCCCCCAAAAAAAACCAAACAATCGAATGTAATATACGGCATTCTCTGTCAGACTCTTTCAATGAAGATGAAACCTTAACGACATTAAATATCATTTAATTTTACATAAATAAAATGAGTTTAATCAAAATCGTTCTACTGTTTTCGAGAATATTGTAAAAAAAAAAAAACCCAATTGGTTTGTTCTGTAAGTCAATCTTAGTGAAAAAGTTGCTATACGAAAGTAATAATGTCAAATTATTGTCATACTTTTGAAAAATTTATCTTAAAAAATCTAGACTTCTTCAAATAATGTTTTTATTTTGCATGAAAAAATAAAACAACAGTAATAAAAATAATTTTGTTACGAATTTTATATTAATTTTGTTACAGTTAAAATTAATTATACGTTTATCACCGTGAAGTTGCGGAATGTTATTTCTAAATAAACTGACTGATATTTTCTTCAATGATGCATGGACAATATTTTATAAAACTAAATATTTACTTTATCTTATTCTATGAGAATCATAAGACTCAGGCTAGCAATAAAACAAGTTATTTCAAAGCAATAGCTCAAGAGTAATATAAAAAATAAGTATTAAACGAGAAGCCCCAACACTTCCTCATAAGAAAATATAATTCCGGATTTTTCCAATTAAAAGTATACTTTGTTTTTCTTATTTTAATTGGAAATGCTAATTGGATTGAACAGCCCGAGCTCGCACTTATTTCCGTGAAATTTTGACGTGTTTCACATCAACAAATTTTATATAAATCGAATATAATATTATTAATTGAAGAGATGCGAAGATCTTGCGGAATTCTTTCGTTTGAACAGCTCTGATAATTGGTATGTTTCGTATGTACTTTCTGAACTTTTAAACAGAAAAAATATTACCTATAGAATTACACTCAAGATGAAATAGAACTTAATATTTTTCTTTTAATGTATGTATTTTGTCGACCAAATGGTTTGAAATCAAATTCAATCCTCTCAAAAACATTAGTAAACAAAATCTGAGCAGTTTGAGAACTGCAACTTACGAGTTAAATTAAATGTCCAAAGAACATATGCGCTCACCCCATTGTGCAGCTCGAGAATGCTAAAGTTTATTCTTTAACACGTTCTGCCAACACGACCACTCAATATTCCAGTATTACAATGGTAGGTCCCATGTCTCTTCAAGGACTCGACAGCACATATTGAGCTATGAATGGGAGGTTTTACATAATACCACATTTATTCACCATACACTTCAGTTCCTTACGATTATTATATTTTCCCTCCAAAATGTTCTGCAAAGGGAATTCTACACAACAGAAAAACACGTAAAAAAAGTCTTTCTTTGTTCGGAACCGTCGGGGAAGGGTAATCGTTATCAGTGGTAATTTTGTTTAATTTAATTAAATTAATTTTAAACTTTTAACGAATTTTAATTTATGCCGCCAATCTTAGAGAAATAACAGGTAGATTTTTCAGTGTTTTGATAATTTATTGTTAGTTACCGTATGACCTAAATCCTTTAACATTATCATTCGTCCAATTGAATTTGAATAATTTATATAATAAGTAATATAATTTTGGCATGAGACCGGTTTTAATATATCGCTGTTAAATATTTTGGAAATTGTTGCATTCATACCATTGATTAATAGAAAGAAAGCAGTGGGCTATTCAACAAAACCTAAATTAGTGAGATATTTTAAAATTGTCAAACATAATTAGTATATCTTTAGAGATTGTTTACAATCATGTTGGCTGTCAATGGAAAAGGGATACGAATAAGCAGTGTTAGGTGAGAACTTTCTCTATTACATAAAAAAGTGTTTAGTGACGGCCATGTAATATTTTATTGTGCATAAAGAAAGAAGAACTGGCCGTATCAAAGACACCACACGTCTTATTCACAGAATTATTTCTCTCTCGCGAATTGGTTAAAAATTGGCTATAGGAATAAGACCAAATATATTATAATATAAAATGGCAATAACGTGCAACGTATAATATAGATTTATAAACAAATAAAAATTTGTCCGAAGTGTGATTTCGTTCCGTATATTTTATGCTGATAAAAAAAAAAATACAATCTGAACTAAAGAATACATACAAATTCCAGTTATATAATTCGAACAACGTATAATTAACAAAATATATTTAAATGAACACTTGCATGATTTGTAAAATAGGGAATAGGGGATAGCTCCTAGTTCTTATACTTTTTAATTGTTTTTGTAATAAATAAAACTAAAGTGTGCGCGTTATACCACACGATAAAAGTGAAAACATCAACATTAATAATAATGAAATATTATTCACTAACATAAAATTGGACATTAAAATTAAATTTCTTTGCATTCAGACATTAAATCTGTTAAAGCAGGAGTACCTCAGGGTAGTGTCCTGGGACCAATATTGTTTAATATATATACGTCTGACCTACCGCAACACAGTGACACCCTACTGGCTAATTTTGCTGACGATACCGTAATCCTCAGTTCAGATAAAAATCCTATTCGAGCATCCACTACTCTTCAAAACTACTTGAACGATATTGCTGATTGGGCCACAAGGTGGAGAATGAAAATGAATAAAATAAAAAAAAGTGTGTACGTAGTATTCACTCTTAATCATACCCCTTCCCCCGAAATATATTTCAATAACATTGAAATTCCTGCATCCGATGTAATTAAATATTTGGGTGTTTTACTCGACAAAAGACTAACTTGGAGGACACACATTAGACAAAACGTATGGAATTAAACAGACTCTACGGTCTTTTATCTAGATTACTTGACAGATGTTCAAAATTATCTTTGACACTCTATCTTTGACACTAACAGACTAACACTCTATAAAGTTTTACTAAAACCAATTTGGGCTTATGGCAGTCTTTCCAATCCAAAATTTTACGAAGAATAGTTACGCACCATTTTATGTCGCAAACGATAGATTACATAAAGACTTGAACATCCCAACAATTTTAGACACTGCAGAAGAAAACTACAATAACTTTCACCAAAGACTAATTTACAACACAAATTCTGTTACAGAAAACCTTAAAAGTACTAGAAACCCGTACAGCCAACCTCGACGATTACGTAGGCGGTGGCCAAGAGAGCTGCTTAACTGAACTATTTCCTGGATTGTGATAGGACGCAGTGAAACTGCCAAAAAAAATTTCTCATTGCATGAATATGAAATATAAATTATAAATAATAGCTCAATATATAGAAGGTGAAAAAAAATCATCTCTAAATTATTTGTTTAGTATGTTATCTCATAAAAACAATAAGGAATATTTTTTATTATTTTATATAGTAAGCAGTGTAGTTTTCCATGAAAATAAAACCCAACTGTTGGGATAAGGGGCTAGTGTAGCTACACTACCCGCATGAGGGTCCAGTGTTGCGGTTAGTGTATACACAAAGGATTAAGGGGATGGAAGAATAACCACTGCATAGCGACTACCCAATGCGAACCCGCCACCTTCATCACAACGTGACTCAAGTCCGAGGAGAGGTTAATAATATGAAATATAAATTATAAATAATAATCCATTACAGAGAGGATGGAATGCTCAACATTATCCTCGGAAACAATATGCAGGTTTGATGTTTAGTTTCTCAGATATTTTAATCCATATTTTCAATAAAACTCGTTATCATTTGTTTTTCGACCCTACTTTTTTCCTGTTTGCCTCCCCAACACGGCGTCGTATTAAGATATAATTTTGAATAATAGCCCATCACAGAGAAGATGGAATGCTGAACAATCACTCACTTACAGTATGTAGATCCAATTTTTAGATTCTAAGATATTTTAATCCATATCTTCCATAAAACTTGTTATCATTTCGTTTGGGACAATATTTTTCCTATTCGCATTTCTAGCACAGAGTTATTTTAACATACAATTTGGAATAATATCCCATCATATAGAGGATGAAATTATGAACAATTTCCTCGCTTATCGTATGCAGATCTGATTTTTAATTTCTGAGATATTTTATATGCGAAAATACTTCAATTAGTCGACTCCAGCTGACTTTATCCGAGTGTTACAGATCGGAGATCTGACGGCTCAATCTAATTCACTCTCCACAATAATTTATAATATAAAGAGTATTATAGAATGGTATTAGTGACTTATGAGAGTGGTGTAAAATTTAGTTTTGTTGAAGGACCTAGAAATGCTTTGACACTGACACTGATTAATCTAAAACTAGTATATATACTTTGGGGCTGACTTGAAGAAGATGTATTTGAGAGCGAACTACGACCGTAGCCACCGAAAGAGAGCCAATTTCCTTCTTCCTTAGCCAGTTCATTTTTCATCTGATCCTAAGCGTCACCTTCCATCCAAACCATTTGTTTCATTTTTCTTCCTATTTATATAGGTTATATTTCTAGTTTTCAAATTTCTTCATGTCTATATTTGGCTAATGGATCCTAACGAAAGTACTAATAAAAATTTATTTTATTACGTACATATTCATATTAGGGTAAAAGTTCTGTGACAGTCATAAACAAACTCGAAAATCTAATATATCAACAGTTCCTTCTTTACAGCGCACAACTAATAACTAATAACAGATTTTTCCCTTCCACCGTGCAAAAGTATGCTCATAAAGAACACAATTCAAACAAAAGAAGAATAATTGAATCAATATATTTGCAAGAAATCAGATCTGAATAATTAAACAAACATTGACGATACAAAAATATTTTGGGCAAGCAATGTAAATACTATGAAGATATAATTCATAGTTTTGACCTTTCTTCATTGATGATTTCTTTTAAGAGAAAACTTCATCAGGTGCGTTTTGCATATTTTTTCCGAAAGTAAATTAGATAGAGCCGATCCCTGATGTGTAAGCTCGGATAAAGTCGGCAGGAATCGACTAATTCAAATGTTTTTGCATATAAAATATCTCAAAAACTAACAAATCGGACCTGCATATTGTTATTGAAGAAAATGTTCATTATCTCTGTAATGGGAAATATTCAAAATTGTATCTGAACACGATGCCGTTAAGAGAGAGGCGAAAAGGGAAAAATACTATCGAAAACCGATTGACAATAAATTTTATTGAAGATATGGATTAAAATATCTCAGAAACTAAAAATCAAACTTGCGTACTGTAAGCGAGGGAAATGTTCAGCATTCCTTCCTCTTTATAATGAATGGGTTATAATTTATAATTTATATTTCATATTATTAATATCGCCTTGTTTATGTTTTCATTTCTATTGTGTGGTCTAAAGCGTGTCTATTTTAACAAAATAAATACTCCTAATTTATCTTTATATTCTTAATCGCATTTCTTTAAATGTCAATAAAAATTCAATATAGTTTAAATAATGTTCTGTTTAGAACACATTATTTCGGCGTAAACTTTTTAGTTCATTCTGATTGTGGTATAAATATATACTGGATTTGTACGCAACCAAATTTACGGTTATCCCTGAGAACAATATTCTTTTAAGTCAACTCCAATAAGCTTAAAAGTGTGTCTCAGCACCATATATATATATATATAGTGACTGAAAATGATTAGCATAAGAAGTATGGCTAGTGTAATTTTTTACGATTTTCCTGATTAATTGGCGTTTATGGTTTACTAGAAACAAATAAACGGTCTATCTGAAGTTAAATATTTTTTTTTTTCAAATGTGCGTCGTTAGTTCCTAAAAATAGAACGTTCAAACAATCAAACTCGTTACCTTTAAACATTAAATGGGTGCATTAAATCTATTTACTATCCATTAAACACTATTTATCTCTTTACTTAAGCAAATTGCCTGTGGCAATAATAAAGTTAACGTTACAGAATTGAATAAATAATAGTAAAATAATAACGTAACTAGTTATTGTAAAATCAGAACCTTAATTGCCTGAAGGGCTCCGTGATTCCTTTCCTGTAAATACAAGGCAGAATCTGCTCCCTCCCTAGTCAGAGGGGCTCCATGATTGTTTAATAAGGTTCTTGAATGGGGTCCCTTGGTACCGCCATGTTTCTTGTTAGATAGTCCAGTTAATTGAGGAGGAATATTCAAACTTACACTTCGCCATAGAATTTCTTCCTTTGGAATACCATTGTTACTTGTACTACTTCCTTTCTTATACTCAAATGTATCCGTGGAAATAATCCCCTGTAATTTATATAGTATTTATTATTGTGTACTGATTTGTTTAATTTGAGCAGTTTTGGTATTAAAACTTTAAAATTTGTGGTAAAATAATAGAATTTAGTATATTATTAAAAACGCTGAAAATTATTACACAATGGTTTATTATTTACAAACAATTAAACATCAAAATTAACATTACTTCCCATGCAACATTAATAAAAATAAATAAAAAGGGATTCCTAACATTGGGTTATAATTTTCTTTTCTTTTTTTATCATTGATAACACATTTAACAAGCGACTAAAAATACTATATTCTTTTTTTTCCAAATCAAAATTGAAAATCAGACAAAAACTAAATACTTACACTTACCTACTCAACCCCATATGGACATACGCCTCACAAATTTACGGTTCTGCAAAAAAGACTCACTTCCAAAAACTAAAATCATTTCAATCCAACGTAAACAACAAAACTTTACATACTGACTTATAACAACCAACACATACGTACTCTCTACTCCCGATTTCATCTTAAACTACACT
The DNA here is from genome assembly GCA_928085145.1 of Nezara viridula. Taxonomy (NCBI): domain Eukaryota; kingdom Metazoa; phylum Arthropoda; class Insecta; order Hemiptera; family Pentatomidae; genus Nezara; species Nezara viridula. Next base: position 142,846,218 of record OV725080.1, on the reverse strand, counting down.
TACATCACAACGGAATTTTCAACAACATGGCCATCAGGAGACGACTAAAGAGGAGCTGGATGAGAGATCTCCTTTCCTAAATTATGAAGTCGACCAAGACCAGGAAAAGGTACTGCTGGGTACTAATCTTCCTCATGCCTTAAATGCCAACTTTCTTTACAATGAGATCACATCTGCTTATTGTCAATACTATGACAGGTGTGGATAGAAGTATGAAGAGAGAAAAAAACTTTACATTCCATGCAACAGTAAGGAAAATAAAAAAAAAGAGATTCCTAACATTGCCCAGATAATTCTCTTTTTTTTATCACTGATAATATGCTTAAAAAATACACAACATTGCTGCAGTTGATGCAAAGCCTTCAAAAAATTGAAAATCGAAAGATATAAGCTGTGCAGTAGAACATATAAAACATTTTTAGAATACCATATCTTTGCTCCAAATTGTCCGATTCCAAAGATTTTTTAGTAAAATTCATTTAATAAAATTTTTAGTAACATTAAAATAAGCATACAACATTCACAAAAAGGTGTATACTTCTTGAGGTATTCGGAAATCTAATTTTACCATCCATTGTAACTTTTTTCCCAGCTTCTTTTCGTTGAAGTACGTTATATAGACAAATTTAAAGGGGGTCGATTTTTAAATTCTATGCATCGTGAAACGTAAAACTCACCAGTTCACCAGCTGTGAACTTGTGATAACAGCAATATTTAGCTTGTACTTTCAATTTTACAAGTTTTAGATTGTACTTTTTTATGAAACGAAAAAGTACCAAGTACTAGACTAATAGAATTAGTTTGTACTTTATTATGAAATAGGTCCTAGGTGTATAATTTTGTTTTTCTTTTTTTTTCTCATATCCCCTTTTTATTTATTTTTCACTTGGATTTTTATTCATTGTTTTCAAAGTAGTCCTTTCACTGCTTAAAAGCATTGTAAGGTGTATTTTTTGATTTTTTTTTTTTGTCGTTTATGGGTATTTCGTTCTTCATCTGTAATATAAAAAGTGATGGGGCTCACCTCAGGCTTGAGTTGACCTTATCCTCTAGAGCTTATAACTAAATTAATAAAACATCTTCATGTGATTTGTTGCCAACGTTTTGGAATTTCGGATGGTAATAAATTGTTTGCCAATTATTGGGATTTTTCGAAAAATAATTTTTTTCGTTCTGCGAAAAATTCTTTTATTGTTGATGAGTTTAGTGTTGCTTGTATATCCACTGTCTTCTTTCTCTGCAACATTGTTCCTCTTACAATTTTTCTAATTATTCCATTTTGGAAATATTGTAATCTTTTCTCAGTTGTTTTGCTGATATGTTCAGACAGAGGTGCACCATACAACAGAGCCGGTCGTATTATACTTGTATAGACTAGAAGCTTTAAGCGTAAAGATAGGTTTGTTGTCCGAATTAAATTTTGAAGTCTGTATGTCTTAGATCTTACTGTTTAATTTTTTTTGTCAAAATGTCTGGTAAATTTTAAATGTCTGTCGAAGTGAATACCGATATAATTTTTACTTTGAGCTGCTGTATATAAACATAATCGACAAACCTTATTAAATATTGCATTAGATGTTAACGGGATGGAATAGATCAAAGTAAACGTTCTTCATTCATTTCAATTTACTAATGAAGGGATTGGCCCCTTAAACTCTTTAGTTCGACTTTCCTCTGGTTCGTTGCTTGAATATGAAAAAGCTGCTACTGGACTGAGGCGGTACTCCAATTTCACAGAACACAGCTATTCAACTTCTAAAGAAGATCTTTTCCTTTCTCAGGCGGGCTGGGTGCTACGGCGGAGTTGTGTTCATCTCGTTTATGGCTGAGGTGATTAGAAGAAGCATAATGGGAATGAAACCTTTTTCGCTCGGATACAGAAACCTTTAGGTTACAGGGCTTAGCCTTTTTTTTTGCTTTCACATGAAAAATTCTCTTTATGGTTGAAAATGAAAAAAATCTTTCGCTCAACTTTAATAGGTAGAGGAGTAACTTAACCTATGTAGGTAGAAAGTAAGTAGGAATACGTGTAGATATTACATTAAAGGATTGAAACGGACATAAAAGAACATTTTAACATTTTACATAATGGAAATTAATAATTTATTTAATATCTTAAGTTTTTAAATCTAGCTTTTAAGAACAACGTTTTTAAGATCTCAAGCAACCTATCTGTTCACCACCTTTTCTAGAACTGATATTTTCGGAAATTTGCTTAGCATTATTGCTACATCTCTATCGTATTCTATAATCTCACGATTCCTTAAACTGTATTTCCGTATTAAAATGGTCTCTGCCAATAAATTATTAGCCGTTTTCAGGGATCGTTGCCAGATTTTTAAAATAAAAATATTGTAAATACGTTATTACAAATTATTATGAATATTTATGGAACGGTGAAAACAAATCATGAACATTATTCTCTTTTAAATATTAACAGGCATGTTCGGCAACGTTCCACCATGTTACATTTTTTGATCCGACAAGCTATTATATCTCTATTAAAATATTTTATTCCTTTATATATATATACATATAACGCATGACATCATCTATACGCATGATATGCCTCCCAACTCTGAAACATTTACCGCTACTTAGGCTAACGTTATACAAAACACCATGACCTTAGATTAGCCTCACTAAATTTAGAAAATCACTCACTAACTTTATTAAATTTCTCCACAAATTTACAAAATTGGTATTCACTTTGGAAAACTACATTAAATAAAAAATTATAACATAACATTTACATTTCGACGAGACACATGCCCACCAGTTTACATCAGCGGCAACCAAACTCCCCAGATGGAGATTCTACATTATCTTGGACTAATATTCGACAGAAGGATTCCCTGAGGCACACATGTCAAAATAAAACTTTTTTACTAACTTTTTTCCGAATCAAAATTGAAAAGCAGTCTAAAGCTAAATACATACACATAACTAATCATACCCATATGGAAACACGCCTCACAAATTTTCAGTTCAGCAAAAAAGACGCTCTTACAAAAACAACAGTAATTTCAATCCAAAATTTCAAGACTAATATCAGCAGCTCCTTGGTATGTAAGCAACAAAACTTTACATACCGACTTACGACATCCTATTATCGACCAACTATTACGTACTTTTTACTCCCGATTTCATATTAAACTACTCGGACATAACATTAGACTTATACACGACACGGCCACAATTGGCATCCCCATCAGAAGATAACTGAATAGAAGCTGAGTGATAGATCTCTTTTCCTGTATCAAGGAAAAAAATATTGACCAGGAAGGAAGAGATTCTATTCATCCTCATGCCACATGTGATTTTCGAAATTCACAACAGTCCATCAACTTATTGTCAACTTAGTGACAGGTGCGGATTTACCTTAGATCTGAATAGGAAAAAAAATATTAAATATATGATAATTTTTATTTATACGGCATCGTTATGTCGAAAATACAAAAAATAGTGTCGAAAACCAAATGATAACAAGTTTCATTGAAGATATGGATTAAAATATCTCAGAAACTAAAAATCGGACCTGCATACTGTAAGCGAGGGAAATATGTTCAGCATTTCCATCCTCTTTATAATGAGCTATTATTTATAATTTATATTTCATATTATTAATATCTCATTGTTGATGTTTTCACTCCTATCGTGTTGTCTAAAGCACACACACCTTAGTTTTTTGTTTTGAGTTAGGTTTTGATGGAAGTGGCCGGGCTGTGTTGGGGAGGCGTACTATAGAGGTTATTCTTCCATCCCCTTAATCCTTTGTGTATACACTAGCCGCAACACTGGAGCGTCATGCGGGTAGTGTAGCTACACCTGCCCCTTATACCAACAGTTATATTAATGTAAAAGGACACTGTTTACCAAATAAAATAATAAAAAAATATAGAAAATATTCCTTATTATTTTAATAAGATAAAATACTAAACACAGAATTAATAGGTGGATTTTTTTATATTTATAAGTCAGGATTTTTAGTCAAAATTAATTATTGTATATGCCGATATTTCAACCCAAGAAGGATGTCGGTTATCATCAGGGCTAAACACGAAAAAAAATCAGAAATATAATATATAAAACAGGAATTCATAAATAATGATAACATTTAATACCCTGAAAAATCAATTTTTCTCTTGATTTTGTTCCACCTAAATTGTCCATCATCCACCTAAAAACATTATTGAAAAATTACAATTAATTAATTTTCTTTCGGATTATTTAATAGTTGTATTATAAAGGAAGAAGATGATCCGGGGTGGCGGTCATAAATAGGCTAAATAGTGGCAAAACTATTTTATTTTTCGACCCGACTTTGCAGTAATAGCCAACTATTCGACCGATATTTCAGTTCTAAGTGAAACTCCTAGCTGAACACACCTCTCCAAAGAAGACCTGCAAAGTCGGGGCGAAACGTTGGCTTTTAATAAAATGGTTTTGCCACTATTTAGCCTATTTATGACCACCACCCCGGACCATCTCCTTTCTTTAATTTTCTTATTCTTTCAATACCTTTTATTTCTGATGAAGAGTTTTGAAAACCAAAACCTAGGGTAGAAATGTCGGCATCTAGGATAAAAAAAAATTTACTGAAAATTCTAGCTCTGTATCTCGCACACAATTTTCATAGAAATCGACAAAAATGTATTTATAAATTATTTGTTTAATATTTTAGCTTATGAAAAATAAAGAATATTTTTCATAACCTGCATCATTAAATTAAAATAAATCATCTGAAAAAAGCAGATATAGACAGAAAATAAAACTAATCAAATATAGTTTTTAAGGAATATTTTTGCTACACAATATATCAGGCAACATCACGAATTTAGGTTGGCAAAAGTTAAGTAAAAAGTTTTAAATTTCAGCTTATAAAAATACTGTTGCCATGATTTATATACTTCTGTCTATATCTTGTATTTCGATAGTGATTTTTCATTTTTAGCTCCGATGATAACCGTCGACAACAGATGTTTCAAAGGAATCATTGAATGAAAAAAGTTTTGACTGAAAATTCTGACAATAGATCTAAACAATTTACTAAAGGAAAAGGTATTAGAATCCATTAAATCGTATTTACTTTTAAAAATTAGTCAAATTGAAAGATGCCTGTTGACGATCAATATAAAATCATCACTTACTGCTAAGAAAGTTAAACAGTTCCTGAAGGAAAAGAAGTTTGTTGGAGCAAATGCAAGTGGGAGAAAAATGTTGTGCCCCATTTTAAATCAAATCCATGAAAAAATAAATTTATATACGTTAGAAACGTTCTCGACAGCTGAGAATGTACGAACTTTATGAACTGGAATGTCAAATTTAATCCTCTCAGCAGTAAAAGGAGTATTATTAAGACAATCCAAGGATTAAAGACAAAAATAAGTAGAAAGGGGCTATGGAAAAAAAAAATCCTCTCAGTGGAGTACTTGGAGTACCACAAGTCAGATCAACTGAGGTGTTAGACACCTCGCCCACAAATGTGGTCGAAAGTCAGAAACGCCAGCTCAGGTACTGGGCAAATGTGTCCTAACAACATGCTCCTTGTCACCTGTCAGCACAATAATATATAGAGACAACTATCCGAATTCCTAAAAATGAACAATTCTGGATGTTTCCTCAATGTTTATTGCTCAAAAACAGAAGGTTGAGCAAGTTGCGTTGAAATTTTAGCGTTTCCTGTGACAAAAAAGGAGGCACTAATAGTGGATCCCACGATTATGTCAGAAACTAAGGATTGAGATCTCAAGATATAGCATAAAAAGAAAAAAAAATCTATACTAAATGCTAAGACAAATATGAATCCGCCGAGAGCAAATTCTCAGTTAAAGAGCTGTGGTTAGGAAGTAGAATATGAATGAAGTGGATATGAAAATAGAAATGAAGAAAAATATATCAAATAATAGTGTCATACCTCTCCTGTAAGTTACAAGGGATTACAGAATTTTGTCTTAAAGTGATGATATTGCACACAGCAACTGTCAATGCTATCAACATCTATCCTTCTGAATGTCTGAATAGGAAACAACGAAATATTATTTGCATAAACAGCATGTTACTCAAAATGGGACATGAAGGGTCTCAATTCTTCTCGATTCCTGCCTTGTTGTTTCCATTTATTCTCTCAAAAAAGTAAGATATAAATGGCTTCGGATTATCTTTCATTCTCAACAACACCGTCTTCTGATTTTTCCTTCAATATTTGTTTTCGGTTCCGTATAAAATTTCCCAATAATTGTTTTAATTTTTCTTTTTACATCTGTCCTATCGCAAGAAAGTGTTGAGATCTGCATTAAATATTTTCATTAAGGACTAATTTTTGCATTTTAAGGAGATTTATATTCTCATGATAATTTCTTGTCTATTTATATTCTTTCTAATTTCTAATGGCATTGTCTTTTCCTCAAGAAAAAAGAAAGAAAATATTACCATTAAAATTTTAAATAAAAAAAAAATGAAAACAAAATTTCTAAACACATAGTTTATTTAGGAATTACATTTGACAGACATTTAACCTTTTACACACATTAGTAAAAAATATTAGAACTTCAGAAGGAAAACTTACAGCCTAACACATCTATTATATTCCACAAGCATTTCAACGGGTTTAAAGGTTTTAATCTATAAAACAATAATACGACCAACACTACTTTATCGTAGATCTTTGTTCTCATTTACCATCATCATATGTGGCGCGACATCCCGTCACCGAGACTGGAACTTCCAAGAACTCCTCCAAGAACTTCCACCAGTTGGCTCTCTCTTCTGTTGCAGCTATCCAGTTACGTACCCCAAGTAGGGTTCTCGCATCATAGGCCACGTTGTCCAACCATCTCGTCCTCGGCCTTCCTACCCGTCTTGCGAGAAGCAGCTCCTCCATCATTATGTTCTTGGGTATTTCCAAGGTGCTCATTCTAGCCCCATGCCCTGCCCACATTAATCTGGCAAGTTTAATATACGTGACTACGTCGATGTCTGTATGAAGAGAACTGAGCTCCCTATTTTTTCTGTTCCTCCAGACATCACCCTCCTTTACTGGACCATAAATTCTTCTGAGGACTCCTCGCTCGAACAGGTTAAAGGTTTTAATCTACATAACAATAATACGACCAACACTACTTCATCGTAGATCTTTGTTCTCGTTTATAACAAGTCAAAATAAAACAAAAGCACATCATTTCAAAATGGAATTTTAAGAAAGATAGCCAAAGGAACAGTCATGGCAAAGGAATAAAATCTCAGTCCTTCAAGAGGAATAAAAAATACCAAAAGTAAATTATTCCATACATGAAAAAAATTCCAAATTTACTTAATCAGTGAAAAGTATAACAAAGCCCGTATTCAATCAACTCAAACCTTATCGACTTTCTGGACGTTGTTAAAAGTTGTTTCAAAGTTAATTTATCATTCATTTTAGTTCAAGTTCAAAACAAAAAGAAGGTTGAGCCCCGTCGCTTTATTAGAAATTAGAAAGAATATAAATAGACAAAAAATTATCATGGGAACATAAATCTCCTTAAAATGCAAAATATGCAGTAGAAGGAGAAAGAATACTTAGACCATAGAATATATAAAAAATAAATAAATAAAGGGCTATGGGAAAAAAATTGTTGAGAAGGAAATTGTGCTCGGGATGAAAATGTATAGCTAACTATTTTATACCTACAAGCCGCTTTTGATTCCGTGCCTCGAACCGAAATATAGGATGTACTGAAGTCAAATAATGTAATTGTTTCGATTTTCGTTATAGACGCTATCAATTCCTCCTTTACTTATATATATATATATATATATATATATATATATATAAACTTTATTATATAAACTGCTTTTGGTTGCATATATAGATATTGATAATTTTTACAGCATATATTTAACTTGTTATGTCAATAACTCGTTTTCTCAGTCGAGTAAATACACCTTGATAAAAAAAGTTTTGGAGGCTTAGGGGAGCGAGGAGTGCGTAGAAACAAATGAGGATTATGTATTCTTTTTATTTTTTATCCTTCATATTTTTCTTGCACGTTATTTTATTATAAAAGATTTTCTTAGAATACTTTGTGTTTTATAATGAGTTATGCAAATAATAAATTTGTTTCTTAACCAATTTTTTTAAAAAAGGTTCTTCGTTATGTACTCTAGAGGTTGTTTCATGGGGGGAATATCATGAGGTACATGCCGTCAAGTACAACAAATTACAATTAATAATTAGAAGGTACCAGTAGTGTCCTTGTAATGTACATGCCTCAGTTCCTTAGTTGGCGTTATGTATTACATGATCCATATGCGCTTTCGATTAAGTGGTTCCTAACACAGAGGACAGCTTATGAATAAACATGGAACGTATCAAAGGTGACAAGTACACAGTTATACGTAAAGGCAATACTAATTTTGATTACAGATTAATTGTTTAAATTGAATTATTTAGATGACAGACATTTATATAAAATACGTCAGTGATTTATTGTATTGAAAAATCTCAAATATTAATTACTTTTCATACCTCTGAATTAAATTTATGTCATGAATGTAATTTTTATTTGACAGGAAAGCTGTCTAATTCTTTTCACTTATATTATTTTCTTTTTTATGTACCTACACATTTCATAGAAAAAAACAAAAACTCTATTTAACCAACGTTATTCAGAATAAGAAATATATATATATTTTTTCAATAGAATTTATTATAATGTAAAAGCCAATGAAAGTTAATAAATCAGTTATTAAAATAAAAATTACAAAGTAATTATAAAAGTACAACGAATATTAGAACAATTATTTTACTTTACATTACTAAGGTAAACAATGTACCAGTAATATGCACTGTACTAGTGATAGATAGTTTTCAACACGCTAATAGATAAGCTTGACACGTCTTAAAGAAAGTGCAAACATGAGCAGATTTTCCAATAAAACACTTAGAAGGGTGATACCTGAACCTCAAGTGAGCTGCCGCGATAGTCGATTGGTAGTTGAAAAAAAAAAGAAGAAAAAAGTTAATTGATTTTTTAATGGAGTAAGGCTAGGGGTTTATTTCAGGGAGGTTCCTCATTACTTTTCTTTAGGAGATAAGTTTGAAATTTGGATTCATTCATCTGTAGTTTGCCATTCATTAGTTTAAAACTGTACAGAATTTTGAGTTTTTTTAATTATATGGGAGCGGGGTAGTTCATAGATAAGGCACTGACTTCCAAGCTTAAAGTCCCGGGTTTGAATCCGGCTGATCGATGAAACGTAATTTTTAATAACCATGGATCCACCCTATGGTCGGGAGACCCTCCTGGGACCCTCGCCTTTTAGGTTATACTTCTACAGCCAAGGGCGAGGGCGGAGAATGAATATCATAGTTAAAAGCCTCCCCGATACCCGGACACGAACTCATAATTATTTGTATCATATTATCTTTTAACAAGTTGCCACTTTGTCCCCTATGGGCACACCCAGCCTCAATAAAGTTAAGTACTTCTAATAAAATAATTAATTAAGAACGAAAAACTGTTGATTGAGTGTGGTGCTGGCCCGATCATTTCCTTCGACAACCGTTGTAACATTACTTCCTTAGAAATTACTGAACCTAAGACAGTTCATGGGTTGTAGTGATACAGAATTTTTTTTTTGGGGTTATACAAAAAATCTATTGACCACCAAACCTGAGTGTCAATCACTGATGTAATGTACGCTATCAAAATTTCCTCAGTTTTACATTAATAACTAATTAATTGAATGTATAGAAAAAAAAATCGATAAAATATCAGAACTAAAACCGTGGTCCACATTAATGTTGAACATTTCTATTGAAGTACCTATGTTCTATTACCGGTGCATTTTTCTTAATTTCTTATTTAAAGAAAAAGAAACTAGAGAATCTTTTGTTTAGTAAATAAATTCATATCTGAAATGTTATGGAGTTATATATTTATAAAAGTATTTAGAAACAACCTGTTTTAGGGCAATTTTAATAAAAATCAGTTGAATTACTCTTCAGATGTCTAACTTGCTCCGGCTGATTCTATAGCAGCCTGTTGAAGATGGATTTGGTGAATAAGTTACGTCTTAGGTTGAGCGTTGTCATGCAGGATCTCAAGCTTTCCTTGTGAATAATTTCGGATCTTTTTTCCCCAGAGAATTTTGAAATGCAGTAATTGTAAAGAATGTGCCAAAAGGAAAACCAATGTGAATTTTTGATTTAAATAATAATATTTTATATTCGGGAAAAAAAAAGGACGGAAGCTCCTCATTCGAATTTAATGATACTGATCTTCACAAAAACAATTTCCATTTCATAATTATATACATTTAAGCTTTTCTGCTGGTTTTAAATCATACCAGGCCGAAATGGAGAATTTTCTACATTGATTGTTTTTGATTCAGTTACCGTTAATTATTATTAATTAACACTCCTAGAAATTCCTCTTGATGATTAAGTGCAGATCAGAAGATGCTCAAGCTTTGCTGATTTTCATATGTCTATGATTTTAATTTATATTAGATCTTCCTATGGTTTTATTCAGATGGGCTTGTCACCCGTGGTTATGTCGATAATAAGTCTCTTGTGTCTGTGTAATTTAATACCAAATGGGGAATAAAGAATACACTTGAGCTAATCAATAGTTGGTTGTCATAAGTTGGCACGTAAAGATTTTTTGTTTACGTGGCACGTAGCTGCTGTTATGAGTCTTAAAATTTTGGATTGAAAAAATTGTTGTTTTTGTAAGTTCGTCGTTTTAGCTGAACAATAAAACATTGAGGCTTTGAATGGGTGTAAGTAGGTATGTTTATGTATTTATTTTTTGTGTAATTTGAAATGTTGATTAGGAATAAAGTGAGTAGTATTTTTAATTGCTTGTCTAATGTATTTCTTTTAATTTTAATATGTGTTCATTTCATCCTTCAGTGGAATATCAGTACAATGTATTGTTTTTGTCACAGGATCTATGAAAATTGTACACTTGATATCTAGATGGTGATATCTAGATGGTTCAATGTATATTTCATCAAATTGCATCTCCTACTTTCGAAACTATACTACGAAAACAGGGATAATCTTTCGTATATTTTGTCGTAGATCTTGAAATATGTAATGTTACATATATTATATATATGAGTAAATATATAATAATATATGTAACCAATAGGAATAAAGAAGGAGTAGAATATTGACCTTACTTGGTGCTTGGTACTAGACTTTTTTTTATTCCGAAATACACAGCGTTATAATAACAAAGATGATAAATTAGTTGAATTGCAGTTATTTCATAATAAATGCCTTTTCCATAACACTTTATTTAATTATTTATTCTGAACCCTGCTACACAAATTCATTTCTTCTTCCTCATCCTCGTGAAGTGATGTGCCTTTCTCTTCTTCGACCAATTCTTTCTCGCACTCCTTTCCACTTCATAGACCACCTCATTTGGTTATCCCACTTCCGGAATTTAACTTCATCCAAACATTTTTCACTATTTATTCTCAGTTTTGCTATTTCATTACTAGCATCGTGAAGAACTAGCACTTCATCAAAAATGTTCTTATTTAATCTGTTTCTGTAAAATATTTTTCAGCGTGTCCCAAGAACATCATATATTATGTGTATACAACGTTTTTAGTGATGGCCGTGTAATATTTTATTTTTACATAAAGAAAGCGAAACAGGCCTTAATGAAAACATTACAGTGCTTATAATTATTCCCAGGTTTATTTCTCCCTTATTATTGTTAAAAATTGGTAATAAAAATAATTATAATTATTTAATGATATAGATTGTCAATGAGGTCCGATGTATAATATAGATTTCTAAAGAAATTAAATATTTGTCCGAATTGTGGTTTCGTTCCGTTTATTTTATGTTGATAAAAAATAATACAATCTGAACTACAGAATACATTAAATGAACAGTATAATGTATAATTTGTGGAGTAATATCATGTAAAATGAGAATAAGTCCGTCTCCCTAATATACATATATACTGTTGGCATATATATTTTAGGGAGCCGGGTAGCTGAGTGGGTGAGCACTGACTTGCAGATCTCAAGGTCCCAGATTCGAATCCCGACTGATGACTAGTAATTTTTCATCAGTTGGGGCAAACCCAGCCTCTATAAAGTTTCTAACCTTAATTAAATATAATTGATTAAGGGAAAAAACCTGACGGTTGAGCGTGATATTGGCCCGTCACCTCCCTGAACAACCGTTGTAGCAGTACTTCTTCACGTTGTACTGAACCCAAGACCCTTCATGGTTTGTTAGTGGTACAGGTTAATTAAATATATTAGATGTCGCATTAGATCTATTGCCTCCTGAACCAGTCGTCTCCTTCTCTGCTAATCTCGGGCTATGTCTAATAGATAGTATATTCCTTTCTTTATTTTTTTATACAACTTATTGTTATTGAGAATAATGGTTGAGCTATCGACAGGTATGTTGGTGGTTATCCTCCTGGCTAGCATGGTGGCGGGCTGCAGAATATCTGAGCTCATGTGCAGGAACGGAAAGTGTGTACCCTCGGACCTCTATTGCAACGGCATCAATGACTGCGAAGACGGGTCCGATGAACCCAAGTACTGCACCGGTAAGTCATCAAAATATGTTTAAAAATCAATTTATAATGACTTTGCTAGCACCTATAGTGTTGATAGAACAAGCTCATTATTTTTTATTTTACTAATATCCTCTTTATACTAAAACAAAGACATATTAATTAATTAAAACATGATGTCGTCACAGTGTGCAACCGAACATACTACGGAGAAAGTGGACGCACATATTCAATGAGTTTGAAGCCACCACGCCAGGACAGGCTTCCATTCCTCTGCCATATCACATTCACTGCCAATGGGAACGAATATGGTGATATAATACAGGTAAAAACAATATAATTTATATAAGTATTTTATTGATAAAAGAAACCATCTGTTTAAAAAATCATAAAAAGATTGATGGCAACAAGAAGTGTGCTAAAGTGGATAGTCTTAATTAGATGAAAAAGCTGGTGATTGAGCACGATCTCGGCCAAATCATCTCTTTGAAAAACATCTTCCGAAGGCCCTCTATGGATTGTGCTGGTACAGATGATCGTTTATTTTTTCATTGGTTATTATCGCCTTTACAAAATATTAATTGCAATATCATACAATATGAAAATTATAAACAACTTTACAAAAGTACAAAACATTAATATGTCCAAAATATTAAAATACAAAAATTAAATCGTTGGATGAGAGATCTCCTTCCTTAAACCTACATTCTATAAGCGAGGAAAATGTTCAGCATTTCATCTTCTTTGTAATGAGCTATTATAAAAAAAAAATGGAGTTTTTGTAAGAGAGAAAAGTACAATAAAACTGTACAGCTGCTCAACTGTGTTGAGATGCTACAACGCCCAGCATATTCATCAGTCGAAATCGACAATGTTTAATGAGAGAAGACATAATGGATAGAGGTTTGCAGAACTATCATCCAAAGTACCGAATACTATCATTTATTTTCTAATTGCTTCACTCAATTTTTTTCCTTCCCACAACTGTCCGTAGAGCTGATAACGAATTGCCCAGAATCAATATAAGTGATAGTACAGAATTTCCAACGAGTCCAAAATTATTGATTACGCCATTTTCTGCATATCGCTTCTTTTCACACCCATATTCTCCAAAAACAAAGCAGTTGAAGGTGGAATGGCTCCTCTACGACGGAACTACAGTCCCAGAACCGAGTAATCTCTTTCATCAAATTTCTCTCTGTATTTCTCCTGCAGGTACGTTATGGTAACAAATAGATTTCAATCAAAAGTATTCATAACAAATTTTAGTTATCATAAACCTATTGTATCATCTCTATATTATGATACAAATGACGATCAGGCAAAGCAAAGTTTATTAGAGTACTATTGTTACTCGCACGCATAAAATAAAAGAACAAAGCCAATACACAGCAATAATATTTCTTCTGTTCATTATTCCTAAAATTGGTGTCCTGAGGTTTTATTTTTTTACATAAATTAGGCCATTATTCACCAAACTTTTATTTATAAGCTATTTATTATGACGCTTCGACCATACCAAGGGCCATTTTCAAGTCTTAATGAGTCCTCCCTTAGATATTCATTATTAATGTCGCATTAATTTTTCACTGAACAATTTGATGCGACATAAATCATGAATATCTAATGGAGGTCTCAGTAAGACTTGAAAATGGCCCTTAGTATTGTCGAAACGTCATAATAAATAGCTAATAAATAAAATGCACTGATATTCTTATATTAACATTATTATTTTTATAAGCCCAAGCACAACTCAACTGTTTGTAATAACAAAACTTTTATTCAATTATATCATATGTTTTTATTGGAACATATGTGATTAATATTAATGTGATTAATATGAACACATTAACTAGATATTATTATCGCGCTGCAGCCTCCTTGATCATTTCTACTGTTTCCAACAACTATAGTAAAAGTTTATAAGAGTAATTTATACACAATTATAATTGTATATATTATTAATGTTATTATATTGTGAATATAGTACAAAAACAAATTCATATTATTAACCTGCCCTGATGTTATCACTCACTTCTATCGTGAGTTCAAAGTTTTTTTTTCTTTTTTTTTACATATGTTATCATTTCTTTCCTTAAAGCTTCTTTTTACTACAACTCCTTCTTTAGTTTTCCTCAGATACCAGCGTGATCCGATACCCACCAAAAGTGTACCTTAAGGTACTATTTCGCTGGCGCGGTCCACGACAGCGACCGCTATTCCACGCTGCCAACCGCTGTAGGCGTAGCTATTTCGCTGAAACTGCTCCCTGAGGTTGTTATAACCTGCCTATAACCTTCGAACATTTCGCTGTATCTTCCAAGATAAAAAGATGGACATAATATAATAATAAAAATGTACATCCTATAATAATGAACATCTCTGACTACCGCTTTTTTATTTGAATTGAAAAAAGAAGAGAAAATGTTGTTCATAAAGAGAAGGAATATCAGTATTTCGGTGTGATGGTCATCATCAAAGTCCCTCTGATATTAGATATTATTAGTTTGAAAAGTAATAGTAATTAATACATTATTGATTAATAATAAATATCATATATTTATAATTAAATCCCAGCAGGCGATGTTTTATAGTTTTATCAATAGTAATCAGTAAATCACCACTTTAATTTAAAAATACAAAACGATATTTCAATGGGTGGATTTTAGTATTTACCTGACGATAAAATTTGTTGGATTCTTTAATTTATTTAATATCCTTTGGATTTAGGTATATTTGTATTTCGTTGTAAAATATTGCTGGTGGAATAAATAAATAAATAATCTTGTTACTTCAACCTTAAAAAACATAATTTACTATTGCATTGTTTCAGTTTTAAAGAATATTTGTTATAATTTTGCCAGACTTGAAAGAAACATTTGAAAAAAAACGTATCGACGTGACTGTTATCATCAAAACAATGCTCTGATATGATAACATAACCTACAACCGCCGAGCCGCCAACAGCTCCACTGCTTCGTCAGATAGGAGCAGCTTAAATATGACGTCATACCTAGACTGCCGAGCAGCGCCAGCGAAATAGGTTCCTTTCTATTCCACTAAAGCAGTGGTCAAACGCGAGCAGTCGCGGTCGTGGACCGCGCCAGCGAAATAGTACCTTTACATCAACCTCCAATATTTATTAATATTTAATTGTTTTTGTAACTAATTAATGGGTTCATTGATAAACACTTGCCGCTAGCTGATGCTGGACAAGTTCGCGGTGGGGCGGCTGGACGGGGACTGCCAGGACGGCTACATGTCGGTGGCGGAGCTGGGGCGCCCCTTCTCGGAGGGGGGGTGGTGCGGTGAGGCCGCCGAGCCGGCCCTCTACTACTCTGAGAGCACCACCCTCACAGTCACCATCAGGCTCCTCCACCATTCGCCCTTCAAGTTTGCCTTGAGGTAGGTAACAATCTTCAACAATCCTATATATTATTTCTAAAAGGTATTTTTTTTTATTTGCTATTAAGCCGTAAGTTCGTCAATTCTTCATCAAATGATTGACCACTCATTTTGAAGATATTCTTCTCCTTCACATGCCAAAAATAGTCTTATCCTCCCGAAATATCTGGCAAAAAAGTCATGAAGGAAAAGATTACTAAGTCATGAAGGAATGATAATTAGAAAGATTACTAAATTACCTACAACAGTTTATTTAATTATTTGTTCTGAATCCTGCTCCACAGATTCTTTTTATTAAGTACTCCATAAGCACTAACACTTTTTCAAAAATGTTCTTATTTAATCTGTTTCTTTTCAATTGTTCAAAAAGACAATTTGCCCGTAATTTTTTTCAGCTTGTCCAAATCACATCCTATATTATGTATATAAAAGGTTTTAGTGATGGCCGTGTAATATTTTATTTTTACATAAACAAAGCGGAACAGGTAGTAATGAAAACATTACAGTTCTTATAATTATTCCCAGAATTATTTCTCCCTTGATTGACCACTCATTTTGAAGATATTCTTCTCCTTCACATGCAAAAAATAGTCCTATCATCTAGAAATATCTGAGAAAAAAGTTATGAAGGAAAAAAACTTTATTCTCGAATAACTCAAAAAGTATGCATTGTAACTACAAAATAAAATAAAAAAATCGTAAAAATCGGACAATCATTAACAAAGATACAGTCAATTAATTTTGGTATACTTAATAATGTCTTCCTGTTTTAAAATATTGCATTTAGGAGTAGAATAGTGTACTACATTTTTTTTCTTGGCTGATATATTAACTTTATTATTTATTAAAGACATTTGGTTGTTCTTGCATTTTATTTTTTTTAATAATTTAGAATATCCCATGATCGGAGCTTTATTTTGTCATTTTGTCTTTATTACTTTGAAATATTTATAATTTGTATTTAAGCAATTTGTATTTACGGAAGGAGTAAAGTGTGATCAGCGTTTAAAAATAGGTCCTTGCAAAGCAATTTGTACAAATATTTTAGTCTATTAGTTTGATGAAATATTGTAATCGACCAAGGAAATATTAATTCCTTCCTTACATAATACATAGGAACTGCTTATTTCCATATTTTTTCTTCACTAAACAAAATTTTTCGCATGGGCCAATTAGTAAATGTTAATAGAACAGTATACTAAAATGTAGACAAAGAATAAAATAACCATTCAACATTTCACCGATTCAGATATCATTTGGACAGAAAAGAAAAAGAACCAAAGATCCCATCCCACCATGACATTCAATCGCGTGCTTCTTTGATAATAAATTAAAAAAGAAGCATTTTCACAAATAAACCATGGAGCGTGTCTCACCTCTTAACTCTGAGGGATGATTTTAGAAAAATTTTCCAACAAAAAAGTTCATTTGATGCATGGGTCGATTCAGATCGGAAAAGGAATTAAGAACAATTTTGTGTCTACTGAAAGGTGGTCACGTTTCCTATCGAATAAAAAGAAATTTCTCAAAAACTGTTCAAAATAATTAAATTCTAAGCGCACTATAGGAAAGAAGACAAAATTCTCTTTAAGAAATTTTTTTAAATTTATTTATTCTTGGCGCTAGGGTCCTGTAGGAACCTGGGCCTCTCTTATGATCCTTTGCTACTCTCCGCTATCCCGAGCGAACATTCTCCATCTTCGATTTCCCATCCTTTTCAGGCTGTCCTCTACCTGGTACAGCCACCCTCAGGCGTGGTCTTCCACGTTTTTCAGCAGTCCGATCCTCTAGCAAGCGTTTGCGAATCGCGTCTCGGGGCAAATGCGCCAAATGGCCCAACCATCTGATCTGGTTTCCCCTCACAATTGAGACCAAATCCGGTCTCGCATACTTTTCATATAGTTCTTTATTAGTGCGAATCCTCCATTGTCCCTGTTCGCACACCGGGCCATAGATCCTGCGGAGAACCCTTCTCTCCCCTGCGAGTAGCCTTTTTTTCCGATGCTTTGGAGGTCATCCAAGTCTTAGAGCAATAGGTGACGACGGGTCTGATTACTTTCTCATACACCATGATGTTTGTTCTGTAAGAAAGAAATCTGTAAGTTAATATTATTCGCATTGCATAACAGCATCTATTCCCGGCAGTCATCATTGCTTTTAATTCTTCCACAATTTCATTGTTTTCTGTAAATAGTGATCCCAAATATTTAAAATTTGCAAACACTTCTAGGGTGTGGTTGCCAATTGTGACGCGTTCGACTTTTTCACTTGGCTTTTTTGACGTTTGCATATAAAAAGTCTTCTGTTTATTTATTTGTAGCCCTAGTTATTTATTTGCAGTTTCGGATTCTTCTTATGCTCCTGCTAATGATTTTTTCTTTTTTTGCCGTTATTACAACATCATGAGCATAAGCCAGATGCTATTATAAATTCTGCCACTAGGATATGTCCAAATCGCCTTTATTGCATACTCTAAAGCAATATTAAATAGAGTAGAGGATAAAGATTCTCCTTGCCTAAGCCTATCTTTCATCTCGAAATCCTCCGACGATTGGCCATTAATCTTCACAACTGATCTACTACCGCTTAGGCTCATTCTCGTCAAAGTGACCAGTTTTTTGGGAATTCCCAAATTTGTCATTACATTCAGTAATTCTCCTCTACTTATATTATCATATGCCTGTTTAAAATCTATGAAAACATGGTATAAGTTCATTTGGTACTCACATGTTTTTTCTAACATTTACTGAGAAAATGTGATCTATCAGAAGGTCTAATACGACCAATGTACTGCTGGGTACTTACTAATCGGGGATAATATGGGTACTGTAACAGCAGCAGTATGGAAGTCTTAGATCTCCCGAAAGTCCCTTTTATCATTGACCTTAGTAAATTTAATTACTGTTTTCTTAAAGAAAGTTGTGTCTACTTTACGATGATGTGCTGAAAATTTAATTATCTTGAATAGTGTTTGAGAAATTTCTTTTTATTCAATAAAAAATGTGAACAACTTATGGAAGACACAAAACAGACTTAACTCATTTTCCGTTAAGAATTGGCCCATCAATTGAACTTTTTTGTTTTAAATTTTTTCTAAAATCATCCCACAGAGTTTGGCTATCAAGATATGAGACGCCCTAGATAACAATATTAATATGTTTATTATCAATAACACAAATTATTATAGTCCTTATATTGTAGATAGCATAAGGTTTAAGAAAACACTGATAACGATCTCTGGTAAAGATACAATAATTTTCATAATAACAATTTTGCTGAAAATCTCAAAAAGTGTATATACCTGATAATATTTGTAATCTATTGAGTTTCAGAGACTATGTTAATATTTTTCCTAAATTAAATTACGAGATTTTCATCATGATAGGTAACTTAGGGCATTACATAGAATCTGGAGTTATCTAATGGTCATTATAATTTTGTTTATAAGAAAATTAATAATTATATGAGGGAGAAAATGAGTACGGAAATATTACCGATAAACTTCTTACAAAATATATTGACTATTTTTGTGTTCTGCGATAATTCGCAACAATTCTGATAAGAGCATCGTGAAATCTGATAAATCTAAAAAAAAAATTATAATGCGATTGGATGTCAGGGACTGATGTGATCTTGAAGGGTTCATTTTCTTTTCTTCCCTGATGATGCCTGAATTGGCGAAAATGTGGCAGGTTATTTTATTCTCTAATTTCATTTTGGTGAAACTACGCTGTGCAATTGTATTTTTTTCAATTATTAATTTCCTGTTTGTTTCTTGGTGAGTTTTACTCGTTTATATTAATATATATATATATATATATATATATATATATATATATATATATATATATATATATATATATATATATATATATATATACGTGATATTGCTATATTTGTATTTGCAGGTACAAGTTCCTGCGATCGCCAGAAGCCGTTTCAAGACTCGGGAGCCTCCAGTCCCCAGTGGAGCGAGGGGTACACGTCCCTGGTTCGCACTGTAGCACAACTTACGACGAGTGCTATAGGTTTGCCTCTGTCGTATTAAGATATCTTTATTATTTAATCTTATTTAGGTTTTTGTTTACAAACCAATTAAAATTAGATGACTGACATTAATCTAACTTTTAAATTCCTCGAAAGGATATAAACACATTATTTACTTATTCGTATGTCATTTTGAAACAGGTATATTTTAGGTCAAGTAAAGCGACACAAAAAAAGAAAAAAATCATCGCTTCATTACTTTACATTACGTTCAGACGTATTTACCACAAAAACCTATCAAATACATACCTTGTAGCTTCAACATTTTAACAGTAATATATACAAATGATAGCAATTTTAGCATGATACAAAAACCTAACAAACGCCTCACATATCGTTCAACAGTATTTTAAAAATTACTGAACTGATTTGAACTCTGAAAAAGCCGAGGAAATCAGGACAAATCATGTTGGAAATATAAATATTTCACAGACAGATACAATTTATTTCATTACTTCTAGACTGTACTACCTTGGTCTAATATTTGAAATAAGAATGATATGGCCCCCGTATAACGAAAAATAAAAGAACACTAAATAAAAGACTAAGACTTTTACAATTACTTCTCTGAAATATTCAAAACTAAAGCTTACTTAGATATAGAATTTACACGCTTTTTTACGGAAACGCCTTAGACTTACGCCTAATCTTGAAAGTTTGGTACTTTTTTTAAGTCAAACATTCTACCGATTTCCTGATATAACTACAAATAAATTAACTCGAAAATTGAAAACAGAAAAAAAATGTACATTATTCACTTCTAAATCTTGCATTGAAAATTCAGCTTAAAAATTTTAGAAATAAAAAATATACAAAAAATCTAGTCAACTAAAAGGAGATTATTATTATATTATTATTTTAGAAATTAAAAATATATTAATCCTATGATAACAAAGTTCGAATAAAATAATAATACTTTTCATATATTTTCGACAGGAAGAAATGCCAGGTCCAAAGTCCAAACTATCCTGGTCTATATCCAAGAAACGTTACCTGCGAATACACTATAAAGCAGAAGACTGTACCAACATGTAAGCACGCTATGATTGCTGTGAGAAATAACGTTTTAAGGCTACGAAGGTAAGAATTTTTTTTACTGTATAGACATTACATACAGTATATAAATCATTACTCGTTTTTGTCCGTAATATTTGTGATTATACCAATACAACTTTTAAAAAATCTTTTATAACTAGCGATCACGAAATTAGGAACTTCGGTCCAGGACGACTGCATTCAACGCGATTCAGGGCGAATTTAAAATTTTGAAAATTCCATAAAATACAATAGAAAGATACCTTATCTCTGCGTACACAATTTTATTTATTTATAAATTTTTTGGGTTCTTCAAACACCTGGGTCAATTTTTTCATGACTTTATAAAAAAATATATGTTTACTGGCTTTCAAGTCAATTTTTTGATTATCGGGGTGGTGTGTCCTGTGTGTCACATAGCAAGAAATGCCGAATTATGATTGTGCCTGTCATGTCATTATTTCATGTATCGCCATAACATTTGCTGATTGTCAACAACAAGTTGACAGGCGCAAATACATTTTTTATAAGTATTTTTATTTCCTAAATGAACAATATTCAGCTTTTAATACCATTGGGGTCCTTCTGGAATGATTCTTCAAGGCTATTTCTGAAAAGATGTTGGTCTTTAAGAGATTGCAATGCATAATATTCGGTCAAGATATGGCTCACTGAGAGAGATATGCGTCAAGAAATTAAATTGAGTTGGAGATTCTTTCCTCATTAAGTACACCATTAAAACATTCTCCAAGAATGAAAGAGATGTCGACGAATGATTTGGAAAACTAAAATTAGCGTATAAAGTTTCTGATTTCGTGACGACTACCATAAATATTTTTTAAATACTTCCATTTCAAATCTGAAACATGCTTATATTTATTAATTAATCTCTCTCTCTATGTATCGATTATACATTAATGTTCTTCATTTTTTTTTTCAGGTCTGTAGCTGGACTAAATAAGACTGTAGCTTATACCAAGCGGCCATGCTCTTCGACGGAAGATCGGTTACTGTTCTTCAACACGGGCGACACAGTGCCATTGGCCGAGTATTGCGGAGGAGGGCTTTTACCTCACGTCATATCCCGCGGCCCTTCCTTGACCGTCGTTTTTTCTTCTTCCCCGTACGCTTCTCCTCAACCAGGACCAGAACACGGTTTTTCACTTTCGATTGATGTCATATTCGCTGACTCCGACTCGCTTGACTTCGCAAGAGGAAGCAAGTTGGTATCAGATTTCATAGCGTATATAAATACTGATATGTATTTAAAATGAAACATTTAGTCAAGCATTAACTACAAGTAAATTTATATGTCTAGTACAAAAACTAATTGACTTCTTATACGTTATGATTGAGTGAGATTTGTCTATAAATCCAATCATAGCAATATTAGGAATTCTAGTCGTCAAGTGCTTGAGTTCTGCTATTTTTGCCCAATGTTTAAAAATTATTGGGTCGTTTCAAATGAAATGTCAGTTTTCATAGGAGAGGTTATTTAGTAAAACAACTTTATGAAATTAACACATTTTTATTCAAAATATTTACCATCATTTTCTCCAACGTGTTATCAATATTTTCAATTCCAGAACTAAAAAAAACAACAACAGTGCTTTTTGAAGAAATGAGCTCATAAAAATCGCTTTTGACTTAAGAATCATTTTCAAATATGTTATGTTTAGCTAAGTTGTCCAAATTTCAGAACATAGAACACATAGAAATCTGTTGAAGATAGGTCTGGTGAACAAGATGGGTGTGAAAGGACTTCGTAACACACCTCGTTTAGTTACTTCACTGTCTGTCCTGAAACATGAGAAATGGCGTTGTCGAGTAATAGTATAGATTCCTTATTATTAACCAATGCAGGTTGTTTTTTGACAAGTTTTTGATGCATTATGACAATATTACTGCAGTACGGTGTAGATGTGATGGTTTAACCTCTGAGTAAAAATGAGAAATAAATTATTCCTGCCATTGACAACCACACAGAAACCAATATTATTTGGATGCACTTTTTCTGCACCGGCTAATAGTCTGTTAATTACAAAACTCCTTCCGGAACGTCGGAGTTATGTTTATAAAAACAAATTACTCTATGATTGCGTGTTTCCATGGTCATATTTTATGACATACTAAAAAATGTGCAATCAATTGGAATGATAGTAAATCTTTGCAAAAAATATAGGATCAATAATGGCTCAATGAACATAAACTCGGTAAATAACAAGTTCACAACTTTGAATTTCTGGAATAATAAAAACGGACATTTCATGTGAAATGATTCAATACATTATTGTTCAAAAAGAGTGGTGAAAACTGAAACATTAGCTTTATCGTTATTCACATAACTGGTGACGGCAGAAAAAAATATAGCAAATGTAATATTTACTGTTATAGAGCTAATAATTTAAATAAAAAAAGAAAATCAATCAATATTTTTCTCTCCTGGTATAGAAAAATACACCGAGATCATGAACTGTGAATATTTCATTGAGCAAATATATTTTTATCTTTTGGTCTCTCTAACAACATCCTTGACTTTTTTTTATGGAGTAGTTTTTTAAATACATATTCTCAGTATCACTCGATATTTTCAACATGATTTCTAACCATATTTAATGTCATAGTTTTTGGAATAAGTGTTTAAAAAATTTATCTATCACCCATATGATGATTTCTGTACAATTGTTTCTGAGAAAACTATTTCACATTATTTAGTGCTGCTCAGAGAATATGCTTAAAAAAAATAAATGACATTTCATAAATATATAAATGGATTTCTTGAAATACAAAACATTGAATTTAATATGTTATTGAGATAAAATAAATTTGCAATACCTTTCAAAAGTTATAGTAATTATTTTATTAACATTACTTTGTTAGATGAAAGACTAGTGATCATTTTATTTATTTATTTTTATTATTTCTTTCTAGGTGTGAGTTTTTCGTAAATGGAACAAAAAGTAGCCGTGGACAAGTCATCAGCCCCAGGCATAGCCTTCCACCAAACATAACCTGTAACTATCGGCTTTGGGGAGCCTCATATCATAGGGTTTGGATTTACTTTGCTGCCTACACCCTTCCCCAGGTAATGTTCAATTGATTGATCCATTATTATATTTTATTTAATGTAATTTTTCTAGAAAAAACTTTTTTAAAAATCATAGATTGGCACGACTATCACAGAAATCTAGTAAATGTCTCAATGATTCATTTGCATAATAATAACATTTTAATTTAAATGTTAAATAAACATTTTATATTTATTTAACCAATTTTCATTGAAAAAAAATTCGATCTGTCATATTGTAAATTGTAATTCGTGATTCAGCTGAAACAAAGTCAAAGTGTAAAACATTCAACTTATTATAATAGGTTTATGATGAGATCAGTTTTATAAATGCACTTTATAATTCACCTAAATAATTCCTTATTTACTTCATTAAAGTAACCCTATGATTGGTGCATGTTGTTCTAAACGTAACATTAAGTAATATATTATCAACAAGAACAATTAAGTAAATTAAAGATATACATTGTAATATTTTGTGTAAATATGTTTCCGAAATAGTTGATTTTATAAAAATATGAATAAAAGCTGATTGCAACTAGCCCCTTCAAATACAAGCACAACACTGCCCGCAATACTGTTCTGTCTTTTCGGATGTGTATATTTAGTACTCCGTATTAACTAGCTCCAAAAATTTTTTTTTTTATATTTTGAATATATCGACGGTATATTTAAAAAAGTTAACGTCTCCTATGACTGTTTTAGTCAACTTTATTTATCGAAAACTGATCTGAAACGTGTTTTTTTAATCTTTATAAGAAATGGACAGATGAAATGGCTACTGAACTTATATTTTTTCAACCCCTGCTTCAATCAATGTCATTGCAACTTGTTTCTGTCGTTATCTGTATATTTTATATTATGTATAATAATTATATATATCTCTATAGGCATAAGGAGATAGCTTTATAAAATTATGCAACAAGACATAAAATACTATTCTAAATGGTTGATTAACAGTATATAAATTATGTATTTATAAAGTACTTTGTGATTATTTCATTGTGACATTATATTATAATGAAGGAGCGAGGTAGCTCAGTGGGTGAGCACTGACTTCCAGAGCTTAAGGTCCCAGATTCGATTCGAATCCGGCTGATGAATAGTAATTTTTTCATCAGCTGTGGGTTGACCCTGGGGCCGGGAGACCCTCCTGGGACAAACCCAGCCTCTATAAAGTGGGTACTCTTAATTTAATAATTAATTAAGGGGAAAACCTGATGGTTGAGCGACAGTCACCTCCCTTTTTTAAATTTTTTTTTATTATAATGTTACCTCCTCAAGCTGGACAAATTATTTGATACAGTCATCAAATATTGTTTATACCTGAGTGTATTCCTTGCAGCTTTTACAAACAATATCTACTCATTTTAAAGCTTTCTAAAAAAATAAATCACTTTAGCTTTACTCATATTAAAAAATGTTGCATCATAATTTTCTGTAATTTTAATTAGGCTGGGGCTAATTGCAGCGTGCGAATGAAGTTGAACGAGGTGGGTGGAAATCTGTTGGAGGACACATGTGGAACACCGAGGCTTTGTGACCATTCAGCTCTTCGTAACTCTAGTCGCGAAACTCGACCTTGTAGTTTACAGCAGGAATCTTATCTATCAAGAATGAATAAACTGAATTTTGATTATAAGTGAGTAGGAGTTTGGTAATATTGATATCTAAATGCTGAATTAAATATAAACCAGAAATTGTTTTAAGCATAGTGGATATTGTTTATATAATTTTTATTTTTTATTTGGAAAATTGTTCAAAACTAAATTTTTCACAAAATAAATTTCAAATATTATATAGTATACTATACTGAATTACCATACTGAATTAAAAAACTGACCATGCAGCCCATTTAGCAAGAAGAGGGAGTGACTGGATTGAAATATAACACTTTAGAAGACAGGGTATACCAAACAAAGAAAAAACAACTGGCACAGTGGGGAAAAAGAATGGAAAATCAAAGAGGGTAAGCTGAAAGAAGTGAAATCTAATTGCGATAAATGGCTCACTAGCACCATAACTTCCAGGTATGAAGAAATTATACTGTGCCTTCTTAGGATTGGGCACTGCCAGTTCATACAAAGCTATCTTTTAAGAGGTCTAGAAGTTCCCACTTGCGAAAAATGCAATAATACACCTCATACTGTGAAACACCTTCTGGAAAAATGTCTCCAATTCGAAAGTTACATTTAAGAAAGTTAATTTTAAAAACATAGATCTGTGAAAGACACTAAGAGATATTCTACAAGATAATGAAGAATGTGTCTCTACCATGTTTAAATTTTTAAAGATTATAGCTTACTATAACAGAACATAAATTATAGAAAATGCCAATGACCCTTTAGGGTAGAGACGAAAAAAAGAGAAAAAAAAACTTGTAAAATTACAGGATTAAATATCTTAACTAAAATTCATTATAGAAAAAATTGTCTTATTTTGAATGATACTCATCACTTTTCAATTAATTTTTGAATGTATATTTTATTTTCTTATGAAGAGTATAAGAAAAAAATCACAGTGGTTGATTTCAAACATTCTACTAAAATCTGTAGATTGATGCATATTTTATCTAAATTTTTCATTATTAATCATTTCATGTGTTTGTAAATTAAATTATATAGTTCACTTTTATTTACCCTCTTTAAATATTCAACCATACCTCTCACAGATGTGACAATAACCAGATATGTTGTTATTGTTTGGAAAATGGGATTTTAGGCATGAGGAAGAATAGTACCCAACAGCATCTGGTCTTTGTTTACTTTCTTAATTCAGGAAAGAACATCTCTCATCCGAGTCCTTTTTAGTTGCCTCATGATGAGTATTTCAGTTGTGACCATGTCGTTCATAAGTCTATTGTAGTGTCCATGTAGTTTAATATGAAATCAGGAGTAAAGAGTATGAATGAGCTGATCGATTGGTTGTCAAAAAGTGGTATGTAAAGTTTTGTAGTTTTTTTTTTTTTTTTCTTTGTAGAAATTACTATTTATTGACATTTTTATTATACATTTCATCATTTCATGATGATAATTTACTTGTTTAATGATAAATTACATGTTTGTTGTTTATGTAACAGGGAGCATCTGTTATTAATCTTAAAATTTTAGATTGAAATAATGTAGTTTTTAAGAATTTTTCCAAAAATAAATTGAGGGAGGTTAAGGGTGACGTTTCCTCTTGAGCATCGTCAAACAGGAATAACTGCAAAGAGGAAGTAATTCTTACACACCTGCATATACGTCATACACGCCTTACTCATGGATACCTGATGGGCCGTGATTCTTCACCAACATGCCAAACCTGTGGGACTCCTCTGACAGTGAAACACATTTTAACAGAATGCAGGGATTACAAAACATTTAGACTCTCTTGTGACTTGACAAATGATCTACACTTCATTTTACAGGACAATACGAATGAAATTGATAAACTATTTACTTTTCTGAAATGTTCTAAACTTGAAAATGCAATCTAATTCTCAATGAAAATAAGGCAAAAATGACCCTAGTGGTTGAAGCCTTAAAATAGAAAAAAATAAGAACCTCTTTTTTGCTGAACCATAACTCTGTGAGACATGTTCATACGGGATTGAGTAGACATATATATCTATGTATTTAGTTTTTCGTCTAATTTTAATAAAATTATATTTTAGTTAGCATTTATATTATTATTTTATTATTAAATAAGTTCAAATTTAATTTAGATGAAGTCTCACAACTTTGAAAAAAAATAACATCCCTTTTGGTAGTATACTGTTAAAATTTTCAATCTATTATTTATTTGAATATTAATAAATAATTTATTTAAATCTACTTTCTTGCAAAAATAATTGTTTTTAAGCCAAAATAAGTAAACTAAAATAATATGTTAAGAAGAAAGTAGATTTAAATAAAATATAATTGCAATGTAATTTGGGATAACAGGGAGAAGAGATCCAATATTTTTCATTTTTTTTATTATATACTGTGTGGATTACTTATATGTTAAATTTTTAACAAAAATATCTGTATACATTGAAATAAATTTTGTTATCAATAAAAATAAATAAATAAGGAGTGGTTACTTTAATTTATTTTGTGTATATGTATTTTAAGTGTATTTTTTTGTTGTTGTTAAGGTCTGCAGAAGGTACTGCTGTAACTCCAGCAAACTTCAAGTTTTACTATGAATTTGTAGATACCAGGCTTGGTGGAGAGGGAATGAAGGGAGCTGGTCCTTGTGCTAGAATATTCAGGTGAATATCGAGGTTATATAAATTATGAATTTAAAACAAAAACATTATAGTATTACCAAAAATAATAAAACATAATTTAAGGATGATGTTCTCCCTGGCTAACTTATTCATAGTCTAGAGCAAGACTTCCCAGGTTTTATGCTTCTACGTTCCACTTATATTTTTCACATAGCTGGCCTTACCACCTCAGATCTCATCATGTTATCAATTATTTAATGCTCGTCTTCAGAGAAAACAAATTATCAAATTTCTAAAAGTTGATTTGCCAACAAAACCATACAAGGTGCTCCCAAATTAAATGACCAAACTTTAAAGTGAATTTAGGATCTAAAAAAAAAATAAATAAATAAGTAAATAATAATAATAATCCTCAAGAAATATGCTTGCAACCGTTTCATTCAAAAGATATTGACTTATGTAGTTACTCTATTTGGAATGAATAATTTTGAAGTAATATATTTATCTTAATTGATTTGTAGTAATAATTAATATAGTCAAGATATATTTATTTTAAGCCAAATCTGCAACAAATGGAATATTGAACCGTTTATTTATAATTTAATTACTTATGTATAAAGGAGCATTAACGATTCTTTGACAGATTTTGTATTCTTAGAATTGGATGATGGAGATATTTCATGATTTAATGAAGCCCCTGAGTTAGTATGTCCCAAATCATGTAGGCCCAAATAGGCTTATAATATAAATGAGCTTTTTATAGAAAGTTTGGGGTGTTTGTCAACTAAGTGTTGTAGTAGTTGGAGTATAAGAACAGTTTCAGGTTTGAGAATTTCAGATAAAAAGCTTATCAAGATGGAGTCCTAGTAACAAATCTATTTGCCATGGATTAGCAGGATATTATTAAAGTATACTGTTAGGCATGGTATTGTGGGCTATGGCATAAGATAGAGGGAATGTGATGGGATTTGTTAGGATTTATTATAATTTTCCAGTTTTGACACCATTCTTCAAGAAAAAAATTGAAAATCATATTTACTAGTAAATTAAACAATTTTTATATTTAATTTCATTACAGGAGAGCTAAAAATGGTCAAATAAGATCTCCAAGAAATGTTTTTATGTTTGGACGTGGTGGTGCTGCAAATTTAACATGCCTATATAGATTGGAATGTGCTTCTGGTGAAAGAATAGAACTTGTGATAAAAGGAGCATCATTTGGAAATAATGGGTGAGTATTTGGGTGAGCACAGCTTAGGCTTCAGTAACTGAGCAATATATTATTTTGTAACTTGGAGTTTTGTAATTTGTCTTACATTATATAATGAAAATATTGTAGATTATGTAACTAGATCTTTTAAATCTTTGAGACACGAGTCCTTCTGGATTTAGTTAGGTACGTAAATGTACTTAGTTTTCTCTAATTTTTGATTCTGAAATTTCTAAAAAGAGATAACTGTATTTTCAGTAACTTTTCAGTGTATTTTGTATCATTTAGATATGTGGGATTCTAGTCCTTCAGTATCAAGTCCGAAGTT
Source organism: Nezara viridula (assembly GCA_928085145.1). Lineage (NCBI taxonomy): Eukaryota > Metazoa > Arthropoda > Insecta > Hemiptera > Pentatomidae > Nezara > Nezara viridula. The sequence continues at coordinate 142,816,392 of OV725080.1, read as the reverse complement.
TGTCCATTTGAGAAATTGGTTGTAGTCAGTAAGATATGTAGAAAAGTGTTTTGCTAAAATGTGAATGACATATCCATTGTTTGTTGTGATTTAATCACATTATCAGGTCAAAACCATCTGTCTAAATGTGATACTTGATCTGTTTAGAAAAACTTTTATTACTTAGATAAAGCTAAATTATACCCATTTTATCAGGTTTTTTTTTTTGTTTTTTAGGTGTAAGACTGTGATTGATTCTAATACAAGGCAGCCTATCTGTGTACCAACAGGACATCGGTCTGTACAGCTAACTGTGTACGACTTGCCATGGAATGATGTTCGTCTTGAGAAAGGTTGCCATTGTGACAATACTGTGATATCCAAAACGACTGATGGCCATGTCAGTTTTACTTCATCTGGACAGATTCTGGAACTTACCTTCATAGTGTCATCTTTTAATGTTACAGAAGACTTTCAAGATATTTATTTTGAAGGAACTTACAGGTAAGAATATTCAATTATGCTAAGAAACAATAAATATAATATAAACATGCTTCACTAAGGGCACTCCCTGAAATGATTAATGGCACGCATGTGAAAAAATATTATATGGCCATACAGGGCCATTGCCCTGGGGTGACAGCAGATCTTCTGGGGCGCTTGCTATTTGTTAGAAATAAAAAAAAAATGTATTAAAATAATTTATTTTAGCCTATCAATAAAACAAATAGATTAGAGAAATGTTGAATGAAATAAAATTCAAATATTATATAATATAAAAAAGCAACAGAGCTGCTTGCAGATAAATGCAAAAAAATAGCCCAAGACAGGCAGAATTTATTAAATAAATATAATATTGTTTTGCTTTTATAAGAATTTTAGGAAAATTCTCAATCTCCTTTTAAGAGGCTGTATTTCATAAGAATAAACTTTTGTTATACATTTTGATGACATTACTGTCGAGAACTCACACCTCCTGTTTTCAAAACATTAATATAAATTATTGTTTCACTCCGTAGCCCTTTAAGCTTTTGTGTTATCTAATTTTCTACTTTGATGAAAAGGTATAAGGTTATACAATTTGAGATTGATACTTAGAAAAGATTATGAGAAAACATTCACTTTGACCTTTAATCGGCATATATTGTCATAAAAGATATTCACCTGTTCAAGATCGACTAATCGAAATGTTTACTTTTATAATTAAAATACTGATAAATTTCCAACTATTTATTATTCATGCTGTATTTTCTATAAATTGGTGATAATCCTATAAATATTCCTTCATTGAAATTTCATATCTAAATAAAACTCTTTATGATAGTTTGATAAACCATTGATGATAGTTTGATTTTCAAATATTGATTTAATTGCTTGATTTATTGCTTTAATTAAAAAAAATTGATACTTCCTTTAATGAATTATTAGTATTTTATTTGATTGGAGTAAATCTATTATAATTATATCTAAAATTGAAAAAATATAAAATAAAAATAATAAAATGATTGATTTAAGTATAGTAGTACAAATGATTCAGATCGAAGGATGGAACAAAAGACCCAACAGGAGAGGGGTTAATTTAGTGGGCCAGGAAGTGAATGGTGGAGTTGAAATGGAAAGTGGGTGAAGTAGGAGGAGTAGGGAGAGGATGGAGTAGAGATAGACCAGTGGCGGGGGAGCCTAGGGCCCATAAACTGCCCTTTACGGCAATTTATTGATTGCTTGATTTATTTATAACAAATAATGGTATTATGTAATATATGTAAAAAAGCATTAAGAAAAGATAATTTATTGCTATTATATTTATATTTAATCTTTTGGGGATCAAAGTGGTAAATTAATCTAAATCTATAAAATCTATAAATTAATTTAATCTATAAGTTTGTTTTATTTTTTTGGAGTTAATTGTTTTTTTTTTTCATTGTATATATTTTAGGGGAAACTCATGACAGACAATTCTATACCATGCCAATAAAAGTATTTTTTTTTTAAAGAAAGAAAATTTAGACGTTATGTGCAATATAACTTTCTATCTACCTATCTATTTATATGTAATACTATCAATGTTTATACACTTTGGTTTCAGACAGGTAACAATAAAGCAACAGAATTTTTTTTTTTTAATTTTTTCTAACTTAGGTACCTTTTGTCTTTTTATTTTCTCTCTTACATGTGTTGATCTTATATATAAAGTAATTAAAATAACTCAAGCAACTTGGAATATTTCTAACAATGTTCTAGTACTCATCATATTTTTTTTTTAAATTAAATTAAAAATCATTTCTGTTTATAACTTTTTTTATAGCTAGGGAAAAAGAAAATATTCACTCCAATGATTAAATAATTTTAGATTTGTCAAGTTTGATGCTTGCCCCCGACGTCAGAGGGTAAGTGGTTCTGGCGGCGAAATAAGAATGACAGCGAGGCCAACTGACAGAGATGACCTCCATTGCTTAAGACTGCCTTGGCTGGTCGAAGCTAATCGAAATAGATCACTCTTCCTTCTCACATGGGGTCACTTCCTCTCACCAACTGATTCTGCAGATGCATGCCATACAACAAACAGAGTCCTTATTTACACAGGACTACCGTTGAAGTAATTATGTTTGATTTATACAATTGTTTTTACATATTTAAATGATAAACCACTTTTTAATTACCTTTCTTATTTTAGTATTATATTCTTTAAAATTTTCTCAGAAATAAATTGAAATGAATCGTGGATAATACCATGAAGAACTTAATGATGTTGAGATAATACTGGACCAATAAACACATTGATCTGCTGTATTTACAAAATTCCATTTCATTCCATCTCTTCAAAGAGAATATCAACAATTCATTTCTTCCAGTATCTTTGCTACTAAGAAATAGTAAAATGAAAAACATGTTTTAAAATTGTATTTTATTACTTTTCATTGGTATTCATGCCTTTTAAAGAATGATATATAAATTGTAACTTTAAGTTAACTTATATGATGTATGTATTTTATAATATTGTAATATCTTTTGTCTTGAAGGCTTCTGCGGGTCGTATGCCCAGCTACAGAAAAGGAAAAGGAGTTTGCTGTCCATGTTTTTTCAGAGGATTGGACAAGCGGATGGTCACCTGGACCTCCATCTTTTCTTGTACGTCTCATTGGAAGTGAACAAGGCACAGCTCATCTGAACTGGCTTGAAATATCTCGTTCACGTTCTTTTTCTGCTAGCCTCACTGGAACAAATGGCAATGTTTCAACTTGGGAATGTAAACACAGGTTAGTTTTTATTTTAAATAAAATTAATTTTCTTTATAAATATTATTAATTTAATTTTTTAATATTATTAAATTCATTATAAATATCATTAAAAAGGATCTAAAAACCAAAATGAAATAAAAAAATAAATCATTGAACTGATAGACAAGTTTAAAAACTATTCAATTGTATATACTAATGTATAAAAAAGTAGTTACAGTTTTGATAAGTGCGGTAGTTAGTAACTCCAGTCAGTATTTATACGAATTACCAAGAGAGAGCTCTATATTTTCTGCTAAAGCAGCTGCCATTAGAGAATCTCTGAACATACGTGAAAGTATTACAAATACTAATCTAATTATAGTGACAAATTCATGTCCATGCTTACAGTCTCCAGAAATTCATAACTCATGCATTTATTGTTGAAATTCAAATGACCTGGTGGTAGCTTTATCAGAACAATAAAAATATTGTTTCCATTGCATAATAGCAAGAAGTGACAGGGTTGATCATGTTGCTCATTAGTCTCTCAAAAACAAAGGACCTACTGTGAAAACTTAACAATAACTACAGAGAATGGGCCAAAATTTATATTAAAAAAAATTAAATTTAAGTGGATAGAAAAATGGAGATTAAGTAAATCAAACAAACACCTGCTAAATGGAATACAAGAAGTCCTAATTTAAAAAAAAGATAGTTCTATCTAGATTTTGTATCTATCTGTGACTATCCAGACTCTATATAGAATACTGTTAATTTTGTACCGCTATCTCTTGAGAGATCTTGAGGATCCGACCCGTGAATATTGTCATGTAACTAGAACTGTCAAAGATATTCTAATAATTGCCTGAAACTTTCAATCATTTGTCGGAAAACATACATGAATCTTAACTTAGAAGAGGATACTGAAGATGCTGTATATGATTGATGAAATTTTTGAAGAACTGTATATTTTACAATAGAATAGAATACATTGTAATTTTGTCAGTGACCCTTAGAGGCTGAGGCAATCAAATAAATAAATACATTTTTGTTATAATTATATTATAAGATGCTCTGACCCATTAAAAAAAGTAAAAAAATACAAGTAAATGAAAATAATTAAACTAAATTAAAAATAACATTGATTTTGGAGCATATTGTTCCCTAAATATTTAGAAAATTCTCTTATGGAATGCATTCACAAGAGATTTTCATTTAGACTTATATTTATCCATTTTAATAAAATACAGTTAAAATTAATATGTTTTGATAAAATTCTTTGATCGTTTACATTTATATCATATGTACATTATGATTCTATTGTAGATACCTTAAATATTGAGCAATATGGTATTAAAAAAAAAAAATTAGATACACCTTAGAATTAATTAATATTTATGTAATAATTAAAAGAATTTTACTTCGATAAATTATTAGTAGAAAAAGGCCTTTTCACTCTCTATAAATAATTACTTTATTTCAAATTTTTGCTTCTTCAGACATCTTCAGGGGTAATCAGATTTTACATGTAATTTAAATTTTCATTCACTTACATGTACCTCATTCGGTTATGTTCTGCTATAAGCGAATGAAAATTTAAAATACATGTAATATCAGATTATCCCTGAAGATGCCTGAAGAGGCGAAAATTGGATAAATTTGAAATAAAGTAATTATTTATCAAGACTGAAAAGGCCTCTTTCTACTAATACTTATAGTCTCTTTCCCGAGATCATCTTCTAAGATAAATTTTCAATATTTGTTGGTGAAAACTTTTGACTGTTTTGAGGTAAGAATAACTGAAAATCTAATCATACATTCACACACAGTTTCCAACCAATTTACGCTAGTCTATCTTTAATTATTTCATAGTTAATTACAGAATCCCTCATTACCTTTTGATGAAATTAAAAAAAAAAAAAAACGGAATAGCTAATAATAATTCAAAATGTTCAAATAATAATAATAATAATAATTCAAAAAATCTTCATGGTATAATTTAATTGTAATAATTTCAGATGTCCTGAATTAGATGCCTGCATCAGTCCAGCATTGTATTGTGATGGACACATTAATTGTCCTTCAGGTTTTGATGAAGATAATCCTGATTGTGGTAAATATAATTATTTTGACAGATATCATGATCCTTTATAATTTGTATCATATTTTTAGGAATTATTTTCCTTCATATTTTCTTATTAACAGTATAGTTATTTCTAGAAATCTTACAGTATATCCATTTCATATATTCATTTAGGAGTGACAACAAAACTACTCTCCGCTCTCACTGACCGACGTATGGTGGTTATTACAGCCGCTGGCGCACTTATAGCATTTGTCACACTTCTGTGCCTGTTCGTAGCATGCCGACAACGTAGGCCACACCCTGCTGCCTCAAAACCTTCCTGACCAAAGCCTTCGGTCGAAGTCATTGAGACCGACCGAGAAACGACTGTATAAAAGCCTTGAATCCTGAATGCTGCCTTTGTCAACTAGGGATTTTTTTTTTATAGTGCCAAGTGACATAATGTCCGGTAGGACATTTCACATATTACATCTTCCTGTTTTTCACATAACACAATTAGACTTAAATGGTTATTCAGAACTTTATAAAAATAATTAGTTTTAACTCTATTAACTAATGATACTGTGACATTGTTCTTTTGTAACCAATTTTTGCCTTATTAGCTGTAGTAATTTATTTAAATTCAATTTGGACCATTTATTAAAGTGGATGTTGATCGTCCACGAATAACATAAAAAGGTTTATCTTTGAGCACATCTTAGTAATTCTTCCAAGTTGTAATAATTTACATTATAAAATGAAGAATTATATCAATTTCAGATCAACATAAGATGTTAAAAAACAAAGAAAAGATGAATTACAGCTACTCTATTTTTGTACATTTTGTTTTCTGCACAGTAGAATATGAATTATAGAAATTTTTAAATTGAAACAATAGTCGTTGAAGACTAATCTCTATGATAATTATGTTGGGAATTCCACATAATAGTTTGTTGCCAGATAATCAAGGAAACATTTCCCAATCTAGAAAGCAATACAACCTATATTTTTAGGAATAATACTATATTATTATGCCTCTAAATCTAATATTTCGTATCCTTAAGAACTCTGAAACATTTCTAGAATTAAAATAAATAAATATACAAAAATCTAGGAAACTAGTCCTATTAACTAATAATGCAAATTGAATAGTATCTATAGATGAAGTAAAAAAAAAAATACAAAAACATTCTTCTATTCAACTAGGATAAAGAACTTTTAAATTCACTGATGTGTCAGCACATACTTATTTAAAAAGTAGATTCAGTAATTAGAACTGATATCTATTTCTCAATTCTGCAATTAATATAATAATAATCATCACAATCATATCAAACTATGGATAATTTGATTCATGATTTCATGACTTGGAATAGGTACTTTTTTTCAAGATTGATTTGAAATTTTCTAACTCATTTATTAACTTACTATATTGTAAGTTAAAAAAAAAAGTAGTAGTACGCATAGCCAATTAATCTGAATTTCTGATATTATTGTCAGTAAAAGCATTAAACTAAAATTTTTAATTATGATAAGATTTACTTATTTGGAGGAGCCTTGCCCACACCCCATAATTTATTTATTTACAATCCAATGGATTATATAGTTGCTAATAGGACAGGAAGTATAATCCTGCAGGTCAAGAATGTGATTTAGTCATAATAGAAATCTGATATTTATTCCACGGGTCCATCACGAAATATAATATTATTGGTAGATGAATCAAATAGGGCAGTTTTTTTTGTTTTTTTTGACACACAAACAATAGTCAAAGGCAATGATTTGTACTAATGCAGACCAAAGTAAAAAAAGATACGATCTTTAATTGACGTACCTGAATGTTTTTAAGACAGATGTGGGATTTAAAATTATAATCAGTCAACAAAGTATGAGCTTTAGCATATTCTTATCTTTATGAAATGAAATTAGCTCTATTAAGGGCTAGAATATATAATCAGTCAATTAATAATATTGAATTAATGAAAAACAAATCATTTGTTCTAAAGTCACTGCCAAATCCATTAGGTAAAGAATCCAGTAATGTTGTGCCATCCTCAACAGTACGGATTACTTCTTTCTCATCGTCTTATTTCTTTCATCCATAATTGCTAGGGGTTGAAAGTACTGTAGTTTTCGAGATTTATAAGTAAAGTTATGAAAAGATTTAAAATTATAACAAAAATTTTGGCCATAAAACTTTACATTTAATACTAACTAATCATTTTCTGGTAAATGTTAATACTGATGGTTGGAATTTTGCTATTGGTCTATTATATTGTATTGGTATCATTGGTATTATTAGCGATAAAAGAATAGCATCACAGTCATACTGCTATCTCATGACAAATATTTGAGGTTATTGTTCTAATAGCTTCAGTCTCTGGTTTCTGAATAAAAAAATATAACAACATAAGATCTTCTAAATCAATTTCTGTTACCTCATGGATAATTTTTTTTAATCTGCTAATAATCTTTCCTGAATCATTTTATAATTTTTTTTTTAAATTCTCTATGATATTGAAATATTTCTTACCCGTTCATCTATATGTATACATCCTATATGTTTATATATCCCCTCAGTAATTTTATAATATTCATGGAAGTCTGTTGGAACTTGAGGTGAAATATATAAAAAAAACAATTATAGAAGTGTTGCTCTATTGGCTTAATCAACCTATTCAAACCGGAGTGGGAAGGTCAAGAATCATTTTGTTGGTTTACTATGAAATAAATTCTAACATCCTTGCACTGGATTTGAATCAAAGTTGCTAAATTTTAGGTTTCTAAGGCAATACACTTTTGTTCATGGCCTCAATAAGTTTAAACCTTTAAGTGCGTTTAGACATTTTACAAACTATGGGAAACACAATTATCTAACTTAGCTTACAGTGACATTATTGCTAAACCAAACTATTTATTTTATTTCTCTTGATACTGACAGCAGATGGAAAATATAAAAAACAAGAATTTAAAATACTAGCATAGTGAAATAACCATTTATATATTTGTTTGTCCCATAGTTTGTGGAATGTCTAAACGTACCTTTACAAATCAAAGTTCTTTATCATAGGTAATGGTGAAAAGGAGGATGTACTGATTTGAAAACATCTTTTAAATACATAGAAGTTGCCTTCCAGCACGAATAATGGTACATTTAATTTTTTTTAGTTTTATTACCTCAATTGAAATGATTGTAAATTGATTCGAAATTCAAATTTACAATAATTTCAGTTGAGGTGTTCAGAAAACTAGCAATTTTGTGTTGTCACATGATTTTGCTGAAAGGTTAAATGTGAGTTTATATATTGCAATATAGTATGTTCCTATAGTATCTAAAGCATAATTTATTTAAACATAATAGGGTGTGTCCCTAAAACCAGAAAAGATTTTAATTAATCATTCACTCTTAAATAAGCAATTCAATTAACGATTTAAGAACTGTTTATTATAATTTATATAATTTTTTAATCATTGTATTCATTGCTGAGTAGTAATCAGTTAATTTATCCATTTTGATTTTTTATTATAAGCTTTTTTGTCACTTATTGATTTTTTTATTAGGGCAAATCTTGATATTGTGCCAATAAATAAATAGGTCCATTAGAGGCATAAATTAAAAAAATCCTGTTTAACAAAAATGTATTGCATCAAAAGTATGCAAGTTTTTCAATTATAATAATAAAACGACAAGTTGGAAACAATCTTCATTTTTCTACTGTAGCACAGTACAACCTATTAAACAATTGGTCTGTATATATATTTTTTACATTGTAAATAATTAATGAAGCATTGCACAACTATTAGGCAAGTATTCAGTAGGCGATTGTAGTAAATAATGGAAACTAGTCTCTATTCTTCAGATTCATATGCGCTTCTTCTCTTATGGCGCCTGTCCAGAATTTGTTGTTAAAAAGCTGTGATTTCTGTGCTTACATGCTCACATTTTATTTTTCTCCATTTGTTTAGCTGAAAATTTAAATCCAATTTGATATGTGTTAAGACAGAAATATTATCATGATGAACTATGATCTAATTTTTTTATTATGCTTGTATAGGTATGTAAATTTTGTTGGGTTCGTTTGATGCATCTAAGCAATGATCAATGAGTTAACTACTATCATGCAAATACTAAATTTACTGTTTCTATTATATTTTTTTCTCAAGATACAGTAAATAGAATTTGAAGATATCTTCAATTTATGAGAGGATATTTTAAAAATTAAATTATAGGAATATAACAAAAAATAAAAAATATGGAAATTTTAAATATTTGGCTCTAAACTCTTTTTAAAATATAACTATATTGGCTTTAACAATTCTCTACTGACTGCGATAAATTAATAGTGATACGTCCCTATTGTAATTCAGGAATGAACCGTAAATAATTTGATTTTGTTAATCAGTTTATTGGGTTCACTTTCCTATGATTCTCCTGACATTGCTGAATGAAAGGTACAATGAAGACCTATAACTTCGAAATGTAGGTTATCCAATAAACATTAACCCCATAAATTATGTATGTCACTGTTGACCACATCCTTTTCTCTCACATGAGGTGATAACTCCTCCTCCCCCCGACTAACTTCTTAAACAACACAGTAATAGTTATTAATGTATCTTCATACATATATATGTTCTCATAGGTCTTCAGGGTCGATAGGTAATAATAGTAATTATTAGTATTCATACTTTATGTACTAAATAGAAAAGTAAACACATACACACACAGTTATAGAGGGTAAAACAGGACTCTAGGGATTCTCTGATGGACAAATGCTTATGAACTAGTTCTCAGCTGCTAAGCAATCAATAACTCGGGAAAAAAGAGTGATATTTCAGTTAACTGAGTATTAAAAGTATTGTAAAAAGTACATCATGTTTCATTTTCAACCTAAGTGTTCAAAAAATAATGTTTCCAAGGTGTTATGTACGCCAACTAATTCTACAAAAAAATGTATGTTCCAATAAAAAAATACAAATAAAATAGTTTTTATTACATTCCATGCAAAAAACTGCCCTACTTTAAATTGGCTAATGTTCCTTTAAAGTATATTGAACTAGAATTATAAATTTTTATAGCAGAACATAATTTTTTAAATGAAATTTATCTTTTGATTATTGATCCATAAGAAATAAATGATTATATAATTTAAAAATATTATATATATATATATTTAAATCCAAATAAATAACTATGAATTTTATATAAATAAACTATAAAAAACAAAAAAACCGATGCTGATAATTAATAGAAATATGCATATATATTTTTATGTATGACTTTTTTTTAAAATAAATAGATAGATGGACACCAATTTATGAAATTGATAAAACAAAAACACCAACAAAATAGATTCAAAATATAAAACATATCAGGGTTATGGAGTTAATTACTAGCCAAATTTTTGTTTTTTTATATTTGTTAATGATTGTTCTCATTGCTTAGGTGCATCACAAAATTCCTGTGGCCTTTTCTCCATTACTGCCTGTTTATGAAGCCTTTTTAAGCCAAGGCACAATTTGTCCAATGTTTTAGACAAATCAATTATTACAAATAGAGTTAAAAACAAATGTATGATTGTTTATACATATTAGAAATTAATGTAGTATTAGATAAATGCTATTTGTATTACAAGTTTTATTGGAAAAGAGTCCGATTCTTTAGATTTCATGAACATTTAATCCAATTACTATTATTAGTTAATAAATGGTCTCCCTATCAGTTTATTTCAATTCAATTTACATGTATCTAAATTTGGTTACCATACTTCTAAATTTGGTTATATTTTTGGTAAACCAAAGTTTTCTCCTTGCAATTTGTGTTGCGATAATTTTATTATATAAATATATTTTGTTCCATTTTGAAAATTAAATATCATTTGGGTAATTAAAACGGTTTTAAATGTCTCATGAAATCGAATAATTACATTAAAATTTCCTTTGCCTTGATAGAATATGCACTGGTCATAAAAAATGGAGGCAGTACCTAAAATATTAGGGATCAATAAGGTAAAGTGGGGTAAGCACATTATTGGCGTAAGCGCGTACACAAGCTCTTAATGATATAATAATATTAGTCCAGTGTTGTAAAAATATATTAAATTATGACCTCAGTTATAACCATTAAATTACAACCATAAATAAACAATTAATGAGGATTTTGACACCATTAGACTAGTAATATTATATGGTTTAAAGTTAGTTTAAGCGCTTACCTTTCTTCCCTCTCCCCTCACCTGACTTAATGTTTGAAATTTTCTTTTGACAAACTACGTAATGTTTGATATTTTATCGGAGAGGTGTTGTCTTGTTGCTTATGATAACATTAGAGGGTATATTTGGATTGCAGGGTCTTTTAGTGCCAAAAGAATGTGGTTTTATTATGTTTTTTTAAAACTTTCGTATATTTAAACATTTCCTTTGTAACTATAGTCTATTTTAAACTAGATTTGCACTTTAATAAGAATATATTTTATTGAACTTCGAAATGTGTAATGAATTAATTGAGGATATTGATTATTATGTAATAATATTTGATGATTTTCAAGTAATCTTTTTTTTTTCCAGAAAACCTAGACAATTTAGTATTTTTTTGGGTTATAAAAAAAAATTAATAATTTTTTAACCTAAATAATAGCATGTATAACTGAGGGGTTTTTGGAAAGAACATTAATTTTAAACCAAGCAAGAAAGGAATTACTTCAACATTTTTATAAATTAGAAACATTTTATTTTTTATATTTATTTATTGTGAATCATAAATATCTTACCACTTTTTCCATCCAAGACATATTTAAATTTATTTTCTATGTTAAGACGCTCCTTTATTAACACTGTTACATCTTGCAGTAAAAGGGAATACAAGTTTGTTAGTATAGTTTTTAACACATTCTTAAATTATTTAGGTATTTAGTATTAATGGTAACCACTTAATCATAAATATTAAGTATTCAATTACGAGTCAATTTGATGAAATAGTTTAGTATTTGTTCTGAAGAACAATATTTTACATATTGATTAGAGATTAAGTAATGCATAGCAAATGTATATGATTAATTGATCAGATAATTAAATCATATGTATATATTTCTGAGTGATATATAATTGAATTAAAGAAATAAAACTCAAGCAAAAAATTAACAGTAACACCACATTTACTTTTATTTAACTAAATTTGAGTTCTTGTCAATATTTCTTATGGACAGAGGAGAGTCCAAATTTTATTAATATAATAACTTTAATTTAATTTAATTTTTAAATTATATGATTAACCTATTAAAATAAACTGGTTAATTAGGTTTACACAATTGTCTGTTTTATTTGGACTGCAACCCAGATGATCTTCAATATATTAAACAATTTCATAAATATTATTAAATATTTTTAGATATAAAAAAGAAGAAGAAAATTTAACTAATCTCCTATTCCTTATTTAAGGAACAGATGTTCCAGGAAGGATTTGATTGCATCACATGAATGGAAACTCATGAAATATGAAAGGATATTTACATAATTTTATTAATTCATGATAATATATACTGCCTCGTTTTAATGTAATACAATTTTTCAATGAAGATGATTTTTATTTAAAAAAAAATTAAATAATCAAAATTATAATTCAACCCTAATTATCAATGAATAATTAATTTAATAATCAATGAATTGTTCTTGCAGTCTCTTTAAACTGATATTTCATGTGGTGCAATAAAATAATTGTTTTAAACTTTTTTCAGGTGAAAATATTTATAAAAAAAGAAATTGTAATGTCAATAAACAGTGACTTTTGAAATCTAATCTTCTTAGATATGAAAGATATAAAAAAAATATTTTTTTTTTAGTTGTTGAAATCACTAGAAATTTTGTTGAATTAATAAAATAATAAACATCTAAATAAATTGTTATTGTATTTTATTTTCTTTCAAAATAAATAGACTTTGTATTGCTGTATTATTACAGTAAGAAACAACATTTAATTTAAATTTTTTGAAAAATATAATTTATTATGTACATATTGTTGGTCTCAAAGTCAATTGGCTTATAACTTAAAGAAAAAAAAAAATCAAAAATGTTAAAAAAAAAATAAGTGAAAAACGATTTTTCTTGACACAGTGGTTGTTTATTACTTTAAACATTAAAATCAAGTTGTAAAAATTGTGTCTGATGTACTCATCTTACACTTTTCTTATTAAGTTTTGCTTCTCTTGTTATGTTTTAATTTAGAGGTTTACGCCAATTGAAATTTAGACAATTGATCTGTTTTTGAAATACCTTTGTACCAGATAATATTTGTTTTAAGTGGTTCTTAACTTAATATTAAGTTTATTATCGAATAAGATTTTTTTTCTCTCCGATAACACCTCAGTTGTAATAATCTTGCAATTATTAGGGTTCTGCTCATTTTAATTGATTGAAAATTTTATTTGACATATTTTGATTTGGTTATATGTTAGAATTATTAATCATATTGATATAAAGAAATGTTTGTTTTATCAGGTTTCTAGAAGAATTATGATTTTGAAAATATTTGAACAAATGCTACTTTGAAATCTAATAGTTCATAAAAGCGTTTTAAATATTATATAAGACCATTAATATTCATAGGAATACTGAGAGTATTTATATTTTGTCTTGAAACCTATCAAATAGTGTACTTTAGTTTTTAATGTGGATCGACTATATTTAATTTGTCTTTTTTGAAATATACATTGAAAATGTTTCTATTATTTGATTTCTTTGGTTATTTGAATATGTGAACAAAAAAGTATTTAGTAGCAGGATTGGATATGTTTGAAATAGTTTAAAAAAAAAATGAAGTTGCTATGTTACAAATTTGTATTTTGGTATTTAATATAAAATATTGAAAATAGCCAATATTTATAATTTGTCAATGATTATTATTAGATTTAAAATGTATGGAAACAACTAATTAATGCATTTATTGCCTTTAAAAATTAAAGTAGAAAAACTACATTTAGGTACTGATTGTTTAGTGAATTTTGGAGAAAAATACAAAATTGATTCATCACCTGACTGTTTAATGAGTTATAGACAATGTAGTGAGTGCACTTAGTAAAAAAAAGCTTTAAAATTCAATGAATATTGTAATTAATTACCAGCAATTTTGTTGCTACTTGATTAAAAACTAGTGTAATTAAAGTAATGAAAGCATAAGTAGTAATATCAGAAAGTAAATAAAGAATATATTTAACTTAGATAGTAATTCAATAAATTACAAAACTATCTTATGAATAACATTTGTAGAACATATTTAAAAATGTTTTTAAAAAAAGTTATAACAATGTTACTACTAAGTGATTATATTATTACTGCCATCAGTTTTGTTACTGAGTGTAGATACATAAAAATATGTATATATTCACAAGTTATGTTCAAAACTTGGCTGTGAAAGTATATAAATAAAGATATGATCATCTTTTATTTTAAAATATTCATTTTATTTCTAAAATATTTCTTGTTTTATCCCATTTAAGCATTTGCTTTCCTCTCCTATTTAGTCGACAAACCCCTCCAAAATCCCATTCTTGCTGTCCCCATTCTTATCATCTTCATTTGTACCTTACACTAATTATTCATAAAAAAGAATGAATTTCTCTGAATGTTGCCTGCCTTACTATCTGAATTATTTGGTTCCGACAACTTCTCTGATCATACCCTCATTTATACATAAATAACTTTATCTTCTCAGAAAATTAGAAATTATATACCATCTATTTGGGTTTTACATTTCTATCTTTTTCATAAATTTCAAAATTCAAGAACTATTGTCCATCATACTGTAAACATAATTAATTTTATTAGTTTAAATAATGGTATTTCTCTATGTCCAAACTCTGGGAGGTATTTATAGACAAAATTTCTAACAAAGAATTTCATTTTATTTATGAATAGATTTTGATTGGAAAAGGAGTTTAGTCCAATTTTTTTTTTTAGGTGGTCACGTTTTCTCTTTCATAGGAAGTGATAAGACAAAAATTATTTAATTGAAGTAATTAAAAATTGTTTCATAGTAAGATAGAAAGTATTTCCTTCAAATACAAGTAGAGTTTGTCTTTTTCAAAACCATTTACAGAGATTATGAAGATTAATGAATATTCTGTCACTCCAGAATACCTGTATTTTCAGCAAATGTAACAACCAAGAAATTATTATAAAGTTTTAATTTCTTCTTTTTCTTTCGACCCAACATCTATTTTAGTAAATCAATAATGAATATATGAAAATACAATTATTATTCATTAAAAAAATACTGCTTTTTCAAAAATTGATTATCTAAGGTGTAAATCAGCCATTGTTTATAATGCAGATATCTATTGTAGAAATTGATCCTAATGGTATTAAATTAAATGTTCATGTGAAAAAATTCTAGCAATAGTGGGTTTTATTTTTAATATATTATATTTAGAAATGTTAATTTACAACAACAGGCTATTACTTTATATTGGCATTAATGAAGTTTATGTGGTATTAGGATTTTCATTTTAATGATAATTGATATTTCTCAAATGTACTATCCCATTTTCCTAAATGTCAACTTATTATTTTTTTTTTTTTGAATAATAAGTGTATTTTTATTTCATAATTAATTAACTAACATAGATGTCGTTTGAATAGAAAAAGAAGGAATTAAAAAGTTATTATAATTTCTCGGTTGTTATATTCGCTGAAAATAAATGTACTTTGGGGTGACACAATATCAAATCACATAATTTTTCATACAAATAGAGATGAATCTCAACTCTATTCAAAAAGAAACTTCAAATACATTGATATGAAATTAAAGGTTATTAAACAAGGAAGTTTTTATAAAATAATATAATATGGTATTTGTAGTATAGTTGTAGGATGATAAAAAAATATCCCGAATAATCCATGATTTAATGAAAAACACAACTAAGCATAGTTTGGCCGCACAAAGATCTCCTTTAAATGGCTTTGGAAAAGACAAACTATACTTGAAAAAAAAATGATCTAGTTTACTATGTTTGTGTCAACGCTTTCTTTAAAAAAGAAAACGTGACCATCTTAAAAAAAGGCAAAATTCGACTCAAATACTTTTGTGCCCATACATCAAATGAAATTTTTGTGAAATGTGTAAAATTGATGATGTAAAGAGCCAATCCGATAAGTCAGTTTTAGCGAAAAAGTTACTTTAACATTCCAGGTATATCCAGGTACCTCAATTTGATCTGCTTTGACCAATTGATACGCTATCTTCATTATCTGCAAAAATAAATTAAGTCAAATGTAAGAGAATTAAACAATACAATTATTTACCCCTAATGATAAAATTAAATTATTATAATCCCTAATCCCAATCCCGTACTCCAAAAGAAATATATATATTGTTTTTATTTTTTTATTTAGACTTATACTGTTGATGATTTCGTGTGCTCACGTAAGTAAATTCCTAAAACAACTATAAAGATTGCTAATTTATCGAAATATACTCATTTTCTCTGTTTTTTTTTTTTAGTTAAAACTTCTTTAGGCTCACGTATCACTTTATTTTGCGAGACAGAGACTCAGCTGTCATGCTCGACTGTGTAACGCTCATTCGGATGAAGTCGGCTCGAGTTGACTATTTTTTGCATCTTGAATAAAATCGGACCCGCATACTGTAAGCGTGGGGAATGTTCAGCATTTCATCCTCTTTGAAATGAGCCATTATTATAAATTGTATCTTGACGTCGTTTAAGAGGGGCAAAAAAAAAAAAAGATAGTGTCAAAAACCAAATTATAATGAAGTTTTTAGAAGATTTGGATTAAAATGTCTAAAAAACTAAAATTTAGACCTATAAGCGATGGAAATTACTAGCATTTTATTCTCTTATCCTCTTTGTAATGATCTATAATTCGAAATTTTAATTTGACATGATGCCGAGTTCGAGAGTCGGGAAGGTAAAAATATAGCTCCAAAAAACAAAAAAATAATGAATGTTTTGAACATTTATATTAAAATATCTGAACATTTAAATGCCGTGGAGAATTCAGATACAAATTTGCAGAAGTCAATGTAGATGTTTTTTATAATTAGCCGTAAAAATAAGAGATTAAGTATTTATTTTGATTTTTTTGTTGGACTCGATAGTTTTACGACAAATTACTGACTCCCGCTACAGAAGTTTTATTTGGAATAAGTAGAAATAATGTAAAAAATAAAAATCATAGTATTATATTTCTCTTTCCTTTATTTCTTTTTCTTAACCCCAATAAAATAATACTTTGAACAATTTATTTTTTGCATTGAACGCCTTTTACTGTAACTGTGTTACATTTTAAGGCCTTATTGAAATTTTGTTTATGTTTTGTTGTAACAATAATTTAATTAATAACAATAATTAATAATTATTGTTACAAACACAATTTCAATTAGGCCTTAAAATGTAACACAGTTACAGTAAAAGGCGTTCAACACAAAAAATAAATTAAGTATTGTATAATTGGGGTTAAGAAAAAAAAAATCATAGTGACTATAATCCAATTATGGACTGAACACAAGGATCATTATTAAATTAAATGGCTTAAAAATGACATCATAGCCGAAACGTAGCCGATGTAAAATAAAATGGAAAATAAATATGGTGAAAAAAGATACAGCCTTTACTTTATATTGTTAAATATAATTTCATCTAAAATATAAACATACATGGAAATAAAAAATAAGTGTAAGTAAATATGCACCAATACTGTATAATTGTCTTATACTAATTGACGTCTCCTTTTATAAGGATGTATAAATATTTAAATATCATCTGCTATAAAAGATTGATGAAGAAAATTATGCGAATATAGGAACAAAAAAATTATATTTCATATTATTAATACTGTCTTGTTGATGTCTTCACTTATATCGTGTCAACTTAAGCACACAACATAGCTGTTTTGTTTTTTAAAATTGATACACAAATTTGACCAACATTATTGAAAGAAACTGTATCTGTATTACACGAATATGCAGAACGTTATATCTACTTCCCTCGTTTGTGGCCCATTGTATTATTGTTCAACTTAAAAAATAAAAGCTGATGACATGCAAAAATTGTCACGGTAGCTGGTACAAAATTGTAACGAGGCTTAACGCAGTAAAAGATCTTCAGATTACAGTCGCAATGGAAATACCCACAAATGAATCTTAGATAACGAAAAAAAAATAGTTCATAGAAGGTTCAAATTTTGAAATATTCATAACCTACTATCATTCTTATATAAGGCATCATTTCGAAACAGAAAAGACCATCTTTAATATTAAATATTCAAAAAGAATGGAATCGACTCTTTCAACATATTATTTTCCTCACGTATCAAATTAGAACCTGTAAATAAGAGAGTCATTTATAAATGAGGGTTGTGAAATATGTATTTTTGCCAACATCTGTAATTCTACGAGACAGTTCTGCATTCTTTTTCAGGTCTTTGGCAAATTAAGATGTTGTCTTGCTTCTTCGGAAAAAATACAGTACTTGGTATTTTTTCATTTCTTCATCCTTATTTTTTAGCAAATTTATAA
Organism: Nezara viridula; assembly: GCA_928085145.1. Taxonomy (NCBI): domain Eukaryota; kingdom Metazoa; phylum Arthropoda; class Insecta; order Hemiptera; family Pentatomidae; genus Nezara; species Nezara viridula. The sequence continues at coordinate 142,797,602 of OV725080.1, read as the reverse complement.
CATATGTTAAACTTAAAATAATTAAGCATATAAACATTTAAGGTATTTTTTCTATGTATTGTTATATTTAAAACTGTCAGTGTTCATTGACAAACAGGGAATGAGATTAAAATAAAGAAATATCAGAGTATGATGGGCACGAGTGAGAAAATTACTTGGTGGCTATTTTTCGATCCTACTTCTTGTTTTTTATGATCTCTCATCCAGCTCCTTTTCAGAGATCTAAGGATGTGATCGGGCATATCTTTCTTGTTCAATTCTTTAATCAGTTCATTGGGTGTAGTCATGAAGCTTATTGGAAAACCTTTTGAAGTCCGTTGGTATGTGTTCGTTGATGGTTTGCATGCCTAAATGTTTATAGAATGTATCGCCGATGTACCAAGAGATTTGTAATAATTTAATAATTCTTGTATTTGTAAAGCGTCTCCAAATTAGTTATAGAAATGAGGGTATTTGTAATGTTTTTGTCTTAGGTCTAATTTTCAGCGACCCCGAAAAATAGAATATTACTTAATGTTTTCCGTTTAGCAGTAGTGTATGGGCCTCACGTCATCCATTTGTCCTTAGTTATGACTTTTCAGATTGGTGACAATTTTTTTCTATTAATTTTAATTATTTAAATTAATTTTTATTCGGCGTATAATTCTCAATTTTCTATCACTTCTAACTGAAAATATTTCTCATATTAGTATATCAATTCTTCATCGTTTTACAAAATATTGTCGATTAACTACTTTTTACTCAAGAAAAAATTCTTTCATTATTTCTTAACTTTCAATTATATATATCCAGCATTTATGTGGAGATAGTTTATCCCTTGACATATTTCATTTGAGGAATACAAATTATTAAAATAATGGATACTTCTTTCCGTTTTTGTAATGCTTTTATTTTTCTAGAAAATTGGGATGAAAACAGTGAAAAATATTACATTAAAAAAGCTTATAAAGAAAACTATGGTTTTTGGATGACACAAGGAGGATTTTATCCAGGTATATTATTTATGCTTGAATGCATATTTTCAGAAATATCTATTTAGTTTTTTTTAAGAACCCGGTATTTAAAAAATGAAATTGGTCACGAAATTGTGATTTTACCCATCATAGTAATTGGTACGGATTTATAAGTGATCAACCAAGTGTTTCAAATCCTAATATTTACGTTTTCATGAAAATAATTAAAGCAATTAGTAGATTGCTTTATCTTCAACGTAGTTATCAGGATTCCAAACATTTATTTAGTTACTTATAAATACGAACACAGTTCCATTTCACTTTATATAATAAATATTAAACAAATCATTATTTTTAACTCTTTTTTTTATATATATAAAATTTTTATTTATGAAGTTATTTTTACTATAATACATTCCAGGAGTAACTATAAAAAAAACTTAAAACTTTGCAATAATTTTTGCTGAAAACATGGGTACTTCTAGATGATAACATGTCAAATCACTTCATTGTTTTTACACAGTGTGAAATGAATCCAAACTTATTTCGAAGTAAACCTTAACTTAATTAATTTGACTAATTGAACAAGGAAGTTTTTCTAAATGTTTGGTACAGTACAGTTGGATGATGATTGCAAATAATTGATGATTTGTTTGATAAAACAGGACTTAGCTTACTTTATCCGTTAAATGGTTGACTTTGACAATGACCAACTCTATTTTCATTTGAAATAAATCTTGTCTAGTTGACTTTGAATGAATTAATTACTTAAATTAAATATTTTTTAGCTATAGCTTGCTACCTAGTTCTATCATAAATATTATTACAAGGAAATATATACAGATTTCAACAGAGAAATTAATTTTTTCAAAAGCTTTATTAGAAAATAAAATGTATATCTATAGAGAGTAAAACAAAAAAGAAATGGCTCAAAATTTCCCTCTTTTACCTCGACAAAGGCATTTAATCTCCGTGGCCAGTCATCAATAGCAGCACTCAGCACTTCTAGAGGAAAGCGCTCAACTGCTCTGACCAAAGATTAATTGAGGCTTTCCAAGTTAGAGTGTGCTGTGTGACATGGAAATTTAAGTAAAACATAAGTTGTAATTACCAAATTTAATTATTATTCCATTTTAAGATGGTATATATTTCTCATTTGTCACCTTCTTTTAACTTTCAGGCGTCGGAGTTGAAGCATGTTTGTACATACCGGCATCGATGGCGCTGTCCGTCATCTTCGCGATGACTGTTGTAAGCATCAGCAATAGCGAAATCGCTGTCAAAAGTGAAAGCGTGCATTTTGTTGCCTTCCTCGCGATCGAGCTGACTGCTATGATAACATTTATATACCATAAGAAAATAATTGATGAAATTTATTTGTAAGTTATAAGAACGGATATAAAAAATGTTAGTTACCTATCCATTTTGTGATATTATTTAACAATAGGTTTCTTTAGCTTAGCTATTACAGGAGCCACCAAAAATTTTGTATTACTAGGAAAACGTGGCTGCTGAGTGTGTACATAAATCTAGAGGAGGTGCTCTAATAATTATAACAAAAAAACACAAACATATTATCTATGACATTTATTAACAAAGTTATTATACGAAACCGTCAAGAGAAATAAAAATTACATAATTTAGTTTTTTAGCGTTTATTTTGAATTTCTTTGATTTAGTATTCAGGTTTATGTTTCTTGATTTAGTTTACCTGAATTTATTTATGTCAACTATGTTTATATATTTATATAAGACCTATCTCAGACTATCTTGGAGTATTGCTTTCCAGTTTTAATTCGATCTATCCATCTGCATTTTGGCCTTCCATGTGTTCTCATACCTACTATTGAGGCATTCATTATTTTGTAGAGATTTTCTGATGGATTGCTTCGAGCTTCATATTGCCACCATCTTGACCTCCTTACCTTCATATTATGAGATATAGAATGAACAGTTTTATATTGACCCTTTTTGTCCATGTCTTACCCCTTCCTTATCCAATCTGAAGTAGAGGGCACTTCATTTTCACGTGAAGTTCTTATCACTTTCATCAATCCCACCAACTTCCTAGGAACTCCAAGTTTAGTCATGATTTTCCAAAGATAGTTATTCTCCATGGGATCATAGACTGTTTTGATATGGATACGGCGTGCATATCCTAACACCCATGGTTTTTCGAACACCTGTTTTAGAATGAAAATCTGATCTTGTGTGCCTCTTCTGAATACTGTTGGTTTCCTATTATATTATCGTAACATGGTTATATCCGGTTCAAATAATATTGATCATTATGTTATATGAAACTGGAAGAGATGTTATATCTCTGCAAAGACTACGTCCACATATTGAGCATTTGTTATAAGATAACCTCTCCTCATAACTTCTGAATTAGTTATATTTGATTTGCTGTAGGGTCTTCTCATCCATTTTTATACAGTAGCTATTAAACGCCACTTAGATTAACAGTGTTGAATGTCTCCAAGTATGCTTAGGTCTTGACATAGGTTATTACAAATAAATCAGGTTTTACTTTAAGCTGATGTTAAATATAAATGATTTATAGAGCAATGGGACAGAAATTCTACGACTACGAGAACACTCTGGACGAAGAGTGCTACGAGGTGATCGCCAGCGCTTACAAAGCGGGCAGATCGCGGAAGAAGATATTCCACAACCTGTTTGTGGGCTGCTCGATGAGCACCCTGCTGACCGCGAGCATCGCGAGGCCTATAATAAGTTACCTCATTGGCGACCCGGACCCCGATGATGGTAAAGTCAACTCAAACATTTTAACAATATAACCAATATTAATTAGGATAAAGTATATTTAAAAGATTATATAACGAAGAGATAATAGAAATATTGATTTTTTTTATACATTTCTTTATTGAATTTTATCACATATTGTCACAATGAAGCTGGTGTCCAATAAATAAAAATAAATTAAATAGACTAACATCAAAATAATATTACTAAACATAAATATATGTAAAAATATTTGGTGTGTCCACTCACACGACTTTCTTATCTATTTCAGAAACGTCTTTATATCTTTACATAAGTTCATGAAGAAACAAAAAAGAATTGAACTAGATTTATTTTCCTGAAAATTGATCAAACAAAAGATTTGAGTACGATTTATTCTTATTTAATATTGATGTTCAAAAACTTTTTGCAATAGCTTAGCTTAATTGAATTAGCTTTCAAAACCTTTTTTTTTTTTAATTTTATCGTATCTATATACTTAGGGAGTTAGACTCCATAACATTTTTCTTTTCTTTATAACTTTTTTCCTGATTTTTTTTTCTCGGGAATTTAGTCTATATACGAAAATAGAAAGAAAAATGATTAGAACATTTTGGAAAGTTTTATTAAAATCGTTAGAGCAGTTATCGCGCTACAGTCTAAAACGAGTTTTTCATTTATTGAGCGCAAGCTATTGCGCATGGAGCACCGAATTTCTGTCACAGGCATCAGTAGTCAAAACCTTACAAAATAAAAAAAGAAGCAACAAAATTGGCTCAGTAGTTCCCGAGAAAATCTTGGCACAGACAGACAGACCAATGGCTAAAAATGTTTCTTTCGGACTCAGGGGCTCTGAAACGTATAGATCCGTCGAAAACCGCATGTCAGAAATTTGACCCGATTGCAATACTTTCCTTACCTAGTATAGGTAGGAAAGTAAAAAAAGAAACTTAAACTAATGAAAATAATTACTTAAACACAGGCATACCTATATACAATATCTATAAAATTCACTCATTCAGATGAACTCTGAGCCAAGCCTTTCCCTCGCTCTTGGACGGAAAAGCAGAACTCCAGGAGATTAAAGTGCCTCTCAGCCGCATTACTGGTATTATTTACTATTGGAGACTGAGCAGAGGTGATGTAACTCCATAAATATCAATTAAATGTAAATTATAGATAGATCAATTTTAATCTAAAGAGCCTTTGAAAATCCCCACCTACCTGATTTGATAGTAACTTCTGATTTCCTGAATGCTATTAATCAGACATGAAATTCAACGCCCTGTCTTCTTGATTCCTCTAAAGCCTTTGACTCTATTGATTTAATCTTCTCCCTATCTTAATTCAATTCTACTCTTATCCATGTTCTTTTATTCATATCTATCACACCATTATTTATTTATGATTGTTGTAGTTATTTACTTTCTGGTTTCTGCAAACAGTTGTTGAATGTTGAGACAGGCATCCTGCGGTTGGTTCCCGTACCGATATGGACACCGTTCAGGAGCAAGTCATGGCAGGTCAATTTAATTTTTTTCCTGGCCGAAGAAATAGTAGCTTACGTCACACCGGGGATCGTCTTCGGCTGTATCTTGTTCATCGTCTGTGCGAGCGAAGACGTCGGAGCCCAGCTGATCATCCTCGGCCAGTCCTTGAAGTCGGTGGTGCGAAGAGGGGAGCGCCTCGACATGCCCAGGGAGGAGGCCCTCAGGCTGTGCTTCAATCATTCGATCAAGCACCATCAGTTGATTTTGAAGTGAGTTCTTCGCTGTCAGCTCTATCCCCGCATGTTTTTTATTTATTTATTTATTTAAAAATATAGCAATCTATCACGTGGACAATAATTATAGTGATATATGATATAACGCATTCATACCATATATACAGAAAATATAAAATTAACAAAAGTAAAATAATAATAAAAAACTATGAACAATAAAAAATAAAATAACCTAAAGATAAGTAAATTAAAAATATAAAACACAGTCATACCTATATACAATATATAAAATCAGGCAGGGAACCCCAAGCCGGGCACACATATAACTTCTCCATTTAAACTAAACATTCAAACTTTGATAGTTTTGTGTAGTGGTATTTTTTAAAAACTGGATAAATATTTTAAAAACTGGGTTGATAATGTTTTATAAAATGAAAAATCCTTTAATTTAAAATCTTTTATTTTATTTAAATTTTAATAATTAAAATAATGGTTATTTTTATTAGACCAAATAACATTTGGAAGATCTTAAAGATGCGAATGCGTGTATTGCTTGATCCAAAGTGAGCTCCTTGAACTTTTTTTTTTTTTTTTTTTCTTCCCTACCTCGCCTTTTAGGCTATACGGGATTTTCCCGGGCCGGGAGGTGAGGGCGGGGAATTTAAAATCCCCTCCGGCACCGGGACACGAACTCGTACTTTTTATATCATCTCAAATCTCTGTTATCCGGTTGCCAGGCAACTAGCGGTGCTGTTACACACGCTTTAGCCTATTCGGCCACCCCGCCCTCTATTGTGTAGTGGTTTGTATTGGCACCCATAAGATGATTTTTTTTGATTTATTATTTTTAATAATCAACCTCTGTAATCGACCAAGAAATAAAAGTTAACCCTCTTCAAAATTTGCGGTTTTAAGTTTCAAGATACGTAGAATCATAAGATCAATTGAAAAATCCGTTCGTCCACCTTTTTTTTTATTTGTTATCAACTCCAACTTCGCATTTTAGGCTATACGCAGGTTTTCCGGGGCCAAGGTAAGAGGAGAATAATGATACCAGAGTCGAAAGCTCCTCCCGCACCAGGACACGAACTCTTTACTGTCGGCTCTTTACTCTTGGCTGCTGGGCAATGTGTGTTTTGCATACACATTAGCTCCTAAAATAGAGAAAACTTTTTTTTAATTTTCGTAATGGCTCTATCACCTATACAGTAGTGAACTTATTCTGCAAACTGACTGAAAAAAACCCGGTATATTTTCTTAAATTCATTGCGTGCATTCAAAGAAAAAAACGCCGCCAATTATTACTCTAAAAATTTTTTTGTAATGGTTAGTAATTTACTAAAAAAAATTGCTTCAGTAATAGATTCGAAAATCGCAACAAAGAAAAAGGACATAACCTTTGCAGTAGAACATACAAAAAATATCAAGACATCATATCTTCGCCCCGAATTGTCTGATTTCAACGATTTTTTTTAAAAGGAAAATTCGTAAACTTTTAAATAACCATACACCGGTGTATAATTTTTGAGTTATTCGGAAATCTAATTTTACCACTGCTCGATTTTTTTTATTCAGATTCTTTTCGTTGAAGTATGCTATATATATATATATATATATATATATATATATATATATATATATATATATATATATATATATATATATATATATATATATATATATAAATTTAAATGGCATCGAGTAAGCCGAGTATGTCCGATCCTCAGCCGGGTCAGTACCACTTCTTCTCTTCTGGTCAGCAGGATATTTGGTGCGACTCTTCGGATCTATGGTTCCACAACCCTTAAATTATTGTCCCTTTTGGCAGACCAAGTTCTTTGCATTCTTTCTTCTTCCAAGTTCTTTCTTTGATTAAATAGGCCAAACTTCTGAAGGTTGGCAGGTGATGATTGATTGACCCTCTTTGGTAGTTCTCTTGGCCATACTCTCTACCATCTTATTGCCTTTCATCCCAACGTGACTTGGTAAAATGTTTCCCCTAAAAACCCTTTCCAATGTTTTAAGATTAGTTAAGGTGTCGAGTACCAACCAGTTTTGAGAAAATGGATTCTGTATCGATATGAGAAGAGATTTTGAGTCGGAACAAATAACGACGCGGCTAGTTATTTTAGAAACTATGGATTTTACAGTTTAAGAGCGGATAGTTCAGCGATATAGACTGTAGAAAAGTGTGGAAGGGAAAATATGAGATGATTATTTTTCATCACCACAGCAGCACCTACACCCTCTTTGCTTTTATACTCATCAGTATAAATAAATATCCATTCTTGGTGGTCGCTTTTAAAACGATTGAAGTCTGTCAAAGGTGCATTGGAGAACTGCCTTTGGATTTGATATTATTAATTTTAAGAATGGCGAATAACTCTATTTTTAGGTTATCGATTTTGGGGATGGAAGGGAATGTCAGGTCCATGTCAGTGAGGCACGTTTTGCATCTTTCTAAGAAAGACGGTATTTTCTGTGATTTTGAGAATAGATTATATTTTCTGAGAACCAACGATTTAGAGAGTGTAATGGACAAAAAAGTACTTTTGTGAAGTATGAAAGTGAAAATTGTAGTTATAAAAGTTCTAGGTTACGATAAGATGAAACCATTCACGAAGTTTTAGGCGGATATTAATAATTTGATAAAAAGGGGTCTGTACCACGGAATAATATTTTTGTTATATTTAATCTATATATGATTATTTTTTTTATTATGTATGTTTCACCAATGTCACTTTAATATTTTGTTAAATATTTAAAATTTCATATTTCATTGATGCTACATTCACCTAATTGGGGAAGATGTTTAACTTGTGAAAACTAGTTACATTTATGTATATTTTGATTTGAATGGTCCAATTTAATTTGTATTTTTAATATGTAACTTTTAGGTTCATTAAATCGATTGAAAAGATCTTGAACATCCCAGGATTTGTATTACTCTTCGGTTCGACAATATTGATGTGCATGAGCGGTTTCATATTCGTCTCGGTAAGTTAATTATTTATTTTAACTCTCATAAAATATACTTTCTATAATTTAGACCCCATGTTTAAAAAAATATTTTTCGTTTTAGCTTAGTACAATTAGGATAATATAATCATTAACAGATAAGAAAAAAAAATGCTAATCAAAACCAATTACAAGAAATTAGGATTAAAGAAAATTTCAAAATAAATAGTAATTTAAATTAGGAAGAGAACTTAATCGGAAGTGAGTTGTAATTATTGATACAGTATCAGATCGCTATTAGCCCTATATATGGTAACCCTATATATTGATAGATAAGACAAGCGTATTATTTATTTTTTCTTAACAATTATTTACTGACGTTGGGCTCTTATTTTACTGTATTTAACGTGTGTAAATAATATTGATAAAAAATAAACCTATAAACAGGCAAAACAACAAAAAAAATTCATTTTTTAATTACAATGAAAATTCTAATTCAAGAGTTTTTAAGAAGAAAAAAAAAAGGATATCAATTATATTTATTCTTAAAAAATACTTATTTGGATCCGGAAGTATTTATCCTTGTATAATATCTATATTGCTTTGTTCTTATTTTCGGACCGAATTGGGGCAATATGCGAGGTTTTGTGCATGTAATTTTATTCGATACCCAAGATACCCAATTTTAATATTATTAAAATATTATTTTAGTAAAATAATATTGGCCATGTAGGAATAGTACGAGTACAATATTCAAAGAATTTGTGCCGACCAGATCAGGAAAGTGGGTTTAAAAATAGATCACTTGAAGATGAACCAATTGGCTCGAAACGTTTTAATGGCCTTAATAAATGTAAAAATTATACGGATTATTCAATTCTTGAAGAAGCTGTATATAAGTAAATTTAGTACTCTTGAAAAACATATTGGTGAAAATTAACTAAATATAAGTGGTTTCAAAATTTTTCTTCAAGGAGAAATAACGTTCTGATTTCGTACTTCAAGAAACCCTTAAATACGAATTTTCATTGCAATCAAAAAATGAGAATATTTGCTCAATATTTTCTTCTATGTTTCTAAGAATCAGCAATGACTTTGGGATCTATAAATATAAAAGAACAAGAAAGTGCTCACTAAAACTAAAATAACGTTGTTTAACACAAACGTCAATTTGTCCTGCTCCAGGGAAGTCAGACATGGAACGTGACTGAAACCGTTTTCACTACCCTTTCAGATCTTTATCTAGTGCTGCTTTCGAGGAATCCTGTGGTCGAGAGGATCTCTTGAGTACATCAAACAGCTTCCTGTCCATATCAAATAAAGAAAAAATCAATGGAAATAGATAGGACACATTTCTTTTTAGATAGTGCAATCGAAAAAGAAGCTCTTTAGTGGAATCCCAAAGGGGCAAGAAGAAGAGGAAGGCTAAGAGAAACAACATGGCCGAAATCTGTACAAAATGAACTGACCCGGCAAGATTTAGGCACAAGCAAAAATGATTGCTGCATAAAGAGCGATAGCATAAGAGACCAGTAATTTAGTACGCTTTGTACGCCTGTAGTAGCATCAGGAAAAAACCTTAGTAATGAATGCTTTTGGTGTTGTTGAAATGCGAGACCAAGACGGGTCTTAGTCTTACGCACTCGGTCTTGGTCTTGCGCTAGAGTCTCGCAACAGTCTTGCAGTTACCTATTAGCCTACTTCTCTGCAGATATTACTGGAATTTTTAGATAAGGGTAACCTAACTAAGCCCGAATTAAAAGTTGAAAGAGTTAAATGCAAAATTATATTAGTTATACCAGTTCTTTATATATAGTAACTAAAATTGTCAAGTGTTAGTAACTATTTTTCCTTAATTTGTATTCACAAAAAAGATTTATTTTATTTTTTGTTGACATGTCCTGGTCTTATTCTTGCATTTTTCAAGACCAAAACCCATTTTGGGCAACACTAAATGCTTTAGTGCATTTCTTGAAATAAAAACTCCTGTAAAATAAAGTAAAAAAATATATATACATTTTTTAAAACAAACCAGTATTTAAAAGTTTTAAAAGACGATTCAAATGAGTATGAATTGCTTTTTCCACATGACGAAACTTTACTTGGCCACCTTTGCTGGTAGTGTATTTTGGTTATTGTAAATTTGAATACGTTTAATACAATCAGTATTTTTTTTTTCAATTTTGTTTACACACACAACAAAAACTGAAGTTGATATATTATAAACTACAATTTCATGCAAAGCAAAGGCAGAGAATCATATTAAAAAAACGTAAATATTTTATAAAACCTATTTTGTTCTCAGCTCTAAGAGGGCATTGGGAAGAACTTCCGGTCTAATATTTTTAGACCTAGTATCACCAAAAAAGGTTTCATTGAAATCGGACCTCACGTCTATATATATATGTTTATAAATAACACCTAATTGATCCTAATGAAAAAAAAATTGAGACATATGAACACTTTATTTATTTTTTGTAATAATATGGAATATAACATTAATATTTCAGAAAGAAGTGGGTTTTATTTCAAAAATTGTATTTTTCCTGTTCCTTCTCTCCGAGATGGCTATAATTTTCTTGATTTGTTGGTGTGGAGAGTTCATTCAAACCACCGTAAGTGAGAAATGAATCACTGATTTAAATCATGATTCTATATTATTATAATGTTTTTTTTTTTGTTTTTTTTAATAGAGCACCCAGATATGTGATATGGTATACTCCAGCGAATGGCCAGACAATGCGGAGATGAAGAGTTTTATACTCATTATACAGTTGAGAAGTATCAAATCTATAAAACTTAATTTAGGGGGCTTCATGGTAGCTTCTTTCGAAACTTTTGGAAATGTGAGTAGTTAAAAAAACACAGTGTTCTATAGAAAAATTATATCCTAGCTGATCATAGGCAATTACATAAATAAAATTATATTAAATAGTAATTTAAAAAAAAAAAATTATAATCTTAAAAAGTTTCAGTTAAATATTCTAAAATTTCTTATTCAACTAATATAAAAAATATAACCTATTAATAATGGAAAATTATAATTATTGCAATATAGTATAAAAGTTAGACATAATTATTTGATTTCCTGTTCAATTATTTATTATAACTTATTTATTTTTCTATGATTGTTTCAGATCTGTAGCTCTGCTTTTTCATACTTTAACCTCATGCTTGCAGTTAATTAAGGAGAAGAAATAAGATAAAATAGTCAATTTATTAATGATATCGATAGAAATACTATACATGTATCGTAGATATTGTAATGTTGTAAAATGTGTAACATTACATGATATAAATTATTATAGAAATATAATTCACTATAATACATACAATGCACCATAATGATTGTCTTTAACCAAAAACTAAAATGTTTTTTGTACCAGAATAAAGTTTTTTGTGTGTTCTATTTGTTTTTGTCTTCCTTAAAAAACCTTGTACAAGAGCAATACTATATTGTTGCAAAAAATAAATTTTTGTTTTACGCTAGTGCAGATGGTTGAAGAAAAATTGTGGATTTTATGTTTAGAAAATCAAGCAACAAATTTGGCCGCTAGACTCGAGAATGTTCAAGCGGGCAAGGCTTGTCTGTCTGTCTTTTTTTTTTCTTTTATTCCCTACCACGCTATTCCTGGAGTACTGGGTAGCTATTCTAGAGGTACAACTAAACCTACATTAATCAGAGTGTGAAAATCGAGATTCATTCCGTGTGTTGATTTGCTGCAGTTGACTGATGATTTGGTAGAGTTAGCAGAAGTCATGGAAACTATAAAACTAAATACAACAATGGTGTTATAGATATCGAACGAAATACGCTTGAACACATTGAGAAGTTTAGGTAATTAGTGCATACGATTACAATAAAATAAAAACATATTAAAGAGGAAGCTAAGGTTAAGTTAAAGACGAGAAATTCTGGCTATTTTTAAGTTGCGAAACTGAGTTGCTAAGCTCTTGGCTCTTGTCCTGAAAATTTAAAATCAGAATTTACAAAACCATTATTCTACCCATGATTCTTTATGGATGCGAAACGTGGCCGCTTATATTAAGGGATGAGCAACGTCTTAAGGTTTTTGAAAATCAAGTATTGCGTGGTATATTTGGACCAAAGAAGGATAAGTCAACCTGAGAATTTAGGAGGTTACACAACACTGAGTTGCGTGAATTGTATCCGGTTAATATAATTGAGATAATTACATTAAGAGGTTTTGGGTTATTTCTCAAGAATGTTTTGGCCTAGAAAGCTGAAACCGGTGTCATACAACATCAGAAAAGAACTTAAAACATAAACAGGTTGTCCTAATTAAAATAAAAAATATATATAAAATAAGAGACACTTGAACAGTGATTTGTAAATATTGTATTCAAGTTTTGTACTTCTTTAAATAAACTTACATGTTAGTAAAATTTAAATAAAAAAATATTTGCATAGATTTAAATTTAAAAATGACTATATTTTAATGATGGCGGACCTTGACAGCGTTTTTAGTGTACCTCTTGTAGGTCGACACTTTTTTTCTCGTAAACCCATTGCTCCTCTATTTTGAAATTTGACTCACTTTTAGTTACCATATTTTTGAATAGGATATATATTTTTATTAAAAATCAAAAAGTGGGTTTTTTCAAAATTCAAAAATAAAGGTTTCAGTTTTTTTTTAGAAAAATATTATATTTATAGAATTTAATTTCTTATATGAAAAGAAAGAGTATAAATAACCGAAAAATATGACACCGGTTTCAGCTTTCTAGTTCAAATAGCTCTTGAGAAACTACGTACGTTATAAATACAAACGAAGTCTGCAAGTGGTGCGGCCAACTTATCAATAACGGTTTAAGCACTGGAGTGTTTGTTTCTGGAGACACATAGAAGGAAATACCTACATACCTATATAGAGGCTGCCACAGATGATTTATCGCTGGAGTGTGTGTTGGATATAAAAACTCTTGACCAGTTAAACAAAATATTTTATTTTATTTTAAGTGTTGTGATTCTATCAATACAAGTACAAACCCTCAGCTTTAGGTCAGTCTGGCATGTGTTCATATGTCCGTGGGCGTACATTTATTTATTCACAATTTGGGTGCCTTTTAAATATTATTATTATTAATTGTTCGATTCTACATGTGCGTTGTAATCCTAAGATCTCTACTACTTGTTTTGCTTTGTTATGTTCTGCATAGTAAATTTTCTTTAGTATATATGTGTTTTTATTCAGTTATGATATTTATATATATATAAATAGTAAAAATATTTGGAGAATAAAAATATTTATGTTTGTTATAAAAAAATATTTTTGTTTTTGTTTTCTTATACTGTACTTATTTACTTATTGTCTTCTACTTATAAAACTAATCCCTGCTAACACTAAATGGGCCAGACTCCATGGCTACGATGCATATTAAACCAATAAAATTTTTCTATTTTAGTTCTTGAGAAATAACCCAAAACCGCACCGTTTTTCAAGGTTTTTATTATTAAAAATACATACTCAAAAACAGCAGGTCTGAAAAATCGAATTAAAACAAAAAAAATTATATTAATGCATTCAACAAATAACGAAAAAACAAACAAAATCCAAGACCCGGTTGATTTGAAATGGAATGACCTAATAACTAGAAGAAAGTATGATTTCTTAGAATAAAATGGTTGTTATTACATGGGCCAGAAATAGTAAGATGGCACAAAGGTATAATTTCGTCAACTGAGGCGAGAGGGCCAGTTACATGACAAATTCTCGTACCAACTTCCATTATTCAAAGAAGAAAGAAGGACAATTCTTAGCAGTGCATAACTTCCCACACGAATGCAAACATGGCGTCAGCAACTGGTAACATTTTAACTTCCCGAAAACAACTTTTATTTAGATTTAATTATTTATGATAAACCCTTTGGTTTTCAGAGGACGAGAGAGAAATCGATGAATATTATATTAAAAAATACTTGAATAATAATTATAGCCTGGAATTTTGGCTCAAAGCTGGAGGATTATTCGCTGTTGGTCCAAAACGTAGGTAAAATAAACCAAAATTAACGATATAGTAAAGCATTACATTTATAAAAATTTAATATGATCTTTAATTTGAATATACTGACAAAATGATCGATTTAAATAAATAAGTATATTTTGGTGACTTTTAGTGATTAGTTCAGATTCTTGGCCTACAATGAAAAAAAAATGAGTTTTTCAGAATTTTTCTAGAAAATAATTATTACAAAATAAAATTAAGATACAATAAAATATAAACTATTGATAAAATTGACAATTAACTATATTAAATAAGTGGAAAATTATAAGGAGGAGAGAATTAAAAAAAGTGGTGGAACCAGCTATGAAGAAGTTCTTAAATGAGATTGATCTATGAGAAAGGGTATAATGAAATGAAAAAATGAAATGAAATGAAAATATTTTTTTTTTTATTATCCTGGGACTGTTGTCCCTTTAGGACGAATTACAGATACAGAATAAATGCCTGTGTGGCCATACATAAAATTAATTATTTACATTTATTATTAAGATTAAGATTTTGAAAAAATAATAAAACAAAAAATATAACTATTACACTAAAAACATTCTGATATGTATAATACAAATTATATAATAAAATAAAATAGCATAAGTAAAGAAAATCATTTCTAGGGGAACTTTAAAAGTTCTCTTATCTACATTTCAAAATCAATCAGGTTGGGAAAGGAGTAGGTGGTTAAAAAGGAGAGATTTAAATGAGGAAACTGATTGTACATGTCGGATATCGGGAGGGATGGTATTCCAGAAGGAGACGGCTTGAATTATAAAGGATTTTTCAAACGCTGCAGTTCGGTGGGGAGGTGGATAGAGGTCGGAGGTACGAGATCTAGTGAGACAGGATTGAATGAGATAGGTGAGTTGTTCAGGAAATGATTGGGAAGTATCTGTATGGATTTGAGGAGTGAGGGAGATCCAATCAGAATGGCTTTCGTATTATTGGTGTTTAGAGTAATCCTATTTTGATTTGCCCAGGCACATATTTATATCTTACTGTAATTTTTGGATGGCGCCAGAGGATTCGGTTGGATTGAAGCAGAGGTAAATCTGGACGTCGTCGGCGTACAGATGGTATTGACAGTGAAGGATAGAGGATGAAAGTTCATTGATGTAGATGGAAAAAAGGGTGGGAGATAAAGAGGAGCCTTGTGGGACACCCCTGGACAAAGGTAAAGGTTCTGATGGGGGGTTATTGGAGACTACAACATACTGGGAGCGGTCGGAAAGGAAGGATTGGAACCAATTAAGGGTACTAGTTGAGAAGGAAATATTTTTAAGCTTGGTTAGGAGAATTTTGTGGTCTACTGAGTCAAAGGCTTTGGAGAAGTCAAGGAGAATAAGGATGGTGAGTTTCTGCTGGTCCATGGCTGTATGAAGGTCTTGCGAAATTTTGATGAGGGCAGACTGAGTGGAGTAGCCAGGCCAGGTATAGTGGCCAAAGGGTCGAGATCTAATGGAAAAGGAGTGGATGGAGGACTTGAATTGGAGAAAAGTGTAGGCATAGGACGGGCGAAAGTTATGGATTATTTATAAATATAAATGGTAATATCGTTTAAAATGTACAAAATTCGTCCTGAAGATGCGTAAAAAACCTGAAACATGCACATACTGACGTGGACAAATTTTTTTTATAATAAAAAAAAATTCGAAAAATAAGTTAAAACAATTGTAACTCAATTTTAATAGTCAAAGTAATTGTAAAACTAGCAAACCTAAATTTATTTTTTTACTTATTCATGTCCTTTAGCCTATTGTATATCAACCAATTTTATTTTTTGTGCAAAATAAGAAGCAATATTGACTACTGTTTTTAGCGAGTTATAATACATCAGAAATTACAAAACCGAAATGCGCATCCAGTAAAGTATGCCAAGTCAACTTTTGTAATAAAAAAAAAGAAGTTAGATTCGTTTTAAGTGTGTGTTTTAAATTATATTGTATTTTTATTTCAGGTCAGCTGATTTATCTTATTACTGGGTTATACGTAACAGTGTGGATACCATTTTTTCCTTTGTTATTCATGACTGCATACAAAAAGAATGGAATAGAAATAGAAATAATTTGTGAGGCAATACACTTCTGTGTATTTATAATTTTAGAGTTGATATTTTTGATTGCATTCATAATCAACCACAGAGTTTTAGCGGAAAACTTTACGTGAGTTGAATTTAACAATTTTATATTATTATAATGCCACATGCACTATAATTCTACCAAGATTAGTTTATGTGACGGACCTATGCAAGGGGGTGGGCTACATCGAAAAATTGTGGGCACATCTCTCCGAGTTCGTTTCAATATATCCCTAGGAAACGAAAAAAAAAAAAATATATAATTTTAAACAAAATATATCTTATTTATTTTTACTAGTATTTTTAGGTTATTATATATCAATCGATTTTATTTTTTGTGCAAAACAAGAAAAAAATACTGACTATTGTATTTTACAAGTTATAATATATCATGAACTTACTATTTATTTATTAATGGAGTATTATAATAATCTGTTAATATATCATAGATCACGGAAACCAAAAGGTGCCTCGAGTAAAGTATACCAAGTAAATTTGTATCAGAGAAATGAAGTTAGATTCGTTTTAAGTGTCCTTTGAAACTATTAAATAAGGATTTTAATAGAAATAAAAAATACTTATTTTTCTTAGAAGTTTTTTTTCCGGCCAATCATTAAAGCATTCATAACTTCTCAGGATTTATTCCAAATTCAAGGATAGTACAACCGTTGGAAAGTTGAATCAGAGCTCTTCCAAGCCACATCGTTAACTTTTAAAACTAGAAATTAAGAAAATCTTCTCAATCATTTTTATTTTATATCTTTGGTTCGAATTTATTCCCGAAGGTTAGTTTTGTACCATTTCATTCGATAACGGGGCAGTGTTTTTAGCCCAAATTGTTAAAAAAAAAACTCAAAAGGTCTCACATCAGATTTAAAAATCGATCAACCCGTTCGTTAAAAAAATCGTTACATAGCTTATAGTGGGACAGCCCAAACACATAACCCACTTGTCGCTTCGCTTAGTCTGGTAAATATATATATGAAAAACAGCTTGAAATTCACAAAGTAGTATTTTACCTACAATCCATACATGATATGTAATGATTAATAGTGAATTTATTTTTACATATTCACTTTTTTTTTTTTTTGTAAAGGCTCATGGGAAAAATAAATACCTTTAATATATTTCTTATGTTAACTCACAAGTTACTAGCCGGTGATTTTAGCAGTGGCGACCCAGGTATAGTTTCGACATAAAATATTAAAAAATTCTACATGATCGGTAAATGAAAACCCACTAGTGTTTATAATGGGCGAGTTTACTAGCAGCTTTTGAATGCACCCACTAGTATTTTCAATGATATCGAATCCCCAATCAGTAAATAATATAAATTTGTAAAAGTGATATCATGTCCAAAATGAATACATTTTTTATCATCATTATTATTTATCTTTGTCTATAATATTCTAAAATAATATTTAAAACATGTAACCTGTTCACTTATTATTATTATTTTTTTAATTCACTTAAAGACTCATGGGAAAAGGTTTCTATGACTACCAAAACACACTGGATGAGCAATGCCAAGCATTTATCGCTAAGGCGTTGGATGAATCTAAAAGGAAAAAGACACTTATAGCGAAAGCATTCATCGGAGTAGTGATGTGTGCTTGCGTTTCCATCACAATCTTAAGGCCGATCTTGAAGTTTCTTCTTGGGGAGCATCGCTTAGGAACACCTGATGATGGTAAGTAACGTTTCGCTCAAGAACAATTATGATAAAATGTCTTAATATTTATGATTAAGATTAAATCGCTCCTCTGGTTCTGGAAAAACCGTATAGCCCGAAAGGCGAGCAAGGGAAGAAAAAGAAACAAAAAATATCGGAGTGTCATTTGACCTCGTCAACTTATATGAGTAAGTTGGTTTTGTAGCAATGTTCTGTGTCTGTACATAGTCTGCTATAGTTGTAACGGTGGCTCAAGATAAGATTTTCTAGGAGTCATCCTTTTTTTCATTGAAGGGTGATTTGTTCTATGTTCCTTATAAATTCGAGATTTATTTATGGGCGCTGTCTAATTTAATTCCTTGTGCCCAAAGCAGCCTCTATAGTTTGCAATAGGTTGCTCTATGGTGTGCTTTTTCACAAATAATACATTTAGACGATGTGTCTAGAGATTTTTTGCAATACGATGACAGAAGCGCTCCATTACTCACGAACCTCTCGGATTCAAATTTCAACATGAATTGGTGTGTTCATAAGATTGGCACCGCTAGCATTGGACGATTTCATTGAGTATTTTCGGTTTTTCAACCATAATTTTTGTATGGTACAGAAATTCTAATGAGAAAATATGGGAACTTTTGTCATTTTTCAATGAATTAACAAAACACATTAGCAAAGCTGGTAGCCCAATTCTTCTAATGCTATTTCGATTAAATCGCTTGCAGTGTGATGTAATTTCCTTACTTTGACTTGAAAGACGTCGTTCCTTTGAAAGTTGGTAGACATGAAACTCTCGCTTTCTTTGTTTGAGGTACTTGGATATTCGATTGTAGGAATCTGATGAATTTGACATTATAACTACGTTATTTTAGATTTCAAAGTGAACCCGTTAAAAACATACTTCTTTGACAAGTGCTTCGCACTACAGTTTGTAGTTACTGATTGATTTTACATAGGTCGGTGGAGATTTCAACTTCACCACTTTACTTACTTGAGTAGTATTATGGCTAGAGTTAGTATTATTGCTAGAGTAGTATTATGACATTGAGCATACACCTCAGTTGGTAGAACAGTAAAGGGAATTGATGATTCGAAATGGCCTGTATGTCTGGCTCAGTAATTGCATCTGTTCTAGGGAAAAAGCTTTGCGCGGAGATATTAGATGCCTCTCACCTGTATCACTTCCAGCCTCTTAGCTTATTTCTTTACCTTTTCTTTTATATCCCGTTTTATACTCTCTGGCGTTAAACATCTTAGAAATTGTTAATTTCTTGCTGGGTCCTGAAGGGATCTTAACCTTCAACTACTTGTTGGAGTGTAATCCTAGACCTTTAACAATTATTTTCTCAGCTATCACAATTAGGTAAAAATATTACAAACTTACTAATTATTGAGCGTAAACTTTACTAAGTTGATTATGGTAGTGAAATAAATGGTCATGACCAAGGACGCCCATCTCTTCCAAAGTCGATGAATCTCTCTCCCCCACTACCTAACATATTTTATTGCTCTCCTCTTCTTAAAAACATTATAAATAGTAATATCGTAAATTATATACAATTGCATTTGCTGAGGTCAGTTCCATGTATTCCTCTTGTCTCTTTGTTTGAAACTATTCAATCCGAAAATTCATAACCATCGAAATGTGCCTTCCCTCAAAAACCCAAAATTCTCTCAAAATATACCCCCCTCAAAAATTGTGATGTCACCTTGCGCCATGAAACCCGCTTGTGGGCATCCCTGGTCGTGACACAGTGCAATCACTAGATGAGTTCTCGCAAACCTGGCTTTATATAATTAAAATATTTCTTTGAATGCACATGAACATTTTTTACATATTATATAAATAAGTTATAAACAATTTAGCGCTTTCACGCTAGTATAATTTTTTGATAAATGTTTCAACAGTAGGATTCCTGTATTTTTTTATATTCCAACAGGTATCCTGCGACTTTTACCAGTAACAATATGGACACCGTTCAACAAACAGTCCTGGTACATCATGCTGATTTGTTTCATAGGCGAAGAAATAATATCTTACGTGACTCCAGGAATAGTGTTCGGTTGTACTCTCTTCGTCGTCTGTATGTGCGAAGACGTCGGAACTCAGCTTATCATCCTCGGATACACTCTCAAGACGGTGGTACGAAGAGCGAAGTGTGTCAATATGTCAATGGAGGAAGCACTCAAGTTGTGCTTCAGTCACTCCATAAGGCACCATCAAACTCTTTTGATGTAAGTTTCGATTTAAAATTACCGTATGTCTAAATGAAATTATATAACAAGCTGTATCATTTATATCTGTTGTACAGAGGCCAAAAGTATTCACTTCGATAAATTTACTACTCTAATTCCTATGAAAATATCTGTAAGAGCAATAAGCTCGCTAGGCTAAGGTTAGAGTTTGGTGCAGTGCATTTGTTAGACCCGGAGGACTGGATTTGTTAGACTCGTCAATCTTGTGCCAATCATGTTCTTACACAAGAATCTTTTGCAACAATTTAACATATATATAAAACTATATATTAACTTAATGATAGAGAGAGAAATACTTTATTAAAAGTAATGCTGCCCTACTACATAGGGTTGCTTCGTACACAGCATACCTATCAATCCACAAGGACATTACTTTTATATTTCATTTTTCTATTTTTTTATACATATATATGTCATATCTTTCCTTTCTTTCTCTCTTTTTCCTCTTTCCTCTCATAACACATTCTCATAAGCAATTCCCAGAGTGCAGACAAAAAGACAGGACGACAGCGGATCAATTCAAAATTTAGTAAACAATTATTACCAGATGTCCTCAATCGGTATAAATATGATAGTGGATGATTCCCAGGGAGTCCAAAACAATATTTTCGGCCAATACCGCGAGCTCCCCAACATCAACACCCAGTTCTTCGAGAAAGCTCCTTGTTCTTTCGGATCGTTCCGCGAGACCCAAACCAGAGGCCTCTCACGGTGAACTCTCTCTCTCCGAAGGTCTCGCGGAATTTCTCTTTTAGGAAAGGGATGCATTTTTCGTATATATTCCTCTTTTCCCTTTCCACTTCACCCGCCTGATCGAGGTCGTTGCTCTCAAAGCGGACAGTTGGATCCAAGATTAGCGCTGTCCTTCCTGTTCTGGGAAACGCGACAATATCCGCATATCTTGTAGAGCCTTCACTGTCTATGCAATAGACCTCGTCAAAGCAGGTGAATTCCTTTTCTCTAAGGAGCCTCATCACCTCGAACTTTACCCTATGGTGCCGGCGTGTTATGAGGAGGGAATTGTTGGGGCATTTTCCCAGCACATGGGCTGGTGTTTCCGACTCTCTGCCGCATTTACGACAGAGGGATCCAACTTCCTTCGACTGTCCACTGGCTCCTGGGACTCCGCGTAAAGGTGCGTAATTGATGTTTAGTTTTAATGCGTTGGACCATTCCGACCCCGAAAGCACTTTTTTCTGGCATATGTATTTATTGGCTTTCGGGGTCTCTTTAAAGTGTCGAACTCCAACGCCTTGCCACCTGCAGCTGGCCCACTCTTCAAAAGAATTTTCTCTCAGCGACTGTCGTAGAGCTCTCACGCTTCGGTGGCCCTGATCCACTCCCAGTCTTTCCGCACATTCCGCGATTTCCGCATTATAATCAAATGTGGACTGGAACAGGGAATCCGGCACATTAGACAGCCGCTGGGCAATGGACCAATGCTGCAAAGGAGCCTCCCATTGACAGCGGATCAGTCCCAATCCACGAAACCTCCTCGGTGCATAAAACATCGCCGTTGATGCATTAGCAGGGAGCCCGATAATGGCCTTGACACTCCTGCGGATATTTGTATCAATTCCTTCCAATATCGCAGGACGTATCTTTGTGAGGGGCGCCGTCTGAAGAGGGTAAGTCCCGGGAACACGTACTGGTTCACAACGTTGATCTTCTGCTCCGGCTTAAGAAGGCAAGAGCTAACCAATTTGTCCAAGTTGTTGTTTAATTTTGTCACCATTTCCTCTTTTAATACCAGCTCTCCCGAGAACGCACATCCTAAATACTTTATAGTTTCACCTGGCTTTGTTGATGCTATCACTTCTCCGTTCTCTAGGGAGAGCTTTGTTTGTTGCAGCTCTCCTTTTTCGACTATCAAGCCCACGCTTTTCTGCGGATTTATTGCTAGACCGATCTCGGCAAGGATCCTCTGCACACCATTAACAATCCTTTCTGCAGCACCCTTGTCACACGCTGTAACAGCCTGGTCATCCGCGAAGCCTGTGAGGACCACACATTCTTGGTCGCTGCTTAATTTATATCCATAGCGGTTGGCAAATTCTTGCTCACACAGGTCGCGGTACAGATGATCTATAGCCAGGTTGAACAGCGAGGGCGACAAGGGTCCGCCTTGGGGTACTCCTCGCCGCACCTTGATCCAGCTAGTCGAGTGGGCTCCGATCCCAATCTTGATTTGGTTTGAACCTAGGAGAGCCGCAAGTACGTTCTTCAGGTCTGGTGGCACTCCTCTTGCCTCTAGTGAGCCGATTATATGTTCGTGACCAACGTTGTCGAAAGCGCCAATGACATCCAAAAACACTACCGCGCAATCTTTCTTTTTATTCTTGGCGTCTTTTATGATTGCGTCGATAATTCTGGCGCTTACGTGTGCTCCCGGTAGGCCTCTGATGAAGCCTCTCTGATTTTTGCTGAAGGTGATCTGTTTTCTCAGTTCATGGTCCAGAACCTTCTCAATAATTCGGCGCACAATTGAATGAATGGTAATGGGTCGCCATGATGATATGCTGTTGCTATTTCCTTTACCCTTGTATACCAAGATTGTGCGCCCCTGACGTAAAGGCTCCGGTACATATGCCACCCTCAGCATGATCTCCGCAATGGTCTTTATGATATATGAAACATCAAAGAATTTAATCGTGCGGACCAAAACTCCGTCCGGCCCCGGTGATGTGTCCAATGACGTTGATTTGATCGCCTTTTTTACTACTTGGACATCGATGGATGTAAGATTTGGCGTCGGGGCGCAATTCTCGTAGTCCGCACGTTTGCAGAGATTTTCTTTCTCAAAGAGGCTTCTGAAGTGGCCTTCAATCTCGGCTACCTTCAGAGGGCATTGCTTAGGAGCGTCGGCGTTCATAATATTCTGCACCACTTTCTTTCTTCTGTTATAATAATTGTACTGGGCTACCTCATATTGATATTGTTCTTGCCGACGACTCCTATCTGCCTTGTTGGCGCTCTGTGGATTGGACACTTTTCCAGCACCCTTGCCAACCATATCAATCTTGTTTTTCCGTCTTAGCTTATAGAACTTGACGGCAGGGTGCTGTGGGCCGGGCAATTCTTCATTGATTGTTTTTAGAAATTTTAGAAAATTGCTCACTGCCTCATCGAATTCCATATTATCCACATTGTTTTGCCGACCAAATTTCTGGAAGGTAGCCGACCATTTTGCTATTTGATTCTTTACTCCCTCTTCCTCATCCTCTACATTTTTTCCCCTTTCTATATTACCAATCAAGCCCCTCATTCTAGCGTCATTTGCCTCCCTGGGATGCTTTTTAGCTATATGGGTTCTGAGACCTCTATCACCCTTGAAACTCAGCCCACAAATGGGGCATACTTTGTCATTAACCTCTGAGGAAGGGTCTTCTTTCCTCACATTTATTTCCCCACTAGGCTCTCCGGATGTCTGTGCTGTTTCGTGCAAACTAGGAAACACTTCATCAATTGGTACTGTTTTGCCCAATGTTTGGCCATCTTCACCCTGCCACTCTACCTTGATGAACTTTTTATCAGACATCACGGAGGCCACTACTGCTTCCTGGGCTGTGCCTCCTGATCTCAGAACCCATACTCTCTGACCTAGATCGACCCTCTTGGAATTATTTAGACTTGCATCCATATCCTTTTTATCTTTACAATAAAGTTACCATCCACACCATATAATACATAATGGTTACATAATACACACCATATATTATTTACAATCAAGTGAGAGAACTGCAAGTCTTGTCCATCCAAATATAGAGAAAAAAGCATAAACGAAATTGACTCACGCAAAAACAAAGCTATCAGTGGAGAAACTTTTTGCTGGGGATTCGTGAAGAGATTCCGTCTGTAATGGATTGGTTTTCGGAAGTTTATCAAACTCTTTATAGAATGTTTCAATCCATCTATCAGGAATTTCACTTATTTAAAATTAAAAGAAACACATATTTCAGATAACATGTGACTCAAATTAAATAAGTAACTCAGTGACTCAGTTATTAAATAAGTAGTTATCTTTACTATTGTGAAGATTGAAAGTTTGCTATGACTTTTAAACACCAAAAATATTAAGTGAACATTGCCTATTTATTAATAAACTGTTAAACTTTTAGGTGTATAAAATCCTTGGAGAAAATCTTATATATCCCTGGATTAGGGTTACTCTTTGGGTCAACAATTTTGATGTGTTTGAGTGGATTCATATTTGTCTCAGTAAGTTTTCTCACAGAACAACACAGATCACTGAAATTTGTTATTATTACGACTTATGATATTTAAAATATTATAAATATTACTATAGTATTATTAAAATAATTAATCATTCATTAGTAAATAAAATGTAAAACTTTTTACATAATTTATTTTTTTAAGAATCAAAGCGTTATTTTTATACTTTAATTAAAAAAATAGTGTATAATTTTAGTTAAAATAAAGATTGAATTCTTAGAAAATAAATTATGCGAAAATTATTATAGTAAAAACAACATGCTCATAGTAAAATAAACTTGAATTGATAAAAAAAAATTAATTTGATAAAATTATTTTATGATATTATGAAAAATTACAATATTTATTTATAGATGTATTTATGTATTGAAGTTTTCCGTGATTGTATTTCATGTAGCTTTTCGTTGTGTCGGTAAAATGTTTTTAAAAATATTATTTATTTATATTTATACTACATCATATTAAAAATATAATCCATACATGACTAACTCATTTTTGAGCAATTTTTTAAAGCTTATTTTATTACTTCATAATCATGCGTATTAAATTTAAGATACAACTTCAGTATGTTGTGAACTGCCTTCTTAAACAATATTTTAATTTTTTATAAATTAATAAAGATGATTTCTTTATTTAACAGTCAATATTTATTTTTTGTCCTTAATAGCGACAAATTGTAATATTTCTGACTGATAAATAATAAATAAATAAATATTTATTTTCAGAAAGAAGTGCCTTTCGCATCGAAAATAGTTTTTGGTACGTTCCTTTTGTCCGAATTAATGCTAATTTTTTTAATTTGTTGGTGTGGAGAGAACCTTCAACAGTGAGTAACAACTGAATAAAAGAACAAATCCAGAAGAAAATATATTTTTTTTTATTATAAGAAACAGGTTTTATATTTCCTTAGAGTACCCAAATTTTTGATATGGTATACTCGAGCGAGTGGCCTGATAACATGAAGTCAATGAAGAGCTACGTTCTCATTATACAGCTGAGGACTTTTAGACCAATTAAGATTAGTTTTGGAGGAATCATGGATGCATCATTGGAAACTTACTCAAACGTAAGTATTAACTAATCAATAAAAAAACAAAAGAATATTATTATATCAGTTCTATATTGAACCGGTTATACAAAATAACATATTTCGATCATTGAAACAAATCCAAAGAGCTGTTTATCTTAAATATAGTGAAAGTAAACGCAAGCAAGCTGCAGATGACATATGTTTTTAAAAGGAAATATATGTACCTTTATTTATTTTTAATTTGTTTATTTTTTACTGAACTTCCCAACCAACTTCTCTTCAATTATTCACTATAGTCAACCAACATACCACTAATATATATATATATGTTATATATATATATATATAAATATATATATATATAAATATATATATATATATATACATTATATTATATTCTAATATCTATTTTTCCCCATTATTTATATAACAGAGAATGTTTTAATTTTTTTTTCAGATATGCAGTTCTGCATTTTCATATTTCAATCTCTTGCTTGCAGTAAATTAACATTAATGAATAAAATGACGTAGTCAATTCATTCTTATTGATTGTAAGAATGGTAGCTGATGAATATATCATCGATAGGAAACTTTATTAGTCATAGCAAAATATAGAAATAAAATTAAAAAATAAGAAAAGAATTACTATTCATGTTATTAATTTCTAGTTGAATGCATACGATTTTATATAAGCACGATAATACTGAGAATATGGGAAAAATATCGTAATACACTGTTGATATTAACAATAATTGTTATGGCATAATATGGATAATAATAGTATGAATATTATTATATGTTTCATATATTCAGCTCAGCCTTTTCATATTTTAACAGTAAAATAAAATTTAAAAAATGTGATATAGCTTTAGATATATTTATATTTGTAGATATTTTTGGCCCTGAGATAATAATGTATCTGAAATCTTTGTTATTTTTATGGGGCATTGTGTCCAAGAATAAAATCGTTTTACCATTTCTATGCTATATAGATTTCTTTTTCATGTAACTCTATAATAAAGACGTAACCATTATATATATATTACTACACCAAAATTTAAAATAAAGGTTTAAGTACTTGTAGTTATTGAGATACCTATATTACTTTACACCACTTTACCATACATGTTACACCTATATAATAGAAAGAAGTATTGATACAGAGAGTATAGAGAGAGAAACCTTTTCATATGAAATATTTTATTTTTATTTTTTTTATTTTAATGAAATTTACAACTGTATTACATTAAAAATACAACGAGCAAATGTGATATTGGTAACATGACATGTAAAACATGAAGAGAAACTATCCATTGGTAGAACTCAATATATGAAATATAAATATAAAAGCTTGCTGGCCAATTTTATTGGGTTGCTAGACACACAGCATACTGGTAAATTCAATTAAAAGAAAATTAAATTGCTGACACTATAAATTGCTGATTACTTTATATATTTGTTACATAACCACCAACTGATTACTTTATATATTTGTTGTTATATAACAACCTGTACCACTTCAACGTATGAAGGGGTTGAGTACTATGTAACTACTGTTTCTTGGTCAGCAGTTGTGCAAAAAGGTGATTTGACCAAGATCACGCTCAACTGTCGCAAGGTGGATCTCTCGACCCCAGGATCGATTAAGAGGGTTGTTTACTTTATTATTAAAGATTTTAATAATATCCGGCCCGGAGGACCAAATGTTTACTTTACTATGCCAATCCCTTCCAAGACTGTCAGGGATATTGTCATAATAATTCTGCTTTAAGAGCTGGTGATAATTTATTGCTGTGGACTGTATAATTAGAGGAGTTAAAGGATTAAAGAAGTGAATGAGTAAAATTGATTGCTATATTTTATTACATGTATTTTATAAGGAGGTTAAATATAGGTGGGTTGGAATACTTGCATTTTTTCTTTTTCTTGTTGTGCCAGTCTTCTCGTTCATCTTCCCTCTCTTCCTTTCTTGGCCCCTTGCCGGCCGCTGTAGTGTTTTACTCCATGTTTAATAAATCAGTGGAATCACAAAATTTTCAACTGGCCAGTCTAGTCAATCACGGTACGTGAGCGTCTACGCTTCAACAATGGCGGCGTCACAACAAAGACTGAGGTATATATGCAGCATAACAGTTGTGTTGTGCTTACTTGATTTAATTCAAATATCAAGTTTGATGAGTTCCCTAAACAAGGGTAATAAATATAAAATTTAAAAAACAAGAAGGATGGAAATATTTTGGGAAAACAATATCAAAACAATAATAGTATTATATTGGATTGGCAAATATGTACTTTCGGTTTATCTGTTTATGTTTATGTCACTACCGTACACATTTTATCTGACGAATTAATGTGGTGGACAGTCCAAGGTTGATTGTTTATCCTATGTGTAATATGTAACAAACAATGCGGTAAACTCTTATTACAATTATATTGGTATTATGTTTGCTGATGCTCTGTGCCTAGTGAAGAAAATATCATTCATTATAGGCGTATTTTGCTATATTGCACAAAACGAAACGCAAAGAAAACCTTGTTAGTAGTAATACTAAATATAAAATATAAACTATGAAATAAAAATATAATGAACCAAATCAGAAATAGAGGCTGGTATGGTGGTACCTAGGTTCAGCGACCATGGAAGACAACCCAGCAAGCTCGAGCTTGTCCCAGAGGTTAACAGAGCTTCGTAACATAACACCTGCGTAATTCATGTTAATTCATAGATGAGGAACGTACGAGTCTAATAATATCTATTATGTGCAGAAATATGTGCAATTCCATAAATTATATTTCAGGTAATAATTATGAATTCTATGACAACACTACAATTAACATGAGGCTGTGTGAATATGAACCCAATACCTTGCATTGTCTCGAAATGATATATTTTTAGGTTATGGAATCAAGGAACCTAACCCAGGTATTGATGTCCGCATCAAAATCTTAAAACCTGATTTGTCCCATCTCGATTCACCGACTTACCACTGTCCCAGTATTATATCCTAGTTAAATGTTTATATCGACTTTATTAACCAAAATGGAAAATGGAAATTTTGAATCCAACGATACCTCATTCATGGGATTTGTGCATAGCTGGATATTTGATACAAACCCGATTTTGAGCTTTAGTGAAATAATATTCAGTGGTGTGAAAAATTCTTCGAACAAACCAAAGTTTTATAAAAAATTATAAATGTTTCAAAATAAAATGTTTTTTTTTTTTAAATTCTGGATGTCGCTCAATCTTTTGATAAAATTTGGAACCAGAGTCTACTTTTTTAAATTCAAGAGAATATTACCCAGCACATACTTTTTAAACCTTTAATCTTTCTTTTCCGACAGATTTTTCTCCGCCGTCAGGGCCCTGAAATCTATTCGACCACTCCTAGCAGGAGTACCTCAGGGGTCTGTACTCGCACCATTGCTGTACACTGTACCAGATACCCTCAACATCGAAACAGCAACATACGCAGACCACACTGCAATCATAACGAGACCCTACACAGGCCCTACTCAAGCTACAACATCACTTATACACACTATAAGATTGGTGCAGGATGTGGAAAATAAGATTGACAGATCCCAACAGACGACATTTACATTAAGACGCGAAACTTGCCCTCCCTTATATTTCAATAATATACCATTACCGCAAATAGACATGGTCAACTGCCTAGGAATAACATTTGATAGTCTGACTTGGGGCCCACACATTAAGAAAAAACGTAAAATTTTAAATCAAAGAAGTAAACTGTTATACTTATTACGCAGACCATTATCAAAATTCATTCAGAAACTGAGACAGAAACTTGCTACCTACACATACTTACTAAAACCGATTTGGTCTTACGTTTCTCAAATTTTCGGTTCTGCTAAAAAAGACACACATACAAACACTCTAAACATTTCAATCCAAAATGTTTAGACTCATTACAGAAGCACCTCGATATTTTTCAAACGCGACTTCACATACTGAACTTAGAATGCCCAAAGTCAACCAATACATACGGAATCAATACAAAAGATTTCTGACAATTTACAGAGACATAACAATAAGCTTATAGGAAAAATGGCCACTACTAAAATGCCTGACAACATCACGAGGCCGCTGAAAAAGTCGTGGATGAGAGACCTTCTATAAATTCTATTTTGACTCTGAAATAATGGAATGGAAGAAATACAATTCCATTAGACAGGCGTGGATAAAAAAATAAAGTTGTAAAAAAAATATGTTTTTATCTTTTTAATGGTAAACTTATTTAACCATGCAGACGAAATATATATTTAAATTGTATGCATTATTATAAATTAACAACAAGCCAAAGGACCAATTCGTTCTGTTAACGTTTTATTTTTATTTTTATTAAATGGTTTGAGGCAGTCAGATGAACGTCTTCTTGAATGTTTTTAATTTTCCTCGGGAAACGAAAAATATAAGGATACACGTGAATGAACCATACAATTTTAGGATATGTTACTTAATATAATTAACTTATAATATAAACTAATATTTCAATAATAGGAGCATCCGGGTGTGGTAAAATACCTACTTCAAGGCCTTAACTAAGCCGTCTAATCGACTACTCCTATTTTCTTAATTATTTTTAGTTTACACATTTTATTCATGTAGATTAATTGTTATTGATTTTGATTTCATTTTTGTTCTTCAAAATATTTTGTAGGATTGGCAAAATGATATTCTCGCTTCTCCTCACCATTCCCCACCCGAAGTCTGCGCCAATGTGTTTCCAATAACCTAACAATATTTAATTAGTTCCTAGAAAATCTTAAATCATACAAAGTACAGTTTACGAAAAGAGTTCCGTTCGATGGCATTGTTATTATTACATGTAGCTTAAATTGTAGCCGTAAACAAAGGTATAATTTGGACACCTCGGTGAAGGTGGAAGCCGGCTAAATATCTCAGGGTCATGAGATATTCAATCAAACTCACTTCTCTTCATTATTTAACAAATTGTAAGAGAAAGAGTAAGGAAAAAAGTCAGTCCTCTGCAGTATATAGCTTCCCAAGGAACTGAAAGAAACATGGCATTAACATCTGGTAACTTCTTCATGAGCTGTTAACTATTTCAGATTTATTGAATTCTGATAAACTCTCTCTATTTCAGACGACGATATTGCAGTAGACGAATATTATATTCGCAAATGTATGGAAGATAATTATGGCCTAGAATTCTGGCTCAAAGCAGGAGGATTATATAGTATTGGTCCAAATGGTAGGTAACCATAGTAACAGTATGCTAAAACCTATATTGAAAATATAATAAGATAATTATAAGTATTAAAAATAATAAAATGCAAGAATGATATTATTGTTAGTCAGAGCCATTAGAAATTAAATAAAACAATAGATAGTTCAACTTTTGAACAATCAGTAATCGAAGGACTAACATTTTTTGGTCTAAGTAGTCGGCATTACCATTGATGTAAAAACACACACACACACATATATATATACAGGGTGTCTCGTAATTAGAGGGAAATTTTTATAGGAGTGATATCAGACTTCAAGAGCTACAAAAAAGTTCATTCAATTGATGGGCCCATTTTCATCAGAAAAGTAGCGAATCCAAGTTTTGTGTTTTTTTTTTAAGTTAGTCATGTTTTTTATTGAATCGAAAGCAATAACAAAAAAAATTTAATTTGAGTAATTTATAATTGCTTCATTGTAAACAAGATGAAATTTACTTTAAATAGACATAGAGTTTATCATTGTTAAAATCATTTATAGAGGACTTTTGAGCGCCTAAACTTTGGTAAGTTTTGTTTTAAGAAAAATCATAAATTATTCACCTTTTTTTTTTATCATCATCCAACAATACTACAGTTACCCCTTCCCTTTAACAAAAACTTTTCCATTTAGTAATCTTTAAGTTCGTATTAATTAAGTTGAGGTTTATTACGAATAAATTTGAGATTCATTTCAAGTTTTGTAAACAAATGATATTTTTTATCCTGTCAAGTAAAAGTACTCCTGTTTTCAGCCAACATTAATACAATTAATTGTTGTAAAGCTTTTATTTCTTGTTTTCCCATAATTTAGAATGTATTTTAATAAACCTAATTGCCTAAACACACATTTTATTTATAAAAACAATTAATTCTAACAATACTGAAATGTCAAATATTTCTCTGATAAAATGGTTATAAACTGTGTTTTTAACTGAGATCTCTATTGTAGGAGCTGATCTGGATTTGTGAGTGACAAAATAAAAGTTTCTAGTCCTAAAATTTATATTTGAAATATAAAAATCCTGTTTTAAAAATTAATTAAAATTATTTTAATTAAAACGGTAATATCAGGATCAAAAACATTTAGTTTGTCACTTATAAATACATTACGATGAAAAGCAATGAACTGTAAGACTATACCAAATTTAATTGTTGAAATATTTATTTGTCCATAAGTGTGTAAATTTCAAAAGATAAAATCAATAAATTCTCTCTTATTAGGATGTGAAAAGTGTATTCAAAATATCTGTAAATACCGTTAATTTTTAGTAAAATCACTGAAAATTGCTCATTAATTCTTAAGGAATATATAGGAGGAAACTGGAGAAATTGTTCTTGTACTACGTTTTAGGGATGTTAAATAAAGATAATATAGAACAAAAACTGTGCTTAGAATACTTTCATTTTAAGGGGTTTTCCCACATCTGAACCACTGCGCTACAAAAAAAAAAAATAATACAAAAATAAACCGACAGCGAAATAGGCCAATGGTCTAAACTGTATGTATCGTTTGTTTCTTTTTTTACTCAGGAGACATTGGATCTCTTGAAAACCGCAAATAAATAATTGTTCGGATTAAAATTCTTTCTTTACTTAGAAGCGATAGAAAAATATAAAAACTGAAAAATGTTAACTTAAATAGCTTTCATATCAACAATCTACATTGATGAATATAAGTTCATGGATAAAATGACAAAAAACTAATAATTTTTGAGTAAAGTCATTTTAGTAATATTTCTAGTTGGAATGTATATGATATATGTACAGACAGTGAATAAGTCGATTCCAGAGTAGATGATTGCAGTGTTGAAATATAGAACTGGGAATAAAGAAATATCACTAAAATTAATAATCGAAAATATTGAAATTGGAGTTAGTCATTCTGTCAACTGAAAGGTTCATATGTAAGTCAGGTCCAAGAAAGTTTATCAATATCGTGTTCGAATCATCTATAATTAATGTTTATCGTGAATATCAACACAATTGAACGACGGTAAATATTGCAAAATAAACAATATCTGTTATATGACATTTCGTGTTTATTATGTATTCATATTTTAACCTGTATTTATTAATTTTTTTATTCTGTTTCATTACGTTAAATGATTTTTGGATTTCAGCTCGCTTAGTCCACATCATTACTGGATTGTATATGGTAGCTTTAGTTTCTCTTTATCCCCTCCTCATTATAACTATATTCAAAGAAAGCGGAGGAGAAGAATTGGAGATAGTTTGTGAGGGTATCCACTTCTCTATATTTACAATATTGGAGGTGATGTTCATAGTTTCAATCGTTATGAAGAAAAGGTTTCTATCGGAAATATTTACGTGAGTTGATTGTAATCAATTAAGATTATTGATATATGAAAATAACATGTTAAAAACCAATTTTATTATTGTTGTAACTGAATATGTTTGATTAAGTAGCGCTTAAATAAACTTTAAGATGTCTTTAAATCCTACCTTATTATTAAAGCAATATTAGGTTTATTCTAACATGAGTTTTGACTGTCAGCAACATGTCAGCCGCATTCACAATAGTTCATTTCCTATATCAAATCCTATACCACGCATGCGCCTGAAAAATATTTAACCATCGCCCATGCTGTCGATAGTTTGCTGATAGTCAAAATTCATGATATCAATTAATAGTTGTATAATAGATAATTTTTTTTAAATTTCTTAATTGTAGTTGTTAGTTTTCTTTTGCTTTTGTTTATTTTATATATTTTTGTAAATAAAGTCTGAATGTGTCCTTAGTTAACCATAATCATTGTCCAGGTGACAGAATTTTATATTATTCAATAAATAATTAAAATACATATATAAAAAAATTATTAAAGTACAAAGTTAAAAGTTTTGAGAGTATTTATGTATGTAACAATTGAAAGTGCTCAAATAGCATAAAATTCTTCTCTTTTGCCAGAAGTTGTCATTTTGACCACGCCGTATTGCCTAGGGTCTCTCAAGATTTAGATCCGTATTTATTTCATATTGTTCAACATATACTTATATATGGTATAATATTAAAACTCATGAAAGAATGATGAAATTCCTTTTCACAAAAAAAAAAAAAAAAAAAAAAAAAAAAAAAAAAAAAAAAAAAAAAAAAAAAATGTAATCTCTTTTTGTCAACACTGACACTTCTATTACAATAGTCTGATAAATAGGAAAATAGCAGAGAGAAATAAAATTTCAAATTATTCTAACAAATTATAAAGAACTAATCGGAAAGTAGAGTATTCAGAATAGTATTTTCAATGATATCGAATCCCTCAATTCGTAAATAATATAAATATGTAAAATTGATATGATGTCCAAAATGAATAAATTTTTTATCATCATTATTATTTATCTTTGTCTATAATATTCTAAAATAATCTTTAGATGATGTAACCTGTTCACTTATTATTTTTTTAATTCACCTAAAGACTCATGGGAAAAGGTTTCTATGACTACCAAAACACCCTCGATGAGAGATGCCAAGCATTTATCGCTAAAGCGTTGGATGAATCTAAGAAGAAAAAGACGATGATAACGAAAGCATTCATCGCAGTAGTGATGAGTGCCTGCGTTTCTATCACGATCCTAAGGCCGATCATGAAGTTCCTCCTTGGCGAGCATCGTTTAGGAACACCTGATGATGGTAGGTAACGTTTCACTAAAAAACGGTCCTGATTAAATTTCTTAATAGTAGAGGAATTTTATCAATTTAAATAATGAAGGCATATTTAATTTATTCATGAAAAACTAAAGGAATTCGGAAAGTGTACTTTGCACCCATAATAGACATTCAGTTTTTTGGAATAAGTAGGTTTTTTATATAATTAATAAAAAATTCATCATTGTTTTAAACGAAGAAATAGCAAACCACAGAGGAATGAATCAAAATTTCATACTTTTCTCTTAAAGAAAAAAATCAAAATGGCAATCGGCTATTGTGGCATGACATCACTTGAGGTTCAGATATCACCCACCTAAGTGTTTTAATTGCAAATCTACTCATATAGCACTGCCATTTGGGAGTCGAAAGCTTATTATTTTTTAATTAGTTGAAAATTATCAATTACTGGTACATTTATTTACCTTACGATTATTAGGACACTTAATACAATTTTAATAAGATTATTAAAACGCTTAATAATCTTTAAAAAAATAACCACCTTATTCTCATTAGAATTTCAAATTTTAATACTATGACCTATAGGTTGGGAACGTTTTTATAATTAGAGGCCGCAGTAAGGTTATGTCAATGCTAATACAAGCAGCAACAATATATTATATTTACGGTAATTTATATTTAAGATCTTATTTGATATTATATATATCAACTAAGATTTTATGGGACTGTTCATATAAATTAATTATATTCTAGTGCTAGATTAATGAATATCAAGCAAAAAAAACCCAATCGAGGAGCTACTTTTAGAAGAACAATAATTTCTTCTTTTTTTTTTATTTATTTATATATTTACAACTGTATACAAAAAATACATCTGGTAAATTCGCACATGGATATAATGACATGAAACACATGTTGAGAAACTACCCATTGGTAGCACTCTAATAATATGTCTATGTTAGGAGATCACGTGGCCATCTTCTTTTCAGACGTCTCGGAGGGTTATCAGGAATTGAATAGGAAGCAAGGTTAGAAACAAGAGGGTTTGGATGGTTTTGAAGTTTATTATGGAAGGACAGATATCTGGATTGGGCCAAATCTGATACATAAGGAACATAAAGGTCATTATGGATGATTTTCTTTGTAACAAAGTAAGGAGCATTGAGGATTTTACGAAGGATTTTGGATTGTAAGGATTGGATGCGAGAGGAATTTGAAGGTTTGGTGGAGCCCCATAGCTCAACTCCGTAAGTCCAATTAGGCCTTATTATAGTCATGTAAATGAGTCCTTTATAATTAATTGGGAGGTTGGAGCGTTTGTCTAATATGTGTTGAAGTAGTCGGAAACGTCGAGCTGTTTCTTGTCGTTTCAGTCTGGTATGAGGATTCCAAATTAGACGTTTGTCCAGATGGAGTCCTAGGTAACTTACAATAATTTCAATTCTCAATTTGAAATTTACGAGCTAGGATCTACAAAAATATTTTGAACAAGCTTTGTAATATTTATTTAAATATGTATGATGGAGAACAAGTTTTTAAATCTCTTAACATACCTCTACAGAGATAATGTAGAAAGTCAAGATCGTAAAGAGCTATTAATGGTTAATCAGTCGCAGTAATTCTGAAAACAAGGTTGCTTGTGCATTCAGTTATGTATTCACAAAATTCTCTGGGTCTAATGAATTCAAAGATTATAGCTCGACCTCATTAGTTGAGTCCCTGAGAGCGGATTAATTTGAAACTTATGTTTGTTTATTTTTTCCAGCCTGGTATTTCGCTTTAAATTAATTAATGTTGTGGAATAATTACTATGAAATACAAATATAAATGTCAATAAATAAATAACATTATTGTTATTTTATTATCACCTTCCCTTGCCTCTTTGCAATACAGATTTTTGGAAGAAGCAGCACGATACTTATACTTATTCTTGTCTTTCTTGTTATTGAGGTTGAAATGATCAACCCCTAATAATTCCTTCCACCCGAACAAGAATGCTTCGTAGTACCGGTAGTTATACTAGCTGAGGAAAATCGTCCTCCGTAACGATGTAGAAGAGTCCGGTTTCCCTCTCCGGAACACCGCAACAGAGATATAGGGGGTTAATTTATTTTCCAAAGGCAGGAAGCATAGCGCGAGCCCCTCCATAATCTATCAGAAATGTGACACCCAATAATCAGGGAGAACCCATTTCGCTTGCAACCTTGAATAGACGGTAGAAAAGTATTCCCTCAAGGTAGAGAGCCTTTATGAGTAGTTACCCATCGTCCATTGCTCAGTGATGTCCTCAAACATTGTTCTCTTCTATTTAGATGGATCTGCCGCAATACTTTCTTGGAGATTTTCCTGCAAAGCATTATGTTATAAGATGTAATAAATAAAAAACAAAGTAATACTTGTGCATTTAGTACATACTATTTATTTATAAACACATAAATATGCGGCTGATATACAATTTTAGTAGAATCGAAAAATGCGTATGATTTTCTGGAAAATCTTGATTTAGATAATTTCATGATTTAACTCTTTCTTTGAAAGTTTGATATAAATTAATAAATAAGCATGAATTTGAGTTTAAAATAATGTCAACTTATTATTCTTTTTTTAGGCCTCCTGCGACTGTTACCCGTAACTATGTGGACACCATTCAACAAAGATTCCTGGTACGTCATGCTGATGTTTTTCCTCGGCGAAGAAATAATATCTTACGTGACCCCAGGAATAGTTTTCAGCTTCATGCTCCTCATCCTCTGTACCTGCGAAGACGTAGGAACTCAGCTCGTCATCCTCGGACGCACCCTCAAGTCTGTAGTGCGAAGAGCGGAGGGGCTCGACATGCCGAAGGAGGAAGCTCTGAAGTTGTGCTTCAGCCATTCCATAAGGCACCACATTAACCTCATAACGTGAGTTTTGGTTCTCAATTTATATATATATATATACATATAAAAATCTGTACCTCTACAACACATGAAGGATCCGGCAGGTTCCAGTACTTTGTTAAGAACCACTCTTTCTACGACAATGGTTGTGCAAGGAGGGATCGGTCCAAAATCACGCTCAACCGCCAGGTTTTCGCTGTTAATTAATTAACAGCACCGACTTTATAGAGGTTGGGTGTGCCCCATGAGGGTCTCTCGATCTCATCTCGAAGGCAGATAAAAAATTACCTGTCATCAGCCGGATTCGTACCTATGATCTAGAGCATAGCGGTCGAGAGCCAAACTACTCCATTCCCCAAACAAAATAATGTGACGTTAAATATAGCGTGGGCTACTTGTTGTGTTATGGCTCATTCGATATTGAATCAACCTGATATAAATGTTTTGGCACCTAAAATCTCAGGATTGTGACCGCTAAATTTTCTAATATCAAACTCATCTAATCCTTCCAGTCAAAAGCTCTTCGAAGAATAATAAATACTTCGTGTTATGTAAAAAACAAACCACTACACCATGACCTTAATATTCCATTGGACCAAGATTGTATCCCAAAAAAAATATCCCAATTTCACCAGAATCTTACGTGTTATTGAAATCCTCTTTGACTATCCCTCTCTAGCATCGCCCACCCTTCAGATTGAAGGTTGAAACGGCAGTGACCCCGCGACATTTTGTAATATGAATACAATGAAATTCTGGTAATAGCCAGATTCTCCACTCAATAATCGGTTGTATGTGGCTAAAACGGTATCGCTTAACCTCCACTGTTATTAGTGTTGCCCAAATGCTAAACCGAAATGTGTATTGGTCTTGCTAACTCATTTTTGGTCATGGTCTTGGTCTTGCGCAAGAGTCTTGCAGAGTCTTGCTGTTCCTTATTAGCTTATTACTGTATTTTTTTAGATAGGAGAAACCTAACTAAGCCCGAATGAAAGATTAGAGGAGTTAATTGCAAAAGTATATTGGTTATACCAATTATTTACATATAGTAACTAAGATTGTCAAGTATTAGTAACTATTTTGCCTTAATTTTTATTCAAAAATTCGATTTTTTTACCAGTCCCGGCCTTGGTCTTGCAACAGTTAGGCGGCTTTAATCTTTGCACTTTGCAAGACCAAGACCGATTTTGTTCAACAGTAACTGTTATTAATACCAGTGACACGGTTGAGAAAGTAGCTTATTCTTAGGAATACTGTTAGTAGGAAGCTATGAAACACACTCACTCCAAAAAAACTTGAGTCTTTAAATCAACAAGGAAGCTTATTATTTTCATCTAAAGTCCAACTTATCCATCACCCTCTGTCTGGTGCGTTCACCCTAGTTATAATTTTCATTCTATTTATTTGTATTGTTTGTAAATATGATGTAAGAGTGTTCATTATAGCCATTATCCATATTGTGACGGAATATTATATTACTCTATAAAGTAGTTTAAACAAAAAAAATCAATACATTATTTCTTTTTTTTTTCAGATGCATAAACTGCTTAGAAAACGTCTTACATATCCCTGGATTAGGATTACTCATCGGTTCTACATTTTTGATGTGCATGAGTGGATTCATATTCGTCTCTGTAAGTTATTTTTACGACTTTGAATGGAATTAAAAACTCTTCAATATTGTTAAAATAATACAGTATTCAATATAATTACGTAAACTTTAATAAATAGTTATTAATTAGATAAAACAAAGTTTGAAACACTCTTCGGCGTAAAGGACATATGAAGGAAGCTCTAGAGTCGATACACGTTCAATCCGCCCAGTTGTCATAAAATCCAAGAAAATGGGCGGCAGAAGTTTTTCGCCCTGAAACCAAAATAAAAAAAATTAAAAAATACACAAAAGAATAATCCTTCAAACGTTCAAAGTTTGTAAGATGTAATGTTAATATACAAAAAACATGACATCCTACATTATTTTCTGGACTACTCAAGATTTCAAATGGCCCGGTTGTATTGATGAACATTATTTCTTTGAAACATCATAGGTATTTCACTTTGTTGGAAATAACTTTATAAATTATCCTAAAATGACCGTTTTACACATTCTTATCTCTGTGAACGATATTTTAAATAGATGAAAATTCAATATATGTATATATACATATATTTAAAAAATACAATTATGGATAGTAATTTTCAGAAAGTAGTACCTTTCGCTTCAAAAATCGTCTTTGGAACGTTCCTACTGTCCGAGTTGTCGCTGATTTTCTTGGTATGTTGGTGCGGAGAGAACATTCAAAACAAAGTGAGTAAGAATTGGATTATAGAATAAACCAGGAGCCACAGTATTTTTTTTTTTAATGGAAAAATTCATTTCTTAGAGCACTCAGGTTTTTGACATGGTATACTCTAGCGAATGGCCAGATAATATGAAATCGATGAAAAACTATATTCTCATTATACAGCTGAGGACTATAAGACCTATAAAGATTAATTTTGGAGGAATCATGGTCGCTTCACTGGAAACCTTTTCCAATGTAAGTATAAGGCAATTGATACAAAATCAAAAGTTTCAGATTTTCGTTGATTGCACACATTAATTAATCGTTATGATTTTTTTTAGTTCTATTATTGTTTTCCATTATTTCAAATCATTACATTCATAGATTCTACACACATTTTATAATAAGTTTATTTTAATAAATACATTATTTCGATACACACTTTTTAAAATAAGTGATTTGTTGTCGATTTCAGCCAAATTGCTTCAAAACACTCATGAGATTTCATGGAGTAATTTGAGTCATCAAACTTAAAAATCGGTCCACTCGTTCGCTCAAAAAAAACATCTACAATGGGTCAACCTAAATACATAATCCCCGTTTGTGCTTTTGCCAAAATCGGGTAAAAAAATAATTAAGAAATAAAATAACCAGAATTAAATTTATGCTTAAACATTAGATTATACAAATAAGCAATATTTTTATTTATTGGTTTTTAAATTTTAATCTCTTGCTGAACATAAAAATAAATTGTATTCAATATTAATAAGTATCGTTTTTTTATAGACAATTTAATATGAACTCGTTTTGTCTAAAACTTTTATGGTAAAAATATATATTTTCTGAAAAAAAAGAAAGAAAAAACTTGAAACATGTTGCCGTTTATTTCCATTTAAACCATAGTAAAGCTAAAAACATTGATTTCCGAATCGTTATGTTAATAATATAATAAAAAAAAATTACACACCACTCTACTTAAAAATCCGGTGATAGCTAATATAAACTTATAATAATAAGTTTGGATATCGTTTTAAAAGGATATATTTTTTAGTGTAAATTTTTGTTATGTTTGTTTCAGATATGCAGTTCAACGTTCTCATATTTTAATCTTTTGCTTGCAGTGAATTAATACGAAAGAAGAAATTGATGTAGTCGAATCATTTTAGATGATGATAGGATTGTATCGTGGAGAGGACACTTTATTATACTGTAAAATATTTTAAATAAAATATTATATGTAGAATTTCTGTATTCCTTTCATCTATAAATTACATTATTTTTATTCTTGTTGATTTCCTATTGTTTTATAATGAATAAATATAAATTTATACTTAAGTCTATATTTCATAATTGATATTTAAAATAAATAAATGTTTATCATAATGGTCATAGTAATAATAATAAAGGCTTAGCGAACCCGAATGGAAGTAGACAGAGATATTAGGAATAGTTGTCTACTTGCTTTCTTTCATAGGGTAATATTTCACTGCTACTGCCCACGGCAGTCAACGCCATTCCATACTGCCAACCGTTTATCCTTGTCTATTTCTCTGAAACTGCTCACCGTTGCGGCCAAGTCCTATCGATTAAGCATCCTAGTTTGAAATAATTTTAAATAAAAATGTCGCCTTAATTTGCCTTAATTTGTATCGGAAGGACAGAAATACATATGATGGTGAAATTTCGATCTTACTTAAGTAATACACTCCATTTTTTTTTGTTACTGTTGAACAACAAAGTTAGGTTATATCTACTATTAAGCGGACCATACACGGTAATTCATGAATGAACGTCACAAGAAGTTCCAAGATTGCCCGCTATCGCTTTGATTATGAAGACCCTTACACGTTCAATCATTACTGATCATTACTTATCGTTGCTGATACCAATTTAGCGCAGTTGTAAACAAAGAAACAGCATAGATATGCTTATTTGGACATTGTCATTTATAATATTGGGCATCAAGAGAAAAACGGAGATATAATAATTACTTCCTAAAGCCTGAAAATCGTTTAGACCAAATTTAGAAAAATATAAGTCAACTACATACAAAAATCTAGGAAAAGTATTGCGAAAATAATCAATTTGTTAAGAAAAATGGAAAAATTAATGGCAAATAAACACAACAGTTAAAGATTTTTTTTCTATAAGTAAATTGTGAAGTTTCCACTTTTTTCTCTCTCCAATTTATTGCCTACTTGACTATTTAAAGAAAAAATATATTGGGATATAAACAACTATTTACTATAAAATTATTTACTTGATAACGAGACCTAGGTAAACTAACCTATCTGGTAGTAAGGTTAGTCTCATAGAAAATCGTTTTGACAAAAGTTAGTAAAATATAAGTCTACTACTTACAAAAATTAAGGAAAGATATTGCGAAAATAATAAATTTGTTGAGGAAAATGGAAAAAGAACTGATAAATATACACAACGTTAAAGTTTTTTTTTCCTAAAGTAAATTGTGAAGTTTCCTCATTTTTTTTTTTTAATTTGTTGCCCACTTGACTATTTAAAAGAAATAGTTAAAGATGGTTTAAAATTATGAACAAGGGATATGAAAAATTATTTAACTATTTACATATAATGAAAACCAGAAATTTATAATGGTTGTGAGGCCTAGGTAACCTAACCTATCCAGCAGTATGGCTAGTCTCCCCACTACTTTTACCTCAGTCTCCCCCCTCCACTTCTCTTGAATGAACCTTTGATTTCCGGATGTTCGGAAATCCGCAGCGCACCACCATCAGTACTTCATTTACTACCTTACACGACAATTCGGAACGTCATTAGTGCAATTCCGATTGACCGTGTAGGGTCCCTTTTACATGTTAACAATCATCTTCATACTAATTCCAACCTTTTACAAAATTATGGTTTCTTGTAATATTTTGAATATAAAATATCAGCCTCAAGATAACAGAAGATGAAGATTTTAGGAATTAAGGATGTATCTCTTGATTTTAAATTGATTATAAATTATAAGAATGCTCTTCTTAATAATAAATATCATATATTTTCAATGAAATCACAGCAATGTTCCACCCATTATCATTAAGTAATCAATAAATCAGAACTAGAAAAATCCTTATATACGTGTATTATATTATTATTATTATAATTTAAGATAATCAATAATGAATTCAATATTTATTCTGCATGAACATCTGTACGAGTTGATGTCGCCACATGTTTTCAAGTTCAAATCCACGTCATAGAAAACAATTATTATACCTACTTTAATGTGTTAATTAATGAAAAACAAAACATTTTTACTCTTTACAAAAAATAAAAAACCACTCATTTTCATCTGATGTAACGATCGTTACGTTATTATGATCGGTCCCTGTCACTATGCGAACGTTAATGCATGAAGATTTGGCTCCTAAGGAACGTGCAAATAGTGAAAGCGATAGCAGGCTCCATTTGAAGATTAAAAAGGATTCTTTAGATAACAACTATTTACCCTTCATAGCTGGAGCTGTCACACTGTTGAACGTTATTATGGCAAGGTATATATCTGAAATATTTTAAATATTTTTATATTGGTGTGGAGATAGTTGACCGTGGTTATAATTTGAGGAGTTGGTCGCGGGGTGCGATTAATATACACTGTATATTATATAAATAGTATTTTATTTATTACAGTATTTTTTGTATTTCACGAGTTTCGACCTACTTTATAAATCTTCATCAAGGCTAGAAAAGATATTGGTATCGCAAATAAGCCCATAGCAACGGTCCTGATTAACTAATATCAATGATATAACTAAGGTAATTGTATTGGGTTGGCAAATAAATCTCTTCGGTTTTTCAGGGAGAAATAAAACTCAATGTATTACAGACATAAAATTTATTTTAATCTACAATATATTGACCATTATTTAATATGGCATGTTCCTATCTTTCCACTAACTGCATAATGCCATGTTCATAGAATGTCTGGAGGTTATTGTTAAAAAACTAGCACGTTTTTTTTGTGATGTCTGTTATATACGGCATCTTAATAACTGAATAATACTATAACTATATGGGTCGACTTCAAGAGTTCATTTCAGTTCATCCTACAAGAGGATGACAAGATCATGGATCTAGGTCGCTTGGCAAGTTTGTGACTTCAAGAATGTAACTGCATGAGTGAACTGTGGACCATGACAGTAAATGTACCCAGAAATAGTAGAGATGATGAGAGAAGGGAGGGGGTGGGTTGAGAGGTAGTTATCAATAATTGATATTATTATTTGTTACGGATTAAGTCTATTCTCTAACTACACGACTCCTAGTATTTCTGTAATCTTTTGTAGATCAGGCAGAGTAAATTGCTGCCAGGTTCCTAAATACATTTACGTTTAAATTCCTTACAACCTCTTATGTATATTATTACCCATTTTTTTTTACATTATTTATATTTTATTTTATTTTTGATTCACGTTTTTATTTGTATTGATTCTGAAATTGTAATAACCACCAGAAATAAACAGTAAAAGATCAATTGATACCCGCCCTGCGATCTCGAAGAAGTTCTACAAGGAGCAATGAATCAAGAGAGACCGGGGAGTGCGAGACCGCATTCGAAATCTTCCAAAAGTAGCTCGAAGAAGAATGTCCTTTCTAGGTAATTAATCTTAATTTATCTCTTCAATTGACTAACGTGTCAATATTATTTATTTTCGAAGAGCTTTATTAGCGGCCAGCAAACTCTGGCTTGGGAGACATATGTGACTCCTTGTGCTTGTATGGCTCTCCAGAGTGCGCTGCAATTCGCTCTCACTTTTACTGTTTATATCAAGAAACAACAATTTTTATAAATTATTGAACATGAAAAAAAAATAGTCATAAAAATAATGAACAAAA
This sequence comes from Nezara viridula, assembly GCA_928085145.1. Lineage (NCBI taxonomy): Eukaryota > Metazoa > Arthropoda > Insecta > Hemiptera > Pentatomidae > Nezara > Nezara viridula. The sequence continues at coordinate 142,753,041 of OV725080.1, read as the reverse complement.
CGAGTAATAGAATAGCATAATATTTGTTTTCAATCTTTTTTATTACTTCTTCTCTTTTCTTCTTCCATTTACTTTTCAGTATAGACAGGTCTCGATTCATCTGATGTATTTTTGTTTGTCTTATCGAACCTGTCTCATTTATGCAATAACATTCCCTTTTTTTCTCCCAATTTCCAAACACAATCTCTCCTCGTAAGCTTCTCTGCTTAGATATATTATCTCAACTGCGATAATTCGGCTGATATTTTAGTCACTTGTAAACCAACTCTCACTACCATATGTCAGAGGGAAGAAAAACACTGCTTTAAAAGATATGTTTCTAAAATATATGTTTGTTTATTCTATTTGAAATGTCTTCGTCCATCCTTCTCGTATTGCTAATAATTGTTCCTAGTAGACATAATTGTTAGTGTTTTCCAATTGTTCTCTATTACTGTAGATAGCTGACTTAGTATGCTCAAGGTTCCATGACTTATTTATTCTGTTTTATCGGTCATGGATCGATCCTGGGATCGGAAGTCCGCCTGTGTGTCACTTAATGAGGTGAGTACACTTACTTAAATTATTAATAATGGGGAAAACATAGCTGTTGAGCGTGATCTCGGTCAAATCACCTCCTACCACAAACATTGATCCAAGAAACAGTACTTCCTTACAAAGTACCCTGAATCTAAGACACTCCATAGGTTGTAGAGGTGAATGTATTTAATACTAAGAAATAATAAGTAAAATATCAATACTAAATATAAGCTGATACTAAATATAATTCAATTTTAAATAAATAAACCCTACATCATGACCTTAATATCCCATTTGTCCTTGACCTTATCCCTGAAAAATTTTCAAAATTCCATCAGAACTTTATCAATCATCCAAATCCCCTAGCCCAATCCCTATCTAGTTCCACTCCTCCCTACAACCCTCGTCGAAGGTTGAAGCAGCAGTGGCCCAGAGATCTTTTATAGTATTTATTTTGTAGTTCTGGCAATGGCCAGATTCTCAATTCAAGACATGAGTGTATAAAGCGCTCTCGCTCGAACTCCACCGGCTTTAGCACCGGTGAGGCGGTTGAGAGAGTAGCGCAGGGATTTGGGTTCCCCGCCTGATTATATAAATTGTATATAGGTATGACAGTATTTTTATGTTTTTAATATTTAGGTTATTTTATTTTTTTTATTGTATATAGTTTTTATTTATTATTATTTAGTTATTATTTTACGTTTGTTAATTTTACTTTTTTTTGTATATACGGTGTGAATGTATTCATTTATCAATATAATTATTGTCCCCGTGACAGAATATTATATGTCTAAAAAAAAAAAAAAAAAAAATATTGGCAAAAAAAACAAAAACAATTATAATAACGGCTGTTCTTACTACCATGGACTAAAAAGTGAATATCAATTCAGAAAGCCCGACATGAATAAAATATTCCGTGTTTTAGTTATCTTCCGTAAATTTTAAGTTTTTCCGAATTTTTGCCTTTTTTATGCATTTTCCCAATACTCTGTAACTTAACTCATTCTGCTCATTCAATTGACATTTGTTTTTTAAAATTTTTCAATTTCAGGGAATAACAATATTTTTTTTCTATTAATGATATCCATTATTTATTTACTTCTAATCACCATCCTCTTAAACATTGCAGTGACGCTGACGATCTGAAGCGGAATTTGAGGTCCGGTCGAAGCAAGTCGAGGAAGAGCGGGCGGCCCAAATCCAAGATGGATCTCCGGATGCGGGCGATGAACAGCCGCACCGGATCCGCGAAGGGACAGGGGAAGAACATGCCACCTGGATCCAGGGGGAAGGCCAGGAAGAACTCGATGACCAAGGAGCAGTTCACGTTGAACAAGGAATCTTCTCCTGGTCCCGACTCGAAAAACCCCCCTTCTAATGAAGATTTATAGAAATAATATCTTCATTTCACACATGTCTTCAAATTTTACCTATTAAAAATGAGTGTTTATAAATATACTTAAATTATTTGAATATATCATATTAATTCTGTGCACTGTGTATCTTAGCAGATTTTAAAGACTATTTATACTAATGGTTTAGATTCAATAACTTAAATTAAATATAATATTGAATCCTCTCAATAGTAATAGAAAACAATGGCACAATGCCAATAGAAAATATGTATATGTGTATATATATATATATATATATATATATATATATATATATATATATATTTTTTTTTTTTTTTTTTTTTTTTTTTGTTACAACCTTTTTTATCTGCCTTACTTATTTTATCCATTAATTAAAAATCTTTCCATTCATTTCTATTTACATGCCCCGTCTATGGTTATGATACTAGAGAGCTAATATTTAAAGTTTATTAGAATACTTTGGCAGATGAAGAAGCTGCAACAGATATTTTATTTGAAATAATTAATAGTTAAGCTGTTAATTATGATTGTTGGCTGTAGTGGAGCTGATATACTGAACTATAAAGAACAAAATATTACATTTAGATTTAAAAAACATAAAAGTATTCAGCATACATTATACATTTTAACCCTAATAATTTATATGACTTTACTAATTACATCATTTAATAAACATGTACATATTCTTTGCTATAAGCTTGATTTAGTAACTTGAACAATTTATAATCATGAATTTAGCAATAAGATTGACCAATAATGTTTTAATTATTCATAATCCTGATGAGATTAAATTTATTTTACTATTCAGTTTCAGCTGTATAAGTGAAATTTTACTATGGTATACCTCCCATTTATTATTTATAGTTATAACCTTTTTCAACATAACATACCATAATAATATACGAGTATATATTTGATTTCAGTTGGAAGAAGTGAGTTAGGCGATCCTAGAATTTATATGGCGATATATAAAATTTTTTCACCTGGAGATCGAATAAAATGTTTTAACAAATATTAATGTTTTTAACTACACAATTAAATAACTGCTATTCTCAGTTTTCAGATAAATTTCAGAAAAACTATTTGAATCCTTAAGAAAACATTTCTTACAAACTCAATATATAATTGACATACAAAAAAAATTAAAAATTAAATTGGTTTCATCTTTCATTCCTAGAATTTTTCTCCAATCCTCCCAGTCCAAAGTCCTTCGAACAATAGTCAATGCTCCATATTATGTCACGAACAAGACCCTACACCATGACCTTAACATCCCATATGTCCATGACATCATCCCATCCAGATTCTCCAACTTCCACCAGAACCTCATTCATCATCCCAATCCTCTAGCGCAATCCCTATCCAGCTCCGAACATCCATACCATCCCCCTCGAAGGTTGAAACGGCAGTGGCCTCGAGATCTTTTGTAAATATGCCTTTGGAGTCCTGGCAATGGCCAGCTTCTCCACTAATGTCCTGAGCGTCTGTGGCTCTAGTGCCCTCTTTCAGTCTCCATTGGCTTCTAATACAAGTGATGCGGCTGGAAAAGTGGCGCTGGGATCTTCCGGAGTCTTGCTTCGCCTTCCACGTGTGGGGGAAAAAGCCTGGCTCTGAGATTCTTGGGCAAATGTATATATTGTATATAGGTATGATTGTGTTTAGAAGTTTTATTTTATTTTATTTGTTTATTTTATTTTTATTTAACTTCTTCACCAGTATTATTTATTTACTTATTATATTTATATTTATGTCTTTATTATTTGTATATATTGTATGAATGAGAACTTGTAGCCCTAATGCTTATAGCCCTCCAGCAGTGGCTGATTGTATTATTATTCAATAAACAGATTAAAAAAAAAAAAAAAAAAAGAATTTTTCTACTTTTAGAATCATATATAATGTCATCATTCAAGTAATTTATATCATGAATGCAACTGATATTTGAGCTTTATCATTAAATAAATGTATTTATAACTGAATAATCTATTAGCACTCATTTCATACCAAATACTTAATACGGACGTTATGAACTTAATAGGTTTGTGAAAACTGATTCAGAAAATATGTAGATTGAGCCGTTTAACCAAGTAATCACTGCATATGTTTGTGGAATAAAAAATGGTACTATTATCTAGTTGGGCAAGTCACGCAATGGTAGCAATATAAATACTTCTACATCGTAGCGCATGGCGTATTTCAGAAAGTTATATTGCAGGTGAACATTAAATCAATCAGATTTCTCTTCAACTAGTTAATTTAATATAATAAAGATTTAATAATACGGAAAAGTTAATCAAGTAGGCTCCGTCGAGGTTCATTTTTAGGTAAGGTTAACATCTCGAAGATTCATTCCATCCCAATCATTTTTAAATTATCGTTTAATTATTTTAATTTTATTTGTCCAATATGCCAATACTTTAGGAGAGAGAAACACTTTATTTTCATAAAATATAAAATATAAAAGATTGGTGCCCAATTATATTGGGTTGCTATATACACAGTATACTCTTCTATACTTAGGACAATAAATGAACTTATATATAAATATAATTCGCCATTTCTCTCTGTTTCTTGCCACTACCTTCCAGTTCCCGACACCAAGCAAGGACCTAGCGTCAGAAGCCACCCTGTCCTCCCAGCGAAGGTTAAGACGTCCAACTTTTCTTGTTCATATCCACACTCTGGATATGAATATCTTTATGTGGAACCTCCATCCTAGCAACTCGCCCGCTCAACGAAGCCTTAATAACTTTATTGAGATGACTACATCAACATTTCGATATTCGGTTCTTAATTAAGCATTATTTCTCCTTCTCCATGTGTCTTGTTTCAGACACCACAGTATATTAGTCCACTGTTCTTGGCATTTGGTCAACTTCCAACATTCTGACCCATATGCAAGGACCGATTGGGCGTCTTATAAAATTGAATTCGAATTTTATCTATTTTTACTTTCACTCACCTATATATGAAACACATAGTAAGTGTAAGTATTGCGATCGTGAAAATTTATGAATCTGAGTTTTCAACGAAAATACACGTTTTGAAGTCCTCTGAGTCAAAATAACCAAGTCCCGAAAAATGGTCTGTGTGTCAGCGTCTATGTGAACACTCTAGCTCAAAAACGAAAAGTCGTACGAAACTGATATTACATATTTAAGATAGGTATATGCATTAGATGTCACGGTAACTTTTTCATCAAAATCAGCTAACCAGAATTGCCACTTTATTAGTGAAACACATTTTTACAATTTTCTCAGAAACAGCTCTAACGATTTTGATTAAACTTGGTGTATTATTGTATAATTAAGTGGTATTTATTATCATTGAGGGCTTATCCCCGTTGATGTCGCTTTACAGGGCTTAAATGCCCAATGTTCAAATGCGCCTTCCTCTAAAGTACCTTTAAAATGGTTTATTTTAAATAATTAACTATATCACATTATTAAGAGTTAAGAAAAAAATCTAAATATAACTTTTGAAAGAATTTGACAATTGAATAAAGGAGAAAAAAATAGAATTTCCGGAAATACTAGTCTGACGGTATACGTATAGAAAGGTGTAGAAGTTAACGGAGAGTGGCGAAAAAATTATAAATAATAATCTCTTAAAAGTAACATTATTTAACGTAAATCACAAACTTTCAAGGAAATTAAATGAAATTTACTAACTAAATGTAAACTTTTAAAATATTTTTAACTTTGAAAAAGTATTTAAAATCCATTTATCATGGCGAGGACATTGTTGAAAACAACTATTTCATTGTACTTGTGTGGAAGGAGAAGTAAAATGTAAAATCATTTCATGGATGCATTAGCATATGTTTATAACCCTAAATACATTTACTGTAGTTTAATAATTATATATATAATATTATATTTAAATAATTAGGTATCAACGTCCGTTTATTCCGAAAATTTATCATGTAACATGTTAGGAAATTAAATTAGTGAATAATTTGATGAATTTTCTCTTTCTTAAATCCCAACATTATCATGTCTAACTTTGAAGTATTTTTAATTTGGTTTATTATAAATAATAACTATTAATCATTGTTAGAAAATATTAGAAAACGCCTAATATAACTTTTGGAAGAATTTAATGATTAAATCAAGGAGAAAAAAGAAAATTACTTATTCACGTTGAAAATGAATATCCGCAAATACTAGTCAGAAGGTATACGTATAATATATCGTTGGAAAGCGAGGAATTAATAAAAAAACATTATATAATATAGGAAGTTGTACAAGATAACAGAAAGTGACGAAAAAAATATAAATAATAATTTCTAAAAACTAATATTATTTAACATCACATGATCATTTTCTTGAAAACATGTTTTCAAGAAAATTAAATGAAATTTTGGTACTAAATGTTCTAAATGTTAGTCAAAAATTTGATAAATTTTCCCTTAGCGATATCCACTTACAATTAGTGTGACAACTTTTGATCATTCCCTCACAGACAATGCAAATCTCTTAATTCCATTTTAGTAAACTTTGCAATGTAAAAAATTTAATAACTAATAGTCGTACAATCCATAATCAACGGATCGTACGACCCATAATCGACCGGTGATATAACAAATAGGACTTTTGTCATTTTAATGGTATTTATGGTTTGTTAGCTGTAAGCGTTTAGTATTAGCTCAGTTAAAAATGAAATTCAAACATTTAATAATAGCCCAACATGGCCAAAAAATAATTTATATTCAAAGTTGAGCGGTAAGTGAAAGTTGTGTGTTGCGTGCACCAGATTTTGTGTTTGCGCAACACAGCGCACATGCTGGGCATGAGAATTCGGAAACTTAGGTTTCTTACTATAAACCCAAAATCTATCATAAAATCCCCATTTTATTATACCTTGTTTTCTTACTATATTTATAGGACTATCATTAACAAATAAACATTTGATTCCAGAAATGTTGGAAACAATAAAAGCAACATTGAGAAAAAAAACAGAGAAAGCCATTGGTAAGGTATTGATGGAAAACCAAGGAATCTATATGGTAAGTATTCATAAATATGAAAGTATTATCATCAACTTAATATTTATAAAAAATTTTATGAATGTTCGTTATAATATAATAGCATATTTATGAATATGCCAAACGTGAAATAATTAAATTAGCCTAGTTTGAAACAATAGGATGTATAAAAAAAAAAATTACCACTTTATCAAATTCAATATTTCAAAGGACTGTAAATATTTTAATCCTATTTAATACTTACCATTACTTAATAATCCCTTTAGAGCATTCTCTAAGCATGTTTAATCCCCTTAAACTTATTCAAAAAAAAAGCCTGAGTTTAGTCATTTGTTTCAAAGAAGAAATATGACAGTGTCCAACAAAATTCTCGTAATTTTAAGGAATTACTGAGGAAAAAATTCACTCAATAAATAAACTCAAGAGTCCTCTTTAAATAGTATTACCAAAGAAAAACTATCCTTTCATATGAGGTAAATTTTGTCTGGTTTATTGTAAAATAATTGTTAGTTGCTTAAATTAAGTATTTTTCTAGCTATCGCTTCATATTGCAAAAAAAAATTGGATTTAAAAAAAAACACAAAACTTTAAATTTCTGCTTTTCTGATGAAAATCGGCTCATTGTTAATACGAATTTTTCTTGCTCCTGAGGTCCATTATAACTATCATAAATATTCCCCTTTAATTACGGGACAGCCTGCATGATATCTTTGTTGGGATATGTTTCAAATCAAGTATTTAATTAAAAATTGAATATTATTTTTTGTTTTGTTAATATTTTCAGCTGATTAGTGGCGTTCACCTAGTGAACATATATTACAGCTTGCTGGCTATGACATTCCAAATGACATGTTTCGTTTGCTTCAGCTACACTTGCATCTACTTCTATTACAAGGAATTCAATCTATCCATGTTCTCGGAATCTGCTCACTTTGTCGTTGTAGTCTTCTGTTCGATCACTTTTTGCTTTGTTTTTTGGTCTCACAAAGATAGACTTCACAATATCGCCAAGTACGTAAAGTATACATTGTTATATATTTCATCCAGTGGAACCAATAACGCAACTGCGAAATTTTAGAAAAAAATGTTCTATCTCGTTATAATTGTCAAAAAGACGTATTTCGTATTTATTCCGAAGAATTCTTGGCCCACAGTATCCTTTAGCCATATCCCAACTTGAATCCGATGCCTCAAACTCCACCTGGACAAAAGCCTAACACGGAATCCACATACCAGACTGAAACGAAAAGAAACCGCTCAACGTTTCCGACTACTTCAGCACTACTCTATCCAAACTCAATACCATCTGTAGACCGACAACGTCCAGATTTATCTCTCCTTCAATCCGACCGAATCCTCTGACGCCATCCAAAATTTACAGGAAGATAGAAACGGAATTTGTGCCTGGGCAAACCACAATAGGATTCCTCTAAACGCCAAGAAGACGAAAGCCATCCTCATCGAATCACCCTCACTCCTCAAATCCTTACTGACACTCCTCAATCTTTTCCTGAACAACGCACCTGTCTCGTTCTATACTTCCGTAAAAAACCTAGGTGTTACCTTTGATCAAATCCTCTCCTGGAAACCACACCCTGAAACAGTTAACCGTCTCCGGTATCTCTTTCCATATAAATCCCGTCAACTCCTGGTTTCTTCGCTTGTGTTTCCCCACTTTGACTATGGCTGTGTGGTGTTCGGCGGACTCTCGGGAGAATTTGAGGCCAAACTTAAACGCCTAATGAATTGTGCAATACGTTTTGTTTTCGGAAGTTCAAGAGATACGCATATAACCTAGTATTACAGCAAGTGGAGGTGGATCCATCCAACCGCCGTCTGTATTTCCTTGCTACCTTTCTATACCAAGCCATCAAATCTTCCTATATTTTTCACAGCCTACAAATTAAATGTTCCATTCAAACCCTTCCCACTAGATACCGTACTTCCGACCCCTATCCACCTTCTCACCGAGCTGCTGCGTTTGACAAATCCTTTATAATTCAAGCCATCTCCTTCTGGGATACCACCCCTCCCGATATCCGACAAGCAAAATCAATTTCCTCATTTAAATCTCTGCTTTTTATATACCTACTCCTTTCCTAAACCGATTGATCACGAAATGAACATATTAGAATTTGTTTAGTTCCCCTAGAAATTATTGTTTACTTATGTTAATTTATTTTCCCATGTCCGTTTTATATATATGTTCGTTTTTATGTATGTTTTTAATTTTTTCTTCTTCTAGTATTTTAATTTCAATGAGATTTGTAAATATTTAATTTAATGTATGGCCACACTTTCTGTATCTATAATTTGTCCTAAAGGGACAACAGTCCCAGGATAATAACAAAATATTTTCATTTCATTTCTCTTACTAGACAAACGCTCTAAGCTTCTAATTAATTACAAAAACTAACATACATGACAATAATAAGGCTTATTTGGAATATTATGATGCTCCAGTAAACCATCGAAGTCCTTTCGTATCCAATCCTTACAATCCAAAATTCTTCGTAAAATCCTCAATGTTCCTTATTTCGTCACAAATAAAATCATCCATAACGACCTTAATGTACTATATATTTCCGATTTGGCCCAATCTAGTATCTATCCTTCCATAATAAATTACAGAATCATCCGAACCCTCTCGTTTCTAACCTTATTTCCTCTTCAATTTCTGATAACTCTCCGCGGCGTAGAAAGGAATCTGTGATCTCCTAATATCTACATTAGTACTCTTAGTAGTACATTATTATAGTGTTGCCAGTGGGTAGTTTCTTAACAAGTGTTTCCATGTCGTCACATTCATTTGTACAGATTCAGTAGAATATAGTTGTATTTTTTTTATATAGTTTGTATATCATGAATAAAATAAAATAAATTATTATCAATATTTTACATTATATAAGATAATTGTGTCGCTGTTGAAATGAAAGACGAATTCAGCCTTATCCGAGGAGTGATAAAACAGCTGTTGCGACCTCAACTTAAAATGTTTTGGGTGTTGCTAATGGTGGAACAACGATGTAATATATAATCTGTACTTCTTAATATTTTTTTTTCTGAAATACGTTGAATAACGCATTGTCGTATTAGTTGTTTGAGTTTGAAAAATCAGGCATCAATTTATGAAAAAAAAATACTAAAGGAATCCTATTCAAGATGAATAATGTAACAATTTTACGTTTTGAAATTAGGAAAGATTATTTAATTATTCATAATCTTCTCCAATTTAATCATTATAATATTTAAGTTGATTAATGATAATTTATATTGTTAAAAATAAATGTATAAATAAAATAAAACCTGATCTATAAACATTTACATACTTAAGGTACAACGAAACAAGTGCTAATTATTGGATGAAGTGGAGGATTTGTTAAGTGGGAATCACCTCTCAGTACAATACAATCCAAATTTGAATCAACCCTAGAATTTTACACTTGTACAATCAATTTTAAAAAGTATATGATTATAATATTAATAATTTCACTTAGTTTTTTGCCACTCCTATAATACTGTATGACTTGCAGTGACGCTATTGTTCCACTGGATGTAAAAATTAATTATTAGAAGTTTCTTTTACATTTTTAATGAGTATTTTATATAATTAATGGGATCCCAGATACGTTAATATCAATTGCAATCCTGTTCGGTGATGAACTTTCATAATCGTAGGCTGTTTTCAAATCAACAAAACCATCCAATGGTCTGATTCCAATCATTTTAAAAATTATATATTTACTCTTACCATCTTATGTTTCTAAGTGGACCCCTTTTATAGTAAATGTTGTAGAATGTTTCTTGATCTTTAAGGTTGTGTTCAAAGGGAGGAATACCAATAATTATGCCCATGCGGATACTCCAATATAATCCTTTCTTCTGCATAGTATAACAGTTTCAGATAAAAAATACTATTATTACTCTCGATTTTTTTGGATTAACCATAGTAAAACTGAGAGTGGTTCGTTATTAAACAGTCTATCCCTTCTATTCCTGAACGCTGCCAGCTAATTCTTGATGAGAGCTTTAATCCGAAACTCAATGTAAGCTAAGAGATAAATATACCATGGTGACCGAAGTAATCGCCGTGGGCATTCCTATTCCGTGCATTAATTATCTCAAAAACATTTAAGGCTTAAAAATTCAGGGCCAGATATATTTCCTTTGGGCTTGGTAATCACTTCAAAATTTAAAACTCATTTTACCCCGTTCCGATCCAAGTTACCGTTATGAGTAACGGAATCTCCCACTTTATACATTCACTTTTATTCAAGTTCTAGTAAAAATTTGAGAACCGAAATTATGATTCGAATATTTTAGATGAAATTCCCTTTCTATTGAAAGCTCATTATTCAAAATCCATCGCTCCTGAGAGCCAGAAAGAAGAATCGTATTACACAGAAATAATATATAATTGATAGATAGATTGTAGCTAATAACATAATAATTGTACTTTAAATATATTAAAAAACAATAATTTGAGTTAGCTAAAATACAACTGACTCCATACAATATACAATAGGTTACTGGAACAAGGAATCTTCAAATATAAAAATACATTAGATCCAGAAACGATAAGGGAAATTGAGGACATGACATTGAAGATGAAAAACAGAAAAAATAAAATTAGCAACATTATGGTATTGGTTTACGTTGCATGTGGCGTCTTTGGTGTTTTGCTCATTCCTATCCTTTTCAGAAAAAGTGGAATCACGGTAAAAGAAGAAAGGATACTGATGTAAGTAATTCATTGTATTTATATATCATATTTTTTTTTCCTACCCTCAAAGAATTTATTTGTTACAAAATACAATACATAAATGTAAAGAATTATATATACAAATTTTTTGAATTTCCTTTTATTGCCTAAGGGCATTTTAAGGTAAAAGGGCTATGCACGCTGTATGTGTACTTTGCATCGGGGGCCAGAGGCCTGTTATTATAAGATACAAAGTACGCATACAGCGTGCATAGCCCTTTTACCTTAAAATGCCTTTGGGCAATAAAAGGAAATTTAAAAAATAATTTTATGTATTATAGTATAATTGTTAGGTTATAAGTTGATATTTCTATATTTCGAAATCATGGGAAGGTAAAATATATTTGGCAAATAATAATTAAACACGGTATCCCAGTTGTTAATGGCCAAACTTTGGGGAAAGGTTTTAGGAAAAATTTCCAACAAAAAAGTTCATTTGATGCTTAGGCCGATTCCAAACGGAAAAGATGCTAAGCCAATTTTGTGTGGTCACGTTTTTATTGAAAAAGAAGGAATTACTGAAAAACTGTTCAAGACAATAAGTAAGTACTCTATATACTAAGTACTCTATCGTAAAGTAGACATTTTTTTTTTTAATGTATAAAGTTATTAAATTTACTAAGATCAATGATAAAAGAGACTTTCAGAAGATCTAATACGGCCGATGTACAGTCATGTCAGATAGACAGCTCGTGTATGGGTACTGTGACTGTATAAATACTCTAAATTATTTCAGTTTTTATCTTGGCTTGACATCTACAAAATAACCAGAGTTACAGGCTTTTTGGAGATGGCTGCCGATATAAACTGGTGGACATGTGTCTCGTCGCAGTGTAAATGTTATATGTTGTGATTTGTCATGATTTAATCTAATTTTCCAAAGTGAATAACAATTTTGTTAATTTAGTTAATGATTAAGTGAGGTTAGTCTGGGGTCGTGGTTTTTTGTTAAAATTGTTGTCGTCGTCAGCGTAAGAAGCAGTCAATGTTTCGGAGCTTGTAAGTATGTCATGCTTATAGATAATGTAGAGTAAATAATTTAATTTAGTTTAAATCCTGTAACATCAAGCCACAATTAAAGAATGTAAACATATTTCTAAATATTCTACTCACTCTGGCTTATTCTTTTAAGGAAAGTTCCAATTGTCTCTTACTTCCCGATAAAAGGAGATCTGGGTTGGTACTTGTGCTCCTTCCAGCAGTACGTCACCGCATTCTTCATCATAACTGAACTCAACGGGTCGGACGTAGCCTTCAGCTGCTTCTGTGAGGAAGGGTGCAACCAACTTTGGATCCTCTGTCACACGATACGTAATTCAATAAGGAGAGCAAGGTACTCCATATCTTGTATACTCCATTAATCTTCATATTTCCGTATAGGAGAAATAAGTGGATCTTGGATCACCGCCTGAAGAAATGTGCAATACGTTTTGTTTTCGGAATCTCAAGAGATACGCATATAACCCGGTATTACACCAAGTTGAAGTGGCTCTATCCATCCAACAGCCGTCTGTACTTCCTTGCTACCTTTCTATACCACGCCATCAGAACTCAGGGACCTTCCTATATTTTTCACAGCCTACAATTTAAATATTCCATTCAATCCCGTCCCACCAGATCCCGTTCTTCTGACCTCTATCCACCTCCTCACCTAACTGCTGCGTTTGACAAATCCTTTATAATTCAAGCCGTCTCCATCCAGATATCCGACAAGCGCAATCAGTTTCCTCATTTAAATCTCTCCTTTTTAAGCACCTACTTCTTTCCCATCCCGGTTGATCATGAACAGTAGATTAGAGAACTTTTTAAGTTCCCCCCGAAATGGTTTTGTTTAATTATGTTATTTCTTCTGTTCAATTATCCTAATTTTGGTGTCTTGAGGTATTTATATAAATTATGCCAATTATCACCAAAAATTTTATTGATACGCTATTTAATTCGACGTTTCGACCATACTAAGGGTCATTTTCAAGTCCTTGATGAGTTCTCCGTTAATGTCGCAAATAATATGTTTAGTGAACATTAAATTGTCATGGTCTATAGGGGCTTCACCTACATCATTTCTGGAGGGAGTCCCTCCAGATGAAAACATATACAATAAAAATTGGCCTAATTTATATAAATATAATTATGTAATTATATAATTATTTTATTTTCACATGTTTTTATTGTATATATCTGTATGTATTCATTGGTTTTGTTTTATTTTTATTTTAATGAGCATTGTAAATATTTAATCTAATTTTATGGCCACACAGGCTTTTCCTTTGTATCTATAATTTGTCCCAAAGGGACAAAAGTCCCAGGATAATAAAAATATATTTTCATTTTTTCATTTCATTTCATTTCACCGTAAGAATAAGAAATTTCACCGAGGGAAATTCACGATTTGTAGCAACATAAAATTCGAAATTTTGAATAAATATTACGAATGTGTTGGTACGGTTGGTTCACGTTAGTCAGCATGTAAATTTTGGTTTTTTGTGTAACAGAGAGCTGCTGTTACTAATCTTAAAATTTTGGAATGAAAAGATTGCACTTTTTGTGAATATTTTTGCTTCCTCACTACCGAAGGAAGGGAATGATTGTATTGATAAGGATTGTATTGTATTGATTGGAATGATGCATTGTGTTCGTGCGAGAGGTTAAAAAAAAATGTGTGCTCAGAATAAAAATTTCCAAAAGTTTTATATTTTAGACATCAAGGATCAAATTAGGTTCGGTGTCTGCCTGTTTGTCTGTCTGTCGGTCTGTCTGTCTGTAGTCAAATCGATGTGACAGGCATGTCACCTAGTGGTTGATGCCTACATGGTCTCATATCAATTTCATCAAATTATATCCAGCACTTCCGCTTACGTACGCGCAAACGTATTTTTTTAGATATACTAATATTTCAGAAACAGCTTGTTCTCCTGCCAACAATAGTCGAATTAAGGAAATTCCTAAGGCCTTCGGACAAAGAAATATCTGTCTAAAAGGGACAATACTGTAAATAGTATTTCAAAATACTTATCATATATAATTTTCATTTCTTACAGATACTTACACAAAAAAATCTTTGGGAGGGAACCAACAACTTTGCGAGAAGAGAGCTTCTCGATTTGCTTGAAGATGTGTCTAGACGAATCAGTGGTGCACCATTATACCGTAATAAGGTATCCATTTTAAGATAAAACAAAAATCCATTAATTAAATAAACAGGTGGTTGTGGGCTATACTTATGACAAATATTCCAAAACTTTTTTTTTTATTATTATAGAGAGAAATATAGAACTTGTTAATTTTTTTATTTATGTTTAGGTATTTTAAAGAACTCCAGTCCCTTTACGCTTGGTGTGTGATGGTAGTGATGATGGCTGGTGCTTCTATGTTATGTCTCAGTGGGATCTACTTTTTTTTTGTAATATATATATTTCATTTATTGTTTATTTCTTTGATTTATTATATATTCTTAGAATATTACTTCCATTATTTTTCTCTAGGATGTGGTTGGGTTCGGAACAAAATGTTCATTTATATTTTACCTTTCCGGTGAGTTAATGCACACCTTCATTTATGCCTGGTATGGGCAGAAGATATCAGAAATGGTGAGTGATATATTTATTGACTTTTTATAAGAATTTATTAATTACAGTTCCAGAAATTATGTTTTTTCCTCATTGTGATAGACGATAACAAAAATCTTTATTTTTATAGTTGAATAAATTTAAATTAAACAAATATATTGAAGACGTCTTTATATAACATATAACCCGATCTATTTAGAAAACGTTTGGCATTGTATTCTGTATAAATAAAGTTTTAGAGGTAAACTTTTAAGGATGTTGGAGTCGACATAAGTGAATATTGTCATATTGAGTTCATGAATAGAAAAAATAATATATGGATCAATTTCCAATTTTGTATGGATTTCGATGTTCAACGCCTCCTCCCTCCCTTCAAAAAGTATGAGAATATTTATTTCAAGATTCACTTGAAGATATGATACTAATTTTTATCCTGGCCACGATATGCAAAATTTAAATAAATCTTCAGTAAATCGGTCCTTACTGTCAGAAATGTGCTTATGTAACTATCTTATCACTTACAGCTGGATATGTACGAAAAATTATGTGAACGTAAATTGTTACAATTTTTTTTTTTTTTTAAGCTTTTATTATGATATTTACAACTGTATTAGTATAAATACATCAAGTAAATTTGTACAGAGAAATATTATTACATGAAACACGCTTGTTGAGAAACTACCCACGATCAGAGAAGATCACGAGGCCATCTTCTTTTCAGACGCCTCGGAGGGTTATCAGGAATCGAAGAGGAAGCAAGGTTAGAAACAAGAGGATTCGGATGGTTATGAAGTTTATTATGGAAGGATAGGTATCTGGATTTGGCCAAATCGGAAACATATGGAACATTGAGGTCTTTATGGATTATTTTATTAGTGACAAAGTAAGGAGCATTGAGGATTTTACGAAGGATTTTGGATTGTAAGGATTGGATGCGAGAGGAATTCGATGGTTTAGTGGAGCCCCATAGCTCAACTCCGTAAGTCCAAATAGGTCTTATTATAGTCAAGTATATGAGTCTTTTGTAATTAAGGGGAAGTTTAGAGCGTTTGTCTAGTAAGTGTTGGAGTAGTCGGAAACGTCGAGCGGTTTCTTGTCGTTTCAGTCTGGTATGAGGATTGTTACAATTTAAAGGAATAGTACTGTACGATAAGATCACTAGATATCAACTTCCATCCAACATTACATCAAATTGTATGAAACGATTTGGAAATATGGCCATCTAAGAAGAGGAGGAGAGTTAACCCATGCGTAAGAGAAAGTAATGGATAGTATTATTTATAATTATTAATGTATCACTTTTACACGTTTTGAAAATTTTAAGTGCATTAGATTACGCTTAGATTAGATCAGTTTACACATGTGAAGTGGATGGCACTTGATACGATCATTAATTATTTAAATATCTTGATAAAGATCTCTGTAGTCTCTGAAAATTTCATCAAGATTAGATCCAACAGTAGTTTGTGTTGTGTTGTTCCTATCTATATAACGTAAAACAGGTCTGGAAAGATTTTACGCCGTGGCCAAGGTGTTTTTCCTCTTATAACCTGTATCACGTCCGTAGTGAAAAAGAAAAAAAATATAATCTTGACATGAGTCGAATTATCAAATTGAGAAGCTCAGATGTAGGCTCATAATATATAACACTATGTAAAAAACTATGAAACTATCTAATTACATAAAATAGATGACTATTTTTAAAAATAGAAAATAAATACTTATTGAGGAATTAAAATGAGCTTTGAGTAGGTCTAATTCAAATTTAATAATATTGTATACTCACATTTTTTGTATATTTTAGAGTGCTGAAATAAGAGAAGTCCTATATGAAATAGATTGGGAAGATTGTAGCAAAACTGTGAAGCCTTACGTTCTTATAATGCAAGCTTACACGAACAGCCCTATCAAGCTGAAGGGTGGAAACTTCATGGAATACAACCTCAACACCTTTGGAAATGTTAGTGATTATTTTTATCAATCTATTTTATACGAAATTAGTATTGTTTTTATTAACGAACCTCCCAAAAACTATTAAAAATCAGATCTAATTTATTACTTATTAATATATCTAATACTTATAGCTTGAAATGTCCAAAATTACAGTAATGGTTAAGAAATGCCAAACAATCATACAAAAAAAAAAAACATTTGTTACCATAGTTAGAATAATAAAACTACACACCATAATATAAATAAAAAACACAATGTTGTGTGAAAATTCGTATGTAATCAGCCATCCATTTTTCTGGAGATAAGTCGTATTATCACTATTAAAAAAAAAAAAAAGTCAAGAAACTGAAAAAAAAATATTCTAGCAGGTCTTCTTCAGTCTTGAAAAAAAGACAAAACACGAGATTGTTAAATTGCGTTTCGTAAAAGAGTGGTAATGCAGATACGAGGTTTCAGTATTCAGCCATCAGATACTAATATTTTAAATTTTATTCTTACCAAATTTTCAGAACTTTTATTTGTGTTGTTAAAATTACAAAGCCTGAAAATTTTAAACTGAATTAAGCTTTCTATTTTTGTTGTAGGTCTGCAGCACAGCTTATTCATACTTCAATTTGATGTTTGCGGCAGTTCCAAATTCATCATAGTCATTTAACAAATAATATTCACGCAAACACTAACATTGAGGTTATAGGGTAGCTTATAAGGAGGCACCGGATTTTCCAGAAGTTAAATACTCAACATTACGTCATTACATATTCAAGAAAACATGGAAAAAAAGTTAATGAAAAAACAATTATTTATTATATTATTGCTATAAATCATAATCATTAAAATAAGAAAGATAAAATTCTTGATACTATACAAAATAAGTTATATCTTTTAAGATTAAGATTACGAAATTTTAACAAAACACCATAACCCCAGACTAGCCTCACTGAATTTACAAAATCACTTACTAAATTTACAAAATTGGTATTCACTTTGGAAAATTAGATTAAATCATGACAAATCACAACATATAACATTTACACTTCGACGAGACACATGCCCACCAGTTTATATCGGCGACAACCAAATTCCTCAGAATGACACTGTACATTATCTCGGACTATTATTCGACAGAAAGATGACCCGAAACCCACATGTCAAAATGAAACGAAAGACATCGAAATTAAAATTAGCTATAACGGACTTAAACCAAGCATTATAGCCAAACGTCATGAAAATAAAGTTTTAAGTAGTAAAATATTTTTTATAGTCTTGGGAAACCAGCATAAAAAATATGTTGTAATATCCTAACCATATACATTTTAACACCCACATAAACTCGCGCACGCACACACGCACAAGTGTAGTTTAGTATCACTGTAATAAGAAATAAAGAAGATGTACTGATTAAATTTATTATTCATTGATAATGTGTACCTCATTAATCAATATCAACAGTGATTGTCATTAAATAAATATATTGAATCATTCACGACAACATTCGAACAAATTTAAAGGCACATATAATGATTATAAAAAAAATAAAAATAAAAAAAGATTAAATGTTCTTAAATTAAATTAAAACTATTTTATTAAGTAAGAAAACATTCTGTTACTATAAAGACAATACTTATAGTGAGGAAAGAGTTCATTCACATTATATTTACATAAAATATAAGTAAATAAACTAAAATTATATATATTATAAAGGCGTTCCAACGAAGGTTACCTTTTCTGAACTCCAGATATTGCGGTCAAGCCAATCTCCTTCCTGAAGAACCCGTCCTGCCGCCACCTCCTTGATAACAAAATTAGTATATCCATATTTTTCGTATATATACATACTCGTCTATATACATGTGCGCGTACATATGTACATATATAATTGTATGTGCATATAATATATACGAGTCATTACAAAATAACTCGCAGAAATGTCCGGACACGATGTTAGATAGTGCGTTCTCTTACCACTAAAATTATCACTGATTAATCATTTAAGACCAGACTAATGTAAAAAAAAAATATTTTATCCATGATCGAATGCAAAAATTCCACTTTAGCATATGAATAGGAATAAGAGATCTATTTCTTGTGTTAACACCATAGCGTTAATTTATTTTATTTTAGTTTGCTATTTTTATTTAAACAATAATTTGATTATTTGTTTATTTGGTTTATTTTATAAAATGAAATCAATTAATAGTTATATATATATTTATAGGCTCATAGCTTACATTATTTATATTCGATAGACTGGTTTATAATTAAATTGTTATGGATTGTAGCCCTAGTTATAAACAATTCCTAGGTTCAAGCACTCAGCCCGTGGATTCGCAATTCACAGTTTGACTCCGTCCGTCACTGAGCTCAGTTCTGCCAACTGTTATACTGCCCTATACTAACTTATAATGCAGCCTATCTTTGAAGGGGACGTACTTCTCAGTCTTGTAGCCACGCTCGTCACTGCCCACTTGTAGTTCGATTAGGGCACTTATGAAAAATAAATCTATATCAAGTCGCTGCATAAGGATTGGAATGCTAGCGGTTCGTCCACCATTACGAACGTATCGTTATACCAATTCATTATATTTTGGTTTTGTATAAATTTTATTAGGGAGTGGAGTAGCTCAGAGGTAGGGTACTGAGCTTCCAATGCTAAAGGTCTCAGGTTCGAATCCCGGCTCATGACAGAAAAATTATTTATTCTGTTTTATTGGCCCTGGGTAGGTAGACTCCCCTGGGGCACACCCAGCCTCTATAAAGTAGGTATCCTTAATTAAAATAATTAATTAAGGGAAAAACCTGCTGGTTGAGCGTGATCTCAGTCAAATCACATCCTTGCACAACCGTTAGACCAAGAAACAAATAGTAGTGAACCCAAGACCCTTCTTGAGTTGTACTGGTACAGTTTCTTTTTTCATAAATTTTATTATTGGGCTATTAATATTTGTTTTAGTCTTTATTTCGATTTTAATATTGGGCCAGTCGTATCAAATCCATATTTTGTTTTATTAAGCTATCATCATTTCTTATTATTATTAAATATTTCTTAAATGTTAAGCACATTATTATTTTCATTTATATGGAAGTTATTATCTTATTTTATGTGTAAATATTGAAAAAATAAATGTTTAATTGTTGCAGTTCAGTTTTTTTTAATTACAATTTGATTAATTCAATTCATGATTAAGCTTCATTTAAAGGTTATTTCAAACCAAGAAGGACCTTAAAAGCGTGTAAATAACAATATCAATTTAATCGCCTGATCACAACACCGAATAGTATAATTTTATTATGAAAATCCAACAAATTTAGATATGAATAATTTAACTAAAATAGAAAAAAAAAAAGGAAAGACTGTCGAAACAAGAGCAGTGGAACGACAGTGAGATTTTTGAGGAAAAGCAATATTTTTGTATACGCCCTAATAAATACGTAGCTCATTATGTATTTTAAATAGACCAAGACGATAGGATTTAAATATTAAATGCGTTTAATTGAGAAAAAAATCAAGTAAATATTTCTATATTTAACGATAATTTTCAATTTCGTTTTGCAAATTGCCCATGATAGAGATAATGTAGTATTCAAATTACCCATTGTCCACTTTTCGTCAAGAGAGTCGGATTCTCCATATTCCCTGTAATGCATGCGACCGGCGAAAGAGCTCATTCCATATTTAAGAATAATGACAGACCGCCGGAACTGAGAGAAAATGAAATTCTGCCGCCCTAGCCCTGATAAAATATTCAAATGGCATTTGTAGCAGGGACATGCATTACCTATTTAGACCCCATGACTGATATCGGAATGGTATCATTCAGGATTGCTATTATATTTGAATATAGTTGCCAAAATGTAGCTTACTTAAAGATAACTAACTATATTAATGCAGTTTGTATGACGAATTTTATTAAAAAAGGCTTCACAAATTATTCCACAATGGTTTATTATCTCCAAACAATTATACATCGAAAGTAACATTACCTTCTAGTTACAAAGAAAAATAAATAAAAGGTGATTCCAATTATTGGACTAAACTGTTTTTTTTCATCATTAGTAATATGCTAAAAAAAAAAATAGCATTACTTCAGTAACACATTCAAAATTTGAAAACCAAACAAAGGATATAACGTTTGGAGTAGAACATATAAAAAAAACCGGACAATATCTTTACTCCTAATTGTCCGATTTTAACGATGTTTTTTTGGATTTTAGGAAATTTCGTAAAAAAAAGTGTATACATTTTGAATTATCCGGAATTAAATTTTACCATCCCTCGTAACTTTTTTTCCAGCTTCTTTTCGTTGAAGTATGTTATATAGATAATTATAAAGAGCGTAGAGAAAATTAATTTAGCGAAGTTTCATTGATATCGCTACATTCGTTTAGGCGCTACAGTCTATAGCAACGCAGGTTTCTCTACCGCCATTTTAAAATTAAAAGGCAGACAATAAGTCGATGAAGGAGGATCATCCTCGGGTGACCTCTGATTTTATATCTAAATTTGAAAAACATCGGTTCAGTAGTTTCGGAGAAAAAAACGGACGGCGGACGGACAAAAAAATATTTATTCGTTTTTCGAATTTTACGCATCCTGAAACGTGAAACCTCAAACTTTAAGAGGGGGTTAAGTTTTTGAATTTTTTGGTCGATCACAATGGTTGATTATTGAAAATAATAAACCTAAAGGCATCCATAGATAGTTACATAG
Organism: Nezara viridula; assembly: GCA_928085145.1. NCBI lineage: Eukaryota > Metazoa > Arthropoda > Insecta > Hemiptera > Pentatomidae > Nezara > Nezara viridula. The sequence continues at coordinate 142,731,170 of OV725080.1, read as the reverse complement.
ATTCCGTGAATTCATGCCTTGAAAAATCTGCTATCTACTTTTGTTCTCTCTTATTTTTATCCAGTTCGACTATGGTTATTCGATATATAAGAGACTTATTGATTTGAACTTGAAAGGAAAGCTTTACCCTAAAGCTTTATGGTTAATGAATTTCTATCCGCTTTGAGGGACGTACAATTCCTTAGTGATAAGATTTTGGTGGACATATACCAGGAGCGTTGGTTTAAAATCGCAGTAGTAAACATACACTGTCCAACCGAAGACAGTGATGAAGAATCCAAATTTTATAATAAAATGGAGAAGGTTTATGATAAAGTACAGCGAAGCTGCATGAAAATAGTTTTAGGAGACGCTGACGCAAACGTGGGAAAGGAAGAAGTTTACTTTCCACGATCGGTAAAGAAAGCTTACAAGACTATAATATGTATATGTTAATGGAGTTCGGTTAATAAATTATGCTATCTCAAAAAATCTAATAATTAAAAGTATTATGTTTCAACATAAGAATATTCACGAATATACTCGGACATCACCGGTTCGGAAACACTAAACCAAATCAATCACGTCTTGATAAAACATAAAGTAGTTAGTAGTAGGTGGCTATGTAGTATAATAAATAGTATAATAAATGTAAGGTCTTATCGCGGGGCAGAACGTGGAATAGAATGATAGATCGTGAATTCCTTATCGCGGAAATTTGACAAAAACTAAATATAAAATATAAAGAGTTAAGAAAACCGTTTCGATACCGAGAATTTTAATTTGTAAAAATTAAAAAAATACATAAATTAGTACTCAATTCTTGCTGGAAATTAATAATATATTTTAAGCTTTTTCTTTGAACTTTCTGACGATGACTGCGATGATCTAAATAATTTATGGGTAAGGATCAGGGATAACATTAAAGAGGTCGGTAACTTGTGTCTTGGAAAAAAAAAGAAAAGAAACAGAACAAACCGTGGTTTTCATGGGAACATTTAATGTTTCCGTTAAACAATACAAATTTTTAGTAAGTATTATTTATAATTTTTTCGTTACTCTAAATGTTGTATGTTAGCTATTTATTTATCACTACTAACAATTAGAAACAGTTAATTATATAAAATAAAATTACATGAGAGGAAGAAATTTAGAAAATCGACATTAAAGCCCTTTCAGGCTGTATCGATGAGGATAAAACCTACCTTATATTAAATTCGAAAATTTTCACGATTGCAATACTTTCCCTTATCATATATTGCATATATAGGTAACTGAAAGTAAAAAATTTACAATTCATTTATTTGTCATCATAGCTATGACGAACGTGGAGCGTTCTAACGGTATCTGAAGGAACTAAAACGTTCAATCTATGTGGCGAGTCTTAGTGATGACCAACAGAACTAACATTATATATTCATTAATTCTTTAATTTATATATATATATATATATATATATATATATATATACATATAAAAGGTTTTCACACAATGTCTATCATAAAATCTAAGGATATGTTTCTATATTATTATTCCTGAATATGAATGTAAATTTATTTAATTATTTAATTTATTTATTATTTAATTAAATTTATTTATTTAAAAACAGGCATATTAAGTCGTGATAAAATAGTTACATTCCTATTTATAGGCTTAGCCAGCTAGTCTAATTTTCTTAATAAATTTTAGTTTACATATTTCATCCATTCATTTAGCTTATTTGTTATTAATTTTAATTTATTTTACATCAAATTATTGGGAGAGGAGAAACGATATTTTAGCCTCTCGACATTTTTATTGGGGAGGGGAAGAGCGATCGCCGAAGTCTGAGTCTATGGACGAGAGGCCAGTACATCAGAATCATCCCAACACAAAGTTTATCATGATCAAACTTTCAATTCAACGAACCAGGCGTTAAGGCTATCCACAGTGATTTATGAAATATTCATCCCCGAAGACGGTACCGACACATTCCCAAAATAATACTTTTTAACCAAATGATAAAAGGTAAAATCATCTGTTTCAGCGGCAACATAATTAACATAATAACGTTATTAATGAAAATGGAATAATTTTAAGAAGCATCTCCGGAAGTATCAGGAATATTTATAGTAGTAAGAAAAAAGTTACATCATTTTTCATTTTATTCGTACTATTTTTCTTTTATTGATTTCACTACTTTTAATATTTTCCATTAATTCGTCAATATTTATTTACCTATTAAAAACTAGAATAAACGAATTGGTTCAAACATGAAGTTTATCAACGGAGACGTTTATCTTTTCTTTTTACTATATCATCTCGTCTCATATCAGGTTGACTGTGAAAGATTTTTACTGTCCCGATTAGGTACTTTTTACAGGTAGAAATAAAGAGAATTATGCTTCAGCTAATTATCCGCACGAAGAACACTCTTAAGCCTTGCGTGTAACAAATGAATGTATAAACTATCAGAACCAAAACAACATGACACATTTTAATTTTATATTCAGGATCATTCCTTTCTGATTATATGTTGATATGTATCAAGTTATATTAAATAATTTAGTATTAAAAGTTATTCAGCTATAGGTAAATAAAAGAGCAGATGCATATCCCCCGATGAGGAAAAACGTTCTACTCCTTAAAGCAACTTTATTCATCTGCTGAATTGACAGTTTTGACATACAAGACAGATGGGAACTCAAACCGCCCAATTGACAGTTGGTTGGTTGTTTTGATGTTATAGGCGCGAAACATCTAGGTCATCAGCGGCTTGTCCATAAAATATTATTATTAAAATATTTAGTTAGTAGGTTAATTGGAAAAAAATAAATAATTAACAGTGACGTAGGGAACTACTGAACCGATGTTGTTGCTTCTTTTTTTATTTTTTAGGGTTTTGACTACTGATGCCTGTGACAGAAAAAAACATGTTTTTTATAGAGTGTAGCGCAATGAAAGGTCTTTAGCCTGTCGTTTGAAAGGTAATGAAATTCCCTACAAAATCATATAAAAATCGTTCATTTCTGACAACTATTAACGAAGTTAAAGCTACTCAATTTCTAATGTAAGATTACGGTTGCATATCCTTGGCGTCAGAAAGGGGCTAATGAGAGAATAAAGATGACTAAGTGAAAGTAAGAAAATCTGTTGCCCGCATCACACAATCTTCCTTATTTTCTCTACTTTAAACAGAAATTATTGTTTAACAATACTAAGCTAAGGCAAAAAGTTTTTGATCAGCAATATTAGGAAGTATTGAAATTTTTACACTGATCTACCTTAAGCTGGTTTACATTGCTTTAGTTTATCAACTAAATCGTACTCAAATCTTATGTTTGATCAATTTTCAGGAAAATATATCTATTTCAATTCTTTTTTGTTTCTTCATGAACATATGTAAATTGAAGAGGACAAAAAAGATGACTCGTATCGTTGACACGTACATGGGTTGTTTAAATATTATAACAGTACGTAGGATCTGAGAAAACTTTAAAAAAGGATAAATGGTTTATCTTTTTATCAATAACCGTTATCGGAGAAGGGCCAAGAATTTAGTAATTGACACATATGTCCCTGAAGCTGAAGGGATTTCCCAGAGAGGAAAGCTAGGCATCACAAGTTTGAAAAAATAGTAATGGTACCCTGTAACTGACAGTACTATGAAAAGAAGTACTGTTTCTTGGTCAACTGTATTGCAAGGAGGTAAATTCACCGATATCATGTTCAATCGCCTGGTTTCCCCCTCCCTCAATGAGTTAATTACCCTTAATGAGTACTCACTTTATAGAGAATGGATGTGCCCCAGTTGGGTCTACCGAATCCAGGATCGATCCACGGCCGCTGTAACAGAATACATAAATTATCTGCCATTAGCCAAATTCAAACCTGGAATCTTGAGTTTTGAAATTCAGTGCCATACTTACTGAGCTACTCTCCTGCTTCAATTATGATATGTTTATATTATTAATATTATGTGGTCATTATTTCTTCCTGTTTTTCTTTATTATCTTTTAATTTTGTATGGCTCTGGTAGAAAAAATTAAGTAGGTTTGAAAATAAGGTACTTTTATAGAGGTTCAACATATTTTTGTTAACCCTTGAATGCCAAATTAGAGTGTTGCATAGCTGTATCAAACTTATTTGGGTTCCCGAAACGATTATGGTGTTTCCAATGTCCGTTATCACAGGAAAATGACGTAATATTTAAAAAAAAATTTTTTTACATTATGGTTTCTACTCTCTTTAATTATTTTAACGTTAGATTTCTTTTTCTATAGTTTTCGAATACTTTTTTTAATTTCTTATATCAAACAAATTTATTCATTTTAGTCGATTTATTTTCGCAAATCTTTGACTCTAAAGTATAATAAAAAAAATTAAATAAAGAGTTAAACATTATTTATTTTTTATTTTGTTGCCTCACCCTGAAGGGTCATTGATTACAAGCTTATCTTAAATGCTGTTTTAATATTTTACTATTTTGAAGCCTCTTACTAGACTAAAACGACAAGAAATCGCTGGACGCTTCACTTACTAGACAAACGCTCTAAACTTCCAATTAATTACAAAAGACTCATATACATGACTATAATAAGGCCCATTTCGACTTACGGAGTTGAGCTATGGTGCTCCACTAAACCATCGAAATCCTCTCGTATCCAATCCTTACGATCCAAAATCCTTCGTAAAATGCTGAATGCTCCCTACTTTGTTACAAATAAAACCATCCATAATGACCTTAATGTTTCTTATGTTTTAGATCTGGCCCAATCCAGATACCTATCCTTCCATAACAAACTTCAGAATCATCCCAACCCTCTTGTTTCTAACCTTGCTTCCTCTTCAATTCGTGATAACCCTCCGAGGCGTCTGAAAAGAAGATAGCCCCGTGATCACCTAATGTAGACATAACTAGAGTGCAACCATTGGTTAGTAACTCAGCAAGTGGTTTCACGTCATTATATCCATATGTTCAAATTTACTAGATGTATTTCTTTAATATAGTTGTAAATATCATAAAGAAATAATAAAAACAAATAGTTATAAGTATCACTAATAAATAATAAAATTTAAAAAATCTAGTTTTTTATTGCTTTTTCACCGTCGTTTTTTTTTCTTTTAATCGTTGTGCTATATCATTTTTTTCCGTGTACATATAAATTTAGATCATACTTTTATAACATGTTTCATTGTTCGTTGAATATTGTAGATTTCACATATTGGACGTATTAGTCCTCTTCTTAAATGACAATCTGAAAATTCACAGTCCCATCATGTTTGACGGGACCCAAATGGATACTATTTCCTTAACATTTTGTATCAACTGCCAACAGATATTTCTAATTTCGCTTATAAGACTAGTTTTGTTCTGGTATATTCTATGGCAAATAGAGCACACATTTGGCATATTGGCTAGACTCGATATGTACAAGAGGTTCCCCATTAGTCACCGTTTCTCCAGTAAATATCGAGAATATGTTGGGCAACTTGAAGTTCACTGAAGTTTAAAATTGGACAGTTAACTTGTTGTTGAGGACAGTTGAAGTTAAGTTTGACATTTCCCACTGTACAAGTAGCGATTATAGAAAATTAGTGGTGTTCTAGGGTTAAAATTAGTGGTGTTCAAGGGTTAAAATTAGTGGAGCCCTTTCGATCATTCAGCCAGTGACGGAGTGAAAGTAGATCTGGGCCTTGGATTGGTGAAAAGGTCTAATGATCCCTGCTGGGGATGTTTTGGTTAGGCGGTGACCATGGCGACGGCGGGGCGCGAGGCGGGAGTCCCAGCTGCGCCGTCGGGCAGGCATGTCGCTGTCCCTCCTCAGGCAGAAGCAGATCCAGTGGGCCAAGGAGAGAGGTATAATAAATAATAATATTAATTAATTACAATATATTATACAGCTTTAGGTGTATTGATAGAATTTAACTATACATGCATTTTCTAATAAATATTTAATATGAAAAAATATTTTTAAAAATCATATTCACTATATAAAGAAATAAATTCAACATTATTATCATTTTTTAATATTAATAATAAAATTTACCTTTGACATGTGACCTAGGGTTCAATAACACCTTTGATGACCAGATTGCTATCTACAGGTTGTCACGTATCGATTGTTCTCATATATCAAGATAATGCATGTCCCAAGATATATTACCACATATTAACATAGATATATAGATTGTTTTATTTTTTTAAGTAACAAAAAAAAGCTTGTCTTTTACAAATTTATTATTTCGGTATTCCGATTTAGGCCAATCCAGGTATCTATCCTTCCATAATAAACTTCTGAGCCATCCGAATCCTGTTGTTTCCAATCTTGCTTCCTCTTCTATTCCTGATAACCCTCCGAGGAGTCTGAAAAGAATATGGCTTCGGGACCTTTTAATATAGAACTTTAATTTGAATCCCACCATTGGGTAGTTTCTCTTCATGTTGTACATGCCATGTTACCAATGCCACATTTACTTGTTGTATTTTTCATTTAATACAGTTGTAAATTTTATTATAATAAAAAAATGATTTCGGTATAAGAAACCCATTATTACTATGATGTCTACAAACATAACATAAAACCATACTTATATATTAAAATATTTCTTGAATAATGGATATACATATAAGCATATTTTATTTTGAATTAAATCCTCTCACTTCATATCTGTACTTAGCAGATATTTTTTTAGTACAAATGAACTTTTGGATTTTTTTTGTTTGTTTTGTTTTTGAGACCCAATGTACTATTTTTAGATTATTTTTAACTTAGTTGCTCTTTTCTAAAACATAAAATGGAATATTCGTCTGAATTCATGTTGAATGAATAGCAATTTCTGCTTCTATCCTGCCACGGCTGGTAATTTAGATTGAGAAGTTCCCCTCCCGCTTTACAGTTTTATAAATACTTTTAAAAGAAATAGTTTTAACTGCTAGTAAAATAAATTTACAAAAAAAGTAAAATAAATCTAGTAACTATTTGTGCCTCATAGAGCATAATTAAGAAAAAAAAATTTATTGAAGGATTGATTGCTTAGTCATCACTCTGAATTAGGATACAATCTTCCTACAGCAGTTGTTTGGTCAAAATATTCCAATCTAAAATGGCTCATTACAAACAAGCTTATTACAGAATGTCTTTCAATTATACTAGAACTTATATCTTAACTTTATTTATTTTTGATATCTCACTCTTCCAGTCCAGAGAAAGGAATCGTCTTTTTCTTTTCGTTTCAAAATCGTTCTTTCCCTCAAATCCATATTAAAATTATTGCTTAACCACAATTTTCCTATTCCTCGCTGAAACTCTAGGGATTCTAGTTTATGCTTAGTTGCTGACAGTCAGAGAATAACTGGTTAATACAGGATTTTATTTCGCTCATGTTTTTTAACATGATCCTACGAATTAATTTCTAAAAGCTTCATACAACTAACCATTAGCCATCAAGAACCATTGTCTTTATTCTTTTGGATTTAACATAGCTTTCTCCGTCACCAAGTACTTAAATTTTCTTTTTTGATATTTTATCAAACTAATCGGATAGAATAGGATTACATTGGTTCAGGATCACTCTTGTTTAACCTTTGACCCGTATATCCCTTGCACATTTCCCATATATTAATAATGTTTTTCAACTTGAAATCATAAACCAATCTCAGCTTGATTAGCTCTGAGTACAAACAAAAATTAAAACCAGTTAAACATTACAATAGAGAATAAGGTTAGTATAATAAACTCAGCTACTATAAGTTATTGTAGTAAACTCATTGATAGTTACTGAACCAAAAACATGAAAAATGATTCTTTAGGTAGCCTTAAGTATTTTGAAATTACTTGAATTTGCAAACTTGCAATCAACAAAACTGTTCCTCATTTGATAATTTTATCCTCTACAAATATCTCCTCTATAAAAAAATTAAATCAAAGAGACATCAAGCAAATGAGGATTTGCAATATAACTTCCAAATGTTTGTAATTAATTACTGACACTTGTATAATGACTTGTTAGAATAATTTAATATAATTTTAAGTAAAACATGGTATTTTTTTTTGTTTTGTTATCGTAATTTCTTTTCATCGCTAACTTCGGTTATCAGGTTGCCGGTCAATAAGCTGTGCTGTGCACACACCTTAGCAAGCTCGGCCATCCCGCCCCCAACTTGGTATATTATGTAATGAAAATTAAAAACCAATAAAAGTAATAAATAAACCTTAATTCTTAAATGGAAACATATTCTATAGTAGTGATTTACCAACAGTAATTATTTTTTCCTGATAAATAAAGGAGACGATAGAAAGCAAGTGTTATATGCTCATAATCAATGCATACAGAGATGATGAGTATGGGCAATAAAACGGTTAAGAAAGAAGAGAACGGAATTATGGCAGAATAAACAGTCAGCAACAACAGAATTGACAAAGATACAATAAAAAGAGGAAAACGAAAAAAAAAACACAGGAAAACAACCTATCCATTAACTTCAATATAAAACACAACAATGCTGTAAAAAAACAATAATTCTAGACGGTAGTGGCAAAGGAAATCTGGACGAACTTTTCCAGATTAATGATTGAAAGGTGAATACTGAGAACATTCTAAATGCAGAGAGAGGTGCTGAGAAACCAATGGAATAAGAAATACAACAAAAAAAATAAAAAAGAAGTTCTAGAAATATCTCAGGAAAATACAGCTGATTTCACGAACACAAGGTAAGAATGAACCAATGATGAATAAACATATTTATAATAATACACATTTGGTATGAATGTGTTCATATATTACTATAATTATTGTCCACGAGATAGATTATTACATTTCTAAATAAATAAATAATACACGTAATGCGTAGAATCATTGGTGCACATCAAGCATATGAAGGAAGACCTGGGAAGGCTGGTAATCCTAGATGAAGACTGCAAAGATAGAAACCAACCTATGGGAAAATTTTCCAACGTATCAGTTCCTGCAGAAGAAAAGAAGGAGTTGCAGAAAATTTATATAAGCTTTGAAGATTGATTATTTAGTTTTTAATATCGTTAAACTAATTAATTAAGGAAGATAATATGGAGATCGAATTAAAGCATGTGACTCGTTTGCTAAATCTGAACTATCACGAAAGTTAAACCGTCAATTTCGAATGGGTTCAAGGTAGTAATAAATTCAAAAGCAAGCTTGGACTAAATGCGACTGATCAATATCTGTTATAATTCTTACAGTTTGGCAAAGTAAATACATTCTTTACAATATTGATAACATTATTCTTAATGAATTTCTCTTGTACCTCATAACTTTTCTACACGTGTGATAAAATCTATATTTTCTGTTGCTAATCAACGTTATTACTGCTAAGCCACATGAAGGGCTACGTGTTTGGATCGATCGGGCTATGTATGTAACGATTTTTTGAGTGGATAGCTGGATTTTTAAATTCTGTGAGAACCTGTGAGTGTTTTGGCTCAAAACACTCATAACTTATTTTAAAAAGTATGTTTGATCTGTTAGCTAAAAAGTTAAAATGTAACGACTTCCTGAGCGAACGGCTCGAATGATTATCAAGATGGTCCAAATTATTCATTAGGAATTTCTGGAATATAGTGAAATGATCTAGAATTTGAGTTCAGAATAATGAAAAAATAATTATTATATTTTCAAACTGTTGGAGGTTTCATACATATTTTATGTTAGTCTGTGACCATATGTATTTAGTGTAGATTGTAAACACTAGCAAAACTGCAAAGGTTATACGAGTATTAAGATTAATATTACTAATAAAGTTAATGTTAATTAAATACAAATATCCAATTAAAGAAATCAGGAATACCTATCCATCCTGAGGTAATTTATTAGTGTATCTACTTAAACCCATTGTTAAGGAGATTAATTTTGATATTTAAAATTGTATAATTGTCCGGTATCTTCCACTATACTTCACGGCTTATAACCGATTTGATCCTACGTATCGGTGCAAACAAACATAAAAAACTAATGTATTTTTTTCCAATGGGATACTAATAATTTATTATGTAAACTATTACTTTATCAACCGTAGTAGAGTATGAAGGAATTTTTTTGCTTTTTGGTGTTGAATAGACCATGTTGATAATATTATATTCTATATATATATGAATAAGCAAACAATTTCACTGAAGTCGAGTGTATTAGAGAGCAAGATAGATTTCTAATGTCAGAGTTCTCAATGTGGTATATTAATAATAAATAAATGGCATATTGCATTGACTAAATGAAACTTTAGGATAAACCCATTTGGTTATAGGCTTACGATGGTTAGATGGTAGCGTCAAAACATAATGAGCACACAAACTCAATATCAATTTTTATGGCTGGGCATTTCAAAACAAACACGATCAAATCAATTGGTGAAGTAAATTGGTGAAGCGAATCGCCTTCCTGGTCAGCCTAAGGTCAACGACATCGGCTTTCAACTGGCCCGAGGCCAGCGATGAATCGATGGATAATCTCTGGCTGCAACACGATATCCTAGTCAGCATGGATACTGAGATATCTATGGATACCAATATATTAATGGATGGATGAACAGTCGGTAAAACATGAACATTCCACTCAGCATGGATGCCAAGATATCTATTAATGGAAAGATGGTCTCTTATGTCGTATTTTTAGCTATGATTTTATTTCGATGCCTAGGTTCCAAAGATATATTTCATAGAAACTTCTTTATTAAATAAAATTACACGTCAATTTGTATGTGAATTAATATTTAAAGAGATCTTGAATACTTCTAGTTTTTGCCAATTATATTTTAAATTAAAAATCATATTCTATTCAAAACAATGTAAAAGTAGATAGTTGTAGATTTCCAAATTATGAATGAAGTACTGAAAACCATAATATGGTTTTATATACGTTGGTGGAAACTTAATACAGAAGTACTCAAAGATTGATGGGAAAACCCGAGAGCGGATGACACATCAGAAAACATTTTCGATTATTTTACTCATCAACGATTACAATTAGAATCATGTAACATTTCAACACTATTCATTTTTCTTAAAGCAGGGTGGTTGGTTCCAGTTAGTAGGGCACATAGACCACATAGGACCAAAATGGAGTAATGTTTGACTCCCCCCACCAAAAAAAAAATATTTAAACCACTTTCTCGTCTGAAAACCAAAGTTTGTATTAAAATTATTTTTTATTATGAAAAAAATAAACTAAATTCCTCTTGTGGTTCCCATCAGGAAAGTTGCTATGAGAAGTATAATACCATAATAATTCATCTATAATAGCAGCATGTAAAAATTACAGATGTACAATTACATTATGTTTTTTCCATCGTTTTATCCGTCAATTTCATTTGTTTTTATAATTCCGGTTAATTGATATTAGTGGCAATTGAACGTTGAGGATTCGATTCCCATCTGGGTCGGTTGATTTTAATTTCTCGGTCTCCCAGGGAAATGAATCTTGACATCTCCACTCTGATGAATACACACAAGGTAGCCGCCGTAGATTGGAAAAATCGTTATTTATAGATTTTAGAATATATTTCAAAACGCTTTGCGAAGTAGTGAGATAACTTCAAAAAATTGTTCAATTTTTGCGTTGAACTTTCACCTGAATCTTATTGACTATGAGTTTAATAAAATAAGATGAAATAAACTAATACTGAGTTTAATGAAATAAAAGTTATTATGAATAACAATAAAAAATAAAAAGATTATGAAAACGATATATTTAAAACACTGACAGTCCATATAAAGATTTAAGTTAAATGTCATCAACAACTTACTCTCTTTTAGTAATAATATTTTATAATAAAAGACTCCACTTTGAAATCTTAAGATAAATCTACGAACATTTTTTTTTCTTGCAGAGGAACTAAAACATTTCAGTGGACTTTGGGGCGGTATTTGGAATACAGAAGAGAGAAGATACCGTCCTTGCATTAGGTAAGAATTTTAATTTTTATTATAATCTAAATTCTATTTTCAATTTTCAAGAAATAAGTTATGTTAAATTTTTACAAATACATATTTATATAAATGTACAATTTACTTTATGTTATTTTCTCAGGTCAGGTTAGTTATTATTTCAGTAATATAATACGCCAGATTCTTACAAACTAATCCTCAGAAATATTATTTGATAATCGTTTAATAAATAAGGCGTTTTAGCTAATACCCATCATTCAATAGAATGCAATTCGGCTATTAAAATTACACCAAAATAGAATAAAAAACTTTATTTATTTATTTAAATAAGCAATTTTTATGTATATACATATTTGGTCCTTTGAATTTATATAAGCAGAACAAAACAAACAAAAACCAGTGGAGTATTAAGGTGCGGTTAAACATTTCACAAACTATGGGACAAAAATTATATATAAATGTTTATTTCACGATGCTAGTATTTTTCATTTTCTGTCGGTATTAAAAGAAAAAAAATAAATAGTTTGTTAAAGCGTAATGTCGCTGTTAGCTAAATTATATAATTGTGTTGTGTTACCTGGTTTGTGAAAGGTCTGCAAGCAGCTTTATATTAAATAGAGCGCCTAGAAGCAAGATACTACAGTTTTGCCACTCTTAACTGTCGTGCGGGTAACGTATACGTAATCTTCAAGGCGCAGTCGTTGATTGGCGTTAAAGATTTAAGCTTTTTTTTTTTTTATTTAGCCTCTACCCCTAAGGGTCATTGGCTTAATGTTTCGATTTTATATTCGTTGATAATAGTGAATATTCTTTAGATATTTGAACAGTTTTTCTATTTCATTCTCCCCATCTTGCAGAATAGTTTTTATTTCCGTTCCCATTTGAAATTTTTTCCTTATATTGGTGTACCTTCTACATTCTAATAGTATATGTTTTACTGTTCTGAGTACTAGGCAATGTGTGCAAGTTGGAGCTTCTAATCCTCGCAGGAGGTATCCATGGGAAAACTCACAGTGGCCAATTCTTAGGCGATTTAGTATCACTTCTTCTCGTCTAGACTTTCTGTTTGATGTATTCCATTTGATACACGTTGTTTTTATTTCCTGAAGTTTTGCCGAACTCATTTCCCATTCAATGTTCAAAGATTTAAGCTTATCTTTCCAAAATTTAAAATTACACAATTTCATCAAATAAAAATCTATAAAGTAAATTTAAAGAAAAGTGTTTTTATTATTTCTAATTCTTCATCGATAAATATTAAAAACATAAATTACAAGAGTTTGAAATGTTATATTATGTATCTATTGGATCTTATACTAGTACAAAATTTATCAAGCAAATCAATTACTATAAAGTTTTTCTTAAATAGATTAAAAAAGATATATGCACATTACTGCATTTATAATTACATTGAGCAATATGAAGTATTAAGAGTTTTTGGAAATTATAAAAATTACTTCCTCAAAAGTGTGAGCTATCAGTCAAGAGTTTATGTTATAAATGGAAAAAATCTAAACTACAAAACCATGAGTCTCCAACATAAAGGTGAATAGTTAACTTGCCAACGTTTTCTGAATAGTTAACGCCATTTCTGGTATCATCAGGGCAGGAAAAACAAGATCACATATAGGCAGAAAGAAAAAACAAATAGAAAACAATAATAATTTCTATATTTTATTTTTTCTATCTATCTATCTATCTATCTATATATATATATATATATATATATATATATATATATATATATATATATATATATATATATATATATTATATATATATATTCAGGTATCATCAGGGCAGGAAAAACAAGATCATAAATATATATATATTTATATATATATATATATATATATTTATGATCTTGTTTTTCCTGCCCTGATGATACCTGAATTGGCGGAAAATTAACTATTCACCACTATGTTGCAGACCCATAGCTTTGTAGTTTGAAATATTCCATTTATAACATCATAACTTTATTTCTCTTTTCATGATTAGTTAGTAATATTACTTATGAAATGGCCGTGTGTCCATTGAGTTGTTTCGGGAATGGATTTTATATACATCTTCGAGCTTTTTTCTAATTTGTGTTGAATTTTTCATTATTATTTAGTTGTGAGGTTTTAATTTTTTTTTTTCTTTGAATCTCTGCTAATCAGCTGTTCAAAATGACCTTCCTTAGCTGTGCTAATAGAGCCTTCTCTTTACTTTAGTATGTATTTGGATGGCATAGTGTGAAGTCATCTGCAATATTTTTTTATTATTTTTTTTAACTTGTTTTTCCTGTCCTGATGATGCCATTCACGAAATGTAGGATAGTTAACTATTCACATGTATATTGGATACTCGTGACTCTTTGATTTGGATTTATAATATAAACATCTTATGTTCCTTTTCTAACTTCATGCTTACTTTAGTAATGATTAAACAATTTCTTACACTATAGGCATGGTGACGTATCATAAATGAAATGTTTTATTCTTGGCTGTGTTAATATAACTTCTTGTAATGGATTTTACAATCTCTGGTACAAATACCAGTAATAAATTATTCTAATAGTGTTGAAAAGTTTTTCTAACTTGACATAATGACTGTAAGATATTTCCTTGGAGGAACATATATAGAAAATTTTGATATTTAACAGTTTGAGGTTATTAGTAGAATAAGATAATGGAAGAATATGGTGAAGAATCAGATAATATGATTTTAAAGTGACTAATAAAAATTCATAACACTCATCACTGGTTCAATACAATGTATAGACTTATTTGAAAGCGGGATACCCATTTGCATATTGCTGCTCAAAATTCATGTTATACCGCACGCGAAGGTTTTCCTTAGCTAAGAGATCCCTTACTTTATAAAAAGCGCAACTTTTAATTTTATTATTAATGTGGCGTGGGCTTCAATGTGGGTCAAGACAAAGATTTTTTTCATGCAATCAATTAGAAAACTTGCTGCTAATGACAATAAATAAACTCTTTTCCAACTAATTCCTAACGACTCGTTTAATGACCTATGAAAATGAGTTTTTATTTTTTCAAGTCTTTCTTCTCAAGTATAATTTTTTTTTATTAATATTATTTTCAGATACATTTGACAGCCGTTAATTACAATTTATAAAGTTAAATACTTTTCTTTATATCGTTACAATAATTTTAAAAAGATCTGTAACATTCTGCGTATATTCAATGCACTGTCTGGTTTTGCGACATAGTTGATAGTACATGTCATGGGAATGAAGAGTGACAACTATTGTCAGCAAAACTACCACATGTAGACGCCCATCAGTAAACTATCTCATCTTAACTAACCTAAGCAACTGTAATAGTGATTATATGGGGGAAATATTATTATTATATAGTGCTGTGTTTCGATTATTTCTAAAATTGAAATTGATTAAGATTGATGAAGGTTATAATTGAAAAGATCTGACCGCACAAACTTGTGTCTCTAATATCGAAGTTAGTTATCATTTGTATGTATATATTGTGTGAATGTTTAATGTAGCCCTAATATTAATACCCTCCAATGCGGCAGATTGTATAAATTAAAAAAAAATATCGAAGAAGCAAGTCTGGTTTGGAGTTCCCTTGGCTGAATGTAAATAGTGAATATATAGTGTTTTTTAACTTTAATTATCTTTAATTTTGTTTAATGTATTTTATATCATTTTAATTATTATTTAGTTGTGGTTTTGCTTCTGTTCCAGTTTAATTTATTAATATTTTCTGTAAATATGGTGTAAAGAAAAAAAAGTTCAAAAGTATACATAATATCTTTTCGAGCTGCATGTTTATTTTAGCTGAAAATATTGTTTATTGAGAGTATTGTTGTGTTTCTTGGCTTCTATTATTTAACAGTAAAAATCAGTGATAGCATTTGCTGATGACATATCTGTCTCAAGTAGCAGTACGAATGCCAAAAAAGCTATGCAGCAGACGGAAATAGCTTATGAAAAATAATGATATTTAGTAACAGTTATTATGAAACTTGACACCATTGATATAGAAATAAATTCACATGTTTAAAGTTTGAAGTTTAGTATTTATGCAAAGAAGAGGAACGAGCCAGAATTTTCTTTGAAGAAATCTACCTAAGGAAAGCTATTGTAAAAAAGGCCACATTATGTAATTTTACGAAGATAGGAAAAAATATAGGTGCAATAAAAGACAATGTCGGTATGAATGTGGCGTGTATACGGTAGGTGGCTATGTGACACCAGGTTACCGTTAAGTAATAAATCCCTTTTATTAATTTGCTCATGGGCACAGGAGTATACGACGTTTAAATTATGTTCTAAAGAATTCTATAAGAGCTCCCCTACAATTGTAGATTGAAAAAATTATCTGTGCGCAGCTAGTTTGCAGAAAAAAAAAACAGATTTTTATTGGAGAGAATGGAATGACAGTTGAGATAGACGAGCCCTGTTTTTCTCGTCGAAAGTATAATGTAGGACGCACGTATCCACAGCAATGGGTGTTTGGCGGGATCTGTGAAACTTAAGAGTGTTTTTCGTACGCAGTGCTCGATAGGAGAAGAGAAATCCTGGAGGAGTGCATAAGAACACCAATTAGATCGGGTTCCATTATACTGTCTGACCTGTGGAAGTCCTATAGTGAGATAGAAGGAATGATTGGAAAGGGTTACAGGCATTGTACTGTAAATTATTCTAAAAATTTACCAACACACTGGTGCTCACACTCAAAGAGTTGAGTCTTTGTGGGCGAAAGCCAAAAGGAGAAACAAAAAGGAAGTGGGACTTATCGCTCTATCTTAGACACGTATTTATGTAAGTTCATGCGGAGGCAGAGAAACTCAAATGAAGACTTTTTTGAAAAAAAACACTTAAGAACATAGTAGACATTTGGCCTCCAGAGGTACCTGGAGTAACTCATTAAAATTATGTTAATGTTTTTGGTTACATATAAAAAGTTCCTATTAAATAAATCCTATGTTTCTTTAACCCATATTTTTAATTTATCAATAAGAACTATTACTAGATAAAATAACTGGTGGGCCTAATCTAAACAAGACCCCAAACCTGTCTTTACGCCTAAAGGTCCTCATCTATACAAGCATAATACGGCAACTGAGAAAAGGTTACAATATTTCCAAAATAGAATAATCAGGAAAATATTAAGAGGAACCACGATCAGATAATGAAAACATTGGATATGTATGCAGCGGTAAATTTATCTACTGTAAACAAATTTCTCACTAAACGAAAAATATCATTTTTCGGAAAGTATCAATAATTGGCAAACCATACATTTCAAAACGTTGGCAACAACCTATATGAGATAGGTTTTTTTTTTAAATTTAATTGTAAGCTCTAGAGGATAAGGTCAACTCAAGCCCGAGCTGAGTTCCATCACCGATTATATTTCAGATATAGAACAAATACTCAGAAACGACAAAAAAAAAAAATACACCTTACAATGCTTTTTAGCACTAAAAGGAATATTAAGAAGACAAAAAATCCAAAGATTCAAGACGAAAATAAATAAAAGGGGCTATGGAGGAAAAATAAAAGATACTTAGGATGTTTTATACTCAAAAATACGCCCTCTTTAAGTTACTCAGATATTCTATTTGTAATGAATGATTCTTAACACTACCTTGCCTGGAATGGTTATTCATATTATATACATAACAGGATAAATTCAAGTTAATTTGCCCAAAACTACAATGACTAAGGAAAGCTATATGAGAACATTATGTCACAGTGACCGGACCCAGTGAGTCAGTTCTGACCAGGTCGATAGGCAGCGGCCGTTGACCTCTCCTTATCGCACGAACTTCTTGCATTATTCCTCCGAGGGTTTTCACTTCCTGAAGAAACTGGAACAATGGCCAGTCCTCATGGGCCAGGGGGTGTGTGCGGCTGCATCGGCAACGGCAGAGCAGGAGTAATATGTCTTCATTTCTTTGTTACTGCTTCTCTGCTTTCGATAGCCTTAGTTGTTTCATTTTAACATTTCTGTTTTATACTGAAACATAAATTTCAGTGATGAAAGATTAAGCTGTTTCTGATAGTCATACAGTGAATCTGATCATTTTTTCACACGGAATGTCTCCTATCTCTCATACATTGATAGACTTTCAACACCGCGCCATTGCTCTTTCGGTCTCGACGTCTCATTTCTCAGTTCTACCGCCCAAATAATCCAATTACTAACGTTCTTTACTCTTATACATCCCTATTTCGACAACAACACTGCAACATATGGGACTGATCTCTCGGACTCATAAATGATGAATGAAACATTATCCGAAACTCTGCCTTAGATCTTTACTTAATAAGTCTTGTGGTGAATCTATTTAACGTCTCCCCTTTGTCTGACTACAAAAGCTTTATTTTAGATTCCATCGCTCATCCGACATTTCGGGGTTTTTCCCATCGTCAGGGACACCTTATAAACCATATTTCGTGCTGTACTTTCCATTACATGAATTTACATGAAATTATTCTGTTTTTAGTATCTTCTCATCATCAGGAAGATTTTACCTATCACCTTTCGTGTTGAAAATTCCTTCAAATTATTCATTGAGTCTTCTTTAACTATGTCGAATATATTTTGTAATTTTTTTTTTAATTTACTTGCAAACAAGGAATTTTACACATTTCTTGTGATCCTTCATTGCCACTTACTCTATTTCAATGTTTGCAATAATGAACATCGCATCATGTGGCAATATAGAAACATGAATAAGTTTAAGATTTCTTGTTTAAAATTACATTTTAGAGATTTTGCCAAAAAAAACTAATATGCATAGCGTAGACTTAAAGAATAAAATAAGGAAACATACATCAAGAAATATTCTAAATAAGATGTTTCTGATGATGGTAAAACATTAATTTAGCTAAAACAATAATTGAAACACTATTGGAGACTTTTCGCAACATATCCTATCCATCTACCCAACTCCCAGTTACAGAAATTTTTAAAGATTCTTGTAAATGTTATGAAATTTTTGTAACTTACGTCCAACTTTGATGTTCCACTCCAAGCATTCCTATTGTTGGAAACAGTAGGAATAATCTAGGAGGCTGCAACGAGATTCTACATTAATCACATATGTTATAATTAAAACATATTACTTAATTGAACAAAAGTTTTGTTATTTTAAACATTTGAATTGTGCTTTGTGCTTATAAAAATAATATTGTTAATAAAAGAATATCAGAGCTGTGTATTTGCTTTGTTCTTTTATTTTGTGCGTGCGAGTAACACCTATATTTACAAACAGTTTGACTGTGAATATCAGGCAAGACATAATTTATTTTTTGCATTATTCGTTAATCATATTTTTTTAATATATATATTTTTTAGTTCTGAATATAAACAACAAATACTTAATAATAATGGTTTATTAATAGTAAAGCAGTGGAATTAATTAAATTAGAGAGTTTAATTATTCCAAAAGTGATGCACGAAGTTAACGCTAAATGATGCTAACGCTTATTTTTTTTAGAACAGTTAATTTATTGATTAATGATCCGTTTATTCTTTTTTCTTAAAACTTTCAGTATTAATATAGAGATACTAACGAGTAGGACTATTCATTCATCATATTGATTATACTTTCTTAGTAATTCAGATTAATAAAATATGATGAATATCTGATCTGAAATTAAGAAAAACATATAAGGAGAACTAATAATTAAACATTTTATGTATTTATTAAATTACACTTTTAAAAAATCATTTTTTATAAATTTAAAATTAATGACAAGGAAAATTCGCACGCCGATATGTCAATACTGAAGATCAAATAAGGCCCTTTTAGAATGCCTAATGGAAGCTTTTAGCAACAAGGGTTTCTTTAGTTCCAGATCAAAGCCAGTACTTTATGATTGGACTGCTCTTAATCTTGAATTCTGCCAACCATTATCAAAATCGTTCCTAGAATTATACTGAATTTCGCCCCGTCTTTTCATTTAGTTACATTCATCTTACGATTTCCAGGCAATAGTTGGCTTTACTTGTTCATAACACAATATAACAATTCCAGACAGGGATCTGAACGAAGTTTATAAAATTCGTCTGTACTATACATTAGATGCAAATTTCAAAATGAGTTTTGTTTTTTTAAATAAATTCATATCAGTCCCTTGTTAGTAACATAATAAGGCTATGTCGGGTATTAGAAGAGACTAGATGAGAGAGAAACAGTTTATTTTCATAAAATAAAGATCAGGGACAAACTTACAAGCATATTGGAGTCGACTGAAGAAAAATCAATTTCCATTATGCCGCTTTATCTAGATGTAGGTGTGGAAAAAAACATTTTATGACTGAATATATAGTGTTTTTAACTAAAGTATTGAAAGTTTTCTTTAAATGATTTAAAACATGCGTAAAAATAACCGTTAGTACTTATAAAGCTGAACAAACTGAACTTTCTGTCCTCCGTTTTATTAATATTTAGTCCTTTATTTTTTAAGGTTCGTTTAGATTTTTCATAAACTGTTGGACAAACAAACTTATATCATCCTTTATCGGATATCATTTTTGTCAAGTACGGGACAAATGCTCGTCATGTGTATGATATATAAAGTGATACCAGTAACCGAATATTTATTGCAAACTTAAATCCCATAATCTGACCAACCATAGTCAGAGAACCCGAATCTTCCAATTTCTTCCAAAACTAGAGTTAATAACCTAATACAAATCTTAAGAAAATCATTTGCATACATATAAAAAATGTTATCCCTGCTTCCCGTTTTCTACTTTCGAAAGTTTTTAGGAACCTCCATTATCAAATTATTAGTCACAAGGTTCTGTTCCATTCTTCAATAATCGCGAACCAATAATCAAATAGTTTATTGTAGTATGATGGTATTCTTCTATTCATAAGTACTGGATATGGAGAGACTTCCACAATTTAAATGCTGCTTCCAGGATAGAAATACAGGAAAAGACTTAAATTATATTGTTTTATACAAAAAAGTGGAATGGTTTGTTATCAAAAGACTAGGGAGCGATGGGGCAATAAATAAAGTACTGGAAATGTTTTATTATACTATATTTAAAATGTGGTTTATAGCATATACTGTGGTTCACAGTGAATTTGATAAACCCCGCAAAAAATAAATAAAAGACTTAAATGGTTAATACCGTACAGCAAAAAAAATAAAACAGAAACACTCAATTTAGATATATACAAACTCAATGAAATTAAATTATTCAACAGTGAATATTTTAAAATAATAATAATAATAATAGTAATAAAAACTGGACAATTTTACCTCAAAGTGAAAATTATACAGAACTTCTTATAAACTTTTTAACGCTATTAATTTAATTCAATGTCTTGTAGGCAAGCCATATATTTTCTACCACTTCTTTCAGTATGTTTTTAATGGAGTCGAACAGTTTTTTGGTGAATTCTGGGCTTATCCTGTTCCGAGGAGATATTTTTAAAAAGCCTTTTTTGCTAGAAATTTGATATTTTCTAATTTCTACCTCCAATTTTGTCCAAGGGTGTTTTATCACATTAAAATCTGGTCATTTTGGTGGAGTTTTTATAACATTGGAGCAGTTACAAATTAGTCATTCCTTAACTAACATGGCAGAGTGTTAGGGATCGTTAACCAGATGATGAATTTGTTTTTAGTCCTAGATCTTCCAAAATTCCTTTTAAGCTTCTTCTCAAAATATCTATGTAAACATATTTATTCACTATACCATGTGAATATTTCTACTATAATGTGGGGATTTCCTGCAGCAGAATTCGCCGTACATTCCCAAACCAAAAAACATAGCACAAGAAAAGAACATAAAACATAACATAACATAGGTACAAGCAACAGAACATAAGAAAAAAATATTAAAAAAGTGTTTATTGATTACCATAAATTATTCTTTTCCATGTAACGTAAACTGGATTATTTATTTATTCAATAATTTCGATCAATATCCAGATGTGTCATTTTGACTGTGAGCCACTGTATATATTTTTCTATATATTTAGAAAGAAAAAGTATAACAAGTAGGTAATAGCTTAGTCGTACATAATATATTTATGAATTTCGATTAAATTGATACTTGCTCACTAGACCACAACTTCCAATTAACTTTGAGCCGTTTATGAAATTTGGTAATGACAAAAAAAAATATGTTAGCGTCTGCGTAAGCGCAGAAAGTTAAATAAAACTAGTTGGCCCGAATAATTAGCAGAACATTTTGTTTAGTAAAGAAATAGCAAAACAATATGGAAATAAGTAGATCCTATACATTATGTGAAGGAGAAATTAATTGTTTTTCCTTGGTCGATTACAATATTCCTTTTAATAAAACAGACCAAAATATTTTTACAAATTTCTTGGGCTAATAATGATATGTCCATTATGAGTTCATAGATCCATTTAGGTTCTATGACAGCATAGGCTTTGGACAATATGCTGCTCCTAAGTAATTTAAACGATTCAGGGAAGAGGTGTTGATGAGTGCAGTCCTTCCCCATGCGTGACATATCATTGCTTTTTTTGTTGTCAGCTCATTGGCTGATTGTCAACATACTGTTGACAGGTTATAATAAAGGTTTAAAGACCAAGAAAAAAAAAATCACGACATTGATGTGTCTTTTTTTTTTTGTTATTTATAACATTTTAAAATTGCATCTAGTTTGCTTGGCCCTCTAGCCTTCCAAGAAAACATCCGCTCTGATGTTACATACACTCTTTTATTTATTAATTCGAAGCTGATGTCTGAGAGTGTTCAAACAAACTCTTACCTTGACAGCCTTAACTAAAATAGCCACAAAATGGACTTAGCGATTCAGTTTATTGGGACGGTTCCTTGTGAATCATTAAGGGCCGATCGATCTAGTGACCACTGAGGCAAACGACAATGAGATTTCCGGCATTGCCGCTCACTTCCTCATTGGGTCGGCCGTGGGTCAGTGCTCGACCAATAGCCTGCGGTGTTCGTCGCCCCTTTCTGTCCTCTACAAGTGATGGTCTTCCCGATAATTCGGTAATTATACATAATGAAAAGAAATTCATAGATGTATTCACAGTTTTTAAATTCACCTAAACAAAACTTTATAATACATTTACGAGTAGCAAGTGTCATGGCCGCAAGTGCAGTTGAAGATTCACGTCGCTCTGTATTTGTTACTATGTAATGTGGTTACTATTTAAAATTCTGGTGTAAGACTATATCAACAGTGACTATATAAACAGTGGTACATTTTATGTCACATATGTTCAGGTTAGTAACTATTGATTAACAATGAAGCAGTAATAAATTAGTGCTCGTTCGGCAAGCCCAAGTGGCCCGTAATCCCTTACGGGTTTACCTTATCTGTAATAAGTTACGGTCAAGACTCGGCTCTGTGTATACTAATATTCTTCGGCTTTGTTCACAGTTCGAATCCAAGACATTTAGGTTTTTTTTTTTTTCTTTTTTTTTTGTTTTTTTTTTTTCTCTTTATATTTTTAATATTTTTCAGGAGACTTTTATTTTATTTTCTCATTAATTAATTCTGAAATGAATTATTTTATATTATATCTGTATATAGTTTGTAAATAGTTTAGTTCTTAAGAAGCTATATTATAATTTTCATTTTAATATTTAGGTTTAAAAAACATTTTTTTTTCTCTCTTTCTCTCACACTCATTTATCCATCATGGATAAATCCATGGATTTGGATAAGAACACTTCTTGTGAAGACTCGGAGAACGAGACACCCTTTTCAGAAATTAGCGAGACTGACTCGAAATACTTGAAAAGACGTACGCTCCAAAAGCGTGTCCGAAACTCCGCTCCCGGTTCGGGAAGCAACTCACCAAATAAGAAAAAAACAAAAAATAAATCAAACAAATCAAATAAGCCAGCAGAACAAGAAAAATCTCCACCTAAAACGAGGAGTAAATCTAATGCCACACAATCAGAGCCAACTGCACCAAGCACCTCAGCCAGCAAGAATACTATTCTCGATAACAATTTATCAAGCAAGATTCCGAAGCCTCAAGATTTTTCTGACCCCGAACCGCCACCTGTTTTTGTTTCAAAAATTGAGAACTTCGTGTCGTTTGGTCAAGAAATTGCAAAACTAATCGGACAGCCAAATTTTCGCTGCTTCTCTCGAATCAATGACATTAAAATAAACACGAACTCTAGAGAAAACTATAAAAAATTGATTAGCCATTTAACTTCCAAAAACTACGACTTCCATTGTTACCAATTGAAACAGGACAAGGCGTTTCGAGTAGTCCTGAGAGGTCTACATTCAACCACTCCTATATCTGTCATCAAAACAGGCCTGGAAGAAATCGGTCATAACGTCAGGCACATAGCACCCGTACTACATCCTAGGGAAAGATATCCGCTTTCATTATTTTTTATAGATTTGGAACCAGCAAAAACGAATAATGAAATATTTCAGGTTCAACGTTTAGTATACTCGACAGTACGATTTGAAGAACCAAGACAGAAGCCAATAATAGTACAATGCACTAAGTGTCAAAACTTAGGGCATACGAAGACATATTGCCATCACGAGGCCAGATGTGTTAAATGCGCCGGTTTTCACGCTTCAGACACTTGCCAGAGGCCAAAAGATGAGCCCGCTACATGTGCTCTTTGTGGTGAAGCCCACCCTGCAAGCTATAGAGGTTGTGAGGTGTATAAAAATCTTCACAAACAGAGATCACGCAACTTAGCGACGAAAACCCTTGGACCTGCTCAAAAAACTTGTCCTGAGCCACCTGAAATTGAAAATCAGGAAACATTCCCTGCTTTGCCGACTTCACCTTCCATCGCCGTCCAACAACAACCATCCATCTCTACACTTAAGGATTATCCTCAACAGAACTCAAGAAATTCTCAATGGCAGCCTTGCATCATTAAGAAGCAGCCTCAAAGTCAGGCGCCTCAAACCTCCCAATCCAAGCCCAAAAGCTCTAATACTCAACCTCAACAGCCTCGTCAGCCAATCCCTCCCCATCAGCTACCCTTAAGGGTTAAATTCCCGCCAGAGCACCCAAACCCAGCTCCACTCGTTCCTACTCCCAAGATGAACCTCCCATCACAAGTCCAACAGAATTTAGATCCTACTCCTCGTACCCCACGTCGGACCCACCCTCCACCCAGCAACCCTATTCGCATAGATTACTCATCACAACCTCATGACCTAAATCCACTTCCCAGCCAAACATCATCCGACATCAACTCTATCCTATCATCATTCCTGATAGATCTTCAACAGACTATCAAACCGCTTATAACTCTTCTCACAAGACTCCTTTCCAAAATCCCGTTTAACTTCCGATGAATACAAAGCTCCTAGCTATCCTCTTATGGAACGCTAACGGACTACAAAACCACCGTGACGAACTAGACATATTTCTCCATGACAATTATATTGACATTGCTCTTCTGACAGAAACTCATTTCACTCAACGACACAATTCTACATACGTGACTACATCACTTATAGATCTGACCATCCAGACAACACTTCCCACGCTGGCTCTTGCATCCTTATACATAAATCTCTATCGCATTCCCTTATCCCTTCTACTCCAACTGATGCCATTCAATCAATTTCTGTAATCCTTTCAACTCGTCCTTTCCATCTAACACTTTCAGCTGTATACTGTCCTCCTGGTAATTCCCTCTCTTATAGCCTACTTGATTCCTTATTTCAATCCTTTGGAGCGCGCTTTATTGCTGGAGGAGACTGCAATGCTAAACACCAACGATGGGGTTGTCGAATATCCAACTCCCGCGGTAGCATCCTATCACGTGTCTCTTCTTCCAACAGTTATTCAATCCTCTCACCCATGAATCCTACATATTGGCCTACATCTCTGAAAAAACGTCCCGATATCCTGGATATATTTATCACTTCCCAGATTTCCTCCTCCCAATCCATTATCAAATCCCTGGATGACCTTTCGTCAGATCATAGTCCAGTTTTGCTTTTACTACATTCGAACTTTGCTCCTAAACCTAAACTTCCTAAACTAATTACAGGACGAGTGGACTGGGACAAATTTCGTCATGATCTGGAAGATAAACTGGACTTAAAAATTCCTCTCAAGACAAAACAACATATTGATAATGCCATAGAAAACCTTAATACAACTATAACAACGAGTATAAATAATAACACATTTGTTAATAATAAAAGCAATAATTTAAGACAAATTAACTTGCCACAGCATATTCGAATCTTATTAAGAGATAAACGCAGAGCAAGATCGAAGTGGCACAGGACTAGATATCCTTCAGACAAAACGTACTATACCGAATTGACTAACAAACTAAAATCAGAAATCAGAAAATATAAAACTCAACAATTACTGAACCTAACTGGAAATATTACAACAACTGACAAATCACTATGGACTACAACCAAAAAACTTCTGAAGTTTAAAGATTTTTACGAAGTTTAAGATTTTTTTAAAGATTTCTTACTGAATCCCAAACCTGGTCCAAATCCGACGAAGAAAAAGCCCAGTTATTCGGTCAACATCTGTTCCAAATTTTCAACCCACATCCTGATATCCTTAATCCAACCCACATCGAATGTATTGAATCAGAACTGGATACTCCTCTCCAAATGTCCCAACCATCTAAAGCATTTCATCCCACAGAAATATCCAACATCATTCAAAGATTACCCTCCTACAAAGCTCCTGGACATGACCTAATAACATCCCAGATCTTGAAACTTCTTCCTCGAAAAGCCATCCAATTCCTTACTTTCATATATAATGCTGTACTCCGATCAACATATTTCCCTGATCCTTGGAAAATATCTATTGTCAAAATGATCCACAAACCCAAAAAGCCACCAGAATATCCATCCTCTTACCGTCCCATCTCTCCGTTACCCATCATGGGAAAAATCCTGGAAAAACTAATCTTAAAACGCCTGTACCCAATCCTAGATTCTAATCACATAATCCCAGATCACCAATTTGGATTCCGCTCCTCCCATTCCACTATACAGCAATGCCATCGTGTGGTAGACGTAGTATCCTCTGCATTGGAGCGCGGTATGTACTGTACGGGAGCCTTTCTCGATGTTGAACAGGCGTTTGATAGAGTTTGGCACCCGGGACTGCTGTACAAACTCCGAAAATTCCTACCATCTACCTACTTCCTCATTATCCGTTCCTACCTTACTGATAGATACTTTAAAGTAAATCACAACAATGTATATACATCCCGTTTTTCCCAGTCTGCAGGTGTTCCTCAAGGTAGTATCCTAGGTCCTATCCTTTACACAGTTTATACAGCTGACATCCCAACCCATCCCAACACTGTCATCACCACATATGCTGATGACACATGTATCCTATCAGTCAATAACGACCCATCTATTGCATCCCAAACCCTTCAATCCCACATCACAAACCTGGAAGAATGGTGTCAGAAATGGAGAATCAAAATAAATTCCAATAAATCCCATCAAATTACCTTCACCCTTCGTCGTAAACCAATGACTTCCTGTCCTTCAGTATCCTTTAACAACACCTCACTTATTCCTGTTGAACAAATCCGTTACCTAGGACTCCATCTGGACAAACGTCTAACTTGGAATCCTCATATCAGACTGAAACGACAAGAAACCGCTCGACGTTTCCGACTACTTCAACACTTACTAGACAAACGCTCTAACCTTCCAATCAATTATAAAAGACTGATTTACATGACTATAATAAGGCCTATTTGGACTTACGGGGTTGAGCTAAGGGGCTCCACCAAGCCTTCAAATTCCTCTCGCATACAGTCCTTGCAATCCAAAATCCTTCGTAAAATCCTCAATGCTCCTTACTTTGTTACAAATAAAATTATCCATAATGACCTTAATGTTCCTTATGTATCAGATTTGGCCCAATCCAGATATCTGTCCTTCCATAATAAACTTCATAACCATCCCAACCCTCTTGTCTCTAACCTTGCTTCCTATTCGATTCCTGATAACCCTCCGAGGCGTCTGAAAAGAAGATGGCCACGTGATCTTCTAATATAGACATATTATTAGAGTGCTACAAATGGGTAGTTTCTCAACATGTGTTCCATGTCTTTATACCAATGTGCAAATTTACTAGATGTATTTTTTTTTGTATACAGTTGTAAATATCATTTAAAATAAATAAATAAATAAAAAAATATAATACATTTATTATTTTTTTATTTCAGTAAATAGTAACAATGGTGAAATTAAGAATAATCTGGGTTCGTTTATCGACCTGTTGACTCTCGTCAGTAACAAATTCTCGTATCTCCAACCTCGTACTATCCTATGCTCGATGTTATTGTTTTTTAATAAAAACTTTTTTCTCCAGATATTTTAAATTTTTGCTTACCACTACAACCCCGTCAAATGAGTTTAAGGGTTGACAATTTTGTATGTGAATGGAGTTGGTGCTCTTGGTACCCCGAGAGAAGTTTCTTTCGCGGTTTCCGACGTGATGGCCGAGCTTGTCGGATCCCATTGTGTCCTGTTGTGAACTTGTGAGTTCGATTCCCACCTGGTTCGGTCAATTTTCAATTCTCGGCAGCTGAACTTCAATTCTCGGGACATGAATCTTGACACTCCCACTATTAAGTACGCGGCGGCAACTTCAACAACCTCAACAAATTTTTATCTGCTTTCAAAACTAAGACATAGTAAAAAAACTGCCATATTGATTATGCTCTCTGCTGTTCACTTTATTTATTTTATTCTTTTTTTTTTTCAATTTTCAATGTTAATCATTAATATCTAAAATGATCGAAACAATTATGTAATGACTTTAGTGATATTCTAACCTAGATAAATGAAGGAGAAAAATACCATTGATCGTAGAATTATTTAATTAACTTATTTTACAACAAATCTCATAATTGTGTATTATTACAAAGGTA
This sequence comes from Nezara viridula, assembly GCA_928085145.1. Taxonomy (NCBI): domain Eukaryota; kingdom Metazoa; phylum Arthropoda; class Insecta; order Hemiptera; family Pentatomidae; genus Nezara; species Nezara viridula. Next base: position 142,702,414 of record OV725080.1, on the reverse strand, counting down.
TTTATTATTGGATATATCATTAATTTAAATAAAACTTAGAACTTGAAAATAAAGGCAGTACTTTAAATTTTATTGTTAGGTGTTATATTACAAATATTTTTCATGTCTATAAGAAAATTACAAGATATCGTACTTTATGATAAGTTTTGGAATTCTTACTCTCCTGTTGCACGATGTATTTCCTGAACAGTAATCAACATGTGTTAGTTAATTGTAAAACGATAATAAGGTATCTTAATTACATGGTAATTAGTAAGACGATTATACAAAGACAGTTGCATTAAGTAGTTCTAACTTTAGCCAAGATCGATAGATAAATACCTGTTATTTTCGTCTTCAGACCAATGAGAGGAATTTACTATTGAAGTATGTGTCGTCTTAAGAAATACAAACTTGAATTTTTATATAGAAATTATATTAACATAATAAAAAAATTATTGGTTTATTTAATAGATAATTATTTCCGGTATTAGATATATAGATAGATAGAAAATAAACTTTATTCTGGGACAAGGTCCCTTATGAATAACCATTGTGAACAAAAAAATAAAAACCACATCTGGCCAAAAATTATATTAATCAACATTAAAGAATATATACAGTATCTTCAGTGAAAGTATATTAAAACAAATAAAATGTAACACCATTTTGAAAAAAAAAATTATTGTATGATATCTAAGAAATAGAATGTCAGCTAACAATATTAAAAAGATCCAAGTATACTAGAAAACTTTTAGGATAAACCTTTTATTAAATATTTATTTTATATATATATATATATATATATATATATATATATATATATATATATATTATATATATATATATATATATATATATATATATTGTTTATGTTATTAAAAATATTTTATGTGACTAGTTCCCATCATAAAATACTTTTAATTATTCTTTTATTATATTAATTTTTATAACGAATTTCATAAGTGATAAATATTAGTTAATACTTTCTAACGTTATAATTACCATGAATGGCATTGTTAGTGAATATGAATGTGTGTTAATTACTGAAGTATGTCATTGATATAAATATGAATATTAATCTCTTTTTTTTTTATTTTCTTCATTTTCAGAAGCCAATATAAATCTAATCTAGAGCTACCAATACACAGTGAAGAAGATAATCTACAAAGAAAAAGAACTCCCAGTCTACCTCCTATCAACTCAAATTACGATGTACATTTCATATTTATTAATAAAATACTCTAATAATAAAAATGTATCTATTAGTAAATTTTAATAAGATAATACGAATTTAAATTTAATTTTTGTGAGTATAATTACATATTTCACAACTATTAAATTATTCTAATTAGATGTGTACATATATATATATACAGGATGTCCCGTAAATAGAGAAAAATATTTATAGTTGTGATAGCTCACTTCAAGAACTACAAAAAGTTCAAATAAACAATGGGCTAATTTTCATGATAAAAGTAGGAAATTAAAGTTTTGTGTTTTTTAAGTGCCTTTTTTTTTTTTTTTTTTGTTGAATGAAAAACGATAACTAAAGAACAATTTAATTTAAGTTATAAAAAATTGCTTCAATGTAAATAAGACAAATTTACTTCAAATGAAATATAGTCTTTGTCATTGTTAAAACCATTTAAAGAGTACTTTTGAGTAGCTAAACTAAGTCAAGTTTTGTTTTTGAAAAATCATAAATTATTCGGGATTTTTTTTTTTATTATTATCCAACTATACTCCAGATACCCTGCTTTTCCAGAAACTTTCTTTTTCAATGACCTTTAATTCCATATTAATTATGTTGAGGTTTATCAGGAAAAACTTCAGAGTCAACTCAAGTTGTTTAGAAAAGTTATGTGATTTTCCATCTGTCACCTAAAAGTACCTGTGTTTTCATCAAAAATGACTACAATTGACTGTTGCAAAGCGTGTTTTTTTTTTTTATCATTATCTATAATAAACATTGGTTATAAAAGCAAAAAATTTAAAGATATGGATTTTTCAAATATTTTTCATGTAAACTGTGTTTTTCATCAAGATTTATGTCATAAAAATTTATTCGTATTTATAAGTGAAAAACTTATTATTTATAGCCCCAATATTTACTTTATTATGAAAATAAGTAAAGCAATCAGTAGGTTTATTTATTTTAAACGTAAATTTAGTCTTGAACAGTAGAGTTAAAATATAATATACTATCGAACCATTTTTTTTCAATTTTGAAAAAATTATTTTGGTCAAAAACAAATCTGTTTGCCATTTCGCACAAAAAAAAAAAAATGTATTCTGGTCTTCATTCAAATTTGATTCAATTATATGTATTCACCGATTACTATGTATGTTTTTAAGTTAAATCAAATATCTAATTACTATCTAATATCAATTTAATTCAAATAAAAAAATAAAGAAAAAAAATTTGCAAAGTGCAAGACCAAGAGCAACGCCGCCTATATGTTGCAATACCAAGCCCAAGACTGGTAAAAAAAATCGATTGTTTGAATAAAAATTGAGGCAAGATATTCAATAATACAATTTTAGTTACTATACGTAAAGAATTAGTGTAACCAATATACTTTTTCATTTAACTCTTCTAATTTTTTATTCAGTTTTAGTTAAGTTTCTCATATCTAAAAAATGACGGTAATATCTCTCTAATAATAAGCTAATAGGCAACTGCAAGTCTGTTACGAGAGTCTTGCGAAGATCAAGACCTAGACCAAGACTTAGTTTGCAAGACCAAGACTCGTCTCGGTCTCGCATTTGGGCAACACTAAGTATGTGTCAAATTTTCGCCTCTTCAGGTATCTTCAGGGATAATCTGATTTTACATGTAATTTAATTTTTCATTCACGTATAGCCATTGTACCCACTTGCACACTTAGTCGAAAGTTTGTAAGTAGAATAGGCGAAATTTTGGATAAATTGGAAATAAATTAATTATTATCGAGACTGAAAAGGCTTTTTTTTTTAATAATAATAACGTGTCATTATATTACAGTTTCCTATTCAGATTATTGAAAAATAACAAAATATTCTCGCAATCATAAATAAGTGTTGAATATCGTTATTGTTTCTTTCCAGTCTCCACAACAGCAACAACCTCAGGAAGAAGAATGCAACGGAGACACTTCAGGGTACGCCAGCGACTCAGCGGGCAACGAGTACAATGCTGAGGCCTGGGCCAAGTCAGGAGGTTGGCCGCTTCCCCAGTTCCCGAGGTTACCATATAATTATATGTTATATATTATTATTTATAAATAAATACAATAAATTTATTATACTGATTACTGTTATGGTTGAGGCAGACGTACACCTGATTCCATATCGAGCGGCAGCGGACGGGAGGAGAGGGCCCGGTGGGGCGACCGCGGGGTGGGAGTGGGGCACCTCTGGGAGCCGTCGCCCATGCTGCCCCCGCCCCCCCTCCCCAAGGTCCAGCCGGCCACCCCCAACTGGCTCAACAGGGGGGCACAGTCAGTATAGTATATAATATAATATAATATATAATATAATGTAATAATATAATAGTGTTAATAAGAATAAATGACATGTTAATTGCTTTGTATTCTCCATCAGAGCGTCAACAGCTGGATGAGAGGCGCTGGGATCTCCTACAGTCCAGCCTTTCCTTCCACGAATGGAAGGAGAGACTTGGCTCGGAGTTCTCCTGGGTGAACGAATTTTGTTAATATTTTATAAAAGTATATTTGTATTTGTAATGAAATGAAAAAATATTTTATTATTCTGGGACTGTTGTCCCTTAAAACAAATTATAAATACAGATTGTATGTCAGTGTGGTTACAATTGGATTATGTATTTACAATGAGAGTCGGCTAAAAATAAAAATACTGAAGAAGCGAAAGAAAAGAACAAGGAAATTGTACATATATATATAAGAAACTAAAATAACCTAAATAAATTGAAGTAGTCTCAGGGGATGCTTAGATATTTCTCTTAAGTATATTTTGCAATCAGTCGGATTGAGAAAGGAGTAGGTGTTTAAAGAGGAGAGGTTTAAAAGAGGAAACTGATTGAGCGTGTCGTATATCAGCAGGGATGGAATTCCAGAGGGAGACGGCTTGTATTGCAAAGGATTTGTCAAACGCAGCAGTTCGGTGAGGAGGAGGATAGAGGTTGGAAGTACGAGATCTAGTGGGACGGGATTGGATGGAGTATTTGAATTGGAAGCTGTGAAAAATGTAGGAGCGTCGATGAGTTCAAATGATGTGGTACAGAAAAGTGGCTAGGAAGTACTGACGGCGATAGTATGGATAGAGCCACCTCAACTCAGTGTAATACTGGGTAATGTGCGTATCCCTTGAGATTCCGAAAACAAATCGTAGTGCGCAATTCATTAGGCGTTTCGAGAGTCCACCGTACACCATACAGCCATAGTCGAAGCGGGGGAAAACAAGGGAGGAAACTAGGAGTTGACGGTACTTATATGGAAGGAGATATGGAGGTATTTAATTTTTTATATTGATAAGTTCAGTTTTTTTTTGTTTTTTTTATATACATTTAATTTCAGTATTATTATTTTTATGTTTAATTTATTTTTATTTATTATACATACAAAACAGCCTGGAATACTGGACAGATAGACCTCTTATTCAACATGTATGGCTGTTAAGGACACTGACTGTAGCCCATATGTGCGTCAAATAGCGCACATCAGTGGCGCCATCTATTGGTCATCAGGACAGTGCCATCTACTGGCAAGCTGAAGAAGATTAGCAACTCCTTGCCTGGTGACCTGTGACCAGAAGGGCCAAAGTCCAAACCTGTGCCAGTCTGAATCTAAGACTGCCTACAAAATGGTCTCCATGGCCATGCTAATGTCTAGCTAGACCAGTATAAAGAAGTGGTTGGAAGAGGCAGCATGGATGTCAGCACATGATAAGACATTCAAAGATGCCAGCAAGCCAGAAAACATAAATCAACTCAGATGGTACAGAAGTCAGTCCTTCGATGGAAGCATTCAACCAGCCAGCATCTTCATTTATTTGGTCATCCCATAGTAACAAATAGTTCACTAACACAATAATCAAAATGTATTTCTTGGTATCGCCCATCAACCTCTGTTTATTTCAATCTATTTTCTTTTTCAATATATTTTATACTAAATCCTTTTTCCTGGTCAAAATCCTTGTATAGATCCACGAAGCATGACCTGTATGCTCTAAGCAATAAGTGTTCTGTGCCCTCTCCCTCCCCCTATTCTCTTCTTCGTGGTAAAAAATAGATTCTGTTTTCTTCTTTGACTCCTGAATTGCTCTCCAATTTTCCTTTCGACAATTTTTCTGCCACTCTCCTTTAGGATTCTCGGGTATATCTTTTTTGACACAGTAAGGAGTGATATATCTCGACAATCGCCAATTATCGTCATTAAGGGCACATTTGAATTTCAGAGAAACATGAATTAGATAAGGAAAGGTCCAAGGTACCAAAGATAAACCTAACGCGAAGTTTGATTGTGCTAAGAAAAACAAATTAATAAAAAAATCATTCAAATTTATTTGCATTCATAATGTTTTAATTCCTTTTAGAGAACGGGCCGAGGTGTTGGTGATATCTCACAGCGAAGAAAATATGACAAGTCCTCCAACATCAAGTAGAGACACGATTAGAACCTGTGACACTCCTTTCTCCTCTGAAGATTCTCAAAGGTATTTTTTTTTAAATTTGTTTTAAATATATGCTATGAGCTTATGATTAATTTTTATAACATCACATATTTATTAAAATTATTCTATAGCCTGAAATTTTAATTTTGTTTTATATAATTATATAATTTTGTTTTATATAATTTAATTTTGTATTATCAATATGCACTAAATTATACACTAAATAAATCAACATTTTTAATCGATGAAGAATAAAAAATAAGTTAACCTCCCTCCACAAAGTTTAAGCAATCTAGAAGCACAAAGTTTCAAGACATCTAGAATCCGAAAAACGAATAAAAACATAAATCAGTCCGTCATTCATAACGGAATAACGACTCCAAGATTACTTGACCGATTGTTGGAGCTTTACTGTACCCATTGTTTTGTTTATTAATAGTATAATGTCAAAGGGCACCCCAGGATGATCATCAGAACTCGGCATTACCATCCGCCCTTTCCTTTCAAGATGGCGGCCGAAAATCCTATCATAATAAAAATCTACATACTTCACCGAAAATAAGCTGGAAAAAAAGTTAGGAGGGTTGGTGAAATTAGATTTTCGAATAACGCAAAAAATATACTATTTTTTGTGGAATTTTCATTCAAAAGTTTACTAAGTTCCTAAAAAAAAAATAGGATTTTTAAAATCGGTCGGTTTTGTTCAAATACTTGTTATGTTAAATATTTCCCATACTGCTGCAAATCTGATATCTTTTGTTTTGGGTTATGATTTTTGGAAAGACTTACATCAGCTGGAGCAGTCGATTTTGCCTATATTTCTTAGAAAATTCCTCATGAAAAAAATTCAAAAATTAAAAGAAATAACTTTTTGTTTATTTTTCTCAATGTGACAAGAAAATTAGTGTGATTTGATATACAACAAGGGTTTGAAATATATAATTTAAAAAATAAAAATAAAATCTGATCGGGATGTTTATTTGAAATTTTTAAAAATCATTTAAAGATTTTTATTTAGAGGGATTTTTATATTATATCATAAGTGATAACAATCATATTCTGGTCATTATTTTTGAACAAAATGTTTACAATTATAAATATTAATAATTCTACTATTTACTATTTTTATTATTATTATTTTTAATAATAATATTAAAAAAGTGTACATTAATAACATATACTATAACTATTAATAACAAATACTAATATTTTATTTTATTTTTGTGTGTGAAAAGTTATTTTTATTTTTTTATCAATTTTTTTTATCACAATTTAATTATTATTATTTATGTAAAACCGAACCATTCAGTGATTGATTATTATTTTTAATCGACTCAATAAACACCAAAGATCAGTTTAAATTTCTGTTTAGAAATCAAGCATGATTTTTAAATTAAAAATCAAATATAATAATTATTACATAATTTTATTGAAAAAATAATTATCCATTTCAAACCCTGTACATAACAGTTTGGAAATAATAAACATTTATGTTATAATTTGCATAGTTTTTCCAATTATAATAACTCTAATATTTTCTTTTTCTGTCCACAGATCTTTTACAAGAGGACAGAACGTACCAATAGACAGCGCTGAGCTAGCAGAAAGGGAAAGGAAACGTCAAAAAGCCTTAGAACACCAAAACGCAATAAAAAAACAGGTGAAATCACATCTTTCTTGCCGTAACCATGCTTCCCATTTACTGAATGCAATGTTTATCTAATATTATTAGGTAATGTTTATGGTCTGCCTTAATATTGTTGATCAGCTGGAAGAGAAAGAGAGGATAAAGCGGGAGGAGCAAGAGAGGAACGCGAGGGAGGAACGACTTGCTGAGGAAAGGCTCAAGAAGCAACAAGAGATCGAAAGGCAGAGGATCGAAGAGGAAAGGAGGAGGCAAAAGGAGAAAGAGGTAAATATCATACTTGTTTAAACAAGGTTTATTGAATAATAATACAATGTCACATGGAAGGGCAATAAGTAATAGCGCTGTAGGTGTTCATTCCTTCAATGCATACATACTAGTAATAAATAATTATTAAAAAAATAGTAATAATGATAAAGAGTCAATCCATTAAAAATTATCCAGTTTAAATGATATTCTTGCCCGAATTTTTTAATTTATTATTAGCGCAGTTATTCCTTATTTAATGGAAACCGTAATCATTTTTTACGGTTCACACTTTATTCTTAACGTCCATTTCGAATTTGCTTTTTGACTGAAAATATCTTTTGGGAAAATGTCTATATTAGGTCATTTTGTAGATATCAAAACATACATTTTTTTGTCTGTTGGTATCACATGGCTTTTAGATCTTTTGCCAATTTAATAAGCCTGTTTCTTCTCTGCCTGTCTGAGGCTATTGCATCTTTGTTGATTTCATCTATCTATCAGTTTTTTTGGTCCTCCACATGGTCTTTTGCCTTCTATTGACATAGCGTAACGGCCTACAGATGGTTTGCTCCGAACTACATGCCTCGTCCATCTTAATCTCCATTCCTTCATGAAATATTTATTGATCAATTTCTGTAATCAGCTCTTTATTGGTCTTTCTTCTCTTTGTATTAGTACTATATTCCCAGATCACCCCGGTTATCGTCTGGAGGATTTTTCTCTCAAATGTTTCAACACTTTTATTTACGCTGGTTAGTGTGTATTGAACATCACAGTATTGAACACAAATCACAGTATTGAACACATTTTATTTGAGATTTTTCGGGATTTGAATAGATTTGAAAGGGAGAAGCTCTGTTTGCTATATGCAGGTCTATTTCCGTCCGTAGGCCATTTATTCGTCTACAATCCAACAAACCAAAATAAAAATTGAAATAATGATAGAAACTTGTCTACGTTTTCAATACATCACCTAATATTGTTTTACAAATATCATAAAAATTAACATTAAACTAAACTTTTTAAAGTTAAATAATGAAATGAAGAAAAGATGAGATTCGCCTTTTGATTTTTTTTTTCTTTCAAAGCTTTATCATGGTGAAGAAATTTCAATTAAAAACCTTTAAGAAATTTCAATTTCAACTTAAAACCTTATCCTGTTTTAAAAATGATTTTCGATGTTAAATGTCACAATAGGAACAAAGTGAAAAATTATTAAATTAATACCGTTTATACTTAGAAGGGCAAGACATGAATTTAATCACTAAGTTTCAACTGGTTCTGTTAGTTATGGTGCAACAAATATCGCCTACTAGGAACATAAAAACATGTAAATATAACATTTTTATTTCCACTTCAGTTTCATTGAACAACTGGGGTTAGAGTTACAGAAAATTTTTTTTCTATATATTATTACTTTCTAATCATCAATATGCAGGGTGTTTCAAGATTAAGTGGCCAAACTAAAACTTTGAATTAAGGACCTCAAAACCGGAAAAAATATCCTGTGAAGGTATGTCCGCAAATGCTTTGTTTAGGTGATATTCACATCTAAAAATTTTCATTGTTATGAATTATTTAAGTTATATTAAGTAAAAAAAAAAGTAAAGAAAAATTATTTTTCTTCAATTAGATGTTTATCCTGCACATTAGGGAAGAGGTCCGCGACAATGGCTAAATGTTAATTATCCCAATCAATGGATTGGCGGCGCAGGACCAGTGGCTTGGCCTGCACGCTCTCCAGACCTGACACCACTCGATTTTTTTGTATGGAGCTACATTAAACAAAAATTCTATGAAAGTCCGGTCAATGATCTTAATTCCTTACGAAGAAGGATAATGGATTTTTGTGAAAGAATAACACATTATCCGTTCTGTCACTGTTACTGTTGAAGAAAGATGCCGAGCCTGTCTTAATGCTCAAGGAAATCACTTAGCTCAAGGTAGAACAAATGAATAGGTTTTATTTATTTCATATAACGTAAATAATTCATAACAACGAAAAACTTTAGGTGTGCATATCTCATAAACAAAGCGTTTGTGGACATACCTTCAGAGGAAATTTTTTTCTTGTTTTGAGGTCTTTAGTTCATTTTTTGGCCACTTAATCCTGTAACACCCTGTATACTATTTTTATACATCTGTTAAATCAATATATATTTTTATATACTTACAGTATGATCGATAATAAATTATTTAAATAAATAAAACAGCGGAATGTATATAATGCAATGCGGTGAACCAAACGATATCAAGATAAAGCTGGTCCACAAGGTCGAAAGGCGATAGTCGCGTGAAATGCGGTACTTTTACTTATCTCACGATAGACTGGGGCCATTCGCGATTTTCTCGATCAATCAATTCTCCCCTTTGTAGAGTTTTAATAACATGAATTCACTTTTATTATAGTTTCCCTATTTTAAGTGTTATTGAGGGAATCATTTATTTTTTATACAAAAGAAGTTGGCTAGTCTCACAATAGAAAATATGCTATTTTACACAAAAGAGGTATGACATTTAATTTTTGTAGTACTTATACCTAAAACTGCAAATATAAAAAAAAATCCATAAATGCTAATTTTTAGATTCAAAACCATCTAGTTTGAAAGATTAATTTTTTCCAGGACCTCTTTTCAAATGTTTCATGTAAACACATTTTAAGAAAATTGATAAATAGTGGTATAGACCCTTTTTTATCAAATTATTAACAAAAAAGGTGGCCTACAAACGAATTGCATCATTTGGCCTAAATAATCTCCTTATTTTGACATGTCTGGGATGGAGGTCACGCTAAACGGTCCAATATTTTTTATCTCTCTTTCTTCTCGATTGGAAAACAAATGGGTGTTCGTGAGTTTGTAGTTAGTCAGAAAATAGACAAGTTTACCCATCTCCAAATTGAAAATGCACCACCGTTCCGAGAATAAAAAAGTTATAGACTACGACAAGATGAAGCCCTTAATAAAATTTTAGATGAATGTTAATAATTTGATAAAAAGGGATCCGTACAGCAGACTAATATATATTTAAAAAGTTGTCAGTAATTTAAGAGCACTTTAGTCACATACATTGAATTAATTAAACTTTAGGAAATAATATTAATTATTTATTTATGATTTTCTTAAAAATTAAAAATGTGAACTCCAGGAAAAAGACGAGAGGATTGCTAAGGCAATGGCGGAAGCACTGGAGCTGGCAGAGAGGGCGGCCCGGGAAGAGAAGGCCAGGGCCAGGAGGAAGCACCTCCCAGAGCTCCACATCCAAGAACAGCCAATCGTAGAACAGCAAATACAAGTAGAACATGTCCAAGTGCAACATGATCAAGAGCATCTACAGGAAGTGCAGAAGTTGATCATCCCGGAGCCACCGCTGCAACAGCAGCCACAACTTCCTTCACCTGTCGTGGAGCAACAGCAAGTACAGATCGTCAAAGCGCTTCCATCACCGAAGCAACCACTACCGGTTCCTCCTCTTATCAAGGTAAATATTGTAATTTTTTTCTGGTTTAATTTTTTACTCACTAATAGAAATAAGAAACGTCTGAAATTTACATTACAACTTTCTTAAAGTATAAATGAAAGAAAAATCACTAAGTTTGTACAGTGTTGATATTTGACATGGTTAGTTCTTATTTATACATAAGATCTGAATAATTTCTAAGCTTATGAAACAGCTGGAGAGGCCGAAACGTGAGACCATCCATGCCGGAGGGGAGGAGCAGGAGGCGGAGCAGGAGACGGAGCAGGAGGTGGAGCTGTCCGTGCGGGTGGAGCGGCTGGAGATCGAGGCGGGCGACCTGCGGGTGGTGCCGCCCCCGGGCAGGCTGCTCACCCCCAGCAGGTACCGGGCCGGCCGCTCCGTCGAGAGGGCCACGCAGACCGAGGCCAGGTGAGTTCCGCCCACCTTCCCCTTCCTCTTATATATAGTACAGTATTCAGACCGAGTAATCCAACTGTCCAGCGGGAGAACGAAGGTGATGAGGAGGTTCCTGAGGCTAGAGGAGAGGCCCAAGTGGGGAGTGAACCGACCGACCACGCAGTACGTCAAGGCCAGCGACCGGGATCCCTTCAGGAGGTCTCGACATCCTGCCAGGACTTCGCCCAGGGATAGCAGGTACCTCATGTATTCTTCTCTCTTACTGGACTAATCTGTGATAATCTTTGTTACTTATGAGAGATATCAATTTATACGAAAAATTCCATAATTTTTACTCTACTAAATCGAAACCACACGAAGTTATGTAACGATTTTTTGAGAAATGGCTAGATCGATTTTTAAGATTCATTGCTCAAATTCTTCGGTGAGATCCCGTGATTATTTGATACAATTCGATTCCGACCGCTTTCACCCATGATATTTAAGTTTAAGTTTTTTCTCCTCATACCAGACTGAAACGACAAGAAACCGCTCGACGTTTCCGATTACTTTAGCACTTACTAGACAAACGCTCTAAACTTCCAATTAATTACAAAAGAAAAAGATACATGACTATAATAAGGCCTATTTGGACTTACGGAGTTGAGCTATGGGGCTCCACTAAACCATCGAATTCCTCTCGTATCCAATCCTTACAATCCAAAATCCTTCGTAAAATCCTCAATGCGCCTACTTTGTTACAAATTAAACCATCTATAATGACCTTAATGTTTCTTATGTTTCAGATCTGGCCCAATCCAGATACCTATCCTTCCATAATAAACTTCAGAATCATCCAAACCCTCTCGTTTCTAACCTTGCTTCCTCTTCAATTCCTGATAACCGTCCGAGGCGTCTGAAAAGCCCCGTGATCTCCTACTGTAGACATATCATTAGAGTGCTACCATTGGATAGTTACTCAGCAAGTGTTTTCACGTCATTATATCCATATGTTCAAATTTACTAGATGTATTTCTTTAATACAGTTGTAAATATCATAAAGAAATACTAAAAAAAAAAAAGTGTTTTTCATTTATTATTTAATTTAGTTTCTATATATATGTTGTGGATAAAATTGTATCTCTTAGCAGTGTTTTTAATTTTGACAGCATGTAATAATACTCGATAAAGGAAAACAATACATACCTGAAAAAGCAATATCATGTATTGTCAATGTTCCCAGGAGAATAAAATACGGTGTCTTGTAAAAAGATAATTATTCGATTTGAAATTCGAATAAGAGCGTATTTTACAGGAATTTTCAAAAAGTAGTGTTTCCATTATTGTTACATGTTCAATTACCAGAGGAGGATATTCAAATATGCAAGTTACACATTCGACGTTTTAATACATCTGTAAATATTCCATTCATGAAGTAAAAATAACTTTTATAAATTTCCACTTCGCTACATCAATGATATGTAAATTTGAATACACGTGTGAAATACATGTCGTTTTTGAAATAAGTGATCTTGTTTCTCCAATGAAGGAATAGTTTATAATAACGAGTCTGAAAAAAGTTCATGTTACCAATTTTATCTAGGTTCAATTGAAAGTAGTTTTATATTGCTATTTTATACCTTGTCTGCTGATCGCAATACATTTTTACTAAATATAATCAAATCAAATCTAATTTTATAAACAATAATACGAATGTTTCAAACAACTTTTTCATTCATTAATTTAAGGATTTCACAAATATTTTATTAATTGTATAATAATTGAATTTTTCATTTTGAACAATAGTATAAGCTTGGTATTTTATGGAATTATTTTAAACTAGTAGGCCCGTGCGAAAAATTAGCAGAGCATATTGTTTTCAAATGCCAAATTAATAAGAAAAGAAAATAATACAACGTATCAAAAAAATAAAGAAATCAATTGTTACCTTATGGATAAATATAACCGACAAAGGAAACAAAAATTAATTAAAATATTCATTATTGTTTTTAAGCAACATGTTTACAAATTTCAATAAGCTTTGCTAAAAATTGTCCGATTTTGATGAATTTGTTTTCCTTTTGCAGAGAATATAATAATCTGTTATATAATCATGGGTATAACCAAGGGAAAAGTGTGTAATTTTTAGTTATTTGCAAATAAATTTGGTTTTCTTTCATAACTTGTTTGCTTGAATTGTCGGGGTGATTAGAGTATTTTGCCCGCCTGAAGGAGAAGAAAGCCTTATAAATTGGTGGCTCAATCTTGAGAATTTGTGAAGAATTAACGATGATATGGCTTGCCGATCAAAAACACCATCGATAAATAATATAAACTTCTCCTCTCTCGGTCATAGAGGACTCCTGTCGACGAAATTATATTCAATATATTATATTGTATTCAATTACATGTCTCTACAAGACAGTACTACAATTAACGTAAGGTTGTGTGAATGCGAACCTATGCCTTGCGTTATCTCGAAAATAGTGCGTTTTCGGGCTTAAAAACTCAGGATCCGACATTGATCCAGGCTTGCAGTACGCATCACAGGCAGATCTACGGGGGAGAGAGGGGGCTTTTGGGCTGAATCCCCCCCCCATAATGGTAAAATATAACCATGTTTTACAGAAAAAAATATTAAAAACTATTTCTTTAAGCATTCTTGTTCGTGGAATTACATTTAATAGGACTTCAAGAACCACTAAAACACCATTTCATATAGATAGTTAATTTCTTTCTTTTTTTTCCAATTAATTATCGTTATATGTATATGAAAAAAAATCTTTCGGGCTTAAGCCCTCCCCCCAAGATTAAATCCTGAATCCGCTAGTGGTACGCATCAAAATCTTCAAGGTCCAATTTGTCCCGTATCGATCTACACACCTACCACCGTTCCAGTATTGAAGCCTAGCCTAGAAAAACAAAAGTGGAGAATACGATTCGCTAACTCCCCGTGAAATTCTGAATCCAACCGTACCTTATTCATGGTATTTGAGCATGATAGGAGCTTATATTTCGTAAAAAAATGATTTCGAGCCTTACTGTAATAACATATGTGGGGATTAGAAAGAAGTTGAAATACTGGACATGATAAATTATAAAAAATAAATGTGGCCTTTCCTAAACAAGTAATTTCTGATATATTTATAATTTTATCATTACCTTTTAAGTTGATTTGTAATAATTAAATATCGATACTTCATTGAAATGTTTCACACACCAACTAAGTTTTAGTTACAGTTCCAGATCGCCGTCACCTCTCGAAAATTCAAAGGCTTCCTTTAACAGCGTTAGCTCCCTTGGAAAAAGCAATGCTACCTACACGGTTCCTGGTAAGTAACTTAAAATAAATATATATTTATATATTAGCTAACAGTGTTCTGTTATTTTTGGGTTGAATTATTCATTATAGGAAGTTGAGGCCAACTCTATTTGTATGGAAATATCCCCGAAAACAAATAAATAAATATAAAATAGATAATATCTTAAGACTGTTCAAATTTAAACTGCAATCTACTTCTGAATCGTTCCAGCCGGTTAAGTTCTAAACATCAATTAGAAAATAATCATTTAATGATTATTATCAATTTCAGTTTTATAAATGTGCAAAGGGAGCTTAGCTCGATATTATTTTTTCAAAGTATGGTTCACTGTTACCCTTTTCTTGCCTTGATTAGATCCATTATTTGTCCACCAATATTACTCATATTCACGAAAT
Organism: Nezara viridula; assembly: GCA_928085145.1. Lineage (NCBI taxonomy): Eukaryota > Metazoa > Arthropoda > Insecta > Hemiptera > Pentatomidae > Nezara > Nezara viridula. Next base: position 142,687,334 of record OV725080.1, on the reverse strand, counting down.
ATAAATTACTTGAAAGAGCATTGAACTCGCACCAATCAGTTCCGCGATTCAGATTGGCCGGCGATAAGAGATATGGGAGTATCGCATGCCCTTGAGTTCATCGGCACAAAAACATGCAATAAAGGCGATCATGTGGCAAGCAACGTCTGTTGATTGTTTCCTTAGCACACAACTGGCTCAACAAGTGGCGGAACTATTTTCGTTATTAAACGGAAGACTCGTTGATAGTTTTCTATTAATAAAGAAAAAAAAAACACCACAAACCAAGTATTTTGTTGTTTATCTTCAAATTAGTACAATTCTGTTTTATATAATTCTTTTCACTTCAGGTTCTAAAATAATAACACTTCGGGGTCGAGTACCCAACGGAGACACGCCCAACTTGTGTAAATTGGGTACATGACCCAACAGTAATTGCGAACAACTTGAGCGTGAACATGGAAAGCATTATCACCAGATACTTTGTGTACTTCCAAATCATTTACTTTTTTGATGTTCCACTTTTTTAATTCACACAGTTGGTAAATGTCTTTATCCTAAATTTTTTTTCACTTAAAGTTTCTATTCACTCCATTTTTTTTTTCATCCCTTTCTCCTTATTTAGGCTGTAAGGGTTTTTTCTAGGACCAGGGTAGGAACGAGGGATTAATGCCAAAGTTAAAAGCCTCCCGGCAAAGAAACACGAACTCGGTATTATTTTATCATGTTATGTTCTATCTGTGTTGCCAGGCAACGCGCGGTGCTCTGCTACACGCACTAGCCCAATAGACTACTCCGTCCCTCGCGAATTTGTCATTATCTTATCATTATCTTCGGTTTATTGGGTTGCTGAGCAACGCGTGTTTGGCAAACGCTTTAGCCCGTTCCTTACCCTCGCCCATCTCCACTTACCTGACAAAATAAAGATAGCCAGTGAGTATGCTGTCAGAAAGTAGAATAATGTAAGACATTGATAGGCGTGGGGAAGAGGAGTACCCAGCGGCATCCTTGAATTTAGTGTTTATAGCTACGTGAGATCACTTATCCAGCTTCTATGAGGGTGTTAGTTATCGTAAAATCTTTTGTAGTGTGTCCGTATGAGGTCGTTTATTTAAGTAATTTTGGTGACTTACTATGGAGCTTTAGTTACAGTTCTGAAAGTTTTTGACTAAAATGTTTGTAATTTACGTGTGTGCATCTTTTAGTCTATGAAGCTTAAGTCCAAATAATCTTAAGTAGACAAATGTAGGTGTTGAGTTTCTGTTTTAGTTTCAATTTTGTACATCTTGAAAGAAACGGCTACTGTATCTTTCCAGACTTAATTTATTAAGCCATCTTACCTTCTTAATTTATTAACTCCTTGTTCCTCTGTTCATCCATTTAACTCGAGATCCCAATCCACAAACATATTGATTGTTTTCATAGAATATTTATAAAATACAGCCTAATAGAATATAGCCTAATATTTATAAATTTTTGTTTAAATAGGCTCACGAAGATCAATGAAAGTTACCCGCGGTGTGTGCACCCCCAGGGTTATGCAGGTCATTCCCACAGGGGGCATCATCAGGAAATCATCTGCCGGAAAGAGGATCATCTCTATCAGAGGTAATACACTGTTACTGTAACTGGGTAATACACTGGCTAATTGAGGTAATACAGTTTTAATTGTATCCATTTTTCGTACAAAATAGCCATATTTTGCATATATATTAATGCATTTAATTGAGACATCGCACGTTGATAAGAAAGCTAGTAACAAATTTCCGAAAAGCATTTTTTCATTGATACGAAAGTTTGATCCATGAGCAATAGCTGTTGTTTTACTGAAAATGTAAATTTTTAATTTTGTAAAAAAAAAAAAAAATAGGGATTTATTATTATGTCCAATATTTAATACACCTCCTGACTTTTTACGTTCCTTCTATAAAATTTCATTTTTATATTTATAAAAAATGAAATAACACGAGAGCAACAGCCGTATTCAAATTTAATTTTATTTGGGAAACAAATGAAAAATGATTTAATTGGTTCATTACTGCTAACTTGAAGATATAGAACTGCTGAATTTCTTTCTCGGTTTTTTTTTTTTTAAATTCAATTTATCAATATAGTGAAGATAGAAGAAAAAAAAATGATATCCAAAGGTATTTCTCGTACAAAAGCTGTATTATATGAACATTTTAACTCTTATGTTCGATTCGTAGAGGCTCTAAGAGGGAGGAGGGGGAATGCCGGGGTTGTTGGAAAAAACTTAAAAACACCGAAAAGATCTTTTCTAACTCAAAAGCATTTCACATACAAAATTTCAATAATATAACTCAATTTGGATGGGCTATAGAGTTCCGCAAAACCGTAAAAAAAAAATCGAAAAATCATGGTAGTGTAATTTTTCCCTACATCAATGATATGATGGATATGATCTGGGATATAAGGTTTTATTTTTTAACTTCTAAATTTAAAGTAAAATATGTTATAGATAGCATTACATATGTTATATAATAATTATGTAATATCTTTACATATCATTTTTGTTTCATACGTTTTAAAAAAGGATGTAGGATTTTAGCAGTAAATTTAATATAGAGCGGGCACTTTGGCCCTTTATTTATTTCTACGATTCTGGTTCTGTGGGCAGAACTGTGTTTACTACTGTATATTTGATAATTTCTTCTTTTAATCTGTCAATGGTGATGATCTAGGTTGAGGAGTTTGCAACTCACTTTATAAATTAAACGCATAAAATACCGATTTTAACCATTTTTATTAAAATATCTACAATCGTACTAAAACATTAATACATTGGTTTATTACAAAAGTCATTAAGCAGAATTTCATAAAATTAAATCACTGAGTACTTTGATCTCTGTGAAATCAAAATATTCTGCACTTATGTTAGGGTATTATTTTTATTATTTAGTGTTTATTATACAAAAAATTGTGTGTCCTATTTTGAATTAAATAACTTTAGTTTTCGCGTACGAAAATGCTTTAGTTTTCACGTCGTTAAATTCACAAAAACTTACTCAAAAGTTTAGCTCTATCAAAAATCCACTTAATGATTTTTGGTATTGAATCGACGATATATTTAGCAAGTTGTGAAACTCGGTGCTTCTCTCCCATGAATTATATATCATTTGTAATATCTGCAAAGTATCATTGTGCAAACTTTATTTATTCTAATTTGTGAGGTATTTTTATTCTTATTCTCTAATAGATTTATTTTTTAACACTTTATTATATCTATATTTTTTAATGTAGTTACTTTTTGTTTTTAGGTAATTTTGGAAATAACGGATCAAAGCGACTTCATCTACCTCAGGACACAGAGAACGTACTTCCAAAAAAAATTGAAGTTTCAGAATTTTTATCAGTTAATCAAGTTCTCTCTCAGCTGATCGACCTCAAACATGTACGAAACATATTTCGACTTGTTTTAAATGATTTAACGCTACTATAATATATATATATATATATATATATATATATATATATATATATATATAATATATATATATATATATATATATATATATATATATATATATATATATATATATATATATATATATATATATTAAATCAAAGACTATTTAGAGAGGGCAATGTAATATGTAAAAGATCTCCATTTTTATAAAGAGTGTTTTAATGATAATTATTGAAAACAAAATCAAATCTAAAATTTAAATAAAATGAATCGATATAGTTATTTATTAATTTATTATCAGTGAAATTATTATCTTGTTGGTATATAATAGGAATTGGTTTTCCGATAAGTTGTTGAATAATTACTTGATTGTTGAATAATTTAGTAAATTTAAATTCTTTAAAAATTTCTATTATCTTAGCAAGAAATATTATGTTGATGTTTTCTTTGTTTGTTTTCTTTCACCATCAGAATAATAGTTTGGTGAATTTCAATTATTCACAATTATTCATTAGGCTCCTGTTGCCATTTAATATAAAATATTACTTGTTATACTTCCTTGAATTAACATAATATTCAATAGAGTATTACATAATAACCATGAATCTCTTAATATTCTATTCACAGATTCATGAAATCCTTTTTCTTCGATTATAGACAGATATCTTGTATTAAATGGAAACAGGAGCCTTTAGAGTAATGATAAAAATTTTATTTCATTAAAAAAAATCTGATGATGTGAAAAACATTCACGTCACCATGAAAATTATTATTGATATAATAAACCCAAATTAAACTAAGTTCAATCACCGAAAGAGAGCAATAAGAAATTGAAATTTCCAATTAAATGAAAATTTGTTTATTTTTTTATTTCTAGGGTCTTCAAATGAAACAGAAGGAGTGGGAAATCACAAGAAGTCCAACGCCATTTTCTGAAGTGTCCTTTAAAACATAAAATATAACTAGTCATTGTTAAGGATGTGATCAAATTTGTATAACAAATGTTTTTTATAACTTATTCGTTAGTATAGAATAGCTTCCTTGTTGAATCATTTGTACTGTTGCTATTAATAAATAGTTTATAAAACAATTGCTTATTCTATGATCCTGAAGTTTTTATTTTTCATTTTAATATTAGAAAATAATGCTGTAAGGAAATAATCTCAACATCTATTTTATGTTTCCTATATAAGAAAAAAAAAAAGAGAGAAAAAGTATGAAATAAAATAAATATTGTTTGAAGAAATTTTGTTCCATAATGAGCGATATACTTCAACATCACAATATCAACTTTAAAAATATACGTATATTGATTTTATCCAAACTAGGTCACTCTTTATTCCCAAATTAAAGTTTTTCTTATTTAAATATGAATTTTAATCATAGCCTATATGAAACAACTGGCCTATCTGCCAAGTTTAAGAACTCGGTATAATCCCTTCGGAATATCCTCCTTCAGAAATATTGATCAAACAAAACGCAATTGCAGCCCATCCCTTTCTGCCAGTGGGAAGTACAGTCACACTTCCTCTGGACTCCAGACTTGGTAAGTCACAATCTGTGAGACGCATAACTTTCTAGAACTATATATATTATTTAAATTATGTATATACGTCGCAATGGTTGTTTATTGGTAGGAAAATTAGTTTGTTTATAGAAAAATATATTCTTTTTTGTGAAAGAGTAAACGTTTTGTTTCAATATGTTGTCTAGATGAATCATGTCTTACAAATAACAACACTCAATTTGTTCGCTTTAAAATCTAAATATTTTCTTAATGATGTAGAGATGGTTGACCGTTGATATAATATGAGAAGGAGTTAATTTGAGGGGTGCGGTCAAATAAATACTAAATTAAAATATAGTAATTATTTAATTTTTACCGACGTTTCGACCCACTTTGCAGGTCGTCTTCAGGGCTACAAAATATACAAAACATGTTGAAAATAAAAAATAAATATAAATAGATATAAAATAAGAATAAGTTGTCAGTTACAGAAATAAAAAGATGATATCAGAGATATAGTGGGTGACAATTTAGTTAAAATATTAAGTATTATATATGTAGAAGATATAAACAAATTGAAAATAAGTATGAATAAAAATAAAAATAAAGGAGAATATAGCATGTAAGTTAAAAGTAAACAGATTGCGATAAATAAATATTTTCTTCTTTCAATATTTTTATTTCTTGACATTTAATTGAAAAGGCTACTGATACTTACCACTGTACTAGTTATATTACTGTGCCATATCTATATACTACTTTTTTTAAAAATGTATATGTTGGAGGCTGGGGTGAGGGTTTCATTCATTGCCATTCTCACACTGAAACTCTCCTATACTTCAGGGTTATCTCCTCGTCAATATAAAATTTACCTGTTTGTTAATGATGATTTTAATTTGATTGAAAGCTTTTGATCGAGTCTGGCATCCGGGGCTACTTGACAAACTCCGTAAATTCGTACATCCTACATACTTCCGTTCCTACCTAACTGATAGATATTTTAAAGTGAATCACAATAACCCATATTCATTCTTTTCCCATTGCGCTGGTGTTCCTGAAGTTAGTACCCTAGGTCCTATCCTTTACATATTTTATATAACTGACATCCTAACACATATGTCCTTTCATTTAATAATGATTCAACAATTGTGTCACAAATCTTGAAGAATAGTGTTAAAACTGGAGGATTAATATAAATCCCATCAAATCACCTTCACCCTTCGACGTAAACCTATGACTTCCTGTCCTCCAGTTTCCTTTAATAATACCCCACTTATCCCTGTTGAACAAATCCGATACCTTTGACTCCACCTGGATAAACGTCTAACTTGGAATCCTCATACCAGACTGAAACGACAAGAAACCATTCAACGTTTCCGACTACTCCAGCACTTACTAAACTGACGCTCTAAACTTTTAATTCATTACAAAAGACTCTTATACTGGACTACAATAAGACTTATTTGGACTTACAGAGTTGAGATTTGTGGCTCCACAAAGCCATCGAATTCCTCATGCATCCAATCCATACAATCCAAAATCCATCGTAAAATGTTGTCACTAATAAAATCCATAACGACCTTAATGTTTCGTATGTCCCAATCCAGATAGCTATCCTTCCAAATAAACTTCAGAACCATCCGAACCCTCTCGTTTCTTACTTTGCTTCCTCTTCGATCCCTGACAACACTGCGAGGTGTCTGAAAAGAAGATGGTCTCGTGATGTCCTAATGTAGATATATTATTAGATTGCTACGGTAGGTAATTTCTTAACAAGTGTTTTCATGTCATTTTTTCTTTTTATCACATTTACTGAATGTATTTTTATTCTTAATACATTTGTTAATATCATAACCTCAGTCACAAACGTTTAATATAGAATAGAAGAATCACTACATCTTAGTTTTATGGAAGAATGACAATGGTTATATTTTAAAACAGTAATAGAAGAATCGTGTTAAAAAATATTTGTACTTTTTTATTGAAATTCGCAATTGTATAAAAATAAAAATATATATATAGTAAATATAAACATAAGAATAAAATGACATGAAAAGACTTGTTGAGAAACTACCCCCTTGTAGCACACTAATAATATATTGAAATGTCACCTTTTGGGGTGCCACTGGATAATTATTGATGATAATTACCCAGAATTATTAAAAAAATTATTAATAAAAAATTAATTTGGTCCATGATTAATGAATTGGATTTCTTTTCTCAAAGGCTGGTTTGTGTTTATCATGCTTTCTAATTACCAACATTACCTGTGATCATCATGATATACATAGCTGGCAGAATTAAAATAACTTTTACTATAAAACTTAATTTATTTCTATGTTTAATAAAGTATATATACAAATTATATTTACAAGAAACTAAATACGTGATTCAATGAATTTAATAAATGACTATGAATTCAGATAGACTATTTGAGAATTATTGCCATGAAATATTATTACATTAAGATTATAAATAACAACTTAGCTATTATGGTATGTGAAGTGGTGTAGTTATGGCATGTTTCATCGCTGCATCCGCTGATCCGAGATCATATCGTCAAGGCCAGGTCCAAAAACCTCTCCAAGACGCCCATCTCTGTGGTCTATGTCGGGTCAAGGCTTCAGTCCCCAAGCCGGAAGAAAACATAAGACCTATCCTCCAGGCCAGAAATCAACATAAGACCTCTTTTCTTACTTTTCGGCGTATTGTATAGAAATATTCAGGGTTCAGCAAGGATGGTTTCCATTGGTTCTTAACTTCACCCTATTACTTCACAATAAGTGGTAACACCCTAAAAGGGCCAGTTACTTAGCCCGTTACTAGTTTTTACTCTAAGCCTTCCCCATGGTCCAGGTACAGGTCGGTCCTTATCTACCTGATCCTCTCCCTTGATGCTGTTTTTGATTTCAGAAGTCGGTTTCATTCAACTTTGTCTTCCACACACAATAATAATTTTAAAAACTTATTTGCTATGTTACATACTTATTTGCGTTTTCAATACATAGCAATATATACATTAGGAAATCACGAAGCTATCATCTTTTCAGATACGTAATAAGAGGGTTATCAGGAAACGAAGAGAAAATAAAGTTAGAAATTGTTAGAGAATTGTTATTCTCGTACCTCTAATTGTTTCAGAATATAAGCCATCCGCAATGTCGCTGAAGTTGGATGATCTTATTGGGAAAAAAAAAGAAGCTGTGCAAGTCTTGGACCTGTCGAAGGCAACGGCCAATAATGCTGACGAGTTCAAAAGGGTCATGGAGAAGGTTCCGGACTTCAAAATAAAACCTGAAAAGGTAACACAAATTAATCCGTTGCGCAGGCCCATTTTTGTCGTAAATTGCTTCATCTCATCGTAACCTACATAATCTACGTACGTTTTCAATTTTGAGATCGGCAAACTTTTTCTATTTAATTTGTCACTAAAAATCACAGGCGGATCTAAGGGGGGGAAGGGGCTTTCGGGCTGACGTCCCTCCCCAACATGGTAAAATGTAACCATGTTTTACAGAAAAAAATATTAAAAACTATCTCTTAAAGTATTCTTAAGTAATTAATTAATATTCTAGGTAAATAATTTCTTTATTTTTTTCAAATAAATTATCGTTATATGTATATGAAAAAAAAATCTTTCGGGCTGAAGCCCTCCCCCAAAATTAAATCCTGGATCCGCTAGTGCCAAAAATTCATGAATAACCATTTGCTTTCCAATTGAAGATAATAAGATCAGAAAGTCGAAAAAAGGTTGCCTACAGAAATATTGATCCGTTTGGAATGACTTCCACTCCGAAAAAGTTAAAATAACGAGGTTATATATGTCGAACGCTCCAATATTTTTATAAGCCACTTATTTTTTTTTCGATTTTGTGATCATATTGTCTTACGATTCAAGTGGAATCAAATAGACAAAGTTTTCCCATCTCCAGTTTATTAACGCCCCTATTCTGAGAAATTTCGTTAATAAAATATTTGTAGGTTACGACGAGATGAAGCTATACGAAGTTTCAGGTGAATATTAACAACTTGATAAAAAATAGTTTGTACCACGGACTAGAAACAGTGAAAAATAATATCAACGTCAAGGTTCAGTGCCGTAAGTAACTGTTAAAATTCTAATTTAGCGGAAATTTCTAAATCATTTTCAATAAAACCATAAATATATTGAAACGTAGAGTAGTTAATAACCCTGTAGCATTGTACGCTCGGACAATTTGAGATTTCTAGGAATTTTTCAATATACCACTGTCCACAAAGAGAGATATTATTTTACAATATTTAAAGGAATTGACATTCAAGCTTATATGTATTGATGCAGATCAAACCAGAGGACGTTAAAATTCAAGATAAGCCGAAAAGGTGGCACAAGAAGTCGAAAAAATCATCTTACCAATTCGCGGATCCAATTCCGACTGAGATGAGGGCTCTGAACCTCGATGATCTCTGTTCTGTCCCGATTCAATGGAACATGCTAACAACGCTGAGGCCAAAGTCGAAAATCGATGAAGAGTATTTTTCCAGGTAATTGTCCAATTTATTATAACTTTAGTAAAATACAATAATATATGAGAAAACCGACACCATTTCTATTAAACAAGAGACTGAGAATGAATATTTCTATGATACAAGTATTAGTTAACTGTTTGTAATTTAGATTGCTTCTCGCATCTCGTTTTCACATAATAGCTTAAAAAACTGCAATAAAGTAATGAAATAGTTTAACATCAAGTAAGAATGAAGTAGTATGAATTCTTTCATGCCTAAGCAGGAGGGTTGGCGGTAGCCCGATAGGATAATCGATGGTATCGATAGATGCGACAAAGTCCAATCGATTGTCATGTGAATATCGTGTGTTAGTGTTTAATAGGAAGGACAAGGTGGTGAAAGGAAAATAGTCAATTTTATCCTTATTCCCTACGTACTAATATGCATTTAAAAAAATGCAATTTACTAATTTACATAGCATTTGTTTTTTTGTTGTTTTTTTTCAAATTCCTTCCTAAACACACTAAAAATCAGAGAGTATCAATTTCTGTTAAAAATTTTGTTTTCATAGTATTTAAATTTTTTTCAGTATATATGTTCTCTCTCTTCCTACCCTCCCACTCCCTTCCCCACCACACAGTCGCTATCCTATAATTCGCCTCATTGGGTGCATGGCGTTAAGAATTTTAATAAAATTCAATAATAAAATTCTTAGTCAAACTATGTCAGAATATCGCTTAGTAATACATTTTTTTTTTTTTTTACTAGAAAAAATTATAATTTTTTTACACTACGCACTTTTAAATAGAGTTTTTTTTTTCATGATTTAATTCCGACTGTATCCTGTCATCCTAAGGCTAGTAGAGCTGGGGAAATTAGAGTTGGCCGCACGGCAGAAGGAGAAGAAAATACCAGAAACCCAATTCCTCAGGAAAATGAAAAACAAAGCTGGTGTCACTGAAACGAGATTTCTTTCGTGCAACGAATGCGGCGAAGATTTCTGCCAGCGGGAAACCTGTCATTTAATGATGTACGACAACTTCAAAAGGTATTTCATTGCTGATTATGATGTTTTAAAAAGGATTTAAATTGGATATAGTAAAATAAAGTGAATAACGGCTTATAAAACCTCAAAAGGAGCATGTTGGTAAATTGTACCAATATTATTAACATCAATAAAATTGGCTTATATCAATTATTTTCGATTTGTATTGAAATTTGTCTAGTATTAATAGTTTTTCAAATGTTCCGTTCTTTCTTCGGAAAATTTATCAAACAAAGTATTGATAAAAACTATTATGGTTATGTAACAATTAAAAGGTGAGCGTGAATTGGATGAAATAGCCGTATCAACAAAATTGTAGGTTCAGTTTATAACCATCAAGGATATTGCTGAACTTTAGTTTATCTATCATTCCCAAACAACAGAAATCTCGAAGATACCTAAAATTTTGAAAATCGTGATATCGCGAAAACTGTGGCAAAAATCGCGGAAAAAAAAAGTAAAAAAGCTAATAATAATAATCATGAAAATGGCCAAAATCATGAAAATGACGGATATCTCGATAATTATGTAAATCTCGAAAATGAAAAATCGCGGAAATGGTAAAATGGAAAAATCACAAAAAAGGTAAAAATCTCGAAAATGCAAAAATGATTTTTAATATGTAAAAACTCATTATTTCTTTATGCTTTATTGGAATATTTTCTTATTTTATTGTCCTCTGATATTGTCCATAGTAGCAGACTACTTATATCAGTTACAGACTACAAAATGTCACCCTTAGCACAAATAGAATAAAAGTTGAAAATTTTTATATACGACTTTTTGCACGAATAGAAGTGATATATACCTAATAGGTGCGTTTTCAGTCCGTAAAAATCTCAAAAATGGAAAAATCGTAGAAATGGTAAAATCTCGAACATGTCAAAAATCTAGAAAAACGTGAGATCGCGAATCTGCTGAAATCACGATAAAGGTGAAAATCTTAAAGATTTAAGATTATGAAATGTCACGATGATTTTTTTCTTTTTCAAGAAATCAACGACTTATTAATTATTTAATTTGTGTTAGTTTAACACATGTATTTTGTATTGCCAAATATCTGGGTCCTGCGACATAAACCTATCTTTTGAAATAAATTATAAAACCCAACAGAAACACTATCCTCAACACAAAAGAAGATAATTTAAGATAATACCCTAAGTACGATTCTTATTTACTGTTCCTTTTCTGTTTCTAGGGAACCGATCTCAGAGACAATACACAAGAAGGAAGAAAACCAAAGAGGAAGGTCTAAATCAAGCTCGAAGAGAGGAAAGCGAAGAAGCAAGTCCCAAAGAGGCCGGTCAAGAGCAAGATCCAAGTCCAAAAGCAAGACCAGATCAAAAAGCAGGAACCGATCCACCAGCAGCCGCCAGCGATCCACCAGCAAGTCGAAAAGTATCAGCAAAGAATCCAGTTTCGATAACAGCGCACCGCCCAAGCGCAAAACCGGAAAGAAGAAGAAGGCAAAACAGAAAACTCAAACGAAAAACAAAGCCGTTAAAGATTCCAAGCCAATCAAGCCGAATCCTAAACCTACTAAAAAGTAAAACCTAAATAATCTCATACGAGAGTAGAAAATGGCTAATTCATTGTTAGTTTTTACTGTTTATATCATATTGGTTTTACAATCTTCTTGTCATTTATGAAATATCTTATCAAATATTACTCTTCAAATTTATTGGTTGTATTTTTTATTTTTACTTTATGAATTAGTCCAGAGGTGTAAAAAGAGTTTTGTTTTTAATTGCAGTATCTTAAAGCAAAGTTTAAATTAATATTTCGTATACTTGAAACAATGGGTCTTTTGTCTTACTTAGTACTTGTCCCCCTAACTGTGGAAGGGAAACCACGACGTTAATATTAACGTCGTTTGAGTACTGGCCGCTCTCTATAACGAATAGTGTGGCCCAAAATCGGTCTTACACTTTGCAAGACCAAGACTAAGACCGCCTCACTGTTGCAAGACCAAGACTAAGATTGGTAAAAAAATCTATTTTTTGTATAAAGATTTAGGCAAAATAGTTACTAATACTTGACAATTTTAGATACTATATGTAAAGAATTGGTATAACCAATATATTTTTGCATTTAACTCCTCTAATTTTTCATTCGGGCTTAGTTAGGTTTCCCCTATTTAAGAAAATACAGTAATATCTCTATAGTACTAAGCTAATAGGTAGCTGCAAGACCGTTACAAGACTCTTGCGCAAGACCAAGACTGAGTTTGCTAGACCAAGGCTCGTCTCGTTCTCGCATTTGGGCAACACTAATAACGAATGCGGAGGGGTTTCATGCAAATATATTGATAGATAAGTTTCTCCAAAACGGATCGACTCCTAAGCTTGAAACAAAAAAAAATGGGATAGATTCATACTGTTTCTTCGTAGTTTTTAAATGAATAGACCGGCAATAATTGGCTACTTTTGGGATTCCTGAGGAATCTCAGTGTGTTCAAAGTGATCTTGAAAACAGCTGCCGTAATAACTTGAAAACAGAAGTTCAGCACTTATAGTCAGTAAGTGAGCACTTTATTAAATATGAATTGTTTGGTTTAAACGCACCTACCAAGAACATAATGATGGTGTTGATCTTTTTTTATATCGAGAAAAAATTCATCGCGTCAAAAATGTATCGGAAAATTTTTGTTACCACTAAAACTGTATTTATTTTTTATTTTAAGACATTTGAATCTTCAGAATAGTGCAGCCAACAAATTTTTATTCAGTGATTAATTTCTATGAATATTTCTTGAAAATGGCCTTGATTTATTTATTGTTGAGTGTGTTATTGAGTAATTGTTGAAACACCAGATCCTTGGGCCACTTTCTTTTTAATCAACAATTTTTCCGAAGAATTTTTTATTGTGATTTTTGTTTATATGTTTATGTTGCTGAACCTCCAAGTTATTTAACGTTTCTCGAAATTGTTGGTCTCAGTATAATGTCGTAGACTGGTCCCTTGTTTCGTAACTCAAATGAGGGATCTTTAGTCTAGATGTGAGAGTTGATTACATTGTCTCGTAAGTTCTTGTCTTTAATTTCCTTTGTATGTTCTAAGTATGTGTTTTGTCTAAGTAGAGTCCCAGATACCATTTTTTGAAGTGAAAACTTCTCTAGGTGCGTTTTGCACTTTTTCATGGAGAGTGAATTCGATTGAGTCGTCATATCTCCGATGTGTAACGCTCGGGTTATATCGGCTAGAGTCGACTATTGTATTTTTTCATGTGGATTAAAATATTTTACTGAAATTTTTGCGTATTTTAAATATTAATTTAAGTGTAAGTCTTGTAATACATCCTAAATATTCGTTGTTGATTTGTTTTTCTTGTTTTGTTATTCCATATTTATATTCATACATATTTCTCATATAATAATATTTATTTATTTTTTATACATGAGGAAGGTTTTTTATAATACATTATAAATAAATGCAGATATATTTTGTATTTGATTATAAGCTTTTCTTATAGCCTCGCTCATCGGCCATTTAATACGTGATATTGGCAGTGATGGGAAAGGACCTCCGCATCCCTAGACACTTCTCCCTGTCGATGAAGAGGGAGTTAACCTTCATGTGCAGATCGGCTTCCAAGTTGGATCTGGTCATCAGGAGCTGCTGATGCTGGGCTTCGGCCTCCTGCAGCTTTCTGTGCAATTGTTCAACGGTCTCTTGCAAATCGGTCACCTCACGAACCAACCTAAACACAAAATCATTTTAAAAAGATGATAGGAAAAATTTAACTGTAGAACATGTACAAATATTAAACAACAATTTGTCCATAGATCGGACAAATCGTACATACATCCATTTGATATAACTTCTTTTGAAAATGTACGAAATGACTGACTAGCTTAGTTACTGATTCGCAGTCATAAAAAGTTTTTCTGGCATGGCATTCGTAAAATGCCAGATGGATGGAAAAATTGTGTTGATAGCAATAGACAATATTTCGAATAAAATAGTTGTATTCAATAAACCTGTATTTTCTTTGCGTTATCATATCTACACATATGATCATGTCATATATATACATATGACTGCATGTAAAATATAATTGTATGTATAACTATGGCTATTTAAATTCTAAATAATTAATTCTGGATTTGAACTTTCATTAAAAGGAAAACAAAACACATGTTACCTCGACTGGGCTTCATCTTTACACAATTCTATGTCTTTCCTGTGGGACCTAGCTTCCAAGCGGGTCTGGGCCACTTTCATTGGATGCGACTTGTCCATTATCGCCTTTCTCAGAAGTTCTATGCTCTTTTCAATGTCGAAAACTTCTTGCAGAACCTAAAATGCAGAGATGAGATATATTTTTCAAATTCGAACCTATATCTGCAATGAATAAATTACGATGTATATAGAAAGTACATAGGTAATTGTTAATACAAGTTATGGTAAACTATAATTATGTCACTGGAAGTCTTGGATAGTTTCGAAAAAAATACTTTATTCTGATACAAAGTCTCTCAAGAATAATAGAGTTGTACAGAAAAAAATAATAATTCTGGCCAAAAGATCTGTTACGTTATATAAATAAAAGATAAAAAAACTTTAAGTCAACTAACAATATATACTATACGAAAGAAATGAAAGTATATAAAATATTTAAACTATAAACAAAACAAATAAGAAATAATAAAAATAATCGCTTCTAAGAAAGAAAAAAAAAAACTAAACTCCTCGAATAAATGAGCACCTAGTCTCCAATAATTAAAATAATAAAACTTATGCAAATTAACAATATATGTACAATAAATATACAAAGCAACCGAAACTGTTTTTTATATTTTTTATTTTTTTTTTCCTACCCCCCAGGAATTTCTTGATTACAAATAAAATATATATATAAATGTTATATATAAATGTTATCCGAAACTGCGTACAAAATACTTAACATTAAATGCAAAACAAATGAGAAACTATATAAAATATCTTAATAGTACAAAAAAAAAAAAAGATAGGTAGGAAAACAAAATAAAATTAGACCTCTCTGAAGGATGAGTACTGATTCCCCAATAAATAAAATAAAATAGATCCGTTATTTAAATAACATTACATTCAAGAGACTGATAAAAAAAATGAACATGTATAATATGTATATATATCAAATACAAATCTAAAAAAAAAGAAGCGTTTTAGCATTCTTCTGACTGTTTAGTGTATAGGAGAATTTTAAATGCTGATAAGGAGAGGGGCATGCCGGATTTTTAAATGGAGTGAATTCCAAAAAGTGGCGTAGCGGGCAACAAAGGAGTTTTGTAGAAAGAGGTAGATCTGTGAAAAGCTGTTTAAAGGTCACATGATCGAGATCTTGTGGTGAGGGAGTAGACAAAGGTCTTAAATTGGAATAATTCGTAAGTATAGGAAATAGGATAGCTGTTTATACATAGCTAAAAGTTGGAAACCAAAAGAGACTATTTTTAAAGTAGTATGACTATCAGTAGTAACGGTACCTCA
This sequence comes from Nezara viridula, assembly GCA_928085145.1. NCBI lineage: Eukaryota > Metazoa > Arthropoda > Insecta > Hemiptera > Pentatomidae > Nezara > Nezara viridula. Next base: position 142,671,419 of record OV725080.1, on the reverse strand, counting down.
GTATACAAGTGATGTTATAGCAACGACTATACATACTAGCCTAAATGTATGTGCTACCGCTTTTCGTTATATGTTTTTCTGGTTTAAATAAAATGAGAGGACAACGACTTATAAATCTAGAAATAATCAATATTGTCGATTTGTTATAAATTATAATAGCAATTACTCCTAAGAAACAAAGCTCCAACTCACTCTGTGAAGATGCATCTGAGCTTTGTTCTTAGCCTCCAGTATCTCTGTCGCTCTCCTAGATAGCGCTGCATTAGTATCGTTCCAGTGGTTCCAGATTTCGTTATTTACCGCATTTATGAGGTTGTCAGCGTCCAATCGGATCTGAGCAGATCTAGCCCTCTCTGCCTGTGATCTGGTAACTACCCTATTCGAATGTTCTGACCAACTTTGAGGAGTACTCAGGCTGAGGAAATACAATTGAAATGTATCACATTAAAAAGTCTCTGAAACAGTATCCAGCAAAATTTAAATACAATAAACTTTGGCCATTTATTAATTCTCTTTAAGTAAATATAATAAATTATTACAGGCAACATTATCTTAACGAAAACCTAAAAATAAGATAATAAAATAAGAGCAAGTATCTAATTTACACTACAGAATGTTTTTGAAGTGATAAGTTCTTTAGACGTTCGTTCGGGTAAAGTCGTCTAATTTTTGCATGTAGATTAAAACATCGCAAAAATTAAAATTTGGACTTGCATAATGTAAGCTAGGGAAATTTTCAGCATTTCTTCCTCTTTGTAATGAGTTATAATTCAAAATTGTGTTTTTACATATCGAGTTAGAGAGTCGAAAAGGGGAATGAAAACGCACAAAAAACTAATAATAACGACTGTTTTGAACGCTTGAAATGAAATATCTCAACATTTAAATACTATGTAGAATACCGAAACCAATTTTCGGAAGTCAATATAGATATATTCTTTAATCAGCCATAAAAATAAGAAATTATGTGTTTCTATTCGATTTTCTGAAGCACTCGATAGTTTTGAAAAATTACCGACTACCGTTACAGAAGTTATATTACAAAAATGACAGTTTCTGTTAGATATTTAGCAAATAATATGGTGTATAAAAAAATGACCGCTTTATCAAATTTAAGATTTCAAAAGACTATAAATATTTTAATCCTATTTAATACTGACCAATACTTAATAAACCCTTTAGAGCATTTTCAAAGCTTGTTTAATCCCATTCGACTTTAAAAAAGAAATGCATTAGTTTAGTTATTTGTTTCAAAGAGGAAATATGACTGTGTCCTACGAAATTCTCGTAATTTTAAGGCATTACTAGAAAAAAAACCCCAAAAAAAAACAGCCGCTGAAGCAACTTGTGATATTATTAAATATGAAATTGTTCTTGACCAGCGAACTGTGCGGCATTAGTTTGAAGAAATTAGCAGTGGAGATACGACGTTGGAAAGGAAGAATGGATATTGATGAGGTTCTGCAGAAAGCTGTTGAGTCAAACCCGTCCACATGTACTCGCGAACTTGCCAGGGAATGTGGTGTGTCGAAAAATACTGTTAGACACCATCTACTCTCCATGAGGAAGGTGAAAAAGACCAGTAGACTGGTCCATCGCGAACATACTCCTCAGTAATCAGGTAAGAGGTTAGGAATTTGTGAATATTTATTGAAAAACACTTGCCTGAAAAAACTTCTGCTTCATCCACCATATATAGTCCAGAACTCGCACCATCGGATTACTACTTATTTTGATCCATGGCATATTTTCTTCAAGGGAAAAAAATTGATAATTTTGTGGAATTTTAAATCGCTCTCCAAGTGTTTTTTGAAGGCCATCCCAAAGAATAATATCAGCGTGGGATCGAGCAATTGGCTGACAGATGGATCATGACCGTAGATATTAATGGACTATACTTTGAGTATTAATTGTATTTTATATCAAAGAAATAATAATATAAATATTTGGTTAAAAACGGTATTTTTTTTATTCACCCTATTAGATCAAAGTTTTCACCACATATTTAATTATCAAAAACATATTGTCGTTTTTAGAATATGATACAAATGAAGATCATTCAGAACAAAGTTTACTAGATTAATTTATGCACAATTATAATTGTATATATTGTAAATGTTATTATTTTGTGAATAGACACCAAAAAAAAAATTAAATTTCATGTATTAATCTGGTTTTGATGTTTTCACTTCTCTCGTGTGGTATAAAGCACACAACGTAGTTTTTTAGATTTTTTTGTTTTTATTTGTGTGGGTAAATATTAAATACTATCTAAATGATCGCTTTAATATTTTATTGTATATTCACTCACGTATTGTCATATTTTTCTACGCCACCGTAGTAATTGATGCCTCTTGAAAAATTGTTGAGCTGATGGCAGACATTATCTATAGCGATGGCTGATTCCTTTGACTTTACGTCAGTTTCAAGCTCGTGTTGGCTTGCCCGGTTTGTTCTTATCTAAAAAAAATATTTATATAAGGAAAATTAAAAAATGGATTCTAGTACTTCATTTACTTATAGAAATAGTGAGGAGAGAGGAGAAGGCGATGGAAAGTGTTGTAGAGAGTTGGAGATTTTAAGGAAAAATGAAAGAAAAGCAATGAGAATGTGGCGTAAGAGGGACAAAATAAGAAAAAAAGGGGAAGGGTGGGGTGGAAATTAAATTGGAGTTGGATAGGGTTAAAAAAAGAAAAAAGGAGAAGAGAAAATAAGAGAAGGAGGGCGAAGGAAAGTGCTGCAAAGGTAGGTGGGAAAAATAATGGAAAAGCGTGGAATAGAAGGAATAAGAGGGGGGTGAAAGATAAAGAGAATGGGACAAAAAACAGAAAGTGCTGAAGAAAATGAATTAGGAAATGAAAAGAGAATGGAAGAACAAACGAAAGAGCTGTATAGGGGAGCAGGGAAAATAAAGAATAGAAGAGTTGAGAGTGTGATGGAAGAGGAAATGGGAAAGATGATGAAAAGTATGTGAAATAGAGGATTCATAGGATCAAGGAAAAAGAAAGAATAATTGGAAGACCGAAAGGAAAAATGGGGAATAGATGAAGTGAGAGTATGGTGGAAGAGGCTCTGGGAGGAGGAGGGACATTGAGGATAAAAAAGAAAAAGGTGGGGAAAAGATTTGAAATATGGTTTGGATAAGGTGAAGGAAAGAAAAAGGTTAAGATGAAGAGAGAAAGGGAAAGCGAGAAATAGATGGAGTGTGAGTGTGGTAGAAGAAGTTGAGTGGGGAAGTGAGGGAAAGAAATATTTATGAAATAAGGTTACCTGCTCAACCACTGTATTCTTCATGTCTGACAGTTTCTTTTGTACCATCTTTAAGTTATCTATTTCCCTCAACAAATACTGCTCTGGCTGATCGTGAACCAAATCGATTCCTTTAACATTTTATTTATTCACAATTATTCACATCACAATTAAAAGTTTATTAATTATCATTGAAGGAAGTTAGTCGTCTGTTCTACATATCGTTGGTGATAAATATTCAGGAAAGTGTTCCAGTACTGGTGTTCAAATGCTTGAACACCTTCAGTGCTGAAGGTCCAGTTCCTGATGATGACCCACATGTTTGGTTTGAAACGTCCGGGCTAATAAAAAAGTTTATAATGACTGCGTCATGAATATGTATTAATTATCATATATTAGGAGTTCATATTACCTATTATGTTCTTACAGAAAATTCTTGATAACAAGATAAAACCGACAGAGCTAGTTATTCATAAAAAAAAAGGAATAACCTACAATTTACAAAGGAATTAATGTGATTTTATTATTAGTGATTAATAGGCAGTGGCGGGTCGAGCAGCCCAGGTCCACTTTCTTATCATGTGATATGCCGAGTCCTTTTCATGTGTCATTTTCTCCTACTAAATTACATTTTTGGGAGGAGAAGAGAATCGGTTCGCCAAATCTCTAAAGCCACTGATCCTGAGTTTTTCCCGATGTAGGATTCAGCAAACGCTACGAACACAAATTAGATCGAAAAGCTATCAATAATATAGTTCAGATATACTTCCTTCATCGAAAAGATAAATGCGAGGTGTGGCTATTAAATAACAAGACTGGTGATAAAACATTTAACTATGATTTTATACACATTTACTTATTTTTACCTTCGATATACACTCATTCAAGGCGCCCTGCAAACCTTCCATTATCTCAAACAGTGCTGGAAGTATTCTTCTGTCAGTTACTTCACGACGCGTGACTCTTTCTCTTTCATATCATGAACGGACTCTAATCTTGTACTTTTTAATGCCGTTTGACGAATCGTCCAAGAGTCCAACTTCACCGAAAATTGTGGGTGGGTGGCCTAATGGGCTAACGCGTTGTGCACAGCACAACCGAAGGTCAAACTGTTAATCAACATTGTTACAATGCATTCGAGTTCTTGCTGAAAGAGAACTCTGCTTGTGTCATAAAGAAGCTGATAGAAGAAGACCTCCACGACTGTTAAAGACACTGAGATTCGCATGGAGCATTGTTGGAATAGAGGAGTGTATATTGAAGGTGATAATAAGTAAATATGTACGAAATCAAAATTAAATGTTTTACAACACCAGCCTAGTTATTTAATAGGTACACCTCGTAGGGATCTATAACTCAATGTTAAATTCTGAGCCTGATACACTGATAAATTTCCATTGGTCTAGCATTAATCCTCTTCTTCGACAGTAAGTGCAAAAAGTTAGATAAAACTAAGTCAGGTGGCTAGGAAATACCTTGACGATGCTCCCGGTGGTAAAGACATTCCTGTGCAATGTGGTAGGGAACCTCAGTGTCGTTATAGGCCTTGTCCAGGGCCCGCTTGGTGTCCTGGAGGAGGTTCAACTCGCCGATCATCTTCTCCAGTTCAGTGGACACTTCGTTCCTCCAATAGGTGGTATCTGTTATCCTCTCTCCGATCCTCCGGCCTGAATCCCTCTGATCGGCTGAAGTTTTGTCATCGGTCATTCTACGTGAATATGCGTTATTCAAAAATTAATAGATAATTTCCTGCACCACTTTTTAACTTTAAAAATAATTTTTAAAGATAATGGAATTATCATCATCTGATCAATAAACACTGTTAACATAAAGAATCTAATTTTGATTATCAAAGGCTTGTGCACACAGAGCGCGATATACTCCGGCGAAACGATATTGCTGTCCACAGCAGAGAAGGGCAAATGATCTATCCTGAGTACTGAGTACCAAGTATTTTACTCAAATACTTGCCTTTTTTTAGTACCAAAGAATTTAATTACTACTTCAGTTGATGCCAAACTTTTAACTGCAGTAGTAATTGAATTACCAATAGTGATTCAATTTGAATAAATACTTGGTACTTGTTACTCAGAGTAGCATTTGCCCATCTCTGGTCCGCAGCCAATAGGCAATATAGTTGTTAAATTCTATTCTACTACCACAGACAAACAGATCTCAATAATCCTTAGCGATACAGACAAAGGGATCGCTGAACACCGGGACAAATCACGTTCTGTGTTTACGAGCCTTAACGAAAAGTCATTGCATACACTTAAGAGACCTGCGATACATGAGAAAGTAGGCTCGATTTAATTAAATAGATTAAATTTTAAATAAGATTCAAATAAAATTTACCTCATTAGCCTAATAGCATCGGACCTCACCCTTTCTGCAATATTCCTGTTAGTATCCGATTCATTGTAATGGCTCAAAGCATTTTGGACCCATTCATAAGGTGTATATCTGAAATATTCAGTTATAAAATATTAATAATTATGATATATACGTGACTTAAAACTCATATCCAGTCCTCCCAACTATTCCCATAGGAATAAAATATTGTTCCAAGACATGAAAAAAGAAATATTTCTATAGTTAACACTTGTAATAGATAAAACAAGAGCACAATATTATATCTAGATCTTGGACTCGTACCTAGTGTATAGAGCTGCTCTTGCAGCATGGGTAGGATTCTTTTCGAATCCTGTAATAAGGTTGGGAAATTTCAAACCTTCGGTGATCATGCCGGTCGGAGTGCACACTGGCTCCATCAATTTGTTCGTCACTCCCAAAGCAGGTCTGTGGAAGAAAATAGTGACTTTATAATTTCATTAACACTTCCTATTGTGTGAAAATAACAAACAGTCAAATGTTAATTACAAGGGTGTAACTTGGATGTTCTCATAGCCCATAATCGGGCGCCATGGGTGTTGGCGAGGTGTCATGTAGGATTTGGTGATTCGCTCTGGAACGTTACCACCAGCTATGCTTTCCATACACGGTGGAGCTCCAGCTGCACTCCACGGCTGCAATTGCTGTCGTAAAAACATTTTTTGTTAAGAACTATAATAAAGATGTCATAACTCACACATAACTATTGATAGCAATATTAACTAAACTTATACATTAATTGTAAATCAACAAGCCAGAAAATTTATAAAATCTGTTATATAATAATATAGAAGGCATTTTATTCGAGATTTCATAAAGTTTATGAAGATCTCCTCCAAAATGTCCTCGATGTCACCACTATTCGAGATAGGCTAGTCCATATTAGAGCCTCAATGTTGTAGGATTGAATTGAGTATGAATTATAGATCGAGGTGATATTACAGAAGCAAAACAGTCTAGAATTCACAATGGTTCTCTTTAAATCAGTTTCTTATGTAAAATCCGTATACCAGAAATGGATAGGGTGTGGGTGATCGGGTGGATAGGTAGGGGAAAAAAAGTTTCTTATGTAAGTAACTTGGTGCCCCCCAAAGAAACATTTTTTCTCGGAAGTGAAAGACTTAAAGTGAAAGACTTTTTTAAATAATTTTTGAAATATATGTTATAGTTTCCAATTCACGGTATTATTGACAATTCACACACTAAGTACGTATTTATTGTTCTAACTTTCTCTTTATAAAAACTTCTTTCGTGTTCTACATATCATTGTAATGCAAATATTTTTATTCACCCATATATGTGATATGTTCCTCTTTTCTTCTTGTGTGGTAGTTCCGAAGTTTGAGATTCTCCGAAAAGCACATATAATCGAAAGTAATGAAGGAATTTTAGATCTCAGTTTCAGCTGAGTTTTCATGATATCCACGACTAATGCTTTTGTAAATATTTCACGATTTTGAGCATCTTATGTATTTTGCTGAGTGAACCGTTTCGATGATCCTCTTTTTTAAGGTCACTAACATTAAATACAAAGTGAATATTCACAATTATTGACATAAAATCTTCAGATTTATGGAAAAAAGAAAAATACTTCATTTAGTTCTATGATGACGAGGTACTGGTTTAATTGATTGTGATGCTTCACAGAAGATTTGGATAAAGTATATCCACTTAAGTAGGTGGATATGTTGAACAGAGGTTTGAGATGTGCAAAAGAGGCAACGTCCGAACCACAATCAATCAATGAGTAATACAGCCCGATACGGTTTTTCCTAGCGCGAAACTGCTCCCACATAGCGACTAACACCACTCGCATTAAACAAACACTTTTTTTAAAAAAGATAGGCTTGCATTAAATGGTTTACATATGTTTTGGAAGGGCAGTATTTCACACGATGGTGGAGTTTTAGTCTTAATCAATTAATCTCATTAAAATATTCTTCTTACTTCGATCATACAACAATGATTTACAGTAATTTTGTTTAAGTTTTTAATAATTTTAATTTAAGTTTGTCTGACGATGAAAAAAAAAAGAATATGAAACGTAATAAATAGAGTTGCCTTAATCGCCAAAACTTTTCTTCGAATACTTACTTCGCGCAGCTCTAAAAAACGTAAACGTGTCGAGACCTCCTCAATAAGCAATCGCCAAGGATCTCTGTCTAATGCGGCTACCATCCACTTGCGACTCGAAGGCTCCTTGCATCTCCTGCCACACAGTCAATCCAGCGAAGCCTTGCCCTACCTACCGTTCTTTTGCCATGATCTACCTCTAAAAGCAGTTTCCTCGAAGTCTGCTCATTATTCTTCCTGGCCATATGACCTGCCCACCTTAATCTGGCTCGTTTCACAATAGCTACGACTTTACCATATCAATAAATTGTATAACATGGGAATGTATGTATGCATATACAATATGCATATCGAGAGACTATATGGTTTGAATGTACGCTAAACTTCAGCTACTATAGATCTGGCATTAGTGGTAGAAGTTACCAGTACCACGTTGTATAGGGTGTTAGCACGTGTAATAAATATATCAAAATTTAAGAAATTGTGGTTCAATTAAAATATTTTTTAAGCAAAATTATTTTTTTAGCTGAAACCAAAATTCAGTCAGCTAGACGTATTAGACATAATGGATACATGCTGACGTTCAAGGTTCGGGCGTAACCTGACAGCCATTATTCATAGGAGCGACTAGTTTCAACATTTTTCCAAAAAACACCTAAAACTCATGATTGTGTGGAATTAGATCCAGATAACCCCGCAAGTTGAAGGCATTTGTATAGTGTTTTGAGACACTTTTCATTGAGACATGAAAAAAGAAGATTGGGCAGGTTTTAAAACTAATTGCCTCATAAATGATCAGATATTTACTTTGTAGAAAAAAATAGGTTAGATAATTCATTAGGACAAATTTTTTAATCATTGTTATAGTGGGATGGAGTTTGATTCCTTTATCACATTATCACAAATAATTGACAGTAACTTGTCGAAGTTAATTACGCCACGGTAAAATAATTCTGCATATTACTTATCTAATTTATAGATACGATTAAATGAAATTGAAAATATTAATTATATTAAGAAATGGCAATAATTAATTTATCTTCACAAATCTTAAAACTGAATATTGGACACTAAGAATAGTTAGTTAGTGAGAAACATAAATATCATAAAATGTTTTTCTAATACATGAATGTTTGAGTTTTTATTTTTACATACCGTATACATAACAGTTTTAGTTCCCATGTTGTTCGTTCAATTAAACCAAGAGATATACTATATATAATGCCGAAAATTAATTTAAATATCAAATATTATCTTCAATTTTGTTTTCTATACTACTTCACTAAAAGTAGTTTCTAGTTTCAAACATCTGATCGAGTTTTAATCGATACAGTTTACAGTCCTACAACGAGATAACCACCAAGAAGGGAACAGCAGTTTATTTTTCTTTGAATCAATTGACTAAAAAGTGTAATCAGAACATAACTTAAAATTTTTCTAATTATGAGTGAGACTATGGACCGACCCGAAGATGCTCCTGAACGTATGTTTTTTTCAAAATCTTATTTTTGTATTTTCGATTATAATCTAATTCTTAAATTATGCTTAGACTGTCCTGGAACTCAAAGTGATTCAGCAGGAAAGTCTTCTGCCTGTGCAGGGTGTCCTAATCAATCTATTTGTGCCTCTGGTGTGGCCAGAGGTCCTGATGTTGGTAATTAATTATTTGTTTTAATTTTATTCACCATTCTATGCTTCCTAATTTAAATCTTACCCAGCTAATTTTGTTGTTCTTACAGGTGCTGAAATGGTCAAAGCTAAAATGTCGTTTGTTAAACACAAGATTTTTATACTCTCAGGAAAAGGAGGTGTTGGCAAAAGTACTGTCACTTCACTGTTAGGTAGAGCTTTGGCAGCCAGATTCCCAGAGAAAAATGTAAGTCGGACCCAACTGACAAACTGAGCCTTGTGTGTGTTCCAGGCCTATGGAGGGTCTCGTCAACTTGGTAACAGTCTCCATCTGACACAGTATAGTTATATTGATCTGTGTAAATCTGTGACTTACCCTTATGACCCCATTTCAACCAAGATTCTTACCCAATTCCTTAAATGAATGATAGACTTGTTTAACAATGTTTGTCTTTCAAAAAAAGGTAACTAACAATTAAAAGGCGCAAGAATGATGTCAGTTATTTAATTCTTCGTTTTGATTTAATATTTTGGCCTGCAAAATTTCATTAGCAGTAATATCACCAACATTTTTGCAAAAAGTCCCCAGACTAATTCATTTTCTAATGTTGCCCAGAAATTAAAAGTATTTAATAATTCTAGTAGAGATATACGTGTAAATATTTCCCTGCTGATAAGTAAAAAATAATTAAATTAAGTCTGAACAAATATTCCTGATTATACTTTTATCATTGCAACAACAATATAATAAACCATCTATCAATCATTTAATTGACTTAAAGACTTGATTGATTATTTTTAATATAGAATATATGCCATAATATACCTCCTTTTCTATAATATACTTGGATACTTAATTATTAATAGGTAGCTTCCAATAATTGGATATAATAAATAGATTTTAATACTTACAATATAAAATAATGGATTCAGCTTTTATAGCTCATTAATTAATAATTTTTTCTTCTTTTTTCCTGGGAAGCTGTATAATATTCTTTAATTTCGGCAATAAAAACTTCCAGATTTACAAACAATTGGTTTATTTGTTCATGTGCATGTTAAATTGATGATTCGGGAAAATTATTCCCATCTTTAAAATTCAAAATCCCATACCTTCATAGCGATTTATGGGCTAGTAAAGAAGTATTTAAATGAATGTATGTTACATTACATGTTAAAGTTGTGTTGTTACAGAAATGTTATAATTACCTAAAGTCTGATGTGCTCCTTTGTCATGATTTGTTATAAATTTATATTATAAATATAATAAAAAATTATATTATCTCCAGATATATTATCAACATTCTTAGGACTAATAATTGGGTCTCTGCTATGGGGGCACTATTGACCTTTGGATATGACTATTTATTGTTTTACTATTATAATTCAATGACTGTTTGTTATATAGTTGTATTCCAGTTTTACTATATTTTAATTTTATTTTAGATATCTGCGTAGTGTGTTCCCAAATGTTTGGTGTCTGTTTTGTAATTTACTGTCCTATTGTTTTGGTTTATTATTTTCAATAATGAACCATTGTGATCAAACAAAAAATTCAAAAACTTAACCCCCCTCAAAATTTGAGATTTTATGTTTCAGGATAAATAGAATTCGAAAAACGAATAAAAATTTTTAGTCCATCTGCCCCTCCGCGCATCTTCTCCGAAACTACTGGACCGATTTTTTTCAAATTTGGATTGAAAATTAGAGGTCATCCGAGGATTATCCTCCCACATCGGCATTACCATCTTCCTTTTTCTTTCAAGCTGGTGGCCGAAAAACATGTGTTGCTATAGACTGTAGCGCCTAAACGAATGTACCGATTTCAATGAAACCTGGTTGAAGTAATATCGATGCACTTTAGATTTATCTATATAACATACTTCAACGAAAAGAAGCTGGGAAAAAAGTTACGGTGTGGTTGACAATTTTGACAGTTTAATTTGTAAATTATATTTTTCTTATCTAATGAGTCTATTCTGTCTTTTATATTGGTAATGTATCTGCCCAGTTTTTTATTATTGTATTGTCCAAGTTTGATTTCTGGTATGTCATAATTTTTAAACACATCCTTAATTTTGTTTTTTTTTGTGAAAGGTTGTCTTGATTTTTCTATTACATTACCCAATTTTTTGAAAAAACAAATTTAACGCAGAATTCTTGACATGGGCATAATTTTGGACGAAGAACAGTTACTTATCAAACATTTGGGAACACACTATGCAGATATCTTAAATAAAATTTAAAAAAAAAAGTAAAACTGAAATACAGCTTTATTACAAACAGTGATTGAATAACAATAGTAAAACAATAAATAATCATATCCAAAGGTCAATAATATCCCCCATAGCAGACACCCAATTATTAGTTCTAGGAATGTTGATGCTCCAGATAACATAATTTTTTATTATATTTATAACATTCCTATCTTACTGATAGGCACTTCAAAGTAAATCACAATAATACCTATTCATCCCTCTTTTCTCAATCTGCCGGAGTTCCTCAAGGTAGTATCCTTGGTCCTATCCTTTACACAGTTTATACAGCTGACATCCCAACCCATCCTAACACTGTTATTACCACGTATGCCGATGATACATGTGTCCTATCCGTTAATAATGACCCAACCATTGCATCCCAAACTCTTCAATCACACATCACAAGCCTTGAAGAATGGTGTCAAAACTGGAGGATTAAAATAAATTCTAATAAATCCCATCAAATCACCTTTACCCTTCGACGTAAACCTATGACCTCCTGTCCCACAGTATCCTTTAATAATACACCACTTATCCCTGTTGAACAAATCCGATACCTTGGACTTCATTTGGACAAACGTCTAACTTGGAATCCTCATACCAGACTGAAACGACAAGAAACCGCTCGACGTTTCCGACTACTCCAACACTTACTAGACAAACGCTCTAAACTTCCCCTTAATTACAAATGACTCATATACTTGACTATAATAAGACCTATTTGGACTTACGGAGTTGAGCTATGGGGCTCTACTAAACCATCGAATTCCTCTCGCATCCAATCCTTACAATCCAAAATCCTTCGTAAAATCCTCAATGCTCCTTACTTTGTCACTAATAAAATAATCCATAAAGACCTCAATGTTCCATATGTTTCCGATTTGGCCAAATCCAGATACCTATCCTTCCATATTAAACTTCATAACCATCTGAATCCTCTTGTTTCTAACCTTGCTTCCTCTTCGATTCCTGTTAACCCTCCGAGGCGTCTGAAAAGAAGATGGCCTCGTGATCTTCTCATGTAGACAAATTATTAGAGTGCTACCAGTGGGTAGTTTCTCAACAAGCGTGTTTCATGTAATAATATTTCTCTGTACAAATTTACTTGATGTATTCATACTAATACAGTTGTAAATATCATAATAAAAGTTAAAAAAAAAAAAATATTTATAACAAATCATAACAAAGGAGCACATCATATTTTAGGTAATTATAACATTTTTGTAATAACTTTAACATACATTCATTTAATTACCTCTCTTCTAGCCATAAATCGCTAAGAAAGTATGGGATTTTGAGTTTTGTAGATGGGAATAATTTTCCCGTAACGTCAACTTAACATCAACAAATAAACCAATTGTTTGTGGATCTGGAAGTTTTTATTGCCGAAATTAGAGAATAATAATAATGTGTACTGATTGCTTTTTATATTCACATTCTATTAAAGATAACCCCTTTATTTATTGAACATTTTGGCAAAATAATAAACATATAAATAGTTTATTTACTTAAACCTTTCCATGTAGCTATTTTGTAATTTAACAAGTTTTCTGGTCAGATGTTATTCTTTTTTTTTCTTTAATATTCTGTTATTCTTAAGAGACTTCGTCCCAGAATAAAGTTATTTTCTATTCTATATCTCAACATAGATTTTTAGCCAAAACTTAAAATATGTTGATTACTTAAGCTTATATCTTTCAGTTATAATTTTTTTTTTTAATGTATCATGTGTAAGATAGTTTAAGGATGTTTGTAAAATTCTAGTTATACAATTATTCTAAGTAAATAAGCTAAAAATTTCACATAATTTCTGTTTTACAAGACTAAAATATTTGTATTAATTAAAATTCCAGAAATCTTCGGCCTAGCTAATTATAGGTATGTGAAGTAAAAGTAATTAGATATTTCTAAATTAATATCATCTTTCTACAATTGTAAGTTAGTTTTAAGAAAAAAGAAAAAAAAAATCAATACCATGAAAGATTTTCAAATTATAATTTACCCAGAAGAAATATGTTATTGCAGATTGGAATTGTTGATATAGACATATGTGGGCCTTCAATGCCGAGAATAATGGGTCTTCTCAATGAACAGGTATGAGACCTGTATTTCTTAATTATATCTAGGAAATTATATAATGCTATTAAATAATTTAAAAATGTTTTTGCAGGTTCATCAGAGCGGTTCAGGATGGTGTCCTGTGGTATTTACTTTAAAATTATTAGAAATATAGGAAAACAAATTAATTGACGCTTTGTTTTAAAGGCATTATTTTGAATTTTGAAAATAAATAGATTCTGTTTTTCACTAGTATGTTGAAGAAAATTTGGCTGTGATGTCGATTGGATTTCTTTTATCTTCACCTGACGACTCAGTGATTTGGAGAGGACCGAAAAAAAACAGTAAGAAAAATTGATTATATTTTGATTACAGCTGTTAGGCTTTTTGCTGTAAATCATCAATTACTGACGGGTAGTTTATATTTAATATTATGCTATGTGATTAATTTTACACTCTTTTTTTTTTTAATTAATTATATACTCCTTTAGAAGAAAAAGCATTAGGGGTTCGTTCTCAAATAACTTTTCAATTTGCAGTCCCGTGCCTTTACTGGCTTTAATTTCTTTAGGCAAAGCTACTTAATATTCTCTTAACTTGTAACACCAATTAATGAAACAATAATAGTGTCTATATTTATATATTCGGTTAGTATCTGAGTTTGTTATTACGGTAACTATCCCAACTCTTAGTTGGCAATTTTCTGAATTACATTATGTATGAGCAGGATGTCCAGAAGCCATGAATTCTTTACAGATTGGAAATTATGTTTGATTTTTTTGCAACAGGAATTATGCTTGAAAAACAACCAGTCGTCAGGAATTGTTTTTTTAATCTCTACAAGTGTTCAAAATATGATATAATTTCCTTTTCCATGTCGTAATACCAAGAAAGCTAGAAAAAACATATTTTTATCTGAAGGAAGGTTTAAAGGCTACAAATTATCGTACCACTTGTCGAAAACAAAAATCTTTTAAGTAAAATGGAGCATGTAATAGTTTAAATTGTAAATACAATCGTTATTTTTCTGTTGGCATTACAGACCATGTAGATCTTTTGCTGCCTTAACAAGCCTGCTCCATCGCTGCCTGTCTTGGACTATTTCTTTCCATTTATATGCACGCAGCTCTGTTCCCTCTTTGTTAAGTCTATCTATCCATCTGCTTTTTGGCCTTCCATGTGGTCTTTTACCTTCTGTTGAGGCATTCATTGTAACGTAGAGGCTTCCAGATGGATTGCTACGAGCTTCATGGGCCATCTTGACCTCCGTGCCTTCATATCATGGGATATTGATTCACCAGTTTCTGTAAGCAGTTCTTTATTGGCCTTTCTTCTCCATGTGTTAGTACTCTGATCCCAGATCTCTCTGGTTATTGTGGAGGATTTTTCTCTCAAATCTTTCAACCCTTTTTTCTAGGGTGCTGGTTAGCATCCAGGTCTCACAACCATATATTAGAACTGACTTTATCGTAGCATTGTACACCCCTAGTTTGAGATTTTTCGGGATTTCAATACCTTTGAGAGAGAGAGAGAGAAGAAAGCTCTGTTTGGGCTAGTTATACGCTGGTCTATTTCTGCCCATTGGTCATTCATTGAGGTTATTGTGGAGCCAAGACATTTGAATTTTTCTACTCTCAGGAATGATTTTCCTTCTACGCAGATCCTGTTATTGGAGTGGAATTTTCGGCTTATTATCATATATTTTGTTTTGTCTTCATTTACTTGTAGACCAATCTGTTCTGCCTCTCTTATCAGTGTTGTAGCGAGTTTCTTAATGTCTTTTTGATTACTTCCAAGGATAGCTATATCATCTGTGTATCCAAGGATTTTATGATTCATTCCGACGTGGACCCCTCCATTTTTCTGTGATGTTGCTCTTATTACCTTCTCCAGGGCTAAGTTGAACATCGGTGATAGTCTATATCTCTGCAAATAGTATCCATTAACAAATCATTTTGAAATCCATCATTAAATCAAAAGTGTAATCTGAGAGAAATAATTTTTAAAGTGAACCAGACTTACAAACGATAGTTAAATTTTTTTGTCAGCGCTATATAAAATAAGTAATTTTTATTCTTCAATGTCACCTGTAATTATGTTTTGCTCCTATTTGATTTTCAATAGAGTCAAACCTAGTGAAGAACCAAATCCTCATTTTTGTAGTTATAGCCTTTCCCTTGACATCAGAAGGTTGAAAACCGGATTCACAAATTTTGATTTGTCAGCAATTTCTTGATGAAAACTAATTCTAATTTAAAACCTATTTAATATGCTGAAAGAGTGAGAAAGTTAATAAATCTTAAATTAAAAATTAATGTTTTATATCTCGATAAAAGTGTTGATCTTATAATACAATGTTGAACACTTGCAATGCACTATTTGTAATTACAACTTTTTAAATATTAATCTTCCTTTATATAAATATCTGTTGTAAAAGTTTAATTTTATATTGCAGATATGATACGTCAGTTTTTGTCTGAAACTGACTGGGGAGAAGATGGTCTGGATTTTATGTTATTAGATGCTCCTCCTGGGACTTCTGATGAGCACTTAGCATCAACCGGCTATCTCAAGCCTACGGGTAACACAAGTGCTATAATTGTTACTACTCCTCCAGAGTTGGCTCTTCTTGATGTCCGTAAGGAAATAGATTTTTGTCGGAAAGTAGGCTTAAATATTTTAGGGGTCGTTGAGAATATGTCTCCATTTGTGTGCCCTAAATGTCATGTTAGTAATATTTATTTGCCATAATATGTTTTTTTTAATTATACAACTTAATTAATCGATTATATTTATATTTTCCTTTCAGGTAGCATCTGATATATTTCCAAAAAACACTGGCGGTGGAGAAAAAATGTGTAAAGAAATGGAAGTTCCATATCTTGGTCGTCTTCCTTTAGATCCAATGCTTGGTAAAGCTTGTGATGAAGGTGTCAGCATCATAGATAAATTGCCTGCAATAAACCCAATTGTAGAGAGTAAGTTCTGTTCATCAATCAGTTTATTCTGACTTTGTCCTGATGTGTAGACTCCATCTAAGATTAGTTTGTGGGTGGGTAGAAAGGGAGAGAGATGCGCAATGGCAAAACATTTTCCTGCCAATTCTCCAATCTTTTGTCTTCTTTACTCATTTGTACGTACTTCTAAAAAATTTTTTATAAGTTGAAATTTCTTTTACATTTCTTTTATCAATTTTCGTTTATTATGTTGAGTAAACTGAGTAGAGAGAAAACTATATACTCTCAAACAGAAAACGTAATTTCGAACGTTTATAAATTCATGATAACAGAGGCTGGGAATATTTTTTTTTTCTTAATTTGATTATTTAACCATCCTTGTCATTATTTTAAAATTAAAATCCCTACCGTTAATAAACATTTATGCAAAATTTAAAGAAAATGGATTAACGCTTTCCCGCTATAAGGTGGTTGCTATGGTGAAGAGGGCAAGTGCAGCTGGAGAGAGGTCTTGCGGAGGTGGAACAACTTAAGTGGGGAAAAGCTGTGCGAGCTTCCTTCCTCTACACGCAAACTTATCTTAAGATGCACTATACCTTACTGCCTGTCTAAAGGGAATCACTATCTCTACCTATTTTATTAATTTCTTTGTCCCTAATTGAAAGTAATATTAAAGTAGTATTTTAAAATCAAATTAATTTGTGTTTACAGAAATAATGTCAAACCTCTACATATTTTTTTTTCTTGTGGTTTTATAGACCTTGTAGAGCTTTGGCAGTCTAAACTACTCTTCTCTATCTCTGTCTATCTTGGTCTATTGCTTTTCAGTTTGTGGGTACAACTGTGCAACATTTTTGTTGATATTATCAATTCATCAGTTTTGGACTTACACTTACGCCAACTGTTGTGTTCTTTATAGAGACTTATTTTTTGCTTAAACTTATGTGTCCCATGCATAATACCTTCTGATCTATATATCATGAGATATACGACTAACCAGTTTCGATAATGAGTTCTTTATTTGTATTTCTCATCCATTCATTAATACTTTAAATCACCCCATTTGTTGTGAAGAGGAATTTCCTCTGAAATCTTTCAATTGTTCTTTCTAGGTTAATGATTAGAGTCCTGATCTCACAGCCATAGATTAATGCTGGTTTTATCTTAGAAGTGTATCCCATTAATTATTTATTAAATCTATTTAGGATCTTAAACTAAAAAGAAATAAAGAAATATCTGGCGTGTCCATTTACAAAAAAAGATGCAACAAAATTGATCCACCTGTTTGAGAGATAATCTTGGCACATACCTGCAGACTAATGGCCAAAAAGGCATCTTATTTAATCTTTAGAGGTTCAAACTTAAAACCAATCTCACTCCAAATTTATTTATGTTAAATACAGTATTAATTGATTAATCTATTGAGAAAATCAAAGCTAACACAATGTTTTTTTCTAGATATCATTCTGCAGTTGGAATCAGCCTAAATCACATCAAGTACATCTATAAAGAATTACACACATGATTCAAAAGTTAATTTTATACAGATTTTATATTCCGTTGCTGTAAATACTTTCAATAAATTACATATTTTAATTTTTTATGCTAACATTTAATTGCAATGTCCTATTCTATGAACACTAAAAATAAATTAAGTATTGTAAAGATTCTATAAGACATTAATGGACAGGTTATCTGTTTGACTTCTATTGAAAAATATGACAAGTTAGTCAAAGATCTATTGTTTTATTTATCTCAAGTAAATTTGGCCTACATAAGTCCACAGCTATGATCTGCCTTAAGCTTTATAATAATTAATATCTCTGACAATTCCAATTTAAAGGATAAGTTTGCAGCCTTGACCACTGTCTTTCCGTAACACTAATTATTTTCACTCAATAACAATTACCCAACCGCAAGCCATTGATCTCCTCCACAATCCTACAATATAGACCTACTCTGGTCTAAGCTCCTCTTCCAATATTCTGAGTCAAGAGAACATCCTCCACATCCTGTAACCAATGAAATCTATTCCTACTTCCTCCTTCTTTAAAATAGTCAGGACTTATATGTCAAATTTTTAAGATGTCTTCCTCTAATGTACCATTAATTTGCGATATTTGAAATAATTAACTGTCTATCATTGTTTATAATAATAACAATGGCTCATGACTTATGACAGAATTTGATAATTAACCCTTTAATGATGGTAACTGATATATGAGGTTGAGAGAATCTGAAAAAAGACCATTTTTAAAAAAGCTCCTAGCCTATCTTTCTTTAATAGACAAGAATATTCAACCTTTAGGATAAACATATTAGCCAGTTATAAAATAGTCTATTGAAAATCATGTTTATATTAATTTTCTGAATTGAAATATCATGGACAAATAAAATATTGGTAATTTGTTTGAACACTTCCCATATACAAATTATCCATGTACTGTTGTTGGCATATAGAACATTTTTTGTTATTTAATGTCTCATGTTCATATATAAATTTTAACATCTATATTCTAACTATGCCAAAAAATATTTTCAAATTTCAAATTAGTAGCTACAGTTTACAATAATAAAATTTTAAAACTTCGATTTGAAATAATATTTACATGTATAGTAAATCTTCAGAAATGAAATTATGGATGAATGAAATGTAATATGTCTAGTTGCTTTTATTTCAATTTCTACAATTTTTTTTAAATCAATTTTTAATCTGATAAATTTGATTACATTCCTGTTGGCTTATATAATTGATCTTACAAAATTGGAAAATAAAATCCTATAATAATTAAAAGATGAAACAATAAAGGATTCTATAACTTACAAGTAGGTATTCAAAAAATATTTCCCTTACTTAGGGATAAATTATATTTCTTTTTTTGAGAAAAATAAATTTAATTTAGATCTAAACTGACCATTAACTGACATAGTTAACCAAACGAAGAAAACTTTGCAGCAGTTCAAAGAATAAAATCAAAGGATATTAATGTAACTGAATTAAATAATATCAAACAGTTTAAAAATAATATTTTATAAACATAAATGGTTACAATATTAGACTTATTCTAATATTCAGGTGTTACAATATTAAACTTATTCTAATATTCACAAATTTCTCAAAAAGATAGGATTAAAAATGTACATACATTTATATCATAAATGTATAAAAAAATAATAATTTTTAGTTTACAACTTAAATATGTATTGTTTCATTAGTTTCAAAATTGTTAGGCATCTCTTCAGTCCGTCGCTTTTTAACAGGAACTGGAACTATATCCTCGTTCTTTCTCTTTCTTGATTCTTCTTCCTCTTCCTCGATTATCATTAGCTCATCATCATCATCTATAATGTTAACTTCGTCAGTATCATCACCTGAAACATCATATTGTATATTAATTACTTATTTTCTGGAACTGAAATTAAATTTAAAATAAAATCATTGATATATGTTTTTGTAGAAACCAACAAATTTCAATTTACAATTTAACTTCCTAAATGAAACTATATAATTTACGATTGTATTATTCTACACAGTTATTTTATTTTTCCTAAAATAACAGACTTCTGGACAATATCCTAGGTCAGTTGTGGTGGGGGAAAGGCAATGATGGTGCATTCCATATCAGTTTCATAATTTAGAATAAGGTTATAAGGGCCTCCGAGGTGTCCAATAAATGTATATTCTATAGCCCTGGAGCCAGGGCCCAAAAATCGACGTGATCGCAGGCGAAGGTTTGATTGTGAATTACGAAAGTGTATGTTATTCTGAGTAAAAAAAAACCTTGTCTGCCGTTCCAGATCCGCTGCTTTCAAAAATGGCGGCTGATTTAAAGAATATTAGGCCAGTGATTTGAGGATCGAAACGGGAAATCCATTGTGAAAAATGTGAGAAAAGTTTTTATTTTTTTAACTTGCATATATGGGTTTAGACATGTAAAAAACAAAATTGCTAACGCGGGCTACCAAGGGAAAACTTTTTACAGCTAAAAAAGTCAGATTTTTTCGATATTTTTTGGGTTTTTCACCTATAACTTCTAAACAATGCATCAAAGCGAAAAATCTATTCTTTAATAAATTAAAGAACGTTAAATTTTGCGTCATACGAGTACATAAACTTTAAAATTTGGTTACGCGATAAGGTATAAAACCACGGTCAACCAACGCTGAACTTTACCAAATTTGTCAAAAACTGAGACAAATTACTATAAATGGCCCTGTAACTTAAAATGAGTTTCCTAAGAGGAAAAATCCATAGAATCAAAGTTGTAGAGCATTAAATTTTGCGTCCAGTGAGTGCTGACATTATTATTGTAGGCCAATTATATATCTCGAATCAGGATTCGTTAGTCCTTTATAAAATTCGGAATCTTTCGGCACATCGTTTACCAAAATCTTTCGCTATTGAGAGGTGGAAAAGAGCTTATACTGCATGTAACAGACTTTAAACAAAACCAACTCAGTAGAAAAGACACCCATACTGTTGAAATATTGAAAATCACATTTACCTTCATTACCAATTTCCAATCATCGAGAGATTACCGATTTTTTACGCAGCCAGTGACCTACATTAAATTTGTTGGTACTCAGTATACGCAAAATTTGATGCTCTACAACTTAGACTCTATGGGTTTTTCCTCTTATGAAACTCATTTCCAAGTTACAGGACCATTTATAGTAATTTGTCTCCGTTTTTGACAAATTTGGTAAAGTTCCGCGTTGGTTGACCGTGGTTTTATACCTTATCGCGTAACCAAATTTTAAACTTTATGTACTCGTTTGATGCAAAATTTAACGTTCTTAAATTTGTTAAAGAATGCATTTTTCGCTTTGATGCATTGTTTAGAAGTTATAGGTGAAAAACCTAAAAAATATCGAAAAAATCTGACTTTTTTGGCTGTAAAAAGTTTTCCCTTGGTATCCCGTGTTAGCAATTTTGTTTTTTACAAGTCTAAACCCATATATGCAAGTTAAAAAAATAAAAACTTTTCTCACATTTTTCGCAATGGATTTCCCGTTTCGATTCTTTAAATCAGCCGCCATTTTTGAAAGCAGCGGCTCTGAACGGCAGACAAGATTTTTTTTACTCAGAATAACATACACTTACGTAATTCACAATCAAACCTTCGCCTGCGATCAGGTCGATTTTTGGGCCCTGGCTCCAGGGCTATTAGGCTTAGGATGGCTAAGCAGGCTTTGGTTGGTTGGTGTTTTGCCCAGAGCAATCTATGAACCAAAGTTTACGACTTCAAATCTAGCGCTGGTGGGCTTTTAACTCTGGCATTAATCCCCAGCCCTTACCCTTGGCTCTGAACCCTGTATAGCCTAAAAAGGTGATGAAGAAGAAAAAAATATATGTATACTTCATTTCCCCTACTTTTCCATTAGGATCAAAAGAGCTAATGAGCGCTGCATAGGGTGGTTTACTAAGCAGAACAATGATACAGAAGTGTGTCAAGTGAATTTCAGTCAATATTTCAACATGTCTAAGCAGCTTTTACTATTATAAAGTTATCTGCATCTATTTAGCCCCTCCACCGAATTGAGTTAAATGATTGAAAATTTGTAGTGAAATAACTTGATGACAGCAAAGCAACTTTAAGAAATTTCTAATTTTTTCTCCCAGCCCAGTCATTTCATTTTTCAGATTGTTTCAATAAAGTCTCAATTTGTTATTTGATAAATTATATTGGAATGAAATAATAAAATGTCCAATAATAAAAAAAGAGAAAGAAAGAGAGAAAATCAATTGATTTTTACATTTTATTTTATTTTCTCGGGCAAAAGTTAATGAAAAAAAATTATATCACTTTTCATTGGTTTTTTAAACAAAAACAAGAAGAAAATACAAACTTAGTGATGGAGAATTACCATTCTTCTCTGGGTGATCATCAGATTTGACTTCTTCTTTTTGAGGTTTTAATTCACTAGGATCGCCCGCCATAAAAAATGGAGGGTCCTCTCTTCCCAACTCTCTGTAAAAGTAACAAAGGCAGATATTTAGCAACAAGTAAAACATCAACTTATGGGATATCATTTATTCACATCTAATGATTTTTTTTTCTAATTAACAGTTTTAATAATAAACTTAATACAGTAAAACATCAACTCACTTCTCAGATAACCATTTAGGAGATGTTCAGGCAATAAACATAGCTGTAAGCTATACCTATGAATATTATATTTTAAGACAAAATATACATATATATATATACACACCAAATAGATACATGGGTGATTCTCAAAAGAAATTCAATCGTAGTGTACCTCAAGTATTATTCTAATTGGACATGTTCTATGAATATATATTTTTTTTAATTTCATTTTTCTCATCACTGTCTACAACCTACATTAAAGAATTTTTTTTTTCAATAAACATTTTTTGTAGTCTTAAACGTTCTCAATTATCATTACCACCACCTGTAACGAAATTTCACTTAAAAACTCTTATCTGAGAACTTTGAATACGTTATTTTTATGGAAAAAGCTTATAAAACTTAAAAGACCATGATATGTCCTATTCAGGAATGAATTCATATAATTTTTTAATTTAACTGGTAAAATGAATAACTAATGTGAAGGTATGTTACTAAAATAATCTCACTACTGTGGGTTTATTGATAATCAGGAAACCGTTTTTCAACAGTTATTGTTCAACTTTCATCGCTACTTGAGTGCATGTATTTATTATAGCAGTATAGTATATTTATTTATATTTATAGTAATCGTTCTTTTGCAATTTTATTTAATTTTTTTTTTTTTTGTAATGTCACATTTTGTTTTCAAATAAAGTTGTTAGTAACTGTGGTTTCTTTTTTGAATATCTGCCGAACCAATTTGCGTTGGCAAGCTCACAAACTTCAAATTCTGATTACCGCATATCAATCTCTTTCATCATTGTTGATGGTAATGAAGAAACATTGGAGGTGATGAAAAAATGTAAAATGAGATATTTTACTATACATATTTTTAAACATCTTTTATTAAGATATGACTGAGGGGCTCCACCTTCCAAATCTAAATTGTATATGTTGGAGTAAATGAGACCATGTTACAAAAAGGAACTTTTTCAGCAAACAAATTTGAAGTTTTTATTTCTGAGAATATCTAATGACAATTTTTACTGGTTTTTAATCAAATATGCTGGGTATAATATTATTCCTTTTTTTATATATTAAAAATAAAATAAAATCGGAGTGAAAAAATTATTTGTGCTTAATCTTAAATTATATATAATTCTTTATGATCCTAGAAAGCCACATTTGGGAGAACTTCAACAATGAAAATTAAGATTTTTTTGAGAATCATCCATATACCGCTGCAGGAGTAAACAATCCTTTAACAGTGGGGTCTGATATATGTATATTAAAAAATTAATGGCCGATGGTCACTGAGTAAATTGCCGATTGGATGATAATTACTTAAACAAATAAAAAATACTTTAATTGAAAAGAAGGATGGTAGGGGTGATCAGTCAAATTGAAATGGTAAAAAATAAATATTAATTTTATTTATTTTTACATTCGCCGACGTTTCAGCCCAAAGTTCAGGCCTTCATCAGGGCTGGGAAACAGTCATCAACCATCCTTCTCTTCAATTATTCATTACAGTCAACCATAAATCCACAATTAAAAAATACTTTATATTAATTAATACCTGTGGGCCATGATGATCTTTAATTGGTAATTTTGAACAAAGTCATCAGCGAGTAAAATAGTACCATCAGATATTCCTAATTCCTGAAATTAACAGTTACTGATATCAGTACTAAAAGATTTTTTATATATATATAAATAATTGATATAATACACAGTCAGCCTCTTAATATACATAGTTAAAAGTTAAGCATTATAAACTTGAAATAATTAAATTTACAGTACCTTTAGAGTTTTATCATTGTTATGGTCGGTTTCACCTTCTTCACTAGAAATAATAACACAACCTGTGGAATCTCTTTGAACATCAGGTTCAATCATATTTAATTTTTCTTTCAAAACTAGAGATTCGAAATCCTTTAACTTCATTTTCATTAAATCTGTAGCTATAGTAACCTAAAAAATATATATATTAATTTGAATCATGCAACGAAAATCACTGTGGAAATTCCCGTGATTTAATCATCCCATCTTAGAACAGAACAACTAGGTAACCATAAGTTTTACTGAATAGGAGTAATTGCAGAGAAAGGTTACATTAAGTGATGCACACAAACATATTGCAACTCGGTAGCTGAAGTAGATCCAATCCATATCTGCTAATTACAATTTTCAAAAATAAATGAATTAATCATCATGAAAAAACTTCATTCTAAAACTGGCCAAGTTCACCTGTCTAGTTACTCAATATCTCAGGATGGAAAATTTTAATTAGAAACCATTTAGAAACGGTTGTAAAATTATAGATACTCAAGTCATCACTCTATTTCAAAATCATGGGGAAAAAACTGTGTGCTGTTTTAACACAGCACTAATTAAAACAGACTAACTAATCTAATATAATTCTGAAAGAAAATATTCATATCGATTACAAATGATAATCTAATTTAATAGAATCATAAGCAACTGTATACTATTTCAAACCTGGGCTAAAAAAGTTGTGTTAAAACCTATTCCAATTAAATAGAAGACACATTAATGTAATATTAATCTAATCAATACCTGTGGTTTTTCGGAGCAAACACAGCATTTAGGATTGGGTTGCTCTAAACATTTCTCTCTTACAATTAAAATATTTCTAGGGTTCGGCGCTTTCCTCAAATAAACTGACTCACACTGATCCAGTTTTCCACGAAGAACATTAATGGCATTCAAAACGACAAGACCAGCAACAACGGCATTACTTGTAGCAATCGCTGGTATGATATTTCCAGCCATTGCTGAAACATTTAAAAAAAACATTAGCATAGAATCTAAAATTAAACAGAAAAACCAATCTAAATGTAAAAATTAAGAAAATAAAGAAATGTTAGATTATAATTAAAAGGCTAACTGTTTCTTTGCTGTTGTTTTGGATTAAAGCAAAAAGCTGCTGATGGAACTAATTCTTTAATCAACAGAAATTTACCATGTTCAATTTACTGAAATTAATGACAGGAAGTTTTTCAGATAATTTACAAATAAAAATTTTAAGGATTACTAACTATTAATGAATTGATGATTCAAATAAATAGTACTTAAAGACTATGTTTCAAGGGGAAGACTTTAGCCAAGTTTCATTAAAATCGTTGCAGCCGTATTGGTGCTAAAGTCTAAAGTAAATCAAGTTTTTCAGCTTCCATTTCAAAAGGAAAGGACGGATGATAATGAAACGTATGCAAAAATATACCTAAATCTGATTGCGACGTATCAAAATTTCAAAGAAATTGGTGAACTTTTAGAGATTAGTTGTTTTGAACAAACTACTGTTTATATTTTTATTTACATACACTACTTCATATTTTTATTTACATACACTACTTCATATTTTTATTTATTGATAACACTAAAGCTCGTCAATAGCCATTAAACAAAAAAAGAAGGAAGAATGATGGTTGAATGATAGAGAAGAAAAAGGGACTGAACCGTTTTGTGTTTGCCTATTTATGTAATGATAATAATTTTAAAATTAAAAAATATAAAACTGTTGGATAAATATAAATGGGGATTAATCATCAAATAAGAAAATTTTACTTATTGATATAAACAGCAGAAAAATTATGATAAAAATTAATGAACAATTGAATTACGACAGAAAATAAAGAAATAAAATAAAATAAATAAAATAATTATAAACAAATGAGTCAGGGGTTAAAATACATCATGTAAACATTATTCAAACTTACATTTAATATCAAATCTTGATTTGACAGGAATACCAAAAATGTGAGCTCGAATATTAGCAGCAGATGCCACAAAATCCATTGAGGATTTGTCATCTTTATCCCAATCCAATCCATTATTGTTTTCCTTAAAAAAAAAAAACAATAAATAATATTAATAATCAATTTCTTAAATAATTTTATAGATATATGTACATGCATATTCTGAAGAGGAGTTGGTTGGGATCTACAGTCATAAGTGTGTATGTATATATATATATATATATTGGTTTTGCAGGTGTTTATTAAAAATTGATTATTTGTAAAATTGGGTTTAATATTATGATTTTAGATATGTGAAATTTATAAAAATAGAGAGGAAGAAGGTTCTAGATAGTTCGTGTCGGTCACCCGGTTTTGAGCAATGAGAATAAAGTGAATGGTCAAGAACAACTGGCACACTAGGTAGTAAACTAAGTGTCTGTGTTGACATATTTATTATAGAAATAGAATAGAAAATAAACATTATTCTGGGATGATGTCCCCTTTGAATAACAATAAAGAACAGTTACAAAAGAAAAATACATATCTGGCCAAAAACTAACTTATCAAAGATTCAAACAATATATACAACTTAAATAATAGTATGTAAATTACTAAAAAACAAAATAAAATCTTCTCAATTATATTTATGATTTTACTAGAAAAAATAACAAAAAGAATTACATGTACAGAAAAAAAAAGCAAAACCTCCAGAAAAGAAAAAATATCAAAAATACGTAAATAAAAAAAACTGACTTATATTAAAACCCAAACAGCTAAAGCATACAAAACATATACATATATTAAAGATATATTAATGACAGAAGATGAGCAACGGGATCACAATTATTTGATAAAGGAATGTGCCAAGGAAGTTTGTATCCTGAAGGAGGGAAAGAGCCACCCTAACTGGGCATAGTAGTGAGAAACACGGGAACGTCTCGGGGTTCCTTCGACAAATCTTACAAAGCTATTCATAATTCTTTTTAGTCTGTCCCCGAGTTCCATCGAGAGCCGTACACCACACAGCCGTAGTCAAGGTGGAGGAAGATGAGGGAGGATACTAGGAGTCTACGTGTGGGTATAGGAAGGAGATGGCGGAAGCGATGGAATAGTTTAAAGGTACAAATTGACCGTCAAGAAATGTGGGCAATATGGTGATTCCAGGAGAGGGTTTGGTCAATGAAAATGCCTAGGTTTTCAACTGAGAAGCTGAGGGTGATGGGATGGTTATTTAGATACAGAATAGAAATGTTGGTATTGGATTTGAGGAGGGGTTTTGAACCAATGACAATGGCTTGCGTTTTATCTGTGTTTAATCTTAATCCATTGATGTATGCCCAGGCACTGATACGATTTAGATCTTCTTGGATTTAGGCAAATGCATCATACAACTCTGAGGGAGGGAAGGTAAGGTAAATTTGGGAATCATCGGCATAGAGGTGATGGGAACAGTGGAGGATTGATTTATGGAGGTCATTGATATAGAAACTAAAAAGAAGAGGAGATATGCTAGAGGTCTGGGCCACTCCTGAGGATAGAGTAAGATAGGAAGACAAGGGTTGATTAGGGATGGTGACAGCTTGGAATACAAGGACAGTTAGTTTTTTCTCATCTATAGCGGACTGAATATCAAATTTGAATTATGGCGGATTGTGTGGAGTAACCTGGCCGAAAACAAGGTTGGAAAGGGTCGAGTTGATTGGAATGTTCAAGGTTGGGATTGCACTATTCTTTCAAGGGGTTCTGAAAGGTTGCAAAGGATTGACATTGGACGGAAATCTTTGGGAGAAGAATGGTTAGGATTTTTATTTAATGGACGAACGGTGGCTTTCTTAATTATATATGATGATGATGATTATATTATATGTGATTAGATGTAACAATACTTTAGTTGAATACAAGGTCTCCTAAAAGAATGGTATTTTAATTCAAATAATAAATTAAATTGTAAATTATTAATAGCAATAATCAATAAATTCTTAAATTTAGTTGTTCTTAATCTAAAATACCTGAAATTCATAAGAATATTAACATAAATTCCTAAATCCTCCTTAATATAATAAAAATATTATTAATTGAAATAATAAAATTATGGGTGTCAGAAACTTAAAATATTAAAGTAAGAACTAATTAAGGAATAATTACCTCCAACGCCTTCTTGAGACCAGATAAACTTTCTTGAAACATTTTAACACATTCAGATAAATTCCATATTTTCTGATCTTTTAACATGTTTTGGTTATCAGGTTGTAGGACATTATCAACTAGATTAATAATAAAGAAAAAATTAAATAATTTATACTCAAATATTTAAAATTAAAAAAAGTATATATCATACTGGAAAAACCAAAAGTTCTGTTATCTATTTTTTTTTTCACAGGCAAAATATCAATTTCAAATAGAATACTTGCATGAATTTGAATTTTTTTATTCATCAGTGAATGTTAGGTTAGGCTATAAAAATAAAAAGTCTAGAGTGTTTCTTATTTAAAATTTTGGAAATAAGTTGAGCTACATAAATGTATTAATATTTAAATTAGGAGGGAAGATTTTGATGCCTACTCCATCACAAAATGCTAGCACCAAACTCAATTCTAAAGTTTGTCAACTTGGTAAAGCGTTTTCATATTCATTCAAGATTTCAATCTAAAAAATATCTTCCGTATTTTTTTTTCCACTCTGTCATCGCAGGGTAAAGATATTTAGCTTTCGATATTTATTTTAACTTTTATAAATAAAAACCTATCATAAAAAAATAGAAACAGCACACCACGAGTGTATGTCACACTAGGGTCTATCTATGAACAATTTTTATGAATTCTATAAAAAAAAAATTCCATGCAAGTATCTCATTTTAAAAATTTATTTAATAAAAAACGAAATAAAGCCATCATATCATTTAATAGATTTTGTTTTTAACTTAAAATTATAAAGAAAAAAAGTTTAACATTAATAAAATAACTGAACTTAAACCGTCCTCTTTACAAATGTAAAACAAATATTGGTACTTGCAAAAAAACATAAACAAAAAAAAATTAATTTAAGGAAGCTATTTAACTAAATCAAGACTGAATTCACAGGCCATAACGGGGAAATCAGAAATAAGAATTATTTGAAGTAAGAAAATAAAATAAAAAATAACTAAATGTTTAAAATTAAAAAAATAAATATTGATAAATACAAAAAATCAATAATAATTGATTTAAACTTCTAGTTCTGTTCAGTACTCACCGGTTTCAAGAGCTTCATTCCATTTCAGTGGTGTAGGTGGTCTTCTATCTTCCCATAACCCTTTTAATGTAAGCAAATACTGAATATCATCTTCAAATAATTTCACAAAAAGCTGTTGAGGGTCGTACCCAACCGTTTTTGCCCACTCTCTAGTAGACAATCTTCGGACATCAGGATTTGGATCACCACCTGATTCGGCATCAGTAGGATCAGGTGAAACATCGAAGTCTTCTTCCCTAGGGTCATGTTCTCCAAACAGTTGACTGCAAATTCAATTGAAATTTGAAACATAGGAACGATAATAAATATTTCAAATAAACAATAAAGACTATGTACCAGAATAACTTCTTAATTAAGACTAATGATAAAATACTTCGTATACAGTCAGCTTAATTTAGATGGTCAAATCACTTTGATCCAAAATAATTACAGTACAGCAAATAATTTATCAATGACTAAGAAGTGACTTCTAATATCAACAAAGTGGCTACTTTACACCAGGGACAAAACACTTTTTTGAAATACAGTTAAAACTAATAACAGTTGTCAAAGTTTTTGTGTATTACTCATATTCCAAGGAGGCTCTTGATGTCAGACCAGGATCATTTACACACAGTTATCAATAGTTGATAATACAAATTTTATTGTCATCTAACCACTTCAAATAACAATTTTTAGATTTATATTTCCTCTTAGTCATAAAAAAAGTTATTATAAAGAAATTTGTTTACTCATCAGATACTAGATGATCTGACATTCTATTTTTTAACACATATGGGCCTCACCCCTTGGCATGCAGCTTAAGTACAAATGATGCCAAACGATGAAATATGGATTTTGGTATGTACGAAGTATCACTCTTAATCCATTATTAAACTACATTCAAACAATATACACTAGTCACAAAATATGTCGTATAGCTCTTGCTCTATTATAGAAAAGATTGCAATTCAATAAGAGAATATGTCATACTTACTTAAAAAGATGTTTGGCCCAAATTATGCAATGTATTAAAAGTGATGGGGTATTACGTATTGTGCATCCTGGAAAAGTTTTGGGATTTGCTTTTGGATCACACTCGTAACATTTTGTAAGTTTCTTGACAATTAATTCTACTTGGCCTGAATAACCAGAAGTTCCACTTTCAATCAGAGGAACTCCAGCAGCCAAGCAAAGCCTATTAACATGATTTCTTGCAACTCTATTGTCTAAAGCATTCATAACAACGTTGAATTTCTGTATGAATCCAACTCCAAAGTCTGGGCTGAAAAAAATAACAACATAAAGTAAACAAAATAAATCAGTTTCAAATAATATGCAATAAGCAATAAAATTAAAGATAATATATTCAACACCATTATACAGCAGATAAATAAATGAACAAATCTATCACAAATGCATTACATAAAAAGAAAATTCAGTAAAATAACAAAATGTGGTACTACTATAAAATGTCATTCCACATTCATTGATGGCACAAGATCTCATGATCACACCATAAATGGAATCCCAAGAATAGCCGAGTGTTTTCTAAAGTAGGGGGAAGTGACTGAACCATCTAGTGTTGCATGACCTCCTCTGAAAAGAACCCATTGCAACTATGTTTATCCATTTAGAGCAGGTGTAGGAAAAAGGAGTCAAAATCAGTGATATAATTAAAGCTAATTAATGTCTTGATTTTATCTGAAAAAGAGTTTGTGCAAATCTTAATTGTTATCTAAATTAAAGTAGGCAATAGTGTGAGAAGGTCAATCCTCAGTTTTTTGCCGAATCCCATTTATACTATGAACAAACGTACCTCTCACCCTACTTAACAAGGAGGAGTGATATATGTATAATGGTACCAAAAGTACTAAAAGGAAAATTATGACTATTAATCAGATACCCTGACAAAACATATGCATTTTGTTATTACATACCAACTATCAAGTCATGACAAAATGAGTGACAGCTTTTTATATAGTTATTGGTAAGTATATAGCAGACAATTGTACAAAGATCACAAATCACACTGTTCACAGAATGCTAAGACTAGCCAAGTGTGTCCGAAAGTATATTACTGATCTCCAAACCTCTTATTGCTGAATGACTACATGGACAGGCATCCCAGAACGTTTGGGTTATATTATACTGTGAATATTGAAGCAAACAAAATGTTATGTATCCAAATGAGGACTCAAGAATCCTTGTACTTTTGCTGCTTAAACTTTGAATAACAATAATAATGAAGCTTGTTAATTTATTAAACTAATAGTCACCAAATCAAGTAAATGCATAATAAACCAATATAATAATACACCAATGTTAAAGATTTCACAGCCATAAAAAGCTAAATCCGTGAATACCATACATTATTATTGACTTATGTGAAATAGTCAATCAACTAGTAACTATGTATATGTCAAACATAGGTTTCCAGGATGTTTTAAGGTTTAGACGTGCAACAAGTTATAGAAGAATCCAATTCAGGTAGGTATTGAGAGAACCTTTCAGAAAAAAATAGTAGATTAAGCAGAAATCATCAATATCAAACTCAAATGTGAAACAAACTTACCTTGTAACACTTGCATGGTGTGCAATTATTTTTGCATTGGGATTGAATTGGAGAACACTTTGTTTTGCAACTTCAGCTTTAGATTTGCCAACATGTTTCTTTTGGAAAAGGAACTGCCTGTTAAGATTACTTACATCTATTGTATCCAAATCAATCTAAAATAAACAAAATGTGAAATGAACTCATGCTTGATTACAAGTCTGATAACTTAAGTTTTGTTTACTAATCAACTTACAACTTCGATATCTTCAAATCCAGTCAGTACAAGATTTTTTAGTAACTCGCATCCTATTCCACCAGCACCAACTACTAGTACTTTTGAACTATTAACAACTTGCTTCAATTCAGAATTAAAAATTAAGGGACTAGTGTTAGTCATGTTGTTGTTTACTTTAAAAATAACCTCCGTATCCTTAGAAGCCATTTTGCCGGTATCAAACAGTCACTAATGTGTTTGTACTTCTTTGAACTATTTGACGATTTATTATGAGCAACTAAACAATTTACAAAAGTCGTTTCTCGTAATTGAAAAATCAAAATAATAAAACCTATTACTTAAATGTTCATCATAATTATAAGGAAAATAGTTGATAGGTAGTGAATATATCATAAAGATATATATAAAAAATAAATTTTTTTTTGCGTGTTCTAATTCTAACTCAAAACAAACTGAATAAAATAAATAAATCAGTGGTCAGTTTCCAAAATTTACCTTTAATAAATTCAGCTAAAGACTTTAAAAAGATAATTGAAATCATAAAATTTAATCAAGAGTAGTGTTTGTTAGAAGATTGAGAATTAGCCAATGAGTTTAGGTAATATTCAAATTATCGTAGATATAAATAACAAGAATTAGAAAATGTTATTAAAATCTAGTTTAAAATTTAGATTTTATATATAAAAAATTGCTCAAGTGGCTAATTGCACAGATGGCAAGATCAAGCAGCGCTCAAGCAAGACGTTATCTGTTCTCTCTAATGGCAGCAAAACGAACAGGAAGCCTAAATCTCTCTTCATTATTCTTCCCTATGTACCGCGAATAATATGAAGTTCAGCGATCTTCCTAGGCCTTGTCATTTCGTGCATTAGTCGGTAGTAGAGCAGTAACAGTCCAAACTACAATTAGTGGCATTGAAGGGCTGACAATGTATACGAATCTGAGATTGCATTCGACTGTACGGAATGTATAGAAGAATGCACTCACACACGAACCATGGACTATCGTTCAACGGCGTCGTAAGAACCGTTTTGAACGGCAGATGGCACTTCTAGAAACTTCCGTTAGCACGTCGAAACTATGCCGTTGTTTTATAGCGCTGGACCCTTGTCGAAATCCTTAATAGTGCTAAAGTAGATCAGATTTGAATTGGCATATCTGATTAGTTGTGGTACGTGGTGGGGTGCCGACACATCATATTCACACATAAAAAATAATTGCCCCAAAGACCAACTAATATCTCTCTCCACCATCGTATGCACGTATCTCAAATCGGCTGAAAATAATAAAAGGTCCATGATATCCTTAACTTGTCTAGAGACCAGGATATCATTAGTCCTCTGACAGATGTAGGCAATCACATTCCAATGTCCAAATTTTGTCCCAGCCAAAAAAAAAAAATTCTGCCCAATGAACCGAAACCAAGAGTGAACTCCTGGGTGACCATGTTAATGCATCTTCTGAAAAAAGAAACGACGCACATCCTTTTATACTTATGGAGAACGGTAGACTTAGAAATTATGAAGAGGAAAGAGTCCAGGAATTTAACACATTCGAGTTGAAGAAAGAGAATCCCCGTCTACTCAACTATTGTATCGTCCCTAGTCAACTCAATCAAATTCACTCTATCCGGAGTACGGATTTCTTCTACTCTTGATGATATGCCCGCTTCGTTATGCTCCAATCCCACAATGAGACAAATATTTGCGGTGAATTCGGAATATCAGCTAATGGAATTCACCCAACATATTTGTTGAATGAATGTTTTCTGGCTTATGCTAAAATGGTAACAGATGTGGCTCGAAGTACCTCAATATGGTGACATTACGACACTAAATTTGATAGCTGAAAGGACGAAATGCGTGGAATATAACAAAAAGCGGTGCTTGTGAGCGACGAGGGCTCTATGGACTGCTATCTGCAATTATCTTGTTATTTAAAGTGTTGTTGTTGTTTTTGTTATTTATATTTCTTATTATTAAATTACTATATTATAATTATATTTATATTTCTTATTAATATATATATATATATATATATATATATATATATATATATATATATATATATATATATTAATAAGAAACAGGCAAAAAAGAGGCAACACCAAATATATTTATATTTTTTATTATACGAGAGTCTAATTTCATATGAAGATAGGGATTATTTAATAATAAGGAGTAATTCAATAATAAGAAATATAAATAACAACAACAACACTTTAAATAACAAGATAACTGCAGTCCATATAGCCCGCGTCGCACACAAGTACCCATAAACCTCACGGTCATAGGGTGCGTAAATTTTGTATGCACTTTGACCAAAAACCTTAGAAGAAATGCGTCTTATTTCTGAAGCTACTATCATAGCCTTTCATTAAGAAGTGCTGGCTAGGTCCAGTGTGGCATTCTGGAGTGTTGACATTATCCTCTTGTATGTTCTAACCAAGTTATCCAACCACAAGATTAGTGTATTGTTGCAACAGGCAAAGTTACATTCATAGGTGCCTGAACTGCAGATGCGTCTGGGAGGCGTAGTATAAAAAAACGTAACATTCCAGGGGTAAAAAAAACGTAACAAAATAGTTCTGAAACTACAGAATGACGACGGTGTTACTCTAGTCCTAAAGTATATCTGAAGAAATTAATTATTATTAATCACAGGCCATGCTCCAGAGACAACGAACTATCTACAGTGCACTCCTTCTTCACTTCAGTGAATATGATGAAATTTCGTCTATCCTATTTGCATAGGATAGAGAGGCTACTAGAAGAATAGGACATCAGTAATTCCGTACAACCAAATAGACTTAAGGAGGAATCTTGTAACTGGTGTACCCCGAAGTGGCTGAAGATCTCTCAGGAATCAAAAGGGCCAACGTGCACCAAGCTGCAGTTCTTCCAAGTTCAAGTCTGCGAACTATATGATTTACTGTAACTGTGGTTCATCTTCTCTTTGAAAATCTCTAAAGAATGATCTCTCGCGGAGGTTTTTCAAGATCCATAATCCCTCTCAAGGTCTCATGATCTAACTCGTTTTTGGAATATTGGATTTTTTTTATACAGATATAGAAAATATGAATAACGGGATACTAATCATTCTCGGTGACACTACTTCAACATTTTTAATTATCACCTAGAAAACGGATTTTTTTTTTTAACAGTCTAAATCTATAAAAACATTTCAGCACATATAGTACGTAGGGCTTTTTACGACTCCGACCCTATCCAAATTTCATAAGGCAATCCTGTCTTGTTATCAAGCGGAGACAAGCCAACCAAACTTCTCTCCTGTTTTTGTATAATCGATCCCTCAATAAAACTTTTCCATTGATTTCCAGCTGTTTACGGCTTTTGAAAACTCTCTTTAAAAGAATTTTCACACTGTTGCAGGGCAGACAAAAAAAATCTGTGGAATTTCAGAGCAGAACCAGAACATCAGCTTGTTTGCTAAAATACAGCATTACTATGGATCCCAGGGTTATGGCACTGTTTTATTGTTTCATATGAGACCATCAATGTACTAACTAGCATTTGAAAAATCAGAGTGATAAAGGCCGTTTTCGATCTGCCATATGGTGGTTTGTAAGTCAATGAAGAATAATCTTAGGATAGCACACCTCATCAAACTACCAAAGGGAATGGCCAATGTAAACAAACACTCGACTCTGTATGCCTGTTCCTGCATACCTGGGGTAGCAGGAGTGGATTGTGAACACCAGTACTTTTATACCCCCATTTAGGTTTCAGGTGCTTGCTTGCTTATAGGAGGCTCTGTCAGGAGTTTCGGGTACTTCCCACCTCTAAATGGCAATCTAAAATCTAAATCCAGACCATTTCCTTCCAACATTTTTTTAACTTTGACTGCTATTGGCTTTCGTGCCATAAGATGCTGGACCAATTTTTTTTTTTAGTATCCCAATACTTCAAAGATCGTGATAGACTGAAAAGACATGAATAGTTTTGCAAGATTTGTAATTGGGACCGTGAGAGGCTCCTGTATCACGGATTACTGATACAGTAATCCTGTAATACTACACTGATTTAGCGTGGCTCTTTCCTCCTTAAGAAGAGAATATTTCTCCGGTACATTTCTTTATCAAATCATTAACAATCATCATCCTTCTTATGCCTACAACCTTAGCCAATTCAAGCCCTCAATCCATTCTCTTACCACAATATCTCGACCTTCTGAGCTATATATACTTTCTCATAGATCTGCTTCATTTAAAAACTCCTTTGTAGCCCACTCTGTCAATTTCTGGAATTCCCTCCCTATCAAAATACGCCATGCCTCCTCCGTATCCACATTCAAATCCTCCTTTTCCAAAAACAGTCAGATACCTGCTAACTATTGACATTATATATATATATTTGATATCAATCATAAAATCATATGATAATACGGTTCTTTGCTAGGGATATTACATGTATTTCCTCATAGATGAATATAGGTATAGATTTATGTATATCACTCACTACATCTATTTTTTTAATTAAATTGTCACTAATTTTTTTTTTTATACACAATTAAACGCTAACACGTATCTTCCATAACTGATGATAACGCTCTTCTTGTGATGTATTTATATTTTATCCAGAATTTACATAATTAGATTTATATTGACAGAAGCAACTTTCACTTTTCTAAGTAAAAACTTTTATGAGAAAGAAGAACTTATTTTATTTTGCCTCTTTTTCTTTCTTCATTTCTTAAAGTGTATATTTATGCTGCTCTACCATTATATATAGTTTTAAGCTTTTGGTACGTAGTTTTATCTGTTTTATATACAGCTTGTTCACTTAAGGTTTTCTTTTCTTTTTTCTTTTTTTAATTTTATTTATTGTTTCAAATTTTTAGGCCAGAAGTAGTGGTTTCTTTTTGTATAATATTATTATTCTTAAGGGACTTTGGCTTAGAATAAAGTTGTTTCTCCATCTATTTATCTGTCAAACCAAACTGTTTCATTATCAGTAGGATACATTTTCATTTTCCTTTATGCATTTTGTATACATTTTCCAATTTCCTCCTTTATTTAAAAGGATTCTATATCTATTTGTATCTGGAGAGCCACCAATGGAGTAGATTGCGCCGCTCCCAGCCTCAAAATTTTATTTTGTATCACATCCAGCATGCATGAGTTTTCTCTATCAATCAATAGCATCTCGCTTACATCATTCAATCATTGGTCATATATAAATCATTCAAGAACATTAGATCTTCATGTTCACCTCATTTGATTTCTGCAAGCTTTTTTATTAGTCTTATTTATTTCTTGTTAGTTTAAACACTGAGATAAAAAAAAACTCTTCAATTAAAAAAAAATATTGGTCTTAAAAATCCAAAGGAGGAAATGATAATATACAAAAACCAAGGGAAGGAATACAAAATTGTAAAAAAATGTGGCTAATTTAGACAATGACAGATAAGAAAATGAGAAAAATATTTTTAATATTTTCATGACGAATATTAATTTTTTTATTTTTCAACAATATCTGACAAGAAAACTAGATTTCCACTCAAAATAATACACAAAATGTGCATTTTTTCCTCTAAAGTCAATTACCAATGTTTTATTGATTTTATGTTTCAATGTGTGTAAAGAAAAATAATCAATCCTTCATAAAATATCAAATTTACAATTGAGAACCAGCAATTTAATAAATAAAACAATAATAAATTAATTTACATCACACCTTCACAGTGAAAACGTAATTGTTTTTGACAAAATCAGAACAATAATAAATAATACAAATATTAAAATAAAAAATATTTATAGATTATTTTAAAATTAACAATGTTTCAACCAGTATCAGAAGTATAAGGTGACGAGTCTTGTTGGCTATTATTACAGCTTTCACTGGACCAACTATTTCCTCTTTTCATAATGTTCACAGGACCTGGAAGAAAAGTGTTGAAAAGCAGTTAAATGGCAACTTTTCAAAAAAGAATGTCCACTAAATTAAAATTAAGCATTTCAGTAAACAATAATTGTTAACCCTAAAAATGATATCTCAACTTACAAGCACACATTTTTTTCATAACATAGATAAAAGTAATAAAATATTATTAGTAAAGTTTCAATCTAAAAAAAATGTCTATTTATTTTACTGTTAAAAATAAAAAATAAATGGCACTATTTTATAGAAGTTAAACCAACATGGGGGGTGGCCACCAAAGATAATTCTGATTTTTGCTTAGTAGTTAGAACTAGTTGTAGAAGTTACAAACAGTACTAATAGAAATTCCACTAAATCAGCAATTGTAGTTTTATGTAAAGTTACATCAATTACACTAGCTTTCACAATATCCATCACCTGCTTTTAAAGACTGGTCAGTTACGATTATTATTGGCTATTACAGTTTATTTAGGCTCACAAATGTCGGACTTCTTCTTGCTCAAGAGATAAACAGATTTTTAAAGTCTTTTTCAGTTGTCAGACTTCCCAAGTTTATTACTCGTTATACTTTATTTATTTTTTTGCCTCACGGAGGATTAAGTTCATCCTTGCAGTACAATATAATTTTATGTTTTCAGGACATACGCTACAGCCATCCTTTCATCACATTTCTTAATTAATCAATGATAAAAGAATTGACAAAATGGTTAATTGGACAAATCAAAATTTTTGTAACATACGTATTACATCATAAATTATATCAATACTATATTTAACAAGTAACAATTTTTGTTACTATCATTATGGCCTAAAAACGGTTCAGGTCATTGTTCCAATTCATTAGTATAATCACGGTCATTTTCGTTTTTCAAAATTCATTGCAGACTAATGTTATTTTTGGGCCCAATCAGCTGCTTTCAACTTTTGATTTAGAGTCAGGTCTAATAACTGGAGGCCAACTATCATGTTGGACTATATTATCTGAAGTAGCATTAAACAAAAAAAAAAGTAATAACCATTTTGGTGGATCATCCAACACGCAAACTAACTGCTGGCATAAAAGTGGCATTTTAAGGTAATATCCAAAGGTTTCTCTATTGTTTAAAAATTAAAATTTTGATTAACAAGAAAAATCTATAAACTGGTATGTTAAGAGAATGTAGCATAATAGTGAACAATAACACCATAAGAAACTTCGATAATCATTACAACTTGATAGAGTACAGTATTAATCATTTGATATTGTAAAAGCTTTCTATACCTGATGAAGCTGGAGGCTCAAGCACAGAGTTGTTATTACTCGAGGAATTTTCAACTAGATCAGATTCTTTTTCCTCAGGTTTTGGCATAGCTAAACCATAAAAATAATACTTATGAATTATAATAATTAATCAAGTAACAGAAAACACAACCATTAAAAGTTTACCAGCAAATGCCTCTGGGTATTGTGCACTTGTTTTTGATTTGAGAACTTGAATTCGTTTGAAGATATTATCTAAATCCTTCCTCATTTCTACTAAAAGTGTAGTATGCTTTTTAAAATCAGCAGAGGCTGTTTTTAATCTTGTAACACACAAGTTGTTACAGTTAGTCAACATTTCATTTGTTTTCTCAAACCTCTGTAACCTAAAATAATAATTATACGAGTATTGAAAAAGTGTAATTTTTTTTTATTTAAAAAACCATGGGTTGAAAAATGTATGAATATTTGTTTTTTAATGTTTCATTTAAACTTTTTCGCTGGAACATTTTTGTAAAAAATTTTGAAATAAAAGTTCTAAGGAACTTTTCTAGTAATAAAATTGGAAGTGAAGAGAGAAAAAAGGTAATGACGTTTTATTGTTGTAGTTGATAAATTCTAATTTTATATTATTAAATGAGAAATAAACCTTTCCATACAAAATATACGAAAAACTATATATATATATATATATATATATATATATATATATATATATATATATATATATATATATATATATATATTTTTTTTCAGCTTGATAAACCAAATACATATTGTACATAAAATTGTCATACTTTATATTAACTGCCCTAAGTTCATAAACAAAATTAAAGTAATATTCTCAAGGTTTATTAATTTGAAAAAAAAAAATTAATTTCTAAGATGATGGACACACTGACCAGACCTGTATTAAAAACCTGCTCAACCTTATAAAACCATCATTATACCCATTGATACTTATCCAGGAAAACAAGAGATTGCAGAAAATTTGGGAAAGGAAAGTCTTTAGAAAAATATATAGTCCCAGAAAAATAAATGATCTGTGGCTATTAATTAAAAATGATGAGCTTTACAATAATAAAAACAGTGTAGTCACAGTCAAAAGGTACTGCCGCAGATGGCAGATGACCATGTAGAGAGAATAAAGTAAGATAGGTTGCTAAAAAAACTTCTATAGCTACCGAGGAGATCATGGCTGCAGTGAATCAATGACATAGATGAAGAGCTCAGCCATTTGGGTATAAGAAGATGAAGGAGAACCATTGTGGATAGAAAGCCTGGCATATGCTTGATTCTGAAGCTCAGATCGATTAAGCAAATTAATAATAATAATAACTTATTTGAATAGCATATATTTAGAAAATTATATATACAAAGTAATGTAGTATGCAGTATCAGACTTGGATCAAACCGGGGCAGCTCTATTGGGTCCGCTATATTTCAAGGATGACACCAGACCAGTGCCTTAGACATTCGGCGCCCCCTTCCCTCTCCCATCTCCTTCTACCCTAAAAAAATTAAATTGTTTTCTTAAGCTATTTTAAATTGAAATTAATTTGTAATAATTAGTAACCACTACTGAAGATAGGACGATGCCCTTCCAGGTCGGTACCACGGGACGATTGCCCTAGTTGTCCCACCCTAAGGCCGTCACTGCACCACACCAAATATCTCAGAGAACCATATACAAGAACATATATAGAAAATTAGTGTGAAGACCAGTTGCAATGGTTAGCATAGTGTTCAACAATGTAAGATTCATCTTGGTTATTCATAATTAGAGGATCACACCACAAAAAAGAAACAACTAACAGACCAAACCGCAGGTCCTATCTCATCTAGAATTGTAGAAGAAGGAAGAAGTATACCCTACATAGAATAAAGAATACTAAACACTAAAAAAACTTAAAAGTAGGCGAATGACACAAAGTAAATGTAAAAAAAGAAAACTTATTTATCTGAAGTGGATTAGCATGGATACATCATTTTGTTCAAAATAAATCATATTAAATTGCCAATCTTATAATAAGAAACTTCTTGCATAGAA
The DNA here is from genome assembly GCA_928085145.1 of Nezara viridula. Classification (NCBI taxonomy): domain Eukaryota; kingdom Metazoa; phylum Arthropoda; class Insecta; order Hemiptera; family Pentatomidae; genus Nezara; species Nezara viridula. The sequence continues at coordinate 142,629,774 of OV725080.1, read as the reverse complement.
TTTCATTCAATCTTACATCTGTTTTTGGGCCCTGATCATTGACTCCACATCTTGTTGATCAACTATGCCAGCAAGCCCCTGGATAAATACTTCAGAGGCAGTATAGTTCTGAAAACATTCAATACTACCAATTTCACTTTCTGGAGTGTTATCAGCCATATTAAAGAAAAAAAAAGGTTAATGTGACTAATACGAATTATTCAACCGAAGATTTGGCATAAACGAAAAAATTATGAGAAATAATGTTGATATAAAACTGAGACTACATCACTTATACATGTCAACATGTCTATGCTAATATTATGACAACAAATAGTAAACAGAAAGGTTATGTTTAAGTTCCGAAATGGCATAGCACAATCTTTCCAAGTTCAGATACAAAGAACTCCAATAGTGAAATTGTTTAAAGGACTTTTTTATGTTTTCCGGTCCTTGATTAGTTGAAAAATAAGCTCTTGTTATAATTTTCTCGAAAAAATTGTTAATGCTCTGACAGAAGGGTCTAAAAATGACCTGAAAATTTTTGAATAAAATAAAGTTACTTATTTCATTTATTTTTAATGACAACAAATTGTTTTGTTTTTTTTATATTTAGCTCATATATGAAAGAACATTAGACAAAATTGATTCATTCATTCAGATTAGTACTGTTACAGCTACTATTGGGGATTACTAGTCCGGCAAGTGGGTGCTATTGTGGTCCTTTTTGCGAACTTCTGATGGCTATCTTGCGCCTTAACGAGGTTGCCGCCGCTTACTTGCCAAACGAGTTGATAGAATTTGACAACATTAATACTGATCAATCAAAGATAAATCAAAATAATGGGCCCTTCTAAAAATGAAGGGAAAGCGAAAATTATGGTTCTGAGGGAGAAAACTGCTACGAACCCGCCAAAGCATTATTTAGTGGAAAATTTTCTATACTACACTATACTTATACATTCTGATGCAGGTTCGGTTTTAAGTATCTTGGCTCCATAGTAAGTGATCAGATGGAGAAAGAGGAGGAAATTTAAAACCGGATTATGGGGTTAACAAAACATGATAGTTAACAACCCTAAGACGTTTTCTCCGTAATAAACTGTTAAGTAGGGTATCAAAATGACTATATCTAAAACAATAAAACGTCCCGTGTTGCCTTATGCTTATGCGACCTGGACTCTAGGCAAGAAATTGGTTTTAAATATTGACAGGTTTGAAGGGAAAGTGTTGAGGCGCATCATGTAGCCTATGGGAGAAAATGGTCCGTACCGCTTGAGAAGGAACAAAGAGATCTAAGACTTATACGACGATCTTCGAGCTTCCCATTTCGTGCGAATTCAGCACTTCAAATGACTGGGACATGTAATCAGAATAGATGATGAAAGAGCAGTAAGGCAATTATATTATGTTACCCCGGATGGAGTCAGAAAGCTTGGAAGATCGAAGAGTCTGCCATCAGTCAGCGCTGTAGGCAGTACCAGCGAAATAGTACCTTTAGGGTCGCGAAGAACAAGGCCGTGGAGAAAAACCAAGGATCTCTTCCCAACCCCATTAAATATTAAATTTACAACTACAACCCAACGAAGGCCTATCATGAATTATGGAAAATATATATATATATATTTTTTTCTATGTAAATTTATCTACATTTTAGTTTAATGCAAATTAATTTTTACATTTCAATAATGAACCGTGACATTCATGAAATTCACCTTCCTTTTCAATTTCCTATAGGATGACCTAATATTCACTTTTTAGCTTGTTTACAGCCATTTTAAACTGGCATAAATGATAAACCAACGAGATAAGTTTGTTCTACAATTGAGAGAGTTTTTGTAACAGTAGAACAGTAAATGTATAGTTTTTTAAAATGACCAATGAATTCAATAAATCCATTGTTTTTTGTTGAATTAACGTTAATTTTAAATCGACTTTTCAAAAGCAATAGTTATTTTCATGGCAATGACTTTTAAATGATTCTTACATAAATTTTTTAATTTTATTTTTTATAACCAGATTGTAATGCAAAAATACAGGAAAAGAGATTCCTTAAGCTCATTCCTAATTAAGATTTTGCTTCCCGTTTTAAATTACCAGGAAAAAGAAATTGTATCTTCAACAACAACATTATTTGAGAATTACAAAATATTTATAGATTCTTTTTAAATTTGTAAAATTAATGTGTTTTTTTTTCTACATCTGTAGTGTTTTTATGTACATATGATATATATCACTTGTTTCTGTTTTGTAAATACTTATTTTACTATGATTCTTAGTAATACGTTACAATATAAAATTTAACTTTCTATTTCAGAGACAATATATTTAGGTTGTACAAGAATAAGGTTCCTCCATAATAGGATCTGATCCTACTCTCTTCAACCTTAGTCTTTCGAAGTAAGTAAACAGTAATATAATACTTTTAAAATGGTTGTCTTTTTTTTTCTTTTTTTTTTTAATTTTACAGTTTTAATTTCTTGAATATCAAATTAATGAATTTAATACAAATCTTCGCTTATACTGTGATTCGCATAGGTCCGAAAAAATCAAATGTACAATCTTGATTAAATTTTAAAATAAATAAATATAAACATATCATTCTAGAGACATCCTGCAAGTCAGCAAAATAATATTTATGTTCTACAAAACGAAAGTTGATGCGAAACGTTCCCTAAATGATGCGAAATGTTGCAAATCTTATTTCTGTTTTAAATTGTATGAACATCGTTAGTTTGATTTTTGTTGTACTACAGAGGTATCACAGATTAAGCAAAGAAATATATATAAAAAGCCAAGAAAAACAATCAGTTTTTTTTTTGTTTTTTTTGGAAATTCCATTTCCTACAAGCATGTTGCCAGAGAGGAGGTTTGGTGTGTTTTATATCTCCTACGAAGTGATTTTTTTCTAATTTATAAACTCAATCTTTTTACTTAAATTATAAATGAATGGCTTTAGAAAAGGGGTCAAGTCATTTTGAGTAATAATCGAAGGGATTTCTCCTTTGAAATTAAATGGAGAGGAAAAATTATCAGAATTGTGAAATTCATAGTAAAATTCTAATAAAGGCTGTGTTTCTTTTCAAGTGTTATTTCAATATATGCGAAGATTTAATGATGAGGAATAGAGTGTTGTTTTATTTTCCACCCATTTTTTGAGCCAACAAAGGGAAGTTAATTAAATTTTCAAATAAATCAACTCCTCAAATAAATATCAACTATTAACTATTGTTTACTAAGCCTATCGTTTAATTAAATTTCCTAGATTAAGTAAAACGAATTCACAAATTAGTGTTAAAATGAGGGTTTTATTTTAAGATTTTTTTTTTTGTAAAATTCGAACTTAAAAAACATGTGTTACGACAAGAAAAGGGGTGTTCATTTTTTTCCATCTGGTAATTGATTATTGAAGTTATTTCTCTGCTCTCATTACTGACCTTTGTCGTGTTAAGCGACTGTTATTTTATAATATGAAAGATTAATAATTATTAACTAAATGATTTTTCAGATATTGTCTTACAAAAGTGAAGTATAAGGGAAACTTGTTAAGAAGGATTTGAAAGCATTTTTAGTATTATGTAAGTTTATTTCCCTACATAAAAGTAAGTCCAGTTTAATACCTAATTTAATTTTTTATTGAGTTGACATCTGTAGACATTGTTATGTAAGATTGGTAATAACTTCTGTTGTTGTTATGTAGATACAGCCGTAGAAATATTTCATTATCGTAATAAATAATTGAATGAATCAAGAATCCACCTTTTTTCTTAATCATAACATCATTAATTTCAGAATTAAAATAAAATACATCAAAGATGCTCAAACATAGAACGCGTATTTACATAAAATATTACATATTACTTTGTAATATTTAAATTCTTTCTGTGAAAAAAAAAGAGAGCTGTAGTATAACCTCTTTTTATTTAGATTGGAATTTATGATTTCAACAAATTCCCTACTGGTCCTCATCAGTTAAAAACGAGGCGTTAATCAGCATTAATTATATCGCTGCTTTCGATTTTCGCTAACTAAAAAGGGATAAACTAAACTCTACTGATCTTTTTGTAGAGATCGGGACCTTACCTGACGATTCAGTCACTTCCGTCCACTTTCGAAAACACTTGACCATTCTTTGGATTCCATTTATGGTGTGATCTAGTGCCACACATCGAAGTGGAATGACATTTGTGTAGTAGTTTCCTTATGTATATCATCCAATAATTTCCTCAAACTAAAAAGAATGCATTAGTGTTAGTACCCTCAGGGGTGCCCATCCCCTCCCAGGTCGATGGCGCAATAATCTACCCGTCCCCCTCCTCCCAAGATATTTTATTGCTCACCTTTTCTTAAAAACAGAAGAAGAGAAGGTAGAATTAGAAAAATCGTAGATCATATACAATTAACATTGCTGCTCTCTGTTCCATGTTTTCCCATAGGACGAAAAATTATAATCCCATCGAAATTCCCCCCTTAAAAATAAAAAAAAACCGTCAAAATAGGCTCCTCTCAAAAAATTTTATGGCGCAACTTGCACCATGAAACTCCCTTGTGGGCTCCCCTGGGTACAGACAGCAATATAAAATTTTACTTACAATAGTTTTCATACAATACTAAAAACATGGGAGAAGTTTTTTTTCATAATACAATTGCTACTAGAAAAAATCTTTTTTTTTTTTTTTTTTTTTTTCTTATGCCATTCTTTGGTCATTTGGCCATCCGACATCTTGCTGCCCAGTATAATTTAGATTTTCTGAAATGTATATTTGAAAATTTTTTGTCGCTTATGTCCCTCAAGGCAGGACATGCGTCTAGATGGTCTGCATCCATTGTTCCTAGATGACACAATTTACAACTAGGATCCTCAGCCACAACTATCTTGTAGAGATGACTCTGCAGATAGTCGTGACCAGTGGCCAGGCGGAAGCAGGCAACTGCATCTCTTCTCGGCAGCTCAGCTGGGATCGGGTTATCCTTCAACCACTCGTAACGCTTCCCTTCCACTTTGCCGAAATGTACTTTTCTTATTTCCTCCTTCACTACCATCTTCACCATTCGCCGTATAGAGTCGTAAGGTTTTGGATGTATCGGCTGAGGCAAATCTGTTCCTCGCTTGGCAAGAATATCAGCCTCAACGTTACCCGGAATCCCACAATGGCTGGGGATCCACTGTAGGACCACACTGGTGCCTCGGTGTGTCAGGTTAGTGAGGAGGGATTTACATTCCAATATAGCACTCGATAAACATCTGGTGAAAATCTGGCACACAGAAAAAATCTGGTGCGCGCAACACATAACTTTCACTTACCGATCTACTTTGAATAGAAATTATTTTCTGGCAATGCTGAGCTATTATAAAATTTTTTTAAGTGCATTTTAAACGGAGCTAAAGCTTAAAGCTTACAGATAACAAGTCATTAAGACCATTATAATTACAAAATGTCTATTTAATATATCGACGACAGGCAATACAAATCTAGTCACTACATCTGCTTTTATAAAACACACAACTTTCTTTGCTTTTATAAACCACAGAATGACTAACTCCAATTTCAACATTTTTGAGTGATGTCATTTTAGTGATATTTTTAGTTGAAAAAGTTATCTATGCAGACAATGAGTAAGTTGATTCCAGAGGTGATGATTGCAGTGTTGAAATATAGAACTGAGAATAAAGGTATAAATTTAGGTACTTATTTCTTATGAAAGATGTTCTTAGGAAAGACACTTTATTAAATATATGTAGAAAAAGGGGCTTTTTTAGTCTCAACAATTAAATAACTATATTTTAAATTTACCCAAATTTTTGTCTCTTCAGGGAAAAAAACTAGAGACCATATTTTTCCTCCTAATTGTCCGATTTTAATAATTTTTTGTTGTTTTTTTTAGGAAATTCCATAAACTTTTAAAAAACAATATCAACAAAAAAGCGTACAATTTTTTAACATCCCTCTTAATTTTTTTTCCAGCTTCTTTTCGTTGAAGTATGTTATACAGATAAATTTAAAGGGCATCGAGAAAATGACTTTAGCGAAGTTTCATTGAAATCGGTACATTCGTTTAGGCGCTACAGTCTATAGCAACGCAGGTTTTTCTGCATTTTTTTTTTTTTCTCCTTTATTAACTTATCAAATTCTTTCAAAAGCTATATGTAGCATTTTTTCGTAACTCTGAATAATGCGAAATGATTTACTTTTTAAAATAAACCATATTAAACGTACTTTAGAGGAAGACATATATGAACATTGGGCATTTAAGCCCTGTAAAGCACGGGCGGATCTACGGGGGGGGGAGGCTTTCGGGCTGAAGCCCCCCCCCCCCCAAAATGGAAAAATATAACCATGTTTTATCAAACAAAATATTAAAAAAGTATCTCTTAAAGTGTTATTGTTCGTGTGATTAATATTAAAAGGGCTTTAGGAATCACTTAAACACCATTTCATACAGGTAGTTAGTTTCTTTCTTTTTTTCCAAAGTAATTATCGTTATTTTTATGAAAAAAAAACTTTCGGGCTGAAGTCCCCCCCCAATATTAAATCCTATATCCGCTATTACTGTAAAGTGACATCAACGGGGATAAGACCTAAATGAAATGATATTAAATACCACTTAATTATACAATGATACACCGAGTTTGACCAAAATCGTTAGAGCCGTTTTTGAGAAAATTGTATAAATGTGTTTCAGCGTTCATATAAAGTAGCACTTCGGGTAAACCGATTTAAACGAAAAAGTTGCTGTCACATCCGGACCGTATACACACCTTATATACTTAATCTTAATATCAGTTTCGTACTACTTTTTGTTTATGAGCTGTTAACACACACCCACACTAGCGGATCCAGGATTTAATTTTGGGGGGGGCTTCAGCCCGAAAGCTTCTTTTTTTCAAAAAAGTAACGATAATTACTTTGGAAAATACGAAAGAAACTAAGTACCTATACGAACTGGTGTTTAAGTGATTCCTAAAGCCCTTTTAAATGTAATTACACGAATAATTATACTTTAAGAGATAATTTTTTTATTTTTTTTTCCGATAAAACATGGTTATATTTTACCATTTTGGGGGGGCTTCAGCCCGATAGCCTCCCCCGTAGATCCGACGGTGCACACCCACACACACCATTTTGCAACACTTGGTTATTTGAACTCAGGGGACCTCAAAACATGTATTTCCGTTGAAAACTGAGATTCGAAAATTTTCACGATCGCAATACTTACCCTTACTATATATTACATATATACGTAAATGAAAGTAAAAAGTAATTGAAACATTTCACCAATTAATCGTCATCAAGATAGAAAAACAAAAGATAAAATGAATGAAGCCTAGAAATAGCTCATCCTACACCAGCAGTCTAAAAACAGGATAAATGGAAGTAATATCACTTTAAAGCACAGATGGACATAATCATAATCAACTATTACAGTACTCATGATTATTTGATTACATTATTACAGTGATCTGGTTACCAATTAGGATTGTAATGAGGCAATCGTTTCACCTTTTTGCTATATTGAATCAAGTATAAAATTAGCATGCCCGTTAAGTTTTATTTTTACTTATAATCACGTAATCATTGATTTTGATTTTGCCCATCTCTGTTTTAATTCAAAGCGATACGCAGTGCATCACTCAAAAACATTTTAACATTTATTTTCCAGTTTAGGGAAATTTAAAGGGTAGACAACTGTCAACACTAATAAAAAGGAGATAGTTCTACTGGGGCACTACTTGTGACAGGATGTCGCAAAAAAAAAAATAATAATAATAATAAAAACGTCTTATATTAGCTACTGCAATTGTCAATAATATCACCAAATTTTATGTTCCGATGGATGTATAATTTAAAAGATGTGTTAATGTTTTCAGTTAGATTAAGAAAGTAATTAATTTTGAAAAAAAAGTATTTTATATTTAGGATTATATTTGGTTTGGTATTGCCTCTAATATTATCATCATGTTTATTAATATGTGAATATTTACTTCAATTATTAATAAAAATATTTTTGAAAATCCAAAAATGTTATTCTAATTTTTTAGTAAATTTAATAGACTTTTCATTTTTCTTTTAAATTTAGATGATTTTTAGTAATTTATCATTCTATTTATTATTGATTGAATATAATTCACCATTAATGTGGTTATACCATTAATAATTAATTTTTAGGATAGTAATTTTGTAAATTTATGTATTTATATAAATAAAAAATATTTATTTTTTAACCATTTTCATATATAATTCATGGGTTATTATGATTACACTTTTATTACATTTACTTTTTGGTAATGAGAATGATTTGAGTAGTTAAGCATTATATCACTCATCACGTCATAAACAGAATTTACATGTAAAAATTTTGGTTGGCTTTGAATGGAGTGATATAAAATAATACATAATACAGAGTGACAGTATTCTGTCTTGGTAGTATTGTCCTGATAATTTGGCAGTGTGAGAATGTCCCTCTAGACACTAGTTGTATACTTTGGGACAGTTGAAAAATGGCACCTTCCAACACAAATAATGAAACTAATCAAAAATGGTATCTTTTTTTAACACAACTTGTGAATAATAATTGGAAAATGTTAGTACCAGAAAGCAATATAGCTTCTGTTCATCTTTATCTTCAATGAAAAGATGTAGCAATCAATTATTTTTTGTTTTTAAAAGGTTTGTTTGCAGGCTTAATAAATTCATTCATAAATTCACAGATTCTCTAAATCTATTTATTTTATATAGTTTTATTATAAAATTATTTACAACATGAAAGTAATGGTATCAGAAATGAAATTAATGTTGTTTTTCTCAGGACCTACAGAAGCTATTATAAAAAAAAAGATGAATATGAAAATGACTACTCTTCATTCTATGGGAATTACAATGAAAGTTATGGTAGCTTTTGCGATGGGTTAGAAGCTGTTTCTTGGGAGAACCATTCCCTACCAGATTTTACAAAAAATTTTTATATCCCACATCCAACTGTGTTGAATAGACCTTATGCTGATGTACAGCAATATAGAGAAAGCAGAGGTATCAAAATTGAAGGAGATGCTGATAATAATAACAATCCAATCATGTATTTTGAAGAGGGCAATTTTCCTGACTATGTCGCAGGAACTATCAAGTAAGAGTTTGCTTTATTTCCTTTCAAATTGATATTTTATTATAAATAAATATTGCTCAGTTTTGCAAAAAACAAATTTATTATTGGTTAGTTACATATTCACTAGTCATTATGAAACATATTTGATTAATCACTTGTCAAAGTGAGAGAAAAGCATTTATTGATTTAGATCATTTATGGATCATATCACTGATACACTATTGACCATGTTCATAAATATCTTTTTTATATTGCTTTGTAAAAAATATTATAAATAGTCGTCCAGTATTCACAATCAGCTTAACTGAAATTGTAACTGTAATAAGTGTTATAATTTTTAAAATGGAGGCTCAATATTACAGGTGTTGATCAAATTCAATAAAAATAAAATAAGTCTTCCAATGTATATTGTTTATTTTTTTTTCTACTGGTTTCGGTCCTTCATGAAACTGTCATAATTAAGTCTGACAAAGAGCCAAACCAGTAAAAAAAAAAAAAATAAATAAACATTACACACAAGATATTTTTTGTATTGAATTTAAGTGATATAATCTTACAATTAAATTACATTTTACTTCGCCTGTATATTTATTTTAAATAAAATTAAACTTTCAATAAAGAAGTTTCTTACCTGTTTTTCATTTTTCAAATAAAACTTTTTTTTTTAATCTAACAAAGTAAAGAGCTATACAATATCTCTGATATCTTAAGGATTCAATTTTTAAAAAAACAGCATTAATTTAATTATTAAATCACTAATATTAAAAATCAACTCATTTTTCAAAAGTGATTATTCATCTGTCTTATTTGAAAAATGACTATACCTACTTTGTCTTAGCATTTAACTAATTATTAATCATCAGCAATTAAGTTTATTAGTCATGAAAAATCAATAATAATTTTAATTAGTTCGCCCAAATTGAAATTGAATTTCATTGCATTGTAATACATAAATTTATAGAATGTATTTTTAAATTTGCTTCTAGAAAAATGGGATTTGATTTCCCAACTGCTATTCAAGCTCAAAGTTGGCCAATTGCATTGAGTGGAAGGAATATGGTTGGAATTGCTCAGACTGGTAGTGGGAAAACACTAGCTGTAAGTCTGTTTGTATTACCTAGATATAGTTTTACATTGCTATTTCATGATTTCAAAATTCATGATTTGATCATACATAGAGGTCTAAACATAGTTACCAACTCCTATAATGTAACTTTATTTTCAGTATATGCTTCCTGCAGTTATCCATAGTATCAATCAGCCAAGAGTACAGCGTGGAGATGGTCCTATTGTATTGGTGTTGACACCAACCCGAGAATTAGCTCAGCAAATTCAAGCAATTCCTATGCAGTTTGGTGATGTTTGCAGGCAAAAGGCTGTTGCTGTTTTTGGAGGTGCTCCCAAAGGTCCCCAAGCTAGAGATTTAGAGAATGGAGCAGACATAGTAATAGCCACACCAGGTCGCCTTATAGATTTTTTGACAACAGGTATTAATATTTTTTTATTATAAAAAAAATAAGAAATCCTGTTTATACTACATGTTTATTCTTTTTTTGTTTTTCATTAAATTTAAAAGGCTAATTGTATACTTCTTTAAAACTCATTACAAAAGTCTAAGAAATGTAACAGTGTGACTAGCATATTAAAATGTTTGATTTACATGCTCAAAAACACAATAGAAAACTATGCCAGATGTTTATAAATTGTCCTTTTTCAAATTAAAACTAATATTTTATCATTAATTTTTATTTGTTGAATGATCTTGCTCAAAAAAACTTGACAAAAAAGTACAAAATCGTTTGGAAATTATAATCTCAATTATGAAAAAGTGGTGTATAGTACCGATTGGAACTGATACACTCATATTCATTCTATAATTATTCAAGAAATCAGTTTTGGATGATTAATTAGTTCCAAAATTTGGTATGTAGGTACAACCAATCTGAGAAGATGCACTTATTTGGTCCTTGATGAAGCAGACAGAATGTTACATATGGGATTTGAACAGCAAATTAGAAAAATTATGCAACAAATTAGGGCAAGTATTTATCATATTAATAGTAATCCTTTTAATATAAATTTTTTTCAACACATTCTAATCTATAAAAGCAATAAACAGCTCACCCAACAATCAGTTATAAAAATTATAATTTCCAAAATCTCTACATCTTTAAAACACCTTTATACAGCTCTTTTTAAGGGATTATGAGTACATAAAAAATAATGAAATCCTATTTCTAAAGCTAATTTCTAATTACATTTTCAATATATCTCTCTAATCTCATAAGTGTTAGATTTGATATAAAAAAAAATTATATTAATCTACATGATTTAAATTTCATATCTAAAATATTTTATTTATGGTGATGCATAATAGTCGCTCCTGGCCCATTTTGATGAATTTTATGATTTTTCCCTTAACAACTTTTACCATTTGATTGCAGTCTCTGAAACTTGGCTAAAGCCTTCAATCCCGACTTCTCAGATTTCTCTACCCAACTATACTCTCCTTCCTCATGACAGAGTGGACGAACCGGGTGGTGGCGTGGGTCTCTTTGTTCATGACAGTCGTAAGTCCAAAATACTCAATTGCTCTCCTCCTACCGATTCTCCTCACCTTGAATATCTGTTTGATGAACTCCTCACCGTCTCGCATTCCCTTCTCTTTGCTGTCATCCATCACCCTCCCAGAATTTCATTTCACCAAGCATTTGATACTACTCTTTACAACCTAATTCTGTCTTACTCCAACGTTATCCAAACCGGAGACTTCAATACCAATTTCCTAATTCCTAATAGTTATTCTTACCTAACAACCCTCCTTGATTCTCTTGGCCTCTATATAGTGTCATACCCAGTTCTCAGAGTGCTGCCTCGATCTGTTCATCCTTGATTCCTCAGACAAACTCCTTGCCACATCACAGCACCCTGTCCCTTTCCTATCTTCCCATGATCTTATCCAAATTACCTACAATATACTGGTCCCACTTTTCTCCCTCCAAACCATATCTCATCGAAACCTCAATTCCCTAACATATGAAACCCTCTCACATGATTTCGACGCTATCCAATGGGACTCCATTTATCATTCAAACTCTATTGATAGCATGACAGAAACCCTTACCTCTCACCTTCATAACATCCTAGACAGTCATGCTCCCCTTATAACAAAAACAATCCGACATCCCCCACTCCTTGGCTAACACCTACTCTGAGAAAATTAATAAGAAGAGATGCTGTGAGACAGCAGTTCAAAAGAACTCACCTTTCTGAAGATTATCTCTCCTTCAAAATACTCCGAAGCAGCATTCCATGCCAAATCCCTTCACTTCCATCAATCCCTATCCAGCACTCCAAATTCCAAAGCCAAGTGGGCTATTATCTGTAAATTGTCCTTAGGCTAATCCACCCAAACCCAGTCTATCTCTATTTCACCTGAAGTACTCAACACTCACTTTGTCTCCTACTCCTCCCATTCCTCTTTCCTAGCGCCAACTCTGATTCCCATTCTGCCCTCCTTTAATCCCAATAATTTCTTCTTTTCTCATATTAATCCCGATGACCTCCTTAATTTAATTCATAAATCCCAAACCAATAATTTGGGACCAGACAACATCCCGATTAAATCCTCACTTCCCTCCATTCTTCCTATCCTTTACCATATTTATAATTTTTCATTGCAAGATCTCCATACAGCTATAGACCAGCATAAACTCACCATCCTTATTCTCCTTAATTTTTCCAAAGCCTTTGACTCAGTAGATCACAATATATTCCTTACCAAAATTAAAAAGATCTCCTTGCCTCCTAGTGTTGTCCTTAAATGATTCCAATCCTTCCTCACGAGTCACTCCCAATATGTTGTAATCCCTAATAATCCCCCAGCAGAGTTTCTATCCATGTCCAGAGGTATTCCCCAAGGGTTCTCCTTATCTCCCATCCTGTTTTCCATCTATATCAATGACCTTCCGTCCTCTGTCCTGCACTTTCAATACCAGCTGTATGCCGATGACGTTCAAATTTACCTTTCCTTTGATCCGGCTGATTCCACTGCAGCAATCCCACAACTTCAAGAAGATATAGACAGAATCTGTGCTTGGGCAAACTGCAATAGGCGCACCGAGGAGACAAAAGCTATTTTTATCGAATCCCCCGTACTCATAAAAACTCATAAAAGTATAAAGTATTTATACTTTGTTCTGAAGGGAAAACAGTCCCAGGATAATAAAAAGATTTTCATTTGAACAAAAAAAAAAGATTAAACTAAATTAAAACCACTTGAAATCTATTATTTTCTCATCAGCTGATATAAATTTGACTAAAATAAAAAAACTATCGACATCATAAAAAGTATATATTACAAAAAACATTTTAACCTAAGTTCATTAGTATCTGTGAAAATGTAATTGCAGTCATTGAAGAATAGAATATATTTAAAAGAATAAAATAATCATTTAAGCTATTAAGTTTTTGGTGGACAATAAGTAATGTTGAACAACATGTTTACAGCTAGAGTTAAATAAATGAAAACAGTAATAATATCATAAATTAAAATTTTTCAGCCTGACCGTCAGGTACTTATGTGGTCAGCTACTTGGCCCAAAGAAGTTAAATCTCTAGCTGAAGATTTCCTTCAAGAATATGTTCAAGTATTGATTTTTGTTTTCTATTTCAATTAAAATAAATCTGGATATTGAAACATATCATATAATGTTCTAATTATTTTCAGATTAATATAGGATCATTAGGGTTGTCAGCAAACCACAATATTCATCAAATTGTTGATGTTTGTCAGGAAAATGATAAGCAATTAAAACTTCATAATTTACTAGAAGGAATTGGAAACCACAAACTAGAACGAACAATTATTTTTGTAGAAACCAAGAAGAAAGTAGATTCAATTACTAATGATCTTAAAAAGATTGGGTATATTTTATTTATATACCTGAATTTAAATTTAAATGCAGAATAATTAGAGCATAACAATTTTTTATTTCCCCACTATTATTTCAGTTGGCCAGCAGCTAGTATTCATGGTAATAAATCACAAAAGGAAAGAGATTATGTTTTAAAAGGTATGTAAAAATCGAAATGGTTATATCTTGTTATTATTTTTTCTTCATCATCATTTGTAGATTGTTTAAGGCCAAAGACTAAGAACTTGTTTACTGATATGATGCAATCTGTGGTACACATCTAATCTTTACTCTAGGTACCTAGCCAGTTTTAAGAAAACATATGTGGAAGATAGCTATAAAAACATTTGTATTCTGTAAGATCTTTGATTTAAAGGCAAAAATTTTGAGGAAAAAAAATTGTAATTTGCATTCATTATAAAAATTCATATTTTGAGTTTTTGAGGTACATAAATCGAATATTGACTTTGTTTCTCTCCCCTCCTCCCCAAAAAAAACATTTAATGGGATCCTGAGATGTGTATATATATATATATATATATATATATATATATATATATATATATATATATATATATATATATATATTATATATATATATATATATATATATGGGGCTGAGGTAGCTGTGCGGGCTAAGGCGCTTGCAATAAGTAACCAAGTTGAGCAATGTCGAGAGTGGTTGGCACTTGGATGGGTGCCGTCCATCAGGGAAAGCCACGCTGCCCGAGACCCTTCCCTGGATTTGTGAGTCCCGTCAGGTTACTGTAGGCAACTCACACCGACCGGGCGTAGAACTGATGACCTTACCCACATGTACTATATTTGGCAGATATTTTTAGTCTTAGTACAATATTGTACGTAGATATGTGGGAATAAATATATTTTTAGGGAGAAACAAAAGTTAATATTTGTTTTTCACTCATTGAAAAACCCACCAATACAAATTTTTTTTTTCCAAAGTTGGAGTCTTCCTTTTTTTGAAAACCACCAAAAATTAGTTTAATTTCAAGAGAAGGAATCTTAACTTTTTTTTTTTCATCTCTCTTGAATTATTTTTAATAATTGTGTCACTCAACATTCATGATTATATTTTATTTTTATAATGGTATAAATATAAAATGTTGATTCATGGTAGTGATTTATATTTATAATTTTCTAATAACAATATTTTTTTCAGAATTTAGAGATGGTAAATCACTTATTCTTGTAGCAACAGATGTAGCAGCTCGTGGCCTTGGCAAGTTTTATAATTTAGTATATAATTCAGTAAATTATTAGCAATCATATGTTATCATTATTAGTATTTCTCTAATATTCCTATTAAGCACAAACAATATAATAATCAGTGATTTATAATCACAGTCTTCTTGAAATGTGCATGGGCAGAAACTTTACTGCTCTGTTGGAATAGTTTTTATAAAAATTAGCTTTTTCAGTCAGTAACAGTTTCACATAAGAACTGTGTGAAGAAATGTGAGGTTGTACTATCTGCCTTTTAAGGAGTGATAAATTGGGAAAGTTAAAACATCAATACTGCTTTAATTAAATCATAACTATATTTAAGTAAGAGAATTTTTTTTCTCAAATATTGATATTTCCAATGGTAGGGACCTCTGCTTAATAAGCCCTATTTCAACTGAAATGGAGGTATTGGGAAATTTGTCTTTTGAGGAAGGATAGCAAGCAGAAGTACAACAGTTGCGGGGGGCAGAACGGCCAATCGTGCTAACGGGGGTGGAAAATACACGTTGCCTGGCAACCTGATCAACCGAAGTTACACTGTCTTCCTACTCTTCTACATCCGAATATTTTTTTTCTAGGCGCAATTTGGGGACTTCATTATTATTCATATATGCAACATGCCCTGTCCATCTTAGAAGTCCAATATTTACCACATGGATAATATTAGGATCATTATAGAGACAAATAAGCTCAATGTTTCTCTTCGGAGTCCATACACCATTGATAAATGTAGGCTCTAAAACCCTTCTTAAAATGTTTTTTTCGAATCTCAATAGAGATGATTCTAGTGCTTTTGTCATTGTCCAGTGGAAAATAATACTTTTAATAACCTTCAATATCAATTTACTAGGTATCTCATATCTGATTATTATGGTATCTCAATTTCAATTGAGAACTAGGGAAATAGACAAGGGAAGCATTACAGAAACTAACAGAGGGGTTTCTGAAACTTATATAATTACTTCTGAACGAGCCCCATTTAAAGATAACTAAATTTTTTTGGTTATTATTAATGTCAAATGGCAACATAATATACTTTTTTCAGCTACACAATTTATATATTTCTTGTTAGGTAATTTTTAAGGTCCAATTTAATATTTTTCTAATATAAATAAAATATACCAGATATGTTTTAATAAATATTAATCAATTAACATCTTTATGATATAAAAAAGAATATATTCTTTTTTCAAATAGATTTACATTTATTTCAATATAGTTTAAAAAAATATTAATTTAAAAGTAGCTTTTAATCCTTATTTTTTAAATTATTTCTCAAACAATTTAATTTCATTGATCATATTTTTTTAGATGTTGAAAATGTCATGTATGTGATCAACTATGACTTTCCAAAAAGTTCAGAAGATTACATTCATAGGATCGGTCGTACTGGCCGATCAAATTCATCGGGAACAGCTTATACATTCTTTACCTCTGCTAATCAAAGACAAGCTAAGGATCTAATATCAGTATTAGCTGAAGCTAAACAGCAAATAACTCCTGAATTACAATCCATGATATGGTTTAATGGTCGGAGAAATGCTTTTTCAAATGGTGGTAACAGTTTGTATATGATCTGATTATTTTTATGTATTTATTTTTAATATAATGGAGACTTTTCAGCAAAGCCGTTGCATAGGTTGTTGGTGCTCCACATCAAACTGTAGCCTATTTTCTCATGTTACCGAGTTATAGGTTCTCATTATATTTTAATGAACTTTTGGGCTTCCACCAATATTCAATAAATTTTGAATCTTTAGCCAGCATATAATTTTTTTTAACTACAGCAATGGGAACTGAGGCTAAATAATAATTTCTACTCAACAACGTGTCCTGAATAAAAGTATTCTTCTTCTTCCTCCTATGTGCCTTTTAGTGTGGAGAAGCCTCCAGCCACTTTGACCATAATCCCTGTCTCTTGCCCATTCCTTCATCTGACCTAGGATTTTTCTTCTAGCCTCACCTAGTCACTGGATATGTTCCAGATATGTTCTTCTAGGCCTACCCCTTGTGTCGTGCCAGTTGGCCTCACTTCCAAGCATTTCCATGGTACTCTGCTTTCTTCCATTCTACACATGGGCCCATACCATTTAAGTTGCCGGCATTCTATAGTTGCTTTCAGGAAGGGTATCAGGAGTTCCTCTCTTATTCTTTCATTCCTCACTTTTTCTCTCTTCGGTTTTCCCAAAATTGTTCGCAAAAATTTCATTTCAGCAGCCATAATCATGATTAAATGTTTGTCTTGGCTGACCCATCTTTCGCTGCCATATAGTAATGTACGGAGATATACTGCTAAATAGATGTGGAGTTTGACATTCCTTCCTACATCTCTCTTTCCAATTGTGTTGCAAATCTGGTAATATATACTGTTTGCTTCCTTTATCCTGTTGGAAACTTCTTTTTCTATTTACCCAGATTTGTTAAAAATTGTTCCAAGGTACGTATAATAGTCTACATTCTTCAGCTCTTCTCCAGTGCATGTCATTCTTATATTTCCCACATCCCCTCATCTCTTGCTACAGTCATGACCTTACTCTTGCGGCTATTGATACTCATTCCTCAATGAGGGAGTTTTTCCATTCTATAATGGCCTGTTGCAGTTTTTCTTGAGAATCCGTCACCAGCATGATATCGTATGCATATAGGAACACCTGCACTTGAACTATTCTCATGTTCTTCCACATGTCTACTACAGTCCGAGCAGTTCTTCTTCTGCATAGTTTGTGGATTTCGTCCATAAAGATGGTAAACAACAATGAGCTCAAGCTGCTGTCTCTCTGTTTCACGCCTCTCTCCTTCAGAAATGGCTTGGACTCTCGGCCACACATATACGCACTATTCCTTTGGGCCTTCATATGTAGATTTTATTACTGCCAGAAAGTCCTTGGGAACACCCTTTCTTCCAAGTGCTCTCCATACTTCACATCGGGATACTGAGTCGAAGGCAGTTTTCAAGTCTAAGAAAGCGATATATATAATTCGATTTCTATTTCATGCCTTTTCTACAATATTTCTGAGAGCAAATATGTGGTCTTGTGTTTGTCTCCCTGGTCGGAAACCAGCCTGATCTTCTTCTAATTCTGGTTCTATCAGCCTTAACCTATTTTCTAATATATTGGTGTAGATTTTGTAGGTCACTTGGGATAGGGAGATAGGCCTGTAGTTGCTACATTCAGTTGTCCTACCTTTCTTATAAATTGGCATTATGATTTTGTATTTCCAGTCCTTTGGGATAACCTTATCATCCCATATCTTCTGAAAATGTACTTGCAGTGATTTTATCATTTCATTTTCTCCATATTTAATAAACTCTGAAAAAATGGCATCCCTGCCTCCTGCTTTGCCTAGCTTCAGTTTTTCCAGAGCCCTTTTTATATTATCCTCCCAGATAGTATCATATTCATCACTTGATTGATCTCTTCCTCCTGTTCTTGAGTTTGTCTGAGAACTGTGAAGAGTAATGCTGCCTCCTCTATCCAAGATCATGTCTGGGTCTGTGATCATATGTCTGCTTTCATCTTTTATATTTCCGATCTCTTTGGACGTTTTTCCCTTCAGTGCTTTTACTTTTTTCCAGAACTTCTTTATATTTTCCTTATAGTCACTGTCCAGGCTTTTTCCAAATTCTTCCCATGACTTTTTCTTGGCCTCTCAAATAACACGCTTAGCATCAGTCCTCCACCTAACACACTCTTCCCAGTTCTGTGGCGTACGGTTCATCAGGTATGCCTTCCATGCCATTTTCTTTCTGTGTATTGTTTCTTTGACCTCCTCGCTCCACCAATTTGTGCGTTTATATCTGGTGCTTATTTTCTTCACTCCACATACTGACCTTGCTGATTCAAGTATGCTATATTGTAGAAACTTCCAGATTTTTTCCACAGTCCCATTATGATCTAACTTTTCCAGTTTTGCTTCTAGCCATGTCTCATATTCTTGTCTTTTCTGCATCGAATCAAGGGCTCTCACGTTAATCTTCTTGTATGCTTTGAATGTCATGTTTCTAGGATTCATGATCTGTGTGTGGAATCCAATTCCAATCCAATTGGAAATTGGCTGTTATTATCCAAGCCGAGACGGCCTCCCATTCTTCCGTTTTCTTGTGTAATTCTTCCTTAATAACAAAGCCGACTCCTTCTTTAGCATGTTCTCCTTTAGAGATCCCTGAATAAATGAGAGTGTAACCCTTATCCAGACGCACTTCTCAAATTCCTTTCTTTTTCACCTCAGATATACCAAGAATGTCTATCCTGTATTTTACACAATAGTACACTGCACATTTATACAGACATTAAGGACAATAACAATACACACCCTAGGGTTATCTCCTCTAGGTGATAGCCGGCCAAGGTGAATTCAGTAGTAGACCTGCTGTCCTAGGGCCTAAGGACCTTCCTGCCAGGCCAATCACCCCGATGGCAGTATTAAGGATTCATAGAAGTCAAAGAAACCGTGGAACTGGACTGATAAATCGGAAACAATATAGAAGGGAAAAGGACTTCAGAATTGGTACTTAGAATATAAAGACCATCGTGGGTAAGGAAGTTGAACTCATGGAGGACATCATAAAATAAAGGAAATAATAAAAGTCTCAAAGAAGAAATAATGATCAAAGATGGAAAGAAAAGAATCAGAAAATGGAATGAGGATAGATCATGCTCTGTTATCAAGAATATCTTGTTCTTTATATTTTTGGCTGTGGGGCACTCTTGGCTACAGTGCCAAGGTGATCACCCTGGTCACCCCACCCATGCAACAGCTCTGTCTTTCAGATTATTCAATAATCTCAAATACAAAATTAAATGTATAAGTAGTAATTATATGAAATAATCTTCCCCTATTTTATACAATGAAAAAATAACATTTTTTTTTTTTTTCTATTCTTACCATATGCTATGTACTTTCTATATATTACACATTCAACAATATTTTTGACCAATACCATTGCAAATGCATTTATCCAAATTTATAAACCAACCATTTTGAACTAATCTTAACAAAAAATAAATAAATAAAATACGAAGTTAATTTGTACTGCCAAATACAAAGATACGAAGAAGTAAGACCAGTGTGTCAGAAATTTATTTTGTCAATGTTATATAATTATTTATTGTTACATCAGCCATGCCATGAGTCAACTCTGGAATCACGGGACCCTCTTAAGGTACACCTAGCCTCTATAAATTTTTTTTTTCTTTAACTAAGGGAGAAAACTTGAGGGCTGGACATGATCTTGTCATCTCACTTCTTTTCCCTTCCCCTGACCAAGAAAAAGCACTCGAACTCAAGACCCTTCCACTGTGCAGGAAACAATGGTTCCTAGCCACATGAGATTATGTAACCACCTCTCTCTTCAAAGCTATGCATTCTCCCACAAGCAACATAAATCTGTAAGAAGAACAAATTATATGATCAAAGATGGTCAATAGTGCCTACTGGGGATAAAAAAAAAATATGCATAAATAATTAGATTAATTATCCAAATTTATAGGTAAAACAATTTATGTTTGTTAAATGAATAACTTATTTCTGTTCTGTTAAACAGGGTACAAGAACATTGCACACAAGGACTCAGACCAGTTGGTTTACCTTGAGAATCCAATAGATGATTTATCATATAAAACTAGTGAGGCTACTAACAGCTGTAACAATTACTACTGAAATTGTTTACACACCTCATAATTGTTTAAACTAAATATATTTGTAAAACTATTGTCAATTGTTCTAATGTCAATTTGACAAAAATATGAAGTTAGTTTTTTTTTTATTTTGTAATACACCATTTATTTCCACAATAAAACAGATTCAAATGCCAATCTGACAATTTATCTAATATACTTTACTTGTGTAAGTCAATATATTAGTTATGTATATTACCACCACAATGTATAACTTACAAATGTGAACATAGCTTTTTTCCAAAAAAAGTTATTTACATTTTACTTTCCCATTGCAAATCATTTTTTTCATCTCTTAGTTTTTTTACTTATCTGCATTTATAAGATTTATTTTTTTAAAAAGCTTCTCGTAAATTAAAAAAAAAAAACAATTACTTTTTTACATTCATTACTAAAACACAAAAGTGATAATGCATATACTTTCCTAAGGTTTTAAATAGATCATAGTTGTCTATTGATATATTTATACAAAATATATTTATATCCCATTAAGTAGACTCACAGGTGATTGCACTTATTTGTTGGAATTATTGCAGGAAACTGATGTAGGTAAAGTTTAAGCAAAATGTAATGGCTCTGAAATCTTTGTATTTTAAAATTTACAATGGAAAAATAGATGATGTAGTGTTTTAATATGATCCCTTGCAGTGCCTGGGGCTGGGCATCTTGGACAATTCCTCTGGATCATTGACCTGAAGAAGGGTGCCCACTCCTTTGGAATAAAATAAAAGTTACGAAGCATATGAGAATAATTAATTATAGCCTATTAATAATCAAACTAGATTAGAAACATTTAAATGAAATAAAATTGAAATATTACTTAATTTAAAACAGTTTAAGAAATAAATTTAATGTCTTGAGGGGAGATGACATTATTGTCTGGGCTCACCCACCATATGTGTCTAGCTTTAGACATATGGCTCCTCTGGACAATAATGTCACTAGTCCCTTTTGTTTCCTCTCTTTCACCAATCTATACACATTACAGTTTTGGTTCTGGTCACCTCTTGATGTTAGTGAGGGAAAAAATGTGAGAAATAAATAAAACAAAAGTATTATGTAAATTCAAAAATATTCATCTTTAATCTCTGTATTATGTTAATTCTAAATCCTTACTTCTGAAGGAAGCCTTAGAATTCATGTAGGTTTAAAAAAAAATTTACTCTGAATTGAAAATTTCTGATTGATAACGTTTTAAACATCAAGGTACAAATTTGGTTCCATGTTAAATCCATTTTGTCATATCACTATTTCGAGCACTGAATGTATTCAAGATAGACTTGAATACATTCAGTGCTTGGAACACGCCCTGATGATGACCCACACGTTTGGGTTGAAACGTCGGCGCTAATAAAAACCTTAAAAATGACTCCATCCTGACTGTTTATCACCTATGATAAGTAGAACAGTCGACTAACTTCTTTTAATGAACACTATTTACTATTTCAAACGTTAATACAATATTAGGAGTATTAGTTTTGCAAAATTTTAATATACATAGTATAAAATCATTTAATATAGTTATCTGAATTTGTAAAAGAGTGATTTAACAACTTTTAAAAAAGTTCGTAAAAAAAACATGTTTTAAAATATTCCGTGAATATCACATATACATATTTCTACTTCTTTGGAATACAGTATTATTGGTAGAGGTTACAAACATAAACAATATTAGAAATTAAATTTTTGATATGTTTATCAAATTTTGTTAGAATGCCATTGGACATAACAAGACTCACTGATGGTTGGTTGGAGCTGGAAAGTGATCCAGGTTTATTCACTTTATTACTGGAAGATTTTGGAGTGAAAGGTGTACAGGTAGAAGAAATATATGATCTTCAGAAATCTCTGGAAGGGCCCGTCTATGGTTTCATATTTCTTTTTCGGTGGATTGAAGAACGGAGATCAAGAAGAAAAGTTGTCGATCAAGGTGAAATTTATGTTGATGATGAAGAAATTGTTAACAACATATTTTTTGCTCAGCAAATGGTTCCCAATAGCTGTGCTACTCATTCATTGTTGTCTGTGCTCTTAAATTGCCCAAATATTCATTTAGGATCTACATTAACACGTCTTAAGACTCATACAGTTGGTATGGATCCAGAAAACAAAGGCTGGGCAATTGGTAACACTCCTGAATTAGCAAGAGCTCATAATTCACATGCTATGCCACAGGCTAAAAGACGACTTGATAAATCTACAGGTGTTTCTACTGGAAGGTATTGTTTATTTAACTATTCTTAAAATATACATTATTATTCGATAAGATGCAAGTTTTTATGTGGGATCTTTGAATTCTGTTATCTCCTGAGTATTCCAATGTAGATCCCAATTTCATGTTGATTCCGTGACTGCCACAATACCATTCAGAATTCTTTAATACAAAGCTAATTTAATTTAATCATATAGTACTATGACAAATAATGCTTGTAAAGGAACATTGAGACAAACCTAATTGATATTTTGGGCAGTTACCTTGTACAAGATAGTTTTGTAAATGGCATCCTAAGCAATAACACAAAATACAATCTTTTAGTTGGATGTTGTGCTAAATTTTATTTTATATTTTAAATTTTATGAACTTACTCTTACTTTTCATTCATGACCAGAACGTACTTTATTTACTCCATATGCTGGTGAAAACTGTCAGATCGGTTATAGTATGTAGTCCTCCTAGGTCAACCTCTGTCCAAGACATTTCCTTCTTCATGTAGTGTCGCTCAGGATTCATCTTTATCCCCCATTCGGTTTGCTATTTATATAAATGATCTTCCCCTCCTCATCTATCATTCCCAATACAATATATATGCTGCTGATTTCCAAATTTTCCTGTCCATCCTTCCTTTCAATTTATTATCAGACACAAATTAACTCTGTTCTCACATAATAATCTCAAATATTCTATCCTACTATTAAAAACCTTCAATTAACCTTTGACCAAACTCTTTCCAGAAAAAAACAATCCTCCGATATCTCCTGTTATTATGTCTTTCCCCTTTTAAATTGACTAAATAACTTTTGTCTCCTATTTCCATTTGAAACCTGTTGGCTCCTGGTCACTTCCTTAACATTACTCTTCTATAACTGTTGTACGGTATACGGAGATATATCTAGGGTATCAAGGTAAACTAAAATGATAAATTGCTTTTTATTCATCTTCAGAATCTCTAAGGATGCCTCTGAATCTTGATTTTATAAAGAGTTGATTTTATCTTTCTTTCTGTTGTAAGTATTTCCTGGCATCCTTCCTTTATCAAGTTATTCATTCCTGTTGTTCCACCGTACAATCACCAATCTATCAATTGAAATCCTCTGTTCGATACTGCAATACCCATTCTCGGTTTTCAGATTTATATAGAGCTTTCTGATTTAGAAATGAACTTTATAAATGGATGCAATTTTTTTTTAAAATTATGTACATACATTATTTGTTCTTTATTAATTATTATTATTTTAGGTTTGTTTTATTTTTTTTCATAAGTTATAAAAAATATAAGATACCATATTATTTTTACTTTTATTTTTTTCTACCTAAGGCTCTGAAGTTCAGAATTCTTTTCCTTTAATATTATACTTAATGAACTTGTTCCAGAATAAATGAATAATTTATTACTTAACGGCTTTAAAATTCATATGTGTACATATGCTGTTTAAGTGATTTTTTATTATTTCATTTTTTTTGTCTATTTTTTGCATATTTTTATTATTTCATTTATTTTTATATATGTTGCAATGTTTTGTAATGTTTTTTAATTATATGCTTTTATTTTTTTGGTCTATTTAATAGATATCTTGTAAAATAGAAGTATTTTTTTATTATTACATTTGTTTTTGTTTTTGTTCAAAATTTCAATAATATCAATACAATACAATAAATATGAATACAAAGATATTATCAGTGTTAAGGTTATAAACATTGGCAGATAGCAGTCCGACGCTACCCGCTATTATACAAGTACCCAATTAAGAGCCAACTAACATTTTTGTGAAACTGAGTTTTACAATTTCATTTCACTTGAAAAACCCAATGTACAACATTCCTCTATATCACTTATCACTATCTGATATAAATAGAGCCTTGTGTTTTTATTCGTCCATTCTTGAAAAAATGGTCAATTGGTATAGTAAAACACTTCTTCAGAAAAATGTTGGTTGCTTCCTTTTTGCAAATTAAGTTTATATTATCAAGTGTTGCAGTTCATATTATTGGTAATATTCATTTCATATGCAGTCTAAACCATGAAATCATACTTCCTCCCATATTAGAAAGTTTTTTTATTCTGTATATTTTAGTTTATTTGGAATTTAGTGGACTTTTAACTATTAACTGTTATTTTTTTCAGTAGGTACACAGGGGAAGCATTTCATTTTGTCAGCTTTGTTCCGATCAATGATAGACTTTTTGAATTAGATGGTCTTAAACCATATCCTATTGACCATGGACCATGGGCTACTGGAGAAGAATGGACTGATAAAGCAAGAAGAGTTATAGCAGACCGATTAGGTGGTAAATACAATGACATACGATTTAATCTTATGGCAGTGGTACCAGATAAGAGATTAGCCTTACAACATAAATTGAACATGCTTCGAACTAATCGGTACGTGATCTAGTTACTGCATATTTCTGTACTTATAATTTTATTTCATTTTTTTTTTTTCAGATCCTTATTTATATTTTTATTTATAACTATACTATCCAAGAAATCATTCAAAAATGTCTATTACACTTTTTACAAAAATAATATCTTCATATTATGTTCCAGTAATCTATGCTCTCTGGCTTTATTAATTTAAATCTCTTCCAGAAATTCTATTCCTTCAAATTTTCATCTATCTTTAATTTCTTTACCAAGTTAACAGTATGCTATTATTCATCACATTAGCTGTGAATATTAATTCGATTAAAGGAATATAGTTTTTAAATACTAAAATGTTGCATTACTCTGTCTACAAATCCTTTCAATAATTAAGCATGCATAATTTTACTAGATAGTAAACTATATATGCCTAATTTTTAAGTTTATTATAAACAATTTTGTTTTTCAATTTTCAGACAAATAGTTGTAGATGCACTGCAGCAGTTAATGAATGATAAAGGAAGTAAAGAAGATGAGATATCCGTTGTAATTGGATCTGAGGTCAAAGACTATGCGTCGCCAATAATACTTCAAACAGCTGAAAGTGAAGAAAACAAATTTGTGGTAATAAGGGTTGCTAAAGAATCACAAACCCCAGATAATTCCTTGGCACCCAAGGATTTATTAGCACTACTAAAAAATTTGGATTCTGAAGTTAGTCTGTGTGAAACATCTCTGAGAGAAGAAAATGATAAAAGGAAGAAATATAAAATTGATGACTGCCGAAGGACTCATAACTATGATGAATTCATTTGTACTTTCCTATCAATGCTCGCAGAACAAGGAAAACTTGCTGATCTTGTTCAACCTGCTGTAATACTTCAGAAGAAAACTGTTCCAATGAAAGTTGTGCAAAAACTGAAACGGCAGGATAAAGTAGGAAAAAGAAAAATAAAGGGAAGAAGAAAAAAGTAATGACTTATGATTTACATTTAATTACAAAGAACTGAATTTCTTTTTATACTGAACATGGAAGTATGTTTGCTATTCTATTTTTAAAATTGATTCAGTAAAATAATGTCATTAATGAGAGGGTACACTTTCACAAAAAACTGATGAATGTCTGTTCGCTCATCAATGAATGAATCTTAAGAAAGAATGGATCACAAAATTTTGTTGGATTAAATTCTCCTGAGAGATGGTACATACTTTGGATAACAAGTTGGGCACTTGTGAAGAATCCGGTTGGGACGAAATCTCCCTTCTTATCTTATCTTATGTCACATAACCTCCCTTCTTATCTTGTGTAAGCTGTTATCCTGTTACATGTCAGTTATTTCATTGTTTATTGTTCATTGTTGTTACATTGTAGGAATTGTCGTCTTCAGAAGAAGAAGAAGCTACCAAATATTTTCAAAAGGCTGGGATAATTCCAATGGTAAAATTCTGTGAAGAAAGTCATGAATTGAAGTTTGACAGGAAGATGAAATGGAGATGCTTTCGTAACAGTTATAAAAAAAATGTATCTTTAAGAAAAGGAACGTGGTTAGAGGGGTCGAAGATTACCTTTTCAATTATCAGTGTTCAGGTTATAAACATTGGCAGATAGCAGTCCATGCCGTCCGGATTCTTCACAAGTACCAAAAGTTGTATCAATGTAAGGTTCTAATGCTTTTATTGATAAAGTTGCTAATAATAGCCTTTGCATAGATCAAATGCATAATTTATTTAGTTGAATAATTATTTTGCATCTATCCTATCTGACTAAAGACTGAGCTAAAGTTTAATAATATTGAATGAATATTATTCTTAATTAGGTTTAATTTACTTTAACTAAGGCAGGAATAATGGATTATCACTTGGGTAAACAATCTATCCCATCCATAATGTGAAGATTAAGAATTATAAAATGAGTTTCTCCAAGATGCAACTCAACATCCATAAACAAGATTCGTTTTGGCCCTGCTGCTGACTTAATTGTCCTGTTCTACTCTTTTTACATCTTTGTTACCACAGTCTCTGATCAATATCTGTATTGATTTTATAAAAGTTAATACTTTGTGTATTTGTTCTTTTAAGCCTACTAACAATTCTATATAGTTAAATCAACCTCATTAGATTGATAGATGTGAGGTTTATCAATTATTTATTATGATCTGACTATTTTTGTATGAACCTTGATATACATGGATTCAGTAGGGTGAATAAAAATTCTGTAGAGCAAATCATTGATGGAAGAGAAGTTATGGTCTCACATTACAAGAAATTTTTTTTTTTTTTTTTTTGTCTGAAGCAAATCCTTTACTTAATACCTGAATGTCTGTCACTGTCTCTTACTCTCATTGTCAGTTGTACTGATGTGGGAAAAGCCTTAAATTTCTCTTCAGTCGTAATTGGTGCTCTCTACCTTGATCAAGGTGCCATTTGAGGTAATGTGTTGCCAGGTTGAGTTAAGTAAAGTATGGCTGTGCATAGAATTGTTTAATGAGATGATTTATTTTATATATACTTTGTGAATATTGAGATTGATCACTTATTATATTGCTGTTGAGGCAGACTGTTACATAATGTATTTAATAAAGGATATTTAAAAAAACCTGAATTTTTTCCTAAATATTTGTAACCTATTGAAAAGACCCAAATTTTTAGTTATACAAGTGATCACTGTAAGGTTGACAAAAAAAAAATATATATATAATAATAATAATTATAATATATCATTAAAATGAACATATTAGTTCAAGAACTCGTGACAAAAAAAATGTCATATTTCATACTAATCTTTGTCCTTTTAAATTGATCATATACACAGGCCTGATGGGAAATATGCATGTCTGCCAGCATATAGCCGCTCTAATACACAATGTCAGCCATGTGAATATAGATAGAGACCCTACATAGGTTGTAAGCATATATATATATATATATATATATATATATATATATATATATATATATATATATAGAGACAGAGAGAGAGTGAGAGGGGGCTTATAGATATATATAAAGCTACCGACCTTTTCAATTTATAGTCTTAAGACATGAAACAATGGTCAGTTACCCCATACCCGTGGATTTCAAGTCAAAAATTTAAATTTACAATTAAAAAAACTTACTTTTTTTGTTTTTTCACTTATATCAGTGAAACTATGAAATTAAAACTGACAAAATTTGTAATAGAAATGGTTATATTAGTTTTTCTGCTATATTCTATGCTTTATGTGATACTCATCCTTGTAATTTACTAATTTAAAAAAAAAAAAATGTTTGCATCGCATTTCTATCATTATTTGACTCTTTATCTTTTCATTTTATGAAAAAGTCATGAGGAAGAAATTTGTTTAATATTAAATTTTCTTTAAGAATATATATATATTGCTTTATTATCTTGTCCTCAATTATCCAAAAGCTAGAGCAATTATAACTTAATGATTAAACTCTGGAACTATACAGAAAAACTTACTTTTCGTAGTTTTCAATATTACACAGTTATTATACTGTATATACAACAACAAACATTTGTATATCTTACATAATATACATTATATATTATGTACAGATTAATAACGAAAATTGTGAGAAGTAAGTTATTGTATAGTTTCAGAGTTTAATCATTAAGTTATAATTGCTCTCTAGCCTTTGAATGGTTGAAGATAAGATAGTAAAGTAATTTATATTCTTGAAGAAAATTTAATAATATTAAACAACTTTTTCCCTCATGACTTTTTTGTAAAATGAAAAGATAAAGAATTGGCGAGTCGAATAATGATAAAAATTATATTTTTTTCAAAATTGGTAGTTGGTTGACTGTCGTGGATAATGAAGAGAAGAATAGTTGGGGTGGTCAGTCAAAAAGGAAGGAAGGAATTTCTCATACCTTGTTATCTGGTTATTTTCTTAGCCCTGATGAAGGCCTGAACTTCTGGTTGAAACGTCGGCATATGTAAAAATAAAAATTATCATTTATTTTTGCCTTCCTTTTTGACTGACCACCTCAACTATTCTTCTCTTCATTATTTTTTTCAAAATTTGTGAATTATGAGAACGGATATCACTATAGTGTATATATATATATAGGAAACTATAGAATATAGCGAAAAAACTAATATAACCATTTCTATTGCAAATTTTGTCAGTTTTAATTTAATATATGACATTATTATAGATAGAAAGCATAGATTCACTGATATAAGTGAAAAACCAAAAAAAGTAAACTTTTTGAATAGTAAATTCAATTTTTCGACTTGAAATCCACAGGTATGTGGTAACTGACTATTATTTCATTTCTTAAGACTGTAAATATTATAAATTGAAAGTATTTATAGCATTATATATCTATAAGCCCTCTCTATATATATGCCTACAATCTATGTAGGATCTCTATCTATCTTCACATGGCCACCATTTTTTATTTCAGCAGCTATATGCTGACAGACATGCATTTTCCACATCAGGCCTGTGGATATGGTAAATTTATAAAGACAAACCTTGATATGAAATATGAAACCTTTTTTACTACGGACTCCAGGACTATATAGCCCAAAAAGGGAAACAAAATAATTAGGATATAAATGGAAACATCCAAACTATAAAGCCATGAGTTTTTTTTTTTTTATCACCCTCTATCTACCTCGCCATTTATGACATATGAGGGAGTTATTCTATAGGTATAACCAAACCTATTCTAACTAGAGTGGGAAGGTTGAAATTAATTCCATGGGTCCTCCATGAAATAAATTTCAACCTGTCCAGACCAGATTCAAACAGGTGTTGCTAGACTCGAGAATGTTTAAGTTTATGCTTTTAACACGCTCGGCTATCATGACCTCAAGCCATGAGTCTCTAACATAAAGGCGAATAGTAAATCTGCCTATAATAATTATTATGTATTATAATTTTAAAAAACACACGCTTATCATACTTGTACGTTTATTGATATCAGTATCAAATGTTTTGTGTATGAAATTAATGAGATGATTTGAAGTAGACTGGAAATCACTCTACTTTGAATCAAAATTATTTTCTGGCGGTGTTGGGCTAGGACAAAATTTTTGAAGTGAATTTTGAACTTAAATGTATTTATGAGCTAAAGCCTAAAAAATTATTAAGACCAATAAAATAACGAAAACCTTATTTATTATTCTTTTATTTAATTTTCTTGGAAAAATGTGATTTCCATTAAATAATATTAATCTTCAGAAATTATTTTTATATATTTTTTTGTCACTCTCCATTAACTTCTCTGACTTTATATATTGGATATTGTTTTTTTTTCTAAAATTCTCCGCTTTCCAACAGTATATTATATATAAACCTTCTAAATATTATTTCCGAAGATTAATTTTCGAGCTAAATAACATTTTTTATTTTTTCTCCTTTATTGAATTATCAAATTCTTTCAAAAGTTATATTTAGCATTTTTTCATAACTCTTAACTTTGACAGATAGTCAATTATTTAAAACAAACAAAATTAAAGGTACTTTAGAGGAAGACATTTTTAACATTTGGCATTTAATCCCTGTTAAGCTAAATCAATGGAGATTAGAACTAAATGATATTAAAGGCCGTTTAATTATACATTGATACACCAGGGTTAATTTAAAGCCTTTACTGAGGAAATCTTAAAAATATGTTAAAGCAATGCTATGAAGTGGCACTTCCTGTTAGCCAATGTTGACAAAAAACTTGCTGTGACATTACAGTAATATACTTACCTTAAATATGTATTTTCAGTTTCGTATGACTCTTCGTTTTTGAGCTAGGCTACACACACACCATTTTGTGAGACTTGGTTCTTTGGACTCAGAAGATCTCAAAACGTGTATTTCTGTTTGAAAATTCAGATTCTGAAATTTTCCCGATCGCAATAATTTCCCTGACTCTACATTACATACACAGGGTAAGTAGAGGGAAATTTTCAAGAGCATGATAAAAGACATCAAGAGATACAAAAAATTTCATGTAAACAACTGCCCAATTTCCAGCAGAAAAGTATGAAATTTAAGAGTTGTGTTTGTTTAAGCGTCATGTTCTTTGTTAAATAGGAATCAATAAGTTAAAACATATTTAATTTAAGTAATTAAACGTTGCTTCATAGTAAACTAGTCAAAATTTAATTTAGACAAAAGTAGAGTTTGTCATTGTTAAAACTATTAAAAGAGGAATTTTGAGTGGCTAAACACTGCTAAGTTCCGTTTAAAAAAAGACATAATTTATTTGTGATTTTTTTTTTTTTTTTATCATCCTTCAACTGTACTACATTTACTCCACTTTTACAAAAACTTCTTCATTTAATAAGCTTGAAGTCCATATAAATTGAGCTTTATTAGGAAAAATTTTGATTCCCCTCAAGTTGTGTAAAGAAATGATGTGATTTTCTATCCAATCACCCAAAAGTACCCATGTTTTTAGTAAAAATGACTACAATTAACTAAGCTTGTCACTGCAAAATACAGCTCAATCCCTATGGTGGAGATTCGGGAGAAAAACACAATTCATAACCACTTTACATGAAAAATATTTTTAAAATCATTATTTCTATATTTATTAATAAATGTGTTTTTAGGCAATTATGGTTTTTACTATAGAATAGAGTAGAAGAATCAACTTTATTCTTGGACAAAGTCCCTTAAGAGTAACAATTTTGTACATAAAAATTAATATACCATCTGGCCAAAATACATATTACAATAAAAAAATAACTAAAAACTAAGAGATAACAGAAGTATTTACCTTATTACATTTACATTACAGAACGTGACTAGACATCTTTTCCATGCTAAAAAAGAATATATATTTATAAACAAATGATACATAGAGAAAAATGCAATTTTGTTATATGATAAATGGCTACCCATTTATTTCACATCATTTCTTTACACAACTTGAGGGAATCTCAAAATTTTTCCTGATAAACCTAAACTTAATTAAAATGGACTTGAATGCTTATTAAATGAATCAGTTTTTGTAAAAGTGGAGTAATAAATGTAGTACAGTTGAAGGATGATAAAAAAAAAATCACAAATAATTTATGACATTTTTTTAAACGGAACTTAGCTGTGTTTAGCCGCTTAAAAGTCCTCTTTAAATAGTTTTAACAATGATACATTCTATTTTCGCTTAAAGTAAATTTTGTCCAGTTTACTATGGAGCAATGTTTAATTACTTTAATCAAATATTTTTTATGATATGTGAAGAAGTTGGTCGGGGATGCGGTCAAATAAATACTGTAAACTAGAATAGTATTTTAGTAATTACGCTGACATTTTGACCCACTTTGTCTTCATCAGGGTGTGGTACCAGGCATTGCAGGAATTGCTGGTTTGTCTACCAACTGCTTCCTGCAGTGACTGATACCGTGCCCAGATAAGGACCTACAAAGTGGGTCGAAACATCGGCGTAACTAATAAAATACTATTCTAGTTTTTAGTATTTATTTGACCGCACCCCTGACCAACTCTTTCTCAAATTTTTTTTAAGTTATTGCTTCCTGTTCAACAAAAAACGTGACTTGCTTAAAAAACACAAATCTTAAATTTCCTACTTTTCTGCTGGAAATTGGGCTATTTATTATATAAACTTTTTTGTAGATCTTGATGTCTATTATCAACCTTTTAAATATTTAATTCTACTTATGGGACACCCTGTATAGGTAAGTGAAAGTAAAAAACTACATTTTTTGTATGTTAAATAGTTATCTTTGTTTAAATTAAATACATTATCAGCCGATTGGTTTAATTACTTGAATTAACATATAATTATTATTTTTAATGTGAGAGGGTGGCTCAAAAAATTAGTTTTAGAAAGTAAGGGTAGCAGCATTTATTATTATGCTGACTATTATCAAGGTTAGGAAATTCTGTTTCGAATAAAAAATTAGTTCTGCATAGGGAACAAAACAGAATTAATCACTTCATAACTTTTTTATTTCTTATTCCTCTCCTCTTTCAGATTTCCACCGTGAGTCTTCTAGCAGCTCGGGCTGTTGTTATTGACAACAGCTGTTATCATGTATTTTAATTTTTTTGGAGATATGATGGTTTTTTTTTAGAATAATCGGACAGGATCATAATCACTCCCTCTTCATCAGGTAGGTACTTTCCTGAAGGGTAGTTGCCAACTAATTCATTTGTGTAATTGATTTGCCATTTTAAAAAAGTAATGGATAATATAAATTACATGGGCTTATAAACGATTTTAATATTATTTGGATTCCTGTTTAGAATTAATTATTTATCAAATTATAGATTTGAGAAGTGGTTTAGTGTCTGTATCAAATACCTTTGATATAATGTACGGCAAGTTGCACCATCAAAATTGTTGAAAGGAGAACATTTTGTCGGGGTTTTCAATTTTTAAGAGAAGCACAGTTTGACAGGTTTATGAATTTTTGGAATTAAAAGATGTAAACCAAAAGACGATGCATTTTTTTTTAAGAAGAGGTGAGCAATAGAATATCTTGTAAATTTCCTTTAAGGCTTTATATGTATTAGTAACAATGTATCACTAAACATGGTGAAACTTGTATTAGTACTAACAATTTTAATAATAAACTATAATGAATTTGTTTACAAAATTGTACATTTATTTTTTAATAATAATTATTGAGTTCAAAGTTAACATACAATAAACGTAAATAGAGCTTTCTTTTCTCTTTCCAAAGTACTGCAATACCAAAAAATGATTCAGCCCTTTCTGATATACATCTGGGTTATGAAAGGTTTTCTAGTAAGGAGAATCGAAAGATTTGAAAGGAAAGCTCTCTTCTCGATAACTAGAGCAATCTGGGATCAGGGTACTAATGCATAGAGGACTTATCAAGAATTGCTTCCAGAAACAGGGCAGTCAATATTTCATGAAAGGAAGCATGTTAAATTAGGCGTGGCATGCAATCCATCAAGATACCTCTATTCGTCAATGAATGCCTCAGATCAAGAGCCCACATGGAAGTCCCAAAACCAGCTGGATTAATCTAATTCAGTAAAGAGGAAAGCAATAGTCCAAGATAGAGCTGGTTAGAGAAGGCTATTCAGATGACCTAAGATCTACAAGATCTGTAGAATCATCCAAAAGAAAACAAAAATTTGTTTTTGATAATAAAAATATATCTTGTAAAAATTCTTAAGACTGAATAAACAAACTTCACCATCTAAAATCTCCAAACCTGATCTCACTAATATAAGGTTGTAAAATTATTTAATAATATAGATATTTTTGACTTTAACAATTGTGAATTCTACATATACTAATAAAAAAAAATTAGACCACAAAAAAAGTCCTCTAAGAAAATGAAGTATTAAATTCTGCAATTTTTTATTTCTATAAAAATTCGTATTAAGAGTTTTAAAGGGCCATAAAAAGGGATATAACTTTCTTTTACATAATAAAAATTTATTTTGCCTACTTAACTAGAAGCGCTTTTTGGTTTTTACAATTTATGATTCATTATAACTCATTTAGTACAATAGTCAATATTTCTTTCTTATTCTGCCCAAAAAAACAAAATTATTGATATATAGTAACATAAAAATCCATACAAAGCAAAGGCAAAAATAAATAAATTATATTTTGTTAGAAATTATGTTAAAAAAATTTTCTCAGCCGAGATATGACTCTGACATTTTTGATGTATTATAACAAAAAAATATTTGGATGTAACTGGTGACCCACAGACTATATCCTGTCCTTGTTAGATCAATTGGTTTTTATATTTCACTAGTTAGTCTATTTTCCCTTCTTGAATATTTGTCTACTCCCTACATGCATTACATACCTCCTTCTTATTTTAATTATTAATATTTTTTTTAATATCCAAGCCTCATTGCAGATATAAATAGAGAAAAAATCGCGTAACCAAAACACCAAATAATTATACACCAAGAAGCACAGGCGGATTTACAGAGGGGGGGCTTTCGGTCTGAAGTCCTCCCCCTCCCCCAAAATGGGAAAATATAACCATGTTTTATGGAAAAATATATTAAAAAATTATCTCTTAAAGTATTATTGTTCGTGTAATTACATTTAAAAGGACTTCAGGAATCCCTTAAACACCATTTCATATAGATAGTTAGTTTCTTTCTTTTTTTACAAAGTTATTATCCTCATTTTTATGAAAAAAAAAGCTTTCAGGCTGAAGCCCCCCTCCCTCCCCCAAAAATTAAATCCTGGATCCACTAGTGCCAAGAAGTCAAAAGAAGAACAGTTTTTCCTCAGCTGTCTTGTTAACTTCAGAATCAGTGATAAAAAGAAGAAGGTATCCCATATTTAATTAGAATAGAAAGTAAAAGCTTGATCATACCAAAAGACAAAGAATTTTTCAAGATTTTTTTTTTAATTTGAAAATAAAATAAATTAATTTGATGTGAAATACTAGATGCTTTATTATTTAAGAATTCATTTCCATTAGAAGATAAAAATCAACATATCATCAGCACTAAGAATTTTTTTCAATCAGGATGCATTGTTAATAATACTTCTGTTTTCAAATTCCTTAAAAGTTTTCTAAAGATTCTTGTTGAATCTTTTACTTAGATTAGAACTTTTAACATTTTATTTACGGATCTCTCTCTCACTCACTCTCTCTCTCTCTCTCTCTCTCTCTCTCTCTCTCTATATATATATATATATATATATATATATATATATATATATATTAGTATATCTTGTAATTTTAATTATAGCTCCCCTACTGGACAAAAATGAATAATTATTTTGGAAGAAAAAACCAACAAACTAAATATTTTAAATTTTTTCTTCTTTTTTTGTAACGATGTAAGTATACTATATAATTTTATATTAAATGACTTTAAACTAATTAATTTCCAAATAAGATTTATATATTCAATGTAAATAACTAAACAAAGAATTACCATCAACATGAGTTTAAATATTTTGGAAAAATAATTGTTTTTAAAATACTAAATAAGATTCGATTGACTTTATAATAAATAAATTTAGTTAGGATTAGCTTTATTGTGTATTTATTTAAAGCTTCTTATAAAAGTAATTCCACAATAATTACAATAATCAGAATTGTTTTGTATATTTGCAAGTGGTGCCCTCTATGAAGAGGTGATTTGGTGCGTATCGATTCTCGTTGCTACTCTTTTCCATTCGGCTGTTCGTCGTGGTAAGTTCTCTTGAGCATCCGTTCAGTATTTAGTTAACATGTTTAGTAAGTTTTAATTTGTTAGTGTTATTTAAATAATTTTAAATAACACTAATCGGATCTATTCAGTTAGCATACCACGCTCTTATAATTTCTCTTGCATTTTCAGGTCGTATTTCTGTTAAGATCACGAACCTCGTTAGCAGAACATTTCTCCTTAAGAATTGTAACACACCTGTTTATTCCAGCATAATGTAAGTTGTTATTTATTACATATCTTATATATAATTGTTCTTGAGTCTTTAAAAATCGTTTAATGGTTATTCCTTACGATTTAGTTTAATACTTACTATTGCATCACGTGTCGCCATATTGGTCAATTACATATTTCCTTGCACATTGTAGGGTCCTAACTATTTAAAATGTAATTCAATGAAGGATTATTAGCTCCCGCAAGTTTGTTTTAAAAATTCATTCTAAAGTAATTAACGTTAATTTTTTGTTTTGTTTGTCTAGGCCATTCATTGTTTTAAATTTATGAATTGGAATGTTAGCTTTGTTTCTTCATGTAAATGAGTTTTTGTTCCAGAATCTTGTTTAGTTATTTATTTTAATGTTAACTTGTATTAATTCTGGCAATTAAGCATGTGACATCTTATAAACTTGGATGCATGGAGTACATGTGGCCCCTTTAATATTTTAAACATTTTTAAGTTTATACTTTTCTTTAAGTTATATCTAATTAATTGCTTCCTAGGAATGAAAGAATATGTGAATATTTAAAAATGTATCCTTTTAACCATATGCTAGATCATTATAACCTTCCTTGTAGGTTCTATAATTTAACCACCACATATATTAATTTCATTTTTTTTTTTAAGCCAAAATTTTCTTTTTAAAATACAAGTTCCTAGAAAGTAGATCCCTAATTTTAATTCTTCTTAACTTACAAATTGATAGGTAAATATAGAACTTAGAAGTAAGGTTATAATGGCAGTTAAAGCATGTGGTCAATGGGATAATAGGAAGTAATCTTGTTGCTTGATGAATTTAGCAGAAAATTACAATTATTTAAAATTGTCTACCATAAGCTAGAGTGTAAAATATTTAATAGGAATGTTTTAACTCAGATTTATGTACAATATTTTTTTCCCGTTTTTACCTTCACATGTGTCTCAAATTAGGAAACCTTATTGTGAATGCATGTGTCTATAACAATGATGTTAGTAGTAAATGTGAATCTAAGTCCCAGATTTTATGAAAGAATGCAGACGTATATACAATGCGCATTTCCTATATAAGCTATTTTGAAATTAATTTTAGCCTACTTTTAAACAGTACGATTATTTCAAAGTTTTTATTTATGATGTATTTATTTAACTAGTTATACGTTAGGTTTATTGAAAACTGTAATTAAAGATGATTTGTAAGCTTCAATGCCCTCCAAATCTGTTGTGAATTGTTCTGTTAATTAAATCTTAATTTCACCACTATGATGATCTTTTTTTTATTGTAATGATGCTCTATGATATTTTAACCCTTAAGAAGAACTGAGTGTGTGAAAAAGTTAAGTGGTTCTTTTTAATTTTTTGATATTTTTATAATTATTTAAAGATTGTGGATATTATACAAGTTCTTTTCCCTCCTAATAAAGCTTTAACATTTACTACCATTGTTAAGGATTCAAAATTATTTCTATTGAATAGTGAATTAAATTAATTTTCCTTGATTTTTTCATACTTAGCTGTGAATAAATAGTCCATCATTCAATTTCATGTTATAGGAAATATCAGTCAAACAACAAGAAAGGAGGATTTGGTGGTGGCAGTGGCGGCGGAGGAGGATACAAGAATGGAAGAATGGGGGGCGGTGGTTTTAAGGGCAGAGTGAATAAGAAAAATGACCAAGATAACTTTGGTAGTGGATTAAGAGCTGTAGATTGGGAAGACCATAATCTCTCAGATTTCAAAAAGGATTTTTATTGCCCTCATCCTAATGTTTTGAACAGACCATTTACAGAAGTTCAGCGTTATAGAGAAAGTAAAGATATTATGGTCAGGGGAGTCTCTGATCCCAGTCTCAACCCGATTCAATTTTTTGAAGAGGGGAACTTCCCTGAATATGTTGCTAATAATATTAAGTAAGTAAAATTCTTATTAATTATTAACATAAGAATTGTAAATTGTCAGTTCTTATATATATGTTTAGATTCTCAGTGCATCAATTCTGTCTTTAAAATGTTAAAACAATTTTAGGAAAATGGGATTTGATTTTCCAACTGCTATCCAAGCCCAGGGTTGGCCTATCGCATTGAGTGGGAAAAATATGGTTGGCATTGCTCAGACTGGTAGCGGTAAAACTCTAGCCGTAAGTTATAATTTTTTTTCTGTGGTCATTAATAAATAATAAATTAAAGTTGTATTTCAAGTATTAATAATTTTTTTTTATTATAGTACATTCTTCCTGCTGTAATTCACATCAGAAATCAACCTAGAGTACAACGTGGAGATGGTCCTATAGCTCTTGTATTAGCACCTACTAGGGAATTAGCTCAACAAATTCAAACAGTGGCTAGTCAATTTGGTGGTGCTTGTGGGCAAAAGTCAGTTGCGGTATTCGGAGGTGCTCCTAAAGGACCTCAAGCCAGGGATTTGGAGAGAGGAGTAGAAATAGTTATTGCCACACCTGGGAGATTAATCGATTTTTTGGCGAGAGGTCAGTTCAATATTTTTTTTTTTAAATGACCATTGATTTTTAATATTTTGTAATTCTGATTTTTATTACTACTATTCAATTTTATAGGTACTACTAACCTAAGGAGGTGCACCTATTTAGTTCTGGATGAGGCTGATCGCATGTTAGATATGGGATTTGAACCACAAATCAGGAAAATCATGCAACAAATTAGAGTAAGTGTTATATATGTTTCCTTTACTATTTTATAGATAATACTTTTACTATTATGAGTTCAAACCTCTGCACTTGGAACATTACCACTCAAAGTTCTGGTATTGTTAATGTTTTTCAGAGGGATATAAAACTGGTAGTCACCTTCGGTACCAGAATCAATATTCTAGGGCCCTTCCTCTAGGCTACCTACACTATGAATAATTAGATATAGTTTAGTTATATATTTATTTATATTTTTTTTTCATCTCTTATATTTGACAGCAGTTAACCATAATAGTAGATTTTTCTACCAATGGAGAAGAACTGAAATCGAAATATCAATTTTATCACATTTTATTTTTAAGTAAATAGAGAATCTTGAAATAGTGGAGTGATTAGCTCTTAGTGTTTCTTAGCTAACAAAAGTGTGTTGTGTATATATTTAATGTCCATTTTTTGTAGAATACTCATAAATTTTTATTTTTCAAGGAATGAAATTATAAATAACTACTCTGTTTTGGTTGGCAAAACAGCTGTTATAGTTATTCCAACATTGATCTCAATGATATCTAAAGAAGTATGATGATGAAATTCATTGATAAAATTAATTGCTGAGAGATAAATATTGACTATATTTTTAGAAATTTACCTAATTTTTTAAGTCCTGTATTTTAAAAGCTTTCTCTTTTAATAGCCCGATCGGCAGGTGCTCATGTGGTCTGCAACTTGGCCCAAAGAAGTCAAAGCTCTTGCAGAAGATTTTCTTCAAGATTATGTTCAGGTAATGACTTGTTATATTATTTATGAAACAGATTATGAATTCCACTATTGTTTCTATTTACTAATTGCTCACTATTTGCAATAATTTTTTCAGGTGAACATTGGTTCTTTAGAATTAGCCGCTAATCACAATATACACCAAATAGTAGAAGTTTGTGAAGAAAGTGATAAACAATCTAAACTTAACAGCTTACTTGAAGAAATTGGAAATGAAAAACTTGAAAGAACTATTATTTTTGTTGAAACAAAAAAGAAAGTAGAAGCTATTGCCAATGCCCTTAAAAGAGTAGGGTAGGTATTGATTAAATGAATATATTGGTTCAAATTGTAATTTGTTGACAACTAAGTAATTCCTATGGGATGTATTTCAGGTGGCCAGCTGTTTGTATTCATGGTGATAAGTCCCAAAATGAGAGAGATTACGTCCTAAGAGGCAAGTATTACAATTACTTTAGTTTTATATGGTTACTTTGTTAATTCATATTTTATTATATTGTATAAAATAGTAGATAATTTTTAAGTATTGCATGATTTCAAATTAGTATCTAGATCCTCTTGACTTGGAACATTACCACTTACTATTACTGGTAATGTTAATGCTTATCAGAGGTATATCAAATTTTAGTAGCTACCTTCGGTGCCAGAATAAATATATTTTTGGTCCCTTCCTCTAGGCTGCTTACATTTATAACCTTAATAGAAGAAAACTTAAAGAATTATCGGTTTTCATAACAGGTTTTATTTTTGTTATCCTGTTATTTTTGTCATTTGCATTTGTCAAAATATATGTGTCTTGTAAGATTAATGCATTTTCTCTGTAAATTCTCATGACTAAAATCAGAGCCTATTATGTACATATTTCCCTTTTATTCATTCTTAAATATCAATAATGGTATGGTATGATTCACTGGCGGATCTACAGAGGAATTGAGAGGGAAGGAACTGGGCAGAATCCCCTCCCCCTTTTTTTTAAATTTCTCTCTCTTTAATGCATTCATAGATTTCTTTCAGAAACATTGCAAAAATCAGTTTTATTTTGTACTTTTCTCTACTAGTAATATTTTACCAGATCTGTTATTTATATGTGTCATCTGTTAAATTCCCAGCACATTTTAACAATAATGTTATTATCACAAATCATAGTAAGTTTCATTTTCTGTTTCAGATTTTAGACGAGGTAAATCATTAATCCTCGTTGCCACAGATGTTGCTGCCCGTGGCTTAGGTATGTTAGTCGAATTTCGACGACAAGTTATTTATCTAATGCCCAGAGGGTAGATTTCTCTGGGAATTTCAGTGTTAACTGACCGCTGATCCTAAAGGGCTAATTGGGGACAGTTTCTTTTTCGGTAATAAATCGGGCTGCTGGTAATATAACACGTTCTCTACAAGACCCATGTTTTAATTGAATGTGAGGATTTAAGTAATTATTTTTTTCAGTGCTTTTCTCACTGTATACTATATTGTTTGATTGGAATAAATTGTATTTAAGCAACAAAATTGAAAATTTTAAATGGGTCATCCAGGAATTTTTTTTCTTCACTTTTAATTCTTAAATTGAATAAGACCCCTTGGATTTCTGACTTAAGAAATGTAATATGCACTGTCAGAGGGAAATATTTAACAGACTATGAAAAGCACTTAAGTTATTCATATTAATTGGTGTTGTTCGTCATCTAATCTAAAGGTATAAATAATTTAACTTCAGGGATGACTAGTTGGTTGTGATAATTGTATGTCCGCTGGATTAGTTTAATAACTCTTGCTATTAAAGTTCATATAATATTTTGTCTGCCTCCGTTTTTACTGAAATTATTAAATTTGTAAACAATATGACGACAATTTCTACTAAATAAACTTAAATAATCCATTTGTTATTATCTTTCAAATAATGTTAAATATAATTTTTTTATAATAACATGGGAATAATGATGAACGTGTTTTCTTCGCATTTGTTGTTACAGAGGCACTAGTGCTAGCGCAAATTTTGAAAATGATATATAGAAAATATGCGCACATTGCAAGGGTGCCTCTCAATGCACAACTATTGTGCAAGTTTGTGAGAGTGTGATTTGCATCGATGATTTTCCAATGAGCTTGTTAAAAATATTTTCTTCTTAAGCCGAAAGCATTAGAAGATGTAACAGATATACAAAGGATGTATGTCTGGAAGCAATAAATATAATCAGGAAGATCAGAGTTAATCCAAGCTAATTTCGAAGGGCTTTTTGCACTCTACAAACAAACAACAATATACCAGCACCCTTACTGTTCTAGACCGAAGTCTCCTTTTAGCAGATCACAGGTTTGTTAATATCTTATTATTGTAAAACTTAAGTTGGGTTAAGTATTTTTTACTCCTTAACATTAAGTGCATGTTATATATAGATTATCCTCAAGGCATCTTAACGCAGTAAGTTTAACCTTATTCTGTAATTTTATTAAAACTTTTTTTGTGTATTTTAGATGTTGAAGATGTTATGTTTGTAATCAATTATGATTTCCCCAACTCCTCTGAAGATTATATTCATCGTATAGGCCGCACAGGGCGATCCAATGCCTCAGGCACTGCCTATACCTTTTTTACTTCTGCAAACCAAAAACAGGCCAGGGACCTTGTTGCGGTCTTAACTGAAGCCAAACAAAGCATTTCTCCTGAATTGCAAGCAATGACAAGGTTCTCAGGTGGTGGAGGTGGCTTTTCTCGAGGTATTCATTCCTTTTATTTTTCCTCATTTTATTTTACTTTTATTTTATGAAGAACCAGGTAAAATTTGGTTAATTGTATTTCAGTTAAAATTTTTTTTTTTTAAATTAAAAGAAACCAACAGAATTCAAATTGTAAGTTTAACATAAATGTTTCGAACTTGATCATGAAAAAATTGTAATTTGTCTCAAAAT
The DNA here is from genome assembly GCA_928085145.1 of Nezara viridula. Taxonomy (NCBI): domain Eukaryota; kingdom Metazoa; phylum Arthropoda; class Insecta; order Hemiptera; family Pentatomidae; genus Nezara; species Nezara viridula. The sequence goes on along the minus strand of OV725080.1, from coordinate 142,586,596 downwards.
TAAACATTATTGGGTCTTAAAAGCAGGTCTCTCTATGTTTAGAAGGCATCTTCCAGGTCTTAATGTTCTCACTGAAATATTTGAAATAAACTTCATCTTTTTTCAATTTATAGAACACTACTAATAGGGTTTTGAAACCTACTTATTTTTTAATGATTCAAGTTTTATTGCGATTTTAATGATCGGAATAGGTTTGCATCAGAACTCATGCGAGCCGGAAAAAGTATCTGAGCATATTTCATTAGTTATATATATCTAGACATATTTATTTAATTTGGTTATGTAGCAGTATTATTGATTATCCTATTTTTCAACCAACATTAATTTTTAGGTTATAGAAATGGCACCTTCAAAAGGAATGACAAGTTTGGTGGTAGTCGCTTCAATTCTGGCTTCCAGAGGAATTCTGGTAGTTATCAAAGAAATTCCAATTCTAATGGCTTTGGACAACAGAATACCAACTATAAGAGATTTGACTATGATTAGTTTTTCTGAAGAAGAGAATTTTATCACTTGTGTAATTTATATTGTATATAAGAGATGCAGATTTATGCTGCAGTAAATAATTCCTAATGAATTAAATGTGATATTTTAGTGTTAATTTTTCACTTGATTAAAACAAGAGTTAATAAGCAGTGTCGTTGTAGACTCTACATTAATTTATGTTTTTTATCTGGATTATATAACTTATAAGTTCCAAATTTTTTTTTTTTTGTATGAGAAATTCATGATACCTTTGTATTTTATTTCACATTTTTCTTGTAGTATTAAACTAATTATAACACCTTATGTTGGAGAACTGTTCTGTTAACTTGAAAAAAGTAAAAAGGAAGAGTAACTTACTATTGATTAAACTTTTTTTTATGAAATTGTTTTATTATTTTCCTTCATTTGTTATTGACAACCTCAGATCTTACAAGGTAAAATAAAAGTGATAAAATACTGATTCGTCAGGACGAGATTATAAAACATCCTGTCAGTTAGAGCACGAAGATAAATGTTAGCAACTACTAGTAATGATACTATTCTAAATATAAACTAATTGATTTAATATAAAGAAATTAAATTAAATAGCTTTCAGTAGTTTAAGCATTCAGATACAGAACAAGGCCTTATCCCTTCAATGTGACTACAATGGAGCTATTAAGGAACAGGAGACTGCTTTTTTAGCCATTTCTTTATTTTATTCAATCATCCACGATTTCCTTATTCTAACTAATAATGCACTAATTATAAAGTAACTATACTAGTTGATTTATTGGAAAAATCCATTGCAATAAGCCCTTTGTGAATTAAATTGGTTGTTAAGTCCTTAACATTTTTCAAAAATGTCAGTTATATTCTAAAATAGTAATCAGGTTTTATATATTCTTAATTTCATCTAACTAATTTCACACTCAGAGGGCATGGATTTCAATTTCAATATTATTGGTGAAACAGGATTGTTTTGATAATACACATCAATTATGAGTTAAGGATTTGGATTAGAGGGGCTTCAGAAGATCCCGACTACCTACATGAAATGGTCAAGTGATTCTTGAAGCTCTGTTATATGTAATTACGTGAATAATAATGGTTTTTGCTTTCACTTTTATATATATGTAATATATAGTGAAGGTAAGTATTGTGATCGACAACATTTTTGAATTGAGTTTTCATCGGAAATACATGTTATGGAGTACCCTGAGTCCAAATAATCAAGTCCCGAAAAATGGTCTGTGTGTGTATGTTAGCAGTCTAGCTCAAAAACGAAAAGTCCTATGAAACTGATATTACGTACTTAGGATAGGTGCATGCTTTGGATGTCCGAGCAACTTTTTCCTTCAAATCTGCCAACCGGAAGTGCCACTTTGTATCAGCGGTGAAGCAAATTTTTACAATTTTCTCAAAAATAGTCTTAATGATTTTGATTAAACTCTGTTTATCATTGTATAATTAATTGGTCTTTAATATAATTTAGGTCTAATGCCCGTTGATGTCACTTTATAGAGAGAAGCGGAGAATGTAAAAAACAATATCTAATATAGAAAGTTGAAGAAGGTAACAGAGTGGCAAGAGAATTATAAATAATAATGTTAAAAACTAATAATATTTAACGTAAATCACTTGTTTTCAAAGAAAATAAATGAAATTTACTATCTAAATGGAAACTTTTAAAATATTTTCAAGTTTGAAAAAGTATTTAAAATCCACCTAATTAAGGCAATGACATTGGGAAGAATGGACATTATAGAAAGAAGACATCCAAGCACTTTAGGTTAAGGAAATTCATAATTAAAAAAAAATTACTGAAAATTGTTTGAAGAAATTTCCTTTTGTGATATTCCAACAGTATCCACTTACAATTAGTGTGACAACTTTTGACCTGTCTATGACAGGCAATGGAAATCTCTTAATTCCGTTTTAGTAAACTTAGCAATGGAAAATAACAGTTTAATAACTAATGGTCCTTCAAACTATATCAAAGGATGATATAATAAATAGGACTTTTGTTATTTTAATGGTATTTGTGATTTGTTAGCTGTAATTTTTTAGCTTTAGCTCGGTTAAAATGTAATTCCAAAATTTTATAATAGCCTAACATGGCCAGAAAATAATTTCCATTCAAAGTTGAGCGGTAAATGAAAGTTGTGAGTTGCGCGCTCCAGATTTTTTTTCTTAAGAAATAGTTATATTTTAACATTTTAGGAGGCTTCAGCATGAAAGCACCCCTCCTAGATCCCCTTTGGTTTGTATGGCCTGTTCCTATTATCAAAGGTTAAATTTAAGATTATTATAACATTGCAAATGGAAATAAAATCATTATTTCTGCAAATTTTCATATGATTTACAGTCTGATTTTGTTGCAAAAGAAAAAACCTGGTCTCACAAATTCCTTTTTATGTACAGGCTTCCATGGTCAACCTTCTATTCATTCAATCTCTAAGCAAGCTAGTATTAAATGCCTTTATGCCATTTCTGACTTGTCTGAAATGAATAATAAAGTGGGTGTAAAGAATTTTCCATTTTCCATTGGCTAAAAAATAATATAAAAATGTATGCCATACCTGCTTTTGAATTTATTAAGCCAACTCTAGGGGAATTAAAATCTACTTATTAAAGAAAAACACAGACCTTTCACTTAATATACTCCTAAAAATTGGACACCCTCCAGATCTCTGCTGCAAAAACCACATGTAAAAGATTCCTCAGCGTCTAGATGACTGCCTAGTTTTAATATTTTCCATTTGAGACACCACAATAGGATTTTCCAAATAGTAATATCTACAGGCGAGGGGTAGAGACTTTAGGCTGAAGCCCCCTCCCCCTTCCCAAAATGGTAAAATATGTTTTATGGAAAAAATTATCTCTTAAAGTATTATTGAATATTTAATAGTTGACCGTTGCATTATAAAGGAAGGAGATGGTCCGGGGTTGCGGTCATAAATAGGCTAAATAGTGGTAAAACTATTTAGCCTATTTATGACCGCAACCCCGGACCATCTCCTTCCTTTTTAAAGTATTATTGTTCATGCAATTGTATTTAATAGGACTTCAAGAATCACTTAAATTAAACACCCATTTCATATGGGTAATTAGTTTCTTTTTTTTCCAAAGTAATTTTTAAAAAACCTTTCAGGCTGAAGTTCTTCTTCAAAATTAAATTGTGGACCCACTAGTGGTAATATGTATTGAGAAATAGGCATTTTCCATTCCTTCTCATCAGTCAAGTTCAACATTATTTTTTTTTTTCATTTCTTTGTTTCCACTCCATGAATTTCGGATTATCATGACTGTTCTTTACTACAAAATCTGGTACTGCAACACACAACTTTCATTTTTCGAAATTATTTTCTGGCAATGCTGGGCTAATATAAAAGTTTTGAAGTGCAATTAAGAGCACTAGCGGATCCAGGAATTAATTTTGGGGAGAGGGGGCTTCAGCCCAAAAGCTTTTTTTTCATAAAAATAACGATAATTACTTTGGAAAGAAAGAAAGAAACTAACTAACAATATGAAATGATGTTTAAGTGATTCCTAAAGTTCTTTTAAATGTAATTACACGAACAATAATACTTAAAGAGATCATTTTTTTCCATAAAACATGGTTATATTTTACCATTCGGGTGGAAGGGCTTCAGCCCCAAAGCCCCTCCCCCGTAGATCTGCCCGTGATTAAGAACATTAAAATTACAAAAAGTCTATTTATTATATCGACAGTAGGAAATAAAAATCTAGTAACTCCATCAGTTTTTATAAACCACATAACTTCAGCAGTCTCTGGGCCTTTCAGTTGACAGGTTGACTAACTCTAATTTAAACATTTTTGAGTAATGTCATTTTAGTGATATTTCTAGTTGAAAAATTTAAATCTATACAGGCAGTGAATAAGTTGACTCCAGAGTGGGTGATTGAAATATGAACTGTGAATAAAGGTATTACAGGGTAGGCCAGAACCCCCTACGGTGCAGCCTTCCCCCTCTCCCCCCACCCTCCTCCACATCCCTATAAATTGCATATCGTTGTGTTCCTTGTAACTATTAATTTAAAAAAAGTGAACGAATGAATAAATTCTAATATATTTATTGCCAATGTATGCGCGAAACAATTCGGTTTACTTTGTCCAAACCTGCTGACTTGCCAATTGCTTCGAACAACTCTTTCTTGCTGATAAAATGGTCTCCACCATAATAAACCTGCATCGTCCTCTTAATATCATCCAAACTGCTCCAGCATTTAACCCCTTTTTAGCAGCATCTTGAAATATTCTGTTTAGCCATACAATGGATACTGATCCTTCTTTTTTTCCCCTAGATTTTAACACTTCCTTTCTCGTTCGCTTAATGCATTTTTCCAAATTTTGGGTTCAATTTCGTGTTTTTCCTCATTTTAAGACCAAATACTAACAATCAGTTCCGGTTACCTAGAATAACTTATAGCTTCACCCTTTCCATCTTTCCTTGTGCAGAGAGAATAACGCAATTCAATATTAAAATTTCCTATTTTTTTATGATATGTTCCAACTTCCGAACATAATAAAGGAAATAAAAATTAATTTTTTTATTTTTGATGTATGAGTTTTACTAAACAACCCATCAACTATTCATTATACGTAGTTCAGATTAGGTATATATTATTTTAGTTTATAAAACAGGTATTAATATGACTCATATCCGGGGAAGTGTATACAATTTAAATTTTCTCTAAGAATCATTAAATATACAAAACAAAGTGTCAAATAAAAAATTTAAGATATTCAGCAAACTATTTTTTAATTAAGTTTTGTTATAATAATTATATCATTTTTCAATAGAGGCCTTCTTAAACGACCTCCGTACAGAATAAACGAATTTAAATTTTTAAAAATAAATAATAAATTTTAAAAAATTGTTTAATTTTTATGGAAAATTAAATTATTGCATTAATATTTATTCGTTAATGCAATCAATATAATGTACCAAAACGTTATAATAGCACTGGAACTAAGCCATTTCTGAGTACTGAATGGTGTGGTAGAGGCCTGTAGGCACGCTGTTCTGCCGCTTAGTTGCATTTTCTACGGAACCGCTTCAAATATTTTAAAAAGTAATCAGTGTTTTAGAAAGAGAAATATATTCTCCAGATGTTTTATTTCAGCACGTTTTGCGTTATTGTTGGCTGTTTAATTACAAACGAAGCTTGATATTCAACTTGAAAATTTTGTTGTTGAAAAATTGACTTTACTGGTGTTTTTTACTGCCTAAGCTAATTATTTTTGAATATTTTTTCATGTTTTCTTATTGTCTGACTATCCAGCTTTAATAAAAGACAAACTATGACAAAATTAAGCCAAATGCTGATTCTCAGTTACCAAAAAACTAACTAAAGTCAAAGTCGTCAGTCCGCCATGTTTGGACGCCATTTTGGGGCTGTTCGTTCACTTTGTTTTGTGGGAACATTGGCTTTTTTTAAATAAATAGTTACAAGGAACACAACAATATGCAATTTATAAGAGGGAGGGAGGGAGGGGGGCACTAGAAACAGCACTAAAATTAATAATAAAGAATGTTGAAATTGGGGTTAGTCATTCAATCAATGGAAAAGCTCTATATGCCTAGAGACATTTGAAAGTACATCTGAATATTTAACCTATAAATGATTATGGATTGTAGGACTATTAGTTATTTTCCATTGCAAAGTTTACTAAAATGAAATTACGAGACTATCATTGCCAACCATGCATAAGTCAAAAGTTGTCACACTAATTTTAAGCGAATAATGTTCATAAAAATGTGAATAATGGGGATTTCACGAAGGGAAAATTCATCAAATTATTTACTAATTTAATTTTCTAAAACTTTACTTGATGATTTATGGAATAAACGTCCGATATATACTTAATTATTTTAAAATATCATATCTAGAGTTTTTAAACTACAGTAAATGTATTTAAGGTTATTAACATATCCATGAAATATTTTTATATCTCACTTGTTCTTTCACACAAGTACAATGAAATAGTATTATAAACAATTGCATTGGCTTGATTTGGTAGATTTTAAATATTTTTTTTCAAAGTTAGAAAAACATTTAAAAGTTTATATTCAGTAAGAAAATTTCATTTAATTTCCTTGTTAACATGTGATTTATGTTAAATAATGTTAGTTCTGAAATTTTGTTTATATTTTTTTGTCACTCTCTGTTACCTTCTACAAGTTTATTTTTATGTTTTAAATTCTCCTCTTTCCAACGACATATTATACGTATACCTTCTGACTGTTGTTTCTGGAGATTCATTTTCATGCTGGATAAGCATTTTTCTTTTTTCCTCCAGTTCCCAATTATCATATTCTTTCAAACTTCATATTTAGCTATTTTTTATAGTTACTGTTAATGAAAGAAAGTTATTTTTTTTAAATAAACCATACTAAAGGTACTTTAGAAAAAGACATATATGAACATTGGGCATTTAAGCCCTGTAAAGTGACATCAACCGGGATAAGACCTAAATGATATTAAAGATCACTTAATTATACAATGATACACCGAGTTTGATCAAAATCGTTAGAGTGCGTTTTGAGAAAATTGTAAAAATGTGTTTCAGCGTTCATATAAAGTGGCACTTCCGGTTAGCCGATTTAAACGAAAAAGTTGCTGTCACATCCGGCTCATATACAAAACATAAGTACGTAATATCGGTTTCGTACTACTTTTATTTTATAAGCTGGACTGCTAACACACACACACACACACACAGGCCATTTTGCGACACTTGGTTATTTGAACTCAGGGGACCTCAAAACATGTATTTCCGTTGAAAACTGAGATTCGAAAATTTTCACGATCGCAATACTTACTCTTACTATATATTACATATATACCTAAGTGAAAGTAAAAATGAATGTATCTCTGTCCAGTTTGTCCTTTATGCATTACTAAACCATTCATCCAATTGCATTGATAACATTTCACTAACATTCAATAATATCTTCTCTTCAAATAATAGTCTCGATTACTTATAAAGTTCTCATTAAATATAAAGTTTTCGATTTATCAAAAAGCAAAATAATGGAAATCGATTTTGCAAAAGAAAAAGTACAAAACGTTTAAAATGATACATCTCTGCAACAAATAGTTCGATTTCGTTGATTTTTATTTTATTTTATAGGGAATTAAGGAATCTTTCAAATAAATATTGGTATTATCAATAAAAAACGTGTAATTTTTGAGTTATTCGCAAATAAAATACTGAATTCATCATAAAAATTTATGCACCTTGTTTTCGGGAAACTATGTTATATACATAAATTATATATGTTTCAAGGGGAAGACTTTAGCTAAGTTTCATTAAAATACTTGAAGCAATATTGGCGCTACAGTCCAAAGCGAATCAGGGTTTTCGGCCGCCATTTCGAAAAGAAAGGTCTGATGATAATGAAACGTGTACAAAAACATTTCTAAATATTATTGCAATGTTATATCAAAATTTCAAAGTAATCGGTGAAGAACTTTCGAAGATTAGCTGTTTTTTATAACCATTTAGATTTTTATTTGCATACTATTTCGTACTTTTATTTATTGATAACATTAAAGCTCGTTAATAGTTATTAAAAAAAAAAAAAAAAAAGGAAGAAAGTCGGTTAAATAATAGAGGAGAAAAAGGGGCTGAACCGTTTTGTGTTTGTCTATTTATATAATGATAATTGGTCATCGACGTCCATTTATTCCGAAAAATCGTCATGTAACCTTTTAAAAAATTTAATTAGTGAATAATTTGATGAATTTTCCCTTTGTTAAATCCAAACATTATCCGCTTAAAATTAGTGTAAAAACGTTTGACCTGTCTATGACAGGCAATGAATATCTTGTAATTTCCTTGTAGTAAACTTTACAATGGAAAATAACAGTTTAATAACTAATGGACGTACAATCCATAATCATTTATAGGTTGAATGTAGAGATATACTTTCAAATCCAGAGACTGAAGTTATGTGGTTTACCAAAACAGATGGTTACCGAGTTTTTAATGTCTATCGTTGATATAATTAATATTGTTTTTATTATTTTAATGGTGTTAATGATTTGATAGCTGTAAACTTTAAGCTACAGCTCGATTAAAAGTGCACTTCAAAAATTTTATAAGTGCTCAACATTGCCAGAAAATAATTTCTATTCAAAGTAGAAAGGTAAGTGAAAGTTGTGTGTTGCGCGCACCAGATTTTTTTAGTCCTACAAGGAAGCCAAGAACATTTTTTAGCCTGACAAGCATAGGCGGATTTACGGGGGGGGGGGAGAGCTTTCAGGCTGAAGCCCCCCTCCCGAAATAGTAAAATGTAACCATGGTTTATGGTAAAAAATTATGTCTTAAAGTATTAATGCTCATTTAATTACATTTAATAGGACTTCACGAATCACTTAACCACCGTTTCATGTAGGTAGTTTTTACATGTAATAGTTTCTTTTTTTCCAAAGTAATTATCGTTATATATATGAAAAAAAGAAGATTCCAGACTGAAGTCCCCCCCAAAATTAAATCCTGAATCCGCTAGTGCTGACAAGAGTGCCACTGTAAAAAAAAAAAGTATGAGAACTCCTGCTATAATCTATGCTACTGGTTGATATGAATAATTTAACAGAATGAAAAAGAACATAGATTGTTTAGTATTAAGAATAGGGTAAAGTTGATGTCAAGTACACGGCGATGAAGGTTGACTATTTTCGATATTTGGTATAGTCTTTCGATGGACGCCATTTTGAATCGCCTTCGCTTTGAGTTGCCAGACAAGAGAAAATTTGAGTGCCCTGCATGGGACATAACTGATTTATGACTGAAAATCTTCTTCAGATTATTATATTTAATATAGCATTAAGTAAAATATATAGAGATTTCTCTACTTTTTACAATGGACGTAGTTCATCAGAACAATTTTTTGACTCTCTGCTTCTCTGAACCTACAAGTATTCCAGACATAAAAAAAAAAGGGAGCTTTGTCATTACATACTCATAAACACCACCATTCTTCTAAAATCACAAGTCCCCAGACTTTAATTTTGTTTCAGAATTAATTGATTCTTTTGTGCTATTGGGAATTAATTTTTTTATAGGATACTGTAATTAGTATAATATTCAAGGAGATATATTATGAGTGATTCATATTATCAGAATGAAGATGACATCATATTATAAATCATTTATTGAGTTTTCTCGTACTGCAAGGTCAGTAGAGGTCATATTGATTTTTCAATGGTATCTAGAAAGCCATGGTAGAACCATCTGTGGACTGATACCAATTTATTTTTTCAACTACGAACGAATATTTTTTTGTGAGGTTAATTAAAAATTAAAATGAAAAAATGTATTACATTGTTTTGAGGAACAGAAGTGCTTTATATACTTTTGCTGCAAACATAATTTTAGTCAATACTCCTATATTACAAGCACATACATACATTTAAAATGTATAATACAAATTTAAAAAATATTTGAATTGTCTTGATTGTAATTTAAATTTTTAAATGGTAAAATAACAAAAAGTATTTCATATAATCAGTATTTCAAGTTTATCGATTTTAGTGGTGCAATCTATACAGCAGAGCGTTCAGCATATGTTTGCGTCACTCCTTTCTCCATCGTCACTCGTCCTGGTAAGTTGGGCTCCTCTGCCAAGTTCTCTTTAGGGTATAATTTTATGTTAGTCATTGTTGAAATTTAGTTAAAACCTGTTGCAATTACTTTCTAATGATAGCTGAAGTATTTAATCTAGCAATTTATCGCAAATATTTTTATTCGTTTGTTTCAGATTTTTGGAATATATAAGAACTTCTATTTTGAATCGTAAAGTTAACTTTTTACGTTTGAATCATGTAAGAAATGTTTTCTATTATATGTGCATGTAAATAATAATATATACTGCTTAGTTAAACATATCTTGGTTGAATTATTGTATTTAGAAAGACTGAGACTGACGCCATCTTGGTTTCTGGAGAAACACTTTGTCTTTTACTACTTAATACTTGGATTTTCCTGATATTGAAGAAATCAATTTTGATAATAATTTGTACTGAACGGAAATTACTATACATCCATTGTTTTAAATGTAGTTTAGGCTGCATTTGATTTTGATGGTCAGCAATCAATAATGTTATGCTTTCTGCTCATGCCCCAGTTTGGATGGATCAATTTTACACCAGTCTTACATGATACTATTGATTCAGCTATTTTACTCTTCAGACTCCTAGCCATAAATGTTAATTGTAATTTAAAATGCAACTATCAGTTTTTTTATTTCAAAGTATTACTTTTAAGCATTTTATCAATGCATTTTTTTTATTGCACATATGTTGCAATATTTCTACTTCAATATTGTTTTTTATTAATCCTCCAGTAATTTTGATAGCTATCATTTTAATACATCCTTTTTTGAATCTCCAAGGCTACACACAGATATACATTATGTTTTAAGTATTAATATGTTAGTTATAAAGATGGTCATCTTAAGTGATCCCTTATTTCTTTTTTGAGGTTAATAAAGATAGTAACTATGGAAAAATCAATAAAATCAATTCTTAATAAATTGTTCGCAGCAGTGACAATTTATTTAGCAAGGACTTTTTCCCAGTCCCAAAATGTTTCTTATGAAAATTATTTTTCATTTTTATCTCATCATGTTTTATCTCTCAATATGATTGTATGCTTATATTTTATCATATATTTTATTGTTTCAACCAATTACATAAACTGTTGCTGAAGACTAGTCAATTTCAACATATGAATATGGAAGTTCATATAATCCCCAAGTTTTATTTAATCAGTTCATAATTAACATTTTCCTTTTAAAATTGTTACTATCTTAAAACTGTAGATAAATCTAAGATGAATCCTCATTAAATAAATCCATTACTTGAGATTGAATGTAGTCGACAATTTTTTTTTTAAACATGAACACAATAATTTTTTTCAGACCACAGCAATAATGGGGACTCTGTTTAGATAAATTAAATTAATTTACTTCAATGAACTGATGTGGTTGGTGGGATGAGGGGGGGGGGAAGTTAGTGGTTCTTTTTTTTTAGGTTTGTGTGTGTATATAAATATGTATACACACACACACACACAAACCTACAAAAAAAGAACCACTAACAATATATATATATATATATATATATATATATATGCACAAATATTAATTTGGAAAAAATAAAGTATTAAGATTTACAAATTATTTATAAAATTCACAGTTTAACCTGAATTTCTTTGTAGCCTTGGGACCGTCCTTACAATTATATAACGTTAAAGTTAAACCTAAAAGGAATACAATTCAAATTTTTCTCAATCCTTAAAATTATATGGATTGTAATATAGACAGATTATAGATTGCGTCAAATTTCATTCAGCTAGCTAAGCCCTTGAAATACAATAATTATATTCCTTGGATTTAAACTGGTAAATTAGTTATAGGTGATAAATTGTCAGAACATAGTCATTTAAGATTTTTTACTATTGCTGATGTATCGACTAGAGCATTAAAATTCAGTTAAATGGATCTAAACTGGTAAATTAGTTATAGATGATAAATAGTCAGAACATAGTCATTTAAGATTATTACTATTGCTGATGTATCGACTAAAGCAATGTGGGTCATCAGGGCATGTTACCATTACTAAAGGTATTGAAATGCTTACATATGCCATTTAAACAACTTTAGTCCTTGGTTACATGCTTGAATGATGACTTTCATGCATGGGTTAAAACATGTAAACTATTAGGTTTTTTGGAAATAGTTCACATGATTACACCTGGTTCATGGAATCCCGTAAAAAGCAGAATGTTGTCTTATGAAGTCAGCTATTACCCCCCACCATACAATCTTTTCCTATATTTTTGAAAGTGAAAAAAAAAAAAACAATGTATTTATGGTACTTCCTTATTAACAAATTATATATACTAATTTGTTAATTATTAATTTTCATTATATCAATTATTAAAAACTTCAAGGTTTGTTTAAAAAAAAAAAAATGCTTTTAGAAAAAAAGTTGTCATGTGCTTACATGTACTGGCTGTAAATATGCATATACTGTTGCAATTATCTTTTATAACTGTGTATAAAAGATTTTTTTATCATTTGGATAATAAATAATCTAAATTTATCTATTATCTTTTTATTTGTTATTCGAGTTTTTCAATAGAAGTTGGAATAATTGAATTTATAATTTATTTCAACAAGCCCTCTTTAAAATTACGCAATCGTTTATTTAATTTATGTAACTTTTTGGGTTTCTAATAATATGAGGGTCCACTATTTTTTAGTGGAGGGGGCTCACTTTACGGAAATACTGTCTGATTTGAGATTAAGCATCAAGTTTATGTAACTTTTCAATGCTTTGATATACGGATCCACTAATTTTTTGTCTTCTGAGGTTTTTGTGATTATGCTATTGGATTTGAAATTGTTCATGAGCTTTTTGGATTTCTTTAATATAAGAGTCCACTATTAGTTGTCGATGCCGCTTTTTATGAAAATAATGTCAGATTTAAGATTGTGAGAGATAAGTGGACAATAATAATAAACAAAATATTAATCATTGTACAGATAAATATGTATTCCAATAATTTCCAATCCCAATGGGGCCCGTGGACCTTCCTTCTTATTTTAATCTATATTATTTTTATTGAATAAATTAGCTGCATAATTATTGTTATTTGTAGTCATTTTGCTTAGTAATCCGAAAATGGGTCCTTCTCCCATTCTTAAAAAAAAATCCTTTATTTCTGTGGAAGGAATTAACGTATTCGGGAAAGAACTGATGAAGAATATCTGATAATTCCGAGATAATGAATAAGAAATCATCCATAAGAAAAATAATATCGTGAAATAGAATTCAGAGGTATAATAATTAAAGGTTCTAATACTATCACTACCTATAAGTTCAATTAAGGTTAAATGATGTAGCCTAAATTTCAAATGTAATTCTGCTCCTGCTGTATAACTGAACTTGGTTTAGATTATAGAAGTACTTAAATGGTAGGAAAGTTGATAGTAACTGATTAAAGATTGGTCGCCTTCGTTCTCTTTCTGATAAACCGGAACGCATCCGGCACTCCATGAACAAGTGTGATCGAAGCGATTATGAACTAGCACCGTTTTTTGCAAAGATTATTCAATATAATATTAAAGTACCTTAAAACTTTTATAACAATTATCCTACATATTTTTTGATAAAATTAATGGTTACGGAGATATTTATGAAATTATATTGGAGCAACAATAGCTTCAAACTACAAAATTGATGTTGAAGTTTAAATTTACATTAATTATAAAAGGCAGAAGGTAAAAAAAATTATCATAAACCCATGGTCTGATTACATACAGAGAACAGAAAACTCAAATTTTGTAATTTTTGAGTCAACCATGTTTATGTTTAATTAAAAGCTATAAATAAAAAAATGTTCAATTTAGGTTACAACTAATTACCTCATAGTAAACTAGATTGAATCTACATTAAATACAAGTAAATCTTGTCTATTTTAAAACTATTTGTTAAAGTATCTGATTCTTCAGTTGCAGAATACAAATAGTTTCCATTTATCTCAAGTTAAACCGATCATGTCATGAATATCAAAATTAAGTGTACTACTATCTAATTTATATTTATTCTGTTACATGAGGTTTTAAATTAAGTACTATTAAAAATATTTATAATCATACAGGATTCATTTGTTTGTTTTTTTATAGGAAATACAATACTTCAAATCAACAAGGAATGTATAGTAATGGAAGCAATGGGTATAACGGAAACAATGGCTATAGAAATAACAAGCCAGGTGGTTTTGGAGGAAGAATCAATAAGACAGATGATGCTAACTTTGGAAGTGCGTTGCAAGCAGTTGCTTGGGAGAACCACACACTCTCAGACTTCAAGAAAGACTTCTATTGCCCCCATACTAATGTACTAAACCGACCTTACCCTGAAGTTGAACGGTACAGAGAAAGCAAGGATATCATGATCAAAGGAATTGCTGATGCTTTTTTGAATCCAATCCAATTCTTCGAGGAAGGAAACTTCCCTGAATATGTTGCTTCTTGCATTAAGTGAGTTTTTCATTCTTATCAAATCAATTTTTTTTTAAATATTTTTGTTTCTAATAAGTTTTAAGTAAAAATTCATTCTTTAATTTGAGTTATCGCTTTTATATGGCTCTTCATTTTATAATGATCTATTTAGCATGACCTACACCCCCAACATGTCAAAATAACGAGGTTGTATATATAGGCCAAAGGCCCAATATTTTTGAAAGCCATCTTTTTTATCTGTTTTGTGATCACATTATATTACAGTCCATGTGGAAAGCAAGTGGGTATATACATGTGTTAGTACCAAATTTAATTGACTTAAGTTTGCCGATCCCCTGATTTGATGAGATGAAGCTATTCACAAAGTTTCAGGCATAAGTTAATAATTTAATTAAAAGGGGGTTGTACCACACTGTTAAGTAAGTTCCAAATAAATTAATCTATATATTTTCAACAATGTACTACATCAGTAATTTAATAATCATCCATATTACATACACCTACTCTAGACCACCCTAATATCTCTTAACTATTCTCTTCTGTGATTTGTTTTTGCATTATTATATTTATTTATTTTTTTTTTTTTTCAGAAAAATGGGATTTGACTTTCCAACAGCTATTCAAGCACAGGGTTGGCCGATTGCCTTAAGTGGAAAAAATATGGTTGGCATTGCCCAGACTGGTAGTGGCAAGACATTAGCTGTAAGTTTTTGTTTTATTTTTCTGATTTTTTAGTTTTTCTGCTTGAATTGATTAATAATAATTTATTAATTTAAAAGTTTGGTTAGTTAAAATTTAAATTTGTTGCAGTACATACTTCCTGCTGTTATTCACATCAGAAATCAGCCTAGAGTGCAACGTGGGGATGGGCCTATTGCCCTTGTGCTAGCACCTACAAGGGAATTAGCTCAACAAATTCAGACAGTGGCCAGCCAGTTTGGTGGCCAATGCGGTCAGAGATCCGTAGCAATATTTGGAGGTGCTCCTAAAGGACCTCAGGCAAGGGATTTGGAGAGAGGAGTGGAAATAGTTATTGCCACACCTGGAAGATTAATTGATTTCTTAACAAGAGGTGGTTTAACAATTTCCTTATTGTACTTTTAGTATGTTTCAACGAGAAAATATATAACTTCTTTTTTTGTATTATAGGCACCATAAATCTTAGAAGGTGTACATACTTGGTTCTTGATGAAGCTGACAGGATGTTAGACATGGGATTCGAACCCCAAATTAGAAAAATTATGCATCAAATCAGGGTAAGACCTCCAGTTATGACATTTTCTCATGACTATACTCATCAATTTTCTTACTCCATTTATATTGTGGAGATATTTATATTCAGATGTTAAATTATTAGCAGTTGCCAAGTTCCTCTTAAGTCTGCTTTCTGTTAAGAAGGGATTAAAAAAAAAAGTACTTTGATTAAATTACACACACTAATTATAATTTATAAATAAAATATAAATCATTTATTAAATACCAACATTTTGATCTATATCTTTAATCTTTATCAGAACTGAAAAGGGGGATTATTAAGATTATTCTTAACTGCCACCTAGACCATCTTAATAATTGTACTTCATTTTGATTTATATTAAAATATTGTTCAAGAAATTTTAATTTTTATCTATGAACATAAAGTTATGACGAGTTTTTAATTTCTACAAAAAATGTAATATGATAAAGAAATTTCTTACAACAATGGTGCAAGAGTGAATTTTCATATCAAAGGCTGACATCTTTCGTATTCATATTTGTATGTTACTTAAATTCATGTCAGTTCTGATTATTTTATCATTCAACCTACAACATTAAATTATATATGAATATTTAATAGTTGACCTTTGCATTATAAAGGAAGGAGATGGTCTGGCGTGACTGTCAAAATAGGCTGAATAGTGGTAAAAGTATTTTATTAAAGCCAACGTTCCGACCCTGTTTTTGCAGGTTGAGTACATAATATTATGACAAAAAAATGTTAATAATTTTTTGTCATAATATTATGTGACTTCTACAATTCTCTATCATTTTGTATCTTGTCCGCTCTAGCCCTGAAGAAGACCTGCTAAGTCGAGTCTAAACGTTGGCTTTTAATAAAACAGTTTTATCATTATTCAGCCTATTTATGACCGTCACCCCGGACCATCTCCTTCCTTTAAAATATTATACATATCAGAATTAATTCAAATCAAAGGTCTATATCACAAATTGGAGGATTTTTCTTGATTTCCTGAACGTTACAGATGCCCCCTTGGGCAAATCAGTCACGTGGTTTAACCATTATTTTTAAACTTCATAATCCTTGTTTTATTATTATTATTTTCATTACATAAAAAATAAAAAAAAATACTTTTTTACTAAGACATATCTTATAAATTTTCTGGTTCTATGATCATATGGGTTGATGTTTTATCAGTTCATTATCGAGGTTGGCCTTAGGTTCATAAAATATTTTTAATAATAAACCCCTGTTTATTTAAAAACTACTTTTTCTATGATTGTTATTGTGTTAAATGTAATAATTAAATTCATTTTTTTAGCCTGACCGTCAAGTTCTTATGTGGTCAGCAACATGGCCAAAGGAAGTCAAAGCATTAGCTGAAGATTTTCTTCAAGATTATGTTCAGGTAACTTATTTTTGGCAGATTAGTTAAATATTGCATTCACTTTTTATCCTAACAATTCGTTTTATTATTGTATTTTCTATTATGGTTTTAGGTTAACATAGGATCACTTGAGCTTGCTGCAAATCATAATATCATTCAAATAGTAGATGTTTGTGAAGAAGGGGATAAACAATCCAAGCTTAACACCTTACTAGAAGAAATTGGAACCCAAAAACTCGAGAAAACCATAATTTTTGTCGAGACCAAGAAGAAAGTTGAGTCTATTGCTAATGGTCTCAAAAGAGTTGGGTGAGTACTTTTATAGCTCTGATATAGAATTTTTATGTTGAAATAATAATAAGTTTGCTATATACTATAATTATTAAATGGTATAATTATGTTTGTTTTTTATGTTTAGGTGGCCTGCTGTATGTATTCATGGTGACAAATCACAAAATGAGAGAGATTATGTTTTAAGAGGTAGGTCACAAAATATTACTACTTACGTATGTTAACTCCATTTAGTAGTACCTACCTCCACCTTCTCTCAAATTTAATCTTCTTTTGCCCCTTCATTTTAGTTATTATGAAAAAGTTTTTACTTTCACTGAATCCAATTTCTTTTTTATAATATACCATCGATATGTTCTCTCCCCTTTTCACCCAATTGTTTATAATTTATTTAAAAGAAAAATATTATTATTAATAAATTAGTGCATCTATTTGATTCAATTTCTTTGAATTAATACTGGGTTTTTTTTTCCAGACTTTAGACGAGGTAAATCATTGATCCTCGTTGCAACAGATGTTGCTGCTCGGGGACTAGGTAAGTTGGCCATACATCGGTGGCATCTATCATAGCAAAATCCTAAGGAGGAAGGAGGTCTCCTTGAGGATTTTGGTGTAAACAGACCCTGAATCGAATGGGCTAACGGGATGACAAAGTAATGGGGGATGGACAAAATTTTGGTTAAAGCTGGTAAAGTAACACGTTCTCTATAGGACCCATGTTTATTTATTTTATTTATTACACCTTAATTCTATTGTGCTCAACAGATTTGTTTTCGTGCTTTTCAACTTTTGATAAATTAGGAAACATTCTCTTCTTGCTTGATAAATTGTTTATTTGTTTGATTAAGATTAATCCTTTTGCTGATCTTAATTATTGTAGACCTGTACTGATATTTATTTTGTCTTTATTAACTACTTATTTTTAAAATTTCTAATTCTTATCCATTATTAGAAACCAAATTTACATATCAAATATTATTAATTTATTTTAATTTTTTTTTCAAATTCGTGTATATAAAATATATTGCTTTATTATTTTTTTTTTTTTCTTAGTTCATAAGTATGAACTACTTTCTTAAAGCTTTGTATTCAGTTGTGTTTTTAAATTTACAGCATGCAGTTATTTATGGATGTTCTCAGTTTTTCATCGTGTGGAAAGCACTGCTCAATAGATTATTAAGACGCGTTGTTTTTAAATTACATTTTATCAAATTTCTTAATATCAGTCTTTTCTTTTTTGTGCATTTAGTTTTGTTTGGATCACTAATATGGCACTTAAGGAGGGAAGTATTGGTTATTATTTTATTTTTTTATTCAATAACTTCTCATCTGTTTTTTTAATTAAAAATTTATTATAAGTTTAATCACAAAATTTGAACATGGGAATAATATCGAACGTAGTTTCTTAAATTTGTTGTTACAGAGGCACTAGTGCTGGCGCATATTTTTAATATATAATGCGCACAATGCTCGGGTGCCTCTTATTGCACAGGTATTGTGCATGTTTGTGAGTGTGATTTGCAAGGCTGGTCTAGGTCGGCCTGATCTAAAATATCCTCTTAAGCTGAAAGTGACAGATGGTAAAATATAAAGATACATGGATGTATTTCTGAAAACCTAAAAAGAGGAGCTCCAGATTAAAATTTCAAGATAATTTTGATTGAAGGGCTTTTTGCACTCAACAAACACAAACAACAATACTCCCAGCACCTTAACTGTCCTTGACCGATGTCTCCTATTAGCTGATCACAGGTTTGTTTATATCATTTTTATGTTTCTTAAGTTTGGATAAGTATTACTTTTATTTTATTTCTTTTATTTTTGTTTGCATGTTTTTTCTCAAAATTATCTTATCCATCGTTGATCTTTAAGTTTTGCTGTTTCAAATCACACCCTTTCTTGTTTTTATTTATGTTATATGAATTATAGATGTGGAAGATGTAATGTATGTCATCAATTATGATTTCCCCAACTCCTCTGAAGATTATATTCACCGGATCGGACGTACTGGACGATCAACTGCCTCTGGTACAGCCTATACCTTTTTTACATCTGCAAACCAAAAGCAGGCCCGAGATCTTGTTGCTGTTCTAGCCGAAGCTAAACAGAGCGTTTCTAACGAGTTGCAAGCCATGACCAGGTTCTCTGGTGGTGGAAGTGGATATGCCAGAGGAGGTAATTTCAAATCTTCCTTGTAACACTATTTTAATTGGCAGTTTTAAATTTATATGAATCATTCTCTAATTATTTTCTTAATAGGTTTCAGAAACGGAAAGTTCAACAAACGTACTGATAATAAGTTTGGTGGTGGCAGCCGTTTCAATGCTGGTTTCCAGAGGAATTCTACCATGTATGGTCAAAAACCAAGTACCTTTCGAAGATTTGACTAAGACTTTATTCCATATAAAAAAAAGTTTTTATAATCTCTTGTAATTATTAATGTAAAAAGTAAAAAATGGAGGAAGAAAGAGAAATTAGTGTCTGAATATTACTTATGTGACTTGGAAGGGAGGGGCTTTGAGGAGATAATTTAAATCTATATTTCCAAGAAGGCTTAACATTTTTGTTGTTAGTCATTGTTTTGATAGGGTGCAACCCTTACTACCCATAATGCCCTCTATGGCTAGTTTATCTCTTAATGTAAATACTTAATAAAACTGTACCTACCTATTATTTAATTTTCTATTTTATATGTTATGTTAGGAAATATTAATTTATCACAAAATGGCTCGTCTGAGTCTCCTTTTCGATGTGATATTTATTTATACAATACGAGTTGTATTTTTTAAGTATTCATATCACCTTAGTATTTTTATATTTTTCTGCATCAGTATTATTTATAATTTTAAAGTCATGTTCTGTTGATGATTTTAAAAGAGGAGTAATTTTCAATAAATGTTTATGAAAAAGGAATAATTTTTATTTAAGATCCTTAAAACCCTGGTGTAATTTTATACATAGGAATAAACAAATGCTTAAAATTTCTGGAGTAATATTTTATTTTAGTAATATTAGAGTTTAATAAATTGTAGCCTATGAGCCTTATTTCATTTAAGTTAATGTTGCATGTATAAAAAAAAAGGCTTTAATTTCTTTTTGCTTTCACTTAATATGAAATTTATACTAAAGAAAAGTATTGCGGTCGTGAACAATTTGAAATCTCTTATTTTCAACATAAATACATGTCTTGAGGTCTGCTGAGTCCAAATAACGGTCCCATAAAATGTTGCAGTCTCAAAAAGGATAAGTTATTAGGAAAGTGAAATTTATATTCTAGGTTTTTACATGCCTGAGATGTTACAGCAACTTTTTCATCAAGGTCATCTTTTGGAAGTGACACTTATTATCGATTTAGCAGATTTTGATTAAATTCATTATGAGTCTAAATTTAAGCAGTTTTTAATATAATGTAGGTTTTATTCTCAGGGCTTAAATGGCTATTTTTCAATATTAGCTTTCTGTAAAGTACCTTAAATTTTTTTAGTTAGTAATTAAGCATTTCACATTGATCTCTAATACAAAAAACAGTTTAATGTAAAATATGAAAAAAATTGATAAATAACCAAAGAAGAATGATACCATAAGGAATACAAGCTCTCCCGAAAGATTTGAACAGTTCCATAGGTAACTTGAGCTTAATGTAATATGGACTCTGATGATATGTTTATATACATATGCAGTTTTCATAAATGCTATCATTGATATTTAATATTTGATTGTATAGATAACAGCGATATTAAAATCAAAATTTGTATATAAGTGGGTACTTAAGTGAAAGTACCTACAATAAAATGTATATATATTTTCTAAACTTACTAATTACTTGATTACTAATAGGGCCATAACGTATTTAAATATGTTGAGCCTATAAAAAGTTTTAAAACTAAAATAAATTATGGAGGGCTTGAAAATACATTAATTTCATTTTTTATTTAAACTAAATAATGAAAATAACTAAACATAGGAGGCTAATAAGATTATAGTATACATATTATCATTATTATATAATATATATATATATATATATATATTATAATAACAAAAACAACGAATCACATTAAAAAATTTAAATATCAAAATAGTATAAAGTATATACAAACGAAAAAAAGAATCATGGTATTAACACATAATTAAATAAGAAGAGCAGTAAAAGATAAATATGGAACAATTAAGTATGTAAACGTTTTAAAATTTTGTATGTTAATGGATCAAAATCTAACATAAGTATTTGTTTAAATAACATAATTAACAACTTTTAGAATAAATAGTATAAAATTGATAAAACATTTGAATTAGTTCTGTATTAAAAATAATTACCAGAAATATTGCTAAATTTTGCGTTTGCGAAACCTATCCGTATATAAAATATTTTTATAATTAGAAAATGATCTTTCTACATCAAAAGGCATGATAGAGACAAATTTATATCAACTTAAAATTACTGGATTGTTGTCAATGTCGCTGGAAACAATTGAATCTTGGCCATTTAAAATTTTATTAATACCTTCCAGAATTGTGAGCAGAATTTTTTATAGAAACTTGTTCCATTTTTTCATTTAAAGTTTCACCCACTTGGCCTGGTACCAATGGTTTTCCAGTTGCAAAAACTATTTCATGTCTGGTGCCTTAAGGTTCAATCCAAGATTTCAACATTGATGAAGATACTTTTGGCATTTTAAATCAACAGAAATATGATCTCTTGCTAAAAATGTTGGCAACAAACTATAGTAGAAACTTAGTATGATATTTGCATGAGACAAGAAGGAGAAATGGTTTCTAGGAAGTGGAGAACACCTATAAAGAGAATTTTTAAAGGGTGCAGTGGAAGTTAAATACAGCCTACAAATGTGGTAGATTTGTTCATTGAAAATAAACCTAGGATTGTAATCTTGAATTGCATCTTCAATATTGAATTTTAATTTGTATATATAGATGAATAAATATTCATTTACATATATGTATTTTGTTTATTTCATTAAATTGATCAAAATATGCATTTATCCATAAATATGCAAAATAAAATTTGGCTAATTACATCACAGTGTACTAATTCGTATTGATGTTTGATCAGCGGTTAAAAAAAAACAACGCAAACAAATATGAAATTGCATACAAATCCGGACCTTGGTTATAATTTATATGTATAGATTTTTCTTGTTCAATTTTGTTGTATTTTTTAGGGGGATGGGAGAAACTTGAAAATTATTTAGGATTATTCTCCTAACTTTTTTTATAATAAATAATTAGTCATATGGACTGAGTTTGTTTTCAGTTGTGGGTTTGCCCTAAGTATTGACTATAAATTAAATAAACAATTCCATTTCAGCAATGATAACCTACCATTTTAGCGAATTAGTAAATCATCAGTTAATTGCAAAAAAATTTGAAAAGTAATTTAGAAACCTGAATCACTAAAGTAATTGTATTAATTTTTCACTTTTATAATTAAAAGTTACTATTTTTTAATACATAATAGGAGGGGTTGTTCATGATGTTTTTTATAAACAAAATCACTCATTTTGTTATAATAATCAAGATTTCAAAAATAATTTGTACTTCAAAGGATGATGAATTTCAAGAGATCTGTGTTTTCCACTGAGGTAAAAGTTATTACAAAAACTGATAACTAACGTTTTTTCTCAAATCTTAGAAGTTTATTAAAGATAAGGTATTGTAATCGGTACTATATTTTAAATACAGTGCAGGAGTTGAAGACATTACACAAAAATATAATGATATTTTAGTTTGTAAGTTGCCTTCAAACAAAAATTAAACAGTCAATTTTTGGTATAAAAATTACATAAATCTTGTCACTAAAAACAGTTGGATCATCATTTGTATTATGTAGTTAGAAACATGTTTTACAAACTCTAAACACCTATTGAATTGTCAGCAAACTCAACAAAGAAATTTTTTATTACAACCTGCCGATTTTTCATTCTTATAATTATCAATTATATACCCATATATAAATAAAAATGTAAATGTTGATTTGTTCAAATTTTGAACTTCAAAACTGCTAATCTACGAAAGTTCCTCACACCTAATGCTTTGAAATTTTGATACGACATTAAAATCCAATTCAGGAGTGTTTTTATATTCATTTCATTATCATCCAGCCTATTGTTTCAAAATGGCAGCCGAAAAACGTGTCACTATAGGCTATAGCTCCAAAGTGGTTTAACAATTTTAATGAAACTTGGATATGACAAGAGGCTGAAAAAAAATAACAAACGATTCAAAATTTAATTTGTGATTAACAAAAAAGTACACAAATGTTACTTAATAGTTTTGTATTGTAAGTACATGTTAAAGTGTATATATGAATGTATAAGAGTAGGTATAACTTTTCCTGAAATTTTCTATTATAATTATGATCGAATTTTGACCAGAGATCTAACACTAGCTGAAAAAAGAACAAAAAAAAAAATAGCTTCATCCGTTTTGGACTTTGTAAGTGATGCATTGTAATTAGTGTAAATGAATTAAACAGATTCATTATGATTACAGTAATGATTAAAAAAGAAATGCATCTATCGTATAGTTCTTGGTTTAAGTTAATAATGTGGCCAATATCAGTTATTGTGCAATGATTTAGTTCTTAGAGTTTAAGAATTGAGACATCATGTACTTTCAAATCTCTCTTTGTATGCAGAATTCTTGTTGTGGTTTAAACAGACCATTGTAGTTATGAGTTTTTTTTTTGCCTGCCGTTGAAATTTATTTAGAAATAATAACATTTTTATTTTAATAATTAAATTACATTTAATATAGTAATATTCATAAAGTTCTTCTACTTATCAATTGGGAATTGGTTCATAAGGTTAACCAATTTAATTAATTAATTTAATCATTGAAAGGTTGCTTGGGCATGTTTTATTCATTATCAAAAATACCCATATCCTATATAGATAAATACAAATACATCCTCTCAGCTTTTATCCATAGTCATTGTGTTACCTGTTGAGGGTGTTAATATAAAGTTCTCTGTAGCCCCAGAAAATGAATCTCTTCACAGTGGTTGACAAAGAGGCCCACTTACCAATACAGTAACAGTACCAGTACTTGGAACTTGGAGTAGATATTAATTTAGAATTTCCGCTCGAATAAGGCTAGTTAATATATAAATTATTATCAGGCCCAGTTATAATAATAACTGGTTCAACTTATCAAGTTTTTTTATTTTTTATTAAACGCCTCTGCCGTTGGCTATTAGGCCATTCCGCTCCTGGCAGCACAATACAACTCCGCCGTGATTCCTTTGTTTGAATTTGTGCCGATCCCATCAGAATTACTGCCGACATCTGACAGAGCGGGGCAAACTGAGTTGTTAAAACTTTAAACTAAAAAGCTTTACAAAAAAAATTGGGTAACTTTTCTCGCGTCCGTACATTGTTCACGTGCCTTCTGGTTATAACTAAACGATCAATATTGTCGCCGTGAAGACAGTTCAACAACATAGAATCCACTTATTAAGTAATAGTTATTACCATATGTTTTTTCCGCCAGTAACTCAATTTCATGTGTTTTTAGCAGTATGATGCTTGTCTTTCACTAAATTAATTATAAAACTAGGATTCAAAATTTTTCACAATCCTTGTTATTTTGTATATATTAAAGTGAATGTATCAAAATAGAAAAAAAACATGAAATACATTAAATTCATTGGAATGTCATTAACACAGTGAAAACATAGTTTTTTATGACACATAAAATTATATCTAAAGGAAACACAATTAAATGGTTTTATATTTTGTGAAAGGTATAAAATTTATTTGAGGGAAAAAATTACAAAACAATTATCTCGAACAAACCATAAATATATTTCTATAGTATTCAATAAATAACTTAATCTATAAAATAGTATTATTATTATTATTATAGAAGAAAAGATAAATAGTTTTTAAAATAAGTCTAAAGTATTTGGTACAAATCATTCTTAAATCTACTTTGTAGTGTTAAATATTTGGTATGTTGTGTATTGTATGTATAAATTTTACTGCTAATATGTCGGTTTTTATAAGATTGTTAAAATTATTTTTATTTATATTTTTAAATTAAAATGAAGTTAGTATGAGATAAATATAATTTTACATTAGTTTACAGATTCTCCACAGTATTGAAAAATTTACCAGAAAAGAAATTGAATAATAATTTGTTAAATTTATTTGTCAGCATATAAGTACCATGATTATTTTTTTATGTCATTGTCATCTATAGTCATGATGACTTCTATGTAGAATATTTGAAAACCAGCAGTTTTCAGCAAATTATATATTGTATGAATTTTAATTTTAATCTAATAGAAAATAGTTTTAAAAGTTAATGATTCACAGCTTAATTTCAGTCATCATCCATTTGAAATTGTTTTCAAAATTAATTCATTTTGAGCTCTTCTTATGATTATACTTAGTCGCTAGATTTAAGCCATCTGGTAAATGAAATCAAATGTGTATTGCCAGGGTTATATTTTGCAAAGATTTTCTGAAAATCCTGAGGTCTTTTCTTTATTAACTTAGTGAATGCAGATTTGATTTGCTTCTTTTGTTCTTTTGAACATTTTCCGCAGTTGGTTCTGAAGATCTCAGCAAAATATTCTGTAACATAAGTTTTAGTTAAATCTTCATAAATTAATCAATTAACTATTAAGTTTTGTTTATGGGAAAGTTACTAACAGGAAATGTATTCCTAAAAATCATGGATTTGATTAAAAAGTGATAGAATTCATATTATTTGTTTCTTTATTAATAAAATAAGCCACAGCACTTTCTGGATTGGGCAGTGAGAGATTTAGAAAAGAATAAAAACATGCTAGACTGATAAAAAAAAAATAATAAAACAACATTTAGCAATTATTATAATTCTGTTTAACTTCTAATTTTTTACTTTCCTAAATATTGGTGATATCTCGATTGATTCACTTTTAGATAACTGTTTCTTAACGGAATGAATGTTTCAAAGCCTCCAGCATTCTATAAAAACATTTTTGGCGATTCACCTGTTATATTTGCCACGTTATTTCTTGTACAGATAGACCGATTATTTTTAATTAGTTTTAAAGATGTCAGGCCCTGCGATGAATGTATTGACTAATATTGAAATGGTTGTATCGATTATGACGAAACTTCGCTAAACTCTTCTTAAAACTAATTATATGTTCATATATAGTATGAAGTATCAGTAAAAAGCAGAAGAAAAGGAATTTTACTTTTATATGACTCATAGAGTATCTATTTAAGGGGAGCTATATGTTCTAACTTGAAAGACAAATTTTTTAGAACAAAAAAAAAAAATTATATCCACCCCATATTGGCAAAGCTACAGGGTATTGGACTTTCTACTCATGTTTTTAAAAAAACATTCATACATTTATAAAAACCTATTTAGTACTTTGTAATTATTCAGAAACTATACACGGAACATTACACAGGCTCATTTGAAAGATAATTTAATTGTCTACAATTAAAAAGTTACTGTGATAAAGTTTGTAGTTTCATTGTCATAATAAAAAAAGTGTACTATTGTTCGCTACAGATGTAGGACCATTCTTAAATTTTATTTTTTTTTTGTTCATTGCTTCATTGAATTATTAGATTTCACGTCATTATGTACCCCAACTTGTGTAGAAAGGTCGGTTAGAAAGTTATTTTTTTATTTAATAAAATTGGTAATTTAATTGATGTTGAGGTCATTAAAATCACCTTTTGAAGTAAGGTGGAAAAAAAAGTTATAGTTATTATTTGTAATTATTTCTTGCTGTATTGGCAGTTTTTTTTTAATTCATTCAAAATTATTAATAAAAAATAACTTTGAAAAAAATAAAATATGAAAAAGTAAGTAAATTTTTTTAAGAACTTAGCGAGTTTCTTTTCAGAACAAAAATAAAACTTACTTATCTAAAAGTTGAGTTTGTTTGCAGTTTTCCTTTGTTGTTTCGTAATATCACATTTTATTTTCAGTATATATATAATATATTAAATTATCTGCTAACTATATAATATATATAATTAGACCAATTATCTGCTATTGTAACCAATTATCTGCTATTGTATAATACAGCACCGTGCTGGATTGTCCATCTATTACTGTTATTATTATTTTTCTATTTTAACCAATGCAATTTTTATTTTATTTTATTTTTTCTCTCGCATATTTTTGAGCCTAACTCTATTCTGTTTGTATTCTTTTCTCTTCTTTTACAGCCATTATTTACTTCTTTCCAAATTTATTTTCGCAGTTTTCTCTTGCTTATAGCGTCATCCATCATATATATACTTTTCTCCTTTCCGTTATGTCTAGCGTCTTAACTGCTTGCCATGTTAATTCACAATCCCTTCCTGCTCACTATGACGAGTTTCTCCAATATTTCACCTGTAATTTCTACCACATTATTGCAGTTTCTGAAACATGGCTTAAGTCCTATATCCTTTCCTCCTCCGTTTCCTTACCTGATTATACCCTCATCCGTCATGACCGGGTTTTCCAGACTGGCGGAGGTGTTGGTCTCTATGTTCACAATAGCCTGAAACCTATATGAAACCTATATGAATTCTATATGTTTCATCCCCTTCCAATCATCCTCACATCAAATTCCTCTTCGCTGAAATATCTTGTAAAGCTCATCCTCTCCTTTATGTGGTCGTTTATCGCCCTCCTTTGACTCCTTTTGACCCGTCCTTCGAATCAACCTTGTACAATTATCTTCCTTACTATAATAACATTATAATTTCCGGTGATCTTAATACCAACCTCCTCACAGAATCCAACAACAAACGCTACTTGGAAAACCTCTTCTTCTCCCTCAACCTTTTTATTGTTCCTTTCGCTCCTACACACCATACTTGTTGGACACTTGGCTGGACCTGCATATCATTGATTCAGAGCAGAAACTCTTGTCCTGTTCTCAATTACCCGTTCCTTTCCTTTCTTCTCATGATCTCATCCAACTATCGTACGATATCCAAACTCCCAAGTTTCTTCCTAAAACTATAACTTTCCGC
The DNA here is from genome assembly GCA_928085145.1 of Nezara viridula. Taxonomy (NCBI): domain Eukaryota; kingdom Metazoa; phylum Arthropoda; class Insecta; order Hemiptera; family Pentatomidae; genus Nezara; species Nezara viridula. The sequence continues at coordinate 142,558,168 of OV725080.1, read as the reverse complement.
AATCTTGACACCCTCATCCGGGAAAAAATCCTACCTGACCTTAAACCCTAAACTGGAACGATGTTTATTCCTGCTCCTCTATTGATCATATGGTAGACATCCTCACCTCTAATCTTACCCATATTCTTGACTAGCAGATGACTATCAAGTCTATAGGGTACTCCGTAACTTGACACAAACAACGATCAGGAAAGCGAAATCAAACTTCTTTCACGAAACCTTCTCCTCTGCTCTTGATTCTAAATCAATATGGCTAACCCTTCGTAAACTCTCTCTTTGTAAATCCTCTCCCTCACAGATCTACCCGGTTTCACCTGATGAATTAAATTCCTATTTTATATTTTCCACCACCCGCAACAGCTCACCCTCCTCTTACCAGTTTTCCTTATCACCCTCATTTAACAGTGATAATTTCTATTTCTCGAATATTTCACCAGCTGACCTTATTTCCTCTTTAATGAAATCCCACTCAAACTCCATCGGACTTGATGGAATACCAGTCAAACTGTTAAAATTATGCCTTCCCGAAGTCCTTCCAGTTCTCCTTTTCATCTATAATTTTTCCCTCCAGAACTCAGTTTTTCCTGCTGCTTGGAAAAAAGCATTAGTCAAACCTATTAACAAAACCCCCAATCCTACTTCTCCTAAAGACTACCGCCCAATCTCCATTCTTTCTAACCTTTCTAAACCTCTGGAAAGAATAGCTCAATCCCAAATCTCTAAATTCCTTGAAAACTCAAAACTACTCGATCCTCTCCAATCTGGTTTTCGACCTGGCTTTTCCACACAATCCGCATTACTAAAAATTACCAATGACTTACACACCGCAATGGATGAAAAAATGTTAACTGTGTTAATACTTCTCGACTTTTCCAAAGATTTTGACTCCTTAGACCACTCTATACTCTACACTAAATTAAAATCTCTATCCTTCTCCAACAGCTCTATCCTCTGGTTGCAGTCTTTCCTATCCGACAGAACTCAAGCAGTCAGCATTCCAAACCAACCCCTATCTTCCTTCCTTACACTGTCCTCTGGAGTGGCCCAGGGTTCGAGCATCTCCCCTCTCCTTTTTAATTCCTACATAAATGATCTTTCTAAATCCATCTACCACTGTTCACATCATTTATACGCTGATGACTCCCAAATCTATTTTTCCTTTCATCCTTCTGAGCTACTAGTCGCGTTCGCCAATATTCAGGCCGACCTAGATAGGATCAGTGCCTGGGCAAGTCTGAATAATTTAAAGCTAAACGCGATGAAAACTCAGGCCATTATTATTGGTTCCAGTCCTATTCTTAAATTCATCTCTTTCCTTCCTTCTTTAGTCATCAACAACCATCCTGTAACATTCAGCTCCTCTGTTAAAAACTTAGGAATCACCATAGACGAAAACCTCTCCTGGAAACCCCATATTGCCCTCATCTCCCGTAAGTCAATAGGTACCCTTAAGCTATTTCATCGCTCCCGCCACCTGCTCCCACAATCCATCCGCAAGCTCCTTATATCCTCTCTTATTTTCCCCCACTTTGACTACGGCTGTGTGGTGTACGGAGGTATCCTGACGGTACTCGAGGATAGATTGAAGCGACTAATGAATACCTGCTTAAGATTTGTCTTCGGTACATCGAGGCGGTCTCATGTGTCCCACCTTTACGATGAGTTAAAGTGGCTCTTCCCTTCTTTACGCAGACATTTCCTTGGATCTTTCTTTTTCCAAACGATCAACACCCGACACCCTTCCTACATCTACAGTCTCCTACAGTTCGAATCCGTTATCTACTCCCAGAAAACAAGATCCCGTATTTCCGATCTTTATATCCCTTCCCATAGAACTAAGACATTTGAATATTCCTTTATTGCCCGATCCACTACCTTCTGGAATTCCTTGCCATCTGATATCCGCCATGCCTCTTCCTTGTCCTCATTTAAATATCATCTCTACCAATTCCTTCTTACATCCCAAAATGACGTTATACAATGAAAGAAATATTGCGAAACAGATTTTGGCTGAGGTGAATCATTATTAAAATTGATTGAGTTTCAATTTTAAAAATCAGCCCATGCTTATATTATTTTGTTTTGTTTTTCCATTTAAATTATGATTTTTTTTTTTTTTTTCAAAATGGTGTTATTATTACTTCTTTTAATATACTTTTACCGAGATACTGTATATTTTCTTTTATATTGATTATTGTAATTTATGGCCAGATGTGGTTTTTATTTTTTTGTTCATAACTGTTATTCATAAGGGACCTCGTCCCAGAATAAAGATTACTTTCTATCTATCTATCTATCTATATAGTAAGGAAAAGTATTGCGATCGCGAAAATTTTCGAATCTTGAGTTTTCAACGGAAATACACGTTCTGAGGTCTCCTCAGTCTAAATAACCAAGTCCGGCAAAATAGTGTGTGTGTGTGTGTATGTGATCAGTCTAGCTCAAAAAGCATAAGTCGTACTGATATTACGTATTTAAGATACGTATATGCCTTTGATGTGACAGCAACTTTTTCGTTAAAATCGACTAACCGGAAGTGGCACTTAATATCAACGCTTGTACACATTTTTCTCAAAAACGGCACTAACGATTTTGATTCAACTCTGTGTATCATTGTATAATTAAGTGGTCTTTAATATCATTTAGGTCTTATCCCCATTGATGTCACATTACAGGGCTTAAATGTTCAACATGTCTTCCTCTAAAGTACCTTTAATTTGGTTTATTTTATATAATTAACTATATTTCATTATCAAGAGTTATAAAAAAATGCTAAATATAACTTTTGAAAGAATTTGATAATTGAAATATGGATAAAAAAAAAGAAATTATTTATTTAAGTCAAAAATGGATCTCCGGAAATACTAGTCAGAAGGTATACGTATAATATATCGGAAAGCAAAGAATTTCAGAAAAACAATATCTGATATAAAAACTCGTAAAAAGTAATGGAGAGTGACGAAAAATTATAAATAATAATTTGTGAAAACTAACATTATTTAACGGATATCACATTTTTTCAAGGAAATTTACTAACTAAATCTTTTTATATTTTATATTTATAAGTTTGAAAAACAAAATATAAAAATCCACTTAATCAAGGCAATGACATTGTTTAAAAAACTGTTTTATAGTACTTATGTGAAATATAAACATATTTCATGGATGTATAAAGTATATGTCTATAACCTTAAATACCTTTACTGTAGTTTAATAATTCTAGATCTGATATTATATTTAAATAATTAGGTATCACTGACCGTTTATTCCGAAAAATCGTCATGTAACCTTTTAGAAAATTAAATTGACATTGACACACACTCGCTGATTGTCGGAACTTCTGACAGGTGTGAGTTGAAGAATCAAGTCAAAAAAAAAAAAAAAAAAAAAAAAATTATTGAATAATTTGATGAATTTTCCCCATTGTGAAATCCAAACATTATCCACTTAATATTAGTGTGACAACTTTTGACCTATCTATAGCAGACAATGAAAATCTCGTAATTTCAATTTATTAAATTGTACACTGGAAAATAACATTTTAATAACTAATAAGCGTACAATCCATAATCATTTGTAGGTTGAATATAGAGATATAATTTCAAATCTCTCTAGGCATATATATATATATATATATACACTGACAGGAAAAAAATTCCACCCACTTGTAAAAAAAGTTGTATTTGTATATAATACATGGTATTTGTAGATAATACTTAGTATTTATGGAATTTTATAATCTTTTTTACCTTTAATAATCAAAATGTGATTGGGTAAGAAAGATTAGAGAAAAGAAAATTGAAAAACGAACTATTATCATTCTAAAAGAAATTAATTACATCATCGTTTAGTAGCGCGTGTTTCCTCCTCTTGCCTTCACTACTTCTTGAAGACGCCTCGGCATACTTTCCACCATTCGGGAAATGTCCCTTTGCTGGAGGATAGCCTATTCTTCCCGAAGAGCCCTTTCAAGGTCCTGCAGTGTATCAGGAAGTGTTGCACGCGCTCTTATTTGTCTTCCGAGGTTATCCCATAAATGCTCAATGGGGTTCAAATCTGGAGAACGTGCTGGCCAGGCTAAAACCTCAATATTGTTCTGTTGAAGGAACGTCTGCACTATGCTGGCGACATGTGGGCGTGCATTAGAATAGAACGATCGCCGATTTTGTTGAGGATAGGCAACACATGAGGTTCCAAAATCTCATCTACATAGCGAATGGCCGTCAAAGACCCTCCACGAACAACAACCAATTCTGTGCGGTGCTCCATTGAAATCCCAGCCCACACCATTAAGGAACCACATTGGAAAGGTTGACTCTGGGAAAAATTACAGGCTGCATATCTTTCGTTTCTTCTTCTCCACACCCTTTCACGCCCGTCTGGAGATCGAAGAGCGAATCTTGACTCATCTGTAAAAAGTACAGCAATCCATTCGTCCATAGTCCAATGGCTGTGTTCTCGAGCAAAAGCCAGCCGTGTTACTCTGTGAGTTCTGGTCAACTCTGGTCGTCTTACTGGACGAAAAGCCATTAATCCATACTCATTTAATCTTTTCCGAGCGGTACGTTCAGAAATTTGCACACCTCGAACTTTTTCGAGCTGATGAATCGCTTGAACAACGGTAAGGTGCCGGTTTCGTAAAATTCTCAAAGTCAAAAACCGGTCATCCCGAGGTTCTGTTACCCTAGGCCGTCCAGAACCGGGTCTTCTATTGTAAGAACCAGTTTCCCGAAAACGCCTGACGGTGCCTCGTAAAGTTTCATATGGAACTCTGATGGCATTAGCTGCATATCTAATGGAACGTCCATCATCAATAAGTCCCACACCACGCGCAACATCCTCAGCACTAAGAGACATTTTTAAACTTAATATTGAACAAATTAAAAGCCGGAGACTAAGAAATGTGCTGCAACTAATGAGACAGAATAAACATTTTGATTCTATAGAAAGTAAACATTGGAATCCAGAATCATTTCATTGAATTAAGGATTAAGGGTATTGTCCTCTATATTAACATTCTTAGTTGAAAACAAACAAAAAGATTACCTATTTATTCATTAAAAACAATAGACCAATCCACAGCAGAAATATTTTTAAACGAAAACTTGAAAAAATCAAGTGGGTGGAATTTTTTGCCTGCCAGTGTATATATATGCCTAGGGAGATTTGAAATATATAGCCTAGAGACAGGAGTTATGTGGTTTATAAAAATAAATGGACTACCGAGGTTTTTATGGTTTACCTTTGATATAATTAATAGGGATTTTTGTTATTTTAGTGGTCTTAATGATTTGTTAGCTGTAGGCTTTAAGCTGTAGCTCTGTTAAAAGTGCACTTAAAATTTTATAATAGCCCAACATTGCCAGAAAATAATTTCTATCCGAAAGCGTAGAGATTGTTTGAGGCTTTCCAAGTTAGGGTGTGTTCTGTGGTATGCCATCTTCTCCAGTTTGGACCAAAGCCCATAATCTAGTCGATTGAGATCAGGGCTTCCTGAGAACCAATCCGAGGCAGAAATGAACTCTGGAATGTTGAGTTGACCTGGCCTTGTGAACTGGAGCGTAATCCTGATGGAAAATCCAAAGACTTCCAGCAAACAGAGTATCATTTTTCACAACAGGTTCCAAAATATCGTCCTGATAGTTTTTAGCGGCTGTTTTAACTCCTTTTTCACAATAATGGTGCTTCGTGGTGCCATCAAAGCAAACTCTCCACCAAACCATCACTGAGGAAGGGTGTTGACATCTTTACACTCTTCTAATGCTTTCCTGACCTTTAGAGCTGTGTGCGTACAAACGATCATTTTGACGATTAAATGTTTCTTCAATTGTAAAAATTTTCTCATCGTTAAACAAAATCATTCGATGAAAACCATTGGTGTTCACGCACTTTGCATCTAGGAGGAGCACTTTGCATCTATCCACTCTAATTTTTTTTAGGGAAGTGGTTAGCATTTGACCTGTAATTCTTCGAAATGCACCCATCCTAAGGTCACTTTTTATTATGAGAGAAATTGATTTGACAGAGATTCCCAATTCCCGAAACATGATTTGTTGTTTTCGAATGGGATTTCTTCTGAATCAAGCAGCCACTGCTCTCACAGCATTTACCGTTCCCACAGTTCGAGAGGGTCGAGGTCTGTCACATCCAGATAGAGTCTCAATATGTCTATTTATAGTGCGGTACATGAACATACGGCTGATACCCAAAGGTTTCAAAGTGTTGAAAATCTCTGACCTACATTTTCCAACTTTGTGTAAGACCAGCTATTCGGTTTTCTATATCACCCCACTCCATGTTAACTGAGCTAAAGAAAAATACAAACTAATTGGGATTATTATCCTGACATGTAAAGAAAATAACTTGATAGAGGCAAGGATTATCTAAATAATACCCAAGATTGTAAACAAATTTCAACTTTTGTAACAGTATTTATGGCAGAAGTAGGTATACTAACACATCATTGTACTTGCCCAAGACCTATTTGTTTGGTGCAGGAAGGTTTAGTTAGTAGTTTTATCATTTACGAATAGTAGTATTACTAAAACTATAGAAGCCATAATTGGATTTTTTTTTAATTTATTAAAAATATCATGGTTTCCTTCCACATTATCCCAATTGCCCAAGCGATCATAGAGCTACTCTTTTCCATTTGCGTTTTCAAATGAATTTCAGTTAGTTCGTGGAAGACTATCACAAGTAGCAATATTATAATTTTTAAAATCTAAATTAAACGTGACAAGTATCCCATGGCAACCATAGAGACGCCTAGCAGGCATTCGACAAGAATTATAATTTATCTCGTTTTCAATAAAATTACCTTTCGTTGGATGCCCCATTCATTAAAATCTATAGCTTCTGAGAGCATGAAAAGGGATCCATGCTATTATAATAGTTTGATATATAGTGTATTGCAGATTCATTTTTTCACATTCGGTATTTTTAAGCGTGTACCGAACTTCTAAGCATACGACCATTTACACACAAGCACGAACCTGAACATTTTCTATAATTCTATATTTCTTCATAAGTCTTCCCTCCATTAATGATGAACCACTGAATCGTTAAAGAAATTCAAACCGCACTCGATGTAAATGACAGAAAAAAGTGAAAGGTGGAGAGTAGACCCCTTACTTTCTATCGCCACCTACGAACTCGACTGACACCGATTTCGTGACTATTCAATGAGTCATGAATGATCTCTTTTTCCTGTTGTAAGCTTTCTTCGAGAGAAAGTAAAGTAGCTTAGAAAGGAAATTTTCTCTTCTTGTCAAAGACGCCACCGTAATTTTAAGAACCTTTCATTTCACTTTCATTCAAAATAAAATTTGAACTGAGTCATTCAAATTTCAGAATAACTATGCACAGTGGTCTGAGAGCGAGGAAAAAAAACTATATTTTCAAGGTGTTCTGATAATTCAAATTCCCTATGTTTTAAAAATATAAATTGACCCATACATTCCAACAGTTAAGGAACGAATAAAAATACGGGTTTCTATGATTTTCAATACGGTATAAATAAAAAGCCTGTTTATACCAAAATAATTTTGCAACTTGTTACATATTATTAAATATATACTTGGTTTTTATTGAGTTCTAAAAATAATTGTTTGTTTTGTGATTTGTTAAAATGAACCAAACAATTTTTTTTTATTAACAACTTCTAAAAATTCATACTTCCATAGGATTAGTTGTTACTCAACAGATACTTAAATATCGTGTTTCCATCGGGTGGGTCAACGCTCAAATAATTGGTCTGACTGTAATCAAAAAATTTGTTCAACCCTGTGCTAATGATGAATTAAAAAATCAGCTGCAGTTACTAGTTGTTTTGGTAAATATCTAACGAATTCAGGCAAGAAAACTTTACAAAAATTGGCAAGATAAAAATCGTATCTATACATACAGGATGAATCGTAAGTAGAAGAAAATTTTTATAGTTGTGATAGCATACCTCAAAAGCTAGAAAAAAGTTCATATAAACAGTGGCACGGACGGATCTACGAGGGAAAGGGCTTTGGGGCTGAAGTCTCCCAAAATGCTAAAATGTAACAATGTTTTTTGGAAAAAAAATAATAACTAAAGAATCATTTAGTTTAAAAAATTAACAATTGCTTCACTGTAAAGAAGACAAAATTTACTTCAAAAGAAAATGGAGTTTTTTATTGTTAAAACCATTTAAAGAAGACTTTTGAGCAGCTGAATTAAGCTAAGTTCTGTTTTTAAAAAAATTATAAATTATTCCAGATTTTATTTTATCATTACCCAAGTATACTACAGATACCCAACTTATTCGTTCAATAAGCACGAAGTTTGTATTAAATAAGTTGAAGTTTATCAGGGAATAATTTGAGAGTCACCTCAAGTTGAGTAAAAAAAGATGAGATCTTTTATTCGGACAAGTATGAGTGTCCCTTTTTTCAGCAAAAGGTACTACAATTAATTGTCGTAAAACTTTTATTTCTTGTTTTCCATTATCTGGGATGCTTTATAATAAATATAATTACTTAGATACACTTTTTATTTATAAAATAAATAAATTTGAAAAAACAAAAATCAAATACTTTTCATGTAAAATGTTTATGAAACAGTTTTTCATTCAGATGTGTATTACATAAATTGATTCGTATTTATATGAGACAAATTAAATATTTCTGGTTCCAATATTAACTTTTTCATAAATATAATTGAAGAAATTAACAAGTTTCTTTATTTTAAACGTACATTTTAGGACTACAAATATTTATTTTATCACTCATAAATATGCATAAATTCCTATAATATAATATGAAAAAATCGAAAAAAAACACTTTACATGAAAAATCATTATTTTTATAGTTTTCCTTTTTATAAATAAAAAGTAGATTTAGGCAGGTATGTTTATTATAATACATCCCAGGTCATGGAAAAACAACTAATAGAAGCTTTTTAACAATTAATTGTAATTTTTGCTGGAAACACTAGTACTTTTAGGTGACTGATTACAAATTCACATAATTTCTTACACAACTTGAGGTGAATCTAAAGTTTTTGCCTAATTAATCGTCAATTTAATTAATATGGATTTAAAGCATATTAAACGTGGAAGTTTTTCTAAAAGTGGGGTAACTGTAGTATAGTTGGATGATGATAAAAAAGAAAAAAAATCGGGACAAATTTATGATTTTTTTAAAAACAGAACTTGACTTAATTTAGTCGGATTATAAACATTGGCAGATAGCAGTCGGACGCTACCCGCTATTAAATAAGTACCGTAAATTTTATCTAATTTAAAGTTGAGCAATCGTTAATTACTTAAATTAAATATTTCTTTAGTTATCGCGTCCTATTCAACAAAAAAACACGACATACTTAAAAAAACACATAACTTGGACTTCTGATGAAAATTAACTTATTGTTTATATGAACGTTTTTGTAGTTTTTAAGGTTTGCTATCACTAAACTTTCCTTCTACTTACAGCACACCCTGTATGTAAATTTATACCTAATAAAATTTATTCCTTTCCGTCATACAAAACTGGAGAAAAGGCATAGAAACAAATAAACTAAAAAAAAAAAAATTGAAAGGTACAGATTCAAGAGAACTTCAAACAAATTTTGTGACTCAAAATTGATACGGGATATTGTTTTCAGCTTACTCCCATGTATTTAAAGTTTTATCTTCATTTATTTCTAGGTAAATTTTCAGTGTTCTAATTATCACACTTATTTTTCGAGTTTATCTGTGTCCTATTGATAGTAATGTAGGTAAAATATTTTTATAATTGATTCAGTAGATAAATTTTCATTTTTACAACTTATTACACATAAAACATATTTTATTTATTGATAAAAAACAAAACAAATCATAATAATAACGGTTGTTCATACCAAAATGATTTTAGTCTATATTAATCCAAGGCCTGACATGCTAAAAAACATTCCATTTTTCGGATATCTTGTCCAAATTAAAGATTTCCGAAGGTTTTTACCGTTTTTATGCCTTTCGACCACTGCGTAGGCAACAGAAGCAGAACACAGGCGGTGGAAACAGAAGAAATTAAACAGATTTTATTTTGGACTAGTTGGCCTGTGCGAATAATTATAGAGTATATGAAATGGAAAAATTGATTTTCTGTTCTTCGGTCGACTACTTAATGGTTAATAACAAATCTAAACATATGTACAAATTACAATTGTTTGAGTCTTTGTCAAAAATATTTCAATTTCGATCATTTTTTTTATGGGGAGAAGGGAGGTTTGTAGGAAATAACCTTTCATGTTTTCACGGATATAACTTACCACGAATTGTAAACTTTAGAATTTTACTCAAATAAAAGTTCCTTTTATTCCTGTCTTTTCTTGGATATTTGTACTGAAATATGAATATTCTTAATCCTTGGATGTAATGATGAATTGTCAATGCCGAGAAAAATACACCTTTGACAAATACAAATTTTATTTCCGTCCATTTTTTAAAAAATACCATGGTGTTCTTGTCTGATAAAAAAAATATTCGGTGTACTATTTTTTTTGCAAGTTGTCATTAAATTAATTGAAAAAAAAATCGAAAGTAAAATTTAGTAAGAGGGCCTGGTGTGGATATATTTCTGAGAATCCTAAATATAAAATAAATTTTAAAATATGTGTTGTTATTTTTTAAAATTAAAAATCTAGTTAAAAAAAAGTAGATAGGATCACTTATTATGAGGATTCAGGGGTGGATATGTTTTTGAGTTTCTTTGAGATTTCTAAAAATTAAAAAAATATTGATAAATTTTATTTTTAATAACGTTCTCTTCTGATTTAAAAAATAATTAGTAAGCGGGACCCAGGGTGGACCGTCCCCTTCGAGCTTTTTATATTTTTCTAGTTAAAATAAATGTAATAAATTCGAAGACTGTCATTTTTAACGAAATCTCACATACAGAAATTTAAAATACCCATTCTAAATATATATTTATTTTTTAGTAGATATATATATTTTTTAAATGCATTATAGAGTTAAAAGAGAGTGGTTTTGATAGAGGTGTACTTCACACGGATCAGTACTTTTTGAATGATTTTAAATTTTAAAGTTTTGAGATTAATGATTAGAAATAGTTAATTCAATTTTAACTAAGCTAGGATTAAGATTTATGATAAATTAAGGAAAGTTTTCATTTGGTTTGCTTCCTTACGGATTATTTATTTAGGTAATTAATGGGTTATTTTTTTAAGAAAAATTACTGAATAAAAATAATATGGGCGCCAAAATCTGTAGGGTGGGTCTAAGGCCGAAAATCTCCCCTGACTATTTTCAATATGCTCAAAGTTAAAATACTTTTCACAGTTTATTAGTATTAGATGAATATAAACATTTATATGCTTACAGCTTGCAAAAAATCATAACTAACCATTTATATGTTTGGGGTCTATTCCAAAGAGGGTCAGAATTTTTTATTGTTATTCGTTCTTCATATATGGTGAAATTATTCTTACTAATTGATAACACATTTTATTAAAGAAAACAAATATTTTTAAATCATAATTAATTTTAAAAATAACTTTTTTGTATTTTTGAATTATTAATCTTCATCGTTATTTACTATAGAAACGATATGGAAAAAATAAAATAAAAAATAAATAAATACAAATAAAATTCATGTTTGTATAATTTTTTAAATACGTACTCTTGGCTTCCCTGGCCGGAGGTGCACAAGGGCCCTTGTCCAGATAGCACCTAGTGTAGGCGTCCATCAACCTCTTATTATTCAGTATCGAGTCGACATCGACAGAGTCGAAGTGGACATGGTACTGCGCGAAGACCACCAGGGCAAAGCTGAAGATGACCAAGAGCTGGAGGGTTGAGTTCATCTTTCCCAGAAGGTTCGATGTAGACTAAGTTGAAGAAGGAGGTACGGCGCGGATGTCGGTTGAAATCGGCCCCGTTCGTCGCTGCCCGATCTAAGGCGATGTTCTTCACATTTTTTAAATTAACAATTTGTCTCATTAAATACACAAAATAAAATTCAATAAAAACGTACTTTTTTTTTACTTCGTCAAACCTAAACATGGAATAAATAATTATAAAAGTGAATGTTTTACAATTATGAAAAACTGTTATTTCCCAACGAGAAATCTGACATAAACTATTCTTCTCTCTAATGCATTTGATGTATAGGCGACAGCATTGGAACATGTTTATTCGTAAATGCAATATAATAATATCAAGATATTCTATTCAACCCACACAAGCTTCATACTTCACTACGACTGTTGAAGTAACAATTTGCTTAGTAAATTATTAACCTCATTATTTCTAGGGATAATACAAGCCATGCTTGGATTTTTTTTTTTTTTTGTTTATTAAAAATAACAAGTTTCCTTCTATATTTTCCTCAGTCACCAAGGGATCGTAGAGTTATTCTCCTCCAGCAACCTTTTCAATCGATTTTAGTTAGTCGAAAACTACTGTAAACAATCAGCGGATCCAGGATTTAATTTTTTTTTGGGGGGGGGGGCTTGAGCCAGAAAGCTTTTTTTTTCATAAAAATAACGATAATTACTTTGGAAAAAAAGAAAGAAACTAACTACCTATATGAAATGGCGTTTAAGTGATTCCTAAAGTCCTTTTAAATGTAATTACACGAACAATAATACTTTAAAAGATTTTTTTTTTCCATAAACCATGGTTATATTTTACCATTTGGGGGAAAAGGAGGGGTTAAACCCTCCTCAAAGCCCCCCCCCCCTCCTCCGTAGATCCGCCCGTGTAAACAGTAATATTTTAATTTTTAAAACCTAAATAGGTTATGAGTTTATCATGGCAACCATACCACCGAAGAGGATTTTGGCAAGATCTGAAAAAAACGGTACATTTCAGGACTTTAAAGTATTTATCCTGTATCGATTTGTCTGCTTTTAAAACCATCTAAGTTTTTTTTTTCAAATTCTTCCAAATTTATCAATGACTTCTATTAAAGTTTAATTAAAATTTAAGGATCGATTCGTCACTTCTCCATGGAATTTCCTTTCATTCCATAGCTCCTGAGAGCCGGAAAATGGACGGACTATACAACCGTAGTACATACAGTACAGATTTCGAATCCCGAACTTTCAACAAAACTAGCGGACCCCAACGGAGAATCAAATTTTGTCGGCTATAGAGAGATGTCAGTTTTAGAGAAACTGAAAGTAAAACTGTATTTTAGGAAATTTCAAATTTCTTACGAGCAATTTGTAATTTTTGTTTGAACTTTTAGATTAATAATTACTTTGGTTTTCAAATTGACTTGGATGGATAAAATAAGCAGAATTCTCTTATTGCCTTTTTTCAAAATGAAATTTTCTTCAACCTACTAATTTGTGACAGAGCTTCTTCATCGAGGGTTCGTTATTCTGCGGATTACCTGTTTTTGAATGATAATGTTGACATTTTTATGGCATTTAATAGAAAGTAAATGTCTGGAAGGAAACTAAGTGAAATTTTCTTAGACAATTTTATAAAGACAACCAGCGTTTGACATAATCACCATCATGCCCCAACGTGTTCGGCCATATCGTCCTTCACGTAAACGGGTAAGGGATTAATTTAAATTCATAGTAATTTTTAAGTTGTTACTAGTTTTTTTTTTTGCGGCCAGCAATTCGACGGAAAATGGTGTAAGGACTTTTAGGAATGGCTTTTAAAGAAGGTTAAAAATTTTAAAGCAAAAGTGACAAGCTGCAATGGCATCACTCAATTATTGATTGAAATTTTACGTTAGTGAGGTTTCTGCCAATCATTCATCTAAAATTAAAATAATAAAACTAGACAATAAGTCATTAATTATATGCTCATATCATAAAAAGGCAATTTTTAAGTTTAAGACTTTCATTTTATCTTTAATAAAAACTTAATTACACAGATTTAGTAATGAATTATTATATTCTATATAGCGTCATTGCCAGTAAACGAAAACATCTGGTGCGCGCAACACACTACTTTCACTTACCGCGCTACTTTGAATAGAAATTATTTTATGGCAATATTGGGAAATTATAAAATTTTTGAAGTGTATTTTTAACGGAGCTACAGCTTACCGCTTATAGCTAATAAATCTTTAACTATAACAAAAACCCTATTGATTATATTAACGGTAAACAATAAAAACCTCGTTCCTCCAACACATTATTCCGGTCTCTGAGCTATATATATATATAAAATATATAATGTCTAGAGAGATTTGAAAATATATCTGGATATTCAATCAATAAATGGTAATGGATTTTACGCCTTTTAGTTATTAAACTATTTTCCATCGTAAAGTTTATTAAAATGAAATTACGAGATTTTCATTGCAATGGATAATGTTGGGATTTCACAAAGGGAAAATTCATCAAATTATTCACTAATTTGCTTTTCTAAAAGGTTACATGATGGTTTTTCGGAATAAACGGACGTTGACATCTAATTATTTAAATATATCTGATATAGAATTATTATACAGTAAATGTATTTAAGATTATAAACATACGCTTTATACATCAATGAAATATTTTTTTAACAATGCCATTGTCTTGAATAGGTGGATTTTAAATATTTTTTAAACTTAAAAAAATTAAAGTTTACATTTAGTTAGTAAATTTCATTTAATGTTTATTTGTTAATTATTATTTGTAATTTTTCGTCACTCTCCATTACCTACAACAACTTCTTTCTGAAACAGATACAAAACTAAAAAAATCATAGGCAAGCAGGAAATAAGCAAAGAGGCCGAAGTTAAGGTATCACGTAATACGGTTCGTAAGTTTCCGGCCCGCGAATGAAGGAAAAGTGAAAAAATTGAGTGAGATGATCATTTCAACCTCCAATAATGAAGAAGACTGAAGAACCAGAGAATAATAAAAAAATGTATTGCCTAGAGGTAACGGAAAAATAAAATAAATAAAGCAACATTTCTATACAATGAAAAAAAAAATTGTCTTCTTTGTTAGAAACATTTTCTTCCACCGCTTCTTGTCCCCCCCTTCATCGGTGTTTAATTTTCTTACGTGAGAGTCAGATTTTAACAAATCAATCGCTAAGGGATAAGCCTAGGCTATTATATGGATGAGAGATTTCTTGGAATCCGCAGTCCATCACAGCTGTCTTGATAAATTAATCAATGATTAAACGTAATCAATGCTGTATAGATAGATATATTGTCATGAAGAAAGCGAACATCTCTGCTCAACGTCTTCCAAATTTTCCGTTTGATGGCGTCTCATACTGATAAAGTTAGGACTGCAAAATACTCGCCATTCACTGCGGTGTTTTATTCATTACAATCAATGAGCATATTTCTCTTCAATCCTTAAAAATGATGCCTTCAGCGGAGGTGCTTCTCCATTCTATGGACTCCTCTTTGCTGAGTGGGTCATAGTGAAGTACCATTGGCTCAATTCAAGTTATGATTGAGTACACAAGATATTTCGAGTCAACATCCTACTCACATAAAAATTCATTGCAGCAGCGAACACATTTCTACTTGTTGAGCATCTGAAGAATTTCCGAACCTACCTTGCACACAGGCAAATCTTCTTTTATAATTCTCAGAATACTTGTTTTTGAAAGTCACAACCTTGCTGCTATTTATTTTGGGTCTCCCAAGAAACCTCGGGTGCCTCTCAAGTTATTTCAGAAGTGATAAAAGAAATAAGCTAGGATGGTAAGAAATAAGCATAACAAATAAATTGAATAAAACCACCTTTACTTCATAATTGTTGATTTATATGAAACAATTTGTCTTTTCTGAAATGCTGAGTCAATTAATGACTGTGACCCTTTTAAAAGGTGTGGTCTTCTACACAGTGGTTGCAATCCTATCCATTGTTTAGAGTATTCTAATAGCAAAATGTTGGATTTACATTTTTTTTTTTAGATCGTTTTGTAAATTTTACCAAGTTAAAGTGAAAGATACAGGGTGAGACATTTTTGTTCAAAGTATTCATATATCAAAAGGGATATCTTTTCTTAATTTTTATAGCCTTCTCTTGTAATAAAAAGAAAGAAATAAGGCAGATATCTGATTGCTATTACATTTATAGTGTCTATTAAGTTGGTAATGAATGAGGATTATATTTCATCTAATCAAAATCCATAGGATGTGATGCCTTCCTAAAAGGAAAAGTGAAGGACTTGGCTCCTTATTTTTAAAGGTCAAATAAATCAGACTCGAATACAAAACCAGAGTACCCACACCTCATTTTACTCATTAAAGAATATCATATTAAGATCTACATTATAATAAATTTCAATGCAATAGTAAAATATCCTATTTTCTTTTTTGGCTTCACTTTTGATAAATTTACGAACAAAATATTGAATTAATATAAAAGTTTAACATGCCAACACTTAATAACTCTGCTCTGTAATGTAAAGTACTTTGGCTCATCCGAGAAAACTTCAATCCTCATGTATTGAACAACTACACAATAAATTGAACAAAAAATAAATAATTAATCATTTAAATTTAGTTTAACTTTTGCTAATTTAATCATAAAGCACAATATTAACAAACCTCTTTTACGACCATAACAGGTGAAATACAAATCAAGTAATGAACAAATTTAGTTAAGTTGTATTTTCAAAATAAATTAGATCAATTAAACCTCACGCTTATACTTATAAATAAATGAACAAAGTAATTGTTTAAAAAAAATATTGCAATAATAATCAAAAGACTTAAGATTCCCATTTGTTTCAGAGAATATACGAATTTAAGCCAAAATTTTTGAAAATAAAAAGAGAAAAAAATATATATATTTATACATTTCTGTATTATAAATATAAGTATGTAGATATTATATTCACACTTTTTTTTTAAATTTACAAATGTACCTGACAGCATCACATGGAATGTCAGTTTTTCAAGTACCTACAACAAGTTCAGTTATAATTAACAAAGAATTGTTATTCATTCTAACCGGTGATGCTTAAAATGTGTGATGTATACAAATATTGAAAGATGATATTGTAATCTTATGTGGTAAGTAGGTATTTATAAATATTTTGTATGTAATACAGAAGGATTAGGAAAAAAAAATGTTATTTTCAACTTAGTCCTGAACGAGTTTCTCCGCTGACTGCTAAATATCTGTGGTGGAACTATAGCACCCAAAGAAAACAAAACTTATAAGGATGAGTTCTATAACATAGTGCCACATGATTTCGTCTTCATACTGATTTGCTGCTCCAAGATGGTGGCTCCTTTCTAGGTCACTTTGAAAAGAGTGTAAATAAAATCCCAACGAATGTGGAAAATAGCTGAATATTGATAATTATGTTCATATAACAGATATGTCCTAACAACATATTTTCTTCTAAATGTATTGAGAGCACTTGATTATAAATAAAGAATAAAATTATTAAGCCATCTTAGAGTAGTGATTCAGGCAGAACTAGCACCAAAGTTATTAATTTGGTTGCAATTAGTTACAAATTAATTAAACTTTAAGTTTAAAGTGTAAGCATAGGTCAATACTTATACAAGATTAATTATAAACCATTTTGTAATTAAGCATATTCAACCTTTATAGTTCAAAATTGAAGTTTTTCATTGTATACTAGCCAATTAGAGACTATCTATTTTCTCCATGAACTATTATATAAATCGGTGCTTTTATTACTTGCAATAAGAAATATAATTCCTTCTAGGACACTTATTACATTCTAAAACTAAGCTATAGAATAGAAAGCGCCAAAGAGCATAATATGATTGATGTAATATATTATTTACATTCATACTGGATAAATACAATCCTGGAAAAACGAATTTACGTGTGATGCAACCAGGCATTAGGAAATCTATGAAAAATAAAAGAAGGGAACAATCAATATAACTACATTGTTTACAACAAATATATTACTTCATAATTAAACACAGTAATATTTAAAATAATAAAATGGTATCAAATACTAACATATAAACATTATATTTTAATCTACCATGGCCTAATTTTGCTTTGACTTGAATGGGTCATAATCCAGGTATATTTCGGTTTCTTAACGATTGACATTTGTTTATGTCGAGGATGAGTGGGACATATAACATAGGATCTTTCGTTTCTAACAACAATATAACAATCTTTGCACCGTCTTCTTAATTTTAGCTTAACTTTAAATCCACAAACTTGTGATAGGATAGGTAATTGTGGAGATAAAAATGGTGACATAAAAGTGTTACTGATGTTTGATCCCAGAGAGTTGAAAGTAGGTGCTGAAGCTCTAAAAAAGGAGAAGTTCCTTGAGACCACATTGAAATTCCTTATTGCTCTTAACAGAGGAGATATAATAGACGTCATCCTGGGATACAAAGAACAATTAAATCTTAAAGTTAATTTTTCTCTAATAATTATATAAATATATAATTATAAAACTTGTTAATGTTAGAAAATATTTACCTTAAAACAACAAAACAAAAAAAGGGTCTATTTGAAAAAATATCTACGCAGGAAGAATTCTGAATTTTATTAATAATCTGGTAAATACATAATAAAAATATTCGATTTTTAAACCAAATAAACAGGAGCCTTTATTTATAACCTACATTAAAAAATTACCTTCCCCAGCATTCGTTCCACACAAGGAGATGTAAATTACCTCTCTGGTTCCTCCTGGTAATGATTTTGTACTTGTATATTGAAATAAAAAACTGGTCAACTTGGATGTTTTAAAAATGTCCATGTTCAGTTATTAATACTTCCTTTGTAGTATTATATCAAATTGTTCATGAGGAAACATTTAAAAATTTTATTTTCGAAAAAAAATGTTCAATGTTTTTACTGCCTTTTTTTTCCTTTCAAATAGTTTCGACGCTGACAAAATACGTATGTAAAAATGAGGATTGAAATTTTCTTTTTATTTATGTTTAGGTCATTCTTAGTGGGAAATCCATGATGCCTCACATGTTCCGCCTCGTTGATCCTCCAATTTATTTTCGACATTAGTTCGATAAAATGTAACAAAAAAACTTGTACGGATTGGCTCTAAAAAGTAATGAAGATGGTATATCAATATCAGAATTGATTTTTTTTTTTGTTTGGCTCTAAAGATCATGCACTAGCGGATCCACCAAGGGAGCGCGGGGGCGTGCTTTCCAAAAAGCAGCTATTTAAAGAAAAGGGAAATATAGGGAAAATTCATACTCATATACAATGAATATCCTAATGTAATATAAAAAAAAATATTATCGTGCCCAGCACTAGCGAATTCTGCCAGGGGGCGCGCCCTCTCATGGATGGTAAGAAAAAGTAACAAAAACACCTATTTAAAGAAAAGAGAAATGAAGGGAAAATTCATCCTCATATACAATGAATATCCTAATGTAATATAAAAAAAATTACTATCGTGCCCAGCACTAGCGAATTCTGCCAGGGGGCGCGCCATCTCATGGATGGGGAGAAAAAGTAATAAAAACACCTATTTAAAGAAAAGAGAAATGAAGGGATAATTCATTCTCATATACAAATTTTCTAATGTAATACAAAAATAAGTTATAATCGGAACCAGCACTAGTGAATACTGCCCGGAAAGGCGCCCTCCCTTAGATGTTGGGAAAAAACGCATATTTAAAGAAAAGGAAAATATAGGAAAAATTCATTACCATTCACGAATTTCCTAATGTAATAAAAAAAAAAAATTATAATCGGAACCAGCAGTAGCGAATTCTGCCAGCGAAGCGCCCTCCCTTGGATGGTGGAAAAACCCCGCCTATACAATGAAAAGGGAAATATAGGAAAAATTCATCCTCTAAGATGAATTTTCTGTGATACAAAAAAATTATTATCAGTACTAGCGGATCCAACCAGGGGCGCGCCACTCTCTCCCCTGGATGGTTGGGGAAAAGTAAAAAAAAATCTATTTAAAGAAAAGAGACATATAGGAGAAATACATCCTCATATACGAATTTCTAATGTAGTAAGTTATTATCGTGACCAGCAATAGTAATTTCTACCAGGGGGCGCGCTCCCCACTGGATGTTAGACAAATAGTTTCGAAAAAAAAAGTATCCAAAAAACAGCTATTTAGAGTTTTCCTCCATGTTTCCCTGTCCTGAGCAGCCTCCACCAGTTCCTGATTCCATAGATACTGGCATCAGAACTTAGTCCATTTTCCATCTCAGTTTCGGTCTGTCCACTTATCTTTTCCATACGTCTCCATGCGCAGCAGCTTCTTTGGGATTGAGGTACGTCCATCCGACGAGGGACAACTTGACCTTTCGATCTCAGCCGTGCTATCCGGATATATTTCTCCACATTCGGCTCATTTTATAAGTTAGCTAGTTCATGGTTGCGTCTAATTCTCCATTCACCATTCTCCTTAATTGAGCCTCCCATGACTAATTTTATGTCATATTTTGGAGCCTGGTCCACAAATTTTTCTAACTGATCGTAGAAATCGTCCTTCACTTCATCCTCTTTTTCTTCGGTTGGTGTATACGTTAATAATCGTGATATTAAACCAACGACCTCTTACGCGCAGCACACTTATTCTTTCATTAACTGGGGTGAAGTTTATTACTGACTTCCTTGCGGCCGGATTAACTATAAATCCAGGGCCAGCTGTCCCATTTTTGTCTTTCTCCCGGTGTAGAATAGTGTTTAGCCGTCTATAGAGGTTTCCCCACCATATGGCCACCTTACCTCTTGAATGGCTGTTAACGGTATGTTATACCTTTTTACTTCATTAACACCAGTTTGGGCAGCTCCTGGTCTGTATAAGCTCCGAACATTCCATGATCCGATATGGAGTCTGTTATACAAATCCGGAGTCGTTACCATGTTAAGACAGTCAGATTTTCCGAGGCTGGTTTCTGGTTTCCTAATATGCTGTTTTTGACGGAAAAGGGTTGTTAGCCCTATGCCCAACCACCACCCAACCTGGAGGACCAGGAGCTACGTCTACCACAGGGTCACTCACCTCCCTGCGGTGTGAGTTGCCTCCAGTAGGGTCTCACATACCCGAGGGGGATGGGGAGGAATCTTGGGCAGCGTGTCTTTCCGTGGTGGACGGTCACCCATACAAGTACTGACAACGCTCGACGTTGCTTAACTTTGATTAGCTATTGCAAGTGCCTTAGCCCATACGGCTACCACGGTCCCTATACACACACACACACACACACATATAAAATCATTTTGCAGCATAGTGTTAAAGTTATGAGCACTTCAAGACAGGTACTTTATCGATAATTAGGATTTATTGACCTATTGCTTTTTAACTGACATTGTAAGACTAATTTTATGCTTATGGAACTCAATTAAAGGCAATATCACCATCATCAAGCCTGAAACATTAATTGAAATATCTAAGACTAGAAAAACATCTCTTGGAAAATGGATATTTTTAAAATTCAAGAAAGAAGCTCAAAAGCCCCAAAACTAATTGAATTTTTAAAAAATATTTTAAGGAATAGTCTCAATAATTAGAACATTAAAAATTTAGCTAGTTTGGGTAGATAAGTTCTCAGGGCTAGGAGCACAGTAATCATTACATGGATTATAGTTCTTATTTCTCATCCTCTGCTTCAATTGCAAGCCTACAATAACTCTTCAATTTCTTGCATAACTAAGACTGTCTTCTTCTCTGTACTATTTCATAAATCTCTCATTCCTAAATGTTTTTTTTCTAAAACCTTAGTGATTTTCCTCCATAACAAATTCTTCTTTTGTGATGTTACATCGTCAGTGCAATGCCCTAGTAGCGAATCTGAAAATGGGTTGAACTGCAAAATTTGGGTTTGAAATTATTGTTGAAGATGTAAGGTACCTAATTTTGTGCATTTACTTTTATTTACCTGTACCACTACAACCCTTGAAAGGTCTTGGATTTAGTACTTTGTTAGGAAGTACTGTTTCTTGGCCAATGACCGATGCAGGACCGACGAAACAGAACAATAATTTATATGTCTTCAGCTGGACTCAGATCTAATCATTGCCCTACTACTTAGCTACTCCACTCCCCTCAAAAGGGTTGCAAACAACACACAGTTTTCTCAGAGGTCATTCATCCAAGTACTAACCATGCAGGACGTAGCTTAACTTCAATGATGAAACCAGAACTGGTGTGTTCAATGTGGTACATCCGTTGGAAATTTGGTACATATCATGCTATATTAAGTTAGCATCTCTCATATTTTTATTGTTCTTTTTTATTTTAAAAAAACTAACAATAATTTACAAATCCAAAAATATCAAAATTTGCAGATATAGTAGATTGGCATTAAACTGAAAAAATAAACCTGTTTTCGAGTCACATTCATTATCAGGTTCTCTACTGAATCTAAGACTGTCCCATAGACTATGGCTTGTGATGAAAAAATATCTTGTTCTATAAATGACACTTCAGTTTTGAAATGAGCTTTCTAGGAGAAACGAATCATGCAATAAATCTTGTAGTAACTGCGTGTTTGAGTGATTTACTAAACATCGCATTTTTTAAAATTTTACAATGAAATCAAAGAAACTTTCGCAGGCGGGATATGGCACATGGACTATAGTTTGGAGACCTCTGTACAGTCAATAATTATCCATTATCATTACGTCTTTAACTTCATTCTTTTATCTATATTAGTACTATCCATAGCTGCCCAAAAGTTGATTATCATGGCATAAGCTGTGCCATCAATGTTTTTGAGGTCATGTTATAGGGTTTTAAATTTTCGATGGGAATATAAATTTTTGGAGAGAACCATATTTATGAGGTTTCAATTTGGAGAAATTTTCAAACTAGGGTACAAGAGAAAAACATAGCACATACCATAGCAAGTATAATTTTATATAATCTACATTTTTTATTATAACTTTAATTTTTATTAAGCTACAATTTGCAACTTTCACTTGCACCGTTTTAAAAAAAGAGCAATAAAATTTCTTGAGAGGGGAATTCATGTGCCATTGACTCTAGTACTTTCAATAACAATTTTAGTTTTAGTAGCATCAACTGTAATGGTATTATGATATGATTTATTAATTTAATACTTAAGTTAAGTACATATAGTCATAGATTAGCGGAATTGATTTTTCTGATAGTTTATTTCAATAATCAGGGCTTCAACATAGGCTTTCAATATAATATAACTCTTGAGGTACGTACATTAATGTCAACTATTACTTAATAAGTCATGGAATAATGAGGAATTGAATTCCATGTAAAGCTATTAGTGATTACAACTTTTACAAAGACTCAATGATCTTTAATTTGATGTTCATCGTTTCCAAAATTATTTTTTGAAAATAATACACAAAACTATATAGAATTTACTTACATGGATGTGTAACTAGAATACTCAAATAAGCGTAGAATAAAAGGTTTCAGTAAAAACACAAATTATAAATTTATATTTATTTATTCCTAAATATCACATCTAAACAATATACAAAAAATAAAAATCACAACAAAATACCATAAAATAAGCCAGATAAAAAAATTATATTACATAAATTTCTTAAACTAAATTCATATCTTGAAATTTACAAGTGCAATATATAAACAACAATTTAGTCCTCGGACATCATACAGAATATCTAATACCAAGGAGGCAGACCCTGGTAAAGACGCCTGATTTTTTAATAGTATTGATAGAAGACAGTGAGACTAGCACTGCTTCTATCTTATTTATGATGATTTTATCTTATACCTAATGTCAGGTACTGATTTTAGGGCGATGGAGACCCAAGGAGAATCTTTTAAACCACCATTCCTTGGACTGTGTTCATTGACCATAGAAAGCTCTACTGCTAAGCCAATTTTCTCCCAACAGTATTTTAAATTTAATGAAAACCTTAAATAACTATTATAGATTATGATAAAATAAAAATAGAGTAAATTAAATTAAAAATTGTTAATAAACTTTACAGTATAATCTATCATTGTTTAATACAAACATTAAAACACAAAGTCCCTCCCCTGATAAAAAACAATTCTTCATATTTTCTTTTTGGACAAATACGTGTAAAAAATAAAAATTTATATTACACATATTTAATAAATTGCTAGTAATATTGGAGGACCAGCATCTTTCAAAATGTAGACGACTAATTTTCTAATAATTAAATTAACTATTTCATTAAAATCACCGATGAGAATAAGTTAAAAAAAATATTTTACATGCTAAATAAGTGATAATATACTTAAACTATCAATCAGATTACAAAATTGAATGAATCACAAATATTGAGATAATAGCACCTTCAGGCATACTTTCATAAAATAGTGATTTTGTAATTTGATTTGATTTATAATCCTCTGAATGAGTCAAATCAATAAAATTTTATATTTACGATAGATGGAAATCAAAACTTTAAATAATAACAAATTTTGTGATACAAGAAGTAAGATAATTTCATTAATTCATAAATAATATGAATGATAATTATAATATATTTTATTAATACATAAAATAATAAAAACTAAAAGATGGATAGTTGCATAAATACATTTAGTATGCAATTACTAACATAAATTCATTTTTCTCAACTACTGAAAATGGAAAATATATACAAATAATAATATACTAAAAATGGGCAAATAAAATATTATGAAGTCTCACAATTGAGATAAATATCACATTTCAACTAAATTTATCATTTAGTTTAATTTTAATATAATTACCTAACCCCTCAATAGAATCAAACCTTATAATTAATACAATTATATAAATATATTAACAAATAAGAATATT
Source organism: Nezara viridula (assembly GCA_928085145.1). Lineage (NCBI taxonomy): Eukaryota > Metazoa > Arthropoda > Insecta > Hemiptera > Pentatomidae > Nezara > Nezara viridula. The sequence continues at coordinate 142,533,503 of OV725080.1, read as the reverse complement.
ACACTGTCACTACTATTTTAACTGGGTGAGGTACAAAATTGTTCATTTTTCTCTTAAAACGCAAATAACATATTAAAAAAAAAACAATGATGAACAATTTAAGCCAGAGAAAGAAAATAATTAAATTTGAATCTCAAAAAAATATCTCCTGTATCTGTTTATACATTGAGACTATTGAAGTTATAATAACTAATGCATAAGCAATCACAGATATGGTAAAATATTTATTTCATGATTCATGAACACTGTCCATAGAACCAAGCTAAAATAGTTTTAAATCAAATCAGTATTCTTGTATTATATAAATTATAACAAAAATCTAATCAATATTTGCAATTCATTTAAAAACTTAATTAAAATAATAAAACTATACCAAGTTTAACATAATAATAATAATATGAACAAGTTTCTGAAGTCATTCAAAACCTATTCATCATTATCCCAATAAATATCTTTATTTCGCCTTTTAAATTTTTTTGGCCCTGTAATAGCTTTTTCTAGTTCTTCTTCTGCTGATCTTTTTGGAGATTCATCTGAAAAATAATAAAATGGTTAGTTTTTATAAAGATTTTATTCGACTGAATGGGTTTTGATTAAATTATAGCTTTAGCTACATTATAATTATATTATTACAAAATCGAAAAAAAAATTCAAATCATTATAATCAAGAATTAGCAGTAGAGATAGAACATACCAATAACAAATAAAGCCTGTTCTTCTAAACTCTTGTCTTCTTCAAGCTCTCTTGAGATATCGGATTCACTTCGTTCTTCTAGTTCTTCACTAAATGAATCATTGAATTTCGGTGGTGGTAGAACTAGAGCTATTTTTCCACGAGACTGAGGGCTTTCTGATTCATCCTTTTCTGAATCTACATGGCTAAAATACAATTGATATATTAAATAAACATGAACTTTGACTTTAAATTATTACTCGATAAATGTCTAAATGTGAGATTTGTATTTTAAAAATATAATTTTACCTAAATGAATTCTCGTTTGCAGAATCCACAAATGTTAAATCATCAGTAAATGATGAGTCATTTCGATCAGGTGTTTCAACAGTTCCAGGTGTAGATGATGGAGAGCCTTCAAAAAGGGTCATGGGATCATCAATTCCTAAAAATAAATTAATTTTATAAAACAACAATCAGATATTTTATATTTCAAATTATAAAACTTGAACTTCAACAGTTCATATGATAAGTAATTAGTTTGTCGCACTGGAAAATATACCTTGTGTTTAACAGTTAAGCAATAAGACTTAAGAAGTTTTATTGCCCTTGACACCACAACATCTATGGACAATACGTAAAGTGGTTAGACAGTGGCAAGAAACAGAGATATCTATCTTACGGTACCAGTATCCGCTGCTTGAGAAAAGTCTTATTTAAATAAAAAGGTCAGCTACCTGTATCACAACATAACCGATTGGCACGAGGTAATAGAAACTCAGAAGAATTTCTGCTCTGTTTCAAAGATGGATCGAGAAAAGACTCGATCGGCTTAAGGGGCGCAATGCATATTCAGGAATCTACATAGAGAATTTAAATATAGAACTAACATTCAACAGTATTTCAACTGCAAGTGTTTGGCGTATTATATGCAGCAATCACTATCTACATTCAAGCCCTAGAATCTCCCAAAGTGAGCTCTACACTGGTGTGGGAGTGCAAACAGGTCCTGAAGACATTGTCCTGCTCTAAGAGAGTATGGGTCTCTGGTAAGGGACTTAAAGGCTACGAGGAAGCTGACATCCTCACAAGAAAGGGAGCTGAAATCCTTATGGCACCAGAACCTGTGATAGGAATATCAAAGAAACATCAGCGAAAAGAAGTCCTTGATTGGACATGGAAACAAAACAGGTAAGGATTGGAGGGAATGCAATGGGTTTAGACAAGGCAAACAATTAAAATCCTTCCTTCCTAGAACTAAGTGACTGCTAGGCCTAACTACAAAGGAAATCCGACTAATCATTGGAATACTAACAGACCACTACAGACTCACGAAATATGTAAAGATCTGCGAGATAGTTGACGAACTCTGCCATCTACCAAGATAAACACTAGAAACTGCCATGTGACAGATTAGATACAGGCTTCTGGATTCAGATAGAATCCTAGAACAGGAAGCTTACTCTCTAAAATGACCATGTCTTTTGAACTTCACCAGAAGAATGAAAAGGTTTGGAGCAAAGATGGAGGCAATATAGATTATCATTGGTATTATCTGTGGTGAGTTCGGTCTAGACCGCTGACTTAAGTAACATCGTCTCTGTGCTATGTAGTTTTACGCTTAGAAATTCTACACCTACGTCGACGATTTTTTGCTCAGTTAAAGTTAAAGTGTTGCTGAAGTGATTAGTGAAATTTGGTGACAATAGTAATAGAGGTAGTTGTACAATTATAGTAGCAATATCCGACAAATATCAGGTCAGGCATCCCTTATCTTCATTGCCGGCTGGATCTGGCAGCTCCCCACCACATCGCCCATATCGTGGTGTTCAAGTTCGAGGTATTTATCTATTATCAGTTTACAGCTGTGTGATAAATAAATAAACTGTTGATCACTTAATTTAATTTGATTGTTTTACCTGAAAATGGCTGCAGAAATTACTTTAAATGACGTAATGACCCTTCTGAGGGATACAAACGATCAAGTTAAAAAGGGAAACGAGGAGATGAGAACCTTAAAAGAATCGGTGGAATGCTTTCAAATTGAGTTGAACAAACTAAAATCAAAACTCGAAAATTTAGAACGGTCACACAACCTATTAAAAACTGCATTTAAAAACGAAATTTCAAAAAGTAACCAAAATATTGATTAAAAAAAATATACTAATAGAGAAAAAAACCTAATATTATATAATTTTAAAAACATCACAAATGAAACGCATAACACGCTGGAAGAGACTGTAGTAAATGCTATAAATAACTGTTTGAAAATTAATCTCAGCCTTTCAGAGATAGACCTGATCGCCAGATTGGGATCACTATTAAAACAGAATAGGCCTGGTGTTGATAAAATTTATAGCAATGAGAAGAAAAATACAGATTCTGAATGCAAGCTGGCAACTTAAATCAAATATGAAGTTCTCTTGCGATTATATCTTCCTCAAGAGAGAGTAACCAGGAAAGAATTATGGCCATATATTAAAATAGCTCGTGAAAATGGAAGAATTGCAAAATATAGAGGTAGATAGAGCATTTATTGATGGTGTCATTTATACTTTAGAAGACTTAAAATCTGAAGATTCCGAGCAGTAATATAGAGTCAGGAATTGCATCAAAAGACACAGCTGTGGATGAATTAATGAATAGTGATACAACAGAAAGAACTAAAAGACAGAGAAGTGAGGAATCCACTCCCGAAAATAAGGCCGAGTCACCTCGGAAAAATGAGATAGAAGATTTGTATAATAAAAAACAAGCCAATAAGAAAATAAATAGTTCTTTGAAATTAAGAAGCAGCAGCCTGGAGAGATATTTCAAACAGGGCACAAATGAGGGTGACAAAATATTAGGAACCTCTGGTTCTGTAACGAATTCTTAGCAGTTTATAGGCAACCAGGTTAATAAAATAGGTTATGACAATGGAAATTTCGACAGGATAATAAATAAAAAGGAAACTAAAAAATTATCACAGATGAAAAAATGGGATATAATCACCTATAATTGTAGAACACTAATGGCAGATTCTCAATTAACCGAGTTGAAAAACGAATTGGAAGTTATGAAATGGTCTCTTATTGGTCTGTCAGAAATGAGGAGATATGGTACAGGCAGTTTGGAGTACCAGGATGGTACAACACTGTATTATAATGGTACAGAAAAAGGTCAAGGTGGAACTGGCTTTCTTATAAATAGAAATAACGAAATGGAGGTACGGTCATTCAAAACCTACACTCATCGTATTTCTAGGCTATTAATAGAGCTAAATAAAGACCAGAAGACGACACTTAAAATAATACAAGTTTATGCTCCCACTACAGATGCAGAAGAAAGTGAGATTGAAAATTTTTATTTGGATCTACAAATAGCAATTGATGAGGACAGATATAATCAATTAATATTAATCGGAGATTTTAATTCAAAAATAGGTAGTAAAGGTAACTCAAAATATATGGGTAAATTTAGAATAGGTGAATTGAATAATAGAAGAAAAAGACTAATTGAGTTTGTGGAAGCTAATGGTCTTTACATCATGAAAAGCTTTTTTGAAAAAAATCCTAATAACAAATGGACATGGCAGAGCCCAGATAGAAAGACAAAAAATGAAATAGACTTCATAATCGTTAAAAATAAGCAATTAGTGATCAATGTGGAAGTTTTAAACCACCCTGACATTGGCAATGATCACAGACCAGTTGGGGCAATGTTGAATACAAAGTTTACCATTGTAAAACATAAAAAAGAAAATAGGAGATACATTAAAGTTAAATCAGAAAACCTAATAAAATGGAATTTTGAAGATAAGTTAAAATCAGTTTTGCCTAGGTTAGACCAAGAGATGACAACTTCAACCCAAATTACAGAAATAACAAACTCATTAAAAAAGGTACTTGAACAGTTTAAGGAAGAGAATTCCTTGGACAGTTACCGTCTATCTTGATAGACGGTAACTGTCGAAATCTCCCAAGAAAGATTAAAAATCTTTTAAACAAAAGAAGAAATTAAAAAAAAAAGGAGCAAGATATAAGACAACTTAACAAAGTAATCAAAAAGGAAATTGAGAACTGGCTGTGAGAAAGGAAAGTAGAAAAGATGGAGGAAGCCATTAGGACAGGAGGTAAACTAAAAGAGGTAGGGATCTCTAAAACAAAAATGATTGCTATTTTAAATGAAAATGGGCAAGAATTAAATGATAACTTGGAGATAAATAATAGAGTAAAAGAAAAGATAAAACGGCGGAGTGGAATATAGAAAACTAGGATCCAAAAGAAGAAATTATGATTGAAGATTGTAAGGAAGAAAAATCAGGAGGTGTTGATGGTCTGACAATTGCACACATAAAAGCTGGGGAAATGATAATAGCGCAGGCACTCACTCACTTATATAATACATGCCTTAAGAATGCAAGCTTTCCTGAAGAATGGGAAACTGCAAAACTCATAATTCTGCCAAAGAAAGGAGATAAGAGAGATTTAAATAATTATCGCCCATTAAGCCTACTCTCAGTTTTATATAAAATATTTTCTAAAATCCTACTTAGAAGAACAGAAGACAAATTGGATATAGAATTAGAAAAACATCAAGCCGGGTTTAGGAAGAATTACTCTACTGTAGACCACATATTTGTGATTAAAGAGTTAATTAAGAAAGCTAACGACTATAATCTGTCAGCGAGCCTCCTTTTTCTGGATTACGAAAAAGCATTTGACTCCCTAAAAACCGATTCTATCATAAATATGTTGAAAAAGAGAAACATTAGTTCAAGAATATGCAAGATACTGGAAGATATGTATTCGAGATCCAATGCAGAATAAAATCAGGAAATACAACAGTAAAAATAAAAATTAGAAAAGGTGTACGACAAGGTGATACCCTTTCTCCTAAAATATTTATATCAGTTCTCCATGATTTGATGCAAACTATGAATTGGCAGAACAAAGGAATGAAAATTTTTGGAGAGTGGCTGAACCATTTAGAGTTTGCTGATGATCAAGTCCTAATAGGTAAAAATATAGAAGAAATCCTAACGATGGCAAACCAATTAATAAAGGCTGGAGATAACATAGGACTGAAAATAAATTATAAAAAATGCAATTATATATCAGTGAACGTTGAGGGAGATATAAAAATAGGCGAACACCATATAGAGAAAGTAGATACATTTCTATATCTTGGGCACCTTCTCTCAATTAAAGGACAAACTGAAGAAATAATCAGGCAATGTACCCAGGGATTGCGCGCACTCTTCAAATTTAAGGATATATATAGATCCTCGGTGAGCTCAGAGGTCAAGAGAAAACTTTGGATGAGCACAGTACTTCCTGTCATGACATATGGTTGTGAAACATGGGAAATTGACCAGAAGACTTGCCACAAATTGAGGATAACCGTCAGAGGAATGGAGCGATATCTTCTGGCGATAACTCGAAGGGATAGAAAAACAAACAAATGGATCAGAGCTAAGACTGACCTTCCAGATATTGTGGAAAAAGTGCTCATCAGGAAGTGGACCTGGACCGGACATGTAATCAGGAGGAATGAATTAACATGGACCAGGCAGTTTATGGATTGGTATCCAAGGGAGCACGTGAGGAAGAGAGGACGCCCGCCGACAGACTGGGACAACGAGATGAAGAAGACCTGCGGGGGAGCAGCCTGGAAGAGAGTAGCATTAGAGAGGAAAGAATGGGTCAGGTTCATTACCTAGTGTGGTTACAAGAAAGTTAAATATAAAAAAAAAAAAAAAGAAAGAAATCGAACTCAAAACCTCAACTAAGTTGATTTTGTACATATAAGAGATTTTGTATATTTTTATCCATTGTTTTTTCATTGTATGCACAAATAAAGGTTATTATTATTATTATTATTATCTGTGGTAAAAAGGTCTATTACAGGACTGAGTCCTTCCACCTGTATCAGTACCAGTATCAAATATAAAACAAATTTTTCAGCAAAAATTCTATAATACTATAAAGTTATAATGATAAAATAAACCATTAATTTAGTAAGTGAATACAAAAGCTACAATTGAGCTGTTGAGAATAATCGTGGCAAGTCAAGTACAAAGATGTTGTATATATATCCGGAAAATAATGCAGGATTTTAAGTTTTCTTTAAAATACCCATCTATATAACAAACAGTATACATTTACTAGATTATTTAAACTAGATTATTTACTAGAATGCAAACACATACTAATCCTCCTCCAAACAATAATGTTTGCTTACCTCTGTAGCATTTGGCTGCTTAGAAATAATTCAGTCATTTACTAAGATGTCAATGCATGATTTTCATATAATTTTGTTTTACAAGTTTAAACTCAGCCGGAATGTGGCTCAGAAGGCCAGAAACATCAATCAACTCTGGGGCGAGAGCAGCATTAATAAGCGCACTGTTCAACAGTGGTTTAAACAATTTCGGAAGGGAGACTTCGGCCTTGAAGAGAAAGAAGATCGTGGAAGGACTTACTCTCTTGATGATGATGTTCTGCGGGCTTTGGAGGAAGAAAACCCCAGAACAACTGTTCGAGAACTTTCAGAGAAACTTAACCTTAGCTAATCGACCTTCGATGACCACATCAAGACGATTGGAAAAGTAAAAAAGCTTGAAAGTTGGGTTACACACACGTTAAACCATGTCTAAATTCCTTTAAACAATTCCTATTCCTCCACCTATTACACATTCAAACTTCTGCAAAGTTGTAAGAATTTTTAGGTTATACAATTATAATTGCTTGCCAAGAATTAATTGATAAGAGCCATTTTACTTTTATTTTTCTTTCAGTATTTTTGGTATATAATTGTATTAAAACTACATGCCAGACTGATGTACATATTCTTTGAAATTTGCTGTTATTCTAGGAAGATTTCAGCCACAGAATAAAATTATTTTTCATTTCATTAAACAATTGCCAAAAAAACAACAACAGCATTATGAAGTTTGTGCTACAGTTCTTTGCCGAAACAAAAAAGACCCTTTTCTGTCCAGGATTGTTGTTTGTGATGAAAAGTGGATACTTTACGATAACAGTAGACATTATGGACAGAGGCAAAGGAGAAGCAGCAGAACATTTTCCAAAGCCCCCAACTCATAAAAAAAAAAAGGTGATGGTTACTGTTTGGTGGGCATCATTTGGTTTAATATACTACAGTTTCTTAAATCCTGGAGAAACCAGCCAAATCGTATTGTAACCAAATTAATGAAATGCATCAGAAATTGACAATAATGAAGCCATCTTTGGTCAATCGGAAGGGGCCCATTTTGTTGCATGGGTCTATGTGTGACGTCAGAAAAATTGTTGGAGCTTGGATATGAAACCCTGCCACATCCGCCCTACTCTCCAGACCTCACACATATGGATTATAATGTTTTTAGACACTACTTATGTGACAAAAAATTTAATGGACAAAGGGAATCAGAAAATGCATTATTGGATTTTTTAGAATTGGAGTTTATCAATTATAAAGATGGGAAATTCTATTCCGAGGGAATAGATAAGTTGCCAACACGTTGGCAGAAATGTATTGATAGTAGAGGATACTATTTCGATTAAATAAAACAGTCATAAATCCTTCTTTTTTATGGAATGGAAAAGTTGCCAACACGTCGGCAGAAATGCATTGACAGTAGTGGATACTATTTCGATTAAATAAAACAGTCATAAATCTTTCTTTTTTCACCAAAATCCTGCATTATTTTCCAGACAACCCAATACATCATAAAAATACATGTTATATACTTAAACGATATGAACATAATATATAAGTTCATTTGCAGAGCCTTTACACTTCCTCAAATTAAAAGAAACTAAACTTACACCATTATCATCCTCAACATCTCAATTCATCATTAAAAAATATTAAATAAATTTCTAAGTAAGGTGTATGGCTGAAATTGTGACAAGTATTCCATAATTTCAAGTCAACTATATTAAATTATCAAAGATTATATTAATAATATAATTTTGTCTATTATATCAACAATAAGAAAGAAATACTTTACCAAGTTTGTCACAAAGTTCTCTAGTTTGATGATTTATTGAAAGTCCTTTCCTTGGGCTTACAGCACCTGCTTCATTGGCATTAAACTGGAAGTTAAGAGGAATTTGCAAATTTCCACCCATTTTTCGAAGTATGAAATACTTTTCTTCATCTGTAGGAGTGAAATCCCATCTAAAAGAAAAAATAAATAAATAAAAGAAGCTTCAAGTTTAACTTTTTAAACTTAGTAAGCAACTATCTTGGGACTACATTATGAGATTATAAAGTAAGAGACGTTTTAGAAAAGATTAAAATAAGCTTCTACTGATCTAATATGATATGATTCAAATTTTTATTAATGGATTCTTAACTAATCTATGTGATCCTACTAGATGTACATGGTGAATCAGATAAAACATTGTTGGTTTATTTTTATGAATCTTCAATTATTATGGTTTTTATACAGTACTTCAAGACTGTACGAGGTAAGTTGTTGATTTTTAAACCAGAAATAACAACAGAGATTTTAATGTGGTTACATCTATTGATCTATCTACATAATAGTGATGGCAAAGCTGTTTATCATGAATAGCAGTTACAACAGTTTCTGCTACTTAAAAAAAAAAAAAAAAAACCTTGTCCTTCTGTTACCTTTCCAATATTTTAAAAAAGATATGAAAATAATTTTTATCTCCAAAGTAATTATTGATTTAATTGTTAAATTTTTATACATCAACTATGGGAATAAAAAAAAATGTTTTCAAAATTGCTGATAAACGTCAAACTAGCATTAAAATTTTATAAAATAATGAGAAAATAGAAATCAGATAGGAATATTAGTTGAAAAAATTGTTCATTGAACAAAAAATGCATAGCTCTTTAGAGTATAGATTGCAACAGTGCGATGGCCGGTGTTTCATTGAAACAACTATCATTAAAGCACAATAGAGATGTTGCGGGAAGCTGTTTAAACTAAACAACTTCAGAGTTACTTTCTTTTCCCGTCAGTATCGCTGTCTCCATCTATGAGATGCTTGGGTAAGTTCCTAAACTCAGCACTGAGTTCAGTACTGATTTTAGGAATCCACTCTTTCCTAATGGAAGGTAATGCTTGTATATGTTTAATTTTTAGTGAAACAGTTTACTGTATTTGTTTAATGAAAAAAAAAAAAAACTGTTTAAATTAAACAGATTGCTACTAAATACCCCACCACTAGTATTTAAACAACTGATCAGTGACTTAATTGTAGAATTAAGAGATGACCAAATTGTTCTAATTGCTGAGTTAAAAAACTTAGCATATGTTAAATTACTTCATAAGTGATGTTAAATAAAATATATTTATGTATTGGATCGAATTTGGAAAAAAAAAATTATGTTATATAATCAATTCTAACTGTATTTACCTCTCATCACAACCTGGGGCAGGAAGAGGATTCATAGAAGGTTTCACACTTGTTAAATGATTAGTAAAATGCAAAATAGCTAACCATTCAAGATCATAAATCAGTTCCAATTTTTCATTTTCATCATGTGGGACATCTAAAACCTGTAAATAATAATTAAAAATATTACTTATTCAGACAAAAAATTTCAATATTACAACTGATAATGCAAATGGCCATAATTAAAAAATAGTTTTTTTTTTACAAAACAGCATAAAAACTGATTATTTCTTTATGATTTATTAGTATAATTTTATATTTTAATTCCCTATACAATTTTCCACAATAGCAGTTGTAGACCTATCAACGTCATATTTAGCACTAATAGAATTAACATAGAAAATTGTTACATACGACCTTTAGCACTAACACTATATATCAAATAAATAATACTGAATACAATTTAAAATAAATATAAATTAACATTTATATTTTAAAGATCATAATTTTTTTATCCTTTGAGGGGAACCGTTATTAGTTTCACTACTCCTTTGAAATTCAATAGTATGAGACGAGCACACTTTTGAGCTTTCATGATTTCTTCACATTTTTTATTCAACCACCAGCAACATTTTTTCTTATGCTAACGTTAAATTTTTAGTTTACCTCAAACCTTTGTTTTCATCTAATTTTTGGGGCAAGTATAATGTTGAATAGAGATTACATAAAGAGAACTTATTGTTTTTCAAGAAAAAATGGGTATTTTGGTCTGGATTGACTAGAATAATTAAGGATCATTATTGAAATGCTTAATTTTTTAAAAAATTCTTTTGTGCCTAATATCAGTAAGTGAAATTATTAGTGTTATTACCCAAAAAAAGTTAAAATTACTCACAAAAGTGGAGTCTGGGCAGTCCATCAATAGTTACTGAGAATAGTCAGTTGTGAACTGCTGGATTACAACAGTGGCATGATTGGAAATCTGTTGAGAGTATATAATAATCTATTTCTAACGATGGGGTTTATTTATTTGTTTTTATTTTTACTTTACGTAACCGTTTCATTATAAAGGATTAATTTTATTTTGAGAGAATATAGATACCATTTAAAATGAATTGAGAAATAATTATTTACACTTATATTAGAAGTGAAAAGTAAAGTACTAGAAAATTTCATAATACAACAAATAAATTTATAAAAAAATTCAAACCTGCAAAAATTTTCGCTTAGGAAGGCATTTGTCCAAAGCCAGAAATCGAGTGCATTCATTTTCATTGTTTCCCTAAAAGAATGGATATATATTAGATAAAATAAGATAAACACAGTTAAATATATAATATATCAAGGATAAGAAAAAGTTCAGATACCTTATGTGGAACTAATGCTGAAAATTTACAATGTAAATGAGCAGCAAACCAGTATCGAGGTTTTAAGTGGAAAAGAAGTTCTTCACAAGGTTTACTACCAAGAGTTTCGTTATTTATTTCTTCCCTAAAAAAAGAAAGTTTTAAATGTACTGCTTTTAACTTAGATTTAATTATACTAGTGAAAGTGGTTAAGTAGTAAAATAAAATAATTAAAAGTTTATATTAACACTGAACAAATTTTTGAAAGAACACGCAACCTAATGTATTACAATACACCATTTTGGAATGCCCTATGTCCTAAGATTAACAACATTCAATTCCAGCAGACATCCATATAAAAAAATAGGATTCTATTTGAAATACAACTAACTTAATTAAAAATGAAGGAAGGAGATGATCCGGTGGAAGTTACATAATATTTAGACAAAAAATTATAAACAATGTGAATAAGCTTATTAAAATTAAAGGAAGGAATTAAACAGTAAGTACATTAAAATATACACAGAGTAAGCAAAGTAACAAGATCCTAAATTGAAGTAAATAGATGATAACAATTGTTGTAGTGTTACCATCTATTTACTTCAGTTTAGGATCTTGTTACTTAGCTTACTCTATTTATATTTTAATGTACTTACTGTTTATAATTTTAATAAGCTTATTCTCATTGTTTATTTTTTTTTGTCTAAATATTATGTAACTTCCACAATTCTCTATCTTTTTGTATCTTGTCCATTCTAGCCCTGAAGAAGAGCTGCAAAGTCGGGTTGAAACGTTGGCTTCTAATAAAATAGTTTTGCCATTATTTAGCCTATTTATGACTGCCATCCCGGACCATCTCCTTTCTTTATAATGCAACGGTCAACTATTAAATATTCAATATCAATTAAAAATATTTGCCAGGATAGAAAGATCACATTCTAAGAAAAATTGTCATATTCTAATTTAGATCCTTCTAATCTCAATCTATAATATATTCAATAACTTATCACTAGAGTCTGAAAGAGAAATAACTTATCACTAGAGTCTGAAAGAGACTATCAGAACGAAAAATAAATCTTTGTCAGGCAGATATTTAAAGACTGTTGAATGAGACCTTTAACAATGAATATGAAAATAAACAATGGAATGGTTCATATTTGCATACTATTTCCAGAGATATGTTATATTTTCATTTAGATTAAGGTACGAAAATATTATTGATAACACCACACACCAAAACCAACCTGATAATCTTTAAACAAAGTTTAATGAAAAATTAGTAACTCTCATTAGGAATTTATTGGGGGATGAACGAAAACATCATTCAGATAGCATATTTGTAATACCAATTAAAATATTCACCAACAGCTACTAACCAAAATCAGCAGTAGACAGGGCTATTATTCTATACTATTACAACTAAATGAAAAATATCCAAAAATGAAACATTCAATTTTTAGAATAGATTATCATATATGTATCAACTGTAACATGGGAGAAGAGAATATACCTTGAATAAGAAAATTATGTTTTAGTCAAAAGAAATCTAAATTTTACATTATTTTTTTTAAAAAGTGTTTTGAGATTTGAGGTTATAAGCACTTTAATTATGGTAATTAGTTATTACTATACAACATAAATTAATACTAACAAATTTCTAGAAAATATCTCATTAGTAAAATTGATTGAATGATAGTAGAAAATAAAACTTACTCAAGAAAATCTTTAACTTTCAATAGCTTATCAATATTTCCATAATTGTATACACGGCGAGGCCAATCATGGGAAAGACAAACATCCACAGGAGATTTTATCTAAAATTCAAAATAATAATTATAATAAAACTTATTCTCAAAATATAATTTTACAAGAGCAAAAGGAATTTTGAGTTGCTACAATAATTTAAATGGACCAAACTTATTTTTACTGATGCACACAAAAAACAAAGTCAGTACTAGTTCACTAGTGTCATATCTGGTTTAAAGGTGGATTATCACACCAACACAGTAGATAGAATTTCAATTGTAGCTGAGTGTTGATAGACATATCCCTAATGGGTCTTTGTCATTATAAATGATAACTATTTAATCCAATGTCATGTACCTACCATAACTTATTTCTAGGGTAGGTATGGAGATCAGTCATGTTTGAATAATTTTGGACAGACTCAGCTATTTTTGCTGGTGTGATCAATCTTTTACCATCTGTCAACGGGATATGACACTCGAAAAATACTGTCAGAAAGTCTTATGTGGAAACAATTATAAATATACTAAAATAAAATTAACAATAAGAAAAAATACTAAATTACCTGTTTGAGCCTAAAAACTTCTGTATTCCTGACATGATACACACTTCTTTTAGTTTTTTCGGAATAGGGAGGTTTCTCAAAATGTCCTCTGTCATAGTCATAAGGTTTATAAATTCCTGAAATACCAGCAATTCTTAAGCCTCCAAAATTCACAACACCAGCATATCCAAGATAGTAGATATTAGGAGCAACCCATCCACCATAAGGTAATTCTTGAAGATAATTGGAAGCCTCATGGTTGCCTCCAATGAATATAGTGAGAATGGGAGCTATTTTTTCTCCTGTGTAATACCTAAACACAAAATAGTTATAAGAAGGTATAATGGGAATCATTAACAGACAAAGAACAGCATAATAACACAGTAAAAATTAATTAGAAGTAAAACTTACTTGTAAAAAGAACCCATTTGTCGAAATTTTGGTTTAACAGCCATTGTCTGCAAATCTTCTTCATTTCTAGTTGCTTGAAAATCTCCACAACAAATCAACAAGTCAATTTTTATATTTCCCTTAAGTTCCAGTAATTCAATGGATTCATATATTTTTTCAAGCTCCCCATGAGCACATCCTTCTATAGCTATTTTCATTTTTCAAACTATAATAAAATTCTTTCTTTCTTCACTAAATAGCTAGGCTTAAGCGATATATAAACAAACGATACAATTTCTATATCAAAAACCTCATACAGGCCAGCTATCAAATGTATGAACTAACAAGAGAAATAGAAAATAGTAGACATTTCCTAAGAGAGAACAGTTACGATATCAGTATTTAGAAACAAATTAAACTTGGTATGTACCACATAAGTCACTCAAAGTTTTCACTTATTCTATCGAAAATCCATAAACAAACTAACAAGTAGAAGCACTGATCAACAGTTCAAAAAAGATGCGGTGTTTACAACTACTTATGATGACACGATAAGGTTACAGCACTGTTATATATGTTTTAATAAAACATATATTTTGAATGAGATTTTATTCAATGACAAATTGATGGATTTAAACTATTATGTTTCTTAAATAAATAAGGTAATTTTAGAAGTGACATTTTTTTTCTGTGGTGGAAAATTTATAAATTTATTTTTCCTTTTAGGCGGAAGCCAGGATCTCATCTTCACAAAGGCAACATGTCTTCGTAGAGGCTAGTAATGGCTTAAATTTTTGCAAGAGGCCATGGAACAAACTATCCAGGTATTTTAGTGTGTTCTTATACTTATAAATTATAGATAATTGTGTTGAATTGAAGTTTATTATACCTGAAGACATGTTTTCTAAAAGGTGAAAAGTTTTTGAAGAAGAAGGTGTTTTATTTCAAGCGTGATTTGACTTAATGTGATCAAAATGTCGGTAAGGTAAACTTAACTGTGCGGCACACGTGGGGTTTTCTTTTTTTATGTAATTGTCTTTATTTTTGGGTTTGTAATAATCAATGTCAGACGTTCTTCGTAAGGAGAGAAATTTAAGTTAAATTTCAGTTTGTTTCTGTATAATTTACTTGTATTGGAATGTGGGAGGTTTGCCCCAAATGTCCTGTAAGTAATTCTCTTTATTGATGTTTGTAATTATGGACTGTTTGGAGTTTTATAATGTTTTATGAGAAAGTTAAAGTTAGATGTCTTGGGTCATACAAGTTGATATTATTGGGGTGACCCTCTAGTGTTAGGTTAGTTGTAGTGTTATTTTTAGTATGCCTTTTTGTTTTTAATAATTGTTTATCAATAATGTTTTTGTGGTTTCAGTTACAATTCCTGGATTTAGATGATATTGATCTGAATGAAATAGATCATGTGAAATCTCTGTTGTATTCTGTGAGATCTCCCAGGTTAACACTCCCTTGGGTTGAACCTGAGGAAGTTCAACAGTGGAATCAACAGCAGTATGGTAATTATTAAGCTAATTTTATATTATTAATTTATGTAATAAGTATTATTGTATGTCTAATATATTTGTCATATTAGTTATTAATGTTTAGATCCTGCATTCTAGCTTGAATTGTTTTTTACTTTCGTTTTTATCTTATAGTTACTATTGTCTGATTGTGGATTGTGGTTATATAGTTAATATCTGAGGTTTTCCTTCAGTGGTTTTCAAATATTTGTATATTTTACATCTTTTGAAAAAATATAAATTCATTCTTTTATGTGAGTGATTCTTATTTAAGTTTCCATATTTTAAATTATTTAATTTTATAAGGTCTATTGAAATTAGTAGGTTGAAGGCATAAACAATTAAAAATGTTTATGATAAGTTGTAATGACATTCATATGTATAATTCAAGTTTATTGGTATGGATTAAAATTTATTTTAATTATATTTCAATTTCTAACAATTAATTTATTTACCATTGGTTGAATACCAATGAAGCTTTTGAACCTTTAGGCGTTTTGCCAAGTATTTCTACCCGTGAATCTTCATACTGCTTATTTATATGTTCAAACTATTGTGTTAAAATATATATTTTGGTGACAGGGGTTACAATGTCTTGTTTCAGATATTTCTCATCATTATTATTTGTGTTAGTTTTATTTTTATCAAAACATAATAGTATAGCTTATAATTATAATAATTGAACTCTGATTTTTATTCATAATGATGTAGAGATGGTTGACCGTTGATATAATATAAGAAGGAGTTGATCGGGGGGTGCGGTCAAATTAATACCAAATTAAACAAGTAGATATTTTTAAACAAGTCATATTTCTTGATACTTTTTAATCTTAAAATCTTTCATTTTGTGCATCTTTATAAGAATTTTCGAATAAGAATTTTTATTTTACCAAGGTTAGTTATTATCTAATGTGATTTTTACCTCTCACTTGCTTTGTTGTTCTCGTTAAATGAAATAACTTTGGATTCTATACTTACTCCATAGACCAATTATTCTAAAATCTCTTGTATGATTCTATCATGTTTCACAGGATATTTTAGTTGAATAGATTGTTCTCATAAGGAATTGAATTAATTATGACAATGTTTCAACTGCCTCCCGCTGTGCTACATCCTATGCCCTGATGAAGACCTGCAAAGTGGGTCGAAACGTCGGCAAAAATTAAATAATTCTACTTGTTTAATTTAGTATTAATTTGACCGCACCCCCTCTGATCAACTCCTCATTTTTATTATTGAACATTTGATTTCAAATTGTGGCACTTCGTTCTAAGTATAACCTGACATGTTCGTTCTAATGTAACCATACTGTTTAGTTTTTAGGGTACATTGGTGTTATAAAACTGTTTTTTTTTTTTAAAGTCAATGTCAGTTTTAGGGCAAGTTTCTACACTCAGCTTTCAGCTCATCGATGACATTTGATCCAATTTAGAGACCTGCTAGGTGGCATAGATGAGCGCTGAGTTTAGGAACTCCATAACTTTCCATAATTGTTTTTTAATGAGACATATAAAGTAATTTACGTTATGATTTGATTTGTAGCTTCTAAATTCACTTATTATTTCAACTGCTTTGTTGGTTGTAGATTTTTAATAATAACTATTAAATTTTTTTAGTCAGTTTCTTCTTGTAAAATAGTTTTCTTTCCTAATTGATTATAATTTTCTGAGAATATAAACTATTAGTCAAAATTAATTTGTCTCATGCCAGTTGCATTTATTATTTACTTTATATGTTTAGAACTAAAATCTTTTAAGTTGTTTTATTGTGTATGAAGTAGATTGCTATTACATATATTTCTCTCTCTCTCTCTTTCTATATATGTATATATATATATATATATATATATATATATATATATATATATATATATAGTAATTAAGTAATGGGTTATTTTGATATGTTTTGTAACTGGCCAGAAAGTAGAAATATAGGAAAACTATTTATTGGTATGTTTTTTAATTATTGGAAAATATAATTTAAATCACACTACTTTTTAATAAGTACTTGTTACCATTTAAAACAAAACGATCACATCATTATGTGCATATTTTTATGGCTTGGGTTAATAAGTTCCAATTTAATTTGGATTAATATTAAACTGGACTTTGCAAAAACTTTTGATGACTAGGCAACGATATTTTAGAATATTTCTTTAATCTAGGTTTTTGTGTCATATTTGTTGATACTTTTTAATCTTAAAATTTTTCATTTTGTGCATCTTTATTAGAATTTTTATTTTACCAAGGTAAGTTATTATCTATCTAATGTGATTTTTACCTCTCCCTTGCTTTTTAGCTCTCGTTAAATGACATAACTTTAGAATCTATTCTTACTCCATAGACCAATTATTCTAAAATCTCTTGTATGATTCTATCATGTTTTACAGGATATTTTAGTTGAATAGATTGTTCTCATAAGGAATTGAATTAATTATTAACCATTTACGGCTTATTAGATGATTTTTCATTTTACATCTAATTAATAGCTGTGGAATCAATGCTAATAACTAATCATCAGTAAAATACGCACACTGGTTCTCATTGTTTTATTCTCTATTTTCAATAAAAATTAAAATGGCATTTATTTGTAATAGGTATAGACATATAAGATGTATCAGGAATTTCAAATATAAAGAAGTTATGTACTATTTTTTAATTCTGGCTAAGAGTATAATATGCTAAAATATAGTCATTTCTGTCAAAACTGGTAATATTATAAATTTTTTCTTTTCTGAATTACTGCAGCCATAAATAATTTCTACCGAAGTTTCCTTGTATTATTTTTTAAGAGGCCTCTTGATTCGAAATCGATTTTATTTTCTTATAATTTAATCATTAATTTTACTCAAAGGTAATAACCAACTTGATTTCCATTTTTTATTTATTTTGTGATGATTTTAAATGTTTACATTGTTCTTAAGTCAATGGCATAGAGTTGTTAATAAACAAAAAATAGTATAACATATGAAGTTGAAATTGATGAGAACATAATAGTTAATTATTGATTTGCCAGCCTAAGTCTATATCAACGAGATCAGAATTAAAGTTATATTTTAGATACTGATCAAATAATATTTCCATTGCTTAAATTTTACTAAGATATTCGTCTGTCATGTTCATTTATTATTGATTTTGAGTTTTGATACTATGATAATTTGTATAATTTTTTACATCTATTTATAGATAATATATCATACAAATTTATATTAAAGATTAATTAGCTTTGTCATTGTTAAATTATCAACTTAAATTAAAATATTTGACTCAATTCTTTGATTTTGTTCACAGATGGCGAACCAGAAATTAGTGGGATTGAAGCAAGTGGAGTTGCTGCAGGAAGTGAGGTGTATCAGGTTCCTGTTGCTGTTGCTACCACAATGCAGCAGATGTATCACCAAGTTGTGCCTACTATACCAAACCTACCTCCAGCAGCTTATGTTGGGAACATGCCTCCAAATATGGGTTACCCAATGCAGCCTCAATACATATTTCCTGAAGAGCGCACTCGTCGTTCAAGGTCTAACAAACCCAGTCCCAAGAGGTCTGAGCGGAGAGATGCTCCATCCTATCCTCCCGCAGCAGTTCCCTATTCCCCAGCCTACCCAATCCATGTCACTATGCCTCCGACACCTTATTCATACATCCCTCAGGCCCCACATATACCTTCAGCACAGCATGCCACAGGCCCTCCGCTTCACTACTTACCAGCTCCCCCAGCCACCATCCCTGTTTACCCTGCTCATCCTATTTATCCTAGTTATACCCCGCTTTTTTCTCCACACGTTCATCATGATGATTATAATAAAGAACCACCTCAAGAAGAAAAAAATGATTGTGATGAGGAAGAAAAACCTGTTGAAAAACCACTTTCTGTTCCAATAAATGCTATTAAAACTACCGCCCCTCCTACTACATCTGTTAAAAAGCAGCAAACACGGCCTCCTTCAAATCCTGCAGCAACAGCTCCTGTTGTACCCGTTACGTCAACTTCATCTCCTGCACCACCTACACCTACACCACCGCCACCCGCAGCTACAGTGGATGAGAAAGTACCCGAGCCTGGCAAGTCATGGGCTGGTCTGTTTAAGGAAGATCCTCCTAGAGAAGCGACTGTACAGCGGAAACCTCCTATATCTGCTGTAGCAGTGTCCGTTCCTCCCCGGTTTGATCCAAACCTGAAGCCTTCACAGCCAGTACCTCCTGTCGTGCGCCAGCATCAGAATTCAGAAGAGGACCCTCTTCTGAGGAGCCTTGGAGGTGGGTCAGACTAACTTTCTCCTATTACTCTGCTTTAAGTTTAGAAGCTACTGTTTATCTTATATTTTAAATTGTGTGCCTTCAAATTCTTCCTTACATATCTGATTCAATGCAGTATGTTTTATTAAACCTTATATCTTTTTGATGTTGCGATATACTGAAGAAGACAGTGTTAATGGTGCATGGGAGAGAAATAAATATATGTTGTAGATAGTTTTCAGGCTGTGAAACATTTACTGATTTGTCGCAAGACTGTTTTTTTCTTTCTTTAATTTTTTATTTTTCAATTTCTTAGTTAATTATTAATTGTTCAAAGTATTTTGTTGTTTTATAAAGAATAGTGTTATATATTATTATTAATGGTCTCTTAATTTATTTATTGCATTTCAAATGTTGATTTTATGTGGTTTTGGAGTGAATTTTTTCCTTTTAAAATTTTTATTTTTTAATGTTTTTTAATATATCATTATTATTTTTTTTCCATGATCATGATTTAACATGTTATAAATTAACTCTAAAACCATATTTATTTTTTTCTAGTCTATTTCCTTCTATTTATTTTCTTTCTTTGACAACTACTTATTTTTAAAATATTATTTTATTTTATCTTTTGTAATAGACTAAAGATGTGTATCTTTAATCAAAGCAAGGAATTGTTTTACTAAACAAATTTTAATGTAATTAGCATAAATATTTAAAAATATATATTAAAATTTTTTAATTGACATAGATGTTTGTTGAAGGATTATATTTTTAAATATAATAAAAATATCCTAACTATGAGAAGGTTGTTTTTGTTGTCATTTCTTTTCTTTTTTTTTTTTTTTTTTTTCGATTTAACAAGTACCTTCTCTACTAATCCTTAGTTGACTATTGGAATAAAATAATGAGGGTATAAACAATCATAATCATTTATTCAAATTAGGATTGTGGTATGATAGGGCTGTTGTCTAACTACAACAAAAACTACTAATCCTTAGTTGACTATTGGAATAAAATAATGAGGGTATAAACAATCATAATCATTTATTCAAATTAGGATTGTGGTATGATAGGGCTGTTGTCTAACTACAACAAAAACTACAACTTGAGAAAAATTATTATTGTCAATCAAATTTTGAATCACTCTACGCTAATGACTATTCTAAATTATATTTATTAATTAAGCTTCTCCTTAATGTTAACACATCTTTTTGCAATCCATAGTTGTTTTTAAGGAAACAGAGATCAGATCAATATGTCCCATCATAAGAAGGCTAAGTTGGTAGTAATTTAATTTCAAGCCGAGAATTATAAATTAAATGTTTCAAAAAGCTGTCAGGAATAAGAAAGTAGCAGGTTACTGATGCCCAGATTGTAAAACTAATTGTAACAAGAGGAATAATTAATGTGGGGGAGGTTGCAATACCAAGAACTGATGCAAGTTAATTTGACTAGAATATGAATTCAACGGGTATTCCTGAAATGTTTATCAGCTAGTATAGGATAAAAATTTGTTTTATTGTAGCTGTGTTAGATTTATAGTTTATGTTATGTATTACAACAGATCGGATTAGTTAAGAGTTTAGCCGAAGAAAATCCACATTATTTCTCTAAAGAAAAAATAAATAAGTGTATGGGTATTTTTTTCTTATCATACATGCCTAAATTTTTTAAAATGCCATTGATTTCCAATAATATATTAGTATAAAAAAATATATAAATGCTCAATGAAAATTATTTTTCTTGTATAGTAATTTTACTAATTCTCGATAATTTAGATTAATATTTATTGTACTTTTAACATTTAAAAAAAAAAAAGAAAATATTTCAGAATGGTTGAACTATTAACTTCTTGTACTGATCATTTCCAAAAATTTCATTTGCTTATTGAATTAGATCATTTGTTGAAGTAAATTTAATTCTAATTATTACAACATCATCGGTTGATTAGGAAAAGTTAAGTAGCATTTCAGAAAATTAAGTCACTGTGTAATTTGATAATTTTCGTATTCAATTACTTTTTGAAATTAACTGATGTATATTATGTTTACTGGAAATATAAATATGGCCGATATTCCTTTGGTAGAGCCACAACCTTTATTAGTTAGTCATTGTAATTTTCTTAGCTGAAATAAGCATGGGGATAATATTATGTTTGTGTTCAGTAATAAATCAATCCAGAAAGTTTATTTTGGTTGTTTAGAATAAAATTATATCTAGATTAAATAAATAATAAAATTCTGTATAGATAAAATATATAAATATTCTATGAGAAGGAGTCAGTCGAGGGTGCGGTCAAATAAATAAAAAATTAAAATATATTAATTATTTTAATTTTTGCCGACGTTTCGACCCACTTTGCACAGGTCGTCTTCAGGGCGTAGGATGTGGCACTGCGGGAGGCAGTTGAAACACTGCCTATGTGTTTCAACTGCCTCCCGCAGTGCCACATCCTACGCCTTGAAGACGACCTGCAAAGTGGGTAGAAACGTCGGCAAAAATTAAAATAATTAATATATTTTAATTTTTTATTTATTTGACCGCACCCTTGACTAACTCCTCATATTATATCAACGGTCAATCATCTCTACATCATTATAAATAAATAAAAGTATTATAAATATTCTAAGATAAAAGAGGAAAAGTAAATAAAAATAAATTATAACAAAACCAAAATAAGTATGTAAATAGTACAACTAAATGATTTGTATACAAACAAATAAATTAAAAGTATGCAAACAACAGGATTAAGAATAAATGAGGTAAATTTTTTTAAATTATAAACTATAATAGGAATACAATAGACAATGTTTTTGGTAAGATTTAGTAACAAAAAAGAATACGAGTATGTGAAGGTTATATATTTTATCTATATATTATTTTTTGGTTGCAATTTTTATATTTTTAGTCCTGATGTTAACACACATTTTTTGCTTTGAATCATCGGCAAGCTTAATAAAACTTCAATGACTCCAAATCCTGATTATTTGTCAGCCTCATTTTTATTTTTATAAACGACTATTATTGAAAAACTATGTTCTTATACTTTAATTTTATATAACTATCCTAATAATTGTTCTTGATTTGATTAGTTAAAAAGCACACATAATTGTTTAAATATTCGATATAATAATTAAGAAAATAAATAATGTATTTCAATGTTTCTGAGTGAAATCTGGGTTATTTCCATGAATAATGACCATACATTTTTGAACTATGACTTTTTTTATTATTGAAATGTGGCACTTAATGTTAAGCTGCATATATAACTTTTAAACTTCAGTACTTTTTGTTATTAAAAAAAAAAATGCTTAATTCACATTAATCAGCTAGATCATTCTTTTAATTGGATATAGAACGCCTCTCATCATACCAACTTGAACATAAGGCCATAGTCCTGACACCTCGAGGTCTCACAAATCCTTCTAACTATTGCTACATCAACGCTACCCTTCAAGCGCTTCTTGCCTGCCCAGCGTTTTACAATCTCATCAAGGTGATATCGCAGGTGAAAGATGCTGCAGGTGGGCCACCTCCTGGTGCTTTGCCGCCAAAATCCAAGACACCCATCATCGATAGCATGTGAGTATAGGTATTTGACAGATTGATAATGTGATAATATCATTCAAGTAGAACTGCACTTTTCTCGCATTTTTACACTTAAATGCATTTCATACATATATTTTTTTATTGATTTGGCCAATAAAAATTATAACTACCAAATTAATTTTTTGTACTGAACGGAAGAAAAACAAAAGAAATAAATAAGATAATCATGTTTTAAAATCTATTTTGCAAAAAAGTTTAATCTATTCGGCTATTATTAAATTGTTTATTTTAATTTAGGTAATAGCCAAGTCTTGAAAAAAAAACCATTGAGGGCGTAATTGCCGTTTTCGTAAATATATATATATAAAAAAATATAACATTTTTTGTTTAATCAATAATTGTTTGATTGATGATAAAATTATTAATAGTTCACTCTTTTTGAGCTAGAGAAATTTGTAATAAATAAATGCCATAAGGTATTTTATATCTTATCGCTTATTTTAACAGAGAATGTCTACCTTTACTTTAGGCTCTTGGTCGTAGAACACGATAACTATAACATAATACAAATTTTTATAAGGTTAACATTTTTGTCAATTGTTGATTGAACTTGTGTGGGTCGTTAAGTGCCTGGTTAGGAACTTTAAAGGTTCAATTCCGAATTCTTTAATTAATTTTTTGGCGTCTACAAGGAATGAATCTTATCAATTTCACTTGGTACATGGCTGTAACGCAGGTAGATGCCAAGGGTTGAGAAAAAGACAAAGGAGTTGACAATCCCACTTGCAAAACTAGTTCTCCAACGAGTACCAGTACTATGTTCAACCAGTAGTTGCGTACCAACAGTTAATACTAACTTATCTCTTATATAAAACAGAACAAATTTCTACAGATTCATTTAATGATTTATGAAATTAGTGGTGCGGAATCCAGTGTTACCAAAAACTTTAATTAGCAAGAAGTGCGATTTATCATGTTTCTTGACAATGGTGCCTCATTTAAGGTTCACTAATTGATTCTTTTATTTACCATCAGACACTGCATGATATGAGCCTTTCAGTTGACAGAATGACGTAACTCAAATTTCAACATTTTTGTGATCTTTCTAACAGAAAAATTTATACTTTTATTCACAGTTCTATATTTCAAAACTGCAATCACCTACTCTGGAATCAACTTATTTACTGTCAGTACAGATATTATAAAATTTACAATTAAAAATATCACTAAACTGACTACTCAAAAATTTTGAAATTGAAGTTAGTCATTCTGTCAACATATATAAAATAGAATGCACATAATTTTGATGCACTTATATTAAACGAACGAAAATGTTTACTGATGATCTATAAGTCAACTATAACCTAATGAACAGTGATCAAAATGTCTTAAGTATGAAAAACAAACCTGGATACATTGTTGATCAAATTTTCAGCTGTTTGTTTTTAGGTGTAATTTATATTGGGCTATTTGCAAGACACTTTGAGTTTGTGGCAATTAGCTAACTGCTCAGGCGAAACATGTGTCTTTAAACTATTTATTGAGATTTCTTAGCACAGCAGAGATGAAGCATTCCAATAAACAATTAGAAGGAGGCAGCTTGTTTCTTCCACCACTGAAACTGATTCCCCTTTTTGTTCCCTTCCATTTTTCTTACAATTCAAAACATGACATTTTATTTTGGCCAACAATTTTTGTTCCATTCAATTCTTATCATGTGATGTATACAATGTTTCTATGTTTTGCCCCATTATAAATTTTTAAAATAAAAGACAATAAATCGATTTAATCCATCCCCTTCTCTCTTAAAATATAGAATATTAATACTAAAAGAATGAAATTCCAGTGACTCAAATCGGATAATTATTTTAACCTTACGTTAGTTTACTTTCATGCAGTCCATATAATCCACTTACATATTCCCCCAGTTGTTCCTACTCGGGAATTCCTAAAAGGAAAAAGGAATTTTAAGACAGTCATGTTTGATACTTGACCCTATACGCATAAAAGGCATTCATCGCGAAAACAAACATTATACTACTCAGAAACAAGACACTTCTTTGTTCAAATTCCACTCCGATGACGGAATACGTTTCTTAAACTGTTCCTCCAGTAATTCTTACTCAGCGTAATTTCTCACTTCTTACCATGTCATCAAAATTTAAACAATTAATCAAAAGATTGATTTTACATGGGAAAATAATGGCACAATAACTATAGTATATTTTATTTGCTGCAGTGATGTGATAAAAATACCTAATATTTATCATATTTTAATATGTTAAATATTCAACTGTAAATTAACAAATTCATAATTTATTACTACAAATAATTAAATCCTCATTAATTTAATGACTTTTAAGATGACTGTGCCAAAGAAACAAAAGATTGTATTTACAAATTATATCAATGAAAGACATCAGATCACATTAGTATCATGTCTACCTGAGGCCAAACTACTTGCCAGGAGAGGTAAGCTTAATGTTGATCCCCCCCCCCCCTCTTGTAGAAGTCAACATTTTATATTTATAACTATATTTTAAGTAATCTATTTCAAATTAAATATCATCTTGTAACAATAATTTATTTTGTCGACCGAATTTAAGGTCAAAAAAACACGCAAAAAAACAGAAACAAACATTTTTTATGAAAATAAATTTGCCACCCTTTGAATTCTGTCGTCTGAGAAATAGGATACCCCTTTGCTCCTCCCTAGTTCTGGTCCAGCTACCTCGTACAAATCAAACAGAAAATATGCGGTTAGCCTGAAAACAGTTACAAGTATTCTTTTGTTTTGATGTACCAATTTGTTTTATTTCTGTATACTCTACCTCTTTCCACACATGTAAATTACGATCTATTACCAGTTTTAAACTGTTCTTCTATTACTTCTAACACAAACGGGAAATCTTCCTCAACATTACCAACCAAGAGTAATTTGGCAATGTTGGAAACATTTTTATAAGATGAACCACATTAGAAGTGCAAATTGATAAAAATACCTAAGATAATAATATTTCAATAATTAAATTAAAATGCATTTATATTCAACTGTTGATAATTAAATAAGTGTGTATTATTTTATGGGTGGTCAATAAGGTGACTTTAACTTGATTTTTTTTTCTTCCAAATATGAAAACTGCTTTTCCTAGGAATAATTTAAGTGCAGGAAGTGCAGCATCGTAAATTCATTTCCTGCAACTGAAATCAAGGTTACTAAGTGCAGTTGTAGAAAGGTAGAGTCAAAGTACACTGCACAATGTAATTCTTTTGAGGATTTCTAATAAAAATGACTGAATTACTTTTGGCTGGTCTCGAGGAGGAAAGTATGACCGTGCCCCATTGTTTTTATATTAATAACTTGGCTCTGTCAGCTCCCTTCTCGAATCCAGATTCCTGGCCACAAACTCCTCCCTAACACATTCCTCCCAGATTTTTCTTGCGCTTCCTCGACTCCTTCCCTTGATTATATAATTATTAAAACAATCAAATATAATTTTTATCTAATCTAAATGGTATCTGATTGTAATACATTAAATGCCAATTATAAAGGTGACATTTAGAAATAAGTAGGTATTATTTATTATATGAGCCTTTTAGTTTACAAAATGATTAACTCCAATTTCAACATTTTTGATAATTAATTTTAGTGATATTTCTAATTGAACAATTTATATCTTTATTCACAGTTCTACCAATAATCATCATCATCTAAAACCACCTACTCTTGAATCAACTTATTCACTGTCTGTACTGATATTATAAATTTCCCAACTAGAAATTCACTAAAATGACTACTTGAAATTGTTGAAATCGGAGTTAGTTATTCTGTAAACTAAAAGGCTCTTATATTGATTATAGTAACATTTAATTCTTATATCACACCAAATTCTCTGATTTATGATTATCCACTTGAAGATTGACTTTAAAAACATTACACACAAAAATCTATGACAAACATTTTTAGTTCTTCAGTGTCCTCTTGACTAGAGGAAGAGATGGCTGATGACATGTTGGGCCTGTTCCTTGAGTGTTTATCATGTGGACCCCTTGATTGCCTGGTTCTGAACTTTGTGGTTTTGATTCCCACCTGGGTCGGTTAATTTTATTTTCAGACCGAATTCCTACTCTGGTAATAACGCAGCGGCAACCTCAAAGTAGCTTTCAAAGGTTGGCAGAAAAGAACATGTAGCTCATTTGCCGGACTATTTCTCCCCGCCAGTACCAGTACCAGTATCCTCTTGACCAATAAGATATTGTGAAGAGAGCTTATTATTTTTTAAGAGCTTATATTTTTTAAGAGCTTATTATTATATAAAATGGTTATAGGCTCAAAAATGATTAGTTGATAGCCCAAGAGCAAACATACAATAAGTTTCTAACGTTCTGTTATATTATTTATTAAATATAAAAAAATATTGATATTCATTGAAATATTACAGCATCTTTCAATATATCTATATATTTGTAAGTATTTTATAATCAATATCGTAGAGTTATGGGAAAAGAGTTATGATTTAATTTAAATTACCATTCTGGTATTTATTTTACTTTTAGATAGCTTTCATGTAGATATAATTAAAAAATAAGTTTATTAAAAGAAGAATTCTTTTAGAATTATAATCATGCTAGAAAATATTACTAATCTAAACAAATAGTATTTTTGTTCTCCTTAATACATGTATATATTTCTTTAGTTTTTCAATTTTAAAATTGTAAATGCTGACCATTATAATCAAGAAGGCATCCTAACCCCTTAAAATTGTTTCTTCATTGAGTATTGTTTTTATTTAAAAAAATAAAATTAAATAAGTATATTTGTCATCTTGATGTCTGACCATTTCCTACTATGACCTTGTGTCTAGGACCATGCGCAGCAAGTATAAATGGTTTACTTAATTCCGAACAAAGAAGCAAATTCTTTTTCCATAATTATGGTTTTGAGTGACAATAAAAACTTGGGTAGATCATCAACTTGCCCAAGAGATGGTAATGATACCTCAAAAGATACCAATATTATGAAAGAGATATATGGTAGTCCCATAAAAATATCTATAAGAATAAGATTTACGCTTGTTTAATATAATATGGTTGTACTTCAGAGATGGTAGATACACAAAATGGTAATTTATGGTGATTATATGTGTTATAATTTTTGCTTGGTAAAGAAGTGAAGAAACTTCTTATGGAATGTTTGTCATTCCCAAGTCAAGGCTGAACTAATAATAAAAGGTGTTAAATAGAATTTTTTATTGCAATCCTAAAAGTTCTAGTAATAACATGAGTACAATTGATTAATTCAACTTAATATTGGAATTGTAAATATTAATGTGAATGGAAAATAAGAGTAATTGAAAAAAAAAAAATCAGAAATGAATTTTCGATTAGGTGAATTATATATATATATTTTTTTGTTAACATATATGTATTGGTGTATATGAATTTTCGCGAGATGCGGGACAGAAGCCTTTATTCATGTTAGACTATTAATTACAATATTAAGTTCTTTTAAACATAATATTTTATTTGATTCTGTAAGTCATTTAGTTGATGTAATTTTTAAGGGTCCAGTTTATTAAGGAGTTCTCTCCTGCTCCTGTAAATCGGAGTGGTCGTCGGGAAAAGGCCATTTGGAAAGATAAGGAAGACTTGGACATACCTGTTGGGCCAGCATTTGAACCTACTTATGTCTATAAGATGCTACATGCATTGAGGAATGAAACAGCATTCCAGGTAAAGTACAACAGTTAATAGCTTTATATTATCTAGTTAAATTTTCTTTTAAACCAAAGTTAAAAAACAAATCTGCAATCAATCAAAAGAACTCATCGAGCCATCAAATTTTGTTTATTTGTTATTAGAAAGAAGTTTTTTAAGAGCCCAAGATGGTTGAGGAAAAGTCTCAAACTTGTAGTAAGGCTGCCACTGATTCTCACTATACCCCAATAATCCCAACGGAGTAGTACTCCACATAGCATCAACATAATGTTATTTACATAGCATGAAATCCTATGTGAATTTTTTGAAGTGATACGAATGAGTGCTGGAATTCCATTGGTCCTAAACTCTACCCTACTATGCCAAAATCCAATCACTCCAATCCTACCATGAATGTGGAAAACTGAGGAAGTGGAATGATCAACTACACAGTTTTTAGATGAATCATTTAAGTACTCCAGTAACATTATTTTATTATATCATTTAAAGTGGCCGTCAGAGGCTGTCTGGCTTTACAGTTCACAATTATAATTTAACCTAGAGCGAAATTCGTCTCAAACTTAACTTATTCAGGAAAAAAATAGTTTACAACATGTTTAATTTCTATGAATGGGTTATATTAATTATTATTTGACTTTCTTATTTTGTTTTTAAGGTTGAAGGCAGGCAAGAGGATGCAGAAGAATTTTTATCCCTTCTCCTCAATGGTTTGAATGATGAAATGCTTGAGGTAAATTACTATGGACATAATTCTAAAAATTAATATTAAGGTGGTTCTTTAAATAGCTAATTGACTAACACATATTATAATGTGCTTAGCAGCAATATTGATTTGAATTTAAATTAGTAAATTAGACCATTATCAGTTGTTTTGCCTTCTTTGATATAACAATTTTATTTTAGAAAATTTTAGCTATTAGAAGAAATAAATAATTGGTTCCTGGACTTAGTAGATCTTCAGGTAATTGCCTTCTTATCTTTTTCTACTAAACCTGTGGTTCTCAAATTTGTATTGCTGTGGCATTCTTGTGCTACAAAATAATTGTGGCTTCCTTGTCAAGCTAAAAAAAACAACCTCCTCAGACTAAAAAAAAAATCATGGCATAGTTCTCTTTAAAGTGGTTGGTTATGAACATAATAGATATAATCTTGTATTTAAATTATTTTAATTTTTTCAATAATAAGTAAAAATTGTCTTCACCAAATTGACAATTTTGACCTTATTTAGAAATATTTAATATTATTGTAGCAGTTCCCCTAGTATATGCATTCAGCACCCCAGATTGCCGTGGCAACCAGCTTGAGAACCCCTGAACTAAACAACCGATCGAGGAAAATATTGTGTTGTAAAATAATTTGAGTCATTGAGGGTTGGATATATAATGATTTTATTATTAACTATCAAGTTTATGTTTTAAACATAAACATTAGTGAATTATAGTTTTAGTTATAAGTGAGCGAGTTATTTATTGTATTTTTTATAGTTGGTGAAGCTTGTTGAGGAACCAAAGGAGGTCCCTGTTGTCAATGGAGATGTTACCGCCAATGGAGAATCCCATGATGACAACTCCGATTGGAAGGTATTAATAACTTATTTAATTAGTTTTATTTACAATTTAAGTATTTTATTAAGCTGTTGTTCCTCTGAATTATTAATTATTCTCAGTGCTTTGTTATATTCCTAATTTAAAAAAAATCACCGATTTTTTAATTTCAATATTAATATTTTCCTTAGTTTATGAATAATTATTTTGTTAGCCCAGTTTTAAATTCTTTTTATACTCATTTCTTTCTTTTGTTTAGATTAATTTTTGTTTTAAATAAAAACAATATCGATTCAGTAATATATATTGATGTAACACTTACCACTTATAATTTGCAACATACATTTACGTAATGTTTGTACAAATTATGGTGGCAGAATAATTACCACAAAAAAAAGAACTTTGTTTTGAAGTTTTTTTTGAGGTAAGCATTCCTGAGAGTTGAATTAAGCTCACTTATAGCTTAAGTCTTAGAAAAGGAAAGTACATTTGGTTAATGTTAATAGCTACTGTATAAAATGATGTTTGGTGTCTAGGGTATTCTATGTTGTGACAACATTTGGATTGGTTTTATCAGAATTTCTTTCTTAGTCCATGTGGTTGTTTTGCAGGTTTGTAAGTATGAATCTGGAATTCGTCTATTAGTGGACTCTATTTAATGTGTAATGTAGTATTTTAATGGTAACTATATACACATTGTTGACACCATTTTGTTTCTTCGACAGCTAGCAAAGATTTTCAAAGATCAATACTAGTCTTGTAGATCAGAATTGTTTTAACAGTGTTGAACATGTTGAGTGTTGTGAATTCAACCTATGATTTGCGGACAGCATTAGTTTTAAAAACAATTTAGATTCAGTAATATATATTAAAGTAACACTTACCACTTATAATTTGCAACACACATTTACGTAATGTTTGTGCAAGTTATGGTGGCAGAATAATTACCACAAAAAAAAAGAACTTCGTTTTGAAGTTTTTTTTTGAGGCAAGCATTCCTGAGAGTTGAATTAAGCCAATTTTAAGCTTAAGTCTTAGAAAAGGAAAGTACATTAATTTAATAGTTCTTTAATTTTTGCTGAGTAAATGCTTGGAGTCGAGAGTATTTCGTATTTTGTTAATATTCGGATGGATTTAATCAGAATTGCTTTCTTAGCCCATTTGGTTGTTTACTTCTTTTTTAGCGTAAGGGGGTGAGCAGCCATGAACTCCACTCTTCTCTGATCTTTGCTAAGTTCCTGGCTCGACAGAGATCTTTGCAGAGTCCATCGATGTACTCCATATATGGCTTTCTTGGACGTTCTCGAGGTCTTTTGCCATCCAGAGCGTAGTCCATCATCTTCATTGGGTCCCTATGTCCCTCCATCCTAATCACATGGCCAAACCATTTCAATTGGCGGATATACAGAACCTCCTTCAATGAGGAGACCCCCAGCTCCTTGCGTATATTTTTGTTACGAACCCAATCCCTCCTAGTCTTACCGATTGTTATTCACAGATATTTCATTTCAGTCGATTTCTCTGCGGATGTCATTGACACTATCTGTCGTGTTATTACTCTGTTGCTTTGAATAAAAATAAACTGACAAAAACAACTACAAGCATTGCATAGAGGATTACAATGGGTTGTTCTTTTATAACATGTTGGACTTATTTTTTATTTTTTCAGGCAGTTAGTAATTTTTCACTGAGCTGTTGAGAATTACTAGTATTTGGCTGTTTGTTTATATAACTAAAAAGATTGACTACATTTTTCCCAACCCTAGTTGGTCGTTCGTCGTATATTCGTTAGAATATACCTAGGTCGGTTGGAATATTAATTTTCCAGATCATCTATATTTAATGTTTTTCATACTCATTAAGAAAAATAAAGATAGCTTGAAAGACACACACACATATATGCGTGATGTGATGATATGGAGCCTTACCCAAGGGGAACGATGTAACATGTTTGGTTTATTTTTTATTCATTTATTTTTTCAATTACTAAGTAATTTTGCACAAATTATTAGGGAGGAGAATATACCATCGTATACATAGTATGGTATGTTAAAGTAACGATTGTTGACCTGCTTGACATTGCACATTCTTTACTTTAATGTGGTGGTGATGATATGTGTGTTAATATAATTAAAATGATTGACTAAATTTTTCCCAACCCTAGTTGGTTATTCTATTTATATTAGAATATACCTAGGTCGGTTGGAATATTAATTTTTCATGTTGTCTCCTTTATTTAATGTTTTTCTTATTCATTAAGGAAAATAAAGATGGCTTGAAAAACATATACACAATTTTTCTTTAGTGAATTGATATTTGTGGTAATTATTTTTAGTCTGAATTCGGAATGGTTATAAATCAGAATGTTGTTCATTATTATTCAAATAAGGAATATTCCATTGATTAATTTAAGCTTAAAAAT
Source organism: Nezara viridula (assembly GCA_928085145.1). Taxonomy (NCBI): domain Eukaryota; kingdom Metazoa; phylum Arthropoda; class Insecta; order Hemiptera; family Pentatomidae; genus Nezara; species Nezara viridula. The sequence continues at coordinate 142,500,448 of OV725080.1, read as the reverse complement.
GGTGTTTTCTTGCGCTTTCCAGGAAGTTTCTAAGGGTGTCAAGAGTGGCAGGATCACCCGTAGAGCAGAAATGGGGAAGACACCCCTAACTGAAATATTCCGTGGTCAGATACGTTCCAGACTACAAAGAGCTGACGAAACAACCGACTATGTCCAGCCATTTTTCACCCTTCAGCTTGACATTGAGGTGAGCCTATGCAGATAAAAATCTTATTTTATATGAAAATTAAAATTTTAATTAGGGTTAAAATAGTTTTTAAAAGTTATCTGATAATGTATTCCATATGGAGTCAACAAGTATACTGCATTATAAGTATATATGTGTTAACCTGTGGTAGATTAATAAAATGTTTACGGGTTTGTGACATCTGTGTTTTTACAGATTTCATTAACTTCAAAACTTCAGTCTGTTAGTAATTAATCTGAAATATTGTTATTTCAGGAATACCTGGCAGACTTACACAATTATTATATGGAATAACTTTTATAATTATTATTATTAGGACATATCACTTATTGTAATAATTTTTCAAAATATCACTTTTATATAATGGTTATTTTTACAAAGATTATGATCAATGGTCTGTGTATCAACTTGCTTCAGGTTACAGCTCATTTTATAATATATTTTATCGTGTATTAATTTTTTTCATTTATTTCTGCTTTATTAGTTTAAGGTTCATATTCTTCACTTACATTGTTCCATTATTTCCCATACTTATATAGTCTAATTGTGAAGTGACCATAATATTCTCATAGAGGCCAATTTTACGTTTTGGGTCCTGAATGGTGTATTCAAACAACGTAATAAAGCAGTAAAACAGTAGAAGATATAAATATTTTCTTTTTTTATACAAATAATTATTATCATAACAGGCCAAAATTTATTTCTTGGGTTAGTGGTTTTTTATTTTATTTGTTTGAGCACCTTAATATTTTGTATTTGTAATTTTAATTTTTTTACTTTATTAGTGCGTAGTTGATTTTTAAGTTTTATTTTTTGTTACTTTTATTTCAAAGCATCTAAATTATTAAATAGAAAAATCATACATATATATACATTTTTTTCTTTGATGATTCTTAGACATTCTCTCTCAAAACCCCTGAATGTTTTGACGGATTTATAATTAATTGCATTGTTTAGTTTGTCATATAATTTAATATTTTATATTTAGCTCTTAATTTTTCATGTGTTGTTTGTATTTAAATGAATACTTATGATTTTAGTACTTTTAATTAACAGTAGTAGTAGTAGTCATTTGTAATAACTCCAATTTTATTCACATAAATTATTTTTTTTGTAATTAATATTTATATGATTTTTAACCAATTTTTTCCCATTTCTGTTGTACTATTTTATATTGACAACTTTTATTCTATAAATTATTAGACTATTTTGTATACAAATATTCATAGTTTTTGTTTATTTCATCTATCTTTCTAATTCATTTAAACATGAAGTGCAAATTGTATGCGTATAATTATAATCTCCGCAGGCACATCTATATATCAGCTAGCCCTCACATTGGCATCAAGATGTGTCCCAAGTGAGGTTCCTCTTTAAGCTGCTCTTAGCAGTTTCGCATTCACAGGCGAGTTCCCAAGCCATAAAATGCGTAGGCATTGTAGTTATCCATAGTGGTATCGAAAATAGGTATCTTTAAAGGAGCCGATACCACGCCTTAATGATGCATCTTAACCGATTAATACAAAAGCAAAATTCCTTTTCAACTGTAACATGGATCAAAAAAAGAAAAGCTTATCATGTGAACATTCACCCGTAGGAATTTTAATAATATTGAGCAAATACAAATACTGACTTAATTGTTCATCTTTTTTACTTTTGTTAAGAAATCTCAGTCATGATACTTAAAGAATAGTTTTAATAATGATAATAAGAAATATCATATCATATCAGACTTTTAAACTGAAATTAATTAAAGCCACTGTATGGAATAGTGAAAATGCATGACTTACATTACAAGATTCCCTTATCATCAGTTAAGACTTCCCAGGTCTTGAATTAATTATTGAGGCTCAGGAAGCTAACAATCTTAGAACAATTTATTCAGGAGGAGTAGGTAGCTATCCAGATAATGAATAATAAATGACTAGTTGTTCTGTGCGAATAATTTGCAGAAAATTTTCTGCAGTGAAGAAATATTAAAACAATATGGGAATAAGTAGAATCCTATGTATTATGTAAGGAAGGAATTGATATTTTTTCATTCGTCGATTACAGTAATCCATTTAACATAATAGACCAAAATATCTGTTCAAATTCCTTTGCTAGGTTGTATTTTTAAATACTGACTGGAAAGATAATAAAGACAAAATAAAGCCTCGATCATGAGATTTTCTAAATAATTAAAAAAAAGAAAATGTAAGAACAAACAAATGCCTTTAAGAAATAATAAAGCTAATATATCAGCGAGGAAAAAAATGTAGTAGTATAGTAAATTCAATATCTTTAAAGAGGAAGAAATTATTAAGTATACCAAAACTAATGGACTTTATCTTTGTTAATAATTGTCTGATTTTTTTTTTTATAGGTAATTTAGTAATCTTTCTAATTATCATTGATACAATCAAGAAAAAAATGCATACTTTTTGAGTTATTCGCAAATAAAGTTTGTTTTTCTTCATAACGTTTTTCCAGAACTTTCGGAGGGATAGGACTATTTCAATGGAAGCACATTTTCGAAAAAAAAAAAATCTAAGGGGGCCTTAGGTCAAATTTGTAGGAATTTTTTTTTTATGTTTTGTTTGCAATGAAAATTCATATTCGAGGGTCTTTCGAGATGTGAAATACAAATCTCAACTCTGTTTCTCCTTAAAAAAATATTTCAACTCTTTAATCGGTCGGTTCAAATTTTACAAATTTCTAATAGATTTTTACGATTTTTTGTTTTGTAGGTAATTTAATAATCTTTATAATTATCATGGGTACAATCCATAAAAAAATGCATACTTTTTGAGTTATTCGCAAATAAAGCTTCGGAGGGAGGAGGGGGGGAGGGGTAGGACTATTTTTCGCATGTGAAGGAGAAGAATGAGTGGTCAATCATTAGATTTGATGAAGAATTGACGAAGTTATGACATACCGACAAAAAACACCTTTTAGAAATAATACATAGAATACTAATGAGTACTTCTAGAAATGATTAGCTAAGTCACTTAAATGAATATTTGTATCTATAATCGCTTCTTCTGCTCTTGATTCTGTTTAATAATATTTTTTTATGTAATGAAAATTAACAACTGCTATATCAGTGTGGTACTGATTGATTCTAGTATTTTAAAATAGCTTTATTTATTTTTAAAAAATATTTAAAATTAAAGTGTATGAAGTTATAAAAAAAAAAATTGTTTTTATTTCTCTGAAAAATTGAACTTTGTACCAAATTTTTGTTTACACTTATTTTTGTATGATAAATATAGTTCATTTGTTTTTTAACTTTGAAATGTTACTGTAAACCATTTTTGTATTTAAAAAAAAATAATGGTAAAATAATCAAAGTGATTAAATACTTAAGAAATTTAAAAAAAAATAAATAAAATTAAAGATTTTTTTTTCTGAGATTTCTGAATTATTGTCTTATTAATTGATGAATGCCCGTTTACAGTCTTCCGACTCAGTGCCCCAGGCTCTAGAGAAATATTTCGGATGGGATCAGGTTGAGGGTGCAGGTAGTAGCGGAGGTTCCGGTGGCGATGCTTGGCAGCAGCACTACCTTGAGGAACTCCCTAATGTCCTCATACTCCACCTCAAATGTTTCCTCTACAAGCAGCAGTCTTGCCATAAGATAGTTAAAGCTCTGGAGTTTCCTGTCGATCTGAAAATTGATCCAAGTAAGTGAAAATAATTTTTTTACTAACTAAATTTAGTTAAAACATTTCACTTCTCAGAAATATCAAACCAACCAATTTCTATATTAACTTTAATTTAAAACTGAACTGTTTTTCTGAATATTTACTTTTTTTACTTATTTATTGAGAAATATTACAATCTGTCTCAATTAAGGACATTTATAATAGTGTTCAGAGAGCACATTCACACTCTATATACAATAAATACAAATAAGCATCAAAATAATGGCACTAAAAGTAAATTTATATAACAAAAGAAGCTAAACTAATTAAAATAACAACTTAAATATAAGCACACTCTGAATAAATTAGAAAAGACTTCATTCGATTGGGGTAACCAAACAAAAACAACCCATATTTGGTGTTGGGGATAGTATTTGAATTTACTTATTGAGAAATTCTCCAGTTCTTGTTGATTTTATTAATGGTTTATGATTTTTTTTTTTTATTAAGTGCAAAACATTGAATAAGGTCGGCGGGGTGGCAGAATGGGCTAACGCGTGTTCACTGCACCGCTGTTGCCCGGCAACCTGATAAATGAATCAAAGATATAAAAATAGACACGAGTTCGCTTCCCGGTGCCGGGAGAGTCTTTTAAATCCCCGCTCATATCCCCTGGCCCGAGAAAATCTCGTATAGCCTTAACGGCGAGGAAAAAATGTATTCAAATAATTTTTCTTGAAAAATCTAATATGATTATATGATTCAAAACCTCTTATTTACTGATTGTTTGGGGTTTTTATTTGCTAATATTTTGTAGCATTTTTAATATATATTTTTTAACATTTTCTATTTTATATTACAAAAGGCATATTAAAATAAACTAAAAAAATGTTGACAAACAACATTCATGTCTGAAATGATATTAAAATTAATTCTAATTTTTTTTTGTTTTTGCAGAGCTTGTTTCTAATAAAAATAAAGGTAGTGGTAAAATGAGGCAATACAAGCTTTTTGCAGGTGATTATTATTATTTTTATTATTTTATTAGTATTTTATATTATTATTATTTATATTATTAGTATTTTAAACAATAGTTAATTATTTTCTTAAACTTGAAAGGTATAATAGTTACATTTTATTAAGTCAAATCTTGTTTTAATTGTTCATTATTAGTATAATGTTTTATGATTATTAATTTTTATTAGTTCTTAAAGAATACAAGATGCTATAAATTATTCTTTTAATACTTTTTAAATTGGTTATTTTAGAGTTATATTATATGGTCATTAATTTTTACGTGATCTATCTCATTTAACTTGAGCTTTTAATATTAGTTTTAATAAGTTGATTGCCACGCAAGTCAAGGACGCATGTAGTTTGCAGTATCTGTGCAGATTAAAATAAATAAGTTAATAAGAACTTATTTTTAGTTTTGTATAATACAATTGTGTGGTTAACACTGTTAACATGATAACTGAAGGATAACCATAAATATTGATCTTGATAAATTTAAAATTTATTTATTTTTCTTCATAAGATCGAAGATTAGACTATCATTAAATCCTAAAACAAGTTATGTCACTATCTTAATTTTAGTTGTCAATCAAATTAATATAATGTTGTAGAGATGGTTGACCGTGCTGTAATATGAGGAGTTGGTGGGGGGAGGGTGCGGTCAAATGAATAATACATTTTTTAAAATAGTATTTTAATTGTTATGCCGACGTTTCGATCCACTTTGTTGGTCTTCATCTGGACGTAGTATACCAGTTGATCTACTGCTTCCTGCAGTGCCCGATATTACGCCTATTTATTCCACCGCACCTCCCCTCCCTCCCCCTCTTCCCCGACCAACTCCTCTAATTAATATAACTTTGAAATGTTCTTTACATGTTCCTGTACTTATTTTTTGTCATTTTGGCTTCTAGCTTATTTTGTTGGTATAATTAAATAAAGTTTTTTTCTTGTTAAATATATATTGTGTATAAATATAAAAAGTATGGATATCATTGAACTGGTGTTTGTATTTTTAGTGAAGTAAGAGTTGTCTAGATTACTGAAACTTTTAATAATGGATTCAGCAGATAAATAGAATTTTATCTTAAATAAATATTGAAATTTATGAAGTTAATTGGCTCTTTTACTCTTTTCTCAAATAAATATGTGGTAAAAAATTTTTAGATTTTAAGTTCTATTTGAACCCAGGTTCTAGCCTCCTTATTCATTTGAAAAAACATGACTAAGCGTGCCAAATCTGGGAATAGTAATTAATGTCTCTCTTTATTTCTCATAGCATTAAGGTAATTGCTGTGGGAACGGAAATGACTGACATATTAAATTTCATAAAGTGAACTTATTGGTATTTAATTATTTAGGTTACGAAAATAAATAGAATAAGTTTATTATATGTATATGGGTATGTGTTTAGTGATAAATAAAAATAGCAACAGTAAAATATAAAAAATTGTTCCTCCTCCATTAGAACCATCTAACCTTACTGTGGCCTCTAATGATAAAACGGTTCCCCTCCTATCATCTAGTTGTTTAAATTCATGTTGGATACATTTTCTGTTTATTGGATATCTATTTTGCATATCGTAGCTGATAAAGCATTATATACCACGGATATTTTTGTTGGGGAATATTGAAAGAGATTAAGCTATTAAGATTGAAGCCCTCCAAAATAAAACATTAATTTTTTTTTATTGGTCTATAATTGTTTCCGTGAGTTATCTGAGCCTGAGCTATATACTTAAATAATCACAATATGTACTATTTTTGAATTATAATTTACTAAAAGTTAGCACTTCTTAAGAAAGTATGTATCCTTAAAAACATTATTGTTCCTGTAATTAGCGAATTTTAACTCGCTTTCAAGGACTACTTAAACATAATTTTATATTGATTAGTTCCTTTTCTTCCAAAGTAATTACAAAATTACAACTAAAAAAAAAAGATCCCCTCAAAATCAAATCCTGAATCCGCTACTGCACTTAACTTAACATTGATACTTTAACCACTTGACAATGCTTACAATTTATTTGTTCATGGAATTTTGTATAACTGTCGAAACTTTTCCTTATAGATATAAAAGAAGGCAGATGACTGAATGGCATTCAACATTTTTTAGTACTAAATTTATTTGAAAAAAAAATCCTGTTCTGATAAATCAAATGGGATATGCCTGCATAACTGCAGACTTTTTACATTTCATGAAGTTTAAACAAACCACACCATTTTAATCAAGTCAAATCCTATATAAAAATAGATAACAAAAAATATTTTTTTTATTTTTGCATTTGTAGCGTCTTGTGAAACCATTTCACAGTTTTTAATTTAATAAAAATGACCAATTTCATGATTTATGGTCATTACATAATAAGTTATAAGAACATTACGAGGATATTACAATTAAACTAAAATTTTTATACTTATAATTAATTAATGTTTTCATAACTTTCCAGTGGTTTACCACGATGGTAAAGAAGCTTCAAAAGGTCATTATTTGGCTGATGCTTTTCATGTCGGCTCTAGTGGCTGGATCCGCTATGACGATGCTGTTGTAAAAGCAGTGACTGAAGGCACCATGCTGAAACCTAGGCCACCTCGTGTCCCCTATCTCCTTTATTATAGGAGGGCAGATACCATTGGCCAACATACTCAGTTACCGAGGTAATAAAATTTCTTATATTATAAATATGTTTTTGAAATAAAAACTTCTTTAGGTGTTTTGCTCTTTTTTGTGGAGAGTGAATTAGATCTGTAAGATTTCCGATGCATAAAGCTCGGGTAAAGTCGACTGGAGTCTACTTATTGAAGTGTTTTTGCATGTGGATTAAAATATCTTAGAAACCGAAGAATCGGATCTGCCTACTGTAAGCGAAGGAATTGTTCAGTATTTCATCCTATCTGTAATGTGCTTAATGTTATGCCGTATTAGGGAGGTGACAAGAAAAAATAGTGTCAAAAACCAAATGATGAAAACGAGTTTTATTGAAGATATGGATTAAAATATCTCAGAAACTAAAACATCGGACCTGCATACTGTAAGCGAGGGAAATGCTCAGTATTTCATCTTTTTTTATAATGAGCTATTATTTATAATTTATATTTTATATTATTAATCTAACACTTGCTATCTGTGGTCTAAAGCACACACCTTACTTTTTTTTCTATTATGGTTTACTCTTGTTAGTCTAAATTAAGTCTTAGGGGTCCAAACAAAAACGTTTATTTATAAAGGTTTTTCAGATGAAAGATGGTTTGATTTATAAATGTTAATCAGATTTCAAATATTAGTTTTATTATAGATAAGTTTTTACAGTTCGGTTCTTGCAACAGGTTCTTATTTAGCTAAAAACTTGAAATAACAGTATGTGTGGACGATATGGCCTGTGTCTACTGTGACGTCACATATATGGCTGCTAAACATGTTGCTCTGAAAAATCTCTTAGCACTGTATAAACATGGATTTTAAAATAAATATTTCTATTCAGAAATAATAGGGTGAAAGAAAAAAAAAAGGAAAGATGTTTCATGGATGGATATTTTGAAGTTAAAAACACTATTCTAAGCTAAAAGGTATAAGCCAATAATATGAGCTAGGCGCTGGCAGGGCATCATATGTCGAGTCTCCACTCGTAATGTTGGTCCGCTCCCACCAATTTTCTTCTTCTCTATCTTTCTCTCATGCCATGTCTATCCAACATGGGTAGATTGAAAGGTTGACATTTAATAAATTGTTACCACTTTTTTTATGTTATTTCTGATAGACTTCTAGACTAGAGATGGGCAAAATTGTACTCTGAGTAAAAAGTACAATTACAGAGTAATTTACTCAAATACTCGCCCGGTTCGAGTATCGAGTACTTCAATCACTACTCGACCTCATGATTGACGAGTACAAAAAGTAATCAGCTGTCCTCGTGAGTACTTTCTATTTTCAAATCTACTCAGCAATATTTTACTCTGAGTACTTTTCAAAGTAATTGAGTATTTCATTATAAAAATTACAGGAATAGAATATTTAATATTTCTTCCATATTTAAGACCATTATTATCTTATGGGGGTATAGTTTTTTAAAATAGTATCGATATTAATGTAAATCGATAAAATAAAGAATTATTAAAATATTTTGGATTTAATAAACTTTGGGGACCATTTTTTTTTTTTTTTTTTTTTTTTTCTACACCATCTGACTTTTATGATAATGCTGTCGGATTTGAGAAAGTGCCACCGGGGCCCAACGTTTTGTAACTTTTCGGATTATATCGACATCAGGGTCAAATATTAGGTTTTGGGGGGGGCGCTTTTTATGAAAATGATATCGAACTTGAGATTGGGCCCCCCGGGCCCCAACTTTTTTTAACTTTTTGGATTAAATCGATATCAGGGTCGACTCTTATGTTTTGGGGGGAGCTTTTTATGAAAATGACATCGAATTTGAGATTGGGTCCCCCGGGCCCCAACTTTTTTTAACTTTTGGGATTAAATCGATATCAGGGTCGTCTCTTATGTTTTGGGGGGTGCTTTTTATGAAAATGACATCGAATTTGAGATTGGATCCCCCGGGCCCCGACTTTTTTTAACTTTTGGGATTAAATCGATATCAGGGTCGACTCTTATGTTTTGGGGGCGCTTTTTATGAAAATGACATCAAATTTGAGATTGGATCCCCCGGGCCCCGACTTTTTTTAACTTTTTGGAAAGTTAAACATAAGAGTCGACCCTGATATCGATTTAATCCAAAAATTTAAAAAAAGTCGAGGCCGGGGGATCCAAATCTCGAATTCGGTATCATTTTTATAAAAAGCGCCCCCCAAAACATAAAGAGTCGACCCTGATATCGATTTAATCCAAAAAGTTAAAAAAGTCAGAGCCCAGGGGGCCCAATGCCGAATTAGATATCATTTTCATAAAAAGCGCCCCCTAAAAGATAAGAATCGACCCTGATATGGATTTAATCCAAAAAGTTAAAAAAATTCGGGGCCCGGAGGGCCCAATCTCAAATTTCATATCATTTTTATAAAAAGCGCCCCAAAAACAAAATAGTCGGCCCTGGTATCGATTAAATCGGAAAAGTTATGAAAATTTGATGCCCGGGGGTTCAGTCCTGAATTCGATATCATTTTCATAAAAAGCGCCCCTCAAAACATAATAGTCGAGCCTGATATCGATTAAACCAAAAAGTTAAAAAAAGTCGGGACTCGGGGGTCCCAATCTCAAATTTCGTTTCATTTTCATAAAAAGCGTCCCCCAAAACATATTAGTCGACCCTGATATCGATTTAAATCAAAAAGTTAAAAAAAGTCGGTGCCCAGAGGACCCATTTTCAAATTCGATAACATTTTCATAAAAAGCGCCCCCCAGAACATAATAGTTGGCCCTGGTATCGATTAAATCGAAAAAGTTATGAAAATTCGATGGCCGGGGGTACTATCTCAAATCCGATAGTATATCTTTATAAAAAGGGCCCACCAAAACATGATGGTTAGTCTAATATCGATTAATGGTTAGGGTTGGTCAGGTCGAATATGGCCGCTATTATTGAAGGAAATAAAAGAAAACATTTTTACTCTTTATAATAATGACGGAGTAGTTGAAAAATAAAAAGTACTCTTTGTAGGAATTCGGCTGAGTACTTTCTGTAATTCGATATAACAGCTCGAGTATTTTCTGTACTTAACTAAATCATGATTAACGCTGCGTGAGTACTCTCAGTACTGGCCGCTGCCAGGCCGAGTACAGAAACTACTCGATACTTTTTCCTAATAAAATTACTCAAATCATGAAAGTAATCGAGTACTGCCCATCTCTATTCTAGACTATCTCACTCTTGATTAACCATATAGACAACCAACGACACATTAATATGATTTTTCTATTTATTTATTATCATTGATTTAATTTTTATTTATGATTTTGATTGTTAACAAGTGATACCTCGTAACTATACAAACACTAAAATAAGATTCTGATGTGAAATAATTAATTATTACATCACTTTATATGTTTTAGTATAATTTCACTGAAAAATACCCTAGACCTGAATGGTTTTTAGTTGAGGTTTAAAACAGTCTTTTGCTTTTACTGTAAACTAGTTGTTTTGCATGTATGAGGTATAACTTTTTAGCCATTGGTATAATTCAATTCAATATATACATAAAGTTTACAAATTAATAATTATTATATTGTTTTAGGTAAAGGAGGAACACCTTTGGCCTTAATGGTAATATATGTCATGAACATAATTGCTTCTTGGGAATTATTTATGTTACGTTTTACATATGCATGTATAAACAGCTGTTTTGTGGAAATACATGTTTATGTATGTATAAATACATAAATATAAAAAAAAAATAATGAAGATTTATAATAACTCTAAATAATTACCAAATATAAATGAATGAATTATCTGAGTAAATTTATGAATTTATATTTGTGTAATACTCTTTACACGAATAGTGACTAATATTTTTAGTATATATTGTAGCTTTATTTTTAGTAATTACATTTTGATTTAGTGGTTTCCTGTATCTTGTTATTTTGCAAGCATTCAATGTTATAATTTTCATTTCTTAGAAAATATAGACTGATGTATGAAAGCCTTAGGAATGTACAGTTTAGATAAAATTATCTAGAAATAATATTTCTAATCCAAATGCTTTATATAGATAAATCTTTTTAAAGTAATCCTGGAATCGCAGTGATAATAATGATAACGGAACAGTATTGATGACCTGTAGTTGGTATAGGGAACCACAAAACTTTCTGGATTATAGCTTACAAGTTATATACTTCTTCTGATTAATTTTTTTAAAGTTGTGTTTATAAAATTAATGGCTCTTAAATGCCAACATTATTTGATTATAACTCATAAAAATATGAGCATCAGTTATATATTTAGCCATTTATCTCTCAAATACTAAATATATACATACACAATTTATGTATATGTACGCTCGTACACATGTGCAAAGTTTTAATAAATTACTGATGGTTCCTATTCGTTTTATTTAAGAGCCATTGATTTAAGTGTTATGTTTGTGCCCTTTACTTGTTAGTTTTTTCTAATAATTATTATTTTTATTCTAATATATGCTCTTAGTGAATGTATAAATCCATTTTGTTATAACTATAAATTTAGAATTTATAGTATTTTTTGTTTTGTTTTTATTATTAAGAACAAAAAGACTACAATCTGTTTTGGATATAGGAAAAACAAGATGATTTTAAAAATTTTATGGTTTCCAAACAGTTTTTAATTTTTTTAAATTTTAAATAAATGTACAATTCTTTTGATATGGCATCTTACAGACTGATGGAAATAAAAGAGTAATGTAAATTTAGTTTTATACCAATATGTCTAACTTCGTTACAATTAGATATAATGTTAAGTTTTTTGCATATTAAGCTCAAGTTTTATTCGGTTTGCTTAAGTATCATCTGTCTACATATTTAATGCTCCTGCTCACTCTTCATAATGTTTAAATTTACACAAATTTTATTTCGGAAATAAGAAAAATAAAAACTAGAAGTTCAAGAGTGATAACTTTATTTCTTATTTATTTCAAATTTTTGTTTTTATCTTAACAATAAAATTATATATATTCTATTTTTACTAATTTAATAATGAATAAAAATAGTATGCTTTTTAATTGATAACATTAAGAGACTGTTATGGCTTGTTACAGACTCATTGTGCAAATATATTTATAATTTTATTGTATGTGTTTAGAGTAATTGCCTTTTGCGCTGTGCTGTTATTTATCAATGTTAATATATTAATAATAATAGTAATTTTAAGTATTACTGTACATTTGCAACAAACAAGAATCCTTGAAGACGTATCGGTGAAATCTTTTATCCTTTGGTATATATTGATATTTACATTTATTTATTTTTTAATTATTTTTTCTTAACGGTTAGTATAAAAACAGAAAAATGTGATATAGCTGTTATAAATTTCTTTATGGCAGGACAAGATCTCCTAATATGTCTGTTTCTTGTATGTTGTGAATTTGTACTTAAAGGTTATAAAATATATTTAATTGAAATAAATTAATAATATACTGTAAATATGATGATAGGCTTAATAATTGTTTGTAACATAGGATGTTTAATTTAAAACTGGTAAGACTTCAAATATTAGGTCTATTTTGTGGCCTATAGTAGTTTTTTTTTCATTATTATTTTTTAAAAATGTTCTCTTGCTTTTTGGTTATTTCTAGTCAATTCTGGTAAACACTAGGCTTGTTTTATATTTACATATGATGTCTCAAATATTAAAAATGATTTTTTGTTATGATTTTTTTTTTAATTAGTTTTCTTTCTATATTATATGATAAATAGTTCTCTTTTAAAAAGTTTCCTGTTGTTTGTTCCCTCTGTTACTAAGTTTGAAATAGTAATGTTAACAGTTATTGATGTACAGTTGTGTATTAGTAGATTTGATTGACTAATATATGAATAGTTTATAAATGTAAAAAGATGAATCAAAGTATAATGTATTATATGTAAAATTTTGGATGGTTCATGCCCTTTTTTGGCAAGATATGTTTTATGATACGTATTAATAGTCTTTAATGCCCAGTAATAAATAAACAAATATGTATATATATATATATATATATATATATATATATATATATATATATATATATGATAAATGGAGAATAGATTAGTAGATCAGTCTGGGGCTTTATATCAAAATGGAAAAGCAAATAAAAAATAATAAAAAGCTTCTAGAAAGAGATTTTTGAAAAAATGTATGGAGTTTTAATGGAATTATAAGTGCACTTAATCGTATTTGTATGCTGAGTGTTTTCAAAGGGGGTTGTGTTGTTCATTTTAGCCTGCTCTCATTGTACAGTGTAATATATTCTGTCCTTGTGCTATTTTATATGTATAATGTATACATTTATAAATATATATATTATATTTTTGTTCTTACCCTTTTATAAGAGTTGTGAGAAAAAGTTACAGTGATATTGTGTTTTAGAATAAAAGGTCTTTATAATGTTTGTTTATTTGTATTAACATGTTTATCTTACTGCAGTTAATAATAGTTTAAATTGAAGTTCTGTTTGTAATAAAAAAAGGAATTGGCATTTTCCCATATTTTTTTTAAATTCATGTATTTGTCTTAATGGAATTGAATTTATTAGCTCTTGGAGGATATTAAGTGTTAGATTCTCAAATATTCCTATACTGAACCTCTAAATATTGAACTTTTCAAAAACAGTTTCTTGAAAAAAATAAATGGATATACATAATGTAACTTTTCATTTTTGACATGCATAGGCATATGTGCCCCTTGGAAATGATCAAAGTTCATTATTTTGGATTGAATGAATCATTTTTGGAGTTAGGAAATTAAAATCTCATTCCACAAATTGTATGTATGTACAATTTTATTTTATAATGGTACATATTATATAAACCTTATGCACACATATTTAATATAGATATGTACTGTACTAGACATAAGTATTATTTTACTTATGTCAAGTATTCATTTATATAAGAAGAATATGTAGTATTTTTTTTCGATAATGTTTCTTGTTTTCTTTTATCAAATAAATTTTTGTTTAATTTATAAAATATTAAAATTTTACATGCATATATTCTGTATGCAAACATTTATTTCTTATAAAAAATCCAACATTCTTCAAAAAATGTTATATTTGAGATTTTTGATGAATGGAAGTTCAATATAGAGAGGTTTTAACTGGATGTAAATATACAATAACAAAATAATATTGCAGCTGTAAGTTTTAAGTGGTAAATTTTAAATGTTATATTTCTAAATTGTGCCAAATTTTCAATGTTTGTTATTTATTTTATTTTTAGTTTTTTATATCCCTTTCTTCATTTTCATTGTTAAACCCCTAGCCAGATTGTCTTGTAGACTTCTGTGGTTTTTATTTTGTTTTATACCAAACCCTCTTTGACATGATAAAAATTCTTTTCATAAATATACCTTTTATTTCTTATAATCATGCTTGTCTTTCCTATTAACTGTTCCAAGATACAAATAATACCTTTGTAAGGTGAAAAATCTGGCGCTGCTTCATCATACAGCTTTCACTTACGATCCTAATTAATTAAAGTTCTGCTCGAATAAAGTTAGTTAACTATTCAGAAAATTAATTATTTAGAGTTAGTTAATTATTTAAATTTATTATTGTGTCTAAAGTTGTTTAAGGTTATAACATTTATAATTTCTAGGAAAATTGCTTTATTTTCCCCTTACCCCTTTACTCCATGCTTCAATTCATTTTAATATTCTCAACGAAGTTTCAGGTATTTTTGCTTATTTTCAAATCGAAATATTATCATTATATAATCCATATAATTATTGTAACATTAATCTCCTCACATTCTTCTAATTATAAAATTCATAACTTATGAAAAGTCAATTCTATAAAACTGTGGACCGTAAAAGAATTAACATTATTTTAAATTGACATCAAATGTTACACATTTTTTTCCTTTTAATACAACAGCCTTATGTCCACTTACTTTCGAGTGGTCATAAGGCTGTTGTATTAAAAGGACGAAAATGTAATATTTGATGTAATTTAAAATAATGTTAATTTTTTGACAGTCCACAGTTTTTTAGAATTGATTTTTCATAAATAAAATGAATTGAAGCATGGAATAGAGGTGTAAGGGTGAAGTAAAGCGATTTTCTTCGAAATTATAAATTTTATTAATTATATATACCCTTGAAAATTTAGAAGATTTAATAAAAAAGGTTATTATGTTTTATCGCCACATAAACACTGTTCGAAATATTTTGAGAGGCATAAATTTCTCGTACAAAAGTATAATTAAACAATTCCAGAATGACAACTCATTACATTTGCATTTTTGGTTTGTACAGTTTAAAAATAATTGTAGAAGTTTTCATTTAGTTCAGAAATTTCTTTTAGCTACCATGGAAACATTTGATTTCCACCTTAACATGAGAGAGCGAGGGCTCCGTACCCTTAGACCAGTGTATGACAAGTGAAAACAGAGGTTCCTTCTGTCTTTTCAAAGTATTGAAAAATCTCAAATTAAGGGTGTACAATGCTGTGATATAGCCAATTCTCATATATGGCCGCAAGGCCTCGATCCCAACCAGGACTCGAGAAAGATTCGGGAGAAAAATCCTCTGTATGATAACTGCAGTGATCTGAGATAAAAATACTTGACACATCACACATGGAAGAGAAAGAAAAATAAAGAGCTGCTTACAGAAACTGGTCAATCAATTTCACATGATAGGAAGGCAAGGAGATTAAGATGGTCAGGGCAAATTACCATCTAAGTTAACGTAAAATTAATGAAGAGCTGCATGCAGATAACTGGAAAGAAATAGCCCAAAATGGGCAGAGATGAATGAGGCTGCAAAAGATCGATAATGCCATTAGAAAAATAAAAAAAAAGTTATCAGAAGTTATTATTGATGATCTTTTCATCTCTATCCATTACCTAATACACCTTATATTTTAGGCATTAAATTGTGTAAAATCTTAAGCTTTCTAATGATATATTATACATATATATTTATACACTTATTTCCAGTATGTTTCTACCTGTGGAATGTTTCTCATATTAACCATCAAATTCTTTCTTAGTTTATATTTAGCCATTTTTTAGTTTTACTGATCACAAGAGACTTAATTATTTCAAATAAATCATTAAAGGTACTTTAGATATAGAAATAGAAATAGAAAATAACTTTATTCTGGGACAAAGTCCCTTTAGAATAACAAAGTAGAACATAATTAAAATACTACGTCTGGCCAAAATAAAACAATATATTAACTTTAGAGGGAATCATTTGAATAATTTGCCATTTAAGTCCTGTCAGACTACATCAATGAAGAAAAGGCGAACATTATATTAAGAACCACTTTATTGTACATTTGCATATAGAATTTAATCAAAATCGATTGAGCCATTTTTGAGGAAATGGATAAAATTTTTAAAACCAATGATGTAAAGTACTATTTGTCAATTTTGTCACATTTTCCTAGTTCCTTGAAAATGAAATATGATTTTAAAAGTTGGAATGATTCAATTGATATACATATTGGTAACTTCACATCCTTCATTCACATCCAAGAGATGAGGCTCAAAGTGAATGATGTGTGACTGAACCAAAATTGCTTTTTAGAATTTAGAGTTCTGATGGAGAAGAACATAAGAAAATGCACATTGATTTGATTTAGAAATAGACTATACCATGCCACAATGCATTGTAATAAACAGAAAGAGATAGAAAAATCTTCTTAAGTTATTTAAGTAAATAATTAAATTAGTTTTTGTAGTAGTTTTTTTTTATTCTAATTTTTAGTCTGGATCAATTTCACATGACTTTTATTATTTATAGTAAAATATGGTGAAAATAATTATTATTAGTTGATAAAATCAGGAACAAATTAAGAATGGACACTTGAAAAACATTCATTAAAAATAACGTATGTTCAATAAGTTCAGTCATACTATAAATGAAATATTTAGAAATGGTTATTCATTTTAAACAGTGCAACTATAATGAGAAATCAATTACAGAATTCATTGTCATTAAAAAATATTTTCTATAAGGTTCTATACCTCGCCCACCATAAGTTGGCAGCCCGAGGGAGCCACGGTGTTGTGCTGAAAGTAACATTTTGTTTTTTTCCTTATTATCTAATGATATATTTAATAATAAATACCAATGTATAAATATGAATGTAAGTGAAAATGTATTTACAAATATATAAAATATTGAAGGATGATATAATCTTCTTATCTATGTACGTATTTGTAAGAAATTATTGAGGTTTAGGTAAAACAAAATGTTAGTTTTAACTTTGTGCTGCATGAGTTCGTCATTGGGCAACAACTAATCATGGCTAAGTTATACCTACAATTTCTATTATAAAACTGAAAAAGTCAATTTAAAATAAAAAAAAAAAACGTAATTGAATTCTTTGCAATTAACCAAGTTTGTGAAAAAATAAAGAGACACAAATATAATTCTCTATAAAAAAGTTTACCAAGTTTTTATGAAATTAGAGTCTAGCAAAATTTAATTCTTCAAATAAGAAAGATATTGTTAAATAAATCTATTCTTGCTTACTAATCTTTTTTATAAACAGTCTAATTATGTTATGGGCTATTATATTATGTTATGTTATATTATGTTATGGGCTATTATATTATACCTAGTTCTGTCATAAATATTGTTACAAGGAAATATTCAACAGAAAAATTAATTTTTTCAAAAACTTTATTAGAAAATAAAATATATAACTATAGAGAGTAAAACAAAAAAGAAATTACTCAAAATGTCCTTTTAACTTGACACAGGTATTTGATCTCCGTGGCTAGTGATAAATAGCAGCTGCGTGCACTTCTTGAGGAAAGTGCTCTGTGGGATGCCATCCTCACCAGTTCGGACCAAATCCGATAATCTAGTGCGTTCATCTGAGGCAGAGATGAACTCTGGAATGTTTTTTTGCAGCCACTGCTGAGTTGATCTGGCCTTGTGAGCTGGATCAGAATCCTGCTGGAAAACCCAATGACTTCAAGCAAACAGAGTATCATTTAGAGGCTTGACAACAGGTTCCAAAATATCGTCCTGATAGTTTTTAGCGACTGTTTTAACTCCTTTTTTAGAAAAATGGAGCTTTGTGTTGTCATCAAGGCAAACTCCCCACCAAACCATCACTGAGAAAGGGTGATGACCTCTTTCCATTCAGAAACCTATGATTTCTTGGTCTTCTTTAGAGCTGTGTGTGTACCATGATCATTTTGGCGATTAAATTTGTCTTCAATTGTAAAAATTTTCTCATTGGTAAACAAAATCTTTCGATGAAGACCATTGGTGTAACAGCCAAGGAGCATTTTGCCTTACTATAATTAAATTTTATCAGGGAAGTGATTAGCGTTTGTCCAGTCATTCTTCGAAATACACCCATCCTAAGGTCACTTTATCATGTGAGAAATTGATCTGACAGAGATTACCATTTCCCGAGACACGATTTGTTGTTCTCGAATGGGATTTCTTGTGGGATTTCTTTATTCGAGGAGCCATTAGTATCACTGCATTTGCCATTCTCACAGTGTAGGGTTTGCCTGCCGAGATCTGTCACATACAGATAGGGTCTCATCATATCTATTTATAGTGCGTTAAACAAAAATATGGCTGATACCCAAAGGTTTCAAAGTGTTGAAAATCTCAGACCTACATTTTCCAACTTTGTGTAAGGCGATCACAGCTATTCGGTTTTCTTTATCACACCACTACATGTTAATTGAGCGAAACAAAAATACAAACTAATTGTGATTATTATCCTGACATGTAAGGAAAATAACCTAATAGAGGTAAGGATTATCTAAATAATATCCAAGGATATAAAGTTCAACTTTTGTAACAGTATTTATGGCAGAACTAGGTAGTATCAAATTTAATAATGTCAACTTGAAAAATGTAATATTGCTCAGAGATTTGGAGTGCTTTTTTTTTTTTAATCTTGTTATTGTAACACATTATTATTAAAAATATTTTTTTGTAGAAGAAATTATTTATAAATTTATTATAAAATATTTTGTAATATATAAACCGAAAGCGGGCACATATGACAGTATGAGACTCTGAAAGACATGTTTTCAAGGGAAAAAATGTATATATTCAAATTATCACTCTAATATTTCTGTTTCTAATATCTTACGTATTTTCATGCTAGTGTTCCTGGAATGTGATCTGTCAAAGGATTTCTTCAAATACTATTTCATAAATTCTAAATCTCTGGAGCCCTAAAATACACCAGGTTCTTGAAGGATTATGATATTGATTTAAGCCAAGATAACGGTTAAATCTTTGATTTTATTTCAATTCATTCGTCTTGTTTATTTTCATGTTCAGAATGTTTAGGAAGAAGATCATAAAAAAATGGTTTTGGAATATACATACATTTATTTCAATCACTTATACTTTTATTCCATTTATGAAACAAATAGCAATTGATGTATGGCGACTTAAAATAATAAATATGAACACTTTACATCAACTAAGCTATTTACAATAGAAAAACATGTTAAACCTAAATATATATTTATATATGTACACACATAACAAATGTTACTGCTATATATACATGTCTTATTCACATTCATTAATAAAATTGGAAACAGTTTTATAAAGCTTTAATATATTCATTATTTCCAAAATGTTAATATTTAAGGAGCCATTAATCATTGTACAATTCTGTGTCCCAAAGGTAATATCCCCATGTCCATTTTTTATGAAATGATTTAGTATCAAAGAAACAAATTTTAATAGCTCAAAGTTTTGGAAAATTGGCTTCCCTGAACAAATACAAACATGGACATGGTGTTCTTTACCTGCGGGGTATAGAATTATATTTATTGTTTTGATTTTTTAAAGAAATACTTCAATTTTTCTTTCATTGGATTTAAAATATTATTTTACTGAAGATAAAATAATTCTATAAATATTCCATAAAATTGAAGATTGTAAAACTTCATGATATAAGCAAAGCTCATTCGAATTGTAATTGTGGTTGGTTTAAGTACCGTAGGAAAATAAATTTAAAGGCAAGTTAAATATTTTTTGGGGTGGACATATTATTTTCTATATAATATTTAATATATTCTAATTTTAATTGAATTCCTGTTGGTTAAAAAACATTAAGTTAATTCTAAATAAGGAAAATAACAGTTCTTCGAAAACTTGAATTAAATTAAAATTCTTTTAATAAATAAAAAATAAAATAAATTGTCTTTGAAATTATAAATAGGTTTGAAGTTGGCAGTACAATCGACAAAATGTTTAATAAAACCGTATATTCTGCTTAACTAATTCTCAGATTCATTTCCCTAGTATTTCATGTTTGTAATTTATGAATTTAGATTGAATGAACTTTAGTTATCTCAATAAAAACTATATCATTTAAGTTCATTACTAACATTTCTACGGTATCAATATTTACATAGAACGATTTTAATTATTCAAACTCCATTACTTACATGTAAGACTTCTGAATGAACAGTCATGAACAATTATGACATTTTAGTATTAGGCTTTCTTAACAAGTGCTTTTAAATATGTTGTAATAAAGAGGTACTGAAGCTAATAATTATTAAAATTTACAACTAATGGTAAAAACAATAACTTATGGAAATTATAATGTCTAATGGTATTCAAGGAAATGTCACTATACTTTCTTCAAAGTATTGATGTTTCTTAGTTTCCCAATATTTTTTTTTGCAACTTAATCACAATATTTGATTAGTTTACCTTTCAAAAATATCTCAACAAAATCATTTTGCTGAAATATATGAATTTCATTCCAATAAAAAGAAAGGTAAACTTGTGCGTAAGTAGTGAAGTCTTATCATTCTGATTAAAGCTCATAAATCTTCATTTTACTTTCAACATCTTCTTTTTTTCAGGCTGTGAAAAAATGATTGTATTAATAATACATAAAACTATAGTTTTAAAACAGAAACTGATATATTAAAAAATTTGAATCAAATTTTATTTGTCCTAGAGAATGGATTTACTATCTTTATGGATAACAATATGGTAGTATTTAATTAATTTGTAATTTTTATAAATAACTTTATATTTTAAAGTAAAATTAAGGCTTACTGGTAAAATACTGAAACAGCATGTGAGGTCTTCTGACACCGACATCACTGCCCCAGCATTGTCAAATTCGCCACAATAATTCGCAGCAGAAAAAAGTGTTAGTAATGCTCGTTGTGAAAAAAATTGGTATCCATCTTCCACAACCTACAAAATTAAAAAAAAAAAAAACAGTAATTTTTAAACTATATTAATTTAAAGGTGGTCCAGAGTGTCCATTAAGAAAGGAACTTCAAATAATAAAATCTTTTTATTTACATTAAGTATTTGAAGTTCCTTTCTTGACTGCCAACTTTGACCATCTCTTCTCTCATTATGTATAAGGTCAACTGACAAATATCCAATTTAATAATTTGAATTGAAGTTTGAACTTAAGAATTATACCAAAATGTTGATAAACTTGATAAAAGAAGAACATTTATCAATGTTAGGATTTGCAATAGTTAAAGTTGTTAATGTTATCAAGTTTTATCTGTTCATATTTTTTATTTTCTAATGATTGTGGATCAGTTCAATATGTTTATTTAATAATTATACATTAAACTTTCAATTTTTAATATACTTTTTGCTACTGATTTTGCAACGTATTTACAAAAACTTTATTTTAGAAAAAATGTTAAGGCTTTTTAACTATCTTATAATTTTTTATATAAAATAAACTAATTTTTGTGATGATCTTTTCAACGGTCATCACTCTAGATCTTTATTTTTCAGACAGTAATTTCCTGAGTTACTTTTTGGATTAAAAGGAAAAAATTAATTGGTTTAATCATAGTCATAATTCCAGAATTAATTATTAATCAATGGAACCATAAAGACCTGTACTTTATTAATATATACTATCAAGTACTGTATTAAAGCAGATAGAATTCAGAAGTTAGATACAAATTTTATTAAATATTGATAAATTTTTTAAGATAATCTTACCTGATGTGCTCTTACAATTAAAGAAACGCCATGCCGTCGTAGAAACCCTCGAACAACATCTGAACCAAAAACGTAGCTTACTCCTCTGTCGTTTTGACCCCAGCCTACCACACGCTAAAAGAAAATAAATTTTTATAGATTTATATTTATAAAATATTTATAACATTTTGTATGTTTTCAGTCCTAAAATGTATTTAATACTATTTATTGCTGAAGTTTTTTTATGGCAATTTTTAGTTTTTTCAATTTAAGTTATTTCAGACCAGAACCTAAAATAACCTTGCATATATTACCTTGAAATATTTTAATCTAGGGTAATTAAAAATAATAAAAAAATATATAAAGTATGTAGTTGACTGTTACTAAATTGTATTGATATATTTGAAAAACCGTGTTTAATTTTCTGAGGGAGCTAACTCTTAACTCTCATTGTTCAAGAAAACATGATATTATGAACATTTATCTCATTACTTTTAATTTTGAACATTTTTTCCAAGATAATATTCTAGGTTTTAATAAATTTCTTGTATTAACATTGTTATAAAACAGCTCTCCTGAAAAAATTAAGTTAATAGGTTATAAATTATTATTAGAAATAAATAACCATAATTAGCGTAAAAGCGGGAGCATATTATTAAAAAATAAAAATATTACTATATTTTTAAAAAAGCTTGTTAAAATGTACCTCATCAGGGTCTCCCCATAAAAGGTCACAGACCAGCCCGCTTTCTGGCACATCCAATGGTCTTTGAATCTTTTTGATCTACACAACAATTTTACAAACATTACAAGTGAATTAAACAAAAACACATTTTTATAAATTTAAATATGAGTAGTAATAAAAAAAAAAAAGAATCATTAATGTTTACCTGGTTCAAATCAACAAGCTGTGGTGAAAGCCCTCCATGCATGCAAAATATTGTACCTTCGATTAGTGCAGCTGTAAAATAAAGAAATGTTTTCAAAGAAGAAATAAGAAATTTATTTGCAAAATTCTCATGGAAAATAATAAAGTTATCTGGGCCATAATTATAGTTAAAATCTTCTGATGTTAAAGTGTGGACTATGCTAAAAGGGATCGAAACGTTGAATAAACACCAGGATCAATGAACATTTTGTAGTTTATTGAATAATAATTAAGTGACCTAATTCCCAATTTAAATAATTATGTTAAAATATAATACTCAAAGATTTATTGAAGAAATTTTGTATATATATTTATATTCTAATAGTATATACGAATATATTTGTAGGAGTCGATCACAATTTCTTATTTTAAAAGTTGATGTAATTTCAACAAACATATCCTTAAAGAGAAAAAATGCATGTAGACGACAGTTTCTAAACGCACAGTATAATTTATTTGGAAAATTTGGAAACAATTATGCTAAATTTAATTTAAGTAAAAGTTTTCTGAGCTATAAATGATATGTTTTCTTTACATTTAATGAGTTATTTATTTGTTCAGACTTGTTATTGCATAAAAAACAAGTTGCGATCCCAAAAAAAATGGTGATATTAGTAAATTGAACTGACATCTTGGTATGAAAAATGTAATTACGACAATGTAAATTTAAATAAATTAATTTAATATTATTAGTGAATCATTAGGATTTTTCGAGATCACAATAAAACAGTACCTCTAAGTAAATGATTATCATTGAGAAAATTAATTGATGAAATAAATAGAATAACTCTCTAATACTTATAGAATTAGATTTCATACAAGTCATTTAGAATTAAATAGATTTTATTTCCATTTTTCTAAATTCCAGTAGAACAAAAAAACTACAAATATTGATTTTTGGACAAAGTTTGAACATGGCATCTTCAATTGGGTTCTTTGAGTGCTCTTAAATTCGAGAATTTTCAATTCTAATGTATATAGGATGTATTTTACATTTATAGAGGATGAAAACTATTGATAAGGAAGATTGACCTCTACTGATAGTACTTTATTAGTAATGAATCCTTGTCTATAGAAATTTTAATCATCAAAAGTATTTCACAAAGATGCCTTTTTTTTTTTTTTTTTAAATCAAATAAATCTCCTATTCATTATCATTGCACTATGGGACAGTCTTTAGCAACATTTCTTTCAAGAAGAGTGGCACTCAAGAATATGAAATAGAAACTATGGATCTAAATAGTTATATGAGAAGGAGTTGATCGGGGGGGTGTGGTCAAATAAATACTAAATTAATCAAATAGTATTATTTAATTGTCAACCATCTCTACATCATTCTAAATAGTTATAATTTAAAACTTCAACTTTATAATCAAATTTTGTTGATATTTAGTAGTATTTGATTGATGTTCTTTAAGCTACTGGTTAAGGAGTTTTTAAACTTTTTTTTTTCAAATAAAATCATTTTTATTAAAAATAGGTTTTGATCCAAAATGAATCGTTTTGATAAAAATTAATAATAATAATAACTAATAAAGTAACTTTATTGTATTGATATCTAAATATAATGCTAAAAAGCCAAGTATATAATTCCAGAACTTACCGATAGGTAAGCAATTGAACAAGTCTGTGAAAGTTTTCCATAATTTTACTGAATATCGTCTTTTGCACTCATCATAAAAACCATAAACTCTGCATCAGAATTAAAATTATATATTAGTAAATGATTAAAAAAACAAACATAAATATACTATAAATTGCATAAATATATATTTTTGAATTACACTGAATTGGAATTAATGAAGTTTTATTAATGATTGATTTAAATTTTTTTTATTAAAAAACACTAAGCATACCTGTTTATAGATGCACATTCATGATTACCACGGAGCAGGAAAAAGTTGTTGGGATACTTTATTTTGTAAGCTAAAAGAAGACAGATGGTCTCAAGTGAATTTTTGCCCCTGGAAAAAACAAAATAAAAAAATAAGATTAAAATGCTGAATTCACCTTTAGTAAAGGTTGAGTCTGCAAAGAAACATTCAAAGAACTTTCTCTGACCTAATAACATGTATCCATTGTCATTCTATCAACAGTATATACATTTTTAATGAAGGGATGTTACTATTGTGTTAATTATAATTATTATAAAAATATATATTTCTTAGTTACATGTCTAGATTTATGATAAATACTAGACAAGAAAATTTTTTTTTTTTGTTAAATGGTTTATTGTGTACTTAAGGAATCAATCTCTTCAACATTATCAAGAACTTAAATTAAAAATATTTTCTTTTTTTTTTTGTCAATTTTCAAAAGCAAAAAATTAAATATGTATGTATCAAGGTGTGTTTAGACATTTTACAAATTATGAGACAAACAAATATATAAATGATTATTTCATTATGCTGGTATTTTAGTTTCTTGTTTTTGATATTTTCCATCTGTTGTCGGTATCAAGAGAAATAAAATAAATAGTTT
Organism: Nezara viridula; assembly: GCA_928085145.1. Taxonomy (NCBI): domain Eukaryota; kingdom Metazoa; phylum Arthropoda; class Insecta; order Hemiptera; family Pentatomidae; genus Nezara; species Nezara viridula. The sequence goes on along the minus strand of OV725080.1, from coordinate 142,474,666 downwards.
GGTTTAGCAATAATGTTGATGTTAGTTAAGTAAGATAATTGTGTTTCCCATAGTTTGTGAAATGTCTAAACGCACCTTAAAATATTAGCAACAAGAGCAACAATTACACATCTTCCATCCAATAATATGCATTATGCAAAAAAAAAGAAAAAAAAAAAGATAAATAAACTAAAAATAACAAAAGAAACATTGCTTGGTTTAGATAAACCTTTCTTAGTGACTTTTTGGCTCTTTTCTACTTTAAGAACACCAATGTTTGAAGTGTTTTTTCATTTAGATTAAAATATCTCAGAAACTATAAATCAGATCTGAATACTGTAAGAAAGAGAAATGTTCAGCATTTCATCCTCTTTTTAATAAGCTATTATTCAAAATTATTATCTTAACGCGACGCTGTGTTAGAGGCGAAAAGAGAAAAAAGTGTCGAAAACCAAATGATAACTAGTTTCTTGAACATATGGATGAAAATATCTCACAAACGAGAAATCTGGCTTACATATTGCAAGTGAGAGAAATTTTCACCATTTCCTCTTTCTAATTAGTTATTATATAAAAACTGCATCTTAACACGACGCAGTGTTAGAGAGGCAAAGAGGGAAAAAGTGGTGTTTGAAAACCAAATAATAACAAGTTTGGTTGAACATCTAGATTAAAATATTCCAGAAACTAGAAATCGAACCTGCATACCGTAAGTGAGGGAAATTTTCAGCATTTAATTCTCTTTGTAGGGCAGATTTAGAATCTGAACATCTGACCGAACGAGGGTAATTTGGAGTTATATTGCAAACAGTGCAGTTGATTCCTAGAAGTTTTGAAGTGTACACTGAGGAGAAGGGTTCCAGCGAAATTAAGTGGGTGTGATTGCCAGATATAACAGCAGTGCCTACCCCTTCATCAGTTTTTGAACCGTCTGTGTAGATGAAGGTCCAATCGCGGTGAGTGGCTTTAAAATTGTGCAATTTCTATTGGGGGTAGATGACAGCTTATGATGTAGTTATTAATTAGAGCTGGAAGAGGTAGCAGCCATGGTTTTACTGCTGAAAGAATTTGGGTGAACACATTCGGAAAAGCAATGAGTTCCAGATTTTTAATGTATTTAGAACATCTATCAGGAAACGATGAGCAGCTGTTTGAAGAGCTATTTGGGTGGACTTGGTTGCCTATATTAGAGAAAAGATTGTAAAGAGGTTTGTTTGGGATTGGTTATAACTTTGTTGTAGTATTTGAGTGTTTCTTTTAATCGACAAAGGTAATTCAGTTGCTTCTAGGAATAAGCTGGTGGGTTTGCTGTGGCGCCAATAGCTGCCCTCAGAGGAGTGTTTTGAATGGGATCTAACATCCTTAACGTTCTTTCGTTTGCCGAACTGTAGGCTACACATCTGTAGTTAATTTTGGAAAGGGTGAGGAATGTTGTCCTGTCTGATCCCCAGGTTGTATTACTTAGCATTCTTACGACGTTCAAAGCCTGCAAAAAGTCAACTTTTAGTTGTTTGACATACGGGATCCAAGTAAGGGATTTATCGAAGATAATTCCGAAATATTTAATAGATTGAGAAAATGTCAAATTTTTCTCTTTTAATTTAATTCCATCTGGATTTAAATTCTTATTCTTTGGAATAACATGTATTGTGTTTTGGAGACTGATATAGCCTATGATCCTCTAATCACTGAACGACACTTTGGATTGATTCTTCGAGGATATTTCGAACTGCTGACAAATCTTTTTCTTCAAGATATAATAGAAGATCATCAGCGTATAGAAGGAGTTTGACAGGTGGCTTAGCGACACTTTGAATTCACAATTTTGAGAGAAAAAATTTCCACATTGTACTTTGAATGATCGTTCATTTAGGAAGTTTTTAATAAAGTTCCACATGGGGCTCTGTATTCCGATGTCTTTGAGTTTACTTAATATAATGCATGCTTAGGTGGAGTTGAACGCGTTTTATTTGTCTATAAAAACTGCGATTATATGTTTACAATCTCTATTAGACCACGTTTCCACACACCCTCTAATTACAGAAATAAAAATACAATTAAAAACAATGAAACACGCTGGTTGTAGAGTATTGTTTTTATGGATTCCTGGTCACAGTAGAATTCCTGGAAATGAAAATGTAGACACACACGAGCAATAAACTCAACAAACGAGCAATAAAAAATGGTCAAATATTTTCAATAAGTGATCGCAACGATCTCATTCTTGGATCAATGAAAAAGGATGGCTGGAGTGGTAAAGCGAATGGTTTGGCATGAGAGGAAATAAATTAAGAAAAATCGAACAATGTGTTAAAAATCCAATATAAAGTCTAAAGCTATCACGGAGAGAAGAGGTAGTTCGTACCCGCCCCAGGATTGGCCATTGTCGACTTACCCATGGATATCTGATGAAGAAGGAAGAACCGCCATGTACCTACTGTGGTGTATTCAAACAGTATTTCACATACTAACCGAGTGTATGGCTCACGACTCCTACAGATTCTCCACAGACCCAGGACAAATATTGAGACAGGACCCAGACACGACTTATTAAATTCTTAAAAACTATCGACATTTATAATAAATTAAAAAAAAAAACTTCTAGTGACTAATAAAGAGACTTCAGTGTAAATGAACCCAGTATTCGAAAAACCCAAATAAGTAAATAAATTCTCTTTGTAATTATTTATTATTCTAAATTGTATCTTGGCACGTCGCCGTTTTAGAAAGGTAAAAAAAGAAAAATATAGCGTCACTGGTTTGCTTAAAGTAGAAAAGATAACAATTTTTGTCCATGTTTTCATCACTAAATATAATTCTTGGTTTCAACTTCGTTTGGTTTTTACTTTCACTTATTGGTCATAGGATGCCATCCTTCACCTCTTCCTTGTGGCTTTTTTTAATCGTCCTTCAACCCCCGGCCTTTGCCTTGAAGTAGGCACTTGCTCAGGTGTTTAAGAACTGTTAATAATTTATTTTGGGAAACCTGTCTTAATTTTCTACATATCATTACATATTTAATATAATTTTGTAACCCATTTTCGTTCCGTAACTTTCCATGTTACTAGTACAACCCAGAGAGAACTCTCACATTAAATACGTATTAGCGATATCATGGGAAAATGTTTATTCGGATATACAATGTAATATGGTATATTATTAAAAATTATTATATTAAAAAATATTATTTAGTAAGCAAAATGGCTAGTCTATTAAAAAAATACACAATCGGTGAAACTTCGCACTTTATCATAACTGCTAAAGTAAGAGGAAGTAACAGTTTGTATTTATTAAAATGTTTCTTCTTCGAAGTGCCTATTTGATCATAGAGCTATTCTCCTCCATTTATCTTTTGAAAACATTTTTAGTTCGTCGATGACTATTAGGTCAGTCTATTTGAAATCAACCAATTTTTATTAATTTCGTTGCTTGACATTTCTGATTTTTATGTCTTTTTTACCAATTATTTCATCTTAATCGAGTTTTCAAAACCATAGTTAAAAAAAATTAAGACAGGTTTTTCTCGATGCCCATTTCGCTTTTGATTATCTCTTTGTTGCAGTAGACTAGCACTGTAACGAAGATGGCCGTGAGAGAGAGCACGATGGTGCATATTAAACCGTTTCATAACTCTTCTTTCTTAATAAATAATTTTCATAAACAGACTTGATCTATTTATAATAGTATACACAAACTTTATGAACTGGGTTAAATTCTTCACAATTTTTATCTTCAATGATACTATTGTTTTCTTTAAAATCATGAAGGTATGTATGAACAAAAAAATGTCACTTTTCACACAAACATATCCCTGAGTGAGGTAATGTAATGTTCATCCAATCGGCGTAAGTAATCTACTACAGTTCTAGATTTAGCATTTATCTTAAAGAATTATTGCAGGATCACCGTATTCACCAATTAAAGTAAGAACTTGAGGATCAAAGGGTTGAGTTACTTGAGGAAAAAAGACGACTGCGAAGCCAAAACATTTGGCGCTAAGATTGAAAATCCAAGGAAAATAGCCCGGCAAGGATTGGCTTAGGTCCAAGGTACTGACAGTGAGTTGGCTCCAAGTCTGATGGGATTAGATACAACGTACTAAACTGCTTATGCCAATGAGTCGAGGGGTACGTGATGTCTGTTGTCTCTCCATGCAATTAGATACGGTTAGTCATTGGGTAGGAGCCAGCCTTTCGAAACATTGATGCTAAATACTGAACAGATATCGGGCTTCATATATGTATCTTATCAAAATTAATAGAAATATCTTCTAAGACTCTATTTATAAAACAATATTTATATAATAGGTCGGATAAAGAAATGATCGCTTTTAAAAAAAATATATATATATTTTTTTGTTTTATGTAACATAATTGTTGTGGACGGCCAAGATTTTTTTTCGTCATATACATATAACGATAACTAATTTGAAAAAAAAAAAGAAAGAAATTAACTACCTATATGAAATGGTGTTTAAATACTTCCTGAAGTCCTATTAAATGAAATTACAGGAACAAGAATACTTTAAGAGATAGTTTTTAATATTTTTTTCTATAAAGCATGGTTATATTTTACCATTTTGGGGGGGGGGGGAGGGAGCTTCAGCCCGAAAGCCCCCTCCCCCCCGTAGATCAGCCCGTGGTTGAAGAAGCTAGAAACCATCAAGATATTTTAATGTTTGGTTGGTCTGAAATGTGCATGTAGATGGCGACATACGTTGTATTTTTACAATCCACACTCCTTGGCAATATCTGGAGTATTTGTGGATGGATTTGATCCTACAGCTTGCTGAAGAACCTTACTTGGTCGCCTTGAGCACTTCTTCCTTTCCAAGAAAATATCTCCAGTAGATTATTTTTGAAATCAACGCCGTGTAGTTGGAAAGTCAAGGACACCTTCTTCAGCTTTGCTGATTTCAGAAAAAGCTTCTTCGGCGGTTGAACAAGGAATCTTCCAATAATGTCTTAAAATAACAAGAATTTCGTAAAACACCATCATGTTGCTTTTTGGATTACAACTTTTGAACTAACGCTTTATCGAGCCAGTACTATATTGATAAATGAGCTTAGGTTAGTGCAGGAGTCTCCAAACAACGGCTCGCAATTACCTTTAATCCAGTCCGCAAAAGTTTCTTTGATTACATGATAAAATTTTTAAACTTATTATAACACATGAAATTTAGCATCGAAAGCTTATTTCACAGCTGAAGTGTCATTTATAGAACAATATTTTTTTGTCCTCATAATCCATGGCCTGCGGAACTTCGGTGGAGTTCTCAATGTGGCCGTGGGTCAAAAAGTTTGGGGACCTCTGGATTAGTGTTCTAAAGATATAATAAACGTTAACAATAAATAGGATTAACGTGTATACAGTTCATGGGATTCGTCTATTTAACTATAATTTCATCAAAGGTCATTTCTTTTGATAGAGCAAATTATTATTTCTTAAAGGTGTTTTTTTTTGTCGGTACGCCATATCTTTGTCAATTATTTATCAAATAATTGAAGAGAAGGATGGTTGGGAAGATCCATCAGAATAAGAAATAGTAAAAATAAATAATTATATTTATTTTTATATTTCCCGACGTTTCGTCCCGAAGTTCAGGCCTTCAACAGGGCTAAGAAAAAAATTATCTTTTTTAAATTATTTTAACTTTTTATTTTCTTATACGTAGTCGGTATATTTTGATAAATTTTAAAATATCTCAATTTTCTATTTATATATATATATATATATATATATATATATATATATATATATATATATATATATATATATATATACATATATATTATTTATCTATATAACTTCATATTCATTTTCTCTGTTTTACATTTTATTCTAAGATTTTTTCATTTTTCATTTCTTATGTTATCTTATTTTGATTATGTTCATTTCATTAGCCCGTACTTTGTTGCCGCTATTATTATTTATTTCTTAGTTCACTGTTACTGTTATTATTCTATCTACTTTAATTTTATCTATTTTATCTCTATCTATTTTAATTTGAATTCTTTTATTATTCAATGTTTATAGTTTCTCATACCTATTGTTATCTGTTTTTTTTCTTCTTAGCCCTGATGAAGGACTGAACTTCGTGCCGAAACGTCGGAAAATATAAAAGTAAATATAATTACTTATTTTTACTATTTCTTATTTTGACTGATCATCCTAACCATCCTTCTCTTCAACTATTCACTACAGTCAACCATAAATCCACAATTATTAATCAAATATAATGATAGAGCCATAATATTGAAGAGTATCTGCTCCTTTAGGTGGATAAAATAGTCACACCTCTCTTTAAATAGATAGTGCAATGCTGAGCTGGTTGTCATAGAAACCAGTTTACTTTTTATTAGTTTTTAAATATTTAAAAACTAAACAATTGAAATATTGGAGTTGTTAATTATAAGAATACTTAAATTGTCTAATAAAGCTTTCTTATAGTATATAAAATGAAAATAAGAGCAAAACAAAAATTATCAGACAAATTTCTAATAGATTTTTTTTCTCGTTTTGTAGATAATTTAATGACCTTTAAAACAATTATGGGTGTTATCTACCATAGATGGTGCACTTTTACAAAAATATGTTATAAAGTAATTTCCTTATCTATGGAAAAAAAAATTAATAAATCGATTATATAACTATTTTAAACCGATTGCCGCGGTCATTGACAAGGTAATTATTTAATTTTATTAATACATATAAAACAATCGATTCCTCACAAGGTGAATGGATTTTTTAATTTTCCCTTACCTTGTGAATGGCAATTTATTTACAATTATTCACGAGCATTATTCACTGGTGCAATTATTACCATTATGGTACCATATTATAAATCGTTTTTTTTATACATGTAGGGGTGGGGGTGAACTTATTTACTCAATAAATGATTATGTTTATTGCGAAAGGATTATTTCTGCATGGTTTTATTATAATTGTTGAACTCGTAAAACTATAAGTTGGAGAGTTGGGATGGTTGTTGGCAGGGCGGTAGGAAGTTGTGAATAACAGACTCATTAACATAACCCACTGACCCTTGGGCTGGATCCAGAACAGATAACAATGCCATCTCGATGGTCAATGCACTGCTGCATTATTTTATTTATATATTTTACTTATCAAGTGACTTGTGGAGAATAAAATACACAAGTTTTATCGAAATTTGTTATATATTTCTTAAATATTAAAAAATAAATCGAGAACAGCAGAGCCCTGTTACTAAAGTCGTATCTTCCTCCCTCCATTTTCGTTTTGAAAACAGATTAAAAATGATCTAACTGGTTCATTAATGACTTAACAAAGAAATATGTATAAAATTTTAAAATCGATTGAACTAATGAATTTCTTTTTCATGTTTTGTTTTGAAATATTTTATTATTTGCTTCCAAATTTAATTCAATTACAAATTTAACACCACGATGAAATTTTGGAGACTGTAGCAGTGCGTAAAATTAACAATGTAAGTAAATTATAAAAAATAAATAATCATATGCTTTTATTAAATGTACAGTAAGGAAACATAATAATGGAGGATATTCAGTTAATATTGTCAGAAGGGAATCTTCCAACCAAATTTAACTGTTGTTGCTAATAAGATTTATTCACATTTTTAGAGGAACATTTTTCCTATTTCTGGCAAAAAAAGAAAGGGAATTCTTGTTAGTATTTTCTGCGACAAAAGGGTAAATATTTTTTTTTTTTTTAAGAAAATGCATGTATGTCTTAACCACATTCATTCTCTTTACATGAAAATGTGAGATGTCCAAAATATTTTTAATCAAATATTGCTTTCTGAGTCAGAGGTGAACACCATCAACGATGCATATCAGCTTTATATAAAACTCACAAAAATACATAAAACTGAAATACACGTTACAATCCTTTTAGCAGTAAAAGAGTTATAAAGTGGACAGACAATTTACCAAAACTCAAGAAAAAAATATAAAAGAGTGGATATTAAAAAAAACCTTTCTAAAAATACATAAACACTCAAAGCTAAATCTGTAATACAAAAACATAAAAAAAAATGTAGATAAATGTCATATTGATATTGTATTACTTAATATAATGTCTTTAAAATAAATTCAACCATAGTAATTATGTGGCACCTGTGCATAGTCTAGTTGAAAAAACCATATTTATGGAAAAACGCAATTGAAAGTTTTGTTTGTATTTTCACAAGTGCAAATTCAATTTTATAGTTTTAACCCATGATTCACTTAAGGATGTGTAATAGCGGTATAACTTAGCCCATTAGACACAAAGAAATAGATGAAAATTAGATTTCTGGTGATACCCATAAAAATTCACAAAATTAAATTTAACCCTATTTTCACAGGCGGCACAGATGTAATAAGTGGTTTATTTTATGTTTTGTTCAGTGTAACGTCGTCCATTTATTTCACTGGATATTATTATTTTATTTTTTGCTTTAAATTTGAACGATAAAGGTCAATTTAGTTTTGTCGTTGTTATTATTAGACCTCATACAAAGTATAAATCATCACATTTTAATTGATCTAAACATTTATTTATCCAGTCTCTTTTCTTAAGCTAAAAATATTTTTTCTCACAATTTGATACCCTCTAAATTCTTCCTTCCTTTGCTCTTTCGTACTTCCGGCTCTCACTGTATTTAATTGTCAAGGAATTTACATGGTTTTAAAAGAACGTTAAGTAGTCTTTATTTCAGAGTTAAACATTTGCTCAAAGCTCTATCCTTAAAAGTTAGGGAAATGTAATATTGCATTCTTTACTTACGAGGAAAACGGATAGAACAGACCAGATTTGCATAAAAACTATGATTTTTTTTCATTTAGTTTTTAATCGCGATGCAGACGGATCTAAAGCTCGAGACTCAAGAACTCTAATAATAACTCCGCTAATCTGATTTATATTTAAAGACTACCACACTCTGCTAAATATGTTTTGCCAAAGAGGAAAAAAAGGATATTTTTAATTAATCTCACAGCATTAAAATGCTCAAACACTGACAAACATTCACGAAATGGTTCTCATAAGGAGAGAGTGTGAGGAAATATCAAATAATGAAGTTAACTTTTTTTTTTTTAATTTATTTTAACCTTTATGTACAATAGTTCAAATTAATTGTCGCCATTTTAGTTATTCGATGATAGAATGCTTTCTCATGTAGTTATTTGTTTGTTAAACATTTCTTAAATACTCTTATCCAAGTAACATAAAATATAACAGTAATAATAATAATAATAATAATAATATACTTTATTTATTTTGGGTCAAGTCTCTTTAGAATAATATACATAGACAGAAATTTGTGCTTAGGAGCCTCAGATATATAAAACAAAAATCACAAAATAAACAAATAGACATAATAAAAATATACATAACATATATATATATATATATATATATATATATATATATATATATATATATATATATATATATATATATATATAAATACGTTACCTGATAGCTTTAATCAATTAAAAACCAAAAATAAAAGAAACATAAAAAAAAAAAATGAACTAATAATTTACGTATCTATGAAACATCTATTTACAATTTTATGGGGACTGAATGGATAGGAAGTGATTGAACAGGCGGGATTTAAAGGTGGGTAGAATATTCGGACGACGAACGGAAGGGACATAGTTCCCTTAGGATATATATTCTGTGTATATATCATTACTATATTTATATTTGTTACATTATGCTCTGCCATACTATATGCGTGAAGAATATAATTTAATTATATACTTGTTAACATTCATGCTCCGAAGAATCGGATAATGAAGAGAGAGAAGACAAAGCCTGAAGGAGGACATCAAGATCGTGGCAGGTGATCTAAATACACAAACCATTGCTCACGTAGATTTAAACTTTATGTAATAATGGTATCAAATTATATAAACTTTGCTTCGTGTCGTGTATTCCTAATTAACGAACATAACCATTATAATTATCTCTCATAATTATTTAATTATTATATAATCTAGGAAAACTCCTCAAAAAATTAAATATGATTTTTTTTAATCTTTATTATCACCTCACAGCTGTTGGGAGTACCAACAACCAGCGAGTGTGCTGTCGTGGAGAACAGTAAGGAATAAGACGTTGGTAGGCGTGAGGCAGAGGAGTGCCCCGCGGCCTTCATATCTTGACTTAATATTTATTGTTAATGGAGGAGATCTCTCATCCAGCTTCTCTTAAGCCTCCTACGACTGCCATCAGGCATGTTGGTTGTGGCCATGCCTTGAATTAGTAAGTTGTTATGTCCGTGTAAGCTATTGTGAAATCTTTTGTAGTGTATACGTACATGGTCGTTAACTGTTGGCATCTGTAAGTCTTCATGTAATGTAATGTTACTAACGTACCAGAGAGCTTTGGTCATACTCCTGAAAGTTTTTGATTGAAAAGTCTGTAGTTTACGTATGTGATTCTTTTTAGCTACCGAATATTTGTGAGGCATAGGTCCAAATTCGGGAAGGTTTCCATCGAGGAACAAAGGCTACCAATATAAATGTATATTTGATTATAATATATAATTTTTATGATTTTACATTTACTTGTAATATTTTTAAGAAGAGAAAAGCAATCAAACTTCTCGGGAGGGGGACATGCACCATTGATCTTGAAGAGGGTGAGCACTCATGATGAAAAGCACAGAGAATGATTAGTACTTCAATACGTCATATCTAATTAAAAGAAGGCCTTCAAGATCTGTTTTAAGGATGGCAATTTTTTACATAATTGAAAATATATGCTGGAACAGGTCTTACTTAGCTACTTCGCGAATATGGAAGTGCGGTGATATTCAAAGATGCGGTTTCGGCTTACACCATACAATTTAAAGAAGACTCAACCTTTCTTTTTTACACTTCCCACAAACCGCACGCAGGTGAAAGTGTTGCCACGGAAAAGAGGATTAACGCGTTGAGCGTCTTTGTTTTTATAGGTTCCTTCGGAACAGTTCTAGAGCTCGTCCATTATCTAAGAGGATTGCTTTATGTTTGTCAAATGGAACTCTCATTCATGAGGTAGATTTATTAATGATCTACAGTCGCAGTTAAAACTTTCCAAAACTTGTATGGTGAATATGAGATGTATTCCACCCCTGAAATCAAACCGTCTGTTTTTATTTTTTTGTTTTTTTATAGATCTGTAAGTATCTTCATTGCATTCATAGGAGAAAGCTTTAGTCTGCGGTACAGACCCCTTTTAATCAAATTATTCACATCCATCTAAAACTCGTAAATGCTTTCATCATATTGTAACCTACTATTTTGTTTCTCTGAAAATTTTCAGTAATGGTGCGTTTCATTAAATTAAATAATTTAATTATGTACTAAAAACTCATGAGTATCCATTTTCTTTTCACTTGAATCGTAGGGGAATTTGACTACAAAGTCGAGAAAAAAATAAGGAATATTTTAAAAGGTTACATTTAGTTAGTAAATTTCATTTAATTTCCTTGAAAACATGTCATTTACGTTAAATATTATTAGTTTTCAAAAATTACTATTTGTAATTTTTTGACCATTCTCCGTTACCTTCTACAACTTTGTATATTATATATCATTTTTTTCTAAAATTCTCCGCTTTTCAACAATATATTATAAGTATATCTTTTGACTTGTATTTCCGGAGATTCATTTTCGATCTGAATAAGCATTTTAATTTTTTTCTTTATTCAATCATCAAATTCTTTAAAAGGTTATATTTAGCATTTTTTCGTAACTCTTAATAATGTGAGATAGTCAATTACTGAAAATGAATCATTTTAAAGGTACTTTGGAGGAAGAGGCACATGAGCATTGGGCATTTAAGCTCTGCAAAGTGACATCAACGAGGGTAAGACCTTAGTGATATTAAAGACCACTTAATTATACAATGATACACCGAGTTTAATCAAAATCGTTTGAGCCGTTTTTGAGAAAATTGTAAAAATGTGTTCACCGTTGATATAAAGTGGCACTTCTGGTTAGCCGGTTTTAAGGAAAAAGTTGCTGCCAAATTTAAGGCACATACATATCTTAAATACGTAATATCAGTTTCATACGATTTTTCGTTTTTGAGCTAGACTGCTAACATACACCGACAGACACACAGACCATTTTTCGGGACTTGGTTATTTGGACTCAGGATATACCTCAAAACGTGTATTTCCGTTGAAAACACATACTCGAAAATTTTCATGATCGATTTACTTATACTTACTATATATTACATATATAGGTAAGTGAAAGTAAAAAGTTGTAGATTACGATAAGATGAAACTTTTCACGAAGTTTAAACGGAGGTTAATTATATGATGAAAATGGGTCTGTACCGCGGGCTTTTTTTTATTTTTTTATAGTCTATAATATATCAAAGAAGCTATATTCGGAAGAAGGCTATTCAAATATATTTGGAACCTAATAATCAATTAGTTGAACCAAAACCTCAAATTCAACTGAATTTTTATTTGGTTGTTATAATTAATAACAAGCAAACATCCTCAATTTACATGGGAAAGTCATGATTTCATATTAATAGAATAGCGCCTATTGATTACTCGTTTGGCCCGGTCTTATAGATTGTGAGATAAATAGTTTTGAAAAAAAAAACTTTAAACGTTTACTTTTATATTTACTTATCTTTAGGTTATTTTAGTTTTTATTGTAGATAGTTTTTGATTATTATTTATTTATAGTGTTGCACAAATGCGAGACCGAGACGAGTCTTGGTCTTACAAACTCAGTCTTGGTCATGGTCTTGATCTTGCGCAAGAGTCTCGCAACGGTCTTGCAGTCACTTATAAGTTTATTACTATAGAGATATTACTGTATTTTTTTAGAAAGGAGAAATCTAACTAAGCCCGAATGAAAAATTAAACGAGTTAAATGCAAAATTATATTATTTATACCAATTATTTACATATAGTAACTAAGATTGTAAAGTATTAGTAACTATTTTACCTTAATTTTTATTCAAAAAATCGATTTTTTTAAACATTCCTGGTCTTGGTCTTGCAACAATCAGGCGACCTTGTTTTTGGTCTTGCCAAGTGCAAGACCAAGAACGATTTTGGGCAACACTATTTAGTTATTATTTTACTTTTGTTAATTTTATATTTTCTATTTATAGGGTGTGAATGTGTTCATATCTCACTATAATTATTATCCACGTGACAGATTATTGTATTTCTAAATAAATAAATAAAAAGCAATCATATAAAAGTGAATTGTTTGGCGTTTGCAGACGATCTCGCACTTTTGGCAGAATTAGAAGAAGAGGCTATTAGTGAAATAAATACCCAACAAATAATAGCAGGAAAAGCAGACCTACAAATATCATACGAAAAAAAAACATAGCTCATGACTACTGAAATAAATTAAAAAAAAAACAGTAAATACTAAATATGGAAAAAATATAAGTGACCAGAAAATTTAAGTATTTGGAGGAAATAATATGTTACAACGGTTCTGAGAAAGAGAGCACAAATTAAAAAAAAAAAAAAGCTTTCATACAGGCAAAATTTACAATAAAAAGATCCTCTCCTCCAATGTAAAGTTAAGGCATTACAGTGTTGTGATAAAGTCTGTGATTTCATATTGAATGGAGACCACAGGCATGCCCAACTTGGAAAAGTTGCTAACAATAGAAAGAAGCAACTTTCTAAAAATATATGGGCCCAGGAAAACACAAGAAGGTTACAGGCAAAGATCTAACGAAGAGATCTATAGAAAAATCAAAGATTTGGAAACTGAAGATAAGAATTAGAAAACTGATGTTCTATGGGCACATGAAAAGGATGAAGGAGGAAAGATTAAACAAAAAGATCTTCAAGACTCCCAAAGAAGTCTAACCAATGATATTCGCTTGGTACTTATTGGCCGTTACGTGATTAAAATAAAAATAAGACAATAATTCTAATATAGTTAACATTCTATACAGTGCGCTTTATGATATAAGTATTATACCCGTCATATTGATTTGATTCCGGAAATGAAAATAAAATCTAAAATTTTCGATTCTGAGCCATATTGTTTTTAAAACTCCTTGATGGGTACAAAGATTCCCTACTTTCATTAGTGAGGAAGAACAAAATGGTTTGTCTTCAAAATGGGGAAAATTTAATATTTTCCAGACAATATATAGAAAAATCGGTACTATTCCATGTTTGTAACAATTATAGAAAAAAAAAAAAAAATTAGACTGAACTATAAATATACGATGCACAAAAGAGACTGTTTATTCTTGATAATGGTTCCCATTAAGGTAATGAAAGATTTAGGAACTTTTAGAAAGTTATTTGAGAAAACATTAATTAAACAATCTCGACCGTTGGAATATATTTTTAGAGATCTTTTTATAGAGAATCCATCGTTATATTTAATGAGGAAAAGAACATGCCCTTTAGTATTAAACCAGAATTCTAAATATAACCTAACAACTTATAAAGTACATTTATAACGTTGAGTAGGTATTCATTAAGAATTAAAGAAGTTGGGAAAGTAATTCTTAGATTCGGTTTTTGTTCAAACATTTTTCCTATTCAAAAACAACAAAAGAAAATATTTTCGCGATGTCTGCACGATATTAAAAAGGAGTCCCATTATCAAATAGAAGGAAACCTTGAAGGTATGTGACTAAAGTACTCTCGCTCAATCTCCACTGGTTTTAGTACCAGTCACGTGGTTGAGAGAGTAGTGTAGGGATCTCTTGGAGTCCTACTTTTCCCTCTGAGAAGCCTGGGTTTGGGGTTCCCTTCCTGATTGTATATAGGTGTATATGACTGTGTTTTCAATTTATTTAAATTTTTTTATTTTAATTAAGAATTCCTTTACTTCGAAAGCCCAGTTAACATTTGTTTGGAAATCAATTTTTTTTTTTTAACTTTAACTTATTTATTGAAAAATATTACAATCTATCTCAAGGACATTTGTAATAGTGTTCAGAGATCACATTCACACTCTATGTACAATAAATAAAATAAATTATACAAAAAAATAATATATATGGAGGCTAAATTAAAAATGTTAAAAGGACTGGCCACTATACATCTAAGGTGGACAGAACACGTATAGGTCTTTATTACGAAGATTGCCAAATTTTTAGATCAGCCATAAGCTTAACTTCATGTTCATAAATTCAAAAAATGCACTTATATCTGAGGGTTCCGATATAATTCCATCCTTCATACCATTATGTATCATTAATTGAATTGGCAATAAAGAGATAAGAAGTTGATTTAGTAGCTCTTGTGATCCGTAATGAGAACATGGCGAATCCTCTCCAGCCTATACGCCTATGTGCTACGGAGCACGCCAACCGCTCGTTGTGGTCTATTCGCGCTGTGGCACCGCGAGGGACCGCTAGTAGTAGCTATTTATCAGTGCCTTCTATCTCTCACCTATAGTCACCAAATGGCACTGTTATTTACACTAAATAGGATAATCTAGCCATAAATCATTCCACATCTGATTGTCCTATGTAATAACTGTAAAAAAACAAAAATAAGTCAGTGAAATAAGGTTAGTATAGCTTCTTCTCAAGGGTCCTATTTTTACATAATTACCTATATTAGAAGGGCAATATAATATAACAAATTAATAAAATCGTTTCAGAATATAATCTGTAGTTATATAATATAATAAGCTTAAGGATTATCTCAGAAGGGAGTTCAAGGCGCTAATTTTGCCACCAAAACTTTGATGAATTTTTTAGAGTTCCACATTTCAACGGGGTTATGAATTTTCGAATTGAAACGTTCAAAACAGGGAACAAGGAAGATGGATGGGGTGGCCCGGCAATCTGATAAACCGAAGTTATCATGGTAAAACAATTACGTGTTCGCATCCCAGAACCAAGGGGACTTTTAACTCTGGCATTAATTCCTCGCTCTCTCCCCTGCACGGAGGAAACCCCGTATAGCCTAAAATGCGAGGAGGAAGAGAGAGAGAGAAAAAAAGAAACAAGGTGAAAAACATGATTGTGATTTTTCTAATTCTACTTTCGCTCGGAAGAAGAAGAGCAATAATATTTCTTGGAAGGTGGAGAATTCATCGACCTTTGGAGGAATGGGCACACCTGACTTGTCCTTTTTAAAATATAAACTTTAATTTAGTTAAATACATCAACGCAAAATAAGCGAAATAGATTAAATTGGTCGTGGACAGTTTATGAACTAGTCCACAACTATTTCTAACTAGAACGAACCATTTTGTCAACTTTAAGAGCAAAGACATCGAGTTTTGACACATTAGATTACTGAGGTTTGCACTATTTCATAATTTCTTCAGGTTAATAAAGTATTGAAGGATTTAATATCTGCAATCAATTAAAAGCTCAAAGAATGTATTTAAATATTCATTCGTGCCCGAACTACATTGGATATGCTAAATCTTCCACAAGGCTCAGCCAGTGATGTTATTTTAACATAAAATTGCTTGCGAGAAGACCAATTATTGTTCTAAGCTTGTGCTTTATAAAGTTTAGATAAAATATTACTTTTTTTTAAAAATCTTAATGAAAAATTTGAATTGATCCCCCTCCTTCAGGATTTATTTTCTTTAGAAATTTCATTGACTTCTATACATTCCATCTTTGTATCATTGTGTCCTATTAGGAAAGGTTTATGGCAGAAGACGAAACATTTCAACAGTTTATGTGAAACGTTTTAGAAAAAAAAATTCTTGAAATAAAAGTTCTGAGAAACTCGCTTGCAATAAAGTATTAGGTTTATAGTAAAAGTTTAATTTTTATTTATTCAAGTTCTTAAAAAATAAATAGAAATTAGGCTTAGATTAGAGTTATAATTTTTCTTAAATGAGTTAAACATGATTCTAATGAGTCGCTTGTTTAAGCACCTAAGAAAAAAAGTAATTTTTTAGATCGATTTTTTGGCGAAATCAGCAGAAATTTTAAATAATAGTTTTAAAAAATAAAAGTTCTGTAAATCCTGCAAAACTGAAAAGCTATCGAAAATAAAAATTCCAGTGATACCGGAACATTTTAAAAATAACAGTTTTTTTTCCGTTTCAACTCTGGTTTATGGGCCTCATCCAGTCCAGTGAGAATATCGAAACAGAGAAAAACCATGGATTAGGTGGTACCTGGTTTTTATATATGGTATTAATATTCTTTAGGAGCCTTCTTAATTTATTTTATTTCTTAATTTATTTTGGGCATAGTCAATATGAAATTCACTTCAATCTCTATATAACTCTCCGTATAATTGTTGTATTCGACTGATCTTTTATTGATTTTACCACATCATTTTTGTATTCCATCCTCCCTCCCTATTCCGTTATGCTCCCTCTCTTTTCAGATTTGAATCCCATCTCTTCGCCCATCTTGCCAGAAACCATCCATTTCTTGCCCCTTAATGCTGTATATACACTGTGTATTATTATTATTATTATTATTATAATCAAGAGGCTTGTTGACACAATACCTTCAAATTTGAGGGGGTGCTGAAGTGTAGTAATTTTTTTGTTGTTGAATATACTATGGAATAGAAGTGGGATTTTCTGGGTAGCATAGTCCATGGTTTCACCACCTCTCCTAATGTAGGAAATAGATCCTAATTTTCCTGAGATGGGAAAGAAATCCAATGTTTATTTTATTTTTGAACGCTTATGGAGTGAAGTAAGAACCTTATACATCTTCGATAATATTTTTAATATAATATTGGTTTAACGGAGCATTTATAATATGACATGCACTTAAAATGATCTGCCTGCTCTGAAAAATGCAACTAAGAAAGATGCGTTGCAACACTTCCTGCTAATGAACTGATAGCTCACGGAGATAGGGCACAGTTGTTACTCCTTACTCAAGAATATCCGGTCTGCAGGGCACACCTCCATTTAACATGCGTCCAATGTCTAGCACGTAATAGTTTTTTTTTTCAAATACAGGGGATCCTATGGTATGGAATAAAAAATATATAAATTAAAGACGTAGCTAATCGTTTCATATCATTAACATAATAAATAATAAATTTGGACGTTTCCTATAATAATATAATTAATTCATTAATGAGGAATGACAACAAGCAATCAGTAACTAAAGGGTGCAGAGGGTGATAATTTTAATTAGAAGTCCCCAAAAATAAATCCACTCCGAACCCCGAATGGTCTAGGCATGCCACTGAGAGTAATAGTATTCAACAATTTACAAATATTCACAACCATTATGATATTGAAAAGAAATTGGATCAGAGATGAATTCGAGAATATATAAAATCAAAGTCATGTGTTATTTTTTATTAGAACCTTATTTTTATTTCATGATTTTCAATAATGAGCCATTGTAATCGATTAAAAAATTCAAAAGGTTAATCCATAAGCTTTTACGTTTCAACATACGTACACTCCAAAAATCCAATAAAGAAAAATGTGTCTGTCCGCCGTCTGGGGTTTTCTCCGAGAGGACCGATTTTTTTTCAGATTAGGATACAAAGTCTCGTATTACTTAAGGATGATCCTCCAAGCTAAATATTATCACCCGCTTGCCCGGAGAAGGGGGGGGGGCTTCAGCCCGAAAGATATTTTTTTTCATAAAAATAACGATAATTACTTTGGAAAAAAAGAAAGTAACTAACCTATATGAAATGGTTTTTAACTAATACCTAAAGTCCTTTTAAATGCAATTTCACGAACAATAATACTTTAAGAGATAATTTTTAAATATTTTTTTCCATTAAACAAGGTTATATTTTACTATTTTGGGGGGAGGGGCTTCAGCACCAAAGCCCCCGTAGATCCGCCCGTGAATATGTGGTTCAGGAGGAAGGGTTGCCGGACCCATTTTACCAGTCAGGTAACGTCCGGTCTGGAAGTTCAAGGAAGGAGCCCAGTAAATATAGTAGGATTTTATAAAAAAAATTTTATTTTTTTTTTAAATTTTATAATTAAAGTTTTATTAATTTTTAGAAACTGTATGTGTATATATATAATGAGAGGAGGATCGGAAAAATAACAGAGCTCGGTGTTGGAATGTGAGATACTATGATATAGATAGGCTTTTAGGCGGGGTTGAGTTACATATTCTTTATTGTTTATTGTATTAAAGGTTATGCATTTTTTAGGAGCATACCAATTAAACACTATATTTTTTTCTATTCATAAACTTTCTTAATTTAGCCACTAAAACACCAACGGCATTTAATTTTGATAAATTTTATGTTATTCTCGCCACCGACCGATTTATATTGCCACCTATGGTCCAAATAGCATCAACAACGCATATTTTAAATAGGTCTGGTACGGCAATATTAGGAAAAAAGGCTTAGATATGTTGGAGGTGATTGGATGATGGTGAGAATCTCTTGCTATTCATCTCATTGTTGGAATGAGGGATATAATGATAATGACTGTAGGAAAAATAAAACATACCACATCCCATGTGTCATGTAGAAGTTTTCAATAATTTTCTTACCTGAAAAAAATAAAACAATAATTAAACAATCAAGGTAAAACTCTAAAACTAGTACTATGTCTCTTAGACATGTAGTACGAAAGTGAAACAAACATTGGTCCGATCTTCGTTAAAAAAAGTAGGAAATTCAAGTTTAGTGTTTTTTTAAGTATGCATGTTTTTTGGTAAATAGGAAGCGATAACTAAATAAATATTTCATTTACGAAATTAACGATTAGTTCACTGTATACTAAACAAAATTTACTTTAAATTGAGTCGTAAACCAACGACTTCCTGTCCTACAGTTTCCTTTAACAATACTCCACTTATCCCTGTTGAGCAAATCCGATACCTAGGACTCCACCTGGACAAACGACTAACTTGGAATCCTCATACTAGACTGAAACGACAAGAAACCGCTCGACGTTTCCGATTACTTCAGCACTTACTAGACAAACGCTCTAAACTTCCCATTAATTACAAAAGACTCATATACTTGACTATAATAAGACCTATTTGGACTTACGGAGTTGAGCTATGGGGCTCCACCAAACCATCGAATTCCTCTCGCATCCAATCCTTACAATCCAAAATCCTTCGTAAAATCCTCAATGCTCCTTACTTTGTCACTAATAAAATTATCCATAAAGATCTTAATGTTCCTTATGTTTCAGATCTGGCCCAATCCAGATACCTATCCTTCCATAATAAACTTCAGAATCATCCCAACCCTCTCGTTTCTAACCTTGCTTCCTCTTCAATTCCTGATAACCCTCCGAGGCGTCTGAAAAGAAGATGGCCCCGTGATCTCCTAATGTAGTCATATCATTAGAGTGCTACCATTGAGTAGTTACTCAGCAAGTTTATTCATTTCATTATATCAATTATGTCCAAATTTACTTGATGTATTTATGTAATACAGTTGTAAATGTCATAAAGAAATAAAAAAAAAAACTTTAAATTGAAAGAGTGCTCGTCATCGTTGAAACCATTTAAAAAAGTTTTTTGAGGGAACTAAACTAAGTTAATATGTGTTTAAAAAAAAATTATATATTAATTGCGATTTTTTTTTATCGCTCTCCAACTATACTACAGATACTTTTATAAAAACTTTGTCGTTTAATAAGCTTTAAGTCCATATTAATTAAGCTGAGGTTTCTTAGAGAAAAACTCGAGATTCATCTCAAATATGTTTAAGAAAATGGTGTGATTTTATTTAATGTCACCAAAAGTATTCGCATTTTCAGCAAAAATTACTACAGTAAATTGTTGCGAAGCTGCTATTTCCTATGTTTCATTATTCGCCATGTATTTATAAATGACGAAATAAATGTTTCTTGTGCTAAAATTTATGTTTAAAGTAAAGAAACATGTTGATTAGTTCAATTATTATATTATGACTAGGAAGATTTATTTCATCACTTATAAATAAGGACCAATTCCTCTAATAGATATCTTAGTAAAAAACACATTTTTATTACTGCTTTAGATAATGAATATCTAGGAGGTAAGGAAAAATCATTATTTTTAACGTTTTTATTTTTTAGCTATAAAAAGTGTGTTTATGCATTTATATTTATTATTTTATTTAGATAATGAAAAACAAGAAATAAAAGCTTTGCATCTATTTATTTTTTATCATTTTTGCTGAAATATAAGTACTTTTAAGTGACAGGATATGAAATCAAACCACTTCCTAACACATCTTAAGATGAGTCACGAGTTTTCCCTGATAAACCTCAACTTAATTAATATGCATTTAAAGCATATTAAACGAAAATGTATTATTTGTAGCTGTTGATGTTTGTGACTGGCGGATCTACAGGAGAGGGTTTTGGGACTGGAGATCCCCTCCCAAAATGATAAAATATAATCATGTTTTATGGAAAAAAATATTATAAAATTATCTCTTTAAGTATTATTGTTCGTGTAATTACATTTAAAAGAACTTTAGGAATCACTTAAACACAATTTCATATAGGTAGTTAGTTTATTTCCTTTTTTCCCCAAAGTAATTATCGTTATTTTTATGAAAAAGCTTTCGGGCTGAAACCCCTCCCAAAATTAAATCCAGGATCCGCTATTGATATCTGCTAACACTTCTATAAATATTTCCATCTCCATAGGAGACACTGTGTATATATATTATACATACATATGTACAGGGGTTTTCAGAAGGTGATTTCATGGTGCGTGTTGCGCTATAAAGATTTTTGAGAGGGGGGAGGGCATATTTTGACGGATTTTTGAATTTTTGAGGGGAGGGGGAAAGGGAATTTTCGGACTATGAGATAAGAGAAAAACATGGAACATACCGCAACATGTGTAATTTTATATGACCTACGATTTTTGTAATTCTACCATAGTTTGCTTTGTTTTTAAGAAAAGATGAACAATAAAATATCTTTGGAGGATGGAGGAGGGTAGGTCTTTTTACGCCTTCGACTTTGGGGGGGATGTGTACCCCTGTATATGTATAAATAAAGTATATTTAATTAATATTAAAAATCTAGATCATAAATGTTAAATGTTAAAAAAAAAAGAAGTAAAAAGTAAAAAAAAAAACACGAATTACTAATCTAAATAGATGCTAACAAAACAACAAGATATAATTAGAAAACGAATGAAACGCACTCTGGCAGGAATCCAAGATGGGAACTTTACGATACGCTTGTAGGAATATTAGCTAACTTATTTTTAATTTCTTGCTCTCTAGAGGAACAGTGAAATAGAAACCTGACTAATGTTTCAAAAATAAAAATAATAATTTAATTTGGCTTTACAAGTGAAGTAATAATAAACTTAATTTAACTCTGCAGTTTTATATAATTACATATTAATTTTTGTAATATTTAGCTTTTTGAAACTAATCTTATTTGGAGGGTGAGGAACATCTCCGGACCTAAGCTCCGATGTTATCCCAATCAAAAGCGGATTGTGGTAAGATTAATATTGATAGGATCCACTCTATTTACACAGAATAAATTTGGAACTTCCATTCCTGGCCGCAATAATTTGGTAAGTTTTCCTCAACTTGTATAACATTAGTGCGTAAATGACATTAACTATAAATCGCAGCTTCTAAGATAATAATCGATCTCAGTTGCGTGAAATAAAATACATAATTTTCAAAAATCAATCGACAACAAATTACTGACAAACCAGAAACCTATTTAGACCTACGGATTGGAACTGTGGGAGACAGAAAAAAATTTTAACATCAAACGCATTCAGTCCTTTCAGTCTGAAGTCCTTCGAACAATGGCTAATGTTCCGTTCTATGTAACCAACAAAACCCTATACCATAACCTACACAACAGCTTATTATCATATTCATGACAAGTGTAGAAGAAAATTTAAAGAGAAAAATAAAAATAGTTTTAGCTAACAAATTTTTTTTAATCAAAAGATTCTAAATTATAAAAACTGATAATGATTATAGTGTCTCTAAATACGGAGATCTAGTAAAATAAATTATTAAACAAAAAATTAAAACTATATTTAGTCTTATAATTAATTATGCATATTCTGGATTAGGCTCCTGGCAATGATTCTAGGTTTTATACTAGAGAGACAGTTGTCAGGTGTTTAAATTTATAAATAACCGGGCAAATATTAAAGAAAATCTTTTATTCTTCATTATTTAATTTTCGATCATGTATAAACAATGAAAATATTTTCTTTCAAACTCTTGTAACAATAATAACTCTCAGTGAATTTGATGTTCTTGAAAAAATACAAGAATATAAAAAGCACGAGAGTAGTACCTAGTGGCGCCTCCTACTAATGTTATATCGGCATTAACTGTTAGGTTCTTAATTGTTTGTTAGAAATCGGGCATGTGCACGGGCGGATCAACGGGGGGGGGGGGCTTTCGGGCTGAAGCCCCCCCCAATATGGTAAAATATAGCCATGTTTTATCGTAAAAAATATTAAAAAAGTATCTCTTAAAGTATTAATGTTTGTGCAATTACATTTAAAAGGGCTTTAGGAATCACTTAGACACCATTTCATACAGGTAGTTAGTTTCTTTCTTTTTTTCCAAAGTAATTATCGTTATTTTTATGAAAAAAACAGCTTTCGGGCTGAAGCCCCCCCAAAATTAAATCCTGGATCCGCTAGTGGGCATGTGTAAGGTTATGTTGTTAACATACCAAGGTGCTTTTGTAATTTTCCTGAAAGTTTTTTCTTGTTAGATTTGAATTTTATGAATGTTAGTATTTTTGCTGTTCCATATATCTTTGATGCTTAAGTCCAAATAGGTTTCAAGTAAGGTGAAGTCTGCGTCAAATTGCTTAGTTTCGGTTTTGAGTGTTTCCCGAGAAGTTTAGAAGTGCCTTAGAGTTTTTTTTTTTTTTTTTTTTTTTTTTTTGTAATATGTCGGCCTCTTATAATTCTCCGACAAATGTTGGACCAAGATAGTGGACGGTGTTTGTAGAATCTGTGCATAGGCTGTTCTACGGGGGAGGGGAGAGAGGGAAGCTTTCGAGCTGAAGCACCCTCTCAAAATCTTAAAATGTAACCATGTTTATGAAAAAATAGTCTCTTAAATTATTGTATTATAATTAAATTATTTTATTATTGTTCATATAATTAAAACTAAATTTACTTAGTGCCTTTTCTTCGCTTGTATGTATAACAGCTTTGTAATTTTTTTATGTTCGCAATTGATTTTGTAAAAAGTTTTACCAAGCTTTAATCTTCGTAATCACTGACAAATTTAATAGGACTTCAAGAATCACCTTAACAACGTTTCATAAAGGTAGTTAGTATATTTCTTTTTTTTTTCTAAGTGATTACACGCTATAGACGTGAAAAAAAAGCTTTCGGCCCCCCCAAATTAAATCCCGGATCAGCTAGTGAATCCGTGTATTTTCAAGAAAAACTGGATAACACGTTTCATGTGGAAGAGTAAACGTTATGTGATGTGCTTGTGTTGATTTCGTTATATTTTCCAGTTTTAATTAAGTTAAATACTGTAATAAGGATTGTGCCTTGTTAAAATAGCTGTGTCGTATGTATATGTCTCTTTTAAAGTCTTGGGACTAGGTATGACGAGTAGGTTTGTAATGTAGGAGTCGTCAAACTATGGCCCACGGAAGTTTCTTGGATTAAATATTAAAATATAAAAATAATATTTAAAAATATAAAATTTAGTAAATCACTCAAACAGGATGTTGCTACAACATTTATTGCATGATTTGTTTATCTTAGGAATCTCATTTCTCAACTGACGTGTGATCTCTAGGACAAGATTTTTTTTTTAGAAAATGCCAAACTCTATCAAATGCTCGATCAATATTTAGAAATACGTCATTTTCATATAATTCCTGCTGTAGTGTCGTTG
This sequence comes from Nezara viridula, assembly GCA_928085145.1. Lineage (NCBI taxonomy): Eukaryota > Metazoa > Arthropoda > Insecta > Hemiptera > Pentatomidae > Nezara > Nezara viridula. The sequence continues at coordinate 142,449,942 of OV725080.1, read as the reverse complement.
GAGTCTGTCACTCTATGTGGTTGATTATAAATGCCTAGGAAATATTAATGAGAAATTACATTAAATTCAATCAGATTTATTTTTAGTCTTATGTGATAAGGTAGTAAGACCATGAAATATTAAAGAACTTTTTTCCCGCGTTAACTTTCGCTCTCCTGCCTTTGGGTGTTGTTATCCGATTTGCAAGATACTCTTTGTGTTTATTTATTCTGCCATTTATCTGGCATGTGGTCCCTTACAGACTGTTGTAGCATTCATAGAAACGGGTTGGACGGATGGACAGAAACAATCCGACCAACCATCCTAATTTGTTTTCATCATTTCGTTATATATAGACTGAATACTTTCCTCCAGTAATTATTCATCGGTAACGCTTACGCTCGAGATTGCTATTTAGGAATCTGTTATTTCCTTTCAGCAGTTATTTTTATGTCAGTATTTATAAATGTATTTATATCTTATTAACCGTAGAAGGCTCTTTAACGCTTGAATAATTTATTATGTAAAAAGCTTTAATCTTACCAAGCTTTAATCTTCATAATTTATATGTGGCAGATTTGGGCATTGTCGGTTGAAAATTTATCCGACTGAAAAAAATGTTCATTTTTATGTGGATTTTAAAAAAAATTAATAGATGTTTACCGAACATAACTAAAATTTCAATCGGATAAAAAATAAGCAGGATAAAGAATGTTCTTTTTATGACATCAAAAGGTGATATGGCAGAACTAGTTTACTTTTTTAGTGTTCTATTTAGTCATAACTGGCCTTCGAGGGACAATTATTTTACTTTATTTTAAAATGAAAAAAAAAAAATGTTTTTAAAAATGGATCCGTGAATCGTCAATTCGATATTTTTTTCCTCACTTGGTATCTTCACTAACCAACAAATGTCACATGGTCGGTGTGCATTTTTTTCTCTTCACTGATTTTTTAAAGAAAACGGTTTCCACATAACATTTTTGTTTATAACTGATCCAGTTGAACAATTATGTAATTGAAAAACTTACTATTCCACAGAAGAGGCAAAGTAATTAATATATAAGTAATATAAGTTTCTATCCATTTAAATTTTGCTTATGTTATATTATGACTTCGATCCGATTAAACACATTTTTCTCATCATCACAATTTAACGAGACGAAACAGTTTTCTAACGTTTTACAGCGATGGCGTTGTCCTGCCGGACGAGCGCTATGTTATTTAAAAGGTTTTAATAGAATCTGCCATCAATTATCTTTAAAAAAAGTGATGTAAGATTTTTTAAGCTTTTTATAATCAAACAAAACGCTTAAGTAATGTATACCAACTTTATATTGTTGATAGTTAGAACAGTTAGAACATGTTTATCACAAATATTACGTTAATTTTTCGTGGCAAAATGACGAGCATACTTATATAAGTTTGAAGTGCTGACGGAAGTAAACAGTTTTATAGACTCTTTAAATTTAAATAGACAGTATTATATACTTTTTTAGTAACCTCAGTTCTGTTTTTGAAGGGTACTTTATGGTATGATATGATATAAACCTGCATTTATTTAAATATCATTAAAGATTTTTCACTATTAAATACCATGAAAACGACTTTTCCTAAATCTTAAGGGAAAGCATCCCTAAGTAGCACGTTTATATTATTATAGTCCACGTTTAGCTATGAAGGGAGGAAGGCTGCCAAGCATAGAAAGTGATAAATTAATAATTCGAAACTGTTATAATATTAAGTTTTACGTTATAAATGGAAAAATCTACAACTACAAAGCCATGATAGAAAAAAAAGAGGAATTAAAATAGATGAATATTTATACATATTTATTGAAACCTCTCTGGACTTATGGACAACATATATATGGAATTGCAAAACCAACACACATAAAACGACTTTAAACTTTTCAGTCTAAGATACTACGACTAATTACCCAAGCACCCTGGTACGTGAATAATAACACTGAACACACTGACTTACACATGCCAACGATCAATGAACACATACGAACTTACTACAAACGATTTCATAATAAATTACATGGACACTCCAACCAGCTAATTAAAGAAATGGCCACTACTATTATGCCGGAGAACTTCAGAAGACGACTGAAAAGGGTCTGGATGAGGGACCTACTTACATAATTGTATATAAGTAAGTAAAAGCCGTGGAAGGGATACCGCTGGGTATTACTTTTCCTCATGCCTATCAAGCCTTTGTTTTTTAATCATTTTTTAAATTTTTTTTTTGTTTTATGTCTTATGATTGTGCCAGCTCATCTGCTGATTGTCGATGGTTGTAATTGACAGGTGCGGATTAATAAATAAAAGTGCTAAAAAAAAAAAAAAAAAAATAGATGGTTTGACTTTGTTGAGAATGGGAGTTATATATATATTCGAAGTGTTTTTTTATAATTTATTTTTCTATTTATTTTAACGTTTTGTTTGTATTATTATTATTTTTCTATTTTATTTTTCCTTTCTGCATATAAGTGATCTTGTTTTTTCTGCCCTGATGAAGCCTGATTTGGCGAAACGTTAGCAAGTTAATTACTCACACATAAGTTGGAGACTCGTGTCTTTGTAGTTCGGATTTTTTGTCTATTATCTTCAATAATCAACCATTATGATCGACCAAAAAATTCAAAAACTTAACCTCCTCTCAAAATTTAAGTTTTCACGTTTCAGGATGCGTAGAATTCGGAAAACGAATAAAATTTCTTTTGTCCGTCCGCCGTCCGCGCATTTTCTTCGAAACTACTGGACCGATTTTTTTTTCAAATTTGGATATAAACTCAGAGATCACCCGAGGATGATCCTCCTTCATCGGCATTACTATCCGCCTTTTACTTTCAAAATGGCGACCAAAAAATCTGTGTTGCTGTTGACTGTAGCTCCTAAACGAATGTACCAATTTCAATAAAACTTCGCTAAAGTCATTTTCTCAACGCCCTTTAAATTTATCTACATAACGTACTTTAACGAAAAGAAGCTCGAAAAAAGGTTACGAGGGATGGTAAAATTAAATTCCGAATAACTCAAAAAGTATGTACACTTACATATGTTTCATTAGTTTTTTAGAAATAATAAAAGTGTATGTTTCCAAAGGCGTAGACTTTCCACTTTGATTGGGAATCGAAGGAAAAAACAAAAAAAAAAAATATTGTGGAAGTTTTTATCATGTTTAAATATTCAACATGATTATTGTGAAAAGAACAAATATAATATTAAAGATTTATAATTAATTTGTTTATGTTTTTGTATAGCTGTAAGAATTTTTATGTTTTGTTTTTCTTATTAAATCTTGAAAATATCTTTAAAAAAATTCAATATTTATTTGTTTAGATAAAACACATGGGAGAGGGGAGACAGCCTTCATAACATTGATACATTTCTAAAACTTCTTCAGCTAAAATGAATAATGTAAAAAAGTGTGTACAACCTCAAATAAAAATACGCTTTTCATAGTCTGATTATTTTTTTTGCGGAAAATGTGATAATAATATCATGTGAAAATTGAGGAGTAAATCATAAAATCCTAGGATATGTTAATATATCAAGAATTCAAACAAAAGTAATATTTAGGCATGAATAAAATGAAGGGATGAACAATAGAAATAAAATAAAAAATAGCAGATATATAGAAAAAGAACATGTCCTGTCCTATTTATTTTAATTCTTTTTTTTTTCAATTATATAAAAATGTTTTTAGTGACCATCGTCTTTTTTTTTTTTTTTTTTCTGACCCCCCAGAAACTTTATTTAACACTACTTACAACATACATCTATGAATGTATATATACATTATTCCTTGACCAAAAAGACCATCGTCTAATATTTTATTTTACATAAAAAAAAAAACGGGACGGACCGTAACGAAGACACCATACTTCATATTCTCAGAATAATTTCTTCCTTATTATGACTAAAAATTGGCTGTTGATGTATAATATAGAATTTTAAAGAAATCATAAATTTATCCGAACAGTGGTTTCGTTCAAAAATTAATACAACCTGAACTACAGCATACATGTAAATTACAGCAACGATTTGAGCATACAATTTGAGCAACGATTTTTCCATAAATAAAGATAAAAATTTAAAAAATTTGGTTTAGCACTACTTCCGCTGTTATTCAAGTTAGGTAATTAGTTTCCCATAGTTTGTGAAAAGTCTAAACAAACCTTTATATTTTGTTACGAATCTAAATTTACATTATAACCGCCCAAATATTGCAATTGTATCAATAATTTTATCAAAATAAATTTGATATATTTTTTTTTAAAATTTGGAATAGAAACGTCAAATTCTATTTCCTATATTTTCCAACTTCGACAGTCTATTAAAAATATCTAAGCCAAAAAATGGTAACTATTAATCCCATTTTAAACTAACTGTAATTCATTTTTTCATATTTGTTTAATGCTAGATGCCATCCAATTGTACATTTTAAATTAATTATATTATGATATTGATATATTCATCTTCAGCGACACGTGTGCTTAAAAACAGACACGAAGGCCCTAGCCTAGCCTATTCGACTTTTATTAATCAATTTTAGTTTAAACATTTTTTTTTTCATTCATTTAGCTAATTTATTATTTATTTTATTTTTTTTTATCTCAAATTATTGGGGAGATGACGATATTCTTGCCCTCTCAACATTTTTATTGGGGGGCGATCGTCCCCCTTCCTCCCTCTCCGAAGCGTGCCCTTATGTCTGTTACTATACGTATATATATTCTTTTATTGATACCGTTTTCATTTTATTATTAAATATTATAAACATTAATACATATGAAATTCATATTGAATAAAAACGCGGTAACCGCTAACTAACAGATAACCTATAAATGTGCCCGCGGGTAAAAAAAATTTGGGGGCCCCTGGTCTATGATATCATTCTTAAATAGACAGTTCGTTATTATGAGTTCTGGAGGACATTCATGATCTTCTACGTACAAATTGTTTCCATGGAATGAGAGTGAAGCCTTCCGTTCGTGCAGAGAACTGAGCCATCAGCTGGCACAGAAGCCCATAAACGACATATCCTTGGCTGTACTTTTGGTTAGGCTAACCTTCTCGGCAGGCGGAATTGGAACGATAGGCGATGTGTGGCGGCCGACATCTTGCCATTTAGGGATCGCCTGCCTTGACTGAGTTCCACAGTCAGGGCTGCAGCTCCACATCCGAATCACCTGTGAAATCGTCTCCAGCTGGTCAGCGGTTTGTGTCAGCTGTGATATTATCGCTTCCATGTTTAAGTAATAATTGTGAAAAATTGTATTTGTGGAATTAATAACTTTTAATTATCATGAAAAATAAAACCATTAGATGTTAAAAGACTTATAAATGATAATAGTATTTCTAATTGAAAACCGGACATGACTATCTCCAAAGCCATCTATACCGTATTGGAGTGGACGAATATGTTCAATGTGTCGACAGGGATTCATGACTGCTCTGCATCTACTGACTTTGTCCGGACTACAGGACATTAGAAACAAAGCCAGGACAGAAGGTGAAATTTACTGGGCTGCTAGACGTCACATGGACGAAAGAGCTCAAAACGATCAAGGCATAATATAAGAAAAAAAAAATATTTCTAATGGTAAGTTATAAGCAAGATTTGAAGTTATGTTTTGGTCTCCTCAAGTTGTTACTTAAATGTGGGGAGGACTAAAAGGTGATGAATCATTTTATAAATATCAGGAAAATCCTAGACGACTTTTAATGAATTTCATTTCATCAACAGTTTTCGAATAAATAGACAATGTTTATAGAGCTATTTTTTTTCTTGATACGTATGTACATTTTGATTAGTGTTGACCAAACGCAAGACCAAGACTCGTCTAACTAATGCTTGTGCACCCATTCTTGGGCTTGGTCTTGGTCTTGCGCAAGAGTCTCGTAACAGTCATGCAATTACCTATCAGCTTATTACTATGGAGATACTACTGTAATTTTTTTAGATAGAAGAGTTAGATGAAAAATTAGAAGAGTTAAATGCAAAAGTATATTGTTTATATCAATACTTTACGTATACTAACTAAAATTGTCAAGTATTAGTAACAATTTTTCCTTAATTTTTATTCATAAAATCGATTTCTTTTACCAGCCTTGGTCTTAGTCTTGCAACACTTTGCAAGACCAAGACCGTTTTTGGGCAACACTAATTTTGATATATATACATCTTGATACATGTATATATATCAAAATTAGTAATTAGTTAATGATATGCATTATCATTTAAAACAGAATATATTTTTATAAAATATTTAGTTTAGATAAACAAATACTCACATAAGCAAATACAAATATGAACCAATGAAAACAAAATTAATTATCTATTCTGAGAGGGAGGAGGTGGTAAAGAGGAGGGTGTTCAGCCAGAAAGTCCTTAGATTCGCCAGTGATCAGATGTATCAGGTATATTCTCATAAACGCCAAAAAAAAAAATTTCAGTCCAAGAGAATATGAGAAATAAAATGTATTTTGAAGAAATCAAGATTTGTGCAACTGTGGCGCTGTTGAAAACGTTTGAACGTAGAATATAATAAAAAAAAATCTAATGTGTCCATCACACGACTTTCCTACCTATTTATCTTTAAATATGTCCATTAAGAAACAAAAAAAAAATTGAATTAGATTTGTTTACCTGAAAATTGATCAAAGAAACGATTTATTAAATAAACTAAAGCAATGTAAACCAGTTTGTGGAAGATCAGTGTAAAAAATTCAATACACTCTAATATTGCTAATCAGAAACTTTTTACATCAGCCTAATTTTGTCAAACAATAGTTTCTGTTAAAAGTCGAGAAAAAACTTGTGTGATGCGGGCAACAGATTTTCTTACTTTCACTTACTTTTCTTTTTTTCTCTCATTCACTGCTTAGACCCGTATTCTTACATACGAAATTGAATAACTGTAACTTTGTTAATAGTTATCCGAAAGGAAGGATTTTTATAAAGTTTTGTAGAGAATGTCGTCATCTTTTTTAAAAAAAAAACTGGCTAAACAGTGAAAACAGAACAATGCCTGAAAATGTGTTTTTCGGACTCAGGAGGCTCTGAAACGTATAGATCCGTCGAAAACCGCATGTCGGAAATTTGAAGCGATTGCAATATTTTCCTTACCTAGAATAGGTAGTAAAGTCATATGATTAATGCAATTTGTTCTTACCGATCATCTTAAGTGTGTGACGGAATACATTTACCAATAAATATATTTATATTACATTACATAAAGCAGAGGATGTAATTTAAAATGTGCATTGCTTTTGTCACTTTATTCGAGCGATTTAATTTGTTTATTTCCAAATAAAAGTTATTGAATGACGTAGTGCTGATTTATTGGCAAAATAAATACAAATTATACAATACATTGTGTAAACTAGATAATATAGATAAATGAGCATGAGGAAAGTATATTAAATAACTTAATAATTTAGAAATTTGTTCAGGAATATACAAATTCATAAAAAAAATTATGATTATAGCTAAGAATTTTATAAAATAACAATTTATTTATTCAAAAATTGTGAGGCAGGATACATGGTAGGAAATATGACTATGTAAAGTTATACTGGAGGAAAATATTTCTGATACTCTCCCGTTGAAGATTTAAAATATGGAGAAGTTTCCTAAAAGAAACATCTATAAGGAAAAATTCATAAGGAAGTATATATAAGTTTAAACAATGTCTTTGGTGCCAGACCCTCGCAAATGTACTTGAGTGGTATCCAGAAATACTCCAGATGCACAATGAACTTCTTCACATAGCTACATGCTGTAGTATAATTATATATATATATATATATATATATATATATATATATATATATATATATATATATATATATATATATATTTTGTACATATATGTATATATTGTATAGATATGCCTCTACTTACTACCGTGGCCCCACGACAGGAGAGAGCTTTGTTAAATCAATGATTTGATTGCAAAAAAAAAGTGGTAATTTTTTTACCAGAATCTTATAATTCTTATAAAAATAACCTTTTTTATTAGTAACTGTATTGCTAATAAAGTAAATACGTTTTTCTTTTTAATCAGACGAGAACGTTGTTATTTTACAAATGAATTGAGTAATTTATATTAACAACTTTATTATGTTAATTAGGTATGCATGTGTTTTTTTTCTTAGTTTTAATTTTCTTATTTTTAGGTTATTTTATTTTATTATTTATTGTATATACTTTTGATTATTATTTTGCTTCTATTTATTTTACATCTACCTCACTATAACCAATGTCCAAGAGACAGATTGTTGTAATACTCAATAAATAAATTTTAAGAAAAAATGACTTTACATAAAAAACTAAAATATATGTAAGCATTTCAAAAGGCTTTATCTTTAAGTACAAATAATTATCTGATTTCAATAATTTTTCCTTTTAGGAAATTTAGAAACTTTTAATGAATTACCATGAACCTACAGTATCGAATTATGCCTAAATAAAGTTTCTTTTTTTGATAATACTTTTCTTACTTTTTCCATGATATTTTTCGGCAATATTGGGGAACGTTATCTTCAAAATCCCGGCTGAATGTTAGAATTTGATAAAGTATTAAGGAAGATATGACTCTGATGAATACATATGAAAACAAAAAAATCTACATTTTCCATTTTTTATATTTATTTCTGATTCTAACTTTTCGCTCTAATAATTCTAGAGAAATAGATCCAATATTCAAAAAAGCAGTTCATTGACCCGATACACCTGAAGATATTCGTGTTTGTTTTCAGAACTGTTGGCGTGAAATCGGGCGTGATCAACATGCATCTGTTCGCTTGGACGGCTCTCAATCTTATAGGAGTAGGTGGGGCTGACCTAGAGGTAGTGGATTTACAAAATTTTGTAAACTATGCATCATTTGAAAAAAAAAATACTAACAAACACAGAAAAAGTAATAATAAAAAGTAAAACAAATAAATAAAAGTACGACCTGGTAAATCGTTCAACATGAACAAATTTTAACCACTAACAAAAGGAGTTCACAGTTAGTGGGTCATCGATTTTTATCACATTTTTTTTTTTAGTGGTCGGATGCATCAAAAAATATTAGACAGGTTCCGTGTGTTCTTTGTATACTTTCAAGTAAGCCTATTTTGGATTTTGTAATATTTGATACAGTTGAACTAATTTAATTAATACTATCCGTAATATTTGTTTCTTATTTTAAAACAAAAATTAATCGTACACAAAAAAATTATACACAATAATCTAGTAAAGGCAAAAAATAGTAAACTGTTTTTTATTTAAACCACAGGAGAATCTAGGGGGATGGTATTATATAACCACGAATTATGAAAAAAATATTAATAAGTTTTCTTTTAAAGTATTATTGTTCTTGTAATTACATTTAATAGTATTTCAAGAATCACTTAAACATTATTTTATATATATTACACATTAGTTAATTTCTTTCTTTAGTATTTTTCATTATATATATAACAAAAAAACTTTTCGGACAGAAGCTCCCCCACCAAAAAAATGAAATTCTGGATTCGTTAGTGATTTAAACTAATAACATTTAAACATTTATTTAAATTGGAGAGAAGAACAGTTGGGGTGATCAGTCAAATAAGAAGGCAAAAATAAATGATACTATTTATTTTGACATTAGTCGACGTTTCGACCTGAAGTTCAGGCCATCATCAGGGCTAAGAAAAGAACCAGATAACAAGGTATGAGAAACATAAGTAGTATAGGTAAAAAAAAATAAAGTAAAAATCAGTTGTTAGAATAATGACAATAGTAAGAACAAAGCGAAAATGATAATAAGCGGTACAAAGTGTGGAATGATAAAGTAAACATAATGAAAAAATAAAATAAAATAAAGGTGAGATAAGTATTATTATTTAAATTGTATTATTATTTCAATTTAAGTATTATTATTTATAAGTATTATTATTAATTATAATTTAAATTTAAGTATTATTATTTAAATTTAAATTATATTATTTATTTAAATTGTTATATATAATAGAAATATTTCTTTTATGGATTCCTCAGCCTCATTGGAAAGAACGGCGGTACATCTGTTATATTTTGCAATTGAGAATTGCAAAATAATAAAATTTGTTAAAATCAGTGATAAACTAACAACCTCTTGTAGGATTTTTGATAACGGAGCCATTAGTCAAAAAGTTATCGTTGATGTAGGAATGATATTCTTTATTGATAATTAATTACTATTTTTTTTGCATACATATTTTACTAATTTATGATTAAAACAATATTATATTTGTATAATGCAAAGAAACAATAATTCTTCGTTCAATCAGGATGGAAAAGGAGAAATAGTAAAAAAATAAAAAAAGGAGAAAGCAGACAGTTCTGAAAAGAAGATGGGTGATGAAGAAATACTACAATAAACAGTCCTAAAGAGAACATAAAGGAAGCCAATAATAGGCCATGCGTTTCCTGTGAAAAAAGATTCCGCATGAAAGTAGGTGAAGAGGATGTTCAGGTAAAAATGGTCTTATTGTGGTATATTGATCATGACAATTAATTTATCGGAATAGCAACAGTATAATAGAATTATTTTAACATATTTTACCAAAAATCATTAAAAATATGGCAATATGCCCACACCTAGCGACAAGTGAATATATTGGTCTAGTATTCTTTGAATCGTCTAAAATTACCTACCATACCTCGTACTTGAATTAGAGCAACAATGCCAAAAATAGGGATTGTTTAGCTATCTACAATTCCCTCTTGGATCCTATCCTCCAACAGCTCATAATATCAGTCCTAGCTCCGATGATCTCAAAGAATTCTTTAATGATATCATTGAACTATCAAAGACGAATATCGAATAAAATGGAGGTTAAATTAATCTGATATTATAGTCTTACATATTATTGAAGTGATAACTTCTTTAGACGCCTTTTGTACTTTTTGTGGAGAGTGAATTAGATTGAGTCGTCAGATTTCCGATGTGTAACGCTCGGGTTAAGTCGGCTGGAGTCGACTAATTCAAATGTTTTTGCATAGGAATTAAAATATACCAAAAACTAAAAATCGGACCTGCATATTGTTAACGTGAGAAATGTTCATCATTTCATCCTCTTTGTAATGAGCTATTATTCAAAATTGAATCTTAACACGACAACGCCGTATTAATGAGGCGAAAAGAGAACAAATAGTGCGGAAATACAAATGATAACGATTTTTATTGAAGATATGGGTTAAAATATTGCAGAAACCAAAAACCGGACCTGCATACCATAAGCGAGAGAAATTTTCAGCATTTCATCCTGTTTATTACAAGCCATTGTTTATAATTTACATTTCATATTTTTAATTTCACCTTGTTGATGTTTTTTCTTCTATCGTGTGGATTAAAGAACACACCTTACTTTTCTTTGTTTTTTTCTAAATATATATCCCTTTTCCGATTCTCAGGAGTCATGGATTTTGAAGAATGAGGTACCAATAGGAAGGGAATATGGCGTACAATGCGCGAATTGGAATTTGTATTCTAAATTTTATACTAGGACTTAAATCGAAGTGAATGTAAAAGTGGGAGATTTCGAACCATATGATGGTGCCAAGCCAACGAATTTAGACGTTATGGTGAATTTATAATTTGCGAATAACTCAAAAAGGATTAAATAATTTTAAAAAGTTAGCAATGGTATGCATCTATTTTAGAAATAAATTTACAATAAAGTCCTGTAATTTACTTATTAGGTTTAATTACGCAAATTCTTAAGATCAGCGCTAATTCCATCTTAGGATTGAATCAAACAACGGTGGACAGCTATTTATGCTGAGATTAGAAACAACTTGATGGATTTCAGTGGTTAGTTAACACCTCTGAAAAGGTTACAGAACACAAGATAAATAAAAAATTATTGAAGGAAATAATTATCTACAAAATTATTGAACTATAAAACAGAAATAATTATAAATAAAAAGTAAACTGAACATAAATATGTTAAATAAACAGAGAAATAACAACGCTTAGGCTACAATGTGGTTATATTAAGCGGTTCTATTCACCCCTAAAGCCAATAGAACTGAAGATCCACTAGTGATTCAATCGCTGAATAAAGTAACACGCTGAACTGCTTCCATAGTTTCCATCGATGATTTTAAGAACGGTTTGATGGATTTTTCGAAGCCAAGAATGAACTCAGAGCTGAGCTTAGGAACTTATTCTTATTTAGTAATTTGAAAAAAAAATTGACTATTAGCTATGAAGGTGACTAATCGTTGGTTTTTAATACAGTTTCGATAAGTTGGTTTTGGTGATCTGATACGATTAAAGCATTGTGACACCTTAACCACAGGATGTCCTCAACGTTGCAAAGATCGATATGTCGTTTCGATCTAGCCTATCAGATGGTTACAAGGTTGTTCAAATCCCTTGTCACAAGAGCTTGTTTAGCAAATGACTCTTTGATATCTGACCCCTCACCTGTCAGCACTGCTATCATAATTAATCGACAATGATGCATTTTATTATAACTTATCAAGGTAGCATTAGATAATATAGTTAATATTTGGAATAAAATCTTTAACGAATCGAATCGATTTCATTCCCAGTTGTTTTGTGTTCGCTGGTGATCAGGGATTAGCAGAGAAATTGGGAAGACCCGATTCCATTTCCGATGAAAGCAATTCAGGACCCAATCCCTTTTAGAAGCTGGAAATGTTGTCAACAACACCTCCAGGACAATAACGAAAAGTAAATTTATTTTGTGGAAAGAATTTAAGAAATAAAAATATCCTTTTCGATGTAGGGTGTCTTAGTTCTTAATAGCCAAACTCAGGGGGTGATTCTAGACAAAATTTCCAACAAAAACGTTTATTTGATTTATGGGCCGAACGGAAAATGAGTTAAGACCGATTTTGTGTGTTCGTGTTTTTTTATTGAATTAGAGGAAATTTCTGAAAAACTGTTAAAACTGTTAGTACGCCATCTAAAATTAGACATAATTTTTTTTTTAAATTACTAAGGTCAATGATAAAAGCGACATTCAGGTCTAACACAACCACAGTACTGCTGCAGTTACCGTATCCATATTTGAGCAGTATAGTTCTGAACAGAGGCCTTATTAGACCTCCTGAATGTCCCTTTTATCATTGACCTTAGTAAATCTAAACACTGTTTTCTAAAAAAATAAAATAAAATAAAAAACTTTACGATGGTGCAAATTTATTATCTTGAACAGTTTTTGAACAATTTCTTCTTATTAAATAAAAAACTGTGATCTCACTAAATTGGTCTTAACTCCTTTTCCCATGCTGTACAGTATGCATGTGTTTTAGTTGTTATTTTGATTAGGTTAGTTCTTTTGTTAATATAAATTTACTTTTATTATTATTAGTTGCTATATTATTTATTTTTATTTATTGTAAATAGAGTGCTCTCTGAACACTACTATAAATGTACTTAATTGTGACAGATTGTAATATTTCTGAATAAATAAATTAAAAAAAAAACTCCTTTTTGCGTGCATCAAATGAACTCTTTTGTTGGAAATTTATCTAGAATCGCCCTCCAGAGTTTGGTCATTAAGAACTGAGACACCATCTATAATGAGGATATAAAAAAAAGCGGGAAAACAATCTATTTGTTGATTATGATGAGCATTTTCAGTTCATATAAGATAGTTCAGCAGAATAGAACAGTTGGTGTGTTCAAATTTCTGAACTAATGCAGATGAAGTATAATAAAATTTGCGAAAAAGTTTTCGAGATTTAATTTACCATTTCTGAGTAAAAAAAGACATATTTAAAAATAAATGTTATTATTATTGAACTTAGATATAAATAACCACCCGCTTAGTATATTAATACATTAATGTTGGGTTCTTCCGATAGTTGAAAAAGCAATATTTTGCACATACAAAAATGCACGCCGAAAAAATTTAGAAAATGTGAACTTATTTCGTTCTTGCACCCAGGTTATTATAAAATTTTTTTCGACAATTAAATACATTATTGATATGGAAAGCAGATGCAATTAATTTAATAAAAGCAAACTTAATTTGGAAGAAATTGACGTTTGGCAATATTTAAACTTGTAGTAGTACTCGCATTCCTTGTCCTTCGAACGTAACTCAATACTTTGGGATCTTGAAATATACCAGTGCTTCTCTTCTTCTTTTGCCACCTCCTTAGTGCCATCACCGTGGCCATTTTAACCGATTTTAACCATTATTAATATCTTTTAAATATTTTTTAAAACTATTATTGTCAATTAATTACATAAAATCATCTATTGACGTTTTTATTGGTCTATTGCTGTTGTTACTAATTGGATGTTTGTATGATTTTCATATTTAATTTTTTTTTAAATGGTTTTATATTATATTTTTAACTATTAATAAATAGATGTTTTTATTTCTCGTTTTTCACTTTAATTTACGTGACACTTTAATTATTTTGGTTTATAGAAAAAAATTAGATAATTTTTATTTAATCTTAAATTCTTTTACTAATCTATTTATTAGTTCAGAAATGTTTGTAGGCATTTTTTTTTAGTTACATTATTGTATATCTCGATATGTATAGCGATTGTTTTGCTATATATCTTATATTTTATTACGGAATATTTTGAGGGTATTTACAGCATAAAACATTGAGAATACTTAAAATATAATCAAATAGGTCTTTAGCTCAAGTTGCTTTAATACACTCACGGGATCTCACTGAACAATTCGAGCCATCGAAATTATATCTGTACCTCGGAGATATACAACACCATGTCCATTATTTTATTTGTTCAGTAGAGCCAATGTTTCATAACTTTGAGTTATTAAAATTAGTTTCTTGATTACTAACTATGTAGTACGGAAGTAAAGGACACCACGTCACAATTTTGTATCTGTCTGGGAACCCGATTTTCGATAACTTTGAGCTATTAAAATTTGTTTCTTAGTTACTAAATAGTTTAATAAAAAAATGGACATGGAGTTCTTTACATCCGGAGTACATATATATAGGTTCAGATGTTCGTTAAAAAATAGTTAAACATCTGCAATTGATCAACTAAACATAATGGGAAATAATGTCTAAAAATATAATTTCCTTAACACATGACTAATATAATATACTTTTAACAAGTAAATAAATGAATAAAAACAATATATCTTTTAAATTATAATAAGATCACTAAACAGAGTTACGTTGAGTGTAGTCGTTTCCTAAGTAAATGGGGTTGTTTTGCCTTTAAAAAGTATACTACCGAGTTAAAACTCTTCGTAAACTGGTTCACAACTAGAGTAAACTCGACCCCTAAAAAAGTTTAGCCCAAATAAGTCGGTCTTTTCTCAAGTAGCGTGATAGGATCTGAAACAAGCGAGAAAACAAGTTTGCAACCTTCTTATCCACCCAGCCCCTCCTTCCTTCATCAGTTACTCAACTTCTTCTTCTAGGCTGTTCCCTTTCTTTGTAACATTTACGGTATCTGGCAACACTCTTCGATAATTTCAAAATTTTCATTTATCAGTCTCATCCTGACCTTTTGAATGTCATAAGCAATTTGTGCAAGTGCGTCAGCATTTTCAATTTTACATCCCAGACTTAGAGAACAAGGTTATCGGTATCATTTGCACCAGATCTTTAGGTCATCGCTGTTACAATTATTCACCTGTTTCTAAGCTTCATGTCGATGTTGAGCATTTAGGTATTTAACCAAGTAATATATCTAATCAAGTAACCAAGTAAGATCTAGCGAGTACAAGACCTATAAAAAAAATTAAGGCACAAACTTGTTCTTTTAGCAAGGAGATTATAACCAAATTCAATTCACCTAAAAGAATCACCATAACAAAGAGGCAAGAAATAGTGCACGAGATACTTAAATATTATAAGAGCATATATATGGATAAAACGAAAACGAAAACAGGAAACCTTCCTAAAATGAAACAGGAAAACAACGAGGACCTAAGTATTCTTGAAGAAGAGGTAAGTAGGAAAGTCCATGAAATGCTTGGAAAAGAAAAAGGCAGTAGGCAGTGATGGTATACAAAACGAGCTTATTATTGAAGGGAAATAAGCTTTGATAAAACAGCATAGTATTATCTTCAATATCGACAAATACTATATTATATGTATGAGGGTTGAAAATGCTCTTGAGGAACCCCGAATTTAGTTTTTTGTAAAATTTTATTGTTATGAATTTGTTCTGCACGGAATTCTAAGTTAATATATATGATATATATATATATATATATATATATATATATATATATATATATATATATATATATACATAGAAATGTTTTTTATATGTAAAATAACAAAATAATATTTCTAATTAAACTAAACGCCTTCTAATGTGTAATAAATTAAAAAGCCAAAAAATGTTAGTAAAGTAGATCAAGTAAATTATTGATATGAAAAAAGATTATATTTTTTTTAGCGTCTTTTAAAATTCCAAAATTTGAATTTATTTACGGACTGGTAACTAAATTAACATTACATGTTAAAAATTTTAAAATGTGTTGTTCAAATTTGGACCGAAAATAAGAATAAAGCATCTATTATACATATTATAAAATATATAAACATGTGGATACCATGAAATATATTTTTTTTTGATATACAAAGATGACATTCGTTTGCTCCTATAAAAACTGTTAAATACGAATGTTCTTTGCAACTAAATTTGAAATATTTTTCCTTCTATTAATAGCTGTTATGGTTGAAAGCATTATTGTAGAAATTACATCTATAAAACGTAGGGAAATTTAAAAAAAAATTCATTGAGTTCAAAATATAAATACATTTTTTCAATATTTTAATATATAATATGGTAACAAAATCAAGAAAAAATGGCCAACAAAAATTTGGGCGTCCAAACGGTCCAATATTTTTGTATGATGTCACTTTTTTATCTCCATTTTGTGATTAAAAAATATTTTAAAATCGCGTTATCTCGACTAATAGTGCTTTGATTTCGATGAAACTTCTTTCATTTTGTAGGCAATCTAAATATCTTTGAAACATTTCACGTATACTTTTGGAGTTATTCGGAATTTAATTTTAACATCCCTCGTAACTTTTTTTCCAGCTTCTTCTCGTTGAAGTATGTTATTTAGATAAATTTAAAGGGTTTCGAGAAAATGACTTTAGCGAAGTTTCATTGAAATCGGTACATTCGTTTAGGCGCTACAGTCTGTAGGAAAGCTGGTTTTTCTGCATTTTTATTTTTTTTCTCCTTCATTAACTTATCAAATTCTTTCAAAAGTCATATGTAGCATTTTTTCGTTACTCTGAATAATGCGAAATGGTTAAAATTTTAAAATAAACCATAGTAAAGGTACTTTAGAAGAAGACATATATGAACATTGGGCATTTAAGCCCTGTAAAGTGACATCAACAGGGATAAGACCTAAATGATAATAAAGACCACTTAATTATACAACGATACACCGAGTTTGATCAAAATCGTCGTTTTTGAGAAAATTGTAAAAGTGTGTTTCAGCGTTCATATAAAGTGGCACTTCCGGTTGGCCGATTTTAACGAAAAAGTTGTTGTCACATCCGGCCCATATACAAACCTTAAATACGTAATATCAGTTTCGCACTACTTTTCGTTTATGAGCTAGACTGTTAACACTTTTTGCGACACTTTGTGACGAATTTTGCGACACTTGGTTATTTGAACTGAGGGGACCTCAAAACATGTATTTCCGTTGAAAACTGAGATTCGAAAATTTTCACGATCGCAATATTTACCCTTACTATATATTACATATATACGTAAGTGAAAGTAAAAAACAAGTGAAATGCAAATGAACGTTCATGATTTTTTATTACTTCATTAAATTAATTATTTTTGCGAGAAAACGCTCCATTTCTGAAAATTTTCATAGATGAAAATTTTAGGTTATAATGAGATGAAAGTATTCACGAATTTTTATACGGATGCTAATAACTTAATAAAAGTGGATCTGCACTGTGGACTGTGTGTAATAATTAACTACAAAATTTATTAGTATAAAGCGATAAACATATCTATTAAACAGTAATAAAATCACATAACGGCATCACAGATGATTATAATGGTTCGACCGACAATAACTTCATAACGGGTACAAAATCAAGCGTACGACAATAATCCATCCAATATCTGCATGGAACATTAAATAAAATAATAAGTTGTTGATTTATCACAGCTATAGATATTTTGCTGGCTTTAACGAGAACTTAAGTGTTTTTTTATACTTAACAATACCTTTCCTATCTCATTTTCTGTTTTATATATATTGTCGGAGTAATTGGTGTGGCATAAGAAGAGCTTGCCAATTAATGTATAGATCCAAAACAAGACTAATTACTTATGTTCACAAAATAACAAAAAAATTCCTCAAGTTTATGCTAGTTTTGAGGAGTTTGTGTAGCAGAAATTTAAATATTAAATTATTAATATTATACGATTGTATACTTACATTTAATGAAATAGTATCCTTTTTAACAGAAACAGTTATTTTAGAACGATGTTTTGGTCTAGCGTGCTCCTTTCCCTTCTGAATCCTTCTTGGTAAATGAAAAGAAATATCTTATATTTCACACCAACATTCACGACTATGTTATATTTGAAAGGAAATACCTCTTTTCGGATATAGTATCAGAAGGCAATGATACCAAACAAAAAATTTATAAATGTATACAGGGAAATTTAAAAGACTTTAAGATAGTAGTTACATCAGAATTATTCTTATATTTTATCTGCTTTCGTGTGTCTACAGAATAGTTAGTTTTTTTGGCATGACAAAATTTTAGGAGTTAATTAATAACTTGAAAAAAATCGGCCTATACCTCTTACTATTAAACTAACACTTCAAAATTTTGGACTTTCGACCAATTTTTAAATTATCTATGTAAGGGGGGGAGCTAGCTATATTGGAGGATTGGAGCTGCGGACTATCACCGGTGGCTACACTGAGTTGAGGAAACAGTAGAAAGGTTCGAAAAAATGGTGAACGGACCATGTCTGCCATGTTAACACTACAGTCTGTTGAATAGAAGCAAACAGAAGAATACACCTTTATAAGGATAAATCCACGCGAGCAGGTAACACATTTACTGATACATTTCGCATGCAAACTAAACTACCTTGTGTAGTTCAGTAATGAGGGGTCATTATCATTATCGATTTTCTATCAACCTTATGAATCGATTGACATATAGAAATTATATAGTTATTTCTTTTCAGTTGGGATATCTTGCAAGAACGTCAAAGAATACGATACCTTCTGGAGGTTGACGTCTGGTTGGGAGTTGGACTATTTATTGCCTGTGTGATTATTTTACCATATTTATTTCTCGAGCCTGCTATTAATTATAATTATTTAGAAATATATCTAGCATATGCATGTTATTATTGTTATTTATATGAACATTGTTATTTTGATAGATTTTTTTATTAGTGAGTTTCTATTTATTGTAGTTAGTATTTTAGTAGATTGTATTTATTAACTTTGTATGTAATTTAGCTCATAGATATAGTTCCATGCTTGTTGAACAACATAATATACTCCCAGAAGCTCAATTGTAATTATTCATTCATATTTTCCTGGCACCCGTCTTACAATCTATTTATAAGTTTATTTGTTATAATGAGAAGTGTGAAATGTTGGGTACAAGAGCCTCAATTTGAAGCGCGTAGTATAGGTGCCTGATAGGCGGCCGTTGATTGGTTGACCCTCGACTTCCTGCCTTCTTTATTAAGGGCTATTTTCTCAACTAGCGGGCTCCTCTCTCAATTTGCCACAACCGCTCTCCATTTGGGATAGGACTCCGCTCTTCCTCTAATGGCATCGTCATCAATTTTATTGCTTGAAGAAGTAAATATGAAGATGGCAAAACAATTAGAATATCTATTAAATAAAATTAAAGCCATTAAGATTATTTTTTAGTAACTAGTTTAAGAAATAGCTATATATCGCCCATTAAAAATGACGATGAATTATCAGAGTTTACATTGTTAACAGACTTGCCGACATCTTAACCAAAGCATGTAGCTCTTCATCTAGTCTTCAGTTACATGGTCAATTAGGTTTGTCGACGGTTCGATGATGATCCACACGCTTAGTTCGAAAGATCCCCAAGCCTAATAAACCGTATTAAGGATGCAACCCTTTATTATTTGTCATTCTCGTTGCTAGTTTTCGTTTCATACTATTAATAGAAATTTAAAAATCTTATTTGAAGCATAATATTGAAATATAAATAAAATAAATAGCATAGATGCAGGGGTATCCAAACATGGCTTAAGAGTACTTTTGAGGGTGGTACATATTGACCGGTTTTTGAATTTTTGATGGAGGAACATTTCGAAGGGTTGTGAATTTTTGGAACGAAAAGTTTCAAACCAGAGCAGAAGGGGAAAAACATGGACTAGATCATAGCAAGTGTAATTGTACTTGATCTACGATTTTTTTATTTCTTCTTTCGCTTGCACTCACTTCAAGGAGGAGAGAACAATAAAAAAAAAAAATAACATATATATTGGTCCATGTTTGTTTCTGGAGTGATCTGAGTTAATTACATAAAAAATTCAAATTTGTTCTCTGTTCAAATTATAACACGTATGCTACTAAATGTAAATGTGCAAGTATTTAGAAAAAAAACGCTGCAAATTATTTCACAATGGTTTATTATTTCCAAACAATTATACATATAAAGTAACATTACCTTCCTATTTATAAATAAAAAGAAATATAAGGTGATTCCAAATATCTAGAGACCATATATTTGCTCCTAATTATCAGTTTTTTTTTTTTTTTTTTTTTTTTTTTAATGAAATTCCGTAAACTTTTAAATAACCACACAAAAAAGTGAATACTTTTTATGTTATTCGAAATCTAATTTTACTATCCCTCGTAACTTTTTTTTTCACGAAGACTTTAGCGAAGTTTCATTGAAATCGGTACATTCGTTTAGGCCTTACCGTCTTTAGCAACGCAGATTTTTCGGTCGCCATCTTGAAAGGAAAAGGCGGATAGAAATGTCAATGAAGGAGGATCATCCTAGGTTCACCTATAATTTTAAATCCAAATTTGAAAAAAAAAATAGGTCTAGTAGTTTCGGAGAAAATACGCGGATGGCGGATGGACAAACAAATTTTTATTCGTTTTTCGAAATCTAAGTATCCTGAAAGGTAAAACCTAAAATTTTTTTGGGTTAAGTTTTTGAATTTTTGTTCGATCACAGTGGTTCATTATCGAAAATAATAAACCAAAACTGATTATTTATTACAAAACATTTTAGAAGAAAAGTTATGTATGAATAATTTGCTTTGTACTGAATTCTTCTCAAGTTATGAATATTCAAAAGTGACAGTATCTTCATCTCAATTTTTTTTCTTGTTTTCAACAAAGCGACTAAAGAGGTAGAAGAAGACCTTAGAAATAGAGGACGACTATATCAAAGAAAAGAAATTTTTTCCAGATCCGCGTTTTTTCCAAATGAAAGAGGTTGTCCAAAAGTAAAAAAGAAGTTATTACAACAACGGAAATCGGAAATTGGTCAAAGTGAAGGTAATCGCTGCGATGAAAGCGGTCTAAAAACGTTG
Organism: Nezara viridula; assembly: GCA_928085145.1. NCBI lineage: Eukaryota > Metazoa > Arthropoda > Insecta > Hemiptera > Pentatomidae > Nezara > Nezara viridula. The sequence continues at coordinate 142,428,386 of OV725080.1, read as the reverse complement.
AAGGCCTTCAACTGGGGCCTCGTCAGGTTCAACTAATTTAAATATTTATATTGACAACCAATGACCTAGTTTTGCATCATTTTCTGATTTAAACATTTTTTTATAGATTTTGGAATTGAAATAATCCGTTATAATAGTGATTATACGATTTGTATTAGGGAATAATGATTGCTGTCTTATCTCCCAGTAAGATCAGTAAATCTATTATGTAATAATATTACATAATAGATAATCTTTAATTCGCGATAATAACATTTAAAACTAGTATACATAATCAGATACATTAATATTGATATGTTTACTATTATAGAGGACATAGGAGCAAGGTTGATACACAATCAAGACCTAGTATTATCATAACTAGATTACGAAACTAAAGTTACTTGTTTGATTAACCTTGAAAATTTTTCTATCAACTTGAATTTATGATTGAGGTAGAAAATTAAGTTTATGAAATACGTTAAAAAAATATATACATTTTTGATAAAATTTATAATATCGAGGAAAATACTTTATTCTACCATTATACTCCTTCTTGACAAAAGACTAACTTGGAACCCACATACCAGACTTAAAAGACAAGAACTTAACCGACGATATGGCCAGCTGTATAGATTACTAAGTAGGACATCCCATCTTTCGATTGAAAATAAACTTTTAATCTACAAGACCATACTGAAACCTATCTGGACCTACGGACTTGAACTGTGGGGAACTGCTAAACATTCGAATATCAAACGCATCCAATCCTTCCAGTCCAAAGTACTTAGAACAATAGTCAATGCCCCATATTATGTCACAAACAAGACCCTACACCATGACCTTAACATCCCATTTGTCCTCGACATCATCCCAACCAGATTCTCAAACTTTCACCAAAACCTTATCCATCATCCAAATCCTCTAGCTCAATCCCTATCCAGCTCCCTTCATCCCTACAATCCTCCACGAAGGTTAAAACGGCAGTGGCCCAGAGATCTCTTGTAAATATGCTTCTGGAGTCCTGGCAATGGCCAGCTTCTCCACTCATGTCCCGAGCGTCTGTGGCTCTAGTGCCCTCTTTCAGTCTCCATTGGCTTCTAATACCAGTGATGCGGCTGGAAAAGTGGCACTGGAATCTCCTGGAGTCTTGCTTTGCCTTCCACATGTGGGGGAAAAAGCCTGGCTCGGAGATTCTTGGGCGAATGTATATATTGTATATAGGTATGATTGTGTTTATAAGTTTCTTTTTATGTTATTGTTTTTTTTCTTTTATTTTCTTTCTTCATCAGTATTATTTATTTACTTTTTATATTTATATTTATTTCTCTATTATTTGTATATATTGTTTGAATGAGAACTCTTAGCCCTAATACTTATAGCCCTCCAGTGGCTGATTGTATTATTATTCAATAAATAGATAAAAAAAAAAAAAAAAACCATTATACATCCATTCAATGATTCAAATCATTTAAATCTCTCGACAAAGTTTTGGGCAATTTCGCTCATTTTCGAGTAAAATATTTATATAATATCTACAATGCAATTACAAAACAATTATAAATATATATGGAAAAATATAACAGCACATAAAATAACAATAAGCGATAAATCCAAAATTACAAATCAATGAACGATATGTCTACTTACAACATTATTACATAATCCATATAGTCATAATTATTGCAAAATTTATCACCTCAAAATATTCCAAATTATAAAATTCATAAACTATTCATGAATAGTCAATTATAATACAACTGAAAAGAAACATACCAAACATACAAGATACCACAAATAAGAAAGAATGAAATGAAGATTTAATGACAAAAAAAAAATATACATATTATATAAATTCGGTCCAAATTATAATGATATTATACTAGAAAATTATTGTGTAAAAGCAGTTAGCAGTATGCTATTGTGAATGTAATATTTATTCTTATCAAATTATTAACATAAAATTATTACGTTCGGAACAAAAATATTAGGCGGAATGTTCAGGAGGAAAAAACTATCCTCAACGACATAGAAATAAAAAGGCTGAAATGGTATTTATTAATGAAGTGTTTTTCTCTCATTCTGCATAGATTGATATATAATAGTTTAGAAGTTCGGGCAAAGAAAAAGCTATAATAAATAACATTTTTTTTGTGGTCTTAAAATTCAATACAAATTCCTATTTTGCTGGAATAAATATTTTTTTAAATTGTATAATTTTTTTTTCTCGGATCCTAGGGCCTCTTGAAACGAACTCCGAGACAGGTGTCTAATATTTTTAGAAAATTGCTTAAAACCATTGACTGTTAATTCCCTTTGTAAGTTAGACCCAATGTCAAAGTCCTATTTGCTCGCCTCACTGTGCGTAGCTTTCAAGTTGACGAAAGCTTTCCCAAACCGAAAAAGGCTAGAATCCCTTATATAAATTTCCTAGCTTAATGGATTTTCCGAAAGAGGTTTGGGATCCATAGGGAGAGAAAGTATTTGCTAATTGTTGCTCTGGGAAAGGTTAGCGCATTGTTCTCCGCTTTTCACTCGGTTCGGAACAATCCTTCATTACCCGCTGCATAAAGGAGTCGAATTAGAGTAATTCATCTCTCCTACATTAATGAGCCTGCGAAACTATGACTTCTTTCTTTCTTACGGCTCGTGGCAGGTCGGTTCGTCGTTGGGAAGGCACACGCAACTTTTCATAACTTATCGTAAGTTAACATGCAACCAACCGGAGAGATCTATTTTTCACTTAATTAGACAGCTTCTCAGTCGTAATGAATATAATAAAAATGGAGATCAATACCGAAATCGAGAACTGAAAAGAAGAAGAAACGAGAAAATTCTTAAACTAGTTCCTTCGTGCGAAAAATTCGCATTGAATATTGTAATTGGCCAGTGAAAGAATCACAATAAAACATGTAAATCAGCAAATGTAATGGAATTATGAGTGTGAGAAATTAATGTTTTTTTTCTCGATACAACTGTTCATTAAAAAAATAAACATCATACTTTTTAAGTTGTAAAAAGTAAATTTCATTTTCTTCACCATTTTTTTCCAACTCCTCTGGAGCAGGAACATATTTTCAGCACCTGGAGGATAAAATTATCTTCATTGGAATTGATGAGGAATTAACAACCAGAACAGGACTTCAATGGAACTTAGAAAAGGCTTGATGACTATGTATGTATAGTTTTTTCTCCCATCATCCACATTCTTTCCTCCACCCATTTTTCACTTTTTGCTTCTTCTTTTCCGCTACAAGAACTTAAACAATTTATATTTTTTATTGTTTTCCCGAATTTGTCACTATAGTGATAGTATTTCTCCATGATACACATATTTTCTACTTGTTCTTTTATAACCTTTGAGGTTCTCCTGCCCCACTACTTTATCTATTATTATATATCCAATCCATACTCTTTATATATATATATATATATATATATGTATATATATAAGTTAAGCGTCTCCGGGCTTTGTAAATAAAAAAAAAAGAAGGAAAGAGGAACGAGAAACAATACTCACGGCTTCTGAATTAACACTGCTTTATTCGTTCAATAATCTGCCTTATATACAATTGCTATGTTTATTTACATTACAAGATGGTATTAAGGCTGATATCGCCAGTCTCCGGTCTTTATCTCCCCCCCACCAGTTTACGAATAGGATTTTCGGAAACTTATAAATTCCTAGATCGGAGCCACCGGTATCAGCCTTAACCCTTTACAATTTATTCGTACCAGTATAAACTTAAAGTACACCAAACCTCACTTCCACTCCGCTGGAACGAGAAATAAATAAAAAGAAATAAACCACAGAAAGTAAACACACAACGTCTTATTAACAATGGACAGAACTCTTAATCCTATAAAAATTACAATCACCTCTATTATGCTGCCATATCTTTATTTACAAGAACAACAAAAATAATGAGAGAAAAAAAAAATGACATCATCAACAGTAATAATAACAAAAAAACATATATTTTTTTTTTTTTAATACGCGATAAGGGTACTACGAATCAGTTGGTTTCTGTACCGGTTCTAACATTGGGAGCTTCAATTGTTCAATATGAACAGTTCTCCTCTTCTTAGGTTCGCTAATGCTTTCAATGGTTACTAGATTATGCTCCCTAATAGCAACCACTCTGAATGGGCCCTCGTACCGTAACAATTGTTTCCCTCTGTTGGTTCCAATTCTACGATACACTATTGTTCCGATTTTTAATTCTCCCATTCGGTCACGTACCTGCACATTCTGCCGCGCTACCCGCTTCTCCTTTACCCGCTGAATTCTCCCCGCTACCTTTCCCCACGTCTTTCCTACCTCTACCCTAGTACTCTGGATTTGCTCTACGAGATGTTCATCGGTCGTCGTTTCCCCCCAATCTCTCCTTGGCCTGCGCATCCCGAATAGTATTTCCACAGGTGAAAACCCCGTTACGGAGTGGATCGAATGGTTGTAAGCTGTTACGGCTTTCTTCATCGCGACATCCGGCTCCAACCCTTTCTCTCCCTGATATACACGGATGTGGTCACTCAGCGTGCTGTGCAAACGTTCGATTCCTCCTCTACTCTTAGGGTGTCCCGGCGTGTTATAATGCCACACAACCTCTAACCTTTTCACCTCCTCCCTAATCGCGGTATTGTCGAATTCTCTGCCACCGTCTGATGTGATCCTCTCGGGAACTCCGTAAAACTGTATCCAGATTTGTAGGGCTTCCACAACTGCATTGGCAGACTTGTCGATGACCTGATGTGCCATAGCTACTTTACTAAAGGTGTCGATGATCGTGACCCACTTGAACCCTTTCCAGGTGAATGTATCGATCTGGAGGTCTTGTAGCGGCATATTCCCTGTAGGTGTCTCTTCCTGAACTCCTCTGGGGGGGTGTCGATCATACTTTGTGCGCATACACACCTCGCATTTCCCGATGATTCCTTGGATAGATTTTTTCATTCCCCACCAGAAATACTTTCGCCGTAATGCCTGCAACGTCTCGTTGACGCCACGGTGGTTGGTCTTCCCCTGGTGGTATGCCAATGTAATTGCTTGTTGCTGCTCCTCATCCTGTACGGTTTCCACTGCATACTTGCACCGGATGATCGTTCTATCCATACCTATTCGCTCGGATCTTCACATCCGCTTTATTTTCTCCCATACCGTGTTGTTCCCAACATAGAGATGGTGTGTCTTTCCCGGTTCCGTGGCGTCCTTCAGTGCCGTACGGATTTGCTCCTCGCTCACCCCGGGTTGCGACCAAATGACGCGAATCCTACTTTTCCCGTATCTTCGGTAATCTATTTTCATGATCCCTGTTGTCCTGGTTTTCCAGATTACCTGTCTATGCTTGTCGTTGATGATTTCGTCTATTTCCTCCATCGCCACTGGTCTTTCCTCCGCTGAGCTATCTTCTTCCGGGGACCCCTCCCTGTCCTCTATACTGACGGTATCATCTGCCCCTTCACCCTCAGGAGTCCATTCCCTCAAGAATTGGCGCACGTCCCGCGATGGACCTCCCCCGTCCTCTTCTACCGCGTTGATCATGATGGCCCTAGAGAGCCAGTCTGCCACCACGTTTTCCTTTCCCGGCTTATACACCACCTCCATGTTGTACTGGCTAAGGAATTCTTTCCATCTCGTGACCCTCGCAGAGGTTTCCTTAAGTTTTCCTACCCACTGAAGGGGTTTGTGATCGGTGTGGACTCGAAACTTCCTCCCAAATATATATGGCCTGAAATGGTCGATGGCCCACACTATCGCGAGTAGCTCCCTCTCTAACGCGCTGTACCGTGATTCCGCGCTCGTAAGTCGTCGGCTCGCGTATGCTATCGGACGTTCACCCTCACTTCTGCCCTGGGATAAAACGGCCCCCAACGCGTATTCGCTCGCATCGGTGGTGACGTTGAACTGCTTCTCAAAATCCGGGAACGCCAATACGGGTTCTGCCTGCAACCTATCCATGCATTTCCGAATATTATTTTCCATTTCCGGTGTCACCACGATCTTCGCGCCTTTCTTCAGCAAGTTATTGATAGGTACCAAGTATTCTGCCATCTCAGGTACGAATCTTCTATAATAATTCAGCGTCCCGAGAAGCCTACGAATCCCTTTAACGTCCCGTGGCACCGCCATTCGTGTGATAGCCTCCACCTTTGCCGCATCCGGTCTGACCCCCTCGCTAGAAATAGTGTGGCCTAAAAAATTGATCCGCGTTTGTCCCAACAGGGACTTCTCACTGGACAGTTTCACCCCGAATTGTCGCAGCCTTTCGAATACCGACCTCAAATGCCCCACGTGTTCAGCTTCCGTTCTGCTAAAAATCAGCAGGTCGTCCATGTATACCTGACATACGGAGTCGTCGATCCCCCTCAGAAATTCGTCCATCAGGCGTTGAAACGTTATGGGCGCATTCTTCAGACCAAACGGCATTCTGGTGAATTCGTAATGCCCCCTTTCGAATGTAAACGCCGTCTTATGTTGGTCCTTCGGGTGCATCCGTATTTGGTGGTATCCCGCCTTGAGGTCCAACGTACTAAACACCACGGCCCCACTCAACCTATCAAGTATATCCTCGAATCTAGGGATCGGGTACTTTTCGTCTACCGTGTTGTCGTTCAACCTACGATAGTCCACTACCACTCTGTATTTTTCCTTATTATCCCCCGGCGCTGCCTTCTTTTTCACTGCCCACAGGGGACTATTAAATGGCGAGGTGCTATCGACTATGATCCCTTGCTCCTTTAGGCTTTCCAATTCCTCCCGAATATGCTGCCTCAGCGCCTGCGGGTATCTCCTTTCCTTTACGTAGGTCACCCTATCTTGCTTCAGTGGAACTTCGTGTACCGTCTTCCCTGTTACCCCCAATACCTCGCCCTCCCTGAAGAAAATATCTACGAACTCGGCTTGTAACGCCTTTCTCCAGTCCTCCACCCTGTTCACCGCTCCTATCCGCACCCTTCTTTCTCTCGCGACCCCTATACATCCGAATTTCCTCTTTCCCAGCCTGATACTCCAAGCTCCTCTACGGTTTCTAATGCTTACCCCTACCTGTCCTAACAGGTCACACCCTATTATGACTTGGTACTCCCGCGTCATGCTCTCTACCACATGCACCTTTAGCTCCCCCTTTTTCCCTGCCCACCGATCAAGCGTAATTGACGCTTCCCCTTCTACTTTACAGGGACCACCCAGAGTGATTAGCTGGCAGCCACAGTTTTGTATCCGGAGTACCCTCTCGCTCCCGCACACTCTCCCCCACGCCCCCCGAGTCAAGATAGTACTCGAGCTCCCTGTGTCCACGCGACACTTCACTCCCCCGTCTACCTCAATAATCGGCAACCAGCATGGCTTACCTCTAATATTGTTGCAGGGTGCTGTGCGGTCGCCTCTCTGCTGACACCCTTCTCAGATGCCACCTCGCTTCCTCCTTACCGCCGTCGCTCGTCGTTGCTCGCTCCGTTGGCTGCTCCTGCCTCCTTCGCCTCCACTGCTGGCTGGCTCGTCAGTCTCCGTTCCCGACGTCCCCGACTCCTCGGTTGCCTCTTCCGAAGATCCGTCTCTCTGCTGCATCCTAGCTCGTTTTTTCAACTTTTGAGCGTTCACCTCCATTGGCTCGTCTAGAGGTCTCTCTCTCCTGCGAAACATGTACGGGCACTGTCTGGCAATATGCCCTTCCGTCCCGCACTCGAAACATCTAGTGCGCGGACATTGTGCTACCAAATGTCCCGGTTTCCCGCACCCGTGACATTTTCTGTCTTCCCTCCGGGGTCCATTCCTAGGCCTGGACTGTCCGGATCTTCTCTCGCCCGTCGTGGCTTTTTCTCCGTTCGGGTGTTTCATTTCCCTCTTCCTCCACCCGATCTGGGCTGTCCGGGGTCGTCTGTCACTCACCCGGGTCCACCCTGGTTCTTCTACTTCCATCCGCGTCTCTTCCTCTCTTGCACTCAGATCTATCATTTCTTGGGCACACTCGAGGAACGATCGCTCTCTAGGCAGTCCGTCCCTTCTCCCAGTCTCCTTAGCCAACTGAACCTTGAGTATTGTCGAAAGGAATTCCATCCTAGCTTCGACCTCTCCCACACTCATGGTTTCCCGCATTTTCTCAGTTATGCGGTTGTACTTCGCCACTAGTACCCCCGCATACTGTCCTCTTGATTGGCGTTGGGACCGACACTCCCTAAACATTTGGAAGATATCTTCTTCCGGCGTCCATCGGCCCCCTCCGAAAGCCTTCTTCAAACGCTCCTTAATCACTGGCCATGGTGTCTCCTCGTCCGCTTGGATTTGGTTGAGGATGTTCCTCCTCACTCGGCACACGAGAGCTGCCTTCAGTGCTTCTGCGTCTCCCAGGTTCACGAGGTCCTCCGCCACCTTTGCTTCGATTCTTGATATGAGGCGGTCTCCACCTTTCAGGAAGTGATTAAGTTCACCTATCTCGCCCCCGAATCGCTCCAGGTCTGCGATTGCTCTCCGTAGATCCTGCGTGGTCGCTGCCCTTATCTTCATCCACTCCAATGCATTGGCGTGCGCCTCTGCCAATGTGTCCCTAGGTAAGGGAGGGATCTCTTGTATCTGCGGTACTTGAGGTATCTGAGGTATCTGCGGAATCTGCGGAACCTGAGGGGCGATCTGAGGAATCTGCGCTATCGGCATTTCCTGAGGTTGCGGCATTTCAGGTGCGTTCAACACTCCTGGTCGAATTATGCCCTCTGTCGGCATCTCGTCTTTTCCTTATGACTAGGAGAAGAGAAAAAAAAATTAAAATAAAGAAAGGAAAAAAAAATTTTACTTCCGTGTTCTCCTGACGTTCTCCCGGGTTTCGGCACCAGTTAAGCGTCTCCGGGCTTTGTAAATAAAAAAAAAGAAGGAAAGAGGAACGAGAAACAATACTCACGGCTTCTGAATTAACACTGCTTTATTCGTTCAATAATCTGCCTTATATACAATTGCTATGTTTATTTACATTACAAGATGGTATTAAGGCTGATATCGCCAGTCTCCGGTCTTTATCTTATATATATATATATATATATATATATATATATATATATATATATATATATATATATATATATATATATTTGAGAAATAATATAATAGGAGGCTTTCGGTAAAAATTATGGTTTATTTTGAAATCGGTATAATTCGGGGCTTTTAAATGCCATATCCTGGTAAAACTCCGAAAGAAGTTTCTAAATGATAGAAGAAACATCATAAAGACCTACACGTGGAGCTTAACCTTTAACTAACGTTCGTAAAAAAAAAAAAAAAAAAGTGAAACAAAATACATCTTCAATATTTCCTTCTCTCATTTACATAAATTCAATAGCTAAAAACTGAGTTGATAAACATGTCTAGTGACGACATACACCTACCTTAGAGTAGATAAAAGCGATTTATATTTAGTTTTATTGGAACTGGAAAAATGTTCTCTTACAATTTCCATCCAATCCTGCTCACAATTATTAATTTAGAACCACCCGGCAACGTGTAATGTGTTTGTGTTGAACGCCTGTAGATATGTAACGATTTTTTGTTGTGCTGGACCGATTGTAAGTTCGATAGCTCTAATTATGCGGTGAAATCCCATGATTGCTTTGAAACAATTTAGGCTCAAAACAAGAACAAATTATTATACGGAGTTTGATTTAATTTATCCGTTAAAAAATATATTACGATTTTTTGAGCGAACTGCCCAACCAATTTTAAGCATAATTTCTTCTTTTTTTTTTTTTTTTTTTATAAAAAATATTTCTTTATTGAGTAATATTACATTTTGTCACATTTAAGGATATTAGTAATAGCTTATTTACACTCTATGTAAAAAAAAAAGAATAAACTAATCAATTTAAATACAGGTATATGTTTATACAATGTTTACAAAATTTATTAACTCTGAGCCAAGCCTTTCTTCCTCACTCGTGAAAGGAAAGGCAGAACACTAAGGGATCCCAATGCCTCTCAATGCAACTCAGCCGCATTGCTGGTATTAAGGACCAGTAAGAATAACTAAAAACGTAAAAATAAAAATAATAAATCATTTGAATTTTTAAAACACCGACAGAAATAATCTATCTTCAGGGAATGTACTTGCACAACAACATAAATACCTTAATAGATTGTTCTGGAAATTTACGAATGTGATTTATTTAAACTTGGTTTAGTAATCTGGTGCCTTCTATCCAAGTGGTATAACTTTGGTTATGATAAGAGGAAAATAAGAATTGAACATTTAAGGTAAAAATTAATGAATTCAGGGGAAACCTAATTTTTTCAACTAATATAAATATATGTTAAAATTTACTTTTGCACGAGAGAAACATGGTCTCTTAAAATGTAAATTTAATTCATCAATTTGTTCGATGAATATTTAAACAATGCACTTCTATACCAAACCATGAACTTCATTTTTGTATTCATAGCACTTTGTAAATTGCGTAACTTTTGGCTGGAGTAGTTTGTTATGCGGTATGGTATACCTCAAGCCCTTACCATAGTCGAGATTTGTGTAAGAGATTATTATTTATCACTATATTGCATATATAATGTTTAATTGTATATATAATTGTGAATCATCACATAATAGATGACCATAAAAAGATATTATTATTTGTAGGTTAGCAACCTAATAAAAAGAAAAACTCTTTTTATTCTTCTCAGAAAATCTAGATCTTTTCTTTTTAATATCGCCATATAATTTTAAAAGTTATAATATAATTTTTTTTTTTATTGAGAAGTATTACAATCTGTCTCAATTAAGAAAACTTATAATAGAGTTCAGAGAGTACATTCACACCGTATATACAGCAACATAAATAAATAAAGTAATAATAAAAGAATACATAGAAATAAGAATAAAATAAAATATTATATATATATATATATATATATATATATATATATATATATATATATATAAGTCAGTAAAAATAAAAATGAAAGTAAAATGAACATCTTAGAGATACAAGCCTATACACTATATAATATAAATTAAGAGTATAGATTGATATTATTAAATATGGTAGAAACATACACTACTCTTGGTAATTTGATATATTTCTTATTGTTTTTCGTGCTGTTATTTTTAAAAACAGCACAATGATTTATTTTTCAATGAAAAGTATCTCATCGGAAGAGGAGGTAAAATATACAAATAAGCTTAGAATTACTATGTCATAAAGAAAGAAAAACATTGGTGGAAGTGACTTTGCTTTAAACACATACTTTCATAGAATAATACGCTGTTTATATTAGAATAAAGCTTATATGATGATTTATTTAAAATTATTTGATTTAAAAAAGAAATCTGACTACAGAAAAATCCCCCCCATCTTAAGGGAATGTTCTACCATATCTACTTAAAAAAATTGGTGGATTGTAAGCAAAATTGACATGTACGAATATATAAATTTGATGTAGTAGTCTGGTGCTTACCACACCCCGAAAAAAACTCCAGGCTTTCGGATGTTAATATGCATCGATTCATGGGACGGACCCTATCTAATAGGAGCCATAATATCTAGTAAAATATATCCGATTACTAAACCAAGTTTAAATGTTCTTAGATATTAATTTTCCCTACGAACTACCAAGGCGTTTAAGTAGATATGCAAGTTCAGTCCCTTAGGATGAATAGGATTTCAACTAAATTGATGAAAGAAATTTACATTTCAAGAGATTACATTTTTACTGTAACTTCTTGCAAAAGTAAATTTTAATATATTTTTATATAGGTTTAAAATATTGGCTCTCCCCAGTGTTGCTAGGTTAGTCATGTAACTTTCTTCTGATTCGATTAATTTTAATTTTTTTATTGTTGTAATCAAAGTTATACCACTTTGATAGAAGGCACCAGACTACTAAACCAAGTTTAAATAAATCATATTCGTCACTTTCCCTAACAATCTATTAAGGTTTTTAAGTAGTTTTACAAGTACATTTCCTGAGGAAGGATAGATTATTTATGCAATAGACTCGTTTTAATGGAAACATTTGTTTTGGTTTTAACCTTTTTTACTTTATCAAATAATGAAAATTTATATTCAATATCTATGCTGACGATCTTACACAAGATATGATATAAAACAAACAAAAATTTGAGAATAATTAAAATATAATAAGATATTTTTAACTCGAACTATTTCAAAACAATTTGAATTATCTAACTTGGAAATGCCGATCGCTCGATAAGTCGTTACATCTCTTTTAACGGACAGATTAAACATATTTCATGAAATAATTTGCAGGGTTTTGATACCGAAATTGTTTCAAAACACTCGCAGAATCTCACTGGAGATTATGTTAGGCGATAGAACTTAAAAAACGGTACAGCTCTTCGTTTAAAAATTCATAACACACTTTTAAACGCATAAATTAAAAAAAAAACAACTAACGTTTATGCTTTAGACCACACGATAGAAGTGAAAACACCAACAAGCCGAGATATAATAATATGAAAAATAAATTATAAAGATTATGCAATGCTGAATATTTCCCTCGCTTACAGTATGTAGGCCCGATTTTTATTAGCGCAAGATATTTTAACCCATGTCTTCAATAAAACTCGTTATAATTTGGTTTTCGATACTATTTTTGTCCCTTTCCCCTCTCTAATACGGCGTTGCGTTACGATACAATTTTGAATAATAGTTCATCACAAAGAGGATGAAATGATGAATATTTCCTTCGAAGACAATACGCAGGTCTGATTTTTAGTTTTTGAGATATTTTAATCCACATACACTTCAATTAGTCGACTCCAGCCGACTTTACTCCAGCGTTACTCATCGGAGATCAGACAGTTGAATCTAATCCATGCTTCACAAAAAAAGTGCAAAACGCGTCAAAAGACGTTTTCACTTCAAAAATGTATACAGTAACTGGTTTGTGTTTTGTGACCAAATTGGTTCAAAATATTCACGAAATCTCATCGAATAATTTGAGCCATCAATCTTAAAAATGGGTCAAGCCTTGCGCTCAAAATATGTTCCTTCCCATCCTCATTCTACCCTTCCTTCAATTACTACGTTTTAATTAATTAAGACGCTGAACTAATTGAAGTCTATTGCTCATTAATTCAGGAAACTTAAGTAAATATAAAAGTTATAAGGTAATCTATTGTATTAAAGTTTGATAGATTAGATAGGAAGGGATACTTTCCAACGCAGCTCGCTTACCCCCGACCCAGTTGAGCCACCCAGTTAACAGCTTTTACAAAGTCAAATCGTTTTTTCCTCAACTAATTATGAGGAAAACTAGTTAACTTTGTTGGACGTAATAAAGTTCAACTCGTTGGAAAAATGTTCAAGAAGTTTTTCCTGCATTTTTAGTTCTATTTGTCTGCTCGTAACTTTTTACAATCTATATAATGATTCATATCTAGTACATATTTGTGGAAAAGGGGTAGAATTTATTTATTATTTAAGACATTTATTATTAATATGGTAGATAGAAGATTCAAAATTATCAAACATTTTTTAACAATATCTTTATTAATTAGCCTTGTACCATTAATGAGATGTTTAATGCCACGTAAACAATAATGTTTTTGTGAAGTATTTCTTTCCTCGGTTGATACAATGCGATCTCCACATCGCTATTTTTTAAGAGTTTATTATCAGTAAGAATTGTTTTTTAATTTCACTTACATATATATGTATAATATATATATGTAATATATAGTAAGGGAGAGTATTGCGATCGTGAAAATTTTCGCATCTGAGTTTTCAACGGAAAAAAATATTAAAAAATTGTCTCTTGAAGTATTATTGTTCGTGTAATTACATTTAAAAGGACTTTAGAAATCACTTAAACACTATTTGTTATAGGTAGTTAGTTCCTTTATTTTTTTCCAAACCAATTATCGTTTTTTTATGAAAAAAAAGCTTTTGGGCTGGCTGAAGCCCCTCTCCAAAATTAAATCCTGGATCCGCTAATGGAGATAGATAAGAGTAACATTTGTAGCATAAGGCCTTTTAAATTAGTTCTTATCTCTCTGGTATAATTATTTAATAAATTTCTCCGAAATATAGAAGAGGCGAGAAAGTGGTTACTGTAAAATATTCTGAAGGGGAACGTTTATACCGAGTTTTTTAGTTTTTTTGTTTTTTTTTCAGGAGGCGATATTTTTACAGGTATTGAATTTTCGGAAAGAAACATGCAAACAAGAGAAGAAGAAGAAAAACATAGAACAAGCAAAAGTAATTACATGAGATATATATTTTTTTTAAATTCTACTTTCACTTGTACAGTTTTTGATAAGAGGAGAGCAATAAAATTTCTTGGGAGGAGGAGGGAGGGAGAAGAGTTGTGGAATTGACTTTGTGGAGTCCGTGGGAGACACTACTCCATAATTAACTCTAAAATGTCTAACTGTTTGTCCTAACGCTTTATTTATAAAATGTGCATTCCTTATTAACTGGAATCTATGATCGCGTAGTTAACAGTTTTTTTGAAAGTATGGCTCCATTAATATGCGTCAAAGTAAGATATATTGAAATTTCAAAAGCCTTCCTTAATAAACTTTCTATTTAAAAAGATATATATTTTAATCGGACAGGCAATTAACGAAATTAACTCTTCCTGAAAAAAAATCTCTTTTTATCTATATATGATTATATAAAATTGTTTATGTCGTTATAATCAATTATTATAACACCAAGAAAAATGTAACAATTTTTAGGTGTTGTATGGGTATTAAAAAAAAAATAACTTTAAGCAACTAATGGAATATTTAAACAGCATTTTATGGTTAATTACCTAATAGAAAAATAAGACATGGCGGGAGCATCTATATTACAGGTTCTTGAAGATGTAATATTTTACAACCCTTTTAATACGTTAATTATACCAATTATGTATTGCAGCGGTTAGAAAAAAAAATGTCACATTAGATTGGCCAATATGAATGCCCCATGTACACATTCAAATACCAACGTGAACATATATTAAGCTCAATTGCCCAACACACCCGAAGGAGACTTGCCCTGAGAAAACATAATGAGGATAAAAAAAAATAGTTGAGCCGGCGAATGCAATAACGAACGGCAGGAATGCTGTCCCTCGCGGCGCTTTTCCTTTTTTGAAAAGGTTTAGTCAATCTATAATTCTTTCTTAGCAACAGATAAATTGTAAGAACCGGATCGGTCCAAGTTTCGGCAAGAATGCCATGTTTTCGCATATATCAGAAATATTTTGATTGCTTCATATTGGTTTATGTATCTGAAACAGATCGAATGAATAAATATTATTCAAAAAAAAAGGTCCAACACTATCACCACCTAGTCTATCTGTTAATAACGATCCATCAATTGCATCCCAAACTCTTCAATCACACATCACAAGTCTTGAAAAATGGTGTCGAAACTGGAGGATTAAAATAAACTTCAATAAATCCCATCAAATTACCTTCACTCTTCGTCGTAAACCTATGACTTCCTGTCCTGCAATATCCTTCAACAATAGCCCACTTATCCCTGTTGAACAAATCCGATACCTAGGACTCCACCTGGACAAACGACTCTTGGAACCCCTATACCAGACTGAAACGACGTTTTCGATTACTGCAGCACTTAATAGACAAACGCTCTATACTTCCAACTATTTAAAAAAGATTCATATATATTACTATAATAAGGCCTATTTGGAATTACGGGATCGAGCTTTGGGGCTCGACTAAACCATCAAATTCCTTTCGTATCCAATCCCTAAAATCGAAAATCCTTCGTAAAATCCTCAATGCTCCCTACTTTGTCACAAATAAAGTCATCCATAACGACCTTAATGTACCATATCTTTTCGATTTAGCTCAATCCAGATACCTATCCTTCCATAATAAACTTTTGAACCATCGGAACCCTCTTGTTTCCAACCTTGCTTCCTCATCTATTCTTGATAATCCTCCGAGGCGTCTGAAAAGAAGATGGCCTCGGGACTTCTCATATAGAAATATACTTTGAGTGCTACCAATGGGTAGATTCTCTTCATGTTGTACATGTCAAGATACTTATTTCATATTTACTAGTTGTATTTATCATTATACAGTTGTAAATTTCAATTATAAAAAAAAAGAAAAAAGAAAGGAATAATAAAAAGCTTAGAGAAAGATGAAATGCAATAATTTCTGGAATCATTCCTCCAAATAAATTAATAAAATGTCTTCACTGGCCGGTATCCAAATCGAGCTTTTTCTTTTATGTTTTGCGTTATCAAAGTGATGATGAGCGTCCCTCAGCTGCCAACTTTTACAAGAAATGATGCCAGATTCTCATAAACTTAATTGTATCCAATGAATAAATAAGAAGAAATTATAATGCTATGAAATAATACTTACATTCTGAGGCATAAGGGAGGGAACACCATAACTCGGCAGGGGAGGATGGATCGTCCTCCAATAAAAATATATAATGGACGAGAAAACCGTTTCGCCCCCTTCATATCCAATATTTAAAAAAATAAATATAAAATCAACATCAATAACAATTAATCTCGACGAATGAATAAAATATGTAAACTAAAATCAATTAAGGAAATAGGAAAAATCGATTTGAAGGCTAAGCTAGGGCCTATAAGTAGGTACGTAAGGCACTATGTTCCTGTCTGTTATTGAAATTTCAGTTTACATTCAAAGATAATACGTAGTAATATAACCTAGCATTTTATGATCCATTCCTGCGCACACTTCAATTTTATGTGAAAATTTTATTACATTTTCGGCGGAAAATTTGAACTATCGAAGAATTGGAAGTTCATCTCGCTGTTTCAAACCTTTAAATATAAATAAAAAATTGAAGGCATAAGAGGACTCCTCTATTTACATTTATATAGATTTTTATTTAATACTTAATAGTTGCCCCGTTGTATTAGTAAAAGAGATGGTCCGGGATGGTGGTCATAAAAAGACTAAATAGTGGCAAAACGATTTTATTAAAATCTAACGTTTCGAGACGACTTTGCTGGGCTTCTTTAGGGCTAAAACGGACAAGATACAAAAAGATATAGAGAATTGTGGAATATCTTTTTGTATCTAAAAGTAAAATAGTTTTGCCACTATTTAGTCTATTTATGACCACCACACCGGACCATTTCCTTCCTTAAAGATTTTATATTGTGAAAGTCTATCATATATAACAATATTTTAATTTTTGAAACTTTAATATGTGATAGGTATCATGGCAATCATATCACATAAAAGGCTTTCGGCAAGAATTACGGTTTATCTCAAAAATGATTTTTCTGACTTTAACGTCCAGGCATAGACTTTCCATTTTGGTTCTGGGGGCGATGGACCCCTCCTCTCCCCCAAAAAATCTTAAAAGGTTTGAGGCAGTGAGATGAACTCTCAATTCTCCGATGCTTCAAATTCGTTCCGGGAAATATGATAAAATCACCACGTAAAAATTGAAGGGTGCACATCAATGAATCATAAAATGCTAGGATATGTTGCTAAATATAATTATCTTTGAATATGAACTGAAATTTTAATAATAGCAACATAGGGTGTGGTGAAATACTTGTGCATCTACTTCTAGTCATTAGCTTAGCCATCTGTTCGACTTTTCCTATTTCTTTAATTGATTTTAGTTTACATATTTAATTCACTTATTGATATTGATCTAGATATTATTTTTGCTTCTTGAATTTTTTTTTGGGGGGGGGGAAGGAGAGCGAAACGATATTTTCACCCCCCTCTCTAATTTTATTGAGAAGGTGATCGCCTCTCTCGCCCCCCTCCAAGTCTGTGGCTATGCCCAAGGCTTCAGTTAAACTTTAAACAGAGCCCTACAGTCACAAAGAAATGTCGAGAACTCATTTAACCCGAAAAATAGATTACTGGTCAAATTGGAGGAATAATAAGATAGGGATAAATAATAAATTAGTTACGTATAACAGAGAAACATATTTTATAATATTATAGAATATGAATCGCTCATGTTTTATTTAAATTTGAACCACTCACAATATTTATAGTATCCTGATAAAAGAAAGTTAGTATAAACTTTTGAAAGGGAATGAAGTTAATGGTGAAAGTAAGCGGGGAAGATACGAGGAGCCCTTTCGTTTTGCCTAGTGAATTACTCTCTCGACCGCAAGGCCTAGCATACATTCCATCCCAACTTAAAAACCTCTTTAATGTAAAAAAACGTAAAGTGAAGTAATAGAAAATAAATAAATATATACATCGGAAAATCTCATATTTATATATACATGGAAACTTCTTTCTCTCTCTCTCTCTCTCTCTCTCTCTCTCTCTCTCTCTCTATATATATATATATATATATATATATATATATATATATATATATATGAAGATAGAGGATTTACACGGTTTACTCTGAGAATATTGTTCATTTTAAACTATTGTATACATTTGTCCGATGAAGAACAACCTCAACTCATTAGAGCTGTCATCATTATTACAGCTATCATATCATTATAGCTGAAGACTCAAGTTTAGTTTAGTTAAGTTAATTAATTTATTTATAATTGCTATTAATAAATAATAATGAAATGTCCAAGAAAATAAACATATTTCATTGGTTAAGCTTTGTGATGACTGATCTATTATAAATAATTGTTTTAAAACTATTTCATTAAGAAATATAAGAGAATAGTTAAAGTGAAAAAATATTTCACACACCATATTTACAGAATATATATATATATTTTTTATCTTATAATCTTTATTCACACCTATCAAAAAAATATATCAGCCAGTGAAATTGATGATTTCTGATAGAATACATGACATGAGGGGTCAGAGGTGCTCAGAAGAGAGTTTCATGACGCAAATTGCGCCATCAAAATTTTTGAGTGGGGCACATTTCGACGGGGTAGTGAATTTTCGAAATGAAAAGTTTCAAAACAGAGAACAAGAGGAAAGCAAAGAACAGACCTCCGAAAGTGTCATTGTATAGGACCTATTATTTTTTAAAATTATACTTTAGCTTGCATTGTTTTCCAGAAGATGAGAGCAATAAAATATTTTAGGAGGAGGGAAAAAGGTTAATGCGCCATCGACCTGTGAGGGGTATGTGAGGGAGCATCCTGACGTGTCATCTGCATTAATTATTAGAGGAGCAGGTCTCTCTTCCAGCTCTTCTTCAAACTTCTACGGACGTTACTGGGCACGTGTGTTGTGGTTATGTCATTTATAGTTATGTTGGGGTGTCCTTGTAATTTGTTATAGAATCATTTGTAATGGGTTCGTAAGTGGTTCTTTACAGTCGGCATCTTACTAAGTGTAAGGTCATATTACTAATGTACCAAGGTGCTTTTGTGACTATCCTGTATGTTTTTTCTTGAAAGATTTGAAGTTTGTTGATGAGAGTAATATAAATAAATAAAAAAAAAATATAAATAAATATAAATATAAAAAATATAAATAAATAAAATAAAATAAAAACGAAATAATAATATTGGAAGCTAAACATATATATGGAATATATAAAAATAAAATAAACTTAAAGCGAAGTAAAGTAAAATAAATCTTCAACACAAAAAAATAGTAGACATTTTAATGAAGACAAATGTTTCATTTCTAAATATTTACAAAAAATCAACATTTTCAACAAATATTTGACTAGTTTAAAATAATAAGTCAGTACAGGTTTTTGTTAATTTTATTATCTTGGTAAATAGAAAATTTCTCTTTCCTATAAACTAAAACAGTCGCTATGGCTAATAAGGAAAATAATGGGAACATCAGCTGACTGTAATCATAATTTTTATTAAGCTTCAAACACTAATTCTACACAGGCAAAGTAAAGAGAAATGTTTGCATCATTTATGTTGAAATAAGCTTCGAGTGAAGTTATTATGTTTTGATGAATAATATTAGCATGAGCACGTTTTAATTATTTCAAGCTTGTATGAATAAGTCAGATTGGATTATCTATTCTAAACTCGTTAAAAATTACGAGTTACACATATTATAAATGTTAAGCTTACTTACATACATACATTAATTAATACGTTTTGTGTACACTTATGCAGTATATAATTAGTCTAGACCGGATCTTCGAGTAGTAAAACTTCGAAAAACGCACCGTAAAAAACTCAGAATGGGCAAAATCGTGCAGTAAAACACAAAATATATAAAATTGTGTAATTAACACTTAAGATCTTACAAATATTATTTATTTTGTTTAATTTATAATAGTAAAACATTGCAATCTGATCAAACCTTGTTTCAAAACTCCTGAATTAAAATAATGCGAAACGAGATAAAATATTTAAAATTTTAAATGTAACATTAAAAATAAATTTCTTAAGAGTTAATGAAAATACAGAGTAATATTTCAGATTTTCAAGCGTTGAAATATTAGTATTGGTGGTGTTTGTCTAAATTACCGAAGACATATTTTTGGCTATTTTTTTTAAAAAGAAAACATTCATTTCTTTAATAGAAATATTTTTTTTTTTACCAAATCTACAATGGACGTCTATCTGTCATTTCTTATCGTACTCGACTGATTTTTCAAAGGGTGTACAGCAAAACAACTTTTCTATCAAATTTCCTAGATTACATCCTACTTTCGGAATTAAACTGTTTTTTATTTTTAATTATAATGAAATTACTACTATACACTCTAAAGCCAGAAGCTATATATTCCAGTCAATGGATGCTCGAAAAGGAGGTATAGATGGAAATGGCCGAAACGTTGGTACTTTATTTGGACTGGTGTAGAGGTAAACATACTTAAAGTCCCCACTCCTAGGTGGTGAGCCGGATATGGGGGGGAGGAAGAGAGGGGCGCCTAGAAGGTTAATTTTTTCCGTTACTTTTAAAGAACACAAACTATATTCTGTTATTTTGTAATGTTTCCTTATTTGTAGCCACGAAGATTAAATAAAAACGTTGGCTCGAAAGAGGACTCAAACACTGACTGAGCCAACTGAACAAAATATTCTTGGCCGTATACCTCTATTATATTTACTTTGGTTCATTGACACCTATCGTTTTCAAAAGCCGCGAGTACAACTGTATTTAAATTATTATATATAAAAAAGGAGAATACACTACAAATTCTTCTTTAAAACTAATAAAATTCTTCTTCTTATATTTCTTATACATGAGGCGGTTATTTTCAATTAAGGCTCAAACCATATTTAAAAATAATACTGAAAACACTATACAAATATTTACAATAATACCTAATTTTTATTTTATAATGTTCCTGAGAAAGATAGGGAGTTCGCATGTGCATAATAAATTTTATTTTATTTCTCTGGTTCTGTTGAAGATAGAACAATAAGGTATAAAATATTTATGAGAAGGAGTTAGTCGGGGGTGCGGTAAAAAAAAAACTAAATTAAAATATAGTAATTATTTTATTTTAATTTTGCCGACGTTTAAAATATTTAATTTTTTATTTCCATAAAATAATTAATTTAAGCAATACATATATTTTTCATTTTTTTTAGTATCCTAAAAAAAGAGGAAAATAAAGTAGAAAAATATAACTTATTTTATCTAAATTAAAATTAAATATTTTCTATAGTTCTATGTTTCAACATTATGTAAATTGTAGGTAAATCATTTTCCTGTTTATACTCCTTCTTCCCTTAACAAGGAAGGAGAGTAGTTCGCATCGTAATATTTGGAGAATGTCAATATTTTGAGGTTCAGATTTACCTAAAATAATTAATCAAGTATGGGATCTTCTCCATTTAAAATTGAACAAAATATATGTATATATATATATATATATATATATATATATATATATATATATATATATATATAAAATTACTGCTCTTACCTCGTTTGAGAGTTAAAATTTCATAAGATACGTAGAAACAAAAATTTGAATTTAAAAAATGTTACGCACCAAAGTTTGCCCAAAATAATTCTCACAACTTAAAATGGTTTTCGATTAGGTTCATAAGCCTTTTTCGGGTATTCATGAAGATACAGGAAAAAAAATTTTTTTTAAAACATTATATTAAAGCCATTTTATTTTCTTCCCCATCTCTTCTCCGAACTCTCAGAATTATAATTCAAAAACAAATTTCTATTACTTGTTTGAGTTATATATTTGGATATAGCAGAGCATCACGAAATAATTTTCATCGTTTTTATACTAGATTCAGAAACTTTTGGTCTATACTGTTTTGTGTCTTATTGTCATTGCCAATAAGCCTGATTGATCTATTTAATGTCAATCGACATTTACCTAACAGCTGTCAACAAGTAAGTGACCAAACATTCTTTCATCAATGCCAAATTTAAAATGTTCTGCGGTCAAAAATGTAGCCATATCCGTCAGTCTCCGATAGAGATTATTAATCAGTTTTGTAATCACCGACCAAATAACATATGTTGTTTGGATTAAAAACACATTTCGAAATTGAACTCGAACTGGGTAAACATCGATTGTTGCCCCTGATTCGATATATTGTTCGGGCACGGTCGAGAGGCCATTGGCCCGCTACTTTCACTATCATAGTTGCTCATTACAGTCCAAGTGTTGCATCTATTTCTTAGGCTACAATTTAGTTATCCACATTCAACCCCTCAATAAATCGATTACATGTTACTTAATGTCAAAAAATAAAAAACTTTTCATTTAGAATCAGCGTCGAAAATAAAAATTAAACACACACCTACCAGAACGGAATAAGCACCAATTTAATAATTATTAAAATAGTATTTATCTACTATGGTGTACTAATGAAATCAGCTTGCAATATTATATCATTAGAAATGAAAATACATTAATGAATATTGGGTCGAATATTTAGAAGATATGCATATTGAATGCCTATAGTAATTTTTTTTTATATATTGATGTGAAAATTCATAAATATGTGACTGGGTTCAAAAGAGATTTAAAATAAAATCAATGGCACATTGAAAAAAATAAAAAATAGAAATATGCCTATAACGATTTCCTCTCATTTATCAAAACAAAATGATTTTATCTGTAAAAAAAGCGTGATTTCCATGAACAACATGGAGTCTAATAATAAAAGGCTTAGAGAACCTGAAGGTTCGATGCCGACACCACCAATCTCTTATTACACACCTCCCTCCACCGCTCGCCGTCCAAACCCAGTCCCTTCAGATCGACAATTTTATAAGCCCATTTAATTCGCCGCGATGTGATCACCTCAATTATATTAACCGGATAAAGTTGCCGCAATTTGGCGTTGTGTAACCGTCTGAACTCTCAGGTTAACTCATCCTTCTTTGGTCCAAATATTCTACGCAATACTTTATTTTCAAAAACCTCAGGACGTTGCTCATATCTCAACAAGGAGTTTAGGGCAAATAATAAACTAAACTAATTGATAATTAATTTAAATATTTATTTACTTTTATGAGGGATTATTTCAAACTCTTTTATTATAATTAATTTATTAAATTTCCATTCGCAAAAACATTTAATCACGTTTCATGCTCTGTAGTCCACTATTTACGGCAAAATAAAACAATAAAGAACCTTCTTATTGACTTTAATAATTTGATTTTTTTTTCCGTTTATTATGAAGTTCTTACTTTCCCTATCGATTACATTCACTAACTTTTTTAAATATTTATAGAAAGTCATATATTAATCTCCTAGGTGTAAACACTAACAATAATCTTAACTATCATCTAGATACTGTGTTTATTACCAAAAGTAATTACTAAAAATTAGTAATATTAATAAATAACATTAATATTTAATTAATGATTTAAATGATACCACTAATCACTTGGTGGGTTTTAGCATAATACTTGACATTCATTAAAATACCTTGAAATTTTTTTTATAAATCAATGTAATTTTAAAATGTAAAGTCAATTAGTGGCCATAAAAATGATTTAATAATAGATTTATTAATTATTAGCAGAGTATTCTTCAAAATTCTCGAATGAATTAATTTCGAATAATATAGAATATTATAATGTCGAAAACTATAGCACTCTCGCTCAATCTCCCCTGGCTTTAGTACCAGTGACGCGGTTGAGATAGTAGTGAAGCAACCTCCTGGAGTCCTGTTTTTCATCCATATACGAAGGGTCAAGCGGGAGTTACGAGTCCCCTTGTCTGATTGTAAATATTACATAGCGGGGGGTCTGTGTTGTTTAATTTACTGATATTTAAGTTTATTTTATTTGTATTTATTGGATATACGTGTTTATCATTAATTAATAGCTACTTTGCTTCTGTTTTATTTTATTTATTTATACTTTATGCAAATATGGTGTGAATGTACTCTTTCCGCACTGTAACCAATATTCATTTTGTAACAGAATAATATACCAAAAAAAAAAAAAAAAAAAAAAATGAACGTTGAAAGTATCAACTCATTAAGGTTCATAACAGAAGTTGAGAAAATCTACCAGAAAATACATGAAGATAAATCTAAGTATATTATTATAAGTAAACCGAAAATTCTATTCCAGAATTTGAGTGAATAGTAAATTGTTCCCGACAGTAAACCGACAGATATCTACTAAACAATAAATGACCAATTATCAGAGACAGATCAGCTTATATCAAAAGGAAACAGAGTTTTATACTCTCTTTCAAAGATACCGAAAAATCTATAGTTTGGAAGGTAAAAAAAAAACTTTATTCACGAAAATTCTCTGTCCTGGATTTTTTTTTTTTTATCGGACTACAAACATTTTGTTAGTAAAGCGTGAAGGAGGTTGTTTGTTCGTGTCAAACAAATTGAAAAGGCACCTCCTCCCTTCACGCTCCGCCAATGGGATTGGCTGCCTGCAAAGGGGCATGGTTTCTGTTCGCTAGCAATTCCGTAAGAGCTCTCTTCATTGGTTCTTAACAGAAAAAGGAAAATCAGGACATTTCTGTCCCTTTCAGAGTGTGCGCTATATTAGGCCTAATATAATTAATTGAAATATCGGAAAATGAAGTTATAGTTAATTTTAATAAACCTAAAAATGAGGTATTACTTTAGATAGATCTACAACGATAATTACTCAATGGGTTTAACCTAATGATCGTTTCAAACCTCGTAATATTGTTTCTATTTCAACATTGTTTTTTAAAATTATTTAATATTAGATTGATGTATTATTATCAGACTTATCTAATAAATTCACGAATGAATTAATTTCGGGTAATATTGAATATTACAGATCGAAATGAATCATTTGGATAAGCGAATAATCTAGATGTACTTAGATCCAATCAATAACGGATCCAGCATTTCATTTTTTTTTGGGGGGGAAGGAGGGGAGTCTGCAGCTTTTTTAAAAAATATATGAAAAAGAATGAAACTAACTACCTTTATGAATTGGTGTTTAATTGTTTCTTGAGGTGAAATTAAATGTAATCAGACGAACAACAATACTTTATCAAATATTTTTTTCAAAAAATATGGTTAGGATTTACCATTTATGGGAAACGGGCTTCAGCCCGAAAGGATCAGTCCTCCCCTCCCCTTGTAGTTCCGCCTGTGGAAGCAATCAACATGACAGAAAGAGACTAAGATGCTTAGAAAACTGCCCTCATATTTAATAAGCATAAATCTAAATATGTAATAAAAAAAAA
The DNA here is from genome assembly GCA_928085145.1 of Nezara viridula. Lineage (NCBI taxonomy): Eukaryota > Metazoa > Arthropoda > Insecta > Hemiptera > Pentatomidae > Nezara > Nezara viridula. The sequence continues at coordinate 142,402,901 of OV725080.1, read as the reverse complement.
TCTTTATTTTTGAACGAAGTCTATTAAGAATAACAGACTATTCAGAAAAAAGGAATTACTTCTGGCCAAAAGATCTGTACAGTCCGCGGTACAGACATCATTTTATCAATTAATTAACAATGCTCTAAAGTTTCGTTACTATATTTTTTTTATTTACTAAAATTATCGGATATGGGGCTTTTACAATTTGGAGATCGGTAAACTTAATCAATTTAATGAGGCACTACAAACTCATGAACATCCATTTGCTTTTCACTTGAATCGTATGATAATTTGATTACAAAATCGATAAAAAAGGTGGTCTACAACAACATTGGACCGCTTTGCGTGACCTCCACCCTCACAATAAGTCAAAAGGTTATGTAAGCTCAACGACCCAATAATTTTGTAGGCCACCTTTTTTTCTCGATTTTGTGATAAAATTATCTTACGAGACGCGCGGAATGTAAATGCGTATTAATGAGTTTTTAGTGACTAGTCAAATTAATTAATTTAATGAGAAACCGATTTCTGAGCATTTTCGCAGATAAAAAAATTGTAGGTAACGATGAAATGGAGCCATTCACGAATAGAAAGGTGAAACAATATATTCGATGTATATTAAAATTGAGTATTTTATCTATAATTATTAACATATGATGATATGCTGAGTTTGCTAAACCATTGGGGCGAAAACGTCTAAGCGCGAAAACGCAATATTTAAAAATCAATTTTTATGGGCATAGAGGAGTCTTAAAGTTCCAAAACTATCTTTTAGCCGATTTACCCTCTTACTCAGGTGATTTAGGAAGTACCATAACAATACCATGTTTTCTGCTTCATAACGAAAATTATTAATAATAAAAAACAATATGAAACAAGATAATTAGTTTTTATAATTAGAAGAAATACATTTTAGTAAACTTACAAAAACAATCCCTAATACTAAATAGACTTATATATATATTCTGCAATGAATGTTTCTTAATGGATTCAGATAAATACTTACTTTCACTTCCCTTGATGTAGAAAGGTATAATTAATAACACTTACACTTAATTACTTTCTTATAAAAAATGATGCCAGTATTTAATGGTATTTTAATTCTGTAGGTAGGTAATTATTATTATTATTACAATTGCAGTGTAGTCATATAAGCAACCGGGCATCTTCCACTACAGCTTACCAATCTGAGCGTTCCTGTGCTACCTCTTCTTCATCTTCCAACCATTTCATTCGAAGGTCTCCTCTACTTCTTTTGCCATTCGGCTTCTCATACAGCATCCTCTTTGGAATTCTTTCCACATGACCTGTCCATCTTATTCGGGATTTTTTTATCAATGCCACAATATAAGGTATTCCTTCTCCGAATTTCATTCTCAGCGATTCCACTCCATATTGTTCTCAATACTTTTCTCTCCCAGAAGTTGAGGACCCGTTCTAAGTTTTTGGTTAAGGTTTAAGTCTCACACGCCTAAATAAGCACTGGCCTTACTATGATTTTGTAGAGGAAAATTTTGATTCTTTTAGAGAGTGTTCTAAATTTCAAGTCTCTTTGCAGTGAAAAATAGCATCTATTAACAGCTGACCTGGTCTTCATTTCATTCTCTGCTTTGCTATTGTATGTAACCAAATACTTCAACTGGTTTACAGAACTAAAATTGTGACCCCTTAAGGTTATTTCCGTATTCACTTTTTTTCCCTTCTTGAACATTTCATGAACACCGTCTTATTTTCATTAATTCTAAGGCCCAGTTTAGCCACTGCTTCATCGAATTCCTGGCAAGTTCCTGATAATGCCGCTTGGGTTAAAGAGGTATGAGGACATCACTGGCGTATTAGGCGGAGGATTTCGTATAATTGAAGGTTTTAAAAAATATTAAGAATTAGAAACATTATTCTTCTTGAAATCACTTCTGATACTTCTTAGGTATCGGGGTTTGGAAAGCATCTTTAACACTGTGATTAAAATTTCATGCCAGAGATAAAAACTATAGATTAATAATTAATATAAAGTGAAATAAGAAATTTTTATTTATTATAACATATTTATAAATTATAATAAAAGGCAGCGACAGACACTGACATCCTTATAGGGGTAGGTCTGCTTGGGCCCCAATAGTGACCGGGAAACCCGACTGCCGTTCATCACGCGACAGCCGATCGTTACTTCGTAGTGAGGTACTTAGTCGAACTAGTAACTTAGTATTAGTATAGTAAGTACTATAGTAATAAGAAAGATTTACTACACCGTCCTTAAATAGATCATATTAAATAGGACCTACTGGCGACACTCTTGCAATAAGTCGAAGATGAATGAAAATGTCTGTATGAACAGTATATCTTCCTCACCATTTTTATTGGATATATAATTATCCATATTTAATAAGGTCTATTTAAAAGTCTCCTGTAATGGGAAAACGATTCACTTTTTGCCCTCCTCCCAAGTGACCACCATATATTTCTCATATAATTACTTTAAAATGATTCTCACGATAGTCTATTAATAATCACTCACAATTAACCGTCAAATTAATAATTATATTATATTGCAGATAATCTATAACTGGGCTACTACTTGATGTTAATTAAATTTAATAATAATAAAATTTATTTGTTGAATACTACAACATTCTGTCACTTGGACACTAGTTATAGTGAGGTAAGATAACATTCACACTATATTTACAAAAAAAAAAAAATTAACATTAGTAAACCACAAATAAATAATATTCAAAAAGTATATACGATAAATAAAATAAATTAACTTAAAAATAAGGAAATCGAAAAAAGAAAAAAAACAAACAGATAGATACGGACGTTGTTTTACCAAAATTTCACTTTTAAACTTATTTTCTTTCAGTCACCGGTCCTATATAAGGGGACGTCTACATCTACGAGGAGAGCTCAAAATGGATTTTTTAATTGTTCTATATTTGTAAAAATGTGTGATCTAAACTTAATACTTAAACAATCATAATATATTATATTTTTCAAATTATAGTGCATATAGAATTATTAAATACGATCATGTCTAATGAAAAAAAAATCTTTAAAAGTATTATTGTTCGTGTTATTAAATTTATAAAAGGAATTAAAAAAATCAATTTTTTTTTATTTTCTCCTTTCTTGTCTTTTTGACTACGAGGGTTTTTTCTCGAGCCGAGGAAATTATGCCGAGTTAAAAGTTAAACATTTCACATAGGTAGTTATTTGTGAACGATAATTATCGTTATTTTAAATCCTGGACCCACTACTGGACTTCGAGAATGGCAGTATACATACGGAATATTTCATTTTTTACTCAGCCCGTGGCAGAAATAAAAAAAAAATATTAAGTAAAAAAAAACAACTGTTAAATAAGAATTAATAGAGAAAATCAAGAGGTAGATTCAAATTCTTACATTGTTTAGATAAATAATTAGATATAATCCAATGTTAATCATTTCCGGTAATGGCATTTTCATGGTTCACACTTTTAAATGACTTACATAGAACTAATATTGATGAATTTCTTTCCAAATATAAAAAAAAGTAATGTTCTTTAGCATAAAATAATAGTCAAAATTATCAAATGAACAGTTTAGAAGGCGTCATGTTTCTTATGGAAAAGAAAATAGACTGTAATCCTAGCATTATCCAAACAAAGTGGACTGCATTTTGGAACTTTTTATTTTTTAGTCATGACATGGAGTTAGCCAAAATACCCAGACGTTTATAATTGACGTTTGTCTAAATAAAAGAAAGAAAAAAGAAAAAAAAAACAGAACAGAAACCCTAGGCGTCCCACAGTCTCCACATCCAGCAGCTCCATCCCATTTTGGTCCAGTGCCCATCCTCCATCGGCCAGTGTAAACAACTCCTATAAAACATCTGCTGCTGAATTTAAATTTAGCGTGGCCGAAGGCTGGATCCATTGAACAATCAACCTAAATAACACCTACGTAGTCTTTGTCCCTTGCACAATACAACCAATTGTTTACAGTTTGTAACGATAGATATAAATACAATTTTATTTTCATAAATTAGTACGTGAAGAATGATCTTATGAGATATTTAAAAGGAAGAAACTAGAACCCGAACAGTAAACTTAAACCATAGGCATGAATTAATCAATCCAATATCAATGTGTCAATGTACAGGTTTTAGAAGAATTTTTATAGCAATACCGCAAACAAACAAGATCAAGTACTTAGGACTAACGTAAAATTTTAAATCAACGAAATAAATAGTAAATGTTATCACTCAGACCACAATCAAAATTAAATCTATGACAGAAACTTGATACCTACACAAACTCATTAAAACCGATTTGATCTTACGATCTCAAATTTTCGGTTCTGCTAAAAAGAAACATACACAAATATTTCAATCCAAAATGTTTAGACTTATTACACAAGAACCTCAATACGTTTCTAACGCTACTTTACACACTGACCTTAGAATGCCCTAAGTCAGCCAATACATACAGACTCACTTCAAAAGATTTCATGACAATTTACAGGGATATAAAGAGAAGCTATTAGTAAGAACAGCCACTACTAACACGCCTGACATCTCGAGGAGGCCGAAAAGGTCGCGGATGAGAGACCTTCTTTAAATTCTATTATGAGTCTGAAATCTATAGAAGAGATACCAGGGAGATCCAGAAGGAGATTTCACGGCGCAAGGAGCGCCAACAAATTTTTTTAGAGGCCATATTTTGATGTTTTTTTGAATTTTTAAGGGAGACAAATTTTGACAGTGTTATGAATTTTCGGACTAAGGTAGAAGGGGAAAATAGGCAGCTGCAAAAGTGATTGTGTCTGATCTACGATTTGTCAAATTCTACCTTAGCTTGCTCTGTTTTTAAGAAAAAATCAGAAATAAAATACCTTGGGAATAGGATCTTGCGCCATGGACCTTGGAAGGTGAGGGGGGGGGATGGTCATCCCTGGATACAGCTGTTTTTTCCCTCCTCATATCTGACATGCCAATATTATTTTTCTACTAATCCTGCCAGACTATCCACTGATTGTCAATGATGTATTAGACAGGAGTGGATGTAGACATAAAGTTAAAAAAAAATTGTATACTCCAGCAAGTCTTCTCACACCAGATTTAGTGACATAGTGAGGTGATAGTGACATCAGCTAAATATGATTGTGTAGAATATAATATTATCAAGATAGACAATTTAACATTCAAAATTTAGAGTAAAAATTTTATTAAATTGAGATTGTTTTTTTTTTTAAATTTATTTGAATGGCATTGTATAAATTCGCACATCCAGCTAGAAATTTAAGGTGATGTTCTTAGGTCATTTTTGATTAAATGTATTTTAGTTTATTATTAATGACCCATTGTAATCGTCCAACAATTTCAAAAATCTAACTCCTTCCCGAAAAATTTGAGGTTTTACGTAAAACTCAAAAATCGAATAAAAAAAAAACTTGTTTGTCAGTCGTCCTCCATCCGCGCATATTCTTCAATACTACTGGACCGATTTTTTTCGATCAGAGGTCACCCGAGGATGATCTTCCTACCTCGACATTACCATACGTCCTTTTCTTTTAAGATGGCGAATAATTGTGTTGATATAGACTATAACGCTTAAACGAATATACCGATTATAATGAAACTTGGCTCTTTCGAAACACTTAAAATTTATTTATATAACATACTTCAACGAAAAGAAGCTAGAAAAAAGTTTAGAGGAGTGAATTATATTTCCGAATAACTAAAAAAATATACACTTTTTTGCTAAATGTTTTTGTAGTTACTTGAAAGAGTACGAAGTTTCCTAAAATATAAAAAAAAAAAAAACTTTGAAATAGGATGATATGGTGCAAAGATGTTTTTTTGAATATTTTTCATATGTTCTAATACAAAGCTTATTGCCATTGTTTTGATTTTTAACTTTTTGAAAGTTTTACATCAACTGAAACAATATTCTCTATTTTTCTTTAAAAATTACTAATGATGAAATAAAAATTATTTAGGCCAATGCTAGAAATCATCTTTTATTTATTATTTCCTTATGTTACAAAGAAAGTAATGTTACAATTGATGTATAATTGTTTGGAAATACTAAACCATTGTGTAATAATTTGCAGCGTTTTTTTTTTCTTTTTCTAAATTAATATTTCCAGAACTTAAGGATATAAATAGATGGAAGGTTGGCTAAAAAAAGTTTTTTAAAAGTATTTTATCCAAACACTGACAGAATGTAATAATAATTATTAAAGAAGATATTTGTTTATTCTAGAAGGCTTCTGTGATATTTCTTGAAAATTAAAAATATTTTCCAGAAGGGGCAGATTCAGTGAAAACAAGTCTATTTCTTAGAAATTCGTTAGTGATTCGCCGAACTAATTATTGAAGAAGGGGGATCCTTTCGTGAGAGGCAGCCCCGCAACGGGGTCAATGAAACAATGTGTTTGCTTTTCTTGGGAACGGCTAGAGAAACTGACCGATTTGTTCTATTTATCTTCCCCATCTCCGGGCGTGTATAAACATATATAAACATATGTATAAACATAATCATCAGTGGGATTCAATATATTGGAATGAAGTATAGGCAATTGTCAAGTATATATTTCAGCTTATTTTACACTGGGACATTTTTGGCGTTAATACACGATATTCCCACTATAGTCCATAGGCAGACTTTACATTCTATTTGATAGGAAGGCTATGGACTCAAAAAATCCCCCAAAAAAGCCTCCAGAGTTTATTTTATTTATAAAAATTATGATTTACATAATCAACAAAATTATAGTAAAACGAAAAATGTAATACTATATATAAAAATAAAATTTAAATATCTGATAATTTTTATTTTTTTTTGCGTATAAGTATATTTAAAAATATGTTAACAAAGCAATATATTATTTTTATTTTTATAGGATTGAAACAATGAGATAAATTCAAATTCTCCGATATTTCAAAATTGCCACGCGAAACAGGATAAAATATGCACGTTAAAATGGAAGGTTGCACATGAATGAAATATAAAATTCGAAGATATGGTTCTACATATATTATCCTATATATTATTTCTAAAAGGTGTTTTAAATAAAAGGTTTTTTGTCGGTATGCCATGACTTCGTCAATTCTTCATCAAATCCAATGATTGACCACTCATTTTGAAGATGTTCTTCTCCCTCACATGCGAAAAATAGTACTAAACCCCCGAAATTTCTGGAAAAAAAGTTATGAAGGAAAATAAACTCAAAAAGTATGTATTTTTTCTTTTGTACCCATCATAATTAGAAAGATTACTAAATTACCTACAAAACAAAAAAATGTAAAAATCGGACATTTATTAACAAAGATACAGTCCATTATTTTGATATACCTAATAATGTCTTCCTGTTTAAAGATATTGCATTTAGGAGTAGAATAGTCTACTAAACTTTTTTTGCTAGCTGATATATTCACTTTATTATTTCTTAAAGACATTTGGTTGTTCCTAGAAATATTTTTTTTTAATAATTTAAAAAAATCCATGATCCGGGCATTATTTTGTCTTTATTACTTTTATTATCTTTCCAGTCAGTGTTTAAAAATAGGTCTTAGCAAAACAATTTGTACAAATATTTTTGTCTATTATCTTTAATGGAATATTGTAATCGACCAAGGAAAAAATATTAATTCCTTCCTTACCTAATAAATAAGAACTACTTATTTCCATTTTGTTTTGCTATTTCTTCACTAAACATAATTATCTGTGAATTATTCGCACTGGCCAACTAATCTTTGAATATAACCTAAAATTTGAATAATAAGAACATACGTACTTAAAATACTTGCGCACGTACTTCAAGGCTTTAGCTTAGCCTCTAATTGACTTTTTCTATTTTATCAATTGATTTTAGTTTACATATTTTATTCATTCATGTAGATTAATCGTTATTGATTTTGATTTTATTTGTTCTTCGAAATATTGTGGGGCGAGAGCGAAACTATATTCTTGCCCTCTATCTATTTTTAGAAGGAAAGGGAGCTATCGAAATAAAATTTAGTTTGGTTAATTCGTGAAAAATATATAAGTTGAGAAATACTGCTAAATATGTCAAATACATCTATAATTAAGTAACCCGAAACTATTATTAATAGTCTATTAATTTTGAACTAAAACTATCAGATGTAACAGCTGATTTATGTAGCAGCTGATATTTAATGTTTATTAAAATAAATTTAATTTAAATTTAAAACTTTTTAAAAATAATTGTAATGCTTAATGCTAACCTGTCTACGTAGTCGCCTAGGAAGAGGTAGTTGGCCAGCGGGGGATACCCTAGCTTGTCCAGGTGCCTGAGGAGGTCGGAGAACTGCCCGTGGATGTCCCCGACGATGTTGACGGGGGAGGACAGCTCCAGGAACATGGGCTGTCTCAGGAGTATCTCCCGACCAGCCAGGCAGAGCTCGCGAATTTGCCATTCTCCGAGGGTCATCTGAAAGAAAATATATTTATATATTTACTACGCTATATTTCACTGAAGTAAACAAATAAAATACTACAACATCTACAATAAGTCAATAGAAAATACAATAATCTCAGTTTTTTACCAGAAGTTAGGTTATGTATGAATAAAAAAATATGGAATTCTACATTCGCGAATCGTATCGTATCTGAAAGTTTGCCCACCCTGCAAACGCTTTGTTTAGGAGATATTCGCACCTAAAAATTTTCGTTGTTATTAATTATTTACGTTGTTTGAAATAAATAAACCTATTTATTTCTTCTAACTACTTTATTAATTAAATGTAACATTAAATTTCATGTTAAATGTTTTTAATACTCAAAGTGATTTCCTTGAGCATTAAGACAGACTCGGCATCTTTCTTTCAACAGCAGCAGTGGCAGAACGACACTGGATATGTGTTATTGTTTCACAAGATTCAATTATCCTTCTTCGTAAGGAATTAACGTCGATGACCGGACTTGCTCAATCATATCCCATATCCCTATCAATGGATTGGCCGTGCAGGACCAGTGGATTGGCCTGCACGCTCTCCGAACCAGACTGGATTTTTTTGTTTGGAGTGATATTAAACAAAAAGTCTATGCAAGTCCGGTCAACGACCTTAATTCCTTTAAAAGAAGGATAATTAAATCTTGTGTAACAGTAACACATACCCAGTGCCGACCTGCCACTGCTGCTGTTGAAGAAAGATGCCGAGCCTGTCTTAATGCTCAAGGAAATCACTTTGAGTTTTAAAAAACATTTAACATGAATGTTAATGTTACAATTAATTAAAGTATTTAGAACAAATAAATAGGTTTTATTTATTTCATATAACGTAAACAACGAAAATCTTTAGGTGTGAATATCTCCTAAACAAAGCGTTTGCGGACCTACATTCAAAGGAAATCTTTTTCTTGTTTTGAGGTCCTTAGTTCATTTTTGCAGTTTGGCCACTTAACCATGAAACACCCTGTATAAAAATAAGACTCCCATTTTGATTGCTCACTACAAAGATGGCTTTTCTATAGATACGATATATAGAAATAAAACTATTGGATACAAAAATTGATGTACTTTCATAAAAATATGAAAAGGAAAGGTGGTTAAGTAGTCGTCTCTTGAAATTATAAAGTTGAAAAACGAATTTACAGTAATTTTAAGTAATAATTTCCTTAATCAGCCTGATTAATTATATAAGGGTTAATTGGTGAAAAAACCTAATTCCTGACAATTTTGTTTCATCCTCATAAAAATATATGTTTCCATTAGGTACATGTAAAAGTATATGTTCCATCACACTTTTCACATATATAATATATCGAGAACCAATTCTAGTCTATAAATTATAACTGAATAATTTAGGACATTGATAAATAATTATTTATAGCAGCCAGAAATAATAAATAATAGCAGCTGATAGTTTATATCCGAAAATAAGTTCTATTTAAAAAACACGGGGTAACAAGAGAGTTTAAAGTATTTCAAAATCCCACAGCTTACGTAAGAGATACACTGAAATAGAATCAACAGAATAAATAAACTTCAGAGGGAGAACGAAGAACATATCGAATTCGGATAGTTCTTATATTACGAAAATTTTAAAAGAATAAACAAAAAATATTTGATTTGATAAATAAATATGTGTTTATGAACATCATAAATAAATAAATAAAATGTAATTTTTCATTTTTGTTGTTGTTTGTTTTGTGTTTATTTTAATTTTTTGAAAAATATTAATGAATGAAATGTCAAACTACTGTTGAACTTTTGACCACGCCTTTAATTTTGCAAGAACCGACATTCTAATCTGTGACGCTCAGATCATAAGCGCGATTTTTGAACTTGTCAATTTTTCTTTCAATTGACAGAATTACACTTTTTTTCATTAAAGTCTTGATAGATGACATTATTTATAATATGATAATTGACCAAAACATGAATTTGAATTAGAGACATTTTTATAAGGAGAGAGATTTTTCGGAGGTCAAGGAAAAAAAACTGGTTTTAGTCGGCCAATTCTAAAATTTTGAATGGGGAACGTATATATCAATTTAATGATCACATGTACCTTGAAAAAAAATTAATGTATATTTTTATATTATAAATTCGAAAAATAAACGTGTGTCTGCCAGAGATATTGTAGATATAATATATGTATATTTTAAATAGCACTATATATTTAATGTTATTAATAATTTTGGTTTATAATGTATCAATAATGTTTTTTAAACTGTCTATTCTCACCTTATTTGGGTGTTTCGGGAATAACCATGGCATTTCCGTTTTAAAGTTATTAATTTTATTTGAAATGACATTGAAGAGTTAAAAGTTGCATTAATGTGCTAAGGACATTGAAAGGAAGTGGATGGATGAATAATTCCTACTCATCACGTGGTGGGAAGAAATAAAATATTGCTAGCCACTTTTCCTTGCTGTAAATTTTTGAAAAAATACTCAGTAAAGCTTAAATTTGATTCTTTTTATTTTGTTTTTTTTCCTTGCTAGCCGTAACGTACCATTTCTTGCATAAAGGGGGTAGTTCTAAAAGTATAACCAGACCTATTATAATCAGAGTGGGAGGGTCGAGATTAGAATGCTCCCTGGAAGAGGTGTTTTGTTAATAACACGTATATGATAATAAGGTGATTATTTTATTTGTGAACCATTTTATTTTTATCTTAAGTCATTAATAAAAAAGAAGAAGAAAACAATGTACAAAACAAGATGAAAAAAGGAATTTTTTTATGAAAATTAAAATATCGATTGTATAAAAGTATGGAAAGAAAGAAATAATAAAGAAACAAGGCCTGAAATGAATTAAATGTAAAAGTTTGTAGATAAAGAAGAAGTAATGTAATTATTATTTATGCTTTACTTATCTTTTATTTTTTTTATTATTTATTTCAATTCTTTATTAAGAAATATTACAATCTGTCACATCTAAGGACAATAGTAATAGTGATCGAAGAGTAATATTCACACTCTTTACAATAATAAAAATAAACAAATAGCAAAATAATAATACTAAAAGTAAATATATATAAACTAAAAAGAAACTAAACTAATCAAAATAATTACTTAAATACACACATGTGACATATACGATATTTACAAAATTAATTCACTCAAGATCTCCGAGCCAAACCTTTCCTCCCCCCCCTCGTGGAAGGAAAGACAGGACTCTAGGAGATCACAGCGCCTCTTACTAAGCAGCATCACTGGTATTAAGTACCAGTGGGGGCTGAGGAGAGGCGCTTACTTATCATTAAGTTATGTTGTTTGTATTTTTTATATATACTTTTTATTATTATTTAGTTGTTATTTTGCTACTGTTTATTTTATGTTTTCTGTATATACGGAGTGAATGTTTCCTTAACTCTCTAATAATATTGTTCTTCTGACAGAATATTATATTACTGAATAAATAAATTTAAAAAAAATATGCAACAATAAATCATTATAAGATTTATGTTTTGTGACAAAAAATTAATCATTTGATAACAAAATTAAGACACGATTACATACATTTCATATATTATACTATAGTGGAAGAATTCCTAAGAATTATTAGTTCTGTTTTCAATTAAAGGAGTCGGCTATTCTTAATTCAAAATTCTTCAAGTTTGAATAATCAATATTTATAAAGATTAAATAATTAAGTTTTAATCTAAATTTGACGCTCGCAGAAAATAAATTAAAAGCGTAATATAATAAAAAGAAAATTTCTAATTGAAATAAAGGAATATAGTTATAATATAGCAATATATCGTTGTAAAATATCCGATATGTTGGATATTTAGACGTAGATAGAAACTATTTTCTAATAAACTGTTTTCCAATATTTAAATATATCGCATTTCGATATCCCAGTGCTACCTCACATAGCTTTTTCAACTCATCTACAGGAATGGTCGCAGAACTTTAGATACCGAATTTACCATTAAAGTCATCGAGAAAAAGTTTTAAGAGTTGCGTTGCAATAAATAAAAAAGAATATATAATTTATTGAATAAACATTACACCATCATCATCTATTCATATCATCATTTATTCATTAATAATTCCAACCTGAATATGACGAAATATCTCTTTCTTTCTTTATTAAAATATTTTGTCAAAATAAATAAAATCAATTAGTTAAAAATTATTTCCTTTTAATATTTGAAATTATATTACTTATAATTAGGATGAAAAAAGTCTCCATTGTAAAGCGAGTTGAACAAAATTGTATTCTTCGGTTAACAGGTTAATGATAAGTATTTTAATTAATGAGAACAAAGCTTTGCATATCTATTGAAAAGTTTATAATAATTTCTGACAAATTTATTTTGAAGTCCTCCAAAATAGAAAAATAATTTTGTTTCATTGGTCTATATTTCTTTCTGTGAGTGAGCAGAAAAATGTAATTAAAAAAACAATTTAAATCCTTAAAATTGTTGGTTGTGTAAGTAAATATAAGAATACATATACGTATATATTCTTAAATATAGATTAAAATATGCACTAACGAGTTCCATTAAAAATAAATAAATAATTTCATAATATAAGAATAATTGTTTCATTTGAAGAGATTGTTTTTTTTTTGTTTTGTTGAGATATTTTATATAATTTCTATATTAAGGAACTCAACTTCGCGGTTTGCAAAGCATATTATGATGAAGGAAAGGCTTCGTATCATATTATCATAAATAAGAGTTCTTTCATGTCATCTTAGAATTAGGACTAGAAGATTGAAAAAAAAACTGAATTGACAGCCTCCGTGAGGTAACGATTGCGTGTTTGAGGACCAATATCAAAGGGTTCGATTCCAGCCACCGAATGAAATAATCACAAATATTAGTTTTTTAGTCTCGCCAGAAAGTAAACACTGCAAGGGTAATGGGTAGCATGATAGGAAATATTTATTATACGTTTTGAATTTTAAGAAGCTTTCAAGAATATACTTTCTATATTTTTTGGAAAGTTAAGAGAGGTTTGCCAATCTACTTCGCATTTAAGAGAAATACCTGTTCAGTTCACCCAATGCTCCTTTATAGTGGCCAATCATTTAAGTTCAATTGTGGCCAGCAAATGTTAACTTGACTTTAGAGGTAAATGGTTATATGTCACAGTTAGGAAAAGTTTTATATATTAACTAATAATAAAATTTATTATTCTTCAATGTCGATTTTGTGTCAGTACGGTCAGTTTCAATTTATTTTAACACGTCTTTGATACTCAGTCTCACCATAGGGTTAACGAAAGCGTAAGTTTTGAAAGTTCTCACAATATAAGTTGGACGTTTAATTTTAAAATCTTCAATATTTTCATAAAAAGCTTCCTCAATTAACGATTAATATTCATAAATATTGAAGAAATTCGATAAACAAGTCGTTATTTTTCACCATTACGTAGATTTTAGTTGGATATAAAAGAATATATTTATAACTAATTATTCTAAAATTTATTTAAAACATTTTCAAATATGATAAAATCATTGCGATTAAAGCAGAGGTTTAACTTTAAACATCGTTTACTCAAAACTTAGTTTTTATCATTTATATCCCTTTGCTTGTAACCACCCTTGGTAAATCACACTTCGATTACGGCTGCTTGGTGTATGTAGGGCTAAATGCAGGAAGACAGAACCCAAAAAATGTATGAATTGTTTCATAAGATTCATCTTTGGGATTCGCAAGCGTTCTCATGTTTCTTGTTGATACACCGAATTGAAATGGCTCTATCCTACTACCTGACATCAATTCCTTCTTGGTGTTTTCATTTTTGCAAGTCCTCAGAACACAAAAACCTCCCTACATCCTAGATTTCGCTGACTCTGCCTTCCTGTATGCACTCTCTAAATACTATATCTCAACCTTTTGGTATATATATATTCTCGGTACTTGTGAGCGACGCGGGCTCTATGGACTGCTATCTGCTGTTATCTTGTTATTTAAAGTGTTGTTGTTGTTATTTATATTCTTATTTATATTTCTTATATGTATATCTCAACACTGTTAATTGTTATAAGGCACTGATAATCCCTATCTTCATATGAAATTAGACTCTCGTATAATAAGAAATATAAATATATTCGGTGTTGCCTCTTTTTTGCCTGTTTCTTATTAATATATATATATACTAGTAGGCCCGTGCGAAAAATTCGCACAGCATATTGTTATCAAATGCAAAATTAATAAGAAAATAAAATAATGCATCGTATCAAAAGATAAAGAAATCAATTGTTACTTTATCCATAAATATAATCCACAAAGGAAACGAAATTAATTTAAATCTTCAGTTTTGTTTGGAACCAACATATTTACAAATTTCAATAAGCTGTATCTTTGCGAAAAATTGTCCGATTTCAATGATTTTTTTTTCTTTTTATAGACAATTAAGTAATGCTTTATATAATCATAGGAATGACATAGGGAAAAGTGTGTAATTTTTTAGTTAATATAGTTTCTTCGCAAATAAAGTTTCTTTTTTTTCATAACTTGTTTGCCTGAATTTTCGGGGTGGTTGGAATATTTTTCCCGCCTTAAGGAGAAGGAAGCCATCGAAATTGGTGGCTCAATCTTGAGATTTGGTGAAGAATTAACGATGATATGGCTGATCAAAAACACCATCGATAAATAATATAAACTCCTCCTGTCTCGATCATAGAGACCTCAAGTAGACGAAATGAGACATGTATCCAATGACAGTACTACAATTAACGTCAGGTTGTGTGGATGCGAACCCCATGCCTTGCATTTTCTAAAAATAATACGTTTTGGGGCTTAAAAACGCAGGATCCGATAGTTCTAGGAACTATCCGGGTCTTGCTGTACGCATCAAAATCTTCAAGGTCCAATTTGTCCCGCATCGATCTACAGACCTACCACCGCTCCAGTACTGAAGCCTAGCAAAATGTTTGTATCGACTTTATTTATTGTAGAAAGAAAAACAAAAGCGGAGAATACGATTCGCTAACGCATAACATTGAGCTTTTTTTGAGCCTGAGTATTTGAGCATGACAGGAGCTTATATTTGGTACAAAACCGATTTCGAGCCTTACTATAATAATATATGTACGGATATGTATATATATTCTTGGTACTTGTGAGCGACGCGGGCTCTATGGACTGCTATCTGCTGTTATCTTGTTATTTAAAGTGTTGTTGTTGTTATTTATATTCTTATTTATATTTCTTATATATATATCTCAACACTGTTAATTGTTATAAGGCACTGATAATCCCTATCTTCATATGAAATTAGACTCTCGTATAATAAGAAATATAAATATATTTGGTGTTGCCTCTTTTTTGCCTGTTTCTTATTCTTTATATTCTTACTATTTATATATATATATATATATATATATATATATATATATTATATATATATATATATATATATATATATATATTAATAAGAAATATAAATATAATAATAATATAGTAATTTAAATAACAACAACAACACTTTAAATAACAAGATAACTGCAGATAGCAGTCCAGCTCACAAGTATCATATTCTCTTACATAAACCATTTCTTCATTCATTTCTCGTCCACCAATTCCTTTAAGCAACACTATTTCACCAGCTACTTGCTACATATTCAAACCACCGCAACTATATATAGTTATTTATTTCCGAAATTACAACCGGTTTTAACTGTTAATTGACAAGTACCGCTTTGCATGTCTTCTTGTCAGACTACTGTGCATGATTTCTGAACTGTCGTATGGTTTCCATTTGCTCCAAGGGGTCTATCACTTCATTACAGTAACTATCGGTAAGGATGACGATGTAACATTACTGCTGACCCAATTGACACTAGACTATTCCCAGGCGGGGCTCAATCAGTAGCAGATATTGACTCGAGGCACTGTCACTGAGGAATTGCCCCCCCCCCTACCCCTCCCTTACTGCGGACCGATAAAGAACATACTGGCCCTTAGGAGATCTGCAGCGGGTCAAGGCTCCTATCAGACGTCTTTCCACTTGTCTTATAGCATTCCTATAATTGCCGAAATCGTTCCAATAATTATTAAACACCAATTGCTCTGTTGATGTAACATTTGATTTTATTTCCAAAATAAATCGATAAATACGTCGTAACTGTACCATAAATCAAGTACCTAAACTCAACGCTGATTCCGTCGAAGGAATCAATCAATCGTTTGAATTCAGCACCAATGTTCAGCGAATTATGCTGAGTTTTGGGAAAATTTGCTGTAATTAATAGGAACGTTTTCACTGCTGCATGGTAAAAAGACATATGGAAAATAAAAACATATAAAAGAAATATATGGATGGAACCACTGATTTAATCGATTAATGAAGGAACTCACTGCCTTCTATTAATGAATTTGTTGATGAGTTAAGGAACGCCCTAATAGATTTTTGATGCCCGTTAACGAGCCCAGCTGTTATGTTCAGTAACATGTCCGCAGCTTTATTTTATAAGTTAACCTGGATGAATAAAATACAACAGATATATGTTACAGTTATTTAATTTATAATAATTTTGTTATGCACTTTTTCAACATATAGTCAAGCAGGAAGTCATCGAGGAACGGAGAGGGGGAAGATAAAATTCTACTTCCAGGGGCCCCAATGAGAGATGAATAAGAAATCTATACCGTCAAAAAGTATGTTGAATTAATATTTACAAATAAAAAAAAACTGTAATAAATAAAAATCACGTACTTTTTTCACACTCAGATAGAGTAGATTAAATTATAAACATGTAAGGGTATAAATAGCGGGAGGTAGAATGGTAAATACCACGAGCCTCTTTTGGGTGACGGAAATTTCTTTTAGTTCATTATTACCTATTTCTGTAACGTAAAAAGATATTTTAACTGCGGGGGGGGGCGGGGAAAGGCCCATCCTTTGAGAATATACTTGAATAAAGTGTTCTGTTATATTGTTTGTTATTTTGTTTCAGTATATTGTTAATAATATATTATTTTCTTTTTTAGTATTTTTAGCTTAAATCCCCATAAAACCTTCACAATACCTCACTGAGTAATTTCAACTGTCTAACTTAACAATCATTTCATACATTTTAACGGACAGACACACATCATATTTTATTCGAAAACTTGTTAGTATTTTGATCTTAAAATGTTTTGAAACTCTCACGGGATTCTCACCGAAGCTATCACACTTAAAAATGAACTTAATTGTGAACCTTTTCAGCAAATTCCAAAACATTTAAGTAGCGATATTTTGAATTTCGAAGTCCTTTCCAGCCATTTAAGGTATAGAGCTCTAAGCAAGGTATAGGTCCTGGATTGCCGAGGGTTCGAAGCTTACTTTAATATACAACTCCTCTGGCTTCCTCACTAGCGAAGGTAAGGTAGCTTTGTATATGTTCTAGACATCGAGGATCAACTTTGGTTCGATGTCTGCCTAGTCTAATAGATGTGACGGTGTCATATAATTTACTACTGATTTTCATTTTCAGTTTATCTGATTTTTATGAAATCTCCAGGGATTGTGCAGGTTGGTGTCTAGATGGTCCCAAATAGATTACATTAAATTCAATACAGTACGTTCCGCTTGCAAACACGCAAATGTATTTTTTTATATATATGCTATTTCAAATATACTTTAGGTATAAAGTTGAAAAAAATGTGGGTACTGATAAATCAATGACATTGTATGAATTTTATTGGATTCTATCCACTACTTTCTTCTATACATTTAAAAGCACATTTTACTTGATACGAATATATCTTTATAATATAAATAGGAATAGTTTAAGTTCGTGACATTTTTTTTTGTAATCACGAAAAGTCAAATGAGCAATTCGCAAATGCTCATTCGCAACTCTTTGCCGTTTTCGTTTTCGCTAATGATCAAAATGGAATATCAAATCTGAGATTGTTTTGTGATCACAGTATTTTCAAATACGACTTCTCCTGATTATTTTATTCACCAACGAAAAATTATTGACTTTGATCAATAGGTAAGTGTGGAACCAGTAAAAATGGTGAGGAAACTATACTGGTATCACTTGGCAGACATTTTTTGAAACAGAACTAGTCTTCATTACAGATATTGGGATGAAGATGTGTGAAAATAGAAAAACTGGCTGAAATATGCAAATGATATAGAGCTTTCTAACAATGAAGTAATTAATCTGGATGAATACAATTCGTATAATACATCAGCGTTTGCAATTACAAAGGTTGTCAAAAATTCTTCTATGGTGAACGACCTCGGTTCAAATCCTTCCCAGGCTATGCTAAATGTTTTCTGGACATGAAATTAGTGTCCTTTGTCAGGTGGGAACCATAGCTTGATGAACACTTCCTGGGTCCACTCACCTCTACTAGTACCTTCCTCCCTTGATAGGCGGCTCTCCAACCCATTTATTTATATTGCAATCTGCTTATTAATGAGGCCCGGACTTAATGTAATCTAATGTAATTTAGAAAACTATATAATAATTAAAATTTTCTACTGCTTACCTGAAATGAAGAACTATTAAAAATGTAGCAGATGAATACAAGTTTGCTATTCGAATAAAAATACAAAACAAAAAAACACCGTTAAATAATTTAAATTTATTTTAATAACATTAAAGATGATTTTTTTCAGTTTCTATTTTTTTTATATAATCCAACACTACACCGATGCTTTTACTTCTACAATCCTCCTACGACGTTTCAGTTCTTCGAGCCATTTTCAAGTCTAAAAACAATTATTCAATTCACAGTCATATCTAACATTGTTTAGCTAAATTTGTATGTATGATTATTTGTACAATCATTGAAACATGTAAAAAAAAAATTCATATTTTGAAATATAATTTTTTTTATAATTACCAACCATGTACTTGTTCATTATATTTCTATTGTAAAATATATGTGAAAACTTCGGTGTAATGTTGGCTAATAAAAAATTAGAAACGAAAAAAATATACGACACCGAAATAAAAGAAAATAATACTGAGAAGATTATTTTTTTATTTTTACCGTTATTTGATTATAGGTACTACTTTTATGAATATTATCTTTTGCCTTCTATTGAGGTATTCATTGTTACGTAGAGGCTTCAAGATGGATTGCTACGAGCTACATGCATCGCTCATCTTAACCTCCGTGGCTTCATATCATAGGATATTGATAGACCAATATCTGTAAACAGTTCTTTGTAGTTGA
This sequence comes from Nezara viridula, assembly GCA_928085145.1. NCBI lineage: Eukaryota > Metazoa > Arthropoda > Insecta > Hemiptera > Pentatomidae > Nezara > Nezara viridula. The sequence goes on along the minus strand of OV725080.1, from coordinate 142,383,322 downwards.
ATACTGTTTGGAACAGATCATATGTTAAAGATCAAAAATATTATTATTTAATTGAAGTCATTGAGCAAGTGATTATTTTTGTTTTTGTGGTATGTTTATTTTTATTAACATAGAAAATATATTGTTTAGAAATCAAAATTGTTAACGAAAATAACAGCTGTAAAATAACAATAACTTTTTAAAAGTCTATAATAAGAATTAATTTTCTTGATGCTTTATCTAGAAATGTAGTTCAATAAATTTAATTTTTTTATTTGGGAAAAATTTTATTACTGCTCCGTACTTTTTCAGTTTTCATTAAAAAATACAATTAAAATAATTGTAATTGTAAGTACATATGCAGTCGAAAATTATAAAAGAGCTTTAGACTTCAGAATAGATATGATAAGGATAAAAAAAAAAAAAAACTACTATCCATTTTCATAATCGATATTCATTATTCACTTTATTGAACGTCCACCTAAAATAATATATTATTGAAATTTTATCGGTCAAAGGGAGATGTATTTTAAATTCTTTCCACAACCTCTAGTGGGCCTCTATGTACTGAATGGTCTGAAATTCGGTGTGGTTCTTTTCTATTCAGAACAACTAGAAGTTGAGGTTAATTTCAGTAATATTTTTTTTTTCAAAAAATTTTATGTTATAGCGAAAAGGTAATAGAGAGGATTGAAAATTTGTATGTTTTGTGATTTGATAATAGGATAAAGCCTTGCACGTCGCAATAATTTTTTTTTTGTACCAACCATCCAAATAGTATTAAATGATGTTATTTAGTTGATCGGGCGCTTATGACCTGGATGTTTTGCGCCTAGACATCGAAACAAACAAACAAACAAACGTCTCATTCAAACTTTTTTTCTCGCCTCCATCTTTTTAATTAAATTAAATTAAATTTACAGGTAAAAAAATTATCAGAAAGTGATTATAATATTCTGTTGATTTTTCTCATACGAGTATTACCGAAACGATTAAGTCAATTTTCATCTGTTTTCCAAACAAAAATATGACCTTAGTGTTGCAGTTCAACTATTTACTTTTTTCCCGTATCTAATACTTGTTTATACAGACCTCAAAAATATCCATATTATAATAGCTATAATGTGCAAATGATGTCTTGTATTTGCCAGCTGATGGAGCAGTGGTGGCTAAATAATATTTTGGTTTGAATGTGGCTTTGATGAGACGCGACCTTGACTCGGAGAAAATTCGCCCAAACTGAAGATTGTACCCTTCGTGAATAATATCCCCTAATGGAAATTTGCCTAATGGAGTACTTCCTGTGGCAACGGAGGGAGGGGAAGAGAGAGAGGCGAATTATTGCCTCATAAATCTGAAAGGAACTCTTCGGGATCCGCACAAATGGAAATTGTTCTGTTTACAACTTAACAACCGCGTAATAGGCACATTCGAAGTCAATCAGTCTAGGTGTAATTTCTGAGCTTTCCTTAACAAGCAGATTATGATTAGTATATTATATTTTATAATTATAAAGAGTAAAGTAATAATAAATTAGTACCTTTGCCTTGCTGACAGAAAGATAACAAGAATTGAATCGGTTGATAGCGAATTTTAGTTGGAGTATAAACTGTGTTGTGGTAAATAGACGACGGCACTGGGAAAATATTTGAGGGAGGTGCAGGTTTGAGTAACATGATAACATTGTTCAATGCGTGGATAGGCAAGGAGGATAGAACGCTACAGTAATAAGTTCATTAACTGTATTATAATATCTTTATATATTGTTTCTCAAAGCCTTGGCTTCTACTCTTGTATATTTTTTGAAAATTACAAAAAGTGAGATGATTTCAATATTATTCCATCAATGTACACGAAAATTAGCAGGAATTTAGGGCCACTTAAACTACATGAAATTATATAAATCAAATCTCCGTAACATATTCCAACTGGATATATAAAGTAAAAACGTGAGCAGTTTCATTTGTTTATTTCTTACTCAGGACTTAAATCAATAAGTTATTTATATAGTTTTCAAGAGCAATAGCTCAGTTTTTCAAACGTTTATAGTAACTTTGAATTAGGAGAAATCCTAAGGAAGTTTTAGTGAACGGCAGGGACAAAAACCTAAAATGGTTACTATGGTAACCAGCTCATCACAGTACTACTATCTTTACATCTGTGAAACCTGTGAAAAGTGTGTAAGGTACACTTTTGTGAGTTTTTATGGGTATCATCAGAAAGCTATTTTTTCTTTCTTTCTTTGTATTTAATGGGCTAAGTTAAGCGGCTATTACAGATATGAACATTCCTCCTTTATGAATTATAGGTTGGAACTCGAAAATCTAGCTTGCTTCAAACTTTCGTTTGCGTTTTTCTATAAATATGATTTTTTACCTAGCACATCTTCTCCTTTAGATTGGGAAAATGGTCATTTCCTCTCTCATCGTCAGGGAAAAGTTATAAACTTTATTTGCGAACAACTACGATTTCAAAATTCCCTTCAAAATAAAAAAATCGGACCATTATTAGCAGAGATACAAGTTATTCTAATTCGTAAACATTTTGGTTTAAAACATGAAGAAAAAATAGGGAATGATTCTTTCATCTTATAATAGGTTGAATGGTTTAATTTTCTTATTATTTTGCCATTTTTTGGGAACTATAATAATTATAGTAATATATTATTTCACAAATGTGATTTTTTTTTGGTCAGCATCTTCTTTATCATCGACTAAATTTGGCCATCATTTTAAAGATTTAGAAAATCAAGAAAATAAAATATGTAGAAAAGAAGTTAGTGCGGATAAAAGCATACAATTAATCATTTATAGTTTGAAAGGATCCCAAATTCACTACAAATTAAAAAAAAAAAAAAATCTCAAGAAAAACGATTTCTCACCTAGCTCCTTTTCGACATTTTTTAATGTAGTAAAGATTTATATACTCCAATGTTTTATGTTTTGTGATTTATATTATGAGTTCGGTTTAGTAAGAGAACTGAAAGCAATAAAATATGAGGGGAGCGATTCCAACCTGTTTCACACAGTATTTATTTTGTGGAAATTCCACATTTTAAATTTTAAAATCCTCATAACAGACTGAAACGACAAGAAACCGCTCCGCGTTTCCGATTACTTCAGCACTTACTAGACAAACGCTCTAAACTTCCAATTAATTACAAAAGACTCATATACATGACAATAATAATAACTATTTGCACTTACGGAGTTGAGCTATGGGGCTCCAATAAACCATCGAATTCCTCTCGTATCCAACCCAAAATCCTTCGTAAAATTCTCAATGCTTCCTACTTTCTTACAAATAAAATCATCCATAATGATCTTAATGTTTCTTATGTTTCAGATCTGGCCCAATCCAGATACCTATCCTTCCATGGTAAACTTCAGAATCATCCCAACCCTCTTGTTTCTAACGTTCCTTCCTTTTCAATTCCTGATAATACTTCGAGGCGTCTGAAAAGAAGATGACCCCGTGATCTCATAATGTAGACATATCATTAGAGTGCTACCATTGGATAGTTACTCAACAAGTGTTTTCACGTCATTATTTCTATATGTTCAAATTTACTAAATGTATTTCTTTAATACAGTTGTAAATATCATTAAGAAATAATAATACAAAAAAATAAAAATTTAAAAACGTCTTGGTTATAGAAAAAAAATAAACGAAAACACAAAGCTATGCGAAATATCTGCAATGAAAATGACATAAATCATATTAAGACTGTGACCCATCTAAAATTTGAATTTTTATTTTCCAGTTCTAGAAAATGTTAATGTACTTTAAGGTTATGTTTAGAAGATATTCAAGGAACTCATGATGGCACTGGAAATTCATGCCAATCAGAAATCGATTTTTTTCTTCTAGCATGTCAAATGTTACCTTTTCTTTATCAGATGAAAGCTCGATGAATACGAAATGAGAAGAGTTGACGTTTTTTTTTCGAAAGAAAGGGAATTTTATAATGCTGGAAATGAAAGATCCAACTAAAGACGAAGCCCCGAACAACTTCCACTAACCACTTCATTTGCATATTCATAAAGGTCAAGGGTTTCCACTGGCAACGGTCTTGATGCCGATGCGCCAATGACATGAGAAAGGTCCCCCCGCACTTTCATATGCATTAGCGAGATGGAAAACTCTTTCCCCCTCTCTATCAGTATATATATATATATATATTATTTTTCTCGGGATTTTGAGGATAATTTAATAAAAAATTATCTAAATAAGATAAAGTTTCAGAGGAGGTTTTTATTTGCCCAACTTAAATAAACAAATTTTTAAAACTACCCACTGTTAAAAAAATTCGACATATTCTTTTGTCTGCCTAACTATTATGATTTGATATTGTAATTTAAAAAACCTTAGCGAATTCATTGTGTGTGGACAATATAAATAAGCTTCTTGATAGAGGTCAGTAACATTTTAATCCTGTAGGCAACTAACGAATATTAATCGTTTTTATTCGGTTCTTTTTTTTAAGTAAGAATTTTGATACCTGTATATTTTTAGGAGAATTTTATACAAACAATTAAAAGAATTTAAGAGAAGGGAAGATAGTTTACATAACCGAATATAGATAGACCTCAAACTCAGATTTGTGATATTACTTCGAATAAAAATAGTTTGAGCAATATATAGTTTAGCTTTCGGAAATTTCGAGAAAGCAGTTCAATTTAGGGGTTAAGTGAGAGGGGGCTTTCAACCCCATTTTAGTCAAGAACTCCCTTCTCCCCTAAACCTTCAGCTACTGACTGCTCTTTAAGTGAGTCCCTTCTTTCACGGACCGACTTCCACTTATTGTTTATCAAACTATAGACAAATAAATAAATTATTTATAATTTTACTATTTTTAAATTTACAAACGATTTTTCGGAGATGATTTCCTCAAATGGAAAATCTGAAAATACCATACTGTACTTCTCTTCCCTTTCCTCGCCCCAAGAAGTTTAAAGTCGCACCTTATTTATATATAACATCACATTGTATTCTAAGCTAAAATTAAGTTTTATAGATAAAATCAAACAACAATTTCCATATATAACACAAGAGGTTTTTTAATCAAACATCTTACCAACGATGTAAAACATAGTGATAAAATAAGTAACATATGATTCAGCTTACATGGCCGATAAAGAAGCAATGAACAAGTCATAATAAACAGATAAAACTATGAAATCAAATCTTTGTTATGATTCACGACTTTATCAATTGAGTCACACCTTTTCCACATTATTGTAACACTATAGATAAGTCCAACTAATATATATTATATATGTAGAAATGCTTACTACTTATTAAGATTTTCTTCAAGGGAAAAAATTTAATAATTTTGCGGAAGTTGGAATAGCTGTCCAAGAGTTCTTTGACAATGGAATATAGTTTGAGTATTAATTTTATTTTCTATCGAAGAAATTATAATACAAATATTTGGTTGAAAATTTAATAATATGGTAATTTTTTTTTACTTTTCTACCTATACTAGGTAAGGAAAGTATTGCAATCGGGTCAAATTTCCGATATGCAGTTTTAGACGGATCTATACGTTTCAGAGCCCTCTGGATCCGAAAAACATATTTTTAGCCATTGGTCTGTCTGTCTGTGCCAAGATTTTTTAGGGAACTATTGAACGATTTTGTTGCTCCTTTTTGTATCTTGTAGGGTTTTGACTACTGATACCTGTGACAGAAATTAGATGCTCCATGCGCAATAGCTTGCTTGCGCGCAATAAATGACTGCTATGTATTGTAAAGACCGTCGGTGGAATAATTAGTTTAAAGGTATAAACAAATAAACATTAAGGTAATTTAGGTATTACCTAAATATAAACATATTTAGGTATAAACCCAACATCTGGCGGTTGGGTACCTGAGGGAGGGTAACCCATTAGGACAACCTTTTGTAAGTGGTAATAAAAACCCTTAAGGACCACCGACAAAGACCGACAACTAAGTGTTTAAACAGGATCCCGAAAGACCTTTTCACACCTTCCACCAGAAATATGGAAATCTGTACCTGCTGCTTTACCTTGGCCTGGGGGAGAGGGCGTGGTCATCCCTTAGGCTGATGATATTCAGCCAATCAGCAAAAAGGCTGCCGAAAGAGAGGGGGATGAAAAAAGGTGGGAGATAGAGAACTTGGACGAAGACACTTCTTTTTGGAACTCGGAGGAGAGAGGACTTCTTCTGGGAACTTGGAGCTGAGAGGACTTGCTCTGGGGACTTCAAGCGGGGGAGTCGAGGGAGGAAGATGGAGACTGCCCGGCACTGAGGAGGTCCCTGATGTTTTCTTCCAACTTGGAGACTGAAGCCTTGGCCCTACCTGATCCATGTCCAGATGATCTCGACTTATTAGATAAGTAATCCCCAACAATTCCTTTTTAAAGATGTATAAATATTTAATGGCAACGTAATTTTCAATTCCATCCATCTGAATCATGCCTTCACAATCAATTGTATAGTTCATTAGTTTTTGTACATATAATGTATATAACATTCTTTCTCATCACTTGTAAATAAATATAATTTGTACATAAAAGTTATTTTAATCATGCCACCTATTTCTTTCATTATAAGCACAGGTAATGTTTGGTAATTAGTGAACAGATAAACACACAACAAGCCTTTGTGAGAAGTAATCCAATAGATGAATTAAGGACCAATATGTCAAATGACATAATTTGTTTAACTAATATTTTTATTAATTAATTCTGGATAATTATCTTCGATAATTACCAGTGGCATCCCGTTATCAAAATCTACTAATCAACCCATTTTGATACGTAGCATTTTATGGCATCCAGCTTGTGGGCACTTACTATTCTGTTTTCTAATTACTAACCATTAATCATTTATTATTAATTGTTTTGTACTTGTATGTGGCATATTAAAATAATTACATAACATGATTCAGATGGATTGATGTATTTGTATAGTTTATCTTTTTTAACTTTATTGGACATTAAAATAGTTGCATCTAGTTGGTTATTCTTATAACTTCATTTTTAAAGTTTAATGTGTCGGTTTCTTTGAGAAGAATTGATTAAATAGTTAATTCGGTTTATTATTATAAATCTTAAATTTTTTTGGGTACATATTCGCTAATACACTTCGCGATGGATCTATTAAAATCACTATCGGCCACAAATGAGGCAACAGTTATGGAATCACAGTCACCCTTAACTGAGAGGATCAAAGCCAAAATGGATGATCATTTTAAGAAATTCCAAGTGGAAATTAGGGAAATCTTTGGTAGATTAGAAAAGAGAGCAGAAGATGTGACAGACGACTTATGTAGAAACATGGATGACTGGGCTGCGAGTATAAGAGAAGATACGAGCCAAACTAAGAAAAATATCCATAATAATGATAAAGAAGAAACAACTGATGCACAACGGAAGTCCATGAAAGAAGATAAAGTTAACGACATTGAAGTACAAATAAATACAAAGGCTAATTGCCCAGTTGAAATGATTGAGATCTCAAATATAGATGACCCATCCACTTCCCAAGACGAACATATAGAACTGTTTTTTCAAGAGACAGCTTCTGAAGAGATTGAACTCCTAGACGAAATAGAGGAACATCAGAAAAAAGAATCCTATTTCGAAGATACTGCAAAAGAAGTGAGACAAGAAGAAAATCATAGGGAAAATGAAACCCATCAGATTCAAACCTATAAAGGTATGCGGGTAAACATTTTAGGTTCAAATAATACTATATCAGCAGAGCAACCTACGGTAGTTTTAACACCAATAGCTAAAATGAGAACATTTATTCGGATTAAAGAATTAGGCAAATTAAAACGTCGGAAAAATTCGAGGGTAAAATGTTTCCTTTCAAAAATGAAAATGATTCCTGTGGAGCCAGAAAGCTACCTCAGGGGGAAGGTAAGAAAAAGGAATCAATTTTAATTACCGGTTGATCATTTGGCATTAAAAAAAACAATAGAAAACGGACAATGGATATATATAGACGGAATTTTAAAGTAATAAAAGAGACCAAATACTACTTAAAAAGAATAACCAAAATTCATGACAAAACTATCATATTCTTTAATAAGAATAATTTTTACTATGATTGAAAAGTTATAATGACTTGCCATAAAATATTTTATGAAAAAATATATTAAACGTGGGAACAATAGTCCTGTTTGTCAGTGTAGCACAGAGGGACAGGTAAAAAATTGTTACATTAGTCAATAAGGCTGCAAAGGCCTATCAGCTACCTGAGACCCACCAAGACAATTGTATATATGTAAAGAATTAACTTTAGTATTAAAATATTTGTATTGATGTGTAATAGTATATAGTATAATAACATAATAGTAAGTATTTGTAACATAATAAGTATTTGTAATTGGAATATCATACGTACAAAGAGGAAATTATAGTTAGGTTTATCAACGTGTAAAAACATTGATAAATGCTAGGTTTAGCAAGAAACGCTAATTTAATAAAACTAGCGCTATACCTCCTTGAAGTTGCCAAATTGCGCGGTAGTCTTTGTCCCATTCCAGAGGGCAAAAAGGGGTTTTTTAGCGTCCCTTCCGTTGACGAGCTAATGGGTCCTGGCGAAACCATCGTCAGGTTAACCATTCTGGATACTTGTAAAAAGATTGTAAATAATTAGCGGTAAATATGATTTTGTAAATAGGGTGGTAGAATTTAATAACCAAATTTGAGGGCTGAATGGAAGGAATCTCAGGCTAAATCGACCAAAGTAAATTTAATTTAAGTATACATACTATCTTATGATAATAGTTAAATTAAAGTAGAGGTAAAACCTTTTTAATAATAGATTTGTGTTACTAAACTTTTATTAGAAAAGAAAAAGGGAAGGACCGATAATAAATCATTATTAAATAAAGGGATAAAACTTTTTATTTTAATTTAAATGTGAAGTGGCCAGATTGATGGGAGTAAGACCGAGTTATAATTATGTTACCGAATATTGCCGTAGTTCAAAGTTAGCGCAGACGAGCACCCCAAATTAACTTCTTAAGAAAAATTGGATCATTTTCTTTTTAATCCAGATAGGATTTAATCTAAAGGAATAGGGAATAGTTACCCTCAAATAGGAGTAGACATAGGTCCTCCTCATCACCCGTCGGGTTGATAAATTTTATATAAGGGAGAACCCTTTTAATGGAATAGCTGTAGTGCATCCATTCATCACTAAGTGTGATAAATAATTAGGAGAAGATAAAGAAATCTTCTATAACTATACCTCCAGAGTACTGAGGTAGTATGTGTATGGATCCAGAAGTTAAAGATTTAAAAATTATAATGGTAAATGGGGCTAAAGTAATATACTTCATTATTATGATGTGCACATGACTACATTTGAGGCAAATTTAACGGTTTATAGCGGCCACGTGTAAGGAATGGATGATTCATTCATAGTTAAATCATAATTGAAAATCATAAGATAGGGATATTAATATTCATTGAATAGAGTTTGTAGAATTAAGAAAACGAAGTCGCCTGAGGTTCATTCAACATTTCAGCAAAATATAAAATAAGTACCCGATAGTGACACTAAAATGTTTTTCACGAACATTTGCCAGCCCATTGTTTAAAAAACAAGTTGTGACTTCTCCTTTTGGAGAGCTAAAGGAATATATGATTTGAAAATTTGTGAATGAAAATTAAAGGACTGTTGTAAATGATGAGAATGCTATGAGCTTCTAGACCAAGAATATGATATAAAAGTTTAAAGGTAAAAGATGGTAGAAACCACTTAGAAACTAAAGGTAGAGTTATTGTTTTTATTGTAGAGGTTGCCACACAAGGTAGTTACACTAAATGAATAATATGTCATTGTTGTATTATGTGTGTAAATGTAGTTGCCTAAAAGTGCACCAGAGATAACTTGAATTCCTTTGAAGACTCTTTTTTGAGAGTATAAATAATAATTATATAACTAGTGTAAAGATAATGTGAATGTTAAGAATTCAAGGAAATGACACTATAAAATCTTGGCTAAATGAGATGTTAGTAAAGGAGGACATAGTTCAATGAGAGTAGTGTAATGAATGTCAATGTGTATATATATATAAGTATATGTTTTGTTTTGTGTTCCACTAAACAAATAGATAAACTATAAAGAATTACGAGTAGTGGTATTGATATATTGCAGAATTGGTAAATTTGAGATATATAAGTAAAATTGAATTACTGGTTATGTAAAAGCATATTTTTTCAATATTTTCAGTAGTTAATGTATAAATTTGTGTATATTTGAGTTAAATCTCATCCTATATTGTTCATAAATAAATTTTTACTTTTCATTCTGAGATCAGATAGAGGAAGCCTATTGTAAAGGTATAGATGAATAATATCTAAAGAAAAAATTAATAAACAAGTTTATTAATTTTTTCTTTTCCCCAAGACTAGGAGAATGCTATGTATTGTAAAGACCGTCGGTGGAATAATTAGTTTAAAGGTATAAACAAATAAACATTAAGGTAATTTAGGTATTACCTAAATATAAACATATTTAGGTATAAACCCAACATCTGGCGGTTGGGTACCTGAGGGAGGGTAACCCATTAGGACAACCTTTTGTAAGTGGTAATAAAAACCCTTAAGGACCACCGACAAAGACCGACAACTAAGTGTTTAAACAGGATCCCGAAAGACCTTTTCACACCTTCCACCAGAAATATGGAAATCTGTACCTGCTGCTTTACCGTGGCCTGGGGGAGAGGGCGTGGTCATCCCTTAGGCTGATGATATTCAGCCAATCAGCAAAAAGGCTGCCGAAAGAGAGGGGGATGAAAAAAGGTGGGAGATAGAGAACTTGGACAAAGAGACTTCTTTTTGGAACTCGGAGGAGAGAGGACTTCTTCTGGGAACTTGGAGCTGAGAGGACTTGCTCTGGGGACTTCAAGCGGGGGAGTCGAGGGAGGAAGATGGAGACTGCCCGGCACTGAGGAGGTCCCTGATGTTTTCTTCCAACTTGGAGACTGAAGCCTTGGCCCTACCTGATCCATGTCCAGATGATCTCGACTTATTAGATAAGTAATCCCCAACAATTCCTTTTTAAAGATGTATAAATATTTAATGGCAACGTAATTTTCAATTCCATCCATCTGAATCATGCCTTCACAATCAATTGTATAGTTCATTAGTTTTTGTACATATAATGTATATAACATTCTTTCTCATCACTTGTAAATAAATATAATTTGTACATAAAAGTTATTTTAATCATGCCACCTATTTCTTTCATTATAAGCACAGGTAATGTTTGGTAATTAGTGAACAGATAAACACACAACAAGCCTTTGTGAGAAGTAATCCAATAGATGAATTAAGGACCAATATGTCAAATGACATAATTTGTTTAACTAATATTTTTATTAATTAATTCTGGATAATTATCTTCGATAATTACCAGTGGCATCCCGTTATCAAAATCTACTAATCAACCCATTTTGATACGTAGCATGACAAACATGTTTTACTATAGACTGTAGCGCGAAAACGGCTCTAACGATTTTGATGAAATGTTCCTACAATGTTCTCATAATTGTCCTTTCAATTTTCGTATATAAACTAAATTTCCGAAAAAATTCAAGAAAAAAAGTTATAAAGAAAAGAAAAATGTTATGGGGCCTAACTCCCTAAGTATATATTATGCGGTAAAATTTATAATACAACTTTTGAAAGATAATTAAATTACCAACAAAACAAAAAAAGAAATCATCAGAATCGAACCAGTATTAGCGATGATACAGCTTATTCTATTTTTTACACATGTTTTAACTTATTACTTTCCTACCTATATTAGGTAAGAAAAGTATTGCAATCGGGTCAAATTTCCGATATGCGGTTTTCGACGAATCTATACGTTTCAGAGCCTCCTGAGTCCGAAAAACACACTTCTTATACATCCTATTATTATAAATTTATGAATGAGATTATTGAAGTTTATACTACTACCGAAGTTTTGTAGGATCTATGACATTACAGTTTTGTTTTTCTATTCCATGATGCCTTAGTATCACTCAACTGTCACATACTCGGGAGATGCATTCACCTGGTAGCTATGACAACAAAGGTGACCCTTGGCACACGTCAGCCACGTCTGGTAGCCTAGGCGACGAGCCTTCGCCCAGGCTGGGTACTTAGTGCCAATGACATTTCATAACTTACGCAACTACTTTTCGAAGTAGAATCGATTTCCTTTTTCTTCAGGTGGTATTCTATTACCTGCCTTCTCCTTCCGAGGCAACGAACCCCACGTCACATGACTCCATGAATAGAGATTGCGTTATTGTCATATTTCGTAACGCCGGTTTGGGTCATGAGGAAATGATACCCCCCGGATCTGCGGGAAGAATAATGAACTTAGTACGCAAGTAGTTATACAGGAGCTCATTAAAATGAAGTATATAATTGAGTTATATAATATTAATTAAAATAACACGTTTAAGTTTAGGTTTTTAGTATAACTAACTGATGTTACTTCTACCATAAACAGAATTTCTGAGATAAAACTATCGGAAATTCAATCATCATAACGTTCTCTGCTCAGACGATTGATGATGTATACAAAATGATTGATCACAGAGCTTTGTGTTCAATCGTCTTGAAGTAAGGAGCTTTTTTTTTTTTTTTTTTTAATTTACTCTTTCCAGGCATTAACTTAAAGGAGGCCGTAAATAAATATACAATTTAAAAAATCAGTTGTCTCCACTCACACGACTTTCCTATCTATTTAAGAAACGTTTTTATATCTTTACACATGTCCATCAAGAAACAAAAAAAAACTGAATTAGATTTATTTTCCTAAAAATTGATAAAAGAAAATATTTGAGTACGATTTATTTGATAAACTAAGTCGGCTTAAGGTAGATCGGTGTAAAAAATTCAATACCCTCTAATATTGCTGATTAAAAACTTTTTGCCATAGCCTAATTTTGTCAAACAATAATTTCTGTTAAAAATAAGTAAGTAATAGGAAATAATTAGGGAATTAGCTCCCAAAACAATTTTCTTTATAACTTTTTTTCCTGAATTTTCTCGGGAATTTAGTCCATTTACGAAAATCGAAAGGGCATTATAGGAAAACATTAGAACATTATAGGAAAGTTTCATCAAAATCGTTAGATCTGTTTTCGCGCTACAGTCTATAGCAAAACAGGTTTTTCATTTATTGCGCACTACCTATTGCGCATGGAGCATTCAATTTGTGTCACAGGTATCAGTAGTTAAAACCTTACAAAATAAAAAAAATAAGCAACAAAATCGGTTCACTAGTTCCCGAGAAAATCTTGGCACTGACAGACAGACCTCTGTCTGGCTTAAAATGTAATTTTTGGAATCAGAGGGCACTGAAACGTATAGATCCGTCGAAAACTGCATATCAGAAACTTGGCCCGATCTCAATATTTTCCTTACCTAGTATAGGTAGGAAAGTAAATAACTGAAGAGCATTAGAAAATAAAATTTAAGAATAAGTTTGAAAATGCTCTAACCTAAGTTTGATGTGATAATAAGTACTAACCTAGACAGAATGATCCATAAATAAATTAATTATTCAAAACAATCGGTTTATTTATTATAAAATAAAGAAAATATATAAGTAAAAGTACGTCATATTAAATTAAACTCAACATTTATAAATAAAAAATTAAACAAATAAAAAAAAACTATCATACGATATGCAACTACAGTATTAGCTGAATTCATCTTAACAGACACTAGTATCACTGATAATATCAGTTTCAAATTTTCCCTCAAACTCATGCTTGATCGGTTACGGCAGATCTATCTACTGTTAAAAAAAAATAATTTAATCCTGAAATTAACTTGAAGTCTAGTAAACTTTTTATAGTTTTATAAATTTATATGAATTAGTATTTAGTCAATTCTAATTATGAATTATTGTAATCTAATCGGTATTTTCAAATTCATTGTATATTGATATTTTTATTTCATTAATTATTTTTTCTATGTTTTTAATTATTAATTTTTAACTTTTTAATTTTAAACTTATTAACTTTTCTACTTGTAATCTTTAACTTTTAATGTTAATTTACACTTATCCTTTTAACATTTTTAACTTTAATTTAGTTGTGTTTATATATTTAACTGTAACTATTTTTTTATCTTTAAATTAATGGCAAACAATTGTAAGATTGTTGATGTTTACTTTAAGTATAAAAGCTTTTTAAATGAACCTAACTTTAGAACTAAGATGTGGATTTACCAGGTATCTTAGAAACACATAGGGTGTTGAGGAAAAAATGCATTCCAAAGGGAGATAAGACGAATTTTTTATAATCGATTGTATTATAATTAATAAAATAAATTAAAATTGTTAGTTCAATTCGGTTTTATTTATAATAATATTCCGAAAAAACAGGAAGATATGGCCGATTTCATGCAACAAATATAAACAAAAAATATGGTAAATTTACAGAACATAGGTAATACATTAAAATCGATATGAAAAAATAAAAAGTCTATAATTATAGATATTTCAATATGGTGCAATTATTAAAATGATGATTGGGAAATGTAATATTTCTAGGTTACGCGTTTATTTAAACAAGAACGATAAGAAACTAGACAATTATTCAGACAAATTAATTATGATACTGAACACTTTAAACTGTGATTTTTTTTTTAACACCGACGTCAAATTTAAAAGTGGAATATCCCTGGAAAGTTTTCAAGGACCATATAGAAACTCAACTATCTTAAATGATAACACATTGTTTTATTTTATTTAGTTAGCTATTTGGTTTCGAAATTGACATTCCATCGAAGTTAATTTAGTATTTTTTTTTTTAAATAAATCGTCAGTAGTGAGTGTAGATAAATAATTTCCGCATGTCTTTAAATTTATATAAGAATTATATTAAACATTATAAATAGATCAAGTTTAAAGGGATTTGTTGAGACCTTTGAAATAAGTTTAACATCATTTTACTAAAACACGGGGTACCCAACTTTTAAAAAAAAAAATGTTTTTTTCTTTCTACCTTTCAAAAGCATGCAAGTTCTCGATATTGGTTGGAAGAGCAGTTGAATTTTAAGAAAATCGAGGAGATTTATTTTTTCTTATTTCATAGAAAGTAATAAATCGATTGGTATATAATAACCTAGTATTCCGTTCTAAGCAAAGAGAAGAATATATTCATTTTTTTTTTAATTTGCAAAAATATTTTTTTCTGTTTTTTTTAATGGGTTATAAATATTTATAGTTTTTGTTGTGGAATCACAAAAAAAAGTTCAAGATCATTGATCCACTAATTGTGACATCATCTTGTAGGTGTTTTTTTTTTTCATTCATCATTTTTGTTGAATATAATAGATAAGAAGTAAGGCGCATAATTACGTGACTTCTCCTAGTAAGTAAACGGTAGTAAAAAAAAAAAAAAAAAAAAAAAAAATGCGTTTCTAAAGTGAAGTGGATGTAAAACTAAGATAAAATTTACTTAAGTTGATTGGAACTCTATCAAATCAACCGCTTCCTCTTAATTAGATTATCGCCTCCTCAATTATTTTATGAGGAACCTTGGATTCTTCTCCTTTATGACGCAGGAGTTTAGCATCAAGATAATAATGAATGAATTAATAAAAAAAATTGTGATGTAGAGGAAAAAAGTAAAATCTGCACTAGATACAATACTGTTGTATTTTGATGAATGAAGTAATTAACAACGGGATTTTCATGGAAAAGTAACGAATTACAATGTAAATCCTTAATTTCTTTCAACAACTTTAATAAGTAATTGAAACAGTTGGGAGGTTTCTTTCTTAAGTTAATGAATTAAGACGAGAATAGTGTTTACAGATTTTGACGCACTCATGAAAATCCTGTTTAGTTCCCAAAGAACTGTACTGGGCATTGGGTTTTAAAGACTTAAAATATACCGTTTTCGAGATTTAACATAACTCCTGCCGACAGATTCTTCTTTGATGTAGTTGCCCTGGAATACTTATAGCATGTTTAGGTTATAAAAATTAAAATATTGCTATCTATGATAATTTTTGACAAACTAAAAACCTATTGAAAAGTTATAAGAAGGAGAATGGTTCTGTAGTACCTTAGGCAAACCAGATGATTTAGAAAAAAAAACAACTAAATTTTGATATATTTAATAAATAAAAGATATATCAGCGAAATGGTTGGTCGGGGATGCCTTCAAATAAATACTATATATTAAAGTATTATTTTTGGCGTAGGGAGGTGGCGGTCCCATCGCCCGGTCATTGTACCGCAACCAGCCACTGGCCCTCCAGGTTGGGGGAACACTTACACGAACACTCACACACCAAGTACACTTTAGACAGCACACTACAACACCTAAACACTACAGACAAAGGTCACCTACAGTACACACCCTAGGGTCACCTTCCCTAGGTAGCCGCCCCGGATGGGGGAGCTAGTCAGGATGCTCGGAGGAGGCAGCCCCTCTACCTGACTCGGGGGCAGTGGGCTGATAACCCACCCCCCCTAAAGTACCTTATTACGAAACCTCAAAGAGAAGAAGCCGGACTGAATTACGGTAACAGACCCAGGAAACGCCTAAATGACCTAAGAATTGGATTTTGGAACATTTTATCATTACATAGACTAGGAGCACTTCGTGCGCTCCTTGCAGAAGTGGACACATACAGAATCGACATAGCAGCTATCCAAGAGGTCCGATGGATAGGACAGGGAATTATGGAGAAGAAGTACCATACACTCTACTATAGCTGCCATGAAAAGCATCACATCTTCGGTACCGGATTTGTTGTGAGAGGCAGAGCTCGACAGTTGGTGATGCGATTTACTCCCATTAACCAAAGGTTATGCTACATTCGGCTTAGAGGAAAATTTTTTAATTTCTCTCTAATCAACTGCCATGCCCCAACAGAGGTGTCACCTGAGGAGGATAAGGAAGCATTTTATGAAGAACTTGGACGCGTGACAGAAAGCTGCCCCAAAAATGATGTTAAAATCATTCTTGGTGACTTTAACGCACAAGTTGGTAAGGAGGTGGCACTCATGCCGACCATAGGAACCCACAGCTTGCATGAGACCAGTAATGATAATGGGCTGCGGATGGTGAACTTTGCTACATTGCACGGACTGGTTGTTGGAACAACTCTTTTTCCTCGAAAGAATATCCACAAAGCAACATGGATCTCTCCAAATGGGCAAACAGCATCACAGATAGACCATGTACTCATTAGTGCCCGTCACAAGTCCAACATGATAAATGCAAGATCTTATAGAGGTGCAAATATGGACACGGATCACTATTTGAGCATTGCCGAGGTCAGATCACGAATTTCGCTGATTAAAAACCACTACCAACGACCAAAGAAGAAGATTGATGTGGTTAAACTTAAGGACTCAGACCACCAATATTCGTATCAACAAGCTGTGGAGACGAAACTTAACGAAGAAGTAATTAATGACAGCTCTATGGTCGATGAACAGTGGAAGAGATGCAGCAACGCAATGAAACAGGCAGCAGAAGAAGCTCTTGGCTACGAGACTAAATCTAGAAGGCCCCCATGGTTTGATGCTGAGTGCCTTCAAGCAGTAAAAGTGAAAAATGAAGCCTACAGAAAGAAGGTTCAGCGTCCCACAAGGCTCTCCCAAGAAACATATAGAAGAAAAAGACGCGAAGAGAAGAGATTATTCCGCGGAAAGAGAAGAGCTTGGGAAAATAAGAACATGGAGGACACAGAGGCATTGCGAGGCCAAAATGAAAGTCGCCTGTTCTTTCAGAGAATAAACGAGGGTAGGGCAGCTTTTAGGCCCAGAGTGACGGCATGCAAAGACACAAATGGAACTCTTTTAAGCCACAAAGATGACGTACTAAGGAGATGGGTACAACATTTCAAAGGCGCATTAAACAGAGGAACGGTGCCTGGAGAAGTAGGTGTAATGAAGGAAGACTCCCTGAATTCTATTGAACCCCCGGATGAGGAGGAAATGGAAAACGCCCTAAGGAAATTGAAAAATGGAAAGGCGCCAGGCCCGGACGGAATCCAGTCAGAGCTGTTGAAATGTGGAGGTGAAGAACTCAAGAAAGCTCTGCATGATTTAATGCTGACCATCTGGGAGAAGGAAGCTATGCCTACGGAATGGGCAACAGCCATTATCTGCCCAATACATAAGAAAGGAGATCAAACAGAATGCGCTAACTATCGAGGAATCTCACTCCTTTCGTGTGCTTATAAGCTGCTCTCTAACATTCTTTTTGAGAGGATCCTCCCGTATTCTGAAAAGGAACTGGGGAAATATCAGGCTGGATTTCGAAGAGGACGCTCAACGACTGATCAACTGTTCTCTCTGAGGATGATCCTAGAAAAGACTATGGAGCGTAAGGTAGTCACCCACCATTTATTCCTGGACTTTAAAGCAGCATACGACAGCGTTGATAGAACGCAACTATACTGTGCCTTGGAGGAGCTAAGCATCCCTCAGAAGCTCGTACGCCTAATCAAGATGACCATGGACAGCTCGAGATGCAGAATACGCGTCGGTTCTGACGACTCCGAAGAGTTTAAAG
This sequence comes from Nezara viridula, assembly GCA_928085145.1. Taxonomy (NCBI): domain Eukaryota; kingdom Metazoa; phylum Arthropoda; class Insecta; order Hemiptera; family Pentatomidae; genus Nezara; species Nezara viridula. Next base: position 142,364,809 of record OV725080.1, on the reverse strand, counting down.
TGAGCAGTGGGGTTAGGCAAGGGGATGCCCTCGCCTGTCTATTGTTCAATTTGGCAGAGGAGAAAGCTGTAAGAGACTCCGGTATTCAGACCAAAGATATAATCTTCAATCGCCTGACACAGCTTCTTGGTTTTGCTGATGATATTGACATAGTAGGTAGGTCTGAACGGGCTCTCAGAGAAGCGTTTACAAGCCTTGAAGCAGCTGCAAGACCACTTGGTCTAGAAGTCAACGAGAGGAAAACTAAGTATATGAGAGTTGGCGGTGAGGTTGATCTGAACTCTCCATTTGAGGTAGGTTCTTTTAAGTTTGAGAGAGTGAAAAGTTTTATATACCTTGGGTCTGAAATCAATAGCAAGAATGACATGGCTCAAGAAATACAAAGAAGGATCACGGCTGCCAATAGATGTGTCTTTGGACTTGGCCGACACTTAAGAAGTAGGTACCTCTCAAAGAAGACCAAGCTGATCATATACAAGACCCTTGTTCGGCCTGTTTTGACATATGGCTCAGAGGCTTGGACGATGACCAAAAGGGATGAGATGAAGCTGAGTGTCTTTGAGCGAGGAGTCCTCAGAAGGATTTATGGTCCAGTAAAGGAGGGTGATGTCTGGAGGAAAAGAAAAAATAGGGAGCTCAGTTCTCTCTATGCAGACATCGACGTAGTCACGTATATTAAACTGGCCAGACTAAGGTGGGCAGGGCATGTGGCCAGAATGAGCACCCTTGAAATACCAAAAAAAATAATGATGGAGGAGCTGCACCTCGTAAGACGGGTAGGAAGGCCGAGGACGAGATGGTTGGACAACGTGGCCTATGATGCGAGAACCCTGCTTGGTGTGCGGAACTGGAGAGCTGCAGCAGAAGATAGAGCCAACTGGCGGAGGCTCTTGGAGGAGGCCCAGTCTCGGTGACGGGATGTTGTGCCATACATGAATGAATGAATGAAAGTATTATTTTATTGATCACGCCGACGTTTCCACTCACTTTGTGGGCCTTCATTATTCATCATCATTCCAACGTCGGCGTAACCAATAAAATACTATTTTAATATATAGTATTTATTTGTCCGCATCCCCGACCAACTTCTCATATTACAATCACGGTCAATCATCTCTACACTATTAAGAAAAATATCCATTTATATATAATATATTTATATTTTTTTATTTCTAAGTTACAATTATTATATGATTAATTTTTTACTGTTTATGTTTTAACATAAAAAATCAATGGTTTTTCTTTAATTTCCTCCAGATTTTGCTTCTTCTTCTTCTTCTTCTTCTCTCTCTCTCTTTCTCTCTCTCTCTCTCTCTCTCTCTCTATATATATATATATATATATATATATATATATATATATATATTTTTTTTTTTTTTTTTTTTTTTTTTTTCCTCTATTACAACTATAATTATTTTTGTAAAGATATTATTTTTATATTTTTGTTGTTTTCATATTATTATTATTATTATTTAAATCACTGCAGACAGTGTCCCGTAAGGGTTAACTTTTTAATAGAGAGAAATTTTCATAGGAGTGATAGATAGCAGACCTCAAGTTCAGCAGAAATATAGGAAATTCAAGTTTTATATTTTTTTAAGTGCAATGTTTTTTGTTGAATAGGAAGCGATAACTAAAGAAATATTTAATTTAAGTAATTAAACCTTGATTCATTGTAAACAAGAAGAAATTTAATTTAAATAAAAATTAAGTTTATGATTTTTAAAACCATTTAAAGAGGACTTTTGAGCTGCTTAATTAAGCTAGATTCTGTTTTAGAAAAATAATAAATTATTTTTATTTTTATATAAATTAGGCCAATTATCACCAACATTTTATTGATACGCTATTTAATTCGACGTTTCGTCCATACTAAGGGTCATTTTCAAGTCTTGATGAGTCCTCCGTCCTACGTTATCCATAAATTATTCCCTATTTTTTTTTTTTTTTTTGTCATCATCCAACTATACTACAGATACCCCATTTTTAGGAAAACTTCTTCGTTTAATAAGCTTTATGAGTGTATTAATTAAGTCGATGTTTGTTAGGGAAAAAAATTGAGATTCACCTCAAGTTAAGTAAAAAAATGATGTGATTTTTTAACTTGTCAAGTAAAAGTACCTGTGCTTTATGCAAAAACAACTACAATTAATTGTCGTAAAGCTTTTGTTTTCCATTATCTGGTATATATAATAATAATCAAAATTGCCTAAATATACTCTAGGCAATTATTATTATAATTTTTTGGCCAGTTATATATTATTTTATTTGTTCATTGTTGTTGTTATTCTAAGGTGACTTTGTAGCAGAATAAAGTTTATTTTCCTATCTATCTATCCTAAATAGTTCTTGAGCGAGTAAAATAATGGATTAGTATAAGTTCAGGAACAAATTCGTATTATTGCTTAGCTATTAAAATGGAGGAATACAAGCTTCATACACTTATCAAGCAAAGTGTTACTTTAAATTTGTTTATTTAATAGAATATCTTGATGATATACCAATAGTATATACGAATAAACATGTTCCTGTGGTTTACTAGTAAATAATTATTAAAGGAATAAATACGTCTTACACATAAAACTCTGATACTAAAATGTAAGTTCAAACTTTTTTTTTCAAATGTCATCCGCTTTTTGTTAGTTTTCTTTTATTCCTATCAGAAAACATCTGTAAAACAGAATGTAGAGAGGCTTAGAAATGGCCTTTATTTTCTGCCGAAGGACAACTTGGTCCCAAACAGGGATATTTATAGGGGTCACTGGCCTCTTTATTGGGCGTGCTTTTTCCACGATTTGGTTCGGCAAAATCCAAGCTGAGCGTCGCAAAGATTTTATAACAATATATAGATCTTCCTTTGTACAAATATGCAGATTTGGACAACAACAAAAATCTGTAAATTGCTTCAAATAAAAAATCCGAAGAGTACGTAAATGATAATCTTATGTAATAATATTTACAATGTAATATTTAATTAAGTTAGGAGATTGGAGTAGCTTAGTTCAATCCTGTGGTATTCCCATTATTTATTTAGTGGATACCTTTAATTGGTATAGAAGATAATCCTAGCTGTTGGTGTGAATACCGACCTCATCAACTTGTATATATGTTGGTTAAGAAATGTTTATTTACGAAAGTGCAGATGTAAATTGGGTGCTGGTGGTTTCTTATGCGGTATCGAGTAACTGCTCGTAACTTTAAATAGAATTAGGATTTTAGCCAATATTTTATTCTTAGGTATATATCGGCAGTATTGATACAATTTTTTTTTTTTTTGGGGGGGGGGAGGAAATAAACAAAAGAACGTCAACCTTTCTCATGAATTCCACAGTTATAGATTTTTATAACAGGTTATCGATATATCCTCTTATAAAGCTTAATAGCGTGAACATTTGGCATTCCATTCGGAGACTTGTGCGCATAGTCTTTGACTTTCCGTCTTGATTGCGGAGGGGGGACGATGGCCAATATATATATATATATTAAAAAATATTGTAGGAGTTTATATTATGTGTAAAAATTATAAATACATATAGATGCATATAATTAAAATTAAAATAAATTAAATCAACATAGGTAATTATTTTGAAGGGACGGAGTGGCCGAATGGGCTAACGCGTGTGCACAGCACGGCGAGTTGCCCGGCAACCAGATGACCTGAATATGAGATTAAAAAAAAAGTAAAAGTTCGCGTCTCTATGCCAGAGAGGATTTTAAATTCTCCGCCCTCATACTTTAGCCCTGGAAAATCCCGTATAGTCTAGTCTAAAAGGTGAGGTAGAGAAAAACAGAAGAAGAAAAAAAGTAATTATTTTGAAACGAACAATTAAAATATTGAATATGTACAAATAAATTTAGGTATATGCCTGTAAAGTTTTTTTTTTCCATGGTTATGTGTATAATTGAAAATACCTTAAAAAAGTAATTGAATATATTACATATTTGAAAACATTACACGTAGAAGGAGCCAGCCTCCGTAACATAGGCACATTCATCTAGGCCTTAACCTAGCCAACTAATCGACTTTTCCTATTTTTTAATCGAGTTTCGTTTACATATTTTATTCATTCATATAGATTATCTGTTATTAAGTCTAATTTTTGATTACATCAAGTTTTGAAGAAATAAGAGGGGGGGGGGAGAAATGATATTCTCATCTCCTTGATCATTTTTTTGAGGGAGAAATCGTCCCCCACGCCTCTCCGAAGTCAGCGCCTATTACTTATGAGATTTCGGGGATATATATACTTGGTATAAATAAGTGGATTAAAAAAAATGAAAAAACAGTCACCTAAATAATAATTTTTTTTAATATATTAGATGTAATTATTATGTAATTATTCAAAATGGAAAATAGTGTTGGCTGCGCTGTAAATATTAATAAAAACCAACACCAACTTCTGTTTAGCTTACCTGGAGAGAGCTCCATATTTACCGGAGAAGCTACTGCGATCATGGAGGCCCTCCATTGGATATCAAATTCCAATGACAATCAATGGATAATAGCATCAGATTCCAAAAGCGTCATGACAGCAATTGGTAACCCATGGCCAAGCAATTCAATTATAAGAGATATATTGAATCTATGGTGGGAATTAAATGAAAGAACGGTCAGAGTGATATTTGTCTGGGTTCCATCTCATTGTGGCATCACAGGCAATGAAAGAGCAGACCGAGCAGCTAACTTAGCAAAGAAGGGAGAGGTACCAGCCATAATTTCAATAGATTGTACCACAGTGGAGGACTGGGTTCACGCAACAAAAAAGAAGTTATTGGAAAATTGGGTAAATAGATGGAAAACTGAAAAGTTAAAATTATTAGAAATAAAAAGAGAATGCAACAAGTGGGCTACTAGCACCAGAATATCCAGAAGAGAAGAAACCATATTGTGTAGAATAAGAATTGGTCACTGCCTGTTTACCCACGGGTACCTTCTTAGAGGTCTAGAACCACCCACGTGCGAAAAGTGTGACAATAAATCGCAGTCAGTAAAACACCTGTTAGTAGAGTGCCACGAGTTCAACGACATTCGGCAAAAATTGAAACTTGCAACAACAATAAAAGAGATACTGAGAGACAACGAAGATGGAGTCACCACCCTACTGCGATACTTAATAGAGACGAAACACTACAATAGAATATAGAAAACTAGCCGCCAATGACCCTCTAGGGTAGAGGCGATTACGAATTAAAAAAAAAAAAAAAAAAAAAAAAAAAAAAAAAAAAAAAAAAAAAAAATTATTATGTCGTTTATAAACAAATAAATCTATTAATGCAATTTTATATTGCATTAATAGAAAAAAAATAATTTTTTTTAGATATTATATGAACCATTAAGTATAAGTAGCAAACCAAATTTCTTATTCTGAATTGTATATGATGTCATACTTAATCCCTGAACATAAATAAAATTGAAATAATACGAGTTATTTAATATTATAATTATCCATATTAAATTTTAAATTCCAACACTGTCATCACCACCTATGCCGATGACACGTGTATCCTATCAATTAATAACGATCCTTTAATTGCATCCCAAACTCTTCAATCACATATCACAAGCCTTGAAGAATGGTGTAAAAATTGGAGAATAAAAATAAATTCCAACAAATCCCATCAAATCACTTTTACCCTCCGTCGTAAACCTATGACCTCTTGTCCTACAGTATCCTTCAATAATACTCCACTTATTCCTGTTGAGCAAATCCGCTACTTAGGACTCCACCATGACAAACGACTCACTTGGAACCCCCATACCAGACTGAAACGACTAGAAACCGCCCGACGTTTTCGACTACTGCAGCACTTACTAGACAAACGATCTAAGCTTTCAATCAATTATAAACGACTCGTATATGTGACAATAATAAGACCTATTTGGACTTACGGAATTGAGCTTTGGGGCTCCACTAAACCATCGAATTCCTCTCGTATCCAATCCTTACAATCCAAAATCCTTCGTAAAATCCTCAACGCTCCTTACTTTGTCACAAATAAAATCATCCATAAAGACCTTAATGTTCCATATGTTTCCGATCTGGCCCAATCCAGATACCTTTCCTTCCATAACAAACTGCAGAATCATCCGAATCCTCTCGTTTCAAACCTTGCTTCCTCCTCGATCCCTGATAACCCTCCGAGGCGTCTGAAAAGAAGATGGCCTCGGGATCTTCTAATATAGAACTTTAATTTGAGTTCTACCAATGGGTAGTTTCTCTTCATGTTGTACATGCCATGTTACAAATTTCTCATTTACTTATTGTATTCTCTATGTAATACAGTTGTAAATTCCATTGAAATAATAATAAAAAAAAAATTTTAAATTAATAAAGATTTTTTTCTTCCTTGGTTAACATTCAATTGTTCACACTATATTATCGAAAACGTTCAATACACAGAAACCTAAGTGTAAAATTTTTTAAAAAATTGTTCAGAAATATGTTAGTTCTGAATCGTTGAAAATAGCCTTGTTCCGTTTTTCTATGAACTATTTCCTCAAGACAATTTTCCTATTGTGGCCATTTCTATTTATCTGCGTCATTAATTTTCAGACCAAAGAGATTTACATGTATCTCCTGTTTTTCTACTAACCAATTTACTTCTTCACAGAAAAGCATTCGCACTTTTCTAAAACACTTTGTTATTAATTTAAAAGAAAATTTAATAAATCGAAGAACTTAAACTGCCAAAAATTATAAAATAAGGAACATAGAATTCATGATTCAGAAGATGCTTGTTATGAATTTCAAGTTCTAACATCGAAAACTTTATATCAGGGATATAAAATAGAAGCATAACATTGTTTATCATCGTAACTTCGTAAGTTACGATAAAGCTGTTTGTTACCCAATTCTTTAGATATTTTCATCACGATACCTTCACAAAAACAAAAAATTAATAAAAAAATAGTAATAAAAAAGAGTTATTTCAGATAAACTTACATGCTAAAGAAAAACAAACATAACATCATTTTAGCCTAGACGACTAAGAAAATTTCAAACTTATCAGCAGGTAACCCAGTTGTTATTTTAATTATTAATGCTGCATTTATAAAGAATTCAGTGAGACTATTTTTAATTTTTCATTCAACATTGAGTGGTTGTTAACCGACAGTTTAATTATAGTAAGACAACAACCTAAACTAATTTTTGTATGTATTAAAAATTAAAAACTAGACAATGTTTAAATTTAATTAGCTTCACCATTCTAAAAAAATACACAGTGCCTTATTCAATAAAACATAAATACTGTAGTTTACACATAAAAATAAGAACAATTGTTTTTTAAATTCCATACTCAAAATTAAAATTATTTTTGTTTTATAAGCATAAATATATATGTTGTTAAAACAAAAATCAGAAATGAGATAATTTATTTGACCGCATCCCCCGATCAACTCCTTCTCATACTATATCACCGTCAACCATCTCTACATCGTTAAAAATCAGAAATGTTTGAGAATGCAACTCACATACACAGCATTTAATTTATAGAGATCTCTCAGTACCCTCCTTTTCGATGACGATTTATTTAATAGATTTATTTGTGCATTTATCGTAAAGACATGTAAGAAGTGACTTTCACTATTAGAAAGTCTGTCTGTGAGATTTTATTAGGTATGTTAAACTGTTTTTACCTACCCTTAGCGATTTGTGAAAAACTTCTGATCTTTTCTGTCATTCTATAAATTTTGCAAATAAATGTCAGTTTATATATACTAGCTAAAAATAACATATAATTTATTGAAGTTATTTATAATTAATTTAGGGCTGTTTCTACTGTCTGAATGGTTTTCTTCTGTGTTTTCATCAATATCTAAACCTTCAATTACTGAATTCACTTGAAATTTCAGTAAATAATAATCAAAATGTATATACATTAAATAAAAATAAAATAACTTAAAGATAATTAAATTTAAAAAAACACAGGCATACTATATATTACTAGTTGGTCCGTGCGAATAATTCGCAGAAAAGTTTGTTTAGTGAAGAAATAGCAAAGCAATAAAAAAAAACAAAAATAAAAAAATAATGCAAGAACAACCAAATGTCTTTAGGAAATAATTAAGTTAATATAAAAGCCTGAAAAAAAGTCTAGAAGACTATTCTATTGCTAAATGCAATATCTTTACACAGGAAGACATTATTAAGTATACAAAAATAATGTACTATATATTTGTAAATAATTGTCCGATATTTACGATTTGTTTTTTGTTTTGTAGATAATTTAGTAATCTTTCTAATTATCATGGGTACAATCCAGAAAAAATACTTTCATAATTTTTGAGTTATTCTCAAATAAAGTTTCTTTTCCTTCATAACTTTTTCCCCAGAAATTTCAGAGGGATATGACTATTTTTCGAATGTGAAGGAGAAGAATATCTTCAAAATGAGTGGTCAATCATTGGATTTTATGAAGAATTGCCGAAGTTATGGCGTACCAACAAACAAAACACCTTTTAGAAATAATATATATGATTATTTACTCATTGCCTTATAAACAGAATCTGGTCCAATCAATGCCAGTTATAGTTAGTTTGCAAATAACAGATACAATATAAGATAATACACAATAATACATGAGGACAATATAAGAAGGAAAAAAGATACAAACATCAATATAAAACAAATTGTTCAGACCAATATAAACTAAGTTTCGCTTTGGGTTAACTAACAAAATAAACTTAATTAAAAAAGAACAAAAAAATAATTAGAAATTTAATAAGAAACATTGCGACATAGACTTGAATATACTTCTTTAAGTCGCCACAATGCGATGTATTTGTGCTATTCTAACGGGTAACAAAATATGCACTATATTTTATATAATATACTAACACAAGAATAATTATTATATTTTGATATTGTTAAATATTATCTTATATGTACTGGTAGCGTGGTTAAATGAAAAATTAAAATTACTTTGTAGCTCGATGAGCCTTTCTGATGGTTATGAAGTCAAGAGTCTTTTTCTGAAGGGTGACCGCTGACTAAGATCTCGGCCGGAACTCGAACTATAATAATCTTTCATTCGTCTTTCTTTTTTGATATAATTGGTTGTCTTGCACAGTTGTAGATGAATTTTCCAACATATTTTCCACCTCCTTCAGACGATATATATTGTCTCTAGCTTTGAAGAAACCCCTTCTGTATGACACAGGCATATTATATATATATATATATATATATATATATATATATATATACTATGACGTATATTCTAGATTTATTTCCTCAATTTTAGTGCAGAATAAACAATATATGTAGTAATAATAAATATAAACAAAAAGTCATTTTCTTCTTGCCTTCAGGCCCGCCGCAATTGATATTTTATTACTTTTTTTTTTAGTTATTATAATTATGCCAATTTGTCTGAAAGCGGTGATGTAGACCATGACAGGTCGCCGAATGGACATAAACAAGCGTTGTTGCGGTTTTGCCAATGCTCGTTAAAGGGACACAAAACATCTCGTCCACACTCTGGGATATTGGCAGGAAGCCGATCGTTGTACTTGACCCAATTCCACTGACCACATCTATTTGATTCGATTCCGACTCCCATCTCGATTCATTGCATCGATCTAATCGAATCATGTTGGTATGTTAGTTACACTCATTAAATATATCACAAATCTAATTTTTTATTATGACAACTTCAAAACAAAAAAAGATTTATATCAGTATTTAAAATTTTGAATTTTTATACTCGTCTGACTGAAATTGGGGAGATAAAAGTAAAATTTCAAGATTTAAAAAGTATGTGATCATAAGTAAATAAATTCTAGACGCAAAATAAGTGCTATGTGACTCGCCATATAAAGAGAAAGAGTAACCTAATTTTCACTTTAAGTTTTGAGTTTCATTTAGTGTTTTAGATTACAACAATTGTTGAATAATATGAAACATATGATATTACTAAAACGTTGAGGTATTAACAAAACAACTTTATTCCAGTTATTTCTCAGCAAGTTGATACTTAAACGAAGTGATATTTACTAAAGATATCATAGTTATATACGATTTTTGAAAGATAATGTGTTTCATATTGTTGAATATTTTTTTTTATATTTAATTCAAACTAAAAATTATGTCTATTTTATCGTGTGATATAAATAATTTTCAAAACTTAAACGAAATAAATATCCGTTAATTTTTGTTTATTTATATTAGATTATGAAAGCAAGGTAAATCAAACTAAATTGAAGTCAAAATTTATAACATTACAAAGATACAAAACATATAACAATTTTTTCCAATCACTTTATAAACTATATTTAATACTTTTATTTATTTCATTAATTTGTGTTTTTTTTATTAGATTTTTTGTCCAAACAATTTTTTCCAATCACTTTATAAACTCTATTTAATACTTTTATTTATTTCATTAATTTGTGTTTTGTTTTTTATTAGACCTTTTGTCCAAACAATTTATTAAAACATTTTTTTCCAATCCCTTTATAAACTCTATTCAATACTTTTATTTATTTCATTAATTTGTGTTGTTTTTTTTATTAGATATTTTGCTCTGTCCAAATTAGCCGTCTCTGGCTATCTTGGGCTTCTACTTTTCAGTTAACTGAATGTAGCTCTAAAACATCGTTGTTGATTCTATCATCCATCTGGTTTTTGGTCATGCTTCCTGATTGTTCCTATTTACATGCCCCATCCATCTTAACCCCCTTGCCTATATATCATAAGATATTGATCTATTTCTATAAACATTTCTTTAGTTCTTCTTCTCCAAGCGTTAGTACTCAAATCCCAGATCATTTTGGTTGTCATGCGGAGGGTTCTCCTCTGAAATGTTTGAATATTTCTTTCTAGATTAATGTCTAGGACACGCAGGTGTATATCAACACTGGCCTTATCATAGTATTGAATACTCACTATTAGAGGTTTACAGAGCTTTTTAGGAGCATACTATTTAACAGCTTAACAGCTATCATATTTAAAATAGTTAGTTCTAGGGGTCCACAGAAGAGAGTTAATTTTTCAGGGGCGGCGTACTTTGACGGGTTTGTGAGGGAGGGGAGGCAAATTTTGGCTGGGTTATGAATTTTCGGACCAATGGACAAGGGTAGCACATGGAACTGAGTGTATTTATGTATGATCTACGATTTTTGTAATTCTACCTTAGCTTGCTCTGTTTTTAAGATAGGTGAGGAATAAAATATCATGGGAGAAGGAGGGAGGAGTAGGTTCTTGCGCCATCGACCTTTGGGAGGGATGAGCACCTCTGGTTAGTTTACATAATTTACTAAAAACTACAAGCAAGAATGTATAAACCCTTTTAATCTTTAGACGTCAGTAGACAGCTAATTCGGAATATCGAAATCCATCAGTTAATTTTAAAGTAGTCGAAAGGAAATTTATTCTTTTCAAATGAATCTTAATCAAAAGTATGTATATTGTACTGATTGTTTTTTTACTTAATTAATAATTTATTTCCCTTCTCTTTCAATATATATTTCAATATAGATGAATCGGAAGAAATAATACATCAGAACAGATAGAATTGAGAAGATATCCAGTGTGTTGAAGTAGGTCATGAGGCCATTTTCTTTTTAAGCGCCGGAGAGGATCGGTCTGGGATTGTTAGTTTTTATTGGCATCGAGTTTATTGTTCATTTTTTTTCTATCAGGTGCCTTGTTTTTATTGTCTTTGCCATTATTTCAACTTTATGCCGTTCAATAAATCTGATGATCATTTCTTATTCAATTTAGAAAAATATATTTTTTTTTTAATCTGATAAAATAATTATTTTAAGTATCATAGTTTATGACTGTACAGTATCAGCGAAAATCAATAATCTAGATTTTTTAAAATACTTTTCTCTTTTATTCTTTATCTGCCTTTATTTCTTTTTCAAAATTATGTTCCTTACACAGCATCTGATTTTATCAAAGATATTTTCAAATTAAATTTATGAAGATTAGTAATTTATATAATGGATTAATCTACTCATTTTAATTTGGATATTATTTTTTTACAAAATTAAGTAGTTAATTCAAAATAAATAACAAACAGAATTCTTGATGAATGTTATTGTAAACTTTGTATTATTACATTTCAGTATTTCTAATTTGCCCATTTTTAAATAAACAGTTTTTTTTTTATACTTCTCTATTGCAAGTGACTTAAATTATGAAAAATTTCTAAACAGATATTTTTCTTTAGTGCTATGGTGAATAATGGTGGTAATTCATTTAATAGAAAGTTTCATTAAAAAAAATAATTAAAAATAGGATTTATTTTTTATTATTTGCTGGTTTATAACTGTTTTCTCCTTGAAAATAATTATTAAATTTCCTTTGTTTAATGTATTTGAGCGTTTTTTAAACTCCACTGTTTTATTTAAATGGAGCTATGTTTTCAATTTTGAGGTTTGTTCCGTTCTTTACGGTATCAATGTTGTGAGATTTACATTTTCGTTTTCATTATCATAAGTTAGTCATGTTGGTCGGTATGCCCAAAAGGGAGAAACATATTTAATAACATGTTATATTTAAATAACGTATTCAAACAAGTACTTGCATTATATTTCTAAATAAAAATAATTATTGTGAAGGGAAAAAATATTGTAAATAAAAGTAATTGTGAGCATATAATTGTGGCAAGCCTCCGTATAGAGAACCCTTCCATTACATGTGTAAAAATTTTGAAAAAAATTTGGCCACCTTTTTATTAATAACATTGATCACTTATTGTTAGTAGTTATAAGAAATGATTCAATATGAACTATGAATGAATTTGAGAAATAACAAAAACATAAATAAGTAGAAATACTTTTCTGGAATAAAAACGATTTTTCGGAAATAAGGATAATAATCAATATGTTTAATATAATGTTGAAAAACTGATAATTTAAGAAAAATAATATTTAATAAACACATAGGTTTAATGGTGAGTGATGAAAAACCAATGACTAATAAGATGTACTTTTGATTATTTAACTGAAAATAATATTTCCTTGGAAACGTTAAAGAATTATTTTAAACTTGAAAAAACAAAAAATGGACCCTGATCCGAATCGCATCACTTACATTGTTTAAAAAACAAGAACAGCTCCATGATATATCACAAATATTACTTTACATAAAGACTTTCAAATGCCAACAGGTAATGAAAACAAATGGACACACTATAAAACATTTCACGATAGCTTACACGCACATACATATTAACACACTCATACAAGGTATGGACATGATTAATACATGATGTCATTATGTAAAATGTATAAACATGTCATACATAGGCGAGGAAGGGAAGGACAAAAAAAATAACTTGTTCTATTTGATTAGAAATTAATTTAAACTCTGTTCAAAGTAGAGTGGTTAGTGAAAGTTGCGTTGTGTGTGGACTAGATTTTTGTAATATTCAGAATCATCCTTGTTATTACAATCATTGTTATACTAGCAAAATCGATATACCAGTACAATGATTCGGTTTACACGTACGGGCCTTTTATAAACTTTATAAATGAAAATTTCTTTAGGTACGTTTTGCACTTTTTTTTGTGGAGAGTGAATTAGATTGAGTCGTCATATCTCCGATGTGTAACGCTCGGTGAAAGTCGGCTGGATTCGGCTAATTGTAGTGTTTTTGCATATGGATTAAAATATCTCAGAAACTAAAAATCGGACCTGCACACTGTAAGCAAGGGAATTGTTTAGCATTTCATCATGTCTGTAAATTATTCGAAATTGTATCTTAATGCGACGTCGTGTCAGAGAGGCAAAAAGGGAAAAATAATAGCGAAAAACAAATGATAACTTATAACTAAAAATCGGACCTGTATAATGCACAGGCGGACCTACGAGGGGGGGGGGAGATGTTTTCGAGCTGAATCCCTCCAAAATGGTAAAATATTACTATGTTTAAAGAAAAAAGTATCTCTAAAAATATTATTGTTCGTGTAATTACATTTAATAGGACTTAAAGAATCACTTGAACACCATTTCATATAGGTTGTTAGTTTCTTTCTTTCTTCCGAGGTAATTTTCCTAATATATACTTACAAAAAAAAAATCTTTCGTACTGAAGCTCCTCCCAAAATTAAATCCTGGATACGTTAGTGGCATACTGTAAGCAGGGGAATTGTTAAGCATTTCATCCTGTCTATTATTTATAATTTAAATTTCATATTATTAAACTCGCCTTGTTGATGTTTTTACTTATATCGTGTGGTCTAAAGCACACATCTTATTTTTTTTTTCTATTTTTCTAGGTTCTTATTTCTATTCTCTTTCCATATTTTTTTTCTATATTCTTATTGTTTTTCTGTTTTATATAGATGTTATTTTTTTAGAATCATAAAATCTGTAATCGGTAGGCCTTTGTTATAGCCTACTATAAAGCCCCAACTGAGAGAATGTTGGCCTATAGCCTATAATCTAGATGCGGTAAACACATGAGTTGCAAGCACCATCTTCGATCGTACGTCGGGGTTATTCCTATTGGTTGGAATAAGGGTATAGCGTGTGTAACTGTTCGTGACGGATCAGCCACCGTAAAAATTCTACCGGAAGTTGTGCCATTTCTACCATCTTCTTATCATAATATTACCGCTCTATAAGCCAAAGAGTTCTCTCCTCGCGTGATATAATTGTCATCGAATTATATCACATGCAACTAGATGGTCAATAACATCTACTGATAGCGATACCTTTCTGTTTGCCTTTTGTTTTTACGAGTTCGTTCGTATCCTCTATTTGAGGAAGAATTAACAAGGAACAACAACGCGCCTCACGGCTGCACAATATGTCTGAATTGGCCTTTTTCGTACTACGACAAGGTTTCATTTGTTGTTTTTCTATCTATTCTATCTAGGGAGTGGGGTAGCTAAGTAGTAGGGTACTAAGTTTCCAATGCTAAAAGGTCCCAAGTTCGAATCCCGGCTAAGGGCAGAAAAATTATTTATTTTGTTTCATTGGCCGTGGGGCGATTCTGGGTAGGTAGACCCTCCTGGGGCACACTCAGGCTGTGTAATGTGAGTACCTTTAATTAAAATAATTGATTAAGGGGAAAAACCTGGCGGTTGAGCGTGATCTCGGTCAAATCACTTCTTTGCACGATCGTAGGCCAAGAAACAGTGCTTTCCCTAAATATTAGTGAACCCAAGACCCTTCATAGGTTGTAGTGGTACAGGTTTTTTTTTTTTTTTTTTGATTCTATCGATATAATTCTGTTGGCTCGATGATCATAAAGTCATCTTTGTCTAACTTGAGAAACTAATTGTATGTAAGGAAAGAATTTCAATACATTCGTTAGAAACAATGCCGGCCTTAGAATGGAGCAAGCGGAGCAATTGCATCGGTGAGTGCAGAAACTAATTCAGTAAAAAAATGCGAAAAATCTTTGTTATTTGGCGTAGAAAAATCATTTTCTATGAAAAGAAGCTTAAAAAGGCAAGATGTTGAGTACAAGAATCACGTTAGTCTGTTGAGTAGTTCCGTAAATACATGACGTCTTTTTCGATCCTTAAGAGCAGAAACAACATGAGTCAGTGACTGGAAGTGATTTCTGCACCCACCACTGGATCGCGTGACCGGCAGAGATGGCCATATTAATATTCGAAGATATAAATACGAATACCATTTATATTTATGGTACTTATGAATATAAGTATAAATGGAAACTTCAAAGTTTTTTATAATGAACTATTTACCTGGCCAACCACACCACGTGACAATGATACCGTCGAGAATGATCTTCAACAGCGTTTCACTTTGTTATTCTCCTGTTTTATAATGACTTTGCAATACTGTAACTTAAATAAATTAAATTGTAAAATAAATTAAAATTACTATAAATTGTTGTAAAATTAATTGTCAATTAAAAATATAAACTTTTAATAAATGGTTACCTTTTTTTAAGTTTTTAGCTTTCTGTAGAAAAACAGCCGAGTGCAGAAACAGCATAAGTCCGAATCAAATTTTAAATTTTCCTGAACCTAATTTATATCTAAATTAGGTAATGTTTGCATGACAGCAACATAAATGTATGTTATGACAGAGGGGAAAAAACTTCAAGTATTTAAAAAATTGGAAGAGTTTCAAGAATACAGCTGAAATATAAAAAGTTTTTTCTCTCGCCTGAAAAATTTTAAATTAGTGACTGAAGTGTTTTCTGCACTCACCGATTCAATTGTCTCGGGGCGCCGACCATCAGGGGGTTTTATGGCGCAAGTCGTGCTATCAAAATTTTTGAGGGGGGCACATTTTAACGAGGTTTAGAATTTTTGAGGGGATCACATTTTCTACGGGGTCATGAATTTCGGAAAGAAAAGTTTCAAAACAGATGATGAAGAGATTCAAAAACAGGAGACGACGAATTTCAAAACATTCTGCTACAATATACGTGTAATTTATATATCATCTACAATTTTTTACTTTTAATTTTACTATTTTTAATTTAGCAACAAAATATCTTGGGAGAGGAAGGGAGGTTCTTGGGCCATCGACCTTAGGGGATGGGCACCTCTGGGGTCGCTTGCCGCCAATTGTTTTTTGAAATTTAAAAAAAATACAAAACGTACAAAATAATTGATATAAACCTATCAATAAAGTAACTGTATTACAAAATATAATTCAAATATTATAAAACTTAAAACAGCTTAAGAAATAATTTTATTTTTTGTTAAGGGAGGGAGATGACGTCATTGTTCTGGGGCGCCGAATGTCTGAGACCGGCACTGGTTAGATAGACTTGAACTATTCCGCGGTATGGATTCCTTTTTGTTAAAGTATTTATACTCGTTTAAAACTTTGTGAATGGCTTAATTTATTTTAATCTACAACTTTTGTATTTGCGCAAATACTCGGAATTGGAACGTGTTCAATCTATAACTTATATGGAAGTTAATCTGTATATTTTTACCATGTACCACTATTTTTTGTTGCTATACCGTATCAAAGTTGAAACCTTAATGCAATGTAGGCATTGCATTCTTAATGAGGAAAACAAAAACAACAAAACAATTGTTTTGTTGTTGCATTCATATTGTTTTTCAACGTGACAGTGCACTGAAAGAGAGATTATTTTAGTTTTAATTTGAACTTGCATAGAAATTCCTAATTAGACATTAGGTGTATGATTATTGCAGAGGAAAACAACAGGTGTTAAAATGGGTGATTTAAATTTCTATAGAAATAATGTAATATTTTTTTTTTTTTTTATATTAAGTTTCATTAATGCTCATCATTGCTTTTTTCGTATTTTTCTGTATAAAATCTGCGATATCTTCTATCACTGCAAAATAACAATTTCGCTGTACCTTCTTATATTGGATTTCCTTTAAAAAAAATTTTAAAACCGGATCACACGAGGATAAAAACACGTTTACAAGAAAATATTTTCTACGATGTGATATTTCGTTATTGTTAGTGCATAAATTCATATGTGACAATTTTACATGTTTATTCTTGTTGAGCTAAAGGTGACATTTTGTAATCCGCAACTGTTATATGTAGTCTGCTACACAGGAAAATAGCAGAGGGAAAAAAATATGAAATTATACCAATAAATCATAAAGAAATAAGAGGTGTTTATGCTTTTCAGAAAAAAAAATCAATTTTTATTTTTTTACAGTAGCGACATGATACTTTGTGATGTATGTGAGTTCTATAATAGTAATTTATTTATAGGGATGAGCTATAATAATCCTAGCCCCGAGCCCCTATTAATTATTACAGCCCATCGAATTGATGTAAAATTAATCAGTTATATTATTCTGTTAAAGTATAATTTATTATTTTATCGTTGATGACAACTTTAAGTTTCAATGTATACCTTGAAAAGTCTCTTTAAATATATTTAAATAAGTTAATTTTGAGTGATAAGTACATTTAACTCCAACTCATTTTCAAACCCTGCATTGCTTAGAAATGTTACTCACCATTAGCAGATCCAATATTTAATTTTGTCGGGGGTTCTTTTATTTTATTATTATTAAGGCAATTACTCTTGAAGAAAACGAAAGAAAAAACCAACCTGTACCACTACAACCAATGAAGGGTCTTGGGTTGAGTACTTTTTAAGGAAGTAATGTCTCAAGACAAACGTTGTTCAAAGAGGTGATCGGGCCACTAAGTTTTTCCCCTTAATTGACTATTTAATTAAGAATATCCAATTTAATGAGGCTGGGAGTTTCCCAAACGGCTATCCTGACCCCAGGGTAGATCCATTTCTGATGTTAAATTGTCATAAGTCGAATTTGAACCCGGGATTCGAACTTAGGAAGTCAGTGATTATCCACTGAACTACCCTGCTCACAAAAAAGAAAGAAACCATATATTTAATTCAAACCACCAACCAAATTAAATCAATGTTTTATAATAAAATAAAATTTTCTGCAGTTCTTCCTAAGATGATAACCAGAATACTGCGAGAAAAGTTAATGTATGGGCTTTGATACCAACATTTAGAAATTGGCTAATTGCATCAAAATTTCCCAGTTAAAATTACAGGAAAAAAGAGAAAGCTCATAAATATAATTAGGGGTTTTGATGAATTGGTGGGAGTTCATTGCTGCTCTTGATTTCAGGAAACCAATGAAACAGCGCAATATAACCCGGTTTTTAAAGCTTATTTTTAAGATCTCAAAACCGGTTTAGATCTTGAGCACGTCATTTGGTGTTGTCTCAACCGCTGCTGTTCTGTAAATTTTATTTTAAAGTATTTTTATATTTAACTATATAATTTTACAACCAAAATATTTGAAAAAAAAAATCTTGAATAATTTTAAACAAAATAAATTATTTTTAATCTAAGGTAAGCCGACCTGTATATTATAGTTATTTTTCTAAAATCTGATTTAACAATTTAGAATATTAAGTATATTTGTATTGCTGAAAATTTAACTAGATTTCTCTACTAATAATCGTCAGAAATACTGAATACTGATAAACAGTGAGTTTGCTGTCGAGAAGCAAGGTATAGAGTAGGACACTAATAGACGTTAAGGAAAGGAGTGCCCAAAGGTATTCCTTCCTATCTTTTTTTTAAATATTTATAGCACCAGTGACGCGGCTGGGAGAGAAGCACTGGGATCTCCTGGGGTCCTGCCTTGGCTTCCACATTTGGGGGACAAAGCATGACTCAGAATCCTCTGGGCGAATGTAAATATTGTATATAGGTGTGAATGTGTTTCATATATTTCAATTTGATTTACCTTTTCTCTCTCTCTCTCTCTATATATATATATATATTTTTTACCTATGTGTGTTAAACTCTTTTTCTTTTATCTCTATTTTAGTTATCATTTGTATGTATATATTGTGTGAATGTTTAATGTAGCCCTAATATTAATGACTTCCAATGTATTAATTTTCAAAAAAAAAAAAAAAATATAGTGAAGCCAGGAAAACCCTCTTCCAGCTTATTTTGAGCATTATATCAAAGGTGGTTATCGAGCTTGTTAATTGTAGCAATAACTTAAATGAATATATAAGAACGTCCTTACAAGTTATTGTGACTTTTTCGTTGAGCGTTCATAAATAGTGTAGGCATCTACATAAATAAGTTCATATATAAGTAGGACTTTAAGTTAAATAATATTGCCAACGTACTAGTTTTTTAATCAACAGGTTTTAAATAAAATATTTTTGTTTAAATTGCATTTGTTCGCGAAAATACAAGATGAAATTTGGTTCTGCTGTCTCAGGATGAATGAAGTCCAGCAATCAGAGAAACTAAATGCAGTATGGTATACGAATCCATTGACATTTTAGTGGTAACGAGACACAAAATATTGGACTCGCAATCAATAAACACCGCAAGTTCTTGAAAATTCTCCTTGATGAAAATGTTTCTAATTTTTTTGTGGTCTTAACCCTTGACCTTCTAGGATTCGTTGTTCGATCGGAGTGCTGTCAGCTGAAGAGGTCTTTAGGTATTAAGTCTAAAAGGTTTTGGGGCCTACCGTGTTTTCGTGATTGATTCCTATAAGACTCCCTCGGAGCATCCCTAGACCTACCCGTGGAACTATCAGGGATTTATGTATAAAAGTTTTAGTGACCATGAAATATTTAATTATAAATATACAAATAGGAACGGACCGTAACGAAATTAAATATCCCGAAAGCATGTAAAAATAGTAAAAATAAATAATAAAATAAAAGGAGTTTATTGGTGGCAATAGCATGAGCAAATTTCATGTGCGCTACCCTACTGACACCGGCCTCTGTATTCCAGAAATGACCAAGCAGGGGATAATAAAAATAATAATAATAATAAATAAATAAATAATATAGTGTGAATGTTATCCTACCTCACTATAACCAATGTCCAAGGGACAGATTGTTGTAATACACAATAAATAAAAAAAGAAGGACCGTAACGAAGACACCTTACTTCTTATTCTCAGAAATATTTCTGACAAATTGCCAATAAGAATAATTATAATTATATAAATATAAATTGGAAATAAGACGCGATATATAATGTAGATGTTTAAAGAAATTATATTTTGTCCGAACTTTGGTTTCGTTCCGTTTATTTTATGTTAATGAAAAATAATACAATATGAACTACAGAATACATGTAAATTACAATTATACAATTTGAGCAGCGTGTAGTACCATTCAATGAACAGTTATTTAATTTGTAAAATAGGGGTTGGTCCGTCCCTCATATATTATGTACACATATTTTATTATTTTCATTACGTGGTAACACTAAATAGGTACCTTCTATTAGATTAAAACGTTATAAATATATGTGTTAACAAAAGTTGAACTAAATTAAACAACCACAAAATTAACAAAATAAAATTAACAAGAAATTATCTACGCTTTATATCAGAGATCAGTGAGTAGAAGTCAATAATTCTAATAGATTTAAGCAATTTTGTGTTCAGTTTAGGAAATAAATGATTTTCCGTCTCGAGCCATTTTATCTATGATACTTTTTAGTCATTCAAATGAAAATTAAATCATGATAATCAAATAGCTAACAATCATATAGTGTATGTTTAAAATTTTGTAATTATCTATTTTTATTGTTAAGCACGTCTGTATAAACGTCAACTCTTCAATTAACCTTACCAATCAGTTTATTGTCATTATGTGTATATGTCTACAATTTTGAAGTGGAATATGATGTATATTTCTATTCATGCATATACAGCGTGTGTAAATATATCATGATGGTTTGTATATGATATAGATAACTAATAATATATTATTTTTCAATTTTCAATAACTTAATAAAATTCAAGTGCCCAGAATGGCTATATAATCGGCGTGAGCCCTGTTTTCGTTTAGTTTGCTTGGAAATATTTTTTCGACAAATTGCCGTTTAACATGCGTCTTAATTAATAAAAAAATAACCAATAAATTCATCAAATAATTTAATTATTAAACATCTCGATGTGCCAATTCAAACATGAGGACTAAAAGCAATAAAAATCAAAATTATAAATAATTTGCCTTATCTTGAATTTAACTTTACCAATCTTGATTATATTGATTATTATTTACCAATTTTTTTTCTATATTTTAACTCCAATTTATGCTACATTTTTGCTAAAATTTTATCTTATTTTTAATTTTACTTATATTTATCCATTTTCTGTTTGCTTTTATTTCTGTTTTTTAACATTGAAAACATCATCATATATATTTCTAATTTAATTTTAGCTATGAAGGTGGTCCAAATGTTTGAGTCGAAACGTTGGTTTACATAATAAAATAATTTTATCTAATTTATTGATTAATATCAGTAATGCGGCTTAGTGCGAGGCGCTGGGATCTCCTAGAGTCCTGCCTTTCCTTCCACGAGTGGGGAGAAAGTTTCGTCGGAAAGTCGGAGTTCTTTTGAGTGAATGGATTCTGTAAATATTGTATAGTATGCGTGTGTTTTAGTTGTTATTTTGATTAGTTTAGTTCTTTTGTTTATATACATTTACTTCTATTATTATTAGTTTCTGTATTATTTATTGTAAATAGAGTGTGAATGTGCTCTCTGAACACTATTATAAATGTCCTTAATTGTGACAGATTGTAATATTTCTAAATAAAAAAAAAAATTCTTGATTATTTGTTAACCAAGGTACATCTTAATATAGTCAATTAGTTATAATTTGAAATTTCTGAAAAAAATAAATATAAGAAATAAATATAAGACAAACATTAACAGTTTATATAGATATTAACGATTAGGAAGACTTGTGCACAGGATTTTAAGTGCAGGTCAATAAAGTAATGTTTTTTTAATCTTATGTATTAAATTATTTCTGATGTTTTATCCTAAGAAGAGACATAGGCTATAACACTCCCTCGGAATCCATTCACCTCCTCAACTTTGTTAAGTGCCTCAGTCGAAAGGGAAAGACGAACCTGTTACAACTTTCTTCCTCCACTTCTTCACGCTAAATCGTGACCGATGTTTAGAGAGTCGAAGGTCGGGTTTACATTGGGCGGTAGCTCATTAAAGAATCGTTCCCATCCAAGATGCACCTCTCCCATGGAGATCCCACCTAGTTAACACTGCAACCAAAGAGGTTTTTTAATTTCTTCTCACACTTTCGATGGTCCAGTTCGGATATGATGAAGCAGATTTCCACAATGAAAAAGAAAATGAAGAGTAACTAACATGTATCAACTCCTAATAGAAAAGTAAACTACAGAAATTAACGACTTTCATACATATATATGTATATATTTTTATTTTCGCACAACTAGGAGTAAAATATTAAATAATTGTATTGCGATCGTGAAAAATTTCGAATGCGAGTTTTCAAAGGACTTTGAATTTTTGAAGAGCCTTTGACCTTGAATAGTTTTTTTTTTTTTAAAGTCCTTGAAGTGCAAATAAGTCCCGCAAAATAATCTGTGCGTGTATGTAAACTGTCTAGCTCAACCACGAAAACAGGCACGACATCACATATTTAACATGTCTGTATGGTATGTTACAGCAATTGTTTTGCTAAAATGGACTAACGCCACTTTATATATTGATTTTACAATTTTTTTTTCCTCGCAATCGTCTCTTAACTAGTTATAATAATGAATAATTAAATAAGTTTTAATATTAAATAGGTCTTATTCTCATTGAAATAATCTGAATTAATCTCACATATCAAATTCTTAAAATTTATTTTTCTATGGTACATTTCATTTGATTTATTTAACCGTACTCAGATAATTAACCGTTTTCCTTCAAAATTACTTATTAAGATATATATATATATATATATATATATATATATATATATATATATATATATATATATAAGCAATGGAAGAATTGATCATTAAATAAATAAGAAAAACAGGAGAAATATTCTTCTTGGTTAATAAGAAATGTTCATGAATAAGAGTAGTAATATAGATATATAATAGATAATGCAGTATAATACCTAACACAGAGTCGTTGCTCATGATAAGTTGACAAAGAAAATTGTAAACTTTTTTTATGTTAAAAGCCTATTTTTTTGAAGGTATTAAAAAATTTCGTTTCTTTTCATGAATAAAAAATAGATTAGTTGCCTAAGATATTTCACTAATTCAGTAAAATATTGATTTTTAACGTTCTACGACTCTTCCAAATCCGACCATAGAATAATGTTTGAATTATAACGAAAATTGTTCGACATTATTATTATTATTTTCACGCACATTTTGTATGTTCGGGTACTATTTCTTTTTATAATCATGGACAACTATACCAAAAGATTCACTGCGTGAAAAAATAAATTACTTATTCGTATTTTGAAAGTCCAATATATTATTTGAAAAACTACTAAAATCAACAGAAAAAAAATATTTTTTTGGTCCAGAAATTTTTATAGCAACGAATATCTATTTGTTTATTGAGAGTAGAATCCTTAAAAAATATCAAAACAGATTCCAACTGAGTCCATCAATGTCTGTAATTTTCATAATTAATTCTTGCAAATTGAATTAAACTTATTAGTTAATTTTTGAACGAGAGTCTATTTGAAATGAACAGATTTTTGATTTTACAATAAACAAGTATATAATTTTAAGTATATTATTATGTTATATATAGATTAATGTACCATTTTGTTGTATATTATATTACTCGGTAGCCATATTAGAATAATACTATATATATCTACGTGTATGTTTATAACAGTAATATTGATTAAAAAAAAATGTAATATAGTTGAACCAAGATGAGCCCTGTGCCAATATGAACATGGAAGACCTTATTATGAAGGCCAGATCTTGAAACGGCTTCATCATATCCTTCTTAGGTTATATCGCATTTCATATCCCTCTGGGAAATCTGATTTATTTCTTCCCTTTGCCACGTGGATGTGTCATCATCCCATCTATCTAATACCCAATAATCCGAGAGTAATGGATTTCACCTCCATAATATTAATGACAACCTTACCTCTTCTAAGGATAAGGGAACTTGAGACTTTGGTACTTATGAAAAAATGTGATAGGAGTATAATTTTATACTCTAGTTAAGTAGTGCGAATAATTCGCAATGATAAATAAATAAATGCGCTATATAAGGGGTTCCTAATCTAGAGCTCTCGGGCATCAATGTACCCCCCTGACGTCACTCGTGCCCACAAGCAAAATTGTGCCCGCTTATTTCTAACATAACCTTTATCAGTTTAACTGTTTACTGCTGTAGATCGAAACAATTTCTATTAAATCTTGAATATTTTTTTTAATAAATATCTTACTTAATATCCCATACTATGTCACAAACCAGACCCTACACCATGACCTTAACATCCCATTTGTCCTCGACATCATCCCATCCATTTTCTCAAATTTTCACCAGAACCTTATCCATCATCCAAATCCTCTAGCTCAATCCCTATCCAGCTCCCTTCATCCCTACAATCCTCCACGAAGGTTAAAACGGCAGTGGCCCAGAGATCTCTTGTAAATATGCTTCTGGAGTCCTGGCAATGGCCAGCATCTTCACTGTCCTGAGCGTCTGTGGCTCTAGTGCCCTCGTTCAGTCTCCACTGGCTTCTAATACTAGTGATGCGGCTGGAAAAGTGGCACTGGGATCTCCTGGAGTCTTGCTTTGTCTTCCACATCTGGGGGAAAAAGCCTGGCTCGGAGATTCCTGGGCGAATGTATATATTGTATATAGGTATGATTGTGTTTAGAAGTTTCTATTTTATGTTATTTGTTTACTTTTTTTTCCTTTTATTTACTTTATTCATCGGTATTATTTATTTACTTTTTATATTTATATTTATTTCTCTATTATGTGTATATATTGTATAAATGAGAACTCTTAGCCCTAATACTTAGAGCCCTCCAGCAGTGGCTGATTGTATTATTATTCAATTAAAAAAAAAATAATAAAAAAAATAAATATCTAATAATCAATTGTTAGTATGAATGATCACTTTTAAAGTTGTAATTTATTTGTATTTTTTTAAATCATCGTAATTGCTTTACGTGACATGCTGCAAATAGACGAGTTTTCAATTCAAATGGATTACAATTCCTTCCTTAAATATATGAATATTTAAAAATCTTACAAGATTTTATAGATATAAAGTTTAAAAATAATAATTATAATAAAAATTCAAGACATTTCATAGAAGTATACCCGTTGGTAAAAATAGCTTGGGAACCCCTGCATTAGAAAATAATTTGTACTTACGTACATTTCTATATATCGAATTATTACTACATATTTAGAAATGAAATTTTACATGATTTTTCACACACATTTTTATTATACAAATTGAGATCTTATAGTTTATAAAATATTTATATCGAACTACTTTTATTAATAAAAGTGAAAGCCACATAGCATGATTTCCAAGAATAATTTTAAAATAAATATACAGTAGGCTTTGAAAAGCAAGGTACGGAGCGGTACTGCGGAATTTTTCAATGTCAAATTGGCGGTCTCTTAATTTCGCTATCATCACTGTTAGTTATATCATAAGGAAGAGCTTTTTATAAGATTTTTTTAAATTGCAATATTTCAAATTCATTTAGAGATTTATGAGATTCCATTGCTAAAATCCAAAAACTTAAGAAAATACTTATCATTTAAAAAACACATTAAAAGAATTATTAATAAAAATAAGCAGAAATCAATAAATAAAATCACAGATTATAAAATTTATCAGTAAAAAAAACAAAATTCTCCATATTTCTATTTGAAAAATTAAAACGATATTTAGGCTCCGAATGAAATTAAAAATAAGACCAAAGGCACAAACATTATTATATTAATATATATTAAATTATTTACATTGGCAATAAATTAAAAATTTGGTAAGTGAGAGTAATACTTAGCATTTATATTGTGTTTTAGAGAATTGTTAAATAAATCTCATTTTTTCATGGAAAATACACATTTTCATGACCACAGTAAAAGAATAGAATAATTGTCATGCATTATATGAAATTCATTACTCACAGTTGGACGTTCCAATATGCCATTTTTTTAGAAGTTCGCTATCTGCTTTGAAACAAGCAGATTTCAAAACGAAAACAATAAAAAATCACTGAATAAACTCAAATAAATCACCACTTTCACACTTACAACACTTTTTACACACTTGAAATGAAGTTTATACTTGAAAACATCCGTACCGAACCATAGTGAATGTAATTTGAAATAGAGAAGCTTGTTTGAACACAGCAAGCTAGAGAACAGTTAGGAAAGGTAATTTGACTACAGAGAATACTGGCATCTGATTGGCTGAGAACAGCGCTGTTACCGCCAAGTCTATATACATATAACAGTGATTGAAAAACCCGGTAATATTCAGTTTTATTCCATACTCAACTGCAGTAGGCGTCTCGTTCTTTTCCACAGGTATAATATTAACAATTATTTTATTTATTGTGGTTATTAACGAATACAACCGTGTAACACGAATCACTACACATATTTATTATTTAAAAAAAAGTAATATATTGAAAATAAAATAGATTAAATTTAAGTTAAATCATTGTTTTATATATCTCTAGATAAATATGTTTTAACCATAGTTTAAACATAATTAGTTTAACTATAATATGTTGACATTTATGTTTTGTTTTTAATTTATTTTTATAATCAAATAATCTCTTTAGGAATTGAAGAAATGCCTAGTACTAAGATTAAATAAAATCTGCATTTATTAACCTTTTTAATAAAGATAAAGTTGACATTCATATTTGTATGTTAAATATTAAAATAATCAAAAACCATATTTTAAAACCATATATATATATATATATATATATATATATATATATATATTATATATATATATAATATATATATATATATATATATATATATATATATACGAAACTCAAAATATGGTTTTAAAAAAGAGTTAGCTTATTAAAAATTTTTTTATCCATTAAGTTTATATGTTAATGGTTTATATATACTTTAATTTAACTTAGAAACTTAGCACGGTAGAACACATATTATATTTTAAAACCAAAACTGACACTGTTGATATAGATTTAAATAATAACGGACCGAGAGTGAAGTGAACCGCACAGAGACCAGTAGCCAACTAGATATTAAAACAGAAATAATTCAGTCAGCCATATTGCAGAAGGTAAGTAGCCCATAATTTAATTAGCAGCGTGGCGGGACGGAGGATATTGGTATCCAAATAACATTATTAGATCTGTCTTCACTTTTAGAGTCATTTGCACAATAATTTGAGTCCTTATTTCCTTATTTTTTCTGATGCATAGCTTTGTTTTAATTATTATTAGTAGGAATTCGTTTTTAATAGCTATTATTCTTAATTTAATTTAATTAATCATTATTTTTTTCAACTATGTTTTATATAAAATAATTACTATTGTTTTATTTGATATTTTTTTAACTAAGACTAGATTCAACTTATTTTATAGCTAGTTATAACCTGTATTGCTTCTAATTTTTATTAATTCTTATTTCAAAATGAGGGAATTTAATATAAGAAACTATATAAAGTTAATATCAATTAACATACACTGAACGTTTTCTGTAGTAATATATGTTATTAATTTTTAATAACTTTTTTATTTTTTACAATAAATTAGGCGAATTATCACCAACATTTTATTGATACGCATTAATTTTGACGTTTCGACCATACTAAGGGTCATTTTCAAAACTTGATGAGTCCTCCGTTGTATGTTCATCATTAATGTTGTAATTAATATGTTCAGTGAACATTAACTTGTCATGTTATATAGGGGCTTCGCCCACGTCATTTCTGGAGGAACTTTAGTCCAAGTTAACATGACAAGTTAATGAAGAATTTTTAATAAAGTATCTCTTTTTATTGATACCATTAATATTTTATTTCAAGTATTATAAAGAGTGACCTGAAATTCACTTGAATAAAAAAAAACAAAAAAAACAAAACAAAAAAAACACGGTGTCCACAATCTGATACATAACCTACAAATGTTCCAGCGGGTGAAGAGAGGTTAGGGACCTCTGCACTATATTATCGGAAGGAGAAATTTATTTTTACTTTCACTTACTTACATATGAAATGTTTAGGTAGCTATTAACATTTATTTATCTAAAGTATGTTTATTTTAAATAGTAAAACGTCTCGTATTGTTAGTAATAATACAAAATGGATCTTCTGAATGGACTTAAATAATAAGGACTAGTAAGATAATATCGAGAACTGTCTAAAGCAGAAACATCATCTTACTCGAGCTTGGCCCAGAGGTTAAGATAGCTCTCCGATATAACACTTGCGTTATTTATGTTATATCGGAGACGAGGATTGTGCGGGTCCGTTATACTATATAAATATACATATGTAGAATTCATAAATAATAGCTTTGGTAATAATTAATATTTAGTTATATAGATTGGGGAAATATGAAAATTAAAATTTTATGTATACTTATGCTTAAATAAAAATATACATAATGAAATATTAATAAATAAAGCGGCCTGTGTTTCAACTACCCGGACACTCTAATCGAATAAAAACAGTTGTGGCGCCGCTGAAATTTAATAAATTAAGTAAAATATATAGTAGTTCAAGAAAATGAAAAGTAAATTTTTTATTTTGGTTTGAATGTAATGTAGAAACCTTTCAAATTATTATAGCTTTAATCTTCAAAACAATTAGTCCACCGCTATTTCAGTTTTGAAGCCTAGTGAAATGTTATATATTAGGTCTCCTTATTTTATTAATAATAATAATAAGGCTTAGCGAACCCGAAGATTCGATGCCAATACCACTTCGATGCCAATAAATCGCTGTCTACTTCGTGTCACAACCATTTTCCCAACTGAACTATTTAAAATTTAATTAATTTCCAAGTCGTAAAAAACAGAGTCTAAAAGATTTATTAAAACTATAATTAGTTAAATAATTTTAAAATTTTGAAATAATTCATCTACTTTTTTCTATCTCAGTTTTCGGATATTTTATTATATTTATATTAATATGTCTGTGCTTACTATAATTTTTAAACCTGGTGATTCTTTTTTTATTTCGACTAATTCTTCTTTTCCTAACTACATCAACCTCTAAACGTATATTTATTTTATTTTTGTCTCGCTAAGTCAGCCCACTGTGCAACGGTACCTTATTCACGGACAGGATCATATATTTGGTACAAAATTAATTTCAAGTCTTAGTGAGATAATATATGTGAGGATTAAACATAAATTTAAAATTAAAATAAACTGAGGTCAAAGAGCAATTTACGATGCGATAAAACACTATCTACTATCGCGAATACAAAGAGACAATTATTAATTTCGCAATAACTTTCTAATTGAGACAATATTAATAACCTCTGTGGACGCGTGGACCGTCGACCTTGCGGAACGAGGCCATCCCGAACGAATGGATTGGACTGTCCCATTAATCCGGACAAATCGCTACTTTCCTCCAGCTCGGCTATTCTCGGCTCAAGTGTCGTCATTGCTTCTTCCCTGATTAGTTTTCGACGTCATAATGCAGGTGCTTCCAGTGGCGTACATAGTGGATAGTGGAGGATGTGGATGACAAATTTTTAAATGGCTCTTTGAAGGGGGGTATGAATTAAATGTAATGAATTTTTTTTTTAAAGAAAAACTATTTTATTAAGTAATATAACGTTCTGTCACAATATGGAAAATGATTGTAGTGAGGAAAGAGTTCATTAACACCATACAATATAATAAATTAAATAAAATCTATATTTTAAAAAAATCTAATGAAATAAAATATTTATCATAAATGAAAAGGAATACAATGAAAATTCTAGGTATGTGAAAAAATGTCTTTTAAATAAATGTCTTCTATATATGGAATAATTTTGCTATATAATGTACGATGTATTTTAGCCAAAAATTCACTTGCTTATAATAGAGCGTTTATTTCTGAAAAAAAAGGATATTTTAACTTAAATGCATTTAAATATTAAATGGAAAATTTCATATGAAATGCCCATTTTTATTGCTTCAGAAATTCAAAGTAGGATTTATTGTTTACTGCATTTATGTTTACAGATTGTAAAGACTCGTAATTAGTCCTCTCCTTTTTTATAATAATTACAATCATTCCATACTTTATATTGACCTATATTCTTAAACATATTTTTAGGAAAAAAATATTAAGAATAAATTACAATTCAACATTGAAAATTCTGAACAACATTGAAATATCGCTTGGTGAGTAAGATTGATTAAGGGGCCTTGTCAAAGCCTCACTTATTTCGACCATGGTCGCAGTTGTAGGACCATACTAAAGATAGCTTACCCGACGTTTCTAAAAATTATAAAGCCGGTTTTAAAGGTCCCCTTAGTATTCGTTAAACCGTGTTATTTTATCTCGTGGGTTTCTTCATATGTTCCAGAAGGGGGAGATACACATACCACGTTCCGTTCAGAGGGTGGTACTGTTTCGTAATCCAGTCGGATTCTTCGACCTTCCTGCTCTTCCAAAGATATAGGAGATCTGGAAGTAGAAAGTGCAACCGGTTCCGGAGCTCGAACAGAACCATCTCCAGGGTACGAACCCTCGGCCGCTGGACAGCTTCAAGTTCTTGCATTCCGTAAACAGACATCTTACCGAATATAAATAATCCAGGTATATATTAATTTTATCAGAAAATTTTTGGAGAAGTTCTGGTAATTCGTAAATTTATATACGGAGTGCTAATCACTTATTTTCAACTTTGCCCCTTCGAATTATTTCAGGAATGATTAAAAAAGAAAAGAAAAAAATCATAATTTCTCAAAACTTAAAAACAATTCATTATTTAAATAACTTCTAATACCTATTAATTTTATACTAAATTAAACCAAAAAGAAATATCTATAATTTTGATTTTAATTATATTTGCGTTAGTCCGTTGTGAAACTAGATTGTTTTCTCAGTGTTGGTGTGGATTTGAAATAGATGAACGTCTGATTTGGATTTTAAATTTATTATTAAACGACTCACTTGGAATCCTCATACCAGACTGAAACGACAAGAAACCGCTCGACGTTTTCGACTACTCCAGCACTTACTAGACAAACGCTCTAAACTATAAAATAAATAAAAAATAATTATAAAAGACTCATATATATTACTATAATAAGGCCAATTTAGACTTACGGAGTTGAGCAATGGGGCATCACTAAACCATCGAATTCCTCTCGTATTCAATCCTTACAATTCAAAATCCTTTGTAAAATCCTCAATGCACCTTACTTTGTCACAAATAAAATCATCCATAACGACCCTTAACGTTCCATATGTTGCCGATTTAACCCAATCCAGATACCTTCCCTTCCATAATAAACTTCTGAACCATCTGAATCTTCTTGTTTCCAACCTTGCTTCTTCTTAATTCCTGATAACCCTCCGAGGCGTCTGAAAAGAAGATGGTCTCGGGACCTTCTAATATAGCACTTTAATTTGAGTTCTACAAATGGGTAGTTTCTCTTTATGTTGTACATGTCATGTTACCAATGCCACATTTACTTGTTGTATTTTTCATGTAATATAGTTGTAAATTTCGTTAAAATAAAAATAAAAAATATTTCTTTGAGCAATTTATTTTTCTCTTCATATTTTTGTCCACGACTGTCATAGAGCAATTAAATGTAATATAAATTATTTTGCTTTTTAGATAAACATTTTAAAAATAAGACATATAATGATTTAAATGGGTATTTAATGATTAGGTACTGAACATATTTCATAGGGAAACCAAAATTCACCCGTACCATTGCAACCTTTTAATGTTCAACGTGAGTGAAGGGCAGCGAGGTGTGACATAGTCCGCATCCACCTGTTTTGTTACCGACCCTATGAAGGGTTATGTCCCATGAGCGTCCTCCTGTAGCAGAGATCAGAGACTGACGTAAACAAACTTATATCACAAAAAATATATCATAACCACGTGATAAAAAAAACAAACAAGTAATGAACTAGACTAAATAAAGATTTGAAATCAATACATTTAATATCCTTTAAACTAACACGCTCAGATTTATTAATGTAATAGAA
The DNA here is from genome assembly GCA_928085145.1 of Nezara viridula. Taxonomy (NCBI): domain Eukaryota; kingdom Metazoa; phylum Arthropoda; class Insecta; order Hemiptera; family Pentatomidae; genus Nezara; species Nezara viridula. The sequence goes on along the minus strand of OV725080.1, from coordinate 142,332,381 downwards.
TAATATTTATTCGACAATTTATCAATTATTAACTATTTATCTAGAATTATTTAAATATATAAGATAAAACTGTATTTATAGCCTTTAGAGGGACGTAATAAATAATAATTTTTTTAATCTGTTTGAAGAAGAGACATGCTAATGATAAATGTTTATTCAACCATGTTTAAAATCCAAACACAGACGATGCGACCCTGATGCTAGGGCGATACAGGAATAAATAAGAAATTCACCCCACGTGGCACTTAAGCTTTACTCTAATGCCCCTACCAGGATAAACATATAATGTCCTCCTTTATCAGTTTCTGATATCTGTTTCTTACAACACATTTAAATTATTAATGAGAAAAAGTGCTGATGCAATGATTGTAGAAATGGTACATTCCCTAATATTAAGTTTAATTTTTTAGCACCATATAGCAATAACTTATTCGATTAAGGTAGAACTTGAAATAATAAATTACCATTACTTTTGTATAATATAACAAGACTGAGTTAGTTGTCTCTTTTTGACTATTATAGAGTATACAGATTTTAGAAATAATATTTATTTAAAAGTATATATTTATAAATACATACCACTTGATCAACTGAGTCTGTAAGAAATAGAACCGAACTCACCTGTAAAGAAAAAAAAATTAAATTGTTTTAATTTTTTAAAATTGAAATAAATAATAGGTTAAAATAAAATAGGTTATTTTATTCTTATTTATTGTATATATATTATTTTTCTGAATAATTGATTTTATTTATTGTATATAGAGTGTGAATGTGATCTCTGAACACTATTATAAATGTCCTTTGAGACAGATTGTAATATTTATCAATAAAAAAGTTAAATATAAAAAAAAAAAAAAAAAATTGGAATCGAAATGTATATAATTATTGCTTGTTACAACTGTTTTATAATTTCTCTCTCATACTCTTTATCTGAAAATTGGAAGTGGTACATTACACAGGCGGATCTACGGGGGAGGGAGGCTTTTGGACCGAAGCCTTCTCCTCCCCCCCCTCAAAAATGGTAAAATATAACCATGTCTTATAAAATAATTGGTCTTTAAAAGTATTATTGTTAGTATAATTACATCTGACAGGACTTTAAGAATCACTTAAACACCATTTCATAAATGTAGTTAGTTCCTTTTTTCTCCAAAGTGATTACAAATATAAACTAAATCCTAAAATTAAATCCTGAATCCACTAGTGGTACGTTATACAGTGACATGAAATATGGGAAATTTGACTTAAGGAAATCTCTTCTCACACTTAAAATGCATATACCTTATATAACAAAAAATAGAATATTAGATGCCTGATGAAATGTAAATGCTAACGAACTTCCTTAATTTATTTTTCAAAATATAAAGGAAAAGTAAACATTTTTTTATTTCAAATTCATATTATGAATTTTTTGAACGACGAGGAGTCGTTTTGAGCATCTTATCCTCTAGTTCATTCTATGTTTGCAGAATATATTACTCAGGATATCTTTGCCATTGTATTTTCAAATGTACAATCATATTTAAGTAGTAAAAAATATTATTATTTTATTATATATATAAAAAGTATTACATTATATGGAGTGAAATGTATTATAGGTATTTAAAATAAGATAATAATATTTTTTGCAATGGTGAAATTGTTAATTCAAAATTACATTGAATAAGCATAATCTGAATAATATACGATAGTATTGTAGAACGAATGGCTCTAAAGGTCGTTCAGACAAATTAATAAAAAATATAGAAGTTGAAGTATTCTTGAATTAAAAAAAAAAATAATAATAAAATCGATGAGACGCTTAAACAAATTTCCCCTAGACAATTTTTTAAGCACTTAATAAGGTTAGACTTAGCTGAAATGAACTTAACTTAATTACATTTTCGGTAAAAGCGTGGTTGGTATTAATAAAAAAAAAAACTAAACCCACGGAATCTCCTGTCTATCGAGAATTTTAAATAGCTTAGAAAGTAATTGTAAAATAATAAATTGACTAATAGCATGACTCAATAGCAGGCTCATGAATATCAATCATTGACTGGACTGGTCAGGCAGGCTGGACGTAGGCAGTCGCAACGCTACTCGCCATGCGCGAATCGTAGGCGGCGCGAACTTTCTGATAGCGGCTATTGAAAGGCCGTGTTGCATTATAGGTGTATCGGTTGCAACAAAGGGGCAATCACAATCAAATAGATTTTGGTACAACATAGGTACTACTTAGGAAGTATAGATAATAAGTAACGGATAAATATGTTACTGCTACTGGTGGGGGAAACTATTTCGTCAAATAAGCCTTCTGGATCTATTCGCCATACCCTGACAGCTAGCTTGAACTTGCCAGAATGGGAGTGTCAAGATTCATTTCAGTCCGAAGTATCGAACAAATAAATATTACTTGTCCTAATGTGAGATCGAACTCACAACTTTGAGAACCGGGTACACTTGGACCCACACTCCAAAACGCTCGGCCTTCACGCCCTCAGAAAAAATGTTGGAATTGGGTCATTTAAGTGAACCCTGATCACCATTGACAAAGTTTCAGGAAACGGAAAAAGAATATTAGCTGTTCATATTTTAATATCAAAACCAATGCTAAAAAAAAATAATATATTAAGTAATTCTTGATTTGCAGCACATTTATCTGAAAATCATTAATTATTAATGTGTTCAGGTTGGCCGCTTCTAGGTATGTAACAGCTATCTGACTGAAAGGCTGGACAGATATTAGAGTTGGCTAAAATTAAAATTATTCACTGACAATCCGTGAGTGTTTTATAACATTTTTTTTTCTCTTCAGATCTTAATCTGATTGAATTTTGGATGACAATAAGCAGATGAGTTGTTGTGAATTTGCAAAATCACATGTTAGGCATGACGAAGAACAGCACCCAGCAGCACCTTCTTGGTCAATATTTTCTTCCTTAATGCAGAAAAGGAGATCCCCCATCCAGCTCCTTTTCGGCTTGTCAATTGTGGTCATGTCAATTATAAGTCTATTATTACGTCCGTGTAGTTTAATATGAAATTGGGAGTAAAGAGTACGTATCTATTGTTCGATAGTTGGTTGTCGAAAGTCGGTTTGGAAATTTCTGTTGTTTACGTACCAGGTAGCTGCTCTAATTAATCTTAAAATTTTGGATTGAAATGATTGTAGTAAAAGCGTCTTTTTCGCAAAACTGAAAATCTGTGAGGCGTGTGTCCATATGGGTTTGGGTAGGTATTTATATATATTTACTTTTGATCTGATTTTCGATTTCAATTTGGAAAGAAGTGAGTATGATATTTTCAATCGCTTGCCTTCCACAAGTCATATTTCAAGCCCCAAGTCATCCTTCTGTGGAATATTAGTCCGAGATAACGTACAGTATCCGTCTGAGGAATTTTGTTGTGATATAAATTGGTGGGCATTTGTCTCGCCGAAGTGTTGTTCTTTTCGTCAGCTTGAAACAATTAAAAAAAAATACCGATGAATAATTGTATCCAACAACGAAAGAGGGATATACCTCTATATAAGCATATGACGTAGATTGTTTGTGAAATTGGCTTCTATGGATACTTGATCTTGGCATTATAGTCAGCTACTCTACTATACATTATGGCTTGTATTAAGTACATTTTTTGTTATTTATCGGCATATTTCAACACCTGAATGAGTCCCGAGTTCGTTCTATGGCGGTGATGTGGAATTCACACCAAATTCAAATATTCATAGATCTCAATTACACTTACCATCAACTAATGTGTGTAAGTAGATATTCAAGTGCACTACCTTTAGATTGGATAGGATTATTCTCTTAGTCGTTTTTTTTTTTTGGTTAAAATAAAATATATTTTATATAGTGATAAGTAGAAAATAAAAGTTTTCAAGGAAACTGAATGGAATTTCCATAGAAACAGAGCGGTTCAGGTTAGATCTCAATAGGAACCAAGATGAACGAAACCTGTATAAGCAAGATTTAACAGAAACGTTTTAAGGACCTTCAATAATTATTTACACTAGTTTTATAACTTTGAATGCGGAAGATTCCGAAATGAGCTGTATACACCAGATGGAAGCTGTATGTTCTGTGAAGCCAACAGACAGATGCTGAGCACTGAAATAGCACTTGGACCGACGGATTTATAGAAATGTGTCCATCAGCTCGTTTTATAATCCTGCAAATCATTTGGAACACGGATCCTTTAACACGTGGAATGTCGCTATTTGTATGCGATTTGGACGAAGCAATGCACCATCTTCCACGTCAAGCATTTGTCTGTTTTTCTAAATTTATTTCGACAGAAGATAATAAAGAATGAAGACGAAAATGAGAATAAAAATATTTTCATTTTAATAAAAATATTTCGTTTTGACACAACTAAGGATGTGAGTGATAGTGAAACATTAGTCCATTAAGTTCACGTATACAGTAAATAAAAATTGAATAAGCAGAAAGAAGCTTAAAGTATTTAAAATGATGACTCAAATACAAAGTGGATTAAAAATATGAGTAATAGAATACTAGAAATGAGGTATATTAAACATGCTAAAGGACTTAACTATGCTATTGTTTGCAATGTGATAGTGAGCAGAGGTGAGAAGGGTGTTTCATGGAGCTAGTTACGCCATTAAAATTTTTTTTGGGGGGGAGGATACATTTCGACGGGTTTATGAATTTTCGTAATGAAAATATTCAAACAGACTGCAAGAATAGTAATTGTATATAACCTACAATTTTCCTAGTGCTATTTTCACTTGCACAGTTTTTAAGAAAATTTGAGCAAAAAATCTTCAGAAAGGAGAGATTTTGTGGATATCTACCCTCAGTATTTTTTTTTTTTTTTTTTTAAATTTCTTTATTGAGTATTATAACAATCTGTCTGTTGGACATTGGTTATAGTGAGGTAGGATGACATTCACACCATATGTACAAAAAAAATAAAATAAATAGAACAAAATAATAATCAAAAGTATATACAATAGACAATAAAATAAAATAACCTAAAAAATAAGAAAATTAAAACTAAGGAAAAAAAAAAAAAAAAACACATGCATACCTATATACAATCAGGCGAGGGAACTCCAGGAGAACCCTGCGCTACTCTCCCAACCGCGTCACTGGTACTAAAGCCAGCGGAGATTGGTCGAGAGCACTATAGCCACATACACACATGTCTTGAGTGAAGAATCAGGCCATTGCCAGAACTCCAATTTATATAATCTACAAAAGGTCGCGAGGCCACTGCCGTTTCAACCTTCTTGGAGGATTATAGGGATGGGAGATGCTTGATAGGGATTGTGCAAGAGGATTTGGGTGGTAAGTAAGGTTCTGGTGAAATTTGGAGAATTTTTCTGGGATAAGGTCTAGGACAAATGGGATGTTAAGGTCATGATGTAGGGTTTTGTTGGATACATAGAAAGGAGCATCGACTATTGTTCGAAGGACTTTAGACTGGAAGGGTTGGATGCGCTTGATGTTAGAAAATTTTGCTGATCCCCACAGTTCTAGTCCGTAAGTCCAAATAGGTTTCAGTATTGTCTTGTAGATCAGTAGCTTGTTTTCAATGGAAAGTTTAGATTTTCTGCTTAGTAGTCGGTATAGTTGGCCGTATCGTCGGTTGAGTTCTTGTCTTTTGAGTCTAGTATGCGGGTTCCAAGTTAGTCTTCGGTCTAAATGAAAGCCAAGATACCGGACTGTGTCTGAATAAGGAAGCTGGATGGAATTAAAGAGTACTGGTGGACAGGAATTGCGTCGGAGTGTAAAGGTAATATGTTGGCATTTAGATTCATTAACTTTAATGCGCCAGTTATTACACCAGTGCTCAATCAAGGTGAGGTGACTTTGGAGATTTAAGGATGCTATTTCGGGATCAGAGTTGGATGATAAGATTGCGGTGTCGTCAGCGAATGTTGCAAGAAAAGTATCGGGATGAACAGGGATGTCAGCAGTAAAGAGGATGTAAAGCACGGGACCCAAGACGCTGCCTTGGGGAACACCGGCTTTAACGGAGTAGATATTGGAAAATTCTGTTCCACAGCGAACTCGAAAGGAGCGGTCAGAGAGGTAGGATCGGAGGACTAGGTACAAGGACTGAGGTAAATGGATTTTAAGCTTGGAGAGCAGTCCGGAGTGCCATACCCGGTCAAATGCCTGTGCAATGTCCAGAAAGGCACCCGAACAGTATTCCTTGTTTTCTAGGGCTGAGGAAATATGATCAACAACTCGGAGTCCTTGTTGAACAGTAGAATGTTGAGAGCGAAAACCAAACTTATGGGAAGGGATATTTTGGGATTCTATAATGGGTAGGATTCGTTTCAAAAGGATCTTTTCAAACATTTTTGAAAGGATTGGGAGTAGGCTGATTGGTCTATAGGATGTTGAGCTATTGAGAGGTTTTCCTGGTTTTGGGAAAAGGATAATAGTGGAGTGTTTCCATAACAGAGGGAAGTGGGTGGTGCGTAGGATACAATTGTAGATATATGTAAGGAATATGACTGCTTTGGATGGAAGTTGTCGAAGGATTTGAGGTGTAAGGAGATCATGTCCAGGAGCTTTACGGAGGATTAGTTTTTTTAATTGAAATTTTACTTCGGAAGGATGAATAGCTTTTGGGGGCAAGGAAAGTGGGATTGGTGATGTAAGGAGTTCTTCTACTGTTACGGTGTGGGCAGGATGGGATTCCGGATGTGAAATAAATGTATTGGATAGGTGAATGGCGAACTCCTCAGCTTTATCTTCGTCAGATGCTGCCCAGGAGCCATCACCTCGTCGGAGAGGATGGGAAATGCGGTGAGGATTTAGGATTTTTGTTGTGGTTTTCCAAAGGGAATTGTCGCGAGAAGAGAGGGAGGATAGGTAGGAGTTGAAGGATTGTGATCTGAAGGTGGCTAATTCCAGTTTTAATTGTTTGCAGTAGTAATTATAGGAGCAGCGGTCGGTAGGATGTCGGGTACGTTGCCATAATAATCTGGCACGGCGTTTGGTGCGGATTAGGTTAAGGATGTGTTGGGGTAGAATGGTCTTTATAGGAATTCTGGAGGAGTCTTTTGGGAAGGAGGCAGTCCAGGCGGCTTGTTGGATTGTGGTAGTAAAGGAATTTACGGCACTATCAAGGTCATCGGGAGTTTTGAGGGATATATTGAGATCAATATTATCGGAGATTATTTGGCGGAAAAGGTCCCAGTTTACTGGGCCCCTAATGAATGACGGTGGAGAAGGTTTGGGAACAGGTTCAAGTGAAACATTAAGGATTAGAGGACTATGGTCAGAGGAAAGTTCATTTAGACGTGTAATGGAACAATTGAGGGGACTTAAGCCGCTGTGGATAAAGAAATCAAGAAGATCAGGATTACGGTTGGGATCTGTGGGCCAGTGGGAGTGAGGTAGGAGAGTTGGGGGAAAGGAGGTGAAAACGTTGGGAATTGAGTGCAGACAGCAGGGTTCGGCCACGAGAATTCGTGGTTCTGGAACCCCATTGTTGGTGCTTGGCATTTAGGTCTGCACCCAAGATGAAGTGATGTCCTAAGGAGTCGAGGAGAGAACTGAATTGGGCATTGGATATGGATCGGTTAGGAGGACAATACGCTGATGCAAGAGTGACCGTAAAGGAGGAGGTTTTTATCACGATAGCGGTGGACTGTAGGAAATCATGTATTGGTAATGGGAGTACGTGATGGGAGAGGGATTGGTGTACAATTACAGCAGTACCGGCATGTGCTTTTCCGTCAGGGTGGTCAGTACGATATGTCAGGTATTGTGGTATATTGAAGTGCTGTTTAGTGGTTAGTCGAGTTTCAGTAATTAGTGCCACATCAATGTTCTTGTCAAGTAGTAAAGTAGATAGTTCGTCTGTATAATTTCTAACACCATTCGCATTCCAAAGGAGAATGGATATGGGTTTAGGGATGTGAGTCATTTAAGGATTTTTCAAAGGAGGGATGAGGTGAGATACGAGATTCGTGAGGAGTGATATGATTGGAGTAACAAGGGATTTGAAATCGGTGAGGAAAGATGCTAACAAACTTGTGAGATCTGTTGCATTTGAAGGAGGAGGAATATGAGGAATTTGTTGTTGGTGGTTAGGTATATTAGGATGAAGAGGATTTTGAGGTTGGGTTTGAGGTTGTTGTTGTGGCAGGGCTTGACATTTATCGGTTAAAGTCTTACCTCTAAGTAGTTGGGAGAATGATACATCATTGTTTACAATTCTGGAAGGCTCTCTCTCTCTTCTTGTTCTTAGTGCTTCATCTTGAATCCGGTTTTTCTGGTGTCTGGTTTTGAGATTCTTGTAAATTTGGCAGCCTTTGTAGTTGGCCGGGTGTCCCTCCAAGCATAGGGCACATACTGCTGGATCTTGTATAGGTTTGGTGCACTCTACAGATTTGTGCTGTTCACCGCACTTCACGCAACGCGGCAGATGGTGGCAATATGTCTTCGTGTGGCCATAGGTCTGACAATTATGGCACTGCACGATGTCTCTCTTGGGATATGGCTTCTCAACTTTCACCATTGTGTAGTATACCTTGTGATATCATATATTTTTTCGATACCTGGTGATGGCTCCAAGTCCACGAAAAACAATGGTAGTGGGATCCTATTTCGTAATCCTGGCTGCTCCCTGTCCTCCTTCAAAACGTTTGATACCTGGCGTACATTGAAACCAAGCGTCGTTAGTTCTTCTTTAATAACTTCAGTGGGGGTTGAGGAATGTAAATTTCTTATCACTACTCGTAAAGCTCTTTCCTGCTTCAGCTGGTAAGTGTGAAAATTCGCATTTGTTTCTGATAAGTTCTTCACTATTTTTCGGTAGGCTTCTGCAGAATCAGGTGTTATTTTGGTGTCATTGGTCCTGTTAAGGCATGAATAACTGCCAGAGCAGATTTTATTTAGTTGGGTGCAGAACATCTGGAAATTTTTTATATTTTTCACAAATATCGGAGGAGGCTTTGGTTCTCTGGGTATTGCTGCAGACTCCATTACTTCTCTGTCATTTTGAAGCACTTGGTAGGGGTTTGGAGTAAAGAAAGGTGATTCTTCAATCGTTTCTTGTGCAGACGTACCTGGTTGGGGCTGAGGTTCTGGTTCTGAAGTGTTCATTTTGGTCACTGGAGGTATTTCTCGTAGGCAGCGACGAGTCCTTTGTTTGGCTGGTGAGCTAACTCCGTCTGACCGAGACCTCTTGGGCACCTTACTGGCCATCACTTGCTGATCATACCGCATATCATAAGAGAAAAATAAATAACAAAAAAAAAGATGTCAACAGTAAATATCAACTGCTCTGATATACACTTTAACCGTATCACGTGAATAATCAGAGAGATTCCGCTATAAAATTGGTAAAAACTGAGAGAGGAGTTGAGGAGACAACCTTCTCATCAGCTGATCCACTGCCTTCTCAATCCACTGCCACCCTCAGTATTAAACGAGTTTAGAGTAAGGTGGTTAAGGATAAATTGTTTCAGTAGAACAGAGATTATAGAATATTTAAATGGAAAAATGGACTGTTCTGATATATTACTTTAATCAAGCATGGATTTGAGTTAATTATATAATTTAATGGTCAGTTATAGGTATATTAAGTATTTTTTGTTGGTGCTATAATATTTATATTGTTAGATATTTTAATTAAATTCATAAATTTTTTTGAGCATTGAAATGATATATATTTGTAGTTAATATTGAACAATTTTTTAATATTGAATATTTAATAGTTGACTGTTGCGTTATAAAGGAAGGAGATGGTCCGGAGTGGCGGTCATATATAGGCTGAATAGTGGCAAAACTATTTTATTAAAAGCCAACGTTTCGACCCGACTTTGCAGGTCTTCTTCAGGAAGCTGTGTTCAGCTAGGAGTTTCGCTTTGAACTGAAATAAAATAGTTTTGCCACTATTCAACCTATTTATGACCGCCACCCCGGACCATCTCCTTCCTTTGATTTTTTAATATGTTTGTTGTTAGGTTTATTCTCTGTTGGTTTTTGGTCAAGAGTATAATCCAAGCATAAATGTTGTGTATATAATACTTTATTCTAAATATAGGCATTATTATTAATATTATACTAGAAACTGTTTCTTCTTTCTCTTTCTCCTTTTCTTCTCAGTGTAAAGGAGCGTCCCCTCCTCCCTATCCACCGGAACAGTCCTCTCGGTTTTGTGTTAATATTTCATTTCTACAATGGGTTTTAATCCATTTTCAATGTCCAACTTGGTAATATATTCTATATATGATATCCTAGGTCTGCCTCTAGGTCTTTTACCAGTCGGTCGAGCTTCCATTATTTTTCTTAGGTCTTAGTACTCGTCCAAACTTTAGCTCTCTTGTACGGAAGGTGATTTTCAATGTCTTATGCCACTCGGCCAAGATATTTCATTTCCATCACAATCGGGTTGATGTCCTCTCTCTTGCCTCTTATAGCGTTATATATTTAATAATAATAATTTTTTTTTTGTTTTTGCGATTCTGCTTGACATTTCTTTTCTGGCATTGTGGCAAACGAATGCACCTAATCGTCGACAACTTTAAGTTACTCTTCGCGACGCTGCAAAAAAATCTTAATCTTTCATAGAACGACTTTACAAGTAACCAAACATTTTAATAAATTGTTAGTTTATTTATACCTCTAAAAACTCTCGTTTACGTCTCGATTTTCAATTAATAATTCCGACATTTTTCAGGAAGATGATTTTTTTCTTACAACCGACTGACTAAATTGATTTTTAATTTCAACTTAATTATTTTAAAAACTTAGAGTATTATAAATAAAAATAACCATAGCAATAAAGTAATTGATAACGTTGAATTTTTGTAATATACTGCAAACAAGAACCTTTCTCTTTGACCTATAGATCTTATCATTAATATTTCCTTATCTCCTCCAATCACGCGACTGTAACCTTTTAATTTCATTATTAACAAGTTAGTATCAGGCTCAAATCTTCTTAAGGTCATAAAGAAAGAAAGTTTTTCAATTGTATTGTTTCCTAGGATATAAACTTTCAATCCATTCGTATTAAAATTCAAAGTAATTAAAAAAAAACATGATATGAAAATTAAAATATAGTAATAATAAATCAATTAGATTTAAAAATAATAATTGGTGTTTTGTTTATTAAAATCAGATTACGAAAGTATTTTGATTTCCTTCTTTAAAAAAAAAAAGTATCATCCTAGATTTCGCCTCAAACATAGTTTTAAAGATATCAACATATTGCCTGACAAATGCGATTTTTTTTTTACGACCTTAAGATATTATAAATGTTATAAAAATTTATTTTCAGATTTACGAAATATCACACCTGCTGCGACGATGTCTTCTGGAATTATTATTTATTCTATTTATCATTTTCATATTTTTATAATGTCGAGTTCCAATGGAATACTATAATTCTATTTTAAACTATTATAAACCATACCAAATTTTACTTATTGTCAGTAAAAATAATTTACATGCTTTATCCCAAATTATTTATTGTATCATTTGTTTCGAAAAAGAGATTTTACTTTTAACTAACTATTTAAGTTTATCTAATTATCTTAATTTAATTCAGTTTTATTCTTGAATTAAGGATAGTTGTATAGGAATTCAAATAAATCATATAGACTTTTATCTAAATAGTTTTAAGAATAATCAAATGCATTATTTTCGCAATGCTTTATACAGATAACATTAGTATTTCATCAATTAGTAATTTCATAATTACTAAATGGTACAAAACATAATCATATTAAATAATATGTATTTATGTTCAAAATTGATAAATTACAACTTTTATAGCATTAACATATCAAAAGATCGAACCATTGGCCATACTTGCATACATAAAATAAAAATTCATAATAGAACAAAAGTATTTTACAGAAACACTCCCAACTATTAATTACAACCTACGCATTATTTACATGTTTCATTCTCTTCATCAACTATAATTAAACTCCCTAACCAATCTAACTCGATAATTCCAGGCAAATATTTGATTGGCAATTGACAATATTTTGTTTAAGATAAACTGTTCAATAATTCTTGAATTGGCATTATTTTAATATTTAAACTTTTTTTTTAGGAATCCAGATAGTGGGGGACAAGCAGATATAAAAAAAAAAATCTGCTTTAACTAAATTAAATAGGAAGCAAATTGTAATTATAACGTACATACTTATTATATTTGATGTAAAAGATTTCTTAAATTAATGTTTCTTTTTCTTATCGTATACTTCGAGGAAATAATATTAAATATTAATATATTATTAATATTTAATTTTATTATTAATATTAATATTTGATTAATATTAATCAAGGGGCCAAATTAATAATAATAATAATAGGGGAATATTAATAAGGGGCCATCGTCCCGCCTCCAATAAAAATAAAGAGGGAGCGAGAATATCTTGAAGAACAAAATTAAATCTAAATTAATAACAATTAATCTATAAGAATGAATACAATGTTTAACCGAAAATCAATTAAGATGGCTACGTAAAGGCCTAGAAGTATGTACGTAAATATTTTACCATGCACGTTTTAGTTTATATTCAAAGATAATTAATTATTTGTAGCAACATATCTTAGGATTTTATATTTTATTTTTTTTATGTTTTATATATTTAGGATTTTATTCATGTGCACCCTTCCACTTATACATGAAGATTTTATCACATTTCCTAAATTTTCAAACATATGCAGATATCGCTAAAAAAATAAATAAATAATGATGTATATATACAATTTTTGTTCAGATAGAGTGTTCTATAGTTCGTTTTACACTCATTATGTTGATAATGTTAATTTTTAATAATACTATTAAATTCCGAGACTTTTTTGAGGGATCTATTGCCTCCCACCCAACCAGAATAAAATTCTGCACCAATTATAGCCATGATTCCGAGATTTCCCGAGCTTTAAACTTCATCGAGCAGCTATAACTTAAACGCAACTTAGCGGATTGATAACAGGACATAAGTACTAGTATTAGTTTGCATATCTCGTTTAAGATATGACTTAATCGTTGGGTTAATGTCTATTTTCCAAGACGCCCGGAGCGCGGTCACCGCCAGTATATCTTGTTGGATCCGTTGAAGCAGAAAGTTGTTGGGGCCCACACAGACTGCTCTAATGCAAGTCTTCCTTGCACCACTTTCACTTGCGATCGGTAGCAGGAAGAGAAAAATTATAATCCCTTCTATAATTGAAACAGATGATTATACACTACTCGATGAATATAATTTGAAAAACTTCAGTTAATCGAGTCAGAAAGCTTTAATGATCGATCAGGAGTATCGATAAAATATTTAGATTTTTTCTTCTTTCAATCAAATATTTAAAAAAAAACTTTATCTCTAGGTATTAAATCTGAAAATTTCGAAATATTTAAAAAAAAAATGTTCCTGATTTCTCCTTCGTTATGTCTAGGTAAATATTTTAAAAACTTACTTAACGAATTTAAGTATAAGGAATATTTTGTAATAAATTGATATGGTAAGTGTTGGAAATATCTCGTCTAGATTTTTAGTCTGTAAGTGGACCACAAAACCTCAGTTATTTGAGACAGCTGATTTATGGACTGGATGAAGTTGTTAAAATTATATAATAGGTTGATACACTAGTTGACTCAAACCATAATTACATCAACCGGTAAATCTTAACAATCTTGCGTAATCCTAATACTATTATAAACCACTTTTCGGTCTCATCCAAATCTATGATTGTTTCTTTGCATTTAAATTTCAGATTCATATAATATAATAAAATGAGGTCAAAATGAAAACAAAGCGACCAATAACAGCAGCTCCCTGTTGCGTAAACAAAAGAACTTTACGTACCGAGTTATGACATTTAACACTCACGGATTCCTTACCTCTGATTTCATCAAATTAGACGGACACAACAATACACTTATAAATGAAATGGTCATTGCTGCCAAGCCCATCAGGAGGCGACTGAAAATGTGCTGGGTGAGAGATTTTCTGAATTAAGGAAGTAGAGAGGTCTTTCGGAAAAACGATCAGAAAAGGGGTGTTTCTAGGTACTATCCTTCCCCATACCCACTTGCGGATCCAGGATGTAATTTTGGGGGGGCTTCAGCCCGGAAGTTTTTTTTTTTCATATATATAACGATAATTACTTTGGAAAAACAGAAAGATGCTAACTATCTATATGAAATGGTGTTTAAGTGATTCTTGAAGTCCTATTATATGTAATTAAACGAGCAACAATACTTTAAGGCATAATTTTTTACAATAAAACTTGGTTACCTTTTACCATTTTGGGGGGGGGGGCTTCAGCACGAAAGCCCCTCCCGTAAATCCGCCTGTGCCCATGCCTAAGATACCATCAGCAACAATACATCTTATTATAACATTCATGAGAGATTTGGATTAAGATTGAAAGTAAAAAAATGTTTCTTCCGATTGACTGAAATTTCATTCCATATTGAAAAAATTAAAGTGCCCCAAATTGTTAATACATAAGCTAATCTGAATGGTGATCATAAGCTTTAAGTTACTTAGTATTATTAACAACTGAAATAAGCATATAGCTCGAAAAGAGACATACAGTGATTACGTTATGAATTAAAAAATCCAAACTATAAAACCTTCGAGCATTTTCTTTTGTATTTATTAATTTGATCTTCATTTTTTAAAAATTAATTTAATCAAAACATTTTTGTATTATTATATTTAAATATAGATATTTGTTTTCCCTTTATCTGTAATAATCAGCTGTTCAATATAACCTTCCTCCGCTGTGTTAATGGAATATTCTGTTTATTTCAGTATTTTTGCTACAAATCTTTCTATTTTTACTGACAGAATACATACATTTTTTTTCTTTACATTTTACGTTAGTTATTTTTCTTGGTGTTCATCTAGTAGAGGAATTTACTTTTTTTTTTTTTGCTTTTGTTCGTAATTTTTTTATTATTTTTTTAGATAAACAGTGATTATTTTGTTTAAGTTCTTATTCGTATTGTATATAGTTCTAAGCATTTTGTATATTGTTTCATCAGTTTGTTTTGTATATTTTGTTAATTCACATAAGGTATTTTATTTATTTAATGTAAATCTTTTGACCAGGTGTATTCTTTTGTTATTCTTAAGGGACGTTTTCCGAAATAGAGTTATTTTTCTATTCTATTCGGATGGCATTGTATTTTTGTTTTCTTTCGGCATATATGTGATTTTTTTTTTTTTTTTTTTTTTTGGCGCCTAAATTGGAAAAACGTGAAAGGTTAACTGTTCGCCTGTATGTTGAAGACGTATTGTTTAAAACTTTGGATTTTTCTATCTATAAAGCATTTACAACTATAACCTTGTTTTTAGTTTAGTTATTATTATGTAAATGATCTTTCTTTACCCAACTCTATGAAAAGCGAGCGAACCGATTCAAGCTGTGAGCTAACATGAGAGCCGATTCATGATCCATTCTGTTAGTGCCCAAATAACTTAATCCATTTGGAGTGAGGTGTGGGAACCAACGGGAAGATTGTCAACCTGCCAACTGAATACCGCAAGGTAACCGTTTGATTACAACAAGGCGTACACCTTTAGAATGGGATGGGTGGCCTCCAATTTGTGTATTCATTATGCGTTTGGCTTCCCTCTTCCTTGTTTCATGTTAACCAGTGTTGATGGAGTATAACGGACAAAAACAAAAAAAAAAACAACAGAGTAAGATATTTTTTTATTAAGAAAGCATAATAAAATTCATCGATATTTCAAGCTAAATAGTTAATAGATTGACACATTGAAAGCGTTGTACGGTGGTCTGTTTTAGCCCGTGGACCCCTTTTTATCAAATTATTAGCATCCACTTAAATAGCCTCATCTCATCGTAACCTAAAAATATTTTATTTACGAAAATTCTCGGAATTGTGACTCGTATATACTCATTTGCTTTCCACATGAATCTTATAATAATTTGAACAGAGTGTCCTTAAAAAGGTCACCTTAAAAAATAGTAGCCGTTTGGCGTGACTACATCCCCAAATTTTCAAAATAACGAGGTTACATGGGCCGAAAGGCCCAATATTTTTGTAGGTCACCTTTTTTATCGATTTTGTGATCAAATTATCTTTCGATCCAAGTGGAAAGAAAATGGGTATTTACGAGTTTTTAGTACCTAATTAAATAGAAAAAATTTGCCGACCTCCAGATTGAAAAAGCCACGATTCCGAGAATTTTCGTAAATACAACATTTGTAGATTACGATGAGATGGTTACTAGTTACGAAGTTACTATTTACAAAGTTTCAGACGGATGTTAATAATTTGATAAGAAGGGATCTGTATCACGGACTATTAATTTTATATCGATATCATTCCTATGATTCAATGATTGCACAATGTATTCCCTGAGTGAAGGAGAAAATAATATAATTGTGAAATATGGTTTTAAAAATGTCTTGAAAAATTGAACGAAAAACAGATTTTTAAAAAGATTGAACATACATGGGTCATTTAAAAAACAAAAAAACAATGAATATTCGGTGTATAAATGACGAACTTATCAAAAATTTGATATATCTTCTAGCCTTTGTTGCCAAGTTAAAATAAATACTACAAACATGTTACAATATAATCATGTTTGGGGCCTTCTATGGCCTTAATTGTTGAAAAAATAAATCTCATGAATGCCACTGTGCATTATAGGATATAGATTTTTAGAACACTCGTATCGCTTTGCAAGAGCCTATTTGACATTTTGTAAGAACGTCAAATATTCTATAAGACTCTCTATTTACTTTACAAGAACATGTTTTACTTATTAGATCTTTTCAAGATTGTATATCAAAATAGATACACTAGTAAATATGTAATGATTAACTCATGAACGTCACGGCTGTTATCTATCTTCAACTTGTAAAGGCGGAAATAATTTCTTTTTTAACTCCATGGATTTATTATTCACTTCCAGTTGGCACTGGACTTCCAAACTGAATGATTGAATGACAAGATTTTTAAAACATCAACAATATAATAAGTATTTTATTCATCTCTCAGGAGTGCCACAGTGTTTATTTTAAATTAAATATTATACTCTGTGATTTACTTCATATATAGATCTAAGGGAGAGAACTTTGGAAAATTTCATAAGATCTACAAGTCGTCACTAATACAAAATATCTATTTGGTATATTTACATAAAAAATCGCCCTCGTATAATCAGGGATATAGCAAATATTTTTCAGAAAATATAGTTAGGTCTTCCCAAACTAATAAATTAAAATCAACTGGTGTAAATACAATTACCATTTAATAATTTACTCAAATAATATTAGAAGTCTGTCTATTTAATTTTTTATCTGGTCAACAAATTGTCAAAAGATAAACTGTAGGTGGAGAGAAGACTTTTTTTATCATCAAACAGTGTACGCCCACATCTCTGTCGTTTTCGGACCCATCATTTAATTACAGAATCTTTTTTCATCTGGTTTTCCAAACACTTAAAAACATTGTGTTCTACATTTTTGATATGTAGTTGATACACAAAACGAAATTTATTATGGGAGAAATATTTAAATGATATATTTATTTTTTTTATTACAATTAATGTTTATCTTAGACTAAAAGAATTTTAAACATTAGACTGTTTAGGGCTTTTTTGATATGTAGTTGATACACAAAACGAAATTTATTATGGGAGAAATATTTAATTGATATATTTATTTTTTTTATTACAATTAATGTTTATCTTAGACTAAAAGAATTTTAAACATTAGAATATATTAGAAGTGGGATATTTTTTTTTAATAATAATAATAATGTTTATTTATTCTGGAATGGGTCCCTTTAGAATAATACAGAAAGACAAAAATGTGGCTCAGGAGCCTTAGAGATACATAAACAATAATATAGAGTAATTAAATAGTCAAATTAAAAAAATAATAATAGAAATTATAATGTACTTTCTAATTTAAATCAATTAATAATAAAAAATAAACATGTTAATCATTAAAAATTAAAATAATTCACGATAGAACAGAAAAAGGGAAAATGAAAATAAAATGGATTTTAGAAAAAAACTACACTTAATAGAGCACACGATAGACGGAATTATTAACGTGAAATGTAAATATTCTATATTCATACAATCATAATTGTTTATCAACTACTTATTATTCATTTTCACATCATATGTAATTTTGAGATACTTTATTTCAAATGTTCAAAAAAATCGATATCATTTGGTTTTTGGCAATACATTTTTTCCGTTACTTTAAAATACAATTTTGAATAATAACTCGTTGTAAATGCTAAACATTTACCTTGCTTAAAATATGCAAGTCTGAAGTGTTGTCTCTTTTAACTAAATTTTTAGTTACATTTTAAATAAATTAGGCGACTGTGGCGGCTCAGTTTCAGTGAATACCCACCGAATAAAGTGCTACATAAGATTTCACTTTCAAAGATTTTTAAAAAAAAGTCATTGATATTGCATTATTGGATAATTAACTTATTTTATTAATATTATATTTATAAGAAAATCTCTTATCATTGGTATTTCTGCGCAGAAAAAATGGAGATGTTTCTAATGCGCAGCAGTACAAGCCATTGTGTATGGAAAGCATCACTCAAGTGATGAAGTGTTTTTCTCGAGATGGAATAGACAGTTCCGACTAGAGCTTCAATGCCAATATTAAAAGCTTCTTGAGATCTATCTGAAACGAAACTAAACTTCAGGCAGCTAAGGAGGATTTGATAAAAGCTTTTGTCATAAGTTAAAAATTATCTTCAAAATGTTCCTGAAACTTGTTGATAGTTAGTCGGCAAACACCTAAAGGGAGAATCTTATAGTGCGTATACGACTTTAATAACGTTTTCTGGTTCAAATAAAAATCAACTTACGAATAAATGCACGCGAATGAAAGAAAGGAAAACAAAAATAAAATTCAATATACAGTCCATGGACAGATTACTTTTTATTCTCACTTACCTATATATGAAATATACAGTACGGGACAGTATTGCGATCGTCAAATTTTTCGAATCTGAGTTTTCAACGGAAATACATGTTTTGAGTTCCCCTGAGTCCAAATAACCAAGTATCGCGAAACGGTCTGTGTGTGGGTATGTATGTCTAGCTCTGTATCTTATTTCCTTTTTCTTATTTATTTTATTCTAAGACTCTCAAGATTATTGTAATGTTACTTCAACGGAACGTGTCTCAGAATAAATAAAGGTTTTGTTTAAGTATTATAGTATAAAGTAAGTATAAAGGTTTTACTAAGGAATAATGTCACAAATTCCGAATCGCTTTTCCAAGATGGTGCTTTGAGCACGCTGCAAGGAAAGCAAAACTCCAGCAGATCCCAGCGCTTCTCTTTCAACCACGTAACTTTTATAAAGGCCAGTGATTGAGGAAAAGTGCTTTAGCCACAGACACACAAGTCTTAAATGACGATGATAGAATTCTTATAAAAGTAGAAATTAATCGAACTGAAAACGCAAGGGAAAAATATTTCTATGAAAAAAATAGCCCATGCCGCATTAAACGTAACCAATAAAAGCTTATCTTAATATTATCTTTGTTCCAGACCTTATCCCAGAAACATTTTCCGAATTTCAACAGGATCCTACACATCACCCAAATCTTCTAGCACTATACTTATCTAGCTCTACTCATCTCTATAATCCTCTTCGAACGTTGAAACGGCTAGATCAATCACAACGTTTAGTGAATATGTATATATTTGGAGTTCCAATAATGGTATAATTCTTCACTTAAGACTTGTGTGTCTGCGGCTAAAGCGCTTTCGCTCAACCTCAACTGGCTTTTATACAAGATACGCGGTTGAAAGAGAAGCGGTGGGATCTCCTGGAGTTTTGATTTTCTCTATGGGTGAAGGGAAAAGCCTGGTTCTGAGTTTTGCAGGCTTATCGTAAATAAGTATGTCTATAATTAAGATGTTATTATATTATATTCATCATTTCATAATTCACAATCATTTGGAGTATATATATATATATATATATATATAAATATATATATATATATATACATATATATATATACATATATATGTATATATATCTATATATATAGATAGCCAACAAGAGAAATGTGTATAGTCAAATTTAAAGCAGAAAATGGACAAGAAATTGTTATTGTAGCTATTTATATCTTGCCTAATCAAAGAATAAAAAAAATCTTTAAATTCATCCATGAAAATTGTCTAATATGTACCGAAGTAGAATCTGCTGTTCTCAAACGAAATCTTTACACATTAGAAATGATTTTGAGCGGAGATTTCAATATTGATTTCTCAATAAAACCAATCAAGCCTTTAGTTGATTTTTTGAAATCAACATTAGATTTGGATATGTCGAATAATTCTAATGAAAGCAAAACTGAATATGCAAAACTGATTGACGGAGTTTTTGTTTGATATTTAGCAAATGTATTTGAATCAAAAGTATTCATCGCAAATTTTATAAAATTTTTATATTCATATTTTTAGAATATGATACAAATGACCAGTCAGAGCAACGTTTACCAGAGTAATTTCTACATAATTATAATTTTGTGTTGTTACTTTGTGAATATAGAACAAACAAAAATATATTATATATTATTAATCCCGTCTGGTTGATGTTTCCAGTTCTATCCTGTGGTCTAAGGACACACCGAAGTTATTATTTTTGATATATTGAATAACTGATCCTACCATAATTCATCTTTAATAAAAGTTTTGATAATTATTTTATATAGATTTCGAAACCGGTTCGATTTTGACAAAAGGAGAGCACGGCTTAAAATATCAATGAAATCTAGACCATACAGGTCAGAGAAAAATGACTCAACAGATGTATTAAGCAGTCAAATGTCAGTAGTCGGCTATGATTTCGCTACTTATCACACGAATCATCTAGGGCACCTAGCATAATGCAAGTCAGCTAGCGGCTCTATGATTATCTTCAGCTTCTTTTGTTGTTACACCGGAGGGGAGGGGGGCGAAAAAGAAATTTAAAAATATCAATAATAACCTAGAAATCTATACTTCACTACGAAGAATATAAAATACCATCATTGTCAGGGGATTCCAAATTAAGAAGTCTCTCAGAACTAGTCAACGTTTTGTAAATTCATCCGTATTCAGATCATTACAGTAATTATGTTATTTTTTGTCATAGTAATTTAAGAAAAATTCTGAGTCGCTTATTCGTTAATGGGGCCCCGAGATGGTCACGTGTTTGTCCTTACTGCGCATTCTTCCACTCCTTTAGAAGACAATACTTCCTAGGCACTCTCAGCCCTAACGATTTCCTCTAATTGAAGCCTTCCATCCAATCACACAAGATCTCGTTCTTCTGACCTGGGTATTCCTTTTCATAGATCTCATTCAAAATTCCTTTACTGGCCGCTCCAACACTTCGGAATTCCATCCCTCTTAAAATCTGCCATGTTCTCTCTATATCTACATTTAAAACTTCCAAATTTTAATTCCTCTTAACAAATCAATCAGATGCATGCTAATTAAATATTAAGTAACAAATATTTATTTTTCTTTATAGATGATATGAACATATATTTCATATTTCTTTACAAAAAGCTGTAGTAAGTACCATTTTTTGCTTTGTGATAAATTATTTAAACTCACGTTAATTTTTTTTTTAAATTAATAGATGTAACTTAAATATTTTTTGATGATCCTGAGTTGTTCATATTATCTTCATGATATAAACTCAATAGATGAGATACAGTGGCTCACAGTGAAATTAATACACCCCGTAGAAAAAAAAATACTTAAATGGTTACAGTAAACAAATAAAACAAGAAACTATTCAAGATGTATTTATTATCTCAATTTAAATATGTACAAAATCAATTAAATTAAAATATTCAACTGTGATTGTTTAAAAAAGTTAACAAAAAAAACTGGATTATGTTATCTCAGGGTCAAAATGCTACACCTCACTTCTTATTAACTATTAAACAATATTAATTTAGTTCAATATCTCTGAGTGAAGCACACAATAGTCGTTGAAGTGTTTACTAGGAGAGGACTTCTGATTTCACAGAGGGAAAATAAATAATATTTATTGATTTAAATTTATGAAAACTTGGAAACTGATAATACTGAAACGACAACCTTTTGGGCTCCATTAAACCATCGAATTTCTGTCGTATTTAATCCTTACAATCCAAAATCAGTCGTAAAACCCACATTGCCCCTTACATTTTCACAAATAAAATCATCCATAAAGACCTAAATGTTCCATATTTTTTTTTATCTGGCCCAATCCAGATACATATCCTTCCATAATAAACTTCAGAACCGTCCGAACCATATCGTTTCAAATCTTGCTTCCTCTTCAATCCCTGATAACCCTCCGAGGCATCTGAAAAAAAGATGGCTCCGTGATCTTCTAATGCCGACATATATTAGAGTGCTATCTAATAGTTAGTTCCTCAACAAGTCTTTTCATGCTATTATATTTCTCTTTATCACATTTACTAGATTATTTTTATACATTTGTAAATATCACAAACAAAAATATTAATTAAAAATAAGATGTGTTCTTTAGACTACATGATAGAAGCGAAAACATTAACAAGGCAAGATTAATAATATGAAATATATTATAAATAATAGCTCATTATAAAAGGGATGAAATGTTGAACATTTCCTTTGCATACAGTATGGGGGTCCGATTTTTACTTTCTGGGATATTTAAATCCAGATCTTCAATAAAAATCATTTAGATTTCGCCACTTTTGTACCCTTTTTGTCCCTCTAACATGGCATCGCGTTAAGATACAATTTTGAATTATGGCTTATTACAAAAAGAATGAAATAATGAACATTTCCCTTGCTAAGAATATGCAGATCCGAATTTTAGTTTTTGAGATATTTTAATCTATATGCAAAAACATTTCAATTAGTCGACTCCCGCTGACTTTACCCGAGCATTATATATCAGAAATCTGACGGCTCAATCTAATTCACTCTCCACAAATAAGTGAAAAATACGCTTAAAGAACTCTTCAAAAATGTAATGTAATCTCGTGACTTTTTGCAAGAAACCGACGATACAGTCTTGGTTTTATTTTTTCTGTCGATATTATTTTAAACCAATAAATACATTTATTTTTATATATATTTATAGTTTGAGGTATTACTTTCTGCGATAAGAAATGGCCAATATTGGCAGAGAGGGCAAGCTGTAGGAGAAGTGCATCTGTAGAAAGCCGGCGAGGAATGTGAAACGTAGTCTTGAAGAGGGTTCCGATCAAACCTGTCCGACTTCTTTCACTTCCACAACTGAAGACCACGGGAGGCTGCACTCGGTCCTCCTGCCTCCAAGGAGGAGGAAGTTCTTGATGACCTTCGGCGATTACGAAGAAGGGAGTACAAGTTTATCGAAGGACAGTTTCAGGAAATATGATATTTTCAGTTTCAATGTAAAGGCATTATTTTTTTTTTTGTTTTTTTTTTTATATTCATCCTAAAGCTCCCTTTACCCTTTACCCGATATCCATCATAGTATTATCGCAACAATGAAACAGTGTCATTGTTTACACGCTGATAGAAAACCTATCTGGACTTTGGAACTTAGGAAGTTTGAAAAAATTGCGGATAAAGAACAGCTGATCGAACATTAAACAACTAAAATAACAGTTGATAGCTTGATTATAAATTAATATAAATATTAATGAAAGAAAATAGTCCGTGGTATAACCCTTTTTATTAAATTATTATTAACATCCGCATCTGACTTCGTAAATAGTTTCTTCTCATCGTAACCAAAAACCATTATATTTTCAAAAATTCTCGGGATTTTTTCTATTAAATTAGGTACTAAAACTGGTAAATACTCATTTGCTTTCCACTTGAATCGTAAAAATAATTTGAAAAAAATGTGGCCTTTTGAAATATCGAGTTTGTTGTCAAATATTCAAATATTTGTTAGGAAAAATGTATCTTAAAAGATACATTATTATTATTATTATTATTATATGGTCTGTTCTTACAAGTATTTTGCAACTTGTACAATAATATATAATAGGTAACAAATAATTTCTTTTATCTTTTATCTTAGATAATAAATAACCTGACGTCATCTATTACATATTTATTCGTTATTAGATTTTTCAAATAATAGTTCGAATAATTGATTTATAAATTTCTTTTAGTAAGCCTTTTTTAGAATTAAGCATTGGATATTTGTAACTTTAAGAATTTTTAAAAGAAGAAACCTGTAAAGTTACAAAAAAGTTATTCGTATGAAATTTTGACAACGAATAAAAATGTATCTATTATTCGTCATATTTATTATTTATTGTATAATATAATTTTCTGACACATGGAAAATAATTATAGTGAGGTAAGACTACAATTCGTTATCTAGATAACAATTGATTCCTATAACTTTGCTCTACCTGAACAGAATCGTATATGCTATGGTAATACATTTAAATTGTATAAACTGTTTATGTTAATACAAGCAAACTGTTCAGTGGATGTTATTCCGAGAGGAAAGAAAATAAAATGGGAAAAGAACAGCCCCGAATGGCTACAGGAAGGCAAAATAAGTAGGTGAAGGCCGGGAGACGACAAGGAAAAATACTGGGATGTTATTTTACAGAAGCCAACTGGAAAAGTAAAAAACAATGCTAAGGAAAAAACTTCCTCGGCTAAATTCATTTACAAACAAATAATTAATGACAATTAATTATATAATCCAAATCCATAACAAAAAAGAATATTCATTCATTTGAAAAAAAAATTAGTAATTTTCAATCAGATAATATTGTAATAATTTTACAAAATTTAAAAAAATATTAATATTTTTTTTTTATTAATTACTTAGAATGTTAATAGGATAATACAATATATAGGATGATAACACAATAATTTTTTACAGATTTCCTCTCTCTGTGTTCATTCGAGTTATCTGTTCAAGAAATTGTTTACTCGTGAGTTATTAGATGGCATGGCATTCTAATTTCCACATATATCGAATAAGTTCTCATCAATTCCTAGGGTGTTGTTCAGAACAATATTGACGTCGAAATATATAATCTATTCTTAACAGTTTCAGTGATAACACAATTCTTAGTTAGCAAGGTGAAACTCGATCATCACGGCCTAATACTATTTTTAATTGTTTCATTAATTATAGGAATGTATGTTATTTTTTAGTGAATATTGAAGTGAAAACTTCTTTAGGATTGTTTTGCACCTTATTTTGTGAAGAGTTAGATTGAGCCGTTAGATCTCCGATGTGTAACGCTGGAGTCGATTAATTGAAGTGTTTTTTCTTATGAATTAAAATATCTCAAAAACAAAAAATTCGGACCTGCATATTGTTCGCGATGAAAAGTTTCATCATTTCGTCCTTTTTGTAAAGAGCTATTATTCAAAATTTAATCTTAACGCAACGCCGTTTTAGAGAGCCGAAAAATAAAATATAGTGTCGAAAACCAAATGATGAGTTTTATTAAAGATATAGATTAAAATGCCTCAGAAACTAAAAATCGGACCTGCATACTGTAAGTGGGAGAAATATTTAATGTTCCATAGATCGCTCTGGTTTGGCACTATCCACCAGATGCCTAACGTTTCATGATAATCTCCAGACCCATTCGGAAATTGTTTTGAACCTTGCTTCCTCCTCGATTCCTTATAATTCTCCTAATCATCTGAAAAGAAGATGACCACGGGATCTTCTTACAACTATTACTCGTCCTAATAAACATTTAAAAGGGCAACCTTAAGTTTCTTACAACTCTTCGATTAGGAAAGATCAGAGTGAGGGTTCTCCATATATCTATATTATTATAATATAGATATATAAAAAATATTAAGGGCTTATCTAATGTCACGTATTAATTAAATTGTGATCCATCCAAGTTATAATTAACACGTCCATCTTTCAACTACCGCTTTGATCATACTTACCTGAAAATGAATAAATTATGATGGAGGACGGTGATAAAAAAAAACAAAAAAAAACTACTCCAAGATAAGGTTTTAAATTCCTCGAGAGTTACACAAAGGCGATATAAGATGTTATTAGAAAGCGATTACCGTGCTCATCTGCCTTCCTTACATAACAGGGTAAAATATTGGAGGTTATATCGATTACACAGTTCGGTTACCCTCAATCGATGTTTCCTAACCGTGAATAATAGGCTGTTAAAGTCTATTTAATATTCAACACGTCGGTTCAAATATATTTGTCGATGGAGATAAAAAAAAATGATGAGCTAGATCACTGCTGTCGTACTTTCCATAAAGCGTGATTTGATTGGTTTATTGTCGTTTGTCTGAGCAAATTGAACACAATTTTAAAATAAACATTTATTTATCAACACAAAGGTGGGTGGAAGAAGTTGAAATCCTGAAAACACATATCTAACACAAATTTTCAATCTACTGATTTGATTTGGGGTGGCTGTAGAAGAATAAAAAAAATTTTTAAAATCGAAATAAAATGGCGGAAATGATATAAAAAAAGTTGAGAAACCTCTTAATGGAGTAAACATGATGACATTCAGCAAATCCAATCTCTTGTCTACGCTATTTCATTTTATTTAATCATGGATGAGGTTTCATCCAGTTGCAATTCCTTACTTCAGTCAATAACAGAGAATTACTGGTTGTTGTAAGTCAGTAGGTAGCAAGTTTTGGGGTCTTTTTTACTTCACTATCTCAAATCATTTTGATCATAAAAACATATGATTTTGTTTTAAATTATTTTTAACTGTTACTTGTTATATAAGATTCGGTTATTTGTTGTGTACATTCTGGCGTGTTTAAATATTCTTCCATTATATGAGTAATAATAGAAAACATAACCTCCTCCATGAGTAAAATAGATTTTTTTTTGTTCATCTTTTAATGTTTATAACAATTTCAAATAAATACATTCAATGTTGTCAGTTTTATTTGGTATCGGTAAAAAACATGTTCCTACATATTTATTTATTTGAAAATGATGTTATAACTTCGTAACGCAAGAACCTACCTCCCTACCCTCCTCTCACTCCTAAGATATTATAATTCTCATGTTTTCTTAAAAATAGAGCAAGCGAAGGTAGAATAAGAAAAATCGTAGACATACACAATTACACTTGCTTCGGTCTGATCCATGTTTTTTTCTTGTCTCTATGTAATTTATAGAGTAATACATAATTTATAATGTATAAATAAAATAGTTTTTAATGATTTATGAATCTAATAAAAATTTTAAAATTTATCTTCATTTAAATGCAATCCTAAATTGAAAGCCTATAATATAGATCCATCTGTATCTAATAACAACAATTTAAAACAAGTCTTTGAAATTATGATTAGTCGAAATTTTTACGAATATTACATCGTACATTAGCATTAAAATTATTCTAGAGAACTTTACGCCCAGGATGAATTTATTATTTTTATTTATTGAGATATGTAGATTATAAATAGAGAAATATTTTATTCATAATTGTAAAGTGTAAACCCATAATAGAAGCATTATACTAAACAACGCGTTGTTCTATGAAAGTATGAATGTAAAGCAAAGTCATTTCTAACAATTCCCTTTCTCCGACTTGGTAATTTTAAACTCATTCTGGTTGTATCTGCTCTTCCTATAAGATATTTTGTTCTTGAAAAGAGATCATTGTGCTGTTTTTAAAATTGGAAAAACAATTGAAAATATATAAAATTACTAACAGTATTTTGAGTGTTTCTATCATGCCTAATGATATCAGTATATACTCTTATTTATTTTAAAAGTATATATGATATATATATATATATATATATATATATATATATATATATATATATATATATATATATATATAAGTAGCAATATGAAAATTAAACACTAATCTCGACTGAGGTATGTGCTTGAGTTATACCATACCGCATAACAAACTATTCCAGCCAAAGGTTTAGCAATCGCTATAAATACAAAAATGACCAAGGTTTAGTTTAGAACTGTATTGTTCAAGAATTCATCGAAGAAATTTATGAATGATATTTACAGTTTAGAGACCACTATTTTACAGCGACCTCGAGCAGTAATCCTTAAATTTAAAATTCTCAATGATATATAGAGCTTAAAGTCCTCAAATTTTAAATCCATCCCGAGACATACAGGTTTAATCACATTATTTATATTTATGTTTAAATACATTATTTATATTTTAATTTGTTCACAAAACTTAGAAATGTGATGTCAGAATAAATGATAATTAGTTATAAGTACTTCTGACATATACGTATAAAATAATTTTTTTTAAAAACTCAGTATGTGGTTTCAAATTATTCATAAGAAAAAAACTTTCACATCTTAAAAAAAATAAATAAAATACTAGATAATGAAAAAAAAATCGTGAGAAAAATAAAACCTGACTTTTTGTAACAATTCGTTATAAGTATAAAGGATTTATCAGTGTTGAATTTCTATTAATGCTTTTGACAGTTTCGAAAGAATGAATCTTACAACTTTAATTTAAAGAAAGTAGAAACGTTAGATTACAATTGGAAAAACTTCAACAATCTTATGTATTAAAAATTCACGTAATATTAAAAAATGGTCAACGTTTCGCCAATTCAGGCACCATCAGGACAGAAAAGAAAAGCAACGAAGTAGAAGATAACATTGCAGAAGTGAAATATCCGTTTGAATGTTTTTTCTTTATTTTAATATTTTTTAGCTTCAATATTTTAGACAAAATCCTATTTTGAATTGGATGATTTGTGGTGACGTGATCTTCTATTTCTTTGCTTTTCTTTGCCTTCCTGATGTCTCAATTAACAAAACGAGTTTGTTTTTTTTTATTTATTCTTTACCTGAATTTTGAAGACATAAGGCTGTCTGTATAATCAGTTTTTCCAATTATAACCTTATATTAGAGTTCTGTTTCTTGGTGTTTTATATTAATTTAAATGAAAACAGGAACTTTAATTTTAATTGAAAAAAAAGTTTTACCTTAAAGATGATTTTATATTTAAAGTTAATTTTCTTTATTTTAATACAGTGTATATATTTCATCCTAATTTCTAAAAATAGCCGCTGTGTTCATTCCAGTGTATTATGCTTGGGCGTTTTTTTTTTAAAATGCCTTAGAAGATCATCCAACTGGAATGACAAGAATCGTATTTCCGTTTGTGTCAAACATAGAGCGCTTGCTGTTGACGTGTGTCAACGCCAGGGTTGCTGCGTAACAATTTTCAACAACACTTTTAATGCAACTCAAAAGTCTTCCCTAGACAGAAGTTAAATTTCTATCAATTCCTTTTTTGTATGTTCTATTCTAAGTCTAATTAACGAACATACTAGTAGCTTTACTAATTTCAAATTTATGATTGATAAAAAAAAAAATAAATAAGCTAGCCTTTTTAGATCTAAGCTCCTCTTTTTTTATATTTCAAAATCGGTTGCAATAACTAAGATGTACGGATAAAATATTATAGCAATTTCAGGGGCACAAATAGGTCGAAATATATTTTTTCGTAAAATATTGATTGTACTTTAATTATATTTCATAAACCTTAAACCGAAATATGTTATCAGTTTTAATAATATAAGAAGTTATTTAAAAAAAAT
Source organism: Nezara viridula (assembly GCA_928085145.1). Classification (NCBI taxonomy): domain Eukaryota; kingdom Metazoa; phylum Arthropoda; class Insecta; order Hemiptera; family Pentatomidae; genus Nezara; species Nezara viridula. The sequence continues at coordinate 142,302,855 of OV725080.1, read as the reverse complement.
TGAAATATATATATTATTTTTTTAATGATGATGTTTTCCAACTCGCGCACCTAAATTACAGCATCACTGACCACTTTTAAATCACAGTACAACAATTAATATTTTTTTGTTAGTTATTTTTAATTCTGAAAGCAGGTGATCGACCGAGAAACGATATAACTCCCTTCCTCAAAATTATAGGTTTGTCATTTCATGATGTTGAGAACCCAAAAGTTTTATTTTTATTTTACACCAAAGTCGAAAACCCCTGAATGATCCTTGGAACAGGACATTACTCGATACTTTAAAGTAATAGGTGATTAATATTAGATGACATTAATTTTTTTAAAAATAAATAATAACTTGTTTATTGATACATATTACATTCTGTATCAATTAAGGACATTCATAATAGAGATCAGAGAGTATATTCACGCCATATTTAATAAAACATAAATTAATTAATTATGCTATAGCAATCTAACATAGAAATAAGGAAAATATAAAATATCATAAAGAGAAAAAAAAATTAAGAATAATAAATAAATAAATTAGAATAAAATATACTTAAAAGTAAACTAAATATTTTAGGCATAGGCATACTTATAAACATTATTTATAATCAGCCAGGCAAACCCTGAAGCAGTTATGTCCTTCCACTTTTGGAGGGAGAAGCGAGACCCCAAGAGGTCTCCTCTCTCAACCACTTCACTGGTATTGGAAGATAATAATTGTATTTTTTTAAAAAAAATAATCCGAAAAAGAAAATTCGTAGTCCGATATTTGATGTGATTTGGTTCTTATTTATCTCATTTGCTCAACCAAAAGTGAAGTATAAGAAAATCAACTTTAAAAAAATAATTTAGTATGGTGAAGTTTTTCTCATGGAAACCAGGGGTTAAGTTTCTTGATGTCATATTTGACTCTTAACTGACTTACACAAAACGACACCATATCTATTTTTTATTGAATAATTTACCAACGAAGAAACAAATTTTTCTAGCACCAAGTTATGGCAAATTGGGACTCTGAACAAATACAAAAATTTGGCCGTGTCCTTTATCTCCGGAATACAGATTTAGTAACAAAAAAATAAATTTTAGTATCGCAATGTTATGAAACATTGGCACCTCCGAACAAATACTAAAATGGACATTCTGTTATTGTATTTTTTCGGAGTACAGATAAAAATAAACAATGTGATAAAAAAAAAGTTTTAAACCTGTGAAATAAGTAGCTCATCTATTATTTATTTATAACACTGATGCTATTGTATGCCTGTCCAATATGGTCGAATACTTGTGTAACTAACTATTGGGGCAAATAAGTCTTTCGGATTTTCAGGGTGAAATAAAACTCAATGTACTACAGACATAAAATTTATTTTAATCTATAGTACATTGACCATTATTTAATATGAATTTTTCCCATCATTCCACTAACTGCATAATGCCATATTCATAGAATGTCTGGAGTTTATTGTTAAAAAACTGATCCAATTGTTTTTTTATGTCCTCTTCCTTTTGGAATTTCTTTCCATTCATGGTGTTCTGCAGAGACCGGAATAACTGGTATTCACTTGGAACTAGGTCTGGTGAATAGGAAGGGTTGGGCAAAAGGTCCCATCCAAGGCTCATTAATTTATTGCTGGTGACCAATGAGGTGTGGGACCTAGTGTTGTCGATTTGCCAGTTCTGGGCGTTTATTTTTTTATTGATACGATTTTGTTAATTGTGAGCAGTATAGAGTTGAATCAATTGTTTGTCCTGATGGCAAAAGCTCATAGAAAATACCCTTGAAATCTCTCCATATGGAAAGCATTATCTTCTTTGAATGTAATTCGGGTTTTGACATTCTTCTAGGAGCCTCACTATTAGATCCACAAGATTTTCTGCTGACTACATTATCGTAAAATAACAATTTTACATCTCCTGTTACCAATCTTTTCAAAAATGGTACGTTTTGTTGCCGTTTCCGTAGTTAATCACAAACAAGAATGCGTGTTGCCAAGTTGACTTCGGTTAGACCGTTAGGGACCCAAACATTAAGTCTGGAAACAGCCGAGCTTGTGCAAATTGTTGTCTACGCTTGTGTGCGACACATTTAGGCCCATAGCAATCTCTAATTGGGTGGGATTTTGATCAACAATGGCCTTAACATTGCTCGTTTTAAATCAATTTTGACAGGTGCGTTCGGTTAAGGCATCATTCCCAAGAACACTGCTGATTTTCCTATGTAGTTCTGCTGCAATCCTTTTTAAAAATAATACAACAAAATATGCCGATAATGAATAATATTTTCTTCCATATTCACAGTGCAATAGCAAACACAATACTAAACTAGATTCAACAAGAGTTAACAGATATAGTTGTTGACACATTACAAACAGGATAAACAATCCACTTTATGGATTAATTCCTTAGATAAGAAGTGTACCATGCTGACATAAAAATAAACAGTAATACCGAAAGGACTTATTTTCCAACCCAATACAAAATGTTACAAATTGTATAACTTAATTGAATGAGATTTATTAGAAATTTATCCAAAAATATCTTAATAATTCAGATGCATAAAGTTTTAGGTATTTAGAAAATCCAAAACTATGTTTTAAAACACAACAGATTTCTTTGAATTTTGGAACAACAGCCCTTACGAACATATAAAAACAAACGTGATATCAGACCTGATGAAGGCTTGAATTTCTGGCCGAAAAGCCACCAAAAATAAATATTATTTAATTATTTTTATTTTTTTGCTGAACAACACAATCAAACAAATTACTGCACTGATGTTTTGTGTTACAAAAATACACTCATAAAAGTTTTTTTTTTTGCTTTTTGGCTTTATGATTTTAGACAAAATTCTATTTTGTCAGAAATTTATATTATCTTAAGTATTAAAGCCGTAATTTTATTTTTCCGATGAACTTTTTAAGTTGATTGTGTCCTTCAGAGGATCCTACCCTTTTATTATTTTAGGAATATTGAGTGCCGATCCATCGATATATTTCTTCCTTTCTTTGCTAAAACGCTTTCACGATAAGCCAGATGTCCTCGGTTAACATAAAACATTAAAGCATGCCTTATTGTACTTTTATAAATAGTAATATCAGTTTGTTTTATTTTATCTTATGTTTTAGGTAGTGAGATTTTTTCTTAGTTTTTTTTCCAACTGTGATATTCTTTGTTTTATATAAATCGAGAAAATTTTAAATTTTAAGTTATAAAAACAAATGCTTGAATTGCCAATGTTATTGAAATTTTATATTTGTAGACAAAAGGAAATAAAAATTTTATATAAGATTTAAAAATTTCAAAAAATTTGTTATTGGTTTTCTAATAATTCTTCACGAGTATTCAGTACCTTTGGACGAGGAGAGTCATCAAATAAAAAATTGAAAATTATTTGAAGAAGCGTAAGTAATTTAAATTATAGACGAAAAACAAAAACTGAAGATTGACTGACCTCTTAGATAGCTCTTCCAGGAAGTTGAAAGTATTCGATAAGACAGAATTGATTAAAATCTATGACTTCCTAGCAATCTAAGGGACTCTTAACAATTTAAGAGTTTCAGTTGGAGATTTTAATGGAGTTTTGACTCAATAAGAAAGCTATATTGTACAACTTTCCCATCTGCTGATTATCTTTATTTCCATCTCTTAAATTACATAAGCGTACTCTAAAACGGAACATTATAGCAGAGAGCGTTTGAGATAAATCGGCTCTCAGTTACAAGAAGACACGAGACTAAATTGGACCGAACCGGTACTGGAAGGGAGAAATTTACCGGAGTAATTTATTTCAGCTTTAATTAGAGTTTTGACATGAGATACTTTCTTTCTTCTAGCTTCGTCGTAAAGAATTTAGCCTAGGGTCTATCTTTGTGTCGGTTATGTAACGATAAGATATCTTCTTCTTAGTGATACAGGTTATGTGGGCGCCTCTTGCCTCATCATTCCTTGCTTTACCGTCTGTTTCCCAATGTTACCGTCAGGTATTTTTCGTCTTGTAGAAGTCCATGGTAAAGCCACTTCTATCAAAATATTAACTTTCAACTAAAGTTTCGTGAAGGGCTTCATTTCTTCGTTAGTTAAAATCTGTTTATTTATTGTTTGTTTCGATGTCTAGGCGTAAAACATCCAGGTCATCAGCGCCCGAACAACTAAATAACACTACTTTCATACTGTTTGGATGGTTGGTACAAAAAATAAGAATAAAAGAAAGGATAAAAATAACTAAATAAAAAGGATTGATAGAATAAAATCAATAAATAAAAATAACAATAGACACTTATAGATAATAAGATAGAATAGATAAACTTTAAGAAAATAAAAATAAAATCAATAAATGAATTGAGATTAATAACGAAATGAACTTTTAATAAAAAAATAAAATGAAATAAAGTAAATAAAAACAAATAAAATAAAAAATATTAATAAATCTGCAAAGGATCATAATTTATAAACTTGTCATATATGCTGTTTAAGCATTATCTAGGAACTTGAGAACTTTGGTAACCATTTCTCCTTGATTTCCCAGGGATGCTGATATATTCTAGGGTATTTTTAGATCTTTTAACCTTGTGGTGTAAAAAGTGCACTCTTCCAAAACATGTTTTATGGTTAATGATCGGTCACACTTTTGACATCTGGGGATAAGATGTTTTGTTATGAGGTGGAAGTGTGTCAGTCTAGTATGTCCGATCCTCAGCCGCATGAGGACGACCTCTTCTCTACGACTGCTGCGCCTGGAGCTGGTCCACGGTTGCACCTCTTTCTTTATTGTTTTCAATTTTCTAGGTGCGCTGTTGTCCCACCGTCTTTGCCATTCTTGAGATATGGTTTCTCTTAGAGGTCGTGTTTATTTATTAAAAGTCTTTGAAATGGAGTGTTTTCCATCTGGAGATGTAAACTTTGTATATTTAATGAAGTACTATATTTTATTTATTTTTTAAACTTATTTGATTAATATTACATTCTGTCTCAATTAAGGACATTTATAACAAAGATCAGAAAGCACGTTCATACCATAATTACTTGTACCACGCACACCCCATGAAACGTCTTGAGCTCATTACTTTATAAGGAAATGCTTTTTCATAATCCAACGATTTTGCAAGAAGGTGATTTGACCGAGATCAAGCTCAATTGTTAGGTTTTTCCCCTCAATTAATTATTTAATTAGGGTGAGAGTACCCAATTTATAGAGACTGAGTGTGCCCCGGAACGATTTTTCGAGCTCACGATCGATCCACGGCCGACGAAACAGTATAAATAATTTATCTGTCATCAGCCGGATTCGAATTTAGGACATTATTAGAAGTCAGCGCCCTACCAATGAGCTATCCCAATCCCTTCAAGCCATATTTATTAATAAATTTTCTGCAATAAAATACACAGAAATAAGGTTATGTATATAATATAAATATATATTATAAACAGTCACAGATATGTTTATACTTATACTATTAGAACTATGCAATCCTTAATATAATAGATTTTTTGATGATCAATATTGTTATTCTTAAAAAATCGTGTTATATATTGCAATACTTACCATTTCAATCCATTCCAATCGTTGTATTTTAAACATTATTTGGCTAACTATTGTATATCTTTAATCAAACTATGTTGTGTTTATATTTATTGGTATCTGTTACTTATGTTCATTTCGTTACTAGCTAATAGTCACAATTTTGTAACTATAAGAAACATCGCGAATCTTGTATACATCTTGAATAATTTAGTTAGCAAATTATTTGCATTCTACAAACAGAAATGCCTCCCTTCCCTACTTCGCTCTGATTAAGATATCTTAAAAGCACATCGCGTTGAGCGTTGAGGATTTTACGAAGGATTTTGGATTGTAAGCATTTGATACGAGAGGAATTCGATGGTTTAGCAGAGTCCCGAATCTCGATCCCGTAAGTCCAAATAGGGCTTATTATAGTCATATATATGAGTCTTTTGTCAATATTGGAAGTTTAGAGCGATTCTCTAGTAAGTGCTGCAGTAATCGAAAACTTCGGGCAGTTTCTAGTCTTTTCAGTCTGGTATAGGGGTTCCAAGTGAGTGGTTTGTCCATATGGAATCCTAGGTATCGGATTTGTTCAACAGGGATAAGTGGGATATTGTTAAATGATACTGTAGGACAGGAAGTCATAGGTTTACGACGAATAGTCAAGGTAATTTATTGGGATTATTGGAATTTATTTTAATCCTCCAGTTTTGACATCATTTTTCAAGATTTGTGATGTGTGATTAAAGAGTTTGGGATGCAATAGATGGATCGCTATTAACTGATAGTATACAAGTGTAATCGGCATAGGTGGTGATGACAGTGTTGGATAAGAAATTTAAAAAAAATCAATGTTGCGTGGTACTGAATTAAAAAAGTAGCTTCTTAAAGTAGATACCTTAAAAATCATTCACATAAATTAATATGATTTTATGCATATTTTATTTTTAAATGAGGACCAAACAAAAATAATTTCAAAATATATTTTTTATAGGTCATGAGAAAACACCGTCTTTTACTTTAGAATTAATTCTTGTATTTAGGTCATTATTAATATCTATTACAAATTCATTTTTTTTTTTGGTTGATTTTTTAAATCTTCATTTAAATCTTTCATTAAATCTAAACATAAACAGAATACAGCATCCTTTTTTTCGATTTATTAGCACTAGAAGTAATCTTATAATCTATAATATTTATTTTTCTTTTATTCTAAAGATTTTAAATTGAATTTTCATTTCCTATAATGTCGTCCTAAAGGAGGTAATATTTTTGAAGACTCCGAAGAAAGTATTCGGACTAGAAATAATTTAAAATAGAATAAAACTATTTTGGAAAATTCCACTGAGGAAAATAGACCACACTCAACTCCTAATCATCATTGATTAGTAATTTTTTTTTTCACAATCATTTAAAATTATTTGACAAACGAATCTAATCAGATATAAGCAAATTGAAGGAAATTGGATATAATTCGATTTATTATTAAAAATACCGTTTCATGTGTACCTTCAAGAATTAAATGAACTACAATTAAAAAATATTGATTTTAGTAATTGACAGAATGAACATAAAACTATTACAGAAATATAAAGTTGAATAATTATTCATTTGTGTGTTTTTGAAACCCGTTGCTACTTCGTCATTCTTGACATTAAAGAACGATTTATGAATTTTAATATTTAATTACTAAATATCAGTTGAAGTCTAAACAATTGCTGACAGCACGCCATATTTAGTTTCTTGTTTTGAGTCTAAGGCGGCTTAATCATTTCTATCGCCTTCATAATCAATATTGGATCTTTGGAATTTAAAATTTAACAGTTATATTAATTATTATTTTTAGGTTTTAATTTGTTAAAAAGGTGATGTACAAAATTTTAAAATTCTGATGAGCGCTGCTCCCAACATTAGTTAGTCTCAATAGGTAACCATTAAAAAAAAAATGAAATTTTTAATTGGTATCTTCGCAAGCTTACTTTATATTTAATTTATTTTTATATATTTTTTTTCTTATCATATTTACTAAGTTCGTTGCCATTTTATTATGTTTTTTTAATAGTTTTTATGCCATAGATCATCAATAAAAAACTTTAATATTATTATTGTATTTCTTTATTTGCTTTATTTAATGTTTAGGCTTCTTGATCCATTTTCAGGAATCCGTAAAAATTTTTAATTAAGTTATTTTTCTTTAAAATGTTTTAATTATTAAACTTTGTGTAATATATATTCCCTTATACTATATTATTATTATATTTAAAACTTAGTATATAGTATAATCAATTTCAACTATTTCGATTTTAATTAATGTAAATTCATAAATGTTTTTTATATTATATCATTTTTATAGATATTCTCCGATGATCGATAATTTAATTCAGGGAATTTTGTTGATTTCTAAAAAAAATATATATACAAATTAAATATAATGATAATTTTATTTCTAAAAAAGAGAGAGAAGGGATATAGTCATTTGATCTTGAAATATATAATAGCCAAATAATAGGTACATGTTTTAAGATAAAGAAGTGTTTATCGGTGACCTGTGGCTTAAAATCTATTAAATAAAAACATTTGTTTATTTGGCACGGATCATCCGAATTCCAATGTTTGATCGCTATCCCTTTTTTGTTCCAAAATACTTATATGTAAGTATTTTGGTATAATTATATATATATATATATATATATATATATATATATATATATATATATATATATATATATATATATATATATATATATTATACATATTCAAGTACAGAAACAAGTGTTTTTAATTTATTTTGTTAATAAGCAACAGGCGGATGAAGTTAGTGAACGATTCATCCCTAAAACCAGAAAATATTTAACACGTTGCACCTGATTATCGATCAGATTTATATGTTTATTACTCTCCGAATCATAAAAATAAAGATGTATTTCAATTCTATTTTCACTACCTTCATAAACTTACGAACCAGAGTTTATGGCGGGCGATAGTAAAACAAACCGACTTTTACTATCGGATATAAAATTTCCTAAACCGAATCGTTAGTATTAACAACAAAAGAGGAAAAAAGAAGATTATAAAAGGTATTAATACCAGTTTTTATAAAAAAGAAACTACCGACTGGAAGCGTCACAATGACTATTTTAAGTAAAATTGAACGTCTCCAATTTTATGAAGCAGTAGTCTGTAAGATATGGAGTTTATCAGAAATTATCTTCTTTTTTTAGCCAAATTTGCAACAAAGAGATATCTGTGTATAGTATTTATAGTTTCTTATCTATTTTTACTTTAATATTTGTAAACAATCCTCGAGGATGTGGATTCAGGAGAAATTTTATGATTTAGTTCGGACCCAAGCGTGATTTTTTATACAAGATTTAGAATAGTTGATCCTCAACTAGGACAGAATTGAAAACAAACTTCAATCTAAATCTAGGAATAGGTCCCTCAAGAATAAAATTATGAGCAAATAAATATAAAACATAACAGGTCAAAAACAACATCCAATCAAATTCAATGAGCTTTTTTAAATGCTTTTTAAAGTCGATTACCTATGACCTCATGTCCCACAGTTGTTATAGTATAATAATACCCCACTTATCCCTGTTGAACAAATCCGATACCTTGGACTTCACTTGGACAAACGTCTAACTTGGAATCCTCATACCAGATTGAAACGACAACAAACCTCTCGACGTTTCCGACTACTCCAACACTTACTAGACAAACGCTCTAAGCTTCCAGTTAATTACAAAAGACTTATATACATGACTACAATAAGACCTATTTGGACTTACGGAGTTGAGCTTTGGGGGTCCAATAAGCCATCGAATTCCTCTCGTATCCAATCCTTACAATCCAAAATCCTTCGGAAAATCCTCAATGCTCCTTACTTTGTCACCAATAAAATAATCCATAATAACCTTAATGTTCCTTATGTTTCCGATTTGGTCCGATCCAGATACCAATCCTTTCATAATAAACTTCAGAACCATCCGAGTCCCCTCGTCTCTAACCTTGCTTTCTGTTCTATTCCTGATAACCCTCCGAGGCGTCTGAAAAGAAGATGGCCTCGAGATCTCTCATTGTAAATACATTTTGTTTTTAGAGTGCTACCAGTGGGCAGTTTCTCAACAAGTGATTTCATGTTATTATTTCCTGTTATCGAATTTAATAAACGTATTTTATTTATTAATACAGTTGTGAATATCATGAATAAATAAAAAAAAATAAAATAAATAAATAAATTCAAAAAAAGTCGATTGTATTGAATTTATAATACATTGAAAGACGCTGATTGTAGAGTATTGTTTTTATGGATACCTGGTCACATTTGAATTCCGGGAAATATAAATGCAGACACACAGGCGAAGCGAGCAACAAAAAATGGTCAAGTATTTTGAATAAGTGATCGCAACTGTCTAATATCTTGAATCAATGTAAAAGAATGGATGGAGTGGCAACATCGATGGTTTGGCAAAAGAGAAAATAATAATATAATATAAATAAATTATTGAGCAATTTTACAAATGCCTTTTGAAATATTTTGTAAATGTGATGTTCGTTAGCGAACCTCCTCTCCGAGATTGGAGAAACCTCGAAGTGAAGGCACTCCTAACGTGACTCTTCTTAAGGCAGAAGATCCCTGCTCCAGAGGCGTTTGTGTCTCCTTATTGGATTCTGCGGTAGTGTGTCTGTTAGTAATGTTTGTACAAGTGGGTTAGAGTCATGAAAATTGTTGTAATATTTTTTTAATTACGTCAGTCACTTGTGGTGTTTGTAGGTCTTTATGAAGTGATTTATTGGTTATGTAAAAGGGACATGAGTGATATACCGGAGAAATTTAGATAGGAAAATTTGAATATTCTGTAAGTGGGTTTTTTGCATGAACCCCACAACGTCCACATTGGTCTGAGTAGCATGTTGTATATAGTAATTTTGTTAGAAATTGATAGTTTGTTTTTATGGGGTAACATTCACCTTAGTAGTGACAATCAATGGTTCAGTCTGTTTATTTTAATGTTGTCACGTGTGATTTCCAGGTTAGTCGTCTCTCTATTGTGAGTACCAAATATTTTGTCTCGTATAATTTGGCAAAGAGACGTTGTAAAGTATCAGAGGAGGACAATCCGAACGTTTAAGTGTAAACGTTTTGTGCGCCAATTATCAAGCCAGTCATGTAAATTTAAATGAATCTGTGCTTTTTGGGATGCTGCTATCGGATTTGAGTCAGTCGAGAGTATGACAGTGTCGTCTGAGTAAGTAGCGAATAATGTGTCTGGTGTCTGTGGAATGTCAGAAGAGTAAATAGAGTACAGAACTGGACTTAAAATACTGCCCTTGAGAGAAAATAAATTAAGAAAAATCGAACAATATGTTAAACATTCAAGACAAAACCTACAGCTATCACCGAGAGAAGACGACTTTCTTAGCCGACTCATGATTAGCTATTGTCGACTTACCCATGGATGTCTGATGAAGAAGGAAGAACCGCCAACATGTTCCTACTGCGGTGTATTCAAACAGTACTTCACATACTAACCGAGTGTATGGCTCATGACTCCTACAGATTCTCTACAGAACCACAACAAATATTGAGACAAGACCCAGACACGGCGTCACTAATTATTAAATTTTAAAAACCTATCGACATATATAATAAAATTTTAAAAAACTTCAAGTGACTAAAGAGAGTTCAGTGTAAATTATCTCAGTGGCCGAAACACTCAAACAAATAAATAAATTTATAATACAAGCATCTTTAGCCATAAAATTAATTAGCCTTAAAAAAATTATATATCGATCCAGAGTCTTATTACAGGAAAGCTTTATTATAGGAGCTTATTCTGTCAATAAACAAGAACTGGTACTAATAATGGTGAGGAGAACCAGTCCGACATATGGGCTCTACCGTTGGAGAAAAAAAACATGCGTTTTTTTGTTTACTGATATTTTAAGTACTTTTTTCAAAGACTGAAGAAGGATTGATTCATGTGCTATCTTATTATAAATTGACGATATTTTACTTATAATAAGCTAGCTTTACTCGGCCACGCGTTGCTGTGGCTCAGTCTGGCTAAATGAAAAAGATAGAAATAGAAAGCATATGTATTTCCATATATTTTATTCTTTAAATAATTAATTATATATTTAATATGTTGTTTAATGTTCAATTTAATATTTATTGCTTTAGGTCAAATAAAAATGGAGATGTTCGATTGTTCAAAATCTTAAGAAATATTTAATATTTGGATTAAAAAATATTTGAACCCACTTTGCTCCTTTGGCCGGTTCAAATTGTTTCATTTCGGAGATAATTATTTTCAATTTAGATGATTTTTTTTTAATTTTTATGGAAATCAGAACAATCAGCTTTCAAACAATTATTGTTATAATCAAGACAAAATTGTTTGAGTTATTCCCAAACAAATTAATGAATCCATCGTAAATTTGTTTTCATCTTCTTTTCAGGGAAGCATGTCATAAACATAAATTAAAAGGGCTTCGAGTAGAAGACTTTAGCCAAGTTTCATTAAAATCGTTAAAGTCGTTTTCGCGCAACAAGCGACACACGTTTATCGGTCACCATTTCAAAATGAAAGGGCGGATGGTAATGAAATGTATATAAAAACAGTTTTCAAAGAGATCGGTAAAGAACTTTCTGAGATTAGTGGTTTTACACAATCATTTACATTTTGATTTATATAGACTATTAAATAATATTAATTGACAAAAAACAATTAATCCCAATTAATTTCTTAAAAACATAATGTAAAGAATTATATCCAGCCTTCAAATTCCGTTACTCCTTTCCTACCACTGTAACTCTATTTCTTAAGGAATGAGTTTGAAATATTTTTTCTGAAAACAACTTAAATACTATGTAACTAAAATACGTTGTATTTGTACTAATACTGTGTTTAAAAATAATATTTAAAGTACTTTTGCCCAGGTCTAGTATATATATATATATATATATATATATATATATATATATATATATATATATAAACATATGCCAATAGCTTCTAGTGAAACTCTATTATTATTTCTATTGCAATAGAAAGCCGAAAATAACTTGAAAAAGAACAATTATTAACCGATCAGTCTATTTAACATGCTAACCGCAAGGCGATATAAAAGTTTGAGAGAAAGCTGAGAATTTTCTTTCCACTTTGCCGCCAGGACCTCGACCTTGCCATAGACATAGATGAAAGTGATTTTTTTATTCTGAATGATCGTTTATTCGCCCTTGACACTCAGAAGACGTTTATAAATGAGACTCGTTCCTCAACCCTTCCTTGTTCAATCCTTTTAGAGTCTTTGTCATTTTTTGTCCATCATCTTAAAGGCTTCAAGTATGATTTGTTCGATACAGAAATAGAAACCAATTCGAATATCCGTTCGGATTGAGAGCCCCCGATCTTTCACTAGTAATTATCAATTAATATATCGATTAAAATTTACAACGGAACTTTTGTTAATATTTATCTTTGAATAGGAAAGCAAAAAAATTAGCAAGGTGTATATATTAAGCAAAATCTATATTTCAATTGTAATAGACAATATTTATAAAGTATATAACGAAGAAAGTTGAAAGGCAGTTTAAATTAAGAAAAGTTAATGAGTTTTGCTTTGCTTGTTGTGCTTTATTGTTTAATTTTTTTTTTCTTGTTAGTTTTGCTTCTTTTATTTTCAGTTATTTAATTATTTTTTGATTACGTTACATACATTTTTTCTATTATGCTCTCTTTTATTTGTATATATATATATATATATATATATTTTTTTTTTTTTTTTTTGGATCCTGATAATTTTCTTTTGGAATTTGTTTTACGAATTTAATAATTTTTTAAAGTAATATTGCGAAATAATCTAAATGTACTGTGTATTGTAAAATGAACAGCAGGGTGCTTCATGTAGTATTCACTAAATAAACTTTCCTTCTTTGGGGTTACCATAGTTCTCATATTCAAGCCCTACATAGGGACAGGTTGGTAGACAGTTTTTCAGAAAATAATTTATTTTTCTAAGGTTAAGGTAAATATACTTCCATTTTTCTTTAATATTTTTTAATTACATCTATTACATCTGACGTTTCGAGATTATTTTCCCATCCTCAGAGAATTCCTTATGTTTACTGAAACCATACATATTTGAAATGAACTATTTTTACATTGTTAATCTACTCTGTCTATTGTATAATTATCTACCTTGCTTTGTGATGTGGCACCAGTTGTCAAGAATTCAATAATTGTCATTTCTAATTAAATATATTTTTAGTGTTACACATTTATTTTCTGTTCATTATCACACCAACCAACATCTGGCTTCCTTCATTTCCATTAATGCACTTTGCACTTGTCCACTAATTCCTCATTTTGTTGTGATTATATTGTCTATTGTTATTATTGAATTTTGATATTGGATATTATGTCCGAAAAGTGTGTGCCTAAGTGTTTTGTATCTGTTTTATAATTTACTGTTTTATTAATATTTTTTGTTATGTATATGGCTTCTAGTAGTTTTCTATTGTTTGTTTTTGGTTCTATTGCTAATGCTTGTGGGTTTTTGAAAATAAGAAATAATTTATATAAACTATAATAATTTATAAACATTAAAATAATTTATAAACATGAAATTACTGACATTAGAATATACAACTACTATTGAAATATTATATTTGATGTTATATACATTTATTATTATTTATTAATATGATATACTAATTCGTATAGTAGTCGAATGACATCAAACCCCGAACATAACTCTTTCGAATGTTGGCATGTACATATTTTTTTTAAGGAAATATTTTTGCCAGGAGCCGTAATATATACTGGAAGACTCCGACTACTACACCAAGTTTAGACAGTCGTACATAGAATTATTTCTGTGTTTTTTTTATTAATTTTTTTTTATTTTCCTTCTTTGGGGTTATCATAGAAGGAAAATAATAAAAAAAGAGTTATATAAAATAAATCTGTTTGTAATATTCTGCAATATTAAATTTAAATATGAATTACAAAAAGAAAATCAAGAATTGAATCTGATGGCAAACATTTTTCTTAGAATCCGATGCCATAAAGTCCTTTTACATTTTGAGTATTCAAATGTTGTTTAGTATAACAAAAGAAATATAGTAGCTAGGAAATCGGAAAACAGTTTTAAAAAAACCGTTATTTAATATCATAGTGGGTTTATTGCAAACAGTCTCGTAAGGATTGCACATGCTTGAAGGAAATGAACTTACAATCACGTTTTAGCCACCAACCCTATATATATATATAATAGTTATAAGAATAGTTATAAGTAAAAATAGTAATAAGAAGTGCACAATGTTTTTTCCATAATACATTATTGTTATAAAAATGGCGATGAATGTAAAATGTACTGTGGTTATGTTATTGGTCAAATAACATCGATAAATCAATGTAATGAAAATTAAAGTAAATAACAAATTATAATTATAATTAGATTAGATTGGTGAAGAATAATTATTATTTATACAATAAAATTTAATTTGAGAATCGATATAAAAAATTAATCTAATTACCCAATATACAATCTTTATTTACTTTAATATATTAATTACAAAAAATTATTTACAAGGTTATATATTTACTGACCAATGATTTACATAAAATATAATATATACTTCAAAATCAAGAAATTTTAAAATTAGAACTATATCTAAAGATATAGTCCACGTTTCTCTCAAAAATGTATATTTAGAACAAAATTTACCTGTTTTCTGTTTGTTAAAAAAAGTTAAAAAGTTGCAGATATTTTGGTTTTAAAACATGCAATCGTGCTTCTTTGATTCCTAAATATATTCCTAGATAGATTTAGGAAGGAACCTTATAGCCTCAAGGAATTCTAAATAAACGACGACTGGTCAAGATATCTGTAGCTCTAATCCAGGCGTCTTACTCATTAGCACTTGGGTATCAACGTCAGGATTAGGCTATTTTTGTATATATTTACACATTTATAGATGGAAAGAAAATTATTCTGTAAACTACTGTTCAAGGACTAACTCCTGAACAACAAAATATAAGAAAAATATCTTTCACCAGGCCACATCACCAATTTATTTGCCTCCGTTTTGCACACCAGTTCCTGTACAATCCAGCCTAAGTATTCACCTAGTCATGATGTTCTAAATACAACTTGAACACCCTAGTGGACAAAGGATGGGAGAAATGGAAGACATAGACTGCGGAAACATCCATAACAATGAACTTCAGTTCACTACAAATAGTGTTGCCCGAAATCGGTCTTGGTCATGCACTTGCAAGACCAAGATCAAGACTGGTAAAAAAAAAATCGATATTTTGAATAAAAATCAAGACAAGTCACTAATACTTGACAAATTTAGTTACTATGTGAAAAGAATCGGTATAACCAATATATTTTTGACTCTTCCCATTTTTAATTCGAGCTTAGGTATCTCCTATCTAAATAATTACAGTAGCATCTCTATGTTAATAAGCTAATAGGTAACTGCAAGACTGTTGCGAGACTCTTGTGCAAGACCAAGACGAGTCTGGAGGAACACTGAATACAAATCATCAGAATCTAGTTTTTTTTTTTTTTTTTTTTTTTTTCCTGTTCTTCCCTACCTCGCCTTTTAGGCTATACGGGATTTTCCCGGGCCGGGGGGTCAGGGCGGGGAATTTAAAATCCCCTCCGGCACCGGGACGCGAACTCTTACTTTTTAAATCTTCTCAAATCTGTAATCCGGTTGCCAGGCAACTCGCGGTGCTGTGCACACGCTTTAGCCCATTCGGCCACTCCGCCCTCTTATTTTCTGCCTTATAGGTAACAAGAAAGTAATATTACAAACCTGAATCACATCACTGTTTTTTTTCTCTTTCTTGTGTAATAGTGTCCATCCTCTCCCCTCTGTCAATGGCGCATCAGCCTCCTTCCCAAGATATTTTATTGCACATCGCTTTTTAAAATCAATGCAGGCAATAGTAGAATTAGAAAAATCGTAGACTACATACAATTAACACACAGTTCCTGCATCCTGCTCCATGTTTCGTCTTTTGGTTTAATTCTTTTCACACCAAAAATTCCTTTAATATAACATCAACCCATCAAAATGCGTCCTCCAAGGTTTCATTGAAATCGTTAAGTCCGTTCAGGCGCTAAAGTCTATACGACACAGGTTTATCGGCAGTTATCTTGAAAGGGAAGTACTTTTCTGTGAAGTTATGTTCTACACATATATTTAAAGGGCATTGACGGGAAGACTTGAATTATTGAATCAATAATTATCAATAGCCAGTACAGTCATTTAGGCCCTGGTATTTAGACTGTACCAACACAAATTTTTCAGCCACCATATTAAAAAAAAAATGGCCTGTAGTAATGTAGAAGTAGGAGGATCATTCTCGGGCGCCTTCTGACTTTGATTCCAAATTTTAAAAAAAATCGGTCCAGTATTCTAGGATAAAATACGCGGACGGCGGACGGACAAAAGTTTTTATTCGAATTCCAAGTATCCTAAAATGTAATTTTATTCAAGATATTAGGAGCTAAACCTGAATTTGAATTGAATTATTTAAGGACAAGAAGTGTACACTATTCTGCCTGTGAAGTATGTTCTACACATATATTTAAAGGGCATTGACGAGAAGACTTGAATTATTGAATCAATAATTATCAATAGCCGGTACAGTCATTTAGGCCCTACAGTCGACACCAACACAGAGTTTTTAGCCGCCATCTTAAAAAGAAAGGGCCGATAGTAATGTCGAGGTAGGAGGATCATTCTCGGGTGCCTTCTGACTTTGATTCCAAATTTTAAAAAAAATCGGTCCAGTATTCTAGGATAAAATACGCGGACGGCGGACGGACAAAAGTTTTTATCAGATATTCGAATTTCAAGTATTCTAAAAAATTTTTTGGGGCGATTATAATGGTTCATTATTGAAAAAAATAAACAGAAAAAAATTATCAAGATATTAGAAGCTAAACCTGGGTTTGAATTGAGTTATTTAATTACAAGAAGTATACACCACTCTGCCTTATTTTAGTTCATTTTCATACTCAAATTGTATTTGTATTATGTATTTACCTTATTTATTATATAATATAAAATATCAAATACCTATAATTTTTTATAATAAAGTCATTTTCTTTAGCCCGAATCTCTTCTAGAAGTTTATCTATTTCACAAAGGGGAAGATAAAAGGAAATATAAACTGTGATGATATTATATTTGAATGCGGTTATTGAAAGACTCTTCCTCTCGACAATGCAATAGAGAAATTAAATAGGATGGTGTAATTCTTCCGGGTCCCTGTGGTCTCATTGTGCATCAACTACTTAATATTTACGTAAGATCAGTCACAATTTTTATCATTTGTTTTTTTTTTTAGATATATGCAAAAATATGTGATATTGCTCATGAGATATTTCAGAAAAATACTATCCTTTCAAACACTTTTAATTGCATATTTGTTTTAATATCCATAAAATTGCATTCCAATTAATGCAATAATTTCCAATATGAAAATAATGACCGAAGTTAATACAATATTGTTTTAATGTGAATTTTTCTGATAGTGGTTTTATTTCCCATGGTTCCCAAACACGCCAACATAACTATATTATAAGAAAAAAAATCTAAACACAACAATTCAGCAAATTTTCTTTTAAAAATAAAAAAATTATAATAATAATAATGTTTTGATATTCATTGTCCCTCCCGTTGGGGACTATAGTCTTATGTAGTTATAATGTATCCACGCCGTCTGATTGAAAATGAGCAGCGATAAAACTGTTTTAATTTTCATAAAATATTTCTTTAAAATAATATTTGTACACCCATATTTTTTTCTAAATTGAATTAATAAGGGCTTTAAGTCGTAAAACCCCAACGCCGTCAATACTTGAATTTCATTTTTATTTTATCTCTGAACTAAACTATAATAAAAAAACTTTTTGTTTTTATTATTCATGAAATTTAAAATTGCATAGGTATAAAAATAAATATGCATCTAGTAAATGTGATAACTTAAATTTAAAACAGTTAAAAATAACTTGAATTTAATTAATCTTATTTTAAAATGACCAAAATCTAATACTAGTTTCATTGTCTTTGTCATTTTTATAACGTTTGATAGGTCCTGAACTGGTTAGATTAGAAATGTAAAAAAAATATTCTTGCAAAATGAGTATTATTACAGTGTTGGCACTTTGTTGGTGCCAGTTAGTTAATAAGATAAGAATGAGTCATATTTGCATGGCCTATTTTCAATCTGGTCATGATAACCTTCTCTTTTTGAATAGGCTGATTTGATGTTGACGATGGCTTCACTAACATCTTTTAGTGTTCACGGTGAATTTTCATTCTAAATAGACTGCTAACTCTGAAATATTTCTTTTTAGGGTGGAAGATCTTGTATCTTGTAGCGTTATATTTGTGAACTCATCCCCATCAATTTCTATGTAATCAGGCATCCTCATAAAATGTGTAAGCACTTTTGTACATGTGTGAATTTTAGGGTGTTTCGTGTTTATCTTTTTTTTTTAACGAAATAATAGGGGGTATCCCATGTTTATGTTCCCAACCCCTATTTTACAAATTATACAAATGAAAAAGGTGTAAGAAAGATAGGAATTGTCAAAGAAGAGTATAGTTGAAAAATTACACCCTGAACAGTTAGAAAAAATCTTATCTGAATGATAGGGTGCTGTATCCGGAAACCCGCAAGGCGGCAGTGTTTTGTAGACACTCCTTATGTGGTTCGTATGTAAAATAAAATATCGGTCACTAATTATTTTTTTTATATAATATATATATACATAGTATAATTTCAATATGATTGTAATAAAAATCTTTGTAAGTCCTTCAAGATAAAAATGATTTTTTATGACTGACTCTCGTGAGAAATTATAACTGTATTAGAAATTATAAGAGCGCTATCAGAGGATAAAGATTATTTTAAGGATGCTGCGAACGTTCATCAAATACGAATTATCATAAACTCCACGGGAAGTACAAATAGTCGTCAAAGGGAAAGTCATCTCATGATGCAATGTGAAGGAATTCTCCTTGCACACGTTTCAACAAGCGTCTTCCAATAATTCGCATTGAAGAAGATGACTCGAGGGCTGATTGTGAGTTATGAAAGAAAAAGCCAATTTTCTACGACGTCGGGAGGAATGTCCTACAGCAGGGTCCGGAGGCTTCAAGGATGGAGAGTTGCGACAGGGTCGAAATCTGTAGGATAAAAATATTAATCAAATGTTTGGAAACATTCAGCCGTGAATCAGCAAGTAGGGAAAAAAAACATTTATCGATGATAGAAGCCAACCAAATATGTGATTACTAAGAAATATAAGCATAAATACATGATTACCTGATAAAAACATTCGATCGAAATAAATATGGATACATTTTTGTAATTAAGAAAAAAAAAAAAAACTGTACCACTAACAACGCATGAAGTGTAAAATTTTAGGTTTTATTAAAAAAATTAATTGATACTGTATTGTTTGGTCGATTCCAAACGTTACTTATTGCCATGACACTTATTGCCGTTATTTAAATTTCGAGTAATTTTCAATACATTTAAAGTAATTTATACCCTGAGTTAGCAAAAAAAAAAAAACGCCTTATTTCTGATTGTGTTTATTTCCATTGAAGTTCAACTAGTTCGTCTTGGTCTCGATTTCCTCCTTAAATATCGAAGTTATGGGAACTTCATCCATATTTTTGTATTTTCTAGCTCAAAGCGTTTTGTTCTGACTGAAGGAAAGTATTGGTCTTGTTAACTCCGAACAAATAAGTTGAATTTTTCCTATGTTTTTTCTAGTTCCATCCATTTTACGACTGAACACATAACTATTAAGTATATATCATTACAAAAGGTCGTATGCAAAAATTTTCAACTTTTATTCTATTTGTGCTAAACGTGACATTTTGTAGCCTACAACTGATATAAGTAGTCTGCTACTATGAAAAATAGCTGATGGCAATAAAATATGAAATTATACTATTAAAGCATAAAGAAATAATGCACTCTTGCAAAACAATCAATTTTTACATACGACTTTTTGCACTAACAGTAGTGAAATGCATGTTCAGTATGCATTTCTTTTTTTTTTTTTAATTAAGGATAGTCAAAAATGGATTCTTCAAATATGGCACTCTCGCATTTTTATATTAGGTGATAAACAAAACTCGTGAATATCAAACCCGCGAATGTTGAAGGGTAACTGTATTTCCGAATTGGCTTCTCCCAGAGAATTTATTCTCAAACGAAAAATTTTATACCTTGTAATATTTTAATATTTTAGCCAATGAAGACGGTGGGGAAGCTATACTGACCTTACTTGGCAGACGTTTTAATTAAGAGCACCCACTATATAGAGGCTGGTTTTGCCCCAAGGAGGGTCTCCTAGCCTCAGGGTTGAACCACGGCTGATGAAAAATTGCTAAACATCAGCCAGATTCGAATCTCGGACCTTGAGCTCTGGAAGTCAGTGCTCACCCACTCAGCTACCCCGCTCCCTTTGCAATTAAATAGTTCTAAATACTTCAATATTTTTAGTAAATTAAAAACTGATAAACAAGGGTTATAACAAAAAACATAGTTCAAAGCTGTCAATCAATGAATCTTTGCGTAATCATGATTTGATAGCTGTCGAGCAGAAATCATTTGAATACCTACAGCTAAATAGATAGACAATGTGACATTACTATAATATTTAATGCTCTATATATGCTATGGGTACAGATATTCTAAACGTTCATACATTTATATTCATAATTAATAAATGTAATAAATGAATAAAAGTTAAGACTTCACGAAAAATGGGCAAAGATTCTATTATATCGAGTTACGAATAACGTTGCTTCGCAAAGATTAACTTTAACGTACAAGATTTAGTCTTACAAGAGCGCTAAAATTTATTTAAATTCGAAAGGGTACCGCAAAGATTATTCAGCTCGATGAGGAGATATAGGTTTGGGAACCGCTGTACTAGTCTATAATTAGTTTAAACGGATTATTTATTAATATTTACATTCAAACCTCTGTGTATTAAACTTTCATATATAAAGAACTTCGTTGGTAACCTTGATTTAAAAAAATATATATATTTTGCAGTCCGAATAAATTTTCTGTTTCGAAAAAAAGTCACATTAAAATAAAATATAAAAAATGTAATTGTCATCCAAGATGGATGTTCGACTTTATAAAGGAGCTCAAAACCGGAATAAAATGTATAACAAAATTACAACAAATAATTTTATTTGAAAAAAAAATACAGAAATATCCTATTTTACCCTAAGAAATGAACTTCTATATCTTTGTGAACGTTTTGGTAGAGAAATTGGCGTCTACGAATGCTTAAAATCAGTTAACTGGTCGAGTGCCTTAATCCCGATAGGAAACCAATTCTATCAAGGAGGTTTTGACCTGCATCGATGCATGCGACGAAATCTACTTTCCGTGTAGAATGAGTAGTAGAAGGTACCCGAATACTACACTCAGTTTAAATTTTCATAGAGATGAGTTCAACAATCTATAAGTAGATATGGAAATACATTCTCATAGGGTGAATTAGGTTATTTCTTTATTCAATAACAATCAACTTCTCTTCATTATCCACGACAGTCAACCATTTACTAATTATAAAAAAAAAAAAAAAAAAAAACAGTCAACATGTTTTGGAGGATATTCGAAATTATTTATTTATTAAATTTAAAATACTGTTAAAAATGTAATACCCCCAAAAATTATCATTGATACTTCTTAAATCCTATTTGATAGTAATTATTTTTAGTATGCCAAGATATATAAAGGATCAACTATATTTAGGAAACAGTATTCCGAGATATATTAACATTGAAAGCAGGAAAAGTTACAAAGTTAAAAAAGAGCAGCCAATAGGATATATCAGGAAAATTGATAGAAAAGTTAGTAACTAAAAATAATTCCTAAAAAATAACATACCATATTCATAACCTATATTCGATATTCAGAAAGTTTTTATAAAACGTCAAAGGACTATCAGATATTAATTTTGATCGGAGTTACTGAGATAGCAGAGTTCCGAAGCTTCTCGAAGCATTTCTAAACTTTACTTCTGATACGAATGAAAGTTCCTCGTCCCTTGCAGACATAAGAACCGAAAGTTTTTCGCCTTGGGTCGTGTCGTGGACGAAAAGTTTACCGAAGTATGGGATATGACAGCGTAGCGACTAAGAAAGGGGAAAATCGAACCGATACAGGAAAACTCGAATTTATAAAATATGTTCCCCTAGAGTAAAGTAAAATTATTTATTAATAGATTTCCACATCAAACCACTTTAGAGGTGATTTTTGGCTACGTATAATCATGGTAGTTTCTAATAAAATAATTATAACAGATCATATCTTATAGTTTATAATTATTTTTTTCTTCTGTTGGCTTTCCAAATTTCTCTCTTCATCATATCTTCAGTAATTTCTTTCCAGTTAATTGCTTGGAGTTCTACAGAATCTTTGTTTATTTGATTTCTTCATCGGGTTATTGAGGCGTTCATCGCGTAGAGACTTCCTGATTGCTCTGAGCTACATGCACCGCCGACCTTAACCTCCTTCATTTCATATCAAGTAATAATGATGACTAATTTCTGTAAGCAGTTCTTTATTGGTCCTTTTCCTTCTTCCTTTAGAGAACTAATCCCGAATCGCACCGCTTTTTGTTTGAATGATTCTCTCACATCTTTCGATTCTTCATTCTAGGGTGTTTGTTAGTGTCCATGCTTCGTTATCATATTTAAGAACTGGCTTTATCATTGCATTTCAACCACTTAGTTCGAGTTTTATATTAGTTTAATTTTTTTCGGAATTTCTATACATTTTAAAGAGATAAGAATTCTCTATTTTAACTCGATACACGCTGGTCTTTTCCGACCGTTGGTCATTCATTGGATTATTGTTATAGAAAAAATAGTATAAAAAAAAGTAAAACTGCGAGGGTAAGTAAACTTATTAACTATGAAAATTATACGAAGTTCTGGACGAATTATTACTTATTTACAATAAAAAAAGTTAACAATTTATAAAAGTTAATTTCCATTTAGTCCCTTATATCGGGTGGAAAAGGGCCATAATGAGAAGTATGTAGTGCTATTGGATCTGGGACGTGCAAGAATTTCAAAGAGGTCAGCCAGACGTCTGGCAGTCGGAAGGGTTCAAGCTATAACGAACAAAGGCTCAATCGATAGTTTTATTTAAGTTAAGACAAATAAAGAATTCTTAGTTGGCCAATGATTCGTACAGCATAACGGTCAGTAAAAATATGGCATAATAATAGGAAATATGTAAGTACAAGGTATTGTAAGAGAGAACAATTATATTTGTTTCCTTGGTCCTTTATAATGCCTCATTCAAAATAATAGACCGAAATAAAATACAAGCGACTATATCATTGATAACAGTAGACCAATTTCGATGATTTTGCTTTTTGATTTGGTAGGGGATTTGAAAATATTTTTAATTATCCAGTATATTCATTAATAAATCATGTACTTTTTGAGTAAATTCCTCTATATTAGGAGGTCATCTTCTTTTCAGACGCCATGGATGGTCATCAGGAATCGAAGATGAAGCAAGTTTAGAATCGGGTTCAGATTATTCTGAAGTTTATTATGAAAGAATAGGTATCTGTATTCGGCATGGTCATTATGGATACTTTATATTATGGAGAATTTATTTTAGTCATGTATATGGGTCTTTTGTAATTAGAGTATTTGTTTAGTAAGTGCTGAAGTAGTCGGAAACGTCGAGCGGTTTCTTGTCGTTTCATCGCTGTTTGAGAATTTCCTGTTAGGCATTTGTCCAGGTGAAGGACACGAGGTCATATGTTTACGACGAAGGATAAGGATAATTTGAAAGGATTTATTTTAATTCTTCGGTTCTGAGATCATTCTTGAATGTTTATGATGAATGATTGAAGAGTTTAGAATGTAATTGATGAGTCATTGTTAACTGTTGAAAGTGTTAGAATTGGTTGGGATATCAGTTGTAGAAACTGTCCAAAGAATAGGGCTCAGGATACTATACTACTACCTTGAGGAACACCAGTTGACTAAGAAAAGAGGGATGAATAGGTATTCATTTAAAAAAAAAAATGTTTGACCAAATTATACAATTCAATGAAAACGTTAATTGTAAAAAAATATTGTAATGTTTCATACAAAATTTCTACTATAATCGAATATAACGATTCTCGTTTTGAACATTGAATTCTCATTACTAGTAGGCCCGTGCGAAAAATTCGCACAGCATATTGTTATCAAAAGCCAAATTAATAAGAAAATGCAACTTATCAAAAGATTAAGACATCAAATGTTACTTTATTGACAAATATAATCCACAAAGCAAACAAAAATTAATTTAAATCTTTATTTTTGTTTGGAACCAACATGTATACAAATTTCAGTTAGCTGTATATTTGCTAAAAATTGTCCGATTGCGATGATTTTTTTTCCTTTTGTAGGGACTTTAGTAATCTTTTATATAATTATGGGCATAACCCATGTATAGGGAAAAGTGTGTACTTTTTCAGTTATTCGCAAATAAAGTTTATTTTCTTTCATAACTTGTTTGCCTGAATTTTCTGGGTGATTGGAATATTTTGCCAGCCTGAAGGAGAAGGAAGCCTTCTATATTGGTGGCTCAATCTGATTTGGTGAAAAATTAACGATGATATGGCTTGCCTATCAAAAACACCATCGATGAATAATATAAACTCTCCCTCTCTCGATCATAGAGACCTCAAGTCGACGAAATGAGACATATATTCAATGACAGTACTACAATTAATGTAAGGTTGTGTGGATGCGAACCCTATGCCTTGCGTTATCTCGAAAATAGTACGTTTTTCGGCTTAAAAACGCAGGATCCGATAGTTCCGAAGGAACTATCCGGGTCTTGCTGTACGCATCAAAATCTTTAAGATCCAATTTCTCCTGTATCGATCTACAGACCTACCACCGTTACAGTATCGAAGCCTAGCAAAATGTTTGTATCGACTTTATTTATTTTAGAAAGAAAAAGAAAAGTGAAGAATACGATTCGCTAACCCCCCGTGAAATTCTGAATCCAACGGTACCCCATTCGTGGTATTTGAGCTTGACAGGAGCTTATATTTGGTACAAAACCGATTTCGAGCCTTACTGTAATAATATATGTACGGATTATCTCTTAATATAGTGTAACTGATAATGAGTACGTAAAGTTGCAGTGGTGCGTTTAAACATTTCACAAACGATGGGAAATACAATTATCTAAATTAACTAATAGCGACATGAGTGCTAAGCCAATTTTTTTTATATATCTCTTGTAACCGACAGCAGAAGGGAAACATCAAAAAGAAGGCACAAAAACACTAAAATTCAGGAAAAAAACATTAAAGTATTTGTGAAATGTCTAAACCCACGTTAAGGTGAGATTAAGGTGTAATCTGTGCCGTAATAATGATCTTTAACACAAAAAGTGTAGTGTTACCTCACCATTTTTAGTTGTAAAAGATTATTTACGTTAAGTTGTAAGAGCAAAAAAAACAACTAATGCTTCGTCGATTATTGTCAATGTTGTTATACAATGAGTATTTCATGTATATGTACATATGCATACATTAATTTTCAAATTTATATATTAAGTTAAGTAATTCAATCATTTGAATATTATTTATTATCAAGATATTGTCGGATAAATCATGAAATGTACAAGTTTAAAATCATGAGGTGCGAAAGAAATCCTGTGGGAGAAACCAACTATTTTTCTTGAGCCCTGAAGAAATATTTATCACAACTTTGATGGAGTGTGCTTTTCAAAAAGTTGTGAAGGCCACGTGAGTACTTAAAAAGAACTAAGTCCATTATTTTACTGGCATAACATCCTACGTCACCTTGAAACTTTTTTCTTTAATATGAGTCCAAAATGTTTTATTTGAGAGTATAAGGGTTACATTATTTTTTCGTATAGCCACTAATAAACTTTGTCAAAAATTAAAATTATAAATATTTCTAATTAAAAATTTCCTCCAAGTATGCGTTGAGATTCACTATATCCAGTTGATAGTAATTTGGATATTCAAGTGTTTGTTTTGTATAACAACGATTATATCATTTTTATAATTATTATTCTATTCTAACCAACGAAAAAATTGTTTACATATAATTTCAGTCATTAATTAGTATTCAAAAATTAATTAGGAAGTTACTATGTTTTCGAAAAATTCATTATTTTAATATTTGAAAATTTTAAGGTTATATCGGCCAAACGCCCCAATCAGGGGTGCCCCTCTCCCCCCAGATCGTTGGCGCATGAACCTTTCCTCTCCCCTCCCCAAGATATTTTTTTTTTGTTTTTTTCTTAAAAACATTAGAAATAAAATTTCCGTAAATCATGTACAATTACACTTGATAAGGTTTGTTCCATGTATTCTCTTTGAAACTTTTCAATCCAAAAATTCATAAATTCCTCGAAATGTGACACCCTCAAAAATTCAAAATCCCGTCAAAATGTGCACCCCTCAACAATAGTGGTGGCGCAACTTGCGCTATGAATATGCACTATTTTTATAGGACATGTTTTTTTTCTCGACTTATTAAAGAAATTGGCTTAAGATTCAAGTGAAAAGCAAGACATCCACTTGCTGAGTTTGATTAATGCAATTTCAATTCCTCATTTAATTAATTTTATTTAATTCCGAAAACGATCCATTTCTAAGAATTTTCCTGGATAAAAAATTTTTACATTACGATAAGATGAAACTGAAGATGAAGTTGTAGACGAATGTTAATCCTATATATTATTAACTTCGTCAATTCGTCATCAAATGCAATGATTGACCACTCATTTTGAAGAAATTCTTATCTCCACAAGCGAAAAATAGTCCTATCTCCTGAAATATCTGTTTAAAAAGTTATGAAGAAAAGAAACTTTATTTGCGAATAACTCAACAAGTATGCATTTTTTCTTCGATTGTTCCCATGATAATTAGAAGGATTACTAAATTACCTACAAAACAAAAAATAAATCGGACAATTATTAATAAAGATACAGTTCATTAGTTTTGGTATACTTAATAATGTCTTCCTGTTTAAAGATATTGCATTCAGGAGTAGAATAGTCTACTTCACTTTTTTTTTCCTGGCTGATATATGAACTTTATTATTTCTTAAAGAAATTTGGTTGTTCTTACATTTCATTTTTTTTTTAATAATTTAGAAAATCCCATGATCGGGGTATTGTTTTGTCTTTATTACTTTTATTATCTTTCCAGTCAGCGTTTAAAAATAGGTCTTAAAAAAATAAATTTGTATAAATATTTTTGTCTATTATGTTTAATGGAATATTGTAATCGACCAAGGAAAAAGTATTAATTTCTTCCTCACATAATAAATAGGAACTACTTATTTCCATATTGTTTTGCTATTTCTTCACTAAACAAAATTTTCTGCGAATTGTTGACACGGGCCAACTAGTCATTTGATTAAAAGGGGTCTGCATTGCGGACTACTGCAATAAACATATGCACACAAAACTATTTTACTATCATGTCATAGATATACTGTCAATTTAAGAGGTCAGAGAGAAAAAAAAATTAAAATCAGCTGTAGCTCAGGTAAGGCAAGTAAGCATAAGCTACCTTTTAGGTCTATTTATTTTTAATTAACTCTGACGGGGCTTTGACCCCAAGAGATCCCCCCCCCTCTCTCAGTTCGTAGGCATTATGTTACGACAGCTCCTGACCCGCGTAACTATTACCAAATTCCACGTCCTACGACTTCTCGTTTGGGAAATATTGCGGAAACCCTATCGCTATGAAAAGAATTTTGTCATTGCGACCATGTTTCGGTATTTAATTAAATCACAGAGTTCAAGGAAGAAGTTGTTGCGAAAGTGGGATGGCTACATACCACGATATGAAAATTTTGTAATTAATGATTGATTGAGTTTGACATTTGCTCTAAATAATATTCAAGGACATCTTTATAAATAAGACAATGACTGTTTGGATATCAATAATCTTTAAAGAAGTTTCTTAACGTATTGACATTGGCATTGTCATGAAAACATAATTTAAAAATAGAACATTCAGTCAGGGGCATTGGTGGATAAAATTTTATTTTATTTTTTTTTATTCTCCCATCCCCCCAAAAAAATTAAAATAGCTTTCACCCATATAATCCTTTGAATTCACCAGTGGGTACCATGGTAATGTACTTAATGTACTTAGGTGCCGTAAGTCACTTCCAAATAAATACCCTAACAACAAAACTCAAGCGACCTTAACTTATATTTGTTAAATATTCCTGGTAAATATTTTAAATGATAAGAATGAAAAGCTGCTCTTATCTGACAGGAAAAAAACTACGTTATATGTTCGAATATTTACATATTGTGAAAGCAACATATCCCTTTTAAAACAAATATTTTACGTAATGTTTCATAATATTTAATGTAATTTTCATTTTTATCTACAATTTCTGCGTCTTAAATCTACCTTTCGTAAATAGTGTGACGTGTTATAGTGAACAACGTGGTGAGACAATATTAACATAAATATGGTGTAAAGTTTCATTGTTTTGTCTCATAATTAGAAATATCATATCACATTTGGGTTTAAGTATAAATTGAGAAAAGGATTTTTAATAAGATTCATTAATTCACCTAATAATTACTTTGACTGAATATGAAAGATATAATAATTGAAATCTAAAGCGAGAATTGTACGGCTGAAGATACTTTTCATGGTCGTTGCTTCAAAAGTTCACTTTTTTATAAAACAAGACCGGTTGCGTTTTCTCTTAAAGCTGTCAGCACTGTCCAATTGAGCAACATGCATTAATCAGAAAACAGTGGCATTTTTTATAAAATTATATGTTAGGCATATTATATTTATATTTTGTATTAATTATATTTTATAAAATTTTATATTAGGCATATTTTATAAAAATCTTCATGATGTGGGAGAGACTTCCATAGTAAATGGGAGTTATGATCTAGTTACTTAGCTTACTCTGTTTATATTTTAGTTAGTTACTGTTTATAATTGTAATAAACTTATTTACATTGTTTATAATTTTTTTTCTTAATATTATCTAACTTCCACAATTCTCTACATCTTTTTGTATCATATCCGTTCTAGCTCTGAAGAAGACCAGCAAAGTCGGGTCGAAACGTTGGCTTTAATAAAATAGTTTTGCCACTATTTAGCCTATTTATGACCGCCACCCCGGACCATCCCCTTCCTTTATAATGCAACGGTCAACTACTAAATATTCAAAATGAAATAATCAGTTTTTACATACGACCTTTTGCACTAACTTTAACGATATACTCCCATGTTCTATAATATGGATCGTTAATTATTATTCTTTAGTTAAAGAGTATTAATAATAATAATATAGATTTATTGGCATCATTTTCATGAAAGGAGTATCTCCTAGAATACTCTCTTAAATCTCATTTTCATTAAAATGGAGGTTTTAATTAATTATATTATTTTTAATCATTATAAAGTTTACGTTAACACTGTATATGACCTGTTTTAATAATTTATAAGTTGAGAGGACTTCATAAGTTGCGTTTTCTCAAATTTTTTTAGTCTCCAGAAAAATTATTTTAGAAGTTATGTAGTTTTGCAAGTATACTGTCGATATTGCAGGTGAACATCAGTACATTTTTCATCTCGGAAAATAATTTTTCATTGAGGTCAAAGCACTATGGTACAGAACAGTCAGTATAGCAATAATCACTATGTTTCATCATCGTTCTAGGAAAACTGAGCTATTGAATAGGCGAAGAAAATGTACAATGCTTTCGGAGAAAATGATTTATGGATGCGGGCCAAAGTGTGAGTGGGAATAACAGGTAGGTAATTAGGGAATGAATGCTAAATTGTTTTCTTATTCGTTATTAGAGTGCATTTCAGTTTAGAAAGAATCAATAATATGACGCTAAACAAGGTGCAAAATGTATATAAATATATATTATTTTTCTGTATAATTTATATTATTTATAGTACATAGAGTGTGAATGTGATCTCTGAACATTATTATAAATGTTCTTGAGACAGATTGTAATATTTTTCAATAAAGAAAAAAGATAACAAAAAAAAAAATTAAATTCAAATAATTCATTGTACACGTCAATATAATTAGATAAATATTTGAATTTGAAATTAAAATTCTTCCTGAAATTACAAGCAAATTGAAAAAAAAGAATGTTTTAAAACAATAATTACCCAATATTTTATACAATTGATGTACAAATCAAATATAAGTAAAATATTCATGTCTATCATTTATAAAAATAGAAATCATATATGAATTGCATGAATGAATAACACAAGAGGACAAAGACCGAGAATAAATTTATTTCCTTTAATAAAGTAAAAAAAAACAAAACAACAATAAATCAACTACTTTGGTTTTGTTATATTTTTTTATTTAGAAAGTTTTTAGTTTCCATTTTACCATTTTTTTTTTCATACACAACTTATTACCTTTTACAATTACCAATTTTCATACAATTACCAAGTACATTTATTTTTATTTTAAATAATGTTTTAAAGATTTAGACGAGCTCATTAGGATAATGTAGTTCCAAAGAAACTATAAACTATAGTTAGAAATATTTTCGATCTAAGCCGTAATTCTTACCGAAAACCGAAAGCCTCTTACGTATTTGCTGTTTTTTTTTACTTTTAACATGTTTATTTGTAAAAAAAGTTGCAATTTATGATAGTTTTAGACGAGCTAAAAATCTATAGAAAAGGTAAATGGAGGAGAATCTAATGATAATGGAAATCTATGATAGGTTGGTTACTTTGAATAATACTGAAATGAACATTTTGATATTTTCAATAAATTGGGAGGGGGTACCCCCTGTCTACATAAAGGCGAGCCCGCCCCTATTTTACAAATTGTGCAACTGTTTATTAAATTGTACTACTCGTTGCTCAAATAGTATAACTTTAATTTACATGTATTCTGTAGGTAGTTTAGATTGTATTATTTTTTATCAACATAAAATAAACTGAACGAAACCACAGTCCAGAGAAATTTTTAATTTGTTTAAAAATTTATATTATACATCACACCTTATTGTCAATTAATATCATTATATAATTATAACTATTCTTATTGCCAATTTTTAATCATAATATACATTCAACTTGTCCTGCTTCATATAAATCCAACAATAATTTAAGCCTTTTATTTACAATATTTTCATAGTTCGATATACTTTGGTTCTGTTTCTATTTCATTATAATTATAATTATATCACAATATAATATAATAATAAATATATTGTAGTCAAGGGGTAATGTCTATCTCGAAAAATAACTGGAGGAAGGCAAACTTTCTCTATTTAATTAGGTACTAAAACATGTAAATAACCATTTGCGACCATTTCTACTTGGATTGCAAGATAATGTGATGCCGAAATCGATAAAAAAAGTGGCCTACAAAATTATTGAACCGTTTGTCCTATATAACCTCGGTATTTTGACAATTTGCGGGTTTAGGTCACGCCAAACTGTTCAATATTTTTGAAGGTCACCTTTTTTTATCGATTTTGTGATCAAATTATCTTACGATCCTAGTAGAAAGCAAATGTATATTTATAGTTTTTAGTATCTTATTAAATAGACAAAGTTTGTCCCGCTCCAGATTGAAAACGCCCCAATTCCAAGAGTTTTCTTAAATAAAATAGTAGTAGGATACGATGAGATGAAACTATTTACGAAATTTTAGGATGATGTTAATAATTCGATAAAAAGGGGTTTGGACCACGGACTATATTAGGTAGGAACTCAACACATACGTAGTTAACTAAACAGCTGTGTAATTAGTGGTAATTAGTGGTAATAGGAGAGCTCCTGTAACCTCCTACGCTCCTAACACTAAAATAAAATAAAATATTATATACACTAAAAACTTTTTATATAATAGAGAGATAAAAGAGAAGCTTCTATATTCTCAGTAATAGACTTCTATTCTCTTACACATCAAAACTCTTCTGCACCAAAGCAATAGGTATAAATCGAGTACAATAATGGACTAGTTTAAATTAAGCGATAACTATGTCTCATTGCTAAACTATTAAAAACTTTATTGTGGTGTAAGGTAATCAGGTAATGCGTTATTTTAACAGTCGTGGTAAAGTATGGGTTTTTATAATTGTTTGTTTAAATAGAGTATCTTGATATTATTATACTGAATATTCGAATAAATATGTTTTGCTGATACCGCTTATACGCAGAGGCGGATTAAAAAATGTTCTGAGGGGAGGGGGCGCACTTGCGAAACAGGTGAATTCCTTTCACCAAAATTGTATATATATATAAATGAAAGGTGTATTTTAGTAGAATTATAGGTATCTAAAGTTAAAGTTCTCACTGGGATATATTATAAATAATATAAATTAAAGAATAGTATGTAATACGATGTATCCATAAAAAGAACGGAAACAGGTTCAGCCTCTTGGCAAGGTTAATACATCAAATCAGATCGCGTTTAATCAATAAATTTTGGTAAACAAGTTAACATTTTTGACAAGTGAGGTCTTTATTTAGTGCAGAGATTAGAATAGAAGACACATCACTTTAGACAGATGTTTATTTTCCGAAACCGATCGTGAAACTGGTTTGACTAGTGCGATGTATATTTGTTGTAGGAGACGCCCGAGGGTTAGGTTAAGATATTTCTACTTCAGAAGAAAGGACGCTTCTTGTCTGGCTGATTGGAGGATAAACCTTTTATTTCGTCAGTGCCTTTTATAGTTCCAATAAACGAGGTCATAAAAAGCGGCTCAACAGCAAAATAAAACAAAATCTTCAAATGGTACACCGAATAAAAAAAGAAAAGTTTGATTGAAATAAATTTGATTATTATCTTTGATTTTTCGTTGATAATGGCTGTGCAACTACCTCAAGATTTTACGTGAAAACATAGAATGAAGCTTAAGTAACAGATGTGAAAAAAAAAAAAAAAAAATTATGTGAGTGTATAATATTGGAACAAAACAAATCTGGATTTATTTTTTTCATAACAATAAATAAAAAGAGAAAAAAAAATTAATAAATTTTATATTGTATTAATAATATATGTATTATATATTGATAAGAGAGGCAGAGCAGATCGGCCTACAAGCAAATGAAGACGAAACAAAATATATAATGAGCCGAAAATACCACCCCAATATCAGGATCTGCGTAGAAGAAAAATCATTCCCGATGGTAAAAAAATTCAAATACCTCGGCTCTACAATAACCTCAATGAATGACCAACGGGCAGAAATAGCGTATAACTATTGCTAACTGACTTTTATCTCCCTCTCAAAGATATTGAAATCCCGAAAAGTCTCAAGAAATCGCAAACTAAGGGTGGGCAATGCTATGATAAAGCCAGTTCTAATATATGGCTGTGAGGTCTGGACACTAACCAGCACCCTAGAAAAAAAAATGTTTAAAGAAGGAAAAACCTCCTCACGATAACCAGAGTGATCTGGGTTCAGAATACTTACACATGAAGAAGAAAGATCAATAAAGAACTGCCTAGAGAAACTGGTCAATCAATATCCCATGATATGAAGGCACGGAGGTTGAGATGGGCGGGGCATGTAGCTCATAGCAATCCATCTGGAAGCCTCTATGTAACAATTGTTTTTCTTTTTTTTTTATATATTTAAACTTTAAAAACTTAATGAAATTAAAACAAAGCAAAGTTATTAATTAAAATTAATTAATTTAAAAGCATAAATAAGAGAAATTAACTCTGCGGACGTTAACAATGGCACTGGATGATGATAAGAGAGAACAAGACGGGTTATGTTCCCAGCTGAACAGCTGAGTGAATTATCTCTCTTCTAAACTCGTTGAGGATTTCACCTTTCACCTGCCCTCGACCAGCCGTGTGGGTTCTATCCCTCCCGATCCCCGCTAAAGTTGATTTCTTAACCTTTTCGCAATGAATATTAGCATTCCCGATCAGATCCAAAGAATATTTGCTAATATAAATATATTTTAGTAAAACGAAAGCTAGTCAACATTTCAGATCAACAGTACATACCCCGTTTTATCCTAAACTCGCAAGTTTTCTATTAACGAAAATTCTCGGAAATGGGGCGTTTTTAATCTGGAGATTGATATAATGAGATACTTAAAACGTATGGATATCTACTAGCATTCCAGATGAACCGTAAAAATCGAGGAAAAAATATTGCCAACAAAAATATTGAACCATCTGGCGTGACCTTCACCGACATGTCAAAGTAACGAGGTTATAAAGATAATGAAAAGTATATACCAAGCTTAATCCTAGCTATTATAGCTACGGTTGATATGCTCATAAAGAGGCGACTAAAAAAGAACTGGATGAGAGACCGCCTTTCGTGAATTAAGGATCTAAAACAAGACCTGGAAGTAGAACGAAATGGCGCTATCCTTCTCCATGCCTAGTATGATATAACTGATGAAAATAAAGAAATGAAGATATAAATTAATAAAAAAGGTTTCAAACTTTATAAAACTGGTATTGTGGTGTAGTATACAAAAGACCAGTATCTGTGTTACCGAATAGTCCTTATCTAGATAGGTGATCTTAATGTCGATATAGGATGTCCCCAGAACTGATATATATCAGGATAATGTCTGAGTGTTTACGATCGAATATTCTGAATAGATTGAATATTTTAATTATCAAGTAATCAATCTGCCATTTTTATGTGTCAAAGAGCTTGAATAACTTAAACTGTCCCTGCACTTCTGTATGTCAATAACTCCAGCTTCAATACTCTTGATAACCGGTTTCTTGAGTTCATTAAAGGGTTTAAATGATATGTACTCAAAACATGCAGTTATCCTTAAAATACCTTCACACTCTTCAAAATTTGGAAAAATTGGTTTGTTTTATATGGGTTCCTAGTCACGTGGATATAGTTGGTAATGAGCCTGCGGATACGGCAGGCAAACTCGCGCTTCCACAACGAGGTACTCCTATCCTGACCCCTTCAGAAATGAGTTTTCATCTCAAAAAAGAAATATCGGATGGTTGGCAGTCTAAAAGCCCACCTAGCAAATTGAAAGTTGTTAAAAAATCCACCACACCAAACCCTCCTAATCGCAGAGAAGAGGTTGCCGTGACTAGGTTAAGAATTGGAATCAAATTTAATTAATTTACATCTTATCACTAAGCAGACGCCACCAAATTGTCAACAATGCTGTGGCAATCTCACTATCAATCATATTTTCCAAGAATGCCTTTATTATAGCTCAAGCTTAAATAGATTATCTCTATAAAAAGATTTATCAGTAGTATTAAACAATGAAGCATCAAACATAAAAACAGTAATAAATTTTCTTAAAACCCATAGACTAATGAAGAAAATATAATTTTTATTTAATTTGTTTTGTTTTTTAAGTTATTTTAATATATTTCTTTTTTTGTGTGTGTTTAAAAAAATATTTTCTTATTTATTATTCTATCTATCTGTTGTTAATTCTTGATTATACATTATTTTTTTCCCTCTTTTAAAGAGTTTTTAAACTCAACAGATAACAATAATAACAGACTCATGGGCGTTGATGACCCTAGGGTTATACGGCTTAAAACCTAAACAAAACAAACTTAAACTGCTAAGCTAAGTTACTTAAAAACTAATATTTTCAACTTGGAATCTTATTTTGAACACATATTTTCTATCGTTCCCATTTATTATTCGAGGAATTAATAATTTAATTTTCTTTGTTGGTTATTGGAAAAAAAGAAAATAGGAGTAATTATCCTTAATTAATGAAAGGACCTTGGTCGTTTCGCTCCCGTTGCCGCAGGAGAAGGAAGGCTGAGCGCGCTCAATGAGTGCGGTCATAAAAATCCTTGCAACGCTTCATTGGAGGTTATCGTTAAGAACAAGCCCGATGAATGGTATGCTTGATGAGCACTGCTCCAAGGTCTCGGAGCCAGTATCGTTCAGTTTGTATCCATCAAAGATTAAACCCAATTTGCGGAACCCACTGTAATTATTGTATATTAAGCGTTAGGAATGGTCTAGAGCTGGCGAAAGGCGCTAGTTTGAAGCGGTAATCTCTCCTCCGATCGGGTATTATAGCATCTTCTACTATTTATTTAGGTTTACAGATCAAAAAAATCGCTGAAGATTAGAAACCCGACAAGTATCGCCCAGGAAATACGTGTATTATTTTTTCGCAAGAAACACGCATTCCTATACAATATCATTTTAGTATTTTCATTCTGAACGCTGCCAGATTTAAATCTTTAGGTTTTTGACAGGGTGTCAATAACTGGAAAAATAATGTCGGAAACTGGTGTATACGGATATTTTTACATTTTTCGTTTAACTATAAAAAATAAATGAGAGACATTTTTCTCGTGAATATTTTAAAATAGCAGGTTTTTCAATCTTTAAATTTCTTCAACAACTTTAATAAAAGTCATTGAAAAAATCAGCAAGTTTTAAAGTGAACGAATCGAGACGGTATAAATTATGTTTTAAAGATTTCAACAGAGCCTAGCTATCTAAAGGAATGTTAAAGGACTATACCTGGTCCTGCGTTTTAAAGCCCAAAAATGTCCCGTTAAATATTAATTCTTACCGAATGCCTCATGAAAGTACTAAGGTTGCATTGCTATGGGATACTTATCTCGTGTTTAGTTTTTAAAAATTAGAATTTTTTTTTTGTTTTATTATTTTCATTCAATAGTTAACCTTTGTAATCGACCAAGGAAAAAAAATATATACTCCCCCTCGAAAGTTTAGGTTTTACGTTTCAAGAAGATACGTAGAATCTGACAATCGAATAAAAAAATCAGCACGTACGCCGTTCGCGGCTTTACTCAGAGACTACTGTTTAGAGCTTCGGTATCAATGTCAAAGGGCACCGAGGATGTTCCTCAGAACTCAGCATTACCATCCACCCTTTTATTCCAAGATGGCGGCTGAAAAAATCTGCATCGGTATAGACTGTAGCTCCTAAACTGATGTACCGATTTTATTGAAACGACCAAAGGCTTCTTCTCGAATCCAGTCGAACCATTTTATTTCAAGAACTCGTTTGACGCACAATTTAACGTTCTTTAATTTCTTAAAGAATACGTTTTTCGATGCACCGTTTAGTTGTTATAGGTGAAAAAAAATTGGAAAACTTTTTCTTTTTTGGCTGTAAAACGTTTTCCCTTACAATTAGTGGCCCTCGTTAGCGATTTTGTTTTTTACATATC
Organism: Nezara viridula; assembly: GCA_928085145.1. NCBI lineage: Eukaryota > Metazoa > Arthropoda > Insecta > Hemiptera > Pentatomidae > Nezara > Nezara viridula. Next base: position 142,265,093 of record OV725080.1, on the reverse strand, counting down.
TAAACCCATATATAAAAGTTAAAAAAAGCAAAAACTTTTCCAACATTTTTCGCAATAAATATCCCGTTTCGATCCTCAAGTTGCTGGCTTAATATTCTTTAAATCAGACTATCTTTTTTTTTTTTATAAATGTTATGAATATTTTTAAAAAATTCGGTCACAGTTTTCTTCTGATAATGTCGATTTTTCAGCACGGGATATCGTACTGTTAGGGAGAGGGGTATCCAGGTTATCTCTGGAGTATACTAGTATATTAATTATTTCGAAAGTTACCAAATTAAAATGGTGCTTCTTTTCGACGAAAATGAATTTCTAAATTTCTATAAAAGGGGAAAAAGTCATACTTTAACGGAGTGCGGTTATAAACTGATTTAATGACCGACATTGAAAACGGCCTCAATCAAGTGAAGAACCGCTCGCTAATGGTTGATTCCAGGAATGGACAGATTCTGTCTTTGAGCTCCATCAACCAACAATTTGTTTCGGCCTCCAACAGCTAACCGAAATCGTTTTTTACAAATGTTCGAATGCCTGATGGTTTAGTTGGGTATGGTCACATTTGCGGAGAAACGTGCAGTCTTCTCTTCATTGAGAAGAAAAAAAATTATTTACCCTTTTCTCGATACCTAGAAATCATTTCACTTCCATGTTGGAAGTGACCAAATAATCCGGAATCGAAAAATTCTACTCGTATTAGCCAATTCATATTACGGGCATAATAATTTCAATGAGATTTGAAAGTTGCCTGGGTTGGTACCTATATATCAATTTAATCGAAATCCAACTTATATTTTAACCTACGCATGCGTAAACTCATTTCTATTAAAACGCCCATAGTTCAAAAGCGGTTAGTCCGATTTGTGCCATAGCTAATTAGGCGTTGCGTTTTTCACGCAAGGGACTATCCACTAACTGTAAGAATTAATAAAAGTTTTATAAGTGAATATTAGAAACGAAAATAAGGAACATTTTTAACGTTGTTTTGGAGTTCTAGGAACACGTTAAGTAAATAACATATTTATTAATTAGAAATATTGATTTGTTGAAAAATTTGCCGTTAAACTTCTCCTGCTGTTAAAAATTAAAAATTTAGAAGAAAAAAATATTATAATGGAGCATTGATAATATGAATATTTTTCTTCTAAAGAAAAACTGGCTGATCTACAATAAGTTGTAAGTTGCTTCACTATTAGATTTACAAGCCTACAGCGATAGTATATTTTTCTTACTTTCGTAAAGTATAAACCTTTTTATACATTTCTATATTTGCCTACCCTCGCGGTAACTCCATTACCTCTATAACCCGGATGGTTTTATTTGCAAGGCCCTCAGCTAGGGTGCTAAACCAGATTTATGGTACTTGGGTCCGAGGTTCAATAGGCTTGATAAAAAAATTTGTATTAAAATAATTAAATTTATAATTTTGTTGTTATAAATAAATTTTTATCAGTAGTTAAGTAATGAAATGTAAAATATTATTACGATATCGTGTGAAAAAATTACCATCACGACAAGTTATCTCACCTTCGTTGGGCATTAATTAATTGAGTCGTATATTTCCAAAGTGAATCCTAATCATAATTAAATTTTTTTTAGAAAACGCTAAAAATATTTCTATATATATTTAGTCACTTTGGTAGAAGTTTTTCAAGGGCGCTTACAATGCACTTACAAATGGCGTCTCCAAGAATTTATATAAGCCCTTTTAGTTCAACTATTCATTTAATTTTAATGAAGTTTCGAGTAGTTTGGTCATTTTCAAGTCATCAAAACTCAATAATTTCAATATCTTTCTATTATATCTTATTTCTGGTCTACAGCATTATAAATTATGTTCCATTTTATTTACATATTTTATAATGTTTATAAAAGAAGAGTACCATAGGACGAAGTATGGGAGAATTTTCAAGGAATTGTCTACAACTGTAAGTAGAGTGTAGGACAAAAATATGAATTGACAAGCATTATAAAATATGTAAATAAAATAGAACATGGAAATTAATGAGTTTTGATGACTTGAGCATGAGCAAACTGCTCGAAACGTTGTTAAAATTAAATAAATAGTTAAACTATTGGAGTTCATATATATCCTTAAAACACAATTTTTAAGTATATTTTCTATTCCAATTGTATAATCAAAAATAATATTTTTTACAACTTAAACAAATTTTTATTTCCGAAAAAAAAATTTCCGAAAATCGCAGATTATTCTATTTGTAATTAAAAAACATTGAAACTTGAATAGAGTCCCTTTGGAAAGAAATAAACTCCAAAACCCATTTAAGGAAAATATAAATAAATAAATAAAGTTGATTGGAGTTTATTTTGGAGAGAAAAAATAGGGTATGAATCGGGGTAAGGAAGAGAAGCGATTTATAAGAAATTAACTTTTTATTTACGAACATGGTACAATAAAATAAATTTATTTTTACTTTTATTTTTTTCGTTTTGTGAGTAAAATGATTAAAAATATGTTGATATATTCTTTTTTTAAGAATGCTTAAGAAATACAAGTTTGATTACATTCCTTAAAGAAAAAATGCCGGTTTCGAAAATAAATTTATTACCACACCACTTTTTGAAATATTTAGGTTGGTTTATGAAAAAAATAAATAAAGATTGCCCGATCGTATTAATTGGATGTTTCTACATGGGTATAATATCGATTTAATCGATACTTATTTCAATTTCCATAAAAATCGACTATGGTTCACTTTGGATATAAACGACTCAATTACATGCGTATTCAATTACAATAATAGTAATCGTTTGAAAGTATTTCCAATTACTCCTTTCAATTACTGAAGTTTTAATTGAGACTTTCGATTTTAACTACACCTTAACGCAAATAAATTGTTATTATAATTACAAATGTAAGTAATTCATGTACAATATCGATCGTTATATTTATTTACTAACAAGTATGTTCACGCCAGTTGTGAGTATATTTTTGGTGGAGCTAATATTCTAAGTACTTTTTTGTAAATTTAGACCTTAATCTTCGATGCAAAAATGACACAGAACTTGTTGAAAAATATTTACAATAGATATGGTTCACCGTGATTATAATATGAGGAGTTGGTCGGGGGATAGAGTCAAATAAATATTATCTATTAAAATAGTATTTTGTTGTTAACGCCGACGTTGCGACCAGGGCTACAAAATATGAAAGGTACATAGTGAAAATAAAATAAATGAATTATTAATAGATATTAAATTTAAAAAAAGTTTATTTTATTTTCACTATGTACTTTTTATATTTTTTAGCTTTCGAAGCCCGATGAAGACCTACAAAGTGGGTTGAAATAAGATACTATTTTAATAAGTAGTATTTATTTGACCGCACTCTCCGACCAACTCCTTCTCATACAAAAATATTTACACTAATTGTAAATATATAATTTTTTTAATTATTATTTACATAAGCCATATAATAGTTTTTATTGATTTTCTCTTGTATCGTTCGATCATTGTTTGTTTCAGAGCCTTGGGTTTAGGATTAGGTTATCAGAGATGCTCCAAGGATTGCATGACGAGAAAGCCATTGCGATAGCCTGGGAAAGCCGGCTGGGTCGTGGATATGAGTGGCTGTTGACCACAATAGAAAGCTAAGGGTTAAACTGTGCTTGTTAGGGCTCTTCCCGACGGGGGACAGACCTTCCTCGAAGCGTTCGGTCCCGATGATGGAGCAAAACAATCGCCTCCTTCCTTACTACAGGGATATTTAGTTTTATCTAACATCCAGAGGCGAAAGGAGACTAAGGCCTTAGGGGCACTGATTGGGCCCGAAAACGCCTCCTATAGTGTCGATAAGTTCTCCTTAAATAATCTATAAATCTTCAAACAAAAAGTTAAATTTATATAAAAGCCATAAATGTTGTACTCCAAGGACGTCATTCAAATTACGAGGGAGTAAGACTGAATAAAGGAAAATCTAAAGTATATACGTGATTTCGAACTATAATATTATATTAATAACTTTACTATTACTATAATTTACAAATATTTTATATGAAACACAATATATACATAGGCGAACGATTTAAAAAAATATATTTTTCTTGGATATTCGACAAACTTATATAAATATAATACAAATATAAACTTTCATTTTCTTTCAAATTTTTAAGGAGGAGGCAGGCCCCCCTCCCATTCCTGCTTATTCCCATGTCGTAAACTTTAATTCAGTAAATATTTAATAGTGATTGTAATTAATTTTTATTTGGGCGAGCGGGCTAACGCCTGGATATATCCCTCTATAGCCTAAAAGGCGAAGAAGGAATGGATAAAAAAATATATTTTGTAAAATTATTGATAATATTATAATCTTAAAGAAAATTAATTTCAAAATTCAAAATGTTAAATTGATCTTTATGACCAGTAACGCCATCTTGTGAGCTAAACCTACATAAAAGTTTTAGAATCAAAACATCAAATGTTTAGTCGATGTTCAAAAGTAGTAGAAAGAACAATATCTCCTTCAATTGATACTACCTGAATTATTTCTGAATTTTCGTAAAAAAAAAACAGGAGAAATTGTGCGAAAATACATGTGAAATTTGTATATTTTGATATCATAATTTAATGTTTTTATGATGTAGACTTTTTTACTTTTTTCGTTTATAATTTTATGAGATTTTTAAAACATTTTTAGGGTCTCCTCTTTGCCTTCGTCCGTTCTCAAGAAATGCTTTACCTAAAAGAATTAATGGTGTTATAATAACCAACTCATTTATATCACCTTTCAGTTAAAAAAATTAATAAATAAATAAAGCTACGGCGTATAAAGCTAATAAATTGCGTCAATCAATTGTACTATTGGTACTTTAAAGATCATTTATGCTTACTTATGACACCCATCACGACTATCCTAATCCCGCCTTAAGCTGTAAATAACTTGAAAAAATAGCACATGACGTTGCCAAAGGTCTTAATAATCCTAAATGAAACAGATGAGCTGAATAAACTTGATATAGCCAATTTTAATTTTTAAGACATTATGTGCGTTCTTTATAACACAGTGAAAAGAAAATATAAAAATGATAATTATATTTTTAGGTAACAATAATTATATTCAACAACAATAATTATAGTTATATTTATTTGAATCTATTTTTTATTTTAAAATCGTCAACATCAGATTGCCTTATCAAATAATAATAATAATAAACAAGAAAAAAAATAGTGTTTCGGTCAAGAAATAATGGAAAATCACTCCAACTGGGAGTACTACCTAATTATATTTTGTAAAGTCTTGGAGGTAACAGTGATATAATTAGATTAATATGGATACATATAGTATCAACAGTGTTCAAGTATATCATAATAGATCAATATTTCGCAATAAAGTCGAGATTTGTTGAAGGGCATCGCTGTTTTTTAACCTTTGAAATAACGAGATGAGGGTTAACATTAAACCCAAATATTTAAATGTTTTTCCTGGCGCTAGTGTTTTTATTTCTTGTTTTTTTTTTGTTTTCCACCTATTGTCGATAACAAGAAAAAAAAACGTTGGATTTAGCGATAATGTCGTTATTAATTAAGTTTTCCTTAGTTTGACAAATACCTAAACGCATCTAACTCGTTGCCAGTTATATTATATTATACATACATTCAATGAAAGTAGCAGTTATTAAATATTACTATAAAGGTTATCAACAAAAAAGTATCAATTTATTAACTATTTCAATAAATATAAAAGTAGTAACATTTATAATTGAAAAGACCTATTACTGAGAGCCACGGCTGGATCAACGGTGGAGGGAGGGGTTTGGGGCTGAAGCTCCTGCCTCCAAAATAGTAAAATATAACCATGATTTATGGAAATAAATTATTTTTTAAAGTATCATTGTTCGGTTAATTATATTTAAAAGGACTTTAGGAATCACTTAAACACCATTTCATATAGGTAGTTAGTTTCTTTATTTTTTTTTAAAGTAATTATCGTTATTTTTACGGGAAAAAAGCATTCGTGATGAAGCCTCCCCCCCAAAAAAAATTAAATTCTGGATCCTTCAGTGCTGAGAGCTAGAGAACATGAATTAAATTGCTCAATATAAACAAATTAGAAAAAATCAAAAGTGAATTAATAAAGTCTGAAACTTATCTAACTTGTTAATTGACTCTATCATTATAATCCAAGGAGAAAAAAGTTATACCTAAAATAGGAAAAAATTAATTAAACCATTAGCTTGGAAAAACATCGGTTTTCGATAATCTAATTTCAATGTCGATATCACGATATATCGGTATTTAAATTATCGACAAAATGTTGATATTTTTTATTAAAATATTACTATTTAGATAGTTTTATTTTCATTAAAATATTATAGTCAAAGTTATATGGTCAATAGTTTCAATATTTAATAATTCGTGGTACCTTTTTTATCAAATTATTAACATCCGCCTGAAACGGACGGCTCCATCTTTTCGTAACCTACAACTATTTTATTTACGAAAATTCTCGGAATTGGAGCATTTTCAATCTGGAGATCGACAAACTTTATCTATTTAAATAGGTACTAAAAACACAGGAACACCCATTTGCTTCCCACTTGAATCGTAAGATAGTTTGATTACGATATCGAGAAAAGAGATGGCCTACAAAAATATTAGGCCGTTTGGCGTGACCTCCACCACCAACATTTCAAAATAACAAGGTTAAATAGGCTAAAGAGCACAATATTTTTGTAGGCCATTCGTTTTTTCGCTTTTGTGATCAAATAATTTTAATATTCGAGCAGAAAACAAACTGGTATTGATGAGTATTAAGTACCTCGTCAAATTAATTAATTTAATTAGAAAATGCCTCATTTCTGATAATTTTCGTCGACAAAAATTTTATAAGTTACGATAAGAAGAAGCAATTCACGAAGTTTTAGGCGGATGTTAATTATTTCATAAAAAGATGTCTGTATCATGGACTACTAGACTTGATAATTTCATATTGAATATACATATTCTGTCCAGATTTCTTTTTAAAATGATACAACTAGATTTTAAACAAACTGGATACCTATCCTTCCAAAATAAACTTCAGAATCATGCCAACCCTCTCGTTTCTAACCTTGCTTCCTCTTCAATTCCTGATAACCCTCCGAGGAGTCTGAAAGGAAGATGGCCCCGTGATCTCCTAATGTAGACATATCATCAGAGTGCTACCATTGGGTAGTTACTCAGCAAGTGTTTTCATGTCATTATATCCATATGTTCAAATTTACTAGATGTATTTATTTAATAGAGTTGTAAATATCATTAAGAAATAAATAAAAAAAAAGATACATATATGTCCCAAAAATAAAATAAAGAGAGAGTTGCGTGTCATCCATTGCTATCCAATGTTGGTTGCTGTTGTTTACTTTTCAGAGTCAATGACCTATGTTCTCTCCTGTGATAGATATCAGTATTACAAGCCTACAATTACCACTTGAAGTTAATTTGTACCTTTCGGAGCTAAATATTTCTCTATTTCTTATCAACCTATCACCAGATAATTATTTTTCCCTATCTAGTTCACTACTATAACAATAATAATAATCTTAAATACAATACGAGGCGAGTTTTGTTTATGAATGAACTAGTTTTATCCGAAGGTGACAATTCTATCGCAGGTAGAGATTGTAGGGTCGGAGGCTTCCGTGTTTTTTTAGTGTTGTCACGCAAAGATAAAGACTTGATCCAGGATTTCTCTTCTCCTCTGGTGATGATAGGCTTTTTTGAATCATCGGTATCATAGGAAAGGAAGTCTGGATCCCGAATCGACACCTTGCAATATTTTATGAGTCTATTACTCAGGCCCATCTGTTTTTTACTTAGTAGTACGGAGGTACCCCCTGTCCGCCTAACGGCGAACCAACCCCCATTTTACAAATCACACAACTCTTCAATTATACTAATCGTTGCTTAAATTGTATAACTTTAATTTATATGTGTTCTGTAAGCGTACTCCAAATTTCTTTGCGTGCCCCAAAAACCATAAATACCATTGGGTAGTTAAGTTACTCAGTAAGTGTTTTCACGTCATTATACCCATATGTTCAAATTTGCGTGATGTATTTCTTTAACACAGTTGTAAATATCATTAAGAAATAATAAAAAAAACATGTGTTCTGTAGTTCAGATTGTATTATTTTTTGTTAACATGAAACAATCTAAACGAAACCACACTTTGGACAAATTTTTAATTTCTTTAAAAATCTATGTTATACATGGCGCCTTTTTACCAATTCATATTATTATATAATTATAATTATTCTTATTGGCAATTTGTAACCATAATATATATTCAACTTGATCAGCTTCATATAAGTGGAACAATAATTTGAGCCTTTTATATCTAATATTTTCATTATACGTTATATTATGCTTTCCATTTCTATTTTATAGTAATTATAATTATAACACAATATAATATAAATAATATTTATAGTGGTTAATTTGCCTATTGATCAGAAAGAAAATAATCAAAAATTAGTATTTGATTAAAAATGTATTTAAACGTTTCAAGGTAAGAAGCACTTAACTAAATACTTAATTACTTAGTTAAGTACCAATGACCAATCCTGTTGAATTGAAATTTTGTGACTAATCTAATTTCTTGGGTGAATGATATATTGCTGAGAAGTACTAGCGGATCCAGGATTTATTTTTTTTTTTTTTTTTTTGAGGGGGAAGCTTCTGTCAGAATGATTTTATTTTTTTTTTTGTATGTATATATTAGGATAATTATGTCGAAATAAAGAAAGAAACTATCTACCTATATGAAATGGTTAAGTGATTCTTTAAGTCCTGTTAAATGAAATTAGACGAACAATAATACTTTTAGAGATATTTTTTTTCATAAACTTGATTATATTTTACCATTTTGGAAGGGGGAGGGGCTTCAGCCCGAAAGCTAGAACAAATACGGATCGACTGCAACAAACAAGACTTAAGAAAATATACATTTTTATTTACAAAGAAATCATCAAACATCAACAGTTAAACTTCAAAATCTTTCTTTCTATTAATTATCATATTTAATAAATTCAAAGTAGTTAATTAAAAAGGATGCACTGGCGCAGTACAAGGAAACAGCAAAAAAAAAGATATATATATATATATATATATATATATATATATTGTATTTGTTTAATAAAATCGCTGTTGGGTGAGAAAAAGAAATAATTAAAAGCGTATGATAAAAATATTAATTTATATAAATGTCTTTGAATGTTAATTTCTTTATAGTTTTCAAAATATTTAAAAATAAAAATTTTTATTATTGATTTCACCGCTAGTAAATAAGATAGTTTTCATCAACTATCCTTGTGAGATACATTTAACTCTTCTCAGACAACGAGACTGATGTGCCCTGTTCTTCACAATACTATCATGGAGTTAATTTTGGCCGTAGATATTTAAAATACTAATATAAATATTTAAATAAATATCAATTGGCGATTTTATATTTAGCATAATATATATATATATATATATATATATATATATATATATATATATATATATATATATATAGATATAAATATTCAACATAATAATATTTAACATTAATATATAAATTAAATAAACAATACTTAATTTATTGTAGCAATAAAATTAATACTGTAAAAGGTCTATACCTATCTTTTTGTAGTACATTTTAAATAAAATCTTCCGGTCTCGAGAAACAGAAATCGAATGATATGTTTATGATATAATATTGGGTATAAAAAAATTAGAAAAGAAGATTAAATACAAGTAGTGGCAGTCTAAAAGTATAAGGTTTTTTCCTTTTTTTTTTTATGTTTTTTATTTTATATTTAGGTAAATCGTTCTTTAAAATTAAAATTAATAATAACTAATTAGGGCGCATGCAAAGTATCAAAACAAAGCCTTGAAACGTCGGAACCATTCGCAATTATATATAATTAAATACTCCGTAGGAAAAAGTGAAATAAAAAATTATACTGCGTTTTAGTTAATGAAATCGCTACGCAGTTACAGTTGGGATATTCAGAAGGTGTCAAGAAACAGAAAGTATTTTATTGACTTATAGGAGTATTAACTAATAATGATTTAAGAAAACGGAATCTTATGAGTAAATAAATATGAAACTAGTAAAAATATTTTTTAAAAATATATAATAATTAATAAATTAGGAATGTGAAGACTGTGGTATATATTTTTTAAATTTTCAAATATATATTAAAATACTTCCAAATAATAAAAAAAAATGAAGTGAATGTAATATGCATATATGTAAGTCGATATATTTTTTTAAAATGTGTATGTCGAAGTCGAATATTTCTAAGTAGGACCTATGAAAACAATATTCCTAATTTTTCTAAATATTATTAGATTAACTCAAATAAAAGAAATAAAAAATCTTCCTTTCCTTTTTTTTTTTTTTTTTGTAAAAGCACATTGCCAAATTATAAGACTGATATGTGGTTAAAAAAAAAAATTAAAAATAGAAAGAAATGTACATGAAGGAAAAAATGATAAATTAAAAACACGAAATTAGTAGATAATTGTAATTTTATTAAACATTGAAAAAAAAAAAAAAAAGTGAATGACAAGTTGTCAAAAGAACCGGCACATGAAGAAACAATAATAGAATTTTAGTGGAATGGAAGAACAAATTAAAGTAAATTTTCTCGAATTGATATGAGTGTATCTTATTATTATGTATTTCGTCGATTTATAGCAAGAAGTCACTAACATAAGTAAATTTTTGATGGATCAGAACATTTAAATACTTTTTTGTGAATTTCGACTCTAATTATCCATAAAAATCATCATAGATACATTAAAATGACATTAGTCCTTTTATAAATCAAAAATAGTTATTCTATGTGCAGTATGTTCCCAATTCACAAAGAGATAATGCATTAAAGTACTGAGCGATTTGTCTTATGTTAATATTAAATATTAAAATGTTACTTAATGACTTTTTGCAATAAACCCACGATTTATTAATTTTTTTTTTTAATATTACTACTTTTGTATTTTTAAATACCGGTATACAATATAATAGAGTGAAGTTTACTCCATCATAATCGTTGAAAAAGAAAATTATTAAAGCAAAATAAAATTTTCGAAATATCATCAGTAATTTATTTATGAAGCACTAATCCCTATAATGCTTATTAATAATTGGCAAATTAAAAATAAACGAACTTCCATAGGAATGGGGGAAGTTTTGTTTACATATTAGATTTTATAATAATTTATTTTATTAATTATTTTCTAAAAAAAAAACATTTAAAATAACAAGTAAGTGAACACAGTACCTGCTTGTCATGCTTCTTCTTGCCGACCTCTAGGAGGTGAATGATAACCTTATCTACGTCCAGTTGCTGCTTCATGACCATGTCGACTGAGAGACGACTGTTAACGCGGGCCCCTCTGTCGGGGCACTGAGCGCCGCTGTTCGCACGAGGAGCCGAGCAGTCCCGAGCTGAGGCGAAGTTACCCGAAGCAATGGGTCCTTCGTGACGGAGATGGGAGGATAAGAGAGACAGCTCGTAAATCAGGTGCTGTTCGAACCTTCGGTAGCATCCCATTGGCATATCCAGGGCGGGCCTTTCCCAAGGGAAGGGTACACGCGAAGTCTGCTCTATCTGTTTATCTAGTCTATGAGTTTATAGGCTTCTTTCATCATTATCACCTTCTTTAACGGCTAATAACATTTTATCGATCCCCAATTGCATCTTTACATTTAAATTAAGTTAATAAGGATCATATCCACAGATTTCAAGAGGGGGACGATTGTATACTAAAAAAAATAGAGAGGAGGTCGTTTCGCCCTCTTCTCTCCCACCCGATATTACGAAACACAATAATGAAATCTAGATCAATAAAAATTGGTCTACACGAATGAATAAAATATGTAAACTATAATCAATTAAGAAAACAGGCTAAGCTAAGGCCTAAATGTAGGTACTCAAGTATTTTAACACGCCTTTTATTCCTAATATTGAAATATTAGTTTACAGTCAAAAATAATTATACACAACAAAATATCCTACAATATTTATTATATTCAGATTTTATTATATTTTCCGAGAATAATTTGAACTATCGGAGAGTTGAGAGTTCATGTCACTTCCTCAAACCTTTGGAATAAAAGTAAAAACAAGTAATATATGCAATCGCTTTATTAGTATATTTTTAAACATACCCATACGCAGAAAAAAAAAAAAACCTTGCACATTATTTCACGATGGTTTATTATTTCCAAACAATTATACATCTAAAGTAACATTACCTTCCTAGTTACAAAGAAAAATAAATAAAAGGTGATTCCAATTATTGGACTAAACTTTTTTTTTAATCATTAGCTATAGGCTAAAAAAAAAAAATAGCATTACTTTAGTAACACATTCAAAATTTAAAAACCAAAACAAAGGATATAACATTTGCATTAGAACATATTTTTAAAAAAACTAGAGACCATATCTTTGCTCCTAATTGTCCGATTTTAACGAATTTTTTTTTTTTTAGGAAATTCCGTAAACTTTTAACAACCATACAACCACTAGCGGATACAAGTTCTTCAGCCCGAAAGATTTTTTTTCATATACATATAACGATTAATTAATTAGACAAAAAAGTTAACTACCTATATGAAATGGTGTTTAAGTGGTTCTTGAAGTCCTATTAAATGTAATTAGACGAACAATAATACTTTTAGAGATAATTTTTAATTTTTTTTTCTGTAAAACATGGTTATATTTTACCATTTTGGGGGAGAAAATGCGCGGATGGCGGACGTACAAAAATATTTGTATTCGTTTTTCGTATTCTACGTAGCCTGAAATGCGAAACCTCAAAATTTGAGAGGGGGTTAAGTTTTTGATTTTTTTGGTCGATCACAATGGTTCATTATTGAAAATAATAAACCAAAAGAACTAATATATATACATATATACATGTATAAAATAAGTTTATTATTACATTGTTCGTTTTACAATAATAATGTCGATTTTCTCATTATTTTTATACATAATATAAACTTCCGAATTTTTTTTTTTTTTTTTTTTTGGGTGTCCATTGCCCCCTCTCACCCAACTAAAATGAAAAGTGCACTTGTGGTGTGGATTTTGCTTCCGATTTAAAGTAACATACAGAACTAGCAGATGAAAGATTGCATTTTAGAGATTGATTTTTTTTTATTGTAATTTCTTTAGAAAAAAATAAAATAAATTAACTACACTAAATGATGTTTAAGTACATTGCAATGGGGTGTTTCTACATACCACTTCAAAATAAACTTTTTCTTAGGTTTCTCTACATCTTACAAGGCTACCATAGCCGCAGACTTCGAAAGGGCGAGGAAGGCGATCTCTCCCCAATAAAAAGGTTGAGGGGACGAAAATATCATTTCCTCTCCCCAATAATTTGATGTAAAAAAAAATTAAAATCAATAATAAATAAATTACATGAATGAATAAAATGTGTTATCTAAAACCGATTAATAAAAGTCAACTAGCTGGCAAGGCTAGGGCCTAATAGTAGGTATGTAACTATTTTATTTACCTATATGTAACATTTATATACCTAAATGTTACTTTTATTTAAATTGTTATTTATATTCAAAGAAAATAATACGTAAACTGTTATTAATAATATTATCAGCATAATAATTATAATTATTATATAAAATAATATTTATATAATATAACAACATATTTTAGGATTTGATGATTCAATCACTCCTCAATTTCCACGTGATATTCTCTTCACATTTTTCCTAACAAACAAGTCGGACTGTGAAAAACTTTGTATTTGAAGTTGTACACACAAAGAAATCATAGATTTTTTTTACCTTTTTACATTATTTATTTTTAGCAGAAAAAGTTCTATAAATGTACCAACGTTATGAAGGCTCTCACCCCTCTCCTTTGTGTTTAATCGAAATAAATATGTTATGTATTCAGGTTTATTTTTTTTTTAGATATTTTCAAGTTTATATAATAAGTAAAATAAAAGTCCTTACAACTATACAAAAAAATTAATTTTAAATATTCGATATTACATTTATTCGTTTCACAATAATTATGTTGAATTGTGTAGCACATAATAAAATCTTTAATATCTTCTTCTTTAAGCTCTAATCTTTCCAATAAATATGATGATACTATAACTTGTTTTGCGTCGGGAGTCACCGATTTATAATTGAAAAAAGAAACCCCGGATTGTTTAGATTTCAAATTCACTATGTTTTTTTTTAAACATTTCTTAACTTTTTATAACAAATGTATCTAAGAATAATAATTCGTGATAATTAACGTTCCTAAATAGATATTAAATGCAATTGAAAAAAAAAATGAGTGGAGCACTTTTTCATTTTTATCTAACAAAAAATAAATTTAAGCAAGTTTTGTCACCCAGCATAATGGATAATTCACGTCACAACTTGAGGCTTCGTTACATAATGTACAGATGTTAGGAAAGACAGCTATATATTTTCAATTCCTCACCACCAATCTTACCTGATTCACCAATTGACAATTACATTTTATAAGCCAATGCTTAAATGAAGAAAAACAGTTTTTTCGCTTCCTCACTACCTAAGGTAGAAAATTTAAGCCCTGTTAGAGAATATCAATCAGAATAAAAACTTTTAAATTAAAATTTTATTTAAAACTGCTTAATTTTACACTGATATGATGAATTTAATCAAAATTGTTCGAGAAAATCGTAAAAATGTATTTAGTCCATTATATAAAGTGCGACTTCCGGTTAGCCGATTTTGACGAAAAAGTTGCTGTAACATCCTTAGCATATAAAAACCTTAAATATGCAATTTCACTTTCGTACGACTTTATATTTTTGAGCTAGACACACACACACCATTTTGCAGGACTTGATTATTTGGACTCAGGGGACCTCAAAACGTGTTTTACCGTTGAAAACTGAGATTCGAAAATTTTCACGATCGCAATACTTTCCTTTACTATGTATTTCATACATAAGTAAGTGAAAGTAAAAATGGTGGTTAGGCTTCTAGAATATTCTATTCTCAAACATGTGAACACTTTAGGTGCTTAAAGCCTTTTGCATTATTCCGTGGTCTCGCTTGTCCCTGTGAGGGAGAAAACCACTAACACTTACTTTTAAGTCTACCTTTAAAATTCTAGGCTTAATGGCTTTGCCCTTTTTTCTTTTCTTTTTTTTCACATTTCACCAAAGGATCGTTTCCATTCTTTCAAGTTCTTTTAAGGCAGAAGTCTCCAAACCTTTTGGCCTTAGGGACCATGATCAATTATAATTATACCAATCGATACATTGGTGTTGTCGATATATCGCCATACAAAATATATATTTCATTCGTTTACTGTCGTGATTAACTTAGAAACTTTTTATGATTCATTTTTAAAAATCGAAATCAACGTATTTTTTATTCATCTAGAAATTTTGCAAAAAATCAACAAATTTGCATAGTATGCCATCCCCTTCGTTTCAAATTCGTTCAAAATAAATCAAAACTTCTTTTTGGCTTTTACAAACATTATGTTTTTACCTACCAATTTTTTTTTACATTTTTACAAATACTTATTACACGTTTTATTATGTACAGAATATCCCATAAGTATAGAGAAATATTTAAAAGGTTGATAGTAGATAGCTAGATCTACAAAAAAGTTTTTTAAGTGAGCCATGTTTTTGTTGAATTTGGTTTAAGTTACTAAACATTGCTCCTTAGTAAACTGAACAAAATTTACTTTAAACAAAAGTAGAGTTTGCCATTGTTAAAATTATTTAAAGATGACTATTGAGCGAACAAAACAGCTAGGTTTCGTGTAAAAAAAAAGGTCATAAATTATTTGTGATTTTTTTGTTATCACTCTTGAACTGTACCACATTTACCCCACTTTTAGAAAAACTACCTCGTTTAATATGCTTTAAGTTCATATTAATTGAGCTGAGGTTTATTCGGATAATTTTGAGATTCACCTAAGTTGTGTAAAGCAATTATGCGATTTCCTATCCAGTCACCCTGTTTTCTACAAAAATTACTACAATTAACAGTTGCAAAGCTATTATTTCTTTCCGTGATATGGGATGTACTGTAATAGACATAATTGCCTACAAACACATTTTATTTATAAATATAAAGCATTTAAAAATAATGATTTTTCATGTAAAGTAGTTACAAAAACTGGGGTTTTCTCTCAGATCCCAGGCATAGAATTCTCCGAATTCTTTATTTTAGTTTCTGACCAAGCCAAATAAGGAAGAACGCAGAAGAGAAAAACCTCTTCTGCTTTCTTCCTTATATGGTTTGGTCAGAAACTAAAATAAAGAATTCGGAGAATTCTATGCCGGAGATCTGAGAGAAAAATCCAGCTTTTGTAACCACTTTACGTGAAATGACAAACTCTACTTTTGTTTTAAGCAAATTTTGTCTAGTTTACTATCGAGAAATCTTTTTTTTCTTCTATGTTTACTATCTAGTTACTTAAATCAAATAATTTTTAAGTTGTCGCTTCCTATTCAACAAATAATGTGGCTCGCTTAAAAAAACACAAATCTTAAATTTCCTGCTTTTACTTTATCTCCTGTGATATATTGTAATCAACATAAATTTATAAAAACACTTTATATTTATAATAAAAAAAAATGTTGAAAATAATGAATTTCCGAATATTTCCATCTAAAGTGATAATAATGAAACTGTTTTTTTTATTTTAGATCTCTATTATAGAAATTTATCCCTATTTATAATTGACCAACTAAATGTTTTTAATCCTACTATTTACGTTTATAATTGAAGAAATCACCTGATTGCTTGAAATATCTTTATGAAAATGTTCCATTTTTATTTATCACTTCCAGCATCAGTCCACAAAAAACGTACTTAAAAAAAACAAAACATAAATTTCCTACTTTTCTGCAAAAAATCGAACCATTACTTATTTAAACCTATATTGTAGATTGTGAAGTCTGCTATCGTCTCTTTAAATATTTCCGTTTACTTATAGAACAACTTATATAGTTTAATAAATTAAGTCGAATCTGAAAATCACTACAAAAACATTATCAATTTAGCCCAAACAATGAGGATGTTTTAATTTCCATTTCTGGGCTTTTATGAATGTTTGAAGATTTTATATTCACTCTTTTAAAATATTTAATTACAATTACAATCATTACAGTGCAGGATTAAAAATTTTTCAAATTCAACAGTTAGCATTTGTATCGACGAAGTCTGAACTTGTTCTTATATTGTTATAACTTATAATTTTACTAAGAAGCTACAAAATAAGTTTTACAAGATGATCATGCATACAGCAATGGCATAAGGAAGTGGAATACATTTAACAAAATATTTACAAAAATCAGATGCATTTTATGAACATGTGTAGTTAGGCTATAAAAATATCTTAATTATAGCTGCAATGATAGTTTTTATTTTTATTTATAATACATTCAGCAACAATTTTACAGGTAATATCAATACGGTTTCATAAGACTACTTCTAAATCTAGTTTTAACTATTTCAGAATGTTGTCAATAAATATATTTCATATTTAAAAATTATTATTGTTTTTATTTGCCCTTAGTAAGTAGAAAAACTAAAATAATTCTGTAAAACAATAATATAAAAATAAATATTCATTTGACGTCATATTATCGTTGTGGTTTAATTTTCTTTATTATTGAAGTTATTCTAGAACCAGTGTTTCAGCAACATTTGTTTTTTTAACAACTCCACCTTTCTGCTTCATTTCTTCAAGACATTTCATCTTACATTGAAAAATCCTGTAAACAATAAATAATTTCTTTATAACAAAATATTGTTAAAATAATTTTAACAGCAGAATAGAAATACTAGTTGTCTAATAAGCAAGATGGATAGAATCAGGAAGGGAAAAAAAATACTATACCAAGTCCTAATCTCGGAATATAAATAACGGTTTTGGTAATGATCAGGAAAAATAGTTTGACTCTAAGCAATTTTCGTTAACCTCTGATGGTTAAATAGAAGTTGACACCCTAATCTAACTAGAGTATAAATATCAAGATTAATTTTCTAGGACGATCTCAAAATAAATAAAAATTGACAGGTAGGAATTGAACCCCCTCCGAAACAACCAGTGCTGAAATCCTGATTACCCTGAGTCCTCAACCATAATACTCTCTGAAAATAAACATAATCGGTGAAAGAAAACATTCTTTTGATTTAATAAAAAAATTAAAATGCAATATTGGACTTTTAATTCACCAATAGCATCCAAATATGCAAATATTATTTGGGTAATCTCTTAGGTACATTTGGAAATGTGACAAAAATATTTTATTTTTTTTATATCAGACGTCATTTAGCAGCAAACTATTTTTCAAAGTGAAGGGACCCAGCAATTTTTATATCAAGGTCAGATATAACAAAAACAGTGGGTAGGTTAAGTCTCCATAAAATAATTAATATAAATATAACTTCTTCATTAACTAGCTGCATCAAGATATCCTAGAGGGAATAAGCCAAAATTTTCCCTTAAAAAAAACGAAACATTACAATCACCATAGTCAACAACTACTGAAAACCAAAATGTGCAACACTACTATTAGATTATACCTTAAGATATGGCTGGCAGAAACCATTTAAAATGAGAAAATAAATTTGGACAACTTCTCTGGATGGATCAAGGAATTATGAGAATGACTTATGAGAAGCGAGTGGAGGTTAGAAGACCAAGAAGAGGACGACCTTGGATTACCTGAGAGGAATGTGAATAGGAGGTACTGAGGAAGTACAGACTAAACAGGAACAGAAACAGAGAGGGAGTATATGTGAGGGACACTTGGTCCAAGCTCTACAGATAAGACAGCATCCTCTCATGCGCAGCAGTAGAAGCAGATCATAATAAGATTCTGATGATTTATCAACATTACTAAGCCATAGGCTTTTTAACTAAAAACAAATTTATTAAAAATATTGAAATAATTTAGTTTATAAAATAGAACATACTCATGTAAATTTTTCCAATGCTTCATCTGCCTTGAATTTTTTTCGTGTTCTAGTCTTGCTTCTTTTAACATTTCTTTCAGCTTTTCAGACTCCCTTTCTGATTCAGTAACACGGTGACTAAGTTTATCCCTGTATACATACCATTGTAAAAGAAATAACCATAATGTGATAGTCATTGAGTATAAAATAAGTTAAAGTTAAAAGATAGTTATTGAGTATAAAATAAGTTAAACTAACTTTGCATGGGCAAAAGCTTCTTCGGAATTGGCCCTTTCAAGTAACGCAGCAATTATGTCTGATTTGGCCTGTAATGCACTGGTTTCAGACCTATCAGCTGTATCTTTCTTTAAAAGCTCTTTTACTTCCTGAATCAGACAGATCAAGAAAATATTACTTAAAGGTAAAACAAATATAAATCTTAGAAAGAGAGGTTGTAACCATATAAAAATGGCATATTTAACTATATTTTAGGCTACAAATTAAAATTTCACTAAGAAACCATAAGGAATCTGAAACTAACAGAATACTGTTATTTTTCAAATGTGAATATTTAAGCCTTAGGAGAAGAACTCCTATTTTTAGGCATCATAAAGGTTGTTTTTTTTTTTTCAAATTATCAATGCAATTACTTAATTCTAATCTACTAATACCATTATTCCAAAAACAGTTCATAAATTTTATCCAAAATTAAAAAGAATATCTGAAAATGGTGGGCTATGATTAGGAAAGAAAAAAAAAAGTAAACTTATTTTAATGTGGGCCAAAATTACTTGTGTGTCTTTTCAGGACACCTCCCACAACCAATTTATCCAGGAATTAGTTTTATGGTCAACAACATCTATGTAACTATCTTTAAAATAATATTTCTCTTCCTTACCTGCTCAAGTTTAGCTATTTTGCTTTCAAACGATGCTATTTTAGCATCATATTGTTTTTTACTTTCCATATGAGTTTCCAATAGTTCATTATATTCTAAACGTTTCTTCTTAACTTCTGCAATACATTGATAAAATTAATATTAAATTATATATCTTATAAAATTAAAATTTCAGAGTAGCACTATATGTTTTTGATATTTTTCTTTGTCTTTCAAAAATAAATTAAGTAATTCAAAAGACATTTAATCCTCTACTACCTGGAATCTGATTTATATTACTTCATTTTTTTTTTGTTGTCTCCATAATTTTTTTATAAACATCTGATTACCATTGTTTCTCATAAGTGAAATTAACTCTCTCACTGTATCTTTGAACTAATTTATTTGATTATTTTTGGGGATTTGTGATCTCCAGATTTTATTTTTTGAGGAATATATTGTATAAAATGTCTAATAGATATAAAACTAATACTACACAAAACATGAAAAAATGGGGCATACAACATAACCCGGGACACACTGAACTTATTCAATGTAACTGAGTAATAACAGCAAAATAATGCAAAATCAAAAAATATTGTTCTTTGCAAATATCAGCTTTGTAAAAGTTAATTATCTTAATTTAATGTAGTGATTGTTTTTAAAAATAAATTATTTTTTTATATTTAACGTGTGAGTAATAGTTTGTCATAAACTGTGATAATTGATAAAATTAAATTAATCTTGATTTAAAAAGTAATTAAATAAAATGATCTTATACTTAATAATTCTTTAATTTTAAATGGTATAATTAGTGTTAATAGGGAAATAAAAGAGATCACAGCTCCGATAGCTTCTCAGATTTAGCCAGTTTTGAAAGGTTAAAATAAAATTATAAGATTCATCACAATTATTTTGATTATGTAGAGCTTTGCCGATTGAATAAATTAAATTTTGATTATTTGTTTATACAAAAGGTTTATAACCTCCTAACTTAAATTAAAAACTTAACAACTTAACTTAACAAAAACTGAAAAAATTAAAAACAATAAAGAAAGAGGTGCAACCGTGGACCAGCTCCAGACGCAGCAGTCGTAGAGAAGAGGTCGTCCTCACGCGGCTGAGGATCGGACATACTAGACTGACTCACCTCCACCTCATAACAAAAGATTCTATCCCCCGATGTCAAAAGTGTAACCAATCACTAACTATAAAACATATTTTGGAAGAATGGCCTTTTTACACCGCAAGATTAAAAGATTTTGGAATACTCCAGAATATATCAGCATCCCTGGGAAATCAAGAAGAAATCGTTACCAAAGTCATCAAGTTCCTGGATAGTGAAAGATTTAAAAAACACATTTGACAGGCTTTTTTTTATTTACTTTTTTATTTATTAATTTTTTTTTATCTATTTATTTTTATTATATTTTCTCTTATTATTATTTATTTATTTTTTCACTTGATTTCATTTCATTTTAAATTCATTTGTTTATTAATCTCAATTCATTTATTGATTCTACTGCTATTTTTTAAAGTTTATTTATTTATACATTTTTTATACATCTTATTACCTATAAATGTCTATTATTATCCTTATTTATTTATTTTATTCTATCAATCCATTTTTTTTTTTTTTTTTTTTTTTTTTTTTTTTTTTTTTTTTTTTTTTTTTTTTTTTTTTTTTTTGTACCAATCATCCAAATAGTATTAAATGATGTTATTTAGTTGATCGGGCGCTTATGACCTGGATGTTTTGCGTCTAGACATCGAAACAAACAAACAAACCTGCTAACTTAGGAATCAAATGTGCTTTTAAAGCAGTTATTTTAGCATTCATGTTATTTATTTCTTGTATTATCTCATCTTTACTCTTGTTTTCTGGGTCAGAATAGGATGAGACTTCTGTAACCTGAAAACAAAACAATATGTAGTAATTTAATATTAAAAAAGTTGTTCTCAATCTTCCTTTTTATTTACAGCAAGCGTTTTTATTTTGATATCAACATGTTAAATTAATATTGATTCAGGATAAAATACTCTATATTATTTTTTTTTCTTAGTCATCATCTGTAAAGTTATCATTATTTGATGAATTTCCATCTGTTGAATTTATTATTTAAAACTGTCCTAATTCTTACCCTTTTTACAGAATTTAATGTCTGCAGAAAATCAGTTTTCACTTTAAATATATAAGTTCTCCCTTTGTAAAATATCAACGAATAATAATGAACGAAATGTTTAAAAAACATATTTACCATTGACAATGACTGAGATTTCTGTTTCAGTATATCCACTGTTCTTGCAAGAATGCCAGATTCCGCTTTGAGAGAAGACATTATTGCTTTCTTTGCTTTATATACAGTATTTCTAACTTTCAGATTAGCTAAATAATCGCTGTATTCTGAGTCAGAAACCACTTTACCCCCTCCAGCCTCTTCTTTTATCTGAAACAATAACTAATTGTTATATGATGGTACTAAATTATAACAATCATTACATGTTATAATAATTTTACCTTAAGTTCTCCTTCTAATTTCTCAAGCTTTGCTTTTGCTTCAGTGTAGCGCTGTGCTACTTCAGCTTTTTTTCTTGCAATGAGTTCTGCTTGGTGACGAAATGGAGCTATATCTGTCCCTGATGACTCTTCTACACTCTTTTCCATTTCTGCAGCTAAATTTTCTTGTAACTTTTCTACCTTTGAAGTTAAATTAATCAAAATAATTATTTAACAAATTTATTTAAATCACAGATATTTAAATAAATATATACTATTCAATCAAAAGTTTATGTCTCTTGAACAATTTATGCTCTTATTATTAATTTTCTCTTCTAATTAAAATTCAATATTTCTTTTAGTTCAAAATATCTTATACAAAATATAACTGAAGCAGTAAGAACAACAATCAATATTGTATCAGAATAAGTCCATAAAAATAACTGCATTTTATGATACTTGAACAAAATAGAAATTATAATCCAGAGAAATTTTAAAACTGTAGGTGTTTCAATAGTTGATAATAAGAAATTCCATATAGAAATATTATAATAATAATTAAAACCCTAGAGAATCAGATAATGTATTAAAAAAAAAATCCAATTTAGAATGAAACAATGACAGAAATTTTGTTACCGAAATTGGTTTAAAAAACCCTATATACCCAAATAACTAAAAATAATTTTATCATAAATTTATATAAATTGGTATTACAAAACAATTTTATGATACCAAAAGAAAATATGGATATGAATATTGCTATTTCATGGTATTTTTTAGAAACAAATAAAGAAAATATACCAGTTATGCTATCATTATGTCTCATCATAATTTATTATTACAATACTATAAAATTACACAGATTTTTTTTTATAATCCTAATCCCTAAAATTACCTCATCCCTTAGTTCTTCAACTCTTGTTTGTGTAAGAGGAGGTCCATCAGCAAGTCTTTGAAGCATCTCCACTTCTTCTTTCAAAATATCGAATTCTGAAGGTAACTTATCATTTGCTATATACTCATTCATTTGAACTTGTTCTTCTAATTTTTGCATCACATCTAAAACATTATCATGCAATACGTAAGATAAAAAATACATTATAATGCATAGACAATTTATCAAGTTGTAAGACAAGAAATTTCTGTTATTGTAATTTGTTAATCACTACTATTGCTTCATATCTAAAGTAAAAAGTATTGGTATATTAAATACTCTTATTAATATGAAACTCTCAGTTGTTAAGAAAATAATTTACTGTTGTAATAGGTAAACTATACCACTAGTTTAAATGTTAGAAACTATAGATGATAGCTGTTTTAATATTTCTTAAGTTTTTTTAGAATTTTTTAATATCTTTTAAAAGTAAGACTTTATATTTCACTCAAGCTTTACATCTACTGCTTTCATCTAAGAGCATCCCTGTTTCACATTATTCACATTACCTTCAGTGGTCATATTTTGAGCTGATTCCTTAGATTCAGATATTTGCCTAGTAAGAGTGTTATAATGTTCATTTAATTCTTGAAGTGCTCTCAGCTCTCGTTCTCGTTGTTGAGCAAGCTCTCTTTGCCTTTCCCTTTCCAATCTAACTTTATGAGCTGCTTCCAAGAACTTCTCTTTATTTTCAACATTCTCAAGCTATAATGGAAGCAAAAAAAAATTGACTTATGTAATAAAAAATATATTTATATTAATTCAGAATGGGTAAATCTTTTAGTTACAGGATGTTAGAAAAATACTAATTGTAGACAAATCGAAAACTACTAATTATGGCAATGATTGAGTTATGGTTGATAAAATTGAACTTATATTTCACCTTATTTTCCATTCTATGTATTTTTGCTAAAACAATTTCCTTTTCTTTTTCCATCGCTTCAATATCAGTTCTTAATTCAGCAGCATGATCACTCTTTGCCTTCAAGTTGGTAAGTTCTTTATGAGCAGTTTTGAATTGCTCAATTAAAGCTTCATACTAAAAATTGCAAACAAATATTACTAGGGGTTTATTACAAATGCAACAGAGTTTAATTAAGTTTTATTTAATTGTATGAATGAGATGTGAATAAAATTTGCCTGTTCATATAATACTGCTACATCTCTGTCCCCTAATATTTCAACTGGAATTTCAACTTTCACCAGATATTTAGCAAGATATGCTCTTTTTTTTAGCTCTGTTATATTTTGAAATAACCATTCCAAAATCGGATGTATAATAAGCTTTTCTCCTTGTACAAGTCCTTGTCGGAAACCATCCCTGTTTATAATTTAAAATTGTTTATTAGCCATAGCAAATTATATTGAGTATTCTTGAACATAATATTTTGCTTACGGATCTGTTCCAGGGTCATATTTTAGTACTCTGAGCATGTTCAAAAGCCATACAGTTATTTCTTCAGGGTCTTCATTCTTTATATCAATTTTATTAGCTTCATCTATTTCTGTTAAAACATCACTTAATACCTAAAATTATTGATGGATATTAAAATATTCCATTACATGGAAAAGAAAAGAAGAGCTTTTATTTTACTGATAAAAACCTGCAATAACTCTTCCGGTGACAAGGAATCAAATGATATCAAATTGTATTTTTTTGAAAAAGGAGGTGTATTCAATTCAGATACAATGTACCTAAGTTTCTCACTCATTTTTAAAAGTTGTTTATCAAAAGGAGGTACAATGCAACTTTAATTGTTATGGATGAATAACCATAGCAACTTGAAAAGGGATTGAAAAAGGACACCATCTTTTGTAAATATATTTATTTATAAATGCCTATTGTCCTTAATTGTTTAAATGTTAACAATTCAATTAATTTCCAGTCAAAGAGAAATTGACCATTTTTGATTTCAGATGATTACAAACTACTCGAATGATTTTAAATATTTATGCTGGTTTGCACAACAGCAAATTGTTTGCACAAACATTTCTTGCAGTTTTGAAGTAATAAAACAAATATTTATTAGCAAATACGTTCTTTACAACCCAGACAGTAAAAGTCAGATAAGCGTTATCAGCTGATGATGCTTGGTGTGTCAGCTGTCAAGCGTAAACTGTGCAAGTTGAATCTTCAAGAATTACCTTTCGTATTTGAACTTTAGACTGCAACAAATACCGGTTACTGCCTTAATGCGTTTTGTTTTCGTTACATTTAAGAAACCAAAAATTACGTTTCGATGTTCATCGAACTGTTTAGAAAAGAGGTCACCTATTTGGTAAAGTAAAAGTGTTGTTATTTTATTCTTTCTTGTTCTTTTAGTATTTTATTGTGTCTACGAAATGGAAAATGGGACTCGTATTGAAGAAGAAAGCGAACAGAAGCATATGATCACTATCAACTCTAATAAGAAATCTACTGGTTCTGTAGTTGAAAACCAATTTGATAATACTTCTAATTCCACTAAGATAGTATTGAGACATCCTTTGGATAACCAGAAATCGTCTTCAATAAGTCTTGAAAGCCTGGAATTAGATGTGCAAACTGCTGAAAACTTGCCTCTTGAAAGTAAACCTACAGTCAATATCAGTCAACGCGATTCTGGTGCTGCCTGTCAAAGCGAAGACGAAGATGAAGACCTCTCTATCTTTCAAGCAGTCCTTTCTCCAGACTGTCAAGATGTTTGGCTGAAAAGGGAGGGTAAAAATTTAGATGTTGATGGAAATGGAAGGCGCAAAATTATACCTAGTCCACATTATCTTTCTGATTCTGATGATTCAGATGATGATATTTCTATCAATAGTGATGCTGAAAAAACTGTTAGTCATGGTTTTGACTCGCCTGATGAAATTGAGGATTCTATCCTTGAGAAACTTGGGGATTCTCCAGAACCAATTCCAGAGTATACTGCTGAAGAAGAAAGGGAGGATAGCAGGTGTTGGAAAAAAGTTAATGTTGCTGGCAGTGAGAAGCGAATTGATATGAAAGTGATCGAACCATACAAAAGGGTTTTGTCACATGGTGGATATTTGACTTCTGGCTCACATAATGCTATCATAGTCTTTAGTGCATGCTTTCTACCGCACCATAGCCGTGTTGATTACAACTATGTTATGGATAACCTATTTTGCTATATTGTTTCGACTCTAGAACAGTTAGTGACTGATGATTATGTTTTGGTTTACCTTCATGGCGGCACAGCTAAGAATTGTATGCCTAGTTTTGTTTGGCTAAAACGTTGCTACCAAATGATAGATCGCCGTCTTCGTAAAAATCTCAAACGTTTATATCTTGTTCATCCTACATTTTGGCTTAAAACAATTGTAATGATGACAAAACCATTCGTAAGCGCTAAATTTAGTAAGAAAATAAGTTTTATTAACAGTCTTTCTGAACTGCTCGATACCCTACCTTTAGAACATGCTTCGATTCCAGAAAGGGTTAGACAATATGATCGTATTAAACAAAGCATCGAACTAAACTCTAAATAAAATTAGTGAAGTTGTAAACATGGCCTTATTCTAGTCTAAAACTAAAAAGCAACGAATCTCATTGATACATTCCCTTTTTTTATAAAAGGAAACTAGTCTTAATTTTATATTTATTTTTTCTTTCCTTATTATTATAATTTTTGTTTTAATAACTTAAGCAATACTTGTACCTTGTTTATATTTTATTGATTTTGGAAATAAGAAGTATACTTCGCTCAAATGTTTTTGTATAATAGACAATCACATTTTTGCATTACTTTGTTTGTAATTCTCTCATTGCATAAATAGTTTTTTTATATAAATAGTTAATCGAAATGTACTTAATATTTATTCCATTATGATATATGTTCCTTGGCCTAAACACTATCTAATAATGAAATTAAAATTTATACTATTTGTGTTTGGCACTTGTTAAATTAGTAATTATAATTTATTACTATTTTGTTATTTTTTTTTATGTTTTTAAACTTTTATATTAATAAAAAGTTACAATTTGTATAGCTAATAATCATTTTCTGTTATTTATTTTTTTATTAATTATTGAAGTTTCTCTTTTAGAAACCTCTTCAGTTGACAATATGAGGTCACACCAATTAATACAAATTTTCTGGCTAGTGATTTGTGTTATTAAATTAAGGAACTTGTACTTAATAGTTAGTTACATGCGTAGATTAATATTTTAAGGATAAAGTTGACTGATGTTGCTGATTATTTCAGGCCATGTACAACATATATTTACTTTGCATGGCATATAAAATTTTAAAACTTACATGGGAACAGTTTGATTTCGTCCACGTTTTCATATTGTTAGTAATGCAAATAATTTTATAATTGCACGCACATATATAATTTTATTCCTGATTTTGTATTTGCTTTCTTTCTCTATTTATTTTTTTGTCGGATTATTGAAAAATGATTCTTAATAGTGGCTTAAATTATAATAAAATGGGGGGAAAGCTTGGCTTTTAGTAGTGATCAGTTTTTAATTATAATCCTTTTTTTAAACTGTCAAGTAAAATGGTTAAGGTATTTCTTCACGTTCTGGTGTCATGCTTTTTTATTTATATTTAATATTAAGATTTTTTTATTACAAGAGTAGTTATTTTTAGGTTGATTAAATTCAGCTATATATTAAGAATATTCAAGTTTGATCTGATTTGGTAATTATAAAAAAAACAAAAAGAAAGAAATGTTTCTCTGTTATTTTATATTTCTTTGCTTTAAAAAGTGTAATCTTTAAACACTTAATATCTTTAGATATATCAAATGCTAAACAATGTCATAATAACTGTGTACAAGTAATTGCAAATTGCTTGTAATTTTTTAAGTTTTACTCAAATTCTTTTTCTTTTTGCATTTGGATCAAAGTTTTACATAATTTGATTAAATTAAACTCTATATGCATATTATTATTATTATTATTTTTTTTTTCAATGCTCCTGAAATATTACTTGTATATGTGTGTTATCTAAAATTATGAGCCTTTATCAAACTATTTATCTATTATCAATTTATAAAAAATATTCCCATGAAGTCAGAAATGTTTATTGTTTTTGATTTATTTCATGACCAAATAATTTCCTTTTGAACTATGATTGTTTAATATTTATTATTATTATAGATATATTTAAAAGAAAAGTATCTCTAGGTATAAATGTAGGTATGAAAAGTATTAATTATACTGAGTGAGTTTTGGAATTGAAAATGTTCATATTTTGTATAGCCATTATTCTGTTAAAACAATAATAATATATTTATTATAATAAAGTATAAGAAAATTATTTAATTTAAAATTCAAGGTGTGAATAATTTCACAAAGTAGCTACTATGCCTTAAAAACAGACCTTATCTAATTTATTAAATATTTGTTTAATGTTGTTATAGTAATTATTTATATTGACTGTTGTATATAACTACTATATTTTCTAAACCATACAGCTACTCGTATCATCATTTATTGATGGTATCATTCTTTTTTTTTTTTTTTTAGTTTTAAATATTACTTGGTATATTAATTCGGATAATAAAACAAAATGTAAAGTTCTTTATCTATATGATTTATTATTATATTTTCAAACACCTATGATAAATACGGGAACATATTGAAAAATGTTTTATGATTTTGTTTTTTATAAAGTTCTTTGCCTTAGATATGAACAATGGATGATACCCTGAATTGTTGTAAAATTATTTTTAAGTGCTATATCATTATATTTTAAATTTAATATTTTTAAAAAAGTATTTTACATATATAGTCATACAGTAAATATTGTATATACATATTGCATAAGCTAAAGAACTAAACAATATTGTTTATATATTTTCCTAAACTATGTTCGACAAGTAAATGTTAACATAGGATAAGAAGAAAATATAAATTGTATAATTAAGAAAATAAATATTATTTCTGTTGTATTGTTCTGTTATTATTTAAACAGTACATTCATTTTTTTACTTTAATTAAAATGTAATTTTATCAGTATTTGTTTTGTAATAAACCATAAACTTTTTCAATACTGGTAAGTGCAATGCTCTTAGGCTAAAAGAGATCTTAGTGGTGTGGTGGTTTTAACGAAAATCACTTTAGTGTTTGCTAATTTTTTAGCAGCAATGAGATTTGATTATTTTTTCCATCATAGTCTTACTTGTTCCATCTATATTCAAATTCATGATGTAAAAATATAATAAATTTTTATCTTTTTTCAATTTATCTTGACTGATTTATAAAAAAGATATTAAAATAAATAAATAAAGGGATATATAAGTAAATATGTATTACACAATAAATTTTGATTTTTATTTAGCTAATCTGATGTAATTTTTATGTAAACATCTTCATAAAAAATATTGAAATTGTTGATTAAAATGATATTAAGAGCATCTGGTCTGCAAATTAAACACTGATTTTAAAAAATAAAATACTTTAAAATTGAGATATGTAAGGGAAGGGTATATAAAGGGTATATAAACGTTAAACATATGATTTTATTTGTATTTTTATTTTATTTTAAAACATTCTATTAATGAAACTCTTTTTCTAAACTCTTGATCATCATGAAATGTCAAATCATTTTCTTCTAATTAATTAATTTTTCTCTTCTCATGAATTGATCAACTTTATTTGTTTAAGTAACAAATGGATGAATTACTTGTTTCTCTTGAGTCTTCTTCCATTTTTTAAATATGAGTTCTCCTATTATTAAAATGAAACCCAATGCCACCCCTGTAAAGAACAACAAATAATATATTATATATATGACATAAATTTGATGCTATGAAAATTTCTATTAATAAATGTTATTTTTTGTTTATCGTGAAACATAATTTTAAATTAATTAATGATTTTCATTATCATCATCGTTGTGGAAGTTTAAAATTGCATACTGTTAGTTTAACATGATAATCTTCCTATTATTAATTTTTTACTTTCACTTACCTATATATATATTTTTTATTTTATTTTTTTTTATTTTTTATTTTTTTTGGTCCTCGCCTTTAAGGCTATACGGGGTTTTCCCAGGCCAGGAGGTGTGGGCGGGGATTTATAAGACCCCCGGCACTGGGGCAGGGATTTATAAGTTATAAGACCCCCGGCATTGGGACGCGAACTCGTGACTATTTTAAATCCAATGTCTCATAGATTAGGTTGCCAGCCAACGGTGGTGCAGTGTACGCATGTTAGCCCATTTGGCCACCCCGCCTACCTCACCTATATATGTAATATACTGTAAGAGAAAGTATTGCAATCGTGATAATTTTCAAATCTGAGTTTTCAATAGAAATACCCATTTTGAGGTCCCCTGAGTCCCAAATAACCAAGTCTCACAAAATAGTCTGTGTGTATGTAAACAGTGTAGCTCAAAAGCGAAAAGTCGTACAAAACTTATTTGACGTATTTAAAATAGGTATATGGCTTAGATGTTACGGCAACTTTCTCCTTAAAAACGGCTAACCAGAAGAGTCGCTCTATATCAATGGTGAAACACATTTTTACAATTTTATCAAAAACGGCTCCAACGATTTTGGTTAAACTCGGAGTATCATTGTATAATTAAGTGTTCGTTAATATCAATCAGGTCTTATCCCCATTGATCTCACTTTACAGAGCTTAAATGCTCAATGTTCATATAAGTCTTCCTCTATAGTACCTTTAATATGGTTTATTTTAAATAATTAATCATCTCACATTATTTAGAGTTACTAAAAAATGCTAAATATAACTTTTGAAAGAATTTGATAGTTGAATAAAGGAAAAAAAAAAAAATGCTTATGCAGGTCGGAAATGAGTTCGGAAATACTAGTCATAAGGTATACGTTATAATATATTGTTGGAAAGCAGAGAGTTATAGAAAAAATATCTAATGTAGAAAGTTGTAGAAGGTAATGGAGAGTGTAGAGAAAATTATAAATAATAATTTTTGAAAACTAATATTATTTAACGTTAAATCACATGTTTTCAAGGAAATTAAATGAAATTTACTAACTAAATGTAAACTTTTAAAATATTTTTAAGTTTGAAAAAGTATTTAAAATCCACCTAATCAAGGCAATATCATTGTTTAAAAAACTATTTTATTGTATTTGTGTGAAAGAATAAGTGAAATATCAAATCATTTCATGGATGTATAAAGCATATGTTTATAAACTTAAATACATTTACTGTAGTTTAATAGTTTTAGATCTGATATTATATTTAAATAATTAGGTATCAACGTCCATTTATTCCAAAAAATCGTCATGTAACTTTAAAAAAAATTAAATTAGTGAATAATTTGATGAATTTTCCCTTTGTGAAATCCCAAAATTATCTTGTCTTCCTCTAAAGTACCTTTAATTTGGTTTATTATAAATAATAACTATTTCTCATTATTAGGAGTTATGAAAAAATGCTAAATATAACTTTTGAAAGAATTTGATAATTGAATATAGCAGGAAAATAAATATCTAGTCCGGAAATAATAGTCAGAAGGTATAATATATCGTTGGAAAGCGGAGAATTGAAAAAAAAAATAATAATAAAGAAAATTGTAGAAGGTAACGGAGAGTAGCAAAAAAAATATAAATAATAATTTCTAAAAACTTAACATTATTTAACATAAATCACATATTCTCAAGGAAATTATATGAAATTTTCTTATTAAATGTAAACTTTTAACATTTTTTTTTAATTTGAAAAAACATTTAAAATCCATAGATTCAAGGCAATGACACTGTTTAAAACACTATTTCATTTTACTTTTGTGAAAGAAGAAGTGAAATATAAAAATATTTCATGGATATGTTTATAACCTTAAATGTATTTAAGCTGATTCCGTAGATTTACATCCCCGTAATCAGCCCCGATGATGGCCTGAACTTCAGGTCCAAACGTCGGCAAATGACAAAATAAATATTATTATTTATTTTGCCTTATTATTTGACTGATCACTCCAACTATTCTTCTCCTCATTAAATATATTTACTTTATTTTGTTAGAGTTCTCGAATAGCTCTAGATCTGATATTATATTGAAATAATTAGGTATCTATTGGTCCGTTTATTCCGAAAAATCGTCATGTAACCTTTTTAGAAAATTAAATTAGTGAATAATTTGATGAATTTTTCCTTTGTAATATTCCAACAGTATCCACTTCAAATTAGTGTGACAAATTTTGACCTATCTATGGCAGACAATGTAAATCTCTTAATTCCATTGTAGAAAATTTTGCTATAGAAAATAACTCATTAATAACTAATAGTCCTATTAGTTGTGCAATCCATAATCAACGGATCGTACAAACCATAATCAACTGATGATATATTAAATAGGACTTTGGTTATTTTAATGGTATTTATAATTTTTTAGCTTTAGCTCTGTTAGAAATGCAATCAAAAAAATTTTATAATTGCCCAATATGGTCAGAAAATAATTTCTATTCAAAGTGAAGTGACTTCATCTGATTTGTGTAAGAAGAAAGCTGAAAATTACTATACGCTTTTTAAACTTTATTTATTGAACTAAAATGTATGTGTGAGAATTTGAAAAGAAGAAACATAAGTTCAAGAAAATAGATAGTAAAAAGAAACTATTTTCCTTTGATGTATGTTTGCTCAGAATCATTGTAAGTATGTAAAATAAATATATAATAATAATAGAGGTGAAGAGAATAAAATTGGAGGAAAATAAAAGAAAAAAATAAATATATGAACAAGTAATAACTAAATATATTAAAATAAAAATAAAAATAATAGAAATGATTGATTTGTAAACAGAAAATAATAAAAAAAATAATTAATATGTTATACTTTTAATTAATTTAAGTTATAAATTTAATTAATTTGTTTAGTAAAATTATGTTTATGAAATCGAATTCATTAATTGATTTACTTAATAAATACACAAACATTACCATTGACATTATTACAAAAAAGTAAAGTTTTAAAAAGATAAAAAAACAGCAAAATATTTTATAAATATACCTTCAGACAATAGATGGGTATAATCATAATCAACAATTATGATTACAGTGATGTTGATTATCTGATTACAAAGGTAATTGTGTAACATTTGGCTATATTTATGGTTCTATTGAATCAAGTATAAAATTAGCATGGTCATTATGTTTTATTTTCAGTTATAGTAATTTAATCATTGATTCTGATTTTGCCCATTTCTCATTCCGAAATATATTTCATGATACATACATCTGTAGTTATCTTTCTGTTGCTCACTCTTAATATTTTAAAGGTATGTTGTCATAATAAACTATCGACAATGGACCTATATAATGAGTTAAGAAATATAAGTATGTATCATTACCAAGGAACAAAAGAAAAAAAGAACCCTGCATGTCATCCAAGTTCACCGTATGCGTTTGACTCTCTGAGGACAAGGTATTACTCCAGCAGCGATCTTTTGTTGGTAAATAATCAGTCAACCATTTATCAATCAGTCCAACTTGATGCATTTTATATATTCTACAAAAAATAGATAAAATAATTATTGCTGAAAATCTTTAAGCAAAGGTTTCTTATATTTGGTGAATATTCAATTTTTATGTTAATTACAAACAGTACATTGTCAGTGATCAATTAGTTGAATATATATCAAGAACTAAAATAAATAAATCTTTGTTTTTATACAATATGCTTAAGATTTTTCTCCATAGGTTCTGTGAACTGGATGCTTAGAGATGCTCTTACCAATGCATTCTATTATCATGGCACTTTTTATTGGAAAAAAATAAATTAGATTAAGACAAATATTCTTTAAGCCAGAATAAAATTAATACATATTACTTTTAGAAGAATTCATGTAATATTCATTTTATAGTTACTACTTATTACTGATAGTTACTACTTACTGTTTGTTAATGAGTTCTAGGTATGGGCTTGAAGGAGAAACTACCATAGCCAATTGTTCAGCCAAAAATTCTTCTTCACCTTTAAGAGACAGAAAATTCCTCTAAATTATTTACTAAAATTGCTTCACAGTTATAGTAGCTATTAATAAGTCTAGTAATTTTGATAGTGAGGCTAACAAAGTATTTTAAAATACTTTTTGATATTGAGGTTAAGCATGAGTAATTCAGTGTAATAAGTAGCTTGCATTAACCATTTCTCATTGCTCGTTTACCCCACATTCTGTAAACATATTCCTGATTTTGACCAGGTTCTCAATTGGGTGATAAAGTCAAATAGACTGTACTACCAGACACTAGTAGATCCAGGATTTCATTTTGGGGGAAGGCTTCAGTCCAAAAGATTTTTTTTTTAATATAATGACAATTACTTTAGAAGAAAAAGAAAAAAAAAGCAGCTACCTATATGAAATGGAGTTTAAGTGATTCTCGCTTTTATTAAATGTAATTACACGAACAGTAATACTTTTAGAGATAATTTTTTAATATTGTTTTCATAAGACGTAGTAATATTTTACCATTTTGGGGAGCTTCAGCCCGAAAGCCCCTTCCTCTCCCGCCCGTAGATTGGCCTGTGCTACCAGGTATCAAAAACAATCATAGGCAAGCTAATTGTAAATACAGAGGCTATTTAAATCACTGTTCTTCCCAATACTTCTGTAGTAGATGGCCTCTAGTATTTACACCTTTAAATGGCATTGAGTGAGGGAATGAGAAGGAGTGTATAGGAATGTAAGGTTGCACTATGAATTGGACTCAATTGAGCAGTGGACAAGTTGTTTATTGAAAAGTATCAAATCTATAAAAAAGAAAGGAAGAAGCCTGGAAAAGTGCCAGTAGGTGGCAGCAGCTGGAAAAGGATGCAGGAGAACAAAGAAGACTTCACTTGAGGCTGGAACAGGAAAAAGGAAGGAGGTTAGGAGGGGAGAGAAGCCCACTCCACTCCACCAAGATCAATTCCTTTATTACAGTTGTGGAAATAAATTATTTATTATAAAGGAGTTGATAGTCCTTTTATTTAGTTGTCCTATATGTCTCACAATTGAAGAATAATAAACCAGATTAGTCAGTTCAATCAAAGTGTATTTACTCAGTCCCACATTTCGTATATATATATATATATATATATATATATATATATATATATATATATATATATATATATATATTCTTATTACTTCTTGTCACTCAGTGTCACAAAAGCATTAGGTTCTCAAATTCACAAAAACACAACCTCAAAAAGTTTATATCCAGTGCTGGGGTTTTGTTTAAAAATTAAAATTCACGAGTGTAAATAACCAAGACACCCAACAAAACTGAAGGCTATTTACAGTTGCCGCCGACCAGGTTTTTTACACTTCTGAATTGATCCAAAAATTCTACAACTTCCAGAAGTATATGAATAAGATCACAGATGTTGAAATGAAATTAATGCAAAGAATAGTCAGTAAGACCAAGAAGGACAGAATTCATGATGAAAGTCTGATCAATATGTGACATCCTGGAAAAGCAGCAGCTAAAATGATTTAGGTTGTTCTACAGAGTGACGCTGAGAATGATGCCCAAATAGCTTTAATGCTGGAAAGGAAAGCTAATGCCCTCATAACAGACCCATGAGCTAGAAATGAGAAGACGAGATAGGGGAAGAGACCATTAGGCTTGGTGGAATTGGAATGCAACTCCACGCTTGACCTGAAATAGGTGTTAAAGTGTATTTTTTATATTTAGAAGTTTATTTACTATATTAAGATTTTCTGTTCCATTTTCATTGCATGCTCAAGACAAAAATGAAATGTTTGAAATTACTTTCTGGTTTATATTTCAATATGCATGAGACTAAGGTTGACTAGAAAAGCTCAAAACTGTATTTGCTTATAAAATTGATCTTAAAGGCTTTTGCAACATGCTTGTTAAATTGTATAGATAGTTATTTTTTAAAATCACAATACATATAAAGATATCAAATTCAATATCGTACTTTTTTTTTGCTAGATTTTGCTAAATATGAACTACTAATTTACCTATTGACAGAGAGCATCGGTTTGTAGTGATTAGTTCTTGCTTCATTAGATATAACAAAATAGACTTTCGATCGATATAGACATGCTCGCCTTTGCGAATTTGGCTGATAATTTCTTGTGTTATTCTACCATGTAACTGTGCACTTTCTGACAGCTCATTGAGTTTATCATTATCCGTTGACTGAACAATAAATATTTTATTAACTTTTTCTGAAATCATATTTATCTTTGAATATAGAGGAACAAGTTTAATATAACTAAATACCTTAAGTGTTATATGTAGTGTTGAATCTTCTGGCATTCCCCAAGTAACTTCCCCCCGTCT
Organism: Nezara viridula; assembly: GCA_928085145.1. Taxonomy (NCBI): domain Eukaryota; kingdom Metazoa; phylum Arthropoda; class Insecta; order Hemiptera; family Pentatomidae; genus Nezara; species Nezara viridula. The sequence continues at coordinate 142,228,610 of OV725080.1, read as the reverse complement.
CTCCATTAACTGGTCAACATTAGAGATGACTTTGTCCATTTTTGGAAAAGTTAGAAATGCTACAAGGTTGCCTGAATATGTGGTTACTAAAACAAGAACAACCAGCCACCAAGTACCTATTACCAGCCTGCCACTGTTTGCTTCTGGCATTACACCTCCACCTGTTCAGTTAATATGGGATAACATAGCTGATAAAAAATATACTTGAAAAATCATAATATGCTTTAAAAATAACAGATAAACAAATAATAAGTATCTCTGCATTACCTTTCTTTATTATGTCTGTTCATCTTGTTTTTGGCGTTCATTATTGCGTAGAGACTTCCTGAAAGATTGCTTCATGCTATATGTCCCACCCATCTTGACCTCCCTACCTTTATATATGTATACTAAGATATTGATTGACCAGTTTCTTTTAGCAGTTCTTTATTGGATCTTCCTCTCAAAGTGTTAATACTTTCATCCCAGTTATTGTGCAGAAGATTTTCCTCTCAAGTCTTTCAATAATTCTTCTAGAGTCCAGGTAGTAACAGGTTTTTTAAGCACCTGTGCTTGGATAAAGATCTGGTCTAGTGTACTGCTTACTCTTCAGAATTCTGCTAGGTAGTCTCCTATTATATTTTTGTAATAAGGATAAATCGGGGTCAGCAGGATATTGAATTATCTTATGGAGGAGTTCTAGAGTTCTATAATTACTACATATATACATGGAACCCTTCTTTGTGATATGGCAGATTAGGTCTATATTCCAAGCCTCTGGTATCATTTCCTTCACCCATATTTTCTGGATTTGATGTAATAGGTCTTATAATGATGCTTAGGTCTTCTTTCCTATCTTTTTACAGACAGCTCTGATGGTGAACTGTCTTTCACAGGAACCTTTCTTGTTTTAAGAATTTCACTAGCTGTAACTTTCAAATATCTTATTTTGAGATCTAAGATATCTGGTTTTTAAACCTCTGGTGATTGAGGTCCTTAGTATGATTCATATTTGTTTTGAATTTTTCTTCCCTTAGATTGAGAATCTGCCAGAAATATTCTTTCCAGATGCTTAAAATCTTTTCATTTGATACTGTCAGGATGTCATCTTCGTTTCATTTGCATATTTCTCACTTTATCCTAATGTCTAATTAGAATTTGGGTATACTTTCTCACTACAAATACTAAAAAATTAATAAATAGATAGAAGTATGTAGGTTGAAGATTCCTGTCATCGTATGAAATGAAACTTATAAAAATACTGCCCTTCAAGATAAAAATGAATAAAATAAATATTATAATTAAAAAATTACTAATGGTATTAATAAAAAGAAATAATAATTATTCATAATCTTCAATAATATCTGAGGTATAAATTTCAACAAAACTTTCAAATAATTTAGCACCAGCACTGTGGGATAAATAACTCAGATATAGTTTACAAATAAGTTATGAAATAATTTATTCCTCCAAATTTCATTTGTTCTCTTTTTAACCATACCTTGCTGTAATAGAGCCCCATATAGGTACCAGAAACAGTTCATCATCTTCATGTAACCACCTTTCTCTCTTTGGCTATAGTGCTCGTAAAAGGGACTTACCCTGTGTACAAAGTTCAGCAATGGCGTCATTATCAATACTGCTGCAACAATACACTGCCAAGTCTATTAAAAAAACAACATATTTTAGAATGCTATTTTATATAGCATGAATCGACATTTTATCTAGTTTCTTAGAATGCCACTCAAATATGGCCTTCTATTGTATAGACAAAGAAAAAAAAATATGTGAACACTTTTGGCCACTAGAAGAAAAATTTAATAATCTACTCACATCAGGAGTAAATGGCTGGATGAAAAGAAGGGCTCTGCTCAACTCTTTTGGCCTGGCAACTAAGAAGGCATAGTTTTCGGTTCTGATTGTCAGTGTGAAATTTAGGATTTTTTTCCTTGTTTCAGTTTCAGTAAAAGCAGCAGCCCCAATCATCACCTAATTTCATAAATACTCGTCAAACTTTGGTGTTACCATAATCCGTCATAAATAAATAATTATGAGATCAAACTGTTATTTTAAAGTACATTTAGGATTTTTTAACCAAAAATTAATATTTTTCCAATTTTAGAATAATATGCTATTATTATGTGGTTGGAACTTTTTCATAAGAATTAACGTATATAGAAAATAAACCTTAAAGAATAATTATTTTGAAAATAAAATTGGAAAGGAGACAACACATTTATTAATTATATTTACCTCTAAAAAAAAATAAAAATATTTTTGCCAATGAAAGATTATTAACAATTACAGCAGCTAGTCCATCGTACTATCAGTTTTTATAGATATTAATTAAATTATTTATACCTGTATTTATTTTGGATATTTAAAATTCTCATTCTTTATAATGTATAATTTTTATTATAATATAATAAATTTTATTATACTATATTATTACTTTTTTTTATTATCCTTTCTTTATAATGTTTATAATTGTTATAAGTTTATGGATATATATTTTTTTTTCAGAAATAAAATAAATATTCATGTCATTGAATCCTATATTAAATGTGTTTTTGATTTAATCCTGACAAACATAAATAACATTATTGTAGCATTGTTTATCTCTCTTCAACCAGCTAAATTTATACATTATTTTATTATTTCTAATATTGTCAAACTAAAGGTGCTAGAAGGTATTACTGCTATTATATATAAGGATTTATGTTTTACCTTTTTGTTCTGAATCAGCTGAACTACTTGTTCCCAAGCCGAAAATTCTGTACTCTGATCCAAAACTACATCTCCAACACTCTACGGTTAAAATATAAAAGTAATATATATGCTTTTAAAGAAAATTAATTAAAGACGTGCAGTCTGAAGATACTCTCAACACAATTAAAACCAAAATTATTAAAATCAAACCCTGTTATATTTCATGTCATTTATAATAAATTTTTATTGTGGTAATGTAAACTTGAATAGCTGTGCGCTTTAAACAAGTTCTTTTTTAATAATCCACAAATGCTAAGAGTGAATCATTACTTAATAGAGTACGGAGGGTATTTTTTATTGATTAAAATTTAATTTATAGTTCTAAAGTTAATTTACTCTTAAAAGTATATTCTTCCAAAGTAAAAGTGTATGGAACAAATATTCTTTTAGAAAGTCAATCATAAAAAAGAAACTAAAAAATCATCCATGAAGAAAATAATAAAATTTGATTATAATCATTTTGCATTAATAGAAAGAGAATTTCACATACCTCATTAAATCTGTAAGATTTAGTCTGGTTTACTGTTAATGAAGTATTTGACATTAATATTATCTCATATCTGAAATAAAATGGAATACAAATTTAACACAGGTTTACTTATTTTTTTTATTAGTTTTCATATTAATTTTTTTAAATATATTACATTCTATCAAAATTAAGAACATTAGTAAAAACATTTGAATCATCATGCCGCTTTTCTTAATGTACTAAATCAATTAGTGATAATTATAAACTTTACGTGAAATTAAGGCTTTTGGCAAGATGATCTATTACTTCAAATATTACTCCTTTCACTTGAGATGGTTTACCATACTGATCGTATTTCACTATTTGCCAAGGTGGATTCTAAAAATAACAAATAAAAAAAAATTATAAAACAGATAAAAGGAAGTTTTTTCTTTTTAATATTAATGAACTATAAAAGTTTTGGTTGACTCGTCACTGACACGTAATAAAAACATTTTTTGCCAATTCTTTCCTAAACTCAAGCACCAAATTCACTATGGAAAATCTTTTAAATTGATATGAAATATCCCATTCATGTATGTGGCAATTTAAAAAAATGTATGTATAAAATTTTTTTTTTCTATCTGAAATTGCTTCAACGCTACTGAACTCAATTTGATGATAATTTTTGTGGTCATTTTCAATAAAAGAAAACAATAGAAGTCTTAAGTATGAACTAAATTTTGGAGAAAAATAATTAAATATTAAACTTTTTATTAACTTTGAAACAATAATCGCCTTTTTGAACTGTTTATTCGCTATTCATTTGTGGTTTTTGAGAATTTTGAACATATTCTATATAATCTATATCATTGTTAAAAACAAATTATGAGCTGATTAAAAAGAGGAAACACTATTCTTAATGTGTCTGAACTTTTGTAAATTGCTTTGAAATAATATAAAACATACAGTTATATTCTATAAAATTATTAAGTAATTTAAAATAAATTAATTAATTGTAATAGTCAAATAATTTATCTGATCTATTAAATAAATTCTTACAAACTCTAAACAAATTAAAGAACACTGACAGAAAACTACTTAAATGATTTAGTAAAATTTAAGTATAAGAAGTCAATCAAATAATCAGATCAAATATTTAAAGTGTAAATTACCAATAAATTATTATTGCTTTCTATTATTATTTAGTTATATTTTAGGTGCCGTGTGTAACTAAGTAGGTTAGATGCATCTTATTGGTTATTGAATTGCATTGCAATATGTCTAGAGGTTCTGTTATTTTTTTTTTTTAGTTGTGTATGTTGTTAGGATATTTCTTTAAAGATCGTGTTGTTACAGCTGCATTGATTATTTCTGATTTACATTGTGAAATTTCTTTCTAAATTATCATTAATAAAGTATTAAATTATTTAATAAAGTTATTAAGTCCTTATTCTTAAATATGAACAATCATTGACATTAATCTTACATGAAATGTAAATATAGGTATTGTTTTCCTTCTAAAGCCATGGGCTACGTTTGGAAAAATTTGATCAACCAGAACTGGTCCTGAGCGAGGTGACCAATCTCCTGATTCTAAAAGTTCCTTTTGTTCTAAAAAATCTGAGCCCCAAGTCTCTGAAGAAATAATTTTCCACCAAGTACAGTTATCACACCAGCTGATCTCCTTTTGCCTTCCCTGTAATTGCTTTAATGTGTAATCAAATATTATTTCTTTATAAACTATTTCTACAAGAGAAATATTGTCCATTATTCAAAGTAAAAAATATATAGCTGTCTTGTTTTTATGATACAGTAGTATGTGCCTCAAATTTTTAATCATAGAAATAGACGTTGATTTCCATGTTTCCTGTGTTTTTCTTTTTTCAGAAATGGCCAATGGTCAATTAAATTTATTTTAACTCTTTGGATTATATTTTAAAATAACTATATGATTCAATGCAAATATTATAATTTTTTTTTTTTATTTATTTATACATGATATTTACAACTGTATTAAAAAATTAAATACATTAAGTAAATTTGATAACAGAAAATAAAAACATGAAATGACTTGTTGAGAAACTACCCACTGGTAGCACTCTAAAAACAAAATGTATTTACAATAAGAGATCTCGAGGCCATCTTCTTTTCAGACGCCTCGGAGGGTTATCAGGAATAGAAGAGGAAGCAAGGTTAGAGACGAGAGGATTCGGATGGTTCTGAAGTTTATTATGGAAAGATTGGTATCTGGATTGGGCCAAATCGGAAACATAAGGAACATTAAGGTCATTATGGATTATTTTATTGGTGACAAAGTAAGGAGCATTGAGGATTTTCCGAAGGATTTTGGATTGTAAGGATTGGATACAAGAGGAATTTGATGGCTTAGTGGAGCCCCAAAGCTCAACTCCGTAAGTCCAAATAGGTCTTATTGTAGTCATGTATATAAGTCTTTTGTAATTTACTGGAAGCTTAGAGCGTTTGTCTAGTAAGTGTTGGAGTAGTCGGAAACGTCGAGCGGTTTCTTGTCGTTTCAGTCTGGTATGAGGATTCCAAGTTAGACGTTTGTCCAAGTGAAGTCCAAGGTATCGGATTTGTTCAACAGGGATAAGTGGGGTATTATTAAAGGATACTGTGGGACATGAGGTCATAGGTTTACGTCGAAGGGTAAAGGTGATTTGATGGGATTTATTAGAATTTATTTTAATCCTCCAGTTTTTACACCATTCTTCAAGGCTTGTGATGTGCGATTGAAGAGTTTGGGATGCAATGGTTGGGTCATTATTAACGGATAGGACACATGTATCATCGGCATACGTGGTAATAACAGTGTTAGGATGGGTTGGGATGTCAGCTGTATAAACTGTGTAAAGGATAGGACCAAGGATACTACCTTGAGGAACACCAGCGGACTGAGAAAAGAGGGATGAATATGCATTATTGTGATTGACTTTTGAGTATCTATCAGTTAGATAGGAACGGATAATGAGGAAGTATGTAGGATGTAGGAATTTACGGAGTTTGTAAAGTAATCCCGGGTGCCAGACTCGATCAAAAGCCTGTTCTACATCGAGAAAGACTCCCGTGCAGTACATTCCGCGCTCTAATGCAGAGGAGACAACATCCACCACACGATGGCATTGCTGGATAGTGGAATGGGATCTGCTGAATCCAAACTGGTGATCTGGGATTATGTGATTAGAATCTAGGATTGGGTACAGGCGTTTTAGGATGAGTTTTTCTAGGACTTTTCCCATGATGGGTAAAAGAGAGATAGGACGGTAAGAGGATGGGTATTCTGGTGGCTTTTTGGGTTTATGTATCATTTTGATAATGGATAGTTTCCAAGGGTTGGGAAAATATGTTGATCGGAGTACAGCATTATATATATATGTAAGGAATAGAATGGCTTTCCGAGGAAGTAGTTTTAGGATCTGGGATGTAATTAGGTCGTGTCCAGGAGCTTTGCGGGAAGGTAACCTGTGAATGATGTTGGATATTTCTGAAGGATGAAAGGCTTTAGGAGGAGGAGTCATTTGGAGTGGGATATCCAGTTCTGCTTCAATACATTCAAGGTGATTTGGGTTAAGAATATCGGGATGTGGATTAAAGGTTTTAAAGAGGTGGTGGGCAAATATTTGGGATTTTTCTTCGTCGGATTTGGACCAGGTTTGGGCTTCAGTGAGTAGTGGATGGTTGCAGTCCTTAAATTTCAGGAGCCTTTTAGTGGTCGTCCATAGTGATTTATCGGTAGGTGTAAGTTTTTCAGTAAAATTTAGTAAATTTTGAATTTTGTATTTTCTTATTTCTGATTTTAGTTTGTTAGTCAGTTGGGTGTAATGCGCTTTATCTGTCGGGTATCTAGTTCGATGCCACTTCGATCTTGCTCTGCGTTTTTCCTTTAATAAGATGCGAATATGCTGTGGCAAGTTAGTATTTTGTGGTTTGTTAATCTTATTGATAAAGGTATTATTATTTATACTGTCTGTTATTGTTGATGTCAGTTTTTCTATGGCACCATTAATGTCTTCTTTTGTCTTTAGCGGAATTTTGAGGTCAAGTTTGTTTTCCAAATCATCACGAAATTTGTCCCAGTTTACTCGTCCAGTGATCAGTTTGGGAGGTGATGGTTTAGGAGCAAAGTCAGAATGTAATGAAAGCAGAACCGGACTATGGTCTGAAGAAAGGTCATCCAGGGATTTGATTATAGTTTGGGAGGAGGAAATCTGGGAGGTGATAAATATATCCAGGATATCGGGACGTTTTTTGAGGGATGTTGGCCAATAAGTAGGACTCATGGGCGAGAGGATTGAATAACTATTAGAAGATGAGAGATGGGAAAGGATGTTACCGCGGGAGTTGGATGTTCGACAACCCCACCGTTGGTGTTTAGCATTGTAATCTCCTCCAGCAATAAAGCGCGATCCGAGGGATTGGAACAACGTATCAAGGAGATTAAAGGAGAGGGAATTACCAGGAGGACAGTATACAGCTGAGACTGTGAAATGGAAAGGGCAAGTTGAAAGGATTAAAGAAGTTGATTGAATGGCGTCAGTTGGAGTGGAAGGAATAAGGGAATGGGGTAAAGATATATTATAATTTAAATTTCATATTCAAATAAAAAGCAATTAGTTTCAATAAGATGAATCATTTTTCATATTTTAATGTTATAGAATAAAATCTTAGTAATGCTCATTATAGTGTACAATAGACCTTCATGACTGAAGTGCATTTTACCACAAAAAAAAAAATGATCATCCCATTATTCCATAGATTTGTTAAAAAAAAAATGTCATCTCCTTAAAAATAGTTTTGTTGGTCACTGTGCTGGAAAATTGCCACAACAACTCCCTCAATATAACATGCCGTCACCACCACGTAAAACACGAATTGATGAGGCTCCTTACAGAGAGAGATTTTGCCTGTTTCGAGGACGTCTGCTGCATCGACATTTTTAATTTTTTCATTTAGTTATTTATTGAAAATGTTTATTATATTTGTTTATATTAAATTTTATTTAGTTCTTGTTACAAATACTTTTTTTTTTGTTACTGTTTTTATTGTATAATTTTAAACATCCTGTCATTAGTAAGCTGAAATTAAATTAGGAAAAAAAGAGTAAACAAATATATGAGAGAAAGAAGAGAAAGGAAAATTGATGTTAAAGAAAAAAAATATTCAAATAATACGATTATATTATTTTGAATTGAATGACAAATTATATTTATATATAAATTTTATTGATTGTGCATAGCAATTAAGTAGTATACTGTGTATTTAGCAACCCAATGTAATTGGGCAGCACTCTTTTATATAAAAAAAATTGTTTCTCTCTATGTATGGCATAGGTAAATTTCTGCAATACTTGATGAAACTGTAATTCATTTGTATTTTTTTGAAAAAAAATGTTTATATTTTTAGTTTTAATAATTACCACAATAACAACTTATTGTTAGTTTTGAAAATATGCCACAATTTAATTCATAGTCGATATTCAATGACTTATAAAAAAATTAAGACTGTATTTTTTTTTTAAACAAAAAAGGTAAGCAGTATTACTTAAGAAACATGATATTTTATATTTTAGTGTGATTTGAGGGTTTGGTTACACTAATTTAATATAAATCCAAGTTGAATTAAATTTACACATTAATGGATATATAAATAATGTTAATGGATTTCATAAAAATTACCTTTATAAAATTGATTATTGAGTTTCGTCTTTGAGATTTTGTGGGTCGAATTAAATCCCATTCTTCTTCTGAAACCTGCTCTGATAATAGCTTTTCTTCCCTCATTGATCTATCCAATGAAATAATGAGGTGGTCCAATAACTCATTGGCTTGACAATATAAACTATACTGTATAAAAGAAAAGAAGATTAGATAATCTTATATACATCACTGTGACAAACCTGCAGCAATGTAACAGAATACTCTTTTTTTGTTATTTTCTGTTTATTATTTTATATTTATTTTTTTGTTATTACAGAATACAATTTTTTACTCGTTAAGTTTTTTGTGCATTAATCATAATTATAATATGACTAAGTATGGAGATTGTAATTTATGGCACAAAAGGAGTCACTGTTTTTCAGTCTTTTAGTGATTAAGTCAGTTACGTAATACTATCATAAAAAGTTAATTAAACTGATATGCAAATAATAAAATTTTTGAAAATAATTATAATTCTAATGCTAAGATTATATTTATATAAAGTTATTACATTGCAAGAGTATTGTGAATTAGTGAAATTATACAGAAATGCAACATTTTCTCCTTCCTCCAATAGGTGAATGTAATTTTTGACATTATTTGTCTTATAATCATCAGTTTTTAATCTTACAAACAACCAGCGATTTCGGGGACCCATCAAACCAATTGATTTAGCCTGGAAAGAATAAATAATTTTGTTATAAATTGAAAAATATTAATTTAATCCTAATAAAACAAAAATACGTTCCTTTAAAATTAACATATTAAATTAAAATGAATCATCATTTTAGCTATATTCATAAGTTAATGCTAATAAAAGGAAGTAATTAGCAACTTACAGTTTCTAGTATTGTTGGAACTAATTCAAACTGAACAACAACAAGATAGTTGAAAAACATTCCAGTCCTCGGAATAAGTTTCATCACCTTTAGGACTTCTTTTTTTCTGAAAAATATAAAATAGCAAAAAATAAAATAAAATATCAGTGAAATAAGAAATCAAATATTTCATATAACTTAATGTTTAATCATATCATAATAAGCATTATAATTGTAGGGGTAACAGTTATGACTTTCTTTGGAAAATGCAGACTATTATGAAATAAATAAAAATTAATTTTTTCTAATTATTACTATACTATCTATAAAACCTGTAAATTTAAATCTTTCAGTACAGTTTTTTGTTTTTTTTTTTAAATGAGAATTTGATGACTAATATTGACAAAGGAGGTGATAGGACACAACTTTGGGGAAAATATCTCATGTTTGTTATTATTTTGACTTCAGTTTCATTAACTGTACTTATCTCTATTTATTTTAGTTTCGGGTGAAAATAGATTCATAATAAGGTTTAGGTGGTATTTATATTGCAATTGGCTTGAAAATGGTGACATTGCCAAAACGTTACCATTGCAAATAAGAGAAGAAAAATAAATATGGAGGAATAAATTGAGCCTAAACCTTATTTTAATAATTTCTATAATTCTTATAAGTGCAATTTGGGTCCAAGAGGTTGTAGCTGAATTAGATCCCAATACGGTGACAATTTCTTCTGTACCATCATGAGAGGTATTATCAAAATCACTTTCTTTGTCTAACTATATTCAGATGAAGGAAGATCAAATTTATTTATTATTTCATGTAGTTGTGGCCTCCTAGGTGTCACGGTTGCTATGGGATACTTATCACACGACGTTTAGATTTTTAATAATTAAAATATTGTTATTCATCACAGATTACTACTAACTCAAAATGTATTGAAAAGGTAAACGGAGGAGATTAGTTCTCCGTTCCTTTTGCCACCTCGGAAAATGTTGAAAGAATTTATATTTTTAATAAAAATAAACACATTTTATGAACATATTTTGATTCTCTTGGTATTAATATCATCATAAGAGTGATGAAGTTTTTATCCAGATCTGTTCTTCTCTAAATGAGAGTAACACAAACCAAGGATTATGGTATTTTGTATCAACTCAAAAGGTCTCAACGATTACAATACTGGGTTATTATTAGCTTCTGAATAGCTATGTTTTATTACTTAACTGAAGAGTTATTTTCAGTTACTTTCTGCATAAGAAGTTAATTAATTATTGATTGTGTATGAGCCAATTGTGTATATTGAATAGACTTTCATGATACCTAATAATATATTTTTTATATGAATAAAAATCTTTTCTTAATATCTTTTATAATTCAAATGTATCAGGAAGATGAAGAATTGGTATCTAATGTGAGTATTTTGAATTCACATAAGAAATATTATTCATTTAGACATCTTTATATTTTCTTAATAATAAATATAATCAATTTACCAGTTATTTAAACTGTTTGTAAATACAAATGTTTATTATCAAAATATTAAGATAGTCTCATTCATAGGAAGTAGGAGGGAAAAAAAACTACTGGCTGATGATAATCTGTGACCGAAAGGCATGACAACCTCCTCTGCGGCTTGTACAACTATTATAATGCTAATTATTATTATAGAAAGAATTAATAATCATAGGAACCTTATCCATTTATTAACAGTGCCATTGATTTTATATAAAGAAACTGAAGCAGACTTTCTGGTAAGTGGGATGGATTTTGTTTGAGCTTCCAAGATGTTGTCTATTAATTTAGAATCTGGAAAAAAAAATTATCCGATTATTCATAAATAAGTATTCAGTGAATTAATTTGAAAGAAACTACAGTAAGTTAAAAAATATCTAATACAGTATGGAAGAGAAATATTCATTAATTAATTAAGAACGAGTTAGGTATTTTCAAAGTATACAAATATGGATTAATAATTGAGATAACTCAACTTCATTTTCCTCATCTGAAGCTGTTAGGATACTATTTTGATACTCAAAGCAAATGTTATGAAGAACTGCTATTGTAACCATAACTTTCATTTTTCAGCCTTATTACTAAATCAAGAACTGATAATTTTTGCTTCCAGACTAAAAAGAATCTTTCATTTACATTTATAATTCTTAAAAATGATTCATTATATACATTTTTTTGTAACAGTATCATGAAGTAATTGCACACACCACGACTACTTTCATATAATTATAATGGTTCGATGGAGACCAGTTTTAAATTCAGCTCTCAAATTGAAATTATTTTTAATATGATAGAATGATAAGTCAAACCTGGTCATTTTGCAACTAAGTTAATAAACTTTAGATCAGAATTACATATAGTTGGTATGTTCATTGAAATATATCATTTTCCATTCCTAAATAATTGAGCAATATTTCTTCAGGAGATAAAATCTTGAAAAGTATGCCATCAGGGAAATTGAATAATATTATAGAAGTCCTATTTACTTTCCCCATTTTGCGTACACTTTCCAGAAAAAAAAAAAATTGCAGGAATAAAGTTACCAATTCTATAAGATGTTGATTTATCTCGAGAGAAGTACAAAAGAATTTACAGCTGCTCAACGACGTTGAGTGGCTAAATGACCCAGCATACTGATCAGTCCTAATCGATAATATTTAATAACAAAAATGAACAAAAATGAGAGAGAACAAAAATGAAAACATTTCACAGTACCGTCATCCTTAAGTATCAAATGTTATAATGTATTTATTAATTGTTATAATTTCCTTCCTTCTCATAATATTAATATAGTAATAATTATATCCCAAAATTAATAATAGTTTGTTAAATGAATTTGTAACATCACTATGCTTTGCTGGGGGAACAATCATTGGTTATATTATTTCTTAAATAAAGTTAACCACTATGGTACCTATATGAATTCTTGTTAAAGCAGTCCTATCCAACAGTGAGTGAATAATTTTATCTATTAATTTATTCCACAATGTCATGGAGTCCTTTTAGACTTGATGAAATGATACATTGATATTCTAAAAAGAATTAGATAGCAGATCTGAAAAATATAGGTATAATGAATACAACCAAGCTTTAAATATAAATTGCGCTTTAAATGGTTGAGCTCTTTCCTTGAAAATGAACTATAGTTTAAACTATATTTCAATAATAAATAAAAGTTGAATAACCAAATTCTGTTTTGAACTGTTGTAGTTATTAAGCCTAAGTTAATCGAAAGTACAGTAAACTTCAAATGATAAGCTAAATGATACAGTTTTAGATTAAATTTGCTTAATATTTAATCATTAAATCAAGAAGTTGTAACTTGTAAAAAGATATATTACATCTTCTATCTATTTTCATTTTCATTTTTTAATAGTAGAAACAAATCAGAATAGATAAACAATAAGAAAATATTGTTATGAGCAAATAATAATTGAAACTAACAATAAGTATGAGAAGTGAAGGTTAAATATTAAAAAGTTAAAAATTTTCTTGAAATTTGAAGACATTCTTGGCTTTAATTTAAAAATAAAACATCTTTATGTTTCGTAGCAAGCATTTTGAAATGTTCTACAACTGTAGCAAAAAGCAAAATAGTGGAATGAAAAAAATATATTCTTACCTATACTGTCATCAAAAATTAAGTTCACAACTTCCCATTCAAGAAAATCTTCTGTTCGTAGATCTATGAGAATCTGTGAAAACTCGAGACCGGGTTCATAGAGAGGAATAGTGATACCAAAGTCTTTTGGCAGTCTTGGACAATTGGATTCTATTCAATAAACATATTTAGATTTTCTTTTTTGTTTATTTAGATGAAATATTTAAAATAATATTCCATATTATTATTTTTTTTTACCTGTTATTGCAATAAACAATATTGATGTTTCCTGTTGTTCCAAAAACAAATCCCATATATCTTCACAATGAATTATACTAAATATAGCTGTTACATCTGCAAATGTATTATTATGTATTTATATTAAACACCATACAAATAGAAAAATGTTGATATATAGGTACCATCTTTGATTCTGTAGTTCAATTTATTGGTAAAAGTAATCAGTAGTGATTCGCCTTTTAAATATCTATTTGCTATATTAGATACTATTTGTCTTATATTATTATTCAATCCTTTATAATGTGGATATAAGAAATTAGGATCAATAATGACCACTGCAACAAAATAAACAATTTTATCTCATCCAAGTATAACAGAAACAAACTATTTTTTTATACATACATAAATTATCTGTTGTTTTTCTATCTGATGGAGTATAGTAATATTCATAGGCAAATATATTCAAAAACAAATATTGTAATAAGATAAATTTCACCATTTAATTTCAATAAAGAAACGTATTGAAACGCTTTCTTGCTTTTGCCAGAAAGTGGTATAACTTATCAGAGATACTAGAATAAAAGTGACTTTCACTATGACAAGTTTTAAAAATGTATATCCAATCAAAAACATCATCGACTCTAAGACAATTCGTTCAAAACAGATGTAACATGTTACCTTGAAAGATCATGTATAAAGAATTCATGATGGCTATATGTTACTAGGTCTGCTAGGCCAAAATGGGTCAAGTTGAACTTCAAGACAATAAATTACTTCTTAAGTAATTTATAATATGTCAGTAAATATACATTTTCTAAAACAATATGTTATTGTAAAAATAAATATTTTCTAATTTTTTTAAATATACCTATATAATTACCTTCTTAACTACCGGTGGCTTTTAATTTTTTTTCATACATAATACAAATATTTATGTGATAATATTCAATTCTTGTATTTATAATTATAACAACTTTTTCCAATATTTCTTTTGAATCATTTTATTTGATATTAAAATGATTAATGAAACACTTTCTCTTTTTAAACCTTGCACTATTAAGAATTAATTTGATTTATTTATTTATTTTATTTATTAGATTAATTAACAACACTATTAAAATTATTTCTTAAAAGATTTTTTATCTTTCTGCGATGTTAATAAAAATTGTTGAACATTTTAAAACTAAGGTAAGATTTTTTTTTCAATGTTATCATAAACAGTAATTGGAAATGAGTAAATTAGAGATTTTAGAATAATTATTTAATCTTAAAATTTATTAATTATTGAATAACATAAATGGAATGGAATGATTCACAATTGTTAATTCAATTTAAATATGTTATAACCTATGATCTTATTTTAATTTACATTTTATTGTTTCTGTTTTCATTTTTTTTCTTGTAAAGTATGCATTTGATCTTACTTTTGTCTTATAGAGCTTCAAATTTAATTATTTCTATTGGTTCTCCAATGAATGAATTAGCATCGGAGGATTAATAACAAATACATTTCTTAGATTTTTTTTTTGTTGGAATCATCTATAGATAGTGAAAGTATAACAAAAAAATTGTTTTATTTATCCTGAGCAGGGGTGTCCATTCTCCACTTGTCTCTAAGGGTGCATGCTGCCTCCCTAAGAAAATGTATTGTTCCCCACTTATTAAAAATTGTGCAAATGAAAGTAAAATTTTAAAAATTTTTGTTTCTTAAAAATTTTTGTTTCTTGGCTTGAAAGTTCTCTTCAATTGAAACCTAAAAAAAATAAGGTTCTCTTAAAAAAATCATAACCATAAATATGTGCCTAACACAAAAAATCCTTAAACCACAAACTCTTTAATTCTGACCGGAAATTTTAAGATATCTAGTTCTGCCATAAATACTGTTACAAAAGTTCAACTTTGCTTATTATTCATTATTATTTAGATAATCCTTACCTATATCAGGTTATTTTCTTTACATGTCAGAATAATAATCCCAATTAGTTTGTAGTTTTCTTTCATTCAGTTAATATGGAGTAGGGTGATAAATAAAACCAAATAGCTGTTATCGCCTTACACAAAGTTGGAAAATGTAGGTCAAAGATTGTCAACACTTTGGATATCAGCCATATGTTCGTTGACCGCACTATAAATAGATAGAATGAGTGTCAGACTTCGACTGGGCCATTCCCGCACTGTGAGAACGGCAAATGCAGTGAGAGCAGTGGCTTCTAGAATCAGAAGAAATCCCATTCGAAAACAACAAATTATGTCTCGGAAATGGGAATCTCTGTCAGATCAATGTCTTGCATACTAAAAGTGACCTTAAGAAGGGATACATTTCGAAGAATGACAGGACCAAGGCTAACCACTTCTCTAAAAAAATTAGAGTGGATAGATGCAAAGTGCTCCTTGGCCGTTACACCAATGGTCTTCATCGAAAGATTTTGTTTAGCAAAGAAAAAAATTTTACAATCGAAGAAAAATTTAATCACCAAAATGATCATTTGTACGAACACAGCTCTAAAGAAGCCCAGGAAGTCATTGAAAGAGTGGAAAGAGGTCATCACCCTTCCTCAGTGATGGATTGGTGGAGAGTTTGCTTTGATGGCACCACAAACCTCCATTTTTGTGAAAAAGGAGTTAAAACAGCTGCTAAAAACTATCAGGACGATATTTTGGAACCTATAGGCAAGCCTCTAAATGATACTCTGTTTGCTGGAAGTCATTTTGTTTTCCAGCAGGATTCTGCTCCAGCTCACAAGGCCAGGTCAACTCAGCAATGGCTGCAAAAGAACATTCTAGAGTTCATCTCTGCCTCTGATTGGCCCTTAGGAAGCTCTGATCTCAAACTACTAGATTATTGGCTTTGGTCCGAACTGGAGAGGATGGCATGCCACAGAGCACAGCCTAACTTGAAAGTCTCAAACAATCTCTGGTCGGAGTAGTTGAGCGCTTTCCTCAAGAAGTGCTAAGTGCTGCTATTGCTGACTAACAATGGAGATTAAATGCCTGTGACAAGACAAAAGGGGGACGTTTTGAGTAATTTCTTTTTGTTTTTTTTACTCTCTATAGATAAACATTTTATTTTCTAATAAAGTTTTTGAAAAAATTAATTTTTCTGTTGAAATCTGTATATATTTCCTTGTAAAAATATTTATGATAGGACTAGGTATAATGGTAAAATATAAAAAAGATCTCTATAAGTCATCCAAACGAAATCCAGGAGTGTCTGAAAATATTTATGCTGAAAAAATTGATACTTTGGTATCATCAAAAACTCATCTGAAGTACTAAAATAAATTATTCTGATATCTTCAAAAAGATTTTTAAAAATATATAAATGTTTTACATAAAAAAAATAAGAAGAAAGCTCCTTGTTGAAATATAATTAATCTATTTAAAGGCATATCTATTAATTACAAAACATAGATTCTGCAATTCATTTTGTTGGGATCACAGATAACAGCATCTGAAATCTCTAAATTATGACAATTGAATTGGAAAAGAGTCAACTTCAACCAGAAACTGATTAAATGAGAAACTGATGCCTCCTAATCCGCTATTTTAACAATAGTTTAGAAGCTTGGTCATCCTGTTGTATTTTCCTCGTGCATCTTATCGCGATCTCAGCATCATTCCATATTGAGAGAGAAGTGAATGCTGTTGTGTCTTCATTAATAAAATAAAGGCAATTGTCAAACCGAAAATTTCCGCTTCATGACAGATCCGAAAAATATCTCATTCGTTTGACAACCAACACACAACAAAACTCAAGTTGGAGAAATAATGAGATGGAGAATTAAGTTTTCGACTAATAAATATGATAAATTTTACAGACCAAAAATATAGAACATCGCAACTGATATACTTTTTGTAATTTCTCCTGTAAATTATGTAACTTTATTTGGCTAGCACGCAAAAATCGATTATCCTAGCATAACTAGAATGTCCTTTGGGACAATCCAAGAATTCACGGGCGGATCTACGGGGGGGAGGCTTTCGGGCTGAAGCCCCCCCCCCCCAAAAAGGGAAAATATAACCATGTTTTATCGGAAAAAATACTAAAAAATTATCTCTTAAAGTATAATTATTCGTCTAATTACATTTAAAAGGGCTTTAGGAATCACTTAAACACCAGTTCGTATAGGTACTTCGTTTCTTTCGTATTTTCCAAAGTAATTATCGTTACTTTTATGAAAAAAAAAGCTTTCGGGCTGAAGCCCCTCCCAAAATTAAATCCTGGATCCGCTCGTGCAAGAATTTACCTTACTTACTGGACGAATTAAGCAGCATGGCATCGTTTCACTTGATGGTGGGTTCCTCTTACATGTTGCAAGAACTAAAACTATTTCTACATACTGGAGTAGTTGCGAAATCGAGTATATATTATTGATGCCACTAGCGGATTCAGGATTTAATTTTGGGGGAGGGGGCTTCAGCCCGAAAGCTTTTTTTTCATAGAAGTAACGATAATTACTTTGGAAAATACGAAAGAAACTAAGTACCTATATGAACTGGTGTTTAAGTGATTCCTAAAGCCCTTTTAAATGTAATTACACGAATAATTATACTTTAAGAGATAATTTTTTAGTATTTTTTCCGATAAAACATGGTTATATTTTACCATTTTGGGGGGGGGGAGGGCTTCAGCCCGAAAGTCGATGGCGTAGGAAAGTGTCTCTTCTTCTTCCCCCTTAAGAAATTTTATTTATTTCCTTTTATAAAAAAATAGAATTATAAAAAGCATATTCAGCATATATAATTACATATTGTTGTGGTCTAGTCCATGTTTTCTCCCTTGTTCCCTGGTTTAAAACTGTTCACTTCGAAAATTAATAACTCCGACCAAATGTGCCCCTTCAAAAATTCAAAATATGCCTCCCTCAAAAATGTTGATGGCGTAAATTGCGCCATAAAACTCCCTTCTGGGCACCACTGGATGGCACCTAATAAAAATTACTGGCACTTGCTACTGTAGTAGGCTATGACCCATTTAGCCTATAAGATAAGTATGGAATGACTGATGTCATTTGTAGTGAGACTAATCCCTTGGCTTCAAGTTTTTTGCCATTTTTTCATCAGGAATACCTTAAACTATACAGGTTTCGGATAGCTTTGCCGTCTATTCTTGTGAAAAAACAAAACGATATTTTTAGGCGTCAAATATTTTAAAATAAACCAACTTGCGTGGTTGAGGTTTTCAAAATACGTATTCATTCTGTAATTTGACCACAAGAAAGGAGCGTTCCTTCTGAATGGAATAAAATAATATAAAATATATAAAATATATAATATAAATATATAATAAAATATATAATATAATATAAAACAATGGCATTTTAGACGAAAAAAATTCCAAGGCAGGTACAGTAAATTTCTGAAATCACAATTATCGTTTTCAATCATGGCAATAGACATGAACGGGTTGAAACTTCAGCCAACCTTGCCTGCAGTTCTTTCTTATTTAGTAGACGTGCTTGCTGAAGCTATTTTGTTGCCCATACAGGCGATTCTTAGAATGTTGTAAAGGCTTATATAGAAGTTAGAGCACCCACTCAAAGTGAATAAATAGTACTAGTACATCATGCTTTAATACTAGGTCATCTTGGCATTCACTGACTATTCATGAGGATGACTCGCTAGGTTTTGCAGCCTATAATTAAGTGCTTGGGTACCCCTCAAACGAATTAGAAGATTAATTAATAAATAATATTTCACGAGAAAGCGTTATTATTATAATCGTAGACCAAAAATAATTTAATAATCGATTCTCTTGGTTGATTACCTTTTACCTATTAAAATTATACTGTTTGAAAATAATCAGAAGAGAATTCCGACTGTGTATAGCGAAAAAGTTTCGATTTACATATAATTTTCCAGTATAAAATAATAATTAAATTTAATGTAGACTTAATGAACCAAACTTTATTTTGTCCATCTTGTTAATATTAATAACATCAGTAATAGATAAGATAATATTGGAACTTCTCAAAATATTGTTGAGATATCTAACTCACAAATTGAATCTCTACCATCTTGAATTTAGTTTAATTTCTTGTAATGAACAACGGCCTAAGTAAAGGAGATTTTTCAAGGTCTCTTTTTTCCAGTAAAATATATTATATCAACTTATGCATTCACGTTAATTTATTGTTTATCTTATTTGCTTGGCAACATTGTTGATTCTGAAGTTCGTAAAATGTGGCTTGTGTTTAGGTATTAACATGGCGGACAAAGTTTTAAAAGTAAGTTGTTTATATTACTTTTAATAATAAATAAACAATTAAATTTTGTTACTAGAACAGGAATACTTCTAGCTATTCTTTTCTGTGTGTCGAAATTTTGTTCATAACCTCTTATCTTTATCACAATATTATTCCGGCGTTTTCATGTTTACACAGAGCATTTTATTTATTTTTTTTAGCATATCCCGGAGCAAAAGCTCAAAGCTTTTTCAATTGGAACAATGGGAAAAAGACAGCCATCCAAGAAGGAAATTGAAGAACAGAAGAAAAAGGAACAAGAAAAAGCTGCAGCACAAGTAAGTTGTGTGTTATCCTCACACCTCTGTATGATTGTTCTTCACTTTACATTGCTAATATACTTTTGTTTCAAGGCTTTTGAAGAATTTGTTGCAACATTCCAAGAGCCAGCAAACAAAACAAGTAAAGTCTGGGTGAAAGCAGGAACTTATGATGCTGGAAAAAGACGTAAGTCCTCTCCCAAAAGTCCTTCCCATCTCTCATTTTTGGTGTTATTTTATGTAGTTTAAAAAAGTCAATATTAACTAATCGAGCATGTGAACAGAGGAAGATACTAAAGAGAAGGGTAAATTGTACAAACCTCAATCAAGGCTTGATGTCCCTGTGGAAAAAAATTCAGCAGAAAAAGCGCAGGAGTATGCAAGGCTGCTTGGTGAGAGAATGAAACCTGAAAGACCTGGAAAGAAAAAGGAAAAAGAAAAAAAGAAGAGTAATTTAGAGTTGTTTAAAGAAGAACTTAAAATGTAAGTAAAATTCTAGTTGGGCAGGTAATAGTATATTCATGTATTTGGATGAATTTTGGTATTATACTCAGTATTATATTTAATAATGTTTTCAAATTAGGATTCAGGAAGAGAGAGAGGAAAGACATAAATACAAAGGTGTAGTTAAAACAGCAGCCCTTATTGACCCTGAAGTAATCAAAGCAAGTGAGTTTGTTATAATTTTAGTTTATCTTCTAGATGGTTAACATGTCTTATAAAATGGTGTATTTAAAAATTCTATTGAAAGGCTGTCTGTTTATATGTAAAACTGTTTAATTTGTTCTATGATTGTATTTGGTTAATTTGTCTTAGTATATGTCAAACTGTTTAATTTGTTCCATGATTGTATTTGGTTAATTTGTCTTAGAAATTGTATTGTAAGATCCTCAGTTTGTATGTCAAGCTGTTTTAATTTGTTTTTCAATCTTTGTCTAAAATGTTTCAGTATAGTTCTAGAACAAGTATTTCTTTATATTTAAATTCGTGTTTGTTTTTTTTGGAAACTGATAACAGTAGATATGCTCTAACCATGAAATTAAGTGTTGTTTTTTTACTTTATCCTATACAACTTCTTTTTCTTATGCTGTTTGTTTGTCAAAAATATGTTCATTCACAATTCACTGAGATCATTATATTATTTATGATAAGGTTCTTGCTTATAGGAGGTCAGATAAATAATGTCTTAAGATTTTTTAAAATTGATATCTGTTGATTTCTAGTAAATGGCGATCATTGTTTGTTTGTTTGTTTGTTTCGATGTCTAGGCGCAAAACATCCAGGTCATAAGCGCCCGATCAACTAAATAACATCATTTAATGCTATTTGGATGATTGGTACAAAGATCAAAATAAAAAATAAAAAAATAAAATAAAAAAATAAAAAAAATAATAAGCAAATAAAAAATAAAATAAACAAAGAAATAGATTGATAGAATAAAATAAATAAATAAGGATAATAATAGACATTTATAGGTAATAAGATGTATAAAAAATGTATAAATAAATAAACTTTAAAAAATAGCAGTAGAATCAATAAATGAATTGAGATTAATAAACAAATGAATTTAAAATGAAATGAAATCAAGTGAAAAAATAAATAAATAAAGAAATAAGCAATAATAGGAGAAAATATAATAAAAATTAATAGATAAAAAAAATTAATAAATAAAAAAAGCCTGTCAAATGTGTTTTTTAAGTCTTTTACTATCCAGGAACTTGATAACTTTGGTAGCGATTTCTTCTTGATTTCCCAGGGATGCTGATATATTCTGGGGTATTCCAAAATCTTTTAATCTTGCGGTGTAAAAAGGGCATTCTTCCAAAATATGTTTTATAGTTAGTGATTGGTTACACTTTTGACATCGGGGGATAGAATCTTTTGTTATGAGGTGGAGGTGAGTCAGTCTAGTATGTCCGATCCTCAGCCGCGTGAGTACGACCTCTTCTCTACGACTGCTGCGTCTGGAGCTGGTCCACGGTTGCACCTCTTTCTTTATTGTTTTTAATTTGCTAGGTGCGCTGTTGTCCCACCGTCTTTGCCATTCTCGGGATATGGTTTCTATCAGAGGTCGTGCAAGTTCAGATGGTGTCAAAAAAACTTTACCGCGACCTGGAAGAGTAAGAGCTTCCTTTGCTGCTCTATCAGCCATTTCATTTTCTTTAATTCCTATATGGCCAGGCGACCAGATAAAATGTGCCGTTGTTCCAACTCCATGAAGCATTTTTATAAGACTTAGAATGCAGTGTATCCCTGGATGGTCTGGCTACATGTTATTCATAGCTTTCAGAGTACTTAGGGAATCCGATACAACAACCACATTTGCAACTGGCTTCTTCATGACGTATCGGAGACTCATTGCTACGGCGTTAATCTCTGCTGTGTAAACACTACAAAGATGGTGTAATTTATATCTGTAGGTAGTATCAGGAGTGACAAAGGCTGAAGCAGTAGATGCATCTGATTTGGATCCGTCGGTGAATATTAGAAGATGTTCAGGTAATGTGATGATTATTTTGTGGAATTTTTCTTTGTAATCTGCAGGTAATGTAGTATCTTTGGTGAATTGGGTGAGTTGGAGATTTAATTTAGGTTGTATATAGGTCCAAGGGGCTGTTTATTTTTCTATTTCATGTAATGTTATTTGTTTTAGTTTATTTATAATAAGAGACATTCTTTCTGCCAATGGTAATGTGGTATTCCTTTTTTCTTTAAATCTTTTTGAGAATTTAGATTGAAAAACATATTTATGGAAGGGATGTGAAGTTTGCGGGTATAATTTAGTAATATAGTTTACTGCAAGTTTCTGTCTTCTAAAGTGCAGTGGTGTAAGGCCAGATTCGACACAAATGCTCAGAGTTGGGCTTGTTCTAAAGGCTCCAGTTGCAAGGCGTATTCCAGTGTGGTGCACAGAGTCGAGCTTGGCTAGAGCATTTTTCCGGGCAGAACCGTAGACAAAACTACCATAATCTATTTTTGGTGATTATGTTGGACTTGTTAGCATGCCATACTAGCATTAAAATAATTACAGTAAAACAGGCTTTATTTTCTTTTAACAGCTTATATTGATTTTTTTTTAAATACATATAATGTTCAGATATATAACAAATTGGAAAAAGGGGTGTGGTCAAAGATTCATGCCAATGATAAATGAGGTTTTATTTGTTTTCCTTTACTCTTTATGGCAGTGGTTCTTCTTCTGGGATGCTTATATTTCTGGGGGTGAAAGAGCATATCTTGGGATGTGAAACTGTGGCTCTTTCAATAAAATAATCTCATATTAATAGAATTATTGTGAATTAAACCTAGCCAACAACAAACAACCTAGCCAATTAAGTTTAAATATTGCTTTTTATGTTATATAGTAATTTATATATATATATATATATATATATATATATATATATATATATATAATGTGTATTTTGTAAGTAATCTTGGTATACGTTTATGAAATTAATGGTTTTCAACAATGAAAAAATATATAGGCATTGTTTTAAGGGGTGCTTGAGTTTATTTTCAGATTCATGTGGGTGCTGACCACTAAAAAGATTTAGTACCGATGCTCTAAATTCTACAGGTATAACCAAGTTACTATTAACAGTATCGAGATTCATTTCGCTGGTCTGCCGTATTTAAACCCATTCAGATTGGATTCTAATGAGCCATTAGACGTGAGGTTGACAAGGCGACCTCTTACCATTCTCAGCCATCATGACCAGCTTATATTTGTGAACTCTTTGATGGACTCCTGTTCAACTTCTCTTTAAACTGGATTAATGGAAACAACATCCATTTTGTTATTAAATTAGGCATAAATACATCCTTGGTACTACAGCCCAGTGTGGGCCTTGGCCTTCCATTGAAAATTTTTCCATTTGTATCTGTGTAGCGCATTAGACAACCAGTTTGTTACTGCTTAAAGTTCCACCTATCTGTTCACTTATATTGATAGCAATAAACTGTAATATAAAAATATTAATGATTATTTTTTTTTTATAGCTGGTGTCATGCCTGATGAAAAAGGTTCTTTTGATAGTGGGGATCCAAATACTACAAATATCTACTTAGGAAATATTAATCCCAAAGTAAGTAATTTAAAAATATAAATATTTAATTGTTTCAATATCATAAAATTTTAAATATTACTGAATAATTTTTTCAGATTACTGAACAACAATTGATGGAAGTTTTTGGCAAATATGGTCCCCTTGCTAGCATTAAAATTATGTGGCCCCGCTCAGATGAAGAAAAGCTGAGAGGGCGAAACTGTGGATTTGTTGCATTTATGAATCGAAAAGATGGTGATAGAGCTATGAAAGCTTTGAATGGTAAATTTAGTTTTTTCTTTTGTTAAATACAAGTTATTAGTTAATGATATATTAACTAATGGTGCTTTGAATTATATGACATTAATAAGATGCTTTACTTTTGTAGGCAAAGACATCCTTGGATACGAAATGAAGCTGGGGTGGGGCAAAGGCGTACCTATCCCTCCATTCCCTATCTATATTCCACCTACCCTCCTGTCGTTGGCTCAGCCACCTCCTCCATCTGGGCTCCCATTCAATGCCCAACCCCACCCGAAGGATAGAAATAAGGTAATATTTAACGAAATATTAATACTTGTTAATAATACTTTTTTTTTAAAATACCTATTTAATTCATTATTATTGATTTTTTTTCAATTAATTATTATTTTATTATCTAGCCAAATGTATTATATAATTTTGAAATTTTAGATCCCGAGAATGAGACCAAATGAACCCTACCCTATGAATCCGGAGGACATGGAGAAAGTAGAGAAGGTAATAAATCAGACAGGGATCAGGTTTTTATAGCAACCTTTTGTCACCCCTTTTCTGTCTGGTTTCATTTTGATTATAATTTTGATGATATAAGCATCCATTTCTATAACTTGTTTTCAACATTACAACACTTGTTTATCCATTTAATTTTGGTCGATAGTTGAGTTTCTCAGGACACCTGTAATACAGGGCAACATTTATTCAATTCAAGATAATATGAAATTTTAAGTTCTTTATCTATTTAAATTAAAGTTCTTTCTGGGCATCGATGAAGTTAGTAATGGCAGAGTATATAATCTGTATTACAATATGTAATAAGTTCATTTAATTAATTAAGATATTCAATTCAAGACAGATTATTAATCTTATAAGATGTCCATCAGCTTTGCATTTCTTTAAAGTTTGGGAAATTCTGCTGGAATTTTCAGTGTCTTTTTAAAAATTAGGAATTAAACTTGAAAAACATGCATCAAAGACACATGAATGATTCCTGATTATTGTTGCCTTAGCTCTATTTCATTCTGTTGGAAATGCTTAGGTTCTACCCAATTAATAATGTTAGCATTGTTAATTCATTCAAAATAAGCACTATAGATTCTAATAATTATTATTGTCAGTGGTGCCCAGAAGGGGGTTGCACCTTAAACATTTTTGAGGGTGGCACTTTTTAGTGTGGGTGACACCCATTTATAATGTTATGAATTTGGTAGGAGGGGAAATAATATTTTTGTGAGGTTTTAATGCAATATGCACCTGCGCTACATGATTAATTGAGCATCTGGCAAATTTGTTGTAGAATCAAAAGATAAAACTAAATTTTAAAAAAGGATAAACTTAATATTTTATTTTCATTTGTACCAGTTTTAAATAAAGAAAAGCAATAAATGTTCTTGGAGAGAGAGGTAACCACCATCACCTTTGGGGAGATCATCACCCCTGATTCGAAAATCAAGAATTTGATATTATATATTATGTCCACCTCTCCATATTAGTTTTTATTTACATTCATTTACAATATTTTTTAATGATTTAATAGACGTAAAATAAATAAGGCTTAAAAAAAAAAGATAGTTGTAATAAACAATACTTCAATCGACAAAGAAACTAATTACAGATATCATGAATTAAGTTACTTAATAGTGCTACCATTATAGGGACTAAAAATTAAATTAAATGAAAAAATTTTGGTGTTAGAGGATTGCTTGAAAATATTCAGACTGATCCCATACCTTCTGAAACTACTGACTTACCTATGGGGTTTTTCTTCCACTTTGAAATCATCTCTAACCAAACCTTATCTGTTAAATGGTTTTCATTTGGCTCTTTATTACAATAGTGGGTTGTTTAGTAACCTGTTTCGTTAAACAAAAATAAATGTTTAAGAATAAGTTCAACATATTTTAAAAGTTGATAATTCCTTCTAATGTTGCCAAATAGTTCTTTTAGCTAATATAATATTATTCTTATGTAGTCATAAATAAATATTTAATTAGAGCAGATGCCCTCAACATTAGACAATAAATAGCATCTTATTGTTACATCTTTTGTTTTTCAATTAGTTTTTCATTATCTTCTCCTAAATTTAACCTTTAAGATCTAACACTTATGTTTTGGACATCTGCATTTTTTTTTTTTTTTTTTTTTTATGTTATACAAGTTACTGTTAGTTTCAAATAATATATATTAAAATAGTGGTGGCTCTTATTTAAATAGCTTTCAATCTCTCAGTGTATATTTCTATTTAAACCACACCGCTCGAAATTTTAAACTTTAATTAACCAGAGTGCAGTTT
The DNA here is from genome assembly GCA_928085145.1 of Nezara viridula. Taxonomy (NCBI): domain Eukaryota; kingdom Metazoa; phylum Arthropoda; class Insecta; order Hemiptera; family Pentatomidae; genus Nezara; species Nezara viridula. The sequence continues at coordinate 142,201,918 of OV725080.1, read as the reverse complement.
ACTCTCAATTGCAGTGCTTAATTGTAGTTAAACATTAGGGCATTTGACATTAAAATGCCGTGGTAACCAAATATAATTGATTCTGGTTTTAGAGTATTAGACTATTACAAACCCTGTGTGTTTTGAGCTCATAATTTTATTCATCTTTTGGTTACATATGTTATATAGATTTTAACAATACTTTATAATAAGTTTGTTTGTTCCAAGTCTGTGAATTTGTAAAAATTTCATATATTTAAAGCTATTTATTGAGGAAGGAGATGGTCCGAGGTGGCGATAATAAAAATAGTGAAAAAACTATTGTAATTCAAGCCAACATTTAAGCTTTTTTATATTAAAAGACCATTTTAATTCTTAAGTAAACAATTTAACAAGGAAAGTAAAGGAATTTATTTAATATAATTTAGTGTGTTATTTGAATTTGACGTATATTATAACAGATACACATTAGATAAGTTCATTATGTGTTAATAATTATGACTAATCATTATCTGAAAATTCTGTTTGTCTTGAAATGATATTTAAAAGTTCTTGTGAATGTAGGATTGAATGATTAACTTTTTTATGTGTTATTTTTACTTCTGAGCTTAGGATTATGTTCTAATTTGTTTTCAGTGGTAATAAATTTTGTAGAATTTCTTACTAAACTAGCCTGTCAATATGTGATACATGGATCCGGCCAGAAATATTCGGTTCCATATAATTTCAATTCTGTTACTCTACTTATTAGAATTTCTGACTAATAAGAATTGTTTTTTCTCAACTTGATTTGTTTGTTAAAAGAATCTGCAAAAACAACATGACTCTGTATTTATATCTTTACACCATTTAATTCAGTAATTTTTGCTCAATTAATATTCCTGAAAATTTCTTTTTCATGCGGTATAAGTAATAGTAATTTAGAATCATCCATTCATATTGAACTTGTCTCTTAATGTTATTTAATGCATAGTGGATATAAATACCAATTCTCAAAAAGGATCTAACATAACCGATTCATATGCATCTAGTGATCAGAAATGTATTAGAGAAATTTCTAATAACCAGAAAATTAATATTAAAAAAAAAAAAATTTATATAAGCGAATTATTTCCTATTGTGTTTATTTTATTTATATGCAGCAACTATCGAATATTAAAAAAAAAAATACAAAAATAATTGGTGAAAATTCCATAAAATTTATCGAAAAAAAAATGATTTCATAACGGTTAAATTTAATCTTTATTTATTTTTTTACTCATTTCTCACTCACTTAAACAATAAGTAAGTGAAATTTAATCTTCTATATTTGCTTGAATGTGTCATAATTCTGCTTTAATAAGTATAGTGCATAAGTGCTATAACAATTTTTAATTATCATATCCAAATTTAAACTGAACAGTTTTTAAAAATATAATTTACTACTAAACTATATTGACTTATTTTTTTGCACATATTTTTCAAATAATAGTCTATTGAAATGGATTTTACAATATCAGTTTTTTAAGTTATCCGTATCATATAATCTTGTGAGCCACCACTAAGCTCTAAATAATTTTAGAGATGTATTTTATCATTAATTGTATTTGTGCAAATTGAATGTGCACAAGTACGAACATTTATTAAATTTTATCGGTTGTGTGTGTAATGAGTTTCGCTGCTTTTGTCACAGATTTTACCTCAGGCACTCGTGAAAGTGGTTATGCCGACTGACAGGTAAGCATCACAGAGACAGAGGTTAGGTTCCCTACAGGTAAGGTTATGTTATGGTTCCAGGGTGGAGTCCAAGAAAACAGGGCCTTATTGGCAGACAGAATAATAAAATAGTGTCGGTGTAAAGAAAAATTAAATAAGAGGAAGAAAAGGCGTGACCTTACGAGACGAGCACAGGGATGAGGAACCAGAGGCGCTGATTTTATCTTTCAACGTTAATTTCATCCCTTAATGAATAGGTTAATATTTCTCAGGCAACAGGTGATAAGTTTGTTGGGATCATCTGAAATACTATTTTTGCTGCACAAAGCTACTGCAAATATTTAAGGCTTGTTTTCTTTTTGGTTTTTAACATTTCTGTCAAATTATTACTTGAAAAATTCATCCCTGAATAGTGTAATGGCAACTTCCTAAACTCAGCACTCAGCTCATATCTGATATGCTTGTATCATTATTGCCCATCTGTGATCCATGAGTCTTAATATAAATTAATACAAAAGATATGGTTTATTTAGGTTTTGTTAATTGATTATTGTTATTATTTTTTCTATAGCCTGTTCATACAAGTCTTACAACTTGTAGGCTTCCCCTAATTAAGAAGGTAATGGTCTAACTTCCCGCGGGGACCAGCCATAGTGGAAAATAGGGCCGGGAATCGATCCTATGATCTTGGGTTTACTAGTACAGCATGCTAAACACTGCTACACCGGCTCCATTGTTATTATTAATAATAAGTAATTACTTGAAACAAATTATCAGATGTTTTTGTTGTGATTCAATATCATATACAGTTTTAAATTTAATTAGCAACAGTTATTGAAGTTAAAATTAAACTCCTTAATTTCTTCTCCTTATATTTACATTACATATTGAGAAAAAAAAAAATTATAATTACAACAATATTTTATTTGTGTATAACTCAATTACTAGAATCATATTTTTTATTTTACTATATAAAAGATCATTAGATTCCGAAGAGAAAAACTATTCTTCTCTTCAATTATTTACTACAGTCAAACATCAATCCACAGTCATTAGATTTCCTTAAAAAAAAAAAGTGTTTCTATACGTGCATATGTTTTTTAAATTATTCTGCCCATGTTTCCATGGAAACTTCTCCACCTTAGTTCATTTTTTATTTATATCACGAAAGCTATACATCCATCTCCCATAACATTCCAGATCGACATTTGAAAGATAATTAAAGTGTCTATAAAGCTAATCATAAAAATATTGTACAAATATTAGTGAACATATTAGGAATAATTTTTATTTGATAAGTCATAAGAGAGGATGGGAAGTATCAGATAATTTTGATTATGTAATTATTTGGAACTAATACTCCGTTATAATAAAAATTCTTGTGGTATTTTATTATCACTAAAATATTATTATATAAATAATAGTTTTATACTCTTTGTCTAATTACTTGTTTATAAAAATCTCGTTAGCATATTTACTACCAGCTCTCAATAACTTATATTTCTAGAAAAATAAACAGTGTTATGATACAGTACAAGGTTACGATATATAGAATCTTTATATAATAAATAGCATTTAAATTATTATTATTATAGTATTTTATTGCTAGAGAAATAATCTGGTTATGGAATAGATATATTACCAGAGTACCTTATGGATTTCTTATTTGTTTTATCTTGGGCTGTTTTTGAACATTATTATATGGAAGTTTGTTTAATTAATTGAAATTGACTACAAGTTTTCTGCTCCTTAAATCATAAAATCGAAGTAAGGTTATGGATAATTTACAAGATTAATTAGTTTAGGCAAGTACTAGTTGAATTAACTGACATCTTTTTTCCCTTTTGTGTTGTCATTTGGTTATTTTAATTATAATTGTTTAAATTTTAGTTATTCGAGTTTTATGTAAAAAAAAAATTCCCATTCTATAGAATAAAAAAACTGGACACTATATCATCATAGTCACCATGTAGTTGATTATATTTCATTATTGGTTGCTATTTACTAGATTTTCTTGGGAGCAATTAATTTCAATGGGTATTTTATAATCAACTTTAATTTCTTGTTCATTTGTTATTTTATTCTGTTAGTCTACTGTTGGTTTAAATTTTGAGCGACAAACTATTTTATCAAGTTTTACTTTGACAAAAATGTTACCAAGAAATGCTTAAGCCTATTTTCATTCTCAGTGCTTTTGTGTAATTTAAATATTATATTAAAAATGCAAATCTTACAGCTGCCTTAGTTTTTAAATCCGATAAAGTAAACAAACAAGACAATTATAAAAGATACAGTTCCGTTAATTTCACAGCCAAATCTTTAAAATATTTAGGAAACAGGGGTCACACTGTTCCTGGTCTTTTATCATGCATTTAGGATCTGTTCATTTCTTTTATTATTATTGTCATATATCCTTTGAGAAACTTTTAAAGGTTGCTAAACTATTCAGTATACTTTGCTATAGATTGTTAATATAGTACATCTTTTAATTTGCTATGAATTATTTGAAATATTGAAAATCTGGATTAATAATATGACTGATCCTAAATGTTTAGTTGAGGGAAATTGAAAATTACAAATTAATTTAATTTTTATTATCAATAGTAATAGTATTATAATTTTAGAATAATATAAAAGGAAGGAAAACAAAGAATAAATATACTATATTAGTATTTTTAAAATAATCTTTTATTGGTTCATGCAAATTCATAGTTTTGGAATATATGATTATCTAGATAATCTATTTATTTGAGCTTACACTATTTTCAACCAGGTTTGTGATATGTATCTTGATAATGTGTTGTTAATCACAATCAATCACTAAATGATTTCATAGGTTTTCTTATTACTTTTACTAATCTTGTGTTTTTGTAATTTTTGTTAAGTTTATGAGCTGACAGTAATAGAATGATCAGTTTTTTAAAAAAATGGTCTTTGTTTTCCTTTTATTTAATAAAAGGTGTTCCTTTTTTTAACTTAATACTATTAATGTTTTTTGTTGTAACGATCGGTTTGTTTTTTTGATCCTAAATAAAAAAAAAAAAGTATTCCAAAGAAATGAAGCATCTCAATTATAGTGCACATGTTATAACAGAGTGTCTACCAGTCAGGAAATTTGATAATATGTTCAAGATTTAGTTTGATCGGGAATTCACAGTAAATTATATCAAAGTCGTGAGTTCTAAATCTTTTCTTTCTGTGTGAATATAAAGGAGAAATATAACATGTTTTTTTGGAATCATACTAAGCATTCGAAAGCAATAATAAAGAAATATGCGATATTCATTTAAAAATAATAAGCCTTATAATAATTTGCAACCTCATTAAATAAAAACATAATATTTCTCTAATTTAAAATTAATCTTTATTTAGTTTATTAGCACATGTTTGGAAAAATATTTGTCCGCATTTTCAGAAAATTTGTTTGAAAAGTCTGAAACTTTACAAAAAAGTTAGGGATTTTATTTACCAAATTTGGTAGCCACCTGTTACAATGTTTAAAATGTTTCTTTCATACTGGAATATGGATTTTAATCACCCAATTGAATTTTTATTTTAATATCAGTGATAATTTAAAGTTAATTCAACTTGGGGTAATTGATATGACTGTTAAAAGAAAATTAAATAATCGTAACCATTTTACTATCATCATTACTGTGTGTAATGTTTTCCATTTAGTTTTTAAAAGCTAGTTTGCTGTTTACAAATTTTAATGTCTTGTTCTAACTTAGCAGTGCAGAATCTTCTCTGTTTAAACCATAATTTGCTTTAATTAAGTAATTAAATTTTATTGCTTTTGAATGAATGAGCATGAGCTTAATTGGGGTTGAGATTCATTAATGGTTATTTTAATTGGATCGGATTATATCTGTTGTTTTCTAGAACTAGACCTTATAAGCTGAAACTAAAATATAAACTATGATCTTGGGGAAATTGAGTTTTAAATATTAAATTTTTACTTTACTCATTAGAGTTTTAATGATTAATTCATTTAGACTTTAGTTGGTAACATAATTATATGAAAATGAATATATGCAATTTCTCAACCTCTGCCTACTAATGGATATTGATATTGAATATATTTTTCTTAAAATGTTGCTCTTCATATTAGTTTTCTTTTTTTCAAAATAATGTAATATCATGTTTTTACTTTCTCTTATAACCTAGTAATGATCTTAATTATATCAATTTTTTAAAACTTTTAATGAACAAAAAAAAGCAAAGTAAACAATTTTGTTCTAGACCTTTGATTTTTTTTTCATTTTATAACCTTCTTTTGTAGAGGTTGGGAAGTTAATTTAATATTTAGTTAAAAGCTGATTTGATCTTGCATCTTCATTAAGTACTTGAAATATTAAATTTAGTCAATGTTTTGTTGTTGTTTTTTGTATAAACAATTATACATTATTAATTTTTAAAAATTATAAATATAAACTATAAAAATTATGTACGGTTGACAATAGGATGCAGGATCATATTAAAAATGACTAAATTAGATGATAGAGATGATTTGTGGGTAAGTATTGTTGGGGTTAGAAAGATAATGTTATACATATAGGAATCTCCTCATGCTGATTCACCACATGATTGAGTATGTAATCCGGGAAGGGCCGATGTTCGAGGCGATGATCATGAACAAAGAAATCAGTAATCCCATGTTCAGGTAAGTCTTCATAAATTTATTATTGTTACTTTTTTATTACACTTGATAACATCTATAACGACATTAGATTCAATTGAAAATTTTGGGCGACTTAATCAAGCAGCCCTGCATAATAAATATTTTTATGAAACAAGTTAAGTTTTCTTAAACCTGAAAATAGAGTTCCTTGTTTTGATTATTTTTTATTTTCTAAATTTTTGGAATTTTTCTTTTTTCCATAGTTGGTATAAAAGATAACAGACATCTATTACTTATTATAAAATTTAATTTTATAAAAACTGACTAGCCCCTTAAGGATCGTTGTAAATGATATCCAATGTAATTTCTTTTTTCTTTTTTTTATTGTTAAAATTGTATTCTACTTTCAACTAAGGATTTTACTGTTTGTTTTAAAGAGAACTTGTTGTTATATTAATTGTATAAAAAGTGGTATAAGCTAGGAAGATTAAAGTACAGGCATTTCAAATCGTATCTATGTTCACTTCTGAATCTCTTTCCACTTTCTCCTCTGGTCAAACATGCAATCTCTTAACATAGGATTAAAGCTCATCAAACAAGAAAGTTTTTCTTAAAGTGGGATATCTTCAGTCCAGTTGTGGGGTTATAATAACAATCACAAAAAATCCTTGATTTTATGAAAAACTAAACTTACTGTAGTTTAACTACTTAAAAATCCCCCTTTAAATAGTTTTAAAATAGATAAGATTTACTTGCATTTAATGTAAATTTAATCCAGTTCAATGAAAGCATTGGTTGTAACCTAAATTAAACATTTTTTTAGTTATTGCTATTTATTCAACATAAAACGTGGTTGGTTTTAAAATTAAAGTTTCCTGGTTCTCTATATTTGATCTGACCATGTTTTATGGTAACTTTTTATAAGTTTTGATATCTTTTATCACATATCAATAATATGAAATTACTGTTAATCTAAACTTACTGTTAATCTAATTTATCACAAAATTCCACATTGATTTTTATCAAATATAATTCTGTTGTCAATGACTTTTTAGAATCATTCATAGAAAGAAACTTTGAATAATAATTTGAACGATTGAAAACTAATAAAACTTTTAAATGTTATCTTCTAATATGAACAACACCAATTTCGTGGTTTGAAGCAGTTTTTGCTTAAAGTAGAATACAATAAATATAATCTCTTAAATATCTCTGTAGCATTAATTTTACAAAATACCAAATCTATTTAGTCGTTGAAAACATATATTTACCTTGTGCCATTTATTATTAGGTTTTTGTTCGACAATCAATCACCTGCTCATACTTATTACCGCTGGAAATTATTCTCCCTGCTCCAAGGCGATTCGCAAAAGGAATGGTGCCTGAAAGAGTTCAGGATGTTCAAAGGTAATTTGTTATTTATTTAATATTTTAAACTGTTATAATGTTAATGAAATTCACATTTTATTTTTGTTATTGGTACTGACAGGGTTTTTCCAATACATTTATTAAATTTTATTTATGATATATTGAACAAACTAGTAATAATATTATGTCATTTTAAATAAACTAGTTAAAAATCGTTTCTTGATCACTTTTCTCTTTATTTATCTTCTAATTGATAAATTTTGATTCTTCTGATATAAAGGGCTAAAATCTTTCAAATTCATCTCTATTTCTTTTTACCACCATGTTTTTCCGTAATATGCTTGTGGATTATGTTATTTAATTTAATTTATAAAATACCTACATTGTAAACATAAAACTGTTACAATACCACGTTGCAGAAGCATATAAGTGCAACTATTTATAAACCATTCTCTTGTAAGTCCTTTAAACCTGTAAAATTACTTGTACCTCCAATGGTATAATCCTCCAATCTGACTTAATTTGATTCAATAAAGTTCTATTATACAAAAAAAAAAATTATTATTGGTTCTTAGGTGGTTCAATATGGCGACCTCCACCAATGAACATGTATACGCAGGGAATGCCCGAAGAACTGATAGAGAGGGATGAAGAGAGAAAAGGTGGCCTCTCACCAGCTCAGAGAGATCGCCTTGAGCAGCTCATTCGTCACATGACACCAGAACGGTTAAAAGTTGCGGATGCCATGGTTTTTTGTATTGAGCATGCCGAAGCCGCTGATGAGATCTGCGACTGTATCCTGGAATCTCTTTCCAATAACACCACTCTTCTGTACAAGAAGGTGAAGATCATTTAATATCTTGGAATAAAGTACCCATTATCTTATCATTATTGTAATTTTTTTAATTATTGATATTATTTTTTACAGATAGCAAGACTTTACCTTGTATCTGACATATTGCATAATTGTAGTATCAAAATGACTAATGCTTCAAACTATCGAAGATGGTAAGTGTATTCTATTTCATCAACGTATTACAACAAATTTTAGATAGATAACTTTATTACATATACATTTTCTTTCTTAAATATGTGCAATGAATAATAAACAATAAAGTATGAATACATCAAACCACAGTTTGATATATGTAATCTAAATATACTTTATTAAATACTTAATAGTTGATCGTTGCATTATAAACGAAGATGGTCCGGGATGGCGGTCATAAATAGGCTAAACTATTTTAATTAAAAGCCAAAGTTTCGACCCGACTTTGCAGCTCTTCTTCAGGTAGGTGTTTTCAGCTAGGAGTTTCACTTAAAACTCAGTAGAACTGGCTGGGGAACTAAAGAAAGAAAGAAGAGAGGGGAGGGGAGTTCTGAAATTTTTTATGGCGGGGCTTATGGAAGTTAAGGTTTCGCAATAGTTATAACAAAAACTTTGTTGTTCGGCTATTTGTTTAGGTACCCCACACCTAAACTGACCATCACCTATCCATTAAAATTTGTTAAGTGTTTAATTTTCATTTATGATGAAGCGAGGAGATTGTGGAGTCAATTAATTAATCAAAAAGAGTTGTAAGGGTCTCTTCATTTCTTTAAAATCTGCTGAATCTATCGCTGGCAAAATAACCAAAAAACATTGGACATTAAATCACCTACATCCGTGTAAAATTAAAACTTGATCTGAATATTGTGACGGCGTGGTGAAATTTTTTGGAGTTTTTTTTTTCCTGATTTCCGGCTAATCCGTTTGATTAATTATAAAAATGTATACAACATTTGTTAGACTTGGGAATCGAATGACACCTTCAAAGGGAAGAACAGAAAGAACAAAGTTGAGAAATGAGTGTGTTTTCCCCGTTTTATGCGATAGCACGTTACAGATGTTCGATATTCGAGATTTTTCCTGATGAGTTGTGATAATTTTTTCTATCAGTTGAGTAGTACAACTTTTAAATGTCGCTCGCGATAGAGTAGGTTGGGATGGGAATCGAAGTAAGTAACTGCATAACCGGAATCTCTAGACAAAATACTCAAGAATCCATAACTTTGGTTTTACTCAATATTTTGTTTTCATTTAAAGTCTAAATTTTAAGTCAAACAAACCTAAATATTATGTCAAAATTTTAAAAGTCTACCATTAGCCATTGCCGAGCTTACCCCTGACAAAATTTCCTTGGACAATGCAGAAATCCAGACAGACTAAACATCTTAAAAGATTTTTAAGATGTTCAAATTTTTAAGATTCAATTTTTTTTAAAAGTGGATTTGGTGTCTGTACTGTATGGAACGGAAAGATATCATGAAACGGGTTGATTCTATTCAATATATAGACAAAACCTTTATTTTATTTATATAGATGATCTTCAACCTATAAACATATGTTTATTATTAACATTTATTATCAACATTAACAGAGATCTTCAGACAAATTACTCAAGAATTCATGACTTTGGTTGTACTCAATATTTTGTTTTCATTTAAAACCTATGTTTTAAGTCAAGCAAACTGAATATAATGTTAAAATTTCAAAAGTCTAAAATAAGCCATTCCTGAGCTGACAAAATTTCGTTGCAATGCAAACATACAGACAGACAATAAATTTTTTAAAGGTTGATTTGGTGTCTGCAATGTATGAAACGGAAATATATCATAAAACAGGTTAATTCTATTCAATGTACAGACAAAACCTTTATTTTATTTATATTGATAACTAGTTAATAATATTAATTATTTATGTATTCTATATTAACTTCAATTTTTATTCATGATTCCAGCTTAGAGTCAAGATTAGTTGACATATTCGAACAAGCCCATCAAACATTTATTGGATTAGAATCTCGATTGAAAGCTGAAAGTTATAAACTTCGAGTTCTTCAAATTTTTAGAGCTTGGGACGATTGGGCAGTTTATCCAAGAGATTATCTTCTTAGGTTAAAATCCACTTTCTTAGGAGCCCAGGTATTATTATAATTCATTTTTCTTTATATTTGTTAAAAGCTTGTTATCCTTTTTCTCATACTTCCTTTATATTAAACTAATCAATTGAAATTAAATATTATAGTACCTCTTATGCGAAATATTTGTAGTGTTTTTTTTTTTTTACAAAATCAACACTTGAAGCTAGTGTAAAATTTAAAAAAATATTATTTTATGAATTTTCAAAATACATGAGAATTCCATGTTATTTAGTAATATTCCTTATATTATTCACATCCTAAAAATGATTCTCTATGTATGTGTCATTTAGATTGAAGAAGTAGAAGAGGAAGAAGAAAGGGTTGTCACTCCAGAGATTCCTCCACCTGATGATATTGTCAATTCAGATCTAGACGGCGTACCTCTAGACGGAGCAGCCCTACTCAAAGGAGCTTATGGCCACGCCTATGATGATATTGATGGAGTTCCAAGTCAGTAAATTTGAACTTTACTTTAATGACCTACTACTCTCTTCCACACTTCAGTTAGAAACCTTGGGATGATTTTTGATTATTACCTGTCCTGGAGTAACCTAACTCCATTCCTCAAATTATCTAAAAATCTATTGCTTGCCTCAAAACAGTTTCTGAGATCCCTTGATTCTATGCCTCTTAAAATCTGTTCCTAGTTTCTTCTCTAATTTTTCTCCACTTACATTATGGCTGCCTTGTATACATTGGACTGTCTGATAAGCATGAGATTAGATTGAAGAGTAATGAATCGACTAGATTCTTCTTTGGAATCTCCTGCCACTTCTAGAACTCCAGTTAGTATGCCGAGTTAAAGTGGCTCAATCCAGTTTTACAATGGCAATATTTCCTAGATGTATTAATTTTTCCAAACCTTAACAACCAAAACTCGTTCTTGCCTATTATTTTATGATTGTCATTGTTCTGTTATTCATTTTCATAAGACTTAGGTGACTATCCCACTATAACATTCACTTTTCTTTCTTTTGTATATTATATTCCACTAGAAAAAACATAAGTGGCAATTAGGCAAACTAAATAAAATATCAAATAAGTAAATTGACTGTTTTAACTGTCAAAAATTTGAACTAGTAGTGTTTTTGATTTTATTTGTGAGTTAAAGACATTTTTTTTTATAAAATTATGTCTACATTGCAGTGGATGATGACTTGGATGGCAAACCTTTTGAGGAAGATCTGCATCGGCTGCCGTCTTCCCATAGACCTGAAGGTGCATTTGTCCCTTCGAGGTGGGAAGAGGTGGATCCGGATCTAATTGAGGAACAGGCGATGACAACTTCTAAGTGGGAGCTGCTAGAAGAGAGCAAAGTTCAACGGGAACCGATGCCACCGAGCCAAACAGGCAGTGGCGATGAATCTCAACCTGTCCCTCCTCTTCCGAGGGAACCATCTCCAGCCTCCAATGACAGTAGGTTAGTGTTAAAGAGGTCAAGTGTAAAATTATTTGTTCTCGAGAATGTTTGATATTCTCTTAGTGAAACAATACCTTTATTTAATAAATATTATCATATCTGTACTGCTACTTTCTGACTGAAGCAGTGGACAGTACAGCAGTTCTAGGTTAAGGTATTGTATCAGAGAATTGTTTTGATGATAACAGGCACCTTGATATGTTTCATTTCATTTTTTTTTTTTTTTTTTTTTTTTTTCAAGTCAGGCAGAATTAAATGAAAAATTATTTAAAATTTAAACAAGTTATAGTAAATCATTTTTTAATGATTAAAATAACTATATTATTTATTATACCATAATATTAGTAATATTCATATTACTTTAAGGAATTCAAGTATGCCTAAGTCCTAAAAACATTAAGTAATCAAAAAGAAAATGTTAAATGCAGATAAATACTCAAATCCGGAATTACAAAAATTGATTTGTCCTTTTTAATTAAATGCTGATTTAATGATTAACTGTTTGATTTAATGATTTCATTAAAAATATATGATGTTTATTACTGAAATAATAAGTGCTAATAATAATAACATGCTCTAATAATAAGTAATAAATTCAAAATCAGAAATACATCCTCAATTCTTAATATAATATTTAGTCATCTTTCTATCTTAAGGCTGATGTTTTCTTTTCAAAATATTATAAGAAACCATCTTGTTGAAGGTGGCTATTAATAGTTAACATTGTATAATAGAGACATAACCTAACCTCATTAATTTACTTCAACTACTAGAAAAAAATGGCATGTATGTATTAATTAAATTAAATCAGAACTCCGTCATCATATTGTATTGCTGTCCTCTCATTGATACGAATGAAAAGCTTACATTTTTATTTAAAATTATTTCAAACTAGAGTGCTAAATCGAGAGGATTAGGCCACGACGGTGAGCAGTTTCTGCAAAATATACAAGCATTAAAGGATTAGCATTAAGTATAGCATGGCGATCGCTTCTGCAAATTTTTTCATATATCTGAATACACACACATATATATGGATGTTACATTGTAATTGTTATTTTATGGATACTTGGATGAATGAAAATGAATTTTTTTCAACTTCTATTATTATTTTAGCAGAGATGGACAGGAAGAAGCCAGGAGAGCTAAACTAAGAGAGATTGAGGTTAAAGTGGTGCAGTACCAAGATGAGTTAGAATCAGGCAAACGTCAGGTTAAGGCTGGCTGGACCATACCAGATCAGATTGAGCATCACCGAAGAAAACTACTTCGCAAGGTGTTTATATTTTTTCTGTCCATTAAAACATATCAGTTGTGATTTCTGTTTCTTAAAAATAGTATGTTGAAATATCTGTTATAATTTTTATTAATTTATGATTTTATCTTCTGTGTAATGTGTATTTGTATTTTAATATTTATATGTTTATTGTTAAATTAAAAAAATATATATATAGTTATGATTGCTTGTATAGTAAATTGAAAGAATAGACAGGTGGAAAATAATATACAAAATAGTGTTTAAAATACCATATAGTCTAAAATGTACCCTGTCCCAGAAATTTTTAGTTGACCATATTTAGGGCTTTTAAAGTTACTTAAGAGTTTATTTTCATTTCAAAATTCTTTATAAAGGTTTTAGTATGAAATTTATATTAGTAATAAGTGATAACTCACTCACTATCACACATCTGTAGTTGTGAAATTGAAATTTCAATTGGTGTTACATTTTCTATTTGTACTTGTGGAATTGTCTACGTTTTTCCTGATTGCCTGATGTTTATTGTATAGTGTGATGTTAAGACTAAAGATTTCTTTAATAAATGATATATCATGTGCAAAAATAGTTGTTCAGGTCTGATTGTTAATTCCTGAAATTAGCGTATCAAACAAACTTTTCAGCTTAATGTATTGGTGTAGTTTCTATTGGATTGTTAACACAAAACAATGGTGTTTTACTTTTTCAGGCTGAGAAAGCTGAAAATAAAGAAACTACTACTCCTAATAAACCAGCGGATAAAGTGAAAGGTCGTAGTATATCACCGGATGATTCTACATCTGATTCAAGGTATTACTGTTATTATATTATCAACCCTTTGTTATCTTGAATTGTGTGAATCTTCATGTATCTGTACCTAGTGTTCTAAAAACAAGCCCTTGAGCTTCGACTCGAGTTGTGGAGTCTTTGGACCTCGACGGCTCGAGCTTTAGTCTCATAGGATTCAAGCCTTGATGAATTTATCTTTAAAAAAAAATTAAATTATTGTACATTTTCATAAGCAAATATATATTTTTTCTGTTGGTTGTAACAATGTGAATATATTTCCGAAATAATATGCGAATATATTATTTTTCTGTTGATGGTAACAATGTAAATATATTTTTGAAATATAATGTAAATAAATAGATAGGAAATAAGGTTCCAATCGCAACTCAAGCCTTAAGGGCTACATTGGCATCAATTATATTGACGTCGATCAAACTGGTTGATATAAAGTTATTTTTATTGAAGCTCCTTCAATATTATTGAAACAGTGTCAATATAATTGCACATGTAAGAGCTATACATAGAGCAATATGAAACCATATATACGAATCTTGAGAAGCTCTAGGTGATACGAAATTTCCTGTGCTCCTCTGGGCAATATGTTTGAGTAGGTGGGTGATACTTTGTTTTACTTTTTTTTTTTTTAAGGGTTTAATCCCCTCTCCAAATTTTTTTTTAAAGATGAAATGGCAATGTTTGGGTAGATGGATGATACTTAGTTTTACTTTTTTTGGTGGGTTAGCTCCCCCTTCGAATTTTTTTGCATCCTCACTACTGAAGGTTGGGAAGCATTGTATTCGTGTGAGATGTTAAAAAAAAAAATTAATAAAAATATTTTAATGGGGGTTAGGTTGATGAAATATTTTTATGAGGTTATAAACTTTAATAATGTTTTATTTAAAAACTTAATTTATACTTACTTTATTGTTTGGTCGATTCCAAATGTTACTGGCATGGAATTACTGCCGTTAATTAGATTTCGTGTAATGTTCTTCTTCTCACAATGTCATTTCTAGCGTCGAGGAGCCTCTATCCACCGCAGCCACTCTTCTCAGTCTCTGCTTAACCGCTTCATTTGGTTGAATGATTTGCCTCTTTTACCTCCGATCCTCTCCATGAACTCCTGATATGAGACTCTGGGACACCCTCATGGCCTCTTCCCTGTGGGTCGAGACTCTAATATCTTTATAGGGTCCATGTCCTCGTTCATGCGGCAAACATGTCCAAACCACCTTAATTGTCTGTTCTCTAAGGTGGTTTTGAGTTCAGGCACTTCCAGCTGTTCTCTGATAGTTTCATTTCTAATGTGATTCCTCCTAGTTTTGCCCACCGATCTACGTAGGAATCGTATTTCCGCTGCTGTTATGCGACTATAATGTTTGTCCAACATTGTCCAACTTTCTCCGCCGTAGGTGAGAATAGGAAGGTATACAGACTTATAGACGTGAATCTTGGTATTTTTATCCACTTCACGGCAGCTGAGGATACTGCTAGCGATCTGGTGATATACTTGATTCGCCTTAGATATTCTATGCGAAATCTCAGCATCTATCTTACCAGTGATAGTAATTATGGTACCTAAGTATGTGTACTCCTTTACTACCTCAAGAATTTCTCCGTTGCAAACCAATTGGACGTCTTCCTCTTCTTTCGCCATAATCATCACTTTACTTTTGGAAGCATTTATTTGCATACCTTTCCTCAGCAGCTCTTCTTCCCATTCTACCAGTGCTTGCAGGTGTGCTACAGACACACCGACCATTTTTGGGATTTGGTTATTTGGACTCAGGATACCCCAAAACGTGTATTTCCGTTAAAAACTCAGATTCAAAAATTTTCTCGATCGCAATACGTACCCTTACTATATATTACATATATACGTAAGTGAAAGTAAAATGGGTTTGTACCATGAACTATATAAAATAGAGAGCAATCAAGTATTTTATATCATTACCTAGTGCCTGTTAATCAAAGTACTTACTATAATTACTTATATCCAGAGTTGGATCAAAATTCTCACTATTATAAAAGAGAAAACAATATTTTGTCATCTTATTTTTGGTTATGTGGTAATATAATAATATTCTATCATTTGAGAGAATTTCTAGTTCATATTAATTTTTGTTTAAAACTCTTTTTTTTTTTTTTTTTTTTCTCCTCACAGATATAAGAGGTCAAAGCGATCAAAAAGCAGTACTCCTAGCCCTCCTCCTTCTAAGAGATCAACCTACAGGTATGTCGTAGTGTTTGTTATATTTTGACATATGAAATATTTTGTACATAAATAAAAATTGTGACTTCAAAAATGTAAATCTTTTGATTAATTATTTATTCTTAAGATACCTTGAATACGAGTTGATAAAGTAAATAACGAGACTGATGCTGTAAAACATTATTTTGATTTCATACTTATTTACTTATGATTGATTACCTTCAATACATCCGAACACTTGTATATGTATAATGATATCTATTTTTCCTGTTGTCAATAGATCAAGAAGTCGGTCGCCTTATTCTTCATCAAGACGACGAAGATCCCGTTCTCCTCGCA
Organism: Nezara viridula; assembly: GCA_928085145.1. NCBI lineage: Eukaryota > Metazoa > Arthropoda > Insecta > Hemiptera > Pentatomidae > Nezara > Nezara viridula. The sequence goes on along the minus strand of OV725080.1, from coordinate 142,185,277 downwards.
GGCGAGAGGACAGCCCACCCAGAAGGAGGAGGTCACGTAGCCCTGACACTTCTTCGCCAGCACACAAGAGACGGCACTCTTCATCAAGGCATAAACACAAGCACAGGCACTAGGGTGGGGCGCAAAAAAGAAATGTCAGTGCTGCCAATAGCCATTAGTCGTTGTTTTATTTTCCTATTACAGTATATTGATGTATATGTGTCGCCAAGTGTTACAGCGTACTGAAACTGTGTATTATTTGTAAGTTGTTAATTTATGTACATATAAATTATGTAATGAATGATATTAGTGACTAAGATGATTGATTTTGTGCATATATTGTGGGAAATTCTTGTGTTTGTCCCGGTGTACATAATATGAGGGATGTTTGTGGCAGTAGAGGCCAATACTCATTCCTGTTTTTATTGAATGTATTAAAGTCATTTGTACAAAGATTATAATAACCATTAGTCTTTTTCTTTTTTTTTTCTTTTTCTTTGGTAGACTTTTTAGTAAATTATTTTATTGTTTATTTACATATGATTGTGACGAAACAGAATGGAATGTTACTTGTTGATTATGTACCTGTTTCTTAAGATTACTTGCATATGTGCATACATTTTATCGAAATAGGTAGAAAAAATGTATATTTGAAGTATGAGAAAAGAGGAAATGTGTATGTATATAGGAGTGTGGAATTAAAGCATATTATTCTGTTTCAATTTGTTTTCTTTTTTGTATTAACATCTTTAAAAATCTATTGTGCCTATGAAGATTTAGAACTGCTAGCCGAAACCACAATTTCAACTAATAATAATTATCGCATCATGTGAAAATGTTTTTTTTTTTAAATATTTATTTTATTTAGTGACAGATTATTTACATTTGTAAATTAGATGAGAGCCAGTTTTCATAAGTTATTCCTGATTTCACATGCTTTTATACTTTGAATAAAGTTATATGAATTGTTAGGTATATAGCACATACAATTTAGATGTATCAATGTTAAAATTTATAACATTATAGTCCGTGGTACAGACCCCTTTTTATCGAATTATTGACATCCACCTGAAACTTCGTAAATAGTTTCATCTCATTGTAACCTACAACTATTTTATTTACGAAAACTCTTACAATTTAGGCGTTTTCAATCTGGAGGGGAACAAACTTTGTCTATTTAATTATGTATAATTACTATAATTTAATTACGTACTAAAAACAAGTAACTAGCCATTTGCCTTGTTATTAGCCTATATAACCTTGTTATTTTGGAAATTTGGGGGTGTAGGTCGCGCCAAATGGCTCAACATTTTTGAAGGCCACATTTTTTCTCGATTTTGTGATAAAATTATGTTATAATCCAAGTAGAAAGCAAATGGGTATTTACGAGTTTTTTTTACGTAATTAAATATACAAAGTTTGCCTCCCTCCAGATTGAAAATGCCCCAATTCCAAGAGTTTTCGCAAATAAAATAGTTGTAGGTATTATGAGATGAAACTATTTACAATCATTTAACAATAGAAACAATTATTGTTAAATGATTAATTTTTAATATTAAGATTTGATCCGAGCTTAAATGCTTAATGTTATTTATTTTTTTTCCTCAATATTAAATATTCGTAATAGTAAAGGAATCAAGAGAGAAAACTGTAAATTACAAAACATTTTAAAATAATATGTAATGTTTAACAGACAAAAATATTCACTTTATTTTTTTTAACACTTTAGCTGTGGTTACAGCCCCTGAGTTCCGATATTCCTCTCGACTGCCAAGCAGCCTGGATTGTTTCAAATTTTGCCTATCTTAAAAAGTCTATAAAATATTCGTTTTAGAAATATTTGAATGGGAGTTGAATAGATGTAAAGATACATACGTAAATAATCATTGTATATGATATAAAGCAGTAAGTGCCGGGGACCGATACTGATGAATAATGATTTCCTTATGGTATCATTCCCCGTCGTCTGATACATAATCCTGCCATGATAGGACAGTTCACATGCATGGTGATTGAGATAATTTTTGAAACTTCGGTGGTCAATTCTTGGATCCATCTTTAACATGAAAAAAAAAAACCATATCAAAGTTGCGATCGGTTCTCGCTTATGAACTCCCAACTCAGCATCGACCAATGTCACCTTGTCTGATGTGTCGTGTCCATTCTTTTATTAAGTGTTCGGATGAGGTAAGAAAACAAAGAAAGCAGTGCAGAGTGAACTGAGAAACACACTAAGAAGTAAGGAGGCAAATAAGAAAATACAGAAAATCTCTAGTTTCTGTGAGGACTGTGATGGTATGCCCAGATTCTGTTTACTACACCGACCAGTATCACAAGCAGTTAGAAACTTAATATTTCACTTTCATTTTTCCTTTTCTTTAAATAAATTCTAATTTAATAGTGAATAACCAAATAAATATATTTTTCTTGTATTGCCACAATATGGTACTTACTATGAAACTTCGATGTTTTATATTCCATTTTACTTTAACTTATCCTATATATAAAACATAATTAACATTACGATCGTGAAAATTTTTGAATCTGATTAAACTAGGTGTATGTATCATTGTATAATTATGTGGTCTTTAGTATCATTCATGTTTTATTTCTGTTGATGTCACTTTACAGGGCTTAAATGCCCAATGTGCGTATGTTTCTTCCTCTAAAGTACCTTTAATATGGTTTATTTTAAATAATTAACTATCTCTCATTATTAAGAGTTACAAAAAAATGCTAAATATATCTTTTGAAAGAATTTGATAATTGAATAAAACAGAAAAAAATAAAAATTCTTATCCAGGTCGAAAATGAATCTCCGGAAATACTAGTCAGAAGATATACCTATAATACATCGTTGGAAAAGCGGAGAATTTTAGAAAAAGCAATATCTAATATATAATTGGTAATTGGTTGACTGTCGTGGATAATGAAGAGAAGAATAGTTGGGGTGCTCAGTCAAAAAAGGAAGGCAAAAAATAAATTATAATATTTAAGGTAAAATATATATATTTAAGGTAAAAAATAAATATTATAATTTATTTTTTGACTGAGCACCCCAACTATTCTTCTCTTCAATATCTAATATAGAAAGTTGTAGAAGGTAGCGGAGATTTGCAAAAAAATTATAAATAATAATTTTTGAAAACTAATAATATTTAACGTAAAACATGTTTTCAAGGAAATTAAATGAAATTTTCTAACTAAATGCAAACTTCTAAAATATTTTTAAGTTTGAAAAAAGTTTTTAAAATCCACCTAATCAAAACAATGATATTGTTTAAAAAAATATTTCATTGTATTTGTGTGAAAGAAGTAAAATATAAAATAATTTCATGAATGTATAAAGCATATATTTATAACCCTAAATACATTTACTGTAGTTTAATAATTCTAGACCTGATATTATATTTAAATAATTAGGTATTAATGTCCGTTTATTCCGAAATATTGTCATGTAACTTTTTAGAAAATTAAATTAGTGAATAATTTGATGAATCTTCCCTTTGTGATATTCTAACAGTATTTACTTCCAATTAGTGTGACAACTTTTGACCTGTCTATGACAGACATTCAGTAAATCTCTGAATTACGTTTTAGTAAACTTTGCAATGGAATATAACAGTTTAATAACTAATATTCGTACAGCCCATAATCAACGGAACGTACAATCCATAATCAACCGGTGATATAATAAATAGGACTATTGTTATATTAAGGGTATTTATGATTTTTTAGTTGTAGGTCAGTTAAAAATGTAATTCAAAAATTTTATAATAGCCCAACATGACCATAAAATAATTTTAATTCAAAGTTGAGCGATAAGTGAAAGTTGTGTGTTTCGCACCAATTTTTTAAATTTCATGCTATCTGCATAAATATCCAGACATGACAAAATATGCATTCATGCACCAAGATCTTGGTTGCTACAGCTTTTCATGTCACCTCATTCCGACACCTTTTCTAATTAATTTTAATGAAATTTACTTTATAGAACAGTACTATATAAAAGCATGAAAGCATTTTAGTTTCATGAATCCAGAGAACTTATATTGTAGTTTTAACTCTCAAATTATGGATAACTTTTATCTGAGATAATGTTTACTTCATTGAGTCCAAGATTTGTGTTAATAAAATTTTATTTTACAATAATGATTATGGTAAATTAATAAAAGTAATTAATTCTAATAGTGTGATCTTCCATGCTACCTTGTTACCTAAATACAGTGGTGTATTGTGTTCATAAATAAACCCACATGTTAATGTAAAAAGGTTTTGATGAAGAAAAAACCTAAAATAAATATAATAATTACATTAAAAAAAGGGTGTGCCAAAAGGGATTTTTCAATCAAATATAAAAAGATTTTTACAAAATGAAAGTGAAATTATCTAATTCACAGTTTCATCCTTATCTACTATAATAAATATCTACTATAAAAATAACAATTTCAAATTAAGTTTAAAAAACATTTTAATTTTATTTTGTAAATAACAAATATAATTATTTTTGAATATTGTCAATTCATCCACTATTATTTATGATTTAATTGTTATTGTTTATATGAAATAAGTTTCATTTTGTAACAATGATACAATCACAAACTGAGTTGTATTAAAGCAAATATTGTGATGTATACAATAAACCTTTAGATGTAACACCAGCATACACAATGATCTAAGATATCAAAGCAAGAATAGTATTGTTAATTTTTTTATTAATTCAATTTTTTTCCATTAATTTGACTCTTCATATAATATTTATGGAGTGGGGAATAAACACATATAAAGTAATTATGAATAAATATAATTTTTATTCAATAAATTGTTATAATTATAATTTGTGTGAGTGAGTTGACGACTGCCAATGACCCTAGCGGGTAGAGTCATACAAACAAATAAATAATAAATTATAATTTTTGTATAACAATTTTCCATTTTATTGTTCAAATTATAAGTATAAATGTAGTTATCCACAGTTTTCTTTATATTTTAAAGATTGATTTTCTAGTTATTAGAAACTTTTTAGTATAATATTCATCACTGTTGAACAAATTAACTTTCTTAATGTTCAAGATTTGTCTGATGGATTATGTTAAATGATTAAGGAACTTTTCATCATAAGCAGGAATATTGTAACCGACGAGCAAGTATCTTTTTTTGTTCAACAAACACAGAAGTTTAATATACATATAAGAAGAAACATGAATTTTGTTATATCTTAAGGAAATATAAATTAATTAATCAGTTTTGCTGTTGTAGAAGACCTAGTTTGTAAATTGAAAAGTATTAGTTAACAGTGCATTATATTCTATATCTATAATTCATTATTTTGTTTTATGTATATGAACTTAACTTATGTACTTGTATTCTTTACTTAGTGAATATATATTATAAATGAGAAGAAAATGTAGTGTGATAATTGGTTATTTTTATTTCTTTCAAGTGCTGTTTGTAATTTTTTAAAATACATAATAAATAAACTTGTGTAAAAGTTTTATATATTACAACCCAAATTTCTCACAATAAAAAATAAAATTTTAACTTCAGATAGTTTGTTTTTCTACTTTCCTTTTCTTTGATTCAAAAAGAAAAATAATAGAATTAAATAACGATAAATTAAGCAATGAGGATATAAATAAAGTAAAATAATATGTATCCCTATTATTATTTATATTCTTACTACTCCCTTCATCCTTAATTTACTTATACTGATAATGTTTTTGTTATTTATTTATATCTATACTATATACATTTCTATATTTCTTGTATATCTGATTTAATTTCATACCTTATGAACATCCAAAAGTTTGCATCAAGAGCTGTATCTCGCCATAAAATAATGATTAAATCCTAATAATTTGTTCCATGGTGTGAACCACAGTTAATCAACTATAATAAAATTGTTCTGAACAATCAGCACAAGATAATTTTCAGAAAATATTTTTTAAATGTTAAGATTTCAACTATCAAAGGACTATAAATGAAAGCCATTGTCAAAATTTAAAAGAACAACATTGAGAAAAATGAGAATGAATTATTCCTTATGAACACGAATAATTTGATTGATATAAAATTATAGAAACTTACCTTCAACATTTAAAAAAAAAAATTAGCAAACAGTTTTACTTTGAATTAGATACACATTCAGAAGATATAAATATCTAATACATAGAGAAATGAGCATCAGTGTTTGGTTATAAAGAAAGAATAGGACAAACTAAAAACAACTCTTCACAGAAATACATTTATTTGTATTCTTCTATTAAGTTTTACCACACATATATATATATAATACATAACAAAATGACTACATATCCATAATAATTATAAATACAGTTCACTGTGGATGTCACTAGATGTATTTAAAACTCCATTTCACTCACTCCAAACACTTTAGAGAAATATATTGATTTGCTTTCGTTATTATGGTTTACCATATATATATATATATATGTACCACAGCTATTGCATATCAGTATTTATAAACAGAATTCACTGTTGATACCTTTAGATTCATTCAAAACTTCACTCACTGTATGCACTTTTGAGAAACTAGCTATAAATAATTAAACTAAATTCTGTAATACTAATGAAAAAAACCATTCTGAAACAAAAGGCTATAAAAGAGTTAAGACAATTTAATTCAGAAAGAAAATATTTCATAGAATTTATCACACCCAATATTAACTTGCTAACTTATTATGGAAGGTCCTGGAGACCTGTCACGTTTAGAATTAAATTAATAAACATTTAAACAATATAACAAGTCGACAGCAACAAATTTTAGTGATCGTTTATAAAATCAATGGAATTTTTAATAATAGTTTTAAAATCCAATAAAAGAGAGCAGCACCATCCAATAACCGTATTAAATGAAATGCTAGCTCTAAAATCCATTAAAAGAGGTCAGCACTATCCAGGGAAACGAAAACGACATTTAGTTAAAAAAAACTGTTAGCAGATAGCAGCACTATCCAGACAACCAATGTAGGGACACTAAACTCGAACGTAGTTCTTAAAATTGCCGTAGGAGGCCAGCACCATCCAACAAACAAAAGAAATCGTAGTTATAAGAGTTGCCGCTAGATAGTAGCACTACAAAGACTCCTGATCGAATCGAAAAGTGAGCTCCTTCGACTTCCTACTATCCTGATACAAATCAACGAGTTTCTCGCTATAAATTCGAATAAAATTCGTAGTTCTTGTGTTCTGCCAACAGAAAGCAGCACTATCGCTATCAGGACTGCCTCGAAAAGTGAACTCCTTCTATTTCCTACCTCCCTGATACAAAATAAAGATTTTCAGATCGGAATTATACGTCAGACGCTTCGGGGAGAGGGGGGGGGCCAGTTTTTTGTCCAGTTTGTTTATTCATGCTTGAAATTGATCAGAATATTTGAAAATACGTTAGAAAAATTTAAAATACTTCCTTTTTGTTCTTATTTCATCCTAAATCTTCAAATATACACTATTTAATAAATTTTATAGTATATAACTTATTTTTCGTACTGCGTATTATTTTGAATGAATCAAAATATTTTGAATTGTTACAATAATTAAAAATCTTTCTCATTTCGTCCAAATATAAGAAAAATAACGACAAATATTCTAAATAAGTGTTATTTTAACCATTTATTAAATTAAAACTTTTCTTTCCCTTTTCTTGTATTATATAACATATTTCTTAAATTAACTAATATTTTCTGTACAGTATATTCATTTTGTTTTCTGAAAAAAGGGTGATTCCAAACAATACACTACATTAAAAAACAACACACTTTTTAAGGAAAATGATATTTTCGCCATTCTTATATGAGAGAATCTGAAGTTGTAAATTTCATTTACAAATTGGTAGCTTGTTGTGAAACTAACTTTGTCTATTTAATTAGAAACTAAAAACTCGCAAATACTCACTTGCCAAACAGCATAATATTTTTGTAGGTCACCTTTTTTTTCGATTTTGTGCTAAAATTATCGTACAATCCAAATGGTATTTACGAGTTTTTAGTACCTAATTAAATAGACAAAGTTTGTCGATCTCCAGATTGAAAACGCCCCAATTCTAAGAGTTTTCGTAAATAAAACAGCTGTAGGTTCAGATGAGAGGAAGCCATTAACGAAGTATCAGACGGATGTTTATAATTTGATAAAAAGGTGGCCTATAAAAATATTAGGCTGTTTGGCCTATATAACCTCGTTATTTTGACATTTTGGGAATATAGGTCACGCCAATGGCTCAATATTTTTGAAGGCCGTAGTTCCTATGTTCTGACAACAGATAGCAGCACTATCAGGTTCGCTCCGAAAAGTGAGCTCCTGTTATTTCCTTCTTTCCTAATACCAAATAAAGATTTTCAACTCAGAATTCTTGCGTTGGGACGCTTTTTTTTGTTTTTCTTGTTTGTTCCTGCTCGAAATTGATCAGAATATTTAAAAATACGTTAAAATAATTCCTTTTTAGTAATCCCATGCTAAATCTTCAAATTTAATGAATTTTATAGTATAGAACTTATTTTTCATGCTGTGAATTGATCAAAATATTTCAGGATTGTTCGGAAAATTCAAAATATATGACAAATATTCTTAATGTGTGTTATTTTCACCATTTATTAAATTAATAATACTTTTCTTCCCATCATATAATATCATAAATTTCTTATATTGTAGAAACTACAGTTATGTTCTTGTTTATTCATGATGCAAATTGATCGAAATATTATAGGATTGTTCGGAAACTTCAAAATGCTATCTCTTTTTTCTCATTTCTTCCAAATATAAGAAAAATAACGACAAATCTTCCAATTACGCGTTCTTTTCACAATTTATTACCTTTCTTTTCCCTTTCTTACAGATATTAAATAATATATTTCTAGGGTTAACTAATATTTTTTATGTAGTGTATTCATTTTGTTTTCTGTAAAAGGGGGATTCTTAAAAAGAAAGGTTGATGCTTATGATAATGATGACCGAAATTTTTTAAAATTTCTATGGATAATTCTAAATGGCAGTATGAAGGCTTTTCAACATGGAGTTTGTAACTACTTTTAGCCCTTTTTTACTAGTAGCTGTGTTTGAACACTTATTAAACAGAACTAAAGAACTTTGTCGTCAAGGTATTGTTAATTATTCTGAAAAAAAAACATAAAAGATAATTATAATGAAAAAACAAATAGAAAAATTAAGAAAAAGTTTTTACGTTGTCAATTATGTTACTAGTCTTCTTTCATATGAAGATGAAGTTAAACTTTTTATTGAAGAAAGTACCGCTATTTTTAAAATAGCTGCATTCATGCTTCCAAGAATCTACTAACACCCCGGTGTTAGAATCATATGGGATCAGAAAGCTGATGTTACTAGAGTTAATATTTCTGAACTAACAACTACAAAAAAGGTGTCAACAAGATCACTTCTATCAGTCTATAAGAACATATTTGACCCTGGTGGGATTACTTCACCTGCCACAATTATACCTAAACAATTAATCCATAAGTGCGAATTCCGAAATTGGAAGGGAACAAAGACCTGGAGAAAGATGATGATCATTTGTTACAAATATGATATGGCAGAAATGTGTGAATGCTTGCATTCTTAAATTTTCTGTCTCTTAAATTTTACTAAAAATCTTAAATTTTTACAAAATTTTACTTAATCTCTTAAATTAAACAGTTTCTTAAATTACTTGTCTCGCCCACATCATTTTGACAGTTTTAAATATGGTTATGTTTTGTAATCTGTTTGCATTAATTTGTAGAAACGTTTGTTGAGTAGTTAAAAACTCTTCAAAGTGGGAGAGTGTTGGGAATTTGTTGAGATAAACTATGACGAACCTTCGAATTTTTTATATTACCATGTGAAATGTATTATTTATAATTGCAGGCAACACTGCTGTTATAAAAGGTTTTTAAAAAACCAGATGTTAATATTATTAGAATTAATGTGTGTGTTAAAACTCTTCTTTGTAAAATTTGCTGAAGTATAATATAGTTTTTGTGTTGTTACTTTCACTTACCTATATATGTAATATATATTAAGGAAAAGTATTGCGGTCTTGTAAATGTTCGAATCTTAGTTTTCAACGGAAAATAATGAAATATTCATAGAGCTACATAACTTATTAAATAAGATCCTATTTGTTTTGAATAAACGCGTTGTACAGAAAAAAAAAAAACACTAGAAAAGAGATGGTCAAGAGTAGAGGTAAAAAAAAAAAAAAAAAAAAAGTAGTGGAAACCAGAGTTTGCCTTTTTTATTGTCTACATTAGACTTTTTATAAACTTACAGTTGTATAAAATAGCATCGAACCCATTACAAGTTCCATTAGACTTACTTTAACAGAAAAAGTGGGCTAGCAAAAAAGTTTTCAATTTGAAAGAAGACTTGTTTTAAATATAAATATGAAAAATATAATAATGTTTTAAAAAAAGGGCAGACTTGGAAGGTGGGCACATTAGGCTGAAACATTGTCTGATGTAATAAAGAAGAAGTAAATAAATGAAGTTTTAAAAGATGTGCAATTGTTTTCTTAAGGAATATAAATATAATTTATTGTTGCATAAATTATATTTATATTCCTTCTCCTTATAGTTTATTGGCAATTAAAGTGAATACAGATTTATGCTTAAAGAGAAAAGAGGGGTTGTAAGAGAAAGTATTAAATGAAAAACATAAAGATTAGAACAATGATAATTAAATTCCATCAAATTAAGAATTAAATAAAAATGGACTATAATATAAAAATGCAGCCTCTATTAAATATATTTATTATAATTACAATATAAAATACAATAAAAGAAAAAGAACAAAATAGAAAATACTCGTTATATTACTAAATCACAGTAAATGTAATACAATTTAAAATTAAAATAAAGGTCTAATATTTATTGCTCATCCATTTATATGTACAATTTGACAATATCTATCATATAAACTGTGAATAAGTCAGAATGTACATTCTTATACATATAAGCTTAGTATAACTGTTATGGTATCCATTAGACACATTAAAATACAAAGTGCTTGTCATAGTGTCCAGAAATAAGTACACTTTTATAGAAAATACTACATATATGTTAAGTTAATTAGAAGATAAAGCATAATGAAGAAACAATCATTAAGCCCAAGAATATATGTGAATCATAGAAGTAAAAAAAAAATTGGCTTATAACATAGTTTTGTTGATTCAATCCATTTCTCACGTTCCATATTCCATCGCCCAACCTTCTCATCATTAATTCTACATTCCCAGGTCAGCGAATTCCGATTAGATATCCTTAAAACAATATTAGCAATACTCCTATCTGTACTTTAAGATACACAGTTTAAAGCCCTCTTTAATTTGAAATTATAGTTTTAATTTAAACGTGATTTTAACTAAAGATATCAACAATTATTGATAACCAGAGTTATAATAATAGTATAATAGCATAAATATCAAGCATAATTTTGTTTATAACTTGAGCTAAGAACTTATGTAAGTAAAGCAATTTATCATATGATATTCTTCTTATGATCTGATTTGGTATTGTCCTAGTATAATATTTATGCACCCAGTCATAAATACATATCGGTCATTGTACATATAAAGAATATTATGAATTTATTTGTCAATAATAAATAAAGTTTCATAAGTATATTTGATTGCTAACGACACTTAAGAAATCTAACCACGCAACTTTTCTCACGACTAATTAATTAAATAAATATATGCCAATTGTTATATTACAGATAATTACGAAATAGCTCATTCATCAAAGATGATGGTATAAAAAATAACTAGTTTTATAAAATATACACAATTCGATTAAGTCCGATGCAGAAACAAGTTTGCACATTTTGATTTTAAAGTTAACAAATGACTTAGAGATTGAGGGCCTTGCTGACGTAGCCGGTCGCCGCCTTCCAGTAGGACTCCAGCCGGTCACCGATTGTGGGCGATTCTGTCGAGTTCTTCTGCTCGGTAGGGTGAGTCACTTCTTTCATCTCGTGGCGTTCGATGGTACTCATTGCTTCTTGGTTTGGCACATTTTCCTTCATTACAGATGTTTCTGTTACGACGCCTTCACCCTTTTCCTCTTTTCCTGCTTCATCCATTCTTCTATCCAGTGGATATGTGAAATTGTTTTCAGAAGACGAACCCCATGCATTTGCTATCTCCAAAAGTTTTTGTTCGTCAACTTGATGCACCTCTGCTTCTTGAGATACTTGACCCGGAGAATAATACACATCTTCTTGTTGTACCTGCTGTTCCTGTTGCTGAGCATCGTCAGTGAAATTCCCTGAAACTGTTGGTGGAACTTCAGTGTCGTTTTTCATTGTAGAGGAGTCAGTTTCATGTTTTGTGTAGTTATTATAACCAATATGTTCACTAACACTGCTCATTATAGAGTGAACTACAGTCGGTGCTGTAAGATTGAATTGGGGTATAACTATTGTAACTGTTTCTTGAGAAGGCTGGGTTCCATTACCTGATATGGGAACCGAACTTGAAGTGTTATTTCCGAGTGATTCGTCAACGGATGCCTCAGAGGATATATTGATAGGAAGTACTTGCTGCAAAACCTGTTGATCGATATGAAGACTATCTAAAGGTATTTGGTCATGGCTGGTTGTGTGTTCTTCAAGGGATGTGTGATGATATGTGGCTTTTTCTGTCGATTGTTCGGTTGTAGTAGCTTCTTCAGTTTTCTGTACCTCGGGATGTGCTGATACATGTGGATGCGGTACAACTTTAGGATGTTTAAGAACTTCCGTATGCTCCTCTACTTCGGGAGTTGTTTGAACATCGGGTTGCTGTGGTACAGGTTTCGGGTCTCGGCAGCCAATACCTGAGATTGAACATATTTCGGGTAACTCTACTTTCTCCATAGGTTCTTCAACAACAGGTACTTTTTCTGTTGTTGATTGTGCTTCGAACGAAACGGACTCTCTTTGATAAACAATCGGCTCGTCATGCAAAAGGATTAATTCTTGTTCATCCAACGCTAGATGAGGCTTCATTTCCTTTGGAGTGGACTGTTCAAGGTTCTCTGTCGTTTCTAGACGCTGAGTGGTTGACAAGTCGTTGGTGTCCTTACTTTCGTTGACTACAGATGGAGGTTGCTTCTGTCCTATGACAACTACTCCTTCTTCTGCGGTAGTGTTATTTACTGCTACGTCCATGACAGGAAATGGCTGAAGTTCGTGGTTGGGTGGAATCCTCTGCTGTAATTGCGACATCCTGTATCCAGGTGTAGGTACATCATCAGTAGCTTCAGACACGGGTATCAATCGTCCTGGAGTAACTGACCAATCCCAGTCCTTCGGAGGCTCCCATCTACCTTTAGTTCCATTATTGCCACCCTTGATAGATGCAGAAAAGGCTGCTCCTGAAACATATAACGGTCTAATAAGAGTTTGTAACACTTTAATCATGTGACAACCTAATGCTTATTATTTATTTATCAAAAATTAAGTAAATATTTCTTTACTAAAATAAATATGAAAGAAACCAATTGAGGCGTCAGCCAATAAAAAATAGACTGTCTTCAAATTTTGTTAAAAGAAAAAAGAGATAAAAATTAATAAATATATAAAAAATTAAGAAGTTAGCCGTGAACCAAACTTCTGAGTCGATTTGGAATTTGCATCCTTCGTAGATTTTTACTTTGCAATCATAGGCGCAGACTTTCCATTCTGGTAAAGGGGAGGGGAGGATGAACCTCCCAAAAAACAAATATTGATAATTTATATTATGCATAAAAAATATCAGTGATAATCAATGTAATGATTGTAAAACGAACAATATAATACTATATATACAAATAAATTTATATATTATTCTTTTTTCATAGGGACATATTTCAAAATATGATAACAGAGCAATTAAATATATTACATATTTTTATTTGTATTTAAAGGTTTGAGGCAGTGAGATGAACTCCCAATTCCCCAATGCTTTAAATTTGGGGCGATAAATGTGATAAAAACTTCACTAAAAGAAGTAGACTTTATAAATATTCTTAATTGATTTTAGTTTACATATTTTATTCATACATGTAAATTAATTGTTATTGATTTTATTTTTATTCTTCGAACTTTTTTTTTTGGGGGGGGGAGGGGTGGAATGAAACGATATTTTCGCCCCGCTCTATTTTTATTGGGGAAGTGATCGCCCTCCTCGCCTAATCCCTCTCTGAAGTTAAGCCTAAGTTTGCAGTGCAAAAGAGAGCTGTTGGTCGAGTGGGCTAACACGTGACCAAAACACGCGTTTGGTGTGGCAGCCAACCACATGATTAACTGAAGTTATAAGATACAAAATAATTCTAATAATAATTATAACATTTGGGGAAGTTAACCATCGCTGTTATTATAATATCCATGAATGGGATCATACCAAAGCCATCAATGGAAGGTACGATTGGTTTAAAAGTACCTCTTACACTTATTATCAGAAAATTTGTGCATCTAAAAAAATAATAAATAATAATATGAAGGTGGCTGGACTTTCGGTCTCCCACCTCAGAAAGTCGTCCCGAAAAGCGAGAATAAAACATAGAAATCGCGTCTCAGAACCGTTTTTTTTTTTAACTTTGGAATAAATTCTCCGCTTTCTCCCCTGGCCCGGGAAAATCTCTATACAGCCCAAAAGGCGAGGAAGGAGTGGAATCCTCCAAAAAAGGTTTGCTGTGAAAATTATAATATAATAAGCTTCTGAAATATGGCCGTAGAAATAAATAAGTAAAAATAGAGTTATTCTGTTTTGTTCGTAGATAACTTAGTTACAGTTCAAATTCCTCGTCCAACTCTATTTGCTGGTTGTCATGGTTTCTACACTATTGTGTTCCATGGTCAACAAGCTTACAATGGAACTCTCAGCTTCCATAATGAATATATTCAAACAGTTATATAGATTAGCGAATCCAGAATTTTTCGGGGGGGAGAGGATTGTTTTTTTGTTTATTCAATGAGAATCACTATGGAAAAAAAAGAAAAAAACTATATGAAATAATGTTAAAGTGGTCTTTCAAGACGTATTATAAAAAAGCAATAGAAAAACAAAACAATAATGCAAGAGCAACTATGTTTTTAGGAATCTACTTTTTGTATATTTTTCTTGACACGTACATTTAATTCAAAAAGAGAACATATTGCGATTGCTTGGGTATTTAGCTGAGAGTTCAATAATGCCGTAGTGTGAACCTCGGAGGCGGAGCGCTCTGAGTTCGCCTGTTACCGTGAGCTCAGAGCCATCAGCCAGTCCTTCAGCCTTCTACGAAGTGGATGACTCAGAAGGGGATACAAAAAATATACTATACTCGAAACGACTGAAAATAAAACAGGACCCTGGCTATTCACAGAGGCTGTTAAAAGATAATGAAGCTGGTCGGTTGGTTTGTAAAGGTGACATTTAGAGTGGGAGCTGAGCCGGCTGACTCAGTACTGCCAAGGGCGAAGTCACTTCGGGACAGGCAAGTTGCGCATTCAGATATTAGTAAGCACCGTCGTAATTCGTAAATTGAACTGTTTATTGCTTCTACTTAGGAATAATCATTTTTCGCAATATTAACAAAATAGAGTTATATGTCAGACTACAATAAGGCTTCAAAAACAGTATTTTTCATATAGAAATACGAAGGGGATAGTTGAGAAGTGTAAAAGTTATTCATGTGGTAAATATGAGTAGTAATTCAGCTTTTCAACGGTTGTGGATTTCGAAGAAAATCCTGAAGAGTTACGAATTTTCTTTAGTGAACGACACGAAAAACAATTCTCCAATAAAATAAAGTCCAAAAATTCATAATTTTTTATTTCAATACAAATTTGGGGTCTTTTGCATATTAACCCCGCCAGTTTTTTTTTTTACTAGCATCTTCTTATTTTACGTGATTAAAGAAAAACACGTGATATCAAAAGCTTTAATTATAATTAAGAGAAGGATGGTTGGGTGATCAGTCAGAGATAAATAGGCAAAATAAATAATAATATTTATTTTAACATTTGCCGACGTTTCAACCTGAAGTTCAGGCCTTCATCAGGGCTAAAAAAAAACCAGATAACAAGGTTACTAGAGGCCAACGACTAGATAACAACCTTACCTTGTTATCTGGTTCTTTTCTTAGCCCTGATGAAGGCCTCAACTTCAGGTCGAAACGTCGGCAAATGTTAAAATAAATATTATTATTTATTTTGCATATTTATTTTTGACTGATTACCCCAACGATTATTCTCTTCATTAGCCACGACAGTCAACCATCAACCCACAATTATAAATTTAATTATAATTAACCTAATCCCATTTTTTTAAGGTAAAACTTTGATATTTAGTAATATTGCCTTAAATATATCTTTTCCATGATGTCTTATCCGCCAAACAAAGTCGCATAGATATGAGACCATCACATTTTTGGTTGCAACATAATCCTTCTTGTTTCATCTTTTTGCACCACTCTACATTTTAGGTGTGTCTTCCAGTATTAAAATCATAATATAATAACATATTTTTTTCGTTATTGTATGTTTTACCACACCTAATTCTCCAGCACAGTACTTTGTAGTAGTGTACTCCTCACACCAGACATTAATAAATAATATGGAAGTGGTTAAAGACAATCTTGTATGCTCTATGTACTGGAGAGTATTCCCATATCATTTCAAGAATAATGTGCATAATAACACCTCCACCTTTCTTTAGCACAATTTTTTTTCAATTAGGTTCATTAGGCGTTCTTTATTACACAAGCGCTTCTTAGTGATAATTCAAGCTTTCTGATAAACCTCAAAGGTTTCCCACTCGTCGTTATTCAAACTGGAGGATAACCAATACGAGTTCATTTTACGAACAAACTAAATTTGTTAACAGATATTTCTATAATAGAAGAATAATAACCTTGATTAAAATATAACTGATACTTTTCTATAACAGATACTTTTCCTGCTTAAAAATAACTGGCGGGGTCAATCTGCAAAAGACACCAAATTTTTTTTTTAATTTTTAAAGGAAGCTACAAACTAATCTTAATTTTTTTAAAGATAAAAGTTTATTGACCAGACATTTCAAAAACACAAACAAAACAAGGTGCTTAGACGTTTATGTAGTTTTGAAAACATGAACAAATATGACGGACATTTGAAATTGTATTTACATTGGAGGATTTACTGTGGTATATATGTGTGCGATGTTGTATTGAGTTCCTGGCGTTTGAAATTTTTTTATTTTTTCTTGGGAAAATGTTTGTTAAGCGATGTCTATAGTATAATATAATTAATTGTTGATGATTTCTAAGAGTATTGTTATGAAAAGGGATAAAAAAAGAAGAAAGGAAAGATATGTTATATATATACATATAATTAGATATATATAAAAAAAATAGGAAAATGTAATATAACAGTAATGTCCATATGGATTGATAAGTATGCTATGTATGAAACAACCCTATGTAGTAGGGCAGCATTACTTTTAATGAAGTATTTCTCTCTCCTAAACTATTACAATTAGAAAAACAAATCAAAAGGAGATGGTTGATGAAGAAAATTAATTTAAATCATAACCAGAATCATTAAATTCAACATCTCTCAAATAAGAGTCTAACAACGAAACTAGTGCTTACCTAAAGGTTCTTGGTGCTTTCTCGAGAAACCGACAACAGATAGAACAGGTACAGATAAGAAACAAAGTACTAGCCTAGCAACCGATTTTGACATTTTTGTTTCCCGAAGTTTGTGAAGTTTCTAAAGGTACCTTAATAAATTAATATTCATTCAAAACAATCGGTAATATGTTGTTCTTATTTTACACAAAATAACAAATCAATTGGTATATTATACAACTTGGAAATCCATGAATGATTTCATGATATAGTGAAGAACATATGCAACAACATATTTAGTTATTAGGAAATGTAATCATTTCACTTTTCCGCCACGAAACGTCTGCTTTCTCATGCTAAAAATCTCGACTAGAAAGTATTAGTTGAGGTATTTTACCCTCGGAAAATTGCTGAATCTCCATGGATGTGATAGAAAAGTTATCATTAGGAAGAGTGTGCAAGTTTCACTAGTTCTCACGCATTTTGTAGAAACCTATCTGGACCGGTAGATGCTATGGCCACTAAATTTAGCCGACTTGGTCACGCTTTTTGGCACGGTGCCTACTTAAAGTTCGTAAATCACTGATTTCACTTTTCATGAAATTTATAAACAAATTCAAAAGTTTAACCAATTTTACATAGAGATTCAACGCGATTTAAGAATGAAGTGTAAGTACTAGCGGGTCTAGGATTTAATTTTGGAGAAAGGGGACTTCAGCCCTAAAGTTTTTTTTTTCATATATGACGATAATTACTTTAGAAAAAAAAGAAACTAACTACTTTTATGAAATGGTGTTTAAGTGGAATTTGAATTCCTATTAAATGTAATTATACGAACAAGAATACTTTAAGAGATAATTTTTTAATATTTTTTCCATAAAATATGGTTAACTTTTACCATTTCTTTTTTTTTTTGGGAGGGGGGAAGGAGGGAGACTTCAGACGGAAATCTCCTCTGCCCGTCGATCCATCTGAGTGAGAAAAAGCTGTTATAATTATGCGAAGGTATTTAAATAAAACCAGTATTTTTTCAGTAAAAATAACCTTTTGAAAAACCTCTTTTATTTCATACATTGTTTAAATTCTCTAAACCTTAAATGGTAATAGATTTTAGAAGTTGATTATTGAATGATTTAATCTAAAATAGGAATTAGAAATTTTAAAATTTATTAATAAACAAGGTGTGAAGCAAAATCATTTTTAAACATTATCTTTATTAAATAATATCTTTATAAAAATAATAATAAAAACATTGCAATAGTTTCGGAATGGAGCCCTATCATAAGCAGTATGTTGCAAACATTTTTGGTTAATTTATTACAAGTTATTTATTTATATATATATATCTACATATATATATCGTATACATATATTATGTCATATCACCGGACATAATATATGACTGCTATATGAGCCTTTCAGTTGACAAAATGACTAAATCCAATTTTAACATTTTTGAGTTTACCTAGGACTCCATCTGGACAGGCGTCTAACTTGGAATCCTCATACCAGACAGAAACGACAAGAAACAGCTCGACGTTTCCGACTACTTCAACACTTACTAGACAAACGCTCTAACCTTCCAATTAACTATAAAAGACTAATTTACATGACTATAATAAGGCCTATTTGGACTTACGGAGTTGAGCTATGGGGCTCCACCAAACCTTCAAATTCCTCTCGCATCCAATCCTTACAATCCAAAATCCTTCGTAAAATCCTCAATCCTCCTTACTTTGTTACAAATAAATTCATCCATAATGACCTTAATGTTTCTTATGTATCAGATTTGGCCCAATCCAGATATCTGTCCTTCCATAATAAATTTCATAACCATCCCAACCCTTTTGTTTTTAACATTGCTTCCTATTCAATTCCTGATAATCCTCCGAGGCGTCTGAAAAGAAGAAGGCCACGTGATCTCCTAATATAGACATATTATTAGAGTGCTACCAATGGGTAGTTTCTCAACATGTGTTTCATGTCTTTATATCCATGTGCGAATTTACCAGATGTATTTTTTGTATACAGTTGTTAATATCATATAAATAAATAAAAATAAACAAAATAAAAAAAAACATTTTTGAGTAAAGTTATTATAGTGATCTTTCTAAAATTTATAATAACTATACAGACAGCGAGTAAGTTGATTCCAGTGTAGGTGATAGCACTGTTGAAATATAGAATTGTAAATAAATGTATAAATTTCCCCCTAGAAAATATCACTAAAATTACTAATGTTGAAATTGGAGTTAGTCATTCTATCAACTGAAAGGATCGTATAACGATTTCTATATAAAAACATTGAAGCTGCTTCAATTTCACAATTTCCCATATTTTTATTTTTTATTTCACATATTTATTTACAATATATTTATGAATGTACATGAGTAAAATGTTTAAACTGGTCCTGGAACATTACTTCGATGATTTCGTAACGGAGAAATTACAATAAGACGGTTTGCCTTGAATGGTCGTGGAGTGCGGGAACGCCCAGCTAGCTCTGTGTTAAATTGGCCATTATAAACGACATGTGTTGTTTTATTTTAAATTGTTAAATAACATTGGATTTGAAGAAAATTCTGAGGAGTATTTTGAAACGTAAAACATCATATTTTGATGGGAGGAGGAGGAGGAGGAGGTTAAGTTTTTGAATTTTTTGGTAGATTGCAATGGTTCATAATTGAAAATAATAAACCAAAAATATTAAAAAGCCGCGATATCTTTATTAGAGTAGTACTTTGATTCCGTTGAAACGTTTTTTTTTAGTAAATTTAAATATCTTTGAGTCATCATATTTTTTGTTACATGATATTTATTAGCGTTGCCCAAATGCGAGACCAAGACTCACAACAGTCTTGCAGTTATTTATTAGCTTATTATTATAGAGATATTACAGTAATTTTTCAGATAGGGGAAACCTAACTAAGCCCGAATAAAAAATTAGAAGAGTTAAATGTAAAACTATATTGGTTATACCAATTCACATAGTAACTAAAATTGTCAAGTATTAGAAACTATTTTTATTAAAAAAATTGATTTTTTTTACCAGTCTTGGTCTTGGTCTTGCAACAGTTAGGCGGTCGTGGTCTTGCAAAATGCCAGACCAAAACCAATTTTTGGCAACATTACTTCTTATCACAACAAAGTGTATACTTTTTGAGTTATTCGGAAATCTAACTTTACAACTCCTCGTTTAACTTTTTTCCCAGCTTCTTTTCGTTGAAGAATGTTAGAATACATACAAGTAACGGGCATCAAGGAGAAGACTTTAGTCAATTTTCATTGAAATCAGTAATTCGTTTAGGAGCTACAGTCTATAGCAAACAGGTTTAACAGCCGCCATCTTGAAAGGAAACGGTGGATAGTAATGTCGAGGTAGGAGGACCATTCTCGGGGGACCTCTGACTTTTGACCAAATTTGAAAAATGCAATAGTCTCGGCTAAAATGCGCGGACGGCGGACAGACAATTTGTTTTTATTCGATTTTCGAATTCTACCTATCTTGAAACATAAAACCTCAAATTTTGAGGGGGGTTAAGTTTTTGAATTTTTTGGTCGATTACAAAGGTTTACTACAGAAAATAACAAACCAAAATAATATACATTTTGTTAAAACTATATCTAAAACGTTTTTCTCTGCTTCTAAGATAGATTAGAACGAACGCCAGTTGTCCAATATTTTTCGATGTTGAATCATCAAAAAATAAATTGACCTCACTTGTTAGTGCCGCATCAGTTTGCCCTCGGCTGACAAATATTTTGTGGGGAGTTGTGATCGTTTGAGTGTGCTACTGTATTCAAGAAGCGATCTACACTAAAGGCAATGAACGACATTGTGTGAATCTTTGTCAACAATGATTTAATGAACTGTCAATGGTCTTCACGGCCATAATTCAAAGAGCATGGAAAAGTAATCCGACCCTATCGATATCCAAGATCATAACTCTCTGACACTTTTAATTGCTCAACTCATCGAAGATGCCTTTATTCGATACCCGAGTTAGGCCATGATGGCTAAGAGAGTGGTCGTAAGGAACCTTGTTAATCTCTCCGGCGGTCACCAGGGAGAAAGTGGACGCTTCGTATCTTATTGCCTTATCTTTTCCAAAGGTGGGACAATGTCTTCTGTTTATGCATTAGCTTTATTCAAATTTGTAGCCCTACTGTTCCATAAACATCTCAATGCAACCATGTATGTACAACTAACAACATTGTATGCTTTCATTCGGTTCTAATCTGCATATAAGTTGTTCAAATTGTCATGGAACGGTAGTTGATTTTAAAGTGAAACCAACCGTTGCCATGGTACAACAACAGTTTGGTGACTTGATCATGAATGGACCGCAATGCATGATAGTGAAGAACAGAGTTCTTTTATTTAAAACTTAAGAGTACTTAATTTTATTGTAATTATTAATACATGATCACGGGTGGATCTACGGGAGGGGGAGAACGTTCTGGATGAAGTCTCCCCTCCAAAATGGTAAAATGTAATCATGTTTTATGGAAAAATATATTAAAAAATTATCTCTTAAAGTATTATTGATCGTGTAATTACATTTAAAAGGATTTAAGGAATCACTTAAACAGCATTTCATATTGATAGTTAGTTTCTTTCTTTATTTCCACAGAAATTTTTATGAAAAAAAAGCTTTAGGGCTGAAGCCCCCCTCTCCCAAAATTAAATCCTGGATCCGCTAGTGTACATGATTAATAAGATATCTCGAGGAAGAAAAAAATATTTGAATCCTATAACTCTGTCCTATGGAGTAAGATAATTTACTTAGAAATAAAAAATAATTATATGCCATAGAGATTGATTTTCTAGGAAGAAGCTGCGGCATATCAAAGCTCTAGCATACATATATCTACTACCACATACAGTAAGACAAGAAAAAAATACATAAATATCATGCCCTCCCTCTTCTCAATGAAAATAGAGAGGGGGCGAGAATATCGTTTCGTCCCTCTCCAATATTTTGAAGAACAAAAATTATATCAAAATCAATAACAAATAATCTATATGAATGAATAAAACATTTAAACTAAAATTAATTAAGAAATAGTAAAAGTCGACTAGATGACTATATTTTGACCTAAAAGTAGATGCACAAGTATTTACCACACCCTATGTTCCTATTATTGAAATTTTGGTTTATATTTAAAGATAATTATTTTTAACAACTTATTCTAGGATTTTATGATTTATTAATGTCACGTCATATTTCCCATCACATATTTGAAATTGAATTTTGAATGAGAATTGAAAATTGATCTCACTAACTCAAACCTTAAATAAAAACCAAAACATATAATAAGTTAAATTTCTTTATTAATATAGCTTCACCTTTTTTTTTTTTTCCATTTTACAAGTTTTTTACTTTTAATGTATATATTTTTATTTGCATGTTTTCTTTTTATTTTATTTTTTCTCAATTTATATATATATATATTTTTTATATATATATACTTTTTTTTTTCTCTCTTTCTCTCGATTCTACCCTAAAGGGTCATTGGCGTTTTCTATAATTTATATTTATATAAATTTATATTCTTTAAAAAACTAAATACGATAGAGACTCGTTCTTCATTATCTTGTAGAATATCTTTTAGTGCCTTCTCTCCTGGTCAGGAGAAAAAAAATATAAACAACCGAAATAATAAAATATAATTTATTACTAAATAATCAAGGAATGAATGTATTAAATTGGTAATAGATTTAGTACAATTTACCGAGAACGAATAGGCACTATTTTGTTGTAAAACTGTATAATTGTTACAATAACTAGGCCAAACTTCTTTATCTGTTCTTCGTAAAGCAATAACATATAGAACGAAGTTCCAGGAAGGTGGCAGTTTCAAGGATTTCAATTATAAATCTTAACTATGTACTTATTATATTTCATAAATAAAAGTATCGTGAAGCCATTATCCTCTTGTTGAGACACATCGTAGTGTTGTCTTGTCGGTAATAAACGGGACACTAAAGATCGCCGGCGATTTCACATATAATAAGTTGTTGCAAGGTCTTAACGAAATAGTTGGATCGGACTGATTGGACACGGAGAGGATTTAACGGTCTGGTCACCTCTCGCAGCTCAATCAAAATTAGGTCTTGGTTCGAGATTAGTTTTCGATGGGAAATTGAGAGCTTGGAAATAATTCCGTTGGTTGACATGATTTCAGTTCTGAGAGACGATTCTCATCTTCTTTGAACAGAAAGATTTGAAGTAATAAGCCGTGGCTGCCATGGTTACAAAGCTGTCTGAAAGAAGATAGGTTAAGATTTTTTTTAACAGCATAATTATCAGAATGTTGTGGGTTCGACACAGAAACTTCATAATAATCTGAATTAGAATACTTATAGGCAATTGTTTATTTTATATATATATATATATATATATATATATGTTGAAAGAACACATAATACCTTAATAATCATCCGTTCGGACTTGGTGACTTTAACACTAAGTTCAAACAGAGTTTTACATGTCCTTTTATATTTTTGTAATATTTCAAAATGTTATGGTTTTAATTTAAACAAAAAGCAGACTGAGTATAATATCCTAAATAAATTGAGAAATAACAAAACCGAGTTTTTCATTCAGCGGTCCATCAACAACAAAAACCTATAGAATTGCTGAGCCATCGATTATTCAATCAATGAATAAAGGAACAAACCGAATTTCATTGATTTGGACTTCCAATATTATCGATGAGCTCAGTGCTAAATTAATAGTCCGTGGTCCAGACCCCTTTTTATCGAATTATTAACATCCACCTGAAACTTCGTAAATAGTTTCATCTCATCGTAACCTACAACTATTTTATGTACGTAAACTCTTGGAATTAGGGCATTTCAATCTGAAGGGGAGCAAACTTTGTCTATTTAATTAGGTACTAAAAACTCTTAAATACACATTTTCTTTCTACTTAGATCCTGAAATAATTTTATCACAAAGTCAAGAAAAAAGCGGCTTTCAAAAATATTGAGCCGTTGGCGTGACCTATACCTCCAAATTTTCAAAATAACGAGGTTCTACAGGACAAATGGGCTAATATGTTTTTAGGCCACCTTTTTTAACGATGTTGCGATCAATTTATTTTATGATCCAAGTAGAAAGCAAATGGGTATTTACTAATTTTTAGTACCTAATGAAATAGACAAAGTTTGCTCTAAAGATTGAAAACGCATCAATATCAAGAGTTTTCTTAAATAAAATAGTTGTAGGTTATGATGAGATGAAACTGTTTTCGAAGTTTCAGGTGGATGTTAATAATTTGATAAAAAGGGGTCTATACCACGGACTATTAGCAATTTATCCGTTGGTTATCACATGCTTAATCATTGTACTGGTACTGCAATCGGCTTTTCAAAACATCTTTTTATTTTGAACAACGAGTGACAACTTTATGTTTCAAAGCTTTTAAAATTGTGTCCTTAGATGGTATAAGTACTATTTAAATGGCTATCAGATTACTGCTCTTCTAAAATATGTGCAAATATATTTTGACAGAAAACGAATAATTTTGATTTTTTTTTTATTGAAATAAAAAAATATATCACGATACAGGATATAATATTATCAAATTTATGTCTAGAAATTTCACAAACTATGGGACAGACAAATATAAATAGTTATTTCATTATGGTATTATCTCTGTTTTTTGTTTTTGATATTTTCCATCTGTTGGTTGTAACAAGAGAAATAAAATAAATTGTTTGGTTTAGCAATAATGTCACAATTAGTCAAGTTTGATAACTGTGTTTTCCATAGTTTGTGAAATGTCTAAACGCACCTACCTAAGTATATAAAAGGCAAATTATTAATTAGGACTAATAATCCGTCTTTTTTTTTTCAGAAAGGGAAAATCTTAAAAAATCTTATACAATCTCCTAGACATGTTGACCTTAATTTGTGATTATTTACAAGGGAAAACACAACTATAAAATGTATATTTAATTTAGAGAGCGGCGGATACAGCTGGCATTGATATACAACAGTTGTTCGTCCTTAACCAATTTCAACATTCATTTTTCTTCTATTAAGTCGCTAAATAAAACTTGGAAGATATAATTATATATATCCCTAGAAATTATTATTATTATCTTTATAGGTGGAGATATACTTGACATAAAATTATGAAGATGACAAATATTCAGGATGTGGAGAATTTCCGGCGTTTATTAGGTTTTTTCTAATAAACAACATTTTTATCTCTTTAATGAAGATTTTTTTTATTTATTTAGAAATGGTTAGAGTTACCCCATATCATTTAATTCGAAGAAAAGAGTTAAAGATAAAGCAACTAAAGACCTGAGCCATAATTCATAAATGTAAACCTATTTGTCACTGTCCTTAAATCCGAGTGAATCGATGGGAGAGACACTGCCAGATTGGCCCCAGAGGGATCAGCTATGGAGGAATTACGGGTCGCCTTTTGCTCATGGAGACCATGGTTCGTAGCAACGTGAGGTTGGGTGTCCCCCTCTAGGAACAAGAAATATACGTCTCTAAGGAGACCATATCTTCAGCTAAAGATCTTCGTGTGAAAGCAAAGTTTTCTATTTTACCGTCTTCCATTTTGTTTCAAAATACCGTTTGATCATACGTTTCATATATCCATAGTTCGATCATTCAAGGAGGTAGAGGGAAAATATAGTGTTTTAAATTATTATACCTTGGGTATAAAAAAAATTAATTTTTTTCCTAAATACTCGCACTATGCTTCCGAAATATGTTTTTGTTGTTTATTAAGGCTATAATTTTGGAAATGATAAACCATATAAGAATATATACAACTTAGAGTAGGTTATATTTTTTATATATACAGTTTCGTAATGTTTAAGAAACTTGACCTCAATAATAATCCTTGCGGAACTGCAGGTTTGATAGATTAAGACACTCCCTCTCGTGTCAGATATAAATCGCAAATGATGTCATCGTATGCACAAGATCAACGCCATTAAAATATAAATACTTATTCTAGGTCATACTAAATTAACCTCCCACAGGGTTAAAAAGTAGAAAGTATAACATAGGTTGATTTGTATATATAATATTGTTGGAATTTTTTATTGCTGTATCAGTTCTTAATGTGTTTGTGAGAAGTCGTTAAGATATGTTACGGTTTATTTACAATTAATTGTAATACAAAGAATTCATTTCCCCTACAGGCACTCGCAAATCATTCCATGCATATGCATCGACAACAAGCTGTGCTGAACACAAACGTTATAAGAGTTAATGAATTGTAAATATAATTAATAAATACTTCCTTGAAACGTGTTAGATGGTGTCCCCATTTAATAATTCAAATTACATATATTGTTTCCTAGGAAACATTAATTCAAATATGGAATACATTTAACACGATAAGATACGGTCTGCAGAGTTTACAGAAAATTATAATGAGCAATCACTGTAGAATACAATAGTTTGGTGATTATTTTTGACTCAAAGCCTTAGTAATTATACATCACTATTTATATAATGGTTTAATAGTAACAAAGTTAGGGTGAAATCGAACAGCCACAGGTCTGAGATATTTGTCGGTTATAGAGAGCACTGGCGGCCTTAGGGTGGGGCAATATCCGGCCTATCTTCAGAAGTCTTCGCTACTTGTTAGAAATTATTAAAAAAAAATATAAAACGTATCAAAATAATTATACAATATAAATAAGTATAACAATAAAGGAAATGTATTAGAGAAATGTTGAATGGTGTAAAATTCAAATATATAATATAAAATAGCTTAAGAAATAAATTAATTTTTTTAGTGGGGGATGACGTCATAAATTCATTTATCTAAACACATTTTGAATTTGAATGAATGAATTTATAATATGTATATATATATATATATATATATATATATATATATATATATATATATATATATATATATAGACATATACATACATATATCGATGTAGTAATTATATTGAAGTCAGCATCTGTAGTCCAGAAGGCATGAAAGTTAGTTGTATCGTATAATATGGTTCTTGTCTTTTTCACTGTTTGTAAGGGTGCCCAGAACGGGGTTTTATGGAGCAAGTTGCGCCAGCAAAAGTTTTGAGGGGGCACATTTTTATATGTTTTTGAATTTTTTAATGAAATTTTCAGAATAAGGGGCAGGGGAAAGAATTGAACAGACAGCAGCAAATATAATTGTGTATGATTTTTCTAATTCTAGTTTCTCTTGCTCTGTTTTTAAGAAAAGATGAGCAAGTTAACATCTTGGGAGGGGAGTGAAAGGGGGAGGGGAAGTAGGCTCTGGTGCCATCGATCTTGGGGAGGATGGGCACCCCTGACTGTGTGTATGTTTCACGTCAGTCTATTGTCTAATATATATATATATATATATATATATATATATATATATATATATATATATATATATACATACATGACTAATCACGCCATACTGAGCGCATGAGTATTCTAACTTCTAGCAAATCTATTATATTATAATTAGAAGCATATAATATATAGCATATAACCTAACTTCTTCAAACAGCAATATCCAACATTCGCTACAAATCACCTCAATGCAATCGTTCCCTTATACCTCTTTCCTCCTCCCTGTTATCAGGTGGATGCAGGTTGAAAAGAAACTGGTCTAAAGATCTCTTTCTTGATCAATAATACATGACTCAAATATTATCAAGTAAATCAAAGAAACGAAATACTGACAACAGATTTATTAAATGCAATACAGCGCGTTGTTAATAAAAAGCGCAAAAATATAATTATTCTAAATATAGAGAGTAAAAAATAAAGACTGAAATAAATGATATTATTTTCTATACTGTCACCTAAAAGTATCTCTGTTTTCACCAAAAATGACTACAATTAACTGTTGAAAAGTTTTTATTTTTTGTTATTTGGCAATGATGACTCCCAATTAAACAACAATTTATTTTATTTGTTGTATTTCCAAATTACATGTTTACATGTTAACGTTTCCGGGATACTTACTCCATCTTCAGAACTATAATCCCACTGTTTTTTTGTTGATACATGGCTTAAATCTAATGTGCTCCATTGTCAGGTTCTAAATTCACGTTATAATAAATTAAGTTATATAATATCCAGAGCAACATCATACTTTTAGACCAATTATTGGGTGTCTGCCCTATAAATAGAACATATAAATTCAATTTTTGTGTAATTGGAAGATATCATTGCCAAATAACAAAGAATAACATACAACTTCCCAGAAAAAAAAGATTTTATTTCTTGTTTTTCCGTGATACTGGATATATTTTAATAAAATTAATTGCTTAAAAACAGATTTCATTTATAGATATAATGACTTTTCCAATAGTTTTCATGTGAGATGGACATGAAATTGTGTTTTACTCCCATATTTCTGTAATAGGAATTGATGCGTATTTATAAGGGACTGGGTTTTCTTTATAAAGGTGTCCCGATTGATAAACATTCAGGATGAAACATTTTCCTTAGAGAGGAATGTCCATCAAGTAAGAGATGTCCGCTAAAGGAGGTATCACTATACTTCCGATTTAGATGCGCAATTCGAAGGATGACATCCTGGCCGGCAGACCTTGAGGGTTCCCAGGGTTGAGGACCCTATGTTAATACAAGAAGAACTGGTCCACGCTAGGACACAGGACGAAACTTGGAGAAGCCAAGGTGACACACTGGCTCACCTTGTTCAAATTAGCTATTTTTCCGCAAATATCAGAACATTTGCGATTCTCTCCAACATAACATAGACAAATCGATTAATTTTTTAAGTACTAGATTTTACCGTGTGATTATGAGGGTACAATAATTGGATTTGATGAAGTATATTTGAGAAATAATTTAAAAAAGATTAGTATAGTTTGTTAATACTTGTAAATAAATAAAACACAGTACAATTGGTATTTTCACCGCGGGGTATTTGGTATTTCCAATCTTCCACATCTGCTCTTACCGTTATGTAATGGCGATCTCTATAAATTTGAACCCTGTCAGGACGAAGCAGCCTTACCCAGAGGACGCTGGAAGACCGGCTCTACAAAAGGGAGAGTGCTATATATTTCAACCTTCCTTCCATGGAGAAACCTAAATAAATATTTTTAATTGTTCCCGGAAAAGCGTTTAAATGTCAGTATAGTATGATCATATAATCTCTTTTTTCATCATTATTTTCATATTTAAAATGTGTTTTTTTTTTCTAAGAAAATCCACATAGATAGTTTCGCAACACATTTTTCTCTATAGAGAATACTTAATAGTTGACCGTTGTATTATTAAGGAAGGAGATGATTCGGGGTGGCGGTCATAAATAGACTAAATAGAGGCAAAACCATTTTGTTAAAAATAACGTTTGGACCCGACTTTGCAGGTCTTCTTCAGGAAGGTGTATTTAGCAAGGAGTTTCACTTAGAACTCAGTTCATTCTATCATCGACATTAAAACTGTTGGTACTCAGTAGACGCGGAATTCGATGATCTAAAACGTTTATGGTATGAATTTTTTCTCTTAGAGAACTTATTTCCAAGCTACAGGGCCTGTAATAGTAATTTGTATCAGTTTTTGACGAATTTAGTCGAAGAGTTATAGATAAAAAGATCGAAAAAATATGGCTTTTTGAATATAAAAAATTTACCCTTGATATCCCGCGTTAGCAATTTGGTTTTTTACATGTCCAAACCCGTACTTTTCCCACATTATTCGCAATGAATTTTCCGTTTCGATCCTAAAGTTACTGGTCTCATATTCTCTGTCAGTCACCATTTTTAGAGGTAGCAAGATCTGACTGGCAGTCTCTCATTTAAAATGTACATGTTATGAATATTCCAAAAAATGTTTTTAAAATTTTCATAAAATAATGTCAAATTAGTGTAATGGAAAACACTCGACGACTAGACCAATTTTAAATATTCGTCGAAGTCAATATACTTCATAATCTAACAAGTTATTTGAGAAAATATGGAAATAAATTCACTTCGAATAGATAAAGATGATTTCTGTAGTTTGTTTTTTTAATAAAATATTTGTTAGCTTTTTAGTTATTGAAAATTAGTATTCAATAATTATAATCAAGAACTTACAAGAGATATACCTTTCGGATAGATTAAACACATTTCATACAATGTGTTTGTTCGTGCTTTGTGCCTAAATTGCTTCAAACCACTGATTGGATCTCATAAAATAATGTGAGACAACGAACAAAAAAGTAGGTCCATCGATTTTCTTAAAAACATTGCTTTTAGCGGTCCATCCAAACACAATCATTCTTGTTGCTTTGCCTAAATCGGGTAAAAAGATAAAAAAATGAAAATAACAAATTCCTAAACATGTTATTCATTGCGAAACTGAGTAATTGTGTGTATACCGTATGAAGAGTCCCTTTCTTTTTCAAAATCGGTTGAAAATCAAACATGACTTCATAGTAAAATAAAAACTATTCCGCTCAGTTCACGCATGAGACATGCTTTTTAGCAAGTATTTATTATCGATGCCCGTCACCGATTTATTCCGTATTTCTGAATATATTTTATTATTCATTATGTTTTACCGCTGAAGGTCGATTCTTGATTAAAAAAAAAATGTTGGGTTTCCCCAGGATGACGATGTGACCGGACAAAATACTTCGAAATACCTCAAAGACGACACTGACTCCGAAACAGCTTCTGATTCAGATGGTGAGTCAACCTCGCTGTTCCTGTCTGTCAAAGCGAGGTCAGTCATTAATCAACTCTTCTGATTCATTGTTACCTTGTATTTGATTAATTGATCGATTTTTTAAATATTTATTATATAAATATTGTTGTAATTATTAATCTGTATAGTTTCCTCTAGACTGAAAGGTGTTCATAACCAGTAATTTAATTGTACTATCTGTGAATGGAAGTATACTCCTATAGTTCGACCGAGACAAGTTGGCAGCACGAGGGCGAACTGTTCCGGTATTAAGATGAAACCTATATTTTTATTTTTGTATTCACACCTGTCATAACAGTAATGAAAATCAGATTGGATGTTTGTTTCAAAGTTAAAAGGAAGTAATTTTTCTCTAACCCTACGAAAGTAATAAACTTTACAATGAAGTAATTGTTTGTAACTTAAATCAAACATTTTTTAATTTATTGTTTTTTATTCAACATAAAACATGGTTGGCTGAAAAATTAGTTTCAGTTCTTTCAGTTTTCTAGTTCTTTGTATGTGATCAGATCATGGTTTCTAGTAAATTTTTATAAGTTTTAAAGCCTTCTAACACATGTTATCAATTATATAAAATTAATGTTAATCTAAACTTCATATCATTATCACGAAAATTCCTATTGATGTAAGATATAATTCTGTTGTCAATGACTTTTTATAATTTTTATAAGAAAGGAACTATGAATAATAATTTGAAGCATCGAAAATGTTAAAAAATTGGTTAAACTTCAAAAAGGGATTGTCTGCTATGAACAACTTTTTTTGGTTTGAAGCAATTTTTGGTTAAAGTGGAAATACAATAAATATAATCTCATAAATATCTCCTAACCATTAATTTTATTTTTAAAAATGTATAGGATCATTTTTATAGACATTTTAATGTACTTTAATATTATACAAAATAATCTTTATAAAAATTCACGACTTTTAGATATTCTAAAAAGATTAAAAAAATATCAGTTTTCTGCCCTTTCTACTCTCCTCCTATCAAAACCCGACGCAGGATTCTTTGGGACTTTTTAACAATTATTATGGAGAGGGGAATAAACCATTTCTAAGAAGTTTCATATTTATTTTTTGAATGTTGGGATAAGGCTGTTTTTCCCCTAACTTTACTGGACTAATTGTGAAACAGTAAACATTTTTCTTGATGCCCTAATTGATGTTTGATTCCTTATTTTTTCTAATTCGAATTCTATCTGTAGGCCACTCAGTTAATCTTATTTTCATTTAATATTTTTAAAAAACTGTCACGAGACTTTTAAAATAACTTTAATCAGTTATTTATGCTATGTAGGCTTGGATACCACAGAGATAATCAAAAGTTACGTTTTTTTTTTCTTTATGTTAAGCTATATACAATGAATTCTTTGTTATTTTTATCATGATATTCCTGCATGTTAAGTTCTCCTTAGCAAGATGAAGGCATATTTGTCCATGACCACATCCGCTTGGAACTCTCCATGTATACACATGATGGATTCTTTCAATGCCATTGTTTCTCTAAAGAACATCAAACAAGATTATGGAGATCAGTAGAGCTTTTGAAGGTCTTTAATAACAAAAGAGCAACCCACCTTGTCACCTACCTCGGATGCACTCATAGAATAATTTATTTATCCATTAATTAAAAATCTATTAAAATTTTTTGAACTGCAACACAAAGAGTCGTTTCTTAAGGTGAAACCGATTTATCTAGGCATATAATAAAATGAATCCATCGGGATATAATGATTTCCGGATACTAATACAACTAAAATATTATTCAAAATCCATTTTGGATGGCGGATATATTTACTAAACAATGATTTCAAAAATAAGACTTTGTTTTGATCCACCAACTCATAGCTGAACTATAGAAGAATAAGAAGTGGAACCTAATGGTAATTATAATAGAAAATTTTCTCCTTTTCAGGTACTCTAATTTTTTTTTAATTGAAATTAATTAAATGCCTCATATTTTTAATAGTAATACAAAATTAATAATAATGAACCCAAATAAAAATATTTATAATATACCGTTGGAAAGTTAAAGATTTTAGAACAAAGAATAATTCATGTAAGATAATGGAGAGTTAATTCAAACCAATGGCTTTTCATTGTGGCTGTCATTAATGTGAACTTTTATAATATCGAATGGCAAATAACAGTTTACACAGATTATGTATGATTTATTTTTCATCTTAGCAAACCAAAAATATATATCCCTACAGTTAGTGCAAAAGATGGAATGTAACAATTTTTTATTCTTATTCTATTTGTGAAAAAGGTGACATTTTGTTGTCTGCAACTGCTATAAGTAGTCATTTTTCATGAAAAATAGCTGAGGAAAAAAAAATATGAAATTATACTATTCATAAAGAAATAATCAATTTTTACACTCTTCTCAACAAAAAAAAAAATAATAATAATAAAAAAATAAGGTGTGTGCTTTAGACCACACGATAGAAGACAAAACATCAACAAGGCGAGATTAATAATATGAAATATAAATTATAAATAATAGCTCATTATAAAGAAGATGGAATGCTGAACATTTCCCTCGCTTCCAGTATGCAGGTCCGATTTTTAGTTGCTGAAATATTTTAATCCATATCTTCAATATACTTGTTATCATTTGGTTTCCGACAGTATTTTTTTTCTTTTCGCCTCTCTTACACGGCGTCGCATTAAATATAATTTTAAATAATAGCTCATTACAAAGAGGATGAAATGATAAATATTTCTCTCGCTAACAATATGCAAGTGGTATTTTTAGTTTTTGAGATATTTTAATCCCTACACAAAAACACTTCAATGAGTATACTTCAGTCGACTTTACCCGAGCGTTACACATCGGAGCTCTAACGGCTCAATCTAATTTACTCTTCACAAAACGCGCCTAAAGAAGTTTTCACTTCAAAAACTCAATTTTCACCAAAGAATACCACTACTGTTAGAGTGATAAGTAGTGCATAGAATAGCCCATCATTTATATTGATAGTCTTGAGTTGGTATTTATAATTAATGTAATAATCTTAAGGTTTATTGCTGTATCAATACTTATAGATAGATAGATAGAAAATAAACTTTATTCTGGTTCCTAATGAATAACAGTTATGAACAAAAAAATAAAAACTACATCTGGCCAAAAATGACATTAACCAAAATTAAAGAATATATACAGTATCTTCAGTAAAAGTATATTAACACAAATAAAAATAAAACCATTTTGAAAAAAGACAAACATTATTTAAATGAAAAAAAAACAGATTTTTTTTTTAAATTAAAACTCAAACAACCATTCACCTCAGTCAAAATCTGTTTCACAATATTTATTTCATTGTATAATGCCATTTTGGGATGTATGGTAAAGATGATATTTAAATGAGGACAAGGAAGAAGCATGGGGGATATCAGATGGCAAGGAATTCCAGAAGGCAGTGGAGGCAATAAAGGAATATTCAAATGTCTTAGTTCTATGGGAAGGGATATAAAGGTCAGAAACACGGGATCTTGTTTTCTGGGAGTGGAACACGGGTTTGAACTGTAGGAGACTGTAGATGTAGGAAGGGTGTCGGATGTTGATAGTTTGGAATAGAAAAGATCCAACGAAATATTGTCTGCGGAAAGAAGGGAAGAGCCATTTGAACTCACCGTAAAGGTGGGACACATGAGACCGAATCGATGTACCGAAGACAAATCTTAAGTAGGAATTCGATTATATAATAATTATATGTAATAATTTCTATTGAAAGAGGAGTGGTAAATAAAAGTAGTATGATTTATCGCACCAGATGTTTTTTGATGCAAGACTACTATGTAACCCACTCTGGGTGGATAGAGCATAGATGCAACATAAAATGCATTTTATTTGCTCAATAAATTGCTCAAAACAGATCATTTTCCCCTGTCGCAACAGAGAGTTTCCAAATGACAACAGGGGCAGAACAGTACTTACTGAGAGAGTTATGAGCTTGCTCCCGACTTCGTGAGGCATGATCGGACAACGGTATTGTTAAAGACCGCCTGACTGTCTAAATGTCAAGAAAGAGCTGATAATGGATAGCTCTCCGATTCAGTGGCCTCGTCTAGACTACACCCGCCATTTTCTAAAGCGGAGATAAGTTCTCTTCAATAAGACCGACCTTGTACCTTCGCCTACACCAACCGTCAGGTTCCCGTCTCTTCGGCTGAGTCATCCCGGACCAAATGCGGTCAGTGCATCCATTCATTTATATATATATATATACATATATATATATATATACATATATATATATATATATATATATATATATATATATATATATATATATATATATATATATATATATATAATCACTGTACTAGTTTTGATCCTCAGATAATACAGAAATAAATTGCATTTATATTTGCTGGCGAGGCACTACATAATATGCCAGCTGATAGGGAGCGAAGTGCCCAGCGACATCTGTTGCATTCTTGCTATTACTATTAGCCTATATATTATTTCTAAAGGGTTTTTTTTTGTTGGTACTCCATAACTTGGTCAATTCTTCATCAAATCCAATGATTGACGCCTCATTTTGAAAATTTCTGAAAAAAGTTGTGGAGGAAAAGAAACTTTATTTGCGAATAACTCAAAAAGTATGCATTGTTTTCTTTATTGTACCCATGATAATTAGAACGATTACTAAATTAACTACAAAACAAAAAAAAAATCGGACAATTATTAACAAAGATACAGTCCATTAGTTTTGGTATACTTAATAATATCTTTCTGTCTAAAGATATTGCATTTAGGAGTAGAATACTTTACTACACTTTTTTCCATGGTTGATAGATTAACTTTATTATTTCTTAAAGACATTTGGTTGTTCTTACATTTTTTTTTTTTTTAATGATTTAGAATATCCCATGATCGGGGCATTATTTTGTCTTTATTACTTTTACTATTTTTCCAGTCAGCGTTTAAAAATAGGTCCTAGCAAAGCCATTTTTACAAATATATTGGTCTATTATGTTTAATGGAATATTGTACTTGAGGAAAAATATTCATTCCTTCCTTACTTAATACATAGAAACTACTTATTTTCATATTGTTTTGCTATTTCTTTACTAAACAAATTTTTCTGCAATTTTTTCGCACGGTTGTAATTATTTACAATTTTTTGAGAAACTCTGACATGTAGAGGTCTCAAGTATGGGTATTTAAATTGAAAAAAAAATATCAAAACTATAGATCTATATAAAAAATTGCGATCCATACTCGAAGAGGAATACTTTTATATTCATTAACTGGCAAGGGTTCATGCTCGAACATCATGTTTATAATAATATCATAAATTCTTTTTCATTCTGGCAAAAATCATAAAATATCATTTGAAAAAGAAAAATCAGTTAAAGTTCAAGCCTTCTTAAATTTACCCAGCGTACCTGAATTCATAAACGAAAGAATAATAAAATTCCAAGATTCTTTGAAATATTTAACCAATTGAGAATTCAATACGATAACAAATTAGGAATAATGTTATAAGAAAAGAATCATGGGTTTTTGAGTCTCAGAGTAAAATATGAAAATAACAAAAAACTTAACATGTAAAAATGACGATAAAAATCATAAACCAAACATAAAATGATGGTTAGAACGAAGAAAGAATGAGTATTCAATTTTTTATTGAACGTTTAAGAAACCAGGTGAAGCTGGGTTTGCCTCAAGAACCTCTCCTGATACTAAGGTTAATTTTTGACAGTTCTGATAAAAAGTTTTCTTCATAACTTTTTCTTAATTTTTTTTTCTGTGATTTATGGTTCATAAAAAATTTATTTACTTTTGTAAACTGGGGCCATTAAATTCGTTTGAGCGGCATTGGCGATAGAGTCCAAAGAAAAACAAGTTTTTCGGCTAATATCATAAAATTCGTCATTTGAAAAAGAAAAATCAGTTAAACTTCACACCTTCTTAAATTTACCCAGCATACCTGAATTCATAAACAAAAGAATAATAAAATTCTATGATTCTTTGAAATATTTAACCAATAGAGAATTCAATACGATAACATTTCCGCCGGATCTTCGGCGAAGGCAGATTTTAAGTTAGTCCTAAGAAAATTAACAAGATAGAGGTGAACCCCATCACCCAGATTGAAAGTCGAGGAATAAAGATAAACAGAACTAAGAAAGGCTCAGCAAGACCTTAAAATTCATTTAAAATAGAATAAAATTCATTTCATATAGGTAGTTAATTTCTTTTTCTCCCAAAGTAATAATAATTTTATATGTACATAAAAGATTTCGAAGGTGACGTGGATACTCGTATAAAAAACTGGCTGATTATCCAAACATTTACACAACGTTGTTGCATCACCTAAATTATCTACATTACCTATGTGTACCGTTAAAAATTGCAGAAAATTAATACTTAAAATAAAATACCTATTGACTCCAATTCGTTAAAGAAAAAAAATACAAATATAAAAACACATCAATGCATTTATAAATGATTGTTCCAATTAATCAGGTTGTCGATTAACATATTTAACGAGTTATAAGTATCTTTTTCAGATTGCTCATGTAATTCAATCTGGTACATTAATCACTGTCATGTATTATTAGGTGGGCCATTTTGAATAAAAAAAATATTAATTTATCTCGTGATAAACATAATTTGAACAGTTATCAAGTTTAAATATGATATAGCTCCGATATAGAGGGCGTTGCCTTCGGCAGATGTACTAAATAAATTATGTATTTATCCGGCCTGTTTCGAAAGTGACTCGTTCAGTTGCATTTGCCATGCCTTCTAAATCTTGCGCAGACCTCCCCCCACTTAACTGCTATCAGCTGGAGTTCCATTAAGTCTTTCAAAACTGCATTCTCTCCCAAATGGTCTCCGAGATAATCCGGCACGACGATCTCCAAAGGAAATAGGAAACGAACGTCGCCCGGGACATTTTCAAGGTTCTTAATATTTGTGGAGGTGAAGGGCAAGCCGCTGACTCACTAAATCGTAAATGCCAACAGCTGCTCTCTGCTCTTAATTCATTTATTATTGGATGCTAAATTACTGTCCATATTTTTTTTTTTAATTTCTTTTCTTTACTATTTGACCTTGTTATTTGAACGTTTAGTCGAGCAGACTGAATATCTTATACTGAGAAGCACTTAAATGCAAACGGATGTAACTGACAATTTATTTATTGAGAAAGATGACCTCAAACCAAAGGTTATGATAGGGAAGATCGTTGCAGATGGTATAGAGCGGATTTGTTGAAAAAAATTTCGTTGCCATAGCTACATAATGCCCCTCTCTGTCCCCGAAAAGAGCTAGAAATAAGTTATTCTGTTGGGACATTCCTCAAACCTAACACACTTATCGGTGGATTAATTATAATCGGAATATACTTATTTGAAATGTGGAGAAAATACCTAAAACAGGAAAAAAATGATATAATTTTACTAGAAGGAGTTAATTGTTGGGAGCGGTCAAATAAATACTAAATTAAAATATATTAATTATTTAATTTTTGCCGATGTTTCGACCCACTTTGCTGGTCGTCTTCAGGGCGTAGGATGTAGCACTGCGGGAGGCAGTTGAATGTTTTGAGTGTTTCAACTGCCTCCCGCAGTGCCACATCCTACGCCCTGAAGACAACCTGCAAAGTGGGTCGAAACGTCGGCAAAAATTAAATAATTACTATATTTTTATTTAGTATTTATTTGACCTCACCCCCTAATTAACTCCTTCTCATATTATATCAACGGTCAACCATCTCTACATCATTATGATATAATTTTACATTTTATTCATGGATTTAAAGGTTATAATACACTAATAATTTTTATTTTGTGTGTAAAATTAGAAATAATATTGCGAAGTATATTTTTTATTAAATAATATAATATTTTATTGAGAAAAAAAAACATTTTGCCTCAATTAAGGGCATTGAGTATTTAGGATGAATGAAACACAAACATACCATATATACAATAAAAAAAAAACAATATTATAACAAAATAAAACTTGCAGAATATATTAAAGGAGTTTAAATGTATAAGAAATTAAAAACACTAAATTTCTAGCAAAAAAGTTCATTTGTCGGCATGGGTCGATTCCTCAAGAAAAAAGAGTTAAGAGCGATTTTGTGTTTTATTAAGATGGCCACGATGTTCATTGAATAAGAAGGAATTGCTTAAGATAATTAAATTCTAACTATACCATCGTAAAGCAGACAAATTTTTGTTGGCTTTGCGTTATTATACCTCATGCAAGTCCCTTTTATCATTGACCTTAGCCAATTTAATCACTGTTTTCTGAAAGAAAAGTTTGTTTACTTTACGATAGTATACTTAAAATTTAATTATCTTGAAGAGTTTGAAGCAATCTTAGAACTCTTTTTATTAATTATTTACTTTGTTAAAGAAATTTACTCTAAAATAAATCATTTTTTTAATACAAATAGTTTTGTACTTTTACGAAGACGGTACTAATATCGAAAATCACGAAAGTGTTAACATCAAATATCTTATGAGAAGGAATTAGTCGAGGGTGCGGTCAAATAAATAAAAAAAATTAAAATATATAAATAATTTTAATTTTTGCCGACGTTTCGACCCACTTTGCAGGTCGTCTTCAGGGCTACAAAAGATACAAACATGTTGAAAATATAAAAATAAAATAAAAAATAAATATAAGTATATATAGATTACGAAGAAGTTGTCAGATACAGAAATAAAAGATAAAGAAAATAAATACATGATAAGAAAATAGATAAAAGAAAATAAATACATGAATGTTAACGAATAAATTAATGTTAACGAATAAATAGATTGAAAATTGAATAAATATTGTTACAGTAAAGTTAAAATATGGATAAGATAACATAATAATAAGATATCAGTGGATAACAAGCAAGTGGAGGTTACCTTTAATTGTAAATAAACAGATAACGGGACCAAAGGTTAAGAAGTGAAGAAATTGAAAGATTAATAGGGTAACATTAGTGTAATATTGTTGGGA
This sequence comes from Nezara viridula, assembly GCA_928085145.1. Lineage (NCBI taxonomy): Eukaryota > Metazoa > Arthropoda > Insecta > Hemiptera > Pentatomidae > Nezara > Nezara viridula. The sequence continues at coordinate 142,145,069 of OV725080.1, read as the reverse complement.
TAGATTATTAAGTATAAATAACTCTATAAGAAAACAATAATTTTAAAAGAATACTTTAAAATGTAAGAATAAATGTAAAAACAAGGTTATGATGATAAAGAAACAAAAAACAGGTTGTACTATATATAGATGACAATTGACATTTAGTTTTTTGAAAGCGGTAATGGAATGGTAGGCTGCATGAAGATAATAATAAGGTGTATAGTTGAAGGATAGATGTGTTAAGAAAAGAATCACAATAAAAGTCAAGACATACCGTTGGATGTGGCACTGCGGGAGGCAGTTGAAACACTGGCAGTGTCAAAAAACTCTAGTTAGCAGTGTCAAAAAAAAAGTTCTAGTAAAAATAAACGCATACATACATATATATACACATACAAACACACACACACACACACACACACACACACACACACACATATATATATATATATATATATATAAATATATATATATATATATATATATATATATATATATATATATATATATATAAATATATATACAAACACAAGCATACATATATATATACACACACATACATACCCATATATATATATATATATATATACATATATGTATATATATATATATATATATATATATATATATATATATATATATATATACATATATGTAGCAAGTGGAAATATTGCAAGTAACAACATATTGGAAACATTTAAAACTCTCATTCTATAGTCTGTGGTATAGGACCCTTTTTATCAAATTATGAACATCCGCCTGAAACGTGGTAAATAGCTTCTTCTCATCGTAACCTCCAACTTTTTTATTTACGAAAATTCTAGGAATAGAGCCGTTTTCGATCTGGAGCACGGCAAACATTGTATATTTGATCAGGTACTAAAAACTCGTAAATATCCATTTGCTTTTCAATTGGGAATCGTAAGATAATTTGAGCACAAAATCGATAAAAAAAGGTGGCCTTCAAAATCTCAAAATGATGAGGATATATAAGCCAAATGTCATAATATTTTTGTATAGACCTCATTAAATAGATTAAGTTTGTCGATCTTCAGATTGAAAACGCCACAATTCCGAGAGAAAAAACCCTGTACCACTACAACCCGTGTTGGGTGGAATACTATGTGAGGAAGTACTGTTACAAGACCAACGGTTGAGCAGGGAAATGATTGGGCCCATATCATGCTCAATCGCCAGGTTTTTCCCTTAATTAATTATTTAATTAAGAGTACCCACTTTATAAAGGCTGGGTGTGCCCTAGAAGATTCTCCCGAACGCAGGGTCGATCCACAACTAATGAAAAATTACTAGTCATCAGCCGGATTCGAACCTGGGACCTTCAGCTCTGGAAGTCAGTACTCAACCCTCGGAGAATTTTTGTAAATAAAATATTTGCAGGTTACGATGAGATGAAGCTGTTTAAGAAGTGTTAGACGGATTTTAATAATTTAACAAAAGGGAACCTGTACTATGGACTATAAAATTATTCAAAAAGTTTTGATTGAGATGTGTTATACAATAATTTGTTTTAAGCATTTATAAACACTCCTGTGTCGCAAAGTAATTCAAATTTAAACTTTCAATAAATATATTTAAAAAATATATATATTATATCTAACAAGTTTATTGAAAAATACTTTTAAACAATAAAAAACCAGGATGCTATTTTTATTTTTGTGCGGAAGATACTAACTAGCTAAGGTTTCTAGTATTGATTATCTCATCACATTAGGAGTATCGGTTGCTCTACTTTCCCACACGCCATCTTCTGATTTCTTTGAAAGCTGCAGGATCGGGTCAATTTTCTAATGGTATTATTGTTTCTAAATAATGAAACATAAAAAATGCATTGAATTATTGCTGAGAAATTGTTCACCAATAAAATGCCGCAAAGAATTGACGATAAGTTGTTGATATGCAATTAGCTGGACAACGAGCCCCTTTGTTGAAGCGGCTATGAATTGCATTGCAGCGGGACGGCTGGAGCTGCAACGCACTGACCGACCAAGGACTGAGAAAGGTGAGCCCGCCCATCTGGGACAAGGGCGGTAACCTCCTGTTTCCTGCTCAACTTGTCCACAATCTCAATGGGTTCTTGTATATCTGTTTATACAACGAGCCAACGTACCTTACATAACCTCAGTTTAAGGATAAGGAAAAAAAAACTAGAAATAAACCAAGATTAAAACTAGAATTAAAGCTAGAATGTTTAGCGATCCATAAGCATGACCATAAGAGGAGTGGATGAACCAAGTTGGATCATTCATTTTTTTTTTTTTTTTTTACAGTTTTACGGGTTTTTAATTATTGGAGAGAACCGTATTTTGATGGAAAAGTTTTTGTAACAAGAACATATTTTAACATCTTCAATATAGATTTTGTCTGTTTCCGCTAACAAATATGTACCGTTCATCTTTTCATCTCGGTTATGGTGTATTCTCTTACAACCTCCCTTTAAAGCTCTTTTTTTCTTTTCTTTTTTCTCAGAGGACTAAGAATATTCTCCTGCTTAACTCCTTTAAAAAGAACGCCATTTCAGACCATTCATTTCTGTATCCTTTTGGATCTTCGTATACGGATTTGTTAGCACCAAATATCTGAACAGAACCAAAAGTAGTATTATTTATTTATTTATTTATTCCACCCTCCCATGCCACACTGGCAATACGGGTGTTTGCGGTAGTTTGTTTTAGGCATGAATAACATTAATAACACACTACTACTAGATGTGCACACAGTTCTTCTGTTTTATCTTCTTCCTTCTTTTTTCGGCCTAGCTTCCAGAATCTGGAGGTCTTCCTGGCGCTTGTCCTCTTCTTCTGCGGGCACCAATACGGAAGTGAGCGGGCCCCATCACCGTCTTCCATCCATTTATGAAATCCTTAAACCGCGGGAATTTTCCTCGCTGACTAACTGAGGAAACTCATTTTCAGTGAAGACATAGATTCCCGCGGCTCTTGTCATTGTAGTACTCAGCTAAAGAAATTCCTAATAAAAGCTTGGTAAAGGGGTCCATTAAAATGTAGTTTATTATTAAAATATGTTATATCCACGTTTCTGTGGAGTGAAACCCTCCTCCATATCTCCAAGTCATTTCAAATTTTAGGTAAATAGGAACCTTATTTTAAATATAAATAATATTTGATATAACGGTTAATATTTTCTGTACCGAATGGTAAACGTCCGAGGGGTAGACCGAAGCGAAGGTGAGAAGATTATGTTCCGATCAGAAGGGACTGAGTTTAGAAGACAAATGGTGGAGGGAGGTGTGTAATAAGCGATTGGTGGTGTCGGCATCGAGCCTTCGGGTTCGCTAAGCCTTATATTATTATTAGGAATCTTATTTTAGTATTTGAAAAGTGCAATCTCATATGCGATCTTTATCATTTGAATTTTATTGAAGCTCAAATTTACGTAATAATTATAAATGCGTGTTAATAAAGTACTTTTTTTGGACACTAATTCCGACTGTACGGTCACTTTTGTGGCCAAACACATACAAAAAGCCTAAGACTGCTCCCCTCCCCAAGATATTCTATCCCTCTCTTCTTCTTAAAAATAGTGCAAACGAAAGTAGAATTTAAATATTAGTAGATTATATACAATAATACATACTGCGGTCTGTTCCATACTTCCACTTTTCATTTTGAAAATTCATAACCCCGTCGAAATGTGCCCCCTTCAAAAATTGAAAACCCAGTCAAAAAGTTCCTCGTTCGTAAATTTTGATAGCGGAACTTGCGCCATAAAACTCCCTTCTGTGGACCCCTAAGACTGAGGAATATTAACAAACTGAACTGAAACAAGACCAAGATTTAGCCTTATCAGTTGAATAAAAGTCTTATTATCGAAATTCCACAACGATTCCAACTCATCATAACCTCTTACAATACATCCTATGCAGCACAAGGATTCCATCTCACCGATGTCCTCAGATATTTCTATATTCTTTAGAGTTAAGAAAGAAAAAAAAATTTATTTTATTTATATATTGAAATCTTATACCTCCTAGGACTGGCGGTAGATATGTTGAGAGGCATTTACTAGAGCCATATCCTACAGTTATTAAGGCGACGGATCCATTGTTCCAGTGACGACAGTTAAGTCAACGTAACAATCGCACTCTTGTGGAATTACCGTGTTTTGTTCTCAACAATGCGCAACATTTCGTACATTTCACGGGTCAGAGCTCGTTGGCCAACTGTTTGAGAGAAAAATAGTTGTAAAGATACTTTAACGTCAAGATCGTACCTGATAAATACATACCTCAACTTACTAACAAAATTAAAGACGTGTTCAAAAATTATGACATAACAAAAATTAAACTCGGGCAATATAATAATAAAAAATTGAGCGGGCACATCACCAATACAAAATATGAAATAGACTTAATAAACAAGAAAAATGTAATATATAAATTAAATTGTAAAAACTGCCCCATAATCTACATTGGTAAAATATCCAAGCGATTAGGGACCACAATTTCACAACACATTACTAACTGTAAAAATACAAAAAACATAAAAACAACAGCTTTAGCACATCACAGCATAAGATTACAGCATAAATTCAACTTCAATAATCCACAGATATTAGGCACAGAACCAAAAAACACCAATAGAAAATTACTTGAAGCCATACACATCACAAAAAAAAATAGAATAACAGTAAATTATAAAACAGGCACTAAACATTTAGGAACACATTATGCTGACATATTAAACAAAATTTAATTTTTTTTTTTTTTTTTTTTTTAATTTCTTTATTGAGTATTATAACAATCTGTCTGTTGGACATTGGTTATAGTGAGGTAGGATGACATTCACACCATATGTACAAAAAAATAAAATAAATAGAACAAAATAATAATCAAAAGTATATACAATAGACAATAAAATAAAATAACCTAAAAAATAAGAAAATTAAAACTAAGGAAAAAAAAAAAAAAAAAAAAACACATGCATACCTATATACAATCAGGCGAGGGAACTCCAGGAGAACCCTGCGCTACTCTCCCAACCGCGTCACTGGTACTAAAGCCAGCGGAGATTGGTCGAGAGCACTTTAGCCACATACACACATGTCTTGAGTGAAGAATCTGGCCATTGCCAGAACTCCAATTTATATAATCTACAAAAGGTCGCGAGGCCACTGCCGTTTCAACCTTCTTGGAGGATTATAGGGATGGAAGATGCTTGATAGGGATTGTGCAAGAGGATTTGGGTGGTAAGTAAGGTTCTGGTGAAATTTGGAGAATTTTTCTGGGATAAGGTCTAGGACAAATGGGATGTTAAGGTCATGATGTAGGGTTTTGTTGGATACATAGAAAGGAGCATCGACTATTGTTCGAAGGACTTTAGACTGGAAGGATTGGATGCGCTTGATGTTAGAAAATTTTGCTGATCCCCACAGTTCTAGTCCGTAAGTCCAAATAGGTTTCAGTATTGTCTTGTAGATCAGTAGCTTGTTTTCAATGGAAAGTTTAGATTTTCTGCTTAGTAGTCGGTATAGTTGGCCGTATCGTCGGTTGAGTTCTTGTCTTTTGAGTCTAGTATGCGGGTTCCAAGTTAGTCTTCGGTCTAAATGAAAGCCAAGATACCGGACTGTGTCTGAATAAGGAAGCTGGATGGAATTAAAGAGTACTGGTGGACAGGAATTGCGTCGGAGTGTAAAGGTAATATGTTGGCATTTAGATTCATTAACTTTAATGCGCCAGTTATTACACCAGTGCTCAATCAAGGTGAGGTGACTTTGGAGATTTAAGGATGCTATTTCGGGATCAGAGTTGGATGATAAGATTGCGGTGTCGTCAGCGAATGTTGCAAGAAAAGTATCGGGATGAACAGGGATGTCAGCAGTAAAGAGGATGTAAAGCACGGGACCCAAGACGCTGCCTTGGGGAACACCGGCTTTAACGGAGTAGATATTGGAAAATTCTGTTCCACAGCGAACTCGAAAGGAGCGGTCAGAGAGGTAGGATCGGAGGACTAGGTACAAGGACTGAGGTAAATGGATTTTAAGCTTGGAGAGCAGTCCGGAGTGCCATACCCGGTCAAATGCCTGTGCAATGTCCAGAAAGGCACCCGAACAGTATTCCTTGTTTTCTAGGGCTGAGGAAATATGATCAACAACTCGGAGTCCTTGTTGAACAGTAGAATGTTGAGAGCGAAAACCAAACTGATGGGAAGGGTTATTTTGGGATTCTATAATGGGTAGGATTCGTTTCAAAAGGATCTTTTCAAAAATTTTTGAAAGGATTGGGAGTAGGCTGATTGATCTATAGGATGTTGAGCTATTGAGAGGTTTTCCTGGTTTTGGGAAAAGGATAATAGTGGAGTGTTTCCATAACAGAGGGAAGTGGGTGGTGCGTAGGATACAATTGTAGATATAAGTAAGGAATATGACTGCTTTGGATGGAAGTTGTCGAAGGATTTGAGGTGTAAGGAGATCATGTCCAGGAGCTTTACGGGGGATTAGTTTTTTTAATTGAAATTTTACTTCGGAAGGATGAATAGTTTTTGGGGGCAAGGAAAGTGGGATTGGTGATGTAAGGAGTTCTTCTACTGTTACGGTGTGGGCAGGATGGGATTCCGGATGTGAAATAAATGTATTGGATAGGTGAATGGCGAACTCCTCAGCTTTATCTTCATCAGATGCTGCCCAGGAGCCATCACCTAGTCGGAGAGGATGGGAAATGCGGTGAGGATTTAGGATGTTGGTTGTGGTTTTCCAAAGGGAATTGTCGCGAGAAGAGAGGGAGGATAGGTAGGAGTTGAAGGATTGTGATCTGAAGGTGGCTAATTCCAGTTTTAATTGTTTGCAGTAGTAATTATAGGAGCAGCGGTCGGTAGGATGTCGGGTACGTTGCCATAATAATCTGGCACGGCGTTTGGTGCGGATTAGGTTAAGGAGGTGTTGGGGTAGAATGGTCTTTATAGGAATTCTGGAGGAGTCTTTTGGGAAGGAGGCAGTCCAGGCGGCTTGTTGGATTGTGGTAGTAAAGGAATTTACGGCACTATCAAGGTCATCGGGAGTTTTGAGGGATATGTTGAGATCAATATTATCGGAGATTATTTGGCGGAAAAGGTCCCAGTTTACTGGGCCCCTAATGAATGACGGTGGAGAAGGTTTGGGAACAGGTTCAAGTGAAACATTAAGGATTAGAGGACTATGGTCAGAGGAAAGTTCATTTAGACGTGTAATGGAACAATTGAGGGGACTTAAGCCGCTGTGGATAAAGAAATCAAGAAGATCAGGATTACGGTTGGGATCTGTGGGCCAGTAGGTAGGAGAGTTGGGGGAAAGGAGGTGAAAACGTTGGGAATTGAGTGCAGACAGCAGGGTTCGGCCACGAGAATTCGTGGTTCTGGAACCCCATTGTTGGTGCTTGGCATTTAGGTCTGCACCCAAGATGAAGTGATGTCCTAAGGAGTCGAGGAGAGAACTGAATTGGGCATTGGATATGGATCGGTTAGGAGGGCAATACGTTGATGCAAGAGTGACCGGAAAGGAGAAGGTTTTTATCACGATAGCGGTGGACTGTAGGAAATCATGTATTGGTAATGGGAGTACGTGATGGGAGAGGGATTGGTGTACAATTACAGCAGTACCGGCATGTGCTTTTCCGTCAGGGTGGTCAGTACGATATGTCAGGTATTGTGGTATATTGAAGTGCTGTTTAGTGGTTAGTCGAGTTTCAGTAATTAGTGCCACATCAATGTTCTTGTCAAGTAGTAAAGTAGATAGTTCGTCTGTATGATTTCTAACACCATTCGCATTCCAAAGGAGAATGGATACGGGTTTAGGGATGTGAGTCATTTAAGGATTTTTCAAAGGAGGGATGAGGTGAGATACGAGATTCGTGAGGAGTGATATGAGTGGAGTAACAAGGGATTTGAAATCGGTGAGGAAAGATGCTAACAAACTTGTGAGATCTGTTGCGTTTGAAGGAGGAGGAATATGAGGAATTTGTTGTTGGTGGTTAGGTATATTAGGATGAAGAGGATTTTGAGGTTGGGTTTGAGGTTGTTGTTGTGGCAGGGCTTGACATTTATCGGTTAAAGTCTTACCTCTAAGTAGTTGGGAGAATGATACATCATTGTTTACAATTCTGGAAGGCTCTCTCTCTCTTCTTGTTCTTAGTGCTTCATCTTGAATCCGGTTTTTCTGGTGTCTGGTTTTGAGATTCTTGTAAATTTGGCAGCCTTTGTAGTTGGCCGGGTGTCCCTCCAAGCATAGGGCACATACTGCTGGATCTTGTATAGGTTTGGTGCACTCTACAGATTTGTGCTGTTCACCGCACTTCACGCAACGCGGCAGATGGTGGCAATAAGTCTTCGTGTGGCCATAGGTCTGACAATTATGGCACTGCACGATGTCTCTCTTGGGATATGGCTTCTCAACTTTCACCATTGTGTAGTATATTCTTGTGATATCATATATTTTTTCGATACCTGGTGATGGCTCCAAGTCCACGAAAAACAATGGTAGTGGGATCCTATTTCGTAATCCTGGCTGCTCCCTGTCCTCCTTCAAAACGTTTGTTACCTGGCGTACATTGAAACCAAGCGTCGTTAGTTCTTCTTTAATAACTTCAGTGGGGGTTGAGGAATGTAAATTTCTTATCACTACTCGTAAAGCTCTTTCCTGCCTCAGCTGGTAAGTGTGAAAATTCGCATTTGTTTCTGATAAGTACTTCACTATTTTTCGGTAGGCTTCTGCAGAATCAGGTGTTATTTTGGTGTCATTGGTCCTGTTAAGGCATGAATAACTGCCAGAGCAGATTTTATTTAGTTGGGTGCAGAACATCTGGAAATTTTTTATATTTTTCACAAATATCGGAGGAGGTTTTGGTTCTCTGGGTATTGCTGCAGACTCCATTACTTCTCTGTCATTTTGAAGCACTTGGTAGGGGTTTGGAGTAAAGAAAGGTGATTCTTCAATCGTTTCTTGTGCAGATGTACCTGGTTGGGGCTGAGGTTCTGGTTCTGAAGTATTCATTTTGGTCACTGGAGGTATTTCTCGTAGGCAGCGACGAGTCCTTTGTTTGGCTGGTGAGCTAACTCCGTCTGACCGAGACCTCTTGGGCACCTTACTGGCCATCACTTGCTGATCATACCGCATATCATAAGAGAAAAATAAATAAATAAAAAAAAAAAAAATTTTTTTTTTTTTTTTTAAATAAAAAAAAAAAAGATTCCAACAGTAAATATCAACTGCTCTGATATACACTTTAACTGTATCACGTGAATAATCAGAGAGATTCCGCTATAAAATTGGTAAAAACTGAGAGAGGAGTTGAGGAGACAACCTTCTCATCAGCTGAAAATTTAAATTTAAAGAAAATAATTGGTCTAAAAGCAAGAAGTTGCTCTGGATGTTATATACCTTAATTTATTATAACTCGAATTAGAAACTGACGATGGAGCACATTAGATTTAAGGTAATTAAAGTTAATGTAACAACCAAATTCTGACATGTATTGTAACATGCACTATATTTTAACTTAATTTTTTTTAGCCAAGTATCAACAAAAAATTATTGGGATTGTAGTTCTGAAGATGGGAGTAAATATACCAAAATGAAAACATGTAAAAATGTAATTTGGAAACACAACAAATAAATTCAATTGTTGGTAAGTGGAAGTCATCATTGCCAAATAAAAAAGATCGCAAGTTTCACATTACTCTGCGATTTTACTTCATACATCAAACAAGCGAGAAAAAAATGTTGTTCATCAATGTATAAAAGGTAGAGGAAAAAAAAAAATCAAAACTAAAAATTGACCCATTATTTGTCATCTCTGAATCAGTAAGATCAGCAGAAAATGGCAAATTCAATATATTAATTTTAATATTAGATTGAGGAAAATATTATTTTCCACAAGTTTTAAAGTTTATATATTTGAAACAACAGTGAAATCGAACCATCTTTGTTAACAGGAAATCGACCGTTGCTGTATCAAATGTAAGGTCACTAAACCAATGACAGGCTTTTTTTTATTTATCGTTATTACATCTCAATGCATAAATTGAAAAAAAAATAGAAATTTGAAGAATATTAATTATGCCAAGAATTTAGATCTTGGTACAGACTTCTTTTTATCCAATAATTAACATCCGTATTACAGCATTTACAAATTTTGTCTATAGCTCCATCTCATCGTAATCTACAACTATTTTATTTACTAAAAATCTCGGTATTGGGACATCTTCAATCTGGAGGTCGGCAAACTTTATCTATTTAATTAGTTACTAAAAACTCATAAATACCGATTTGCTTTCCGTTGTAATTATAAGATAACTTGAACATGAAGTATAGGAAAAAGATGGGCTTAGAAAATATTGAGCCTTTTGTCCTATACAATCTCGTCATATTGACAACTAGAGGGTGTAGGTTAGGCCAAACGGCTCAATATTTATGAAGACCACTTTTTTTCAAGACTTTATGCTTAAGTTATCTTACGAATAAAGTGGAAAGCAAATGGGTATTTGCGAGTTTTTAGTACCTAATTAAACAGCCAAAGTTTGCTGATCTCTATATTGAAAACGCACCGATTCCTAGAATATTCTTAAATAAAATATTTGTAGGTTGCGATGAGATGAAGATAGTTACAAAGTTTCAGCCGGATGTTAATCATTTGATAAACGGGGTCTGTACCATGGACTAATCGTTTTAAATTAATTTCAATTGAAATGACTATGTATGGAATGTGAACGAGTACATTCCTTTGACATCGTGAAAAACAATTTGCTAACCATTGTTGACGAATCCACATTTATCAAGGAAATAACGGTGTATGATGTAATAAAAACGATTACCGAAAATTCAGGAAGTTTTTAGTATATGTTTCCCTGAAAAAGAACCTATTCTGATTTTAGAATGGAAATTTCAAGATGGAAAAATCTTCATAGGTTCTCAAGGTAATCAGAAGGTTTAATAAGAAACAATATTTCCTTATTTATGAACCTACAGTAAAACATAAAACAATCTTTGTTGACAGTAAATCTAAGTTCAGCGAATAAACTGTGTTGTTACACGTATTTATTAATGGCTGAAAAAATAAATTAGCACCCAGTCCATATCAATGGCTACTGGTTAAGTAGAGTTGTTAGAATTTTCAGTAATTTTGAAATTTAATTTTAAAAAATTAAAGAAATCACTTATTTTTGCAGCAGTTAAAATACAGAAATCCCAATTACTAAATAACAAAAGCGATCAAGCTAAAAATTCACTTCCAAGGTCCGTTGGAAGTAGTCAAATACTTCTGGTTTACCGTTCCGATGGTTCTGTTAAAAGACGAGAAATATAGAGATAACTTTCTGGACAGATTTAAAGTTAATTGGAAGCAATGGGCCGTGAAAGGATATTGGGTTGGTTCGGGATAGCAGGCAGTTTAGTGGCTGTCAATCAACCAGCCTATTTCGTCAAATGTTCCTTTTAGCTTCGCCAGTTCGGAATTCGCGATAGAAATCGGATCCGATGTTCTACTTTATAAATGGGTCTTAATTTTGGGAATTCGGGTTACTTATTTCGTTGACTTTTTACTTATTTTTGCATTACTTTTTTATATATTAATGTATTGCTTAACTTAACTTCTCAATTAATGAGGAATAATTTTGTTATAGATTTGATCCGTCTTCGATAGTGTATGGTAGCCAAGCGTAATCCAGCAGCTGCAGAAATATGATGTAGTAAATAGCCCCCTGTATTTACTCCTTTATGTGAAATTGTGTGAGGAAATGCGAAGGAATATATAGGAATGTGAGGTTGCACGATGAATAGTGCTCAATTATGCAGTGGACAAATTATTCATTTTCACTTTTCAATTATTGAAAAGTTTCATAACGATAAACAATCGATGAAGAAGGATGCTGGAAAAAGGACAGAGCAGGTAGCAACAGCTGGAGAAGGACGCTGGAAAAGAGAAGAGAAGACTTGAGGCTTGGGCACGGAGGCGAGAGGACGCTACCTGAGATGACTTTAATAGATTCATTTATTACAGTTGTAAAAATAATTGTTTTGTTAAACAGGAGTGAAAAGTCATTTATTTATTTAGTTGTCCTATAGGCCTCTCAATTGAAGAATAATAAACCAGGAGAGTCAATTCATTCAAAGTGTATTTACTAAGTCCCACATTATATATATATTCTAATTGTTTTTTGTCATCCAGTGTCACAAAAGGTATTAGATTTCCGAATTCCCAACAACAGTTAAACACCCTCAAAAAGTCTACATCCAGTGCCGGGGTTTTGTTTTAATATTCACGAGTGTAAATAACCTAGCCCCCCGCTATAAAAGCGGAAGACTATTCGATATTTCCGCCAAAACAACTTATTTACAATTAAACTTTTATCAGGTTATTTACAATGAAGTTCGAAGCAACTTGTACAGTTTAACGAGAAGTTATCTTTGTTTTTATGCACCTCCTTAAAGACTGTGTCTGGATCCGGCATGTCAAAAAAAATTTTTTCAATAGTTTCATCAAATATCAAACCTACCTATAGAAATTCCATCCACAGTAAGAAGCCCAGTTTTATTAATTATTATCAGTGAGTCAAATGTGGTTTCTATTACAAGTTTTTCGAAGTATTTTCCGATAATAAATCAATTAAGAGAAAATTCGATTGGTTCTTTGGTTCAGAATGAAAAGGTATTAGTTCAACACGTCGAGAGAACCGTAAAATTAAATTCAAATCAATAAATTTAAATATATCGCTAATATATCTTGCATATTCCGGAACTGAAATCAGGATATGAAGAAACATGTTCATGCAAATTTGAGTAAGTCGGAGTAGTAAATTGGAAATGGCAGAAGCAGAAGAGAAATCGAATTAACCTCCTTTACGTGATGTTGCAGGTTCCAATAAATCATCAAGACGCCTTTGGGAAGACAACACGTTCACTATCCAACTATTTTTATCAATTAACCTCTCGATAGAACGGCATTGATGATATAATGGACCGCATAACGTATTTGCTCAAATTATTAACCCCTTGCAGGTAATTTAAATACTTCCAAGCATTTTTCTCTACTTTCTGATCAACGGGTAAGAATCATACAGCACCACTTTCAAATTTATTTCTTGAAATTATAGGAAGGAATTTTATTTAGAGACAATTTCTTTCTGTTACCTTAATGTTAAATTAAAATTTAGTCGTAATTTATATTGGAATGGGGCATTGTATCGAATTTAAGGCACGATTCTTTTTCTCCATCTCACTTCGTCTTTATTTCCAGTCTAAAACCTTAAAATAAAATAACGATAAATTTCTAGGAAAAAAAGAGAACAAGTTTGTTGTTAGTATTTCACAATTTCGAATGAACCTATCTAATTAATTAAAAAAGAATATTAATTTGGTAGTTAACCGCTCATTTTTTTTTTAGTCGCAATTTCCCATGAAAGAAATATAAACATATTTTGCTTACCTCTTCAACGAAGCCTTAGGTCATAATCAAGTTACCACAGATAAAAATACATAGTCTATAAAACGTGACTTATATAATTTAATCTATATTTTTTGTTTCTTATAGATTTGTTTATCTTAAGTTCTTCTTTAGCATCAATTTCTATATTTTTTCTTATGAACGTTTTTAATTTCTAACAAATATTTACCGTTACAAAAAGAATTATTTTTTTATATGTTCATGTATATATAATCATTTATGAAAATTAATAAGATACATGTAATATAACAATAATAAGTAAATAACTTTCTTGGATAATAGCGTCACTATTGCTTACATATTTACAGTTTTATGATTTTTCGTTCATCAATAATTTACACAGAAAAGGCCATTTTTGAAGTATAGTCTGGTCAAGGAAAAATGTACGCATAGGCATAGAAAACAGAACGAATTTAATAAAATCAATACTTGGCCATCTAGATATCAACACACATAATCTGTGAATATTTCATCATACCTAATCAACGGCAGGAAGTACAGTGGCCGTCAAATGGATCTGACTAAAGAATAAGATTAAATTAAATTTTCGGATACAGTCTAAAATGTTATAATCAGAGTGCATATCATGGGTGATAAATATTCAGGACGCAATTTTTTTTTAATTGATTTTTTATTTATGCCAACGTTTCAACCCAAACATGTGGGTCATCTTCAGGGCGTGGTTTGAGCACTGAGAGTGTTCAAGAACTCTACAGCATATATATATATATATATATATATATATATATATATATATCTTTTTTTTTTTTTTTTTTTTTTATTATTTCAATGGAATTTACAACTGTATTACATAGAGAATACAATAAGTAAATGAGAAATTTGTAACATGGCATGTACAACATGAAGAGAAACTACCCATTGGTAGAACTCAAATTAAAGTTCTATATTAGAAGATCCCGAGGCCATCTTCTTTTCAGACGCCTCGGAGGGTTATCAGGGATCGAGGAGGAATATATATATCTAAGTGCATATATACACATATAAGTACACTCAGAGTGCATATATATATATATATATATATATATATATATATATATATATATATATATATATATAGACACACTATCATTAAACACATATTTTCACTACTGATACGCCACATTATATAGCTGTTATATCAGGTTAGGTACATTCATTTTTGTAGTTAAATGGACTTCGATGAAATTTATATTAGACTATTTGTAAGCAATTTCCTGAATTCCCTACTTCTTCGTTTTGTTTGTAGGATTGAAGTTTTTGTTGGTGGGTCTTTTTGACGATACCGTATATCTGTGACGAGTTTGCCCATATGGGTTCAGGCCTCATTTCATTCTTCCGTCGCCTGTATCTGAAGTTCAAGGTAAGAGTGCTATATCCGTTTGAAGAATTATATTTTAAATCAATAGTTAAATATCAATATCGATGTAAATAATATCGGACAAAAATATCCATATATTTTTTAACATCCCTAGTAAAAAAAATATAGACCGAATCTAAACTTCAGTAAATATATACGTAATTTGTTAATATAAATATTTTTATAATTTCCCAGGTGTTTATTCACTTCATGATCAACATTCAGAAACCGATAAAAATAAGTTCAACCATCATTGCGCATTTTGAATGTATCAGTAGTACACGGTGGGCCAGACCCCCTTACCGTGCACCCTCCCCCCACATCCCTATAAATTGCATATCGTTGTGTTCCTTGTGACAATTTATTAAAAAAAAGCCAATGTTCCCACAAAAAAAAGTGAACGAACTGTACCAAAATGGCGTCCAAACATGGCGGATTGACGACTTTGACTTTAGTTAGTTTTTTTGTTACTGAGAATCAGCATTTGGCTTAATTTCATTATAGTTGGTCTTTTATTAAAGCTGGATAGTCAGAGAATAATAAAACATGAAAAAATATTAAAAACTAATTGGCTTAAGCATTAAAAAAAATCGGTAAAGTCAATTTTTTTTACAAAAAAATTTTCAAGTTGAAAATCAAGCGTCGTTTGTAATTAAACGGTCAACAATAATGCAAAACGTGCTGAAATAAAAGATCTGGAGAATACATTTCTCTTTCTAAAACACTGATTACTTTTTAAAATATTTGAAGTAGTTCCGTATAAAATGTACTTAAGCGGCAGAAAAGCGCTTGTTTATAAATTGTATATACTTCCCTGGAAATGAGTCATATTAATGTCTGTTTTATAAACTAAAATAATATATACCTAATCTGAACTGCTTTTAATGAATAGGTGATGGATTGCTTAGTATAATTGTTATATCGCTATTAAAAAAAACATTTTTATTTCCTTTATTTTATTCGAAAGTTGGACCATATCATAAAAAATAGGAACTTTTAATATTAAAGTGCATTATTCCTTCTGCACAAAAGAAATATGGAAAGGGCGAAGCTATAAGTTCTTCTAGGTAATTGGAACTGATTGTTAGTATTTGGTCTCAAAATGAGGGAAAACGCGAAATTGAACCCAAAAATTGGAAAAATACATTAAGCGAACGACAAAGGAAGTGCAAAAATTTCGGAAAAGAAAACAAGGATCAGTATCTATTATATGGCTAAACGAATATATAGTAGAAAGATGAACAGAATATTTCAAGATGCTGCTAAAAGAGGGTCAAAATGCTTGATGGGTTTGGATGATGCTAAGCAGGTTTATTATGGTGAAGAACACTTTATCAGCAAGAATGATTTGCTCTAAGCAATTGGCAAGCAGGTCTGGAGGAAGTAAACGAAGTTGATAATGGTGTAAATCACTTTATTTTAGATTGCTATTGAAGTTGTACATTGGAACTATCTTCACTTTGAATCAGGTTATACAGAGGTCTATTGATAAAAGGAAATAGCTCTGCTCCTCTTTAGTGCAATTGCAAAAGATTTTTGAATGAATCTGAAAGGAAAACGAGCTTTTGTGAAAGACTTGTAGATATTCGATCAATCCAAAGTGTGAGGCACTAAGCAGATAGAGAACCATTTTTCTTTCTCTGTGGACTTCTCTATAACCTAACTTAAAGTGAAGACAGTCCCAATTTGCAACTTATGCTCCAATGTGCAACTTGAGTTTCTCAATCCATATCGCTCAGGCAATCGACAATATTTCTAATTTTAGCTTCTACGTTGTTGAGTAGACTTTCTTTGGTACTATAAACAGTAAGGAATCTCGAATAACATTTCCTAGTATCTCATTTCCTGTAAAGGGACAAAACTACAGTCCTTTCATATAATTTTCGAATACATTTTTTGCCTTTGTACGCACAGCGTTTCGGGTTACTTCGTCCACACCAGCTGACTTGCCAATTGCCTAGAACAAATTTTTCTTGCTGATGAAATGGTCTTCACTATAATAAACCTGCTTAATATCATCCAAACTCATCAAGCATTTTGACCCTCTTTTAGCAGCATCTTGAAATATTCTGTTCATCTGTCTACTATATATTCGTTTAGCCATATAACGGATACTGATCCTTGTTTTCTTTTCCGAAATTTTGGCACTGTCGTTCGCTTAATGTATTTTTCCAATGTTTGGGTTCCAATCAGTTCCAGTTACATAGAAGAACTTATAGCTTCGTCCTTTCCATATTTCATTTGTGCAGAGGGAATAATACACTTTAATATTAAAAGTTCCTATTTTTTATGATATGGTCCAACTTCCGAATAAAATAAAGGAAATAAAAATGCTTTTTTTAATAGCGAACTAAACAATCCATTTTACTAAACAATCCATCACCTATTCATTAAAAGTAGTTCAGATTAGGTATATATTACTTTAGTTTATAAAATAGATATTAATATGACTCATTTCCAGGGAAGTATGTACAATTTAAATTACCTCTAAGAATCAATAAATATATAAAACAAAATGTTAAATTGCAAATATTAAATAAAAAAATCAAGATATTCTGCAAAGTATTTTTGAATTAAGTTTTATTATTATAATTTTATAATAGAGGCCTTCTTAAGCGATCTCCGTATAGAATAAATGAAGTTAAATTTAAAAAAAAAATAATGAAAAATAAAAACAAAAATAATAAATTTAAAAAAAAATAATTTTTTACAATTAAATTATTGTATTAATATTTGTTCGTTAATGTAATCAATAAAATATAACAAAAACGTTATTATAGCACTATAACTAAGCCATTTATTAGTACTGAGTGGTGTGGTAGAGACCACAGTAGTATAGAGTAAGCACCCACGCCAGTAGCGCTTTTCTGCCGCTTAAGTACATTTTATACGGAACTACTTCAAATATTTTAAAAAATAATCAGTGTTTTAGAAAGAGAAATGTATTCTCCAGATCTTTTATTTCAGCACGTTTTGCATTATTGTTGACCGTTTAATTACAAACGACGCTTGATTTTCAACTTGAAAATTTTTTTGTAAAAAAATTGACTTTACCGATTTTTTTTAATGCTTAAGCCAATTAGTTTTTAATATTTTTTCATGTTTTATTATTCTCTGACTATCTAGCTTTAATACAAGACCAACTATAATGAAATTAAGCCAAATGCTGATTATCAGTAACAAAAAAACTAACTAAAGTCAAAGTCGTCAATCCGCCATGTTTGGACGCCATTTTGGGGCAGTTCGTTCACTTTTTTTTGTGGGAACATTGGCTTTTTTTAATAAATTGTCACAAGGAACACAACGATATGCAATTTATAGGGATGTGGGGGGGGGGAGGGTGCACGGTAAGGGGGTCTGGCCCACAGACTATAGCCAGGGGTGCCAATCCCCTCCCCATGGTTGGTGGCGCATAAATGCCCCCCCTCATCCTAAAATATTTTATTACTCTTCTCTTCTTAAAAGTAGTGTAAGCGAAAGTAGAATTTAAAAAATCGTAAATCATATACAATTACCATATTTTCGGTCTGTTTCAAGTTTCCTCTTTTATTCTAGTTATTCTTCGAAATTCTTATTTCGAAAATTCATAACCCTGTCGAATTGTGCTCCTATCAGAAATTTAAAAAAAACTGTCCAAATGTACCCTCCTCTAATATTTTGATGGCGCAATGGCCCCTGTAACCTCCTTGACTTGAAAATTGTCGTCTTCTTTCATTTTCCATTTCCTTTTTCTTTTCCTTGAGAGGACTTCCATGCCATGAGGAGACAACGCCATTCCAACCTCGTTACCAGCAACCGGTAATCATGAGGCACCGGTCATAACCAGTGCTCACGGAGCGCATAAGATGAAAGTTAATTATCTCATGTCTGTGTAATTAGCTGTAATTAACTCCGTGTCTTCAATCTGGCCCAGGAATCTCGGGTCTAGTTTTCGCTGAGGAGTTACCGGAATTGAAACAGTAAGCGCTCTGTTCCTCGTTTACACTTCTTCAATGATCCCTCAAGGTATTTTAAAAGATGGGTAAATGAAAGGTAATGTTCAGTTGATAGGTCATCCTAGTGTAACATGTAAATTTCTTATTTAATTTAAAAAAAAAAAAATCTGTCACTAGTTTAGAGAAAAGACACGGACAGTAAATATATACATAATTTCTTAAATGTTTTATAATTTCTTAAATGTTTTATAATTTCGCATGTGTTTGTTTATATCATATATAAATTTGAAACTTTGAACCCCCATACCAGACTGAAACGACTAGAAACCGCCCGACGTTTTCGACTACTGAAGCACTTACTAGAAAAACGATCTTAGCTTTCAATCAATTATAAACGACTCGTATATATGACAATAATAAGACCTATTTGGACTTACGGAATTGAGCTTTGGGGCTCCACTAAACCATCGAATTCCTCTCGTATCCAATCCTTACAATCCAAAATCCTTCGTAAAATCCTCAACGCTCGTTACTTTGTCACAAATAAAATCATCCATAAAGACCTTAATGTTCCATATGTTCCCGATCTGGCCCAATCCAGACGCCTTTCCTTCCATAACAAACTGCAGAACCATCCGAATCCTCTCGTTTCAAACCTTGGTTCCTCCTCGATCCCTGATAACCCTCCGAGGCGTCTGAAAAGAAGATGGCCTCGGGATCTTCTAATAGAACTTTAATTTGAGTTCTACCAATGGGTAGTTTCTCTTCATGTTGTACATGCCATGTTACAAATTTCTCATTTACTTATTGTATCTCTATGTAATACAGTTGTAAATTCCATTAAAATAATAATAAAAAAAAAAATTTGAAACTATAAAAATGGTACATCTATAAAGAAAATTTTAATTTAATTATATTTATTTATAATTTTTTTTTTTGTGTTTGATTTTGAGAAACCGCTTCTTTCGGCTTATCTAACTACGTCTAAGCTCTTTCAAGAATCCGGACAGCCTTGTAAGTAAAAGTAATTCCGATCTCCCCGTTCCAGGTTCGATTCCTGAAATAAATAGAAATTTTATTTTCTATTCTTATCAGCCGAGTTCGAACCCAACATGCGCCCGGTATCCAGTGACACTCCGAATTAAAATAACTTTTTATGAATATTTAACAGGTCAAGATCAGATACAACTACTTTCACTGGAACTGTTAAGATTCGTTTATGAAGTTGCTACTAGCTACTTTCGTCCATCCTTTCTCTTAATTGCTTCTTAAAAAAGAAAGTGTACCATTTCCGACAATTCTATTTCAAATATTATAATATAAATCACTTAATTGAGTCATAAACCAAATAATCGCTATCAATATACTATTACTCGTAATGAGGTTAATGTTATAGTTAAATCAATGAGGTGAAATTGGTTGGGGTCGCGTGAGGAAAAGTAACCAAAAAAGTATTATTTTCTTTATATCGATATTTAGGCCTAGGCTTCAGATAATGGCATAATACTTAGCCCGACACGTCGGTACAAAACATTATTTTTTTGTGACTGAACTCCTAAAAACTTCTATTAATTGATCATAATATTAGTGGATATCAGTTGTCTGTAGAAGATATTTGGAGAGATTTTAGTTGAATATTCAGTCAATGAAAGAACAAATCAAAAATAAATATATTATACTAATTTTTTTCGTCGGTGCCGACATTTCCTCCTAAGTTTCTGGCCATCATCAGAACTAAGCAAAGGCAAGATAACATAAATATTGAGAAAAAGTAATATTAATAATACGCAGATAGAGTGATGAAGTAATCAAAGTGTTAAAGTTAACAATAATAAAATAACGGTAACAACTTAATCAAATTAATGAAGCTAATTGATGAAGTGGTAAAGTAATTAATGATAAAATCGCTTTGATAATTTCAAAAGGTTTTTACCTTTATTTTATCATTATTTACTTTACCACACCTATATGGAGCTATCAGAAGACCTCAAAGATCTCTTAGAAGAAAGTAAAAACAATAGAAAAAATTATAATTTTTTTGAAAATGAATAGACTATATAAAAAAATATAAGGAAAAACGAACATAATAACAATAATGATCCTTTATGATGGAGACGAAGATCAAATAAATAAATACAATAATAATAAAAATAAAGTAAGGAATAAATAAAATAATAGGACTTTTACTAATAAGCAAATATGATTTTTGCGTTCATGTATATTTAAAAATTAACCAAGTTTAAACTATTTGTTGCTCTCCTTTTTACTTGATTTTTTCAAAATTATTTTTAACCCTATCTTGTACAATTCTAAAATTAATAATAAAATATGTACCTCACTGTTTATATTTTTAAATGAATAATTTCTGAGCAATGATTTATGATATGATATTTTACCTCAGAAACCAACTAAAACTATGTTTGAATAATAATTATTTAACAATCCCTAATTTTATGTGATTTATTTCTAGACATTTTCATAAAAAATTAAAAGATGGAGACATTTAAAAGTCTGTTCTTACGGATGTAATCATAAGCTTGCAATGTAATATTTTTCTACTTGAATTAGACTCACTCATTGTCATGTCAGGAAAATAATAATTAATAATTAATCGAAATAAATAATTTCATTTCATTATTTTTATAATATCTAAAAATTAAAAAAAAAACACTAATATTTAAATAATAGCTTTTAAATTCCAGTTATTTTTTTTTAAATTTATTTATTGAGCATCACAACAAACTGTCACTTGGACGTTTTTAGCCAAGTTCATGATGCCTTGAATCATCGACTGAAGAACCAGCTACTTTATTGAAATAAAATATATGTTAAATCGAGAGAGAAAAAAAACAAGAAACCTCTGTGGTGTTCGAACAAACATGAATGAATCACTTTTCGTGATTCGAGTCAAGGACCTTTCATGAATGGACAGGGATGTTTTATGTGTGCGGATGGATATTAATTTCCAAAGATTTCAAAACTAAATTAAGTTTTTCATTTTGTTTATGTTGTACCTATAGAATAATGTCTCTTTGCCCAACAAGGAAATAAACGCCATGAACACAAAAATTCAATAACCTTCAGACCTTTTGGTGAAACAGTGTCCCTGCAGTCTGTGGTTTGTTGGTGGTCACTAATCGGTTTTTTATACAATAGGTTTAAAACCAATGACCCAAACTGTCTTATACTGTTAATTTTCCCAAGTAAAATGTTTTTTAAAAAATAATGAATTTAAAAAAATCACTAATGATTATTTCAATTGAATTCTGTACTAATTACGATATTTTATAAATATAACAAAAAATATATTAAATGTTATTTTCTAACTTCTTAATATGTCGATGTCGCAGAGCCTCAATTTCAAAAGATGTCACCGTTAGAAATTTTTTCTTCTATCAATACATGGCTGTTGGAAAATAATTGAAATATTAATATTTTACGTAAAGTTATATTGAACTTGAGTCCTTGCTAACTGGAACTCAGTGTATTACTCACTGAGCTACTCGGCTCTCATTTATAGGAGTTCTAGAACATCTCAAGGCCTTCAAAAAAGTCTGTTTAAACAGTGCGCCAATTTTCAGCTTTTTGTTTAATAGGAAGCGATAAGTAAAGACATATTTAATTTAACTAATTAACTATAAACTAGAAAAAAATTACTTCAAATGAAAATAGATTTTGTCATTATTAAAACCATTTATAGTGGTTATGAAACTGTGTTTTTCTTTCAAATCATAAGAATTGATCCGTATTTATCAGTAACAAACTTAATGTTTCTAGCCCTAATATTTAGGTTTAAAGTAAATAAACCTACTGATTGCTTCACTTATTTTCATGAAACCTAAATATTAAGGCTAGAAACATTAAATTTGTCACTTAGAAATTCGGATCACTTCGTATGACAGAGATATGAGAGAAAAAAATAATTTCATAAACACTCTACATGAAAAATATTTTAAAAAATCATTACTTTTAAATGTTTTATTTTAAATAATAAAAAGTGTATTTAGGCAGTTATGTTTCTTAAAATACATCCCAGATCATGAAAAAACGATAAATAAAAGCTTTCCAACAATTAATTGTCGTCATTTGCTCAAAACACGAATACTAAAGGTAACTAAATAGAAAATCACAAATAGAAAATCAAATAACTAAATAGAAAATTTCTTTACTCAACTTGAGATGAATCTCAATATTTTGCGTAATGAACCTCAACATAATTAATTTGGTCTTTAAGCTTATTAAACGAGGAAGTTTTTCTAAAATTGGGGTATCTATAATATAGTTGGATGGTGAATGTGGTAAATTGGATCAATGAATATGAATATAACATATACATGCATGTAAAATGTGATCTTTAAAAGTTGAATATGTAAAATATTTTTTCTATATTAATTTCTTAATCCATGTATTTAGTAGTTGATTGAAATACTTACTTTATTAAAAATAAAATAAAATAAATATTTATAATAATTATACATGAAATTGCTTTTAATTTTTCTAAATATAATTGTGGCTTTAGCACCAGTGACGCGGTTGAGAGAGT
Source organism: Nezara viridula (assembly GCA_928085145.1). NCBI lineage: Eukaryota > Metazoa > Arthropoda > Insecta > Hemiptera > Pentatomidae > Nezara > Nezara viridula. The sequence continues at coordinate 142,121,805 of OV725080.1, read as the reverse complement.
AGTCCAGGGATCTCTTGGAGTCCTGTTTTTCCTACTAGGGATGGTGGGAGAAGCCTGGCTTTGGATTCCCCGCCTGATTGTATATATTGTATACAAGTATGACTGTGTTTTTAATTTACTTATCTTTAAGTTATTCTTTTTTTTATTGTACATAGTTTTTATTATTTAGTTATTATTTTACTTTTGTTAATTTTATATTTTCTGTAAATATGGTGTGAATGTGTTCATATATCACTATAATTATTGTCCACGTGACAGATTATTATATTTCTAAATAAAAAAAAAAAAAAAAAAAGATATATATATATATATAATTTTATTATCTCTGTACTCCATAAATTCAATCTCGAAACCGAAGAGTTATTAAGGAAATTGTTTACTATAGAGTTAATTACGTGAATATTAATTAACGGTAGCTAGGCATGCCAAGTATGTAAATTATTTTTTTTACGCAATAATTTCAAGTGTTAATGTATTCGAGCTGTTGTAAGAGTGTGTTGCCATGCGCGAGAGTATTGCGCGACTCGGATCTGGTCCAGTAAGGTCTCAACTCTAGGTACCCACCGTTATTTAACAGTAGTCCAACAGCTGGGATGGCACAGACCCTTCCAAACATAATAAATAACACAAAAGGTCAAAATGTTTGACGATATTTTACTATCAAGAAGCATATTGCAAGCCAGTAGTGCAACATTATAATAGCAAGCGAACCACCACAATGAAAGGAACCGCTATGATTTTATATAAGAGACATTAAATAATATTCACTGATTATAGAAAAATGAATTTCCGCTGTTTGGACATTTCGTAATAGTAATCATTATTCAATAAAATAATTAATGAAGAGAAACTTATCTATTTTTATAAGAATAAACAGCAGCTTAATTGGTTTGGTAATAATTTTTATTACAATAAAGTATGAATGTAATTACTACTAATAAAATTACTTTAACAATGATAAAACGCTGGAAATTATTTCAAAATGGTTTATTATTTTCAAACAATTATCCATCTAATGTAACATTACCTTCCTAGTAATAAAGAAAAATAAATAAAAGATGATTCCTATTATTGCCCTAAACAACTTTTTTTTCAGGATTATTAATTTGCTAAAAAAAGAATAGCGTTCATACTTCAGTAACATTTTAAAAATAAAAAATCAAAACAAAGGCTATAACCTTTACAATAGAATATACACAACATATGTAGAGACGATATCTCTGCTCTAAATTGTCCGATTGTAACGATTTTTTTTTTGTTTTCAGGAAATTTTGTAAACTTTTAAATAACCATATCCATAGTATACACAAAAAATCTATCGGAATCTAATTTTACCACCCCTGTAATTTTTTTTCCAGCTTCTTTTGCTGAAGAATGTTATATAGATAAATTTAAAGAGCATCGAAAAGAAGACTTTAGTCAAGTTTCATAGAAATCATTACATTCGTTCAGGCGATACAGTCTATAGCAACGCAGGTTTTTCGGTCGCAACGGTGAAAGGAAAAGGAGGATAGTAAAACCGATATAGGAAGATCATCCTCGGGTAATCGGTCTGGTAGTTTCGAAGAAAATGCGCGAACGTCGGACGGACAAACAAATTTTGATTCAATTTTCAAATTTTACCTATTCTGAAACGTTAAACCTCAGATTTTGAAGGAGGGTTAATTTTTTGGTCGATTACAATGGTTCATTATTGAAAATAACAAACCAAAATTATAGCTTAACAGAATAAAATATAATATGGCTCGCTAAAGATTTTTTCTTTAGACTACTGGTTCTGTAGAGGCAAATTCTATAGTGTAACGGCAACGCAAACCTTACAGTAATCACAGTACAGTTTGAATCAGAAATTTAAAATAATTTAGAGATGAATAAATAGTTGACTGTTGAAATTATAAGGATGAAAAATTGTCAAGATCTAAAGACTAAACTTTCTTCACTGAGCTTGCCAACGTTTCGAACCAAACATGTGGTTCATCATCAGAGCAATGGTTTGAAGGCCTGGCAATTTTGTTCTATTTTTGAATTGAGTTCTTGTTCAAACCTGATGATGATCCTCATTTTCGGGTCGAAACATTGGCAAACTCAATAAAGAAATTTTTGACTGCGCATCCTGACAATTTTACATCCTTGGAATTTAAAATATATATTATAAAAACATGGATTTTTCATATAAATATTTTTCAAGTTAACAACGATAACATTGTGATAATATGGATTAGGAGTTCCTCTTGGTCATAAAGCTTCCCACCATGTTTCGCGGAACTGTGTACCTCAACACATGTACCTGGAAAGTGATACTGTTATTGACACTGTTATTTTTGGTACTAGTCCAGGAGACAAGCTGGTTAGTCCTATTTTTCAACCTCTGATGGTTACCACCATGTTGCATTATTGCTATTAATGGATAGAAAATGCCTGTAAAGAAAACTTTTTTTTTTTATCACTTGACCTAATGAAACTGTATACTTATTCTATCCAATATAAGTTTCTGACAAATAATAAATGTTTGAACGTAAGAAAAAAATTTGCCTACAGTATTTGTACCAGATTTTTTTGGGTAAATTATAAAAGTTCGATTACACCAGTAGTATATGGTCAAATGGCGCTCGGTTCAAACTTCAAGTTTGCTGCTTCTACCACATATACTCAGTTATCTGCATTTAATTTTCCTTGCGATTCGCCTAGACTATTAAACTATTTGGTTTTCTATTTAAGAAAAACAGTTCATTAAAAATTATAATTGTTTAAAGGCATTCTAGCATTATCTTGTAAACACCGCTCATAATGTCTCACGAGAGATTTTATTTTTATTTTCTCAATAGATATTTAGTTATAATAATTTAAAAATCAATGAAATAAATAAACATCAAATGCAGTAACTCTTTTAAAGAAATATTGTTATACAATGTGTTGTTTCAATATCCCATGTTATATGACTTGGTACTAGTAATTAATGGCCTAGAAACCAAATCATGCAATCTTCATTATTAATTAATATGATTCGCTAATTAATAATTCTAATTAATGTTACAGGTTTCTTATGATCGCCGTTTGTCTTTTCTTAGTGGTTATAGAAATAACCAATCAAATGAGGTAGGTATTTGATACATTTTTACCGAGTTATGAATTTGAGTTGATGAACGAGCATGTTGTGGCGTTGCTCATTCATGTCCGCTTTAACATTCTTGAATCTAACGGCACCTGTTCGAATCCGGCTTGGGCGAGTTGAAATTTATATCATGGCGTACCCTCGGAATGCATCTCGACCTTTCTACTCTCGTGTGATTGAACCTCTGAACAACCTTCCTCTCCCGATATGGCAGAAATGCCAAGGTATTGGTTAACCGATAAAAAAAAAACTTATAAATTTTAGAAAGGAACCATATTTCTATATGGTTTCAATTTGAGGTATTTTCAAACCAATCAAAAATTAGGAAACATGGACGAACATGAATGAATGAACAGACCACAAAAAGTATAATTGTAAATAAATTAGAATTTCTATAATTCTGGATTCACTTGCACCGTTTTAAGAAGAGAAAATCAACGAAATTTCTTGGAAGAGGAAAACCACCCATAATATAGTGAACGACAGCTCTTTTAATTGAGTCGGTACTCCACAACTGGAACAAAAACTTTAAAGAGGTAAAAATTGAAAACTTGTTTATATTTATTTTTTTCTTCACTACCTTACCTTCCAACAACACAGATGTTGGCAACTTATGGAATCTAGAATGTCTTTACTCATCAGCACTTAAATTACAATTAAAACTTCCCAGCAAATAAGATAAAGAAGAAATTAATTATTTTTATTGATTTTATTATGCATATATAAATTGTTTTCATTATTTTTTTGTTTGTTTTAGAATTATATCCCTCCAAATTCTCATATATCGCCTATAGACTCCGCATATAGACTGGCCTGGAATCAAAGTACTAATGCATGAAGGATAAGGACAAATAAAGAACTGCTTACAGAAACTGGTATATAAATATTTCATAATATAAAGACAAGGAGGTTAAGATGGGCGGGACAATTAGCTCGGACTATTCCGTTAGAAAGAATCTACACAGCAATGAATGCCTCAATAGTAGGCAAGAGACCACGAGGAAGGCAAAAAAAACAGATGGATTGATCGAATCAACAACGATGAAAAAGGCTGGTTAAGGTGATAAATAATCTGAATCAACAGTAATGTAAAAAAAAAATATTTTTAGGAACATACAGTATGTTAAAACTTTTGAAATATTTTATATATTATGCAAGCAGCCTGTTATTAGTGTGTTACAGCAACTTAGCTCTGTTTGAGATAATTAACACCTTTACGCGCTAAAGTTTCACAACTCGTAAATTCTGCGAGGCCAAATGTTAAGGTCGCAACTTTATAATAATGGTAACCAAAGGAGTTATCGCTCTGTTTCTGACCTCTCTGTCACCCTCCGGGGGCCACCATTTGTTACGCAAGCTTCATTGTATTCTCCTTGGGCAAAAAGAATCTAGCTGAAAATTATTTTAAAGAAATCATATAGAAATCATATCCAGCTCCACGTCGTGGTAATTAAGAAAAACGAAACCTTTCGCGAAGTTTTCGCGACAATGGGCTCTCCCCTTCCTATACCCTTTGAAAAGCAGAGGTCTGTTAGATTGTGGCTCATATACATAATAACCATTAGACCAGTTTCCATTTATAGCTCGCAGGCTCCTAAAGGAGGCGAATTAATTCTTCTCGAAAGGAAATAACTCCTAAAAATATCTGAACCAGTTTGTCCAATGAGGATCGGAAGAAGGAGGAAAATCGCATAGTACCTTATACAGCAGGCGGCGTCTCACGATGCGGCCAAACTATTAAGTTTCTGGACTTTTTAAAATCAAATATTCCCTTATATTAATTTCAATTAAGTTTATTTTATGTGGATTTGGTTGTGCTGAATAAAATTATGAAGTTCGGTTGGTGATAGAAGTTATAGGAAAAAGATTTTTTTGTAATTGCTATGTTCTATCCAAACCAAAAGACAAGCTTTGATACACTAAAAGCAAACTCTTCTCTCTACACCCTTAAGAACTTTACACGATTAAGTTTCATGAGTTACCTAGGACTCCACCTGGACAAACGTCTTACTTGGAATCCTCATACCAGACTGAAACGACAAGAAACAGCTCGACGTTTCCGGCTACTTCAACACTTACTAGACAAACGCTCTAACCTTCCAATTAATTACAAAAGATTCATTTACATGACTATAATAAGGCCTAGTTGGACTTACGGAGTTGAGCTATGGGGCTCCACCAAACCTTCAAATTCCTCTCGTATCCAATCCTTACAATCCAAAATCCTTTGTAAAATCCTCAATGCTCCCTACTTTATTACAAATAAAATTAGCTGTAATGACCTTAATAATATCAGATTTGGCCTAATCGAGATATCTATCCTTCCATAATAAACTTCCTAACCATCCCAGCTCTCTTGTTTCTAAGCTTGCTTCCTATTCAATTCCTGATAACCCTCCGAGGTGTCTGAAAAGAAGATGGCAACGTGATCTCCTAATATAGACATGTTATTAGAGTGCTACCAATGGGTAGTTTCTCAACATGTGTTTCATGGCATTCTATCCATGTGCGAATTTACTAGATGTATTATTTTTTATACAGTTGTAAATATCATATAAATAAAAAAAAAAGTTTCTTGAACATAGTCGGGGTTGTAGTTAACATATTTTTCCACTAGCTGTGCCAGTAGCTTGCCTTGCAGCTTTACTTCAAGCTAATCCAAAAAAAAAATTAAGATTGAATTACCATGTTCATTAATTCTTCTCCATACATGGGTTGTCCCATAAATTATGGAAAATATTTAAAGAAGTAAACCTCAAGAATAATAAAAAAGTTTACGTAAATAATGTAATGTCGTACAGGTATGTAACTTATAATTTTAATCAATGTTAAAACTTGATCCATAGTCCATTCGGACATTTTTATTACAAAAAGAATATAACGAAAAGCAGAGTCACACGTCCTAATGAAACTCTTTTACACAATTAAGTATCTCTAAGTGAATTCACAACCAAAAACTGATCGGGAAACTTGACCGTGTAAAAGGGCCTTAAGTCTCTTTTGTTTCTTTTGATAGTTTCAGCTTCGTTGTATGTTTCTATTTATCCAAAATGAAGACGTTAAATGTGGTCGAAATTTTAATCTTGAATAAATAAGTAGTAGTTATTAGATTTTTTCTCACGGATCTCCGAACCATCTCCTTGATATAAAACATTTTTATCAAAATACCGTAAATAAATAATTAAACAATAAATAAATAGATGCAACAATAGGATATAATTAAGAAGGCGGTGATAGGAGAGAAGGGAGAAAGGCGTTATATTTTGACGGGAGAGAAGCGGATCGTCTTTCATCTTCCTTCGACCTTGACATTTCCTGTTTCGCCGATTAACTTTTCGTGAAGTGGATAACGGGAAGTAAAGAAAATCACCTTGAACTCGTAACAGATACCCAATTGCCAATAAGAGTTTTTTAAAACTTTTTTTTGGAATTGTTTAATACATTATTTTCATTCATCAATGAATACCATCAATATCTTCATTGATTATTGATTATCTTCATTCATCAATACCATCTTCGTATTACCTGTGATTTACTTACGCGACAGCTGTGTGACACTAGCGGATCCAGGATCCAAGAGAGGTGCGCTCCTCTTGGAACTCGAGAAAAAAGTTTATCTCGATTAAAGTAATTAAACAATTGACAATTTTACTGTTATTAATTTAATTGAAAATCGAATTGTATCAAACAAATCATTTTTATTTATACTTTGTACTCACAAAAAAAAAAAAAAAAAACCTGTACCACTACAACCCATGCAGTGTCTTGGGTGCAGGAAGTACTTTTTCAAGGCCAACGGTTGTGCAGGTAGGTGATGGGGCCGATATCACGCTCAACCGCTAGGTTTTCCCCCTCAATTATTTTTTAAATTAATTAAGGGTACCCACTTTATAGAGGCTGGGTGTGCCCAAGGAGGGTCTACCAATCCCAGGGTCGATCCACGGCTACTGAAAGATTACTAGTCATTAGCACCGGATTCGAATCCATGATATTGAGCTCTGGAAGTCAGTGCTCACCCACCGAGCTACCCCGCTCCCAGTTTGTACTCACAAACAACGAATAATTTAAAAATTCTGAATATTTACTAAAGATTCTTTATTTATTGGCGAAATATCTGAATATTGCAGCTGAAAGTAGTTGCTAAACTGTTCTGATTTCTTCGTAACTATTTTAAATTGAATTTTAGGGAAAAAAAATATGCAAAAATGTGGTGTTTAAGTTTGATAAACGTAAATTATCCAGTTGAGGCAATTTGCCCTCCATTTTATGGCAAAAAACTAAATATATCTTTTCATATATATATATTGGTTGGTTGGTTGTGTCGTAAAGGCGTAGAATCTGTTAATTAAAATTATATATTATTATATCTTAAACCTAAGATATATATATATATATATATATATATATATATATATATATATATATATATATATATATTTATAATGAGTATACACCAAAAATTCTAGTTCCACTCTGATGTTTGCAACAGTGGTACACGTCAAAACCAAATCCTGTTTTGACACGAAAAGAAACATAATGGTGGTGCCGATTATCAAGACAACTGTGAATGCCAAACTTGATGTCGGCGTTAGGTGTACGCAATCATAAAACTATTTCGATTATTTTTTTTTTTTTGTTTTGTAGGAAATTTTGTTATATTTCAAATAGCAATACAAGTATGTACTTTTTGAGTAGTTCGAAAACTCAGCAGTCATTATAATTTCCAGGTCCTTTTCAGGGACGTATGTCCTTTCTTTTGGCTTTACTGACCTAGAAGATCTTTTGCCACTTTAACCAGCCTTATCCCTCTCTGACTATCTTGAGCTATTTTTTTCCAGTTGTCTGTATTTAGCTATATAGCATATTTGTAGCTGCTGCAACATGACGTGCGCATTATGAGCTAGTTTTCATCGTTTTTCGAGCAGTAGATTTAGGTTGAAGATCTGGTCTAACGTGCTCCTTCCTATTCTGAATTCAGTTCAATGGTCGGCAGTATGTCATTTAAATAATCTTAAACGTGTTCAAAGAGAAGAATTTATATAGAGTTTAAACAACAAAATCTTTCCACCAGTTCAAGACATGTTCGTATTGGATTCCTTGCCTAAATAGCAAAAAGAATTTTTTTTCAAGCCTTTGAATAACGCTATAAAACTCTTTATATTTTTGCCATATTTTTATTATTGGCAAAGATAGACACGCATATAATTTCCACTGAACATCACCACACACCATTTTGTTTCAAAAAGTTGGTAGCTACTCCTCTGGAAAACCTCTAACTTTCGTAGGAAACATCAATTACGAATTTCGGATTCCAAGTATCTCGCAATGTAACATAGATTTGCATAGATTTTAAAGAAGCCTATTTTTTTTTCTTGGTCGATTAGTAAGATACATTAAGATTTAAAATAATAAAACAATATACCGATAAATCATTTAAAATTGCAATTTAATTCTACATCGAGAAGATATTTAATTTTCGATTTCTCGATATGGAGAACTTCTAAAATAGCTGAAAATGGCCTGATTGCACCTTCTCGATTCCCAGCCTTTTGATCTAGTTTCACAATACAAACTTCCCACCACTAACCGACGCTGGAATGAAGACATCAATGAGAACCCAGTTAGGCAAGGTCTTCGGAGGTCTCGGGGTCGCGGATGATGAGGATCTGGATTGGTCACAGAAGAAGATTGAAGAGTAGTTATTCTTCTTCATTGCAGAACTATGCCAGTCCTACTTAATGTAAAAGAATTGCAAAAAATAATATTGTATTAAAGACGAATCATAAATCGGCAGCGCAACGAAAGATAGATGAGCTTCATTGTTAAATGGCTTCTAGGTAAAGTGGTAATAATTCTTTTTAAATTCCGATTGACAGACGTCAAAATGATTTATTACCTGGCAACCGTATTTTCATTGATTAATCGTCGAGGCTATCGAGTTCGTTTCCTAGGTTTCCGAATGAATAATGACTCTAAAATTAGGCAATATTGGTATTAGTCAGTGGTACAGACGCCTTTTTATCGAATTATTAATATCCGCCTGAAAATTCGTAAATAATTTTATTTAATCGTAACCTACAACTATTTTACGAAAACTATTTGAATTGGGGCGTTTTCAGTCTGGAGCAAACTTTGTCTATTTAATTAGGTACTAAAAACTCGTAAATACCCATTTCGTTCCTACTAAGATCGTAACATAATTTGATCCCAAAACAGATAAAAAAGGTGGCCAACAAAAATTTTGTGCCATTTGCCCTATATAACCTCGTTTTGAAAATTTGGGGATGTAGGTCACGACAAACGGCTCAATATTTTTGATGGCCACCTTTTTTCTCTATTTTTTTATCAAATTATCTGACGATCCAAGTAGAAAGCAAATGTGTATTTATATTCTCTGTAAACAATGGTATAAGTAACACTTTTCCCACAAGTGGTATTTGAAGGAATAACGGTGAAATTTATTTCCGAGTAATAAAATGTCTTTCCCTATAAAGAGGTCAACTTTCATTGGTCCCCTGTAAATTTAAAAAATCTACATAGACTGTTATTCGGCCTAATCCTTCAGTTGAGAATGATTTACTCTCAATTTAGAGGATTCATTAAATAATCACTGAACTTATGCTTTCAATCAACTATAGTCCTTGTTGAATAAATTTGTAAATTTTATAGGTTGAATTCAAATTATAAATAAGCATTACAACGAATTTTGACAAGTGAAAGCTGCAAATTAGCACAAAACAAAGAGGTTTGGCTGCCAAAATTATAATAAATTTGAAAACAATATGACCGTAAACAAGCATTTCTAATATTAGTCATTGCAGAAACAAGCAGTATGTTTCGTTAGCAACCTCAGACTTCAATCCTAACTGATAATACCGTCAAAAAGGAATAATTTTATGAACCTCGATGAAAAAGTATTCCTTTCCGCCAATTTAATTGTAGAGACTTCTTTTAAAAAAATAACGTTATTGTAAATTGAATCAGTCGCTTTACTTCTTTCACTCACTCGATGCTCAATTGATACTTAAGCACGTTTTCCCACAAATGTGCAACAGTAGAAGAAGAAGAACCTTGTAATTCAATTAGCTTGAAGGCGTCCTTTTTCATTGAGCTTCATTAAAGTATTGCTTTTTGGCTCCTTAAAAACTACTGCTTGGATACTCGTTTAAGAACTAAAACCCTGGCAGTAGTTTTTGTCTCTTTATTTTAGTTTTCACATTAACTAAATATATCACCTTTTTAAAAAAAAATTCTTTCATATATTTTATATAAAAAATAATTATTAAGTTTTCAAGTTTTTTTTTTCCTGGTTTGTTATCTTCCTTATTCCTTTCAATGTACTTTTTGTTACTTTAATAATATGTTATGGTTGTCACAGGGTATCGTTCACAGTCCAGCATTAAAGAACGAAAAAATATATACTTTTTTAAACATATATGATATTTTAATCGATTTTTACTTGTATCCAAAGATTCGATACGCTCGTTAACTGACTGCTGCCTAGTACGCGGTCAATCACCCGACCACATTGCAATATCCCTTGGATCACTACCACTTTATTTTTATTTTATTAATTATAAACTATTACACAGTATATTTATATTTATATTAACAATATAACTTTTCTATAGAGACAGTATGAAGTCATTAAGATGACTAAAATAACAACTTATTTGTGAAAGTAGCCACTGAGCAGATTCCTTTAATACATCTTGTGGATTGTGCAACCTAAATTATTTCTCTATCTACCTGATCAGGCTTACATAATCATTATGGCTTTTCTATGTCACAATATTCGATGTTTTCAACAATAAAAAAAGTCAAATAATCCAAATAGTGTAATTGAAAAAAAAAAATAGATAATTCTTAATAACTTTTGAACAAATTTAAATTTATTTTTTCAAACCATGTCAATTTTTCACTAAGCAAACTTGCATTAATCGACAAAAAAACGAAGGCTTAAAAAAACTGTGTACAGTAGCTCGAACTAAACTTACATTAGACAAAATACTCTCATGGGACATACACAACAATTTGAGTCGTTTATTTGCAAAGTCAACCGTAATCATCAATGAAATTTTTTCAGGAATCGCAAAAAATTATATTTTCCATTCCAAGACTATTTTTTATCAAAACTATAATGTTTTAAAACGAATTGAACTCCAAGACCCGTTTTGAAAAAATAAAATTAATTGGGGTTCGATTTGATAGAAAAATAAGTGTATGATCCGAAGGAGGGAGTTGTAAAAAGTGTACTATAAAAAATTAACTTTTTGTTTACAATGATGGTAGAATAAAATTGTTAATTTCAATAAACTGTGGGGATCAGCAAAATTTTCTAACATCAAGCGCATCCAATCCTTCCAGTCAAAAGTCCTTCGAACAATAGTCGATGCTCCTTTCTATGTAACCAACAAAACCCTACATCATGACCTCAACATCCCATTTGTCCTAGACCTTATCCCAGAAAAATTCTCCAAATTTCACCAGAACCTTAAGTACCACCCAAATCCTCTTGCACAATCCCTATCAAGCACCTACCATCCCTATAATCCTCCAAGAAGGTTAAAACGGCAGTAGCCTCGCGACCTTTTGTAGATTATATAATTGGAGTTCTGGCAGTGGCCAGATTCTTCACTCAAGACATGAGTGTATGTGGCTAAAGTGCTCTCGATCAATCTCCGCTGGCTTTAGTACCAGTGACGCGGTTGGGAGAGTAGCGCAGGGTTCTCCTGGAGTTCCCTCGCCTGATTGTATATAGGTATGCATTTGTTTTTTTTTTTTGTTTTTTTTTTTGCTTAGTTTTAATTTTCTTATTTTTTAGGTTATTTTATTTTATTATCTATTGTATATACTTTTGATTATTATTTTGTTTCCATTTATTTTATTTTTTTTGTACATATAGTATGAATGTCATCCTACCTCACTATAACCAATATCCAAGAGACAGATTGTTATAATACTCAATAAATTCAATAAAACCTTTTGACGAATTATTTTGTTTAAATAAGAAAACCAGACTACCAGTCTCCCAACTGCTTCCGATAGTGGCAGATGAAACGCCTTGAAGAAGACATACAACGTCGGTCGAAAAGTTAGAAAATACAATAAAAAATATAACGATAAAAAATCATATACCACTACAATCCATGGAGGGGCTGCTTTAAGGCCAGGTTGTGCTGGAAGATGACCAGGCCAGGATCACACTCAACCGCCACGTTTTCCCCCACAATTAATCATTTAATTAAGAGTACTCACTTTATGGAGGCTATTTGTGTATGAAGGTTTTCACCCGACTCAAGGATCGATCTATGGTCTGACAGCCGGATTCGAATCTGGACCTTATGCTTAGCTTAGCTCTATTATATGGGATAGTATTATATGTTGGCCACACCCCCGACCAAATTCTTCTCAAATTGAGATATAGAAGTTTCATTACGTTCCTTGGAAGAAAAAAAAAAGTTCGGTTTACAACATAAATTTCACTTTTTTTTTAATATTCAGGAACGTTGTTTAAAATAAAAAATCCACCATGGATTTAACATTAGAATAAATACTTTTTTTTTTTTTGGAAAAATCGATTGGGGTTCACTTTGTCAATAAGTAACTCATTTCAAAATAAAAGAACTCACAAGATAATACTCCACGGTAGGACGAATAAGACAAAACTCGTGACATTGTCCAATATTGGAAATTTTCATGATTTCAAAATGTGTACAAACATGTTCTGTGGGCGTTGAAGTATGTCATAATATGTACAAAATCAATTCCAAAAAACGATTAAATTCGAATTAATTTTATTCAATTTGCCGATATGCAACCCAATAGATTTCAATTTCGTATATCCTCCAGTCTAGTTGACTTAAAAAAAAATATATATTTTTTTAAAAATTGTATTTAAAAACCAACACAATAAGGAATAAAAAAAACCTAAAAAGATATATTTATATTTTTACTGGCCCTAGAAGGCCATAAAATGTAATTTATATGATTCCTTGGATAATTATAATTTATTGAAAGTAAAAAAAAATTATTTTTTCACTTTTAGAGCGTAACATACACTTCTGCATCTGATTATATATATACATAAAGTCTATGAAGGTGACAAAAAACAATTTTTTACATTATGGTGTTACCGTCAGTAACTGATTGATGGACTAACAGAATATGTAGGGAAAACATAGAAACATATATTTTTATTTATTTTCCAGCATGGACTACTTTTTACAAGCAAAAGGATTTCAAAGACGGGAACTCGTCCAAGCTCTGGAATAGGGTGAGGCTAGGATGCCAATTAAAAAGAACCAGTACTGGAAAGGAAAAACACGAACAACTATGTCGACGGGACAGTTTAAATAGAATCCTTCGCGTTTTACAACTTATTTAGTTCCAAGATAGAACTTCATCGACCTAAGAAAATACAATTTATCTAGAATATATATTTTATAAAAATAACATAATAAAATAAATTTAAAACTATTATAAGTATATTATTTTGACCCATACGAATAATTTCCATGGTCTAGTCAATTAATTGACCAGTCACCGAATGGTAATATATTGTAATATAGTTTCCATTTACTTGCTTTCTCCCAGTCTTCATTATTAAACTTTAAAATTGATATTTACTTCTAGCAATTATTGTTTTTATATTGTAATTCGCATTATTTCTTCTTCGGACTTCTCTCAAATGGTGAGATCCGGAATTAAAATTATAAACTCGCCACTTTCCTGAGTTCTCCAGACTGTAGTGCTTCATCGCCAAGTCAATGGGATTTGGCCAATTTTCTACTCTCCTGCTGAGGGCATGTCTGAAGAACATGTTCTGTATTTTGGTTCTCTGTTCTACAATTACAGAGATGACTTTCTTCAATATTAAATTTCTCATAAAGGTGTCCCCTCATCCTGTTTTGTGCCTTAATAACCAATTTTCTGCTTCCTGCTCATTTTATTATAGTATTTTTCAGGATTATAATGAGGATGAACACATTATTTATGAAGGTAGTATCCTGGAGACTTTAAGTATAGTTTGCTTGAGGGGATGTAGCTTCTTCATTTGCTAGTTGGTCGGCTATCTCATTCCCCTTTAGTCCGGAGTCCTCTGATATCCACTGGAGTAATATTCTTTTGTACTGCAGTTGAAGTTTTACAACAGATGCCGCTGATCTGATAGATATAATATTTTGGAGTTTAGGTATCATAACGTATATTATAATATATTTGGGTATAAAATATATACTATTTTATGTTAGCAGTATAAAAAACTGCTTACAGAAACTGGTCCATCAATACTTAGTGGTAAAAAGGGGAGGAGGTTAAGATGGGCGAGACATGTAGCTCGGAGTAATCAATCAGAGAGCCTCTATACAACATTGAATGTCCCAATAACAGGCAAGAGACCACTTGTATAGGCCAAAAACCAGATTAATAGATCGAATAAATAAAGAAGCAATAGAGCTGCATGAAAATAACTGGAAAGGAATAGCACAAGATAGACTAAGATATAGCAGGCTTGTTAATGCAGCAAAAGGTCTACATGGTCTCTAATGCCAACAAAAATAAATAAAGGTATATTTTTTACTAATATAGTTTTTATTTATTTATATTTATACGCTTTCATGAGATTTTACATTTTTTTTATGTTATGTTGATGAATTATTATGATATTAAATGCATCATTCTTGATGGCATACGTTATTTATATATTTTATTTTGTATAATAATATATATATATATATATATATATATATATATATATATATATATATATATATATATATATATATATATTACGCTGTCACGGCTGTTATGATATTAAATGCGCTGCAAAATATTTTAAATTAATGACGTTATTATTTTTTCATGAATTTTGAATTTCAATATCCAAAATATAATATAAAGATGGTGAAGGTAACACCAAATAGAACTGGTACATAAATTTAGAATTAAATTATCGTTTATCAAAAGACATTTCTATGAGTTATGATAGAAACAAAATAAAAATAGAAACAGTAGCGTAAATAAGGAATGAGAAGGAAGAAAATACCTTAGATGGTAAAGGACAACGGATTTAAGACGGTTTTTTTTATTTTATTATATGGACTTTTTATTTTAAATCTTTATACTAAGAAAAAACAGCGAATCTCACAATGAGAATCATGGATACTTTGTTAATTGATCGAATAAACGGTCATTTTATTTTAAATGTGAATATGATAATCTACTGGATAAATTAGAAAGCTAACCAACGGTAGCATTTAACGAAGGTCACGCGGCCTTTTCATTTTCAGCCACTAACAGGATTATAGGAAATTACCAGGTAAGTGTTATCACCGGCTAATGGATGCGCCAGTATGCAATCTATTCCGGGAGATAAGCACCTGCCCAAGCATTTAAGCACTTTCTTAATAAAGTTATTGATGTAAGTATTGAATAAGGAGCTTTGAAATATTGTAAATGTACTAGCGTTGAAATATTGTGGAGGCACTAGCGAATTCAAATGTGAAGACGGGAGTAGCAAAAAATATAAACAATTAATTTTAACAAAATGAAATGTAAGAAGATTTTAATTGATCTCACTAGAGGGAATTTTATTTTATCAAGTTTATAAAATAAAAAAAATAACAGATAAAAAAACAGAACTAAAGAATGAAAAATAAATCAAACAAAACATGTTTCTACTGTAGGTATGCCATAGATATATCAATATAATTTTTTATAATACAAGAATAATAATACAATCTATCACAATCAAGGACATTGTGTATTGAGGCTCTATGTGTACATTCAAACTCTATATTAATATTAATTTTTAGTATAGTAATATTTAACACCTTAAAATTTTTTTTGTCTAAAGAAGACTTTTAGAATGTTTTACAATAGAAACCCAATATTGGACAAATTGAAATAAAAGTTGGGCAGCATCTCTTTTAATAAAGATTCCTCTCTGTTTGCAAATTATGCTTTCTGCTGAAAAATATTGAAACTTTCTTTCTCAATGTCGAAAGTGTCATTTTTTAGTTGCAGTTTTAGAACTGAGCTGTGAAGTAGGTGAGAGGATTGTGTTTGGAATTTTGTCGAATTGATTTTATAATGAGTATCATTGAAGGAAGGAGTCTAAGGCAATGGTTATTTGTGATGATATTTGTAACTTTCTTATTTTCTGGTGAAACTAATACGATACTTCTACGAAATTGTATTATATTTTTAAAATCAATGCAAGCGAAAGTAAAATTTAAAAAAATATATATCATTTATACAAATACACGTGTTATGGTTGGTTCTATGTATTTCCCCATGTTCCTGGATTGAAACTCTCAGAATCGATACTACACAAAAATATGGTTACAAACAAAAATTTATAACGCTGTCAAAACATGCCTCCCTCTAACATTTTGATTGCGCAAGTTGTACTATGAAACCCCCATCTGAGCTCCGCTTTGCAAACATTGTTAATGCAAGCTATTCTCTAGTTTGGGTAGATCAATTTTTTAACACGCCATGTTATAGACTTCGATTCGTTTTTCCTGCAATTCCTTTTTTTTTTTTTTTCTATTAACTGTATATTAGTTCGGAATAAAATTAATCAAAATAGTGAGCGATTGATACTGTCTTCTTAAAACGTTGTATTGTTCCTTTAAAAGGCGGGTACAAGTCAAAGGCAAAACAAATTACTAAGTCAAGATTAATGTATTCTTTGAAATATGAGTCATTGCCCTTGGATTAGGGATATGACGTCAACGATTGCGTCATTACTGGGGAGTAATGTATCCGGAATATATAACAGTAATTTATTTTTAAAATAATGCCACTGGCTATTAAGTATTGGAATAAAATAACTGCAGTTAGGAAATAAGAAGGTAAAAACATAGTAGAAATATTCTACATAACCTTCACAATACTGTGATAACTGTACGAGTATAAATAACTAAAGTCAGTGGTACGGATCCCTTTTTATAGAATTATTAACATCCACCTGAAACTTCGTAAATAGTTTCATCTAATCGTAATCTACAACTATTTTATTTACGAAAACTCTTGGAATTGAGGCGTTTTCAATCTGGAGGGGGTCAAACTTTGTCTGTTTAATTAGGTACTAAAAACTCGCAAATACACTTTTGTTTTCTGTTTGGATCGTGAGATAATTTGATCACAAAATCGATAAAAAAAAGTGGCCTTCAAAAATATTGAGCCGATTAGCGTGGCCTACACCTCTAAATTTTTAAAATAACGAGGTTCTATAAGACAAACGGCCCAATATTTTTGGGCCAACAAATAGGGCCGTTTGTCCTATAGAACCTCGTTATTTTGAAACTTAGGAGGTGTAGGTCACGCTAAACGGCTCAATATGTTTGAAGGCCACTTTTTTAATCGATTTTGTGATCAAATTATTTCACGATCCAAGTAGAAAGCAAAAGAGGTATTTACGAGTTTTTGGTACCTAATTAAACAGACAAAGTATGCCCTCCTCCAGATTGAAAACGTCTCAATTCCAAGAGTTTTCGTAAATAAAATAGTTTTAGTTTACGATGAGATGAAACTATTTACAAAGTTTCAGGCGGATGTTAATAATTCTATAAAAAGGGATCTGTACCACGGACTACTAATTGAGAAAAATACAACAAAAATGATTGTTATAAAACTCGTAGCATATAAATTAATTAAAAATTGTTATATAAACCATAGTAAACTCCTTAAATATACATCTGCCGAGTGTTGAGAAAGTTATATTATTTTTCTAATTAAGTTATATTACACAATAAATCCTGGTTACGAGCTCGGATACAACGAACTTCTCGTTCATGCGAACCTATATCGAATCCCATAGAAAATTCATCGATATCTCCATAGCATCTTCGTTGTAAAGATGTAATTCCGTTAATAGGAACTGCGAACTACTTTTTGACTCCTAGAATAAATAAATAACTTCAGTCCTCACCTCATCGACACAATTTTAAAGAAAGAGTTATCTCGTTTCAGACGACATCACGTTCAATAAGTTCTTGAATGGTTGGAATGTTATCATTTGCTGGACTCGTCGTTGGGTGTCCATCATGACTATAGTTTTCGGATTTTTCTTGCCCACACTTGGATTTTCTGGTTCATATATAGACTTGATTCTGGGGCAGCATTGTCTCCTTTTATTGTATCACTAAACGATTAAAAACTTCTTTGTTTAAAAAGAAGCCTTCATTGGTTAAAAACTTTATGGTTATGTGCTCTGCTGTACAGACGGATGCAACATCTGCTGGCCATGGCTGTTGTGAAGACCACGAAGAAGGCTACATTGAGAAATGCTTAAATAATGCTTTCTTTATTAATGATATAATTATTCGAAATAAAGTTTTCATTAAAAAGTAAATAAAAACGTTAATTAATAAATGAAAGCTGCAGATTTGACAATTATTTTTATTTCACTAGTAGATACTAAAGTTTTGGCTAAACATGTCATCTTCGTGTATTATCTACAATTTTCTATATAAACTAGTTCAAATACATTTTTATTCAATGACATATATTCACATGTGCTGACCTTTCATAAAATTATAAACATATTTAAGATTCAGTCATCAACGGAGTGCATTAACTGCAAGTATCTCTCATGTTTTCATAAAAAATTCTTTTTGTTAACTATTAATATGAAGATGATATATTTAGTAAAAAACTAATGAATTTGTTACTTGATTTTAAAAGAACTTATAAGAATAAAAATGTTTTAAAAATTTAGAAAATTAAATCTAAATAGGAGCCGCTCAGATACTTAAGGGGTAAAATCCATATAATTTCGATACTAATTTGTTGTTATTGATTGATTAACTAAACGATTTAAACGAAAATCGTTAGTAGAATATCGTATAAGTGGAGACGTGTACAAATAATGACAAAATGAAGAATATCTTAGTTCAATATTGCTTTTGAAAATCAAATCAAATCATATAATTTAAAAAAAAAATATTTTTTTCAGTATTTCGCTTTAACTAAAACATTTTTAATATTCCACTTTTTTTATTTTTATGACTAGCCCAGTCGTTACTTGTTAGTAATGTTTGCTATTTTATGGTTTTGTTATACAAGAGTAATATACAGATAATTATTGAATTTTACATCGATAACTATATTAAATTGAGTTTCGTTATAAAAGAAAAATAGGTATTTGAATGAAAAGAAAATATTCCAAAAACTTCAGAACTTCTTCTTTTTCAATATTATATTATGAGCAAAAAAGCAGCTTTCCGATAAGAGAATTCTTTAATTAATAAGAAGTAAAAACTGACTCGTCCTTTGGGAACAGGTGGTTAAGAACATTTTCTCAGATTGTTAAGATTGTTCTTGATAAGGCCAAAATTCTTTTTCAAAATTTATAGGGCAACTCAATCTGAAAGCAAAGCTTGGACCAGTTCAGGGGAGAAAGTTGTATCATACATACTTTTGAAGAAATAAAATAAATTTAATAAAGCATTACGGTTATAGTAACAACATAATGTACACAATATAACGGGTAGTTGTCTGAAAAATAACCATCAATTTCAGATCCCCTGTAATTTAGGAGTATATTCAGCGACGATGAAATATCGGTTCCAGCGGATGTTGGGACCGATGGATCCTCTGAATGTAACCTAATTATAACCTCAAATATTATTATTATCATCAACTACATCCACTTAAACTCTTCGTGAATGGCGTGATAAATAAATCTTATCGTAACCTACAACATTTTTATTTACGAAAATCCTCGGAAATGAGGCGTTTACAATCTGTAGATCGGTAAACTTTGCCTATTTAATGTGATGTTTTCCATTTGAATCGTAAGATAACCTAATCACAAATCAAGAAAAAAGTTGGCTGCAGAAAAATTGAACAGTTTGGCGTGATCTCCATCTCAAATATGTCAAAACAACGAGATCATACAGTCTAAACAGATAAATATTTTTGTAGGCCACCTTTTTTCTCGTTCTTGTGATCAAATTATCTTATGATTAAAGCAGAAAGCAAATGGGTATTCATGATTTTTATTACCTCATTAAATTAATTAATTAATGAGAAAACTCCCCATTTCTGAGAATTGTCCTAGGTAAATAGTTGTAACTTACGATACACGAAGTTTTAGACGGATGTAAATAATTTGATAAAAGTAATCGTTACCGCGAACTATTAAGTTTACTTTCTATTTGTTTTTATTTATATATTAAATTCAACAATTCATTCGGTGGGTATTTCCTTATCTTTTTTTTGTTATGTGTGTTTTATAACCTTCAAGGAGCTGTTACCTTCCGACGTAATCCAGCAGGTTGTTTCTAAACATAGCATAAATTGGTGTTCATTTGATACTGCATTCAACCGATTGATATATTCGATCTCGATGGAATTAGCGCTAAGTTAAGAAACTTAACAAGGGAAATATAGTTTACAAAAAATATTATGGAATATAAATATAAACATATAATATATATCCATAAATCTATGTTTATTATTTCTTAAAAAAAAAGTAAATATGATTTTAAAGTTTCAAGGTTTTGAGTTCATTGTATGTAGATTAAGGTGAGGTCAAAGGAATAAAAAAACAAACAGAATATACAGATTTAAACAAATCCGAATATTATTGCTAACAATAAATAAATATTTTTAATCGTTTTATCGTAATAATTAATAGAACATTTTAAAAAGAATATCGAATAGAATTAAAATACTAGAAAGTGATTGTAAATGCGCTAGCTGGAGACGTATTAATTACAACATATTAAACGAACATAGAGTATTTATATTTTTTCAATTAATGTAATTTTATGTGATGCTACTTTTTTAATACATTTTTTTCTGGTTATCAATAATTAATATTTTTATTCTATTACTATTTTATAATGTTTTAATTCCATTTAATATTCTTTAAGTGCATTCTTAATATACGTATTATATTATTAATAGGCCATGACAAGATTTATTGAACTAAAATTCATGCAACCGGAGGCAGCAGAAACATTACTAAATTAAAAAAAAGATTGATTAGAAATATTTTTATATTCTGCATAAAACATTCTTAAAAATGTTTAATTGAAAATCGAAAAAATGTATTGGCAAATATTATGTTATTTGCGATTAATCCCAATTTAATATAAATTTTTATTTGATCAAATTAAATTATGATTTAATTTTAACAAAATAGTTTTAATATTACAGTGATTTGATCTGAATTGAAGATTTAAAAGAAAAAACATTATTTACTTACTGAGAAAATCATTGGTAAAAGAGATACATAGTTTAATCTGTTCTGAAGATAAATAAATATAACATTGAACCAAATTGTAACTTAAAACCAATCACTAAAAAACCCGATGGCTTCTTTTGATGAAATTAAGCTTACGATGTTATTATTTTACGAACAGTATAAAATATATGCTTAGTTGTTTCTCTCTATATTGTATATAGGTATGTATGTGTTCTTTTTATTTATTTATTTTTAGGTTATTTTATTCTTATTTATTGTATATTTTATTTACTGTACATAGAGTGTGAATGTGATCTGTGAACACTATTATAAATGTCCTTGAGACAGATTGTAATATTTTTCAATACAAAAAAGAAAAAAAAAAAAGTTGTTTCTCTCTGTGACATAAGTACATACTATTTCCACAACCTAATCTAGATAGTGCAATATGCTAGTAAAGTTACCGGTGCAGAAAACTGTCATCTCTTAAGACGTCTCTAATATGCTTAATTGATAATAATCATTAATTTATAGATGATTTCGTATTGACTAAAAACCCTTCATCGGTGACTAACGGTTATAACTAAATTAATCTTTATTTCTGAAACAACCCTAACCAACACATCTTTGTCGCAACAATGTTTGAGATTCATACAAAAAATACAACACTTATCTCACGTGAGAACTACACAAACCAATAAACTGCTTAATATTTTGATTTAGTAATATGAAAAAAAAAACTTACTTAAAAAAATTACTTGAGACTCTCTAAGTTGGAGAAACCTTAACTACTTTATTATAAACCAGGTGTTGAAACGTTTAAAAATTATCATTTTAATAGTTTCTGTGAAGCCTTTTAGGAAAATTTTATTTTAAAATGAAAGTTACTCGAATTTATTTTTTAATTAAGTTCTAAGTTTATGGTAAAAGTTTCATTTTGATTTATTTAAATTCTTTTAAAAAAAAGTTACTTTAAATCATAAATAAAAACAGTAATTGGCATTAGATTAAAATTATAATATACCCAAATGAATTAATTCTAATGTATCGTTGGTTTGAGTAGTTATAAATAAAAATCATTTTTGAGATCGACTTTTTGACTAAATCAAAAGATCGTTTAAATTAAAGTTTGTTCTTTTAGATAAAAGTTCTTTAATTTAAAAGTTACAAGGGAAAAAGATCTAGTTCCGAAATAACAAGAATCAAATTGATAGTTGCAGTCATACCAAAACTGATTATAAATATAAGTTAAAATTTTATATGGAGTCCAGATATAAACTTATTTTTTATTTGTTTTATAATTGAAAATATTCAATTCGGAGTATACACTTATCCAATACATTATATATATATATATATATATATATATATATATATATATATATATATATATATATATATATATATATCCATTTTTAGGTTTATAAACAGGTAAATATTTCGATAAAATACCTGCTAAAGCGAGAAGGAGCAGAGAGTGAAGATAGTTGGCAGGCATGGCTGAAGACGCGGACGCACTGACCAGAAGCTGGGAGTCCCCGCGGTGGGGGGAAGGTGTACAGGTTGCCGGGGGTTGGGATATCGATAGTGCACCTAACTCGATTAGTGAATAATTATATCGAGGTCTATCAGTCTCAGATTGGGTCTTGGTTATAATTTACTATTTAAATATTATTTATATAAAGACGAAGCAGAAATTAAATGAGAATTCATTTTATTTGGTTTTTAAAACTGGCTCCCTCCCAGATTTAACCCCCTCCCCCGTTTAAATCAAATAAGCTGAATAAATAAAACTAAAAATTTTACATTTAAACAATATGATTTAAATGAAATTAAATTTGCATAATATGAAATTAAATACGTGGATTCGTAAACCAACGACTTCCTGTCCTACAGTTTCCTTTAACAATACTCCACTTATCCTTGTTGAGCAAATCCGATACCTAGGACTCCACCTGGACAAACGACTAACTTGGAATCCTCATACTAGACTGAAACGACAAGAAACCGCTCGACGTTTCCGATTACCTCAGCACTTACTAGACAAACGCTCTAAACTTCCCATTAATTACAAAAGACTCATATACTTGACTATAATAAGACCTATTTGGACTTACGGAGTTGAGCTATGGGGCTCCACTAAACCATCGAATTCCTCTCGCATCCAATCCTTACAATCCAAAATCCTTCGTAAAATCCTCAATGCTCCTTACTTTGTCACTAATAAAATTATCCATAAAGGTCTTCATGTTCCTTATGTTTCAGATCTGGCCCAATCCAGATACCTATCCTTCCATAATAAACTTCAGAATCATCCCAACCCTCTCGTTTCTAACCTTGCTTCCTCTTCAATTCCTGATAACCCTCCGAGGCGTCTGAAAAGAAGATGGATCTCCTAATGTAGTCATATCATTAGAGTGCTACCATTGGGTAGTTACTCAGTAAGTGTATTCATGTCATTATATCAATTAAGTCCAAATTTACTTGATGTATTTACGTAATACAGTTGTAAATGTCATAAAGAACTAATAAAAAAAAAAAATACGTGGATAATATGAATACATTTTACGCGAGTTCAATTGAAAAATTTGACATGAATTAGCTAATTTTACTTAAAATAGGTCCGTATATAATACTGGAAACATCATTGTATATGTTTAAAATAAATAGTCTTCCCCTACTCCTTTAAGAATAACCAGTCGCTGAATAGAAATGAGACTGATGACATGTCGGTGACACATGAACAAGGTAAATTTAACTTAATTGAATCATTTAATAAGAAATAATTGAGTAATAATAATGTTATAAAATAATTAAAGGTGGATATGACAAATATAAAAAAAATTATTGAGTAGACAATTAGAGCATGCAATTCGCATAAGTGAAAAGAACAGGTACATGATTGGTATTTAGGTATATAAAAAGAATCTCTATATGTTGAAATATGTAATGTTTTAAATATGATTGTAAATTGTAAACATTTTTTAGACTTGAAAATGGCTCAACGAGCCGAAACTATTATTAGATGTGATGTCATTAAGCTGACAAAATTTAAAAAAATGGTGAAAATTGACTGATTGAAAATAAATAGTATGCACCGAAGAAGAAGTTAAGAAATATTGTGAACTAAAATTTTTATTTTCTATTAGCATTACAGATCTTGTCGATATTTTCTCTTGTAGAACACCTACAGCTCATTAGCAAAATGCAATATCATGAAATTTACTTATTTTTATTATTACTATTTTCTGTTGCGTTTAAAGAACTTGTAGATCACTTGCTGCTTTTTCCATCTCTGCCTGTCTTGGGCTATTTCTTTGCAGTTATCTGCATGCAGCTCTTTTGGATCTTTGTTGATTCGATCTATCGATCTGGTAGTAGGCCTTCCGTGTAGTCTCTTGCCTACTAATAAAGCAGTTCTTTATTGGCCCTTTACGGTCTCCCTCTATACGTTAGCATTCTGATCCAAAATCGCTCCTTTTGTCGTGCGATTTTTCAGGCCTCGAAGCCCCATTGTACATAACATTGTACACTCTTAATTTGAGATTTAATAAGATCTTTGGAGATTTCAATACTTTTGAAAGAGAGAAGAAAGTTCTGTTAGCGCTCCCTATACAAATCTATTTTCGACTGTTGGTCATTTATTGAGGAACCGAGGTATTTGAATTTGTCTACTCTGAGGAACAACGCAGATCCTGTTATTGAGGTGCGACTTTCGGCTTATCATATATTTTGTTTTATCTTCATTGTAGGCCGATTTGTTCTGCTACTCTTATCAGATTCTTAATGTCACTTAGTCACATCAAAAGGACAGCTATATCATCCGCATATCCAAGAATTTTATTATTCATTCCGATGTTCAGCCCTCCATTTTCACTTGATGTTATTATCACCTTCTCCAACGCTAAATTAATTTTAAGGGTTCATTTGTACACAGTGTACCATACATCAATACCGTACACCATACCCCCCTCCCTCTCATCCACATCTATTACTGAAGAGCCAATCTGGATGTAGAATTGTTGTCCACAGTCCAATGACACGGCTCAAGAAGTACGAGTTGACCGAATCATTTAACATAAAAGTCCATGTCGTCTATCAAAAAGGGACTGACATTTAAATCCATAGTATGACGGGGAAAAAAAGTGCCACCAAAATTGTGGGGAGAACAAAGAATATCAATAAATTATAAAAAAAAAAAAAAAAAAAAAAAAAGCTGCAAATTATTTCTCAATGGTTTGTTTTCAAACAATTATACATCTGAAATAAACGTGGGCGGGGTGGCCGAATGGGCTAACGCGTGTGCACTGCACCGTCGTTGCGCGGCAACCTGATACATAAGATTTGATTTAAAAAAATAGTCACGAGTTCGCGTCCCGGTGCCCGGAGGAGTTTTTAAATCCCCGCCCACAATCCCTGGCCCGGGAAAACCCCCGTATAGCCTTAAAGGAGAGGAAGGGGAGGACAGGAAAAAAAACAAAAAAAAAAAAAAAACATCTGAAGTAACATTACTTTCCTAGTAACAAAAAATAAATAAAGGAGATTCCAATTATTGGACTGAACATTGATTTTAATCATTAGTAATTTGCTAAAAAAATTAGCATTACTTCAGTAACGCATTCAAAAGTCAAAAACCAAAACAAAGGATATAACCTATGCCGTAGAACATGTAAAAAACATTTAGAGATCATATCTTTGCTCCTAATTGTCCGATTTTAACGATTTTTTTTTTGTTTTTTAGGAAATACCGTCAACTTTTAAATAACCATATCCACAGTATACACAAAAAAAATCTATCGGAATCTAATTTTACCAACCCTATTTTTTTTTCCAACTTCTTTTCGTTTATATAGTTAAATTTAAGATTTCGCTGAAGTGTTCTTGAAATCGGTACATTCGTTTAGGAGCTACTACAGTCTACAGCAACGCAGGTTTTTCGGTCGGCATCTTGAAAGGAAAAGGCGGATAGAAATGTCGATGAAGGAGGATCATCCTCGGTTGATCTTTAATTTTAAATCCAAATTGAAAAAATCGGTCCAGTAGTTTCGGATAAAATGCGCTGACGGCGGACGGACAAAAAAATTGTTATTCGTTTTTCGAATTCTACGATTTTTTTTATCAATTATAAAGGTTCATTATTGAAAATAATGAACCAAAATTTATGGGAAGGTTAATTGCCACAAAGTACAAAATAAATTACGTTTATTGTGATATTGAAAGAACATAAATGGTACATTTTTTTTGTACAATATCCATTATAAGTGCATCTCAAGGTTGGACTTGTTCTTTTGTGGTTCTGCGCTCTGTAATATTAGATGTAATCTGTAATATTAGCTGAAGAAAACTAATTCGAACTACGAGAAACACTTTGTATTTTAATTATTTGTAACTGTATTCTAAAGCGTGTATATATTACACACCTCTGGAGGTGCCAAGCGGTTGGATAATATTACTTCTCACCTGCTTCATTTTTCATCTACAATATATGAATAGGCGCCAGTCGATAGTTGGCCACTATCGATAGAATCTAGGAAAAACTATCTAGAGAACCGATAGTTAATTAAGTTCTCACTACAATTAAAATACCTGAAGAGGTTGGGGAGTGCAGTCACAAGAAAAAAAAATCTGGCGCGCGCATCACATGACTTTCACTTACCACCCACTTCTTTGAAGAAATAAGTATTTTCAGATAAAGGAGAAGTGAAAGTAAAAATTATAGACGCTGTATTAATTTACATTTTATTGTCGGTATTTTTATTTGTTTAAATACCCTTATGTATATAAATTTAAATTTTTATATCACTGTATTCCATACAATTAATTATTAAATAACACCCACGATATCATTTATGAAAAGAGCATATGTATATGTACATAATATTGTCGGAGACTGTATTATATTTAGCTCATGTTACATATGGAAGCCTGTTGCAATCTTTCGGGCGCGCTCGTATTCCTTTGGATCCTCTATTACAACTATTATCCGTTACGATATCTTATTTCTCTTTTAGTTAATTATGAAATTCTTTCATATTTTATATGTATCTATTTTTTATATCAAAGATTAATAATGAATATTGAAAATTATTCATTTAAGCCCTGTTAGAGAACATCAGTGAGAATAAAACCTACATTACATCAAAAACTGCTAAATAATACACTAATATACTGTGTTGAATCAAAATCGTTAGAGCCGTTTTTGAAAAAATCGTAAAAACGTGTTAAATTTATTATATAAAGTATCACTTCGGGTCTGTCGATTTAGACGAAAATGTTGCTGTAACGTCCAAGATTTATAAAAATCTCAAATACACAATTTCAGTTTCGTACGACTTTTCGTTTTATAGGTAGGCTGTTTACACATACAGACAATTTTGTTGAAAACTCAGACTAGACAATTTTTACGATCTCAATACTCACACTTACTATATATTACATATATAGATTAGTGAAAGTAAAAAATTGTGATTGCACACCCTAACCAACTCATCTTCAATATATCCGCGACAATCAACTTTTAAAAAATGTTTTGACAGAAAAATATATTTATATAGAAAATAAATTGCGTTGATTTCCATTAATACCAAAGTCGTGAAAAAACAAACAACAACTAAGTCGACATATACATTTCTTTTAGAACTGAGGTGCCTTTCACACCGAAGATGTAAGATGCATTCATCTTGGATGCAGGATGCCCCCCCCCCCGTAGATCCACCCGTGAATAGTATGTAAATAAATATATAAATAGTAGTTTGTTCAAAATGGCTAATCTCCGAAAGTTATTATCCGAATTCTTTTAAATTTTGGCACAACGTCGCAATAATATTTAGAAGTGTTTTTTTGTATGCGTTTCATTATGATCAAGCCTTCCCTTTCAAAATGGCGGCCGAAAAACGTGATTCGCTTTAGACTGTAGCGCCAATACGGCTTCAACAATTTCAATGAAACTTAGTTAAAGTCTTTCTCTTGAAACCCTTATAATTTATTTATATAATATTCTTTCCCGAAAAGAAACTGCATAAATTTTTATGATGAATACAATATTTTATTTGCAAATAACTCAAAAAGTACAAATTTTTTTATTGATAATACCAATATTTATTTGAAAGCTTTCTGGATTCCCTGCAAAATAAAATAAAAAAATCATCGAAATTGATAAGAATTATCTCTGAAATATAAGAAATCGTAGTGGCCGTAGGAGTAATGTGGGTTCAAATATTTTTTTTAAGGAGAAACAAAGTTGAGATTTGTATCGATAAACCTCGATAAACCCCCAATTACCAATTTTCACTGGAATCGAAAAACCAAAATTTTTTCGTGAAATTTTCAAGGCCTTCATTTTTTTTTTCTAAAAATCACAAAAGTTGTCATAACTTCCATATGGCTCAAGTTATCTAAACCAAAATTTTCATGCATTTAGCACCCTATAATATACACGAAATGGCATAAACCAGAGGTCCGTAAATATATTAGCTTTGGGGATAAAAAATAAAAAGCTGTTTGGAGTTTTTCTTTATTTATTCCTTCTGAAAGCGTTAAATATAAAAGTTTTTTAGACAGGCTTAAAGAGCAGCAACACAGCTTTCCTAACAGTCATACAGACATTGAATCAGGACTAATATTTTTGAACGAACGTCAGATACCGGCTAAGTTCTACATGAAACCGTCCAGTTCTGTTCCCTACCACATTTCGTAATATTACTTACTATGTCTACTGGTGTGATCTGAGTATGGATGTTTCAATAATATAATAAATATCGATATTTTTCTTACGATATATATATCGTATTGAAACAAAGAATTCTATATTTTCTTTTTCGATCATGTTATAAAAATAAATTAATTGAATGTTTAGAAAACAGAAAATGAACGTATTTACTACTATGCCTGTTTTTTTAACCATTCAAATATAAATACCAATATATCTTCATATATTATAAATTAGAATTGCAATACTATCAAAATAAACTGCTCATATCGTAGGGTTATTGCAAAAATTTACCAAGTGCAATTTTGGAACTGAATATAAATTTTTTATGAGTTTTATCCTAATTTATTGTTAAAAAGAACAGTCAGTGCATTAAAATGGAACAAACCCTTTTATATATCAAATATAGTCACAGGCGGATTTACGGAGGGGTGGGGGCTTTCGGTCTGGAGCCCCCCAAAATGGTAAAATGTAACCATGTTTTATGGTCAAATATATTAAAAAATTATGTCTTAAAGTATTATTGCTCGTTCAATTACATTTAATAAGACTTCAAGAATCACTCAAACACCATTTCATATAGGTAGTTAGTATCTTTCTGTTTTTCCAAAGTAATTATCGTCATATATAAGAAAAAAAGAGCTTCCGGGATGAAGCCGCCCCCAAAATTGAATCCTGGATCCGCTAGTGAATATAGTCACAACAAGCGTACAATTTCATGATTTCACAATGAGAAAATTCATCTATGTTCTCAGTGATTTAATGTTCTGAAAAGTTACTTAATGACTTTTTGAAAGAAACTAACGATATATTTGTTAAGCATGTCGAAAATTTCATTTTGATATATATATATACATATATACCATTCGATATTGGCAATATCGATATTTGCATTATATATTATACTAATAAGGATACCAACTACCGATATCGACATAAATAAAGAATACGGAAATTACCCGATACCGAAACAGCCCTAGGTTTGAGATTTGAGGCTGGGCTTCTCTCTTGGATAATATGGGTTTAATCATTTATCTTTCGATATTAGAAATTTTTGAGTTATTTGAATCAGGAAGTATTGTACTATATTGTTATTTAGTCAATTTTAGTAAGATATATCTAGTGTGTATTAATGTAATTCTATAATTTACGGTCTTGATAGCATCTGATTGGAAGAAAAAAGTTTGATACTAACTGCTATTTTAGAGACTTAAGCGTGTGTTTTAGAATATTTCAATCATGATCTTATTTATACATTTTTTTTAAAACTTATTTATTGAAAAATATTACGATCTGTCTCAAAGGACATTATACAAATATTAAATAAAGTTCTCTTGATCAGGGTAGCTTTTCATAGAACAGTATAATTTTTGAAAAGTATATTAAATAAAAATAAATAACTTTTTTTCCAATGTCTACTGGATATAGGCACGGGGTAACTCAATGGGTTAGACAAGGACTTTCAATGCTCAAGGCCTTCAATGTTGGGGGAGACCCTCCTGCGGGCACATCCATCCTCTATAAAATGTGTACTCCAAATTAAGGGGGGAAACATGGCAATTGAACGTGATCTCGGTCAAATCACCTCCTTGCACAACTGTTGACCATCAAATAGTACAACCCAAGACCCTTATGATTTGTGAATGGTACCGCTTTATTTTTATTATTATTTTTTTCTGATGTATATAATAGCATCTGCCAATCTAAGATTTAGCCAAGAGCAGGAAGATATAATTTAAGATAATTATCCTTTCGACGTAGGAATCCACATCCCATAAATATTTTAGTGCTTTATGACCTATAATATACTGAACGATAGTTCTTTTTAGGAGATTGAAATGTCTTCTAAATGTCGCCTACGACTTCGTTAGTTATATAATGTTTTAGCAACCTCGGCTTAATAAGTACGAAAATAGAACAATAAAAAAGTAAGTCTCATGCCAAATAACTTAATTATGAAAACTGTAACTTAGAAACCTATTTTGTAGAGTAGTTTAATATGAATGGATCACTATATATTAATATCATATTAAATTAGCAAAATAAATTAATACATTATGATTTTATGAAAGTAAGATTCTCAAACATAGCTTTGGCAACAGACTTTAATAAGTGACTGTATCACTAACTTACATAACTTTAATTGAATTAAGAAATAACTACGTGGATAAAAAAAACAAACAGCAACTTTCCCGAATGAAATTAAATTTCTTTATCTAGTGATTTGTATAGCATTAATTTTTTGTTTGTTTGCATATAACTGGAAATTTTACACAATAATGAATTCATTTTAATTCTCAAGAAACGCAAAACAGTAATATATATATGCTTTAGAAACGAAGAACCACACTGTTTTTCATGACTTTCAGCAATCGTCATAAATAAAAGACAATAAGTTATATATTACTTGATAAACAATCTATTTCTATCTTATAACTAGAAAAACTTCATTCAAATTAAAGAATATTGTTACCTTAACTCAACTCAAATTGTCTTTTTAAAATAATCAGATAACTTGCAATATTAAATAGTGATGTTGATGTTAACAAGAGTAAAATAATAGAACCTAATAGAATACCAAGCAACCTGGTCTTGCGGTGCATCCAGTCGCTTGCCAAATAATGACGAGTGACCATGAGTGCAAGCCTTTGGATGGACATTTGGATTAGCTGATGGAACCTTCTGTGAATTCCTGCCCAACTCATTCTATTGTCATTATTTGGACACAAATCAAAGGAAACATCCGTTTCTTCTCCTTAGTTTTTTAAATATTTATTTTTTAACATTTCAGTTTGGAAATATCTTTTTGTATAAAATAAGAATGGTTCAAACTGGAAGTTCGAGGTTCATGATGCTTATTTCTCAGATACCCATGCGTAAGAATAGCACTTCTGTTAGTTTTATAATACGTTGGACATAATAAGCTATCGTGGAGCAGATTTTGATTCGTATTACATTCTGCTTAGAATCAATTTCTACAAGAAATTGAAAATAATCCACAGAACATGGGGTCATAGAGAGAAGAAGGTATGAAATCATTGATTTGAATATAGTTTAGTATATAGGTTAGTTTAGTTAGTTAAGCTACTCTGTGCAATTACACAGCCACCAGAAAAAAAAGAAGATAATTCCACAAAAAAAGGTTGTAAATCATTGAGGACAACTAGCAGCCTGGAGATATGTGCGTATTCATTCAGACGACATCAAAAGAAAAAATATCAACCATCTGGAAACTACATTTCTAACGCTTATAAATTAATGGGAACTCACGGACGAAGAAAACAAGAAGTTGAAAAAACAGATAAAATGGATGAGAAATAACTGTCGAAAGGCACTCAAGAATGGACAACTACAATCAGAGCTATTAAGAAGGCCTAAGAGCCAAAACACTACAACTGATCAAGATAATATGGGAGCAGGAAGGGGTACCAGAGATTTGGAACATGTACCTTATCTTCGCTATGCTAAAGAAAAAAATATATTTCTGAGGTATTTAAATGCAGGGCTGTCGCGTGGGCAGGGGTGCATCACGAATCAGGGACAAATATAAAATAAAAAGAATACATAATGCTTCTGAAAAGTCTTATTTCTATCAGATTTCTACTTTTTAGCTCATTCCATTTCATCTTTGCTTAGATCATCATATACAACTAGCGGAAATATTATTTCTAATGCAGGCCTTAAACATTTGGCGCCGCCGGGCAATGATGTTATCTCCCCTCTAAAAAAAAATAAATTAAATTCCCAAACTGTCTTATGAAATATTTGAATTTTATTTCATCAATATATCTCAAATACAGTTGTTTTAGTAATGGACTAAAATTAATTAAAATAAAATTATGTTTTATATGTATTATTCTTGAATTTTTAACAAGTGGCGAGCGCTCCTAATGATCAGCTCCTCCAACGGACGCCCCGAGGCTATTGTACTTGATTATTTCTAGCCTCAAAGCATTCATAAAATAAATCTTAACATTGGATCGTTCATTATGTTTAAAGTTTAGCAACGGAATCCACTTGATTGTCCTGCATTAAAACACCAGAAAGCTCCACTTCATCAAGATTTAAATCCATATTAGCTTCAATACATCATTTGTAAAACCGGATTTCCAAGAAAGTCAAGAAAATATTAAGTTTGATTATCACTTAACATCACAATAAAATCTGGTGTTATATCATCTGTATTAATAAAAACCTGTCCACAAATAGGCAAGTTAAAGCAAACGGTAAGCAGAGCAAGTTCCAAAACACAGGGATTGGTTTGATCGATGGCGTCGGGTCCGTCTTTAAACTAAGAAAAATGATGACATGAGCTTAGCACATAGCTTAGGAACTTCTCGAACTGTTTGTTTTAAATAAGATGCTTTAGGATAAGGCTTTAGTGTGATAAACCTTTTTTTTTTTTTTTCTTTTTACTTTTCCTTGCCGCTATTGGAGGTTATGAATGTTACTTTTTTGTTTGTTTTATAGGAGTTCGACTATGGATATATGTTTGTCTATATACGAACAGTGCCCAGAAGTCATATCAGTAATAAGTAAGATACAACAAACTGTTTTCGTATTGGATTTTGTACTGAGTGCTGTGCGGAAAGTCATATGAATTTATTTTATTTTAATGTTATTTTTATTATTATTTTAAATTACTGTATATACTGTTAAGGTACGTTTGGACATTTGACGAGCAATAAGAAACACAGTTATCCAACTTAAATAACAGCGACATTATTGCTAAACCAAGCTATTTATTTTATTTCTCTTGATACTAAAAGCAATGAAAAATAAAAGCAAATGAAAAATATCAAAAACAAGAAACAGAAATACTAGCATATAATATAACCATTTATATATTTGTTAATTCCATAGTTTGTGAAATGTCTAAACGCACCTTTACAATTTGTATTAAGTTAGTTTTGATTAAGTTAGCCAATTGGTTATGTTTTTAACATAAAAAATCGTGCTTTTTCTTTTCGAACTTGTGTTATTTTTTCTTTTCTCCAGATTTGGTTTTTTCTTTCTATGTAATTACATATATATATATATATATATATATATATATATATATATATATATATATATTTCTATTCTCACATTACAACTGCAAATATTATTGAAACTATTTAAAAAGTTAGATGATTTGGCGAATGCCATGAAATTACGACCGGGATCGTAAACGGTTTGTATAAATATGAAAAAGTTTGCTCACTAAATTCCCACCTTGAATAGTACCTCTTTGCTCATTTCGTTGACCACGTGAAAACCCAGGGATAGGTTATTGTTTCAAACAATAAAAATGGTATCTATCTAATCCAAACTCATATTTTATTTATATAAGTGATGTATTTATTTCTATTTTATTTTATCTTTCTTTCTCTTTTAGGGGAAAAGCAAGTTATTGAAGAAAGGCGAATCTAAAGCTTTGACAATATCACATCCTAACAGCAGAAAAGCAAAGGCATTATCAAAACAAATAATAAAGTATGTATTGTTATTTGCTTGTTTATTGTGGTCTTATTTATTAAAATACTATTTTAGCTTAAATACAAAGAAGTATGTTGTTTTGCCATTTAACTACATCATATTTATAAATCATTAGCATTGAAGATACTTTAAATTCTTTTTATTAGATGGAGAAATCTTAAAAATATATTATTCTGTGAAATATCAATTATGAAATGTGAAGATTTTATCTGGTTTTAGATGATTTTTTATTTGACTTTTTATTTTTTAAGATTGGTGGTGGAACTTATTTTCATACATATATTGTAGGGATGTCATTCCATATAATACATGTCAATGTAATCTGATTACTTATTCTGCCCTAACTTTTAAAATATGTGTGAATGACAGCTGTTATATATATTTTTGACATCACTGCATTCTGAGAAACTTTCATTGCGTATAGAGAAACTCTGAGAATTCATTTCTTTCAAGAATAATCCATAATAAGAAATAAAACTATATATCTGATACAAATATGAACTCTTCCTCTTTTTAAAATATTGAAAAATCAATTTGTAATATATTGTTTATAAATATTATAAAACCTTTTTTGTTTTTCAGGAATTCAACTCGACAAAAAACTAAGATGGAGTATGCTATTAAAAGGAATTTATTTGGAGAAAAACTTTTATGGTTTCATGACAATATCGAGCCAGTGGAAGAGTACACAGCTTCTATGCTGGAGAAACTTTTTCAGAAGTATGCGATTTTTAAATGTTTTAAATTAACTTCTAGTTTTTTTTTACCATTATTGCAAGATTTTTCTTTTCTAAGAGGTTTCTGAGTAATTTTTGTAATTAAAAAGGGTTTAATAGTGCATTTTAGTGTGCAAAGATTTAGAAATAAAAAAGCCATTCTTATCTATTTGTTACCTGATAAAACTTTTCCATGGTTATTTCATAAATCCATTATCTTTATTTTATTTACCATTTCGACAGGTGCCTGAAGCTTCCCTTGGCCCTCTCAACTTTCTTTTCCCAGTCAATAGCAAGTTTGCTGGATCATTATAATAATTTCAAGTAGAACTTAACTGTAAATTTAATCATATCATTTTTTTCTTTGATTGTTTCTACAGATATTTATCCCGATTTGATGAGGAACTTGAGCAAATAGCTATAAAACATTCCATAGGACAAAGACAAAATCGACAGCATGCCAGCAGGGAGGATGTAATAAAAATGACAATAAAAAGAGATTTTGAAGAATACAATACCTGTGGTATTGGTATGTGATTTGTATATTTTTTTAACTTTTTTACCTGCCTATTTAGACAATAATGAGCCGACTTCCGCAGTGTCCAACTTATTGAGATTAGGGCATAGGATAAATTATAGATAAAATAAATATATTGATAAAATGAATATAACATAAACATGGTATTTATTCACTTTGATAAATCTCCTACAAAATATATAAATTAACAATACACAATGAAACCTTATTTGCAATTTTTAATTACTAGTTATTTTTCCATGGCTCTACAGCATGAGGAGTCACAGCCATCCACCTAAAGTAAGATCCGTCATTTATCTTGATTCCGTGCAGCCATTCTTTAATAGCTAGTTGACATGGGCAAATAATTTATATAGTATATTGGTCATAAATGATAATATAATTTTATAAATAAGTAAATGCAAAGTATCATAAAAGGGAAGAATTAATTTGAGTTTAAAACAATGAGCCAAAATATGTGTACAAATGACTATTGGCTTTATCTTTACTAAAAATAGATTGATTAGATTTTTTATAATTTTTTTGGGAATTAAGAAATCAATCAAATTTTTGAGTTGTACACAATTAAAGTTTCCTTTTCTTCATAACTTTTTTCCTTACTTTTCTGAAGGTTGTGGTAATAAAAATTATGGTTACTCAAGTAATTCTGATTATTACAGGTCGTCACAGTTAAATTCTTTTTTAAATCTTGAAGACACATACTACTTAAACTAAAAACTGATCCTTTATTATTTATTTAATGTCCATGATTAAGTTTAATTATTTTTATTTACTTTGTCTTAGATTGTTCCCAAGTCATCCACTTCAAAAGACTAAAAAAGAATTATTCCATATAGAAATTTTGTTCTTATAATCCATGATTTGGAATGATTTTTTTTTATTTTTTTTTTTTTTTGGAGCTCCCAAAATGTGGCAAATAATATGCTATATGGAAAACAGGCTAACTTAAATATTTTAAACCCATAAAGTGATAGGAATAACTCTAAAAAATATATTAATGCTAGAAAAAAAACAACATGAAAGCAAGCAAAAAGGTAAACATTATTATCTTGTAAAATGATAAAAGGAAATGTGAGAAATGTTCATGTATAACAAAAGAAAGATCTATGTCTGAAATAAAGGGTTTATCAATAGTTTTTAAATTGTTTACCTATTTTCAATATGAGGATGAAAATTTATCTTAATGTTCAGTAAAAATTTTCATTATTGTGTTTGCCGATGTTTCAACAAACATCGGGGTCATCATTAGGGCAGTGGTTTAAAGGATCCACAAGAACCTAGTTTCAGCCTTCAAACCACTTCCCTGATGATGACTCACATGTTTGGGTCGAAATGTCGGCAAACTCTATGAAATTTGTTACTGCACATCCTGACAGTTTTTAATCCTTATAATTTCAACAATCATAACCATATACCCATCTCTGAAGTATTTTCAATGTGCTTAACAATGATTTTCAGTTGTCTCTATTTTTATAAATTGTTTTAGTTTCTTTGAAAAAACATTTCCAAACAGATGTTATCAATATTTTTTATTATAATCTTTTTTTGTTCCAGAAATGGTTGATGTACTAAACAAAAAGCAGTTAAAAATGTTCCGAGAATGGGACGGCGAAATGGGTTTCCTAAATCAGTTTAACATCAGAAGATTTAGTAAATCATTTCTAATAAATTACAAACCACCTCAGAGCAAGAGAACAAACAAAAACAGAAGTGTAAGTGAATGTACTGATCAGGAAATGCTTGTTGCTGAAGATAACCAAACATGTCAGCCTACGGAAAAAACCAAGGACGTTTCTGAAACAGAAGTTGCCCAGAATGACGTTGATCCCACAGTAGAAGTTGAAATGGAAGGAACTTAATTTAAAATAGTTAAATATTTGATAAATTATTTTAATAAATTATTGTTGTTTTATTAATTTCTTTGTTATCAATTCTTAAATAATAACTATAAATTACAAGTATATTTAACTTGAAAGGCGTGTTTTAAAGTGCCATTCCTTTCACCACAGCAAATGCCAGAAACAATTTAAAGATTCTTTAAGAACTGACATCCTTTGAATATACTTTATTAGATTAACCCCCCAAAGTTACCTATGTCAATGGTGCTGAATGTTTTCATATAAAACGTATTAACAACACAGTATTTAAATCAGAATTAAGATCATAATATGTTTGGAATTTTTAATACAAAACAGACTC
Source organism: Nezara viridula (assembly GCA_928085145.1). Classification (NCBI taxonomy): domain Eukaryota; kingdom Metazoa; phylum Arthropoda; class Insecta; order Hemiptera; family Pentatomidae; genus Nezara; species Nezara viridula. The sequence goes on along the minus strand of OV725080.1, from coordinate 142,083,852 downwards.
ATTTACAAGTGGTGGATTATTTTATGGATGTTTAAGTCAAACAATATAGCATCCTATTAAATAACTAAGCACACTTATCAATAAACATAATTAAATAATATATATAATTATGACAAAAAAAAGATAAATTGACAAGAATTAAAAGGTTGTTGAATTAAGAGTTTAATGAAGTATCAGAAGATAATAGCAAAAGCCAAGAGACCAACACCATCCAGTTAAGGATTTCTGTAGCTGTATTAGTCATATTATAAACTGGGTTAAAACATTTTGCTAATTATGGAAATCATGATGAGTGATTTCGATTTTGTTCTTCCAATTTTATCATACAAAGTTATAGAATCGGGACTGACAATTCTAATCTGAAGTTGATAATTGATCAATAAATAGCTTTAAGTTATCAAGTGTTTAAAAATAATTTTGATTACATTATAAATGAAGAGATTGGTTTTCTGTGGTGAGTTTTACATTTGATGGGAGTCCAGGAACACTTGTTCCTGGAGCCCTTGATTACAGATTTCATAGCAATAGCACTAGAACAAAAGATATATGCCACTAATTTATCAGGGTCTTGTGGCACCAAAGGTTTCTCTTATAATTTGAAAAATGTACTTCCTTTCAGTATGGTATTGAAAGATAGTATCTGGAAGTTCCAGATGGCCGAAGTCCATCAAGGAGCAATTCTTGCACCACTCCATGCATAGCATACATTCACGACTAACTCGTCATTAATATGACTTTGACAGCATTATGCAGACGATACTAATATTAGAAGGACAAAGAATGCAATTACGTCTCACACATATTACAAATTCACAGGCGCTACGCTTCTAGTGCAAACTGTATATTTAAAAAAATATTTAATCACAATTCTCATTTACCTCTGGAATGAACATATCCTCAAACTAAGAACATTACCTAGACCCAACTTTAGACAGTAGAATGACAGCCTACCCACATTACAGCACACAAAAAACACTAAGATTTTAATTATATTATTCTCTGCTTGAGTAAACAAGAGCAAAAAATAACCACTGCGAAATTATTATCTCATCTCATGCCCATCAAGCTCTGCTCTTTTTGTACTTTGTTAAATGTAATCACACTGTCTGTACAGAATCTGAGAGACAATTTTTGTCATCTCTCTCTTAAGCAAGAAAGTATAGCTTATTAGTTGAGAGCCTTCATACTCCTATTTCCCTAATAAAAATAAAATGTTCATACCCAGAATTGATCTCCATTATGTACTTCAGAAAATAATAGATATTACTTACCTTGTTAATAATATAAATTGGTTTCATTCTTTTATTATCATTTGTATAATTTAATACATATAGAAAAGAATGATTCAAGAAAGTGTTTTTGATTTCTTAAACTTTGCGGATATTATTGATGAACATTAGAGAATTGAGTAGTGCCTAATATTAAAGACTAACAAGTCATTTTTACAGCTGAGTAAAAGCCATTTTCTGTAACATGGCTATTATTTAAAACAATTCTAATTAATTTTATTTCTGATCTAACACAAAATTAAAATGCAAATAGTAGACACCTCGCCATTGGCTGAGTACTAAGTACAATACTTTATTCACAGCATCATCCATCATTTTTAAGTTTACTAACAATTTAAATGTTTTAAAAATCTGCTCAGACCTTCTTTCAAAATCCCAAGTGGAGAAGCCCACGTTCCCAAACAAAGGGGTACAATACCCCACTACAAGAATAAATAATTATAGATTTACTTACCTTAATAATAACATTAACAACTATTTACTTGAACTTCTAAGTTTTCTGGCAGACACAACTCAAACATGAAACACCACGTCGTCATTTAAATTGGTTAATCAAAATAGAATCAATATTATCTGCTTCAAGATAATACATTATCATTGTGTTCAAAACAATATATTACCCATAAAGTTTGAACAAAAAGGAACCTAATGTCCTACGAGGAAATTATTCATATCTAGATTATTCGTTTTATTAAAATCAAGACCACATTTTATTTTTACAAAACATTAACTTAACACTCAATACTGTTGTCAAAATTTACATCAAGACATATTAACTATATACAAAACATTACCATGTATTTATACAATTGATTTATAAATATATTATACTCCTTTTCACATGAATTTTATTCTAAAAGGCAAATTTAATTTTTATAATAGTTTAACTAAAATAAAACTTTTATCATTACATTAAAACTTAATTAAATTAAATATCATAAAGGGGGTGGGGAGGAGGATAGATCAAGTCAACAAATAAGGCAACTAACTGAAAATTTCTAGTTTAAAATAATAATAATAATAAAAAAAAAGGGAAATTGTAAGTTGTCATAACATTCATTACAATCAGATCTAGTATAAATTAACCAGTTCCAATCTAAAAATGACTAAACAAAAAACCTAAAATATACAACTAAAATCACACACAAGTTCATTGGTTATGCCAACTTTAATTTTCATATGATTCGGACATAACTGAAAAGAGAAATCCATAAGAATATTAGGAGCCTATATATTTTTTTTTCTTTGTAATGAATTACAAAAATTTTACAAACAGAAATTAAGTTCAATATCCATTTTTTATCAGATCCAAATGGAAAATGCATGATGTAAAATCATTTATATATTAAAATATAACAATTGCTTTGTTTTATATATTACGCAACTTAATGCCTAATAAGTATCTAAATTAAGACAAAATGGTGGAGAGAATTTGAAACAAATCTAAATTGAAAGAAGTCTAGATATGAATAACACCCAGGCAGACACTTAAGGCTAAATTCAGAAAGTTAACTTTTCAAAACCAAATTGAATGGTGCAGCTTTAATGGCAGCGGTAAAACAGAAAATCTTCATAATTTAAACAATCCAGACAATTAAACTTTAACTATAAAAATCAGTCACAGAATCATAGATGCAACTAAAAATTTTTAAAACAATTTATGTTGATTTAATAAGTACTACTGATTGAATTAAACTGATGGCATTTAAGCCATCAGATAGTTTAGATATTGTAAAATTGAAAAGCAACTGTATTCTACTTAAATGATTCAAGATCTTTCGCATGGAGATTCAAGAGTACGTAGGCATAACGGAGTTAACTGCTTTTAAATAATCAATAACGTGTAAAAATGTAAAAGAAAACTAGGAAACAAAATATTATCAACTTAAAAAGAACAGATTAACACAACGCTCAACTTAATATGATTTTAAAACTTGTTTCTCTGTACTAGATTATTTTTAATCATGTTCACTGATTATTTAGAAAAAAATGAATAAACGCATCACCATTTGAAGAAGTCAAGATGATTTGTAAAGCTATTAGGTATCACTAAAATATTTGTCAAGATCTACAAATTGATCCAAATGTAAAAATCAAGACAAAAAGAAAAAAAAAAAAAATTAGTGAAGATTTCGCTAAATATTATTACCATGCATGTATTAAAAAAAAAAATGTCAGCTGAAATATGTGAACATTAATATTATTCAATGTCTTTCAATTTTGGCTATCTGCGTTTTAACCTTAGAAACTACACTGAAAACAAGAATTATTACTTTTATACTTCCTAATAAAATAAAATAAATCATTAAAAGTTCTGAGAAACTTCCTGTGACTTATAGAATGAATAATGAACAAACAAATTGAAATCAAATGATCAGATACAACAAATGATTTATATAAAAACAGTTAATTATTGATAACACCAAGGGTTTTAACAGTAATGATGAAGTGTATCACAACATACAGAACAAAACTAAAATATAATAAGCAAAAGGAAACAACCAGATATGGGCCAAATTGAAAAATCAATCAATAAATTAAAGTATCATCATTAATAATAATCAGCTAACAAATCATAGAAAAATAATAATTAAAAACAGATAAATTAAGAAGAAAAATATGGTAACACACTTTATAAAATATGGTCACATACAACTGTTTATTGAGACATGATTCTTTATACATTTGGCTTCTCAGGAAATATTTTGTAAAAAAAAGGTGCCATATTGAGCTCAAAAAACAAGGATGTGGTAAAAAAAAACTTTTTTTTTTGCACACTAAACTGTCACACTAAATAAATGATACTTAAATTTTAAATAAAGCTGAAAATCAAGAAGCAAAAGCAAATCTACTGGTTACTAAGAGTATGACGCAAGACAATTATGGGATTGCATAATTAACTAATGGATATCTTTCTTTAATCTTATTAAAAAAAAATTCCAAAATTCCTTAAATGTAAAATTTGAAACAATGTCATAAAATATAAAGCTAAAATTTAATATTAGTAACATAGATATTGTAACAAACCCAGTGTTAAAGAAATGGTCGCCAACCAAGTATTGTAACCTGGTTATCGTTGCCTATGCTCTACCCCCAATATAAATAACATGATAACACTTAAGAAACGTAGTAATAATAAATTTAAACAAATTGTATAATTTTATTAAGCATTAAAATATGCTTATTTATTTAATTAAAACTGGACATTAGTTCATACATAACATAAAACATCCAACTTAAAAAAAGAATATATATATGCAAGTTAACAGTAAACTTCTTGCGCCAACCAACTTATAATTAAAACAAACTGAAAGATAATTTCAAATGTGCTTATATAGAAGAGAAATTAATCTAAACTGCATTCTACAAATATAAAGAGAATTGTAAAACAATATTTCATATAATATATATTAAAAAAAAAATTAATAAAACGGATAAAGGGCCTAAAGTATTAACGAGAACCCAAAAAGCCGATAACCAAATTTGTAAACAATAATTGTAATAACAGATAACAGAGTGGGGAGGCAGTGGGTGGAATACCCCCTATTGATGTAATTTTCTCCAGAACTAGGGGGGTCCTTCCAATGTAATTGGGGGAATGTTTACAGTACAAGTAGCGACTAATCACATGTATCTTCTTGTAATAATTTACATAATCCATACTATCTGTACCAAGTATAATATAATTCTTTATAACTCTACAAATAACAATGTATTAGTTGTATAATTCCTTTCTTCATATTTTTTTTTAACGTTATTTAAAAGTTTTTCATCTTTAAATATAAATTCATTTCAAGTCGAATAAAATTACAATATATTCAAAAATAATTAAAGCCAAATGCACTTAATGAAGGGGAAGATAAATTTTTAAGAAAGTCAAAAAAATATTAATTTTTTTCTCAATTAATCGAGAGTATAAAAATTTTAGACCGAAAAAGAGGGCAAAATTGTTTTTAAATAAAAAAATAAAACAATAAAACTAAAATATTTTAATGTGGGAGGTGAATGGAGGTGCTGGTTCTAGTTCCAGGTGGCGTAGGAATCCTGGTACCATTGCTGATCGCCACCACCATTCATGCCGTAACCACCTCCTCCCAGCGGTTCCCAGCCGCCGCTTCGCTGGTACCGACGCTTCGTTTCCCCCTGGTTCTGGTTAGTGCCCCCGTCCAACTTGCGCTTACCTATGACAAAGTTTTAACAAAATTGTTAATTCAGCAGTAAAAGATACAGATTTTAATTTTTGGCTCATACAAGTTTTTTTTCTTTTCAACATAAAATAAAACAGTTAACAAATGGCTTAAGTGAATGAAAAAGGGGAATGTTTCTCACTTATTCACTTTGCACTTTTCTATGACTTAAATCTTAATGCTTAAAGATGTATCAACAAACAATGTACATAATTTGGATGAAAAATTACTCAATAATTTATGATTAATGAAAACAATATGATCTAGTATATATTTTAGAACATTATGAAATTTTAACCATTTTCATAGAGAAAAAATGTCTTTGCAAAAAAAAAAAAAAAAAAAAAGGTAACTTTTATTATAAACAATGAAGGCAAAAATTTATGGTATTTTTTCAATAAAAGGTTATATAATATTCTCTATACCTGGTAAACTTTGTTTGGATGTGGGAGCGCGTTGAGAAGTGCCACGCTGATTGCTGCCTTGCCTGGTACGCTGCTGACCTGCGCTGCGTCGACTGCTGCCCCCACGGGCCGGGCCACCGCCCCCACGCCGACCCCCCGCCGCCGCTGCTCCACGCCCACGCCCACCCTATTATATAGAAAATAATTAAGTCCATGCTTGTATGTTATTTAAAACGTTATTAAATAAAAAAAATAATTGAGATAGAACAGTAAAATACTACAAAGAAAATATATATATATATATGTAAATGAAAAAAAAAATTTAATCAAAAGATATTGAAACTATTGATTAATGTTCCTACTAAATATTGTATTAAAGATTTTAATATCTTATGAACTTGAAAAAATGCAAATTGAAAATGTCGAAAGCCAAACTGAAACAAAATATACTGGATTCACCTTCATTCTTAAATTAATAAAAAAAAAGGCCATTAGAAGATCTTGATAGTCTTCTGAGGGAGGAATGAGAAAAAAAACTGTCCCACTGTATTGTAATATATCAGAAGCATCTCATTTCATATGCTCAATACTCATGTTCATAAGCTTTTTATTAATGCCAAATAATAAATAAAAACATTAATTAATTTTTTCGTCAAATCAATAGTAATAATAGTATAATAAAATTTACAGGAATCAAAATAACATTGTGATCATGGATGAAGAATACATATTAATATTTTAAATAATTGTGATCTAAAATTAACAGCGTTGTATAGAAATCAAATTCATCAACAGCTATAAATTTTAAACAATGCAGTTTCATGGTCTTCAATAAAAACATTCGCAAATAAGATATGATGTTCAACAAAAATGGAAGAATTTTTTTAACACAAACGAAAATTATGACTACTTAACGATTGTTTAATGGGGAAAGGTCTACCTATAGGAAAATAACAATGTGCCATATGATTGTTTTCAATTTATAAAAACAATTCAATTGTTTTGTTTATATGTTGCTCTACTTCAGACGACATCATCTAAAATTATGCAATGACGTATTTTTTAGTCTATAAGAATGGTTCTATGGGTCATCCGTTATATGTGAGGTACGGAACTTGAACTAAAGTATGTAGAGGAACAAATGAATCATCATTTCTCTTTCTAGAGTTGACAAATTTAAGGATATTTTCATGGGTGATAAATATTCAGGATGCAGTCATTATAAAGTTTTTATTGGTGCTGATGTTTCAACCCAAACATGTGGGTCATACTGAGTACTTGAATACATTCAGTGCTCACCCTGATGATGACCCACATGTTCGGGTTGAAACGTCGGCGCCAATAAAAACTTTATAATGACTACATTCTGAATATTATCAACTACATGTAGAATAGTCGATAAACTTCCTTCAATAGGAATATTTTTCTGTTGGGATTTTATGTTTTTCTTGTTTCTTCAGAAATATTATTTGATAACAATATTATGGGATGGAATTTATGCTAGACAAAACAGTTTTAAAAAATTCATAATGTGATCATATACTGTTATTATTAAGGGTGTAATAATCCTGCAATTCTAAATCTCCTACTCTACCTACTATTGTTATAATCATTTTATGTCAAAAATATTCGAGGTATTTGACATACTTTTACACAAAGATTAAAAACACCCTGATTTTGGTTAATTGTTTAACATTACTAAATATTCATTGAGTTTTTTAGGGCAGTAGCTTTTTTTTTTTTTTATTATAATGATAAGAAATGTATTTTAAAATTTAGGAAAGGCTTTAACTGAGGGTACGTATTCACTATTCCCAACTCTTAGTTCTTCACATTTAAAATAAATATGGTTGCAGTTAAGAGATATCATTTGCGTTGCAGAATACTATGATGTCAGCATTTTATAATTGAAACACAATTGCTCCCAACTCAATCCATTAAGTTAAGACTTTTAAAACCTACTGTTTAAAATGGTTTCTATTGAAGTTGTACAAATTTTAGGATTGAAATTGGAACTCATCACTTCTCAAAAAAGTTCTCTTTCATTTGAAATCCCATTTTTCTAAATACATCACTTTTAAGCTGGTAAAGGGATCTGTGCCACTGTATATGAAGTAAGTATTATAAATATTTTTTATAGCAGTTAAATATATCAAGTTGAAAACACATGAGTTTATGGGAAAACTGATATACCATGTTAATAAAGTTATTTTACCAGTTTAATTTGGATATTCTAATGAAAAGTAAAATTAGCTTTTATTTAGAAAAAAGAAACTATTTAAAATGACAGTTATGGCTAAGGGATTTTCTTTTTTTTTATTTCGCCATGTAAATGCCATCACCAAAAATTTACAAAGATTTAAAGTTCTTCAAAAATAAATAAGCAATAACGACCGAAAAATTAAAGACAACACCAAAAAATTCTTGTTAAGATTAAACAATGTTTAAATTTCTATCCACTAACTTTATTAGAAATTTTGTAAATATATACATATTAAGTTAACCGTGATAATAGATTTATAATAATGGAAGACAAAATTCATTAGAAGTAGATACTTCAAATTTACTATGTAGGATAAAGGTTATTAAATGTTTTAGTAGTATCATTTCAGTTAAACGTACTTTACTTAGAAATGGCAAATAAACTATTATCTACAAATAGTTACTTCCACTGCACCTGATGACGTCTTCCAGGCAGAATACAAACCCCAGACTGCTTTGCTGAAACTTGCTTCTTAATGCATTTTTTCTTTAAAAACTTTTAAAAGGAAAATAAAAACGGATGTCGGTATAGCAGCAATATTGAGGCACAGCAAATATCATCAGCTTCAAATTGACCAACTTTCTAGGGTACTGTATTTGTTCTAAATCACTCATTTGGCAAAAATAATGTTCTCCTCTTCAATTACCCCCATTCCACACCATTAAATACACAATTATAATGGAAATATTGTCAATCAGAAAATGAATTGTAGAATAAGTTTGTTCGGAGAGGAGGTGATGTTTGTGTCCAAAATAACAATAGTAATAATCATTACTCATTACTAATAATTTCTATTTATACCTATGACATTGGAGGGAGTACTACATTGATCCTTATGGGCCAGACCATTAATGTAAATTGCTGTTTTCAGAAACCTCAAATGTATTAACATAAAGAGGAGAGGGGTAGAGTGAAAGGGTTCCTCCATCGGACAATCGCCCACGCAGACACATTAAGTGACTTTCCCCCCCATTAAATTCACTAATCATAAAAGAACAATTTCCTTATTCACCTGATTTGGTACCGTATGACTTTTTCTTGTTCCTCAAAAGCAAGGTATTTTGGAATAGGCATATTAGTAATATGCAGACCATCAAAATAGAAACAATAAGATAGCTGAATTATCATAAAACAAAGAACTTCCAGGTTCAATGAGCATATGTGTAGCTTTCTGAACAAAGTATAAAACCATTTTTGAACAAGATGTTAACTACAATCCAAGTAAGGTTGATTTTCATTTGCTTATATATATTAGTAATATAGATAATTTTACTGAAATATTTTTAATAAACAAATAACATATCGTTGGTTTATTGCAAAATGTCATTGAGTGACATTTCGTAACCTCAAATAATTATGAACTTTAATGAATTTTCCATTTGTGATATAAAAAAATTGTGCACTTAGTTTAAGTAAATATGATAAATAAAAGGGTATGAGGGTATTTTTCATGGACTTATAGTGTTTTTGTATAGATAAATAATAATTTATAAAAATATATCTATATCGAAAATACACTTTATTTCTTTTTGCAATAAACCGAAGACATATTTTAAGAAACAATGTTTCCTTAGTACAATAAATAATATTGTATTTGGTACAGTAAATACATACAACGAAATGTGGCCAATAAAGAAATTATCTCTATTGTCCTTTGTAAATAAAATTCCTGAACGTTAGCCAAAAAAACATTTAATTTTACATTTTGGCTAAAAGATATGTATGTAAAGAATTACTTTTGGTAATGAAATAAGACTAAAAATTAGTGGTTTCAGAGATATCATTTATCGTAGATTAACTACAAAAAGTCATCATTAAGTAGATTTTTGATGGAACCGAATGAATGTTCACGAATGTTCTAATGAATTACGATCGTATTTATAGATTAAAAAACTGCATTAAGAAAATGTGTTATTTTCCTTATTAAACAATCAAATTAACACTGTAAGAGCATTAAATAACATAAATCCTTTCCTATATCAAATTTAGTTCCAACGAGCGCCTAATTTTCTGATATCACAAAGAGAAAATTCACGCAAGTTCTGAAATGCCATTTGATGACTTTTTGGAACAATCCGTTTTTTATGTACATACTCCTTCCTTCCCACTACTTTTCAGAACTTCCAGGTTCCAGAACTTAGCCCCTCTAGTATCAAATCAAATTCAGTATAAATGGTTGTGTTCTATGCATAGACATACCATCAAAGTTTGATTAAATTTCGTCAACATCAAGTACATCTAAACAGATTTTAAGTTTTAGGCACTTTTATAGCACCTCCTTAAATTGAGCTAGTGATCAAAATTTGTATGAAAATTAAGTTAGTGTTGAAGAAATGCCTTTAGGGATCTCAACTTTCTATGGTCTGCCATTTCTATCAATTTAATTCGGAAACTAATTTTAAGATGTTCAATACAAATCACCTGAAAGAAATTTAGCAGTTATCATCGATTTTAAAATTCATAATTGATTCGTAAGGTAACTATTAATGACGCTAATTACTTTTAATCTCCGATTCGAAACAAAAATGAGAAGAAAATAAGACGTCAGTAATGGAACTCTGCAGCTCTTTTTTATTTATTATTTCATCAGATCTAATGGTACTTGATTTTCTTATTTAAATGCTACTCTAAACAATGTAAATGATTACGATATATAATATCCTCTATAGAAGTAACCTAACAGGCTTACAAGAAACTAGATGGGAGAGCTAATATGGCAAGTGGTTCTTGTGGTCTTTTTTAAAACCCCTGATGGTTACCAAGAAAACTGGTTGAATACCAACCAGAGTGGAAATGTCAAATACATTTCTGAGAAATAAATACTAACTGACCTAAATGGGAAGTGAATCCACTACGCTCTGAACCACACTGAGACCCCTTACCCCAATATACTATGCCATCATATATTTCAGGAACTACCTAACTACTAATAGGTAAGTAAAAAAGCTTCGGGAATACTCATTTTGACAAAGTTCCTTATAACTTTATATAAAATATAATTACATTTAAAATAATTTTCTTAAATGACTTAAGTTCAGCTCTTTCAGGATGTTAAGTATTTTTAATTGTAAACAAAAAGTTTTTTAAGATCAATATTATTAAGTTTCTTAGTAGATTCAAATAAAATACTTGTTCTGATTAGTCATGTTTTCATTAGGGAATATAGAGATAACATAAGGAGGGTCCTATATTACTTCTATGTCTACAAATCATTAAGATCATGTGTAGACACTAAATTACAAGCTTCTGATTCCTATAATTTAGTTTGTCAGTGTCAATTATATAGTATTATTTGTTTACGATCCATCCTTATTACTGTAATATCATATTATAGAAAAAAAGAACAGTTGTGAATTTTGTTTATTACTCAATGTACACCTTCCCACTCCTAAATGTAAACACACAGAACTTAACCAACAAACCACATAACTACTTCCACTGTCTACTATCTACTCTATTGGTTTTACTACTGTCTTATATCTTTTTTATATTAAATCAATTTTCTAAACATCTCTCTTTCTTAAGAGCATATTGATTAAATCAATGTATTTAATATTATTATTTTTAAAAAATGCTTTCCTATTTTCTCTTCTAAAACTTTAACAATTTATTACGTATCAAAATGTTTCAGAATTTTGATTATGTATTAGAATCAGAATAAAATTTCAAAAAAGATTAACTTCTTTATTTTGTTTATAGGTTTATATTACAGTAATAAAGTGCATACAATTATAGATTGATTTATCGATTAGCAAACGTATATTAGCTAAACTTTTAAATGGATCATTACACAATTGTGCATTTTAAAACTTTTTGTCAAAACAAAAAATTGAATTAGATAATCTTAGACAAGCTTAACAGCCTAAAGTGGGCTGAATGCTACAAATAATTTTTAGACATTAATCACTATGATTAATTTTGTAAGATTTTTAGGCTGTTGTATAAATGGCTTTTGACAAGCCTACAATTGCCTTTTGGGCAATTTTAGTTCTTTGGGAATGGCAGTAAACCCATTAGTGATGTTGAGTTTTCATACATTGTAAAGTTAGAAGAACTTAATAATTGTAAATAGGTCCAAAATGTCACATAGCCCAAAGTGGGGAAATAAAATGATGTGATGTATGTATATTAAGTTTTACTTAAGTCATGAAATAAATAAATCATTAAGGGCATTATCTTTTTTAGAACCAATATTAACTTTAACGAAATCATGACATGTAATCATTATTTTTTACTAAACACTCATTAATATAAAAAAATTGTAATTAAAACTTAGAACTAAATTAAGATTAATAATAAGAAACAAAATATTTCCGAAAGTAAAATTATATTTTTAAATACATAATACATGAGTTATGAAGAACGACGACTTTGAGGCATCCTTCCATGCCCCAGGAATCAAAAATCTTCCCCCGACTACTTGGCAATTCATCAAGAAGAAAAATTCAAACATTGCACTTTTTTTTTTTTGTTTTTTTTTTGTTAAGTTTTTTTTTTTTTTGTTTTTAAATAATATAATCTGCTATATGAAAGTTTATGATCCAGCAGAACACCCTAAGATAAACGATCCCTTTCAATAAAGACTCCTTAAAGATTGTTCAAAACTTGCTATGATTCTTCACATGAGTGAAATCACTCAGGTTTCATTTTCGATTTCATTAAAGGAGATCTTGATAGGGGGAAAATGCCTATAACATTTTCAGAACTTTTATCGTACTGCTATTAGATAATTAAGTCCAGTAAAATGAAAAAACATTTTGAGTCGGCATTAGTTTAAATACCAGTAATTACTATAACACTATCAAAAAAAAAAAAAAAATCTGAATTACTAATTTGAATGTAATAATAATAATAATAATTTCTAAGTCTCATATTTTAAGCCAGGTTGCCATTTGCTTAAAAATACAAATTTCTAGTCCATAAACAATGAGCAATGACCTGAATTTTACTGATCATCAAAATAAGTAAATTATTTAGAATTATTAAATGAGAAGAATGAATAAGAGGTGAAAAAATTATAAAGAAAAAAATATAAACAAACCTGGGTCCCAGAATTCATGCCCGTACTGGCCTGTCCTCTCTCCATAGCGACCTCCGTGATAGCCTATCATGACAACATCAAAGTGTCATATTTCATTAATACTACAACTTTACTTTTGTAAATCTTTTGTTGTTTAAAAAAAAAAAATTAAATTATAGCTAAATCTTTGGCAAACAGCAACTCGGCTTCAATGCCAACTCAAATGTAATTTCTGATTATGGTTATCAAGTATGGTAAGTAGAAACCATCAAAATATATAAAAATAAAATAAACAAATAATATGGACTCTCCTTCTGAGATATGTGAACTATAGCATTTAAAAGTAAATACATGGTAAAAAGGGCAGTCCATAGTTGAAAATAATTATTAATAACTATAAATAATATATTTCTACCAAAATACCTCAAAATATAAATATATATTTTATATATATATTTTCTAAAAACATATAAAATATATATATAAATTATCAAACAAACACATTCTATTATATAGCATGTAGCAGGGTTATCCAAAATAAAAAGCAAGGGTTGATGGGTCTCATCACAAAGCAGGGTTCCAAAAGCAACTACATTATTATAAAAGCAAAAGCTCTTTGATACTTTTAATAACAATAATAATTAAAATATATAAGCATAAAATCTACTAGCGTATTAATAAAAGCAAAATAAAATAAAGCAACAGAATAAAGTAATTGAAAAAAATAATAAATAAAAGCAACAAAATAAACAACTTTTTTTAGTAATAAATTTTAGTGTAACACAAAAGAAAAAAAAGCACAAACATAAAAAAATATAAAATAAATAAACATTTTTACTTGACCATACTGAATCTACATATTTCCAAAAAAATATGTAGAAATCCTCTATCGACGGTCATATAAAAAATTTATTCACAAATAGCTGTTGCCATTGAAATTATTTCTAGGAAACAAAGAACAAAAAAATATATATATTATAAGACAATAATGAGAATATCATTTTGAATGCATATAAAAATAATGAAACGTTGGAAACACTTGTAGTTAGTCAAAAAAAAGAAATAAAAAGAAAAACAAATCGGTTATGCCAGCCAGCTAGTGCGTTTTAGGTAGTTAGTGTATTGCAGTAGGCTTGTGACTGCGTCGAGGGATTGTGCGTTCGCGTTCATCGCCCCTAGCTTTTGGATAACCCTGCAACTTGACAGATAGAAAAGAAGGAAAAGAAAAAATAAAGAAGAAAGTGAATGTGTTGAGTGTTTTATGTGAGGCAGACAGAAAGAGAGAAAGAAAGAGCACATAAAAAACACAGGCATCATATCTGAGCCGAACACAGGTAAATATTAAAAAAAAAACACTTGTAAAGGGGAGCGCTACTGGTTAGAGCAAGGCCCACACCGGACAAGTATTAAAAAAAAGAAATAAAATAAAAAAAACACTCCACATTATTGCACAATTCACAATTTTTATACATATAAATTAATGTATATGTATGCGTAAATAGTGATAATATATATTAGAAAAAATGATTTTACTTCTAACAGTAATATGCTATAGTTAAATGATTTCCCGGCGAAGATCAGATATGATGCCATGTTTGGTCCACCAGCACAGTCTTCAAGAAAATCAGGGAAAAGTAAAAAATAAATAAATAAAAATTTGGCAAATATTGGCAATTTCTCCATTGACAAACTGTTTATTAATTGAGGGTGATAGTTAGTGAGATTAGTTAGTATGAAAAAAAGAATGAATGAAAAAAGAAATTAGAAGAAAAAAAAAGTGAAAGATGAAAAATGGGAATATACATGGTACATAACAGTGATTGGAAAGGAGAGACCTGTGCTGAGGCCCAAACCAAAGACATTTAGCAAAGTTGCACACCCACCGATTGTGGCTGCCTGGCTCGCCCACGGGATGTGGGTGGTAGAGGTGGAGCATAATCATAATAGTAATCCTCGTACCGATAATAGTCATCATAATATGGATCGCTGTAGCCACCTCGATAATCCCCATAACCGTAATAGTCGTAATCATAATCTATAAAAACACAACAATATCACAATACCTAGAGGTGTAGTAGCCACCGAATAACCATTTTGGTATCTTAAAGATTAAATACACTTTCTTTTTCATTTTTTAAAATTTATCTATACTTTGTAAATTCTGAAATAAATTGGCTATTATTAAAATTTAGAATGTATAAAGTTCTACTAAAATAATTAAAAAGAAAAAATTACTAAAATAATAATTGCATGCCGGGAAAGAAAAATTTAGATATCAGTTGTGAAGGGTTAATGAAGAGGAGGGATAGATGAAAGAAAATTTGACCCACTATAAGAGAAAGCTGTAATTAAAGGCACTTACCTTATCAATCCTCATTATTGCTGCTTTAAGTTTTATAAGGCAAAAACAAAATGATAATTTTAATTTTCAAGTATTTCAGTTCCAATAGTTGCCAAAAAAATTAATTAATAGCAAAAAGTGGAACGTCATTCATTGTTATATGATTTTAATAAACAACTAACTATCTTACGCTGTCTAAACATGTCATGAAAAAATAAAACATTGCAGGCCCAAAATTAACCATGGGAAAAAATGAAAATAAATAAAAATGCGTGTGACTACATGCTGTGAAAAGGAAATAAAGAGGCGCACAAATCGAGTACTGAGATTAATCGCAAATACTTGCACGTGCAGTTACCTTTTAACAGCAGTATAGTTAAATAATAGTTGGGCACCTTAAACCGTCAAAATCAACATTTCATAACAATCGCATTTAAGGTAATCAACTCCTTCACAATCCGAAAACTAACCCAGTCCCTCAGCTACCCCAGTATTACTAATATACAATAAGTTAAACATAAAAAGGCATGCAGTGTAGACTTAAAACTCACTTTATATCATATATATGTTTCACACATGTATATGATAAATGTTTTACTAATATAGATATATTAAGAAGGATAGTACACTTTAAAAGTTTTTTCGATATCAGAAAAAGTTAATGCATAAAAAACAAAATAAATAAAAGTATTTTAGGACGGATGGGAGATGTATGCAATCTTATCTCCAATGTGTTATATATGTAAAAAAAAAAAGCTAAGCCGTCCGTGATCAAGGATTGGATTGGGGTCATGCAGGAGGAAAGAATAGTTTTCATGACTTACCATAATCACCGCGACCCATACTTCTCATTGACGTAGCTGATGCGCGGGCAAGAGGTCGTGGGCCAGGACCCATCATGCTTGGGTGCTGAGGAGAGAACCTGCAAACACCACAGAATTACAATCAGCATGCAAAATAAAACATGAATTCCTCATTGAACAGACCGTTGACCTTGTAACTAAAAAATAAATAAATAGAAGTAAGTGGAACAACAGATTTTTACTAAATCGTTGCATATCCATATCACACACGCTTCAGCAAGAATTAGGAAAATTTTAAATGTAATTAAACTTTATATGCATCCATTTAATTTAACACTTTGAGATTTTCACAGAATAGGTGCACATTTTACAAATCAAAAACTGCAGTGGTCATAACTAATATTTATTAATGGTAATTAACTAAGAAAAAAATTTCAAAATTGTCTTGAAATATTATTATAAATATCTCTTAAATGTGATATAAGGAAGGTTAACATAGAGATATTCAACAGCTTTAAATAATGAACTCCTGTAAATATAAATCCATCATTAATTACACTTCTTTTTTTTTTTTTTTTATAAAGCTGCAACAACTCAGTTTTCCGACTTATGGTCAAAATATGATGACTAAATTTCATATTAATAATAACTAATCGTCAACATAGTTACTGAAAAGTTTGTATACCTACTCTCCAGAAGACCCTATATTTGGTCTTTTATCCATTACAACTCTTGCATATTCATTATAGTTCATGTACAAATGTAGGTTATGGAGTAAGTAGTGGATAACATAAAATAATAAATGTTGCCTTTCTTTTAAACTAACTGAACATAATCCAATGACATGACTATTACATGGTCTAAAACTAAGGGGTTAACACCTGACTTATAGCATATTTGAGGGTCGCTTCTTGGAGCAAAGTTGAAATTAACTAATTTTCTTAATTTATACTTTAAAAATATAAAAAATATATACATCTATTTATTGCAAGATGATATTGTAATATTTTTATTAAAAATCTGGTGTGGGCATCACACAACTTTCACTTACCACTCTCTTCTTAGCAGAAATAAGTATTTTCAGACAAAGGGGAAATGAAAGTAAAAATTATAGACGCTATGTTTGTTTACATTTCACTGTGGGTATTTTTATTTGTTTATTCACCCTAATATATGCAAATTTTAATTTTTATATTGCTGTAATTTATACAATTAAATATTAAATAATACTAACAGGCATTTATGAAAACCGCTTATGTATACGTATATAATATTGTCAAAGTCCATATTATATTGAGCTTATGTTACTTATGGAAGCCTGTTTTAATCTTTCGAGTGTGCTAGTATTTCTTTTGGTTTCTCCATCAAAACTATTATCCGTTACGATCTCTTATTTCTCCTTTAGTTAATTATTAAATTCTTTCATATTTTACATTTAACTATTTCTTATATCAAAGATTAATGTGAAATGGTTAATTATTTCAAATAAAAAAAAATTAAAAGTACTTTTGAGGAAGCTAATATTGAAAATTAGCCATTAAAGGTCTGTTAGAGAACATCAATGAGAATAAAACTACATTATATTAATAACAGCCTGTTTTACGGAACTTGGTAATTTGGATTCAGGAGACCTCAAAAAATGTATTTCCGTTGAAAACTCAGATTCGAAAATTTTCAAAATCACATTACTGTCCTTACTACATATTTCAGATATAGGTAAGCGAAAGTAAAAACAATGAGAAAAATAATGGATCTTGTGATTGGTATCACATGAGTTCACCCTTAGTCTGTCATTTCATTGTGAGCGAGTAACAATAAAATATTGTTATTAATTAAAAGCTAATACACATACCCGCCTCCCCTAAGCTGCATCATTTGCATCATACGCCGTTCTCGTGCTCTCAATATTTCTTCTTTCTTTTTTTTGTCTGAAGGTGGTTTTGCTAAGGACACTTCTATGCAAGATCCTCCCATATCTTTACCATTTAATTCTTCCATAGCCTGAACACAATAAAATTGATAAATCATGAAAAAATATTTCCAGATCAATAATTTAAACGAATAAATACAAATAAAGTGGGCCTTACAGCTACTGCATGATCTCTCTCATCAAAATGAATGAATGCATAGTCTTTAATTTTTTTCACTCTATCCACTTTACCAAAGGCTTCAAATGCTTCTTTGAGTTTTTCTTCTGAGCATTCTTGGGTCAAATTTCGAACATACAGTACCTTAACCTGAACAGGAAAAAATATATGAGCTCCAATTTAATTGCTATCAAATATATATATACAGGAAAAAATATATGAGCTCCAATTTAATTGCTATCAAATATATATATACTATCACAAAAATATAAAATATTCCTCCAGTTTGACAATTAATAACAATGAATTTTGATAAAGAGGAAATGTTTTATTGTCAATACAAACCTTAGCCATCGTTTCTGAGTCGGGCTCTTCCTGAGGATCAGCCCAATCAACGATAATGTCACAGCCCCACACCTTTATTCGGCCGGTGCCAAGCCGTCGTTTTGCCAATGAGGCGGCTTTGTGTGACTCATATTCGAGAAAACAAAAGCCACGGTTCTTCTTCTTGTCATCAGGTGAACTGTATATGATCACTTCAGTGAGACCAGCTGTTGTAAATGAAAAACTTTTTAATTAAAAGAAACATTTAGGAAAAACAGAACTTAAGGTTAAGGAAAGAAAAAAAGTCATTTTGATTGATCAAGGGAAGTGCTTGGAATTTAAATAACTACTCCTATCTATGGCAATATTGATATATTTAAAGAATATAGTGCTTTCCATTATTATTATAATGAGTTAAAATTATAAATAGCATTGTAACAGATCCCCAAAACTAATGGTAGTTATATAGTAATAGAAGCAAACAAAAACAATAAAACTGTGATGGAATGGAAAGCCAAATCAATCAATATTCATCATAATGAATAAGTAATAAACAAAAAGCCAATCTGGAATGAACATGATGGAATAATAAGCGTTTTTCAAATTACATGCTCGATCGAATATAAAATATTTGCACAAATAAAGCAACATTTAACACTAGTTATTGACACAAATAATTACAAGAAAATGTTTACAGCCACCACAAGTTCCATAATTATGCTTGTTCGAAAGCTTTTTCTAAAACATTTAAATCAAAACAACACAGCGGTGAGTTATTATTAATATTATAGATAAAAAATGTAAAGAGAAACATATTTAATTTCTTTTTAAAACCCACTTTAAAAGTTGATTAATGAATGTGTACTAATTGTTTTTATCACTAAGATAAAAGTTTAATGTTAGTAATAATTTAACTGTATAATAAGTAAACATGTTTATCCAACTGATATTATTTGTTTTTTTAATTTCAGTTGTTTCAGAGAATATTGCATAAACATGCCTACTAAGTATATCTATTACAAATATTAAAAATCCACCCCACATGCGGTTTTTTTTGATTGGATAAAATTATAAAATAAAAAACAAGAAAAAATTTGAGGAGTATGAGGGAAAATACTTTGCCCTCTATAAACGAATAAAAAACAAGTGATGGAAAATAAGGGGGAGGCAATTCAACTTACGTGCATGTTTTGAAAATTCTTCAAAAAGATCATCCCTGTCCCGATTCTTTGGTATATTGCCAACAAATAAGCGGTGATTGTTATAAGAAACTGTTACGCCAATCTTTTTGCCTTTTCGAATTTCATAATCATTCAGCTGCAATAAGAATGTTCAAGACGGATAGCCAATTAAAAAAAAAATTACGAGTTAAGCCCGAGATATTAAACATTTTGTAATAACTTTCATTAATAATTTTCTACAATGTATGCCTTTTGCCATTGCTACTAAGATTAATATTTGAAGGAGAAACGTGAGGAACAATGGGGAAGATTTTATAAATGAAAAGAAAAAAAAAAAATCACATAAACCAGCAACGAGGGCTAAATCTAACCAGGTAAAAAAAAAAAAAAAAAATGATAAAAAATTAAATATAATAAATTAAAAAGTCAAAAGCCGTCATTACTGCATTTGCTTCATTGGTTATGTGTACTCAATTTTGTTTCAGCAACAACTTTACCTGTCAATTTACCAAACTCGTCCAAGATCTCCTCTTTGCCTTTAGACTTTGGTATGTTCCCAACAAAAAGTCGCAGATTCGGTACACTAATGTTTACTTTCAGGTGCTTGCCGGGTTTGATTTCATGATTATCGAGCTGTGGATTTAGAAAACAAACATGCCAAAATGTCAAAAAATAATAAAACATGAATTTTATTAAAAAAAAAAAAAAATTTAGATGTTAAGAAAGTAGGGACGAAATATTTGTGGTTATATAATAAAGATAATTTTGATTTAAAGATAAGTTATAAAGATTAAAAATAAACAAAGTCAAGGAGGCAGCAAGGCATGCTACAGAACAAAATGATTAATAACCAAAGAATATCACCGCACTAAAATAATCTACCAGCGATAATAAAATACTTAACCATAACTTACATAAAATAAAGTAAAATAGATAAGCCAGAAGAATAAAAATAAACGGTTTAAGCTATCAGCTGTTAACCCATAAATATAAATTTAATGCCAAAAGCTGCCTCTTATAAGCCAAAAATTAAAGAGCAAATTATGGACAGTAATTTCCACCAATTTGGTCCCAATTTTGCTCTGAGGAGAGCAAAGAGGAGACCTAGATTAAGATCTACATTACTGTCCGTACTGGAAAACAATTGAAACCTCCACCATTACACAGTACTTACAAAATATTTTAGCCAGAAAATGCTTCTGTTTCCTCATGAAGGTAGTAAGAAAAAAATATTTATAAAAAAAAAAGATGAAAAAGAAAACAACCAAGGCAAAAAGTATAGTTTAAAGAAAAAAAAAGAAAAGAGAAACAAGCAAAAGTAATGACGACTTACTTAAATTACTCTACAATTGGCCTGAGCAAAGATAAATAGACATTAACAAGATGTACATTTAAAAAAATAAACTTTAATTTCTATGATTTTAAGGCAAGAGGGCGAAAAAAAAAAAACAACTTTAGGCCTTTATAAATAAAAAGTATTTATTCTTTAATGATGCAAAGAATTAGAACTTCATGTGAAAACATCAGCCAATGTAAAAAAGAAGTTCTAAAAACTTATCAAAAATATATGTATAATATAAAAAAAAGGAAAAAAAAAAAAAAAAGAAGAAGATAAATCATAAAAGGTTAGAAAGAATTGATTTTAAATGCATGCAATATATGTTGTTGGAAATCAAACTTATGTACTTCTGAAATGGGTACACATACCAATGGTAAGATGGTACTTAAATAGATGGAATCTCTAAAAAGTAATGCAACACAAGAATGCAGGAAGGCATACACAATATACATGGAGACAAAAATAGTAAAACATAATACACCAATAAACACTTTTTAAATAGTTAAACAAATAAATAATTTTCAGATCAAAACATTGAAAATAATTGTAAGAGCTTCAGAACGGTGAATGCTTCTTAACAATTAAATTATAAAAGAAAGAAAGCCTTTTCACATTACAATTGAAATTACTTATATGATACTTATTAATAGAAATTAACTTATATAAGAATTATACTTACATCTTTTGTCGCTTGTTGGGCTTCATCTTTTGTCGTATAAGTAATAAAGGCATAACCTCTATTGGTTCCAGTCATTGGGTCCATCATCAACCTTAGATCCCATATTTTACCACTTTTTTCAAATAATAGAATTAATTCGTCTTCGAACATATCTTTAGGAATTTTACCACAAAATACCTACACAAAATATTTTCATACAGTGCCTTCATTTGAATAATATTAGCTTTAAGGCCAGTTGCAGCAACATAATTTAAACTAGTTTATAAATAATAGTTATCACTTCGGAAGTCAACCGGGTTGTGATGACTGATTAAACTCAATTTTGGAATAAATCTCCAAGAAAAAATAAAATTACTCCATTATAAAATACTGTAACTTCTCTCAAACTAATATAGTAAAATATTTTCCTTGAGATATAAATTACTTTACAAATTTTCATACTAAAAACTACTAGTATATTTAAAATATATCATTTTAGTTGCATATGAACTGTCAAGGAATAAAGAAGAGAAGTGCAAATAAAACAATTTCTGTCTGGAGTGAGCATCCTTCACAAGATCATACACATTCTCAAAATTAAGAATTGCCTACATAAAGTAATTAAGGAATTAGAAATATCTGGATCTGAGCATGAGTTACTGTTAGTTTAAACGAAAATCCACGTCCTGATTCTTAAAACTTGGTTTAGTAATAACTTAATATTAGTCATAGGTGGTGAAGAATCTCCATATCTAATTAAACTGTTGCTCATTATTTAAACAGCGTTAGCCTAATCTTTATTAAAAATAAGACTGGTGCAACTAGCCACGAGTCATTAAAAACCTAGCAATATATGTCAAATAGGATAATAAATTTACTGTATTTAGATATATACAAAGTAATTTTTTTTTTAAAGAGAAAAATAATAATAATTAATCCTTACTTCACAGCCAGGTCCGGGAGGGGATCCTTCCCAGTTAGGTGGAGGTCCACCATACTTTCGTTGTCCTGTAGTTACATCTAAAGTATAACCAGTTCTTTCTAAAATAGCCTATAAAATACAAAATTAATAAAGAAAAGAAATGAAGCTTAATAAATAATCAAATTACTTTAATCTACTAGGCTTACTTTTATTTTATCCTCATCTGGACCTTTCGCTGGAGGGGCTGCTTGTGTTAATGTAGGAGCTGTGGGTCCAGACCTCGACTTTTGTCGATACGTCTTCATTACCCCACAGAGGTAAGCGGATTTGTTTGAAACGTGTTCCAAGTTAGACTCCAGGAACTGAGATAACACATTAACAGCCCCTTCAACAGGAAACTCTTTAAGAGCGTCCAAGGCTCTCTCGTCGAGATCAGCATGAGCTAGCTTACCTACAAGTTGAACACACAAAACGTTTTATTTTCTAAATATTTTGAAAATACTAATTTGTTATCAAAGTAATAATATATCATTGCAAAGTTTATCTCTGTGAAAGTAATTTCCATTCCTATGTTAAGTTTTCCTTTAATTAGACATACACAGGATATCATAGATTTACTCAGTTAAGGGAGTGTAAGGTTGTATATCATGTATAAAAGATATAATTAAAAACTTTAACTTTCTTGACCTGCTAAGTAAAGCTTTGAAAAATCTAAATCATGCATACTATTGGAATCATAAGCAGAAAAAAATAACACTTTGTCTTCCAAATTGCTGAAATTCTATTTGAACTTTTAGTTCCAATATTTGTTTATGAACCAAAATTTTAAAAAGAAATTATAATAACAGCTTAGTAGAGCATTTAAACATTTATACTAACTAAATCAAATCGATGAAGAAAACAGGCGATGATAACCACAGAAGTTTTTTGCCCTTTAAACCAAAATAAAAAAAAATCGATGAAGATTAAATAATATTGGCTAATATGTTCAGGCTAAACATACTAAGGAAGCTTCAGAACAGGGTGATGGGAGACGTGGTAAGGTAGCATACTGGTGGTTACAGAGAAATATTTTGGATTCAACTATTTATATCTTTTTAAAAGAAAAAAAAAATTGAAACTGTAAAAACAAACAAATAAACAGCAAACATGTAAAATCTTGAGTAACACTAGCAACTTAAGTTTAGGAACCATCCCTTTAATTTGTTCCTGATAGCAACTTAAATTTAGGAACGATCTCTTTAATTTGTTCCTGAAACTTAACTCACGGATCAGCCATGAAAAAAAAAAAAACAAAAAAAAAAAACACACAAGCCAAGTATATTCGATAAGACATACAGCATCTTGATAAAATAAACAATATGACATAAGAATTACATAATAATCACAATGAGTAAAAAATTGAAACCAGAATGAAAGTAATGCAACTGAGTGAGCAATTTACTGGATTATCTTAATTAGAATTTAAAAAACCAATAGCACCGTATTTAAACTAGGGTCAACCTGATCCACCATTAAAAAAAAAAATTGAACAATTGAGTTGATATATGTCAAAATTCACATCAACTCAACCCATTTAAAAAAAAATTAAAGTTTTTAATTAACTTTTCAAAAATACCTAATTATGAGCAATATCATCTAGCTAATCCGTATTTTTGAATTTAATTGCTTTTAGTTCATTAATTTATAAAACAAATGATTGGAGAAATTTAGTATTCAAAATCAAATCGCAAATAATTAACTTATTAATAAAAACATATTTAAAATTAATCAATTTATTATTCTGAAGCTAATTGTTGATAATTGGTATAGAATGTTATTAAAAAAAAAATCAAATCAAAGGAATATAAATTAAAAATTTTGAGAAAGAGAAGAAAAACAGCAAACAGTTGAGAGGTAACTAAGATATATTCAGAATCTAGAGAAAAGGTAATACCAATAAAATAATAATGGAGTTTCATAAACGATTCTAAATACAAAGAAAATACTCTCAGTATTAAAATTTAATTCAAATGAGAAGCTAATAAATAAATCCCATTCAAATAAATCCAGCAAAGATTGAATTTGTAATATAAATAAGTACATGTAGAAACAAAACAATGTCAAAACAGGGATATAAGTTATAAACAGAAGGATAAGTTATATTCAAGAATATTCGTGATTAGGAAACAAAATGCTTACAAAAAAAAACCAAGACAACATCAATCTAACAGAAGTATATTTCAAGAAACATAGTGAATACTTCAAAACCACATTTAGAACAAACCTAACTATTAAAATATTTATAAGAAACAAAATTAAGTATAATAAAACCCATTCTGGATAACATTAATATTGCCAAATAAGTAAATATATACATATTTTGCAATATTTTCAAATGAATTCAAAAACAACAATCAGCTATAGTATGAAAAAGAAGAAAATAGGACAGTTATACTGAATAACTAACCTTTGCCAAAATCTGAATCCATAGTTAGAATTAAAAACTAGATTTTGATTTGTCAAACAAAAAATAACTTAAATAAAACATAACAGCTGTGCACACCCCCTACTAAGCAGAAAAAAAGTGTAAACACATCACTTGTTGATAGGTCCATGAAAAACTTGACCAGCAACAAGTTGACCACAATATTTACTAATCAAAGTAGTTCCACCTCCAGACAATATTAGCAAAACAGTTAATTAAACTAATTATGATATTGAATAATAATATTTATTAATAATTTAAAATTAATAACTCAATTAACAGACTAACCTGATCTATAAATTTCATCTAATTTGGATGCTACTTTGACATCTAATCCATATTCCAAAAGCTTAGGATAATCTTCTGTTTTTTCCACATTTTCATCTTCTGAGGCCGAAACATCATTTTTAACTGTGACTTCCCCGTTTCCTTCTGCCATGGCTAGAATAACAGAAATACAATGAAGATATGTAGGCTAAAATTAAAAGATACTAACAAGTAAACAACTCATGATAATGAAACAGATATTATTTACAGTATAGAAAATGATTTACTAAATTGCCAAATTACACACCAAATTTGGAATAAAAACGTTAACACCTTTTGAGTAGAATCTTTAATGTTAACTTTCATATTTACATATAACGGCAAATTAATATAGAATATAAATTAATTACTTAAAATATAATATAAGCACTGATAAAAATTTAACTTGAAGACAAAAAAAAAAACAAGATAGGATTAATTTTAATGTACCAATAAAATAACTAGATGAAAATGGAAAATAATAGTTCTACGGCATTAGTGTGCTTTTTACGAAGTTTTTAGCAAAAAGTTAGGTTAAGGAAAAGGCACATATGTTGAACGATAAAGACACAACTTGTTAAGTAAAAAGCTTAAAAACGAAAGACTAAGTTAAAGGAGACAAATATTAAACACACAATAAAGAAAGATTAAATATAACTATAGCTACCGGCCGGCACACTGTCTCATGGCATAAAATTTGCACAAGCAAACCTTACTGGCTCAAAAAAAATAAACCATCTCTTTGTGAAATAAAATTGATGACGAATTTCAAAAACTTATCTACTTACATGTGCTAACAATAGGCCATATACTGTACCAAAATATTAGAAGATTATCGGTAATTTATAATTAATTTAAGAAAATGAAATAAGTTAAAGCGAAATGGCGGCCGGATTCAACGTGATCACATACTTGTGAGGAACGACGCGCAAAAATAGTCTAGAACCCAAAGCACCCTCCATTCCTGAACTAGGGAGTGAGCGCATTCGGTCTTTTAATTCATAACACTATTTTAATAAGATATATTCTTACTGCAATAACTATAATAAATTTATTAATTTTTTATCGTCCTAATTCTGAAGTTAAAAACATGTTAAAATAACTACAGAAATTCATTGGGTTCATATATCTACAAACCAATCTAAAAAAAAATTTGCAATAAACTACTAAAATATAATAAAATTAATTTTCAATATGAGGGTAGGAAACATGAGGTAGTAAGACAATCATTATCGTATTTAGAGGAAAAAAAAGAAGTGTTTTACTCCCGCCTTTTTTTGCAACATCAATTTTTATCAAAACGTTTAAACAATTTAAACATTCTTATGTCCATTGAAATTAATGGTACCTATAATATATTATTCGTTAATTTATAAAGAACATGTTTATCAGAAAATAAATATTTATAAAATGGAATAATGAGCGTTAAGTCATTAAATAACAACGATAAAATAAGCAATAGGTAACTTATTATTTTTTTTTACGGTTTTTCCTGACAAAAGCTGTACTTATCATGAGATACTGAGTCATAAATTAATATGATTACTCATTTTCTTAAACTGAAAACATATACACCCTTTTTTAAATGTTAATACATATTAAATAAAAAAAAAAATTAAAAATAATCGGGTTTTCAAGGTAAGCAACTAAGTACATCACAGAGATTTAATTTAAAGTTTATTAAGCTAATATTTATATACTTAATAATAGTGATCAGTATACAATAAAATGTTATTCGCCTAAAGAATGAAACTATGAACACTAAAAAATAAACAGAATAACTTCACCAGTAGAATTAAAATAATGTCATATTGAATAGAGAATAGAAGATTTCGAGCCCAATCAAAATAAAATAAATGTTTACATAACTATACCATACTAGCAAGCGATAGTTTTTTGCGTTTTGTTTAAAAATTTAATTAGTAACGATACTGATATTTTAGTTACAACATAACTTTAATTAATTCAACTATCTGTGGTGGCGAAACTGAACTACTTGTTTGATGTAAACAAAGTGCGGTGGGCGTGGGCTAACCTTAACGTAATGACTGTACTTCTGTGTTAGTTATGTTCTATTTAATTGCAATTTAAGTGATCAGTAGTGTATTTAACAACATTTTCTTAAAATTAAGTTGCAATGAGGACTTTAATAGGTGTTATCTGGTTGGCATACACATTATATACGATAGGTGTTCTTTGCCAGTATGAATGGCAACAAAGAGATTCCTTCGATGAAGTTAGGAAAAGACTTGATAGAGTCTCGAGCGCTAATTGTGAACTCCAAAATCTTTACGATTTATTTTTGCCAAGCGATTCAGTTTCTCATTTACCGGATATTAAAGAATTGAATATAAACCCTATTTTCCCCAACAGGACTGCCCTGTTACATTTACATAATTTAGTGTTGAGTAGATCCTTTTTCTTTAGTTATATTTTACAAGCGAGGTTTATACGTCCTGCAATCAATGATACATATGATCCTGGTATGATGTATTACTTTCTGTCAACAGTTGCAGATGTATCCTCAAACCCTTACATAAATGCAAGTGCCATATATTTTTCACCGAATGCTGCCTATACACCCTCCTACAGAGGATTCTTTAACAAAACTTTGCCTCGATTTGCACCTCGAACTTTTCGGTAACCACTTATGTTTATACTATTAAGAATTGGTGTTTCTGTCTTTATTATCATTTGTCGAGTACCATTAAAAATATATTTTTAATTTTTTAGTGCTGATGACTTCAATGATCCTATTCATGTTGAAAAATTATCTACTCTAAACATGTTTACTGTTAATGATTTAGGAGCCTTTAACCCAAATGAAACTCTAAGTTTAGATTACACGACTGACTTTTATCGGATCAATGAATGGTAAACTATTTATGATTACTTTATAGATATTTAAAATTTGACCAGTCTCCTTTATGAATGAACATTGTGTTTAGGTATTCTGCCTGGTTACCTGATAATGTTGTTGGACGACATGATACAAAAACAACTTACCAAGTAGAGATCCGTTATGCTAATAACACAAATGAGACATTCACTTTCCACGGTCCTCCAGGTTCAGTCCACCTTCTTTTCTTGCTGTTAAACAAAACTAATATTAAAATGCCAGTAAAATAATTTATTTTTTATAATTTATGATTCTAGGTGCTGATGAAAATCCTGGCCCAGTAAAATGGACCAGACCTTACTTTGATTGTTCCCGAGCTAATAAGTGGCTTGTTGGTGCTACTGTTCCAATTGCTGATATATATCCTCGTCATACTGGATTTAGACATGTTGAATATCCAACGTAATTTTTTATTTTAATAAACATTATACCTATTGCCTTGGTCTTATTTATTTATAAAAATATAATGTGTTTTAGTTATACAGCAGCAGTTGTTATTGAAATGGATTTTGATCGTATTGATATAAATCAATGTCCTTTGGGGGAAGGAAATAATGGGCCAAATCGTTTTGCTGATACTGCAAGATGCAAAAAAGAAACTACAGAAGTCAGTTTTTAATTTTTAATTATTGTTTTTTATTATTATAGTAATAACATACTTGTGATTAATTTTTAGTATATTTATAACTGTGTTAATCTTTTTTTATTAGTGTGAACCACTTCATGGCTGGGGCTTTAGAAGAGGGGGTTATCAATGTCGATGTAAACCTGGATGGAGGCTTCCACCTATCACACGACGACCTTTCCTTGGGGAAATCCTAGAAAGAGCTACTACTGAACAGTATTTTAATGGATTTGACTGCCTTAAAATAGGCTGTAAGTAATAATTATTAATTTCAAAAGAATTATATAAGTTATCAAAAGTGTATACTCAAATATGCAGGTGTATTTTTGTTATTTACACTTATAATTGTTAATTATAGGGGTTCAGAAGATGCCTATCAAGTGGAAGAAAGCTCCTCAGTATATGAGAGAAAAGTATTTGGATTTATTTTATGCTTATCGAAACCAATCACAAGATCCTTTTAACTCACCAGTCCATCAAAAACTTCTTAATGTTCATGAAGCAATAAATTTTATTCTTGATGTGAAACCTGGTAATTGTCACACGTAAGTTATTTTTATTTACCCTTGAAATATTTCATTTATTTATTATATAAATATATCCATTTATAATTCATTGAATATATATATATATAATTTTTTTTTTTTTTATAGCTACAAACCTAAAGATCTTATTTTACCTGGTGATGTTAGTTTTGGGGCTGAAGAATTTTTTGAAAATGAAGCAAAGATGGCAGTGAGATTAGCTAACTTCCTAAGTGCATTTTTACAGGTATAAAATCTAAATATTTTAAAAATTTGTGCTAGCCAAACTTTCTTAACTTCTATATTTTTCAACTAATATTGTTCTTTATATTAATATATACTTTATCAAAAACAATTTTTTTTTTAAATTAGATTTCTGACCCTAAAGAAGTATTTTCTGGAAAAAGAGTTGCTGACCGACCTTTGTCTGAAGACCAAATGATGGGAGAAACATTAGCTCTCGTTATTGGTGATAGTAAAATTTGGTCTGCTGGTACTTACTGGGATCGGAATAAGTTCACCAACCGTACATTATTTGCTCCTTACGCCTATAAAAAGCCATTTGCATCAAGAAAGTTTAAATTAGAAGACCTTGCCCGCTTGAATAATACTGGTAGGATTACTTGAGATAATTTGGAGAAGTTCTTTAAAGAATAACTTTTCTCTTTATTATTTCTTATAATAACGTTATATTATTATATACTAAAATATGAGTTCAATTTTTTTTTAGAGGAAGTTTACACAAATGCCCAATGGTTTCAGTTTTTAAAAGAAAGATGGTCAACCAATTTTGATTCTTTGGAAAAATATTTTATGAAAATGAAGATAAGATTTAACGAAACTGGATTACATTCCAAAAAGTTTGAGCAATATCCTAATTTTTATAGGTGGCTTATATCATCTTATTTTATTACAGATTATTAATATTATTTATAATTATTAATAATGGAATATTAATAAATTTTAGGGCTGCCAAGTTGACGGATGGTTACTGGACCAATCCTTATTTCGACTGTAAAGGAAAAGTAAAAAAATGGCTTATAACTTATGCTGTACCATTTTTCGGTTGGGATAGTTTAAAAGTGAAATTAGAATTTAAGTAAGAAATTTTTCACATATTTTATTGATTATATTTCATTTATGTTTAAGTCTATTTTATATTATTTTTTTTTTTATGTTTTAGGGGTGTTGTCGCAGTTAATATGGATTTACTTCAGCTGGATATAAACCAGTGTCCTGACCATTATTATGTCCCAAATGCCTTTAAAGATACACATAAATGCGATAAAAAATCATCTTACGTGAGTTGAATATATTCTTAGTTTAAAAAAGTATACGCATGTATCTATCTGGCTAAAATTAAAACTATTTAATTCAATTAAATAAATTCAAGCAAATGACTTGTTATTTGATTTCTGTTAAGTTTTTATTTTAATCACTTTTTCTAAGTTTACTGAGCACGCTAAAGATGTTTTGAAGTGATATTTATGGTTCAAACTTGCTGAATATTAATCTGTGAACTGTGTTTTACCTATCTTCAATGAAGTAAAATCTTATTTAATCTTTGACTGACAGAATATTTTGATGGAAAAGGAATCCTAAGACCACTTTTGAAACTATATGAAAATATAAAGCTTACCGTAATTTGAAGTTGTAAATAGAAAAGTATCCAGAGATAGGTTCTTTTGAAGGGCTCTTTGGGTCACTCCGTAGGCCAACGTCCATTACACGCTTCGTAAAACATAACCATCACACATGAATATCACTATATACATAAATTTAGTACTACTGATGTTCTGTTTTCCAGTGTGTGCCAATCCTAGGCCGAGGTTTCGACGCAGGAGGCTACAAGTGTGAGTGTCTCCAGGGCTACGAATACCCCTTTGAGGATCTCATCACTTATTATGATGGTCAGCTTGTGGAAGCTGAGTTCCTCAATCTTGTCGTCAACAACGCCACTAGGTGACTACCACCTCTCCCTTGTCTATGACCCCCACCCCTCTGTTCAACCAGTTTCCCCCTCTACCCGCACCCCTTTGCACCCCTCATTGCTATCTCTTCCCCATTTTTTCCCCTTCCCTTTTGTATCCTGTCCTCATTGAACAAGTTTTTCACCCTGGACTTTAAACTAATTTGTTATTCCTATTTTACTCGAAATATTTGCATTTATTATATACCTAAAAAAAAATTATTTTAATTAAAGGAATTGTTTAAAATTTTTAAACAACTAATTATTTGCTCTTACTAAATCTATAGAAAATAAAAATCTAACTTTGTTAGTGATTTCATTTCATTTATGTTTTACAAAAATAGTCTTTTAAAACATGTAAATCATTTCATTATTAAATTTAATCCAATTAAAAGTTATTTTAAAGTTCTTGATATACTCTCTTTATATCATTGTTAATTGCAGAGATTCTTTGTATTAATTTTGTATTTTTCATTATATTTAGCAGTTTATAAAATTAGGTTGAGGCAAACTTTTCTATCTTTCAAATGTATTTACTAATTTGATTATTATTTCAATAAAAAGAGGATGTAGGCACATCAAAAGTAGGGTCTCCTTTAAGAATTATACTTATAGATGAGTTATATTAGAAGAAATGATTTTTGTATCAAAGCTATGAATTGTTTATTTAATTTATTTACATTTTCACATATGGTATAATTAATATGCCACAGCAATATTTTTTTTTTGTTTGTTAATGATTTGTCTAATTTCGATCGATATTTTGCAGGTATGACATGTTCAAATGTAGAGTAGCGGGTGCAGCTGATACCAGAGTGAGCTTCCTCGTATTGGTTGTTCTGTTTATTGTAGCTAGGCTACTAAATTAATAGCAATCAATGTGTAATACTCTCTATCATCTTATCATCTCGTGCAATACTTGTTTGTTAATCGAGATCAAAATTATTTTAAAGTCAATCAAAATTTTGGATTTCGATAATTGAAAAATTAGGTAATTTATGTTTGGCATTTAATTGTATTGAATAAATTTCATTAGATCTTTGCTAACTTAAAGAATTTTGATTTAAGGTATCTTATTGTATTATGATATGATATAGTATATATTAACCTGCACAAATTGATCTGTTCACATATTTATTATAAATAATGAATGAAAGTAATTTTTTTTTTTTATATAGCTTCAATTATTTGTTTGATAAAAGAATATTTAGAGATTATTTTTTTATGTGCACTTATGATTTTTAGGGAATAAGGAATTTTCGTACAAATATTAAACATTATTGATACTGACAGTTCTGCAGCTTCTTATTTTGTATTAAAAAACCAACAAATAATTACTCTTACTGACATTAATAGTAAAATTATATTCACCTAAATTTATTTATTATTTTCTCTTGTTAATAATTGATAGTATTCACATAAATTAAATAACACTTTTGAGGAATACACTAAAGTAATTTTTCATTCCCATCAGCAGTTAACTGTCATTATAATAACATGACATTATTGTAAAGTAATGGATTAATTTTTTATTATATATTACGAGAAGTGATGGACTTTTTAATTTGACTGTACTTCTTGGAGGTTTGTCACTACAAAACAAAGTCCCTGCTGAACCGTACTATACCATTGTTAATAACTGAACTGTAAAATATGTATAATTTATATTATCATTTTATTTTATTTTTTGAAAATATTAGATTATTATTAGGTAATTTTAGTTAATTGTTAATATTAGATTTCATCCGTCCAGTTTTTTCAGACTGTTATTATCATTTCTATTAAGATCTGTAAACACTACTTGTGTATAGAAATTAATTCCATCCACTTAGTATTAATGTGTTTGTTTTTATATTTGATTTATACTAAGGAGAGTTTTATATATTTTATATATTATGTACAAAGAACTGTTACTTTTTATATATATGTAATAAAATATTTTAATATTAATGAGTTGACATTTTTATCCTAAACGTAGTTATGAAAATAGTGGAACAACAATGAATGGAAGGCACTTCAGTTAACAATTTAAATTTTTATGCTGAATTACTAAAAAATGAGTTTAGATATGACCATCATCTTTTATTATTATCAATTTTCACTATCTACATCCTTGAATTAATTTTCAATTATTTAAATAATTTTGTTTTACAATGTTGTTTTATTAAGTAAAAAATAAATAGATACAAAATGAACAGTCTTCTAGGAGAAGTGAATTGGATTTTTACATTATTTTTATTTTTTTTTGTAATATATATATATATAATATTAATAAAGTTTATTTTGATACATGAAGTAATGCAGTAAAAATGTTTCTTTTCTAGAATGTCTAAAATAAAAAATGTCCATGTTTGCATTCAGCAACTAAAAGTCCCAATAATTTGTTAATTAAATTTTTATTGTCATTTACAGTACATAAAATTAAATATCTCGCAACAATTACAATCATCAGTTTCCAAAATCTCTCAGCCAATCAGTTTAGCTAGGCTACCTGTTGTATTGAATGTGATATTTTAGTATAGTATTTTTTAAAAATAATTTTAATTAATTGGCCTTTTCAAGATATAAAATTAATTACATTTACTTCTTTTTGAAATAAAAAATTATCTCAAAATAAATATATTCACTTCTATTAAGCCAATACTTAGATTGTTGGGAATACTCCATTAGTTGTAAAACCCTTTCCTAGAAAGTAGTTTCTGAGAAATCTACATTTTAATCTGTAGATAAAAATTTAAACATTAATTCTTTTCATCTTATAACGCAATTATGCCCTATCACCATTGTCAAATTTTTGTCATCCAGATATATGGTTTCTTTTTTCTCAATGTAATTGATTTGTTGCAAAATATTAAAGGTGGATTCGATCTAAAAATATTAGAGATTGTATTTTACTAAAAATAGAAAACAGTAAATATCTGGAAAATGAAGAACAAGAGAAACAGACCACCCTTATTTAAATATTGCATCAAATCATTACACAAATTTGTTTAACAATATGTTTTAATTAATAATTGTTAATTAGCAATAGCACAAGTTGTACTTAACCTTTGCCTTCTAACCTAATTTTTATCCCAACAGAAGTAAGGGCTTAAATATTTTTTTGTGGCTAACCTAAGGGGAAGGTAATTGATTTCACTTGAACAAATTAAAATTCCTGAAACATAACACATTGATCTAATAAAACGTCGTAGATTTCATTGAAAAAAAAAAAAAAATCGGAAATTGGTTCGTTGAGTAAAGAAATTGTCATTTATTTCAGAATTCTTTAATATTAGCCGAGATTTTACATGTTAAACATTTGAATTTTCTATTTAGATAATAATTTAATGTATTATGAGTGTTAATCATGAAGGGTAAAAAATAAATAAATTATTTCTTCAGAAATAATGTTAAATTTAGTTTAGACAGCTTAAGACAGACGATGGAAGTGTCTACCTTGTTATTGGATTGAATTAAAATTAAAAATCACTTAACACTTAACCTTTAAGTTTCGAAATATTTAATTATAATAAATCAAATCGTGAAGTTAATATACATTACAACTCACCTTGGTTCTGCAACAGATTCCGAATCCAGGGTACCAATTTTTGACGCTCTAGAAAAATTATTTTTGGAACAGCATTTAGCCAGACAGATTTTTTAATCAAAAAGAAAAATCCTACTGCTATTAGCAATTGTTTGTTTACACTGGTCCCTAAATTTATATTCGTGTATGTTAATAAAATCATAAAATGACATATCATTATTGAAAAGTAGTTATATGAAAAAGATAAAATAAAATTCTTATTTTTTATACGTTATACTAACTTTCTGAAACATATTAATACCAAATCGTATTGACTCCTATCTTAAAATGACCAAATATTGAACAGTACATAGCGATATTTTTCTGCAGTTGACAAAAAAGTTTTCAACTTATAGTAAAAAAAATGTGGAGTTGATATACACCATTCAAAATAAAAAATGCATTAATATAACAAGACAAATTAAATTGAGGTTTATGACAAGGTTTTGTCGACTAATTCTTAAATACTTATTTCCGTAATATGCGAGATGAAGGCATCAAACTAAGTGCCCGATCTTCTATAATCTTTCACAATTCAATGAAAATGGTTTTACAACTTTATATCACGTGGAGAAGAACGTCAGATCGAGGATATAATGAATAGATAAATGAAGGAAATATTGATGAGTCTATTTTAACATAACCATCATTAAGAATATATACTTCAATATTATTATTCCCTAACCAGCGCCTTGTGGTCAACAATCTGTTTAGGACTAAATGGATTAATAATCATAGGCGTTGTGTTGCAATTTTTTTTTCTTTTGGGGGAAGGGAGTCACGAAAAGCTATAATTTTTGTTATAGGACGTAGAAAAACCATAAAGGTTAATGGAGGCGAGGTCTAAGCAAATTTTAATGCGTTTTGTAAGAAGAAGTAGATATTCCTTTGGTGATTCGGGGGTTGGTTGTCATATAGATACTAAAATAGTGGAAAACAAATATAGAAAAATAAAATAATTTTCTCACTATTTTAGTCTCTTTGTGATCGCCACCCCGGACCATATCTTTCCTCTATAATTTAATAGTTGCTTGTACCAGTATCTAGAAAATTTGGAGCCTGAAGCAGATTCACTTTTATCCCTTCCTCCGAAAAAAAAGACAAAACAAACAATTTTAAATAAGTGCTTTCAACCACTTAAGAAAGGAGTGGAACTTATAAACTTGTATATTTTTGCTACATATAGCAAATGCTTTCTATTGAATCTGAAAATCACCACTCTTATCATTATCAATTCAGCCCAAACAACGAGGATGTTTTAATTTCCACACTAATATGTATTTTTATGAATGTTTGAGGATATTGTATTCGCTGTTTAAAATATTTAACTGGAATTACAATCGGTAGAATAAAGGATTGATAAATCGTAATTGTATGTTCTTAGAAGTAACTATTCAGTTTTCATTTTTCTCTTCATCATCGGTCTTCTTATTAAGACCCATAATGTTCATTTTTGAAATGATATAAATAAAATTTCAAGATATTAATTTTGGAAAAAGACAAATTTTGATCACAGTTTAAATGATATTTATCAAGGAAGATTAATCGAATTCAAGAACAGAATCGTAGAAGTTCATTTTTGTTTCTTTCTTTCGATTTTCACAACCATATTGCTTCGTTAATACTCGATTCTTGATTCTATAGGATTGATTATTGTGTATATTTAGACACAAAAGGCATGTATTATGCATATTTCGATTAATTTACTTAACTTAAGGTTTAAAAAACCGTTTAATTAATAAAATTATATCTTAATTTTTATGCCAATAAATATTAGACAAGATGTTAATTATATTCATCGCTTTTAACAATCAAAATGATAAAATTATGTGCTAACTGAAATAAAAGTAGTTCCTTGTAAATTGCCCATTAATGGATATAGACTTCGAAGTACGGAGAACCTTTATTTCGAATGAGAACAATACGGAAATATACTAATTCTCGGAAAAACGGACAATTGTGGGGAAAACAGCTGAAAACATTTTCCATTCTTTGACTCATCTACAATTACAATAAGATGTGTTTAGAGACATTTCAAAAAAATATGAGAAACGCCGTTATTTAATTTAATTAACAGTACCATTATTGCTGAACCAAACTATTTTTTGTTTAAAGAAAAACAACAAGTTCTCTTAACATTGTTATTTATTTGTTTAGTTTTATTTATAAGTTATTTGTTTTTTCTGTTTTAGTAACTTTTCATTTATTTATTATAGTTTTATTTATTTTCTTCTTGATAATTAAAACTATAAAAAATGTATTTTTATTATGTTCCTCAAAGTAACTATGTATTTTAATACGTGTTATGTATTTAAGATGATAAGCGTTGAAATAACGCATCCATTATAGGGTTATTATAATGTGGAAAAATGGAATAAGTTCTCATCAGAAAAACATGTTTGCATTGTTTTTGTAATAAGATTATCATTTAGTTAAAGTGATATATAAATCAAATAAATCCTAAAAAATAAATAAATCCAGACCCTACTTTTGGTACTCGATATTTCAAGTTGAAATAATTTTTAAAATATTATGAAAATCGTAATTATGAAAAAGTGAACTGAGAAATCATTTATTGTGAAATAAAACAAAAATAATGTATTTATTTTAAGTTAATTACTTTCTTTCTCTAATTGATTTTATATTGTAGCTTCTTTTGATGGTATATTATACATCATATTTTTTAAGGCATCTGGTATATTTCAATTTATTTTATTATATATAAATCCAAGCCTTGCTTATAACAAATTATAGTTAGTTATTAACGTTATATTTAAGTCTTGATGGGATCTATTGGTTATTGATCGATTACGTGAAGGTTATTTGTATTAGGTTTACAACATCACTTTTTCATACGTTAGGTGTGAGATATAAATATGTTCCAATTGATCTTATAGCGTGTCAACTTTGACAAGGCTATTTTACATACAACCATGATTTAATTTTTAATGCCTTAATTTTATAAATTGCAGATGGATATATTACCGACTCCCCATTGAAGATTGTCCTTTCCAAGGCCTTTTTGATCGGCATCAACAGCCCGAGGGGTCAAGCAGACCAATCGGTGCAGGTTTTTTTAACCCCTTGCACTGCACTTGGTCTACTGGCAGATCTAGATGGCCTTATTTTACCACATATTGCAATCCACCAGCAGCGAATACGATATTCAATTTTGAGGTCTAACATATTTTTTATATTTTAAATAACGCTAATTACAGAAATAACAATGCTTTTAGGGACAAAGTATTATTGTTTAAAGGTGATAAAGTGTACATTTTTAAAGTAATGTATTTTTACTTGACACTAGCTTACATTTAGTTGTTGAAGTACAAGTGTTGTAATATAAGAAACAGAACTTATCGTAAATGGAAATAATAAACTATTGTTTGATCAATTAGTTAATAATCCTAGAGCAATCGGATGACAGTACTAATTCATGGCGAGGGAGGATCAATACAGAACTGCTTACAGAAATTGATGATTCCATATCTCATGACACGAAGACAAGGAGGTTAGGATGAATATCTCAAAAGAAAGGAAGAGTTGTGGAAGATAAAAAAAACAACAAAAAAAAAAACAAGAAAGCATGCATATATCTCTGAAGCCAAGGCCTAAAAAAAAATTACTGATAGCACGAGAATTTCGGAATGTAAAATAAAAGTCGTCTACCATTCCAGAGCCGCTGCTTTCAAAAATGGCAGCTGATTCAATATATATTAAGGACAGTAACTTCAGGTCAGTAACTAGAGGATTGAAACGGGATCATGTTGCGAAAAATGTAGGAAAAGTTTTTATTTTTTTAATTTGTTTGTATGGGTCCACTTCTGAATAACTTTTTATAGCCAAAACAGTTAATTAATTACATCCAAGAGAAAAGATCATTTTTAAATAAATTAAAGAATGTTACATTATGCGTCGAATGAGCACCTTAATTTAATAATTTGGTTAAATTATATGAAGAAGGAGTATTAACAAGTTTAATGTAGGATAAACCCTCCCCCTCCACAGTTTTCAGCAACTTTATGAAAACTTTAAAATGTGTTTGTCGCGTTTTCAATCGCGTGGATACTTGGTTCAAGAATCTCGGTTCTGTTAAGTCAGTAAAGATCTCTAATTTCAAAATATAGTTAAACGGTTTCGGTACCCCTTACCTAAGGTAACCAGACCTCCCGCTTTTGGCGGGACAGTCCCAATTGTGGGAAAGAATGCACGTTAAGCTAGGGAACGACAGAAGAATGGGAAGAGAATATACGGTTTTAGGCGGCCATGTAGTTATTTCGCCAGGATATGAGTTTGATAATATTTTTGTTAATTTTATTATGAAATACAGAAATATTTCAACCTCCGCAAACGAAGACCAAAGAACCAGAATATAAGTGGCAGAAGTATAAACTACTTCTACCAAAAATCTGTATTGTTGAGAGGCAAGGAAAGAAGAAAATAAAATGTTGATTTTATAATGTTAAACTTTAATAATAAGGAATAATTGCTAAAAACTGATCATTGTGAACTGCCTAGCAAAGTTCGCATTGTTGATCAGCTGTTAAAGTTCGACCACCATATTGTTTGGACTTAATGATAATGAAGAACCCGAAAATGATCTTTTTAATGAAGTATCGTTATTAAAAAAAATATTGAAACGAAAAAGTTTAAATCTTGGGCATCAGCAACTTAATTTGATTTACTACCTCCTTTGCCGAAATGATGTCACTTTCAATAAGTTTTATAGTATTTTAAAAAAGAGCTGCTACTGCTGGCCCAAACATTTAAGTCTTAAAAACTCTGTTATTATTGAAGTTATAAATTATACATCATCAAATTATTCGTCCTCAAAAATACGTCTTTAGAACTAAATTTTCAAACTTATTTCAGCTGAATACCATGTCGCCTGATTAACAATTGCACCAGATTATCATTGTGTAAAATTAATTGTTGTAACAAAAAATTGAGACTAGTTTGGACTTGATGAACCAAATTTTTAATCAAGAACATTCTCCTCCCTACCATCGATGGTGTCTCGCTTTACGAATGTAAACTCTGTACACCTTATCCTCAACCAATGTTCAAATACTAAAGAATTAAATCTGGCAGTCTTCAGAATACAATAATTACCATGATATTATGCAGGAATGTGTGTTTCTTACCAAAGCGTAAGACACGTCTTTCCTGTGCATTACCTTTCGGGTTTGCAATCTTTAGTAGTTTTTTCGACCTATAAAACTACATAAATAGTGAAAGCTGCTAGAATATGCGCAGAAAAAACTCCCGTCTTCAAATGAGCGCCTTTGCAAAGATCTAGGTTCCTTATGCCTAATATTCTTCAATAAGCACAGTGGGTGCTGAAAACTGGGGGGTTTTACCCTAAGTCGATTACACCTATCGATATATTATTTGAATCAGACGCTGTTTTCGAAATCAACATCCTGGACTGGTACACGTGAAATGAAAATGAAATGAAATTAAAATAGATTTTTATTATCCTAGGACTTTTGTCCCTTTAGGACAAATTATAGATACAGAGAAAATGCCTGTGTGGCCACATAAAATTAAATTAAATATTTACAATGCTCATTAAAATAAAAATTTTGGAAGAAAAATAAAACAAAATCATTTCTGGGGAAAATAAAAAGTTCTGTTATCTACTTTTCATGATCAATCGAGTTGGGAGAGAAGTAGGTGCTTAAAAAGGAGAGATTTAAATGAGGAAACTGATTGCGCATGTCGGATATCGGGAGGGATGGTATTCCAAATGGAGATAGCTTGAATTATAAAGGATTTGTCAAACGCAGCAATTCGATGAGGAGGTGGATAGAGGTCAGAAGTACGAGATCTAGTGGGACGAGATTGAATGGAATATTTAAATTGTAGGCTGTGGAAAATATAGGAAGATCGCTGAGTTCTGATGGCTTAGTATAGAATGGTAGCAAGGAAGTACATACAGCGGTTGGATGGATAGAGCCACTTCAACTCGGTATAATACTGGGTTATATGCGTATCTCTTGAGATTCCGAAAACAAAACGTATTGCGCAGTTTAAGTTTGGTCTCGAATTCTACCGAGAGTCCGCCGTACACCAGACAGCCATAGTCCACGTGGTTCAATTTACTTAGAACTAGTAGGCCCGTGCGAAAAATTCGCACAGCATATAGTTATCAAATGCCAAATTAATAAGAAAATAAAAAAATGCAACTTATCAAAAGATTAAGACATCAAATGTTACTTTATCGATAAATATAATCCACAAAGCAAATAAAAATTAATTTGAATCTTCATTTTTGTTTGGAACCAACATGTATACAAATTTCAGTAAGCTGTATCTTTGCTAATAATAGTCCGATTGCGATGATTTCTATTCGCCAATAAAGTTTATTTTCTTTCATAACTTGTTTGCCTGAACTAATGCGCGAATTTTCTGGATGATTGGACTATTTTGCCAGCCTGAAGTAGAAGGAAACCTTGGAAATTGGTGGCTCAATCTTGAGATTTGGTGAAAAATTAACGAAGATATGGCTCGCCGATCAAAAATACCATCGATAAATAATATAAAGTCCCCCTCTCTCGATCATAGAGACCTCAAGTCGACGAAATAAGACATATATTCAATGACAGTACTACAATTAATGTAAGGTTGTGTGGATGCACCCTATGCCTTGCTTTATCTCGAAAATAGTACGTTTTTCGGCTTAAAACGCAGGATCCGATAGTTCCGAAGGAACTATGCGGGTCTTGCTGTACGCATCAAAATCTTCAAGATCCAATTTGTCCCGTATCGATCTACAGACCTACCACCGTTCCAGTATCGAAGCCTGGCAAAATGTTTGTATCGACTTTATTTATTTTAGAAAGAAAAACAAAAGTGGAGAATACGATTCGCTAACCCCCCGTGAAATTCTGAAACCAATGGTACCCCATTCATGGTATTTGAGCATGACAGCAGCTTATATTCGTTACAAAACCGATTTCGAGCCTTACTGTAATAATATATGTGGGGATTGCTGTGAAGTAATACAGCAAAGTAGGATTTGGTGATGGAGAAGATTGTTTAATGTGTCAAAAGAGCTACTACTATGAGCCAACAGAATAAAATAAAATTATTTAGCAATTGAAATTATTTTTTACAAAAATATTCTCACGAGAAGGTTACATTGCAGTAAAAGATGAACACAATAGAGCGATTGTAATGTTCTAGTTACAGATGGACATTATGGTGATACAGAAACAGGTGATGGAGTAATAGCGGGATAGCCAATAGATGGAGAAAAGTAAATAATGGCTGAGCTGAAAGGAGAGAACACGCAGCAGGGAGGGGGCTGGAAGCCGTTGCATGGTGCAGCGGTGGAGTGCATTGTGCATTGTGCACCGCTCCGAGTTCCCACCGTCCGCACAATACCACAATGCACTCCACCCCCCTCCCCGAGCGGTCACTTACAACAATAAATTGAAAAATTTCTTTCCGCCCAGGTGCTCTTGCGCTAGGACCAGTTATACTGTAATTTTTACTGATTGCGAATCGACTTTAACGAACCCTGCAATTTCTCGGGGTCATGCAGGGCACATTGTAGTTCTTGGGGTAGGTCCATCGTACAGTAACGCCCTTTTCATCATGCTGCATTCAATTCCGATACCGTTCTCATGTCGAGAACGATTCTAAATTTACATATTCAATAAGCGCTATACAATATCAGTATTATATGGTAAATTTTTCTCATTAATAATTAATCCTAAGAATTAATGCAGTAACACTTATTAAAAATAATTGCAGCGAAGCCGTTGCAGTAGCATGTAGTTAAATTCAAATCATACTTTGCTCCGGTTAATCAATTCAGAAGTTTGCTCATTAAACCTGTAATAAAGTATAGATATGAGACATGGACTGTTAACAAAACTGCTACTGAAAACAAATAATGACAAATTTGAAAGGAAAGTCCTCAAACGGATAGAACGAATAAAAAAATATATCAAATTTATCAGGAAATAAAAGTATCCATGTTTGTAGTTCAGCGTCTTAAATGGCTTGGCTTGTCCACAAAATGGACGACACAAAAGCAGCCGAAAGACTATACGGGGTGTCTCAGTTCTTAGTAGCCTTTGGGGTGTGTTTCAAGACCAAATTTTCAACGAAAGAGTTCATTTGATGTATGAGCTGATTCATTAACGGATTCAGGATTTAATTTTGGGAGGGGGCTTCAGCCCGAAAGATTTTTTTGGTATATATATATATATTAGGATAATTACGTTGGAAGAAAGAAAGAAAATAACTACCTATATGAAATGGTCTTTAGGTGATTCTTTAAGTTCTATTAACTGTAATTAGAAGAACAATAATACTTTTAAAGATAATTTTTTTCATAAAATATGGTTATATTTCACCATTTTGGGGGAGCCTTTAGCCCGAAAGTCCCCCTCCCCTCCCTCCGTAGATCCACCTGTGCTGGTTGTATCCACGTGGTGATGTTGTACTTAGAATTTTATTATCTTTAATAGTTTTTGAGCAATTTCTTCTTATACAAGAAAAAATGTGATTACACAAAATTGGTCTTAATTCCTTTTCCGTTGAGAATTGGCCCATGCATCTAACGAATTTTTTTATTAAAATTTTTTTTAGAATCAACCCTCAGAGTTTGGCCATTAAGAACTAAGACACCCTGTATATGTATGATAAAGATGGGGTGCGTTCAAGAGGTAGTCCCAAAAATGGTCTATGTGGGCAGTGGCGAAAAAAATATAAATAATAATTTCAGAAATCTATCATTATTTAAGGTAAATCACATGTTTTCAATGAAAATAAACATATGCAATTTTCTTAAATTTTAAAGTTTAAAATTTAGTAATATACTTAAATGAAATTACTATTTGTACTCTTTTAAGTTTGGGAAAAAAAGTATTTAAAATTCACCGAATCAAGCAATGTCATTGTTTAAAATACTATTTAATTGTACTTGTGTGAAAGAAGAAGTAAAATATAAAAATATTTCATTGATATGTTTATAACCTCAAATATATTTACTATAGAGTATTAACTCTAGATAAGATATTATATTTAAATAATTAGGTATCTATCGGCCGTTCATTCCAAAACATGATCAAGTAACCTTTTAGAAAAATAAATTAGTGAATAATTTGATGAATTTTCCCTTTGTGAAATCCCAACATTATCCAATTACAATTAGTGTGACAACTTTTGAAATCTCCATGGTGGCAATGAAAATCTCGTAATTTTGTTTTAAACTAATAGTCCTACAGTCCATAATCATTTATAGGTTAAATATTCAGATATACTTTCGAATCTCTCTAGGTAAATATGAGCCTTTTGGTTGACAGAATGACTAACTCCAATTTCATATATGTAGTATTCTTTATTATTAATTTTAGTGACGTTTCTAGTGGTAAATGTACAGTTTTATCCACAGTTCTATATTTCAAAACTGCAATCACTTACTCACTGTCTGTATATATATATATATAACTTTTCCAACTAAAAATATCACTAAAATGACATTGCCCAGAAATGTTGAAATTGGATTTAGTCATTCTGTCAACTGAAAGGCTCAGAGACTGAAGTTGTACGGTTTATAAAAGCAGATGGAATAATTAGATGTTTATTGCCTACCTTCGATACAATAAATAGA
Organism: Nezara viridula; assembly: GCA_928085145.1. NCBI lineage: Eukaryota > Metazoa > Arthropoda > Insecta > Hemiptera > Pentatomidae > Nezara > Nezara viridula. Next base: position 142,039,048 of record OV725080.1, on the reverse strand, counting down.
CTTTTTGTAATTTTAATGGTCTTAATGATTTGTTATCTGTAAGCTTTAGTTCCGTTTAAACTACACTTATAAAATTTTATAATAGCCCAACATTGCCAGAAAATAATATCTATTCAAAGTATAGCGGTAAGTGAAAATTGTATGTTACGCGCACTAAATTGTATGCCAAACATCAAGAGGTCATAATTGATTATAAATTTATGAAAACATACGCAATGAAATTTCAAAAATAATATAGAATTTGTAAAAGAAATAGCAGCTAAAAAAGTAGAAAGAGATTTGTTGAACTGTTTTTTGTTAGTTTATAGAAATAACATTTTCAAAGAGTTCGAATATTGGCGAACTGACAAGTGTCAAACTTCTATGGTTCATTTTTAGAAATATTATGACACATAGATTGGCTTCCGAACACTCCAATTGTTAAATATAATAATAAAATTAAACAACTAGATAAATCGTTATTGTCGATGTTAAAAAATACTTATTAGAAAATCAGGAAATGATATTAATTCTTCCTGATCCAGAATGGAGTTGGATGGAGCTACAGGTAGTCATATTGTCCCTAACCAGTTCGGTTTTTTCCTCCTACCCCATCCCCATGTAAATGGATCCTTTAATACACTGCCTTTTAAATAATTTGGTCAAAACAAATATTTTTTTATAAAAGATATCATATGAGTAAGCTACAAAGGAACACATGCAAGGTATACACAATCTCTATTACCATATTTTAATCAGAGATAAGAAATTGATTAAAGATGGAGAACTCTTCTAAATATTTTAAAAGAAGACTTAATATTTCATTTCTTTTCTTCAAAAAATGTCATTGTTTATTACTTTGTAAGATTATTTTGTGACCGTTTACGTTATTACTTTATTACCGTTTACTTCATTACTAAGTAATCGTTATCTTATAACTTCCTATAAATATCTTTATACACCTCACATATAAAATATATTTCATTCATTAATTATTAATTTTATTTTTTTGTAGCTTACATTTACTAGTCTAATTTAATTTGTTTTTTCATATTATATCACAAAGTCCATTATATTGTTATATTGAAACTTTTAAAAAATACTTAGAATGGATTAATTACCAGAAACATTTAAATAATATTTTTTATTTTAGTGGTATTTATTTCAATGTTTTATTTAGTTATTATCTTGAGTTTCTTAAGTCCCGGTGAAAGCTTAAAACTTAGTCTGAAACGTCTGCAAAGATTAAAATATATTTTTTATGGGTGATAAATATTCAGGACGCGGTCCTTTTTTTTAAAAAAAATTATTTTTTATTTATGCCAACGTTTCGATCCAAACATGTGGGTTATCTTCAGGGCTGAAAATGTTTTAAAATACAATCAGAGATATAATATTATGCGACCGATAATGGTAAATAATAAACTATAGTGATTGATGGTATATGAATCTTAACTAATATTACAATACACATATCAAAAATGAAATATGTAAATAGTTAAACAAACTAAATAATTAAAAAATAATGCATAAAATACATTCATACAAATTTGTAATATTTTCTCTCACTAACCGTGGTTTGAGCATTGAGGGGATGTTCAAGTACTGACACATATGGTAGGTAAGTGAAAAGATCAGGGGCTAAGGATTTCCCAGTTGTCCTTTTCAGATAGCAAAGGTAGGTAAACATAGTCAGAGGAAAAGAGAGGTAGCATATCTGTTTGTAGAATGTAAATAATTTCCTGACTAAATATTTCAGATGTCAATATTTGCGTTGTTTCTTATGGTTACAGAAGTATAAATGGATTATATGTAATATTAGTTAAGATTCATGTACCATCAATCACTCTAGTTTATTATTTACCATTATCGGTTGCATAATATTATATCTCTGATTGTATTTGTATTTGTATAACAATTTTCAGCCCTGAAGATGACACACATGTTTGGGTTGAAACGTTGGCATAAATAAAAAATAAAAACTTTTTTTAAAAAAAGACTGCGTCCTGAATATTTATCACCCTTGATATGTAGAACAGCCGACTAACTTCCTTCAATATATTTTTCAATGCCCAAACTAACTTTCCGTAATATTATTTAGAAACATATTATATCGAAAAGATTTCTTCTCTCTTTCATAGGTATTGAAATCTCGAAAAATATCAAAAAATCCTCAATGAGGGCGTAGTACAGTGCAAAGTACTAACAACTAATATTGAAAAACTACTCACTGTGGTCCATCAATACCTCGTGATACAAAGGAGGTTAAGATGGGTGGGGGCTAACCCATGAGGGAGCCTCTACAGGACAATGAATGCTTCAATAGTAGGCAAGACGTGGAGGACCAAAAACTAGATCGATAGATCGAATCAACAAAGGTGTAATGATCCGGAGAATATCGGGGTGAGGATTGCAGAAGACCCAAGAAAATGGAAGAGGATTATTCGGGAGGATACCACAGATGAGTGGAAAAAGCGGTGGGTAACTACTTGAGCAGCTTTAAGAAAATATTTCCCCACCGTTCGAAGTCGCTTGAAAGCGAAGTGGGTTCTCCATGACTACTGTATCTCTCAATTCCTTACTGGGTATGGGGGTTTCAGCTCTAAGTTACATAGTTTTGGAAAAGACCTAGATCCTCTATGGCCCACTTGCGGAGTACCGGAGACGACTGAGCACGTCATCGTCATCTGCACCGCCTTTGATGCACTAAGGGCTGACATGATAAGAAATATTGGAGTCTATGGCCTCACGGAGGATGAATTTCACAGTTAGTGACAGAGCAGAACTACCCTGATTGCAAAGATTTTGTGTAGGGATGAAAAGCTGCTCTGGGGATCTCCCACTTTAATCTGAGAAGAAGAGAACCTACTAATAGTAGGCCGCCAGACTAATATGGGGATAAGAAAATAATGAAAAAAGAAGAGATTTGAAAAAAAAAAAATTGACAATTATTTTGAGGTGTAATAGCACGTGCGTGATATGCCATCCCTGCCAAATCCCGTGTAGCCGAAAGGCAAGGAAGGGAGGCATAAATAAATAAATAATAAAGGTGTAATAGAGCTGCATACAGGTAACTGGAAAATAGTAGCCCAAGATAGGCAAATAGAAAAGGGGGCAAAAGATCAACAGAAAAAAATGCTCTACAATTATAAATTCTGATATTAAAATTGAGAACAAAGACATTTTAAAGCAAAAGCAGAGAGGATCATTGTTTTATTTTTTGGAATAAGAAGGCAACTTGCAATGCAGTTGCATTTGGCGGGTTTTGCCAACACGTGATGCTGCCACGTCATAGGTTCGTTAGTGACGTCAGGACTACCCCCGGAGACAGAAACCGGCTCGAACAATAGCGGACATCCTCGCCGCGTTCGGATTACACTCGGATCTTCTTCCTCTTGAGGGGGAGGTTTCCCAAGGGGGTGCGCCTCCTGGGAAACGGGCCCGCGCGTATCTGCCCGCTGCCCATCTCGGGCCTGTTTTACCTGTTCGCTCTGATGGGTTATTACTCACGTCAGATGTACCTACTTTCTTTGGATAACGGCATCTTGTCTGTTGGTTAATGGGGGTAAAGGCGGTTTGGAGGGCGTCCTTCTCTTTAGTTTTATGGAAATAAATATTCCTCCAATACAATTAATACCAAATATATAATCAGAAACAAATATTTACTTGTCTTTGTGGAATCTATTAGTATAGAAGTGGATTTATATTTAAAATTCTAAATATTACAAAATTTTATTATTTTGATATAGATGAATATTGAGGTATTTATTATTGCGAGGTTTTTACAAGGCCGTGATAAATTACTGAGATGAAGGGAAGAGAATAAAACTAGCCAAGAGATATTAGCAATCTGTTAAGCGGACAACACGGCCAGTCGGAGTGACATTCCGTTTGATCGTGTATGGTAAAGATTGACGAACTAATGTACTGTACTGACAGATTTCCAGAAATCGTGAAACCCAAGGTTCAATCATCAGTACCAAACTATTAGGTAGGTTAATTACTAAGGTGTTATAACTAATGAAATTCATAATTTCCGTTTAAACCTAGCAATTTTTATGTCCCTATATTTTTTCAAAATAGTAAACTGTACAATAAATTAAAAAATGGTACACATTTTACTTCTAAAAAAATATTCTTTAACCGTTATGTATGATATTTTTTAGTTATTTTTCTTTCTAACATGTTTATCATTTAAACAATATTCTCCCAATAACTTTTATCAAAACGATTTTCAGGCATTTCAATTATTACAGTTCCACTTTATCTTATGATGTCCAATGGGCAAAGAATATTTGTAAATCAAGATTTTTTTTTATTAAACACATTATAAATAGACAATGCGCCAGATACACACTGTCAATATTTGAACGTCGAGCTAAAATGACGTCATTCTACAAGAAACTTATAGAGATTGAAATCATTCTTGTCAATCTTAAAGTTTGTCATTCTTGACTGATCCTCAAAGGCCAGCTTTACAAATTTCACTGCTTTTGAGTACGCGAAGAAGGGTATCTTCAATTAGGGAAGACATAATTGAGGAAGAGAGCTCACACATCAAGCATTTTATTATCGGATGAAAGGCAGTGGAAGGGATGCCCAATTAAATCTAGTATCTTTAACAAGAGGAAGAAGACCGCAATGGCGTATCTAAGGATCACATCACCCAAAACTAAATGATTTTTCTAATCGCTTCAGAAAAAATAACAAATTTGATCCTCATCACATTAGTTCTAATCTACCGCACTTCATTTTTTTTATTTTCAACCCTTTTGGCCTGTCATGCTATCATTAGTTTATTCTAGAGAGGAAACCAATAAAATAAGTAATTTTTTATTGCATCATTGTTTACAAGTAATTGTCTAATGAAATTACGAAATTAATTATCTAATAAATAATACAATCTATGTTATTACATTATCTATTACATCTATCATATCAATTATAAAATTGTCTAATGAAATTATAAAATTATTTGTCTAATGCAATTAAGAAATTAATTGTCTAATGAAATTATGAAATTAATTGTCTAATGAAATTATAAAATTAATTGTCTAACGAATTTATAAAATCAATTGTTTAACGAATTAATAAAATCAATTGTCTAATGAAATTATAAAATTAACTGGATTATAAAATTAATTGTCTAATGAATTTATAAAATCAATCGTCTAATGAATTTATAAAATTAATTGTCTAATTAATTTATAAAATCAGTTGTCTAATGAATTTATAAAATTAATTGTCTAATGAATTTATAAAATCAATTGTCTAAGGAAATTATAAAATTAATTGTCTAATGGAATACAAGTAATTTTATTGTATTATTAATTACATTAAAGTGATTAATAAAGTTACTGACTAAATTATCAATAAATGTACGTGGAAAACACAAATGTACAAAGGCTGGAGCCCCCAATATATATATATATATATATATATATATATATATATATATATATTTTTTTTTTTTTCATTTGTAGAAGTAATTATAAAAATCTTTTCCTTAAAAGTATTGTTGCTCCTATTATTTATTTAATTACATTTATGATTTTTCTTTTTAACATGCCTTTTAAAGACTATTTAAAGATAATTTCATATAGATTCTTTCTGTTTTCCATTGCAATACCGAATGAAGAAATGATAAGGGAATATGAAAAAAATAGTTATATAGATTTTTTTTTTAAGGATTTGTGATAGAGGTTTTTTAAAAACTTTTAAAGACATTTTGAGGAAAGTTTGCAGTATGTCTCTATGCTTCGCGCCCCTCCCCCTAAGGCTCCGCGCTAAAATGTGTCGTATCGCATTGACGTTATCCACGCCACTGGTCAAACGCCATACTTTCGTAAAATCAGGAAGCTTAGAAAGTATAATTCCATAAATAGTATATAAAATATAAAGACTCTACAAATATTTGAGTGATATTAGGGCTCTTTTTATATGGCATAATTTAGAAATGATAATATTAGTGATAAGTAAATTTTATGATAATGTTATATAAAATAAATGTAAAGAAAATAATTTAGAAAAAAAAACCCAATAATTTCTTAAACATAAATAAGTTTATGAATATAAGACAAATATATAAGTATACAAATTACCTGAAAGTAATAAGGAAGATAGGAGAAGCTCTCTACGGGGACAAGTGGCACGGGGTAGAGACATCCGGAAAACGAAGGGTTAGGTGGAGGGGAAAAGCAAACACCTAGGGGAGGCGATCAGGGTCTTCCAGATAATGGGAGGATGAATATTATAATATTCAGAGTCAAATAAATTTATTCAAATACTTATTTTGTAAATAATTTACAAATTATAAATAAACTTTAAACACATTAGATATACATCCTTCTTTTCCATCAAACGTTCGAAGTATAAGCAATATTAGACACAGGTTTATTTCTATGTACAATCTATGATACTAGTTCCGTTTCGGTTCACCAAGATGGCGGCCAAGATTCCCGAAAATACCCAAGTTTATCCGAAAGAAGACGAAGCCGACCGATCCACAATTTTTTTTTGTAAATTCCACGCCATACTTTGAATTACTAAGTATTTTTCCATATTTATCAGTGAGGAAGGTAATTTAAATTGTAATAGCCTTGATTAATTACGTTTTTTATTATTATTCCTATTTATACTCAGGATCTGTGGATTTTAGCATTTAATTTTATTTTATTTTTTAGCAGTAGGTACAACCTAATTTAATCTAAACAATACGCATTATAAGCTCTGCAGGTTTAAATAGGATTATAAATATTCGGCTACCTCTAGCATTCATCGGGAAACTTGATATGCTTTAATAATTTAATTTTAATAGTAAGATTTGGGTGAGGTCCGCAATTTTGATATATTTGAACTAGTGCCGAATATATTATTAAGAAAGTCTATTTATTACATACAACTGGTGATGCGACATTAATATTTATATAGTTATAACCACTGTTGAAGTTACAGTTAAGTAATTATATTCTCCCATTATAAAATATCCATCCAGTTTAAAATTTAAAATTTCAAGGAATTAGACTATATTATAGACAATAATAGAAAGAAATATTAAAAATTTGTTAGTAAATATTGAAACACTGTGCTTTCAGGACCATGCTTAACATTGCCAATCAGTGGAAAAAGTCAGTTTTTGTTGTATAGCTTCAATTCAAACTGATGATTTTATTTAAGAATGTTCAAGTTTAATCATGAAAAAAAAAGATAAAATAAAAATTGTTCACAAAACGTGTTTATTTTTATTGAAAAGTTTATATTATCTAAGTTGCCTAAAGTATTTCATAGTAATAATCCTTTTTTTATCCTTTCATTAGATTTTTAATTTATCATCATTGGTAACAGTACATGTTTGTATATATAACAATAATAAAATCCTAATTTGATGTATCCGTAGCCTTCAAAGTTCGAAAGGGCTTACTGTCACCGATGTTGTTCTACTTAAATCTAGAAAACAAAATCACGCGAAAATGGAGGCGTTTTCGTCGAAACGAATCATAAAATCCTTGGATGCGCAGATGATATAGCTGTCCTTGGAAGTAATCAAGAGGACATTGAGAAACCCGCTAAAACTATGATAAGAAAGGAAGAGCGAATCGGCCTACAAGTACATGAAGACAAAACAAAATATATTAATGCAAAAAGTCATTAAGTGACATTTCATAACCTCAAATAATTAAGAGGTTAGAATGAATTCTCTCTTTTTGAAATCAGAAAATGATGTACCTAATGTAACTGTATGTGATAAATAAAAGAGCGTATACCATTTTCATACACACAGTGATTTTGCATACATAAATAAGGTCGACATTTTCACAAATACTTTTGAAAGTTAACCTATACCAAAAATTTAATTAGTGACTTTTTGCATTAAACCGAAGATATGATAATAAACAGAAAATTCCGACCCAATAACCTCAATGAATGACCAACGGTCAGAAATAGACCAGCCTATTACTAGCGAAACAGAGTTTTCTTTTCCCGTTGAAAGGTATTAAATTCCCGATAAATCTCAAGAAATCTCCAATTATGGGTGTACAATTCAATGATAAAGCCTGTTGTGTATATGGCTTAGAGACCTGGACACTAGAAGTATTGAAAGATTTGAGAATCCTCCGCACGATAACAGGAGCGATCCAGGATCAGAGTACTAACACATGGAGAAGTAAGAATAATAAAGAACTGCGTAAAGAAATTGGTATATCAATATCCCATGATATGACGGCAAGGAGGTTAAGATGGTCAAGGAGGGAGGGGCATGTAGCTCACAGCCAAAAATGGCATCTTTGTGACTATGCTTAGTATTAGGGTAGGCCGGAGCAGTAGAAATGTAAATTTTAGGTCTTGATGTCCGTGTCGAAATATTATTATTAAAAATTAACCTTTAATTTAAGTATCAAAGTTGTGATCAGACACTTTTTAGTTTGCTTGGCACCTCGATTGCCAAAATTTATCAATTCTGAGTGCCAGAAATAGGATCTATACTACCGTATATTATATTTACATAGTAAATAAAAAAATATGACAATAAATTTTAAAGGTATATTTGATTTATAATGCAACGTGAAATTTATTATGAGCTGATAGGATTATCGAAATTAATGACATTGAGCGTTGATTCTGGACTTGGCATATCGTTGGGAAAAGCCAATCTTCTTGAGATTGAAATAAGATTAGATCATGGAAGAAATAATGACGTAGATGTTAATCTTTTACACCACTTGAATGATTTTAAATGTCAGTGATACGTCAATAAGACTTCATAGCCAAGATTTTATCATGTTAATGAACGATCATCTATAGTTATATTTTTGAATTCGCTAATTTAATACTGTCTGTAATAAATGATATTAGTACTGTATTTATAGAATAATTATTACATCCTAAGATGTAAGCTTTAAGGTGAAAGATCGTAAAACTGCGAAAAATGATTATTATATTTTTTAATAATTATTGTATGTATTAAATAGATTGATTTCAGTTGTTATGTATTCAAGGAAATGTAAACTATATGCAAGCACGATGTCTAGACTTTACAATCAACAGGCACTGACTTCCGGAAGTGAATACAAAAGCCAGAGTACAAGCGAATAAAAAAAATGGTGGGTATAAAAAAGGCGCAGGAAACGCGGCCTTGGTCTGAGGGGTCTCGAATGGCCGCGGGGCATCCCAACTTCTGGTTCCGTAGATCTAAATGCAATGGGGATCAAGAAGTGCACTTTCGTGTGTATGTATGTATGCACACAAACACTCCTCCCTCCAAACACAAACATATGTAATATAATATAATAAATAAAACAACACACAACTACCTTGCAAGAAGATATGAAAATAAAAATATATAACAAGTAAAAACTCTTATATTCATTTAACAATTGTAACCTAATTGAATCGCTAAAAAACCATTGAGATAAAAAATAAAGATATTATTTTATATAAATAGTAAAATAAATAAAATACTAATTAAAAATATACTTATCTTTAGTTTCAACATTCGAAAACTTCGTTTATTTAAACTAATAGTCGTGGTATAGAGTCGTGGTATTTTAATCAAATTATTACATCCGTAAATTATTACTTCGTAAATAGTTTCATCTCATCATAACCTACAACTATTTTATTTATGAAAACTCTTGGAATTGGTGCGTTTTCAATCTGGAGGGGAGCAAATTTTGTTTATTTAATTAGGTGCTTATAGCTCATGAATACCCGGTTCCTTTCTACTTGGATCATAAGATAATTTGATCACCAAATCCATAAAAAAGATGGCCTACAAAAATATTGGGCCATTTGTCCAATATAACCTCGTTATTTTGAAAATTTGGGGGTGTAGGCCACGCCAAACGGGTCTATATTTTTGAATGCCACTATTTTTCATTTACCAATTTTTTGTGATCAAATTATCTTACGATTCAAGTAGAAAGCAAATGGGTATTTACGAGTTTTTAGTATATAACTAAATAGAAATCGTCCCAATTCCAAGAGTTTTCGTAAATAAAATAGTTGTAGGTTACGATAAGAAGAAGCTATTTATGAAGTTTCAGCCGAATGTTAATAATTCGATAAAAAGGGGTCTGAACTGAATTAGATGTGATTAATATTTAATTATTATTTTCATCTATATCATCAGGTTGTACGCAGATATCGGATTATGGTCAGAAATAATTGTATTTAATAAATTAAAGTGGATTCAAAAATTGCAATTGTAATATGTTAAACAGTGATTTACTTTTGAACAATTTTATTATTCGCTTTGTATAGATCAATATCAATACAATGCAAAAAAATCACTAAGTACATATTTCTTGGAGCTAATTTTTTAAGTAAGTTTTTGTTAATTTTGGCCTTATTTATGGATGAAAAAATACATTAAGTGCATCAAAATGATACAAATCTCTTTACATACCCAAAATACTCACAAGTGCAATTTTTTTTCATTTCACAGACAGATAATTAATCAAAGTACTTAGCGATTTATATTTATCATTTGCTTAATGACTTCTTAACACCCGCTCATATCATATTTATAAAAAAGAACACTTCCTCAATTACCTTTATCATCCAAATATAATTTCTTTGGCTCTTCAGTTTTAATGAAATATTTAATTAATTTAATAATAGGGTGTATAAAAAAATGACCGCTTTTCAACCAGATATTTGTATTATTATTCTTTGATATAAAATACAATTAATACTCAATGTACAGTCCATTGTTATCTACTGCCATTAGCCATCTGCTAGCCAATTGCTCGATCCCATGCTGATACCGTTCCTTAAGGTGGCTGTCAAAGAACTCTTGGACCGCATTTCAACTTCCACAAAATTACCAAATTTTTCCCTTGAAGAAAATGGGCCATGGATCTAGATAAGTAGTAATCCGGTGGTGCGAGGTCTGGACTATATGGTGGATGAGGCAGGAGTTCGAGCTCATGAAGTTCTTTTAACTTTTCTTTGGTTCGACGAGAATCGTGAGGACGAGCGTTATCTTGTCGGAATAAAATTCTTTTTCGGTTAATCAAAGCTGGATCACGCACTGACAACTTAGCATACAATCTTTCCAGTTGTTTGCAGTAGAGTTCAGAATTCATAGAACAAAGTCGTGATGAATTACATCTTCAATATTTCTAAAAATGCAAAGCCTGCATTTTTTTTTTTTAATTGCTCCCTTATAGCAACCGGAAAAGCAGTTTGACCGTGATCTAGTCATTGCTCACGGTTGTTCTGTTTTGATTTGAACCCATTTTTGATCACAGGTGACAATATTCCGGTAAAAGCTCACATCAGAAGCGGTTTTCAATAACTTTTCACGAATTTCTAAATATAAAAAAAAAGAAAATCTAGATAAATACATTTTTTTTTTAGTAAGTGGACCGAGGGACCGGTCTAGTGCTCTTTTTCACCTTCCCCATGAAACGTAGATGGCAACTAACAGTATCTTTCGATACACCACACTCCCTGTAGTGTATGGAACAAAAAATTGTTGCTTCCAGATGAAAATTGTTGTCAATGTTATTAGTTTATTCACTGTCGAATCCACGGAGGAGGCTTTTGGACTGAAGTTCATCTCCTCCCCCTCCCCCTAAAATTAAAAAAAATAATTTTTTTTTGGTTCATATTTAAATTCCTGAGTGATCTTAGTGAGCTAAATGTAATGAATGACAAGAAAAAAAATATAAATTTTTATAAAGTTTCTTTCTTTTTTTTAGAGTATTAAAATCAAGCAAAGCCCTCCCCTAAAAAGTTTAAAGCCTAGATCTTCAAGCTTTTCTAAAAAGAGACCTTTCTTTAGTTCAACGATAACATGAACTAAGACTACCTCATATAATCATTTTACTTACCTGTATGTGTCCAAATTAAGCAAATATTCTTGCAAATCCTATTTCTTCGTAACGTTTTCGGATTTCAGTTTTCCTCTGAAGTTGACAGCTTCAAATAAATGTTAAAACCACAAAAAATCCTTAGAAATAAATTCTGCATAATATTGATTGTATTTATATTTTTACTATACATAATTCAAATCATAATATTCATTCACGTTTTTGTTGAAAATGTCCTTTTCACATTTATATCTACATTATTTAGGAGTTTGACTAAATAAAATGTCTGTTTATTAAAAATTTACCTTTTATTATCATTTTTTAATAAGGGATAATATCATCATTTTTAAAATATCTTTTTCAGAAAGTAATATTTAATTTAATAGCATGTTTTTGTTTACGAGATACTTGTTTCAAAGTAAAAAAAAAATTGAAAATGAACTTGATTTGTTTTTCGAGAGAAATTGAATATATTTGATTTAAATATTTTCGCAAATTATAATTTAATTTTTTAAAAAATAAATAACATTCTTTACCGTTTACTTGTTGTTATCGTTCTGGATGATCAAATTCTCAGGAACTCCTGCATAAGATTCTTTTGAACTAAAGTTGAGGAAAAATAAAAATACTGATTTCATTGCAGTTTATCTCGAAAGCTTAAAGAGCTCTGAAACAACTAGCTAACCTTTCTATGCAGTTTTTGCTCAATATCGAAGAGATATATTTATAACGGTCAGATAACGATAAGATGTTCTAAAAGTAGTATTTTGGGAATAAATATAGGATCCGCTTCGCGAGTCCTTTTTAATTCATTAACATATTATTAGTAAAATATAAATTAATTTAAAAATACTAACAGACCTCAAGATAATATGTATAAATTTAAATTTATCATACAGTAAATTTGAATTAAATCAAATTAGATGAAATTAGATGTATTTGACAGATAAAATGTTGCTAACCTAAATCTTTATTTTCTCAATTGAAAATGTAATTAACAAATAAAAAAATCTGAAACCAGTAAAAAATATAGCACAATACCAGAGAAATATCGGTTTTTAATATGATGTTTTTAATGTAAATTCTTTTATAGGTTTTAGTCATTATTAATTCCATTTTCTTTGATTTTCTAAATTTATATTCAGAAATTTTATTATTTGTTGTATTTTTGTATAGTGTTTTTATAATACCAAATTAATGGTATTACTTTTGGAGCTCCTAATAATTCGATTTTTTATTTATTTATTTATTTTTAATGTAATGAATTAATATTAATCTGAATCACAGAAAGTTTAAGAAAATGGGCGATGATAAACATCGATGTTTTTCATTCTTTAAAGCTATAATAAAAATATATATATACATATATTGTGATAAGTAATTAGTAAACATCTCATTGTTTACATTACAGCCATTAATTTAAAAATTCAATTGAATGGGGATCTTGGGGGGGGGGAAATCTACCGTTTGTTCCTTTTTCATGAAATTGTCTGAGATTGTGCGCGTTAGTGTCTGGATGGCCTCATATAAATTTCATTACAAGTATAATATTATAATATATAACATATTATACCTATGTTAATATATAAAATATAAGTTCTTAGATGTCTTGAAACACATGATGAAATTTTTTAATAAATTACTATTTCAATATTTTCAGATTTATCTTCCGGTGTAAAATGTATAAATTTGAACAGTACACAAATATTTTGAACAATCATGAAACTTATTCCACTAACCATCGAATTACTTTTACCTTTTTTTAATTTATTTATAATAACTTCATCGTATTAAAGGAATTATCACTCTATCAACTGTTAACGACGATGCTACAATCCTTTAATATGAATACTGTATAGCTCTGAAATCCAGTTTACAGTATCAGAAGATCCGTTCTGAAACATTAAAGTAGAGGTTAAAATAAAATAAAACATGCAACATCCGAGCTCACTACCTGCTCTTGGAAAAAAAATTTAAATCAAAATATAAAAGAAGATAAATTTTCTTACAGATGTAATAGTTTAAGTGGGATTTATGAAAGTTTATAGAAGGAAAATATAAAATATTTATAATGATGTAGAGATGGTTGACCGTTGATATGATATGAGAAGGAATTAGTCGAGGGTGCGGTTAAAAAAAAATTAAAAAAATTAAAATATATAAATAATTTTAATTTTTGCCGACGTTTCGACCCACTTTGCAGGTCGTCTTCAGGGCGTTGGATGTGGCACTGCGGGAGGCGGTTGAAACACTGGCAGTGCAGTGTTTCAACTGCCTCCCGCAGTGCCACATCCAACGCCCTGAAGACGACCTGCAAAGTGGGTCGAAACGTCGGCAAAAATTAAAATTATTTATGTATTTTAATTTTTTTTTTATTTTTTTTTTGACCGCACCCTCGACTAATTCCTTCTCATAAAATATTTATATATAAAGAACGCCTAGAACTAATGGTTCGCTCTATTATATTGTTGATATTATTTCTATAATACTCTAGAGTTTTATTACAATTCTGTCATTTCTGTATAGCATATTTGAGATTAATTTTGATTCTTTGTGAACCTCTGATGTTAAGATTCTTGATAAGAAATAAAACGCATATCAGAACTTTGTTAATTTGATTTAAAAAAAAAATAGATTGCTGGCCAATAAGTAATATGGATTGACATGTGTGAATGAACAATAAAAGTAATAAATAAATAAATAATGAGCTAAATTCATGCACTGGTCACTTTACTCAATCATTTTCTACAATGACCTATACATTATTTATTATGGATATAAAATCATAAAGCCTACATACTCAAACGTTGTGTGTGTTCGAATCCTGATTCCAAAGTCAATAAATAAATAATTTAAAAAGTAAATAAATAAAAATATCAATAATAAAAACACACAATTTGATCATAACTTCTACTTTTATTTCTTTTTCTATAACAACGTTTCAGCCCTTGGGCCATTTTCACAGGAAAAAGAAACCTTTAACAAATAAAAACAATCATCACAACAAAATTATACTTTTCCTTTAATTAATTTCATTTCATACTTTATAACTACATAAAATTAAAACACATGGACTAAATTGCCCTTGTCAACATAACTCAGTTAGTCAAATACTGAAACCTCCCTCAATAAGGTTATATTTATTTTAAACTCGTTCACACTTCAAACCATCATTTTTAACAATTTAAATTGTATAAAGGAGATATAATAAGATATATTCTATAAAGGAGAAATAAAGTAGGACTGTTATGATAAAATTGTGTGCTTTTATTAGTTTAATAAAGTGAAGTCCTAACCTACAAGTATAAATATATATTTAATTAAAAATGTCGATATTTAAATAAATATACTATCTCTTTTAACCCTTGTATGAGAGCCCATTCATCCACCTGAAGGCATACCACTCAGATTGGGCATAGGGGTTAACATTACACCATTTACTTTAATCGGGAATCACGATATGATTTTCCTGACAAGTAACCGTATGATTCAGTGAAAAAATATTAATATTCTTGCTCGATATTGGATTCTGAGCAGCCATTATCCCTGGATCTAAACCGATTTTTCACTGTCCTTGAAGTCCTTCCTAAATTGACCTCAAAGGAATCGGTAGTGAAACTATGGTTTGCCTGTTTATGTGTTGGTTATTATTATTGTTTATCCTGTTTGTAACAATAAAAATTTGTAACAATCCTGTACAACAATTATATCTGTTAACTCTTGTTGAAACTAGCTTAGTATTATGTTTGCTATTGTACTGGGAATATGGAATAAAATATCATTCATTATCGGCATATTTAGTTGTATTTTTTTTAAAAAAGGTGAGCGTGCTGCAGAAGCTCATAGAAAAATTTGCAGTATTTATGGGGATTATGTCTTAGCCGAACATACCTGTCAAAATAGGTTTGCAAAATTTCATTCAGGAAATGTTGACATCAATGATGCTCAACGGTCTGGTAGCCCACATGAAATTGAAACGAGCAATGTTAAGGCCATTGTTGATTAAAATCCCACCCAATCAGTGCGAGAGATTGCTATGGCCCTAAATGTGTCGCACACAAGCGTAGAAAACCATTTGCACAAGCTCGGCTATGTTTCCAGGCTTAATGTTTGGGTCCCTCACATGATTTTTTTTTCGAAAATCACAAAAAATGTTATAACTTCAATACGACTTTAGCTATCTACAAGAAATTTAGCAGGAATTTAGGACCACATAAACTACACAAAATTACATCAACAGGACCTTCGTAAACAAACTACAAATGGAGATAAAAAATAAAAACCTATAAGGAGTTTTTGTTTATTTATTCCTTATGTAAGCATAAAAAAAACAAAAAAAAAAAAACATCGATACGGTATTGAAGAGCAATAATTCAGCTTCCCAACGGATATGGTAACATCGAATTTGAAGAACATACTGAAGAGTTATGAATGATCGAAAGGGTATTGTGGTCCACTAAGACTATGCTAGGCCCCACACCTCATTGGTCACTCGCAATAAATTATTGAGCCTTGGATGAGACCTTTTGCCCAACCCTTCCTATTCACCATACCTAGCTCTAAGGGACTACAATTATTCTGGTCTCTGCAGAACTCCATGAATGGAAAGAAATTCCAAAAGGAAGAGGACATCAAGCCACTTGGAACAGTGTATTAAAAATTAACTCCAGGCATTCTATGAACATGGCATTATGTAGTGAAAACATGGGAGAAAGTCACATTAAATAATGGTCAATATATTATTGATTAAAATAAATTTTACGTCTATAATATATTGTTTTATTTCACCCTGAAAAACCGAAAGGGCTTATTTGCCAACCCAATACTTCCTATGGCAAGTATTTCGTCATTCGTTCTGTCTCCTTTTGGAACTCTAGCAACATCCGTCAATCTTCGTTCACAATTTCTTTTTAACAATTCTTATTCCGCCTCCCACTTCATATTTAAACTTTCGCAACTATGTAAGCATTATTTATTTTATAATTGCAATTACTTCTAACAGTTAATTAACAAGAGCCGTTGGGTTGTTAACGTACCTGATTAATGCGACTAAATTCTGAACATTGCCAGAATGCTTTGGTGACTATAGTCTCAGTTTTCATGTTTTCTATACGTGGTTTAGATCAGTGACTAAATTTGATCAGTTCCTGATAAAAATACAGTCAGTAGCTGATAAAAATACGCAATGTCACGGATCTCCTTATCACCTTAAACCACTTGATCCTTCAAACGGTTGTTGAAGTTTGATGTAGTTTTTATGACTACCGTAAACAAAACATGAGTCATCGTAAACTGTGCAGTACCGTATATTTTTAAACGAATATATAATCTACTTCTTAATTATAAAGTTTTAGGTCTGATATTAAAACCTATTATTTCCATGTAAACAATACTCTTACATGGTATGCACAATGATATCTCTTTTTATTCATATTTCATTTTTTTGAAGTGACAACTTCTTCTTGGGGGTTTTGCACTTTTTTGTGGAGAGCGAATTAGATTGATCCGTCAGATTTCGTTCGGTATTAACGCTCGGGTAAAATCGGCTTGAGTCAACTAATTAAAGTATTTTTTCGTACGGATTAAAATATCTCAGATACTTAAAATCGGGGCTGCATACTGTAAGCGAGGGAATTGTTCAGCATTTCATCTTCTTTATAAGGTCTATTCCACGTGAACCTGCCTTATTACTCTGGATCCTCCGAAGACACTATAATCGAGGAAGAAGAAAGAAGGTGGTGGTATTCCCCTGTTAACCATAACCTGGACAGACATCGAGGAAGAAGGTGGAAATACTCACTCATTAATCGTAGCCTGAACAGACATCGAAGAAGAAGGTGGAAATACTACCCCGTTAATCGTAGCCTGAACAGACATCGAGGAAGAAGGTTGAAATACTCCCCCGTTAACCGTAACCTGGAAAGACATCGAGGAAGAAGGTGGAAAAACTCCCTCGTTAACCGTAGCCTGAACAGACATCGAGGAAGAAGGTGGAAATACTCCCTTGTTAAGCGTAACCAGGACAGAAATCGAGGAACAAGGTAGAAATACTCCCTCGTTAACCGTAACCTGGACAGAAATCGAGGAAGAAGGTAGAAATACTCCCTCGTTAACCATAGCCTGGACAATAGCAGATCCAGGATTTGATTTTTGGGGGGGGGAGGCTTCAGCCCGAAGGTTTTTTTTTTTTCATATATATGACATGGTGTCTTAGTGATTCTTGAAGTCTTATTAAATGTAATTACACGAACATTAATAGTTTAAGAGATAGTTTTTAATTTTTTTTCTAATATTGCTATGGTTATATTTTCCATTGTGGGAGGTGGGGGGGGGGGGAGTACTTCAGCCCGAAAGCCCTCCTCGTAGATCCGTCTGTGGCCTGGACAGACATGGAGGAAGAAGGAAGAAGGTGAAAATATTCCCCCGTTAACCGTAGCCTGGACAGACATCGAGGAAGAAGGTGGAAATACTCTCTCGTTAACCATAGCCTGGACAATAGCAGATCCAGGATTTGATTTTGGGGGGGGAGGCTTCAGCCCGAAGGTTTTTTTTTTTCATATATATGACATGGAGTCATAGTGATTCTTGAAGTCTTATTAAATGTAATTACACGAACATTAATAGTTTAAGAGATAGTTTTTAATTTTTTTTCTAATATTGCTATGGTTATATTTTCCATTGTGGGAGGGGGGGAGGAGTACTTCAGCCGAAAGCCCTCCTCGCAGATCCGTCTGTGGCCTGGACAGACATGGAGGAAGAAGGAAGAAGGTGAAAATACTCCCCCGTTAACCGTAGCCTGGATAGACATCGAGGAAGAAGGAAGAAGGTGAAAATACTCCCCCGTTAACCGTAGCCTGGACAGACATCGAGGAAGGAGGAAGAAGGTGGAAGCCCTCCCCCGTTAACCGTAGAACAGGAGCAGACATCGAGGGCGGGTGATTTATGGAAGGGCGGCGGTTGGAGGTAGAGGAAGCAGGTTACAGTTCCCACAGTGGGTACGTTACTGGGCCCTTTCAACACCCCCTCGCTCCATTATGTGTGTCCCCAGCACCCACTTCCTTGTCCTTTACCCTTCCCTTCCTTCGCCTACATCATTTTATAGCTCCGGTCAACTAGCGAATAGTTCCGAGGGGGCGATTTAGTTCTAGGGCGAGGCTTGGGTCACCCGTTTCCCGATCCGGACAAAACGATAACAAAAGATACTTCCTCATTAAATGAGAAACCTATAGCTTTTTTATTTGCGGAAATTATCAGAAATGGGGCTATTTCAATCGAGAGATTGGTAAACGTAATATATTTATTGAGGCACCAAAAGCTCGAGACCACCCATTTAGTCCGCGTTACAGACCCCCTTTTTTTATAAAATTATTAACATCTGCCTAAAAGTTCATAAATAACTTCGCTTCATCGCAATCTACAAATATTCTCAGAATTGGGATATTTTTTTTTCAATCTGTAGATCGTTATACTTTGTCTAGTTAATCAGGTACTAAAAAACTCATAAATACTCCTATTTGCTTTCCACTTCAACAGCAAGAAAATATGATCACAAAAGAGAAAAAAAAAAGTATTGGACCTTTTGGCGTATATAACCTTATTATTTTGACATGTTGGGGGTGGACGCCTCACCCATATTTGTGAACTGAGATCATATTATCTTACGATTCAAGTTGGAAAGCAAATGGGTATTTATGAGTTTTTAGTACCTAATTAAAAAGTTAAAGTTTGCCGATCTATAGATTAAGAAAAAAAACCAATTGTGAGAATATTTATAGATTACGATGAAATGAAGTTTTAGGCGTATGTTAATAATTTGATGAAAAGAAGTCTGTACCACGGACTAATTTGCATTCCACTTGAATCGCAAAATAATTTGATCAGGAAATCGAGATAAAGAGGTAGCCTACAAAAATATTGGGTCTGGCATGACCTCCACCTATATATCGAGGTTATATAGGACAAGCGGCCTAATATTGTGGTAGACCACCTCTTTTCTATATTCTGTAATCAAATCATCTTACGATTCAAGTGGAATGTAAATGGATATCCATGTGTTTTATTGCCTTACTAAATTAATTTATGAGAAAACGCTTCTTTTTTTGAGAATATTTCAAGATAAAAATGTTTAAGTTACGATAAAATGTAGCCATTCACAAAGTTTTAGACGGATTTTAATGATTTGATAAAAAGAGGTCTGTACCACGGACTACTATTATCGGGTAGAGGCTTCCTAATTGATTGCTTCGAATTGTAAATTGCGCCCATTTTAATCTTCCCGCTTTCATGACATGTTGATGAACCAATTTCTGTAAGTAACTCTCATTGACATTTGTACGCAGATCGTAGATAGCTCCGAATATACGATTTGATCTAACTAGGAATTAAACTTGCCCGGTATCTGAAATTTACAATAGAGTCCCGGTGTATAATTCGGGTGGAGGCGATAATACATAAACATTTATTGAAATTTATGTTTATAATTAGTATCATATTGTTAGTTTTACAATAATTATGTTGATTATGTTAATTATTATTCAAATTTTTATAAATAATATAAACTCCATTGTTTTGGGGGTCCGTCGATCTCTCCCCACAACTAGAATGCCTATGGAATAGAGAATCAATTTGAAAGAACTTAAAATTTATGCAAAAATACAGTAAAATGAAATTTAACGGAAGATATTAAAGACAAAGATCGGAAACAGCTATGAAAAAAAAACCAAAAAACGAACAAAAACAAAACATCAGAAAAAATCTTAGCAGTTCAATCGATTTCAAATCTTATTTCGTCTTCTCAAGTTAACCAATTATAAAAATAAATAAATTTACATAAAAATGAAAAGTCGTACGAATCTGAAATTACATATTTAAGAAAGGTATAAGTCCCCAGACTCTTCCGGTAACATCCCAATGTTACGGAAACTTTTTCCTTAAAATTGGCTAACCGGAAGTTCCACTTTATGCCATCGATTTTACATATATTTTTCAGCTGTATTCAGTATTTTTCTTATATAACCCATTATACTTAAAATTAATATTAATAATATTGGGAATGGTCCAAAGCGGCGGTGGAGCTGAGTACGGTAGAGAGGAAGATGGAGGAGGAGGAGGAGGTGGAGGAGGGAAAGGGGTGGGACGGGGAGGAGAGGAGGGAAGGGAGGGAAGAGGGCGGCCACTTCCTCCCCCTCAGCATTTGCATAGCGTTCCCACGCGCGCATCAATGCCGCCCTCATTAATTGAGTTGTCTGTTTGCGAAACCTTACCGGTTTACTGCGGATCCATTGTTTTCCTCCATGTATTTATATATCTTCAATATATATATTCTCGGTAAATACAGAACTTGGCGAATATTAGATAAGATATACGAGTAGGGTAGATGTAGAAAGTACCGATATTTTTGAACCTAGACCTAAAAAAAACGTTGCCAAGTGTTAAGTACTTCCTTAACTATCTTAAATGCTAAATTAAAAACCCAACGATCATTCATTTCAATGTAAATTTCCCTGTATTAAATATTTTAAATTTGTAATTTTATGTGATAATAGTTGCTGACTTCCAATGCTCAAGTTCCCACGGTCGAGCCAGGCTGAAAGTTGATAAATTATTTATTCTTTTTCGGCCGTATATCGACCCTATCGGAAGACCCAACCTTTGTAAAGTAGTGTTGCCCAAAATCGGTCTTAGTCTTGCACTTTACAAGACCAAGACCTAGACCGCCAACTTGTTGCAAGACCAAAACTGATATATGAAGTTATACTAATACTTGACAATTTTAGTTACTATATGAAAAGAATTGGTATAACCAACATATTTTTGCATTTAACTGATTTTTCAGTCCGGCTTAGTTTAGTTTTTCTTATCTAAGAAACAACAATAATATCTCTATAGTAATAAGCTAATAGGTAACTGCAAGAAAGTTGCGAAACTATTGCACAAGACCAAGGAAGTGTGCGCTAAATTAAATAATTAATTACGGAGGATAATTTGGCGTGATCTCGGTCAAATCACCTCCGTTGACCAAGATACATTACTTCCTCACAAAGTACTGAATCAGGACCCTTCAAAGGTTGCACAGGCGGATCTACGGAGGAGGGGGAGGGGACTTTCGGACTCAAGTCCCAAGAAAATTAATACTTTCACAACTGTATTTATTCTCAACTGTCTTGCCTAACACTTTTAAAATCAGCGGCATGGTCCATTTTACCTAAAATAAATTACACTTTCATGGTAAGTGTAATGACTGATCTTTGGGGAGAGCATGGTGAGCAGGGGGGGGGGGAAAGGACTGGATTTCGGGCTAAACAGCTAACAAATCTATGTACGTGCCAAGAAAAAAATATAACAAATTCATCTCGAAAAAAATTATTGTTCCTGTAACTACCGTGCTTTTGTTTTCTTTTTTCCGTTAAAAAAAAAACGACACAAAATTAATCCATGGGTCCACTACTGGTTAAGAATACCTTTTTTTTGGCTCCAATTCTAGCTTTGAACTGTTGAATTAAATAAAAAAGTTTGTTGGATGAACTAAACAATAGATGGCACTTATATTTTTAATAATCAATTAGGTATAAAATGTTTCTAAATTAATATTGAAGGAAATAAATACAAGTATTAATGTTTTTATGCCGATATATCGGTAAAAGCGAATATATATATATAATCACAAACGATGCCCTACAGGACTTAATGGAGGTCTCAACGTTGCACGCAGTCCAAAAAGTTGAAATCCTCGCTCTAAGAAAGCTATGTAAATCAATATATATCGTAACGATATTTTTAAAATGTATCGACATTGTATCGAAATTCTATATATCGATGTTTCGATATATTGGGAATCAATGTTTTAACCTTCGTAAAAAGTAGGAGAATAAATATAGATAGTCATAAAATATATCGAAGTATAAATAAAGATATCGATTTATTGGGCCTTTATGTTTTTAATCTTTGAAAGAAGGAGAACAGAATTAACATCACGGTATTAGATTATTAATAGTGAAAATTGAATATTTATAAGTTACTAATCATAAAATTGAATAAATTTATCAACATTAATAAATTGATACTTTTTTCTTAGCAAACTTTCTATAAAAAAAAAAAAAAACAGAAAAAACTTTTTCCAATAACTTGAAAAAATTAATAGTTCAAAATTAAAAAACAAATTAAAAAGTAAGAAATAAAATCTATAATTAATGAAATAATAAAAATCTACGAAAATATTAACACACGTTTTTTCAAAAACTAGTGATAAATGAATTAAATTGTTCAGCATACAAAAAATTAAGGAAATCAAAGTTGAATTAATAATAACAGATACCTAAAAAAACGAATTTATATTTTCATTTGAAACGATAAAAACAAAAAACATAAAATTTTAACATTTTTTTTTAGTAACACTTTCTTGTATATATTGTATATAAGTATGATTGTATTTTTATGTTTTTATTTACTTATATTTAGGTTATTTTTTTTTATTGTATATAGTTTTTATTTATTATTATTTAGTTATTGTTTTACTTTGTTAATTTTTTTTTTTTTTTTTGTATATACGGTGTGAATGTGTTCATTTATCAATATAATTATTGTCCCTGTGACAGAATATTGTATGTCTAAATAAATAAATAAAAATATTACCGAAAAAAAAGTAACACTTTCAATTTCTTATTGAGTAAATATTTCGCTTAAAAAAACAAAAACAAAACAATATCATTTTAGTTACCATTTTTGTTTTGCATATGTTTGCACACATATATCCTGGTTAAAAAAAATAAATATTTCTACATCAATTAATAAAGTAGAAATTTACTATAATTGTTGTTAAAGTAAAAGATCGCAACTATATCTTTCTAATACTTTTATCACCAAGTTACAATTAATAGACAATACAAAGGACAAATAGTGTTTAATGTTTATGATTTTAAATTTACGACCATGATTTCAAGGAAAAAGAGATATTCTTATATATTAAGAAATAAAAAGGTAGGTGTTATTATTGTGTTCTTATTATGAATAACGAACAAAAACATTATGTGATTAAAGGAAAAAAAAATTATTATAACAGAATATAAAAATTAAGAATTACCGCCAATGACCCTCTAGGATAGAGGCGAAAGAAAATATAAAACTAATTAGTTATGCAAAGTTAATAAATAGATAATTGTTAGTAGGGCAATAATATTTATATCTGTAATGAGTTTTTTTTTATTGTAGTTCTTTCTTGACGATGGCCTATAGGCTCAAACACTAGAGTTAAACGTTAAGACAACAGGATCACCTTCTTATTATAAAATATATTTTATCAGAACATATTTAGATAAAATCTAATCCATGCTCTCTCTTGTCATCGGGTATATCGATGACACGAATTATCCATCGATGTTCTTAATGTTACATTTATTTTATCTTGAACACAAATCTTAAAGAATAGTGTCAAAGCTGAAGTCTTAAAATTGTTTCGAGAAATCCCCTCAAATTACCCTTACCAATGGTCCAGATCTCTGAGTCGTTTTCTTCTTTATGTCGTCCGCTACCTGGCAGGGCACTCTTTACACCAGCTGAGCTGGCGCGTCCTTTGGAAGGGAAAAGATTCAAGGAATGGCAAGAAATATAGGACAATAGCTTCCCGAGGAGGCTTAAAGGCACAAAGAGAGAGGTAAAGCCTTGGCAGACCTCGAGTCGCAAAAGCCGTAGAGAAGAGGTGAAGAAGAAACTCATAGATGGGGGTCGGAAATCTATCAGACCGTTCATAAATTTATCATTGGAATGATGTTCAGTGCGTTCCTTTATTCAACGATTGGTCAGCGGTGATTCAACGCATGCCTCAACGGTTCCATCGGCTTTTAAGGTCAATGAATCTCATGGATGCAACCTCAGTGTTTGTAATCTCTATTTATTTTATTTATAATCTGTCTACAATCTATCAATATTTATTTCTGTCTTGAAATTTGACGATTCGATAGGCAAGTATTTCCTTTTATATTTTTGTATTTCTTTCTATTTCACGACTTTCCATGGGTTTAACATTCTACTGAAATCCAGCAGATCGTTCTTAAACTCAGCATAGATCCACTTCTCTTCGATTATCGACAAATAAGGCTACTTCCAATTATAGGCGCAGACTATGCGGGAAGGCGTTTGTTTGTCATTCCCCACCAATAACAAAAATTGAAGCGAGAATATCGTTTCGCCACCCCACACAATAATTTGAAGTAAAAAAAAAAAAAAATAAAATCTATCGCAAATAAGATACATAAATAAATAAAATAAGTAAACTAAAATTGGTAAAGAAAATTCGACTAGCTTGGCAAAGGCCTATAGTAGTGGTAGGTCCGTAAATATTTTATCACGACCTGAATATTTCTATTATTTAAATTTTGATTTATATTCAGGAGTACACCTCCATTTCCACGTGATTTTCTTATACGATACGTGATTTTTTATTACGATAAATTTGGAAAAAAATATGTTTAGTAAGTATAAGTATAAATATATTTTATAGAGAATATTTTTATAAATTTTTTTACATAACTTGTTATACTGTGAAAACATTGTATTTTTATTTTAAGGTTGTGCAAACTAAGAAATAAAAAAAAATTCAGTTTTTAACAGTATTCATTTTTAGCTGGAAAAGTTATAGAAATTGGATCTATGTTATGAAGCCTGTTCCTCTTCCTTCCATGTTTACTGTATAAAAATTTTAATAGATCCAATTGTTTTGTTCAGATATTTTCAATATACACATAAAAAAATTATACCACTTCTAAACAATTATATAATTTTTTTTAACAATATTTCATTTACCCACACCTGGCAGTGACAAAACATTTATTTTTAAATATCCAATATTATATTTCCTCGTTTAATAATGATCATGTATGTTTTTTTAAATTTTATTTTATTGTTTTTTTTTCCTTGGCCCCCCAACCGAAATGGAAAATCTTTTTTCGAGCATCTGTTTTAGGACGACCATTTGGTCTAGATGTTATGTTATATTCTTCTCAAATTATTACCCTTAGGAAAACGCAGTTGATTTCATAATGATGAAGTATAAATTTGTGTATCATTTCGAATTTATAAATTTGTATATCATTTCTTTTATTAGCCCTGATGAAGGCCTGAACTTCAGGTCGAAACGTCGGCAAATGTAAAGATAAATATTGTTATTTATTTTTGCCTTCTTATTTCTGACTGATCACCCCAACCATCCTTCTCTTCATTATTCACGACAGTCAACCATCAACCCACAATTATGTATATCTTTTCATTTAAATATTATCTGAAATTATTTAATATTATGTATATTTTATTAAATATATTACAAGACGAGAAATTAATTAACGATCTGAATATTTGTACTAAAATCATTATCATATCCTACTTATTATTTAATATTCACGTAGCTTTTAGACGTAAGTATTTAAATGAATATATTGGTAGTAATTGTGACGATAAAGATCAAATAGTACAATTATTAGATATAGAAAACAAACATAAATTCAATGATTTATACTGGTATGTAGAATGTTGTTTAAAATTAAGAAACCTTTTTTTGTTTGTTCAAGAATAAATAGTTTTATCTATTCTTAATGTTAATTAAGTTGAAGGTTATATGTAAATATAAAATTATTACTTAGCATTATATTTTATTTTGCTAAAGAAAGATCGTTTTGTTAATAGTTGTATCAAACACAGTAATTTTATTTTGTACATCATATTTATCATATCATAGTTATCATATTTATTTATATTCTTATAAACGAATGTGTATAAAACTTAACTCCATTTGTATCGGTTCACCTGAAAGCAAATAAAAAATTTATTTGTTATTATTCGATTTCAAATGGACCAAAAATATATTGGAAGTCAGATTTACAAAATATTTTTAAGATATGTAACATATGAAGGATTCATAGTATATTTTTGTGAATATAATGTGATTAGAAAACAATTATCTGTAGATAAAACATATGATAAATTCTTATGTTAACAGTCTCGATATAAAATAAATAAAGTGTACTGACCTGTCTTGAACTGCTCAACACTCTTCGACGAATAGATCGTGGATGTAGAAGAGCGTCATATAGACCGTTAAGTAGACGATGCAAAAAAATACCACGTATATGAAGCAGTATTCCAGGAATACGAGGAGCATATGCATCTTAGATAATTCTATACACGATGTATACTTTATAGGTATTTTTCTACAATAATTAATATCATAAATCGAAATGTAAACGATTTGAAATTCAATCAGGAGGAGCGATTTCGAATCTAGCTATTATAACTTTCATCCACCATCTGGAAGTTAGCTAAACGATTCCAACATTGTTGAATACGATTTTATTAATATTTCAACTGTAAAATTATTCTTATTTCAAATATTTAATATAATCTAAAATCTATTATTTTTGAGTTTAAACAATATTGAAAACAAGGATTGTTTTTTCTATTGGCTCTAATAGATTGCGTCACATAAATAAACAACTATTTAAGCATGTGTGAGTCAAGGTTGACTGGTTCTTCAGTACAGATACTAGTTTTCGTCTATATTATTTTTTTGCAGCATTATAAATACAATTTTTAAAATCTATAAATAAGTACCAATTAAAAACAAAAACAATCGTCAACAATAACTATTATTATATTGGTAAATAATACTAATAGCGATATCATATGAAAATCAGTATTGTTAGAAAGAGGAATTAATTTTATTGGATTTGCTATTGTATATTACAATGGTTCATTAAAAAAAATAACCCAAAACATCCGTAGTGATTACAATCTTATCAATATCTTTGGTGAAAGTAGTCCGATTTCGATATTTTATTTTTTCATTTTGTAGAAAATTTGGAAGCCTTCAATATTGTCATGGGTATAATAAAGCATAAATCGTATGTTTTTTGGGCAATACTTTTATTATTTTTCTCACCTATTTGCATGTTGAATCAGGTTTGGTAGGTTTGTTTTCATTATTTTATTTATTCGGGTTTGCTTTAGAAAGAAATATCAGAATCCTGTACTACATGTTACTGCCTTATCATCATCATTTCCTTTTTCATAATCTCATCAACAAAAATAGTTTCTAAACAAGTGAAAGATCTAACATTTATTAGGTATCTAATAGTAAATAATATTAAATAATTCACGACGTTTCAGATATTAGTACTATAGTGGTATATAGTTATAAATGTATGAGAAAGAAAGAAAATACCTATGATTACCACAAAATTGTATTATTGATTTTCATGTTTTCTTAAAAATTAAATATTTTTTTAATTTTATCCTTGAATGTAACAGGAATAATAAAATATGTTTTACCGTGTTTTAATGTAAAATATGCTAAAACAAATAAAGGGCGATATAATTTTTATTTTTCCTATTAAATAATTTATATTATTAAACTGGATAATCAGGATTTTAATATGAAGATGAAAATATTCAGTGTTACTTTAAATTATAAAATTAAAAAAAATATGAAAAGAGCTGTAATTGAGTGATTTAATAATAATTTATTCTGAGACAGATGTGACCTTGAGCAGCAATTATCCCCAAAAAATATTCAAAAGGCAAAAACAACAAATTGTAAGCCACATCTTTTAGAGTTCCGCCATGAACGTCAAATTATAATAAAATTATCATAGTTCTCTTGAGTCCCCTACGGGTGCCGTCGGCCATGTTGGTGTAGTCTTATAAGTGTAGGTCTTTGTGGCAGTCCTGTATCTCTGTAAAGCATAGGTCCAAATGGGCTTAAGTTAGTATAAGTACACACACTCACACACACACACACACACACACACACACACACACACACACACACACACACACATATATATATATATATATATATATATATATATATATATATATATACATACATATATATACAATCTCCGTCTGTTTTAATTTCGAAAGTATGGAAAGGAATGAATATAATAGCCGTAATGATAGGTTTAATATTTTTGTTTTGTTCTTAATATGTGGTTTATCATTTGTTGATAGATGTTTCATTTATCACACATTTGATAGAAGAATGACATGGGGCCCACATATCGAGAATTTATTTATTTGGAATTTTCATAATTAATAAATATTTGACAAAAATAACCCACATATTCTTCTTATTTGAACATTTGCATTTGGTATGCGTTTATAGGATTGGATTAGTCTCAATAGTTCAAAAACTCTGAAATAAAAATTCTGCTTTCATCTAAATAGGCCAAATGATTCACTAATAGGACATTATTAACAATTACGTTATAAATAGAAAAATCCAAACTATAACGCCACGATTCTAACAAACAAATGAACAGTTAAGCTGCCAACGTTTGGCCAATTAAGGTATCATCATCGAAGAAAAAACAAGCTCATAGAATTTAAATTGGTGTTATGGTTAAAGGAGAAGTTAAATTGGTGTTATGGTTAAAGGAGAAGTTAAATTGGTGTTATGGTTAAAGGAGAAGTTAAATTGGTGTTTGGCCAACAGTAGTGACAGATAGAGGAAGTGGTTTTCCTTCGACCCCAGGTCATTGAGCGGAACCAGTTGGATCGTGTGGGGGAGAGGAGCAACAGATCCCATCCGAGTGGAAAAAAGTAGAGTAAAAAATCCAATAAAAGAGGTGTGAAAAGATTCCCTCAAGAGAGCTTGCACGCAGAGGACTTCCAACTGAAGCCATCTAGAACTGTCGCCATTTCAAAATATAACGCAAACTTAAAATTGGACACTTTTGTTGCAACAGATACGATGGAATCGTTCTATGTAGTCCGTGGCACAGACCTCTTTTTATTAAATTATTAACATCCGCCTGAAACTTAAATAGATTCATCTCATCGTGGCCTACAGCTGTTTTATTTACGCAAATTCTCGGAATGCAGGCGTTTTTAAACTGCAGATCGGCAAACTTTGTCTATCAAATTAGGTACTAAAAACTCGTCAATACTCATTTGCTTTCCACTCGGATCGTAAGATAGTTTGAGCACAAACTCGAGAAAAAATGTGGCCTTAAAAAATATTGAGCCGTTTGGAGTGAACTACACCCCCAAAACGACAAAATAACGAGCTTGTTTAGGTCAAACGGCTCAATATATTTGTAGGCCACCGTTTTCCTCGGATTTTAGATCAAATTATGTAACAATCCAAGTGGAATGGAAATGGGTACGTATGAGTTTTTAGTATCTAATTAATTAGACAAATTTTGCCGACATTTACATTAAAACGCCCCAATTCCAAGAGTTTGCGTAAGTAAAATAGTTGAAGGTTACAAAAAGTTAGTATGGGATTTACAATCGCTTATTTACAGTCTTTCGTTTAATTTTGACATCAGAGCCCAAGGTTATTCTTCTGTCGAAGAATAACCTTATTAGAATAACCTTATAAATTAAATTGTTAAGTCCGAGCTAATGTACAATGTCCGTCTAAGGAATTTGGTGGGCATGTGTCTCTTCGAAGTATAAATGTTATATGTTGTGATTTGTAATGATTTAATCTCTTTTTTCAAATTAAATATCAACTTTGTAATTTTAGTGAGGGCAGTCTGAGGTGATTTTGTTTTGTTAAAATTGTATGTCTGATTAAGTTGCAGACAATATTTCGTAGATAGCAGGCATATTGTGAATACAAATAATGTAGAGTAAAGGAGCCAATAAAGACATATTAACATACAATAATGTAAAACAGTAATAAAGTGATAAAGGTAAAGTATAATTAAGTGAAACTAAATCAAAATGTAATAACGTATTTTGAACAAAAAGAGTTTAAAATATTCCTAGGTAGAGTGAAATAGATCGACATGTTAAACTCGTATATCAAATATTTGTGGCTTGCCTCACTCCATACCATTTCTGCAAAAATTAAATTTATAAATTGCCTCTTTAAGATTCGTTTTAAATTAAAAAAAAATAATCAGAAAACTAGAATAATTAATCTTCAATTGTTTTAATAAATATTATGTTTTCGGGTTATAATAGAAAAAATCGATTGTATATCACTATATTACGAGTGTCTATATAAATAACGATATTCGATAATGAGCCTTATAGGAATATAAGGATATAAGAAAAATATATTTGTGATTCTGTTAAAGAAAGTAGAGGAAGGAATCAAATAAAATTCATATCAGATCATCTAGAAATATATTAATAAAAATCCCGATATTTTTATCAAAATATGTTTAATGTATTAAATTTATTAATTAAGATAAACAGTGATATCCCCATCACATGGATTTCACTTATTTTTCTGAAACAGTTATTTATTTAGAGACGAATTATTTTCTCAATTTCAATAGTACATTCTAATAATACTTTCTTTTATTTTTTTTTATCATTTGCTTTATTTTGTCTTCACATTACCTAGTTAGATTTTCTTTTCTTTCTTTTTCAAACTTCTATTTCTGATATTCTACAAACTCTAGAATTTGAACTATTATTAGTATTTCATTAGATATCATCATGCTATATTTCGGCAAACATCAGTACTATAGTAAATTGATGTAAAATAAATAAATGGATTTCACTCCTTTATATAAGGAGGGAAGATTTTTTCCATGTTCTCAAAAATGTAATAGATGAACGAAAATTTTCGATTCTGAATAGATTAATTTGTTTCCCACGAACTCCTGTATATATATATAAGCTTAGTTTATTTTTGGTAGTTTGGAAAAAAAACATTTACAATATATAATATTTTATGTATGATAACACTTAAGAAATAAATACCGATGTCTAAAAATAATCCATTTAATTCTTAAAAACATTTGATTGGATGATGCCATTCCCTCTGAAGCTAGGGACTCCACTGAGCCACTTTGACGGCTTGCCTATTTATTCATTTAATTAATATTTATTTAATTAATTATCAGTCATTAACAACAGGTGCCTAAATTGATGATGTATTTATCGGACTTTGCAATTAGGATTACCAGCTTCTCCTCTTAGTAAATTACTGGTAAAAATAAAAATATTCATAATAATTAGGATTACGTATACAATATAGACATGTAATCCGGATATTGAGAAAATCCGATTAAAAACTCACTTTTTCTAGTGAACCTGAAAACTAATTTGCTAAAGTACACAAAGTGGTAGGAAATTATCAATTTTGAAGTAATCTATCAAAGAAATTGATTTTTAAAAGTATATATATGAATTTAAATTCCTGAGGTATAAGCCTACAGTATTATTGGCTTAGTCTCAATGCCTTAGTTCTAAAACCATTATAAAATAATCAGTTTAAAAATCGTAATTGATGTTAATGTAATAAATCTGAACCTCTGTATAACTTTGAGATATTAAAATTTGTTTCTTAGTTACAAACTCTGTTTTCTCGAGATTAATGACATCATCTCACATTTTTGTATTTGTTCAAGAGATCCAACTTTCAATAAATTTGAGCGATTAAAATTTGTCTTTTTAGTTACTAAATTACTTAATAAAAATAAACATGGTGTTCTTTACCTCCGGGACAGCGAAATATACAAAAAACAAAACAGTCCAACTATAACATACATATAATACATACAACTGTAGCACAAATTATTAAACTGACTAAAGTGTTAATTTTCTGCCTATGTTGTAGCCCTTTTATTAGGTCTAGATAAAAAAAGATAACAAACATACAAAATGTTTAATAACACTACAATATATAGTATGATAACAATAAAAACATTTTTATATATGTAATATAACATATCGTTGTAAAATATACAGGGCATTCCGTAAGTACAGAAAAATATTTATACAGGTGAAAGCAGGCCTCGAGAACAACAAAAAAGTTTGTATTTACAATGATCTAGTTTTCAGCACAAAAGTAGGAAATCCATGTTTTGTGTTTTTTAAATAAGTCACCTTTTTTTTAGTAAGAAGCGACAGTTAAAAACATAGTTAATTAAAACCATTTAAAAAGGAATTTTAAGCGAATAAACTAGGGCTAAGTTCTGTTTCTAAATATGTCATGAATTATTCGCGATTTTATTTTTATCACTTTACAACTATTAGTGTTGCCCAAAATCGGTTTAAAAAAAAATTGTTTTTGTGAATAAAAATGAAGTCAAAATAGTCACTAATACTTGACAATTTTAGTTACTATATGTAAAGAATAAGAATAACCAATATACTTTTGCATTTAACTCTTCCAATTTTTCATGCGGGCCTAGCTACCCTTTATCTGAAAAATTACAGTAATATCTCTATAGTAATAAGCTAATAGGTAACTGCAAGACTGTTGGGAGACTTGTGCAAGACCAAGACTGAGTGTGCAAGACCAAGACTCGTCTTAGTCTTGCATTCGGGCAATACTAACAACTATATTACAGATACCACACTTTTATAAACAATTCCTTGTTTAATATGTTTTAAGTCCATATTAATTGTTGAGGGTTTATTGAAAAATAAGATTCATTTCAAATTGTGTAAAAATATTATGTGAATCGCTATCCTGTCACTTAAAATTACCCGTGGTTTCATAAAAGATGACTACAATAAACTATTGCAAAGCTTCAGGTTTTTTTTTTAAAAGATCTGGAATATATTATACTAAAGATAATTGCAAAATCCACTTTAAAAAACATTATGATAAAAATAATAATTCATTATGCTTGTTTGACGTTTGTTGTTTTTATAGTGTTTCATTTGCCTATTGGTCAAAAATAAATTAATCAAAAATTATTATTTGATAGCAAATTTATTTGGACGTTACAATAAACAAATATTTTTAAGATGAAACACAATTGTCAGGATTTACAGTCAAGAATTTTTATTTGGTTAGCCGACGTTTCGAACCCAACATGTGGGATATCCTAAGGACTATATTTTGGAAGTCTAGACAAGAACAAAATTTCTTGCCTTGACTTCCAAAAGATAGCTCTGAGGATGATCCACATGTTTGGGTCAAAACGTCGGCACTAATTACCTATTCCTATAATATTTAGGTTCATTTATAGATCCCAGTCATTTAAAAATTTTCCTAAACTTCCTAAACATATTTTATACAAAATTGTATAAACATAAAAAGTTCAGAACAAATTTATATGATTTTAAATGTAGAAATATCCAACTGTATAATGATAAGCAAAGAACTAAAAGAAACAATAAATAATTGTAAAATAGGATTTGTCAATAAATTAAATAACAACATATTAACTACAGTACTAAATATATATTAGAATAATATGACTTTATACAATTTCCTTTTAAATGATTTAGTAAAACAAAAATATAAAAATTAACATGAATTAAAAAAATTGAATTAAAAAAATAAATCATAACCTAACAACGGTATCCACCAACTTCCTCCCCCCTCTTACCTACAATCCTAATTGCTACATTAATCTGCTTAGTTAAGTACCATTGAACAATCCTGTTTAATTGAAATTTTGTGACTAACCTCTTGGGTGAATATTATGCAAGTTGTTTTTAACAGTGTTGTATAAGTGAATTATTATATTTATTTATGGAATACTGTTTTCAAGCATTATGTTATTTTTATAAATAATGACTGATATATTAATAATGATTCACGAAAGAACCTAAAACTATTTATTTATTGTCACATTTTCAATTGCTGAGTAGGAAGACAAATTTTATCCAAATAATAATTTTTGATTAATTTATTTCTGATCAATAGGCAAATGTAACATTCGAAATAATTATGTTTATAATGATTATGAAACTGTATTTTTTATACAGATCTCTATTGTAGAAATTGAATCTCATTTATAATTGACCAAATAAATGTTCCTAATATTAATATTTACGTTTTCAGCAAATAATTAAAGTAATACTCAGTTTTTTTTATCTATTTTTTTTTTATAGAAATAATTATTCATAATAACGAACTATTATCTATTACTTTAAAATTGGTAATGACGATCACTTAATAATGACAGCTGTATTTTGATGCGATATTGAAACATTTGCAAATTCAAGGAAGAAAAGGTCCTACATAAATAATATGATATTAAAAAGTAGTTATAACAGAGACCGTTTAACTATGTTCTATTATAAAATTTATTATAAAATTAAAGAAACTCATTAGAAAATAAAAGTTAATTTATCCTCCCTTATATTCATTGTTATCCCTTTTAAAATATTTTTCATCCAGTACGCCCTAGATGAAAATGTATGAAAGTTATTGATTTATCTTGTTTCACTGAGTCATGGCGAAGGCCTACAAAGTTATTCGTAACTACGGTATATTTAAAATAATGTTACAATACATTGTTTGTTACTCATATCGACCAACCGACCAATTTTACCTTTAATGAATAACGTATACATTTTGTGTATTTGAATAACATTTTTTTAATTTCATACAAATACTTTGAGTATAAAAATAGATTATTACAATTATCGAAAAACAAATACGACGATTTCTAAATATTGGATTTAAGATTCACGTGAACCTCGTGTAAGATTGCCTTGGGAGTGCAATCAATGTCATAAGATAAAGAAATACGATAAGCCAATAGAAGATATCTCGCGTCCTATTCTTTCTTTGTTTCTTGGTTTCGTTATAATTAGCAAAGATTTTAAATTATAACACGTAATGATTCGAAAAAGGTTTAAAATGAAATAATATTATTATAAAATAAAATATTATTTTTAGTTGTAAAAATATCAAACTTTTCCTACTGCATTAGTTGAATAATAATAAATTAAAATTGTATAAAATTTCAATAAAAACGAAACATGATTCAGGCGGAATAAATAAGGAGAGAATAGGATAACTTAGAGAAATAGGTATTATTTTTAATATTCAATATTTATATGATCACGAGATAGAACTTTTAAAAGAATATTTTCTTGTTGAATTTTATTTTTCTATTATAAAGAAATTTAATTAGATACAGGTAAAGTACGGAAAGGAAAATAATAAACATAGTAGCCAAATTTAAGAATTAAAATCTTAATGCTGCTCAACTATGATAAGTTGCTAACTGACATGGCAAACTAATCCATATAACAATTCAGCTTGATATACTTTGTGTATACAAGTTTCATTTGATGTTTGTTTGTCGGATCCATAAAGCAATGACCTGATTTAATAGAGATGGTGGTGCATAGAGGTGATTTCTTGTTGTTTCAGTCTGGTATGAGGATTCCAAGTTAGACATTTGTCCAAGTGGAGTCCAAGGCATTGTATTTGTTCAACAGGGATAAATGAAAATTTAATAAATTAATTTGCAAAAAGGGTGTTCGTCGTGAAAGTAAATAATTTTAAGCTTTATAATTATGTATGTATTACTAATAGAAAGTTTATAATAACTAAAATTGTGCAATAATTAATATATTAATATCATGGTGTCTAGAATATAGATATATTTCCGAAAATAAAAAAAGAATTCTTGTTGTTTTGATCTTAATTCAGACAATGAACTGATTGCCTTATTTTTTGCAATAAACCGGCAATATATATTTCAAAATAAAAAATAGTGATGATCACATACAACAAAAATAAAAAGGATAAAGATAAAATTTAAAAAATCTGTAACGGATCTAATCAGAGAATTAATCAATATGGATTAAATATGTCACCTATTGTAACCATTTTTTATTAGAAAAATCTAATTGCGTTTTATTACTTAGTGATTCTAAATCTTTGTCATTTTATTAACTTATTACTTATTGGTATATAGAATATTACATACTGGTATATAGAAATCACCTATTTTCCTTTTACAAGTCAAACTGAATATAAAATTACAAGGGTGCCCCAAGAAGGGGGTTTTATGTACTATATTTTATTTTATTATAAATTTTTGAGGGACCACATTTTAACGGGGTTTTAATTTTTTGATAGGACAAAGGACACATTAGTGGAATGAAAAATATCAAACCATGCCATGGAGAAAACATGCAATAGACCGCAGCAAATGTAATTGTATATGATCTACGATTTTTTAAATTGTACATCCACTTACACTTTTTCTAAGAAGAGGAAAGCAGTAAAATATCTTGAGGTTCATACGCCATGGAGCTTGGGGAGGATGGACACCTTTTAACATTTTTTACTAATTTTATTAAACAGATTACTAATATATATTCATTTTTCAGTGTTGGGGAATAAAATACTTTATTTCACAATATTAAAAAAAAGATATGTAAAAGTTAGTTCTCTTTCTAGAAATCCATAATATTTAATCCATAACATATTAAAAAAAATTGTTTTTGTGGCGTTTCAATCGCTTTTCTTCATTTTATTTTTAAATTTGGTTATTTAATAAAAGAATGGTACCGAATAGGCAGCTTGATAACAGAACTAAAAATTCTAATCAAAGTAACTTGATTGTTTAGCCTTTTGAATTAGTCCAACATTGAAAAACATTTTTTAATTAACATTATAAATATTGTATAAGATTTTAAATGACTCTTTTTATGCTCTGACTAAATGTAAGCCTACTATTATCAGAAATGACACTAAGATCTTTTATCTTTTAAACCTTGGTAGTATTTGCCCTTCTATTAGGTAATCAAATTTTGAAATGTTTTTCGATCCATAGTAGGAAACAAAAGAGAATTTATTTACTGTAAAATGCAGCGTATTTAAATAATATATATAGATACATAGGTAC
The DNA here is from genome assembly GCA_928085145.1 of Nezara viridula. Taxonomy (NCBI): domain Eukaryota; kingdom Metazoa; phylum Arthropoda; class Insecta; order Hemiptera; family Pentatomidae; genus Nezara; species Nezara viridula. Next base: position 142,001,691 of record OV725080.1, on the reverse strand, counting down.
TGAGTTTCTTTTGTTTTTGTTTGTTTACCATTTGTAATGCTTAATACTTTCTTCTGAAGTACTTACAAAAAAATTTTGAACTCCTCTCAAAAGGAACAAAGAATTTGTTTGAATTTATACAGATGAGTCAAAACAACTAGATTATGTTGGCTGTCCGATTGTACAACTGTATTCTCATCCGAGCTGTATGCCATTAGCTATTCATAAGCATAATTAATCAAATGAACAACTCTCACATTCTAATTTTCCTTCTATTTCTATTCAGCCTTCCCATTGTATTTTACATATTCAATCTAAATAAAAACCGAACTAATCAATACAATTTACTAGCTTCCTAGTGATGTTGGAGTACCTGGTAATGAACTGATACAGGTGCCATAGAAGCATCTTTCATACTTCCAGAAACTAAATTTAACACGGTGCTTTATTTAGGGAGTGCTACCACTGGAGTACCTCTTCAAGCCCGTTAATGTCATTATTTCTAATATGTGCATATTTACTGATTATATTTTTATATAGTTGTAAATTTCATTAAATAAACGAATTCCACTTCAGACGACGTTTCGAACAGATTTTCTCATTATCAATTCATCTTCAAATAACATTTAACAAACATAATTGACAACAATGATAATTCATTATCTAGACATATAAAAAGTGTGAACTCACCAAAAGTCTTTATTTGTGAAAATATATTTCTATATTATAAAGCTACTCCTCGTCTCATTTTTTGCGCATTTGCTAATGCTTGTCATTCTCCAATAAACAATATATGTATGCAATTATTTCAGAAAATAAACAATTTCTATTATTAATTTCTGTTTTTTTGTTTTATTTAAACTACATGCACTTACTACACCTTCTTTTTTTTTTTTATATGACTAGGTAATGAGTGAACATTGTTGTCATTTATTTTTGTTAATTATTTGTAGTAGAATCGTCGTTTGAAGTGGAACAAATCTTAAAGTATAAGGACTTATATATACCTCGAAGAGACCATGTAGTACGTCTGATTTTCGCTTTTTTTTTTTTTTTTTTTTTTTTTTATTTATTTAGACATATAATATTCTGTCACAGGGACAATAATTATATTGATAAATGAACACATTCACTCCGTATATACAAAAAAAAAAAAAATTAACAAAAGTAAAATAATAACTAAATAATAATAAGTAAAAACTATATACAATAAAAATAAATAAAATAACCTAAAAACAAGTAAATTAAAAACATAAAAACAGTCACACCTATATACAATATATACAATCAGGCGGGGAACCCAAATCCCCGCACTACTCTCTCAACCGCCTCACCAATGCTAAAGCCGGTGGAGTTTGAGCGAGAGCGCTTTAGCCACATACACTCATGTCTTGAGTGGAGAATCTGGCCATTGCCAGAACTCCAAAATATATACTATAAAAGATCTCTGGGCCACTGCCGCTTCAACCTTCGAGGAGGGTTGTAGGGATGAGTGGAACTAGATAGGGATTGGGCTAGGGGATTTGGATGATTGATAAGGTTCTGATGGAATTTTGAAAATTTTTCAGGGATAAGGTCAAGGATAAATGGGATATTAAGGTCATGATGTAGGGTTTTGTTGGTTACATAGAACGGAGTATCGACTATTGTTCGGAGGACTTTGGATTGAAAGGACTGGATGCGTTTGATGTTAGAGAATTATGCTGTCCCCCCAAAGTTCAAGTCCGTAGGTCCAAATAGGTTTCAGGATTGTCTTGTAGATCAGTAATTTGTTGTCAATTGAAAGTTGAGATTTTCTGGTCAGTAGTCTGTATAATTGGCCGTATCGTCGGTTAAGTTCTTGTCTTTTAAGTCTAGTATGTGGGTTCCACGTTAGTCTTCGGTATAAGATAAAGCCAAGATACCGGAATGTGTCTGAAAAAGGAAGCTGGATGGAATTAAAGTGGACTGATGGACAGGATCTGCGGCGGAGTGTGAAGGTAATGTGTTTGCATTTGGATTCGTTTACTTAGATTCGCCATTTATTACACCAGTGCTCAATCATGGAGAGGTGCCTTTGCAGATTTAAAGATGCTATTTCGGGATCTGAGTTGGATGATAGGATGGCAGTGTCATCAGCAAAAGTTGCCAGGAAGGTATCGGGATGGGCAGAGATATCGGCGTTAAAAAGGATATAAAGGACGGGGCCCAAGACGCTACCTTGAGGAACACCGGCTTCAACTGGGTAGGAGTGATTTTCGCTTTTAAATCCAAAAATATTATTTTGTAATTTATATTATGTAATTTTGATAAATAGAAAGACTTTTTATTTTTCTTCTTCTTCTATTTCTCGAAGTGACCATATATAAGAACATTGAGTGCCCTTGAAAAGTACACGATGCCCCTGTAGTAGCTAAATATATATTTCTTAACAAACTGTTAGTGCTTGTATTCATCAAAAACATCGCAATATTTCAGCGATACTATCAGGCCTTAAAACCTAAAAGTAAGACAAATTTATTGTAGATTATGAAGGAAAATAATCTTTATAAACTGATAGGGTATTGTATAACGGGAACATGCCGCTAACCTGTGATGAATACGGCACCTTAATCAAGAATCGGCATCGTTATCAAATAAAGAATTTTTTTCTTGGTAATCAATTTTACTGTCTTTCAAACGTGTATATAGAATGTTCCATGGGATCCTGCGTAAACTGGCTTTATTTATTTAATACATTAAATAATTGGTGTGATTACGTGAACTACTTTTCTTACAACTTTACAAATTACAAAGTCCCAATACTTAATTATTGGCATTATTTTTGATAATAATATTATATATATAATTTCTTCATTTTAAATTTTTGCTCAGTAGATAATTTAATCATTTAAAAAAAACATCTAAACATTCAGAATATTCCGTAAGATGATTAGTTTTAGAGTTATTCAAATATAGGTTATTGGACCAGTTTTATAGGAATCTATGCAGAATATTTTTTAAATAATGATAATTTAATAATCTTTACAAATATTTCACTCATAATTTACTATGAAATAAATAGTTTTGGGATATGTCGATATAAGATTTTTAGACCTCCTGGAAGTTCCTCTCATCAACGACCTTAATGAATTTAATTTATTTTTGTCTACTTCACGACGGTGTAGTTAGAATTTAATTATCGTGAACACTTTTTGAGCAATCCCTTCTTATTCAATAAAAACCGTGACAACCCTAAAATAACATCAAATTGGTCTTAACTCTTTTTCCGTTTGAAATCGGCATATGAATCAATGAACTTTTTTGTTAGAAACGTCTAAAATCACCCCCTTCCTTCCTCCCAGAGTTTGACCAATAAGAAGTGAGACACACTGTGTATTCGTTTGTGTGTGTGTATCAATGGTGAACTTCACAGATTTAAGTAGTAATTTATAAAAGGTTTGCAAGATGTCATATCAAGATCTACATACATTTTTTAAGTGAACATTAAATATTTGCAATATTATTAAATATTGTATTAGTAATTAGTAATATTAAATATTTACAAATTAAGCAATATTAGAGGAATATACAAAGATAATTACAAATCAAAGAATCACAGAGTGAGATGTAATCTTAAATATTTGTTTACTTCAAACAATAATATTTTCTCTTACAATATTAGTAAAGATTAACATCGATATATTCGTTTAGGAAGATCTATATTAGACATGTTCCAAGAGTTTTTCATTTAAATGATAATATCCATGAAGTTAACCATAGGAACTAATTAAAAAAGGAAATTTTTAATACAGTAGGATTAAAAATAATTTTATTCACTGTGGATTACAATGAAGGACTATTTGTTTTTGCAACGATTGTAGTATTTATTAAAACAATATCGTCGGTTTATTGAAAATGTCATTTAGTGACCTTAAATCACAAACACTTTTCATCATTTTTTTTCTCTTTGTAAAATCAGAAAATTGTACGGTTGTTGTAACTGTGATATCTGAAAGGGTTTGTGTAATTTTAGTGCACTTACTACGTTTGGTTTTTTTTATTAACAAATAAGGTTAAAATTCACAAATATGTTCTAAGAACATCAAAAATCAGCTCTATCAAAAATGTACTTAGTGACTTCATGGAATATATAAGTCCTTATGCTTTAAAGATTTATTCAACTTTAAACGATGTTTCGAGCTAATTATCTCATTCTCAAGTCATCAAAATTTTTATCTATGGAAATATATTTCTGTATTATAATTTCATTAAATATTTACTTTCAGTACACCAAATCAATAAATATAACACTAAGGTGAACACACCAGTTATGGACGTAAGCGTAAATAATAAGAAGCGTAAATAATAAGCTTCCATGTTGATTGAAAGATTCCAGTTTTCTATATTTTTCTAGACTGAAGAACAATGGCCTCTATTGACAACTGTGTGCGAAAAGCTTTTTAAAATGCCTATCATTGTTGTTTCTATGGTGCTGTTCAGATCAGTGTGTTTCATATCTCCCTCCTAATAGTTTTGCTAAGAGTAAGTTGAAAATTTATGTTACCTTATCTTTATAGTTAAATAAAGATTTTAGAATTTTTCTGAGGTATGTCTATTACTGGTACCGACTCCCTATCCATTACTGCAACAAATGAATTTCATTTCATCAGTGCAAAAAGATGTTTTTTTTTTTTTAAATAGAGATTATACCTGCATAACTGAATATTTTTTCAATTTTAAAGTGTTAAGTAGCTGTAGGAGACCTTAGAGATTCTAAATGTATAACGGTGAAGTTCATAATTATAATAATTACGGCGGCATAAGCCAAAACTTTCCTTAGCTATGCCCATCACTGGTACGCTTACCCTACTCCTCGTCTCATTTTTTACGCATTTACTTTAATGCTTGTCCATTTCCTAAACTCGGTATTAAATCTTCTTTTAATGTTTAACATGGAGGCTGCAGAGTTGCAGCAAACAGGAAAGCAAGATGCCATGAAAGGCTACCTAGAAGAATACAAATAAAATAAACCTATATAAATGAGTGACAATCGTATACAAACTACTAAAGAATATTAGTCTATTTGATAGCGATCAATATCTTCCAAAATATTACATATATTTAATAAACAAGCGACCTACCAAATAGCGTTGCTAGACTCGAGAATCAAAGTTAACGCATTGACACGCAACCCAGCAGAAGCAAACCAGAAGTTGCTTGAGAATCGACTTGAAAATGGACCTCAATCGCGTGTTCTCTTATCTTTGAAGAGCAATTACTCATGATCCCTCGTGATGTGTCTGAGAGTGTTTTATCAAGGAGTGTCTGGTCAGAAGAAATAGATATTCGCTTTATCAGTTCCGATAACCTACCCAAATATCCTAATAATAAGTGATTATAAACATCGCAAAACTGTAGAAAGGAAACCTCAATTATTACACCTTCTCGGTCGTTTCTCTAAATGGCGAATAGTGATATCTTAAAGGACTTTTGTTTTTCGGTACGCTTTTTCTTCGTTAAGTCTCCATCAAATTCAATCAATTTGAAGATTACCTTATAAGAAAAAAAAAAAAAAAGTTCAAGATAAGTGAATTAAAAACATAATGTGTAACAAAAATAGAATTATTACAAAATTATACTGAGAAAAGTAAGTACATGGAACTAAAAAAAAAAAAGTACTGCCTAATTTGGAAAAATAACTCGTGTTTTAATGAAAGAAAATTGGATAATCAACAGAGATATAAAACTCCACTAATCTAGAAACTATTTTAATTTTTAATCCTCAATCATTTAAAATTGGAATTCTGATTTATCCAACTTTATTTATTATTTCTCAAAGATATTTTTGTTTTTTGGACGTGGGTCAATCCATTTGAAATCACCCAATTTGAATTAATAATTCTGTTGCTCGACATTTTTGATTTTTATATATTTTTTTACCAGTTATTTCATATTTATTTGAGAGTTTACAACCGTAGTTATAAAAATTTAGAAGCTCATAGTTTTTTCTTGGCGTCCATTTTTAATGTTCTTTTCGACTGAAAATAAAGTTTTGGGGAAATGCTTGTAACTCTGGTTATTTTTACATATAAAGCCAAAACAAAAACTGAAATAATTTAGAATATTTTTTCTACATTTCTGTTGATCATTATATCACATTAAAGAAAGGAAAGTGGTTTAAAAAAATCATGAAAAAGGACAAAAAAAGTTAATTTTAGGGTCTCAAGTCTAATTTTTTCTTCATATTAAGTCCTTACTTCTTGCTGGTGATTTCAATCTTGAAAACCTCGTCCTTCCCAAAACAAAAAACTTGGATCTGAATCCGAGATATAATATAATATATAATAGAATAGAAATAAGGTGATGAGCAATTTTTATCAATTTACAATTAGTAAGAATAAATTACTAATTTAAATAAACATTTATTTCAAAATCTTGAGTGTTTCAAGTTATTTAAAATTAGATACATTGTTTTCTTCAGTTTATGTTCGTTTTATTGGTTCCTATCTCATTGATAAAATATTCAAAGTAAACAATAATTTTATTCTTCGTTGTACTTATCCGGTTGAACAGATCCGAGCTCTCTAGGGAAATAACTTGTCTAATGGCACTTATATAATAAGACAGATAAGTCAAACCTCACATCTATTGCAAATGATATTACCATTTACGAAAAAAATGTATTACAAAAGCTTATCTTCACAACTTAAATGAAGGAACCTAATGAGTTAGGTATTTTGGGCCTCATAAAACCACCGAATTGCTCCCTGATCCAGCCTTAATATAATATAAATTCTTCAAGAATTCCTCAATGCTCCTTATCATTATGACAGCCATAAATTTTATATATGACAGTAATGTTTATTAGGTTGCTGGTTTGCATAAAAATCGATATCTATCTCTTCACATTAAGCTCAGTGAGTCAAGAAAAATTATCTTCAGAACCTTCCTTTCCAAACCATTTTCACGGCTTTATTTTTTGTCCATTTTTTTTTTATATCCATTTAGGTTGTTGTTGTTTTTTTTCTTTAAAAGAGAACCACCTTTAAATAAAAGTTGTACTAGATAAAATATAACAAAGATGATATAATATATTATAGTAATATAGATAAAAGGTAACAAATCATTGTGAAACGTCTTTGAGAAGTACAGAGTACCAATGATTCCCAACAATCAAAAAATTAAATAAAAAAATACAAACCAGTTTTTAAACAAATTCAAGTTTTCATATTTATCCAGTAAATAAAGTTACTTACAAGTTATTTCTGAAAGTTATCTTCATCTCCATTAATTCTTAATGAAATTCAACGATTAGATGATCACTTTGAAGATTCTATTCTCATTCAGGTGCGAAAAGAAATCCATGTCCCAGTCAGGTAAAGAAAAATATTCGCGCGCGCATAAATAGTATAAAAGCTTGAACTAATGATACTTCACTAATAATGGCAAGACTGCCAATAAAATGTCAATTTCGAAATAAGTAATCGTACGTATTTACTATAGTTTTCAAATAGAAAAATATAATTTTAGCGAAGTTCCTATGTTCTAAAATAGAAAGCAATTAAAGTTGACAGTTAAGCAATTACAACGACACATAAAATTAAAAGACAGAACTGATTTATATTTTCAAACAGCATATTGAATGGATTAAGATTAATCATAGTGATAACTTTGAAATGAATGGACCAAATTTTAAAAACGCTGCAAATTATTTCACAATGATTTATTATTTTCAAACAATTATATATCTAAAGTAACATTATCTTTCTAGTGACTAAGAAAAAGAAATAAAAAGTGATTCCAATTATTGGACTAACATTTTTTTTAAAATTATTAGTAAAATGCTAAAAAAATTAGCATTACTTCAGTAACACGTTTAAAAACCAAAAATCAAAACAAAGGATGTAGCGTATAAAAAACATTTAGAGACCATATCTTTGCTCCTAATTGACCGATTTTAACGATTTCTTTCTTTTTTTTTCTTTTTTCTTTTTTTTTATAAAATTCCGTAAACTTTTAAATAACCACAAAATAGAGTATACTTTTTTTTAATTTACTCGGAATCTAATTTAATCATCCCTCGTAACTTTTTTTCCAGCTCCTTTTCGTTGAAGTATGTTATATAGATAAATTTAAAGGGCATCGATAATAAGACTTTTCATTGAGAAAGTTTCATTGAAATTGGTACATTCGTTAAGGCACTACAGTCTATAGCAACGCAAGTTTTTCGGTCGCCATCTTGAAAGGAAAAGGCTGATAGAAATGTCGATGAAGGAGGATCATCCTCGGGTGACTTCTAATTTTAAAGCCAAATTGGAGAAAAAATCGGTTCAGTACTTTCGAAGAAAATGCGCGGACGGCGGATGGACAATAAAATTTGTAATCATTTTTCGAATTCTACGTATCTTAAAAGATAAACCTCAAATTTTGAGAGTAGTTAAGTTTTTGAATTTTTGTTCGATCACAATGGTTCATTATTGAAAATGATAAACCAAAAGAGAACGCTTCAATCATCAACTTCTGTTTTTTTACGCCCTATGCACATTTTTTAACATTCTTCGTTCAATATTTGTCGTTGGTTACAAGGTGACGTCAATTATTTCCTTGTAACGATATCTAATATAACACAATAAAATAACTTATACGTAGCCACCTGTAGTCCACTGATCAGCAACCTAACTTAAATCCTACTCACTCAAGTATTTCGATATACGATATAGATAAACTCTAATTTGTAAATTTTTAGAATATGGTGGTTTCCAATAACGGAATAAGTAAGCTTTAATTGAAGCAATATGAAATAAATAAATATGTTTTCTTGTATTCTAGAATAATTGAAAATCCTCCAAAGCACAGATGGATGTTTTTTTTTAAACAAATTCCCTTTTAGATGTTCAAAATATATTTATTTGCCTTTGGTTCAATTAAATCTTACTTATTACTAAAAACAATAATATTTTTTATTTTTTTAGTTTTGAATTTTCTAATTGCCTTTTTTTGATATATTTTTTCTCCAGTTTTTCACGATTTGGACTCCAGGTTCTTCACATCCCTAAACGGGACCCCTGTTACTAGTATGGGTCTCCTCATAAGCTAAAAGATATAAGCTAGCTGTGAGTGAAGATATCAAAATATTTTACATTTTGTATGAAATATTGATTGATGGGTAATATGTTAATTTTTAACAACTTTTTTTATTTTTGTTTTTTCCTCGCTTGCCTTTTAGGCTATCCGGGGTTTTCCCGGGCCAGGGGGTGAGAGCGGGGGATTAATGCCAGTGTTAAAAGACCCTCCGGTACCGGAATGCGAACTCCTAACTATTATCAGGTTGCCGGATGCTGTGCATACGCGTTAGCTCGCTCGGCTACCCCGCCCCCTAATTGTTAACAACCCATAAGACTAATAGTAAAATGCTACTATTCTAACCGAACCTCAGGACTATCCGCCTCCGGTACCATGGGTGCAGCAACCTCCACCCCCTCCCCTCGCCAACGTGGGGTCATTGCTTGGATACATTGTGCAACGTGGAGATTACTTTGGGTGGTTTTTAATTCGAATAACACTAAGATACTTGAATAATATAAAAATTCTTTATTTAATTTATTTTGGATAAATTACAGCTTAGTTATTCTAATACTGGAAACAATAATATATTAAAATATACTCAAAATCTCCAAAGCAGAGTTTATAATTATTTATGGAAAAATTAAATACATAGATCCTTGGTATTGAAAAAAATTATTTAAGTGAGGTTGACCACAGCACTATTGGTGGTAAACATTAGGTCTTCTTTCAAGAAATGTTGAGATATTATTACATGAAACGAAATGGAGTCACTTCCTGGTAGTGAGAATCCAAGGGACAATTGTTACAACTAAGGTCATTATGGATAAGGGACTGTTTTAAGACAAGCTATGAATGGAGTATAAGCTTCCTCGTCTGCCTTAGCACATTTTTCCATTAAATCCCGGAAGATTAAAGCTACAAGGATATTGGAAGCTATAATAAGAAGGAGATAAACTGGCTACAAGAGTGAGGGGGAGTGCCGGTTAGGAGACCCGGTTCTTCCGTTGGCGGTCCCACGGTATCCTCCCATTGTCTGCTCGGCCAACGTACACTCCCACCCTGAGGACAGGTGAGCCCCCACACAGGTGGCTGTCTCTCCATTTCCTACATTTATCATCCCCTCTTGTGCGGTCTATTTACTGTCTCTCCCATCTCAAAAGATTTAATCAATAATCTTCATTCCGGAGGGAGGGGAAGGAATTTGCAGTTCTTTGAACTAGTTTCATACCCATCTCGAACGGTCGAATCGGTTATGCACTATGTAAGAAATAATACGACTTGCAATGTATCCGATGTTATTTATTCTGAGTAATGGGAATCTATTCTCTCCTTGATGAACAGATAAGAAAATATGACAGGAATGAATCTTTCACAAGTCTTGCCTTATATGTGTTTAATTGGCTTTTATTGTGACCGTCTAGATACAAAAAAAAAGAAAAAAAAAAAGATATAATATTAAGAGTAGTATGCATAGTCGTTTCTCAAACACTACCTGAACGTTTCGTAAAAAATTAATACTTTAATAGAACTCAATCAAAAAGGACTAATTTGAACCAATTTGATTGCAAAGACGATTTAATAAAACTTTTTTTTATATTGGATTCCCTCCTCCCTCGCTATTTGTGGCATACGGAGAAGGGCGTTCTAGAGGTAGAACACATTCTAACCAGAATTCCGATAACCCATTCAGTGAATACGCCTCGAAATAAATATCAAACCGCCTTAGCCGTTACTTAAAAGTACTGCAGTGGTCTATTGGCTATAGCGCTAGACTCATATCATTAATGTCCTCGGTTCTATTCTGATGAACCATACTTCTTTTGGGGGCGGGGTGGCCAAGCGGGCTATGGTGGGTGGGGTGTTTCACACACGCGGTTGCTCGGCAACCTGATAAACCGAAGATGGAGGTTACCAGTTCAAATCCCGGTGATAGGAACTTTTAAACCTGGAATTAATCCCCCACCTTCCTCCCTGGCTCGAAAAAAAACCCTAGTCTACATGGCGAGGAAGCGGAGCAAAAATTTAAAATTAAAAACACCTTGGCTAGTTTCAAATTATTTGGTAGACTCCAGAATGTTAAAGTTTGCGCTTTAACACGCTCGGTCATCACGACTTCAAGAGATGCTTCAATAAAACAATAACGTTATTGTAAATTTAAGCAAAAAAATCGGCTCAGGCGTCGATCTACATTGAGTTTCATAAAAGTATTCCTTCTTGACTTAACTTTTATTAAGTGTCTTTAAAGGAACTAATATGAATACCACCCTTGGTCACTACATTACTAATAACCGCGATTTCTTATATTTGAATACAGTTAAAACTGAAAGGGATTGAACATCGGTTACATTAAGGATATAACGAAAGCAGATATTTAATTTAAAGAGACCACAATTATTCTTTTTTTTGATAGTTTAGGTCTTTCTAAAGAAGAGTAGAAAACATAGCAGATCTTTTATGAAGCCTTTGTTAAGATATGTTCACATATCCTCTATTGATTAATACAAGAGCTGTACCAATTGAGCTATATCAATTATGATTCAAGAAGAGACAAAATATTTTGGCCAACCCCATTGATGGTCTGTGGCTGACCAATGAAAGCGACCAACTAGTTTTGTTTTTTTTCTATACCCATTATGACTGTAACGTTGCTTTCCGACCCGGAAGGGGTGGGAGTTCTTGTCTATTGGGGCTTAAGGAGAGAGGGTGGGGGTTTAAATATTTATTTGCAAGATAGGACCCCTAATATTACAGAAGTCAGTTGGGATTTTAAATCAAAGACATCGACATTGGCTAGTAACTGGTAGCCGAAGCATCAGCTGTTGACTCGAGACTTTTAGCAATTTCAGTCAAAGATAGTTGAAGTTCATTCATAAGTCAATTTTTTTTTCAAGTTCCAATTTTTTTATGTTGTGAGTGCTCTATTAAAAAAAATCCGGTACGCGCATCGCACAACTTTCACTAACCGCTCTACTTTGAACATAAATTATTTTTTGACTAAGTTGGGTTACTCCAAAGTTTTTAAACGGGGCTAAACCTTTAACCTTAGAGCTAACCTGTTAAGACCATTCAAGTAACACAAACTCTATTTATTATATCGAAGGTAGGCAATAAAAACCTCGAAACTCCATCTGTCTTTTTGAACCATGTAACTCCACTTTCTTAGCTTAATGTAAATAGATTTGAAAATACTTCTATATATTTAATCAATAAATGAGTGAAGATTGTAACACATTCTGAAATGTATAAGAATTAAATCTGAACAACATTACACAAGTTATTTTCCTCTTGCAAAATCTATTAAAATGAAGTTACGAATTTTTCATTGCCTATTATCTATAAGTCAAAAGTTGTCACACTTATTGTAAGTCGACAATATTGTTATTTCACAGCGTAAAAAATCATCAAATTATGATTTTTATTTAAATATAATATCAGATTTGAAGTTATTAAACTACAGTAAATGTATTTAAGGTTAAAAGCATGTGTTTTACTCATCCATAAAATATTTTCATATTTCACATCTTTCATATAAGTGCAACAACATAGTTTTTTTAACAATGCCGTTGCCTTGATTTGGTGGATTATACATATCTTTTTCCAAGCTTAAAAATAATTTTAAAAGTTCACATTTAATAAGAAAATTTCATTTGATTTCCAAGGCAACGTTTGTTTTCTGCTAAATGATATTAGTTTTATAAATTATTATTTATAATTTTTGCGTCACTCTCTATGACCTCCAGCAATTCTAGATGTTAGATATTATTTTTTCTAACATGCTCAGATTTCCAACGGTTTATTATACATACGCATTCTGATTATAACTATCGGAAATTCATATTCAACCTGAAAACACATTTTTCCTTTTCTCTACTTTAATTAATTATCAAATTTATATTCATCCATTTTATTGCTGTTGATAATGATATATAGTTAATTATTTAAGATAAACCAAATTAGAGGTACTTTAGAGGAAATAATTTGGAGCATTAAGCAACATCACTATCAGATAAGACCTATCTGATATTAAAGGCCATTTAATTATACTTTGATATACCGAGTTTAATAAAAATCGTTAGATCCGTTTTCGAGAATATCGTAAAAATGTCTACAATCGAAGATAAAAAGTGGCACTTCCGATTTTCCGCTTTTAACGAAAAAGTTGCTATCACATCCGCTACTTACAAATCTTCAATACGCAATTTCAGTTTCGTACTTTTCCTTTTCAAGCTAGGCTTTTCAAATACACACAGAAAGACCATTTTGTGTGATGGTCCAGTCAATGAATGTTCAAAAAGGGAGTATAGAAGGAAATGGCAGGGACACAATTTTTGACTTTGTGGCATGGTTTGGACCAGTAAGGAGGTAAACATATTAAATGTCACCTAGGTGGCCAGATGTGGGGAGCACCTAGAAGGATACTTTTTTTCGAGTTTTCGCTCATATCAGGAAAACTATCCATCACATGGACAAAGACGTTCTATACAATATTAAAGCTGATGAAATTTGAAATATGATTAATTATATTGATTATATTTTTACTGTATTTGACTAGCTAATTTTTGATTGTTTCGTTTTACGATAAAGCCATGGGGGAAGAAAGTTTTTATTAATTATTTTTTCTTCAAGAATATATATTATTTTACTAATTTATCTTCAACGGTTCAAAAGTTAGATCAATTATAACTTTATACAACAATTCCGAGAATTTGAAGAAAAAAACAATTTTTATGATATCCGTTATTATATTGCTATAACTCTCTACACATCTAAATCTCTTCGTAGATACAATATATGTATATACTTACATATATAATAACGAATATTACAACAATAATTTATTCTGCAAATTGTCGGAATTGTCATATAAAGTTATATTTGACCTAACTTTTGAATGGATGGAGATAAAGTAGTGAAATAATATATATTCTTGCACAGAATTTAATGATTAAAAACTTCTTCCACATGACTTAATAGCAGAACAAAGCAATCAAGAGTTAGCTAGTCAAATACAGTAAAAAACATGAAGTAACATTTTTTTTTTTAAATTAGCGATAGTTGAGGACGGATATCTCGGAAACTAAAGAAAGTAGCGAAAAAACGTATATTAGCAATCACATTGTAAAGTTTATTAGCTTTAATCTTGTGCATTTTACACACACAAAAAAAAAAAAAACAGTTCAAAACAACAATGACTGGTTTCAAAACGAATCGAGGAATCATAGAGTTATTTAAATAAAGTGCTTTTAATGTTTTAAAAATCGTGTTCAACTATTCAGTTTAGAAGACCAACATCGTCTGGAGATAAACACTTGATCCTTGGAGTTAAAACGAACATTCTTTGCGCCTTTTCGAATTTCAGGAATATTGTGAAAATAGCCGTTATACTCATGGAATTATCAAGACCTATGTACTGGTGTGTATCCGTGGTAAATAACCCGTTTTATCAAATTATTATCATCCGCTTAAAACTTCGTGAATGCCTTCATCTGATCATAACATAAATTAATTCAAAAATTAGTTACTAAAATCATTAATGAGTTACTAAAAACATATTAGATACCTTTTTATCTTTCCACTTGAATCGTAAAATGATTCGCTCACAAAATCAAAAAATAAGGCATTCTATAAAAATATTGGGTCAAACGGTATATGGTTTTTGTAAATGCTATTGTACCCGAGCGCCGCGTTGTGGAGAGTCGTGAAAACAGATTTGATAAAGATAAAATTTCAGCCGGCCAAGCTACGAGACGCTCACAGTTCATTCCAGGCCGAAATTTTCCAGAGAGAATACCTCAGGCCAAACTGGAGGGCGCTCTCTCAGCTAAGTAAGATGTCTATGTCAGTATAAAACGCTGAGTTTTATTTGCATAATTCATATAACCTACCACTTACAATAAAAATACAGTCCACTGCCAAAATAATGTCGAATGCTGCCTAAGTAGATCTCATTAGAGTTATTAGCTTATTAAACATGAAATTTGGAAAGTTGCCTAAACAGTGTACAACCTCGTTAATTTGACATATTGGGGATAGAGGTCACCCCAAAAGGCTCAATATTTTTGTAGGTTATCTTTATTCTAGATTATAGGATCGAATTGTTTTACGATTCACGAGGAAATAAAGTGGGTCTCCATGAGTTTTTAGTACACCATTAAATAGACAAAGTTTGCCGATCTTCAGATTGAACTTTAGTTGAAACTTAGTCAGTTTCATATTCTTATGGAGGTAAGAACCATCCCTTGGATTCAGGCAATCAGGAAGTGGCTAAAATTGTCGTTGTTGGCTAAAATATTATGTCAATTCGCTCGCTTACGATAACACCGTACTAGCAAAACGAAAAATCTTGGCCCAAAATATCTTGAAATTATAGCTAAAGATTGTCACTATTGGTCCACAGATCAGTAACCTCACTCAAATCCTTTTTTCAAGACCAAGCATCTATGTATTTATAGTCCGCGATACAGACCCCTTTTATCAAATTATTAACATCCGCCTAAAACATAAATATGAATAGTTCGTATCGTACAAATTATTCATCTAAGAAAACGATCAGAAATGGGACGTTTGCTCATTAAATTAATTTAATTAGGTACTAAAAACTCATAAATACCTGTGAACGAATGCCGTAAAATTGTCGGTTTTGCTCGACATGCGTGGAAACACCGTTTTAATTTGCTACATCCAGCATAAACAATGATCCGTCTAAGTTATTTGTGGTCAGTTTTATTCATGTTATTGTTTATTATTTCCATTATTTTCCTTTATTATTATTTCTTAGACATAAATTATTCAAAATACTTGAATATATACATTCATGTATATGCAGTTGTTATAAGATCTTTATTTGTACTGTACATGTAAAACATATAACATTTCCGGCAGACGAGTAATCATGCCGTATAAATGTTCTTTGTATTTTAAAAATTTATAATTTATACATATTTAATAAAGTATTTCTCATCCATTTATTCATTCGACTCATAAATACCTATTTTCTTTCCACTTGAATCGTAAGACCATTTGATCACCAAACCGGGAAAAAGATGACATGCTATCTGCTTTTCTTTACAACTACACGCGGGGCGCAAAAAAGATTATTCCGCATATGTTTATAGTCATTTTCAAATGGAAATAAAAGCGAACCGAAGTGGTTAATTGGTAATTTTATTTTATTGAGAGCTATAAATTTTTAAAACAGAAGGACATCTAATGTGAGCTTTTTTTTATTAAAAAAATGACCCATATACAAAGTATACAATATCAAAAGATAAATTGACGATAAAAACTAAATTTTGAATTTCTGTTAACGTTGAAAACGTTAATTTCTTCTTTCTATTGACATTGAATGAATATTTAGAATGGTATAAATATTACAAATGTTGCTAGGGGAGATGGAATAGCAGATCATATGTTAAGTACATAGGTCCTACCATTTCTAATACAAAAGACGGATAAATAATACGATCAGCCTATGTTGGTTAGATGAGAAGTTGGATTATTGGATCTCCCTTGTAGTTATCAAACAGGCAGTTTATAAATTATCATCGTGGAATGTCCAATGTACTACAGCAAGTTCTCAGTACAGCCTACTGGGCAGCTCCTGGGCACACTTCTGATCAACAGACCATCTCGAATGCCACGTAAGTACAACCAGCCAAATTGTAATATTCTTTGTTATAGAAAAAATAATTATTTCATAATCGTATTTAGATAAAATTATTGATGATTTTTTTTTTTTTCTTCAATTCTTCATCCGCACCTGTCATGGTAGTGACAATTAGCAGATTTGTTGTTAAGTTGGAAAAGGCATAATATGCATGACGAAGAATGGTGCCCAGCAACACCTCTTCCCTGGTCTGTTTACATCCAAAATCAGGAAAGATCTCTCATCCAGCTCCTTTTCAGTCGCCTCCTGAAGAGCATTTCAGCCGTCGCCATGTCTTTGATAAGTCCATTGTGATGTCCTTGTAGTTTAAGATGAAATCAGCAGTAAAGAGTATGTGCTGGTCAATGGTAGGTTGTCTTAGGTCGGTATGTAAAGTCTTGTTGTTGACGTACCAGGGAGCTGCAGTTATTAGTCTTAAAATTTTAGATTGAAAGGATTGTAGTTTTTGTAAGGGAGTCTTTTTTGCTGAACCGTAAATCTGTGAGGTGTATGTCCAAATGGGTTTGAGCAGATAAGTTTATGTATTTAGTTTTTGTCTAATTTTCAATTTTGATTTAGAAAAGAGTGAGTATAGTATTTTCAGTCGCTTGTTCAAAGTCATTCTTTTCATTTTGACGTGTGGGCCCCAGGTCGCCCTTCTGTCAAATATTTATTAATTTAAAATGTAAAATCGTATTAATTTTGAAAATGAATCCTATGGACCGCTGTTTAATATATTACATTTCTTCTTCTCGTTTTCTTATTGGAGGCCGTGAAAATAACTCGTTTGAAAGAGATCTTGTTTTTCGTGACACCTGTGGAATCTGGTGAAAAAGACGAAAATGTTTTGTTTCTATCCCGAAAATACTCTCACCATAAAAGGCACTCAATACACATATACTTAAGTTTTTTTCCCTTTCAATTGCAAATTTTAACCACTTAGAATTACCGATCAAATGTTTTCAGTAAAATGCTTTCTCAAACTCCTTTCTTTTTATTTATTTTTTTTATCAATAAATTTGTTCGTTCTACGGTCAATATATTATTAATTTGTTCTGTTTCTGTTGGCATTATATCTTGTAGATCTTTGGCCGCCTTAACAAGCCTACTCCGCCTCTTTCTTTCTTGGACTATTCCTTTCCAGTTATCTGCATGCAGCTCTATTGCACCATTGTTGATTTTACTAATCCACCTGCTTTTTCGCCTTCCACGAGGTGTTTTGCCTACTATTGAAACATTCATTGTCGTGTAGAGTCTTCCGGATGGATTGCTACGAGCTACATGCCCCGCCCATCTTAACCTCCGGCACTTCCTATCATGATATATTGATTGACCAGATATTGTAAGCAGCTCTCTATTAGTTTCTCCGTGTGTTAGTATTCTGATGTCGCTCCGGGTAGCGTTCGAAGGATTTCTCTCTCAAATCTTTCAATATTTTTTTCTAGGTTGCTGGTTAGTGTTCAAATCTCACTGCCATATATTAGAACTGGCTTTATTATAGTATTGTAATTTGAAATTTTTGGGATTTCAATATCTCTGAAAGCGAGAAAAAAGCTCATTTTGCGCTTGTTACCAGCTGGTCTCCGACCGTACGCAATTCATTGAATATTTAAAATTTTCTACTCGTGGAAACTGTTACACTTCACGCAGATCCAGTTATTGGGCTTATTATTTTATATCGCTAGTGTATGTAACTATTTTACATTCTTAAACTAGTTAAAGAGGAAATTTTGTAGTCTACAGCAGCCATAATTAGACTGCTTCTATGGAAAATAGTAGAGGGAAGTAAAATGTGAAATTATACTAATAAATCATAAAGAAGTAATCAGGTTTTATGCTCTCTTGTAAAAAAACTCAATTTCTACATGCGGCTTTTTGCACTAACAGTAGGGAATAATTTGTTTTGTCTTCATTTATTGGTTATTAATAGAAATAATAATAAGTCTCTAAGATAATCAATTGAATTAAAATTAAATTAATCAACCTTTTTGACAATAAACAAGCGAAAATACAATTTTTTGTTAATAAACAAATTATCGGTTTATTTATAAATTGCTTTAAAAATGCAATTAGAAAAAAATATAATGAAAAAATTATGTTTAACTTAAATTGGGATTTTAAGTAAAACCAAAGAGGTAAGAAATTCTACCAAATCTTGAAATACAGTGCTGGAACAAGGAAAGGGGATATTTTCTGGGAACAGCAAATTTAAAAATATATTTTATTTATAGTTTAAGTAAAAAATATCTGATTCTGCTTTTCAATTGTTTTGAACTTGATTAATTCAATAAGATGATACTCTATTATATTATGAGAACAGTATAGATCAGAGGTCTCCAAACTACGGCCTGCGAAAATTTTGTTTATCACATAGTAAAATTTTAAAACTATTTAAAAAATATGAATTTCATCATATTGCTCACACAAGATGTTATTACAACATTTATTGCGTGATTTTTTTTCTCTTCGAAAGCTCATTTCACAATTGAAGTGCTATTTATAGAAAAAGAATTTTTTTTCATCACACGCCATGACCCCCAGACTTAGGTGAAGGTCTCAATGCAGCCTGCAGGCCAAAACGTTTGCAGCCTCATTGTTTTGATCATAGGTGGGGAACCTGCCTCCTCTAGGGCTAATGTGGCCTTCAAACATTTTTGCGCGATATTTATTTGTCTAGCACTAGAGTTAATTAATATTTAATTATTTAAGAAAAGAAAATTTGGAAATTAATAGAATTAAGTTGAGCTATATACAAAATGTTTTTTATTATTGTACTGAACTCATGACACAATAAATACAATAAAATTCATGAGTGGTCAAGAAACTTTTTTTTTTTAAATCTGCATGTATTATCGGTCAATAGTGTGAAGAGTCTTTAAATCATAATTTTTTATGTTAATATTCGTTCTTCCATTTTTACTTGGTCAATAAAGCACATAAATAAATTATGTGCTGCCATTTTTACTGAAAATTGATTTAAGCGGGAATTTTTTATGTGAATTTTACTTTTCTTGTAACCAATAAGAATATATAAATTGAAAACATGTTATAAAATAAGGGGAATGATAACATAAATGTGAATATATTAAAAATAAAATTTTATTTCTTGATATAAGAAAACAATTCGAAATAACCTGTAATGTATAAAGTTGTCTGTCATCTAAAACATAAATAGGAATTTTCAATAAAAACTGCAATATATTAATAAATAATTAATACCTCGAAATAACAGATCATGAGAAACAATTTTGATTTGAGATAACACAAATAAACAATAAAATATTTTCAGATCATTGAAACATTATTTATTTTAAAAATAACTTTAATAATATATTTGTTCAAAAGGTAACACCATTAAAACATTTGTACTACATAAAAGTAATTTAAAAAAAAATAACAAATACAAAAATAATTAACAAGATTAAATATAAGAGGTCAACAAGGAATGCAACACGTTCTAATTTAAGATAGAAAAAATAAATCATTTCATTCCAGGTTGTGGAATGAATATAACAATTTAACTAAACAACAAAGTTCTTTCCTTTTTTTTACAATTTAAATTATAATAACAATTAAAATACTTATAAAAATATTGTATGATTACAATAACATTTATAAAAATACATTTCTTCAGCAATGATAAAAATTTTTAAAATACATTGTCATGGTTGGGGCATACCCTGCACAGTTGAATTACAGCTATAAAGCTGAATTTTTGACGGGAAAGACATCCTGACTGGAATGCTAAAATGTGTTCTCAGTCTCAAAAGTATAATTTCTTATAAAAACTAAATTGAGTCATTAAGATGGATAAGTCAAGTTCCAAATTAATTTTCCTTTTTGTTACTAGAAATATACAACCATTATAAATTACATTGATCATTAAATATTTTCTTTAAGATCGTCATATTATCTCCACGAGATGCAACATGACTTCCAAATAAAATATAGTTATAACAATAGTTCGATAAATAAATCGTTCGAATAAGGAAAGGCAATTATAAGGTTTTTGATTTCATTTTACTACTTTTATCGGGAAGACAATAAACAGTAATATATCACTTTTTGGTGCTTTCATCATTCTTATCTTCACTCAGATAATGGTAATTGATAAAACGTACACCTTGCGTTACCTGAGCTATTTCATTTGTAAAATGACAAGCAAACAGAAGCATGTTTCTTGGTTGAACCCTCCAAGCAAACCTCATAAAAGCCAATGAATAAATACAAAGAGCTAAAAAAAAAAAACTAATAGGTTAACAAATATTTTGTTGCATTTTATACATTAAACCGTCACAAATAAATTAAATATTACCTGAAGTCATTTTCCCACTTATGATGGAAGCATCTTTATATTGAATATCTGCAATAGCGGCAATAGGTATCGTCCAATTCATAACAGGACCCCAAAAATGGGTACTGAATTAACAGAAATAAAATTTATAAAATTGTAGTATCAATCATAACATAATTAAAAAATTAATTTTATATGAATCTATATAGAGAATCAGTATAATTATTGAAAAACTTTTATCATTATGCAGGTTTGATCCTTTTTCTTTTTATAGTGATTCATTTGCCTATTGGTCAGAAATAAGTTAATCAAAATTAGTCTTTGGTTGCAAATTTATTTGAACGCTTCATCATCCTCTTCATAAATATATTATTACAAAATTAATTTTATATGATTCAATATAGAGAATCAGTATAATTAATGAAAAACTTTTATATTTAAAATTATAAGTTTCATCATGTTTGTTGCTTCATAATTAGCCAACTGGATATAAATGAGGTATTTCTAAAAACAAATCAAGTAAATAAAAATATATATATTCTCCCAATTCGAATAATCGAGCTAGTTAATGAATAATTATTCTTTAGCTTAATATGTTGAAAAGATTAATTAAATAAATTCATAAACAGAAAATGATGTCCAAAACCAAAAAAAAAAAAAAACTACAGGTTAATGACGAATACATTATCAATGTGATGATTTCTAATTCTTTAATTTGTTTTGTTTTAATAAATAGATTTGTATCTATTTTATAACATTAAAATACATAATTTATTTGTATTCTTACTTACTAGAACATTGTATAGCAGTACCAAGACCCACTAAATTATTTCTAAAACCTAATATCTTGCTCATCGTGGAGTGTGTTACTGTAATTTTTTACAATAAATTTATTATTCAATTAAAAAATAAATATGGTATGGGGCCCGCCCCATGGAAAGTGAGACTCGGTGCAGACCAAATCCTACTGACACTACTGCGCATCAGATAATTTGAAATTCAACAGAAAAAATGACTGTTATGGTATCTACGAATAGCTATAGCTAAAAAATTTAGAGACCAATCTACAGACATGAAAGATCAATAAATATATTATACTTAAATTTATAGAGTAAAATCGTAAATATAAATGCTTGGACAGCTTGAAAAAAGTCACAAAAAAAAAAAAAAAATGTTAATAAATCCCAATAGAAAATAAGAAATGACCATAGAATTTTAATAAATAAAGTAGGAATGCGAAGAGCTCTGTAGAGAAATTACGATTATTACTGACTTAGCAAATGGCAAAAAAAATTGCTAAATGCTGATAATTTAATTTATACACTACAGTTTCATGACAAGACAATTAAAATTAAATGTGTTTCATTAACACGATTAAATTAATGTTGCCTTAATTACTGTAAATAATGCAGTATTAAATAACTACTGCAAAAATAATAAATTTGTGGATTATAAAAACTATTCATAATTATAAATTATGCATATTTATATAATTCATTAAAATAAATAAGTAACAACAAAAACTTCCTAGCCAGAGATTCATCAAAAAGAGTGAAAGTAATAACAATTAAGTTTGAAAAATTATGTAATCATATCAAACTTTTAACCTTGAAAATAAAATAAATTTTAAAAAATGAATACCTCATTAAATACTGCCTGAATTCTTTTTTCCTCATGCTCCCTATTACTTTTCCGACGATTCCCATCTTGACAACGAAACTGACCTAACTTCCACGGTAATGACTTAAGATTTTGAATGTAGTGAATGGGTAATAAATCCTTATCAGCCCTACAGCCAACCTAATTTCATGTTTTTAAATTTTAAAATAGATATCGAAGAATGATTTTTGACAATAAACTCAAACGTTTATCCTTGACCTTATCTATATTTTAATATTCTTCTGAGGAAAGGCATAATAAAAAATATCACATCCTTTTGTCCAAATATTTATTTTTTTAGGCATAACAAGATGGAAGGCTATTTGTTTCGGAAGGTTACAATAGGGTTATTTGTTTTGGCACGTGGGTATTTTGTCTCAATGAGTGTTTAAGTTCACAATTGGATGTCAATTTCCATTGATTAAAAAAAAGTATATTGTTGGAATCTTTTAATTATTTGAGTGTCATAAACATTTAAGTACAGAAATGGCGAGGAAAAAGAAGGTAATTTAACAAATCATTGAAATTAATTTATTATTTAGTTCAATTTTACTAGACTTTACTACAGCTTCATATTATTTATGTTCTAGGGTCTTTGTAAAAAAAGAAACATACAAGCAGCCGCTGAAGAACCAGAAGAATTAGTGAGGGCACCCCATTCCTTTATATTTCACAGAGGCCTAGTTGGGAAATATATTTTACGGCTTATTAGAGACTTCCGTAATGTCATGGAGCCTTTTACTGCTACTAATTTAAGGGTAATTGAACATCCAACTGCAATTTTGGACTGCTATAATTACATTGTCATATTATTATTAATATTATTCTACTCTTGTTTTAGCCCAGAAAAAGCAATTCTATTAAGGATTTTGTTGCTGTAACAGGAGTACTCCATGTATCTCATATGGTTATACTTACACAAACAGTTTTAAGTCCTTATTTGAGGATTATTCGAGTTCCTAGAGGTCCTACACTAACTTTCAAAATTCACAATTACACTCTTTCTACGGATGTACTTTCCTCACTCAGAAAACAATATGCTTTCAACAAAATATTTTTAAATTCTCCATTAGTCGTGTTAAATGGTTTTACTGGTGATGATCCTCATATTAAATTGATGGTAGCTACTTTTCAAGGAATGTTTCCCACCATCAACATAACAACGGTAGGTGAAACTAGAATTTTAATTTTTTCAAATATGTGTTTTTCTATAGTGATTTGACTTATTTATTTTGTTTTTAATTTTAGGTCAATCTTAAAAGTATTTCAAGATGTGTACTCTTCAATTACAATAAAGATACAAAAATGATTGATTTTCGTCATTATGTTATCAGATCGAGACCTTTAGGAATTTCAAAAGCCGTGAAGAAACTAGGAAGAAATAAAATACCCGATCTTTCACGATATAAAGACGTTTCTGAATTTATCACCAAGTAATCTTTAAACATTATTACTATTATATTAACTAGCTTTATTCTATTGTACGTAATATATATGTGATAACTATTATTTTACCACCCATTGAGTAAAGTAAATACATTTATTTAAGTAGACTCTGTTTGATGTGATATATAATTTTAGATCTGATCTACTGAGCGATAGTGAAGTCGAAGATGATCCTGGTTCACATGTGAGTTTGCCTCAAACACTTGGTCCTAGAAGTACTAAAGGTAATAAAGCAGCTGTCAGATTAACCGAGTATGGGCCCAGGATGACTCTTCAGGTTGGTTATTATTTTGATATTAATATAGAAAAAAATTGTTTATTCATAAAATGTTATTTCCATAAAAATGAATGTGTTGTGAAGAACAGTGATACTTATAAGCTGGTAACTATCAGTATTATTTCTTTACTTGGTAGCAATACTATACCTCTGTTTGTGTAGTAATTATAAATACAAATTGAACAAAACATTCATTTTGAACTTATCCTAAATGACCGATAGTGAAAAAAACAAATATTTCTTTTCTACATGAGTTTTTACAAGAAATGTTGTCATTTCATAGCGACTGTTAATGTGATTTCGACCTTACAGCTCATTTATGTTTTTAGTACGTATGTTACATTATCTTTTTTGCTTAAGTTGGGTTATATTTAGCTGTGAAAGAAGCAAACTTTCTTTCAGGAGTGGGGATACTGATAAAGACTAGGAGGGGATTTGTTTATAGAATTAGGCCGAAGCTGGTAGATGTAAACTTCTTGGTTTCTAAATTAATTTTTGTTATCTTATTAATTGTAATTATAAAACAATTCACATAAATGTATTGTAATATTCATCTACTAAATAATATTATTTAAAACTGTACATTATGCCTTAACCTATGAGTTATAAATTAGAGCGTTATAGTGACTTCATTATTTTGAGTTCTCCCATCAGTGGTGCCAGTATTTTCAAGTATGTACTGTTTATAATAATATTCATGATGGTTTCTTATTTATTTTTTTATTTGACTGTATTGGTGAATGGTCTAAAACTGGTGTAAAATTTGATAAACATTTGGTTTTTATTTAAGATATATGTAGTATGATGTTAGGATCCCAGTTAATGTAATTTGCATCTATGTGTACCATGTAGTGTAATGCTTGCTTTTTATTAATTTCCTTAAACTATTTTTTATTTTTAGCTTATCAAAGTGGAAGCAGGTATTATGGAAGGAGAAGTGTTATTTCATGAATATGTTAACAAAACTGAAGAGGAGAAAGAAATGATCAGGCAACGTCTTGAAGAAAAAAGGTATGAACTCATTATTATTTTTAATTTAATTGGACATTATTTTTATTTAATAATGTCTTGAATTATTTTTAAATAAGTATTGAATCATACACGATTAGGTAACTCTCGTTGATATTATGAGTAAACCTGTCATGATGTTATGACCATTATGTATTCTTTCTAATTCTAATTAGAATTGATGTATCAGAGTATAATTGAATAAAGTAAAATGTTAGTGTCTGAATTGTCAAAATTTGCTCCAAACCAGACCTGGCCAATACCTGATTGGCCATTTTGCATTGTGTTGTATACATCTATTGAAACTTTTGTATCTCGTTGCTTACAAATGGTATTAAATAAAGGATTATAATGTGCAAATATGACTAAACAATCAAATCAAGTGACCTCTGAAGTTATACTGATTGGACAGGCTTGCTCTAAATTTTTTATACTAAATAATTACTCATCAGGTCCTGTGAGTTTGTTTTTAAAGTTATTGATGGTTGGTTATATAGAATAATGGAGAGTATGGAAGGAGTCCCTGCTCTTGAGAAAGTATTGTTCCCATTTATATGTAATAGATAAAAATTAACAAATGTCTCTTTATCCATATTAGGAAATAATTGGATAGTCCTGTTTTATTACTTGGTACTCATATTAAATGCACTCTTCTAATAATTTTCAAATAGGTTTTGTGATATTTAAGAAAAAAAGTTTTCCACTTTCATCACAACCTGATAAGACACAAAAAAGAAATATTATAAATAGATTTAGAAAATTGAGTATACAGTATAATCAGTGGTGTTATTGCAGTTTAAATATGAATTAACTTTTTTATAAGTGGGTTAACTAAATAAAATATTCAGATCTGAGAGAGTCCTTTTATTTAATTTTGTGTATAATATGTGTATATATATACATATATTTTAGAAGCTAGAATGTTTCTTACCCAAGATTGATTTTCCATCTCGAAATTTTTTTCTCACAATTTGACCTTAATCCCAATTTTTGGAATTGATTAGCTGAGTGATTATCTTAAAGTGACAAAGAATGGTTCTTTACTTCTTTGTTATAAAGAGATAAAGAGTTAGATTTGAAGTTTTCTTGTAGATTTTTATTAATACTTCTTTGGCCAATGTTGGGTGATTCTTTTGCCAACAGCAGCTCATGTGGATTAACACGAATCAATATTGGCCATAGAGGTGTTAATAATGATTTATCAGTGAACTACTTAGTTCTACCTGGAAGAGAATTCAACACTACTTTCAAAGACTACTTCAACAATTCAAATATTCATGTGACAGATATTAAACAGATTTTCATTTAAATTGAAAACTATTTTTAATATTTGTGCATAACTGATGATTACAAGGATATTATGTGATACCATTGATATGGGTTCTAGTTATGCAAAGTTTTTAAGGCTTAAACTCATAATACATATGAACATTGAACAAAATATTGTTCAAACCTCTGTATTCGTGACATTTTGACATCAAAGCATCTCAGAAGTTTTAATTTATTTTTCGATATGAATGGAAATCATTTATTTAAAAGTCTTGTGAGTAAAAGTGGGTAGAAACCCTATAAGTAAGTTAGATATAAATTTTAACTAATTTTGAAGCGATTCTACTAACAAATAAGAAGGCTTTCATTCAAATTTAGAAAAAAAAATTATAATCAAAAAGGTATTCATGTGGGACTATTGGTGTATTTTTATAATTTTAAAAGTTATATAGGAAAGATTAGTTTTAAGCTGATAAATATTTCTAATTTATTTAGATTTTAACCAAGTTTAGATTATAAAATTTATTTTCGCATGAATATTGAAATTTGGGTAGAATCTTTCTTATCCTAAAAGTGGTGTTGTATTATCTTCCAAGTAATAAAAGATAAGTTAAGATTCATAATCTGTTAAACCCCAATAGAACAAATCTCAACATCCCTACTCTGATTGGTGATTTCTGTACCTCCTCCCCTCCCCCCATTGAATGTTCTTGCAGGCAGCAATCATTGACATTGAAGTTTCATGTAAAGATTATTTAAATCTATAGATAGTTCCTGATTTAGCCTTTGATACTTTAAAAGTTATTCTAGATCTCTTTTAAACAAAGTTAATTAATTTAGTTTTCTTGAAAATTCATCACTCACAAACATAAATTGAATACTGTAGGATCTATTCAATAAACTCAATTCACAAAAACAAAATGGTTCAATCGACAAAATTGGACACGTTCAAATCCTGATTTATTGTGAAATTTTAGCAATTCCCATTTATACAAATTTTAATACCTAAACTCAAGTAATTTTCATAAATTCTCCTATGATATAATATTATTTGTAATACTTTATTTACTAAAAATGTTTTAAATATATAGAAAATAACTTTATTCTGGTACAAGGTCCCTTGAAATAAAAAAAAAACATACAAAAAGAAAAATATTACATTTAATATTTTATTACAATTACAGTCAATGTTTATATCTGTTGCCTTCTTGATAGCTGAAAAGATAATTATGCCATAGTTCTTTATAAATTACAACTACAATGAAATCCTTTGTATAGCTGAAAACAAAGTAATCATTGACATAAAACAATTAGTGACTCATAATAAGGTTAAAAACAACAACTCATCTGGTTTGGTTGGAGTGTTTCCATTTGAAAAGGTTAGGCTTCGTTTGGGAATAGTGTAGTTCTGTTTCAGTTGCCGTGCTGTTCGAGAGTTGCAATTGTATCACTAACTTAATTAATTGTTAACTTTTAGGAAGTTGAAAGAAAAGAGACGAAAAGAACAAATGGCCAATGTTAAGAAGAAGGAAGAGGCAAAGGAAGCAGCAAAACAAAAAAGTCTCGAAGGTATGAAAAAAGCAGGAATTAATGTCGGAGGAGAGCCTGTTAAAGAAGAGGAACAAGACGATGATGCCGAGTGGTATCGGCAAGAAGTAGGAGAGGAACCTGATCCAGGTAATATTTTATAGTTATTATTTTAAACATTTACCTGATAAAAAGTAGCTATATTATTCCATATCGACAGTGGCTTATGTAAATTATTGTAGGAGAAATAGATGAAAATTTGTTTGATCATGAAATTTCTTTGTCTTGGTAGTAGGAATCAATTCTTTATATTCAATTCATGTATAAAATCTCTTTATCCGTACATTATCTCATTATTCACAAGCACACACCATGCCATGAAATGGATTTAATGTATATATCCAACTAAAAGTTATGAAGAAAATACAACTTAATTCATGCCCAACTCAACTAATTAATTATTAATAGTCGATTTTACACATGATAATTTTAAAAGTTTCAAAATTCCCTACAAAAAAAAAATAAATAAAAAAAATAGGACCATTGCTAGCAAGGGTACAGGGTTTGTACACATTTAGGTTCATTATTTTCAATTATCAACCATTGTGATCAGCTGAGAAAAATTTGTCTCTCTCATAATATATTACATTTACTTATTTACATATTATGTTATCATTTTTTGACTGACTAATATATATAATATATAATGCACATGCCAACTACTTTAATATGAAAATGAAATAACTCAATTGAAGAAAAAACTGTTATACTTTTTTTTTCTGGGGTCCTCCCCTTCCTTGCCGTTAAGGCTATACGGGGTTTTCCCGGGCCAAGGGGTGCTGGCAGGAATTTAAAAGACGCCTTGGCACCGGGACGCTAACTCGTGGCTATTTTTATAACACATTTGCCATATATCAGGTTGCCAGGCAACGTTAGTGCTGTGAACAACGCGTTAGTCCATTCGGCCATCCCACCCACTAAATGGAATCAGCTATTTTTTATTTTTTCTGTTCTTTCCTACCTCTCCTTTTATGCTATACGAAATTTTCCCGGGCTGGAGGGCGAGGGATGGAAATTTAAAATCCCATCTGGCACTGGGACGCAAACTCGTACTTTTATTTTTTTCAATATCAAAACTTGGTTATCTGGTTGCCTGGCAACCCGCAGTGCTGTGCACACACGTTAGCCCATTCGGCCATCCCGACTCCCTAAACTGTTAAACTTGAAAGCCAGTGCAAGTTTTGACTTATTAAAGCTTTTTAAACCAAATACCAAACTTAAATCCAACAATTGAGCACATTGGGCACTCCCTGCACAATAAGAGAAAAATATGAATTTCCGTAGACTTTAGCAGTTCTAACGATTTTGATGAAACTTTCCTATTTTCCTGTTTAAACTTTCCTAATCTTCTACTTTAAATCCTTTCAATTCTCATGCATGTAGTGAATTCCTGAGAAGAAAAATGTTATAAAGAAAAAAAAAATGTTTTGGGACCTAACTCCCAAAGTATGGATTTCTACAGAATGGTAAAATTTCTACAGAATCTTTTGAAAAGTAATTAAATTTCCTACAAAACAGAAAAATTCATTGCTATCGAACCAGTATTAGCAATGATACAGTGTATTATATTTTCTA
Source organism: Nezara viridula (assembly GCA_928085145.1). Taxonomy (NCBI): domain Eukaryota; kingdom Metazoa; phylum Arthropoda; class Insecta; order Hemiptera; family Pentatomidae; genus Nezara; species Nezara viridula. The sequence goes on along the minus strand of OV725080.1, from coordinate 141,971,925 downwards.
CAAATAGTTTGTTACTTTCCTACCGCCTTTAATTAAGGAAAGTATTGTGATCAAGTCAAATTTTTAAAAAAATTTACATGTCTAAGTCCGAAAAACACAAACACATTTACAGATAATTTTTGAAATGCATAACAAATCATCTTAATCAAACCTATTGCTTTAGTTCATCAAAGGAATTATACTCTAATTATTTCTCTGATTGGTTTTCTAGAAAATTAATCTAATTCAATTTTTTTTTTTTTTAATAGACATATTTAACGTTGTATAAATTTGTCTAAAATGATAAAAAAGTCGTGTGAATGGGCACACCAGATATTTTAAAATGTAGTAACTTTATTTAACGAACAATGCCGCAATGTTATTTCACGCCGGAGTAAACCAGTCTAAAGTCAACTTGTTAAAGAAGTTAACGTGAAATTTATTGAGTTCAAAGTACATGTACTTAACATAATCAATCCAGCACTTAGATTATTTTTTTCTTTACAATTTCAATACTTGAAATTTGAACTGATATTGACTAAGAAGATAAAAAGCAAAATTGTCTGACAGGAAATCTAATTTTTTTTGTTTCGATTAGATTTTCTTTAGCATTACTATATCAAAAATTATTAGTATGCTTTTGTAAGATAAAGCAGTGAAAATATAAAATTTAAATTGTAACCAGAAGGAAGAATTTTTCAGGATATTGTTTATTACTTGTGCGATATATTATAGGTTCCTTGTGTTAAGTTCTGAAGAACTGATACACTTTTTTAAATATAGTTTTCTTTTTTTTTTTTTAATTTATCTTCAGAAAGTTTGGTTGTCAGGCATTATTTTTTAAAAATGTAGTATCCTCATTGTTGAAAGCTTTAGTCAGTCTTCCTTTTCATATCAGCCCACCTATAGCCAACTGTGATTCCCCTCATCAACTCCTCTTGTTTTTATAGTCACAATTACAGTGGATCTTTTTAAATTTCATTGATAACTTTACAACAGTTATTAGTAAATCCCTATGAATATTATAAAAGAGATTAAAACTTTTGTATTAGGTATTGTCTTAGTTGTTATAATGGCTGCTTGATAGTTGCTTTGATTGAAACTTTCCAGTGCGTCAGTTGAAACTGTTCTGCAGTATAGTTTATGGTTCAAAATGATTTCATTTTGAGTTCAGTCATATTCTCTGGAAGGCAAGCCATAGGATCAGATTGAACCTTGTCTTCAACCATCAAAGAGTCTATTAAGAATTAGCTCAAGAACTCATGTAATTAAAACGAAATTGGATCATAATTTTTTTCAATGAATCATGTTATGTATTTCGTAAATCAGATTATCTATGTTTTTTTAGAAATTTATTTTTCAATCGCCATCAAAACATCTATTAATTTATTAGTTGTAAATCATCAAAAACCACAGTTGTACGTACCATATAAGTTGTGCCTGAATACAGCAAAAACAAAGGCAACTATCATTGGCTCAAGAACTTCCTTTAAGGATATTTATTCCCCATTATCAATTACTGTATCTCAAGAATATTTCTATTCGGTTCCAAATCACCCAAAATCCAATCTCAAACCTTAAACAGCTCCTACGATTCCATGGTTCATTTCTTCAAAGTACCCATCATCTTCTAGTTTTCTCCCACATTCTCCCTCTGTGATTACGGATACTTAGTGTATGGATGACTATCTGGTTAGCATGAGATATGACTAAAAACATTAATGAAATGCTCCATAAGATTTTTCATGTTCCCTTACTCACATATCCGACACTGGTATTCTGTGCCAGACTGTCTTTATTATAGGGCCGATCACAATACCTTCTTGATCTCTTTTTATTCCAATTTTTGAGATAAAAAAAACCATCCTATATTCTTAACATCTTCATTCTGTGTTCTCCCATCGATCATTTATATACGAGATCTTACTATCCCTTTTCATTGAACAACTTTCTTTAAAAAAAATCTTTATCAATCACAGTACCTCTTTTTAGGATTCCTTACCAGTCTTTATTTATGAAGCTCTCTCACCAAGCTCATCTTGTAGAACACCATTTATTTTTCTATCTCTTCAATGATTAATCCTTCGCTTATATGCAAAGAAAAGATTTATTCAGTTGGTATGAAATATCTATTTATTCAAAAACTTTATATATTTTTTAAATTAATTTTTTTGTCTTTTAGCCAATCAGATAAATTATGCTTGAAATATCCATTTATGTTATTCTTAAGGAAATTAATAATGTCCCATAGTAAAGATAAATTCTTTGTTTATTAAAAAAAATCCTTTTCTTAAATTTTTACTTTCACTTTCAGATAAATGTAATATATAAGAAGGGAAAGTATTGTGATTGTGAACATTTTTGAATGAATCTTCAACGGAAATAGATGTTCTGAGTTCCTCTGAGTCCAAATAAAAATAGTCTAAAAATAGTCTATGTGTAAGTGAACAGTCTAGCTCAAAAACAAAAAGTTATACAAAAATTAAGTTGCATATTTAACATTTATATATGCCTGGAATGTCACAGCAACTTTATTGTCACAATCGGCTAACTAGAAGTGGAAATTTATATCACTGATTTAATAGATTTTTGAAATTTTATCGAAAACGACTCTAACAATTTTGATTAAATTCATTATATCAGTATAAAATTTAGCAGTTTTTAATAAAGAGTAGGTATTATTCTTGTGTATGTTCTCTAACAGGTCTTAAATGCCTAATTTTCAAAATATCTTCCTCTCAAGTTCCTTTAATTTTTCTTATTTGAAAAAATTAACCGTTTCACATTTTAATCTGGTATAAAAACTGGTTAAATATAAAATATGAAAGAATTTGATTGTTAACTGAAGGAGAAGTAAGGGTTAGACGCTATATGGAAACAGTCGAGAGTGCACAACCTTTGCCAATCCTCTTCCTCTACAGATGCCCCTCTGTACATTGCTTTCATGTTGTTAATGTAACTTTTATATATCACTTATCCATACCTTTCTAAAAAGATTTTCACATGAAATAAGTTGTTTTTTCAACGAGTTTAATGATAAATGTTTCCAATAAAACTCAGAATTTTTCCAGAACATCTATTTTTCCCCACAATCATTAGTATTGTTTGGTGCTGTCCACAGTTGTTAAAGGAAATGAAAAGTGGTGCAAACATATAAAGTTAATAGATTCAATAGGGAAAAACATGATAATTAATTGTTTTAAATAAAGTTATACTATCGTTATCACTTTAACTACCCTATAGGTAAGTGAAAGTTGTATGATGCACGGACTGCACCAGATTTTTTACTTCTACTTTACTCTTATGTTTTGATTCATAGGCCATTAAGGAAAAATATTATTGTTATTAAAAACCTTTTACAGGTTTTAAAAACCTAATTGACTAAGCCTATCTACATTTTTATACATATTCCTTTTTTTTGTGAAATGATGCATATAAAAAATTGGGTTAACTTATTAAAATAACTTATGTGCTTGTTGTGTTTTTACAATATGCTCCGTTCCTCTTCCTCTCCTCCTTCTCCCGTAAAGAAAAAAAATAGGTTTGTCATTTTTAAAATTATTATTATTTTAATTTTATATATTTTTCTTTCTTCAGTTAAATTTTTTTCTAGATCACAATTTTATATTTTATCATAACTTAATTTTAGTTCTATTTAAATTTCATTTCTGATTATTTTCAGAATTTTGTTAATTACTTTTTTTTTTTTTTGTAGAACTTTTCCAGCAATCTCAGAAAAAATCGATCCTTAAAAGGAAAAGGAATGAAGGTGGTGGAGATGGTTCTCTTCCACCAAAAAGAATGAGAAAGGATGTGCATAAGAAATCTGTCCGATTCTCAGGTGTGCCCAAGAAAACGGTTAATAAGAAAAACATTAAACAACCGCAAAGAAAGCCAGTAAAGAAGCAACCTGCAGGGAAAAGAAAGGGAAAAGGGAGGAAAAATATGGGAACTAGAGTCACCAAAGGAAAGAGGCATTAACTCGTCACACAGAGCTGACATACCTCTGATGAAATGTTTATATCACAAATTTGGATTTTTAGAAAGTAAAACTAAATATAATTTTCCCATATGGCAAAAAGGCATTGAAATATAAAAAAAAAATTTGTACTGTTAATTTCCATGCCAATGATTAAGAAACTACACATCTAAGGATGAATGTGAAATATCATCATTGAATTTATATCAATAAGTAATTTTATAGAAACAATAATATTGTTTTTACAATTTTATTATGTTCATACAATACTATATCATTGTAAATATGTTTTATTATCTGATTTTTCCCCCATAAAATGTTCAATGTTATATTTTATTTGTATAATTTGACATATTTGTATTAGTACTTATGTACTATATTTTTAACTTATTGTAAATAAATTTATTTACTTTGATATTGTAAGTAATTGAAATTTAAATATAAGTATTTTATATATTTTGTTGTTTCTTAATTACCTAAAATGTCTATTAAACAAGTTGATGTTACCTAATTATAGTGAAGATGCATCAAAATACATACAAAATACATTCAAAATCAATGAATCCAAGTGCAAGTATGTTACCATTACCCTCCGATGCAGATCCTGTCCAGATTCTATTTAACTCTGTACCTCTTACCATCTCATACACAGTTCGGTACCTTGAATTCCTTTTAGACAAAAGACTAACATGAAACACACATACCAAACTTAAAAGACAAGAACTTAACCGACGATTTGGCAAGTTATGTAGATTACTTAACTGAAAATCTAACCTCTCAATTGAAAACAAACTATTAATATATAAGACCATATCGAAACCCATCTGGACCTAAGGACTTGAACTGTGGAGAACAATTAAATTTTCGAACATCAAACGCATCCAATCCTTCCAGTCTAAAGTCCTCCGTATAATAGTCAATGCTCCTTATTATGTTACAAACAAAACCTTACATCATGACCTTAACATCCCTTCTGTCCCTGACATCCCATCCCGATTCTCAAATTTTCATCAGAACCTAATCCATCATCCTAATCCCTTAGCACAATCCTTATCCAGTTCCAGTCATCCCTACAATCATCCTAGAAGTTTGAAATAGCAGTGGGCTCAAGATCTTTTGTAAGTAAATACGTCAAATGAGTCCTAACAATGGCCAGCTTCTCCGCTCAAGTCATGAGCGTATGTAGCTGTAGTGCCCTCTTTTAGTCTCAACTGGATTCCCATCCCAGTGGTACAGCTGAAAGAGAAGCGTGGGGATCTCTTAGAGTCTTTCCTTATCCTCCACACGTGGAGGAAAGAGCCCGACTTGGCTGATCGTAAATATTGTAAATGAGTATGAATGTGTTTTTAATTTTTTTTTATTTAATGTTATCTCATGTTTGATTTATTCTGTTATTCTAAGTTTTCTTTTCTTTTATTTTGTTATAGTTTTCAATTGTTTTTGTTTTATTGTATATATGATTATGTTTCATACATCCCAAATACTCAATGCCCTTAAGTGAGGCAAAACGTATTTAAAAAAAAAAAAAAAATTAGGGTGAACATACTGAATTTCCATTTTAACGCACAGGCTGCATTTCTCATTCATTAATCAAAGTGTTTGTTTTAACTAAGTTGCCATGAACAAATGTGAATAATATATCAGAAAACTGGGAAATAAAGGTAAATTTATGAAAAGTATAGTATTCATTTTTAAAAATGGAAAATCTTGAGGTATCGGTATTGGTAAAAACAAAACATCAAGGGTGGAGACGCTTTTGTTCAATTTTTTGTTTTTGTGGGAAGTTGTTCTAAATAATTTTTGATGGTTATAGTATAATTCTAATTATGATTTTATAGAATAGATTCAATGATTAGTTTTATTAATACAAGCCCTGCCACTTGTATGATTTTCTCTTCTGAAATAATTTATCAGGTTCAGATCTAATGCTTTGTTTTTTCCCTGCAATTTTGGTATCAAACATTAGCAGGTCATCTCTGTCTCTAAAGAAAATTGTAAAGAATATAGCACACTCTTAATTAAGACACAAATAGGGAGTTCAACATTCAAGAGGCCGTGAAAAACCCTCCACTTATTCACTAGTATTCCAAATGGAAATTCAATGTTTCTCCAAGCTCATAAAATTGGTAATCGGCTGTTTGACGCTGAGATATTTTACTAATTATAGTCTTGGAACATATGATGATAACCCAAAATCTTTGTTTTCCACAAATACAAACAGTATTTCTGTTCCATTAAAAGACCTCTGGAGTGGTGGAATATTAAAATAGATTTTTTTGTAATTTATAATAAAAAATACTACCCTTGTAACAGTGTTAAATCAGCAGACTTTCTATATGTGTTCAACGTCTAAGAAAATGTAACGATGAATCCTAGTTTCGACTTAAATTCTTACTACAACTTAAACAAAAGTTAAATATGTTTTAGGGAGGAAAAGGATAGATATATAATGCAAGAGTTCTTACTAGATTACTAGAAAACAGTAGAAAATAGTGTAGCCATAAAGGTTTTGAACTAAAACGGGACAATCCAAGTAGTGGAAGTCTTGTATCAATAAAACAAATAAAGCTAAGAATTAAATACAAAAATCATATTTATAAACTTAAAGGAAACTAGTTCCCGAGATAATCTTGGTACATACAGACAGACCAATGACTAAAAATGTGTTTTTCGGACTCAGGGGGCTCTGAAACTTATAGATCTGTCGAAAACTGTATATCAGAAATTTGATCCGATTGCGATACTTTCCTTACCTAGTATAGGTAGGAAAGTAAAAGAAGAGAACTTATTGTGTTATTATATTTTTCAAATGCATAATGTGATTTGATGCCTCACAAATTTTGTATAAAAAAATAAAAATCGTAAACCAATTCATCATTTTAACATCTTTCCTAAGCCTAATACCACTTCTTGAAATCAATACGAGTTTCTTCAATACACTACATTAGTTCACATCCCCCCATTCACTATTTTCCAACACTATATATTATTTTAGAATCTGTTCAAGGTGGCCAAAATATACATAACAAAAAAGAGTTACCAAGATAGAGTAAACATAATCCAATGAGTAAATTGATAACATAATGTAATTTTGGACAATGCCTGCGACGAATATAATAACAGATATTAAAAAATAAATGATGGTGTATTTCTTATTTATTTTGAGCTCCTTTATGATATCTGACAAATTTTAGTGATAAAATATCTAAATGTAATTCAGTAGAGATTTTTAATTGCACTTTATTTATTTCTAAAAAATAAATAATGTTGTTTAAGCTAATTTCAGATTTAATGAAACGTTAAGTTCAGGATAAAAAGAAATTAAAAATAGCTCCCATTCAACTTTTACCACTAAATGAAAAATTATATAAAATGTGAGGCGAATTAAAATAAAGAATTCTGTATGAAAAACCCATCCAAGAACCTTTTTTTTTTTTATTAAGTAATTTTCCACTATTATGGTTTTCCTTGATGTAAATGTCATTATTAAAATTATTTTATTATATTTATAAGATATATATTTCGGTCAAGAAAAAGTTGCTATCTACAATGGTAAAGAGCAAATATGATATTAAGGAATATATATGATATCAAGGAGAACAGAACAAAATTGAAAAAGAAAACAAGCAAGAAAGAATATGAATAATAGAAAATACTAAAACATAAAATACTTGTAAATTACAAAACTAAACTAAAAGAAAAAAAGAGTAAATAGCACAATAACAAAAAAGTATAACATAAAAATAATAAGATATCAAGCAGTTCAATGCAGGAAGTCTTATGGCCAGTGCCTCAGGATTTGAATTTAGAGTCAGTCTGTCATGGACACTATTAAAATGGCCTTTGGAAGTTATAAAAAAGGAATGTCAAGGTCAGTGTGTAACTCAATTATTAGAAAAATTAAAGGGGGCGTCGACAATTTTCTGGAGAACTTTTGACAGGAACAATTGGATTCTTTCCATATTTGATTTCTTTGCTGTTCCCCATATCTCGATGCCATATGTCCGACGTTATTTAATGAGGATTTTGTAAATCGCCCTCCAATAAAAAAAAAATTTTAATTGGTATAGGATTAACAAAAATAAAGTTGTAAATGGCTTTACTTTTGTTAATCCTATACCGTTTACAAAATTGTTATTTACTATTTTCAATTATAAATCTTTTTAATCGAGATAAAAAAAAAATTTATTTCTCAAAAATATATTATTTTTATATTTGATGTCTTTGCAGTTCCCCATGGGTATCATAGAGGCCCAAAGTGGTTTAATGAGGACTTTGTAGATAGTTAATTTATTAGTCAGAGATAATTTAGAACGTCTGGCAAGTAGTCTAGGAAGAAGTCCTTATCGCTTATTAAGTTATTTTCTTTTTCTAAGATTACAAAATCTAGACCTTAAAATCTATGGCTTTAATGATATGTATATTAAATTATAGTCTAATTCGTACAAAAAAAAAAAAAATAAATAAATAAAATAAATTGAAATTGGACCATTGTTGAAGAGATGTGGTGTTCTGAGTTATGTACACATGTTCCTTCGGAAATTCGATTTCCTTTATTTGTTTTTTTTTATAGCTCAAAACTATAAATCTAGGTTCCTAATGCTCATTTGATGATTCTAATTATATTGAAAAAATATTTTTTAAACCTTCCAATCTTAGCGAATAAATTTTATCTTATGTAGAGGGAAGTGTGATGTTTGGGGATGTGCCATACATATTTGATTTATTGATATTTGAAAATAATAAATCATTGTGAAATAATTTGCAATGTTTTTTTTTTCCTTGTTTAGCAATAACAAAACAATTTAATCCCTTTTAATTTCTTTTTTTTTTAAATAAAAAAGCATAGGAACTTATTGAGGACTCTGCTGCTTACTTCTTTTTAAACTTTCATTCACCTATGTATGTAATATATAGTAAGGTATCTTTCCCTTACCTATATATGTAGTATATAGTAAGGGTAAGTATTGTGCTACTGAAAATTTTTGAATCTGGGTTTTCAACGGAAATACACGTTTTAAGGTCCCCTCAGTCCAAATAATAATTGCGAAATTAAGGTTTTTATATGCTTGGGATGTTACAGCAACATTTTCGTCAAAATCGGCTGACCAGAAGTGGCACTTTGTATCTTCGATTTTTTTTTTTTTTTTTTAACGAAATTTACAACTGTAATTAATAATAAATACAACAAGTAAATATGAACAAGTAATATGAAATGTACAACATGAGGAGAAACTACCCATTGGTAGCACTCCATTATCTTCGATTTAACATATTTTTGTGATTTTCTCGAAAACGGCTCTAACCATTTTGATTAACTTCATTATATCAGTGTAAAATCAAACAGTTTCAAATAGAATGTAGGTTTTATTCTCTTGCACTGATTCTGAACTGATGTTCTCTAGCAGGGCTTAAATGGCTAATTTTCAATATTAGCTTTCCCTAAAGTATATTTAATTTTTTTTATTTGAAACAATTAACCATTTCACATTGATCTCTGATATGATATAAAAATATTTAAATAAAAAATATGAAGGAATTTGATACTTAACTAAAGGAGAAATAAGAGATCGTAACGGAGAATATTTGTAATGGAGGAACCAAAGGAATACGAGCCCGCCCGAGCTGGCCTGAAAAATTAGAACAGGCTCTCATACGTTCCATGGGCTTAATATAATACTAATTCCGACAATATTGTGTACATATACATATGCGGTTTTCATAAATGCTATCGTTGTTATTATTCTTCTTCTTTCTTTTTTAATTATTTATGATTTCACAACTCTATTAATGTAAATACATCAAGTAAATGTATACTAAATGTGTACATCAGAAATATAATCACTTGAAAACGCTTGTCGAGAAACTAACCGCTGATAGCACTCTAATAATATGTCTACATAAGAAGACACGCGGCCATTTTCTTTTCAGATGCCTCGCCGGATTATCAGGAATCGAAGAGGAAGCAAGGCTAGAAACAAGAGGATTTGGATGGTTATGAAGTTTAGGAAGGATAAGTATCTGGATTGGGCCAAATCAGAAAGAAATGGAACATTAAGCTCTTTATGAATTAGTTTATTTGTAACAAAGTAAGGAGCATTGAGGATTTTACGAAAGATTTTGGATTGTAGGGATTGGATGCGAGAGGAATTCGATGGTTTAGTGGACCCCATAGCTCAACTCCGTAAGTCCATAGTACTATTTAATATTTAATTGTATAGATTGCAACGATATAAATATTCAAATGTCTACATTTCCGACTGCTCCAACACTTTGCAGACAAACGCTCTAAACTTTCAATTAATTACAAAAGACTTATCTATATAACTATAATAAGACCTATAGGGACATACGGAGTTGAGCTTTGGGGTTCTACCTAACCATCGAATTCCTATCGTATCCAATCCTTACAATCCAAAATCCTTCCTAAAATCCTTAATGCTCCATACTTTGTCCCAAATAAAACCATTCATAAAGACCTTAATGTATCATATGTCGCTGATTTAGCTCGAGCCAGATATCTATCCTTTCATGATAAACTCCAGTCCCATCCAAATCCCCTTGTTTCTAGCCTCGCTTCTTCCTCGATTCCTGATAATCCTCCTCTTAAGCGTCTGAAAAGGAGATGGCCTCGTGATCTTCTTACCTACAATTATTTAGGTGTGCTACCACTGGGTAGTATCTCTTTAAGCCTGTTAATGTCATTATTACTAATTTGTGCATAATTACTAGTTGTATTTGAATATAGTTATAAATTTCATTAAATGGACAAAAAAAAAAAAATTATACATATAAGGGTGCTTATATAAAAATAACCACAATGAAATATAAATAAATATACCGTCTATAATTTTTACTTCCACTTTCTCTTTATCTGAAAATACTTATGTCTGCTAAGAAGAGGGGCGTAAGTGAAAGTTGTGTGATGCACGCACCAGACTATTGTAGTATACTCCTGACAGGCACATCGTTCACAAGTTCAACTAATCTTTTTCGTATTCTTTGCTCAATTAGAATATAAATCAATTTCCAGCAGCCAATAAAATCTTAAGTCTTTTCATTATAAAACTGATGAACACCTGTGTATTTTATTTATTCTGTAATATATCCCGTAAAGAAAGTGTAATGTAATGATAAAATGTTTTTACAAAATATGAATTAATCATAATTCACTAAAATTTTATCAAAATTTATTTTGGACATAATAATAATTTTTCCCCCATTGCTATCTGTCCTTCAATAAATTATCGCCTTGAAACTATCGATTATATTCGTATCAGGCGGAGAGAGGGTAGAACCTCTACATGACCAGATCAATCTGTGTTTAAATTGAGTTAGGTAGTGCCTTTGATGCTAACTACTTTACAATATAACGAACCTCCTTTTTGACCTGAAATTAGCACTGAGTGGAAGAGAATTTAATTGGGAGGGAGCAGGGTCAATTTTAAGAACACGGAATAAAATGTATAATTAACAATTAACTCAATCTATGTATTTTTATACATTGAGAATTATGACGCTATTTCGTGATCTATGTTTTAAAAACTCGATTTTCGGTGGAGGTATTGCGTTACTTATAACATTTATTGAAGTGAAAACTTCTTCAGGCGGGCTTAGAACTTTATTTTGTGGATAGTGAATGAGACTGAGCCTTCACACTCAGATATGCATCGCTTATTCGAGTAAAATTGAATCATTTTTGCATTCGGATTAAAATATCTAAGAAATTTAAATGGAAAATGTATATTGTAAGCGAGAGAAATTTTCAGCATTTCATCCTCTTTGAAATGAGCTATAATTAGTAATTGTATTTTGACGTGATGTCTAGTTAAGAGAGTCAGAAAGTGAAAAAGATAGATCTAAGAAAGCCAAAAAATGACTGTTTTGAACATTTGGACTTAATTATTTCGAAATTTAAATACTATAGAGAATTCAAAAATCAATTTGTAGAAGTCAGTATAGATGTTTTTTATATCCATAAAAATAAGATATAAAAACTTATGTGTTATTATTCGATTTTCTGTTGCATTCGGTCACAGGGGAGGGGAGGGAGCGTTCGGGCTGAAGCTCCCCAAAATGGTAAAATATAACCATGTTTTATAAAAAAAAAATATTAAAAACTATTTCTTAAAGTATTATTGTTCATGTAATTACATTTACGTAATAGGACTTCAAGAATCACTTAAACACCATGTCATATAGATAGTTATTTTCTTTCTTTTTTTTTTTCAAATTAATTATAGTTTTATGTATGTATGAAAAAAAAAAACCTTTCGGGCTGAAGTCCGCTCTCCCCAAAAAAATTAAATCCTGGATCCGCTAGTGTATACAGTAGAGTTTCGATTACAGATTCCTGTTATAGAAATTATACATTTAAAACATTACGGAGTTTTTGTTAGATATTTAGCAAACAAATTTCAATCAAAAATATTCATCGCATATTCTAGTTATCATAAACCTATTGCTTCATTTTTAGAGTATGATACAAATGACGATCGGTCAGAGGAAAATTAAAAAAAGTAATTTATACACAATTATAATTGTTACTACTTTGTGAACATACAACAAAAAATAGTTTACACACAACTATAATTGTAAATGTTATTATTTTGTGAATATAGAACAAAAAAATATTTATATTTCATATTATTAAGCTCATCTTGTTGATCTATTCACTTCTATCCTGTGGTCTAAAGCACCCATCGTAGTTTTGTTTTATTTTAAATTCTTTGTTATTTTAATTCATTGGAAGAGGTTAAAATGATCAATCCCCATTACTTCGTCCAACTCATTTTCCTCCCCAAACTTTTTGGACTGCGGGCCAAATTGAGACCTCTACTAAGTGCCGCGGGCCGCATTGCTCGTGGTAACAAGTAAATTTTTGTTCTATAATTGACACTTCAGTTGTGAAAAAAACTTTCTAAGATAAACAATTCATGCGATATATGTTGTTTTTATACTTTTTAAAATATTATAATGTAATCAAAGATACATCGGCGGGCCAAACTGGAGGCGCTTGTAGACCCTACTTAGTTTGGAGACCCATGGTAGAGGTACGTGATAGGTTGATACCCTTCTATATTATTTTATTTTCCATCCGCTTTTACCTGCCTTAAAAATACGAGTATTTACTGGATCGGGAACTAAACATGACTGCATAAAACCCTACTAAAGTAAGCTGGACTGTTTACAACCTACATACAGCTTGCTCATTTTCTTCCTCTCCAAAGTACGGTGGCCTGCAGTAAAGAGTGACTTCCGGAATCCGGCAGAGTTTTCGACGCTGGTCTTCTTCTCCTTTGGACTCTAATGATGTAGTGGATTCCAACTATAAATGAATTCCTCGAACAACGATAGATTCTCCTCACTTACCAATCCTGGAAGCTCTTCCTCTGAGAGGACTTGAAATCCCATGGTTCTTAACATAATGTTCATCCTTAATCCTTAATTCATCGACTGCAGTGCAGGTCATGACTACATACTCAAAAATGTTCGAAATACTATAAGTTCGGCATTGTAGATATAAGTTCATGCCAAGACTGTGTAACTTGGCTCGAAAACCTCCTTGCCCCATGAGTAATTGTGAAATCCAATAGTCCGGGAAGACACATGACGCTTGTTGGACGGTGGGGAAGTATTTTCTCGGGGCATTACCTTTTGGAGTCGTCAGCCACTGCTCCATTCTTCAATTGTGTGAAAATAATCCGCGAGATTATTTCTTTCATATAATCTCCCGTATTACTTTCTTTCATTTGTGTGGTTTTACATATTTATTTTTTACATATTTGTATTTTTTGTATAAGTTTGATAAACTGTTATCATTTTATGTTAAAATATTATTCAAATATTTATTAGAAGCGATTGATATAAAAACCTTAGATAACATATCTCTGAGACAACCACAGCCAAGCGAGGAGAAACTGTACAGTGTTACTATATATGGTATCAAATAAAAATGGACGATATGGCGCTGTAATGTATAAATTGCAAGAATAAACTAGTGATTCTGTTATGAGAGTTACGGATCATTGCTAGCGAAAAAAAAGTACCCTTACATCACTCCCTCTTTCGGTATAATCAATGAATCATGAAAAAGAGCTTATCATTTCTGATCAACGGTGAATTATATGAAGTCTTCAAAGAGGGATTTTGGTCATGTTTAGTGCCAAAATAAAATATTATTTTAACATGATCCAACCAAAAATAGAGTTATAAGTTGTAATGAAATACTTCACTCATACTCTTCACAGAAAAAAAAAAAAACTAAAACAATAACTAACAACTCAATTACGAATAAAATTTCATAGCATTTTCGTACATTTCTAGAAGATCTTCATCTTTTGTGTGGTTATTTATTGGAGAGATAAAGCGATGGAATTCCACTAACCAGTCCATTAAACCCACTTGACATTCAGCACCATGGTCGGGGTAGATACTATTCGGGACGATTGCATTTCAACTATCAATGGTCTACTTAGCGCTCATTGAAGATCATCACGAAATAATCAGACACTATGGCAACTACATAACTTTAAAAATTTTGAAAAAAATAATGTAGCTGAAGGACGTGAGCGTTTGCACTCATTATGAATACCTATTTTATTTACTTTAGTTCATAGATGGCCTTTGAGATGGCAACATGGCGTTTGAGGTGGCGTCCTCCAAACGTTTTTTCGCAAAATTTATTAATCTAGTGTTGGAATTATTTAATATTTAATTATTTAAGTAACTATAATTTGGTAATTAATATAATTAAGTTAAATGTATGTATGTGGATGTGTGTATTTAGTGATAAATAAAACTAGCAACGATAAAATATAAAGAATTATCGCGGCCTCCATTAGCACTGCCTAACCTTACCGCGACCTCTAACGATGAAAAGGTTCCCTAACTATACTGTTACTAATAATACCTTGTAAAACAATTTTTTTGTGAAAATATTTTTTGCAATGAAATGAAAATAATTTTATTCTAGAACTTGCGAATAATAATAGTTCCCTAAGAATAATATTAGGGTTCAAGAAATATAAAAATCTGCCTGGCTTATAGAAATAATACAAAAATACAATAAAATGAAAATAAAAATAAAACTTCTCTTATCAATTAATTGTTATAGTAAGCAATTGTAATTATATATTCTAAAATAGGAGTTGTTTGAAGGAACTTGAGGACGAGATGTGACGTTTAGAAGTTAAAGACGTTTAAAATACAGTTAAATAATAAAATAATTCGACAACGTTAAACAAACGTAAGATTACATCAGTAAATGATATTCAACCGTATACTGAAAGAAAGGTGATGCAACACAGCTAAAAATTATAATAAAACAGCTGATTAGTAGAAAAAATAAATAAATGAAAAACATGTAATGGCCAGCCGAAATTCATGTATATGCCACAAAATATAAGAAGAAAAAATTAACTATTTTTATTTGACTTATCTAAGATATCCAACGTTTCAGAATAAGACTTATTCAAGTCTCTACTCTTATTCCTATAATTAACAGCATTATCTGGCTGTTTAATACATAGCCTCAAAGATCTTTCTCTAATAAGTATTCTTCTCGATTTGTAACGGACATTAACAAATCAAATTCATGTTTAAATGCTTTAGATTTCTGATCTATTGCAGTGTTAGGCTCCTTTCTGTTTATATTAGTGCAATCGTATTGATGTTCATATGTTCTTCTT
Organism: Nezara viridula; assembly: GCA_928085145.1. NCBI lineage: Eukaryota > Metazoa > Arthropoda > Insecta > Hemiptera > Pentatomidae > Nezara > Nezara viridula. The sequence goes on along the minus strand of OV725080.1, from coordinate 141,956,277 downwards.
TGTTCAATGTTTGGAACATTTCACTCAGGGGTGCCTAGAAGGCGGATTTTTGGCAAGTTGCGCCATACAAATTTGTGAGCTTGGCATATTTTGAGTTTTTAAGGGGACACATTTTGAAATGATTATGCATTTTTGTAATGAAAATTTTCAGAATAAGAGACAAAGGACATGAACATCCAATCAACATGGAACAGACCGTAGCACTAGGATCCAGCATTTAATTTTTTTTTTGGGGTGGGGGCTTCAGCCAGAAGCTTTTTTTTCATAAAAATAACGATAATTACTTTGGAAAAAAAGAAACTAACTACCTATATGAAATGGTGTTTAAGTGATTCTTTAAGTCCTTTTAAATGTAATTACACGAACAATAATACTTTAAGAGGTATTTTTTAATATTTTTTTTCCAAAATACGTGGTTATATTTTATCATTTTTGGGGGGGGGGAGGACTTCAGCCCCAAAGCTCCCCCCGTAGATTCGCCCGTGGACCGCAGCTACCTTAATTCTGTATGACCTATAATTTTTGTAATTGAAATTTTCCTTGCTCTGTTTTTAATAAAATATGGGTAATAAAATACCTTGGGAGAGGGGGAGAGGTGGTTTTTTACTTGCGACATTGGCCTTGAGAGGTATGGGCATCCCAGGTTTCACCAATATACGCCTCGGAACAACCCACGCACCTGTTATGCATTACATCAGATGGTAGCTTGGTAACAATACATTAGATTTTGGTAACAATACACACTCATATTTCTAGAGAGTTGTTATCTCTCGGAGTTTCCTTATTATTCCAGCAATTTACTCTGACGCAGCTGATCCTAGTATCCAGAAGGCCTCTGGTTACATGATCCCGGATCGCCTCCAGCCGCCAGAGGCCGATGATGAGGAGATACTAGAAGATCTGAAGATCCGGAGGAGGATGAAAATACAATAGCGACGAGGGGCATTGTGTAGGGGCCCCATGAGAAATCCATCTACAGTTAGCCAACTGGCGGCCCATCTCTTATTCATGTTCATGTCTTCTGCCTTACCTCCTTATTCTTCACTTCACCCTCGGTCCTCCCACGCCTCCTAATATAGTGAGATTTAGTCCCGTTCCTCTCCGCTTGTAACTTTGACCTTTAGGTACCTTTCTTAAAAAACAATTTTTACTTTCTCTTACCTATATATGTAACATATTGTGGACTTGGTTTGAAAAGGTTCTAACTGCGTTTACTAAAATTTTGAGAAACAGAGCTTCAAAGTTAATATTTACTATAGTATGAATATTTAGTTACTTAGTCTAACAATGTTGTTTGTACAACACCTAGAAGCCATGAACTTAATTTTGCATTCGTAGATGATTTAACTGTACCACTTTTAAACATATTTGGACTATCGAAATTTATAGAACTTCGCCATTCCAGAATGCATTTTTGTGGTGGTACTAAGTGCAGATAGCAGAACTTAAAATTTGAGGTTTTACATTTCATCAATGATACGAAGAATCGAAAAGCCGAATTAAATAAAAAATATTGTGTACTCTAACAAATTGATTTATTAAATTATTTTATCCTTTATAAGTTAAATGAAATAAAGATGATTTATTTCAAAATCAATAATCTACCTTTAAATCGTTACCAAAGTAATTAGAATCACAGAAAAATAAGAAATTGAAAGAAAGAATTTTATAAAGAAACGGCACCAGAGTAAACAAAAAAAAAAAAAAAAAATTTGATCATCTAATGATAAGTGCATAGCTAAAACTAACATAAATAGTATAAAATTTGTTTGTTTACACTATGTTTATTATTTTTTTTATCTTCTAAAATTTTGTTATAATATAGTTTTTCTGAAAAATATGAAAATATCACACTGAAATAACCGATTCGACTATGTTATACACAAAGAACATGCTTACTTTATATCTTGGAATCTATATTAGTTTAGCTACAGAATAGTTAAATGTAGATGTTTTATTGATATAAATATAGTTAAGTCCAATCAAATTAATAAAATTAACTTGACAATACGTTAAAGGTATTGTCAAGAAATATAGTGATAAGCCTCCACCTTGGAATGGAAGAGAAGTAGGGTAAAGATAATCTATACAATGTCACCAATTATTTAAATAAAAAATCTGCTGTGTCCACTCACATGACTTTCTTACCAATTTTAAAAAACTTTTTTTTCAATTTTAAATATGTCCATTAAAGAGAGCACAATTAAATAAGACCTAACTAAGTAAATCCCGAATGAAAAATTGGAAGAGCTAAATACAAAAGTATATTGATTCTACCAATTCTTACATATAGTAACTAAAATGATAGTATTAGTAATAACTGCAATAGTATATTAGTAACTATTTTGCCTTAATTTTTAATCACAAAAACATTTTTTTTTTTATCAGTCTTGGTCTTGGTCTTGCATCAATTAGGCGACTGCTAGCTGCTGGAAAAATATTTGTTCAGTATTTTGTGCTAAAATTGAAGTTAAAAAATTCATGGGATCAAATAGAACCGATTAAAAAAGATTAGCAATTAGTCTTAAGGAACAAAGAATTGTCTTAAAATTTTCCTTCTATTCGTACCTTGTCTGTAAAAATCAATTGCTCCTGACACTCAGAAAATTTGTACTATTTAATCTTATCTATTGTAGATTTTAGAATACACAAATTAAATTGAATATAATTTCTATAACTCATTAATCGATATAAATGCCAATCACAATAATACAATAATCGTGCCTGTTCTTGATTTATATAAAAGAATATATATAATATAGAGGAAGTGTATTATGTTTAATAACTGAAAGAAATTTTATGAATAAATTTATTTTCGACATAATTACTACATGCCTCATCATTTCATTCATGAATGAATTCTTTCAAAACTGAGATGGGATAATTTCTTCAAAAACAGCATGAAGGAGCAATGGCAGGTGTTCAGAAATGTCTATGAGACTTTGCTTACATATAAATCTTTCCAAAGCAGATTCTACTGCGCGTTTATCGATCTTGCTCTCCAAGAATGGAATTACCTCCTTCTCAAAGTATCCTTCGAGGTCAATTCCATCGTATTCAGGCCTAGAAGCATGGAAATCTATCTTGGCCAACCTCTCGTAGGAGAGGTCATCCAAGGTAAGGGAGCAGGGAGCAAGGACTCTGTCGTAGTTGAATATAGTATAACGGAGGCGGACGGAATTATCCTCGATCCTGAAGCTGGCTGACATGTCCTGGCCGTCGATCTTCAAGGATTTAAAGGAATGTTGGCAGAATCCGAAGCCGTAATGGAAGTCCATTGTCACATTTCTATCAACACCCTCGATGGTGCAATCGTCGGTCCTCTTCAAGGAATCGAGGCCAAGAACAACAGAATCGGAAAATGATACCTGAAATGTAACATGAAGTTTCATTACGATTTGTCATTTGCTTTATTAAACTAAATCATCATTTAAGAGCCGAATTCTATCATATTATAGCTTTTAATAATAGAATGTTTAGTTAACATCTATAGAACCAATATCAAAACATTTGCTTAGTACGTAATGCTGAAAATGATGATTCCAGACTTTTAGAAAAACTGACTACTGAAAATTTGATATTCAGTAAACACTGTACTGAGAAAACTGTAATTTATTTATTTGTTTAAGTAAAATCAGTGATAAAATTATAATAGGTGCAGAGAAGTAGTGCGTAACAAAGGATATCAAACAAATTATTAAACTTTACAGAATGTTTGCAATTCGCGATCATAAAAACAAGATAACATAAACCTTTAATTTAATTTCATTTTTTAAAACTTTTTATGAAACTTCCAGAGGTCAAATATAATCTTATTTATATTAATTTTCAATTTATTTTATGGAAAAAAAAATTCTATGAAAAGAATTTTTTTTTATCAAAAAAGTTCTAGAGAAAATAAATCATACGCAATTAACAATATCCATATTCATTTTTGAGCAGTATATATATTATAAATATGGTTCAGAAAATGAAAGAAGAGCTTGTAGTTATTATAATTTGATAATAACCAAAATTGTTGAAATTCAAATTACATAAATAAATACTTACATTAGGGCCAAAAGAACCTGAAGATAAATGAGCAGAGGTATTGGTTGGTCTTCGCTAAACCGGTATCGACGTACTTGTTGAGGTTTATTACTTCGGAGTGGACGGCAGCCACGGCCAGGAACAAGAGGATGTAACAGGGCTTCATGATTGGTGCTGTGCAAATCGGACCTCTTCTCAGTATTTATACCTCTCTCCTTATCTTCGATAGGTTGGTCAAGATTTGCAAATGTTTACTCGATTAGTTTTGAAGAAGACACTCAATAATTAATATATTTTGAACTTTGAAACATTCCGAGGTCAACTTTCAATACACTGGTGTGAGTCAGTAGAATGTTTCCGTGACTTAAAGCTGATTCGTGATGGGGTTTGCGTCCTGGCTACTTCAAAATCAGTCTATCTTTAAGCCTAACTTTTAAACAGTAAAAGAAAAAAAAGTTATATTTAGCATAATTTTAGTTATTTTTCATAACTCTGAATAATTTGAAAAGATTAACTTTTTAAAATAAACAATATTAAAGGGAAATTAGGAGAAGACGTATATGAACATTGGGCATTTAAGCCCTGTAAAGTGACAGACCTAATTTATATTAAAGACCACTTAGTTATACAATGATACACCTAGTTTAATCAAAATCGTTAGAGCCGTTTTTGAGAAAATTGTGAAAATGTGTTCCAGCGTTGATATAAAGTGGCACTTCCGGTTAGCCGATTTTAAAGAAAAAGTTGCTGTCACATCTAAGATAAATGTAGATAGGTAAAACCAGTCTTGAATACGTAATATCAGTTTCGCAGGACTTTTCGTTTTTGAGCTTGACTGCTAACATACAAACATACAGACACACAGACCAATTTTCGGGTCTTGGTCATTTCAACTCAAGGTACCTCAAAACGTCTATTTCCGTTGAAAACTCAGATTCAAAAATTTTCTCGATCGCAATACTTACCCGTACTATATGTTACATATATATGTAAGTGAAAGGAAAAATAGTAAAATACTATCGACAGCCACACTGCAAAAGCCTTAAAGGAAATATTTCTTTGGAAAATAAGGTTTTGAGGTGTCTTGTCCTGTCGCAGATTATGATACTACAAAATGAAATCTACGATGTTTCATTTCTTCTCCATGGTCTTTTGTAAAAATCCAGCAAATTTTCATGTAAAAAACGTAATGAAATGTTCAATGACAGGTGGTCATGTAAATATACAATTTATAAAGCGTTTTGTGCATATACTATAGTATGAATTAGCTTTATTAACAGGCTAAAATTAATTTTTCTCAAACGCTTTGTATTCTTTTTTAAATTTATAATAAGTGGCAAGTATTGCATATCATGAAACTAAACGAAGTGAAGAAGAGTGGTAAGGGATATAATATTACGTTATTACAAGATTTTTTTCTTATTTATTTATTTTCTTGTTCTTCCTTCCTATCTCGCCTTTTAGGCTATTCGGAGGATTTTCCCGGGCCTGAGGGAGAGCACGGAGAATTTAAAATCCACTCCAGTATCGAGACGAGACGCGAACTCGTGTTTTTTTTTTTAATCTCATGACTTCGGTCATCTGGTTGTTGTGAACACGCGTTAGCCCATTCGGCTACTCCATCCCCCGTTATTGCGAGATTATTAAACGGCCTTCAAAATAATCGAAACCTCCTGGTAACTGCAAAATTAGCTTGACTGGAAAAAAAACTACAATGCTGCCGAATTACAGATATTGAGAGACAGAAAATTGATTTTATTAATTGGAAAATTTAACACGTGATGAATAAAGAACCCTAGTTTCATAATTTCAAACCAATGAATCCTCGAAATTGCAAGAAGCTCAGAAACGAAGTGAATTACACAAGAGCCGGCTACCTAGAACTTAAATTAGCACAAAAAAGGGGCCTACCTCGCAAAAGATCGGGTAATCCAAATTTTTATTTATATAATAATTGTTATTATACATAATATGTTTGTAGTGAATATAAAAAATCCAAATTTCCGTCCTTGAAAGTCTTGTGGGTTCGCTGCAGTGCTCCAAAAACCATTGAAATTTCGAACATTTTTTGGTTTTCGCTAAATATTTTCTTTTTAAAGCGACATGGAAAAAAAATGGATCTACTCATTCTTAAACAGCTTAAAATTATCTAACATTTATGCCAATAACATTTTTTTCTAAACCAAAGAGGAAGTAAACGACCGAGTTTTTAAAATGGTTAAAGTTTTGAAAAATTGGCAAAAAACATGCATGATATTTAGTTTTTAATAAATTATCTGTTTTATAGGTGACGTAGCTGAAGTTTTTAAATTAATTATGAATGCATACACGATTTACAACAGCGTTTTTAATTTACTATAGGAAACATATTTTTCTAAACTTAACAACTTAAATACAAGGCGCTAAAAAGAAATTAATGTTTTGAAATTCGAAACTTTTTAATTTAATTTTTACTGGTTTCCACTTATTTTAATGATATTGGTAACCATAAATTACTGTTTTTCTAGTTACTTTTAAATGAACTTTATTTTAACACATTTTGTAATAATTAATATTATCCAAATTACATACCACTATGTTGTTACGGATGTTTAACTTCTCAAGACTTCGATTTCTTCACCAAAAATTGTTTTGGATAATAAAATTAATTTATTAATATTTTTTTAATTGTTTGTTAATATAATCAAAATAATGTATTAAAATGTTACTATAATTTTATAAGTAAGCCATTTATGAGTACTAGATGATGTGGCTGAGGACTCTATGACAGTGCCACTTTTACGCCGATTAAGTATATTTTCTATGTAAGCGCTTCAAATATTTTAAAAACTATTCAGTGTTTTAGAAAGAAAAGGTTATTCTCCAGATATTTTATTCCGAGACGTTTTTCGTTATTTTTAGCCGTTTATTTACGAACGGCGCTTGATTTCCAATTTTAGTTTGAACGACTTGAAAAAATTAACTTTACTCGTGTTTTTTTATTACCAAGGTCAATTGTCGTTTAATGTTTTTTCAAGTTTTATTATTCTCTAACTATCCAGCTTTAATAAATGCCCAATAATGATGGCAATAAGTCAAATGCTGAATCTCAGTGATCGAAAAACTAACTGAAGACAAAAAGGTCAATCAGAAATGTTTGGACGCCATTTTGGGACAGTACGGCCTTTAATTTTTTGTGGGAACGTTCGTTTTTTGAATAAATAGTTACAAGGAACATATCTGTATACAATTTATTGGAATGTGGAGGAAGTGTGCGCAGTCGTGGGGGTCTGGCCCACCGTGTAACGTACTTCTCTAAACACCTCCTCACTATCGTCTACCGTTCCAGTCTATGGCTCATTATCTTAAAAAAATCTCCGAATTCTCTGGACGAGGTTCAGAATGGAGTTACAGAATTCTATTCAAAACTGAATGAGCACTATTGTGAAGAAATCAAAATACATAAAATTTTTTATTTATAAGTTTGATATTTCGCTTCCTGTTGGGTTTAGAAAAAAATGTTAGATGATTTCAAGCAGTTTAAGATTGAATATAACCATTTTTTATCAATGCCATTCTAAAAAGGAAATATTTTGAGTAAACCAAAAAAAGTTATACACTACTCCAAATATGCGCATGCACTAACGCAATGGTTGGACAATGGGAGAAAAAACCGAAGTTAAAATGTGGAAGTTTTACTGAATTAGAGACAAACTAATATCGTTTACCCTTCATGTCCAGTAATTTTTCACTTAATTATCACATTAATAATGCCCTGCTGTTAGATAATAGGAGAAGAACTGAAAACCATCTATTTTATATTTAGAGATGGTTTGCCGGTATTGTTTGTTCAAACCTAACGGAATGTACTGGGTAGAATTGAGTACTTCTAATGAATTCTAAGACAGAATCCTGAAATATCATAGTTTTTGCAAAATTTCAAACGATTGCAAGCAATTTTGGTCTATTTGGCTAACTGTCCGAAAAAAACTCTAAAAGATATACTCTATTATTACTAAAATTTGAACTTCTAAAAACAGTTTTCAGACCTTGACCCGGCCAATCACCTTGGAAGTTATTGAGGATTTAACCCGCGGAGAAGTTGAATATGGAGACTACCATTACTTTTTATTTATTTAATTTTTTTTTCTAGTGCGTTGAGGTTACTATCAATCCAGGTTCCGTCTAAATAATATATAGTTGTCGATACTGACCAAATTACAAACATATAACGAGTTTAATAAGTAATTTAAAAAAAAATTAAATATTATGTATTGTTGCATGCATGTAACTTTATATATTTATATTTTATTATAATAGGTCGTTATGAAATAGGTAATAAATTATACAATATCTAAACAATGTAATGTTTACAATACAAACCACAAGTCGTGGATTTTAAACATTATATTGGTATCTGCCGCGAATATTTTGACAGTATGTATTTTACGTTAAATAATTATACTTCAAATACATAAATTGTGTGAAATAATTATTTTGCACGAAAGAATTATTATTTAACATACTACTGTATATAAATATATATGCATAATAAAATATGGAATTTGATATAAATAGGAATTGATACGTTAGAGCAATAATGTTAAAAAATATTTTTTTTATAGAATATTTGATTTCAATAAACCAAATAAGTTAATGTAATATAATAAGTGTTTCGTGCAAAATAATTATTTCACGCAAGATAAGTATTTGAAGTATAAGTATTTCAGGTAAAATAAATATTCGCGCTAGGTACCAATATAATGTTTAAAATCCACGTCTTGTGATATGCATTGAAAACATTACTATTTTTAAATATGTAATTTATCACCTATTTTATAATAAAATATAAATATACAAAGTTAATATGTATCTGCAAAAAAAACACACTCACAAAAACTACAGATATTTCAATCCAAAATTTTACGACTTATAACAGGAGCTCCTAGGTAAGTCAACAACAAGACTTTACATGACGACTTGCGACAACCAACTATCGACCAACACATAGGCGATCTCTACTCCAGATTTCATCTTAAACTACACGGACATCACAACGGACTTATTAACGACATGGCCACAGCTGACCTGTCTTTCAGGAGATGACTAAAGAGGAGCTGGCTGAGAGATCTCCTTTCCTGAATTAAGGAAATAAATCAAGACCAGGAAGAAGTGCTGCTGGGTACAATTTTTTTTCCTCATACCTAAAATGTCAACATTTCTTATTAGTTACAGCACATCTTTTTATTGTCAAGCTCATGACAGGTGTGGATGGAAATATGAAGACAAAAAAAAAAAGATATTATTTAGTCAAAACCTGCGTTGATAGTAATTTGAACACGCTAGTAAAAAAAAAAGTACTGGTAGTAACTCTAAATTCAACGTTTCCGCGTGTCAAATCTTCAATAACTTCCGAGGTGTTTGGGTAAGGTCTGAAAACTGTTTTTAGAAGTTCAAACCTTTGGTAACAATAGGGTATTTTGTTTTTTGGGCGATTTGTGAAATGGACCGAAATTGTTTGAAATATCCCAACAACTATGCATATATTTAAAAAACGGTATACTCAGCTGTATTAGGATTCATTAGAAGTACCTAATTTTTCCCAGCAGATACTGTTAGGTTTGAACAAAAAATACCGGCAAACCAGCTCTAAATAAAAAAAAGTTTATCTTATCCTATAATCTCACATCAGAGCATTATTAATGCGAATCAAGTTAAAAATTGCTGGACTTTTAAATAGTAACTTTTGTTTTTAATGTATACATTTAATTATAAATTTTCATTTGGTAGATTTTCATTATAAAATTTCATTTCATGAAACGGTACTTGTTTCTCTATACTCAGAAACTCACTTGTCATTATTAACAAAGTTATAGGTGGTACTACTGTAAATTTGATTGTTTTTACCTAACTAACTAATACATGTTTTTCACAGTAACAAAGAAGTTAGAAGATAGAAGTTTTGGCTCTAGAACATAATTTGTCAGAAATACGATCAAAACATTTACGTAGATCAAAACTTCAAACATGATTGCCGTGTAGAAAAAAATGAACCGAAAATATAATGCTCATAGAACAGAAATTATTTATCTTTTTTCGTCTCCTTAACATTTTGAGTATTTGTTTTTACAGGCTATTGCAGTCTAGCTGTCGATATTTTCTTAAACTAAATTCAATATACAACATATTTTCTATGTCTTCTATGTAGAACGATGTGCCGAAAAGCTGATACTGAAAAATACCATAAACGTTATCATCTATTTTTGTCACTATGACAAAATTGCATATTTCATTATTCAGGCACTTTATCTAAATTAAAAAGTTGTTGAGCAATTTCTAACTGTTATGTCTCGGGCCGGTGTTTATGCAATCAATGAATCAAGAACAGATAATGAATAAATAACATTAGGAAAGAATAATTTCACGTGCCTTAAGTGGAATGATCTTTATCTATAACAAATATTTAAAGAAATTTTTTCTTTAGTTTAGTTATTTTTTTAAATATTGATTTGCAACATTATTTCAAAGATTCGCGTAATGTTTAAAGGTTGGACTATTTTGATATAAAGATACCTGATTAAATTGGAACTCCTTAAAAAACAACAACGCTGTAACTGCGTTTTGAATCTACTAAAACACATACATCTTGAAAACACTTACATGTAGTTTCTTCATCAAATTTCAGTTTCCTGAAATTTCAATCGACTATTATATCCCAGTGTGATGTCTCACATTAAGAAAATACCTCTCCCTGGTTCAATCAACGTAACACCAGCATAACATATTTATTCGTATATACCTGGTGTATGTAAGTAGATGGAAATATTTATAAGAGTGACAACAGACTTCAAGAGCTACGAAAAATTTCATATAAATAATGGGCTTACTTTCATCAGAAAAGTAACAAATTCAAGTTTTATGTGTTTTTAAGTAAGTGTTTGTTGGATAGGAAGCGATAACTAAATAAATATTTAATTTATTTTATGATTGACAAGTGCTTTATTGTAAACTAGACAAAATATACTTGAAATAAAAATAGAGTTCATCCTTGTTAAAACTACTTTCTAGAGGACTTTTGAGCAGCTAAATTATGCTATGTCCTGTTTTTAAAAAAATTCATAAAATAGATGCGATTTTTTTTTATCATCCTCCAACTATAATACAAGTAGGCCACTTTAAAAAAAACTTCCTCGTTTAATATGCTTTAAGTCCATATTAATTACCTTTACCCTTCGTCGTAAACCAACGACTTCCTGTCCTACAGTTTCCTTTAACAATACTCCACTTATCCCTGTTGAGCAAATCCGATACCTAGGACTCCACCTGGACAAACGACTAACTTGGAATCCTCCTACTAGACTGAAACGACAAGAAACCGCTCGACGTTTCCGATTACTTCAGCACTTACTAGACAAACGTTCTAAACTTCCCATTAATTACAAAAGACTCATATACTTGACTATAATAAGACCTATTTGGGCTTACGGAGTTGAGCTATGGGGCTCCACTAAACCATCGAATTCCTCTCGCATCCAATCCTTACAATCCAAAATCCTTCGTAAAATCCTCAATGCTCCTTACTTTATCACTAATAAAATTATCCATAAAGATCTTAATGTTCCTTATGTTTCAGATCTGGCCCAATCCAAATACCTATCCTTCCATAATAAACTTCAGAATCATCCCAACCCTCTCGTTTCTAACCTTGCTTCCTCTTCAATTCCTGATAACCCTCCGAGGTGTCTGAAAAGAAGATGGTCCCGTGATCTCCTAATGTAGTCATATCATTAGAGTGCTACCATTGGGTAGTTACTCAGCAAGTGTATTCATGTCATTATATCAATTATGTCCAAATTTACTTGATGTATTTATGTAATACAGTTGTAAATGTCATAAAGAAATAAAAAAAAAAAGTCCATATTAATCAAATTGATATTTATTAGAAAAAACTTGAGTGTCACGTCACTTTATGTAAAAAAAATATGTGATTTTATATCCTGTCACCTAAAAGTATTCTTGTTTTCTCCGAAAATTGCAACAATAAATTGTTGCAAAAACTTTTATTTCTTATTTTTCCAAGATTTGGAATTTCGATAACCATAATATTGTCTAAATGTACTTTTTATTTCTTATTTAAATAATATAGATTTATGAAATAGTTTTCATGGAAAGTGGTTATTAACTATGTTTTTCACCCAGATCTCTATTACAAGGAATAATCCATATTTATAAGCCACGAAATAAATGTTTCTAATCTTAGTGATTACATTTTCATGAAAATAATTGAAACAAACACCAGGTTTCTTTAACTTGAACGTAAATTTTAGGTACAGAAATATTTATTTCGTCAATTATAAATACAGATTAATACCTAAAATAGAGATCTCAGTGAAAAAAAACAGCAAAAAGAAACATTTTAAAAACCAGTTGATATGAACAATTATTATTTTTAACATTTTTTTAATGAGAAATAAAAAGTGTATTTAGAGAATTATGATTATCATAATACAAAATCTTTGAAAAACGAGAAATAAAAGCTTTTGCGACAATTTATCGTAGTCTTTTTTGCTGAAAACTCGGTTAGGTTTAGGTGATAGGATATCAAATCACGTAATTTTTTTTTTTTATTTTTTACATAACTTGAGGCGAATCTCAAATTTGTGCCTAATAAACCTCAGTTTAATTAATATGGACTTACAGCATATTAAACGAGGAAGTTTTTGTAAAAGTGGCCTAGAAATAGTTGGAGGATGATAAATAAATCGCATATAATTTATGACTTTTTTAAAAACAGGACATAGCATAGTTTAACTACTCAAAAGTCCTCTTAAAATGGTTTTAACAATGACAAACTTTATTTTCATTTTAAGCCAATTTTCTCTAGTTTACAGTGAAGTACATGGCAATCACTTAACTTGGAATATTTATTTAGTTATCGCTTCCTATTCAACAAACACACGCCTTATTTAAAAAAAAACACAAAACTTGAATTTGTTACTTTTCTGATGAAAATAAGCCCATTGTTTATTTGAACTTTTTTATAGATTTGAAATCTGTTATCACTATAAATATTACTTACTTACACCAAGTATATACGAATAAATATGTTATGCTGGTCTGGTGTTACGTTGATTGGATCAGGGTTTAAATGAATTTCTTTGTAGCTCTTGAAGTCTGCCATCACTCCTATAAAAATTTTATGTTTATGTAATTATTCTGTATATAATTATTATCTGTATGTAAAATTATCCTCTATTTACAGGACATCCTGTGTATATGTATTTACGGAGCATTTCTACGAAAGGTAAGAACTAGAAAAAAATAAATAAGACAGAAGCTATCTTGTTGAAAATCGAGGCGGTGCAGGTGGCCCGAAGAGGAGAGCACGCTGTTGAAGAAGTGGCTGAAGAAGTGAGAGTATCGGGGACTGGTTCCGGAGCAGATCAATCAAGGCTCCTTTTAGCCAGCAGCCATGCCTACTTGATTGATACCTACCGCTTAGCGCACCCCATTAGCGTCGTCTTGTCACCTAGTCCAGGAGAGGTGGGCCCCCTCTTTATGGAAAATTTATAATAATAAACAAAATATGGAACCTGAAAGTTGTGGGGCATATATATTTTATGGGCAATACGGTACGACTTCCAATAAGAGAACCCTACACGGTCATTCGGAATTGCATTCCGAGGCACTAATAACGAACCGCATGATCGTCTTGAATGATGTACTGATGGAGGTGTCTGGCAGATTTCCGAACATCCGGAAATCAAAGGTTCATTCACAAGAAGTGGAGGGGAGATTGAGGTAAAAGTAATGGGGAGACTAACTATACTACTAGATAGGTTAGTTTACCTAGGCCTCCCAACCATTATAAATTCCTGATTATCATTAAAAGTAAATAGTTGAATAGTTTTTCATATCCCTTGTTTATATTTTATAAACAATCTTCAACTACTTTTTTTAAATATTGAAATGGGAAACAAATTAAAAAAAAAAAGTGAAAACTTCACAATTTACTTAGAAAAAAAATAATCTTTAACTGTTGTGTATATTTGTCAGTTGCTTTCCTATTTTTCTCAACAAATTTATTATTTTCGCAATATCTTTCCTTAACTTTTGTAAGTAGTAGATTTATATTTTACTAACTTTTGTCAAACCGATTTTCTATGAGACTAAACTTACTACTAGATAGGTTTGTTTACCTAGGCCTCACAACCATCACAACCACTGTACTTTCCTGATTTTTAAGTAAATTATTTCATAAAAGTAAATAGTTTTTTATGTCCCTAATTAATATTTTTATAAACCATTTTCAAATATTTTTTCTTTAAATATTGAAGTGTGCAATAAATTAAAAAAAAAAAGTGGGAACTTCACAATTTACTTATAGAAGAAAAAAACTTTAATTTTGTGTTTATTTGTCATTAATATTTCCATTTTTCTTAACAAATTTATAAAGGAAGGAGATGGTCTGGGGTGGCGGTCATAAATAGGCTGAATAGTGGCAAAAATATTTCATTAAAAGCCAACGTTTCGACCCGTCTTTGCAGATCTTCTGCAGAGCTAGAACGGACCAAATACAAAAAGATAGAGAATTGTGGAAGTTACATAATATTATGACAAAAAATTATGAACAATGTGAATAAGCTTATTAAAATTATAAACAGTAAGTGCATTAAAATATAAACAGAGTGATCTAATTAACATGATCCTAAACTGAAGTAATTTATTATTTTCGCAATACTTTTCTTACATTTTTGTAAGTAGTTGACTTATATTTTCCTAACTTTGGCCTGAACGATTTTCAGGCACTAGGAAGTAATTATTATATCTCAATTTTTCTCTTGATGTTCAATACTATAAAGGAAAATGTCCAAATAAGCTTATCTATGCTATTTCTTTGTTTAGAACTGAGCTAAAATGGCGTCAACAATGATAAGTAATCATCATTAATAATTGAACGTGTAGATGTGTTCATGATCAAAGCAAATCCGAGCAATTTTTGTCATTATTGTGACTTTTATTCACGAATGATCGTATAGGTCGCTAAAAAGCCGTACTATTTCCCTTTCGCTACTCCAAGATGGCGGCCGATTTCAACAGCTGTTGTGTCTTAAAAATGTTTAGGTTAAGTTATATTCCTGCCTTTCTAATTGGTAAATATATAAAATAATAAAATAAGTAATAAGGAAAATATCTTATGTTAAATAATAAATTGATATAACTTATTTGCCTTCTACACAAGATGCTAAAATAAGTAATTGAAGCAAATTGAAATTCTCTCCTCATTATAAAATATATGATACAGAGAAATTTTGACAGCTGCGAAAAATCATAACGTCGTAATTACTGTTATTAGTATTCATCGACTGTTATAATTGAGAAAAAATTTTCTTCTGGTATGAAAGTTTCCAACATGGACGCCGTTAACGTTTCGCAGTGATGCTGTTCACCGATTGTTTTTACAAAATAACCAATAAGTAATTAATTGAATTATTTTACTTTATTATCCACTCACACCAGTCAGAAACACTGACAGCCAGTTAGTATACTGTTGGAAAGAATGAAGTAAGTAGTAAGGCATTGTTAAACGCGAGGGAGAATGTCCAGCGTTGTTGATTTTGATTTTGTAACTTCCTCAGTTCTTCGCCAAAGATTTTAGTAACAACATATTTAGTGTTGACGTCTTCGAAAATATTACTGAAATCCATATTATTTGACAAGCTTACGTTACTGACCATTATAAAATTATTTTCATCTTTAGAAAAAAAAAAGAAACAAATTAAAAATGGCATATTTTATGTAAGAAAGGCCGAAATATTTAAGTTTTTACATTTAATCAGATTTCAAATCCAAAAATAACGAAAATAGAATAGAATAATGTGTGATAATCAAATTTGAAACTAACAATATTTGTGTTCAATAGCCAGTAATAGAATATCAAATTTTGGGGAGGTTGATTACGATGACGAACTCTTACAGGAAATTAAATTTTGAAATGATTTGTTTTTAGCTTATTTTGTATTGAATAAGGAAAAAACAACTTTTATATTCATTTGATGTCTACTTTGATCGATTCCTAACAAAATAATTAGCTGGATTAATCATCAAAGCGAAACATATGAATTTACCCGCCACATTGTTTTATTCTTTATTTATTTTAAATTATATATATATATATATATATATATATATATATATATATATATATATGTCCAACGTTTATGCAGGGAAGTGATCGGGCTAGAATCACGATCAACCGCCGGGTTTTCTCCCTTACTTAATTATTTAATTAAAAATTTATAGAAGCTGGATACGGAAGAGTCGATCCACGGTTGTTAAAAAATTACCAGTCAGCTATATTCGAACCCGGGGACTTTGAGCTTGGAAGTCAGTCGCCTACCCACAGAGTTACCCCACTCCATATATATGATTTTTAAAACAATGTTTCTTCACTCAACCCTGTCAGAAATGCTGCCAACCGATTAGAAGGCTATCTAGAAGTCGAATAGAAAGACATTGATATGTCTTTGATCTATTTTGATTTTAATTTTTATAGCTAAGTGAGGATAGTGAGTTGGCTTCTAAGTTATTGTGAAACATTTTGAAGTGTGTTATATCTGGGTGTTGACTGTTGGCATATCGTCTTGCTACGGAGCCATCGTCCTTAAAGTTCTAACACGTGGGTCATGTAGTCATGTATCATGTATCTGGTTGTCCATATATCTGTGAAGTGTAGTTCCAAACAGGTTTAAGTAGGTGAATTTATTCTTAGTTTTAATCTCGAGCTTCTTAACAGTCCTAGTCTTAGATTTAGTGTTTTTGTTTATATCTTGAAATGAGGGTACAATGTCATTTTTCTGTCAAATGCAAGTGGATGATATTCAACTTTATTTTTGGTATTGTCGAGATAAGTAGGAGGGCATGTTTCACGTCGGAGCTTGAAAGTAATGCATTGTGATTTGTAATGAGAAATATGAAACTAGTCATTTATTACTAGTATATCATTTGGAATTTTTTAAAGAATATTAGAAACGTCGACATTTACATACGTACATATTTTCAGAAAATGGTCTAGAGATTATACTGGTTAAAGAAATTGTTATTAATACGGCTAAGTTCATTGCTAAATTCCCTTTTTATTATAAGATTGTTATTATATCTGAACATATTTATCTACTGAAATTAAATTTAAGGCAATAGCTATCAAAATAGTTATTCAAGGCTTCTAAAACTATCCCAGTTGCCAACTCTTCTTTCGTCACCTCGGTTTACTTAGCATTAGGGTTTTTGTGAGTTCAGTAACAAGGAGCACTAAAACGAGGGCTCTAAGAAAAAACTACCTTTCCTTCAAATATTTACTTAATATAAGCTTGAAGTGATTCGCTGAATATATTTTTCCTTAATTGAATTCACTTATTACTATTATATCATTTAATGTATTATATATTATATATATATATATATATATATATATATATATATATATATATATATATATATATATATATATATATATTATATAGTCAACACGTCAAAATGAAACGAAAGACTTTAAGCAAGCGAATAAAAATATTATACTCTCTTTTATTCAACTAAAAATTGACAGTCAGACAAAAATTAAGTATATACATATACCAACTTAAACCCATATGGACATACGCCTCAAAGATGAGCATTGAAAACATTGAACAAAAAACTAAGGTGTATACTTTAGACCAAACGATAGTAGTGAAAACATTAACATACTTCCGTATACCATAAATAGCGAGTTGGCGATATCGACCAGGAAAAAAACCGGCCTGGGTAAAACAATAAAGTTAAAAACAAAGAAAATAATTAATATTGCACGAGTTACAATGGAAACTAAGGAAATATATTTCAAAAAATGGGCAGGAAACGCCATTATTTTGCCAATACTGGTATAATTTGGACATTTTATTTTTGTATAGAATGACATTTTATTAACTTTCAAGTTATTATGTATGTAATTAACCAAGAAATGCATATTTGAGGAATTAATTCTGTTCTTCACAACTTTTTCTGCTTTTTTATTTCTGAAGTCTATTTGAAGAGATAAAACACATAAGCATAGACAAACCAATGACTGAAAACGTAAAGATCTGTTCATAACCTGAACTTTTAGTATAAGCCAGTCTTATTCACATTTAATTATTCATCTATGTCATTTTTAAGGAATAATATGTTTCATGAAAAAAAAGTGATTTATAATGTTTCAAATATTTTCTTAAATTCTGTATTTATGTCAACTTCATTATCATTTTCTTTTTGGTTTTGATTTATTATCCTGATTGCTTTATAGCTTCCCCGTGAAAGAAACATCCTTCCGGCAATAGTCTGAAAACTCAATAGTTTTTTTACAACGATTTTTAATTACATTCCTTGCACTCAAAAAAAATTTTCATTTCTTCATAGGGAGGATTGAATTCGGAGTATGATAAGCTAGTTTCCTGAATAAATGCGTTACACTAATCCAATTAATTTATTGGTATATTTACATTAATTTTAAATTTAAATTAAAAAATATAGAATATTTTTATTGGTGAGAGTTTATTTAGCGTGCGTATGTAGAAGGAGGGATAATGTTAATGCCCAGTACCAGCAATGAATTTATAAGAAGGCTTATAGCGTCAGAGTAGCTTTTCATCGTCAGGAAATTGAGTGATGGACGTTTACTAAAGAAGTTTTATAAATAAGAAAAAACACCACTGATAAATATAATTTTTGTCTCAGGAGTGTCAATAAGGTGTACATAATGCAGGTCTTAATCTTGTTCTGATTTAGTCGGAAATTTTTGTTATTTTAACATTAAAATAATGTATAAGTTATATAGTCTATTGTCAAAGGAAATCTCTGATATATTTATATATATATATATATATATATATATATATATATATATATATATATATATATGAAAAAATTGATGATGGGACCAAACGAGCTAACTAAAATCATAAATTTTCTACTGTGGTGCAGTTTCAGATATGTACAAACGTGATCTAATAAAGAACACAGAACGATGATTTATACGTGTCTGAATTATTGTGTAACTATATACCGAAGGTAGAGAATCTTTATATTTGAGCAAGAGATGAAAAAAAAACCTGTACTTAGAATTGAAAATTTCCATACGAGGTTTACGTTTTAAATACCAAGGAATAAAAATAGTTCCAAGTCTATATGTCTTTAGGAAAATCCATAAGACGGACATACCAATTTCTACGACAATATTACATTAGGCCGCTCTCTGAGTATAAAGAGTAAGATACTAGGGAAGAGTAAGATAACTTCGTTTCAGTACTTTGTAAGGAAGTATTTGGTTCTTGGTCAACGGTTGTGCAAGGACGGAATTTGAGTAAGAACACGCCCAACTACCAGGTTTTCTCTCTTAATTTATTATTTAATTAAAGGTGCTCACTTTATAGAGGCTGGGTGTGACCCAAGTGGGTCTCCCGACTCCATGGTCGATCCACAGCCGATGAAACAGAGTAAATAATTTATAAGCCATCAGCCGCATTCGAACCTGGAACCACGTTGAGTATTGGAAGTCAGCCACACAGACCATTCTGCGGTACTAGGTTAATTGGACTCGGGATCTCAAAACGTGCATTTCTGTTGAAAATTCAGATTCTAAAATTTTCATGATCGCAATAGTTTCCCTAACTATATATTATATATATAGGTAAGTGAAAGTGAAAATCATATCCTTAATATTATTAAAAAAAATTTACAATTAATAAAAATAATAATTCCTGAGTTACACTTTTTCAAATCAGAAATATGATTTTGTTTTAATCTCAATGATATATTTTGTGTCTGGAGTAGTAGATGGAGAATATTTTTTTCATTTCTGAAATTCATTAGAAATTTAGGCTTAAAAAAAAAAAGAAATATATACATATATACTGTGCAGGTACCGCGTGCACAATTAAAGCGATTTCAGAAATATAATATTAAAAAAATGTACATTAATAACTTATTCATACATATTAATATTCAATTTAATTTTTGTGTAAAAGCTGATTTTAATTTTTTGATCAATTTTTTTTTCACAATTTAATCATTATTATTTATGTAAAATCTTATCACTCAGTGAATGAAAATTATTTTGAGCGGAATCAACAAATATAAGAGATCAATTTACAATTTATAATTAAAAATCAAATATAATTATTACATGACTTTGTGGAAAAAATAATAATCGATTTCAAACCATAGTGAAAAATATAGGAAGAAACTTGTTGAGATGTTTTTAATTAGTCAATGAAACATCCAGGTCATGTCTTCTGTTCTCAGGAATAGAATTCTATACTCTTAGTTAGGGAGAGAAGTACAAACTAATATATCCTCCAACAAATATGTTTTGAGCGAATACAATAATGTATAAGTTCCGGGATAACTTATTAAATAAATTGTTACTTCAACAGACGCGGTAACATATAAAGCTACAACAATTGTATGTTTTTACTAGACTTGATAATATTATATTATACATAAGAATAAACATATTTCACTGATATACCTTCTACGTCGAATGTATTAGAGAAAAGGATACTAATTTAATGTGAGAGTTCTTATTGGGTTATACTAGTATTTAATATTTCAATTTTCTTCCATATTTTAATTATACTATAATTATAGAGCCCTACTATTTTATTGGGCTGCATGAACCCTGCAATGCTCGGTACTATGTATCCTGATGTTCTCTTTTCCTCTATATGAAGGTTTTGACCCTCATAATATATCTATCGCGTGTCTTAATAAAGTATACCACATAAAACGCAGAATGGGTAGTTAGAGTTTCTAATCAAACTCTTACAGTTTGACTAATTTAATAATTAATTTGCTCATTATTTTACTTTTCACCAGAATTCACAAAATAACTAGTAAAGTGAAACGAGTCCCTTCCCTGTGCTCGCAAATATTGAAATGAAGGTAGACGATGTGGATTGAGGATAGGAATATAGACAAATCCCCTAAAGCCATATTGTTTAGCTGACCACGCACCCTCACTTTGAGCGGGCGAATGACAGCCGGGACAAGGATTACCTCCAAATCCACCTGACACCAATCGCAACGAATGAGGTGACTCTGCCTTTGAGATATTTCCATCCATCAGTTCGTACATAACAACCTGTCCCTCTTCGCTTCCATTTTATTGCTATATATATTTAAAGAAAGATAAATATACATATCGATGGCTTACTTCTAAAACCATTAAAACTAATTTTACAAAATGAAATAAAAATATATTTCAATCAGAGAAAAGTAAAATTGTTGGTTATTTTTACTTGTACTTAGAGGAATCTAGGACATTGTTGAAAAAGTAAAATCACATATTTAAAGTATTAAAGGATATAGAAAAGGTGTTCCGTAAGTAGAGAAAAATGTTTAAAAGATTTATAGCAGACATCAAGATCTACAAAAAAGTTTATATAAACAATTGTCCAATTTCTAGCAGAAAAGTAGGAAATTTAAGATTTGTGCTTTTTTAAGCGAGTCACTTTTTTTTATGAATAGGAAGAAATACACTGACAGGCAAAAAATTTCACCCATTTGATTTTTTCGTGTTTTCATCTAAAAATATTTCTGCTTTGGATTGGTCTATTGTTTTTAATGAATAAATAGGTAACCTTTTTGTTTGTTTTCAATTAGGAATGTTAATATAGAGGAAAATAACCCTTAATCCTTAATTCAATGAAATGATTCTAGATTCCAATGTTTACTTTCTATGGAATCAAAATGTTTATTCAGTATCATTAGTTCAGTGCCGTTTCTTGCAGCACATTTCTTAGTATCCGGCTTTTAATTTTTTCAATATTAAGTTTAAAAATGCCTCTTAGTGCTGAGGGTGTTGCGCGTGGTGTGGCACTTATTGATGATGGACGTTCCATTAGATACGCAGCTAATGCCATCGGAGTTCCATATGAAACTTTAGGAGACGCCACCAGGCGTTTTTGGGAAACTGGTTCTTAACAATAGAAGGCCCGGTTCTGGATGGCTTATGGTAACAGAACAACGGAATGACCGCTTTTTGACTTTGAGAATTTTACGAAACCGGCACCTTACCGTTGAATTGGTTCAAGCCATTCATCAGCTCGAAGAAGTTCGAGGTGTGTAAATTTCTGAACGTACCGCTCGGAGAATATTAAATGAGTATGGATTAATGGCTTTTCGTCCAGTAAGAGGACCAGAGTTGACCAGAACTCACAGAGAGTAACAGAGCTGGCTTCTGCTCGAGAACACAGCCATTGGACTATGGACGAATGGAGTGCTGTACTTTTTACAGATGAGTCAAGATTCGCTCTTCGGTCTCCAGACGGATGTGAAAGGGTGTGGAGAAGAAGAAACGAAAGATATGCAGCCTGTAATTTTTCCCAGAGCCAACCTTTCCAACGTGGTTCCTTAATGGTGTGGGCTGGGATTTCAATGGAGCGCCGCACAGAATTGGCTGTGGTTCCTGGAGGGTCTTTGATGGCCATTTGCTATGTAGATGAGATTTTGGAACCTCATATGTTGCCTATCCTCTACGAAATCGGCAATCGTTCTATTCTAATGCACGATAATGCACGCCCACATGTCGCCCGCATAGTGCAGACGTTCCTTCAACAGAACAATATTGAGGTTTTAGCCTGGCCAGCACGTTCATCAGATTTGAACCCCATTTTCTTCTGGGAATTGGACAATTGTTTATATAAACGTTTTGTAGATGTTGATGTCTTCTATCAACCTTATAAATATTTCTCTCTACTTACGGGACAACTTGTGTATTTTTTATACACTATCAATAAACTATGCTGTATAATTAAGTAAAAGTTACAAATGAATTTACAAACTTGGAGCCTTGGAATTATATAAATGTTTTTGTCATTTTATTGTAGTCATATAATTTTGATAACATTTTCATGTGATGACTTTATTTTTTTTCTCTTCAAATCTCCATCCGCATGTGTCATAAAAAATGACAATTAGCAGACTTTAATTTAGTAGGAGAGATTGTTGTGGTTGCTCTTGGCATTTGGTATATTTCTTCTGGCTTAATATTTCTGGAAGTTTTGATTTGTGTTGGGCTTATGGCACCATAGTCCGTGGTACAGTCCCCTTTTTATCAAATTATTAACATTTTTCTTTTTCTTCCCTACCATGCCTTTTAGGCTATACGGGATTTTCCCGGTCCGAAAAGCCAGGGCAGAGAATTTTAAAATCCCTTCCAGCACCGGGACGCGAACTCGTACTTTTTTATAGTCTCATAACTTCGTTTATCCTGGTTGCCGGGCAACTTTTGGCCCATTCAACGTCCCTCGTAAACTCGACTTATTCAAAAAAGTCTCAGTTTAGTTATTTGTTTCAAAGAAGAAACATGACAGTGACCTTCGAAATTCTCGTCATTTTAAGGCATTAATGGAAAAAAAAAATTCACAACCGCCGAAGCAATTCGTGAAATTATTAAATATGAAGGGGAAGATGTCCTTGACCAGCACACTGTTTGTTGTTGGTTTGAAAAGTTTAGCAGTGGAGATACGAAAGAATTATCAGCGTGGGATCGAGCAATTATATGGCATATGGCTAATGACGGTAGATAACAATGCACTATACTTTGAGAATTAATTTGGAATATAAGTTCATAATGGAATATAAGAAGATAATAAATTGTAGGATACGATATGAAAAAAAATTAATGATTAAGACTCGTATATATAAGTAGTGAATACAAATTATGTGGTATGCAAACATTTTAATAGAAAGTTATATATAGTAAATGTAAAAAAATAATAAAGCAAATCGTGGCGAAGTATTGGTATCAACGTAATGAAATAAACAAAGTAATAAACCATGAAATAATTAAGAAATGAAATGGAATATTAAGTAATATATATAAACCGGAGAAATAAGTAGAAAAAAAATAAATAGGATACAGTAATAGCTACAATTTGATTTCATAATATCTGTGACACATTTGAATAGAGCAGTTAACTGCAATTTAGTGAATTTTTTTGGGTATCTCTATAAAAATATTTTTTCTCTCTTTCTTTCTGTATGATGAGCAAAGTTATGCGGATATCGCAGAGATGTAATATTACTTAGTGAATCATGGGTTGAAATTTCGAAAACTCTTGGTTGAGAAAACTCCGCAGGAAAAGTAAAAGTTAAAAAAAAAGTTTATAAACGCGTTATCCAAAATATACAATTTATTTTGATGAAGAAATAGTTTATTGTAGATTATGTAAAGTTTCTTGATGATTTGAAATTCCTCTCACAAAGGAAAAAGAATTATCGAAATCATAAATCATAAACAGTCTTCAAAAATTCGCTCCCATTTTTGGTTTATTCCTCAGTTTATCAGGATATCACGGGTTGCCTGGCAACCTGATAATCTGAAGATTACGATTTCGATTCCCTGTCTCGGGTGCTTTTAATTGAAGAATTAAAATTATGAGAATTATTCTCAATAATGAACCAATCGACAGAAACAAAAAAAAATTAAATCTATTTACATATTTGCATATTAAATCACCATTTGGTCACTGACCAATGTACAATGCGAACTATTGGCATAGCCCAAGTAGTGTTTCAATATAAATGTTTTATAAAAGTAGGATATATATTTGTTTTTCATTAATTAGCAGTGGTTACCTGAGCGGAGACCTATCCTATGATTGAGCCGACAGTAATTGCTACGAGTGGCGATAATAGAGCTTATATATTTGACAGAGGCTAGGAGACAGGCGGACAGACAGCGGGAGGGGGGCGGGAGGGGAGCATGCGCCGGCACGCCCAGCAGTAGCCCGTCAAGGCCCGGGATGGACGGGCGGTCGCCTCGGACGTCGAGCAGAGCACGGTGAGTCTAGTCACTATAATAATAATATCTGAGCAGTCGGCGGCCTGTGCTAGCAGCGGCTGACTGCTCTGCTTCTAAGCCAATTGCCCAAGTAGGCTGTGATTCGGTAGCTGTCTCGGCAAAATCGATATTCACCGATATACCTTACCTAGTTAACGTTACCCATTCTCATTTTCCTATCTTTATAGTGTGTATATTTTCTTCTGGGTGCGTGTAGTCTATGCGGAAACACCCCCAGTTTTATACCCAGTTACTGTGCCGTAACACCTTCGTGCTAAGAATTATCTATGTTATACCTTAACCTACAGGTTCACTGTACTTCAAATACACACTTCTAATGCTGAGAAGAAATACAGAGTACCTGGAAAAACAAGGATGGCTATGAAGGGAATCGCCTTTTAACCTTTACCGCATGCGCTCTCCCGCTCACAGTGTACACTGGGTTTTGTTTTCTACCTAAAGCCATTTTCTTTAATAGCGCCACTATAATGAAGAGGAGGTGATATTGCGAAGAGGGTTCTGCACGGACGTCCTCCGAGAACCTCCTCAGGCTAGAGTGAGTTTGTTTATTTGTCTATTTGGGCGTATGGGTTTCAACATGGAGCCTTCGGTCCACACCTCCCCTGGGCTTGGCTCTTCCCCTCTTCTCGCCCCAGCTACCAAATATTTCCCAAATTTCCAAAATTTAAGTCCTACGAAATTGTGAATATTTTGAGAGGCGTTTTTGTGTTGTTTCTAACGTGCAATCCCGCTTCTATTTGACTTTATAAGACCACTAAAAGTAGAGTGTAAAAATCGTAATCTAACCTAACCTTAATCTAGGACCTAAAGGCTTTTCAATGCAATATCCATAAACTATTTCCAAGATCGATTTGGAAAAATTGCTATTAATATCTGTGTACTAATAACTTATTTCTATTGTTTTACAACCTTCTGTTTTTTTACCTAATCATAATCTTCCAAGTTAAAGACTTCTAGATCCGATCTCCGTAAATTCTTTTCAAGATTGATTTGGAACAATTACTATTCATATCTGTGTAATAATAACTTATTCCAATAGTTTTACAACGCTCCCTTCTTTTTTTTTTTTAACCTAACCATAATCTTAGTGCCTAAAGACTTCTAGGTTCCATATCCATAAATATTTTTTTAAATAGATTTAGAACAATTGCTAGCCGTATCTGTGTTCTCATAACTCATTTATATAGTTTTTAAACAACTTTTGTTTTTTAACCTAACCATAATCTTTGAACTTTTTGAGACATTTAGCTCCAATACTCACAAATTATTTCCAAAATAGGTTTAAAACATTTTCTAATCATATCTATGTGTTGATAACATCTCTATCGTTTCATAATTCCTTCTGTTTTATGTTTTTTTTATCTAGATCATATAGAATGGTATTTAAATGAATTCAACTCTATAATAGTCAAAACTAGAGCCCTGTTTATGTTTAAAAAAATAGCCTTAGTAGTTGTAAATATTCTATTAGTGTACACACACATATATATATATATATATATATATATAATTTTTTTTTAAAATAATATATTATAGTTATTTATATAGTCTTTTATTTATTTATTTGTTAAATACAAAACTATATCCTACAATATACGATGCCTCTTTTAGTATATATTACTGAACATACAAGTGCACATTAAAACCTGAAATAAACAACTGAAGCTCTTGGGCATACTGACTCATTAACGCTTTAGATCAGTTATTTTATAGCTGTTAAAATAACAGTTACTTTAGTAAGTTACATGATAATAGAATGTGTTACTAAGTCAGTTGAGTGTTAGGACAGATAACAGTATTAGTATTGTGGATCGACCAGGAGGGCAGACTTTGTAACCTCCACTCCTGGTTACCTGGCGCAGGGCAACCCATCTACCAGCATCATTACACTTCTCTATCCCGTTTTCTCATTTTTTATCTCACAAGGTCCGACTACTCAATTTTATGTCTAGATCGATACGAATTCATATTTAAAAATTAATAGAATTAATTAGCATACTTATATAAATAACAAAACCATATAGTTCAAAAATAATAGTCAAAAATTTAGCTAAACAAATTAAATTTATGTTCATATAATAATACTTCAACATGATGCAGAAATGTAATTTTTATGCTATAATTACTACAAAAATAAATTCAAAATGAACAAAGTTGATATTTATGTATTTTAGTCAAAATATGGTTAAATCATCCAAATAATACTTTTATAGCATTGATATTTACACATTGTAGTTATTAAAATTATTTAATTAAAATTAATATGTGTTGTATCTATAAAATATATCTTGTATCTAATAGCTTTGTAAGGATGAACATGAAACCTGACGTTACATTTGAATTAAGTTGAATATTTGAATTAAAAAATTAAATTATTGTGGTTATAAGACAACTTTATTTATTGAGTAATTAAAGGAAAATAAATCTTTAATTCTTATTAATGAATATATACGTTAATATCTCCTACTTTTATGAATTCTCACTAATAAATATATATATATTAAAGACAATAATGGGTAATGTGTACAAGTAAGAAATTCGTAAAAATACAAAAATATTAAAAGAAGAATATAAAAAAAATTACTTCCAATGGTAGAAATCAAAAAGCAGTAATTTAATAAGTCAATTTTTATTACTAAATTTTATCTTTATATATGTATCTTTATATACTTTTATTTATCTGTGAATCATAATACAAATACTTACAATCAGGAACTTTTTGCACTAAATATATATATATACACCCGAATATTAATTTAGTGAAAAAAGTTCCTGATTGTGAGTATTTGTATTATGATTCACAGATGAATAAACATATATCCACGAGGGTTAAAAAAATATAATAAATCGAAATAAGAAATGATATAATATTTTAAAGGGTATTTCGTTATAATTATTGAAATGTGACCTTATTATAATTAATTGATACGTTTGCTTATCATTTAGTAGCGTTAAAAATGTTCAATAAAAATATTTTTATAAATTATATATTTAATTATTTTAAGATATAAAACACTATAACAATACATTTATAAATAGCAGAACAAAATATTTTTTAAATGGATCTGGAATAATTTTCTGAATAAAGGTTAGAAATTGAGCAATTTATGGAAAATTTATAAAGAATTACAAATTAAAAATGAAAGGAGGAGCTCATGAAACTAAGAATAAATGTAATATGCTGAAACATGTTTAATAAAGAAATTAATAGTTCTGACCACATCAAAAAATATTTACTTATTTTGTTTATTAACTATATAATAAACTAAAGCTATTCACATTTTTGATTTTTTTTTTTGTAGAATTTAAATAATTATTTTATGAATTATCCTAATAGGAAGGATAAATCTAGTTTCTTTCAGAAATATATAATAATTGTAGAATGATATTTTGAGATATTGAATCAATAATTTTATATGTAGCAATGACTTACATCCTTTACATAGTTTATAAGTTATCAGGAATATAGAGATCATATATATATATATATATATATATATATATATATATATATATATATATATGTGTGTGGATGCTAATGTGTATACAAATATATTCTATGATCGTATACCTGTAACAACAATTTAATTATGGATTTAATGTTAATGACAAACTATGATATTATAGCCCTTTGTTATCATATTAAAAATTATAATAGTGCGGAAAAAGATTGATATATATGTAAGTTTAATTTTAATATAATATTATTATGATTTATTCAAAATTTCCGATATACCCAAAATAATAAATTAAGAATAGGTGTCACAAACAAAAATTCAAATCCACAATATTTTAGATATATCACATTCCTCTGGCCTAAGTTGAGCACATTAATAAATAATAATTTACAATTTATTAAATTTTTTTATAATTTTAATATTTTAATGTCTCTTAATTTGACTTAAATCCATCGTGTATTGAGACAAATAAGTCACACTTACAAAACAAGTAGCATCTTTAATTAAAAATTTTAAGACTAACACTAGAATCTCCTTCATATTTAAATTGAAAATCTGTATTTAGCGACTTACATCTATCTGACAATTCTTCTGTTTTCATAATAAATAATAGGACATAACAACAGACTTATAAATGATAAGTTTTAGGCTGTTCATTATTTATATCCCATTAGGAAAGGATTGAAACGAAGTTGGATGGGAGACCTCCTTTTCTGAATTAAGAGGCCAGATCAAAACCGGAGATGTTCTTCTAGTACTATCCTTCCCCATGCTTAGCATATTATAACTATTTTCCCTTTATAACTTATTATAAAGCTAGAAATGATACATTAGGTGATTAGATCATAAATGGAAAAATCCAAGCCGCAAAGCCACGAGTATCCAACATACATTTGAATAGTTTCGCCAATTCAGGCATTATTAGCTCAGAAAAACCAAGATCACATATATGCATAAAGAAAAAACAATAAGGAAAAGAAAACATTATTGCAGAGCCATCCACATACATACTGATCGAAAGGGAAGGTTCTATTAACACCAACTAAGGAAGGTTATATTGAACACCTGATCAGACGTAATAAAAGTAGAAAAAAAAGAGGTATAAATAAAATATAATAATAATACAAAACATGTTAAATTAAAACTGTCAACTGTTCAATATAACCTTCCGTAGTTGTTGTTAATAGAACCTTCTCTTACATTAAGCATGTATTTTGGTTGGCTTCGTGAAATGTCTGCTGGAATCATTTTTTTTTTTTTGTTTCTGCATATATGGTGCCTGATTTATTTATTTTTTTTTTTATCTATCTGTTTATTGAGTAATAATACATTTTGCCACACTTAAGGGCACTGAGTATTAAGGCTGAGAGAGGCACATTCATACCATATATACAATACATAAAAAAAAAATAATAATAATAAATAAGTAAATAAATAAAAAAATAAAAAAATATAAAAATCTATATAACAAAGGCAAAAACTATAATAAACTAGGAAATGTAACTAAGAGTTAAAATTAAATGAAATACAGAAATTCGTAGCAAAATTAAATAAATTATAAGTAATAGAAATAAATAGAAAAACATTCATACTTAAATACAATATTTACAATTAGGTAAGAGATCTCCGAGTCCAGCCCTTTCCCCTACGTGTGAAGGACAAAGCGAGACTCTAAGAGATCCCAGCGCTTCTCTCTCAACCGCATCGCCGGCATTACCAGTCCGGGTGCTTGAATTGGCGAAATGTTGGAAATAACTATTCACTTGCATATTGGAGACTCATGACTTTGGTGCTTGGATTTTTCCATTTATAACATAATGATTTAAATCATTCGCATTACAAATTATCATATTCTTAAATAACTTGTTTTTAGATAAGTATTATCCATCCATCTGAAGATAAGTTTATTTTATATAACACAGCCTTTGTGGCTAAACGTTTAGGACGCAACTCAATATCGTTCAGCAAAGGTTGGAATGGATAGTCGTTCTTCCAAGTAATCTTAAACGTTCCTACAAAACAGGAATAAAACTTAACTATAATTATAATAAATAATGGTATAAGTGGAAAAATCCAAAATACAAAGCTACGAGTATGCAACATACAGAGCAGAAAACACAAGATCAGATGTACGCAGAAAGAAAAATAATAATAATAATCATTATAGCAGTTGACATCCTACGAAGCTTTCAAAATACAGACTGGAGGAAAGGGAAGTTTCTATTAACACAGTTAAGGAAGGATACATTAAACACCTGATAACGTACGTATGACTACAAATATAGTAATACAAAACGTGTTAAATTGAATAAAATAATTTATAAAAAAATTACTGGTAAAATGCGGAGTATTCACTGAGTTTTGTTGGGAATGGATGTTATATACATCTTGGAGCTTTTCTTTGAATTTGTTAATTTATTGTATTATTTAATTTAATTTATACGTTTCTATTATTATATTTTAGTTATACGTACATTTTTTCTCCTTCCTTGTATTCTTTCCACCAGTGCTTATTTATACGACTTCATAAGATATCAACAGCAATTATTATTATTATATTTTTATTTTCTTTCTACAAATATGTGATCTTGTGTTTTCTGTCATGATGGTGCCTGAATTGGCGAAACATTGGCAAGTTAAATTTTTACCTGTAAGTTGTAGGTTCATGGCTTTGTAGTATGGATTTTTCCGTTTGTACCATATCCACCTTATGTCTCTTTCCTACCTTAGTGCTTATTTTAGTAATATTACTTATAAATATAATATAAAAAGGGAATACAACTTATTGTAAACAAATTAATGAAAAAGGAGTCATTTCAGCCAATATGGTTTCAGAGACGTTTCTTGTTCTTCTTCTATATATTGATGGAGAAAGCGTTAAAGTATTGATTGAGCATCGAGTAAGTGAAGGAGGTGACGGGACTGTTTCAATTTACAATGACGTTATTGTTGTATGAATGCGTCTGTGCAATCAAACTGGCTGAATGGATTACTTTTTCATTGAGTTTCATAAAAGTATTCCTTTTTGAGGGAACATTCGAGTGGAATTGGAAGGACGACTATTCTCATTCCAACGATAACAGTTGCAGCCACTTCGACATTATTAACTATACAGAGGCACAATATTTCCTGGTCACGATTTGAGTGGAAAGTACATTGTTTATTCATAAGTATTTAAAACCGCAATAAATAAATTAATTTAATGATATAATCTCCCATTAGTGTGAATTTTCGTAGTTAAAAAAATTGTACGTTACGATAAAAAGGGGTCTATAGGACGGTCTATAGATTTTACATGATAATTCACTTTGCAAGATGATTCATGGTGCCATCTATTGTAACGCATTTTTCTTAACACGGCTATATTTCAAAAAGGCTAGTTCGATTTAGTCTAAAATTGGAGGAAATTCTGAAAATTGTGCACAAGTGTCTAGTGTAAATTTCATAAAATTCAGAAATAAAATTAAAATACCTGAACCCAATTGTTCGGCATGAATTGGCAATGAAATATTATAAGTTAAAATATGGAAAGGAAGGTTATATTTATACTATATTCAAATGCATTTATAATAATATCGGTACTTTCGGTACAAAAGGTCGTATGTAAGAATTTTACATGTTTATTCTATTTGTGCTGAAGGTGAAATTTTGTGGCCTGCAACTGCAATAAGTAGCCTGCTACTATGAAATATAACACCATACGATATAATATAATAATAATGGATATAATAGTATAGGAAAAAAAATATGAAATTGCGCTTAAAAAATAATAAATTTGTATGCTCTTCTTTAACAAAATTCAATTTTTACATCCGACATTTTGCAATAACAGATATATAACATATATTAAACTAATGGACTGTAGAAAAAAATTACGTGAATTCTATTTATTGTTTACTAACAATGTATTATCTTTTCATACCACTAATATCAGCTTATTTATCAATATTAGACTGCCTGGATGAAGTATTCAAAAGTTTTTATTAAAAAAGCAACATGACGGTGTCTCACTAAATTATTGTTATTTTAAGACATTATAGGAAAACATCTTGTTCAGCCTTTCGTAAAATCAACAGAGCTGAAGGAGAAAGTGTCCTTAATTTTCGAAGTGGAAATACGTTCTTGTAAAGAAAGCCTCAGAGCGACAATAACTAAAGATTGATGAGGTTCTTCAGTAAGCTTCGAGATCAAAATTTATCCATAAGTACTCGATATCTTGCTAAGGAATGTGGAGTACCAAAAGACATTGTGGTCCGCCATCGATAGTTCAACCGCAAAGGACTTCTGTACTTCTTGACAGACCAACGAAAAAATTAAAAACCTTTATGGTATCGAATTCCTCCTACACCCATCGAACAGTCCAGACCTTGCTATATCAAATTTTCAGCCGTTTCGATCCATGGCCCACTTCTTGAATGGCAAAAAAATATATATATTTCATGAAACCATACAGCGGATTAAGTATTTTTCGATACAAATCCAAAAAAATGTTACTTGCCTGAAATCAAGCAACTGGCAGAGATTGGATATTAATTTCATGTTACATTAAAGAAAAAACTAAGCTGTGTGCTTTACACCACACGTTAGAATTAAAAACATAGATATGGATTAAAATATCTCAGAACCTGAAAATCGGACCTGCATACTATTGTATAAGCGTGGGAATTGTTCAGGATTTCATCCTCTCTGTAATATGCTATTATTTATAATTCATATTTCATATTGTTAATCTTGATTGAGCATGTCAGCTGTGGTCATGTCGTTGATAAGTCTGTTGTGATGTCCGTGTAGTTTAATATAAAATCGGGAGTAGAGAGTACGTATGTGTTGGTTGGTTATCTTAGGTCGGTATGTAAAGTTTTGTTATTGACGTACCAGAGGACTGCAGTTATTAGTCTTAAAATTTTAGATTGAAAAGATTGTAGTTTTTGTAAGTGAGTCTTTTTTGCTCTGTCAATCTGTGAAGCGTATGTATAAACGGGCTTGAACAGGTAAGTGTATGTATCCCTTAACCTTATTTCCTTTCCTTTTGAATTACCTTCATATTATCTTTACTACTTTTTCATTCTGGAAGAGTTTTTGAAAATGACTTTTGGAGCCGAAACGTTAAATAATACTTTTTGAGGAATAAAAGAAAAATAACAAAACATTTTATATTTAATTAGACAATTACTACCGTTGAGTAGTATTATATATACATATATAGAATTTAAATTTTTATTTAGAAATAATGATTTTATGGCTGATGTTCGATTTTCAAAGAGAAAAACCTTTTTTCTGAAAATTACTCTTGGTGCCGAAACGTTAAATAATAATTCTTGAATTTATGAAAAAACGAAGAAATCTAGTACCTAAAGGAACTGGATCGGGCCTTGGTGCCCGCGTCGCTATCTATAAAGCAATATTTATCCGTCTCGATAAGTTGAATTTTTATTCTAATTATTCAAACCTCTCAATTTTTTCAATGACTTTTAATTTTGTTGTTATAAGGTATTAAATTTGAAATTGATATTCGTCACTTTTCCATGGCATTCTCTTACGGTTTTATACCTATTTCGTCAAAATCCATCGCTCCTGAGAGCCGGAAAAGTGATTTGTACAACCGTATTACATATATTATATTATTGTATAGATCATGTAACCGAAGCTAGGAAGCTATACCGAGTCTCCTTGGTAGACGTTTTTATTTATATTTTTTTATTATAAATGTTTAGATTTCATCAAAGAATAATATATTAGTTATTAGTTTGTAGGAGGTAGAAGATTGGAGAAGATGAGAGAAGGGCTAAAAGCCATAACAATATCGAAGATCGAGGTCCGCTGGAGAATGTCAGTATCTCCACCATGGCAATCAGCCACTGCCGAGAGAGAGAGTGGGGGGGGGGAGAGAGGCTTCTCTCTCCTCTGTATTGGCTGGAACTCCCGCGTTAACAATATATATATATATCTATATCCTCCAGTACGGATATGTCACTCGAGGACCCTTTATTAAATTTGTTATAACTCTGATATGTAATAAGTCGAATTTACGGTTTGTATCTTCCGAGTTGCTATTCGAGTTTACGTCTGTCAAGCTAATATTTAAATTTTTCTGCCTTAGGCTGGCTATATTTATTTTAAATTACACATTAGAATCCACGATATATAACGATACCAACTTCTAATAAGTATGTAATTATCAAAACTAATCCTAGGCATGAATGGATAGGGGAAAAGGTGTGCAATAGGGCAACTCAGATTGCCTCAGTGTGTTTTTAATAAGATTATTTTTTCATATTTTATTTCTATGTAAATAAAAACATTGATTGATTGATTCATTCATTTAAATTTGTTAAAAATTTTTACCAGTTGTGTCATAGTAAATCAACCCCCAAAAATGTATTCTTACAGTCTTATAACCAATTTTAGAGCTACACATAAGAAATAATGTTCTCCAGGAAACATAAATAGAATACAATTATATGCGATAATTTAAATTTGTTGTGTTAAAAAAATTACTTTAATTGTATTATAACTTGAACATGTTTTTTTTTATATTAGATTTTAATGAAATTAGTATTGTTTTGGGTTGGTAAATAAGTAAACCTTTCGGTTTTTCAGGATGAAATAAAACTCAATGTATTATAGATATAAAATTTAATTTTATCTACAATATATTGACCATTATTTAATATGATTTTTCCTTATCTTTTCACTAAGTGCATAATAGAATGTCTGGAGTTTATTGTTGAAAACTGATTCAAGTGACTTTTGATGTCATCTTCCTTTTAGAATTTCTTTCTAATCATGGAGTTCTGCAGACACCAGAATAAGTGATAGTCACTTGGAGCTAAGTCTGGTGAGCAGGAAGGGTGGAGCAAAAGGTCCCATCCAAGTTTCAATAATTTATTGCGAGTGACCAATGAGGTATGGGGCCCAGCGTTGTCTTGGGGGAACATAACACTCTTCCAATCATCCATAACTCTTCAGGATGTTCTTCAAATTCAATGTTGCAATATCCGTTGGAAAGATGAATTATTTATCTTCAAAGCAGTATGAATGGTTTTTTGATTTATTGCCTACATAAGGACAAATGAACAAAAACTCCTTATTGATTTTTATTTTTTATCTCCATTTTTAGTTTGTTTACGACGGTTCTGTTGATGTCATATTGTGTAGCTTACGTGAACCTAAATGTCTGCCAAATTTCTTGTAGCGTTGCAGAGAAATTATAAATTATTTTGTGATTTTCGAAAAGAAATCATGTGAGTAACCATTAAGTCCGGAAACATATCCGAGCTTGTGCCAATGGTTTTCTACGCTTGCGTGCAACACACTTAGGTCCATAGCAATCTCTCGCACTGATTGGGTGGGATTTTGATAAAGAATGGCCTTAACATTGCTCATTTCAATTTCATGTGGGCGACCAGACCGTTGAGCATTATTGATGTCAAAATTTCCTTAATGAAATTTGGCAAACCAATTTTGACAGGTGCGTTCGGTCAAGGCATACCTATGAACACTGCAATTTTTTCTATGAGCTTCTGAAGCAAGCTTACTTTTTTTAAAAATAATACAACAAAATATGCCGATAATGAATGGTATTTTATTCCATATTCAAAGCGCAATAGCAAACACAATACTAAGCTAGTTTCAATAAGAGTTAACAGATATAGTTGTTCACATATTACAAACAGGATAAACAATTCACCTTAGGGATTAATTCATCAGATAAGAAGTGGATCATAATGATATAAATTCTTTTTTTTTTTAATTTATAAATAATATTTACAACTGTATTAAATAAATACATCAAGTAAATGTGATAAATAAACAGAAAATCCGAAAGGACTTTTTTTTTTCAACCCAATACTAATATTAGCATTTTCTATATAATTTTGGGAATCATTTTACTTTCGCAGAAGCTTATTTTCAGCCAAGATCCACATATCTCGGGAGAAGCTCTTAAGCACGCCGCCGAATCTCGCAATAATTTAATGGCTTTGAAATGAGCGGGAGGGCACGTCCATCACCGAAATGGGGAGGGGGAGGCGTGCGAACGTAGTCCTGATGAAATTTGGATGAGGTTTCTACCCCCCCCCCCCCCCTCCCTCATCCCTCGGATGATAATATTCAATCTAACCTCCTGCCGTTGTCAGCCGAGGTATTATTAGGTCTTGTTTGAGCCTAATTTATGGAACATGATTAATATTGATCAATTAATCAATTATCATCTATGAAAAACATTTAATTAATTAATTAATAGCTAGGAAGTGAATCTCATATCTAAAAAATTAATATTCTACACAAGAATTCTTTTAAAATATATATATTTTTTTATTTATTTTTTTCGGTAGGCTCCACAGATCATGAAGATATTTGACCGCGAGTGTGGTCTCCCGGATCACATCCAGATTCTCGATTATATATATATAATTTTGTTTTCGGTTTGTCCTACAGACTTTATAGATCTTTGGCCGCCTGAATCAGCCTTCTCCAATCCTGCCTAACTTGGGCTACTGCTTGCCAGTTTTTATTTATTTATTTATTTGTTCCATCCTCCCATGCCACAATGGCAATACGGGTGTTTGCGATTGTGTGTTTTAGGCATGAATACTTAATAACACACTACTACTAGATGTGCACACAGTTCTTCTGTTCTATCTTCTTCCTTCTTCTTTCGGCCTAGCTTCCAGAATCTAGAGGTCTTCCTGGCGCTTGTCCTCTTCTTCTGCGGGCACCAATACGGAAGTGAGCGGGCCCCATCACCGTCTTCCATCCATATATGAAGTCCTTAAACCGCGGGAAATTTTCCTCACTGACTAACTGAGGAAACTCATTTTCAGTGAGGACATAGATTCCCGCGGCTCTTGTCATTGTCGCTCGTTGCCAGTTTGTGGCATGAAGTTAAACCGTATCTTTGTTATACTTTTATTGTTGTCTAAAGGCGTCCTGATGGATTGTTTCGAGTTACATGCCCCGCCTATCTTAACCTCCTTGCTCTCATATTATCACATATTGAATGACCAGTTTGTTTTAGCAGTTGTTTATTGTTCCATGTGTTAAGGTTCTGTTCCCAGATGGGTTTCTGTTATCCTACGGAGAACTTTTCTTACGAATCTATGGATTCTGGCTTCTAGTGTGCCAGTTAGAGTCAAGGTTTCACAGCCGTACAGCAGAACTAGCTTTATCACGGTGCTGTACATCCTTCTTAGTTTTATATTTCAGGTGATTTTTCTGGATTTCAGTACCCTTGAAGAAGGGAGAAGAAAGCGTTGTTGTTCGCTGGTTAGTTGGTCATATATCCAGGTTATTGTAGACCCAAAGTATTTGAATCTGTCTGAGGGTCTAGTCTGAGGTCTAATCTAAACTAGAAAATTCCAACCACTCACTCAGGCTTATCTCGCTAAAATGCAGCGCAAGGAATAAAATAACCTGTCAACGCTGCTTTAATTCAGGCATCATCAGAAAATAGAATATAGTGAACCTAAGATCACATCACTCTATGACATAAAACCGTATACTTGGAAAAAAATCCCAACCACACAGCTTCATGTCTATAAAATGCAGTTAGAGAATAAAATATCTTCGGTACGTTCCTTCCCGCTTTGTACATGTAAAATAAAATATTACACTGTGGTCACTAAAAACTTTTATATAATAGAGAGGTCAAATAGAGAAAATGAAAAAGATACACTTTAATTTCCTTCAAAACATTTTTTTTGTTGCTAAGTTACCTTCAGTGTACTGAGACATGAGAACAATATACTCATGGCATAGCCTGCCGAATTACACGCTCCTCCTTAGCCTGGATCAAGAGTAGATGGGCTGGCCCTCAGGACAAGATACAATGTAAACATAATTAAATTGTACTAACCTCCCCCCCCCACTACCACTAACCTTCCTCACTCCCACTCTCTAGCAATCTCGGTTCCTTAGTAATGGCTCCGAGCACACAGCCGCGCCGCTAAATTAACACTTTTCCCTTCCATTCGGATCTAATCCCTCCTAGCGCCGCGTTGGAAGAACAATCACGAATCATTTAAGCATAAAAAAAAATTAAATTAAGGATATTCAGTAATCATTTTATATTTTGTAATACAGCAATTCATTAATATAAATACTTAAATCTGAGTCGTACATTTTTTATAAAGTAAACAAGGAAAATACAAAAATGGAAAATATACGTTTATCATATATTCACTCCTTTACACATCGTCCTAAACAGACACTCTACAGTCGTGGAATTACATTTTATGAATGGAATTTTTATAGAATTATGGTAGTTCCTACTGTTTATGTTTTCTTTTATCTTTAGATCTCCATCCGCACCTGTCATGAAAGTTGCAATAATGTTTTTATGAAAGAAAATGGAGTTTTAGGTATAAGGACGAGTATTACCCAACCGCACCTCTTTCTTTAATTAGGAAAGGAGATCTCTTATTCAGCTTCTTTTCAGTTTCCTGCTGATGGGCATGACAGTCGTGGCCATGCCGTTTATAAATCTGTTGTTGTGTCCGTGTAGTTTAATATGAAATCGGGAGTAAAGAGTACTCTATGTTGGTTGATTGTTCGCTGTCGTAAGTCGGTATGTAAAGTTATATTGTTTACGTACCAAGGAGCTGCTGTCATTAGTTTTAACATTTTTGATTGAAATGATTGTAAGTGTGTCTTTTTTGCCAAATCTGTGAGGACTATATATCTATGAGTAGGTATGTGTATGTATTGAATTTTTATCGAATATTCAATTTTTATTTGTAAAAAAGATTATAGTTTCATTTTGAAGTGGCCATGTCATTCTTCGGTTGAATATTAGTCTCATATAAGGTACTGTGTCCGTCTGAGGAATTTGGGTCTCGCTGATATAAACTGGGGGGAGGGGGGTAGCGATATGTCTCCTCAAAGTGTAAATGTTATATGTTGTGATTTATCATGATTTGACCTTATTTTACAAAGTGAGTACTAGTTTGTAAATATAGTAAATTAATTTGTAAATTTAGTGAAGCTTAGGGTTATGGTGCTTTGTAAAATTGCTGTACCGTCAGCGTAGGTAGTAGTCAGTGTTTTGGAGTTGCTAGGGACGTCATGCATATATCATAATATTTACCTGTAAAAAGTAAAGGAACTAGTATTGTGTTATATGTTAGCATAAAAAATCAATTGTTTGTATTTCCACATTTTTCTTTCTTTCTTTTTATTATTTTTCTTTTCTTTTTTTTTTTAATACAATTATGATTATTCTTGAGAAGATTTTATTTTCAGTGGTCTATATATTGTTATTGAAGTTACTGTGTATATTGTTGGAATTTTTGTTAATGCAGTTTTTGACCAGATATGTGTCTTTTTTATTTGTAAATAATTATTATTCTTTGAGAACCTTATATCAGAATAAAGATTATTTTTTATCTTTCTATCGCTTCCCAGCAAACTTGGACAAACCTCCTGATTTGTTAGAGCTTTCAAATTTCGTAATGAAATTTTTCATTTCTATTTTATGGACTTTGTTTTGGTGGTACAGTTGATTTTGTAGCTTCATCTCTGATTTTGTGATTCTTTGATGTTTGTAACAAATTTAGGATTGACGTCACCGAAAATAATTCTAAATTCTATATTAACCAGTTTAATTTTTTGTACATTTTTTGTGAGATAAAAAATATTTTCATCCTATTAAAAAAAAAAAAAATTAAAAATGACATTTACTTTCAAGTTAGCATCTGTAGAGAGAGGCGCTCAATATCTTAGTCCCGCACAGCCTTCAAGTACTGCATATTGGTATACCCTAGCGCCGTGTGGTGGTTTGTTTATTTCACATTTAATCTGCCTTTTATAGTGTGAATGTACATTTTCCTCACTATAGCTCTTGTAGTTATTGTGATATAATGTTATATTAAAAAAAATTATGTATCTCTACCACTACTAGGTTTTGAGTTCAGTACTATGACAAAAAATACTGTTACAAGGCCAACAACGGTGCCATCAAAGGAGATGATCGAGCCAGGATCAGGCTCAATAGCCAGGTTTTGCTTCTTAATTAATTATTATTAATTATTTAATAACACTAAAGTTCCCACTTTCCCAGAGGCTGAGTGTGCCCAAGGAGGACTTTCCGATCCAGGTTCGATCTACGACTGATGAAAAATTTGAATACGAACCCAAGAAATTCAGCTCAGCAGTCTAGTGCCTCACTCACTGAGTTATTCGGTCATCCAGAATGTTATATTAAACAATAAACAAAAAAAAAATCAGTCTTTATTAGCTCTAGCATTAATCCCACACACATTCACCTGGCCCGAGAAAATCTCGTATAGCCAAAAATTCGAAGAAAGTAAAATAAAAAAAGCTCATGCAGGCTAAAAAATTTAATTAAACAAGAAAAAATACATTTATTACATGCCCGCCCTGACTGATTCATGACCAAATAATTGTATTGATTTATCAATGCGAATCATCTTTTCTTACATTTCTTTATTAACCTTTTAAATATTAATGGCAACTATATAAGTATATATTATATATATATATATATATATATATATATATATATATATATATATATATATATGTGTATACATAAACTTTATTTCTTCGCTTACTTCAGTCGATTTTTTAAAAGTTTTTTTCAGATGATGGCGCTAAGCCTGTGAGGAGTGTATAATCTACGTAAGTCACTGTTATGGTTTCAGAACTGTTCGAAATATCGTATAACAGATTATGTATAACAGCAGTTCTGAGCATTGATGGATTTCTGCTAAGGCTGATTTTAAGGTTGAGAATGTTGGCAAAAGTTATCGAAAAAGAATAAATTGAAAAAAAAATCGATAGTGGGAAATATCTTCTAAATTTTGAAGAGAAGCCCATGATACCAAATTGAACGGCCACTAAAAATATTCCTGTTGCATATAATTTTTGCTCTAGTGTCGTAACATCGTAGCCCTGAATAATTTGTCACATTCAGAATGTTGTGTCGGAACCCAAATTGGTCAGCTATTACATTATCGTTCGTTAGTACGGCAAGTAGTCTTTTAAAGTAGTTTTTGAAATATTTAACAAAATATGGGGAGCAGGCTAATGGAATTCTTCTATGAAGGGGTGTTGTGTCCTTGTCTGGTTTGTGTATCATGCTCATGTATGATTATTTCGATAGTAAGGAGAAATCGGATGTTCTGAGTATTGCATTATAAATAGACGTTAGATAAAGTAGAACTTTCCATGGCATTTTCTAGAGCACTTGAGAATTTTGAGATCATGGCCATGGGCTTTGTTTTTAGGCAATTGTCTTATTTGTTTTGCAATAGGGTCCGGAATGAAGCATGGAATCACTAAATACCAATTTAGTGGGATGTTCAGATTTCTTTCGTGTTCAGTGTCAGTGTAGTCCATATGTGGTTTAAAAACAGAAGAAAATGATTGGTAAATAGCTCGGAATTTCGGATGTCTAACAAATCAAAAGTTATGATAATATAACATCAATATATTCGGAAATATTTGTGTTTTATTATTAGGAAAATTTATGAGACTTTTAACAATACATTAAATCTATAAATCCGAAATGGTTAGGGAAAGCTGAAACAATTTCGCAAATCGTTCCAAAATCACAGATTTAACTTAGTATAATTTGAAAAATCTCATAATCATTTCTCAACCACAAAATGCAAGAAATTTCTAAAAATCGTAGGTAAAAATGAGTAAATAGTAATTGAACGACTAATACAAATTCTCCTTTCCCCTACATTTTGCCATAAGCAAGTAAAACAAAATTATGAAAGGAAGACAGAAACTAGATATTCAAGAGAAGTTGCGGATGTTGGCCATATTGGGAGTTAGTAGAAGCCAGGGCCTTCCTTATCGGAGCCACCTTTCATCCACTAATACCTAGAGGCTTATCTTAATAATATCATGATGGCTTTGGATTTCTTTATCCTTCAACAGCACCTGCCTCTGCCAAAGTAGTC
Organism: Nezara viridula; assembly: GCA_928085145.1. Taxonomy (NCBI): domain Eukaryota; kingdom Metazoa; phylum Arthropoda; class Insecta; order Hemiptera; family Pentatomidae; genus Nezara; species Nezara viridula. The sequence continues at coordinate 141,913,999 of OV725080.1, read as the reverse complement.
GTATTGGAATATTGATTACTTCGAGTACACATTTTTCTCTTATTTGAGATTTGAAACAACGATCATAAATTATATTAAATTAAACATATTTAAAGAAAATATTGGATATAAGAAAAAAATTGTATTCTGCCAATCAAGTGCAATTACTTGAATTACTAAATTTATAAAAATGGTAATCACTGAGGTAAATGAGACTAAGAGTGCATAGTCGTTCCTCTAATTTTACTTAAACTTTTCGTCAAAAAGGAATACTTTTATGACACTCAATGTAAAAGGACACCGTTCAACGAATTTGATTGCAGAGACGAGGCGCTTCTTCTTCTCTCAAATAATGGCGAGTGGGGAATGCGTCGAAGTATCGATTGAGAAAGGAGCAAGTAAATGTGGTGACATGATTGTTTCAATTTACTACAATCGAATTGGCTGAAAGCAGTTCTTTTTCATTGAATTTCATAAAATTATTATTTTTTATCAAAACTAAGTTAGAGGAACAGATATGCATACAACCCTTAATCACGACAAATCACTCCACATAACATTCACACCTCAACGAAGCACGTGTCCACTAGTTTTCATCGGCCAATTATTCAAACGAACGAACAACGCTATCTTGGAGTAACATTCGACATGAGGATGGCCTGGCCCCATCCGTCAAAATGAAAAATAAGGACCTAACACCAAACACAAAAATTACTGTACTCTCTTTTTAACAAATCATAAAAACTGATAATTATGCATATCTGCTTCAACAATTAACCATTAATTAAGAATGTTCGTAACTGCAACCACTCTACTTCATTACAATATTAAAGTTTGAGATTTTGCCTTTCTCATTTTTTAAAAATAGATATTATAAATTATGTAAAATAATTTTTTTCTTTCGAATATTTATCTGCGCCAGTCATGATAGTGACTATCAGTAGATTTGCGGTGTTAAATGGAGTGATTGTCTTTATAGGCAAGAGGAAGGAAAGCACCCAGCAGCACCTTTTCCTGGTCATTATTTACTTACTTGATTCAGGAAAGATCTCTCATACATCTCTTTTTCAGTTGCCTCCTGATGGGCATATCATTGGTGGCCATGTCATTTATAAATCCGTTATTGTGCCCGTTTAATATGAAATCCGGAGTAGATTGTACGTGTATGTTGATCGATATTTGGTTGCCGTAAGTTGTTATTTAAAGTTTTGTTGTTTACGAACCAGGGATCTGCTGTAATTAGGCTTACAATATTGAATTGAAATGACTGTAATTTCTGTAAGAGCGTCTTTTTTGCTGAATTGTAAATCTGGAGGGCGAATATCCAGATTGGTTTGAGTAGGTAAGTGTATGTATTTAGTATTTGTCTGGATTTCAATTTTGATTTGGAAAAAAGTGTGTGCAGTATTTTCTGTCGCTTTTTTAAAGTATCTCTTTTCATCCTTCTATCGAATATTAATCCAAGGTAACGTACTATGTTTGTCTGAGGAATTTGGTTCTCTTCTTTATAAACCGGTGAGCACGTGTCTCATCAACGTGTAAATGTTAATGTTATATGTGATTTGTCATGATTTAATATTATTTTTTAAAAGGAGTACCAATTTTGTGGATTTAGTAAGTGATTTTGTAAATTCAATGAGAATATTAATAAATCAAATTTTAGTATGAATCACTTTATTTCATTTTTCAATAAAATAGTAAGCATATATCTTATGTTCTTTTTTCAATTAAAAATATTGGTTGAAAAATTTCATTGACAATTGAAAAACCGACCATAATAAACTCGATAGCTTCACAAACACTGTCAATTAATATTTCAAATACGAAAACATGAGCAGAAGATATTTTTTTACTATTGATAAATGAAAAATTCCAAAAAATTGGTTTATACTAAAATGTCATTTAGATTTTATTTTACTCATTATAAAATTTAAAAAAAATGAGTAACCTGATGAAAGGTAAAAATCACAAAGATTAATATTGTAATGCAGTATAGTGATTATAGCTACGTAAATTCTTAATTATTATATTTGTTTCAGTTCTTTATTGGAAAAATTTCAATCTGTCACATCTAAAAATAATAGTAATATTGATAGAAGAATAGCTTATTTACTCTATATACAATAAATAAACAGCAAAATAATAATATTAAAATTAAATGTATATGTATATACAAAAATTGTTGTAGAGGAGCCTCGAAAAAAAATTATACCTCAGTATATAAGATGCCAACAATATGGTCATACAAAATCATATTGCAACCATTCTCCACGATGTGTTAAATGTGGCCAAGGCCACGAAAGTGTATCCTGTTTAAAGACCAGGGAGACAAAGGCAACCTGCGCAAACTGCCTTGGAGACCACCCGGCCAACTACCGAGGATGCCAAGTCCTGAAGGATCTGAGGGCGCATAGGAGAACAGCAAGAACCAACCATCCTCCTAGATCCCCACCTCTCCCTCCACCACCAAGTTTCGAAGAATACAAAAAAATGCTTTGCAGAAAGCTACGCCAGCTCAGCTGCAGGAACCATCAAGAAACCAGATGACAAGAAGAGAAAATGCTACTACATCTGCTCACATCAAACCATCATGTTCAGGTATGAGGCGGGAAACTAGTTAGCAGCCACCTTCAGCTGAAAATAATGCCCCACCTCAATTGCTCCAATTACTCAATGGTTTAAACTCCCTCATACAGCCCCTGTTTAGTATCCTCCAACAGCTTGCACAGGTGACTCAAGCCATGTATCCACAAAATGGCCGCTAATCAGCTGACTGCAGGCTCTTTGTCCATCCTTCTGTGGAGACATGGCCACAGCTGACATACCTCAGAACATGAGCAGGAGAATAAAAAGGCGTTGGATGAGGGATCTCCTTCCTTAGACAACCTAAGTAATTGGAACAAGTTAGGGAAGAGGTACTGCTGAGTACTTTCCTTCCCCATGCCTGTCATGTCATTATATCATTATCGTCATCACATTTGCTGATTGTCAACTTATTGTTGACAGGCGCAAATATATATTTTATAGACAAAAAAAAAGTATATAAACTAAACTAATCAAAATAACTACTTAAATATACCCATGCTTTTATACAACATTTACCAAATTCGTTTACTCAAGATCTTCGAGCCTTTTTCCCCACTCATAGAAAGAAAGGCAGTGCCTCTCACTCAGCCGCATTTGATTACTAGTTTTCAGTTTTTATGATTTGTTAAAAAGAGGGTACAGTAATTGGTACCTGTAGTTGGTTTAAGGTCTTCCTTTTCATTTTAGTCCAACGTAGCGTATTAGATTCGTTTGGGTGATTTGCCGATGGAAACTTGTGTACACGTGTTTCTTTGAAGTTTAAGAAATGTAATGTGATTCTTCGTGATTTAGGATGGTATGCAAAGTCGTTTCTCTGATTAAACTTGAACGTTCTTGAACGAAAGGAATACTTTTATGAAACTAAATGAAAAAGGACTCCTTTCAGCCAATCTGATCGCAAAGACGTTTCTATAAAACAACTATGTTATTAAAAATTGAAACAGTTCGGTTACCTCAATTACTTGCTCGTTGCTCAATCGATACTTCAACGCGCCCCATCCCCAATATTTACGAGAAGAAGGAGCGTCTCCTCTAAACAATCAAACGACTGAAAGGAATCCTTATTCATAGAGTGTCATAAAAGTATACGTTTTTGATGGAACGTTTAAGTTTAATTGGTATTATATTTAAGTAAAGTGATTATTGGTACAAATACACCGACATGGTAATTTAGACTCATGGGATCTCGAAATCAGTAACAAAAGTTTTATATCTACTACAGAAGTGACAAGAATCAAATGTGCTGAAAAATTATAATAATGGCACATTAGGCATGTGGAAGGATATCCAGCAACACCTCTTTAATTATTTCGAGTCTTAATTCAAGAATGAGGTCCCTCATCCAGCCTCTTTTTGATCACCTTCTAATGGATGTGTTAGCCGCAGACATTTTGCTATATAATCTGACGTTTTGTTCGTATAGTTTCTGATGGAAACAGAAATGAAGAGCAGAAAACGAACGTCGGTTGATTGTTTTTAGTCGACACGTTGAATTTGTTTACGTTTTTATAAATAAAACAGTTAATTTGATTACTACTTCCAATTTTATTATATAAGTATTTTTTTTTTTTATCCTTCAAATATTTATCTGCACCTCTCGAAGATGAACTGTTGACAATCAGCAGATGGTCTAATTCCTTCAATGATTGTACAAACTACAATATATACACAATATACAAGTATTTAATTATAATTTTTTATTTCTCATATAATGATTTTTAAATTGGTATTACAGTTATGGTTATGATCAAAAGCTCCTATTTTCTTAAGACTTCTTAATTATTTCATGAATAATTCTATTTCTTTTTTAAATTATTATAAAAATAGATTTTTTTTTGTTAATTGAAAGGCGAAAATTGATATATAATGAAAATAAATAAATTTTAACACTCTAATAACACTAATAATTTATTACCTGTTATAATGTACGATTAACAAAATTAACACTTGTATAGAATAGATTATATAGAATAGAATAATATAGAATAGAATAGTCTCTCAGAAGTGGAATAATATAAAAAATGAAGTTTACACAGCCGTTAAATTTGGTGTAGTTCCTCAACGGCAAGGTATTATTCTTGTTTTAATAATATTAGTATTTGACTTTTTGTCCTCAAATTACAACAAAATATTCTTCAACATTTACATAATTATTCGGTTGCTGAAGATCCAACATTCAAAGTATCATTTCTTCTAACAAACCTAAACTTTTTGTTCCACTGTTAAATCGATCTTGGTTTTGCATTAGTGAGTAATTTCTTACCCACAACATTAATTTGTGTTTTAACAGTTCAACTTTAACAGTTTGTAAATACCTAGTAGATATCGATAAAAAAATAATAATCGGAAATTATTAGAAGCCTTGTTTATCACCAATAATAATGGTATAATAAGTAAATTACAGAACTGATGTCTTAAATCTCGGCAGGCATAATTCGGACATAAAAAACAGAATTAATATGTGACAGAGCAATACATTGAATCATATTAACAGGCAAACAGTCCATAGGGTCAGGGAGATTGATTGGAAATGGAAAGAGAAGGTACTTGGTACAAAAATATTTTCACATATTAAATCAATTATTAATCAAGATAAATGTTGCCCCTGAGCATATTTAACTATCAAAAATGATTATTAAAATGACAAAGAGAGTAGAACAAAAAAATAAACGGAATTGTACTTTTAGTAATAGTAATTTAAATTAAGGAAACGATGTATTAGTAATTATTCATAAGTGAATATGTATTTGACGACGGAAAAACATCTTGAAAAAGGTTAAAAAAGGTAAAGCAATGTGATCAATAAAAAAAATTACTAGCAAGTTATAATTATCAACTTCACCGGGAAAATTTGTGTTTCCAGTAAAATAAAAGCTATTATTGTACAAATTCTTCGTAAAGCAGTGGAGAATACAAAAAGTGATTATTCATTCAAACTACTTTAATAGATTTTATAGATGAAACATGTAAATTTGTCTTCATAGTAACTAAGAGATAATAAATTTTATAAAAAATAACATAACCTAAAAAAAAAATAGTTGGAAAATATGAATCTACCTCATAAAAAATTAGCGAGGCAATTGATATTTAAATTATGTTAATGATGATTGTAGTATTAATATTTTTCAGCCTAGTTTCCGACGGGGTTGCATTGTCATGATAGTCATACAGCGGCAGTATCTCTGTTTACACACTCACAGTGACGGTAGTAACAGTTGGATAAGTGGCAGAAACAGAGCAGCTGACGAAACATTACAAAATTAAAAGGATCATCTGATGTGATAATTTTAGCAAAGATACTCATTTAAAATAATAATAGACGTGCGATATAATCAATTTAAAGCTCAAAAATAACTGAAACAACATCATACTTGAGAACAACTTATTCTCTCACAGTATAATGTCATACATTTGACATAAAATATACTATCGTACAGATTATGTTATGGCAATTTATGCGGTAGTTGCTTTCATGGCTACAATTATAACGGAGACTATCGGCGTGTAAACTAGGTTTTATTTATTATTTTTTTATATACTTTATTTTCAACTCAGGCCTGTCGAGAATACCAAATAACAGCGAGTACGATGCCGGAAAGAAGAGTATAGCGTAAGGTGTTGGTAAGGGTGAGGAAGAGGAGTGCCTTCCTATCTTGATTTAATATTTATGGTTAGTGGAGGAGATCCCTCAACCAGCCTTTTTTTGAGCCTCCTGCGGGTATTATCAGGCCTGTTGGATTACAGCTAGTTTTTTGTTAATTTTTTTTCCAAAAAAACACATATACATTTCATTCCATACAATAATTATCCATCTATACAATGCTGATTTTATCTAGACGAAAATAATGAATATTTTCAACCAGATGATATAGATATTTTGATAAAATAATAATGTTTTTATTTATACATTTATTACATTTTTATTTATTTAAGTATACAGTAAATACTTTATAAACGACAGGTTTGAATTTAAACAATAAAACGATTTTTGTAATAAAAAGATTGATGTTGACGTCATCAAAAATAAAAATGATTAATAGATATTATATAAAAATTACCTGCTTTAAAATGTATGAAATAATTTGTATTTAATTGTGAAAAATATCTTTAGAAGTGTCATATTCCGTGCTTCCAGCACTTGTGTAAATCTACAGGCGCAGCAATAGCCTAGTCCCGCAATGCCTTCCTATATTGCGAATTGGTATAACCTATCGCCGCGTATTGAAAAATATTGTAGAAAATGTTATAAAGAGATTGAAAAATCATGTTATTTTCAATATATATATTTATTGGGAATAAATATACTAGTTATTTAAAAAATTTTATTAATTCAACTAGGAATACTTTAATTTTTTATATTGGTACCGTGTTCTTCAAACCAAATTATGGAATTAAGCTTGTTTTTTAAGAAAAAGAAATTCCTGATGTTATTATAAATATTACCCTTGGAGATATTGTTGACCATAGATTAGACGAAGTTGATAAAAAATCGAAAGCACGCACAAATAAAAACTATCTTTTAATGTGTATACTTTTTCTCTCTCTTTAAATATTTATCCGCACCTGTCATGACATTGACAATCAGCAGATGTGTTGTGATGATAATTATTGGCATTATAGGCATGAGAAAGGATAGTAACCAGCAGCACACCTTCTTGGTCATTATTTTCTTCCTTGATTTAGGTGAGAAGATCAACCACCCAGCTCTTTTTTAGTCTCCTGCAGCATATCAGTCGTATGAGTATGTCGTTTATAAGTCTGTTTGTGTGTCCGTGTAATTTGAGATGAAAACGAGAGTAGGTATGTGATAGTTTATAGGTTGTTTTCGTAAGTCGTTATGTAAAGTTTTGTTGTTGATGTACCAGGAAGCTGCTGTCATAAGTCGTAAAATTTAGGATTGAAATGAATGTAATTTTTGTGCGTCTTTTTTACGAAACCGTAAATCTGAGAGGTGTGTGTCCAGATAGGTTTAAGTAGGTAATTGATTGTATTTCTGTTGAACTTTCAATTTCGATTTAGAAACAATTGAGTACAGTATTTTCAGTCGCTTGTTTGAAGTCTGTCATTTCATTTTGACGTGTGACTCAGGTTATCCATCTATCTAATATTAATCTCTAGTAACGTACTTTGTTTGTCTGAGGAATTTGGTTCTCTCCTATGTAAAATGGTGGGCACGTTTCTCCTCGAAGTGTAAATGTTATATATTGTGACTTGTCATGATTTAATCTTATTTTCCAAAGTGAGTACCAATTTTGTAAAGTCAGTAGATGATTTTGTAAATTCATTGAGGCTAGTCTGGGGAAACCCCCATAAGGTAATTTGTTAAAATTGTTGTATCATCAGCGTAGGTGGCGGTGAATGTTTCGGAGTTGATAGGTATGCCATGCGTATTTATAATGTAGAGTAAAGGAGCCAGTATTGATCCTTGAGGTACTCCTGCTAACACTGGTCGAATGAGGGAAATTTCTAGGCCTTGTTGGACAGAGAGAAATCTGTCGCAAAAGAAGGATTGAAGAATGAGGTAAATAATGTATGAAGTAGTAGTGTTTTTAGTTTAAAGAGAAGTTCCTGTGTATACTAATTTTTAGATCTTCATCAACGTTCAGTAGAGACAAGATAATAACAACAAATAAGAAAGAGATAGAAAATGATAATGAGCCTGCCGTATTGTTTTCTGTGCATTCACACTTTCAGTATGCCAGTAGAAGAGGGGAGTATTAATTGAAAAAACTCAAGGAAGTAGTTATAGGAATAAAAAATGGCAAATATGAAATCTTTAAAAACGTAAATATGCTCATTCAATACAACATTTTATGACCACTTCAACACCGGTTAATATTTTAGGGTAAGAGTATTACAGAGTGTTACCTTTTTAGAAGTGACAGATAGATTTCCTATGTTGCTAACAATGGAAACGTTAGAGTGGAACAATATTATCTAAAACACGGACGGTAGGAAGATAAGTACATAGGGGACGACTAAGGGACGTACAAAGGGAAACTCAAACTGTACTCCGAGGGCTGAGGGATGGAAACTTGAGGAGGGGAGCCACAAAGGATGGAACAGCCTCCACACACGGAGGAGTACTAGCAAGAACACCAGCCATCAGCCAATCGTCTAGTTGTCTGTATTCGTAAGAGTCTTAACAAAGAAGTTAAGAATTTCACCAGGCACTTTATTTGTTAACAACATTCTTTATTTAAAACATTTGATTCCAGTTAACCCAGACTAGATGGTTTCTGATCACTGAAAGTCCAAATTAAATGGCGTTTGATATGACAAAATAATATATTTTAGCGATTTTTGTCTCTGGTAGATATACTTAAACGTAACTCGCAAAGGCAAAATTCTAGGATAGAGTTAACAAACTGAGTCGTATCTGATCCAACATTTTTTTATGTTAATTTTTTTTTTTTGTCTTTACATCTTCATCCGCACCTGTCATGGTAGTGACAATTAGCAAATTTGCTGTTTAAATGGGAAATGACATGATAGGCATGACGAAGAATGGAGCCCAGCAGCACCTCTTCCCTGGCCTGTTTACATCCTAAAATCAGGAAAGGAGATCTCTCATCCAGCTCCTTTTCAGTCGTCTCCTGATGAGCATTTCAGCCGTGGCCATGTCTTTGATAAGTCCATTGTGATGTCCGTGTAGTTTTAGATGAAATCGGGAGTAAAGAGTACGTATGTGCTGGTCAATGGTCGGTTGTCTTAGGTCGGTATGTAAAGTCTTATTGTTGACGTACCAGGGAGCTGCAGTTATTAGTCTTAAAATTTTAGATTGAAAGGATTGTAGTTTTTGTAAGTGAGTCTTTTTTGCTGAACCGTAAATCTGTGAGGCGTATGTCCAAATGGGTTTGAGCAGGTAAGTGTATGTATTTAGTTTTTGTCTAATTTTCAATTTTGATTTAGAAAACCATTAATTAATTCTGAAATGAATTATTTTATATTATATCTGTATATAGTTTGTAAATAGTTTAGTTCTTAAGAAGCTATCTTATAATTTTCACTTTAATATTTAGGTTTAAAAAACATTTTTTTTTTCTCTCTTTCTCTCACACTCATTTATCCATCATGGATAAATCCATGGATTTGGATAAGAACACTTCTTGTGAAGACTCGGAGAACGAGACACCCTTTTCAGAAATTAGCGAGAGTGACTCGCAATACTTGAAAAGACGTACGCTCCAAAAGCGTGTCCGAAACTCCGCTCCCGGTTTGGGAAGCAACTCACCAAATAAGAAAAAAACAAAAAATAAATCAAACAAATTAAATAAGCCAGCAGAACAAGAAAAATCTCCACCTAAAACGAGGAGTAAATCTAATGCCACACAATCAGAGCCAACTGCACCAAGCACCTCAGCCAGCAAGAATACTATTCTCGATAACAATTTATCAAACAAGATTCCGAAGCCTCAAGATTTTTCTGACCCCGAACCGCCACCTGTTTTTGTTTCAAAAATTGAGAACTTCGTGTCGTTTGGTCAAGAAATTGCAAAACTAATCGGACAGCCAAATTTTCGCTGCTTCTCTCGAATCAATGACATTAAAATAAACACGAACTCTAGAGAAAACTATAAAAAATTGATTAGCCATTTAACTTCCAAAAACTACGACTTCCATTGTTACCAATTGAAACAGGACAAGGCGTTTCGAGTAGTCCTGCGAGGTCTACATTCAACCACTCCTATATCTGTCATCAAAACAGGCCTGGAAGAAATCGGTCATAACGTCAGGCACATAGCACCCGTACTACATCCTAGGGAAAGATATCCGCTTCCATTATTTTTTATAGATTTGGAACCAGCAAAAACGAATAATGAAATATTTCAGGTTCAACGTTTAGTATACTCGACAGTACGATTTGAAGAACCAAGACAGAAGCCCCTAATAGTACAATGCACTAAGTGTCAAAACTTAGGGCATACGAAGACATATTGCCATCACGAGTCCAGATGTGTTAAATGCGCCGGTTTTCACGCTTCAGACACTTGCCAGAGGCCAAAAGATGAGCCCGCTACATGTGCTCTTTGTGGTGAAGCCCACCCTGCAAGCTATAGAGGTTGTGAGGTGTATAAAAATCTTCACAAACAGAGATCACGCAACTTAGCGACGAAAACCCTTGGACCTGCTCAAAAAACTTGTCCTGAGCCACCTGAAATTGAAAATCAGGAAACATTCCCTGCTTTGCCGACTTCACCTTCCATCGCCGTCCAACAACAACCATCCATCTCTACACTTAAGGATTATCCTCAACAGAACTCAAGAAATTCTCAATGGCAGCCTTGCATCATTAAGAAGCAGCCTCAAAGTCAGGCGCCTCAAACCTCCCAATCCAAGCCCAAAAGCTCTAATACTCAACCTCAACAGCCTCGTCAGCCAATCCCTCCCCATCAGCTACCCTTAAGGGTCAAACTCCCGCCAGAGCACCCACACCCAGCTCCACTCGTTCCTACTCCCAAGATGAACCTCCCATCACAAGTCCAACAGAATTTAGATCCTACTCCTCGTACCCCACGTCGGACCCACCCTCCACCCAGCAATCCTATTCGCATAGATTACTCATCACAACCTCATGACCTAAATCCACTTCCCAGCCAAACATCATCCGACATCAACTCTATCCTATCATCATTCCTGATAGATCTTCAACAGACTATCAAACCGCTTATAACTCTTCTCACAAGACTCCTTTCCGAAATCCCCTTTAACTTCCGATGAATACAAAGCCCCTAGCTATCCTCTTATGGAACGCTAACGGACTACAAAACCATCGTGACGAACTAGACATATTTCTCCATGACAATTATATTGACATTGCTCTTCTGACAGAAACTCATTTCACTCAACGGACACAATTCTACATACGTGACTACATCACTTATAGATCTGACCATCCAGACAACACTTCCCACGCTGGCTCTTGCATCCTTATACATAAATCTCTATCGCATTCCCTTATCCCTTCTATTCCAACTGATGCCATTCAATCAACTTCTGTAATCCTTTCAACTCGTCCTTTCCATCTAACACTTTCAGCTGTATACTGTCCTCCTGGTAATTCCCTCTCTTATAGCCTACTTGATTCCTTATTTCAATCCCTCGGAGCGCGCTTTATTGCTGGAGGAGACTACAATGCTAAACACCAACGATGGGGTTGTCGAACATCCAACTCCCGCGGTAGCATCCTATCACGTGTCTCTTCTTCCAACAGTTATTCAATCCTCTCACCCATGAATCCTACATATTGGCCTACATCTCTGAAAAAACGTCCCGATATCCTGGATATATTTATCACCTCCCAGATTTCCTCCTCCCAATCCATTATCAAATCCCTGAATGACCTTTCGTCAGATCATAGTCCAGTTTTGCTTTTACTACATTCGAACTTTGCTCCTAAACCTAAACTTCCTAAACTAATTACAGGACGAGTGGACTGGGACAAATTTCGTCATGATCTGGAAGATAAACTGGACTTAAAAATTCCCCTCAAAACAAAACAACATATTGATAATGCCATAGAAAACCTTAATACAACTATAACAACGAGTATAAATAATAACACATTTGTTAATAATAAAAGCAATAATTTAAGACAAATTAACTTGCCACAGCATATTCGAATCTTATTAAGGGATAAACGCAGAGCAAGATCGAAGTGGCACTTCAGATATCCTTCAGACAAAACGTACTATACCGAATTGACTAACAAACTAAAATCAGAAATCAGAAAATATAAAACTCAACAATTACTGAACCTAACTGGAAATATTACAACAACTGACAAATCACTATGGACTACAACCAAAAAACTTCTGAAGTTTAAAGATTTTAATCACCCACTTCTTACTGAATCCCAAACCTGGTCCAAATCCGACGAAGAAAACGCCCAGTTATTCGGTCAACATCTGTTCCAAATTTTCAACCCACATCCTGATATCCTTAATCCAACCCACATCGAATGTATTGAATCAGAACTGGATACTCCTCTCCAAATGTCCCTACCACCTAAAGCATTTCATCCCACAGAAATATCCAACATCATTCAAAGATTACCCTCCTACAAAGCTCCTGGACATGACCTAATAACATCCCAGATCTTGAAACTTCTTCCTCGAAAAGCCATCCTATTCCTTACTTTCATATATAATGCTGTACTCCGATCAACATATTTCCCTGATCCTTGGAAAATATCTATTGTCAAAATGATCCACAAACCCAAAAAGCCACCAGAATATCCATCCTCTTACCGTCCCATCTCTCTGTTACCCATGATGGGAAAAATCCTGGAAAAACTAATCTTAAAACGCCTGTACCCAATCCTAGATTCTAATCACATAATCCCAGATCACCAATTTGGATTCCGCTCCTCCCATTCCACTATACAGCAATGCCATCGTGTGGTAGACGTAGTATCCTCTGCATTGGAGCGCGGTATGTACTGTACGGGAGCCTTTCTCGATGTTGAACAGGCGTTTGATAGAGTTTGGCACCCGGGACTGCTGTACAAACTCCGAAAATTCCTACCATCTACCTATTTCCTCATTATCCGTTCCTACCTTACTGATAGATACTTTAAAGTAAATCACAACAATGTATATACATCCCGTTTTTCCCAGTCTGCAGGTGTTCCTCAAGGTAGTATCCTAGGTCCTATCCTTTACACAGTTTATACAGCTGACATCCCAACCCATCCCAACACTGTCATCACCACATATGCTGATGACACATGTATCCTATCAGTCAATAACGACCCATCTATTGCATCCCAAACCCTTCAATCCCACATCACAAACCTGGAAGAATGGTGTCAGAAATGGAGAATTAAAATAAATTCCAATAAATCCCATCAAATTACCTTCACCCTTCGTCGTAAACCAATGACTTCCTGTCCTTCAGTATCCTTTAACAACACCTCACTTATTCCTGTTGAACAAATCCGTTACCTAGGACTCCATCTGGACAAACGTCTAACTTGGAATCCTCATACCAGACTGAAACGACAAGAAACCGCTCGACGTTTCCGACTACTTCAACACTTACTAGACAAACGCTCTAACCTTCCAATCAATTATAAAAGACTGATTTACATGACTATAATAAGGCCTATTTGGACTTACGGGGTTGAGCTATGGGGCTCCACCAAGCCTTCAAATTCCTCTCGCATACAGTCCTTGCAATCCAAAATCCTTCGTAAAATCCTCAATGCTCCTTACTTTGTTACAAATAAAATTATCCATAATGACCTTAATGTTCCTTATGTATCAGATTTGGCCCAATCCAGATATCTGTCCTTCCATAATAAACTTCATAACCATCCTAACCCTCTTGTCTCTAACCTTGCTTCCTATTCGATTCCTAATAACCCTCCGAGGCGTCTGAAAAGAAGATGGCCACGTGATCTTCTAATATAGACATATTATTAGAGTGCTACCAATGGGTAGTTTCTCAACATGTGTTCCATGTCTTTATACCAATGTGCAAATTTACTAGATGTATTTTTTTGTATACAGTTGTAAATATCATTTAAAATAAATAAATTAAAAAAAAAAATGATTTAGAAAACAGTGAGTACAGTATTTTCAGTCGCTTGTTCAAACTCTTTCTTTTCATTTTGACGTGTGACTCAGGTTATCCATCTATCTAATATTAATCTCTAGTAATTTCAATTTAATTTCTTGGGAAAACAAAGTTGTATTACTGGTTTAAATGTAGAATAATAATTTGTTACAGAATTTACCTAACTTTCCTTCTTTTCTTAGCAAACGTCGTACCGTCTATAACCTTCACGTTTTATAGGACTCGATCATTTTGTATGGCTGGTGTAGGTTCCATGTATTCATAGGAGAAGTCTGCTGCTCTATTATAAAGTTGTTTTTTCTTAAAAGGAAAATCTCTCATTTAAACTTAATTTTTAACTTGATTGCTGAATCTTGGTTCAAAATATGGTCATTTATGGTCATCTATTGGTCATACAAACCACGTAGATCTTTTGCCACCTTAAAAAGCCTGCTCCATCTCTGCCTGTCTTGGGCCATTTCTTTCCATTTACCTGCACGCAGCTCCATTGCATCATTGTTGATTCCATCTGTCCATATGCTTTTTGATCTCCCACGTGGTCTTTTGCCTTTCAATGTGGCATTCATTGTTACGTAGAAGCATCCAGATGGATTGGTACGAGCTACATGCCCCACCCATTTTAACCTCCGTGCCTTCATATCCTGGGATATTGCTTGACCATTTTCTGTAAACAGTGCTGTATTTATCTTTCTTCTCCATTCCCCTCCATCACTAAGTCGCATTTATACATTTCACAAACCATCAGATAAACAAATATATTATTATTATTACACTATGCTAATATTTTTGTTTCTTGATTATGATATTTACGATCTGCTATCGGTATCAAGAGAAATAAAATATTTATTAATTTGTTTTTATTGTTGCCTCTACAATGCAGAGTCATTGGAGACACTTCCTATTCATACTCTGTTGTAGAATTTTATAATTTTTAAAAATTGCAAGGTTTTTTCCACGGCTTTTTCGTTGTCAGTGAGGTTTTCTTTTAGACTCTGAGCCATATCCAAATTTTTCCTTATATTCTTAAATACTGGGCAGTCTTGGATGATATGTTGGACAGTTCTTTGCACCTTACAGCTCTCGCAAGTCGGTGGGTCTAGTCCTCTTAGTAAATAGGCATGTGAAAATTCACAATGCCCAATTCTTAAGCGGCAGAGGACTGTCTCTTCTTTTCTGGAGAGTCGGTTACTAGTTTTCCATTTGGAACAGTGGCTTTTTAATTTGGTTTCTTTTTGTTGCCATACGTTCTGCCACATTACCCGCAATTTTTTCTTTATATGCTGTATAAAATCTTCTATCGGGATTTCGTTAATTATAGCTGTTGGATTGTTTTCTCGCCTTCTCACCATATTTGCTGCTTTGTCTGCCTGTACATTTCCGACTATTCCGCAGTGTGAAGGGACCCACATGAATATTATTTCCTTTCCCTTTTCTCTTAGTTTCCACCAGATATTTTTAATAGATCTCACCAGTGTGGTTGTCGGTGTTTTCTTTTCGATGGCTAGAATTGCACTCTTTGCTTCCGTTACAACGACCCATTTGTTACTCTCCGTTGTCTCAATGTACGTCAAAGCTTCTCTGATAGCGATCATCTCTCCACTAAACACAGAGCAGATCTCCGGAAATAAAGAAATAAAATAATTAGTTTTGTTTAGCAATAATATATCTGTGAGGTAAGTTACATAATTTTGTTTCTCATAATTAATAAAATGTCTAAACGCGCCTTTAGATAGGTATAAGCACATGCTTGGACACGATTTTGTGACAAAATGTAAAAATCCCAAAAAAATTCATTAGTTAAGCGAATTTCATAAAAGAAGTATGGAAAAACATACTTTAATTCATAATGACTTAATGTACTAAATATGATCCTGAGAGATGATTTGAGCATAATCAAAAACGTAAGACATTTTGGTATGAGTCGATAAAAAACGAAACAATACGAAATATCGATTTTTAAAAATATCTCCCCAAGGCGACATCCAACTTATACAGTAAAAATAAAATATTAAACTGAAACGAATAAGTTTAATATTGGTAATATGTAATATTGATTAAAAGAAGTAGAGTTTGTAAACTGGAAGACTAGGGTAGCACTTAGGAGAGATTTAGCTCCGGCCCTGAGAGGATTTTCCTATATCCTTCTGATGACAGGGCTGGGGCTACCTCATGCATATTAACATAGAATAATATATATATTTATATACATGTCCTGTCGGCTAATGGATTTTGTCTAGTTGCTCCTTAAAATAAATGCGTTTTGCATGTAGCCATGAATACTTCTAACTGTTATCGTATCCTTACTAATCATCTGAGTAAAGGTCTCTTCTTTATTAATTTTATAATAAAATCACTAAGCGGAAATTGTGAACAAAATTTAAAATAGGTAAGATTAGGCTCATTATTTAATAATGATAAATCTAAACTATTTTATAAAGTTAAAATATTAAAGTATTCAATACTAGCCCCCCTCTACTTTACGTTTAACGATGAGATCTTGACAGCTACTTATGCAGACGATACAACAATTCTCACAAAACACAACACAGGTTTCACTAACTCTACATCATCACTTAATTAAATTACAAGATTGGTTCACACTATGGAAAATTCGACTTAATCGCGACAAATCTAAACATACAACCTTTAATCTTTGAAAAAACACGTGCCCTCCAGTTTATATTGACAACGTCAAATTCCTCAAACGGACACGGTACTTTACCTTGGACTCACCTTCGACAGAAGGATGACATGGGGTGGGGCCCGCATGTTAAAATGAAACGTAAGACACTTAACATACGACTCAAACTACATTACTCTCTTTTTGCTAAATCTTTAAAACAGAAACTGAAAGAAACTGAATACATATACATACTTACTTAAACCTATATGGACGTACTCATCACAAATATAAGGTATCGCTAAAACGACCCTCCTATAAAAGCTTAAAACCTTACAATCAAAATGATTGCGACTCATAACAAAAGCACCTTGGTACGTTACAAACAAAACTCTACATGCTGATCTCCATCTTTCAACAGTTGACCAACATACAACGACCCATTATTAACATTTTACACCAAGTTAAACGGACATTATAACAGACATGGCCACAGCTGACATACTTCAGAACATAAGAAGGAGACTAAAAAGTCATTGGATGAGAGATCTCTTTCCTTGAACAACCTAAGTAATTGGATCAAGTTAGGGAAGAGGTACTGCTGAGTAATCCTTCCCCATGCCTGTCATGTCATTATTTCATGTATTGCCATCAAATTTGCTGATTGTCAACAATAATTAGACAGGCGCAAATACATTTTTGTGTAGACAAAAAAAACTGTTAAATGCATATTGTCTGGTTGGCAGTATTACGTACAAATATGAATGAAGAACTAACGTTAAAAAAATACTATATCTATAAAAAAATGTTATTTTTATCTTTCTAATTAAATAGTGCCGATTTTAATTTAATAAAAGCACCTTCTCAATATAAAAAAAATATAATGATTAGATAGGTTAAGTTCTATTCGTATAAAAAATAGTACGAAACTGAAATTCCTTAAGATTAGAATATTTCCAAAATGGTATAATTAGGAAAATTGTTAGAGGAACCACGCTGCAGAGAAAGAAGACAGTGGATATACAACCAACACTAACCTTATCAACAATTAGAGAATTTTTCGCAAAAGGAAAAAAATCATTTTTCGAAAAATCCCAACAATTGGCAAACCCTCTTTTTAACAATATGTTAACAGCCACAATTCCAAAACGTTGGCAACAAATCACATGATATCGATGTTTTAATTTAGTTGTAAGCTGTAGAGGATAAGTCAACTCAAGCCTGAGGTGAGCCCCATCACCTTTATATTACAGATGGAGAACGAAATACTTAGAAACGACAAAATCTAAAAATAAACCTTACAATACTTTTAAGCAGTAAAAGGTATATTATTAAGACAGTCCAAGGATTAAAGACAACAATAAGTATAAAGGGGCTATGAAAAATAAAAAATTCCTTATTTAATATAGTTATATGGCACTATTTTTCTAAAATTGGCTAACGGGAATTTGCAACTCTATATCACCAATTTTACAGTTCCCTTGAAAATTGCTTTAGCGATTTCGATTAAGCTCTGTAAATCGATGTATTACTAAACAGCCTTTAATATCACCTGGGTCTTATCCGCGTTGCTTTTGCCTAACAGGGAATAGGTACCCTTCTAAAGTACTTTGTATTAGATTTATTTTAAATAATCAACCGTCTGTTACTGTCGTTAGTAATAAAAATGGCTCAATGTATACTATGATAGAATTTGATAAATATATTTGGCTGAAAATCAGACGGTTAAAAAAAAAAAATCTAGTATACAGAAGTTATCGAAGAAACATAAAAAACTAATGGCTAATTGTTATAGTTAGTAATTTCTTATTTTATGTTAATGAACGGAACATTTATGTATCCATGGAAACTAAACGGAGTCTCCTTAGAATTTGTTTTATTCATGATATTTATAACTAACCGTATTAATAAATAAAATATATTTAGTAAATTTGGTAACAGAAAATGATATCATAAAATAGCTTGTTAAGAAACTACTGGTAGCACTCTAAAAAAAAAATGTATTTACAATAGGAGATCTCGAGGCCATCTTCTTTTCAGACGCCTCGGAGGGTTATCAGGGATAGAAGAGGAAGCAAGGTTAGAGACGAGAGGATTCGGATGGTTCTGAAGTTTATTATGGAAGGATAGGTATCTAGATTGGGCCAAATCGGAAACATAAGGAACATTAAGGTCGTCATGGATTATTTTATTGGTGACAAAGAAAGGATCAGTGAGGGTTTTCCAAAGGATTTTGGATTGTAAGGATTGGATACGAGAGGAATTCGATAGCTTAGTGGAACCCCAAAGTTTAACTCCGTAAGTCCAAATAGGTCTTTATTGTAGTCATGTATATGGGTCTAGAGCGTTTGTCTAGTAAGTGTTGTAATAGTCGGAAACGTCAAGTGGTTTCTTGTCGTTTCATTCCCTTAGAAATTAAATAGAAATTTTAAAAAAATGGTATCAAGAAAAAAAAGATTATATCATCCACTTAATCAAAGCAATGGAATTGCTGAATTAAAATAAAATCTAATTTATTGGTTTTTTATAAAAGAGTAAGCGGAATATAAAAATATTTCATCTTTATTTGTATAATAATAATATTACGTTTATTTATCTTTATTATATTTGCTAAATATTTTTTTTAACCGAGGTAGAATTGAATTTTAGTAAACGAGTTCTAAAAATGTCGGGGAAGAAGCGCTAAGTTATAAGTATGGGGCTAAGTTTGACAGTATTCAAAAGTTGAACAGGTATCGATGGACAGAAGTTGGGAGGGGTTGAGGGAAGGGGACAAGAACTGAATTTGACAGCTAGGCGGAGATGTATTAAATAAATGATTACACTTAATTAAAGATGGAGGTCGCCTAATTTCCGACTTAGTTTAATTAGCTGTCACTCTTATGCTCGCTAGCGTCCCTGCAAAAACCTAACCCAGGGACAACTCCAATCGTCAGTTAGAGAAATAAGTTCAATCTTTATTTTGCTTAAATATTTATAGGTATCGATATTTCTCTTTCGATATTTCATTTTTCGATCAAATAAGTATAAATCATTTTTTTTTGGGGGGGTTTTAATTTTTTTATTCAAACCTGTCATAGTGGTAATGACAACTAGTGAATGTGAGGTCGTTGGAAAAAAAATCAATTTAATGTTTAAAAAAACATAAAATGAACATATTAATATATACCAACTAATATTTTTTAAACCATTCCAATGTAAACCCTTAAATATCTTCATATATTATAAAATGGAGTTACAATACTTTCAATGTAAACAGCTCATATCGTCGAATTTTGCGAAAAGTCACCAAAAACATTCTGGATGGAACTAAACTTACTTGTTCTTGAGAGTTTTGTCCTAATTTATTGATAAAGAATACGTAGAATACACTAAAATGACACAAACTCTGTTATATATCAAATGTATTTTCAGATTTAGCTTTCTGTTTTCTCAACAGAAACACAAAGCTGATTTTAATAAAGAATTTGATATATTTTTATATTTTAATTCTTTATTGTTTTCTTAAAAGTGTATACTGGTCTATCAGTGCAAATAGCTTTAAGTGCCTTGTCATAGTGTTAATTGTTTTGTATATAGTTTCGTTTGTTTTGTATATGGAATTTTCACATTATATTTTTTTTGCATTATTTCTTTTTTTCGATTGATTTTATTTTGGCCAGATATAATCTTTTAATTTTGTTCTATTTGGTTATTCTCAAGGGACTGTGTCCCAGAATAAAGTTATTTTCTATCTATTTATCTACCTATTTAATACGAGAATACAATTTTCTGATTTTTCAAACCAAACAATTTATCAAAGTTCTTGGTGATTTAAGGTTATGAAAAGTTACCTGATAACTTTTTGTAATAAATGGACTATATATTTGTTAATCAAGTCAAAAATTTCATTTTCATATAGTATCATAACTATTGACCAATGGTTTTGGATCGTTCCCACATTAATTGCTACTTGAGGTGAGAACTGATGATAAATTTTCGCTATGTGCTACCATCAGTCGAAACAGTTATATTGCATTACTGAATATTATATAGGAACAATAATATTATAGTCACTCTTATATGTGGTACAGCTAAAATGACATTAACAAAGTTCAAATTATTCAGACAAATACGTTTGGCAAACTAGCCAAAGTACCTTTGTATGTTAGCTTTACATACAGACCTTCAGGTGTCAACCGCCCGATTCCATGACAACTTACTAGGACACTTTAGCATACTCATTAATGACATAGGTATAACAAATATGCAAAATTCAACTGATTTCGAAACATAAAATTATTAACAAATTTGTTTATGAAAGATATGTTAGTAAAGATTTAAGACAAAACTTAGGGAAACATGAGAAATTTAAGACTCAGTTGGTTATAACTAGAAACTCACCAACTTAGGTTCGTTTGATTCCCTTCTGATGCCTTCATTCCATTTGAAACAGAGTATACCATCCGAACCTCAAAACCAATGGAATCCATTCATCATTTGTTGAATAAGATTTACGTAATATAGTATATGTCTGTAAAGTATAAATGTATATTATCTTACCATTTTTATTAATACTTAGTTATCATAGATATTCTAAAGCAATTTCTTTACATAGCTTTTAAGAAATAACTAAAAAAAAATTAAAATATATAAGATAACCTTAGTTCTTAGAAAAATATATAGGAATTTAATAAGTGGAGTAAAAAAAGCTTAATTCCACAATATGAAGTATAATTTCAGCTAAAAATGATTTGTATTTATTTGAAAACAGAATTTTTTAAATAGCAAATATTTTTGCACGAAAAAAAATTAATTGACAACATATATTATTTCTGGTTCCCGATAAACAAAAAAAAAAAAAAAAAAAAATCCAGAAATCAGGAAAATGCCCTTATATCCCCGAAAAAATACTTTTTTGCTAAAAAAAACATAATATTTCTGAAATATGTTAATACATGATAAATCATAGATTAACATACGTAAACAATTAATAAATATTGCTTATTTGAACAATAAATATTGCTATAACTATAACTAGACAAAAGAACCTTAAGAACAAATCTTTCAAGTCACTTTCATCAATTTGTTTTGATCATTATTTTGTATCGACTTTTTAAAATAAATGTGTTCGTACCTGTGAACTGTTAAGAAATTATTTCATGTCGGCCATATGGAAGGAGAGGAAAGTACTTTGGTTATTTTCTCTAGCTTGATTCAATTACTTCGGTTGTTTAAGACAGGAGATCTCTCATCCAGCGCATTTTTAGTCTCCTTCTCATATTCAGGGGTACGTCAGCTTTAGCCATGTATCTTATTAAACTCTTTTAATGAGCATTTAGAAATCGTTGGTAAAGGTTGTGATATGTTGATCTAATTTTGGTATATGTAGGTCGGTACTTTGAGTTTTGTTAGTATGTACGAAGCTTCTTTTGTTATTAGTCGTATTAAGTTTAATTGGATAGTTTAATGTTTCTGTAGGTCATTTTGGCAATACTGAAGATGAGAATGTTCATTTGAATACAAGTATGTACATGTGTTTATTTCGTCTTTCAGTTTCAGTTCTGAACATTTATAAAGAATTAGGTGAAGTAGTTTGTGACCTTCGTTTCATTTTATTATTAAAATTTCTAATATTACTAATTACTAATATTAAAATTTCTTTATAAACTCAACATAAACGTTATCAATATAAACTGGGTGCAGGTATTTATTCGAAGAGTTTCATTGGAGATAATGTCAATAAATATACTGTATATTATAGTAGTGTTTTATTACATTTGCTAACATCTTGACCAACGTTTTAGGTTTTCTTCAGAGCATTTCACCTAGCACAAGTTCGGGGACTATGTTCTTTTTGCAGTTGATTCTCCTATCCCTGATGAAAATCTAATACGTAGGTCGAAACGAAGGCAAATGTAATAAAACACTACTATAATATATATAGTATACTTACTGAGCCCATCTCGACTAACTTCTTCTAAAATTAGATTTACGGTCAATTAACATCCATACCATTATGTTATATGTTTGAATTTTACCACGGTTAAGCCGTATTTTCCATAGTTTAAACCAGTCCTGTAATTAAAGTAAGGGACGTCAACGTAAGTGACGCCTGTGTTATGAGAATTGAGAGAACACATTCGTATTTTCCTAACTACACCGATTTATAATTACACATATTATTTAATTTTTTACAAAAATGTTCACTATGAGTGTTTTGACCCGTCAGAATGCCTAAGGCAGCCCACTGTGCGATGATATAGCATAATTTTCCGAATCGAAAATGCTTCGAAACAAACAAGAGATAAAGTCGCATTCATTCAAATCTTACTAAGTTTGGCTACGGTCCAGTAAATAGGTAGGTTATTTAAGGAAATTGAGCAAGCCCCAGACAATATATTAGGCGACTCCTTCTACCTCCGCCGTCCCAGACGGAAGAGAATCGATAACATCGATTTTCTCTCGAGTCGAGAAACAGCGAAAAGGTATCGATGTTATTCGGCTACTCATCCGTGAAATTCGCAGTCCATATGAACGCACCGGTTGACGCCACTCTTGTGTAAGAGCCGCCCGGGCGACACTTACTGTCTGCCACGTCTGCTGTTAGCTTAGCATAATGCTTCCTTACTTTAGCGTGTTAATTATTATTTTAACATATAGCTCTCGGTACTTCAGAGAGTCTTCCACTTCTCTTAATTACCTCTTTACATTTCCTCTCTAAAATGGTATCCTTGTCTTTATTAATCTCAATTTAGTGTTACAATGGAAATTAAGGTGTAAGCTGTTCCATTACTTAATGTTTTTTCTTCTTTAATTTCTCCGTATTTACCCAGAATTATGAATTATACTGGGTTGTCGGGAAAATAATTCAGAATTTCATGTTTTCTTTACATTAATCCTCTAAATAGCTAAAGAACTTTAACGCACACAAGTGTTATTATTTCTTACACACACAAAAGGTTTATTATGAATAACAAATATAGTAATGGCAACTATCTGTAGATATAGTCTTGCATAATGACAATTTACTGAGTGAATGAGCTTTGCTTGGGTTTAAACAAGAGTAGCTATGCAGTGACTGATAGTTGTGAAAATATGTTCTCTACAGCTATAATAGGAGCATTCATGCAACCAATGCTAAGTATTGTAAACCATTTAAATGTCGAGAAAATTCTGTACGAAATTTGTGTTAAATATGGCCGCTAGCATTCTTGATTTTAGCGCAGCCTGGGTTACTGTAATGTGTTGCTAACTTCGTAAATGTACGGAGAAAGATATGCGAGGTTTTGGTGTGTTTGATTCTTTGTTCTTTGTTTGTGTACAATATCCACATCAATGGGATATAAAGACAGATAGGATTTCATCTATATATTCATAAAGTTCTTTGCCTTCTGAATCATCTGAATCATCATGCTCTCTAATAACGCATTTTAAACCAAATAATCTAGCAACTCAACCATTTCACTTCGCTGTGGCATTTTAAAAATAAATCAAAACGTTACTAAATTAATAACTTACAAACTGCGTTTACAGTACAGGCATTAGTGTTGCCCAAATGCTAGACCGAGACGAACCTTGGTCTTGCAAACTCAGTCTTAGTCTTGCGCAAGAATCTTGCAGTTGCCTATTAGCTTATTAGACAGTAGAAGCCTAACTAATCCCGAATGAAAAAATAAAAGAGTTAAATGCAAACGTATATTAGTTATACCAAATCTTTACATAAAGTAACTAAAATCATCAAGTATTAATAACTATTTTGCCTCAATTTTCATTCAAAAAGTCGAATTTTTATTACCAGTCTTGGTCTTGGTCTTACAACAGTTAAGCATTCTTGGTCTTGCAAAGTGCAAGTGTGCGGTAGATATATGATGCTATACATTACAATAGTGTTTTGTTGTATTTGTCGGCGTTTCGACCAACGTTGAAGGTCACTATCAAGTTTTATTGATCGCAATTCGCTAGAAACTGCTTTTTCAAATTTTATCAATATACCCAGAGACAAGAGAAAATTTACCAATACATTGTCAGAAATTTTTATTTGTGTATTTTGATTAATAAAAATTGTTTTGTGTCATCTATTTTATTTGTTACATTTATTTTTTACTCACATCAGTTGGAAATACCAACAGTTAGCGAGTGTACTTCCGGGAAGAAGAGTATGAAGTAAGGCGTTGGTAGGCCTGAGGTTTAATTTAATATTTATAGTTAGTGAAAGAAATCTCTCATCCAGCTTCTTGTGAGCCTCCTTCGGGTACTATCGTGTATGTTGATAGTGGATATGCCTTGAGTCAGTGAATTGGTATCTCCTTGGAAGTAATTGTAAAATATTTTGCAGTATATTCGTATGTGATCGTATGTACACATCTGTAAGTCTTTATGTAAATTAATGTTACAAACGTACTCGGGAGCTGGTTGTTTTCTTTTAAAACCACAAACCTGAATTAATGTCAGGAGATCCTTACGTAATAGAGTTATCTTCTGCAAATGAGCTGGCGTAAACCTTCACCTAAAACAACAAACTCTCATTCTTAAGGTTAAAACCAAAACTTTTATCACTTTATTTTTTATCCTCCTTTTGACTTTTAAATTATGGATTATAAAGAAATATGTGAAATATATTGGTTCTCAATCTAATAATCCATCTAAAAGTTACGGCGAGATTCTTATTTTTCTGTAAAAGATACAATAGATATCATTTCAACATGTAACCTCAGGAACATTTCACTGACCTTACATAACTACGAGATAAGAATCAATGGTGGAAACATGATCAAGCAATTTCAAAGCTCAACACGCAACATTTACTTCTCAACACGAAACAAGCCATCCCGTTGATCCTGTAAACATTGCTAGAACACGCACAGTTTGTTATCTTTAATTTACGTTTTAAATAAGAATGACGTTGGACTGTATATATATATATATATATATATATATATATATATATATATATATATATATTAATTAAAAGCCAAATTAAATTCTGTGCTTACTAAAACAATTCTAATTTTAGGCAATAAAATACATTCTAGTTTAACAAACCGGTTTTTACAAACTAGACAAATATAGAACTGAAAATATGTTAGAGTTTTAATTTCCGCCTTTTCAAGTATTCAATTTTTCTTTTGTAAGTTATGCTAAAGGTAGTATAGGTCGATAAACCTTCTTCAAGAGGAAGATTGTCTTACAGTGAAAGTACTACATATGTGTACTTTTGCCATTTTTTTTTCTTAATTACTTTGATCAACTCATTGTGATATCTGCGGTTTTGTGTATAAAGAATCAGGCTTCGGATTTATCAAAAAATGATAAAGGAAACCCATTAAAAATGAATAATGTAAAATTCGTACGTTTGGAAAAGAGTAAAGTTGATACTAGGTGAAAAAATCTTAGACCCATGACCGACAGTTCTTGCAAATGCGGCCAAACAGCCAAGTGAAGAAAATAGTAGTATAATATAAATATTATTATAATATTTAAAATATGTAAATGATTTTTCTGCTTATGCTAACTATGTTTTTTTAAGTTAAAATACATCAATCGATGTTGGTGACTAAACCATACAAATAACGTTTAGATGTTGCTCTTTTTGATAAATAAATACAATCTCGTCAAATGTTTTCATTTTGTACCTCCAGTTCCAGCTTGTTTAAGGGGATCAGGTTTGTGTCATTCTTTTTTTTTTTTTTTTTTTAAATGAAATGAAAATTTTCATCGGCATACAGGTGGTATTGACAGTGCAGGATAGAGTATGAAAGGTCATTGATATAGATGAAAATAAAAGGTGGAAGATCAGAAGAATTCCTGAGGAACGTCTCTGGACAAGGATAGAGACACTAGTGGGGGATTATTAGAGACTACTACACATTGGGAGCGACCGTTGAGAAAGGATTGGAACTAGCAGACAAGGAGATATTTTTAAGTTTGGTAAGTAGTATATTGTGATCTACTGAGTCAAAGGCTTTGGGAAAATCAAGGATAATAAGGATGGTTAGTTTCTGTTGGTCTTTAGCTGTGTGGAGATCATGGGAGATTTTAATGAGGCCGGAATGAGTGGAGTAGTCAGGTCTAAAACAGGATTGGTGGTAGTTCAGAAGATTATTTTGCTCGATATAGTGGGATTGGGATTGAATTTTTGAATAATTTATAGAGCTTTAAATTTGTGCTCATTGGGGTATGGATAGACCTTTGACGAAAGGTTTGAGCAAATATATTGTTTGTTTTACTGCAATGAAAATTCTTTTTTTTAATAGGGATTTTCCAGGTGCGTAATACGAATATTATTAGGTTTGTTCTTAAAAGTTTTTTTTTTTTTAATATTTACGCTATACAATGTACTTCAAATTGTTGTTGACAGAAGAACAGCTAAACAAGTGTTAAGTATGAAAAAATAAAAAAATAAATCATGTCTTATTGTTACTTTAATATAAGCAAGGGTCTCCAAACTACTGCCAGCATGCTGCCCTAATCCGGACCGCGGGGGTTGCTTTAATTAAATGTTAACATTTTAGAAACTATTTAAAAAATATGACATTAAGTAAACCGATGTGACTATGACATTAAGTAAAATGCTAAGTTACTACAACCTTTATTGTATGAGTTATTTCAGCTACAAAGATCATTTCACAACTGTAGTGTCATTTATCAAAATATGTTAGCCATCTTAGCGTTTTTTGTTTGTTTGTTTTCAACACCATGGCTAAAGAGACTTGGTAGAGGTTTCAGTGTAGCCAACGAGACAAAAG
Source organism: Nezara viridula (assembly GCA_928085145.1). Taxonomy (NCBI): domain Eukaryota; kingdom Metazoa; phylum Arthropoda; class Insecta; order Hemiptera; family Pentatomidae; genus Nezara; species Nezara viridula. The sequence continues at coordinate 141,886,507 of OV725080.1, read as the reverse complement.
GTGTAGAGTTCCCTGATCTAAGCAAAACTTAGATACCAAAGATACCTCAAAAATTGGAAAAAAAATGTTATAAAGCTATTACCATTTTTAAAATTTATGTTATCTATATATAGATAACATTGACTTCCGATAAACGAGGTATCGGGTTCGGGTCCGGCTATGGCAGATTTAATCTGTTTATCAATCGTGGGTTAAGGAGACCCTCTTGGGGCACACTCAGCCTCTATAAAGTGGGTAATCTTGAATAAATAATTAATTAATGGAGGAACCTGTCAGTGGAGCATCATCTCGACCTAAAACTTCCCTACGCAACCTTTGGCCTATAAATAATACTTTCTTACAAAGGACTGAACTCAAGAAATTCCATGGGTTTTGAAGAAACAGTTTTAGTTTTATGCGATTTATATAATAATAATTGTAATGTTTTAAATCCAAATTGTTATCTCTCCTTTAAAAACGTAGTTCGTCATTGTTCTATCGAATGGATGATATATCAATATTATTATGTGATTTTGAAACATTGACATAGGAGTTACAGAGAAGAGATGGAATTAAGATATTGAATCTGTTCGAACATTAGATTGGGAGTGGTTAGGGCATTTACCTGAGGAAGATATTAACCAATCAGCTGGTCCGGAGGAAGTTCACTGATTAGCTAGGCAGCCATCTTATCTATCACGTCTTCCCTGGCTCTCCTCTCTCTCTGTCACTCACTAATTGATTTATCTAGGAGGCTCTGAATGAAATTTCTATGAATGAACTTTATGTTACAAATGAAGTAGAAATAACTACTCGACTTGAATCTTCTTTGAATGTCGGTATGTATTATACTCGCACGACGTTCTTACCTATTTCAGTCAAATTTAAATCACTAAACATTTGTAAATACAAAAAAAGAAGATTGAATTAGCAATATTTTCTACAGAAACCACCGAGTTAACTAATATCAATAAATACGTAAGTATGACGTTTCATATAAGGAAATTATTAATATAAATCTTTAATTCAAATGAAATAATGTTTGTGTTACATTTTCGAATGCTAGATAAGCGTTTGACTCCATCAATCATGAGGTTCTTGGGAAAAAATTGTTAGACTTTTGTATTAGCGGTAAAATTGTGAGATATCTTAAAGATTTTTATGATATACTCGTATCTACAATGAAAATAAAAATAAGAGACATCAGAGGAAATTAAAATTATTCCTGGATTCGAGGTGAACCTTTAAAGCTAATGGTTCTTCAGTTCTACCAATAGGCAGTGGAAATGAAATTATAATGTTATAACTAGAAGACGACGTTGTTATATTAAGAAATTTGCGTCACAGCACCGGACGGAAGAACTCACAAGCGATGAAATGGTCGTTACAATATTATAATATTGTCCGATGCTACTTTTCCTCTTCTTCTTCTTTTGCATCACCCATTAGTGCCTTTCAGCGTAGGGGAGCGTCCAACCAGGATTGCCAATTTTCCCTGTTTTTTGCAAGATTTCTGACATGGCATATAATTTTATTTCTATTTTTGCACAGGCGGTCTACGTATTCGAGGAACGACATTCTCGGTCTGCCGCGGGATCTTCTGCCATCGGGGACGTAGTCCATAGACTTTAATGGATCTCAGTGTTCTTCCACACTGACGACATGCCCAAACCACTTAAGCTGCCGAGTCTTTAGGACATCCTTCATCGGGGGAACCCCCGATTCCTCCCTGATTCTCTCGTTGCGAATGCAGTGCCGTCTCGTTTTCACTTCGATCCTTCGGAGAAACCACATTTCTGAAGCAGTGATTTTTCTCTTAAGTTTGTCAGTCAGCACCCAGCTTTCTGCACCATACAGAAGTATAGGCAAGTATACTGCCTTAAATATTTGCAGTTTTATACCTCTGCTCACTTCTCTCTTTCCGATCACAGTATTGCAGATCTGGTAATATATAGCGTTTGCTTTGCTTATCCTGGGCAGAATTTCTGAATCCACTTTCCCAGACCGATCCATAACAGAACCAAGCCAGGTGAAATCTGACACAACTTCCATCACCTCTCTGTTGCAATACACTGTAACATCTTCCTGCACCATTCCGACCTGTAGGATCTTGCTCTTTCTTGTACTGATGACCATAACCTTCCTGAGGAGTATGCTACTGTCTATGAGAAGATTAAAGGATCGACACGGGAAATAAGTCTGAAACGTATTAATTATTCACAAAGCACACTTGTACCGAAGGGATGACTATACCTTTTCTTTCCTTTCAAATACATTATTTTTATTTGGGAAAGAACTAGCCAAGTTCAACATGATATATAATTATAATTCTTAGCTCTTCGATCAATAGCGATCAGCCCTGATGAAGGCCTGAACTTCGGGTCGTAACGTCGGCAAATGTTAAAATAAATATTATTATTTATTTTTTACTGATTACCACAACTATCCTTCTCTTCATGATTTATAATTTTTTGATCTCAGCGTTGGTACCATTTTACCTTATACGAAGAAAATTTAATTATTGATGTTTGGTTCTTATGAATTTTCATTATTTGAACTAGCTGGACCTAAACATAAACGATGTCACAAATTTATGGCGCTCGAACAGCGGGACAAAAAGAAAAACTCATAAGATAAGTGATGTATTTAACGTTAATTATTAATACCTTACATGTCTGTAAAATTATTATATTTGTTTTTTTAATTTACAGACATGTATGTCACAATATTATATTATTTATATAAACTATTAAATATGTGTATGGTTTGTAACATCAATAACATAAACTAACACCTATTGGACCAGACTCCCCACGGTTACATTGTGTATTTAGGACACTATGTGCATTATCTATCTATCAACCAGCACAACAAACTCGGTCCAGATTAAATTAGAAAATTAGTACACAGAATAATTTAATAATAGTAAGATTAAAAAGTATTGAAAACCATCATTTTATTCTTAATACATTTTTTTTCTCTCAAAAATGTACAACATATACGCAAATTAGAAGGACCTTAAGTAGAACACTATATGCAAAATTCACCAGATTCGTTAAAGCGGTTTAGGCAACACAGAATATGGAAAACATTTTTACTTTTACTTACGTATATATTTAATATATAGTAAAGATAAGTATTGCGATCGAGAAAATTTTCGAATCTGAGTTTTCAACGGAAATACACGTTTTGAGGTACCCTCAGTCCAAATAATCAAGTCCTGAAAAATGGTTTGCGTGTCTGTTTGTAGGTGAACACTCTAGCTCGAAAATGAAAAGTCCTACGAAACTGATATTACGTATTTAAAATAGGTATATGCCTTAAATGTGAAAGCAACCTTTTCCTTAAAATCTGCCAACCGGACGTGCCACTTTATATCAACGCTGAAGCACATTTTCACAATTTTCTCAAAAACGGCTCTAATGATTTTCATTAAACTCGGTGTATCATTGTATAATAAAGTGGCCTTTAATATCAATTAGTTCACAACTCCATTGATGTCACTTTACAGGGCTTAAATGCCCAACGTTCATAAACGTCTTCCTCTAAAGTACCTTTAATATGGTTTATTTTAAAAAGTTAATCATTTCATATCATTCAGAGTTACAAAAAGGTGCTAAATATAACTTTTGAAAGAATATGATAAGTTAATAAAGAATAAAAAATAAAAATGCAGAAACACCTGCGTTGCTATAGACTGTAGCGCTTAAACGAATACCAGTTTCAATGAAACTTTGCTAAAGTCATTTTCTCGACACCCTTTAAATTTATCTCTATAACATACTTCAACGAAAAGAAGCTGGAAAAAAAGTTACGAGGGATGTTAAAATTAAATTCCGAATAACTTAAAAAGATACTTTTTAATCCACTTTTTTGTGAATATTGCGATAAGATGATTCAAAGGTATTTTAATTTCCTAAACAATGAAAGAATTTTCATCGAAATCGAAGCACTATTAGTAGATATATCGCGATTTTAAAATATTTTTGGTTTATTATTACTTTCACTTACGCATATATGTAATATATAGTAATAGTAAGTATTGCGATCGAGAGTTTTTTTTTCGCTTATTGTGCAGCATCTATCACAGAAGGAGAGATCGGTATCGACGAGCTGCTAAGTAGAAAAATAAACTGTAAAATCGGTCCCATTAGACCAATCTGTTAAACTTTTATAAAAATAATCTACTTATTATATGTTTTTCAAACCTGCCTAATACGTTAAGTTTATGATGTGTATTTTATTTTATACTCTTCATCACCGTATACTACTTTTTATGTTTGTTATTATTTTTTCTAAAATCTTCACTTATAAACTGTATCATTTACTCTGATTTATTCGTTTTCAGCTCTGAAGAATATTTATCATTTTTTTTTTAAATATCATATTCTTTCTTTGTTCATATTTATCTATTTTTCATTAATAATCACAATGAAGACGATAAATTACTCCGAAAGGTTAAAGGCATTTTAATTTCACATTGATATAACGAGTTTAATCAAAATCTTAAAGTAGGTTTGAGAAAAATATTTAGAAAAAATTGTAGATCATTAATATAAAGCGACACGCTAATTTTATTGGGAAAATCTCAATAATACACTTAACTCAGTTCTGATTAAAGAAATTGAAACTGAATTAGATAATTTTACTTTCTGAAAACTTTTTTTCAGTCTTAATACTTTCTCATATTAAATAAAAGTAAAAGGGAAAAACAATAAGCGAAACGATGGAAACATTCAATCCTGCTATGTTAAATAACAATAAATCATTTCAATATTACAGTTGAACATTAATTAAAGAATGGCAAATAAAATAACATTAAATTTTAATAATCACAAAAAGAAAGAGAGAGAGCGGGATGAAGAGTAGGAAGGTATGGAGTGAAGGAGAGAGGAATAAGGAAGGGGAATAGGGAGTAAGGGAAAGTGAGGGAGAGAACAAGAGAGAGAGGGAGGAGATAGGGGTATTGGAAAGCGGAGAATGAGTAAAGGCTTAAGAGGAGATACGGTGTGAAAGTGAGGGGGAGAAATAGGAGGTGTTGGAGAGAGGGGAGGGGGTGAAGGAATATTATATTTGTTTATAAACATTATTGAGGAGAATTCAAAGAATAAATTAAAATAAATAGTTCTTGTGAAAAATAATAACAAATTTATGAATGGGAAAAGAAATAAGTTGTACTTGGGAAGACTACTTGTACATAAATATATTTTGTACATGTTTTGGTTAAATAAAAAAAAAGAAAGAAATATAACAAGGACTAAATTAGAACGGCTTCTAATTAAACAGAAAATAAGGTAGGAAAAACAACAGCATTGGAGGGGGGGGGGTGAACCCTCAACAGAATGGGGCATTCAAATATAAACTGCATGATGTCTTTGTCTTTGTAGAGATTGCAGGGTAAATACCTCTTTACATCTTATCATTTAGCTTGAGACCTGCCAGTAAAAGCTCTTTTTTTCTTAGGATCAATATTCTTAAAAGTTTATGTTTTACCTGATTTTCAAATACTATTCGGTAAAGTAATGGGTTTTATTGATGTACACAAAAATGAATATGGAGAATATGTATATCAGTCCTCCTTTAATTTTATGTAAATTGTTGCTATTTTGATCTGCCTGTAAGTCTGCTTCTTCAATTTCCTGAATATTGCTTTAAAATAATTGTTTTCCATTTATCCTGTGAGTGATCTGACCTAAATACTTAAACAATCACAGAACATTTCCGTTTAAGTTATAAATTATATTTTAAGCATTGGTTCTTAGGTCTTCAAGAACCACGTCCACTTAAACTTTATTTCATATAGGTTTTTTTTCCCAGAATAATAACCGTTGTAGAAAAAAAAAAAGATAGACCTCCAAAAATTAAATTCTGAATCTGAATATAATAAATTGTCTAAGAATGGAAGTTATTAGAATTATTCCTCTATATTTCTCACTGCATGATCTTCGAAACCATCATTTCTCTTTTCAGATTGATGATAGTGGTGATGTTATCAACTACTCCAATTGTCAAAACCTTTCAATAAGTAAAAACAAATCTGGTGTAATTGTTTAGGAAATATTAAATTTTACTCATACGAAGATTATATATATCATGTAAATATATACAAAAACTACAGTCATTTCAACCCAAAATTTTACGACTTATAACAGTAGCTCTCGGTACGTCAACAACAAAACTTTACATAATGACTTACGACAACCAACACATACGTACTCCTTCCTCTCGTTTTCATCTCAAACTACACGGAGACACAAACAGACTAATAAACGACATAGCTACGACTGACATGCCCATCAGGAGGAGATTAAAAAGGAGCTGGATGAGAGATCTCCTCGGCTAAATCAAAGTAATGACCAGGAAGAGGTACTGTTGGGTACTATCCTTTCTCATGCCTATAATGCCAACCCCATTATGCCAACAAAACATCTGCTGATCGTCAATACGATGACAGGTGCGGATAAACAGATAAAGATAAAAAAAAAAAAAAAAAAGAAAAGAAGATTCCAAAAACAATATATCAATATTAATCCTATATAAACATTTTGATAAAGATATAATATATTAAGTCCATGTTATGGACTTATTATATATATATATTACATTTGTTACAGTATAATTTGATATATTATAATTTGTTATGTTACGATTTGATATATAGTACGTTAATTCTTGGGCCTACCAAAAAAAAGATTTTGAAAAAATCTTTGTATTACTTATTATTATTAATAAACCAGAGTGAACTAAAATTGATATTTGTAAAGCAAACGCTCATGTCCTTAAGCCATTTTATGATTTTTTTAACGATCTACACTGCACTTTTAAATCTACACTTAAACCTTTTTTTTCATAGCCCATTATTATTTTATTTATACTAGTATAAACTAGCGATAGTGAATCTTGCTGCCATGGTTGTCCTGGATCCTAATCTCATAAAAATTAAAATATCTACCATAAATTATTTGTCTAAGGTTTTTATCTCGATACAATCTATCTTCTTTATTTCTCTATTAAATCCAATGATTGAGCCATAATTTTGAAGATGATCTGATTCAAGTAGGGAAAATATTCACATCACACCAAATCTGCGCATAATTCCAAAAAGTATTTATAGTGAATTACCTTCGTGATAAATTAATTTATTTAATTAGTAAAATGTAATTCTGAAAAAATAAAAAACAAATCATTGAAATCAGGCCATTATTAAAAATTCTACCGTAATTTGCATACATGTATTATTTTTTTAAAATTATTAATAGACTATTGTAATGCAAACGAAAAAAATAAAATTAATTTCTCCATCTCATAATACATTTATCTATTTCTATATTATTTTGTCATTTATTCATTGTTTAATATACTGTGCTAATTATTCGCTCAGGCCAACTAGTTTAGTGTAGCCTCTAGAAAAAAATAAAAATAATAAAAATAAAATCCTGATTCCTCCTCTACTTCCCATCTTCACACACAAATCTCTTCTGAATTAAATCATTTCCAAGAGATAAAACAAATAATTGATTACGTTTCGGATTGAGTGTAGCGAGGGGACTCTCCCAGGGAAGTGCGGAAGAGAGACTGGAATGTAAACAGACAGCAGCGACTCTGCCGGTCGTCAAGGCAACCAGCCATCGATCTGGGTCAGAGCCGGTCAAAGACCCCCATCAGTTCTGTAGCAGGAGCTATTTAGCCCAGGATACCCCAGGATATCCAGGGTGGAGGGTACTCCGGGCGGTCGCCAAGAACTTGAGGGCACGTCCGAGCAAGTGCGGCGGTGGTGCGTCGCAATGCGGCTATGGTCTAGAGCCCTCCACGCAGTGCCGATGTCCCGGCTCTTCCGGGTGGACTCCTCATGAATTACAGCTTTAATTTTTTTTTTTCTTTTGCAAACAAAATATTGAAAATGTTTATTATGTTAGCTTGAAATATAAGTGATAAAGTAAACCACTCACTTTTACCTAAATAATATCATAATAGAAGAATCGACAGCAAAATTGAATATAGGCACAGCAAAATCCCGATAATGCGCAATGCCAAGGAAGGTGTATCACGAACTAGCTTTGTAACTTTGTTTCTTCTTAAAAAAATATCTAACTTACTTTTCTATCTTCAATACTTTGCAGCCATAATTTTAAAGATTATAGTATCTTTCAAGTGTGAAAATAAGCACATCTCCTACAAAATTCAGGAAAAAAAGTTACAAGGACAAGAAAACTTTATTAGGAAGAAATAAGAATTTTCTTATATATCATTTTTTAATATATATCCCTTATCCGGCTCTCAGGACTGATGGATTTTGACGATTGAGGTATCAATAGAAAGAGAATCGCAGAATCCGCGAATCGTAATTTTGATTCCTAATTTTATACTAGGACTTAAATGAAAGTGAATATAAAAGTGGAAGGTTTCAAAGCATGATGGTGCCGTCTCAACGAATCGAGGCACATTACCAATGAATTCATAATTAGCGAATAACTCGAAAAGTACACAACTTTTGTTCCATTATACATGAGTATTTGAAAGCTTACTAAATTCTCTACAAACCACAAAAAAAAAAAAAAAAAAATACATAAAACAACTAAGGAGTGTGCTTTAGACCACACGATAAAAGTTAAAACATCAACAAGCCGAAATTAATAATATGAAATATAAATTATAAATAGGATGAAATGCGAAACATTTCCCTTGCTTTCAAAATACTCATATTAATATATTCTATTTATTATCATTGCATTCGGACTATTTTTCCAAAGATGCAGCCAGTTTTAACTTATGCGATTAAAAACATTCATTACTCTATCTGAACATATATAACAACTATTATTCAAATAGAATAAAAATAATTACTTTAATGTCGTGGGATGTTATATTAGAAATACTGTTAAATATGTTCAGACAGGTACATCCTTTTCTTCCAAATAAACCTATCGGAAATTCCTTTTTTTATATTTTAAAGGCGTCAATCTCTGTTTCGTTAATTATTAAATTTCATTGACCAATTTCGTACGATTCAGAAGATTGAAGAGTTTGTCAGCAGTATTCGTATTGTCTTCTTAAATGGTATTTTAGTACAAAATTTAGTTTATTTTTTTGAATAAATTGTATTGCTACATCTCATAATACATTGCATTTACCTATTTTCATATTATCTTGCCTTATCTTCACTGACCGATGTAGGAGAGACTGGGTACGGTTGTGACAGTCGTCATATTAACGAAACTGTAAGCAATTGTCACACGTGTTAAACATTTGGAACTTCACTGACTATAATAATACTTCACTGACTGACGTTTTGACAGAATGCCGAGCGTACAAACCAAATAGAATATCCTGTGGCTTGACAAATGACCTACACAACATTTTAGAACACAATACGAATACTGCTTCAATCTTCTGAATCGTTCAAAATTGGACAATGAAATTTAATTATTAAGGAGATAAAGCGATAATGAACTTGGATGTCGACGCCTTTAATATATAAAAAAAAGGAATTGCCAATAGGTTACTCTGAAAGAAAGGGATGTTATACCTGTCTGATTTGAAATTACTAAGATTTAGCAGTTGGCTTAATTTCGTCATAATTAGTCTTTTATTAAAGCTGGATAGTCAGAATATAATAAAACATTTTAAAAAAATTAAAAATAATTGGCTTTGGCAATAAAAAATACCAATAAAGTAAATTCTTTCAAGGCATTAAAATTAATGCTGAAAATCAAGCGCCATTTGTAATTAAACGGCTAACAATGACGAAAAACGCCTTAGGATAAATTATCTAGAAAATAAATTTATTTTTCAAATCACTCTTTAATTTTTAACATATTTGCAAGGGTTATTTAAAAAATGTACTTAATCAACGGAAATACGGCTGAGGTCGAAAAATAGAATTTTACGTCATAGTCACATCCCGTACAAGAAAAAAAACTTCTACCCCCATTCGATGCAACTTAGACCCCCTTTTTATGACATGGATACTGAGTCTGTCTTACTGCACATTACAGCTCCAAGGAAGTTCTTTTTTAAATGAATTAATTAATTAATTTATTGAATAGTAAATAATACAATCTGTCACATTGAAAGGCAATAAGTGCTAAGGCTAGATGTGTTCATTCATACCATATATACAGTGTATGGATGAGCAGCATTATAATTTTATTGTAGTTCTCTCTGGTATCGTTCAAAACAGTGGTCGGCAAAGTACGGCTCCAGAGCCGCATGTGGCTCTTTGGCTTCTTAAGTGGCTCTGGCACAAATATCCAAGGAAGGCGTAATAATATTTTAATTTAAAAAAAAAAATTGGTGAGAAAATAATTACATCTTATATTGATAAATTAAAATTCCGCTATAAATTGAGAACATATATAATTTTTTGTTTAAGTTAAAAGATAGATAGGTAATTAAAATTTTATATTGTTGTAAAAATATGTATCGAACATCGAGTTTAATTCATATTAGTCGTTTTCGTAATAAAATGTACAAGCTACCGGCTGAAATTCTTCGTATGTTTATTGAGATATGGCGCTTTAAATTCGAACGTCTTTGTGTTGAATTGGAAATATTTGAGAAGTAAAAATGTGATCTTAGTTCCCAACACATGTGGTCTGCTTTGAAGGACCTGGAGAAGGAAGACATGATCATTTTCAACGCATCCAATCCTGATTCTTACGATCAGCTGAAAAATGAAAAAAACTCGCGTTTACTGTTCTTTCCCTTTTCGGGCCATATGCCAACATTCTTTTTCAAGCATGAACATTATCAAGAGTAAACTGAGACGTCGTCTTATTGATGAGAACTTGGAATCATGCCTAAAATTAAAAACAACAACATACAAACCTGACAAAACTTTCCAAGGAGATGCAAGCACATTATTCCCATTAATAAATATTTATTAAGTATGAAATTTATTTTTATCTAGTGTAATAAAAGTTTACTAAACAAACAGATTTGGCTCACAATATTTTTAAAAATTGATGTAATGCTCATATTTGGCTCTTTGGCTAATAAGTTTGTCGACCACTGGTATAAAACAACAGCAGATCAATAATATTTTGGGAAATACAAATAAGGGCCATCGCCCTTGGAGTAATGGGCACCCTTGTGACCCATCTAATTTAAAAAAAGGTCCAGCCGTTTCCACAAAAAATGATGTAAAGAAGTCAACCCAAACTCATAATCTATCTTGTGGCTTTCTGTAGTTTGTTAATAAAATATATCAAAAATATTTCTTAAGAAGTAAAAAAGATTTTTTTTTATTAGTAAAGCATGCAGATGATTTCTAGAATAATTTTGTTTAGACAAAAACATTAATTTTTTCAGTTTCTAAAACAGTTTGGTATAGAGTATCTAAACACTATATCATAATTAACAATTAATTACTTTGCTATAATTACTGAACAAGAAAAAACTTGAAAAAGATACATTCAACAATGCGCTGGCCATATTTATTACTGCCGGAAGTAAGGATCGTTTTCCCTACACCAGTTATAAGATTCCTGATGAAAATTTCCCTGTGTTTACAATGTTTCTAATTTCTAAAATTCTCGCCATTCCTTAGCCTATTAAAAGCACTACCGCGGGAGATGAATACAATTTCCCCGGAGGATAAGTGACCTCAGAGAGCAAAATATTTTTCCAGAGGGGCCCCGCCAAACTCCAGAGCCACGTGCATTGCTGGAATTCCTAACTATTCCAGAGCTGGAGTGTAGGCCCGCTCTCTCTCTCCAGCCACACAGGTTCCAGCCCTCTTCAGCTACTTCTTAATGCTTCCATATTCAAATATTTGTTTATAAGGCCCTACTTTCATCTCTTCTACATATGTCTTTGGCCGATCCAATATTTATAAATTCTTTAGTTTATACTTAAAATGAATTTTACAAACAAATAGTTTATAAAAAAATCGCGATAAAACCATATTTTTTTTTTATTACCCGACTAAGCGAAGCGAAACGAGAGTTATGTGTTTGGGTAGCCCGCTAAAAGCTATGTAACCTTTTTTTGAGTAAATGGGTCTATTTTTAAGTTTGATGGCTCAAATTATTCAGTGAGATCCCCGAGTGTTTTGAAATTATTTAAGTCCATTTTTACACCAATTCGAGTTTTTCTTAACGTAGTCACGTTTTTTATTTAATAAGAAAGAATACTCAAAAACTGTTGAAGATAATTAAATTCCCCCGAAATCTCTGGAAAAAAATTATGAAGGAAAAGAATCTTTATTTCAGAATAACTCAAAAAGTATTTATTTTTTTTCTTGATTGTACCTATGATAATTAGAAAAACAAATCAATTAACTAAAAAACAAAAAAAAAACAGTCATTAACAAAGGTACAGTCCATTAGTTTTGGTATACTTAATAATGTCTTCCTCTTTAAAGATATTACATTTAGGAGTAGAATAGTCTACTACACTTTTTTCCTCGGCTGATGTATTAACTTTATTATTTCTTAAAGGCATTTGCTTGTTCTAAAATTTTTTTTTTTTAATAATTTAGAAAATCCCATGATCAGGGCATTATTTAGTCTCTATTATTTTTATTATCTTTCCAGTCCATGGACACCATCGTACAATTTTTTTTTTTTAAACAATGATTAAATTTAGTAAGGTGGGAATGGGAATATAAATTTACTAAGGTCAATGATAAAAGGGACTTTCAGAAAGTCTAATACGGCCGCTTGTATTGCTGCAGTTACAGTGACTATACATGAGCATCATATCTCTGTACATTAGTATATTAGACCTCATGTTATCAATGACTTTTGTAAATTTAATAATATTTTTCTTAAAACAATTTTGTCTACTTTACGAAGGTGTACTTACAATTTAATTTGCTTAAACGGTTTTTGGGCAAGTCCTTCTCATTCAATAAAAAACGTGACCACTTTAAGGAAGACATAAAATTGGTCTTAACTCCATTTCCGTTCGGAATCGACCCGACTTTTTTGTTTGAATTTGTTACTAGAATCATCCATCAGAGTTTGGCTATTAAGAATTGAGAAAGAAAATATTTATCTACTCTAAGTTTGGTAAGTGAAAGTTGTATGATGAGCGCACCGCACCTGATTTTTAACTCTTCCCTGGCCTGACAAAACCATGTATAGTCGAAAAGACTAGGATGGAAAGAAAAAAAAATCATATCGATTAATTATGAATAAAAGCAAAGTACTTAAAGGGAACGATAAAGAAATAAATGACCTAGATATATGCGTATTGGACGTGTGAACGTCATTAAACTATTTAACAACATCTAAATTACACTCAAACATTATAGTCTATGGTACTGACCCTCTGTTTATCAAATTATTAACATCCGACTGGAACTTCGTAAATAGCTTGTTCTCATCGTAACCTACAAAAATTTTATTTACGAAAATTCTCGGGATTGGGGCGTTTTCAATCTGAAGGTCAGCAAATTTTGTCTAATTAATTAAAAACTAGTAAATGACCATTTACTTTCCACTTTAATCGTAAGGTAACATGTGCATAAAGTCGAGAAAAAATGTGGCCTTCAAAAGTATTGAGCCGTTTAGCGTGACCTACACTCCCAAATTGTCAAAATAACGAGGTTATATAGGCCAAACGGCTCACTATTTATGAAGGCCACCTTTTTTCTAGACTTTGTGCTCAAGTTATCTCACAATTAAAGTGGAAAGAAAATGGGTATTTACGAGTTTTTAGTACCTAATTAAATAGACAAAGTTTGCCGACATCCAGATTGAAAACGCCCCAATTCCAACATTTTTTGTAAATAAAATGTTTGTTGGTTATGATGAGAACAAGCTATTTACGAAGTTCCAGTCGGATGTTAATAATTTGATAAAAAGGGATCTATATCATGGACTATTAACTTGACACATTAATTTCGAAGAACTTTTGCCATCGCCGGGCTATTTCTGAAAGTGCAATTTGAATGGAAAAGGGATTGGTCATATTATTCACGGATTTGAAGAAATTACTTTTCTTTTTATTTAGGAAATCCTTCACTCTTGTCAGTTTCAGTAACAAATCTAGTTCTGATATCTTAAATCTTTGCATTGATGTTACTTTAACTGTTTTCTTATTATTTATTTTGAAAGTACTGTTGATACACTTTATTTTTATTTTTCAATGTGTGAAAACCAGAGTGCACCATGCAATGCCTTTAGGAAGTTTGGAGCTGATAATAAATATTTAAATTCAACAATTCAATGCGATTAGTATAATTAATTCAACGAATAATCAATAGTCAAAAGTTCAATTAATATCATTGAGGTGATTACGTAGCGGCGACTGAAATGGACATGTAAAATTGCTGGGTTTAGTAACGAAAGCACCCCTAAAAGGTTAATATACGCTGTTCCGAATGGTAATTGTCCGAGGAGTAGGCCGAAGCGAAGGTTAAGGCTGATCTGGCGAGGTAGGGTTTGGACAGTGGCCGGTAGAGAGAGCGATTGATGGAAACGGTATCGAACCTTCGGGTCAGCTAAGCCTTCTTACTATTATTTTATTTATTTGTTTTACACATTACATAGTTATTTGTAATCGTTGAGGACCAAATAAGTAAACCAAATATTGCATTAATATATTTTCAAGATTATTTTATATTTGTAAATTTCCGGACAATACTTGCCGTTCCCAACAATACTGCTATTTGCATATTTTCCATTGTCATAAACGGCAAGTCCAGCTCACGCAAAGAAGATTGGGATTCTTCTAGTATTAATCCATTGCATGAAATTACTAACGGTAGAATCGGGCTTTCCTTTAAATCATATCGTTGCTTTAATTCTCCCGCCAATTCAACATAGTTTCCTTTTTTTCTCGCCATTTTATTATTATTAACTGATCGGTCATAATTAGGAAGCGCTAAGTGGACAGAATCAGCTTCTAAGTACAGAGTAATTCTAATCTTTACTACGAGGTAGATCGACAAATATATCGATCAGCCGTGCATTTGACTTAACTAGTTCAAAAAGTGCACTTATACGCCTTACAGTAGATCTTCTCTTAGCCGGAATAATGCATTTACAAAGTTTAGGAGATAAGCAATCGATATATGTAAAGTTTTATTTTCCTGGAACAATTCACAAAAATTTACTTGGAGGTAAAGTTAACGATTATTTTTGTTATTTAAATATATAAATATCTATATTTGATACATTTATACAAAGTTTCGAGAAATATTCTTCCCATCGTGAGAAACATATTTTTACAGCAGGTGGATCCATATGTACAATTCCAAAACTAAACTGGACAAAAAGAATTATTTATTAATGTTTTTATAGTTATATACTCGTGTATTCGGGAGTGGTATACATATTGACCAAAAACCGAAAAAGAAAATTATTAGTATATTTCAACACTCCTCTCTTCGCATTGTCTAACATCTCTTTATAGACTATTTCCCTCCTGATATGCTTGTTTTTTGTTTTTTTGACGTTAGACAAATGTAATAAAAAAAAAAAAACATGAACAACATTCACAAGGAAGTTACAATTACCAAGTTCACCTGTAAAACAAGAAACTTCCCCACGAAAATAAATTAAGAAGAAATAAAGACAATTTCTTTGTTTGATGATAAATATGTTTTCCGATACTTCATAGGTTGAGAATTCAGTATGACAAACAAAAGTGTATATGATATTCTGTATATAGCAGGAAGCAATATCAAATTTTTATTTAAACACATTTCTGGGAGTATGTAAATAAAAAATATTAAATGTGTAATGCATAAGTTGATTATGAACTCCAGTTTTTTATTTGATTTCCACGAATGCAAATTGTTTTTTAACGAATATTTATTGATAGGAAGGATAAACAAATATATCGTTAATTAAGACTCAAACGTTTATTATTTTCAATCAAATATTTATTATATCGCTAGTTTTGCCTATGTACCTATATCTACTATAGATTATACTTTCTTACTTTGTACTTTTCGGGGGATCTTTGACCCTTATCTAGCATATAATATGCGCCAGTAAGTTTTAGTTATCAATAAGCTAGGTCAATTGTCAAAATTTCGTACAAATTAAAAAGAATAATCTACAAATCGAGAGTGATTACAATCATAATCATAATAAATAATTATTCATTGAATGGATTTATAGGAAATAATATATTTGTTATTTATTTATTTTTAAAAAGTGTGTTTACCTGATCCACAGTTGTTACTTTCTCTCTTTTTCAACTTTTACAAGCAATTGAATTTACAATAACTTTTAACTGTGGTAAAACAATATTAAAATAATTAAATTTTAAATAATTTCTATATGAAAGAGATTCGCAGAAGAAGGTTAAAGACGATTCCTTTATCATTTTCAATTAAAGTTTACCCTGCTTTGATTTAATTAGCTGTCACTTGTAATCAGGCCGTGAAATCTCGAATCAATTATAAATGGAATTTTCTTATTGGTTCAAGTTCGGTGCTTATTTCTCCTTATCAATTTATTGGAATTTGTAAAAATTGTCTTCAATTCTGATGATTTTTTTTTTTAATAGCCGCTTTTTCTTCTATGTTTTTTCTCTGAACTAAAACTTTTTATTACGTTAATTAATACTTAATACTAATTTATAATAATAATTTGTGACTCTGAAAACGTCCTGAAGCCATCTTCTTATCAAAAACTTAGTATAAATTTTGAGGAAAGGTTAAAACCTATGCTTTTATCTGGACAAGGAGTTCACAATGAAAGGAAAGGTAGGACTTCTTGCTATTTTACAATTTATGAAGAATTTTGGATTGTAAAGCTAATATTATAGTATATATAATAATATAGGATTGTAAAGTTGTTGGAGGAAAAATATCTATATATCGGTAATTTAAAAATGAAGAAGATCGATATTAAAGTTATTTAGAATTATAAATTCGACTATTAGGATTAAATGGGTTTGTTTTAAAACAAAATAACGGAAACACAGTGGATAAATTAAGATTTTTCTTCCAACTATATTGGAAATCGCACACAAATGTTTGTGCTCATAATCGAAAATCAAACACGATTCCTCAATATTTGTAAATTATTCTAATTATAAATAATTTATCTGTTTAAAATTATTTTCAACAAATATTGTCTGTAAACCAACTTTTTTCCCCCACTGTTGGGTATAAATATGGTACTACAATATCAAAACGGGTTCGAGTTCGGCTGAGGTAGGTACTTATTTATTCCGTTAGATCAGCTGATGGTCGAATATGGGGTGCTACGCCCATTGGACATAAATAGCTTATTAGAACAACATATTCTGTAATAATTATGAAATAATTAATTAAAGTGAGAAATCTAGTGGTTGAGCGTGATCAAGATTAAAACATGTACAATCGTTGTCCGAGAAACAGTACTTCCTTGTCTGAAGACTATGATATAATTTAAAAATGGCTTCTCCATCAGATTTTAAGCAGATTGTTATTATCAGCAAAATCATAGACCTTGAAATATTATCTAATCAATGGAAAAGATAGGGAAGCTGTATTCATCCTACTTTGTAGACGATTTTTTTTTTAAATACTTGTAGGTAATATATATTTTTTTTTAAAGGAAACATTTAAATTATTACTTTTCCTTACCCATATACGAAATATATAGTAAAGGTCTGTATTGCGATCGTGAAAATTATCGACTCTGGGTTTTCAACGGAAATACATGTTTGAGGTATCCTGAGTCCAAATAACCAAGTTCTGCAAAATGGTCTGTGTGATTGTATTTTTTTTTTTATGTGTGTATTTGAACAGTCTAGCTCAATAATGAAAAGTCGTATGAACTACCTTTCATATGGTTTATTTGAAATAATTAACGATCTCACATTATTAAGAGTTATGAAAAATGCTAAATATAACTTTTGAAAGAATTTGATAATTGAATAATGGAGAACAAAATAAAAATGCTTATCCAGGTAGAAAATGAATCTCCGGAAATACTAGTCAGAAGGCATAAGTACAAAGCGCAGAATTTTAGAAAAAAACAATATATTATATGGAAAGTTGTAGAAGGTAACGGAGAGTGACGAAATAATTATAAATAATAATTTTTAAAAACTAATATTATTTAACATAAATCACATGTCACACATGAAATCATTTTTAATTTTAAAAAAGTATTTAAAATCGACCTAATCAAGGCAATTATAATCAAGACTGTTTACATACACACACACACACACAGACACAGACACATACACACGAAAATTTTCACCATCCCAATCCTGTCTCATACTATATATTTCATATATACATAAGTGAAAGTAAAAAAGTTATTTTAATGTCAGAACATATTTTTAAAAGTTTCAGTTGTCATTCGTAAAATGTTGCTATTTTTTTTTTTTTTTAATGAGCACAATTGAATTGATTTTTCTTGAGTTTTTAGTTTTTATATCAGCACGAGAATCAAACCTGGGATTGTAGATTGTTAAGGAGCACGCAGCCTGCAAATAATGGGTACTATTAGTAAAATAATTAATCTAGATCACAGGCGGAAGGGGGGAGGCTTTCGGGCTGAAGCCCCTCTATCAAATGGTAATCAATAATCATGCTTTACAAAAAAAAAATATATAAAAAAATATTTCTAAAAGTATAATTATTCACGTAATTACATTTAATAGGATTCAAAACTTAAACTTAAAAACCCTTTTCTTATAGGTATTTAGTTTCTTTATTTTTCTTCCAATTGACATTATATATATACAAGAAAATTTTTCGGGCTGAAGCCCCCTAAAATGAAATACTGGATCCGCTAGCGATCAAGATCAAACCACCTCCTTCTACCATCGTTAACCGAAAAACACTTCTTCTTAAAGGAACTCAAGACCCTCCACTGGTACGTTTTATATATATATATATATATATATATATATATGTGTGTGTGTGTGTGTGTGTGTGTGTGTGTGTGTGTATCTTGTTTCATCTGTAGGAAATGAAGAAGAGTTAATGAACACATTATAGATGCGAAGAGAAACTGGGTTTTATTTCCCCTTCATATATTTAACACCTAATACTGATTTTTTTTTTTTTTTGTGTCCAACCTCTTTCCTCTATTTAAATGGGTTCGAGTGTATTGGGGAAACACTCCAAGCTACCAATTCATTAAAAAGTTTTATTGAGTTGTTCAAACAAACCAACATCGTTCCCGCATCTATAGTCCAATTAATATACGACAAAATTCTTTAAAAAACCTTCAACTTTGTAAAGAGGTACGTCACTAATACAATTATTAGCTGTTTATTATATCATATAATTTCATTTGTCTGGATTTATAATTTTATAACACTTTAAAAGAATATGACGACAGGATCATTAGAATTAATATTTAATTACTTCATTATTTCATCAACAATAATGATTGAGCCATCATTATCAAGTTTATGTTCACCAATAATGATCAAAAGTAAAACAATTTAAAAAAAACTTGCCAATTTTTTTCTCCTTAAAGCCTTTTAAATTATCTATACTAGAATTTTCTGAGGCCTGGAAAACAACTTATCCATACCTAATCAATTTGTTTAAATTTCGGTTATCATACCACCGTCATATAACCATAAGTTATTGCTTCCGCGATGTTAAGGGAAGCAATTATTAGTAAACCATTTAATTTACTATATAAAAAATAATAAATAAATTTTTAATTATTAAAATTTTAAACATATAAATATTTCAATGAGAATGATACCTGCCTGCTATTAAAAATCACTTGTTTATATATTGATATACAGATTTAAACTAAAATAGTTGGAGACGTTTTTGAGAAAATCGAAAAGATGTATTAATTATTGATTATATAATCCATCTCTTCTCGTAAGTAGATTTTTAAATACAACTTTGTTGATACATCCCAGATAAGTTATTTCAGTTTCGAACAACTTGCCATTTTGGGAGTAGACTATTCAAATACGAATCATTTTGAAAATATTGGTCTTTGGACTCAGAAGTGTCTTCGTATTTAGTATTTTGTAAGGAAGTATTGGTTCTTGGTCAACCGTTATGCAAGGACGAGATTTGAGTAAGAACACGCCCAATTACCAGGTTTACCCTCTTAATTTATTATCTAATTAAGGGTACTCACTTTATAGCGGCTGGGTGTGCCCCAAGTGGGTCTAACGACCACACGGTCGATCCACAGCCGACGAAACAGATTAAATAATTTATAATCTATCACCATCAGCCGGATTCCAATCTGGGACCACGTTGAGCATTGGAAGTCAGACACACATACTATTTTGCGGCACTAGGTTAATTGGACTCAGGGGATCTGAAAACGTGTATTTCCATTGAAAACTGCGAATAAAAATATTGCATGATCGCAATACTTTTTCTTGCTATATATTTCATTTATAGGTAACATGAGAGATAGTTAAACTTCACAAAAAACGTACTTAAATTTTTTTTATTTCATCAATGATGTATTTGGTATATAATAATGTACTTGCATAATATATAAATAAAAAAAAACGATTTATATGAAATATACAGATCAATATATATTTCTATATAAATCTGTATCTGTAAGATAGAGCTTTTAAATGACAAAATGAGCTCTATAAACGGCCAATGAAACCGCCGAACGATATCATAAAACTGTCAAGGAGGGAAGATAGAGAGTGATAAAGATACAATAGAGTAATCAGTGACGAGCTGGTTGGAACGGTTCCGAATCTCACTAAAAAATGAAAAGATACAAAACAGTGATCAGTGACAAGCGGGCTGGAACCGTTCCGAACTGCGATCAAAAATTAATCACAAACTTGGGGCTATCTCCCCTTATCGTTCATTTGTCAATCGTGAAAAAATTGAGCCTTGTTAGCTGAAAGTAATTTCCCGGCGTCGGCTTCTAAACCAGTGGGGATAAAAATTGGGGCCCTAACTGGGAGGGGGCGCCCTTATCGGCTTAGCTGTCTCTTTACTTTTTGTAGTACTTTTTTTGGGGGGGGGAAGGGAGGAGCGGAGAGAGGGTTCGCTCAAATCGGTGTCGGTTTGATTTAAAAACTGGCGACAAAAGGAGGAGGAAGCAGGGATTTTATTGGGTTGCAATCAACGCCGGTTCCGGGTTGGCGATTCCTGGTCAAATATCCCAACCAGGTGTATTAAAATAAAGTATAATGATTACTAAAATACATACCTTGCTTTGAGTTACAACTTTCTTAAGTTCAAAATATGGTTAGCTACGTAGGAAATTAATAAAAGAAGTTTATAATTTAAAAAATAAATAAATATACAGTTGCTTACTATTACTTCTTTCTTCCACACAAGTTCCAAGATATTAAAATTCAATTTAAATTTGACTCTAGAATATTACCTAATAAAATTTCATGACTGGTGCTAACTGGAAAATTCGACTCCATCAAGACAAATCACAACACATTATTTTTACTCTTCGATATGAAACCTTGTCCTCCTATTAACCTCGACAATGTTTCTCGTTTCCGAGCATTCAATGTTTCCAAATTCCTCAAACATATTAAGTTCAATATTCAGATCTGACATTTGATAGAAGAATGACATGGGGCCCACATATCAAAAACCAAACAAAAATACTAAACCTTAGACTAGGACTTATAAATTCACTTCTTTTAAGACGTTCGAAATTAAAATATAGACAGAAATTGAATACGTACAATTACTTACTTAAGCCTATTTATACCTATGTTTAATAAATATACAGGAAAGCCAAAAATACCCACATACATAGACTACAAACTTTTCAATCAAAAACTTTCAGCACTATAACTAAAGCTTCCTAGTACATTAGCAATACTACTTTATGTAAAGACCTATAGATGCTACCTGTTAACAACCACACACTAACTCGCTGATTCAAGGCATGGCTACAACCGACACACCTGATAACACCCGTAGGAGGCTCAAAAGAAGCTGGATGAGTGATCTCCTTCATTAACTATAGATATCAAAATCATGATCGGTAGGAATATAGTCAGATATTCCTTTCCCAAACGTTTGCTAACGTCTTACTCCATACTCTACTTCCCAAGAGCACACTCGTTGGTTGTGCTCCTCTAACAGATGTGGATTGTAATATAAAGTTTAAAAAAAATACTTCATGGTTTTACATTTATTTAATTACATTTACTCAAACTATATTACCAGTATAAACTTTTAATTGTTTATACATGTCAACCCAAAGTCAAATTTACTAAATAAAAAGACACGCTAAAGATCCATTCTCCGTTTTGTGTTGAAACCATTTCGTCCTTAAATTGGGTTCTATATCTTACCGTGTCATTTTTTTTCTATCACGTATTTTTATGTTCAGTGTACTCCTCTACACTTTGCTATGAGAAGCTTTAAGTCGATTTATGTACCTCTTTGTAAGGACCCACCCATGTTTGGGCCCCATAGGTGTCAAATGATTCAAGAATTTTAGCCTTCAGGAGTACTTAAACATATGTTATTATTTAAATGTCTTTCCTTCATCAATAACTTCCTCTCAGCCAAATTTATTCCACAATCAGCTCCTCCACTCCTGCCTGCTCAATGCTTCCTCATCCGCCAGTCATAGGTTTTGAAATATGGAGATTGGTAAACTTTGTATATTTTGTGAGGTATTTAAAAATCAAGAACATACATTTACTTTCCACTTTAATTGTAAAACAATTTCATCACTAAATCAAGAAAGAACGTGGCCTACAAAAATATTGAGCCATTTTTAGGCATGACCTCCATCTCCATCAAATTAACGAGGTTATATAGGGCAAACAGCCTATCCAATATTTTTGTAGGTCACTTTTTTCTCGATTTTGTCATATTATTTAAATAGAAAGTAAATGAGTATTCAGAACCTAAGTACATTAATTAATTAAATGTGAGAATATCCATTTTATGAAAATTATTAATTTGTTGGTAACAATAAGATGAAACTATTCACAAATTTTTTGACGGATGTTGATAATTTGATACGAAGGAGTCTGTACTATAGACTATAGGGTTATTTCGAACATTTTAGTTTTTTTTTTTTTTTATTGAATAATAATACAATCAGCCACTGTTGGAGGGCTATAAGTATTAAGGCTAGAAGTTCTCATTCATACAGTATATACAAGTAATACAGAAGTAACTATAAATATAAGAAGTAAATAAATAATACTTATAAAAAAAAGTAAATCAATAGGAAAAAAAATAAATTAATAAATAAAATTAAAAAAAAAAATAAATAAACAAACAAAATAAAATAACAACTTCTAAACACATTCATACCTATATACAATATATACATTCGCCCAGGAATCTCCGAGCCAGGCTTCTCTCCCCACATGTGGAAAGCAAAGCAGGACTCCAGAGATCCCAGTGCCACTTTTCCAGCCGCATCACTAGTATTAAAAGCCAGTGGAGGCTGAATTTCGAACATTAAACCCATCAAATCCTTCCAATCAAAAGTCCTTCGTATAATAGTCAATCCTCCTTATTATGTTACAAACGAAACTCTACATCATGACCTCAATATCCCTTATGTCCTTGACGTTATTCTATCCCGATTCTCAAATTTCCATCAGAATCTAATCCACCATTCTAATCCCTAAGCACAATCCTTGTCCAGCTCCAGTCATCCCTACAATTCTCCTCGAAGATTGAAATGACAGTGGCCTCGAGATCTTTTGAAAATATGTCACTGGAGTCCTGGCAATGGCTGGCCAGCTATCGCAGTGGCAAAATAAGTATGAATGTGTTTTATATTTGCACTTAATGTTGTCTCAAGTTTTACTTCTTTTGTTTTATTAATTTTTGTTTTATTTTCTATTGTTTTTGTTATTTTATATACAGTATGAATGACTCCAACTCAGCACTAATACTCAATGCCTTTAATTGAGGCAAAATGTATTATTTCTCATTAAAATAATATCAGATGAATATGGTTATAGGTAAAAATTAATTTTTAAATGATTTTTAACTTATAACTTATATCCACACCAAAAAAATTAATCCTGAAATAATCAAGAGATAAAGTACTTTGCCTTACAGAACCATTTACATATTCTTGAAAGGATGATCCATAATTGAAAAGTTAAACTAGATCAACATCAGCTTTTACGGAAAAATTGATTAGACATAAGACTCTTATGAGATATACAAAATTAAAATGATAGAAAGTGACATGAGGATTTTTTTTTTACGTATTCTATTAACTTATCAATACAATAGAATTGAGGTTGCAGAGAGAATTGAGTCCTAACGGCAAGCGGCAATCGCTCAAGATAACAACATCGACTCGTTAATGCGCATTCCTTCTATCTGATATCTAAGCGCCATCAGGGAGCCATCTTAATCTGATCATCCCTCAGGTATATTATGCGATATGCAGTGATACAGGAGGTCGTTCAAGCAGCCATTTTCATCATTCGCAGTTGGTTTCACAACTCTAGCAAGAATGCAATGCAACAATGGCTCTACGTCATAGCTTATAGAGTACTGTTAGTACCAAGTACAGTTTTTTAATTATTTATTGGGCTCAAAATGGGATCAAGAGTTTATTTATAAATTAATTCCAATTTACTGTATTTTAATAAACTGTATAATTTTTGTATTATTAATGTATGCTTAAGTAACATATATAATAATATCATTACAACATTTAAATTATATTACATTTTATAAATTAAATTATATTGAATTTAACATATAGCAAATTACATATATTTTCAATGATTTTTTACTCCCTTAAGTACGAACTTTCCCAGCAATAGAAAAATAAAAATATTTTACCCAAAATTACCCATGGCTCGATTAACTTCTATTATTTTTTCGAAAATCACAAAAGTTATGTCGATCACTTAAAATTATGAAAATCACATAAGCAAACATTTAGGTTTCTATAAACTAAACGAAACGACATAAACCAGTCCCTCACAAACAAATTAGAACTGGAGATATGAAATAAAAACTTTTTCATTATTTATTCCTTTAAAAAATGTAAAATCTAAAAACTATTGATATGGTTTAAAAGAACAATAATTCAGTTTTCCAATAATTCAGTTATAGTAATGCATAATTTGAAAAAAAAATCGGAGAAGTTATAAATGGTTTAGTAAATGACGTGATAAAAAAAATTGTCCATAAAATTTTGTCCATCAATCCATATTATTTGATTTCAAGACTGATTCGTATTTAGGAGTTTTAAAGTACGTTAGAAACAAATATGAATTATCTTAAGAGAAAAAAACTGCAATAGCGAATAATTTATATTGCTCAGATTTGTTGTTAAATAGCAAATTACAGACTATATTCCCAGTTTAAGACAATTTCTTATAAATTTTATTGTAAATAACTACAGAGAAAATTCCGTTAAATTCGTTTGAAGAAAATAAGTCTTTTTCCTCATAGTGACTATAACACTCATCTTATACTGGGTCCTGATACAAGCCTGGGCACTCAGGTGACTTCTGTTCACTCCCATGTGTTATATATTATATTATGTTTATATATATATAAACATATTTATTATATATTAAATAGAGAGATTTTGTAAGCAATTATTATCTACATTATATAAGGAGGAAGTTTAGATAGCTTTTCCGGTTCCCAGGAGTGATGAATTTTGATAAATGAGGTATCAAACGAAAGGAAATTAAATGGAGATGTGACGAATTTTAATTTCTTTGAAAAAAAAATTGCGAGATTTCAACAACCAGGTGGTTTTAAGAGTCAGAATAAGTTATCTTAAGAATATTCGAAAGCAAGACTTGGTATAGCTACTTCGGACCAGATTTTGCACTATAAATCTAAAAAACGCTGCAAATTACCACACAATGGTTTATTATTTCCAAACAATTTAACATCAAAATTAACATTATTTTTCATGTAAAATAAATAAAAATAAACAAAAGGTGATTCCTATTGATGGTCTAGATATTTTTTTTTCATCATTAGTAATATACTAAGAAAAATAGCATTGCAGTAACACATTCAATAATCAAAACCAAAAACAAAGGACATAACCATTACAGTAAAACAATAAAAAGTATCTAGATACCATTTATTTGCTCCAAATTTCAAGATTTTATTTATTTATTTTTTTTTTAGGAAAAGTCGAAAATTTTTAAATAACCATCCTGAAACATAAAACCTCAAATTTTAAGGCAGGGTTGAGTTTTTGAATTTTTTGGACGATTACAATGGTTCATTATCGAAAAAAAACCAAAAATATTTTAAAATCGCGATATCATTAGTAATAGTGCACTGATTTCGACGAACTCTTCTTCGTTTTTTTAGGAAATTTGAATATCGTTGAAACATCTGATAATAAAAATTACAAAAAAGTATACACTTTTTGAGCTATTCGAAAGTGTTATTTTACCATCCCTTATAACTTTTTTTTTCCAATTTCTCTTCGTTGAAGTATGTTATACAGATTAATTTAAAGGGCATCAAAAAGAAGACTTTAGTCAAGTTTCATTGAAATTGATTCATTCGTTTAGAGCGTTGCAGTCTACACCAACAAAAGTTTTTGATCATCCTCGGGTGTTCTCTAAATTTGATTCCAAACTTGAAAAAAATGGTCTAGTAGTCTCGAAGAAAAGGTGCGGAATTCTACGTATCGTGAAACGTAAATCCTCAAATTTTGACGGTTAAAATGGTTCATTAATGAAAATAAAAAAACAAAATACAAAGAAATTTACCGTTTTTGAGAAAGATAGTAATTCTTTTGGAAAGCTTAGGTGTTATGGTTACTATGGGATACTTATCACATAATTAATTATTTTTCACTAATGTCGATTATAATATTGAGAAATAAAGAGTACAGGAAAATCAAGTGTTTGATCAAGTATAGAACGTTAAATCTTCAAAGGAAATTATTTAATTCATAGTGACTATATCAACAAATGATACAAATCTGGGCTCGCTGATATTTGCTATAAAGATAGATCGTTATAGATAAAGAGCTGCAACAATTATTATATTAACTATGGAAAAAAATGTTACTCTGAAAAAGAACTTATCATGACTAATAATTAATATTATTACTATCATTAAGAGGGCACAGGTGGACATGAGAAGCCTGCAGTGGGCAGATACCTCCAAAGAGGTAATAATTTTAGCCCTATCTCGTAGCCTTTGTAACTTCAACATCCAAGTAGGTCTTTGACAAACTTTCTCCACCAGTTGAGGTACGGGAAGCGCTTCTGCTTCTGATGGTTTAACTTGGATTCCAGGTCAGTCCGGGAAGATATCATCTTAGCCAACGAACAATAGGAGATTAGTATGAACAAGTATGATACTTGATGATAACAGTAACAATATGAATAATGTAATCAAATGATGTAGTAATAATGAATTTTACAACACTATCATCTCCTAATTGATCCTAAGGAGACTTATTCTAAGGATACAAACCAGTATATTTTAGTAATTTATTCTCTTAGTCGGCGTAGTTATATATATATATACATAAAAATAAATAACTATATATAAATATATATAATATCTTTATATATGCAGACTAACACGTGTGCACAACAACGCCTTGTTCGACAACCTGATGAAAGATAATTGGATTACGTAATTACGAGTTCGCGTGCCGGTGACAAGAGGAATTTTGACTCTGGCATTAATCACCCATTCTCATCCTCTGGCCCGTTCAAAACCAAGTATAGCCTAAAAGACGAGAAAGGGAAAGAACAAAAAAAAAAAACAATCAAATAAAGAATATTTCATATAATTTGATGTAGTTAATGCGAAAAAAAATTATATCTTCCTCCTGGGATAAATTTTTTTTAAGCGTGTGTTTCTCTCATATATTCAGTGTTTCGAGGTCCTGTTCCATCTTCTGGAATATCCTATTTCCTGATGTTCCTTAATATTGTCCTATATGTCATATTTTTTATTTTGTCATTTTTCTTTTAACTTTTTCTCTTATATTCTATTGAGGAGCATTCTAATTTTTCATTTTTACCTGGACTCTTGGATAACTAACGAAAACTGCGTTATTTTTTTTCTATGAGCATTATATCTTCGGTTTAATTTTTTTGCAGGCCTAACACCTTAAAAGCTTAATGCTCTATGTTCTCATACTTACACTTTCTTTTATCTTATTTCTGCCAAATAATCTTTTAGAGCCATTACTTCTAACTTATAGTTCTTTAGTTATTTTGAATAACAAGTATTAGTTAGATAAAAGCAATAAAATTGATTGTAGTAACAACCATAATTTTTTTATAATGACAGGAACAAAATCAGTTTTCAAAATGTTGAGAAACGAGACTTCAAATGAAAATTTGTAAAACATTTGACTAGAAGCGAATATTTCAACACACGGGTTATATTAGTTTTTTTGTCTTCCACTGTAGTGCACCCCATTTTGGAGAGTAGTATATGAAAAGTTCGTTTATATCTCAATGGACATGATTTGATTCACGAATGCTTGGTAAGTTCTAGGAAACTTCCTGATGTGTAGATCACTTCGTTTATGAGATTCTAGCGATTTCGAAGATTCATTGGTTTGAAAAGATGAAACTAGAGTTTTTCGCCTTGAGTTAAATTTTCCAGTTAATGAAATCAATCCTCTGTCTCTCAATATCTGGAATTCTGGGGAATTGTAGCTTTTTTCCAAACAGGCTAATTTTGCAGTGTTCACGAGGTTTCGATTGTTTTTAAGGCCTATTAATATTAAATTCACACTCTCTTATTTGCTTTGTCTAGTTCCATAGTATGCAGTTCGGGCCTCAGAGTGCTGGAAGTGCCCATCATTTGTTAGACATTTAAAAAAAATGATTAACTTTTTAATATAAACCATATTAAAGGTACTTTAGAGAAAGACGTATATGAACATTGGGCATTTAAGCACTGTAAAGAGACATCAATGAGGATAAGACCTAATTGGTATTAAAGATTATAGCAACGTAGGTTTTTCTGCATTTTTATTTTTTTCTTCTTCATTAACTTATCAAATTCTTTCAAAAGTTATATTTAGCATTTTTTCGTAACTCTGAATAATGTGAAATGATTAAATTTTGAAAATAAACCATATTAAAGGTACTTTAGAGGAAGACGTATATGAACATTGGGCATTTAAACCCTGTAATCCAATGGGGATAAGACCTATTGATATAAAAGACCACTTAATTATACATTGATACACCGAATTTAATCAAAATTGTTAGAGCCGTTTTTGAGAAAATTATAAAAATGTGTTTCAGAGTTGATATAAAGTGGCACTTCCGGTTAGCCGATTTTGAGGAAAAAGTTGCTGTCACGTCTAAGGCATATACCTATCTTAAATACGTAATATCAGTTTCGCACGACTTTTCGTTTTTGAGCTAGACTGCTAACATACAAATACACAGACACACAGACCATTTATCGGGACTTGGTTATTTCGACTCAGGATACCTCAAAACGTGTATTTTCGTTGAAAACTCAGATTCAGAAATTTTCTCGATCGCAATACTTACCCTTACTATATATATTATATATATACGTAAGTGAAAGTGAAAATACAAACCGTCTGAGAAAAATTAATTTTAGCCTATTAATAAAACTAATTGATAATATACGCACAAAACGCTTTACACATTTTGTATTTACATGATTACCTTTCATTGAGCATTTCATTACGTTTTGTCGATAACGACACTATCTCGATAACCTTCACAATTTGCTGGTTTTGAAATTACAGTTTTTTTACAAAAAGCCTAGAGAAGAAATGAAACCTCGAAGATTTTAATTTGTTGGATCAGAATATGAGCCAGGACAAGATTGATCAGAAAAGCTCAAAACCTCATTTTACATATAAATTGTCCTTACAGGCTTTTGCAGTGTTGCTGTCGATATAATCTGATACGATGGTAACTTGCTTACCAACTGCTATAAACAAAATCATAGTACTAATACACATATAAAATCCTATATAGTATTTCTAAAAGGTGTTTTTTTGTCGGTACGCCATAACTTCGTCAATTCTTCATTAAATCCAATGATTGACCACTCATTTCGAAGATATGCTTCTCCTTCACGTGCGAAAAATAGTCCCATCCCCCCGAAATTTCTGGAAAAACTATGGAGGTTATGGAGGAAAAGAAACTTTATTTGCGAATAACTCAAAAAGTATGCATTTTTTTCTTAATTGTACCCATGGTAATTAGAAAGATTACTAAATTACATAC
Source organism: Nezara viridula (assembly GCA_928085145.1). Taxonomy (NCBI): domain Eukaryota; kingdom Metazoa; phylum Arthropoda; class Insecta; order Hemiptera; family Pentatomidae; genus Nezara; species Nezara viridula. The sequence continues at coordinate 141,856,462 of OV725080.1, read as the reverse complement.
AAAACAAAAAAAAAACCTCGTAAAAATCGAACAATTACTAACAAAGTTACAGTCCATTAGTTTTAGTATACTTAATAATGTCTTCTTGTTTAAAGATATTGAATTTAGGAGTAGAATAGTCTACTACACTTTTTTTCCTGGCTTATTATTTCTTAAATGTTTATCCATTGTTTTTTCATTGTATCTACAAATGAAGGTTATTATTATTATTATTTTTTAAAGACATTTGGTTGTTCTTATCTTTTTTTTTTAATTTAGAAAACCCCATGATCGGGGAATTATTTTTTCTTTATTACTTTTGTTATCTGTCCAGTCAGTGTTTAAAAATAGGTTCTAGCAAAGCAATTTGTACAAATATTTTCGTCTATTATGTTTAATGGAATATTGTCACTGAAAAAGGAAAAAATATTAATTACTTCCTTACATAATACATACGAACTACTTATTTCCATATTGTTTTGCTTATTTTTTCAGCAAACAAAATTTTCTGCGAATTATTCGCACGGGCCAACTAGTTTTGTATATTACTAATCGTTTAAAAATATTTCAATACTCGAAGATCTTATAAGAATATATCGGTGTTTTTTCCTGTGTAAAGTCACTCCCTTCCCCCCTCTCCCCAACTCAGCCGGTAAAGATGTGTGGGAGGGTGTATTTTTTTCAACTACAGCTGACGGTAGGCGATAAAGAATCACAAACACCTTCTCAAAGGAAATTGGATCGAACAATTCCAAGTCGTAGGCCTAAGAACACAGTCCTGTCCAATAAAAAGAACAACTAATTCCTTTTCTTCGACAAAGACATCCGTATTAATATTTATTAGAACATTTTCGCTAAGTATTATGAAGATTCAGCGTGTGCCTTATTTAGGCCCTTTAGTTGCACTGTAAGTTCATTAATTTCTCTTTAATTAGTCTCTCTTTAAATTCCTTTGGAGGATTTTGAACTTTATTTTGTTGGAACTTCTGTTAATTATGCATAATCGCCTTATCGTATTATCACTAGATTTTTTTTGTTTTATAGTCCACTTATTATTTGATATTTTCACAACTACAATATGTAAAGTTTCTTCGGGCGTGTGCCCTTGTACGAGATATCTTTTATATAAAACATACCATTTAAATTAAAACAAAAACGGAACACGTCACATCCAAAAATACCCACATGAGTAAACTACGAACCTTTCAGTCAAAAACTTTCAGAACCAGGTGTAGAATTGGATACAAAGTTCCAATACTTTACATGAAAATCTTGGCATTTCCAAATATACCTTAACTCCATCACTTTATCACTTATGCTGAGGATACGTGTGTGTTTTGAGTTAACAATGAACCATTCATTGCTTTCCAAATTTATCAGTCACAAATTAATAATTGGAAGACTAAACTATTTTTTTCCCTCCCCTTGCTTGCTTATACGATTATACCGGGTTTTCTTGGATCAGGGGATGAGGGCCAGAGATTGATTCCAGAGTTAAAAGCCTCTCCCTCCCCGGGGCACTTCCACGCGAACTTGTAATTATTTATACCACTATTTTGACTAATGAAGTGGAGATTTGGGGCTCTATTAAACCATCGAATTTCTCTCGTATTCAATCCTCAAGATTCGAAATCCTTCGCAAAATTCTCAAAGCGCAGCTACTTTGCTACAAATAAAATTATACATAATGACATTAATGTTCCACAACTTGCTGATTTACCCCAATACAGATACTTATTTTTTCATAACAAACTTCAGGCCCATCCAAACCCACTAGTTTCTATCCTTCCATTTTTTTTTCAATTCCTGACAATACTACAAGGCGTTTCAAATATAATACTACTAAGTCTGTCCAATTCATTATATTGATTCATATTTACTTGTTGTATTTTCAGTTTATGAAATTATAACCTTCAAAAAATACCATCGTCATACTCTAATTCCTACCTACCGCTGAGTGTTAGGATACCCTCTATATAGATTGACCCATTAAGTATCGCTCTCCAGCAACGCACGCCTTTCTCCCAGGTTATCCTTGGTCTTCTCTCCACTCAGGTCTCATATGTGATTCTTGCCGTTCTGTTCATATTTATCCCGAAAAAGGTGCCCAAATCATCTTAGTTAGTTCTCTTCTAAAGTGGTTTCTATCGGCTGTACCTCGAGATTAAACCTTATAGTACTGTTTCGAATCCTGTCTATTCTTTGCTGACTTCTCTACAACCTTTCTATGATACCTCATCACCATGGTCTGGATCTGTACCTAGTGTTTCGAGGTAAGGGTCCATGATTGTGAAGAGTAAGAAAGGATGGGCAAGAACGTTAACCTACAGAAAGATGACTTTGTTTTCATCGACACCTCTCTTAAGGTACATTCCTCTACTAAATCATCAACAATCATCTTTCTTCTTACGCCAAAACCTTCTCCAGTTCAAATCATCAGTCCATTCCCTGTCCACAAGATCTGGATATTCTAACCTTTACATGCCTTCTCACAGATCTGCCTCGTTCCAAAACTCGCTCAGACAATTTCTGGAATACCCTCATTATCAAAATTCGATATTCCCCATCCATATCCACATTCAAAACCCTCCTATTCCAATTTCTATCCCAAAAACAGTCAGATGGTTGCAAACCATTTGACATCATAATTTATTTCATGCCATTCATTGTCAAATATCAATGCTTTTCTTTGCTATATATATTAATTGTCTTATAGGGTAAAGATTTTCCTGCTCTTGATGTCACTGAACGCATCTATTGGTAGTTTATAACTCTTATCTTTTATACACCACTAAATTCTTGCCTATTGTTAGGTCAAGAAATGATGATGATGTATTTATACATTAATCATCATTTAAATGATAATGTATTTTAATATTAATCAGGCACTTTATATTGTCAGTTTCAGTTTTCTGTTTTCTCAACAGAAATACAAAGCTTATTTTAATGAAGAAATTAATAAATTTTTTTTTTTAATTCTTTATTGTTTTCTTAAAAGTGTATACTTGTCTATCAGTGCGAATAGCTTTAAATGTCTTGCCATAGTGTTAATTGTTTTGTATATAGTTTCGTTTGTTTTGAATATAGAATGTTTACCTTGTATTTTCTTTACATTATTTCTTTTTTTCTATTGATTTTATTTAGGCCAGATGTAATATTTTAATTTTGTGTTATTTTGTTATTCTCAAGGGACTGTGTCTATTTTCTATCTATCTATCTTCTGTTGAGGACCTTTCCTGATTGAGTAGAACAGTTGCTCTCAGTCTTTGCAACACCTCTCCTTCAACATATATGCTTTCATTGATCCAGGCAACCAGATATTTTACAACCTGCGCCTGTTCCAACGTTTTAACCACAATATTCTCATCATTCGATGGGGCATCATACAAAATTTTATGATCTAAAATTGTCTATTCTAGTGGATTTGGTTTTCATTCGATTAATATCCATGTCGATAAACAAATTTTGTTGATGACAAAACATAAATTCATAACAAATAATATAAATAAACCAACTTGAATTTGAGAAAATATGCTTAATCAACAAGGATAAAACATCAACGGCGATCTTAGGATCAAAGATACAGCTGAGGATGATGGGACAAGACAGGGTTCCATAATGAGAACTATCAGGGCCCTATATCCTCCCAGGGGTCGTACAGTTTGACATAATCTTGCTCGTTGGCGGGGGAGGGGTGTATCTCCGGCTATGATTGGCTGAAGCCGAGCGCTACCAATAATAGCCCTTCTGCGATTGGTCAGCTCCATCGCTTAGCCGCGGGAATTAACTTTCATCCAGCGTCTTTTCTCCTCCGTCTTGGCCTACACCGTTAGATTGGCAAGACCGCAAAAATAAAATATCATGCTATATCAAACATTTAATGTAGCATATGTATATATATATATATATATATATATATCTTTTCTTTTGGTTTTTAAATTTTTAATGTGTTACTGAAGTAATGCTATTTTTTTAGCATATTACTAATGATTAAAAAAAAAGTTAATCCAATCATTGGATCTTTTATTTTCATCTTTTATTTATTTTTCTTTATAACTAGGAAGGTAATGTTACTTTAGATGTATAATTGTTTGGAAATAATAAACCATTATGAAATAATTTGCAGCGTTTTTTTTTTTCAAATTAATTATCGTTATATGTTTATGAAAAAAAAATCTTTCGGGCTGAAGCCCTGACCCCTAAAATTAAATCTGGATCCGCGAGGGTATGTCACTACTATTAGTGCAAAAGGTCGCATGTAAAAATTTTATTCTATTTGTATTAAAGGTGACATTTTGTAGTCTGCAACTGATATAAGTAGTATGCTACTATGGAAAATAGCAGATGACAATAAAATATGAAATTATTAAGGATAATCAAATATGAAATAATTAAATATGGTACTCTTTTGTTGAATGTTGAAGGGTAACTGTATTTCCGAATCGGCTTCTTCGATAGATTTTATTCTCATACGAAAAATTGTATACCTTGTATTATAAAATGAAAACGGTGAGAAAGCTATACGAACTTGCTTGGCAGACTTTTTTTTTTGTTTTTTAACATTCGTTTGCACCAATACCTAGGAGCATCTGTTCTCTCGTTTGATTAAACTAATTTACTTGTTTAAAGATCTATCATCTAGTACATTTTCAGTCTCCGCTTCATATTCAGGTGTAGATTAGCTGTAGTAATGTCTCTTATTAAACTGTTCGTAGGTCCGTTTAAATTTTATGAAATTGCTGGTAAATGGTCTTTCTGTGCTGTTCAACTCTTTCTGTTTATTAATTTTAATAAGTTTAGATGAATTTTCAGAGTGAGATGTCGTAAGTGTTCGAAAATGATCTAAAAATATTGATTCGTGATGAAATCAAATGTTTTGAGCAAACAGCTTGATCAATATTCAAGTTTGATTGTTTAAATTGTCCGGTGAGATTCCCTGAGTGTTTTGAAACAATTTGAGCTAAAATTACTAACCCATGGTATAATAAAATGTGTTGGTTGGTTGTTGTACAGTAAAGGCGTAAAACTTGTTGGTCATCCGTTAATTATAATTATATATTATTATATCTTTTGGTTGTGAATATTAAGAATTGGATAAAATTTAAAAGATGTAAAATATATGTTAAGGTTAAAGTTGTTTACAATAATTAAAGTTTAGTTATTTAAAGTTAGAATGTTAGGTAAAAGAGAAAACAAAATCTGGTGTGTCCACTCACACGACTTTCCTACCTTCTCAGAAAAGTTTTTATATCTTTCTATATGTTCATGAAGAAACAAAAAAGAAGTGAACTAAATTTATTTTCCTGAAAATTGATCAAAAAAAAGATTTGAGTACGATTTATTTGATAAATTAAGGCAATGAAACCAGCTTAAGGTAGATCAGTGTAAAAAATCAATACTCACTAATATTGCTGACTAAAAACTGTTTGCCATAGCTTAGTATTGTCAAACAATAATTTCTGTTAAAAGTAGAGAAAATGGTGAAGCTTGTGTGATGCCGGCAACAGAATTTCTTAATTTCACTTAGTCATCTTTATTATTTTGGTAATTGGTATATTGGTAATTCAATTACCTTTCAAAAGTTTTATTATAAATTTCACCGTATAATATATACTTAGGGAGTTAGACCCCATAACATTTTTCTTTTCTTTATTACTTTTTTTCCTGAATTTTTTCAGGAATTTAGTCTATATACGAAAATTGAAAAGACAACGATTAGAACATCATAGAAAAGTTTCATCAAAATCGTTAGAGCCGTTTTCCCGCTACAGTCTATAGGAAAACATGTTTTTCATTTATTGCGCGCAAGCTATTGCACATGGAGCAACGAATTTCTGTCACAGGCATCAGTAGTCAAAACCCTACAAAATAAAAAAAGAGGCAACAAAATCGGTTGAGTAGTTCCCGAGAAAATCTTGGCACAGACAGACAGACTAATGGCTAAAAATGTGTTTTTCGGACTCAGGGGGCTGTGAAACGTATAGATCCATCGAAAACCGCATGTCGGAAATTTGACCCGATTGCAATACTTTCCTTACCTAGTATAGGTAGGAAAGTAAAAAAGGTAAAAGGGGAAAAAAAGAGGTGGGGAGTGTTAAGTGAGAGATTGAAAGATTTTTTAAGATTCCTTCTTCAGAGAGAAAACATGATTTTGCCTAAGATTTTTTCATCATTTCCCAAAGCAGGTGTATTTGCTGGTATTTTCCTTATGTTTAATTCTCTGATGTAAAACGCAACAATTCTCGAAGTTATGGACCACTGTCCAAAAAGCGTTTGCGGACATACCTTTACTTTGAAAAAACAATTAATATGAATGTTAATGTTCAAATTTAATTAATAAAGTAGTTGGAACAAATAAACAAGTTTTATTTACTTAATATAACTTAAATAATCCATAACAATAAAAATTTTTAGGTGTGAATATCAACAAAACAAAGCGTATGCGGACATACCTTCATAAGTATTTTTTTCTTGTTTTGAGGTCCTTAATTCATATTTTCAGTTTGGCCACCTAATCCTGAAACACCCGGTATATAATTGTTACTATAATCGATTTTGTTGTTTTAGATTATTATATTATATATATATATATATATATATATATATATATATATATATATATATATTATATATATATATATATATATATATATATATATATATAAAACTTATGTGTTATATTTTCCCTTATTCCATATAAAATTATAAGACTTTCTCACGGTTGTAATGTTAATTCTAAGAATCAGCTCATGGGAATACTAGCCAAGCTTGTGAACTGTTAACCCTTGCACCTAACTTCCTAGGATTAGGCCTCTATTTCCTATATATCCTTCAGAAAATATTGTAATTTGTTCTCAGTAATTCAGAGCCCGTCTCCACGCCACTCTTCTTTCTGATATTGTTATTTAAATTTTTTATATTTTATTTACTTGTAAACTTGTAAAATAAACATTTAAAAAAAAGCCTTAGCTTCTATATTGAAGATAATTTATATATATATATATATATATATATATATATATATATATATATATATATATATATATATATATATATATATATATATTGTAACAATTACATGAAAAATTAAAATAGCCAAAAACCAGTAATATACCATTTATACATAAATATATATATATTGCAGTATTAGTACTGGTCATCCTACGCTTATCGCCATTTCGGGTCGACTGAGCTGCAATATCAGCAATCTCATTTTCATGCCACAATGGAACAGACACAAAAGAAACAAATAAATAGTGTTATCCATGGCATTCAATTCCGAAACAAAAATCTTTCTCTGCATTTTGATAACTACACATATCTTTACAAATATATTTAAACAACTTTCACAACTTTTAGGACTTTCACTACCCTAAATTGATCGTTAATCGAGTTTTAAAGTCTTAATCTTTATAGAGGGTAAAGTTTATTTTAATAATGTAAGTATACAAAGAAATTAATGCGTCTAAATTTACCAAAATCAATACAGGAAGGAGCGAAAAATACCTAGGCGTTAAAATTGTAAAGAATTATAATGAAACTTTTAATTACAATATATCCTTTCGACTTGCGGAATCTAGGGGAAGCTCTCTGCTCATAATTCTGCTCGAGGACCCTGGACGAAGTTCATCATAGATTTTATCTATGACAAACTTATAGTTGAACTTTTTAATGAGTTCCATCTCAAGTAGGTCTAATGGCGAAATATACATAAGTCCTCTGATAAAATCAGATAGAGTTTCGTAACTTGACCGTTTTGGTCTGGCAAATAAAAAAAAAAAAAAAATACTCCTTAAGGTTCAATAAAAGGTGTAAATTATTTGATTCTTAAATCCAAAACCAACGATGGTCCTAACCAAATTCCTATGAAAATCATCAAACTCTGTCATCCAGCCTTACTTCCTATACTGCTACACATCTACAATTTTTCCCTCCAAAATTCCATTTTTCTTAAAGCCTGGAAAAAAAGTCATTGTCTGGCCGTTGAACTAAGTTTCTGCTCCTTCACTAGACTTCAAACCCATTTCCATTTTATCCAATTTATCCAAGTCTCTAGAAACATTAGTTCACTCTTGAGTTGAATAAATTTCTTAAGCAAAACCGTCCCCTCAATCCTCTACAATCCGGTTTTCGTTCCCAAAACTCCACCCAATCTGCCTTGTTAAAGATTACTCAAGACTCTCAATTACCCATAGACAAACAGAAAATCTCCATCCTAGTCCTTTTCGACTTTTCAAAAGCCTTAGACTCTGCCAATCATTTTCCACCCTCTTCATTTCCAACCTCCAAAGCCTGTCCATATCGAATAGCGTTCTGAAATGGTTCCTCTCCTTTTTATCCCATCGCTCCTTCCTCGTCCCTTTAATTATCACGAGGTGTTCGTTTAAGAATTTCTATTAGTGGATTCATGTTGTAGGTCAGTCTTTAGTGAAAGTTATTGTAATTTTATTTTGCAGTATCGTAGCAGAATTGTTAGGATGTTGAGGTTCTTATGTATTATTTAATTTCCAACATAAACGGTCAATTATTTCATACAACACTTTCGACTGAAAATATTGAATTATTTTAATGTTGGAAGTTTTAGCAGTACCACACAGTTCTATACTGTAAGTCCGAATTGATGATTTGGAATAAATTAAAATATATCAAGAGAATCAAGTTGACGAAGAAAATTTTATTCAAATAATTTATAAAATGGTGGAAGGAGGCTGATTGGACGTCAGAAATTTGGAGTGTCTGAGAATTTATTAGCTAGAATAGTTACACAGGACCAGCAACTGATTTTTTCTTAAAATAGAATTTTATATATTTTTTACAAAAAGGATTGCATTCCAAGTTAAATTTTTAATGCCTTAATTCGAAATAAAGTCAAATCCCGCTGCTTTATTCATAGACATTTTGTATTTTAAGTACATCTTTAATGAATTATTAATATGAGGAACAAATTGCAAAAGAACTGGATGATTTTTTTTTAAATGTTATGTTGTCTGACTACTGTTGTTCTTCATGTCTCATGTCTCTTCTACTATTGTTCGCCATGTTCTTCAATATTTATTTTTTTAAATGTGTTTCAGTACATTTTATTTGGAAAACCGGAAAAAATACCACACAATTTTCAAAATATTTATTATAAACTTAACAGTTTTATTAAAGAAAAAAATAAAGAAAATATCGCTTAGAAAAATTAATTATATTTCTTACTTTATTGTTAGTGAAAATTTGGTACAATACATACATCGGTACAATATATATATATTGTATAAATATTATAAATGTAACTTATACCACGTTACATTCGTTTGTAATTGACAATATTGGATATCTTGAAAGGATTGCTAAAAATTACCGATTCATGACCGTCGATATCGAATAAATTCCTGGAATAAATTTACATTGTTATGCATTTGACCCAAAATTTAATGATTTTTATTATTTAAATAAACAAACTTTAGCGATACAGACAGCATCGTTTTGGATTTGTGAAGTCGTATTATTATTTTTTTTTTTTTTTACTTTTATACTTTCTTTACTACAACTTATTATTATTTTATGTTTTGTTGGTTCATTTTTATTTACTTCGTTTTATTTATTTATTATTTTACAATATTTATTTTATTAATTTGTTCCTATTTACTTTAATTTTTTTTTTTTGTTTATATATATTGCATGAGTGGATACTTCAAGCTCTAATGCTTATTGCTCTTGAGTGTGGCAGATTGTGTTATCATTGAATAAATAACAAATATATATACATATATATATATATATATATATATATATATATATATATATATATATATATAAAATAATTTAAACAGTCTAAAAAAATCGTGTTTTATTATATATTATAACTCACTTCGAAGGACCGCTCATAACTAGCAGTTTTTGTTGTTTGCGTCCAAGGAAGGGATCAAGATGTTCTCCTGCTTTCCAACGTTTACTCCCAATAAAACTAATTTATTTACTGGTCTAATAGGGACTTAACTGCATAAAAATAATTTTATATAAAAAACACTGAAATGGCGTATATTAACTTGGAACTTAAAATTCTAATCCAGCTCAAACCTCATTAATTTATGTTAACATTTTATTAGTAACTAATAGAAGTAAATATTACTTTTGTCTCTTCAGATTTGGGATAATTTTCTTCAATTGTGAGTTCCTTCATGTTTGGATATTGATCTTGTTGGTTCTATTTCGCTAGCGAGTTGAGAATTGCTGCCGAATCGCCCGCGATACGAGCTCCAGGAGCAAGTGTCGATGGAAGTTAGGCAAGCAGACGAGACACTTAAGACAGACGAGGAAGAGTTTTAAATTCCGGCTAACTGCAGTTTGCAGCTACACTAGAATTAACAAGGTTAAGTTGAATTAGTCGAGCTACTAAACTACTTAGATACTCCACTAACAGCTTCTCCAGGTTAAACTTTAAATGACTTCAAGATTATCGTCCCTTTTAAGTTGTCAATTAGGGAGGGGCTGAGAGGAGTGAACCAGTCATTTTAGAATATTTTATTACTATACAAGCAGTCTACGATTTGTTATAAATGGCATAATGCCGGAAGAGATTTAATGTATGTATCAGTGAATAAAATATTTTTTTATCATAGAAAATCTAGATAATAGTCTTCCATAAAATGAAAGTGGAATAATCTTGGTTTAAGTTCATTAAAAAGAGCAAAAATAATTGTGTAATTACAAAAAGACCTAGTCTGCCAACCAAAGTTTAAGACCTATTGATATCATTAAAAAAAAATTTTATCCGGACCTGCTCAGTTAAATCACACTATAGAAATTAACGATCTGCACATAAATTTATCGTATAGTCGCAAAGAAAATAATTCTTAAATTATATATTGAGCGCATAATACAAATTTCGGTTATTTTCTGTAGATATTAGTTTTCATAAAACCCGACTACGCGAATAATTCTCTCCTTCTTAAGGGATGGAAAATGATGTACATCTACATATAAATATGAATTACACCAATTAATACTCTTACTATACCAATTAATACTCTTACTACACCTTAAACAAAAATTAATATTTTTTTTCTCTTTTCGTTAATTATACTTATGAACAGTTGCGTAAGAATTGTAATTGGTGACCCGAGATACTCCCAAGTGTCTCACCACTGCACTGAATTAAAGTGGCTCTTCCTCTCCATTCGAAGGCAATATTTCCTAGGTACGTTTCTTTATCAAATCATCGTCCTTCTTACGACTACAGCCTTCTCCAATTCAAGTCCTCAGTCCACTCCCCTATCACAAGATCTCGACCTTCTGACCTTTACATTTCTTCTCACAGATCTGCCTTGTTCCAAAACTCGTTTATTGTTTGCTCTGTTAATTTCTGAAATTCCCTTGCTATCAAAATCGGAATTCTCCCTCCCTATTCTCATTTAAAACCACACTATTCCAATTTCTATCCTAAAAACAGTCAGACACCCCCCGCTAACCTTTTATGTAAATTTATATATTATTCGAAATGATTCACATAATGGTATATTTACATATAATTCATGACTTAAATACTTACTATCAGATTCGTTTTCTTTTTCTTTTTTTTTTTTTTTCTTTAGAAACACAGAGTGTATTGAGAAGAAGAATGTAATGCATTTTTTATTTTTATTTTTTAAAGTGTATACTTAGGTATTACCACTGTACATAGTTTTAAGTGTCTCGGTGTAGTTTCAAGTGTTTTCTATATAGATTTTTTTAAATTTTGTACATAATATGTTTAACTAATATTTTCTTTACCTTTTTTCTTTATTTTTATTTTTTATGTTTGTTTTTACTTAGGCCAGATATAATACTTTAATTTTGTACTTTTTGTTATTCTAAAGGGACTTCGTCCCAGAGTAAAATTATTTTTCTATTTTATTATATAATTCTTTCATAACTTTCCAGTTTTTATTATGAATAATTGAAATACTTTCGATTTTATTGTTTCTAATTTGGCTTCGTATATAATAAAAGTTATTATTTTTCATAAATAATAATTAATTATTAATTAATAAAGAAATAATTATTTTGCACTTACGAATATTTTTTAAAAATTGACTGAAGGTTTCCTGCCTCATTAGCCGCCTGTGACTAATTCGGCGTAGGATTGCCACGACAGAGGCGGGTGTTCGCAGATCAATGGCAGGGCCAGAGAGAGCTCCTTTCCTGGAAGAAATATTTTCCAGTTGCTGGAAATAAGCCCCGGCTGCGGGGAAGCCTTTGGCTTTATCTCCAGCAGCCTCCAGGATCCATTCAAGTAATGGGCCCCCCTCGTCAATAGTATTAAAGAAATTAATCATGGCCTCTTTCAAATATTACCTGTCAAGTCATTATCTGACAATAAGCTATAGTTTCAGGCGATGAATATTTTTAATATAATTAAGACTCGATAAAAATTTAGGAAGAATATACAGCATATCCCGTTAGTAGAGCAAAGTATTTAAAAGGCTGATAGCAGACATCAGGAACTACAAAAAAGTTTATATAAACAATGGCCCATTATCCAGCAGAAATGTAGGAAATTCGAAATTTGTAATTTATTAAGTGAGTCACGTTTTCATTGTTAATGTCGCATTAATTTTTTCAATGAAAAATTAAATATCAGTCTCTCCAGAAATGACGTAGGGGAAACTATGAAATAGCAGGACTATTTAATTTTTCACTGAACAAATTAATGCGACATTAATAATGAATATCTAATGGAGGACTCATTAAGACTTGAAAATGGCCCTTAGTGATGGACGAAACGTCGTTATAAATAGCTAATAAATAAAATGTTGGTGTATAATAGCCTAATTTATGTAAAAAAGAAAACCTTAAGACACCTATTTTAGGAATAATGAACAGAAGAAGTTTTTAATTTACGTAATTAACAATAGTAGTAGAGTTCGCCCAGATTAACAAGTAGAGTTTGCCATTTTTAAAACCATTTCAAGAAGTTCCGTAAAAAAAATCTATAAATTATTTGCGATTTTTTTTATCACCGTCTAAATTTACTACAACCTCATTTTTATAAAAAAAAAACTTGATCGATTAATAAGCTTTCAGTACACATTAATTAAGTTGAAGTTTATTAAGAAAATTTTTAAATTCACCACAAGTTATGCAAACAAATTATGTGATTTGATTTTCTATCACCTATATTTTTAGTAAAAATGATTACAATAAATTATTGAAAAAATTTTATTTCTCTTTTTTCTTTTTCATGATCTGGGATGTGTTATAAAAAATATAAATGCGTAACTACACTTTTTATTTAATAAAAAAAGAAATCATTAGAAATATACGAAAAAAAATTAGCATTACTTCAATTTTGCATGTGTGCAAAAATCAAAAACCAAAACAAAGTATATAACCTTTGCAGTATAACATATAAGAACATCTAGGGACCACATCTTTGCTCCTGATTGTTCGATTTTAACGATTTTTTTTGTTTTCTATGAAATTTCGTTAACTTTTAAATAACTATACAAAAAAGTGTGTACTTTTTGTGTTATTCGGAATATACTTTTACCTACCCTCGTAACTTTTTTTCCAGCTTCTTTTCGCTGAAGTATGTTATATAGATAAATTTAATGGGCATCGAGAAGAAGACTTTAGCGAAGTTTCATTAAAATCGGTACATTCGTTCAGGCGCTACAGTCTATAGCAACGGAGATGTTTGGGTCGCCATCTTGAAAAGAAAAGGCTGATAGAAATGTCAATGAAGGAGTATCATCAATTTTAAATCCAAATTTGAAAAAAATCGGTCCAGTAGTTTCGGAGAAAATGCGCTGACGGACAAAAATAATTTATTCGTTTTTGGAATTCTACGCACCCTGAAGCGTAAAACCTCAAATTTTGAGAGGCAGTTAAGTTTTGAATTTTTTGTTCGATCACAATGGTTCATTATTGAAAATAATAAACAAAAAAAAGAAATCTTAATTTTTTTTTTTTTCATATATATGCAACGATAATTAATTTGAAAAAAAGAAAAAAAGAAATTCATTAGCTGTATGAAATGGTGTTTAAATGGTTCTTGAAGTCCTATTTAATGTAATTATACGAACAAGAATAATTTAAGAGATAGTTTTTAATATTTTTTTCTGTAAAATATGGTTATAATTGACCATTTTGGGGGGGGAGGGGGAAGATTCAGCCCGAAAGCCACCCCCCGTAGATCCGCCTGTATATATTCTTTTTTAATTAAGTTTAGATAGTTGATTGCAATCATTAACTGATGGTAAGTAAAATTATTATCGGATGGCGTTGTGTGGATGTTGACGATGGAGCGCGTGGACAAAGAGCGCTGACCAGCGAACCGGAAGCTGGGGCTGACGAGATGTGAGCTCGTGAACTAAGATCGATAGCTATTAGCCTCGATAGGCGTAATTTAAACCCCCTCCCCCGGGCCAGCGGCCCTTTAATTGGCTTTTAATCACAGGCTCCCCCACATATTTACCTTTTCTCTCCCTCGTCAACAAAAGCAATTTCTTTATTAATAAATAATAATCATTCATTAAAGGTAAATTTTGATTGTTAGCTGCTCAACCATGAAAATAACTAATCTAGAGATGGGTATACGGGGTGTTTCAGGGTTGCGTCCTAACTGAAAACATTAATTAAGCTTAAACATTGTACAAGCTTTTACGCTTTGTTCAGGATATATTAGATAGATAAGATAAAATAGACAAACAAGATCTTGTGTTCTTAACTTTACAGAAAATATTGACAATCTAAAGATTAATACTGTTTGGTATTAGCACTGGAAACTCTCAATTTATCAGTAATTTGAGGCATACACCACTAGCGGATCCAGTTTTTAATTTTTGGGGAAGCTTCAGTATGAAAGCTTTTTTTTCATTTATATATATATATATATATATATATATATATATATATATAAAACGATAATTAATTTGAAAAAAATAAATAAAGAAACTAATTATCTATATGACATGGTGTTTGAGTAATTCGTCCTATCGAAATAAGTCCTATTAAATGTAATTACACGAACAATAATACTTTAAGAGATAGTTTTTAATTTTTTTTTCTACATAGTTATATTTTACAATTTTGGGGGGCTTCAGCTCGAAAGCTCCCCCTCCCCCGTAGATCCTGTCCGCCTGTGCCAGACACTGAGTATCACCATTATGCATTGCATTTATACTAATGGTGAATATGACGATATGACACACTGGATTTTTTTTTTGGGGGGGGGGAGATAAATTCTTTACGAAGGAAACTTACGGACCAATGACAGACATCCAGTGCCGTTGGGCCACTGCCACAGTGAAATAAACATGAAGAACTCGTCCTAATGCTAAAGGTTTATTACTTTGGACAACATTTAATATGAATGTTAATGTTTACATTTCATTAATAAAGTTATTGGTGTATTATAATTTACTATTTATTTTATTATAATTTATCAACTAAATAATTTAATAACTATGAAAATATTTAGACGTGAGTATCTTCTAAACTAAGCGATAACGGATATGCTTTCATAAGGTTGTTTTTCTTTAGAGAAAAAAATTAAATTCATATTTTCAGTTACGAAACATAACACTTAAAGACCCTCTGGTATTTGACTGCTGAAATTTTAAGAATGGTAAATAGTCACGATACGCAGTCAATAATGGCGATTATTAAGTTTTCGGATGCTTTAAATCAAGCATTAAATTAAAAAAATACGTATGAAAAATGGTAAATATAAAATTACGTGAATAAGAGAAGAAAAAAGATTAAATTTACACATGAGGTAAATTTAACCATAACAGTAATAAAAACATAACAATAAGCTAAGAATATGTATTTTTTTAAATAAAAAATAAATTAATCAAATAATTAGCCAAATTAAATAAATAACAAGTTTGCAAACAAAAATTCATATGGATAAAAATTGGCAAGTAGTTGCTTAAGAATTATCAATGGCTTCAATACAAGATAAGAACTGTGCGAATGTTGAATAAGGACTTTTTATATTTATAATGACATTTTCTAAGCATATTGTCATTTTAGTCCATGTTACAGACCCCTTTTTATCGAATTATTTTAAATACTACTACAAATATTTTACTCACGAAAATTCTCGAGATTGGGGCGTTTTCAATCTGGAGGTCGGCGAACTTTGTCTATTTAATTGGGTACTAAAACCTCATAAATACCTATTTGCTTTCCACTTGGATCGTGAGATAATTTGATCATGATATGGATAAAAAAGGTGGCCTACAAACATATAGGACCGTTTAGCGCATATAACCTCGTTATTTTGACAATTTGGGGGTGTAAGTCACGCCAAACGGCTCAATATTTTTGAAGGCCACGTGTTTTCTCAATTATATGCTCAAGTTATCTTATGATTTAAGAGAAAGGCAAATGGGTATTTACGAGTTTTTAGCACCTAATTAAATAGATAAAGTTTGCCGACATACAGATTGAAAACGCCACGATTCCGAAAATTTTCGGTAATAAAATATTTGTAGGTTACGATGAGATGAAGCTATTTACGAAATTTAAGCCGGATGTTAATAATTTAATAAAAAGGGGTCTGTACCACGGACTAACAATTATTATATTAATTTGTTCTCCTTTGGACCACAGCATGTTTCACTAGTAACTTTCTGAAGAATATTTAAAATTCTTTCAACTCCCACTCATTCCTTTCTATAAAAAATCGGTATTTTCGAAAAAGTATATTTTTTTCTAGAACTTCGTTTGCTTTCTTAGAATTTTTAAAGGAAAAAGTGGATATATTCCATGTTTTAGTAAACGTCACAATTGAAAAAAAGAGGATAAATACTAAAACTTGAAAATAAGGAGAGATACATATTATATTATATATTAAATTATATATTTTTTGATCTCAATATGTTTGAAGAAAACACATTAATATTCAATAAGAATGGGTAGGAAATAGATTCGGTGTTGAATACATATATATTTATTACATGCTATAACACTATTATATGAATGTTTATAAATAACAAAAATTATATACAACTAAATATTATTCATAATTACAGGTAAAGCAAGAAGGGGCCGAGGGTTTGGTTTGTCACAACAACCAAAACGCACGGACGCTGCCGATATGGTAAGTAATAAGTCCATTTATTTCCTTTAAAATATTGTAATTATTATTTCAGAGAGGGAGAGATGTAAACTGATCTTGACTCACTAAAAGAAGCTTCCAAGACCAATCATTATTGACCCTGATGGATAGGGGTGGTTTCTGACTCACTGGAAATCACATCGTTAGCAAAAGATCATAAAATTTTTTTTCTTAGTTAGTAAATTATTTAATTAAAAATAGATATGTTGTCTTTTACCTCCGGGACACAGATATTATACCTTCATATTAAAGATTTTTAAATACATGATGATTGGCCATTGTATTTTTGAAGAAGGAGATGGTCCATGGTGGCCATCATAAGACTAAAATAGTGAAAAAAAAATATTTTATTTCAAGTCAACGTTTCGATCCAACTTTGTAGGTCTTTTTCAGAGCTAGAAAAAACACGATGCAAACGGATATAGAAAAATAAGGAAGTTACATGATATTTAGATAAGAAATATAAACTGTGTGAATAAACTGATTAAAATTATAAGTTGAATTATTAAAACAGTGTGAATAGAAAGTACATAGGAATATTAATAAAAATGAACTATGTAACAGAGTAAACAAAGTATAACTAAGTAACCAGATAAACTGAAGTAAATAAATGTTAACAATTATTGTAGATATGTAACATTGAATGTAATAAGGATGATGGATAATATACGAATAAGATTTTTGTACATAATATGTCTTAGTATTCTAAATAAAGATAGATGAAACTATCGTATAGAGGTCGTAGTGACCGAGTGTGTTGGAGCGTTGCCCGATCTAGCATCCTCGTTGTGAGCGACGCCGATTTGAATCCGGCCTGGGAGTTTTTGACATTTATTTCATGGCCGACCCACAGAATCAAACTCGACCGATCTTCCCACTCTGGTTTAAAATATGTTTGGTCGTACCTCTAGAACAACCCTCTCCTCCCCCCACCCCGTATGCTGGAATGATGGGTAGGGGATTATCAAATATAAAAGAAAAAGAGAAAAGATGAAACTATTGCGAGGGGAGGGATGGCCATGTGGGCTAACGCGTTGCCGGCAACCGTAGTTTGATTAAAAATATTCTAGTTCAAACCTCCGGTAACCGGTTTAAATTTTAAGTAAGCATAATTCCCACGACCTCTTCCCCGGACATGGAAAACCTCCTTGTAGCCTAAAAAAACAAGAAAGGGGAGAAAAAACAAAGATAAAACTATCTATTTCAATTCGTGACTAAAACCATGTTTCTTCTCCTTTTTCTTCTATAGCTCCTCAACTCATTGGAGAGTCAAGGCTTCCCTCAGTCGGAACCACCAGTCTTCTCTGTTCTGTGCTGCTATCCAATTTCTTACACCCAGCAGTTTCTGAGCATCTATTCCCATGCAATCCATCCAACGCATGGGAGGTCTTCCAACTCTTTTACGTCCAAATATTTCTTCTTCTAGGAGCAGTTTGGATACTTCATTACTATTCACGCGTGCAATATGCCCTGCCCATCTTAGACGTCCAACTTTTGTTAAATGGACGATATAAAGGTCATTGTAGAGATTCATAAGCTCAGCATTTTTCCTCAATACCAATTTGTAACCATAATATATCTTGTCCAGCTTTATATAAACCCAATAATAAATTAAGCATTTTATTTCTAATATTTTCATTGTTCGTTATATTGTGCTTCTTTTACTATTTCACAATAATTATAATAATATCACAATATAATATAAATAATATTATATATAATATAATTCGAAAAATAACTGTTGTCACCTAGCTAAAATCAAACTACCGTCTCCAGATGAATAAATCAATTTTTAGTACAAATTAAATCAACAGCTGCGTAATTAGCGCTAACTAAAGAGCTAATAGGAGAGCTCATGTAACCTCCTGTGCTCCTAATCATAAATTAAAATAAAATATGACATACACTAAAAACTTTTTTATATAACAGAGAAATGTTTACTAAAGAGCTTACGGTTGACATTTAGGTAAGGACACGGTGTGAAGAAGAAGGACCAAAGAATGGTTGAGGAGGACATACATTATTGATGTCCTGGACACCTTGTAAAAGATATTTTAATTTCGGACTACCCGGATCACATATCCCTGTATAAGTTGGACCTGTTCTCAAAACCTACGCTCCATTATGGACTCAAAGCTTTTGCGCCACTTCTAGCCATAGCATAGGTTATTATCTTTTCTTCTAATTTAGATAATAAATAAATTCAACGTATAAAACATTTATATAACATACGTTATTTAAATGATACTGCAGTTTAAAATTATAATACATTATTTACAATAGATGAGCCAAACGAATTCCATAAAAAAAACCCAATGGTATCCAGGGAATCCAGTTGAAATAATACGTCATGAACCTTTAAAATTTACATTATAAATAAAAAAATTAAATACATATATATATATAACTTAAGTCCAGCAGCTATAAAGTAATAAAAAAGGGTGTTTTGATGAGAAACAAAACACACGGTAGTTAACTAAGGCTACTTTATTCATCTCCCTTCTCCTATATACCTATCAAAACAGCTGATATTCAGCCTAACAGCTGTTACTCAGGTCCTTAACCTGTGTATAAATATCGTAAAATATGAGAGTAAAATATGTAAAATAAAAATATGTGTATATATTGTGGGTTTTTTTTAAATCAATGAAAAATTAAAATAAAACGCAGCAAATCTCTCTGTAGAATAGTATGTCGAACTGTACTTGAACAAAAAACTCACTGGGAACATACAAACCAAATTAAAAAAACAAGAACTGACTACAGATTCAACTTACAAAACAAGCGATTAATATAATATAAATCTACACCACCATACTAAGACTTATTTGGATATATGGAGCAGAATTTTGTGGTTCTTTAAAACACCCCCATATAAAAAAAATTCAAACCACATAATCCTGAAGAATTCGAAAAAGTTTATTTTAAATTACACTATACAAAACGATATGAACAAATCAACAGAAAAAATCTCCGTTCATAACAAATACATAGCATTCCACTCATCAACTCTTAACTATTCAAATCCACTCCTCCTGTCTCTTTCTTCTTCCCTGTTACTACGTAAGCTTCAACAAATAGTAAAAAGGTAGAGGCCTAAAGATTCCCTCCTGATTATGTAAAAATATGGTACAATTGAGTTGTAAATGTAATCTAAAGTCAAATAAATAAATAAAAGTACCTCTTTTCCGTTTAATAAATAATTATTTTTTATGTTCCATTTCACTAAAACTATCTAACAAAAATATTGAGATATTTCTAAAATCAATATTTTCATATTTTTACAGCATCCGTAGACAAGAAATAGGGAAGATGGTTTACATTAAATTGAAGTAAAGTATAATAAAAACTAGTATTTGTGAATTATTCAATAGAGGCAATTTTCGCAAAATACTTCCGCACTGCCAGAATAAAAAAAAAGAAATGGAGGACGTCGGTTGACATCACAACATCCACCATACATAACAGTACCCCAAACATAACAGTACAAGTAAAAGTTGTTTAATCCGGCGTCTTTGCACTGTTTTATGTTTTTTTTTCCTTTCATTAAAAAAAAGATCAGCTTTCGATAGTAAAATTTCAATATCGATACATTAATATAAATAATATTGGAGAAAAATAGAGTTAGGTTAAGGCCACCAGTGATGGACATAGCTAAGGAAATTTTAGTTTTTTGGCTTATGCCGCTGTAATTATTATAGTTATTCCTTCTCCGTTAGGCGTTTAAAATTTCTAGAGTCTTTTTTTTCTATTTAAACCTTTAAAATTAAAAAACATTCAGTTATGCAGGTATAATTTATAAGGAACTTATGGCGTCGTAATTATTATAGTTAAAAACTACTTCGTTTGACGTTTACAATAGCTAGGGTCTCTTTTTTCTATTTAACACTTTAAAATTGAAAAATATTAGGTTATGCACGTATAATCTCCATTTAAAGAAAAAACACCTTTTTGCGCTAGTAATGGACATCCCGAAATTCAATCAATAATATCTCTCTCTGGGAGGTAAACGACACTATATCCGTTTTAATAACTTATATTAAATAATTTATTAACTAAGAAACACATTTTAATAGCTCAAAGTTATAGAACATTGGCTCCCCAAACAAATACAAAAATGGACATGGTGTTTTTTACCTCCGGGCTACAAATATGACAATGACTTTCTGGGTACACCTTAAAATGATTATTTCGATTTTCTTGGGTCGGATATGTTTTTTGGAGAGAATATAATTAGGATAAGAGCACCGGTAATGGACATAGCTAAGGAAATTTTATTTTTTTTGGCTTATGCTGCTGTAATTATTATAGTTATTCCTTCTCCGTTAGACGTTTAAAATTTCTAGAGTCTCCTTTTTCTATTTAAAACTTTAAAATTAAAAAACATTCAGTTCTGCAGGTATAACCCCCATCTAAAAAAAAACACCTTTTTGCACTAGTGACACACGCCGAAATTCTATTGTTCTAGTAATGTCGAGGGAGTCAGTATCAGTAATATATAGATATACCTCAGAAAATTTATATAATCTTTATTTAACAATAAAGATAAGATAAATGTTCAACTTACTCTTACCGAAACTGTTAGTAGGAAGGTATGAAACACACTGATCTCATGAGCACTATACAAACAACAATGATAAAGGCATTTTAAATTTTCTTTTGGAAACTTTATTCATACAGTTGCCAATAAAGGGGAATTATCTTCAATTTAGAAAAAACTGAAACTTTTAAATAAACAAGGAAGCTTATTATTACATTTAAAGTCCAACCTGTCCACCACTGGACCTCCTGCCTGATGAGTTCTCCCTATATCGATATCCTTAAAGTATTCCCAAGACATAGGTCCAGTTTTTGATAAGTAATGAGGTAAAGAATTATTGTTCTTTTACGGAATGAATCGAATGATCTAAGACCTAATTTATATTGACTTAAGAGGATCTCTCGACCTCAAGTGCCAACCCTAACTAGATAGAACGGGAACAAATATCTAAACTAAAAAAAAACGCTGCAAATTATTTCACAATGGTTTATTGTTTCCAAACAACTATACATCTAAAGTAACATTACCTTCCTAGTTACAAAGAAAAATAAATAAAAGGTGATTCCAATTATTGGACTAAACTTTTTTTTTTAATCATTAGTAATATGCTAAAAAAAATATTACTTCAATAACACATTCAAAATTTAAAAACTAAAAAAAGGATATAACATTTTTAGTAGAACATATTTTAAAAAACTGGTGACCATATCTTTGCTCCTAATTGTCCGATTTTAACGAGTTGTTTTTTGTTTTTTAGGAAATTCCGTAAACTTTTAAAAAAACATTAAAAACCGTTATTTGGAATTAAATTTTACCATCCCTCGTAACTTTTTCCCAGCTTCTTTTCGTTGAAGAATGTTATTTAAATAAATTTAAAGGGCGTCAAGAAAATGATTTTAGCTGAGTTTCAGTTTCACTGAAATCGGTACATTCGTTTAGGAGCTACAGTCTATAGCAACGCAGATTTTTCGGCCGCCATTTTGAAAGTAACAGGCGGATAGTAATGTCGATGAAGGAGGATCATCCTCGGGTGACCTCTGATTTTATATCCAAATTTGAAACAAATCGGTCCAGTAGTTTCGGAGAAAATGCGCGGACGGCAGACGGCGGACGAACAAAAAAATTTGTATTCGTTTTTCTAATTCTACGAATCCTGCAACGTGAAACCTCGAATTTTGAGAGGGGGTTAAGTTTTTAATTTTTTGGTTATCACAGTGGTTGATTATTGAAAATAATATATCAAAAAACAACACGAATTAAAAAATCTCATTCAATTATCGAATTTGAGACCTTTCCTGACATTCCTAATCACAGCTTAAATTTTTTTCTTTACTTAATAGTTTGTATTTTTCTTACCAAGTTTTAATATTTTACATATGACTGCCTCGTATAAAAATGTTAAATTTTTAACGCCAATCTATTATTATTTATTTAACGAGATTGTTCAACCATTGTAAAAATTCAACAAAACTTTTATAAAATGATGTGTATAAATCTGAAAAAAACGCTAGCCGCAACCTAGGGAAACAATCACAAGTAGGATAACTAATTTGGCACTAATGTGCAAGAATCACTCCATTTTGATAGGTAGCACAACATCTCATGATCATACCATAAATGGAATCTCGAGAAAGGCCCTCATATCAACTGAAAGGGACCTTCGGGTGTTTGAATATCCCCGTTAGAGCGAGCCGAAGTCGAAATCTGTCATGTAATTAAACCTAGTTAACGATTTAAACTGAAAAGGCTGTGAATTTGCGGAGAATCGGATTTTAAATAAATTGAGGTTATACTGTGAGCAGGTCAACATTCGACTATTCTTGGAGTTTCATTTATAGCATGTTCATGATATCTTGGCCTCCTAGCCAATTGGAGTGACACTTGTACAGCGGTACCACTGACTGTACTGGCATGAACCCTGATAAGGAAGTAACGTATTCGGGTAACTTAAGGAAACATTATAAAATAACTCTCTTAGTGTCCAGGAGTAATTATAAAGCTTGGACTCTAAGAGAGTTGTGCCACTACAAAACACAAATACATATTTTAAAACTGTTAGACAGCTTATACGAAGCGTTAACAGAAAAGAGTAGCTCCACTAATTTAAAATATATGATCAGCAGTTAGGATGCCATATGTTTCGATGGTTTAAGAAATTAAATAAAAATTCACAATTAAAAATCAACTATTGTATTTTTCCAAAAAGGCATATCAAAATTTGTCAAAAACGTATTCGAAAATCGAAAATGGGCGAAAAAGACCTCTCAACGGATCTACCACCAGAAATTGCTTGCATTCACAGAAAATGGAACGTAAGATCAGTAGCGTATAGGACTTTGATTGGCCATTTTAAAAAACTGCATCCTTCCTCGGGCGAGTGGGGAATTTACAAGAATGTGCTTCCTAACATCGCCGCAGAGAGCTTCCCAGCGCTCAGGGAGCAAGCTCTTGAGGTGGTCTTGCAGTTCGTACAAAAGTGCGAAACTGCCAACAAATTATCCACTGAAGTTATTCACTCATTGCTCGACAATATCCCAACCAATATGAAACATCGAGCCAAGCAGTTGCTTGAACAGGTCATATTGCAATACGTGGAAGTCGGATGCTCGAAGGATGTTATAGACGAATTGCTAAGAACAGCATTGATAAACCAGGAGTCCAATATAGTGACAACATGTATCGAGTTTATAACAAAAATAGTATCAGTATTTGGGCCGAAAGAAATCGACCTTGGTTACGTCTTAGAAACCCTACCATACCTTCAAGAAACAGATGAATTGGAATTACGATCTGCGACCAAGGCTTTGATTCTAGAAATCTATCGTTGGCAAGGAAAAGAGAGCATAAATAACGTTGGGCAAATTCTAAGCCCTGCGGATTTAAAGGACGTTTTGAAAAAGTACGAAGATGTGAAACATGCGTCACAATTAAAACCCACTAGGCATGTAAGAAATAATAAACATCTAGAAAATAGTTCTTCCAGAAATATTAATTTATCATTAGATCAGGAAACAGATTTATTGAGCCAAATAAACGAAGAATTTTTCAGAAATCTGGATTCTCCTGAATGGACTGAAAGAAGAGACGCGTTAGTGAAGCTTCGAAAGACCATCGAGAGTTCATCAAGACTGCGCCCAGGCAACTACGAACCTCTCTTGACAGCTCTGAAGAAGGTCATCATCGAAGATCAGTGTGTTATCGTGGTCGGCCTGGCGATCGCTAGCGTCACGGGGATCGCTCAAGGGCTTCAGCAACAGTTCAGTACATACGCCATCGGTATTTGTCGAATATTGCTCGAGAAGTTCGTTGAGAAGAGGCAAAACATAACAGAGCAGCTTAGGAAAGCACTCGATGTCTTAATCACTACCACTTCTTTTGAATCTTTAATAAAAACGATCAACGCTTTCCTAGGTAGTAAAAACCCAACTATAAGGTTCGAGACTATACAATTACTATCCAGAATGTTCAAGAATACGAACAAACAAACACTAAGGAAATCAGAATTTTCAGTTCTTTACAAGTCTTTGGCAAATTGTCTCCATCACGGACAACTGATCATTCGAGAAAAATCATTTATTGCTTTAGCCATAGCCTTCAAGATAGCTGGGGAAGGTGTCATCATGCCATATTTAGACAAGGTTGATCATGCCACAAGGACAAGAATTAAAAATTACAATTTAGACCACGATTTTGAGGAAACGTATAACGAAGTCAAGTATAGAAACGTTGCCAAGAAAGATTTAAAAAATGAAGACAAATCTAAAGAAATAAAATTTTCAAATGTCTCTTCTGATTCAAATTGGAAAGATAGTGAAAAATTGGATAAAAGTATAAACGAGTCTGTTTCCTCATATTTCAAATCTGAATCTCAAAAAAAGAGGATAAAACCCATGAGAAAAAGAGAAAACCAACCCAGTTTTAGTTATAATAGCGTAACCAAACGTTGGAATTCTACCAATTCAAATATTACGATGGAAGAGTTTTATTCGAAAAGTGAATCGAAAAAATCTACCGAAAAAACTTTTGATGGTACCATTTCATACAAGGATGTTTCTAGAAAAAAAGAAAATCTGAAAAGATACCCTTACCGAAAGCCTTATACGGTACAAAGAAAAGAAACCCACCACGTTTTGTCTAAAGATAAAAGAAAAAAGAAGAAAATATTTTCATACAAAAAGAAATACACCCCTAAGAAAATCTTGAATGACTTTGTGGAACATAATGGACAAATAGGGGATAATATAATAGTGAATGTAGCACAACTATCTAATAATGAAATCAAATTACAAAAGGAAGATTCTCACAATATCAATAAGGATAGCTCTAACTTCAGTAATCAAACTGTAAAATGTATTAACATGAGTTTGAATTCTTTAATTAAACCTGAAGAAGTTACAGAATCGAATAACGAAATTAGAAAAATGGAAAATTTGACATCATCAGCCTTAATCCGAGAGAACAGCGAACTGAACCAACCGATGAAACAGTCCGTCCAGACGCTGGACTCAAAGTGTGGCGAAGGCTTCATCGTTCTGACTGAAAGCGAAGTTAAGAAATTGCTAGGTTTGAAACGAGTTTCCGCTATCAGCGATGATTCCCGCAACGCACTCCCGGATTGGGGTTCGAAAAAAAATCTTATCAAACGTTCTTATAAAATATTTCAAGTTTCCAAAGATGCTACAGACAAGGAGACTCAGACTTCATTGAGCGCTGCCGAATCTAATTTTGAAATCTCTCCAGAAAGTGGTACCATGGACCTGATTAAGACTGTGGATGTGATACCTACACAAACAGCTTGTGTCAGTATAGTGGAGAAAGGAACAGAACCGCAGCGGATCAAGAGGTATAACAGAGGGACTCAATGGGTGCAACATTTGCAAACAGAAATTCTGGACACGGTGGCCTGGTCAAAACAGGAAGCCAGCTCGGACTGGAAGGGACTCGAACAGCAGAAAGTGCACCATTCCCACCTCAAAGAGAAAGAGGCCCCGCTGAAGATGCAATCTGTCGTCATGAAAAAAATAGAATATAGGCGGCCCTCAGTGAAAGATATTCGAAGGCAATTCAGGGAGGACCACGTTGCTTCGATAGCGGACCATGCGAGCAAGAGGACGATGGAGATCAATACGTTCACTGTCACGCGGTCGGACCCCATTCATATCAGCAAAAACACCTCTTCACTGACGTCAGAGCTCAATGGTAATACTCAGGAAAGAAACAATACTAAACATCACAAAGAACAAAACCAAAAACATGCGAGAAAAGATAAAAAAAGACCAAAGCAACTGCATCCCAAAACGCACAACAGTGAAGATAAGATTTCGAAAAACTCATCCGATTCAAGGCAAATAAAAAAAATCAAAAGAAAATATATGCACGAAATCATGGTAAGATCGAACAAAGAAACCACCGAAAGTAGGCAGAATAACATCAGTAGTCATACATTAATAAAGCTGAAGAAAATCGAGAGTACCAAACACCACCCGCAGTCTGAAGATAAAGACGTGAGTACATCTCAAGTGTTAATTGGTCGCACTTCTCGTAGAAGTGATGTTTCCATTCGCAGATCCCAACAAAAAGGTCGTCGGTCTTTGTTCACACAAAGTTCAAGGTTCAAATACGAAAATTGTTACGACACAAGCTCAGGCTCTTGCAGAGAGGGCTGCAACTTTTTACCATTTGTGACAAAAAGCATTATGGGTCGCCCAGTGGAACAAAATGAGAAGAAAAAAAATAACGCTCGAAGAAAGCAAAACAAGCACAGACCACACCGGAACGCTAGGAGGACGAACAGATCGAACCATACCATCACCGACCAGAAAAGGAGTGAGTACGCCCTGAACAGGAGGAACTCGCGGAAGGACCACCAGCTGGACATGATGGACGCCCAGGACATGGACCCTGAAACGAAGCAGATGGTGATCAACGAACTGCTGAAGGTGTGCGACATCAGCCAGGCCACCTTCCAGAAGATGGTGCGCCACAAGGCATCGCCGCGGCCCAGCCTCTTGAGCCCCAAGGCGGTCCTCCAGAGGGTCAACGAGCTCTCCTCTTCGGCCGACCAGGACACGTCCGAGGACCGCAGTGCCCGCGAGCACAAGGCCTGCACCATCCTGTGACCATGTACCTGTCTCCTCCGAGGGAAGGAAGTGAAGTAATTCGACTAATAATAACTTACAATCATTTACCTATTCAAATAAACAACCTTACTTGGATTGCAAATCTGATTGTTTCACTTCTATAAATCATATTTAACAGGTTATTAAAGATAGATACAAAAGGTAACTGAAAGAGTAATCTTCAGTTTCTGTACCAGTAACAGACTGTTTTAAATACTAAGCTTCATTCACCAAAAAATAATGCAAATATGAGTAGATTTGCTGTCAAAACACCTAGGATGGTGATACCTGAACCTCAAGTGATATACAATAGCCCATTGCCAGTTGATTTTTTTAGTAAAACTTCATCTTTGCTACTTCTTGGTTTGAAACTGTAAATGATTTAGTTTGGGTTTTTCTAATTATATGAAAAACCTATTTACTCCTAAAACCTGAGTGTCTTTCACTGATGTGAAATACGCTGTCAAAATTCCTACTAATTTTTTTTTATCCATGAAATTCACCAACTGTATAAAAATAAATATACATATAGTAAATGTAGTGCAGAGAAACACAGCAGCATGAAAAGACTTGTAGAGAATCTCCTCATTGGTAGCACTCTAATATAGTATCTAAATTAGGAGATCACGAGGCCATCTTCTTTTCAGACGCCTCATGGAATTATCAGGGATCGAAGTGGAAGCAAGGTTAGAAACGAAAAGATTAGGATGGTTTTGATTCTGAAAAGATAGGTATCTGGATTTGGCCAAATCGATAACATATGGAACATTATGATCTTTAGGCATGATTTTATTTGTGACAAAGTAAGGAGCATTGAGACTTTTACGAAGGATTTTGAATTGTAAAGATTCGAGTAGAGAAATTCGATGGCTTAGCACAGCCCCAAAGCTCAACTCCAAATGTCCAAATTGGCCTTATTATCGTCCTTATCGGCCTTATGATTCTTTTGTAGTTAGTTGCGAGTTTAGAGCATTTGTCTAGTAAGTACTGAAGTAGTCGGAAACGTCAACTTGTTTTTTGTCTTTTTAGTCTGGTATGAGGATTAAAAGTTAGATGTTTGTCCAGGTGCAGTCCTAGGTAACGGGTTCGTTCAACAGGAGTAAGCGTAGTATTCCTAAAGGATACTATAGGACAGGAAGTCATAGGTTTACGACGAAGGGTAAAGTTAATTAGGTGGGATTTATTTTGATTCTCCTGTTTTAACACAATTCTTCAAGATGACGGAGTTTTATTTGTATTTGCTTTCTAAAATCTCTTTTAAAGCAAAACACTCGAATCGATTGGTAAGTTAATTATTATTATTTCTCAGTTGGTTTAGATATTATTATTTTAAGAACTGTATTTCAAGGACAATTCGAAATAAAATAAAATAATACAGTAGATTAATTCACAATTAACAATTATATTTTTAAGTAAAAAGCTCATTCACATAAATTATGTGAAAAATCGACGTATAAATTTAGAACACCCTCATTTGATATTATTGTTGTTGTAGTAAAAATAGGGTTTATTGGCCTTTATTTATTTGATTAAACATATGTGGAACTAAAGTAGAGACATTTTTTAAACTTTTACACAAAAATCTTGTTCTTAAGCCTCTTGTGGAATCTTGACATAAAAATAAACAATAACTAAATTTTGTAGCGTTTTTTGAAAAATCAACTATTGAGTGGTATTAAAACCTCTGCCGATAGGATTTTACAGCAACGATTTCACTAAAACCGGCTAACCCGTAAATACGATTTTTTCGAAGACGACTCTAACGATTTAGGTTAAACTCATTATATCAATGAACAATTTGTTTTAACATCAGTTAGGCCTTATCATCATTAATACAGTTTGATAGGGCTTAAATGGCCGATTTATCAAAATGTCTTCCTCTACTGTATCTTAAATATTTATTTGAAATAAGTACCAGTCTCTCGTGGTTAGTATTATTAATAATAAATAGCTAAATATAAATTATGACCGAATTTGATAATTATTGCTAGGGAAGATGTGACTCAGTGATAGCCCTATAAAGAGGGTTTCGAAAATAAAGAGAAATAATTAAAGAGATAATAGTAGACCTCAACAGCTACAAAATAAATTTGAGATATCTGTGTAAAAAACACACCATCACTTTAGAACAGAATATTTCAAAAATCATTATTTGTTGCATTTTTTTAATAAATAAAAAGTTTAATTATGCATCAAAGTCTATTATAATACAACACAGTTCATGAAAAAAATAAAGTAAAACTATGCAATAATATATTGTCGTAATTTTTGCTGAAAACAATAGTAATTTTTGGTGATAGGATATCAAATCACAATAATTACTATACAAATCTTGAGATGAATCTCAATTTATTTCGTTATAAAATTCAACTTAATTAATATGGACTCTACAGTTTAGTAAACAAATAAGTTTTTCTAGAAGTGGAGAATCTGTGGTATACTTAGAAGAAGAGTTGGGGAATATTTCAAATAAAGTATATTAAAATACATTTTTTGTTTTTTACATTTTAAGAAGTAAAATACAAAATAGATTGTAATTATAAGTTAAAGATTTTTTACCATTGACAGTCTCTTTGTTGTAAGATGGTGTCCGACAAAGAGGAGTCATATTCTCGTAGAAAGCTGACATGAGACGAAGAACAATAACACTATTCTTATACTTTATGTTTTTAAATAGACAAAACTAATAAAAGAGATGGATATGGTGCACGGGCACCGAAAGCTTCTGTACAAATAAAGTTTTAAAACAAAAAAGAGATTGACAATGGTAAAAGATAGTGTTGCCCAAGACCTTGGTCTTGGCCTAGCAAAGTGCAAGACGAAGATCGATTTTGGCCAACACTAGTAAAAAAAAATCCTGAACTATAAGAAAATAGAAGAAGTCTAAAATTACCAAATAATATATTATAACTGTGTTTTCTTTTTAACATTTAAAACACAAAAAGTGTTTGTATTATATTTTGAAGATACTAAAATACAAACAATGTATTTTAATTTTGTATTTTAAATGCACAAAATAAAATACCAAATAGTGTAGGTTCTCTGTATTATTCATTGATTTTCCACCAAAAAGTATTTTATTTGAAATAAATTTTCTGAAAATCATTTAAATACCCTGTAATTAAAATACACTCTATTTGAAAAACATAAAATACACAGTATTTTAAAATAATATTTAAAATAGATTTTGCTCAGGTCGGGTTGGAGGGTGATATATTATATTTTTTTTAAAATTACTCAATTTTGTTTAGTCACTCAAAAATCCACCTTAATCGGTTTTAACTATGACCGACTCTAATAATTTCCTTTGAAATAAACTTTGTCTAATTCACTGTGAAGCAATAGTTAATTATTTAAATTAAATATTTATTTTAGTTATCGTTTTTTATTCAACAAAAAAAACGTGACACTTGAATAAAACAAACTTAATTGTGTGCGTTAGACCACACGATAGAAGTGGAAATCAACAAGACGAAATTAATACCATTAAATATAAATTATAAATAATAGCTCATTATAAAGAGGATGAAATGTTGAACAATTCCCTCGCTTATAATATGCAGGTCTGATTTTTAATTTTTGAGATATTTAATACATATATAAAAAATGCTTCAATAATTCGACTCCAGCCGATTTTATCCGAGCGTTACATTTTGAAAACCTAACGGCACAATCTAATTCACTCAAGTTATCACTTCAAAAATACTTAACTTTTAAGATTTTACTTTAAATTACGAATATATGTAATATATAGTAAGGGTAAGTATTGCGATCGTGAAAAACTTTGAATCTGAGTTTTCAACGGAAATACACGTTTTGGAGTACCCTGAGTGCAAATAACCAAGCCCCGAAGAATGGTCTGAGTGTCTGTTAGCAGTCTAGCTCAAAAATGAAAAGACGTAAGAAACTCATATTACGTATTTAAGATAGGTATGTGCCTTAGTGTGACAGCAACTTTTTCGTTAAAATCGGATAACCGGTATCTATCGGCCGTTTAATCCAAAAAATCATCAAGTAACCTTTTAGAAAATTAAATTAGTGAATAATTTGATGAGTTTTCCCTCTGTGAAATCCCAACATTATCCACTTATAATGTGACAACGTTTGACCTGTAAATGTAAATGTAAATATGAAGGCAATGTAAATATCGTAATTTTGTTTTGTAAACTTTACAATGGAAAATAACAGGTCTGGAAAATAATAGTAGTACGATCCATAATCATTTATAGGTTAAATATTCAGATATACGTTCATACCTCTGTAGGCATATATGAGACTTTCGGTTAACAGAATGACTAACTCCAATTTCAACATTCTTTAGTTTTAATTTTAGTGATTTTTCTAGTGGCAAAATGTATGCCTTAATT
Organism: Nezara viridula; assembly: GCA_928085145.1. Classification (NCBI taxonomy): domain Eukaryota; kingdom Metazoa; phylum Arthropoda; class Insecta; order Hemiptera; family Pentatomidae; genus Nezara; species Nezara viridula. Next base: position 141,824,362 of record OV725080.1, on the reverse strand, counting down.
CACAGTTCTTTATTACAACATTGCAATCACCTACTCCGGAATCAACTTACTGTCTGTATAGATAATTGTTTCAATTAGAAATATCAATAAAATGACATTAATAAAAAATGTTGAAGTTGGAGTTAGGCATTCTGTCAACTGAAAGGCTCAGTGACTGAAGTTGTGTGGTTTATAAAAGTAGATTATTATTGCCTACCTTCTATATTAAAAATCGACTTTTTGTAATTATAATGGTCGTAACGATTTGTTATCTGTAAGCTTTAAGCTTTAGTTCCGTTTAAAATGGACCTCAAACATTTTATAATAGTCGAGCATTGCCAGAGAATAATTTCTATTCCAAGTAGAGCGGTAAATGAAAGTTGTGTGTTGCCCGCACTAGATTTTTTTTTTTTAAATTTCCAGCAGAAAATCGAATAATAGTTCAAACGAATATTTTAGTAGCCCTTGAGATCTAGTATCATCTCTTTAAAATTTTCCTTTACTTACGGGACAGTCTGTATAGACAGAACTAGGGAAGAGAAGAGCTGGAACCGAAGAGAGATTGGAATAGACAGCAATGGCAGGTAGCTCCTGTCAATCAGCCCTCTCCCTCTTCTCTCCCTCCCTCCCACTCCCTCTCCCTCACTCCCTCACTCTCTCTCTCCTTACTCCCCCTCCTCCACGGCGGCTGAAATATTGCCTCTCCCGATTTCTTTCATCCCCTCAGGTAGTAAATGAGCCCGTACCTCCCCAGCCACCTTCCCTGGAATAATTACAACTCCTGTTCGGATTGTCTTCCACATCTCCTATCTTGTTTATTTCCAGAATCGACAGAACACGCCGAATTGAACAGAAAATATAAAGCTGCAAATACAAGAGGTTAGGACCTCTGAGATTGGGAAGAAACGTGTTTATTTTTATTGTAGTTGACTGTATAACCAATAACAAAATTATCCGTACAACTATAAAATATGGTAATCATATATTTATGAATAAAAAATATTCATTCATTTCAACTCCTCATAAATTTTTGGGATATTCCTATCTACAGAATATTTTCTAAAATAATTACGTATATAGCCCCTTTTTATCAAATTATTAACACCACTAAAGTATTTCCCTAATTTAAAATGATTGATTGTTCAACTTTAAGATGTTAATAGAGAATTGATATTTTATAATTACCGAAAATACTAATAAAAGGGTTAAAACATGTTTAATTCATTGCATGTTAGCGGTTGATTGAGGGATTAAGATTGTGCCAACAAAATTTTCGTTTTTGAGCTAGACTGTTCACATACATCCACATACAGACACACAGACCATTTTTCGGGACTTGGTTATTTGGACTCAGGGTACCCCAAAATGTGTATTTCCGTTGAAAACTCAGATTCAAAAATTTTCATGGTCGCAATACTTTCCTTTACTATATATTACATATATAGATAGGTAATTGGAAGTAAAAACACCAAAATAGTCTAAAATCACTTAATTGTATTATATAGAACAGTGTATAAGCTTATAGCTAATATGGCATAAATATTTGTATCAGAATCAACTTTTGGTTTTCCTCAAGGGTTTTCTGGGTATGTAAATGCAAAATAAAAATATTTACTTGTGTCACAACCTTACCTAGAAAATATGTCAGAACTGTACGTTCCCGACGTACTCCTTCGCAATAAGTCAGTCGCCTCGACGATATAAAATTATCTTCGAACAAAGTAACTGCTAATCAACAAATAATGTTCAACCTCTAACGAGGAAAACAATCGTTACTCTATTTTTACATATATAACAAGAATTATTCAATTAAATAGTAAAAAAATAGTTACATTTGTCTGTTAAAAAATAAAGAAGGTGTCTACTAGCTTTCATGAGTAAGCAATACTGTTAATTACGCTCGGACAGGCACAACTTCCCGTTCTTCCCATTAACTTATCGGCAACTCCTTATAGTTTTTCTAATATGACGACTATTAAAACCGTAACCTGGCAAAATACCTGAAGTTACATTAAGAGAACAGAAGGGGGAATTGTTTCATTGATCCCAAAGAGACTGGTTGTTCAGAAACTGGTTGGCTTTTCACCGCACCATGGATACCACGTTTTTACCATGGTGAACCGGTTATTAAATACCCGTTGAACATATTAAATGCAGTCCTACTTTGAACTCATTATATATAAAATAACATTATGGTATGGTTTCAAATTGAGAGACTTTTTCATAAGTGAGTGTGATAAAGTTTTGAGTGAAGAAGTTCCTGGAATAATATAAACTTTTGTAGGCACTTCTAGAATCCTCATCAGCTTGGATTTGTTTGTGGACAACTCGATCGACCTGTTGTAATTAAACATGAACTGTGGAACTGCCGAGAATCCATAATTAATTATGAATTGATATTTCTATAACAATATTATTACGGAATATAGATAATAACAACTCCTTACTGTACTATAGTGGATAACTAGGAGCCAGACGTTTGTGTAGAAAAAAACTATAAATCGTTTAAATATCCAACGAAAAAATCTAAAGCAGCAAAGAGGCTTAATAAGCAAAACAAAATGTTTAACTCGATAATTTTTGTTAACATAATGCATGTAAAAGTACAACTTATAATTTTAGTGTAAACCACATTTTAAAAAAAATGTAAAACTGTGTTAAGACTCTTAGACACAATTAAATCAATTTTTCATTTAATGTTTAATCCAAGTATCTATCTCCAACAGTTTTTCGCTCAAAGTATACTCACCATCATGAAATGTTGATGATACAGACATAGACATTGATGATGTGAGCTTAAACTATACGATGCAGTATGGACTTGGTAAAATAATAATAAGGCTTAGCGAACCCGAAGGTTCGATGCCGATACCACCAATCGATGTCCACATTCTTCCATCCACTGGGCTTCCCTTCGCTTCGGTCTTCCCCTCGGACGCTTGCCATTCGGTACAGCCATTCACTTTTTAGGAATTCTTTCGTTACTGAACCCAGGGATTTTACATGCCCATTTTATTCGCCTCAACTTAATCACCTCAATTATATTAACCAGATACCGTTCACGCAATTCAGCGTTCTGTAAGCGCCTAAATTCTCCGGTTGACTCGTCCTTTTTAGGTCCGAATATTCTGCGCAACACTTTATTTTCAAAAACTTTTAGCCGTTGTTCATCCCTCAATGTAAGCGGCCACGTTTCGCATCCATAAAGAACTGTAGGTAGGATAATCGTTTTGTAAATTCTAATTTTTAAGTATTGGGACAGGAGGCGAGAACTAAGTAATTTTGACAAAGAAAAATAACAAGCAGTTCCCGCCTTCAGCCGAACCTTAATATCCTCTTCAATTTCGTTTTTTCTAGTTATCGTAGACCCTAGATACCTAAAATTCTGTACGTGTTCAAATACATTACCTTCTATATCGATATAATCGAAATTGTGGCTGTTTTTGCAGCTAACCATATATTTTGTCTTATCCATGTTTATCTAGAGTCTTAGTTCTTTACCAGCTTCCATCAACGTTGTTGTATTTAGTTTTAATATTTTCATGTCTTCGCATAACAGTACCAAATCATCAGCATACCCAAGCACGGATATTGTTCCACCCAGGTTCAAACCTTCTTCGGTATGTATCACCTCTCTAATGGCATGTTCTAATGCCAAATTAAATAGCACAGGTGAAAGAGAATCACCTTCTTTAATCCCGAACGAACCTCAAATTTCTCGGATAAATAATAACCGATTCTAACTTTATTGAGTGTTTCCGTTAAGCACATCCTAACTAGATTCACTAATTTAGTTCGCTATGGTATACTATACATAATTCCATTTGATATAATTTTATAACTTTATTTTATGGCGTTTCCATCGGTTACTAATACCAATCATCCCTTTGTCCCATACAAAAATTTCGGTCAAAAAATAACGGTCTGAGATAGAAATAACTCAGGGTTCATTAAATTTTTCTCGTATATCCTGAACAATTTTTTTAATGTGATTTCATATTTAAAAATTAACAAAAATATTATTTTGTGCAGTAAATCCTCGAAATATACATATCCATGCAGAGGCTCCCAAAACACGCAGTTTCGTGGAATAAAAAACTAGAGCCAACATAATGTCCTATTCATCGTTCGATCCCTTTTTTGAAGTTGGCTGATTTTGAAGCTAGCGAAAAAAATGTGCAATTGAACTAAAATTCGTTCTCTTGTGTTGATACTCTTCATACCAGTTAATAAGTAGAATTTAATATGTCTGTTTCATATCCTTTAATTAGGACCATCATTTTATATTGTCAGTTTAATTTGGACGACCATTTTATATTGTCAGTTAAATTAGAACCATCATTTTACATTGTCAGTTTAATTATGAATATCATTTTATATTGTCAATTTTAATCACCAACAAGTTGATAACGGAATATATTTTAAAATCACTTCTTTTCTTTTTTTTTCAATACATTATTTCCGTTAAAAAGGTTTCTCTAAATACATAATACAGTGGTTGAGTTATTACTTCAATTTTGAGATTTTATAGGAATAGTATATTTCATCATCATCATTCTTCCGCTGGCAATTAGACTCTTTGTTTTCAATTCAAACCGCTAAGTCCAATAAAACTAGTTGTTACCTCCCTTTATTCTTGAAGTCCTCACTTTCGTTCTTCTATCCACCTCTTAGATTCAAAAGCCAATGTACTTATTTCTATATAACTCCACACATGGAGCAGCTTCCTTTCGAAAAGTTCATTATCATTCGTGCCATTTCCTTATAGAATCCTTTATCCATTTGTAAAGTTTCCTCGTGTAAAGAACAAATCGACAGCCACACTATAAAAGCCTGTAATAACAAAAATTAATAATTTTCAAGAGACAAAAAAAAATACGTAACTCTTGTTCTATGAGCATTATATTTTCGGTTCAATATTTTTTTTTTTTTTTTTTTTGCAGGGCTAAGACAAATATTTAACGCTCTATGTAACTTTTTTGATCGTATTTTTGCAAATTAATCTTTGAGAGTCACTACTTCTAACTTATAGGTTTTTAGTTAGTTTGAAAAGGAGGTATTAGTTAGATAAAATCTAACAAAATTTAGTGTAGTAAAACCCATAATTTTGTTAATAATGATCGAATCATGCCAGTTTCCAAAATGTAGAGAAACGATACTTCAAATGAAAGCTTGTAAGCAATGTGACTGGAAAGCGAGTATTTGATCACACGGGTTGTTCACTTCTTGACCCCACTGAAGCATGTACTCCATTTTGGAGTAGTCTATGGAAGATTCGTTTTTAACGTACTCACCTTCACATAGACATGGTTTGATTCACGAATGCTAGTTAAGTTCTAGGTAATCAGCTGATGTATAAATTACTTCCTTTCAGAGTTTCTGACGATTTTGAAACTCTTGTTAAAGTTTCGTTTGAATGAGACAAAAGATAATCTTTTCATTCTATGTTTGCTTCCTCACAACCGAAGTTAGATAACCATTGTATTTGTTGAACAAAAAACAATTTGTGCTCAGAATAGAAAATTTCCACTCGCGTTTTACGTTCCAGAGATCAAGGATGAAATTGTTTTCGGTGTCTGTCTGTCTGTAGTCAAATCGATGAAACGGGCATATCACCTACTACCGTTTATCCGATTTTTATGAAATTTTCAGAGATTGTGCAAATTGGTGTCCCATATAAATTGTATTAAATTGTAATCAGCACTTCCGCTTACTCACGCGCAAACGCATTTTTGTAGATATGCCAATATTTCATAAACAGCTCGTTCGATTTGGCTCAAAGTAGTATAAAGGATTTGTGAAAAAATAATTTAGGGTCGATTTGATTGAGTTCTGTCCATTGCTTTCTCTTATATATGCGCAAACATGTTTCTCTTGATACGTCTATATCTTCAAATTTGGATGGGAAGTTAGAGAGATTGGTAAACACATAATGAAGTAGGTATGAATTTTATCAAATTCTATCCTCTTCACCTAGAATAAATACTTCCGCTTTCGGATCAGCAAACCTATTATTTGGCAAGTCTATAGTTTGAAAACTGCGCATTCAATTTGACCCAAACTTGGAGGAGATTTCGAGAATAGTATATAAATTATTTGGCATCGATTTCATTTAATTCCATTTAATAATTAAAATTAATATAAATAATTATTAACAATGGCTGTGGAATGTGGAAAGCACAGATCATATGGAGTGAGAGTTAGGTTATTACAATATTGTTATGTGATTATAAAATTTTAAGTTTTATTCAAAAAGTTAATTTATACTTTATATATCCGTTACATAGATTTCGTGTAATTTTTAGTAAATTTAAAGTAGTTTTTACTCTGAATGTGTAAAAAAAAAAGTCTAATTGGTGATTATTTTCATTGAAGTTCAATGGGCTCGTCGTAGTCTCGTTTTTTAAATATCAAAATTGTGACCAATTCACTCATATTTAATATTCACTCATATCATTCATCATATCATTCATTCATCATATCATATCATTCACTCATATTCACTCATATCATATCAAAATTGTGACCAATTCACTCATATTTTTATATTGCAACTTAAATTAGTTTTGTTCTGACTGAAGAAAAGTATCGGTCTCGATAACTCCAAGCAACGGAGAGGAAGCTATACAGACCTTACTTGGCAGATTTTTTTTTTCGAGTTTCTATGAGAAGTCATTTCAAAAATTTAAAAAAAAAAAAATCATATTTTTTTACCAGATACCATAAGATCTAACTGTCCTCTAGCCTGGGGTGAGATGTGAGGCCGTTTCGTGTAAACAAACGACCCTAACGAAGTTCCCTTGACAACGCGTTGGTATTTCTTATTGCGTTCCTTAAAGGTCATCCGTGTTATAAGATTCTAAAAATAGCAGACGGTGGAGAGCCGCAAGGGCAAAATGGTTCTAATACCTCCAACCCAATCTCTGATATCAGCTTTCTCTAGATGTCAAGTCTCTCCCCAACATAGCGCTGTAATCAGGTAACGGGGTAGGTTGTCATATAAATAAATGCAGGATCCTTCAGAGAGAAAAAAACTGGTCTACGAACTAGATTAGAATGGAACTTTATTATTATTTTATTAAGCCATGTCCACACAAGTATATAACGATGCCGTATCAAAGATCACATTTAAAAAACTATCTATAGTCAACAGGTAGAACAGACGACATCAACGCACTCATTGCGTGACTAAATCGCATGTCTACAACCTGTTCAGAATTGTAGATAAAGTGCAACAGCAGACAAGTTGTGGCACTTGTTTATAGAGTAAAGATTGTTTCAGACGAGGCTTCAGTCTACAGCGACTTTCGCATAATTTGTTCGAGTTATAATTATAATTAATTTGGATTTGAAATGAATAATTTTTATGTTATATAAATTTACGATGATTATATTCCATACCATATTTATAACAGAGATAGTTCAGCCCAATTATATAATAGTTATTAATAGCCCGTGGTACAGACCCCTTTTTATCAAATTATTAACATCCACATGAAATCTCGTAAATAGTTTCATCTCATCGTAGCCTACACTATTTTATTTATGAAAACTTTTGGGGCTTTTTCTATATCAACATCGGCAAACTTTGTCTATTTAATTAGGTACTAAAATCTAGTAAATACTCATTTGCTTTCCACTTGAATAGTAAGATAATGTGATCACAAAAATTACAAAGTAAGAAAAGGTTACCTGCAAAAATATTGTACTGTTTGGCATGACCTACACCACCAACATTTCAAAATAATGAGGTTATATAGGCCAAACGGTCCAATATTTTTGTATGCTACATTTTTTCTCGATTTTGTAATAAATTATCTTATGATCCAAGTGGAAAGCAAATGGGTATTTACGAGTTTTTAGTACATAATTAAATAGACAATGTTTTCTAATCTCCAGATCGAAAACGCCCCAATACAGAGAGTTTTCGTAAATAAAATAATTATAGGTCATAATGAGATGAAGATATTTATGTAGTTTTATGAGGATGTTAATAATTCGATAAAAAGGGGTCTTTAACCTATAAATCATTAAGACATCAATTAATTAATACTAGTTTGATGTTTTTTCATCAAAAGAAAAATTAGGTAACCTAAGGGCAGTAACTAAAAAACCTCAAAGTTTGTCTCTTCCTGCCTGGGCATTCTGTTGGAGGATTTCCATTTGAAGCATTGGCATGTTATCTCCTTTAATTTTAACTCTTTTTGTTTCCATTTAGTTTACCACATTTTAAAAATTTTGAGTTTGTTTTTACATGAAGTCTTCTCATAGGATATAGTAAAAAAATGAAAAAAAAATGTAAATATGAGTAGAAAGTTGTTAATTGCGATATAAAATATAGGAGAAATCCTAAAACCAAAAGTCATGTTAAGCGCTCTGCACCTAATGCTAAAAGACACTATAAGGCTGATGCGAAAACTTAGCCTTTATATATTTCGTTTGTGCACTAGTATTGTGAAGAGGTACCGCATTGGAATATCAAATTAAAAAAGAAATGCAAAAAATGCTAAAAAACACTGTCGCTCAGACTAATTTTTCCGTTATAATTGTTTTAACATTCCATTGAGAACAATAAGCAGATTGACCGAGAATGGTAAAAAGAGCGGGATCCTTTTAAGATTATGCGATGGAATAAAACCGCTGAGAAGTGAGCCTGCGGTGCTACCTTGCGGCCGATCTCTGAAACAGATACCGAGGTCTACAGTTTCCAACTCCATTAAAAGTCGCCCTCTTCGGATTTCAAAGTATTTCCCTTCCTCCCGTTCATTTTCATACTACCCGATACCTCACCCCTTCCACTCCTCGCGAGCTGGGGAACCGTGTCTCATTGTCAGCGGGGACTTTTCCAGGATTTAAGAAGTTGGATTTTTCCTATAAGCATTCATTTCAACTCAGATCCATAACGATAACTCCAATGTCATTTCACATCAAATTATTTTATTTTTTATAGGCCGTGATGCCCATGCGTGTTGGAACTTGAACATTTTCGAGTCTGGCTAGTTGTTTCTAATCCGGCACTGAATGAATCTCCACCTTCTCACTCCTGTTATAGTTGGTTCGGTTGCACCTCTAGAACAACCACCGTGTGGGGTGTAATAAAAAAAAAATCTGATAATTATGATTCAAAATAAGATTTTTCATGCACTAGCATTAATTGATATTAAAGTGATTTAACTAATTATATCAACAAATTAATAAAACATCAACATAATGATATCAGTGGGAGACTCAAAAAAAACAAAACCTGTTACTGTTTCAAGCATTATCAAGACTAAAAAAGCTATTCAAACTATGCATACCATAGTGTGTGTGACTTGGAGTTTTCGACTCTTTTGTAGAAATGTGTTTCATTATTTTTAGAAATAATACAGACGACTGTTACTATACATATATTTTTCTTTGTATTGATACCCTTTACATTATATCTTTAAATATTATAAAATCATTCACAGCTTACTTTCCCACAAAGCTGCTGGACACGACTTAATAACATAGATCGTAAAACTATTTCCCCGGAAAGCCATTCTATTCCTTACTTATTTATAATGCTATACTCCGATCCACATATTTTCCTGTTCGTGCCCGCCACCTAACTCATAACCTATAAATGTGCCCACAGATGAAAAAAGGTTGAGGACCTCTGGCATAGTTCACTCCAGCAATCTGAAATCAATTATCAATTATGAAGCAAGCCATGGAGCAGTTACTCACAGAGGAAGTTGTCCTTACTCGACTAAGAATAGGTCATACCAGGCTAACGCACCTTCACTTTATTTATTAATACAAAAGAAAACCCACCCATTTTCCGGGGATGTGGAGAGAGAATGACAGTGGTCCATATCTTCAACAGTTGTACCTTTCACAACAGAGAATAAAACGAAATAAAGGGGAATTCCCTTTAATTTGTGTGTAAAAGGTAATTTTTATTTTTGGTCAACATTTTTTTTTATTTCAATTTAATCACTATTATTTATGTATGACCGTATAACTTAGTAAGTTTTTGGTAAATTGTAGTAAGGTATTATTTGAAAGTGAATCCCAAAAATGTCCCACTGAATGCGAATCTCGGTGTAATATGATTTATTAAGCGTCTATAAGTTAATGTTATTTATTTGGCAAATGGGTTTTCGCTACAAATTATAAAATTTACAATAACAACCTCTCTGAGGTTAACCATCAATATAATTTCATATCAATATAATCTCTAAAATCTCATATTAAGTGCACAATGCTACGATAAAGCCAGTACTAATATATGTAATATGCGGTATACGTTCAAGGGGTTAACGAAATTTTGGTTTAAAATGAAATAACTGAAGCGATTGATGGTATCGACATTAAACCTAGTCCTCTATGTCTTTATTTTTATAATTTATTACCATTTCTGGTAATATTGAAAAATTTTAAGTTTTCAGGTTATTAAGGGAGATATAAGAGCTGTGAATCAATTTATATATTAACGAGGATAGTAGGGAGAATCAAAATCATCATTCTATTCTATCGTTGTTGAAGAAGTAATATCAATAAAAACTTCTTTCTTTTTTTTATTGTTGTTTTATTGAGTATTAATACAGTCTGCCGCACTGAACGGCATTGGTACTAGGGCTATAGAATTCATTCACACAATATGTACATAAGAAAGGAAAATAAAAATAACCAAGTAAGAAGGCAAAGAAAAAAAAAAAGAAAAAGGTATATATATATATATATATAGAAAGATAAAGTAATATACAAGATAAGTAAAATCATAGATTAGCCGAATGATAACAAAATAAATAAAACACATTCACACCTATGTACAATCAATAAAAACTAAATCCAAACTTGTATACGTACTGCTTATTCTATTTTCCCACATGTGAACGTGAACGATTTTTAATTTCGTTCCGAGAAAACAAGGAAAATCTGACTAAATAAAATGGAAATTTAAAAATAATATGATGGGAACATTACTGTACACATATTTCTTTAATTTATTTTTTTTATTTATTTAGAAATAATCTATCACGTGGATAATAATTAAAGTGATATATGAATACATTAGGGGGCGGGGTGGCTAAAGCGTGTGTAACAGCACCGCTAGTTGCCTGGCAACCGGATAACAGAGATTTGAGATGATATAAAAAAGTACGAGTTCGCATCCCGGTGCCGGAGGGGATTTTAAATTTCCCCGCCCGCACCCCCCGGCCCGGGAAAATCCCGTATAGCCTTAAAGGCGAGGTAGGGAAGAACAAAAAAAAAAAAAAAAATATATATGAATACATTCTCACTATATATATAGAGAAAATATAAAATTAACTAAAATAAATTAATAATAAACAAACTATGTAGAATAAAAAATAAAATAAACTAAGGAAACTAATTTAAAAAACATAAAACACAAAAAGGTAACATCTTTGTAGACAACTTTTTTTCTCAATTTTGTGATCAAATTATCTTACGATTCAAGAAGAAAGCAAAAGGTTACAATAAGATGAAGTTTTAGACGAATGTAAATAATTAAGATCTGTACCACGAACTTTGTTGTTTGTGCAAATGGTGTAGTTTCCAGTAAAAAAAACAGCCAAATTTGGCAAATAAACCATATTAACTTCTCAATATATTAACAAAACCGAGTAAGTTATCGTAAAATAGTTTATAGTTTGTCATTATGCAGCCGATAACTGTTGGCATGTAAACATTGGAGGATCAAGGAATGTTCAGAGAGGAGAGGGGGCGCATTTGCGAAACAGGTGAATTCTATATACCAAAGATATAAATACATAAAGATATTTGAATTTTAGTTGTATTGTTTCGTGTAGTAATTAACGTCTATAAACATAAAACACGATATTTTTGCCACACATTTAATTAAAAATAATTTCCAAGAGATCATAGCACTTTAGCAACTACTTTGATATACAATACTTAGACATTTAGCCTATAAAGGTAAAATTTTTAGTGTAAATATTCAGACTTTTTAAATACTTTGTTGATTTTTAATACAAAGTATAAATAATAATGATTTGTTTAATATAATTCATTTTTAAATTAAAGTAATTATATTTAAGGACCTGTAGTTAATGATGATGATGATCTGTGAGATTTTTAATATTTTTTCCTATCAAATATTTCAGTTTCATTGATTATTCGTATGTTATCATAAATAAAATGTCGCACTTTTATGCCGTAAAACATGAATAATCTTAAAAGGGACCAGAAGACCAGAATCAGTAATGTCATTTTTACGAATTTATATCTTTGTTAGATATGCACATGTTGTAATAACAAACAATTATAATCTAATGTTCACAATGAGCAAATTCATATTCGTCACTTTAACACGATGCCGACGATATGTATTCTAAAATAATGTTAATATCATCAAGTAATTTAAATTCCAGTTTTATTCAAATTATTCTCAGGTAAGTAAAAAGAGTGAAAATTCAAAGTTTGAAAGCATATTATCAAGAAAGAAGAAGTAAAAAGTAAAATATTGTATATTTATCAAGACTTGTAATGTATAAGCAAATAGGAGAGACGGTCAAGGGGCCGGGCTCGATTTTATGAGAGGCTAATGAAATTTATATGGGCAACAAATTAGCATTTAGATTAAGTGCTGCGAGAGCGTAAGTCAGGTGGCGCTCCTAGTAAACCCCCACCCCAGGTTTATGTTAAACAAGGCTCGTTTGTACCCTCTGTCTCCGACCAATAATTAAATTTCAACTTATCTAACCATCGTTAGCTCTTCCTATGATTCATGATTTCGCACAAAAGATGATACAAGACTCATAAATAAAGATTTATTTATTATCTACCTATCTCCCATGATAAGGCATGTTAAAGCGATCCCTTGACAAATTTCTTGAAGAAGGAAAATCGTAGACCTTGGTGTCAGACTTAGTCAAATGTCCGAGCTTTATCTAAAAGTACATCAGTTGTTTATAGATAGCGTTGGAGCTATTGAAGCTACATATTTCCTATAAATTATGAGTAACCTATTCATTTATTTTGTGAGGAACCTAACTACAAAGGGGTATTCAAAGATGGTTGAAGTTAAACTTCAACTGAAATTGGAATAGAATAGAAGAATGGGATGATCAGCAAAAAAATGTAAAAATAAATAAGTATATTTATTTTTGCCGAAGTTTCGGCCCAAAGTTCAGGCCTTCATCAGGACTAAGAAAAAATCCAGGCAACAACAGTCATGAAAAACTATTAAAATTAAAAAGAAAAAAAATAATATAGAGGTAAAAGGTATAGTCTAAGAAATGTAGGTAGAATAAACTTAAAGATAATGTAAAATAATGTTAACAAAGTTAGGGGTAGAAAGTAGCGGAAACAAATATATAACATAACGGTAACGAAGTTAGAAAATTATGAATAAAATAATAAAAGTAACAGAGATCTATGAAATAAATAATAACGGCAACAAAGTAGGTAGTAAGGAAATAAACATAATCAAAATAAGGTAACATAAAAAATGAAAAATGAATTAACAACAAAATGTAATGGAATGTATGAGATAAAAAACTTAAGTGTAAACAATAAATAAATGGGGTGGCATAGCTGCTAAATCATGTTGACAGAGAATGCTAAAAGGACGTGAGATAATCATAATATAAAATGTAAAACGGAGAAAAGAAATATGTAGTTATATTTTGAATTAATATTTTTATTAATTAATATTTTTATTATTATTATTTATTTATATATGTATTAATATGTTTACTATTCATATTTTGAAGTTATAATTTTTTATATTTTGAATTTGAAGTAATGTATATATATTTTTTTTTTTTTGACTGATCACCCCAAGCATTCTATTGTTCAAGAATTCACTACAGTCAACCATCTATTCACAATTATGAAATTCCAATAATTTTTTTTACACTAAAGGAATTTTTTTTAAAGCCTGTCAGTTGAAACGTATTTTTACCAAATTTGAAAATGTTTTGAAATTACTTTTAGAATAATTAGTTGCAATTATACCCTTTTACAACCAACTAGCTAGGATTTCTTCAATATTGACGCTCATTATTGGTGTAGCGTATCGATTTATTGCAATTTTCCAGTTTTGTTTTCGATACAAGGGTCCATTATAACATTATTGAAGGATCTATTTCCGAAAATATGTTAAAATAAATCGAAACGTGACCAATAATATCTCAAAATATGAAGTATTTTTAAAAACTAGTCCATAATAATATAAAAATAAAACGTATTTATGGAATTATTAATTATTTAAAAATATTTTTTTTAAATATTATTTTTTTATATATTGAATAAGTAACGCTAATTCGTTTACTTTTCAATAAATATTTAATAAACTAATGACTTTATTTTTGTCCTCCCTTCCTCGCCTTTTCAGCTTTACGGGATTTCCCTGGGTCAGGGGAGAGGATGGAGAATTAATGTAATAGTTATAAACCTCTCCCCTCCCCCACCGAGACGCTAGTTCGCAGTAAGTTAATATATATTCCTTAACCCTCTACTGGTGCAAGGAGATGATTTGGCCGAGATATTGCTCAACCGCCATTACTACTTAAAATTATTCATTTAGATATTTTTCATCCTTAGCATTTAATTCTTTAGCTTTAGCAAAGTTCTGTTATGTGAAAATTTGAGATAATATATTAGGAAAGGACCGAGCTCGTAGCAATGATGTGAAGAACGTAACTATACAAGCGTATGGTGTGGAATTATAAATAAAATATTTTAGCAATAGCAACTCCTAGATGCTTATAATTTCTAACACGTTCTAAACCCAACAGGAACAGGAATGTAAATTGATATTGGTTAGATCATCTCAATAAAAATCAATTATATTGACAATCATGATACAATAATTTTAAATTATCACCTTTTCTTATTAGACCATTTTAGAATGTTTGTTGTGACATTTTAGCTGTTTTCTTAGCTCCCTGTAGGGAGAGGGTACCTCTATTAGGGGGGTTTTCATTTCCTCCGAACCATCATTGTGGTGGGGAGAGTACCAATATAGGGCCCATAACACTCTCTTGCAGTACTCCAATTTTCATGTCTGATTATTTTCTTAGACTATTTAGAAATTTAACAGGAGCTTCCAAATAAACAAAATATATTTTGCATAGAAATCAAGATCTAAATCATATTATTTTAATTTTACAGTAATATAACACTTGCATATATATATATATATATATATATATATATATATATATATATATATATATATATATATATATATATATATATATATATATAATTAAAAAATATAAGATACTTAACACCCATTAAATTAATTTTTCAGTACCTACAAATTACAACTAGTTTTACTTTTACTGTTGTATCTAAGTAAAGAGTCATTTTTACTTTCGTTAGGATCAATTATAGAATTCTTTTGAATAGATTGTTAAAAATCAATTTTTTTTCTTCGAATACTCCGAAGTTTTATGCACGTTTTAAGAGCAAATGAGTATGAATAATCAAGTTTCATACAATGGTCGCACATTGTTAAAAGCCTATCTTAAATCGAAAAATCATACAAAACTAAAATTACGTATTTAAAGAAGATATATGGCAGCGATGTTACAGCAACGTTTTAGTGAAATTAACAAAGCGGATGTGCTTTTTTATTTACTCGATATTTTTTTGAAACCAGCTCTAACGATTTTGATTAAATTTTTTATATCGATATGCAATTTAATGGTCTTTAAATATCAGCTAGGTCCTATCTTTATTGAAAAAAATTTCCAGGCCTTAAATTCCGTTTCTAAAATTTCTTCCACTAAAATAACATCAATTTGTTCACTTCAAATAATTGACCGTCTTTGATTGTATTTATAAAAACTGGATAAACATAAGGTACGAATGAATTTTATAACTAAATATAAATTAAATATAGAGAATAAAAAGAAATTTTACCGCAGTTAAAAACAAATTTTTCGTAAAGAGTAATGATATAGATGCATAATGTACCATTAATTAAAATTAACTAATTGATATCCAACATACTAAGTCGTAGAATGTGTCCAGAAGTGACGAAAAACTAACAACTTTTAATTTGTGTAGTAAATAACACCTACGTTTATATTACTGAATGAGAAGTAAATGTTTCAATAAAAAATAAATGGAAAAATTATTTTTAACTTTTCATATAAAAAAAAATATGTCAGGAAATCGTCAAACATTTATTAAATTATCTTAAGTTTGTATTTATGGTTTTATGTATTCTTTAGAAATAAAATTAATCTACTAATACAAAATTAAGCTTCAAGGAGAAGAATTTAGTCTCATTAAAATCGTCTATAGGCCGGATGGTAATGATATACATATAAAAATACTTAAGTTGTTTGCAACATTGTATCAAAATGTCAAAGGAACCGATGAAAACTTTTCGGATATTAACGGTTTTGAAGTAACTGGCATTTACATTGTTATGTAGCTCGTCAATAGCTACATAAAAAAACAAAAAACAACGGAAATCGGTTGAGAAACAGAGGAGGAAAAGGGCAGTCTGTTTTCTTTGCCTATTTATATAATGATAAAAAAAAGGGTGTATAATATTTAGATATATATATATATATTTTAAATGAAACTTACTTACAATTAGTAATACATTAATAATGACAGGTATAATCATAGACAAAAAGAAATGAATATTACCATAATGATTTTTTTCATCTTTTATTTAACAAAATAATGTTCATTTAAGTAAAGCAAGACTTAGCAAAACGTAAGACCCATAGTGCAGTAGTTTGCGAACTATAATAAAATATTAATGCAACCAACAAGGATTCATCCTTAGGACTTGCAGGAAATCATAAATTTGTCCTTTCCTCACGAAATTGCTCCATCATTATCATTTCTCCAGGATAATAAAACTGTATGAAGCCATAAATGTCGGGTGACACATGAGTGTAAGCTAAGTCCTCTAGAAGATCATTAAGCTAAAATTGGCCCTTGCGTTGAGGGTACGCTACTACGGGGGGAGGGTGTGGCAGGAGGGAGGCGTCGCTGCTACTTCCATCTAACGGCTAACGGGCGAACTGAGCAACTGGTTCACCGGTTCCCCGCTAGGTGCCTCTTGCTGTCCTTCGAGAGACAGCTTTAGGTAGAAGATATTTCTTATCAATTTATTGATTCTTCGACACTTTGATATAGCAAAAAACGAAATATTTGAATATGATTTTGTGAAACTAACATACATTTTGATATAAAATAAATATTGAAATAGAAGGATAAAAAGAGATTAGTTGACCTAAATCCCAGTAATGACAAATAATTGATATCCTAGAGGTTTAAATTATATAAAGTAATGAACTTTCATTACATAATTATATATTATTTTTTTCTTAATCAATCTCAATATGAATTGAGACATGTGTCAAAGGTTATTGTCTTAAGTAACTATATATAAAGAAAACAACTTTTTAAAAATTTATTTGAACAAATACAGGAAATAGGGAAATCCTGTAGTCCTGTAACCTTGTACATCGTAAGTCGCATTAAGTGGTGATAGAAAGTTTCAATTTTTTTTCTTGTATAGGATGTGCCTGAGATGTAAAATCTAAATTTTCAACCTCGGTAGGTCACCGGATTTCTTAATATCCCCAAAACTGCTATATTTTCGTTCCTTTTCGGTTCTCCCCATTTCGACCCTGAAGGAGAAAGTTTTCGAAAAAAAATATGTTATACATTTTTAAACTAGATTAAATTTACTACAATTTGAGATTAGAATAGGATCGTTAAAACTAATAAGTTTTGAAGTACAGCTTTTCAAAATTCGGGAAATTTTTCAAACTTCAAAATTGTAAGCTATAATTTTCATTTTTTATCATAATTGTCTTTATATCTTCAATATCTTGTTTTATACGAGTCAGTGAAATAAGCATTTATTCAATTTAACATTTTGAAAGAGAAGTAGGAGAGGAGGGAAAAAGGTTTGGTGGGAAGGGGAGAGTTCACCATTTAAAACTAGACGACCGAAATTAAAATATTATTTTATTTTTTTATTATTAATGAAATTTACAACAGTACAAATCAATATGCATTTAGCAAACGTGATACAAAGAAATATATGACATGACAAGGCTTGTAGAGAATCTACCCATTGGTAGCACTCTAATAAAATATCTAAATCAGGAGATCACGAGGCCATTTTCTTTTCAGACGCCTAGGAATGTTATCATGGATCGAAAAGGAATCAAGGCTAGAAACGAGCAGATTAGGATGGTTCTGAAGTTTATTATGGAAGGATAGATATCTAGATTGGGCCAAATCGGAAACATATGAAACATTCAGGTCAATACGGATTATTTTATTTGTTACAAAATAAGGAGCATTAAGAATTTTACGAAGGATTTTGGATTGTAAAGATTGGATATGAGAGGAATTCCATGATTTAGTGGAGCCCCAAACTCCTTAAGTTCAAATAGGTCTTATTATGGTCATGTATATGTCTTTTGTAAGTAATTGAAAGGTTAGAGCGTTTTCTTATCGTTTAAGTGTAGTATGAGGATTCCAAGTTAGACGTTTGTCCACAGGGAGTCCTAGGTATCGGAGTTGTTCAACAGGGATAAGTGGGGTATTATTAAAGGATACTGTAGGACAGATTTTTTTTTTTCCTTGCGCAGAGGTCATGCTAATCTTCTCTGTATAGTTCCAAATTGAAATATAAAATTTATTTAACTAACATTTACGTCAAGCGTATACAAGTAGTTTTTTTTTTTTTTTTGTTCTTCCCTACCTCGCCTTTTAGGCTATACGGGATTTTCCCGGGCCTAGGGGTGAGGGCAGGGAATTTAAAATCCCCTTCGGCACCGGGACGCGAGCTCGTACTTTTTATATCATCTCAAATCTCTGTTATCCGGTTGCCAGGCAACTAGCGGTGCTGTTACACACGCTTTAGCCTATTCGGCCACCCCGCCCCCAAGCGTATACAAGTAGTGTAAATTAAGGGAATGCAAGTGTAAAATAAATGTGAACTGAAGATGTTTCCTCCAATTCGAAGAACCAGGTCAAAGCAAATCTCCGAATCCACCTCCTTCATGGCATTAATTATTATTGTATGATATATTATAATATTATATTATATTAGAACTTCTCGACAAGGTTTTGACTTGGGATATTCAACAAATAAATATTTTCACTCAATTTCAGTAAGTCGAGGACGATGAAAACGGAGTTGAATAGAAGGTGGTGGATTGGCGGATTTGCTTGGTCCTGATCTGAAACACCTTGGTTTTTATTTTCAATTGTTAGGAAAATTGACACATAAGAATATTTAAACTTCGTAAAGTATTCGTGTGCCTTCCATCCCGAAACAAAACTCAAGACGCTTTTAGAAGTTGACAAGTAACGATACATGGAAAGCATGCATTTGCCCAGAGCCGTGATGAGCACTGAAAGGCACTAATTACACTAAGTTAAAATATTCGTAGAGGTCTATTTCCCTATCAACCTACGAAAGTGTTTAAGTAGATACAATTGCCATTAGCACAGACTTCGGGATAATCGCCCTCTTCTCCCAATAAAAATGTTGAGGGGGAGAGAATATTGTTTGTTCTCTCCCTCCAATAATTTGAGGTAAAAAATAAATAAATTCAATAATAAATAAGCTACATGAATGAATAAAATGTGTAAACTAAAACCGATTAAGAAAAGTCGACTAGCTGGCTAGACTAAGGTCTACTAATAGATATTTAACTAATAAATTGATACATAAATGTAACTTTTGTATGTTACATTTATCTGTTAAGTACAAATGCTATCTGTTTTGCTTTTTAAAAAAATCTGGTGCGCGCAACACACAACTTCTCTTACAGTTCTACTTTGAATATAAATTATTTTCTGGCAATGCTAGACTATTTAAAAGTTTTTGAAATACATTTTAAACGAAGCTAAAACTTAAACCTTATAAGTAACAAATCATTAAGACCATTAAAATTACAAAAAGCCTCTTTATTAAATCGACGGTAGGCAATAAAAATATAGTTACTCCATCTGCTTTTATAAACCATATAACTTCAGTATCTGAGCCTTTCAGTTGACAGAATGACTAACTCCAATTTCAACATTTTTGAGTAACATCATTTTAGAGATATTTCTAATTGAAAAAGTTATATCTATATAGACAGTAAGTAACTTGATTCCTGAGTAGGTGATTGCAGTGTTGAAATATTGAACTGTAAACAAAGGTGTACATTTTGTCACTAGAAACATCAATAAAATTAATAATGAAAAATGTTGGAATTGGAGTTAGTCATTACGTCAACCGAACGGCTCATATGTGTCTAGAGAGATTTGAAAGAATATCGAAATATTTAACCTATTATGGATTGAAGAACTATTAGTTATTAAAGTGTTATTTCCCATTTTTAAGTTTACTAAAATGAAATTACGAGATTTTCATTGACGGCCATGGATAGGTCAAAGGTTGTCACACTAATTGTAAGTGAATAATGTTGGTATTTCACAAAAGAAAAAATCATCAAATTATTGATTAATTTAATTTTCTGTCCGATACTGCTGACAAACTCTTCAATCTTCTGAATCGTACGAAATTGGTCAATGAAATTTAATAATTAACGAAACAGAGATTGACGCCTTTAAAATATAAAAAAAAGGAATGTCCGATAGGTTTATTTGGAAGAAAAGGATGTACCTGTCTGAACATATTTAACAGTATTTCTAATATAACATCGCACGACATTAAAGTAATTATTTTTATTCTATTTGAATAATAGTTGTTATATATGTTCAGATAGGGTAATGAATGTTTTTAATCGCATAAGTTAAAGCTGGCTGCATCTTTGGAAAAATAGTCCGAATGCAATGATAATATATAGAATATATTAATATATTCTATATATATATATTTTTTTTTGTCTATAACATCAAACAAACGAAAAGCCACCACCAATACACATAAACGACGTTCAAAATTATCAGGCATTAGTCCTACTTCTTGAAAACAACGCAGCTCCAAATTCTTTTTTTCTGAAAACAACTATCAAAGGTGTAACAGTTTACCCGAAAACACCTGACGTATACCGTAAACTAGTGAGTAGTCTTAGAAATGGAGGTGCTGAATTCCACACATATCAGCTACCTGAGGACAAAAATAGAAGAATTGTTATTAAAAATTTGCACCACACCACCCCAATCTCTGAAATCAAAAATGATTTAGAAAAACATGGTTACATTGCAACAAACATCACAAATGTATATTTTCGATTCAAAAAACCTTTGCCCATGTTTTTCATAGACATAGCAAAGGCTACTTTCAATGAAAAAATTTATGAAATTGAATCAATTTATTATACAAAAATTGTTGTAGAGGAGCCTCGAAAAAAAAGAATTATACCTCAGTGTATAAGATGCCAACAATATGGTCATACAAAATCATATTGCAACCATTCTCCACGATGTGTTAAATGTGGCCAAGGCCACGAAAGTGTATCCTGCTTAAAGACCAGGGAGACAAAGGCAACCTGCGCAAACTGCCTTGGAGACCACCCGGCCAACTACCGAGGATGCCAAGTCCTGAAGGATCTGAGGGCGCATAGGAGAACAGCAAGAACCAACCATCCTCCTAGATCCCCACCTCTCCCTCCACCACCAAGTTTCGAAGAATTTCCGAGTCTTCAGCAGCCCTTGGGAAAAGAGCAGCCAATACAAAATAATGCTTCGCAGAAAGCTACGCCAGCTCTGATGCAGGAACCATCAAGAAACCAGATGACAAGAAGAGAAAATGCTACTACATCTGCTCACATCAAACCATCATGTTCAGGTATGAGGCAGGAAACTACTCAGCAGCCACCTTCAGCTGAAAATAATGCCCCACCTCAATTGCTCCAATTACTCAATGGTTTAAGCTCCCTCATACAGCCCCTGTTTAGTATCCTCCAACAGCTTGCACAGGTGACTCAAGCCATGTATCCACAAAATGGCCGCTAATCAGCTGACTGCAGGCTCTTTGTCCATCCTTCTGTGGAGACATGGCCACAGCTGACATACCTCAGAACATGAGCAGGAGACTAAAAAGGCGTTGGATGAGGGATCTCCTTCCTTAGACAACCTAAGTAATTGGAACAAGTTAGGGAAGAGGTAGTGCTGAGTACTTTTCCTTCCCCATGCCTGTCATGTCATTATTTCCTATATCGTCATCACATTTGCTGATTGTCAACAATATTTTGACAGGCGCAAATATATTTGTTATAGACAAAAAAAAAAAATTTAATTTTCTAAAAGGCTATTTGATGATTTTTGGAATAAAAGGCCAATAGATACCTAATTAGTGGAAATATTTTTATATTTCAATTCTTCTTTCACACAAGTACAATGAAATAGTATTTTAAACAATGGAATTGGCTTGATTCAGACGATTCCAAATACTTTCTTTTTCAAACTTAGAAAAAAAATTAAAACTTTTCATTTAGTAAGAAAATTGCATTTAATTTCCTTGGAAACATGAGATTTACATTAAATAATGTTAGTTTCTGAAATTATCCTTTATATTTTTTTCGCCACATACGTATAATTCTCTGCTTTCCAACGATGTATTATATGTATACCGGGGATTCATTTTCAACCTTGATAAGATTTTAAATTTTTTCTCCAGTTTCTAATTATCATATTCTTTCAAACTTTTTAAAATAAACCATATTAAAGATACTTTAGAGTATATGATGACGTATATGAACATTGGGCATTTAAGCCCAAAATATTTCTTTCAGTATTCTGAGCTCGAATTGCTGCCTGTGATTCACGATCGAAACTTTTGCTTAATAAGTTGTTACATACCCCTCAACGGTCAGATTAAATACATTTTATAGCATAATTTGTTCGTGTTTTAAACCTAAATTTTTCAAAACATTCAAGGGATCTCACCGAATAATTTGAGCCATCAAACATAAAAACTGGTACGGCCATTCGCTTAAAAGATAGTTACATGCCTTTTCAGGGCAACACAACTACGTAAAGCCTCGTGTGGCTTCGGTAACGACCACCGTAACAGGAAAAGAAGTTGGATTGCATTCAGTAAAGTGTACAAAAAATTATTTAGTCGTTGAAATTATCTCAGACGAGAAACCAATATTTATTTATCCAAGATATCTTAAAGCAGCCCTAAGTAAAAACTAAAACTTGAGCCGAAACGTCGCATAGTGGTCTGAGAATGGCAAAAATTCCATGGTGTTCTTATGATTTCTGAAAATATTCGTTCTGTTTTATTTGTATTATTTATTCTGGTAATAATTTTTCATTATGGCATTATTTTTCCACTATATATATGCATACATTAATCCATAGATACACTGATAATATGTAATATCCTCCAAATAAGTACAAGTAAGTGAAATAAAACACGATTTATTTGTTTTTTAATTGTTAACATAAAATAAACTGTCGAAGAAAATTAAACGAGTATTAGAAACAAATATGTTAATACATAAATATAAATCCATCACTTTCATTTCATTCCACAAACCTATATAGCAAAGAAAAGCATTCCGTTCGAAAACAAATTCTAATTTGAGTTTTCAACGAAAGTACACGTACTTTGGATAGTTGAGCACAAATACCTTAAGTCTCACAAAATGATCAGTCTTTGAGTATATGTCCTTGAATTTGTCTACAGTTTCTTAGCTTAAACCGAAAAGCTGAACAAGACTAAAATTTCCTATTTAAATTAAATATATCCTGGGATATTACTGTAACTTTTCGGATAAAATCGACTTACCAGAAGTGACACTTTATAACATGGATTTTATAATTTTTACAATTTTCTACAAAACGGCCTTGATGGTTTTTTATGAAATTCGTTATATGTATTTAAAATTGATTAATCTTTAATATTAGGCAAGTTTTATGTTTCTTTAAATATTATGAGAGGGTTTATAACCCAATTTTTCATAAAGTATCTATATTTTGTTACATTAAAGGGCTTTCATAATTACCAGCACTAAATAACGGCTAAATATTAATTATGAAAGAATTCGATATCTAACTAAGTTAATTAAAATTAATTAAGTAGAAAAGAGGAAGATTATTGGAGGAGATTACCAAGTTCTACAAAATTGAAACAAATTTTTGAGTGTAGTAATATACCTACATGTTGAGCATAATAAATATATTAATAGATATCTTTGGAAAGCTCAAGAATTTAGTCATAATAATATATATTATATGAAGTCATTGAAGGTAGTTGAGATTGGAAAACTAATGTCTAATAGCTTCTAAAAACTATCATTATTTATTAGAAACTAAATGTTCCCATGAAATAAAAAAATAATTTTATTCTACTGTTCCCTAAGAATAATAATAGAGTTACAAATTTATGGGTCTTATTCTGACTTAGAATAATAAAAAATACAAACTAATTAACTGTTGATTGTTAATTCAACTGTGCAGTAGATTTAAATTAAACAGGGTACAGATGCAAGTAATTTTCCATGTTTGCGGAAGTTTGAATGTCGAGTAGGTGGTGGAACAGGAGCTGTTTGAAGGAATTTGTGAACGAGGATTGAGGTATGAAGGTAGGAAAAGAGTTCCAGGAGGTAGGACAAGGAGGTAGCACGAATAACATAGGATTTGCTGAAGGAAGTAGTTTTATGGGAAGGGATATATAAATCGATAGATTGAGACCAGGTATTAAGAGAGTGAATAGAGGAACGTAGAGTAAGGAGTTTCAGATTGTAGAGAGGATTTTTGGTTCTGAGGACTTGGAAATGGAAAACACCAAGGAGGAATTGTTGCTGAACACCTGGGGATCCTGAAGATGTATCTTAGAAAACAGTTCATGTGTTCCTTCAGTATCATTTCTTTCCAATACCAATCAATGAAACAAATGAAAGTAAACAAAATGTTTTACCATTATTTTTAAGCATAAAAATCAAAAAACATAGTAAACTGTCGTTGAGACTCTAAACAATAATGTATCTTACTTTTGTTGAAGAAGAATTGAAAAATTGCAAGCAACTGAAAATATTGGAAGCAGTGTTTATGGATTGATAAGGCATATGGTAATAACTTTTGATAACTTCAATTTTTAAAATCATATTTTTTAAACAACATGAATTTTATATTGTTATATTTATCATCTCTAGCTTTTCATACCATTGGCAAATAAAATATTAATATGTGCTCTTCTAAACTTGAACATCATTAAGCAAATAGATTTATTTGTATTCTTGTAAGATTTCTGTTTTAAGAAGGAATATTAAGATATTTTATAAATGATGATTACTTATAATGTGTGTTTGATGGTTCTAGTTTCTCAAAATTATTGTACTCTACTTCCCACTAATTATTCTAAAAGATAATCACGAGTGAGTTGAAAATTAAAATAAGATCACCTGATAGCATTTGTGTTTTTATAACTAAACGAAACAACCAAACATTAGTCACCTATATTTTTTTTGTTATATACTTTACTGAAAAATATTCAATGATTTAGGATTCTATTTTCTGAAATCTCGATTAATTCTCATATACACTCATCTATTATATTCAGAATTCTCGTAAGTCTTCTGCAATAGTGATTGAGCAAAAAAATTAATTGATAGTTTAATAACAACAACTAAAAACAAATCTTGTAGATAAATATTAAAATTACTATTGTAGATATGTTAATGCACTACATAATAATGGTTAAAGTATCAATATATGAATAAAAGATAAAATTAGTAAGCGTTTACTTGTATAAATTAATAAATAAACTCACTTGACTGAAGTAAAAAAAGGTTGTTGACACTAATTATTTTGATAAAAACAAGTGGAAAGAAAATCAAGATGGAAATAATACGCCCTGCTACCTAGCGGAGAAACTCTGAACTTGTAACTCCAGGTTCCTCGCAGAGGTAGCGCTGAATGTACCATTCCAACGTCTCGCTAGGAAATAGTCTAGAATACTTCAATATTTACTATTAATGAATCAACAACATAATGAGAGAATTTCAGTATATTATTATTGCAGCAGATTGATTAAATAATTAAACTTAATCTCAAGAAGTATATAATGATTAAATAGTTTGATAAAATACATAAATTTTAAAAATAAAATGGTCACTATTATGTAGAAAAAAAATCATTGAAATGTAGAGAAAATTATATAAGCTAAATAATATCCTTTGCTTATATAAATTTTAGAATAACCAATTGTTTTTCTACCGAGAGTAAAACAAGTATTTTATACTCCTTTATTTATATTTTAGTTTTGATTTCCACAGGTATATACTTGTATATATATATATATATTTATATATATATATATATATATATATATATATATATATATATATATATATATATATATATATATTCGAATATGTCGAATTCTTAAGGTTTAACCTAATAATATTTGTTCAGTCAATGAAAACCGTAGATATTACTACTTCTTAGGAGAGTAGTTAAAAATGTTTAAGCAGTTTTTATAATCTATCTTCTCTTTTTTATTATCTGTAAAAAATATTGAAACATCTAAGTCACCATAAAGTATTAATTTCGATACTCTTTTTCGTATATAAATATGAATGATGCTTGTGACCTCCAAACTGATTTGTAATATTTCTTTTTTGAGGATATTCCTAGGCATTATCCTATAGTAAATACTATTATTTAATAATTATTTGTTATTATTATTATTATTATTATATTCAATTGTTAAAAATTTGTTATTTATTAGTTTTTAATATATTATTGTGCACTAGGACACAGTATGGCTCGCGGCGGATCCCGGGACGCCCCACCATTGTTCTTTCTTCTCTTCATATTTCTTCACTCGTTCCGGGTTTCTTCAGGTAAGTTAAACCAATTTTATACAAATTATAATATAAATAAAACGTATTTGTAACTATTTAAAAACAATTAAATAAATATTTTATGCTTATTATTAATCAGTGGCAAGGATAAGGAAAATGCAACCGATGCGGTGCATTGTGGCGAATAGAATCGAGTAGAAAAAATAATTTACCAATTATATATTTATTAGTGGTAAACGTCTTAATTAGAATTGCTTTTGTCACAATGTCAAAAGAACTATGTAAATCATTCCAATACAAGTTATATATTATTATAAAAAAAAATTGTCGATTGAACCTACTATAAGCTATTAACCTCAAAATATACACAAACTTCATCGTCGAACCGAAAATTCTGAATACCTTCGATCAATCGCTCGATTAATATTATATTCATGTAATGGTAAATCTAATCTGTCAAGCACTAATATTAAGGCAATGCATTTTATAATGTTCTGTAAAAACATATAAATGTTATAAAATACCACGTTTTAATTATAATGATAATATATCCGAGAATAATCATAACTACATATTTCACGAATATGTCATTAGATCATTCTACCATTAATGACAGTATATTAATTTTTAATAGTTCTAAAGTAGCTATCCATCGATTTTTAAAATCATCTGAGTATTGAAACTTTATAATTTTTCCAATGACGTTTATTAAAGCAGTTGTTGGAATTTAAGGATCTAAATTTCAATTTGTCACTTCTTGATAAAATTTCCTTTTATTTGATACTTCATTCATCAGAATCCATCGCTCTTCAGAGTCGGAATACTATCATATTACATATAATTTAGGGATGGGGATAGTGTTGCCCACAATCGGTCTTGGTCTTACACTTTGCACCTTTGCAAGATTAAGACCAAGAGCGGTAAAAAAAATTCGATTTTTTGATTAAAAATTAAGGCAATAGTTACTAATACTTGATAATTTTAGTTAATATATGTAAATAATTGGCATAACCAATATATTTTTCCATTTAACTCGTCTAATTTTTCATTTGGGCTTAGTTAAGTTTTCCGTATATAAAAAAATACAGTAATAAGCTAATAAGTAACTGCAAGACCGTTGTGATACTCAAGACCAAGACCAAGACCTAGATCAACACTGAGTTTGCAAGACCAAGACTCGTCTCGGTCTCCCATTTGAGCAACACTAGACGGTAGTGCGGTAGCGTTTCTTTGGCGTTGTTATATTAAATAAACGCTGCTATAATATATAGTATTTATCTATTGACCGCATTTCCGACCAACATATATTAAATTAGAACTATATTCAACTATTTTCATACCATTTTATATAATTTAGATTACAAAATTTATTATATATAAATATACAAATTATGTATTTTTAAGATTATGAACCATGAATGAATCCCTGTTGCTCCAAGCACAGTCAAAGCTTTTTCATTGTCAATTAGTACGGCTGTGTTCAAACAGTTGTATTTTTCATATTGACAGTATTATACTGTGAGAAAGTCTCTGTCAATCTAGCAATTATTCCAAGAGCGAAACTTAGCCACAATAATAATAAATCGTGGCAATATGCCATGACACCTTGATTAAAGATAAAGTCTATCAGTTTTGATTGCAGGATGTCACTAAGGCTCCAGGTTGAAGGTTTGCCTCAAGTAGCCCCCTCCCACAACCTAAACTAGGACAGACCCGAATGCTCGTCCCAATGTTAGGCCCCTGATTGCCGAATAATGAACCACTCGAACTTGTTGCTACTTGATGGCCGCCAAAGAGATAGAGTTCGGCCACAGCTGATTATTCTGAGGCGAAGTTGTACACGGTCCAATATCCTCCACATCTACTAACTCATCATGTAATGGTTTAAGGGTTGTGGTTAATAGAAATTTGTTTTGAGAGCCATTTTTTTAATTGAAAACTTCTTCAGGCCCGCTTTGCACTTTTGTAGTGGGTAGTGAATAAGATTGAGCCGCTACGCTCGGATGTGTAACGCTCATTCGTCTGAAGTCTGCTCGAATCGACTAATTTAATCGTTTTGCATATAAATTAAAATATCTCAAAAACTAAAAATTGCACTTGAATACTGTAAGTGAGAGAATTGTTCAGCATTTCATCCTCTCTGTATCACAGGGTCTATAATTTATAATTTATGTTTCATATTATTAATATCGCTTTTTTGATGTATCCACTTCTATCGTGTGTTCTACGTAGTGTTTGAGGGGCAAAAATGGAAGGAGATGAGTGTCAAAAACCAATTTATACCCAGTTTTGTTGAAGATAGATATTTTTATTAAATGGCCATAAAAATAAGAAATTATGTGTTTTTAATCGATTTTCTGTTGCATTCGATAGAATTGCGACAAATTACTTACTCCCGTTACTGAAGTTGTATTAAAAAATTACGGAGTTACTTTTTACGCCAGATATCCAAATATCTGGTTTTTTTTCCATTTTCTTTTCCATCTAATTTTCCAAAATAGTTTTCAATCAAAAGTATTCATCACATATTTCAGTTATCATAAACCTATTTTATCATTTTTAGAGTATGATACAAATGATGACCAGTCAAAACAAAGTTTACTAGGGTAATTTATCTTCCTCTTCCATTGGCTCGACAGATCATTACTGATCCCTGGCCTCCTCCAATAACTTCCGTCAGGCTGCACGCCCTTTAGCAGGGTACTCCAGTTCAGACAGTCACTGCCAGTGTTTCAACTGCCTCCCGCAGTGCCACATCCTACGCCCTGAAGACGACCTGCAAAGTGGGTCGAAACGTCGGCAAAAATTAAAATAATTAATATATTTTACTTTTTTATTTATTTGACCGCACCCTCAACTAACTCCTTCTTATATTATATCAACGGTCAACCATCTCTACATCATTAAAAATAAAAAATACATTACATTCTTCTTAGAAATAAACTGTGTGTTTCTGTGAAAAAAAAAGAAAGAAAAAGCCGAATCTGATAGTAAAAATTGTCTGAATACATCATTATATAAATCATTATGAATAATATGTAATTTTACATAAAAGGTAAGTGGGTATCTGACTGTTTTCGGGACATGAATTGGAAAAGGAAGGTTTTAAATGTAGTTAGGAGGGGGGAATGCCGAATTTTGATAGGAAGGGAATTCCAGAAATATACAGAGCGAGCAATATAGGAGTTTTGGAACGAGGCAGATCTGTGAGAAGGGATGTATAGGTCGAAAGGTGGAGATCTTGTGAAAAGGGAGTGGACTGAGGACTTGAATTGGAGAAGATTGTAGGAGTAAGAAGGACGGTGATTGTTGATGATTTGATAGAGGAATGTACCTAGGAAATATTGTCTTCGAATGGAGGGAAAGAACCACTTTAATTCAGTGTAGTAGTGAGAGGCATGAGAGTATCTCGGAGCAACATTCGGTATGAATGGCCTCACTCATTATTTTTTTGGGGATCTTATCCTCTGACATGACCAGCCCACCTCAATCACCCCAGCGTCATAATAGTGCTTCACAATGCCATGTTCACCAAAGAGATTATATATTTTTTTATTACTCCTCCTGAGGTATGTTTGACCGATTCTTCTAGGTCTATAAAGGCGTTGCAGAATTCTTCTCTCAAAAGCCAATAAACTTTGCTCATCCATCTGTGATATTACCCATAATTCCGACCCTTATGTCTGGACCGGCCTGTTTTCTTTGAGAAATACTTGCTCCTCAGATGTCTTCCTAGCCCAAAGTAACATCGGTTAGCAATGATCTCTCAATTTCCATTATAATGTCATTTCCCGCAGTTATCAGAGATTCCAGGTAGCCGAACTCATCCACTTTTTCAAACTTAGACTAATTTATACACAATTATAATTGTATCTATTGTAGATGTTATTACTTTCTGAATACAGAACAAAAAAATATTCATATTTCACATTATTAATCTCGCAGTGTTGATGTTTTCACTTCTATCAGGTGGTCTTAACCACACACTTATTTTTTCTATCATGTGGTTTGAAGAAAACACCGTAGTTGGATTTTTTAAAAGTTAAACTGTGTAAGTAGATGTGTTGTCATTACTTAATTAGAATAATCCTTGTCAGTTGCTGCTAAAAACGCCCTAAATCTTATTGAACTACGTTCCCTACGGTCTATCACTTTTAACTCACTCATCCATATTCATATTTTATACATATATCATCTCTCTTCTATTGTTCATTCTCTCTTTATACAGTTTCTCCGTTCTTAATGCTCAAACTCTGGAAGGTGTTTCTAGACAATACTTCCAATAAAAAAGTTCAATTGATGTATGGGCCTTTTCCGAACTATTGAATAAGAAAGAATTGCCGAAAAACTGTTCAAGATAATACAATTCTAAGTAGTACACATCATAAAGTAGACTTATTTTTTTTAAGAAAACTGATTAAATTTAATAAGTCCCCATGACTTCCCAATTTCACATTACAACTGTTATTTATCACTATTAATTATTGCCAAATTATTTATTCTGTACCCTTTATCAAATGTTATTTATATAAGAAATTTATAACTGCGTATATTGGAATGCTTAGTTTTTATAAAACCAACTAATATTTGTGAATTTTTACAAACTCCGTTTAATATTATAAAGCTCATTGGATAATTAAACGAAAATCTTTTCTTCAAAAATATTCCTCTATTTTATAGAATGTAATTTTTTAAATAATTAAAAATATAAAATATAAAAAACTTCTTTAATAAATTGTATAAATATAAAAAAAATATTTAGTTAATGCAGGAATATTGCAGAGTGGGCATTCGAGTGCATCTGTATTGGGTTTATAATTTATGTATTTTTATGCTTATTTTTAGTTTCAGATACATTTATAAACATTTGTGCAATTAATAAAGCCATTAATCTTCTTTTTTTTTCGTATAGTAGGATAGAAATTTGACTTTAAGTACTTCGTTTTTATTATTATTTTTTTATAGCAGCATAAATTTTCTAATTTTTATTATTGACTATTCTTATTAGAATTTCTATATCATGGTTGGAAAAGCTTTGCGAAATTGCCATAAAACGTGTTTTTCCATAGGCCGTGGTGCTAAAAAATGCTCTTATGAAGTTGATTAAACTTTTCTCCTTAAGCCCTTTAACTTGTACTATATGTATAGAACGTTCCATAGAAAGAGTAGGATGAAAAAGTTATGAAGAAAAGAAAATTTTGTATTTGTGTAAAACTAAAAAAAAGTTCATATCGTCAGCACCATGTTGAAGTAATGAATGTGCAACTTTAAACGGACTTATTTTCGTTGACGATATTTAATCATCATTGGATTACTTCTATATTATTTTCAGAAATAATCATTTCCAATATTCATTAACTAAACATTTTTTTATATTTACACAATTTATTATTGAGAATATTTCTAATTTTTAAAAA
Organism: Nezara viridula; assembly: GCA_928085145.1. Lineage (NCBI taxonomy): Eukaryota > Metazoa > Arthropoda > Insecta > Hemiptera > Pentatomidae > Nezara > Nezara viridula. Next base: position 141,792,243 of record OV725080.1, on the reverse strand, counting down.
ATTAAATTCTATAAAATGGAGGAATATTTTTAAATTTTTTAATAGAAAGGATTTTCGTTTAATTATCCTATGACACTGTTTACTTAAACGAAATTTGTAAAAATTCACAAATATTACCTGATTTTATAAAAACTAAGGATTCCAATATATGTATTAATAAATTTCTTAAATAAATAACATTTGATACAAAGTTATAACCTAAATAACTACTTAGGAATAATTAATAGCAATAAATAACAGTTGTAATCTCAAATTGGGCAGTCATGGTGAACATTGGGGAAGTTATTAAAGCCATTAACACACTCTCAACATATTCTCATAACGAATCATTAAATAAAGCTCTCAATTTAAGTCGATGTGGGCTCTTTTGTAATTAAGACAATCAGTTGACAATATTGTTAAGCCTGTATATGCGTATGACGATATGCGGGTACTTGAAGATTTTTTTTTTAATCGTCCATATAGTAATACTTTTCAATAAAAAAAAAAAAAAAAATATATATATATATATATATATATACATTATAGGATAGCCTAGAATTCCCATTGACCAGGTTTCGCTCAACAATATATTTTTCACAACGTTTTAAACATTAAATTTTATGTACTCTATTTCGATTTGAAGTATGCTGCTTTTTTGTTAGATTATATCGTAACTAGTTCTGATAGTTTACTAGTAAATATTTTATTTAAAAAAAAAAAACTTGGTTATTAGATTTTTTTCTCTAAATTACAAAATCTAAAAACTTTAATGAGGTATAAGTTTTAGTATTTCCACAACATTTGAAAAGTTTTTCATGCAATTAAAATTGTTCGAGTAAAACGCATAAAAAAAGGACAAGGCGAAAACATGGAATATGATTTAATGGTGTAAAAACTTCACATTTTACATCTATAGTTAATTTCATAACTTAAGAAACATTATTTTTTATTTTTTTATTTTATCTATCACACATCATTAAATCATTCAATGACTTATTTTGCTGTGAAGGATAAATCCATTTGATTCATAAATCTCAACCGATCTTTAGAAGAACGCTCTTAAGTAGCCCCAAATTCAGACCTTAAATTAACTAATGATAAGAATTATTTAGGATATATTATCATAATGTAATAAAATCAAGTAGATATTGTAATTGTATCAGATACGGATTTGTTAGAATTATTTGATTTGAAAGCCATATATACATATATCTTTGTGAATAATAAATGAATCTATGTGGCTGAAATAGCGTTTTTCGGAGAAAAAACTACCATTGACTACGAATTTTTAAGGAATAATTAGTAATAAATAAAAATGTTCTACAACGTATTAATGTTTTTAGTGAAAGATAATAATGACTAAAAATAAATATTTCTCCAAATACCCGGAAATTAAACTTACAAAGTATACATTATATGATAAAATTTGTATATAAACTTTTAAAAGGTAAATATATTCTCTAAAAAACAAAAAAAACAAAAAATCAACGGAATCGAACCAGTAATAGCAATGATACAGCGTGTAAATTTTCTATACGTTTTAATTTCTTGATTATTTTTCTAACTTTACTAGATAAAGAAAGTTCTGCAATCGAATTCAATTTCCTATGTACGGTTTTAAAGGAATCAGATTGTTTGAAAGATCATTAAATTTATGCCAAATCTAAAAAATAAAAAAAATCGTCTAATTCGGAAGGTTTATAGCAACGTTGCAGTGTATTGAATTTTATACCCTGATTTTGAAGGGTATTTTTTTTTCCCGCACATTCAGCGATTGTTCACGTTCACGTTTACCTTATCAAAGAAATCGTACTCTAATAATTTCTCTCTCCACTGGATTTATTGGCAGTGAAGCGGTTGAGAGAGAAGTTTGGAGTTTCCATGCCTGATCATAAATAGTGCATACACTATTTATGATCAGGCATGGAAACTATGTATGTGTTTTTATAATTTATTGATCTTTCAGTTATATTATTTTATTTATTCTATACACTTTTTGATTATTATTTAGTTATTTTCTTACTGTTAATTTTTTTATGTACATATTTTGTGAATGTTATCTTACCTCCCTATAACCAATGTCCATGTAACATATTGTTATATTATTCAATAAATGAAAAAATAATAATTTCTCTGATTTCTTTTTTTTTTGGGAGGAGAGGGGACAAATTAATCCTTTTTTTTTAATGGACATATTTAAAGTTGTTTAAATTTTTCTAAAATCGGTAGACAAATCGGTGTGAGTAGCCACACCAGACATCTTATAATTTCTTTATAAGGATTCTTAAGCATTACCCAAAAGTAGCCCAAACGCTACTAACTCCCCAGCTTCTCTCAGCTTCCCCGATAGCTTTATCAGTTGACAAGGAAAAGTAGCCTGTGACAAAGTTATATCAAGCCTCTTGGAGGAGGAATTAATTAAGCGAGAAGACAAGGGGAGAAGAGTGGAGTGGCTGCAAAAACGGCCCTCGACTAGAAGAGATATGGCCCGTATTAATGAAGGATGGTTCTAGGGGCTCCTCTAATTGGGGTCTCAGGCCTCTATAGTTTCCTCATAGTATCTCTATCCTGTAACTAGCAGCCAGTAGCTATCGTATAGAAGTCAGGCAGGCACAAGCGGATCTACGCGAGTGGGGATTTTCGGACTGATGTTCGTACTCCCCCCCAAAGTGGTAAAATATATCATTATCATATTCACAACTGTATTAGTATAAATACATCAAGTAAATGTGTACAGAGGAATATAATCATATGAAAACGCTTGTTGAGAAACTACCCATTGGTAGTTAGTCTCTCTAATTATATGTCTACAAAAGGAGATCACAAGGCCATCTTCTTTTCAGAAGCCTCGGAGGGTTATCAGGAATCGAAGAGGAAGCAAGATTAGAAACAAGAGGATTCGGATGTTTATTATAGAAGGATAGGTATCCGGATCGGACCATATCGAAAACATATGGAACATTAAGGTCTTTATGGATTATTTTATTTGTGATAAAGTAAACAGCATTGAGGATTTTGGATTGTAAGGATTGGACACGAGAGGAATTGGATGGTTTTTAGCCCAAGACTCAACTCCGTAAGTCCAAATAGGTCTTAACATAGTCTTTTGTAATTAATTGGAAGTTTAGAGCGTTTGTCCAGTTAGTGTCGGAGTAAGCGGCAACGTTGAGCAGTTTCTTGTCGTTTCAGTCTTGTATTAACCATAACTTATGAAACAAGTATTAACAAATAATTTCTAAATACACGTGTAATTACATTTAATATGTCTCGAAGAATCGCTTAAACACGAATTCATATAGCTAGTTAGTTTCTATCTTCTTCTTCCAAAGTAATAATCGTTATAGACTTATAAAAAAAATCGTCGGGCTCAAGCTCTCTTTTCCCCCAAAAAACTAAGTCCTGGATCCGCTAGTGTAGCCAGTTCAAGTTGGATCTAAGGATATACAGTTTCAAAAAAGAGTATAAAGATATTCCGGTATATAAATCAGAACAATGTATTTTCTAACCCCTAAATTTCTATCTATCTTCATTCTAGAAACTAGTTGGTGTTTCTTAAGGCACAAATTTAAGTTTGTTTTCTATTACATTTACACAACTGAAATTTTGAAAACCATCGTAAGTATTTACGACTTTGTCAACTATATTTTCCATCAGACAAAGATAATATAAAATAGAAAATAATTTTATTCTGGGACAAAGACGCTTTAGAATAACAAAAAAGTACAAAATTAAAATATTATATCTGGCCTAAATAAAAACAAACATGAGAAGTAAAAATAAAGAGAAAAAAGTAAAGAAAATATTAGTTAAACATACTATGTACAAAATAGAAATAAATCAGTATATAAAACACTTGAAACCATGCCAAGACACTTAAAACTATGTACAGTGGTAAAACATAAGTATATACTTAAAAAAAAAAAAAATACATTACATTCTTCTTAGCAATAAGCTCTGTGTTTCTGTAGAGAAAAAAAGGAAATAGAAAAGAAAGACGAATTTGATAGTAAGTAGTTAAGTGATAAATTATATGTAAATATATCATTATGTGAATCATTTTGAATAATATGTAAATTTAAATAAAAGCTTAGCGGGGGTTATCTGATTGTTTTGGGGATAGAAATTAGAATATTTTAATAGAAATTAGAATATAGAATGTTTTAAAATTGGATAGGGAGGGAGAATGCCGAATTTTGATAGGAGGAATAATTAATAGCAATAAATAACAGTTGTAATCTCAAATTGGGCAGTCATGGTGAACATTGGGGAAGTTATTAAAGCCATTAACACACTCTCAACATATTCTCATAACGAATCATTAAATAAAGCTCTCAATTTAAGTCGATGTGGGCTCTTTTGTAATTAAGACAATCAGTTGACAATATTGTTAAGCCTGTATATGCGTATGACGATATGCGGGTACTTGAAGATTTTTTTTTTAATCGTCCATATAGTAATACTTTTCAATAAAAAAAAAAAAAAAAAATATATATATATATATATATATATATATACATTATAGGATAGCCTAGAATTCCCATTGACCAGGTTTCGCTCAACAATATATTTTTCACAACGTTTTAAACATTAAATTTTATGTACTCTATTTCGATTTGAAGTATGCTGCTTTTTTGTTAGATTATATCGTAACTAGTTCTGATAGTTTACTAGTAAATATTTTATTTAAAAAAAAAAAACTTGGTTATTAGATTTTTTTCTCTAAATTACAAAATCTAAAAACTTTAATGAGGTATAAGTTTTAGTATTTCCACAACATTTGAAAAGTTTTTCATGCAATTAAAATTGTTCGAGTAAAACGCATAAAAAAAGGACAAGGCGAAAACATGGAATATGATTTAATGGTGTAAAAACTTCACATTTTACATCTATAGTTAATTTCATAACTTAAGAAACATTATTTTTTATTTTTTTATTTTATCTATCACACATCATTAAATCATTCAATGACTTATTTTGCTGTGAAGGATAAATCCATTTGATTCATAAATCTCAACCGATCTTTAGAAGAACGCTCTTAAGTAGCCCCAAATTCAGACCTTAAATTAACTAATGATAAGAATTATTTAGGATATATTATCATAATGTAATAAAATCAAGTAGATATTGTAATTGTATCAGATACGGATTTGTTAGAATTATTTGATTTGAAAGCCATATATACATATATCTTTGTGAATAATAAATGAATCTATGTGGCTGAAATAGCGTTTTTCGAAGAAAAAACTACCATTGACTACGAATTTTTAAGGAATAATTAGTAATAAATAAAAATGTTCTACAACGTATTAATGTTTTTAGTGAAAGATAATAATGACTAAAAATAAATATTTCTCCAAATACCCGGAAATTAAACTTACAAAGTATACATTATATGATAAAATTTGTATATAAACTTTTAAAAGGTAAATATATTCTCTAAAAAACAAAAAAAACAAAAAATCAACGGAATCGAACCAGTAATAGCAATGATACAGCGTGTAAATTTTCTATACGTTTTAATTTCTTGATTATTTTTCTAACTTTACTAGATAAAGAAAGTTCTGCAATCGAATTCAATTTCCTATGTACGGTTTTAAAGGAATCAGATTGTTTGAAAGATCATTAAATTTATGCCAAATCTAAAAAATAAAAAAAATCGTCTAATTCGGAAGGTTTATAGCAACGTTGCAGTGTATTGAATTTTATACCCTGATTTTGAAGGGTATTTTTTTTTCCCGCACATTCAGCGATTGTTCACGTTCACGTTTACCTTATCAAAGAAATCGTACTCTAATAATTTCTCTCTCCACTGGATTTATTGGCAGTGAAGCGGTTGAGAGAGAAGTTTGGAGTTTCCATGCCTGATCATAAATAGTGCATACACTATTTATGATCAGGCATGGAAACTATGTATGTGTTTTTATAATTTATTGATCTTTCAGTTATATTATTTTATTTATTCTATACACTTTTTGATTATTATTTAGTTATTTTCTTACTGTTAATTTTTTTATGTACATATTTTGTGAATGTTATCTTACCTCCCTATAACCAATGTCCATGTAACATATTGTTATATTATTCAATAAATGAAAAAATAATAATTTCTCTGATTTCTTTTTTTTTGGGAGGAGAGGGGACAAATTAATCCTTTTTTTTTAATGGACATATTTAAAGTTGTTTAAATTTTTCTAAAATCGGTAGACAAATCGGTGTGAGTAGCCACACCAGACATCTTATAATTTCTTTATAAGGATTCTTAAGCATTATCCAAAAGTAGCCCAAACGCTACTAACTCCCCAGCTTCTCTCAGCTTCCCCGATAGCTTTATCAGTTGACAAGGAAAAGTAGCCTGTGACAAAGTTATATCAAGCCTCTTGGAGGAGGAATTAATTAAGCGAGAAGACAAGGGGAGAAGAGTGGAGTGGCTGCAAAAACGGCCCTCGACTAGAAGAGATATGGCCCGTATTAATGAAGGATGGTTCTAGGGGCTCCTCTAATTGGGGTCTCAGGCCTCTATAGTTTCCTCATAGTATCTCTATCCTATAACTAGCAGCCAGTAGCTATCGTATAGTAGTCAGGCAGGCGCCAGTGGGGATTTTCGGACTGATGTCCATCCCTACTCCTCTCCAAAATGGATAAATATAACCATAACTTTTTTTTTCTTTTTTTTTATTTATCATATTTACAACTGTATTAGTATAAATACATCAAGTAAATGTGTACAGAGGAATATAATCACATGAAAACGCTTATTGAGAAATTACCCATTGGTAGTCCTCTAATAATATGTCTACGTAAGGAGATCACGAGGCCATCTTCTTTTCAGACGCCTCGGAGTGTTATCAGGAATCGAAGAGGAAGCAAGGTTAGAAACAAGAGGATTCGGATGTTTATTATAGAAGGATAGGTATCCGGATCGGACCATATCGAAAACATATGGAACATTAAGGTCTTTATGGATTATTTTATTTGCGATAAAGTAAACAGCATTGAGGATTTTGGATTGTAAGGATTAGACACGAGAGGAATTGGATTTTTTTTAGCCCAAGACTCAACTCCGTAAGTCCAAATAGGTCTTAATATAGTCTTTTGTAATTAATTGGAAGTTTAGAGCGTTTGTCCAGTAAGTGTCGGAGTAAGCGGCAACGTTGAGCAGTTTCTTGTCGTTTCAGTCTTGTATTAACCATAACTTATGAAACAAGTATTAACAAATCATCTCTAAATGTACGTGTAATTACATTTAATATATCTCAAAGAATCGCTTAAACGCGAATTCATATAGCTAGTTAGTTTCTGTCTTCTTCTTCCAAAGTAATAATCGTTATAGACTTATAAAAAAATCGTCGGGCTCAAGCTCTCTTTTCCCCCAAAAAACCTAGTCCTGGATCCGCTAGTGTAGCCAGTTCAAGTTGGATCTAATGATATACAGGTTCAAAAAAGAGTATAAAGATATTCCGGTATATAAATCAGAACAATGTATTTTCTAACCCCTAAATTTCTATCTATCTTCATTCTAGAAACTAGTTGGTGTTTCTTAAGGAAGAAATTTAAGTTCGTTTTCTACTATATTTACACAACTGAAATTTTCAAAACCATCGTAAGTATTTACGACTTTGTCAACTATATTTTCCATCAGACAAAGATAATATAGAATAGAAAATAATTTTATTCTGGGACAAAGACGCTTTAGAATAACAAAAAAGTACAAAATTAAAATATTATATCTGGCCTAAATAAAAACAAACATGAGAAGTAAAAATAAAGAGAAAAAAGTAAAGAAAATATTAGTTAAACATACTATGTACAAAATAGAAAAAAATCAATATACAAAACACTTGAAACCATGCCAAGACACTTAAAACTATGTACAGTGGTAAAACATAAGTATACACTTAAAAAAAAAAAAAAAAATACATTACATTCTTCTTAGCAATAAGCTCTGTGTTTCTGTAGAGAAAAAAAGGAAATAGAAAAGAAAGACGAATCTGATAGTAAGTGTTTAAGTGATAAATTATATGTAAATATATCATTATGTGAATCATTTTGAATAATATGTAAATTTAAATAAAAGTTTAGCGGGGGTTATCTGATTGTTATGGGAATAGAAATTAGAATAGGAGGGTTTTAAATTTGGAGGGAGGGAGAATGCCGAATTTTGATAGGAGGGGAATTCCAGAAATTAACAGAGCGAGGAATAAACGAGTTTTGGAACGAGGCAGATCTGTGGGAAGGAATGTAAAGGTTAGAAGGTTGAGATCTTGTGAAAAGGGAGTGGACTGAGGACTTGAATTGGAGAAGGTTGTAGGCTTAAGTATATATAAACAAAACTATTTATCTTTCTTTATACACCGAAACCACAATTCTATCTTATAGGAATCGTTCGAAAGGTAGAATTAGACGTTTCTTAGGCTGCAGAGAAGTAATCATTCGAATAACAAATGGCCCAGTCCATGAATGATTTAGAGGGAAATGGAAAGAACAAAATGTTTAACTTTGGGACTTTGTTCGAACTGGTTAAGAGGGAAATATACTAAAAGTCCCAACTCTAGGGAGGTGAGCCAAATATGAAGGGAGGGGACAGCTAGAACGTTTGTCGCTTACATCAGGGAAACTATGCACTCCAGCGATAAGATTGTTTATACAAAACTAAAGCATATAAAATTGCAACAACATTTATTTTTATCTCATACTGTTTCAAATATATTCGTACTCAATAATCGCTAATTTTGAAAAACATATTTTTGCAGCACATTTTTGTCATCGTTTTAATAGCCAACTCTTTTCATGTCCATTCTAACAAAATCCTAAGAAACGTAGTTAAGCATTACATTTTATTCAAGAATATCTATATATGTAATTTTTGTTACCTTATCTCCAACTATTCAAATAAAACTAGTAAAATATAAATTAGTTCTGCAAAGCTGCAGACGCAGGATGATTTCAAAATAAACAACGATTTGTATATACGATTTTTGACAAATGCCTCGTTTTTTCCTCGTTATAATCTTTTTAAGTTAATCAAATACCACTTTAACGTCTGATATTACAATTATACAATATTATTGGTGATAAATGGTTGACTAAAGAGGTTGTGTGGCGTACATCGTGATTGGTTGAAAGAGAGGTTGAGAAAGGTAAAGTTGCTCATAAGTGTTCATCACGCCACTCAACACTTACAGAATTAATAAGGCTTTATTATTGAATCATCTCAAATTTCGATCCTTATAATCAGTGAGCATTAGGAACACGGTTTAAATAATAAAGTGTTTAAATTTCTTATAATTAATAGGAGTTAAACCATCAATCAAAATTAGTGGATTTAGATATTAACGGAAGCAGACAGTGGCAATGGCTCGTCGATAGTAGCCTAGCAGCCTATGACGTGTAGTTGCTAATTCATTGAGCTGCCAGCGCTGCCTCCTGGATCGGTAACCTCACTCCGCCTGATAACCTTCCTCTTCAATAATTCACCTCGCCCCACCGCCTTCTGTATTCTTTAGTCTGTCACGGCTGTCTTCCCTCCGAATGTGCTTGAAAAATTTAATACATATTCTACGATATGTGCAAGAAATTTTACCAATTTACGACAGCCTTGAGTTCACCAACTTCTATTCTTTTCAGGTTAGACCACGTGTTAAATTTTTTTCTGTTGGCACTATAGACCTTTCAGATCTTCTGTCACTTTAACCAGCCTTACCCAATCCTGCCTATGTTGGACTATTTCTATCCACCTGGTTTTTGCCCTTCCACCTTGTCTTTTGCCTGCTATTGAGGCATTCATTGTTGTGTAGCGGATTCAAATGAGTTACTCCGAGCAATATGCCCGCCTATCTTAACCTCCTTCTCTTCATATCATGAGTTATTGATTGAAGAATATTTGTACGCAGCTCTTTATTGGTCTTTCTTCCCCATAGCTTAGTACACTAATCCCATTTCGCTCCGATTATCGTGTGGAGGATTTTTCTCTCAATTTTTTCTATATTTCTATGATGCTGGTTAGTATCCATGTTCCGCAACCATGTATACCAGAACTGGTTTTCATCCATAGTATTGAACACCCTTAATTTCAGATTTATTGAGATTTTCGGAATTTCAATACCTTTGAAAGAGAGAAGAAAGCTCTGTTTGCGCTTGTTATAAAATGGTCTATTTCTTACCGTTGATCGTTCATTGAAGTCATGGTGAAGCCGTACTAGTGTATTGTGTAGCCGTTGGATTTGTATTTGTCAACTTACGGAAAAGATTTCGCTTCTACGCATATCGTGTTATTTGGGTGAAATTTTCGTCTTGTTATCGTATATTTTGATATCATAATATTAATCAATTTTACTCTAAATCCACTTCCTTCCTTATTTAAAAGTTTGTCTATATGAACTATAAAAAAAATTAAAAATGCTCTCTTTTTGCTTAATCTTCAAAACTAAAACTAAAGCAGAAACTGAATACATATACATACTTACTTAAACCCATATGGACGTACTCATCACAAATATGCGGTATCGCTAAAAAGACCCACCTACAAAAACTTCAAACGTTCCAATCAAAATGATTTTGACTCATAACAAAAGCTCCTTGGTACGTGACTGACAAAACTCTACATACTGACCTCCATTTTCCAACAGTTGACCAACATATAACGATCCTTTATAAAATATTTTACACAAATTTAAACGGACATAATAAGAGACATGGATACAGCTGACATACCTCAGAACATGAGGAAGAGACTAAAAAGGTGTTGGAAGAGAGATCTCCTTCCTTAAACAACCTGAGTAATTGGAACAAGTTAGGGAAGAGGTACTGCTGAGTACTTTCCTTCCCCATGCCTGTCATTATTTCTTGTTTCGCTATCACATTTGCTGGTTGTCAACAACAAGTTGACAGGGGCAAATACATTTTTCATAGTAAAAAAAAAAGGCTGTTTTCTCACTCCCGAGTATTCGCACAATCTAGATTTAATAATATAGAAAGCATTATTAAACCATTTTAGACGGCTCTAAAACAAGGGATATTGAAAAAAAAAAATATGAGTGCTAAGCTCGATATTCACATCAATTCGGAAAATATTAATTAGCGGATCACCTGACAGACACATTTTTAAAGAATGTCAGAAGTGTTTATTCTCACTTTCTAGAACATTTTAAAAAATATTAAAAGGGTAATTTTTTCTGCTTTTAGCCCGAGGAGAATACCACCTCAAGATGATTCCTCCTGCTTATTTTCAGATCAAGATCGCTCTGCGCTTCAGAATAGAAAATAATATTTTCATTAATAATTCTTGAGCTCTAGGTACTGGCCTAGGAAATAAAGTAACAAACAATTGCCAATCTGAAAGTTTTGTAACTTACGCCTGTCAATTCATCATTCATTTGCAGCAAATCGTTACCAACCAATATTATATAATCAACAAATAAAATTCCTCTATAAATAAATAAGGGTGAACGTTCTCAATAAAAGTAAAAAAAATTAAGTAATCTAAAAAATTATATATCCACAATATACAGAGTACCTCAGCTCTTACAGCCTAACTCTGAGAGGTGATTCTTGACAAAATTTCCAACAAAAAAGTTTTTTTGATTCATGGGCTGGATTCCGAACGGAAAAGGAGTTAAGACATATTTTGTGTGGTCACATTTTTTATTGAATAAGAAGAAATCGCTCAAAAACTGTTCAAGATAATACAATTCTAAGTAGATACAATCTTAACCATCGCAAAGTAGATACAATATTTTGAGACTACAGAGAATACATTTATCAAGTTCAATGAACAGAGGAACTTTCATGAGGTCTGCTGTACTACTCCAGCCAAAGTAACCGTACATGAGTCGTATTAGATCTGAAAATCTCTTTCATCATTGATCTTAGTAAATTTAATCACTATTTTACGAAAAACAAATTGTCTACTTTACGATGGTGTACTTAGAATTTTATTATTTTGAACAGATTTTGAGCAATTCCTTCTAATCAAATAAAAAACGTGACCACACAAAATTCGTCTCAACTATTATCTTATTGGAATCAGCCCATGCCTCAAATGAACTTTTTTGTTAGAAATTTTATTTATAATTACTCTCCAAAGTTTAACCATTAATAATTGAGGCACCCTGTATAAATTCAAAGTTTTACCATCTGACTATCAACACATTAATGCATGCGATAATAAAATATAAGAAATGAAAGAGGTTTGACGCTTTCGTCAACGAGAATTAGTAACTGAAAAAAAAATATCCTGTTGAAATATCGATCAAGCTAATGCTGGAAATAGATGTTGGGCAATCAAAAATGCATCAGAAAAAGACCAGAGAGGTGAACTTGCGTCTTTCAAGAATATTCGTCCATAATGGCTGTCATCAGTGCTACAATCAACATCACTACTCCACTTCTTTATGTGTCAATTTGTTAGAATTAAAGTAAATTGGTCTTTGAGCAGAAGTTCAAATTCGATAGGTAACTGAACATCTAAAAAAGCTCCTAGGAAAAAGTAATATCGCGAATCGACTATTATGAGTGCTCAACCAGCGGTCGAAACTCAATCATAATCATTATTAAAAATTTGAAGAAAACATAAATGAATTTCCGCGTTTCCGATATTTGTTTTTCTACTATTTTATATCTATACATACACTTTAATATTTACTTACAATACAAAACAGTACAGTACCATTTGTATACTTTTGAAGTTATTTGCAAATATAATTCTGTATATCAATCATTACTTTTTTTTAATAAAATATTTGAACCCACTTCGCTCCTCTGACTGGTATAAATTATTCCACTTCAATGTTTTACTTATACAAATACAATATGCCAAATATAAATTTGTCATAACAGTGTTCCCTAAAAAATATAAACCTAAAAAATGTTTTAAAAAATGCAATAAAAAATTATTATAGCTCATGATAATTTCGATTAGGATAATTTTTTTATATATTTTTTTTAGGTTTACTGAACTAAAATTTGTTTACTTTTTGAGTTATTCGCTAATAAAATTCTGAATATATAGCATTTCATTACCGAATTCGATTGCAACATTTTATCAAAATTACAAGCAATCGGTGAAGATCTTTTAAAGATTAACGGTTTTGAACAAACTTAGATTTACATTTCTATTTATATACACTGTTTCCAAAATCTTTACACTAAAGTTCCTGATAGCTACTAAACAAAAAAAGGAAATCTGAGAAACAGAGAATAAAAAAGTGTTGAACTGTATTGTCTATTTATATAATGATACTAGCAGTTTTATTTATTTTGTTATATTTATAATTAATAGAGAAGATAAAATCGCAATTATCCTAACATATGTAAATAATAGAATATATATGTGATGAAAGAAAATTTAACAATGTAGTATAAAAACATGTCCTCCACATGTGACAGTTAAAGCAAGACTCGAGGATATCCCAGTGCTTCTCTTCCAGTCGCGTCACAGGAATTTGAATGTTGATCTTCTAAAAACGCAACTTTCCACCAAGTTCAAACTAAGAAGAAAAAAATGTATTTTCATAAAGAAACCAAACTTGTTAGCGATTTCATAAAATATTATGACCAATCAGAACTGAGGCTTTTATTACATCAATCCATTATTGCAGATCTTGCTTTTATAAAATTCTCCTGATATATAAACTAAATATTAAGGTAGGTGTTTGTATTACAGCTAACATAAAAAATATGAACTATTTTACATGCACGCCTCCTTTTAAGCAAACATTATTAAAATGAAATAAAAATATTTCATTTCATTTTACATTTTTGGTTTATTATTTTCAATAATAAACAAAAAGTCAACCCTCCTCAAAATTTGAGTTTTTACAATACAAGATACGTAGATTCCAAAAATGAAAAAAATCCGCCCGTTCGCGGTTTTATTCCGTGACGATTAATTTGAGATTTGCTTTCAATTTCAAACAGTAACTAAGGATGATCCTCGGAACTCAGCGTTGCCATCCGCCCTTTCATTTCAAGATGGCGTCCGAAAAACCTGTGCCGTTATTGAGTGTAGTGCCTACAAGGCTACTAATTTCAATGAAACTTGATCTAAGTCTTCTTCTTAAAGTCCTATAACTTTGTGTATATAACAGTGTATATATTACCGGAAACTTCTTTCCTTCCAATATGACGGCCGAAAAACCTTTGCCGTAAAAACTGTAGCGCCAAAACCATTTCTATGAAATTTTATGGTCATTTAAAAGTTTAGAAGAATTCCTATAAAACATAAAAAGAATCGCTGAAACCAAACAATTTAGCGAAAATATATGCTGATTATATTCCACACGTTTTGCTGCAAAGTTGATATCCTTCATTTTAGTTTTTGATTTTTGGAAAATCTTACATCAAATGAAGCAATCGAGACTATTGTCTCTATTTCTTAGCAAATTACTATTGATGAAAAAAAACAATAAGCCAATTTTAAGAATCACCTTTCATATATTTTCCTATATATTACAAGGAAACTAGTGTTAAATATGATATATTGCTGTTTGGAAATAATAAACCATTGTGTAATAATTTTCTGTGTTTTAAACCGTATAGTTGCAGATAATTACCAATATCACGATTTGAACAGTTTATCTGGCAATAGTTAGAACTATGACATCCATTTTATGGAGGTTCTGTAATATTAAATAAAAAGCATCTTTAAATATTATATAATTGATTCCGAACAATAATAAAATGGTCAGGTATATAGTACATCAACAAGCTTTAGAGATTATCTCTTGAGGATTCAAATGATAATATTAAGTGTGCTTCAAAAGATTTAAATGACTTATTTCGAAAATAACTTCACAAATTTTCTCTCTTCCATCTCCAGAGAGCACGACATACCTAACAAATCGTCACTAACTCCATTACGGCAGGGAACTGTTGTTCCGGACGGTTGGCAACACTTTCTCCGATCAGCTGAATAATGAGATTTATCCTGTCCCACTAGCGGCAGAATGTTGCTTTATTTTAATAATTCATTTAAACAAATATTACAATCGCTATTAGCCTAAAAAAATACAAAGTCTAAAATATCCTCTTAATGCAAGAAACCTACGTGTTAATCACTCTCAATAAATATATACAAGTCGGTACAAGCGTTTCATGTGTTTTTTAACTCCATTTCTTCAACCACACCTGTAATATTCAATGATAATTAGCGGATCTGCTGTCGGTTAGAGTACAGGTAGTGGCATGATCGGCGTGATGGAGAGGAGTGCCCAGCGGCATCCCTTCCTGTCTTGTATTTAGCATCTTTTTAAGCAAGGAAATCCTTCATCCAGTTCCTTATTAGCCTCCTAAGTGTGTTTTCGGACATGTTAAATGTAGCCACACTTTGTAGAAGTGTGTTGGTATGTACATGTAAGTTATTGTGAAATCTCTTGTAATGTGTCAGTATGTTATTGTTAACTGTTGGCATTTGAAAATCTTTATGTAACGTTATGTTTGTGACGTACCATGGAGCTTTAGTTATGGTCCTGAAAGTTTTGGCCCGAAAAGTTTGTAGTTTTCGTATGTGGGTCGTTTTGGCTGTCCCGTAAATTTGTGAAACGTAGGTCCAAATGGGTTTAAGTAGACAATTGTAAGTGTTCAGTTTTAGGTTTAATTTTGAGCTTCTTGAGTATAACATCGTATTCTGAGGTTTAAAGTTTTTCTTTTTTTTGTTGATATGTGGGCTCCATGTCATTCTTCTGTCGATCGAATGTCAGTCCAAGATATTATATTTTATATGTTTTAGGAATTTTGGCATTCATTTTTTTTAAATGATTGATTCGTTAAAAATCTCAATGATTTAATACGCTCGACAATAGAGAATTAGCCATTGAAAATGAGTAAATGTATAAAAGAAGCTGGACTCATGGCATTGAATAATAATTTCTTATCTGTCTGTATGCGCCTGACATCTCGCTGAAGCGTCGCTATCTCCAAAGTCAGCGCTGTCGTCTCCCATGTTTATTAGTTTGTGATTGAATTCCCAATAGTGATTAAATTTCAGTAAAATATTTGGAACACAGTACTCAGAGAAGCATTTGTCCATCTCTGGCCTGAAGGCGAGTGAATGGGGCGAAGAGGGGGCCGCTAATCAGCTATCTAGACTTTAATCCACGTCCGAAGATAACGTGATCGCCGTCAATGAGTGGAGGGGGTGAAGTAAAGTAAATTTCTTTAAAACAGAACTTAGCTTAGTTTATCCGCTCAAAAATCCTCTTTACATGGTTTTAACAATGAGAAACTCTATTTTGATTTGAGATAAATTTTGTCTAGTCTAATGATGCAATTGTTAATTATTTAAACTAAATATTTTTTTAGTTATCGCTTCCTATTCACTAAAAACCAGGACAATGTTTTTGTAGGATACCTTTTTTTCCATTTTGTGATCAAATTATCTTACGATTCAAGTGAAAAGAAAATAGTTATTCATGAGTTCTTAGATTAATTAATTTAATGAGAAACGCCATATTTCAGAGAATTTTCGTAATAGAAATTTGCAGATTTCAATTAGATGAAGCCATTTATGAACAGATGTTATTAATTTTTTTTTATTATTGAAATTTTGCAACTGTATTGAACGATAAATACAGCTAGTAAATATGAAATAAGTAACACGACACGTAGCACTCCAATTATATTTCATCTCTAATTATTTAGAAGGTCCCGAGGCCATCTTCTTTTCAGACGTCTCGGAGAATTATCAAGAATAGAAGAAGTAGCAAGGTTAAAAACAAGAGGGTTTGGATGGTTCAGAAGTTTATTATGGAAGGATAGATATCCAGATTGAGCAAAATAGGAAACATATGGTACATTAAGGTCGTTATGGATGATTTTATTTGTGACAAAGTAGGAAACATTGAGAGTTTTATGCAGGATTTTGGATTCTAGGGATTGGATACGAGAGGGATTTGGTGGTTTAGTAGTATAACTCCAAATAGGCCTTGTTATAGTAATATATATGAGTTTTTTGTAAATAGTTGGAAGTTTAGAGCGTTTGTCTAGTAAGTGCTGCAGTAGTCAAAAACGTCGGGCGCTTTCTAGTCGTTTCAGTCTGGTATGGGGTTTCTAAAAAAATATATATATATAAAATTTAAATTTCAAACTTTTCTACGGAAAATCGAACCATTGTTTATATAAACTTTTGAATATTTCCCTCTGCTTACGGGACACCATGTATATTTAAAAGTTCTGGAACGAAATGAAATGTTAGAAAGTTTTAGGTTTTTCTTTCCTTAAGGTTTAAATTTTTTTTTCAGGTCCTGACAGAGAAATTAACAAGTGAGGAAGGGATGGATTTGAGAATTAAGAGGGTTGGAGATTGATGCATCGATATTGGATGGGAGTTTCTGAATTTCGGAGCACGTGCTAGTGTGCTAGTGTGAATGTTGTATAACAGAGGGAGCTAGGAGATAGCAGAAAAGGGGGGGGGGTGGTTTTACAGGAATTCACTGATGAATCCGAGATAAATTCTGGAATGAGATTGCCGGTACAATTTACTTAAATCATTTTCCATTTGAAAATGGAGAAGATCAAAGAGTTTGGCTTTAGCGGCTTGTTTAGAAGGGTAAGGTGAGGAGGGTCGGTATGCTTTTCAATGAGGGAGTAATATTACCATCAACATATTAAAAAAATTAAAATTAAATAATTAATAAAATCCAACATTAAGATATAAGTTACCACTAATCACTAAAGTTGAAATAAATCAGAATACATTTTCAGCATGAGGTTGCTATTGTAAGTATTAGTTGTGCACTTGTTTACTTTAAAGTTAAAGTTAAAAAATGCATTGTGTATTTGAAAAATAGTTTGAAAAGAAGTATGCATTTACTATATTATTTTTTTTTCTCGTAAATCCAATAATCGTCCTTTAGTACTATTCCGCGGGAACTCAGACCACAGCAACGCAGTTGCCCGGAAACCAGATAACCGAAGTTTTGAGATTAAAAAAACGACTAGTTCGCATCCCGGTGCCGAAGGAGATTTTAAATTGCGCACCCTCACCCTCCGGCCCGGGAAAATACTATAGACCCTAAAAGGCGAAGTAGGGAAGAACAAGAAAAAAAACAAAACAGAAATAGTATCAATTTATGTGTGGCCGGGTAGCCGAACGGGCTAATGCGTGCACACCACCGCCGCTGCCCGACAACCTGATATATGTGACAAATGATAAAAAGTAGCGAAGAGTTCATGTCCCGGTGCCGAGAGATTCTTTTAAATTCCCACATCCCCTGGCCCAGAAAAACCCCATATAGCCTTAAAGGCGATGAAGGGGAGGGCCCAAAAAATAACAAAAACAAGATTGTATTAATTTCTGTACTTTGCTTGATTCAATAAACGTTATCAAACTTTTACGATATAATTTACATCCAAAAATGTCGATGTATTAGTTATATAATATTAACTAGCCGTACTCAACAGTCTAGTATGCTGTAATTTTAGATTATAGATGTCCGTTTCATAAATGTGATCCATCTGATTAACTGAAACTGATTGAAAATTTTACATTAATAGCATATTCTTCCTGAGGGTTAACCATATACTTTTAAGGCATATAGCATATATGCATAGGAAAAACAGTATTCTCTTCTACTCCAATATGCTAAAACGTTTGTGTCTGCAAACTTTATGTGCTGACGTAAACTTTTCTAGAATGATCAACTTTTATGGCTAGTGCTTCGTTTTTATGAATCTTGTCACTAGCGGATCCAGGATTTAATTTAAGGGAGAGGACTTCAGCCCGAAAGTTTTTTTTCATATATATAACGATAATTAATTTTTTTTTTTTTAAGAAAGAAACTAACAACCTATACGAAATGGTGTTTAAGTAATTCTTGAAGTCCTATTAAATGAAATTACAGGAACAATAATACTTTAAGAGAAGGGTTTCAATATTTTTTTCTAGCAAAAAGTGTCATATTTTACCATTTTTGGAGGAGGGCTTCAGCCCGAAAGCCTCCCATAAATCCGCCTGTGGATGTTATAAATATAAAATTTATGCTTTATAAAGCATAAAACCTGTTTTAATGAATCGTCTTTCCAACAAAAAAATTAAGTCGAACTAGAATACTAAGAAATATCGCGTCCTAACAAACAATGTTTTGTTCATCATCTATAATAGATTAATCTTAGCTAATTCAATTATCAATGGTGGCACGACCAGTAATTGTAATCCATCATTTAAATTAAATTGGAAAATTGAACAGCGATTCGAGCTTATAATACAGGTATAATTTATCTTAAATTTTTATATTATCAGAATATACTGCGGAGGCTGTGGTTTTAGAAAGTTAAGGCGCCTGAAAAATACACTCAACGTGTAGAGACTTTTATATTTCGATTTTTATCGAAACCGAAAAGACAAAATTAATACCCATGGTACAGATCTCATTTAATTAAATTATTAAACATTTGCCGAAATTTTGTAAATAGTTTCATCTCATCGTAACCAACAACTATTTTATTTATGAAAACTCTTAGAATTGGGGCGTTTTCAATCTGGAGGAGGGCAAACTTTGTCTATTTAATTAGGTACTAAAAACTCAGTAAATACCCATTTGCTTTTTACTTGGATCTTAGGATAATTTTATTACAAAATCGATAAAAAAGGAGGTCTACAAAAATATTGGGCCGTTTGTTCTGTATAAACTCTTCATTTTGAAAATTAGGGGGTTTAGATATTTTTGAACTCCACTTTTTTTCTCGATTTTGTGATCAAATTATCTTACGATCAAAGCAGAAAGCAAATGGGTATTTACGAGTTTTTAGAACCTAATTAAATAGACAAAGTTTGCCCCCTCCAGATTTAAAACGCACCAATTCCAAGAGTTTTCGTAAATAAAATAGTTATAGGTTACGATGAGATGAAACTATTTACAAATTTTCAGGCGAATGTTAATTATTCGATAAAAAGGAATCTGTACCACAGACTATAATAATTAGTATAAATAGTAATTGCAAGCACTACTCGATTACTTGGACCACTGCGGCCCGGGTTCGATTCACGCATAGGAACGGTAGCGTACCCACCCAGAGATCACAGAGGTAAGCGACTCCTGTATCTTACCATAGATCCTGATCCTCCAGGTTGGAGGATGGATATAGGGTTATAACCCTACCCCACAAATATCACCTTATCACGTAACCAAAACGAAGTATCGGAAAATGGGATTGTATAATAATAATTTTTTGTTGTGTAACTTGTTGACATAAGTTTCCTGAATAAGTTATTTCTTAATAAATTCTCATTTTTTTTTTATTTTCATTAGATAAGTTATTATTCAACGAAACTGGAATTTCGTATTTCTATAGGATAAGTATCTTGCGCCAACGACCGCCATGGTGTTATTGTTATCAAAATGTTCAGTAAATCCTGTGCTAATGATGTACACAGAAATCAGCTGCGGTAACTTGCGGTTTTAGTAATAATCTGAAATATTCCGTCAAGAAAGCTGTAGAAAAACAGACAAGATAAAAATCCTAATAAATGTATACCGAATATAATTTATTTCTATCGATTATAGAAAACTGAAGGAAAGTATGGCAATAAATAAATTAAAAGGAAATTCGATGACACGGGTACAAGAGAAATTTAAACAAATTTTTATACTTCAAATTGATACTGGGATAATGTTTTCAGCTCACTGTCATCTATTTTGTATTATCTTCATTTAATTGTAGATCTCTGTTTCTCTTATCACAGTTTTTGTTCGAATATGTGTATAATAATAATAATAAGGCTTAGCGAAGCCGAAGGTTCGATGCCGATACCACTAATCGGTATCCACATTCCATCTACCGGTCTCGGTCTAAACCCAACCACGCCAAATAAGCCTTAACGCAATCTACCCACCTTCGCTTTGGTCTTCCCCTCGGACGCTTGCCAGTCCTTACAGCGCATATTAACTTTTTAGGAATTCTTTCGTTACTGAGCCCAGCGATTTTACATGCCCATTTTATTCACCTCAATTATATTAACCGAATACTGTTCACGCAATTCAGCGAATGTGCCTAATTCTCCGGTTGACTCGTCCTTTGTCGGTCCGAATATTCTGCGCAATAGTTTATTTTCAAAAACTTTAAGCCGTTGTTCATCCCTCAATATAAGCGGCCACGTTTCGCATCCATAAAGAACTGTAGGTAGGATATTCGTTTTGTAAATTATAGTTTTTAAGTTTCGGAACAGGAGGTGAGACCTAAGTAATTTTGACAAAGAAAAATAATAAGCATTTCCCGCCTTCAGCCTAACCTTAACATCCTCTTCGATTTCGTTTTTTTTTTCTATTTATCGTAGACCATAGATATCTACAATTGTGTAAGTGTTCAAATACATTCCCTTCTATATCTTATCGAGTATACGTATGTCTTCTTGATATAATATAGGTAATAAATAATTGTAATTGATGTAATTGATAAATAATGTTTATGCAATACATTTTCATTTTTACAACTTATTGTATATAAAATACATTTTCTTTATTGATAAAAAAATTAACAATAATAATAACGGTTGTTCTTACGAAGATGGTTTTCTTCGTAAAAAAAAAAGGTCAATTTATTCATTATTAAATAAAGAAGGACTGAGTGCACCCCGAGGTTTGCAAGTATTGTTCCTTCCATTCGGGGCAGACCTCTGGGCCCAAGATGAATGTTAATTTGTCAACGCTCAAGACCCGGCTGCAATCCATCATCCCCACATCCCCGCAGTTTCCTGACACCGAAATTTGTAATTAATGGTCTGCATAAATATAATTCCATGTTAATCACCTTGGAAATCCGAAGTGACGTTATTATTCAACAATTGGAAAACATGTATTAATCGGAATAAAATAATTATTAAAAAAAAACCTAATTTGTTTAGGGATGTAGAACTTGAATAAATGCTATAGCTCTCCCACATCATCGTTGTATACTTCGCCTGTAAGAAAACACTCAGAGCAAAATTGCTGAGAAAAACAGGGCTTGCCTATTTACTACCAGCACTTCAAAGACTTCATGAGCAGAGAAAAGACTGTTATAGCCCTAACCAAGAAGAAGAGGAGGTACTACGCCAGGGTTCAGCCGAAAATTGTGTCATTTTCTCGATTTAGACAGACAAAAACCTTTATGAATTTGGTATAACTCCTCTTAAATAACATGAGATCTTATGTCATTGGTTACCAAGAATACTTTTAAACATAAGTATGTTTTAGAAGAAGGAGAACTACCAGGTGAGCACGAGGTAGGACTAAAAATATTGCCGAATTGCTTCATAGGATTTATTTTTGGAGTTTCCTAACAACTATCCATCTCTTAATGGAAAATTCTGGACTTTCTTATGAGAGTACTTCTTTGTTGTCAGCCCTTAGGACCCAAAATAATTTATTGAATTCCGGATATATTCTGTTATTCCACTTACCTCTTAGACATGATCCAAATGTTTCATTATGCATCCGCCTCCTTAATCTTTCCAAACATTTTGGTTTTTCATAATATCTGGAATTTGTTTTCATTTTATTTTTTAAATTATTTTTTAACTTAATTTTTCAACTCACACCTTTCAGAAGTTCCGAAAATCAGCGAGTGTGGTGTCAAGATGTAGAAGATTAATAGATCTTGGAATAAGCGTGAGTGAGAGGAGCATCCTTCTTAAGCAGCCCAGCAGCATCCTTCTTGTCTTGGATGTAATATTTATAGTTAGTGGAGGAGATCTCTCACCCAGCTTATTTTAAGCTTCCTTCGGGTTCTATCGGGCATGTTAGTTGTGGCCATGCCTAGAATCAATGAGTTGGTATATCCGTGTAAGTTATTATGAAATCTTTTGTAGTGTGTTCGTATGTGATCGTTAACTGTTGTCATCTGTAAGTCTTCATGTAAATTAATATTACTGATGTACCAGGGAGCCTTGGTGATAGTCCTAAATGTTTTAAATTGAAAAGTCTGCAGTTTACGTATATGAGTCTTTTTAGCTGTCCCGTAAGCTGTGAAGCGTAGGTCCAAATGGGCTTAAGTAGGTAAGTATACGTATTTAATTTCTGTCTAAGTTTTAATTTCGAATGTCTTGCAAGGAGTGAGTACAATAGTCGTAGTCTTAAGTTTAGTTTTTGTTTTGTTTTTGATATGTGAGCCCCATGTCATTCTTCTGTCAAAGGTCAGTCCAAGATATTGAACTTTGTCTGTCTGAGGAATTTGGATATTGCCAAGGTAAATATTAGGGCTAGTTTCGCGTCGAAGGGTAAAAGTGATATATAAATAAATATAAATTTTTACTTTTAAATAATTTTCTTTCGTGTTATTATATTATCTTATTTTCAATTCACTCCTTTTCTTCATATTATTTCTTTCTTTTTTTTTGCTGTTTTATTCTTCTTGATATGATATTTACTGAATACAGAAGAAAATGGAAAATGTATTGTATACAAGAACGCACTGACTGAGTAATGCTAATCAAATATCTAAAAAGAGCTCTCTAGTAATAATGAATTCATTTATTCATTCATTTTAATTAATATTAATTATACTGTTTATTGAACTACTGTGAGAAAATACCAGAAGATTATTAATGTACTAGAAAAAATTATTAATGCACAATTTCGTCCTTAATGTTTATAAAAAAAAAATAATAATTTATAGGATGTATAAACGTCAAGCGTAGATAAGAGCCGTGCAGGAAGGAGGAGTGGGGGGGGAGGGAGGTTGGCAAAGTTTCCCCCTTGATAGGATGATAAAACTAGTTTCCTGTTCAGCGTAGTCATTAAATATACCTAGCCCTCCCACAACTGCTGTCCTCCTACAGCAAGCTACATCATTTCAGGTTGAGAGATATTAAAAATTATATTATCCATTGTGAAGTTCAATATACAGTAATATTGAACTTTATGATATACAGGTTCCAAAAATTATAAATTGAAATTTGCCATTAAAAGGGTTTTGAGAACCATAAAATAAATAAATGAGTCACTTATTTCCAAAGCAAATCTTTTTTTCTTCATTTATTTATTCATTTATTTATTAAAATTAAAATAAATCTAGTAAATGTGCACTCATAAATATAATAACATGAAAACCCTTGTCGAGAACTACCCATTGGTAGCACTCTAATAATAATTTTACATAAGAACATCATAAGGCCAACTTCCTTTCAGAGGGTTACAAGGATCTAGAAGAAGTAAGGTTTGAAACGAGAGGATTCAGAAGGTTTTGAAATTTATTATGGAAGGATTAGGTAGATTGGAAACATGTGAAACATCCATAAAATCATTATGGGTGATTTTATTTATAACAAAATAACGAGCATTGAGGATTTTACGAAGAATTCTAGATTGTAAGGATTGGATACGAGAGGAATTCGATGGCTTAGTGAAGCTTATTTTATTGGAATTTATTTTAATTCTCCAGTTTATACACCATTCTTCAAGGTCATGATATGTGATTGAAGAGTACGGGATGCAGTTGAAGGATCGTTATTAACTGATAGGATACACGTGTCATCGACATACGTGGTGATGACAGTGTTGCGTTAGTTTTCCAGCGTGTTTTTCAGGGACACTTTAATGTAATTATAAAATTTATTTTTAGGGAATGAATTGCCCTTCGAATGTTTCCATTTATTTATCTCATTAGAACGTTGGCATATTTACTGAAAACAATAGAATTGTGTAATATGGAAACTTGTTAGGAATGTAATAAAATTTTAATAAGTTCTCATAATAACATTGTCATTGTAAATTAAACTGTTACTAAATAACAATAAAGCGGCGTTGGTATGAAAAATTTAGCATTGGAGGTACGACGTTGTAAAGAAAGAAGGGCTCCGGGTGACCATTAATGGATATTTATGAGGTTCTGCAGGAAGCTGTTGAGGCAAATCTGTCCACCAATAATCGAAACCTTGCCAGTTAATGAGTTGTGTGGAAAGATTCTAAAATTGTTAATTTTGCGGAAGTTGAAATCGCGGTGCAAGAGTTCTTTGACAGCTATTCCAAAGAATGGTATCAGTATGGGGTAGAGCAATTGGTTAGCAGATGGCTATTGACAGTAGATAACTATGGAGTATACTTTTGAGTATTAATTGTATTTTATATCTAAGAAATAATAATACAAATATTTGGTTGTAAAACGGTCATTTTTTTTTTATAAACACATTATTATTTATTAGTAGAAAAAGAACTTTTTCAGTCTCGATAGTAATTAATTTATTTCAATTTTATCCGAATTTTCGCCTCTTCAGGCATCTTCAGGGATAATCTGATTTTACAAGTAAATCAAAATTTTCATTAGGTTTTTAGCAGTGTACCCACATGCACACTTATTCAAAGAACCCTGTTATTCCAAACTAAAGTGATTTTTCAACTACTTTATAAGACGATTTTTTTTAAATTTAAATATTAAAAAAGTTATTATTTAAATAATGTTAATTTATAAAGTAGTTAATAACTACTCAAGGTGTTTTTATCTATTTTTAAAAATACTTTTTTCCGATCCAGCCTCTCAATAAACATAAAAATGTTGAGTTTTAGAACTCTGGCCGGAAATTTGTATTTTGGCTCCACTGTCCATTGCCAGGGACTCTCTAGAAGTTTGAGAAGTTCTCTGATGGAACATCAAAGGCAAACCAATGAAAACAGTCTTCTCTGGAAGAGTTAATCAGAGCTAGGGTTTTCATTAAGGTTTAGGCCCTAAATGACTTGATAGAGGTTTAGGCATTGTATAGTTATAAATAACATTCTCGTTATTTAAAAAAATAAAATTATGTAAACATGGCGGTGCCAAAATGTAGCGAGAAAAAATATATATAATATAGATATATATCACATGCCACCCACAAAAATCATCACATTAGGGGTATAATCGTTCCTCTAACTCCACTTGAACATTCCTTTAAAAGTAATACTTTCATGAAACTCAATAAGACAAGAATCCTTTCAGCCAATTCGTTCGGAGAGACCCATCTTTAAAAGAAAGCGTTATTATAAATTGAAAAGGTTCCGTCACTTCCTTTACTTACACAATGCTCAATTAATATTTTTAACAAGTTTTTCCTCCAATTATTTAAGAGAAGAATAACAAGCATCTATGCTATCAAAGAGTCTCAAATATTGTTAGCAGATATCTTTACAAGATATCGATTGACCGTAATTGAATGAGGTAATGGCACTGTTTCTATTTAAAATAATGTTATTGTTTTAATAGAGTCGTATCTGGAACCAAACTGGCTGAAAGGAGTCCATTTCCATTGAGATTCATTAAAGTATTCATTTTTGACAACGGTACATTCAAATGGAGTAAGATGAATGACTATATATAATACCCTAGATATTCACCCTTATTAAGCATAACGAATTCGAAGTATAAGCGATATTAGGAAAACAGGTTGAGAAAACCAATTCAACACACTTGGTGAACCTACATTTTTTATAATAGCAGTTCATAGCTCGACAACAGAAAACAAATTAAATTACTTTACATATTAACAAATAATAATAAATTTGGACACCATATTGCAGAGATTCCAAACCTTTTTTCAGCAGGAACATTTATAGGTTAAGTCTTGAATGGCGGGTTTTTATTCTTTGTATATTGCAGGTAGGTTATTATTTAAATATTTAAAAAGAAAATGAAAATATTATCAATAAATATATATATATGCGTTTAGTAACAAACATCTTTATCATTTCCAAAACCAATGAAATATATTTCTAAAGAAAAAGCGAAAACACCAAGTTTAATTAATGTAATTAGTCTTACATAGTTCTCTTATATCAAATTAACACATTTTGAAATTGAAATTGAAAAATAATTCGAGGCGATATGGGTTACGACTAGTTATACAATGTGTGCAGTGTTACCACTTCATTCATTCATTGTTTTACTATCAAAGAAAGAGATTAATCAAAACAATAGTAATGATATTATATCGATAAATAAATTATTATTATAGTTATTTAAATAATTAAATATTAATTAATTCTAGCACAAGATTAATAAATATAGTGCAAAAACGTTTGGAGGCCGCAACTACGACACAGAGGCCACATGCGGCCTCTGACCCTACTGTTACAAAACGCGTAGAGGAAAACAGATAAAAAGGTGGAGTGACATCTTTCGAATGAAGTCTGGACCACTATGGTGGAGATTGGAAAAGGATAGAGATGACTGAAAAGAGAAGTGGATCCAGATTGCGAACTCAGCTTCCCAGTAGGCCTCTAAAAGTATAGACCTATGCTGTCTGAGGGAAGGTCTATATTCAAGCCCAGATAAAGATTTCTTGGATTGCAATAGTTATTTTTTTTAGTTATTTATTACAATAATATAATTTATAAGAACTGCATTTAAATAATATAGTACTCAATAATTAAAATTTTCAAAATAAATATATTGAAATCCTGACTATGTCTCGATCCACCAATTAAATTCTTCAAACACCTTTTTTAATACTAGTGTTCTCCTAATGGTCAAAATTCGACCATAACCATTATTGAAAATTTGAGGCAATCATAAATAAATTTGCATGTTTATAACATTTTTATCTACTCTTATATTCGTGCATACATATACATATACATATAAAAACACCATTTGTGAACTTGTTGATTCATTCTAGAATAAAACTTTGAACCTATCGAGACGATGTGTTGCATTTAGAACTTCTAACAATAAATTATTTTTGAGCCTCGTTTTTTTTTCCAGAGGAAAAACTCTTTTTTTAATCGAGATGCGAGTTTTTTTATCCTAATGTTTGATAACACTTTAATTTTTTTTAAAATATTTTCGTGGGAAATGAGAAAGATCTCGAAACTCTTGATTCAGAATGTCCCAAGTTTCTCTGTAATTGTAGATTACTTCTCTAACTCCAAACTTAGTGGCGTTGTTATGCTGCTCTCCGAAACTTTAGGCTACTCTCTCTTATCCTTCTTCGAAATAACCGAAAATCTCTTCGATTCATCCCTCATTTCCCCTCACAAATATGGTTATGTAGTGGATAGCGGGATGACAGGGGAAATCCATGAAAAACGGAACATTTTGATTAATTGTTTTGTCAGAAATGTCTTCGGGTATTCCAGAACTGCCATGATAATATTTATTAAAAACTGAGAACCACGTACTGATTTGAAAACATAATACAAAATATTTTCGATAATTTGTGGCTAATTTCTAGGAATTGGAGCTTTTTCAAACTGGAGATGAGCAAAATTTGTCTATTTAATTAGATAATCAAAATTCGTATATACCCATTTGCTTTCCACTTGGATCATAAGATAATTTGATCACGAAATCGATAAAAAAAGGTGGCCTACAAAACTATTGGGCAGTTTGCCCTATTTAACTTGTTATTTTGAAAATTTGGGACTGTAGGTCATGGCTCAAACGGCTCAAAATTTTTTAAGGCTACCTTAATTCTCGATGTTGTGATCAAATTATCTTACGATCTAAGTAGAAAGCAAATTGGTATATACGAGTTTTTAATACTTAATTAAATAGACAAATTTTAACCCCCTTAAGATTGAAAACAACCCAAATCCAAGACTTTTCATAAATAAAATAGTTGTAGGTTACGATGAGATGAAACTATTTGCTAAATTTCAGGCTGATGTCAAATTCGACAAAAAGGGGTCTGAACCACGAACTAATAGTTTGATGTGGTTGTAAAGTTTTGAGCAGTTCTTTATTCTCGAATCAACATATAGGATCACACCTACTACCGGTAATTCAATCCGATGAAATTTGAAGGAACTGTGATGGGTGATGCCTAGATATGACCCAATCTCCGTCCTTTCGTATTTTCCTTTGATTTAAAAATGCATTCCGAACCAGCCAACTTATACAAGGTGCCGGATGAGGTAATATACCTGGATAGCAAAACTGAAATAGGTGGGCAACGAAATACGGTTGGACGATACCTCAGTTCCAAAGGAGCTGCTTAGCATGGCAGCAGGCAAAGAACTGTATCGAGATTGGGAATCGAAGCTGAGATTGATAGATGGAATTAGTTCCACACCAAAAATTCTTGGAATCAGAAACTGGTTGACCGCTGCTCATGACAGAGATGATTCTAAAAGTAGCCAAGAACTAGTAATGGTATGTAGAGCTCGGGATGATGATGATGAAGGATGAATTTCTCATTAACAAGACTAACCGTAAAATACAGCTTTCCTTGTAAATTCTCAAACAGTATTATTCCGAGGTACAGACCGATTTTTTTTTTAATCAAATTATTAACATCAGTCAAAAACTTCCTAAATTTGACTTGAGAAATAAGTAATGACGTGGAAGACGTTTTACTATTATTCTAAAAGGATTTTTAGAAAATTAAAAAAAAAACTGCAGTGTGTGCTTTATAATAATAATGCTTTATTTATTCTGGGACGAGTCCCTTAGAATAATACAGAAAGACAAAAATGTGGGCTAAAGGAGCCTCAAAGATATATTAACAAGAATATAGTTTAATTAAATAGTCAAAATAAATAAAAAAACAAGAAAAGAAATTATAAGGTACTTTCTAATTTAAATCAGTTAATAATAAAAAAAAATAAAATAAAAACAAACATGAAGTAAAAATAATGAAGTACGCTCTAATAATTTATATACATATTTACAGTAGTAACTATTTACAATTTTATGAGGACTGGATGGATAAGAAATTATTAAACAGGCGGGGTTTAAAGATAGGAAGGGTTTTGGATTGACGGACGTGGGGAGGGATGGAGTTCCATAGGGATGAGGATCGGATAATGAACGACCTGCAGCACTTTATACCACACGATAGAAGTGAAAACATCGTTATCATTTGGATTTCGACATTATTTTTTCTCTTATTGCCTTTCTAAAATGGCGTCGCGTGAAGACATTTCCTTCGATTACAATATGCAGTTCCGATTTTTAGTTTCAGAGAATCTACAAAAATACTTCAATTAGTCGACTCGAGCTGACTTTACCCGAATGAGCGTTACACACCCCGAGCCTGACGGCTCTATCTAATTCATTATCCACAAAAAAAAAATGCAAAACGCGCCTAAAGAAGTTTTTACTTAAAAGAAATTGGTTTATCTAAGCAAGGATTTACGAGACACCACTGTTTAACTACATGTTACCAGGTGTCCCGCAAGGACATAAAATCAGTAACATATTATTTTATCCATTTGCATTGATAAACAATATCATATAAAAAGCATTAAGTCGGACTATAATTAGTGTTAAACAATATTGATTATTTTTGAAATTTTATTTGAATAAAAATATTTATATTTATTATATATATATATATATTTTATTTTTTACAAGAACCGGGCAGCAAGGACCGTTTCATCATCGGGATCATTTCCGTTTCCTCTTCACACCCTCAGCCTTCCTGTTACTCCATTATTCTCTCATCCTCCTGGACTGTTCCTCTTGTTCTTCCTTAGTCCATTTTCTCCCTCTTCTCTCCCTCCCACCTACAGTCCAACCCCTTTCAGTTTTTCTCTAAAAAACTCTCTATCCAAGTAATCTTTATCCGTGATTTTTAGCCTGCCTGGTTCCTCTTTTATTTGTTTTACATATCCCCCCATACTTTTATAGCTGCAAACTTTGTCAACAATTTTCTTGTTAAGTCTTCCCCTATTCATCCCGTAGAACCTCAGCCTTCTGGTCCTGACGACCGTTTCCAAATCTTCCAAAATTCTTTATTGGATTTTAGCCTGAATTGAATATATTACTGGATCATATATATATATATAATTTATTTAATAATAAAGCTGACTATAACGGATGTATCATGATACAAAGCCGGTTATGCCTAGAATCGGTCCATTACGCAGAGCTAATAGAGAAGACGCGGTTATCAGTGAATGGGGTGGGGGGAGGGGGGAGGCGTACGCTCAGCTGGGCGGGGCGGATCAATATTTGATAGGAGAGCACAGTCGGCCGCCAGCCGCCTCCGCAGTAGCACACTTCACCACGTCAGAGTCAGACACGATGGTAGCCGCCGTCGCCATATGCTGCATCCTCGTCATCTTGGTAGTCTTCATCGCCATCATCATTCTCGTCGGCCAGTCCATGAGGGACCAGACTTAGCACATCTAGTCTACAACGGTAAACCACATTTTAAATATACGAAATAAAAATAAAAAATTGTATATATATATATATATATATATATATATACACCTACCGATACTAATAATATGGACGAAGGACGCCTATTTGAAAAAGATACAGTAGGTTCCCGCTCAACTGATCTGAGACGCCGCCGGCTAAGCGTCAAAGCCTGTTATTGCGGAATGTGTAAAAAAAAAAACACTAAAATATATTCTTTATATTTCCCAGATATAGTCAAGACAAATACGATGCTAACAGCAAAATAACATTCACTATTTATTTATTTGTTTATTTACATCGTTTTGGTAGTCTCTTAACTCTACAGAAAGAGAGTAGATTTTAATACATTATACATTTAAACCTTACCTCTCATGTTAAAATCTTAAATATAAACAGTGACAACAGTCATTAGTAATAAAATGACTTATGCTAAATGAATATTTATAGCGGATATCAAGGATTGACTCACACAAATAAATAAAACTATATAAACAAAAAAGAAAACGCCTCATATATACAGAATGAGCGAATTTCGCAATCTGACTGAATAAAACGGTATATTTTCTTAAATTAATTGGACGCATTCATACAAAAAAGCAAAGACAAAGACTTTTTATTACGATTTATTATATTCTGCTAAAACGTGAAATAAATCTTCGTTTACATGATTATTACACAATGGACAATCATTTTGAGGGTTTGATTACAGTTTTGTTGACACATATTTTAAAACTATAATCATTGACAGTGTGTAGCTGCGTGATAATTATTTGAAAAAGATAAGGTAGGTTGGTTGTAAGGTTGGGCTCAGATTTATGCGTAAGAGCCTAAACAGTATTGTACAGCTTATAATATTGTCCCTGAAAGTATGCTACTTCGTCTTCTGATAGAACACGCTTATTATAAGTATCAACAATGTCATCTAACAGTTATTGTTGTTATCTAAAATATAACAGTTGTAGGGCAACATTTTGGCCATTACTAGGGACATTTTCAAGTCTTATTTTATATATCTTCAATCAATCCACATATCTCATTTTCTTCGTTTGTTCTAACTAACAAAAAGTGTAGTTTTTGGCTTAGTTAACTTCAAATAGTTAAAATCTAATTCTCTTTCATGGCCTATGATATTCAGGAACTTTGACGATGGATAAGTTTTCTTTTCCAGCTATAATTAAATAAATTTACTTTGTATTAGAGCCATTAGGTTTTGCATTGAGCTATCAAGTCTTATGAAATACAACGCAATCAGATGTTAACACAAATAATGATAATTCCTCTTCCCCATAAGATTGATCAATTTTTCTCAAAGTCCATTTTAACAGTTTCTGTGAAACATTTTGGGGAAAAAAGTTCTATTTTAACAGTTTATGTGAAACTTTTTAGGAAAAAAGTTCCATTTTAACTGTTTCTGTGAAAACTTTTTAGGAAAAAATAAAATTCTTAAAATAAAAGTTCTAAGGAACTCTTTTGTAATAAAATTCCAGATTTATAGTAAAAGTCAACTTTTATTTATTTTAAATTCTTAATAAAAGTAATATATCTAACAATAATCTTAGATTAGAGTTATAATTTATCTTAAATGAAGTCGTTTGTTTGAGTAGCTATGAATAAAATCATTTTTACATAGAATTTTCGTAAACAAAAAGTCATTTATTTTATGTTACCAGTTTTATAACTTTTTCTTCTCCGAATCATGCACTATTTTTCCTCTTCAAAACAAACTCAAATGATTGTTGTTTGTTTGGATGTCTAGGCGCAAAAACATCCAGGTTATCAGCGCCTGATTAACTAAATAATACTAATTTTATACTGTTTGGATATTTAGTCCAAAAAATCAGAATAAAAAAAGGATAAAAATAATTAAATAATATGATTAATAGAATAAAATAAATAGATAACAATAACAATTATTGATAATAAGATACAAATTCAAATGAACCTTCTTTTTTGTCAAAAATTTATTTTTATATATTCCAAATGTTTATTTCTTTCCAATAGATACTTTATTCAAGATTCATTTTTTTAAATTGCAACTGGAATAATCAATGATTTTTGGAAATATGTTGTACAAAAAAAAATTTCTTAAGATATTATCAAGAGTCAATAACTAAAAATTCTAAGGAGATACACCGATTTCGGATATTTTCAACAGCGATAGGCAATAACGAAAGCAACGCAAATAAAATAACATATTGTCAAAAATAAAATACTCAAAGCTCCCTTCAAACTTCAAAATTCATACCCATCAATCAAATACCCTTGAGTTTAGACTTGATAAATGATTAGGAAAACTTCTTAACGCCCAGGGCGTAACTTTAATATTGAAAACTTTCAAACACCCTAGCTGTCACTTTCAATATTTTTTCTCAAGTCGATGGATAATAAGACAGCTCAACTTATAAATAAGTTTTACTTTCAAGAGAAAACTCCTGACGGCAGGAGATGTATTTAAGAAATTTCTCAAAACTCTTAAACCAAACCTCAATCCGATGGATGAATATGATAAGTAAAAATAATATTATCTTAAAAAATAGCAACTAACTTAACGCAGAACTGACAGAAAAAAATGTATGTAAAAATAATACTGCCGGGTCTGACATGGTAAAATTTATGACTTGGGCCCGAGGGAAGACTTTTACGAATGCACGAGTCCGAATAGTGTTACAATATTAATATGTGGTCATGCATTTTATGTTAGTTGTCTATTGGGTTACAAATTTAGTTGTAAAAGCGTCAGTTTAGTGTATCCCACGAGTAAAATATTTGGTTTACCTTTCTTAGATTAAATAAAATATTTAATAAAGTGAAACAAACCGATTAGTTAAATTATCGTTTCTATACATTATAAAAATATTCTGTTACTGTTATTATTATTACTGATGCAATAAATTACTATAACAAATAAAAACACTTGATAGGCTTAGATCAGCGGTTACAGGAAAAAATCCTAATATTCAATAATTTCTTGAGAAAAATCGTATCATCAGCAATCATATTGATAACTTTTAATTAGTTGGAATTTAATCAATCATCATTATTTATTACAATTGCTGTGGATGGATGTATTTTGAAACCAAATGAGAACTAATTTTTAAATGCTAGTCATTATTGTTCTCGAAATATTTCATTTAAAAAAAAAGTTAACATAATTCATAAACTGTTAATTAGTAGAGAAAAAATTATTCTTTCTGCTACTACATATTAAACTTGCGCTTAAAGCTGTTAAAGCTGTACATAGGAATAGGGATTGCTTCAAATATATTCGGCAATCATTTCCTGGTCATGATATAGAAAAGTTAAAAGCAGAAATTTTTGATGTGTCGCAAATCCTTACTTTTACAGACAATGATGATTTCACAAACCACATGCCTTAAGTTAAATTTAAACTATGAAAAAGTTTTTTTGGCAAACATTTTTTAGGCAATCACAAAACTGAAGAATATTCTGAAATAGTAGATAAAATGTTCCATTATTATCCAAAACTAGGAGCTATTATTAGTGTCTAATTACATTATTTGCACAGTCATTTAGATTAATTTCCTGACAACCTGGGTGATTATTGCGAAGAACAAGGAGAACTGTTCCAGCAGGACATCGAGATTATGGAGGAAAGGCATGAAGGCCGTTGGGATCGCCATATGATGGCCGACTACAGCTTGAACTTGCAGAGAGACTGTTCGGACCAAAAACACCAAAGAAAATCCCATACAAAACGTTATTCTTAACTCTTATTGATATTTTTTTTATTATTAATTTTATTATACTTTGTATCGTTTAAAGCACTTTGTTGGAAATCATTTGATAATTTTAAAATAAACGTTTTAAAAATTATTTTCTTCTTTTTTTATAATTTAATTTCTATTATAAATGGATTCCCATTATGTAAAAAAGTAGAGTCGATTCAACTGAAATATTATTTTCGTATTCAACAGACCAAAATTGATTAATAAATCCCAAATTAATAATTTTTAGTCTGATTTTTTCCAAAAAATATATGCCTATAATGTCGCAGTTAGCCTGTAAATAAAAAGCATTAATGAAAACCCCGAAGTATGAAGTGACAAATGAAACATTATACTTTATAAAATGAATAATTTAAAACAGAAATAATTATTTATCGAAATTTATTAATTGAATTACAACTCAATACAGATTTCATTTAATGTTGTAACCTTAATATCCAGCAGGCCTTGGAGATTTCAATGCCTAGCTCAGCCAACTGGTTCCCTACTAGTTCCCAGCGCTACTATACAGTTTTATTCCGGTTTCGGTTTTCAATATTAATTAATATTTAGCCCTTATTTTTAAAACAAAACTTCACAGATTCACACATGATTTATTATATTACATGATTTTATATATATATATATATAATCCATGATCATATTAAATTAGTTTTATCTTGTAATTAATTAATTATGGTAATGATATAACTATAAAAAATAAGCTATTTCCTTATTTTAAAAATCAATAATAGTGATATTTATTTTTAAATTAAATATTTAAAATATCATAATATTCATTAAATATTATTTAACATCAATAATGAAATGTTTTATAAGATAGCATAAATGTTTCTGTAACTCAGCGGAATGAAATATTTTGTTGGCATTACAAAAATAAATTATTTTACAACACTAATATAAATAAATGACTTTAAAAAATTACAAATAGAAACAATTATTCGATTGATGAATATGACTTTTTATTCATTTAATATAAGCGTTTACGAAATTTAATAATATAACTACTTAATAAATAAAGGTACCCACTATAAAAAAAATTTCAAATGAAACAGTTCTATAAGAAAGAATACAGTCGTTTGTATGCTAGGATGGACACAGGAACAAGAAGTGAATAAATTAAGAAGGTAAGAAGATTTTTTGGTTGTAAAAGTTCGGAAAAGGAATACATCTAGGAAGTATTGCCTTCGAAAAACTTAATAAAGCCAATTCAACTCGGCATACCAACTAGACGTGGGAGTGTCTGGTGACTCCAAAGATGAATCTAATGTAACCATTCACTAGTATCTTCAATCTAATGTTATACCCATCGTATTCAAAGATTGTAATATTCGAGGATATTAAAGCGTAAACCTTTTCTAGTCTAACGCTAGTTCGAATCCGGTCTTGGCGGGTAAAAATTAATTTCTGGAAAGACCCACGGCATGAACCACTGTCTTTCCATAGAAAGTTATGTTAGAATAGGTTAGGTTGTACTACCCATCGAACAATCTCTTCCCTATTTTATACTATAAATTACAAGGTAGGGATAAATCGAAAAAATAAATAGTTCACTTCATACAAGACAGCCATAATTGAAGTAAGGAAAAATGAGAGAGAAAGTTAGGAGCCAACGAGTTTTAATAAATAGTAAATTTAAAAAATCATACGCCTCACAGACACTACAACAGTATTTAACTAAATTACATGGTTGGTTTTAACTCTCTGAATAAAAGAAAAAAGAAAATCTGACTAAATAAAAAAAAAAAATGATTTACTCTTCCACAAGATACATGCCCTCCTTTCTTTTATAACACACAGATTCCACAAAAAGATACTGTTCACTATCTTGGACTGGCATTGGACCGAAAAATGGCATGGGGCCCTCAAATCATCAAAAAAAAGAAAAACACTGAATCAAAGACTCATAATATACTTCTCTAGAAATACTCAAAACTAAAACTCTGACAGAAAATGAATACTTATACATACCTACTAAAACCTATTTGTAGTTAAGTATAACAGATATTTGGAACTGCTAAAAAGACTTACATTAACAAACTTTAAATCTTTCAAGCAAAAACATTGATGCCAATTACGAAAGCAGGTTGGTACGTTAGCAACATAACCTTACACACTGACCTTCACATGCCAACTATAACGAATCCATTACAAACGATTTTATGACAAATTACAAGGAAAACATACTCATAAATGACATGGCCACAACAAGAATGGCAGATATTGTCCGTAGAATGCTGAAGAGGAGCTGGATAAAGGACCTCCTCGCCTAACAATTTTTTATTTTTTTTTATTTATATGATATTTACAACTGTATAAAAAAAAATACATCTAGTAAATTCGCACATGAATATAATGACATGAAACACATGTTGAGAAACTACCCATTGGTAACACTCTAATAATATGTCTAGGAGATCACGTGGCCATCTTCTTTTCAGACGCCTCGGAGGGTTATCAGGAATTGAATAGGAAGCAAGGTTAGAAACAAGAGGGTTGGGATGGCTATGAAGTTTATTATGGAAGGATAGATATCTGGATTGGGCAAAATCTCATATATAAGGAACATTAAGGTCATTGTGGATGATATTATTTGTAACAATTGGGGTTTTTACGAAGGATTTTGGATTGTAAGGATTGGATACGAGAGAAATTTGAATGTTTGGTGGAGCCTCACAGCTCAACTCTGTAAGTCCAAATAGGTCTTATCATAGTCATGTAAATGATTCTTTTGTAATTAATTGGAGGGTTAGAGCGTTTGTCTAGTAAGTGCTGAAGTAGTCGGAAACGTCGAGCTGTTTCTTGTCGTTTCAGTCTGGTATGAGGATTCCAAGTTAGACGTTTGTCCAGGTTGAGTCCTAGGTAACTCGCCTAACAATGAATGTAGATTTCATGCCAGGAGGAGGTGCCGCTGGATGCTGTTCTCCCTCATACTATTCATGCCATTAAATTTTGTAACGCAGTTCTCATTCACTCATTGTCATTATTATTTTTGATAGATGTAAAAAAAAAATTACACGTAAAAAAAAATCCAGCTACCATTTATTTTAATGGTAGGCTAATATAAAAAAAAGTGTATAAAATCGAAGAAAAGCCATTAATTTTTAATCGGGAGAGGGCAATCAAACGGCCGTAAATAAATTACTCTGGGCTGATTAAATTTTTTGCCGAGGTTGTGGAGCGGCGAGGGGCACTAAAAGCATCGGGGATAGTCCTCATCAATCCACAGTGCAGTCCCAGCCACCGCCTCCTTTATCTGCCCCTCGTCGGGATAACGACTTCCCATAACCTTCCAGTTCAAGTCTTCCCAATCCATTAAATCCCAGTTTTAGAAACTTTTTTATGATAAGGAATTGATTTAAAAAGAAATTTGTAAAACCAATAGTATTATTATCTGGGATGATGTAAAAATACATCTCATTAGCCTTTTATACAACGGTTTAAAAAAATATTCTTTTAATAACTATTATTGTTAAGGTTAACAATATTATTAATAATATACTAGTAGGCCCGTGCGAAAAATTCGCACAGCATATTGTTATCAAATGCCAACTTAATAAGAAAATAAAATAATACAAGGTATCAAAAGATAAAGAAATCAAATGTTACTTTATCGATAAATATAATCGACAAAGAAAACAAAAATTAATTAAAATCTTCATTTTTGTTTGGAACCAACATATTCACAAATTTCAGTAAGCTGTATCTTTGTTAATAATAGTCCGATTTCCATGATTTTTTCCCCTTTTGTAGACAATTTAGTAATGTTTTATATGACCATTGAAATAACCAAGGGAAAAGTGTGTAATTTTTTAGTTATTCGCAAATAAATTTTGTTTTCTTTCATAACTTGTTTGCCTGAATTTTCGGGGTGATTGGACTATTTTGCCTGCCTGAAGGAGAAGGAAACCTTCGAAATTGGTGGCTCAATCTTGAGATTTGGTGAAGAATTAACGATGATATGGCTTGCCGATCAAAAACACCATCGATAAATAATATAAACTCCTCCTCTCTCGATCATAGAGACCTCAAGTCGACGAAATGAGACATGTATTCAATGACAGTACTACAATTAATGTAAGGTTGTGTGGATGCGAACCCTATGCCTTGCGTTATCTCGAAAATAGTACGTTTTTGGGCTTAAAAACGCAGGATCCGATAGTTCCGGAGGAACTATCCGGGTCTTGCTGTACGCATCAAAATCTTCAAGATCCAATTTGTCCCGTATCGATCTACAGACCTACCACCGTTCCAGTATTGAAGCCTAGCAAAATGTTTGTATCGACTTTATTTATTTTAGAAAGAAAAACAAAAGTGGAGAATACGATTCGCTAACCACCCGTGAAATTCTGAATCCAACGGTACCCCATTCATGGTATTTGAGCATGACAGGAGCTTATATTTGGTACAAAACCGATTTCGAGCCTTACTATAATAATATATGTGGGGATAAACAGGATGTTCCGTAAGTACAGGGAAATATTTAAAGTGATGATAACCGACCTCAAGAGCTATAAAAAAAGTTTATATAAACAATGGACTAATTTTTCAACACAAAAGTTAGAAATTTAAAGTTTAATTTAATTTAATAATTTTTATTATATTCCAACATCAGATTATTAAAAATAATTCAGTTTTTTACACTTACTTTATTAATTATTAAATTGAAGTTTACTGAATTCCATCACACCGACAAGTATTATTAAGTAATTTCAATGTGAATATCGTAATCAAGTATTTTAATCATCACGTCAAGGTAAAAGATTCTTGAAGAATTCCTAAACAAATAATTTCCATAACATAATATGGTAAATATTATGCAAATAATTACTTTTTTTTATTCATGAAATTCACAACTGCCTAAAAATAAAAATACAATCAGTACTTAGTCCATTTATTTATATACTATAATTATAATAAATGTTCATATATTTATAAATTTACGTAATTATAATACACATTTAATAATAGTAAATATGAATAGAGAAATATATATAATGGAATGGAGGTTATTCTAAATATTTGGAAAATCTTATAGAGGAACTACACATTAATAGCACTCCAATAAAATCTCTACGTTATGAGATCGCGAGAACATCTTCTTAAATTAATACTAAGATTATTGATTAAAACAAATATATTACTTATAAAAATTATATTATTTATTTACTTTCGCACTTACACAGATAAAATGTAATATCTTTCAGAAAGGAACTTGGACGAGAGACAATTTTTCTCGCAGTTGTCAAGTAAAGGGGAATAGCTTCTGACAATTTGGGACTCTATTTGTCGATATAAATATTTATAAGCCTCGACTTGGACCTTTAGGCTTCACATCAGTTTTCATTCCGAAATTTCCCAAGGGTGACATCGTCCCGGCTTAGCACTTTGAGAATTCAACATCCCTTATCTAGAAGCGGTTACCGGGAAGAGTGAAATCAATACATAGAAACATCGAGGATGAAATAGAGTTTGTATTCTTTATTCCAATAACATTTTCATGAAATCCTAACGTGTTTTTTTCCTGTTTGCTTTAAATAAACATGGTAAGCTCAAACCAAAATCGAAGAGGTTATAAACGAAAAAAAAAAACTGGTGCAGTGCGCGCATCACACAACTTTCACTTATCACCCTCATCTTAGCAGAAATAAGTATTTTCGGACAAAGTTATTTGTTAAACTTTGTCTACAGTTGTTTTTCGATGATAATCATTTTTTCCCATGTATTTATTATTATTTATATTTTGGTTGGCAATTACATGTTTTTCTTTTTTGCTAATCAGCTGTTTGATAATAATCTTACTGAGCTGTGTAACCTGCCTTATCTTCCAATATACGATTGGATGTCATAAGATGATATGGTCCTGGGTTTGTTTGATATTCTGTCCTGATGATATCTGAATTGGAGAAACGTTTCTTTTTTTTTTTTTTATTCTTTATCCGTATCTTAGAGACACAAGGTTGTGTTATTAAAATTTTACAATTATAACATAACAATAACAACTTTAAAAAACTGAATGAGTCAAAAACAATGATGATGCAATATAAAATTTAGATGTATTAAATCATGAAACAGTCACTACTGCATATAATTATGCATATAATCTACATATAATTAGTAGTATTGTAGAATGAGAGCATTATTTTTAATATCGTTGTAATAAAAGTTGAGAAGAAGAGCTAGAAAATCATAACTAAGTGTTAAACATTTTTTTTTTTAACTTGTTTATTGAAAAATGTTGCAATCTGTCTTAATGGACATTTATTATAGTGTTCAGAGATCACATTCACGCTCTAATTAAAAAAAAATTAAAAAGATCAATATATGTTTTATTAAATAATGAAACTAACAATAAAATGAACTTGCAACAAGGAAAACAGGAGTATAAAAACAAAGATGTCACCTCTCATGATGAATATCGCTCAGTGAAATGAAAGTGAGATAATTAAATAAGAATATGATCAAGGAACAATTAAAACTTAAAAAAATTCAGTATTGTAAAGAAAAATTATAATATATAATAGAATAAATTAAAGGAGAGGCCGGCAGGCGCTTTGTATATACCATAGCGCATAACACATTGTACCTCGCCCTTCACATACCGGCGTCAATACTCAAAAAACCTAAAAGTGGAAAACTAAAACATATTTTAAAAAAAAAAAGTAATAAAATTTTTAATTTTATAGGGATAACTTCTCATTAATTTTCAAAATCAAGTGAAACGTCAAATTAACTTTATATATTTAATTAAATTTATATATTTGTATTTCTAAAAATTCTCACAATCGTATTTTACAAAAAAATATCAAGCAGGCTTTTGCAACTGTCGATATATTTCTTATTTATAATCCAATGGCAAATCAATTGACGTAAACATTCTGAAATTCAATGATACAGTAACAAATGGAAAATAAAAAAAAGAGGGTATAAAGGAATTATTCAATTGAATTGCATTATGAGGAAATAAAGGAGGAATGTGATAGTTTCACGTGAATGCTTAAACAAAAAAAAAGAAAGAAAAAAGAACAATTCCTTATCACTTTAATCTGCAATTTCATGACATTAACTTGTTAATCTGAATCTTTGGTAGGGAAATACCTATAGTAGTGTATAGTATAGTCTTACGATACAATCAAATAGCTGTTTATAGAATTGTAATAGTAATGAGAATAAGAGGCGGGTGAGATTTTAAGATGTATTTCTCTCCAGCATAATGTATTTCCTTAAAACAATAATACTGTTAATAGAAAAAAAGAGCTTTTACCCATCTTCTATTCTGACTTCTAACACATATCTAGAATCAACATTGTCGTTATAACGCAAGATACATATTATTAGTAGTAAAGATTTCGTAGGAATTATTAAGCAATCATAATAATTTAAGACACAAATCCGAAATAAATAATTGGTATTCTAAATGTTAAAATTGACGTTATTCTATAATAATTATTAAACGACAAAGAAGATAACAGGGGCTTGGTAAAAAAAGAGAAAAAAATGTTTCGTTAGAATTTCTTTTTAAAATAATCAAGATAATTAATCTTTTTCCTTTTCCAGCTCAACTCTCCCCTAACCTGAGAATGACAGCCTGAGCGCTGGAAAAGTTTCTTGAAACAATAAAGACCCTGCTGGCAGGGGACGGTATTTTTTTTAAATATTCCTTCACAATACCATCTTCTCGCTTCAGTCTAGGTATCGTTTTAATTGAAACAAAAAAAAATTAAATTATACAGTAGAAAACCAGATAGATTCTATCTAAAAATGTGCTCCATATCACAAACAAAGTTTTAATATAGCTAGTTTTTTTTTAGTTTTCTGGTATTTTAAAATCTATTTTGGGCCTATTGTTGTGTCAAGATCTGACGGAAAAGGTTAAAAAAAAAAGATTACAGTAGAACAAAAAGTCTGAATTTTTTTTAAAGAAATCTAGTGAATATTATATTTTAAAGCTCTAGAAATACAATACATAACACAACGAAACGTGTGCGATTCTCAAGGCATTTGAATACGTAATCAACACCATTATTGAAAAATCATTCATTGTCACCGATTTCTTATCTGTAATCAAGGGACTGCAAAATGCATGGGCATGTATCACATTGCATAAAAAAATTCAGCATATGAACTTGAAACTAATTAAAAATATTCAAGAAATAATATTGATTTGGGTAACCTCACAAACTGGCACAATTAGCAATGAACGAGCCGATGAGGGAGCAAAGAAAACCGCCAGAAGCACAGAATTTTTAGGATCGATGTTTCTCAACGAATGGACAAGAATGCACACTGGAGATACCTGCCACTCAATCATCTTCATATGACCAAAGACGAAAATTAAGCTTGGTATTCTCCAAAACATACCAACTCTAACATCAAAAGAAAGTTTTGTAATAAGCAGGCTCAGAATCGGACATACCAAACTGACCCATCTCCATATACTTCTTGGCCTACATCGACCAACATGTGAGGCATGTGAAAATGCTAATCTCACCGTTGAACACATATTCCGGGGCGAAAATTTCCGG
The DNA here is from genome assembly GCA_928085145.1 of Nezara viridula. Taxonomy (NCBI): domain Eukaryota; kingdom Metazoa; phylum Arthropoda; class Insecta; order Hemiptera; family Pentatomidae; genus Nezara; species Nezara viridula. The sequence continues at coordinate 141,748,961 of OV725080.1, read as the reverse complement.
AAACAGCTAATTGATGGCAAAGTACAGTACAAAGAAAACAGTGGAAAGGAAAAAACACCACAGTACATTCGGCAAAGTACGTTCGTTATATCTAAGAAGAAAGATCGTCGCTAATGACACTGGTAGTCATAAAAAATAAATATAAAATAACAGATTCACAATGTGATGATAAAAATGTGAAACTATTGTTCGGTGCTTATTGAGGCTTATTTTTTCATAGTAGAGCACAAAAGTAAGATAATTATCTTAACACTATTAAATAAAAATGTAATCACACGAAATATAATACTTATAGAATTTTTTTTTCAGAAGATACTACTGTATATTTAGTAGCTGTATATGCTTTATAATTTTAAAAAATTGACCACTATGTTGTAATTTGTCATTTTTTGATCTAATTTTTCAAAGTAACTTCCGATTTCGTATATTTAATAAGTGAAATGGTAAATTGCGTGAGGCTGGTCTGGTGTTATGGTGTTTTGTTAAAGCTGGCAAGAGTTTAATTTCGTTCTATATAAAACGTAAAATCCAGTTAAAGAGACTGTTGATATATGAATGCGACAGTGTTAAAAGCATTTCTCATTAAGTCCCCATAAGAGCCGACAGCTCTGCGAAGCTCAAAGTCGACAATAGCTATTCAGAGCTCTCTGGCGGCTGGGTTAACCACTGCTTTCTCTATAACATAGCTAACTAATGAGACTCTCTAGTCGGTACACGTAGTCGTCTCTGTAACTCCACTTGAACATTCTATCAAAAAAGTAATACTTTCACGAAACTAAATGAAAAATGATTACTTTTACTTTTATTACAAAGAGGCTTTTTCTTCTATTAAATATTGGCGGTGGATTGTAACAGATTGGAAGGCGGGAAGAATAGGTAAATTTGGAAGTAAGTCATCGGCATAAATATGGTATTGGGATAAATATGAGAGTGATGGATTCTTTGAGCAAGGTTATTAATATAAATTGCAAATAGAGAGGGGATAGATACGGGCCTTGAGGGACACCACAGCTGTCTTGGATGACAGCTGATTGATGGTAGTTTGACCTCGAACGACCATTTACTGTACCGATCTGAGAGAAAGGATTTGAACCAGCTAAAGCGCTGTTGGATAAAGGAAGGGTTTGTCGTTTGGTAAAGAGGATATTCAGCAAGATGGTGTCCTATGGAGGTTTGGAGAAATCTGGAAGAATGGGGATAGTCAGCAAGATGGTGTCCTATCGAGGTTTGGAGAACATGGATTATTTTCAAGAGAGATAATGGATCTGTTTCGATTTATATTAATGGTATTGTTTTATAGAAACATCTCTGGAATTGAATCGGCCGAAAGGAGTTCTTTTTCACTGAATTTTTATAAAAGTATTCTTTTTAGACGGAATTCAAGTGGGGTTGGAGGGACAATTAACCACACTACCCTTAGTTCCTGCTCCTTTTTTATCTTCCCGCAAACTTTCCATCCTCTCTTTCCTAAGTCCTTTATAACAGGTTTATACGAGAATGGGGGTCAACTGGAGAGCTTTCTGCACTCAGCGTTCTAATTGAACCGAATGCGATAAGTTTGTAAGTGAACGCTTTAGTTGGCTAGCCGGTAATAACGAGTTGTGCCATCTTAACTTCTCTAGGCCACTGGAACATTTCAAGTTTTAGTACTTTGTCCGGCGTGAAAGGTTTTAGGTGAATACTCTGAATTTATTGCATGCAGAAAGAAACTAATCTGATATAATACTTTCGATTTTGTTTTTTAATAAATGATTCCATTTCATCTCATATTCCCTTCTTTTTAGTGTTTATACATTTAGTCACAGTTATCTACGGTAATATGGCAACGTCTACCGTAGAGTTTATAATCGCCATGTCGAGTTTTGTAAGTCATATTCCATTGTGCTTTTGTTATGAGTCATAATAATTTTGATTTGAATGTTTAATGTTTTTGTATTATTGACAAACTCGTATCTTTGCGATGATTATGTCCAAATGGATTTAATAAAGTATGTTTAATTATTCAGTATACCTCAATTTCAGTTTTGAAAATTTCGAGAAAAAAAGTCGGTAAAGTAGTCTGAGTCCGTTTGAGGAATTCAATTGTCAATGTAAACTAGAGGACAAGTATTTTTTACAAGAGTAAATGTTGTATGTACGGATTTATCATAATTTAGTGGAATTTTCCATTTGTGTTTCTTTTTTTCAAATCTCCGTTTATGAGAGGTAAGATGGCTTTGGCCATACCAAGTGAATATACAAGTGGCCATTCAGATGTATATTCTCTAATCTTATATTATTGTTTTTTAATTTATTATTTTTTTAATGTCTTTTTTATCTTTTTATTATTTTTTTTTTAATACATTGTATTTTTGCTTGTATGTGTGGTACTAATGTATATCTACATGGAGCCATGATACCTACTGGTCTGACTGTGGGTGATAAAAAAAATAAGAACATATTTTAAAAAATATATATAATTTATGTGGACTGACTAATAACCGCTCCACTTTCCAGAGTTTGCTTCGGAACTAACAGTAAGTATTATTGTTAGCGTTCACTTTCCTTTTTCAAGACTATAAATAAAATCGGCTTGCACAGTTGCTATATCCTTAAACGAGAACGATATACTTTAAAATCAATATAAATTTTGAAGAAGCTATACAGACTAGCAGTTGTTTTTTTTGTTTGTTTTTTTTTTTCGTTTAAATTTGGACTAGCATTGAATAAGCTAATATAAGAAGCGCGATGATTGTTTTTATTCTCTTGAATGTCACCTTAATGCTAACTTCAGATCAAGAAATTGAATTCACTAATAATGAAATATAATCGAGATAGGAATATAAGCCAGTTTTAAAAATGCGATATGATGGAATTATTCCTGATTCAGTCTTATTTATCATTCATAGCTGCAGTCTAATAGGGTTGATACTTAAAATTAGCCCAAAAAATAAGACCTAAATTAATATTCCTGACTGACTATTTTAGAGGTAGGAATTAGTAAATTTAATTATTCCGTTATTAATCGTTCTCGTAATACTCATTACTTCATTCTCTTCTTCAAGATGTGAAATAATTATTTCTGGGATTTAGAAGAGACAGGGGAAAGAGAGTTATAATTTAGGAGACCTCTCTATCCGAAGAGAAGCGATATGAAAGGGCTTTCCCTATAGGGGTGCCTGTACCCTATCGGGTCGGGATTAAATAGACAGTCCAAAGGGTTTGGGGTTTAGTCAGCAAAGGGGAATATTAATCAGGATTTTTTTTTTGGACTCATTTTATATAAGATTTCGAAAAGAAAATTAATTAGTAACTAATTAAAGACGATTGCTGGTTTGATAATGCAATGCAAAAAATATACAATAAAATAAAACGGTAAAGTTAACGCATTATGTTAAGAAAACTTAATCAATAAAGTTAAAGCAATTTAATACTAGAATGAATAACTCATTTTAACATTAGATTTATAGTCCGCGGTCAGACCCCTTCTTATCAAATTATTAACGTTATCTTATCGTAATTAGTGTTGTCCAAAATCGGTGCAAAGTGCAAGACCAAGACCAATGCCGCCTAAGTATTGCTAGACCAGGCCTGGTAAAAAAAAATCGAGCTTTTAAATAAAAATTATTTTTTTAGCTTATTTATCTTATTTATTTACTTATATTACAATCTTTCTCAAAGACATTTATAATAGTGTTCACAGATCACATTCACACTCTATGTACAATAAATAAAATAAATTATACAGAAAAATAATATATATACAATAAATAAAAATTAAGGCAAAATAGTTACTAATACTTGACAATCTTAGTTACTATATGTTAATAATTGGTATAACCAATATACTTTGGGATTTAACTCCTCTAATTTTTCATTCGGGCATAGTAAGGTTTCTGCTATCTAAAAAATTACAGTAATATCTCTATAGTAATAAGCTAATAAGTAACTGCAAGACTGTTGCAAGACTCTTGGGCAAGACCAAGACCATGATCAAGACTGAGTTTGCAAGACCAAGATTCGTCTCGGTCTCTTATTTGGGCAACACTAATCGTAACCAACACTTTTTAATTTGTGAAAATTATCGAAAATGGGAGATTGGTAAAGTTTGTCTATTTAATAAGGTATTAAAACTCATGAATACCGATGTACTTTCCACTTAAATCGTTAGATAATTTGATTACGAAATTGAGAAAAAAAGGTGGCCTTCAAAAATATTGGGTCGTTTATATATAGGCCAAACGAACCAATTTTGTTTTGTAGGCAACCTTTTTTTCCTATTTTGTGAACAAATAATCTTACGATTCAAATGGAAGGAAAATGGTTATTCATCAGTGTTTAGATTAATTAATTTTTTGAGAAAACGTCCTATTTCAGAGAATTTTCGTAAATGAGAAATTTGTAGGTTACAATTATATGAAGCCATTTATGAAGTAATAAGACTGATGTTAATATTTTTTTTTATTATTGAAATTTACAACTGTATTAAATGATAAATACAACAAGTAAATATGAAATAAGTAACATGACATGTGCAATATAAAGAGAAACTACCCATTGGTAGCACTCCAATTATATTTCTATATTAGAAGGTCCCAACACCTCCTTCTTTTGAGCTTTATCAGGAATAGAAGAGGAAGCAAGGTTGGAAACAAGAGGGTTCGGATGGTTCAGAAGTTTATTATGGAAGGATAAGTATCTGGATTGAGCTAAATCAGAAACATAGCTAATAATTTAAAAAAAAAAAAAAAGGTCTGTGCCGCGGACTATTAAAAGGGAGAATAATGAATTTGAATCTCAATTAGTTAATATTTATAGGTTTTTTTAAATATTCTCTCTACTTATGGAACACCCTATATATACCTAAATCTTATTGTTAAATTCTAATCTTAAGAAATTATTATTTTAGGCAGAATGAAAAAAATATTCAGATATTCAGCAGCAAATGTTTTAATTATCACCTCATTTAAATGACCACAACCACTTAAGGCATCCTCGTATTTCTATCATTTTTCATGTAGATTTTTTTTCTTTTCTTTTTCGGCTGGATGAACGCTGCCACGTTCCTAGATATTGAAATCCGCAATAAATATTCGACAGAGGGCATAGGGACAATGGGTCGTAAGGTCAAGAAATATTGACGTGTTCTCTTGCTTTGAGGGTAATTGCTACAACTGTGGTAAACTATTGTAATTAAAACAATCACATGAATATAATCAAATAAATGAAGCCTTTATTCATAAATAATAATATAAAATGAAACTTTCCTTGGTTTTAAATAATTACAAATACAGTATGAATATACTTATAGTATCAACAGTGGTATACAGTGGTAAATGAAACCAAAAATGCAAATCAAAGAAAACAAAATAATAAATCTTTGAATTTCTGAATTAAGGCCAATATTGAGTAAAGACATTCTCTAGTTATTTCCAATCCTCTTTGTGTCTGCTTTACTCTTCCAGTTTACGCCTGCTGCCTTTGTAACGTCATCTTCCACCTCTTCTTCTTTTTGCAAACAGTTACTACCATTCTGCCATCTGTTTCGTCCATCTTTTATCAGCCAACCTCTTCGATATTCTGAGGTCCGTAGTTATGGAGAGAAATACACTAAACAGAAACTGAAAAAGAAGCTCTAGGAGACTGCCCCTCCTTCTTAACGCTCTTCCTCTCCTTATCACCCCCTGTTTTTAAATTAAATATTATCTCGGCGGACTCTGCCAGTTCCATTAATCTCATGCTCTGCTTTGCCGTTATTATGAAATATGGGTGGCTTATTACATTTCAATGCTGTCTAATAAAACAGCTCGTCATAATGTTCATTCTGATGTGCCTCAGTTGGATGGATCCTTTCTACGTGAAGCAGCGAGGCGAGAAAAGCATGATATGGAGGCGTCATTACTACGATCTCATGAAAAGAGTATAAGCATCACTTTTAATATAAGTGCTTATCACTTTTTTTTATAATTTCATCTAATGTCTCCTCAATCGATATTGAAACGATTTTTTTTATTTGTTTATTTAGAAATATAATAATCCGTCACTTTGACAATAATTATAGAGAGATATGAACATATCCACACCATATATACAGAAAACATAAAATTAACAAAAGTAAAATAATAATAAAAAACTATGTGCAATAAAAAATAAAATAATACCTAAATATAAGTAAATAAAAAATATGAAAACATAGTTATACCTATATACAATCCCTACGTTTCTTTCTCAACCACGTCACGGGTGTTAAAGCCAGTGGAGATTGAGCAAGAGCGCTTTAGCCACATACACTCATGTCTTAAGTGGAGAATCTGGCCATTGGCAGAACCCCAAGATATATACAACAAAAGATTTCTGAACCACTGCCGCTGCAACCTTCGAGAATGATTGGAACTAGATAGGGATTTTGCAAGTGGATTTGGATGATTTGTAATATTCTATTGGAATTTGGAAATTTTTTCAAGGATAAGGTCTAGAACAAATGGAATATTAAGGTCATGATGTAGGGTTTTGTTGGTTTCATAGAACGGAGCACAGACTATTGTTCTGAGGATTCGGACTGGAAGGATTGGATGCGTTTGATGTTAGAAACTATTTTAAAATTCTGTAAGGAATTCCATGTCAAATTTCACTCACCTTTGCTTCATTAGTGATGTCCAAATACAAGATTTAAATAAGACGAGTCTTATGCAAGAGTCTTGCAGCTACCTGTTAGCGTATTGCTGCTTATTAAACAAGTTACTTTAAATCTTTGAAATCGCAACATAATAGGTACATTTACATGTTTTATTGACATAAGCGTAGTCCAAGTCCAATCAAATTAAGAAAATAAACTTGACAATACATTAAAGATAAAAGAAAACTGGCACAGTTGTACAGTACAATACAATCTATACAATTTCAACAATTATTTAAATAAAAAATCTGACATTTTCACTCCAGGACTTTCCTACCATTTTTTTTTTTCAATTTTAAGTATGTTAATTAAAAAGACCATGATTGAACAAGACTAATTTACCTGATAATCGATCACAAAAATTATATTAGTACGATTTATTTGATGACCTAAAGCAATGTAAACGGGCTAGTGACCAATTATTGAAATCTGTGTATAAAATTCAATACACCGTAATGTTGCTAAAATTGGTTCGATTTAAACGATTTTTTATAGTTTTGTCAGAAATTAAATAATCTTTAAAAATGTTAGCACTACATTGACAGATATTACTGTCATTATCCAGGATAAATTCCCTTCATTTTGACACCTTTTTTGTCAAAATCCATCGCCGTAAAAGGGATCTATATTAATAGAATGTATCAAAATTGCTGCAAGAGGGCAATTTAAAAAAAATCCAAGCTTTGCTTTTTTGGGGAATTTCAAAGGTGTTATTCATCAGGATTCCTGATGGATGCTCTATGAATTTTGAACTCTACTGCGAACAACTGGAAAGATTGCACGCGGAATTGTCAGAGCATTATCCAGCTTTGATGAACCGAAAAGGATTTTTATTTCAACAATATAATAATAATTCTCACCATCGGATTAATACTTATTTAGATCTATGGCCCATTTTCTTCAAGGGATAAAATATGATAATTTTGCAGTAGTTGAATTTGCAGTCCAAGAGTTTTCTGACAGTCATCCCAAAGAATGGTATCAGCGTGGGATGGAGCAATTGTCTAGCAGATGGCTAATGGCGGTGGGTAACAATGGACTATAGTTTGAGTATTAATTGTATTTTATATCAAAGAAATAATAATATAAATATTTAGTTGAAAAACCGTAATTTTTTTTTAAACCGATTATATATGTATGTATATTAAATTTTTGGATTAAAAAATGTATTGTTAATAATAACGATTTGTTTGCTTAAATCCTATCTAAGTAAGCTATAATGATGTTGAGATGTTTGACCGTGATTTAATATGAGAGAAATGGGAGGGAGGAGAGAGAGAGGGGGAGGGGGTACGGTCAAATAAATACTAAATTTTTAAAAAATAGTATTTTTTTTTCTTTTTACAACTAAAATAGTATTTTTAATTGTTTTGACCGACCTTGTTCCTTATCAGGGCTAAAAAATTTACAAAATATAAAAGGTACATGGTTAAAATAAAATACATGAATTATAAGTAGATATTAGATAAGAAATAGTTGTCTCGTAAAGAAATAATAAGATGAAATCAGAGATATAGTGACTGGCAGTGTAGTTAAAATATCAAGTATAATATATATATAGAAAAGATAAAAACAAAAATAGAAAATAAGTATGAATAAAAATAGAAAACAAAGGAGGATATAGCGTGTAAGTTAAAAGTAAACAGATTGTGATAAAAGATAAGAAATCAGTGTATAACAAACTGGTAAAGATTACATTTTATAACTGTAGATTAACAGATAAAAAATATGAGTGTTGACGAATAAAGAAATTGAAAAATGAATAAGTAATGATCTAGTATAGCTAAAATAAGAATAAGATAATCAGTGGATAACAAGCTAGTAGAGGTTACACTTGATAACAAGGTAAACTGTACAAAAGATAACGAGATTAAAGGGTAACAAGCAAAGAAATTGAAAAACTAACAAGATAACACGGGTTGTAATATCGTTAGGATGGATTTATTAAATAAAAAAAAAAAAATTATAGAAGAGAAATATATATTGCAAGTATAAATGTAAACAAGGTTATGATGATGGAAAAAAAAGTTATAATATTAATTTTAAGTCAGCCTATTTTAACCTATATAAGTAAGCCCTAATTTAAGCAAGCTATCGATTTCGAGGTAATGCATTACTTCCGTCCACCGAAGGGTATTATTTGCGAGCACTGGATTGACAATATGACTGAAGCAGTTACTACTCCATAATCCGTGACGTGGGCCTCGCTGACAGCTCGTACCGCTATCTATGAGCGTGAGAATTCAGATCTGCCAAGATCTAGCGCATATTGCTGAGGATAGTACGGCCATTTCTCAAGGAATTGGATTAGGATTGCGAGAGTAATTTGTATTAGGGATGCGATTTATCTCGCTGGAAGGCTGGATCTAATATGAAAGGCGGAGTAGCAGGTGAAATATTGCTTCGTTTCGCTGAAGACGTGTTAAAGCGTACCTCGGCTCGCTTCCAACCTCAATTCAACAAGACAGCGCCAATCCTTTCCCCTTCTCTTCAGCTAGTTGCAAATGTATGCTCTATATATTCGAATAAAACTTTACTTAATAATAACTTAAGTCAAAGGATATATAAAAGATAATTATTGATTATCTCGGGTAAAATAAACCATCATCCCGTTACATTCTGTTACGTATACCCACTCAATGTGTATATATTTTTTAAATAATATTTAATAATGTTTTCAAGCTCAAATTTGAACTGAACATATTCTAGTAAAACTACAGACGGAGGTAAAAAAAGCATGAATAGAAGTAAGGTCACTGCTTTAATCTCGATGGACTGCACGAAGACATTTAATTCGGTTTGCCATAATCAGCTCTGTGAGCAGCTTATCAATCTAGATTGTTCTGAACAATTACATTCATTGTTAAAATCGTTTCTAAGCCGTCATACATTATCAGTTAAAGTAGGCAATGAGAAATCACCCACTGTCGGTCTCACTTGTGGGGTACCCCAAGGAGCTGTTTTATCTCCCGTTCTTTTCCTATTATATACTGCGGAAATAGTGGGAAATAAACACCAAAATTTTCTGATGACATAGATGTCTCAAGTAGCAGCATGCAAAAAAAACTATGCAGCAGGCGGAGACAGCTTGTGAAAAAATTGCAGAACAGCTAAAAATCCTAAACACAGATGTTAATCCTGAAAAGACGAAAGGAATTATATTTTCAAATCAAAAAGAAAATGCAAAATCAAAATTAACAACAACAGTATTAAATTATTGACTGATTTAACATATCTTGGTATTCACTTGGACAGATATTTAAAATTTAATAGACATTGAGACAGAAAAATTAAAACAGTAAGATCTAAGACGTACAGACTACAAAATTTAATTAGAACAACTAACCTATCTATAAGCCTAAAGCTCCTCACCTATACAAGTATAATACGGCCGGCTCTGTTATATGGTACACCTCTATTTGATAATATCAGCAAAGCAACTGGGAAAAGGTTACAATATTTCGAGAATGGAATAATGAGGAAAATAGTTACAAGCAGCGCTAAATTTATTAACACTAAAAGAATATCTTACAAAACGAAAAAAATCATTTTTTCGCGAGAAGTCTCAACAATTGGCAAGCCCTCTTTTCAACAACTTATTACCCGCCAAAATTCCAAAACGTTGGCAACAACTTACATAACATAAGTGTTTTAATTTAGTTGTAAGCTCGAGAGGATAAGGTCAACTCAAGGCTGAGGTGAGCCCCATCAACGGTTATATTACAGATGAGGAAAAATACCCAGAAACGACAAAAAAAAGCAAAATATACCTTACAACGCTTTTTAGCAGTAAAATGATAATTAAGAAGACAACGAAAATCCAAGGATTCAAAACAAAGATAAATAAAAAAGGGCTCTATGAAAAAAAAATAATAATATATTATATTATGAATATCTTAAAAAACGAAATTTCCCAAAAAAAAAACCAACTTAATAAATAAATATTCAAAGATAGTAGAAACAATCAAATTTCATTTTTTTGTTCCTGATAATTACAACTGTATTAAAAAACGTCTGCCAAGTTTAGCTTCCTCACCGAATTCACCCACATTTTCCATCAGTTAGAACAAAAATAATTCACGAAGAACTACAATAATATTTACAGGAATGAATTTACAAAATACAGGAAATGAAGGTCTATAAATATTTAAAACTTATCGATGCTGACATCCTACCCTTCAATTATAACTAATTTAAAAAAGATTTGGAACAAAGCCCCTTACCACTTTGAAGTTTCAGAGGTAAATAAAGACCAGGACCAGTCGGTTGAACTTCAAAATGAACAATGAAACTCATAAATATAACGTTATTTTGTACAGCCTGTGCAAAATTTAATTCACATTTACAAATATACGGTACATATAGTAAAGGCAAAATCTATATTGGGCCATCTAAGTTTCAACTCCCACAATCACTGAAAATTACATGATTTTTTTTGTAACGGTATGACACCTTAAGTAATATGTAAACGACAAAACATCCAGTCTAAAATTTTATAACCTCATAAAACAATACAATAAACGTAACCTCCCTTTCAGATGATCAATGCCTTCCACATTTCACAGCCATTATATCTTCAAAAGTTATTTAAGTATATTAATTTTAATTATTGAATAGAATTCAATGAAATTGATACTAGAGAATTTCCATAACATTCGCCGCATTTCCTTCAACGTTCAATCTAATTGAACGAGCCTTTTTCATAATAAACAATATGTCTTCAGATTAGAAAGCGGAAGACTTTTATAAAATTAGGGGGTGGAATTTTCTGAAATAGATATCTAAGTTTTTCTCAAGCCCTAACTTCAATCAAAAATTGAGCCAAATCGAACATGTCTGCGTTCTGAATATTTATCACCCATGTCGGTGTGGATGGCATCATTTATAACAAAGTAAGGATCATTGAGGATTTTGGATAGTAAGAATAGGATAAGAGAGGAATTCGATGGTGTAGTGGAGCCCTAACTCAAATATACAATAATACAATAAATAGACAAAAATGTTGCTTTTCGTACTCGATTTAGAAAAACGGATAGCTAGAAATATAACATAATTAATCTTTCTTAAATAACAGGAAAATAATAATGAATTCATTTTTTTAGATATTCAACTTCCTGACAGAGAAATAACTAAAACTTATTTATGATCCCTTTTATATTACTTCTTTTATTTAGATTTTTATTGCTCTATGATTCCGTTTCTTTTAAATTTTGTAGAAAACAAGTAATAATAAAAACTAAGTTGAATTATTTTCCAAACCTGAGGCAAGCTATATTGGAGCCGAAGAGGCTGAGCAGAGGGACTAGCTAGTTGGGGATTATCCGATATAACAGGAGCTTGCGCTGGCTTGTATTGTCGGGAGCAGCCCTCATGGCTACATCCGATTACCCCAGGCTTGAGGAGATTTCCCATTGGATTTCAGATATTTTTTAAATATATTCATCTCGTTCAGGAGAATCTTCTACGTTTTTCGTTTGTTTAATATTGCGACCATTTTTTTTTTCTTAGATATTGAGTTTAATTTACTGACAAAAGTACGGTTTAGCACGACCAATACGCAACAGACTTCCGGTAGTTTGAATTTAAATAACTAAACCTAATATAATATATTTTATTTATTTTTTTAAACTAAATTTTTTCTCTTTTTATTTTTAATATTCCTGAGAAGATTAATCTTAAAAATTGCACTCAAGCTGTGCCTTAAAGACATTCTTAAAAACAATATACAGAATACAATACATTTCTCTTTTTTTACTAAAGAAAAAATAAGACATGTTCTTAACTAGAATCGAACCCAGGATAAAATATTTAAAAACATGAACGAATCCCACTCAGCTATGCAATAATTGAAAAATTATTTAATTCTAATTATTGTTAACTAATAAAAAAATATAAAATAATTTATTTCATCTATCTGTTATATAGAAAAGTTGTTAATAAACCAATGATAACCTAACAATAATTTATTAAACTAATATATTAGGAAGTAGCCCGTGTACACAACATCGTGTTGCCCGGCAACTTGATGGTAGCTAATTTGATGAAATAATTATGAGTTCGTGTACCAGTACTAGGGGGGAAGGGATTTCAGCTCTGGCATTAATCCCACGCCCTCACCTCTGGCACAGGAAAAACCTCATATAGTCTAAAAAAATCAAATATATTAAAAAATGTTTTATTTATTTATTGAATAATATAACATTCTGTCACATGAACAATAATTATAGTCAGGTTAGAGTACATTTACACTGTATATATATTATTATCTTATTATTATTATTTGACGCGAAGCAGCCCTGAAGGACTACGCGACTATGATTCTTTTTCAGTTTCTTTCTTTCTGCCCATCTCTGCTTGAGGATATCGCTAAATTTTTTCTTCCTCTCCTCCGTCCACTTCCTCCTGGACGGAAGTTCCTTACTGTCCACCACATGCACCGCACTTTTCAGGGATTTCTTGTATCCTGTCCTATCCTCACATAATTCCCGTGTTATCCCAAGCCTCTGTATTTTCTACTTTATTTGTACCATTTATCCATGGTTAAACTTGTATCCCATAACCCTACTGAAAAACTTCTTGTTTGACCTCTCCTTGGTCATATTTTGCATTTGTCCATAAAACCAAAGTCTTCTTACCCTCATTTACGTTTCCAAATCAGAGGATATATATATATATATATATATATATATATATATATATATATATATATATAAAATATATATATAAAGTAACTCTTCACTATTTCACGTTAAAATGAATTACTAAACTAAAATAAATTTAGGAAAAAAAAAACTTTCTGAACAATGTAAAACTAAACTAAATTTTACAACTAAAAAAATAAATAAAAATACCTATGTTAAATGAAGTGTTTATGCCAACCTGTTCATACATACTAACCATTTAGCGAAACCTGGTTCTTTAAACATATTATATTCCTTCAAACGTGTATTTTCGTTTAAAACTCGGATTCGAAAATTTTCAGGATCGCAAAATATTCTCTCTATATAAATACAAAATGCCTGTAAGAATATAAGCTAAAAGCTAGGGTAGATAAGAAAGATGATCGGAGGTCGGCGACCCTAACTAGCAAAGTAATTAGAGGTGGCGATAGCGGTCGATACCCCGGCTGGATCCACAGCCTCCCTCCTATCTGGACCGCTATCTGGATACCTACCTGGCCATTGCCCTTCCTATCTCTAAGCTGATAAGCAGGTCATCATCGCCAGCTAATTATATTAATCCTGATTGAAAATATCCATTCATCCGTATTACTCAATAATATTTGTTGGGCTGTCCGGAAAATAGTGCAGTATTTCATCTTTTCTTTTAATTAACACTGTACAAAACTGTTCACATTTGAAGGATAATTCTTTGTTATCGGTGTTAATTCTATTCAATGTTAATAGAACTATTCAATAAAAACAGTGAAAAATTTATATTCTGCCAACTGAAAATATTCTCACACATTTAGAGAAGGTATCAAATCAATAAAACAGTTTATGTAGTTTTTGAAGTTCTAAAAAAAAAAAACTAAAGTGTGTGCTTCAGACCACATGATAGAAATGAAAACATCAATAAGGCGAGATTAATAATATGAAATATAAATTATTAATAATAGCTCATTATAAACAGGATGAAATGCTGAACAATTCTCTCGCTTACAGTATGCAGGTCCGATTTTCAATTTTTGAGACATTTCAATCCATATCTTCAATAAAATTCGTTATCACTTGGTTTCGACATTATTTTTCCCTTTTCGCATCTCTAACGAAATACAATTTACAATACAATAAAAAGATACAATTTAGAATTGAATTCCCCCTAGAACCGTGAACCACATACTCGTGGATTTTGAATACTACGTATTCACAAGAAAAAAATTCAACCGACACAGAACTATTTAGGAAATATTACAAGATATCGAGAAAAATGTAGAAATTCTGATGAGCTTTTTAAAAAAAATGGGATTCTACAATATAACATAGGAAATTGGAGTGAAGAAAGAATTGCCAATGACCCTATCGGGTAGAGAGAGGTAAATTCAGATAATAAATAATAAATAAATAAATTTTGAATAATAGCCCATTACAGAGAGGACGAAATGCTAAAAAATTCCCTCGCTTACAGTATGCCGGTCCAATATTTAGTTTCATGCATATGCAAAGACACTTCAATTAGCCGACTATAACCGAGCGTTTTACATCGGATATCTGATAGCTCAATCTAATTCACTCTCCACAAAAAGGTGTAAACGTTCCTAAAGAAGTTTTAACTTTAAAAAAAAATATGAGAAGTTGGTCAGGGAGGTGAGGTCAAATAAATACTATATATTAAAATAGTTTTTATTGTTGGCGCCGACGTTTCGACGTGTTGGTCAGGACGTGACATCAGGCACTGTAGGAAGCAATTGGTAGACACTGCTTCCTGCAGTACCCCTCCCCCCCCCCGGTACCACGTCCTAATGAAGTCCTACAAAGTGGGTCGAAACGTCGGCGTAAACAATAAAATACTATTTTAATGTATATTATTTAATTCACAACATACACTTGACCATCTCCTCATATTATAATCACTGTCAACCAGCTCTCCACCAAAAAAAAAAAACATAGATTGAGCCGACGTCGCGAGTTTTCCCTTACTCGTCCCACTGGGCGTTGTGCAAAGGATTATAAACATTAATGAAGTTTAGGACTTCATGTCGAGGACTAGGATGAAGTTAGTAGTATGATAGAGTGCACCTTTCCATGATGGTTTAAAAAATTTCTAGGAACAGTTAAGCTTTGATGACAAAAGTTACCATAGAAAGACTTTCTCTCTTTACAACGACGTTGAAAGCTCCCAACTGTTCCAGAATTTTCATAGAAATTATCATTTATGAATTCTACCGTCATTGACCACCTCAACGCAATTGGGCGGGGCGATATATCTATTTTTTGCTCCTGAAGGAGGAGAAGTTTAAAAGTATGGCTCAATTTTTGGATTTGATGAAGATCGTATAAGCGTATTAATGAAGATATAGTGTACCGATAAACTTAGCTCCAAAAACAAATATAAACTCCTCCCTCAATCTTATGGACTCAAGTCGACAACATGTATCCCATAGTAGCACTACAATTAACGTGAGGTTGTGTGGCTGTGAACCCGTTGCCTTGCATTACCTTGAAATGGTACATTTTTAGGCTTTTTAAAACGTGGGACCAAGTGTAATGGTCTATAAGAACCTAACGGGCTCTTGGTGTCCGTATCAAAAGTCCCAATTTGTCCCCTCTCGATCCTCAGACTTGCCACTGTTCTAGTATTGACAACTATAATTGTGTTAGTCTTTGTAATTTTGTATCCAACGGTGCCTCATACATGGTATTTGAGCATGCGAGGAACTTATATTTGGTACAAAACCGATTTCGAGCCTTTGTGTAATAATAATGTGGAGAGCTTCTTAGTGACATTTCAATAAACCAACGATATTAACTATTATTTTTTAATCCTTAGCTTTATAACGGTAACTTACACACCTTAAGAGTAGTAAATCTTATTCACGGGATTATTTTTTTTCACCATAAGGAAATATTTCTCCTTAATATAACACATATTCGACCGCAAGACCAATAATTGATTCTTGTTAAACTAACACCAACAGGGGCAGACTCCTATGGATACATTTTTAAGCCAATAAATATATTATTTATCTAATTGATTCTTCTTCTTTGATTCTAAATAAATTAAATTCTAATTTTTAACAAACAGATATAAAAATATGCCAGCATTTTGTAAATGACGATTCAAAAAATTATCGAATAAATATGAGTTAATTATCAAATTTATTCATAGTTTTAATTTGTACATTTTTAATTGAACTAACAATAAGAAACGGTCATTCAATAACTTCAAAAAAACTTAATTAAAGGAACATTAGAGGAAAATATTTTGAATGTTTGGCATTTGGGCTTTATCAGACCATCTCAATGTCTTATGTTTTTAACTATCCGCTTTTCTAAGGCAGGTGGATGAATTCACTGAATTTAATATATTTCTACTTTATATACATTTGTTTTAAAACAAAACAATAAAAATTACAAAAAATTAACCAGTGGGGGGAGATAAAAAAATGAAAATTACATTAAGAAAAAGTAAAGTAACGATTAAAACTCACGAAAGTAAAAAAAAAAAAATTGTCGCTAACTGGAATCGAACCCAGTATAAAATATTTAAAAGCATGAGCGTAACCCACTCAGCTATGATATTATCGAAAAATAAAATAATCATCATTATTGATAAGTAATAAAAAAAAATTATATAATTTATTTCATAAAAATTAAAATTTAAACCAAGAATATGTTAAAACAAAATGAGGCATTGCGTTGGCAAATAAGTCCTTCCGGTTTTTCTGTTTATTTTTATGTCACTATAATACACTTCTTATCTGCTGAATTAATCTCTGAGGTGGATTGTTTATCCTATTTGTAATATGAAAACAACCACTAGCGGATCCAGGATTTAATTTTTGGCGGAGGGAGGGCTTCAGCCCGAAAGCTTTTTTTTCACAAAAATCACGATAATCACTTTGGAAAAAAAGAAAGAAACTGATTAACTATATGAAATGGTGTTTAAGTGATTCCTTAAGCCCTGTTAAATGTAATCACACGAACAATAATACTTTAAGAGATAATTTTTTAATATATTTTTCCATAAAACATGGTTATATTTTACCATTTTGGGTGGGACTTCAGCCCGAAAGCTTCCCCTCCCCCTGTAGATTCGCCCGTGCCAACAACTATATCTGTTCAACAACAACTCTTATTGAAACAAGCTTAGTATTGTGTTTGCTTTTGCACTGTGAATATGGAAATATTTTCATCTATTCTTTATCGGCATATTGTGTTGTATTATTTTAAAAAAGGTAAGCGTGCTGTAGAAGCTCATAGAACAATGTGCAGTGTTTATGGAGATGATGCCTAACCGAACTCACCTATCAAAATTTGTTTGCCAAATTTCATTCAGGAAATTTTGACATCAATGATGCTCAACGGTCTGGTCGCCCACATGAAATTGAAACGAGCAATGTTAAGGTCATTATTGATCAGAGGCCCATCCAATTAGAGCGGGAGATTGCTATGACCCTAAATGTGTCGCACACAAGTGTAGAAAACCATTTCCGCAAGCTTGGCAATGTTTCCAGGCTTAATGTTTGGGTCCCTCACTATCTAACCAAAGTTGGCAACACTCATTTCTGTTTGTAATTCACTATGGAAACCGCAACAAAACGACCCATTTTTGATAAAGTTGGTAACAGGAGACGAAAAATGGTTATTTTACGATAATGTAGTTCGTAGAAAATCTTGATGATCTAGTAGTGATGCTCTTAGAAGAATGTGAAAACCCGAATTGTATCCAAAGAATATAATGCTTTACATATTGTGGGATTTCAAAGGTGTTATTTCCTATGAGCTACTGCCATCAGGACAAACAATTGATTCAACATAATATTACAAATAACAAAATTGGATCAATCAATTACAAATAAATGTCCAGAACTGGCAAATCGGAAGGGTGTTGTGTTCACTAAGACAACGCTAGGGCCCCACACCTCATTGGTCATTCACAATAAATTATTGAGCCTTGGATGGAACCTTTTACCCCACCCTCCCTATTCACCAGACCTAGCTCCAAGTGACTACCACTTATTCCGGTCTATGCAGAACTCTATGAATAGAAAGAAATTCCAAAAGGAAGAGGACATAAAAAAACACTTGGATTAGTTTTTTAACAATAAACTCCAGACATTTTATGAACATGGCATTACGGAGTTAATGGAAAGATGAGAAAAAAGTCATATTAAATAATGGTCAATATATTGTAGATTAAAATAAGTTTTATGTCTATGGTAAATTGAGTTTTATTTCACCCTGAAAAACCAGAGAAAAAAAGAAGTAAAATGTAAAAAAAAAAAAAATTACTGAGCTAAAAATATTCTTAAATTAAACTTTTTTTTCATAATAAAAAATTCAATTCAATAACAATTTATCAAAATCAAATAAAAACTTAAACATCTCTATAACGCCATTCCTTTTTAAATCTAAACTTACTATCATTATTGGCTTTTCATTTTTGCTTATCATTATCGACTATTACGGAATATCACTATAATTATTTGCAACACGATAATACATCACCGTACACTTCATTGCTTGTTCGTTTATTTCTGGTGAAAAACATAACTCTAATAATGTTTCAGCCTCGATATTCACTTGATATAAAACATATAAAATCATCTCGTTTTTCAAGCATTGATGATATTAAAAATGCTTCACAAAGAGAGCTAAATGATATCCCAAAGACCCAGTTCTAGAAACATATCAAAAAATGGTAGAATCGTTGCCAAAAGTGTATAATAACTCATGGAGACTACTTTGTAGGCGATAACCAGGTGTTGAAACTTTTATAAAAAGTTCCATTTAACAGTTTCTGAGAGTTTTTAAAATAAAACTTGATGGGACTTTTTTGTAATAAATTTCTCAAAAATATGTATTAAAGTTCTTAAAAAAAAATTCGTTTAACGAACAATAGACAGGAATTGGGCTTAGATTAGAGTTATAATTTGTCCGAAATGAATTGCATATGAATTTTAAACAGATTTTTCTGCTAAATTGACAGAATTTTCTGTAAAACATTTACTTAAAACAGTTTCAAGGGAAAAAGTTATAGTTTCAACAGAACGTTTTTTTTTTTTTTTGTTTTTTTATGCCAGTCGTTGGTCATTTGGCCATCCGATATCTTGCTGCCCAGTATAATTTAGATTTTCTGAAATGTATATTTGAAAATTTGTTGTCTCTTATGTCCCTCAAGGCAGGACATGCGTCTAGATGGTCTGCATCCATTGTTCCTAGATGACACAAGTTACAACTAGGATCCTCAGCGACGACTATCTTGTAGAGATGACTCTGCAGATAGTCGTGACCAGTGGCCAGGCGGAAGCAGGCAACTGCATCTCTTCTCGGCAGCTCAGCTGGAATCGGATTATCCTTCAACCACTCGTAACGCTTCCCTTCCACTTTGCCGAAGTTTCAAAAGAACTGAAAAACTATCAACGATAAAAATACCGGTTATACCGAAACATTAAAAAAAAAAGTTTTCCGTTTTAAGCCCTGGTAATAATTTTTTACTTTCCTACCTTTACTAGGCAAAGGAAATATTGCGATTAAGTAAAATTTCCGATATGCGGTTTTCGACGGATCTATACGTTTCAGAATCCACTGAGTTCGAAAAACACATTTTCAGCCATTGGTCTGACTTTCTGTGCCAAGATTTTTTCGAGAACTCGTGAACCGATTTTGTTGCTTTTTTTTTATTTTGTAGGGTTTTGACTACTGATACCTGTAAAACAAATTGGGTGTTCCATGCTCAATAGAGGCTGCGTAATAAATGTTTTTGTACTGTAGCGTAAAAACTGCTCTAATGATTTTGATGAAACTTTCCTATAATGTTCTAATAATTGTCCTTTCAATTTTCGTAAATGGCCTAAATTCCCGAGAAAATTCGAGAAGAAAAATTATAAAGAAAAGAAAAATGTTTTGGGGCCTAACTCGCTATATTCTATGGCAAAATTTATAATATAATTTTTGAAAGGTAATTAAGTTTCGAACAAAACAAAAAAAAATTATCGGAATCGAACCAGTTCAACGTATTCTACTTTCTACACATGTTTTAATTTATTACATTCCTACCTATACTAGGTAAGGAAAGTATTGCGATCGGGTCAAATTTCCGATATGCGGTTTCAGAGCCTTCTGAGTTTTTTTGAAAGGTAATGAAATTCCCTACAAAACTATATAAAAATCATTAATTTTAACTATTTATCAAGTTACAGCTATTCAATTTCCAATGAAAGATTACGGACTCATATCCTAGTGTCAGAAAGGGATGAATGAGTGAGAAAAAAGATAACTGAGTGAAAGTAAGAAAATCTATTGCCCGCATCACACAAGCTTCACTATTTCCTGCATATATATATATATATATATATATATATATATATATATATATATATATATATATATATATATATATTTTTTAGGAAAGTTAATGTAATTTTTTTTTGTTTATTAATGGACATATGTAAAGATATAAAAAATTTTCTGAAATAGATAGAAAAGTCGTATGAGTGGACACACCAGATTTTTTTTTTAAGTTAATAAGTAAAGTGGTTTTCAAAAAAATCTTATTCACGTTTTTAACGCGTCGTACGAATAACTTCATTCCTTCATTAACCTCTAACCATCTAGTTTTTAACCACATCCTTTCCCGTTTAGCACTAATCGCTTTGATCACAAAAGATACAACTCTGTGAGAACAATTGATGTAATCGACACCCGAAGGCTTACACTAACAAGCACAAGAAGGGATTTCGACCAAGCTGCTTGGTATCCCATGGCCTCAGAGTTGCCGACCATTAGCAATTCAAGCAGAAGGAAACTTGCTCTTTGGGGAGGGGAGGGTAGTGCTTGAGAGGGAAGGTTGCTTGGGCCGATCCCTCTCTACCAGAAATCGGATTTATACTTGACGACCCAACGAGTTTCCTCGTACTCTCTCCACACTGAGTGAATGTTGTCAATAGTGTGATATTCAACAATAACATAAAATACAAACCTAGTATTTATATATATATAAAAAAAAATATTGTATACTATGCTTGTTAATCTTATATAATTACATATTATTTGTAAAAATTGTCTGTAGTGGTTAATAACTATGCTGTGTTTTTAACAACTCAATGTAATTGGGCAGCACCATTTTGTGATAATAAAATGATTCTCTCTCTCTCTCTTCGAATAAATATTCACCACACAGGATTAGTACTAATCCGAGATATAGACCCCTTTTTATCAAATTATTAACATCCGCCTAACCTCATCGTTGCCTACAACAATTTTATTTACGAAAATTCTCGGGATAGGGACGTTTTCAATCTGGAGATCGGCAAACTTTGTCTTTTCAATTAGGTATTAAAAACACATAAACACCCATTTGCTTTCTACATTACTTCAAACGTAAGATAAGATCACGAAACGAGAAAAAGTGAGACCTACAAATATATTGGGCCGTTTGGCGTGATCTCTACCCTAAAAATATCAAAATAATGAGGTTATATAAGCCAAATGGCCCGATATGTTTGTAGGTCACCCTTATTTAAAAATTTCGTAGCTTACGAAAAGATGAAGCAATTCACGAATTTGTTGACGAGTGTCAAAAAGTGGTCTGAATCACTATAGTGCAATCATCACAAAATAGAAAAAAAAAAACTAGATATCACTCTTAATTTCTTATTGTATTTATTTACGTGTGATTTTTCTTTTATATCTTCAAGAGATTAACACAATATTGTTGAAGTTTTTAAAATTATATACAGATTTTTTATTTATTTTATGTACTAACTTTTAATGAATTGTAAATCATTTAAAAAAATCATCAAATTCCATCCAGTTTACAAAAATAGACACCTGCTTAGAGAAGATAATCTTTTTAATCATCATTATTTTTTTTATCAATTAGGAAAAAAATATACAACTTTAGAAACATATATTTATTTTTAATTGCGGGTTGATGGTTTACTATAGTGAATAATTGAAGTGAAGGATGGTTGGAGTGATCTGTCAAAATAAAATAGTAAAAATAAATAATTGTATTTATTTTTACATTCGCCGACATTTCGGTCGGAAGTTCAGGCCTTCGTAAGGACTGTGATAACAACAAGCGTAGACAGACCGGTCTGTCTTTTTTGGTATAACAGCCTTGATGAAGGCCTGAATTTCGTGCCGAAACGTCGGCGAATGTAAACATAAATATAATTATTTATTTTGACTGATCACCCCTACCATCCTTCTCTTCGATATATTTATTTTTATTTGATTAAAAAGACATTTATTATAAGCAAGGACATTTTTATTACTTCAAAATGACAAGAAATTAGATGATTCATACACACATTTTTCGACCATTTATGAAGATTGATAAATGGTCGAAGGTGTTTTGGAATCATTAACCAAAAAAAAAACTGAATTAAAAAAAAGTACAGTTTCAAGGCCAATGGTTGTGCAAGGAGGTACGAGGGTCAAGATCACGCTCAACCGCCAGGTTTTTCTTTATAATTAATTAATTAAAAGTGCCCAATGTACAGATACTGAGTATACCCTAGGAGGGTCTCCTGCTCCCAGGGGTCGATTCACGGCTTATGTAGCAGAAGAATCAATTACCGAACTCAGAACTGTGAGCACAGCTCTTATGCACAGTTCGTTGCTCACTGAGATACTCTTGGATTATCTAAGTGTTTGAAAAAAAAAAAAAAATTTATTTATAACTTGGTAAAATAATTAAGAGAATTTTTCGATAATGAATGACAACTCGTTTGTACAAATATGTATACAGTTTATTTCAATTAATTATCAATAATACTGCAAAACCATTTGACATCCCTTCCAGGTAAGATTTTTTTTTTAGATTTTATTATTCCGAATGAACAGCTAAATTCTTAAACATAATCGGAAACTGTTGAGTAATTTGGTAACTAATTAATTTGTAAATAAGTTGAGTTATACTACTAAGAACATAGGGTTTGAATATTTCATTATTTCTGGATCTTGAAATTTATATTTTATGTAAAATAAAAATACAGAAAAACCTAATATCATAGTTTCTCGGACTTACATATTAAAAGAAAAAACTAACCTTGATAAAAGGAAAACAAGAAGAATATTAAAGAGAACAATGATAAAATTGATAAGGATCCTTGGAGGAAGTGTCAGAAGGAGGAAGAGCATGTGGGATGGTAAGATAAAGGAATAAACGACAGAGGAGAAATAGGGGAAGTGGAACATTGTATATAAGAGCAATATTGTCTCCACTACTTTATGGAAAGCAATTCTTATATCATCAGCAACTCAAGAACGAGATCTTTCATATTGCAATTGTTCAAGAGTATAATATAGGACTTTATTAATGAAAGAGGAATTTTTAATTAAAATATGAAAAATAAAAATTTATCCTAGGTGTTATGAATCAAAAAGCCTTTATTTATATCCCGTGATACAGATCTCGTTTTAACAAATTATTGAAATTCCTCTAAAACTTCGTGAATGGCGATCTTCTTATTGAAACCTACAATTTTTGTATTTATGAAAATTTCCAAAAATGGGTCGTTTTCTGATTAAACTAATTAATTTAATTAGGTACTAAAACTCCTTGAATACTCATTTGCTTTCACCTTAAATGCTAAGATAATATGATCACAAAATAGAGAAAAAAGATGGCCTACAAAAATATTGGGCCCTTTGGACTATATAACCTCGTTATAGTGTCTATATAACCGCGTTATATGTGATATATTAGGAGTGAATGTCACGTCAAATGTTTTTTTTTTCGATTTGTTTCCAAATTGTCTTACGATTTAAGTCGAAAACAAATGAGTGTTCATGAATTGTTAATATCTCGTTAAATAGACAAAGTTTGGTGATTTTCAGTTAATTAAAAGATGTAGTTCTTAAAAAAAAGTTATAGATTATGAAAATAGGAAGCCATCCACGAAGTTTTAGGCGTGTATTAATAATTCCACAAATAATTAATTAATGTGCCAGTATTTTCACCCCACTTTCATAGCATATTTCTTTGATAGATTTGTACATCGCGAATTTATTTTGAAAAAAAATAAGTACCTCTCAACAAATAAGGATTCTAAAAAAAAAATCTCAATTGTCCGTATAATAGCAGATGTTATGAATTGCTTAGCCTGCAAAATATATTTTATATTCAATATCTGGTGAGGGAGAGAGGCAACAGCAATGTCGTAGAATACAAATCCCGACAAAGAGGTATCAGCCAAACCGGGAATAAACGCGTTCGCTAAAGTAAATCCAGGAGGGGAGTGAGCAATATATGAATGAATGCATAAAACATGAATGAGCCTCAATGCAGCTGATCTGGATTCCAGTAGTCAGTCCATCATGGAGTTGCCATTCTTCAGTATTTTCAGCAAATGCGATCGCTTAACAAAAATAATTCAATAAACATTTTATCGATATGAGGGATAAGTTTGATATTATTTATTGATTAATATAATATTCTGCCACTTTCACAATAGTAATATAGGATAATAGTGAGGTACTACTATATTTACACTATATAGATACAGAAAAAATAAAAAATATAGATGCAAAATAACAACTAAATAATAATCAAAAAGTAGATACAATCATTTTTTTTTTATTTACTGAGAAATATTACAATCTGTCTCAGATAAGGACACTTATAATAGAGTTCAGAGAGAAAATTCACACCGTATATACAGAAACATGAAGAATAATAGAAATAAGAACAAAATAAAATATTATAAGGAGAGTGAATATATATATACATACATACATAAGTAAGTGAAAATAAAAATAAAAGTAAAATGAATCGTAGATATTAGATACTAGTATACATATATACATATATAATAGTATACCTACATACACTACTTACAATCAGCCAGAGAAACTCCGGACCAATCTTGACCTCCCACTCGTGGAGGGAAAAGCGGGGCTAAGGAGATCCCTGCGCTTCTCACTCAACCACTTCACTGGTATTTAAAACCAGCGGATAATGGGTAAGAGCGCTACAGTCGCAGACACTCATGACTTGAGCGGAGAATTAGGCCATTGCTAGAACTCCAATATATCCATATTTATAAAAGAT
Source organism: Nezara viridula (assembly GCA_928085145.1). NCBI lineage: Eukaryota > Metazoa > Arthropoda > Insecta > Hemiptera > Pentatomidae > Nezara > Nezara viridula. The sequence goes on along the minus strand of OV725080.1, from coordinate 141,723,583 downwards.
CTCGGGGCCACTGCCGCATTCACCTACGATGGTGGTTGTAGGGATGGGTGGTGCTTGATTAGGATTGTACTACGTTATTTGGGTGATGAGTAAGGTTCTGGTGGAATTTGGAATAAGATCTAGAATAAATTAAATATAAAGATTATTCTGCAGGGTTTTATTAGAAGGGAGCATCGACTATTGTACGCAGGACTTTAGTCTGAAAGAATTGAATGCGTTTGATGTTAAACAATTTAGCTGTTCCCCATAATTCTAGTCCGTAAGTCCAGATGGGTTTCAGCATTGTCTTGTAGATCAGTAATTTGTTCTCGTTAGAAAGTTTAGATTTTCTATTCAGTAGTCTATATAGCTGGCCATATCGTCTATTAAGTACCTGTCTTTTAAGTCTAGTATGTGAATTCCATATACAATAGATACAAATACAATGATTTAAATATAAAAAAAATAAAAAACACAAACATACCTATATACACTATTTACAAGAAGGCGAGGAAACTCCAATTCAAGCTTGTCCCTCGAACTGTGTCGGAAAAAGCAGAACTCCAAGAGATTGTTGGCCTAATCTTTCAACTGCGTCACTGGTGCTAACGCCACTGGAGATTGAGCAAAAGCGCTTTAGCTAAGTTTGATACTAAAAGTCTTTGAATAAAGTAATTTTTCTACACTGTTCTATAAGGCCATTACGTTTTAAATTTTATTCTCTAATACAGAATAAAAAATTAAGAAAGATAAACCAACACTAGAGAAAAGAAATCAAAGTATCCAAACTTTAAAATAACGTAGTTTGATATAATGAAGATTCCTATAAAATATATTATCACACATGACCATTAAGCCTCGAGATGAGGTCACCAAATCTCCTCCCTCCAAATATCCCTAAACGAAATTGGTTGGGATAAGCGGTCGGCAGTAAGGAAGTCATCAAGGCTGAAGGGAAACCGATTTAATATCGAACCGCGTGTGGCTAGGGTATCTTTACTGGATATAGGTATTAGCGTCATTTTGGAAATTTCTTCTATATTGCTCATATCTTATTATCGGGAGTAGTTTTACTCCACTGTACTCGTAGCTATAACCCTTCATGGGTAGTACTTAGTAGTTCGTATAAAAGTGAGAATACAACGTTATCATATCCATATTCAAGAAAAGGTGTCAGACTGAATGCTAAAAGCACATGCATATCTGTATATCTCAAGTTATATACAAGCTATTCTTATTCATGATAGAAAAACTTTGACCGTTAAGGCGAATCCAAGATCACAGCTAAGGAAAATCACAGAAAAAACGTGAGACAAAAATGTATATCTGGTCTTCTTATAATATAAAATTAGCATTCCATTTTGCGTCAAGAGAAGAGTCATGGAATTCAATGGAAATTAAGACCATGAGACCTTGCTCAAGCTTTAAAATATACGAAATTCTCCTCGTAGAAAACTCAGCACTAGCATTACTACAAGCTATCGTGAAATAGGAAACTGAGTTTGGAAGAAAAAAATTGGAAGAAATGAATAGTCACAAGTGAAAAAAAAAATGTAAAATCATGCAGATATATCGATAAGTTGGAGGCGTACAAATAAACAGTAAAAGTTTACAGTAAGGACCAATGAAGTATGAGCACAGCCGGTATAACCACAGACTTACATGGTTTGAGTGGAGAATCTGGCAGTTGCTAGAACCTCGAAGTATGCATATTTACAAATGGTCTCTGGGCCACTGCCGTTTCAATATTTGAGGAGGATTGTAGGGATGGGTGGAGATAGATAGGGATTATTCAAGTGCCTTTGGGTGATATATAAGGTTCTGAGGAAAGTCTAGGGCAAATGTGATATTAAGGACGTGGTGTAGAGTTTTTTTGTTAACATATAACGGAATATCGACGATTATTCAAAGGTCTGAAAAGATTAGAGAATGTTATTGTCTCCCTATATGTGGTTAACAACAATTATTGAAATAAATTAGAAAACAGATCAACAGTTATCAAATAGAATAAAAAAAGTAAATGATTTCTGTTGCCTTATCTGCAACACGGTCTTAGACATAAATAAACATACTTATCAACCCTGAGCTGTTCCTACTAGACATTTATAAAAGCAGACCAATCGCTGCTTAAATGAATTACTCAGCTAGAAGAGACCACTTACGAAACTAAGAATTCGAGAATATGTCATAGTGCTACCGATCCTGGAAACCATGGGGAACAAATGTTCAAATTTTGATGAACGGATAAAGAAAATCTAAACTTTTTTTCGAGACAAAGCCCATGGAAAAGATGGATGGATGAAATGACCCATGAAAAGATGCAAGCGTTTTAGTTCAATGAGGATGCTGTTAGAGGACCGCGATGGCTGGTAATTAGGTCGAGGCACCCATGTTAAAAGGAACTAAGGAAAATAAGAAGAACTATAAAAGGAAACAAATTGAGGCACTGTAATTGTTTACAAAATTATTTTATTGGATTTTAGTGAGAGTACACAATGTGCATGCGACTAAAAATAATTCAAGTACTGTTTAAGGATTGGAAACATGGTATAGAATGGTGTAGTAATAACCTTAAAACCCATCCTTCAATAACTTTATACCAGATACCATTCATAAAATTCATTGATCAGCATTTTAGAAAATTAAATCCGTCGGCAATTTGATAATTTGATAATAAATTAAAGTGCGAAATCACAGCATTATGCCCTTAATGTGATTACTTTTGACTTAGTAAAGTTGATGTTATTTTTATGACTCTAATCCTAATGAGTGTTCTCATTCATAAAAGTTGAGATTTATCAAAAAGAGATGTTTAAAATCTTATGAAATAGTCCAATTTTTAAGGAAATAATATCTACACAAAATAGATTGGTAAAAAATAGTTGTGCTCCCATAAAATTTTTCAATAAGTGATTTAATATTAAACCTACCAATTGTAAAGATTTTTTTTTTTATGCAACTAGGTCACAAAATTGTTTTTATAATTATCATTTTATTAATATGAACAAACAACCCCAGATTAATAACATTTTCCTCTCATAATAAAAGAGGAGATAAAAGTTATAATTTATAAGAATACCGAAACAAAAGAAAGTTCAGAATAAACAAAACAAAAGATTTTTTGATCAAAGGGCGCTGATAATCATGGTACGTAAACAGACACGCAACCGCATTCGAAGAACCCTAAAACATTGATAAAAACTAATTTACATGGCGTACAAGTCCAGCCAAATCACAGCCCGCGGACATTTTAGTAAAAATTTAAATTAATTCTTGATTAAAATAATCTAAGAGACCACGATGACAAATAGGTATTTGGACATTCTTTCTAGTTTAACTCGGAAAAAGGAGAGCTATTACGCCAGAATAAGATTTACCAGTAATTTTTTTGATATGCCTCCATTTCTATCCTCTTTAATTTTGTTCAAGCCTGCTATGGTTCTTAAGCATTTTTTTATTCATCAGAGAACAAAAATGAATCGAAATCAACTTGAAGTTTATTGGCGAAAGTAGATATTTCGTCTTTGATTCATTGTCATAAGGTCTATTTTGTCTATTAATGAAAATTCAAAATTTGATCAGAAGTTGATTATCAAGAATAACCACAAGCCTGAACGTGGCAAAAATTTTAATATCATTTGAATCAGAAGATAAATGTATTAAGTAAAATGTGTGTGCCCATTTTAGGCAACCAGAAGGTTGCGCCGTCAAGATTTTTGGGGAAGCACATTTTTACAACATTTTGAATTTTTGAGAAAGGCACATTTTGACGAAGTTGTGATTTTTTAAGGAAAATTTTGTAATTTAGGAAATCTAATTCTTAATTATACTTGTGGATACGGAGAGTTAATTTATAGATAAACTATTACAAACTTTCTCTCTGCGTTTAGCGTATTCAATTTCTTTTAACATTTTATGAAATTTCCACCCGTGCTGCAGCGCACCTAGCAAATCTGATGTATTAGCCATTAGCTAATACATTGCGAATTAGCTTGATTATTATTTTTGTTCCTTGTTATTAAAGTAGGAGTAGGTCCCTTGGCCATTTTCTTTTCAGTCTGCGTCGATCAGGTAACTGGGCGCAGGAAATAGAAAGGACTAATGGATTGATGTGATTTAGAGTTGAAGAATGAAATGAACTGTATTTGTTGTGGATGTAGGATTTTACTGTGGAGATGTTAAAGTCGTTTGTAGTGTTATTCGAAATGTTCCAAGGTGCGTTGACAATTTTTCGTAGATTTTTTATAGTGTAGTTTTTATTTTATTTATGTGTGTTTCTTTTGTCGAACCCGAAAGTTCTGGTCCGTATGTCCAAATTGGTCCTAGATAGTGTTGTAGATCAGTAGCTTGTTTCGTAAATTCAGTGAGGACCTGTAGTCTAGAAGGTGTGAGTGTTATTTATATCGTATAGTCAGTCCGTATCTTTTTAATTTAGTAGGTATGTTCTAGGTAAATATTTTGTCTATGTAGAATCCGAGGTACCGTACATAGTTTTTTGAAGGCACTGGGTTACTGTCAATGATTATGGGTGGACATGAGACTTTACTAAGAGAGAATGTCACGTGGGTGGATTTGTTACTGTTAATTTTAATTAGCCATTCGAACCAGTTTTGAAGAGCATAGGGGTGGTCTACATAAAATTAATATTTTAAATTTTCTATTCTATTTATTTATTGAGGATAGAAAATCTGAGTCCGTAATCTGTCACATAGACATTAGTTATAGTGAGGCGGGATGACATTCACGCTATATGTACAAAAAATATAAAATAAATAGAAGCAAAATCATAATCAAATGTATATACAATAAATAAAATAAAATAACTTAAACAAAAGATAATTATAACTAAGCAAAAAACGCATGCATAACTATATACAATCAGGCAGGAGAACCCTGCGCTACTCTCTCAACCGCATCACTGGTACTGATACCAGCGGAGATTGATCGAGAGCGCTTTAGCCACATGCACACTTGTCTTGAGTGGAGAATCTGGCCCTTGCCAAAACTCCAATATACAATCTATAAAAGGTCGCGAGGCCACTGCCGTATCAACCTTCTTGGAAGATTATAGGGATGGGTGGTGCTTAATAGGGATTGTGCTAGAGGATTTGGATGATACGTAAGGTTCTGTTGTAATTTGGGGAATTTTTCTGGGATAAGGTCTAGGACAAATGGGATGTTGATGTAATGATGTAGGATTTTGTTGGTTACGTGAAAAGGTGTCGACTATTTTATGAAGGACATAAATATAATATTAATGATAATATTTACACTTTGAATCAGTGTAATGTATATGAACTACAATTTTCGGTTTTGCAATTTTTAAGAAAAGGAGAGCAATAAATTTTCATAGTAGGGGCAGAAAGCGCCATAGACATTGAAGTAAATTATCTAGTTTTAAAGTGGTAAATTGTCCTATTTTGCATACTACTAACAAAGTGCATATCTGTTTATTTTTAATGATATCTTGATGAATTATATAATATACGCATCGTATTAAGTCCTGATGTACTCTTCCCCTAACCGCAAACTTACACCCGGGAACGACTGGTCGTACGAGAGGACTCCCTCCCCCCTGAAATCATCGATCCGCCCCTCACTTCAGGCTCATTGGAAATTGATATGAGTTCACTCTCAGGAAGGTGGCTACGGCAGCTGACAGTCACGGTGGTCGTTGTATCACTCTCAAGTTTAAACTTGTGTGCCACGTTATGAACTGAAGTGGAACTGAACAGATAGTACTAACTTATCTATAATTATTAGTAGAATAGAAAATAAACTTTATTTTGGAACGATGTCATCTTAGAATAACAACAATGAACAGTTACAAAAGAAAAAACGCTGCAAACTATTTCACAATGGTTTATTATTTCCAAACAATTTTACCTCTAAAGTAACATTACCTCCCTAGTTACAAGGAAAAATAAATAAAAGCTGATTCCAATTATTGGAAACTTTTAAAAATCCATATACATTATCAACAAAAAAGTGTATACTTTTTGAGTTATTCGGAATTTAATTTTAAAATCTCTAGTAACTTTTTTTCCAACTTCTTTTCGTAGATTAATTTAAAGAGCGACGAGAAAATTACTTTATCGAAGTTTCATTGAAATCGGTACATTCGTCTAGGAGCTACAGTCTATAGCAACGAAGGTTTTTCGGCCGCCATCTTGAAAGTAAAAGGCAGATAGTAATGTCAATGAAGGAGGATCATCCTAGGGGGACCTCTGACGGACAAAAAACGTTTTTCGAATTCTACGCATCCTGAAACGTGAAACCTCAAATTTTGAGAGGGGGTAAAGTTTTTGAATTTTTTGGTCGATCACAATGGTTGATTATTGAAAATAATAAACAAAAATAAAGATCTGGCCAAAAACTAACTCAATAAAGATTAAAAAAACATATACAACTTAAATAATAGTATGTAAATTACTAAAAAATAAAATAAAATCTTCTCAACTATACTTATAATTTTACTGGTAAAAATAACAAAACGAAAAAAAAAAGAAAAGAATTACATGTATAGAAACAAAAAGCAAAACCTCCAGATAATAAAAAATATCAAATGTACTTAAATAAAAAAAATTGACTTATGTTTAAAGCCAAACAGCTAAAGCATACAAAATGTATACATATATTAAAAATATATTAATGAGAGAAGAATCACAATATTGCATTATCTCAGAATAAGTGATATAAAAAAAGAATAGATAGATAAATACAATTAGGGGCATTATTTTAATTTTATGAGAAAACAATTGCAACCACAAAGAAAAAAAAACTGATTTAAAGAAAATAAATTATTTATATATGTTATACAATACGCAATTGTATTGTAAACTATAAAAAACACGGAGATTAAGATTGGAAAAGATACATATGTATACAAATTGAGGAATGTAAGAAATGAAATACGTCTAATATATACACAATCTTGTAGATGGAAAAAAAGAAAAATGAATAAAAACAACAAACAATCTCTTATTTTTTATGCATCACCTCACAGTACTATGCCAAAAGTGATTCTGAATCTTTCCAATTCACAAACAATAAACAGAAAATAAAATAAAATTTAATAGGACTAATTATACTTGTGGATAAGGATATTTTATTAATAGATAAACTATTGAAAACTTTCCCTCTGCTATTAGGATTCAAATTTTCGTTGAGGTCCAAAAAAACAGTAGAAACTTAATTTCTTCCTTAAAATAAAACTTCTTCCTACATGGATATATCAGAAAAAAAAAATTCGATCATGAATGAAAAAATAATGATATTCTGGTACTACAGTCCCCTAAGAATAATATTCGAGTTCCAAAATTTTGAAGTGCACAGAAGCAAGTAGATTTTACATGTTTGCGGAAGTTTTAATACAAAGTTGATGTTGGAATAGGAGATGTTTGAAGAAATTTGTGGACCACGAATGACGTATGGATGTAGGTAGAGAATTCCAAAAGAAGGCAGCACGAATAATGAAGAATTTGCTGAAGGAAGTAGTTTTATGGAAAGGGATATACAAATCTTTGGTTTGGGATCTGGTATTGAGAGAGTAGATAGAAGATGTTCGGTTCTAAAGATCTGGAAAAGGAAAACACCAAGAAGGAATTATCGTCGGGAAGTAGGATAATACCACTTCAACTCGGTGTACCAAAATAAAACGTGTGAATTTGCAGAAGTCAATATACATTTTTTTAAAGCGTACAAATGTGAAATTAAGTATTTTTATTCGATTTTCTGTTACACTCGATAGTATTTCGATAATTTACTAACCGCAATTACAGAAATTTGATTTTAAAAAATGTACCAATACTAGATAATTATCTCTTACTAATTGACATCTCATAGTAACTGAATGCATAAATATTAATAGACAAGTATATATTGTAAATGAGATTAATTTGTGAATATAAAATACAGAAAATATTTATATTTCATATTATTAATCCTATCTTGTTGATAATTTCACTTATATCGTGTGGTCTTAAGCACACGCCGTATTTCTTTTTTTTTTTTTTTTTTTGTAATGATCTTTTTGGAATACTTAAATAAGACTTTATATAGTTTCTTTGCTTTCGTTCAGAGTAATTACTGTGATAATTAAAATATATATATATATTCAATCCTGGATCAGCTATTGCTTCTTTTTATATTTTCTTAGCTTTAATTACAGATCACATTGTTGTTAAGATACCTTAGTTTTTAAATTAAATATCACTGTCCTTATTTCAATTTTAAAAATATTGGTTTTAAATTTGTACATCGGACATATAGATCGAACAGCGTTGCTTATTATGGCGACAAAAGGACCTGACATGGTGTGACCTCACCTCGGAGCGCAATAGTCGGAGGTCGAAAGTTCATTCGGCTGAGACCTGGGCTCGAATTAAACTTTTACTTCAGCTTTCAATCTCAGTCTGAGGTAACGTTTACTTAGCCTCAGGTCTATACCGACTAAGGACTACGACGAATGATTTAGAGGGCTGAGGCAAGGTTCGTAAAACTCGAGGGGATAAATTAATCTTTTTTCAAACGACTCGTTTCAAAAGAAAACTAATAAAGAATAAATTGAAAACGAGAAATGAAGTTTCTATTATAATTATTAACCATATTGAAGGAAAAACCTAAAGTTAGCTTTTCGAGAGTCATCGACCGGAAAATAGAAAATTTACTTAGAACAAAATTATAGAAAAGACAAAAACAAGTCAGCAATTGTTCATTGATGAAATTAGAAGAAGATTTCTTTCAGATGGGAACCGTAGTTTGAGTATCTGATGTAAGGCAAAAGATAAAAGCAACCCCACTACTCCCTCCAAACAGAATCCTCTGCTTATTCGTAATAAGGATCTAAAGATTTAAATATTCCAAAAAATAGATTTTGGGGTTTAAATATGAAAAACTTGAAAGTGGATATGGTAACACTTATTAAGGACGTAAAATCAAAATGTTTACAAAAATACAATTTTACGGATTAAAACTGCTTAATAATAAAACGGCCAAGTTCCTAAACTCAGCGCAACTCCTATCGAAGGATTCTACTCGTATCAACTGATTGAATCTAGCTCCGACGGTCATCGATTCAGGCTGAGTTTTAGAACGATCTGATGGATTTGAGCATAAAGTTAACAATCCTAAAAGATTACTAAATACATAAAAAATAAAAAAATATATAAATAAATACCTACCTTGAATTTCTAATCGTTGAATTTCAAAACAGAGATAAGTAGGGCAATATTCTGTGCCATCGATCAGCACATCGCTGAGTTGATGAATTTACCCTATAACGTTAATAAACTAAATATAAATATGTAAAGTAAATTGAGATTTATCAACACAGAGATTAACAGCGAACAGTCGACCTCAAAATCTGATGAAATCGCTGAGCTTTTTAAGAATATCTGAGATATTTTAATCCATCTGCTCAAAAAAAAACTCGTTATGATTTGGTTTTGGACCCTAATTTTCCCTTTTTGTCCCTCTAACACGGCGTCACGTTAAAATACTCTTTTAAATAATAGCTCATAACAAAGTTATGCACCTTCGATTTTTAGTTTATGAGATATTTTAATCCATATGTTCAATAAAACTTATTATCATTTGGTTTTCGCCACTATTTTTCTCCTCCTTTCCTATCTAATACAACGTTGCGTCAAGATACAATTTGGAATAATAGCTCATTATAAAGGGAATGGAATGGAGCTGAAAATTTCCCTAGCTTGCAGTATGCAGGTCCAATTTTAATTTTCTGAGATATTTTAATCCGACTTCAAAAATTAAGCCGTCTTTTCCTGAATGAGCGTTATATAACCGAGCGTGATTGCTCAATCTCATTTAATACCCATAAAATAAATTGCTAAGCGCCCTTAAAGAAGTTTTCACTCAAGAATAATTATTTAATAAATACATTCATCGTTTTCGCATATTTCCGATGGTATCGATGACCTTAGCGCTGAGTTTTGAAACTTACCCTTTACAAGTTGTCATAGTGATATCATCATAGGATGCCATGATATCATTGGATAAGTTTCTCTTCAGGAAGAGAGTTTCCCCTGGGATCAAGTTACAGGACATGTTAGGAGCCGATTTGCTGGTTCCGTGGGGAGGGGGCAGGGAGGAGGAGTCTGTCCCGGCTGGTTTATTAATCCAATTAGTTGCTCGGATCATGAGCCTCCCTTTGATCGAAAACCCATTTGGGAATGTTAGTATCTGATGGGTTAGGCATTCGACAGCTTAACATCACCAAAGCTGCTAGTGCATATGCCTCACTACTAGGGAACATTGTACAGTAAAAATCCGAAAAAAAACGGACAGCAAATAACTAAAAATGTGAAAAATCGTTCAGTAAAAGCCTAAAATATTTTAAATTGTGTAATTAACACATAAAAACGAGCAAAAATCAAATATTATATTGTTATATCGAAATCTGAACAAAGCTTGTGTTAAGCTTCTGAGTCAAAATAATGAAATGAAATGAAAATATGTTTTATTATTCTGGGACTGTTGTCCCTATAGAACAAATTATAAGTACTGAATACATGTATAGATGATCATAAATAGAGTAAATATTTACAATATTGATTATTTAGAAGTAAACATATAAACGACGGAGAGAGAAGAAATATAAAAAGCGTACATATATATATATAATACAAACAGAGAAGCCTAAAATAACAGAAATATTTTCTTGGAGTACTTAGATAGCTCTCTTAGGTATATTTCATAATCAGGCGGATTGAGAAAGGAGTAGGCGTTTAAAGAGGAGAAGTTTGAAAGAGGAAATTGATTGTGCGTGTCGAATATCAGCTGGGATGGTAATCCAGAAGGAGGCGGCTTGAATTGCAAATTATTTGTCAAACGCAGCAGTTCGGTGAGGAGGGGGATAAAAGTCGGAAGTGCGAGATCTTGTGGGACGGAATTGGTGGAGTATTTAAATTGTAAGCTATGGAAAATATAGGAGGGTCGATGAGTTCAAATGATCTGGAACAGAAAGGTAATGGCTAGGAAGTACTGACGGCGATAGGATGGATAGAGCCACTTAAACTCGTTGTAACACTGGCTAATATGCGTATCTCTTGAGATTCCGAAAATAAAACGTAATGCGCAATTCATTAGGCGTTTAAGTTTGGCCTCGAGATCTTCCGAGAGTCCACCGTAAACCATACAGCCATAGTCGAAATGGGGGAAAACAAGAGAGGAAACTAGGAGTTGACGTGACTTATATGGAAGGAGATAACGTAGGCGATTGGACTATTTTAGGGTGGAGATTTGGGTGAGTGCGACGGGAAATTTGGGCGATGTGCGGTTCCCAGGAGAGGGTTTGATCAAAAGTAACGCCTAGGTTTTTAACGGTAGTATGGAATAAGATAGGTGAGTTGTTCAGGAGAATAAATAATGTGTAACCGGTAAAAAAAAATAATAAGTTTTAAATATATATTTTTTTTAAAGCTACAGTTCTATAAAACTTTTACTTAAAAAGTCGCTAGGGAAAGTCTTTTTAGTTCTGAGAAAAAATAAAGAAAGAAAAATTCCTGTCATAGCTAAACTGGTTAAAATTTAGTTGTGAGCCCTGGTTCATTGTATAAACGATATTACTTTTGGGAACTTATGTCAATTCCTGTCAGATTTGTCTTTCTTTTGTTAGCAGAAACACAGCTTATTTTAAAGAAGTACTCAATGTATATTTTATTATCTTATTTTTCAAAAGAGTATAATTATAATTTTTCCTACTGTACATATTTTAAGTGTCTTATCATAGTTTTAAGTGTTTTGTATATAGATTTTCTTACATATATACATTTTCTTTACTTCTCTTTTATTATTATTGTTTTATTTTTACCAGATGTAGTTTTTTAATTAGGTGCTATTTTATTATTCTAAAGGGACTTTGTCCCAGAATAAAGTTATTTTCTATTCCTATTTCTATTTCTAAATTTAAAAAAATCTTTTAATATAGTATTAAATATAGTATATATTAAAAGTTACTCTAACGACATCGCCCATTGTTAAAAGTGAATTCAATAGGAGTCCCGAAAATGATTTTGGGCCTAAAAGAAAAACAAGTAAAATTGATGATTAAGTTCGGTACTAAAAAACATTGTTGGATCCGAATCAGAGATTTAAGACGAAGACTAAAGGTGATTCGATGGGATTTATTAGTCAGAAATACAAAAAAAAAAATTCATAAGTGGCAAAACAAAATTGGATTGGAATCGGAATTGAAATAAACTCCTTATAATATCGAAAATAATTCATTGTGATCACAGTTTATGATTACAAATTTAGTTTAAAACTATGGACATTATTATAATGATTTTCGGAGAAGCAAATAGGAAATCCTACACATCATTAACCTCCTTTCGCTCTTGGAACACGTATTAATTATCAAACATAATGAGTATAACAATTTACCTTAGGTATTATATCTCTAATGTGAAATTATGAAGATTTATAACAAAATATTAAACATATTCAATTATTTCCAGACAAGTAAATAAGATTAGGATTGGGAGTGAATTTCCTGGCATGCGATTGGCCTAGTAATTCTGGCTGTCGGAAGGGTCGGTGATGGAACCCTTTTCCAGAACTCCCCTTCCAGCCCTGGAATCTGGTTGACGTTGATGGAGGTCTGGATAGCGTGTGTGATCCCTATAGCTTACTGGAACTGGAGCTTCCAGTTGTAGTATTATTTTTTTTATTTTCGTTATTTATAGCTAGTTAAGGTGGTTCGAATTCTGTATCTGTTATAGTCAGAAAACATATAATTCATTTAGACTACTTATAACATTAACAATAATTAAGAATATTTTTGTCGGAATAAAATTAGTTTTTTTTTTATTATTTATTAGCCAAATAGAATTGGCTATAATGGTAAGAATGAACAAATTAATATGAAAAACATTTACAACTTATATACAATGTAAAATTCATTAGGATTGAGTGACATCCTCTCCTGATAAAAACCAAGCATCTGACTGTATACCTAAATATAAACAATAAAATATAATTTAATATCCCACATAATACAATAATTCAAAATAATACATCTGAATGTAAAGAGCAATAAAATGATAAATAGTAATAAATAGCACTAGTAATAAAGATAAATACAGGCATATTATACAATATATAACATATAAACATGTCAATAGTAAATAGCAAATGATAAAATAAAAGCAAGATATGCATATAAATATCTTTCATGCATGAATAATAAATACCACAAGCAGAACAAAGTAAATAAACTTCATAGTTTTGGAAAAATATGTGTAATTTTGTTATTCATTGAAAATAAAGGACCTCAATCTGCAACATTGCCTAGTGTAATAAAACAGGTTCTTGAGGAAGACTTCATTATCAATTTTGAATAATTCCGAATAATTCGCTCTGGTCATGTTAATGGAATGAGGTAGGAAGTGTTGGCGGAAGTGAGCATAAATCGGGCACCGGACAAAAATATGAAAAAGTTCCTCCAATTCATTTAGGTTACAAAGCGTGCAAATTTCTTTTGGCTTCAAATAGCAATAACTATTATTAAACATAAAATAACATTAATATTAGTTTGCTTACTGTTTAACTATAATTGGAATTCGAATTCAGGACACTCGTTATCATCGAGTCTGTCTGAATACTTCAAAACCATTAAACCTTAAAATCAATGAAATTATATAATAATGCCGCCTAATCATATAATAAAAAAGTACCACTGCAACCCATGAATGGTCTTAGGATCATTTGTAAGGAAGTACTGTTTCTTGGTTGTGCAGTTGTGCAGGAAGGTGATTTAACTGAGATTCAATTGCCATGTTTACCCCTTCAATCAATGATTTAATTAAGAGTGCCTACTTTATAGAGGGTCTGTGTACCCCAGAAGGGTCTTTCGAACCCAGGATCCGATCCACGGCCGAACAACCGGAATAATTAATTTACCTATCATGAACCTGGGATCTTGAGAACTAGAACTCAACGCCCTACTCCTGAGCTACCTCACTCCCTATTTTTCAATAAAAAAAAAGTTTAAAATACAAAAGCTGATATTGAATATAAATCATTAATCATAAACTCGTAATTAATATTGATGAATATTAAGTACGGGATTTCTATTTTTTCATGTACTCTTTTTTATGACATCTTTATAAATAGTAAGTACTTCCTAGGAACATTTCTTGTTATATTTAACTACATTGATAAATTTTATTTTACATTGTACAATATTAAATGTTTTTCATATATTTTATTTAATTACCTATATATTTAAATTCAGATTTCCCTTATCACTTTGCAATTTTACAATACCATATATGTCACCTGAGCGTTCCAGTGTTATACGTCATATACATACACGAAATTCCAAATAGTTCCGAAACTATTGCAGCGACATAGGCAGCTCACACAACAGTCTTAGCATAAAATCAAGAATCTAAATACGGCTCACAGACATAAAAAAATCATCTAACTAATCTTCAGTTTTGTACTAATCACAAAATAATTAGAGCCAACTTTTTGAAATTTCGACATAATACTGTTATAAAATATAATAATATCATATTGTTATATAATAATATGATATTATATTGTATGTAGGAACAAACATACTTCTCTGATGTCGTTTATACGGAAAACGAATTGATGTAAGAGCTTTAAGCTTTTAGCTTTATATAATAATATCTCAAAAATTAGTTTAAAAAATAAAAAAATTATAAATAAACAATTTAATGTACTGCGTCTCGTACATTAAATAAATTATATTAAGAAAGACCACTAAATACACTACAAAAGCCCCCTCTATACCAGAGACCGTGAAGTGTTGACGGCCGTGGGTGGAGTACCCCAAGGCAGCTGACTATGTCCCATCCTAATTATTTCACAATAGCCGCTAGGCCCTTGGCTCCTAGGTCTGCTCTATCTCCACAATCTCTTGTCTAGCTTCTTCCTGTCTTTTCATGATGGTAGGCCTTCGAAGCCTCTCCACCGCAGCGTGAGGGAAAGGTTTATTATAATATTATAGATCTTATATATCGAATTGAATGATTTATTAGGCAGTAAGTACCATTAGGCAGAAGCCATTGAAGTCTTTATATTTTACTGTTCCTATTTATATACATACGTCCTTAATTCTACTAATTTTCAAATTTTCTTAGCTTAAATAATTAAATATTAATCAATTCTAGCACTAGATTAATAAATATCGCGCAAAAACGATTGGAGGCCACAGCTACGTCATGGAGGCCGTACGTTCCCCACTTTTGGTGTATTCGAATAAACGTGTTTCACTGATGTCACTTATACATCATCATTACGCATAATGAATTATGGAAAAGATATGTTACTTTATATGAGAGTTCCCTCTAACATAAAAATTCCTGCTAAAGATTTGTCTTCGGTACATCGAGGCGGTCTCCCATGTGTCCCACCTTTACGATGAGTTAAAGTGGCTCTTCCCTTCTTTCCGCAGACAATATTTCCTTGGATCTTTCCTATTCCAAACGATCAACACCCGACACCTCTCCTACATCTACAGTCTAATATAGTTCAAACCCGTGGTCCACTACTAGAAAACAAGATCCCGTGTTTCTAACTTTTATATCCCATCCCATAGAACTAAGACATTTGAATATTGCCCGATCCACTGCCTTCTGGAATTCCTTGACATCTGATATCCGCCATGCTTCTTCCTTGCCATCATTTACATATCATCTCTACCATACCTTCTCACATCCCAAAATGACGTTTTACAATGAAATAAATATTGTGAAACAGATTTTGACTGAGGTGAATGGTTGTTAAAATTGTTTGAATTTGAATTTTAAAAATCAACTCATCCTTGTATTATTTTGTTATTTATTTTTTACCTGGTTTCTAGGTTATTTTTTGTTCATTTAAATGTTGGTTTATTTTTAAAATGGTGTTATTTTTATTTGTTTTAATATACTTTTACTGAAGATACTGTGTATATTCTTTAATGTTGATTAATGTAATTTTTGGCCAGATGTAGTTTTTATTGTTTTTGTTCACAACTGGTATTCATAAGAGACCTCGTCCTATCTATCAACTGGTTGATACAGCAATACGTACGGAAAAATTAATTGAAACTTTATAGTAGAAGGATACGATAGCAATTATGTTGGACTTAGAAGCACTAGTTGGTAGAAGTTGTTAAAAAAAACTTTAATAAGGCCAGCATGAAGGCGGGTTATGAAAGAAGGGAGCGAACAAAACTTCAAACTTTATTGAATGAAGGTGTCATCCAATTTCGTGAGCAGGCTTAGCTATTAACAGTCTTTCGAATTTCCTTTAAACTTCCATGACAGGTTCTTCTGGCACCGGAACAAGCATCCGAAGAAATATTTCAATAAATATTGTATTGAAATAATTATCCAAAAGTACCATCAATTTATCTCTCACGTAGTAAAGTAAATTATAAGTTTTGTAGAGTTAAAGTTTAAACCAAGCCACCTTGACAAATCCTCGGGGTGGAGGAAGGGCACCGTGTCCATGGAGACAGTCCGTATTGATTTTAGCCTTCAATCTCAACTTTTTTAAATTATTGTTATGAATAATTTAAATTATAAAAGACATATTTCTGTCAATAACAAATTATATTAAAAGTATTTTCTAGCAAATATATTTAAAATTAAAATTGATGCTTTAATAAAGTCTGTCCAATGATATTTGAATGGTATTACAATCAATAATAAAAAACCTTTAGGTTTTAATCATGAAAGAATTCAATTGACAAACAGTACCTGCCTACCAGGTACATCAGACTAAAGCTTTTTGTTTATTTTATTTATTTATTTTTTTATTATAAACGAACTTAGGACCCACATTTGACTAAAATACCAAAATCTAAACAATAGTTAGACATTGCTCCGACCTAACCACATCAAATCTCACCTACATAATAAATCGGAATGATGAGGGAATATGAATGATAAAATATTGATACCATAAATCATATCAAAAATCCAAATTATATCTACTATTAACAACATTTCTTTGAATACATTCAAAATTAAAGCTAGAATAAAATAATAACAAACGATTAAAACTAGAAACTGAACATTTAAATTTACTTACCAGTTTTTATCTACGCATTTTTATTTTATATATGAGAAGGAGTTGGTCGGAGGGGGGAGGATGAGTGTGGTCAAATAAATACTAAATTTTTAAAAATAGTATTTTTAATTGTTTCGCCGACGCTTCGTCGCTTATTAAATCTTATTTAATATCTACTTATAATTCAGTTATTATATTTTGTATCTTTTGTAGCCCTGATGAAGACCTGCAAGGTGGGTCGAAACGTCCGCGAAACAATTAAAATATTATTTGACGGCAACCTCTCCCCTCTCCCTCCGATCAACTCCTTCTCATATTATATCACGGTCAACCATCTCTACATCTTTATTTTATATAATTGGATTTTACCTACACATCACAGATTTACGAGACAGGCATAAATACAGCATGCGGAAAGTACAAAATTATCAGTCAAAATATTTCAGAACTATAAATAAAGTTGCAGAGTACGTCAAAAATAGTACTTTACATTAAGACCTTCACATGCTAACAACAAAGAATACATACGGACAAACTACAAAAGGTTTCACGATAACTTACATGGACATATTACATTCATACAAGGTACATCAATCCTGGGTTGGAAGATCTCTTGAGGTTCACCCAGCCTTTATAAAGTGGGTATCTTTAATTAGGAAATGAACAAATTGTTGAGAAAATGACTTCTTAGCATGCTGTAATCCCTTAAAAAATAATAAGTAGTTTAAATACAGATATCGAACATGTTTCAGAAGGTGATACAGTAAGAAAAATAGTAATTATTTAATTGAATATTTAATAGTTGAACGTTTCATTATAAACGAAGGAGATAGTCCGGGGTGGCGGTCATAAATAAGCTAAATAGTTTTGCCACTATTTAGTAATTATTTTATTTTGTAATATATCTATTATAGCTATTACAGCTGTATTATAGCTATTACAATAATTTATCTTGATAAGTTTAAATTTCTTCCTTTGGGTTAAAAATAAAACTTTTGATTGTGATGAATATGCGTGTTAAGGGTGAAAAAAATCTGCTGAAGTTTGTTGAGAGAAAAATAAAAGAAGATAAACCACCACCTTGTTAGGCCCTTCCCTCGTTTAGCCTCCGTAAATATTTGTTCTCTCCGCTGTTTTCTTTTCTCTATCGATGCCTTAACTCTAATATCGGCTGTTTATTGCACAAACGATGCAATATTTCCTAAGTGTATACCTTTTCCGAATCTTTAAAACAAAAAAAAAAACTCCTTACCTTCTTAATCTGTTTGCTTTTAGTTTCTCTGTCCATTCCTTTTTAAACGAGATCTCAGCCCACAATCATGCATATTCCTTCTCATAGAACTTTTTCCTATAAAAATCCTTCATCGTGCGTGCTATCATGTTTTGGAATTCTTTACCCACCTCAATACGCAAAACATTATTTATAACTTTTTTTAAACACTAATTATTTTTATCAATAAATATTTTCCCAGCTTTCAATTTCCAAATATATGTAGGCAACAAATAGGCCAAATATGTAGGCAACAAATACAATTTTTCTTATTTTAGTATTACCAGTGTAAATTTTTAAACATACTGACATTTATTTATCTACAATTCCACTATTTTTATTTGTTTACTTGTCGTTCGCTCTTTTAATTTTAGCTTCTTGTGAGTTTTTCATATCCGTCTTTTGTCCAAATAAAATCTTCCAAATCTAATATCGTCATGTATAGGAATTACAATTCTACTAAAATATGTATGAGGGCAAGGTCTATGATTAAACATAAATATGAATGATTCATTCATTAAATATGACTGATAAAATTTACAGCACACTCTTTTTTAACTGACTACGGGCAAGACACATGGGCCTTATATGTTAAGTTGACAGCCTGTGGGTATGTAGCGATTTTTCTGTTTGATGGCTCAAATAATTCAGTGATATCTCGTGAGCGTTTTTAATCAATCAGAGCTCAAAACGATGGCAAATTATTGTATGGAACGTGTTTAATCAATCCGCTAAAAGGTAGAAAGGCGCTATCTGTATGTAATGGTGTTTAGGTGATTCTGTAAGCCCTATAATATATACAATAATTACCAGAAGAAGAAGAATTTTAGAGATAATCTCTTTATAAAAATGATATTATTTTACCATTTTGGGCGAGGCTATAATAACTAATATACATATATGAATAAAACAATATTGGATATAATAAATTTGGATGATAACGTATTTTTTGCAACATAAATTTTTAAACTTTGGTTGTGAAAATAGAGAAAAAATGTTTTTAAAAATTATATTTCTTGCAAGCTGACGGGAATCTAAACTAATGGTCAAGATAAAAGCAGGCTTTATCAACAACTCAAGTTTTCTTGTTGCCACTTTTTATATACAACCGCAGATAAGATATGACCTCCATTCTGCTTCAAAATAGAGAAGCTTCCTATTCATTCTCTCTTGATATTCAGATGTTTATTAATAAATTATTAAAATCTTGTTTATTAAAATAAAAATACTATATATTATTAATGTATATTGATCAGAGAAAAAATGATTTAATAATATGAAAATTTAATGCATTGTATTGTGATTTGTATGAATTATTTTCGTTTCCTTCATTCACAAAATTAAAATGGCTCATTCAAAGTAATTAACCAAAACACGTATAATAACAATAGGCTGTATCGTTGCTAATAATTGTTCGATTTTGATGATTTTTTTTTCTTCTTTTCGTAGGTAATTTATAAAACTTTGAAATATTTTCTTTATGTAAATAGTATTTTAATATGTATACATTTTTTTTATATAACATATTAAATAACTTTTGGTAATAGTTCACATGAGTTCCGCATGGTTTATGCGTGGTACACAATCACTTCGGACACTATTGTTCATAGAGTGCCTAATGAGTTCGAGTTTATCCGAAAGAGAACGAAGGCGACCTTTCGGATAAACTAAGTACTTCTATAAACTTAAGCATGTTCAGTTATACAGCAGGAGCCGACTTACATTCAAAATTTAAGCTGAATGAAAACTGAATCGAACTTACATATATTATATAGCTGTGAAAAATAAATAGTAATAGATAAAAACCTTTAATTATTACCTTTAATGCTATTTCACGATATTACTTTTCTTATTGATGATTTCCATTAATCTTTATCTCGGAATTAACTGATATTCTTCGTCAGTTGTTTCCCCAATACATTAATTATTTTCTCGAAAATAAACACGATTTTTTTACGAATGACTATAATCCCCATTTTCGAATTACCAAACAATATAACTGCGAATAACAATAATTACACAGCTAATTCATTCAGTAAAAATAATAGCGATTAAAACGAAAAAATAAATATTAAGTTAACAATTAACTAAGTGGCGGATCTTTCTTATTGTTAATAAGGAAGTTCCATAAAGGGAATAAGTTTTTGTTTTGAAAAGGTATTATGTGATGGGGCAATAGCTGACGTCATAAAATACAACAATATTCGGCTGTTTTCGGGATTCCATGAACAAGTGTGATCGAAGTGATTGTGAACGGCGCATAATCCGTGTGGAACTCTTGTGAACTTGTACCTATTTTTTTTATGTAACATATTATATAAACGGCTTATCGCCCCGGACGGAGTTGGCAGCTCTCGGAGACATCTTACAGCGGCGGAATATGATGCATATCTACATAAAATCTAAGTGGGTTGTTAGTGTTTATGAATATTGAAATTTGGTGAACTATTCGAGTGCCTCCTACACCCGAACGGAACTCTAAACTGTTCTGAAATACATTAATTTATCTTTTGTGTGTTTATGCAACATATGATTCTAGAAATTTTTTTTTATATTGACTTGCATGGATGCATACAAAGGAAAGAGGTGTAACGTGTCGTGGAAGTGACCCGCCTATATCACCAAGTTTCAATATTCGTAGACACAAACTAATAACACATATGCATGTAGTAAATGCATTTTCTGTCTGCAAGACGAATAGAGTTATTTATTTAGTCCTTTTTTTAATTAAAATATATTTTTTAATTCTAAGGGACAATCAAATCTCTCGTTTGGTAAATATTTATATAAGCGCGGCATGCTGACAGCCAATGGTAGCGATCCGACTTTCCAATTATCGGAGGAGGGTAAAGGTGAATATGAAGAGAAAAAGGGAAGAGGCAATCCCAACGGGGCGATCAATCAGTGCCTCCTGGATGAACCTCCAGGGTTAATATTTCACTGCTATCGATTGTCCTCGCTGCTCTCTAGATCTGTGCTATAGTCTCCACTTCCTAATAGCGATCATCTCCTATCTCTTGTGGACTGGTTGGACATGATATACGATTTTGATCGCATGTGTTGAATATAAATTTTCAATACTTAAAAAACATATTTTAGGTACCTTTTACTACACATTACAGCTCCTGGCAAATAGATTTCGTTCCATATATCTCTGCAAGTCAATATCCGAAAGATTCCTGAGTTTGGTTCGGGGTGTGGCAGGCCCTCGACTAAGGATCGATATCGATATTAATATCGCACTATAAATAAATATCGATTCCATAAAATATCGGAGTCGAAATATTGATAGTCGAAATTTTCACCGAAATTATAAACATTTTTGAAATGTGAATATAAATATTGATTCTCTAGCACAAAAAAAAAAATGTTATTTTCTTCTTTAAATTAATTAATAGAAATATCAATTCTTCAAATCTCCTGAATAAAATTAATTTTAAAGTTAATTCCATATCAGTCATCCTCAGCTACCCATAGTTGGATTCAGCGAAATACTAATTTATTTGCATCCTATATCCTAGATTTTTTAAATAATTCGTTACCTTAGTTTGAGAAGGTTTTAACTAACAAATTTAGACTAATACTGTGTGAGAAGGGTTCCATGCGCGCCTTTGAAATCTAATTAGAGACGGCCATCCAAAGTCGATATTATCGAAATATCGATAATATTCCTCTACTACGGACTACATTCTATATGAAAGCGGCAAGATGAGTATAATTTCTTAAAATATCAGATTCATGTATAATTTCTAGCGATTTCCGAAAACTTAAAAAAAAATTAAAATATCGAATGGACGACATCGATAGTCGATAATATCGAAGTAGACACTATCGATGGCCATGCTTACCCTCGATTTCTTCTTCTTGTTCTTCTTCGGCGCTACGAGGGACCTGGGCCTCCTTCACAATCCTTCACCACTCTTCTCGACCTGCTGCGACAGCTCTTCACCGCCTAAAACCAAGTCTTCTCAAATCCGCTTCTACGTCATATATCCACCGAGGTAATGGCCTACCTCTCCTTCCTCTTCCCGGTTGTCCATACAGTACTTTCCTTGATGCACTATGAATATTAAGTCTATTGTAGACCTTCCTTGCCTAAAGCCACATTGGTACTCCCCGACTTCTCTTTCCATATGAGCGGTAAGTCTTCGGTTGACAGCAGTAGACAATACCTTGCAGGCAACATTCAACAGAGAAATCCCTCTGTAGTTAGAGCAGCAGAGCTTGTCGCCTTTCTTGTATATGCAACTGATAACCACTACTTTCCAGTCCTCAAGGATTTCTTCTTATGACCAAATATCATATATGAGCTGGTACCAAATTTACTTCGTCCCTGCTGTATTTCTGCAGCTCTGCTTCAATCCCATGGGCATTGTGCATCGAGATTTAGATAATATCGACCACCGTTGGCCAGGCCAACCGCGACTACCTCATCAAGTTTAAATATTCGTAGATTTCTATTTCCCTACCAATCTAGCAAGTTATTTAAGTACATATGGAAGTACATCGCCTTAGGGTGAATAGAATTTCCCGATTTCTGTAGTCGGTTTTTTTAATGCAATATTTTTTTGTTTTATTGGTAACTTCCATTATTCAGTATTGTGGCATTTTTATATTTTCTTCGTCAGTTGTAATTTCCGTAATGTTAATTCCATCCTCAGAAATAACTAACTAACTAAATTTAGGGCGCTACAGCCGAAGTTGGACTCACTCAGAATTGATAGCTATTCCTACTTTTATTTTTTCATTCGCCATCCTCTTACTCCAATCCGTCTCAAATCATCCTCTAAATCATCACAATTACGTCATCAGCCTGCCTCGGCGTCTTCCTAATTGTCTCTTTCCGCTTGGCCGGCCATTCATAGTCGTATTTTGTATCCTTCCTTCTTCGATGATGGCCACAATATTAGGCTCACCAAAGAGATATTCGAGCTCTCTACACTCAGAAATAACCATTTACTATATCACAATCTCAGATTCCATTTTCAGATTATTTAGGAAAATTATTACAGCTAACAATAGATACGAAGCTATTTCATTAAAAAAAAACATATGAGTGATTAAAAGGAGATTTTTTTCTTTTTTTATTTCTTGATATTTACAACTATATCAAAGAAATACATTTAGTAAATTTGAACATATGGATATAATGAGATGAAAATACTTGTTGAGAAACTAACCAATGGAAGCACTCTAATGATATGTCTACATCAGGAGATCAAGGGACCATCTTCTTTTCAGAAACCTCGGAGGATTATCAGGAGTTGAAGAGGAAGAAAGGTTAGAAACGAGAGGGTTGGGATGATTCTGAAGTTTATTATGGAAGGATTGGTATCGGGATTGGGCCAGATCTGAAACATAAGAAACATTAAGGTCATTATAGATGGTTTTATTTGTAACAAAGTAGGATTTTGGATTGTAAGGATTGGATACGAGAGGAATTCGATGGTTTAGTGGAACCCCATAGCTCAACTCCATAAGTACAAAGAGGCCTTATTTTAGCCACGTATATGAGTCTTTTGTTATTAATTGGAAGTTTAGAGTGTTTGTCTAGTAAGTGCTGAAGTAATCGGAAACGTCGAGCGGTTTCTTGCCGTTTCAGTCTGGTATGAGGAATCGAGAAAATATATTACATTTTAACAGTGTAGGCTAATTTAACTTCAGTATAGAACTTGTTAAAATTATAAATACGATTTTTAGCAACTTTAAATTGTTATCTGCAATCTTGAGATGAAACGACGGATGTGATCTAAATATGATTTCTTTGTCAGTAAACACAACAATCAAACAAAAGAAGTAATCAAAATTCATATCCATAAGATAGAATAGTTTTCATAAACCTCCCCTTGTCAAAGCCATCCTTTACATACATTATTCACCTGGACTTCTCCTCCTACCGCGTAACGAGAGCGAAGTAGCGGCGCAGGAGATCCCATCACATCACTATTCAAAGCCAGTAGCGATCGAGGAACAGGGATCGTGAGACCCGAGGGTGGCTCAAGAAGTCGTACTCAGGAGGAAAAAAACTCCAACCTTTGCCGTTTTAACCTTAAGAGGAAGGCTACAAGAATTGGTACAATAAAAGGACTGAATATTTACTTCACCACTAAAGTTGAAAATTAATCTATAATCATGCCGTTATTATAATTTTAGCAGGCTCTATGAGAAGTATATTACTCACAACGAAAACAAACAACACTGATACTCTATGGAAGTAAACAAATTTTTTTTTTGAAACTGAATTCTGATGTTTCGGTCAGTCATAGTGTTGCCCAAAATTTTGCAAAGTGCAAGACCAAGACCAACACTGGTCAGTAAGAAATAGCATTTTTGTTAATAAAAAATTAAGGCAAAATAGTTACTAACACTAGACAATTTTAGTAACTATGTGTAATTAATTGGTAAAACCAAATTACTTTTGCATTTAACTCTTCCAATTTTTCATTATGGGTTTAGTTAGGTTTCTACATTCTGAAAAATGACATTAATATTTCTACAGTATGTAATGGTAATATTTTTTTTTTTTATTTTATTCAGTTTCCTACACAACTATTTAAAAAAATCGTCTAAATCAGACTAGTTATAGTAACGCTACAGTGTATTGAATTTTGTACACTTATTTTAATAATTGTTCATTTGCCCGTTTACATTGCTTTAGTTCAGCAAACAAATTGTAGTCTAATGATTTATCTGATATCAGAAAAATTAGTATAATTCAATTTTGTTATTTTTAATGAACATATTTAAAATTGTTTAAAATCATGTGGTAGGAAAGCCATGTGAGTGGACATACCATATGTTTTTGTTTAAATAATTGGTGACATTTTATTGATTGTCTTTACTACACAACTCTTCCGTTTAAAGGTGGGGCCTATCACTATCTTTCTTGACAATACCTTTAACGTATAGTCAAGTTAATTTTATTAATTTGGTTGGACTGTACTATGTATATGTCAATAAAACAACTAAATGTACCTATTCTGTAGCGTTTTCAAAGATTTAAAGTAACATGTTTAATAAATAGCAAGAAGCTAATAGGAAAATGCAAGACTCTTGGACACTCTTGCGCAAGACCAGAACTAAAACTGAGTGCATAAGACCAAGACTCGTCTTGATCGTGCATTTGGGCAACAATTGTCAGTCTAACGAAAGTTTTAATAAGAAGGCTGAGTTACATCAAATGTGACTTGAGTTACCTTGGTGCCAACAGCTAGATGTGGTAGACTAGCAATCAAGTTGATTTCTACATCATTCTTGTCAAAATGAACCGATCCTCATCCTCGAGTCCTCTAACTTTCTTCATTTCTTAACTCCTTGTTCCTCTGTCCATTCTTTAAGTCCGAGATCCCATCCAACAAGGATGTAGTAAAAATTCTTAAACATGCGTGCTACCTTGTTCTGGAATTCCTTAACCACTCCCATACATAAAACCTCATCTTTAACTTCATTTAAACGCTAATTATTTTTCCACTCCGCAGATATCAATATTCCGAATTTATCTGTTCGTATTTTAGTGCAGTCAGTCTCATCTACTTATATTTATTATATATAATATATAGTATATATTGCCTATATATTATAGGTGCAAATATGTGAACACACTGATATTTATTAATCTATAATTTGATTTTTTTCATTTATGCTCATCCTTTATTTTAATTTTAAGGTTGCATAACTTTTCAGTTTGATTATTTCTTAACTGTCATTCTGTTTCAGAAAAATGTCACTTCTATCGCTCATTTTCATTATTTTTAGGAGACTAAATGTCCCAGAATAAAATTTACATTTCTACTTCATCTTCTACAAATGGAATACTACCAATTTAATAAAATTTCATTTAACAATTAAAAATTATGTACTTAATCGTTAAGAACATAAAATCGGTACGGCTGTCAAAAGCATTTGGCAGATTTACATAACTATAAAGAGAACGTTATAAAAGGATGTGAGAGGAACATTATCAAGCGTTGGTTATTCTAAGAATAAACTGCCTCGCAGAATAGGCACAGTGTGCAATCTGTGCAACATATCCCAGACTAGTTAATTACGGTTCTAAACTATGCAATAATTTATCCACTCTTTTATTACAGGCATTAGGAAGATAGTTCTGTTGGGTAGAGTGAATATGCAAATTTAACTTAATGCGAGAATGCAGATAAACTTAAACATAAAATATTAATTATTAACCTTTACGAACCATTCTAAATGACATATTAAGCAGCTAAAACAAAGCCATTTCTCATAAATGTCAGAAAAGAACGCTCTGAAAAATATAAAACGTAAAGGAAATCTGGCTTTTCATTTTGAGAGGACAATAGCACTATCGATGGAAGTATCCGACAGGCACAGCGCGATAGCTAAGTGTCATAGGAATCGATTTTATGACAGGGCCAAGGAAATTGAGCAATACATAGATACCGTTTCCATTACAGTTAACGCTAAACTGTATTATTTGCTGTTTTACTCTATCGAATGGAATAATACTTAAGAATACTAATAGTCAGCACTTAACGGACTTGTTAACTATGCGTTAGTAACATGTTAATGTCAGATTGATAATCATACTATCCGGGCGCCAATATTTATTTAAGAATGATCCTCATAGTTTTGTATAGATATCATTTATTTCTTATTACTTTTATACTCATTTAAAATTATTTCCATTAATGTCGATTTCCATGAAATGTTAGTCGTCAAGATAATATAAACAAAAAATCCATCCATGATCCATCCACAAGGAAAATGATCCATCCATTATAATTTCTTCCGGTTTTTAATAAACTAATAATTTAGTTCTTACACAGATAACCAACCAGCTATAGTCATTTCGATTAATATTAGTTATAATTCGTTTTACACGGTCAAGTTTCTGAGTGCTATCAACCACTCTGTGAAACCACTTTAGACTTTACAGACCCTTTTTCACGGGTTTGTTCTCGAACGAAGTAGTTATTGTACAAAACATATTTTTCCGCTAATTGGGCAAGGAAAATCGCAGCAATTTTGCTGAGTCGTGTTGTTTGTTATTCGTGTTAAAAAATTGAAGAGTTAATTATTATTTCCAGTAATTCATATGTGCAGTTTCCCGTAAATAATGGAATGTATTTAAAGTAACAGTAAAACTCAAGAGGAACAAAAAAAGCTTTACGAACGGAATTCAATGTCCTGCAGACATGGTTCATCCCGAAATGTTTACAACATAAAAAATATAATGATACACAGATTAACTATGACAACAGAAAAATTACGGATTAAACAGTTTTGTTAAATAGTAATTTTCTGACGGGTATTATCTCATTCACTTAATACCTCATATTAATAAGGTATTAATATAGATGTAGAAATAAGTAATAAGAGTGAATACCTTTTATCCTTTTTGAAAAGATACTTTAGATGTTTAAAAGAGTTCAGAAAAGCAATTCTGGCAATACAGGCTATAGGTACATAACCTATCCGACATCAATTCGTATAAAACAAGTTTTTTCTTCTGATATTATTTGTTACTATAATTTTGTGAATAATTTAAAATTAATGTCAGGAGTGATGCTACCCTTAAAAAAAAAAGGAAACCCTATTTTCATTTAGTGTTTCTTGGAAATTTTTCAGAAGGGGTACGGTCTGAGACGGTTTCCGGAAACCTTCTTGGAAAATGCTATCAACTCCGTGAATAAAACAGTAGAGAATCCAACCTGGAAATGCAAGATAAAAGTTTGAGTGGCATTGCTTATGGCAACGCAATACCAGAGCTCTCCAATTGTTCTCGGGCCTCTCCAGGAATATTACAAAGTATTATAAAAACTAATTTCAGAGATAGGTATCACTTTATTGTAATTATCTACACTATAGATAATACGATAGTATTGATCGCCTTCATATGCCATTCTTTTTTTCTTTTTTTAAGGACTTGTCTATTAAGAAATATTACAATCCGTCTCAATTAAGGCAATTATAATAGTGATCAGTGAGCACATTCGCACTCTATGTACAATAAATAAAAATAAATTAAACGGTAAAATAATATAACTAAAACTAAATGTATAAACAAAAAAAAACTAATCAAAACAAAAACTTAAAGACAAACATACTTTTGCAAAATATTTATAAAATTTATTCATTCAGGGAAACTCCAATTAAAGCCTTTCCCTCCAATTTAAGCCCTACTGGAGGAAGGAAAGGCAGGACTCTAGAAGATCCCAACCCTTCTCAGTCAGCCATATTACTAGTATTATGGACCAGTTCTATGTCCTAAATCCCTTAAATGTACTATTTTTTTAGATAATAACCATAATTCTGTCGGAAGGCCTCTTAAATGACGTGATACCCATACTTATAACCACAGCCCGGATTTTTATGCAATTGCATATTTGTTTTTAAACCGCTGATAGGATATCTATACGAATCAGTATACCCAGATTCAATTAGTCAATTTTTATATTCCATATTTTTATACATTTTATAAATCGAACTAAAAAAAAATGTAAATAAGAAATTAATATTATAGATGAAAGTACATTCTAAAATCGTAGATTTACCTTCAATCTCATCTTCTTATCTCTTCTAAATATTAAATTTATTTTCAGTAGTTTACTTCCTTTACAAGTCATAAATTAGTAGCAAAATAACCAAGAGACAGAACACGTTCGGTTATTATAGGTAAAATTCCAAACCATACAGCCTTACGTCTCCAAAATGTAAGCAAAGAAAAAACCCGTCCACGTTTCGCCAACTCCGTCATCATCAGGACAGAAAAGAACAGTTAATCGAACATCACTCAATGAAATCCAATCGCATAGTGAAAAACTTAATTTTTTTTTAACTTTGTTTTTCCGTTTTTCCACAGAGCCGTGTGGTTAGAAGTTTTTTTCTATAATAACCTAACTTTCTTTACAAGCTGTAATATTTATTATTATTCGATTATTACCATTTTCTTAAAAATTGAAATATTGGATGGAACATTACGATTAAAAAGATGAAGTAGTTTTTAAAAATTATTTTATTTTATTTTTATTTTTTTAACTTTATTTTTCCACTTACACCTGTCAGAAGTTCCGACGACATGTTAGTGTGATGGCGAGATGTAGAAGCTGAAATAGGTCTTGGAATAGGCGTGAGGGAGAGGAGTGCCCAGTGGCGTTCTTCCTGTTTTAATTTATTGTTGTTATTATTATTATTGATTTAAAAGTTGTTGAAAATCCTTTTCGGCATATATTGTTCAAAAGTTTCTCTTGAAAAAAAAACTGATAATTTTGAGTACATATAAATTTGCTTCTATCAGATTTTTTTAAGTATAAAGTAAAACTATTTCGAAAGGTAGATAATTAGGTTTTTCAGAAACAGGTTGGCAATTCATTTAATAATTTTAATGCTGAATATGTCGATTACTAGTCCATAGTCCAGGTATTTTATTTTCTGCATTTCGCTAATTAGTTTTTATATACAATCATTACTAATTTCCTTTAATTAACGAATTAATAATTATTAATTAGAAGTTTGTATTATTCCAATTCCTAAAAGTCTCATATTATAATATTAATTCTTATTAATTTGTGCTAAAATTATCTACTTTGGTTCTCCCATTTACGTTTCTTTTATTGTCAATTAATTATTCTTTTATATATAATCACTTTTGCCATTTTTATTTTTTACTAATGGGTTATTTGTATATTGCTTTGATATTTCTGCATTTTAAAAGTTTGAATAATATTGAAAGAAATTTTTGATATTTTTAATAAACAAAAAAAATGTCCAGGTGTGAGCTCTATACATTCAGAAATAGGCTTGAATGTCCTTAGTATGCTGTTATGATGACTGTTAATGTGCTTAGTAACTGCACATTAACAGTCATCTGGACCAAACGAATAGGTCTTGAACTAGTATAATAATGGCTAGTATAAAATCAGGGATAGGTGGGACTTATTGCTTACCTATTAAACTAGAAGGATATTTTTCAGTGGGACAAACTAAGCTAAGTTGTGGTTAAGTATGAAGCTCCAGCGATGTGCATTGTGTATCAAGTCTATATCTTGATAATGTCATGTTCTATATACGAATAAACGTGTTTCTCTGATATCACTATACGACAAATATGAGAGTTCTCACTTGAGTCGACTAGTTACATCATATTTTACAAAGTTTATCGAACGATCATTAGTTTTTGTTTTTATTAAACCGTTTTTCCTAACCTCCGTAATGACACTCCACCTTACCGCTTCTTCCGAGATCAAATTAATGGGAAGGACAAGAATAAGAAGTCTAAAAGAATGAGGACCTCATGTTCTTCTGCCAATGGTGCTGCTATAAGAAGACGAGAATAAAGGACCCAGAAGACAGATATGCCTTTTTGCTAGCCGAGGTCCCCCGCCATCTTTCTTTAGCCTCCTCCCGGTTCTGTATAATTCAAGCACCTCAATTGTAATGTTTGCACAGCGGTTACCAAATGTTTGCCAATTAATCTTCACCAACCACTTCGTTATTTACAGATAATTGCTGGATGTTTTCCTATACCAAAAAAAGTGGTATACCATTCCATTTTCACCCTTACCGACTCTCAGCCACGATGGGTTTTGAAGAATTAGCTATCATACGAAAGATAATTTTGTAAAGAAGCGATGAATCCTAATATCGATCATTTAATTCATTTAACGACCTAAATGAAAGCCATTGCAGTAATTAGAGGTTTTAAAAATCAAATGGTTTCAAAGTCAACAAATCGAGACGAGATAAACTGGATTTTAAAAATTTCGAAACGAACATCAGGACTCGGTATATGACCGCTACTGAAAAGATAAAATCAGGGGTTGAAACTTTTAGTGAAGCTTTTTTTTTTTTAATATTTCTTAAAATAAAAGTTCGAAGGCCTACGAATAGGCCTTAAATACCACGCGAATATCACGAATTTAATGCTTCCTCTTCATCTGCCCCTCATGAGCTCAGCGTGCTTACGTTTTATGTTAAAAGTTACTAAGGAACTTTTATTATTAAAATTCTAGATTTACTGTAAACATTTAACTTTTAATTATTTAAGTTCTTAAAAAAAAGTTATAAATAATAAATAAATGTCCTTAATTGAGATGGAATGTGATATTTCACAATAGACAAGAAAACATTAATGAAATCAGCTTCTAAATATTGAATCATACATCATTATTGAACATTTACACCAGATCTTGAGCCTCCCATCCCGAAGTGAGATTGTAGTGACATTTAAATGCCGACTATCAAGGATAAAGGGCGGCTTCGGAAGGCAATATAAATAATGCCAGACCACACGGGATCAATAGCCTATCTGGAATCAACTGTCAAAGACTATCCAGAGCTCTACAGTTATCGAAACCAATTTATGAACGTAAAATGTCCAACATTATGTTGGTGCGCGAAGAGAATAAACAATACAGTTAGGAATGATATTAGCAAAGAGTGAATATTTCATTTCATTGAGATAGAGGGGAATACTTAAGGATATTTTTCATTGAATAACGTTATTCATTCCATTTATAATGCTTACTGATTTCAATCTTTTCGAATCTTGATTTTTGAACGATTACGTACTTCCATATTAAAAACCATTGCAAATTATTTAACAGTGGCTTATCATTTCCAAATAATAATATTCATAATAAGGTAATGTACACGCGTTGCCTACAACATGATAAACAGAAGATAAGATGACAAGATAATTACGAGTTTACGTCCCGGTGCGGAGGACTGGTGCTTTTTTAATTCTGGCATTAATCTCCCGCCCTCACTCCTAACCCAGGAAAAACTTCATATAGCCAAAGAGGCGAGAAAAGGGTACACAATAAAAAATAAATAAAAAATAAAAAGTATATTAAATTATCTTCCAATTGAGAGTCCGGAGTTTTCCGGGAGATATATAGTTTTCCAGTTATCGAAAAACCGAAACAAAGGTATACCGATTTTCCATGAGAATGCTTTATGGAAGTCACTGTTTCAAAATCTACAATTCTAATTGCAATATAGAATTTTGCAAAATTTCAAGTTATAACGTAATTTATACGTTTAAATTAGGTACAATGTGTGAACTGATTTTCTGTATTTTTCTACTTCGAGGATTCATATGTATGTTTGTAAGTTGAAAGTTGTACAACTGTTAAATTCTTAATAAACATTTAAACCCAGGTTTAAGACCAAAAATTCGAAAAATGTTACGAAATCTTAATTGAGATTTTATTTTATATATTTATTTATTTTGATTTTTGTTTTCTCCCCTACCTTGCCTTTTAGGCTATATGCGGGTTTTCCCGGGCCTGGGCGTGTGAGCGAAGGATTAATGCCAGAGTTAAAAGATCCCCTGGGCACTATATGAACACTGGAACGCGTACTCGTAATTATTTTATTGTTTCCAATTTCGGTAATCATGTTGCCGGGGAAAATGCAGTGCTGTGCACTCGCGTTGGTTGGCTCGGCCACCTCACCCTTTTTAAAGATGCCGAAAAATTTCGGTCCGTGTTCCATTACTAGCCCTCTATACACACTCCTTTTTATCAAATTATTAACACTCGTCTAAACTATTCGTGAATGACTTCATTTTTCCTAGCCTACAACTTTTTTTTTTTTTACGAATATTCTTGAAAATTGGGAGTTTTCAATCTGGAGATCAGTGTACTTTGTTAGTTTGACGAGGTGCTAAAACTCATGAATACCCACTTTGCTTTTCGTTCGATTCGTCAGACACTTTGGTAAAAAATGTGGCATATAAACATATCGGGCCGTTTGGTGTGACTACTCCCCCCAATAAAACTAAATAACGAGATTACATGGGCTAAATTTGCCTAATATTTTTGTGGTCCACCTTTTTTTTCTTTTTAGATAAATTTTCTTCCAATTCCGAGAACTTTCTTAAGTTAAAAAGACTGTAGATTACAATGAAATAAAGGTATCCATGGAGTTTTAGATCAGGTTGTAGAGTATCAATAATTTGAACAAAATGGATCACTACCGCGGGATATACAGAATCCGAATCATAACAAAAGCTAGCGGAATGGAAACTAGTTTAGTCGAGCAAGTGGCCCGACCGCCCACGCGCGCCGCCTGCGTGATGACCTATGTTATCAAGGTTAATCAGCATCTTATCGCGAAGGCTGTTACCGGAGGGATATGGCTACCTTCGCATTTCCTCAAGCCGCCTTAACGCGCCACCTGATAACGGTACGCGGGCGTCCTCCTTCCGTTCGGTCCACGTATAAATGGTACCATTAAGTAGACCCGTGGTGGGCTCTGAGGCAAAGAAAATATTTACTACTGTTGGAATTGCGATAGTAAACGAGGCAGTAACCTTTATGGCAGCCCCTTGTGTTTATTGTTTTCGGTCTGGAGAGTTCGCTCCGGAATCGGATCGATTTGTCCCTCCACAGTTTCTAAATATTACTTCTAAATTAATCACAAACAAAAACTCAAATTACAACATTATTTGTAAATTATGAAAGCAGTTAGTGTCCAAATTAATGAAAAACAATATCAACATTTTGTTGAATAAGGTATCATTTAAATTAAAAACCGACGAACACACCAGTCAAATAGAGCATCACTACTTAAATATCTAACAAAATGTAACACCATATAATTTATATACATATTATATTTGTTTTTATTAATTTTGTTAGTATTATTAGTGTTTTTTGTTGAGATTAGAGACTTGTTGATATTTTGCCATCTTTGTCCATCTTGGATTATTTTTTTCCAGTTACCTGCATGCAGCTCTATGTATCTAACATCTGATTTTTGGGATTACATTCTGATTCCACGTAGTCTGATAACCACTATATAGGCATTGGCTTGTAGCGACTTCCAGATGGATTGCTCCATGCTACATGCTACGCCCATCTTAATCTCTTTCCCTTTATATTATTGACACATTGATTGATTAGCTTCTGTAAGCAGGTATAAGTTAAGTAGGTAAAAAAAACTCCGAAATATAAGCGATATAGAATTAGGGTACATTTTTTGAGAGAGATATCTTTTAATACTTCTTTCTTGTGTGCTGGTTAGTGTCCAGGTCTCACATCCTTATATCAGAGCTGGCTTTATCATTGTAAACCCTTAATTTAAGACTTCTTAAGTAAATGGAAAGCTCTGTTTGCGCTTATCTATTTCCGACCGTTGGTCATTCGTTCATATTGTGAAGCCGAATTTTTTTATTAGTCTGTTCTTGAGAACGATTTACCTTATAGGCAGTTCATGTTATTGGGGTGGGATTTTCTGTTTGTTATCCCATAGTTTATTTTATCTTCTTCATATATATAAAATAGGCATATGAAGAATATAAAATAATAAACCGAAGAATATATATATTGGGCTTATTATCGTATGTTTTATTTTATCTTCTTCGTATAAATATAACATTTTTTTTTCATTAAATACTAATAACAATCCGGTATAATATGTTCTCATATACCTCAGAAGACCATAATTTTAACAGTTTGTGATTTGAAGTAGCTGTTTTGATGAATTTTTAAAAAACTTGATTGTCCAAAAAGCTTCGGAATACTCAATAATTATGTAACGACATGGATTGAATTGTAAATAAATATTTTGGATGTTCAGAACTTCTTATTTTATTCCATGAAATCCTATTTTTTATGTTAACAAGAACCTATCGGTATCTAAAAAAAAACATCACGAGAAATCACACCAAGTAAACACATATTAATTATAACAGCTGTTAACAATCACATTAGTGTTTTTATTTCACTATGCATATAATATATAGAAAAAGGAAGTATTGCGATCGAGGATTTTTTTTATATATCATTCACCAGCAAGTAATCAAGATCTAATTTATTATACATGCTTTAAATATGGTTAAGTATTTAATAATGTTCTCTACGAATCTTAAAAACCCTAGGGTTAATTATTTATTTCCAACAGAATATGGACAATTTGTTGTGATTCGTGAGTAATTTCAATGTAACTTGATCAATAGTTATATAAATTGTTCAGATTTTTTGAGGAAATAATACTGTTCAAACTACAGCGTGCGAAAAAAAAAAGGTAATGAAAAATACATTAGTGGATGGAAGAAAAACTGGTAGCTGAAAAACCCAACTCATCGAAAAAAGATGTTGCTCTCGCCAATTCATATCAGATTAGTGACCATAGTGCGATATCTAAAAACAAAACGAATACATGGATAAGGTTTTTTTTTTTATGTTCTTCCCTACCTGGCCTTATAGGCTATACGAAATTTTCCCGGACCGGAGGGCGAGGGCGGTGAATTTAAAATCCTTTCCAGCACTGGGATGCAAACTTTTTTTTTATCTCATAACTTTGGTTATCTGGTTGCTGGTTGAATAAAAGGATTTGAGGGTTGGGACCTCGTTTTGAACGAATGAACAGAGGAAGAAGGAGAAAAGAAATCAAGAAGGAAGCAAGGTTTTTTGTAAAGGTTCGGAAAAAAAATAAACCTAGGAAATATTGCCATCGGAAAATTGGATAAAGCCACTTCAACTCGGCATAGCAACTGGAGACGTGGGAGCGTCTGGGGACTCAAGTATAAATCTAATGAAACAATTCATTAGTCTCTTTAATCTTATCTCAAACCCACCAGACAGTCCACCGTTTAAAAGGCAGTCATAATCGAAGTGGAGGAAAATGAGAGAGGAAACTAGGAGCTGACGGATTTTAAGTGGCATAGAGTCACTGCATCTCAGCAACTGTTTGAGCAGTATTATGTGAAATGTAGTTATTTCAGGACAGGTGTTGATCAAACATTACGCCAAGATTTCTTAAGGAAGTTTAAAAACGTATGGGTATCCCATTAAGACAGAGTAGAGGATAATAAGGAATGAAGTTAATCAGATGCTTAGAACAAATAAAAATGGCGTTTGTCTTCTCAACATCAAATTTTAAATCATTGCTAACTGCTTAGGTATTAATACTGCCAATATCTTCTTGTAGCCTACGGATCGCCTCAAGAATCTCGGTAGGATGGTAGGAAAGGTAATTTTTGTTCCACCCTACCGAATATGTTTAGGTGTGGATTCGAGAGTGTAAGTTTCTAAATATTTTGGGGTCGCTTCCCACCTGAATCGGTTAATATTTCTTTCTTGGCTCCAATGAATCTTGACATTTTCATCATGGTAAGTACTCACCGCCAACCTCAAGTTAGTCGTCAAGATTGGCAAAAAGGATCACAAGAATAACATGTACCCCCACAAATCTCATTACCAGTAACAGTAAAAATTACAAAAACTATTTAAACCTTTGGTAATTAGTAATTTATACATGACCTAAATTTTAAACAGATATTTAAGTCAAAAGAAAATGCAAGATCAAACACCGAGATAATTATGCGATAGTGATACATTCGTACAACATCGAGATATTCATAATACATAGAAATATTATGTTGAATATTATTGTATATTAAATGTTGTAATAGTATTATAATAAATACTATTATTATTAAAACCGATTCAGCAATCAAAAAGGAAGACAGA
Organism: Nezara viridula; assembly: GCA_928085145.1. Classification (NCBI taxonomy): domain Eukaryota; kingdom Metazoa; phylum Arthropoda; class Insecta; order Hemiptera; family Pentatomidae; genus Nezara; species Nezara viridula. The sequence goes on along the minus strand of OV725080.1, from coordinate 141,686,824 downwards.
TTTTATTATTTTTTTTAACTGGTGTGTCTATATATCCATCTAAGGAAATAAAATATCAACTTTAGATCAACTTGATATCGTTAAAATTTATATTAAAGAAATAAAATTGGTGCTTACTCAGATATAATCTCACCATTAAAATTTAATACAAAAGTGCATCTTTTATGGCATCTTATCAGCGTTAATAAAATATTGGAAATAAAAATGTATGTTCTATAGTTAATTAAGATTTCTAAAGTTAATCTATCAGAAAAACTGTAATAGGAGATGTACAAATCGTTTAATTAATCTTATAAAATATCACAAGGAAATAAATGACAATGATAAATTGTTCATTAAAAAATATTTAAATTGTCATTTATTACCCTAAATCATTTCTAATATTTAAAAACAAACACACTATCCAACTTTCTTTATCCTATGAAACTGCACATAAAATATATATAAAAATCTCTTTCATTGCTCCAGTAATAATATCCGAATATATTAGTCAATAAAATAATAAAAAGGAAAATATTGAATTACGAAGAGTGGAAAATTTTGTGTCCTATAATATTTCATAATGTAATTTTTTTAATGTCAATATTAATTAAATAAAATCACCGATAAAAACTAATAAAATTCTTATGTACCAATATATGGAGGAGAGAGGAATAGCTCAGTGAGTTAGGCAATGGAATACTAAGCCCTAGTTCTCGGATTCGAATCCGGCTGATGACAAGTAATTTTTCATGAGTTGTGAGGCATATTGGGGCACACCCGTTCTTTATGAAGTGAGTAGTGTTAATGATAATAATTAATTAAGGGGAAAAACATGGCGGTTGAGTATGATCCTGGCCCAATTTCTCGCATAACCGTTGGCTTTGAAACAGTACTTCCTATCAAAGTTTTGACCACAAGACATAGTGGTTACAGTAGCCTTTTGTAATGCACTTTGTTTTTCTTTAATGAAGCAATTTATATTAGCAACAGAGAACAGGAAATAAAATATTACTACAATATTCACGTTTTTTCTGATAGAGAAAGCGGTACGCATCCTGAAGGAGCTAATGGAAAAATAGTTCCAACACTGTTTTAAACAGTGAATGGTCTGCATTGAACGTTGTAGGGACAGAGGAGGGGTGTTCATTGAAGTTGATAATAAGTAATTGATGTTATGTGATGATATGTATGAAATCAAAATAAAATGTTCTACAGCGCAAGTCTCGTTATTTCATAGCGACACGTCGTATATACATATTAGGGAGACGGGAAAGTAATTGTATGGTGCACCTCTGTTCGAACATGTCAGCAAAACAACTGGGAAAAGATTACAATATTTCCAAAATGGAATAATTAGAAAAATTGTTAGAGGAACCACGATGCAGAGAAAGAGGACATTGGATATACAAGCATCACTAAATTTATCAACAATAAAATAATTTCACGTAAAACGAAAAAAAATAATTTTTCGAAAAGTCCCAACAATTGGCAAACCCTCTTTTCAACAACTTATTACCAGCCAAAATTCCAAAACGTTGGCAACAACTCACATGAGACAGATGTTTTATTAATTTAGTTTGTTTATTGTACATAGAGTGTGAATGTGATCTCAGAACACTATTATAAATGTCCTTGAGACAGATTGTAGCATTTTTCAATAAATAAATAACTCATTAAAATTTAGTTGTAAGCTCCAGAGGATAAGGTCAACTCAAGGCTGAGGTGAGCCCCATCACCTTTTATATTACAGATGTAGAACAAAATACTCAGAAACGACAAAAAATACACCTTACAATGCTTTTAAACAGTAAAAGGACTATTATGAAGACACTGAAAATCCAAGGATTCAAGATAAAAAGGGGCTACGGAAAAATATATATATATATATATTTCTTCTAACATTAAATTCAAACATATAAATTTGGCATACGTTTTTATTTTTAATCAATGATGAAATCACCCTCATTATAAACAATCTTTAGCCATTAGCAAATTTTTAATGCAGAATCGATAAAAATCAATTGGTTTTTAAGCAAAAACCATTTTTGGTATTTACGAACGTCCAATGCATTTGGATAAATATCGTAAATGTTTTTGGTAGCAACTGTTACTACCCTCGCGAAACTGAACAAGAATGCACTAAAGGATATGTACTTCTTCTGGTATTTGACTGGCCATTCAAAAATTGTAAAAATAAAAAATGTAAGCTAATTATTTGCAACTTAAGAAGTCACTATAACCTTAGAATATCTTTGCCAGGACATAGATGTATACAATCAGCTGCCAAATGACAATCAAATACTGACATGCTCAGAAACATTACTTTGCGGACATTTAACCTGATAATTATGATTGAATTCGGATAAATAAGAGCTTGGGTTAACAAATACATCTATGTTAATAAGACAAATAAGACCTTTATTTTGTTCCTCTCACTAAGCTTAGAAAAAACAAAATATTAAAATTTTAATTTTCAGTTATATTATTATATCTCTTTTGATCGCACCCAGTAACCAATTATTCCACGAGGGTCAACAATATCCACAAAATATTAAATTTAAACATTATCGCCGTGATGCACGGGCGGATTTACGAGGGGGAGGGCTTTGTGGCTGAAGCCCTCCCTCCCCTCTCCCAAAATGGTAAAATATAACCATGTTTTACGGAAACAAATATTAAAAACTTATCTCTTGAAGTATTATTGTTCATGTAATTACATTTAAAAGGACTTTAGGAATCACTTAAACACCATTTCATATAGGTAGTTGGTTTCTTTCTTTTTTTCCAAAGTAATTATCGTTATTTTTATTAAAAAAAGCTTTTGGGCTGAAGCCTTCCCTAAAATTAAATCCTGGATCCGCTTGTGCTGTGTTGATAATAAATGAAATGAACTTCACTCAGTTAGTTTAATATTCTGAATTGATGTACCCAATAATCAATCCAAGAATAGTCAATACCAAAAACAAACCTCCAATACAGTGAGAACATAAACGGAGAACGGTGATTGGTGAGGATACACTGAAGGCTGATAGCCAATCCGTCTTGGTGATTAATACCTTGACCTCTGTATCCCTCTATCTCGCTCTCTCATTGGCTGGATCTCTCCCCCCTCCTCTGTAGGCTCTATTGTGTCTTTGCTGTATTCTTCTATTCTCTGTATCGAACACCCCTATCGTGCAATCATACCTTATCGTGCCTTTGTAGGTCATGAAACTCCAAGTATGGCATGGTTTGAAGACCTGATAAAACTGAAGGTAGATTTTTTTTTAAACAAAGAGTATAACAAGATTCCGTTTGAAACAAAATATAAAAACTTACAAGAAACTTTAAGTTAAAAGTTATTGATTTTTCTTACATACATGCAGATTGTTGAGATTTGAAATAATTAAGAATTATCTCCGAAATGAAATTATTTTTAGCCACCGTAGGAGTAAAGTGGGTTCAATTGTTTGTTTTTTTAAAGGAGAAATAAAGTTAAGATTTGAATTTAGCACCTCGATAAACCCTCAAACACGAATTTTCATAGGATTTAAAAATAAATCGGACGATTTGTTGTAGAGATATAGCGTTTTAAACCTATGAGTATTTTAAAGCTCCTGGAATTATCTACTAAATAAAAAAAAATATTACCGTAATCGTAAAGAATCATGTCCGATAAGATATTATGTTGCATTTGTTTTTTTATTATTCTTGGGATTATACTTTTTAGGAGAGCTCTATTGTCACTACTTTATGTTTGTAATATAGCTAAAATATAAGTACGATATGGAAATGAAACAATTTTTACCGAATAAATGAGCATAGTGGTTTAAAATATTTTTTAAAAGACAAACGAAATTGAGGTTGGTATTTCGTACCTGGAAAAACCCTCAAACACGAATTTTCTTATTAATTGAAAAATAAATTTTATTTTTGCTCAAATTTTCGCAGAATGAGGAGAGTGGGTTAAAATATTTTGTTGGTAATTAATGGTTAGGTTCGATAGATTTACATTTTTATTTACCTATAACTCAAAAAGTAAACAAATTGTTTTATAAGTAAACATAAAAGTGAATGTACGAACGGATAAGAGAAGAAAAAATATGTTGAAGACATGCAAATGCATTTATGTTTTCCTCAAATGTTCAATAATGATCATGGTCAAGTTACGGCCACTTGGCGGACACTAATGTTATTAAATTGCTTATTCGTGTGCTGGAACACGAGTAAATTACTTGATAGTTTAATGACTAAGAAATAAAACATCTCCTGCCTAAGTTTATACAATGTTTACATATTTAATCATACACATAAAATATATAATATATACTAAATATAATAATAAAAACAAACAAAAACTAGCATGCTATCGTACTCACTCGTTTTATGTTTCTTCATACCTATGTAGTACTGCTCATGTGTACCTAATTTATTAAATTTTTTAATTTAAAAAAAAAATTACTTATAAGTGAGTAAAAAGATTAACCCAGTAATTGTGACTTGTTAAAATTAATTTTTTAAATGTTAATGGCTAGAAAAATATATATATTTTTAAAAAAAGGTATAAAAGTTATAAAAGTTCAAAGCTATTTGAAAAAAAAATTAATTTAATTTAAAAAAATTTATAAATATCCAGTAAGAAATTTGTATACGTGTAATGAGAGGAGCCTGCTGCTGTAGACTGAAGACCCTGAAATCCTCAACTCTCACAAAAAAAAAAAAAAAAAAAAATGATAAATATTAACAATTTAATTATATTTAATTTTGATACTTAAACAACAATAAATATAAATATTTTCATTAATTAATTATGAGATATGTAACTATAGTTTCTAATTCATTGAATATTTCATTTTCTGTAATCACTTAAATGAATCTGATGATTAATATAAATATTTTGATTGATATTAAACAAAAGTATACTTTTATTACATTTATAAAAAAAATTGAACCATTAAAAAATAAACTAGTTAAATTTTAAAACTTGCTGGTGATAAAGAAACCTAGTAATTGTGAGAGGAGGTCGTCGTACATATAAAAAATATATTACATGCGCATGCTACATGCCTCAAACACTGCCCACTAAGGAATTTTAAATCTTTAGACTATAATGTTCATCAGCATGCAAATTCCCAAACAAAAAAGACACATGCACATGCAATTCACAAAGCGGGCAGGGACTACGGTCCAGATCAAACATAATTTTAACAAATTAATTCAGACCAATAAACATGTAATGTAAAGTCTAGTCGCACCAGCAGACATGTTGCGCGATTTTAATCTCTGAGATTCGTCTCAATTTGTCTACATAGACATATCAATAGACCAATCTCTGTCTACAGGCCTGTAACGAGACCAAATATCGCAAGTATAACGTCTCCCGATGGAATGTGAACATTAGGCATTTTGCGCAACATTTCGGCAATACGGATGTCACTCGGCGTCTAGAAGAAAGACACGTCCTATTCTACCACCAATTACCAGTAAACACTAGTGGTTGGTTCTGCTGTTTACATTTATTTACCAAAGTTTAATTTTTAAAACTTTTAGTCTAACGAGAAAGTTTTAAAATTAATTAAAGATTACCATGGTATCTCTCAATCTTAATTTATTTAATACTACGAACCTTGGTCCTTCTACGAGCACTTTGCGCGTCCACCAACGTTTACGTTTACGAATGCCTTTACTTGTAATTAGCAATACGCAGGAACTCATTCCGCACAAAACTATGTACTCTATGGTCGGCTGCGAAGATGAGACTGTGAAATTCACATTGTAGTGTGGACGCCAGACGAGACAATTAACGGTGTCTCTAGATAATCTATAGACCTTGTATCGAGAAGGTCTATAGACAAATCGCGCGACAATGTCTACTAGTGTGTACTAGGCTTAAGAGAAATAAAACAGTATGGATCATATGATTAAAAAAATAACTTAATTTCTTAAAAGACTATTTGATAACTTAATACTTTTTGACCTATGGACCTTAATGCATGCTTAGAAATTGTTCCACTAACCTCGCGGCATACGAGGGCTGCTCAAGATTCACTAGACCCTGTAACACAAATAAATATGTATTCAAATAATAGAAAATCAACAATTTATAAGCATTTCAACTAATATAAACATTGTTTTTTTTTCTTTTCTAGCCAATTGTCTCCCTTACTTATACAGCTCTATGTCGTTGTATTGTCAATTCAGTAACTTTTAAATGAAAGATCATTTTCAATACTTAAGGATATTATAGGTTCTAGCCTAAGTTTTTTTTAAAGTATTATCATATATATATATATATATATATATATATATATATACTATTAAATTCATACCTCGCTGTCGCTATGATACAAATGGTATCGGAGACTGCGTTGAAATCGGATTATCTACGAACTCCTGGAAGACCGCAGTAGTTTTGTGTAGATGTTTCTTGAACCTGCAAATAAAAGCCTATGAAATATAACAATAACTTAGTATACTTTTTTATTATATTATATTATACTATAATATATCGTATAATATTGTTACATTAATTTATATTTCTATAATATTTATTATAATAAATTACATTATTTCGTATTATATTGTTACAGTATGTATTCCTTATTTCCAAATCTGCTTACAGTGCCATATGGTTTAAGTACTGAAAATTGGTAGAAAATTTTTTTTTAAAGTTTATAAAATTGGCAGAGCCATAAAGTTAACTATATACAAATGAGTGAGGAAATTTTAAAAGTTTAAAACTTCAACAGGTTGGAGATTAGAAAAGGATAATTAAGAAAAATAATAATAATATGGCTTAGCGAACCCGAAGGTTCGATGCCGACACCACATATCGCTTGTTACACACCTCCCTCCACCGTTCGCCGTCCAAACCCAGTCCCTTCAGATCGGCTTTAATGCAATCTTCCCACCTTCGCTTCGGTCTACCCCTCGGACGCTTACCATTCGGCACAGCAAATATTAAACTTTTAGGAATTCTCTCGTTACTAAGCCCAACAAGTTTACAAGCCCATTTGATTCGCCGCGATGAAATTACCTCAATTATATTACCCGGATACAGCTCACGCAATTCGGCGTTGTGTAACCGTCTGAACTCTCCGGTTAACTCATCCTTCTTCGGTCCGAATATTCTACTCAATACTTTGTTTTTAAAAACCTTAAGACGCTGCTCATCCCCTAATTAAGAAAAAAGTACATATAATATTTTTCCTAAACTTTATAATTAACATTAGAAACATTATGGTATGAACTTCACTCGATTAAACTGTTTGTGTGTGTGATTGTTAATATTAAAAATAACTGAATAATATAATGTTGAGTTGTAAACAAAAAAAAAAAAAAAAAATATATATATATATATATATATATATATATATATATATATATATATATATATATATATTTATGTATATAAAACATACAACTATTAAATTAATGTTAATATCAAAATAAATGTATATTAATTTACATTATATTATATTATTATTGTATAATGTCAACAGCATCCTAACGTTATGTGGATATTATAGGGGTCTTTGCTGGTAGGAGCGTGAGGCCAAACATTCGCGACCGTGTAGTTATGCAGAATGGTATCTAGTGCCCCTGTAGTACTGAGGGTTGTTTTAAGCCTCTTAATGCTTCATCATAGATTCCTATTTTTGAATTTTGAAAGAAAAAAAATAGAGGAATAAGAAACATTTTTTTCTGGATTTAGATCAGAGTTTTAATATTGTTCATTCTAATAAGAACTATATTAATCGACTATTGTACTGTATCGATGATCAACGGTAGGATAAGGGAGTGCATTTTATATCCATTTCAAAAACTCTAGACCACGATTATGAAGGGTTTGTGGATGTTTGATATATTGTTATAGGACGAGTTCCAAAAGCGCTGTGCTCATCTGTGATATCAGACAGTTTCGTAACTCATCGTCGAAAATTATAGATTGAATTCAGCTTGTTCCTTTATTCATCTATTGAAAAACCAATGGCTCAGAAATTCCATCCCCTTGGAACCGATGGATCTGCTAGATGCAGCACCTCATTATAAAATCAGTATAGTAATTTTTCTATTTACTTCAGTTTACTACAAATTTATATTCAGTTTACTTTCTATCTATATTTTTTTCAGTTTTTAAATTTTTTTTAGAAATTTTACGATGCCGTAAATAGGTACTTCTTTATATATTTTTTTATTTTTCATGGGATTTGTAACCTCTTAGAAATGTTATTCTATCGCTGGAACCCATCAAGTCGTTTCAATACTTAACATAAATCGCCGCCGAACGCTGACGTATTCTCATAAATCTGCGAGTCTTCTGACCATATAAATGTGGTTAGTTTTTGTCTGATTTTCAATTTTGGTTTATAACAAAGAGCTATAATATTTTCGGTCGATTTTTTAAAGTCATTATTTTCGTTTTTGCCTGTAAGCTCTGGTTCATCGATCAGTCGAATGTAAGTTTTAGATAACGTACTTTATTCATTTGAGGAATTTGTTTCTCGCCCAAAAAAACTGGTGGGTATTTATTAATATTATTTTTTCTCAAAATAGAGTGGTAAATGAATGTTCTAATGCACGCTCCTCGTCTGATTTAGTGCAAAATTGAAGATAATAAATCTATAAACGATAATAATTAAATATTAAAGAATTATATTTGATATAAATATTACATTAATAAAAAAGTCTGTTCTAAGCGAAATAACGACAGCTATCAGCTCCCCACCCATTGCTAATTAACCAAGTAGAAATTAGAAATAAATTGACTCCCTACCTCGGAAATGGGATCCAGGCTCTTCATTATGAGGCGATTAACATAACCACTTTAGCGCTAACCGTCAATAGTTGGTATTACTTTGTATTTCATAACTCAAATCTCTTCATTTATAATTATAAATGTATATCAAGGATAACAACTGCCTTAAATTTATTTATTTATAAATGATAATTTTTATCCTTATAAATAGATAACTATCGACGGACACACGGGAACGAAAGAAGTTTGATAGACGAGATAGATCAATACAAATATAACCATAAAATAAAAAACAAAATTGAAAATTGAAAATGAATACATATTCTTGTGTTCAAATGGTTATCGATTTATTTATAAATTGTTTTGTAAGTTGTGAAATATAATAACATTTATGAGAGGGAGGAGCTAAATGATATAAAATAATTGGATACCACTTACAATGCACGTTTATCAAATTATGGCGCAAAAATAACTTCTCAGAATGTTAACATACATAAATATATACATATATATATATATATATATATATATATATATATATATATATAGAGAGAGAGAGAGAGAGAGAGAGAGAGAGGGTGAGAGAGAGAGAGAGAGAGAGAGAGAGAGAGAGTGAGAGAGAGAGAGAGAGAGAGAGAGAGAGAGAGAGAGAGAGAGAGAGAGAGAGAGAGAGAGAGAGAGAGATTACAAATCCCATGGAAAATAACAAAATTGAATGAAGTTAGTCGACTGTTCTATATAGGGTGATAGATAGTCAGGGGTGTGATATGCCAGTTTTTCAAGATTTCTATTTCTAACGTATCAACCCAAAATTGTGGTTCGTCATCAGGACATGTTACAAGCAATAAAGGTGTTCAGTATTTGAATATTTTCAGTGCTGGCAACATGCCCTGATGACCCACAATCTTCGGTTGCAACATTAGAAATAAAAATCATAATAAACAGATTGCGTTCTGACTATCACCCAAAATAAAAAAAAATATATAAGGAAATGCCTACTTACTGAATTGTTAAATATCAAAACCGAAATAACTAGAAATAGAAAGTAACCTGAATACAAATACATAATGTAAATTAAAAAATAACTACTTATTTATTATTATTATAAAATAACATTTAGCGAATCAATCGGCTCTAAACCCAATGGAACTGTTAAACCATCGGTGCTTCAATCTACGAATAAAGAAACAAGCTGAATTCAATCGATAATTTTCTATGAGGAGTTTCGTAACAGTCTGATTACCGATGCCATGGATGAACTCCGTGCTTTTGAAACTTGCCCTATATACATCAAATATCCACAAAACCCTCATAAACTTGGTCAAGAGTTTTTGAAACGAATATAAAATGGACCTATCATCGTTGCCCTTCGATAAAGTACAATATTCAATTACTACCATTATTATAAGCATGGACAATATTTAAAAATACTGATAACTCTGATCGGAATCCCGATAAAGAAATCTTATTCCTCTATTTTTGGTCAAATGCAAAAATATATAAAGCGAATAAAAACATATTTTAACTAATCTATAAAGAAGTATCAAGTAAAGCTCGTAATTGTGGATTCATGGTTCACTGTAGTGAACAATTAGAGAGAATATCGGTTGGGGTATTCAGTCGAAAAAAAATAAAAATAAATAAATTATATTTATTTATATTTTTGCCAAATATAAATAATTTTTTTTTTTTTTTAACTTAATACCCCAACAACCTATGTTCTCTTCCCTTTAGTAAGACGTAATCTTCAATATAGAAGGCGCAATAGATACCATTCCGCATAGCCGCACGGCCACAAACGTTTAGTCTCACGCTCCTTCCAGGAAAGACCTATCTATTGTCACTTGATGCCACTTACATAATTTCGTTGTTATTTATTAGTATAATTTCATCAATTACTTCTCTCTGTTATTTTCCTATTTAGTAGACTACTTATTGCAGTTGGAGACTACAAAATATCACCTTTCCCCCACAGAGAATAAATATATAAAATTGTTACATACGAACTTTTGCACTAACAATACCAATATGCAATAATAATATTACGTTTTTTTTTCTAATATAAGTGTATAATACCAAACTTACAAATATATAAAATTTATAATCACTGAATGTTCTTGAATTTAACATATGTTAATTACAAGTATAAATTATTACAAATTATAATTACTATATATTCATTTCTCTACATTCACTAGTCCATAGGTCAAGTACATTCTTGAGTCTTTTTGCGGCTATTATAAATGCTATCTCTGGTATTAATTAATATTTAAATATATAGATTACTTTATCGATGAAATAAAATTTGTATATATACATATGCTAAAACAAATAAAAATACGCTCAGAGAATTATAAATAAATTTATTATTTGTTTGTCTGCCTAACCTATATGCGGCCTCTAATGAGAAAAGAGTTCCGTTAAGAACAAGTCTTCTTTAAATTTTCCATTTTTTCACAGAATGGACAAGATTAGCTGTTAGTTTTAACTTCTTACTTATGTTTTCACTACACATCGGTTTTATGTAATAATATAATTAAATATATATGATGTATCATCATAATCTTTAAATATTGATTTTTTTTCTAGATCATTTACAATCCACGGTAGACTTTTGACTCTTATGTAGCTTATTTGGAAGATAGAGTAATAGAAAAATACTTTCCACAATTTTTCAAAGAGGTCAAATTAAAAAAATAAAATAAAATAATTGTTATCCTACCTCACTATAACTAATGTCCAAGTGACAGATTAATGTAATACTGAATAAATAAATAAAATAGTAATAAAAACTTGTAATTCGTAGGTTTTTTAATTTCTATTTACAATATGCTCTGTCCTCTTTTTCAGAATCTAATATATCAGGTGAGTCTATTTAAGAATAAGTTTGATCAATGAAAGTAAAGCTTATTACTAGTTAGACTCACCCAATACTGAAGCATAATAGCTGAAGGAGGGGAAAAGTATGTCCGAAACGTACGAATACAAAAAAAAAAAAAAAAAAGAACCTTTAAATAATTTTATTTCTATTGGCGTTACAGACCATGTAGATCGTTTGACGCCTAAACAAGCCTGCTTCATCTCTGACTGTCTTGGGCTATTTATTTTCAGTTAGATGCATGCACCTCTATTTCATATTTTATTAAATTTATCTGTCTATCTGCTTTTTGGCCTTCTACGTGGTCTATTGCCTTCTTTCGAGGCATTCATTGTTACGAAATGAAATATTTTACTGTACATGCTTATGGTAATAAAAGACATTTTTTTCTATACTTTGATGTTTTGATTGAATATTCTTTCAACATCCACAGGATTTTTTTTATTGAAAAGTTTTTTGTAACCGCTACATATAATTAAGGATTACCATTAAATTCCATTTTCTGCATAGCGATATCAATGTTTAATTTAGTGAGTAAAGATCTATGAGTAAAATATTTAGTGTTTTGGAGAAAATAAATTAAAAATGGAGAGAAAGCAATTAGATCCCCCTGCTACCTCACATCCAGTTCAAATAAAAAAGCACTCGGCCGAAATGCGGACGGAGTGGAATTTTGAATAAATAGAGAGAGGAACGATAATGGTTGGCTGGGCTAAGGTTCAAGGAACCACAAATTACTTTCCTTCCACTCTCTTTCACGAATCCTTCACTCCTCTCTCTTAAAACACTTCACGGCAAGTCTCTCGTGAAGAGGTGGTTGTCCCAGCCGGCTCTTAATAGATTCAAAACTTAAATGAGTTATTATTTTTGCCTTAGGAAGTATCGTTTCGGAAATGTTAGGTACTTTAATTTTGTTTATTCTGAAAAGAAATATCAGTTTAATTGAAAACATATACCACAAACAAGCAAACTTTTCCAACTGAATTATAACAAAAAAGGGGATTGAAAAAGAAAATCTAAAAATATTTCATGAGAGCATAAACAAAAAAAATGTTCGATAAAATCTTAAAATTACTTAAATAATACTAAAATGGCTTAGCATGCCCGTAGGTTCGAAGCCGATACCACTAAACTACATCCACTGGTCATCTTTCATACTCAATCCAAGCCAAATCTTCCCAACTTCCCCTCGAACGCAATATGCACTGCTCATATTAACATTTTAGAAATTCATTCATTAATAAGCCCAACAATTTTATCCTTCCATTTTTTTCACCGGATTATAATCACTTCAATAATATAACAGGATACAGGTTCACGCAGTTTACTCCTTCTTGGTTCCGAATTTTCCACCCAATATTTATTTTTTAAAAAACCTTAACACGTTGCTTATCCCTTAACATAAGTGGCCTTAATGTAGGAAAAGCATAGTTTTTGTAAATTATAATAGTTTTAAAACGAAAAAATAACAAGCATTTCCCGCCTTCGACCTATTGTTAACTTCAATTTCATTTTTTTCTAGTTATCGTAGACCCAAAATATCTAAACTTCTTTACATGTTCAAACGTATTCGTTTCTATATCTGTATTATCAAAATTGTAGCCGTTTTCAACCGGTTGGTTGGTTGTGTGGTAAAGGCGTAGAACCTGTTGGTCATCAACGGCGTTAATTAAAATTATATAATATATCTTTTGGTTATAAACGTTAAAAATTGGATAGAATTAAAAAAATGTAAAATGCACGTTAAGGTTATTGTTGTTAAAGTTTAGTTATTTAAAGTTCGCACGTTAGGTAAAAAGGAAAAGGAAAAAAAAAATGTGGTAAGAGGAAAAAAAGGGATGGGGAGTGCTGCGTGAGAGGTTCAGATATTTTTTAAGATACCTTATTTGGAGAGAAAACATATGAAAACATATGCCTAGGATTTTTTCATCATTTCCCAACCTTTAGTTTTCAACTAACCCGCTATATGTTTAAAATATCGGTAGTAAATCAATTGGTAGTATACTTGTGAGTAATGTTTTTAAATGCTCATTCTCATACATAGTTTTAGAATAAACACACACAAAACAATACACTAGATAGATTATTGGTACTATCAAATTGTATTAATTAAGTACCAGCCATAATGCATAGGAATCGATCGACCACATAAGTCAAATTACGGAATCATATCTTTAAAATGGTTTCAGGTAATATATTTGTACTTGAACGTATAATTCTAAGAAAATTATCCCCATCACTTAATTATTTAAGATACCAACATTACAGAGGGTTGGAGTGCTCCAGGTGGGTCTCCCGATCCCTGGATCGATTCACAGTTGATAATTAATTAATTTCCACTGTCATAGTTGAAATTTTGAGATTAGGAGAAATACACCTTACTCACTGAGCTACCCTGCTCTGAGAAAATATTATTCTATAATATTATAAAATATATTATATAATGTTTTGTTAAATCGAATCTTGTCTGAGGAACTAAGTTAATAAAGTACAGAATAAATCTCTGATTAAGGACTTTCCGTTCAATTCAATTGATAAAATGGCTACCAGTAGGGAACAATATGTATTTATTTTCAGTTACAAATGTAATTATCATGACTATATAATAATGTGTAAAAAAAATATTTATTCAACAGCTCTCAAAAAAGGGAAAGTCATACCGAGATAATTGTTGCTATGATGACAGCCTCGAATGAATGTAATCAAAGTCAAACTCAAAGTTAACAACTCCAAACTAGATAGAGTTGAGGAAGCAGATATGAAGTTTCCGGGTTCGAAGGGGAGTTCATGCTGAAAAGACTGACAGCCTTATTTAACTTAATATCGGGGTAAGAAATCCCACACCAAGAAAAGTTAAAATTACCTACCTTCGTCATAGATAAACTGAAAGGTGTAGACCAATTGTTTAACTTAAAAATTCAATCAATGTTCAAATAGAACTTTTATAATTATATATTTTTCAAAGTTAACTTTTTAAATCTGGTTATACGATTTTGACAAATCCTCTAGTTCTCCTCTTTCAACATTGACAAACGTACGTGCTCTTATTATTATTACTTGCATCGATGCTGCCTCAACCACGTCCAATTATTTCATTATAGTCCGCCTCTCCGAACACCTTGTAGCTTCCCGTATATCAATTTATTTGAAAGGCGATTATTCCCCATACGGCCCATATGACCGGTGGGTGGCTACTTGGGGTATAATGTTTTTATAAATGATCAACTTGGTACTCCTTGAAAGATCTTTGAATCTTAAGGCTTACAATGCAACGCTGGTTCTCTAAGAAGATGGTCTAAGAAGCTCCGCAAAAAAATCGAGGCTAGAATAAAATCTGTAAATCGTTGCTACTCTGGATTAATCAATTTTTTAATTATATTAGTGGTCTCATATCAAATACGGACATCTGTAATTTTCATAATATTGAGAAAGAGTCAATTTTCATTAGAAGGCTTCAATTTAAACAAATCCTGTTCATTTCTTTGTATCATAATTTAACTGAACGATTATCTTCTCATTAGCTACCAGTCGTTTAGAAATTTATTAAAATGATATTCCTACAACTTACATTTTTCACTTTCCGTTTCGATTTAATAAATCCGTCATTTGGTGTGTAGTGATCATTCAAGAAATAACAGGCAACCATGACTGAATCAATTGAACTAATGATTTAATCATGAATGAATGAATGAAAAAATAATTTTATTCTGAGACTACAGTCTCCGAAGAATAATAACAGAATCATGTGATCATAATCCGGCTATCCCATTGACAACTTGGTAAATGTCCATTTTTGAAATGAATTTACACTACAGGTGTCCGAATGTGAAACTAACCATTAAGTTTGAAGCTAAATTTACCATACGATTTGTTTTAATACAAACTGATTTCACCATTTATGAAAGCGATAAAAATGTTATAAGAATCAACTGATAACATAATTTCGAATGTGGTGACAGATGTCTTTGATATGAAGCCGCTCATATGTACATACTAAACATAAATGACGTTATATTTTAACATTCCGGATAAATGGATCTTTTCACTATAAATTCAGGAAAATTTGTAAGTTCAGGTATAGGAGACTGAAAATTTGAAATCCAGATCAATCCATACTAAGTTGTCCAAAATAAATTTAATTGCTTGGATATTTTTAAATTCGGATAGACATATTGTAGTAAAAGTAGGGAAAGAATGGTCTGACATTAAACCTATTAAAGCAGGAGTACCTCAGGGTAGTGTCCTTGGGCCAATATTACTTAATATATATATGTCTGACCTACCGGAAAACAATGACACAATTCTGGCAACTTTTGCAGACGATACCGCAATCCTAAGCTCAGATAAAAACCCTGTTCGAGCATCTGCCAATCTTCAAAATCATCTGAACGATATTGCAGATTGGGCCACAAGGTGGAAAATTAAGTGAATTAAAAAAAAAAAGTGTGAACCATAAACCTTCATCTGAAATATATTTTAATAACATTAAAATCCCAACATCAGACGTAATTAGGTATTTAGGTTTTTACCTGGACAAAAGATTTACTTGGAGGACTCACATCAGACAAAAACGAATAGAATTATCAGACGATACGGTCGTTTATCCAGATATTACTTGACAGAGGCTCAAAATTATCTTTAACTAACAAACTAACCCTTTATAAAGTTTTACTTAAACCAATTTGGACTTACGGCATAGAACTGTGGGATTATGCTAAAACGTCTAACATTAAAAAAGTTCAGTCCTTTCAGTCAAAAGTGTTGAGAAGGATAGTTGACGCACCGTTTTATGTCGCAAATGAAACACTACTTAAAGACTTCAACGTACCTACAATTTTAGATACTGCCAAAGTGAAATACAGTAACTTTCACCAAAGACTGACGTACAACATGAATCCTCTGACAGAAATTCTTCAACGTACAAGAAACCCGTACAGCCCACTACGACGATTACGTAGGTGCTGGCCAAGAGACCTGCTGATCTGATTTATATCCCGGACGTAATGGGAAGCTGTGAAGCTGCCAAAAAATTTGCTCATTGCAAAGAAATTTGCAGATTGCAAATTTAATCAAATGTTCTACATTTTTGTTTGGTTAATAAATTAATTTAATGTTATGTATTTATGATGTATAAATAACTTTTTAATATTTGATTGTACTAATAGATATATATATTGTTGCAGAGTGCGACCGTACGTTCGTGAGCCGGGCTGGGGGGCCGCAGAACGGCACGTTCGAGTCGCCAACGTTCCTGAACCCTGACGGCGACTCCCGGCAGTGCGTCTTCATCTTCCTCGCGGGGCCCAGCCAGAGGGCCGAGGTCGTCTTCACTGCTTTCCAGCTCAGGGGCACTCCCCCAGAGTGAGTACCAGCATTTCATTCACTTTAATATATATTATGTTCATTCATGTAATTTTTTATGCTAAACTAATACAAAATTATTTTTGAAATTTGAACTACTAACTTAAATAGCCTCCGACACCTTTTTCCTTTTGTAATCCGTAGACTCTTGGTCACCTCCTTAATATTTCCCCACTTCGACTATTGCTACGGCGTATAAAGAGGCATCTCAGGGGATCTCGAGGCGAACCTTTTTTTTTTTTTTAAATTTACAACTGTATTACATAGAAAATACAACAAGTAAATGTGACATTGGTAACATGACATGTACAACATGAAGAGAAACTACCTATTGGTTGAACTCAAATTAAAGTTCTATATTTGAAGGTCCCGAGGGCATCATCTTTTCAGACGCCTCGGAGGGTTATCAAGGATCGAGGAGGAAGCAAGGTTTGAAACGAGAGGATTCGGATGGTTCTGCAGATTGTTATGGAAGGATAGGTATCTGAATTGGGCCAAATCGGAAACATATGGAAAATTAAGGTCTTCATGGATGATTTTATTTTTGACAAAGTAAGGAGCGTTGAGGATTTTATGAAGGATTTTGGATTGTAAGGATTGGATATGAGAGGAATTCGATGGTTTAGTGGACCCTCAAAGCTCAATTCCGTAAGTCCAAATAGGTCTTATTCATGTATATGAGTCGTCTGTAATTGATTGAAAGCTTAGAGAGAGGCGAAACTAAAACGTTTGATAAATTGCTTTGTACGGGATCCCTGTTTCTATAGTTACGGAATGGACTTAATCCGTAACAAATATTAATAATGATAATATTAATTTAACTTTTATTAATATATAACTTAATATTTAATATGCCAATCATAAAAGCACAAAGCCCTAGATAGCCAGGTCAAGCTATCTCTGATAGCTTAGAGATAGATATTTAGAATGTACTGACGGGACAGAGGCCAATTATCAAGAGAGAACAATAACTGATTTCAGCCAAAGGGCACTTTCTCACAGACATCTTAAGAATATTATTATTGATAACTTTCTTTGCCGACATCTCCCACACTTTCCTTCACCCCTCCTACTATTCTTGGGTATATTACCCCAATCCTTCTCTGGAATAATCACTCGTGTAGTTAATGCTCTTGATGTCATACTCTTCACTGCAGGAGACCTGGAGTGAACTCATGTAGTCAACCCATAGTATATTACTCTGTATTTTAGATGTCATTTGTAACCTTATGAATAAAAGCATTACTTATAAAGTCTCCATTGCCTCCGATTCGTTAACTTATGAAGAGTTGAAGTTGCTTTATCCTTCCTACCGCCGTAAGTATTTCCTGGCATCCTTCCTCTTCCAAGTCATTCACTCCCGCCGTCCTTACATACATCTCCGAGCTCCTTCAATTTATATCCTCTGTCCACTTCCGCAATACCCGTTCCCGGTCTTCACATGTATATGCAATGGCTCACCGAACCGCTGCTTTCGATAAATTCTTTATTATTCGAGCATCATTCCTATGAAACTCCATCCCTCCCGACATCCGTCGCTCCAATACTCTCCCTGCTTTTAAAACCCGTCTATTCAATCACTTTCTATCCATCCAGTCCCTCTATAATTGAAAATAGAAACTTCTGTAAATATGTATCTATATTATTAGTTTATTTCCAATTATTTTCATCTCATTGTTCTTTCATTTATTTTTTTTTCTTAATCGATTTAATCCAGACGATTTTTCTCTCTCTCTCTATTATATCTATTAGTTAACTTTGTACATACATATATATATATATATATATATATATATATATATATATATCTGAGGCTCAAAAGCCCACATTTCTGTCCTTGTTAATTATTCTAAAGGGATTCGTCCCAGAATAAATAAAAGATTATTATTATTACTACTATAAATTTGAGCTTAAATACAGCTTCAGGGACATCAGTTGTGCAAAGAGGTGATATAGCCAGGGTAAAACGTAACCACATCAGAATTTATTCCAATTCGCAAGATAATTTCTTATTCTGATTCATATTTTTATATTTATATCCAGTGAAATGAAGAATTTACATAATTATATAAATTATTACATATTTTATACAAAGGCATTACCTATCAACAGTTAAAACCCTCTTATTCTACATTCCCTTCACAGGGACTGGATATCGAAATAAACAGCCAGGAATTGGATAACCAGGTATAGTGCAGTTTTTTCCCACTCAAATTCCACCTTCCCAAGACCACCCCAGCGCCACTTCACCTCTTCACCATAACAACCAGCTCAGACCGAGAAAATGTTATTCCATTTTCTTCAAATTTCACACAAATGTTTACTAAAGATGGGGACTATAATAAT
Source organism: Nezara viridula (assembly GCA_928085145.1). Taxonomy (NCBI): domain Eukaryota; kingdom Metazoa; phylum Arthropoda; class Insecta; order Hemiptera; family Pentatomidae; genus Nezara; species Nezara viridula. Next base: position 141,667,520 of record OV725080.1, on the reverse strand, counting down.
AAAAAAAATGGTTAAATAATCAACTTGAGAAAAACATAATATGAATTCGCTAGCTCTACTGTTCACAGAAATCGATGTTATTACGATGTATGACTACTAGAATCTGTAGATCTAAATTTACCAAGAAATAGACAAATATATGGAAAATATAGAACAGAAAAGAATCCGATACTACATTATTGTATATTCAATAATGGTGAGGATCATTTTTCATTTACTTCTAAATGTAAACAAAGAGAATTGTCCACATTATGCATTATTTATTACTGTACTGTATTAGCTCGAAACAAATAAATTGCAGTATGCAAACAGTCAATCTTTCTGTGAATCGATGTCAGAAATAGAAAAAGAAATGGAGAAAAAAAATGTTAAAAGAAATTTCTAGTCGTAAACAAGAATTTAGAAGTACGTATGAATGAACAGAAAAGACAAAAGAGTGGAAGATAGGCGGAAAAATGTTTTGCCGCGGCGCATCTCTTCCCGCCTCTACCCACCCTCAAACTTATCTTAGATAGAGTTTTCAACAATATTATGGAACAATAATTCGTTTTTATTATTCACGTTTTATCTATGAATACTAACTTAAATTTCCTACATTTTATTTTTTACTTAAATTGAATAACCTACATTTGAATATTATACGTGCTTGTTATAGAGGATGTATAGTACTTATTGATTATGTATTTTAATCAATATATATTTTTTTAAATTGTATTTTTATGTATATTGGTATACTAATTTTCAAATAACAGAAGTAATTTTCATTTCTTATTATCGTTTATTTTTTTATTAAGTGCTTCCGCCAACCCATAGCAGGAAACAACGAATATTTTTACCATTTTGCATTTGATGTTAATATTTTAGATAATCTAATATATTTTTTTTTTGTTTATTTAATATTATAGGCCTTTGGTCAGAAATACTCTTTATTTTTATGTGCACGCTATTCTTCAGGAAAATTGTCTTATAATGAAGGCATTGTCTTATTTTATTCTATTTTATAAACACGTACCCTAATATAAACACGTTACATAAAAAGTGAGATGAGTCAATTATTAAAATTTTATTATGGCTAAAGCCTAAATTATTTTAAGACGGATAATAACAGGTTTCTATTTTGTTTATTTTCTCAATAAATACTCCTTGCATAATTGTTTTCATGTAGTAACAATGAAGATGTTCATAAATCACTTTTAAAAAATCTGCTGTCGTAAACAGCTATTCCTATTCCATTGTTTTATAAAAATGTGAACAAGCCTTTAACGACTTTCATGTTATTCTAGATAGAATGCACGATCAGCGAAGTTTCCACTTCGGAATCCATGGCTCAACAAATTTTCATGGACAATTCTGAATTTTCATGAGTCAGAACTACTTCGTACGTAATAGTTCTACATGGTGTCTTCATTTAATATTATTAACGTGATAAAGTGTTTCAAGACTGCCAATACATCAGATACATGAGAATAATATCTTAGCGAGGAGGTATCTCTACAAATTAGTTGATACTTCAATATTATAAATTTTTTTAACACGTATTTTTATATAGATTAATTGTATTTTAGAGATATTATTAAATACTGCCCAATTTAGTCTTTATTCATTATTTCTCAAAGGCTCTATTTGTCGCCAAATCAATGAGCTAATTGAATTATTTGTGAAACCAAATGACTGAGCCATCATTCCTCTAGAAACATTGAAAAAAATTAAAGATATAAAGGAAAGAAAACATTATTTGAGCATAACTATACTGTTAATATAAAGTTGTATAACAATTATACTGCCTTTAATTCAAAATGAGGAAATGAATCTCTTAATGATATATTAAAATTATGTTTCTTATTCAGTGGAACAATGACGTAAATGCGAATCATATAATTTTAAAAGACAGGTAAAATCATTAGAATTATTATTATATAAATAACATAATTTTTAAAATTTATTGTACACGTTATGTTGATCCGATTCATACACTTATTTCTTCAACTGGATAGTGATAATTAATGCACCTCTGTTTGATCGTGTCAGCAAAGCAACTTGGAAAAGGTTACAATATTTCCAAAATGGAATAATCAGGAAAATGGTAAGATGAATCACGATGCAGAGAATGAAAACATTGGATATACAAGCAGCGCTAAATTTATCAATAGTAAAAGATTTTCTCACAAAAAGAAAAAAATCATTTTTCCAAAAGTCCCAACAATTGGCAAATCTTCTTTTCAACAACTTATTACCAGAAAAAATTCTAAAACGTTGGCAACAACTTACATGAGATAGGTTTTATTAATTTAGTTGTAAGCTCTAGAGGATAAGGTCAACTCAAGCCTGAGGTGAGAACCATCACCTGTTATATTACAGATGTAGAAAAACTACTCAAAAACGACAAAAAAGCAAAATACACCTTACAATGCTTTTTGGCAGTAAAAGGGTTATTAAAAACAAAAATCCAAGGATTCAAGACAAAGATAAATAAAAAAGTGCTATAAAAAAAATTTAAAAAATGTAATACGACAATTTAATGAATATTTTAAGTATTTTCCCCTTTTTCTCGCCTCTACCCTAAAGGGTCATTGGCGTTTTCTATATTTCTATATTTAAGTATTATTCATATTGTTGTAGAACTTTTATATAAAAGCACATTTTGAACTCTAGGTGGGGATTCTTATTCTACGATGATGTTTCTCTCTTCAATTACCAATTATTTATTTATTTATCACCCTTTCTTGCCTTCCGGCAAAACGGGTGTCGCCAATATTGCGAGGTTTCCCTCTTTATTTAGTATTGAAAGTACTTATACCCAGGAATAGCATTTTAATGAACTCAAAAGGCTTTTTTGAAACTAATATCCTGCAATACATGGACCCTAAAGATACTACCACGCCGTTTGTATAAGGCTCTATGTCTAATACTCTGAAATACAATCACAAAACTTTCGGTTGAATAGTGAATTTGATAAGTTGATAAGTATTTTTCCATTAAATACGTTGCTATAGTAAACTACACAAGAAACATCCATTAAGAATTGAGTGCGTTGTTGTAACCCACCTGGTCCTAATGGAATCCACAGTAATTTCGGCGAACTACACTTAGCACTTAACATTCCCCTTAACATAATTTCAAATAGCAACAATCAATATCCAAAAGTTTTTGTGCCTTTAGATCCATAGAATATTGCGTAATACTGAAACAACTTGTCGAAATTTATGGGCATGACAGATGTTTCTATAATAAGTGGTACGCGGTACAGACCCCTTTTTATCAAATTATTAACATCCTCTAATACTTCGTGAATGGCTTCATTTATCGTAACCTACAACTTTTTTATCTAATCATGAGGAGTTTTCTTGTAAAATTAATTAATTATTGGGCAAAAATATTGGGCCGTTTGACCTAAATAACCTCGTTATCTTGACACGAAATTAAAATTTGCAATTTGAAAACATAAAAACTGTCACCCAAGAGGTCCGTGTAAGAAAAGTTAAATAGAGAAAAAAATTAATATTGAAACCAGAATGACTGAAGCATTTAACAAAGGTAGAGCAGAGTAATAAAGTATACGTTTGAATCTGCTTTTTCTTTTACTTAAAGCCAAACAACTTCACATCAAGTCTTAATTTCTATATTCCTTAATAATTTCCGATTCACTTAGTGATCCTTACGAAGTAAATATTCCAATAATAAGTAACAAAGAGTGAAACCAATAAATGGAATTCATTATTTCCTCAATTCCAAAGGTAAGGCAAATTCATATCTCATTCCAATTGAAGGTTGTTTTTCTTTTATATGTACAACTGCATTAAAATTAAAATAAATCTAGTAAATCTGAAGAATGTACTATAATGACATAAAAAGACATGTTGAGAAGCAACGCACTGGCACTATTCTAATAATATATCTATAATAAAATATCACGAGACCATCTTCTTTTCAGACGCCTCGGAGAGTTATCAAAAATCAAATAGGAAGCAAGCTTAGAAACGGGAGATTCTGAAGTTTATTATGGAAAGATAAATATCTGGGTTGGACCAAATCGGAAACATATGGTTGGCACTACCCTCCTTCCCGAAGGCAATTCCTCCTTGGTGTTTTCCTTTTACAAGTCTTCAGAACCAAACTTCCCTAAATTCTAAAACTCCTATTGATTTATGTATAGATATATCTCCTCCTATAAAACCACTTCTTTCAGAAAATCGTTCGTCATTCGTGCTATCCCATTTCGGAACTCCTTCGCTATCTCCATATGCCACTCCTAAAAAAATTTCTTTAAACCACTCTTTTTCCGCCATTTATTTCATATTCAAACGACCGAAACTGTTGCTAAGAATTATTCGTTACTGTAATTACAATTGCGACAAACAGTTAATTAACAAATACTGTTTTTATTTCTTCTTGCCAGACGAATGTGCATAATTTCACAACATTGTCATTATACTTAAGAGAATTCAGCCAGGGTAAGTAGTAATTTCCTTTTGTTCAATTAACCTTGATAATTGTTGGATATATTAGGTATAAATAGCATAAAATGATAATTGATTAGCTAAAATATTTGTTTTATTTCTGTTTTAATTGGGGCTGGACTTCCTTAAGTATAAGTATTAAGCGAGAAGCGGAAGACTAGGAGAGATTTCCGTCGATGCGAAGGAGATGTATAGCCTTCATCTTTCTCCTGACGGCTCGAGAATCCAACCGGACCATTAATCCTCTATAGGGCCACAGCCGACCCTCTCAATCTACCTCACTAGATAAATCTTATTCCCTAATAACGCCTGTCATCATTCATAGATATTCCTAAATCAATGAACAAATCCATCCCTTTGATTAATGTATCCAATATAGAAAATAGTTATCAACTATTACTAAATAGTTGTCTGAAAGTTATTACTAAAATCTGTATTACTAAAGTGTTTTGGCGTTGTGCTTTTATTAGTTCATACTTCATGGTATGGTAGAAAAGATGGGACAAATCCGGTCAATATCTTGCCGATAGCATAACATAAGCTCACCAACTTTTAAAAAATATGCTCAGTAAAGCTTCCTCACTATTTCCATCGATTACAAGTAATAGATCTTTTGAAGATGGTCTAATGAAAAAATATTTTATATAAAACATGTCAAAAAGCAGTTAAATAGTGTCATAAATAAAATTATTCTAAATAAAAATATTATAAATAAAAATGTCAAAGATTTTAGTAAAGTTACAATATACAAAAAAAAATAAATACGGTCTGAAAAAGGTTAATTCTATTTATAATATAATATAATTCCATACAACTCATCCAGAATTGTTTTCATGCCTAAATTAAATGATAAAGAAAATTTTAAAACTAAGTAGGTAGCGGTAAATATTGTAAAAGTTCCAATTTTTAAACAAACTCAAATAATATTTACAAAATGTGTGCTAGCTTATAATTTGTATATGAAATTATATATATATATATATATATATATATATATATATACAAGAAAACCAAAAAGTAAGAACTTTTTCCAAGTGGAGTAAGATGAGTATTCATGAGTATCCTAAGAGTGTTCTGTCAATTAAGTCTAATAATGTTAACAAATACATGAAACAAAAAATATAATTCTCTTATGGTGTTTTAACATCTAATAGTAATCAGTTACAATTACTTCACATCTCTAAGTTGTACTTTGAGGTTATACATTATATTGATATGAATTAAGTTATACTTAATTAAGTTATGAATTAAGACTTATATTTATCTCTTTTCGTTTCGGAGCTATCTCTTTCGGAATAATCGACACCAGTAACATTTAACCCAGTTCTCCCTATGGTTTTTCTCCTCAAAATACTTTAAATCAGAATTCAAGTTCCTTTATTAATTTTAGTTTATTATTTTCAATAATGAACCATTTTAATCTAATAAAAAATTCAAAAACTTAATCCGCTCTCAAAATTTGAGGTTTTACGTTTCAGGATACGTAGAATTCGAAAAACGGATACAAATGTTTTTGTCCATCCGCCGTCCGCCCATTTTCTCCGAAACTACTGGATCGATTTTTTTCAAATTTGGATTTAAAATTATAGGTCCGAATAGGATGATCCTCCTTCATCGACATTACTACCCTCCTTTTACTTTCCAAATGGCGACCGAAAAACCTACGTTGCTATAAACTATAGCGCCTAAACGAATTTCAATGAAACTTGGCTAAAATCTTCTTCTTGGTGCCCTTTAAATTTATCTATATAAAACACTTCAACGAAAAGAAGCTGGAAAAAAAGTTACGAGAGATGATAAAATTATATTCTTAATAACTGAAAAGTATACACTTGTTTGTGCATATTGTATAGTCATTGGGTTTTTAAACGTTTACTAATTTTCCTAAAAAACAAAAAAGTAATCGTTAAAATCGGATAATTAGGAGCAAAGATATGGTCTCTAGATGTTTTTTATGTTCTACAGCAAATCCTTTGTTTTGGATTTTGATTTTTGAATGTGGTAATGAATTAATGCTATTTTTTATTTTTAGCAAATTACTAATGATGAAAAAAAAAATGTCTAGGCAAATAATTGAAATTAACTTTAGATGTATAATTTTTGGAAAATAATAGGCCATTGTGAAATAATTTGCAGCGTTTTTTTAAATGCAGTGCATACGAGTAAGTGTGGCTGCCCGCGGTTTTCTCATATTTGATTATATATGATTAGTGAAATATTATTCAAACATCAGACACGGCGTCGTAATAATAACTTAGCGCGATAAATACTATTATAATTATTATTATTATTATATATAACAGACAGACGAAGAGAGAAGTATGTTGAGAGAGCTGAGTAGAGAATAGAAAGGCGATGACTGGAGTTAGTCGGTTATTGTCACCATCCATCTCCTTCCAGGCGGGCTCCTATTTCCTTCCTTCCAGGCTATTACTGTCCCCTCGTCACTCTACTTCTATAATCTTCGCACTCTACCTGTTTTAGGGCTTAAGAGGCCACACAAAGATTTTTCTTCTCACTATTTTTTGAAATATGGCCTTTAAGTAAATACTTAGTATTAACAAAATACCTATTAAAACGCCTCAGAGTAATGCTTCCTTAACTCAGTTCTCGGGAAATGTTGGATGAAAAGAACTAATTTATGCTAAATATATGAATCTTATAGACAATTTTAGCACACACGATCTTATGTGATAATATTATTATGTAAGCAACTCACAGAAACTTTTCACTTGGCCCATACTTATTTCAACTTTCATTTTCAGCAGCACTATTTATATTAAATATCCGTTCCTGTAAAAAACTAAACCATGATAAAAAAAATGTAATAAGGTAATGTTTTAAGCCCAATCCGCTATTCTCTGAGCATCTTCGATATCCCTAAGTACCTTTGCACTACGACGATACAGTAATACTATAATCTCCAGCAATCTGACTTTAGCATCTATTAAACACTTCCGAACCATTTAGTTGGCCTTGAACAATGGTTCAATAAATGAAAAATTGAAATTAACGCTTCTAAATCAATCTGACGTCAGTTTTTTCTCTAAAGAAAGATTCATGTCCACCTTGAATCATCGTCAACAACCCAGTCACTACAAACAACTAAGTACGATACCTTGGACTCTAGTTATGTTAGTTGGAAAATGCAGGGAAGTTCATGAGGTTATCAATACCTATGTCATGGTGAACAGTTTTCGATCCCTTTATTGTGAAAAACGTTAAATCATATGAGAAAAACCTGTCCTTACACTGTATATAGAGAGTCCTGTAGAATATGATGATTTTTTCTAAGTGTAAAATAGACATTTTCAGATATACATGGGTTTTTTAACAATATTCAACATGGGGATCGTGGGGTTCATGAGATTTACTTTTCCTTCTAATTACATACATTTTTATTTTTTTTTTCCTATGCCATAGTCATTGGTCATTCGACCATCCGACATCTTGCTGCCCAATATAAATTTGATTTTTTTATATAATCATTTACTTATGTTTGATTCTTAATATCCGTCAAAGCAGGACATTCGTTTAGTTCATTCGTTTATGAATTCTAATTACATAAATAGGTATGTAACAAATTCATTATGCTGGATCATTTTTATAGTAATTTTAAATTGATAAAAAAATAACTAATGAAATTTGTTAAATTTTTGTAAAGTCAGTCTTGTTGAGAACTATGAATTTTTGAAACAGTTGGCCATCGAAAGATCCACTTATGAATCTTGTATAAATATCTATATAATAACTTTGTAGCTCCTAATGCTTGATAATTGACAAACTTTTCAATTTTGTGTTTCAGGTGCAACCACGAGTACTTGGACGTCTACTCGGAGGTTCAGCAGCCCGAGGCCTCGGAGCTGATCAACTCTCCGTTCGGAGGTAGCTCTTCCATTTACACCGGCCAGAGAAACCATTACGTAGCTAGAGTAGAGAGTAGAGAATAGAGAGTAGAGAGTAGCAAGTAGAGAGTCAAGAACAGGAAAAACAGATTATATAGTAGAGAGTGGAAAGTAGGTTTACTAAGTCGAAAAGAGTATTTAAGAAAATTAAATTCAGGGATACCCATCTCCTACAAGTTCGATACCTTTTCAAGAAATGTTATTGTACTACTCTTCTTAGAAAAAGAGCCAACGGAAGTAGAATGAGAAACTGTTGACCATACACTCACTATTTTTCTGTGGTTTCAAAGTTCATCCAAATTGAAACCCAACAAAAAAATAAGGCTCGCTATGAAAATTCCTGACCCCGTCTGAATTCGCCCTCACAAATTTCAATGACGCAACTTGCGCATGCAATCCCTGGCATCCCTGGCATGGGTACTCCTGAGAAGAAATATAAATCCAAAACAATATTCTTAGCACTCGATAAAATGAATCTCATTTTTAATTTTTCTCTCATTTAATTTTATCAAAATTAACTATTAATCGCACTTATCGCTATTGTTGCAAGTGCAAAAGGCCATATGTTAAAATTGAGTGCTTTACACAGAAGATCATGAAAAACTGATCATTTCTGTATGATGATGAAAACTGATGTATGATTTATTAGTAAAATTTCATATTTTACTTCGCTCTATTTTCCAAAGTAGCATACTACTTATAGCAAGCAGTTACAGACGAAAAAACAGAACAGTCCTCTTTAGCATAAATTGAATAAGAATGAAACATTATAACACCTTTTTTACTAACAAGGGATAAATAGAATTAAATTGGAACGATTGGAGTACACCAACGAAACCAAGGACAATTTTCCTGATTCACTATCAAATATTTAACTTACTATTAAAACCCCTAGTGATGCCTTTTAAAATTATGCAACAAAACTACTACATTTAATATATTATAAAATACTTGTAATATTATCTATACTTTATTTTAATGTAAATTACGTTCAAAAATAACAAAAAAAAAAATGTAAGCCAACCTCCTCATATGACTGGCTCTAGTGTTCCCTTTAGTTGGTATAGATTTTATAGATCCCGTATTGGTATGATATTTCAAGGATGGCAGATATTTGGGATCAAAATTTAAACATTTTTTACTTGCGGGACATATATACTTTTTTTAAAAAGTAAATAATGTCTATATTCAATGTAATCCTTTATATATATATGTGTGTGTGTGTGTGTGTGTGTGTGTGTGTTTGTATATATATATATATATATATATATATATATATATATATATATATATATATATATATATTAAAATTAATCAAAAGAGAGGAATTACAAATCAAAAGCTTATAGTTTTGAAGAAATCGGTTCAAGTATCACCTTTACATGATAAATTGTCTTTAAATACGTATGTATAATTCAAAACCAAAAATGAATAATAATGGATAGTGAGTTTTTACTCGTATGAATTAATATTTCCTAAGTTATTTCTTTTAAATTGTGTTAAAATAATATAATATTAAAAGGAAATTAATTGTTTCGTGTGAGCCGAATTCAACTATAATTAGTTAATATCAAAAGTTATATTATTCTAAATTTTATATAATATTTATCCTAATTATTATAGTAATACGAATGGTATTATTACAATGATGGTAACAATATGTGCTATATCATCAATATTCAAATGGATGTTAGCCACCAATCGACAACCACCCGAAGGAGGGGATCCTCACCAATCCTCCAAGGCACAGAAGACGACCGATTAAACCCGAAACAAGTAGCGAAGAAGAGAGACAAAGCCGAGATAATGGAACTAGTCCCTCTGGCTAAGTGGTCTCCAACATCTCTATGCAAGCCTCCATCTGATTGGCTGACGTCTCGTCCAATCACCTCTTCGCTTACTACTCGAGGCGACCTAGATACAATCCTCTTCTACAGCCACCCTCCCTGCATTGTCTAAGTGCCGTCGCTCATCGATAAGCCCTAGCTGAAGAAAATATAAAAAGTCTTATAAATATTAAAGGGATTTCATAATCTACGACTTTAAAATTATTTAAACATACAAAACAGAATATATATTTTCATCTATCCATATGGAAACGAATCATAAAAGCTCCTTCAATTATTCAGGTGTCGCATCATATCAAATAGCTACTTTTTTTTTAATGTCAACGTTTCGACCCAAACTACAGGTCTTTATCAGAGCTGAAACAAATAAACTTCTTCTTTCCCCATATTTCAGTCTTAAAGAAGACCTCTTTAGTTGATCAAAACGTTTTTAATTTTTAAATTTAATGTTTAATATTTAGTTCGCTAGCCTTAGGAATTATTGTAATAGAAATTTATTTAATAAACATTAATTTTATATGTTATTCTTGAGCTATTTGTTAACACCATGTTTAATCACAATTCACTTCATTCTATTATTATTCATACATATATTAATTTTCTCTGAATAACGAAAAACATCTAATTTATTGCTTTATACTTTTTTTACTTTAAGTTAAATTAAATTTATTTTCTTCAAATAATACCTAAATATTCAATTTAATACTCATTCCATCTATGTAATAACAGATAATGTAATTGTTTCATTTTTTTATCTTTTTAAATAAGTGACTAAAGATTTGAACAATACAGAGTGATTGTGGGTTAAAAATCAAAAAATAAATTTGTAATTTGTAATTCGGGAAGAACAAATTAACAAAACAAAATCTTACATATAGCATTGATAAAAAATTCATTATTCAGGAATAATGAATGCATGCCATTTATGAGATAATAAAAATGTATAATTCCCAAGTCCAAAATATTTGTTTCAGTAAATGTTTGTTTATTGGTTTATCAAGGTTACAAAATAATGTAATTAATTTCCTATCATGTGCTGAACTCTCACCTGTGAATTTTCAATTTCTTTATTTAATGGTTTTTTTCTTTTTGTGTGTATCACAACACATATATTGTGCATTTTCATAGAATATTTTAATATTGATCAATTGGCCGACAGTAAGCTATAGGACATGTGGTACCATAAAGGTGATGGTGATTATCCAATTATGTTCAAATCGGACAAGCCTTTAACATAAAAAAAAAATTGTAAACAGTATTTCAATTCAATATCGACAGAGAAAGAATAATATCCACCCCATTAACAATAGCGTGAGTTATGATCCCCGATCTTAAGAAGTCCTAAAGAACAGATATTATGCCAAGCTCCATCATAAAAGGGAACCATTTGTATTACAAGCTGTCTATCTCATTCACAGGTAGCAGTTAAATTTTAAATACGTTTATGTTGGCAGCTTACAGAAGGCCGTAGAAGAGTGGGGGAAAGGATGGAGGAGTGGGGATGATCTTCTCTAACCGACCAAGTTATAGATATTTTACCGTGAAAGACCGAAATTGGAGAATGCCGACTTTCATCGGTGAATATCAACACATACCAAATAAGTCGGTGAAAGATCGAATATTTCATTACATTCTTGTACATTCGGATCCTCATGCTTATGAAAATATACTTAAAAGATGCTACATTGACTATTAAATTCAGTGAGGTATGTGGTGCATGCAACTGCCTTGTAACTGACCCGGTAACTCATTTTCTGATCCAATGTATCAAGTTCAACGAGCCAAGAAATAATTACTTGAAGACATTTATCACTGAATCCAGAGAAGATGCTAGTGTGGAGGAGATACTGAAAATAGACACTATGAAAAAAATAAACCAACTGTGTTATTTCATACAGGGCTGTTCATTGAACTGTTAAGTGGTATAGTTAATCATATAACATATATTAATGCTTATTTATATTGTCATTTGTCTTATACCTCTCGAATATTAAAAAAAAATAAATAAAATAAAATAAAATAAAAAATGTTTCACTAATTTTTATGTATATATATATACCTCTCGAACATATAAAAAAAAAAAAAAAGAATGTATTATTGAAAAAAAAAAGTTTTACTAATTGTTATGTATATATATATATATATATATATATATATATATATATATATATATATCGTTTACTAATCTGCAATTATATTAGTCATACTTAATACTGTGGACATTGTTAATGTTATGTTTGAATGCAGTACTAGACTCAAGATCTAACATTGTTAATTATACCATTATATTTATTTGTACAGGAATTTCCTTAGACAAATAAAATAAACTATCTAATCTATCTTCATTCGGATCCTCACCTTCAATCACAGATATGCTCTGGTGGAGGTCCAAAAGAGAGGAGCCGACTGGCTCTCTCCCGCCAAATCCTATGTTCTGCTGGGAATCAGTCAGCTTTATCAGTCTTATGCAAGCTTTGATGATGCGAGCAACGTTTTCTTAATATTTTTCCCATATCATAATTTATACTATGTGGATCGTGATATTTTTCTTGAAAAGTTAAATGCATTAATTGCGGGTAAACGAGGAGAAAATTGTTTTTATTTTTCTCAAGAAAAGTACTCTAAAATACTTTCTGAAATGGTTTCTGCTAAAACTAAGTGCAATACACCTTTGGATTACAGACAATTAAAAGTTTTTGACGTTTTAAAAATTAATGATGAAGAGAAGTTAATTGTATCATTAAAACCAGGGAAAACGAATATACACTATTATGTTACCAATGAAGAATCGTTCAGTATACGATATGAAACTCATACCAGGATAGACCACGGAGGAAGAACATGTATGCTTAAAGAGTTGCATGTTAAATACAAAAATATTACATATAAAGTAGTAATGTTGTATTTAAATTTATGCAAACAAAGAAGAAAAGAAAGGTATTGTTGTGAAACCAATGGTCAGTTATGAGGTAAACCCAAGATGTCAAGTTGATCTGATAGATCTGCAGTCAAACAAAGATGGGAAATATAACTTCATAATGGTTTATCAAGATCATTTAACTAAGTTTGTCCAGCTAGGACCTTTGAAAACTAAAAGAACTGAAGAAGTAGCCTATCAAGTTCTTTCAATATTTTTAACATTTGTTGTACCAGCAATATTGCAATCAGATAATGGTAGAGAATTCAGTAATCAAGTCATATTCGAGATATGTGGCGTAAAGTAATTTTTTTATTACTATTGTTTTCTTTTCTCATTTAGAATGTACTGTGTATTTTAAATTCTTGGTCAATCTTCTCAGAAAGAGAGGCGATTACATCACCCTTGCGACGAGCGACTAAATTACGGATAAGAAAATGTAAATCTTCGATATGTTCAACATTCACCATTATTGCATAGTGAATGTCACCATTTACCGGTGTTAAGTCAGAAATAAGGGCATTTAGCAAATATTTCGGATATACACCAAGCGACTATGTGAATGTTGACATTCACTGGTGAAAGTCGTATCTCGTCACGATCCCGTTTAAATAACAACATATTACGCTCGTATGAAAATGAGTACACACCTAATAGAGCCTGTACAAAGTACCTGAAGCAGTGCCAAGTACAGCCCCGATGAAGACCAACAACATAGAACATAGGCTATCCAATAAACATTACACCAGGACTTGACATTAAATTTTAACTTTTATTTTCAATCAGTTTCGGTATTACTGCAATATTTATTTTTCTGAAAATATGCAACCAGAAAATTTCTTCTTGCCAAAGTAAAGATTCTATAGAACTTTTATTAAAAAAAAAAAAAAAACGTTTATTTAAAAGTTCTGATAATTTAGCAAAAAAAAGCGTTATATAACATTACTTTTATTCATAGCTACACAAACAAACAACATATTTGAATCAAGTAATATTTAAGATAAATTATAATTCTATTACAAGCTTTCTTTTTTTTCTTTTTTAAGGCTTCAACTACTAGGGACATTATTGTCTTATTTTCATTGAGAATCATATTGTATTTTTAAGTTTAGAACATTTCAGAAAAGAAAAGAATTTAGCAATTTCATTCGAATTTTCCTGTAAAATGAAGTATGGATCGTTTGTCTAGTCACAAGATAGTCTAAATGTTTCATAAGCTCTGCATTCTGTTAAAATGTGTTTCACTGTCAGAGGGGTCCCACAGGTTTGGCATGTTGGCGAAGAATCACGGGCCATCAGGTATCCATGAGTAAGGCGTGTATGACCTATAAGCAGGCGCGTAAGAATTAATTCCTCTAGCTTAATTACAAATCTCAATACAAGTTTAATTACAGTTTATTTTCATTTATTTATTTCAATTTTTTTATAAAATTGAGTAAGTTAAAGTTAAACTTTTATCATAAACCTAAATATTAACTTACGATTAAAAAATTCACAGAAACTGTTAAATAGAACTAAAAAAACAAAACAAATACTCGTATTATACGGTGACTGTTCAATGCATCTCCCGACTAACTATTACTTAATAAAATAATAAAAACACCAATTTTATAAATCGCGATGTTGGAAATTCATTGCTTTTATCAATATTTCAGAAGTATTTTTGCGAGATAAAATCTTGTGAACACAAATCTATAACCCACAGAAATAAAAAGGCCTAGAAAGAGAGCTAAAAAAAAAATAATAATAATAAAAAGAAATTTAGAACTTTAATGTAGAAATTTAATGTAAACGTGGTGGTGACGATTTCACCTCAGAGAATTTTAGTTTGGATCAAATGAAATTACTTTAAAGTCTAGAACATTTTTTTATCAAATCATTAACACTCGTCTAAAGGTTTCCGAATGACATCATTTTATCGTAACCTAAAACTTTTACCTCTAAGAAAATTCTCTGAAATGTAGCGTTACTGACCAAATTAATAAATTGAGTGAGCAACTAATAACTAATGAGCAGCCATTGGCTTGCTATTTGAATCGTGAGATGATTTGATCACAAAATCGAGAAAAAATGTGTCCTACAAAATATCAGAGCGTTGGGTATGACATTCACCCCCAATATATCAAAATAAGGAAGGCCTATATTTTTTAAGGCAAACTTTATTCTCGATCTTTTGATCCAATTATCTCATGATTCAAGTAGAAATCAAAGGATGTTCATGAATTTTAGCAGCTATTTAAATTAATTAATTTAATAATAAAAAAAAACTCACATTTCTGAGAATTTTCGCAGATAAAAAATTTGTAGGTAACGATAAAATGAAGCCACTAACAAAGTTTAAGACGAGTGTTTATAATTTAATAAAAAAAGGCGTCTATAACGCGGAATATCTTTACATCTAAAAGTTAGTGACGACATATTTGCTTATAATATCCAATTTAATTCTAAAATGTTCGTCATTACAGTTTAAAAAAAAAAAGGAGGGGGGTAATATAAAATATGGAGCACATAATACTAAAAAGCCATCTAAAAGAACTTCAGAAAAGTAAAGAAATAAAATCGAGAGAATTCTCCCTCAGCTCTCCTCTGGGAATTATTGATGCCCCAACACTTTATCTTACCTCGTTTCACTAAAATTTCACATGTAAAGATCATAATAAAATTGAAAGAAGTGAAATTTTAATTACTTACAACCTTTCATAAAATGTTAATTAGGCTGTAACATCTCTTTCGGCTTGCAAAATTCAACTATAATTTTATGCCTGAATATTTTCCTAAACTCTTAAGCTGAATTAATTTATTTTTAAACTGCTTATGTTAATTTAAAATGTAATTAAAGGATGGTCACTATTGCTTTAGGTAAAACAACTTTTTTGTGTAACATTACTCTACGAGGTTTTTTCATAATTATTTTGTCCCCGAGCTCATTAACGGAAACAAATACTTCAAACAAGAACAAATCTTATTATATATTTTTTTTAACATTTCTTTATTGAGTAATATCAAATTTTGGGTTCATTTACACATTATGTAAAATAAATTAAATAAAACAATAGTAAAATAACAATACTAAAAATAAATAAATAAAGCGGACCTAATCAAAATAACAACTTGAATACAGAAATAATTATATACCATGACTTTATTATTATTACTGAATAAATGATCTTTATTTTCTTTTATGAATAGAATAGTATCCATTAAAAAATGGAAATATTTAGTTTATTTCTATATTCAATTAACGGTCACATATGGACACACTACAAAACATTTTACAGTAGCTAACATGGACTTACTAATACACTTATACATAGTATGGCTACATTTAACATGCCCGAAAAGACACTTAGGAAGCTCAAAAGGAGCTAGATGAGGGATTTCCTCGCATAGAAATATCTTAAAATCAAGACAGAAAGGGATGCTGCTGGGCACTCCTCTCAATCGCGCCGATAAAACCATTTCCAGCATTGTTCCCGACATCAGACTCGCTGATTGTCAGTACTTCTGATAGTCTGTGGGCCAGACCCCCTTACCGTGCACCCCCCCCCACATCCCTATAAATTGCATATCGTTGTGTTCCTTGTAACAATTTATTTAAAAAAAGCCAATGTTCCCACAAAAAAAAGTGAACGCACTGCCCCAAAATGGCGTCCAAAGATGGCGGATCGACGACTTTGACTTTAGTTAGTTTTTTGGTCACTGAGAATCAGCATTAAGCTTAATTTCCTCATAGTTGGTCTTTTATTAAAGCTGAATAGTTATAGAATAATAAAACATGAAGAAATATTAAAAAATAATTGGCTAAGGCTATGAAAAACACCAGTAAAGTCAATTTTTTTAACAAAAAAATTTTCAAGTTACAAATCAAACGTCGTTTGTAATTAAACGGCCTACAATAACGCAAAACGTGCTGAAATAAACCATCTGGAGAATATATTTCTCTTTCTGAAACGCTAATTATTTTTTACAAATGTTTAAGTGGTTCCGTAAAAAATGCACTTATGCGGCAGAAAAGTGGTACTGGCGTGGGTGCCTACAGGCCTCTACCACACCATTCAGTGCCCATAAATGGCTTAGTTATAGTGATATAATAACATTTTTGGTACATTATATTGGTTTTATTAACGAACAAATATTAATGCAATAATTTAATAGTAAAAAAAAAATTTTAATTAAAAAAAAAATTTATTATTATTTTTTTAAATTTTAACCTCCTTTATTCTATACGTAGGTTGTTTAAGAATACCTCAATTATAAAAATGGTATAATTATAATAATAAAACTTAATTAAAAAATATTTTGCTAAATATCTTGATTTTTTTTTATTTAACGTTTGCAATTTAACACTGTGTTTTGAATATTTACTGATTCTTAGAAGTAATTAAAATTTTTATATACTTCCCAGGAAATGAGTCATATTCATACCTTTTTTATAAACTAAAATAATATATACCTAATCTGAACTATATATAATGAATAGCTACCGGGTTGTTTAGTAAAACTCATATATCACTAATTAAAAAATTAATTTTTATTTCCTCTATTTTGTGCAGAAGTTGGACTATATCATAAATAAATAGGAAATTTTAATATTGAATGAATTATTCTCTATGCACAAAGAAAGATATAAAGGGTGACCCTATAAGTTCTTCTATAAACCAAAACTGATTGTTTGGATTTGATCTCAAAATGAGGAAAAATGTGAACTTAAACGAGAAAATTGGAAAAATACATTAAGCGAACGAGAAAGGAAGTGCCAAAACTTCGGAATAGATAAAAAGGACCAGTTATATCCATTATATAGCTAAATGAATGTATAGTAGATAGATGAACAGAATATTTCAAGATGCTGCTAAAACGGGATCAATTGCAGTATGGATGATATTAAGTTGACGATGTAGGTTTATTATGGTGAAAACCACTTTATTTTCGATTGCTGAAGGTGCACATCGGGACTATATTAACTTTGAAGTAGGATATAGAGAGGTATATCGAGAAAGTTATAGCTCATAGCTTTCCTTCTGTTTAGTTTATTTTCAAAAGATTTTTTAAGGGATCTAAAAGGAAAACGAGTTTTTCTGAAAGACAGTTAGATATTAGCATAATCCAAAGTGTGAGGCACTGAGCAGATAGAGAGCTATTTTTCTTTTTATGTGGACTTCTCTATAACCTGCCTTAAAGTGAAGACAGTCCCAATTTTCAACTTCTCTTCCAATGTGCAACTTGAGTTTTTCAATCCATATCACTCTGGCAATCGACAATATTTCTTATTCCAGCTTCTACGATTCTTGTGTATAATTTGTTTGGTACACTAAACAGGAATGGGTCTTGATGGGTATTACATTTTCTAGTACCTCCTTTCTTGTAAAGGTAAAAACCACAGTCCTTTCATATTATTTTCAAATATGCTTGTTGCCTTTCTTTGTGCAGAGAGAATAATACATTCAATATTAAAATGTATTTTTAATATTTTTTTATGATATGGTACAAATTCCGAACAATTCAAGAATAACGAGCTACAACTAATGTAAGATCCATTAAAAAATCTTTTGAAAATCCACTAAACAGAAGGAAAGCTATGAGCTATAACTTTCTCGATGTACCTCTCTATATCCTGCTTCAAAGTTAATATAGTCCCGATGTGCACAAAGAAAGGCAACAAGCATATTTGAAAATAATATGAAAGGACTGTGGTTTTTACCTTTACAAGAAAGGAGGTACTAGAAAATGTAATACCCATCAAGACCCATTCCTGTTTAGTGTACCAAACAAATTATACACAAGAATCGTAGAAGCTGGAATAAGAAATATTGTCGATTGCCAGAGTGATATGGATTGAAAAACTCAAGTTGCACATTGGAAGAGAAGTTGAAAATTGGGACTGTCTTCACTTTAAGGCAGGTTATAGAGAAGTCCACATAAAAAGAAAAATAGCTCTCTATCTGCTCAGTGCCTCACACTTTGGATTATGCTAATATCTAACTGTCTTTCAGAAAAACTCGTTTTCCTTTTAGATCCCTTAAAAAATCTTTTGAAAATAAACTAAACAGAAGGAAAGCTATGAGCTATAACTTTCTCGATATACCTCTCTATATCCTACTTCAAAGTTAATATAGTCCCGATGTGCACCTTCAGCAATCGAAAATAAAGTGGTTTTCACCATAATAAACCTACATCGTCAACTTAATATCATCCATACTGCAATTGATCCCGTTTTAGCAGCATCTTGAAATATTCTGTTCATCTATCTACTATACATTCATTTAGCTATATAATGGATATAACTGGTCCTTTTTATCTATTCCGAAGTTTTGGCACTTCCTTTCTCGTTCGCTTAATGTATTTTTCCAATTTTCTCGTTTAAGTTCACATTTTTCCTCATTTTGAGATCAAATCCAAACAATCAGTTTTGGTTTATAGAAGAACTTATAGGGTCACCCTTTATATCTTTCTTTGTGCATAGAGAATAATTCATTCAATATTAAAATTTCCTATTTATTTATGATATAGTCCAACTTCTGCACAAAATAGAGGAAATAAAAATTAATTTTTTAATTAGTGATATATGAGTTTTACTAAACAACCCGGTAGCTATTCATTATATATAGTTCAGATTAGGTATATATTATTTTAGTTTATAAAAAAGGTATGAATATGACTCATTTCCTGGGAAGTATATAAAAATTTTAATTACTTCTAAGAATCAGTAAATATTCAAAACACAGTGTTAAATTGCAAACGTTAAATAAAAAAAAATCAAGATATTTAGCAAAATATTTTTTAATTAAGTTTTATTATTATAATTATACCATTTTTATAATTGAGGTATTCTTAAACAACCTACGTATAGAATAAAGGAGGTTAAAATTTAAAAAAATAATAATAAATTTTTTTTTTAATTAAAATTTTTTTTTTACTATTAAATTATTGCATTAATATTTGTTCGTTAATAAAACCAATATAATGTACCAAAAATGTTATTATATCACTATAACTAAGCCATTTATGGGCACTGAATGGTGTGGTAGAGGCCTGTAGGCACCCACGCCAGTACCACTTTTCTGCCGCATAAGTGCATTTTTTACGGAACCACTTAAACATTTGTAAAAAATAATTAGCGTTTCAGAAAGAGAAATATATTCTCCAGATGGTTTATTTCAGCACGTTTTGCGTTATTGTAGGCCGTTTAATTACAAACGACGTTTGATTTGTAACTTGAAAATTTTTTTGTTAAAAAAATTGACTTTACTGGTGTTTTTCATAGCCTTAGCCAATTATTTTTTAATATTTCTTCATGTTTTATTATTCTATAACTATTCAGCTTTAATAAAAGACCAACTATGAGGAAATTAAGCTTAATGCTGATTCTCAGTGACCAAAAAACTAACTAAAGTCAAAGTCGTCGATCCGCCATCTTTGGACGCCATTTTGGGGCAGTGCGTTCACTTTTTTTTGTGGGAACATTGGCTTTTTTTAAATAAATTGTTACAAGGAACACAACGATATGCAATTTATAGGGATGTGGGGGGGTGCACGGTAAGGGGGTCTGGCCCACCGTGTATGATAGGTGTGGGAGAAGAAATGGAGTTTAAAAAAAAATTACTTTTATTCATACCTGCTTAAATAATCGAAATATTAAAATCATACGTAATTAATTTAGGATAAATTATAACTCAAATCTAAGCCCATTTGCTGTTTATTTTTTATTTAAGGGAACTTTTTTTAACAACTCGAATAAATATACATTACTTTTATTACAAATAAGCAAATTTATGACATAAAAGTTGCATAGAACTTTTATTTTAAGAACTTTTTAATAAAACGTTTTACAGAATCTCTTAAAATGGAACTTTTTAAAAAAGTTCCATGTAAGTATCAACCCTTGATTTAAACTGAAAAAGAATTATCAGTATTCACCATAGTTTGGTTTTGTATTTTTTAATTAATTTGCATAATTATAGGGTATATTTATTTTTTAAATGTTATACCAGAATCCTTTGAGTTTTATAAAAGTATTCCTTTTAGAAGAAATATTCAAGTACAGTTAGAGGAGCGACTAGGCATACCATCCTTAATCATTTCTCTAATATGTTTGAATTCCATAAACATTTTTTTTTCAGGTCTAGTTTATGTTCTTATATACGTTTGGTTTTATGTTATTAGAGGTGAACAATATATCTAAGAAGTTTTAATTTTCGAAAAAGCCTTCAACAAGCAAGAGGGCGATGATGTTTGCCTCGAACGGGCTATCAAATTCAGTGTTGAGCCACCCAGGAGAAGAATAAGGAAAGAGATTATTTCCAAACACGAGGACAATGTGGATGAGGAGAAAATGGGCAAGTAAAAAGGCCTATAATGGAGGGAATCCATCACTGCCACCTCCAAATATCTCCCAACTCCCTTTTCACTGGAGAACCATTTTATTACGATTAGCGGTGGCAAGTTTGTATTCAATGATCACTTTTCACGAGCTTTTTTTCATTAATTTTTATTTTATTTGTTTATGACAAATCTCTTGAAAAGAGCTATTATTCAAACAAATTACAGGAGGTAGAAATTAATAATGTATAATGGAGAAAAATACGAAAAGGGAGGAATAATACTAATGATCTTAACATTCCTTATTTTGTAATATAATCTTGAAAAAAAAAAACACGATAATAAAATAATTTGTAGACCCCAGCGATGGTTCTCACTTTGGTAGTCATCCTTCTTTCTAAGTCCAATATAATATTTTCAAATTAGTCTATTGGATAAATACAATACTTCACAACTGTTAAAGTAGCAATTCACTTTATAGATGATCAGCTAGTCCTACAGGAAAGTATCCCACTAATTTATTCAATAGTTTTTTTTTTTTTTATTTATTCATGATATTTACAACTGCATTAAAAAATTAAATACATTAAGTAAATTTGATAACAGAAAATAATAACATGAAATGACTTGTTGAGAAACTACCCGCTGGTAGCACTCTAAAAACAAAATCTATTTACAATAAGAGATCTCGAGGCCATCAGACGCTTCGGAGGGTTATCAGGAATAGAAGAGGAAGCAAGGTTAGAGACGAGAGGATTCGGATGGTTCTGAAGATTATTATGGAAGGATTGGTATCTGGATTGGGCCAAATCGGAAACATAAGGAACATTAAGGTCATTATGGATTATTTTATTGGTGACAAAGTAAGGAGCATTGAGGATGTTCCGAAGGATTTTGGATTGTAAGAATTGGATACGAGAGGAATTCGATGGCTTAGTGGAGCCCCAAAGCTCAACTCCGTAAGTCCAAATAGGTCTTATTGTAGCCATGGATATAAGTCTTTTGTAATTAACTGGAAGCTTAGAGCGTTTGTCTAGTAAGTGTTGGAGTAGTCGGAAACGTCGAGCGGTTTCTTGTCGTTTCAGTCTGGTATGAGGATTTCAAGTTAGATGTTTGTCCAAGGTATCGGATTTGTTCAACAGGGATAAGTAGGGTATTATTAAAGGATACTGTGGGACATGAGGTCATAGGTTTACGATTCAATAGTTAAGTAATAAGACACGGCTACTCCTGAAATTATACTAAACCACTATAATACTCTCTCAAGATCTGTACTTTTGGTGCCTTAAGGGTACTTTAAGGGCCTTAGTTTAAAGTTCTCTCACTTACTATAATATAAAATAGAATATGAGTATATAAATATATTGTTGATAGTACAGCAGCCATAGCTTATTTATTAAAAACATCAACAAGTTTCTGTATTATGCGAAGTGCCTGATTATGGAGTTATTTTCCTCCATTTACTTTTTTAATAGATTTTTGGTTCGTTGAAGAGTACTATCGAAACATGCGATAAGCCCCTTTCGCTACCATAACACCTCAGAGGCTTTTTCGTCAATCACGGTTTATTTCAAAGGGCCCGGAATAGTTCCAAAGAGATTATACTGGGTGTTGAAGTGCTCGCAAAAATCTTTAAAATAACCTTAACCTGTCTCGATCCGCCAGCTTTTGAACCCTCTAAATTTGTTTCAATCGCATTCATTATTGCTCTTTTGTAAGTTTTCTAGCTTCGAAATTGGGATTCGTCACTTCTTCATCAAAATCCTTTTCGTTTGATACCCAATTCATCAAAATCCATTGCTCCTGACAACCGAAAAAGAGAAGGGATCTATACTACCCTATTATATATAGTATGAATAACAAATAATTAATTTATAACGATGAAAAACAAAAGCTAACCTAAGGTGTAGTTGAGGGTTGCAACCCTAATGTTATTCATCGGTTGTACCTTGGTGTAGAAGAGCACGAATAGAAAGGAAGAATGGAGAAGTAAGGATTCACATATATTTGAGTATTTCTGAATCAAAATATAATATTTAAAAGGAAAGTTATATTTCTACCAATCTTAAATTTTATAAAATAAACCATATCACAAAATTAAAGAAAATATAAAGAAGTTTGTTCGAAAACTTAAGGATTGAAAAAAAAATACAATATGTTTATTCATTTTTATCCATGAGTTGAGAGAGAAACACTTTATTTTCATAAAATATAAAATATAAAGGATTGCTGCCCAATTACATTGGGTTGCTATACACACAGCATACTCTTCTATCCTTAAGACAATATATGAACTTATATATAAATATACAGAAGTATTAGTTAATATTAGTAAAACAGAAATATATATATATATACATTTTTATTATTTTATTTATCCTTATAATTTTTTTTTTTTTTTTTTTCCTTTTTCCCTCTTCTCATTGTTCATGCTTTTTTTTTTTTTTTTTTTTTTTTTTATTTAACATTAAGTTTCCCTTTCTCTCACTTCTCTCTCTTTATCGCTATTGTTTTCAATTATTCACTAAAAAAATAAATAAACAAATACATAAATTAAAACTCTCGGGCTAGCCATGCACGTGGTGGTGAATGATTCCCAGGGAGTCGAGGACTATATTTTCAGCCAACCTCGCTACGTCCTTAATGTCGACACCTAGTTCCCCGAGGAAGCTCCTTGTTCTTTTTGGGATAGTTCCGCGAGACCCAAACCAGAGGCCTCTCACGGTGAACTCTCTCTCTCCGAAGGTCTCACGGAATTTCTCTTTTAGGAAAGGGATACATTTATCGTACGTGTTCTTCTTTTCCCTTTCCACTTCACCCGCCTGATCGAGGTCATTGCTCTCAAAGCGGACAGTTGGATCCAAGATCAGCGCTGTCCTTCCTGTCTTGGGAAATGCGACGATATCAGCGTATCTCGTAGAGCCCTCACTATCGATGCAATATACCTCGTCAAAGCAGGTGAATTTTTTTTCCCTAAGGAGCCTCATCAATTCGAACTTGACCCGGTGGTGACGACGTGTTATGAGGAGGGAGTTGTTGGGGCATTTTCCCAGCACATGTGCTGGTGTTTCAGACTCTCTGCCGCATTTACGGCAGAGGGACCCAACTTCTCTGACCTGTCCGCTGACTCCTGGGACTCCACGCAGGGGTGCATAATTAATGTTTAGTTTTAGGGCATTCGACCATTCAGACCCAGAAAGTACTTGCTTTTCGTAGATGTATCTATTCGCTTTCGGGGTCTCTTTAAAATGGCGAACACCAATACCCTGCCACCTGCAGTTGGCCCATTCCTCAAATGCATTTTCTCGTAGCGACTGCCGTAGAGCTTTCACATTTCGATGACCCTGATCAACCCCCAATCTCTCGGCACATTCAGCAATTTCAGCCGAATAATCGAAGGTAGACTGAAAAAGGGCATCTGGTACATTGGACAGTCGCTGAGCAATGGACCAATGTTGAAGAGGAGCCTCCCATTGGCAGCGGATTAATCCCAATCCTCGGTATCTCCTGGGGGCATACAACATCGCTGTGGAAGTATTCGCAGGCAGTCCAATAATGGCCTTTACGCTCCTGCGAATCATAGTGTCGATGCCCTCCAGTATAGCAGGACGTAGCTTTGTTAGGGGCGCAGTTTGGAGAGGGTAAGTAAGACCCGGGAACAGATATTGATTGACAATGTTGAGTTTCTGCTCAGGTTTAAGTAAGCAAGAGGTTACCAGCTTGTCATAACAACGCCGATCCCTAGAGAAATGAATAGGGAACTAGAGAGAAGTATTTATTCATCCAAAGCCTGGCTCCTAGCTTTCAGCTAGAAGTTTACAGAAAACATTTTCTTGTTTATTTTTGTCAAATATGTATGATTATTTATGTACTTATATATTTTTTTTTGTTATTACATCAAAAATAATTATTTAAGGAAATTAGACAATAGGTCGCGTATAATTAGGTGGCAGCCCTATAGCTAAGTACTAACCGTATATAAGCACCAACTACTGACAACGTTGAAACGTTGGCAACAATAAAAATCTTAAAAACTGACTGCGTCATGTCTATTTATCATATAGAACAGTAGACTAATTTCCTTCAATTAAAATCGTGTATTTTATTTAAGGACGGATAGATAGCAACACATATCTCTGGATTGTAAATAATGTGGTAGAGTAATAACAAACGTTGAAGTTTATAAAAATAAAAAATAAAATAAAAGATCAATTTGTTTAGATTTGTTTATTTACTCTAATAATGAGGGTGTTGAAATAATAGAAAACTATTCCGTTTCAGCAGACCATCTGCCTCTCAGTCACCTTCATTCGACCACATCTTGGTCAGCAAAGGATTAAAACTGAAAAGAATTACGAACTTCCTGAATTACAGAGATCCGTGAAAAAGTAACAAATTCCTATTTCAGTAAACTCACATTTTCAAGAGTCACTCACTGATGAAAAAAAATCTACATGAAAATTAAATATTAGTTCATGATTTACTGTGTAAGTTTTATACGAAATGAGAGTCCTGCTAAACTAAGATCTTTCTAGGAGACATATTGTTAACTGCTTTACAAATATGTATATTGATTTAGTTAAACTTAATCTGATAACATCAAGTATTCTTTAGCCTATATTTACTAACGATTTCGTACTTTAACTTCTTAGAAAAAATCATTTCTAAAGCCACTAAATACAAATTTTAAAGAAATAAAAATTATCACAAACTTATCAATATCATCTTTAAAAACTGGTTGTAAATAGAAAAATCAAACACCAAGAACAAATCTGAATATATTACTTACTGAATAGTTCACTCTTCTATATGAAACTCTGCCTCCTATTTATCTCAAAAACGTCAAAATTCCTCAAACGGATAAATCTTGATCTAATATTTGACAAAATAATGGCATAGGACCTACACTAAAGAACAACACTATACCTTCGACAACGACTATTACCCCCACTCCTTTCAAGATGATTGAAATTTAAATATAGAAAGACTTTCAACTTATTTACCCATTTTAAATACTTTATAGATATATGAGACAAAAAAGAACTAGTTATGTAAGCTACAAACATATTGAAGAATATAACCAATGATTCATGATAGGTCAGCAATATTACTTTAAGCATTCACATATCAATAGTTTAAGACCATATATGATCATATTTCAAGCATGACCATAAGCAACATGACAGAAAACACTCGTGGAAGCCAGAAAAGAAATTGATTGAAGGATGTTATCACTTAACAATAGCGAAATAAAATAGGAAGATATGCCGCTGGGCACTATTGTTCCTTACGCATAACATTGCCATATTAGAATACATAACCAGTTGACAAAAAATTTACTGGTTGAAAGTATTTCTGACAGGTGTATGTAAAAAAATAAGGATTAAAAAAATTAATAGTTTTTTTTTTTTTTTGTATAGCTAACGCGCTCTTTCGAGAACGATCAAACTACGCTCAACAAAGCAATACTTCAAATAGAACGCCATTATAGATAGCTCATATACCCCAAATAATTCCAAACAGCGCTTTTAACAACTAATCCTTTAAATAAAACCGATACGATCAATATACTATATGCTATGTAATACACAATTTACTATGTACTACGCAATATATTAAATACTACGTACTATGTACACATACTTAACAGATGTGCTCTCCTTTACAGGTCGGTTCTGCGGCCCAATCCCTCCCCGAAGGAGAATATCCCTCTACCGGGCCCTCGCCCTTAGCTTTTATACCGACAAGAACTACACCACACCAGAGCTCTTCAAGGGGAGGTACGCCTTCATCAACGACTGTAAGTAATACCTAATTACTATAAAAATATATCTTATGTATTTACATATAAATTTATATTTCATACTGTGCAAAATATAATTTTGTTGTGTAAAATATAATTGTGTAAAAACCTTTTACTTTTATTTTTCGAACTGCATCATTCAATTTCTCAATAATTCAATGACTTATTGAAATGCTTGTTTGTGGCTGAGAAAATAAGAAAGAAACACATAAGAAATTAACGAATCAGAGCGGAGTTCAAGATATGGTGTATCACAGAAACGAAACAGTTGAAATGTTGTGGACGTCTGTAAAATAGAAAGACATAGAATCATCTCAAAACGATAGAATATAATCCATGTGGCAAGAGACAAACAGGACGTCCAAGAACAGCTATTCCCCAATAAATTAAATGACGTTTGACGGCATGATGATGCTCGCCGTTGATCAGGAGGCAAACCTGGCCTAATGCACCCCTTATCTTAAAGATGCTAATTAAGTGAAAAATAATACATTGAACTTGAAATTGTCTCAATATCACGAAAAGAAATTATAAAATATAGTGGAATTCAGGATTCATTCTTGACAATCAGTTTCTTTAAAATATTTTTCATAGATGCTGGCACTTAAGAAATATTCGTGGATAGGGGAGAGCAAGGTTAAAGTAAAATGAAAACAGTATTAGATATATGATAATATCAGTACAATACACGGTAGGAGAAGGAGAGTGTAGAACGCTAAAGCGCTTTTAATCACTTAACCTTTATGTATACATAAAGGAATAGCTGAGATATCAGTCTTTTTACCTATAATATAATATAATTATAACCAATATTGTCCATCGAACTTTTTTTTTTATTTTTTAATACATGACTGATTGTGAGAAATATTGAGAGGCTATATATAATTCATAAAAATACTGAGAAAGGATGGGGGAAAAGTGCCTTGCTTCTCTCCCTCCCCCGCCGTTGTCGGTGCCTACGGTAACCTCTTTTAATTTTAGGCCCTAACTTTTAATAACTAAGATTATTAAAAGAATCTGAGAAGAACACTGTGCTATGCGAACATCGGAGGCTAATGCTTGAATTGATGAAGTAAAACGAGAATCGATGGATTGGGAGCGACTAAGCGAGCCATCATATCTAATGAAGGGAATTCATTAATCAAACTAAGACTAGCCTTCTGGATCGGTTTGTGCATTGTCCGTCTTCCATTGTCGGCTCTTCCAAGCTTTTACCTCATCATCAAGGCCTTTGTCTTGGTCTATATTTAGCAACGCTAAGCCCCCATTACAAAAGGAAATAGATTTATCAAGTTAAGAAGTCCATCAATACCTTACAATTTTGATTTAAAAGAAAAAATAAGTTCAAAAAATGGTTTTCGTATTTTATCAACCAAACCCTTCAGCCTGGCCTATGAACAGAAGGGAAAGCATCATAACAGAATAAGTCACCATAAGCTATAAACAAAAATAAGGTCGATAAAAGGCGATCCTGAGATGTTTTTACACTAAAATTAATTCAATCCAGCCTATATGTTAATTGTAAGTGACTTTATCCCAGAATAAAGATGATTTTTCTATTTCCATTTAAATTAAAGTAATAATAATCATCTATGATTTATCGCCAGGGGAAACTATAGGTTAAATTATTTCTATGAACAGGCTTACTAGTGGATCCAGGATTTAATTTTTTTGTGGGGGAGGAAGCTTCAGCCCTAAAGGTTTTTTTTTTTTCATATATACATAACGATAATTACTATGGAAAAAAAATAAAGAAACTAACTAGATTACAACATATCATCTTGTTTTTGACTTAATTACAACTTGTAATATTGTTGATAGATATAAGGACTGTGAAGCATTTCAGAACCTTTCTGTACTTTTAAAAATATTTCTTCCAGAACAACCTTGGTATCCGAAAAATTGTGAGAGATGGGAAAAGAACTACCAAGAACAACCTCAAAGAAATGGATCAAAAACATGATTATTAAAAAAAATTATAGTAAAGAAATGTCTATAAGAATTAATTACATGTTGTGTTGTCTTATTTGATTATTAAGTATGATTATTTGATCAACTTAGAAAGAACCACTAACAGATCCAGGATTTAGTTTTGGGAGAAAATTCAACCTGAAAGTTTTTTTTTTTAACTAAATAATGATGATTACTTAGAAAGAAAAAGAAGGGAACTAACTATCTATATGAAAAAGAGTTTAAATGATTCTTGAAGTCCTATTAAATGTAATTACACAAACAATAATACATTAAGAGATAATTTTTTCCATAAAAAAATGGTTATATTTTACCATTTTGGGAGGCTTCAGCCAGAAAGCTCTCCCCTCCCTCTCTCCCCATAGATCCACCTGTAAGTAGGCTCTTAGAGACTCTACAAAAGTATATACAAACAAAAACATCAATAAAACTCCATCAATTTTTTCATATATCAACAAACATTAGTATTTCTTATTTAGAAAAGAAGGCAGAAGAAAATATTTCAAAACGATTCACAAATGAGCTCTGATTTATAAATGAGTGATACTATCTAGGTCCGAAGCACCAGTTTTAAGGAGCAGGGGAATTCAAAGTATGAAAAAAATTGATAAATAAGAAAAATTCAAAAACATATTAGAAAGTTTTTTTCAAAATTTTCAAAAATACAAGCCAAGTCCTACAATTAAAAATCAGAACAGGCTCACAATATTCTAAAGGCTACTGTAAAATTTCGCCATGGAGATTGAATCAAGGAAAACAGGACACTGGTCGGTATAAACCAAATACTTAAGAAATTAATTAAAAAATTATTTAACAACATACAATGTACTATAACTCATATAGTATAATCAATAGCCACATCAAACTGCAACAAAAATGTATTAAATAAGAAAAAAGCAAACAATCTGTGAAGTTAAAAACATACCACATATAAAATTGTGTGTGGGGGTCTAAAACTGATAATAAATAAGCTTGAATTTGATAAATATGATAATTCCAGGGGTATTGAAAAACAAGAGGGCTATTAAAGATTAACTTCTAAGAGTCTGTTACCAAAAATGAAGTCTAATTTTAACCAATAACTCATGAAAGATGCTCACAGAGTTAAAATTAATCCATATTTTTCCAGTCCTTTTTTATTTTTTAATGAAAATCTAGCTTGCAAATAAAAAAAGAATTATTTTGGAAATAAAAATAACTGTCTAAAATGTTTGACTTTCAACAGTAAGGATACTTGTATTAAATATGAAAATTATTCATTCCAAGACTTTTGTATGCTAGGAGAAATGGACACTGTCCAACTTTGTATCTCATAGGTGAATTTCCAATGATGTTGAGGAAACTTAAGTTCTTATAGACTACTAACTTTCTCATAAGAAAAACTACCAAACTTTTATTTTCTACTTTTAGACTGGATATATTTTCTTTCCTTCATACTGACAGAAATAGTAGATATGCACTATTATAGATAGATATCTATTCTACATTTCATAAGGTATATTCTCATTTATATTTTTAAAAAAGGAGGAGTTGAATTTTCACAATACTGTGATAATGGGCTCATTCAAGCACAGCAGAAAAAGAGTTGAGCAGCTGTTCTAATAAAGATTTAATTATTCAGTCTCAAAACTTAGAACCATTAGTAGATTCAAGGGGAGAGGGCTTTCAGGCTAAAGCCACTCTTCCCAAAATAGAAATTTAATATTTTGGTCATTTGTCCAATTTTTTTCTATAAGTGATTAAAGCCAAATATTTAAAATATTATATGTTCTCTTCTTAAATTATAACACATGCACTTCAAGTACTAAATGTAAGCACATATCAAGTAAAAATATAAAAATGTTGTCCTTATAAAGCATTATTGTTCCTTAGATTACAATAATTTTTTAAAAAATTAACCCTCCCTATAATTAAATCCTGCATCCGATACCACCAAGAACTAACATTATAGTATTTTTTTCTTTTTAACCACCTCAGGCATTCAACATCTGTCAATACATAATATCAGTTTTCAATGGAGTCAAGAAAGAAAACCATGTATAAAAAATAATTCAATATTAATATAATATCAAAGGTTTTTGATATTATATTAATATCAAAAACCTTTAATATTAATTAATTTTGCTAGAACATGGCTTAGAGCTTCTAGCAGGTCAGTTGTCTGTCTACAACAGAAAAAAGGTGATTTTAAGTGAAAAATGTGATTATAAACAAATGTCTGTTGATTTTTTTTCCTGAAATTCACTTGTTGATGTATTTTCTTAACACATATACAAACTCTTTCTGTGGCTAAGAGAATTCTATATATCAACAATAATATCACCTAATAAAGTAACCTTCCAAATCAAAATCTGTCAGATCCCCTTTTTTCATTGACTCTTTTAATATTTTGATGAATAAATATGTAGAATTTTTGTTCTCAGACTGATATAATTGATAATTTGATTGAATTGTAGCTGAGTACCAGATCGGGACCGCAGCGCCGCACATACCCTGCTCTTACACGATCCAGGCTTCTGTGCGACGTACAGGTAACATCCTTTCTCCGACCTACCCGGGGACATACCCCAAGGACCTGGTCTGCTCCTACCTCTTCCTGGGCAAACCTGGCCAGAGGGTACGCCTTGAGTTCAGGGACTTTGACCTCTTCTTTGGTGGCCCACAGTAAGTAGTCTGAAATTTCTATTTTCCTTAAATTGAGGTGGCAGAAGATTAAAATCATTTAATTTTGATTTTGGCTATGAATTTAAAGAAAGAAAGAATTTAAATTTTATTCTTTTTGTAATTTTATAATTAATTGAAGCACCTGTACATTCAGATAATCTCAAATATTTATCAATACACAGATAAAAATATTTACCATTTTATCAAAAATCTATTAATAATCGTTAAATATAGCTGGTTTAAAACTTTGTAATCAGTTATTTTTCCATTGAGAAGTTTTTTCTTCATCTTTTTTTTTTTTTGTTTTTTATAGCAGTCATGACAGAATTTTAATTTAAAATTCCTAAAGGTTAATTTTAAATAAACAGCTTTCTTTCTTATTTTCAATTTGAGGAGATTGGTTTTACTTCCTACAGATAACAGGCGAAGATTCAATCTTGAAATTTTTCCATTATTAAGCTCATACCACTCAGTCATGCTTTGCAATAAGCAGTTAAAGCTTAATTTATCTAAAATAGAGTTGTCTTCATCCCTGCTTATTAAATATTACATTTTTATGGGGTTTTGAATTTTTTAGATATACATATTTTGCAGGTTATGAATTTTTTGAGGTGAGGTACGTTACTTATTGACTTTTTACAATAAATTGACAACATTGACTTTAATATTTATGGTAAGTCCCCAAAAATTGACATTCCGATATATTTGAAAACTATCAATGCTATATATATATATTGAGTTTCATCTTAACATTTCTACTCATTTCAAAGATTAAAATGTTAAGACCTGCTAAATTAATTTTTTTTTTTCAATATATCAAATTCCTATTATGATATAAATTTCAAAACTATTGGAATAATGTATATATATATATATATATATATATATATATATATATATATATATATATTATATATATATATATATATATATATATATATATATATATATTACGACAATTTTCAATGTCAGTGTATTCACTGCATTCTGCGACAAAACACAGAGCGGCACCATAGTAACCTTTAAATTCAATTAAAAGATAACTCTGTCATATATGAACAGAGTTCCAAAGTGTTTTATGAACTTCATTCGGACCCAGTTAACAGAACAATTGCAACTGGGAAATGGATTCTCACGATCTTTTGTGAGCACATACCAGATGGATTAATAGGGCCTGCAAATGGAGAACAGAGTACTGGCATTTGAAAAATTTCTTTTGTAACTCTAGAATCTATAGAAATATATAAATTTAGATAAACATTTGTGTTTCACAGATGCAAATCTGTACCCTGGAGGTAATAAACACCGTGTCCATTTTTGTATTTGTTCCTGGGGTTCAATTTTCCATAAATTTGAGCTATTAAAATTTGTTAATTAATTACTAAATTATTTAATAAAAAATGGACATGGTGTCTTTTACATCCTGGGCACAGAAATAATCAAAGCTACGCATACGGTTTACCACATTTTTCAGAGATAACAACTGCATTTTATATTTAAATTAAATTGGAATCATCTGGTCAAATCAGTATTAAATTTCTTATAAATATTTGTCTTCTATTCAAAAGATGGTATTTTCACCAACATTTCTCAGCATTAGATAAAACATGGGAGTAGTATAAGATTATATGAAAAACAGAAAGGCTAAGAAGCAGAGATAAGTTGCTGTGAATAAATTCAATGAATAAGACACGTACATTTTTATCATAACATTAAGACTCCTGTGCATAAAATCAAATTATATGATAGACAATGTAGAATAACATCTGTTTTCATAATTAATGAAAAATAAATTTTAAAAACTTACACGGCTGTTGACTTTCTTTCTTGCAATGTTAACACAAACACACACACATCACGATTAGACTGTAACATAAAAGGTAACATAGTGTGAGACCCAGCTAAAATGCTTGTGAAAATACATAATTAATTAATAAAAACTAAACATATAATATTTTTCCTGAGTGGGTTTATATTTTATTATAATGAAGTGACGTGTTTTTCTATAGAACTTTTTATTTGGAAAAAAAGTTTTATTAAAAGAAAAGTTGACTAAAAATTTGATTGGTCACAGACAAAACTGCCTCTGTAGGTTCCCTAACCTAGCATTTAACTTATATTGATACTTAAGCG
Source organism: Nezara viridula (assembly GCA_928085145.1). Classification (NCBI taxonomy): domain Eukaryota; kingdom Metazoa; phylum Arthropoda; class Insecta; order Hemiptera; family Pentatomidae; genus Nezara; species Nezara viridula. The sequence goes on along the minus strand of OV725080.1, from coordinate 141,633,504 downwards.
ATAAAATGAGACATTTTATTTCTAAAACATTTAAATTAAATTACTAATTTTATTGAGTTCAAAATTTATTTTTAACATTTATCTTTAAATTATCTTATGGTTTCATCATTTTTCAATGTTTCATTTGATTAATAATCCTAGTTTTTATAATTATATCATAACAAGATATTAAACACTACATAATTTGTTTATTCAATGGATCTTTATAACTTTATCATAAAGGATGGGTAATTTTTTTAAGGAAAATAGAAAAATTAAAATAACTATTGTTTTTAAACTACAGCAATTAAATAACATGCATCATTATGTTTGTGATTTGAAAAATGTTTCTTTAAATCTACCTAGTAGTATATCGAATCTTTAAATCTATCTAACAGTCAAGTTTAGTAGCTAAGCAAAATAACAATTAAAAATCAACAGTCTACTAATCAGTGTAGCAGCTAACCCAGTTTAAAATTATAATTTTTCATATCAGGTTAGAATGAAGATAAAAAATACTATGTTATTTTTCATACTAAATAACAATTTATATGAAATCAAGATAAAAATTAACTGAGTGCTTAGAATCCATTTACAACTTTAATATAAAACAAAAAATAAAGGTTTGTTAGCATTTTTAATGTTTAATGATTAGCATCATTAAAATCCTGAACACTACTAATAATCTGATATTAAGAAACCATTGAGATTACTTTTATGTAATCAGCTAGTCTAGCATCTAATGGAGTTCAATCCTGTCATAACTCAAAATTAACTAATCAATTATTCAACATTAAAATTTCAAGCATTGTTAAAGTACAGCAAAAATCAAATAAAAGAAAAAAGAAAACAAGCAGTAATACATGTATATCTATTAAAGTAAAAAACATATCAACTGGGTCATATTGCATAACATATTAATATGTATAAATTTTTGTGATAAAATTAGTACGACACGAATAAAAACAAAAACTTTGGTCCAAAGACTAAAAGAATTAGTTTGTCATCTTCAAAATAATTCAAAATTTCAAAAGAAATAAACTCCTTTAAAACTTCAGTAAAATACTCAGAACTAATTGTATACACTAGAAGAAAAAAAAACAGTCCAAATCTACAACAAAAGCAATTACTAATAAATACATTTGATACAGAAAAACTCTAATTTTTAGCCTTAGAAGTTTTGCATGGTCAATCTTGAAATGAAATTGTCAACATCATATTGAAGAATGGGCATATTTTTCACTTCAAATTAAATCTCTTCAGCATTTATCATTATCACTCATGTTTCATGTCCCTCCCAAACTGGTCATTTCATAAGATACAACTATATACCTACATATCAACACAAAGTATTGTAATAATAAAAGATAAGACCTAAATGTATCTGGTGAAGATTAGACCACAAACTCAAAAAGAAAAACCAATATCCCATATAATTACAACATGCAATCTTTTTGTTTGTTTTTAAAAAAATTATTTAAAAGCAATGATGTACTTGATTAATCACACAGCATAATAAATAACTATCATAAAAATTCTTTTATCTGTCAACAGCTGCCCTTTTGATGTGGTCAAGGTGTACGATGGAACGCATAACGAATCCGCACCTATCGGCACCTACTGTGGCCAACAGAGAAATCTCGTCCTGTACTCATCAGAGGAGAACATGTTTGTCATGTTCGAAACTCTTCGAAGGACAGCCAACTCTCAGAATAGGGGTTTCAAGGGTATATATGAGTTCAGCGAGAGCTTCGTCAAGCTGGGTTAGTAAGAAGGAATCTTTTTATTTTTTATTAATCAATTCTTATTATAAAAAATATTCAATCCTAAAGTTTAGTTAACTATTGTGAAATTTAAGAAGATCTAATTTTATTTAAGTAAATAAATTAATCAGAATTTTCTCAAAATATTCAATAAATGTGTAAATTCTAAAAACATGGAGAACTTACTGAAAAAAAAAAAACTTTATTACTGAAATAGAAAATTTTAAAATTGATACAAAATTATATTTGAATATCTTTTATATTCTACAGACTTCATTTCAAAAAATGATGGTGAACACATCAGGGGGAGTGAATGTGATCAGAAGATCCTGAGCAAGAAAAAGTCGTCCGGCAGTGTGTACAGTCCCAACTATCCGTTCCCATATATACCAAAGATTGTCTGCCGTTACTTTATATATGGTATGCAGGACTCACAGCACTTAGAGAGGGTCAGGATAGAATTTCAGAAGTTTGATATACCCAAAGCTCACAAAGATGAGTGAGTATTAATTTCCATTTTTCTTACCCATCGCTAAAAGCACAATCATTGTAGGTCCAAAATCACCTTATTTTGTTTTTTCAGTAGGAGCTTGAGAAATTTGATAAATCTAATAATTTCAACCACTAAGTTGATTATTAATGTTTAAAATTTGTATTTTTTTTTTAATTGTAAATTTATAGTTATTCTAAGATCAGCTCTAGTTTTTGCAAAGATTTTCAATTATAGAAAAAAAAACCTTTTACTTCATATTAATACATAAAAGTATTTGTGCAACAATATTTCATCTCCAAGCTCTACTTCACACTGAAAAAGTGAAATGTGCAAAAAATTAGTCATACAATAATTGTGCTTTTTAGCGTTTGATATGGTTATTAAAATATTGAATCAGTATTTATATATTTTAAAAAAATAGTCAATAAACTGAACTGCCTCTATTTAGGGGTTGACCAGATGGTTTTACGCCCTTAAACAAAAACCAACAGAGGTTCTATTCAGATTAATGCCTTTAATTAAATTACTATAAGTAAAAAATTTTACTTATAATAATCATATTTTCTATATACTTTTATGATTTTTAAATATATAATTCGACAAATATTTGTAAAATTCAATTATCATTCATTTCATTTCTATATGGACATAAGTTATTTTTAAATTATTATGATTTTGATAATATGTTTATTATATAAAATAATGCTAGTAGTTACTATCAAATTTACTGAAATAGTTTTGATGAGAAAAATGAGTTTGGGGATTCGATTCAAAAATACTATTGTTTTAAAACAATATTTTGTGGAAGGGCCTGCTAAAACTTACCAAATATGTCATAATTCAATTCCACTCAAGAACAAATAAAACTATAAAAGTTGGTTAATACCGGTTTAGAAAAGGCGGTGGAATTTACACTTACTCCAGTGTTGCCAGATGACTATTTTATGATTTTCCCACCTAATTATTTCGAAAATTCGTCTTTCTCTAATAAAAAGATAACAAAGTCTATATTCTAAAAATTAATCATTTTATGTGTTATGATTTTCTGTAACCGATTTAATCTGAGTATATTTTATATTACACTACCAACCAGTGATTTCCAAGAATAACTTTTAAAATATCCAGAATTAAATATCTTTTGTGGGACCAATTTTTATTTTTTATTTATAAATTTTGATTTTTATTAAATACAGTCAACCAAAGCAAGAATTTTGAAAATGATATAATATAGCATTGATGGAGAGGGGCTTCTTAAAACAGAGACCAGACCCACCTTGATTGCAGAAAAACATTATAATAAAACTTTAGAATTTTGAATATTGATTGTAATATTTCAAAAAACAAATATTAATAAAGTAATAATAATTCATGTAAATTAACATGAGACAAAGTTGAAACAATAAGCCAAAAGAGTCAATCAATACAGCATAGATAATGTGAGTGTCAATGGATGTATGATTTACAATTCATATTTTGTTTAAATTGAAGTAATAATATTTGTGTGGCCACAATTTGGGATACTTTTGGATATTTTTCCTCCTTCTCCACCAATGTTACTTGTTCAGAGGTTCTGTGGATCCAGTAAAACAATATTAAATTAAAGTTTTATAAGTTGTTAATAACTGAAATCTAAAATACTGTTAGATGTATCCTATAAAATATCTACTGCCTTGATTTATTTTCACATATTTATATTTAGGTATGTATATCACATGAGAGGGGGCCCAAACTATTACCTATTGTTTAAAGCCATGAGGAATCAGCAGAGTAGCTAGACTATTTAGAACCTGGAGAAGATTGATTTTTTAGATTCCACTAAAAAAATAGATAAAAATAAAACAATAGCATTCTTGTCTTGTCTATTACAAAAAAATTATGTAATTTTTTTTGCTATTAAGCTATTATTTGATCAAAAAAAGAAAAAGAAGCTTGAGTCAGGGCTGACCTTTCACCAATTCACTTCATGGGATACCTTATTTACAGTTGTAATAACTTATCAAAGAGGAGTGGGGTAGCTCAGTGAGCAAGCCACTATGCTCCTGTGCTCCAGGCCCTGGGTTTCAGTTCAGCTGTGGCAAGTAGTTATTATTTATACTGTTACATCAGCCACAGATCGATTCTGAGGTTTGAGAGAGCCTCCTGGAGGACACCCAACCACTATAACATGGATGCTCTTAATTAACTAGTTAATTAATTTGGGAGAAATTAGCAGTTGAGTGTAATCTCTTTTGAATCACCTACTTGCACAATCTTTGTCTAAGTACTAAACCCAAGAACCTCTTCCTGAGTTGTAGTGATAAAGATTATTTCTTTTTTTTTCTGACACGTAGCTATTTATATTGTTATTTTTCCTGAAGTAATTTTTGTCATTTTTCTTTTAGTACTAGTTGCAGTGATGGTTACCTTAAAATCTACCTCAAAGGTCAGGAAGCAACAGATTCATATGAGAAATATGACCATGAACTATGTGGAGAGGTGAGCTCGCCAAGCCAGATGGTATCAGATGGCCCAAGACTTGTTATGGTTTTCAGCAGTGGCGAGCTCCAGGGACGAGGCTTTAAGGCTAATTACACCTTTGAAACTGGTAACTAATAAGAGTTTACTTATAACATTTATTCTTTTCCTGTTTCTACATATTATCTATGGATTTATTTACACTTTCAAATTCTTAAGCCTTCATGAACATATTAATCATTAATTTGATATTGATTTTACACATTCAAATTCATACATTTTCAATGATAAGAGTTTCCATGCTTTCTAATGGTCTTTCCACGCTTTTGGAAGCCCTGATGAAGGTCTGAACTTTGGGCCGAAACATCAGCAAATGTAAAAATAAATATTATTATTTATTTCTGCTATTTTTATTTTGACTGATCACACTAAACATCCTTCTCTTCAATTATTCACTACAGTCAACCATCAAAACATAAAGATAAGAGTTCTCAAATCTTCTGCAACAGCCAGAATACTAAAGTATATTAACCTATGGATCTACTATCAATCTATCTGCCGTCTTGTTTGTGGCTGTATAACTTGTCATTTGCATTTTTTTATGTAATCAATTTCTTGGACACCTCAGTTTAGAATATACTGATAACATGTCCAGCCTATCGAATTCTGATAAATTTAATCATTTTATTACTAACGGCATCATATATGTAATTAATTTTTGTTTTCTGCACCAATTGTAAGTAGCCCATTGATGAGGGGAAGGAGGAGACTTCGGGCTGACTCCCCTCTCCCAAAATGGTAAAATATAACCATGCCTTATGACAAAAATATTTAATAATTACCTCTAAAAGTATTTTTTATTTTCTTATTTACTACCTTATTTCATATAGATAGTTAGTTCCCTTATTTTTCTTCTTAATTAATTATCGTTATATAGTTAAAAAAAAAATCTTTCGGGCTGAAGTTCTCCTCCCAAAACTAAATCCTGAATCCGCTAGTGTTTCTTTCTAAGTTGCTCAAATAATCATACTTTTGACAAACAAGACAACACAACATGTAATTAATCGTTATAGACATTTCTTTATTATTTTTTTTAATAATCATGTTTTTGACCCATTTCTTTGAGGTTGTTCTTGATAGTTTTTTTCCCATCTCTCATAATTTTTCCGATATCAAGGTTATTTCAGAAGATATATTTTTAAAAGTACAGAAAGGTTCTGAAATGCTTCACAGTCCTTATATCTATCAATAATATCGCAAGTTGTATTGAGGTCAAAAACAAGATGATATGTTGCACAATTCCTTACACCCTTTAGATTTTTAAAAGAAGAGATCAAGACAAATGTTTAATGGCAGTTTGAAGAACTTTTGTACAGAACTAGTTTTCAACTAGTTGAAACATAAAAAAATAAGTGGAAAAGTCTCAGTTAACGTTGGTACATCTTGTCTTACCCCTTTTCTTATGCATGGTACAGATGATAACTTGATACCATTCGTCCAGCATCCTCTTTTCTCGCATATATAGAGGAATGAGTCATTAGGGACATTTTTATTTTTAACTTAGCTCTGAGCCTCTTTAAATTCATCCTCACCCTTTCTAATCTTCCTTAAGATTCTGTACCTTAATGAATGAATCTCATAATCACGGTTTGATTAAGATATTTTCCTGACAAGCAGATCATTGCGATACTCTTAGTATTAAATGTGGATCTTACTTCATTTACCGCTAGTAAGAAGAGTCTTACATTATTTATTTGTCATAGACTTTTTTTTAATTTGATATTTTACTATTCTTTTTTTCTTACAATAAGTTTTCTTTTTCGCTACTGCCTTAAAAGATTGCAGAACACAGTGGTATACCATTTTTTCTTACCCTTCAAGTTTATTTTGCATGTTTAAAGCAAACCTTTATTGATCATGACCACATCACCAAGTGATTGTAAATAATTTTGGGGGGGGGGGGGAATTTATTATCAGAAGTTCATTTTATATATGGATAATTTTCTTTCTTTCTTTATTATGATGTCAGTATTTTTAAAGTATATTGGCAGACTCAATATATGAATAATCTGTTTTTGTTTAGAGACATACATTACTCATAATTTGACATCCTTATTATTTTTCATCCTTTAATTATTTTTCAGCTTTATCATTGGAAAAGTTTTGTTTTCTGGTTAGACTTATTCAAACTTAAATTTTAAAATTTCTATGCTTCTCTTTTAAATACAAAATCAGTTTTATTTCTATACTTTTCTTTATAAGTTACCTATTTTATTAGTTGGAATAGATTGAAAATTGATCAACTAAAATGCATAAACATTTGTTGAAGACATACACATATTCTTATGAATTTAAAATAAATGTTTTCATTTCACAGAGTATCGGATTCCTGGTACAGCAGCTCCAGATGGTTCTTGTACGTTTAAGTACAACAGTTCAAGTAGGAAGAGGGGAGAATTCAACTCTCCCCGCTATCCTGCAAATTATCCTTCATCGACCAATTGCACATATGAGTTTCATGCAACTGCCAATGAACAAGTTTCAATTGTTTTTGATAACTTTAAGGTTCGAGCTGACAATGTAAACAGCTCCTTCGGCTCATATGGGTATGTCTAGTTTTGCACCAGTATATTTCTAATAACATGTTATTAAACATTTAAAGATTTCAAAAAGTAATAATACCTAATAAACAATTTAACAGTAGAGGCTAACATCTTTAAATTATTAAATCTAGGCCTACCATCTGCACAGAGGATTGGTTAGAAATTTATAATCTATATCGAGATGGGACGGAGAAACTAATAGGGCGATATTGTGCTATGACTGCACCTGGACCGTTGGATTCGAACCGTGGTGCAGTAGGTCTTAAGCTCTTGCTACATACAAATGCTGAAGGAGTATATTCAGGTTTCAAGGCAAGATACTCCTTTGAAGTGGCCAAATCTATTTTTGGTGGTGAGTGAAATTTTAATTCTTATATTTATGAAGTTTTATTTTACAATACAAATTTTAAGCTTATATGTCACAGTATACTTATTTCTCGTCAATTAATCATTTTTAAGACATTTCAAAAGTATTTTTATTTTTTAAATTATTTCTCATATTTCATAATTAAGAAGGTGTAAAGTTTCAGTTCTTAAAAAAAATATAAAAATCAAACATATATTTATAAATTTCTGTAGAAGAAAACATCGACGAACTTGAACATTAATTTTAATATCATTTATAAAATAAAAATAACTCATATTTTAGAACTGAATATTCTCTTTTCAGACTGTGGTAGTAATGAGAGTAGTATAGACTATGGTGTAATAGTAAGTCCAAACTTCCCTCATAAATACGAGGGACCAGCCAGAGGTGCAGCCAGCAGAACATGTAACTGGTATATTAATGTCCAGCCGGATCACAGGGTACTCCTCAACTTTGAGTACTTCGCAGTTGAAGGGGATCCTACAAGTAAGTTTTGCAAACATTTAATATGCAATCGAAACTAACAAATCTCTTTAACATAATTGATAAACTAATATCTATAGTATTAATTTTAAAATCATAGTAAAATAAATTACCATTCTTTTGATATAACATAAAAATATAAAAAAATTTTGCTAAAGCATGTATCCTTATCACAGCTCGTGGGTGTCCAGCTGCGGTAGTAAGATTGTGGTACACAGTCGATGGCCCTCCTTTAGAGTTATGTGGTGAAAAACAGATGAATAAAAAATGGCAATATATTTCTGAAGCTAACTATGTCAGAATCAGGTTTGTTTTATTTTTAATACTTAATTTATTAAGTCATTTTTATTATGTAAATTTGATATTATTATGAATGTACAGTTGAGCATAGTTGTAGTCAAGTATAAAATGGTTGAGGTGCAGCTGAGAAAGAAACTTTAAGTAAGATAGTAAACAACTTCAACGTGTGCTAATGTTTTGGGTTAAGCTGCACCTAATTCTTCACAGGGCTAAGCTATAAAAAATACAAAAAACATGTAATAAAGATATAAGAATTATAAAATCATGAGGAATTTTAAATAATAGATTAATATATTAAGGTAATGGCAAAAAACAGGTAAATCACTTTTTTGGTTCAGTTATTAACATAAATGTATTCAGAATAAAAAGCTATATTCTACCAGGTATTTGGAATATGAAAAAATAAATTGAATTTACAATATCTATATTTTTTTTATGGTCTTACTCCTAAAAAGACCACATTTTATCCACTTATACAAATAACTCAATTAAAAATTGAAAAAAAGTGACACTTAGTTTTTCCTCTTAACCTTCATTAATAAAAATATGAAATCGTTTGATTTCCATTGAATCAACATCTGTACTTTTGGGATTAAATTTGATCTTTTGAGACAATTTTGCTACATCTGTAAAATTATAGCAAATATATATATATTACCTATACCCGATTTGCTCTGCTTCTTTTAACAGAATCCGAACGAGACTCTCAATATCCTCTTGATTACTTCCGAGGACAGCTATATATATAAATAATACTTAATACTTAACATTAACTGCTTTTGATCTTACAAACATTATTAAACAGAATAACATATTTCCCATAACATCAATATTTGAGTAAGTAATGGCTATAACATAGTTTCTCTTATAAGATCTTTTAAAAAAGTTTTAAAAAGTCTTTTTCGTTGAGATCAGACTAAGGAGTTAAAAATAATTAATCAAATAAGTTATTTAATAATTATAGGTATTATGTTCATTTATTTTTCTCTATTATCAAATTTATCTTCAAAATAATATTATATATTTCTTTTTAACCATAAAATGTTTTTTTACTTAAAAATATTTGTTGATAAATAGCCATTCAAAAAAAAAATTATGTAATAAAAGAAATAATAAGAAATATTTAGTTATTCCTGAATAAATATTAATTTGTATTGAATTTAAAAAAAAAATTATTTTCAACTGTGTTATGCTCAGCATTAAATTAATTATTATTAATTTACTAAAACATAATTTTTATTCTGGGACACATTTCCTTAAAGGATGAAAATCTATGATTAACCCAAAAAAATTAACAACAATTTTTATAAACTTTTCAGTTTTATATCTGCTGACAAATCTGTGGGTGCGGAAGGATTCAAAGCAGTCTGGACAGAATTCGCTGATGATGCACAATGTGAAAATGGATTCCGTTGTGCAACTTCAGGTTTCTGTATTGCCAAGAGGCTACGCTGCAATAGGGTAGCGAACTGTGGTGCTGATGACCACTCGGATGAACTAAACTGTAAGTATACCGTTTGACTAACTGATACATTTATTGTTCAATATCAGCTTATTAGAAGGACAAGAAACTTACCTGGTCCAGAGACATCTATAGTATATTTCATTTTTTAGTAGTTTTTAGTAGTTTTTTTATTTTTTATTTCAGAAGACATTTATTTTTAATATGCATGCGTCATATAAATTAGTTATTTTTCTAGAAATCTGGGTAGTTTCTAGAAATCTTGGGTAGTAGTTTCTAGATTTTGGGTAGCTGAGAATCACTAAATTCAAACCATCATATATATAAATTTCAATTGATAAATAAATGAATAAAAGCCAGTATACCATTATTTATCTGTTGCACTTGAAGAAAGCTTTTGTTTTTTGACAAACTGTCACAAAAAGATTGAAAACATTCCACTTTGGAGCTGTATGTACATATGTATTTGCAAAATCTAATTCAAGAGTGACATGGACCTCAAAAGAAAGTTTTGATTAAAGCACCCTCAATTACTGAATAATGACTCAAAAATTGTCTTTTAATATAATAATATAGAAAATAGTAAAAACAAATAGGCTTTGAAGGCAGAAGCCAAAATCAAAGTCCTTCAGAATTAAATGTTTTTCATTTAAAAATACTAAATAATTTTGTAATGGAATATTTATATTAATTTATAAAATAAAAAAAACTAACAAAGTCTTGACTAAATTAATTGTTGTTAATTTTAATCCATTAAATATAAAAAAATTTACCATTTTTATTTTAACTTATTTTTAATCCCTTTTGATAGGCATTGTAGAAGTGGCAATGGAATGGTTCTGGCCATCTGCTGTGGGCGGTGCTGCAGGTGGTGCTTTGGTATTAGCTGGGATTTGCCTTTGGTGTCGGCGCCTAAGACCACGACCAAGACCGAGGCCACTTCATCGACCAAGGCCCCCACCACCATCCTCCGCCCATGTCTGTGATGAGCTTGGCCAAAGATTTGCCAGTGTTGACAGTGTATAATTCAGCCGCAGCGGCTTCTTCGTCCTTCACTCCTTGGCTAACTTCCCTGCCACAGTGGGTCCAGCTGATTCCTCAGTTAGCATCAGTACCACATTGATGTTTACAAGGAAATTCATCTCAACTACAGCTAGTTTACAATACTGGCAGACTTGTCACTGCATTGGAGGCTGGTCTTAAAAAGTAGGGGTGCTGTTAATCATCAACAATACCAATAAATATAGGGTTGTTTTTCCTCAAATAGGTGATACTGACTGATATATACTAAAGATGCCTTCTTTATTTCAAAAAAAAAATTTTGTGTTGTAAACAAATTTGTATCATCTATACACCAAATAGAGGGAAGTGAAATTTTGATACTTTTTTATTGAATTAAACAACCAGTGGTTTTAATTTTTATTAACCAAGGTACGCCTTTAGTAATTTCAATAATTAAAAAAACATTCTGCCATATAGTTCAAAAATAAATATACTACATGGATTTTAATTTTAATTCAAGAAGATTGAATTAGTTATGAATTTGTTTTATTTTGTAAACTGGTGGAATAAGAAACAACAGAGCACATTATACTTTACTAATTTTATTTTATTTCTTATTATCAAAATGAACATACTTTTACTTAGAGGGTAAATAATTTAAATATGGAACTGCCAGAACAAAATTTTTAACAATGATTACAATCTATTTTTCTTAAATAAGAGAAAATGAGGTAGAATTATAAAATAAAAACTACTATAATCCTAAATATTTGACTGTTCCTAAGGGAATGGAAGGAATAAAAAAATAAATAAGTTATTAATCATAATCTTTTATTAATGCCTTATTGATCTTTATGAATTTATCCTACTTGATTTGTTTCCTTTATATAGAAGCCAACAACAATCAAGACAGTAAGATTATATACCATTTGGTATCTAATTTAGTCTGGTAGATCAAAATTTTCAAATATGAAGTCTTCCATGAATGCCTTGACCTTATTTGAATAATGAAAAAAATAACAAGAAGTATAAATCTAAAAGGATACAAGAACAATGAATGAAGTTCATTTCATTGTTCAATAAGGTAACTGAACTTCATTTTACGAAAATCTATGCAACTATCCATCATATCTTCAACAACAAAAACCTACTTTTACTTATGCCCTCGGTACTATTGTCTTCGGTTCTCATCTCCATTCTAATCACTATCTACCTGATTTCAGTTTTTTTTTTTTTCAATTTAATATAATATCCGCGCTTTCTAAAAATAAACTAGAACGTACCTTTACAAAGCATCCTGACCTTCTACCTTACACCAAAACAGTTACCTGCTTTATTTGAAAGAGATGCACTAAAGAAAATTAACTAATGCTTTAATACTAAAATTAGAAAGTAATAATTGATTAGCAAACTTTGTCAATAGTATAGAAATAGGGCTTCCTGAATCATTCTCTGAGAACCGAATATTAATATTATAGATATTTTTCTTATGATTTATCAATTAGATTTGCCACGGAATGGAGTGTTTTTTGGTGTAGTAGGTCTGGCGTACCTTGTTCATGAACACCTATTAATTTTTATACTCTGGGGTAAAGAAAATGGTATAATACATATATAAATAAATAAATATATATAATATATATAATTATAAATATATAAATAGGAATATGAGTTAACTCATTTTATATAATTACCGTTGATCGAATTATAATTAGTATGCACACTAGAGCGTATGTATAAATAGGTGAGAGAGTTGGCCATTTGAAAATTTTGTAGAGACCCTCCATTGGAAGGGACTCTCAACTTCAACGAATTTGTCAGGTGAGGCTTTGTGAATACGTGCTGTGCAGTTCTTGCTCATATATACTGACAGTAAACTACTGTTTTTGTATATCCTTTCTTAATATAAAATAAAATAATGGACATTACCTGTACATTTAAAAAAATAAAAAATTTGAAAAAAAAAATGTGCGAACTTATATAAAATAATGGTATAAGTCATGAAAAATATGTTTAAGTAGAGACATAAATGGAAGTATATAAAGGCAGATTTCTAAAAACCAATGTTATCTTAAAATAAAGTCGATTAAAAAAAATCAATCACGACAAGAGATGAAATGTTTCATGATTTTATAACTACCTTGTACTTAATAAAGAATAATTATATTTTATAAGCAAACAAAACGCCGCTAATTAAAATTTTTAAAAATATATCAAGAAACATTTCATTGGGGTTGTGTAAAAATTAGAGCATATGTTCCTCCCATGATGTATTTTTAAGTTTGTATATTTTGTTATAAGTTGAAGCTGTTCTTTAAGCACAGATGCAAATATGTATATAAATTTATTTTTTGTTCATATATAATAGATATAAGAATTTGAACACATTTTTATAGATAATGGAATTAGAATGTGTATTTGTTTTTATATCTGTCTGTGCACAATATTGCACAGAATTTTCACTCCCAAATAACAAGAAAATATCCAGTATTATGTAATTTAAATTAAAATATGTGCCAATATGTTTGAGGAATTGGTGGGTTATGATCATTGTCGTTTGGTTGGAGTAAATTATTAGATCAATTTTTCAGATTTTAATAATTTAACCAATCCAAAAGAATAGTCTAATTTATCACTGGAAAATGTTATTAAATAAGCTCTTAATGCACAAAAATGCATATTGTTTTTAATTAGGTATATATTGCAGGGATATAATAATATAATATCATACAGTGTATAATATGCTATCACAATATATATAGCTAACTTAATTAGAAATTATACTTGATAATAAATACTTGTTTGTTTAGATGTTTCAAGGAAATTTAATTTAATTTTATACAAATTCCGTATTTGTTTTCATATGAAAAGATCATTTACCCACATTATAATGTTCCTCTTTGCCAACACTTCCTTATAATAAAAGAAAAAAATTGTGTAAAAAAAAAATAAAAAAACATTAAATATATATTATATAAAACACCACCCGAAAGTAACACTTACTTAAAATATCACTTATCTTTCTTATTCAGTAATTTATTTTTCATTATTAGTTCCAATGCCTAAAAAATACTTGAAACATGAATTACACCCCTTTTTTATAATGTTTAATTGTATTATTAAGTTCATATTTTTTTTAAACCTAGTATAATATTATTCCATGGCTATAATGTTTTTTATAGTTTTTATTATATTTGCAAAGACTCGTTTGAGTTGAAAAAGCCTAAGTTATGACAACGACATGCATACATTTGCAGCCATTTTTATTATGAACAATCTTTTGTAGCATTATTGAATATTGTGAATTATTCTAATGTAAATAAATATTGGAAATATTATATAAAGTAATTGATATAATATTATAATCCCGTTGATTATTGAAAAAAATTTCTTTAACACCTATTCATTATTCAGCAAATAATCTGACACCCATTAGCTATTACAGTTCAACCATTACCTGCAAAATATTTTTTTATTTTCTTATTATACTTATTAAAAATGGTAAAAAAAAAAAATAAAAATAATTGTTCTGAATCAAATTTTTTGAGTTCAGTTCTATAAAGTTGTCAATAGCACCTTAACTAATATATTAATATAAATCAATTCAGTTGTAATAAAGCTGTTTCAACTGGTTACTTATGCTAATAATAAATGATTTATTTAGTGTGGCTTGAAAATAAAATTTCTTCAATATGAAAAACAAATGAAGAACGTTTTTAATTTGTAATTCAAAATATATTTTTATAACATTGTAAAAAAGAAAAAGGAAATTATTTAAATTAACTGGCCAAACCGTCAAATAACATGCAAACTGTGAATATTCAAAGAATATGGACATACACGGTTATGAATTCATTTGAATTGTATTATTTTTGTTTTTTAAATATTTATTATTATTATTTTAACATGCAACTTCACAACCATTTATATATTTTCCACGTAGTTCGGTTTAAACATACAATTTGTTATATTTATTATATATTATTTATAACTATTGTATTAGTAATAATTAATTAATATTTAGTATGTAGCCATGCCCTTTATCCTTTAACAGATATGTTACCAAATGTGTGTATTTTAGATCATATTCATTCAGTTGTTCCTAAGTGTATTGTATACAAAAAGGGGCTGAATATCCGGAGTTACATAAATTTTATAATTGTGTTATTCTGGTAAATACTATTACATACTTATATATAAACTATAATGTTTCAACACATTTGATCTAGACGTGAAACGACTGGTAGATCAAATGTGTTAAATCATACATATATATTTATAAAAGTAAATATACATATAATAACCAATTTATTGGTGTTAAAACTTCCAATGGAAGTAGTAGATGGGGGGAAGGGGAAAAAGATTTATCAGTTATGTACTATAGTAGTATTTTAAGTATAATAGAAAAATATATATATTTAAAAAAAAAATAAACGGAAGAACAAAAATACACTCACACACACTCAAGTTTCCATGCAATCTTACCTATAAAAATGAAACAGAAGCATAAGTAATGCAATTTAATACTAGACATAAGATCAAGATCTTCCGTGCAAACGTTTGGCTCAAAGCGTGTATAGGAATATTTGTTAATAGTGTATAATTATCTTTTTTATTTGCTTGTGGCATTAACTTTTGTCGTTATTGCTTTATGAGAGCTCATCGTTAAAGATGATAAAAGAAATACATAATAGTCTGTAATTATTTATGTCAGTGCATTTGTTTAAATTAATTCATGTTTTACAAACAGACTTTCAATTATGAATGTATGTCAAAAATTGTTTTACCTCTTGAATTCTGTTTATATATTTTTTTTTTCTAAAAATAATGATTTTGTCAAACTAATATCTGTGACATAACTAATTGTGCTATTATCTTATACCACATAATCCAGTTATGATCACTAGTATCAAAAATTGTTACTCATGTTGTATGTTTTATAATCATAAATTATTATTGTTATTATTATTATTATTGATTACAATATCATTAAGTAATATACATTATTATGGTTGAGACGGGTGAAATTATATAAACTTATATAAACACTTATAAAAGTATAATAATGTAATATATATAAAAATTAATGTATGAAAATGCTCACTCTGCAATTAGTTAATAATAATAAATCACTTTTCCAAGGAAAGTTAAACATATTAAAATATTGTGTGTATCATAGTTAATAAAGCCTACAACTTTTTGTTATGGGATCTGATAAAAAGGCTCCTCAATCTGAAATCTACAATAATAGTTTGTGAGAATAATCACGTTATATATGTACATATATTGTAACATTGTTTTTATTAACTGAAACCATACAAAATAGATATGCTATTTAAAAGGTATATCATTAAGTTAACAAGATAATCTCATCCAATGTTCGTTCCATAAACAATTTCAATCTTTTAAAACAGCTTTCATTCCTAAATACTGACAAATTTGATTATTTTTTTGGAGGAATACTATTTTATATTTATTTTTAGTTACATATCGTCTAAGCTCTATGATTATACAGAAAATTAAAAATCATTTAAAGCCTTTTCGTATTGACTTCTTTACTTAAGCATGCTTTACCTTTTGCATACAATGATACTATTATTGAAACAGAAATTTATTATAAATAATCGAAAGTTTGCTTTAATCTCGTTTTATTATTTCAGTATTTTATTTTTTTTTTTAACTTTAAAATATACTTAATGTTGCTTTACTTATTATAAACAAAACTAATACCTTTGAGGAAATTAAATATATTAGATATATAATTTTGAAAAATCTCTGAATTATTTGTAATCAATGACTGAAAAAAATTGTTATGTTTTTTTTTTGCAATTATTTTTATTTGGTTAAATAAAACTTTAAATCTTTGAATTTTAAAGTAAAGTTTTTATGAGAACTTCTTTTAATTGTACATTATGTGAGAAAGTTTTTAGTAAAAAAGAAAAACTATTACTGATTATTTTTAAAAATTATAAATAAACAATAATTAATGCTTTAAGTTACATTGAATTGTGCAATGTTGTTTTGAATTTAGTTTAATGCATCATGGAAAAGAAAATTTTTAATCAAATCACGTTGTTCATAAGAACTAACGTGAAACATCTAAAACTGAAAGAATATAGCATTTCATAACTAAATAACAAGTATAAATATTGGTATTTTTCATATCATCATCATAGTGGGTGCTTCAACCCATCACTGAGTCTGGCTCAGAAAAAGCCTCTGCCAGTTGGTTCGGTCTGTTGCAGCACCTCTCCAGCTTCAGGTACCTAGAAGAACCAACACGTTTGAAGCGACAAAGTCTGGCCAACTTACATTAGGCCAACCATTTTTTACCATGAAGCTCATCTGTCAAAGTCTTCTTTTTTATGGTCATTCTTCATCCTCACCACGTGGGCTGTCCATGGCAGTCTTCCAAGCTTAATAAACTTGACCACATCAATGTTATTATACTGCCCTGGAAGCTCTGTATTCTTCAGGTGCTTTCCTCTAGAATTGGTCTTAAATTTTTCTTCAGTATTATTCTTACAAATACCAGCAGAGTTGTCTCATTGGCTCCGGTGAAGGCCTATATTTCTGACTCATGTGTACACCGTTTTACATAGATTGATCTTTGTCCAGAACCAACTTCTAACAAATTAGTCTCTCCCCCATGTTCTTCCTATTCTCAAATGCTTCATCTTATCTTCAATGATAACTAAGCTGAATTTTCTTGCTTCTTCTTCAAGGGCAAGAGCCGCTTCTCTTAGAGGACAGGTTCAGATCTTACAACAATGTCAAAGCCATCTGTATTTACCAAAAGTTACACTACTATAAATAACTTTCCGTTTTGTCAAGGGTCTTGGTTATTTATACTCGTGCATTTTAATTTTTTAAAACAAAACTGGATATAAACTTTTTGAGTGTGTTTTCTGCTGTTAGAAATTCGGGAACCTAATGCTTTTATGATACTGAGTGGCAAAAAATAATAAGAATATATATATGAAATGTTGGACTGAGCAAATACACTTTAAATGAATTGAATCACCTGGTTTGTTGTTCTTCAATTGTGAGGCATATAGGATAACTAAATAAAAGGACCATCCACTCCTGTATAACAAAATGATTTATTTTTAAAACCAATGAATCTATTAAAATCTGATAACAGTAGGCTTGATCTTCTTAATCTTCAGTGGAGTGGGCTTCTCTACTGCCATCATGTACTTCCGTCTTCACGTCCTAGTTTCAAGTGCTCTTCTTTATTGTTCCAGTGTCCTTCTCCAGCTACTGCCACCTGCTGGATTCTTTTCCAGGCGTCATTCTTTCTTTGTTCTGTGCTTTTTCATCAATTGTTTATGCATTTGACATTCTTCACTCAACAACCTGTCCACAGTACAATTTTGTTAAATTCATAGTTTCACCCTACATTCCTATACACTCCTTCTCAATCCCTCACTCAATGTCACATAAAGGAGTAAATAGAAGCTATCTACTACACCACTCTATTAAACACTTATGGTGCACTGCTCAATCCACTGCAAAATTATAAAAGAGGTATGCCCGAGCTTCTCCTTGGCTCAGCGTTTCAATGGATCTTCTGTACAATAAATAATGAGTTTGGTCAAGAGAGTGCAATAGATTCAAGTGATCCACAAGATTTTTGGAAATTGTATCCACAAATTGTTAGCCCTTTAAGAATAAAAAAAGTTTCACTAAGTGACAGACTATGTGAGAGTACACATACATTTTTTGGCACAGTTTTACAAAAAAGTAAATTTAAAGTGACAAAAAGATCAAAATGGTATACAATGTTACGAGGTGTTTACTAGATATGTTTCCTCATAGAATATTTAAAAAAAGATGGTTTATACCTGTTCTCAAAACAGTTGAAATCCCAATGTAATAACTTTTTGATAGTCTCAGGTAGAGGGTTATACTTCACATTATTTACTATTTTCAAGATTTTCTCTGCTATGATAATGAATCATAAGTAACTAAATGTTTAATATTTATAGGATATAAGAAACATTCATTAAAATTCAATAGGGTTGCCATTTTGTCCAACTTTCATTGTGTACTTTATTATTTGGTTAAATTTTCATTCTGGGTGTTTATGTTTTTTAATCTAAATTGCTTTATTTATTGTTAAATGTAAGTTTAATATCATGAAAATTTCTTAGGTGTTTTTTTTTTTTCAATAAATTAAGAGCAGCCTAATCATTGGAAAAGTATTTTTTTTCAGTTGTTGCGGATTTGCCTATATAATGTATTTTCTTACAAATTAAATCCAGTTATTCAATTTCATAATTTCAGTTCTTTAACTACTTCCTTTTAAATAAATTTGTATATCATCGGTTTATAGCCAAAAGTTCTTTTCTGTTCTAATTTTATAACATTAAATCACTAAGTTATTTGATGAATTATTCCTCTTAACTTTAGAGGGCATCATAAAAACAAAATTTGGAAATCACAACTTAAAAAACATTAAATGAATAACTATAATGTTTTTTGTTTTGTTTTTTTGTATTTATGAAATAATTATTAGATTCTGTACAAACAGTTGCCTGATAAAAACTGGAGAGGACTTACAACTGATTAAATTTATAAAATTTTATTTTTTGATACTAATAAAAATAAGAGCCTGTTTAGGTGCCCTATAATAAAATTAAAATTTATTTAAGGTTAAATAATACAATTTCAAAATAAGCCGAACAAGGTGGCTGTACAACACTTTACTGTTTTATTTATTTTAGCCACAGTATATTTATGAAGAGTTTGAAATTATAGTTGTATAATATTACAACAAGATGAAAATTGCCTTTATTATTTTTTGTATTTGTTCAACGTTTTGAGCTTATCACCCATTCCCAAAAGTCTTAAAGTCCGTTTTACTTTATCTTTTTTGTTGTTAGCCTAAGACTTCCATTGAAGTCCTATAATGTCCTCTATTTTATTTTATTTTTCATAAAAACATTAATTTCTCATACTTTAAACTAATCTTTATCATATTTAGGTTTTCCAAAAAGTTATAACTTGAAATTAATGAGACAAACTTTTATATCGTAACTCCCACACTAAGATTTGTGATAAAAAAAAGTTGTAATGTGCAAATATTTTTTTTCCTTTTATTTTTTTTAATGAGTAACGATTTTTCAACTTATTGCTGAATTTAATGCTTTTAATTATTTTAAAGGAAGGAGATGGTCCGGGGTTGCGGTCATAAAAAGGCTAAATAGTGGTAAAACTATTTTATTTAGTAATTTAGTAATTTAGTAAAACTATTAATAAAATAGTTTTACCACTATTTAGCCTTTTTATGACCGCAACCCCGGACCATCTCCTTCCTTTATAATGCAACGGTCAACCATTAAATATTCAATTTTAATTATTTTGTATAATTGGTATTTTGTATTATCTTTGTGTGTTTATTGTATTGACTAGAATATTAGAAACTTATCAATAAGTTTCAATCAAGATCAAGACACCAAAAGAATAAATAACAAAGTCAAAGAGAAGGATCTGATAAAAAAAAATGCATTGTGAAGATTGTTAACAGTAAAAAATATAAATGAAGCCTTTCTACATCTTAATGAAATTTGACAGATTGGAAGAGTATGACCCCGAGGAAAAACTTATATCATTAGTAAAGATATAAAGTTCAACAATTTGTGATAGAATTCTATAAAACAGAAACAGAAAGAAGAAAAAAAAACAACTATATTTTGATCGAAATTCATCTTAATGAAAATGCATTATGTTAATGAAATTTGACTGATTGGCAGTGTATGATCCCAGAGGTAATTTTATAAGTACCTCTAGTAGAAGCATAATGTTCAACAATTTGTCATAGAACTCAATCAAGTGAAAATTCAACTGTTATGATAAAAGTGTAAAGTAAGCATTGGGCCCTTGTTAATAAAGTATAATTTTATTTTATTATTATACACATCTTTAAATATATATATATTTTTAAAATTATTTTTGGGTGTGTTCTTCCCCATTACCATAAAGCAATTATAGTAATCAAATAAGTAAAAATTTTCCTTATTTGATATTTTTCATTATGGGTATAGATAAAAATTTCTGCAGCTATTTATGTATGAAACATACAGTTTTTGGAGAATTTCAATATAATATATTTATTTATAATTGTTCAAAAAAATTATATTCTATTTAGTGTAATAGGTTTTTTTTAACATTCAGCATTTAGGAAAAAGTACTCTATAATTGGAACAAAAAAAAAGTTATTCGTTACTGATTTAAAGAAATTTTTTGAAAAGTGATGGTATCTAAAAAGGAACTGGATCCAATCATGAATATAGACTTATTAATATATTATTATTATTATATGGCTCTACAACCCAGAAGCTGAGTTCCAGTCTGCTCCAGTTTTATTTATGAATAATAATTAATACATGTGAAAAATTCACATATTATAATGGTCAGTCACCAAATGGTGATATAAACTTCTCACTAACTGACTTTTTAAATATTATGAATAATATCTAAACCAAACCTTATTAATTTAATGGATCACTTTAAATTATTGGATTTAAAAAAAAGAAAAGAAACCTGAAAGAGCATTGAATTATAGAATTTTTTCACTGATAATTTAAAAAACAAAACAAATTTAAACATTAATTGGATAAAATACTTTAACTAATTTAAAAAAAAGAATTGCTGTTTATTCATTAGTAGATTAAGAATTCATAGCGATATTTCATATATAAAATTTAGGATGTATAATAGGGCAAAGATGCATATTTTCAATTAATTTGTCTAAAATTTACTGAAAGTTATATCAACAACGCATCTATAACAGGTCTTGGATTTTATCCCAAAAATGCTCAAGTGGATTTATGTCAGATGAAAAAGTAGTCCAATTCATAAGTGTGATTTCCCATTTCTCTAAATAATGTACGGGCTCACAATTTTTCACTATATAAATTTTTCTATATGATAAATTATTAATATAAAAAACATAGCAGTTTTCACAGATTTCTTGAACAGATGGGAAAATAATAGGCTTTTTGACATTATCCAGGTACATTTGTGCGATCAAATGCTCTTTCCTGAGCATGAGTTGAGTTATTTGATTCTCAATATAATTTTACAAATGATTATTGAACCAATTCCATAAGAAAATACTGATTCAGTCATATCTGAATAAAATTGCTGTTTTTTTTTTCTGCTTTCACTCTAAAACATCTGTTATAATGATGAAGGTCAAATTCTGATTTGTCAGTAAATACATGACAGTCTCAGTCCTCATCTCTCCAATCAGCATATTGACAAAAAAACAAAAGAAATGGGTTGCTGTTTGTTGCCTTCTTAGAAAAATCTCACTAGTCTTCTTGCCTTCAAACCAAACTTATGATGGTGGTCTCTAATTGAGTTGAAATGTGTACCCCTAATGAAGTTTTAAAAGCTCTATGCTATTGAATCTTGCTGTCCAGATTTTTGGTACTGGGTGGGGGAAACTAGTCCGGCAAGTGGGCCTATAGTGGTCCTTTTTGCCAGCCCCTGACGGCATCGTGGCATTCCTTAAAGGTAGCCAGAGTGGGAATGTCACGATCCATTACCCGGGGCCGCCGAAAAATGAAAAGTAACTTACCCAGGTGGAAATCGAACCCACAACGTTCAGAACCGGGCACTCTGGGACCCACGTCCTAACGTGCTCGACCATTCCATCCTCTTGTTGTCCAGATAACAGTTAAAGTTCTGAAGGTTAGTTTTTCAAACTCTTACATGAGTTTACTAAGCTATAGTTTTTCTTTGATATTGTGACCTAGCATTTTCAGTAAGTGTATGAGACCCAAAACCCTAGTCAGTTCTTCAGCACTTGAATTACTTAGTGCAATGGCTAAATGAGTGTTGATGATGAAAGATGAATATTGCTTTCTGTTGATTATTAACTTACGTTTAAATCAACATTGTGGAAACAAAATGAATATTTTTTTGTTTATTTTATTTTCCCATTAATCCTTACCGAGATTAATATTAATTTCTTATTTTTCTTTAGTTGTGAAGTTTATCTAATTTATTATAAGAAAATAAATAATATTTACATTTCTGTAAGAGGTCCACTTTAACTTGTGAGCAGTTTAATATGAAAATAAATAAATGCAATTAATTTTTCAGAAGTGATAAAATCCACCAGAATATTGATTACTAATTAATTTTCTAAATTAAATTGTGCTAATTAATTAATAATTAAATTTTCTAAAGAGCTTAACTGAGAAAATAAACAAAAATAAAGGTAAAAAAAATTCTGAATTGGTCCAATATTAGCAAAGATGCAGCAAAAAACTACTGTTTCAGAATTTTTGTCCAGTGTTAGAATGATTGAGTGGACATACCACAGATAGTTCTTGCTTTTTCCCAGGGATTTACTTGAAGTCGTTTTGGAGCTACAGAAAGACATATGTGATTTTGATTTTTTTTTTCTTTGTAGGAAATGTAACTCTATCAAATCATCTACCTAATTTAAACCTATCAAGTTATCATGTGTAGTATAATCAGCCATATATTTGATACTTTTTGCGTTATACACAAGTAAAGCTTTCTTTTAATTTTTCTGATTTATTTCTGTGGAGTTTCTTGTTTTTTGACACTGACAGAGAAGCTGGTCTTCAAATAGGATGGCTTAATAACTGGGTTAGATAAAGAATTAAGGATATGGCAAACCGACGAAAAAAATATATTTGAAAAATAAAAAAGACACTATGATATATACACAAGTGAGTAATTGCTTATGATAGTAGAGGAACTGGTTTTGGAGTAATACAGGGCTAAAATAAGTAATAAGAATTGTAAATATCACCGTCAATCTGAATGCCAGGCAGTAGAAATACTAACTTAGTTTTAGTTGTGATTAACTTTATTAACATTACTATTTTTAAAAAATGTTATGAAAATTCATGAATGAGAAAACTCTTTATAATTAATGATAAAATTACATTTCAAGGAGTCCGATGGTGTGTTTTTTTTTGTCTCCATCATTGGAGTATTTGTCCTATCAGACATAAACCACCAAAGAGAACATCTTTTATTTGCTCTTCTTTATTGAAAAAATGAAGTAAAATAAAAATTACTTGTTATAAACCTGAAATCAGAATTCTTGAAAAACAAATAAAAGAAATGTAGTATATTTAAATATACAAATAAATGATGAAATATATCTCATATTGCACACTATTTACACCTGTTCAAAAGCTGTTATGACTATACTGTCTGCAAAAATATAAGTCAGGACGAATAAATTAAAATATACAAATCATTATTTTGTTTTATTTATTTTTTGCTAAAGAACTAGGCTGTGGAGTAGGTAATAGACTAATCTCTCAAAATGTCCCAGATTTATGGCCAATCAGAACCAGATCAAGGGAAGAAGGAAGACACTTGCCCTGTGTGGCAGAAATAATTTAGAAGAAGGCAAATTTCAAACAAAATTTAATTTTTAGATTGAGTTAAAATTTTTGCTACTGGTTTTTCATTATTTTGACCTTAATTCAGTCAATAAAATGCGTTAATGTTATGTGATGACAATATTCATTTTGTAATATAATACCTAAAATACTATTATAGAACAGTTAACTTTTGTTGGGGAAGGGAGCAGTTGCTGAATAAAAGCATTGCAAAACTATATATACTCCCCTGGGAAAAAAATTCCTGATTCTGGCCCCATGGCCAGCCATCATCAACTCACTCTATATATTTTTATAATACCAGTATAAAATTTTCTAACAAATATTGAATTAAAAAGAGACACAAATTAAATCTCAGGATATAATTGGAAAATCTCAAACACAAAGCATTGTGTCTCTAGTAAAATAAACTAACCCATCAATGTTTCACCTATTCAGGCATCATCAGGACATAAAGTAACCTAAGTTACATGAAGTCATAGACAAAATACACCTTTTCTCTCATCAGCAGTCAAAAAAGCTACATTAGCTAGAGATACTGCATCGTTCTATGACATCCAAACAATTATTCTTTTTTTATTTTAAATGTTATCTACTATACTTGATTGGTAATTAATAGAGTGGATATCTATTTATTTTTCTCATTGTTGTCTCCACATACCTTTATCTTTATATTTATTTATTTGTTGTGTCTATTTTAGTTTGTATTTGTGTAAACTTACAATTTTAATAATTTTTTTTTAGTTTGAAATTTGCATAAAAGTTTTATTTTAAGCTACAATATTAGGAAGGATCGCAGAGAAAGAGAATTCCATTTATATAAATAAATAAAATCTGCAGGATTTTCAATAATTAACTGAAGGTATAAGAGTTATGAGGAGTCATGAGGTTATTTGAAATGTGAATGTTCCTGAGTATACTTTGCTCTTCTTATAATGATATACACTAGTGGTTGGATATAAAGCTAATGAACTGATATTTTCTATGATGAAGTTTTTTCAATCTATTTATTCCTGAACCAAATCTATGTTTGATAAAAGTTTTTGATTAAAACTGGAAATTCTGAATAATTATTAGTTAATTATTGATAATTTCATAATTTATCAATCCTGAACTTTGGATCTAGTTCTTGCATAGATTGATTTCAATCAACCTCATCTATAAATTATCAGTTGATCACTTTTACCTTCAACCCAAAGAAATATCGATATAACTGAGTTTAAAATTGTTGAAATTTCAACAAATTTTAATCACAAATTTAATGTAAAAATGAAAACAATAGTTGCTACATTTCTGAAAACAATTTTAAAGAAAACAAAATTAAAGATGATAAAATATTTGAAGATATTTAGAAAAAAGTAATTTAAATGTGTTTTTGCTCACCTCAATGAAGTGAATTAATATATTAAATAAATTTTGTACAAATATTAATTTGAAATTAAATTTTGGTTTAAGTTTATATACAATAATAAAAAAATATACGTTTGTATGTAAAAATGATAAAAGTTTTAAACATATATTTTTTAATATTTTTATGTATTTTAGAAATGAAAAATTGCAAATATAAATGACTTAGCATATGTTTCTGAAAATATAATAAGAATATAGAAAATTTTAATATGCACTGTCTGAAGTAGTATTTAATTTAACTGGTCATAAAAAAAAACTTAACATAGTTGAAACAGAGTGTTAATATAATCTGCCTCCTCTGACCATCTCTTCTACTTAATTTGACATTGATTTTATTAAGTTTAAAGATAATTATTTAATTTGGAATAAGGTCACTTATTAATTATTCAATAAACTAGTAAATGTTCATTGCTTCTGTGTTTATTCGACGTTTTGATCTCCGTTTTTTTATAAGTTAACAATGGGATCCTCTTCAAAGTTTTCAAATAGAGCCTCGATACCTCAGGCCAGGGACACATTGACAGTCTCAGCGCCATCCACCAGCACATATATTAAGCTACTCGTGGATGGGGTGGCCGATAGGGCTGACGTGTGTGCACAGCACCGCCGTTGCCCGGCAACCTGATATGTGATACAATGATAAAATATAGTCAAGACTTCACGTCCCAGTGCCGGGGGCATTTTTTAATCCCCACCCACACTCCCTGGTCCGGGAAAACCTCATACAGCCTTAAAAGCGAGGAAGGGAAGGACCCAAAAAAAAATATATTAAGCTACTTGTTAATATATAGGTAGCTTAATATATATGGTGGTGGACGGTGCTGAGATTGTCAGTGTGTCCCTGGCCTTAGGTATCGAGGCTATTTTAAAACTTTGAAGAGGATCCCATTGTTAACTTTTAAAAACACGAGGACCGAAACGTCGAATAAACACAGAAGCAATGAACATTTAGTAGTTTATTGAATTATTAATAGGTGACCTTATTCCCAATTAAATAATTATGTTTAAATTTAATAGTCAAATTTCGATTAAAGAAAAGTTGTATTAATTTTATTAAGTTTAATGAAGTGAATAAATAAATAAAAATTAATTTTTACTAATTATTAAATGGTTCAATGATAAAAGTTTTTGTAATATAATAATTTATGTATTTTATAAATAATAATTTACCAACCTAAAAGACTTGGCCTGAATTTGTCAAAAATGAAAATAAAAAGTTTTAGCTAGTGGTTTCTAAAGCAGTATGTTATGAAAAAAATTGATTTGTATAAGTTGGCAGCAAAATTGTTTGGAAATGGCCAATAATTTATTTAAAAGATGGCCGAAATATTTCAGTAAAATAATTTTTTTTTAAGTTTTTAATCATGAAATTAAAACTAATTAATAAATTTTTTTTGATCCGTTAGTCTAATTTGATTAATGTTAAGAATCAAAACTGATTCTTGACTGCTAAATGTTTTTTAATTATCTGCTATATGGAGACAGTAGCATTATGGTAGAGAGGGAGTTGTAAGTGACGTTCCTGCCGGCAGGGGCGCCGGGGTGTGTCGGTGACGTCAGTTAGTGCCGACAGTATTCTCACGGCCCCGGTGGTTGTACGACTGAACTGTTCTTGTTTCTTTGGCTCAAGTGTTGTTATCTATGTCAGCTCTTCACTCGTTTCGTCCCCGTCATTTAAACGAAGTATGAAGTGTAATTATCTTGTGAGAAGCCGATTGCAGAAAGTCTAGAAAATATGTTTCGATGTATCCCAATTTTTAAGGGATGCAATAGGCAAGTGGAATGTGTCGATAAACGTCACAGTTCCCTTCCTAGCGTGCCGGAGGAGATACTCCGATATTCCAGGAGTTTAGAGGAACTATTGCTCGACGCTAATCACATTAGGGATTTGCCAAAGGTAAGAAAACAACTTTTGATTTTGAGCGGGGAGGTTAGGCCAAACGCCCTCCCTTGGACGTGCATTCCACAACAAGCTATCATGTCAACTCCCTCTTTTAACACCCGTTGCATCAAATATTTAAAACTTCTGATTCGTCTCTTTAAAATCCCTAATAAGAAGTGCCTATAATTCTTTCTATAAATCTAGAATGAATATCAGTCCAATTAAATCAGTTTTTTGGTCTACATCATAATTTATAATTTTGAAAATTTAATCTGCAATACAATTGAATTTACTAAAAAAAATTTAAACATCATAACTCACATAATTAAGTTGTCCACATTAAACTTAATATTTATTATATTTGTTCATAGTACCTAATTTCATTTTCCAGATTTGTAAATTCATCAATCTAGGTTGTTAAGAAAGAGATTTTATTCACTATTTCATTATTTACACTATGCGATATTGTGTAAATTGAGTGATTTTTTCCTATTCATTTTAACAACATAACTATATCATTAGGGATTATTAATTTATTTTTTATTTTTATTTATTCATGAGATTTACAACTGTATACATTAAAAATACATACAGTAAATGTGCACAAGGTAATAATACAATTACATGAAAACGCTTGTTGAGGAACTACTCATTGGTAGCACTCTAAAGATTATAATTTAAACATATTTTTGAAATGTATTATGCTGTTGTTCTTTCCTATATATATTAAATGAATCTTTGTGGACCTAATTATTTCTAAATTATTTTGCATCGGTTATGAAAAAAATCTAAATCATCTTCAGATTACTATACCATATTTTTTATGTCCCCTCCAAACCAAACCAAATACAGTTATAAATCAAGGAATATTTATTAAACTGCTAGCAGCTTTTTTTTTATTAGTAATTTTATTACGCCCATTTGAAATTTTCTGACTTTGTATTCCATTTAGGTGTTTTTCAATATATAGCAAAATTGATTATTATTATTACTTATTAGTTTCAAAATATAATTATATTTCTTATGGATATTAATTGTGGGTCACATATCCTTAAAATGCATTCCCATTTAATTTTTAATGGATAATTAATTATTTATGAATGCAAAATGGACCTGTTGTGGTATGCATGTTTTGTTAATATAAGTTATTTAGCCAGATTTGTTTGTATACAAGCCCTTTTTAATTCTTATCTGTGGAGTTCATTTGATTAGCAATATCAGTAGAGGAAATAAATGCTATTAAACCTGCATAATATCTATTTAAATAAATGTTATTAAATCTTGTTAAATATTATAGAGGTTCTTAATTTCCATTATTGCATTGTTTTGTGAAGAGATCCATATTATGAGTTTGTTAATGGTAGTTATTTATAATTTCTTTTTTTCTTACATTAATAGAAATCTAGGACAGAGTTAACTTCAAAATATTCATTTCAAATTTGTGGGTTATAAATTTAAATTCATATACTTAATTTCAGTTATTCAGGAAGCACTGGTTTCCTTTGTTTAATAGCCCCAGTTCAAATACTGGCTTGACATACAATACAAATACTCCCCAGTCAATTAGTGGCTTATTATAGTTTAAGAACCATAAATTAGTGCACTTCTTTAACCATCTTAACAATGAAATGAGTATCTAACATGATTTAAGGGATAAATCTCGTCTGTGCATAGTGATGACCACTCCTAAAGATCCTCCAAGGTTAAGAATTAGTCCTGCTCTCTTTATCCTTTAAGGGTTGGTTTTTTTTACTGTTAAATAATTAAAACTATTAAAAACAATAATTATATATTTTGCTTCTTAAATTTTTTGGCAACATTTCATTATGGCAACTTTAATTTAATTTATATGTTTTTGCCATATAAATGCCATGTTAAACAGATGGCACTCATGAGAATCTTCCTGTCCCACTCAGCTGCTGGTTTGTAACAGACTAGTCTGATAGCTCATCAACTGCAAATTTAAAATTTTGCATAGTCATTTTCTTCAATAATTAGATATTGTAGCAGTCAGAGCAGGCATTAAAAAATCAATTTAAAACCATTCATAACAACCTAAGTAGCAGCCAAGGAGCTTAGTCTCATTGTGAATGAACAAAGAACTGAATATATGCAAGTTAGTGATTATCGATTCCAGTCACATTCCTAAATATTTATCCCTACAAGATCTGGGACGTAGAATCATTTATATGTCTGGAGTCCAAGGTGAACTCGAAAATGATATCTGAGAAGAATCAGTCGGCAAATCAATGGTTCTTATAGATATTTCTTTAGCTTAGCAAACCTTTTTAAAGTTGATTACTCTTCTTCAGTATCAAATAAACCTATAGAAGACCTTGGATATGCCCAGTGCTGACCTATGAAGCAGAAAAGAAACAAGGAAAATCATCAGGTCTAAAGAAAATAGATTCCTAATTTTTTTAAGGCAAGGGAGGAAAATATTCACAGCTATAAGAGACCGATGAGTTAAAGCAAAAGAAAAACACAGAACTATTCGGGTTGCATAAGCACTCTCGATATCGTCCAATTTATTAAGTTTATTTTATTAGTCACATAACTTACGTGGATGCCAGAAATGACTAGGTAGGGTGAAAGAAAAAAAAAAAGATGGATGAGTCTGACATCTATCTTCTATCCTTCCCTCCTCCCCAGAAATAATTTATGACAGAGGAGTTTTACCGATTGAGGAAATTAGATTGGCACAGGACAAGACGAATGATTGGTGTTAAAGCAGATGCTGCAGCAAGCAAGATAAAACAATTTGGATGAAAGCTCCTAGAGGAGGTCTAGGCTCACTAAGCAAGATGTTGCTTCAAATATTTTAAAAAATATGTGCATCCAATGAGATATTACTTGGCTGATTGAACATTTGTAGACCTGGATTGAATAGACACACTGCTTAAATCTTAAGCTTCCAAAGAATTCATTCTTCAGAATTCAATAGTCATAAGTTTCATCATTTTATTGTTGATGCTTCATTCTAGATCACAAATGATCTATTATATAAAGACTTGGGCATTACAATTATTTTAGATAATGGCAATACTTTCATAAATTTCCATAGACTAGAAATAATAACATGAATCCTTTAACACAACTAAAAAAAGTTCATCACAAACCTTTAATTTTTGGTTTGATAATTTTTTAATTGGTATCCAAGAGATTTTGATTGTCTCAATTAATTGTTAAAATTCATTTGTATGCACTTTCCTATATTAAAAAAATTCAATTTCGGTTGATTGTCAATTTTGTCAGTACAAAATAAGAGTAAATACTGATTTAATATATGTGAGAAATGGAACAGTTCATTCATTATATTCTTATTGTTAATTGACATATATCAGCAAATATTGCTTGTATATTTCAAAATATTTTAAATTGTATTTTTTACCATAGAATGAACTTTAATTTACAGAACTTTTTCCGATTGCATCGACTACGTAAACTTGGACTAAGTGACAATGAGATCCATCGCCTCCCTCCAGATATACAAAATTTTGAAAATCTTGTTGAATTGGATGTCTCCAGAAATGGTAAGTACTAATTTTATTCAGGTTTTGTCTTATATATTATTATTATGTGCTTCAAAAATAAATAACTAAATTGTGTTTTTCTATTTTGATTCAATTGGTGTCCTATAATTTGTGTTTAATTAGTAGTCTCAGGATGTTTATACTATTACTGAAGAACCTTAAAATTTTCATTTAACCTAAATTATAATAAACATTGGGCTTAGTATGTTTTAACTAATTGATTTACATATGTAATTAAATGTCACTTAATAGATCAAAAGAATTAGTTTTTCTCACAATAAATTTTATCTCAATGAATTTTTTCTCACATATAAATATATATATTTATTTAATGTAAGCAATTACTGGTATTAAAGTTAATCTGCATAAACTTAATTATCTTTCTGTATCTCATTGTTTTGTTGTATTTATGTTTGAAGCATACAAAAAGTATGTTTAAATTTTGGTATTTATCAGTTATTCTCTTATAATTATTGTTTTCACCCTGTTTGGAGTGAAATCATTAATGAATGTTTCCCATTCTATTAATGTTTGAAATCTTTAGTGAAACATAGGCAGTTTGCTGATGGAATGTTCATTTCTTATAACGCCGAAGTCAGATATTTTGTTCTGACCTATTTATTAGAGTTGGGCAGTCATCAGGTAAACATCTTTCTCGTTTCGTTGTTATGCAATTGCCAAAGACCTTGGCTCATCCCCACCTGTAAGCTTCTATGGCTTTCATTTACTTACGCTTCCAGTCTAAATATTTATTTCATCGCTGACCATTAGAATGATTCTATTGAGTAATCACTTAATTTTGATCGTTTTTTTTTTTTTCTTTAAAGGTTGCCAATAAAAACTGATATCTTTCATAAGACTGGTTTATAGAGTTTCTTGATATCTTACTACCTAATGCAAATAAAACTAGCCAATTGTTTATTTTTTTACTAACATGATTTATCATATAAAAATGGGTAAATGTTTTGCACACATTTTTCAATTTATTTATAAAACAGCTCATATTTAAGAAATCATTTTCATAAGGTTGACATCCATAATTTCTGTCAAAATCTCAAACAAATTTAGAAGAAAAAATAATCGCTCATATACCAAGCAAACAATACAATTTTGTGGAAAGACGTTTGCAAAATATTTATTTTATTTTAGCAAATTATTAGTATTTTCTTAAATGAATATAATAAAAGGAGATCATAGATCTATATTAAATATTGTAAATGGTTAAAAAGCTCTAGCTAGTTGTCTTTCCATAAATATAAACCTATTGAAAACTAAGAAGCTATGCCAAATTCATTAAATATTTTTTTCCCACATGGATCTTAATTTTTTTTTTTAATGGTATTACTATTTATAAGTATTTTATTTTCGTAGTTTTTATAGATTTATTTTGTTAATGAAGATAGAATTTGAGTTAATCATTCACTGTTTGCAATATCATAAGTTTCTCAATACTGTTGATTTGAAATTTGCTCGTTTTAAAAAACAAAAGTTGGTTCTTCTCTGTGAGATCGCTACTAAAGTAAATAGCAATTGCGTCAACAAATTAATGACATTGGGATCATTAAACTATTTTTTTTTAATCAATCAAAACACTAACTTTTTGACATCACCTAATTTAAGTCATCGGTTAAGCGTTAATTGTGGGGCAGAATATGGGTCGAATCTTGAATAAATAATCTCTAAGCTATGACGCAAACTTATGCCTAACAAGGAATCTCTGTGACGAGCTTCTAGGAAATACAAAAGTCTATTGAAATATTATAAGTAACAAGTACTTTATAGAATGTCGATTGGAAATATGAAAATTTGTTTCCATTTATTTAGTAGATTATCTACTACCATTACGCGGCCTTGGTCACTAGCGGATCCAGGATTTAATTTTGGGTTCAAATAAAATTAGACAAAGAAGTATTGCCCTTTAAACACTGTAGACGTTGATTTTTTGTTTTTAAAACTGAAAACAGATTTAAAATTAAATTAAAGGGATTCTATCTTTGAAAATTCGTACTTTCTTCTTGGAATTTACTGTCATTTTCTGAAGACTCGCCGCTATCGAATCGAACGAACGACGTCACATAGTAAAATATAGACAAGATAACACGATTTTATATATGTTCTTTATATATATTCTTTTTCTTCCAGTTCGGTAACAACCGTTATATACCTATATATAATAAAATTCAACCCCCTCAGCATAACATTACATCCTGGATTCGCTACTGAAGCGAGGTAACATATTGGATAAATCTCCATTCCTCTCTTGTTGAAATAAATGAAGGCGTTAAACCCAATAAATAAACACTCAAGTTTCCGTGGACTCGTCTATTTAAACCACACAACTCCAATCTCGGAGCTCAATGTACAAATGAGGATTCGAATCTGTACATCTACATATATGAAAGAATCGTAAGTGTAGAAGTGTAGCAACTACATGTGTACAACTTTTTACACTTGTTTCTATTATAAAATTTATCAAAATGGAGTTACAAGTTACGCCTGCCGTCGCTATCGTTTCACTTGAATATTACTGACAGTCAATACTTCATACACTAGTCTTATTGCAGTTCCGTAAAAACAAAGAAGTAATATTGTAGATATCTACGCTGTAGAATGTACGCTACGCAACAGGTTTCGAATAAACTCGTTTCGGTCTATACCGTATTGCCTATTTGAATTAAGTTTTACGTTGTTCCATAGGATCCAAATCCAGAGCCTACTTTCCTTTCCCTAGGACTCGACAGTAAGGGAACAAAGCCTTATCGATTCCCTCTAGATCATTGTTGTAGTAGGTATTGTTTATTTGCTTTCCTCGGTTGTCATGACTACCCGTCCTTATACACCTGTCAACAGACCATCGCGGGGTTCTAGTTCACGTATGCTTTTGGAGATGGTAAGTTTATGTTCCAACCGCCTTGTTTATCGACGAGGTTAAGGGTAAGCTTCCTACGAAAAAAATGGAGGTTCTCTGGATTCCAAATTATATATAGCTACAATATCATTGACGAAATAAAATAATTCTGATAAATCTAGTTATGATAAGACATGTTTGAAAATACATAGATATCTCTATTATACAAATAAATAATAGTCCGTGGTACTGACCCCTTTTATCGAATTATTAACATTCTCCTGAAACTTCATAAATAATTTCATCGTAACCTACAACTATTTTATTTATGAAAACTCTTTTAATTGAGGCGTTATTAATCTGGAGGGGGGCACACTTTGTTTATTTAACTATGTACTAAAAACTCGTAAATGCACATTTGCTTTCTACTTGGATCGTAAGATAATTTGAGTACAAACTCGAGAAAAAAGGTGTCATTCATAAATGTTAGGTCGTTTGGCGGACCTACACCCCCAAAATTACAAAATTGTGGTTATCGATTGGTTATTATTGGTTATATAGGATAAACGGCCCAATATTTGTGTAGACCATCTTTTTAATCTATTTTCTGATCAAATCATATTACGATCGGATCAGATTTCGGATATGCTGTTTTCAACGAATCTTTACATTTTAGTGTCCTCTAAGTCAGAAAAAAAACATTATTTAACTATTTTTCGAAAGTTGACGATTTTCCGTCAAAAAAAAAAAAAAAATGATCATGTGTGATAAATAAAACGCAATCATTTTAAGATTTTTACTGTTGCTGACGTTTCCTTACTGGAGTACTTGAACATCTTCAGTGCTGGTAACATGCTGTGATAAACTCATACGCTTGGGTCGAAAGAGTCGACTTGAAACATCGGCAAAAATAATAGCCTTAAAATGACTGCGTCCTAACTGATTATCACCCATAATCTATACAGCAGTTGACTAACTTTCTTCAATAATTCTTTTTAAAAATCGTTCAAATCGAACCAGTTTCATTAAAGTTACAGTATATTGAATTTTATAAGCTTATTTTAATTATGGTTCACGTGCCCGTTTACATTGCTTTAGTTCAACAAAGAAATCGTGCTCTAATCATTTATCTGATTCGGTTTTTAGTAAAATTAATTGAAATCTATCTATTCTTTTTTTTTTAATGAATATATTTAGAGTTGTAAAAATTTGTTTAAAATCGGCAGGAAAGTTGTGTGATAAGACACCAGATTTTTTCTCTTGTAAATGTTTTTAAAATGGAATTATCAAGATTTCATTTCCTTCCTTTGATGTTCTTTTACTCATCGTATATGAATCGTTTATTCCCAGAGTGAACCCTCATTATTATTGACAATTATTACTGAAACGTAAAAAATTGTTTATTCGAATACGTAATATAAAAACCTATATTTTTAAGAAAATAAATTGAGAAATTCTTTACCCATAGCAAATATTTCCGAAAAGTTTTGAATTATTTTAATAGCAATTGAAAACATTAACAGGGCCGCTTTTGGAAGGAAACAAACTCCCAAGATCCATTTTGTAACAAAAAAAAGTGCATTGGGGTTAGATTCGATTAGAACAAATGGAGTATGATTCGGAAAGAAAGAAGTTATTAATATTGTACTATAAAGTTTTACCTTTTTTTTTTTTTTTACAATAATGGCTCAATAAAATTCATTCATTCATTTTCATTCGAGTAAAACGGAAATAAGCTTTTGATATTTTTTTTTGTAAATACTAAAAAATGTAAGTATCATTACATTCTAAGAAAAAATGGCGGTTTTGATTATACTTTTATTTTCATATCAATATTTTTACACATTTAAGTTCGTTTTCTACGAGTAGGTGACGATGGGGCCGATAGCTCCCTCATGTCAATTTATCAATTAATTTGATTTAATTAATTATCATCCTCTTATTGTATAGGCTGTGACAGGTATGGGTTAAAAATAAATGGTAAAAACAAGTTCGTTTTTGATACAAAAATATTGCACCATTGGATTCAATGGGTGTCTCTACATATATATCTGTACTTAACTCGATGTTCTACAAAATCGATTAGAGTTTACCTTTGAAATAAGCAGCTCATATTAAAGACAAGCATTAATTTATTACATTATTACCGAATTATTTCATACAAATGTAAAGTGTAGTAGTTACCTACGCATTAAGATATCACAAGCAATAGGTTTCGGATTGAAGAGACATGTTAATTATTTTTGGTTGTTGATGTCCCTACAATCAGTGTTACACGGACTGTCAACATTTCCTTATCCAGTTGAGGACAAGGTCTGTTTTGCTGTCTTGCGAAAATTGCTGTTATTAACTGAGCCCAATCAGTGGCAGCATTTCTCTAATGGGGCCCGTATAGCTGACTAAGCAGCTCAGGTTTTCTCAAAGTATCTCATTCTTGTCTGCTTTTATTTATTTATGTATTTATTGTCAGTTAAATAAGGGATATGAATTAAAAGTCATCCAAATTTCATGGATTGCTTGTTTATGTAGATATTTTAAGTAGAGAAACAATGAAAAGATGGTTGTTTTTTTTCGCATTGGTCGAAATTAGTTTTTCGTAATTATCATATTCTATTTCTTATTTACCCCTTGTTAATCGAAACCTATTTAATGTAGTTAATTAATCTTCGAGATATTAAAAAGATTATTATTTTTTTCTTCATACGGGTTTGTACTTCTTTCATTAAACTCTAAAGGCAAGATTCTGCGACATGGTTTCGTAATATGCAAGGTTTCGTCGGAAAACATAATAGTCTTAAAAAATTACTTTCGTAAAATGCTGAAATAAATCTAAATATAGACCTTTAAGCCTGTCCCAATTATTTCCAGCAACAATTAAGCTCACAAGTCTTCAAGCTTTGCTTAATTGTGTGATGTAACATGACCTTTCAGCTTAAGTTTTCTCGTATATAGCTGAAGAGAATTAGATTATTCTATCTCGTGTTTCAGGAATTTTACTTAAATATTCTTGGTATTTGCCTCAGAAAATGTCTTTTATTTTTTCTTAGGTTGGGCTAAATTATTAATACTGAAATCTTGTGCCAGATTCTGACTAATTGTTCTGTTTTCGGTTATAGCTTTATTATTTCCTTCATTACTTCGGCTCTTCACTTTGACGTTCTACTATTTCTCTCTTTGATAAATATGACGACGGCAAGGTTCACAGACAGGCTAAAGAGATCCTTTGGGACCAAACCCCCGTCCGCCTTCTCGATATTTATAGAGCGTTTCTTCTCATCTTTTGTTCATCGTTTGCTTTGAACGGGTCATTAATTTTCATTTGTTCTTCCCCAGTACTCGTCTCTCGTTTTGCCTTTGGTCACAGGCTCTCTGCTGGACAGTTTAATATTTTAGCTGATTCTAAGAAGGCTAAGTAGCTGAAAAGAAAGATTAAGAATATATATCTATTTCTGTTGGCATTATTAACAACAGCAGTTGGCTGTTTCTCTCCATCTCTTCCTGTCTTGGGCTGTTTCTTTCCAGTTATCTGCATGCACCTCTTTTTCATCCTGATTCGATCTATCCATCTGATTTTTTGCCTTCAACGTAGTCTTGCCTACTAGTGAAGCATTCATTGTCGTGTAGATGCTTCCATATTGATTTCTCCTTGCCTTCATATGAGGTATTGATTGACCAGTGTTAATATTCTGATCCTAGATCGCTCCGGTTCTCGTGCGGTGGATGTAATAATATTTTTCTCCTTTCGAGAAATTCACTTACATATTGTCTTGCAATTTCTTAATCTGCTAAAATTGTTCGTAGACAACTCCGCCATTATAAGTAGCTGCTCATTTTTTTTTTTTTCTTTAACATAGTAACTATTTTTTAAAAACTGTTTAGAAGTATTCGAATGTCT
Source organism: Nezara viridula (assembly GCA_928085145.1). Taxonomy (NCBI): domain Eukaryota; kingdom Metazoa; phylum Arthropoda; class Insecta; order Hemiptera; family Pentatomidae; genus Nezara; species Nezara viridula. The sequence goes on along the minus strand of OV725080.1, from coordinate 141,595,627 downwards.
GCAATTATATATGTGACGATCTGATAATCCTACTTGCTTTCTAACAGCTCCCCATACTCCTAGTTCTTTGTGTCTCTTTAACAATATTCTTTATTCACACTTGTCTGTTAACAAAAAAAAATGTTACTGTTCAATGAACTACGTCATGAATTTCTGAGAGAACTGCTTGAATCTAATACTTAAAGTCTGTCATTGTGTACGATAACAAAGAAATTTACAATTCCTTAAGGATTCAATCTATAATAAAATAAAAAAGTTGAAATTAGAAAAGTTACTTAGCATGCTAACTGGAAATGAATAAAATTTATTTATAAATAAACATGGCCGACGGACATCAACTCATTCTCGAAATTAGTGAAATTTACTCGTTTACTGTTCCTCCGCATTATCTCCAAATACCAAAATTCTTTTTGGAATCTTTTATTGCACATTTTCTCTGTCGAATGATATAGATATATAGATAGATATAAAGTAAACTTTATTCTGGGACGAGATCCCGTATGAATAACAGATATGAACAAAAAATAATCTTCATAAAAATTATATTAAAACAAGTACAAATAACACCATTTTGAAAAAAAATAAATAAATAAACATCATTTAAATGAAAATTGAACAAAATAAAATAAACATGGGTTAATTTTTAAAAATAATACTCTTATCAATTTTAAGAACCATTCACCTCAGTCAAAATCTGTTTCACAATATTTATTTCATTGTATAACGTCATTTTGGGATGTGAGAAGGAATTGGTAGAGATGATATTTAAATGAGGACAAGGAAGAGGCATGGCGGATATGAGAAGGCAAGGAATTCCAGAAGGCGGTGGATCGGGCAATAAAGGAATATTCAAACGTCTTAGTTCTATGTGAAGGGATATAAAGGTCGGAAACACGGGATCTTGTTTTCTGGGAGTGGACCACGGGTTTAAACTGTAGGAAACTGTAGATGTAGGAAGGGTGTCGGGTGTTGATAGTTTGGAATAGGAAAGATCCGAGGAAATATTGTCGGCGAGGAGAAGGGAAGAGCCGCTTTAACCCTATTCCTAAAAGTGGGACACATGAGACCGCCTCGTTGTACCGAAGACAAATCTTAAGCACGTATTCATGAGTCGCTTCTTTCTTGCAATCGTAGAAGCTATGATCGTTTTTAAAATGACATCAAATGCCTATGTACATTTTTCTGTCTCAACTCTTCAAATGGATGAATGTTTTCTGCGTTATAACTGGCGTTAGGTTAGTTTACAACCAAACTAACCATGTCAATAGACAAACTCACTCGGCTAGTTTCAGTTTTTCACGAACAGTGTGGTCTTGTACCCACTATCATATTGGAGTGACTCTTATGAAGTATTACCGATAAAACTCATTAAATTTATCTAGAGTATTTGTGTATCAAGCTGTCTGGGACCTTGTTATTTGAGCTGAAATCACTTGTAAAAAAACAAGATTGGAACCAGGTATAACTATATCAAATTGCCGACCTTCAAATGTGCGAGTGAAAATGATCTCTTGTCGTAAAGGTTAAAGACCCTCACCGTTACTGGACCATATTTTGATATTTGCGATTAGCCCGGTCATTAACACAAGTCGTGGGAATTTCTCTCACGTAGGTTATTATAGTTGTACTCAGCTGTTATCTTTCCCTATAAGAAATTGCCTTTTGTTTTCTACTTTGTTGTATATATCTCCTTAAAGATGTTGATAATTTGCAATAAACGTTAGTAATACAATTAAGTTCTATGAATTAGTATCTATTTCTATTTTAAGTGCCATGTTGATATTTGAACATGCTTCATTCATTATAGATCGCATTGGAACAAAACAGCTGTACTGTTTACGGTTCATTCAACTTTTCAATTCTAATGAATGAAATTTATTCACGCTTATCCAAGCATATATGTACCTATAATCTGTTGTCTATTATTTATCAAAAACTAAAAAAAATCTAGTTTTATTGACATCTGTGGCGCACACACCTCTGAATATTGCATATTATATACTAGTCCGTGGTACACACATTTATCCAATTCCGGCTGAAACTTCGTTGATAGCTTCATCTCATCGTAACCTACAAATATTTTATTTACCAAAATTCTCGGAATTGGGCCGTTTTCAATCTGCAGGTCGGCAAACTTTTTGTATTTAATTAGGTACTAAAAACTCGTAAATACCCATTTGATTTCCACTAAAATCGAATCGTAAGATTACTTGAACCATTTGGCGTAACATACACTCCCAAATTGTCAAAATAACAAGATTAAATCGGTCAAACGGAGCATATTTTTTTATACTACTCTTTTTATCGATTTCGTGATCAAATTATCTTACGATCCAAGTGGAAAGTAAATGGTTTATTTACGAGTTTTTAGTACCTAATAAATAGGCAAAAGTTTGCCGACCTCCAGATTGAAAACGCCTAAATTCCGAGGATTTTCGTAAATAAAATATTTGTAGGTTACGATGAGATGGAGCTATTTACGAAGTTTCAGCAGGATTTTAATAATTAGATAAAAATTGGTCTGTACCACTGACGAACCGGTACGGTTTCTTTTCCTGGTTATGGTTTATTTTTATACGTTCATATTTACAACTTGGTTGCTGCGAAGAAATTAAGAATGTCAATTTAATCTAGATGGGATTTCTAGTTGCAAATTCGCTATTCAAGAGCTAACAATGGACAGCAATCCGGTTCCTTCAATAAATTACGTATCTAGAACTATACTTAGACAGAAAACTATCTCGGAACATATTCAATTTAAAAAAAATAATAACTGACCAAACCATACAATCTACTGTCACATCTCTTAAGACTACAGATCTTTACTCAGCTCCCGAGACAACCGACTAATCTATACCAATATTCTAAGAGGTATTTGGACAAACGGATCAGATTGGGGGTTCCGCAAAACACGTCCACATTAACAAAATAAGAACCGCTCAATCCAAAGTTCTTCGAAAAATTGTAAATACGCCTTAGTTTATTTTAAATCTTTCCATACATAGCGATATGAACATATTAATAGTAAAATATTATATACATGATAACTACCCAACATTTTTATATTCCTCTTTAATCCACTAGTTCTGTCTCTTTCTTCCTCCGTGTTATATGGTGAGCCTGAACGATGACTAAAAAAATAGAGCCACAGAGACCTACCGCTTACTTAATTCAATATAAAGAACATCTATTATTTATCACGAGCATTCAAGACTTTTGTTGATGCGAGCAACATTTTCGCTAGATGCATTGCAAGTATATTAAAAAAATAATAAGTAAATAAGATTTTTAATTGAAGTTTAAATTTCAAACATTTTTGATTATATATTACCCAAAAAAGCATCGCAATTGTTATGAATACGTATTTCTTCATATACTCAGGAGATAAAAATAAATAAACTTTTTTCATAGTAAAAAAAACCTATTGTAACATGAGAGAATGACGGTGCAAAATATTCCCTCTAAACGATACCATTTAACGTGACATTATTTGTCATGAGTGTGTAACGCTATAGCGTGGCTACTAACTGGCCTTCCATGTCTGTCAACAGCAAAGCGACACCATTGCAAGAGCCGTTCAAAATACAAATGGCGGTGAGGTCAGCCGCTAAATTGTTTCTGCCCTTCCTGTATTTAATGTTCCCTACAGCGACGTTATAGTTATTGCCTTACAATAGTTGAAATGTTTTAGTTGTTCCACTTCAGCCGTCCGCGCTATCTATAGCCAACGAGGTTTTACGACTAGGTTTATCTACTTCGCAGCCTTGGTGGTGACAATCAATGCTTAAACCAAAAGGTATCCATTATCCTTTGTAAAAGGAATAAATCACCATTAACATCGCTTTTATTTTGTATTATCTATTGTGCTTTTCTAAAGAAATTGTATTGAAGAAAATAATAATCTAATACAACCCGCACTGACCAATATTTAGAGAAACTCCTCTAAATTATGGGAAAGGAGCTTAGTTGCAATTCTCGAGACTCATGTTTAAACATTAGTATTTTTTGTGATTTAGAAATTTATTTTTCTGCTTATATTTATATTGTACATATGTTAATAATCCAGTAAAGAAAAGAAAAGTTTGCACATTGTTTCTATAAACATTTCTTGTTCTTCTAAACTATTTGAAAGTTTTCAATAAAACTTGTTTATCGTCTAATAGATGGTTCGAAAGATTGTTGCCATATTGTAAATAATCTTGATGATCATTAAAACTTCTTTTTTAATGACAATATAGAAGAGGAAGGATATAAAGAATTTTGCGGTTTTAAAACCGAGAAAATCGGTTTGGAAAAAAAAAATAGTCAGTCAAAGCTCAACTCATTCCATTTAGATAAATTGAATATATCAAAACCAATATTAACCAATTTATGAAATACGTTTTGTTATGTAGACTTTAACTTTTTTTTATATATAGATTAACTTTATCCTTTTTCCTATGTAGATTAATTCTACATTTTTCGGTGACGTAAAATAGGGAGACTTTACACTTTCTGATAATTTGTTTCCAAAACCAAAATAAATTATTTAGTTATTAATAAGTAAAAACATTTGATAATAATTAATAAATAAAAACTTATTGTTCTGACTTAACTTGGTAATAGATTTATTTTAAAAGTGAGTTCTCTACAAAATATAAAAATGTTTCTGGAAGTGGAAAATAAAAAAAAAGTTATTCTAGTTTTGAAGTAATATTACTCTCCAAAAAAGAATAAAGTTGTTTCATTTTAAACTTTTTTTTATACTTTTTTGCATTATGTTGAATTGAACAATTTTTGGTTTTGTACATTAACTCTCCACACTTTTGGTTTGTCTTTGAAAATAACTTAACTAGGTTTTTACTTTTGTGTTTGTCGTTTCTTAAGTTTCTTTGATTAAAATAATTTGTCAATTTATGATTAAACTTGAAAAAACTTTTTTTAATTGCAGTGGAAGATGTATATATACTCTTTATATGTATGCGTATATTTTATACATCGTATAAGGCAGTAGACAATATCTGATCTTTATATTTATTTGTTTATTTGGTAGGTTATTTTTAATAATCTTTTAAAATATTTTTAATATTTCGCATACTTTTTTCAATTGGCCTCTCAAATTGTCATGATTGATTGTTTATTGGTGATACGTGGTAGCCTATTTAAGTGCTGATTTGTTTGTTTTTACTTCTAACAAGATGGCTAGTATTATATATTATTAATTTAATTATTATAAGTATTAATTCTTTAACTTTATAATAATTATTGAGAATTCATTTTTCTAAGCATAACAGATTTGCGGTTTCCCGTTGTGATCTTGACCTTGATGTATAAATAGTGGTGACAGGTATCGATAAAATTAACAGACGCGTCGGTTTGAGTGATACAACATTTGTATGAATCTGTTAAAAAATAAATATTTTTTTTTACAGAGTACCATCTATTATCGGTTATTAGTTTTATATTTTGTAAAGTTCTGTTTGTTCAAAACATATGTTACTTCTTTATAATTTGTTATGTGTTTTGTGCGATTAACAATTATATCTATTTCCCGAATGTTTGCGTTATTTTTCAAGAAGAAGTGAGTTTTTTATATTATTTAAATAGATTTTTTTCTTTCTCTCTCTCCTTTTCATCAACAGTTCACATAATGTTTGGATTTTGGCATTAAACGTGTTATTGGTTAGAGGTTTATTTCATCTCCCCATGATTTTTCTTCATTTTAAGTTTTTCTAAATTTAAATATAAAAATCATATTAAGTAATGTGACTACTTATTCTTGATATTACTAGATAATATGTTATTACTAAATTAATTTATTAATTTGTCAATGACAGTTTAGAGTAGAGACGAAATTCAAATAAATAAATCATTTATTATATGGTTTAATTATTATAATGTCTATATGTTTTAAATTTATTATATCAGAAGGTTGTTTTAAATTTACTGAATCGGAAAAGGCTCCGGTTTGAATGCCATTTAGGTCTTCACCAAAGAGGATTGGATTTAAAAGGAATGGTTAATACAATCGACTGTATTGTGATTTTTTTTTCTCTCGTAGATATGGAATGGTAATTTACCATTGTGTTATTTTTTATTTCTTTTTTAATACAAAGTAATGTTGAAAATTAAAATTAACATTATTGCTTGTCTCAATATCCTCAACTTATATTCTTAGATAGACATAGTATTCCATTCCTTCTTTCTGGTTAATTAAATACATGAAAATCAATGCGTAAAATACAAAGAAACTTTTGTTTTTTAAAAGAACTCTTGTTAGTCATATATGAGAATTATTCTAAATTGTACTCTTTTTATTCTACCAAGTTTCTTTTCCGTTAATTACAAAATAATTAAATTTTCAACTGTTGGGTAATATTACGTTTTTGGAATTTTGAATTATTTTTCCTTCCGGTGTTAAGAAGAAGATCACGAGGCCACCTTCTTTTCAGACGCCTCGGAGGGCTATCACAGATCGAGGAGGAAGTAAGGTTTGAATGAAGAGGGTTCAGATGGTTCTGAAGTTTGTTAACATGTTCAACTTTAATATAATTAATTATTCTGATTCATTTGTGTCAGTCAATTGTTATTATTGTTTAAATTTACATTTGTTAAAGATTATCTATGTTTAAAACTGATGGACTGAGTTACAATGTGTTTGCTAGTGCTTGGAAGCAGGGGCAAAGAAAAATTGCTCGGCCTTCGTTTCATTTCCTCCTGGCATTCACAGCATTGTATTACTGCTAGCTTTATATATTAGCATGCATTTTTCAACAATTATACTCCACGAGTATCTGTGTGGCGGTTTTATAAATTTGCTTTTCCTGTTTACTTGTTAATCGGTAGAGTATATAAGTATAATATTATATTTCTTAAAGACATTTACAACTGTATTAAATAAATACATCTAGTAAATTTGAACATATGGATATAATGACATGAAAACACTTGCTGAGTAACTACCCAATGGTAGCATTCCAATGATATGTCTATATTAGATCACGGGGCCATCTTCTTTTCAGACGCCTCGGGGGGTTATCAGGAATTGAAGAGGAAGCAAGGTTAGAAACGAGAGAGTTGGAATGATTCTGAAGTTTATTATGGAAGGATAGGTATCTGGATTGGGCCAGATCTGAAACAAAAGAAACATTAAGGTCATTATGGATGGTTTTATTTGTAACAAAGTAGGGAGTATTGAGGATTTTACGAAGGATTTGGGATTGTAAGGATGGGATGCGAGAAGAATTCGTGGTTTAGTAGAGCTCCATAGCTCAACTCCATAAGTCCAAATAGGCCTTATTATAGTCAAATATATGAGGCTTTTGTAGTTAATTGGAAGTTTAGAGTGTTTGTCTAGTAAGTGCTGAAGTAATTGGAAACGTCGAGCGGTTTCTTGTCGTTTCAGTCTAGTATGAGGATTCCAAGATCCAGGTGGAGTCCTAGGTATCGGATTTGCTCAACAGGGATAAGTGGAGTATTGTTAAAGGAGACTGTAGGACAGGAAGTCGTCGGTTTACGACCAAGGGTAAAGGTAATTTGGTGGGATTTATTGGAGTTTATTTCAATTCTCCAGTTTTGGCACCATTCTTCAAGATTTATGATGTGTGATTGAAGCATTTGGGATGCAATTGCTGGGTCATTATTTACTGATAGGATACATGTGTCATCGGCATATGTGGTGATGACAGTGTTGGGATAGGTAGGAATGTCATCTGTATAAACTGTATAGAGGATAGGGCCTAGGATACTACCTTGAGGAACACTAGCGGACTGGGAAAAAAGGAATGAAAAGGCGTTTTTTTGATTTACTATCTACTATCTACTTTTATTTACTAAGTATCTATCAGTAAGGTAGAAACGGATAATGAGGAAGTATGTAGGTGGTAGGAATTTACGGAGTTAGTACAGTAGTCCCGAATGCCAAACTCTATCAAACGCCTAAGTATAATCTTAAACTGCTTTCTAAAATATTTGGATTAATAATAATATTGTATTTCAATTATTACTATTATTCTCGAAAATAAATATTTAATTAAATTATATTATAGAAAAATCAAATTTTAATAAATCAACATTAAAACACATATGCACGACTCAACTGCTTTTGTTTATATTTAATGCCCTCATTACAAAACAATCTTCTAATTTAAAAGAATTCTTTTCAACTATAGTTGTTTTTTTATTTATTTTTTATGATGACGTAAAGTGATTACTATATTGCTATGACACGATATGTGTAGCTTACTAATTTCTAATGACTTATTTTTTTATGTTTTGATTGAAAAAATATCTTAAGTCTCCTTTAATGTTATTTTATGAAAGTCCATAATTTAGTTGTTTTTTTTGTTTTTTTTTTCTGTTGGATTACAGACCTTGTAGATTTTTTACCGCCTTAACAAGCCTGCTCCATCTCTGCCTGTCTTGGGCTATTTCATTCCATTTATCTGGAACAATTAGCACTCAAGTATATTGCATCTTTGTTAATTCTATTGAGATATACATTGTTACATCTTAACCTCCGTGCCTTTATAATTTATGTTAATTGTCATAAATTTCGATTAGAAGCCTAGACGGACGGTATTATTGCTCAACGGTATCACTTTAAAAACATTCCTTGTGAGTCATAATCTTGAAACAATAAAATAAATACTCGAAGCTATAGATAAATACGTATGCTTTTATCTCGTTCAAGGTAATTTAACTCATGCTTTATATTACAAAAGAATGTGCAAAATGTGTTGTTGTTTTCCGATATATATTTTTATGAGCTATTGTGCAATTTGGATGGATCTTAATTAAGTTTTTAGAATCCTTATAATCTCTGGATGATTTTGATTATTTCCTTATCGACTTCCTCAGGTTCGAATTATAGTGTGTTACTCGTATTCATTATATTAGAATTGTTGTTGTTACATCTAGTAAATAAGCATTCAGGAATATAATAACTTGAAATCGCTTGTTGAGAAACGACCCACTGGTAGCACTCAAATAATAAATTTAGACAAGATCACGAGGCAACCTTTTCCGACGCCTCGGAGGGTTATCAAAGATCGAGGAGGGGGCAAGGTTTGAAACGAGAGGGTTTGGATGGTTCTGAAGTTTATTATGGAAGGATATTTATCTGGATTGGGCCAAATCGGACACATACGGGAACAGGTCTTATTATTGTCATATATATGGGTCTTCTGTAATTGATAGAAAGCTTAGAGCGTTTGTCTAGTAAGTGCTGGAGTAGTCGGAAACGTCGAGCGGTTTCTTGTCGTTTCAGTCTGGTATGAGGATTCCAAGTTAGTCGTTTGTCCAGGTGGAGTCCTAGGTAACGGATTTGTTCAAAAGTGGGGAATTGCTAAAGGATACTGTAGGACAGGAAGTCGTTGGTTTACGAACAGGATGAAGATAATTTGATGGGGTTTATTGGAATTTATTTTAATTCTCCAGTTTACACCCTTCTTCAAGGTCGTGATATGTGATTGGAAAGTTTGGGATGCAGTTGATGTATCATTATTCACAGATAGGGTAGATGTGTCATCAGCATACGTAGTGATGACAGTGCCCGTAGGTTGGGATGTCAGTCACTATAACACTGTTAAAGCACTAATTTACAATATCTCGATCCATCGACTTTTTTACCCATATGCGTTTTAAAACTTCCCAATATTTTCAATGATTTTTATTGAAGTTGTAGTTGGGATTTAAGTATTTGTGATTCGTAACTTCTCCATGAAATTCCCTTTCGTTTGATACTTGGTTATCAATATCCATCTCTCCTGAGATCAAGAAAAGTGATCTATTTTACCTTATCATACTTAGTGTAGATAGGGATGAAATATCGATATTACAAACAGTTTTGAGATATGAATATCAATATAAATATTACCACATAGACACATAAAAAAAATATGTTATTTTCCTCTTTAAATGAATTAATAAAAATATCAATTCTTCTACCCTCCTTAGTAAAATTAATATTCTAGCTCCTCTCTATCTTCTTCAACCTTAGCTTTTTGTTTTTTTCAGAAATTTCCATTCAACCAATTATTCCTTCCATGCACCCATAGATCAGACTCAGCGAAATGCTAATTTATTTGCATCCTACATAGATTTCTTTGACGATTCGTGACCTTGTTTTGAGAAGGTTTAAACTAATTTTTACTTTACATAGTTACTTCATACATTATATAGTTAACTAAAATTTACTAAATTTAAATTGAGTTTATTGGGTGAGGAGGGTTCCCACAAGCGCGCTATTCAACTCTATTTAAAGATGGCCATCAATAGTCGATATTATCGAAATATCGATATTTTCCTCTATTGCGGACTATTCTATATAAAACGATTTTTTTTTCTGACGATCAGATTCATGTATAATTCCTGACCCCTTCCGAAAATGGGCCTGACCCTTTTCAAATTTAATTTTTATATTAAAATATCCACTATCTAAGGCCATCCCTAAGTGTTAGAATACATTTTTGATTTCTTTTATTTTTATCAAATTTATTGTTAATCTGTTTTCCATCTGGTTATTACATTGTATAGAAAAATTCTCCAGAAGCATTCTTACGTTTTGCTAGTTAATTTATTATGTGTTAATTTATTCTTGCCTACTACGCGAGATGAACAGTAAAGTGGTGAAGACTGCCCGATACGTAGCTCCTCCCATCTGTCTTACAAACAGTGTCATCTCTCACTTCCCGCCATTTACCAATTATTCCAACTTGAACGATTGCGAAACTTCACTAAAGAGTCGCATTGAATCCAGTTACGTAACTTTGGTAAGCTTCTTTCTCATGTTTTAAATTGGAATAGAAGGTTAACTAAAGTTTTAGGAACTCATAGCAGTTTATTTACACTCATCTCCTTTTTTTTAACTATTTATTTGCGGGTGTTGTTTTAATGAGTTTGTTTGTGTGTTATGTGCTTATGTGCGTGTTAGTGTAATCAGACGCAAGATTATTTCTGTATATATATTACGTAACAAGGCTTGTTTTACATTACTCACGTTTGTGTATATATATATATATATATATATATATATATAAACTAGTATTTCACATATTTTTTCTCTCTGTGTATGTTGAAAGAAATTCTAATTTTTTTGTGTTACTTAATAATAAATTAATTTGTCATCTGAAATTCATTTTTATAACTCTGTACTACAGTCTTCACGTCAACTATATCCGGTCTAATATTTTTTATAAATAACTGTAATTTTAAAAATTTAATTTATTTTTATTATTTGATTATATCGCTATTGTTAGTGCAAAGGGTTGTATGTAACATTTTTACATGATAATTCTTTTTGCGCTAAAGGTGACATTTTGAAGTCTGTAACTGCTAGTAGTATTATGCTAAAAAAGAAAATAGCAAAGAGAAATAAAATATGAAATCATTAAGAAATTATCGGTTTTGCTCTTCTGTAAAAAAAAACAACTATATTTTTACATACTACCTTTTGCACTAACAATAGCGATATCTATTTATTAAAAAAATTATCAAGTAAAAAATGCAAAGTATTTTTTATAGGTAATTTTTTGTTGGTTAGATGAATTTGTTTGTTTTTTCTTCTTGTTTTAGTTGCGAATATATTTTTTCGCCATTTTCCATCTGTTTTAATTTATTTTTTGTGACCAGAAATATTTTTCATTTTGCTGTACATTTAAATTATTGCTAAGGGACTTTGCTTCTGGACTAAAGTTTTTTTTTTTTCAGATTTTATTCTTTTCTATATATAAAGTTTATAATATCCTTCAAGGTCCTTTAAGATCAAAAACAGTCTATAGTTAAGCATAATGAGCGTAAAATCAATTGTCAGTTATATGATTACCATGAATAAATAATTCTGAATTATTTTTTTATTTCTTTTTTTCCCCAACTGTTCTGTATTAGCTTTATCTGAATATTTTCGAACTGCAGATTTTTCATAAACCTTCACTATTAGCACACTTCTTGTTTCTATTTTTGACTTTGTTGAACAACCTTCTCCAGCTGGTGGGAGCTTTGTTTAGTGTTCTCTCATTTCGAATATATATTTATAGAATACAAGCTCTTTTACCTCAGATATTCCAAAGGAACTATGAATAGCAATAATTATTATAGTAGAATTTTGCTTTGCAAGGTGAATCGCACTTGTAATAGTGTAAAAGCATTCTCAAGAGGGCTCTGAAACATTATAAATAGTTGTTCATATATCGCTTGATCTTTTCAAATCGATAATAGAAATCTATATCGGAAGGGAGAGAGAGTCTGTTCATTGGAAGGAATGATCAGCCATTGTGAGGATTTCTTTATCATTGTTCTATTTATTCGAATTTATTTATTTTAAAAAAATATCTCGTTACTTCTTTTGTGTTCATATTGTAATAGCCGCCATCCACTCCACTAGAAAAATATATTTTACTACATAAAATATTTAAAAAAAAGAAAAAAAAGATATGCCTCATGAAGGCTCTGGAGATAACGATTTCCGAAATACTGAGTGGTTTTCGCTTCATTAACGACAATTGACTTTTTTTAAAGTTGAGTGGACTTGAAGTTCTGTCAAACCGACACTTCTTTTTTTTTAGAACATCCAATTTACCAAGCTAGCAACACGATGGTATTATAAATATAGTCGGATTATGTTTTTAATCATAGTTTACTATTCATTAAATTAACTCAAGTATTTTATTAGGACCTGTAAACTGTTAAAATAAGTTAATGTACATTTTACTTGATTTATGAAGCCTTGACGTTCCTATTATTAATAATCATTAGTAAATACTTGTATGTTTCTTATTTATTTATTTTTTTTTTTACAAAATACAAGATAATATATCTTTTTAATATTCAAATAATTGGTTTAAAAAATGACAAATATTACTGTTGTGGACATTTAATTAAAAAATGTTGGTATATATTTTTATTATTTTTCGAAAATGAAGATCATTAAAGATAAACATAGGTGAAAATTACATTAGGTTCCTGTAACATTACCATGCTTAACTAATTCATTTTAAGCACCGTTCTCGTAAAACTTGAAGTAATGGTGTTATTTTTTTTAACCAGACGCTTACGTTGTTACAAGTTCATTTGGTTATCATAATGATTAAACAGTCATTACTTCGATCAATGTCAATGTACATTCATTAACATCTCTTGACCTCTTCAAGGTTTTTTTTATATCTCTGTTGATACATATCAACATATAAACGAATAACTCAGTGGATATAAAGAATTCGAGTGTGTTAACTGCATTTGCAAAATACCGAATTAAATAACTCTAAAAATAATTAAGATATGAGAAGGAATTAGTCGAGGGTGCGATGAAAAATAAAAAAAAATTAAAATATATAAATAATTTTAATTTTTGCCGACTAAAAATAATTAAGTTTCAGTAACCGATTTTTTAAAAATATTTGAATTCATTAATAAAAATTATAGTCTTCCTGAAAATGTAGCATGTAATCTTTCTCCTCCTTACTCCCCAAATGTTTGTTTCATATTTTTCATAGATATCTAACGTGAATAATTCGTACGAACCTTGAGACGATATCCATTAGGGCTGTGTAGATAATGACTTCACAAGATTTATATTTTATTCATCAGCTAAATGTTTGCATTAGGGTTCAAATTCTATTTTATTTTTTATTTTTTGTAGATCTGTTGTTAAAATATACGTATTTGTTTTTTATGTCAACATCACGACATAAATAAATATAATTTTTTAATTTTTACTTTGTATTTCTGACTGAACAACCCAAACCAACTTCTCTTCAATTATTCACTACAGTCAACCATCGATCCGCTATTATTGCGAAACTGTATAATTAAATTTGAGCTATATATCTATATCCAGCTAAATTATAATAATTATTATTATAATTTTGTTAATTAGTAACATATGTCGGTAAATAATTAAACCTTATCAATTATATATTGATATATGTTTTTAAAATTTATTATGATAAATGCATTAATGTAAATTTTAATTCATAATTATATTTATAAAAAGAAAACTTTCAGATTTTTATTAGATTCCATTAAAATCTACAACCATATTATTATTTTATATTATTCTTCATTTTATCATTATTTACATATTAATTTTTTTTTTATCTTGTCTAATCAAATAAATAATTGCGTTAATGGCTGAGGCGTATTACGGCTTTAAAATAAAAATTACAATAATTAAATACATTGCCCTATATTGAAAGTTGTTTACTAAATGTCTGGACGCATCAACGAAAATCTTGAGCGGATGTAATTTTCCCTGTGTTCTTCTTCCGGAAGTAATTACAAAGAACATTGAGTCCTTCCGACTCCCTAACCTTGGTGTCGTACCGTGCGTTACCAAGGTCTTTTTTTCATAACTTCTAAAAAAATATAGTAATAATAATATGTATATTCATAAACCATGAAAAATTCTCATAATTATTGATTTTATTTACGCATCAGTAAAATAAGGATTTTTAATTTCTTACTAATAATGAATAGTCTCTATAATTAACTTGGTAATTATTTGACTCATCTAGAAAATTATTTTATCTTTATTATTATTATTATTATTTATGAAATTTACAACTTTACATTTAATATACATTCAGCAAATGTGATACAGATAAATATATGACATGACAAGGCTTGTAGAGAATTTAAACTTGTAGAGAACACTGTAATAAATTTCTAAATTAGGAGATCACGAGGCCATCTTCTTTTCAGACACCTAGGAGGGTTATCAAGGATGGAGGAGGATCTAGGAAAAAAAAAAAAAAGAATAAGAAAAGAAAATTGAATATTCAAAGTAGAGATCTAGAAATGAAACAGTTAACGCTTATAATTAAAGCAATAACTTCTACTTGTGTGTGTAGATGTATACAAGTTTTTGTTGAGCTTTTATTTTGATTGATACATTGTGATTTCAAAACAGTTATTTTCCTAATTTCAAGAATCATTAATAAAAGTTTTCATTTATCAGTTTTTATAAATCATACACTTGAATAGGTTTTAATAAAAAAAGTAATATATTTTTACGTTTTTTTAACAGAAAATATAATCGTGTACATAGATAGCTATATAAAACATTATAATAATTTTTCTATGCAGTGCAAATATGTAAAAGGTAATGAATAAGATAGTATTTAGCTTTTGTTTTTCTTCTAAAACAATTCTGATTAACAAATAAAACTTTGCATTGTATAATGTTCTACAAACAAAGTTAACGTTGAAATATTTTCCAGGGCCATCAGAATTTATTAGTTTTCTAATCTGAATATTAAGCAGTGTATTAATTATGAATTTCATAATAATTTGTAATTTTTTATACTTATAACTTTTATTTTAGAGAGAAGAAGTAAAAGTTCAACAAATGCCATTTTTTATGACATTTATATATGTATTAAAAAAGTATAAGTTTTTTTAGCTAGAACTTTTATTGAAAAGTTTTGAAAATACTATTACCTTTAACCTCTTATTAATAAAAGTTTTCAAACTGTTAAAGTTGAACTCATCTGTAAAAAAAAAAAAAAAAAAAAAAATACTTTTTCATCCACTGATTTAAAGTAATGATTAACACAAAGGTTAGTTGTTAATAAGGAAGATTTATTATTAATAAGACTCTCGTTTTAATCTTGCTTCAGTGCTTATTTTTGTGTTTCTGTTGTTACGCATTCCGTTTATAATATGTTTGAAAAATAAGAGAATAAGTTGAAAAGGCTGGAACAGGGAAAAGATTTCTCCAGAATAAAGGTGGGAGTCACTCGACATGGCCTTGCTTCTAAATATTGCTTATTGATTTCTTCCATTCCATAAGAAGCTAAACTAATTTTAAAATGTCAGAATCAGAGATTCCCTTTCACCTTACCGCTTGAAGAGTTGAAGCCAATTTAAAATTGATTCAGAAGTCTTCGTTCGCCTCAAAATTAAATTGACTTAATTCATTATCGACGTTGAACATTCAAAATATTATAGTCTCCAAAGATGGTCTGTAAATCGCCCAAGTATACGATATCAGATAAAGTTTAATCGGACTTCTTGACAAAAACAACAGTCAGCAACAAGACCGCGATTAAGTGTTATCATAGTTCGATAAACTGTACATTCTACTCAAGGAAAAAAATAATAATTATATTTAAATTTTATTAAAATAATTACATACAATACATATTTTTTCATATTATGAGGAACTATAATATATATTGTTAAAATATTTTGACTTCATAAACACTGTCGACGAATGAGAAAAGTTTTTACATTGGTATATAATAAAAAATTACCACAAAATGAATGTGTTAGGCTTATAAAATTTTTTTTATTTAAAAATTATCTGTGTATCAAATTTATTAAAAATCGAACGGTTTTTTTAGTCTGCCATTACAGATCTTTCGAGTATTTCACTTTTTACAAAGATTTTCATTTTCTTAATGTTTATTTTTATTAGTGTTGTCCAAAATCGGTCTTGTTCTTGCACTTTGCAAGACCAAGACGAACATCTATCTGTTGCAATACCAAGACCAAGACTAGTAAAAAAAATCGATTTTTTAAATAGTAAAATAGTTGTTACTATTACTTGACAATTATAGTTACTATATGTAAAGAATTGGTGTAACTAATATACTTTTGCATTTTAACTCTTATAACTTTTCATCTGACTTAGTTAGGTTTCTTATATCTAAAAAATTACAGTAATATCTCTCTAGTAACAAATTAATAGTTAACTGCAAGCGAGTCTACGAAAGTCTTGCGCAAGACCAAAACTCGTCTCAGTCTCGCATTTGGACAACACTAATTTTTATTATAATTAATACTTATTAAAAGCGCTATATCACTAATTATATAAATAAAACCAAAGATTAAAAAACTTACTGTTTTACTTCTATGTTAAAATATTCTCTTCAATAAAAATTTCTATTTTAACAAAAATTTTATCTTATAGAAATATCCAACAGATAACATCTGCTTTCGAGAACTTTGTGGTCTTATTGAAAGATATTATTATACTTTGATTCGTTGAGCAGAAATGCTACAAATTATTATACTATGGTAATAAAGTGGAAAAATCATAATAAAAAAAAGATGAAAGTTGAGAAATTAATTTGAATACTGATTTCAAAATAATGATATTAGTAGATGGAGATGTAATTTTCATCATCCTGAAATGACTTTTGTCTATGTTATCAAATCTTTAATAAATCAGTCTATTGGTGTCGTAGGAAATCCACGAAAGAACGGAGATTTTTATTCATATAACATAATGTCTATATTTTGAATGTGTTGTAAAAAAAAATCGTATTCAATTCCCTCCTAGGATTCATTATTTAACATACTACACCTATAATCTGCCAATGATTATTATAAATTTCTTTTCAAATATTTTTTTATGTCTTGGTTGTGTTTTAATTCGTGTAGCAGACACATGTTAGTTTCATGATATAACCGTGTGTGAACAGTGCGTTAACCTAGGAAGTATCGGATCGCCTACGTAATATTTTTTCTTCGTAAAGGCCGGCTGGCCAAAATGATGGAGGCATTGAAGGCAAATTGTGCTGGTAAAGGTGTTTGTAAAGTAGACCATGGCTGAGACAGTTAACACAATGGCCATGCGGACAAAGCAGAACTCTAACGGTCGGGGGGAGTTTCCCCGATGACGGGGAATGCAGCGAGCAGCAACTCCATTCCCCAGGACTCCACCACTCCAGGACCCCTCGGAAGAGGGATGTGCCAGGCACGGCGGCAACTAGTGGCAGATAAAGAGATATGTATTGATTGGTCGGTGCCAACCGGGGCTTGTTGCTTCTGCCAGCCTTCACTTTGTCCTAAGATTGCCTTTGATCTTTCATCATCATCATTCCAGCAGGTTTCCACTTCTTTATCTAAATAAACAACAATATAGACCTCTTTCATCGAATTATAACCGTTCTCATCCTACTGATTTGATTATAGTTCTGAATCGCTCTCAAAAATTGAACCCGAAGAATACCGGAGGTACCCAGCTATTTAGAATCATGTTCACGTACCTTTTACAGACCTTTTCGAACTCATGCAATTGTCTTAATTAATTATAAAAATATATATTAATTTACATATCACATATATTAATACGATATTGGTTAGAAAGAAAAGCTTTAATATATTTTTTTATTATTATTTCTTAATATTTACAACTGTATTAAATAAATACATCTAGTAAATTTGAACATATGGATATAATGACATGAAAACACTTGCTGAGTGTGTACTTGCTGAGTACCCAATGGTAGCATTCCAATGATATGTCTACATTAGATCACGGGGCAATCTTCTTTTCAGACGCCTCGGCTGGTTATCAGGAATTGAAGAGGAAGCAAGGTTAGAAACGAGAGGATTGGGATGATTCTGAAGTTTATTATAGAAGGATAGGTATCTGGATTGGGCCAGATCTGAAACATAAGAAACATTAAGGTCATTATGGATGGTTTTATTTGTAACAACGTAGGGAGGATTTTTCGAAGGATTTTGGATTGTAAGGATTGGATACGAGAGGAATTCGGTGGTTTAGTGGACCCCTAAGCTCAACTCCGTAAGTCCAAATAGGCCTTATTATTCTCATGTATGGATAATGATGTGTAATGTGTGCCAACGTTCCAACCTAAATTTTTCGTCTTCGTCAGTACTAATCAAAACAATACTTTTGTATATTTAATTTTATTTTTTTTTTCATATTGTCGGTTTATTGCCAAACATTACTAAGTACATTTTTTATGTAGCTGGACTTAAAGAATGTTATGAGTCTTTTGTAATTAATTGGAAGTTTAGAGCGTTTGTCTAGTAAATGCTGAAGTAATCGGAAACGTCGAGCGGTTTCTTGTCGTTTCAGTCTGGTATGAGGATTACAAGTTAGTCGTTTGTCCAGGTGGAGTCCTAGGAAGCGGATTTGCTCAACAGGTATAAGTAGAGTATTGTTAAAGGGAACTGTAGGACAGGAAGTCATTGGTTTACGACGAAGGGTAAAGGTAATTTGGTAGGATTTATTGGAGTTTATTTTAATTCTCCAGTTTTAGCACCATTCTTCAAAATTCATGATGTGTGATTGAAGCAATTTGGGATGCAATTGATGGTTCATTATTTACTGATAGGATACATGTGTCATCGGTAGATGTGGTGATAAGAGTGTTGGAATAGGTAGGGATGTCAGCTGTATAAACTGTATAGAGGATAGGACCTACAAATACTACCTAGAGGAACACCAGCGGACTGAGAGCTTTAAAATATAAACTTAATTTCGATAGCAGAAGTGCTTCAATTTAACTTTTCTTTACATGTAAAGGCTTCGACAACGACAAATACCTAACCAACATTTAGAATTGATTCAAGTTGTTATTTAAACAATTAAACATAGTAGGGACTATTGCTGACCTCACCTAACGCAAAAATAATTCTTTATAATTGGGGATTAATTCACTTCCTAAAATTGCGTCGTTTTATTTAGATTAGTATATTATTGACATTCTTGATCTTGTAGATTTTTAGATTCAGTTATTTCTTCTTATATTAAACTTAATATTTAGACTACATCGTCAATCTAACCAAACTTCCTAGGAACCTTAGTTCAGTCATGATTTTTCATAGATAGTTTCTGTCAACAGAATCATGAGCTGCTTTGAAATCGACAAATAAGGCGTGCGCATCCTGAGCTATACTTCCTTTACGTCGTTTTTCGAGTACTTTTATTTGCGTTCATTGTTAGATGTAGGACAAGAGCTCTGGATTGCCGTACTCCTTCTTCTTCTGAATCCAGTCTTGTATAATTGTCTATTATATTTTATTAATGTGGATATATCCGATTTACTAGGATATTGGCCATTATCTTGTAGGTAACAGGAAGAAATGTTATACCTGTGTAATCACTACTCTGATACATGGAGCCTTTCTTTAGGATAAAGCAGATTAGGCTCATAATTTAAGCCCCTAGTATCCTTACTTTTCTCCTATATTAGTTGTAGTAATGTGACTCTTAAGTCTTCTCTCCCATCTTTAAACAGCTCTGATAAGATTATTAACTAACTATTAATCACAGTTTATGTGAATTCTTAAATGATCTAGTTATAATGCTAAATTCGATACTTATAATCATAAACAATTTTGTGGTTTCATTTGCGGTATATTTTATGTTACGTACATTGAGGTATAAATGATCTCTTTCATGTGGCATGAAGGACATATATTTATCTATTTGCAAATAAACTGCATTTCATAATTACTAATTGATTATTGATGGTTAAAATAAAAATAAATATTGGAAAAGAAGCAGTCGTTTATGAAAATTTATTTTAGGAATCTTAATATTTTTAATAATTATTCTTTTATTTTTTTACCAGCATTCCTCGCCTCTATTACTAAAAATATATATTATGACATGTTTTTCACTTGCCATATTCAGTGACGAGACATTTTATCTATGCCTTCTTCATAAAAATACCTTTTTCTTGTAAAATAATATACAATTAAAAGTGGGAAGAAATAATTAATTTGTACCGAGTCCCATTTGGTTACGTCAATACGATCTGGAAACGCTGAGCCTGTTAAGTCTGTTTAGGACTTACTAAAGTTCTGCCAGTGACAGATCCAACTTGGGAACTTGATGATGACGCAGTTCAGTAGGTGGGAGCTTTATCTTCCTATGACAATAAGAGTTCATAATGAAACAAAGTTTACATTTCGTTAAATAAACTTAGTTTAATAATCATTACACATTGTCCCGTAAGTAGAAAAAATAAAATTATTGTATTCATAGCAGATCTTAAGAGCTACAAAACAATGAGCCAATTTTCAGCAGAAAAGTAGGAAATCCAATTTTTATATTGTTTTAAGTGTCATGCTTTTTGTTCAATGAAAAGCGATAATTAAAGAGATATTTCTATAAGTAATTAATAATTACTTTAATGTATACTCGACAAAATCTGTTTCAAACGAAAGTAGAGTTTGTCATTGTTAAGACTAATTAAAGATGATTTTTGGGCGGCTAAACTAAGTTAAGTATATATAAATTAAGTTGAGCTTTACTAGAAAAAAACTTTTGAGATTCGCCTCAAGTTGTGAAAAAAAAAAAGAAAAGATTTTTATCCTTTCACCTTAAAGTACCGGTGTTTTAAGCAATTATGAGTATTTTAATGATCTGGAGTGTTATTATAATACAAATAATTGCCTAAATTCACTTTTTATTTATAAAATAAAACAAATTAAAAATAATGATTTTTTATGTAAATTAACTGCAAAACTTTACTTTTCTTCCAGATCTCGTTTATAAGAATTGATCCGTATTTATAAGTAAAAAAGTTAATGTTGCTAGTCCTAAAATTTATTTATTCATAAAAATGATAAAAGTAACCAGCAGGTTTTTTTTTTTTTTTTTTTTTTTTTTAACGTTAACTGTAATACTAGCAACATTAAGTTTGTCACTTATAAATACGGGTTAATTCCTATTAAAAAGATCTGATTGAAAGAAAACCACATTTTCATGTTTGTTTTAGATGATGAATAATCGAAAAATCATTATTTTTTTTATAAATAAAAAGTGTATTTAGGCAATTATTTGTATTATAATACATCCCAGATCATGGAAAAACTAGAATTAAAAGCTTTGTAACAGTTATTGCAATAATTTTTGCTGAAAACACGGGTACTTTTAGGTGACAGGATTAAAAAATCACATTTTTTTTTTCACAATTTTAGTCTGACCTCTCACGTTTTCGCCTAATAAATTTCAACTTAATATGTACTTAAAGCTTATTAAACGAGAAAGTTTTTCTAAAAGTGAGGTATCTGTAGTACAGATAACTAAAAAAAACATTTTTGATTTTTTTTTTTTTTTTATAAAAAGAATTTTGCTTAGTTTAACCGCACAAAAATTCTCTACATGGTTATGACAAAGACAAACTCTACCTTAATTTGAAGTAAATTCTGTCTACTTTACATTATAGTAATTGTTAATCACGTAAATTAAATATTTTTTTTTTTTATCGCTTCCCATTCGACAGAAAACATGACACTTTAAAATAAAATAAAAATAAAAATTGGATTTCCTTATTTTCTGCTGAAAACTGTCCCATTCTTTTTAAGACCTTTTTTGAGATCTGCTATCATTCCTATATAAATTTCTCTCTACTTCCGGGAATGGTTAATTTCGTTTTCTGGTTGGACAACAATAAAATACATTACTGCAGGATTTTTCAAAACTTCTCTTAAAATAAATACATTGATATTTAATCAAACTCTTACTTACTTACGTACTTCTCAAAGCAAATATCAATATAAATATAAGATGTTTGAGTATTCTTGAGGTTTGCTAAGACTTCATGTCGGGTCATGGGGTGTTGACCTCTTTGAACCCTTTCAGTGACCTCATGGTGCCTCATTAGAAAGCATGGAGACCTTTCTATCATCCGGCTCGGGCATTAAAATTTCCTATTAAGGCTTTAATATCCTATTTAACGAAATGGTATCCTACTTAGAATAATAGTCCAGTAAAACAAGTTTCTTCACTGCGAAAAATTGACACCAATTTTGATATTTACCACAGTTCTAAATCTTTTTAAAATTCATTAAAGATATTTTTTTAGAAATTTTTTGTCTTGAGTAATTGGTTTAGGGAAAAGAAAAAACTGGATCACTAGTTAAAGTATTTATTCTGTTCTTCAAGTTTTATCATGAAAAAGAGCTACTGAAGGAAATTAGTCAACTGTTCTAGATATCATAGGTGATAAATAGTCAGGACGCTTAATTACTTAAAAAAGGAAAAAAAGGAGAGAGAATGACAGTAGTCCATATCTTTGAGAGTTATGCCTTTTACATCAGAAAATTAAACAAAAGAGGAATACCATCAAATAGAACAATTGATTTGGGAAAGGATTAAAAAATCTTGAGTACGATCCTATGTTTTCTCTCTGAAGAAGGAATCTTTAAAAATCTCTGAACCTCTCAAGCAGCTCTCCTCTTCACCTCCCCCACTCACGCACCTCTCTCTTCTTTATTTACTTAACGTTCTAACTTTAAATAACTAAACTTTAATAACTTTAAACTTAACTTGTATTTTACGTCTTTTTAATTTAATTTAATTCTATTATTCACAACCAGGTGATATAATTATATATAATCTTAATTAACGGCGTTGATAAACAGCAGGTTTTATCCCTTTACTAAAAAACAACCAACCAATCAATAGGCAGGACGCAGTCATTTTTAAGGTTTTTATTACTACTAACGTGTAACGTTTGCCGACTTTTACCGAAGAGCTGCATGACGGAGTAGTTCGGAACCAATAACTGAAATGAATACTTTTTTTCTACTTATTTCTATAGCCTATTTTTTTTATCAATGATTTCTATTTTTTTAAATTTAATTATAACATGTTTTAAACATATAGTACTATATTGCAGGCCTATAAGTCGAAAGTTGTACAAGGGTTTTATTGAAATCGTACAAACAATATTTTTTCATTTTTTCCTCTTCTATTTTTTAGAAGTTTAGGGTTATCAAGCAACCAGTGACAAGTATGCTAAACCATTCAAGTTTGTCGAACTTGAGAAACATGTTAAACATTGGCTGAGGTCTGTAACCACATCTACCTATTAAGTTCAGTAGCTTCTTAAGGTTATTCAACCTGTAACGTGTGAATTAAAATACAAGCTAACTTCTGTAATTTCGTTGCTGATTTTCTCGTTTTAATATTTTTATTTATTGTAGGTTTTATATTGATAAAAAGTTATTTGGACCATAAGTTTTTTTTTTCTTCTAAAATCTGTTTTGAAACGCCTTGGATGTTCCGAAGGCTAAGGAATGACAGTAGGAGATATGAATGCAGGCAACGCGATGGTGGGGAGGGGGCAAGGCCGCCCGTTGGGGAAAGTGGTTTCGGCTAAATATACTCTTGACCCTGCTGATCTCACTATATTATACTCACACACATACTCATATGTATACATGTATATACTCAATTTTAAATATTATAATTTACCATTCTGAAGCTAAGTTCTCTGAATAATTCTTCGAAGTATTTAAATCTACCTCCGCCATTGAATATGCAGTTCTCTCTTGGAGGAGATACTGAGAAATGGTGGAGCTGATTTGCATGCGCATTGCCTGCGCGCTTATTATACTTATATGTACTTGAGCCAATCGAGACTGCGTTATTAAGACAGTTGGGAAATGCCTGGCCTCTAGGTGCCATATCAGGCTTATGATTTCATTTGAATAATTTTATTTTGTTTTTCAACTCGCAGATATATGAAATAATTTGCTTTTTTCTTTTATTAATTTTATATTTTATAAACATTGACCAAGTCGCTTATTTTCAAAGTTAACCCTAATCGATTTTTATTGTAAATTGAGTGAAGTATCGATTCCCATTTAAAAACACCCAAAAACCCGATGGTGTGATTATTTATTTATTTTTTTCAAAAATGAACCTGAAACGAAACCGGGCTTTTTTGTTTCAAGATAACCGGCATTTCTTAAGTATTCTTTAAAAAAAAAATCATCAAAATCGTTTTTTACCTTTTTTTTGTTTTTTAAAAAAAAATTGTATTTATGCACCGTTATTTTAAACAAATAGTTAATTTTTTTAATATAATTGTTAAAACTTGTTTTCTCCACAAAATATCCACCATTTTTTCTTTCCAAACCGATCCTCTATCAACCTTATTTTTGAGAAAAGACAGGCTTAGAAGTTTCATTCTTTTAAAAACCGATCCTATTCAAGTTTCATAGTTTTTTAATTACTTTTGAATACTTAGTGGTTTTCAATAATGTGTAATATAAATAAAGAATTTGTCTGTATGAATTTTAATATTACAATTTTTGGAGCTGTGGGCTCTAGCGAGCATTATTAGCATGTTTTACACATTGTGTAAAACAGGCGATGCCCGTTGCTGCAGGCAGCTAGATTATAAGTATATTTAAACATACTATCTTTTTTTTTTTTGGAGCACCTGATTAATTAAAGGATCAAGTGAAATCATTACTTACTTTGATACTGTGTACATCACTGCTTTATTAAACGTTTTACATGGAAATTGGCAAGAGTTTGAAGTTCAATTTTCGCAATCGTCCTAAAAAAAAAAAAAAATTGAGATACAGATATAAAACCTCTTCATAAAGCATCTCACAGTGACCATTTATATTGTAACGTTTAGGTTTTAAGAGGAAACTTCCTGTTTCGTATCAGTAAAAGACCCTCATGGTTTTGTTTCTTCAACTTGTGTTATACATCCGAATAATTTTATAAACAACAATTGAAAATTAGAATTACTTTCATCCAAGACTGACTTGTAACACGAATCCACAAACGTGCAAGAAACTCTTAAAGCCCACCTCGACGACTTCGAAGATTATCTGATCTAATTTGTATCCCATTATCCCATGTGTATCCCATTGTATCCCATGCCAGTGCACAAGCTGTCAACAAACTGCTTATTACAAAGCAGCAAGTCACATATTAGAAATTTTATATCAAATCAAATGTTATTTTGTATGTGATAAATAAATTATAATATGCATTAGAGAAGTTGACTTTTTCTTCATCATACAACTCAAATCTCTTTTACTAGATTTCAGTTTTTTCCTTCAGCAGAGTTCTTTAAAACATTTTTCTTTCACGAGAGAACAAAACATATCTTCTTTTAGATTTAGTTGAAGACTATTGATTGATGAAGGCTATAATCTTTCGTTACACACATCCGCATAGCATATTTCCATAATCTCGTATTAATTCAAGTTTTATATTTACTAATTAATCTTACCAGTGCCTCATTGGTGAGATTATTTTTTGTTGTTAAAGTTTTCTTTCCAAACAATGAAAGATTGTTCCCAGATTAAATATATGTTCTGTATGCTCAATAATTACTTCTTTCCTCCCTGTAATAGTCGTTAGGATGGCGTTCTCTTGCCCCTGAATAGTTAATTCATGTCACAACATTGTTTTGAGCTACCTAATCAAGATCTATTTGGACATTGTACCACTCAATAACCATCGTGGATTGAAGAAATCCATTGTAGATGCCCCCCGGACATGATTGTACTTGAGGGCCTAACCTTGAAGTAGAAGTAACGGTGGGCCGTGCATTGCAGGACCTTTCACTCTGTTACAACGGTACTATCTTTTTATTGCCCCTTAAAGCGGCAGTAACTCGAGCCTCTTACTTGGTTATTTTCAGTCTAGAAAGCTATTGCCTACTTCAAAGAGTTTTTTTTTTACCGTCGTGAAAATTATTTGGTTAATTAGTTTATCTAATCAAGTCCAGGCCACATCGGCTTCCAAGGAACACCGTTAAGTCTAGCATTAGGACCCTCGATCCGTTAGCTTCTTACGCCTTTAGTTGGTGCTGAACTGATCTATTTCTAGTAACAATGGGCCAGTAATGTATCAATTCCAGTAATGTGCCTATGAATCCGTTATACGATTAACGGTTATGGGGGAGCTGAAAATTGAACTTGAGCGCTTATGGACTTGATAGCGTTTTTAAGTACCAGCAGTCTGGACAATATTCAGTGTAGACGAGGTAGATTAAGAATCTTTTCTTAGCCATTATATTCATCTATGTTAATTATAATCGATAATATTTTCTCTACTACGTTATTAACTGCATTTTTTTTAATATCCATTCAGTTATATATCAGTTAAATAGAGGAAATACTTAGTAATTTATGCATGCTTCAAGATGACGGTAGCTTCTTACCAACCCTCCCAAATGTCAACAGGGTATCTACCGGATGGGAAATTAAATCCTTTATTTTTATTGTTTAATTTTTGGTTTTATTCGTTTTAACCAGTGGTTTAAAATTTTACGGAACTTATTTTTAAAAAGTTTCATTATAACAGTTTCTGTGGAACTTTTTATGAAAATAATAAAATAAAAGTTCTCAGGAACGTTTTTGAAATAATATTCCAGGATTATGGTAAATGTTGTACTCATATTTATATATTTATTTATGTTTGATATTTTTAAAAAAAGTTCCTTTAAATGAAAAATAAACGTTAATTGGACTTAAGATTAGAGTTGTGATTTGTCTTCAATGTGTTATACAGGATTGTAATGAATATAAATAAAAGTAATTTTTTTCTTAAATCGAAAACAATTGCTTGAAGAGTTGCTGGGGAAACAATAATAGTTCCAAAAAAACTATTGACAATAAAAATTCTAGGGATACCGAAACATATTTTAAAAATTAAAGTTTATTCCATTCCAACCTGTGTTTTTTAGTTATTAATCGTCTATATTTTTTTATTTTGTAATATTTATGATTGTAAAAATACAACATTAAATTGTCTCCATCAAAAACTCAAAATACTTATAAAAAAAAATTAGTTCATTGCTTTTCTCCGAGTCTTTTGGGATTTTTCGACCATCCGCCTTTTTGTTTTAAAGAGACAGCCAATCAGGGTTTCACGCGTCGTTGTTTACGGTTTTCCTTCGGCATTTCTATATAAATTTTTACTTTGTACTTTCTTTTTTTAGTTTTTTGCACCGAGGTCACTAGTTACAGAAGGATTCTCAGAAGTCGAACTTTCCAGCCGATATTTTGTTTCAAAGTGATAGCCCATATCCCCAGCATTCGTGAAAATAGATATATATATATATATATATATATATATATATATATATATATATATATATATATATATATATAAAGTGTATTGATATCATTTTACCAAGCCTTAAAATATAGTTATATATTCGAAAAATCGTTGCATAATCATTTTCAGCATATTTAATTTAAACTTCATTATAATTCTGTAATTAATTTTTGTCAAAAAAAAAAAAACCTTTAAAAACTTAGGAATTTCTATTACTAATATTGTTCAAGTTTTCTTGTTCGCCGTCGATGACATCTGTAAATAATTTATTTGTATGTATTCATTTATTGTTGGGCTTAGTAACGAAAGAATTTCTAAAAGATTAATATTTGTTGTACCGAATGGTGAACGTCCGAGAAGTAGACTTAAGGGAAGGTGGAAATATTCCGTTAAACCCGATCTGAAGAGACTAGGTTTGGACGGCGAATGATGGAGAGAGGTGAGTAATAAGCGATTGGTGGTATCGGCATCGAACCTTCGGGTTCGTTAAGCCTTTTATTATATTATGTTATACATTCGTTTATTGATATTTATAGATATTGTAAATTAAATAAAATTCAATAAGTAATTCTGCTGTAATAATATAAAACAAGGTGAAGCTTGTGAAGGATCTACCCATTGGTAGTATTCCAATGATTATTTTAATTAATGAGTCCCTTGGCTATCTTCAATAAATAAATAAGTGTCTAATATCTGTGAATTGAACATTCTAGATTTTGTGTCTTTTGCTTTATTTTACATTTTCTGAATTATAGGAACAGACAAATCTTTTATCTTCATTTATTTCACTTACTTTTTATTATGAGATAAATTTTTTTTGCAGAAATGGTTCACTTCTAAGGCTCTACTTTGTTGGGCTGGATACGTGTATTTATTAAAAAGTAGGCATTCAATGTTAGTGATTTGTGCCATCGATATGTACTCCGAGAATATATATTAAGCTTTGCATGTTGATTACTGAAAAAAGTTGGTTTGTTTTTTCCTTCACACAAATCGAGCTGTGTCGACTGTTTCGTAATAACTGTCCTAATCGAAAAGCTGCGTCATCAAAACAAAACACGTAGTATTTGAGATAGCTGTATATGTCAGGCTAAGACAGCCTCCTAGATAAGCTGTGATATAACTAACTAATTTATTGCGGTCTGAAGGAATATTTGTAGATATACTGTCATATCATATCTTGTCTTCATTTATATAAAACGGGGCCTACTTTTCGTATCTTATTGAAAGAACTGTGACCGGTTTTCTCTTCTGATTCTTCCGGTTTCGTCTCTCGTCGGATCTTTCTAAAAATATCTTCTCTGACATTTTGTATTCTAACGGTTTGTTGGTTTCAAGATCTTATCGATTTATAAATATTTATACCGTTGTGAAGTCGTACCCGAAGTCATCAACAGGAAATGACTGGAAAAAATAAATTATTTTTATGATGTAAAAAAAAAAAATCATTTATTTACCTAACGGCTTGATACGAGTTTAGACTTTGATTTGATAATTCGAATATTTATTTTAATTTTTTTTATATTATACATGGAGCCAAATCAATCATTTACTCAATGAATATCCTTGAGTAAATGGTTGATTTGGCTCCATGTTTAATATAAAAAATTTTTATATATATATATATATATATATATATATACATACATACATATAAATTTAAATGCTGAAGGAAAAAATAATGTTTACTAATAAAATAATATGGTATATAAATTTTAATAACCAAATAAAAACTGCTGCGCTTTAGAAATAAAGCAAACAAAATGTGGTTATCGGATATCGATGGTTTCCATTTGGCCTGGGATTCATTTCATTATTTACAGCCAAACTTCCATTTAGCGAAACTTTCTTATTTATCCAACTTTATAAAATATCCTGTATATCTCATAAAATTTCTAGGCAAACAGACACATTTAATAAAAAAATAATGTAATTGTTATCAGAAATTGCTCTTTGTTTGTGTACCAGTAATATTTAAAACAGATCAAAAACCAACTATATTAATTAATAAGAAGCAATTTCAGTACTCATGGGAGTGAGATTTTCTAACAGATTGGCATTTTCAGTTTAATTTTGCTTTCTTGTATAGAAGATGGACACTAAATGGGTTATTGTAATAGAGAAGTTCGAATTAATGAAAGGCGTAGCAAGCAGGACGAAAAAGAAATTTGTAACAAAAACATATGAAGTTACGACAAGTAAAAGTATTATCAAAACATCTAGACGTTTTGTAGGAGATCTGAAAATATTTAATTCTTAAAGTTAGATAAAATTATGAAGGGATGTTGAAATATACTTTTCCTCAACAATTGTTTTTACTCTGATTTGGCTTTAAAATTGCTATATTTCTTTTATCGAATTTAAGAGGTATAAGAACTGGAATTGTAGAACTCGTATAAGACGTGTAAGAGGTGCGACTGAACAACTTCGTATCTTTCTACGGTGACTTTTGGCATTATTATACGATATCCGTTCTGTAGCTATAATCTTTCCGAGTCATTAAACAAAAGTAATCAACTTTTCATAAGAATAAGATTCTCCAATCTATTTGAAACACGGGCCAAATTGATACCTTCACTAAGTACCGCGGGACTAGGGTGGAGGTCCCAATGTGGCCCGCTGGCCAAAAAGTTTTGATCTCGCTTGTTTACTCTAAGGATAAAATCCAATCCTAAACTACCCTTGATGATTAATTAATCATTAAACTTCAGTTGTGAAATGAACTTTCTAAGATTAAAAAAAAAAACTCGACTACTGCAGCACTTACTAGACAAACGATCTAAGCTTTCAATCAATTATAAACGACTCGTATATATGACAATAATAAGACCTATTTGGACTTACGGAATTGAGCTTTGGGGCTCCACTAAACCATCGAATTCCTCTCGTATCCAATCCTTACAATCCAAAATCCTTCGTAAAATCCTCAACGCTCCTTACTTTGTCACAAATAAAATCATCCATAAAGACCTTAATGTTCCACATGTTTCCGATCTGGCCCAATCCAGATACCTTTCCTTCCATAACAAACTGCAGAATCATCCGAATCCTCTCGTTTCAAACCTTGCTTCATCCTCGATCCCTGATAATCCTCCGAGGCGTCTGAAAAGAAGATGGCCTCGGGATCTTCTAATATAGAACTTTAATTTGAGTTCTACCAATGGGTAGTTTCTCTTCATGTTGTACATGCCATGTTACAAATTTCTCATTTACTTATTGTATTCTCTATGTAATACAGTTGTAAATTCCATTGAAATAAAAAATAAAAAAATAAAAAAAAACAATAAATTCGATTACTTGAATGAATTACTCTTGCGTGAGTAATGAGTAATGTTTTCATTTTTAATATTTTTTAAAGTAAACATTTAATCAAAGAAACTTTCGTGAGTAGAACTGGAGGTGCTGGTGGCCATAGTTTGGAGACCTCTGCATCAGAACATTAATTTAGATCTATTCTAACATTATGCTGTTCGGAAAACAGCTGATTGACTATATATGTTGTATTTACTTATTCATTTCTTAAACGAAAGTATAAGCATGTTGAACCGTCGCAATTTCTCCGTTTTCTATTTTGAACATTTAAAGACTATTTCTGATCAAAATCCAAGAAACTCTCTCCCCGATGTCAGTTGGTCACAGTAGTATATGAAGGTTGGTCATGTGCCAACCAGCATGTCAGCCGTCCACTATATCCGCATCGTAAATTTCTTCTAATGCCCGACATGGGTTCGGTACAACGACATCAATGTTTTCCAAACACTGATCTATGTCTGCTGCATCGATATATTCTTACTTTAATTGTCTTGTAACACGGATATTTCGGTGCACATTTTAACTGTTCGGATTTATAATTTTTATCCGATATCATCAGGGTGTAACTTTGTATTTAACTTATTAAGTAGTTTGTAGGTAGTTAGATTTTCTATTTTTACTTTCTACCGCTACCAAGTAAGGAAAGTATTGCAATCGTGTCCAATATCCGATGTGCGTTTTTCAACGGATCTTTATGTTTCAGTGCTCTCCGAGTCCGAGGAGCACATTTTTAGCCATCGGTCTATTTGTCTATCAGTCCATTTTTTGAAAGGTAATTAAATTTCCTCCTAACACAAAAGAAAGCGTCTAAACCAGTTATAGCAAAGTTACAGTATACTTCTCGTATTGATTTTTCATGGAAATTAATCTAATCGAATTTTTACTTTCACTTACTTATATATGTAATACATAGTAAGAGTAAGTATTGCGATCGAGAAAATTTTTAAATCTGAGTTTTCAACGGAAATACACGTCTTGGGCTACCCTAAATCCAAATAACCAACTCCCGAAAAATGGTCTGTGTGTATGTGAACACTCTAGCTCAAAAAACGAAAAGTACTACGAAACTGATATTACATATTTAAAATTAGGTATATGCCTTAGATGTGACAGCAACTTTTTTAAAATTAAATTTATTTAAATTTTGTCTAATATCCTTAGGGGATGGGTCGTGTTAGTGGACACATCAGATATTTATGGCTAACATTTAGTGATTTCGTTTATTTTCCTAAATAAATAAAAATTGTTTGAAAAATGAATTAATGATTTTTTAATGTTTTAAACCTCGGTCCTTAGAGGAATTTTGAGCTATATGGAATAGCGCAAAAGCTATTCTATTCTGAACCAATCCTGCATTTATCCTAGTGGTTCAGGAGATCGCATTCTTTCTATAATGATACCGTAAGTCAATTGATTCTTTTTCTATGGTCTTTATTGATTAACTGCCAAAAAATAATTTCAATACTTTTTTCGCCACCAGTTTCATAATTCTGTGCTTATAATTCTTATGGCGGATTTGAGTCCGTGACAGATAATTATTTCGTCTATTCACTAACGTAGAATCGCGTGGTAGAACGTGATCTCGTCCAAAGCACCTTCCTCCTCAACTGTTGGTCTAAAATCAATAAGAAAAAAAATTTAAAGTACTGAATCCAAATACCATAGTTTGTAATGGGTTCTTCTTATTTATTTATTTTTTTACTGTATGTGTAGGTATTTTTTCTATGAATGTTATGTGTTATCTTACATAAATTTACACTGAGCCGTTATGCTGTTGGTTGAAGACTAGGTCAAATTATTGGCCGTGTCGGAGGATAAGAGGAGAGCTAACTGGACTTGAAGCCCCAAGGACCGTTAGTTTGCTCTTAACTCTGCCTTATCGCCGATTCCACCTTGAAAATTTATGTACAAATAATAGCGATTGACAATTATTCATTAGTATTATAATTAACAACTACCTAAATCATAATATTCAGAGGTTATAATACATAATTCTTAATAAGGTTTTAATAATAATTATACGTAAAGCTGAAGTGAAGCCCCATCCCCAAAATGGTAGAATATAACCATGTATATGAACATGAAAAAATTATCTGTAATGGTATTATTGTTCGTCCAATTACATTTAATAGGACTTCAAGAATCTATTAAACACCATTTCATATAGGTAGTTAGTTTCTTTCTTTCTTCCGAAGTAATTATCCTAATATATACATACAAAAAAAAATCTTTCGTACTGAAGCCCCTCCCCTATATTAAATCCTGGATCAGTTAGTGCCTCATTGTAATCATCTCAATTGAATTAATTAATGTACATTTTACGCAATTCAGTGTTGTGTATCCTCCTAAATTCTCCGGTCGACTCATTCTTCTTCGGTCCGAATATTCTACACAATACTGCATTTTCAAAATTAGTAAGCCGCCACGTTTCGCATCCATAAAGAACCATATGGTTCCAAGCCCCTCATTAGATCCCACACTGACTTTCCCATATTACACCTTAATGACCAGCCAATTTCCTTCTACTCCTCTGTTAAAAATTTAGGATTTTTCATAGATCAAACTCTCTCCTGGACCTACCATATTTCTCACATTTCCCGTCGGACAATTTCTACCCTTAAACTATTTCATCGCTTCCGCCATCTCCTACCTCAACATATCCGTAGACTCCTAATCTCCTCTCTCATCTTCCCCCACTTTGACTACAGCTGTGTGGTGTATGATGGCCTCTCGGTGGAGCTCCGTGATAGACTGAAAAGATTAATGAATAGCTGCGTAAGATTTGTTATTGGTGCCCCGAGGTACTCCCATGTCTCCCACCACTACACTGAGTTAAGGTGGCTCTTCCCGTCCATCCGAAGACAATACTTTCTAGGTACGTTCCTCTACCAAATCATCAACAACCATCTTCCTTCTTACGCCTACAACCTTCTCCAGTTCAAATCATCAGTCCATTCCCTGTCCACAAGATCTCGACCTTCTGATTTTTACATGCCTTCTCACAGATCTGCCTCATTCCAAAATTCCTTTATTGTTCGCTCTGTCAATTTCTGGAATTCCCTCCCTATCAAAATTCTACATTCCCCCTCCATATCCACATTCAAATCCCTCCTATTCCAATTCCTATCACAAAAACAGTCAGATACTTGCTAACCATTCGAGCGGATTTCAATAGAGAATTTGATACATTTTTATTTTTTTAATTCTTTATTTTTTTCGGAAAAGTGTATACTGGTCTATAAGAGTAAATAGCTTTAAGTTTCTTGTCATAGTATTAATGGTTTTGTATATAGTTTAGTTTGTTTTGTATATAAAATTTTTACCTTATATTTTTTTCACATTATTTCTTTTTTTTTGATTTATTTTATTTTGGCCAGATGTAATATTTTAATTTGTTCTATTTTGTTATTCTCAAGGGACTGTGTCCCAGAATAAAGTTATTTTTCTATTTCTATTTCTATGGTTTCGTAAATTCTATTTTTGAAGTTTCGGGACAATAGCTGTGAGCTTTATAAGACATTTACCAATAAAACACATAAAAAAAAAAACCATAAAATAAATGCAATTAATTTGTAGTTAAAATAAAATAAATCCTTATTTTTTTAAAATATTTATCCTTGTGAATTCCGTATCAAGCTTTTCCTCCTCCCACAATGTATAAAGCAGAATCCATTGAGTTGCCAGCGCTGTTTTTCTCATTCGTTATTGAAATCCAATCGAGTGTAAATGTGGGCGAACCTCTAACGGCCATTTGTTTTTTTAATATTTATTATCCTTACCTAAATATTGACGTTTCGTTTCAGCTTAAACTATTGGGAGAGAGGGAGGGTTACGTGTATGATGCCCATATTTTATAAACTTTAAGAATAAATTGCATAAAATCCATAGGCCAAATTTTACTCGTCTTGTAGATAAAGCACCTTTCTAGCAATAAAAATAAACAAATAAAAAGTGTTGGTAACGTTTCCACTCCTTCAGAATTGTCAATATTAAAAAATTCTGAAAACGCATTTTATAACTTCGATTAATAAAATTTTTATCTATTAAAAAGAGGCCCAGATATCTAGAAAAATAGTAGTCAGTGGGCGAGAGGTCTGAAGAGTATATCAATTTTCGATGGCTTGAAAATGAGCCAATTGGCTGGACTCATTGTAATGAAATAAATAAATGGAAATATTAATGAAAGACCAATTCAAGATCCCATATATAAGTACATTAAAAATAGCAATCACAGCGCTTCATTGTAACATGTGTGAGGTAATGTTGCCATAAGCATGTAACCATTATTATGACTTATTCTGTTGTATATATATATATATGTAAAGAAAATAATTTGAAAAATATATAAGTACATTAAGTGCAATTGAAAAATATAGTGCTAAAAAAGTAACTAAATATACATAAAATATATTTTTTTGGTTATTTAATGTCGGAGGATCCAAAGTTTAAAGCTTCTTTAGATCTTTCCAATTGCATTGATGTGGGTTAGCTATGGTCGATTGCAGAGTTTCGCTGTAAAATATCTCACAGTTGTTCCGGGATTTACTTTGACAAAAACTTACTGAACTTCGTCATCAAGAGAAGTCCTTCCCCGACCATTGTTGTCTTCAAATCTCTTAAGTCTCCCTCTCGATTTTTTTTACCCTAACTGTTGACAAAATATTAAGTCGATACCCAATAAAATATTTTATTTTTTATCCTATTTTGGATAGTTAGCTCCTATGAAAATTGAACTATTATAAATATTTGGTTCGTTAAAAAAAATCGCTTTTATATTAATATTAACGATAAAGATTTTATTTTATTATTTCTGTAGTGTAATATGTAAATAATTATGCCAAACCCCAAACATGGCCAAACTAGGACTCTGCTCGGGCGAACGTGTACCTGTTGATCTTTTCCCGACCTTTGGAATAAATATGAAGCTTTTGACGGTCGAGGGTGAATAATTGATATCTATCCCTGGTGCGGTAACGAACCATTGTCCCTCGGGCATTCAGGCGGGACCGTTCTGTCGTCCCCTGTTTTAGTCCCTCGTTTAATCACTCTTTGAATTACTAAAACTGTTAGTGAGCCTCCCTTTAACACGACCTCTCAGTCCCGCGTTTAAGCAGTCAGTGTGAGGTGGCTTCCAGGTAACGTCCAGGGAACTTGTTTGTCCACCGTTTAAGTTTACTGTCCGTTTTTGTATGCTCTATATGATGATACCTTCTGTGGTTAAATTGGTGCATACATTTTAAATTAATTTTGCTTCCTCACTACCGAAGTTAGGAAAGTTTTTGTATTCATGTAGGGGATAAATTGAATATTTATCCTCAGATTTGAAAATTTTCACTCACAAATGTGTTACGATCTGGCTCACCAATGTAGGAAATGCTAGATATTTATAGAAAAGTAGTGCTGTATCAATTTTCTATATTTAAAAAAACGGCTTATTCGATTAAGCATAATGTTTGAGGAAAGTTAAGAGATAAAGGAAAAAAAAAAAGGCAGTAAATTGAACATTGAAAAAGCAAAACTATGATTATTAATAAAATCAAAAAAATTATTGCCTTTTACTATTTTATAATATTTTATGTTTTGTTAATTTTTTATTCAATGGTAAAGGCAAAGATGTAATGTTTTATGCTAACATTAAATATGCATCTCCGTATGTGAACTAGGCCAAAATCAACTAGAAAGTTTAAAAACTTTGTTTCCATAATTTTTTTTACAGGCTTTTGGAGATTAGGTGTCGTTATAGTAATGAATGGTCATGTAAGTTTTTAAACTGTGTTCCTTTCCATAGTCGAATATATTTTACGATTTGATTAAATAGAGATTGAAGAGATTGCGATGTCATTATTATTTCGAGTTTTATCGAATTTCATCCAATTCTCTCCGTTTGCGCGCGTTTTTTCTTGAAAGACGTCTTTCAAAACAGCTTTTTCCTTCAATTTTATTTTCAAATGACAGATTTTAGTTCTTGAAATAGTAGTAATTATTTATCAGAAGCTATACTGACCCTTGTAGCGATTTATGAATAATTTGAAATTATTACTTGATTTATTTTTCCCATAAACATAAATATATTTTTATATATGTGTTCTTAAAAATATAAGCAATTTCACATAAAATATATATGTAATATACTGTCACAAAGTTTCAAAAATAACGCTATCTTCTCAACGTGACCCGATAGAGAGAACGTTGTTCAAGTTTTATTAAGTTTCTTCTCAAAATTTCTACGTGAACATGTTTATTCGCTATACTACGTCAATATTTCTACTATGAAGTGAAGATTTCCTACATCAAAAACCTCCATACCTCCATACAAGAAACTGAACATAACATAAGAATATAAGAAAATGACATATTATAAGGTTGATTATTGATCGATAATTTCTAATAATATTCAGGAGTATCATTTTGACTGTGTGCAACTGAACGTCACTCGGCAGTTTCATGCACTTTTATGAATAAAGGAATGATAGAAAAAAAAGCAAGTAAACTAATAATTATAATTTGTTATTAGTGTTATTTGAATGGTAATAACTCAGCTTGCTAACGATGGCGGCCTTGACACGAGGTGGAACTAGCAACGCTAGGATCTCCTGAGGAGTTGCGTGCCTACCGCCAGGGCCCATTGCAATGATGTCTCTTGCGTGCCTGGAATTAATGCATGACCTACTTAATTATCATTAATTATTACTCTTGATTAATCTTTTAGTCAATGGTTAATATAATTTACTGTAACTACTTTCAGAACTTGAGAGCATTACTTTCGATTAAAACTTTTTAATTATGAAATTTATGTGATGGTTTTCATTTTCATTCCAATTTATTTGAATGAATGTATTTATTAAAACTATTTCTTTGCAAAATGTTCTTGGAAGGATTACAAAATGTCTTCATATTATTATTTCTACAATTCTGTATTTACTTAACGATTGTTACTCATTTTAAAAAGATTATGACTGCGAAAATATTAAAATTAATATTTTTGATTGAATTAATCTTATTATAAAGTGTATCGAATATAAATTCAGATATGACAATATTGTTTTATAATCTTCTTTCAATATGATTTTGGACTCAAGTGACTTTTAATATTTATATTGTTATAATACGTAAATTAGTTCTTTAGATTTTGGTGGTTTTGGTGTACTCTTCGCCAGAAAATTACTACACAAAAAAATTATACATTTTGTTTTCGTTATTTATGTTTAATTTTCAAATCTCTTTTTTATATAATATTTTTTACAACCATTCGTTTAAAAAAAAAAAATAGATTTTTTTAATCACAGTTTTAAAATGAAGAAAACATTGTAGAAGTAAAAAAACACGTATGTAAACGTTTATGAAAAAAATAATATGTTTCTTAAAGTTTAATTGAAAATTATCCGTGATAGAAAAACATTTATTAAAACTATTTTTAAGTGGTTCTTCGAATCCTCTTAAAATTAATAATAAAATGGGAATTATAGGAACAACGATATCTTTAGTGATATTTTTTTCTTATATATATATATATATATATATATATATATATATATTTTTTTTTTTTTTTTTTTTTTCCTATTTTGGATGGTTGGGGCTTCAACCCAAAAGACCTCTTCCCTCCCCACTTGTTTTGGTTCCGTCAATGGTATACAGCGCTATATAATATAGATTTATAATACTAGATAGTACCCATTGACTATTGATACGAAAAGTAGGTCAGGAAACCATTTTCTTTTCTAGCATCTCACGGGATTATCTAGAAAGTTACGGACTAGCGGTTTCGCTCGAGCTGAGGAGTTTATTATGGAAGGTTAGTTCTCTCTATCGGGTCACGTGCTTGAGA
Organism: Nezara viridula; assembly: GCA_928085145.1. NCBI lineage: Eukaryota > Metazoa > Arthropoda > Insecta > Hemiptera > Pentatomidae > Nezara > Nezara viridula. Next base: position 141,556,928 of record OV725080.1, on the reverse strand, counting down.
AGATGGGGTTATTTTTAAAATCTTGTGACAGTATATATATATATTACATATATATTTTATGTGAAATTGTTTATATTTTTAAGAACACATATATAAAAATAAATAAAAAATGTATTTATGTTTATGTGAAAAATAAGTCAAGTAACAATTTCAAATTTTAGTGAGTATAATTTTAATGATTTTTTCGAATAATAATTTAGTGTCAAATCTGATGTATTTTATAGATTGTCTAAAAAAAGTTAGGGTTATTTAAAAATAAATTAAATTAAAATAAGAACATTTCTAAAGAAAATAATATATTTATTTAAAATTTGATTCTGATCAAAATAATACAGTCCAAATGGCATCTTTTGCAATCAGATTCTTTTAATCGTACGAGAAGATATCTAAGTTTTTTTTACCTAAATATAAATATTTAAAAAAACTAGATTTATCCTTGTATATCGTGTATAGAGAAATTTATAAAAAAAATGTTGCTAGTTTTTTTTTTTCCTTTTGGCTTTACAGATCTTATATATCTTTTGTCACCATCTTCATCTTTCTCTGTCTTGGGCTATCTCATTCTAGTTATGCGTACGTACCTCTACAGCATCTTTGTTTCCTTGATCTTAATTAATTATTCACTTTTAATCACGTCTCTCTTCTTTCAAATATATTTAGCTTCAATAAGTACATCTAAAAATTTGTTCGATATTTACATGTCTAGCTGGAGCTGCCTAGTGGATAGAAAATTTTACAGCTTCATGAAATGATCTTAGAGTAGAATAATGTGTCTTAACTACTTTAATTGAAGAGCTTGGTGCATGACAAATGACACCAGTTCCTGAACTGAAGACACAATTTTTTTTTAAATATGCTATGGAGTGAAGAAATTAGGGAAATTTAAAAGGAAAGAAATTTTATTCAAAGTTAATCGGATTCGTTCGATAGTTTCATTGAAATTGGCAACGTCCAGGCTAGACTAGAAAGCTGAATTTCAACATTTGAACCGAACATTTTTATACATTTACGAGTAATGAAAGGCACTTTGAATTTGAAAATGAGCAGAATACAAACGCTGTTCTGCATAATGATGAACTAACTGTTTTGGTAATAAGGGCGGACACAGAGCGCACCGTGTTATATATGTTATCCAGCTAACGATCCCATCTCTACTGAAATTCCAGGAATCGGACTGCGTTGTTAGAATTCCATGAACAAAAAGCTCTCACTCTATAATTTATTACCGATCAATGCAAGAGGGAAACACTTTATTTTCATAAAATATAAAATATAAAGGATTGCTGCCCAATTATATTGGGTTGCTATATACACAGCATACTCTATATATAATTATAATTATATATATATATATATCTAGAAAATATCTAGAAATAAGGTTTGCGTTGTAATGCCTTATTACAGTAAATAGTAAGATCGACCAATATTGAATTTATAACCTTTTTATAATTATTTATATAAATATTATTTTCTGTATAATAAATCAGTTTTCGTTAGATACCATGCTTTATTGGCTAGTTCCTACCATCATTATGAATCTTTTTTTTTTTTTATAATTGAGTCATTTATTATTAAAGATAATTCTATTCTTCATTAGGAATTTCACAGGAAACGTGAAAAAGTATATTTATTATTCTAACTTGTAGTATCAAAACCAATGTTTTTAAAATAAATTCAAAAAAGGTTTATTAAAAAACATTGATACTTAAATTGGGCGTTTTTTGAAGTAATTAAACTTCATTACTACGACAAAATATTTTATTGTGGATCGATTTGGAGAGAAAAAGTGATTTCTGATTCGGAGAGGGGAGGGGGAAGAGGAATTACATAAATGAATATTTAAAAAAAAAAACGGAATTTTATTTATTTATTTTAACTGTTTATATACTTGGGCTTGGCAAGGATGAATGACAAAAAAATAAAAAAAAATTAATTAATATAGAGAACATTAGTTTTTAGTAAAATATTTAGATTGTTAAATTTCATTTAAAAAAAAAAAAAGAAGGGTATTAATAGAAAAATTTAAATGTTAATTATAAAAATTAATTATTAGTTGGAATAAAATAAATAAACCTTTTGTTTGCGATAATGATATAATAAAATTAATTTATTTTTAATTTTCATTTGAATAAAACGGTTAAAAGAGCTCTTGATGATTTTTTTTGTTTTTAAAGAATACTTGAAATGCAAGTTTCATAATCATTCCTTGAAAAATAGGCCGGTTTTCAAAATAAATATAATTTCACGCATTTTTATATATTTAGGTTTGTCTATGAAAACAAAAATGCAATATCGGATTTATTGGGTATTTTTATATTTGTGTTCATATGAGTATTTGCTTTAGAAATTAAAGACTCATTCAGGTATTTATAATATTTTAAAGGCGTAATAAATTATCATATTCTTATGCAAAATATAAATTATGCTGCTAGTCAGTTCTTTTTTTTTTTTTCATTGTTAAAAATAGAAATCCTAGCTTATATCAAGATTTATATAATGCACTAAAGTTTTTTTTTCTATCCCTTTTCCAAGGCCGTTTGCAGTTTTTTCATTGTGTTTAATATTTCTTCTTCATCGTGTAAATAAATCAGATGTTTTTTCTTTATCTTACCTCATAGCTTAAATTTGACTAAATTGAGTTTTAGTGAAACGGATCAAGATTGGTAATTTTATTTCGTTTGTGACGTTTATGACTCCTTTTTTTTACACCTAAAATTGGAAATGATAAGTTTCACCAAGATCTAGATCTAGCCTTATATCGTTGGGTTTATTAGTAGTAAATAAACTATTCCTTTTCCACCCTTTCTCAATAATCTAAATTTAAAAAATCCTAACAAAATATTCCACCTCAGAGATTATAAAGTTCAATTTTTAGGGGAACTTGTCTGTTGAGATGTGCAATGAATGTAGAAAGCAGGTTTAAGAACTCGCAAACTTTCAGCAAGGCGTTATCTTAAAATGTCGATACACCTCAACTCAAATGTATTTACTTACTTAGTCGTTCTTAGTAGACTTTTAAAATTTGAGATTTACAATTATTAATTTTTTTTTCAAAATATTCTGTTTTATATTTATATTTTATTTGTATATAAATTATGCACATCCAGGAGTATAATTTTAGAAAAAATTAATAAAACAAAAATATTTGAAAAAAAAATTATTTAATGGGATAAGTATATTACACACTGAAATATATAGCAATTTTCCTACATTATCTAGGTTTTAGTCACTATAATTGTCTCATAAGTTGTTAATTAAATTCGATGAAAATTGGTTTGCTTTTTGCAACTATTTTTTATCAACATTTTAGAAAGTAAAATTTTAGTTCATAAAAAAAATCAACGAAACATTTTAATTTTGTAATACTTTACTAACAACTGTAAAATGTTATTTCTGATAAATTGATAACCGAATTTATTGATGTTTTTTTTTAATTCTAAAGACATACATTTTTAATTGAAAATATGTTTTTAGAATTTAAATTAAAATATGTTATAGTTGGGATGAAAGATTTGAAAAAAAGCTTGATGATGCTTTCAATTACCCATGTTTTTGAATAAAAAATTATATATATTTTTTAAATTTTATTTCTTAGAATAGTAATTAACAAAACTTGTTATTAAACGGAATGAAAGAAAAATGTCATTAGGTACAAAATTATATGTAAATGACCAGTTGAATTGTTCTAGTAAATTAATTAAGAAAATTAATCTAATAAAAACAACTTCTTTTTATTTTTGCTTTAAATTAAATTATAAAAATAAAAAAAAGTGACACTTATTTGATATTTTCTTTGCCGTCTTTTCTACTTGTTTTATAAGGTCAAAAACCCGGATGTTTGTTTCTATACCAGTCTTAAAGAATGTCTGTTAAAGTTATATTGCATTCCTTGCGTCTTGGTTTCAAGGCGCCTCGCTGCTTTTTAAAGTGATAGTATTTTGGAATATATATCTTAATAATATAAAAGAATGACTTGTATGACCATAACAGAATAATGTGTTATTCTGCACTATTTGCTCAAAAAATGGAATTTCATATAGCAAGAAACTTTTTTAAAAATGGATATCATAATCGGATATATTAAGATCTTATATTATGATCTTAGATTCTTAAAATTTATTTTTCTATATAAAGAGTTAATTTATATAGTTATTAATATTTTTCAGTAGTCTGAGGACGTACGAGTAATGTTAATGTATAATGCAATCAACCGTTAACCGTTAATTCTGTTCGATATTAGTTCAAATTTGAAAATCATAGCTGCTGGAATTTAAAATTCCATGAAAATATTATAATCTTTTACTTACGAGTTGTTTAGGAAAGTTTCTCACAACCTCAATACTACAATATATTGATCCGTAAAAATCCGTCGATTGGCAACACTGCCTCCGGTCACTTGAGCTTCAAACTTTTTAGGTTAATAAGCGATTCCGTCTGGTATCGCCAAGATATTTTGCAAAGAGAATTCTTTACAATTTTATTCGTTTGCTTATTAACTTATTTATTTTATGTATATGTAGATGTATTGATTGGTCCTTTCATTAATTAGTTTTTATTTTCGTACCTTCCCAACGGTGTCTGTTGTTTGTAATAAGACGTTTGAATTTGAATGTCAGCATTATTCTGTGTCAAGTTTAATTAAAACTTTTCAATTATGTTCAAAACAATTGCTAGTATCTTTTTTTGTGCAGTTCTAATTACCTCTTCACTTCAAAGCATATATAAAATTAACATATTAATTGTTTCTTCTCGTTAAAGGTCTAAAATAAATGTAATTACATGCAGAGGAAAAAGAAACTTTAGTCTGGTTCTGTTTACATTATTTTTTAATCTGTTTTAACATAATTTAAAAAAAAAAATTTTAAATAATTCTTACCGAAATATTAAAATTGTATTAAAGTAATCAGTTCTTCTGAAGAGAAAATTAACGCATATAGCTTTAAATGTTGCAAATTACAATTAAATCAGTTATTGCTGAAACGATACATGTAACATTTTCGTGATTAGATAAAAATACAAACAACTGCTTAATATTTAATTGTTAAAAAATAATAATCTACAAAATATATAATTTGAAACAATCAGTCTTCATATTGTTTAAATATAATTTTTTATGCGTTCTCTTAACTTCTGTCGGGGAGAAGGAGAGGGGAGTGAAATGATTTCTGTTTGTTTTTTTTCTATGATTTTGTTACCTGATGTCATTGTAGTAAACCGGACACAATGTGCTCAATAGAATCTACATCATTTCCGAAAAACATATTGTTCGGCAGATTATTGAAAAATTATTACGTCTTAACAATTTTATGAATCTTGCTTAAAATCTTCCCCGTAATGCCTTGTTCATTTTGAAATCCAGTTTAATAAAATTTGAAGTACCCTGGAGTATCCCAGAGCAAATACAGGAAAAAGTTACGAAGAAAAGAATATTTTTCCTGGTACAGGTATTGATGAATAACTTCTTTCTCTTCTCTTTATTTTCCAAGTTTAGCTTTAATTTTTAATTTTCCTTAACTCAGATAGGATAAAATACATGTTGATTAAAACTCTGAACTGCTTTTTATATACAAATAAAAACAAAACAATATAAGTTCAAATTAAGAAGTATTAAGAGAAAAGTAATTTTGTTATAACTTAGTGTCTGGATTGTGTATTTCGAAGAAATAATTATCATTGAGTATTTAATTATGTTAAATTCTAACATATAATCTTCCATTTTCCTGGTTCTTAGAGCCTAGCAAGGCGTTTAAAAGTTATTTAACAATATTTTCGTCTTGCAATACGGCCTTCAAGGAAATGGCCGATATTGTTTGGTTTTGCATTGCTGATATAGCAATCCTCAACACAGCAATACAGGAAGTAACTATTATAAAAAGCAAATGACCTAACCGTTTCGCATTGTCTGGTTAGATCGACGTGTGTACGTGTGTTTTATTATTTATATTTATTTATCATGTAATAATATGTTCTCTATCATCTGTGATTTTAATAATTTGTTTTTGTTTTTCAGGTGAGTGTTCATAAGAATTTCCTTAAGTTTATCAGTTGTAGGTAAGCCCTTATTATTTTTATAAATGTTTGGTTAGATATATTTTGTTTTGTGCGTATTTCATGTAGTATTTTTTTCTTTGCCACAACGTCTTAACATGACATTTACGATTTTTCAAAAGATATTTTAAATAATGAATTAATTTATAAATTATTGACACACTGAGGTGTTCAAGTACTCATTTCTAGTTCTGCCCTTGAACACCTGCTAACATGTCCTGACGATGGTCCACGAGTTAGGGTTGAAACATTGGCTATACAAATCTAATGCGCGCATCACATGGCTTTCACTAAGCACTCTCTTCTTAGCAGAAATATGTATTTTCAGACAAAGAGGAAGTGAAATTAAACATAACAGACGCTATATTTATTTACGTTTAATTGTGGGTATTTTCATTTGTTTAAATACCCTTACATAAACAAATTTTAATGTTAATATTCTATACAATTAAATATTAAATGATTTAATGATAACAAAAACTGCTTAATAATGCACTGAGTTTAATCAAAATCGTGTTAGAGCCGTTTTTTTTTTTTTTTTTTAGAAAATCGTAAAAATGTGTTAAATCGACTATATAACTCCAGTTTGTCGATTTTGGCGAAAAAGTGGCTGTAACACCCAAGGATTATAAAAACCTTAAATACGCAATTCCAGTTAAGTACAACTTTCCGTTTTTGAGCTAGACTGTTCACAGACCATTTTGTGGGACTTGTTTATTTGAACTCAGGGGACCTCAAAACGTGTATTGCCGTTGAAAACTCAGATTCGATAATTTTCAGGATCGCAAAACTTACCTTTACGTTATATTACATATATAAGTAAGTAAAAACTGACTACGTCCTGATTATCTATTACCCATGTTTTGATTTAAGTAATACTTAATATACCGCTAACAAAAACATAATTACGATTGTCCTTCAAGTTTAGAAATGATGCCTACTCAACCTCTTTGAAGTTCAGTGAATGCGGTTGTCTTGACTGAAATACGAAACTATTTTTTTATGAAGTTTATTTAATTTCTGTATGAACCATTACGGACACACCCTCGATATTCTGGTAACACAACTAGTTTTACTATCCTTTAAAGAAATAATTATAAGGAAACAATAATAGATTCGTACAACCCACATGTCCGATAACGCCCGCAGAATGATAAACATGTTACTGTATGAGGAACCTCCTTGTCTAAATTCTAATGTTTACCACAAGCCTCAAATAGATTGTATAAATTGGTCTGCCTTCTTTGCAGCATTGTGTATTGCTGTATAAATTAAGTTTTTAATAAACTTATGTTGTATATATTTTTTTTATAATCTGATGGAAACTAGTAACACATTATTGAATGTGTTGACTAATTTTATTTCTTTATTCTTAATTTTTTTTTTAAATCTACTTTAATATAGTGAAATTTTATTAATTTGAAACATGTTTATCTATGGAAAATACATTTTGATCTTTGAGTCCACTGATGTTCTCTTTATTAATTTTTTGTAATATTTAATATTTTTGTTCAATAATAAAACATTAAAATAAATCTGAAAAACAAAAACAAGTGAAGTTGAATAAATACTAGCCCACGATACAGATCCCCTTTTATCAAATTACTAGCATCCGTCTAAAACTTCGTGAATGGCTTCATCTTATCGTAAAGTAAACAACAACTTTTTTTATTTACAAATATATTTACGAAAATGTTTGGTGATGGGACGTTTTTAATCTACAGATTAGCAAACTTTTTCTATATATGAGGTACTAAAAACTCACGAAGTCCCATTTACTTTCCACTTAAACGTGAAATTTGGCGTGACCTCTACCCTCTACATTTCAAAGTAACAAGGTTATATCGGCCAAGAACTCAATATTTTTGTTGCCCACCTTTTTATGATCAAATTATGTTCCAATTTAAATGGAAAGCAAATGGGTTTTCTTGCGTTTTTAGTACTTGATTAATTAAATTAATTCAATGAACTACCCACTTCTAATTGTTTTCGTATTTTATCTAATTGATATTCGAGTTTTAGACGGATGGTAATTATTCGATAAAAATGGGTGTGTCTATATCTATATACAATTACATTGTTTAATTCAACAAATGTAAACGAAAGAATTTGTCCCTTCTTTCAATAGTACATGTTACTTTTAAGAAACAGCCTGTTGATTTATACAGACTTTTTTTTTTTTATTAGATGAAATGGTGTTTTCACTTATGTGCTTATTTAGTGTTCGTGGTTGTCTCATGAAATGAAATATTAGTTTATCGAATAATAAACATCGAATCACAGAAGATTTTTTTTTTTTTTTTAGTTTTGTTGAATGTAGAGAAAAAAGAGAGATCTTAGAGAGAAGATTAATTCGAACTATCCACGAATTCGAATATTCGCCTGAACACAAATATTTTGTTTTCAAATATTAGAACTTAAAAATAAAAATATTAAGACTATGTGTTCTATTTCATAATAAATCAGTCTTCAGCTTCACCGAAAAGCAAAGATGATTATAATCAAAATATAAATATTAAGAAAAATATTAAATAATTTTCTCACTATTTTAAGAATATTAAAAATTAAAATCTCTGTGTAAAATTATTGTTATAATTATGGCAATGTTATTATTATTCTATAGAATTATTTGGTGTAAATCTCAGCAAGCTTTACTTATGATTTTATGGTCTGATTCTTTTCAATTTTCTATTGAGGAATAAAAGCTTTATGTTCTTTTACTAAAGCTCAAGATACAAATGACACTTAAACATTTCCGTTAAAAATTTTTAATTTCTTCGATTCCCGTTGGGTTGTGATCTCTTTTGAACTTAAAAATTGTCTGGTTGTGATAACCATTTTACCTACCTCCTTTTTTGTCATCCCCGCATACCATGGGGTTAAGAAAAAAGAAAAAAAAATTATTTGAATTTAAATATTGATAATTTGTAATAGTGCTATTCTGTTTTTTTTTTTTTTTTTTTTGTTTCTTTGTTTGTAGGCGCCTCATTTGTACTATTCAGCCTGCGCGTCAAATTATCGGTGTATTAACCGCAAGCAGTTCGATGCCTCCAACGTATCTTTTTTTTTTTCTAAAAATAATTTAATGCCTTAATAAATCAGACCCCAAGCTCTGAGGCCAGGTGGCAACAAGCCCAATAGCGATGTGAGTACACCAAGCTATCTGCATAATTCCACCTGGGGCAAGCCTCTGCAATATCTCGCACCTGAAATTAATTACTCGATCAAACAGCAATTCAACTAATTAATATATTCGCCATAACCAAATCTATGTATAATTAATTTAGCTATATACCTATTAATCCAATCAAATTGGACATCGAAGTGGAATTTTTTTATGTAATTATTTTCTGTGTAATAATAACAGGAAAAAACAATTTTTTTCGGTATGTATCACATTCTTTAAAAAAAAAAAAATTACACTTTTTAAAAATAGTTTCTAGTTCCAAATAATGTATTCTTAATGCAGTTTTTTATTAAATTAAAAAAAAATAGTTAGGCAATTTCAGATTCGGTTTCATCACATGAGAAAATAATTAAATCAATATTTTTCACTTCGAGCACTTTTGAACCTACTATAACTTAAGTATATATTAATTTTAGATCTATCAAAGCTGGACTGGGCTACAATGAGTTGTATCTTTTGTTTGTCAGATATTTAATTTAAGATAGTTGATTTCCAAAGTTATATATACATTATTTTTCTGTATAATTTATTTTTTTTACTGTACATAGTGTGAATGTGACCTGAGAACACTATTATAAATGTCCTTTGAGACAGATTGTAATATTTTCAATAAACAAGTTTTAAAAAAAAAAATCCTAAGTAAACCCTAATTATTATTAATTATTTTGAGGAAACGGAAAAATATATTTTCTACTTCAATTCTAATATCAAAGCTAATATTTTTAAAATAAATAAATGAAGATATTCTTTATTTATGGCACATATATCCGATTTTTTGTTTTCCTCTCGTCGGCCCAAGACATTCATTAAAGTCCTATACTGTTCCTCCGAGAAATATTTTGATTATTTTAATCGTTATTAAAGAACATTTATAAACATTATAAAACAAACTTACTTAGGGCCGATTTTAGAACGATTCCAAAAATAAAATGTTGATTGGGGTTCAGTTTGTAAAGAATGTGTTTAAAATTCTACCTAGTACAAAAATTTAACTTTTTGTTTAAAATAATTGTACCATAACATTAATTTATTGTTAGTTATCATTAGAATAAAACGATTTTTTTACCTTTTGTTTTTTTTTATACTTAAAAAGTGCCAATGCAAGTATGCCAAAAACGCCTATATATTAAAATAAACATATTTTTTTAATATTTATGTTCGTTTTTGATAAAAATATGATTGCGCTATTTGGTTCGTTAGGTATGTTTACGTAGAAATCTATACTTATGCCGATTTAATAATTTTTGGGCTGCAACGACCATTTTTTTTCTTCGATTTATTGAATATATATACATTTTCATAAATTTGGAAGAATTACTTATTTTTATATAATTGCAGTATTATTCATTCTTGTACATTAGTTGTGGATGTTTATTTATTTATTTTTATTTTATTCACACTTATATATTTGTCCTGCGTTAATTAAGTTATTACTTTTTCTTTAACATAATTAATCATAAATCTTACAATAGTGAAATGAATCATAAACGTGCCAGCTGGATCAATTATTCTTTTTATAAAATTCCTGATCCATTGACCTGGCGCCACCTCAGCGAAAATTGTCCGTCGTTTGTTTTAAGTTCCGGTAGAGGAATCATTTAATTATCGCTAGGTTTCTATGTTTCTATTGAACATTTACATCTTTTTTATTTGTTACTAGCCTTACAGCACAGTCTCATCCACATTAAATTTTGATTATACGTGCCTTTTATTATAAACTTGAACTAATTTGACAATCTGGGTAGCTGGGTAACATCCAAAATTTATGTTGAAATAACGAAAAAGCACTAAACAAAATAAAAAAAAGACAGAAATCGTCATCAATTTGATGACATTATACTAATTATGTTTCATTTTACGAACATTATCTGGTTCGAATTATTTAAATTAAACTAACATTACGTCGACTTTTAGATATTTTTAATTTTTTCTATGTTTTGTTATAAGTATATATTTGTTTTCTTTACAAACTGGCCAAGGTAAGGTAAAATATAATTGACCAATGCATAAAAAGTCGACTCAAATATGATTGAAAGATTGTCCCAGTTTCAGACGAACTAGTGATTTTTGAAATTATAGTCCGTGGTACAGACCCCTTTTTATCGAATTATTAACATCCGTTTGAAACTTCGTAAATAGTTTCACCTCATCGTAACCTAGAAATATTGTATTTACGAAAACTCTTGGAATTGGGGCGTTTTCAATCTGGAGAGGGGGAACTTTGTATACTTAATTAGGTACTAAAAACTCGTAAATACCCATTTCCTTTCTACTTGGATGGTCACAAAATCGATAAAAAGGGTGCCCTACAAAAATATTTGACCTTTTGTCCTATATAACCTCGTTATTTTGAAATTTTGGGGATGTAGGTCACGCCAAACTGCTCAATATTTTTAAGGGCATTTTTTTTTTTATCGATTTTGTGATAAAATTGTATTACGATCCAAGTATAAAGCAAATGGGTATTTACAAGTTTTTAGTACCTAATTAAATAGATAAAATTTCTCTCCCTCCAGATTGAAAACGCCCCGATTCCAAGTTTTTGCAAAAAAAATAATAGTTGAAGGTTACGATGAGATGAAGCTATTTACGAAGTTTCAGACGGATGTTAATGATTCGATAAAAACGAGTCTGTACCACGGACTATTAGTATGTTCAAATAAACTAATTATTAGTATAGATGAATGTTATATTCCAGTTTCACAAATTAATTTATCTTCAACCCTCACCTGTCTTTTAAACAATATGGCCATTTGCAGGAGTAGGACGTTATATAGCAAAACCTATTGTTGCAGTTTTAAACAATAACATTTCTCTCTCCTTCACTTCTGCCTTGTCTACTTCTCTCCTACTTCCTTATGTCAGCCTCCTCGGTGCCACCGCAAATTAATTGCTAACGTATTATTTTGTCTAAGTTATTTTAACGTATCCTTCCTGCAGGACTCAAACCAAAAAGGGGCACTTGTCCCATGCGGAAAATTTCGTGATTTTTTTTATTTTAGCTCAAGTAAAAAATATTTCTTTATACTTTTTGCTTGTTTTTATCTTAATTCAATGAATGACATTAGTTAATATTGGCTGTTGATGATATTTATTTCGAAATACATTAGCTATACTAAAATGTTCGAACGAATAAATAGTCTTGTGTGTAGGTAGCTCTAGGCATCCTTACCACCTGAGAACTATTATCAGGAAGTATCGGATTCCCTGTATTGAGTCTCAGGTAACCAAACGGGTTTTAGTTCCAAACACATCAGAACTATATCCTGCCGCACTATTTATTTATTTAGGAAGGAGATGGTCCTTGGTGGCGGTCATGAATTAACTAAATAGTGGCAAAACTATTTTATGAATAGCCAACGTTTCGACCCGACTTAGCAGGTCTTCTTCAGGGAGGTTTGTTCAGCTAGGCGTTTCACCTAGAACTCAATTTATTTATGTAACGATTTTTTTTTTTTTAATCTGGCCTTGGATTCAGTATTGACTCTAGTTGTATACATGAATTTATAAGATATCCGAAAATAATTAATTGAAATAAAAAAAAAATACATTAATTTTCTATCTATGATTTTAAAAACCCACAATTTTATAATTTCATGTTGGTCAAAGAATACATAACACTTTAAAATAAATTTTTGAATTCTGCTTTGTATTGTATTGTCTGTGCAATAAAAATGGGAACGCTTTTCGGATGCAAGTGGGTGCTTCAAGGGCAACGGATAGCCCTGATTAAATATTCAATTCAAAGAAGGGAAGTAACCTCGTGTTCTTTCTATAGTTTTTATTTTTTTTTTTTTCTCATAATTCGAAATCTTCATTTCAGTGATAATGATTTTGATTAAACTCGTTGTACCGATGTTTCATTTAATGGTCTTTTAATATCACCCTTATGGAATAGTGGACAAAACAAATGGAAATGTTGTGTTATTTATTTATTTGAACCCTACCTTGCCATCAATACGGGTTTTTACACTTTAGCAGAACTTGGCTGTTACACTTCACTGCATAACTGCCTGCTCCTGCAATGAGGCCAATTTTCATATTATGATCAGCTGTTTATGGCCTTGTTCCGCCCCTCCTCGTTCCGATGGCTTCTCTGGCGCGGTACCTCTTCTTGTGAGGTTGAAGTGTGCGGGTCCATGGCTTCTTTCCACCCATACGCAAATTCTTTGCAATACTAATGGTTTTCTTTCGTAAATAGCTGAGAGAAACCGGTCTTCCTCAGCAATCATGCACATCATAATAATGTGATCTGCGGTCTCCGGGATCCCATAGCTAGGGTATAGAGGATCTACATGTTTTGCAAAGCCATGGAGCTTGGTTCGAAAGCCCCTATACCCAGTACGGAATTGTAAGAGCCACTAATATATTAATAGTATTATATTTGCTGCTGAAGAAGGGACTAGATTCATTAATAAACGAAACGTTCATTAATAAATATTATCAAAATGTAAGTATGATTTATTAAATTTACCTATCGTCAAATAATTGTGAACAAATTATTTAATTGATTTTTGTATAGCAAGGGACCTAGTACGGTGGCCATCTCATCTTCATGATTTCAATCATTATCATTCATCTCTATTTAGATTGATCTCAATGAAGGGATTTGTTTGTCAGTATGATTAGGAGCATATTTTGAAGTAAATTATCTTTACACTTTACTTCTTTTTTCGTGAAACTCGGATTTCGTGCCAAATGGAAGAATGACCTATATACAAGATCTATAATTCCTCATGGCAGTTATTCATTAAGTTATCAGGTTGCGTTATAATAATTATAATCGTGTGTAAACAGAAACGGAATATCTTGTTCTCAACATGAGCGATAAGGAAGTTGGAATCGTAGCCTTCTCTCTGCCTCTCATAATTATATACCGCTATACCAATTATTCAAGCGTAATACTTATAAGTCCTATCTCTATTTCTTTTTCTTTCTTATAGCTCTTTCGTAGAGAGTTATGGTTATGCCGAAATTTAGAATTTTTCAAATTTCAAATTAATTATTAATTTATACATTAATAAATGATCTAGCGGGTTTTTTCACTTTTTTGAAGTCCATCTTTTTCCAGCTCAATATCAATATTCGAAATTTCTCGGGTAGGTAGTCTTGTATTTAACTATTCAAAAACTGAGGGAAATTTTATTTTATTTATTCATGTTTGCCGTTTTTTTTTTGTTTTTTTTTACCATAAATATAAATCGACTAGTTCTGAGTTTTATTATTGAGGCTTTATTTGATTCTTATTTAATGAACATAACTTTTTTCCCAAATCCGAAAAATACCAATTGAACTGAGATCGGAACATCATCCCAAATCTTAGTACTCAAAGCATTGATTTAATAACTAAGATTTATCATTAAACCATTTAAGTATAGTCAGTCAAATATGTTATTTAAAAAGTTGGGAAATGTCAACCTTTTTTTTTTTTTTTTTTTATTCATTGATATTTACAACGGTATCATAAAAAAAAATATATATATATATATATATATCTAGTAAATGTGCACTCAGGAATGTAACATGAAATCGCTTGTTCAGAAACTACCCACTGGTAGCCCTCAAATAATAAATTTAAACAAGAAGATCACGGGGCCACGCCTCGGAGGGTTATCAGGGATCGAGGAGGAAGCAAGGTTTAAAACGAGAGGGTTCGGATGGTACTGAAGTTTCTTATGGAAGTATAGGTATCTGGATTGGGCCAAATCGGAAACATATGGATCATTGAGGTCATTGTGGATTATTTTATTTGTGACAAACTATAGAGCGTTGAGGTTTCTTGTCGTTTCAGTCTTGCATGAGGATTGCATGGGAGTCGTTTGTCCAGGTGGAGTCCTAGGTAACGGGTTTGTTCAACAGGGACAAGTGGGGAATTGTTAATGTATACTGTAGGACAGGAGGTCATAGGTTTGCGACACAGTTTGAAATGTCAAACTTGAATCAAAAGTTTTCGCGGACCTCAGTTCTAGAACGTCTGCATTAAAAGATCAAGACTTGCATTAAACACTGAGCAGAGACACTAAATTAAGGGGCTCTTCTAGACAGTGGTGTTCCCAGGCCATTTGAAATCTGGGGACGGATTTATATTTGACCACTTCTCCCAGAGAAATTAGGTCTCAAATAAGGGACCCCACTCACTAAAATTAATGTATGAACCTTTCAGTTGACAGAATGATTGACTCCAATTTCAACATTTTGGAGTAAAGTAATATTTGTGATATTTGTAGTTAAAAAATAGTAGACGATTGCGGTGTTGAAATATATAATAAAAATATAAATTTATAATAATATAAAAATAAATATAATTAAAGTTTAAAGTTTTCCAGTAGAAATATCACTAAAATTAATGATCATAAACGTTGAAATTGGAATTAGTTATTCTGTCAACTGAAAAACTCATATATTTTCTTAGAAAACTACAATTTGTTAATAAAATCAATAACGTCACTGTTTGTTCAATAAAATATGTATTTAAAAAAAAAGTTCCTATCGTCGTCCTACCTTATTAATTATATTTATCCCTTATCACATAATTATGGGCCTTTAAATACCGACTCCTTCCAATGTATACCATTGCACTAAGATGATAGACAAGATTTCTATAGTTGACTAAAGTCTGCCTTTAATTTGTATCAATTTACATAAGACTAAGTGTATTATTATTTCAACTAAATTTTATTTGAATTTTCCATTTAAAAGTATTAACAATGCATCACTGATTAATTGAAATAGTTTCTGACATGGTTTACAACTGTCGTAAAATATTCAAAACAAGAATTTTGGAGATAATTCTAGTCTATAACTACTTGGATGAATGATCCGTCTGTAAAATTCCGTTGTTATGACCTGTTTAATGCGCCCTAGTTGTGCATCGATACTAAAGATGCAAGTTCTTTATGTCGCATAATTCCTGTTTACCACACGGCCCATTGAAGCGTATATAGGAATGCTATTGGATTCAAGTATTCCGTGACATAATGTCTATTTTTATTATAGCTTTCTTTATTACGAAAGACTTTCTTTGCTGGGTGGCCTAACGGTGTGACGTTACCGCACCGGAAGCCAGGGAAGACTCAATATGGCAGTGCCCAGAGCCAAGAACCGGTGGCTCCTTGACTTCTTTATTGGATAACGCAACTCCAATAATGATTAATATAGATTTCAGCGTATTAATGGTTAATTACTCATTATATTTTTTTCAGGATGTTATGAATAGACATTAATCATGTTTGTAGTATCATGGATGCATGATCTTACACATTTTTATGACTTAGCCACAAAAAGAAATTTAACGATGTTTCTACATGAGCCATTATAAAAAAAAGTTCACATTTTTACTGTTTCAAAAATCCAAAAATCTTATAAATCTTTTTGGTCCGTCTTAGTTGCCAGTTTAAATATAATATATTTAATATAAAATAACTATAAGTAAGATGCAAAATAATCATTTTTGTGGTCAACATTTGATTTATCATATTTTAAATGCAGTACAAATTGAATGTGTTTATTTTAACTTTCATTTATTTAAATACAATCACTAGCTTGCGTGAGGATTTTCGAATTTTTCTGCTAGTTTAGTGATGCATATTTATTTTTATATGATTTGATAATATATTCATGTTCAAGAATGATCATTTTTCTCAAGAAATTTCACTTCTGTTTTTAATCCTGGAGGCCTTGAAATGTAACCTATTACTGATAGAAACTTTTTATTCAGCATTAAACTTCTTTTAAGAATCTGTTTGGGTTAATCTATTTGGTCCTTACTGCGTCCTTTAAATTATGAATATATATATATATATATATATATATATATATATATATATAAATAAATAAAAATTATAAATAAAAACATGTTTCTGCAAAAGTGTTTTCTGTCGGACTTAATGCATGTTACTCCATTACCCGGCTTTACTAACAGATTAATGTTATTAAGTCCAGGTATAGACGAAATTATCTTTATCTCGTAGAAATTCCATACTAGCAAATGTAGTTTTGTCTCTAACCACCATGTTTTGCGCCTAAAAGCATTTATTATACAGTTTCTTCGAAACTGTTATTTTAATGGAACCGGTTCTAAAATTCAAAACATCATATCTGAATGTGTTATTGACCACCCGGAGAAGTATACACATTTATATTTGAAATCTGGTGATATCTGCTTATCCTTTAATCACTATTTAATGATTTTATTATCTCTCGGTCCATTACTGACTCTAGCCTTTCGTAATGACTATATTTTCAATTATACCGCCTCCAATATCTAATCGTTTTTATAGGTTTAAAGAGTTATTTTTATCCTTTAAAATACTTCTGTTCATATTTTAAAAATTAAGTTCGAATGATCAGGCGTAGTAATTGCGACGAAGGTGATTCATTACGAGCGATGAAATAATTCCTGTGGGATTGAATCATTTTTTATATTTAGGAATCTCATAGGCAGGATACGATAATGTCCTTGTCCTTTATCAATTCACTCTGTCTCTCTCTGTCAATTCCGTTCCTGTGTAATTTATATTACAATTCTTCATATATGCCATTAATCCTATTGTGTTCTTAGCAATACTGGACGTTTGGTAGTATATGAAAACCTTAATTGATATTTAATAAATTCAGGAATATTAGTAATTTTTAGTCCTAGTCTGTTACAAGCAATCGATCACGTTATTATTAACAGTTGATGGAAATAATAACATGTTTGTTTTCCGTATATTACTGATTGTTGATTGGTTCGCTCAGAAAACATACTTCCGCGGTTCCATTACCAACACACAAAAGGGTCCAAATATGGAGCATGGTGCTCTCATCGATGGGTCTGGTATTGTGTGGAACACTGAGTTGCTATTTCAGTAATGAAGTTGAGGTCCTTTATTGGAAACTGAGACCTATTGTATCTTCCTATCAAAGTAAAGAGAGAGTAGTTCATTTTTTCGTTTATATTTCACTTTCGACTATCAAGTTTCTGAAAATATATTTTCATTATTTCATTTTTTGCTCAATAATCCCCGTTGGTAGAGTATAAGTAAAAATATTGGCGATGGTCCCCTAATCATGAAGGCCGGAGGTGGCCACAATATCATTTCGCCATCCAATAATTTCAAGTACAGAAATTAAAAAAAAAAAAAAAACTAAACTCAATGGCGATCATTATAAATAAGCAAAGAGAAAGTTTCGCAATTAATTTTTCTATTTCTGTTAAGTAGCTATTGATGAGCTTCAGTGTTATCAGTGACAATATTTTGGAAACAGTGTACAGAAATACAAATTTCAATGTTATTTTGTTCAAAAGCGTTAATCTCTTAAATTTATTTACCGATTGATTTGAAAATCCGATTCAACGTTGCAATCAAATTCTGGAATACTTTTATATACATTTGATTATCACATGGCCTTTTGTTTCTGAATGGAGGCTGAAAAACGTTTGTAGCTGTAGACCATAGTGCCTAAACAGCTGTAACGATTTTAATGAAACTCGGCTAAAGTCTTCTTCTTGAACTGAATAACTCAGAAAGTACACAATTGGTTTTGTATTGTAAGTACATATTGTACAAAGCGTAAGTACGAATCTATATTTTATATAGATATAAGCGTAAATCTATATTTTGCCATCTCCGAGGAGCCCGCGGAAATGTTACTGTATTGAATTCTCCATTGGTTAAATTTTTTTTTTAGTAAAAAAATTTAAATATTTTAAGTCATCATCACTTTTTTTTCCCACCCCCCAGGAATTTCTTTAATCATCACTTTTCGTGTGCACCACTCTATTTTTTCCTTATATTTTTAACAGTATCGGCGAGAATCTCATTGCTTCAAACCTTTTCATACCAACGTATGAAAATATGTAGTATATTAAATTGGTCTGTTAACATATTTTCAAAAATCACTATACAAAAAAAGAAGAAAATTACCTTTATTCAAAGGTGTATATAAATTTATAGTCAGTGATACTGAAACCATTTTTGTTGATTTATTAATTAATAAACTTTGTAAATAGTTTCATCTCATCTTAACTTACAACTATTTTATTTACGAAATCTCTTCTAATTGGGGAGTTTTCAATCTGGAGGGGGTCAAACTTTGTCTATGTAAAAACTCGTAAATACCCATTTGCTTTTTAGTTGGATCGTAAGATAATTTGATCACAAAATCGAGAGAAAAGATGGCCTTTAAAAATATTGAGGCGTTTCAGAATAACAAGGTTATATTTTTGTAGGCAATCTTTTGTATTAATTCTTTACGTGTTTTTAGTACCTAATTAAATAGAAAAAGTTTAGCCCCCTCCAAATTGAAAACGCCACAATTCTAAGAGTTTTCGTAAATAAAATAGTTGTAGGTTACGATGAGATGAAGCTTTTTACAAAGTTTTAGGCGGATGTTAATAATTCGATAAAAAGGGGTTCCACGTACTATTAATTTTAATTATAAAGTACTATATTTTGTTTGTTTAAAATAAATAATCTCAATTTAGTTAATTGTCACGCATAATTTTTATATATAACTTATAATCTCGGCATTTATTTTTATTTATTTACGGTCCATCATCCCTTGTCTCCATAATCAAAATGGAAAGCCTGCGCGTATGGTGCACATGCTCTTATGCCGCTAGCGAGACATTGTTACTTGACAAAAAAACAATCAAATTTAGATAAATATTCTCATGTTAAATAAATATATAATAACTAAACGTTTTTGTTTATTTCGTATATATCCTAATCCCTCCCGCTTATCCGAATCACTCCCCTTTCTCTACAGTAATCAGGATATGGTAGGGTCTATTGTATCTTTCTAAACCTGTACCTTGTAGTCACAGAATTGTTTCCCAGCTAAAAAGAATTTCCTATGACATTTTGTTGTTTCCTTGGCACCCACCTCAGCGCCGAATCCTCCCGATGCGACCATATGGCGCCTCAGATCCAGATCGGGCCCCGTTGACGAAATGAGAGGAGCTGAAGAGGACTTTCACCTCTGCCGCGGTCATCGACACCTCGCTTCCCTCCCGTGTGTCTGAGCTGGCCACGGGCTTTCGGTGCCGTCGGAGGATGTGTGGTGTGCCTTCGGAGGCACCGAGGTTAATGTTTTAGCTTTACTTTTATGATTATATAGCAAGACTTATTCAGAATACACATGATTTCTTTATGTCTTGCCTTATTCTTACTGGCCACCCACCATCATTTATTAAACGATTCATTTAAATAAAATCCAAAAGTTGGAGTATATAAAGCTCATGTCTGAATTGTTTTGCGTAGTCATGGTTTGTTTTGTTCAAATGCGAGTCTTGCAGTTACCTATTAGCTTATTACAATAGAGATATAACTGTGATTTTTAGATAGGAGAAACAAATGAAAAATTAGAAGCGTTAAATGAAAAAATATTTTGGTTATACCAATTTTTTACATACAGTAACTAAAATTGTCAAGTAGTAGTAACTATTTTACCTTAATTTTTATTCGAAAAATCGATTATTTTTTACCGTTAAGCGGCCTTGGTCTTGGTCTTGCACTTAGCATTTCGGGAAAAATTAGCCATGGTTATAGCTTCGCGGATCCCAGTAAGAAATAAGATGTATATTTAGAAGAATCTAAAAAATAAGATGTATATTTCTAACACAAAAAAATCTTATTTTAAATTTAATCTTATTTTTAAATTTAACAAAGCTTTTTTGAAATTTGATTATGAATGTCCTAAATAGAATTTCAATGAGGGTGCAACGTGGAAATTATTAAACCGGTACTCGATACATTTAAGGGAATACAGTTCTAAGTGAAAGTCCTTGTTGAACACACCTCCCAGAAGAAGACATGCAAAGTCGGGTCGAAACGTTGGCTTTTAATAAAATAGTTTTGCAAAATATTTAGTTTATGTATGACCGCCACTCAGACCAGCTCCTTGATATTTATTTTTATTTTTGCCAATGTTTTGGTCCAAGATTAGGCCTTCATTATGGCTGATCTCACGAATGATTCCCGTGAGATCAACCCACTCTTCCACAGTATATCCACTATTAATCCATTGTCAAAAATATACTATCACACCCCTTTCTTAATTTTTCAAAATTTAAAAGATAAGCTATGAGAATAATTAAATTATATTTTCTTATAACTCAATAATATACTTTCTTGTGATTGTTTTTGTATTAACTTGAAAGATAATTAAACTCCATACAAAATAAGAAAATTCATCGATTCACTATTATCAATAGTGAGTTATCACTATTATCAATAGTGAATACTATTATCAATAAGAGTTGGCATATTGAACTTTCCTCGTTTTTTAAAAGTATTTTATACATGCATTCCCATGGAGGCCCGTCCAATTAAAAAATGAACTTGAAATCTATAAATCTTTTGGAACAATTCAGATGCTTTTTGTCTCCAAAGTTAAAATAATAAAACTAAATGAAATATGTATCGGACTAATATTAGATAAGGATAGCGATAATTGTCTGTATTTTCGCGACTCTGTTTTCGTATAAACTACCTAATTTTAATTTAAATATAATAAAACAATAATTTTTCCATAGAATTAAATTTTTAAAACATGAATTATCCAACGTAATGGTGTAAGAGGAAAAATATTTACATGTTATGAATGGAAGTTGGCTATTGCATTGCTACCCAGCTTCCGCAACTGGACCATCCCCGTTAGTGGGCGGCCATTAACTCCTAGATCGTTCGGGAAGTTAGGATAATTATCTTCCCGTCTTCAGCTAGCCATCCAGCGTCCCAACAATACTTTTCTTATTTATTATTATATACGTATAGAATAGAAGTATCAACTTCATTTTTATGAATATATGTTCGTACATTAGAGTGTCCCATAAATCAATAGATGGTGTTGTGAATTGTTCTGTTCGGTTGCCTTCATCCATCTCTCAGAAAGCCCTCTTTCCAAAATCGTTGAGACTTATTTGCAAAATATTAACCTTTCGCGTTTTTATTTCGCTTCCGAATTGGTAACATTTGTCACGGAGAGAATTTCGTAATGAGAGAAGGAAGTAATCGGACAAGGCAATGTCTGTGGAGTACGGAGGATAAGGTAGAACGTCCTAATCTAACTGTTTCGGTGTACATCGTTATTTTTCAAATGTATCTAAATATCAATAAAAGAAATAAAAAAATCTTCGAAATTTTATCTAATTGAATTATTGAAATGTTAGAACCGTCTGATGGATTCAACCGCAGAATATAGTATGTTTTCGAATATTTCTAACCATTTATAATTTAGGTATTAAATTATATTTCCGCCTCCTGAAATTGGTATAAAATAAGGTCTCAAGAAATCGGGATATTTCCACATGTATTTTCATATTCAAAAATACATCATGTAGGACAAATAGGATTATTTTTGTAATAATAAACCAAGATAAAAAAGTTAACCCTCCCTTCTCTGATGTCCTCCGTCCGCTGCTTTTCTCCGAGACTACTGGGTCGATTCAAAGTAAAATGTGACCCAAAGATGATTCTTCCAATTCGTCATTACCATCAAATTATTGTGTAAAGTCGATTTCTTTTATTTTGTAACTCGAAACACCTCATATCTATCAAAACAGTCATGATTGTTCTTTGACGAATAATTATATTTGCTAGATTATTTTCAAAATAAATCTTTATAAAATAATTGTATTATTTTTTTTTCGAAGTAGTGGTGAGACATGTTGAGGTATCACACGCCCATCCTATTTGATATATACCGTTTTTAAATCATAAACCCCACTTTGATAAACGTCTCTCTTGGAATTCATATACTAGATTGTAACTACAAGAAACTGTTCGACGTTTCCGACTGCTCCAACACTTACTAGACAAGCGCTCTAAACTTTCAATTAATTTCAAAAGACTCATCTAATTAACCATAATAAGACCTATATGGACATACGGAGTTAAGCTTAGGGGTTCTACCAAACCATCGAATTCCTATCGTATCCAACCCTTGCAATCCAAAATCCTCCGTAAAATCCTTAATGCCCCATATTTTCTCACAGATACTGGGCAGTATCTCTTCAAGTCTGTTCATGTCATTATAACATGTGTGCATTTTTACTTGTTATATTGTTTTTACAGTTGTAAATTTCATTAAATAAAGAAAATAAAAAAATCATAAACCAACATAAAAAAATGTTCCTTTTAATTAAAGTTTTGATGTTATTCTTTCTGTACCTCGTTATTGCAATACTATTTGTATTATTAGAACTAATTTGCTTTTTATTTTTCTTCATTTTTGTGAGAAATTGAGGTTTAAACTGAGAATTTCTCTTAAAATCTGTTAAAAATTTCATTTTTGACAAAGTTGCCGGAATCCTGGTGCTATTTCAGTTGCAGCTAACCGTCCAAAAACCGAAGGAGGACTGACGGAACCCCAGTTGACAGTTCGCTATCCCGCCATTAAGATATTGTCCTCGAGCCAGGGCAAGATGGAAATGGCCTCTTCCTTTCTCAGTATGAAAGTGACTAGCTGTCGCCCTTCTCTGTTATTACAGCCTGTCTTCTTCTAGAGCAATAAACTCTATTGCCCGTTTCTTAGGGTTGCTTTTCTAGCACTGCCTGCTTTGGAATCCTAAATAGGTTGTCAATTCTTCAAGCATCTGTTTGTATATTCGCCTTTCCTTCCAAGTTACAAATTCCAAGTATCGTTTACTTAAAGTATTTTGGTTCTTTCGAATTATGGGTTGGCTAAAGTGATGTCTTTTAAATACTTAATAGTTATTGTAATATTAAATAGGAGGGATTTCTATTACCCATTTATATTTGTATATCTGTAAATAAAATGGATCATAGCCACAGACTTTCGATTATGGTTGGGGGGGAGGAGGCAATGGACCCCAATAAAAATGATCTCGAGATTTTTTATTCTGTATAAAAATTATAAGTCTTCAACATAATTATTGTAAAATGAACAGTATAATAGTCTGTATACAAATAAACTTATATTTATGTTTATATATTAAGTTTTTATTTTTTTGCGTATGGGTATATTTCAAAATATGTTAACAAAGCAATTGAATATATTACATTTTTTTATTTAAATATTTGAGGCAGTGAGATGATGAACTCTCAATTCTCCGATGCTCTATATTTACCGCGGGAAATGTGATAAAATCTCCACGTAAAAATGGAAGAGTACACATGAATAAATCATAAATTCCTATGATATAATTATCTTTAAATATAAACTAAAGTTTCAATTATAGAAACATAGTATGTGGTAATATACTTGCGTACCTACGTCTGGGCTTTAGCTTAGTCATCTATTCGACTTTTATTAATAATTTACTAGAAAGCATGCATCTCTTGCTCGTCTTTTGGATGTTGACATTTTATTATTACATTTTTAATGAAGCAGGTTATATTTATTAATAGATTTGGCAGTATTTAAAATAAAATACATTTTTTGTGTTTTAAGAAGTGAAATATAGAATATATTGTTTGTAATTGCACCGTCTTTTTATAATACAAAATACAAAAAAATATTTTTATTTCAACTTCACAAAATAAATTACTAAATAGAGCTAAGTTCCCTGTATTGTATGGCGATCGCCCATCTGAAAATATTTTGTATTTGAAGGGCGAGCATAGGGGAACATTTTTTTTTTTTTTGTCGTTGTCTTACTAGTCTTTTAAACTTTACGGATATTTTCCGGGCCAACGGTTGAGGGCGGGGGATTTATCCCAGAGTTAAAAGCTCTTCCAGCACCGGGAAGCGAACTCGTAATTATTTTATCATCAATAACTTTATCAGGTTGTCCGGCTCTGCTGTGCATACGCGTTAGCCCGCTCGGTCACCCCGCTCACAATATTTCGGCTATATCTATTGGAAGCTATGAAACAAACTTGTTATAGTTTCATAATAAAATATGGTAAAAGTATATGATTTAAAGAATGGATCTCAGTTCCCTTGCTACCTCCGTCATTGCTAAACAAAAGCTCTGATTAGGACCTACGCTTACGAGTATGTCAAAACGTAGGCTTATAAAAATCACTAAAACATATTATGTGTTTGACTGTTAACCTCGCCCTCCGACTAACCTTTCCTTAAATTCGAATCATAGTTTATTATTTCCATAGCATTATAATAGATTATTGTTATTTTTGCACATGTCAAAATACTCAGCAGCATAGTTAGTTCATCTATAATGAATGAATCTTATGATGAATAATGAATAATGAACTTATCTTCATTTTAAAATTACTAGGCATCTGTATCGAAGTCATGTCAATTAGAAATTTAGATGTGAACAATAATCCTGAATGCAATAATTCTTTGTGTGCCTCTAAATGTATCCATATTACTATCTATACCTCATAATGTATCCATTTATAATGTTTCATATGGTAGTATTGTAAATTCTGGAGGACGGAGTGGGGTAGTGAAGTGAGGACTGCTGGTGGCAGATTTGTTGATGAAATTATGCAATGCTGGGAATTCGTGAAGCGTGCTTTATCCTCATGAACCGCAGCTATGGCCGTTTTCGGTCTGCGATTTCCGCACAATTTACGTTATGTAATAGTCGCTATTTGTTTATTGTCTGATTATAACGATTTTGTAGCAGTTATGATCTTAAATTTCCTTTGGTTGAATAATTATGCAATAAATGAAGTTAAAAGACACTCTGTTATTCCTATTGTTGTGTCGTAATACTCTAAATTTATATACGTATAGAAGTCTTTCTTAATGAAGAATAAAATAAATATTACTTATAGATAAAGGAGGTCTTTAAATAAAATTTATTATGATTTTTTAAATAGTAATCATAGCATTTTTCAAATATGTCTTTAGTTAATATTTTTCGATTGCATTAAATTCAGATTACACATGCCTACTTCATATATATAATGGCCGATTGAATTTAAATAGCATCCTGAATTTATTTGGAAAAACAATGGGACTCCCGCTTAAAAAAAAATCTGACTAAAAAGAAAGCGTGGTACTAAAAAAGATGTGTGCGAACGTAATGTATTTTTAACTATTTAAGGAAAACTTGAAGGACTTCATTATAAAAGTTATTTTTAGTTTTTCTCTCTGAGGTATCAGTTACTATAGTGAAAAAACATCTTTTCGTATTTTCTCAAGTAAATTTGTTGTTATTACCAACGATATTTATAGGAAGTTGTGCATACTACCTAGACTGTAGTTGTAGAAATCGAAAAGAATTTTTTAAGTGAAAACTTCTTTGGGCGCGTTTTGTAGTTATTTTGTGGAGAGGGAATTTGATTTAGCCTTTCAAATCTCTGATGTCTACCGTTCGGGTAGAGTCGGCTAATTGAAATGTTTTGCATACGCGTTAAAATATCTCAGAAACTAAACATCGGACCGGCATACTATTATATAAGCGAGCTAAGTGTTCAGCATTTCATTCTTTCATTCATTCTATAATGAGCTATTATTTATAATTTATAATGATGTAGAGATGGTTGACCGTGATATATTATGAGAAGGAGAGACCTGAAAACATATATATCAAAACATTAAAAACTCACTATCGAAAATATTCACGATTGCAATACTTTCCCTTACTATATATTTCATGTATAGGTATGTAAAGGTAAAAATTGTTTATGATTCGGGTGGAGGGAGGAGGGAGTTGTTAAAATTGCACTATACAGATTTAACTTTTTTTTTTAATAATAGTACAATAAAATGATTTTAATTTTAATTATAATTGGAATAAAAATAAAATATAAGATTTTGTTGAGTTTTTTTTTATAAAAATATCATTTCAATTCTTTAAAAAAAAAAGTAACAGAACAGAATTTTAAATTATAATTAATTTATATTTTTTTAATATTATAAAGTAAAATTATAATTGGAATAATATTAGGGAAGATAATTTTTGTATTGACACACAATGAGGTGAGGAAAGATCTCTAAATGGATACACCAGGTATTCTAGCTAAATTTTCTAGAATATAAATATAAAATTTCAGAGGAATCGTTTGGCTAAATCAGTTTTACCTTTGCTTCACTTCAGAAACGATTGTCAGAGGATTTTCACCATGTACCTTATATATTTTATATCTTTTGTAGCCCTGAAGGTGGTTCGAAACGTCGGCATGATAATTAAAAATAATATTTTCTAATATTTAGTATTTATTTGACCGCACCCTCCGGCCAACTCCTTCTCATTTATAATTATATTTCCTATTGTTAGTCTCGCCTTGTTGATTTTTTCTTAAAATCATTGTGGTAGTTCCTAAAATTAGTGCATTTAAAACCACGCTTTATTAATTTATTATATATATATATATATATATATATATATATATATATATATATATATATATATATATATATAGTTTAGTATAGATTAAATTAAAGCTCTGACGAAAATCGTTATGATTTATAAATTGTAAATTATATGATAATTTCAACAGAAAATTATAATAATAAATTTTGTTTAGATTCGTAAATTGTTTTCGAAAGTGAATATTAATCGATGTGTTATTTCTTTTAGAAGGTGGGTGTGTTGGAGTCTGTTTCACAAGAAGCAGTCCTGGTTTGGGTTTTTACTTATAAGGCAAGCGAATTCATGTATGGTAGTCCTGGAAAGGTTTAGTGTCTCCCGGTGGGAGGTAGCAGAGCAGAGGTGGGACTTCAATAATAAAAACTCCAAAGTTGAAGTCAAATTTCAAGGAATATTCTTGCTAGGTGAATAAAATTTCGTATTTTTAATATAGGAATAAAAATATAATAAAATTGTTCAAGTTTTATTTCGTCTTACTGGCACCTATTCCTGTAATCCTTAATCGGATGTAGTGCTCTCGTTATTGTTAAAATTGCAATAACTGTTAGTTATTTTACCCGTTCAGTTATTTGTAACTATAACTTCCCTAAAATCTCCTAGTAGAACTATATAATCCTTACTCGCATAGCCTCAAGGTGTTGGTGGAACTATAAATTGCTGGAGGTTCGAGTTGACACTGGATAATGGCCGCATCTCGTGCATGCTTGGGCTTTCAATAAAATACCGGTTCACTGCTTCTCAAGGTCACTCCAGCGTCCACACTCCTCTTTTCACGCTAGACCTCTTCGTTTATTTATTAAACAAATACAAACAGGAAAAATATTTGTTTATAACTCTATGCAATTGCATCGCTACGATTAGTCATAGTTGCTCTAGTACTCCTTTATATCGTAAATGATAGTTTGAAACCTTTAAAGATAATTTATTACAATTAATTCGATGCCAATATACAACAAATGAAGTCAACATTGCTCTTTAAGTTTAAGTTAAAATGTATCCTAATCCATCATTGCAATCTCGTCAACAGTTACTCTAATGACGTGTGTTTCTGTGAATAACGACCCAGCAGCTGCATCCCAAACACGACCGTCAGCCAGCACAACCATTGAGAAATATAAAACAGGAGCATTAAAATAAATTCAGATGAATCACATTTACGCTTCCTCGTAAAGCCACTACATCATTGACAAAGAACTGACTTGAATACTTATAAAAGTCGCAAAACACAAGATATTTTCAGTAGACACCATTTGACTAGATTTTTTTACAAACGCTCTGCACTTGCCATTAGCTACAAAAAAACAACTGTACACTACAATTATCAGGTCTATTTAATCGTAAAGTCATGAGCATATGTGGCTTTAGTGCCCTCTGTTAGTCTCCACTGCATTCCCATCCTAGTGATGCGGCTGGGAGAGAAGCGCTGGGATCTCTTGGAGCCTTGCCTTATCCTCCACACCTGGGGGAAAAGGCCCGACTCGGAGCTCCTTCGGTTGACTGTAAATATTGTAAATAAATATGAATGTGTTTTTTATTTTAATGTTGTCTCATGTTTGATTTATTCTGTTATTCCAAGTTTTCTTTTTTTTTTCTTTTGTTATAATCTTGTGTTCTTTTATATATCGTATGTTTGTATTTCATACATCCTAAATACTCAATGCTCTTAATTGAGACAAAAAAAATTTTTTCTAAAAAAAAAAAAAATAATCGTACGGAATTGATCTTGGAGGCTTAACGTAAAAATAAAATTTCTTTCTTGTCCAATCCTTAATATCCGAAATCCTTAGTAGAAGACATCCATCCTCCTTATTAAAGGAAACTAGTCGACTGTTCTACATATCGTGGGTGATAAAAATACTATTACCACCCATCCTTCATTCTTATTATATACTTATGAGAAAATGATGACCGAGTACGTTGTGGCGTGGATTCCAGAATGCCCGATCCTAAATTCGTCGTAAGTTCGATTCTCACCTGTATTGCTCGGCACCCACGAGGAATGAATCTTGAAACTTCCACTGTGGTGATTATGTGGCAACAACCTCTGGGTGGCCGTCATGTGATTGCAATTAGGAACACTAGGCCCATTTGATAGACAAGTTCTCCTCACCACTAGTGCTTAGTGGTCCCACTACTATTATTTCTAATTATTAAAATTATAATTCCATACCTCTATATTCCATTTGTAGAAGATTTGTCTCTAAATAGATCTGCCTCCGCAAAAAGGGCCAGTGAGCCCTCAAGAGGGGTTCTACTTGCCCTATCAAAATATTTACATCAATTATGTGTTCTTAGTATTTTTAATGCTGAATTATTACTAATACTGTACCCTGGGGACAAACAAAACCACGTCATTTTTTTATTTGTTCAGAGGACTTTTCTTCCATTACTTTAAGCTATTAAAATTTGTTTCTTAGTTACTAAAAACTTTTTTAATAAATAATTTATTGTTGGACTTAAATTGAGCTTAAAAATGAACAAATTGTTTAAACCTTAATTAGTGCTTAAATTCCTGAGTTTAGACAGGAAGATTATATCAAGTCTGACCTTACAGATTTGGGTTTTCAGGAGTGTTGGGGTCGTTAGACCTCTTATGGTATGTAAAATATATAGGGTTAGGTTGATATATAATATTTGATTGATATTTACTATGCATTTTTGCTCTGTAAATAATATGAAAATGAAACTGGATGAAAAATGGCTAATAATTCATGATGAATGTTCCTATTTTTTTAGTGAAGTTAAAGGATTATGACTAAAAAAAGATAAATAAAAAAAAATTAATAAGAATAATTTTCTATGATCAACTTGTTGGGCGCCTGGCTATTTTCACCTTCAATCTCCAAAGAGACAAATATAGAAAGTATAAATAATT
This sequence comes from Nezara viridula, assembly GCA_928085145.1. NCBI lineage: Eukaryota > Metazoa > Arthropoda > Insecta > Hemiptera > Pentatomidae > Nezara > Nezara viridula. The sequence goes on along the minus strand of OV725080.1, from coordinate 141,526,580 downwards.
AATTACCCATATTAACATTCATGTTACCGTGCTAGCTAAGGTGAAAGGGTTAGATTGGATTAGTAAAGCAGCAAAAACAAAAAAGGGGTATTGCAAGGTTTTGGTCAAAAATTTACAGAAAGAAATTTATAAAAAATGGAATTGTTCTTTACCTGCAGGGTACAGATAAAAGTATTTAAAGTTATAATTTTAATCTCATTATTTTTTTTTCTATCGAATATAAATATTTAAGATTGAATATGATAACATCCATGAGAAATGTTAATTTCCTTATGTATCATGCCTTTGAACGTTATTAGATTCCTTCAAATCAATATTTGGACGCCTTGTTGAGTTCACACCACACGTGCTGTTACTCTCGAAGCGTCAGATGGGAAGCACATTACTGCCTAGTGACGTGGAGCCCTAGGTTCAAGGGAACTGGGAATTGATGAGTGTCCTGTTCCACAACTGAATGGAGATGTTTAATTCCTTTTAACTACTATGACTAATAAGTAGAAAAATAAGGAATAATACATCTTGAATATTTTTTTTTAATTTATATTTATTAAGAAAAAATACATTCTACCACAATTAAGTGCACTAAGTATTAGAGCTATGTTTGACACTTTCGTACCTTATTTTCAATAAGACAATAACTCAAGCACAAGAAAAAATTGTAACCAAAATAAAAGACAAATTATGAAACTTAGTTTTGTTGGTAATGAATTTTAATTATTGTACTTTCTTTCGTGTCTATCATGTTACTATGGTAACTGAAGTATATGTAGAAATTGTATGCCATGTTTGCACTTTAATCTATCTTAATTTCTAATCGTTTTCCATATATTTTAATCCCTTGATCCTGATCTACTACGACGATTCAGTGGCCTGTTTTTGTTATAATATCACTTCTTCTTCCTCCTTTTTGTGTCTTTCAGTGTGGAGGTTTTCCAATTCATGAATCCCAGGTTTCACGGTACTTTGTTACTAGAGCCTTCAGAAATTTCCTTTGGAAGGAAATCCGCGGTCTTCATTCATGCTGCATAAATGTAAGGGAATGGTTTAGTGAGAAAGTGTCAAAACGGCTTGTTCTCTTATCAGACTCGGAAGAAAATCTACAGTGAGCGATGATCGAATGGAAGGCTGATGCGTAGAGAAGGAGGAAAAGACGATCAAAGTTGAAAAGAGTAAAGTGATGCATACCGGACGGGATCAAGAGTTAATTTAAATTCATTGCTAAGGAGAGATACTGAAAATGGTGAAGGGTTTCACTTATCTAGGAATTAACAAAACATATTCTTCATTTAATGTTTTTTCTAATTATTAGTTTATATATTTCTTATATTATTAACTTTATAGTTATTTTTATATATATTTTTTTTTTCAGGTAAGTGATTTACTATTCAGTGAATATCTTCTGATACGTTGATGGTGGTTGATTAGAACGTAAGTAATATTGTCACTGACGTGGCTCTGCTCATATTGTTACCCACATCGGATGGTTTCATTTTGTTTATTTATTTTTGATGATTGCAAATATATGAATAGCATATATAAGTTGAATAACTCAGTAATAGTATTAAGGACAATTATTGCATTGTGTTATTAACATATTGAATCTGAAAGTGGCGTGTGCGTTTAAGGTTATCTGATAAATTTAGTTTTCGGTTCTTATGCAAATATGTTTTTGAAATAGTTGTTTTAAATTAGATTTTTAACATAAAACGTATTTATTTGTAATCCTGCAGATATTTAGATTCGAGAGGTTAGAATGTTTTATTTTTGACTTGGGTATGGATATACTTCAATAATTAATTTTCTAACCTAATTAAAATGTTTTAAGTAATAAAAGAAATAATTATGAATTTTGTCCATATTGCCTTCATAATAGTATTAAAAAAAAAAAATTAAATTTTTCTTCTGCCGTTCTCAGCATAAGTTAGCAGTGTCTAGAATTGATAAATTTGTAGCTTATAGATATATGTTTATTAAATATCAATAAAAGGAAGTAACAAAAGATCATAAAACTATACTCGGCTGTTTTTTTTTTAATTTTATTTATGAGTGGTATTTATTTTATTCAAACTTAATTATGTAAACAACAAGTAAAGTTTAAATAAAATTATTATTACTAATTTCGGTTTTAAAAAAATCTCTTTTTCTAAATAACATTATTTTATCAAGGTGTTTAATTAATTTTAATGGGTTATAAATATTCAGGACGCAATATTTTGAGTACTTGAAAGCCTTCAGTGCTCGAACCACGCCATGAAGATGACCCACAGGTTTGGGCTGAAACGTTGGCACAAATAAAAAATTAAAATTTTTTTTTAAAAGACTGCGTCCTGATTATTTGTCACCCATGATATCTGGAAGTGTCGACTAGCTTCCTTCAATAAATAATTTTAAAATTAAAATATAAACTGATTGGTGTAAATTCTGATTTATTTTTCTCTTTTTGAGTTCTTTAATCTTAATTTTGTAAGCAATATACATACGAGTATTTACTACCTTTAATCGGTAATTTATACGTTATTGAACAGCCCAGTGTTTAAAATATATTTTTCTTCACGTTTTATTGTTTTATTCTTATTTTATTTTTTTAATTTGTATATAAATTGTATGAGTGTACACGTTGAGCTTGAGCTATAATGCCCAATGCCCTTGATTATTGTATTTTGTCGCCGCATGTTGTATTATCATTCTTAAAATTAAAATTTCAACAAATATGTAGAATATAGTGGATTCTGATTGTTTCGCGACTTTCAAAAATGTTATATTCATTAAAGTGAATTGATCATCTTCAAGTTTTTCTCCTGTAAGTTAATTTTCAGTTTATCCTTGAAAGTGTTGATTAGCTGTAGCTATTTTGGGAATTTAGTTCCTTTATAATGTTCAGTAATCGCCTTGCTATACGAAGAAAGTTTGATGCTGACGTGGTATCTGCGTTGTGGGGCTACGTCATTGGTGATATCACTATCGGGAGTGTGCTGGGAATCGGCTCCTTCTCATTATGGTTTTTTTGGCCTCGCGCCCATCTCCCACGGTAGTGCTGTGGCTAGACTCAATTCGAGAGTGGTATGTTCCATGTAGAGAAATTATCTGTGTATAAGATTAATTAAAATAAAATAACGATGATAATAATAATAAAATACAATTTTACAAAACATATTGTGAACTTTATATGTTGCTTAACAAGTTCTATCGGTTCCTCAGAGTGTAAAAAAATCGGTGTATCATATACATAAAATTTATTTTAATCTGCAATACATTGACCATTATGGACAAAGGGATTATATTATGGATATAATGGATTATGTTTCCTCTAACTGCATATATGCCACCTCCATAGAACCTATGGTGTATATTTAAAAAAACTGATGTAAGTGGTTTTTTTTTTTAATTTGCCTTCGATTCAGCGGTAGTCGCTTGAACCTAGAGCTGGTAAATATCTCCAAGAGGTCCAATCCATAGGCTGCTAATTTATTGCAAGTGTCCAATGAGATGTGGCAATGATCGTCCAAAACCACATCCTTCCGATTTGCTAGTATTAGCCTTTTTTCCTATTGAAATATCCGATTCTATTAATTGTGAGCAGTATAGTGTTGAATCAATTGTTACGTCTCTGATAGTTCATAGAAAATTTGGGGAGACCAAGTCATCGAGCATCATAAACGCATTTAAACCTCCATTTATTCCCACGAGCTTATAATGACAAAAAAAAATATATATATATGTTTTTCCATTAAATGACACCTCAGTTGTGAAATGAGAGACAAGAGAGATACAACTCCTGCAGTAAAGGTTTTTTTAGTAACTTCCTGATTTACTTAATTTCGTATTTTTTAAATAGCTTTAAAATTTTACCACGTGATCAAAGAAACTTTCGTGGGCCAGATTGAAGGTGCGTGTGGGGGCCGTGGTTTGGAGCCCCTTGAATTAAAGTATCATCTCCATAAATTCTGCAATTTGAAAAAAAAAAATTTAGCTTACCTTTTTACTTTCATTTATTTATATATATTATATATAGTAAAGGAAAGTATTGCAATTGTGGAGATTTTCAACGGAAATACACGCTTTAAGGTTCCCTGACTCCAAAGTCCCGCAAAATAGTGTGTGTGTGTTAAAATTCTAGCTCAAAAATGAACATTCGTACGAAAGTGAAATTGCATATTTAAGGTTTTTATACGTTAGGGATGTTACAGAAACTTTTTCGTCAAAATCGGCTAAGCAGAAGTGGCACTTTATGCAATGGACTAAACTAATTTTTACGATTTTCTCGAAAAAGGCTCTAACGATATTGATTAAGATCACCATCTGATTGATGTTTTCTAACAGAGCTTAAATGGATAATTTTCAATACTAGCATCCCCTGAAGTACCTTTAATATTTTTTATTTGAAAAAATTTACCTTTTAACATTAATCTCTAATATAAAAGGCAGTTAAATATAAAATATGAAAGAATTTCATAATCAACTAAATGAGAAATAAGAGATCGTAACGGAGAATAGTTGTAATTGAGGAACCAAAGGAACCCGAGCTCGCTCAAAGGCTAAATGTGTTCATTCATACCATATATACATATAAATAAATACAGCGTCTATAATTTTTACTTTCACTTCCCCTTTGTCTGAAAATATCTTTTAGGCAAATGAAAGTTGTGTAATGCGTGCACCGCACCAGATTTTTTAAAGTAGTACAGCTGAATATTCCGACCATGGAGGATATTTTTTCCATTCAGCATGCTATTTACAGTGGAATAGCATAGGCCGTAGGCGGGGAACCTTTTATCATTAGAGGCCGCAGTAAAGTTAGGCAGTGCTAATGGAGGCCGTAATCATGTTTCATACTTTACTGTTGCTATTTTTATCTTTCGCTAATGTACATGTAATATACCATACACTTATTCAACTTAATTCTATTAATTTTCGTAACTTAAATAATTAAATAAAAACTAATTCTAGCACTGGATTGATAAAGAACTCGAAAAAAAACGATTGCCTACTAAGCTATCTCACGGAGGCCAAAGTTCCTCATCTATGGCATGGACTATATTAATCTTTAGTATAAAATAAACATTATACATTAGCACTTATATTATTAGTTGAAGGATCCAATTTAATCCACAGCTTTTTTTTTATTGAGAAAAAAAAGACATTTTGCCTCAATTAAGGACATTCAGTATTTATGATGAATGAAGTACAATCATACCATATATACAATAAAAGAACAACAAGATTATAACAAAATAAATTAAAATAAAACTTGGAGTAACAGAATAAATCAAACATAATACAACATTAATTTTTTTTTTTTTTTCTTTAATGAGCATTATAACAATCTGTCTGTTGGACATTGGTTATAGTGAGGTAGGATGAAATTCACACTATATGTACAAAAAAAATAAAATAAATAGAACAAAATAATAATCAAAAGTATATACAATAGACAATAAAATAAAATAACCTAAAAAATAAGAAAATTAAAACTAAGAAGAAAAAAAAACAACACATGCATACCTATATACAATCAGGCGAGGGAATTCCAGGAGAACCCTGCGCTACTCTCCCAACCGCGTCACTCGTACTAAAGCCAGCGGAGATTGGTCGAGAGCACTTTAGCCACATACACTCATGTCTTGAGTGAAGAATCTGGCCATTGCCAGAACTCCAATTTATACAATCTACAAAAGGTCGCGAGGCCATTGCCGTTTCAACCTTCTTGGAGCATTATAGGGATGGGAGGTACTTGATAGGGATTGTGCAAGAGGATTTGGGTGGTAAGTAAGGTTCTGGTGAAACTTGGAGAATTTTTCTGGGATAAGGTCTAGGACAAATGGGATGTTGAGGTCATGATGTAGGGTTTTGTTGGTTACATAGAAAAGAGCATCGACTATTGTTCGAAGGACTTTAGACTGGAAGGATTGGATGCGCTTGATGTTAGAAAATAAAACTAACATTAAATAAAAACTAAAATAAAAATAAATAAATAAATAAAAACACATTCAAACTTATTTACAATATTTACAGTCAGCCGAGGGAGCTCCGAGTCGGGCCTTTTCTCCCACGTGTAGAGAATAAGGCAAGACTCCAAGAGATTCCAGCGCTTCTCTCTCAGCCGGATCACAGATTGGAACTTTATATTCTTCCCCTTTGGAGAAACCTCATGGTTTACTTGTGAAACATGGGTGTTCAGAATTCATGGGCAGTTTATACCAGTTCAGGTTTTGTATTTAACCAATCAATTGGTTAATCAGCTTATTCTGTATACAAATTGCGTAGACCTAGACGCATCGGAGGATCGTAACAGCCTTCCAAAATTTGTTAGCAATTAGGATCAACTGTCCTTTGCCCTACTAATTCTCTCAAACAATAGCTGTCCTCTATATATAAATATATATATTGTGTGTGTTTTTGATCAGTTTAGTTTTTCAATTTTGAGCATATTAGGAGGTTTTGAGACAATAATTTAACTGCGCAATAACTTACATGTGTTATAACTTGCCTCAGTATGTATTGTAAAGTTTTGTATCCATTTTAAATATTTTTGCATCCTGGATTTTCGTGCTCGAAAGAATATGGATCGCGTTGATATGAGAAGAGTGGGAAGACACATTGTGAAGACCTAAAGGGCAGAGAGGGGATGTATGCTGCCAGGATCCCCGGACAGGTGAATAAAGTTATCTCCCCTAACCAGAGGCTTCCCAATAACTGCTCCCCGCAGGCTATTAATGGGATCCGCTGCTCCATTCGTCATCAATCCACGCCTTTGGAACACTGGAACTCTCTACATACCATTTATAAATCCGTGTTTGTAAATAAATATAAATAGTTTTTTAGTTTAAAATATGATTACTTATTAAATAAATGTTGAAAAACCATCATTGATATCATAAGAACACAGGAGAAAATAATGAAACATCACAACAATTTATGAGACACTTATCCGACCTATCCTTACATATAACTCAAAATGTTAGACGGTGACTAAATCACAGGTCCAAGTCCTTCTCAGATTCGAGAGTAAAGTGTTAAAGGAATACGCGGTGTCGTTTATAAAAAAAGTACATGGATGGTAACCTACTAAATTACAATTAAAAATTGTATATGGAGATGTTGATGTAAAATTATCAAGGCTTCGTTGGACAATCCATGTTGATGGGATGGAACCAAATGAAATATGACATAAAGTCATTTCAGAGTGTGTATATGGAACAAGAAAAGTTGGACGTCCTAAGCTTCGCTGGGAGGACAGGGTGGCTTCTGACGCTAGTCTCTTGGTTAGTGTCCGAAACTGGAAGGTAGCGGCAGGAAAAAGAGAGGGATGGCGATCTATGATAGATCTATAGTCATAAATCCATCTATTATTGATAATAATTGAATAAATATAGAAGAACCATCAATAATGATTCCAACTTGATATCATAAGAAGCTCGATCATAGGGGAACATAATGAAACATCTTATTTTTCCCTTTATATCTTAGCCTATATTCATGTCTTTTTCTTCTTATGTCAAATATCTGAGACGTGATTTATTACTATTGTAATATCTAGAACTATTGTATTAGTTAGTCCAACTCTTCCCAACAGGTGGTTCTGTGGTCGGACTGCTCGGTAAACAACAAGTCTGCGAAATGCCATATTTCTAACCAGCAGGGGTGCCCAGAAGGGGATTTCAATACGCAACTTCCGCCGTAAAAATTTTTGAGAGGGCATATTTTAATGGGTTTTTGAATTTTTGAGAGGAGCAAATTTCGACAGGGTTAGGAATTTTCAGACTAATAGACAAGGGCAACTCAAGGAACTGACTGCAGCAAGTGTATTTATATATGATCTATGATTTTTTCTGATTTTACCTTAGGTTGCTCTGTTTTTAAGAAAGCTGAGCAATAAACTATCTTGGCTGGTGGGAGGGGGAGGGGGGGCAGAGAAGGTTCTTGCGGTTTCGACCTTAAGTGGGATGGAGGGCACTCTGCTAACCAGAAAAGGAAGATCCAGATTCGATTTGGTGTTACTAGACTCGAGAATGCTAAATGATACGCTCTGCTATCACTTCATTTTTTTATTTGCACCTGTAAAATTTTACAATCAGGAAATGAGTTAATTTGCATTATTCATGGGTGTGTCTAGGCGCGCGGAACACCCAGCGATGCGTCCTCTTGACATTTAGCGATATTTTATTGTCACAAGAGCTTTCTCATCCGACTCCTTTTTAGCCTCAGTTCAATCAAGAATTTTATTTTTTGCCTTTTTTTAAAATCAATTCGTTTAAATATCTGTGAAACCGCTTGTAATTTATACAAATTTGATGTCTTACCATCGGTGTGAATTAAGTTTATAAATAAAATAGTTTTTGATTGAAGTGTTGGTCCTAATAGTATAAACCTGGTGGAGAAACTTTTTATCATTACAGGCCGTAGTAAGGTTAGGTAGTATTAATAGTGGCCGCAACAACTCTTTATATTTTACTGCTGTTATATTTATTTATAACCAAATAAATTCATCCATATATATTCAAATTAATTATATTAATTTTCTAATGTTTGTACCTAATAATTAAATATTAATTAATTCCAAAAATGTTTGTTGGCTGCAGGATCTTCACACTCGTATTCGAGGATTTACATACTGAAGTTTCATGCGAGTACAAGTGGGTGTGGAAACAAAGCTTATGAGTTTTGTGAGTTTATGGATTTGTAGAATACTCCTCTATTATTGGATGAGGAGGTTCTTGCAGAAATGCTGACCACTTAGCCAGCCCACGAGTCCTGTTTTTCATAATCCCTGGTGAATTGGCTCCGCCCTGCTTTATGCCTTGCTGCCCCTTGTTGTTTTGCTCGCTCCGGTTGACAAGGACAGGTTAGTGACCATAGCCCCAGACTAATGAGACGACGGACCGCCCGAATTGTTGGCCAGCAAGTTGTTGAAGTTGCCTTTGAGCAGCGCCGCAAGGTCCATTAGCTCCACCGCCCTCCTAACTTTCATTAATTACAACTCCTTAGTGCCTGTCATCTAGCGCCAGCTAGTACCCCAGCCCCAGGTAGCAGCCGGCGGCCTAGTAGTTTAGTAGTTTAGCATAGCAGCTAGGGTGGAAGCGTAGGGGTCTTGTTACCGTGTGCGATCCACCTACTAATTAGCCTCCTATCTCGTAGTCTGTTATTTACTGATACTCCTCATCGAATTTCAAATTAAAATATTAAGGGTTGAAAAGAAAGGTTCCATGATTGCTCTTCAATAATCCACTCTCTCTCTCTCTCTCTCTCTCTCTATATATATATATATATATATATATATATATATATATATATATATAGCAAATATATATATAGAGCTGATATATATATATATATATATATATATATATATATATATATATATATATATATCAGGAGCAAAGAGATTTTTAATGAGACATATCTCATTAAAAAAGTCCACCCTTCAAGGTTCCAAAAAATTCCAAGCAAAAGAGAAATTCGTAAAGAATTGACGAACCAATTTCAACCACAATATTTTGTAATGTGTAAGGTTTTTTTAAAATTCATATGGTTTCAAAAGTCGGCAGATCGAGGCGAAAATAATAGATTTAAATAATTGTATAAGTTAAAAATAAATATGTATTTTATCTTCGTTTTACTTTGGCTTAGAATAGACTCGTTTTAGCATACCCTACATTATAGACTCGTTGCTATTTATTTATTTTTTTTAAAGCAAATATAGATTTTTTTCTGTCAAAGATATCTATCTGAGACCTCTTCTAATTACTGAATCGGAGCCATTTACAATTTATTGTTACAGACGATTGTTACTAGACTTTTAGGTTCTTTGTTTTATAAATAAAATTTCTAATTGCGTTAAATTTAAGAAATGTAACTACATTTAAAAAAAAAAGTATGCTCATTTAATCGTAATTCTTCCATTAACAAATTAACAAAGCCTACATCAAAGTGTTCTACTCTAGAAAAAGTGCCCCAGTGAGAACTCTCACATTGAATAGCCATCCTTCTCTCTGATACTTAAGCGACGTCGGCGAAATATTTTTATTAGTATATATCATAGTTGGGCAACCTTCTTATTAGAGGTCCCAGTAAGGTTAAGGCACTGCTAATGGAGACCGCAATAATGTTTTTATATTTTACTGTGTATATTTTGATTTTTAACTATTAGTGACTACAATGTACAAATAGACATTCAACTGATTTCTATTAATTTTCAAATTTTCGTTTCCCATATACTTAAATATTAATTATTTCACTCGCTAGATTAATAAATATCGAGCTAAAACGTTTGAAGGTTGCATGTGGCTTTCGAGGGCGTAATTCTCTAACTTTGCTATACATACTGTGTGATAGATTCAACACACACAATCGGTGAGACTCTATAGTTTATGATGACTGATAAAGTAACGATTTATTACGTAAGTGATCAGCTTGTCTCATAAAATATCCATCTAGTTTTATAGTCAAGATATAAAACACGGCATGAACTTGTTTTTCTACATTATTGTAATCGTTCATGGCCTATTTGTTTGCAGAACAAGTTCCTTCGTTTGTAGCTCTCTCACTTACAAAGAGTACAGAAGTATATTACTGAAAGTATAGAAGCTATCCATACCTTTATATTTTTTTTATTCATTAAATGCATCCAATGGATTCTTCTTGTATTACATGAAGCGCCTAAGGAATGGCAGAGCTATTCTCCTGCAACTTTCTATACACATAAGAAATATGGCAACAACAACACATAAGAAATATTCGACAAGAATTACGACTTTTCTCCAAAATGGGACTTTTTTTTACACTAAATCGGAACTGTACCGGTCTTTGTCCGCGTTGAAATCTTTAAAACGTAATTTATTTCATCTCAACTTTTGAAATCGTCGGAGTTTTATTAATTCTCAATTTTTCCTATGACATTTATTGTGGTTATAGCAAAGTTTTAAGTTTTTAAGTTGGTTCGTCACTTGTTCATGACGTTCCTTTGATATCACATCTCATTCATCACACTCCATCCCTTCTGAGAGCGAGATTGATTCTTTTAGTACATCCTTCAGTTAAACTGAAATACATTTACTATTATCTTTATATTATTAAAAAAAAAAAAAAAAGAATATATATAGAAGCTTTCTAGAACATTTTTTCCTTGGTACCGCTCATGTTTTATAAAGAGAGCATCATTGGGTTGATGTGGTTATATACTGAAAGAACCGTTATTTTTTATTCCAAAATGATATCAGCTTCGTTTTGATAAAATATTCATGACTAATATCATATTACATTTACTCATTATGGAATAATTAGTATCAACTCCCATGAAGCCTTGTCCGAGGATGATGACATCACGGAAATATAATTAGCTGCCACAATGATCCTTCTACAGATGAATTTTTAATCTTATTTGAAACATAATAACATTATAATTAACCCTGTAATTGTCTCACTAATTTTCGTCATTTCCCATGGATTTTTGCTTAGCTGAAGGGCGTTTTACATATATGTTTAAAGCATACCAGTTCTCGTTATTCAGGTTCATAAATAACTTCAAATCTAATTTTTTTAATAATTCAATCCATTGTACAAAGATAGCTTGTATATTATATTTCATGTCTAGAGGAAACGCTGTTCCTCTGAGTTTTTTAATACATTGTTTTACGTTAATTTTTTGAGAAATAAATTACAGAATACTTTTTAAATTATAACAGAATTGAAATATATTTCTATCTTTTTTATCTATTTCTATACCGGAAGCGGGTTGTTAACATTTTATGCGACATTGCATAGATGAACTGGTTCGTGGCCAGTGAACCTCAGCTGCTACGATAACACTAAAATGAAGGATCTCTTGTAGTAGGTCACTCGGTTGAATCACTGCCGTATCTACTAATAACACAATCTCAATCATTAAATGATAAAACTATTTCATCATGTAACTCGCGGTGACTCAAAATGATTACTGGTTTAATGGCCGCTATTTGAATGATTTCAGTCAATCATTAAATGGGATGTCATATTATGTAAATGTTTAATAAATAAACATTTTTTTCGAGCTTGGATTACACTTTTAAGTTAAAACTTCCGTTTAAAACATACATTTTTTTTTATGTGGCAAAGAGAGTGTTGTGTTCTAGTATTGGGGTATTTTTAAATGCCCTTCGTAGTTCGGTAGTTTGTTGAAACAAGAGCTATTTATTCTTTCTCCGTTTCTCCTGATCAGGTCAATTTCTCAGACTTTTTATCCATTCCATTTTTTTTTTTTTCAGTTTTTGGCGTGGTTATTAATTAAATTGGATTTATTTCTCCTTTGACACCTTTCTTGGATTAATGCAAATATGGCCACTTTATAGATAAAGATATTCCTTTTGAATCAATATCTACCTAAACTTTCTCAATTTATCTCGACTAGAAGTTAAACTAGCATTTACTGAACTGTCAAACAGTATAACGGTACTAATAAATATAAAAAGATGTCGAGAGATATTTGCTAGAGTAAACATTTTCTGACATAATATCACTAAAAAAAAATAAAAAAGTATTTGTATGCAATACTAGCTATAGTAGAAATAATAATTGATATTGTTGAGCGTGGATCATCGAATAGTAGAAGTTGGTCGGGAGTGCGAACAGAGATGAAATTACATCCCGATAAAAAAAAAAAAAAAGAATTTTACCACACGTGCATTCCTACTCTCTCCTATCACCTGAAATTTTTCTCAACTTGATCGGGAAAAGTTAGATAATGCGATAGAGTATTTTAGGAAGGAGATCTTCTTGGGTGGCGTTCATAAATAGACTAAAATAGTGGTAAAACTATTTTATTAAAAGCCAACATTTCGACTCGACTTATCAGGTCCTCTTCAGGGCTAGAACGGACAACGGACAAGATACTAAAGGATATAGAAAATTGTGGAAGTTACATAATATTAAGATAAAAATTATAAACAAGGTGATTAAACTTATTGTATAATTATACTACAGCAATGGTTATATCTATTTATTTCAGTTTAGGATCTTGTTACTTAAATTACTCTTTTTATATAGCTTATTGTTCTTAATATTTCGGTGTACTTTTTAACGTGATGTCTATAATTTCAATAAGTTTATTTATCTTGTTTATAATTTTTATCTAAATATTATATAACTTCCACAATTTTCTATATGCTTTTGTATATTGTGCGTTCTAGCCCTGAAGAAGATCTACAAAGTCTGGTCGAAACATTGCCTTTTAATAAAATAGTGTTGACACTATTTTAGTCTATTTATGACCGCCACCGTCTCCTTGCTCTATAATACAACGGTCAGCTATTAAGTATTTGGTAGAACATTTTCTATGGACAATATGAATAAATTTTACTACTATATTATATGAGCCTTTCAGTTGACAGAATGACATGCAAACACCGATTTCAAAATGTTCTATTATTGATTTTAGGGATATTTCCATTGGAAACATGTATACCTTTATTAACATTTCTATATTTTGAATAAAATTTCCAACTAGAAATATCAATAAAATGACTTCACTCAAAAATGCTAAAATTAGAGTTGGTCATACTGTGAAATTTATCATTTGCGAAAATCAAACTTTTTAAATTATATTTTACCTTAATTCTAAAATAAGATTTTTTTATAACATAACGTGTCACATTTTGTCATATTAACATGGTTTATGAGTTAATGCCTATCACATGAAGCGTGTTGAATTTTTCTTACATGAATAGCCCGAGTTCTTTATTGGTTGGGGATTGGCAGGAAATCGATTCACCGGTTTCATTTGTGTTCTTTTTCTACTACTGGCTTACAATCTGTTGAATCATCGACCGCATAGCCAATAAGATGTTAATGTAAGCTAATACATTTTTCTTCACCAGTTATCCTGTGTGTAATTGCTGATTAAAAAAATTAAAAATAAAAAGCCACATTTATTTTTAAAATGACTGATATTGGATAAATGTGTAAATGTATTCATATAAGATTCTTTTTTGGGGGGGGGGGCTGGCTCCTCGCCTTTAAGGTACCGGGGGAGTAGCCACCAGGTACAAGGTTTTCCAGGTACAAGGAGGCCAGAGGGTGAGAACGCGATGCGAAATGCGAACTCGTGACTACTTTTTATCAATGTCTTAAAATATCAGGTTGCCGAGCAACGGTGGTGCTGTGCACACGCGTTAGCCCGTTCGGCCACCCCGTCCACTCATATAAAGATTCTACATTAATAATTGAATATTCGGAACAAATATTCTGCCGAACTTAGACCGAATCGTGCCTACCTCTTAAGTTCCCGTTCTTTTTCTTTAGAGGAGACTTCCCTTTCCTCACAATTTAATGGAGACTTTACAAATATCAATTTTATTTCTATATAATTGTCGATAACTTTTTATTCTGTATAATTAGATAAATTTAAGTTAAGTCCAACATAATTATGCCAATTTTAGGAATTTCGGTAATAATATTAATATTTTTTTCCTATAATCTTATTTAGATTTATCGTCATTAAGATTTTACCATCGAAAACTAACTTAAAAAAAAGAATAATGATAAATAAAAAACACTTCAAGGGAAATCGCCATACTGTTGAACCCATCGAAATGAGAGTATTTTAAAATACTTTTTTTTAGAAATATTTCTCTAATTAATTCTTTTTATATCTTAGGAATATTTTGTTTATGATGAAAATGATTAATCAATTTGATAGTATCAGTCAATATAAACTTAATTTTTATTTCCTTCCTCTTTTGTCTGTTAATTTTTTTTTTTTATGTTGAGCTATGTAATGCATTTTTGTCTAGTTCTTACTAATAAAAATTTTTAATTGTAAATTTAATATTCTAATAAGCAATATACAATATATATTCTAATAAGCAATACACAAATATTATATTGCTGCTATTAAAGTATTCATAAGTCTATCATGAGTTCAATGTTGAACATCTTTCAAAAATTATAATGTAAATTCGAAATATTTGAAAACTGTACCATTTGCATTGATATATATTTTTTTCTAATGATGTAGAGGTGGTTGACCGTGTTATAATATGAGGAGGAATTGGTCGGGGAGGGGGGGGGGAGGGAGGGAGAGGTTGCGGTCAAATAAATACTAAATTTTTAAAAAATAATACTTTTTAAAAATTTAGTATTTATATGACCGCACTCCCCGACCAATTCCTTGTTATATTTTTTTCTGTCTTCATCCCTATTATTTTCAAAGATTACAAATATCAACGGTTGATATTACTATATAAAGAAAGGCTGTATTTTTCACCTCATTCATTTGTTGATATATTTATTTATAAGATTTATCAATTTACTGTTTAATCAATGTTTTTTTGTTCAATATTTGCAAGCTACTTTTCATTTTATTCTTTTCTCTTATTTTATTTTTATGCGTTAAACATAATACTGTAAATAATGTAATTAAAATATAGATAGAAAAATATAATTGTTTTACATGAGTAAAATAAATTATGTATATAACTAAATTGAGGATTTATGATAAAATAATATAGTTTTTCAATAGAAATAATGATTAACTAGCTTATAACTAAAAAAAAAGGTAAATCGACAAATAATTAATTAAAATTAATATAATAATTGAAGATAAGTAACAAGGTCTTAAGTTGACATTCATTTAACAGGATTTTGTTAGGCTCTGTAGCCAAGAGGTCCACAAATAAACTTACTAATGACTTCCGGAATCTTAGTCACACGCTGTTGGGATTTTCAGAGCTAATAAATCTCTTATACAAATATAAATTAGTTAAACAATTTATTAATTTATACCCTTAATCAATTAAGATAATCGTGATAATAATTTTATAGGTTAAGCAGGTTAACATACGTTACTTTGACATATTTTTTTTTTTTTTATTTCTTAATGACATTTACAACTGTATTACATAAATACATCAAGTAAATTTGGACATAATAGATATAATGACATGAATACACTTGCGGAGTAACTACCCAATGGTAGCACTCTAATGATATGACTACATTAGGAGATCACGGGGCCATCTTTTTTTCAGACGCCTCGGAGGGTTATCAGGAATTGAAGAGGAAGCAAGGTTAGAAACGAGAGGGTTGGGATGACTCTGAAGTTTATTATGGAAAGATAGGTATCTGGATTGGGCCAGATCTGAAACATAAGGAACATTAAGATCTTTATGGATAATTTTATTAGTGACAAAGTAAGGAGCATTGAGGATTTTACGAAGGATTTTGGATTGTAAGGATTGGATGCTAGAGGAATTCGATGGTTGAGTGGAGCCCCATAGCTCAACTCCGTAAGTCCAAATAGGTCTTATTATAGTCAAGTATATGAGTCTTTTGTAATTAATGGGAAGTTTAGAGCGTTTGTCTAGTAAGTGCTGAAGTAATCGGAAACTTCGAGCGGTTTCTTGTCATTTCAGTCTAGTATGAGGATTCCAAGTTAGTCGTTTGTCCAGGTGGAGTCCTAGGTATCGGATTTGCTCAACAGGGATAAGTGGAGTATTGTTAAAGGAAACTGTAGGTTTACGATATTTTTAAAATAATAGTATGCAATTATAAAGAAATTCCATGAACACATTATACAACTACGTATGTCGTTTGAAATGCGTTATGAGCTTCCCTATGCGCATGTGCATTATACTTTATTATATCACATTATTGAAAAAAACTAGGTAGATTATTCTTGAAAATCTTGAAAAATTTCATCAAATTCTGATTGTTCGCAGTCTACCATTCTGTCGATTCCACATCTATTATATTCTTAATGATTAAAATGATTTGATACAACAAAACATGTCTGTAGATTAATTAAAACGTCAGTCATTAAGTTAAGTTATGGTGACGGGGTCATCTACAGCTAATCTATTTTTGTGATTTTAACATTTATTCCTGGAAAATCGCTTGAATTGGTCATGTTGTCCTCTCCTATTTTCCTTCATAATTAAAGCTAATGCTCTTATAAATGAAAATCCATTAGCCCATCAATGGTCTGGCTTGTGTTAAAATTCTGCGAAAAATTGGATATTTTGCCTCGAGCTAATTTAGAGTATAGCGTAGGACCGAAGTAACTTTCCATGTTCTATAATTGAAAATTTAAGAAATTAAACAAGAAAAATAAGATATTAGAATTAAATATTATGCCAGAGATAATCTATAAAAACATTATCTTACCTACAGTTCTTTATGGATGCGCTTAAATTAAGAGATGAGCAATGTCTTAAGGTTTTTGAAAATAAAGTTTGGAGGATGAAGTGCGAAGGATGAGTTGACCGAGGAGTTTACGCCAAATTGCGTGAACTGAGTCCGGTCAATATAATTGAGGTGATTTCATCACGGCGAATTGAATGGGTTTGTAAACTTGTCAGGCTTAGTAAAGAAAGAATTCCTAATAGGTTAGTATTTACTGTATGTACCGAATGGTTAACGTCCGAGGGGTAGACCGAAGCGAAGGTGGGAAGATTGCATTTGCAGATAAAGCCGATCTGAAGGGCTTTGGACGGCGAAATGTGGAGGGACGTGTGTAATAAGCGATTGATAGTGTCGGTATCAAACCTTCGGGTTCGCTTAGCCTTTTATTATTATTATTATTATTATTATAACCGTAGATATGGAGGTTGACTACGATTAAATGTATCAAATTTTTAATATCTGTTATCATATGCTAATTTGACCAATATCTAGTTGATTGAATGGTTCGAGTTACTCCTCCCGAATATTGTGTATTCACCTTCCAAATAGTCAGATTTCTCCTTCCTTTTTTTTTTTTTTTTCTCCTTGTCATTTTCTGCAGTGTGTTGTCATTCCAGTGTGCAAAGTTTAAGCATATGTGACAAAGTTTTTTTTTGATATGCGTGATATAATAGGTGTGCATGAAGTTCCTTGTATTTCTGTTTGATTATATGGTATTTTTAGTCGGTTCTGTTTAATCCCTAAGAGCGTTCGTGATTTGTCGTAGACAAGGGGTGTTTATGCAACTTCTGCTAAGTATAGTAAACCTCTTAAATGTATTAAAGTTGAGAAACTTATTTAAGATCATTGTGTTAAAATGGCCGCTAGCACAATCGATTTTAACATGGCCTGATGCCTTTCTAAGCTAGCGTTTACTACACCAGGTTACTTTAGTAGGCTAAGCTTTTCTTCTTTTGTTTTAAGTGGAATGGAATATAAGAAAAGATGCAGAAGGAATCCGGAAAAACGTTGGACAAAAGAGGATAATAATAAGTTTACATTATTACGGAAAACCCTGTAAAACCTTGAAAAGTCTTCAAATAACAGAAAAAGAAGTTCCTGAACATTAAAATCAAAAAATGAAGTCAAAGTTATCACAAATGGAGGTTTGGTTTTAACTTATAGCTAACAACAATTTAGAGTGATAGCATGAGGGGTCATTAACTAATGATACATGCTAACTGTTAAACATTACGTTACATTAATAATTTATCACAAGTTACGTGAATGGCTGATATTGTAAGATTTTAAGTAGAAAGCTGATTCTTGTTCACTAGAATTGTAAGTTTAATTCATAAGCTTATATCGGTTATATTTAAATCTAATTAGGGTTCTTACAATTAGTCTTTCGTACGTTCAGTTTCTGTGTGCAGCTTCTATATTACTTTTCTATCAAAGCACATAGTCCGTGGTACAGACCCTTTTTTATCAAATTATTAACATCCGCCTGAAACTTTGTTGATAGTTTCATCTCATCGTAACCTATAACTTTTCATTTACGGAAAATCTTGGAATTGGAGCGTTTTCAATCTCAATCTGGAGGGGGGCAAACATTGTCTAATTAGTTACTAATAACTAGTAAATACACATTTGCTTTCTACTGGGATCGTAAGAAAATTTGATCACGAAGACGAGAAAAAAGGTGGTCTTCAAAATATAGAGCCGTTTGGCGTGACCTAAACCCCAAATTTTCCAAATAAGGGATATATAGGACAAACAACCCAATATTTTTGTAGGCCACCTTTTTATCTATTTTGTGATCAATTTATCGTACGAATTAGAAAGCAAATGGATATTTACGAGTTTTTAGTGCCTAATTAAATAGAAAAAGTTTGTCCCCCTCCAGATTGAAAACGCTCGAATTCCATGAGTTTTTGTAAATAAAATAGTTGTAGGTTACGATGAGATGAAACTATGTACGATGTTTCAGGCCGGTGTTATTAATTTGATAAAAAGGGGTCTGTACCATGTACTAAAAGTTAAAGGTATGTTTAGGACACATTTGTATTTTAAAATTGAAAGCTCGTGTATATTGGCATAGACAAAATCTTTATATGTAATGTCTGTATTCATTCCTTTAGGTTTTAGTATCGTTAGCTCTTTTACAAGTGTATGTGAATTATTCCAGATGTATAAAGGTAGTTTTATTATCAGCATCCTATTCCATTAGGCAGTATACTACTAGCCCGCGATAAAGCTCCTTTTTATGAAATTATTGACATCTATAAAATGTCGTAAATGGCTTCATAATGTAGTTTGCAACTTTTTTATCTACGAAAATTCTCGAAACTGGAGTGCTTTTTGCATGAGAGAGACTTTCTTTAAAATTCGGTCTATTTGTTGAGGTACTAAAAACTCATTTGCTTTCTCTGTTTGAATCGTAAGAAACTTAAATCACAAAATCGAGAAAAAGGTGGCTTATAAAAATATTGTGTTGTTTTGATTCTATAATCACGCTATTTTGAAATGTTGGGGTCGAAGGTTGCTCCAAACAGCCCAATATGTTTTGATAACTCTGTTCTCGATTTTGTGATGGTATTATAATGCGATTCAAGTGGAAAGCAAATGTTGAATATTTAATAGTTGATCGTTGCATTATAAAGGAAGGAGATGGTCCGGGGTGGCGATCATAAATAGTGGTAAAACTATTTTATTGAAAGCCGACGTTTCGATCCGACTTTGCAGGTCTTCAGCAAATGAGTGTTCATGAGTTTTTAATACCTCAACAAATAGACAAAGTTTACCTATTTCAAGATTGAAAATGCCCCATTTTCGATTTCCGTAAAAAAATCGTAGGTTACGTCAAGATGAAGCCATTCTCTATATTTTAGACAGATGTTAATAATTTAATAAAATATGCCGCGGATTAGTTGACAGCCTTTTGATAAAGGATGCTTATTTATGTTAATATCTGCATGTTCTGTTAGTTTCATTTTCAGCCACTACATCATGTTGCTATCGCTTGATCCTCGGTTGCAGACAGTTAGACAGGCATTCCGCCGTACAAGAACAAGATGATGGAGCAATGATAGAGTTTATTTGGAGAGGTTTATTGCCGTTATTTACGTCGAAGAGCGAACGGTACACTAACTCTCGGAAGGTCAAGGAGACTCCTATAATAGGGCGAGGCCTCGCTATCTAGCGGCTATCTGCTGGGTTAGCTCCTCCCGGCTATTCCTGTCTCTAATATCTTTTATTTATTTATATCCTATCGATAATTATGTTATCTCTTCTTGTTCGGATTTAACTATATATATTATGGTTTGCGATCTACGAGAATCGTAATATTTTAATATCACCTGTAGTAAAACTGGTGATAGGCTACTTACCTATTAGATCCTCACACGTTCTTCACATCGTTTTATGTTTCTATTGTTAAGAAATTTGCAAATAAATGAAACCTAAGACAGTCGACATTGTCATTCCGAACCAACTAATTGTAATAAAAAACTTGTCTTTAAAGAATTCTCTTTATGTCAATTGTTACAAAAAGAAAGGAATGTATTATTGCTTTATTATGGAGTAATAAGATTAGAAAATTTCTAAGTCCAAGGATTATACTTCAACAACGTGACAATGAATTAGGAATGTGACGTTCTTCATGTAAGATAAAATAAAATCGGTAGTTTTAATAAGTTTTAAATATGAAATTTGAAGAGTGAAATATGGCTGTTAAAAAATTATATTAGAAAGTTCCGATTTCCGTTTGTAATCGTCAAACCAACTATTTACATAGATTCTTTTACAAAATGGTCCGTGTTGTCTTGTGATGGTTTTAATCTAATTAAATCCTCCTTCTGATGAGTGTAATTAATGTTAAAATTATGTTTTAACGTGAAGAGAGACTCCAGCACGTATACTATATACTTTATTATTTTTGATTTTATGGTAGTTGCTTTTTTTAAAATGACAGGATATTAGTAATTGCTCAAATGCATCCTAGAGGAAATTCAAAATGAAACTGAAGAAGAAAGTGCTCAACGAAATGAACAAAATAAATAACTAAGAGAAGAATAGTTGGGGTGATCAGTCAAATAAGAAGGCAAAAATAAATGATGTTTGCAGTCAGCCCTGATGATGGCCTGAACTTTAAGTCGAAACGTCGGCAAATGTCAAAATAAATATTATCGTTTATTTTTGCCTCCTTATTTGACTGATCACCCCAACTATTCTTCTCTTCATTATTCACGAATGTTAACCATTTAACCACAATTAAAAATAAATAACTATACTAAAAGTATGCTATAACTAATAAATAATTATGTTCAACTTCATGGATGTCGTAATAGTTAAAATTTAATTATTTAAAATTGTATCGCATCATATAATATCTTATTCATTAATTTCCTTTGATTTTGTGTATGCGGGTTTATTGGTGTATGCATTTGATTTTCACTTAAACAGTTATTACTGTCGATGTGCTCCTTCAATTATGAGAGCACAACTAGATGATATGACCTATTAAGAAGCCCTATCAAAAGCTCTGTGTTCTGCGTTCGAAACCGGGCAGGGGAGGCGTTGTGTGTTGGCAGCGAGTTGACTTGTTGACTTTTTCTGATTCTACATATTTTTGATTTATATAAGTCAATAAACAACATTAATGAATTTGAAAACATATTTATTATCTATGTATAAAAATTAAATCCATAAAATGGTAATGTGATAACAAATAAAATGTCAAGAAGTTATTTTCCTTTTTAATTTGTACCCAAATGTTGATTAAAACTTCTTATTATTCCTTTTTCATTTCTTTGTTATCCCATATCTCTCAAATCAGTTAAGAAATTGGACTTGAAAGTTTGATCAATCACGCTTCTTGTTAATTATATTTTCTTAGGACCTCAGGTTTTCAGTTCTTTAAAAAACCTCTTAATTACGCTGCGCCTATTAAATATTTTTCAAGTATTAGATTTATTTTTCTTTTGAATTGTTTTAATTAAAAAAGTCTATTAGAAAATAGGGCTTAGCGTTAAAATTAGCAAAAATTAAAATAAAAAAATGTTTTGTTTTTTTCTAATAATGACTTCGATTTTAATCTCTTGTCCTACTTTATTACTTACAACAACAGTTTTTTTTCCACTTGGGTAAATTTGAAAATGTTACCAAAGCAATTGAATATATTACATATTTACAACTCCCAGTTCTCCTCCGATATTTGCCGTAAGAAACGTAATATTTTTTTTTTTTTTTCTTTCCCCTACAGCAACTAGTTAAGATAGAATATTGTAGTAGGATAGAATTTTAGGTATACATTTTTCAACAAGTTGATAATTTTTGTTTCCTATTGGCCTTAGTTTTAATCGTTGTAATTGGATCATTTTTTTTTTGTTATTGTTTTTCTAATTTTTAAAAAAATAAATCTAGGGTATAGACATCCCTAGGAACATTCACGAAACTCATTTTAAAAGATTACTATTAAATTTCTTACAAAGCCTAAATTTATAGTAGTTTACAGTTATTTGAGCGTCCATTCAATATATTTTTAGGTTTGAAGCAGTGAATTCAATTCTCCTACTATTTCAAGTTCCATATCATCCCTATCGAACATTTGCCTCAGTTGATCCTTAAGGGAATCGGTTGTGAACAAACTGAATTATCTCTCGGCGACGGTTAAATTTAATAATGCTCAATCGATGAATTATTCCAGGCGAGCTGCTGTAACTAGGACTCAAGTTCACTTTAAAGTAGAATTGATCGATCGGATTAGTTTAAGGTCTTAAATTAATTTTCCCCAAGTCGGCAATATTGCTAAATCCCTTTTAGCCTTACAGATTTACTCAATTTCATCAAATTCCTTTGAACAGTTTCCTAAACCATACTCATCTAGAAATTGTTCGCTTTAAGGTGTTAAAATCGTAATAATAAAATTATTTCTATGTTTTTCATTTAATTAATTAATTAGCTTAGAAGGTTGTCTCCTCAACTCCTCTCTCAGTTTTTACCAATTTTATAGCGGAATCTCTCTGATTATTCACGTGATACAGTTAAAGTGTATATCAGAGCAGTTGATATTTACTGTTGGCATCTTCTTTTTTGTTATTTTAAGAAAAAAAAAAAAAAAAAAAAAAAAAAAATTTTTTTTCTTTTTTTTTATTTATTTATTTATTTTTCTCTTATGATATGCGGTATGATCAGCAAGTGATGGCCAGTAAGGTGCCCAAGAGGTCTCGGTCAGACGGAGTTAGCTCACCAGCCAAACAAAGGACTCGTCGCTGCCTACGAGAAATACCTCCAGTGACCAAAATGAACACTTCAGAACCAGAACCTCAGCCCCAACCAGGTACGTCTGCACAAGAAACGATTGAAGAATCACCTTTCTTTACTCCAAACCCCTACCAAGTGCTTCAAAATGACAAAGAAGTAATGGAGTCTGCAGCAATACCCAGAGAACCAAAGCCTCCTCCGATATTTGTGAAAAATATAAAAAATTTCCAGATGTTCTGCACCCAACTAAATAAAATCTGCTCTGGCAGTTATTCATGCCTTAACAGGACCAATGACACCAAGATAACACCTGATTCTGCAGAAGCCTACCGAAAAATAGTGAAGTACTTATCAGAAACAAATGCGAATTTTCACACTTACCAGCTGAGGCAGGAAAGAGCTTTACGAGTGGTGATAAGAAATTTACATTCCTCAACCCCCACTGAAGTTATTAAAGAAGAACTAACGACGCTTGGTTTCAATGTACGCCAGGTAACAAACGTTTTGAAGGAGGACAGGGAGCAGCCAGGATTACGAAATAGGATCCCACTACCATTGTTTTTCGTGGACTTGGAGCCATCACCAGGTATCGAAAAAATATATGATATCACAAGAATATACTATACAATGGTGAAAGTTGAGAAGCCATATCCCAAGAGAGACATCGTGCAGTGCCATAATTGTCAGACCTATGGCCACACGAAGACATATTGCCACCATCTGCCGCGTTGCGTGAAATGTGGTGAACAGCACAAATCTGTAGAGTGCACCAAACCTATACAAGATCCAGCAGTATGTGCCCTATGCTTGGAGGGACACCCGGCCAACTACAAAGGCTGCCAAATTTACAAGAATCTCAAAACCAGACACCAGAAAAACCGGATTCAAGATGAAGCACTAAGAACAAGAAGAGAGAGAGAGCCTTCCAGAATTGTAAACAATGATGTATCATTCTCCCAACTACTTAGAGGTAAGACTTTAACCGATAAATGTCAAGCCCTGCCACAACAACAACCTCAAACCCAACCTCAAAATCCTCTTCATCCTAATATACCTAACCACCAACAACAAATTCCTCATATTCCTCCTCCTTCAAATGCAACAGATCTCACAAGTTTGTTAGCATCTTTCCTCACCGATTTCAAATCCCTTGTTACTCCACTCATATCACTCCTCACGAATCTCGTATCTCACCTCATCCCTCCTTTGAAAAATCCTTAAATGACTCACATCCCTAAACCCATATCCATTCTCCTTTGGAATGCGAATGGTGTTAGAAATCATACAGACGAACTATCTACTTTACTACTTGACAAGAACATTGATGTGGCACTAATTACTGAAACTCGACTAACCACTAAACAGCACTTCAATATACCACAATACCTGACATATCGTACTGACCACCCTGACGGAAAAGCACATGCCGGTACTGCTGTAATTGTACACCAATCCCTCTCCCATCACCTACTCCCATTACCAATACATGATTTCCTACAGTCCACTGCTATCGTGATAAAAACCTTCTCCTTTCCGGTCACTCTTGCATCAGCGTATTGCCCTCCTAACCGATCCATATCCAATGCCCAATTCAGTTCTCTCCTCGACTCCTTAGGACATCACTTCATCTTGGGTGCAGACCTAAATGCCAAGCACCAACAATGGGGTTCCAGAACCACGAATTCTCGTGGCCGAACCCTGCTGTCTGCACTCAATTCCCAACGTTTTCACCTCCTTTCCCCCAACTCTCCTACCTACTGGCCCACAGATCCCAACCGTAATCCTGATCTTCTTGATTTCTTTATCCACAGCGGCTTAAGTCCCCTCAATTGTTCCATTACACGTCTAAATGAACTTTCCTCTGACCATAGTCCTCTAATCCTTAATGTTTCACTTGAACCTGTTCCCAAACCTTCTCCACCGTCATTCATTAGGGGCCCAGTAAACTGGGACCTTTTCCGCCAAATAATCTCCGATAATATTGATCTCAACATATCCCTCAAAACTCCCGATGACCTTGATAGTGCCGTAAATTCCTTTACTACCACAATCCAACAAGCCGCCTGGACTGCCTCCTTTCCAAAAGACTCCTCCAGAATTCCTATAAAGACCATTCTACCCCAACACCTCCTTAACCTAATCCGCACCAAACGCCGTGCCAGATTATTATGGCAACGAACCCGACATCCTACCGACCGCTGCTCCTATAATTACTACTGCAAACAATTAAAACTGGAATTAGCCACCTTCAGATCACAATCCTTCAACTCCTACCTATCCTCCCTCTCTTCTCGCGACAATTCCCTTTGGAAAACCACAACTAAAATCCTAAATCCTCACCGCATTTCCCATCCTCTCCGACGAGGTGATGGCTCCTGGGCAGCATCTGACGAAGATAAAGCTGAGGAGTTCGCCATTCACCTATCCAATACATTTATTTCACATCCGGAATCCCATCCTGCCCACACCGTAACAGTAGAAGAACTCCTTACATCACCAATCCCACTTTCCTTGCCCCCAAAAGCTATTCATCCTTCCGAAGTAAAATTTCAATTAAAAAAACTAATCCTCCGTAAAGCTCCTGGACATGATCTCCTTACACCTCAAATCCTTCGACAACTTCCATCCAAAGCAGTCATATTCCTTACATATATCTACAATTGTATCCTACGCACCACCCACTTCCCTCTGTTATGGAAACACTCCACTATTATCCTTTTCCCAAAACCAGGAAAACCTCTCAATAGCTCAACATCCTATAGACCAATCAGCCTACTCCCAATCCTTTCAAAAATTTTTGAAAAGATCCTTTTGAAACGAATCCTACCCATTATAGAATCCCAAAATATCCCTTCCCATCAGTTTGGTTTTCGCTCTCAACATTCTACTGTTCAACAAGGACTCCGAGTCGTTGATCATATTTCCTCAGCCCTAGAAAACAAGGAATACTGTTCGGGTGCCTTTCTGGACATTGCACAGGCATTTGACCGGGTATGGCACTCCGGACTGCTCTCCAAGCTTAAAATCCATTTACCTCAGTCCTTGTACCTAGTCCTCCGATCCTACCTCTCTGACCGCTCCTTTCGAGTTCGCTGTGGAACAGAATTTTCCAATATCTACTCCGTTAAAGCCGGTGTTCCCCAAGGCAGCGTCTTGGGTCCCGTGCTTTACATCCTCTTTACTGCTGACATCCCTGTTCATCCCGATACTTTTCTTGCAACATTCGCTGACGACACCGCAATCTTATCATCCAACTCTGATCCCGAAATAGCATCCTTAAATCTCCAAAGTCATCTCACCTTGATTGAGCACTGGTGTAATAACTGGCGCATTAAAGTTAATGAATCTAAATGCCAACACATTACTTTTACACTCCGACGCAATTCCTGTCCACCAGTACTCTTTAATTCCATCCAGCTTCCTTATTCAGACACAGTCCGGTATCTTGGCTTTCATTTAGACCGAAGACTAACTTGGAACCCGCATACTAGACTCAAAAGACAAGAACTCAACCGACGATACGGCCAACTATACCGACTACTAAGCAGAAAATCTAAACTTTCCATTGAAAACAAGCTACTGATCTACAAGACAATACTGAAACCTATTTGGACTTACGGACTAGAACTGTGGGGATCAGCAAAATTTTCTAACATCAAGCGCATCCAATCCTTCCAGTCTAAAGTCCTTCGAACAATAGTCGATGCTCCTTTCTATGTATCCAACAAAACCCTACATCATGACCTTAACATCCCATTTGTCCTAGACCTTATCCCAGAAAAGTTCTCCAAATTTCACCAGAACCTTACTTACCACCCAAATCCTCTTGCACAATCCCTATCAAGCATCTCCCATCCCTATAATCCTCCAAGAAGGTTGAAACGGCAGTGGCCTCGCGACCTTTTGTAAATTATATAAATTGGAGTTCTGGCAATGGCCAGATTCTTCACT
Source organism: Nezara viridula (assembly GCA_928085145.1). Taxonomy (NCBI): domain Eukaryota; kingdom Metazoa; phylum Arthropoda; class Insecta; order Hemiptera; family Pentatomidae; genus Nezara; species Nezara viridula. Next base: position 141,499,235 of record OV725080.1, on the reverse strand, counting down.
CAAGACATGTGTGTATGTGGCTAAAGTGCTCTCGACCAATCTCCGCTGGCTTTAGTACCAGTGACGCGGTTGGAAGAGTAGCGCAGGGTTCTCCTGGAGTACCCTCGCCTGATTGTATATAGGTATGCATGTTATTTTTTTTTTTTTTTCCTTAGTTTTAATTATCTTATTTTTTAGGTTATTTTATTTTATTGTCTATTGTATATACTTTTGATTATTATTTTGTTCTATTTATTTTATTTTTTTGTACATATGGTGTGAATGTCATCCTACCTCACTATAACCAATGTCGAACAGACAGATTGTTATAATACTCAATAAAGAAATTTAAAAAAAAAAAAAAAATTAATTAGCTTTGATTTTAAAAATATATAAAGTTTATTAAATCAGTAAACAATAGTAACTATAGTTATCAGGTTTTATAGAAGGTGTCATTAGTATGATACGAGTTGAAGGGATTTGTTTCCAGCAATTGGTTACTGGATCGTTATCTACTTTCACAACTCCACGCCTCAATTAGGGAATTACTAGGCCTTTTACAGCTCATTAAAATGTCAGGCCAACTTAACTCCACTGTAAATATCGTACTTGCTATATCTACATCAAATAGTTTCTGACTTTATTAAAAAATTAAATAAATAAATATATTTATTTATGTAAACAACCAATACTCTATTAATAATAATATAAACCAGGATAATAAACTGTTAAGCATGAAAACATTGCTGTAATAATATATTATATAATTAATATCATATAATCTACACTTTATAATAGGGTAATATAGATTTTTTTTCGGCTGTTAGGAGGGATGGATTCTGATGAATGACATATCAAACACAAGAGAATTTCATAAAGAAGTAACGAATCATAATTTCAAAACTTAAAACCTCACTACAATTCATTGAAATAATTATTATAAAATTAAACATAAAATTCATTAAAAAAAAATGAGAAGATTTCAAAATAGATGATTTTCAAAAGTCGACGGATCGATATCGATAGTTAATCTTGATGGTGTGCCATGGATTATTGTTCACGTAAATATTTACTATCCTCGTACCAGACTGAAACGGCAAGAAACCGCTCGATGTTTCCGTCTACTTCAGCACTCACTAGACAAACGCTCTAACATTTCAATTAATTGCTAATGACTCTTATATATGACCATAATAAGAGCTATTTGGACTTACGGAGTTGAGCTTTGGGGCTCTACCAAACCATCGAATTCCTATCGTATCCAATCTTTACAATCCGAAATCCTTAGTGCTCCTTACTTTGTAACAAATAAAATAATCCATAATCTCAAGTGGGGACTTAATACTCACATCCCCGAAAATTTCAGGGATTTTTTTATTTTTTTATTTGTTAATGATATTTACAACTGTACTAAATAAATACATCTAGTAAATTTGAACATGTGGATATAATTACATGAAAACACTTGCTGAGTAACTACCCAATGGTAGCATTCCAATGATATGTCTACATTAGATCACGGGGCCATCTTCTTTTCAGACGCCTCGGAGGGTTATCAGGAATTGAAGAGGAAGCAGCAAGGTTAGAAACGAGAGAGTTGGGATGATTCTGAAGTTTATTATGGAAGGATAGGTATCTGGATTTGGCCAGATCTGAAACATAAGGAACATTAAGATCTTTATGGATGATTTTATTTGTGATAAAGTAAGGAACTGTGAGGATTTTACGAAGGATTTTGTATTGTAAGGATTGGATACGAGAGGAATTCCATGGTTTAGTGTATCTCATAATACATCGTGTTTACTTAATAGTTTTGTTGTTTATTCAATACTGGTATGAATCAATCTCACAGGCCTACTAGTAATAATAAAATAATAATAATTGATATATTATCCTCATATTTGTAACTTTCACTGGTCGCCGTCGTGCAAATTTTCATAAAAGTGCTGCAAATCGTATTAAGTGAACAAGCGTTTCTGATAAAGAAGAAAGTGTGTGCACTTAAATGACATAAAGCCTTTGTTATATGAAATACTATTTTCTGATTTTTCTAAAAGAAAATTCATCAAAGTTCATGGTGATTGGAGATTATGAAAAGTTATTTTAAGTCTTAGCAATAAACTTATGATATATGTGTTAAGTATCTCAAACACTTAATTTACTATACTACTATTATTTATTTATTATACTAATATCGATATCGCAACTACCCTAGCGATGTGTACAACTGACGAAGGAGTAGCAACACTAGTATTCTTGATGATTTTATTAAATTGAAAGGTGCCGAATTAGGTGATTCTTCCTCTCAATTCTGACACTTAAAGTGTTCTGTTCCTGACTTCTTATTCTTTTTTATTAAAAATCTAAATGTTTAGACTATTTTTCCTAGAATCATTTAGTTCATTCGATTCAGCTTTCTCTGGCTACAATACGAGACCAAAATCGATAAAATGTGGAATTATACTCTTTCTCCCCAGACCCGTTTATATATTATTTTATTAGGAATATTAATTGTTAACATGTTTCAATTTTAATTTGTATTTAATTTTTTTTCTACAGTTTTATTAATGGTGTTAAAGTCGTTAGTGGATTCTTATAAAAAAATAAATAAATAAAAGACATATATGGAATCATATTTATGGATTTTGATAAAAGATGACGAGCAAGAGCTTGCCGTGACCCGTGTAACGGATGAGGAAGAGATTATCCTTCGGGTTACTTAGCCGGTAACTGGAGCGGAAGATGAAAGGGCCACACGCAGGCGTCAAAACGTCTTAGCTCCCAGCTCAAAGGGGTCAACTTATTCTCCATCTTGATTTCGTTTCTTTCCTCTTAGTTGTTCTTTAGGCCTTTGGTGTGCCTGTTGGTTCATGCTGCCATTTTCTATCCCGAGAAACGTTCTACGTATCGGATATGTTTCTATTCACGCAATTGCCAGACAAAGGTAAAGAGGGATTAACTGTTTTAAATATTTTGCACTATCAGTTGCATATGTTTCGGCATTTCTGTATGTTATCTGTTGTATCATAAAATTAATTTACTGATATATTAAATTACAAAAAACAAGAGGTTGTCCCTTCATTGCTCGTCAATGCATTCATCATCAACGAGCAATGGATGGACCAACTCATCTTTTTTTTTTCTTAATTTAATTTATCAATTTATTAATAACAATTAATTTTATAATTTCATTAAATTTAGAACTAATGCACTAAGACCCCTGATCATTTTTCTTAGTTGATTTCAACTTAAGAAGAAATTAAAGAATGCAAATGTACGTTAAATTTAAAAAAAAAAATTACGGTTTATAATTGTTGTATTCTATTTATGCTAAAGGTGGCATTTTGTTGCAAAATAGTAGAGGAAAATAAATTGTGAAATTATACTAATAAATCATAAAGAAATAATCAGTTTAGATGCTCTCCTGTTATAACACTCTAATTTCACATACTTCTTTTTCACTAACAAGAGCAATGTATTAAAGTTTAATAACGTACGTTGGATTAACTCCAGTCTGTTTTGTTGCATGCCTATATACCTAATGTCCCTGCCGGTTTTCAGAAGCATTGCTTATCAAAACTATAATTGAACGGTTTACTTCCATCTTTAATGTTAAATATATTGAATAAAAAATCATTATTATCCGACATCATTTTTTAAAAAATCCTTATGCGTATTGTATGACAAAAATTTGTTTGTATAGTAGTATAGTATTCTACCTTAGTTATGACTATAAATTCGTAACATCTAATTACATAAATAAGTTTTTAGTCTATTTTAGTTTTGTTGATTAATTTATAAGTTTGTATATCATATTGAGTTCTAGTTTTCGATCATGCCTGAATTTAACATCGCAAAGATCTGTCTGACTCTAACTTTTGGTTTATATTTTATTTTTAAATACTGCTCTGTTTCAGTTAAAAATAGTTTGTTTTTTTTTTCTAAAATGTCTTAATTTTTTTTCTAGCATAGCACATTATATTTTTGAACATAATTTACCTGAAATTATTTCAATAAGTAAAAAATTGATTCTATAGTGATACTATAGTCAAGGTCAATATACAACAAATAAATAAACTAATGAGATAGAGGTATAATGAGATAAATTAACATATACTAGGTCTGTTGTAACGTAAGTTTTGGCTATTAGGAAACTGTCGACCGAATGCACAATACAATACATTTACGTTCCAGAACCTCTACCACGCATGCGCTTGAAACAGGAAAATTCGTGATACTTATGCGTCTTTCCGTTTTCTCATGGTTTAAACTAGTGTTAAAAAAGATCTACAATAGGAACGCCTCACGAATATATTGGGCGTGGCCATTTGGACTCATAAATACAACGCCATCATTGTCCGTAGTGTTTTTAATAACTCCATATTAGATTCTTTTATATCTGTGAAAATTACTAAAATACTTTCCTTAACATTGTGCAGAATCATTATTATGTTAGTTCGTTACTACATAAGTATCTAACATTATGCCACACAAGAAAATGACCACCAATCACTTCCCGAAAATTTGGTATAACCAAACTGTTTGGCAAATCTAGAAGACTACGGTTACGATACGGGTTAGTTCCAGTTTCGAAATCGTGGCTTTGGCAGATCTCTGTTGTTTATACCACTTAAACATGGCGACCTCTATTTCGTTGCTCTTTGATGGAGACACAGCTACAGTATTGGCATGCCCTTGATTTCTATCTTTTGATCGTCCTACAAAAAATAAACAAACAAAAAAAACAGCTTTAGGTTCTTTTTCTTCAATTTCATGGTTGTTCGAATATTCCTGGATCAATCATATGTAAAAAACATTTCAGTATGTAGTGTGATATTTTTTATGACAATTTTTACCATAAATGTATTACATATTTTAACTACATAACTTTGGTAAACATTTCGTAATTTTATTGCAAAAAATCATTTATTAATATTTCATACCTTGAATCATTAAGAACTTTGATGGAATTAACAATTGTGAAATGCGAAAGTTGTGCGTTTTTTTTGTAACTACATTTGATATATTAAAGAGTTTTTTCATTTAATTTTATTTTAAAATAGCCGAATAATAAATATCATATCATTAAATAAAAAATTCGCTTTTGTTTAATTTATATAACTAATGCTGTGTTAATCATTTATAACGGTTTTCAATTAAAACTTTATTTTTTAATTGTTTTATTTTTATTTTACTTAGTTATATATTCAATGTTTCAACATAAATAGAATGGTATCCTACAAACTAAAATGGAAAAGTAATCATTTCTCATTTACTTCCGTTGGCCTACTTCTACAAACTATTTTAATGCCTGTTCTGTTAATGAATGGACTTTCTCTGGCATTCTAAATTTCTTTCTAACGGAGTTTTAAAGTGTTTAATCTTTTTTTCATCTACACCTTAGTACTTCCAGTTCATCTAAAAGTATTTTCAGTCAGCATTTAATCCTAATCTTTATCCACTATAAACATTAGTAAGGAACATGATATCTGACCTATTCGAAGTATATATTACTACAGCTCAATGCTTTTAACTTTCTAAAAGAAATAATTACTTTATTTATGTATAACAGAATTAGAAATTCAAGTAGAGATCTTTTATCTCCAAAGCTTTATGTGTAAATAATCAAACCATAAATGTTTTAAATAGTTTAACTTCCTATTAACTAATAATCATTAGAATTATACGGTTAAAGGATGTGATAAGATAAGCTTGCTTTTATCAGCGTGAAAATTGATTTGTTTCTACCACTTTATGTTAGTTAGTGTTTTACCATGTTCAATTTTCTTTATCAGTGAATCATTTCAGCGGTAATTTTATTTAAATTTGTTGATTAACTAGAATAAACGAATTCTTTATTTCTTATTATTTCCACTGTGCCTTCTATATAACGTCCGAACGTGAGCCCTTATCCCACTTGTTATTTATTTACACCATCCTGCTTTGCCTATGGGATACGCAGGTGTTCCGAGCAAGTTTTAGTCGTGGAAAATCATTTCAGCTTTAGGAAATACAAAAAAAAAAAAAGTGTATTACAACTCACGACCAAAAAAAAAAATTAAAAGTTTCACTACTTACTGAGTTGAACTATGGGGCTCCACTTAACCATCGAATTCCTCTCATATCTATTCCTTACACAATTCAAAATACTCACTGTTCCTTATATTTCCGATTTGGTCCAATCCAGATACCTATCCTTCCGCAATAAACTTCAAAACAATCCGAAACCTCTAGTTTCTAATCTTGCTTCCTCTTCGATTCCTGTTAACCCTCAGAGACGCTTGGAAAGAATATGGCCTAGTGATCTTCTGATAATGTGTACGTGTCATTAGAGTGCTACTTTCCATGTTCATTTTTTCTCATTTACTAGATGTATTTTTATTTTTTAATTCAGTTGTAAATATCGTGAATAAAATAAAAGTTTCACTATATCGGTAGTTCTGTCCAGAAGTCAAGTTTGATAACAGAAACTTCTGGACGACCGAATAAATACTTTAAGTATGAAAAAAAAAAACATCACCATATTACGGATACAGCATATTTTCAAGCTTCATATTAATATTATTAACACAAAGGCACCTAAATATGTATACTAAGTAAAAATATACCATAACGATACGACGTTAATGTTTTGCTTCATTTAGGTAGGTCTACTGTTGAACAGAATACAGGCTCACCTTCAGATCTAAACCTAGTGTGAATTGCTTATTAAATAACTAACAAGGAAAATTGGACGGTCGACGTGCATAATGGAAGAAGGGTACATTAGCGGAGGGGTTGAATGGAAAGAATGGGAGTGGTGGTTGGTTCAGCGCGCACCTGATACACTCGATGCATTATTAAATGAAATGCCATCAAATATTAGCTTAATTAAATTATATTCTCTCTAGAACTAGATTTTATTATTAATCCCATTTTGGTCATGCATTTTAAGGTACAATTTGAATTCATATTTTGTTTATCATCACATATATATTGGTTGTATCGATGTGGCTGGATAAACCTTTTAAGGCCTTTTTACACGGGAAATTTTCTTGACCTAAGCTTTGTTCTAGAATTCGGAATTAAGTTTTCTTACACCTGGAGAGATAACCACAGATTTTATAGTTCCTTTTGTAAGGTTAGTTTTTCGAACAATGTCCTGACTGTAGTTAACATATTTTTCCGCTAGGTGTGTGAGGGAAGTAACCTCATCTTGCACCTTGCAACTTTTCTTCAAGAGTTGTTATTAGTGTTTAAAAAACTGTCGAATGAATTACCATTTCTACTAATTTATAATGGAATTGCCCCGTAAATAATGGAAAATATAAAAGAAATGGTATTAAACCTCGTGTGATCAATATAATGTACTGGATGTTTTGTCCCTTATCACTCCTGTTAATTTTAAAACTTGTTCATTGTTCCATCCCATCTTTTTACTATTAAAAGAATATAAGAAAATGCAGAGTCAATACCATAAAAGAACAATGGCGGCAAACAAAGAATATTTTGAAGAATAATTATGGATTGATGGTTAACTGTAGTGAATAATTGAATAGGAGGATGCTTAAGGTGATCAGTTAAATTAAAAATTAGCAAAAATAAATAATAATATTTATTTTTACATTTGCCAACATTTATTATTATTATTTGCCGATTTTTACATCTTTTCATCAGGGCTAAGAAAAGAATAATCCTGAATAATAAGAATAATTCGGCCTGGGAATAATCCGTATATCTAAAAGACGAGGAGTCGGAAACAATTGGTTCCGCAACCTAACGTGACTTATACATTGTTTTAACGTTTAATTGCACCGTTGCAGATACCTCGTGCACCCTCAATAAAGCAGTGGTATATTACTCTCAGAGATGGTACTATACCATGGCTACGCTATGAAAAGCCATCACTTAGGTATCCTTTAGGCCTCTGATGTGAATAGAGCTAAGACTCCTCCGTCTCTGTCAGCCAACTCGAGGGGGAAGGACAGATAAATCACCAGGATCCCATTCTTCCAAGTCTTTGAAGGAGAGGAGGAGGGGTTTAGACCATCTTGTCCCGATAACCTTCCGGGAGCTTGTCCTTCCGGCAATTTAAAGAGTATTTGACGTTCCAAAATTTATTACTTCTTACAAAGTTTAATGGTTTTCCTGATCTCTCATCCTTAATCGATTTCGAGAGTTTATAAATGAAATCCTCGAACTTGATTAATATGATATCTTATTCTTAGTCAGTTACATCCTTTGATCTACCGATAGTTGACAGTTGGCTGTGAAGGTACGTCTGATTTTCAACATTTCAACAGTCAAGTGTTTATTCTGAGTTATTATCCTTTATAGTCTGCTATATGCGATATAGCCTCTCAACAGCGATGATTTTTGATAAGTGAGGTGTTAAAAGAAACTTCCATGATGAAGTGACGAATGCCAATTCGAGAAGTGTTGTTGACCAATATTAAAAAATGTTCGTTGACCGTGGTTTCCAACCATATCACTTTACCAAATTTTAATATTTAGGTACTTATTCAATTCTAAATTTAGGTACAATTTAATGTTCTTAATTGTTAATTTCTTAATGAGTAAATATTTTTCTTCTATGTTCAGGGATTATAAGTTTTATAATTTTCTCTAGGTGGTCCATTCTAGTAATTTTGTTTAATGTCTGTTCCTATGTGTAGAAATAGATACAAGATGAATACAAATAGATAGAATGAATGAATGAATAGAAATAGGTACAAGAAAAAGGTACAAGATGAATTAAAAATATTATTGAATATTTCCCATTTTGATCCTCAGATTATTTGCCTGATATTCTTTAAATCAGCAGCCAAGTCTGAAAGCTGAATAACATACACTTTCGTAATTTTCATTCAAACCTTCTCCTGTAATGAATATCCTTTTTAGCCTTTGGCTCTAGGGATAGAATGATAATAATATTATTTATTATGGTTGAATAATAATTATTAATTCCATTATTTTTTTTATATCGAAACACATGTCGCGGATAGATCAAATGAGGTGTATTTTGGTTTGATCTAATATTTGATTGGTGATAAATCTGGAACCTATTATTAAAATTTCGATCTTTAGTATTAAACCTATCTTTAGAAATTTCGATTATTACTTGATTAGTTATAATTTCAATTAAGTAATAATTCCCTGGTAGCCCTAACCGTGGGTTCATTTATGGTAATAACCACCGAAATCCACTCCCCCGCAACGACGTTGACGTACGTTTCGGGAGCTTTGTATATTCCAATTAGCAGTTTTCCATCATGTTTGTGTTTCATAATTGCCCCCGGCGTCGCCTTTTAATCAGAAGGTGAATTGAGTAAAATGAAATTGCTTCACGTAACCAGTTTTGTATCTGTGGGCTTCCACTGTTTCAGAGACCTCGCTGTTGTTTCAACTCACCGTATTACTGAGAAACAGCCTGTAATTAGGTATTCCACTTAGTAAATATCATTCTGTTGTGGAATTGTTGTTTAGTTGTCCAAAAAGTTTTGATTAAAGTGGTTGTGTTTCTCAGGATTGTATGATGTTCTATTTTCTGTAGTGCAGTTAAAACATTTTATGTTACGAGAGTTTATCTACAATCAATGTTATTTTTTCTTTTTAATTTGTTGTTATCCTAAAAAGTTATATGATATTATGAAGAATAAATAATGAAATTTTAACTGCGCATATTTCTTCATTAGAGAGTTGGATAGCTCTGTGAGCAAGGCACTGTGTTCATATTACCCTTTTCACGGATCAAATTCAGTTATGGCAAGTGATTCAGTGGAATGAAACAAGGATCTGAGACCCCCATTGGGCAAACCCAGCTACAAAAATGTCGATGGAGAAACACTTGGCAGTTGAGTGTGATATTGGACTATACAGATTTTTAAAAAATATTATTGGTTTTGTATAATTTATAATTTCTGTATCTACAAGAAGATACCCTAAAATATCGGTTTTAACCTATTTTAAAAAATCCAGCATGTCTCATGGAAATGCTCTGACTTATTCTTGATTTTGCCTTAAAATCTTTTATCACCGGATTTGTTACATATGAATAACACACATTCTAGGTTTACACAATTATTAAACATGTAGTAAAAAAAAATATATTTATTTATTTTATTTTTAATATTATTGAAATTTACAACCGTATTAAGTAAATGATAAATACAACAAGTAAATATAAACAAGTAACATGACATCATGAAGAGAAACTACCCATTGGTAGCACTCCAATTATATTTCTATATTAGAAGGTCCCGATGCCATCTTCTTTTCAGACGCCTCGGAGGGAGTGAAAAATTAAGTATGGAAAATAGAATTCTTCAGTTCTCTCTAAAATTTCATTTGTTATTTTGACTGTTTGTCAAAATGCATTACTTAATAATATTTGGCTGAAATAATTCGATTAATTTCTGCTGGACATACTGATTAGAACTGAGCAAGTGTCTTTTCAGTGTTTAGATCGGAGTACTGCTTACTATCTGCTTACTTTTAACATCCATTTTTTTATAAGGCATCCACATGTTATGTACATAAAATGGTTTTGTTACAGTCATAGTCGTATATAACAATAATAAATGTCATACTAATGTAACATAATGTTAATATGATTTATTTTAATTTCCCTTATAAAGCAAGAAGGGGACATGTAACGCTAAACTAACCTGAAGATGGCGGTACCAGCTTAGCAGAACAGCGATTAAGGAGTGGGTCTGGTTGCCAAGTTATTATTAATTATATAATTAGCGAGTTGATGAGGGCCGGTGGTTATTATGTCAACATGACAACTCCCTCCCTGTTCTCATATAGCCTGGTGTGCCATGTAATCACTGCTTGTATTGCTCAAACCCAGCTCGCTGCTTATTGGCTTAACATGTTATTTTGAAACCGCTTAATCTTAAATAGTTCGTTTAATTATCGGTGTTAATCGGGTATCTTATCGATAACAGAATTATAGCTAGCTTTACTAAAAGTTAGTTTATCCCTGACGGAACGCATTAGATTATATATGGATATTATAGAACCGGTTTTATTCTTTTATACGGTATGTTATCAAGATAAATACTGGACTATTTCTCTCCAGTTATCTACATGCAGCTCTATTGCATTTTTGTTTATTTTATCTATCCATCTGGTTTTATGCCTTTTATGTTGTCTTTTGATATATTCAATGTTGTGTAGAGGTATTCAGATGGATTGCTCTGAGCTGCATGTTCCGCCCTTCTTAACCTCCTTGCCTTCATTACATGTGCTATTGATTGGTCAGTTTCTGTTAGGAGATCTATATTGTTCTTTATTCTCTATGCGTTAGTATTCTGATCTCAGATCGGCCCGGTTATCATAGGAAGGATTGTTCTCTCAAATTTTTTAATACTTCTTTCTAGGTTGCTATACAGGGTCCTTTTTCATTTCCATATTTTCAATTTTTTTTTTTATTATTATTCCTAGTGCCCAAGGTATGGTTAAAAAAAAAATAAAGAAAACAAAGCTAATGGTAGCGCTAAAGAAACTTAAGACTTGCATATAAATGGATGACTTAATATCAATGACACTTCTTATTGAAATTTGTAGTTGATTTCGTAGCTTTTTTTCGTTTTTATATATTATATATACTACGTGTCGATAGAATGATTAAAGTTTTTATTTTCCCTTTTCCTCTTGAACTGTTGTAAGTTTAATAAATAAAAATAAACAAGAGCTTAATAATAGTACAAAACTACATCAATTAAAAACAAAACAGTATTTTCCTAAAACAAATATAAATAAAAAATTAATTGAAAACAAATCTAACTTAGCGATCTGTATCAATACGTTTTTCGATTGAATCATTTATATCATGCAATTATGGTAGATGTTGCGTATGAAGTATAATACATACAAAATTTATATGATTTTTACTTCATTTACCTCATCAACGTCGCCCTAAAAAACTAAAAAAAAAACTCGCATAAAATTACGTAATATAGTTTTGTTTTTACGTTTATAATCAGAAGACTAAACATTGCTCTTATGATTCACCGATGCATCATTATCATTATCATTTTAAGGATACACACTCGATTGTCAACTGTTGATTGGAGCCATGCAGGCGCGGACTGCTTTATGGAAAAAAACAATCTTTATTTTTCTATGGCTGCATTTCAACTATATCTCATACTGTTTCAAATTTAGCGTATTCACACTTTACTCCTTTATTATTAGAATAAATTCATTTTTCTCTTAAAGTGTTCTTACCCACTTACCATACTCATATCATATAAATTTAAAATTTACTTAAAAGGCTCGTATTGATATTTAAATTATTTCAATTGTCAGATGTGTTCCAAATGATTTAAAATTATTATTAATTAACTTTTCTGTTTATAAAAATTTAATATTTCGATGAGCAAGAGTGAAACGATAAAGAAACCGTTCGATGTTTCCAGCTACTTCAATACTTAATGGACAAATACTCTAAGCTTCCAATTAATTATAAAAGATTCTTATACATAACTATAATGAGATTCTATCCAGATTAACTTCAGAACCACCCAAACTCTCTAAACTTGCATCATCTTCCATCTCTGATAATTCTCTTGTAAAGAAGATGGCCTCGGGAACTCCTAACGTAAAACTTTTATTGGAGAGGTACCTATAAATAGTTTCTCTACAAGTTTTCATGTCTTCATATTTCTGTATCCACTTTTACTGGTAGTATTATTATTTTAATAAATTTCATGAATAAAATAAATAAATAAAATATTTCCATGATTTATTATTATTCTAAAACCCGGAAATGTCAGGAAATTTCATAAAATGGCTTCGATGTTGACAGCCTATGTATAAATGGGCAGGTAAATTTCTGATGAACACGTTAAAGTTTGAAACAAGGCAATGCCGTTAATGGAGATTACCACCTCGTCACACATAGGGTTTGTCAATGAAAACATTATCTCGAATAGGTGTCCTAGAGCAACGCTCGCGGAAGGCGTAGACCCGCGGACTAGCTGATATGATAGGGGGAAGAGAAAGTAGCCTTATCTGGTTATTTTTGGCGCCCCCCTAATAAAATAGAAACGGAGGGGGAGGGAGGGGGTGAGGAGATATATACTTGGGAACAATAGCCGACAGGGACTACACTCTGCACAAACCCTATTTGCCGCCAGCTAACTCACTTAGCTCTAACACAATCTGCTTCGACCAACCCTCTCAGCCCCGCCGCTCTTCCACTTCTATATTCTTTGATAAAGGTATGCCTTTTGTCATGAAGACCTACTGCTGTGTTTCAGTGTCTCCTTTTGTATATATTATTAAGTTATTTCGTATCTTCCATTATAAGAAATCAATATATACTAGTATACCCCAAAGAGAACTCTCGCATTATCTGTCTATCCTTCTTCCTTTGTCGTTCCAGCCACATCAGAGAAACTTGTTTATGTATACATACAATATAATATGTCTGAGTGAGGATCTGAAGTCTGGGTGAGGAAGGTCAAATCCTTGATAATGGTTCAGTGAAATGAGGTATGGGAAAGCAGCCCTTCGAAATTATTTTAGGTAGAAGAAGTTTGTTCAAATTGGAGTTCTAACAAGAGAGGATCAATACGAAAACAAACAATATTGTGAATTCTCCCGTGGCAGACCAGAAATCTCTAGCTGGTGTTAATTGTGTGCCTTAAGCTCTGAAACCAGAGCCTTAAAAGGATACTGCTAGCTACCGTTTTCAATTCAAGTTTAAACCTTTATGGAACTTTTTTAAAAAGTTCCATTTCAACAGTTTCTGTGTAACGTTTTTGGAAAAACGTTCCATTTTAACGGTTTCTGTGAACCCTTTTTTCGAAAAAAGTTACATTTTAATAGTTCCTGTAATTTTATTTAAGAAAAAGCTCTTATAGTAAAAGTTCAAAGGAACTCTTTATAACTTAAATCTTTATAAAATTAAGATTTATTATTACAGTTTAACTTTTATTTATTCAAGTTCGTAAAAAAATTTGCGTTAAATGAAAAAAAAAAACACAGTAATTGGGCTTAGATTTATAAGAGTTACAATTTGTCTTGCTGTCTGTGACCTTGCGGCCGTATCTTTCCTCTATTCCAGCAATCTCTTAGAACAGCCCTGATGAAGGCCTGAACTTCAGGTCGAAACGTCGGCAAATATTAAAATAAATATTATTATTAAATTTTTGCCTTTTTATTAATGACTGATCACCCCAACCATCTTTCTCTTCCTAAAATAAAAAAAACTTGAAAAGTTGAAGTTCCAAAATAACTGAAAAACTATCGACACTAAAAATTTCGATAACGAAAATTTTGAAAAATAAAAGTATTTTTTTCGTTTCTAGCCCTGATTTGAATATGTATGTTATTTTGAAACTTGTCTGCCATTCCAGAGCCATTGCTTTAAAAATTGGTAACTAATTTAAAGATTATTAGACCAGTAAGTTAAAGATCTAAATTGCGAATATGTTGCTAAAAACGTAGGAAAAGCTTATAAATACTAATTAATATCAATTTCTGTCATATTTTGTAAAATTATTAATGTTAATCTTTTTCTTCTCTTGCTTAAAAAGGAGGCTGTGTTCACTTTATCTATTGATCTAGGATTACTCGTAGAAAATGTTTCTAGAAAAGTTATTTGTAATAATCAACCATTATTAGTCTTGTAATTCTAAGAATGCATTGACCCCTCTACAACTTAAATCGCTTTGGATATTCTAATCTTCGGGCTAACAAAAGGTTCCAAAATTATTTCAGTGCACATCCAAGGCACAATAGATCTTTTGGATTTTCTCCATTCAAACTTTAGAGGTTTAAGTATGGTTAGAGCCTGGTTCAGGTAGTTCTGTAAAGGCCTGTTTTGCTCGGTCAAGATTCTCGACTTGAGCTTTTTCCTAGTATCTTTAATATCTTAGCTATATTTTAACATTGTAGCTCAGTGCTATTGTAGTTTTCAACCACTAGGGGAGGAGGTGCTGATGATAGAGCGTGTTAAAGCGTAAACTTGCCTGGCCGGGATGACATTTCTTTCGTGATGGATCTTCGGAATGAATCTCGACCTTCCCACTCTGGTTGGAATGGGTTAGCTTGTACCTTCAGAATTAACCCCATTCTTCTCCCCCTTGTTTGTCGGAAATGGTGATGTAGGGATTAATCGAGGAGAAAAAACACCTGCGGACATCACTACAGACTTCATAGAACCTTTTATACGGATAAGTTTCTTGAAAAAAATGGTGATTGTAGTAACCATACTTTGCGACTTTACTTGTTATGTTTATTATTCATGTTAAATAAATTGAAGAAAGAATTACCATTCCCGTTAATTGAACTCCATATCGACGGCCACACTGCAAAAGTGTAAAACGTAAGACCAAATACATCGTGTATTTCTTATTACACGAAGTAGATTTTCCGTTTAATTTTTATTGCATGCTTCAGATAAAGATATGATATTTTAAATAACTTTTTTAGTTGCCTTGTACTTACAGGCTTTTGTGATGTGGCCGTCGGTATATGGAATGTCTCTGTAAATAATTTCTATAATCTTTTTATTGTAAGAATAATAATACAATCTGTCACAATCAAGGGTATTGGGCATTAAGGCCTATGTGTTCATTCATACTATTATATTCAAATAGAGAAAAAATAAAATATTTAAGTAAAAAATATATACAATAAATTAATAACAAAAATATAACTATAAAATAATAACAAAAATATAAGCCGTAAATAATTGGAAATATTTAAAGAAGTGATATTTTAAGAACCTCAAGAGCAACTAAAAAAGTTTACATATTCAATGTAACAAGAAACTGGCCCCTTCAAAAAGACCCTTAGGAAACGGTATTAAGAAGATGTTCTCATTCTTCTCTAGGGACAGGTAACAGTCCATTGGAACAGTCCATGTTTCAAATTCTTCAGATATTCTAAGAATTTGAACCCAGGTTTAGTTTCAGGTTAAACTTTTCTAACTGATTTATCCTGGCAACGCCTGTGTTATTTGTTCCATTGTTTTCTTAACCATTTAACATATTGTCTAAATTAACGTTTGTCTTTTGTTGTGCGAATACTTTCATGTTGTATTGTAATGAAGTTGCAAGGTCGTTGGCCCGCACTTAAGAAAATGGAACATACCTGGCCTGGTAGATAGGCGTTGAGATTAACCTCCGGACCTTTGTTCGCTCAGGAATTGCTGGAGATAGGAACCATAGTCGTCGGGTAAAAGCATCTTGTGCTTTCACAACTATTCTTATGGCTGTAATATTTTATTTGTTCTTTAGAAAATGTTGTATTGTCACTTGTTTTATACATTTTTTTTTTTCAACAAAATTAATAAAAACAGGCTGTTCATGTAACAAGATCTTCCCTTTAGGGGTATGGTGCTTCTTTGCATTATCCTTTCAAACATCCTCTCTGAAACAGGTGACGTAAAAGTAGAGCCATTTTGAGGGGGGCAGGCACAAGGTGTTGCGGTACTACCTTTCAGCAAACCCTGGTATACAGTAATACTCCCCTCTTCTGTATTGTGGCAAGGTGAAATACAAGGTCTTATTTCTTTGAAACCATAATGTGACGTGTAGTTTTCCTCCAGGACAATAATAAATATTATGGACTTTAGAATTAGTAAAGTTGATAAAATTTATAATGAAAAAAACATTGCTGGACACCTCTATGTTACGAAGCATACCAAAATGTTCGTCGTCATGACCGTTCGAAAACATGATCACAATGAACTGAACTAAGCTAATTGTTATTAGCTCAATAATCTGTCAACTCCATTCTAAACGTCAGCTTATCTGCTAATTATGAAAAATTAGGAAATGCTGAGTTATGATTCCAAGCTTAGCTCCAATAGTCCTCTATCGGGTCTAAAATATCTTAAGTTTTTTCTTTTTATTTTTCTTTTTAAAGACATGTTGAATAACCATGAAATAATGTTAATCTAAATTTATAAAAATCCTACGGCGTATTATTGTTCCATTGAGTTCCATTGAGGGATGGAGGTTTAGGAAGAACCGCAAGCTGTATCAAATCTACAATGAGGCTGACGTGGTCAGAGTCATTAAGCTTGGGCGACTCAGTTCGGCTGGTCACGTGGCAAGAATGAGTGAAGAAGAAATCTCGAGGAAGGTATCTGAAGGGGTTCTTGATAGGATGCGAACAGCTGGAAGACCAAGGTATTGTGGTATTACCTTGCCATAAACATCTGCGAAAAATAGGTTATTTATTTAAAATTAGATCGATCTTTGGCAAGTTTAATAATTTGTGGTGCTCTCAAGATTTTATTTCTTATGAAAACTTATGATTTATTTACTAGATAAATTTATAGAGAGGTGAAAAACCTCTAAAAGATTGCATAGGAACTATTTAAACGTTAGGTGGAGGAGAGACATTGTTTCATTATCTTGAGGATTTGATTAAGATATTTTTTTTTCTATTTTAACCGAAAATATTTATGATAAATTTCCATTGATAATCATATTTTTTTCAAAGGAGTATATCGGTTCGTTTTTTTTAAATTTCTTTATCTTTAAAATCTCCATGGCTTGTTTGAGAGATTTAAATAAATCGGGCTCTCTTGTAAACACCCTTGGCAGAGCGATAACCGTCTCGAATGAATTAACTCTTCCGCCCTAATCACCACGGAGATGAAAGGAAAGGACAAAAAAAAAAACTAGCTTTAAAGGAAGGTAAAAAAGAAAGGCCAGCCGAAGAGGGGACAAGGGCACGGTCAAGGACGAGAAGAAATAGCCGCGTATCTTTGCCAAAGTTATCCTTTCTTATCCTGTCCTACATTATATTATCATATATTATAGTTATTATTTATATATAGTATACTAGCCAGTTCGGAGGCAATCAGCTGTCCTAATAAAATTTGTGTGTCAATAATGAAATTTAAACATTATGAATAATAATACTCTCTATCATTATTATTTTAAAATTTTCACTTTCGTTCGTTTGTTAATATTGTATTTGTCCAAACAGTAGGAAATATCTGAGTGAAAATATGAAAGAATAAGGCAATAATTAAAATATAAATTTCTTTTAAAAAATTAAATGTTATCTTTATATAATAAGAGAATCACACTAACCCTTTTAAGTTTTTATTCCTTTTGATTAAGAACGCTTATTGCTATTAATAAAATGATTTAATTTTTTCGCTGGTCTATCTCTGAAAGCTTAATTTTGTTTTGTGAAATTTCGATCTAATTATCCTTAGGCAGCTAGTTCATCGCTTAAGAAGAAGTGATATTATGAAATCATATTTTGTTTTAGAGAGAATAAAAATAAAATGTATGATTAAAAAAAATTGCAATATTTCTTTTTGTATTAACTTAAACGGACACCTACCTTTTTTTTTTTGTAATGTAACAGATAACAGAAAATTAAAATGGTTCTTAATTAATATTTTTATTTACTCATAACTATTCTTTCTAAAAGGCCATTATCTTATATACACATTTTAAGAAACAAAACTAAATATTTTGAAACTTATAGTTGTTTAGACAAAAAAAATTTACTTTATTAACACTTAAATTTATTTAAAAAGGGAATTAGATAAGTGCACAATGTAAAAAATAAAACTGCATATTTTTTTATCAACATTTAACAATATATTGAACTGATTTTGAGCTGTTTCCATATCAACCTACCTCCTGTACATCTATTAAACTAATCAAATACAAAAGGGGCTGAAAAAGAAATTTTTTATTACTTAATTTTTATTTTGGTATGTTGGTATGTTGAACTAAAGATATGTGGGATATATACGATAACTAGAAAAAACGAAATTGAAGAAGAGATTAAGGTTAGACTGAAGGAGGGAAATGCTTGTTATTTTTCTGTGACAAAATTACTTAGCTCGCGCCTCTTGTTCCGGAATTTAAATATTAGAATCTATAAAACCATTATCTTACCGACAGTTCTTTATGGACGCGAAACTTGGCCGCTTACATTAAGAATGAGCAGAAGATAAGCAGCGTCTTAAGGTTTTTGAAAACAAAGTATTGCGCATAATAATCGTACCGAAGAAGGATGAGTTAACCGGAGAGTTCAGACGGTTACACAATGCTCAATTGCGTGAACTGTATCCGGGTAATGTAATTGAGGTAATTTCATCGCGGCAAATCAAATGGGCTTGTAAAATTGTTGGGCTTAGGAACGAGAGAATTCCTAAAAGGTTAATATTTGTTGTACCGAATGGGAAAATCCGAGGGGTAGCCCGAAGCGAAGGTGAGAGGATTGCATTAAAGCCGATCTGAAAGGACTGGGTTTGGACGGCGAACGGTGGAAGGAGGTGTATAATAAGCGATTGCTGGTGTTGGCATTGGACCTTCGGGTTCGCTAAGCCTTTTATTATTATCATCTAATTTTTATTTTGGTTCACATTACAGCAATCACCAACTCTATGAATCATATTATTAATTCTATATATATTTGTATTTTTTAATACGTTCATTATTCGAATAGAATTATTTCAAGTTTTTTTAAATTATTTGGAGTGGGGTGGCTCAGTGGTAGGGCACTGAGCTTCCAATGCAAAGGTCCCGAGTTCGAACCCCGGCTCATGGCAGAAAATTTATTTATCTGTTTCATTGGCCGTGGGGCGACCTTGGGTCAGGAGTCCCTCCTTGGGGCACACCCAGCCTCTATAATGTGGGTACAATAATTAAATAATTAATTAAGTGGGAAAACCTGGCGGTTGAGCGTGATCCCGGTCAAATCATCTCCTTGCACAACCGTGGACCTAGAAACAGTGCTTTCCCTAAATACTACTGAACCCCAGACCCTTCTTGGAGTGTAGTGGTACAGGTTTTTTTAATTATTTAAGTACTGTATTAAATTTGTTTACACCTTAATTATTATTAATTAGCTCGATGTTACTCTTATTATATATATATGAACTTTTCAACATGTGAATTGGGTAGCATATGAACCAGCCACATTAGAGGCCCAGGCAGATCCTGTTAACTCCCTTACCTATAAGGTGTTCCATAATAACACATTTTTTTCGTTATTATTTAGCCTTGTCGTAATAATATTATTTTATATAAGACCCCTCCTTAAATTAACTATTAATCTCCTTTTGAACTTAAGATTCCTTTAGAATATGGCATTTGATTATCCGAGCTCGGAGCGGCTAAGGAGGCAGGCAGCCTCAATGTAGACCATCTCTCCTAAGATTTATTATCTACTTCCCCATTGTTCATTGTGTTCCCTCAGTGGTCCCGCTTCTCCAATCCTGCCTGCCTTTCAGGACTAGGCTATTGCTCCTTTCAGGACTCATTTATATTGTTAACAACCGCGTATTCCAACCAGCCTCCATGAGTAATGTATCCAGGTTCAGTGATATCGTCAGCATTCGATTCCGAGCTGTCTGACATCATCTTCAATCGGGGGCGTTCGCTAATTAGTAATGACGTAAGACATACCTCTTCATCTGCTGATTTTATTTTACTCCTAAATTTTAATTGAAAAAGCATCGAATTTCCCTAAAGTCTCAGTTTCATCAACTTCAAACAACAACATCTTTTAAATCATACTACATACAGCCCAATCATGTAAGATTGGAATTGTACTAACAAATCTGTAAATCATTTTGTAGATTCCTTATACTCTGCATTCTTTCTTATACTCTGTGTGAATTTTGAAAAGATATAACCAATTTGAGTTTTTATAATACAATACAATTATATAATATTACAATATAATACAATTTGAGTTTCAAGTATATTCTTTAAAAAAATATTTGCAAAATCCTTACTATCATATAATTAAAGCTCTGGAAGGATTGTTCTTTATGACATATGTTTGTATGTGTGTGTGTATACACAAGAGAGGAATAATACTAGATTCATGATACATATATACTATACGAATATATTTGTAGATATCTAAAATAAAATATTATATCTTTCTCACTATATGAAATAGCTGAATCTAGTAAAGTAAAAAGAAAAGAAATTAGAAGGATTTCATTTGGAGATTGCTACTATAAATTGACATCTTCATTTGAGATCTAAACTAGGATTTCGGAAGTTTGGTAGATATCCCGAAACTGCCTGTTCTTATCGCTAGATAATTTTTTTATTTATTAATTATTGAATTTTTAGTATATTAGAACAAGTTTTGTCGATTTTCTTATCAAAACTGCTTAAGTAGAGATTTATGGATATGTGGATATATATCTATATTTGGTAGCAAGCTCCTTATTTAAATTACTAGTTTATATTGACAGATACGTTTTTAATATTAGCCTTGAATCTACATGGAAACCTTTTCGGTTTACGGAACATCCAGCCGGTGCTAAGTGGAATAACCTGGTGGTTGAGATTGATCTTGGCCGAATCACCTCCCTAAACAATAATTCGTATAGAAACAGTGCTACCTTACGCTTACAAACAGCCCAAAAAACTCATCATGGAAATACAACAGTATGCTCGATGTTTTTAAAATCTACTATAAATTTTGTAATTCATCAAGTTATTTGTAATTTTAGTAAGTACGTATTGGTGAATTTGTTGCTCGCTATCGAGAATGTATTTATATCTTATCAGAAAACAAATAATGCCGGTATTTCCGATTTCATCATCCAACCTAATAGAAATAAATCATGTTCGTTCTGTTCTGTGTGACTACTAGGAAATTTCTAGACTATTCTCCAAATTTCTTCCAAGTTCGGATCAAATCGAACGAGCCGTTTTCAAATTATAAGCGTGTCAAATAATACATTTCCTGATCTGAAAGTGGATTTTTTTTTTTTTTTTTTTTGGAAGGAGTGGATAGAATTTTATAAAATTTATACATAGTTGATTATCTGTTATCCAATTCCTAACTTTCTTCCAAGTTTGAGCCAAATCGAACTTGCGGTTTTAGAAATATGGAGGTATAAGGAAAACACGTTTGCGCATATACAGGGTGTTTCAGGGTTAAGTGGCCAAACTGCAAAAATGGACTAAGGATCTCAAAACAAGAAAAAAATCCTCTGAAGATATGTCCGCAAACGTTTTGTTTAGGAGATATTCACACCTAAAGATTTTCGTTGTTATGAATTATTTACGCTATAAGAAATAAATAAAATCTATCCATTTGTTCTAACTACTTTATTAATTAAATGTAAACTTTAACATTCATATTAAATGTTGTTCAATGTGATTTCCTTGAGTATTAAGACAGCCTCGGCATCTTTCTTCAACAGCCGCAGTAGCAGAACGGCATTGGGTATGTGTTATTATTTCACAAGATTCAATTACCTTCCTTCGTAAGGAATTACAGTCATTGACCGAATTTGCATAGACTTTTTGTTTAATGTCAACCCAAATAAAAAAATCAGATCTCGAGAGCGTTGCAGGCCAAGCCACTGGTCCTGCACAGCCAATCCATTGATTGGGATATGGGATATGATTGAGCAAGTCCGGTCATTGACCTTAATTCCTTACGAAGAAAGGTAATTGAATCTTTTGAAACAATAACACATATACAGTGCAGTTTTGCAACTGAGCTGCTGTTGAAGAAAGATGCCAAATTTGATACTTGATGTCTTAAACGTAAAACGCGAGTGGAAATTGCCGATTTTGAACACAATTTTTTTTTTTTAACTTTTGCCTGAATACATTGCTTTTCTACTTTCGGTAGTGAGGAAACAAAAAATAATAAAGCCATTACTTAATTGTTACTAGTTTATGATAGACAGATAGATTAGTAATTAAATCAGGGTATTAAAGACAGTTGCGAATTAGAAAATTAAAGATAATTAAGACACATTAAAAGTTAATTTTTATATTAATTAGTTATAAATTGCTTCATCTCATCACTACCACCTATTCAATTATATAGGACAAGTTCGTGATAGGTTATTGGTAATTATTTTTATGTTTATCGTTAATAATGTTATTGTCAATTATGTTCACTTATCCTAGCCCTAGGCACTAATTTCTCACAATCTTTAAGCAATTTTATTGTTCCCATTGATTAATATTGTCTGTAATAATACTTTTATTTGCAATTTTAATAAGGTGATTATAGTCTGTGAAGTTGTTATTGCTGATTTTATCGTTTTTGTTTATGAGCAGAGATAAACTAGATTCTGATTTGTAGGATGCATGGTTCATATGTCAGAGAAGCCATTTTTTTTATTTTATCTTATGAATTTTCAGACAGTTTTAGAACCGATTTGGGATTTACAATGTATATTTTTGGTAAAGAAATAGTTAAGGCATATTGTTGTTATATTTAGATGTATCTGGAAAATTTCTATTAGCTTTCTTGATTTAAACCAAGAAAAGTATGTACATACCGAAAAATAACTTGGGTGGTACGCATATCTAGTCATCTTCGACAATAGTAGAATATTGGCTCATATATTTCGTGTATCACTATTGCCTATGAAGCAGGGATTCCCTGAAGGGAGTTACATGGCCAAGTTCCGCCATTAAAATTTGAGGTACATTTTGACGTGGTTATGGACTTTCGGAGGGAACTTAAAGCAATGGAACAATGGGAAACATAGAATTACGAGTGGAATCGTTAATAATTTGCAACTTTTTAAATTCTATCTCGGCGTCCACTGTTTTAAGAAGAGGAGAGCAATAAAATTTCTTTTAAAGAACCCCATGCTCCATCGACATTGAGGGATAGTAACCCCTGCTATGAAGGGTTACAGTTCAGTACTTAATGGGGAGGTAATGTCTCTTGACCAAAAGTATTATACACGATTTGATTTGATCTGACTCACCCGACATTGTGATTTGGCTGGTATTTCGCATCCAGTCCAAAGGAAATGTGTGTACCTAAGGAACATATGTGTCCATTTCCTATAAGGCCGGTAGCGCACCCTCTCCATCCTTAGAAATTGTATTATTTTTCTCTTCTTTAAATTCAGTGCAAGCGAAAGTATAATTTTAAAAAATGTTATCCATTAAGAAGTACTCGTGTTGTCCTTCAAATTTAAATTCCACAAAAATATCTCTCCCTCCTAATTTTCTTAACCTCGTTAGAATGTCCCTTCCTCCCACAAAAATTTAAAACTCTGTTTAAATGTGTTCCCTCAAAAATGTTGATGGCACCAGCTACACCATACAAACACCTTCTGGGCACCCTTGCTAAAGACTGTGTTGCGAACTCAGAATCAGTTCATGGATTAGATTAATAATGAATGACACCCACCTTCTCAATATTTTCATGCTGTTTTTCTCCTCCTGAAACATTATGAATTACTACTTCTCTGCGGCCTTGGCACTGGTCCCTAACGATATTTGCTGTATCTTCTCCTCTAATGCCTATAATATTTCAAATTGATTCATGTATCAAGGTCGTGACTTGATTCCACGATTAGTTTTCGAAATGAGCCCCTTGCCTGCTCGACAGGGCCAAGTCGAAAGCACCTTTCATCAAGGACTAATATAAGCCCCCATCATCCGCGATAAGGGAGAAATGGCGATGGTATCTGTCGGAGAGTGGGGGTGTAATTTGAGCGGTGACTGTTGAACTGCAGGAGAAAGCGGATGCACGGATATCGTGCGGGCTGCAGCGAGAACAGCTCACGCCGCTCTAGCGGTCCTCCGGATCTAGGACACCGGTACCTCTACCAGTACCTGGAGCTCGTGCATCATCCGTCATCCTTCGCCCCACATCTCCTCTAAGAGTTCTCTCCGTGTCTTGGCCAAACAGTCAGCGGGATAGAGGTCTCGAGGGTTAAATAAACTACTTGTTATGAATGGAGTTCTTCAATCTCAGGAAAAGTGAACGGTTCTGTGAAAGGCACACTCCAGGATCCCTGCAATTATTTTTGTTTTAACTTCATCCAATCCAATCATTCATTCCTTGTGACTTTCTATTTATTTAGATATCTTCGTTTGAAATTTTCCTACCAAGAAATATGAAGCCTATTTTCTCCCAAATTTCATTACTCTAGATTAAAATAACAGGAAGAAAGAACGTATGAGGAACAGGCATGTCTCTAAATGCAGCGCTTTTCTCATTGATGTACATCGGAAATTCATCTAGCCATTCCTAAATTCATTGATTGAATTACAATCGGGTTTGGTGTTGATGGGTTCACTGGAAGCAACCCCATTACAACCTCCGTGTTATTATTTCTCAATTTAGTTTATAAATTTATTTTCAGTTAACCTTTTGTGAAGTGAAGTTTTATATATTTTTATGGGTAACACCAGAAAGCTAATTTTTCTTTTTTTCTTTATATCCAATAGGCTGAGTTATGCGACTATTGCAGAGATAAATATTTCTTTGTGAATCATGGATTGAAACTCGAAAATTGATCTTGCCCCTGCAAAAATACCAAACTTTCAATTGCGTTGTACCGCTGATCTGATATTCGCCCTTACGCACTATATGCACAGTTGGTAGATTTATTTCTTTTTTGAAAATCAGTTAACCAGTAATTTAATATTTTTTTTCAAGTGTTTTGTAACCATCCAGTATAATCCAACAAGTTTTCCCTAAACTCAGCATAAATCGCTGTCCACAGATACTGGATTCAATCGATTCATGTATTTCTTTAATGGAATAGCCCTGAGTTTAAGAACTTAGCTGATATATGTTTTATATTTCCTTTTACATGCCTGTTCTTTTTTTTTTTTTCTTGTTTTATTATTTTTGTTTTTACATACCCCAGCCTTATATAACGATGTCGCTTCCCTTTTTGACATATTTGACTAGTTGTTACAACCCTTTTTGTTTTACAATGAATTCCAGATTGTTAATAATGCTAGAAAATAAAAATTAAACAAACTACGACTCTCTTTTTCTTTTCACATTCCCTGGTTTCCATCTGCAGTGTAGAAGTCTTAAAAAATGTTTTGCTGGACTTTATAAACATTCGCCCACAGTGACATGATTTTCGAGCTCAGATTAAAATTTAATGTATTTTTTACAATTATGCTTTTTCGTCATCTATTATTATTTGTATACATGTGAATTCTCAACCTAGTGTTTCCCAAATCAGCTTCAAAAGATCTTATGAGGTGAAATATGTATAACTAGTTCTAAAGTGTTCCATCTCAATTTTCCCGGCAGACATGATAATAGGGATTTTTTTTTTCTTTTCTTCCAATAAAATAAAAGTCCGAGAGCTAAAAGTCTCTGAGGCACCCGGATTTGAACTCCTTATCTTCGATTTATCAGGTTGCCAGGCAACGCGTATTTTCCACACGCTTTAGTACGCTTGACCACCCCTTCCCCAAATGAAAGTAGCTATAAATACAGTCGGACTAGTAAGTGTGGTATACCCTTACTCCTATCATGTTCTGTCAGGGCAACAGGTTTCATATCACACTTTTATATGTAATGGAGATTGTAATCATTCATACCAGTGCTAGTTTTAAATGGCAATATGGTGTACATTAGATCCTACTATTGCTTGGGCCAACTGTAGATTAGTACATAAAAATATAGGTATTTTCTTGCTATAAATTTATTCAGTTATATTCCATTATGGCAGGCGTTTTTTCTTTTTTTTAGATTATTATATCATTAAAATAATTGTTCGGCTGAAAACAAGTTTTCACGAAGCCCAAAATGCAAAGGAAACTGCGTTACTACATGTACTAGGCACTGCCAAATTTAATTAAAAATTGACGTAATTGAAACTAGGGCTGTAATACATAAATTATAATAATTTAAACAACATTTAAAAAAGAAGAAAAATTTAGCTTAAAAAAACAAACAAATATTTAAACTTGAAGTGTATCTAATCTAGTGCGCACTTACCCTGCATTGCATTATCTTTTTTAATTAATTTAATTTACGTATATTAATTTTTTTAATTTAATATTATTATGCTTAAAATCTTTTTACGACTTATGTGTTTTTATTTTATAAAATGAGGATTATTTATGATATATGGAAATTATTTATTGTAATATTATTATTTACATTTTTGCTAATTAATAGTAATGTTTCCAAATCGGTTGTTGAAGCTAAATGTTCCCCGACGTACAGTTCTCGCAGATATTATTATTGGGCGAAGAGAAGGAAGCCGGGTAGCATATTGGGCCCCGACCTAGACAAACAAGAACACGAGTTGATATTAGGGGACGCAACATGTTGCCTTGCCCTATAGTCCCGCTCACTGTTGGCACCCTACCAACCCTTCTCGCCCTAAAGGTCTATCTCCTCCGCTAATTTAATGCTTAGCCCATTGTGTACTCTTCACACTTATAAATATTTAATCATTCCGGTTATATATTGCTTAATGTATACATCTCTATATATATTTTAAAAGGGGTAAAACATAAGAACATCATTGTCCTCATTTCAATAATAATAATACTTGATTATCTACAAGTCCCTTTAGAATAACATATGAAGACAGAAATACGGGCTTTTGAGCCTCTGATGTATGTATATAAGAATAATCAAGAAATAAAAAAAAGTATACATTTTAACTAATGAATCAATTAAGAAAACATAGTAAGAAAAGTGAAATAAAAATTATTAAAACGAATTAATAACTTATATACATATTTACAACAAAACCTGTTTACAATTTTATGGGTACTGAATGTATAGCAAGCGATTGAACAGGCGGAATTTAAAGGTGGAGAGAATATCCATGATATCACAACTTTTATAAATCAACACTGTTTATAAAACGATGACATAGATCCATTTTTTGTCTCTCATGAACGATGGGTTTTTATGAATGGGGTACAAATAAAAGGGAGTGACGTATTATAATTTCAAAATATACTGAAACAAATGGTTTTAAAAAAAAGTCGATGGACAAAGACGGTAAGTCCTGAAATGTATTGTTTTTAGATAACGCATAGGCCCAGTCTTATACTTTGCAAGACCAAGACCAGCACCGCTTATCTGTTGCAAGGCCAAGACCAAGACTGATAAAAAAATCGATTTTTGAATACTAATAATATTTGACAATTTTAGTTACTATCTATAAAGAATTGGTGTAACCAATATACTTTTGCATTCAACTCTTCTAATTTTTCAATCAGACTTAGTTACGTTTCTCCTATCAAAAAATTACAGTAATATCTCTCTAGTAATAACCTAATAGGTAACTGAGAGACTGTTGGGAGACTCTTGCGCAAGACCAACACTTAGTGCAAGACCAAGTTTCTAAGACCAAGACTCGTCTCTGTTTCGCATTTGGGCAACACTAATTGCATCTCCATGGTTATTTAAAAGGTTGCCTGATTCCTTTCAAATAAAAAAAAAAAATATGAAAATCGAACCATAATACATATATATATATATATATATATATATATATATATATATATATATATATATATATTTATATTTATATACTACCCACCTGCATAGAATAGGAGTGGCAGACTCTTCAACCTATGTGATTCCGGAGCACATATAGGCTTGTTGATCATAAGAGATACCACGTCGTCCAAATCGGAATGGTACTGGGCTGCAAGATCTCTGATGGCGGAAGCCGATAAAGGGGCATAATTAATTTATCTTTTAAAAGTGTATTTACATTTATCGGTTTATTATTATGAATGAACTATTGTTATTCGACCTTGAAAAACAAAATTAATTCCTCCATCTCTCAATATATTTCATTAAGTTATTTCCATAAAATTCTGTCAATTGTTCACCGGCCAATATACTATGGGAATTATTCGGACGGACCAGCTCGTGTAATATATATTTTATATATATATATATATATATATATATATATATATATATATATATATCATATATATTTTAGTAATTTTACGGATTCCAGAGGCTGGAGGAGCTCTTCCTGTGACCTAATTTTACCTGTTTGTTAACACAGGTGTGGAAACTGCTTTGTTATCTTCCAACTTTCATTTGAAATTCATATCGAGTTCTTTAAAGGTTCATTTGCTGTCATCCGTTGTGTTCCAGAATGGCGGGTGTATATGATGCTTCTCGTAGCCGGCACGAACTGTCCTATCGAAAAAAGAGGACTTCCCTCCTCCAAGTTTCTTTATTGGCCTCAGATAAGAAGCATCTCCGTTCTATAACTGTAACTTTTTTTTTTATAACGTATTCCATCTTTTTTTTTAAAAGTAGTTTTTAAAGTACTGTTCAAGAGAAAAAAATATATAAAACTTGGAATATGAAAAAGTATTATAACGTGACATTTCATCATCTCTTTATATATTATTTTTCAAAGGTATTTTTTTATCGATACACCATATCTTCGTTTATTCTTTATCAAATCCGATGATTGAGCCAACATTTTAAAGATAATTTTTATTTCCGCATAAGCCAGAAAAGGTATATTAATGACTGATATTTGA
This sequence comes from Nezara viridula, assembly GCA_928085145.1. Classification (NCBI taxonomy): domain Eukaryota; kingdom Metazoa; phylum Arthropoda; class Insecta; order Hemiptera; family Pentatomidae; genus Nezara; species Nezara viridula. The sequence goes on along the minus strand of OV725080.1, from coordinate 141,470,028 downwards.
AAAGTTGTTGAATTCCTTACAAAACATAAATTAATTCATCAAAATCGAATTATTAGCAGCAAATTTTAATTTTTGTAATTTTAGAAATTAAAATTAATTTCCTTTTCCTTGTTCGATTACAATATCCTAAGATAAGAAAGTTAATTCTTTCATGTTATATTACATTGCATTAACTTATATTTTGTATGTATTTCTTTATTATTTTATTATTCGTTCATTTATCAATAGTCTGTGCAAATTATTCAGTTTTGTTATGTTTTATTTATATATAGTCTTATCCATCATCTTATTTCTTTCACGGTTATTCTCTTACACCACAATTTTTCTTTTTCTTTGTTTAATTTCTATTTTTAATAACTGGCCCTCTTTTTTTAGGAGTCTCTGAGTGCACTTTAAGAGGCTTGTTAGGTTAAGGGCGATGTTGTAGGAACGAGGTAAAAAATATTGTTAAAAATAAACAATTCAATATACAAAATCTTACTAAAACCTACAGTTTTTACGTCTTAATTGGTTAAAATAACAATTAGTTCCAAGATATTACTGTGTGTATTTATCATTATCCAATATGGTATTGAAAATACGTTTAAATCATTAAAAGAAACCATTAATTTTGTACGATTTAATGAAATTTAATCAATGGAAGATAGTTTGATGCACCTTCAGAAAAGAAATTCATAATGTTGTAATGTGCTCCTACGTTTCGTCCTAACTTATAGCCAGCCATTCCTAAAAACTAACCAAACGACATACGAGAATAAGACAATGAATGTGTACAATGCAATGATAAAAAACATCAAGGGTTGTTGGAATTTATAATTAGTATGTAAATCAACTTCTTCATTTTATTTATTTAAAATGCTGATTAATGTTTAGGTAGCATTCCTCATCTTCAGAATCTCATTTCTGTAATGATGAACTTGAAAAAAATCTTGTCCTATATTTTATTAAGGATATATTTTTAAAGGCATACTAGTTCTACTTTATTTCTTTATTTTTGAGTAATATAATATTCTGTCAAAATATGCACATGGTTATAGTGAGGTAAGAGTGCATTCACAGCATATGATCGTGAACCAGCCCAACCTTGCACATACGCCACTTAAACATGGTGACGAAGATGAGGAAAAACAGTAAAATAGTATAACTCATATAAGAAATTATATGAAATTTTGCTTATATTAATAAAGTAAATCAAAATAATGGCAATCATGTTAGCTTACAATAAAAAATAATGAGGTATAGTGAGGTAAGTTATATAAGTTATAGTGAGGTAAGAGTGCATTCACAGCATATGATCGTGAACCAGCCCAACCTTGCACATACGCCACTTAAACATGGTGACGAAGATGAGGAAAAACAGTAAAATAGTATAACTCATATAAGAAATTATATGAAATTTTGCTTATATTAATAAAGTAAATCAAAATAATGGCAATCATGTTAGCTTACAATAAAAAATAATGAGGTGTATAATACAGTGTATTTCCTCACTAAAGTATATATAATACGGAGGAAGAAAGATCGAAATGAAAAATCAGAAAAAATAACTTCCATCAGACGATTAAGTTATATTAATAACTTTTAGTTTAAAATTTAATGTTTTACTTGTTTTTCAACCCTGAGAGGTAAGGCATGTTTGTGCTAGTTTCAGAATAACAAAATATAAATATGTAGGAAACATTATTATCTTTAGAAGATAAATATTTTTATCCATACTTTTTGGCCTCAAATAATTTCAAAATTCTCTAAACTTTCTTGAAATTAAATGTTTTTTTACTTTTAAATGTATTTCGTTTTTCATTTTTTTTTTTTTTTTTTAATTATATGTCTAGTAAATATGTATTTTATTGTTATTGCTTTTGACATCTTATAAATACCGATTTCTCTTTAACCATTTTTATTTTATTTGTGTAGCTTCTTTCATTTCCTCCAAAACCTGTTTTGTTTCTCTAGGAACTCGTTCTTGAAATTTTTTAAACTATCGGCTTTCACTCCTTATTTTCTTTTTCTCTTAAAAAAGATACTAGAGAGAATCACTTTATTTTCATAAAAGGGTGTTGTCCAATTATATTGGGTTGCTACAAACTCAGCATACTTATTAATCATTATAGACAATTTTTTAAAACCAATATACAGTATTAACAATATATACGAGCATTGTATACAATTTATATATGTATTCTTTTTATAATTTATTTCATTTTTTTCTTCTTTTATGACAATTTCTTTCAAACATTCATTAGCATTCTATATCCCTTTATTTTCCTTCTCTCTCCTTATACATTTCTTTTATTCCTCCTTATTTCTCTCCTCTCTCTTCCTAACCTAATTCATAAAATTATAGGATCATAATTATCTTCAATCGTATGATTCAAGTTAATACTTTTATTCATTTAGGATACTTTTTTGATGGCTCTGTTATTGATCTCAGTTATTTAGCTTATTAGATTAAAAACAACCTTTAATTGTACTGTTTTTCTGATTTGAATCGCTTACAAATAGGTTTTACGAACTTTTGTTTCATCATCTATCATATATTATATTTACTTTATCAACTTCAGTGGGCGTTGAAATACATCTTAACTGCCTGATACAATTGTAATAAAATCAATTACTTAATGATATAATATTATAGTTGAAATTCGTTCAAATTTTTTGATAACCTGAATATCTAATCTTATTTAGCATTATATAAAAAAATATTATAATTTTTTCTTTGCTTATAATTTTCATTTTATTTTTATTTTTAGATATCCAAGACTTACCCGAGAATATCAAGAACCTGCGGGCGTTACAAGTGGCCGACTTCAGTAGCAATCCAATTTCAAGGTTAGTTTAATTTCATTATTGATATGTAATGTTCCTAAATACTTTAACTAATTTTTTTTCTTGTAAAATATATATTACAGTTTACTTATTAATTAGTGCCCAAGTTGTATCTTAGAGGTTGGTACCTTCGTCTCTATTACTTTTCTAATGGCCTGTTTTCAGGCAAAACTATCATTACTCTATTTTTGTAGTGGACGTTTTGAAGTAGGAAACACCTGGTACTTAGCTAATAAGTATGAGATATCCAATGGAAGACATGTCTCTATTTACCTGACGAAGTTCCGTCTCCACCATTTTAACATTAAATATCTTTACAAATATACATCGGAAAAATTTGAGACTCTTTGCGTTTTCATTGTTGTAATCTAATCTTCACCGACGAATGCGAATTGAAAATGCAAGCTAGTACTCAATAATCTTATTGCTTACTTTATTTCTTCGTGTGTTTTGAATTTCTTCCTTCTTATTAACAAGGGGAGGCTTCAGTCAGTGGTTCATCGATTTCAATCAAGTTTTTTTTTCTGTAATTCTACATGGAAAAGTATTGGACAAATATCCCGGCGTTCGTTTCAATGAGCCCTCAGAGCCAAAAAAAAAAAAAAAAAAAAAAAAAAATGATTTTATATAATTTTAAACAAGATGTATGTTATTTTTTTTTTAAATTTAAGTTACTATATACCAATCGATTCATTTCTTTCTGCAGAATAAGAAAAAAATATTACCTACTGTATTGAATGAATTGCTATGTAACATAAATTACAAAAACCAAAAAGCTTCTAGTAAGTTTTCGTTTTGAAAAAGTAAGTTAGATCGTTTTTAGGGCCTTTTTAAACTCTTAAATACGAATTCTTATATGAATAAAAAAAATATATAAAATTTAATAATTGATTTTCTTGGGTTATTTTTTTTTCCGGCCGTCAAATAATTCATAACTCCCCAAGATTTTCTTCAAATTCAACTTTAATATGACCGTTGGAAAGCTGTATTATTACGCTTTCGACCGATTTCAATAACTTTTGGATTTGATTTCTTTTTAAGCTACGACTAATCAAGTCCCATCAGAATCAAGAATCAAATAAAACTTTTACTCCATTCCTATTTTATACCTTTAGTTCTAATCTGCCTTCATCTGCCTAATTTTAATTTAGTTTAATATCTTTTAGTTTATATACAAATTACTTTAGTCTTATTATATTGTCGTTTATTATTTTTATTTATTGTACGGTATGAATGAGTACTTCTCTATGTCACTATTACTATTGTTCTTGAATGTGACAGATTGTAATATCTCAATAAAGAAGTTTAAAAAAAGTTCTAATCTGTTTACTAAGATCAGATTTACACCATTTCGTGTAGCACACAAAGGTCTAAATCCCTAGTAATTTTGGTGTGAATCGGTGGAGCCATTCTAAAGTTATAACAATTTTTGTGGTTGGCGTCATAATTTCGAAGGAAAAAATTTCGATTTTTTAATTTTTCGATTGCTGTAAAAATTCCTATTTCAGGTTTTTTTGGGGGTACGAAAAACGAATCAACATTGTTTCTCCCTAAAAAAATATTTATTCACTCTAGATACCAAACCTGTTTTTAATAAATATTATATTTCGCAGATGGCTACAGTATGCGCACAATTTGGATTTTCCGAACCAGCAACGTGAGATTAATAATTTTTTATTGAGAAATAAAGTTGATAAATATATATTTTGTTTGAAATTACATTAAATATTTTTTTCTCGATTCTATGACCCATTGTAAGGAACACCGTGATATGTGTCCAATATTTTCTATGTAGCTTCACGGAAAAAAAAAATTGGTTGAAATCGGCGATTCACTGGCTCACAGAGTAAGTGATATAGCGACCGAAAAATGTGGTTATCCAATGGCACTAAATCATGTGAATATGGAGAATGAGAAAGGACTTTTTTTATATGATTTCTTGCTGGATCACTTCGGATATGCGGGATCTGTTAAATATTTCCTGTTCACCCATGCAGGATGTTTATTTAACCTATAGGGCAACACAAACAGTCTTAATTGTCGACAGCAGTCTCCATTATTCGGTCCATTGAATTTTAACAGTCTTTTGGTTGTTGGAATCAATTTATCACATCTCCGCAAAAATAAACCTTTTTTATAAAGGTATTACTTAGTTGTAAAGCGTCATTTCATGAGGAGTAAGTATTCTGTATTTGTATTTTAAAATACTACTTACACAGTTCTAATTTAGTACTAGTGAAATATAACTCCTCATAATATTCTGTGTAATTTAATAATTAAAAATTACGGCTGAAGTATTTTATATTTAACGTGTAAAAAAACAAAAACAAGAACTGAGTGAAAGCTGGTTTCGACCGACAGGAGAAGAATGCAACAGGAAGAAATATTTCCGGGAAACTGTATTCGAGGTCAATTAGCTCTTGGCGGTTCTCTCACTGAATAAACACGTAGTAATTAGTAATATATAAACACGCTCGTCTGGATATAATTATATATTTACTCCATTATTTATTTATAAACACTACTACAATAACATAACATTTTGTCATAGGTATAACAAAGGCGTTCGTTATTTAGGAATTGATTAGTGTTACAAGCTCATTATTTTTCTAATTTCGAGTTTTTTAGGAAAGGAAAAAAGAATTACTTTATCGATATTTTAGCATCTTGATTTTTGCTGTCTTTTCTTCCGTCCTTTTAAATGACATTTTAGCTAAAATTATTTTTTAAAGCTGTGTCAAAGTTGTGACAAGTGAGCCTAGAAATTTATATTAATGCTTGGACGGTTTTTATGTTAATAACATTATTATTATTCGATATTATATGTGTCACACATGTTGTTAAATTTGTATCATTAAATTAAATTAAATTCATTGGATCATTAAGTTAAATTCATTTTCATACGCCTAAGTACATCTCATTAATTAAATAACATCCAAAATTTATGTAAAAAATTTCGATTTACGATATTCACAAACACAAAGGACACATCGCCTAAAAAAAAAATGAAATATAAGGAAATTATGTTTGCTGACTTATACCAGTAAAACAAGAAACTTCCAAACCTGAGAAAAACTAACTCAATTTAAATATAAAACTCATTGGAAAAAAATAGACTTGCTTAAAAATAATAATAATTATAAATTATTTATTTTTGTAAGTTAGTGAATATATTAAGCCTTAGCTAACCCGAAGATTCGACGCCGATACTACCAGTCGATGTCTACATTCTTCCATCCTTCCTGCGCCATCTGTATTCAATTCCGCCAGACTTTCGCTTCGGTCTACCACTCGGACGTTTATCATTCGGTAAAGAGCATATTCACTTTTTAAGTATTCTTACTTTACCAAGCCCAGTGATTTTTTCTGCTTCAACATAATCATCTCAATTATATTAACCGAGTACATTTCGCGTTGTGGAACCGTCTAAATTCTCCGGTTGACTCATTCTTTTTCGGTCCGAATGTTCTACACAATACTATATTTTTAAAAACCTTAAGACGTTGCTCATCCCTTAATGTAAACGTCCACGTTTCACATCCATAAAGAACCGTAGGAAGGATGATAGTTATGTAAATTCTGATTTTTAAGTTTCGGGACAACAGCCGGGAGCTAAGTAGTTTCGTAACTGAAAAATAGCTGGCATTTCCTCCTTTTAAACTAGCTTACTTCCTCTTTAATTTAGTTTTACTTGTTATCGTTGACCCTAAATGCCTAAACTTCTACGTGTTTAAACACATTTCCTTCAATATCTATGACACCGAAATTAATCCCATTTTTTCTGCTAACAATATATTTTGTATTTTCCGTATTTATTTCGAGCCCCTGTTCTTTACCGGCTTTCATTAACGTTGTCGTATTTAATTTTATAGTTTCCATGTTTTCGCTCAACAAGACCAAATCATCAGCATACCCAAGGATGTATATTATTTCATCCAGAACAAACCTTTTTTGGTATATATTACCTGGACATACTACATACTAACTAGATTTACTATTTCTTTGGAATTCCCGGCTCAATTTAAATATTGTACAGCTTGTGGTGGTTAATAGAATCATAAACTTTTTGAATTCGATGAACAACAACGTTTGTTTCTCTTATATTTGCCGTAAAGAAAATATTTGATCAATAGTTAAATGAAATCGGAATAAGCATAAATTCTTTCCATTCTTCAGGCAATGTCTCATTCTCCCAGATCTTTTTAACCGACAAAGATATTTTTAAAACTCCAACTTTTCCTTGTGATTTAATTAATTCACTTGGAATATTATCAGTTTTCGCTGCTTTATAAAATTTTATTTTTCCGATAGCTACTTCAAATTCCTCTTTAATCGGTTCTTTTAATAAAGGGCACAGTAATAAATATAACTTTTTTATATTTCTTTTTTTTTTTAAGTTACTGACGAACAACAATAAAATAAAATAATTGCTCTCGAATGTGTATTTGTTTTTGTATATTTATTTATATAAATTTTTCAAAGCTAATCAAATTTTATCTTAAAATCATCCATAGTATTGGAAAAGGAACGTTAATTTTTTTAATGAATTATTGAAAAATATGCGCACGTTTCGTAGTTTTTTCTTACATGACAAATGCCGGGTTTTGTACATTTATATTCGCTGGATACTCTGTACCATTTTCCCTTCGTATAAGTATAAGAAAAAAACAATTTAGCTCCCTCCCCTCTCTCTCTCTCTCCTCCCCCCCATTCCCTGCTGGACGAAGGAGCTGAATAAAGAACTATTGGAATGGGCCAATAGAAGCTATATCATCGACCGAACGGAGACAATTGAGTAGATTGGCAATAGTTTTCACGACTTAACCTTTTTAAAGAGTCATTAATAGGGATGGCTTCATTTTATTTCCTCAAAGTTATAAAGTGGACCAACCGTTTATTGCAGAGTCAGTTGATTTGCAGCCATCGGCGCAGCAGTAAACGCCGCTTTGTGGGATTGGCGGGGGGAGGGGAGGTCCTTATTGCAATTATAATCCACGGCCTTTAGTATCTTCATCCCGTTATAACCAATTGCTTTCAAGTGCCATAACCTTCCGCGGTGTCGTTACTTTGATAGATCTAAAATGGCACACCCTGTAACTCCGATAGTTCTATTTATAGCCGCACCTCTAAAAAAAAAAAAAAGGAAAAACAGAGGCGTTTTAATGTGCAAGCTGGATATAAATCAATTTTAGGAACTAACAATTAAAAAAATTGTATTTGTATGAAATTCAACGTTTTTCTAATACTTCTGTTCACCTTCATCCAATCCATATGAACGCAACAGTAGCCATCTACACTATATAACTATAATACAGTGTGATGGTATAAATTTTCTGATTCTCAGAAGCAATGGACGTTGACTAATGAGGTATGAAACGAAAGACAATTCTATGGAGGAGTGATAAATCCTGATTTAAAAACTCAAATGGATTCCTTTGGAACTATGCCAAGCCCTGCGTATAAAAGACCATAGACGGACTATTTTCCATTTGATCGCAATTTTTGCTGAAAGTTTCTTATCTGCTTTGATCGCCATAGGTTACATCATATCATATGTTTGGGTACATATGACGCCTCACCTTATAATAATAATAATGTATGTATATTAAATTTTTATTATGTTATGGTTTCTATTTAGTAACTATAAATATAATAATTACACAAAAAATAAATAATCTAAATTAGGTCGTTTATCATATATATAAACTATGTCATACACACACATAATTATTTCCTTTTTTTTTGGTATTAAAAATAAAAATAAAGAATATTAACAGTTTACTTTATTTGTATTTTTACTTTTATTCGATTAATAAATCTGTAACTTTTCTCTCATCATCTTTTTTCTGTATTTAAAGCATTCACTGATTTCACAATCATTGAACATGAGAACTTCATCCTTAACACTTTAGATATTCCTCTGCAACTTACACTACCATCTCCTTCGTTCACTCCATCTCAAGCCGGACTTCAAATCAAATATTTATCTCACAGAAAAGCTCCTGGTTAGAACTTAATTACAGCCGAAGCGCTCCAACAGATTCCTAGGAAACATCTAGTATTTCTGACAACAATTTACAACTGTATATTGAGGACAGCAAAATTTCCATTACAATGGAAATATTCACTCATTAAAATGATGCACAAAACAGGCAAAGACATATACAATCCTTCATCCTACATTATTTAAAAGACTTATTGACATACTGACCAACAAATAATTCCTGGCCATCAGTTTGGCTTTCGCACATTCCATTAGACAATAATCAATTACACAGAATTACAGACTACACTGCTGGAGCCTTAGAACAAAAACTGTATGCAACTTGTGTATTTTTGGTTTTCGGTAGATTTTTCTCAGTTCAGCAGGGCTAAGAAAATTCTTCTATTCGTCCAGTCTTGGCGGGATTGCCCCGAGGTTCAGTGTTGGCTCCACCACTTTATATTGTATACACTTACGACATACCTATAAACAATAAGGCATTGACTGCTACTTATGCTGACCACACCGCAATTCTCACAAAACATCGTTACCCTACACAAGTCTCACTGACGTTACAACATCGTTTAGATAAATTACAAAATTGGTACAAATCATGGAGAATTCGATTCAACCACGATAAATCGAAACAGATTACATTTACACTTCGAAGAAATACCAGCCGTCCAATTTTTATCGAAAACAATCAAATTCCTCTGACGGACAGCATACACTACCTTTGTTCTTACCTTTGACAGAAGGATGACATGAGGCCCACATGTTACAATGAAACGGAAGACCCTCAATCGGAAGACGTCTCAAACTACTTTACTCATTTTTTTTCAAATCTTCAAAACTACAACTGAGACAGAAACTAAATACATACCTTTACTTACTTAAACCAATATTGACTTACTCCTCACAGATATACGGTATAGCTAAACAGACTCACCTACACAAACTTCATACTTTAGTACGTGACAAACAAAACATTACGTAAAGACTTCTTCCGGTCTAAAGTAGAGGTGACCAACACATAAGAACTTTTTACAAACGATTTTACAATAATTCACTATCATATATACTATCATACTAATCAGAGATATGGCTTCAGCTGACATACCCATCAATACGAGAAGGAGACTAAAAAAGCGCTGGTTGAGAGATCTCCTTCCTTGACTAAGCATGGTAATTGATTCAATCCAGAGAAGAGGTACTCCTGGGTGCTATCCTTCCCCATGCCTGACATATCAGTTTCATTACTTCTATCAGACCAACAGCTGATTGTCAACAGGTGCAGATTCAAACTTAAAGATAAAAAAGAAAATTATTTTTCAGAATTTTATCGTCGTTGTTCCTTGTGGATATATATTTTTTTATCGGTACATATTTTTTTTTATAAGTGGCTATTGGACAGAAGGGGCAGCTAAGAACTTTTATGATATAAACTCCCTTTTAAGACCCTGATATACCGATACGGTATTAGATTTATTTGATCCTCTCCCCGCCCTCCACCCCCCCATCCAGCCAGGCTGTTGGAAGTGAAGTGCATTCCTTTATTGCCCCCGGCCTCTTTGATATTGCTCCCTTCTGCTCCAGTTATATCATAGGCTTCATGCCTCTTAGTTATATTATATTATAAGGCTTTCTAGCTCAACTCCTCTTTCATATATTTGTATTTTTTTATTTTAATATCCTTTGCGCTTTATAAAGTTATTTTTATTAAGTGTTAGGAATTATAAACATTTACTACATTCCTATGGTATTCCTTGAATATATTGTACTGAGGTGAAATTTTTATTTTCTGAACCAAGGATCGGTTATTTTAATTTTCCTTATTCCGAATTACAAGATAAGTATTATATTTTAAAGTTATTGATTTTTAATCATTTCTGTTTTCAATATTACGTCATATTTTGTTAAATTAATTTAGTATTTTTTTGTAACTTTTTGTAGGTAATGTTAATAAGGTCGACGTATTAATACTTTTTTTTAATCATTGTTTATTATCTTGAAGTTTTTCCTTCCTTTGTAGTTCATACTTCCAATCATAAACAGTAATTCGAATAGTACAATAAATACGATGCGTAAGAGACAATTTCAAACATAGTAGTTTAATAATTAATGGGGGAATTCACGTTCACAATTATATAGAAAGAAAATTATTTGAAGTTTGGAGCATATGAAAATGGGTAGCGAAAGCCCGAAACGTGAAGCTAATAATAAAGGAGGATAAAAAAAGAAAGAAAATAATAATATGAAGAACTTATTAAATTCTTACTGCTGCGGTTTCAAGTAGGATATACATTAGAATTTTATATTTATTTTTATTTTTTATTTTAACTTGTTTTGGTTTTTTAATAAATCAATAATCATAATATACTGTATCGTCGGGTCACTAAGTGCATTTTTCTAGGTTTTCTTTCTTCTTGATCAAATTACTTTGTCAAATCCACAAAATATCACATTATTTCCTTTCCTTTCCTTAGAAATTTGTCTCCTAGTGAAATTGAGGTCCTGTGTATATCCTTCATGGAACAATTAAAAAATTTTGACATTCCTCTCTCCCACCAAAAAAAACAATGTTGCGGGCAAACCTCGGATAATTGGTGTTCAAGGACTCAAAATTTTCCTATTTACAACAAAACTTTCCCCTTTTTTTCCCATCTTACCTAGGCTATTCCACGATTTTATTTTTTAATTTATACTGACCGCAGAGCGTATGTGCGTTGCGGGCTAGTATTGCGTGTCCTCTCTCACTTTTCATCTTATTTCCCAGAAATTCTTTGAAGTCTCGGTTTTTCTGCCTTACAAACTATGTAATTACTATTATAAAAAGTAATTATTAAGTTTCTGTAGTGTAATTGGTAGCGACAGTTATGTTGATCTCAGACTATGCCCGTAATTAGTTAATTAATTATTTCAATTTTATCGCTACACCTTCAACATTAATTTTTTTTAACCTTATTTATTGAGAAACATAACATTATATCTCAATTTTTTTCTTTAGGCTGTACGGAATTTTTCCCGGTCCAGGGAAGGGGGCGGGGGATTAATGCCAGCGGTACAAAAACCCCCTCTCCGGTACCAGGCCATGATCTCGTAAATATTTTTTCAAGTCAACTGCAGTTTAGCAGTTTGTCGGGCAACGCCTGTTTTGCACACGCAGTGGCCCGCTCGGCTACACCGTCCCAATTATGTCTCAATTAAGGATAACACTAACGATATATATATATCAGGGAGGACATTCTCCATATCCAAGAGGATCATAAATATTAATTTATAAAGAATTTTGATAAAAATATTTTACCCTGACATTACAGTTTTATTATGTCATAATAATATATAATGATTAAAGAATCAGTATTACTTAATAAAAAATTGATAGAACACAATATGTTAATATATGCTATTTGTTAAATATATATAAATATGTTAAATAAATAGAACACCGCAGATATTTTTTTATTTTTATTTTAATGTCATTAAAAGTTTAAATTCCAGTTGGTTTATAGTTTAATGCACCTATTGTCTCCTAAGCTACATTCCTTTTCTTTTTCTTTACTTTAGTAACCACTTCCATTAGTAGTAGTGGATTGTAAGGGGAGAACCATTATTCTATACTTCCTTCATCTATCCTTCTTTCACGCCTCCTTTGATTCTTTCCTTCTTCCCCAGTGTTTTAGGTCTTTCCTCTAACCATGGGTGTCTTCTCCCTCCCACAAGGACGATGGCGCATGAAATTTCCTCTCCCTCTTTAAAAATATTTCGCTCCCCTCTTATTAAATACAGTACAAGCGAAAGTAGAATTTAAAAAATTCTTGAAAAAGCCTTATTTCAATAAATTTCCATCACTATTAAGAGCAGTTAAAGGTAGCGTAGGTTTCAACTTAAAAACTCCTACACAGAAACCCAGCCTTAAGACTTAATAGGAACAATAATAATAATAATAGGAACTGTACTATTATTATATTAGTATCTGTATCAACTATTATTTTTATCCCTATTACTATTTATTTTTTAAATATTTATTTTTTTATCATTTTTTTCGTCTTATTCTATTGAATCTTATTTTTTATTTTATTGACTGAGTTAAAGTCAAAATTAGAGAAAGAGGCTCTTGTCCCCAGGCGGTTAGTTTGAGCGAAATATTATGTTTAAGTAAGTAAATAATATTTATTATTTATTTATTTATTTTTTTACTTTAACTCAATCAATAATATGAGTTAATGCCCTGAAACGATAATAATTATTTCGAAATGTATCACCAATAATAGTGTTATAAAACTTTTGACTTTGTTTGAGTGAGAGAGGATGGTGAAAGAAGAAGCGGTATCACCCGGGGAAAAAATCGTTTCAGTTCGGGAAAAAAAGTTATTTTATTAAATCTTTGTCACATTCTAGTATATTAAATTTTTATTGTTTACCATTTTTGTTTACTACTAGTATAACTATATAAATCCCTCGAGCTAGTTAAAAATTAGAAAGAAAAGTAAATTTTATTGTGGAAAATTTAGTCCCCTAAGAATAAACAATGAAGTGAAATATGTCTGGCATTAGAAGACAACCAATAATTAATTAAGTTACTTAGTTATCTAACCCTAAAATGAAAATAAATGAAAAGCACAACTAAACATTTGAAAATTTAAGTAAATATATACGAGGGTCTCCACATATTTCTACAATTAAGTATTGTAGACAATATATAGGTAACTGTAAGGTAACAGTAAAATAAAGCTAGCAGCTTTAAAATACAAATATATTATTCTTACATGTATTCGGAAGATTGATTGCTGAGGAGATGGAAAAATAAATAGTGTTTAAATGAGTTCCAGGATAAGAATTTCCGTATGGAAGTAGGTAGAGAATTCCAAAAACAAGATAGCAGGTATGAGAAAGGATTTTTTTATATGAAACAGTTCTATGAGATGGAATAAACAGGTTTGTGGGCTGGGATCTTGTGTAGAACGAATAGACAGAGAAACGAACAAGGAGTAAACAAATAAAGAAGGTAAAAGTTTTTTTAGTTGTTAAAGATCGGAAAAGGAATACACCTAGGAAATAATGCCATCGAAAAATGGATAAGCCACTTCAACTCGGCATACCAACTAAATCAGACTATTCAAATTTGAATTCGACCAATATAGTCTTTTTAAATAAATAATATTTTAGGTCTAATGATTTGTACTGATTGATTTAATGCCATAGCCGATTATGTTAGTATATATAGTAGGGAAGTTCTGTCTAAAAATGAATGGAAGAAAACAAAAACAAAGTAGTATATGAATGGGCGGACGGTAGGCTATAGTTACAGTTAATAAGCGGGTAGTGTAGCGGTATTAGTTCCTGTGTCCCTACTGGGAGCGCTTCCCATAATCTAATGCCGTCTGCGTCTGTTCTTCAATATGCTATATATTATATATATATATATATATATATATATTCTTTGATTTTTTATTAAGTTGGTAATTCTAAAATTGCTTAATTAATCTGTGATATAATATCTTAAAACCTTTTTTTATTTTATTTTAATGAAATTTACGACTGTATTACATAGAAAATACATCAAGTAAATGTGACATTGGTAACATGACATGTACAACATGAAGAGAAACTACCCATTGGTAGAACTCAAATTAAAGTTCTATGTTAGAAGGTCCCGAGGCCACCTTATTTTCAGACGCCTCGGAGGGTTCAAAACCTCATAGTGGTTTCTGAATCAGTCATAACCGCCATTCAGCAGAAAGAATGATAGAGAGACAGAGGGGGGTGATAATATAATTATATTTGATGAAGAATTTGCGAAGATAAAATTTGGCAAAAAAACAACAAGATAAAAACCGACAAAAAGTATCTGTGAGAAGTAATATATAAATAGAAGAACATCATTTGTTATACTGACTTATAATTTTAAGAATGAGTTTTAAAAATTAATCATAGATTAACTTTTTTTGTACTTTGGTTTGTACTTTGTCTATAAAGGTTATTTATAGACTATATATATATATATATATATATATATATATATATATATAATATATATATATATATATATATATATATATATATATATATATATATATATATAAGATCTTTCCGTTCTTGTAACAATGTCGGGTTTTCTTTATATTTATATTTAATCGATTAAACTGTAATACGTTTGATTAATCATATGTCTACTTGTGTGCAAATCACCGTTATATTAGATTATTTGGACCAATAATGATTCCGAATCATAACAGCAAATTCCCACTCAAGTCTCCTAGCTTTTAAAATTCCCTGACTTTTCAAAGTGCTGTATACATCCTGAAATATGACTGAATACAATGTCTGAAGTTTTCTATTATTTTTACTTTCTGAAAATATTATTAACGTCTTTAATTACTTAATTAATTTAACTGCACAGTAGAACTCCAATTATCCGAATCCCAATTAACCGGATCTTCAATCATCCAAATCGATTCAGGTGAAAGGAACATAATAGTGATTGTGCGATGGAGCGTATAGAGTGCAGGCGAGCAACTTCCACAATAAACTGAAGTAATATTCTCATATTGCTATTAAAACGGACTATTCATCATGATATTTTAAAAATAAAATATACATTATAAACATCTCCTAACTCATTTTTTTTTTTTTTTTTTTTTTTTTTTGCAATAATGAGTTATGTAGCTAACTGGAAACTTTCTTCACGTCTGATAGAATGGCAACCATGCGTATTTCAAATTTATATTTTCCGGATTTTTTTAATTTCAAATATTCTATAAGAAGGTTGACATTAGCAACGATATTAAGTAGTTCCTTTCAACATCATGTATAGTAGAACTGAGTTTTAAGTGAAACTCCTAGCTGAACACACTTCCCTGAAGAAGACCTGCAAAGTCGGGTCGAAACGTTGGCTTTTAATAAAATAGTTTTGCCACTATTCAGCCTATTTATGACCGCCACTCCGGACCATCTTCCTCCTTTCTAACGACGTTTAAATCGTTGAAACTTTTCTGTGTATGAAATTAAATTTTACACCTCCAATTTAACTTCTTTTTATATAAACCATTTTCCGTTCAAAATACAAAAAATGAAAACGTTAACTAATATCTTTCATTCTTTTTCGTATTTCATCTCAGTTGTTGAATACTTGCCACGTTATGCGGTTTAGCAGAGTCTCATTTACTGTTTTCAGAACGGCGGCATCGACTTCATGAAGGTTTAATGTTTGAAACTGGAAATTATAACTTTGAAGATATTCGGAGAGCACCCGAAGATATTTCTTTATACAAAGACCCTACAATAACCATTTCGTAATTCGGAAAACTAAAATTTCTTCACACATCTAGGAGGCAGGTCCTTTTTCTATTAATACAGTGCTAACTTGTAAGGAAGGTAGTTCTTCGAATTTTTCAGTGTAATAAATAATTAGACTTTTTTTTTATATATATTTTTTTTCCTTTTTTATCCAGATTTTCGTTTAATTGGAGTTCCTCTGTATTGAAAAAAAATATATATCCAGGAAATAAAATAAATTGAATAAGGAACCCTATTGGATAAATTGAGCTATATGGCGTTAGCGTACTTCCTTTTCAACACTCTTAATTGGATCCTCACTCCCTCTTCTCTGGAAGCAACTTCTCCATAGGGAACTAAATACTCCTGTCTAAATTATATTGAAAATACTTACAATTGCCTTTGTGCTACTATTAATGCAGATATATACCGCATGCATTATATTTGTACATGTATATAAAATGGATTATATACCATTATCCTGCTAAGCTATACACACAAAAGTATAATAAGCTACCACCAAGCTGAATTCAGAAGAGGAAGGAGCACGCTAGACCAGATCGTCATCCTAAAATATCTTCATCATGTACTAGAAAAACGATGGGAAGCAGGTCCCCTTCTACGTCCACGCCTTATTTATTAATTTCAAAATAGTCTAAGATTCCTCATATTCCTCATTTCATCAGGAAGCCTCTATACAACAATGGAGTAGGCCTGGGAGCACGTGGAATGCCAAAAAGCAAATGGATAAATTGAATCGACAAAGATGCAATGGATGGACCTGTAAACACTTAACTGGAAAGAAATATCCTAAGATAGGCAGAGATAGAAAACACTGGTTGAAGCTGCAGAAGATCTGCAAGATCTGTAATACCAACAGAAAAGATATATATATATAAACTGATATAGTTCAATTTTAAATATATAATAAATATATTTATTAGAATTTACAACTGAATTAACTAAAGTTGAAACAATTAAATGTGAATTGGTAGCACTCCAAGAGCCCTTGTATGTTAGAAAATCTTGTGACCATCATCAATTGAGGTACCTACAAGGTTTGTCAGGAATTGAAGAGGACACAAAGTTTGAAATTAATTAAAATAACTAATTAATTAATCGGTTTTTATGGATCCGGAGTTTATATACTAATGGAGGATCGATATCTGAAGTGGATCAAGTCTGCAACATATGTAACATTAAGGCCAATATGGGTGATCTTACTCATGGATTTTTTATCTGAAAGATTGAAAACAAGAAGAATTCGATGGTAACAAGCTTTCTCAAGCACCTGGTTTACAAGATCAACTCCTAATATCTCTTACTATAGTAATTTAAATGAGTCTTTTTTTATTAATTGGAGGCTTAGAGCTTTTGTCAAGTAAGTTTTGAACTAGCCGGAAAGGTCGAGCGGTTTCCATCCGTTTCAATCATGTATAGTGTCTGAGGAGGTAGCTGATCTGTTCAACAGAGATAAGTGGAGTATTTTTAAAGGATATTGTAGGAAAGAAAATATAGGTTTACGACAAAAGGTGATGAGAATTTGTGAGAAATTATTGTAATCCTCAAGTTTTTACACCATTTTTCGAGGTTTATGATAAGTGATTGCAAAGTTTAGGATGCAATAAATGAATCTTTATGAACTGATAACACGCGTGACTGACAACAGACTTGTAGATGATAATATTAGGATAAGTTGAAAATAATAGTCCAATTTAAAAAGAAAAACAGATAAGGTTACTACATCATTGTTATCACTGATTACATTAATTCATTGCATGGTAACCGTTGTGGGTCTAATATTTAAGAACAATTGTCTCCAAATAAAGATTAGTTTTCCCTAACATCTCAGTTAAAAATTTAGCTTTTACTTCCTCGAACAACTTGGAAGAATTATGGAAATCGATGGATTTATTTTCTCGATAAGATCTTTATTTGCACTTTTTACGTTTGGTCTCTCGGTCTTTTAGAAAATGTTCAATCGTTTTCCTCGACCTACAGATTCTAAGGATATTTCATTTTCATAAATTATTGAACCGCTCCTCATAAAACTTCATACATACAAATGTATTCAAATTCGTGAAGAATGCCAAGATTTTCGACAATATTCCTTGCTTTTATAATGTAAATTTGTGGTTTTTTTTTTTATCGGGGAATAAATTCTTTGCATATGTCGTATCTTTACATCTTCCCAGAATCTTATGCCCAAATCGTTTCATAAAGCTCAGGTCCATTATGAGATGATTTTTCAAGATATCAAGATTTTTAAGCTTCAGCGTTCACTAGTCAAAACCATCTATAAAAATAAAATCGTAATATTAATGATTGCTGGTCACAATTAATTTAGTAATTTCATTTCGCCCCAATTTTCTTAGGAACTTTTAAGATTACAATACTCTTTTAAAACAAAAATAAGAATATATTAATAGATATAATAAATAATATAAATAAAAACATATAATCTATTATTTAATTCCGTATATTTATTGCCGTAATAAAGTAATTTTAGTGATAGAGAAATACATTAATATTTTATTTTAATTCCTGCAGTTGAACTCATTCCTTTTAATTCGTTTCTATGTTTTGCTCTTAATGTTTTATCTAATAAAACTTTATAATCATGTCTTAATAAAAACTATATAATTCCATTATACTGAATTGAATTAATAGAAAATATGAAACTAAATACTAACTCTATTCCGTCTACAGTTTTAGTGTTTATATGTCGATCTCAATAAACTACTGTGTCTATCTTCTTAAATATCTTTAATACAGGTCAACTTATCATCGACGTTTTGTATTATCTCTATATTTTGCCTCTCGGTTCGTTGATAGCCTGCCATTCATAATTACTTAATTTTTTATCTTAATAGCTCTTCGTACGACAAATTGTAATTAATTGTCCTGATGATTGAGATAGCGTCGTATGAGTTATATTGTCTAATATTGTCTGTTTCGATTTTTATTTCCTTAAACTTCCATAATTGAAAATATGATTTTATGAAAGCGATATCTTACAAATTTGGTTGTTATGAAAAATTCTTGTTTTTTTTTTTTTTTTTTGACAACAAATGAAGAAGGTATCAAATACTGATGTCTTCAGTTTATTTGTCACTGTTTTTTTTCTGGTGTCTTCGCTCGCAAATAATCCATAAGAAAATGTAATGTTTAAATTTTGAGATTTATCAGCATTGTCATATTTGAAATATAGTGACAATACGTCAGTGAGCGAATGACATCTTTCATTTATACATATTCATTGGATCCGGTTCTATTGAAATATGTGAATGAAACTCTTATAAAAAGTAAAATAAGTATATCATGGGTGATAAATATTCAGGACGCAGTCATTGTAAGGTTTTTTTTAGTGCCGACGTTTCAACCCAAACATGTGAGTCATCATCAGGTCATGCTTCGAGCACTGAAGATATTCAAGTACTGGTATTAAAGTACTTGAATATCTTCAATGCTCGCAGCACGCCCTGATGGTGACCAACATGTATGGGTTGAAACGTCGGCACTAATAAAAACCTTATAATGACTGCGTCCTCAATATTTATCGCCCATGTTTGTAGGACAGTCGACTAACTTCCTTCAATAAAATAAGTATATAATAAGTAAGTATCTTTGACTGTCTACATGCCGCGCTATTCTGGTCCAGTAGGCTATTTATTTTTTGTTATTCGTAGATAATTGGTAATGTTTCAAATTAGTACATATAACTTTCTTATTGAAACAATTTTTGAGTTGTTCAGAACAACTTTAATTTTTTAAAATTTTAGTTTCAGAAAGTTTTTTAACCACTTAAGAGTCAATATTTTTTTTTTTTTTTTTTTTATGGATGATTACGTACTTAAACATCTTCAGTGCTAGAGTAACATGCCCTGATGATAGCCCACAAACTCGAGTTATAACGTTGACAATAAAAATCTTAAAAACTGACTGTTTCCTGACTATTATCACCCATTATTTATAGAATAATCGACTAACTACCCTTAAATAATTTTTTTTTTTTAATTTAATTCTGTCTTATCTTAAGCATAGTGGAGGAACCACGATTAAAATTTCATTAGCATTGGTATCGTCATTTTTAAGACAGTGTTAAGTCAGTGAGCGATTACTATTTTTATTTTGTGCTATATTTTATTTTATATGTATATATTTTTTCCGGTTTTCTATACATACCGTATACATTATATATATATATATATATATATATATATATATATATATATATATATATATACATATATATATATATATATTACAATGTTTTTATAATTCGACCTTTATATATTATAACTTAAGATAACAATTATAGTCGGATGATAGGTCATGAAATACGCTTGAATGAGCTAAAACAAATCTTAAGTTTTATATATATATATATATATATATAAATTTGTCGAAATCTTGATTATATTGAGCTTGGTCAATATTACGCTATTCCTCTATCATTAAATAATAATCTCAACTGTCTTTGCCAATAGCATTGTGTGCTCCCCCTTTGTTAAAAATGGTGACTTCATAGTAAGAATAATGGAATTTTTGAAGTGAAAGTAGATATTTTCTTAAAAGCAATTTCGTAGTTATATATAATTAAAAGAACAAAGCTTCTTTTTTTCTTTAATAATTGTTTATGCTCATAATACTTAGGATAACAAAATCGCAATACTAGACAAACTTTTTATAATTGATTTAAGTATTTAAAATTCGATTGATTTTTTTTTCGTTCTTTTTTAAAAGAAAGTATAATGATTGTCTCCATATTATGATTTCAAATATTTTTGATTAATTAACCCATACCTGTATCTAACAATAACTATACTTAGTTTTATCTTAATTGGACTCGTTTGAATCTTATTCTTTGATGACCCTAACAATAGAAATATATAACGATTTTACTATTGGTATTTTAATTATACTTATTACTATTTAAGAAAACCTCTGCCATTTATAGGATGTGGACATGGTGTAGAAAGCATTATGCCACAGTGAAAGCATCAGTTCATATCAGCATTCTCTGATATGAAGTCAAAACAACTATTTAATATTAATGCCCTATTTAAATACCATAACGTGTGAATGCCAATGTTAGAGTTTTATATTGTCATTTTGCCAACATGGGCCATGTCACGTGCCCCAATGTTTTCCAAATCATATAAGGGTTCTGTCAAAAAGCAATTTAATATCTCTTATGATGCAAAATACTTACTAACCAACGCATTCTTGACATTTACTCTGCAATACATTAATATTAAATACATATTTATTAATATTTTGTTCACGTATTTGTTTGTAATATAAATATTTAGTAATTCATTACAGACAAGAATCTACATTAATTGTCTGAATAGAAATCTTATCGCTGCCAGAGCGAGGTGTTGCTTTCTTATTAAGAAAGTTTTGTATTCATGCGCGAGGTTACAAAAAATGTCCTCGGAATCGAAAAGTAAGTTTTAGTCCGCGTTGTAGACCCGTTTTTATGAAATTATTAATATCCGTCTAAAACTTCGGGAATGTCCTCATCTTATCGTAACCCACAACTTTTTTGTCTTCTAAAATTCTCAGAAATGGGGCGTTTTCTTATTAAATCAAATACTCATGAATAACCATTTCCTTTCCATTTGAATTGTAAGATAATTTGATCACTATATCGAAGAGAAAAAAAGGTGACCTACGAAAATATTGAGTCGTTTGGACTACTTACACCATTATTTTGACAGGTTGGTTAGGATGGAGGTAAAGTACGTTTTTGTAAGTTTCATTTTTTTTTATCGATAAAAACTCGCCAATCGATTAATGCCAAATCTATTTCATATAGAGAAAAATTATCGAAGTACTTCGTGATTCAATTTTATGGAATGTTACTTAATTTTGCAATAAATCCACGTTAAGGAGTAGGGGTAGAAAGTTATTTGAGTTTTTAAGCTTAATACGATTTATCAGCCTTTTTTTATTTTTTTATTAGAATATTCCATTCTGTTTCAAAATAAAATTATAATCCTAATGAAATTTATGCGTTATATACATTTATGCGTATCGATGTTTATTTATTTTAAGATTTTGCATTAAATACAGAGGAATAGGGGAGTTTAAATGTATCCCAAATAGTCCATGCTAAATGATAGTTATGCTGAAGGTGTTAAAGAGGGGAATAACTTCCGACAAATGTTGAAACAACCAAGCAATAATAAAACTACTGACATAGTTGGGAATTTGTTTTTTTTATTATTTGTTTAATTTTTTTTTCTTACAAAAGATGTCTTTATTAAGCAGTGTGGGTTGTTTATCTGCCTATATAAATATGCATAGAAATTCCCATTGGCCCAGTTTGTTTAGGAGATAAAAGGTTACTTACATTAGCCTGGTACATTATTGATGCTAAGTGCGACGGAGATATTCATCTAGACCAAAGAGTACACGGTATAATCAACTTTAAATTATTAGCCTAATCTAGAAGTAGCCATCATGAATGATTAAAAAACTGACCCGGGCTTGTTGGTATAATTAAAGCCCCTCTCTCTCTTGGAGGAAGGGAGCACCAGCTCATCAGATTGCATCTTGCAAAAGGCTGAATTGCACTTTTTTTTTTTTTTTTACAAGATATTTTTTTTATTTATGAGTCAGGGCTGTGGTATCCAAAATTTCTTATATCTTCGACTGTTCTAGCCTTATCGCTATGTTTCTTCAACACTTGCTGATTTATTTCTTCAACACTTTTGCTGATTTACCGTTTTTCCTATTGATAAAGGATAATAATGGCTTTTTTTGACCTTTTTATTCGAATAAAAATTAAAAACAAATTTATTTCATTGTAAACAAGAAAGAAAATTTTTATAACACAATTCATCCATTCCCTCCCCTCTCTCCCGAATCGTATTTTGATTTTACAATACACCATTTTTTTAGTACAATCAACCTTATATGTTCCAGAACCATTATGCTTAATTGGTTCCAAAAGCGGCCATATTTACTACTTATGCCTATTTACATTTCAATGTTTTTAAAGTTACTCCTAAAATAATCGATAATTTTCATAAACATTTATTACAAGTAAAGAATTTTTAATTTATTTTTCAAATGATTCAAAACTAATTTCTGCAGGTGGAGAAGTGTTCCTTAAAACTATAGACAATAAAGTTTTAAGATTCAATAAATACAACCTTGCTAAATTGGATAAAATAAAAATCTGTTTTTACTCCCTTAAAAACCATTAAAAATTTATTCCTTTAAAAATCATTTACACACACACACACACACATATTTTTAAGATATAAGTTGTTTTTGCTCTATATTTTCTTAAACTTTGTCGAAGTGTGGGTTTCTATTACTGTATTCGAGTTTATGGAATGTATTCTAAAATAGACATAACCTGAAATAAGTAGTGTGTGAAGATGTTTTGAAGCTGAAATTTTAAAAATATGGTGACTAATTTCAAAACTTTTTTTTCATATATCTCTTTAAAATAATCATAAAATATTCTGTGTCTCCTCACACTTTCTTTACCGTTTTGGGTATCAAGTCCAATACAAAAATTATTTGCCTTATCTTCATTGATATGGCTCCAATTATATTCTGGTTTTTGTAGTAATTAAATTTTAATTTTTAAAAATATCTTATTTAGGTTTATTTATAATATTGTATTTATTTTACAGGTTACCACCGGGCTTTGTCCAGCTCAAGAACCTGGCGACCCTCGCGCTTAACGACATGTCCCTTACCAACCTCCCTGATGACTTTGGCCTGTAAGTATCTTATTTTAAACCATGATTTTATTTTTAAATTAATTTATGTCTGCTGGTTTTGTAAAAAAAAATATTATTTTATAGGATAAATCCATTGTTTATATTTTTAATTTTTTCCCATGGCATAATTTCAGTTCCATACAACTTGTCACTTTTAGCTAGAATGTACATTCACACAGGGATGCCTCTGTGGTTCATGGCATAAGTTGCCCCATTAAAATTTTTAAGGGAGTAAAATTTTTCTGAATGAAAAGTTTTAACCAGGATACAAGAGAAAAACATGGACGAAACCACAGCAAATTTAAGTGGGTATGATCTTTTATGATCATTTCTTCTAATTCTCCTTTCCTTGCACTGTTTTTAAGAAAAGAACAGCAATAAAATTTTGTGGGAAAGAGAGGGAGAAATTTATGCACCATCGATCTTGGGGAGGATGGGCACCCCTGCATTTATTGACCATTTTACGATATTTAGATATTTCTACTTATAGTATTTCAAATCGTGTATTTCCCTTGGAAACTCGGATTCAGAATTTTTCACGATCAGAATACTTTCCTTTATTCTCCATACAATATGTATATTGATAAGTGAAAGTAATAATTGTTTTAAAAAATACAATTGTCTGTATTATACATATCTTCGGGTTTCCCAAAAAGTTTTCAATTTTGGATTTATTCCCTTACTAACTCCATAACTAATTAAAAGGTTACAAAATAAAATAAATAAATATATATCGAAATCGAACTATTATGAGCAAAGATATAGACTACAGTAAATTGTACAAATGTTTTGGTTTATTTTTATGAATTAAATATTTTAATTCGACCAAGAAAAGGAAAAGGAATTTTTCCAACTCATAATATATTGCATTAACATGTTTCCATACTATTCTATCAGTTGTTTTCTGAGTAAGATTTTATGTGAATTATTCGTACGGGCCAGCTAGTGAAATAATAATCTGGTCAAGTTAATAGATTAAAATATAATAAAATAACAAAAACGAAGGTAGGCAACAATGACGTGTAATGCCGAGTAATGAAAGTGACCAAATTACAGAGGGAGAGTACTCCAATTTGGAAACAGCTTATTTTATTTCATACTTGCAAAAAAAACTAAAAAAAAGTTTATTCTGAGTTGAGTATTCCTGGCTGTTTGGCAATAATGTTGAATTCAAATCTTAAATTTTAGATAGATCCTGAGAATGCCATCCTCTTATAAAATAGAGGATTATTAAATTTATTAAACAAAATTTATCAGTCCTAGAGGTTTAAGTGTTAAGGCATTGGTTTATATGCTGCCAATACTGATTCGATCACTGCATAAGTAAATTATTTCTTATCCTTTGAAAAATTCCAAATGAATCATCCAGTAAAATGTAGAATGAAATATAAATGTAGTACCATTGTTAGTTATAATTGTATTTTAAATCCTGATTATTGGCTTGTGCTTTAAATATGTAACACACCCGTTGTATGGTTTCCATTTTATTATGATTATCAATATTTAATTGCAATTTTTTTCAGAATATAGATGTGTTCTTGCATGGAGATGCAAGGAAAATATATTTGACCATGCGCAAATCAAAAATAGCATATCATTCCTTCGGTCGTTATACATGCGAAGTCCAAAAAATAATAAACCAAAATTTAAAAAAAGTAGAAATCAACGCATTATTCTAGAGACACAGTGCCTTTAGAATCGTTTTGTATGATTGTTTATTATTTGTTGTTATTATCTTTATTATTGTTTCTGACTTAAGAAATGTCTGTAGAATAGATACATTGATCTATATGGTTTATAAATATCTTTATACAGTCTCTCTGATAACTAATTGTTATGATTAAATATTGATTCAACTATTCAGATTTTCATATATATTTTTTTTTTTACTTCAGTTTATCGAGTCTGAAATCGCTTGAGCTGAGGGAGAATCTTCTTCAATCCTTACCTGAATCGCTTTCACAACTGTCAGCACTGGAGAGGCTAGATCTTGGTGACAATGAGATCGAAGAGTTGGTAATTAATTCAAATTATTGTTTAACATCTATTGTGAAATATTTGAAACAATGTTAATAATGTTTATTTTTTATGTTTGTAGCCCAGGCATATTGGTAAACTTCCTGCTCTCCAAGAATTATGGCTAGATCATAATCAAATCAAACATTTACCTTCTGTAAGTTTTATTTTATATTATATTAAGTAATATAATAATTCCTAAATTGTACAAATAAATTCATATTACATGATCATCATATACATCTTTTCAAGCATTTATTTGATATTCTATACTAAAGTGGATTCAAAGGAAGATAGCTCAGTGGTGGAAGCATTAGACGTCTAACACCTGAGCTCAGATTTGAGTTCATAAATAGAAATTTATTTTCTTCATAATCGGAAAAAGATGAATGAGGTGTAGTATTGTCATAAGTACCAATAATCACGTTAAATAATCAGTATTTTATTATTAGTAGGCATATTGTGTATTTTCATCATAATAACAGTTGATTTATTTTATTTTACCTGCATTTAGATTGATTATCTCAAGTATCAAATCTTCTCTGGTGACCAGAGAAAATTAAATTTTTTGAATGAACTCTATTTATTGTTATTGTATGTTTACTTATCACTATAAGTTTTATTAGTTAATGTTATTTTTATAATATTTATATTGGTGCTTTCTTAACAGGAAATCGGAGAGTTAAAAAATTTGACCTGCCTTGATGTATCCGAGAACAAACTCCTCGATTTACCTGATGAAATAGGAGGCCTTGATTCCCTCACTGATCTCCACCTATCTCAGAACATGATAGAGACTCTTCCTGATGGCGTTGGCTATCTAAGGAAGTTAACAATTTTAAAAGTTGATCAAAACCGTCTTGAAACCCTTAATCCAAACATTGGCAAGTAAGTATAAAAAATATGTATGTGTGTAACGTATAAAAATCAACTTTTGTCTACTATTAAATTAAATAATAATGTATTTATTTATTAAATGTAAATAAATACACATGATTAACATTTTTGTTGGGAATTTTTTATAATAACAATTTTTATATTTATGCTTTTATTTTTTTATTTGTTTTTTAATAATTTATTGATATTCAAACTTTCTATTTTACTCTGTTTCAGGTGTGAAAACTTGCAAGAGCTTATTCTGACTGAAAATTTCCTAGTCGAACTTCCCCTGACCATTGGTAATTTGGTCAACTTGACAAACCTCAATGTAGATAGGAACAGCCTTCATTGCATACCACCTGAAATAGGTGAGATTTATATACAATATGTGTTATTGAACTTATTATTTTAATAATATTTAATGAAAAAAACAATTTTTTTATGTATTGCAATGCAAGTTACAAATATATTGTAAAAATAATTAAAAAATGAAGAAAAATAATGATATTCGATTTGTTTATATGTTTACATGTTTAGCATGTAGTATTGTATAGCAAAACCAAAAGTTACTTACAAAATGTTACCATTTATATTTATTTATTTTATTTTATGTGATCATTAGACATATTTATTTTCAAATACAAACTTAATCATCATTGACAAAATTTCATGTGGCCGCAGAAGACTATATTTTCTATTCCGACTGTAATATCATAACCAGTATTTAAAAAAAAATAAATTAATTAAATAAGAAATTTGTTATTTGTAGTATATATTCTTCTTCCATTGGCTCGACTGACCATTACTGGTCTCTGGCCTCCTCCAATAATTTACTGTAAGTCAGCATGGCAGTTGGGTAGCAGTTCCCCAGTCCCTGACCCCCTGGATCGTCCAGGCATCTTCGGCTAACCATCCATCCATCTAAGAGGCGGTGAGGTTTATTAGCCCATGTGACTTGCTTCCCAAGGGGCCGCTACCTTGTTAGGTTACTCTAGGGCTAGGGTGTGTTGTGTTATTGCACTTGATCTGTATTATGGGGGTGAGTGTAGTGTACTGTTCCCCCAAACTGTAGGGCCAGTGGCTGTCTGCGCTACTTTGGCTGGGGAATGGGACTGCTACCTCCCCACACCTTATTTGTAGTACATATTTCTGAAAATTACTAATTATTTCAATAATAACTAAAAAACATTGTTACTGAAAGTATGACTGATTTTTGGAAAATGCCGGTTTCAAAAATAAATTTATTTTTGCACCACTTTTCTAAATATTTAAGTTTAGTTTTGAAAAAAAAAATAATAGCACTGTCGGATTCATTGTTTCTTTTCTATATGAGAATCAATACTTATCTGGAATTCCAAAAAATCAAATAAAGTTTACTTCGGAAATGAGTGACTCATGTCAAAAGTTACTCTACCATTTTGTGTAATTTTCAATTAAGAGGAAGAGCTTTAATATGTGCCCGTGAGATAGAATACAGATTCATAATTTCATATGGGCTTTAGATTAAAAATCATTATATCTCTCTAGTTAAAACCGCTAATCTCCGAAAGTTCTTTACCAATTACTTTGAAATTTTGATACAATGTTGCAATCAATTCAGGAGTGTTTTATATTCATTTTATTACTATCAGGTCGATTTAAAATAGCAGCTGAAAAACATGAATTGCTTTAGACTATAGCATCAAAATGGCATTAACGATTTTAATGATACTTGGTTAAAGTATTCTCCTTGAAGACCTTTTAATATATATGTTTACAACATATTTCTCCTAAATGAGGCTGAAAAAAAATAATGTTAGATTCAAAATTGTATTTGCTAATAACTCAAAAACTGCATAAATACTACTGTACTATTTTGTATCATAAGTATATATTAAAGTGTATATACAAATGTATTATGTGTATAAATAAGTAGAAGAGTAAAAGAAACAATCTTGGAAACATACAAATTTGTATATGCTGATTATGGTTGAATTTTGACCACTAGGCAAACACTAGGGATTTTAAAGGGGCAATAAAGTGGTTTTTATTTGTGTAGGTTTTCATTTTTGTTTTCCTACATTGCATAAATGTTGATAAATAGTTTAAAGTTGATAGGCATGGAATCGTTCTAACAGCCAACTCTATTTTAATTTTTTTATTAACAACTAAAAATAAAACTTTAAATTAAATAAATAAACTAAAATTAAGAGTTTAACAGCTTTAAGTAGAAATTCATTTACCTAAGAACCTTGCACCAAAACTATTAATTGAAAAAGTAGTTATTAGGAGTATATAGAAACGTTACCATGATTAGCATAAATTTCTTTATTTCACTTGTTTTTATTTTATTTTTTTTCAGGAAGGCTAGCTAAACTTGGAGTTCTCTCATTACGGGACAATAAGCTTCAGTATATCCCATCTGAAGTTGGCAATTGTAGTCTTCTGCATGTTTTAGACTTGTCAGGCAATAGGTTAGCTATTAATTATTTTCTTTATTAAGTTAAAATATGTTAGTATACTTATTTCAATAAGAAATTAAAAAAAAAAAAAAAAGTTACACCAAATCATACTAATATATTACACATCATTTTTATGTACTGTTAAATTGATGTTCTTCTTTTAATTGCAGGTTAGAGTATTTGCCAATTACATTGACAAATCTTGAACTAAAAGCGGTTTGGCTTTCCAAAAACCAGTCGCAGCCGTTGCTTACATTCCAGCCGGACGTCGATGAGAGGACCGGTGAGCAGGTCCTCACCTGTTTTCTATTACCGCAACTAGAACCCCATCATGACATGTCGCAACCTGGTATGGCAGTCACATTAGTCTTTTCCATTAGTTCATTTAAACCCTTGTATACTTTGTTAACGTAAAAGTTAATTACACCATACAATCCATATCATATTGTTAGTTATTCGTTTTTGTCTTTTGCATTTAATATCATATCAAATTTTCATTTAGCTGTTCATAGTATTCTATCATACACTTGATATTATAACAAATGACTTCCTAGACTTTTTTTTATTTCTAATTTAAATTTGATATGGATTTCTGGTATCAGGTTTATTTGAGATTGTCTCATTATCTAATGTATTTTAATTCGTCAGCATGTTCTGTTGAACTAAATGCATTGAAACCATTAAAAGTAGTCCCTGTATCCAATCCATTGCTATAGGCTAGGTTTTAAGTGAGTATAAAGTATATCGTAGAGATCTTATTAGTTAGTTCTTTTCGCATCTGTTGATAATTTGGTTTACGTGTGAATTTTTATTTTTATTCCATAATACAGTTATTTATTTTCTCTCCTTGATTTTATATTTACTTCAAAGTTTGAAGCTGAATGAATTAGTTCTTATGACAAATATGTCCTATATTTTATTTTTACCCTTGAATTATTTGTCGCTTCAGAATATATGTATCAATTTAATTTATTTTTCTTAGTTCAAAAAAATTTAACATATATGAAATAAATGTTGAATGTTAAAGTGTGAATAGCACAGTCCCTTGACTGAAGTAATATTTTACCTAGTGAAATAGGTGAAATTGTTTCATTAATAATTACCCTAAAGAAATTAATAAAATTTTAAAATAAATTGAAGAACAGAATTTCTTTCTTATGTTTTGTTTTTAAATTAATTGATCGATTTATCATGAAATGAGATATAATAGTTGAAATCCCCAAAAGGCACTGCTCTAACACTGACACAATTTACATTCAAATTTTCAACCCTCCAATCAATTCGAAGAAATTGTAGAGGTTTTCAAAACCTGTATTTCCAAAATTTACTCCGACTTTTATGGTATTATTCTGCCAAGAAAACAACTATGCATCCTGAAATTCAACTCGTTGGGGCTGTTGGAATTGTTTAAATGTAGCGAGGAAATAATCTTAGACATTTCTGAAACCCTTGGTATCAGTGATTTGAACCTTGGGTTGTTTTAACTACTATTACATCAAATTTGATATATATTTTTTATGATTGGACTTTGTACTTATTTAAAAATATAACAGAGCTGAATTATTTTTCCAATGACATAAAGAGAAAGATTAATATTTGCACTAAAGAGTCTATGTGACTAGTTTAAAAACTTTTAAATTTTTATTTTCATTTCATTGTTGAATTATTTTCATATGATTAAGTATTATATTTTCCTAAACTATTTGTTTTCTTCTTTTGTAATGGCTGAGAACTGTGGTATATTAGGTGGAAAGGTCGCCATTAGCTCCATCTAGTAGGCTGGCAGTGAACCTTTGGCTGAGCGCCTCCCGTTACCTTTCTGCTCTTGTTAAATTTAACCTCTTCTCGTTTTATTTTATTTTATTACGGCTTATTAGGGTTGTATATTTTTGGCAGCGCAGCATAAGTGCATAAAAAACTACTGCTTTTTATCACACCAATAGCTATTGTAAGAAAAATCGTAAAAGTATGTGTGTACTTTTTTTTTAATTTTTCTTTTTTAAAAATTAATAAAGCTTTTTTTAAGCTCCTGAAAGGATTCAGGGCTATTATTTTTCTCATTTTTTAATTTGGTTATATTATGAAACTGGCTTTATTAATCTATCAGCCGCATGATAAAATATTCTCTTTTAATAAAGAGTCTATTCATCTGTTTAATACAGTCAGCTCTAATAAATCGCTTGATGGTTCTAGCAATTTTATTTGTTTATTTTTTTAATAGCCTAAACAGAAGTTACTAGGCATTTTCAATTGGTATTTTTCCTACATAATATCTAAATAGTTCTTAATTCCATTTTAAACTAGGGGAAGCATATTTAAATTTCCCTCCTTTAAGTATTTCAGTAATGCTCTTCCAGGTTAAGTAGACTTATTATTTCTTAATATCCTTTTCTCTTGTACTTTACCCGTAATTAGTTTGTATTCCATCTACTACCTCGGAACTTTTATACAAGTAGATGTATCATAATTAATTTGCCCCTCTTTTGCAACCTGTGCGTTCACTATCCTTCCCGCTTGCATTGCACTGCATGTATGTTGCATGAAGGCCGAGTGAACAGAGCTTTTGACGGACTGGTTCGGGTGCCAATAGAGGGCGGTGCACAGAGCGAGGAGGATGACGATGGCTGGGAGGAGAGGGAGGCCTCCAGGGCACACTCAGTCAAGTTTACTGAAGATGTTGAACCAGAATCAGGAAAAGAGGTAAAACATGATATTGATTTTTCTAACAAGAGATTGTTTTGTTTACTTTTTATTTATTATTTTTTTTACCATTAGAAAAGTGGTTCTTTTGTACTGGTTACCAAAACTAACAATGTTTCTATTTCTTATTTATTGGTAATTCTTGTCACAATGAAGAAAATAGATAAAATTACAACTAAATCTATACAATTTAAAATTTTACATATAAAGAAATTCTTTTTACAAACATAAGAATTTATTATAATAAATATATCTTTGGCGTTCAAGAAAAAATCACTAAATCCAGTTATTGAATTTTTTAAGACTTGTTTTCTGCTTTGTAAAGAAAATTTTTAGTTTTATTAAATTAATTTATCCATCAAACTACTGCCAGAATGACGCATTGAATAACTCAATGATATTTGTCAGTTGAAAATATATGGTTTGCTGAGTGAAGAAATAACTGTGTACATAAAATGTCAAATATTTGCTATTTTATAATTTATAAAATTATTTTATAATTGATAATTTAACTGATAATTATCATTGATATTTCATCAAATGTGAATGCCAATGATATAAAATAAAGCCTTCTGAATATTGGTTTATCACTGATTAATAGAATATCTTGGTGGTTAATTTTTTTTTTTTTTTAAATTACTAGAAAGAGATTTTTCTCTAATAGTGAATTTTCAAAAAATCATATTCAAATAAAATAAATATTATTATTGTATTTATTCTTGAAGGAAGTTAGTCGACTGTTCTACATATCATGGGTGATAAATATTCAGGACGCAGTCTTTTTTTTATTTTATTTATTTATTTTTTTTTTTTTTATTAATATATATAAAAAAATTTTATAATATATATATAATTTTTTTTTAAAAAAGACTGCGTCCTGAATATTTATCACCCATGATATTGTATTTATGTTTATTTATTCATCTTTTCATTTATTATTATTGTTTTATAAATATTTTTGAAATATTTGAAGGAATGTATTAGTTTGTGTAATTATTTAAGTAAATATTTATTTATTAGTCAATCAAGTTCATTTTATAAAACTATTACATCCCTTACTATCTGATTTTTTTTAGCATATTATTATGGCTTTTAGATCATATCTACCTAATAACCATAATATGAACTTCTTTACTGGCCATAATTTTGTTATGATTTAAATTAAGAAATCAGGCAACCACTTAACCTCACCTTTAATTTATTGAAAAAGAAGTTTTACATTATTTTGTATTAATGTTCCTGCTCTTTTAAAAACTATATATATTGGCTGTTTTCAAACTAATCTCTTTTAGTCTATTTTAATTTTCCTTTAACGTGCTATTCGAAGGTAGTACTTGTCACAATTTGTTTTATGTTTTTATTTTAGCTTTTCCTATAATCAGGTCAAGCCTGCCCATAAAAACACTCTTTTTTAACATTATTACTTTTTAGACAAACCATCACTTATCAGCTATATTAATTTCTTTGGAATTCATATATATGATATATAATAAATAAGTTATTTATTACTTTCTTTTTTTTAGTTGAAAAAATATTAATTCCTTTTTTTTTTCATTTATGTTGTAAAAAATAATTCTAAGAGAAATCATTTTTATTTTTCAAGTAAAACATCATTAAAGAATAACAATTTTTAAATGTTTGACAGTTAATGAATTGTATGAAATTTTATCATTTGTGTATGAGTTGAGGATGTTCTTGCCTCCCCACCACCAGCTGATATTTCATTCAGTTCATTTCATAAGATTGACTCACTCAGCATAAATTGTTCCAATGTATTGACCTCTGTCATTAGTTAAAGTCAAGTCAGGTGTTAACTGGGGCAATGTGACATTCCTCATCCAATGACAGCTACTTATTGTGTAAATATATTTATTTAATTTTTGTTTCCTCTCTCTCCTTGTAGACACCATTTGTACGTCAGAACACGCCACATCCCAAAGAGCTCAAGGCCAAAGCTCACAAGCTGTTCAACAAGTCAAAGCTCAGTGACAATCTCACCGAAGAGGTAACTTATTTTTATTACATTTTCTTTTTAAAACTGAATTTTGTTTAAATGAATTACAATAAATATGTTTGTAATTACCCTCACCAAAACATCAAATGATTTATGAATCATGACATTGAATATATTGAATAATTGTGATTTGTTATAGTTTTTTTTATTTTAAGTTAAAGGTAAATGTTGCTTGTCATTCTGATAAAAACCTCAAAAGTTTAAATTTTTGTATTCTTTAATAAATTAATCTTTGACTTCTTTATTTGTTTTTAATAATTACTTTAAAGACAAAAAATCAAAATGTTTCAGAAATAAATTATTTTAAAAAAAAGTTTATGTAAAAAATGGGAATCAAACTGACGTTAGCAAACATAATTAAATTTTATAGATTTTGACAACTCCAAAACTCAAATTTTATTATCATTCTAATAAAAGCTTTTTATTTATTCATACTCTTGACTAAAAACTTTAAATATATAATTTGTCAGTTTTTCCATTTGTTTAGCTATTGCAGATGATTTACCAACTATCAAATAATTATTGACAGCTTTTATTTTAATATATCAACTAGTGATAAGTTAGAATTTTGAAAAATGTCTTAATTTGATAAAAAATTGACAGGTTTAATATAAACTTTGATTTGAGAGCTTTGAAGTTTTTGATTTGAATTCTATAGCTAACCTCTTTATTTATACTGTAATTTTATTTAGTTATAACAAACCTTTCAATATTTATAAGAGAACTATTTGCCAAAATATCATCATTAATAAAAAAAATAAAAATAAAAATTAGCGTTTCAAAAACTTATGATTAAGAGCACTGATGTTAGAATCAGGTGAATTCAAATTATCCAATCTAATTAAAGCCCTTTTGTCGTTGGAGAATACTGCTGTTTCGGTTAGTGAAAAGAACCCGTCACAAATGTAACATTAAACCTCTCCTGTTTGAGAAATGTGAGAAAGATTACATCATTGGCTAGTGGAATAGTTGGTGAAAAAACAAGTATATCTGGACTTAATTTGTTTTTTACACTAATGTTAATAAATTAATACTATTATCAGATCAAAAATAAGGTTTAAGGCTCATACGCAACAGAGTGTGATATGTCTTGTGGATAAAATATTGCTGTCGACGGCAATATGGTGATATAGTTATATTACTATATATTGCATTATAGCAGTTACACAGAGCGCGATAAGAGTATTGTATCGCCAGGACGTATTGCGTTCTGGTGTAGAAGACCTTGACCCTTCATTTGCTGATTTACTCAAAACCTATTGCTATTGTGTTATTTAATTTGTAATAATGGATTTACTTAATTCTTACATCTATATGTCTTCTATCATGTCTAATAGTTTAATTATTTTTATGATTTTCTGTTATTTATTGATTCAATTTATTCTATTTTCTCAATATGAATTTTTTTTTTCTAATTTAATTTATTTTTTGTTCATCTGAAGGAGGAGCCAAAGCTTAATGATTCTAAAGGAAGCTTTAGAAGCGAGCGGCTGAGCTCTGCTGAAATTGATGCTAACAGTGACAGGAATTCTCTCTCCTACTCTGAGAGTACTCTTCCTCGAGAAAATGAAGTAGTCAAGGATTCGGTGAGTCCATTAGAACCATTTCTTTTTCTTATGGAATTGAATGCTTATGAAACCTTGTTTGTGCTGTCTAGTTGTTTTGCCTCCTATTGCACTAACTCTTACCCCAAACATCCTTTCTTGATACTTTTTTAGAACAAGAACAGCGGTGTTAAAGTTGGCAATGACGTACGAGTAACGAGCGATTCACCGAGCGAAACAGGACAAAGCGAACTAGAAGATGATGATGATCAGGTAAAATTATTGTGTTTGTTTTATACTCGTCTATAGAAACAAAAGACATGGTAAATAAAATATACCTGGTGTATTAGATCGTATTGGATCATAGCTTCGAAGAGTTAGATAGTCTAAATACTTTTTGAATAACTTCTGTAGATTTCATTATTTATCTCTCTCTCTTATTTTATGATTTGCTATTCAGTTAACCTCTTTTTTATTTTATAGTAGGTGTAATTTAGTCATTCTCTTTACAATTTTTTTTTTTTATGATAAATATGATTATTAGTTATTGCAATAAACATAGTGTTGATATTGCTGTTTGTAGTATTGATACAGTTCATTAGAAAATATTTATCTATGTTAAATAACTATATATGTATCATTCTTTAAATATATTATTCGTTTTAGATTTCAGTTCAAAAACTAAAATAAACAGTTTCAATGTTTATTAGTTTTCAATAGTTTCTTGCATGTTCATTATGTTTAAAATATCATTATATTCATTCATCAGCTTCCGTCAATTTTCTCTTTTTATTTGGTAGTGTGTGATAACTGACACCTATTGATGATCTTACTTTGGGAATACAACTAGTCTTTTTCATTGTGTCTATTTATTTAAATTATTTATGAATTTTAAATTATAAAAGTTTATCAGCTGTTTAAGCATCAAATCAAGCTATTGGGCTTCTCAATTAATAATAATTAATAAGCATTAAAATTTTCACCTAATTATAAGAATGATTTATCAATCATAAAAAGTGAAGATTACAGGCAATTATATATATTTTTAAATTATTCTGTTGTGGATAATTATAACTGTGACCGTTGGATGTACTTTATTGGAATGTTAAATCTTTGTTTTCTCTTAACAACTTAGGCCGTGTATGTTCTGTCTTCTGAAATTCATATAATTGATGTTCTATATTATTTATATATTTTATAATTAAGTTATTATTTGTAACTTATACCTATTACTTCAAAGGCGCATCTAAAGTTTCAATTATAGTGAGTATATTATAATAATTCATAATAATAGCGGCTAGTGGTTATAATCTTGGCCATATTCCCTTGTAGATTGATTACTAATCCTATTGCTGATAAGCAAATAAAAAGTTTGTTTATGAGGTTGTTCATATCAGTTTTGCCTAGATTGGGCATGTGCCCCACCCTGTAAAAATCCAATACCTGTGTAAATATTCTTCAAGATTCTTCCTGTTTGCATATACACTCATATCCAATGTTCTCTTGAACGGAAATTAATCTTTGATTTGTAAATAATTATTAGATATATTGTTTATATATCATCATAATCATTAATAACATGTCTTTTGTTTTATTTATTTTTGTATAAACTAATACTGACATTAAATTTTATGTTTCATTGCATGCTTTTTCTGACGATTTTATGTTTTCTTAAAATGTTCATTTGAACTATTAATTAAACTCTAGAGCTGATTTTTTTTCTTCTAATTTTAAGCTTTCTGTTTTTTCATTATGTTATTTAGTTGACAAATATTCTCTCTGATATAAGTAAATTTTTTAAAAATCAATATGAACATTTGAATAATTCAGATTATTTCAATTTTTTTTCAACTAAAGCTCACTCCATTATTTAATTTCTTGTGAAAATGAATGTTGACTTGTTCATTTATGTTAAATATATAATACTCTTAATCTTACTATATCTGTTAATTATTGGTAGAATGAATTGATGTATTGTTGAGTTTAACTGTGATTTGGGGAATTGGTAATTTTTGATTAATGGGCACCGTTAGGAGAGGCACGTAGGTTTTGAGGTTGATCCTAACACAAACGGAGGTCCACGCCAAACTCGCCTTCACAGGAGAGACACGCCTCACCACCTGAAGAACAAGAGGATCAACCAGGGATCGCCTGCTCTCGACAAGGATAAAGTCGCAGCAATTATTGCAAGTGTCAGTAGTCAAATGCTATTGCCTGTCTGTTGCTTGGCTCGTCTTCAATGTTTTCCCCCTTATTTTAATGGAATATTAACATCTTTATTTTATTATTTTTTTTTTTTCATATTAATAAATAATCTCTTTGCCTGATTAATTTTCATTTGGAATTACTTAAAAACACAAAGACATTTATGAATAATATATTTATGTTTATATTAAATTAAATAAAAGCAACTTCTTTAACATCAAGATTGCCTAAATAACAGGGTTTTCAAACATTTATTCAATATTACTGTTTTGCCAGAAATAATTTATTACTAAAAAAAAAATATTTTTTTTTTTTATAGTTCATTTTAGTCTTGGCTTACATTCATTGATATTGTTTAAAGAAATTAAAAATAAAATTAGTTCATTTTTTTAATAATATAAATTTCAAGCAGAATGAGTTATGCATATTTTGACATTACATTTCATTTAAAATAATGCCAATGTAATACTTTTTAATTTTTTTTTATTCCAATTTTTTATAATACCAATCACATCCATTTTTTTTTTTTTTTTTTTCAACTTTGTAAAGTTTTGTATGTTTATTCCTAATTTGCTTATTTGTTGCATTTATATAAAATTGTTTCATGTGTTCGCCATTGCCAAAGCTTATATGTATTTATTTTATTTAAGGTTAAATGTTTATCTATTTTGTCTTATGTTAGCTAGAATGAGCTTAGCTATTCATCATTGCAAAATATTCAAATAAATTCCAATGTGAAACATTGAAATTCAAAGGTGTGATTTTTTGCCAAATGGTCTCCAAACTTAAGTTAAATTTCAAAATATTCATTATCTAAGTACTCTTCTTAGTTAATCAAAAATCATTTATATCTATAGTAATTATTTTAAAGAATTAATCATTAATAATATACAAATATATATATATATATATATATATATATATATATATATATATATATATATATATATATATATATATATATATTCAATTTTCAAGGATTAAATTAATTTTTCTATTTCCATTTTAATTAGATTGTTTTAGGCTGATAGTATTTTTGTTAATTTGAATTTGGTATTCAATTTAGACGACTGACTTTTTTTTTAGAATTCTTAGTGCATGTACTATCTTAGTGTTTATGTTATATATTTTTTTTTTTTTTTTTGTTTTCTCTTTTGAAATGTAATACACTGATTGTGTGATATGATTTATTAACTTTATTTAGTATGGATTTGAAAAGCATGATGTATTTATTTTGCTAGTCTTGCTGTGGGTGTTTGAGATTTTTTAATCTGAATTATTTATTCTCTGAAAGATATTTTATTATTATTTATCCTATAAAAACTATTTTTGTAGGTTTTTCTTCTTTTAATTTTGACAATAAAGTAGGTTTAACATAATGGTTTTCTCCAATTAATTAAATAAACAGGATTTATTATATTAGTGTTAGTTTGGGCATATATGTAAGTATGTATATTAATATTTATTTATTGTTCTTTGGTATAATTTTGTTTTTCTTCTTTGTTTTAAGAATGGATGTAATAGAAAGCATGACTACTATTTTTGATTTCGTTGCTGGCTGTGTTATGTTGAATTTAGTTGTCCTGAACTAACATTATAAACCATTTTCTATTACTTATATTGTTAGTTATTTGTATGCTTACGCAAATGGTGCTTCAAATTTAATTTTGTATATTGGTTAAAAGTTGATTTGAAATTTTGCTTACAGGCCATAAACAAGAAGAAAGAGGATGAAGTGATTGAAAAGCTGCCTGCCGCACCTGCTCCGCCTCCTATGATTCCAAATAACGGTAAGTGTTGCAATTTGATAAGATAACAGAGCTTTATCTCCACATTCCATATCAGACAGATTAGTCACCATTATGAGTCTAAAACTGAAAGGAGTTTCTTCACCTGTTAGAGTTATGTCAAACAAGAAAAAGAAACGTTATCCACGAAGGCGGTTAAACATCTATGTAGCAAGTATGTTGATGTTATACAATATCGTTTTTATGAATCTGTATAAACATTAACTTAGTTTATCCCGTTTTGCTGTTTATACCTAATATTCCTTGCCTTGCCAATTTTATTATCAATGCCCTGAATTTTAATCCTGGATTAACTATAGATTATTGGTTTTGATTGCACTAAATGCAAGGTTTTACATCTTTCTTTTTATAATTTTTGAGTGAATTGTTTAAAAAATTGTTATTTTCACAAGTATATTATTTTGAAAATAAACAACAGCTTGAAGTTTTTATAATGTTTTTTAATATAGATAATTAGAAATATTTTCTTATTGTTTTTGCTTTAATTTCATATTTTATATTCAAGGTTGTTACCTATAATTTGCATAAACTCCTAATATGCATTCCACTAATATGCATAATGATGCTTGTTTAAACTCTTTCAGTAATAAATTAACTACTGCTAAATATTTATTAATAATTTTAAAATGGATTATTTACTCAAGAAAAATTATTTATTTTGTGATTTTTAATTTATAGTCTATTAGTGTATTTTTAAAGAAATGAGTAAATAATTAAATTGTCATAATTAAGGTTGATTTACAACTTTTATTTATTTTTTCAACATCGATTTATAATACTTTAAACCTTTCTGGCATACTGCTCCACTTTTTCTGTTATATTAGACTGGAAGATAAGATAGGATTCTGTAAACTGTTTAATATTGTTTGACATTGCTGTAGTACTATTGACTCTTGTTTGTTTTGTTTTAGATAGTACAAAGGCTTATACAAGTATTGTTTATTTTGTTTTTTAAAACTAATAATTAACTAATAATCTCATATCATTTTTCATTAACTAATGGTTCTTAAATGAAACAAATTAGGAGAATGAAGCAAAAAATATTATAAAAGATACAGTGTTATTTCTTCTTGTGTTGAAAGATATTCGATATGTTTTTTGGTAGGTGTTTTTGCAAGTGCAAATTAACTTTTTAGTAAATATTTACTTTATTGATATTATGAACTTCAAAAATAGGCATATAAAAAAATGGAGCACTGTATATTTTATTAAATATTTGAAATTGTGGGTTGATGGTTGATTGTAGTGAATAATGAAGAGAAGGATGGTTGGGGTGATCAGTCAAAATATATATATATATATTTTTTTTTATTGATATTTATAACTGTATCAAAGAAATACATTTAGTAAATTTGAACATATGGATATAATGACGTGAAAACACTTTTTGAGTAACTACCCAATAGTAGCACTCTAATGATATATCTACATTAGGAGATCACGGGGCCATCTTCTTTTCATACGCCTCGGGGGTTATCAGGAATTGAAGAGGAAGAAAAAGTTAGAAATGAGAGGGTTGGGATGGTTCTGAAGTTTATTATGGAAGGATAGATATCTGGATTAGGATCCAGATCTGAAACATAAGAAACATTAAGGTCATATAATGGATGGTTTTATTTGTAACAAAGTAGGGAGCATTGAGGATTTTACGAAGGATTTTGGATTGTAAGGATTGGATACGAGAGGAATTTGATGATTTGGTGGAGCCCCATAGCTCAACTCTGTAAGTCCGAATAGGCCTTATTATAGTCGTGTATATGAGTCTGTTGTAATTAATTGGAAGTTTAGAGCGTTTGTCTAGTAAGTGCTGAAGTAATCGGAAACGTTAAGCGGTTTCTCGTCGTTTCAGTCTAGTATGAAAATAAAAAAGGCAAAAATAAATAAATATTTATTTTTGCCATTTTTATTTTGACTGATCACCCCAAACATCTTTCTCTTGATTAAATATTTTAAAGTTGGATGAGTATCAATCCAATTGATGTTTATCTTTTGTGTCTGTCCCTATTTCATATCATCTTTCTTGATTATTTAGCTCTTTTTTGTCACATTTGTTCTTATTTCCACCAATTCAGTACTTTTTAATTTAGTGCTGTTTTAAGTTTTTTTCCAATTTTGGTGGTTGAATTAATGGAATTTTTGTTGCAATTATTTATTACTCCAGTTGCAATACCTTGGTTGGCCATATAAAAATTTAAATGTTTGTTTTCAACTCTGTTCCCAAAATAGTTGACATTAATGTAATTTATTTGGAATTAATGTATTGTTGCAACAAATTTCTATATATATTCAGTTTTCAAATATATACATATATCAATATACTTAAAATAAAACATGGGAAGATTGAAAAACACACGTATTGATCTTTTGATGTTGGGTTGGTCTTGGGGCCATATCATATATGCCTCTGGACATTTAGACATGGATGATGATTTATGCGAAGAGATGGATGGCCGACTGGACATTCGAGAGGAGCGGCTTGAGGTGAGGCTGGAGAAGACCCAGGCAGGACTTGGTCTTTCGATCGCGGGCGGCCTAGGTTCAACACCGTTCAAAGGAGATGATGAAGGCATCTTTGTCTCTAAGGTGACAGAAGGAGGACCAGCTGACAAAGTTGATTTGAGGGTAATTATTCTATTATTTTTTAATGTTGTTTATTTTATGTGAAATTCTTTAGGTTCAAAGCAATAATATTACTTCTTTTACTCAATTTTTCATATTATACATCATTAAATATACATATTTTTGTATAAAAGTATGTTTGTAGAGAAAAAGAATATTTAAAATTCTGAAAAATATTAAATGAAATACATTTGTTGAATTAAGTGAAAGAACAATAATGTTTAAAATTTAATTAGAATAGCCATGCCATATTTTGATAAATTACTCTATATAGGAAGAAGAATTCTATTTTTTTATCTAAAGTTACTTCTTTCTCTCAGTGTAAATACTGGTATAATATATTAACAGATGCCATATTACGTCTTTTCTTTTTTTTTTTTTTTTTTTTTTTTTTTTTTTTTTTCATAGTCCAAAAATATTAGTCAGTGTTTATTTAATCTAATTCTCTTGACTATTTAATATTTTAGAGATCTTTAATATATATTATTCCACCATAAAATATAAGTAAAGTACTGATTACTCAATTGCTATAGGTTGGTGATAAAATAATTTCTGTCAACGGTCATTCAATGACCGGCATCGGCCACCATGAAGCAGTCAATGTTCTGAGAACTATTGGCCCTGTACTGCACATAGTCATTGACAGGGAAACAGCTAAACTGAGGCCGATAAAGGTAAAATTGATTGATTTATTTTAATTAAGGATTTCTTAAATAATATTATTTATATTTTTTTCCTCTTAATAAATTAAAGGCATGGTATTAAATGACAGTTTAAACTTTGTTTCATAGAGTCCGTCTCCCCTTCACGATAGGACAGCTACTGATTCTCCCTCGTCGACACTCAGTCGCCCTTCCAGTTCTATATCCAACAGAGACTCGAGCATAGGATTGAATGGTCCTACCATCGAATCAAAGGTAATTTGAGCTTTGATTCTTTATTAATTTAGCTGATTTCAAATTCTCAGTTTTATTAAATAAATCAAATTGAAAGTATTGCAATAGTTGTAAATCAGTTAAGTACTCAAAATGAAATGCTGCTGTATGATTGTTAAATAAATGAATTTTTTATATAAATATTAAATCATAGAAAAAAATGCTACAAATTATTGAACTATAGTTCATTATTTCTAAATTGCTATAAATCAAATATGTGTGGCTTATCACACTATGTTCCTTATCACTTTTGGAAAAAAAATTAAATACTAAATTTTTGACATAAATACTTCTTTTATGTCTTTTAGGCGTGCTTTTTATTTTTTTTTGTGAGTAGTGAATGAGACTAAGCTGTCACACTCAAATATGTAATGATCATTCGGGTAAAATGTTCTTGAGTTGACTAATTGATATGTTTTTGGATTTGGATTAAAATATCTAAGAAACCAAAATCGGTCCTAGATACTGTAAGAGGAATGTTCAGCATTTCATCCTCTTTGTAATGAGCTATTATTCATAATAGTATCTTAACATGACGTCATGTTAGAGAAGCAAAAAGGTAAAAAGACAGTGTCGAAAACCAAATGATATCTAGTTTTGTTGAATATATAGATAGATAAAAATATCTGAAAAACCAAAGTTTGGACCTACATAATGTAAGCAAGGGAAATTTTCAGAATTTCATCCTCTTAGTAATGAGCTGTAATTCAAAATTGTATTTTGACACGACTCCATGTTAGAGAGTCAGAAAAGGAAAAAGATAGTGCCAAAAAAACAAATAACAATTGTTTTGAACATTTGGACTAAAATATCTCAAAATTTAGATACCATGGAGAATTCAGAAATCACTTGGCAGAAGTAAATATCGTTATTTTTTTTAAATAGCCATAAAAATTTAAAAAAATATGTTTTCTATTCGATTTTATGTTACTCTCGATAGAGTTTCAACAAATTACTGACCCCCGTTACAGAACTTATACTAAAAAAAATGACCAAGTTTTTGTTAAATAATTAGCAAATTGATTCCAATCCAAAATATTCATCAAATATTTAATTATTTAATCGCTATTGTATCATACTTAGAGTGTAATATAAATGGCGATTAGATAGAGCAAAGTTTACTAGAGTAATTTATAAACAATTATACACAACGGCACAACAATTTATCACCGAGTCTGGACCGCCTCCTGTGTCGCAGTCATCGATTCCCGCATGCCTAGAAGAGTTTTAGCATCTTCAGTCACACCATCTATCAACCTTACATTTGGTTGTCCCACTCTCCTCGTCCCTAAGATCTCTTCAATTGCCACTTTCTTCAGGATCTCGCCATTGTCCATTTTGGCTAGATGGCCAGCCCATCGAAGTCTTCCCACTTTTATAGTTAAATGACTTTGGAAATCTCGCTATCTTTAAAGAGTCCGTACAATTCTTGGTTCTTTCGTCTTCTCCAGATCTCGTTTTGAGAGTTTATCTTGCTTCCCAAGTAGATGAAGTTATTGACCACCTGGAATCTGTACTGTTCTACCTCAAAGTACTCCTTGTGGTTTTCTAGCCCTCCAACCTGCATATAATTTGTTTTTTGCTGATTTACTCTTATTCAAACTTTCTTTGCCACTTCCTCAAGGGCGAGAAATGCTTCTCTTAGAGCTCGTTTGGATCAGGCTATTATATCAAAGTGGTCAGCATAACCCAGCAGCTGCACCAGTTTGTTGAACAAGGTCCCACCAATCTGAATACCTGATCTGACAGCTCCTTCTGTGACTAGATTGAAGAGCAGGCATGC
Organism: Nezara viridula; assembly: GCA_928085145.1. Lineage (NCBI taxonomy): Eukaryota > Metazoa > Arthropoda > Insecta > Hemiptera > Pentatomidae > Nezara > Nezara viridula. Next base: position 141,425,249 of record OV725080.1, on the reverse strand, counting down.
GAGTGTATCTTCCTGCCTCTGCGCTGAACTCCTCCGAAACATCGGCTCCAATATGTACTACGCACATTGAGTTCCTTATGGTCATTTTTACCTGTTGCTTCAGCTTCTTGGTTATTCCCATTACTTGAAGGATCTGGTAGAGCTCCATCCATATACTGTGGTATGTGGCCTTGAAGTCGACGAAGAGATGATAAGTCGTGATCTGGTGCTGCTTACACTTCTCAAATGTCAGTCTTAATGAGAAAAAGGTGTCAATGGTTGATCTACCTCTTCTGAAGCCTGCCTGACAACTGCCTAATTTTCTTTCAGCAAAGAGTGACAGTCGTTCAAAGAGGATGCTGGATAGGATCTTGTATGCACATGACAGGAGTGAGATTTCTCGATAGTTTCTGCAGACGGATTTCCCTTCTTGTGTATCGGACATATAACAGCTTTCGCCCAATCCTCTAGCATCTGTTCCTGCTCCCAGATCGTTACTATCATGTTGTTGAGTTCCTTCCTTAGCTCATCTCTGCTGTATATCAAGAGTTCTGGCTGGATCCCTTCAATCAGGTGCTTTGTTATTCCTAAGCTTTCTGATGGCTTCCTCTGCCTCATCTTTGTCTGGGGGCTCAGAGTCATCAACAAGAGCTTGTTCCTCTTCTTCAGGATTTGCATTTAAATCGTCTGCTCTGTTAAGTGCCTCTCTGTTGTCTCTCTCTACCTTCTGAGTACATCTTCTGTTTCTGTGAGAAGGTGACCAGCCTTATCCTTACTGCATGTGACTTTTATAAACATTACAATTATAATTGTATATATAATATAATATAATATATTCAGTAAATGTTATTACTTCGGAATATAGAACAAAATAATAGTTTATTTATAACTATAGTTGTAATTTTATTACTTAGTGAATACAGAACAAAATAAAGAATTATATTTCATGTTATTATTCTCAAGTTGTTGATGTTTTCACTTTTGTCCTGTGGTCTAAAGCACATACCATAGTTTTTTATTTTTCATTTTTTGTAATAAAAATTTAGAAAATTAATAATCTTGAGTGCTTTCATATTAGTTATGTTTTCGAGTTATGGAATAATTCTATTTTTATACCAATGATTTCTTAGAATTTTGTAATAATTTATTTTGAAATATATATTTCTTAATTATATTTTAGAAAATAAAATATATAATGACAACGTTATTGGTTAAATAACATTTTATCTAGCTTAGAAGAATATATATTTATTCTTAGATATTCTTAATTTAACCCTCTTATTCACAGCTATCTCAATTGAAGAGATCCGACTACGATGTTCAAATTCAAACTATCCATACAACACTCATCCGGGACCAGAATGGACTTGGGTTTAGCATTGCTGGAGGAAAAGGCTCACCTCAGTTCAAAGAAAATTCTGATGTAAGAATGTTTACAATATTAATATAAATTAGTAACAAACTAACCAAGAGACAGAACATAAATGTTAGGTTATTATTGGAAAAAAATCAAAACCATCCAGTCTTATATCTCCAAAATGCAGGCAAAGATAAAAACCCATCAACGTTTTGCCAATTCAGGCATCATCAGGACAGAAATTTTCCATTCTGGTGATGCCTGAATTGACAAAATGTTGATGGGTTTTTTCTTTGCCTGAATTTTGGAGACATAATGCTGTGTGGTTTGCTAATATTTCCTATATTAATAACTGATATTTTAGATTTTATATATATATTTATTTATTTTTAAAATATTCATCGATGTTATTTTGATTTTAGGCTATCTATATTTCTCGTATTACTGAAGGTGGTGTGGCAGAGAAAGATGGAAAACTTCAGGTTGGAGATAGAATCATTTCTGTAAGTTGTTTTTTTTTAAATTACTTGTACTCCTTTATCCAAATAGCATAGAATGGATTAAAATGAATGATTTAGTTGTGAAATTAAAAAAAAAAAATTAATATTTTACCTGTTGATGATATTAACTTGTAATTTATTTTCTCATTAAGATAAATGGAATTGATGTGGACGGAGCACGTCATGACCAAGCAGTTACGATGTTAACTTGCCTAGAACGGTTTGTCCGTCTTGTGGCAGAAAGGGAAGTCTTTGTTCCGAAGGGCACTTTATCTCCTGCGACAAGCTCGCCCAAGTAAGTATAATTTAATAAAAGATCTTTTTCACAAATGGTGTTATTTCAAATATGTATCTCTTTAATTGATATTTAATAACTTTCTATTATGAATGTATCAGCAGTTGTTCGCTACTTATTAATAGTTCCCATGGCTATTGTTAGCCAATATAGTGTTTTTTTATTGATTTGATGGTTTCTTTTCGGGATCTTACAATAATTTTTTTTCTATTTAATTAATTTTAAAAAACTATTGAAACTGTTTATTATTGCCATCCCTAGTTTCTTAGGCAGTTTTGATATGAATACTTTTATATTTCTAATGGTTTAATTGTAAACCTTGTCTTTTTTTAAAGAAAATTTTGATTTTTCATTCACCCATTAATGTAATTATCATTTTTGACAGGCTGTTAGTTGGTGGACCAAAACCTTATACCAGCATCTATAATACTAGTAATAGGCATAGTGGACCACCATTGGTAACAACTGGATCGCCGCAAGCTTCTGTTAACAGGACAGTATCGCCACAAGCCCCTGTTAACAGGACAGTAACGCCACAAGCCCCTGTTAACAGAACAGCATCGCCACCAGTTCCGAGGCCAGCTCCTAGAAGAACGAACAGCCAGACTTCGGACAACCCACCTGCAACCAGTCCTACTGAGGTAATTAGTCCTCAACTATTTTTGTTTTATTCTGTTTCAGAGCTATGAATATGAGCTATATTAGAAAGTCTTTCATTGTGTAGGCCAATTTGAAAATAAAAATTGTCACCTGTCGCTTTTTAAACTTGACTCCAGTATTTTATTATCACCTTTTTATTTTTTTTAAAAATAGAAATGTCAGTATTATTAATGTTTCATTAACATATTTTTCCTGTAAAGCATTAGTAGATTGTATTATGTGTTTTCCTTGTTTGTTACTTTATTTTAGAAGTGATTATTTTATTTTTATTTTAAATACTTCAAAAGATTTTATTTTTAAATTATTTTCCATAATGTTAACTGTGCCTTTAAAACTTCACTAATGTTTCTATTGTTTTATATCCATACCTGAATTAACTTTTCTTAATGTTTTAAATTGTTACAAACTACTGTAAAAAAATAATAATAAATAAAAAAATGCTATAAATACCAATAGTAAAAGAGCTGAAATTATGCAATTATTACATTTAAAATTTTTCTTTCCTAAATCATTTATTCAATACTAGACCCAAATTTCCTGAATCTTTTTAAATTTAGTTAAAATAACTATATTCTATAATGAATATATTAAGGATTCATTCACCCTGCTTTTTTTTTTTTTTTTATTACTACCATTACATTTAACATGATATTTTTTTGTTATTATTATGTTTCAGTGAAATTGTTTTGATATTTTTTTTAATATTTTCATTTTGTTATATTTATTATAACACCTTTAATAGGTTACCTATGAAAGTCATTAAAACAAAAATAAAAACCCATTATTGAGAAACCATCCCCCTAAATATTCTAACATTTATATGTTTAATATTGTTAAATAAACATGATATTTATCATTATAATATAGGTCTCTAATAGTTTTATGTGTTGGCATATATATATTTTTTTATTTTAACGTAATATATAATATAATGTAATACTGAAGATTAATATTCTAAATACTTGTTTCATTTTATATAAAAAACAAACTAAGAATCAGCCAATAAATTTTATTTTATTTTATTTTTTTTTTATTATTCCATTCCGCATCTATCTGAGCGGTCACTTTAGATGGACAAATTTAATGTCTTTTATGAATTCAAATACTTTTTGTATCTTCTCTTCGTCATCTGAAAGTGCGTCAGATATGTTGGAAAGTATATTATGTTTTGTTCTGGTGTTAGAGTATAGTCTGCAAGTTGTTACAATGTGTTTCAGTGTAAATGATGTGTTGCAAGTTTTACAAAATGGTAGTTCCAGGCCTCTCATTAGGTAGCCATGGGTAAAGGCTGCATGTCCAATTCTAAGTCGAGTTAAAATTATTTTCTCTGTTCTGTTCTTTCTGAAAGAGGTTGTCCATGGTTGGATATCTTTTTTAATTTCTTGCAATTTGTAAATTGGTTCCACTTAAATTGCCATTTTTCATTTAGCATTTTTTTTTTTTTCATTCCAATCTCCAGTCAGCAGTGGTCGTTAAATTGAGCATTGTGGTTCCATTTGTTTTTCTTCTTGTGCGGTTTGCAGCTTCGTTTCCAGATATGCTACAATGTGAGGGTACCCATGCGAGGACGATGTCTCTGTCCGGCGACTCCTTCATTTCCGAGAGGGAGTTTTTTAATTTTCTCGAAATGGCATTGTCGGAGTTCCCTTCGGCAATGGCCATTAATGAACTTAAAGAATATGTAACTATAAGGCCATTTTTTATGTGTTTTTTTTCTGTTAGTAATAACAAGGCCTGATATATGGTGAATAGGTCGCCTATGGAGACGCTGTTTATTTGGGGCAAATTGAATTTGATACACTGGTCTTTCAGTATTACTGCACATCCTACGTCACTATCTGTTTTTGATGCATTTTTATAAAGGGTTGTGTGTCCGAGGTATTTATGTTTCATTTCTGTAAATAAGTTTTTTTAACAAATTGGTCGTCGCCAGTTTGTATTTTCCTAGAAAGAGACTATCTGTTTTTATGAAAGAGTTATTCCATTAAGAGAATAAAACGTCGTTTATTGTCATTATATTTTCCAGTCTGAAGTCTAATTGTAAAAGGAGTTTGTGGGTTCTCTCTGTAATGCCAGTTGTGAGTAGTACATTTGGTTGGTGCTGATGCTGGTTAACAAACTATGGTTAGGGTGGTCCGATTTAGAAACTATAGATGAGGCGTAAACTAGAGTAAGATAGTCTCTTCTTAAAGCTAAGCTCTATTTTCCACTTTCAACGTATAGACTCTCAACGGGAGAGAAGCTAAACACCCCGGTGCATAATCTTATTGCAGTGTTGTGGACGGTGTTGAGTATTTTGAGTGCTCTCTCAAAGGCTGAACTATACAATACTCCCATAGTCTATTTTACTTCTTATTAATTTTAATTTAATTGAATAGTTTTGTTATGTATTCTGAAGTTCGATGCAGGATAAATAGTGTCTTTCTGTTGGCTCCCCAGTTCATACCAGAAACAGCCCTGAGTATATTTATTAGTTTTAAGCAATCTGTTTTCAAATTACGTGAATGTACTGTCCATCACAACTGCCTGTCCAACCACATCCCAAGGAAACGTACATTTTCGGTGAATGGTAAAATTTGTCCTCTCAGTGATAATGATGGATTATCAGAACAGTATCTTGAAAAATTGAAACCAGTGGTTTTAGTCCACTGCTCTATTGATTCTACGATGTTTTTCATTTTCCATTCTATAAATTTTATATATTTGCTTCTGATGATTATTGTGAAGTCATCTGCAAACAACATACAAATTGCTGGTTTTGGGACACTCTTTACAATATCATTTATTGCTATTGTAAAAATAGTTGCGCTTAAAACTGATCTTGGGGTACCCCATTTTCTTGAATGGAAGTGGTTGAAAGCTGGTCTCCAATTTGGCTTGGAACACTCTTCTTTGTAGGAAGTTTTTTATATATCTGACCATCCTTCCCTTTATACCCCATTCCAATCACATGTTCACAATATGTTGTATCCATACTCTGTAGTATGCTTTTTGAATATCAAAGAAAATGGCAATTAGATGTTGTTGTCCGCATTGTTCCTTGGTGATCAGATTCTTTTTTGCAAGGGCGTCTGTCAACCTTAGGTTGACCATCTTTTCCATTAATTTTGAAATAGAGCAGGTAAGCGATATCGGTTGAAAACAATCAGGATTAATAGCATTTCTGTTATTAGGTATCGGTATGATTATTGATTTGTGCCATAAGTCAGGTGTGGTTCCCTCTACCAATATATTATTATACAATTTTAAGAGATATGTTTTGGCTTCAATAGGGAGTTTTTTTAGTAACAAATATGGAATTTGATCAGGACCAGGGATTGATTTCAGTTTACATTTTAGTAAGACATTATTAAGTTCGTCTATGGTAAATATGGCATTATAGTTTTCCATATCCTCGCATTTGATTATGATCCGTTGGCATTCAGTTGACTTTTTGTGGGTAACAAAACTTTGATCGTAATTTTTAGTGGCAGATACTTTTTGAAAGTAGGATCCTAGTTCATTTGCTATCTCAACATTTTCTGTTATTATGCCATTTTGGGTTTTTAAACCTGATATTGTGGACATTGTTTTGTATCCCTTAATTGTTCTAATTTTTGTCCATACTTGTTAAGATGTAGATGTTTAACTGTTTATTGAAGACACGTATTCTCTCCAACATTCTTTTTTTCTTTGTTTTACAATTTTATTAGCGTAGGCTCTCTGTTTCTTAAATTCTAGAAGATCACAAAATAGTTTGGTTTTTTATGTCTATTTAACACTCTATTTTTTGCATCAGATAAATTGATATTTTTCTTGGATAAAAAGTACCTTATAAATCTTAGTTGTGATGATTTTGCTTAATTAGGGTAACAAAATTGAAACACCTGATTTTTTTAGTCATTTTATGTAAAACAGCATTCTACTTTTTTAGACAAAACATTATTTCATTTGGCACAGAACTGTGTGTACCTTGGCAAGTTAGTAAAGGCTGAATTCACTCTTCTTCTGTTCCACCTCTAATAAATAAAATTTTATACCTGATGAAAAACTATGTCACTTCCTCCTTCCCTGCCCATGTTGTATAACTTAATTTTTTTATGACCTGACCTATATTATTGCTGATAAATAGTAATACATGTTAATTTATGGAAATTTTTCAAATTCACTAAATTTATTTATACTAAAATAAATTGTTTATACCTGCTTATACTATCAATATACTTAGGGATGGTTTAGTAATAATAAAAGTAAAAATTATTTTTATAACATTTGATTTGTGTTAAATACAAAAAGAAAAAAAATTATATGTGACTAATAATTCTTGTTATTCAAAAGTTTCCTGATCTGTGGAAGTCCCCTCTGTTACTGATATTTTTTTTATCATAAAAGTACCTTTTTGTTTATACTAGCTATTATTTAGTTTATGTTTAGTTGAAATATTTTTCAAGTTTATAGACTTGTTTACTTATTACTATAGTTTATAATTTTGTGGCATGATATATTTTATGTGGCTTTTAAGTTAAGCTTGTTGTGAGTGCGAAAGCATGTTGTCTGATGAGAGTATGTGATGCATGTATTGTATTCGGTTCGGCGGGCGGTGCAGGAACGGAGCAGTGCTGGCAGTGGGCTGCCTCCTCGCAACCGCCCGATGACCAATGAGGACTTCCAAGCCCTCATCCCAGCCAAGTTTCTCAATCGTGGAGGAGGATCGGGAAGCGAAGATGGTTCGGAAGGTTCCAGCAATGCTACACACGTCAAGCTTACTATCAAAAATCCTGACCCTGCTATCGCTAATGGAATCCAGTTCCCTGAAGACCCCAAGGGTCTTGGCAAAGTCACCGAGACTATCACTAAAAGTACGTTCACCGAGACAGTTGTCACTAGGGTGACCGACAACAAACTTGCAGAATCTTATATCATTGAGGTGAGTATTGTATTTTATATTGTCGCATCTTGTTCTTTCTTTTAGCATCTTGTCTTTAGCACTGATCGATATAGAATTGTTTTGAACATTGTTATTTTTATGTCACTTCACTATTTTCAATTTTATTGGAATGATTCTCATTTTTCATTCTCTGGCCTTTAAATCTCATCTGGTATTTATAGATGAATGCACCTTACGAATTAGTTCATTGAAAGTTAACATGACCTGAAACTTATTTTCATTTCTATAGTTTATAAATAACATTTTATGTGTCTTTAAGGTAAGGTACATAAGGGCACTGTACTATTATAATCAGAAATTTAGTACTAAAATACATGTATTACTTTCATTGTTATCATATTCATTATTCAGAAAAAATAAATAAAACATATTAACTCCAATGGTTGAAAAAATTATTTTTTGAGCTATAAGTATGCTCCAACACATGCGACAAGTTTCAGAAATTCAGCCTCAAATTATTTGTTTGATTAGATTTTCTGACTTGAATACTCTGGTTCCCTTCTTTCTTCCTACGAGGAATCAGTTGAAGCTCTTCGAATATTTTATTTATTATATTATCTTTTAATTAGTTATTTGTGTGCTGATATGATCTAAAGACACATTATGTTTGTGATTTATTTATTTTTTCTTTAAAATGTTTTTTTTTTCAAAAATATTCTTACTAAAGCAATCAGGTGGTAAAAATAGCCTGAAAGACTAAAGCTGGATTCTAACATTCCTAAATTTTATATATGATAAAAAAAATTTATTGTCAGGCATTAATAATAAAAAAAAATATCATAAAGATGAGTAAATAATTTGATTTTGTTTACAAACTATAATTTGTACAGCTCAAAAATTTTAAAGTTGATTAAAATTTGCTAGGACCTATCAGATCTTTACTTGTGCTGGTGTTTACATATTGAGTGTAGTACTGGATTTATAAATTTTTTTTTATAAAATCTGTTGATAATTCTTCTTTGTCTAAACTAATTATTATTCCAGAATAGTTAATGCTGTAGTTGTTCTTGTTATCCATCTGAATACATATAACCAATAATTAAAAATATGAAAACAAATTAAAAAATGGCTTTCAGTTTTTTTATAGAGTATTACGGCTTCATATCAAAGACAAGCTTCTGTAATTTTCAAAAAGTTGAGGAATAGCCAGCTTTTTTGTGGTAGTTTCAATTTAAACCATTTCTGAGTTTATTTAGTTTTTTATATTCAGGCTTTGTTTTAATGAAGTTATTTTACAGAAATTATTCTGCAGAAAATATCATTTTTTCATCTTTCTAAAAATAAAAGATGTTTGCCTTTGATATGAAGCCACTCATATGTTTAACTCTTTTGTTATTTCAAATCGTAACAGTAGAATATTTATTTGTCAATGTTTCATTTTTTATTGAGAAAATAAAATTGTTTTGAAGTTAAGTATAAGAAATGCTTAAATTACTATCGCTTACTCAAACTTTTAATGTATATAGATGCTGGAAAAAATAACCTATCAGTTTTGTAAAAATAACCATCCCTGGGCTGCTCTTATGCTTGTGTGTTTGACATTTGTAATTCATTTTTCCATGAATTCATTATTAATCAGTCATTCCTTTTATGTTCAATAACCTCATTCCATACAAAGAGTTGGAAGTAATAACTGATACATGTTGCAGATTATGTTTATATGCTTTCTTTTAATTTGATTTATGATGTTGGATTGGTTTTTGTTTTTTTTTAATTTTGGAAACCATTAAAATTTTAATTTTGGTTGTGTAAAAAATTCAATCATTAATATAAGAAGGCAATTCAATAAACAATGTTGTCTTCTAAAATATTTTCAAATGACTATCTAGTTATATCCGAAACCATATATCATTTGCTTGTTTATTCTATTTCTTCTTCATTAAGAATAGTTTGTTTAGTTTCTTTTTATTCAAAATTATTCTGTTCAAGTGTAATTCTCCACAATTCGGTCTCCACTCAAATTCCACATTTAGCTCTAATTTTTTTCTATACCAGAGGTTGAAACTTTTATCGGACTTTTTTAAAAAGTTCTATTTTATAAGTTTCAAAGGTGCTTTGAAATTAAAGATCCGAGGAACAGTTTTTGCAATAAAATTTATTTAAGTTCTTAAAAACAAAGTTTCATTAAATATTGAGAGAAAAAAAATTCTATTTAAAGAATCGTAGAAAAGGGAAATACATTTCTTTTGCTTGAGTAGCTGAAAATGTCATTTTAATTACCATTTTTTAGATTTACTTCTTGGAGAAATGAATCGCTCAAATCGAACTTCTAAATAAAAGTTTTATAGAAACTTATATCGAAAAGTTTTCTAGGTCCAAAACAACTGAAAAATGTTTTATAAATAAAAGTGTTTTTTTTTTTGTTCCATTTCAAGCCCTGGTCTATACAAATCTGCTGATAAAACATAGCTTCTATAAACATAACATTGTCCAGTTTCTGTCGTATTCAGTTCTCTCAAGTTTTTCTTCTTTTCCCCAGCATCCTTTCATGTATGTTGAATTCTTATAAGTCATTACTATAAATGATTAATATATTCTATCAATGATAATGGAGGTCAAATGGATAATAATTGAATTTCTTTTATTATGTCAAATAATTATTTATTCTGGTGCACATCCAGCCTCTATAAAGTAAATCCTCAACTTGGGAAATATCTGGCAGTTGAGAATGATCTTAGCCAAATCTCCTAGCAAAACCATTGGCCCAGAATCATTATTTTCTTTGCCAATTACTTAAATCAAGACAAAATGGGTAGTAGCTATGAAGGTATACATTTTTTTGCTATTTTTTAGATTAATATCTTGCCATCCCTGATAAGTAGTGATAATTTTACAAATTGGTTACGTACTATTGGTGGAAACTAAAGTGTTATAATAGTTTAACTTTGAAAAAGGCTTGAAATATCTTCTTCTTTTGCGAGTACGTTGTACTATACTATATTTTTATAAAAATCGAGTTTTGTCAGATCAGGTCAACAATCCATCTGTTGGCTATATAAAGAACTGTATAATCTTCAAAACCATCAAGAGATAGAACCAGTGTAACAGATAGATCTTATCTATTAACTCAATCTTCATATATTAGCTGAATAACTTTGATTTCCTAGTTAGAGTGTAAAAAATAACTACTTAAATTAAGAAAAAAAAAAGGAAAATAAAATCTCAAAATCAAAGTTGGTCCACTCTGGTCTTCATCACCTTATTAACTTGTAGTACGCTCCGGGGCGGTAGGTTTATGCAGTACTTGTTCATATATTTTTTTTCTGATTCCTATGACAATATTATAGACCATTCATGTCTAAAACAAAAATATTGTTCTTCAAATAATCTTAATCCTCCTTTCTTTTAGTGTGATATGCACTTCCTGTTTGATTGCTTATTCATTCCATTAAACAGATCATAATTTATCATGATATTTTTGGCAGTAATCTATGAAGTTTTTAATTGTACTAATTATTATATCATTTTCAGAGTCAATGAATCAGCTAAAGGCAAGATACTATGTTGAAACCTCACAATAAACTCTTTTATTTTATTTGATGTTTGTTTCATCCTTCTTAATTTAATTAATTAGTTAATTTATAATAATGGCATGAAAAAGATTTAACATAACGACTAACAATGTTTATTCAAAATTTATTATATCTATTTTTCATTGTAAAGTATTGCTTTTTATTTTCATGTATTCGTTAAAGCATGTTATATTAGAATAGAAACAATGTTTAAATTTGTTTCAACAGTACTGCGATACTCTTTAGGGCTTCAAAGTTTTTCTGGTTACTTAAATCATAAAACCTCATGAATGTTTGTTGTCTTCATATGGCAGCTATGTATTAGTGTATTAATACTGTTGTGGGTCATTCTTATATTATTTGACCAGTTAGTAATTCAGTTTAAAAATAATATCAACTTTTTTAAGAAAGATTGATTTCAAATATTATTTAAGATGTTCTAGACAACAAACTTGAACTTCGATAAACAGTTTTCTTAATATTAGTTTTATTTTTTTAATTTTTAAGTCATAACTTAATTAATAAGAACTTAGAGCTTATTAAACGAAGATGGTTTTCTTCAAATAGTTTAAACAAACAAACGTTATTAGTATATTGGAAAGATATAATGGCTATGAATATAATAAAGATAAAATTAAACTATAAATATTTCAAGTCAACATGAGAATTTTTTTTTTTAAATGATGTTTTTCGTTTTTTTTTTCATCAATGCATATAACAAAAACAACAAAAATCCTCCTTCTGTTCTCTAAAAAAAATATTATAAAAATACTAATATGATCAATTGGTAGTAGGAACAATTAAAATAAATGATATTAAATTTATACAAATAATAGTAACATTCATTATGTTTTCATACAAAATCGCTATTAATGATTTAACCAAATGTTGGATAATTATGAAACCTTAACCCTAAATAAATGCCTCGAAACTTCTTATTTTGTAATTACCATCTATTATGTTAATTGAACAATGTTAATTAAAATAATGGTAACGTTCGTTACACATAATTTTTGTGATATAGCATATTTTGGAAGAAAAAATGTATAGCCTCCAGTTAGCTCTTTTATGCCTAAAGATTAAACGTGGGCTGATAGCTAATATCACAAACAGATTTTTTAAAACCATTCTCTATTATATTCAATGAACAGTTTTGTTAGAAAAGCTGGTAACATTTGTCACGATGTTTTTCTCCAAATTTTGGGGACAAACCAATTTTTCTACTTTACAATCAAAATATTTGAGACAACTAAAAATCTATAATTCAAAATACCATCATATATCAGTAAGATTTCCCCATGGTTAAAAATTAATGGATACAGATTATGCCATATCAAAATATGAAGAACTTGGCATTCTCGCGTTCGTTACGTTTTTTTACATTCACATTGAGATATTTATACAAGAAGTTGTGGTTGAGGCAGATTTATTTTAATGTCACCATTATATTCCTTAGAAATAAGACAAAAAAATAACACCATAACTTTTTTAAACCTGAAAAAACATGTGAAAAACGAATGAAAGCACGGGTACATCAAATGGTCAAATAATATAAGAATGACCCTTCTGTGTTGTCAGCTGTGGATGAATCCTAGTTCCCCATCCTGTTGCTCACCCAGCTATCAATAAAGTGGGTATCCCTACTCGGAGAAAACCTGGAAGTTGAGGGCCGCCCTGTAATTATCTTGTATATCCGCTGTATAAAAAACAGTACATCTTTACCAAGTATTGAACCCAAGACACTTAATGTTTCTGTAACATTAAGACACTTAATGTTGTTGTAAAAAAAACTTTTTTTTTATTATCTATGCAGCAATATTTTTATTTATGTAAGTTTAATGTAGAATGAACGAAATTAATAAGCACAGAAAATAGGCTTCTTGTTCAACACTTGTCATATATGATAAGTTCAAGTAGCAGGATGAAAACAATATTGCGGTTTTCGACGGATCTGTACGTTTCAGAGCCCCTTGTTCGGAGTTCGGAAAACACATTTTTGCCGTTGGTCTGTCTGTGCCAAGATTTTCTCAGGAACTACTAGTGAACCAATTTTGTTGCTTCTTTTTTTATTTTGTACTGTTTTTGACTACTCATGCCTGTGACACAAATTGGGTGTTCCTCGCCCAATAGCTGCTGCGCAATAAATTAAAAACATGTTTTTCTATAGACTGTAGAACGGCTCTTACAATTTTGATGAAACTTCCCTATAATGTTCTAGTAATTATCCTTTCAATTTTCGTCCATGGACTAAATTCCCGAGAAAATTCAGGAAAAAAAGTTACAAAGAAAATAAAACGAAAATGTTTTGGGACCTAACTCGCTAAGTATATATTCTATGGTAAAATTTATAATAAAACTTTTGAAAGATAATTAAGTTATCAAAAAAAAAAAAAATCATTGGAATCAAACCAGTATTAGTGATGATACAGCTTATTCTAGTTTCTACACATGTTTTAATTTATTACTTTCCTACCTATACTAGGTAAGGAAAGTATTGCAATCGGGTCAGATTTTCGATATACGGTTTTAAAGGGATCTTTGCGTTTCAGAGCCCTCTGAATTCATATCCTGATATCCTGGTGTCAGAAAGGGTTGAATGAGAGAAAAAAGATAACTAAGTGAAAGTAAGAACGTCTGTTGCCCACATTATTGTTTGACAAAATTAGACTATGGCAACAAGTTTTCGAAAAGCATTATTAGAGGGTATTGAAATTTTTACACTGATCTACCTTAAGCTGGTTTATTTTGCTTTAGTTTATCAAATAAATCTAATTTAATTTTTTTTGTTTCTTGATGGACATATGTAAAGATATAAATACTTTTCTGAAATAGGTAGGAAAGAGGTGTGAGTGGACACACCAGATATTTAAGTTTGTTATATTAAAGCATTAAAACAGAATGTTTGATTAATCATGGAGTAGAGTAGATCAGTGAGTAACACACTGTGATCCTATTCAAGTCCTGGGATGTAGCAGCTATATAATAATTATTTATTCAGCAGAACAGATAATTATTTATTCTGTCATATCACCCATGGATTGGCCCATACAATAGGAAATCCTCATGAGGCTTACCCAACTTCTATAAAGTGGGTAACTGAGTATACCTTAATCCTGGTAAAAACCTGATAACCTTTGGTCTAGAAACTGTATTTCCTTATAAAGTACTTAACCCAAATTCTTCAGATTGTATTGATAAATTGTCTTCCCTTCTCCCTCCTCCAATAAACAAAATTAAATTAACTGTTCAGTCTTTATTTTATTTTAGTTTTTTTAAAATATTGATAAAACCTAACCGATCATGTTACTTTATACTAACTGTATTTTGCAATTATTCATGTCTATCTTATTCTGGTTAGTAATATTATAATTATAAATTTAATAACAATTTTTTACGACTTTAAGTGAGGAAACTAATAAAATAAACATGCAATGATTACATTATGTAATCATATTTCAATTGGGCAATCTTGAAAAATTCACTGAGATAGATAAGTAGAAAGTAGTTTAAAATTGCTCTTATCATTTGATATTTAGAACGCATATAAGGATATGTTTGAATATTGATCTTATTTCACAATGTTTTAAATCTTTTATTTCAATCTTTATCTTGTCAGTTAGCTCATATTAGTAGGCTATTATGGAGGTTAGTATAATTTTGTTTAACTGAAGCTTATTCATTATTTAAATTGTATCAAGGCTAAGCAGTGAAACATACATAATTTCCTCCTTAAAGAAAAATCATAATTCAGCAATCTACATATTTTTTGTAATTATATTTTGACATAATTTACTGAAATTTAAATCACAAAGTTTTTTTATGATCGGGATTTCAGTTGTACATATGAAACAAAATAGCACATAAAAAGTATCTTTTATATTACTAGAATCTAAAGTATATATGGACCTGACTTGGGCAAAAAGTGTTTAAATTATTTTCAAATACCAGGTATTTAAATTGTTTATAGAAAAAGCATTTTTAATAAAAATCTCAAATTTGAAATACTGCTAGTATTATATTCAACCAACAATCTTTGGTTATTTATTTTGTATGTTTTAAATGCAAAATAAAATAAAATTTTTACTTTCACCTATATACTTATATTTTTGTTTATCCTCTACCTGCCTATTTCTGTCATACATGAGGGTTTTCCTATTGGTAAAAACCTATTTTACTTTGTATTTTCAAAATTTCGTTTGAAATACTGCCCCACTAAAATGCGTAAATTCGATGAAATAAAATGGCACTTCCAATTAGTCAATTTTAGGAAAAAAGTTGCTGTAACGTTCCAAACATTTACCAACCATTTACCTTAGAGAACCTTAAAAAGTGTATTTGCGTTGAAAAGTTGGACTCCATCTTTTTCATGATGACAATACTTTCTCTCACTGTATATTACATATATACAGGAAAGTAAAAGTAGAACTATTTTTTGTTTCATTTGATAATATTATCTTATTTTTTATTTCACCAGTCAGAAATATTTTGCTTATTTAATTTAATTTGACTAGAGATTCCTAAACACTGAAGTATCCTAAAACTAATCTATTATTTTGGATACTGTAGGCAAGGAGTTTTCAACTTGTGGCTCATGAAAGGTTTTTTAAAAATATTTTAACATCTTGAGAGCAGTCATTTAAAATATTTCATTTTATTGTTATTTTTCTTGATTAATTTCTAAAGAGTGAAAATGAAAATAACAGTCTCAGTATTGAAGAACGTGTAATAAACCGTTCTACAAGAAATGGTGTTTGCCATATGATTTGTTTTCCTTTTATAATTTTTATTTTCAATACATAATCGATTTTTGTATATCTTTCATCAATTTTTTTTCTATTGGATAATATTTTTCAAGTAATCTTTCATTGTGAAGTTAATTGTTTTCAAAATTCAATTGTTCTTGGTAAATACCTTTTTATTATTTTAATTTTATCTCTTAATAAAATTGTTATAAAATTTAAATCTCTTGATAAAATATTGTTTTAAGCAATCAAAATTAATACTAAACCGTTGTTTTATATGAATAGTGTTGTAAACTTAAACTTCCATATTTTTTTATCGAAATAATGAAAATTGTCTATTTGCAATCATAACGTAATTATTACGTTTTGCAGTGATAGTCGAGAGTACTGGAGTTTTAATCCTTACAAGCTAAAATCGCTCAATTTATGTTAATCATTTGCCTATCTATAAATGTTCCCTTTATAAGCAATACAGTTAATGTTTTTTACAATATATTAAACTAACTTTGCTTTTATTGTCATGTGAGGTTTCAAATAATACTTATTGAATGCTCTGTGCATTGTGTTTATGTATGATTCATATTTTTATGTTTGTGTATTAATAATTCTAATACTTAAAATAAATACTGTATTTCAGCATGGTCCGCTTATGGTGGTTGTTTTATTATGAATGTTATTTATCTATATTGATATTTGCTATTCATTCATGTTATTAACTACCTTTTTTTTAACTTAAGAAAGTTTTCTAAATTATTGTTTTGTGGCATCCAAATATTACAGTGAACATTGCAATTTGATAATCAATAAATTGATGAGAATTTCTCTGATGGTATTTAGTAAATTTAGATTATTGTTGTCAGGTCAATCCATATCACACCAAACAGGTCATGAAACCCTTGGTCTCTGATTTATGTGATTATAAATGATGACAAAATAACTTTATTATGGCTTACATATGATTATAGAAACACATTTAAGAAAAAACTTATTACAACACTTTTGTGACTGCATTGAAATATTGTAACACTTTTATTCTAATAGTTGGTGTAGCCTCCTTGGTTTTAATTATAATCTGGATTCTATCTGGAGTACTTATGATAAAGCTGTTTACGTTGTCTCAAATCTATTTGCTTTGCTCCCACAGTTCTTTCATAAATTTTCTACTCAGTCAAATTTCATAAACAAAACTGAACGTGTTCAGTATTAGTTACATCAGGAGACTGAGGGGAGCAATCTAAGGGACTAATTGAATGATTATCAAACTAATTCATTGATTTTTTTGCTTTATGCTTCAGATTGTTGTCTTGTTGAAAAACTATTTTTTTTTTTGTAATTAAAACTTATACTGGGCAATAGAGACAACTATAAAATTGTTAAATAGCCCTCAGTTGGGCAATAGAGACAACTATAAAATTGTTAAATAGCCCTCAGTTGGGCAATAGAGACAACTATAAAATTGTTAAATAGCCCACAGTGTTCATTTTCCGGTCTATTTAGGCAATTTTGGTCCATTATGTATTCCCAGTTCATAAGATTGCCACCACCAAATTTTGGATTCGGTTGAATTTCCCTGTCGGTGATGAGTGCTCCTGTCGTCCATCTGACTCAATGCAATTTATTTTTATTTCATCTAACAACATGAATCAACCCAGATCATCAACAGTCCGATTTTTATATTTTTGACAAAATTGAAACCATTCTTTTTCTTGTCTTTTGGATAGAAGTGGTTTTTTGACCTTTACCCTTGTCACCGACCTCTGACTATTTAAAGATCTTTGAATGGTTTTAGCACTGACATCAATTCCCATGTGCATTTAGAGTCTTTATTGGCCCCATCCTCAGTTATGGAACCAATAATTTCTTGTTTCTTTCCCGAATTTTTTCGGAATATGGAAAGGGTTGACCTCTAACATTTTTTGAGTAATGTAGAACTTCAGTCTTCACATACCGACTTATAGTAGAAACAATCACACTGACTCCAGTAATAATTTGCCCCATCGACTGGCTCCTTCCAACCAACAGGCTAATACTGCTTGTTATATTCACTTCATCTTGGAACGTAACATTCAAATCGTCTTTTTATGTTTCATTCTGTGTGGCAGTAATGTTTTAATCAATAACTTAAAACTATTACTCTTTTATAAGTATTTCATGTTAATGTATATTGGTCACAAAACTGTTCCAATGAACAAACTGACAAATCCTCAAAATTTCATCATAGAATTAAATTTCTTAATCCCTGCTAAATTATTATTGACATGCAGTAATTGATATAATTGTAGTTTTATATTTTTCTACAATATAAACAATATTCTACTGTACCTAAATTTCTTTGTGTTTTCAAACGCATTCAATTCTGTATCTACATCACCAAAATCATCGCTATTCTGCACAGAAAAATAATTACCGCTTTTATTTTATTTAATGTTTCTGTCTTGCATATTCTCGTTTGATTTACTAATTTTTTTTTATATTTTCTGTTCAATTAGAATATTCTATAACTTCTGATGGTCAATGGAATCATAAGCCTTTTTGAAATTGATATAAAATTGATGAATAATAACGATTTATAATTTCTTCTTGTAATATTTGTCAAAAGGAAAATAAGTAATCAGTAGCTGAACGATTCCTTTTAAAACCACATTGGTAGTTCCAATAATTTCTTCGGTGTATTGTTTGATTCGGCTAGTTATGATTAATGTGAATATTTTATAAAATACTGGAAGGAATGAGATTCCTTGATAGTTAGCACAATTTTTTTCCAATACTTTTAGAATTTCATTTGAGTTATAAATTTACAAATAAAATAGTCCTCGAGGCTTAAATATATATGCTTGCTTATGCTGCAGTCTTCTTCAATTTTGAGGACTAAACCCACTAATACCATTAATGTTTATTGACGTTCAATTAGACTCTATGTATTGGCCTCTTCAAACATTCCAAGGTGTCTCTTAAAATATAGAACTAGAATTTTCTAGAGATCATGAAGTTACTGGTATGAACAAAAGGTAGAGGATGTAGATGAACCATAATAAGTAACAATAAATGTATTTTTTTTTTTTATTATTTTATAAATTTTAAAGAAAATAAATTAGCTGTTTAGAAGCAATGCAAATTGTTCACTGTAAACATAAATAAATAACTATGCATATTATAATAAACCAATTAACCAAAACAGTAACTAACGTTACTTGGGATATCAGCCAAATTAGTTGATCTAATGATTTAACATTTATATTACTGATATGATCATGATTTCTGCTAAGTTAAATAATTAATATCACTTGATTCCTTAATTCGGTATCTACAAAATTGAGGTAAGTGTTTTATTTCATTGCAGGTTTTGCAAAAGTGGTAATATAAAACTTATCTGATATAAATGAATGAATAATGTCAAAAGTGTTAATGGAGGTAAGGATGTTAAGGCATGATAGCTTGATTTATTTTTTGTTGTATTAATTTTTTTCAGTTGTTCCTGCATTCTGTATCTTATGTTGAGCTTTTAATTAATTTTGCTTTTTTTTATGTTTGTTAACATCACGTAATCCTGTTTGTTATATGTTTGATATGAATTCAATATTGTATGATTTAAACAAACTGTATCTATTCTTCTTTATTAGATTTATGATGTATTATTAAAGTTTATTAGAAGTATCAATGCTTGAATTTTAATAAGCAAGAAACTCAAAAATTATCATTTAAAATTTTTATGATGAAAAATTATTTCTAATTCTAATTTTTCATTAATTAATTCTTAGTTCGAGTGTTTCTTATAGAATTTATACTTGCTCAATTTAAATGGTTGAATATTTGGAATTAGTCAATGTGAATTATAACTGAAATAAACTAGTAAAATATATATCGCAAAAATGAATAGGGATATTGTTAGTTATGTATGATTTATATTTTATTATAAAATTCATTGAAAATTAATACAAATAAGATTGTATTTGACCTCAAGAAATTTTATTAAAGATGTTTTAAAAAAAATAATAAAATAAAAAATTTTTATGATTGTGAATTGTAAGAATTTTGTAAAATTTAATAATTTGTGTAATGTCTTCTGTTATGCATTACCTCTCTGTATCTATTGAGTATACCTTTTATAGGTCTCGTATTGTCGTCAATCAAATGAAATTCAGCACCAATTTATGTCCCAGGTTTGAGGAATGTACTCCTCTATAATTTCTTAAACATAACCAACTGCAGTGATATTACCTTCCACAATGTGGAGTAGAGTTCGTAATCCTGAGTAAATCCCTGGCCACACCATCACACTTCTACCTGTAGACTGCATTGAAAAAAGCACAAACTGTTCTCGGAAGACTCTTTGCCGCCTATGACCGCCATAAATACAGATATGCGGCTAGTCTGTGAACATAGCAACATTCCAATTTGTATCCTTATCTAGGCACTTGCTACTCCTTAATCTGTGGAGTCGCAGGTGATCAATGGTTGCTGCTGATTGCAGGCCATCTTAAAGGGCATAAGGTGTTAGACCAACTTCTCACAAAGTATTACAAATGGTTTGAGTTAATATGGACCTTGGCAGAACATTATAAACTTCATTTAGGCTCTGTTGGACACCATGAAAAGAGTTGTTTCTTGCAGTAATAACATTTTTGTCATCCCTTGGTGTTGTAATGCACTGAGATCCACTAACATGTCTCCTATTGGTATTTCTGGTCTTACTTAATCAGGCTTAAGTCCAAGAGTCCACAATCTGGGAGACACTACAAACTGCATCGCCAATATCCACTTGTGCCCTTCATCACTTATTCCCAAAAT
Organism: Nezara viridula; assembly: GCA_928085145.1. NCBI lineage: Eukaryota > Metazoa > Arthropoda > Insecta > Hemiptera > Pentatomidae > Nezara > Nezara viridula. The sequence goes on along the minus strand of OV725080.1, from coordinate 141,404,489 downwards.
ATTATTGTGAACTTCTGTTTCAATGTGAAGTTTTTCTTTCATTAAACAAAATATTGCTGGATTAAACTTGAGTAAAGTAAAAAAAACTGTTAGTTTGTACAATAAGTGTTCTACATTTTGGCTATCCTTTAGTTAATAATGTATTAAATATAAAGAATACTTGATATTAACTTTTTACCCAACAAGTAAGGGAATCCCTATTGAACAAAAAAATTTGTTATATTTATTAAAACGAATCATATAGAAATATCCCTATTCATTTTTGTGCTGTACATATATATTTGGAATCATTAATTATGAATTATAACTGAAATAAACTAGTTTTATATATATATATATATATATATATATTAATTTTTATTTTTATTTGTCTCAACTAAATGATTTATCATCTCCGTAAACCATTTTTTTGTCACTTAACATTCGATTGTTAAGTCTTTATCAACAACATTTTTAGTTAATTCATCTTCTTAACATAAAAATCTCTTAAAAAGAGAATGTGAAAAAATGGGAAAGGATTTTGTTATAGAGGCACATTTATCACATTACCTACCGCAACCATGGCGAGGATGTATGTGTACTTGGGATATTTGACTTGGCTCATGCTTATTTTCCTCTATTCATGGCTGCTCTAGTCCACTATTAGTTTTTGGCCATAAATTAGTGTTGTTTGGAAAATCAACAGATATATATGGTCTTTTCTATTTTTGTTTAATATTTTAAATTATTTCTTTATTACACATGTCTAAAATAAGAGTAGTTAAAACTAAGATATTTTTGAAAAGCAACATGCTTAAACCCAACCTGTCTGAAAGATTTATTTTTACCTCTTCCGTTGTCTAATTATCGGATAACTAGAAAGCAGAGTCAAGTAAACTGTCAGTTATCTTATTGATTCCAATTAGTTGAAATTCATTTTTTGTTGATCAAAAATAAAATGTACTCTTCCTCATTACTATCTCCTACTCTTTAGACACTATTGACATCAGTTAATAAGAAATATATTAAGATGATAATCAACCAAAATCAAAATCTTGAAATATAAAAAAAAATATAAATATAAGTTATTATTCTTCTGTGAATATTTTAAAAAATCTTATGACGATGAATCTATAAAATGTTGTTCAAACTTATTAATTTTGTTTTTCTTTCAGGACGTGACCCTCGTGAAAGATGGTGGCTCCCTTGGATTCAGTATTATTGGTGGGACTGATCACTCGTGTATCCCGTTCGGCGGTGACAAGCCTGGAATATTTATTTCGCATGTATGTATTTTTTCATTTTGTTATACATTCTTTGAAAGCCTTAGGACTTTCTTTGTGGTTATTTCAGATGAAATGTCAAGTTTTTTGTATATGAGTTCAACTGGCCGTTCTTGGCTTATGGGGTAGTTATATTAGAGATAACCAATCTATTCTAACCACAGTGGGAAGGCTGAGATTCAATCTTTGGGTCTGCTACAAAATAAATTATATTTTATTACCCTTATATTATATTTATTCAATATCGCTACTGTTAGTGAAAAAGGTTGTACGTAACAATTTTACATGTTTATTCTCATAGTTCTAAAGGTGAACTTTTAGTTTAAAATCTTATCTAATTGCAGTTTTAACTAATTTATACTGTATTGAATCACGTTTTATTGATATCACATATAAAATATACACCTAGAACAAAGTCCCTTAAGAATAAAATTAAAATATCACTCATTAACATAAATAAAAAATAAGTAAAAATACAGTGTAAAGGAAAAGAAAATTTATTCATTAATGAAAGCAACAAAACTACATTAAAAAATAAATAAATGAAAATGATAATACGTATAAGTTAGAAATTAAAATATGTTATTTTTATCTTATTTAGTATTTGTCTTAAAGATATGTATTAAAATTCTTGACTTACAAATTTAAAGTTTTGTCCAGAAATTTAATTTAGTTCAGAAAAAAAAATTCAATAATATTTTTGAATTATTAGAAATAACATAAAATGTCACCAGTACAACTCAACATTGAAATAAAAATTTTATCTGGAGGAAGAAGATAAATGTTATCTTTCATCCTTTATTTAACTTATGAGACTATTCATTTTCTTAGAACCTCTACCTTCAACTAGATATTTAAAGAAATATTTTTAGAAGATTGAATCATGTAAAAGATAAAAGAATGGTATCAGGGAGGGGGTGAGGAGGGAGGAGGTTAAATATTAGATACTGATATTTAATTTTATGAGTGTGTGGCTATCTTAGATTAAAATAATATAGGTCAATATATCTAAGATGTATTACACCCAGTTACCAAAAAATGTATACAATATATTATCGGTTTATTGTAATAAGTCATTAAATGACATTTCATGACCTTACATAATTAAGAACTTTGAAGAATTTTCTCTTTATGAAATCAGAAAATAGTTACTCTATTTGATATATAAGATGATTTGTTTCATTTTCATTCACTTACATTGTTTTGTATAAATAAACAAAGTAGAAATTCACAATAATATATTTGAAAGTTAATCTGTATCAAAAATGCCCTTAGTTACTTTTTACAATAAACCGATGACATATATCTTTTTTTTTTTTTTTTGCACTTACATTTATTTATCCGCACCTGTCAATTATTATTGACAATCAGCAGATGTGCTGGCTTAATAATGAGAGAAAAATAAAATAAAATAAAAAAGGCTTGATAGGCATGAGGAATAGCAATACCCAGCGGTATCCCTTCCATGGCTTTTATTTACTAACATTATTTAAGCAGATCCCTCATCCAGACCCTTTTCAGTCGTCTTCTGGAGTTCTCGGGCATACTAGTTGTGGCCATTTCTTTTACCAGCTGGTTGGAGTACCCGTTTAACATGGTATGAAATCGTTTGTAGTACGTTCGTATGTGTTCATTGACTGTCGGAACGTGTAGGTCGGTGTGTAAAGTGTGATTGTTTACGTACCATGGTGCTTGAGTGATTAGTCGTAGTATCTTAGACTGAAAAGTTTGAAGTTTATTTATGTGAGTTGGTTTTGCAATTCCGTATATTTGTTGTCCGTAAGTCCAAAGAGGTTTTAAAAGATACGTGTAAATACTTAGTTTCTGTCTTGCTTTTAATTTGGAAGGTCGTCTTAACAGTGTATGTAACAATTTTAGTCTTAGATTTAATGTGATTCGTTTTTTCTTCACATGTGGACCCCATGTCATTCTCCTATCGAACGTAAGGCCTAGGTATTGTACTCTGTCTGTTTGTGGAATCGGTATGTTGTCTAAGTATACAGGAGGGCATGTTTCTGGTCTTAGAGTAAATGTGATGTGCTGTGACTTTTGATAATTTATTTTAGTTTTCCAAAGTTTACACCAATCGAGTATAATTTGTAAGTGATGTTGTAAGTTAAGTGATGCCTCTGTAGGATTGTCGTGCCTGGTAATGATAGCAGTGTCGTCTGCGTAGGTTGCTGTAAGAGTGTGGATACTTTGAGGAATGTCGTGTGTGTATGTGATGTACAGTAGTGGGGCTAGGATTGATCCCTGAGGTACACCAGCTAAAACTGATCGAATTGAGGATAGACCTTGGCCATGTCGAACGGAGAAAAATCTATCTGAGAGAAAGGAATGGAGAATTAAGTAGTAAGTATGTGGAAGTATGGTCTTGAGCTTGAAGAGAAGCCCCTGGTGCCATACTTTGTCGAACGCTTGGGCGACATCCAGAAATACTCCGGTTGCATATAATTTCCGCTCTAGTGCTGTAGAGATGTAGTCAGTCACCCTGTGCAATTGTTGTGTTGTTGAATGTAATTTTCGAAACCCGAATTGATGGTCAGGAATAATCTGTCTGTCTGTTAGTATATGTAATAGTCGTGGGTACAATAGTTTTTCGAATAACTTAGAACATACTGGAAGTAAACTAATCAGTCGATATGAAGAAGGGTTGTTAGTGTCTTTGTTTGGCTTTTTAATCATGGTTATGTGTGAGTATTTCCATTGTATAGGAAATTTAGTGGTCCTGAGAATGCAATTGAAGATTGTGGTAAGAAACACTAGAGCTTTCCTTGGCATTTGCTGGAGCGCCTCAGCAGTTATCAAGTCATGACCAGGGGTTTTTCTTTTGGGCAATTGTCTAATTTCTTGTGCAACTTGTGATGGTGTGAAAGGAGGTGGTGGGAGTGTGAGCTGTAGCGGTATGTCTAAGTTATTATGTACAAAAATATCGTGTTCTGTATTAATTAAGTCTGTATGTGGTTTAAAAATAGTGGAAAGATGGTTAGCAAAGAGTTCAGATCTTTCCTCATCCGAAACAGCCCAAGAGCCATCCTCTCTTCGTAGGGGTGCTGACACCTCACGATGCTTTAAAAGATTCCTTGTATGTCTCCATAAACTTCCATCGTCCGTCGAAAGGTTGTTAATAAAATTGTCGTAGTTTGTGCTTTTGAATTTTTGAATATGTCTTTTAAGTTCGTTGTTCAATCTGTTAAAAGTTTGTCGGTCTGAAGGAAGTCTGTTAGTCTGCCATACTTTACGTGCTCTTCTCTTTGCTCTAATCAAGTCCCTTATGTACATTGGATAATGGGGCAAGTTCACTGCTTTTTGTGGCCTGGATGTTGATGAGGCCCATGCTGCATCTTGTATGCTTTTTGTGAATTTTTCAACAGCTTCTTCTAATTCCTCATGATTTTTAATTGAACCTGGAACGGAAAGATTGGTGTTCAAATAGTCTCTATATGCGTCCCAGTCCATGCAGCCTTTTATGAGCCTAGGTCTTTTTTGTTCCTCGGAAGGCGCGTCGAAGAGAACCATGTGCACTGAGGAGTGATCAGAACAAAGATCAGAGCTTGTATTGACGGAAAATGGTACGGTTCTTAGTCCTTTTGTAATAAAGAAATCAAGTAAGTCGGGAGTTTTGCGTCTGGAGGTGGGCCAATAAGTTGATGACATATATAATGACATATATAAAACTAGTAAAAATTGGATTTATACAGCACATTTATTTATGGTTGATCATATTATGTAAATTTTTTAGTTGGTTTAGTATTCGTTATGATAATAAATGACCTTTCAAAAAAAAGATAATCAATTTTTTTGTCTATCACTTGAAAATTAACTAATAATTTTATTCATATTTATATTATTCTTATTACAGCCAATTTTTATATTTCCTGAGTCAATAACCAGTTATAGGCATGCAAAAAATAATTGATTTATTCTTCTGCATGATTTAAAAAATATTATTTTACTGCATGAAATATAAACTTTTCACAAATATATGAATATTTCTAATCCATTTTATTAATAAATAAAGATTTATTATTGACTTATTGTTATTACTATCAAAGTAGAGTTTGTGTTATTTTGATGGTCTTAATGAGTTTTTTCATTGAAAAATATGATCAAAAGTTACAAATGTTTTTGTAATTTTTACTCCATTGAAAATGCACATATTTTTGTAATAGCACAATTTTGCCAGAGAATAATTCCTGTAAAGTAGTGTGAATGTGTGCACCAGATTTTTCTAATTAAAGCAATTTTGTTGTATCATTTTTATTGCATTGCATCATCATTTTTAATCTTCCGACTATGTTTATAGTCTTTTCATATCAAGAAAAAATGTCAAAATGTTTTTAAAAAATTATAAATCATTAGTTTAAGTATTAATTTATTTAATTAAGCCTATTAATATATAAAATTGAACATATAAGAGTTAAATAGTTGTATCAGATCCTCTTATTGTGACAGATTAAGTGACGTGGATGCGTATAAAACAAGGTTAAATTAGAAATCTGAACTTGCTGTGGTCTGGTCCGTGGCTTTTCTCCTTGTTCTCTGGCTTGAAACTTTTACTCCAATTTAGCTGAAATAATTTTTACAATTGTTCATACTTTGGTAGAACTACATTGTGATCAACCATATCAATGCCTGTGTGTTATTTTCTCTATCATTAATTAAAAAACTAATTATCTATTTTATTCATCCTAGATCGTCGCTGGTGGCATAGCAGCAGCCAGTGGTAAATTGCGTATGGGTGATAGGTTGCTGGAGGTAAACGGAGAAGACCTGACTAAGTGTCGGCATGATGAAGCTGTGATGTCCCTCCTCAAGCCGTCTGAACAGATTAAACTGCTTATTCAGCATGACCCTCTCCCAGAGGGTTTCCAGGTCAGTATATTTTGGTAAAAATTTCATTAATTTATAAGTGAACAGAATAAATATGAAGATATTCTTAGAAGGAAGCTTTGAAGCTGGAAACACTATAGTCCATGGTACAGACCCCTTTTTATCAAATTATTAACATCCGTCTAAAACTTCATGAATAGTTTCATCTTATGTTAACTTATAACTTGTTTATTTATGAAAATTCTTGGAAATGGGTTGTTTTAAATCTGAAGATCGGTAAACTTTGTCTATTTAATGAGATACTAAAAAATCATTAACATCCATTTGAAATTGAGGTAAAAAAAGGTAGTATATTTTTAAAACTGTTTTTTCTCAATTTTGTGATTAAATTATCTTATGATTCAAGTGGAAAGCAAATGAATATTCACTAGTTTTTAGTGGTTCGTTAAATTAATTAATTTAATGAAAAAATGCCCCATTTCAGAGAATTTTCACAGATAAATAGTTGCAGGTAATTAAAAAATAAAGCCAGTTACTAAGTTTTAGCGGGGGATGTTTATAATTTGATAAAAAAAAAAAAGGTCTGTACCCCAGACTAAGTTGGTCAAGAAACCATACTTTCTTTCTTATTGAATGTTGAATACACAATTATTTTTTGAATGCTAATTGATCCATGTTATTTAGTGTTGCAGGATTTTAGTTTTTCTCTGTTGAATAAATAATACAGTAATTTATATTTTATTACCTTTAGTAAATTGCTTTTGTTTTATATTTTTAATTTTTATTATTTTACAGGTCCTATCAATAATTCGGGAAGAGGGTGAAAAATTAGGTATGCACATTAAAGGTGGTTTGAGAGGTCATAGAGGAAATCCTTTGGACAAGTCTGACGAGGGAGTATTTATATCTAAGATCAACTCTGGAGGGGCTGCGAAGAGAGATGGCAGGCTCAGGGTATATAATCTGTTTGCACTTGTTTCTTAGCACTCTGTACCTAGTGTTTTATCGACAAGATTTTTTAAAAAAATTTCTCTTTGTAGGTTGGGATGAGATTGCTGGAAGTAAATGGCGTCTCACTTCTTGGTAAAACTCACCAAGATGCTGTTAATACTTTGAGAACTGCTGGCATGAGGATCAATCTTATTGTTTGTAAAGGTAATTGTTCAATTATTATGCTAACTAGTAATCAATGGTACTGTAGCGGTCCAAAGCTTGCAAAACTTTGAATCAAATTAGTTATTTTATTTGTCAAAGAAAATGATCATTTTTTAAAAAAGTATTTTAGAGATATTGACTAAATATCAATATAAATATACATTAACATTTGTTTATAATGATTAATTATACCACTTAACAGTTTATTGAACAGCCTGTTATGAAATATTATACTGGGTTCAATTTGTCCACGTTTATCTATTTTTAATATATGCCATCCCTTGATTGAACAATGAATGTCTTCAAGTGCTTCTTTCTTGGTTCAATAAATTTGCTACAGTGAATAAAAAAATAAGGCATTGGTTCTGCCATAAAGCAGTAACATGCTCTACACACTTCTTTAGATTTAATAGTGAAGGCAGCATATATTATGCATTTCTTTATGATGTCATCGCTTTAAACTCCTCGAGGTAACTGATGGTTCCTAATGTGTTTCAATTTAGTGGTGGCTATCAATTAACCAATTTAAAGGAAATTTAAACATAATTATTTGTCTTTTTTTTTTTTTTTTTTTGTGCCTTATCTTTAAATTTTCTAATATTTATGTTAGCCCTTATTTATTTATTTTTTTAAATATCTCTTTCTTCAAGATTTAGGTTAATTGTAATTTATTGTTATGTTAGCTTATGTATTGTTGTCATTAGTTGATTGTAATGTAGATGTTAATTTTCAATGTTGCATTTTAATTTTTTTTTTTGTGATAACATTTTTATTCAGAAGCCTTGCATAAGGTTTGATAGGATTTCGATGTATTTTAAATTTAACAAAATATAGTATTTTTGCACGTTCTCAAGTGTAAATTAGGCACATATTTTGGGTTCTTACTGCAGGTTTTTCGGATTTTTACTGCACGAAGATCTCTACTGATGACTAATAGGCTTATTAGCCCATTTTGCCAATCCTTAATAAATACTTTGATGTTGATACTTAACCCTTCCTTATCAAAGTAGGGATGTCCAGATTCATTTAGCGGCACCACCAAAACAGAAATATTAACTAATACAGGTACTTTTCCCTGTTTTTTGATAACTGAATTTGTTCCTTCTGTCATGATTTATTACTAACTAAGTTATTGATGCTACTGAAATAAATTTGATTACTTTTAACTAACAAATATCTGTTTTTCAAAGTAAGTAAAAAGCTGTAAGTTAAAAGTAAATTCCTATAAGTTAAAAAATTGGTTCTACAAAAATTTTGCAGAAATACGATTAAAAAAGTTACATAGAATATATCATTGTCTTAGTTTTTCAAAAAAAAAAATTGAACAGAAAATATTAGGTTGACCCATAAATTCTTTCCTTTTTCTTTATTTTATGTTTAAAGTTGATTTACTGTATTATATTTGAACCGTTCTGCTCTATTACCTTCTTCTATCTCTCAGGAAGCCTCTTATACCCTTTTTCCAAAATTGTTGAGATTTACTTGCAAAATATTCATCGAGATGCGTTTTTATTTCACTCTTTGATTTGTGAAATTTATCATGGAGAGAATTTTTTAAGAAAAGAAACGAGTAACAATTGGATGGGGCAAGATCTGGGGAGTACAGAGGATGATGTAGAAACTCCCAATCAAACTATGAGAGTTTCTGTCTTATGTGCTACCAAACATGCCTTATTGACCTTTTCAATATTATTTTTTTTAAAGTTTCATTATTTAGTAATAACTAACTTATCTCAATCTGATAATATTAAGCAATCACTATCATTGATTTAATGTTTTCATATGCAGGATATGACAAAGCAGAAGTTGAGAGATTGATGTCTGAAGGCATTTTATCTAAAGAGACTAAGTCTGCTTCTCACAGTGTATCGAGCTTAGATAGGGAAGAAGAAAATTCTGATTCATTACGCCAGGTTAGCAAAGTTTCTTATAATAAGAAGAAATGATTTTTAATGTGTTTTTTATTTTTTAATTAGGTATATACATATTAAATTATTGCGTACCTGTTCTGAAAGATCCTATATTTACTTTTTAGGAAGAAGAAATGAGAGATGTTTTTGAACCAGAAAAGGAAGAAATCAAGAAACCTGTAGCGAAAGAAGTAACATCAACAGAATTGGTGCCACAAACGCAATCGTCTGATCTACAAGTCGAAGAACACAAGAGTAAATCTACTCCTGAGAAAGTGAGCTTCAGTTTCTTTATGTGTTATTTTTTATTCTTATAGTTTATCTCCTCTAAAATTTATAAATATATGAAAATAATTATTGAATTAATTCATGTTAAAGGGTGTGTAATAATGAGTTTTTTTAAAATATAATTTAATTATTAAGGTTCATATAACTTTTGAGCTCTAATATTAAATTGATTTATTAAAGGTGATGGATGTTGTACGCGCTGCTGAAATTTTGGCTCTGAATGATACTCCAGCCTCTCCAACAGCCAAACCAAAGTCTCCCAAACCTGAGAGTGTCAAAACTACGACAATTGTCATGAGTAAACACACTCTTGCCCCTCAGCCCACCGATCAGGTACGTCACCTTTGCTTGCACTTTATTTTTAATAATTTAATTGGAAAGTCATTGCTTCTCGTTTAATTTTTTTTTTAATTTCTATTTATTCTAAATGTAAACTTCACTCAAATTTAAATATGAATTAAATTAGCTTCACTTAAATTCTTGATGTGTTTTGTTACACAGTTGCTGAAAGGACTGTTTACATGATTTAATTTTAATATTACGTTATAGAAATCATGTTTAGTTTTTCTCTTACAGTAGAAATTAATATTTTGACTTGAACATTTTTTTTTTATTCCTTTTCGACATTTTATTATTTTTTATCATTGTTACCACTAGTTTTTCTTTATTTGAAAAGAATAAATGAGTAAGAATTAAATACTTACGTATTTAAGAATCATCTTTTTGTTTCATTTTACTGCATTGATTTTTATAACTTTTACACTCTTCAATATAAAGAAAGTTAATGTTCACAAAAACACTGGTCTGGTAAAGACCTCTTATGTCCCTTTATTTCTAATATATTATTTACCTTTTAAAATTCATTTTTGTATCTCTAATCCAATAAATAGAACAAATAAAATCCAAATGAATTCTGTTGAACTAATATTTCAATTGTTTACTGCCTAATATTCCCACTTTCATTACTATAAATTATCTGACTTATAGTAATTGTAAAAATGTAATTTCACTGCCAATTTAAATTTAAATGCAACTTTTATGGATATTACTGGTTAAATCATATGTGAAAACAATTAATTTTTCATTGTGAAACCAATATTCCTATTTTTTTTATTGACTTTTTTTAGCTATTTATTTTTATTTTTCGCTATTTATATTAATTGATAAGCTCAAAGTAAAACTACTTTTTATATCAACATTTTATAAACAGTCATTTAGATATCAGAATTTACCTACTGCGCTGGTTAACTTTCGTTTCATACATTCTCTCCTTCGTCCGTCAAAATGATTGTGATGTATGAAATATGAGAATAAATCATGTAAACATGATCCGTTGTAAATTATGCTTTTGTCCTTGCTAATTTTTTTTTTTAATAATGATTTTTTTATTCTAAATGAACTTATATTTAACAAAAAATAGAAAATATCACTTCTTTATTATGAGTATTAACTGTATAATACTTTCTATTGTCAATTTTAATTTAATACCATAGAAAGTTACTAAAGTGTACATTAATTATTTTACCATATCCTTTTTCATTATTGTTTTGTTTAATTTATTTTGTTATCCTTATTTTGTTAAGAACACTATACTCAGCTTTCCTTTATAAATATTCCGACGCCTATGGAATAAAGTACTGTATTATGGAAATGCTTCATATCCTGTGATATGTGATACGTGTCTATTTGGGTTAATGTTGGGTTCTCCGCTTTATTCCCTGTGTTTTGTTCTGTTTTTTTTGTTTTGTTTTTTGTTGCTTTGTTGTTGGGCATGTGTCAGACCTTCCTGTTTTAAAGACTGATGAAACCCCATGTTTTGCTTGACCATTTCATTACTCAATTTTATTTTATATATACCTGCCATTCTAAATATAGATAATGTATGTACATTAAGTGTTTTTCATTATTTTTATTTTTATATTTAAGTTCATTTTTGTTTTATTTTTTCTAGTTTTTAATTATCATTATAAACTTATTTTACTACTGTTTTACTGATTAGAGAATGTATTGATAATTGTCTAATGGTAGATGTTTTTGACCCTTTAGTTTTTATTTTAAAAAAAGATTTTTTTTTTATTGTTTGTTATCTTAGTTGGTTTGCTGAACGAGACCTTGTTCTTAATGTCTCTTTCAATCAATGACATGAAATCTTGTTATTTATCATATAGTCATTACTAGCTTGTAAAGTCATGTTAGAGTATTTTTAATAATAAGTAATTTAGCTTCTGTAATGCTTTTTTAAATTATTTATTTTTCATATTATGTTCATGTGTAAAAAATTAAATGTTTTAAGAAGTTTTCACTAGTTATGTTGTTAAAAGAAGGACCTTTCATTAAATATTTATTTATTCATTAAACTTTCACAATATGCAGAAATTTGACTGATTAATTTATTTTTCTTTACAAAGTTTGAAAGAATTGTGTATAGTTTCACCAAGTCTATTTTACTGATCGCTTATTGCACCTTATTATAAAAATTAAAAAATTTATATAAACTTGCTATTATGATGGAGAAGATTATAATAGAAGAAGAAAGCTTTGTTGGCGAATAGAGAAGATTAAACACCCTAAATTAACAATAATTTTAACTGATTTAAAATACACCATGTTGCTTATAACATATTCATTCATATAACATTTTATATTCACGTAATAAAAGACTTTCATTCCAAGGGCAGTACAGCCCGATGTGGATCCTGGCCTACTCGATGAACCTTCGCCAGGTGGCTCGATCCTGTGCAACCGCTCTCCAATTCCGTACTCCCGAAAGGGTCTGAGCATCCTTGAATTAATAAAAGACTTGACAAATCCAAATGTTTAAAGCTGATTCCACCTATACACCTCTATTTATTAAACCAGGGTGTCTACTTGAATCTTTTTATGGATTCCTGAGTGTTTTCCGAATCTGATAGACACTTTTAATCCTTGTCAAAACTTAAATCTGCAAGATCAGTCTCAATATAATCTTTTCCCGCTTTCGTCCACCTGTTATGTATTTATTAATCAGCTATCTAAGTTCTTATTGTCTTTTTAAAGATTTGTTTCTTATCATTATCATTATTAGTTATTGATTAACTATTATCATTGTATATTTGACTAAATTGAAGTCACCTTTTTAGTGGTGAAGTATTTTTCTAGTCCCAAAAATTTCTAATAAAATATTAGAATTTTTATGAACGAGATAATGTCGTGTTGTTCGATATTACAAAACACACCATTTGAGTGTATTTTATTTTGTTCACAATATTGATACAAACACAATTCACTCAAATTACTTTATATTTTATATTATTAACTTAATATTTGAACTCCCATTATTTATGTAGCTATTGATATGATGTTAAATTAATTTTCATTTTATTAATATTTCTAATGAAAACTTCTTAATCAGATTTAGTTTAATCGATTGTTAACTGGAGTATCCGATGGACCAGATAATTTTTCAATTTTAGTTAAACTTATTTTTGGTATAATTTTTATAATTTAAAAAATAAAAAGTCATTGACTTAATGAATATACAATTTTTTATATAACTAACCTATCCAACATTTTTATTACAAAGTCTAAGTTATATTGCATGCAATTGAATGATATTTTGAAAAAATTTCAATGCATTAATGTTTTATTTTTATTTTCAAATTTTATAAAAGTGAATAATTATTTGCAATATTCCATCTTTGATTTGGTTACCCTTGTCTCTTTCAAGAGTTTTAAAAGTTAGTTGTTTTTTTGTAATTGTTCAGTCATTTGATGCACCATTACAATAAGCTGTTATTATAATAATATAAAAAAAAAGTTTTTTATATTTCACGTAATTTTTTATAATGTTCTTATTATCAAAATCACAAGTTCTTGGAATTAAAAATGAATGCATGAGAATTTTTTTTTATCGTTAAGTAGATTAAAGTAGCTCAAAATTATTGTATATAGGTCTTCTTGAAAACTACTGTAAAATCATTGTGAGAATGTTAAATTTAAAAAATATTTTGAAGTCGGTAGTATTACAAAATTACTCTAAAAGGTTGGGATTAATCAACCGCTTTTTTCTCTTCTTTTTTTTGTTTGAACAACAAAATATGTGGATATATAATTTTTAACTTTTGGTGTAACATTTTGCTCAACTAAAATTTTATCTTTGGATAGGTAATTTATTAATATTTTTATTTGATACTGTATTTATCATAAAATGTTAATCTCAAATTGGATCTTTTTTCCCCCTTATCATTTTAAAAATTGGTTTGGGTATATTGCAAATAAACATCACGATTGTGAATGATAAACCTTGAATAAGTTTTTAAAAAATTGTATAGCAGTTATTTTATATTTTTATTTTTGTACATTTATCCTGAAAAGCGAATGTGAATCATGCCCCGCATGGATGCGCCAAGAATATTTCTGAATTCATTATTATTTTTTATTTTATTTTTTTACCATTATTTTATTGTAACCTTGGCATGTGATACCAATACAAACCTATTTATAAATAGTTGCCTCTATATATTGTTATATATTATATAATTTATAACAGTTTCTTTACAATATCTGTATACTGTATTACATCAAATATAAGTCAGCCGAATTTAAGTACAACCAATTTTCTAAATGGCTAATTTAAAATCAATAGATAATAATCAAATGTATGAAGTTATTTATTTTATATGATTTTTATGTCTTATGTTCGGTGTAATTTACAGTTTGTAGTAATATCGTAAAAAATCATAACCATAAGCAGAGCTTGTTATTTCTCTCTGTAAGATCCATCTTATCGATTTATTGTGTTCTCTTCCAAAAATTGCATTATTTTCATATGTTTAAAGGTGTTGTAATTTCAAAGAAATTAGTACTATACAAATGTTCCAATAAATTAAACACCAAGCTCTGATTATTAAATTATTTTTCTGCTATGAACTATATTTTATAATATGAACTAGTTCGTTAATATTTTATAAATATTTAGATCTGTTTTGACTTTGACGAGAATCGTAATTTCCAGAAAAAGAGGGCCAATCAGCAATAGCAGAGAAGCTTAAGTTAAACCATCCATCACTTCGTATTATCTCAGCCTTCATGATTTATATTAAATTACCTTAATCTGTTTTCTTTTTTTCCTTTTTTCATGGTACATATTTAAAAGGCTGTGTGATGTAGAATGTAATTTTTGTATGAACTGTTACCATAAAATAGTGGTAAAGTGTGTATAATAGTTTTCTAATATACTTTTAAGTAGTTATAAATTGTTTGTTCAAATTTATTTTATATCTTGTAAATTTCAGTTATACTTTAAGTTATTCTTGTGTGTTTCCTTTTTTTCTAATCTTGTTTCTGTATCACATATATATTATGGTGATTCAAGCATTTATCTTGAAAGAACAGAGGGAACGTTTTTCGTGCTCAGTTTTTTCATATTTCTACTTGCTTAGAATAATCTATCGTATAAGGAATCGTCTGGAGACTCAAAAATATATAAAATACTTTAATGGAAAAAATGTGCATATTGTGTTTTTAATATCAAAATGAATTAACAATATTCAAAAGTTTTTGAAAGCTCATTTTTGTTGTTTGTTTATCGGCTATTCGTGAAAGAGTTGCAAGTTATGTGCAGGTTCCTCACATAATTTTGCTATAGTGAGTATGTCAACATTTATTCCATAAAATAAATGGTTATGCTCTAGGAGGAAATTAAACCACACTGCTTTTCAGCTGAAGTGTGGGTCTGACATGCATACCCTTCTTGGTCTTCTTGTATTGTTTTAATGTATTTTATAATGTTACCACGCTATCAGTCAGCTGAAATATACATTCTATTTACAGTATATTAAAAAAAAAAGATTGTTTTCTCGTGACGCTTTCCGTCTTGTAAAATTCAAAGAGTAGTATTTATTAAATGCCTTATTTATAATCCCTGCATAATTTAATTATTAGTTCTCACCATTTTCTTTTATTGTTGACCATCTCCTTCTTGAATTATGATTCGGTAAACCTTCAAAATAATAATATAACATTAAAATTTAAGTTTTCATTTTACAAAAAGGCATTCAGTTCCAATACAAGCTAAATCCATTTTCGTAAACTTACTGGCCTTCAAGAAAAAGGAATATATTTTGTATTTTTAAATTAGAGATTGTCGCATGGAAAAACATTTTGTTGTTTTATATTAGTGTCTTAACCATAATTCTTCCTAAAGATCTTTATAGATGCGAAATCTTGAATGCATTTACATTAAAAAATGAGCAACGCCTTAATGTTTTTGAAAATAAACCGAAATAGAGCTTTGTATTATTATCTGCAGCTACCTTAATTCATCTTTTGGTATAGCTGAGATTAATACCACAGGTGAGCTCTAGTGCAAGAGGTTCCAAATTTGGAACAGATGTATTATTTAGAGAATTTGTTTTTTTTTATTATGTGCGTAGTTGTTTTGAAACAAATCCTTTTGCCAAATAAAAATGTAACCCATATACTTTGCAAAACCTGAATAATTTTTATTTTTAATATTTTAGACTTGTTTTGGAATGAAAGCCTAAATTGAAATACATATTTTTCCTCTTTTTTTTCTAATCTTAACTTTAAAAATTCTAAGTCTATACGACTGCATATATACTGATGGTTACAGTAAACAAATTAAACCAGATATTCTTCAACAGATTTATTTATAATCTCATTTTAAATATATACAAACTCAATAAAATTGAAATATTTAACTGATTATTTAAAAAAATTAATTTAAACAAATTGAATAATTTTACATCAGTCAAAATGATACACCTCACTTCTTATTAACTTTTAAATACTATTAATTTAGTTTAATACCTTGTAGGCAAGCCATTATTTTCTACCACTCCTTTCAGACTTTTTGCAATGAAATCGACCAATTTTTTTAGCGATTCCGGGCTTGGCATGTTCCATTCTTCGAGGGGATATTTTTTCTTTCAAGTGTCTTCTCAAAATTTCTATGTAAACATATTTATTCACTGTATACAGTTTGAATATTTTCACTATAAAGTGAAGACTTCCGCCGCCGTGAAGAAGCCCCCTTACATCCCCAACCAAGAATCATAACATTAGAAAATAACACTTCACTAGGATATTTATTGGTTACAATAAATTATTTTGCTTTCTCACTACAGAAGATAGGAAAGCATTGTATTCATGCAAGAGGTTAAAAAAAATGATGTGCTCAGAATTGAAAATTTTCATTCGCGTTATACGTTTCAGACATCAAGGGTCAAATTATCCCATATCAATTTTATTAAATTCTAACCAACACTTCTGCTTACGCAAGCGAAAACGTATTTTTGTAAATATGCTAATATTTCAGAAATGGCTTGTTCGATTTGGTTCAAAATTGAATTAAAGGTAAGTAGGTATTTGTGAAAAAAAAAAAAAAAAATGTTGGGTCAATTTTATTGAATTCTGTCGGTTTCTTTCTCTTATATATGCACAAACATGTTTTCTTTGATACGTCTATATCTCTAAAACCGCAAGTTCGATTTGGCTCAAATTTTAAGGGAATTTAGGGATTGGTAAACATAAAATGAAATAGGCATCAATTTTATCAAATTCTATTTACTACTCCAAAAAATAAATACTTCTGCTTTCAGATCAAGAAATGTGTTATTTGATATTCCTTTAGTTTGAAAACGGTGCATTCGATTTGACTCAAACTTTGGAGAACAGAATAGAAATTATTTAATATCAATTTCATTGAATTCCATTTAATAATTAAAATTAATATAAATAATTGTTAACAATATAATGGCTGCGAAATGTTGAAGGCACTGATCATATGGAGTGGGAGTTAGGTTATTACAATATTGTTTTGGGGTTATAAAATTTTATTCAAAAAATTAATTGATACCGCATTGTTTGGTCGATTCCAAACGTTAGTGGTATGACACTTATTGCTGTTACTTGGATTTTGTGTAATTTTAAGTAAATTTAAAGTAATTTTTATTGAGTTTGTAAACAAAAAAAAAGTCTTATTTGTGATTGTGTTTATTTCCATTGAAGTTCAACTAGTTCGTCTTGGTCTCGATTTTCTGCTTAAATATCAAAATTATGTTAACTTCATCCATATTTTTATATTCTCTAGCTTAAAGCGATTTGTTCTGACTGAAGGAAAGTATTGCTCTCGTTAATTCGAACAAACATTAAGTTGGATTTTGCAGTTCCATCCATTTTACGAGTGAAAACATACCTATTAAATATATATCACTACTATTAGTGCAAAAGGTAGTATGTAAAAATTTTCAACTTTTATTCTGTTTGTGCTAAATGTGACATTTTGTAGTCTGCAACTGATATAAGTAGTATGCTACTATGGAAAATAGCAGATGACAATAAAATACGTAATTATACTAATAAAGCATAAAGAAATAATGAGTTTTTATGCACTCTTGCAAACCAATCAATTTTTGCATATGACCTTTTGCACTAACAGTAGTGAAATGCATGTTCAGTATACATTTTTATTTGTTTTTTAATTACAGACAATCAAATATGGAATCTCCAAATATGGCACTCTTTCGCATTTTAGTATTAGCTGATAAACGAAATTCATACAAAAAATTGTATAGTTTTTAATATTTTAGCCAATAAAAACGGTGAGGAAGCTATACTGATCTTACTTGGCAAACGTTTTTTTTTAATGTAATGTAAATTGAACTATTTATTTCAATAATTTCTTTCAATATCAAGGTGTATCATTTTGACTGTCAGCCACAGTATAATTATTTCAATATTTTAGTGCAATATTCATGATTTGATTAAAATATGAATTTGGAATAAAATTCAAAATGTGAAAAATTAAGCATTTTAAGTAATAAATAACTTTGTTTCCATTCTAAACAAAAAGGTTTTCTTTTGGTTCTTTTTGTCCAGTAACCATCAAAACACTGCGCGAATGAAAATTTCATGGTCAACCGTATAAGATTACTCGAAATTTGAATCAAACCTGACTGTTACTGTTTCTATTTAGATAATTGAAACCTATCTTTCTTTGTCTTGTAATATAGTCAATTAAAATACTTTACATATTATAGTAAGCTGCTGTTTGATTGCCTAGTAAGAAATTAACCATAAATTTAAATAAATTGAAATTGGAAATTTTACAAAATAACTTGGTTAAATTTTACGAATCTCATTGGCATAATTTGTTTGTCACCGTCTTTACATTTTTTATGTCTAAGATTATCATTTATATGGGATAAAAATTATCTTTTGCCAACATAAAAAATTTTTTTTTTTAAACAACTTCATTCAGATCCATGTATTCATGTCCCAATAATACACACATTTATTTTATTCTTTTATTTATTGGTTTAGAATAAAGTTATTAATAACTTGTTTAACCATATCATGATTAAATATTGTAATATGAATGTATATTATTTCTGATTTATTAGTAGAAAAGGGTATTCTTTTACTCTATATTATAAGGTATTTTTGGAAAATATATATTGCCGAGTGCACCATTCATTGAATGGTCAAATTTATGTATTCACAGTTGCTAATTACATAGATGATATTGTACATAAAATTATCAATAAGTGAAAGAAATATTTTCAAAATAAATGACTTATTTTTAAGCGAATTTTATCTTCTTCCAGAGACGTATTTACTTAATATTTCTAGACGACATGAAACTTCCCTGAAGTTATTATAAAATTATGTAATTTTCCTTATGTGTCTCCTAGTGCCTTCCAGATTATTAATAAAATATTACGTTAATAGTCCTTTCCATGTAAATGTGATCGACATCGTGTTTATTGTTAATGTATATTTCTCGTTTATTTTTTATTTTCAATGATCAAGCATTTTTCAATTGGATTGTGATCATTAAATGTATGTGCCCTTTTTTTAAAACATATAGCATATACGTGTTGACTAAAGTCCAGTTATATTTGATCGTTGTTATAAACTCTTTTATATATGTATATCAATATGTTTTTGAAATATATTTTTTAAGAAATTAGACGATGAGTAGTTACAAAATGTGTTAATAATTAAGTAAGTATATCAAACACTAGACTCGTATTGTGTATTTTTAAGATGTGCCAAAGCTACCATTTTGTTTGTAACTACGTTTTACTGATAATTTTAATTCCAGTGGTGCTCTTTAGGGAATAGTTTATATTTTGCAATAATAATGAATTTATGATTGTTATCTGTGAATGAGTATATATATTATTATAAGTATATATGGTTCCATTTGAAAATCAATTCTCCCTGAATATTACTCATCTATTTTTGTTGTCTATGTAGTACATTAATGTACCTCTTATGAGGAATAATAGCAACTATATTGCCTCTTTGTCTGAAATTAACTCTAGTGCTAATTTTATTATAATCAATTCTTTTAGGTGTAGCAAAGCCATTGAACTGTTTCTGGTGTAAAACTGTATAAATGTTTTATTTTCTTTTATTTATTTTTAAGGACAAGTCTTTCATCTGACTTATAGAAATAAATTTATCTAGTAGTTCATGTTACTTTTTTTTTTTAAGATAAAAAATCTAAAATGAAATAAAAAAATATATTTCTTTGTTGTTTTTATGTATATTGTATGAGGCATTGTATTCAAGGGGTATATGAAGTTTGTTTCCGAATATTAAATTAGCATTTCTAAGGAATAGTTGTTTGTCATCTGTGTGAATATTATAGAAGCATTTTGAATAAATCTCTGGTACAGGAGGCTGAAATAAAGAATTATTGTATATTGTACTCTGGTTCTTGCATATTTTGTATATAGTTAAACTTAGATAATATTGACACAGTGTTGGAAAATGAACTTAAGTGATTTAACATTGCCGCTCTCTCAGTGTAAGGTTCATTATATAAATGGCAAATGATTTCATAGTGAAGTCTTTTTATTAGAATTAAGCATCCGAATATTGTCCCTTCATATACCCTTTTGAAAATTCTCAGAATCAAATCGGAATCCTAAAGAGTGATCACATTGATACGGGTTAATAACATAAAACTTAAGTACCAACTATAATGTAGATTCAGTAGGCATTGTGGTAGGAGATAAAAGTACTGTTTTACAATTAATGAAGCTAGTAAACCTCTTAATAAAATGAAATAGCCGAAATTCTACATCAATACAGAGGTTATACATTATAATAATTAAAATTTCCTTTAATGATTGAATTGGAAAATAGTGTTCTGAAAAGAATGCTTATTTTCTTTAAAATGAAGTTACCGTAGAAGCTCGGCTACTCAAAGTACTTGGATTAGTTTTTTGTTGGCATTACTTTTTCCTGTTTAGGTTGCATAACAGGATCGGATATTTATACAACTAAAACTTGATCATTTTAACGAGCATTATTTTTTGTACACATTATTTAATAGTATTTGACTTCATTTAAATATAATATTTGTGAGATAATACTCAGAAATATTTGTTAATTTGTTCCAATAATTAATAATTTTTTTCTTTGATAATATACCAGGCACTTGAAAATTTTCCTCAAAACTAATCCTTTACCTTATGTTGTAAAAAGTTTATGATAGAGTTCTATTTGTTTTTATGAATGAACACAAAGTTCTAAGTTACTTTGAGGGTTGAGGTTCATTGTTTGTAATAAATATAAAGATTAAAAAATGGTTATTGTTATGGTTATAAAGACATGTAATAATCCCAGAGGGATCTTGGTTCCTCTAATATATAGAAAATGCGACTTCAATATCTTTCTGACATATCCATTCATTGTACATTGTGTATTCCTCTGTAGTTGATGAAATTTATCTATGGACATTGGGTATATATTCTGTATCTAAAAAATAAATAATAGTTACAGAATATACCACACAATATTTACTTATATTTCATAAATACCGTGTGTTCATATCATAGGTATAAGATGATTTATTGTTTTTATTCTTAAATTTCTAATTAGTTTCTTTTAAGTAATATGTGTCTAACAGGATTTATTTCTGTTTCGACATTACATGAGCTTGGATTTACGTTTCAGCTTTTTGTTGCATTCTAATGTTTTGTAAGATTGTTATAATTTTATTGTATATTTAGTATTAATGGTATTGAGAAAGCTATTGGCTTTCTCTGCTAAACAACCATGGTAGAAATTTTATTT
Organism: Nezara viridula; assembly: GCA_928085145.1. Taxonomy (NCBI): domain Eukaryota; kingdom Metazoa; phylum Arthropoda; class Insecta; order Hemiptera; family Pentatomidae; genus Nezara; species Nezara viridula. The sequence continues at coordinate 141,382,948 of OV725080.1, read as the reverse complement.
CTACATTGATTGTTTGAACTGATAGTATCATTATGAATTTTTATTTATGTCTTATTTATAGTACAATTATTTTTTTATTTATTAATATTATGAGCAGCAGGGTAGCTGAGTAAGACAAGCTTACCGAAATAGTACTTCCTTTTAAAGTACTCAACCCAAGACCCTTTACAGGTTGTAGCAGTACAGAGTTTTTTGTTATTATATGTTATTTAGTAACAGCAAGTTGTTTTGAAAGTGCTCATATAGAGATTTATCATAACCTTGATTAAAAATTAAATAATCTGCATTTGATTTTTTGCTTTCACTTTCCTATATATTTTTTAATACTGATTTTGATGGATTTAATTATGAAAACTGGTTTCAGTCTCCTTTATCACCTTAACAGTCTGTGTTTCAAAACATCAAAAGTGATATTTATAAGTATGTATGTACTGCTTAAAAAACAAAGAAAATTAAATGTGTGTAAATATGTGTCTAGTTAAATAGTCAGTATGGACTTTAGCCTGACTGTCATACAAGTTATTTGACATAAATTATTAATATTTTTGTACACTGATGTCAAGTTAATAATTAAAAAAATATTTGTTGTCTCCTTATTTGTTCTTATAATGTGAGGACCATATAATAATTATTAAAAGCTTCAACTCATGTTCAATATATTTATTGTTTTTATTCTAATTTTAATCAGTAGTAACAAAACCTACATTTAATATTATGTTAACAGTATTTATAGAATTAAGAAATATTTCAATTGTTATCCCGATGAATAAAATGTTATGTCACTGTATATGTTTTGAAATAAACTAATTATATTTAATCATAAGGGAAATAAATGTGTCTATTTTATTCCTGTAAATTAATAATATGCTTGATCAGTCTTTGTTAAAATTGGGTATATTAAATTTGAGTAATGAAATGAGTGTCAAATATAATGTTTAATAAGTTTTGTTTTGTATCCTTTCTTTGTTCGCTTGCTGCCTTCTATGTTTTTTAATGTCCACAAGCTGCGTTAAATCTGCCATTTGCGTTTATTCTATTAAGTCTGTTTTTGTTGATAAATTATCTCTTACCTGTTGTGTGTTGCTTTTCAGTTGGAACCGTCCGCTGACTTGAAACCACAACATGATGTGGAAAAGGATAAAAATAATGAACCAAATAGTACGAAGTCTCTACCGCTAAGGTCAACGAAAGTTACCAACTTGAGACCTCTGTCGGAAGTCCTATCCTCGGATTACCAACCGATTTATAAAAGTACATTGTCAAGCAATGATATTAAAGGGGAGGAAAGGCCTAGCTCTTCCTCTTCTACATTACAAAGACGGACAACTACTCCTGAAGATAACGTTGTGTCGGCTCAACCATATTCTAAGTCAAAAGAAACAAAAAAAGAGAACAGATTTTCATACCCACGATTTCATAGCAAGCAAGATGCCACTGATGAAAGGTACAGAGAACATAGCTTCATTGCCACTGGAGAAGTTCCATATAATAAAGAAATGTCAAAATCTTTCCATGAAAAGTTATTTGATAATACAAAACTCAAATCAAATTTAAAAATTGTTAAAGATCCAGATAACAATTATGCATTTGAAGATAGCAGTTCTTCTGTTACCAATGAAGAAGCAAGAATAATAAAAAATAAAAACAGTTATCATAAAGAAATATATCGGGAAAAACCTGGAATAAAACTGGTACCTTTTAATAATAATAACAATGAAACCAAATATGAAATGTACACTGAGTCTTGTGAAAATCTTAATGAAGAGAGTATATTGTTGCACAAGGAAAATTCTTTAAGACCTTCTAATAATTATGATGAAAGTTATTTTAGAAGCCTTCCTACAAATTTTTCCTACCATACTCCTTATAATCGAAATGCTTTTTCCTTGGATGAAACTAGTAGTAACATAAAGAATGAAAAGCAGACATTTAAAGAAGATAAGCGTCATTCTAGTTCTTTTGAAGAACAATCTTACAAAAATTCATCAGAAAGGATGAACGAATCTTTGTTGTCACCAGAAGAATGGGAATTGATAAGAAAATTTAGAGCGAAAGGAAAAGGAAGCGAAGAAGATTTATTATCAGAAAAAGACGATGACTCTATTAGATCAACCAGAAGTTTAGACAGAGCAGCATTGAGGCGAAAACCTCCCAAGAGTGTGAGGTTTCAAGATGTTGAGAAGGATTTACATCAAACAAAATCTATATTAAGAACATCTCTTACAGAAATTCCTTCCCCCTCAAAGGTAGAAGTGACAACCATTCCAGCACCAACCGTCCAAACCAATCCAACAATTTCTTGTAATGTTAACATTCCCCTTCATCTTGTTTCAAGTATGGCTGACCCTGGTGGCGATCGAAGGCATTACTTTCAATATCCTCCAGCCCTCCCTCTCAATGCCAACAATCCTTTCTTACAATCAATGTCTCTACCACCTTTCTATCCTCAACCAGTATATGGCGATCATTTTAGAATTCATTCACCCTCTTATCTCCCAGTTGACAATTCTTCTGCTGCCAGTTCTTTATCGACAGAAGGAATTCAATCGCCAGTTGTCGTGGATGAAGGATCCATTCCACATGCACCTCCTATAAAATCTTTTGAAGAGATATGCAAAGAGTATTTAAACAGAAGTTCAAACCTTCTTTCCACAGATAACAGGAGTACTGTCATCGAACAAAAGCCTGAAATAAACGCTAATTTTAGCCCTACAGATAACAACAGAAACAGGTACTATGACTGCGATCTAAAAAGTGTCCAACTTATTAAAACTGAAATGAAGAAAAAAGGAGAGGAAGATAAAAGAGTAAGGATAGATACAGTACCTGAACCTGAAGCGGCTGTTGTCGAGCTTCAAAGAGACTCTTCTGAATATAGTGATTCTCCGCCTCCTATAAACTATGCCACACATCCCGAGGCATATCGTCGGAAACCTTCTTGGGAACGTATTTTCGAATCTACTCCAGCACTTTGAATTAACAATTTATCTTGTCCTTTCCATTTGTTTATAGTTTTATATAGTTAGTTTTTTTAGAAATCATGTACGTATAATCAGAGAACAAGCCCAAAAAGACCAGTGTTTTTGTGAATTTTTAATGTTAGGTACGATTGTAATTTTACTGAATGTTCAAAAAAGACTTCCAAAATTAAATTTGTTATTGTTTGAATTAATGAATTTTAAAACCAAAAAAAAATTGTAATTGTTTGTATTCCGCCTTTAGGCGACCACTAATAATACCAATGAAGTGAAACCTGAACCAAAAGCTTCTGTTAGTGATAAGAAAAAATTTTTTGAAAAAGCAATGGAAGAGCATAATCAACCTTCGCCTAAACCAGGTATGTAATAATAAATTTAATTAGTGAATATTAAGGTTTAAGATGAGTTGAATTCTTTATCAGAAAAGAGCAAATTAAACAATTGTTTACCAGTTAAATCTTTAACTCTAAATATTGTATGACTAATCAAATATTTTAAAAGTCATTAAACTGTAATATAGTTGAACTTTCATATACAGAATTTTAAATTAAAAATAAAATTAATATATTAAGTATAAATAAAATAAACATAGATTTCTAACAAAAAAATAATATTCAAATGAAATATTAAGTCAGACAAATTAAAAGAATAAGAAATATATAAAAAGTAACAAGATTTGTTGATATCCATATATTAATATAACAACAGGAAAAAAGTTAGTAAGGGTATGAAAGAGGAAAAAGAAGGGTATGTGAAAAAATCACACGACTTCTCTTACCACCCTCTTCTTAGCAGAAATAACTATTTTCAGACAATGGGGAAGAGAAAATAAAAATTATAAACGCTATACTAATTTATATTTCATTGTGGGTATTTGTATTTGTTTAATTATCCTTATATATACACATTTTAATTTTTAGATCACAGTAATCTATACAATTAAATATTAAATAATACCAACAATAACATTTATGAAAACTGCATATGTATATGTACATAATATTATCGGAGTCCGTATGATATTAAGCTCATGTTACATGTGAAAGCCTGTTATAATCTTTTGGGCGAGCTTGTATCCCATTTGGTTCCTCCTTTTCCAGCATTATCTGTTACGATCTTTTATTTCTCCTTTAATTAATTATCAAATTCTTTCATATTTTATATTTAACTATTTTTTTTATTAAAGATTAATGTGAAATGGTTAATTATTTCAAATCTCTAAAGGTACTTTAGAGGAAGCTAATATTGAAAATTAGCCATTTAAGCTCTGTTAGAAAACATCAATGGGAATAAAACCAACATTTTTTTAAAAACTGATTAATAATACACTGATATACTGAGTTAAATCATTTTTTTTTTTTTTTTGTTAGAGCCATTTTTTAGAAAATCATAAGAATATGTTAAATCGGTTATATAAACTGCCTTAATAAAAATTGATTATATAAAAAACCTTAAATATGAAATTTCACTTTCATCCGACTTTGTCCGGGGATTAATTAATACAGTATGACATTAATTGTTTGAAAGGAGCACTATTGATATAATTTATAATGAGGAAATTATATAATTGTAATCATGTATGGTGATGATGTGAACTACCATCATTATACTTTACCCTACTAACCATTACAATTAATACAATCACTTTTTTTTTTTTATGTTGGCCATAAGCACGTCGACCCCTACTGGGTCCATTGTGCGCCAATTTCAGTTAGTCGTTTTGTTTAAAATGTTAATCCTGTCGCTTCAGCGTATCGAAGTAGGCTGATTGGATTGACCGACTCATATCTTCTGGGGAGATCCAAATACAATCACTTACTTACAATGGTCACTTATACACATACAATCAAAATTCCATTGTGCCCTAATTATTTTTTATAGTATATATTAATCTATTTAGTAGGTAGTATTTTTGATGACTGAGCTAGAATATGCTATTAAAAAGAATAGGCAATCATATAGGAGTCCATTATTATTTGTAACAATTTTTAGTACTTAAGTTTTAATATAAATCAAGAAAATAATTTTGAAAGCAATCTACCTATAATTTTTTAAAAGTGGAAACCATTGACTGAATTTTTTTATTAGAAAAGTTTCAAAAAATATCACATCTACCCTGTAGGTCGGTATACTGTATTGTTGGAGTTGAAATTTTTTTTTTTTACTTACGACTATTTTCTCCTATATTATGTGTTTCATCTTTGTAATTCTGGGTTTTATTTATATGTTTTTAGTTCCATAGTTCTATTTAATTATAAAAATATTTCAAGTCAGATAAAGAGTGTCACGTTGAGAACTATTAACTCATTCTCTGTAACTTAATAAAAAAATAGCAATTAATAATTGCTAGAAAATAGTAGCTGTGTTGCTAGACATATCAACTCATACCACATTTGCAAGATAAAGTTTTTTTACAACATTTTTGAGATTAATGGGCAAACTATCTTAGATTTTATAATATTAGTGTTAAATATTCCCCTTCATAAAAAATTACTTACAAAATAAGTTTATTCAACTAAAAAAATATATATAAATTATAGTGAAGATGGATCAGAATATAATAAAATAAAGTTTAAAAACAAAAGTTTACAAATTTCACAAAGAACAGCGACAGTAAACAAACTGGAAATAAAATTCTAGAAATAAAAATGTACTCATAAAAGTAAGAAATTGGGACATTAATATCTTTCAGTTGGAAGCATTATTTGCATTCAGAAAATCAATGTTAGGCTTAATGAAGTTCAACTTGATTCTTAAGTTCATTCAACAAATTTTATCTTTGCTACCATATATTGTATTTATTCATCTTAATAATAATTAACAAAAAAATCAATGGTTGACCATAGTGTAATATTGAGGAAAGATATGGTCCATGCAGGCAGTCATAAAAAAAACAAAATAGGGAACAACTATTTTATTTTAAGTTAACCTTTATCAAGTTAAAAAGACATTATTATCCATGACTTATTTGTGGACCCCCTGAAGTGTTACTATGCACCATACGTACTTCTGTATACCCTGGCTCGCTGAGTGTGGAAACTATCCATCTACAGAGTATGGCAGATTATATTATTTTGGACTCATCCTGAATCACCATCTGTATTATTCCTGGCCACTTCGTTATGAGTTCTACGTACAGTTATGAGAAGGAGGTAAAATGAGGAGAAAAGCATAAAAATAAATAAATAAATTATAACATTCGGTATTTGTGATGATAGTCCCACAAAACTTTATCCTTTTTGTTCTTTCTCATTAGACATTATCTATTGGGACAGATCGGTACGCTGGGTCATTTATTGTACTTCTCTCTCTAAAATTTTATTCTGATACTCAGTGCGGAGAAAGTATTGTTTTATGATTCACTAAATTCAAATGTTTTAAATTATTGTTCAAGAACATTTGACCTACACTGAGAGGCAAAAAAATATTCTTATTATTCTGGTTTCCATTTAATTTATAATTAATATCTTTACAGTCTTTCACAATTAAAAACAACAAAGGTCTAATGATATAAATTAAGAAATATTTAAAATTAGAAATATTTTAATTCATGAATGAGTTAGGTAATATTGACATAAGTTGAAATTTCATTGAACTATTGAGAAATATTTTTATTGGAACAGCATTTAATTTGATTGGGTTGTCTGGGATATAATGCAGGATTTTGAGTTTTCTTTAATTCAGTCTTTACTAAGATGTCAACGCGTGATTTTCATATAATTCTGTTTTACTAGTTTAAACTCCACCAGAAACATCAATCTAGTCTGGGGCGAGAGCAATATTAATGAGTGCACTGTTCAACGGTGGTTCAAAAAATTTCGGGTGAGAGACTTCAGCCTTGAAGACAAAGAAGGTCGTGGAAGGACTTCCTCTCTTGATGATGATGTTCTGTGGGCTTTGTTGGAAGAAAACCCCCGAACAACTCCTTGAGAACTTGTAGAGAAACTTAATCTATGTAAATCGACCGTTGATGACCACCTCAAGGTGATTGGAAAGGTAAAAAAAGCTTGAAAGTTGGGTTCCACACACATTCAATGACTGCAAAAAAAAACCAGTGTTATGAAGTTTGTGATAAACTTCTTTGCCGAAACAAAAACAACTCTTTTCTGTCCATAATTGTTATTTGAGATGAAAAGTGGATACTTAAAGATAACAGCAGACTTCTGGACAGTACCTCGACAAATAAGAAGCAGCAGAACATTTTCCAAAGCCCCCAACTCATCAAAAAAAGATGATGGTTACTGTTTGGTGGGCTTCATTTGGTTTGATACACTACAGTTTCTTAAATCCTTGATAAACCATCAATGCCAAATCGTATTGTAATCAAATTAATGGAATGCGTAATAAATTGGCAATAATGAAGCCATCTTTAATCAATCTGAAGGGGCTCATTTTGTTACATGACAACGTCCGACTACATGTGATGTCACAAAAACTGTTGGAGCTTGGATATGAAACTGCCACATCTGCTGTGCTCTCCGGATCTCTTGCCTACAGATTATCATATCTTTAGACACTTAAACCACTACTTATGTGACAAAAAATTTAATGGACAAAGGGAATTAGAAAATGCGTTTTTGGAGTTTATCAATTCTAAAGATGGAAAATTCTGTTCAGAGGGAATGGAAAAGTTGCCAACACGTTGGCAGAAATGTATTGATAGTAGTGGAGACTATTTTGATTAAATAAAATAGTTGTAAATCTTTCTTTTTTTCTTTTGAAACCAAAATCCTGCATTATTTACAAGACAACCCAATAATTATAATAACGACACTTGAAGTTTTGAATCTCTTTGTTCTTCTTGATAATTCAACCTTTATCATCAGGTTCTAGATTTGGAACAAGGTATTCACTGTGAACATCAGATCTGTGTTGTTGTTTTTTTTAGATTTCATAAAAGTTTGGCCATTTTATTTTGCCTGTCAGTGTGTATGTATGTAGTCCAAATTTCATTTCATTGTATCTGTTATTCAATTGGCCACTGATTCTACCTGATAAATTTTTTCTAGCCAATCAGGAATACTCAGGTAATTAAAAATTAAAATAATACTTCATTTCTACTATTATTAATCATTGTAATATATATTTTCACTGTTTTAATAGTGAAATGGCTATTTCCATCATGTGTTCCTGTCTCAGACTCCAAACCGTCTTTAGGTCATCTTAATACAGCAAATTTAGGTCTTTGGACCCTATTACAGATCTATAGTTGAACAAATAAGAAATTTATATTGAAGCACGATGGTTAAGGGTCTTAATCTATTTTTCATAAGATTTTGAAGCAACAGATTCATTTATCGTCCAGTTTATTTTGAAATCCAGTAGATTTCCTGTGAATACTGTGAATATGAGAACTTCTTGAGATTTTTTTATTTATAGAATATTTAGTTTCTATTAACAATAATAATTAATATTTCTCCCTTATATTTTGGGTTTAATTTTTTTTTTTTTCAGATTGTTTTAATCTACTCATTTTAAATAATCTAATTGGGTTTATATGAGTAAGCATCATTTAATGTTAAGTACCCAATTTGGTTTTTATTAAGATGACCTTGTTTCAAACAAATATTATTTTTCTATTTATAAATATATAATAATAATATACATAAATCTGCAAATATTATTAAATGATAATTAAATCAAAATTATAATTTAGAAAGTTATATGTTTAAAAATAAACCTTCTATTTTACTCTAAATTATAGTATGTAACTAAATAGTGACATTTCGTGTGATGCCTCTAGTAAAATAATTTTGGTAATCCAGAAAAGGTTAAGGATACACTGATATACTTTTTTTCCTTACCAAGTTATTAAGAACATCTATGGATTTATATTTTTACAAATAAATACACAAAACTGACAGAAAGAATATAAAGAAAAACAAATTTTTTTTATCACTAAAGCTTAACTCTGATCTTTTGGAACGGTGGTTTACACTTCATTCATTTCGTGTAAATTGATGTCAAAGTCTCAAACAAAACAAACAAGTTGATACCAGTTGGAACTTGAGTGTTCTTGTAACTCACCAATTTCTGCTTAGATTGGCACAAGAGTAACATTGTACAAGTATCATAAGTAGTCATATAGGTTTTTTTTCTTTTTTTTTTTAACAGTTAGAACCTGTATTAAATTTTAACATTTATTTTAAAATAGTTATTTGAGATGCATACCTTTATCGATGGATATTGGATGGAACTGTTTTTATATTAATTTGATTTATTTAGTATAATAGTGGAAATAGTAGGAGAAGTTGGTTGGGGTTCGGTCTAAGTTTTAGGCTTTCATCAGGGCTAAATAATAAAAGATCTAAATAACAATAATATAATATAACAGTATGAAAATGTTAATGGTACATCAAATATGAATTCATAAACAGTGAACAATTAGATAAAATAATATTATATAAATGAAAAACTATAATATAGGAAGATAAATTATTAGATAAGTATATGATAGTAAGACAAGAATATATAAATGAAATATTATGATAATATGTTTCTTCTACATATGTTTTTCTTTTATCTCATGAATTATTGCTGATCCAATTATTTCTTTCAGAACGAGTTTTCACTTTCCTCAATGCTGATGAGGTTGAAAAGTTGAAACAAGAAGAAGGTAACATTAATACGTATTTTTGTAAATTTATATAAAGTACTTGCATATTTATATATAAGTGTTATACTTAGTAGTATAAAATTATCTAAAACATAATAATTACAAATGGGAAAAAGATTTTTATTTTAATATTCTATTATTGCACTTTTATTTACATAAATACATACAAATCAAATCCAACAGTTATTTTTACCAAAATTAAATATGTGGTCACTGCCTAGTTTAAGTAAGGAATATGAAAATAACTACTGTTTAGAAGAAAAAAAGGCTTTGCAGTTTCTTTTCATTTTAACTTCCTCCATAGCAATCTTTTTTTTTCATCTTTGGACTCTTTAAATCTCAAAATTCGTGTTCATAAGATTTTATTTGCACAAGTACTTCTGATAAGTTAAGAATAGTAATTAATCCTAAAAATAGGATTTTTCATATTCGTTACTTGAATATGATGGCGATGATATTTCAATATAAGTATACAAAAAAAATAACAATAATTTTTGTATCTAAAAGATTATTGCAGTGAACATTTAAAATCAAGAGTTATAAGATTGTTCTTTATTATTATTCAAGTTGTCGAAATCAACAGCTAATAACAGTTGAATTTTTTTTATGATTTAGCTGTGATATTAAGCTATGTTAGACCATTAAAATAATTATCATTTTTAATTGCTATCAATAAGTACACAAGACTTTAGATTGAATATTGATGTAAAATTTTCCCATGCTTTTTATTATTTAATGTGGCTATAATTTTTCAATATAATAGTATTAGGTTGTTTTTAATATATTTATCATTTTTTTCTAAATTTTTATTGTTTTAATTTTATCCAGAAAAGAAAATAGCATCCCTCTCAAGAACAGAGCTCAAAGCTTTATCAAGGTTGGAGGAAGATGGCGATCAGGATGAACCTGAAGTAATTCAAGTGGAGACTGTAAAATCAACAACGTGAGTAGTCTATCTTTTTTTCTTTTATAATAATACTTTATTTATTTTGAGACAAGTCTCTTTAGAATAATACAAAAATACAGAATTGTGGGCTAAGGAGCCTCAGAGATACATAAATAATAATCACAAAATAAATAAAAAAGTGTCAGTAACTTTCTGAATTTAATCAATTAATAAAAAAATAAATTATAAAACATAATTTATAAACATAACACAGTAAAAATAATTAAGAATGATCTAATAATTTGTCTACATATTTACAATAATATATATTTATAATTTTATGGGAGCTGGATGAATAAAAAATGGTCAAACAGGCAGGATTTAAAGGTAGGGAGGGTATTAGAGTGATGGATGTAGGAAGGGATGGAGTTCCACAGGGATGAGGATCAGATAATGAATGATCTGTTGAAAGCACCGGTTCGGTGGGCCGTAGTACATAGATCTGAAGACCTTGAGTTGAATCGAAGATGAATCGAACAAAGCAATTGATCAAATTTTTTAGTTTCACTTTGAGATTCCCAGAGACGCCCCCATATACCGTGCAGCAATAATCATCAATCAATAATATATAAGTGGAGAAATATTAAGGACGTTACTAGGAGCCTACAGGTTTTAAATGGAAATAGGTGACGGAGATAATTTAGATGTTTTAAGATAGAAAAGCTACGGTGAGAGACATTACATGGATCGTTTTTCCAGGAAAGAGTTTGATCAAAGGTTATTCCTAGGTTCTTAAATGAGGGATATAATTTTATGGGATAATCAAGTAGGAACAGGATTTGGATATTCGGAACATTTTTAAGGAGGTGATTGGAGTCTGCTAGGATTGCCTTCTTCTTCTCCGCATTCAACTTCCACTTGTTGGCTCCTGCCCAGTCGCAAATTCTATTTAAATCTTCGTGAAGCTTTTTGTAGCTGATAATAGGTCAGAAGGCGGGAAAGACAGGTATATCTGGAAATCGTCTGCTTAGATGTGGTATTGGGAATGATGGAGAGAGAGAGGAAGGTCATTAATGTACATAGCAAACAGAGTAGGAGATAGAGAGGGACACCACAGGAGAGGGGGAGTGTCTTAGAAAGATTAATCTTGGACAACTACATTCTGCGATCGGTCTGAAAGAAAGGATTTGAACCAACACATGGCACTATTGGATAGAGAAAGATTTTGCAATTTAGTAAGGAGAATTGTATGGTCAACTGTGTGGAATGCTTTGGAAAAATCTAGAAGGATAAGGAAAGTAAGGTTTTGGTGTTCAATTGAGCTTCGGAGGTCATGAGTTATTTTAAGGGGAGTGGATTGTGTTGAGTAGCCAGATTGGAATGGGTTGATGAGGAAACGTTCCTCTAGGAAGTTGGAAAATAGGGAAATAGGACAAATGTCGTGCAGTGAGGAAGGGTTAGAAATTTTATGCTAAGGTCTGACTAGGGCAATTTTTCAGGAAGATGGGAATATGGAGTTTTGCAATGAAAAGTTGCATGATATAGGACAGGAAGACTAGATTTTATTAATTTTACTGGAATATAGTAAGGAGCGTATACTATTATATATGGATAGTTCTATACATAATATTTATTATTATAAATTAAATAATTCCATGGTAGTGTAGAGATGGTTGACCGTGATATAATATGAGAAGGAGTTGGTCGGGGGGTGTGGTCAAATAAATACTAAATTGTTAAAATAGTATTTTATTCACTATTACACCAGTCTATAAACTGCTTTCTGCTGTAGCTGATACCACACCCTGATGAAGACCTACAAAGTGGGTCAAAACATCAGCCTCACAAATAAAATACTATTTTAACAATTCAGTATTTATTTAACCGCACCCCCTTCCCTCTCTCCCCCAACTCCTCAAATAATTTCATGATTTGATATATCATCATCACATCTCTTTACTTAAAATATATAAAAATATACTTAAATTTTATTATTGTAATTAATGGTGAGACTGAATAGAAATTAACTTTTTTTTTTTTGTAGTTGTAAAATAACTGGACAAAAATAATCAGAAAAATTAAATAATATAACTTCTTTAATTTTTTAGGCTGTCTTTCAAAAGAGGCAATAACTTTACATGTACAATATAATTTTTTTTTTTTTTTAGAACATCACCTGGAATCAGAAATATCGATGGACTGTTAAGTATGGGAAGTATACGCACGGCAAAGGCTGAAAGAAGAATGAAGGAAAGATTAATACAAGAGGTAAAAATAGTTTCATTATTATTGTTAACAGTTAGTGGTTGAGCATGTTAAAAATTGCCCATTTTATTCCTTTTGAGTCAAGCAGTCGCGGTTCAAAACTGTTCTGGGTGACATAAATTTCATTTCCTTCATTCATTCTGGACCCACAGAATGAATCTCAACCTTCCCACTCTGGTTAGAATACGTTTAATCATACCTCGAGAACAATTCCACCCAGCAATATGCAAGAAAAGGCCAAATTGGTGGTGAAATAAAAAAAAAAACGTTGTTTTCTGATATATTATCACTTATCAGTTAGATTGGTTTTAATTTAATTGATTGAGTTATTTTTAAAAATAAAGGGATCCCTATTGAGCTATCCAAAGACAATAAACACTACTTAGTACAATAAAACCAGCTGTTCTCCCTTTAACTAAGATAAAAAATAAATCTCTAATGATTATAATAATAACACAGACGAAATATATATCAAATAATATTTCTTAAAATAAAAGAACTACTTTATTTTATTACCACATTCTCTTACAAGAGCTGAATTCTCATTAGTTTATTTTCAACTAAAACTTGATTCATTTTCTGCTAGGGCCTTTTGAGTGACGATGACGAGAAAGATTTGTCACCAGCAGAACAAAGGGCTCGTAAAGCAGAAAAAAGAGCGGCCTGGAGACAAGCAAGGCTCAAGTCACTAGAGCAGGTAATAATTACGCTCAACTGTACTTAAAGATTTTTTTTCTGTAGGCATTACAGAGCTTGTTGATCTTTTGCCATCTTAGCCACCCTTTTCCATCTCTGCCCATCTTGGGCTATTTCTTTCCAGTTATCTGCATGCAGTTATATTGCATCTTTGTTAATTCAATCTATCAATCTGCTTTTACATGTGTTTTTCAGCCTACTATTGAGGCATTTATTGTTATGTAGAGGCTTCCTTATGGGTTGGTCAGAGCTACATGCCCCACCCATCTTGATCTCCTTGCTCTCATAACATAAGATATTGATTGACGAGTTTCTCTTAGCAGCTCTTTATTGGTCATTTTCCCCTCAAATTTGTCAACACTTCTTTCAAGGGTCCTAGTTAGTACCAGATCTTGGAGCTGGCTTTATCATAGCATTATACACCTTTAATTTGAGATTTTTGAAATTTTTTTGGATTCCAATACCTCTTAAAGAGAGAAGAAAGCTCTGTTTGCTCTTGTTATTCGCTGGTCTATTCCTGACCATTGGTCATTCATCGAGATTATTGTGGTGCCGAGTTATTTGAATTTATCTACTCAGGAATGATTTCCCTTCTATCCAGATCTAGTTATTGGAGTGGAATTTTTGGTTTATTATCATACATTTTGTTTTATCTTCATTTCTCTATAGACTGTTTTGCTCTGCTTCTAATGGCAGCTGTGTCATTTGTATATCCAAGAATTTTATGATTCATTCCGACTTACATCCCCCATTTTCATATGATGTTTTTATCACCTTCTTCAGTGCTAGTTGGACATCATCGGTGATAGTCTATCCTCTGCTAGAAGCCTGTTTAAACTTTTAAGGCTTCAGATGCTTCTTGTATTAGGATTCGACATTTAGGGTCATTTGTAGACACCTATGTCAATATCACCCCCTCTTCCCTGGAACTCCCAGTTCAGTCGTGATATTCCAGACAGTTCTATAACAGTTTTTTAAATTGTTTACAATAACAGTTTCCTTTTTATTTTATGTAGAAATTCATCCCTTTAGTTTTGAGAAAGAAAAAAAAATTGATTTAATTTTTCTAGGACGCCCTGCAGGCCCAGATGGTGATTAAGAAAATGAGCGAGATGATCGACAGTAAGAACGTAGGGCTTGAAGATGACGGAGATGCCACCATCATTAATAACAATCAGGCTATTATGGACCATGAGAATAATCTCACCCCTGAGGTATGTGTGCTGTTTATGTCCTTTTAAAACAATAAGTATTTTTAATTTTTCGTAATTTAAGAAAAAGTTATAAAAAATTTCAAAAATATAAATTTTTATATAAGCAGAACTAAACTAGCTGAACAACATTAATGTATTATGTGATATAATACATTTTCTGTTTTATGTGATTGCATTTTGGAAATGTAATGTCTTTTAGCATGCTATCTGTTAAACTTTTCGAATCACAGGTGTTGAGATGAGATGTTGGTGCTGGCTTTCCTTATAACCCTCGACAGCCAATACTAACATTGATTATTATTATTGTTATAATGATAACTCAACCGCTCAACTATATTTCATTTTAGAATCATTTTCTTCAATATTTGTTTGTGTTATTACGCCAATTATATATTTATGTTCTATGTATATTTATTTATTTTCAAATATGAATATGTCCCTCTTAAAGTCATGCTTTTATTGAATGTTGTTCTTAAACTTCTTTCTTTTGATCAAATACCCTTTCTTCATCCTGATGAACTTTATTTTTTTTTCTTTTATCTCTATTCTTTCTGTTCATTACCATTTTTAATTTAAATATTATAAAATTAAATGGGCAATTTCTAGCAGTTTCCTATACCCCACTTTATTTGATTGCTGAGTTTCTTTATAATATCATTCATGCTTAACAGTATTTTATTAAATTAATATTTACATTTTATTAATGCATTGAGCTCTTAATAATTCAAATTACAGTATTGATAGCAATAAATTATTTTCTAAACAAACTCTTAATAAATCATATTTCACAATCCCTTGAAATTTGAGTAATTGAGAATTTTCTTTTAAATTTTAATATTAAAACAATACTGCATAATTAATAAATACAAAAAACTATGATTATAAAACAGTTCAAAAATCTATTAAATAAACAATTAATAAGTAGGGAAAAATAAATGAATAAACATTTTTTTTTTAGTAATATCTATTGTGCAAACTAACTTTTATAATAATTTGATGATAAAAATTAATTAACTCTAACAATTTAATGTGTATCTTGCATAATTGCATGTTAAAACTAACTCTCAAATTAACTTTAAATTGTTACAAATAATACCGTTTTGTGATTTGACTTTAATAGTAGTCAACTATTTCTGATATTCGATTTTTTCCTAAATAAAACTGAAATTAAAATATAAATTTATTATATCTATTTTGTTTTAAGTCCAATTTTTTTCCATTGTGTTTGTTTTATTTATACATATTTTCTCCAAATTCTTCATTTTTCTCTTGAGACCCCAAATCTCTTCTGATATTTCTCTCCTTCAACTATTGGCCGTTATGGTGTTGGGTACTATGGTATAACTAAGGTACTGTGGGGATATGCGCCAGCAGGGGGGTCGCCTGAGGCCAAGTTCTGAAGACTTTCCACGGCTGGAGGTTGTGTCCAGCCCAGGACTGACGAGAGTGATCGAGTCGGAGCGACTCGTCGGTGAAACAGTTACCAGGCGCACCGAGCAGTACACCGATCCAGAGTCCGGTGAACCACGACTGAGGACTGTCGAGATCGTTGAGCGTCTCATCGAGAGAGAGGTAGCCGGCATGTAGGAGCAGCCAGCTGCATGCGGTCACACCAACACGACACAACACACTATAGCACATTTTCAACAACACTATACACTTTTCTCCCTCCAGACATGTTTATTTGTTAATTATTTATCAAAACAGATTGCCTAAAAAGCTTGCTATGGGGCTTATTTATCCATTTTGTTGTCGCTTAGCTATTAGTAATACAGCTTAGGTTTTAATTTTTTTTTAATCTTGTAATATATTGTACTTTGATGACTAATAAAGAAAAAATTTAGCTTATGTAATAATTTTATATAAGAGATGGACAAATAAACCATATAAATTAATTAAAACTTCAGTTAAAGATTAACAATCAACTAAAAGTAGTCATTAAATTCCTATTAATGATTAAATTTAAGTTAAAATATTCCGTACTCAACTGGTTTATTGTAATTCATAATTTATTTTTATCAATTTTAAAACATTATTTTTAATTGTAATAAAAACAACTAATTTTGTACAATTTTATTTATTTATTTTGATTTTCGGAGGATATAAGATTATATAAAACAGATCTTCTGGTTTTTGATCAATTGGGGAAAATTATAAATTTTTACTATTTCAATCAATTCGAGCAAAAGCTCTTTCTTGAGCAACTAATTTGAGAAATGAAAATTTTTTCTGCACATCGATGGGCCTCATTCGTATGAAAAGGACATGATAACATTACTGGTTGACTGGTTTGGATAATGGGAATGAGACTTATATAAGTGTAGATAGTAATTTAGGCCTTTTTAGTCTCTTTTAATAAAATAATTTATTATAAAATTATCCAAATTTTCACCTCTTCAAGCATCTTCAGGGTTACTATCTGATTTTAAAGCATCTTTGTTAAACTGAAAAATATATAAACAATCTCTCATGGGACTTACTAATAGACACTAGTCCATTTATAAAATCAATAAAAACATTAAAAAAGAATTATAACAAGCCAAAAATCTGTACATAAAATAAACTAAACCTACTTGCAAATAGCAGTTCATATTTACACTGATACTGGTGAGAGTTCTGGTACTACTTTTTATATACTAAATTAATTTTATATTTTTGGTATATGAGGAATTTAGAAATAATGTTGACGGTATGATGGTTGGAAAGACTTCCATATGAGAATATTCAAGCTGAATTAATCTTTATGGCATTTTAACTGTGAAATTTTTGTCTTGTTGATAAAATTTTATTTACCTTCATCATTAAAAATTTTCCATTTACATAATTATTGGTAAAATTGATTTAATTTTTTTTTTTTTTTTTTCATGCTGCATCTTACAAATGCATGATATATGATATGTCTATTCCCCATAATGGTAACTAGTTCATGGATGACGATTGACAGATGATATAATAAATATAAAAATGTTTCGTTGAAGATCACTGACCAAGTAGTTATCCGAATAGTTACCATCATATTTTGTGATAGTTTGATGATGATAATAATAATGAATTAATTAACCATGCATGGGAAAATGTTTTAATTCAATTAACCATTTAAAATGTAAATGTCATGTATGTGCTTCATAAATAAGACTTAAATATTTTATTCAAGTGTTACAATATACAGCTATTTATTCATTTTACATTTTTAGCTTACAATTACATTTTTTTAAATTAATGTGGAAGATGTGATAAAAATACTGTTACAATTTTCTCCACATATGGAGTATCACCTCCTTTTATTAATAGAATCTATTCTCTAGGTAGTCATTTTCGTAAGAAGAGAATAAAAACATTTGTCAACAGACAAATATGGTTAATATTAAAAGTTTCTTTTATTTTAAGGGCAGAGTAAATTAAATTGTATTTATTTTAATTTTTTTTTAAATCATTTAACTCATTATATAATAAAGTTCCGTTCCATATGATTTTTAATTAAAATCTATCAATTCATTTCTGTAGTTTATTTTTTCAATAACTTAAAATTAAAACTTATAATGCTCGTTTTCAAATCAAACTTGACAAAAAAATTTCTGTTTTAATTAAAATTACATTGAAATCTTTTAATATGATCCAATCATGTAACTGTAAATACAAGAATAATTAACTATTTAAGTGCTCATTTGTAAATCCTGAACATTAACATAACTTAGAGAGAATATTTTTCCATAAATTAATAAAGAGTTGTAGTACTAATTATTAATTAATTATAAATAAATTACAAAGTATATAAATATTATTTTTAAAAATATTTTAAGTCGTTTTATGACTAATAGAAGAAAAATGAGATGGCCTTTTTAATGTAAGTTGAGTCCCTAAATCCTTCAAGCCAACTTCAATATTTTAGTTTATGAATATTGGTAATAATTTAATGAAATATGAAAATGGCAAATTAAATACAATTTACTATCTGTTTAACAGATATATTAGTGGCTTCATATCAAAGATGGACAACTGTCATTTTCAGAAAGCGGAGAAAAAGTCAATTTTGTTTTATAGGTTCAACTCAAACTGTTTTTGGTGATTTTAAGAATGTTCAAGTTGAAACATGAAAAAAAAAATATTAGAATTGGTTTAAATTGAAACTATGTTACAGAAAATTGGCCTTTTCTCAACTTATAAAAATGGCAGATGTCCATCTTTTGATATGTAGCCTTCTAAATTATAACCTGTAGATATTTAAATTATTGGTTATTGATAGTTTAAGACAATCTGGAAGGGAGAAAACTTATGTTTACGATTTTAAGTCAAAAAGTAAGAAACACGTTTTTAAAAAACATGTCTCTTAACAGTAGCTAGATAGAATTAATAAATTATGTTTTCTTTAATTTATTGTTATAAATGTTTAATGTTCATCAAAATTTTGACCTATTTTCGTACATAATACAGACTAAACACTGGAGAATTGTTTTCTGATTGCCTTGAAATAATGATGCATGGTTGTGAGCATGTTGGTTGCATGGAGTGTGTGTCTTCGGTTGTATTGAGCATGTACTACTGAGTGATTTAATTTGGTTTTATTTATAAATGTTTGTTCAGCGATTACTATTCACATTTCTTCCTGTTTATTTCTTTTTATTATTTAAAATACTTATTTTTTTTTAAATGGTTGCTGAGTTGATTTAACAAGTTTTGTTGTAGATATCAATTTTTTAATATGTTAATTAATCATATTAGTGACCTCATATCAAAGATGGACATTTGTCATTTCTAAAAAGTTGAGAAAAAGTAAATTTTTGTAGCACACTTTCAATTTTAACCAATTCATTCTTACTTAAAATCATCAAAAACAGTTTTAGTAGAACTTATAAAAATCATCGACTTTTTTTCACTTTCTGAAAATGGCAGATGTCTGTCTTTGATAGTAAGCCATAAGTATGTTTTATAAAAATTATAAAACATAAATTCAGAAATGTTATTTCTTAATTTAACACTTAATATTTTTTAAGCTACAATTGTCCTCTTGGGTTGTATGGTTTGTCGATTATCAGACGAGAGAATACAATAGGTATTTGTTTATCTATTACTAACTTATTATAATAAACCTGATTTTCTAGTTAGATTCTTTTATTTAGGTTTCTATTAGGTTCTACTGTTCTTCTACATAACACAGGTCAACAAATTTAAACTTTTTTTGAAGTAACATTAATGAAATAGGTTTTCATAGTCTTAATTCTGAAAATTATAAGCTGATTAGTATAACACTTTCATTTTTTTGAACTGAGTGTAATTGTTCTGTGGAAAAATTATCGAAATATATTACATGAGAAGTCATATAGTAAGAGAAACTTTCACTTTTTTTTTCATGTTCTGTAGCATTATCTCATTTTAAAAACCGACAATAGTTACCTAACATGTTAATGGGTTCCAGATCCCTACAATATTTTTCTATCACTTTGATTTTCTGGAGAAATCCTTGTTTGTTGCATTCTGTTCCAAAATTTCCAGAAAAAAATCCAAAGGGGAACATAGAAAATGTATTTTTTACAAATTTGCTACAAAATGATTTTTGTTATGTATATAAAATATTTCTTATTTGAGTTTGAAAAATATGCCTTATTTTAGTTTTGCATAATTTAATTGAGCAAATATTTCTTTTAGAGATGGGTTTATAAAAATGATAAATAATCAGGATTTTCAGTCTTGATTTTTTATTCAGCTTACCAAGGTTTCAATTCATGCATTTGGATCATCATTAGGCCTACAAATTTAAAATCATATCAGAAATATAAGATTATTGACAATTGTAATTTTCAATTGTCTCTTTAAGCATCTGTAATTTATTTAATTTTTTCAATCAGCAGATTTATAGTATATTGATGTATATCGTGGAACCAAAAATGTCTATAACGGGAGAAGTTGGTTAGGAGTGGCAGTCAACAATACCTCCACCATCAAAAATATTTATAATTGTACTTGTGTGTAAAGTTGATTCTTAAATGATTACTTGAAACCGACTAGAAGCTCTTTTTAAAATATTATTACATGTATAATTATCAAGGATAGATAGATAGAAGCGTTTATTTGTTTATAAAGTACATATCATAATTTTTTTTACATATAATTAAACAATTTATCGACTATGAACTAATTATCAAGGATATAAAGATGATAAAGTCCAGTTTCCAGACCAGAAATACGATAATCTTCAATGTTGAATTTATATTTGTTTACAATTTTATGCAATCTATAACACTGAGCTCACTGCTGTAGGTATTTGATATAAATACTTTTTTCTGTGCTTTAACCTTTCTCTGTTCTGGTAAATCTAATTCTGACAGTCATTATTCGATGGGTTAATTTTTTTTTATGGTCACTACAATACTGCACTACAAAATATAATTCAGAAATGGTTTTATTACATTGAACTTTGCACTCAAACACTGGTAGTTCTTTTCTATGCACTGTTTTTTTTCTTAAGCAAAAAAATTGATAATAGATAATGTAAATTGTTTCATTTATAATATGATTTTAGTAGTTATAGGCATTACATTTTTCTTAGCATTAAGTATTATATAATATAATTATTGTTTCTTCAAAGCAGTTATGCTGTTTATTATATAATTGTTTTCTTTAGTCATTTTATTTGTTTAAAAATATGAAATGAGGTGTTGAAGTTGAGTGTTTTAAAAAATATTATAGATCTTTGGAATTGTAGATCTCTTTTGTAACTAATACTTCCAATAATTTAACTACTAGTTTAGAATTTAACAATTTTAATATTTTTTTTCTCATTATTACTTACCAGTTGGGTTTACTTAGTATCATCATTAGGCACGCTTAGACCAAGGATATCAACTAGTCGAGTTATATCTAATCCATATAACTGACTGAATTTTAATATCAGCTAGGTGGATTAACCAAGACTTGACAAGCCGACTTCCTTAGTATGAGTGCACCTTAGTCAGGCTGTGGGATTTTTCATGTTCTTTGGCTTATCTGTTTGTTGGGAAATTTAATTTTAATCTCCATTGCTTTTTCTTTATAGTATTTATAATATTTTTCCTCTTTTTAATTTTGTAAATTTGCTAATTTAAATAGGTCGAGACTAGAAAGGAGAAAATAATTTCCCTGGAGCTGTCTGCACCAGATGCAGAGGTTGAGTGCGATCCTGATGAACCCACTTCTCCAACGACACCGACGTCTGATGGAGCCACCTCTACATCTTCTAGGAAGAAAAAAAGAAAAAAATCTAAAAGAGGAAAGCATTAGTACTTTTGGCTTAAGAGCCGATTGGACAAAAATAATTTTATTTTTATACAGTTCAATATTTACGTCCTTACTGTCCTATAGCCTACCTTGAACCATATAAATTTGAACTTACACCGTATGTGACACTTGGTTACTGAGGTAATTTTACGACAAAGGTATTATTGGTCAGTATGTAAGAAATCAATTATAAATATGATGAAATTTAATTTATACCTTATACATATTATATAAATATAACAATGTATGTATATATAGAGAGAAAGAGTATGATATAAATAATTAGATATAAGATCAATGTTGTGAGATCATTTCTTTTCTTTTTTTTCTGTGAAGTATGCAGATGTTTGTATATAAGTCACCCGTGAAGTACTTACTTGATGTGGAGAGTTGAGTATCAGTCACATTATCTGCAAAAAGTGCCCAGTTACTGTTGTTTGAACTATTTGCGGTAAAATGTTCCTCCACTCTTGTTTAGTACCTTCTTTTATTTCATCTTTAAATTGAAAATTTGAAGTGTTTATTATTTTATTTTATTTTTTTGTTCTGAGAAAAAGCGTTTGTCATAAAATAGAATTTTAAAAAGAAAAAAAAAGCTCAGAAATTTTTTATATTTTTGACTAACTTTTTTAACTTTTTCAACTGAATATTTATACATATTCAATGCTGAGAAGAATATTTTTTTTATTAATGTAAATTAAACCTATCAATAGGGAATAATGTTAAACTTTCATGTGCATTCCTGTTTTATTATTTTGATAATTTATTTGTATTGTTTGTACATTTATTTGTGTCTTGAAATTTTTTAAATAAGAATACCAGAATGTATGTTGAGAAATCTTAGTTTAGGAATTATCTGGTCTATCTTGGTGCTGATATATTTTTTTTTTTTTGTTTATATTCTTGGAAAAAATTTCAACTTTGTTTTTATTTATTGATTTGTCACAGTTTAGACAATTGTCTGTTTACATTTACTTTGTTATGTTACTATTTTTGTATATGTATTTATGCCAATTTTCATGTATTAATTGTTTAATTTATTATGTATTACTATTACCTGTTATATAGATATATATATAAAATATTATCAAATTTTCTTTTCTCTATAACAATTTCATATTCAACAAATCATTTGGTATTTGATAAGCCACAGTATTACCAACAATTAAACTATATCAAGTATTATGTAACACTTTTGAATATATTAAAAAGTATTAATGTACATTCTTTTCTAATAAATTAATTTTTAAAAAAAAAGGTATTTTTCTTTCAAAACTGACTAGCTTCTAGAACTATTAATATATCAACAGTCAGACTTTAAAAGCCTATAAGTGCAAGTTTATTTGTAAGTATGATTTTAAGCTTTGGCTTTAATATTAAGAAATATAAACCAAAAACGTTACTTAAAACATCACATCTTTGTCTTAGGCATACAATAAAAACTTCAACGGTAAATCTAGTTCATAAAATGAGAAATATAATACATTTTAACATGTTTTAATAACCTATAGGGTTTTACACCTTTAAACAACAACAAACAATAATATATCTCTGCTCTTAGCGGCTTATGCAGTGGGTCTGCCAATATAGTCCCTTCGTTTTTTAAAAGAACTTTTAAAAGTTTAAAAAAAAAGTTATGATTTATTGTTGAAAATTATTGAGTAATTTTAGCAGGAACGAATGTTACAAAGTGCTTCTGCCGAGTAGCAGATCCAAGATTTAATTTTGGGGTGCTGAATTACTAATTAACAGTTAGTATTACCCTATAATTTTTAACAATGAATCATTTATAATTTCTTTATTTTTGAAGGGACTATAAATGTATGTATATGTGTATATATATATATATATATATATATATATATATATATATATATATATATATATATATATATATATATATAAATATATACATATATATATAAAGATAATTACTTTGGAAAAAGAAACAAACCAACTACCTATATGAAATTATTCATTAAGGCAAACACTATTAAAAATAATATATATATATATATATATATATATATATATATATATATATATATATATATATATAACTTGAAGGAATAATTTTTACTTTCACTTACTATATATGTAATATACAGTAAGGGTAAGTCTTGCGATCATAAACAATCTTCGAATCTTAGTTTTCAACAGAAAAATACGTTTTGAGGTCCACTGAGTCAAAATAACAAGTCCCACAAAATGGTCTGTGTGTGTGTGTGTTTGTATGGTGGATGTGAACAACCTAGTAGCTCAAAAACGAAAAGTCGTAGGGAAACTGAAATTGCCTATTTAAGGTTTTTATACACCTGATATGTTACAGCAACATTTTTGTCAAAATCGGCAAACCTTAAATGGTACTTTATAACAACAATATTATAAATTTTTATGATTTTCACAAAAACAGCTTTAACAATTTTGATTAAACTCAGTATATCAGTGTATTATTGAGTGGTATTTAATATCAGCTAGGTCTTATCCCCTTGATGTCACTTTGCAGGGCTTAAATGTCCAATTTTCAACATGTCCTCCTCTAAAGTACAATTAATTTGGTTTATTTTAAATAATTGACTATCTCTCATTGTTAGGCGTTATGAAAAAAGGCTAAATAAAGCTTTTGAAAGAATTTGATAATTGAATAAATAAGAAAAAAAAATGCTTATTCGGGTCGAAAATGAATCTTCGGAAACTATAGTCAGAAGGTATACGTGTAATATATCTTTGGAAAGGGGAGAATTAAAAAAAAACAATATCTAATATAGGAAGTAGTAGAAAGTAATGGAGAGTTACGAAAAATTATAAATAATAATTTTTGAAAACTAATATTGTTTAACATAAATCACATGTTTCCAAGAAAATTAAATGAAATTTCTTTTGCAAAATTTTAAAATTATTTTTAAGTTAGAAAAAAAATATTCAAATCCACCAAATCAAGACAATGTTATTGTTTAAAAAACTATTTCATTGTACTTGTGTGAAAGAAGAAGTGAAATGTAAAAACATTTCATGAATGTTTATTACCTTAAATACATTTATTGTATTTAATAACATCTTATATTACATTTAAATAATTAGGCATATATTGTCTATTTATTCCAAAACAATTTTCCTTTGTGAAATCACATTATACGCTTACAATTAGTATAACGATTTTTGACCTATAGATTTATTATTTATAATTTATATTTCATTTTATTAATCTCGTCTTGTTGATGTTTTCACTTCTATCATTTTGTCTAAAGCACATACCTTACAAATAATACACATAATAAATGAAATTTTAGGAGGGAAATTGTGGAAAATTATATTTATTAATGAAAATTATTTATTTATTAATTTTATAAAATTGATGTGTATTTTATTAATGTAAATAATTTATAAAGCATAAATAAATATAACAATAAAGGTGGCGACACGGATTCAGACCAATTCTTGGTCCATTAGAGCAATGTTGAATCTTAAATGTTTTTGTCAGATCAAAGGTGGGATTCGTAGTACTACGATTTATCTCGACTGCTGTTTAAAGGTGGGAGTCGTAGTACTACGATTTATCTCGACTAGCATACTTTCATCAAGATTTCCCACCTTTAATGTGTTAATACTCCCATGATCCCATAACAATAATACTTAAAGTTAAAAAAAAATGATTTAGTGCTCCTTGATATATGTAAAATCAATATTGGTTTTAACTATACATTGGTTCTATTTTTTATTCATATTCATTTTTAGTATAATTTGATTTGCAAGCACCTAGAGACCATCATGAGAAGAGCAAGATTAAATAACAGATGAAGAATATTCCACAAAATGACCCAACTACTCGCGTATGCTGATGATGTGGTGTCATTGCAGGGCTATCACTTCAAGCAGTGAAGAGTGCATTCAGTAGGTTGGAGAATGAGGGAGGAAAAATGAAGATATACGTCAATGAAAGTAAAACCAGGATCCTCGTTTTAAGGAAGAAAAAAGCTCGTCCATCCACCACAGCACTCTGTGCTGGAAACCATATTTTTCAAGCTTCACCTACCTCGGTTCCAAAACTAAGGATAGCAATAACAAAAAGTAAGAGGTAGGAGCTAGAATAAAGGCTGCCACAGAACGTACTTTTTCCTATTGAGCCTTCTGAAAAGTAGGTTGTTGAGTCGAACAACAAAGTTTAGGATATACAAAACGATTATTTGCCCAGTTGCAAAATATGTTTGCGAGATATGGATTCTAACGAAGGCATCTGCTGAAGGAATAGATCGGTTTGAAAGGAAAATTCTAAGACAGATAATAGGACTTAAACTGGAGAAAGGAGTTCTCCGCTTGAGAACAAACAAAGAGGTATACTCAATGTATGGTGATCTGTCTATCTCCCAATTCGCTCGTGTGCAGCAAATGAAAATGAAATGGTTAGAACATGTCCTGAGAATGAATGAAGTGATGACAGCGAGAAAGCTTTATCATGGGAAACTAGAAGGAATTAGGTGTAGGGGAAGACCGAAGGCAAGGTGTATAGATAACGTAGAAGGTTAGAGATAAAATGGCATATCCATCGCGCAGACAACAGAGATGACGGGGCGAAGGACATTGAGCAGGCCAAGGAGCGCTATATGCGTCTGTTGCACCAATAATGAATGAATAAATAATCGATATATGATACATGGTAAAAGATCAGGGTGCTATGTTTATATGAAATCCATATAATGTTAGTTTAAATCAAAATCTATGCTCTAAATTAGATAAAAAGAAAGAAATATTTTTTTATTACTTGAAAATAAGCTTCAAGCAATTGATAAGCTTAAGAATTTCATACTAATTTAGAGATGAGTATATAGTTGATTTTTGAAATTGTAAGGATGAAAAATGGTCAGGATATGTAGTCAAAATTTTCTTTATTGAATTTTCCTACGTTTTGACCCAAAAATATGACTCATCATCAGGGAAATAGATTGAAGGCTGAATGAGAACTCTGATTTAGACAATGGAGAGATAGTTCTTGTCCGGCCTTCAAGCCATTGCCCTTATGATGAGCCACATGTTTGGGTCAAAACGTCGGCAACATCAATAAAGAATTTATTGACTCACCTTCCTGACCACTTTTCATACTATGAACAAGATAACAAAAATAAATGATAGAATAACTGGAGATAAGAAGGGAGGTTATATGATGTAACATTAGATAACAAGGTAGGTTTCCTTGGAACCAGCTATTTAAGGAATATCCTTTTTTTAATTCATGGACAAGTATTAAAACTGTATTTTTAATAGTATCTTCATTTTCATTCGGATTTGGTATTTATTTTTGTGAAATAACATAAAATATCAATGAAACCTTTTCTTCAATTTGATATTTCCTGTTTACTTAGCCTTGATAGTGACCACTGCCTCTAGCTGCTTCTGCAACTGTTTCTAAAAACAGACAAGAGAGTAAATTGGCATTATATTTTCTAAATTTTTTTATATAGATTATATTTTTTTAAACATTTACAAAAACACATTTGATGATGAGAAGTAGCAAGGACTTAGATATTAATTGTCAAGTAATCACAAAAATGAATTATGAAATTTAGACCATTGAAACATTTTGATGAGATTCTAAACTACTTTTCAAACTTTAGTCATTTGTTTGGTCATTGACCTTGATATTAATTATAAAATAACAACTATTCTTGTTCGTTCTTCCTTCTAGTTGGCTTAGTCGGAAAGTAAAAAAAAAAAATTGGTGGTCCTCCTGACTTAGGAACAGCTTGGTCCCAAGCTCTGTTGGTTGGAGGCATATCTGCCTCCGTATGTCCTCCACCAGCTGGCAGCAATTTCATCACAGTTATGTAATAAATACTACATGAATAATAATATTATTGATTTTTCAGCACTTAATCTTTTTCAGTCTTATGCAAAACAATTACATAGCAATGCTAATACATGCATATTAGAAAATGAAATTATTGAAGGAAGTTAGTCGACTGTTCTACGTGTCATAGGTGATAAATATTCAAGACGCAGTCATTATAAAGTTTTTATTTTTGCCAAAGTTTTAACCCAAACATGTGGGTCATCATCAGGGCATGTTTCGAGCACTGATGATGACCCATATGTTTGGGTTGAAACATCAGCAAAAATAAAAATTTTATAATTACAGCGTTCTGAATATTTATGACTCAGAAAATACAATTTAAATTAATTTTAAAGGAAGGAGATGGTCCGGGGTTGCGGTCATAAAAAGGCTAAATAGTGGTAAAACTATTTTATTGAAAGCCAACGTTTCGACCCGACTTTGCAGGTCTTCATTAGGGAGGTGTGTTCCTCTAGGATTTTCACTTAGAACTGACCAGACCATCTCCTTCCTTTATAATGCAACGGTCAACTATTAAATATTCAATATGACTCAAAAACAACGGGGCCAACAACGGCCAGATACATACTTAGCACCACTTCGCCGTCCGGACCATCTCTTTCCTTTATAATGCAACGGTCAACTATTAAATATTCAATACAAATTAATTTTAACTTTCAGTTAGAAAAAATCCTGTTCCACTACAACCCATGATGGGTCTTGGACTCAATACTTTGAAAGGAAGGCCTACGGTTGTTGTAAAAGGAGATTTGGCCAGAATCATGCTCGACCTCAAGGTTTGCCACAGATTTATAGTACCCAGTTTATATAAGTTGGGTATGCCTCAGGTGGGTTGATCCATGACTGAAATAATTATTTAGCACAGCTGGATTCGAAATCAAACCTAAAAGAGGAGCACAGTTCCACACTTACTGAGATAATCCAGTTCTCCAGCACTTTTAGTAAGAAATAATTTTAAAAAATGAATTTTGAAACTTAGAATGTAAATTACAAAAATGGCACATTTCATTAGCACCACTGTTTACTATTTTCATGGCTAGGATATCACACTTTGATTGGCTTGTACATAAACATTTTTTTTTTTAACAGAATCAATCTCATTGGGCATTCTTCTTTGGACTGATTATAAAGTTAATATCATCAAGCCAATGAAATTGAAATAACTTTTAATATTCATTTACAAGTTTAAATTTTGATTAAAATAAATTTATGTTATAAATATGCATTGTTAAATACTGTCCAGATCTCTCATTATGTTTCAAGAAAAAGTTGTGATCTAAATGACTACCAAATAATAATTAAGGGCAATGAACCACTAATATTTACTTTTTGATCGAGCTTCAAGTTTTCCAGTCTTTGAATTTCTTCCTGGTGAGGGCCTTCTGCATTTTTCCTACAGACTGCCATAGCTTCTTCTTTTTTCTTTGTTATTTCCTTTAATTCGTTAATTTCTTTCATCTTCTTATCTTTTTTTCCTTTCAATTTCCGAAGTAAATATTTCAATTCATCCCTGCGTTCAACTACCTACATAGTTTATACAATATATTTAATGGAATACTTTTTATTATTTATTTATGACTGGTCATAGATACTTTACTGATAAAAAAAAATTAAAAAGTAGTTGATCTTTAAATAAATAATTAAAACTTACAAATAGAAATAATGAAATAGAAAAATTTAAAAAAAAGGTATTACGAATTTTACAGATTTGCAATATTAGACTTCAAAGAAGTTATGAGATTGTTTTTACATCTTTTAAGTAAATGGATCAGTATGCTTCGAAACTGGATATGAAAAATAAGTTCAATTACTTCTACAGTTTTTCTGTATATGAATGCTATGCTGTTCTCATACATCTTTTTGTAAAAATCTTGCATCATCCATATTTCATCTCTAATGCGAACAAGTAAGGATCCTTGCTTAACACAGAATAGTGTTATTTGACGCGTTAATTCATCTACAAAACAAAAAAGTAAAATTTACATTTATATTTAACCAATTAACCTAAGCCAGTAATTGACCACATAATAGATCTATAGAAAATCTCTTTATATTACAACAAAGTAGCACCCTAACAGTTTCAGGACCAACTAATATATAATAAATAATCCATAATAATATTAGTATTCATTCTCATCTATGTACCAGAGAGGTCTTCTAACTTCAGAAACAATCAAGGGTTGACAAAATTGATAATAAATTTTGTAATAACCTGGAAATTAATCTTGGAAGTAACATTTTTGGATATGACTTAATGTGTTGTCACTTTATCTCCTTCTGTTTTTATGTTTCAGGGGATAATGGCTAATTAATTTGAAATCATTTGGACTTTCACACCCTGAACTAGAATACTCAGAAACTAGTCTGGCGATTGCACCTAGTGTTCCTTTTTACCTATGTCAAAAGTTGCTGTTTTTTTAGGGTGTCATATTTTCACGAGGAAATGAATTTCGGGGACACATATTTTCAGAGTAAAGAATTTTTGGAGCGAACCACATTTATGGGTTTTCAATTTTTAGAAACTTTTATTCCAGGTAAAAAAAAGAACAGGAAAGTAATAAAATTCCTTGAGAGAGGAAGTGGTTCTTGAGCCATTGCTCTTGAGGCCACTGTAACATGTTCATAAGAACTCATGTTATTATATAAGTTCATTTTTATATATGCTTGAATGAAGTTATTACCTTTTTGGAAAAAAAAATATATAATAACATAGATATACTTGATTCGTACTGAATAGTTCTTTATAAATATGCTGACGAACATCACAGATTCCTGTATCTCTGATACAGTGTTCATTCAGAACCAAGTCGAGTTCTTCAGACAGTTTTATGACATCCAACCGATTAACTGGTATTGAAGAAAGCTGTAGTAAACAACAAATCATTAGATTTTAATTTCGAAATAACTTTTATTAGAATATTATTAAAATAATTGTTAAAGATATTCAGTATATACTTAGAGATGTTTTAACTACATAAAACTTTTTTAAGCAAATCAAAAATTTATTTTATTTTTTTTTTTTGTAACTAATGTATCATAAATGTATTATCAGAAATATCTTAACTGGTCAAGAGGAAAATTAAAACTTTTCAGGGAATTAGTTATAAAAGTTTTTAACATGGGCAATCAAAGAACTATTTCCAGAAAGATATATACATTGGCCAGCAAAAGTTTTTATAAACAAACTGATAGGAAATAAAAAGATAAACAGAAATAATTCTTTTAAATGTTTCTTTTTTATTTAAATGTTTAAATATAACTACAAAATCACTATTACCAATTTCTTCAAAAAAATGTTGCCTAACATTAAATAAATATGTTTAAAATACAAATTTAAGTCTAAAATACGGATAGAAACAAAAAGTTTCATACACAGTTATATCAAACAGTAATTTATTTTACTACGAATGTTTTCATACTTTGAATGCTGTCCTTTGCTTTTGAGCATTGACTGGGTCAACTTTGAAATCAACTGGGATGGTATTTCTTACCATTCTCCAAAACAATTTAGATTTAATATATTTCACTGATGTTTTGATTTTGATTTGTGAGCTGTTAATCGACATAAGCCATGCATTAAAATTCTTATTTTATACCTTAATTACATCTATTGTAAGGCAAATATTATTAGAAAATTGATAAAAGTGGTATTGAAGTTATAATTGAGTATTTAGATTAAAAACAAAAAAGTATTCAGGAAAGAATTGTTGTAATTAAATTTGTTTAAGTCCTATCAGTTCATGCCTCAAGACTTTTGATAGCCATTGTAAGTGTATTATCAGAAATATCTCAACTAGTCAAGAGGAAAATTCCAACTTTTCAGGGAATTAGTTATAAAAGTTTTTAACATGGGCAATCAAAGAACTATTTCCAGAAAGATAATTCAGTCAAGTTATCTGCTTCTCCAGTATCTTTTTATTTATTAACATTAATTATGTAGATGTAAAAGAAACTAATTAAAAAAATGTTAAGCAGCCTTTAAAAAAAATAGTTATAGAAACAATAATGTTTTTAAAAATAATTGTTTATATATTTTTTCTTGAGATGTACTTATATTCAGAATCTGTAAATAAATTATAATTTAAGAAGAGTCACATTATGATTGTTTGATTATTTAGCACAAATCCTTCACAAACAGTAATTTATGAAACAATTTTGTTTTTTCTATTTTGGAGGGGAGCTTCTACCTCAAAACATCACTTCCTTACAGTGATTCTGTCAGTGATTTTTGGTGAATGATATTGAATGAACTCTCATTACTCATATAAATTCTTATATATATATATATATATATTTTTTTTTTTTTTTTTTTTTCTGTTGGCTCTACAGACCTTGTAGATCTTTGGCCGCCTGAACCAGCCTTCTCCACCTCTGCCTATCTTGGGCTACTGCTTTTCAGTTTGGTGCATGAATATCTTTGTTTATCCTATCTATCCATCTGGTTTTGGCCTCCCACGTGGTCTCTTGCCTACTACTCTGGCATTCATTGTCGTGTAGAGGCGTCCTGATGGATTACTACCAGCTACATGCCCTGCCCATCTTAACCTCCTTGCCTTCATGTCATGAGATATTGACTGTCCCGTTTCTTTCAACAGTTCTTTATTGTTCCTTCTCCTCCATGTGTCAAGGTATGAACTCTTATATATAACTATATAAACTCATATGTAGTTCATAGCAGAGAATGATTATGCACTAATTTAACCTCAATAGATAAACAAAGGGAACAAGTAATGAAAAGAATAAAAATAAATCAAATATAGATTTCTTTAAAAAATATTTGGCCTTCAAAGGTATGTTTAATGATGGTAGCAAGTTTGTATATTATTGTTCCAAAAGTGGGGAGGTGGAGGATGATTTGTCATATGTGGTATTAACTTACACGTTTTATCCAAAACTGTCCATCACCGTACCATTCTTTTGGATCACAAATTTTATCTAGAGTTTTCTCCCTGTCTCCTTTACCCTGAAATATACGAAAAATTTAACGTTATATTATTGTCAGGTCCATCGCACCACGCACCTTTTTCAGGAGGGCGCATGAGACGGGGGGGATAAAAATTAAAGACTGTTTAATACTAAAACTTAATTAAATATTAAAGCCTAAATAACAGTATTTATATATCTATCTCCATTTAAATATGAGAAAATAGTTTTGTGAAAAAAAATATTTATAAAAAGTATTATTGTTCGTCTGATTACATATAATTGGACTTCAGGAATCAATTAAACACCATTTCATATAGGTAGTTAGTTTCTTTCTTTTTCTTCCAAAGTAATTATCATAATATATATTTTTTAAAAAAGCTCTCCGGTTGAAGCCCCCAAAATTAAGTCCTGGATCGGTTGGAGGCGTCAGATAAACTCTAGTCCCACGATGGACCTGATTATTGAACGTTTGTAGAAAATTGTGATAACATTTATCAAATCTTTCTTATTGCCCAACAGCCGAGACGAAATTTTGTGACCTTTTTAAAGAACCCGTTTTATCCTAAACCATAATAATGCCCGTCCTCAGCATTTATTTTGCACTAGCCTGCCAACTCAAATCTAAGGAATTTCAAAATGGCACCCTTTGAAATTGGGCAAATACGTAAAAATTTCATTATTCGAAAATGATTTTTTTTAAAAGTACTATTACAAGTGTCCACTTTGACTTTCCTCCACTTTGACTGGTGGCGTAAGATCTCGTGATCACAACACAATCGGGATCCCGAGAATAGTCGAGTGTTTCTGAAAGTAGACAGAAATGACCGCATTATTTGATAAATTCCCAATCTCTACTGAAAATAACCCACCGGGGAGTCATTCATCCTGTAAGAGCGAGCGGGAGCCGAAAAAACGACATAATTAAAGCTAATTAGCTCTCCGATTTTTAATTAACAGAACCAGCTGTGAGTTTGCCGAAGTCGTGAATCGCAATCTAAACAAAGGGAAGTATACTCTGAGCAGTTCAATCTTCCGCTATTCTCAGAATCATATTTACAGCGTGATCATGAGATCTCGGTCCACTCGTCAAATTGGAGTGACACTTGTACAGTGGTACCTTTTTAAAGTTAACAAGAAATCCTCACCCACCAAATGCCATCGATGATGGCAGAGGACATTTCGGCGGCAGAAAAAAGAATCAAAATCCATTGCTCGATTCCGTCTTGGAAAGATATAAGGTAAGTTTCATTTGCCAGACGTACGGAATAAATCTCTACTTAATAGCTTTATCTGAAATGGGTTTGTAGTCTTCATGATAAATCGCACTTCCTGTCGTAGTTTCTGTAGACAAGAGCGTAAAACTTTTAACCAAACAATAAATCAAATAGCCTATAATCTATTTTACTTACATTGCCTTTTTCCTCATTGACCATGCTTGCGTTTCCCCATTTTACTAGAGATATATCTCTCCAATCCGGATTTTTCCCTTCAATATAGTCCATAAATACTTTCAATGATCTATAATGCAGATATGCAATCAAATCTATACGAATTTCGAACGTATCCACGGTAACGAAAAAAATATACAAAATTTTATATGCTAATTTTTGTTTAATTTTTAACACGAAAGGGATCAAGAATTTTCATGTGATGGGCTTCGGCCTCATGAAACAATAACAGTGTTAATGATTTATTAATGTGCATGGTCAAAGAGACGTGTATCATTCAGATATCCTTAATGCAGGTTGAAAATGACAAATTGCTTAATGCAGATGTTGAATGTCCTAACGAAATTGTTGTATCCAGCGTCGGCCTCAGGGCGGGGTTACCGAGGCAATAGCTCCGGTCGCCGACCATCAGTGGCGCCCGTTAATTGTTAAGAATTTTAAAAATATTGGGTTTGCAAATAAGTCCTTTCAGTTTTCAGGGTGAAATAAAACTCAATGTATTATTGACATAAAATTTATTTTAATCTACAATATATTGGCCACTATTTAATATGACATTTTCCCATCTTTTCACTAACTGCATACTGTCATGATCATAGAATGTCTGGAGTTTATTTTTAAAAAACTGATCCAAGTGGTTTTTGATGTCCTCTTCCGTTTGGAATTTCTTTCCATTCAAGGAGTTCTGCGGAGACCAGAATAAGTGGTACTCACTTGGTCTGGTGAATAGAGAGGGTGGGGCAAAATGTCCCAACCAAGGCTCAATAATTTATTGCGAGTGACCAATGAAGTGTGGGGCCTAAAGGAGAGGGGGGAGGTGACGTCATTGCCTGTAGGCACAAAATGTCTAAGGCCGACACTGGTTGGATCCGATTAAAGGATGTTTAAGGCCAGACTGAACTTAATTTAGTGTACTTTCGTCCAGATGCTAAAAGTGTTATTTCAATTAACCATATTTTTTACTAATGGGTTCTGATAAAATGTTATTCTTTTTTTCAATGAAGATTTTAAAGATTTCTCAGTATTCTCATAAAACACTCTTCACAATTTTTAGGTAAAAAAAAAAAAAAAAAAATGGAAGTAATCTCAGTTCAGTAGCTTCAATAATAATGAATGGCTAAAATAGTATTTTTTTTGCCAGAGATGAGAGAGTTCTTTTAATTCAGACATTCTGTTTACCTTTTATGAGCAAGACAGTTAATGGAGAAAGAAGGTAAAAACGGAACATATATTCGTCCCATGAAAAATCCTGGAAACATTGAAATAAAGTGCCTAGAAGTGCGAATGTCTCTTCTAAAGTGGAAGGTCTGGTTACAATAAATGTATATATGTAACTTCTTTGAGGATTTTTCATTTATTAATTAATGCGCTATTCTCTCCTGCCTATTAGGCTATTCGGGTTTTAAGCATGACTGCATAACACAACATTACTTCAAGTAAAACGGCATGCAATATTCCTGCGCTTGTTAAATCTTCGGTGGTCTATGATTAAGACTGATTTCCATCTTCTGGTGGTCTTCCTAGCACTGGCCTCTTCTCCTTCTGCAGATATCTGTGTTGAAGAGTGAAGGACCGCTGCCGCCTTTCAGCCATAAATGATTTTCCTGAACCGCGAGAAGTTCTTTTTATTCACCAACCAAGGAAATTCTACCTCAGTGAGGACGTAGGTTTCTGTGGTTCTCATCAATTTGGCTCATAATCCATCGATGCAGATTATGCTCAACACCCTCCGGAACAACAAGTGGAACATTGGTGATATCTTAGCCAAGGCTACGTATGTTGGCTTGGAAACTCATACCTAATGATGAATCGTGAAGCTCGGTATTCCATTTTACATCAAGCTGAGATTGTGTGGGGACTAAGTATTTTATAAGGATACTTATTCCTTTTGATTTCGTCACCCACCGGCGGCACTATCCCTCAATCAGATCCTAGTATAGATGGATTACTTTCTTCCAGTTGTTGGTGTCTAACATATTTCTCACCCATCGATTTTTCATGACTCATTTCAAGTCTTCGTTCTTGAACATCTGTTTGGTTACATCTTCTCGCAGGAGTTCTAATGGTACCGCCCTCACTAGGCCTTGACCGCTTAATGTTAGGTTGTTCTACATGCTCTGGTGACACTTAGCAGAGCCATACTCTAGATCGACGCCAACCTTTTTTCCTGACGCTTTGTGAGGTTTCAGTACCTTCTTCTTCTTCGGTGCTACGATCCACGAGGGACCTTGGTCTCCTACACAATTCTTCGCCACTCTTCTCGGCCTGCTGCAGCAGCTCTCCACACCAAGTCTTCTCAAATCCGTCTCTACGTCATCTATCCACTGGGGAGGTGGCCTGCCTCTTCTTCTCCCTCCTCCAGGTTGTCCATACAGCACTTTCCATGGTGCCCTTCCCTCCGGCATTCTCTCCAAATGGCTCAGCCATCTTTTGTTTGTGAAGACTCGTAACAATGATTGATTTACAAGTTTAAGTACCAGAAGGGAGGTACATACTTCAAGATATCTAGTTCAACTACTTGCTTTTTTGTGGATGATCAATTCCACAAGTGCAAGAAGGGTTAATATTCTATAAATTACCATAGTATCCTAGTTAAAGTGGAAATTAAAATATTAAGAAACAAAAATATTATCATATATGAGTATCTAATGTCATCAGACTAAGCGCATGTTGAGCAGACTAAGTGCTGTTGAATTTAGGGATGGACATCTTTAAAAGAGTTTGCATTTAATAAACCCCAAGCAATTAATGGTCTTATATTTTAAATTTTTTATCGTTATGCCAATAAATAATAATAATAAAATTTCAACTGAAAATCGGCGTTATTACTTAATGTGTTAGTAAAATTATTAAGTAACACGCAGACCGTTTTTATCAACACTGCAGAATGACTAACGGAGGCATGATGGGAGTTTATATTTTACAAAGTATGGTTTAATTAACATATATAAATTGATACTTCCGAGAAGTTCGGAGTCAAACTTTTTTTGCATTTAAATAATTATCACGTGAGGATTCAATAAAACTTATTACTTTTGTGTGTTAATTTGGAAACTTTTTCGTGAGTCATTATCGAACATTTTTCTACTGTGTATCTATTTCAATTTGACAGTCTATGTTTCAGAAAAATATCAATCGATTTTGGCTCTTACGCAATTCAATAATTGTAGTTATTTTTTAAAAATTGATATTACTGTGATGTGTTGTTCATATATGTCAATAAAATTGAAGTGTCAATACTGGTCTCACTGAGGTCATTGGATTTTTTCTTTTAGTATAGATTGCCTCTAGAATTAAAAAAAATGTCTTCTGGACGCCCTATCAAATGTGTTGTGGTTGGTGATGGAACTGTTGGAAAGACATGTATGCTTATATCATATACAACTGACAGTTTTCCAGGAGAATATGTTCCCACTGTGTAAGTGTTTCATTACAACTCTTGCTTAATCTCTAAAATTTCAAATTTGTCAAAGTTATGTGTTAACTTGTTTATTGCTCTGCAGATTTGATAATTATTCTGCACCAATGGTAGTAGATGGAATCCCAGTCAGTTTAGGTTTATGGGATACAGCAGGTCAAGAAGACTATGACAGATTAAGGCCACTTTCATATCCACAGGTAACGGAATATCAACTACTATTTCATTTTATTTGGTATCTAATCTGAACATCGTGTATCATTTCTGTTCTCTTATTAAACTATAACATTGTTTTCGTTTTGTTATAATTAGTGAGGCTTATATTTTAGCGTGTCAAAAATATTTTCTTATTAATATATATGAGGTAATGTTTAATTTATCATTTTTAGACTGATGTGTTCCTCATCTGCTTCAGTGTCACTAGTCCATCTTCTTTTGAAAATGTTACTTCTAAATGGTATCCTGAAATAAAACATCACTGCCCTGATGCGCCTATGATTCTAGTCGGTCAGTAAAAGTTCCCTCTTTTTTTTTTAGTGTAAATTTTGTCTTTAGTATTTAGACCAGTATTTGTAAAGCTCATTTTTGGCTTTGAAATTCATTATCAAAATAATTATGTTCTCTGTTTCAATACTATTTCCTTGTTATTAATTGTCTGTAATGTCCTTATTTCTCTGAGGTTAATATTCTTATTTTATATGATATTTAACAAACTAAGTTTCCTCTCTTTGTAGATTCTGTATTGTTCTATTTGTTTATTTTTTTAAGTATCAATTAGGTTAAAGCTAATTGCTTATTAGTATTATCTAACACAGAGGTCTCCAAACTATGGCCGCAAGCACTACCAGTTAGGTCTGCAAAAGTTTCTTTGATTCCATGGTAAAATTTTAAAAACTATTTAAAATATATGAAATTTAGCAAATTACTCACACTAGAGGTTACTACAACATTTATTGCATGTTTTTATTCTAGAAAGCTCATTTCACAACCGAAGGGTCATTTATAGAACAAGAATTTTTTTATTTTACTGAAGTGGAGGTCTCAAAGCCTACAGGTCAAAAAGTTTGGAGAATCCTAATCTAGCATGTCATTTAAAAAATATTGATATTAGTTGATGTAAATATAGCTGGTACAGGGATTAGAAAAAAAATTTGTATGAATTTTTGTGCTGAAAAAAAAAAATGAGGTACTTTGTATAATATCCAATCATTGCGAATTGTAAATTCTTAAATTTATAATTCCATTTTCACTTTACTATTAGACAACCTATACCACTACAACCCATGAAGGGTCTTGGGTTCACTACTTTGTTAGGAAATACTGAGGCTAATGGTTGTGACTTGGTCAGGATTTTCCTTCTAATTAATTATTTTTAATTAAGAACATGCCCCAGGAGGATCTTGACCCCAGGGTCAATGCATGGTTAATGAAATAGATAAGATAAATAATTACCTGCCACAGTCAGATGCAAACCTGGGATCTAGAGCTTCGCGGCCCCCATATCTCACTGAGCTACTCTGCTCTTAGTATTTGGTAACAAGTTTATAAAACATTGAGAAAAGATTTGATGTCATGTTTGTCTTACTCTCTACTGCTAAGAAATCTAGAAAAATCACCCTACCTCTTAACTTTTATTCACCAGTTCCTGTCCCTGGAACATTGGTTCATAGCCTGCTATACCTCACAACCATAATAATTGAACAGCTTTATGGGGATAATTAGAAAGGAGGTGGGGACAGAGCGACCGAGCAGGCTAACGCATCTGCACAGCACCACGCATTGCCTGGCAACCTGATAGCCGAAGTTAGAGATGAAAAAATAATTACGTGTTCAAATCCCAGTGCCCGGTGGGACTTTTAACTTAGCATAAATCCCCCAACCTGGGGAATCCTGTGAAGCCTAAAAAAGGCAAGGAAGGGGAAAAAAAAAAATTAGAAAGGAAGCATCACAAGTTTTTAAAGGCAAGGATTTACAGAATCTCTGGAACTGTTTATGATAATAGATTTTTGAGATATCTTGGTTACATGATTAGTCCAGGACAGTTAATTGTTAAAGGTTACTGATGTGTGGGTGTTAGTGAGTGCGTTTGTGTATACTGAAGGCAAAAAATAAGAGGAAAAATTTCAGCTGGTGGTGTTTA
Organism: Nezara viridula; assembly: GCA_928085145.1. NCBI lineage: Eukaryota > Metazoa > Arthropoda > Insecta > Hemiptera > Pentatomidae > Nezara > Nezara viridula. The sequence continues at coordinate 141,343,265 of OV725080.1, read as the reverse complement.
TTAAACATACAATTTCATTTTCTATTTTTTGTATTATTTTAAATATCGTCTAATGTACTAATGGGTATTTTGTGTCAGAAAAATACCCCACATGTTTGAGCAATTACATTTTTATTTTAGTTCTTTCTCATTGTTTTTTTTTTTTTTTTTTCCTCAAACTTATTTCCATTTGCTTCTTAAGAATACATGACTGCAATTTCTTTTTCTTCATATTTTGCTAAAGCACTAGTTGTTGGTATGTTTTATCAGCATTCAGATTTTATAAATCAATTTATTATGAATTTTCTGATGATAAGGCCCCAGGATTCCAGAAATGTTGATTTATAATAGAATATAGATGGTACTTTGTATAATTTATGGTCTCTTATCAATTTAGCTACAAAGTTATCCAAGTAATTTTTTTTTCAGGGATCGAAATATATTTTGTTTATTATCTATATTAGTTTGTAAATAAATTATTTTGTCTTACTAAAATATGTTTTCCTGAACTATATTAGGTACAAAAATAGATTTGAGAGAGGATAGAGAAACATTGAATGGTTTGGTGGAACAAGGTCTTTCGCCCATTAAACGAGAACAAGGCCAGAAACTTGCCAATAAGATCCGTGCCGTCAAGTACATGGAATGCTCAGCCCTCACTCAACGTGGTCTTAAACAGGTATTAATTGTTATTTTTAAAAATGTCTATCTTAATTGTATGTAAGAGTTTGAATATTTTTGGAATAAAATTATATAATGTTATATTTCTGGAAAAGTGGACTATATGCCAGAACATGACTCGGTAATACCTCATTTGTAACATTAAAATTAATAAAGACAATGATCCGGGTCACCACAGCCAATATTGATTAAGTTGAGGCTCATTACAGAATAAGCTGAGATTCGTATTCAGTTTTTAAAAATCGATTGTTATGTGAAATTTTCTCCTTCAAGTTTCTAGTCTTTAGACTGAAATATATTTTAATAAATTAATTACTAAAATACAATTTATTCTTTCCTACCACTAGCAAAGATGTATATGCATGCCACAATTATTTCTCAAATGGTTGGACTGAGTTTGTTTCTTCGTTTTTGTTTTGTAAGGATTCGACAACTGATGGCTTTGTAATGAGAGAAAAATATTTTTTTCCATAGACTTTAGTACTAAAATGGCTCTGACAATTTTGACTAAATTTGCTTATAGTCTTCTACTTAAAGCCCTTTTTATTTTAAAATATGTAGTACATCCCAAGAAAAAGTTATGAAGAAAAGAAAATTTGTATTGGATATATCTCATCAAGTATACATTTAATACAATATTTTTTTTTTATAATGTTGAACATGTTTTGTGCCCATGAAGTATAATTTGCTGTCAGCTTTAGTTTTCTGGTAGCATTTAAAGAAAACTGCTGCAGAATTGTATTGAATGCTTGTCGAAGCTTATGGTGAGCATTTCTTAGTAAATCACAGTACTTTGAAGAATTTAAAAATAGAGATTTTGACGTGAGAAATGAAGAACTTGTTACGTGGGTGTGATATTATGTGCTGCTAAAATCTGGCCAAATCTTTCATACTAAATGCTATCTACAATAATTTGTTTACAATCTGAATCCTGTAATGTGTGAAAACGACCAAAACATAAAAAAAGACAACAAAAATGGTTTTATTTCATGATGATGAACCATCAGAAACAGCAAAACCAGTGAAGGAAGTGATTGAGATGTTCAGTTGGAAAATATTAGCTCATTCGGCTTACTCACCAGACTTTTGGCTCCGTCCGATTACTTTTTATGCAACTGTTTTCTGGTGTGGCAATCATAGATAGCTAGAGAGATGAGGAAAATGTATAGCTAGCAACGGAAAATATTTTGAATGTAATATTGCTTATAGCAAAAGTATAGTTTCATGTTTACATATGTCCTTAATTAACTTTTTTGTTGCAAATGAGTTAATGGAATCATGCCCTGGTTTATGATCCGCTGATCATGATACACTCTTATTATGGTTTATTTAGTAAATTTCATTATATGTTGGACCATAGGTATTACAGTTTTGTCTAATTAAAAATAAAAATAAATTATTTTCAGGTATTTGATGAGGCAGTAAGGGCCGTGTTGAGACCTGAACCACAAAAACGGAGGCAGCGTAAATGTTCTGTGCTCTAGTCGGTTGGAAGAGAGATGGTCGATTTGGGACAGCAGAGGGGCTACCAGTCTAGCAGCCGCCGGCTACTTTGTTAGTACCGCTGAATTTTTAATTAGGTTGTCATAAATTTCTCGATAACTGAAAGTCTTGTTACACGTCGCTTTACTTTTAAGAGATGACTTTTCAATGGTTGTTTTATTATTTTAATATTTATTTTCAAACATTCATTATGTTTAGGATGAACGATACATTCTTTTATTGTAAGGGCCCCAAGTTTTAATTCAAAAAGTTATTTTGTTTATTTAAATGAAGCCTTTTTTATTAAACCTAATAGATGTAAGATATTCTATTATTGAATCCTTTCAACCGATGAGAGTTAAATTTTCATAATGAATGTTTTAATAAAACTTCCAAAGTATAAAAATAAAGATGCATTTATTACTGTATTATGAATAGTTTTTAATTAATAATGCTATTTTTTAATGCGGGTGTCAGATTTGTATTTAAAGTCATTTACTTCTTAAACCTTTTTTTGAATCAGCATTGGAACAAAATTTACTTGTGAAATTGCAATGGAGTAATGATTTATGATGAATTTCCATGTAATAAGTTATCTCAACAGTCAAACTACTCTGGGTTTGAGGATTAATTGAAAAGTTTTCAATATTTCTGTTAACAAAGTAAGAGTTTTCCTTTGCTATCGTAAAAAAAGGTTTGAGTTTTCAAGAATTATTTCTAGTTAAGTTAATGTTACAAGTAATAGTTCTAATCCTTTTGTAAATTGGTTTTATAATCAAGTCTGAAATCTTTTAAAAGAAAAAAAAAAGATAAAATATTAATACCAAAGAAATTATAATTTTTTTGTTTTGCTAGTCCAGTATGTCCATTTTCATAGAAGTTAATGTGGATATTAATTTAATGTATTTAAACCATTTTTACCAAAAGCTTTAACTAACTTTAGGTGATCAATATTTGTTTTCTTCTTTCTCTTAATTTATTTTTTAAAAAAAAGATCTTATTATTAAGATTTAATAATCTTAGTACATATGCTCTTCATGAAAATTGAAAATTTTCTACTTCTAAAAGAATTGTCTAATTTAATATGTATAGGTATAATGTTCATGTAAATACTAACAAGAGCATATGATAAACGATCTGGGGAGATATTTCTTACCTCATATTATTGATTTAATTTTATAACAATCGGTCTACCCTGTCTATTCTTGACCTTGAAAAGAGTGATAACAATATTAAACAAAATAAAAAGATACCATATTTCACCAAATATTTAGCCATTTTCTTTTATATGTTGTTAAATGTATGACAAAAAAATAAAAAAGCACTGAAATGCTATATTTTATTTTAATGGATTACAAAAATGTTTTCTAAACCATTACATTGGTTAATTTAATTGGCTTTGGAGTAAAAATTACAAAACACTTACCATCTTCCATTTTCATGAATAACTTCTAATGTTGAGTTCGAGGATCAACCTGAGGTGACCTGCGTCTTTGATGTCAAATTAAAAAAATATTGGCTTATTCTTTATCTCACAGAAAAGACCAAGATTTTTTTATATTTTTCATATCTTTGTAACTCAAGAAATGTAAAATCACTTTTTGAGAAATAAGGAATTTTTAAGGATGAACTTTTGAAAATTATTGTTTTAAATTTGGTCAATTACGGTATACCTAATCATATCATTAATATTTTTGTTTCTGAATGTATAAGGAAGTAAATTATTATCAAGGTCAAGGATGGTATGTAAACACGCGGTTCTCAACATTTTTGGCTCTGTTTTTTTTAATACCCACATACCGATTGTGCCCTTTCTCTTCGATACACTGGGAGGAGCGAGAACGGAAATAATTTAAATTCAAATTTTTTCCCTATTGCTGCTTTTATTTGTTATTCATCACAAAATTACAATGAAAATAGTATTACATCAAGGGAAACATTTTTCAGTTGCATTATTTTCTCATTTTCCCATACATACTAGTTTTAGAACCTCTGATGTAAACCACAAGAAAATTATTTTTGTTAAATATGTTAATTTATTATCACCGAATGCTTGAGAGTTACTTAATGAATAAATGAAAACGCAGGTGTTATAACAAATTTTTATTGAGGTTAGTTTTTCAATCCCCATTTTAATATAAACTGAAAAAATTGATGCTAAATTTCATTAACTTCAGATGAAAAGGAACCTTTTTTTTTTGCCTGTAATCTTATAATACATTCTTTTTTTTATTTAAAAAGCTAATCTTAGTTTAGGGTAATTTTAATATAAATTAAGATTTATTTAACTTCTTTACTTAAAATGAGTTGGTTTATCAGCTTCAAATGTAAAGGTTGTGTTAGAAAAATTTAGCATCAGCTTCTTCTTTACCGCTAAGTTATATTTTTAACAGATCACAATGTGTTAAATCTCATGCTGCTCAAAATTGAAATATCTCTTTTCGATTATTTCACATTTAACAAATATTTGTAAATTAACCAAATACTCTAAATTGAGCTTTCTGTCGATTAATTATATTTTATTGTACCCTAATAAATCATTAAGAGTGTGAATTAAAGAGGAATAGAGATAGTGATTGATAACTATTGGCTCTGTAAAGAATTTGAAATTATATAAATAATTTTTACCAATGCCATCCAACCAAGGGTATTTACTGTTTAAGATTTTCTAACATTGATTTGTGTATATTTTTTTGTTCTAATAATATGTTTTTTCAAGCCAAAGCTTTATCTTGATATTAGATTTTATTATTTAAAGAAAATTGTATGCTCCCTCCCTTTTTAATGAATATTTTTTTGAAATAATATTTATTTATAATCCATGGAATGTTCAGTTTTAGTGAAGTCTAGATTTTTTACATTTATTTTTTTTAAAAAGTTGAAATGCATCAATTCGCATCTTTGTAAGTTAACATATTTACCTGGCATATTTTTATTTAGTTAATTGTTGATGCACAAGACTTATTTAAAATTGTATCATATAAACATATTTTATTGTTTCGTGTATGTGAAAATAAAAATAAAAGTAATTTATTATTTATTTCAAGAAGGGTGTAAACCTTTTTTTATCCTTTATTTCTTATCTCTTCTTATCATACTTTCAGTTACTTTATTTAATTAAATTTATAAAAAAAATTCCGTTAAATCTTATTATAAAGATGTGTGTGAAAAAGTGGTGTATCATTTTCATAATGAATAATCAATTGATTATTGATTATCTTAACTCCAAGCTTTTAAATAATTGGATATCTTATTGAATATTTTCAAAAGACCCTTTTTATCATTACAGTCCTCATTTAGATTAGGCAGTGATTGCAAATTTATGTTTCACTGTGGGTATTTGTATTTGTTTAAGAATTTTCATAAATTTTGATTTTCATTCCATAATCTATATAATTAAATAATAATTAATGTTAGTGTTGACATTTATGAAAAAAAGTATTCATACTTTCAAAAATTATTTGTCAAACTATATTTATCCATTCCTGAACATATATTTAATTTTATTTTATCCATATATTTTTTCTTTCCTATTATGGAAGGTAAGGAAGCTTTATTTTAGATTCATCTATGTATTGTCAATTTTATTAGCTTAGTTGTCACTTTATCAAAAGAACAGCTGATGTGATGTGCGTGTCATACAACTTTCACTTACCACCCTCTTCGTAAAAATAACTATTTTCATACAAAGGGAAGTGAAAGTAAAAATTATAGAAGGTATAACAAAACTATTTAAAACAATAAATTATCGTATGTATTTCATAGCTCTCTAATTTATGTTGACATTAGCCTTTTTTTTTTTACGAGGGTATATTTAAATTATTTATTTGATTTTAAGAAATAATTAATTGTCACGAAATATTGTTAGTGTGACAAGAGTGCCACTGATAAAGGAGACCACTATATTTATTTATATTTCTAATGATGTAGAGATGGTTGACCATTGATATAATATGAGGAGTTAATTGGGAGTGCGGTCAAATAAATACTAAATTAAAATATAGTAATTATTTATTTTTTGCCGACGTTTCGACCCACTTGCAGGTTGTCTTCAGGGTGTAGGATGTAGCACTGCGGGAGGCAGTTGAAACACTGTCCAGTGTATCAATATATACTTAGCAGTTATGTAAAAACACTATAATAGAAGCAGCTGTAGCCAACAGCGAACCAAAACTAGAAAAATGAAAATAATATTTCAGAACCTCCTAGATTTGTATTTATAAATTTGTGACTTCTGTATACTCTCTTCTTATATTTGTATGTTTAGCTTTAGTCTTTATGGAAAGTGTAACTGAAATAATGGTGGTAAATTAGGAAGGTCCACTTAGTGTCCCAGGAGCAATCATCTATCAGTTAAGAGAACTATACATGACATTTATCTTTTCTTCTTTAACTACTTGATCTATCCCAAATTTGTTGTTTTATTTTTTTCTTAGACTGTTTCTAGATAATGTTTTATCAATATTTAACTTATTTTGTTAAAGAAATTGGAAATTTAATAGGTATCAGCTACTGGAACCTTTTGGCCGGTAATAATAAAATGAGATATACTTGATATAACGGTTGTTAAAAATGAGACCATCTATTACTCTCTCATTAATAGAAAAAAATTGCTAGTGATATGAATTAAATACAAAGTAAAAATAGGTTTTCCTATTGTCAAAAACTGATTGTTGACAGTGTCCAATAAATTTAAGACCAGAAATGCAATGAGTTAGTTTTATAATAAGATAAATAGTGGATTTTAAATGTATATCGGCAAGGTGGGAAGTAGCTCTATAACATGAAACAAAGAAAAATACAATAACATAAATATATAAGTTTTAAACTAAAAAGGTTAAAGAAATTTCCTTAAGCATGTCAGCTAATGGTGCATTTACTCTAATATTAAAATTTTAATTTTGGAATGGAAGAGATGAAACATATTTAAGTTTTGAAAGAAAATGTCATAACAAGTAGTATTTTTATTGATTGTTAATTAAAATACAAAAGTAAAAACATATTCTATGTAATTAATAAAAAAAAATGTCTTGGTAATTAAATTATTATATAAAAAAGGAACCTCAAATGGAACTTAATAATTCAAAATATAACAGAACTTTATACTTTAAAATAAGCTTAAAAATTGATAATTAATAACAAAATTCTACTCAAGCATAAATAATCGGTGCAATATCGCTAAATAGTTTAACAAATGAGCAAAATTTAATACTGCAGTAATAAGAAAACAAAAACAAAAGCATTTGATGCTTTTCCATACAAATAAATAACATTTTCAAATAAAAAAGTGTTAATTTTTTTATTTTACTTAAGTAAAATATATTGTTGGTTTATTGTGAAAAGTCATGAAATAAGTTTTAGCCATAACATAGTGCACTTTCTGGAACTATTTTTGACGTTCATGTTATGTTGAAGCGCTTTCATTGAATTTCCGCATCAATAGATATGTCAAAATTCAACAATCATTACATTAATGCTTAGCTCCAACAAAAGTATATATAATGACTTTTAACAATATACCATAGACATATATATATTAAAATATCTTTATAAACAAATACAAATTTATTTTACAGTTGAAGACATCAAATATATCATAAAATATGCTAAGTGGTAACAAAAACCTGAGGAATAGTATAAAAAAATATTAAAATATGTTTTGTACTTGCATCATATGTAGTACTATACAAGATAACGAAGTCGAAAACAATTTGTAAGAACTATGTACATTACAATAGAAAACAATTGCAACAAAAAATCCATTAAACTCTTTTGGTTTTTTCCCTAACATTTTTAGTTTTTGATTGCTTAGGAGGCTTTGAGATTGGCAATTTAACTTCTTTAGGATCTCCATCGTCATCGTCATAGGGCTTTTTAATTCTTTCTATTAAATCTCTTGCTTTCCAATAATTTATATTACGACTCATGGTTGAAGCAAGAATTTCTCCATTGGCATTGAACACATTCAAATTCAAAATGCCACCACATGAAACAGAATCAAGTTGTAGTCTCATTAATCCAGTTTCAGCACTGATAATATCAACAGTACGAGCTTCGCCTTCGACATAATCCTCCAGGCTTGGGTCCGGATACCTGCCCACAACAATCAAATCACTGAGAGGATGCCAGGTAGCTTTTATAGGTGTCATATGTTGGAACTGTCGATGTGGATGAGTGATAGATGTTTCCAGATCAAAGAGAGGTGCTTTATAAACCCTCAGTTCTTTTGATTGATCTGTTGTTAATAATCGGTTACCATCAACTTGACTGAAATTAGCTGAATTTACAGCATGATCATGAGATAGAGTATAAATAGGCTTTTTTGATTCAATTTTCCTGATGTCCCATATTTTGACAGTTTTATCTAAGGAAGCTGATGCTAGAAGCCAATCACGTCCCTTTGGGATTTCCAATGAGTTTATCTTTCCTTTTTGAACTTTGTGTAGAGAAACAATTTTTAAATCTTTATTTAAAATTGTCATTGTACCTGAAGTGTCACCTGTTACTATCAAGCCATGATCTCTTGAAGCATTCACACTGCAATACCATTTAGAAAATGAATCTGTATTGAGAAATTCTTTACTTGTATTTTCAACATAATTATGTCTCCTAACAGTGCCATCAATACTGGAAATTAGAACACTATTAGAAACAAGAGGATCAAAAGTAATATATGTTATAGAACCACCAGGTCCAATACCATTCCAAGTTAATGCAGCAGTAGGTTTATTCAAAAACCGAATAGTAAGCTGTCCACTTTTAGATCCTATGCCAAGTATATGTGGATCCTTTGGATGAAACTGTAAAGCAGTTATTCTTCTGTCAAAATCTACACTATCTTCTCTGGCATAAACATAGAAACGTCTTAGTTTCTCAGTTATAACTTGTTCACTAATTCTACCTCTTTCATTTTGCTTTAAGGACCCTAATTGATATTTATATAAACATTTAACGACATTTTCAACTTTAAACTCAGTAAACTTTTTAGTAACAGAAAGACTATTAACGCTAGAAGATATTTTTTTCGAAATTTTTCTTTTGGGACCTGAAGTTTCTTTAGCATGACTGCTTGAGGAACTATCGTTAGGCCTTTTTCTAGAAGTCATGATAAACGATTTCTCAGATAAAAGAAATGAGATAGATTTATCAATCACATAATAACACCACACTTCAACAATCAACCATTCACTGTCTTTAAAAATAAAATGACACTACCAGTACCAAGTGAACCTCAACGAAAACAAAAACAAAACCTACTACCCGCCTAAACCAAGTGCTGACCAATAGAGCGGGAAAAAATATTGATAAATCTTTCACTTACTATTAATTCATAGATTTTTTAAATAATTTCTTAAAATACATACAAGTAAATTCAATAACTTGGGTCATATTGGAAATAAAATATAGGATAAATGGCGCATTTTGGTATAAGACAAATGATTATAGATCTCTTTTAAATTTTATTTTTTGTGATAATCTTGTCATTATATAACATAATTTTCAACAAATATATTTGCTTAAGCAACATTGAATAGTAAATATACTTAATATTTTCAATATTCATAACCGAGACTTGATGATTACATATCGAATTTCAAAAACTTGAAGCAGACTTTAAAATATAAAAGGGAGATATCTTCAAGATTGTTTCTTGAAACGTTTTTTCATTCCATGAACTTAACATAAAGCTTTGGCAAGGATATAGATCCTAACAGGGCGGATTTATGGGAGGGGAGGATTTCGGGCTGAAGGCCCTCCCCCCTCCCCAAAATGGTAAAATATAAATGTTTTACAGAAAAAAATATTATACACTATTTCTTAAACTATTATTGTTCGTGTAATTACATTTAATAGGACTTCAAGAATCACTGAAACACAATGTCATATGGGTAGTTAGTTTCTTTCTTTTTTTTCTCTTAATTATATATATATATATATATATATATATATATATATATATATATATATATATATATATATATATATATATATATATATATATAGATATAAAATCCTTCGGGCTGAAGCCCTCTCCAAAATTAAATCCTGGATCCGCTAGTGGATCCCAATACCTCACTTGTGATGTTCTGGAGGGTGTTGAGCATGTAACTGCACTGCGGTCGGTGGATTAAAAGCCACGAAGACGAGAATTACAAGAGTTTATTCTTTCCTCAGATTTTGAGTGAGGAGAACCTCCCACGGTTCAAGAAATTATAAAATGAATGGAAGACATGATGGCTCCAAACCATTTCAACATGGATACCCACAGAAGGGGAAGAAGGCAAGTGCTGAAACCTCCAGATTATAGAAACCACTCTGATAGCCAGATTAGAGATTTAAGTAAGGAAAGCCAAAAGAGGGTTGCATGGCGCACATTGTCATTTTTTTTGGGAGAGAGGTATATTTCTATATGGTTATAAATTTTAGAGGAAGGATCGCATGTTTACGGGGGATGAATTTTTAAGAGAGAACCATATTTACGTGAGGTTTAAATTGGAGAGAACTTCCAAACCAAGATAGAAAAGAAAACCTAAGCTAAAATTTTATTTTATTTTCATATTCACTGTTTTTAAGAAGAGAGCTGTACATTTTCTTGTGAGAGGGCATGCGCCATCACCCTTGGGAGTGGGAGATGGGCAACCCTGGACTTGAAGTAAGAAGAGCTAGAAGCTGGAATGCACAGCTTTTTTTATTTTATTATAAGCTTACAGTAATATATAAGTTGTTTAGTTATATGTATTTTTCTTATTGTTTACTTACAGTAATATGTTAATATTCATTCAGGCTTAATATCCAATTACTTCATAAGCCCGTACTATCGTATTGGTATGCTAATATAGAAAATAAATAGTGTAAATAGCATCACATATATTATAATACTATAATGGTGTAATTTTGCACATAGTATTTTTATTACATAGATTGTAAAATACCAAGTTGGATTTTAGTGATTAATTTAATATTTGACAGGGACTGAAAAAATTATACCCTAGCCCTTTCTCTCTACAGCCCTGTACACCAGCTCACATATATATATATTAACAACGTTAAGAATACCTTTTCAGGGCGCACAGATCTTTTGTTAACTTAAAATCATTATTTCAAATCCTCTGTTTTTAGTATCCGTTTGGATGGTGCGCAATTCACAAAAATGCCAAGTCTGAAGCACCACCTTGCATTCGGGAAACGTTTCGTTACAGTAATCCAATTTCATACAAAAACTATCCTGGATATGTTAAAAAAGCAGATAACATCATTAGCAGATCCAGGATTTAATTTTGGGGGAGGGGGACTTCAGCCCTAAAGATTTTTTTAAAAATATAAATAAAACGATAAATAATTTAAAAAGAAAGAAATTAACTACCTATATGAATGGTGTTTAAGTCCTGTTAAATGTAATTACACGAACAATAATACTTTAAGAGAAAGTTTTTAATATTTGTCTCTATAAAACATGGTTATATTTTATCGTTCTGGAAGGGAGAGGGGGGGGGGAGGGGGCTTCAGCCGAAAAGCTTCCCCCATAGATCCCCCAGTGGATGACATCAATGTAGAGATTTTCTTTAAAAATTTGGAGGAACAAATTCTTGATTGAAAATGCAACAAGAATAAAAAAAACTATTAGCATTGTTTGGGCAGCCTAGATTTCCTAGAATTGTTGGTTATTGGATCCACATTCCCTACATTAAAATTAGGTCTCCATATGGAAAAGGTTGGACCAAGACTCATCCCTAGAAGGGTACTCTTTCACCTCCCAACCAATCCTCACTGTATGCCAATCTGCAAGGGTTTCCATTCTGGAGGCAAATGCTTTGGAACCATTTTGGTACATGATTGGGAGTGGTGTTCGAAATGAAATGAAAAAATATTTTATTATTCTGTCCCTATAGAACAAATTATAAGTACAGATTGTATGTCTGTGTGGTTACAATCAGATTATATATTAACAATAAGAGTCGACTAAAAATAAAAATACTGAAGAAGAGAAAGAAAAGAACAAAAAATTGTACATATATATAAGAAACTAAAATAATCTAAATAAATTGAGGAAGTCTCTGGGTGCGCTTAGATATTTCTCTTAAGTATATTTCGCAATCAGTCAGATTGAGAAAGGAGTAGGTGTTTAAAGAGGAAACTGATTGAGCATCAGCAGGCATGATTGTCGAATATCAACAGGGATGGAATTCCAGAGGGAGGCGGCTTGTATTGCAAAGGATTTGTCAAACGCAGCAGTTCGGTGAGGAGGAGAATAGAGGTCGGAAGTACGAGATCTAGTGGGACGGGATTGGATGGAGTATTTGAATTGTAAGCTGTGAAAAATATAGGAGGGTTGATGAGTTCTAATGATCTGGTACAGAAAGGTGGCTAGAAAGTACTGACAGCAATAGGATGGGTAGAACCACCTCAATTCAGTGTAAAACTGGGTAATATGAGTATCCCTTGAGATTCCGAAAACAAATTATAGTGCGCAATTCATTAGGCGTTTTGGGAGAAAACTAGGAGTTGACAGGACTTATATGGAAGGAGATATCGTAGACGATTGAACTAGTGCAACAGGAAATTTGGAAGATGTGTGGTTTCCAGGATAGGGTTTGATCAAAAGTAACACCTAGGTTTTAACGGTGGTATGGAACAAGTTAGGTGAGTTATTCAGGAGGAGATTGGGAGATACCGGGCAGGATTTGAGGAGTGAGGGGGATCTGATAAGGATAGCTTTTGCCTTCTCGGCGTTCAGAGTGAGCTTGTTGAGGTTCGCCCAAGCACTAATTCTGATAATGTCTTCCTGAAATTTTATAATGGCATCTGAGAAATCGGTCGGATTAAAGGAGAGGTAAATTTCAATGTCGTCGACATACAGGTGGTATTGACAGTGCAGGATTGAGGATGGGAGGTCATTTATATAGATGGAGAAAAGGGGCCTCTGGTCAGAGATAGAGATTCTGATGAGGGGTTATTAGGAATTACAACATACTGGAGCGACCGGTAAGGAAGGATTGGAACCAATTAAGGGAACTAGAAGAAAAAGAGATATTTTTAAGTTTTGTTAGGAGGATGTTGTGGTCTATTGAATCAAAAGCTTTGGAGAAGTCAAGAAGAACAAGGATAGTTAGTTTCTGCTGATCTATGGCTGCGTGAAGGTCTTGGGAAATTTTGACTAGGGCAGACTGAGTAGAATAACCAGGCCTGAAACCGGACTGGTAGGGATTTAGAAGACTATTGTCCTCTAAATAATGGGATAACTGGGATTGGACTAATTGCTCTAAAGGTTTTGAGAGGTTTGAAAGAAGAGAAATCGGTCAGAAATCATTCAGAGCTGATGGGTTTGAGGTCTTCTTCAAGGGGCGTATTACCAGGATGCAGGGAAGGTAGCATTTTCAAGAGAATAATTATATATATGATAAAGGAATGGATGGCAATGCAGCTTTAATTAGTCTGACTGGGATGTTATCGGGACCTTAATCATTGGTATGGGACTTCTGAATGGATTTAAGGAGATCATCTGAGGTACTATGGGAAAAAAAGAAGTGATCAGGATTAAAAGAAGAAAACATAGGAGCTGGACAGGACGTAGGAGATGTGGTTGCAAGAGGGCAGGAGACAAAGTGAGCGTTGAGGTTATCAGCAGAAATGGAATGTTGTATTACTAATGGTCAGTTTTTAAGAATAGTCCACGTGGCCTTGGTATTAGGAGAGTATGACCTTGAGTTAGTTATTACTTTTGTAAATTTATCTTTTTATTTTGGAAGGTTGAAGTGGACTGAGCCAACTGTATTCTTCCACCCTTATAAGGAATCTTTGAAGCACAGGTAATTCTGCAGTAAATACTGTGGAAAATCCTTTTCTGTAAGGACAGATTTCGGTTTACGACTTTGAAAGTATAACTGATATAAATGACATTTGCTGATTTACATTTAAAGAACCTGTGTAACTAGGAATAAGGGATTATCAGTAAAATAAAGCCGTCAGTCTCAGAAAAATTGGAATGCATCTGGGTCTGGATTAGGCAAATGTAAATTATAATTCTGAACCATATGCTCCATATCATAAAATTGTGACATAGTTTAAACCCAATTCTTTTCTTTTTTGCTACTGATATTTCCAGAAGCGTGGTAGGTTTAAAATAATGTCAGGTGTATACCCAAAGATCTTGTGATCACATGCTCTTATAATAACTACCTATGAATATTGAACAAAACCATTGAGGTGGAATGTAAAACTTGGAACCATCAGAACAATCATTATCATCATACGTATTCATTTTTGAAACATCTTATAACAATATAAAAAATAGGAAATAGTTGACCATTTATCTAAATCAGGGTTATTTTGGATAGCAGAAAAAAAAATATATAATATAAAATAGCAGGTTTTTGTTTTAACCAATCTCAACTCTCAATTTTTAAAATAATTTAAAAAACATATTTTAATTTTATTTATGTACAAACAATTAAAACAGCATAAAATATATCAATTCAAACACTGATTTTATATATCACTCTTCCTTCACAATATGTTTCCTAGCTTCAGAAACAAATGGCACAGTTCCAGGCTTGGAATGTTGTCGTCGATTTGACTCCCTGAAAATAGACATGGCTCATGAAGAATAAATGATAAATGTTAAGTAATTAAATATTCTTAATTTATGATGGAATAATTTAAAAAAAAAAAATGTTTTGTATGTATACTAACTTCCTCTTTTCTTTTGTTCTCATCATTCTGATTTGTTGAGAAGCACTGTAGATATACTTTGGAACATGTCTGAAATGAGCAATTTTCCTAACTTCTGGGAATGCTTGGTATTTCTTCTTTAATGCCTCATTATATGCTAATGATGCACGCTCTCTAGGAGGTAACTGGAATAAAAAGTTTTATTAAAGTACAATAGACAAACATCATGTTAATTAAAAAGTATTAAAACAGATCATTATATCAAATGTCAAACAATATGAACATTCAAGATCTAATCTTCACTTTGAAGAAAATTATAGAAAAAGACATGGATCAAATTACAGATGTTATATAGATATCATAAAATCATTCAATAGAATTAAAGAGTACAGCACCTTAAATGAAGACATCCAATTGTTAACCTAAAGAGTTTAAAACTAATATTTGAATAAGACCGGAACACAACTTGAGCCCTTTTCTTTATTTATTATTTTTTTTGTCATTTGTTGTTTCTCAAAAAACAGACTCAGATAAGAGGTTACAATTCAGATTTAGATGCTTTAGCTGATCTGTTACAAATATCTCAATAGTTTTTACCGAAGGTATACACAGTAGTGCTAACCAACAATGACAGAGATTTGATTTATAATACAATAGAATTGGAAAAAGTAACTAAGGAAATCAACCAAAGAATTAATGATGAACCCATCCAACAAGTTAGAAACTTTGAGTATCTGGGAGATCACTTAAATGAGAACTTAAATCATTGACCACAAAATAATTGAAAGAGTTAATTCATAAATCAATGAACTGAAATAACATTTAATGCTGTAGACAGAAACTTCAGGAATAAAAGAGATGTTTCTAAGGAAACAAAATTGAAGGACAATAAAACTGCATTACTTCCATTATTATAATACTCTTATTAAATACCGGTCAGAAGAGAAATACAATTTAAGTTAAATCAGAGAAGAATACTAACATCTCTCTCTATACTAACGAATCTCGGTGTTGAACCAGTTATTGAATAAAACTGTCTCAGGTGTTTTGGCAGCTTTTAAAAATAGAAACAAATTATTTCATCTGAATGACATACAAGGCTAAAATTAAAAGCAGAATGTCCAGAAAGCAACTGACACAAAATGAGTGGAAGCAGAGGAAATATTATCTTGATAACAAATATTTGAAAGTAAATCTTTTTTAACTTTTATAACAAGTCATTAAGACCATTATAATTAAAAAATGTCTATTTAATATATTGACGGTAGTTAATAAAAATCTAGTCACTCCATCTGCTTTTATAAACCACACAACTTTCTTTGCTTTTATAAACCACAGAATGAATAACTCCAATTTCAAAATTTTTGAGTAATGTCATTTTAGTGATATTTTTAGTTGAAAAAGTTATCTATGCAGACAATGAGTAAGTTGATTCCGGAGGTGGGGGATTGCAGTGTTGAAATATAGAACTGAGAATAAAGGTATAAATTTAGGTACTTATTTCTTATGAAAGATGTTCTTAGGAAAGATACTTTATTAAATATCTATAGAAAAAAGGTTTTTTTAGTCTCAACAATTAAAAAAGTATATTTTAAATTTATCCAAATTTTCGCCTCTTCAGGGAAAAAAACTGATTATAGGTATGCACTTTTTCTGAAATCTATTATTTATAGTAACCTGAAGTTTCTAGTCTTTATGAATTGTCCACACTATAAAATCAACAAAATGTCTGAAAGTTTACATACCACTCCTAATTTTTCAGATGCTCTTGCTTTCCAAAGCCTGATGTTCATTTCATCAGAAGTACTTAATATGTATTTGTTGTCCAGAGACCACGAAACATTTGATATCCTTTGCATTCTTTTTGTGTGATAAACTTCTCTGGAGTTCATCTATAAAAAAAAAAAATATATGAGTTGGTTATACTGAAATAAATTAGGAAATGCAGATTAATACAAATAAATCTCACTTTATCAGCAGGGAAAATTCTCAATGTTCTATCGTAACTACCAGAGACGAACTCTAGCCCTGTCGGAGAATAGTCAACAGATATGACAGCACTAATGTGGCCTTTGTGAACTTTGACAGCAGAAGACATGCGCCGCATATCAAAAGTATAGAGGCTAGAAAAAAAAAAAAATCAAATATAAAATAAAACACATGTTTAATAGGATAAGTGGCAACAGTTTTAAAAAATATTCCTTTAGAATTTTCGGAAGAGATGATTGAAGACATAGCAAGCTTGACCAAAGCCTCACTGAGGAATTATTTTTCTATCTTACTTTTTTTTGAAGTATGTGAAGACTTTTATTTGATAAGATTCCCATTATATATGTTTAATTATCTTATGTTTTCTTTTTTTTTTTTTTGTTATTGAAGGTAAATATTACTTTTATTTCAAGGATTAGGAATTT
This sequence comes from Nezara viridula, assembly GCA_928085145.1. Lineage (NCBI taxonomy): Eukaryota > Metazoa > Arthropoda > Insecta > Hemiptera > Pentatomidae > Nezara > Nezara viridula. Next base: position 141,326,040 of record OV725080.1, on the reverse strand, counting down.
TTAGATCACAACATTCATACTTTCAAAAATTACATTTCAAACTACATTTATCCATTCTTGAACATAAATTTAATTTTATCCTATCCATTTATTTTTGCTCACATTTGAAGGAAGGGAAGCTTTGTTTTACATTCATTTATGTATTGCCAATTCCATTAATTTTATTAGGTTAATTATCTGTTGTATTAATTGTCACTGTATTAAAAAATAAACTATGAAAAACATATTTTTTATCTAATAGCTAGAATCAAGACAGCGGAGAAATCTTATAAAATGTTTAAAAAATTTAAAAGATAAAAACATGTTTTTGATATTCTTAATAAAATGGCAATTAATAACAAATAATTAAGCTAATAAAATTAATGGAAATGACAATACATGGATAAATATAAAAAGAATTAGATATAGAGCCCAAAATATCATAAATAAAGTGTCTTTGGAGGAATAAATGTTGACTAAAATACTTAACCATTATAAAAATTAAAATGTTTAATAACATTTTTTTTCTGTTTAAAACATGAAAGGAAAATAAATATGAAATAATTACTTATAGTCTTCATTGGCAACAGTATAATGGAAGGCTTCCATTGGATTCCAAGAAATTTGGTTCGTTCTCAAAGCTAAGACCAACTTACGAATAGGTCCTGAATCACGTGTATCATAAAAAGTTATACTTCTATCGTCAGCACATGCTCCTGCAAGAATATAATATTTACTATAAGATTAAGTTACTTATTCCATACAAAATTTTTATCAAGATCAAAATTTTAATATCACAAAATTAAACTAAATAAGTTAGTTTAAAAACAAACCTATAAGATAAGTTTCAATTGGATTAAAGGCAATATAATGCACTGTATCAACACCCCAAGTAAAAGTTGTAATAGGTTCATTGCGTTCTTCTTCCCAAAGTTGACATTTTTCACCGCAAGTGGCGAATTTTTCATATCTCGGACTGTACGTAAGTCCAGTTAATAGAGCCTAAAAGTAAAAACATGAATAATAAATATATTATATATTATCAATGTGAATCAAATTGATTTAAAAAATATATATAATAACCTTGGAAACTATCGAAAATTGTGGCATATCTGTTTCACCATATTCAGGGACTTTGCTGTTCCAAATTTTAATTGTCTTGTCCCCAATTGTAATAAATCTCTCACCGAGCTTTGTATAAGCAATACCTTTAACTGAGTCATCATGAGCTTGAATATTTCGAAAACATTTTCTGGTTGGTAGATCCCAAAATCGAACCTAAAAATAAAAATTATAATTATATGGCAATTTATCAAATATCATAATAGTTGCTAATGATTTAATTTAATAAATATTTGAATAGATTTTAGGCAAAATTATACTAATGCAATAAACATAATTGAGACTGTCTAATTAAATTAACTATGTATCATTTTTATAAATAATAAAATGTAACAAGACAAAAAAATTCTTTTCATGTCAAACAAAAATTTCCAACTTTTAAAGATTAAAAAATATATGTTTTTATAAATACAATCAAAATTACAAATTGTGTGACATAGTGAGAGCTTTATTTTTAACTTAAAATGTTTTAAATCCCATGAATCAAATCAAATCTACCTTGAAACGATTTCAGTAGTACAAACAAAAAATATACACAACCTTTTCGCACACCAAAAATATAAATATTCCAAATAAAAAAAAAAAATTCTTGGGTATCGTTGAGAGCAAATAATTTTTAAAAGGATATTTCAAGTTTAAACTAATTTAATTTATGTATTTATCAATAAAAATTAATCATTCAATTGAACTTTAATAAATCACCAGAACAATGTTTATAGCCACTTGATCAAATTACATAGTCTAATTTAATTCAAAAATGAAGCAAGAGTCCTATTATTAACAATAGAAAAAAAAACAATAAAGTATTGATGAAAATTTTTTAAATTTATTTAGGGTATATTACATTTTTATGGATGGAGACAATTCAATATTTTCATTAGAAAGAAAAAAAATAATCAATTTTTAATTTTTTGCAACATGACCTTAAAAAAAAAAGTTGAAGTTCGATACATAGAAGTGTAACAATGAAGTTTTGTATGTTTTTGTAACAATGTAACTAAACTTTATTAACTCTTCATTATTAGTTCTTTCTCAATTGTTTCTGCTAAACTACTAGCTTAATAATACTTCAATAAATGTAGTTAAAACCAGAATAATGATAAATAATTTACTTACTTCTCCATCATGAGAGCCACTAGCCACAACTGATAAGCTTTTTGGATGCTTAGCTATAGCAGAGATGCCTTCAGAATGGCCATCAAGACTTCCAACAAATGGTTTCGCATATATTTTTTCAAGTTTAACAGCGTTCAAAGCACGTACATATTCTCTAGCACCCTCAAACGGATGGTGATCAGGATCAAAATTCCTAGGAACTGGTTTATAATGATAATAATAAGTAAGCTTACTCAATTGCTCAAGTTATATATATATATATATATATATATATATAACCACATAATTATATGGTAACATTGCCAAATTGAATACTATAATTTACGTTATAATATATTAATTTTTACAATAATATTTCTTTAAATACAAAATCCAGGGGCATTATTTATTGAATTTGATTGGGATAATTGTACTTCTGTATATCACAAATTGTGCAATGGTGAACAGTTGTTTGAGGGAACATACAAAATAATTGAACTTAATCATAATTAAGAAAGTTCACTATATTATTTCCCTTTCGGATTCTAAAAAGAATATTTCTGAAGAGAATTTTTTAAAATTTATAAAATAATTGGCTTCCACAAGAGATTTGAAATACTATTTTTCGAGAAGCTCCTAAAATTACTAGGTAGTTTTAGAGAAAAATATTTTATTATTAATCTAACTTAAAAATGCTGTTGAAGAATAAAAAAAGAGAATAGTAGGCAGGGTAGTACAAATAAGAAATTTGGTAGTTTATTATAAATTTAAAGCTCATCCAAAATCTTTAATGGGGTGACTGAATTTAGAATGAGCTGCAGAAAAAATCTTAATGTCCAGCATAATCCTGGCCAAATCACCTGTACAATTGTTAATCAAGCAACAATAATTCCTATTAAGCACAAAATCCGATTATCTTATGGTAGTTATTTGATTTCTAGTTGACTCAATTAGTTAGTGGTAAACTATGAGCTCCACATGTGCAAAATGTACATATGTGTATTTTAGTTGACTGTGTATGAATGGAGAGAGTGGTTTCATGTAAAGGAATCAAATCTTCCTACTTCTGAGACCCGTCAAAGCAACTAGTTGAATTAACTAAACCACCTTATGTAAAGTCAGCCTAAAGTTTGGCAGAGAAGATGAGGGAATCAACAGAATTTCTAGGTAGAAAATGAATGGAATAGGCCTATATACTATAAAAGAATATGTTTAAGACGGCCAGTGAGGATCACTCTAAATGAAAAATATAATGATGAAGTGGAGTGACAGAATAACAGAAAAAATAAATAAATAGAAGATATGAACCTTTATGAATGTCCCTTTTCGTTTCTCGTAGATAATCGTCGGGATTTCTAGTCAAAACCTTAACTTTCATTGCGTACAAAGTAGTAAAAATTATCGACTTCAACCAACACTATAAAGACTTTATTATTCCTTTAAGATAAAATAACCACACACTACACTAAAAGGTTATAAATACGACCATGCTTTACTTAATCGATTACTAAAAACATTCAGTAAACCAAAGAGATATAAAAATCACAATCAATGCTTTTGTTCACAATGTCAAACATATAAATAAATATTCTAGATTTGCTATTAAAAAATATTGTCTTAAGGACGAAAAACAGTGAAAATGCCTAAGGTACTTTTAGGCCAAATGTGGAAAATTTTGTGTCAGTGTTTTTACTTTCTTATGTAAGAAGTTTCGACGCAATAAACTTGATTTAAATTTTAAACAACTTTTTTATTTTACTAATTGAATTAGTTAAAAAAACACAACAACTGTACTGTTACAACCCATGAAGGGCCTAGGGTTCAGTACTATTTAGGTAAAGCACTGTTTCTTGATGTTCACTAAGTTGTTGGTTGTGCAAGGTGATTTGACCGGAATCAGGCTCAACCGCCAGATTTTGCCGCTTAATCAATTATTTAATTAAAGGATACCCATTTTATAGAGGCTGGGCATGCCCCAGGAGGGTCTCTCGACTCCAGGGCAATGATGGGTAAATGCTACTCTGAGTAATGAGTATCAAGTATTTTTCTCAAATACTAACCTTTTTCAGTGCCAAAGAATTTAATTACTGCTCCAGCTGATGGCAAATGATTAACTGAAGTAGTGATTGAATTCCCAATAGTGATTAAATTTGAGTAAAATACTTGGTATTCGGTATTCAGAGTAGCATCTAACCATCTCTGTTCCAGGGCAGCCCTACGGCCAATGAAACAAAATAAATATTTTTTCTGGCATTAGCCGGGATTCGAACCTGGGAGACCTTGAACATTGGAAGTTCAACACCCTACTACTGAGTTGCTGCACTCCTTCAATTGACCAAGTATTTGATGAAATTGTTTGCCACACTAATAAAATAAGTGATGTAACTTTAATATTGATAATTTGTTAGTAACTTGCGATATACCATCATCAACAATTTGTAATTTTTTAATAAATTCTAGGCAAAATATGTTCACTCGAAAGACTCAGAGAACACGAAAACTTATTGTCTACACATGATATATTATCTCTATTACTTATTAGAACAAATATGTGACACACATATATTTATTTATAAGTTTATAAGTTTACTTATGATTTTCTTTTATTTTAATTTTAGGCTTAGAAAACTATGTATTAATCAAAGCCCTTCTCTACTTTAAACAAAGCAGTGAGACTATCTTTTTCCATGTTTGCCTCTCTAACATGGCGTCGCGTTAAGATACAATTTTGAATAACAGCTTATTACAAAGAGGATGAAATACTTAAATTTCCCTTGCTTGTAGTCTGCAGATCCGATTTCTAGTTTCTGAGGTAAGTCTGATTGAACATATTGATTAAAATATCTCAGAAACTAGAAACCGGACCAGCAGACCATAAGCAGGGGAAATTTTAAGCATTTCATCCTCTTTGTAATAAACTATTATTCAAAATTGTATCTTAACGCGACTCCTCGTTAGAGAGACAAAAAGCGAGAAAGGTATTTTAATTAGTATGTTCAATCAAATTCGTTATCATTTGGGGTATGAAAATGGTTGATCGTAGATTCTAATTTCAGGAAAAGTTAGTCGGGGGTGCGGTCAAAAAATACTTTACTATATATGACGACTAATCGCCTTACTGCCTTCAGCAGTGCCAGATGGAATGCCCTGAAGAAAACCTACAACGTAGGTCGAAACCTTTGACAATGTAATAAATATACTATTATATAATATAGTATTTTTTGACCGCACTCCTGACTAAAATCGTTATAATTTGGTTTTTAACACAATTTTTCTCTTTTTGCCTCTCTAAGACGACGCCGCGTTAAGATAAAATTTTGAATAATAGCTTATTACAAAGAGGATGAAATGCTGAAAATTTCCCTTGCTTACAGTATACAGGTCCAATTTTTAGTTTCTAAGATATTTTAATTCATATGCAAAAAAAAAAATCAAAAATTCACTGGTGTGATTATAGTAGAAAAGAGCCTTAATTAATTCTCAATTGTCTTCTAATTCCAGACAAATCACAGTCACTTCATTGTTCATTATAATCTCTTATAGGGGAATAAATATTCCAGCGTAAAATATACTTTTCTTTCTCTCTTTTCTCCACATAAGTGCAGCGCGATTATGAGTTTGAAATAATAGAAAGAGTGCTAGAGGGTTAATTGATAAATCCAATGCATAGTCAGAAATTGCGTTTTGGAATAATCTATAAATTACATTTCCTATTCCAAATATTATTGAGATCTATATTTACCGAAAAATCTATCTTTCTAACTTCATGAGATGAAACAAAAAATCTTTTGTTTTCATTTCATGAAAAGAAAACAAAAATCAAAAAGTCTTTACATAAGGAAAAACATCTTGCTAAGATCCACTGCCTGGACTTGTCCCCCTCACCAATACCAGTACTGCAACTACCAAACTTATGTGGGAAATCATCATCATTAGCAATATCACGAAGCTTATTTTATAAAAATAATTGATCGAGTAACTTCGTATATTACAGCTTTAAAAAAAAATTCTTTTGTGGCGGAAAAAATCATGTAAATAGAAATCTTATCGATAATATGTCTACAATTAATTTATTCTATAGAATAACAAAAAATACATTGTTTCGGAATGATAATTATTGTATTATTTTTTATATTTGTAGGAATATTCAAATTAACTTGAAATTTTATATTGGCTTCTTCATTATATTATGTAAATTACTTTAGAAATAAAAACCTTTTTCAGATGATAGTATATTATTTGGTAAATATAGGAATCTGAACTTGTACTGTGATAATCACTAGGGGAAGAAATCAACATTCATTTAGAATAAGATGATTATGTTATTTTAAAATTATTAATGTTCTTTTTTAAATCGATAGAAATACTTTTTAGTAGTAAGAGTTCTTCATTTATTAAATTTATAGTTGTATAGGTTCAGATTCCCCTCCCCCTATCATGATTGTTAGTAGTTCAAAATTAGTAATTTCCGAGTATACAGAGATCTTTAAAATCTTCAGAGTTAATTAATAATTTCAAATTAATGCGATTATTATTATTTTTAATAGCAAATTACAGATATAAATATAAAAAGAAGAATCAATACCTGCAAAATTATATCACATTTTGTCAAGCGATTTTCAATCAATATTACCTGTTATTTGACCTACAAAAATGAAAATATTCTAAAATAGTCAGAGAATTGACAGACATACTTTTTAAATAAAATTATGCTTTTGAACTGCTAAAAATAATTTGTAACTTATTCCACTGGATGAATAAAACTGATTAACCCTGCATTTTTTAGAATCAATTTTTCAGTATATAAATTGTTAAAACTAAATTTAAAAGAATTTCATTTTGTCCCAACAACAATTAAATAAATTCATTACGCTATTATTACGGAATTTATTGACGCAGACTGGGGGGTACTGAGCTGTGGCACAACTAACGTGGCGCTGAAGGAGGGGTCAGCCATTCTGTGAAGAAAGTCTCTTCTTGTTGTGTTGATTACAAATGTGATAATTTTTCGTATTTATTTATATTTGTGATAAGAAGAAGTAAACATGTCCTCCTCAGGAGATTTCGGAAATCCGTTGAGGAAATTTAAGCTGGTTTTTTTAGGTGAACAAAGTGGTAAGTGACCTGTCATCAATTCATCTTTATTGTTTTATGATCTTTTAAGGTTTCCATATGAAGTTTAATTGATTCTTTAAATGATTGACATCACTGTTAATTCTGAATTAATGAATATTTATCGGTCATTCATAATTTTTTTAATAATAGTCAACATTACTATTAATATTGAGCATTAAAAAAGACATTCTTTTTAAAATTTATCTGCTATTTCTTAGATCTATGGCTAAAATAAAATCATTTTGTGTTTTTTTTTTATAGTAGTTAGTAACTGTTGCCTTTCAAGTAAAGTAGTTTCCTTTTATATATGTTTTATTTCCTAGTTAAGTTGTATGACATCAATTGATTTGATAAGTGGATGACCAATATTGATAAATATGTACAATTATAGATCAGAATTTTTTTTCATTGTATACTTTTACCTAAGATGTAATTATTGTTACTGTGGGGTTAACAACATTATCTGTCAAAAATGGATTGTGTCTATTCATGGCTACTGTTGCATTATATAATTAATGTTTCTTGCCAATTAATTTTTAAAAACATTTAATTCCTGTTATAAACTTGTATTCCCTAGTTTTACGGTTGCCTAAAGTTTATAGCCGTGTAAGGTCCCATTATATGAAGGTCTTAACCTTAACACTTTCACCCTTTTCTGCTATCAACTTACTCACTCTATATATAAAATATATGCATCTAAGGCACCAATTATAAATATATTTGTTTTAATTTGATGAGGTTTATTTTAATATAATTATTACAATATTTGTTTAATCTCAAATTAGTGAAATTTCAATATTTGATTTACCGTGTCAAATTATGTAGATTGTTTTTGATGATTGACGTGTTGGATGTAATTATTATTTAAAGTAGACTTGTTCAGATATTTAGGTTTAATTATATTTGAATGTTGCATTAGTAGAGTTGTATAATTTTTTGAAGGCTTTTAATTGTTGATTTATAAAATAAAGCTCCTAATTTTCCTCTTCGCATCAATTTTAATGTTATCAATAAAAAGAATGTGGATTAAGAAGTTTCTAACATGTTTAGTAATATTTGGATTTGGCCTGCTCAGTATTATTTTAGTTTGCACAATCATTCTTGCTTAATGTTTAAACTACAGTAAATCTATGTTTTATGATTTTATAGTATTTTTCAAATTTATTTTTACTATCTGATAACATTAATTACTGTGTTATCGTTTAAAGTATATTGTCTTTATAATTTTTTTCTGTTATAAATTCGAGTTTTTGAATAACAACAAGGATCAATCTTTTGGGGAACTTATGTTTTTTTTTTAATTGCTCTTAAGGGAAGACACAGTATTGATCTGTTTAAAATATAATCTAGAGTAGTAAATCTGGATTTAAGATCAATAATATTATTTTAAATAATTGATTAATCATCCTTTAAAAATAACAGATTAATATAATAATTGCAATAGCTTTGGTAATGTATATTATTATCCTGGGCTGTCAAGTGCTACTTTTTAAATGTTCTTATCTCATCAAGTAATATTTATTATTTTCTTATATTAACAACTCTGTTATTGCAATACATTTGGTTTGCTATGTTCAAACACTTTTGTTTATAGTTAATGTCATTGTGTTACTTCATAAAATGTCTTTATTTATTGATTAAAATCTGTTGTGTTAAAAAGAAAATAACAATTCATTCTAAATTTATTTAAAAGTTTCTGTTAATAAATTAATAATATCTTTAATGCCTATTTTCATCACCGAATATATTGCTTCAACCCGTACTTATGAGGGGTTTTAATGCTTGTAAGTTTTTGAAGTAACTCTAGCTTTGAGAATTGCACTATAGCACTTATCAGTTCCAGTTCCAGTCTGTTTCTCTGGAAATAAAGTAGCATTATTGGGGGATTTGTAGTTTTCAAATGTGTATTCTGTAACTTGTATAATATAAAAAAAAAATTAAGAATTTAAATTTATTTTTCAGTGGGGAAAACTTCCTTAATTACCAGGTTTATGTATGATAGCTTTGATAACACATACCAAGTAAGTTTAATGGAATTTATAAATATGATTTATTATGAATTAAAATTACAATATTTTTAATTAATTCTATTAATTTAATTTTAGGCAACAATAGGTATTGATTTTCTGTCGAAGACCATGTACTTAGAAGATAGAACTGTAAGTTTTTTTGGTTGTTTTTTAATATTTTATGTTTTATAAGTTTTTTTGGCTTTTTCTTCATAGGAAGCCAATACTTATTATAATTTTTTTTTAATAAGATTTTTTTATTTCTGTTATTATTATAATTTTATTTCACATGCAATAACATTTCAAAACTTATATATTACATTTTTTAATTTCGTTTACTATGGACCTTGGTGAAATATGTTTGATCCCTGAAGTGAAACAAAGTAACTTTTAATTTAGTATTAATGTGCTATTGATAACCTAAACTAAGGATTGTCGATTTTTATTTCCAAGCTACGATCATATGTGCTTCACTGGCATTATTGTAGTATTTGGTTATTTGGTATTTCATTTTTATGTAATTGGAAATAAATTAAAAAAAAAATTAGTTATTGTAAATTAAATTTTCTCATTTATATTATTGTTCATTTCTTGCCTTACATTTGAAATTCTATGACTTTGAAATATATTACTGCTTTCCATCTATTTGAAATACATGTTCTGTTTTTTTTTATCAAAATACTTTTTGGATCACTATAGTTATCAATCTATACTCGCTTAGTCTGTTAAAAACAATGTAATTATTGTTTGATTCAATAGTAGTAATAAATTTTAAAATTCATATTTATGCATATGATAGTATCTAAAGAAAACAATAAAAAACATTTATTTTTGTCAAGTGTTTATCCCTAAAAAATTATTAATACATTATTTTAATAGCTATTTTTGAATGGATCCATGATAATAATTGTTCACTGAATTTAAGCACTGACTACATTGATTATTTGTTCTTGTTTCCATCAAGCTAGTTATTATTATTTTTATCATCTTGTAAATTAATAATAGAGATCACATGAAACGTATCTATACTTTAGAGGTTAAACCTTTTACCTCTAAATGTCTATTTTTTTACTTTCACTTACCTATGTATGAAATATATTGTAAGGAACAGTATTGCAATCGTGAAAATTTTCGAATATGAGTTTTCAATGGAAATACTTGTTTTGTGGTTTCCTGAGTCCAAATAACTAAGTCCCGCAAAATGGTCTGTGTGTTCATGCGTTTATCTGTATGTATCTGATAGGTCTAGCTCATAAACGAAAAGTCATATGAAAGTGAAGTTGCATATTTAAGGTTTGCATATACCTGAGATGTTACAGCAACTTTTTAGTCAAAATCAGCTAATCGGAAGTGGCACTTTATATCATCAATCAAACACAATTTTACTATTTTCTCGAAAACAGCCCCAACGAATTTGATTAAATTCATTATATCAGTGTAATATTAAGCAGTTTTTAATATTCTGTAGGTTTTATTCTCATTGATGTCCTCTACGAGGAGTTAAATGGCTAATTTTCAATATTAGCTTCCTCTAAATTATCTATAATTCCCATGAGTATAAGGTTTTATGTCATTCATTACATATTCTGATTTCAGTGGTATTAAGCTAGAAGTCTGAAATTGCATTATTAAACAAATAATGAGTGGTAAAATGGTAAACAAAATAAGAAAATAAACTTTTCTCAAGAAAAGTCATATTTTTCTTTCATCTTTCAATTTTATAAATGTAACAATTGATCTTTTACCTCAGTTATATAAATATTGAGAATAGTTGTAAAACTGGTTGATAAAGTAATTTTTATTTTCTTTGAAGCATGCAAACATATTAAATCTTCTTCCTGGGATAAATATTTTATTACTTATATGATCTGCTCACATAATCAACAATGCAGGGCTGTGCCCCATCTGCAGTAATATTTTTTTTCCTATTGTTCCTAAATATTGTCATACATGAGTCATCCAAATATCATTAGAAAAATGATAACATAATTTTTTATCAATATCATTTTCTAATATCTTTTTACATATGTTATAAATAGGCACATTTTACTCTTACATCCATTGTTACCCTAAATGTATCCAAAATTTTTAATTTTTAGTTTAATTTGTTAAAAAAAAGTTGTGAATAAATTTTTTTTTTACTCTTTATCTTTTAAATTTTATGAGGAGTCTTTAGAAAAACACTATTTTAACTATTAATGTAAATTTATGATTTATTTGTCCAATGTTCACATTCACTTACGTAGACATTCGGTGTCATCGTCTTTATCGTCGGAATACAATTTTTCTTGCTTTAGTATTTTTTAAAATCATATTTTAACCTCTTTTTGTCATTATTCACAGTAAAATTATGTCAAGTTTAAATAAAGTTTTTTTTTTAATAATTTCAATTACTGTAGAAGTATTAGCAATGCCTCCTTGTAATAAGTGTGATATGATAGTGAAAATACAAAATAAATGTCTGAAAATACAAAATAAATATCTGAAAATACAAAAGTAAGAAGGATTGTATTCTGAAGAACAAGATTCAGAAATATAAATGAATTGTTGGTAATTGACGAATTAATATAAAAAAAGGGAGTTGAATTTCATTAACAGTTAATAAAAAAAGGTGTTTTCTCTTTTTATGAATTTAGTTAATGCAGCACTTCAATTAAATAAGGCTTTCAATGAATTCTTGGAGATGTTTATATAGAGCTTCCTAATTGTTTTTTCTTTTTTTTTTTTAGGTTAGATTACAGCTCTGGGATACAGCTGGTCAGGAAAGATTCCGTAGTTTGATACCTTCGTATATCAGAGATTCGACCGTAGCTGTTGTAGTCTATGACATTACAAGTAAGTACTTTCAAGATTTTAATTACTTCGCTACAACACAACTAAAGTTATGTTTGTACAATAATATAAAATATGTTTGGCAGAACTTATTTCACATTTATCTTCTTGTGATTATAAAGTCCACTGTTCATGGTTCACTCATTCCTTTAATTTTCATGTATTGTATTCTGGTTTTAAGGAGCACTAACTGCAATAATTTTCCTTATTAACCATGTCTTTTGTTTTTATTTCAGTGCTCACCATTAGTCTTTGTTTCAATTTTTTATTTATCATTGCTTTGAAATAGTACTTTCGCCGTTTAGATCTCTAAACCTTGTCCCATTTCGTGTCATTGCAAGGAATAAATTAACTATTATTGTTTTCCTGACACTCCATAAAAAAAACACTGATTATATTGTAGAGTTGTGCCCTTGAATTTTAATGACATTAGTTGTGTACTTTAGTGAGTTATTATTTCAACTTAGTATTTTTAAAAAATTATATTGTTAATAGATTTTAATTTTTAAAGGTCAGTTTTTTATAGTGTTGACTATTGTTGAATACAACAAAAATAACTTTAGAAATTTGTTTTTGTATTACTCTTCTGTCTTTTTCCAATATTTAACTTTATCAAAACGTTTTGGGACTGTGTTTATCACTTTAGTAAGAAAAATTATGTAAAGTTGACAGTTATGGTCTACTGTTTGTCATGATAATGTCAACAATTTTTAATCATGGCAAAAACAATGCTTTGTTTTGATCAATTATTGTGTTGTTCAGATTATTGTAGCTATAAACCTCTGCATAGTTTGCCTAGGTTTTTGTAAATTATTAAATATTCAGACTTAGTATAATAATTTTGAAATAATTGGAATCATTTTAAGAATGGAGTTGATATTTTATAAACTAATAAATTCAGAGTTGTTATTCAATAAAAATTATAATACAAATTAATTTATTTAGTTGACTCTTGATAACTTGAACCTTAACAACCCAATTTTTTTTTAGTAATTCCCTCCATTTTGCTCTATTTTTAGCTTTGTTTTGGGTTTTGTTAGTTGAAGACCAGTGCTTCATTTAAAGAACCCTCCGGGTTTGGCCTTTTTCTCATCATTCCTACACCTGATAACGCCTTCCTGTTTTTTTCCCCCCTTCCTTACACGTTTTTTAAAATGTCTCTGAAACAGTTGTAAAACTGACAAAAGCCGAGGAACAGAAGTTTATCAATGTAGTCTAATAAAAGCTTGATGGAAATAGTGACATTACCAAGAAATTCTGCTTATTGTTAAATACCTTATCAACAATTTTGAAAAATTGGATTAAATATGACAGGATTGGATTTGATAAATTTTGATGTATGTTTTCTTAAATAGCTGGAACTAGAGTATTTTATGCAAGAAAGTTGGCAGGTTTGCTACAAAAAATAGGGCACAAAGGATTTCTTACATCTCGTGGAAGGCTTGTCTACTTAAAATAAAAAATCATAATGTTTTTTTAATAAGTTTTTTTTTTTTATCCACTCATAAAAGAGATGAATTATTGAAGGAAGTTAGTCAACTATTCTACATATCATTGGTGATAAATATTCAGGACGCAGTCATTATTAAGTTTTTATTAGTTCCGACGTTTCAAATGTAACATGTGGGTCATCATCAGGGCTGAAAATTTTTAAATACAATCAGAGATATAATATTATACGACCGATAATGGTTAATAATAATTTATAGTGATTGATGGTACATGAATCTAATGAATACAATACAGAATATTACAAATGAAATATGTAAAAAGTTATACAAACTAAAAATAATGTATATAACCCATTTATAAAAATTGTAATATTTCCTCTTACTAACCGTGGTTCGAGCACTGAAGTTATTCAAGTACTGTACATTTGGTAAGTTAGTGAAAGGGTTGGAGGAGGATTTCCCAGTTGTTTTTTTTCAGATAGCAAAAGGTAGGTAAACTTAGTCAGAGGGGGGGAGGGCTAACATTTCTTTTTGTAGAATGCAAATAATTTGCTGACTAAATATTCAAGATTTGTATTGTTTCTTATGGTTACAGAATTGTGACTATTGGGCCAGTAATGAAATGAATATAAGCACAGAGGTGCCAATCAATATAAATAGAACATAGTTTCATTGAAGGTAAACAAGGGTTAGCCAAATAATATTTATAATAAAGACAATTGTAATGGATTGAAATGATACATAGGACAATATATAATACAATATTTTAAGAATAACAATATTAATCATAATAGAAATATATATTATATTAATGATTACATAGTTTTAATAGTATAAGTATAAACATATCTGTGCCTGTTTATATTATATATTTATATTTAGAACGGACATGATATGTATATATATATAAAGTTAAAGCTTGAAATGTCGGCACTAATTAAAACTGTATAATGACTGCGTCCTGAATATTTATCACCCTTAAAATAGGTGCATAATTAGATATTTAAATACCTAATCTATGAGGGTATTTCTATTTAATTCCCTGTATCTTTGTTTACTATTTGAGTAGAAATGTGAAAAGTTCAATTAACTTGAGACCTTTATAACTTTATGTTGGTTATTTTAGATCTTGATTAATTGAAAAAAAAATGGTAACTTGAATTTTTCTATTTGTCTTTGGGGATTATCAAGATTTGACTATATTGGATTTTTATTTTTATGCCACTAATTAACTGCTTCTCTTTCTTAACTGGCAACATCTTAGATAGGACTGTGTTGTATAAGCAGACTGGTTTTACAGTATTTTTCTTTATTATTTGTTTATTCTTTTGCTTAAGCATTGCCACTTATTACAACTATAGAATTAATTTATGCCATAATTCATTTTAAAATTTTTTTTTTTTTTAATGTTTTTTTAATGTTATTCGTATCGTATTTCAAGTTTTATTAGTAGTTCTAAATTTAAAAAAAAAAGAAAAAAAAAAAAAAAAAGAGAGATGAAATTTAGTAAAATAGTTTTGAATTCACACTATTAATTAATAATTTAATTATATTAGTGCTGTTTAAAATATTAGAAATTCTCATTAGAGAACCCTATGTATTAATATTAACTTAATTATGACATTTTGTTATAAGTAATTTTGCAAATAACATTTGCATTAATTATGAAAATAGCATTGTCTGCAAACTACTTATGCTGAATGTTTAAGCTAGCTAAGAGGTTAGCTATTAATATTAATAAGTTAAGTTACTGCCTACTTTCCAATCCAACGGACTCGCCTCTTTGGGGTTATGAGAATTTTACCACACTTTCATTTCCCTTTCACTCAGTATTTTGATAAAGTACTAATTGACTGTGGGAAGTAGAGTATGTGAATATTACAATCTGCAGCTGTCTCAAAGTTTATAATCTTAAAATTCTTTATCTAAACTATATTCTTGTAATTGTATAGCTATAAGGATTTGATACTAATTAACAAGTATTAAATTTCCTTAATTAGCAATTAGCAATCTGTGGTATAAGCAGAAAAAAAAGTCTCTGGATGTTAATCTAACTATAAGCAATATGTAGATTTTTGATGATTTGTATAAAAAACAAAACAAAACTATTCCACTGCAGCCCATGAAGTGTCTTGGTTCAGTATTTTGTGAGGAGTATTAAGTGAGAGTTAATATTAAAAGAGTGTTTCAAGGCCAACGGTTATGCTACTAGGAAGGTGATCAGGTAGAGATCATGCTCAACCACTATGTTTTTTCCTTTAATTAATTATTTAATTAAGAGTATCCACATTATAGAGTATGGATGTGCCCCAGGAGGGTCTCCCGATCCCCAGGGTGAATCCATGGCTAATGAAAACGGATAAATGATTATATCCATCAGCAGGATTCGAGGTCAGTGACTTACCCACTCCACTCCTCTTTGACGCGTTATCATATCTTGACAAATAAGGACACTGATTTAGTTACTCTTCTAATATTTCTCGTGTAGATTTTTAATAAGACTTATTAGAGTTTTTTTTTTTTTAATTTAATGATCCTGCTCACATTAAGATTGTTTTTATTTTTACTTTCACTTACCTATATGTAAAATATATAGTAAGGGTAAGTATTGCGATCGTGAAAATTTTTGAGTCTTGAGTTTTCAACGAAAATACATGTTTTGAGGTCTCCAGGGTCCAAAGAAACAAGTCCCGCAAAATGGTCTGAGTGTGTGTGTATGTATGTTATCAGTCTTGCTCAAAAACAAAAAGTTTTATGAAAGTAAAATTGCATATTTAAGATTTTTAGAAGCTTTCGATGTTACAGCAATATTTTCGTCAAAATTGGCAAACCGGAAGTGGTACTTTATTTAATCAATTTAACACATTTTTACGATTTTCTCAAAAACAGCTCTAACAATTTTGATCAAACTTAGTATATCAGTGTATTATTAAGCAGTTTTTAATATAATGTAGGTTTTATTCTCATTGATGTTCTCTATCAGGGCTTATATGGCTAATTTTCAATATTGGCTTTCTCTAAAATACTTTTATTTTTCTTTATTTGAAATAATTAACCATTTCACATTAATCTTTGATATAAAAAATAGCTAAATATAAAATATGAAAGAATTTGATAATTAACTAAAGGAGAAATAAGAGATAAGGTAATAGTTGTAATAGAAGAATCAAAGGAATACGAGCTCGCCCGAAAATTACAATAGGCTTCCATAGGTAACATGAGCTTCATATAATACGGATTCCAACAATATTATGTTCAAATACATATGCGTTTTTATAAATACTATCGTTGGTATTATTTAATATTTAATTGTATAGAATACAGCGATATAAAAATTAAAATTTGTATATATATATAACGGTATTTAAACAAATAAAAATACCCACAATGAATTGTTTTTTTTTTTATTTATTTCTTAATGACATTTACAACGGTATTACATAAATACATCAAGTAAATTTAGACATAATAGATATAATGACATGAATACACTTGCTGAGTAACTACCCAATGGTAGCACTCTAATGATATGACTACATTAGGAGATCACGGGGCCATCTTCTTTTCAGATGCCTCGGAGGGTTATCAGGAATTAAAGAGGAACCAAGGTTAGAAACGAGAGGGTTGGGATGATTCTGAAGTTTATCATGGAAGGATAGGTATCTGGATTGGGCCAGATCTGAAACATAAGGAACATTAAGATCTTTATGGGATAATTTTATTAGTGACAAAATAAGGAGCGTAAATTGAGGATTTTACAAAGGATTTTGGATTGTAAGGATTGGATGCGAGAGGAATTCGATGGTTTAGTGGAGCCCCATAGCTCAACTCCGTAAGTCCAAATAGGTCTTATTATAGTCAAGTATATGAGTCTTTTGTAATTAATGGGAAGTTTAGAGCGTTTGTCTAGTAAGTGCTGAAGTAATCGGAAACGTCGAACGGTTTCTTGTCGTTTCAGTCTAGTATAAGGATTCCAAGTTAGTCGTTTGTCCAGGTGGAGTCCTAGGTATCGGATTTGCTCAACAGAGATAAGTGAAGTATTGTTAAAGGAAATTGTAGGATAGGAAGTCGTTGGTTTACAACGAAAGGTAAAGGTAATTTGGTGGGATTTATTAGAGTTTATTTTAGTTCTCCAGTTTTGACACCATTCTTCTAGATTTATGATGTGTGATTGAAGCATTTGGGATGCAATTGCTGGGTCATTGTTTACCGATAGGATACATGTGTCATCGGCATATGTGGTGATGACAGGATAATGAGGAAGTATGTAGGTGGTAGGAATTTTCGGAGTTTGTACAGCAGTCCCGGGTGACAATGAATTGTAAATAAATATAGCATCAATAATTTTTACTTTAACCTCCCCTTTGTCTGGTAATATTTATTTCAGCTAAGAAGAGGGTGGTAAGTGAAAGTCAGGTGATGCGCTTTTTGTTAACTTATCAAATTTGTCTATTTTATATAAATTATATAGTTTTTGATACTGAAATAATTCAGTAATAATAATATTTTCTACAGATGCCAATTCATTTCATCAGACATCAAAATGGATCGATGATGTACGGACTGAACGAGGCAGTGATGTCATCATCATGTTAGTTGGTAACAAAACCGATTTATCCGATAAAAGGCAAGTTTCTACAGAAGAAGGCGAGCGCAAGGCGAAAGAGTTAAATGTGATGTTTATTGAGACCAGTGCAAAAGCAGGCTATAATGTTAAACAGGTATTTTATTTTGTATTTAAAAAATGTGAATAATTTTATTAAACTTTTGTTTTCAACTGATAAATATTTATTTATTATTTAATATTCATTAACAGTTTAGCTTATGATGTAACTGATTAATAATTCATTGGTTGCAGTGTAGATCTGTCCAGTTTTTCAATGAAAAATTGCAACTTTTCAGGAACGACAAAAAGTGTTTAAAAAATTTAATTTTCTGAATGCTCAGGTTGTTAACCAAAAGACAGTTTCTTTTTTATATTACTTTATTTTAGCCTTCGGTGTTAAATACCATGCGAAGAGGAGTTCCTTCATTAACAATCATTCCCATCTCTTTTTCAGTTTCAGCCAACTTAAAAAACTCACTTTTGAGCGACTTGAAGGATCTTGCAATGAAATTCAGATCATCTGCAAAGTCAAGTACTTGAACAGACTTATTAAAAATAGTGTCTGTTGTCTGTATTCCCAAGTCATGTGCGACCTTTGCCCAAGCTAAACTAAATAATACGTTCCTAACATATGCAATAAATT
Organism: Nezara viridula; assembly: GCA_928085145.1. NCBI lineage: Eukaryota > Metazoa > Arthropoda > Insecta > Hemiptera > Pentatomidae > Nezara > Nezara viridula. The sequence continues at coordinate 141,307,188 of OV725080.1, read as the reverse complement.
GGAGGTTATCGTTTAGAAAACAACCTGAGCATTTAGAAAATATAGAACTGTCAAATATTACTGATTAATTAAATTATATACCTAATAATTTCATTATATTGAGGATTTTTTTTTCATATCCTAAAAATGTGATGGATTATTTATTTTATTATTTAAAAGTTTATTTTATAATTCATTTAGATTATAAAAATTGCTTCGTATTATAATTTGGTTTTGTGTTGCAGCTGTTCCGCAGGGTAGCCGCAGCACTGCCTGGCATGGACTCTCCAGAAAACAGACCTCCTGAAGATAGTATCCTTTGTTTTTTTATTTTTATAATTTTGCAGCCTTTGATGCACTTGCACGCCTGCATAAAAATTTCTATGCATGCTCTAATGACTGTCTAATTGCACTTAATGTTTACTTATTACTTCTTTTCTAAACATTTATTTATAATGTTTCTAAATTCTTTTTTTCCTTACTTGGATACAGGAGAATTCTAGTTTTCTATTACAGCATTATTAATTTTATAATAATTTAAAAACTACAATAGCTTATGTACATTTGTTACCTGTCATGAAAGATTGATAGTGATGCAGTTTAGTGGATAGAATCGTTTTGTTTTTCGGAACAATTTAAAATATAATTAATTTTAATCAGTGCTTTAATAAATTATCTATTTTTTGTTTAGTTCAATTCCAAATAGGTTATTACATACTTATAATATTTGGTTGATCTTTTATTTATTTCAGAACAAAAGCGTTACAGAAATTGGAAACAAGCGTTATTTTAAAGATAAGTTTCATATTTAAATATTCCAACTATTAAATCAAAATCATTTATTTACCAGATGAAATTAATGTAATATCATGTTAGTGTTTTGTATGATTGAGGCATCTTAAATTTGTTAGTAATCTTTATTCATTAATTTAAAGCTTCAAAAGATCTATTTTAATAATTAAGCAGAATGCATCAAAACATTATTTGCTTAATCTTTTATTTAATTACATGAAATAACTAATACTGAACCATGATGTCTCAATTTAGCTTGTTATAAGATGTTTTTTATTTCAACTTCAGCCTCTTGATTTGAAAGCTTTAAGAGTGATTATTTTTCATTTTTATGTTTGTCAAAACAGCTAATTGATTTTAAAAGCCAAATTTTATTAATTTTTTCCACAATTTTTTACTTCCTTGACTACCTATCAAGAAATTAAATAATTGGGGAATTATTATTTTTATGTTGAAAATCAATGGTATTAATGTAAGATAAGATTTATTTTCCTCTGGATTAATTGATGTCTTAGCATGCTATGTTTTGCCAATGATGCACAATTTTATTTGAAATCCTTATGAAATATTGTACAATCCTGTTTTCAATTTTAATTTTTCCTTTTTTATTTCCATTACTTTCCCTGTTCTATCCAGCAATGGAGTGATAGAAGATATCTACTTTGTATTGGTGCTTACGTTCCCTTTTTTTCTGGAAACCATAATTACTCAGAAAAGAATTTCCTTTCATTCCTTATACTTTTCAAGCAGAATATTAAAAATGGAAACATAATTTTGTTTGATTTGTCATTACTTCTCATAAAATTATTGTTGGTCTGTCTAATCTTGTATTCTGTCTATTCATAGAAAATTTGCATAACTCCAAAGATATTCTTCACTATTTGTCCTGATTAATTTTTGTTTTAGAAGGGTTTATTCATTTTTATGTTTCTGATTCTTTAATTGCATTTTGAAACTCTTGAAGCAAAATCTCTTCTTAACCCAAATTTTCTTTATATAAATAAATTATCTTATCTTTTTATAATACAGGAGAGCTATTTTTATTTTTATTTTGTGCCATAACCAAGAGCTCCTCGTATTGAAGCATGCCACAACTCTACTCTCTCCCTCCTGCTTAAAAGACTGCTTTTCCAGCAGATTTTACTCTTCCACCACAATGATAATAGTTTTAGGTATAAAAAGTTCAAATATCAAAATAAAAAAAAGAGGTTTTGATGGTTTAATTTGCTGCATTACAATCAATCGCCATGGATTAAGCATAAATGAAATAGATTTATTTTATTTTAACACTAATGGTTTTTCAGTTCTATATTTTTTTTTAATTTAATAAAACTTTTCTTTACTTTTTTGAATTTGCCATTTTATGTAAAATGTGTGTTTTGTTTTTTTCAAACTTTTAAGTAAATTTTTTTGCTGAACACATTAATTTCTGAAAGAACATGTTAAACTTTCGTAATTCATCGTTTATGGAAAGTACACGTCTTGTGTCTCACACTGGGCTATATCAAAATTAGATAAAAAAGTTCCTCTAAAGGCACAATCAACCAATAATATAAAAAAAAATGTGACTATTTTGTTATTTCTGAAATTTGCTTAGGCTGACTTCAGGACTGTCTCCAGTTTGTATTGCTTGAAGGTCTTGCATTCAGTGCTTCGTTAAGAAATACTGCTTCAAGGCCAACGTTTGTGCAGGGAGGTGTTCAAGCCAAGATAATAAATGTAATGAGTACTCATTAATTACCAAGAGTTGTATTGGAGTGAGTGAGTGCTTTATTGGTAAAATATTTAAAGAAATTTTTATCATCAATTTCCAAAAAATCTTAAAAATTTTAATATTAATTTGAAGTGCCTATTTTGTGATTATAGAATTCTTGGGTGACTACTACTATGCTCATAGTGCCTCTAATATGCTACACTTTACCTAATTTATTCCCGTAATGAATGTCAGATATTAATTTTATTTAATCTTGGCTGTGGACGGAATACCTACCTTCCCGTTAGCAGTTGCGTCTCCTGTGCGAACGGGATACCTGTCTCGGCTATCAACATTTGTAGCAGTATGGGAAATTCTCGCTTCCACCGTTCCCCATGGGCTTTCATTGGTGTGCATTCATTAGTCCTCTGGAGGTCACTTAAATAAATTTAAGGGAAAAAAAAATTGTTTTTTACGAACGTCTTTTTTGATTTTGGGACTCGCCATCTGGAAGAAATTATGAGGTCTCATAGTCAAATGGTTGAGTTTTGGGGAACTCTTTTTTCCTGATCATTATTTATTGCATAATAAAATTATTTGTAAATTAAATATCTTAAAAACTATTTACATGATTTCATATTACATATTTTTGTTTGATACTAACTTAATTCTGCACTTTCACCCGTTTTAAAACTTGGGTTGTACATGCCACATGCTGAGTACTTCTTATACACGACGAGACCAATTACATTTAATAATAAAAGCTTCTAAATTTGGTAATTTTATTCCAACAAGAGAGTGGAATAGCTCAGTGGGTAAGCATTGACTTCCAAAGCTCTTGGTTCCTAGTCAGAATCCGGCTGATGACAAGTAATTTTTCATCAGTCGTGGATTGACCATGAGTCAGGATATCTTCCTGGGGCACACCCAGCCTCTCTAAAGTGGACACTCTCAATTAAGTAATTGATTAACGGGAACATCTGGTGGTTGAGTGTGATTCTGGCTCGATCACCACCCTGCATAATCGTTGGCTTTGATGCAGTATGTCTTACATAATACTGAACCCAAGACCCTTCATGGGTTGTGGTGTGGTGCAGGTTTTTTTTTTTATTCCAACAAAGCTATTTATAAATACAATATTATTATTTAAATTATCTAAAGTAAACTAACAGTACTTCCAGCTTTAATAGTATTTTTAAGTTTTTCTCTATCTCCTAAGCATATATTGGTTTTCTTGGTAACCTGATATAGACGAGACAACATACGTTTGTCTGTGGTAAAAACAAATCTTCTCTTAAGTTGATTCCAATGATATCTAGTTATTCTAGCATAATTTCTTTAGTTTTCCAGATTGATTAAGTCATTGTAATTGTTATTTTCCTGTAGGTGATAGGGTGGTGTTACAAAGCCTAGTACCTTCTTTATCGTCTGCATAACTTATTGATGATAAAAAGGTTCCCTGCCTATGGCACTATAGTCTCTCATTCGTTCCTCTAATTTCAATTTTGATAATTGAAATCCAGTGGTTGTCTTTGCCATGCAATCGCATTCAACTATAATCCATCTCATAAGCAATTATTTTATATTTCTATTGGTTTTCCTAGTATTATGTTTAATTGCGTTAAGGTTGTGTATTATATTAATTTGAAATTAACGATGTAATTGCAACAAAGTTTAATTTTTCCTTTTTAGCTGTTAATGTGTGAAGCATTATTTAACATTTTTCCAGGGAGCTATGTGCAGAATAACCCTTAAAGCAATTGGCTAAACTTTGGTGTCATATTGGAAATTTGATGTTTAATAAACAGTTTTTTTTTTTTATCAAAATGGGTCTGCAAACCAGTTTCTAAAAAAATAAAATTGTAATTTTAGAATGATTTCAAAACTGTGAGTACTAACTAATAAAACCTGAAACTACCTATGATACATAATTTACACTAAAAACAGCAAGATCTGTTAATTAAAATCTCAAGTGGTTCGGTGATTAAAAGTATTTCAGTCTAACTAGTTAAACACATGATTTGTGGATCCATGTTTATTTGAACATTTTTTGAACTTCAAGTTTGTAATAAGATAGTAAGTTTAGAGAATTACTTTCAGACTAATCTGTGTGCACATATATTTAAACAATGCTATTTTTAGTTTGTTTTCATATCATAAACTTTTTAATTTTTTTCTTTTCTTTTTACTTTCTATTAAGTTTTTAATTTTTCTTTGTTTTATTTTTTTTTATTTTGTCAATCTTTCTGTTCCTTAACGAATGCGCTGCAGTGCAAGAAATAATGCTGAAAGATACCCCAGCTGAGGGAAATAATGCAGAGGGAGGTTGCGCTTGTTAAACTGAGCCCTGAAACCTGCCATCAACGGTTCTGGGACCATTCCTTTTTATATACTCGTTTTTTTTTTGTTTTTGTTTTTTTTCCTCTTTTATAAACTATCTTGTTTATTTTTGTCATTTGTTCCTCTGTTTTGTTTTATTATATACTTATATTTTATTATTATATAAAAGCAAATAGGAAAAAAAATAATAACTAAAGACTTAAATTCCTGGGAATTAGTACCATCCATTTTTAAGTGCCCTTTAAGTTGTATTTATTTCATTGTGCGCTTTATGTATAAGTATGTTTTATGTATTTATCTTTATTGTACTTAAAAAAGGATGGTTAACATATTTAATACTGATAATATTTAATCTGTCCTCTATATTTTTTCTAAAGTATTAATATTGCTAATGAAATTCCTATGCTAGGTGATAATTGTCATTTTCCCATCTTAATATATGGGCTTTGAATACTGTTAGTATAATATTATTTGTTTAAAAACTAATAATAATATTTTTAAAGTGGAAAAAAAAGGAGACTTCGCTTCTATGTTTTTCTTCAAAATAGTACTAAAATTTTACTTATTTTATTTTTTTAAAGTATCATATAATCATTTGTTCGACTTTCTGTACATATTATTGTAAAAACAAAATATATATTATTTATTAATTAATTTATAATTTTTTTTATACCTTTTTTGTTAAGAAGAAATTATAATTACATTCCTTTTAAGGAGAAAAAAAATCATAGCATTGAAAATATAATGATTCTCATAAATCAGTTATTAATTTAAATAAAAAGAAAATAAATTTCAATATTTTTAGTTTAGCCATGATAATACCAACTCATTGTGTTCCATTGCTGATTTCATTTTATAGAAATATTGAATTATAATAATTCAATGAAGACTTTTGAATATGGATTCATTTTTTTTTAAATGTATGAAGTTATATATTTTTTTAAATATTTTAATTAAGGTAAGTATGCCTAGATAAAGAAAGATTTGATTCATTTAGTTTTACTTCATTTAATTTGATTTTTTAAATATATATATATATATATATATATATATATATATATATATATATATATATATATATATATATATATATATATATGTATATATATTTATATTATTCTTATTTAAAGCTTTGAATAAGTCGAGCTTCATCAGCTAATTGCTTCAACTTTGAATGTGCTGTGGACGCATCTATCATTGCTTCTAAAAGCTTTCTAAAATATATGCTATAAATGCTTTCATTATGTATGAGTATTATTTGTTATGCTTTGCATCCAGCCTCAAAATTAAAATGGTTTGAGTTATATTTGCTTTAATATACATATATCCCATTATGTACCCATTTACATGTATTATTTTATATAATATAATTTATTGATATGTATTGTAGTAGTGATTAACTACTGGGTTAAAATATGAAATATTCTTGTTGGAATTTCATGTTTTCCAAATAGTAAAATGATATATATAGTATTTATTAAAAATTCATGAATTGGTGGGTTCAATAATAAAAATTGAATACATATTTTAAATAAATTAAATTTTTTTCTTACTGAGTTTCCTCCAGTCGGAAAAATTCAATTCCAATTGAAAAATTCTTTAAAATTGTCTTTTAATTAGTTTTTGTTAATTTTCAAAATTTTATTATCATTAACATATGAATATTGCTGGGAACGAGTGTGTTAAGGTATTACCTTAGCAACTTCAAGCCAAAAGTGGTGCTGGTTCAATTTCGACTGGAGAGGGTTGAAATTTATTTTGTGGCTCATCCATGGAATGAATCTTTACCTTCCTACTTTGGCTAGAATAGGTTGGTTACCCACAGGATAACCAGCCCATTTTAAAAATATTTTTACCTAGTTGCTATAATATTTAGCTTATTCAATTTTGAGTTTCAATAATGATTAATCTATCAGGTCTCATTTTCTCAGTGTGTATAGTAAAAATTATCTTCCATCCTTGTCTAACTACGGTAAGGTCTAGTTTGTAAATCTAGGATTAAATCTTTTTAGCAACTTGAGGTTTACCATCTCATCATCTTTGATCAAAGGAAAGAGAATGTTTCTTCTACAAAGATTAAGAAATTGTAGGTTCTGGATAACATATATCTTAGATTTAAAATTGAATAAATAAATGAACATAAGTATTTAAATATATCATATCTAAGATGGGTGTAGGATGATTGACTAAATTAAAAAAAAAATTGGTGTAAATACTGAGAATATAATTTAAAAAGCATTACTTTTAATGAAAAACATGAAACAAATATTTGTCTAGAAGATATGAAATATTACTATAATTATGAGTGCCCTCATATCAAAGAGGACTGACATATGTCATTTTTTAAAAAGTTGTGTAAAAGCCAATTTTTGTAACAGCTTCAATTTAAGCCTATTATATAATTTTGTTCCATGATTCAACTTGGAACATTCTTTTTATGAAATTTTCAGAAACAATTTTGAATTAAATTGGTGAAACAAAAATTAAATTTTTCGCCACTTTCCGAAAATGATGTCAGTCTTTGATATGAAGCCATTCATATGTGAGCTCAAAAACTTAATCCAATTGTTTATTCATTTTTGGTCACAATAGAAACAAATAATAGCGCCTTTATATATATGCTAAAAATTAGATGTTGAACTCAAATTTAAATAGATAACTTAAACCAAATAGAAAAAGTTGATAAGATTAAGACTGGCTCCTGAGTTTCTGATTATTATTTAGTGTTCGATTAGCGACAAAAAAATACTCGGAAAAAGTTATTCCTTCTAAATGATTAATTCCCGGACATATATAATCCCTACTTATTTCCAAATATTTGTTAATTTATTCATTCAACTTCAACTTATTTTCAAGGTTCCTTTCACTCGTAAATTCTTGTTATGTTTTTTTTACCCTTCTTATACTATACTTGTTATACCATTTTTCCTGTATCATTTTGTTATATATGCATAAATTAAAGTAAACACTTTGTCCGCGTGTTGCCATATTTTATAAAATTTTCATTATTGTTTATTATCTGTAATGTCCTGATTAATTTTTTAAAAAATTTTCCTCAAGATTAGACAAGTGAATTAAGAAAAAATTATAAAAGTAATTCCAGTTCCCATTTACCCTTTTGAATTAACTAGTCCTGTACTAATTTTATCTTGTTGCCAGCTTTGGTCTGACTTAGTCCCAAATTAAGTGTACCCTTAGCACAGCAACTGGCCTTAAACTATTTGGAAATTGATAAAGGTAAGCTTAAATTAAAATTTAAAATAATTAAATATGAAAAAAATCGCTTACATTGGAAACTTGTGGTTTTATTTTATTGTTATTAAATTTTAGATTTTGAAGAGGGAGAAATAGCTCAAATTGTTCAAATAAAAATACTTTAAACACGATTGTTTTTTTAAAGTGACCTTCAGGCAAAATCGGAAGAGAAACAGAATAATGAAAGGTCAAGCATATGAACTATTTAATCTAAATTAACTGTTGGTACTGTAGTTCAGTTCAAACTTATTAAATGGATTTGACTAAAATCTAGAAGACAAATTTTTACAAATATTTTTTAAAATAATGATGTGCCCAACGCTCTACAATAAAATGGACAGAAAATTATTAAATAATAAGCTTTTGAAAGTGGTAAAAAAAAAAAATGTACGAAACGTCATGATAATAAAGACTAATAAAAATAATATAAAGACCTGATTAATCCTTCAGTGTGTAACTTCTAATTTTATTATTCATATAGAATTAGAGTTAAACATTATCAAGTAAACTTACTCACAAAATTCTCTTAACACTGGCAGACCATTTTACAAAAAAAAAAAAACGTGTAAAGTGGTCATGTAGTTTTTGCGGTTAGCGATTGCAAATGAAAAATGAATTTAAGATTATATAAAGTTCATTTTGCTATATTTAGACCTTTCCGATTTGATCATTTTTCAACTAACTATACGTATGTATATGTATATAAGGAAAACAATTCAGAGCATTCTTCATAAAACAGATAAATTTTGTCACCAAGTATATATTATCGCAGTTTTATTGTAGTATAATTTTTTTTTTTTTAATGAGTTATTACCATTATTGATTATATCAGCCAAAGAATTGTTTTAACCATAATCTGATTGAAATAAGAAATTTTTATTTTATTTTTTTGAGATACCTTCAGTGAAAAAGTATAAAAATGAGAAGTCTTAGACTATGGTGTATTTATGAACTTCGTTTGACATTTTCCAAATGGGAAGACCAAAACCTACCAATATGAATATTAATAATGATAAAATTTGTCTAGAATTTTATCAATTTATTGTTTCCTTGGGATTAACATTGAAACAATTTTTAAACTATGATTAAATAATTGTTGAAATATTCAAAAGAGAAATTGGAAATCATGCTGTACAACACATTTATTATACCTACATTATGAACTGATTTTGTCAAATTCTTAATTTTGACGTGTGATATTTGGCTTAAGTTATATTACGTTTAAGTTACAAATTGACTGTCATGAACATTGCCTAGATAAATCTGCTTATTTTGCATGTTATATCTCTTATATAGGCTTTCTGATGTTATTGCACTTTCATATTAGAACATGTCTGTACATTTTCAGTTTGTAAAAATAGCTTTGTAGTTATAATATTAAATAGAACTCACTTTGCTTGCCAAACCAACCTTTAGAATTTGTGTATTGTTGACTATACATCGGCCTTTTGAAAAATCCCTTAACACTAGCATTTTTAGCTGTTGATTTACAAACGCAGCACTCACCACAACAGGACCAGCAGGATAACGAGGGAGGATGTATTTGCTAAGATATGACTTCAATAGTGCTTTCTTTACAACATTACAAATACATTAAATTTTTAAAATACAGCTAATAACGAATATCTGTTTTTGTATCTTGTCATCGACAAATTCTGTGAAATAGCTGAGAATTTTTGTAATTATAAATATTATAAGGTTAAAAAGAAAAAAAAAAGTTGCAAGAAGTCTAAGTGTATTTGAGCGAAAAGATGAACCATGGTTTGCTCACATTGGCGCTTTGCCTATCGTTTAAATGAGATGAAATGATAAATTTCTCAATTTTTGCAGCAATAGTAGTGCCCTTGATGCAATTAATATCACATGTTATTTATTATTCCATTTATTGTTTCTTATAATTTTCTCATAAATAAGTCAAAAGTTATCTTAGCTCTACAAACACAGCTGCTGTGATCTTATCTAGAAATTGTTATTTATTATAAGTGTTAGTTTGATTGCTTTTGATAATTCAAATTGTTTTAGTCAAATATTTATTATGAATTATTTGTACCATTTCATTTCAAATCAATGAGAGTCAGTAATTGGTTCCTGAAAGAAATCATTCATATTTTTTAAAAATCGTATTGGTTGATAGAAACAAATAAAATTTTTTGTCTGACTTAACTGAAATTTGTAGGTACCGTATCTCATAAATTAGTATGATCATAGTGTTCAGTGCTGGCCTTGGGGAGGCCTGCCACCAGTTAGGAATTAAAAATAAAATAAAATGAGGCTAATTAATTTTAGCCTATTAATAAAGTAACTGAATCAAAGACACATTGAATGATATAAAATTAACTTTTTGGAGGAGATGATGTCATTCCCCGTGGGAGCCAAATGTCTAAGGCTGGCACTGGTAGTGTTTAGAATTTGTATTTTGTTCCTAAATGTAATACAATATTTCATAATCTTTTATACATGACAATTCACATTCTCATGAAATAATAATAATGTGCTCAGTCTTTTGTTGTTTTTGTGTAATTCCATATAATTAGCTGGTGAATTTTATGAATTTTAGCAGATGAAGTATTTTATTTTTAGTTTGAAAGGTTAACTGTTTGATGCCAGTTATACAATATATTTTTATAATTTATTAAAATGCTTTTGTGCTAGTTTATGCATAGTTAACATTTGATAATTAGTTGAATTCATGCTTTCAAACAATAGCATAATGCAAAATTATGGTTTTATTTGTTGGCTACATTTATTGAAGCTTTAAGTGTCAAAGTTGACATGGTTTTTAAAGTATCAATTATATTTTCATCAATACAGCACTCCAAACCCGTTCCCCTACTCCCCTTGTTAAAATTTTTTTAAAAACTTTAATGAACTTAAGTGGTTTTTATTTGACATTTTGATTAGATATTTTAATTTATCATTAATAATTACTACCTAATTCTGTTTTTGGATGCACTTTCTACTGCTATTTCACAAAACCTATTTTATGCGTATTATAATTTGACAATAAATGTAAATAACTGAAATTTTATTTTTAAAATACTGTTATCTAAATTATTAGTTTTTTTTTTCTTGACATGTTCATATAATATTAATTACGTATAAAGCAAACTCATTTATTGGAGATTCAGATTCAGAACACAAGAAAGTTTTATGATAGAAACTGCTTAACTAATAATGTTTTCTTATTTTAAATGATGTTAATCTAATACAAATTTTCAATACAATTCATTTAATGAGGGTGTTTCAATTTTTTGAGTTACTAGTTTAAATTAGTTATCATCGAATCTGAGAATGTAAAGTTCACAGTTAAAATTCCTCATTGATTTGGTATGAATTGATCTAATAGTTTCTTTGGATGTTGTATTAGATTTGTAAAAGTAAACCATATAATTTTTTTTCTCCCACTTGCTAAAATATTTGCTGGTCTACGCCTGGTTGAATATGGCATGAAACCGACACTATTTTGTTGCAAAAGTTTTAATGATCCTTTCTTTTGTATTCACATAATTTTTAGAATAAAGAAGTTGTGACAGCTTACAAATAAACTATTATTTTTTTCAATTCCCTATTTCCCTTTATTCTTATTTAAGAGAGATGTTTGTGAAACAAACAATTTATTTTAAAAGTGCCTAACTGTATTCTATATTCAATATTTTTATATTTTCCATAAGTTTTCAAAATTGCATCTGGGTGCTTATTTTTTAAATAACTTGCTTTACTGATTGATTTTGAAGTATATATAAATAAATATGGATAATTTTTTCCCGAAAATATTATGGGAGGAACTAGCTAATTTTATAGCAGATATATTTTCTAACAATAACGCCACGGGCGAATTTACGGGGGAGGGCTTTCGGGCTTTAGCCGATATTTACTATTTATTGTATATAGTAAATTTATTGTATAGTAAAATATAACCATGTTTTATGGAAAAATATTAAAACATTATCTCTTAAAGTATTATTGTTCGTGTAATTACATTTAAAAGGACTTAAGGAATCACTTAAACACAATTTCATATAGATAGCTAGTTTCTTTCTTTTTTTAGAAAGTAACTATCGTCATTTTTATCAAAAAAAAAAAGCTTTCGGGCTGGAGCCCCCCCAAAATAAAATCCTGGATCCGCTAGTGAATAACGCAATATGCGCCATACAAATTTTTGGGGAAAGCACATTTTGACTGGGTTTTGAATTATCTAATAGAAAAGTTTTAAACCAGAGGACATAGGAAAAACAACAAACAAACTGCAGTATGTGTAATTACATATGAGTTTGATTTTTCTAATTCAACTTTTGTTTACACTGTTTTAAAGAAGAGGCGAACAATGTAATATCTTGGAAGAGGGGATGGGGATTCATGCCCCACTGATCTTGGTGGGATGATCACTTCTGATGGGTACTAACACATTAATTCAACATTTATTATAATTCACTGTGTACATAAGCTTTTATAACTTATGAAGAACCTTTTAGTGGGCATGCATCCTTTTGTAATAAATACCAATGAAGTTAAGAATTATTTCACGCGATATGTAACAAATCAAAATTTAAAAAAACTTAGGATGGTATATCTGATAAGTTTGAGCGTAATCTCGCAGTCTGAGATCCGTCCACAATAGTTTCCTTTAGAGGTATAGGCTCGTGCTTGCAGAACGTGAAATCTTCCGGTGATACGATATTGCTGTCCGCGGCGATAAAATTATTATATTCCACTAATACAGTAAAGTGGATAGAGAAATGTAAAGGTAAAAGCAAGAGTTCTAGGATATAGAGAGGATTTTTGCTTCTGAGGACTTGGAAAAGGAAAATACCAAGAAGGAACTGCCGTCGGAAAGCAGGAGAGCCACTTCAACTCGGTGTACAAGCAGCAAACATGAGATCGCCTGTGAATCCCAAAGGTAAATCTTATGAATCAATTCATAAGTATCTTCAGTCTCTCCTCCAGTCTTATGGACACTCCTACTTACATCAAGCAACCGTAGTCGAAGTGGAAGAAAACAGGGTATGTTACAAGGAGCTGTCTAGTGTTTTCTGGAATAGAATCACGGAATCGCCGGAATTGTTTAAGAATAGTTATGGAATATACGGGTAATCTGAGAATTGTGGTTATTCCGAGATAGATTCTGATCAAAGAACACTCAAAGGTTTTTTACTGTCAGAAAGAAATGGATGGGACGGTTGTTGAGGTAAAGTTGAGGAGAGAATGGAAGGGAACTAATGAGGTGCCTAGAGCCGACGAGGATGGCCTTAGTTTTATCTGCATTCAGCTTCAGTTCATTTTTTTCTGTCCACCTGTGGATACTGTCAATATCCTCTTGCAGTTTTTGGGTAGCCTTAAACATCTCAGAAGGTTGGAACGATTGGTAAATTTGGAAATCGTCTGCATATAAGTGATAGTGGGAGTGATAAATAGAGTCAGGAAGGTTTCTACTATAAATGGAGAGAGTGAGGAGCCACTGAGGAACACAGTGGGGTGCCCGAATGAGGGTTTTATGACGTAAAAATTAATGAGAAGGGCGCATTTGACGGGGTTTTCAATTTTTGAAGGGAGCACATTTCGACGGGTTATGAATTTTCAAAATAAAAAGTTTCGAATCAAAAGACCAGTGGAATCATGGATCAGATCAAAGGATGTGTAATGGTACATAATCTACGAATATTCAAATTCTACTTGCGTTTGCACTGTTTTTGTGAAGAAGAGAGGAATAAAATATTTTGGGAGGGGTGGGAGAAGGTATTGCGTCATCGGCTTTGGGGGGAATGGGCTCGTGTTAATTGAAGAGACGAGGAAGGAGATTCGATAGGAATAATAACTGTCTGGAAGCGATGGATAATTGGAGGTCTTGGGTAATCTTTGACAAGGCAGATTTTGTGGAGTATTGGGAGCGAAATCCGGATTATAAAGGGTTGAGGAGACGTTTTTGCTCGAGAAAGTTATTCAACTGATCTTTAGTGAGTGAACTAATCTTTCTAGTGGCTTGGATAAACTCGACACACGTCTTGGCTATCATCAACCATGGATGATATTTCACTTTTCTGTTATACCTGCTGGGCTTGTAATAGTGATTTATTTTGCCAGTTATTGATTGAATTGCTTCAAAAACTTGATCAGCTTCCCTCAACAATAGTATTTTAGTGATAGAAAAGTTTGCTATCTTCAGAACTGAGCAGGTCTAGCGCTCTCGGCCAAACAACCGAGCTTCCTACATTACTTATATCGTAGAGCTTTCTACTCTCATTTCCCCAAAAGTTACCAACCGATTTTCTTTATTCACTATATTTAACCATTTTTTAGAGTAGGTTCAAATGTGAAATGGTTAATTATTTTAAATTAAAAAAAATAAAGGTACTTTAAAGGGAGAAATTTTGAGAATTAGACATTAAATCCCTGCCTGGTTGCATCGATGAGGATAAAATCTACATTAAAATAAAATCACTTACATTAATAATATACTGACATAGAGAGTTTATTCAAAATCGTTGGAGACGTTTCTGAGAAAATCGTAAAAATGTATTAAATTGCTGATATAAAGCAACACTTCCGGTTTGCCAGTTTTGACGAAAAGGTTGCTGTAACATTCCAGACAAACCTTAAATATGTAATTTCAGTTTTGTAAGACAATTCGTTTTTGAGCTAGGCTGTTAACATGCATGCACACACACAGGCCGTTTTATGGGATTTGGTTATTTGGACTCAGGGGACTTCAAAACTTGTATTTCCGTTGAAAACTCAGATTTGAAGTTATTCAGGATCACATATTTACCTTGACTATATATTACATATATAGGTAAGTGAAAGTAAAAAATAAACCACGTATACCAGGCTGGTCCCCCTCTTTCTCGTTGGGTCTGAATATAATTGAAATGGTAAAGATGTCATAAGTGTTAATAATATATTTGTAGCAATGTACCTCCCTGAGATGTTCAATATATTGACTGAAATCTGTACAGCCTCAATAATATTGACTATGTAAGGACACCTTTAATATCTAAATAATATTCCCAGAACTGTACTTTTGTGTAATCCCAAGAGTTATAAAAAAATTAGTTGATTTTCTTAACACCTAGCACAATAATACTTTTAGAGTTAATTATTAAATATTTTTTTCATAAGACATGGTTATATTTTACCATTTTGGGGGCTTTCGGGCTGAAGCCCCCCAAAATGGTAAAATATAACCATGTCTTATGAAAAAAAATTTAATAATTAACTCTAAAAGTATTATTGTTCGTGTAATTACATTTGATATTTCTTAAAGAATCACTTAAACTTTATTTCATATAGTTAGTTAATTTCGTTCTTTTTCTTCTTAGGTAATTATTGTTTATTTATTTTTTTTAAAAATCTTTCGGGATGAAGCCTCCCCCCCCAAAACTAAATCCTGAATCCGCTAGTGTCACCTGGTAACATTGGTTAGCCGATCTCACCCATCAAGGAGCGAAAAAGAGTTAGTGCGCGCGGAAATTTCGCGTCGGTTGTCTTGAAAATTTAGTGTTACAATTCATGTAATGCCAATTGCTTCTACAATTCTTCATTATCTAGGTAAGATTAAGTTATGTCATAATTTCTAAAAATGAATAGAGGTGTGGATTCCAAGCATATTAATACATATTATGTCTTTTTCATAATACAAACTAATTGTAGTGCCCGCCCAGTTGTTTGAAAATTATTATTTAAAGCAAAACTCAACATTCCCTTGTTACTTGTTCTTTTACGTTTCAATATTAGCAGTAACAGTAACATTCAACGATTGAACAAAATAAAAAATCCTACCGTCCGCCATCCGCCACTTTTCTCCGAAACTGGCCTTTTTTTCACTGTTATTGAAGTTCTAGATCCTCCAAGGATGGTCATCAGAACTCGACATTATCATTAGTCACTTTATTTTTTGCTTAAAGCAGCCTGGCTAGCGGTACAGTACAGTAAAGTCCTGTACTAAAAAAAAACAAACTAATTAATATACGGTTAAAATTGATTTGTACAATATATTAAAGAACCAAGAATTCTCATTAAAAACCGGAAAAAAGTAATTAATTTTTTTACTTTTCTTTAGAATAGAAATAGAAATACATTTTTATAATTCCTAGTGTTAAATTTGGGTAATTTTATGAAGACAACACGGGTTACTTGTGGTTCACAATAGCTTCAGTCACACGTGTTCATAGAGTGCCGAATACATCAGGATTTATCCCAAAGACTGTTTTCAGGGTTTCATGAACAAGTGTGACCGAAGTGATTGTGAACACGCGTCCACGGGTTACGCTTGGATCACAATCACTTAGGTCACACTTGTTCAAAGATTGCCG
Organism: Nezara viridula; assembly: GCA_928085145.1. NCBI lineage: Eukaryota > Metazoa > Arthropoda > Insecta > Hemiptera > Pentatomidae > Nezara > Nezara viridula. The sequence continues at coordinate 141,290,823 of OV725080.1, read as the reverse complement.
AATGCATCGGGATTTATTCCAAACTCTGTTTTCTGCTTTTCATGAACAAGTGTGACTGAACCACGCTTAATCCGACCGGTTCTCATCTAAATAATTACCAAAATTTGCTTTTTGGTATAAGCTATAACAAGATTTTTGAGATAAGCCATCCTATAATGAAGAAAGGTCAAGAATGTAAACTAATTGAAATAGCATTTGTATTGCAAATAAGTTTTTTATTCACATCATGAATTCTAAAAACATAAAAAACAAAACAATGATTTTAAAAAATAACAATGATTTGGGGTGTATTATAAATGAAGTTATATATATGAGTTGTTTCAACACTCAGGCCATTGTTCAGAAAATTGTTAATATATTTTTAAAAGAGAGGTTCTGGATCATGACCTTTCCTTTTATCAGGAAAATCCTAATTGAATCTTAGTTTCTGAGTCCTTATAGCATTTTAGTCTTGTTCAGTTTAGCTTTTTAAAAAATAAGTTCTATGAATTCATGTATATTGTTATTTATGTTCTTAAACTCTTGTACACAAAACTGACACCATATTTTGTATCTGTTTTTTTGTGTTTCACCTTATATTGTGATGAATAATCCTGTCACCAAAATAGGTCTTTTAAATCCATAAGTAATACTTTTGTTCTCAGAGATTCTTTTTTAACACCAGTGACAAAATCTTGAAAATTGTTAATTTTGTTACCCATTATTTTCTTAGATATTTCTACTCTATAATGGAACTATTCTGGAGTCATGTGGATATGACCCAGCTCAAAATGTTGTACAATTATTTCAGAAGCAAGAACACCTTCTGAACTAATTATTTAAATGAACTAGTGGCAATTAAATTACTAAGCAGGATACAATAAAAAAATAGGCGCACTTTTTAGCAAACATCAGCATAATTAACTGTAGATGTAATCAAGATGGTTGATAAAGAGAGGTCATAAATAACACAGGAATTGCTGTTGTCGATGAAAAAAAAAAAAAAAAATAAGTTGGAACGATTCTGCATTACACCGTTCAATTTATCGCCTAAATAAAGAGCTAAACCCCAAAACACTGCCACACTCTGCGATCACAAGAGTTACAAACAGTTTCACTATTTATGGGAGAAATAAAACAGGTACTACTTGAAACTACATTTTTATTAAAGCACTTCCGGGATTGTTTGTTAAATTAATTATATTTTATTTATTTATGGCGCTACGGTCCTGTAAGAACCTGGGCCTCTCTTATGATCCTTCGCCACTCTCCTCTATCCCGAGCGAGCATTCTCCATCTTCGAATTCCCATCCTTTATCTTATCCTTTACCTGGATTATCCTCTACCTGGTCCAGCCATCTTAGGCGTGGTCTTCCTCTTCCACGTTTTCCAGCAGGCCGATCCTCTAGCAAGCGTTTGGGAATCGCGTCTCGAGGCATACGCGCCACACTAAATTAATTATATTATGTTTGTTAAATTATTTAAATTTTGCCCAATATCAGCTCTACTATATGTATTGAAAGAAAATTAAATAATATTTTAGAGAGTTTGTTTATTTTATAATTTAATAACTTTATATTTTAAAAGTTTGAAAAACAATTTTTTTTTTTTTGGTTTGGTTGTAAAAGAAAAATTGTTAGTACTTTGAGGTTGTAATTGTAAAAAATTTTGTTTGAATGTAAAAATTTAATTTCAATTTACTTTATATTCACATATAAATATATAAATTATATTCACATAATTTTATAATGGATCTGTGAAATAAATCTACGCATAAATATTAGTTTTTAACAAAATGATGGATATGACAAATTACAAATAAGTTTGTAAGTTTAGTGAAATTGTTTATACAAAAAGGATAAGGTCATGTTGGTTTTTATTATTCCATAATTACTAACAATTCCAAACTTGTTTAAATTGCTAGCCCTTATAGTTTATTTTGATCTATTGTGAATTCAAAATTGTTTGACACTGGTTTATATTTTATAATTAAATCACTATTAACTAATAAATTGATGAAAAATATTGTTAGATCTTATTTTATTTTTTTCTCAACCTGATGCTTCAGCATTAAAGTTAAGAATAATGGCTGTAATAAGACATCTGAAGGGCTTCTTAGCTGTGTAAGCAGTGAGGTATCAGTCAATATTTCCCCTTTTTTTACTTCATGCATTGACACTATGGGTGAGCATTTTTTTAAATGATTGTACTTATTATTTCAGGTGTAATTTTAATAATGTCATAAAACAAACATACTTTAGTTTATCCCCATTTATAGTCATTAATAAATTTTAAATTGTAACATTATGTATTTTTCAAGGAAAAAAAAAAATCAGTTTTTTATTAGGATTTCGGTATTCTAAATACTTTTAATATAAATTAGATTATAACAGTATTTGAAGTGGGATCATAAGTTTTTCTTGATAATGTAACTTTACTTTCAACATTCTTGATAACATTATTAACATTTGGTGATTAAATAATTAAGTTTTATTTGGTTTGTAAATCATATTCGATATTTTGATTGAAAAAATTATAAATATCTGAGCTTGCATCATTACTCAATCTAAATACTCCATTGAGATCATTTCAAAATGTTTTCAGTATCTTTAATTGCACGTGGGTCACTTTTGAAAACTGATACTGTTTAAATTTGAATTAAAATACGTATAAGATTTTGAACATATAATGAGTTTCTGCATTGATAATTTAAATACAAAATACTCTTGACCAATAAACAGTTGTAATAAACTAGTAAACTTTAACTTATATAAAATAGGAATACATATCATTTACCATGGCAACGGTTAAGCTGTTATTTCTAGATCTTCTAAAGTCCTCGCTAATTCTGCTTTTAGAATTTGATTGTTTTTAAACTTTTCTAAAATGTGGTTATTGTTTGTTTTTATTATTTTCAGATTTTATAATTCAAAATATTAGTTTTGAAGATTTAGTGATACATGTAAAAATAAAATTAATTACCTTTCTTAGATAATCAAACAATTTGAAGTTTGTATCAAATTTATTGGGCAATTAGCAGATAAATAGTTTTTAAATATTTATGTGAGTATAATTTATGTGTTTTTGAGTGGTTAAAATTTTTCTTTTCAGAGAATGGTAATATCCTTTGCAGTTCGCGATCGATTTTGATGAAGTACAATGCAATTGATGGATATCCACTTGATTTGTCACCTTATATAGAAAACTATAATGCCTCTGATATATTGAATATAGAAGCACCAACTTCAAAGGCTCCTGTAAAAGTTCAACAATATTTTGCCTCTGTAAGTTCGGCTTTTCCTGCCTACAAAGATAAACTTGGAGATACTCCAAACCATTCAAGCAATTCTGAAGCAAATAAAGTAGATCCTATTATAGATGCTTTAGATGATTTCGAGGCTGAAACAATTTCTAAACATAAGCATGAGCTCCTTAAAATTTGTAAAACTCCTGCCGCCCCTGGCAGTATGAAACAATATTTGAACAGTATGTTGTTAGATACTAATAGGGTTGGTGTAGAAAATTGTACAAATCCAACAGGATATTATAGTGAATTTTTCGGTGTGAAGAAACCATTGTATTGCTATGGTTCTTTCGATCCTCCATTATACAAAGCTAAATATTGCAGTTCTGTTTATGATTCTGATTTTGAGGAACCGGTAAAAGTTGATATAGTTAATCTTATTCAGTCATTTGAAACAGGAAAAGCATTTCAAAATGAATTAGAAGGAAACGATAATAAAAGAAATAAAATTAATGAAATTTTTGAAGAAGTGGCAAAGATTAAGGAAAATGAAAAAACATATTGCAAATCAGAATCATCTAAATATTCTGAGCAAGACAAAGATGATGATGATGACAAAGATGATCTGGACTACAATATAATAATCCCACCTCCTCCAGAATTTCAGACATCCGATTCATGTCAGGGTAAAGTATTTCATAAAAATTATTATTAATTAATAAATCAATGATTGAGTATATGAGTGGTCAAGTTTTTTCAAAATCGTTTTAAGTACAGAAGTTAATATTAGTAATATAAAGTTGTTTGGTGAAAATAAGATCCAAATATAAATATATGTGTTAACAATAGCAAAATTAATTATATATTATTTTAATTAATTTAAACAAAATTATACTAAAAGTTTATTGAGAAATATTACAATCTGTCTCAAAGGACAATTATAATAGTGTTCAGGAGCACATTAACAATATAAAAAAATAAATAAAAATTTTACTGTACTTGAATACTTTTTAATTTTAGTTATGAATATAACTCAGTATTCACAATTTATTACTTAGACTACTTGACTTCTCATCTCAGTTGTAATAAAAGGTAATTTTTTTTCATTAAAATGAGATTTATTTATAAATTATCTGAAATTTCCAAACCAAATATTGAATAATTAATTTTTTTGTTTTATTTGTTTTAATAAAATGGAATTAATTCTCTGATATCCCAAAGGTTGGTGTGTCTCAAATGTAAACATCAAATATTTACTTTCAGTCATAATGTGATGATATTTAATGTTATGACATTCTAACTTTATTTTATTGTGTTTCAAAGAATTAGCTTCACGTTTAAAATGTGTTCGTGATTTGGAAACTATTTTGTTGCAATTATCAAACAGCGATAATTGTCATATATATATTTCTTAAATATGTTCCTATTTATATTTCTTATAGAAAAAAACAGTTAATTCATTCATTTTCCATAATAGAGTCAAAAAAATGTTTTTAAGTTGCTATAAAGTTAAGAGATCAAGTAAGAATTATTTACTTTTTTAAAAATTAACTTTGATGGTTAAATTATTTGACAAAAGATAAAAAAAAAAAAATTAAAACAACTAAAAATATAGTCAATGATTCAAGTTCACTTTTCTTTTAATATAAATATATTTTCAGGTACACCTCTTTCTGATCACTCGTCAGTTTCATCGAATACAATTAGCTCTACTTTCAGCAGCTTAAAGGTAAGTTCAAAGTGCTTATACAAAATTTTAGGTGGAATAGTTCTTCTTTTAGTTTAATGAGTCTATTATTAAGATTAACTAACTACCTCAAATCTAGTAATATTTATATTTGAATACGGTTTTGGTTTTAATGGGTGGCTTTAACAACCATGTGATAATTTTTCTTTAAATTGGTCTTTCCTAGAATAAAAGATTCTAAGATCTTTATTTTATTGTCCTGGAAATAAAAATATTTAAATACAAATAAAAACAATTTTTTTTCTTATACCTCTTGACTTTCGGCTCCCACCATGAGTCTTCTAGCAGCTTTGGGCTGTTATAGGGAACAGCTGTGATTGTTTGGTTCTCTTCAAGCATTTAGTTCTCTTAAAGATATCTAGACAGCACCTTACAATAACTGGATACGATCACAATCTCTCCCCCTTTATCAGGCACTTTATCAGGAGGATGGCTTCCAATTCTTTGCAGAAATCTTCACCCTACTTGAAGTTGTATCTCCTGGGGTCCTTGAACTTGCTTTGTTGTTAGTTATAGATGGGGCACGTTGCTTGGTGTGTGTTGTTTTAAATGTTTACTTATTTTAGTATATTTTTCATTCTCAGCAGTAAGCGGTACATTTCACAGTCCTATATTGTATTACCTTTTGAAAAATAGTTCAATACTTAATAGTGACACTTATTTCATAACACGAAGTTGACACTTACAGCTCAGAATCGACACAACGTTTACTATTTGATTTAGTGAAACTTGATTTGAATTTGTTCGTATTTGATGTCTGTTAAGTAGTCCAAAACAAAACAATGATTTTAATCTGTTTTAGAAAATAGGCACAACAAATAACTTATGATGATTGAGGCCTAGTTATTTCTTAATTTTAAAAATCAATAAATTCAAAAATATAATTTTCAAGTATGTTAATCTTATAAGTTTGTTTGTGGAAAAGTATTTTTTTTTTTAGAATAACATTAATATAACATAAATTAATACAATTCAGTTCTATTGATCAATTGAAATTTACTCTTTGGCTTCTATATATTCTATAATGAAAAATATTTGAATTCCCTTTTCTCAAAACCTTGTTATCTGAACTTGTTTTTTTTTTTTTTAATTTATAAGGTGGGACTCTATGTATTTGTTTCTTATTGTCCTGTGACATTCATAGAAGCTTTTCAATTCTTTCTACTCACCTATTTTATTTTCCCAGTCTATGAGAAGTGTCACCATTTTATTTTAATTTTGAATGATATACAAGGAGGTCTATTGAATTTTTCAAATATAATTATGTAAAATAGTCAACATTACTATAAATTTTTGAAATGTTTGTTTTCACTGGTACTAATGATACAAAACTTCAATGAAAAATCTGATAGCCTCTTTTTATAAAAATTCATCAGTCTATTTTTGGTTTGCACAAATGTTGAAAAATTACTGTTATTGTGGTTTGAAATGAAAATGATTGTATTCTCGAAATTCTAACTGAAGACCAAACATTACCGGAACACCAATTTGTATTTCGTTTAATATAATGTTCAGTTGTCCTCCATTATAGTTGTACTAGAGGATATATTGTGTGCTATTGGATGTAGATCAAACATTTGACAGAGTTTGGCAATATGGATTGCTTTTCGAACTAAAATTATTTCTCCTCTATATTATCATATCCTTCTCTCATTTTTTTCTTATAGGTTTTCTTCTATCTGACAGAGATCCGAAACATATTCTATACGCCCAGTAATGGCCACAGTACTGAGGGGTCAATTCTCGCATCTTTTTTTTTCTCCCACACTTCGCATTTTCGTCTATACAGGATTTTTGAAGGTATAGGAGAAGGGGATTAATGCCTGTGTTCAAAGTTCCCAGCACTGCAATTTGAACTTCTAATCTTCAGTTTGTCAGATTGCCAGGCAACACATGTTTTGTACATGTGTTAGCTTGCTCGGCCACTCCACCTCCTAGTTTTCACACCTTCCTTGTTCATTACATGTATACACTTGTGACATAAAAACTCACTCTAACACATTAATTGGAACCTATGCAGATGAAACAGCTACTCTCACCAAACATCCTGACATTACTCAGGCATCACTGAGCCTACGAAATTATTTACAACAATTACAGAACAGTTTACAAAAAGAAAAAAAAAATGGAAAATCAAACACCAGTGAATAACCACACAATCAATTTAATACAGTTTCTTACAATCATACATTTGGTGTTATATGTTTTCTGAACATCATTTCTTTCCAAAGTAATAACAGCAATTGCAAGCTGTATTGCTATAATACACCCTCTGGTCATTTTTTAACACCCCAAGATAATTTTCAAATAAGCCCTAGTAATGTTATAAAGGTTGTGATCTCCCTTTGGTAGCTGTAAATATTACAATGTCTTGATCAAAACTTTTGTAAAAAAAAACTTGTGTAAAGGAGCATTATGATGATAAAAGGAAGAAAAAAAATAGATGGTCTAAGTGGCAGTCAAGAATGAGTAATAGGAACTATTTATTAGATGTTCACCCACATTGTAGGTTGCCTACTCATTCCTGGATTAAAACATTGTTATTTAGATAGATAGATAGAAAAAAAACTTTATTCTGGGACTAAGTCCCTTCAGAATAATAATAATGTACAAAATAATAGAATATTACTGGCCTGTACGTTTGAAGCAATAAATAAAATTGATAAAATAAAATAAAAAGTAAAGAAAACCTTAGGTGCACAAGCTATATACTATACAGATAAAACTATGTACAGATCATTTAAAATTATGAACAAAACAATTAAAACTATGAACGAATCACTTGAACTAAGAACAAAATTATATATAAGGGTTGAACAACATAAACATACACTTTGAGAAATGAAGAACGAAAAAGAGATACAGTGAGTTCATTTTATAAAATAAAATATAAAAACTTTACTTGAATATATATATAAAAATAAACAGTTAATTATAATTGAATAAAAAAAAAAAAAATGTATGTATTGAAATTCATACGTCGATAGTAGGAAATGCATGTACTATCTCTAGTATCAACTATTATGATATGATTGCTACACAATACATATATAATATTAATAGTTAGCTGGTATCTGACTGTTTTTGGAACAGGAATTGGAATAGGAGGTTTTTGAATGAGTATAGAGAAGGGGCATGTCGAATTTTGATCGGGAGGGAATTCCAAAAGTTGACAGAGCGGGCTATAAAGGAATTTTGGAATGAGGCAGATCTATGAGAAGGGATGTATAGGTCAGAGGGTCGGGATCTTGTAGTGAGGGAATGGATTGAGGACTTAAAGGTTGTAGGCATAAGAAGGACGATGATCGGTAATGATTTGATAAAGGAAAGTGTCTAGGAAATATTGTCTTCTTAAGGAGGGGAAGAGCCACCCTAACTCAGTGTAGTGGTGGGAGACACGGGAGCGTCTTGGGGTCCCAATTACAAATCTTACGAAGCTATTCATAAGTCTTTTGAGTCTATCACGGAGTTCCACCGAGAGGCCATCGTACACCACACAGCTGTAGTCAAAGTGGGGAAAGATGAGAGAGGAAACTAGGAGTCTACGGGTATTTTGGGGTAGAAGATGGCGGAAGTGATGGAATAATTTGAGGGTAGAAATTGCACGGCGGGATATATGAGAGATATGGTGATTCCAGGAAAGGGTTTGATCTATGAGAAAACCTAAATTTTTAACAAAGGGATAGAAGGTGATGGGGTGGTTGTTTAGATAGAGTGAGGGAAAGTTGGTGTGGGATCTAAGAAGAGGCTTGGAACCGATGAGAATGGCCTGAGTTTTGGCAGCATTTAGTCTTAATCCATTTAAGTTGGCCCAGGCACTAATTCGATCTAAATCTTCTTGAATTTTGGCAAATGCCACCAATAACTCAGCGGAAGAAAAGGATAAATAGATTTGAGAATCGTCGGCATAAAGGTGGTGGGAACAATGGATAATTGACTTATATAAAGTCATTTAATAAAGAAGTAGTTCCCAATTTTTTTCTATTTCTCTTGATTTACTATATGGTCAATAATCAACCCATAATATGATGCTATATAAATAAAAACCTATGAGAAAAAAAATTTAAGTGAACATAAGTTGTGAATCAATTGAAAACTCTAGGTAATTGTTATTTTGAAAGTAAAATGTAAATAAGAAGATATATCATTTAAGTTTTAAAATAATCTATACCATTACCTCATTGTTTATGTAAAAAATCACCGGAAAAATACTAAGAAGACACAACGGAAAATATTTCAATGGTCCATTTCATTTCTGAATGAGTATAATTATAAAGTAAATATCCTAAATATTTAATCCACATCAGACTATATCAAAGATTCAGAAAGACGCTATTTTGAAATCACAAGCCATTAGATTCAGTTATCTCTTACTTTAATACAATTGGAAATATTTTAACAAAAATTGATTGAAAGAATATAACAAAAAAGTGTAGGATTGTAATAGGAGAGCCGGAAAGAAGCACAACATTTTTATAACTACTTAAAAGAGGACAAAAAAAAAATTTAATCAATATAATATTTATTAAAAAGACTATTATTTTCATGGAGATGAAAACTAAATGAACTCATAGTATATAATTTTAATTTTAAAATGTTTGGATTTGGACTAAGAATATGGTTAGATAAATGAGTACCCTTTTATTTCAGCTATGTGGCAGCTATGTCAACACCATTAGGAGCGAATTAACTGATGATTCCGAGGACTCAATTACAGGTAGGTGTATACAATTTTTTATTGTTTTGATTTGAATATAGTATTTCACAGGAATAATAATAATTATACTTGTAAATCAATGGGAAATAACATAACTTTTTTAATTTTTTGGTTAAAAGCCAAAATAAAAACTTATATTTTTCTTCAAAATTGTAATAATTTTATAGGCTCATTCAGGTTTTTGAATATTTTAATAAGAAAAACAGTAAACAGATTAATTATTTAATTTCTTGTAACTTTGACATAATAATAGCAGACTGTCATAAATTAATTTTATATTTTTTATAATATTCTTATGCTTTTTACATCCTTCATAGCTATACATTGCTATTACTATTTATAAATTGTATTGTTGTTGTTAAATTGTTTCCAGTATAATAAATGTTTTATTTTTTAATTTATTATACAATTTTTTGTCTTTCATTTATGGTATATGTTTTGTATATTTCAGTATATCATTATAATTTTTCTACAACTTGTGGTTTGAATATGTTTTTTCCTTTTTATGCATAGCACTGGAACCTCAAGGATCTATTATGGGCCATATTCTAATCTGTTTTGCTCTAAAATGTTATTTGTGTTCCTTCCGCTTATGTTAATAGACTTATAGGGTTGATAGACTTATAGCTTCTGGAGTCATCCATTCAGTCCTCCCCAAACAACTCAAGTCTAAGCCTAGCAACCTATCACACTGACAAACAATGTGGAAGGATGTTTCGTTCTCCTCATGACAGTATCTACTTAGTGAATTTCTAGTCAATCGGAGATTGATAGTTTAACATACAGTGTCCAATGTAGATCGCTATAAGTTTTTTAAGTTATGCTTTATCCAAACTGAGTAGCAGATTACATCTTTTGTCGGTCGGCTACTTTAAGGAACAGCTTTGAATGCCGCTATACCTTGTCAGATAAATATTGCTTAAACTTAGTGCCACATAGCTGCCTAATTCTTCTTTTGGCAATACTAAGACTAATTCCACAAACAGGTTCAGGATTTATGGGAATAGAGTCTAAGCCTAACATGGCTAGTCTGTCAGCCTCTTCGTTGCCTGGGATGCCCGAGTGACCAGGCACTCAATGGTAACCTTGTTATGCTCAGGTTTGAATATAAATAAAATTATTGTTCCAGTTTATTCTGATCAAGTATGCCATATTGAAGTATAAACTATACTTCATTATGAACAATTATGTGAAATATTCATATTATATTTAATATTTGATGAGATAGTTACTGTTATTTAAAATCAATCCCCAATACATCTATTATTAATACGTGTGGTTTAAAAGTTTAGAACTAATACTATATTCTCAGTTTATAGATAAAATACTTACTGTGTTATAAAAATATTGATCTGTTGTATTTTTTAATCATAAAGTTAATTGTTAATAAGATTTTGCGACTTCCTTTTCTCTATAATTATAGGTTCACTTGTTGAAACCATTTCCAAAAAAATCAAAAAAAAAAATCAAGCCAGTCAAATACTATTTATAGAAAGAATATATTGAAAAAAGCTTGCAAGAATGTCATTTAATATCTAAGAAAATTAAATCTGATTTTTTTTTTTTTTTTAATTTTTACATGGTTAGAACATGGTCTGGAAAAAATAATTAGGGATAAAAAAAGCACCACTTGTTTAGGTATTTAAATCTTAATTTCTAAAAACTCACATTCATGATCTTATGATGACAATTTAAACACATTTATAATATCTTTTTAAAAAATTATTGAATTAAAATTTTTCATTCGGCAGTAATAACACTGTATATTGTTTCTAATAAATCTGTAGTATAATTTTAGCATGTAATACTAAATCTAAACATAAATTAAAGTTATTTATGTTTTGTTTCATCTCTTAATTGCAATTTAGCTAAGATTCTGTCAGCCCGGCTAGCTCAGTCGGTAGAGCATGAGACTCTTAATCTCAGGGTCGTGGGTTCGAGCCCCACGTTGGGCGCAATTTTTTTTTAACTATAACTATTTTTTTATCTATTTTTGATTTATACCTTAACATAGAACATTATTATATACTATAAAATAATATTGAATAAATATTTGACTGTAGTTTAATCTTAAATTATGAAATGTAGAATTAAAATTCTAATCTCTCCAAAAAACAATTCTATGGAATTATTCTCAATGGAATAATATTAGTTTTATAGTCAGCCTGGAAGTTAAGCCTAAAGTTTAAAATAATAGCATGAAAGCTTTCAGAATTTAACATATTACTAGTGATTTGCAGCTGTACAAGATTTTACAATACAGCGTAAGAAAATTCAGTTTTAAAAAAACTCTTAATTTTTTTTTTATAAATTTATTTATTTCATGTGCCATTCTGATCTGGACAATAGCTTTATTTTAGTGTCTTTGAGGGGTCTTAAGCTTATTTAGTCCATGTAATCCCTCTTGAATAATATTTTTTCCTGCGAATTCTATCTCAATCCTAGGTATTTTACATCATAATGTTAAAAACTATTTCAGTAACAAAAAATAAATCAACGGTAGGAAATGAAAAATTCGTAACTCCATTAATTTATTTATACCACATAGGTTTAAATGATAACCTAATTCCTCCAATCTCGGTACTTTATATACAATGAAAGATTTCAAAGGACATAGATATCTCTAATTTATAAATAAGTAAAGAATATACCAATTTTGTAAAACTTAAAAAAAAAAATTTTGAACACTGATCTTGTAAAATTTAACTTGATGGAGTAATGAGGTTTATCTACCATCAAAATAAAGTCTTAGTCATTTAAGATTTTTATTAAATGAATTATTTGAATAAAATTGAAAATTTGGTGGCTATCAACATTTTTTCACGGACCCTGTTTTATGGAATTATCATAATATATCAAGAACCTTTTTACTATTTTATTAAATAAAAAATATAAGGTATAACTTCTATACTCTCAAAAATATACTTTTATACTATCTGTAAGCGAGAGAACTAAAAACCAAGGCACTTTTACGCCAAACAAATAGATCTTGAGCGAATACAATATTGGATTAGGACAAGCTAATCTGTTATTAAGTGAATCGTTACTTCAGCAGACGAGGTAAAGTCCGGTTTACTCCGGAACAATGAAGTCATCTCCCACCCTCCTCTTGAAAAATTAAATTTATTTCTCAAGCTGTTTTATTTTATGTAATACGAACTTTAATTCATTCAATATATCTCTTATACGAGACCTTTATTAGTAGACAAAAATGAATTATTTATTTATTTTATTTTTTTCACTTCAAATATCTATCCCCACCAGTCATAGTATTGTCTATAAGCAGATTTGTTGTGATAAATAATAATTGGCATTATAGGTATAGGAAGGATAGCACCAAGCCACACCTTTTCCTGGCCATTGTTTACTTCCTTGAGTCAGGTGTGGAGATCTCTCATCCAGCTCCTTTTTAGTCTCCTCCCCTGATGGGCTGTCAGTCGCGGCCATGTCCTTTATAACTCTGTTGTTGCCTCCGTGTAGTTTGAGATGGAAATGAGAATGGAGGGTACGTTTGTGTTGGTCGATAGTTGATTGTCGTAAGTCGTTATGTAAAACAACAAAAGTTTTGTTGTTTTCGTACTAGAGAGTTCCTGTTATAAGTCATAAAATTTTGGATTGAAATTACAGTAGTTTTTATAAGTGCGTGTTTTTTGCCGAACCGTAAATCTGAGAGGCATATGTTCAGATGGGCTTAGGTAGGTAAGTATATGTATTTAGTTTTTGTCGAACTTTCAATTTTGATTTAGAAAGAAGTGAGTACAGTATTTTCAGTGGCTTCTTTGAAGTGTTTCGGTTCATTTTGACGTGTGGGCTTATTATTATTTTAATACGTTTTTTATATTTATTTTTTTAAATTCATAAAAAGCGCCTCTTCAGGTCGGAGCCCGGGGCTATTGCTCCGGTTGCCCGGCCCTAAGACCTGGTATGTTGTAAGAATAACTGCTGGTATATTGTATTATAATACAGGTATAAACTGATTACTAAGGTATTTGGAGAGAAGTTGTTTGGGGGTTTCAATCAATAAAAGAACAAAGTTAAAAAAATAAACAAATTATTTTATATTACATTACTGAGGTAAACTTTTATGTTTGACATTCTCTCTTCTCCTTCCATACAATAAACACGGTTTTCATGTTACTCCAACCACATTATTTCGAAAGTTTCGGCGCTTGTATTTATATATTCTTTTATCTCTGATTTGGGCCTCCTAGACTGTAGTAAAGACCCCTTTTTATCAAATTATTAACATCCCCCGAAAACTTCATGAATAGCTTCACAATGTTTTACAATTTCTTTTTTTTTTACGGAAATTCTCGGAATTGGGACGTTTTCAATCTGGAGATTGAAAACTTTGTCTATTAAATTATGTATTAAAAACTCACGAACACCAGTTTGCTTTCCACTTGAATCGTAAAATAATTTGATGAACAAATTGATAAAAATAGGTGGCCTAAAAAATATTGGCCCATTTGTCGTGACATCCACTCCCAACCTGTCAAAATAACAAGATTATTTAGGCCAAATGGCTCGATATTTTTGTGAGCCACCTTTTTGTTTTTAAATTATTTTATTCAATTCAATTGGAAAAAAATGGGTATTGAGTATTGATTATGAGTACCTTATTAAATCATTAATTTTATAAGAAAATGAACCATTTCTAAGAATTTTCATAGATGAAACATTTGTTGGTAACGATAAGACGAAGCTATTTAGGAAGTCTTAGGCAGGTGTTAATAATTTGATAAAAAAAGGGTACGTACAGCGGACTACCACTGAGACCGAGTCATCTTTGAGGCATCGCCCGAAGAAACTTCTTTGGTTGCCCCACCCGCGCGTGGTTTCAATCTTGCGAAATGGACTGTTTATACGTAGGGTCTGTTGAGACTATAATCCCGACCTTCCGTACACAATGAACACACTCTCGCTTATCCACGACGGGATCTATCTATAGCCGATATCTAGGAGGGGGGAGGGGGGCGACGAGAATAGAGTGGTCAGTGAGAGTGCGGATGTGCGCGGAGGTGATCAGGGTCCAGCTGCGGCGGCCGGCGGGCTGGGGGTTCGCCCTCACGGCGTCCTCCTCGTCGCCGACCATCCTCGTGCCCCGGGTCGAGCTGGTAGACGACCAAGGAAGGCTTCTAGCCGCCGTCGGAAGAAGTCCACCCCCGAGGTCGCCTCGCAGGAGGAAGTCCCGTCGCAAGAGGATCACTCTACCCCAAGGTATCTTATCTTCATAGGATGAAAGTTAAGGGCGAAGAAAATGAACATATCGTCGATTTAATAATAATTCTGGGACGAGTCCCTTTAGAATAATACAGAAAGACAAAAATGCGGGCTAAGGAGCCTCAGATATACATAAACAAGAATATAGTTTGATTAAATAGTCAACATATATAAAAAAAAAAAAAAGAAGAAATTATAAGTTACTTTCTAATTTAAATCAGTTAATAATAAAAAAAAAAAAAAATGAAGACAAACATGAAGTAAAAATAATGAAGAACGATCTAATAATTTATATAAATATTTACAGTAGTGACTATTTACAATTTTATGATAACATGGATAAGAAATGATTAAACAGCCGAGATTTAAAGCTAGGAAGGGTTTTGGATTGACGAATGTGGGGAGGGATGGAGTTCCATAAGGAAGAGGATCGAATAATAGGTTTATTGAAAAAATTCTTCATTTTCGATTTAGGTTAACTTACAAATATGTTTTCGTGAATTTAAACTTTATTTATCCTCATACTAGACTGAAACGACAAGAAACCGCTCGACGTTTCCGATTACTTCAGCACTTACTAGACAAACGCTCTAAACTTCCCATAAATTACAAAAGACTTATATACTTGACTATAATAAGACCTATTTGGACTTACGGAGTTGAGCTATGGGGCTCCACTAAACCATCGAATTCCTCTCGCATCCAATCCTTACAATCCAAAATCTTTCGTAAAATCCTCAATGCTCCTTACTTTGTCACTAATAAAATTATCCATAAAGATCTTAATGTTCCTTATGTTTCAGATCTGGCCCAATCCAGATACCTATCCTTCCATAATAAACTTCAGAATCATCCCAACCCTCTCGTTTCTAACCTTGCTTCCTCTTCAATTCCTGATAACCCTCCGAGGCGTCTGAAAAGAAGATGGCCTCGTGATCTCCTAATATAATCATATCATTTGAGTGCTACCATTGGGTAGTTACTCAGCAAGTGTATTCATGTCATTATATCAATTATGTCCAAATTTACTTGATGTATTTATGTAATACAGTTGTAAATGTCATAAAGAAATAAAAAAAAAAAAAAAAAAAAACTTTATTTATCTATACAAAAACACTGTAAGTGCATGCAAATGAAACAAATCATTTTATATACCTAATATAGTTGAAACAATCACACAATTTAATGCTTTTATAAAGGGAAAATTCGTAATTATTTAAGGTCCTGAAATGTCACTTAATGAATTTTTGTAATTAATCGACGATATCAATCGCTGTATATTAATGGAACAGTTAACCACGAAACAAAAAAGAAAAATTAACTTTTTTTCCACGGAGCATAATTGAGAACTAAAACATCTGGTTCCGAGTAACTTTTACTTAATTTTACTTAGTTCAGTAATTGGAATTTTGATATATAGGTACGTGAAAAAAAAAATAATAGCACACTCATTTAAAACAATTAATTACCATGATGTTTTTAACAGTGGTGTGTTTTCAGGGCTTGAAACACTAGCGGATTCAGGATTTAATTTTTTTGGGGGGGGCTTCAGCCCGGTATGACTATAATCTTTATTCTCAAATTCTTCCTGTTATTTCTGAACTAAAATTGTTTCCCTTGTAATTGTTCAAATAAGGATTTTATAGAACTTTTATTTAAAAATTCTGTTGATTTCACCAAAAAGTAGGAATAAAAAATGACACTTATACTTACTTAGCTACTCAAACAAATGACTCATCAGAACCAAGTAATTTATTTAATGTAAATTGCAACTGTAACCTAAGCCCAATCACTGTTTATTTCTCATGTAATGTCACTTTTTTAGTTTTCATGTAAGTTAAACTTTAATCATGCACGTAAAACTTTATTACAAAAAGTTCCTTCAAAACTTATATTTTAAAAAGTACAGAGTGTAAAGTTCATTGGAGTCCAGATTCTTGAATGGATTTGGCAAGAGTGTATGTTAAAAGAGCTGATTTTTGCAGCCCTGTTCTTTTAACAAGCAGCGTTCTGAAACAGCACAAATAGCTTTCTGATATCCTCTAACATTCCGAAGATGATAGATCTTTTCACATTAAATGAAGAAACTTTATATTAAACGACAATGATGATAGATAATATGTTCCAAATAATTGGAGAAAAGTCCCTTTAAAACCCAGAAATATATGCAGTAAAAGAAAATTTAAACAAAGGAATAACGAATGCGTATTGTGTTTAAGGCGAAGGGGAGCAATTTATTAGGGATTTCTGAGACAGGATAAAAACACCACCTATTTTTTTCAAGATGTTTCAGACTATCATAAGTTGATTTTGGCGTGGGGGCGGGGTGGCCGAACGGGCTAACGTGTGTGCACAGCACCGTTCGGCAACCTGATACATAGATAACCGGATAAAAATAATTACTAGTTCGAGTTCCGGTGCCGGGAAAGTCTTTCAAAATCCCAGCCCTCACCCCATGGCCCGGGAAAAATCCGTATAGCCTTAAAGGCGAGGAAGGAGGAAGACCCTAAAAAAAAAGTTGATTTCGACGTGTTAATCTTTTCCTAGTTAGACATTTTAAATTAACATGGCTCTCATTTTAATCATCCCCATTTCTATCAGATTGATAATTGAGAGTATCTAGTACTCATTTACCTCAGAGCAAGAGCGTACAAGATGTATGGAAGTCTCATTATTAAAGCAGTGGCGGTTTATGGGGAAGTGTCAAATAATTTGCACTATTCCTCCCTTTGGTGCCTAATTTTTTTATCTGTTGTCTTTTTTATTCTTTTAATTGAGTATTTAAGAACTAAGTATTACCCATCTAATTAAGTCAACATATGGTTGTTGGTAAGTCAACAAAGGAAACCAGTAAGTCAACATATAGTTGTTGGTAAGTCAACAAAGGAAACCAGTAAGTCAACATATAGTTGTAGGTAAGTCAACAAAGGAAACCAGTCTACTCCACTCATATATCCTTAAAAGTTTGTCTCTACGCACAGTTTTACATGTACGATTTTTTTTTAATATATGTTTGATATATACGGGAAGTTGAGCTAGCATAATTGACTAAAGTTTTCTATTAAAAGTATGAATAAAAAAGAATACCTATTTTTTAACTTTTGTGTTAAAAACAAATAAAAAATACCAATTATTAAAGAAAATATTTATTTAAATATTACTTCCTAGCAAGTGCCCGTGCATCTATGAAAACTACGCTCTGAAAGTTATTTTTAAAATAAATTTCTGTTTCTTAATTCAATAAATATTTTAGCAAATAAGACTTCTAATATGAAATTGATTACTACAAGATTCCTATATAACGTTTTTATTTGAAAAAGTTGCGAAACAGTTTTGACTCGAGGTGGTGCAACGATGTTGTTTGGGCCTAGTTCCAAAATCGTAGCTGTGTTTATTTAATAAACAACCCACAAAGCCACATTTATGAATGGATATGGAATGTTTTAGTTCATATGAATTTAATCCTCAACAATGTTATTTTTTCTGAAGATTTTTCGAAATTTCAATATCTTTGAAAAAGAGAAGAAAGCTCTGTTTGCGCTTGTTGTACTCTGATCTATTTCCTACCATTGGACATTCAATGAGGTTGTTGTGGATCCTAAGTATTTGAATTAGTCTACTCGCGGGAACGATATCTCTCTGTAGATTCTGTAGAAATTTTAAATTAAGGGTATACAATGCTATGATAAAGTCACTTCTGATATTCGGTTGTGAGAACTAGATACTAACCTAGAACACCAGAAAGAGGTATTGAAAGATTTTGAGAAAAATATACTCCGGCGATTATCGGAATGATTTGAGGTTCATATTAACATACGGATGAGGAGGACCAAAAATGAACTGCTTACAGAAACTGATCAACCAACATCTCGTGATATGAAGGCATTGAGGTTAAGATGGGCATGTCATGGGCATGGGCATGGGCATGAGGTTAAGAAGCCTCAAGACAGCAATGAATGCCTCAACAGTAGGTTAAAGAATATGTGGAAGACCTAAACAGATGGATAATTAACAAAGATGATCGGAAAGAAATAGTCTAAGATAGATAGAAGTGGAGCAGGCTTATTTGGGCGGTAACATATCTACATGTACTGTAAGGAAAAAAAAGAAAAAGTATTCTTTAATTACGAATGTGCTTTTTATTATTTTAATCAGTTAAGAATAGGGATCAAAATTAATAAAATAACAGTAACTAAACGAAAGCAATACAAAATATGTTTTATTTAAAAACACAATTATTCATGTAATATTGTTGAAATGTCAAAAATAATTTTAAATATTGTATTTATTTATTAATAAAACAAAGAATGTTTTATCCTTCTTTGATTTTGAATCATGATGATGTGATTAAATGAATGGGTGTGAAAAGAATAGTTAAATGAGAGGTATTGAAATGCCCTCAAGCGTTCTCCTATTTACGAGCTCAGTTTGCATTTATATTGTACATTAGTTACAGGTTGACAATATTAAATAAGAAAAAAAAAATGAAGATTACTAAGAAAATAAAAAAGAAATTTAGGCATGAAAAACAACTTGTATAATAGGCTTAAGGCATTGGCTAGCCTGGCAAACACGGCCCCATCCAATGCAAATTACAGGATTTGTTTTATAAGGAAGTGGGGGAAAGGGTGGAAGAGAGAGGGGGACGAGGAGGAGAGAGAGAGAGAATAGAGGGGGAGGATATAAGGGAAGGAGAGGGGAGGAGTTTAATCGACGAGGGTGAATTCGAACCGTCCCAGAGCTTCGGCTAATTAATTTTACATCCTCCCTGGTCTGGTATTTACAGGGCCGTTCCCTTCCTCTCTATAGTACCCCCTAACCTTCTCTACTGCAGCACTACATTCCCATCGGGTGGTGTGCATATACATATACATACACATAAAATACACGATATCTATACACGATGCTCCTCTATAGGTATGATATTCTCTGAAGGGGAGAGCTAATATTTAAACTTTATTAGAATGCTTTTGCAGACGAAGTAGTTGCAACAAATAATTGATACTAGTAGACCCGTGCGAAAAATTAGCACAGCATATTGTTATCAAATGCAAATTAATAAGAAAATAAATAATGCAACGTTTCAAGATATAAAGGAATCAATTGTTACTTTATCGATAAATATAACCGATAAAGGAAAACAAATTTATTTAAATCTTCTTTTTTTGGAACCAACAAATTTACAAATTTCAATAAGCCGTATCTTTGCTAAAAAGTGTCTGATTTCGATGATTTTTTTTCCTTTTGTTGGGAATTTAGTAATCTTTTATTTAATCATGGGCACAACCTAGGCGAAAATGTGTTCTTTTTTAGTCATTCGCAAATAAAGTTTGTTTTCTTTCATAAGTTTGTTTGCCTGAATTTTCGAGTTGAGTGGACTATTTTGTCCGCCTGAAGGAGAAGGAAGCCTTCGAAATTGGTGGCTCAATCTTGAGATTTGGTGAAGAATTAACGATGATATGGCTTTCCGATCAAAAACACCATAAATAATATAAACTCCTCCTCCCTCGATCATAGAGACCTCAAGTCGACGAAATGAGACATGTATTCAATTACAGTACTACAATTAACGTAAGGTTGTGTGGATACGAACCCTATGCATTGCGTTATCTCGAAAATAGTACGTTTTGGGGCTTAAAACCGCAGGATCCGTTAGTTTCGGAGGAACTTTCAGGGTCTTGCTGTGCGCATCAAAATCTTCAAGGTCCAATTTGTCCCGCTTCGATCTACACACCTACCACCGTTCCAGTATTGAAGCCTAGCAAAATGTTTGTATCGACTTTATTTATTTTAGAAACAAAAACAAAAGTGGAGAATACGATTCGCTAACCCCCGTGAAATTCTGAATCCAACGGTACCCCATTCATGGTATTTGAGCATGACAGGAGCTTATAGTTGGTACAAAACCGATTTCGAGCCTTACTGTAATAATATATGTGTGGATAAAATAATGAATTGTTAAATTGTTAATTGAGATTGTTGGCTATAGAAGAGTTGTTATACTGAACCACAAACAACAAAAATTATATTTCGATACCCACTAGCGGATCCAGGATTTAATTTTGGGGGGGGGGGCTTCAGCCCGAAACCTTTTTTTTTTTCATAAAAATAACGATAATTACTTTGGAAAAACAGAAAGAAAGTAACTACCTGTATGAAATGGTGTTTAAGTTATTCCTTAAGTACTTTTAAATGTAATTACACGAACAATAATACTTTAAGAGGTATTTTTTAAATTTTTTTTCCCATAAAACATGGTTATATTTTTCCATTTTGGAGGGGGCTTCAGCCCGAAAGCCCCCTCCCCGTAGATCCGCCCGTGTCGATACCAGAACATTAAATTATTTAGTAAAATAAAAATCTTACTTATATATAATTTATATAAACCACATAAAATCAACCCTTTATAAATTATATATTTTAATAAACAACTATTCTTTACTATAAAACTTCCATGACTCAATAATAATTCATTTAATAAATGGTTGGCCATTAGTTCTTTAATTGTTAATCAACCTAACGAGCTCCAGTTTATTTTACTATTTAGTTTCTGCAGAATATATAAAAAGCGCTTTTACTTGTTGATGTCCTGACGAAGTGCATGCTGATGGTCTTCTGGATATCCTTCTGCTCCATTTAAATTCAGAGTGCTTGTGGTCCTAGTGTCCTCTCTCAATTTAGGGATTTATATATACTTTTAATGTATCAAGATACTAATTTAATATATAAAATTTATCGGCCTCGATATTTTTAGTGTTTAAAAACTTATTTTTTTATTATTTATATAT
Source organism: Nezara viridula (assembly GCA_928085145.1). Classification (NCBI taxonomy): domain Eukaryota; kingdom Metazoa; phylum Arthropoda; class Insecta; order Hemiptera; family Pentatomidae; genus Nezara; species Nezara viridula. The sequence continues at coordinate 141,269,125 of OV725080.1, read as the reverse complement.
TTAGTATAATATTCTGTAACTTGGACAATAATTATAGGGAGATAAGACCACATTCATACTAAATATAGAAAAAATATAAAAGAAACAGAAGACAAATATCAACTAAATAATAGTCGAAAAGTATATATGATAACTAAAAATAAAATAACTTAAATATAAGTAAGTTAAAAAGAACACTCTCAAACCTATATACACTATTTATAATCAGACGAGGGAACCCGAAGGCAGATTTGTTCCTCATTGGGGAGGGAATAGCATGATTCCATGAGATCCCTGCGCTTCTCTTTCAATCACGTCACTGGGGCTAAACCCAATGGAGATTGAGCAAAAGCGCTCGCCCCACACACTCATGTCTTGAGTGGAGAATCTGGCCATTGCCAGAACTCCAAGGTATACACACTATAAAAGATCACGGGGCCAATGCCGTTTGAATCCTTTCGGGTGGTGCTAGATAGGGACTGCGCTAGCGAATTGGGACGATGCGTGAGGTTTTGGTGAAATTCGGAGAATTTTATTGGGATAAGGTCTAGGACAAATGGGATGTTGAGGGTTTTGTTGGTTACATAGAACGGAGTATCGAATATTGTTCAAAGGACTTCAAAGCACTGAATGAATTGGATGCGTTCGATGTTAAAAAAATTTGCTGTCCCTCAAAGTTCTAGTTCGTAGATTTCACGCATTTTTTAAAAATTAAGGATATAAATTTAAATTGACTTATATAATATTTTTCACTTAAATTCTTTTAAACGAAATATTTAGCATAGAAAGTCAATAACAACGATACAATTTATTGCATAATTACATTATTTAAACAAATATGATATAGCAGACAAAGCTATGAGAAGTTTTTTATCCAACTTTATTTTTATATTTATTAATCAATAATTTCCTGAATTTTTCTCATTTATGCCGTTAATATAAAGTAGAATAAAACGGCTTTCCCTTTTCCATTAGACCTGGTGACACTTGAAAATACCTGACTTGAGAAAATAAGCAATATCCGGGTTCCATTGTGATTCTTGAGGACGGAATGAAACTACTGAGTTGAAGTTCAAGTCTCGAAGTCCTCTTCAACGTTTAGATTTCAGAGAGGAATTATTCAACTATAGATCGGTTTGTACAAATGTTTGAATTATTCGAAATTAAATTTTAGTTAATCTCGAAGCATAATATTTCCATCAAATTAATATATTTATATTCAAATTCTATTACATGATTACTTATGTACCATAACTTCTTTCCTGATAATTTTACTGTTCGATAACTGCAGAATATTTTTTTTCCTGAAAAAGACATTCGTTTTAATTCAATATTGATCTTACTCATGGTACTGATTCAAAATGTATTAATACATTTTACAATCCCAATAACTATTAAGACTTATTTTTAAATGTTTTAATACTATAGAAATAAAAATGGAAATTTAATTTCTGGACCCCTGTTTAACTTAACCAGATTAAGCTAATACCAGTATACCCCAGTCAGATTTTTTTAATATTTTAAAGCTATACTTCTCCCTAATGAATTTGAAGTAAATGTGAGCGAAACATGTTTATTTTTATATCACATAAAAAATAATATTATAATATTGTTAAAGATACAATTCTCTTAAATAAGAAATTATTTTAGCCCACTAAATATTCCTCCAGCCTAATAGTTGAACAATAAGACACAGCTATTCCTGAACTGTTATTAATCCATTATTCTACTCGCTCAAGACTTACCTGTTTGGTGCAGAAGAACCATGGTTTGTTGTCCTCTTACTTACTAAGATCATAGAAGTATATTACCGAGAGTCGGAAAACGGATCTATACTACATGTAGTTTAGATATTTCATCTGAAATAAGATAGAAAATATTTTATTCATTGAAAAATATAAGGTAGTAGTGATATATAAAATCTATCAAAATTCAGTTATAATACAAGGAAAATAAAGTTTAGCTAAATAATTACAGATAAATTGGCTCAGTACTTAGTTACAAGATTTTTGTTTTTAAGAGATCTCTACTTGTTCAGGTTTCAACAAAGATTCTAAGCGTCCCTTCAAATGAAAGTGACTCTATAAAAACTGGAAATCTCATATAAAACATAAATTCATTTCTAAACCATAGGTGAAGGAAAGGAGGTGAGGGGGCGATCGTCCCTCCCCCCCATAGCTTGAGGTAAAAAAATGTTAAAATCAATAATCAATAAGCTACATAAATGAATAAAATATGAGGAGTTGGTCGGGAGTGCGGTCAAATAAATACTATAAAAATACTATCCTGCAGTGATTGATACCACGCCCTGATGAAGACCTACAAAATGGGTCGAAACGTTGGCGTAACTAATAAAATAATATTTTAGTTTTATAGTATTTATTTGACCGCACCCACGACCAACTCCTTTCCATATTATAATCACGGTCAAGCATCTCTACGCCATTATGAACGATTAAAATGTGTGAACTAAAATCAATTAAGAGAAGTCGGCAAGCTGGCTAGAATAGGGCCTGGATAGAATAGGTATGGAACTATTTTATTGATACCTAAATGTTATTTTTATTTAAATTGTCTTTCAATTGTTATTCAAAGATAATAATATATGTCAACATTTCCTAGGATTTTATGATTTAATCACCTCTCAATTCTCACATGATATTCTTATCACATTTTATGCTAAAAACTACTCGGACTGTGAAAAACGTTTTATTTTTATTTGAGGCTATTCACACTAAGAAATCAAAGATATTTTTTTCACTTTTTTACATAGAATTTTTTGCTGAAAAAGTTCTAGAAATGTGCCAATATTATGAAGGCTGTTTCTCCCCCCTCCCTGTGTTTTATCTAAACAAATACGTTATGCATTCAATTGTATTTTTATTTTGATATTTTCAGGTATATATAATAAGTAAAACAAAAAAAAAATAAAAATCCTTACAACTATACAAATTAATTTTAAATATTCAATATTATATTTGTTCGTTTCACAAAAATTATGTTGAATTTTTACATACATTAAACTCCCGACATTTTTTTCTTTTTTTTTCCATCGCTCCAAATCAAAATCGATATTGTGCACCGATATGGATTCAACTATTAATTTAGTTAAAATAATAATAATAGTTCTAATAGAGATATTTACTGTGCAAGAATAGCTTTTATTGTTGACAGCATGTAACAAGCTATCCATCATAGTGAATCACAACTGATTGGAATGCGCCTAGTATATTTCCAACCGGCTATGATTTATAGGGGCAGTGAGTAGGCCGAAAAGACAGCAAGGAGACAAGATTGTATTCTTGTGCCGGTCTGTTAACCGATAATGGCTCCTCGCGGTTCGTCACCGTTCCGAAATATCTTTAGCTTCAAAGTAAGTGGTGTTACACTTTTAGCTCATGTAGCGATATTTCACAAACTTCAGAAACTTTTCCTCATTTAGTGCTAATTAAATTTCGTATTTGTTTTTTCAGTTAAATGCAAACTCCCATAAAACAATCATTAAAACTTTTCTATGCAGTTTTTATTTCGGTAGCATTGAAAAACTCTGGCAGTATTTCCATAATTTACCGACTCACATCCTGGTTATAATATATCCATAGTGAGTTACAAACACACTATAATTAGCACTGAGAAACTTTTTTGGCATGTTGGCATCTGTATCATTTTTGCAAACACCATTCGGTTCAATTCAATTCATTTTGGGTTGAATGCCAAAGTTGTCATAATATAAAACTGAAGCTTTGTGATATTTAACACTTCCGGTGAAGATCTATATATATAGAATATATATAGAATAATAACATGTATTTCTAGGTAAGGAATAAGAGTATACATCATCTGTTATATATAATCAGTCTCTAGCATTCTCTTATTCTATTTCTTCCATCCATTTGATTTTCAGCGCGGGGGAGCATCTAGCCATCGGTGCCATGAGTTTCTGTTCTGGACAACGTCCCAAATTTGTCTCTCCTAATTCGTTCGATGTGGTTAGTATAAGAACTTCTGTGATAGTCCAAACACCTCAGTTGAAGTTCCATCTGAAGGGTTTTGATCTCTGGGCTCACATTAAGCCGACCCTTTCATTCTGAACAGAATTCCTCCGCGTTTTCTCCACAATTCACCTAAGAAACTTTATTTCAATGACACGTGAGGCAATGGCGCGGGTTATTAGCGTCTCATTCATAATCCAGCTCTCCGATCCTTGAGAAATAGTGGTTGGAAGACTGATTTGAATAAGTGGAGGTTTACGTCCTGTTTCCAGAACCAATTCACCAATGGATGACGGCAGGGGATTAATGCCCGAGTCAAATGCTCCCGCTCCGTCAGTTACGTGAAGTTTACGTTTTCTATAACGCTAAATATATTTGCGAATATGAATTAGGGAAATTCAGGACTTTGGTTTTTTTTATTGTTATAATCTTATTACTATTGTCTAAAAAATTTCGAAAATACAAGAATAAGACCAAGACCGCCTAATTGTAGCGAGATCATTTCCGATCCTACCATATTGTCCTATGAGATTCTCGCATTTTGAAGTGGAGTAAAACTGAGATTTGGGCGACATTTAGTATTTGGTTTCAATATTGATATTAACAGAAGTTCCCTATTATCAGTATCAAAACTATTATTCCTACCATCTACCAAAGAGATTCATTTTCGAGGCGAAGTGGCCGAGCGGACTAATGCGCTTGGGCATTAATCTCCCGCCCTCAGCCTATGGCTCGGGAAAACCTCGTATAGTCTGAAAGGCCAAGAAGGGGAGGAAAAAAAATAGCAAAGGATAGTCGTTTTACCATTAAAAGCTATTCTATTGTTTATTATATTTTGAGGTAACGGTGCTTTAAATTTTTAACATTGAATTATGTCTAAACAGGTTTTTTTTTTATTCCTGTTGAATCATTTGAGCTTAGTTCTCCAAACAATACCAAAACATTAAACATTTACCAGGACAGGAGAAGAATACAAATAAAAAAGAAAAAAACTGCAACAAAAACTCGGTTTTGTTTATGTTGCATAGTTCTAAGATTTAAACTAATGTGTTTAAGAAATAGCTATATTGCGAGATTCTTGCTGCAAGACTGAGACCAAGGACAAGACTGAGTGCGCATTAACAAGGCGAAGACTAGGAATATTAACGTAAGACCAATACTGGTTACATCTCGTATTGGTCTTGCATTTGAATTAGCTTAAACATTATCGCCACCGTCGAATATAAATTAAAAATTCATTTAAGCATCTTATTAAAATAAATTATTGCAATATTTATTTTAATTTAAGTCATATTTATTTGTTTTCTATAACCTGGGATTTTTTAAAATAAATTAATAAGTAATATAATTTTTTTACTAATAACAAAATATTTATATTAAATTATTTAATGTGAATATAACAAAAAGAATTTTCCTTTAAAAATTATGAAACTTACAAATTAACTCATTTCATAAAATGTAATAATTAATATACTTGGTTGTGATAATATAAAGTGTATTTTAATAGAAAATGTCCATGCACGGTCATTATTTTGTACAATTTATACAGGAGTTTATAATCCGTTTTCTGATATTTAATGGTGTCGGGTGCACCATTAAGTGTTTTTGTTAATTCATCGGTTTGGCTTGCACTTGAGATACCCGTATTGGAGTACTCTCTTATTTTCATTTGGTTTGGCAATTTGCCGGCGAATTCGTTTAGCGTGGTGGGCATGTTATAAGTGGTTTTCATAATTTATGACTTTCACCGTTGGTGGAGGGGAAGCTTTGGAAAATATGCGACGGTGTAAATTCTAATTTGCTCGGTTTTACATTGTTTATTTTTTGCATATGGTGCCGGGCTCAATATACAACTATCGTTAGAAGTATTTTAATAACCATTCCGAAAACTTGATAAATATTTCAGTACTCTTCGGAGAATCTACAGCCTTGTTTAGAAATTTTATGTATATTTTCGTTTTAAAAATTCAGCCAAGCCTTTTTCCAGGAATAGCCAAGTTATAAAACAATGCTGTTTTCTTTCGTTCTTCACAAGAGCGCGCAAACATCACATGATTAATGTTTGTGGTCTTTGCTCTTACCCACATTTTGAAGACTATATATTCTCTTTCGTTAATTGAAGTTTTCTGATTAAACACAGTAATATTATTAATTGTTTTTCTGTATTTGCAGTGGATTCCGACTAACAATTTACAATTAATTTTTGTTGCAGTATATTAAAGGTTTCATAATAACTTTTAAAATGTATTCAAAATTATATATTTAATATTAAGCAACATCTCTGTCATATGTACAAAGTATGTTCCGACACCAATTTTGACTAATAGCCCACTAATGCCAATCCCTTCAGCCGCATGCGCAGTACGGTTTTTCTGTTTCAAGTGCCAAAACTATATTGCGCATGCGGTCGACAATTTCTTGATAGTAAAAACTCTTGTTGAAACAGATCTAATTTAACAGACAAGGACGAAACATCACCATTCCAATCGTTCGTCTTAAAGAAATTTTTTTTAATGAGAAATAAATAATATGATCTAATTTTGATATAATAATAGAAGCAACATGCAATATGTCCATCCCCTCCAAGAACGATGGTGTAAGACTCTTCTCCCTTCCAAGAAACTTTATTGAATTTCTCTTCTTAATAATGGTGCAAATGAAGGCAGAATTATACAAATAGTAGTTTATATACAAATATACTTGCTGTGATCTATTCCATATGTTTTCTTGTTCTCTTGTTTGAAATTACCTCCAAAATGAAACTTAAAGTAAGTATGGTTCAGTCCTAAAATTCATAACAGTGTAAAAATGAAACTCATCAAAAATGTACAATCCCGCGGAAATTCGGTGCCTTGAAGAATGCAGAATACCGTAGAAATTAGCCCCCCCTCTCCTAGAAATTTTTAATAGGCAACTAGCGCCATGCCAATCCCTTGTGGGCACTCCTACCAAAAATAAAGTAATTCAGGCGGGAACAAGCTCAATCTACAGTTTTTCTACAATTAAGATTACGGTACCCACTTTATTGAAACACTCAGTTCCCAGGAGGATTTACATATTCACATTCGATCCATAGATATGACAGAATAAATAAGTATCTACCACAGTCGGACTCGAACCTGATGCCAGGAGATAGAAGCACAGTTCCTTACTCACTGCGCTTCTATTTTAATTCAATCATTTTTCATTGAATTCCTTTCATTGATTTCAGAATGAGGTTTGAAGACCTGAAATAGATCTTTTACAAAATTTGTGTTATCATGTTCTTAATAACACTAACCAATTCTTAAGACTTTAAACGTTTACTAAAGTGTTTTTGATCTAATTATTTCAATAAAATTTCCAAGTATACTTCCGAAAATTCTGTCAATTATTTCTCTTGCTTAACATGAAAGTTTTATATTGGTCAGTATCAAAATGCTAAAATGAAGTATTAATAGGTATCATGGGTGATAAATAGTCAGGACGCACTCACTTTAAAAGTTTTTATTGGTGCCAACGTTTCAACCCAAGCATGTGGGTCATCGTCAGGGCGTGTTTCGAGCACTGAAGGTGTTCAAGTACAGTATTTCCGTCCTTTCTATTTATTACCCATGACATATAGTATAATCGACTAACTTCCTTCAACAATTTAAATAAGTATGCTTCATTAATAAAATTAATTTTATTTTGTAGGTAAATGACATGGAAATAGAGTAAACGTAGCTAAGTATGGATATTAAGGTAGAGGAAGTGTCAAGTAAGGTGAGGTTTTCAGCAACTAATTTTGGAGGTGTTTTTGCTCCCTTTTTTTTTTTTAATTATCTGTATAAAATGATGTTTAGGTAATTATTGAAGACGTGTTATCGTTAATTATAAAAACAATAATACTTTTAGAGATATATTTTTTATCTTGACAATTACTTACACTTAGAAGCTGAAGTACTTCTGTTGTAATTTAAAAATAGAATACATTGCTGTTGCTTAAGTGTTAAACTTAGTTCAGCCAACGAAACAAATATTCACCAACGTAAAAAAAAATATATTTTGGGAAGAAAGAAAGGTGGGGGGTTCAGCCCGAAAGTATATCCCGTGGTTTCGCCGCTGCGTAAAGTTGTAAATGCTTACAACTTGGAAGATTGCCGCCTCCTGTCACAACCCACAATCCCAGGTTGTACATTTCCAGTCTTCCCAACGTTTGGTAATACGTTCACATTTCTAACATCTACATAAAATATTTGTTCTTTTAATTTTTTTTTTTTTTTACAACCTTATCCAAGCAACGCTTGATTAACCACATCACTCCTCTCTGCTTCTCTGATTATTATTCTACCTATTTAACTAATCTTATTTTTATCTAAGGATCATCTATGCAACAGTTATATTAAATTGGTTATTTTTACGCTGTTTTTCGAACGTTTATTTTGTAAGTACTTATGTCTGATCTAAATGTATTTATTTATGTGAAAAGATAACAAATACTATATAGTTTTTGCTCAGCTGTTTTCTGGCCGATATATTGTGCGAGTTATTCGCTAACTAGTAAGCTATAACTGTTTATAAGAGACTAGAAATTAATTAAATCAAGCAGTTCTCTTTTAAAACGAATTATCTGTCTCTAGTTATTTTTACTTTCAACCGTTACTAGGTAAGGAAAGTATTGTTATCGTATCAAATTTCCAATGTCCGGTTATAAAGGATGTTTAGGTTTGAGGGTTCTTTGATTCCAAAAAACAGGTTTTTCGCCTGTGCCAATATAACTTGGGAAACGAGTGCACCTATTTTGTTACTTTTTGTTTTATAAGGTTTTGATAACCAATGCCTGTGAAAAAAATCCGTCGTTCTCAGTGCTTTACGGGTACTAACAATTATGATGAAACTTTTCTGTAATCGTCTCCTTGAAATCCTTTCATGTAGTCAATTCCAAAGAAAATTCTCAAAAAGCTTATAAAGAAAACAAAAATGTTTTCGGTCCTGACAGAGTATACATTTTATGATAAAATGATAATCTTTTGAAAGAACGTTAAATTCCTTACAAAGCTAATAAAAAATAAAGTAATCGAAATCTGACTAGTATTATCAATGGTACAGCGTATTCTATTTCTTCACACATGTTTTATTACTTTTCTATCGCTAACAGCTAAGGGAGGTATTTTAATCGGGTATTTAAACCCGGAAGTGCGTTTTTTAAAGGATCTTTACGTTTCAAAGTTAGTCCTTTGGGTTCAAAAAACATACTTGTAGCCCATTTTTCATTTTTCAAAAAATTATTAAATTTTCGACAAGCCGTACGGGTTTTAGCAAAGTTAAAGTGTAGTAAATTTTTAATGTAACTTTTTTTTTCTATGCATCCACCGGTGATTCAGGTGCCCATTTACATTGCTTTAGTTTATCAAATAAATCATGCTCTAATTAATTCTCTGATCGGTTGTTGAAAAAATTAATCTAGTTTAATTTATTAAAGTGAAAATTTCTTAAAGCGTGTTTTGCACTTTTTTTGTGGAGTGTGAATTAGATTGACCTATCAAATCTCCGATGTGTAAGGATCGGATAAAGTCGGCAGGAGTTGGCTAATTGAAGTATTTTTGCATATGGATTAAAATATCTCAGTAACTAAAAATCGGATCTTCATATTGTAAGCGAGAGAAATGTTCATCATTTCATCTTCTTTGTAATGAGTTATTATTCGAAATTGTATCTTAACGCGCCGCCATGTTAGAGAGGCGAAAGGGAAAAAATAGAAGTTAAACCTATTATCAGCCATAGAAAAACTTCAAGAAGACTTGGATAGGATTTGTGACTGGACGAGAGCTAACAATTTAATGTTGAATGCGGAAAAGACGAAGACAATCTTAATAGGCTCCAATCACCTCCTTAAAACAGTTCCTAATATTCCAACTCTGTTCCTACATAATAATACCATCAAATTTTACCCCACCATAAGAAATCATGGAATAACCATTGATCAAACGCTTTCCTGGAAAAACCATGTATCCAATATTTCCTGCCGTACCATTTCCACTCTAAAACGTCTAAATTATTCCCGTCACCTATTTTCTTTTGAAATCCGTAGTCTCCTAGCCACTTCCTTGATTTTTCCCTATTTTGACTATTGCTGTACCGCATTGAGGGCGTCTCTGGAGATCCCGAGACGAAACTAAAACGATTGATAAATTGCTTTGTACGATTCATCTTCGGGATCCCAAGAGACGCTTTTGTTTTCCATTTTTAAGCAGAGTTAAAGTGGCTTTTTCCTTCCTACCGTCATAAGTATTTCCTGGCATGCTTCCTCTTTCAGGTCATCCAATCCCACCGCCCTTCATACATCTCCGACCTCCTTTGATTCAAGTCCTCTGTCCGTTCCCGCAATACTCGTTCCCGGTCTTCTGGTTTATACATAAGGGCCCACTGAACCGCTGCTTTAGACATATCATTCATTATCCGATCCTCATCCCAATGGAACGCCATCCCTTCCCACATCCGTCAATCCAATACCCTGCCTACCTTTAAATCCCGCATGCTCAATCATTTCTTATTCATCCAATCCCCGTAAAATTGTAAATAGATACTACTGTAAATATGTGTATAAATTATCAGTTCATTCTTCATTATTTTTGCTTCATGTATTTTCATAATTTTTTTATTAACTGATCGAAATTAGAAAATAACTTATATATATATATATATATATATATATATATATATATATATATAATGTTTACTCTGAATAATTAATTACTCTGTATTTTTGTTTATGTATCTCTGAGGCTCCTGAGACCATATTTCTGTCTTGCTGTATTATACTAAATGGATTCATCCCAGATAAAGTATTATTATTATTAAAATATCTCAGAAACTAAAAATCGAACCTGTATTCTGTAAGTAAGGGAATTGTTCAGCATTTCATTCTCTCTCTTGTTTAAAATCGGTAGGAAAGTTGTATGAGTGGAAATATCAGGTTTTATTTTACTCTTTATACACTATATGAACACTATTATTATATCGAAAATCAGACCAATTATATACTAGATATCACAAAGTTGAGGAAAGGTTATCGACGGAAAGTAGTTGAGTGAGAACTATGGATTACTAGGCAATTCCTTCGACCGCGAGGAATCCTTTCTCGTGACTGGGGAATGTGTTTTCGTGCACCAGGTTGCGTGTTTGCCTAATCCGGGGAGGGAGTTCCGTTATGTGGATCTGGTTCTACCGCAGATTTCCTCTTCTCATTGACTTTCCGTCTTCAACTTCAGCAGTTTTCCGCATGGCTTCACTTTCTTAGTAGCTCCCTCCCTCCCCCTCCTCCATCTGTCGACGCAACATTAATCGCGTCACGCAATACAAAGTTTTACTTTTATTTTATTCGTTTATTTTCTTGAAACGCCTCTTTATTACCTCACGTTTTTCTTTTTTGTTTACTTATGGTGGTATTTAGATGTATATTTAAGTACTTTTTTGTTAAGATGGTGTAAAATATTAATTTATATGTACAATAATAAAGGATAATTCTTGTACAAACAATGCAATGTTCATTATATAAGTTTAAAATTCATTCGAGAGTTCGTATAAGAACCTCAACAAGCAATAATACATTACAAGATAACAATTACAAATAAATACTTAATTATAAAATCCTTAAATTAAGGTAATAACAGATCTAAATATTAGTAATGGGAAAAAAAAACCTGTACCACTACAACTCATGAATGGTCTTGGATTCAGTACTTTTTAAGGTCAGCGGTTGTGCAGGAAGGTTCTTGGTCAAGCATAATGCTTAACAGCCAGGTTTTCCCTCTTAATTATTTAATTAAGAGTACCCAGAAGCTGGGTGTGTCCCAGGATCATCTCTCGAATCCAGGGTCTGTCTATTCACTCTTGATGAAAAAGCCATCAGTCGGAATTGTACCCGAGACCTTGAGCTTGGAAGCCAGTGCCTTACCCACTGAAACACCTCGTTCTCTATGAAGCATAAACGTATATTAGTATATATAGTGAGTTGTTTTTTTTTTTTTACCATCTCTTCCTCGCCTTTCACGCTATATGGGATTTTTCCCGGACCAGGGAAGAGGGCGAGGGATTTCGCTAGATTCAAAAGCTTTCCCCTCGACACTCAGACGCGAACTCGTAATTATTTTATCATATAAATTTCACTTCATCAGTTTGCCAGTCAACCACGCCCCCATACGTTGAGTTTCTATCGAAGAGGTAACTTAGAATGTCTGTTTAGTATTGAATATATTCTGGAGTGTTCCCCCTTCAGGTCGATGGCGCATCCCTTCCTCCCCTTCCAAGAAATGTTATTACTCTCCTTTCCTTAACAACGATACAAGCAAAAGTAGACTTGAATATCATTGTATAGCATATACAAGTACACTTGCTATGTCTGTCTATCCTTTTCCTTTCCTTTCCAAAACGTTATAAACCCATTACAAATTTAATGGCACAGCTTGCACCATGAAATACCCTCCCGGACATCTCTGAATATATTGTTCTTACTCTAGAAATTCACTTTTTGTCTTGACATGTGGACTTCATGTCAAAAATTCTGTCGATAATAGTCATATTAAATAAATCACTATTTATTTAAACTGATGGGCATTCGCAGAGAAATTACAACATGCTATTTGTCATAGTTAAGCATTAATTATCATTACTTTCTATATGGTCCGGGCTGTATTGTTATGTCCGAGTGGCCTTAAAACGTTCAATATTCTTGTTATAGTTGCAGTGTTGTTCACTTACGTCACAGTATGTTATCGTATGAAGGTATATGGGTATTAAGTATAGAATTGGGTCCAAGATAGAACTTCCAGTGATTCTTGCAAATATTGGTTTTAGTTATGAGTTTTATATTTATATTACAAGATAGTATAAATACAACAAATTTGCTAGATGCGCAGCCGCGCAAGTCCAAATTGCATAAAATATAAATAAAATAAGAAATAAAAATAAAAAAGTTATGAGGATACTGTACTCTCTTTGGCAGAGAAGAGAATGGTTTTATTGAAAATAATTATGAAACCATAATTCTAAGCGTTGAGAAGAATCTGTTTCAGTTAAAAAAGTAAGCATCTTCATCAATCAATTTAATGACGTATGAAAAAAGATATGGTTACTCACAAAAAAAAAACTTGGAGAAATAATATATAAAGATCATTAATGTTTTTTTTTCTTTCATTTTTTTGGACGTTTTGGTGATATAAGTTTGAATTTTATTCTTTTACCTCTGATGATTTATTTTTTGACGGTTATACTCATAGAGGTCATTATTGTAACAGCTTTATGTAAAAAATTTATGATTTTTATTTTTTTACACATTTTTCTCTCATAAAAACATAACAGAAATGGTGTTCTTTTTGTGGTCTTAACATTAGCTAATCTACGACCACTACGTTTTACCATGAGTCCATTTTTCATTTTGGTCCTTAATGCTTACTCCATTGGGATAGATCCACTAATGGAAAAAGCATTACACCTAATGGCGATGGCAGGCCTTGGCTAAACTGAAGGAACCAGTCCGAGTTCTTTCTGTAATATCGATGGAGGCTGCTCAATTCTATTTCATCGTAATTATTAGGTTCTGAATTATTTTTTACAAAAATTAATTATTTAAATGTGCTGCATTATATTCGCAAAAGCAAAAATCATCAGTATAAACTTTTATTATCTTTTCTTCTATAATTTATACGCACAATCTTTCCGTTTGATGTTTTCTGAAAATGCCTGTGGAGTTGTCCAAGTAGGTTTTTAGTATCGATACAGGCATTCTAGACAATTGTCTATGGGCTACCAGCCCATATATTGATGTATATAAAATATACGCCTACTAACAAGAGTCCGAGGGGTAGACCGAAGCGAAGTTGGGAAGATTGCTTTAAGGCTGATCTGCCGGGTTGGGGTTAAACGACTTCCAGTGTATGGAAGAATGTAGACTGAAGAAAAGTCATTATTTTATTTTAGTGAAGATACAACACAAAAAATAAATAAAAAAAAGGAAAATGTCTGATACAAGAAAAAGCAAGATACAAAATCCAAGAATGAATATTTTAATTAATTTTTTGTTTACTTATTGTTCATTTAATTTCTGTGCTATCTTAGTCCGAAGAAATACATTTTAACATGAATTTAAATAAATAACTTTTTCTAAAATTTTATATCGTCAATGTAGAATATTTTGTAAATGTTTTTTGGACATTTTTGTGAAGATATACGTTTTTTGTCTACTTATAGGATTTAGGAAATTCATTCCTCAGCTTCCTTACAGTATAAATTAAGGAAAAAGACCCTCGTTTACACTTTGTTGATATTTGAGCTTTTTTTTTCTTCTTTTTTTTTATAACGGGGAACAAAGTTTATGAGTCAGTTGGATGAATTGACACAACTTTCTACAACTCTTTAAAAAATCTGAGAATAAAATATTGCGGAGTTGAAAGAATTTTTTCAAATATAATCATTGAGAAAGACCGCTTTATTTTTTCAAACTATCACTTTTCATTGCAATAAAACATAGAAATAATAATTAAAAATGTATGTGTGCTGTGAATGTGCTCTCTGAACTCTATTATAAGTGCCCTTAAATGAGAAAGATTGTAATATATCTCATTTAACAAGTTAAAAAAAAAATCGAAAAATAAATTTTCATTAAATATGAATCCTGACCAAAATAAATTCAAATTATGATATTTTTTTCTATAAATTAATATGAAATTACGATTGTATTATACATATTATGATAATACAAGGACGTTGAATATCAAAACAAATAAATAAATCAGACTATAAAGAAATCGGAAGAATTAGTACTACTTGTGAGGGGACATACGACATCGACATACTCGAGCAAAGTATCCTCGAGCAAAGTCTAACCACCCCAATTTTTAGGGCTAAGTTGTATTTTTAAAAATTTCGACGTAGGAATAGATTAATAAATAAAACTTACTTCTTGATCACAGATAGAAATTGAACAACTTAGATATGGCAGTAATCTTTTTATTTCCAGAAGAAGCAATCTATTTTATGAAGAATAATAGGAGGAGAAAGAACTTTCAATCGTGAGATATTCCTCTCTTCTTTTCCTTCTAGGTCTTTCGTGTCTCAGAATGCCACTACTGGGCTACATAATGTCATGCAATACATTCGACATCATTGGGGTAGTGAATGATACCTAACCATTCCTTTATTCGACAGTATTTCTTATTTTTTCTAAACTTCTGAACTATTATTTATTTAGGTTTTCATTTCGCTCCTTCCGTATGGTCTTCTTTAAATAACAAAAAAATAATTTTATTTTATAAATGTTCAAAAACTGTAAAATTATATTTGCAATCTGTTGGCCACTACGCCACATTTTATCATTAGAAAACACTGCCAGATCCAAAATATGTTGGCCTCCTACTCCGCTACGTAGATAACTCCTCAACACAACGGATTTCTGATGCTCAATGCGGAGTCAGCAATGGTAGTGATGGGTATTGTGTCGTCGCGACTCTATTCGATGCCGCGTGTTGCAGTCTTGGGAATTGGTCCCGATTCATAGTCCTGCCAGCTGGCCTATATTAACAAGGTCCTTGGCAATAATAATATAAATAGGTTGACCCTCGCCAGCCTTCCCACGTTTATATTAAAAAATAATATTTAAATTTATCCTCGAAATTCTGTGTCTGATTAAATACATCCCATAGATGTCTAATAGATATATCTATTTTGTTAGCATATTTCACTCATTAAAGTGGAAAGTTCATTATTTGTATAGCTGTTTATTATTCATGGTGAGGTACTCTATTAAATGGGATTCCATTACTATCCGAGACTCTGGCGAATCCAGAGAAGTTTCGGGCTAAAGCATCCCTAAAATAGAAAAATAATATTAACATATTTTTATAATATGAGCCGTTTATTTTGAAAGTGGCCTACCTCCATTCATCTTCGAATCGAGATATTTAAAGGTTTGCGTTTCAATGAATTTAAAAATATACGAACAGGATACTTATGAGTCATACTGTTTAAATGTATCCAACGGTGTTATATTTATGGTTCCTATTAAAATAGTAACAATTATTAAGCGAATAATGTGCGTTTTCTTATCAGGAATATTAGGCCACTATAATATTAGGCAAAGGCCACAGGAATATTAGGCAATTAACAACCAGATTCATTATAAAATTTGAAGGTACCCTAGTCCATTCAACATAATTTAAGATGCTTCAAATTGAAAAACATAATACTCAATTTATGTGGCTTAAACACTCTTGCTCAATCTCCACTGGGTTTAGCCCCAGTGACGCGGTTGAGAGAGAAGTGCTGGGATCTTCTGGCGCCATGCTTTTCTCTCCACACTTGGAGGGACAAGTCTGGTTTGGAGTTCCCTCACCAGATTGTAAATATTGTATATAGGTATGTATGTGTTCTTTTTATTAATTTATTTTTAGGTTATTTTATTCTTATTTATTGTATATATGTTATTTTTCTGTATAATTTATTTTATTTACTGTACATAGAGTGTGAATGTGATCTGTGAACTCTATTATAAATGTCCTTGAGACAGATTGTAATATTTTTCAATAAATAAGATTTATAAAAATACTCAATTTATTTTACATATCTTTAAAACACTTCGGAAACACAATTTATGCGATTCAAAACATTTTTTAATTACAGAACATACAAAATTACAAACATTTTACTAACAAATAATTTACTATTCATCTACATTTTGCGCTTGTGAAAGGGATCATGTCCTTAAATTTTGTTGTTGTAATTTGTCTGATATTTTTAAAGAGTGGTGTCAATATAGTATTTTCGAATATCCTTGGTCTATCCCGACGTGTTAATAAATTCAGGACTTTAAAATTTTCATTCTCATTTATTTTTGTCTTATAGAAAATTTTATACGGTTCATTTCTGATAAAACGCACCCAAATTATTTGTTTACTGATTCTCCACCAGAATTCTTTAACCTTTTAAAAATTGCCTCTTCTCATAATTTTGTTGATACAAACTCTTTTTTTCTCATTTGATTTACAATAAAATTATCAAATAAATTTTTCATTTCCAACATTGTTAATAATGAATATCTTGATGTAAGTATAAAATAAATGGAGTTAGGCCACTTTCAAACCAAACGGTTCAGTCATTGAACTAATTCTGAAAACTTATGTTTCAAAAACTAATCGTATTTGCTCGGAATGTAAGCAACCTGAAATGTTTTACTGATATACAGTATGAAGTTTTACATGTAACCATGGTAACCGAAAAAAAATCGGAAGAAGGCCACTTTCAAAATAAACGGCTCATATATATTGTTTTCATTGGTCCATATTCCTTTGCGTGAGCGATGAACTAAATTCTTAAACAATTACAATGTGTACTATTTTTAAATAATAACGCATATACTGCTACTATCAGCATCTATCAAGAAAAATACAAAACCTTTATTCCTTAAAGCATTTTTCATTCCTTTATTTATTTATTCCTTTATTTATTTGTTCCTTTATTTATTTTCTACAATTAGGTTCCACAATTAAAAATAAAATATAAAATAAAAAATATTCCACAATTAAATCCTGGATTGGATACTGATGAAGTGTGGCCTAAGTATATCAACGATGATACTTTATACCTACCGCTTTATGTAAGCTATTTACTAACATATTTATATAATGATATAACAAAATAGATTATAATTTTACTCTGTATTAATTTCTTACTTATTTAAAGAAATTTTAGTCAATTTCACAGCTGTACGTAGTGTAATATATTTGCCATATATATGATAATTTTAATTTGTATTTTTATATTCTCCTTCCTCACGTCTTAGGCTATATGGGGTTTTCCCGGGCCGGAGTAAAACAGAAAACAGAAACAAATATATTTTAAACAAAAAAAAAAAAAAAAAATCGCTCGAAATTTGCCGTTCTCTAAAATCTATTAGTTTCGACCTTAGAACTTTTAATAATTGATAAATAATTGAATAAGCACATGCCCACAAATATATAAAAAATTAGCTTAGTTAGATATCTTCAACAAAATAAGAGAAAAAAAGAAATCTGACTTTCGATAGTTTCAATAAGATCGACTGTAATGTATAGGTTATTAATAATTAGATTTAGAGTGAAGGGAGCATATATATATATAAAGACTATTATTATGTTATACTACCTTATATCAATTATGAATAGTGCTATCGAACTATAGCAATTCTCTCATTTACGAGGAGATTTATGCCAAATTTTTATTAAGATGATATTTTTATAATTTATAAATAATATATTAATTTACTTACTTTTCGTTTTACAGTGATCGGTTATAAATAAATAATTAGGAGTTTGTTGGATGTATGAGGTCAGGTTTAATGGAAATTAGCAGAAATAAAGTTGAGCGAATGCCTGTTGGAACTTGTCCAAACATCAAGCTTACAAACCACCACTTCTTATATCACTGTCCTATTTAGGATTTTCATTTATAAGTGTATGTTTGCCAAAAGGTTTCCTTAAATTTCCTTTATACAATATTTGTTGTTATCTGAAAAACTATCTTTGTGTGTGTACAAACGCTCGATAAATATAAAAAACGCTGGTGCATTGACCTGATATGTAAATTTATCGTTAAATTATTCATTAACAAGGGTAGGTTACGGACGTGGGGTAGCCGATTTCAATGTTACTTTTTTTGGTGATACTAGGTCGAAAAATATTACACCTATGTCCGAGAGATCTCATTAATGCGCCCTTGGAGCCGAGAAAAAATATTTTATAAAATGTTATTTTTTTTTTATATTTCTGTTTTCTGACTTTGCTTTGCATGGATTTGTATATATCAATATATCAATTATATATCAATCGATTTGTTTTTTTGTGTAAAATAAGAAAAACATATTACTAATTGTATTAAACGAATTCTAATGTATAATTAATTACAAAAACTTGAAGACGCTTCCAGTAAACAAGGACAAGTCCTTTTAAATGTAATTACACGAACAATAATATTTTAAGAGATATTTTTTAAAATATTTTTTTCCATAAAACGTGATTATATTTTACCATTTTGGGAAGAGGGCTTCAGCCCCATATTCACCTCCGTAGATCCGCCCGTGTTAAGAATAAATGGAATATTAAGGTTATTATGCAGGGTTTTGTTGGTTGTATAGAAGGGAGCATTGAATATTGTCTGGAGGACTCAAGACTCGAAGGATTGAATGAATGTGATGTTTGCAATTTTAGCTGTCCTCCACAGTTCTAGTTAGTGTCGCCCAAATGCGAGACCAAGACGAATCTTGGTCGTTTGCACTCAGTTTTGTCTTGGTCTTGGTCTTGCGCAAGAGTCTCGCAGTTACCTATTATTCTATTACTGTAGAAATATTACTGTAATTTTTCAGAGAGGGGAAACCTAACTAAATCCGAATAAAAAATTGGAAGAGTTAAATGCAAATATATATTGTTTATACTAATTCTTTACATATAGTTACTAAATTTATCAAGTATTAGTAACTATTTTGCCCTAATTTGTATTCACAAAAATGATTTTTTTGTACCAGTCTTGGTCTTGATCTTGCAACGGTCAGGCGGTCTTGGTCTTGGTCTTTGCAAGACGAAGACCGATTTTGGGCAACACTAGTTCTAGTCCATAGGTCTAATTTTAAGGATTTTCTTGTAGATCAGTAATTTGCCTTCAATAGAAAGTTTAGTAGATTTTCTATTCAGAAGTATAGAAAGCTGGTTATATTGTCAGTTAAGTTGTAGACTATTAAGACTATAATATGTATATAGTACATATATGTATACGTATTTTAAGTATTTAGGTTCCACATTAGTCATCTACTGATTTTATTTAATTATTTTTTCCGGCTGTTACTTACATTCCTACCATTTTTCATTATGATGTGATGATTTATTTTACATTTTGAGTAGCAGGGTAGATCTCACTTTACTTTTGATTAGGACTCAGCCGGTATTATGTTAATCAAAATGTACATTATTTCTAAAATACACAACTTAAAAGTTGGTAAAGCGGCCATTAGTGTTCTATATTAATATGATAATTACCTGTTAAGGAAAATTTTGGGATTTTGTCCGAGGAAATATTTTACCGAAGGCATTTATCCTAATCGATTTTTTGTACCAGTCTTGGTCTTGATCTTGCAACGGTCAGGCGGTCTTGGTCTTGGTCTTTGCAAGACGAAGACCGATTTTGGGCAACACTAGTTCTAGTCCATAGGTCTAGATAAGTTTAAGGATTTTCTTGTAGATTAGTAATTTGTCTTCAATAGAAAGTTTAGTAGATTTTCTATTCAGAAGTATAGAAAGCTGGTTATATTGTCAGTTAAGTTGTAGACTATTAAGACTGTATAATATGTATATAGTACATATATGTATATGTATTTTAAGTATTTAGGTTCCACATTAGTCATCTACTGATTTTATTTAATTATTTTTTCCGGCTGTTACTTACATTCCTACCATTTTTCATTATGATTTGATGATTTATTTTACATTTTGAGTAGCAGGGTAGATTTCACTTTACTTTTGATTAGGACTCAGCCGGTATTATGTTAATCAAAATGTACATTATTTCTAAAATACACAACTTAAAAGTTGGTAAAGCGACCATTAGTGTTCTATATTAATATGATAATTACCTGTTAAGGAAAATTTTGGGATTTTGTCCGAGAAAATATTTTACCGAAGGGATTTATCCTAGACGGCCGTGAAGGATGGTGCGACCAAAGTTGAGAGATTCAATATAACTGCCATTCTTTTAACTCTCTTTGAAACTCTCTTTCATTATCATCCTTTTTTTTATGCCCTTTCAATTTTGTTTTCACTCCCGTGGATATTAAAGAGAGAAAAAAAAGTATTGTTTCTTTTCTCTTTTTATAAATATCCATTTTTCAACAAAGTTATTCCCTTTCTTTACTTGTTCCAGGTTTAAATGCCCTGTTTTTTATTTTTAATTTTTTTTTCTATAGCCAATTAATTTCGTGAAACGTTTTACCTTCATGTGTTAAAGAAAAATAAGTTTATTTTGGTTCTTTTTTGTTTTAATGAAGCAATTTACCAATTTAATAAAAATAAAAAAAAATGAAATAATCAGCACGGAATGTAGTTTTTATATATTTTTCTTTTCACTTAATTTCTTCACCTATACCTGTCTGAAGCACAGTGGGTATGCCGTCGTGGAAGAATACTAGTTGTATCATTGAGGGAGAGGAGTGCTCAGCGGCATCCGTTACTATCTTGATTTCTGTATAATTTTTAAGCAAGGAGATCCCTCATCAGCTCCTATAAAAATATATAACGTTTTGATTATTATTGCTTTTTCATTAATTTTTGCTGTTGTATTTTAGAGGAAATGGTGGATGTATTTAATAAAATTGGTAAAGTATTTTGTTTCAGTAATCTCCATTTTTTTCGCCTTTAAAGAAAACAGAACGAGCCCTGTTTGAAATACATGCTTGTTAAAGTAAATAAAGGCGTGCTACGGAGAAGTATAGGATTGAATTTTATGAAATTAATTTGAGGCCATATTGGTATCAACCTACACAATATCCAAAACTTTCATTAACACTAATGGGCGATATGCCCGTAATATCGATTTGACTATGGGAAGAATCCGAAGTTTTTTCTTGATGTCTATATCGTATTATATGATTGGAAATTTTCGATTCAAAGGACATGTTTTTTGACATCATATAATACAGAGGTTCTCTAGAGAGAAAGCAAAAATAAGCCGCAAAATATTATCTTACATAGGTTGTTGTATTAACATCGTAATATCAGCTTTGCCTCTAAAACAAAGCGAGCCTTTGCTGGCTAGTTTATTAGTTGGGCAGACAATGGAAGTACACGAAAGCCTAAAATTAAATGTGCCCTTATCAGCTCGTTGTTATCAGTAGTAACATGAAAGGCTCCTGAGTCGGATTTGCATATGAAGTGAGTGATATTAAATTAGCATAGATAGTACTGGATTTTCCGCTAAATCGGTCTGCTATCTACTATACTATGTCGTCGCTCTTTGGCTTGTAGCTCTTAAAAGACTGTAGTATTACTCTAATCGGCTCACTAATTCCTTATTATTTAAATATATTTACGTTAAACAATAGTATTTAGTTCGATAAATACCATAGTTTAATATATATATATCTCGAAACAGGACTTTTTAAAAATAGCAGTATTGTTGAAATGCATGTTATTTTTTTATCTCATGTTAAAGAACTACAAAAAAAAAAAAAAAAAAAGTGCTGCTCTATTTCATCCCAAGCAATTATACAAAAACATCGAAGTCAAACACGTTTTTAAAATAGACGCCCAAACATTGTCTTTGTCACCTATATCTCAGAATTCCTTGGTTACTGCTAAAACTATCGAATCATTTCCAATTAAGCGTTAACTGTATTTTGGTGTTAATTTAAATACTTGAAAATTTATTATTTTTTCTGAGGCGGATGTAAAAAAAAAAAAGGAAACAAACCCCAATCAATATTTTTTGTTCAAAAACGTGCTTTAATTTTAATTATTTCCATAGGCCCCGTAATAAAATTTCCATGTTTTTTAATTACTAACAAAATAATAAGTGATTTTCGAAAACACGTGTGAAAAGAATTTCTCAATTTTTTTTAATTGTAATGGTTGGTGTGTTCTGTAAAAAATAAATAAATTAATGATATTTATTTTTATGTTTGCTGACATTTCGTCCCAAAGTTCAGGTGTTCATCAATACTAAGAAAATACCAGATTTCGCGTAAGATTAGATTAATAATAAATTATTATTTTAAGAAAAAATAAAAATAATTGTATTAATACATGTAAGGGTCACATGAAAAAAGTTAATAACAGTAACAGAGAGGAACTTATGAAATAAATAATAAAGGCAAAGTTGGGTGACTAATGAAATAAACTTATTTAAAAATTTGTTTGAATAAACTAAGATGGGGACTAATGAAATAAGCATAATGAAACTAGGTAACATAAGGAATAAAAAAAAATATAATGAGATAAAATGTGAGTATTAGACATAGAATGAATGAATTCACATAGTTGCTAAAATATGATGTCTTAGAATGTTAAAATGAAGTGAGATAGACAAAGAATAAAATGTAAAACAGAGAAAAGAAATATGAATTTATGTAAAAAAAATGATAGATTTAAATAGAAAAATTAAGATATTGTAAAATATATCAACACATTCTGGCTACATAGAAGAGAAATAAAAAGTTAAAAATATGAAAATAAGATGTAATCAATAAATATATCAATTTAAAGAAATAGACAGACAGATATGGAAAAGAAAGTGAAGAAAAGGGTAAAGAGGAAAATACTGAGATAAAAGAAGAAGACTAACCTGGACTCACTTTTTTTCTGTCTGTCTGTCTGTGCCAAGATTTTCTCAGGAACTGCTGAACCGATTTTGTTGCTTCTTTTTTTATTTTGTAGGGTTTTGACTACTGATGCCTGTGACAGAAATTCGGTGCTCCATGCGCAATAGCTTGCGCGCAATAAATGAAAAACATGTTTTTCTATAGACTGTAACGCGAAAACGGCTCTAACGATTTTGATGAAACTTTCCTATAATGTTCTAATAATTGTCCTTTCATTTTTTGTATATAGACTAAATTCCCGAAAAAAATCAGGAAAAAAAGTTATAAGGAAAAAAAATGTTATGGGGCCTAACTCTTTAAGTATATGTCATACGGTAAAATTCATAATAAAACTTTTGAAAGGTAATTAAATTACCAACAAACCAAAAAAAAAAATCATCGGCATCGAACCAGTATTAGCGATGATACAGCTTATTCTATTTTTTACACATGTTTTAACTTATTACTTTCCTACCTATACTAGGCAAGGAAAGTATTGCAATCGGGTCAAATTTCCGATATGCGGTTTTTGATGGATCTATACGTTTCAGAGCCCCCTGATATCCTGGTGTCAGAAACGGTTCAATGAGAGAAAAAATATGACTAAATGAAAGTAAGAAAATCTGTTGCACGCATCACATAAGCTTCACTATTCCCTCTACTTATAACAGAAATTATTGTTTCACAATAATAAGCTATGGCAAAAAGTTTTTGATCAGCAATATTAGAGAGTATTCAAATTTTTAAACTGATTTACCTTAAGCCGGTTTACATTGCTTTAGTTTATCAAATAAATCGTACTCAAATCTTTTCTTTGATCAATTTTCAGGAAAATAATTCTAGTTAAATTTTTTTTTGTTTCTTCATGATCATATGTAAAGAAATAAAAACTTTTCTGAAATAGGTAGGAAAGTCGTGTGAGTGGACACAACAGATTATTTTTTTTAAATATTGGTTTCGATAATAAATTTCAATAGAAAATAAACGACATATTTCTTAATAATTAGTTCTATTTTTGTAAAGGTAGTTAATGGCTCCAATCCTATGAATTTATTTAAGGCAATGAGACTTATGGCTTTCGTGGCATAATATGGCCTAGCAAATATTTGATAAAGCCTTTGGTTTGTATGCACATATGGACCATGGGAGAGGTGGATGGTGGATTATCGAATGGAGGGACCGGTAGATTCATATATTCATACAGCGGTTGTCATAAATATCGGTGTAGAGGATGTAGATAAGGGGGGAGTACATCACTGGTTCCTTTATCCGCTACAGGTAGCAGCACCGCCGTAATATAATACTGCAAGATAAACAATAGGCTTCGGGTCTCTCTATCGCCCTTCGCTAAATGTTTCCTTTTTTGTTTATGTTCTCATGTTATCTCTGACAGCATTTAGCTCCTCCTTCATCTCCCTTATTCTAAAAACAATATTTCTCGTTAAAGTTCGTAATCGCATTTTCCAACTTAGGATTAACGGAAAGTTCTAAACAAAATAAAATATTATTCATTTTTATTAAATTTTAGCAACTTGACTCTCTTAAACTTCACTTTATTAATCAAAAGTAATTTAAATTATTTTGTGAAGCTTTGTGGAGTTTTTTTTCCCATTTTCATAACCTTTGTAAAATTCATATAAAATTTGATCGAAACCTGCATTAATTTAAAAATTACATATTATAATATTATTCATCCAGTGTCAATACTGTATTTTTATTTATTTATTGAGAGTTATAAAATTCTGTTAATTGTGTTTGATTATAGTGAGGTAAGACTACATTCACACTATAAATACAGAAAATCATTCAATTCTTTATTTAGAAATATTACATTCTTTCATATCCAAGAACACTAGTAATAGTGATATAGTAACCCATTCACACTCTATCTATAATAAATAATAATAAATTAATCAGTAAAATAATAATAGTAGAAGTACGTACTCACTTCGGCAGTACATATACTAAAATACAAAAATAATAATAAAAATGTATATCTAATAAATAAAAATAAAATAAATTAAAAAAAATAAACAGTCATACACAATATTTACAATCGAACGAGCAAAATCCAAGCCAGACTTGACCTCTAACTATAGGGGAGAAAGCAGGGCTCCAAGAGATCTCTTCGCTACTCTCTCAACAGCATCACCGGGCTAAAAAAAATTGAGAAAAATGATTCTAAATGGCCGTGTAGTAATTGAAGGAAAGATTTGGTGGAAGAGGATAGTCCGTTGGCCAGACCCCCTTCCGTACTATAAATTGCATGTCGTTGTGTTCCTTGTAACTATATATAGACGCCTGAGAAAAAGATCTAACGCTATAAATGATTTATGCCATTCTAGGTCACTATTTTATCAATTATTTATAGCCCTTATTATTTCTAGCCATTCTTGTATCCATGTTTCCTACTCCTTCAAAACAATAATAAAGAAAACTTGTACCACTACAACCCATGAATTGTCTTGGGCTCAGTACTATTTAGAGAAAGTACTGTTTCAAGGCCAACGGTTGTCCAGGGGAGAGTTCGAGCCAGGATCACGCTAAACCGCCAGATTTTCCCTCTTAATTAACTATTTTTAATTAAGAGTACCCACTTTGTAGAGGCTTGGTGTGCCCACGGACGGTCTCCCTACCCCAAGGTTGCTCCACGACCGATGAAACAGAATAAATAATTTTTATGCCATGATCCGGGATTAGAACCTGGGACGTCGAGCATTTGAAGTTCAGTGCCCTACCACTGAGCTACCCCACTCCCTCCTTCAAAATAATAACTTAAATAAATGTTAACTACACTAACTCTTCTAAGGCAGCCTATTGAAGACATAAACATGAAATTAGCTTAACATTTTCAAGTTTCGAAAATGTCATTCACTTCATTGACTACTTTGATATGCACTTGATGTAAATGTTAGTTAAATATTTTTTTTATTTCAATTTTAGTCTTCTGGTTGTGAAAAGTGATCTTCTCCTCTCCCACCAAACCTCCCCTCTTCCCTCACCTCTCCTTCAAATTGTTAAAATGAATGAAAATTCACCTCAGTGAATATAAGACAGATTATTGGAGATATAAATACAAGAGCATATGATCAAACAGGAAAAATAGCTTAAAATTTGAAAATCTTTATCTCATTAACTATCTGATTTACTGAGCCTGCTCTTGTAATAAATTGGAGCATATTTAGTCTAGTTTAAAACTGTATTTAGTATTTTTTGTCGAAAACGTGCTCCTTCTTGGTCAAAATGGGGAATAACCGAAAAAAGTGCGAAAATATAGATATTTTTGGGGTTTTAAAAAGTGATCCGGGTGAACGCCGAGGTCGAAAACTTGGATTTTTCATCTCAGTCACATCTCACACAAGAAAAAAATAAACCTTTTATCCCCATTCGATGCAACTTAGACCCCCCTTTTCATGACAAGGTTACTGGTTTACTCCCATACTCTCAGAACGAGAAATTTTTTAACCAACAAATACTTCAGCAAATCCAATAATTAAAACAATAGACAATTACAATAAGCAATGTTTAATAAAATACAAACACAGGCGTACAAAATACATTCTACTCGAATTAAAACAGACCAGAATAATGTTGAATAAGATATTCATAGAGTAATTATTTTATTGAATATTTAATAGTTGACCTTTGCACTATAAAGGAAGGAGATGGTCCGAGGTTGCGGTCATAAATAGTGGCAAAACTTTGCAGGTCTTCTTAAGAGCTATTCTATCTTGTCCGCCCTGAAGAAGACCTGCAAAGTCGGGTCAAAACGTTGGATTTTAATAAAATAGTTTTGCCACAATTTAGCCTATTTATGACCGCCATCTCGGACCATCTCCTTCCTTTAGTACTTATTTCAGTTTAATTTATATTATTTAACATATACTATAAATTTTTATTCAAATGTATAGCTATTATTTTATTATTATTGTTTATTATGTATTCTTATTTATGTAGTTTTTTTCTATTGTCAAATAAACAAAGCAATAATACTTAAGTTTATGATTTTAGTATTATCTTAAGTATGAAATGTTGTACACCAAAACATGACCGATCATTATATATATATATATATATATATATATATATATATATATATATATATATATATATATATATATATATTTGTAAATTTCACTTAAAAAAAATTCTTATTCTTATTATTAATTGCGATTTGTCAATCCTATATGAAATTACCTTTCGTTTGATACTTCATTCATCAAAAATCGCTGCTGAGAGCCGGAAAAAGGATTATACTCGTATATTAGTGTATTATATATATAAAGTGTAGATGTTATTTTTTTTTTATTAAGACCTCTCTCTCGACATCTAACGACATGATTAGGTCTATAAAGCTGTCAATAGAGGTATTGTGGTTGCCCGTAGCAGCGAACCCAGGCCGTTGACAGCCAGAACAGACTGCTTTGGCATAGGCATCTTTCGCCTAACGTAACCTAATCCTTAAATAGCTCTTACGATGCCTCCGATTTATTTAATAGTCAGAGCCCAATTAATTAGGGACTTAGAACATTTGGCCAGATCTTGTGTGTTTTAGCTGTTCTTTTTTTTTTTTATCTCGTCCATGGGCTTACCTACGTAGTCTATGGCACTCAGGGTTACGCGTCACCAATTCTGTCTTGGGTTGAGTCCAGAAGAGTTTATCGTTCGCAACACTTCCTTTTTGAAAAAGAAGAAGAAAAAAAAATAGATAGAGCACTTCCTTGATGTTTGCGTTCCGTTTGTTGGTGGTTTTTAAAAATAGCAGATACGGCCGAATTTCCCCTAGTGGGATTATACGGCGTTTCATTTGATTTATAAGATTACAAACTTTAATCCAAATATTGTTTACAAAACTGAGATTGTTAAAAAATCTTGACATGTGACATATATTTAAAAAAATGGTTATATATCTGAATAGATATATGTTAAATTTCAAGATGGAGAAATATTGGTAAGAGTAAATAAAATTTACAGGTGTTATATAATTAATCAAATAACAAGAAAGAGTAACATAATTTCTACTTAAAGTTCTGATGAAATATATATCAGTATTCTTTGATCAAGTATATGTTGGTTAACATAAACTACGATGTCTTACTAAATTTAGTATGATTGACAAAATAACCTGACTTCATAATATCTATTTTATATAATTGGTAACTAATATAAAAAGATTTAAAATGATCTATCAAAAAGTTTTCCAGCTCCATTGGTTGTAAAACTACGAAAATTTTTGAGACCAACAATATGGTGAAATTCGGTTATTTTCGCAATTATTAAATAATCGATATTAAAATAACAGGCACAACTTAATAGTATAACTTAAATAAATGAAAAAAAAAATAATAAAAAAAAATTATGGAAATCGGAGATCTAGACATCAAGGCTATTGAAATGGGATAAGCCCATTCTTTATTAGATTAAACCCAACATTTATGTTTTGATGCATGGTGGTTTAAATAAAAATTTAGGCTATTTTCTACTGTTATTATTTTCTTATACCACTTAGATTTTGTTTTCTTTATGTATTTTTTTCTAAATTCTAGAGAATTAATATTATTATTGTTTTCTATTTGATATTTAAAATTTATTTCGAAATGTTTTGAGTTGAGATTTTTGACAAATATGTGGTGGTCTTCATTGTAAACATCTGGTATGTCCACTGACACGACTTTCTTGCATATTTCAGAAAAGTTTTTATATCTGTACATATGTCCATCAAGAAACAAAAAAAATTGAATTAGACTTATTTTCCTAAAAAATTATCAAAGATAAGATTTGATTACGATTTATTTGATAAACTAAGGCAATGTAAACCGGTTTAAGGTAGATCAGTGTAAAAATTTCAATACCCTCTAATATTGCTGATCGAAAACATTTTGCCATAGCCTAATTTTGTCAAACAATAATTTCTGTTAAAAGTAGAGGAGATAGTGAAGCTTGTGTGATGTGGGCAACAGATTTTATTCCTTTCACTTAATTATCTTATTTCTTTCATTCATCCCTTTCTGACACCCGGATAGGAACCCATAATCTTACATTGGAAATTGAATAGCTGTAACTTCGTTAATAGGTGTCCGAAATGAACCTTTATATAGTTTTGTAGGAAATTTCATTACCTTAAAAAAAAAAAAAAGTAAAAAAAACTAATACATAAATAAAAACAAAAAACAAACTAAACGGTGTTTTTCGGATAATTAATTATTAGAATATTATAGGAAAGTTTACATAGAATCATTAAAGCCGTTTTCGCTCTACAGTCTATAGTAAAACAGGTTTTTCATTCATTGCGGAGCACCCAAATTTTGTCACACAAATGAATAGTCAAAACTCAACAAAATAAAAATAGAAGCAACAAAATCGGTTTACTAGTTCCCGAGAAAATCTTGGCACAGACAGACAGACAGACCAATGGCTAAAAATGTGTTTTTAGGACTCAAGGGGCTCTGAAACACATAGACCCGTCTAAAACCGCATATCGGAAATTTGACCCGATCGCAATACTTTCCTTACCTAGTATAGGTAGGGAAGTAAAAATGATTAACAGATCATCAATATATTTAATAATTATTAAGAGATATATTTTTTATTGTGATAATTTTATTAAAAACGTCTTTGATAAAGTAATATTTTGGTAATAGATACTTTTCTATATCTGGGATTCAAAATGTACTATTCTATTGGAAAAGGTAGTCGTGCAGAATAAAAAAAAAAAAAAAATATTACAATTGGTGAAATATTGACTGTCACTTCCACTTGGTTCGAGACTTCTACGAGCTGGAAACTGCTTAATAATTTATTCTTTAAATATATATTATAGTTTTGCTAGCTAAAGCAGGAATTTGCAAAAGAAGTTTTTGTTTCCTGGTTCTTTACAAAAAACCTCTTTCACAGAGATAAAAAACGCTCTCAAGGAATGCTAGTTTAGACATACCCAATATTCTCCAAACCGCAAATTGACTGACATACTTTAAACGTCCAAACACGAGTCTACCCCTGGCAGTTTGTTAACTAATGTGCTAACTTTGTTAAAAGTATTGTGTTTACAGAGAACCTTCGTTTAGTCTGTTGTGTCTCAAAACCAGGACACTAACCTCTAGCGTTTATAAATGTTCTTTATTATCTATTGTTCTCCAATTAGGCTTTGTTTGGTACCCTAGCATCATTATCGTTGTTCATAAAATGATAAAAATTTATTTATCTATCAAAAGCAAATATTATTTTTGTAATTATTTTTCCCATTGCAATATAATATATTTTGAATAAAGGATAGTAATATCAAAAAAATATAATTAAAATAGTATCTAAATATATCGATTTCTGACTTTTTAAAAACTGATTTTAAAAATCAGAACTTATTTTTGATTCATCTTTTTTTTTTTAATCTAACAAATTGTATATGTATATATATATATATCTATTTTCTTTATTTTTAAATATTGTCAAGCTCCACACCGAAGGTTATGAGATAACATATATGAGTTGATAACATTTTAATATTGGGATAACATATTTTAATAAGTATTGCTTCAAAAATAGTGAATTGAAAGATTTTACGAAAACGCTTGTAATGTCGTTTCTTTGGGTACGAAGCAACATGATATGTTATGCATTGCCAATCTTGCATTAATTCATTTTATATTTAGATAATTTATAATTTTATATTATTATCATTACCACTAAACAATATTGCTTCAATGTTATTTTTTAAAATCAATTTTAGCCTGTCCAACAACCGTTTGATATTTCCAACTCGAAATCAACCATTTTATATTTCACTTTTTGAATGAATCCTTCTTTATTTTAAAACATGGTAATTTTTATAAAGTCAAAAATATTCAATTATAATTTTTGCACACGCTTTAAGACCTAACAAAATAAATATCAGTATTAACCATAGCTATGAAATAAGTTATTTCCTTAATTAGTAATAATTTTAAAATGGAATAACTAATTTATATCCAGCTGATGTAAATAATAATCGAGAAGTAATGTGATAATTATGAATATCCATTTAGGTCGTTAGTTACCTGCCTTGCAAGTGGTGTTGAATATGTATTAACATTTATAGCTCTTCTATAAAAACTATTAGAGCTTAAAAAAAGAGTATAACCATTTTCTTAAGCATTTTTCAACAAGAAGTATAAATAGATAGTATGCAAAAATAGTATAAAAAGTAAATCAACAAACATTTTTTTTTAACTTCTTTAGTTAAAATTACCTTGCTCGATACGAAACCTTGTGCTTTTGAAACTGATAGTCGCCTGATCGGATCAAATGACTTATTTCAAGCGTGTGAATGTTTATTCATCTATTGGTTTCACTATCCTAAAGAATTTATGTGATTAAAATATAAATAGAAATCCATTAAAAATAATAATGCAGTTAATAAAAAAAAATTGACAAAGACATAGCATCAGGCTTGAAGGTGTAAATAACATCGGGAGTGAGGGTGATGAAAGAACAAAGGCAGAATCGGCCGGGAAAAGCTGGTGAAAAACAGACCATTCCTGCAAGTTCCTGCCCTCCTGATACGAAAGAGTTCCCAAACAGAGGAAAATGGAGAAAAAATTTCCAGAAGAGGGGGAAAATCACCTAATTCTTTCTTCCATCTCCCCTTTTCGGCCCCTTTCTTTATCGAAAGGATCAGAGGAATCAATTTACCAGGATAGATTCTTGTGCGTTTAATCTGATATAATTCTTGTTTGATTCCCTCTTAACCGTTTTGAATTACCGATTTTATTACTTATAGTTTTATAATTTATTTGTATAATAGATTAATCTGATTGAAAATACATTTACGTAATTTGAATTGAGATGACAATATCAACTTATAGTGTTTCTATACATGAATATTGTATGGTATTATTAATACATAAAGGGCAATCTATATGTATTTTCCTTTTCGGAATTAAATAAAATTATCCCTAAATATTAGGATGGGTAGGGATGAAATCTAAATAGCTCCTGTTGTTGGCTGTTCTCCTGTCGAAGGGACGAGATTAGGGAGGGGCTGTTTCCTCCCTCTCCCACTCCCTCGTCCTCCCTTCGCATTTATTGTCCGTTTCGACCTCATCGTTCTATTTATATTAAATCCATCGTTTGATTAAATTTGTATTTATTTATAGTAGATGAATATTAAATTCATGTGATTTTGAAATATGTTATTTTCTTCTCCATATAACTAAATATATTTAAAACAGGGAGTTAAGTTTTTAAATTTTTTGGTCGATCACAATAGTTCATTATTGAAAATTAATAGTGCTTTGATTTCGATGAAACTTTCCTCATTTTTTAGTAAATTGAAATACATTTGAAACAATTTATCACAATATCTCAAAAAGTGTATACTTTTTGAGTTATTCGGAATTTGATTTAAGGCGCTACGCAGATTTTTCGACTGCCATTTTGGAAGTAAACGGCGGATAGTAATGTCGACGAAGGAGGATCATCCTCGAGTGACCTCTGATTTTAAATCCGAATTTGAAAAAAATCGGTGTATTAATTTCGAAGAAAATGCGCGAATAACAAACAAATTTTTATTCGTTTTTCAAATTCTACTAATCCTGAAACGTAAAACCTCAAATTTTGAGAGGGAGTTAAATTTTTGAATTATTTGGTCGATGACAATTTTTCATTATTGAAAATAATAAACCAAAAAATCTTGATTGAAGATAAGTTAATCCAGGAATATTCTGAGTAGTGTTGCCCAAAATCGGTCGGTCGACCAAGGCCGCCTAACTGTCGCAAGACCAAGACCAGGACTGGTAAAAGAAATCGATTTTTTAAATAAACATTTAGGCAAAATAATTACTAATGCTTAACAATTTTAGTTAATATATGTGTAGAATTGGTATAACCAATATACTCTTGCATTTAACTCCTCTAATTTTTCATTCGGGCTTAGTTATGTTTTTCCTATTTAAAAAAATACACTAATATCTCTATATTAATAAGCTAATAAGTAACTGCAAGAGTGTAGTGAGACTCTTGCGCAAGACCGAGACCATGACCAAGACTGAGTTTGCAAGACCAAGACTCGTCTCGGTCACGCATTTGGGCAACACTAGTTCTGAGGGGAAGGCGGCTGGTGAAACAAGTGAATTCCATATACATGTGTATATATATATATATACATGTATATGGAATTCATATATATATATATATATATATATATATATATATATATATATATATATATATATATATATATATAAAGAAATGTATATTTTAGTGTTTTTATTTCGTCTAGTACTGCCATAAAATGGCGTTCGAAATTCCTTAACTAGATAATTCACATCTAAGAACCTAAACCACTAAACGTTTGCATGATTTTTCTTTAAATTTAATTAAAAATAGTTTCCAAGGGATCTGAGCACTCTAGCAACTATTTTAAGCTACAATATTAAGCTATTTCGCCAGTAAATGAAGAATTTTAAATGTAAATATTCAATTTTTTAAAATTGTTATTCTTGTTTTTGAGCACAAAGCCTAAATAAAGTTTATTTTTTTAATACAATTCACTTTTCAATTAGAATAATAATAATTATAAAAGTGCCTCTTGTTTAGTTTTTTCTCTAGTTTTATTTTTTTTTTAAATCAAATTTTTCTCACCTCCCAGAGCTCTCCTCTGGATCCGCTAGTGCATATCACAAACTTTTAAGAATGGTTTCGAAATTAAAGAATTAAAATAAATACTAACAGTTCTAATCAAATCACCTTTATCCTTCGTCGTAACCCTATGACTTCCTGTCCTACAGTACCCTATAATAATACTCCAGTCCCAGTTGAACAGATCTGCTACCTAGAACTCCATCTGGACAAAAGTCTTACTTGGAATCCTCAATACTGAAACGTCTAGCAATACAAACGCTGCAAACTTCCATTGAACTGTGGAAGCCCATTTACTTAGATATAATTAGTCTATATTAGGCCTATAATGTTGAGCTTTGGGACTCCTCTAAATTGTTAAATTCCTCTCATATCTAATCCTTGCAATCCCCAATCCTTCGGAAAATCCTCAATTCTTCTTACTTTACCACAAATATAATTATTCATAATGACCTTAATGTGTCAGATATTACCTAATTAGTCCACTCCAGAAAACTATCCTCACATAATAAACTTCAGACTCATCCAAATCCATTTGTTTCTGAACTGTCATCCTGTTTGATTTCTGACTATTCTCCTAGACGTGTGAAAACAAGATTCAACGGGTCCTTCTAAAAAAAAACTATTATAGTAGTGGTAATGGGTAATTTCTATATAAGTCTGTCCACTTCATTATAACAATTCAAAATTACTTGCTATATTTTTAGTCGATACCGTTGTAAATTTCAAGAAATGTATTTAAAGAAAACAGTCCTTTGAGACAGATTGTAATATTTTTCAATAAATAAGTTAAAAAAAAAAGAAAACAAAATTAGTGAATGTTTGTTAAGTTCGTGTAAATACCCTTTATTGTCTGCAATGGCTTCCGCCTAATTGTTTGCTAGATAATTCTCGAAACATTAATATTAATAATTAATACCAAACTGTATCTTTCATTCTTATTTATGACATATAAGCGAAATTAAACAACATGTTTATTCTTTTAAATAATATAATATGAAGTTGCATGAAACGTAAGGACATGTGATAATCATCCAGAGGCACTTAAAATACAATCATTAGAATAAGATGGTGGTGGCGGCACTTTAATTACTGTTTATCTCGAAATAGGATATATTTTTATTTATTATGCATACTACTAATTTATTTGAATTCTTTTAATGATTTTTTTATTATGAAACCCTTAAACTTTGTTACACCCTAAGGCAAACGCTGCTTTCATATTAGGGGAGGTTAAAACGGATTTTTTTTTCGGATAAGTTTATTATTATTACAATTTATAAATATTTTTATATGAATTACGTTGTATACATATGTATCTGAAACGAGGGTGGTAAAAGGGAAGCTTAGAAGGAAAAATGGTCTCCATGATACGGCAGAAAGTATGTCTTGCTGTACTCAAAACTCAATGAGTGGCTCAAGAAGAGTCAGCAGGGTTGTCAGAACATATTACGGTATTAAGATATATTCCAATAGAGGTCCCTTGATAAGAAACTCTAAGATTTCTACACCTTCATAAACACCTGCACTAAGTACCAGATGCGCATAATCAGAATTCAGTCCCTCGATGGGAGACTCAAAACATCAGGATTTACCTCATCACTCCACCTGCCAGCATCTACCTGGTCAATATAAGTACCATTTCCGAATTTTAATGCTAATATATGTTATTTAATACCAACTGGGACGGAGTGGTGGAGCGGCCTAACACGTGGGCACAGGACTTATTTTAAATCAAAATAAGTTAATGTTATCTTATTTAGTATTTAATATGTATTAAAATACTTAACTTACAGATTTAAAGTTTTGTCCAGAAATTAATTGTTTTATATATTTCAATTTCATTAAGCTTTTCTCTACTTTTTTATTCTTATTTTTTACCTATGTATGCTAAACTCTTTTTCTTTTATCTCTATTTTAGTTATCATTTCTATGTATATATTGTGTGAATCTTTAATGTAGCCTTAATATTAATGCCCTCCAATGTGGCAGAATGTATTAATTTAAAAAAAAAAAAATTGAGAAAAGCTAAATGAAATTGAAATATATAAAACACATTTACACCTATATACATTTTCTGTACAAGTTCGGAAAAAAAATTCAATAATATTTTTGATTCATGAAAATTTAACTCATGGACCATAAATGTAAGTTATTTGGTATCCTGCTCATCAGCAGCTATAATGTTTCTCTAGTTCATCTTTCATTTTCTATTTGTGTTAACTTTATTTTGATTCATTCACTATATCGATAATGAACACTCTTTCTGATCAATTTCAGACCGTTTTCCCTGCTTTCGGATAATTGAAGACCTAGTGCGCTTTATACAAACAAATACAAAGGTACTTAATTCCATCACTAAACCTTCTGGCATAATCCAGTATGCTACTTAAAATCAGATAGGAAAAAAAAAAAATTCTAAAGCTGAATAGTTGGACCTATAGAAGATTCAATCCCCTGCGATGGCTGAACCGTTTCCCGATGCCCTTAGGGATGTTCCCTGAGGACGGGGCGGCCTCTATAGCGCCTCTGACAGGCAATTTCCCAGCTCTACACCTTATACTGACCTTGAACGGAACATGTCAAGCCTTTTTTTTAATTTTGTGAAATTTATTTACAGCACTTTAAATCATTTAAATTGGATTTAGTTGAGCATTCTAAATAAACTGAATAATTACAGTATGCTTGTTAGACCTTTATCCTGTTTATAGTGGTAAATTTGCGTATTGGTCATAAATAAATTAATCAAAAATTACTATTTGATTCCGAAATTAGAAGGGACTCTGTCCTCCTCAGTAATCTAAAATGTTACAATGAATATTTTTAGGTTCATTCATGAATCCAGTCATTGTTAATACAAATAACATAATGCTTAAAAAACAGTATACCATAAATAAATATGATAATTTACCTACATAAAACTGTTAAATTTCTTCTCTATTCGACAAATGCTGGAGAAGGCATATGAATATAATGTAGATCTCCATCACCTATTCTTCGATTTCCAACAAGCATACGATAGCCCTAATAGGAATGAACTACTTGAAGTAATGAAGGAGCTTGGAGTTCCAGAAAAGCTCGTAGGATCGAGCGTCATGTCTCTTGAAAAAAACAGATGTAGGGTGAAGATACAGAACACTCTGTCAGGAGAATTTGATGTTGTGGATACACCAAGGAGATGCAAGTGGATGCTAGAGCAATAAAGACAAACCCAGTAGAAAGAAGGAGAGAAAGAGAGAAACACTTTATTTTCATAAAATATAAAATATAAAGGATTGCTGCCCAATTATATTGGGTTGCTATATACACAGCATACTCTTCTATCCTTAAGACAATATATGAACTTATATATAAATATACAGAAGTATTAGTTAATATTAGTAAAATAGAAATATATATATACATTTTTATTATTTTATTTATTTTTATAATTTTTTTTTTTTCTTTTTTTTCCTTTTTCCTTCTTCTCATTGTTCATGGTTTTTTTATTTTTTTTATTTAACATTAAGTTTCCCTTTCTCTCACTTCTCTCTCTTTATCGCTATTGTTTTCAATTATTCACTAAATAAATAAATAAACAAATACATAAATTAAAACTCTCGGGCTAGCCATGCACGTGGCGGTGAATGATTCCCAGGGAGTCGAGGACTATATTTTCAGCCAACCTCGCTACGTCCTTAATGTCGACACCTAGTTCCTCGAGGAAGCTCCTTGTTCTTTTTGGGATAGTTCCGCGAGACCCAAACCAGAGGCCTCTCACGGTGAACTCTCTCTCTCCGAAGGTCTCACGGAATTTCTCTTTTAGGAAAGGGATACATTTATCGTACGTGTTCTTCTTTTCCCTTTCCACTTCGCCCGCCTGATCGAGGTCATTGCTCTCAAAGCGGACAGTTGGATCCAAGATCAGCGCTGTCCTTCCTGTCTTGGGAAATGCGACGATATCAGCGTATCTCGTAGAGCCTTCACTATCGATGCAATATACCTCGTCAAAGCAGGCGAATTTTTTTTCCCTAAGGAGCCTCATCAACTCGAACTTGACCCGGTGGTGACGACGTGTTATGAGGAGGGAGTTGTTGGGGCATTTTCCCAGCACATGTGCTGGTGTTTCAGACTCTCTGCCGCATTTACGGCAGAGGGACCCAACTTCTCTGACCTGTCCGCTGACTCCTGGGACTCCACGCAGGGGTGCATAATTAATGTTTAGTTTTAGGGCATTCGACCATTCAGACCCAGAAAGTACTTGCTTTTTGTAGATGTATCTATTCGCTTTCGGGGTCTCTTGGGGGAGCCTCCCATTGGCAGCGGATTAATCCCAATCCTCGGTATCTCCTGGGGGCATATAACATCGCTGTGGAAGTATTTGCAGGGAGTCCAATAATGGCCTTTAAGCTCCTGCGAATCATAGTGTCGATGCCCTCCAGTATAGCAGGACGTAGCTTTGTTAGGGGCGCAGTTTGGAGACGGTAAGTAAGACCCGGGAACAGATATTGATTGACAATGTTGAGTTTCTGCTCAGGTTTAAGTAAGCAAGAGGTTACCAGCTTGTTTAGATTATCATTCAATTTAGTCACCGAATCTTCGTTGAATTGCAGCTCTCCCGAGAATGTACATCCTAAATACTTAATCGTATCTCCATTCTTCAATGTTTGGATGTACTCACCATTCTCAAGGGAGAGCACCGTAGTTTCCAGCTCTCCTTTA
This sequence comes from Nezara viridula, assembly GCA_928085145.1. NCBI lineage: Eukaryota > Metazoa > Arthropoda > Insecta > Hemiptera > Pentatomidae > Nezara > Nezara viridula. The sequence goes on along the minus strand of OV725080.1, from coordinate 141,230,512 downwards.
TTTATAACGATGCCCATACTTTTTTGAGGATTTATAGCCAGACCAATTTCTTTAAATGTTCTTTGTATGCTGTCAATCACTCTTTCTGCAGCCCCCTTGTCACGCGCCGACACTGCCTGGTCATCCGCGAAACCTGTGAGGACCACACAATCCTGCTCATTCCTTAATTTGTATCCAAATTTCTTGGAAAAGTCCTCGTCACACAGGTCGCGGTAGAGATGATCGATGGCCAGGTTGAAGAGTGAAGACGACAGGGGGCCGCCTTGGGCTACACCGCGCAGCACTTTGATCTGGCTAGTTGCATGGACACCGTTGCCAATCTTTATGGTGTTCGTGCTAAGGAGAGCTGATATGACATTTGTAAGATTCTGTGACACACCTCTCGCTTCTAAGGAGCTTACGATGTGTTTGTGCCCAACATTATCAAAAGCACCGACAACGTCGAGGAAAACTATCGCACAGTCATTTTTCATTTTTTGTGCATCTATTAATACCGCGTCGATGATCCTCGCGTTGATGTGCGTTCCCGGGAGGCCTTTTATAAAGCCTCTCTGACTCTTGTGGAAGGTGACCTGCTTTCTTAATTCGTAGTCCAGAACCTTCTCTATGATTCGGCGCACAATCGAGTATATGGTGATCGGTCTCCAGGTAGAGATATTGTTTATATCACCTTTGCCCTTATATATCAATATTGCGCGCCCTTGTCGAAGTGGTTCCGGAACATAGGCCACCTTCAGCATTATCTCTGCAATCGTTTTAATAATGCTTGATACGTCAAAATATTTTATTGTGCGGATCAGAACTCCATTAGGCCCCGGCGATGTGTCCATTGATGTTGATCATAGACTTACCCAACACTTAGAGTATGCTGATGACGTGGTAATATCGTGAAGATCTAAAGCCGCACTATCAGGAGCTTTACATGAGTTTAATGATGCTGAAAAAAAAATGGGTTTAAAATAAATAAGGAAAAAACCCAATATGTGATATCATCAAAAAGTGAGGGACAAGAAGAAAAGGATAGCAGACAACTGCTTCACCACACTTTTAAGTTGGCAGTTTCAAATATCTTAGAGCCTTAGTGACGAGCAAAAATGTCTTCACTGTAGAAATTAAAGCAAGAATCGCAGCAGGCAACAGATGTCTTTTCGTACTATGGAAAATATTGCGTATTCGAAATCTGTCACGGAAGGCAAAGCTACTTGTTTATAAGATGATCTTGAGAGCAATTGTCACTTACACTGGTGAAACATGGGCCCTGACGCAGGAATGCGAGAAGATCTTCCGAATCTGGGAAGAAATAAGAAATAATAGAGAACTTCAAGAAATCTATAAAGAACCAGACATAGTCACTTACGGTTAAATCAAACTGTATAAGATGGCTTGGGCACGTAAAAAGGATGGATAAAGATAGATACTCAAAAAGACTATTATATGGTAAATCAGGAGAAATGGGGTAAAAGTAGGAGAGGAAGGCCCAGACTTAGATGGATTAATGATGTGCAGGACGATTTGCAGAAGATGGGAATTGGACAATGTAGAAGCTGCAACAATGGCCGCTGAGAGGGAGGATTGGAGAGGCGTTGTTGTCGTATTATAGATCTTTAGCTTATGTTTTAGAAATACTGTCAATATTAGCATTATGCGTGAACGTGTAATCTTAAAGTTGTCAGTACTTTCATAAAAAGCTCCCGTGATATTATAATGGGCTCTTAAAACGAGAAAATTGTTAGAATTACAATAAATCGATATGTGATCTTACTATCTTAAATTTGATAATAATCTTAAAATGAAAGATAGATATGGAGTTATTAATTATTCAATACATTTATTGGTATTAAATGTATTTGTTTAATGTAATAATGAATAAATCAATGGTAATCAGTTTATTTTCAACGAATAATCGATAAATTAATCATTATTTAAAAGGTAACACCTTTTTATTTATTCTTTATTCCAGTAAATGTTTCTAATCTGCGGATTGCATCTTATAACCTCTAAAGTCAAATTAACATTAGTGTGAAGGTTAACCTCGAAATAGATCGACAAATTTTCAGATCAGCCATGCGCTTCTTAATTACATATTTTTTTAATGAAATCCTCTGTACACCTTTGCTTATCACCTATACACCACTAATATCCTCATGGAATCTAAAAGTCATTAGTGTTTTTAAGGTAGTCCACTTCCTGGAGTATTTCTTGTAATCCAGCCTCGTACCACGATATAGTGAATGGGTCTTGGAGCTGTCCAATATCAATCTTATTGTAAATTTTCGATTTGCGTCTCTTATCTTAAGGAATTTGAGTTTTCCCCACTAATAACATATAATTATATACAATAAAATATAATGCTTTCTATTTAAACTCCTGGAATGATCTTTACATCTGTCAAATACAGTTTTATCCACTTTAATAACATTTAACGTTTAATCATGTAACTAAGAGTGCTACCATTGGGTAGATACTCAGCAAGTGTATTCATGTCATTATATCTATTATGTCCAAATTTACTAGATGTATTTATTTAATACAGTTGTAAATGTCATTAAGAAATAAAAAAAAAAAATCATGTAATAATTTAAAGGACCGGTTATAATTTCTGCTTCGCATTCTTTTTTTCCCTCCATTTTTCCTTGAGTAAGAATGTTGACATATGTTGCGTAATTTTGAATTATCGCCCAAATCATTGAATTATTGCCAGCTTTTATCCATAGATACAAAAAAAAAAAAATAAAAATAAAAATGTTATTTTGAATTTTCGAAGAAATTTCGATAAGGGGGTTTTATTTTTACCATTTTAGAAGAAAAAAAAGTGGATGTCTCGAAATGGAACGTGCCAAATTTTGAACAGTATAAATTCAATTTATTAAGGAAATGATTTAATCAGAGTACGAAGTATAATAAGATTTGTAAATTATATCAAAAAAATTATTATAAAAGAAGATATATATATATATATATATATTTATATAAGTGTCTAGATGATTCAGTAGCTATCGTGTGCTATTGATATAGTCAAGGTTTTCAGTTCAAGACTGGTTGGGCCGTTTTCTTTTGGAGTGGGATAGCTGAGCGAGATAACGCGTGTTCAGAGCATCGCGCTTTGCCCGGCAACATGATAACTGAAGTTATAGGCGATAAAATAATAACGAGTTCGCGTCCCGGTGACTGAGGGACTTTTAACTCTGGTATTAATTCCACGCCCTCATCTCCTGGCCTGGGAAAACCCTTTTAGTCTAAAAGGCGAGAAAGGGAATAACAAAAAAAAAAAAAAAAAACTAAAAAATATCAAGTATCGTCTTCCTATAACCTTGCAATGGTGAATTTTTATTCCTTATTTATTCATAAATTTATAAGTGTTTTTTTTTAACTACATAAATCATCATTGAATGGAAGTTGGGAAATGATAATATATTGCTGTATGTTTGAGTGAATACATTCCATTGTTGTGCTTATAAAACACGATGAATTACAGAATTAATGAATTGATTGGACCTTTGTTTTTGGCATAGAAAATGTAATTTAGTAAAACAAAAGGCCAATGAGGCGATGGTAGGAAGCTCAGAGAGCTCAGGGAGCTGTAGTAATTACCATTACACCAGATTTATTTTGTAATTACTAATAACACGTCAGTCGTCCCGTTCATTAGAGAAACAAATCGCCCGCGTAGGCGTCAATGCGGGAGGAGGGATAAATATATCTTGTTGCAACAATCGACATTAATTAAAAGAAAATAAACAATCGATACTACTATAACTGGTAACACAGCAATTATCATAAAGCATCGTTATCCTACGCAAGTTAATTTTAGAACACTCTCAGAGGTTGCTGGGCATACAGATCCGTACACTTCATGAAATATTCCTTATTTGTCGCTTTGAGGAAAAAAAAAGAATACAAGATTTTAGAGCATTATATGCAGATACAAGTGAAGATTTTAGTGCGGAAGTACTGTTTCAGAAGTCCGCGCTACAGATTCCTTTTCATCAAATTATTAACATTCGTCTAATAATTCAGGAATGTCTTTATTTTAACGTAACCTACAATTTTTTTGTCAACGAAAATTCATGGATATGGGACTTTTTAAACCTGGAGATTAATTATATTTCAGTTTTGACACTGTCATCAACACGTACGCCGATGACACATGCTTGCTATCTGTTGACAATGACCCTTTAATTGCATCCCAAACTCTTCAATCACAAGTCTTGAAGAATGGTGTGAAAATTTGAGAATAAATTCCAATAAATCCAATAAATCACCTTTACCCTCCGTCGTAAACCTATGACTTCCTTTCCTACAGTATCCTTTAATAATACTCCACTTATTCCTGCTGAGCAAATCCGCTACTTAGGACTCCACTTGGATGAACTGAAACGGCAAGAATCTGCTCGACGTTTCCGGCTGCTCCAACACTTACTAGGCAAACGCTCCAAACCTTCAATTAATTACAAAAGATTTATCTACATAACTATAATAAGACCTGTATGGACATACGGAGTTGATCTTTGGGACTCCATCAAACCATCGAATTCCTATCGTATCCAATCCTTACAATCCAAAATCCTTCGTAAAATCCTTAATGCCCCATATATACTTTGTCACGAAGAAAACCATTCATAAAGACCTTAATGTTCCATATATCGCTGATTTAGCCCGAGCCAGATATCTATCCCTTCATGATAAACTCCAGTCCTATCCGAATCCACTTCTTCCTCGATTCCTGATAATCCCCCAAGGCGTCTGAAAAGGAGATGGCCTCCTGATCTTTTTCCTAGAATTATTTAGGGAATGCTACCACTGAGTAAGCCTATTCATGTCATTATTTCTAATGTGTGCATATTTACTGGTTGTATTTATATACAGTTGTAAATATCATTAAATAAAAAATTATATTTCAGTTTTATCAATAATGTATATTTAACGGTAAATTTGATATCTGTACATTTCTTTATCCTCAAACGGTTTTAGGGGGTCCTTTAACACCATCCTGTGTCCGCGAAAGACTTTCAAAGATACCTTAGAAGGCCGGAGTTTTATTAGGTTCTGGAAACGTATTTCTGGGTTCAAGATAGTTTTGTCTGATGGTGTTACAACAGAAAAATAATGAGATGGACATAATATTCACAGTACATTGTTTTATGCGTTTTTTGTTTTTTTATGCGTGGGCGGGGTAGCCGAATGGGCTAAAGCGTGTGCACTGCACCGCCGTTGCCTGGCAACCTGGCATATGAATTAAAGATATAAAAATAGTCACGAGTTCGCGTCCCGGTGCCGGGGGAGTCTTTTAAATCCCCGCCCACACCTCCTGGCCCGGGAAAATCCCGTATAGCCTTAACGGCGAGGAAGGGAAGGACCAAAAAAAAAAAAAAAAAAAAAAAAAAAAAAAAAAAAAAAAAAAAAAAAAGTACATTGTTTTATAGAAATCATTAAATACAATAGAAATTAATTATGTAAAAAACAATATTTTTTCAATAACTATTACACAATTAAATCTTTTATTAGTCATAATTTTGAAAACAGAATGAACTTTTATAAAAAAAATAGAAAATGAGATCAAATATAATTATCTATCATACATATTTCTATCCTTCTCTTTTCCTAACTTATAATCCTATTTCAGGTTAATTTAGATTTATTTCATACTACATAATCTGTATAAATAATATGTTATATATAAATAAGTCACTCTAATTCGTTTAAAATTAAAAATCTTAAAAGTTAATCTGTTGTGAGTTGAAAACTTTTACATTATAAAATATAATATCCACTCTACTAACCTGAAAAAAATTATATATACGTGGGATAAGGAAGTTATACCTTCATCAAGTTTTTTTTGTACAAGCAAGACAGTTTAATTAGAACAGATGAGAGAATTCATTTAGCCAGCCTGGAATGTGGCCTAAAGATATTTCAGATGAAAATATATTCTGTTCCTCACTGAGGTCCAATCAGGTCGGCTGATTTTTATTACGTGTTTAATAATATTGGTTTAAAAACAAAAGTGTAGTTTTAACTCTAGATATATTACTCCATTTTTTACAAGGTCACTGTATATATATATATACGGTATATATATACCGTATATATATATCAAGTATTGTTTCTTAAAATTTTTTGTGTTTAGCATTAAAAATATCGACATTTAACAATTTCAAACTTGAGATGTAGTCTTCAGCCAATTAAGGAAAATGAAAATGCATCGTAATCCGAAATTGATTGTGGAATATTGTGGTTTAAATTTCTCCTACTTAGTCATAATCAGTGATACAGACCCCGTTTTACTAAATTATTAAAATCCGGCAGAAACTTTGTGAATAGATTCATCTTATATTAACCTACAAATATTTTATTTACAAAAACTCTCATAATTGGGGCGTTTTCAATCTGGAGATCGGCAAACTTTGTTTATTTAATTAGGTACTAAAACTCATGAATTCCTTTTTGATTTCAACATGCATCGTAAAATAATATGACACAAAGTAAAAAAAAAGGTGGCACTAAAATAATCGTTTGTCGTAACCTTCACCCACAAAATGTCAAGATAACAAGGTTATACAAGCCAAACGCCCCAATATTTTGTAGGCCAACTTTTTTTTTTTTTTTTTTTTTTTACCTTGTGCTAATATTACAATTCAAGTGGAAAGTAAATGGGTATTCATGAGTTTTTAGTACCTTATTAAATAGGCAAAGTTTGCTGATATCCAGAATGAAAATACTCCGATTCCGAGAATAATCGTAAATAAAATATTTGTAGGTCACTATGAGATGAAGCTATTTACCTTGTTTCAGGCGTATGTTAATAATTTTATAAAAAGCAGTCTGTGTCGCCGACTATCAGGTTGCAGAGCCTAAAATGAATTTATAATGTTAGTAAGATGATGTACAATTTTTTTCGGTTTATCATTTTCAATAATAAACCTTTGTAATCGAACAAAAAAAAAAAAAAAAAGAAGATACCACCTTTTAAAATTTGAGTGTCTACGTCTTTAGATGCGTAAAAAGAAACAAAGAAAAAAAGAGTCCGCGGCCTTCTCTGAGACTACTGAGGTGATTTTATTAATTTATTTTTTTTTAAATTTGGTATGAACACCAGAGGTAATTTCGAGATCCTCGAAATTTGACATTGCCATCCTACCTTTTGTTTTAAAATGGCGAACGAAAAACCCGTGTCGCTGTAAGCTGTAGCACCAAAATGGCTGTATTTTAATGAAACATGCCCACAATCTTCTCCGTGAATTCTTTTAAATCTAATTATTTAAAATACTTTACCATAAATAAAAAAAGGTGGAAAAGTTTCAATGAACGTTTATTTGATAGCTGAAAAAAATTAATTGTTTAGCATATATACTGCCAAGTCTATCTGCTTTGTTTTATTTCTTAATTATCATAAGCTTAAAAGACAGGAACTTAACCGAAGATAAGGCCAACTATACAGGGTACTAAACAGAAAATCGAGAATTTCTATTGAAAACAAGTTACTGATCTACAAGACAATACTGAAACCTATTTGGACTGACGGAATAGAACTGTGGGGAATAGCAAATTTTTCTAACATCAAACGTATCCAATCCTTCCAGTCAAAAGTCCTTCGAACAATAGTCGATGCTCTTTTCTATGTCACCAACAAAACCTTACATCATGACCTCAACATCCCATTTGTCCTAGACCTTACCCCAGAAAAATTCTCCAAATTTCACCAGAACCTTACCTATCATCCAAATCCTCTTGCACAATCCCAATCAGGCACCGCCCATCCCTATAATTATCTAAGAAGGTTGCAACGGCAGTGGCCCCACTACCTTCTGTAGATTGTATAAAATGAGTTCTGGCAATGGCCAGATTCTCCACTCAAAACATGAGTGTATGTGACTAAAGTGCTCTCGATCAATCTCCGCTGGCTTTAGTAGCAGTGATGCGGTTGAGAGAGTAGCGCAGGGTTCACCTGGAGTCGAGCTTTTCCCTCCATAGTTGGAGGGACAAGCCTTCCTCGGAGTTCCCTCGCCTGATTGTAAATAGTGTATATAGGTATGCATGTGTTTTTTGCTTAGTTTTAATTTTCTTATTTAATTTAATTTATTGTATATACTTATGATTATTATACTCTTAAGCAGGCTAATATTAGCAAACACCTTTTATATTTCATTTTTCTCCAAAGTGGTAAAGAAAGTAGTATGCCGTACATATTTGATATAATAAATACTTGGAAATAATATTCCTTTGTGTAATGATTTACTGAGGTTTACTGAGGCATCCATAACAGTATGGAATGAAAATTGATGATCAAACTACAGGTAATATGAGGTTCATTGCTCTTTTCCAATGAGGAATGTTACACTTAAATTCATTTCTGATCTTTCCCAACTTTTGGCAGAACTGTAAACTTGTAATGCGAGACTCATTTCAACCAAGTTCTATTTGCGCAGTTCACAAGCTCCGAAAAGCCATTACACGTTTCAAGTCACACTCAGACTTCACGCGATGTTCACTTCTAGTATCAGATTCCTTCCATTTAACTTCTGTACACTAGCAAAGCATATTGATGTTCAGCGCGTACAATATTACAAAACTTAATATAATGAATTTCATGTTTAAGTTATATGTCATGTAATCGTCATCTGTATTAGGAATTAATAAAAAAATAATATAGAAGAAATAATACAAAACAAAATTTTAGTTGAAAAAATCTAGTAATTATACAAAATTAAAATACCACAGCAGATCTCTTGGCCACTCTGTAGTCTTCTGGGCGGATCATTTAGGTTTGTGGCAGTAGATAAAGCTCGGTTTGGTGGATTTGTATTGGTTTATTGTGTCGTCTCTTGGTCTTGTTTATTTCATCTTCCATCTTCCATTTACCTCAGCAAGGTATTTCGACCAGGAGTTCTTCCATTACCTAAGAAGCCTGTATCTTTAACAATCATCAGCTAATGTAGCCAATAGAGTTTCTGAACGTGTGGGGTGTCTAGAATAAAAAAAATGGAATAAACTGTAAAAAATGGGATGTACTACTTCTTCCAAAATCTACATTGCTGAGAGGCAGTTTGGATGAGGATTAATAAACAAAGTAACGAAGTTGAGAACAATATTGTTATGACAATATGTTTAACGTTGATAAGTAAATAATAATTAGGAATTTAAAAGACATTCACCACCTCGTGACTATGAATGCTAGTCGGATGTAATGGTTTCGCTCGTTAATGGGATACACGAAATTAATAAATTTTACATTTTCCAGTTTTACCTTCTTTTTTTTTTTAAATATATATATATATTTTCTTTTGGATCTCCCCCTTCCTCACCTTTAATGGTACACGGGGTTTCCTGGGCCAGGGAGTGAGGGCGGGGATTTAAGAGACTCCTCCGGCACCGGAACCCGAACTCAGACTATTTTTAGCCAGTAATTTCATGTATCAGGTTGCCGGACAACGGCAGTGCTATGCACACACGTTAGCCCATTCGGCCACCCCGTCCTCTAAAATTGGTAAGGTCAACCGTGTTACCACGGCCTACGCCTGTGTGTTTGTATATTCCATCCTTGTCAAGGGGAGTGCTAAAATTCTCTCTATTTTTACTACACAAATAACTCTGTCATTTGCCTTTAGGTCAACGCCATTAATAATTACACTTGGTTTTTTATTATTATATATTTACCATCGTTTCGGGTAATCTCTACCGCATCTTGCGTTTAATATACCCCACCGGCGGATCTACGGAGGGGAGGGAGGGTTTCGAGGTGAAGCTTCCCGCAAAATGGTAAAATGCCATAAATGTTTACCATGTTTTATGGTAAAAAATATAAAAAAGTTATGCTTTAAAGTATCATTGCTCGTTTAATTACATTTAATGGGACTTCAAGAATCACTTAAACACCATTTCATAAAGTTAGTTACTTTCTTTCTTTTTTTCGAAAGTAATTATCGTTATATATATGAAAAAAATAATACTTCCGGACTGAAGCCCCCCCCCCTCCAAATTAAATCCTGGATCCGCTAGTGATAAACTCTAAAATTGGTTAAGTCACAAGTTAATATATTATGACTTAATCCATTGACTAATCTTACTATTAACTTGTGACTTACCCGATTTGGGGTATATTAAGCTGAAGAGGAGGACACAGATTTCCAGAAACATTCATCAATTTATAATAATAAAAAAAACAACTGTGGTTATTTATTGAATTGAGCGACAGGTAAATAATAGAAAAAAGAAAATTAATATATGCTTTTTAGTGATCTTACGTGTAACTATAAATTTCGTAGATTAAAAATAAACTAAAAACAGTTAGTTGAAGGACATGATTTTTTTGCACAGCATTGTCAGTATTGTTGTCTTATCGATGTTATATCTCGATTATATAGTATTATTGATATATTAATATATATAAATATATATATATATATATATATATATATATATATATATTTATGTATATATATTAACTAGTTACTCTGAATAATTTTATTATGCACTTAGATACTAAAAACTTCAAAATAAGTATTTAATTCAATATTTATTAAATCCTCTGAAACATTCATCTTTATATTTCTGGAGATGTCTTAATTTCAAATTTCGTTGAAAAACACTGACCATACTTTTTTAAAATTAATCCATTGAATGGTAAATTATGAAAGAAATAGTAAAAATAAAAATAAATAAAAAGGAAAAAAAAGAGGAAAAAAGGGAAATATATATATATATATATATATATATATATATATATATATATATGTATAAATATTGTATACTATGCTCATACATATTGTTAATCCTATATAATTGTATAATAATTTTAAATATTGTCTGTAGTGATTAATAAATATGCTGTGTTGTTAGCAACCCTATGTAATTGGGCAGCACCATTTTATTTTATGATAATAAAGTGATTTTCTCTCTCTGAACTTATCTGAAAGATAAAGCGCTTTCTTACATTACAACGTTTCTCCTTGGCATTTGTTTAGTTTATAGCTTAGAACATAACAGTTCAAGGTTTTTTTTTTGTTGCATAGTTTATTTGTTCCTCATTTTTTTATTTTTGTCACAATTTGGTTTATTGAAGTCATCGTTGACAACAAGAGTATTCGAACTCGATAAACTGCCACCACCTGTTACTTAATAGTAGCGATGATTGATTTTTTTTTGTAAACCATAATCTATTTCCTAATCAGTGTGAAATAGGACTGGGCGGTCTGGATTTGGTTCAGTTCCAGGATTGGAATTAAACTAGGATGGAGCTTGTCGGTTTAATTTCCTTTTAGCAGTGGTTTCTAGATTAGCCGAGATAATTATCTGCTAGATTTCCTTTTTATCTCATAGAATTTGATTATTGGTTCACCTTATGTGGTAATTCACTGCATACGTAATTTTAGATCAATCTACTTGTTTCTAAGACTAATAAAATTTAAAAAAATCTTAATAGTAAACGTTGGGTGGTCGAAGAGGAGAAGTAGTTCAAACAGAAACATTTAATTTTCCTGTTGTTACTTTGTTTATTTCATTATTTTGCTACCGTTTCTTTATAATTTTCTGTATTTTTTTATATCTTACATTTTTTTTATCCATTAGTAATTATTCTTATTTTAATTTACTTACGTATACTACTCTAATTTAGCAAAGGATATAACGATATAAGGACTACCAAATCATCTATCCCATAAAAAACTTTGGAAAACCTTCTGATGGAGAGAGGGTGAAATATGACCGCGTCCGATTAGTTAAACCACGTGCTCCTTGGATGTCACGAAGAAGAGTGAACAAAACGATTACTACTGTAGCCTATAACTGCCCAAGCTGCTGAAGAAAATTCATGATTTAAAAAGTCGAAGTTAACAGGCTTACTAAACAAAAAGTTTTCTTTACATAATTTTATTATATTACATTTACATAATTTTGTATTCACATGTTACAATATATGCATATAAATGTAAAATAAATGTATTATCTTTCTAGTTGTATTGAACGATGTATTGAACGCAGCTCCAATTAATTAATCATAATAATAATATGATTATTGCTTGCTATACTATTTCAATACATCTTACGGTATTTATCATTTTTTTTCGAAATTTATATTGCTTTATGGTATAAAGCATAGTTGGGAAATCTCTTTATCATTAGAGGCCGCAGTAAGGTTTGGCAGTGCTAATAGAGGACACAATATGTTTTTATATTTTACCGTTGCTATTTTTATTTATCACTAAATACACACACCCCCGCATACATTCAACTTAATTATAATAATGTCCAAATTTTCGTTATTTAAAGAGTTAAATATTATTTAATTCTAGCACTAGATTAATAAATATCGCGCGAAAACGTTTAAAGGCCGCAAATACATCACAGTTATAACCGCGGTTCCCCTACTCAAGTTATAAATCAACGTAACCCCTTTTATTACCTACTTCCATCCTCTTAATAAAAGTTAACAGTATTTTATAACCTAAATATTGAAAAAAATATTGTAATATATGTTTTGAAAGAAATATCATCTCACAATATTCACATTGTTGAATGAATTAACTATTTTTTCTCATTAATTTCAACGTGATTTATAGTGTTGGTATGTAATATGACTCAATCGAAACAGTTAAAAAAAATGGCATTGACTGAACTAAGAAGAAACAAATATTTTATATTTAACCTAAAAAAAATTATCCTACATAATTCGCCACCCTCTAAAGTCACCCGGGACATGTGCCTGTTTGACTCCCTCCCCATTTCCAGCCCTGGTCTAATTCATTGTTCCAATATCATGAAAATAGAAACTGCCTGTAAAATATTTACTATTTCAAATCTCTAATAATATTTTTCACAATGAATTCTGGAGCTTGAGTTTTACACATTTGTTTGACATGCTTTTAGACATGTGTTTTCTCGATAATCGGAAAATAGCCATTTTTTAAAAGTAACCGATCCATTTAAAGTTATTTCTGGACCCACAATGACATCCCTTCCAGTCCAAGTTTAGGAACAGTTTTCCATTTGTCACAACAGCCATTGAAGGCTGCCTTCCGGCTCAGCTTTATTTTCGGAAAAAAAGATTTATATCTGTTCGGCAAAATAAACGGGGATAAATAAAGCGATGTGAGTGAGTAGCTGTGAGGGCTGTCAATGTTCTCAACCCTGCCTACTGCCAACACAAATGATTTCACTCTTCCATAAAAACAATGTTTTTCGTTCGTCAAATAATCGGAGCTGTTCGGATATTTAACTGCTGCAAAATGTGATTTATCTTTATTGTTGTTTCCAATTGCGTGTGTTGAGCCCCCTCCTTCTCCATGGGAGAGGGAGAAGAGAAAAGATTATTATAAAATTTTCTGGACCAATGGTACCAGAGTCGGATGTTCATAAAATAGTAGAATTTTATAGTTAGAGTTTTATTGATTGTTAAAAATTGAAACACACACACACACACACACACACACATATATATATATATATATATATATCTGTATTTTTTCAATATATATTTAAATGTACATTTTCCAGTTTTCGGTCTCCACTGCAGTTATTGAAGAATATTAAGCGTTGGGAATGTTCTAGAGCTGGCAAAAGGCTCTCGTTTGGAGTGAGAATTCCTCCTGCGCTCGTATATTCTTGCAGCTACATCTATTCTTTTAATTGTATAGGTAGAAAAAAACGCTGAAGATTAGAAACCCGACTGGTGTCGCCCAGGAAGGACCTGTCTTACGTTATTGCCAAGAAACAAATATTTATGCGTAATGTCATGGTAGTTCTTTCATCCCGAAGGCTGCCATATTTAATTCGTTATGTTTTTATAAAATTTGGTAAGGGGTGTCGAAATCTGGAAAAATGTGTCGAAAACAGAAGCTTATGGATATTTATACATTTATCGTTTAAATACAAAAAAAAAAAAAAAAATAACAGTATTGTTTCACATATATATTTTTTATTTAGAGATTTTTACTGACTTAACAGAACTGAAATTTTATTTTATTCTTTTTAATTTATATTCCATTAAGCTAATAGTATACAAATAATATTTTAATTTTTAATCTTTATTTTGGAATGATGACGTTTCGGCTCATTGAGCCATTTTAAAGTCTGAAAACAAAGTTTCCATATAACAGTTATTTACAACATTTTTTGTTAACTTTTCTTGCATGATTATTCGTAGAATTATTTATAAAACACTCATATATGTTGAAATACAAAATTTATATTATATTTCCATAATTTATATATTTCATAATTTACTCCATTTCTGATGTAAAAACACGTGTTATCATATAACAGCTTAGTTATTATAACCGTCTTACTTATTTGCTTCTATTATTTTAATTCATTATTATAAAATTTATTATATTAACAGATTTGTAAAAATGATAAGTTAACATTTTCTATGTCAGCTCCCATATCATCAGTTCAATTTTTACTGGAATTTGGGCGTTTTCAATCTGGAGGGGGGCAAACTTTGTCTATTTAAGTAGTACTAAAAACTCGTAAATAAACATTTGCTTTATACTTGGATCGTAAGATAATTTGATCACAGAATCGATAAAAAAGGTGGTCTACAAAAATGTTGTGCCGTTTGTCCTATATAACCTTGTTATTTTGAAAATTTGTGGGTGTAGGTCATGCCAAACGACTCAATATTTTTTAAGGACAACTTTTTTCTCGATTTCGTTATCAAATTGTCTTACGATCCAAGTAGGAAGGAAATATGCATTTACGAGTTTTTAATACTTAATTAAATAGACAAAGTTTGCCCCCTCCAGATTGAAAACGCCCCAATTCCAAGAGTTTTCGTAAATAAAATAGTTGTTGGTTACGATGAGATGAAAGTATTTACGAAGTTTCAGGTAGATGTTAATAACTCGATAAAAAGGGGTCTGTACCATGGACTATACTTGTTTATATGTTATATGAATATATTTTGAGCTAGTCATTTTATATTTTTCAATTATGTTAGTTTAAAATGTATTTAAATTATCAACATCGGTATGATTATTTACTAAATGTTTCAAGTATTTTTTTTATGTATATCGATTTTTTTATTCTATGTTTATCAGTATTGAATTCAATGTGAAGAACTTTAGCGTTTTTCAAAATAGAATTCGTGTTTTGTTTGCCCAGTATGTTGAGGAATATGAAAAATTAACAAAAAATATTGTAAATAACTGTAATTTGGAAAATTTGTTTTCAGGCTTAAAAATGGCTAAATGAGCCTAAACATCGTTATTTCAAAATAAAGAGTGGAAATAAAAAAAATTGTTGTGCTATTGGCTTAATGAAATATAAACTGAAATGATGTCCGTCACCTAAATAACGGAAAATTATTTAGTAATTTTATTCATTTATTCCACCCTGTCCTGCCTCTATGGTAATATGGGTAGTTGCAGCGGTGGGGTGTTACTGTTCAAAGGAACCCACTGCTGCATGTTTAAGCAATTTACTTTTTTTATTCTTTCTTGCTTCGCACTTCCTTCTTAGGCTCAGAGAACAATTCTACTTCTCATTCCGGCGGTCTCTCGGATACAGCTCTCTCTCTTCTTCCCAAAAAGAAGTGGATTGGTGCAACTATTTCTTTCCACCCGTCAATGAACGTTTTAAATAACTTATAATTAGTTGGGGGAGATCACTCTCAGCTAACACTAGAGAGAAGAGAAAGAGATATTAGAAACACCTTTTTTGGTTTTGTCGAGGAAGCCTTTTTCTCCAATAGTATTATTCACGAAAAACACTGAGATTGAACAAATGGCATTCGGAAACAAGGACTAATGCTATGGGTTGTCAATCGAAGAGGGAAGCAATAGGAATAAATCGGAGAAGCTGAAGTAGTGAGAGAGAAATTAGATGGGTGGTATGAGGAGATATATAAAGGGATAAACATGGATCTCACGTAGCTGCGATAAGGGCTCAGGATAAACGTCTACTGTCTCCGGGGAAAATGTCGCCAATTTATTCCGCTCTGATGCTTAATCTGTACCCATTTTTATCTGACAGGCTCTCATGACAGTTCTTCCAATTGTCTTGTACTTCGTACCTAATGTTTACTGTCCTCTAAAATTCGATTAACGTTGTTCAAACGTTCTTGCAACTACTGAAAAGAATGACCGGTCCAATATTATTGGATGCAGAGTTGGGCGAAAGTCATCCAATTCACAACTGAATTTTCAGTAACAAAAAATATTCATGATTTATTACTGATTATTTAGTCATTGCTGGTGACTAATATAAAACGATTAACAGTAATTTTCCAATTATTTTATTAATCGTTAGTCATGATTAATATTTTAATACTAATATAATATAATACTTTTCGTTTTTGTAGCTTTATGATGAATAAGTATATTCTTCGAGAAAGATCTATGTTTCTTTTTTCCAAGTTAATATTTATATTTTATTAAATTAAAACTAGAATATATTAAAAAAGATATGATTTTAATGTATATTTTGTATTAAAATTAAACACTACTGTATATATATTTTTTTTTGGATCTTCTCTTTCTCGCGTTTAGGCTGTCCAGGGTTTTCCTGGGCAAGAGAATTAGGATGGAAATACTATCATACACAGGCGGATCTATGGGGGGTCGGAGGTGGCTTTCGGGCTGAAGCCCCCAAAATGGTTAAATGTAACCATGTTTTATGAAAAAAATATTTAAAAAATATCTCTTAAAGTATTATTGCTCGTGTAATTAATTATATGTTAAAGTGATTCTTGAAGTCCTATTAAACTTCATGAATCACTTTAACGCCATTTTATATAGGTAATTAGTATGTTTCTTTTTTTTTCATAGTAATTATCGTTTTATATATATATATATATATATATATATATATATGACAAAAAAAGCTTATATATATATATATATATATATATATATATATATATATATATATATATATATATATATATGAAGCCCCCCCAAAAATTAAATCCTGGATCCGCTAGTGCTAGCATATAGCTTAAATAAGGAGACTGATGCTGCAAAACATTTTATTTTGATTTCACACATACTTAGTTATTATGATCTTCCATATACACCCCTCCATCCCTTCAACGCTCCTACGAATTTTCCTTATTGAAAAAAAGTTTCTAGAAGTCTTCTGTTAGCTCCTTTCATATGCAGCTTTCTCTTTAACTTCAACAGACTCAATTATCTTGTTCCTTCTAATATAGATAGACATTGTTTCAACTTATGATGCTAAAACGAAGAGCCGTTTGCTTATGCTGGAATGAGCAAATCAAAATTTAAAATAATCATTTTTTTTTCTCGATATCCCTAAGATCGCCAACCTTCATTAGGCATTTGAAGGTCAAAATATGGATCAAAATCACTAGATCCACGTTATAGCTGAAAAAGAAAACGACACGCGTCTGTAAAGGAACTAATTCCCTGCACTGTTACGGATTGGGAATATTCACGTGGTGCGTTGTAAGGACAAGGAAGAGGTGTATATTGAAGGTGATAAGAAGTAAATATGTATACAATAAATAATAAAATATTTTACAGCATCGGTCTATAATATTTATAAGTCGAACTTATGTCGAAAGCTAAAAAGAAAAAAATCATAGTTTAAACCAGTGGTTTTTAATCACTGTCTCGCGGACCACTGTTATTTCGTATACTTTTCCCGTTCTAGTAATTAATAGATTTAGTAATGATGACAACAGACGGTATGTCGTATCAATATAAATATTTGTATGCGTAATAAAAATTCTAAAAAAAAAAAAAGATGAGCTGAAATTTTGATTTTATTTGCAAGATATACATGGAAGTAATAATAAATATAATTTGTTCTAATCGTATAACACGTCACAGGCCTCAGTCTTCACAACACAATATTGTATTTTTCTAGCAACATCAACACGCGTGTCCATATTGAAATTATTTCTATCATAAAATTGAAAATAAATAAATGGGTGTATTGACAGTATATTTTTATGAAATACTTATAAGTTTTAAACCATTATTACAATGCACAAAAAGAAAATTCGTGAATTTAAAATTACTTTATCAGGCTTCCAGGAGCTTAAATATTCTAAAATTAAATGTTCTTAGAGAGAATTTCACGATAAGATTTCTGAATAACTTATAAATGCAAAAAGTCTAAAAGAAAAAGAGATAACTCATCAAGTAATATTAATTTTTGAAACGTTTCTGAGATTTTCTTTTATAAAGACAGCTTTTTGTCTTTTCATCGTTATTCGTTTAGCTCTTAAATATAAGATTAGGCATTAATTTCAAATCATCCAGTTTATCGCCTCGAAAGTTAAAGTATCGAAATTTCCGAGAAAGAGGATTAGGATTAAATGAGCTAACGAGAAATCGTGAATTTTAAGAAGACAATATGTACTATTATTAGAAATATTATTACATAAATTGTGGGCTAATCTTCAAGTTATGCCATTTCACAATAGTTATTGACAATTAAAATTTATACAGTGGTATTACTCAATACATTACAAATACTTTGCCAACAAATGGCTTAATTAAAAAAAATAGTAACTCTCAAAAAGTAGCATCATTTGGGTGCTGAAATTTTCGGAAGTTGAAGTTAATTTTTTTTGTAGAAAAAACTTTTAAACTTTTAGTTTGGTCGAAATCAGAAAATTTAAAAACTCCATGGAGTGAGGAAGGGAGGAAGCATGTGAGCAAAATAGAATATTCCATAAAATGTATAAATTAATTATTTTTATAATGAAATTTAGATAAACACATAGAAAGATGTAGAAATGTGCTTGTTACATTAAATTTAAGTCTTTTAATCAATAAATTGATTGAATGTGTGATTATATCACACAAGTTTTTGCCTTAGACAACTCGGAAGAATTTTCCATTTTTTTAATTTCAGAGAATTTCCTTTTTTTATTGGCTCTTAAAGTTTTTTCCTCTCTATACCTATTTTTCTTGATTTTGTCACTTTCCTTTTCAATAAGTTCACACCAATTTACCTATTTTCAAAGAACGACAGAATTATGAGGTAATGCTTTTTAAAAAATTAGAAAACAGATTAAGACAAAAATAAATATAAATACCTACAATTTAAAGGGTTAGAGTGGAAGGGGCTTACAATTAAGGGGAGACTGGGTCGATAGGATATGATTAAAAGGGTGGGATTTAAATGGCCGAGGGTACGTGAGTGATGGATGCTGAGAGGGACGGAATATTCAAAGGCATGGAGATTGAAGGAATTGAATGAAGGGAAGCTATGGATAATTAGTTCGGTACGACAGTCCTTATATAATTTTACAATTTTAATTGCTAAACAAACAAAAAAATGTCATTTAAAACATTACATCTTTCTCTTTATCATAATCTAAAAAAAAATCTGGTGTGTCCACTCACACGACTTTCCTACCTATTTAGAAAAGTATTTATATCTTTACATATCAAGAAAAAAAAAATTGGAAACCTCATATCGGAAATTTGACCCGATCGCAGTACTTTCCTTACCTAGTATAGGTAGGAAAGTAATAAATTAAATTAGTAAGTAGAGACTAGAATAAGCTGTCATCGCTAATACTGTTTCGATTCCGATGACTTTTTTTTTGTTTTGTTGGTAATTTAATTACCTTTCAAAAAGTTTATTATAAATTTTACCATAGAATATATATTTAGCGAGTTAGGCCCCAAAACGTCATTGGTGCTAAAGCCAGTGGAGATCATATTATTAACATCCGTCTGAAACTTTATGAATAGCTTCATCTTATCGTAGCCTACAACTTTTTCATTTACAAATTCTCGTTATTGGGGCGTTCGATCGGCAACTTTATCTATTTAATTTTTTTTTATTCAGGTAAATAATGTACTTTCTATTTATTTATTTAGACATATAATATTCTGTCACGGTGAAAATAATTATATTCATAAATGAACACATTCACACCGTATATACAAAAAATAAAATAAAATTAACAAAAGTAAAATAATAATAAATAGAAACTATACACAAAAACAAATAATAAAATAACCTAAATATAAGTAAATTAAAAACATAAAAATACAGTCATACCTATATACAATCTATTTAATTAGTTATTAAAAACTCATGAACACCCATTTGCTTTCCACTTGAATCTTAAGATAATTTTATCACAAAATTGAGAAAAATATTAGGCCGAGCGATACTTCCATCCACAACTTGTGAAAATATCGAGGTTGTATAAGACAAACGGTCATATATCTTTGTAAGCCACCCTTTTTTTCGATTATGTAATCGAATTGTCTTATGATTCAAGTGGTAAGCAAATTGGAATTTATTAATTTTTAGTAAATCATTAAATTAATTAAAGTTTAATGAGAAAACATCCCATTTCTGAGAACTTTTGTAGATAACATTTTTTTTAGTTCCCATAAGATGAAGTAATTCAGGGAATTTTAGTTAGGTATTAATAGTTCAAAAAAAGTTATCTGTACCACGGACAATAATTTTAGTTTTTGCTCTTGTAAGGTTTTGAAACAAGGAAGGCTATCGATACTACATGACACGTAATTATATGATATATTCTTTCTCCTAGGACTCCACCTGGACACACGTCTAATTTGGAATCCTCATACCAGACAGAAACGTCAAGAAACCGCTCGACGTTTCCGATTACTTTAGCACTTATTAGACAAACGCTCTAAACTTCCAATAAATTACAAAAAACTCATATTTGGACTCATAAGGTCTATTTGGACTTACGGAGTTGAGCTATGGGGCTTCACTAAACCATCGAATTCCTCTCGTATCCAATCCTTACAATCCAAAATCCTCCGTAAAATCCTCAATGCTCCCTACTTTGTTACAATAATAAAATCATCCATAATGACCTCAATGTTTCTTATGTTTCAGATCTGACCCAATCCAGATACCTATCCTTCCATAATAAACTTCAGAATCATCCCAACCCTCTCGTTTCTAGCCTTGCTTCCTCTTCAATTCCTGATAACCCTCCGAGGCGTCTGAAAGTTAGATGGTCCCGTGATCTCATAATGTAGACATATAATTAGGGTGCTACCATTGGTTATTTTCTCAACAAGTGTTTTCACGTCATTATATCATATGTTCAAATTTACTAAATGTATTTCTTTAGTACAGTTTTAAATATCATTAAGAAATAAAAAAAATATATATATATTTTTCATTCTTTAATGTGTTTCAGTTTCTTGTAGGTTCGATGTATTATAGGATATAAGAAAATTAATCTAATTCTTTTACCAATCGAAATTCTGAAAAAAATCTGTGAAGGTGGAGGGTAGAGACCAATCGGTTGAAGAAGGTTATTATTGACGAAGATGGGAGTTTGCTCAGGGTTGATGTCTATTTGCTCTGAGGCCAACCTCTTCGAACCTCCAGCGATAAGGAAGATATTCTTTGCTCCCTTTGGGATATCATTTTTTCTAATAATGTCTCAATCTTCTTTAAACCTAATAGACCGTTAACGTATTATCTGAAGTACATACTTCAGGATATGTTTATAGAATATTTAAACAGTATTATAGTACACTATAGTTAAGAGGAACGAAGGTAATTAGTATTTAAAAGATTGCTTATATTTTAAATGAATTTAAGATATTATAATTATGAGAACAGAGAACCTGTACCACTACAACCCATGAAGGGTCTGGGGTACTATTTAGGGAAAGTACTGTTTCTAGGTCAACGGTTGTGCAAGGAGGTGATTTGACCGAGATCACGCTCAACCGCCATTTTTTCCCTTATTTCTATAAATAATTAATTAAGGGTACCAACTTTATAGAGGCTGGGTGTGCCCCAGGTGGGACTCTCAACCTAGGGTCGCCCACGGCCAATGAAACATATTAATAAATTTTCTGCCATGAGCCGTGGTTCGAACCTGGGAACTTTGCACTGGGAGCTTAGTGCCCTACCACTGAGCTATCCCATTCCCCTTTATGAGAACAGTGGAAGGGGTTAATCTTTGGTGCTTGAGAGAATTCGTCTTCGGTATAGATTTTTCGGTTAAAACTTTGTTTTTAGAACTTTTTTATTGAGAAATATTACAATCTGTCTGAGGCGGAGAATTAAAATTCTTACTGAAAAAGTACAACCTTAATTCATCTGGGACAAAAGAAAAAAAATCTTTAAGATTTTGTGAACTAATTTTATCTCATACAAATATTTTATTCGTATAGTTCAATTATGGAATGAAAGCCCACCGATCTAACTAAAAATTATAAAAAGAGATGTAAATCTCCGGGGCATCTCCAACCGTAAGTTTCGTAAAGAAGTAGTACTGACCCGACTGAGGATAGTAGTCCCTGGTACAGACCCCTTTTTATCAAACTATTAACATCCAGCTGAAACTTCGTAAATAGCTTCATCTCATCGTGACCTACAAATATTTTATTTTTCGAAAATTCTCGGGATTTGGACATTTTCAATCTCGACTTCGGCAAACTTTGTCTATTTAATTAGGTACTAAAACCTCGTAAATACCTATTTGCTTTCCACTTAGATCGTGAGATAATTTGATCACAAAATCGATAAAAAAGGTGGTTTACAAAAATATTGGACCGTTTGGCCCAAATAACCTCGTTATTTTGACAATATGGGGATGTAGCTCACGTTAAACGGCTCAATATTTTTGAAGGCCACATTTTTTTCTTCAATTTTGTGCTCAAGTTATCATACGATTCAAGAGAAAAGCAAATGGGTATTTACGAGTTTTTAGTAGCTAATTAAATAGACAAATTTTGACGACCTCTAGATTGAAAACGTCCAAATCCCGAGAAATTTTCCTTAATAAAATATTTTTAGGTTACGATGAGATGAAGCTATTTACGAAATTTCAGCTGGATGTTAATTATTTGATAAAAAGGGGACAGTTCCATGGACTAGACTTACTCCTGCCACAACAATATACCATATTTTTTCAGGAATTTGTAAGTTCCATAAGACAAAGTCTTTCGGGAAATTTTAGGAATAAAAATAAATAACTATAAAAGAAATTGCAAAATAAATAAACATGTGTAATTAGCATATATGCAATATATAGATATAATTAACGAAAATAAACAAACAAATCTTTTTCAATTTTCACGTATTTTCATAACTTACTCAGGTTTTTTATCCACACCTTCAGGAAATTTTTTTTATTTTTTAATTATTTTTATATCATGTACTACAACTATTGAATATATATCATCAGTTTTATTTACTACCCACATATTTTTAAAAAACAATATAAGTAAACTATTAACAAAACCTCAGGCAATATAAATTGAATCCTCCTAGATAGATGAGGTTCAACATCAAATAGATTATTCAAGAATAGTAGTCACTATTTGTTCGTTTTTAATTATATCCAAGTTATCTCCTGAGATCTTGTCAAAATTTTGTAAAATGAATATGTATCAGGTTGTTACTGCATTTTGGAAACCCTTTAGATTGTTTATAAATCTGTGCTACTGCAGTTCATGTGCGTTTGAATTACACCACAAGGGACCCAATTAATCTTTTAACCCGATATATGTACGGTGGTTCACAGTGAAATTGATACAACCCTGTAAAAAACCCGAAAAATACCTAAATCGTTACAGTAAACAAATAAAATCAGAAAATTCTCAACAGATTTATTTATAATCTTAATATAAATATGTACAAACTCAATAAAATTAAAATATTCAACTGCGATTTAAAAAAAAAAACTGATTTATTTTTTGATCTCACCTTTTATCAACTTTTAAATACTATTAATGTAATATTACATATAATAGGCAAACCGTTGTTTTCTGCCACTGTTATCAGTCTTTCGTAATGGAGTCGACCAATGTTTTGGTTGTTGTAGCACATTAAGATCTTGTCACTATGGTGGTGTTTTATAATTTTGGTGCATTTATAATGTAGCCATTTCTTAACTAACATGGCAGAGTATCTGGGGTTACATTTCCACTACAAAGTAAAGATTTCGTACAGCAGATGCCCCCGAACACCCCCACTATCAAGAAAAAGAATATAAAACATAGCATCACATATGAGCAAGAAAAATAACATACTATAAGGATGTTTATTGATTGCAATAAATTATTGTTTTCAATATAAATTGAACTATTTATTTATTCAATCATTTTTAACATTATCCAGGTGTATGATTTTGGATGTGAGCCATTGTATGTTGAATTTACCATCCATAATTTTATGCCCATAATGTATTCTTAAATAATTTTAAATAACTGATAATTTACTGATTTAACTAAGGTATTTAGACTATAAATATATTTATTTGTCTTAATAATACACTAATTATTGATTTTTTTTTAAATCAATGTATTACTTTGTATTGAATATATTACTTGCGAGATTCATCGCTCATCATTGCCCTTAACGATTGGCCAGGATTAGCTGGTGAGAGAATGATCTATTAGCTAATCTACTAAATATAGTGGCCTAGAAGCTCTTGACCTTTCTCTGTTCCTCCAGTCGGTCGTTGTCTCCTCCGCGAGCGTTTAAATTATATACCTTAGCTGTATAATAATACAATAAAAACCTATGACTATAAACTTTAAACTCAATACAATAGCTATATTATAAAAAAATATGTTTTATGTAGAAATAAAAGATGTTTGAAACATTAATCACTCATTAATTAGGTACTTTAACTTCATGAATACACATTTCTTTTCCACTTGAGTCTTACAATAATTTTTTTATTTTTATTTATTGAAATTTAGAACTGTGTTAGTAAACAAACACAACAAGTAAATTTGAAATTGGTAATATAACATGTACAACAGGAACAGAAACTACCTAATTGGTAGCACTCCGATTATAGTTCTATATTAGAAGGTCCCGAGGCCACCTTCTTTTCAGACGCCTCGAAGGCCTGTATAATAACAAAAATAGTGAGCCTTTGGCCTGTAAAACCTCCCTCGTTATATGACTTGCTGAAGGTTAAGGTCACCCCTAGCGTTTTCGGAGGGCGCTTTTTTTTCTGCAAAAAAAATATGGAGGAAAAGAAACTTTATTCGCGAATAACCCAAAAAGTTTGCATTTATTCCTGGATTTTTTTACCCATGATAATTAGAAAGATTACTAATTTACTTAAAAACTAAATAAAAATCGGACAATTATCAACAAAGATACAGTCCATTAGTTTTCGTATAATTAATACTTTCTTTCTCTTTAAAGATATTGCATTTACTATACCACTGCACTTTTTTTCCTGACTGATTTATTAACTGTATTATTTTTTAAAGGCATTTATTTGTTTTTACATTTTAATTTTTTTTTTTTTAATTTAGAAAATCTCATCATCGAGGCTTTATTTTGTCATTATTATCTTTAAAGTCAGCGTTTAAAAATAGGTCCTAGCAAAGCAATTTGTACCAATATTTTGGTCTGTTATGTTAAATGGATTATTGTAATCGACCGAGAAAAAAATATTAATTCCTTTCTTATTTACATGGATCTACTTATTTCCATATTGTTTTGCAATTTCTTCACTAAGCAAAATTTTCTGCGAATTATTCGCAAGGGTCTACTAGTTATAGATTATTGCTCAGAGATATTTTTGTCGGTATGCAATACTTCCATAATACTTATCAAAACTAATTATTTTTAAGTCTTTTTATCAAATTATAAACATCCCTCTGAAACTTTGTGAATGGCTTTACCTTATTGTAAGCTACAACATTTTTATCAACGAAAAGTCTCAGAAATGGGATGTTTCCTCATTAAATTAATTAATTTAATTAGGTACTTTAACTTCATGAATACAGATCTTTTAGGGCTACATGAGGTCTTTTCCTCTTGAGTCTTACGATAATTTTTTTATTATTTTTATTTATTGAAATTTAGAAATGTGTTAGTTAACAAACACAGCAAGTAAACTTTTTTTTTTTTATTTATTTTAAATGATATTTACAACTGTATACAAAAAATATATCTAGTAAATTTGCACATTGGTATAAAGACATGGAACACATGTTGAGAAACTACCCATTGGTAGCACTCTAATAATATGTCTATATTAGAAGATCACGTGGCCATCTTCTTTTCAGACGCCTCGGAGGGTTATCAGGAATCGAATAGGAAGCAAGGTTAGAGACAAGAGGGTTGGGATGGTTATGAAGTTTATTATGGAAGGACAGATATCTGGATTGGGCCAAATCTGATACATAAGGAACATTAAGGTCATTATGGATAATTTTATTTGTAACAAAGTAAGGAGCATTGAGGATTTTACGAAGGATTTTGGATTACAAGAACTGTATGCGAGAGGAATTTGAAGGCTTGGTGGAGCCCCATAGCTCAACCCCGTAAGTCAAAATAGGCCTTATTATAGTCATGTAAATCAGTCTTTTATAATTGATTGGAAGGTTAGAGCGTTTGTCTAGTAAGTGTTGAAGTAGTCGGAAACGTCGAGCGGTTTCTTGTCGTTTCAGTCTGGTATGAGGATTCCAAGTTAGACGTTTGTCCAGATGGAGTCCTAGGTAACGGATTTGTTCAACAGGAATAAGTGAGGTGTTGTTAAAGGATACTGAAGGACAGGAAGTCATTGGTTTACGACGAAGGGTTAAGGTAATTTGATGGGATTTATTGGAATTTATTTTAATTCTCCAGTTTTGACACCATTCTTCAGGTTTGTGATGTGGGATTGAAGGGTTTGGGATGCAATAGATGGGTCGTTATTGACTGATAGGATACATGTGTCATCAGCATATGTGGTGATGACAGTGTTGGGATGGGTTGGGATGTCAGCTGTATAAACTGTGTAAAGGATAGGACCTAGGATACTACCTTGAGGAACACCTGCAGACTGGGACACTGCGGACGCGGGATGTATAGACATTGTTATGATTTACTTTAAAGTATCTATCAGTAAGGTAGGAACGGATAATGAGAAAGTAGGTAGGTGGTAGGAGTTTGTACAGCAGCAAGTAAATTTGAAATAGGTAATATGACATGTACAACATGAAGAGAAACTACCAATTGGTAGCACTCCAATTATAGTTCTATATTAGAAGATCCCGAAGCCATCTTCTTTCCAGACGTCTCGAAGGCCTGTACTATAATTTAATCACGAAATCGGGTAGTAAGGACGCCTACAAAAATACTGGATCTTTGGCCTGTAAAACCTCGTTATATGACTTGCTGAAGGTGAAGGTCACTCCTAACGTTTTCGGAGCGCACCTTTATACTTTCACTTACCTATGTATGAAATATATAGTAAAGGAAAGTCTTGCGATCGTGAAATTTTTTGAATCTCAGTTTTCAACAGAAATTACCAAGTCTCGCAAAATGGTCTGTGTGTGTGTGCGTGTGTGTGTGTATGTGTGTTTGTGTGTGTGTGTTAACAGACTCCAAAAAAAAAGTTGTACGAAAGTAAAATTGCATATTTAAGGTTTTTGTAAGCTGGGGATAATACAGTAGCTTTTTCGTCAAAATCGACTGAACGGTAGTGGTACTTTATATCATGGGCTAAACACATTTTTACAATTTTCTCGGAAACAGCTCTAACGATTTTGATTAAATTCATTATATCAGTGTAAAATTAAGCAGTTTTAAATAAAATTCAGTTTTATTCTGATTGATGTTTTCTAACAGAGCCTTAATGGCTAATGTTCAATATTTACTTTCTCTAAAGTACCTTTAATTTGAAATAATTGTCTATATGACATTAATCTGTAATATAAAAGATAGTTAAATATAAAATATGAAAGAATTTTATAATTAACTAAAGGAGAAATAAAAAATTGTAACGGAGAATAGTTGTAATTGATCGCACCCGAGCTCGCCTGAAAGATTATAACAGATTATATAAATATACATATTTAATATTTAATTGTATAGATTACACCGATATAAATATTAAAATTTGTATATGTAAGGGCACTTATACAAATAAAAATACCCACAATGAAATATAAATAATTAAAGCGTCTATAATTTTTATAATAGCCCAACATGGTCAGAAGATAATTTCTATTCAAAGTTGAGCGGTAAGTGAAAGTTGTGTGTTGCGGGCACCAAATTTTTTTCTGGATTTTGAAATCAAATTATCTTACAAAAAAATTGTTGTTCACGGTACAAATCATGTTATTTTATGTTAATCATTATTTTTTCTCTTTATTATCCTCGGTGTTTTTATCAAATTATTAACATCCACCTAAAACTTGGTGAATGCCTTCATCACCTCATAATCTACGACTTTTTGGTGAATTGTACTGATTGCTTAAACTGTGTGCTAGTCATTTCTTAAGGTGTATCTTTTTTGTAGGAAACGCTTTTCAGGAGTTATAGATAAATCTCTCTCTCTCTCTCCTTCCCTTAAAACCCCTAATGAAAAAATAGAAATTTTTTGGCTATAAATATGTCTCTGGAAACGCCCCATTTTAGTTTTTACATGTTAGCACCCATGTTTAATAGTTTAAAAAATGTAACATTTTATAAATCAGCGGCTTTGAAACGAACGACAAGGTTAATTTTATTTAATCACATATTGTTGTGATTCATATTCAAACCTTCTCCTACAATCAATACTCTATTTAGGCCATTGCCTTTAAATAAAAGTAATGGTATATTATGAAATGTTTCGAATTTTTGAAGTAAGATGAATAGACCAAACAATGTTGCAATTAAAAAAAAAATTAAATCAATTATAAAAATGTCCTTAATAATTATTACAAGATATAAATAAAAATCAGAATCGAGTTCGAACCCCGGCTCATGGCAGAAAATTAATTTATCTGTTTCATTGGCCGTGGAATGACCTTGGGTCAGGAGTCCCTCCTGGAGCACACCCAGCCTCTATAAAGTGGGTACCCTTAATTAAATAATTAACTAAGGGGGAAAACCTGGCGGTTGAGCGTGATCTCGGTCAAATCACCTCCTTGCACAACCGTTGACCTAGAAACAGTGCTTTCCCTAAATAGTACTGAACCCCAGACCCTTATGGGTTGTAGTGGTACAGGTTTTATAAATAAAAACCATAGATGCTTTATAGGTGTATCGGTAACATCTATTTTTGACTTTGACTGTTTTCATGCAGCGATGTATTTTTTTTCACCAGCCATGCCCGCGGGCCAAAAAAGACCTTATGGGTAAGTAAAACAAAATAAATGAAACATATTCCTATCACATGTTTCCCATATGTTTGATATGAAATTTCGTCACTTTATTCTTTGGGGTTATACCAACGCCTTGAACACACTACATTCACCCACAATCAAACGCAAAAACATCAAAATACACTCACTCACACAGACCTAGAAAAAATATACTTAATCATCTTCAGAAATGGTATGAAAAGTTTTACCTATTTATGCACCGAGTAACTTCTTAACCATCCGTAATTTGTTTCATTATTGTGCTTCCTACGTAGGCATGGAGTATACTTAAGGAGAGAATGGCGTTTTCCAAGGTATTTTTTGCAGCAGCTTTAGGCTTTCATATCTTGTATTTCGTAAAGACAACTGTTCGGAATCCATGATCGAATACATTCCCCTCAATGAAGCCATGAAGATTACGCTTTTTATTTTAACAACCAAGTAGAAAGTTTATCAAGGTAAAAATTAATTAAATTATTATTTTTAATTAATTAAATTTTTTTTATTTCACATATAAGTGTTATTTGTTAATCATTGGTGCAATTTTCATCAAATTATTAACATCCGCCTAAAATTTTCTTTCTACTGAAAAAAAAAAACAAAAAAAAAAAAAAAAAAAAAAAAAAAAAAAAAAAAACGGTGTCCTACAAAAATATTGGGCTGTTTGGCCTTTATAACCTCGTTATTTTGACATGTTGGGGATGGAGATCACACCAAGCGACCCAATATTTTTATTACCACTTATTATTACTAGGCCACCTATATTCTCGATTTTCTGATCAAATTATCTAACGATTCAAGTGGAAAGCAAATTGGAGTTTATGTGTTTTTAGTACATTATTAAACAGACAAAGTTTTCGCATCTTCAGATTGAGTACGCCTCAATTCCCAGAATTTTCGTAAATAAAAAAATTCTAGGTTACGATGAGATGATGCTTTTACTGGAGTTTTAGGCAGATGTTAATAATTTGACAAAGAGAAGTATATGCCACGGACTAAAAGATTTCTTTGTAAAAATTGATAACTGAATTATAGAAGATATACTCCCTACGTTTTAATATAGTTTGTTAATTCTAAAACATTATATTTTTTTTTCCTATAATTCAATATTTAACTATAGATTTGTTTTCTTTTAGAAATAACAATTATATTGTACATAGGTGTGAATGTGTTTTATTTACTTTATTATCTTTCGGCTTTCTCTCTCTCTCTCTCTCTCTCTCTCTCTCTCTCTCTCTCTCTCTATATATATATATATATATATATATATATATATATATATATATATATATATATATATATATATGCACTATATGGTTTTATTATGTATTAATACTTAATAAAACCATTAAAGATAACAATTAATTTAGAGGTTAAAACTTGTACAGATTGAATAGATTGGGTGTTATAGAGAAATAATTTTCATATTTTTTCTAGGAATATAAGTGACTTTTTTTAACGATGAATTTCGAGTTGCAATGATGACCTACTGAAGAAATATATCTTCCACCAATGTAAATAGATTATTATGGAATTGGAGGTGGAGTTAAATTTATGATGAATATGTCAACATGATAATACATTAATTTTACTTCGACTTCTTATCTTTCATATTTTATTTTATAAACATCATCCGCAATGATTTAATAATATATGATTGTAGTAGTATATATATAGTGTATATATATATATATATATATATATAATATATATATATATATATATATATATATATATATTACAATTATTAGATCACACTCAATATTTTGGGACGCAATCTCTTCTTTTTGCTGTCGAAGAGGAGGCTTTAAAGAGTAAAGCTACTTCATTATTATATTGAAAAAAAAAACATTTTAAATTTTAAGAATCGTACAAATAATGGCAAATAATGGTAAACAAGCATTTCCGTATTGATTAAAAGCGTTACATACACATTGTTATGTATACCCATTAGCTTGTATTGGTATAATGTTATGCTAAACAAGATTTACCACTAGTTTATACCACCATTGAATTATCGTTGAGAGGGTCTTCATTAAAATCGACAAAGAAAAAAAAAAAAAAAAAAAAGGAAATTACAATAGATAGACCATATTAGAAATAGAGACCATCGAATGCTTTCTAGAAACAGCTGCGCTACATTTGTTATATTATTATATAACCACTTTTATAATTTTGAGTTGCCCGATTATTTCGCTGAACAGACTACCTTTTATCAAATTATTAACATCCGCTTCATCTTAACATAATGGCTTCATCTTATCGTAACTTACAACTTTTTATTTACGAAAATTTTCGGAAATGGAGTGTTTTCAATCTGGACTTAATTTAATTAAAAATTCATGAACACTCATTTGCTTGAATCATTACATAACTTTATCACAAAATCGAGAAAAAAGATGGCCTACGAAAATGTCAGAAAACGAGGTAATATAGACCAAACGGCCCAATATGTTTATTCGTCACCCTTTTTTCGATTTGTTGATCAAATTATATTACGATTGATAGACAAACGGGTATTCATTAGTTTTTAGTTGCCCATTAAATTAATGAAAAACGCCCTATTTTCGAGACTTTTCGTAGATAAAAAAGTTAGTTGTTATGATGAGATAAAGCCATTCAGGAAGTTTTAAACGGGCGTTAATAATTTTGAATAAAAAGGGGAGTAGATGTCGTATAGCCGAGTGGATGCCGAACTCATGTGTCACTTAGTTGAAAATAACTTTGCCTTTTTCTCCAATATTACTTTCAGGTTATTTAGAGATGTATAGAGTCATATAGTACAAGACTGAAATATCTTGTTTAATGTTTAACGTTGAACTCCTTATGCTAGAAATGCAGTAAAGATATCTAGGGTTTTGATCCTCCGCTATTAAGTTTTGAGACGGAGGGTGGCAGTTTCAAAAAGTCAAAACTAGTTTTATTAATTGCTCATAAAAAGCACGCCCCCCCAAAAAAACATTAATTGTAATTTAAGCGGCCGAAGCATTTTCACATAAATAAATCATATCAAAAATTATGTTTTTTTGTCATACAGCCCAGCATTTTAACGCAGTTGAAGGAGGTAGTAGTGGCATTCCTTCTTAAAAATTAAGAGCTATGGTTTTAATAACTTGTATTACAATTTCGGTATTGAAATTATGTATTATGATTCATTCTAAATCACTGGCGGATCTATGAGAGGTTTCCGGACTGAAGCTCCCCAAAATAGGATTTTTTTTTTTCACCGGTTGATATTTTTGTTCTGAGATTGAAATAAGATACTTAAACAATCACAGTATGTTCCTTTTTAATTTTTTTTTTATTAAATTAATTTTTCAACTCACACTTTAACGAGTGTGATATCAAGATGTAGAAGGTAAATAGGTCTTGGAATAAGGCGTGAGAGAGAGGAGTGCCCAGCGGCGTCCTTCCTGTCTTGAATGTAATATTTATAGTTAGTGGAGGAGATCCCTCATCCAGCTTCTTTGAAGCTTCATTCGGGTGATATCGGGCATGTTAGTTGTGGCCATGCCTCGAATCAATGAGTTGGTATGTCCGTGTAAGTTATTATGAAATATCTTGTAATGTGTACGTTTGTGGTCGTTAACTGTTGGCATTTGTAAGTCTTTATGTAAAGTAATGTTACTGAAGTACAACGGTGCCTTCGTGATAGTCCTGAAAGTTTTAAATTAAAAAGTCTGTAGTTTACCTTTGTGTGTATTTTTGGTTGTCCCGTATATCTGTGAAGCGTAGGTCCAAATAGGCTTTAGTAGGTATGTATACGCCTTCAATTTCTGTCTAAGTTTTTATATTTCGAATGTCTGGCAAGGAGAGAGTACAATCTTCTATTTTTAAATTGTAATACATGTGCAGCTTTTAAATTATGCATGCGTTTTTTTAGTGGCCTTCATGGATCACTATTACATAGTTTTATATATGAGAAGGAGTTAATTGGTGGGTGCGGTAAAATAAATACTAAATTAAAATATAGGAATTATTTAATTTTTGAAGACGTTTCGACCCACTTTGCAGGTCGTCTTCAGGGCTACATAAGATACAAAACATGTTGAAAATAAAAAATAAATATAAATATATATAAAATAAGAATAAGTTGTCAGATACAGAAATAAAAAGATGATATCAGAGATATATAGTGGGTGGCAATGTAGTTAAAATAGTTAATAAATAAAAATAGTTAACTTTAACTACATTGTCACCCACTATATATCTCTGATATCATCTTTTTATTTCTGTATCTGACTTCTTCTTATTTTATATCTATTTATATTTATTTTTTATTTTCAACATGTTTTGTATCTTTTGTAGCTCTGAAGACGGCCTGCAAAGTGGGTCGAAACGTCGGCAAAAATTAAATAATTAAAATATTTTAATTTAGTATTTATTTGACCGCACCCCCCCAATTAACTCCTTCTCATATTATATCAACGGTCAACCATCTCTACATCATTATAATTTTATATAGTTTGTTTCTTTTTCTTCCAGAACTAATACTCTTCCCCGTAGAAAAAAAACAATGAAATCCTGTCTTCCTCCTTTTGTGGATACGAAATCGATATAGTTGCTGCGTGCGAAGAACTGTTTGGTAACGCAGCGGTGTTGGATAGTACAAGATGGCTGTGGAGCGGGTATAGATCAGCCGGCGGAAGACCCGCTAGCACGCGAGGTGGTCCCAGGCCATCTGTTCCATTTAGGGCCGGCTAAATCATTATAATATCTACTATTCTACTTTAGGTATTTCTCTTAGAGATATTAGTTCACCTGGAGTGAAAAGTCGCAATAATTTTGAGCGAGTTTATTGTAAGAGAGTAAAATTTATCGGGTAAGATGAGATTAAGCGTTATGTAATCAATAATCTATTGTTTCGGTAAAATCGAACCTGAACAGACTACTGACCTGTAAATCGCACAATAAAATAAAGCAAGATTAAATCATCGACCTCCGACGTCTGAAAAGAAGATGGCCTCGTGATCTCCTTATATAGACATATTATTAGAGGGCTACCTGTGGGCAGTTTCTCAACAGTGATTATATTCTTGTGTACACATTTACTTGATGTATTTATATTGTGATACAGTTGTAAATGTCTTGAATAAATAGCTTAAATAAAAAAAAATGGATTCTCACTACTAAGACGAATCCGACGCCACAACACAAAATTATTAAAAATCTGTTATTGTTCCAGACCTCTAGATAAGAGAGTAATTTGGTACTTCCTTCGGATAAGTGGCTGACATGGAGAACACGTACTACTCTGAACAGAAAACAACTGAACGATTTGAGCTATCATTTAGATTACTTGGCAGACATTGAAAATTATTCTTAACTTACAAACTTACCACCAGCTTGAAAAATCCTTATAGACATACGAGATATAGCTATAGAGAACTGGGACAACGCCTAACATCCACAAAATTCGATCTTTCCAATCAAAAATATGCAAAATAGCAGACGCACCGTTTTATGAAACGAATGATTTGCTACACAAGAACTTGGAAATTCCAACAAAAGTATTGATACTACGACACATTATTTATTTATTTCCTTCTTTACCTTTAGGTTTAACGAGTTTTGCTGTGATGACATAACACAACTATACTTGTGCCAATCCTGAGACAGAATACTATAAAAACTTCCACGAGATACTGACTGACGACATAAACATATTAGTTCAAGCACACCATTACGAATTCATACATCCCAACAGGACGACTTTTAAGGTGTTGACTTTCTAACTTACCCTTATCAGGAATAGTTTTGCACAAAAGCAACAAAATCTTGGCCTTGCATCAAAGTATTAGCTTATTGCTATTTATTAAACATGTCACCTTAGATCTTAGAAAAACGTTATTGAATAGGTACATTTAAATGTTTTATTGACAAAAATACAGTGGAGTCCAACCAAATTAATAAAATTAACCAGACAATACATTAAAGGCATTTTATTTTCAAGTAAGATAGTGATCGGTCACTACCTTGGAATGGATGAGTTATAGAATATCCTACCAATTGTTTTCAGTTTTATATTTGTTTATTAAAAACAAAACAATTGAATTAGATTAATTTTCCTGATTTACCGATCAGAGAAATCAATAGAGTACGATTTATTTGATGAATGCTAAAGCAATGTAAACGGGCAAGTAAAGAATTATTAAAATCAGTTTATAGAATTCAATACAATGTAACGTTGCTGAAACTGGTCCGATTTAGACGATTTTAAAAGTTTTATCGGAAATTTAATAAGATTTTTAAAAATATCACCACTACATACTGTATAGACACTGTCATTTTTCGGAATGGGGAAACCTAGCTAAAGCCCGCATGAAAAATTGGAAGAGTCAAATGCAAAAGTATGTCGGTTCTTCCAATTTTTTACATATTGTAACTAAAATTAATAGAATAGTAGACAAATCATGTTTATTCTGTGATTAGGTCCCTTTAGAATAACAGTATTGTTCATATAAATTAACCATAAATCTGGCCAAAAGACCTATTACAATTAATAATAACAAAATACTAGTAATAAATTAAGTATAATAGCTTTTAGAATAAATTAACGAGAACAGTTGGGTAATAGGGATTCAATACTACAATATCGGAGCTAAAAAAATAGCCTAACAATCACTAAATGAAATTAGAAAGGAACGCAAAATCAATTTTATGGGCAAAGCATCGTAGTGATGGAATATAAAAATTAAAAAAAATAAAATAAAATAATAACTTTTAATATATAAAACAATAAATATTAAAAAAAAATTGATATACATGTGTTCCCTAAGATATTTAAGTGATTACGTGTAAAGAATAGGAGAAGAAAAAAATAAAATAAAGTGTGTATATATATACACATAGCGAGGAGTGTGTCGAAAATAGTTAGAAAATAAAATACATTTCAAAGAAATAAAATTTCATGAATAGAAAAATTAGAGATTAAAAAAACAAATTTTATCTACTCACAATGCTTTGTGAGTGGTGATGAAAATTCACGTTCAACACACAATAAAACAATAAAAAAATAATGTCTGAAGAAAATTAAAGCCTTATTATAAATTATGCGAAATAGAAAATTATGCGGTCAGAAATGAGTATAAATTTGTTATTACAAAGTAATACTTGGACCTAATTTCCCGTCAAACTTAAACCTCTTGCCTTCATATCATAAGCTTCTAATTGACTGGTTTCTATAAGCTGTTCTTTATTGTTCCTTCTCCTCCATGTTAGTACTCTGATACCCAGATCATCCAGGGTAGAAGTCTCTATTTCTGACCATTGACCATTCGTTTATTGTTAATATAAATGAGTTTATAATTTATAATGATCATGAAATTAATATTATTGCTTACGGATTAAGTCCATTGTGTGACTTAAGAAAGCAAGAAATTCCCTTTTTCCCCAGTCGTGGGGAACTACATTACGGTAAGACTATCCCAACAGACCCTTCCACCTTACCCCCTTGTCCTTGACACCTGGTGCATCGGTGCGTCTCCCTCGACCCCGAACACCAGGAGGCCAGGGGGCGGCAGGAGGTGGGTATGGGGCGGCGCATGTCCCGAGAGGTCGCCTTCGGGCTCAGTCCCCCTGTGTCCGTCCTCAGTACCCGTAGCCCTCTCTCTCCGCTCCTCTAACGATCTATATAGCCAATCCTCCGCCAGCTCTTCCAGCGTCAAGAGGTAACTTAGAGGCGTCCTAGGAGTAGTCGCTTATATCTAGGCTATCTGTGCTGCTTTAGATTATTTTTTTATCACATGTCATATGTCTGATGCAATTTTGTAATATTTTTTTTTTGTTGCATTTTAAATAATTTTTTTTAACGACAGTTTGGTTTAAACAAAAAAAAAAAAAAAAAAAAGAAAAAAAACAGTCTATAATATGCTCTTATTATTTAATTTTTATTGGAATAATAATAAAAATAATAATAAATATATTGAGTGAACCAGAAAGTATATGCCGAGCTTTAGATCTACTAAGCTATGAACTACCCTGATAATTGCTTTACCCCAGAATAACTCATAGGTAATAGAAATGCATAAGTTTATTATTGGAATAAACCGCTCGAATATTTTGATTATGAAAAGAAAAATAACACTACTGTTATCATACATACAACAGAACCAAGTGATTCCAATCTTGTAACCACCAGGACCGAAAAAATACGAAAATACCAGAAAATATCCTTAGAGATAAAAATGTTATACCATTTAAAAAAAGTAAAAATTACCCAAGGAACATACTTCACCGGAAAGTACTTTCCTTCAAGTTGGCGCCAGAAAGACCTGTGTAGTATAGACTGTAACGCCTGTATACCGCTGTACGCCTGACGTACCGATTTCATTGAAACTTGACTAAAGTCTTTTCCTTGAATTTGTCTATAAAATCTGCATTCACTTGAAGGTTTTTTCCTGGATGTAGATATTCCAGATATATGAGGAAGTAAAGAAAATAGATTGAGCGGACCCGTAGGTTTGACGCCAATACACTTTGGGAGTAAGTAAACTATTTAGTTCGGGAGCGTACATACCATTCCTCCATTGACCATTAAAACCTGAATGTAAAATATGAGACCTAACCTCTATAAAATATCTATACAAGACACTTCACCGAAAAAAGGCTGGAAAAAGTTAGGAGTGGTGTTAAATTAGATTTCCGAATAACTCAAAAAGTATACAATTTTTTGTTAATGTTATTAAAAATTTTAAAAAATTTCCTAAAAATGAAAAAAAAAAAAAACATCGTTGAAATCGCATAATTTGGTGCAAAGATATGGTACTCTATATATTTTACATATCCTCCATAGAAAAATTTATTTCCATTGTTTTGGATATTGATTTTCGGTAAGTTCTACATCAACTGAATTAATGTTTATCTTCTTTGAAATGTATTATATCTTCGAATGGCTTAGTATTGGAAAGTAAAATATAAGCTACCAAAGACCCAAGGACTGGACTTAAAACGTCTACAAACAGTTCAAAAAGCACTCCTGCTCTACACGTGCAGCATTGTAAGAAAAATTTTAAATAAATAAAATCTTCCGTCTGTATCCACTTAAAAGTTTTTTCTTGGGTGTAGATATCTGAAGAAGGAAAGAAAATAGATTGAGCTGACCCGTAGGTTCGACGCCACTACACTTTAAGAATAAGTAAACTATTTAGTACGGGAGAGTACATATCATTCATCCATTCATCAAAACCTGAATGTAAAATATGAGTACGTAACCAATCATCTGGTCCAGTGTTAATATTCTTGTATGTAATTTGTTCTTATTTAATTGAATTTAAAAAAAAATTTTTAGATATCGGGTTTCTGATTAGGAATAAATCGCTTTCGGCATTAAGGGATATAATATTTGTTAATGCTAGCCATATTTCAGAGACGTTGGTTTATAATTTCGTTGATAAAATAAATTTTCCGACCAAATGACAGTAAGTTTATGATAAATTACTGCGAATCTACATGAAAATTATATTATGAGACTAGAAAAATTAAGTAGTTAGCTAGAAAGGTGGTAAGAGGAGAAGTATTATATGTGATTATACTTGGACATCACTCTCAGTAAAACCAAAATCAAATCGATCATGCTTCGGTACAAGTAAAGTGGCAAAACTTTTTATATTTTAGTTTATTACAAATAATATCTCAGATTGCAAATATTGAGTCATGTTGATAATAATAATTATTTGAGGTAATGAACCCGATGTCGAAATCATCATTAATCTTTATGAACATACCATTCCTCCTCTAACCACCCAAAACTTAATTGAAAAGATCAAACCTAACTAATGCTCTGGTCCAGTGCTGATAATTTTGTTCGAAATTTATTGTTATTTAGCTGAATTTAAAAATATATGTATATATTTATGTATGTACTTAGGTATTATAAAAATATATTTAAACGCTTTCCTTGAAATTAATTTTCGACTAGATTTATAGAATACAAAAGTTTTAGTTGCATTCCATGTTTATTATTAATGATCGTTCATTCGAAATGGGCTAAGGGAGTTGGAAGAAACTTTAAACTTTAAACTTAAAATGAGGGGAGTTGGAAGAAACTTTAAAATCAAATTTTAAAAAACCCTGAATATTTTAGCTAAGAAGGTGTTGAATAATGGTACCAAATCCTTTTAAAAAAGAACAATATTCTTAAGGAGCAAGAAATATTCATATAACGAGATTTTAAATTAATAAATTCCTCAATCAAACATGGAATTAACTTAAATATTAAGTTTTCTAAATTTAAATACAACAATGGATTCGATTTATATAATTTTTGAAACCAAAACAGGTAAAAAAAAATCTCTCTCCCTCTGATCTATACTTTTTAATTTGTGATAAGTTTATTACTTTAAGTAAATCTATAATATTTATTAAACTATACCGCTTTTGGTTATTGAGTTCTGTTAAAGTTGATAAATGCTTATGGAAGAACGAAAAAAAAATTATTTAAATAGATTACTATCTTGGTGGAGGATTTTTGGTCTACGAGCGTTTGTGGGTGCGGGTACACATTTATTTATTTTTAGTGAATGTCTTCTTTCGAAAGTAATTTCGATTTCATTTTTTTTAATTTAGAATGGGTTTCATTTAAGATCACTTGTTCGTTAGATCTTTTTTGTTTAGCTTGAAATTTCCTATAAGGATCCGTAATTACCTATATTTAAGTTTTTCCAAAAAACTTTCAAATTCCACTGTGAGCCGTATAATTTTACTTATTTCGATGAATTATAAAATTGTAATCATGCAACGCATATTATTCAATTACTATCACATCATATTATAATTTTGGATAAATCTTTGCCAACTCTAGGATGTAAGTAGGCCATCGATTGTAGTTTTTCTTGCCTCAGAAACCTAATCTGCGGCCTTATTCTCAAATAACGGGTTGGATATTTCATTTGTTTTTTTTAAAGAATAATATTCAGGTAACAGTAAGGAGACCATTTATCACCGTCATGGCGTGGTCGAACTCAATCCCTTGATGACAAGCATTTTTTTTCTTGTTTGCTTTTACTTCCGATCAATGTTTCCAAAAAATATTTCTTTTTTAACATCCATCTTTCGAAAAAATGAAATTAATGTAAAATCATATTTATTATTATTTTTTGATTTGTTGCCTCTACACTGCAGAGGCAAAACGTTTTATTTACACTTTGTTATAGAATTTTATTCTTCTTCAAAAGTCATTAAGTTATTCTTAAAGCAATCTGGGCCCATCTCTATTACATAGCATTGTTATTTTTATACATTACTTCTCAAAGGTACTTTTTTTGTCCGTTAATATCTTCGTTGAGTTACGGAACGGACCGTAACAAATAATAATAATAATAATATTTATTTTATTTTATTTTAAAAAGTGAGTTTTTTAAATATACCAATTGGTGAATCATGTATTGTATTGACAATTCTCATAACTCAAAGGATAAAAGGACTAAGCTGTCGCTAGATAACTAGGGTAAGCTATCTCTGATAGCTTAGAAATAGTTATCTAGAAGGCACCGACTGGACACAACAAAACCCATTATCAAAACTTAGGGAATAATAACAGATTTCAGCAAAAGGTCTCTTTTATTATCGATTAATTATGGATAACTTGCTTTATTATTGCTTATAAAGTCTTCACTGCCTCCGATACTTCAAGTGTTGGTACTGCATCAAATATAATGATCGAGGCTTCATTCTAAAGATAATCGTCTCCTTTAAGTGGGAAAAATAGGTACATCCTCCCGAAAATTCAGGAAAAAATTATGAATAAAATGAAACTTTATTTGTCCATAACTCAAAAAGTACACAATTTATGGTGGATTACACCGAAAATCATTTGAAAGGTTATTAAATTATCTTTCATGTTTTGGTGTATTATTATGATTGAACTATTGCAATCGGCTGAGGTAATGAAAATTAATTCCTCCGTCTCGCAATATGTTGCAATAACTCATGTATATTATATTCTGTAATTTGTTAATAACTTAATACCAATGTGAGTTACGTGCTATGAGCAATTAGTTTATAATAAAAAAAAATAATTTTTTTTATTTTGAAAGCTTAAATTCATGGCTTGAAACGGAAAAAAATCTTTTATTTTTAAAAAGGTAATACTTGAATTTTTATTGTCCATAGTTTTTCAGTTATTTGGAACTAGAACATTTCCCATGTAACTTTTGAAGTAAATATTTAATAGAATTTTTATTATAAAAAAAACTTATATAGTTCTGTCGAATTAGCAAAAAGTCGATCTAAAGAATGATTTTTATTCATAGCTACTCCAACAAACCACACATTAGAATTATGTGTAGTTCATTTAA
This sequence comes from Nezara viridula, assembly GCA_928085145.1. NCBI lineage: Eukaryota > Metazoa > Arthropoda > Insecta > Hemiptera > Pentatomidae > Nezara > Nezara viridula. The sequence continues at coordinate 141,189,198 of OV725080.1, read as the reverse complement.
GACAAATTTAGACTTTAATATAATCCCAATCACTGTTTAGTTTCCAGTTAACGGATTTTTTGAATAAATAAAAATTAAACTTTTACTATTAATCTGAAAAGTTATTAAAAAAAAGTTTTCTAGTTTGCTTCATGCGGGAATTAAAAAAAAAAATTGTACTCAGATTTGGTTGTGAAATGAAGTAAGTCGTTAACTTATTAGACTCTCAAATCATACATGTAACAGCAAGTCTTTTATCCTTCGGTAGTGACGAAATGAAATATTGTTTTATGTGATTAACTGTGAATCTGCTTTTCTTTTAGAGATTTTTATTTACTTCTTTTAAATTAATTTTTTATCCGAAAAAATATAGGTTTAGGTATAATGGTTGAATTTTTATATTGCTTCAATATAAATAAATATATATTTGATCAAGTATCGATATTTCAATGTTTTTGTATAATCGTTAAGTCTTTTAATAGCAGCTGATGTATTATGTATTATTGTTTAAAATAAAAAATAGTTGTTTTTTGTCAATAAACAAACGACATTGTTTTAAAAATGCAATGTTTTTTCAATCATTCGTAACTCTGGTTCAACAAACAATTGATTCCTCTCTACCTCGAAGAAATCCCCAAATATAGTGGCTCTGGAATACTCAGTGTGCATAGCGGAAGTGTTCCACTGTTGTGTAGCCCGGCGCCTGAATCGTGTAGAAGTGATCCTTTTATCGAAATACCTCCTCTTCATTTTATTCAATTCTTCATATGTATTTTGTTAGCGGGGCATAATTATAACTAGAATATCTCTCTGAGAATGTTATTTAATTTAATTTCTATTATTATTGGAATTTTAAAAAATGTGACCATAATTTTATTTTTGGCATTTCATTTTCAACATTATCTATTTTACCATAAATAAATGTTTGTAAAATAAATAAAATCTATTTCAATAGATGATGCATTTTTGTTTTAATTTCAGGCAATAAGAATTGATAGATAGTATACTTTTATAATTAGATTTGATAATTGACGTTGAATTCGAAACGTAAAAAATAAAGTGATTGTAAAAGTATAAAGGTTATATTTAAAAATTTCTAATTGTAATAATAATAAAAAGGAACTTTAATATATATATTAAAAAAACCTGTACCACTACAACTCGTTTTCAAGGCCAACGGTTGTGCAGGAAGGTTAATTAATTATGTGATTAAGAGTATCCACTTTATAGAGGCTGGATGTACCCATAATATACTTTTAAAATAATAAAATAGGATAATAAACAATGTGTGACATAATAAACTATAATATACCTTAAAAAAATAAAAATAAGAGAATATAAGTTTCAGTAAAATTATTAAACAATACCAAACAGTATAAATAACTAATAAATGGTAGAGACAGTTTTCCTGAAATATATAAAAAAAATAGTAAAATCGGTCTCGATTTATTTATTATAAGAACTTCCTAATTAATTTTAAAAAAAAAACTTTTTATTTGTACTACTCTCATTTGTTTGGTATTTTTGATGCATTAATTCCCTTTTTTTTTTACGTAAGAGTAATATTAAAACGCTTCTAACAATCCGATCATTCACATTCCTGTTTATTTTATTTTACCATTTTATTCTATTCAGAGTGTTGTTAGATGGATAACTCACAAATTAACTATTAAGAAACAATGTCTTATTTGCCAAAATGTACATTTTAAAATGAAGTTTTTTTTCGGGTGGTTAGAAGAGAACAGATGAGTTTATATACTATTTGTAATTTTAAAATAATAACTGGGATTGTCATGGTTACGGGTGTCTACAAGAGGAAAATTTTGATAAGTAGAACTCCATTACGGAAAAGAATGTTATTATTTTCCTTTATTAAGCTTGCTTTTAAATTATTAGTGAAGAATAATAAAATGTTAATGATATATGGGTTTTTTATTTTTTTTATATTTCAATCTGAATGCAACTCCCAATAAACTCCCTATTAAAGTTTCTACTGCCAACTATTTTAAGAATAATTTTTAGAATGATATTTTTTTTTAATGTAACTAGAAAATTGATAATATTATTAAAAAATACTCTAAAATTTACAACGATACCTCTATTTATTCAATATATTGATATTAAACAAAATTTTGAATTAAATGGAAGTGCGAAATTTTGGTTCTAATGATGTTATTCATATAGTTGTTAATCATTGTAACGTGTATATTAATTTTAAAATCTAATTTAGTTTTATGTATTTTAAATTACAGTAAAATGTAATAACGGTTATACATTATCGTTCTCAGAATGGAATGTTTGGAATTATTGAATTAGGTGGCTTCATTATTAGTTATATTTGGAATTAACGGAATTCGTATTTTAAATTATGAACTACATAGGCACATAAGTTACATCCCGTACAGCAAATATTGACCTGAATACGTTTGTTCTTCATACGATTCCCTTTGGTCTGGGTATAGAGAATGAAATAAAGTTAATGAACATAGGAATCTTCATTGAATTAGTTATAATAAAATGGTTCAATAGTGTATAAATTGCGATTAAAATTGCAAAATTTCATTTCAGAGGTCTAGTGGTATACCGGTAATGGTTGGTGAGTTTGTTATTATAAAATATTTACTATTTTACAGTTTTGACATTTGCTTATTAAATATCTTCTCCCGACTTTTGACTATAGGTCCAATTCAATGAATAATCACTCTCAATTTATAAATTATTCTTTATTAATTTTTTTTGGGAGGAATTTCGTCCCCGTCTTCTGCATATAACATGCCACATATTTAGTCTAGTCTTAATTATCCATAAGACGGGGACAAAGATTCCCCAAAATGTACAAACTAACGGCGAATAATTTACAATTTGAGAGGGTTTGTTTATTGGATTGGACTTGAAGACAAACGTCGGGAAAATATAAATAAAATATCATTTCGTATATTAATATGGTTGTTCTTATATCAATTATTCTATTAATTAAGGGAGTATAAATGATTGTTTCTTTTATTGTCATGCCCAAATAATACATACTTATGTTTCAGTGTAATGGTTGTAATAAATATAACTAATAAGGGAATAAATATCTGAAAAACAAAAAAAAAATTATACTACTCTTAAATTTTTTAAAATCATAAGAGTTATTTTTTTCCGATTAATTTATTTGTATTATATCGCGGTCTTATTAAAATACAATTTAATTTATGGTTGTGTGATGATTCTAATCAGCTTCTATGTATAACTTTAGTGTGTCCGTAATATATAATAATATTTTGTATTATAAAAAAATAAGAGATTCATATCTCATGTAGACATTATACAATGTCTGTTGCATGTTATTTTAGTTGTAACGCAAGTATATACATGTATCTTATATTACATTTTTGTATATTTAATACCAATCACGCAGTAATTTATGTATTATATTCAATATTATGGCTTAATGAGTTAATTGTCTATTGTTGTTAAATCTTTCTATGAATGCATTTAGATGATTATAAATGAATATAATCATTTTCATAGCCATTTGAAAATATTTAAAAATAAATTAGTGGTTTCCGAGCTGAAGGGGGGGAATAAAATTCTGAAAGTTAAGAGGAAAACAATTCTCTCTCTCTCATTTCGCTTGTTGAAAAACGGCTTTTCTCCGGCTCTGCATTATTTTATCTACGTTTCGGATCTGTCTTCTTTCTAAATTGAAGATCAGTATAGGGAATGACGATGCGTGGAATAATGATGTAATATACATGTATATATATATATATATATATATATATATATATATATATATATATATATATGTGTGTGTGTGTGTGTGTGTGTGTGTGTGTGTGTGTGTGTGTGTGTAATTTAAAATTATTATCATAATCGGATATTAGAATACATGAATAATTTATAATATTACATTTTTTTTTTCATCGACCCTTAATTATTATGATTAAAAATTATTATTTTATTAATTGGGCATAGTTCACAAGAATGATGACAAAGCTGGAGATTTTAGGTACACTTGTAGGATCCTGTATAATTTTTTGTATTGAAAAATAAAATGTTTTTGAAAAAAAACTCGAATCATACTCATCTGTCAGATTTTTTATTTTTGTCTAAATGTTCTCTATGGCTTGTTTCAATTTATTACTTCGCGCAAGGGTCTTGATGGAACAAAATACTGGCGGAAAATATATTTTTGATGAATATGTGATAAAAAAGTTATTGAAGATGAATGAAATTTGCTCTCGACATATTAAGCGTTTACACAACAATATATTTGATATTGGAACCAGAAAAAAAAAGTTTCATTTTACTTCATGTTCCCTTACTGTATGGTTCTATGAAGGTATATCCCTTTAAACTAACAAACAACCTTTTAAAGTTAAATTCGTTTAAGCTAACAAGGAAGGTGTTACGTACAAATACATAGTTTACTGGGGAAGCTATTGAATTAGAGTTTGATCCAAGCTGCATAGTTTGGGCATTAGCTTCGTTTCTATCCTTTGTTAAAGACAATTTTTTTAAATACTAATGTAAATATAAACTATAAAATAATATGTAAATATTGTGTGGTTGCTTCTCCGGAATTTCTCGGCCTTTTACCTTATTAGTTTGTTAAAAAAAAGTTTTCCTAAGATATTAGTTATAATGATATTAATAAATCAGTATATTTTTTATTTTTACTTAGATTAGAATCATTATGGTTCGGAATTTCCTACTTGAAATGTGGTATTTTTGTCTTCTGTCAAATATATGTCTGTAGTAAGCCAAATTGACAGTTTAACTTGCTGTGATCCCGCTGTAGTGTGAGGATCGTCTTCATACTTCATAATTTAATTTTCTTCCTTTATTCCTTTAGAGTCTCCTTACGGTGTTTGCTTGTTTATTATAAATTGATGTTTGCTTATTTATGTCCTCATAGGAGAAGTACATACTTCTGATCAACATGCTTTTTTTTAGAGCGAACTTTACACTTCTTAATCCATTATCGTTTGATATTTCATATTTACTAATCGAATTTATACTTGATCTAAAGACTTTTTCTTTTTCAATCTTCGCTTATTGAGATTATCTATGACTAGTTTAACCTCAACATCGTTCTTTTCTTCCTCTTTGTTGTCCTCTGTAGAAGCATGTACACTGATTAAAAAGTTTTTTTCTTTAAGTCGTTATTTAAGACTCATAAGCGTAGATTTTCGATTTTGATTGGGGAGCCAATGAAAAAAAAAGTTGCTAAAATTTAACATAATTATTGTGAAACGAACAGATATCATATTGATTATTTAAAATGAATTTGTTTGTATAGTTGAAAGGATTTTAATTTTTTTTTGTTTTATTTATTATATACACTTGAAAATATCTAAACAAAATACACTTGAATATATAACTGGCATTTGTTTATAATTAACACTGGGGAAAGGATAACAGCCTTCATAACATCGGTACATTTCTAAAACTTTTTTAGCTAAAAATAAATAATGTAAAAAAGTGAAAAAAATCTTTGATTTCTTAGTGTGTACAATCTCAAATGAAAATACTACATTTTTCACAGTCCGACTATTTGCCGCTTAAAATTAGATAAGAATATCATGTGAAAATTGAGGAGTGATTGAATCATAAAATCCTAAGATACGGTGAATATAAATAGAAATTTAAATAAAAGTAACATTTAGGTATCAATAAAATAGTTACATACCTACTATTGTGTCCTAGCCTAGCCAGCTAGTCAATTTTTTTTAAACGGTTTTAGTTTACACATTTTATTAAATTATGTAACTTATTTATTACTGATTTTAATTTTTTTTTATCTCAAATTATTGGGAGGGAGGACGATATTCTCGCCCTCTCGACATTTTTATTGGAGGAGTGATCACCCCTTCTCTCTCCCCCAAGTCTGGGTCTTAGAAAAGATGTACGACTCTGATTCGTTCTGATACATCTTATATCCCAGTTTTTTTCTTCTCTACCCTTTCTCGCCTTTTCGGTTATAGAGTTTTTCCGGGCCGTAGGAAGAGGCAGGGTAATAATGGCATAGTTACAAGTCCCGCAGCACCGGAATTGGAACTCGTAATCTTCGGCATTAGTTCATTGGGCAAAATGTGTGTTTTACATATACGTGTTAGCCCGCTCGGACACTCTGCTTCTTATCTTTTATCCTAACAGTAAATAGTGCAGGGTTTTTCCTGAATCCTGAAGCCAGTTACTAAGATATTCCTCTTATGTTCACTATTTATTCCTAAATGGATTATCTCATGACGAATTACTCTCTATTTTATCTCATGATGCATTGGATGTGTACCGTAAGTGATATTCGGATTCAATGTGCTATTTACTACTCCTCATATATGTATATATTCAAGCCTATGTATTTATAATATTGTAAACTGAGTATAATTTTGCCTGAGTTCGTTTCTAATTCCTTCTTACATTGATTTGGTCACAGCAAAAGAAAAAAAAAAGAAAAAAAAACATTGAGAATTGGTTCTCCAAATCTCTGGGGAACTACAATGACTATAAAAGCTGCTCTCCCAGCTGTGCACCTTCGGGCGATTTTTTTTTCTTCTTCTTTTCTTTAGAACTTTATAGCTCTCAGGTTTTTTTCACCAGCTTAACGATATTGGAAATCTGATATTGTATCCTTTTTAAAGGTGATTAAAGTTAAATTTGATATAGCTAAATACTATATAGATCAGTATCCCAAGAAACTCGAGGTAGAAATTAAGAATATGTGTTTATTGTATGGTTTATATCTGAGGACGGATCCTTTTTATTGAATCAATTGTACGTTCTATTGTTTACTTTCTAAAAAAAATTTTAGTCATGAAAAATCGTGTTAATATAATCTTTCCTTGTACATATATAATTTACAGCTTTGTTAAAAAGACTTTTTATGTAGTTATAACATAGCTATTAAAAAATTATGGGTTTACATAAAATAAAAAATCCGTTTTTTCAGCCTCAATAAAGATAAAAATATGAGAATATATACCTGGTTAGCAAATTACAACTTTTTAGTAGTAGGATTCCTAAATGTAAACACATAACCTTCACCCTCGTAAATCCTCTCCACCATTTTATTTTAAAACCATCCAGCTTCCTTTCTCAGATACAGTCCGGTACCTTGGCTTTCTCTTAGACTGACGACTAACGTGGAACGCTCATACTAGACTTAAAAGACAGGAACTTAACCGACGATCCGGCCAACTTTACTGACTACTAAACAGAAAATCTAAACTTTCTATTGAAAACAAATTGCTGATCTACAAGACAATACTGAGACCCATTTGGACTTATAGACTAGAACTGTAGAGAACCTCAAAATTTTGTAACATCAAGCGCATCCAATTCTTCCAGTCAAAAGTCCTTTTCTGCAACCAACAAAACCCTACGTCAAGTCCTCAACATCCCATTTGTCCTAAATCTTATCCCAGAAAAATTCTCCAAATTTCACCAGAACCTTACGTATCATCCAAATCCTGTTGCACAATCTATATCAAGCACCGCCCATCCCTATGCTCCAAGAAGGTTGAAACGGTAGTGGCCTCGCGACCTTTTGTAGATTGTATATATTGGAGTTCTGGCAACGGCCAGATTCTCCACTTAATACATGAGTGTATGCGGCTAAAGTGCTCTTTATCAATCTCCGCTGGCTTTAGTACCAGTGATGCGGTTAGAGAGTAGCGCAGGGTTCTCCTGGAGTCCAGCTTTTCCCTCCATAGTTGGAGGGACAAGCCTTCCCCGTAGTTCCCTCGCCTGATTGTAAATAGTGTATTATAGGTATGCATGTGTTTTTGATTAGTTTTAGTTTTCTTATTTTTAGGTTATTTTATTTATTGTATATACTTTTTGATTATTATTTTATTGTTACTTTTTTTTTATTATTTATTACATTATTATTATTTTTTTATTTTATTTAATTACTTTTTTTATTGTTATTTTGCTTCTATTTATTTTATACTTTTTGTACATATAGTGTGAATGTTATCCTAACTCACTATAACTAACGTCCAAGTGACAGGTTGTTGTACTAATCAATAAATAAATAAATAAAAAAGTAGCAGGATTCCGAAAAGCATGGGTTTCACTAATCCGATTTGTGTCCCTCACACGTTCACTTCATAAATAAAAGAACAGAAAATTGAATAAAAATTCATGAGTGGCGGAGGATAGGGTAGGTTGAGAGTGGCATCAATTATTTAATTTCTCCAGCGGCAAGATGAAAACCGAAAGGTGGGATATTCTGAAATCATTGCTCGACTAACACACACAATCCTTAACATAATCTACAATTTTTATTTATTTTTCTGTTTATTTAATATGTTTAGATATTAGAATAGATATTTGACTGCATGGCATTTCTCTAAATTTGTCTATTTTGGGCTATTGCTTTCCAGTTACCCAATAAAATATTGAAAATATGTGTATCTGTAGTAAAAATGAAATTTTCATCATAACGAGATATGCCGATTTTTAATTGTATACGATCGATAGTTGCTGAACTTACATTTTAAGTAAAAAAAATTTGTAACGTAAACAAAATAAAAATAAGATAACAGTAATTCAAAACGTTTAGTAATTAACCAGTATTTCACTTCAGTATTGTATCAATAATGTTATATTGTTATGTTAAAAAAATATGGAATCATCTATATAAAAAATCAAAAAAGTGTAAAGATCTTACAGAATTAAGATTAGAAAAAGGAGTAGTTTAAAAAAAATTGAAAATAATTTTGTTAAAATAGATAGTTATTATAAAAACAGGTTAAGAACTAGTTTTTATCCTCAGATCTGTCTTCAGATAAATTCTGGATTGAGAAGTCAAAATTTTTCAAATTTGTTTTAAAATAATCATAATTACATTATTAAACAAAGAAATGCCGTATATATGCTCAATCGTGAAACCTATGTTTCTAATATGAACGATAGTTCAGAGTAGAGTATGGCCCTTCATCACAGTTCCGTAACTATTCCTTTCTTTTACCCCTATACTGACCATTCCTACTGTACGGTGAGAAGAGGGAGGAGAGAGGATGTTTTTTTTTTTTTTTTTCCCCCTGTTCTTCTCTACCTCGCCTTTTAGGCTATACGGGATTTTTCCGGACCAGAGGGTGAGGGCGGAGAATTTAAAATCCCCTCTGGCACCGGGACGCGAACTCTGACTATTTTCATATCATAGAATCATATATCCTGTTGCCGGGCAACGGCGGTGCAGTGCACACGCGTTAGCCCATTCGGCCACCCCGCCCTCAGAGAGGATGTTTCTCTACAGGTATGAAAAACCCTATTTCTACCAGAGTGGAAAGGTTGAGATTCGTTCCGTGAATCCGACAACCCTCCCTCCCCCCCCCCCAAGTCGGATTCAAACTAGCCTCGCTCGAGGTTCTTAAGGATCAGGGTCGCCACAGCTTCGTAACCACTACTTTAAAAAACGTCGATTTTAAAGTAAGATATTGTAAATTTGGAAGTTTTGATTTTAATAAAATGAATTTGGACATTTTATCGAAATGCCTGATAATATCCTGAACGTTTCGAGAGTACTGGCAAATGGAGCTTTGACATCAATCTTCAGCACTCAGTTCCTGGAACTTCAGTTTCAGAAACTGTCAGCCTTAAGTTTTTTTATCTTCGTTCAGTAGGGATAGTATGTAATTAGAATGTAATTCTGATATAAAAAAATCCTGTGCCATAACAACCGCAGGATTTCTCGTTTAATTAATCATTTAATTTAGAGCAACCGCTTTATAGAGGTTAGGTGTGCCGCAGGAGGGTTTGCTGATCTCAAGATAGATCTACGGCTGATTTTACGGATCTTGAGCATAGGATGTTAGCCTTACCCATTGTGCTACCTTGCTCGCAATCTGTGTTTATTCATCTTATAATAAATTATTAGTTGTACATTCAGGAATAATAATATTTTTACCACAGTCGGATCTGTGAGTAAGGTTTTCGGATTGCCCCTTCCAAAAATGGAAAAATTATTTCTTTTTCATAGGCCCATATTTATTACTGTGAGTATTCTTAGCTAAATATTTAACACTGGCACTTTTTGTAGGGATTCTACCAGAGTCCATTTTCTCTATATATCTCCTAAATGAACTTAAGATAACTCCTGGAACTGCTTATTTGTTCTAATTCGCCAGGCATCTCCCGCTTTCACTGCACCGAATATTCGATGAAGAACCTTTCTTTTCCAGACTTTCGAAACTCTCTTATTTTTTTCTGCTAAGATCCATGATTCGCTTTCATAGGTGACAGTCGGACTTACTGTTATGTTATAGATTAAGATATTTGCCTTTCTTGAGAATTTCTTGAACTTAAAGGTCTTCTGCAAACCCCATAGGTAGCGATTCTGGTCAAATTATCGGTGGTTATCAAGCTACCGAGATAGTTGATTTTTAGACAACATTGTATTTTATACTCCAGTCATACGCCTATCATAATTTGGAAATTCATAATATTTTTATTTATTAATATTTTTATTATTAACAGATTTTTAGAGAAAATATGCTTATTGATATTGAAGTAATTTAATTAAATTTTAATACATTGCATTTCTTAATTTAATGGGAGAATTAAGGGTTTTAGGAAGGTGGAATTGGGAAGAGAGAGGTAGTTAGGAAAGGAAGCCAGGGACAATAACACCTACTCCTCCTCTTTAAAAATTCATCCTAAATGATGGCGCAGTTGGACTGAGCTCTCTTCTGTCCTCTCCTACCTTATTTATTTTTTCTCTAAACTTGATGTGTTTTAATTTTTAAAACGATTTTTCTCTTCCAATCATCTAAGAATACCAAATATTTAAGGCATAAAAATAAAGTCATAATTTAGAATAATTTACAGTTGAAATTGTTTATGGATTTGTAAGAAATCTTTCAGGTGTGAATATGAAAATATAAAAATGAATATATTCCAATTGGTTTAGAATATTTACTATGTCAACTTTTTTCGATTTTATTTAGTAATACACTGACAGGCAAAAAATTACACCAACTTGATTTTTTCATGTTTCCATTTAAAAATATTTCACCCACTTGTGAAAAAAGTAGATTTGTAGATAAAACTTAGTATTTATGGAATTTTATAATCTTTTTTACCTTTAATAATCAAAATGTGAATGGGTAAGAAAAATTAGAGAAGAAAAATGAAAAACGAACCATTGTTATTCTAAAAGAAATTAATTACATCATCGTTTAGTATAGAAAGACGCATCGGCATACTTTCCACCAGTCGGGAAATGTCCCTTTGCTGGACGATAGCCCATTCCTCCCGAAGATCACTTTCAAGGTCCTGCAGTGTATCGAGAGTGTTGCACGCGCTCTTATTCGTCTTCCGTGGTTATCCCATAAATGCTCAATGGGGTTCAAATCTGGAGAACGTGCTGGCCAGGCTAAAACCTCAATATTGTTCTATTGAAGGAACGTCTGCACTATGCGGGCGACATGTGGGCGTGCATTATCGTGCATTAGAATAGAACGATCGCCGATTTCGTTGAGGATAGGCAACACATGAGGTTACAAAATCTCATCTACATAGCGAATGGCCGTCAAAGACCCTCCACGAACAACAACCAATTCTGTGCGGCGCTCCATTGAAATCCCAGCCCACACCATTAAGGAACCACGTTGGAAAGTTGAACTCTGGGAAAGATTACAGGCTGCATATCTTTCGTTTCTTCTTCTCCACACCCTTTCACGCCCTTCTGGAGATCGAAGAGCGAATCTTGACTCATCTGTAAATAGTACAGCACTCCATTCGTCCCTAGTCCATTGGCTGTGTTCTCGAGCAAAAGCCAGCCGTGTTACTCTGTGAGTTCTGGTAAACTCTGGTCCTCTTACTGGACGAAAAGCCATTAATCCATACTCATTTAATCTTCTTCGAGCTGATGAATCGCTTGAACAACGGTAAGGGGCCGGTTTCCTAAAATTCTTTAAGTCAAAAACCGGTCATCCCGTGGTTCTGTTACCCTAGGCCGTCTAGAACCGGGCCTTGTATTGTAAGAACCAGTTTCCCGAAAACGCATGACGGCGTCTCGTAAAGTTTCATATGGAACTCCGATGCATACCTAATGGAACGTCCATCATCAATAAGCGCCACACCATATGCAACATCCTCAGCACTAAGAGGCATTTTTAAACTTAATATTGAAAAAATTAAAAGCCGGAGACTAAGAAATGTGCTGCAAGAAACGGCACTGAACTAATGATACTGAATAAACATTTTGATTCCATAGAAAGTAAGCATTGGAATCTAGAATCATTTCATTGAATTAAGGATTAAGGGTAACTGTCCTCTATATTAACATTCCTAATTGAAAACAAACAAAAAGATTACCTGTTTATTCATTAAAAACAATAGACCGATCCAAAGCAGAAATATTTTTAGATGAAAACATGAAAAAATCAAGTGGGTGGAATTTTTTGCCTGTCAGTGTATAAACATTAATTAATTCGAATACATATTTTACAATTTTTTTCGCGCAATATACTTGTAAATTTATATTTTGAAGTTCAGAAAAAAGTGAGAGTGATCAATATTCGCCAAAACTGATTCAAATAGTTATTTTTTAATGATTGAAAAAAAATCTTGATTGGATTTTATGAAGGACCAAAGAGGGGATAAATCCTCTTGAGAACTAGCAAATGTTTGCCGTAAACTCTATCTCAACCGAGGAGGGTAACTACCTTAAATCAAACACTGTATGAGGCGAGGTTTGGGTAATTTGCTATCAACTCATCAAATGAGCAGTTATTAACCTTCTCATTACTCCTACTTTACTGCATATAACTTAGGTTTCCCATTTATCCGTTTACTTTTGTACCTTGTGTGGGTGTGAATATATAATGTCGTAAAAATGGTATTTACCAATTGAAATCTTCTACCTTTCTTACTATTAACAAGTTTCCGAACAAAACTCTTTTTAAGCTATTTAAAGGTGTATTTTATCCTGTACGTAATGACTAAAAAATGTTCTTTATTATCCGTGTCAATCAGGGAACATGGCGGAAGAATAGACAGAACGAGTAGCTTGAGATGGTTTTGGACTGAAAAGTGAAATTTAGTGTATTTGATGTGGATGTATGATTTTACTGTTGAAAGCTTAAAGTCGTTATATATAATGTGATTTAAAAAATACTACGGAGCGTTAACAAGGTTTGGAAGAATTTTAGATTGTTTTTTTTATGTGTTTGATTTGTTGAAATCCAAAATTCTGTTCCCTATGTCCAAATTGGTCTCGGTATAGTGTTTAAATCAGTCACTTATTTTATTAAGGATCTGTTGTTCAAAAGATATGGCTATCTATTATATATTCTTGTGTCACGCACGTGTCAAGGAAAAAACAAATATTCCTAAAAGCATTACTGGTATAGTCCCTGTAATTTCCGTTTTTTTTTTTTTTTTTTTTTTTTTTTTTTTTTTTTGCTTTAAACTGGCCTTCAAGGACCATAGGCGCTGACTATCGATTTTGATTGGATACAACGATACAACAGGGACGATGGATACAAAAAAAAAAAAAAAAATGGCAGGAGATTATATCATGTATTAAAATTCTACATAATTATTGAGAAATAATCAAATATAATATCAAATAATGAAAAATGAATTTATTTATATTAAAAACAAAAATATTTTTAATTTATTGGTTTGTACAACCTCAAAATACTCCGCTTCGAGAGTGTGATTAGTTACTTAAAAATCATAAAAAACGTTCTCTATTAAATATATATATTTTTTTAACTTTACCGCAAAAAATGTGATAAGAATATTTCGTAAAAATTGAGGAGTACACACGAAGGGTATATTATCTTTGAATATAAATTTAGATAACAATAACATTTATGTCGTGTTAAAATATCTACGTACCTACTTCTAGGTCCTAGCATTGCCAGTTAGTCGATTTTTCTTATTATATTTCAGTTTAAAAATTTCATTAATTCGTTTAGCTTTTTATTATTTTTTTTTCAAATTCAATTTCTGGGAGTGGGAGGGAGGGCGAAACGGTATTCTTGCCCCCTCAACATTTTTATTAAGGGGGTGATTGCCCTCCTTGCCTCTCCCCTCCGTCACGAAATCTGCGCCTATGTTAAGGACCACTTTACATCATTTCGTGTATTTTCCAGTTTTTGTTCTTCTAGAGTAATTATCGTTGTATATATATACAGATACATACACACACACACACACACACACACACACACACACACACACACACACATATATATATATAGGTGTAAAAAAAAAACTTCCTTCACCCCTTAAAAAAAAATTAATTATAAATCTGCATGGTAAACATTTTTTGATGTTTGTAAAAATATTATTTTTATTCCTTTCTCTAGTACGGAGCCCTGTTGGATACCTGACCCCTGGCTGACCACGGTCTGCCCAATCTGTCTCGGCCTGTTGAATGCCCTGCAACAATCGCCCTCCTCGCTGCCCCTACCTCTTTGGGGAATTAATGAATTCCCTTCTTTGAGGTTAAAAGTTTAGAGCGGGCCATTATCGAACCTGCAATAAAGGCTGAAAGCCGTTCCTGAAATTGAGCAATAAACCTGCGAGCTGCTTCGGTTCCATTCCTTCTATCTCCTCTATATTGGATACTGGGCATTCTTCAACGTCGCAGGTATTCTCCGCTGTCTGGATATTTCTTGGGCCGTATCTGTCTGCACTACTAATAGTATATATTTATTGTTTTTATCTTTTTTTTTTTTTGAGGGAGCTACCCATTCAAAACACCCGATTTTAGATGAAAATAATAACGTATATGTGATAAAGTAAATGGTTATACAAAGATTTAAATACAAATCAGGTGCAGAGTGCTCATCAGACCAAATTTACTTACCACCCATCTTGTAGCAGAATGAGTTATTTTCAGAAAAAGGGTAGTGAACATAAAAATTATATTCCGTAAAAAAATTTAAACTAATTAATTACTATATGTTTTTCACAGTCCTCTAATTAGTATTATTTATGTTTTTTGTCACTAATCATTTCCTTTTACGACTATAGAGTTTAATTATTTATTTAATTACAATAAATAATCAAGTACTACAAAATATTTTTACTCCGTAATGAGTGCCAGTGATAAAGTAGGCCGCTATATTTATTTATATTTCATTGTGGGTATTATTTGTATAAGGATTGATATATATATATATATATATACATATATATATATATATATATATATATATATATATATATATATATATATATATATATATATACAAGTATTAATTTTTATTTTGCTGTAATCTATAAAAAATTAAAGTATGCTAGTATTTGTGAAAAATGTAAATGTATAATATAATATTATCGAAGCCCATGTTATATTAAGCACGTGTTACATTACGAAGCCTTTTCTGAACTTTCAGCCAAACTCGGGAACTCTTTGCTAGAGGTGGTTTTAAGAGTACTTAATAATGTCAAGGTAGGTATGCAATGTCTTTTCCCTCATTTTTTGTAATAATACTGATGGACCTAAAAATCTTTAATAATAAACAACGATGTCGCAACATCCATGGCGATTGTAATAATTCCAAAGGATGGGATCGCCCAGGTGTTAAAGAAATGGGATATTTTCCAGTTGCGAGCCGGACTCGAAGGGCAATTGTGATGGAGACTGGCCACAATGACAGGAGCAAGATATTGTGGCAGGAATGAAAGAAAACAGGAACGTATATCTTAGCCCGGGCCCTTGAGCGATCGTCTCACGCTGTGAGGGAATGGGTTCTTATTTATGGTCCACTGTTAGCAGAGAAAATATATCCCTGATTCTTCTCTGCCCAGGCAAACAGTTCATTTCATCGGGGTTTGCCACGCTACGCAATATTATAGGAATATATTAGTATCTCTGCTCCATAATATATTGTATGTTTTTGGAAACAAATTAGGGGCTGTTTTTTATCATGATAAGGAATAGGAAATTTAAAAAATCCAAATATTTTCAGATATAAGTGGCTTCCAACACAATGGCGGAATATTCATATTCTTGTTTTAAATTTTAATAGTAAACCCGAGTAAGAACTCTTACATTAGATAGCTATGTTTTTCTTTAATAATTTCGATGAATAAGTGACATCAGTAAAACATATTTATTCGTATATAAAATATAATTATTTGATCATGTAAAACGTCTTTTATCAAGTTTCCGGATAACAGATGTGTTAAACAAACGTTAGCCTGCTCGGCCACCCCGCACTCAAGCTGTTAAGCTTGCTCCTCTGGAAAATATCCCTCGAGTTTAATAGTTAACGCAAAACTTAATAGACTCATTAATTAACAAAACTTAATAGTTGGCTAGATTACATAGCTTAATAACTACAATAACCTTCACCAAAGACTAACTTACAACACAAATCCTCTGACAGATAACCTTAAAAGCACTAGAAATCGTAACTTACAACGAGAAACAAAAAGACTAACTTACAACACAAATCCTCTGACAGAAAACCTTAAAAGCAGTAGAAACCCGTATAGCCCACCTCGACGATTACGTAGGCGGTGGCCTAGAAATCTGCTGAACTGAACTATTTCCTGGATTGTGATTGGACACTGTGAAGTTCGCAGATAGCAAATTTAATTTTGATGTCCAATTTTATGTTATGTATTAATAATAAATAATGAATATTTAGCAATACTTTTCACCCGATCTGTTTAGGAAGGGTTTGTTAAACAAAGTAGTTCGGTGGCGAAGAGAGTAGAAGTCAAAAGGACGAGATCAGGTGGGTAGTTACGAATTACAGGCTCTGTAGTTTGTAAGATGGGTACTGAGTTAGGATTACCTAATATAGGTAAGATGCAAGGAAATACTGACGTCTGTGAGATGTTTAGAGCTACTTCAGCTCGACATAACACTGGATTATTTACGTATCTCTTATGACCCCAAAAGCAAATCTAACTAAGTAATTGATAAGTCTTACTTCAAGTTCGCCAGCAGTCCATCGTATACCAGACTGCCGAGGTCAAAGAGGGACAAAACTAAAGACACGAGGGACGAAACTATGAGTTGTCGGATCTTACGTGGGAGGAGGTAAAGCAGGTGATTGAATTGTTTGTGGGTTGATATAGTCCGACGGGAGATTCGGGAGATATATTGTTTATATGAAAGGGCTTAGTCAAAGGTGACTCCAAGGTTCTTAACCTAGTTATGGAATGAGATAGGAGTGTTGTTCTGGGTAAGGTACAGCTGTTCTAGAAAGAATTTAAGGAGGTTATGGAATTCAGTCAGAATTGATTTGGTATTCTCGGCATTCAGGGTTAGCTTATTGTGAGAGTCTCAAGCTGTTATTCCATTGATGAATAAAGGGTTGGAATGCTAAAGGATGTCCAATATTCTGAAGATGTCTTCAAAGCACACATAGTAGAATGCACATTGTAAGCTGTACAATATTGTATTATTTTACATATTATGATGAATCATAATGTCAATATCCAAAGGTTCTTAGACTAATATTAATGTACTAGCTGGCCCGTGCTAATAATTCGCATAAAATATTAGTCAGAAAACTGATAAAAAAGTATGCTAGTATGTTAATGCAATGTATTATGAGTTGGAAGAATTCATTTTTCTTTTCTTGTTCGAATCAAAATAGTTAATTCATAAAAATAAAACAAAATATTTGTAAAATTTACTGTAGTCTATATCTTTGCTCATAATGGTCTGATTTAGATAATTTTTTTTATTTTGTAGGAAAACTTTTAGTCTTAATTATTCATGGAGTTAATCCACCATAAATTGCATACTTTTTCTGTTAAGTTCCAAATTAAGTTTGCTTGTTTTTCTGATATGTTGAGGGTG
Organism: Nezara viridula; assembly: GCA_928085145.1. NCBI lineage: Eukaryota > Metazoa > Arthropoda > Insecta > Hemiptera > Pentatomidae > Nezara > Nezara viridula. The sequence goes on along the minus strand of OV725080.1, from coordinate 141,171,440 downwards.
GTTTTTAGACCATCTTTAAAATGATGGTTCGATAATTGGAACTAAAGAAGATATGGCGAAATAAAACACCAGTAAGAAAAAATGTATAGTATATATTGTATTTATTTATGAAATTGTTATATAGTTGTGTTTTTTTAAATAAATAAAACAATTTCATGCCATCTTCGTGTTGTTCAAAATTCCACTTCACTCCAATGTTCGTTATAGGAACAACGCTCGGTCTAGATGTGCATCACCGTGATATTTGCCACCCAGGGAAGAAACTCAAGGATGCCCCCTTTGTCAATAGGTTTTCATATTTTAGCCTTGAGTATCCGATTTGTAGTTTTGCTAGGCTGATCTTTTCAACTGCAGGTGCACTCGATTTGTAACTGCAGACGGCTGGAAATTGAAATTTTTCAAAGCAATCAGAATCCATGGCAACAGTGGCATCAGTATTTCCTATCACAGGTATAAGGTTGAGCTCAAACGATTTATTTATTTATTTATTTTAAATGATATTTACAACTGTATACAAAAAAATACATCTAGTAAATTTGCACATTGGTATAAAGACATGGAACACATGTTGAGAAACTACCCATTGGTAGCACTCTATTGCTCAAACGAAAACTGAAAAATTACATTTAAGAGCTTTAAAATGCTCTTAATCTTAAAAATTGTCAGAGTTATCCTTTACGAAACAAAAATCAGAGATTAGGAAAATAGGTTTCGAAAACGGTTCGTGTAAAAATGATAATTAATATTTTGTAAAACTTCTTTGAAAACAATATTGGAAGAAATAATACATAAATTACATACAGTAGGCTGTATGTTTGTAAATAATAGTCTGATTCTCATGTTTTTTTTTTCGTTTTTGTAGGAAATTATGCAAATTTTCAAATAATAATGGGTCTAATCCAGAAAAAGTGTATACTTTTTATGAAAAAATGTATGATGAACAGCTGCGTAAGATTTGTGATCGGGGCCCCAAGATACTCCCACGTCTCTCACCACTACGCTGAGTTAAAGTGGCTTTTCCCATCCTTCCGAAGACATTATTTTCTAGGTACGTTCCTCTACCAAATCATCAACAACTATCGTCCTTCATACCCTTACAACCTTCTCCAGTTCAAATCCTCAATCCATTCCCTGTCCACAAGATCTCGACCTTCTAACCTTTACATGCTTTCTCACAGATCTGCCTCATTCCAAAACTCCTTTATTGCTCGCTCTGTCAATTTCTGGAATTCCCTCCCTATCAAAATTCGACATTCCCCCTCCATATCCACATTCAAAACTCTCCTATTCCAATTCCTATTCCGACAGTCAGATAGTTGCTAACCATTCGACAACATACATTTAATTCATGCCATTAATTGTCAATCACCAATGCTATTCTTTGCTAGAGATATTAATTTTCTTATAGGCACGGGCGGATCTACGGGGGGAGAGGGTTTTCGAGCTGAAGTGCCCTCCAAAATGGTAAAATATAACCACGTTTAATTGAAAAATTATCTCTTACATTATTATTGTTCATGCAATTACATTTAAAAGTACTTAAGGAATCACTTAAACACCATTTCATACAGATAGTTAGTTTCTTTTTTTTTCTAAAGTAATTATCATAATTTTTATGAAAAAAAAGCTTTCGGGCTGAAGCTCCTCCCTCCCCCCAAAAAGTAAATCCTAGATCCGCTAGTGCTTATAGGGTAAAGATTTTCCTACTCTTGATGTCACTGAACACATCTATTGGTAGTTTATAACTATTATCTTTTATACAGCACTAAATTCTTGCCTATTGTTACTTTAAGAAATTATGATAATGTATTAATACATTCATCAACATTTCAATATTTTTAAAAAAATAAATAATTAATATTTATATATTAAACAGGCACTTTATATTGTTAGGTTCAGCTTTCTGTTTTCTCAACAGAAACACAAAGCTTATTTTAATGGAGAATTTAATATATTTTTATTTTTTTATTCTTTATTGTTTTCTTAAAAGTGTATACTGGTCTATCAGTGCAAATAGCTTTAAGTGTCTTGTCACAGTGTTAATTGTTTTGCATATAGACTATTTACCTTATATTTCTTTTTTTACTATTGATTTTATTTTTGCCAGATGTAATCTTTTAATTTTGTTATTCTCAAGGGACTGTGTCCCAGAATAAAGTTATTTTCTATCTATCTAGCTATCTAATTTTTAAGTAATTGGCAAATAAATTTTCTTTTCATTCATAACTTTTTTACCTGAAATTTCGGCTGGACGTTACTATGATCCGTCACTGCTGCATAGCTTCTGAGTACCATAAAAGGGACCGTTTCGGCAAAGAGTGTCTTATCATAACTATTATAATATAACTATTATTATAACTATTATATTATAAGATTAGTACAAAAGACTCACATACTTGACTATAATAAGGCCTATTTGGACTTACGGAGTTGAGCTATGGGACTCTACTGAACCATCGAATTCCTATCGTATCCAATCGTTACAATCCAAAATCCTTCGTAAAATCCTCAATTCTCCCTACTTTGTTACAAATAAAACCATCCGTAATGACCTTAATGTTTCTTTTGTTTCAGATCTAGCCAAATCCAGATACCTATCCTTCCATAGTAAACTTCAGAATCATCCCAACCATCTCGTTTCTAACCTTGCTTCCTCTTCGATTCCTGATAACCCTCCTAGGCGTCTGAAAAGAAGATGGCCTCGTGATCTCCTAATGTAGGCATATCATTAGAGTGTTACCATTGGGTAGTTACTCAGAAAATGTTTTCATGTCATTAAATCCATTATGTTCAAATTTACTAGATGTATTTATTTAATACAGTTGTAAATATCATTAAGAAATAATAATAAAAAAAAAAGATTAGTAGTACAGTGAACAGTTTTCATATGTTTCATGATCAGAAGGGCCAATTAACATTGTTAATGCGTACAAATGAAATGACCAATAGACGCAGCTAATATACAGCAATATGGACATATAATTATGGCAGACATTGCGTAACGCAATATAACACGGCGAATGAGAGGCATTAGAGCTGGGAGCAGGTGCGGCTGCCACGGTCGGCTGAGCTTCCTGTCGCCGGAGGAAGTACACCATGGCAGTGTGTTGTTCGCTCGCCTCGCCTGTGCTGTGTTGTTGAGTTAACTTAGTGCAGTAATATAGTGCTTCGTATTCAGGATATCGCTATCAGGATTAACCAGGTAGGAAGGAATTATCGTTTAAAATACTGTTAAAAGTATAATTGCTTCGTTTAGAGTACAGTTAACGCATTGAGAAATCGGAAGGAGTCATCTATTTGTGAATTAATGAATGAATGAAAAAAATCTACATTTTGTAATATATTCAACTAGTTGGCCCGTGCGAATAATTCGCAGAAAATTTTGTTCAGTGAAAAAATAGCAAAACAATATGGAAATGAGTAGTTCTTATGTATTATGTATGGAAGGAATTAATTTTTTTTTCCTTATGATGTTTTTGCCTACCGTTAACTAAAACATTCATAACTCCTCAGAATTTTATCCTGATTCAATGTTTCCACAACCGTTAGAAAAGTGAATTATCGCTCTTCAAGGCCGTTTAACTAACCTTTTGATTTAACACGTCTATAAAGAGTAAATAAATAAAAACTCCTATTGAGTTATTCGCAAATAAAGTTTCTTTTCTTCCATAACTTTTTTTCCAGAAATTTCGGGGAGGATAGGACTATTTTTCGCATGTGAAGGAGCATTTTCAAAATGAGTGATCAATTATTAGATTTGATGAAGAATGGACGAAGTTATGGGGTACCGACAAAAAGAAAACATCTTTTAGAAATAATATTTGGGATTACAGTAAGTCTGGGCTCCATAAAAAAAAATTAGCCCGTGGTACAGACTCATTTTTGTCAAATTATTGACATCTGCCTGAAATTTCGTAAACAGTTTCATCTCATCATAAACTACAACTATTTTATTTATGTAAACTCTCAAAATTGGAGCGTTTTCAATCTGGATGGGGTACAAACTTCATCTATTTAATTAGGTACTAAAAAATCGTAAATATTCATTTGTTTTCTACTTAGACCGTAAGATAATTTGATCACAAAATCGAGAAAAAAGGCGACCTTCTAAAATATTGAGCCGTTTGGCGTGAACAACACCCCCAAATTATCAAAATAACGTGGTTATATATAGGACAAACGGCACAAATTTTTATAGGCCACCCTTTTTTTATCGATTTTGTGATCAAATTATCTTACGATCAAAGTAGAAAGCAAATGGGTATTTACGAGTTTTTAGTACATTATTAAATAGAAAAAGTTTGCTTCCCTCCAGTTTGAGAACGCCCCAATTCTAAGAGTATTCGCAAATGAAATAGTTGTAGGTGACGATGAGATGAAACTGTTTACGAAGTTTCAGACGGATGTTAATAATTCGATAAAAAGGGGTCTGAACGACGGATTAATATGGTTAGAACCTTGCGATATTTTCATTTTTTATACACATAGTTGATGGAAAATACTAGAGCAATATGTAAAATAAGAGAAAAATGTTAGGTTTGTCATTCGTATGCTTGTGGTTCACCCACTATTTATTCCAAGTTGATTTAACTTTGTTGTGGTTTCACTAAAAGTAGAATCAAATATGTTATTGTAAGATATCGCTTCTTAAATATTTAAAAATTCAAACATAATATCTCAATAAACTTATGATTTTTTAAAAAAAGGAGTAATTACAACTAGGATTTGAAAACGCCCCAATTCTAAGAGTTTTCGCAAATGAAATAGTTGTAGGTGACGATGAGATGAAACTGTTTACAAAGTTTCAGACGGATGTTAGTAATTCGATAAAAAGGGGTCTGTACCACGTGCTAATTATTACATTAAGAAGAATCAGTAATTAAATATTTCACAAATATTGAAGTATATTGCTTAAATATTCTTTTTTCATAAAAAAAGAAATGATAAATATATAAATTATGATGAAAAAAAGAGAAGACAGCTGTGTAACAATATAAATAAAAATTATTGATTTTCAAAATATTAATAAAAAATTTAAATAAATATACAACGAATTTAATAAATAGCAATAATATATTCCTATTACAGATATTATATACCGATAATACAATATACGATATACCGTATACAATACAATATAGCAAAATACAAAGATACATAATATGATTAGCTTCTTAGTCGAAGAATACAAAATGTCTGGTGGTAAACATTAACATTAATATTGTTGGCATTTAATCGTTGATACATAATAAATTATGTGATTTTAAGATTTTCCACTGTAAAATAAAGTATATTATTTAACCAGATTATCTATAGTTAATAAATTACCCAGGATTGAATTTCTGTCTTCACTAATATATTTCTCTATGTAATGGTCTCTCAATTCTTTATACATCTATGTCGTAAATTCTATACTAAGTGGATGCGGTAATATAGATTTCACTTCTAAAGCCACTAGATTATTCCTGCTTTTTGAAAGGCTATTACTCCTTTGTTCTGGTCTACCACAGGTGCCCTATATTTTACCACAATGTTATGAATGTCACTAATGGTAATGAAAATAAGCTTTGCTTTCCTAGCAATGTAGTTTATACCTATATTTAGAAATGTTATTATCAAATATACTAAAAGGTTGGATTTGGTGCAAGCAAACCTATTATCAAGTTTTGTTAAGATTATTTCCATTATATCATTAATTAATTAGGAATATCATTAAAAAGATAACTCATGATTTGTGGTAACAATGATTTATTTTATTTATTTCTTGCTGGGATACTACGGTTCATTATGGAAAATAATAAAAAAAAGCTGTACCATTACACACCCATAAAAGGTCTTCGGTTCAGTACTATGCGAGGAAGTACAGTTTCTAGACCAACAGTGGCCTAAAAAAATGGCTTGATAACTGGCTCGCCAAAAAAAAGCAACATTTTTTCTGATATGGCATTAATTAAATTCTAGAGATATGAAAAAATGTATACTTAGCGATAGCTAATATTTTTAATGCTTTTGTAATTAATGCTTATTTACTGTTCGAAAATTCCAGTTTCATATTTACATACGGTAATATAATAATAATATACATATTATGGTAAATATAATATCAAGCATTATACATTTCAGGAATATTCTTGAAAACAATCAAGTAGATTTTTCCACGTTACGTGCTTAGTTTCTTTAATAATTTATTATTGTTTACTTAAATTGTATTACTAAGACTGAATAAATAAATCCACAAAGAGAAAATTCAATTAAAGAAAAAGTTTCTGTTAGATTGAAGTATTTTTTTTTCTTATTTTTTGCAATAAAGTTATGATTCAATTAAAAAAAAAGACTTAAAAATATATATAATTATTTATTTTTATTTTTTGACTGATCACCCCAACCATCCTTCTCTTCAATTATTCACTACAGTCAACCATCAACCCACAATTAAAAAAAACTCCTCTGCTGCCACTGAGTGGTACTCTATAAACAAGTTCCTAAATTGTTCGATGACATCAGATCTGTCTCATCTGCCATCGATAAGTTCAGCGCTGAGTTTAGGAACGTACACTGTATCTATGTAGCAAACCATTACATGCAGGCTTAAACACCTTCTACGACTCCGTTCAAACATGATACTAACGATTCACGAGTAATTCAGACGACAGTAACTGTAAACTTCAACAGAAAATAGAGACGATAAAATGGGAGAACACACTCAAAGTTGACTGAATAGGAGCTCGTTAAGGGATAATGATGTTATTTAAACTTCAAGATAGAAATAGCTAGGAGTTGGCATTACCGTACCAGGGGGAGGGAGTGGGGGCAAGTATACCCTGATCGTGAATTTAGTATAAGACATAATAAAATTGTCTAATCAGTTATTTATGAAGCTACTAAATCATGAAAATTAAGAAAATTTATTAATCGGAATCGCCTATATGCTATTAAATTATGGTTGTCAGCCTTACAAAAATATATTTGTTTAATGAAATAAGATATAATTATGGCAAACCGCAGGGGTATGTTGGGACGTGCCAAAAAAATACTCCCAGTTAAGAAGGTAAAAATAATAGTAAATTAAATATATACATTTAATTTTGCAAGATTCGCTGTCGTCCCGCTCTCCCCTCCCTAAAAAAGAAACAATATATAATTCAAATCCTAGTTGTAATTACTTCTTTTTTGAAAAAAATCATAACTTTATTGAGATATTAAGTTTGATTTTTTAAATATTGAAGAAGCGATATATTACAATAACATATTTGATTCTGCTTTGAGTAAAACCACAACAAAGTTAAATCAACTTGGAATTAATAGTGGGTGAACCACAAGCATACGAATGACAAACCTAACGTTTTTCTCTTGTTTTACTTATTGCTTTAGTATTTTCCCATCAACTGTGTGTATAAAAATTGAAGATATCGCTAGATTCTAACCATATTAGTCCGTCGTACAGACCTCTTTTTATCAAATTATTAACATTTCGTGAATAGCTTCATCTCATCAAAACCTACAACTATTTTATTTATGAAAACTCTTAGAATTGGGGCATATTCAATCAGGAGGGTCGGCAAACTTTGTCTATTTAATCAGGATCTAAAAACGCGTATGTAACCATTTCTTTTCCACTTAGATCGTAACATAATTTGATCACACAAAAAAAAAAACCTTCTAAAATTTTGGCAGTTAGGCTTATATAACCTCCTTGGTGGTGTAAGTAATGCCAAACGGCTCCATATTTTTGAAGGCCACCTTTTTTACTCGTGAGCTCAAATTATCTTACGATTCAAGTCAAAAACAAATGTTTGTACATCTCCATATTGATAACGCCTCAATGTCGAGAATTTCCGTAGACAAAATTAGCTTACAATGAGATGAAGTTATTTACGAAGTTTCAGACGAGCGTTAATAATTAAAAAAAAAATGGTTTTGGGCCATGGACTATATGAGTTAAAACTATTTTTTTTTATTCGTACCTGTTTGACACGGCCGTACGAATTATTAATAATTAATATACGAGTAGGATTCGCTGAAGTTTTAGAAAATTGAGAAGGTACACTTGATTGTACAGTCAAAGCCGGTTTTAGCCTCCATTTATTAAGAAATAAAACCGATCAATGGAAAGCATAACAAGTGAAAATCACATAAAACTAATGAGATGAAAACATGACACTAATACGGAGGTTTATATGTTTCTTCAGCAACTTTTTCACCATATTTATTAGTCCGTGGTCAGATACCTGTTCATCAAATTATTAACATCCGCCTGAATCTTCGTAACCTACCACTATTTTATTTACGAAAATTCTCGGAATTGGGGCGTTTTCAATGTGGAGGAGGCAAACTTTGTCTATTTAATAAACTAAAAACTCTGTGACCTCAAAAATAACTCAATATTTTTGTAGACCATTTTTTTTTCTCGATTTTGTGATCAAATTATCCAAGTGGAAAGTAACGATCCAAGGGGAAAGTAATGGAGTTTTACGAGTTTTTATTACCTAATTAAATTGACAAAGTTAGCCGATCTCCAGATTGAAAACGCCCCAATTCCAAGAGCTTTCGTGGATAAAATAATTATAGGTAACGAGGAGATGAAGATATTTAAGAAATTTCAGGCGGATGCTAATAATTTGATAAAAAGGGGCCAATAACACGGACTGTATTATAAAGTAAAAAAAATTCTTTCATCTCGATCATGGCCAGTTACTTAAATGGTAGTGAACATATTAGGAATAATAATCTTGAGAAAAATGCTGTAAAATATAATTTGCAAAAACCGAGGTCACTATCAGCCCTGTGCTAAATAATCATACATAATCATCATAAGCTCTTTTGATGTATTAGTTGGACGGAATCCATAGGAGAAAACTCCTAGAGCTGTCGCCTAACATACTGGTGCTAGCTGAGCTGTGAAGAGCTTCAGTGTGTGATCTGGGCTATGCTCACAGAGCGCTAACGAAGGCCCTTTCTGTAGCTGCCCTTTGTGTTCTGGTCTAGGCCTAAGGGCCGATTGGGGTCTTTTATCATTTCATGTTTGTTTCCCAAATATCAATTGTAATGCTTCAATACCCTTTTATTTTTCATAGATAATTATTTTATCAGTTTGTAATTCATTTGTTTAAAAAACATCGGCCAACTAGTGTCAGTATCGCTTCATCATTCCTATTGCTTGCATAATTAAGTATTTATCAAGGTTTATAATTTGTTGGTCGGAAAAGAAACTATACCATCGATACAAATGCTAACTATCGAATATGAAAATATGAAAGATTTTCAATTCTCCATTCTGGCGATTGTAATTGTAATTAAATATTTTAAAGAGCGAATATACAAAATCTTCAAATATTCATAAAAGCACATAGTAGTCCGAGGTAGAGACTCTCCCTTTTTTTATAAAATTATTAACATCCATCTCACGAATACTTATTTGTTTTCCTATTGAATAGTAAGATTATTAGTACACAAATTCGAAAAAAAAAAATGCCCTACAAAATTAAAAAGGCCCAATATTTTTGTAGGTCACTTTTTTTTTTTCGATTTTGTGATCATATTATCTTACGATTCGAGTGGAAAGCAAATGGGTATTCATGAGTTTTTAGTACATAATTAAACAGACTACGTTTGCCTATTTGCAGATTGAAAATGGCCCAATTCCGAGACTTTTCGTAAATAAAATATTTGTAGGTTACGATAAGATGAAGATATTCACGAAGTTTTAGGCGGATGTTAATAATTTGATAAAAAGCGATCCGTACCACGGACTATATATTGAATAAATAAGTTAGTGATATAAAATTAATTCGGAAGATAAATTAATGATTATTTCGTCTCGTCTGTGAACTAAATGCTTTTTATGTATCTGTAAAGGTTTTGTCGTATATTGTCCGCTCCACCACCTTTTGGTATTCTGTCATTAATATACCTTTCATCTATGTATATATTTGGTATGTTCTAGCTGTTAATGTTTTAATATAAAAGGTCAATACTTTTTATTTACATACTTTTGATATCTTTTTTTCTGGGGGTTTTTCTTTTTCTTTTTATATATGCATTTTTTTCCAGTGCAATTATAAATATAGTTGAGAAGATTTTATTTTATTTTTAGTTGTTTACATACTATGATTTAGGTTGAGGAGTAGATCGGGGGGAAGGAGGGAGGTGCGGTATTTAATTTAATTTAAATTTTATAAATTAAAATTTAAATTAAATAATATTATTTCTATAATTTAGAATTTATTATGATTTAAGTTGTATATATTGTTTGAACCTTTATTAAGTTAGTTTTTGGCCATATATGAATTTTTTTCTTTTGCAACTGTTCATTATTGTTATTATAAGAGGACATCGTTCCAGAATATAATTTATTTTCTATTTATATATAATTAAGTTTCTAAGTAAAATTATTATTTTTTTATCTAAAACACTTAATACAGTAATTTATAATAACAATGTATATTAATGTATAGATTATTCATGTTTCTTTGAGCTTCAAGAATGTACAGTATTTATTGCAATAATTAAATGGGTTTATACAAAGAGATATGTAATTTTCACAACATAATACGGCTCCATGTATTGTTCCTCTGGTATAAACGTTCTTTGTCGTGTCCTACCGGAAGGGACATAATGCACACAGGGCCGTTGTATTTCATTTCACCGGAATGGGGAGCACATGCACATGGGCACATGCCTCATTCATGACTTCATTACGTTTTTTTCTTCTCAAATCCAATTTTTCAAAGCATTCTCTCTTCAGTGATGGCTTAATACTAAGCTTGACGATTAGAGGGGCTTTTATTGTGCTATTTGACAATTATTTCGGTGGTCAAAGCCATCTACACGATTTGGAGTGTTGTTTTTATTCAATTTCATTCCTTTACCCTAAAAATTTTTGTTAAAACCAAACAAAAGAAAAAGCAAAAAAAAAAAAAAAAAACAACTGGAATATACAGAATGTTATAGAATATAGAAAGAGATTAAAGTAAACCTCAAAGTACTCAAAAAAGTTCATAGAACATGGTGATTATTTTCATAAAAACGTAAATATTACGAAAATTTAGTTGGTCACTTATGGATCAATGCCTATAATAGAGATCTGGGTAAAAACACAGTTTCATATTCACTTCTGATTATAAATGCCTGAAATATCATTGTTTCTTACATTTTTTTTATAATTTAAAAGTGTATTTATGCAATTATGTTTATTATAATACATTCCAGGTCATCAAAAAAAAAATCTTTGGAACGATTTATTGAAGTAATTTTTCCTGAAAATAAAGGTACGTTTAGCTGGCAGAAAATAAAATTACATCATTTGTTGTGAAAACTTGAGATGAATCTCAACTTACTTCGTAATAAACCTTAAACTTAATCAATATGTACTTGGGCATGTTAAACACAGAATTTCTTCTAAATGTGGATTATTAGTCCGTGGTACAGACCCCTTTTTATGGAATCATTAACATCCGCCTGAAACTTTGTGAAAAGCTTCATCTCATCGTAACCTACAAACGTTTTATTCACGTAAACTCTTGTAATTGGGGCGTTTTCAATATGGAGATCGGAAAACTTTGTCTATTTAATTAAGTAATAAAAACTCGTAAATACTCATTTGCTTTATACCTGAATCGTAAGATAATGTGATCCCGAAATCGTGTAAAAAGGTGGTCTACAAAAGTATTGGACCGTTTGGCGTGACCTACACCCTAACATTTCAAAATAACGAGTTTTGAGTTCTACCAAGGGGTAGTTTTTCTTCATGTTGTACATGTCATGTTACCAATTTCACATTTACTTATTGTATTTTCTATGTAATATTGTAAATTTCATTAAAATAATAATAATAAAAAAAATAACGAGTTTATATAGGCGGAACGACCCAATATTTTTGTAAGTCACCTTTTTTCTCGATTATGTTATCAAATTATCTTAAGATCCAAATGGAAAGGAAATGGGTATTTACGAGTTTTTAGTATATAATTAAATTGACAAAGTTAGCCGATCTCTAGATTTCTAAGAGTTTTCGTAAATAAAATAGTTGTAGGTTACGATGAGATGATACCATTCACGAAGTTTCAGGCGGATGTTAATAATTCGATAAAAAGGAATCTGTACCACGGACTATATTTGTATTATAGTTGTAGGGTCATTAAAAAGAAGTCGCGAATAATCCATGAGTTTACAAAAAAAAAAAAACAGAACTTAGCTTCTTTAAATGTTTTCATGAATGCCAAACTCTGCTTTCATTTGAAGTAAATTTTATTTTGTTCACCGTGAAGGAATTATTAATTTCTTAAATTAACTTTGTATTTAATTATTGCTTACCATTCAATAAAAAATATTACAATTAAAATAACACAAAACTAAAATTTCCATTTTTTTTTTTTTAAATTGGACTATGAGCTAATATGAGATGTTTTGTAGTTCTTGACGTCTATTATCACCTATTTACACATCGGGTTATCACAATGCCTGATTGTGCGATATTGAATAATCTTAAATAACTAAGAATTTTGACAATTTTTTTTCCTGTGAAATTAGTAAATTGTATTCTTGTTGAAACTGTTTTTGATATATAAAAGGGTTTGTGTCATTTAAGTTTATTTTTTTTTTTTAATCGATAAATAATGTCAAAACTTACAAAAACATTCTTTATAGTTTAGTTCCATCAAAAATGTACTGAATGACTTATTCCATTAAACCGATGATAAAGTGTAATATGCGTCAATAGGAGCCCTAGTTTAAAATATCTGATGCCATTTTTTTATTGAAAAAAAATACATAAATATCATAATGCACTTCATTAATCTAATCCTACTTTATAAACTTTATGTATTTCAGTTCTATCTTTTTAGGGAACAGGAAAATTTTGACTAATTGCATACAATATAAATTAACTCTTCGGATTAAACATGTTTTGCATATTGATTTAATCAAGTCGGGCTGTGTATTAATGAATTTACATAATAATTAATACTATCAGCAATCAATATTGTTGTTGCTACTGATTTTAATTGCTATTATTAAAACAAATGAATCCAGAAGCGGGTTTCATGTTCATGGGGGTTCAAAATTTTTGAGTGTGATTCATTTTGACGGGATTTTGAATTTTTATAGCGAAAACTTTCGAACCAGGGAACAAGTGGAAAACGTTAGTCAGACCACAGCTAGTGTAATTATATATAATTTGTAAAAAAAACATAAAGATAGAAAGTAGACATAAGATGATTATGTTATAAATGGAAAAATCTAAACCTGTTCAACTATTCACCTGTGTTGAGATTCCTGTTTGATATTCCTGGCTTTGTAGTTTGGATTTTTTCATTATTAATATAGATTAATATTAGACTTTTTTTCCACGAACCAGCCAGTAATGACCACGCGAATATCATATCCGTTTTCTCTTCCCTCCCTTAACCTTCCTCTTACTCCAATACTGTCTCATCCTCCTGGACTGTTACTCTTAGTCTTCCTTAGTCCATTTTCTTTCTCGTCTCTCCCTCCCACCTACAAGAAGGCTAACCCCTTTCAGTTTTTCCTTAAAAAGCTCTCTATCCGAGGAACCTTTATCCGTAATTTTTAGCGTGTTTAGTTCCTCTCTTATTCGTTTTACATATAACTATTCTCCCCATACTATGTAGATAGATTTTTGGCAGTAAGTTAATATAATGTTTATTAAATATGCTTACACATTTTTTCGTGCTTTAAATATTGATTTGCACCTGTCGACCTTTTTTTTTAAATTTTGATTATGTAGTTAACACAACAATTCTCACAAAACATCAAGATCATACACAGGTCTCACTAACTTTACAATATCATTTACTTAAATTACAATCTAGGTTCGAACTGTGGAAAAATTGGAATTAATCATGATAAATCCTAACATCTAACATTTAATCTTCGAAAAAACACCTGCCCTTCAGTTTTTATTGTTAACAACCAAATTCGCCAAACGGAAACGATAGATCATGGACTTACCTTCTTTAGAAACCCCCTATATTTTTATAGCTGCAAACTTTGTCAAAAATTTTCTTGTTCAGTCTTTCACTATTCACCCTGACCATGTGCCCGTAGAACCTCAGTCTTCTGGTCCTGACGACTGTTTCCAAATCTTCCAATTTTTTTTATATTTCTTTATTGGATTTTAGCCTGTGTTTCTCTTGCGTTACTTTGGGTCCGTGAATCCTCCTCAGAATCTTCCTCTCAATCTTCAGGATTTTCTCTAGGCTCTGAAGGCTGACTGTTTCCATACCATATAATATTACAGGTCTTGCTACTGTACAGTAATGCCTTATTTTTGCTTTTGAGGACAAGTTTTTTTTGTTGTAAATATTCCTGTTGGTGAAGTTCAGTCTTTCCAGTTTGGTTGTTCTTCCTTTGATACCTTATCCGTTCCGTTACTACATATTATCTCCCCTAGGTATTTAAACTTTTTGGTCACTTTTATTTTCTCATATTTTATGTCCAATATGTTCTTTTAATATTACATTATTAATTAATTGAGTGTATATTTGGCAGTTTTAAAAAAGAAAATTAGGCACATATGTACGCTCGTTGTAGGAGGCAATATGGCAGACAAGCTAACTAATTTTGACCTGGTTACTCCATAGTGCACTATCCGCTACAGACACAATCCATCACCTGTGCTAATGATGAGAGCTGACGTCATTGAAATATGTCGTGCAAAGGGACATGGTATCCTCTAGCAAATCTATCTTCGGAATTATTCAGTAATTTCATAAAAATATTTACCGACAGAATTGGCAGTTGCTAGTAGATATTTTTTAAATTTAATTTTTATTATTTTTTTATGAATTAGTCTAATTCTATTTTCCAGACAAACCTCGGATACAATTACTATCCTTGTATCATACAAATTAATGAAGTTAGACTTTTGAAATATTTCAAATTTGATGCCTGAAGAATTTCCTTAGGGAAAATTCCCTTTAAGATTGGCGCTGTCCTTTTTGATAAAACAGCTGTTTAATAACTTTTCCTAAATGCTTCACAGTTTGCTACAACTGCTGCTGTAACGATCAGATAAAAAGTTGCCGATGCGGCAAATTGCTATTTCTGAAACAACTCTAGAGAGTTTTGTAAAAGCTCAAAGATTTTATCTGAGGGAGTTATTAGAGCTGGGGAGGGGGAGGGGGAACGATTGCCTGCTTCTCACGCCCCACCATAATTACGGTTTAAGCTATAAAAGTTCTTTTTGTATTTGTTCATATTCCAACTTTAATTTGTGAAATGCAGGCTATGGAATGGCCTCACTGCCCGGCGTAACATTTCTCAAGATAACTGCCTCAGAGAATTATCGGCCCTTTTAACAAGGTTTCCTTTATCTGTATATTTTATCTTTTGATATCATTGACACTTTGTTTTTATTCTTATAGTAAGTTGGTTTTGAAAATTGTCTGGAATGATATATTGATATGTATGAATAGAGATGCTGTCTTTTTATGAGTCTACTACTACCCAACCATGCATTTAAAATATTTATTATAAATTGGTGGTGGCTATGCCGATGACACATGTATTCTATCTGTTAACAACGATCCATCAATTGCATACCAAACCCTTCCATCACACATTACAAGTCTTGAAAAATGGTGTCGAAACTGGAGGATTAAAATAAATTCCAATAAATCCACCTTACCTTTATTCTTCCTCGTAAACCTATGACTTCCTGTCACACAGTATCCTTCAAAAATAACCCAATTATCCCTGTTGAACAAATCCGATACCTAGGACTCCATCTGGACAAACAACTCACTTGGAACCTCCATACCAGACTGAAACGACTAGAAACCGCCCGACGTTTTCGACTATTGCAGCACTTACTAGACAAACGTTCTAAACTTGCAAATATTTACAAAAGACTCATATATATCACTATAATAAGGCTTATTTGGACTTACGGGATCGAGCTTTGGGGCTCTACTAAACCATCAAATTCCTCTCGTATCTAATCCCTACAATTCAAAATCCTTCATAAATCCTCAATGCTCCTTATTTTGTCACAAATGAAATCAACCATAACGACCTTAATGTACCGTATGTTTTCGATTTAGCTCAATCCAGATACATATGCTTCCATAATAAACTTCTGAACCATCCGAACCCTCTTGTTGCCAACCTTGCTTCCTCTTCTATTCCTGATAACCCTCCGAGGCGTCTGAAAAGGAGATGGCCCCGTTATCTTCTAATATAGAAATATAATTGGAGTAATACCAATGGGTAGTTTCTCTTCATGTTGTACATGTCATGTTACTTGTTTCAAATTTACTTGTTGTATTTATCATTTTTACAGTTGTAAATTTTAATAATAAAAAAAAAAATTGGTGGTGGTGAACTTTATGGCTCGGACGTAGTCTGACCATGTGTTCGTTAACCTTTATTAATTATAAGCGATTAGAATGATCCTAGATTTTATTTTGTTAACAAATACATTAAAAGTGAATTTAGGCCATTTTGGTGTATATTTTGAACCTATTACTACAGATCCCAGGCACTGACTTTTTGACAATTAAACACGATAAAACATTTTTTTAACATTTTACAATTTCTCATCCTCATAGGTTAATAAAATATTATTAATAGCTGCGTTCACGTCTTAAGAAGAAATATGGCGGACCGGCTAACTACGTCATAATAGTTTGGTTGGTTTTCACAGTTGTGTATTGTTGGCTATAAATGCAATCTCAATGAAATATATCAATTTAGGTAAACCCAAGTCTAGTGTAGTACTTATTCACGCAACTTATTCTACATGTTATTACCATATTCATCTATTTCATCATTAAAATATCAAGTAATTAAAAGTGTTAAAAATAATAATTATTTAGGTGTAGATCTCCACCATGGTTTCCATTTTGGTAAAAAAGTTTTAGGAAAATTCCAACATTGAGAGGAAATAAAAAAGGGAAAAATTTTGTATCAATCAAAGATTTATCTGAGCTCAGTTTAGTCTATTTTTTAAATAAGATAAGCAAAACAGATATAAATTGAATTTTTATATATAATTTTACGTATTATATTGTATGTATTTGGGCAGAAGGAATTTTTAAGTTCTGAGGGAAAGGAAGCAATCTGACTGACAAGAAAAAAAAAATATGGTGGAAAAGTTAATCTCAGCATCTCTTTCTTTTTACAACTGATCATTTACTTATTGTTATTAAATATGGTTATTTACTTTCTTAAGTGGAATGGTGTCATGAGGTAAAATGCAAACGGTTAATCTTTAAATTAGATCTGTTAGACAATAAATAAAATTTTAAAAATAGGAATACCTTTTTAAACAAGGAAGTATATTAAATAAAAAATAACGATTTTTTTTAATATTTGACTTTTACATAAATATTTTAGTTAATACATGGATATATTTGATCAATACTTAATTATATATATTACTCGATAATATCTGCTACATGCCATGTTTCGAAGTTTGTTTTAGTTGAGTTTCAGAATGTTCATCGACGAATAATAGGAATGTGGAAGTTCAATAAGTTTTAATCAACACAAAAGGGAAATAGTCCTTTAATAATGTAATGTAATTTGTTGTAATAGCGCCTTTTTAGTCTTCGGTAAACCGAAACTTTATTAATTTCATTGATTAGTTGTGTTGAATAGCCATTTTATTTAATGACGAGTTAAATAGCATATTTGAAATTAACAAAACACCTCCTTTCCGATAGCACGAGTTAGATGTGTTGTGCCTTTATCATTGGTATTTTTTAAGGTTAACTTAAAATTCGCTGCACAATACTTTGTTGTGTCACCATTTTTAAGCGATTTAAATCCTAAAATTATATTTACTGGATTATTTGTTTATTGATAAATATTACAATCTGTCCCAATAAAGAACATTTATAATAGAGTTCTGAGAGCACATTCACACCATATTTACAAATTAAAAAAAAAAATAAGGTAATTCCAAAATAATATAAAGCTAAATAAGAACAAAATAAAATATCATAGTGAAGGAAGAAAATATAAATAATAGTAATAATAGAATAAAAATAAATGAATACAATAGAATTAAAATTATCTTAAAAAAAAAGTAATGAAAATAAACATCTTAGACGCAGGCATACCTATTTACAATAAATCCTAAAATAAAATTGTTATTTATACATTTAATTATAATTAATATGGAATTAATTTATACATTTAATATAGTTTTAATCTCATATATAAGATAGAATCATTTCAGTAGTTCAAAACTTAAACTTTTTATATTAATTTTGCTTGCATTGTGTGAATAATAACAGTTTAATGAAAGTTGCTGATCGAAAATGACTTTTTAAAAAGGTATTATGCAAACAGTAACATTCATTTAGAACGGATCATACAGCAAGAAATAAAACATCGTTTCTTGTTACTGGTAACTTCAGTGGTAAAACCCTGATGCCTTCAGTTAAGTACATTTGGTACGAGACATGCATACATCAATGGCACTGGCAAGATTATATAATAATAAGCCCTATTTCATTATAAGATAAAGGAGATAAAATAAGAAAAAATTTGTAATTCATAATATATTTTTAATGTTTCATGTAAATGGTTTCGTTAAAAGAGTTTCCATGGTAATATCAGAATCACTCCGGAGGAACCCTTCGAAACCTGTTTCCCCTCTCTCAGATATTTTTATATTCAGATCTCTTCCAAACAATGAAAAACATATTTTTTTCTGGCTTTACAGAGCTTTTACATTTTGTCCGCTTGAATTGCCTCTGCCTGTTTTGGGATATTGCTATCGAGCTGCAATCTCTTTGTTGACTCTATCTCTTTTTCGGCCACCCCCTGGACTTATGTCAAATATTGAGGCATTCATTGTTCTATAGGGACTCGCTTGGCAATGTTGATTATTTTAAAATAAATATATATTTTACAATACCCCATACCAGACTGAAACGACTTGAAACCGCCCGACGTTTTCGACTACTGCGGCACTTACTAGACAAACGCTCTAAGCTCACAATCAATTACAAACGACTCATATATATGATAATAATAAGACCTATTTGGACTTACGGAATTGAGCTTTGGGGCTCCACTAAACCATCGAATTCCTCTCGTATCCAATCCTTACAATCCAAAATCCTTCGTAAAATCCTCAACGCTCCTTACTTTGTCACAAATAAAATCATCCATAAAGACCTTAATGTTCCATATGTTTCCGATTTGGCCCAATCCAGATATCTATCCTTCCATAACAAACTGCAGAACCATTTGAATCCTCTCGTTTCAAACCTTGCTTCCTCCTCGATCCCTGATAATCCTCCGAGGCGTCTGAAAAGAAGATGGCCTCGGGACCTTCTAATATAAAACTTTAATTTGAGTTCTACCAATGGGTAGTTTCTCTTCATGCTGTACATGTCATGTTACCAATGTCACATTTACTTATTGTATTTTTCATGTAATACAGTTGTAAATCTCAATAAAATAAAATAAAAAAAAATATTTTACAATAAATAATATGTCGTGGTGGTTGTAGGCAAGAGACAAGCCTACTCTTGAGGCATTCAAGGTTGTATCGAGATTTCGTGATAGATTGCTCCAAACTACATGCCTCAGCCAACTTAATCTCCTTGCCTTCATATCGTAGGATATTGATTAAACAGTTTCTGTGAGCAGTTTTTTTTTTATATGTTCTTCTCCTCCATAGATTTATAATAAACCAATAAACAATAATTATGAGACATAATTTTAACTGATATTTCTAATTTTACATATGCACTTTTTGTGAGCGAGTTAAGAGATTATTCTGGCTTTTCCATTTATAAAAAAATAATTTAATGAATTTGTACACTAAATTTTGATTTATAATGCTATTGTTAATTATAAGTGCAATTTTTTAAACTCAATTTTTATTTTTTATTTACTATTGGAAAAAACATTCCTGCTCTCTGCCACGAGGGTTCTAAAAGAAAAAAAACCGGGAACCAAACTATAACTAAAAAAAATATCAAATTTTAAAAACATTTAAAATTTCATTGATATCTTTACTTTCCTACATTTTTTTTACACTTAATCTTAATTCTGACGTGCTAATTCTAATATTTTTATAAGCCCATAATACAATCAAGGGCATCTGGTGTTATGGACCTACGTATACAGTCATACTATTTATAAAAATTGAGAAACAAGAAAAGTAAGGAGAAACCATTTAAGTAAAAAATATTCAAAATAATAGAATTACAGAAATAAAAAATACTTGTAAAAAGAAACAAAAATGATAATAAAAAGTAAGAAAAAATACTTGTCATCCATTCATTCCTGTATAAAATATTTACAATTGTGATTTGATGGTTAAGTTTGGTGAATAATTGAAGAGAAGAACGTTGGGATGATCAGGTAAAAAAAAAAATAGTAAAATAAATATTCATATTTAATTTTCTTTTTGCCGACATACGGCCCAAAGTTCAGGCCTTCATCAGGGCTTAGAAAACAGATAACAATAGGTGTGAGGTACTATAAGCATTGAATAATAAAGAATTAAAATAAAAAAGGTAAAAGATATAGACTAAAAAGTGTTGGCAGAAAAAACTTAAAGTAAAATAAAGTAGATAGAGTGGATATTAAAGTAAACCAACGGAGGTAGAATAATAACAGCAACAGAGAAATAAGAAATAAATATAATAACGGCAACAAAGTAGAGAATATTGAAATAAACGAAATCAAAATAAGGTAACATAAGAAATGAAAAATGAATTAACAACGAAAAGAAGTGGAATATATAAGATAATAAACGTAAGTGTAGACAAAAAAAGTAATAATGTGATTGTGTGACATAGTTACTAAAATGTTATGTAATAATATGCTAAAAAGAAGTGAGATAATTATAGAATAAAATTTTTTTTTTTTTTTTTTTATTTCTTTATGACATTTACAACTGTATTACATAAATACATCAAGTAAATTTGAACATAATTGATATAATGACATGAATACACTTGCTGAGTAACTACCCAATGGTAGCACTCTAATGATATGACTACATTAGGAGATCACGGGGCCAAGAATAAAATTTAAAACATAGAAAAGGAATATGAAGTTATATAGGAAATAATAGTTATAAATAGAAAATTGAGATATTGTAAAATCTATAAAATATACTGACTACTTATAAGAGAATAAAAAGTTAAAATAATGCAATAAAACATATGTATACATTTGCCTATTTATGTTTTTTTACATTATTTTAACTTTTTATTCTCTTTGATGTTCACTTTATCTACTTTAAGTTTATTCTACCTACATTTTTAGTCTATACCTTTCATATTTTCAATTTTAATTCTTTATTATTGAATGTTTATAATTTCTGATACATATTGTTATCTGGTTTTATCTCAGCCTTGATGAAGGCCTGAACTTTATTTTCACTATCTTTTTTTTACTGATCACCCCAACCATTCTTCTCTTCAATACAGTATTTACATTCAGCCTGGGAAACTCTGAAACATGCTTTGCAGCTCTCGTGTAAAACGTAAAGCAGGGCTCAAAGAGATCCCCGTACTTCTCTTCCATCCGCATTACTTTTGAAAGTCAGTGGAGACTGAGTGAGAGGGCTGAAGCCACATACGCTCAGGACTTTACTGGAGAAGCTAGCCACTGCCAGAACTCCATTAGAATATTTACAAAAGATCTCGGGGCGATTTCCGTTCCAACCTTTGTGGAGAACAGTATAGATAATTGAAGACTATTGTTTGAAGGACTCTGGATTGAAAGGACAGTTCAACCCGTAGGCCCAGATGGGGCTTAGTGTAGTCTAATATATTAGTAGTTTGTTTTCGACTGGAAGATGTGAGATCCTCTCCAGTAGTCTATCTAGCTTGCCAAATCGTCGGATAAGCTGTTGTCTTTTGAGTCTGATGTCTCTTCCATGTCAATCTCTTGTCGCTTAATTAATGACATTAACTTCAAGGTATTTCTTTTAAATTATTGATTATATGATCTCTTAACCGAAATGTCGTGTTGTTTGGAATAGCTCCAGCTACATTATCCGTGATGTTTGTATTAATTAGCGGCTAATTATGACTCGTTTAGGTAATGTATATTATTCTAAAATAAATAAATGATTTCATTATGCATAAATGAGCCATTTTGTTCGTATAACATCAAAGAACATCTTGTAAAATGTACTACAGAGGTAGATGTTTCCCTCGCAGATGGTTAGGGATGGTAGGCAGTTCGGTCCAATTGCTCTGTTTTCGCTCCATTATCACCACAAAGGTGTGAAAGGCTATCTCTGTCCTACTGTGTGTATTCGATTGTCCCCTAGGGTGCTCTTCCTAAACTGGCAATAATATATTCCAAGCGGATTTGAAATAAAAAGAATAATTTTTAACTCAAATGTATTATATTTTTATATTAATTATATCAGCTAAAATTATTATAAATATTAATATTTTAGTGATTGACATTTATGATAAAATTATATATTATAATAGTATGTATTATATTACAGTCTATAATATGTATTATGTAATAAATAGCATTTCTATATATTATAGTAATGTAGTTATATTAAATTAAATATTATAGCCAGAATATAGATTTTTATCAAGTTAAAACCCGGAAAATATGCAAGAAATAAAGATAAAACGCTGCAAATTATTTCAAAATGGTTTATTATTTCCAAAAAATTATACAGCTAAAGTAACATTACCTTCCTAGTTACAAAGAAAAATAAATAAAAGGTAATTCCAATTATTGGACTAAACTTTTTTTTTTTAACCATTAGTAATATGCTAAAAAAAAAAAAAAAAAAAAATAGCATTACTTCAGTAACACATTCAAAATTTAAAAACCAAACAAAGGATATAACATTTGGAGTAGAATATATTAAAAAAACATATAAAATATCAACAAAAGTGTAAACTTTTTGAGTTATTTGGAAATTAATTTTACCATCCCTTGTAACTTTTTTCTCAGCTTCTTTTCGTTGAATTATGTTTTATAGATAAATTTAAAGGGCGTCTAGAAAATGACTTTAGGGAAGTTTCATTGAAATCGGTAAATTCGTTTAGAAGCTACAGTCTATAGCAACGCAGGTTTTTCGATCGCCATTTTGAAAGTAAAAGGTGGATAGTAATGTCGATGAAGGAGGATCATCATCGGTTGTGCTTCGGAGAAAATGCGCGGACGGCGGACGGACAAAATTTTTTTTATTCGTTTTTCGATTTCTACGCATCCTATAACGTGAAACCTCAAATTTTGAGAGGGAGTTAAGTTTTTTAATTTTTTGGTCGATCACAATGGTTGATTATTGAAAATAATAAACCAAAATATGTACTAAGGAATCTCAAAATATGTTCAACACAGCTTAAATATTTAATTACACTAATGGGGACCTACAAATGTTCTGAATTTAAAAAAAAAATTGATGCATCCACTTTCATGACTTTTCTGTCGATTTAAGACTAATTAATAAAAAATTCTCCTTGTCTCACCAATTACAGATACCTTAATCGCCAGATGTAAAAAGGATAGGAATATAGTACCAGTTGAATAACAAAAATTATTTTTATAAACCTGGAATAAATACATGGAGTGTAACATATCGTATACAGTTCCTTCAAAAGCAGATAAGGAAATAGGATGCTCGGTAACAAATTTGCATATTCGAAAACTACATAAACTCCTCAGGCTTGTTCAGTTTTTACTGGTGAAATGCTAGCGATAATAGATGCTCTTAAATACACACAGAAAACTAAAACTACCAATTGTGCTGTGGTGACGGACTCGATGAGTACATTAATAGTCTTTGAAAACACCAGGCCAAAAACTACTCCAGAGATAGAAATAAGAAACATTTGGTAGCTATAAAGGAAGAGGAGGAAAGAAATAGGTTTCCTCTGAAAGACCATGAGGATGTTCTCTAAAAGAAAATTTTAAACATAGTGAACGAACAGTTAAAAAAATATTAGCATTTTTTCAAGATAAAAATGAGTTATTAAGCATCGTAGCTACCCCGTTATCTTTACGAGATAGAGAATACTCCGTTCTGAAGCTGCCTCTGAATACTCTTTAGCGTCCTAACGGAAGAACCTGTCTGAGATGCTTGATCGATACACCATGGATACACTTTCATGTTATAATTGAGAACGATATTTTTACTTTCTTAGCTACCTTTTACTTCCTACTTTCCTAAGCTACAACAAACTCAGGATGGTATTGGATTTAATGTATAGTTCAAAAAACCTATTTTTGTCTTTTCGTCCAAGGATTTTTCTTTTACTGAACCATCCAGACATCTTCAAAGAATACAGATTATCCTGGTATAAAACGGAAAAATGAATTTTATTTTTATTGAACGATTTTATTTGATAATAATGAATAAAAACTTATAATTGACTGTAAATGTCATGGAACCAAGGACATGGTTTTCAATACTAGGTTTGAAACGTTTTTATAAAACTTAAAAAAAAAAAATCCGATACAACACAAAAATAAAATTTCCGGTCTTATCGACACTGATTAGAGAGAGACACTTTATTTTCACAAAAGGTGCTGCCCAATTATATTGGATTGCTAAATACACAGCGTACTAATTAATCGCTATTGACAATCAATTAAACTTTTATATAAATATACAGTAATATTTGAATATATTTGACAGTAATAAATATATACGAATTTTTTCCTCTTCTTATTTTTCTTGTTTATGTATTTTTTTCCTCCTCTTTTTACTCAACATTCAATTTCTCTATCTCTCCCCTCGCTTTTTTTATACATTTCTGTTATACTTTTTCACTCCTAATCTGATTCCTACTTACAAATGACAAATATTAAAATTATACAATAAAAACAATAATAAAAAATATACAAGAACTAAATAAATCTAATTTATTCAAATTATAAACATGTTCAATAAATAAATTAATGAAAACATATATGACTTAACTTTTCATTTCAAATCTTGGGTTCAGGATATAGAAGACTGAAAAAGAATATAAGATTCATTTTTAAAAACTTTATCTATTCAGCAATATAACATTTTGTAAATTATAAACACTAATTCATAATAAAAAATATATATAATCAATAAAAATAAAATAACTTAAAGAGAAATAAATTAAAAAAAAAAACAACATAAAATCCTATAATACACTGAGTTAGAGTGGCTCTTCCCCTCCATTCGAAGACAATATTTCCTAGGTACATTCCTCTATCATATCATCAACAATCATCGTCCTTCCTACGCCTACAACCTTCTCCAATTCAAGTCCTCAGTCCACTCCCTCTCTACAAGATCTCGACCTTCCGAACTTTACATTCCTTCTCACAGATCTGCCTCGTTCCAAAACTCCTTTATTGCACGCTCTGTTAGTTTTTGGAATTTCCTTCCTTTCAAAATCCAACATTCTTTATCCCTATCTACATTCAAAACTCTCCTATTCCAATCCCTGTTCCAAAAACAGTCAGATACTAGCTAACCTTTTATGTAAAATTACATATTTTTTATTTTATATTTTTTTTCATCAGAAAAACAGATTTCACTGTTAAGAAGAATTTACATTTTTTTTTTTTTGTATTTTTTCTAGAAGGGTTTATTTATATTTTACCACTATACATAGTTTTATGTATCTTAGTATGGTTTCGAGAGTTTTGTATATAGATTATTTTATTTTATTTTGTATATATTATGTGTAACTAATATTTTTTTTTTTTTACTGATTTATCTTTATCTTTACTTTTTATGTTTATTTTTATCTGGCCAGATGTAAAATTTTAATTTCTGTACTTTTTTGTTATTCTGAAGGGACTTCGTCCCAGAGTAAAATTATTTTCTATTCTATTTCTATTCTAATATATACCTATGATTAAAATTAAAAACAATAGTTGACTGAAAAAATATCTTAACGTATAAATAGCAACCATTTTTTTAAATATATATATTATCTTGTTTATTGAGAAATATTACAATCTGTCTCAATTAAGGACATTTATAATAGAGTTTAGGAAATTCACATTCACAACATATTTACAGCAACAAAAATAAATAAAGTAATAAGAACATAATATATTGAAATCAGAACTAAATAAAATAGGATAAGGAATATATATATATATATATATATATATATATATATATATATATATATATATATATATATATATATATATATATATATAAATTGGAAAAAAAATAAAATGTACTTGAACTAAAACTAAAAAAAAAATCTTAGGCACAAGCATACTGATATACACTATTTACTGCCAACAGAAAAAAAAAACATACTCGTACTACAGGGTGAAATAACTAAATAGTTTTCTTTCAATAGTTAAAAAATATTATTTTCTTAAAAAAAAAAAATTGTTAGTTTAAGTCATCAAACTAAATAGTTCAACGCTTTCTATAAAGACATTTATTTATTTTTTAGAAGTAAATCCTAATTTTTTTTATTCTTAGAAATAAATCTTGCATTAATTTCTAAGTCCACCCAATTGATCAGCACCAATCGGTCATGTATCCATCATTCGTATGATGTTCTATATGAAGGCATTTGGAATCGAAATATTTCCCCCACAAAAACCTTTCGCAAAATTCATCTAATACTTACAATAAATCCTCCACATAAACCTTTAAGAGCAGCCTTTGATGCAGAAAGAGAACCCTCAAGTTCTGCTAGTTCTTTAATTAACCAGCCGTAAGGGAACCATTTGATTTCTGTTGAGGTGGAAAAGCTCCTTTACGTGATGTGTGTGTCCGAGAGGTTGGAGGAAACTCCCTCGCTGCTTCCTCCTCTAGAATGGCTCTATCGTATAAATAATTGCTTAGGCCTTTGGTGTCCTGCGTGTTAATTTTACTCGGTGGAAAAATATAAGGGTTCGATTGAATTTGAAGTCAATGTCACGGCCTTAGGAGTAACACAGTGTATCTAATAATTATCTATGTGATTTTTATACAATTGAAATACTAAATAAAGCCGAGGAAAGTGAAATTAGGAAATTTTTAAAATCTATTTATATAAACAACAATATTAATAGTTAACGGTATAGTACCCTTTTTATCAAATCATTAACAAACAACTAAAACTTCGTTAATAACTTCATCTTATTGTAACCTACAAAATTTTATATCTACGAATATTCTTAGAAATGTAACATTTTTTCATTAAAGAAGTAAACATTTGATTTCTTCTTGTGTTGTAAGATAGTACGATACAAAGTTGAGAATAAAGTGGCCTCCAAAAATATGAGTCCGTTTGGCCTATATAACCTCAGTTAAAGGGATCACGCCAGGTGGTATTTTAGCATGCCGAACTAGACAAATATTAGGATATGCTGACGCATTGCAATTATAGATAGAAGCAAAGCGGCAATAGTTGAGGTTCTATCGAGATTGATTGTAGAATGTAAGAAGGTTGGATTAATAGTTAACGACACGGAAACAAGTGCCAGAGTGTTATGTTTTCCAGAAACACTTTTTTGAAGCAGTGGAAAGTTTTCCGTATCTTGAGGCGCAATTCAATAGAACTTGATTAGCCCAGAAATAAGAGGAAGAATCATGGCAGGTGTTAGAGTGTACTTTGGTTTGTTAAAGCTTTTTAAATCGACACTCCTATCCAGAGTCACAAAACTCAAAATATACAAACCCTTGGTTCGACCAGTTGTGTGCTGCGGAGCCGAAGCATGGATGCTAAAAGAAGCTGACCAGAAGGCAGTAAGGATTTTAGAAAGAAAAATCATCAGCCGAATTTTTGGTCCCCTATGCATACAGGGAGAGTAAGAATAAGGATAAATCAGGAGCTGAACGAACTATTGAAGCACAAGGATATTGTACGCTTTATTAAAGCCAGAAGAATTAGTTGGCTAGGACACGTGGAAATACTGCCAGATAACAAAGCAACGAAAAATAAACTTAGAGAGGGATTCCAAGGAAAGAATTCCAAGAAGGATAAAGAAGACGACCAAGAAAATGTTGGAAAAGTGTAAGAGGATTTAAGAAGAATGGGATTGGTTAATTGGAGGATAATAATGAAGAATAGAGAGGATTGGAAAAAAAATATTGAAGGATGGCAAGATCCACCTCGGACTGTAGAGCATTAAGTAAGTGTTCTTAGAAATGGAACATTTTTTCATTAAATAAGTACTCATTTGCTATATTCTTGAGTTGTAAGATAATACGATTACAAAGTTGAGAAAAAAGGTGGCCTCCAAAAATATGGGGCCGTTTGGCCTATATAAGTTCGTTATTTTTACTTGTAGGGATGAAAGTTGCGTCAAACGCCACAATATTTTGGTAGACCACTTTTTTTTTTTTGTCGATTTTGTGATCAAATTATCTTTTGGAAATAACTGCGGGATTAAGAGTTATTTTTACCTAAATAACTAGGCGAACTAAAACATTGAAGCTTAGGTTCGAAGTACCTCTGAGTGAAGCGGAATCAGCCGCTGTTACGAAGGAGGCCGAGACAGCCCAAGCTGCGACTCGTATGGACTGCTACGACAATGCTCCGTGCGCAGGCAACGAAAGAGGAGCATGGAACTGGTAACAGGGAGAAAACGAAACATTACTGAAAACAGGGACCCGAGGAAACAGAAAAAACAGGAAGTAGTGGTAACTACTAGCAATAGTTTCCAGGTTCTATCTAGTACTAATGAGCAATGTCAAACTTCTTCTGCTAATCCACCATCTAATAATACTAAGAATCCACCCCCAATCTACATCACCGGTGTCGAAAACTACGCGGCTCTTGTGTCATATTTACAATCCAATTCAGGACCAGATTCTTTTTTGCTAAAAACAACTTCTAAGGGAGTAACTATTTACCCCCAGACCCCAAACAATTACAGGCAAATAGTCAACTGCTTGAAAAACAGCGGAGCCGAATTTCATACCTATCAGCTTCCTGAGGATAGAAATCCTCGCGTGGTGATTAAAGACCTTCATCACAATACACCAATTGAAGAGATTAAAAAAGATCTTGAAATATACGGATACAAAATCGTAGGTATTACCAACGCCATCTCACGTTTTAAACGGCCACTACCTATGTTTTTTGTAGATGCAATTAAGAAAACTTTCAATGAAAAAATATTCGATATTACTAAATTATTTTATACAAAGGTTACAATTGAAGAACTTAGAAGGAAGAAACATATACCGCAATGCGTCAGATGCCAACAATACGGTCACACACGATCGTATTGCAACCACGCCCCACGGTGCGTCAGAAGTGGACTAGGACATGACAGTTCCACTTGTAGCAAAACTAGAGAAACTCCAGCTAAATGCGCTAATTGTCTAGGCGAACATCCGGCCAATTATCGGGGGTGTCAAACCCTTAGAGATCTAAGGGCACAGAGGACCAAGAGGAATCATGCTCACCAGAGGGAATCACCTCCATCTGCAAATCTTCATAATTTCCCGGATCTTCCACAACCTTCGCAAAGCCCATATCAAGAGCAGAAGCGGAACCAGAAGCCTCATCAACAGCCCCAACAGCAACCTCAAGTGCAATAGCAGAAGCAAATACAGAAGCAATCGCAACCGCAAGCTCAGGAACTGCCTCCATCATCAGTACTTCCAAACATTCAACCTTCAGCAACTATGAGGGGGAAAAGTACCCAGCTACCTTCAGCTGAAAACTGCATGTCTCCACAACTATTCCAGTTATTGAATGGTCTGAATACTCTCATTCAGCCCCTTTTTAGTCTCCTCCAACAGCTCCCACAGATAACACAAGGCATGTGTCTTCATAATGGCCATTAATCAGCTAACTGTAGGCTCCCTGTCCATCCTTCTGTGGAATGCAAACGGACTAACGCAACATAGGACAGAATTGGACTTATATTTACACGAAAAACGCATTGACATCGCAATGATAACAGAAACACACTTTACACCACGAACTAAATTTCATATTTCTGGTTACAATACCTACAGAACAGACCATCCGGACAACACAGCTCATGGTGGTACAGCAATACTAATAAAGACATCATTATCACATAATCCCTTTTACTTACCTACTACACCTGACATTCAAACCACAGGCTTAACACTACACACCAAACATCACACAATATCAATAGCTTCAGTATATTGTCCTCCGAGGTACGTATTAACACCTTCGATGTTTTGCAACTATTTTCGAAGCCTTGGGCGTTGCTTTATAGTAGGCGGTGACTTTAACGCAAAGCACCAATTTTGGGGGTCACGGCTGTGCACACCAAGAGGAAGAAATCTGAGGGCTGCTATCCACGAGCTTTCATTAGACACTATATCACCTGATACACCGACATATTGGCCGACTTCACTACGTAAATCCCCAGACCTACTAGACTTTTTTATAACCAAAGGACTGCGCACCATACCTTACACCATAAATACGAGCTCTGATCTTTGCTCTGACCATTCCCTTATACATTTGGTTATCCTTGATGAGCCCATCAATCTTCCACGAACACCTAAGCTCCTTAATGGTAAAATGGATTGGGATGCTTACAGGGAAATTCTGGATTCAGAACTTTCAATCCCTGGCTCCATTAAAACAGCAGATGAACTAGAAGAGGCAGTGGACAAACTTACAAAAAGTGTCCAAAAAGCAGCTTGGTCTTCATCGCTACCAAGATCATCAAGAGCAGAACACTTGCCAAGATATCCTCAATATATAAGGGACTTGATCACGGCAAAGAGGAGAGTGCGTATGGTATGGCAGACTAACAGACTTCCCTCAGATAGACGGACATTTAACAGACTAAATAACGAACTTAAACGACTAATACAAAAATTCAACAGAACGAATTATGATGCTTATTTGAGCAGCATATCAACTGACGATGGAAGTTTGTGGAAGCATACCACAAATTTGTTAAAACATCGAGAGGTGTCAGTACCCCTGCGAAACGAAGACGGTTCATGGGCTTTGTCGGATAGAGAAAAATCTGAACTATTTGCAGACCATCTTTCATCAGTATTTACACCATTTACCGACTTCACGAACACAGAACATGAAACCTTAGTATTTGATACTCTAGACATACCATTACAGATGACACCTCCCCCTCTTCCTTTCACTCCTTCACAAGTCGCACAACAAATCAGACATCTCCCAAAAAGAAAAGCTCCAGGTTATGACTTAATAACTGCCGAGGGTCTCCAGCAAATGCCTAGGAAAGCTCTAGTGTTCCTTACGACAATATACAACTGTATTCTGAGGACAACTAACTTCCCATTACAATGGAAATACTCACATATCAAGATGATACACAAAAGGGACAAAGACATTTTCAATCCCTCATCCTACCGACCTATCAGTCTCCTTCCGATTTGCTCCAAAGTTTTCGAAAAATTAATATACAAAAGACTGGTTGACATACTGACAGACCAACAAATAATACCTGACCATCAATTCGGTTTTCGTACATTTCATTCAACTACACACCAATTACACAGAGTTACTGACTACATTGCTGGAGCGCTAGAGCAAAAACAATATGCTACCGGCGTATTTCTGGATGTTGCCCAGGCATTTGATAAAGTCTGGCACCAGGGACTTCTCTTCAAACTCAAAACTATACTGCCTAATACATACTATCTCATTCTCCAATCTTTCCTTTTCGACAGATTCTTCTCTGTCCGACAGGGTTTAGAAATTTCCTCAATTCGACCAGTATCAGCAGGGGTACCTCAAGGATCAATATTGGCACCTTTACTCTACATTGTCTATACTCATGACATGCCTACCAACTCTGAAACATTGACTGCTACTTACGCTGACGATACAACAATTTTAACAAAACACCATGACCCCAGACTAGCATCATTAAATTTACAAAATCATTTACTAAATTTACAAAATTGGTATTCACTCTGGAAAATTAGATTAAATCATAACAAATCACAACACATAACATTTACGCTTCGACGAGAAACATGCCCACCAGTTTATATCAGCAACAATCCAATTCCTCAGACGGACAGTATACGCTACCTCGGAATAATATTTGACAGAAGGATGACCTGGGGCCCACACGTAAAAATGAAAAGAAAGAGTTTGAACAAGCGACTGAAAATACTGTACTCACTGTTTTCTAAATCAAAATTGAAAATTAGACAAAAACTAAATACATACACTTACCTGCTCAAACCCATTTGGACATACGCTTCACAGATTTACGGTTCAGCAAAAAAGACTCACTTACAAAAACTACAATCCTTTGAATCTAAAATTTTAAGACTAATAACTGCAGCTCCCTGGTACGTCAACAATAAGACTTTACATACCGACCTAAGACAACCAACCATTGACCAGCACATACGTACTCTTTACTCCCGATTTCATCTAAAACTACACGGACATCACAATGGACTTATCAAAGACATGGCCACGGCTGAAATGCTCATCAGGAGGCGACTGAAAAGGAGCTGGATGAGAGATCTCCTTTTCTGATTTTAGGATATAAACAGGCCAGGGAAGAGGTGCTGCTGGGCTCCATTCTTCGTCATGCTTATCATGTCATTTTCAATTTAAACAGCAAATCTGCTAATTGTCACTACCATGACAGGTGCGGATGAAGATGTAAAGATAAAAAAAAAAAAAAATTATCTTAAGATTTAAATGAAAAGCAAATGGGTGTTTATGAGATTTTAAAACTCATTAAATAAACAACGTTAAGCGATCTCTAGATTGAAAACGCTCTTACAATTTTCACAAATAAAAAGATGTTAGGTTACGATAAGATGAAGACATTCACGAAGTTTTTGACGGATGTTAATAATTTAATAAACAGTGGTCTGTACCGCGAACTATGAAACTATGGTTAATTTTGAAACAAATTATGTTGACTTTAATAGTAAATTAAACTTTTAAAAAATATAAATTTTTTTGTGAGACTTTTTAAAGTACAACATTAAATAAATCCTGATAAGCACCATAATAACATTGGATAAGATTTAAAACCGAAAACTAATTATTTAGGGTAACTTTAAATTAATATTATTTTTAAACGCAACAAATATTTTAAAAAAAATCATATAATTCATTAACAAAAATTAATAATTAAAATAATGAATTTCATAATATATTCGTAGGCAACAATAGTACAATAATAGTGATGACAAATAAGTTAAAAGTTTATAAAATGTACAATAATCTATGACCTTAAAGTAATAATGAGTTCTAAATTGTATTTTTGAGTAAGAAAAATAATCATTATACATGTATTTTATGATTGTTCCAGACAATTTTTTATTTCTCTCCATCTCGCCTCTATCCTAAAGGGTTATTGATGTTTTTAAATTTATGTTATTAGAGCATTATCAGTGGTTAGTTTCTCAAAAAACGTTTTCAAGTCATTCCTGTGTATACATTAACTAGATGTATTTATATTCTAATACAGTTATAGATATCATGAATAAATAAATAAAAAAAGAGGTAGGGCATTATTCGTATTGTTTTTGGTATCTAACGATTTTTGGCTGTTTAGATTCTTATATCTGTCTACAAAAATGACAGTATTAATGTAAGCCTAGAATTATAAAAGGTGGTAATGAAAGATTCATGGTGTCTGGAATCCGTCCAAATCATATAGATTATTATATTTTTGAATTATAAAAAAAAAAAATAATGAATATTTATATTATGTTATGAAAGGACAAAGACCTGGATTGAAAGAGGGTGAAGTTAAAGAAAAGGTGGGACTCAGATGGTCGGTGCTGAGTGAGTGCATTTACTCTCGACCTGAGTGCTTTCTTTGTCACTATTCTCCTCGTCCAGATATGTTTTCAGTTTGTTAGTTTGCTGGCCTCAGCTTGCTATATGTATATAAATAAAAAATAAACTTTATTCTGGAACAATGCCCCATTAGAATAACAATAATGAACAGTTACAAAAGAAAAAAAATACTTATCTCGCCAAAAACTAATTTAATAAAGATTCAAACAATATATACAACAACTTAAATAATAGTATGTAAATTACTAAAAAAATAAATAAAATTTTACTGAAAAAAAAGAAAGAAAAATCAAAACCTTAGAAAAGAAAAAATATCATAAGTACGTAAATAAAAATTATTGACTTGTTATGTTAAAACCCAAACAGCTAAAACATACAAAATGTTTAAATAGATAAAAAATATATTAGTGACAGAAGATGAGCAACGGGATCACAATATTGTATTATTCTGGCAAAAGACACATGAAATAGGAATAAATAGATAAATACAGTTAGGAAGGGGCATTAATTTAATTTTATGAGAAAACAATTGCAAAAAAAAAACTAATTTAAAGAAAAAAAAATTTATATATGCTATACAATACATACATATAGAATAGAACAGGAAGAATCAACTTTATTCTGGGACAAAGTCCCTTCAGAATAACAATATTGTACATAAAAATTAACATAATATCTGGCCCAAAAGCATATTACAATAAAAAAAACACACAAAAAAACAACTTAAAAATAAGTAATAACAGAAGGATTTACATAACTATACTGATAAATTAAAGATATAATATGAGCAATAAGGTCCTAATGCTGCAAGATAGTTACTAAAAACAATAAACTATGGAGTTTTATGTGAAATTTGAAATGAACGACAAATTACTTTTGTTGTCATACCATTGTATTAATGAAAAAATAATAATAAAAGAGTGGATAAATATTTACTTTAGATGATTTACATATGTACTTTAATATGTTCAAAGAATACAATAATAGTATTGTAAACATTATACAAGTCCTATATAATCTAAATCCTAAGATGTAGATTGATCGGTGAAAATAAAATAAAATATACTTATAGACGAGATTATATACATATATAATATACATGAGAAATGGCTACCCAGCGTCTGATTAAATTGTAAGGAGGAATTGGAAAAAGAGGGTTTTAAATATGGATAAGGATGGTGCATGGCGGATTATAAGTGGGATGGAATTCCAAAAGGTGGTGGAGCGGACAATAAAGGAGTGTTGAAATGAGGCCGATTTGTGGAAAAATTGATGAGATCTTGTGGAGAGGGAGTGGATAAATGACTTGAATTGGAGGAGATGTCTCGGGGTTCCATTGACAAATCGTACTAAGCCATTCGTCATTCTTTTCAGTCTCACTCCAAGTTCCGATGAGAGGCCACCGTACACTACGCAGCCGTAGTCAATGTGGGGGAAGATGAGGGCGGATACTAGGAGTCTACGTGTGGATATGGGTAGGAGATGGCGGAAGCGCTGGAAGAGTTTCAGGATGGAAATTGAACGTCGGGATATGAGAGAAATATGGTGGTTCCAGGAGAGGGTTTGATCTATCAAAACACCTAAGTTTTTTACTGAAGAGTTGAAGGTGATGGGTTGGTCATTTAGGTACAGGAGAGGAATGTTGGTATTGGATCTGAGAAGGGGTTTGGAACCAATGACAATGTTCCATATATATATATATATATATATATATATATATATATATATATATACGTAAAAAGGATTTATAATGCTAATATTTATCTAAACCGACTAGAATTAAAAAAAAAAATCATTTTAAAGAAATACATACATTTGGTTAGGCAGAAATACAATCTGGTTCATATATAGCAACCTTCGTGAAAATGCCTAAAAGTACCTTATACTCGAGACCGGGCCGCTGGAAGGCATCCATGCGTGGAAATATTTGGTCGGGAAGGGGCGCTCCTCCCCCCCGACTGCCCTGTCAGAGATTTCCCTCTGATTAATGCCCTCCTCTTCAGAATACTTATTCACTTCCCGCGGCGCTAATGCTCCCTGCATTACATGAAATATTAATACCCAACCGCTGAAACAGAATACCTAACACCAAATGCCCTTTTTCACTTTTTTGAGCATTCTTAATGGGGAAAAAAATGAAGCTTTTTGTTGAACAGTAATATTTTCAACTCAACATGGTATATTAGATATTTAAAGTTTTTTTTTTACTGCGAAGTATATATGAAAATATAAAATTATAATTCTATAAAATCGAATATAATAAGCTATAGGATTTAAGACGCTTCTGTTTATTCTCTTACTCATATTCAGACTTTCCTTTTGTTATTAATTATATAATATTATATTTTGTTATCCAGGAATTTAATGTAGCATTTTTGTTTAAAAAGAAAGATAACAATTTAACAAGCAATTCAGCATACTGTTGTTAAAGTTAGAATATTA
Organism: Nezara viridula; assembly: GCA_928085145.1. Classification (NCBI taxonomy): domain Eukaryota; kingdom Metazoa; phylum Arthropoda; class Insecta; order Hemiptera; family Pentatomidae; genus Nezara; species Nezara viridula. The sequence goes on along the minus strand of OV725080.1, from coordinate 141,135,318 downwards.
TTGGGTGATAAATATTCAGGAGGCTGTATTTTAAAAAACATTTTAATTTTTTATTTGTGCCAACGTTTCAACCCAACCATGTGGGTCATCTTCAGTGCTCGAATCACGCCCTGAAGATAATCCACATGTTTGGATTGAAACGTTGGCACAAATAAAAAATTTAATTTTTTTTAAAACACTGCCTCCTGAATATTTATCACCCATGAGATGTAGAACAGTCAACTAGCTTCCTTCAATAGATTATTATTGTGTTTGCTCCTGTAAATATACAAGGAAATATCATTTATTATCGGTATATTTTGCTGTTTTAAAAGAGCCTTGTAGAAGCGGATACAATTTTTTTGCTGAGTTATGGGATAGATGTCTTAACCGTACACAAGTGTCAAAATTGGTTTGCCAAATTTCGTTTGAAAAATGTTGACATCAACAACACACCTCGGCCACCCTCAAGAAACTAAAAAGAAATATATATTAAGCCCATTGTTGATCGAAATTCCATTCAAACTGTGTGAGAGATAGCGATGGTCCTAGATCTATCCGAAATCAACATTCAATTCCTTTTTTCCTATTACGGACTTTTTGTCGCACCCTTATATATCATACTAGGTACATCAATGTAATTATTCCGGTCTCTGCAGAACTCCACGAATCGAAAGCAATTCCAAAATGAATAGTATATAAAAACCAGCCAGAAAATTGAACTTTATTCTGGGACTAAGTCCCCTTAGAATAACAATGATGAATTAATATAAAATAAAATACAAATCTGGTCAAAAACTAACCTATAAAAATTTTAACATTATATACATTATTTAAAAGTAGTATATAACCACAAAAAAATATATATATATATTTTTTTTGTGGTTTTATATATATATATATATATATATATATATAAATGAACATAAAATCTTCTCAAAATTACTTATTATTGTGATGAAAAAAAAAAAAAAAAAAGAAAGTACATATTTATATGAACATAACTACATAATTTATAAACAATAGGCTATCTAATAGAACCATAGCTTAATACAAAATGTAATAATATCTACAGTGATTTATATAATAATATGCAAACACTAAGATAAAATAAAATCTCAGGATTACTTGTGGTGTAATGAAAAAAAAAGAACTGTGTATACATACATACTCATATTGGTACACAGAAATACACTAAGTATGAAATATAAACATATATAGCCGAAGGAAAAACCACGACCTGAGGGGAAGAGAAAAACAAATAAATAGTAAAAATAATTATATATACAGTTAGTGGAAAGACGGTAACAGACCATGTTAAATAATGGACAGCTCGTCAACCGAATATTATCGAAAGCCATTGAGAGCTAAAAAATTGTGAGAATCTTTAAGAATCTATGAGAGAATCAGAGAAAATCGGTTTACAAGTAAATTAAGGTAAAACAAAATACACGATAGTAAGCAGAGAAATCTATCCCAACTGCAGGGAATCGTATGTCTTGAAGGGAAATCGTTCCTGAGTGAAGACAGATTCAAATGTCTTCACTCCTGTACTACTGTCAACTCCTCTACACTCAACCGTCTCACAGAAGTCCAATCTAGCGGAAATAAAGTAAAAATATCGTGGGTGCGTATGTTTGTGGAAAATACAGAAAAATTGAGAGTTGAGAGCCAATATTTAATAATAAAGTGGTGATGGTTAGAACGATAGTATTAGAATATAAACGTAATAAAATTATAATCATAATTATAACTATTATAATAATAGGATATATAATTTAAGGTATTTAATATTATATTTTATCGTAAAGCATTTAATTTTATTGATTGATTTGATTTTTTGTTTCAGGTAAGAGGAAAAATATGTTTCAAGAATTTCTAGAGGTAAATATTTAATCTCCATTCCATTTATGTTTGTCTTTATTTAAATATCAGTTTCTGTTCTCGCTGGTATTGATATTCGAACCATATTTTAAAATACTTTCAGTTCAGTGTCAATTGAACAATATTTTTTCTGGATTTCGTAATAGTAATTTTTTAGTTTTGTAATATTTCTAATATATTTTTCATAGCCATTATTTTAAAAATCAATATACCCATTTGAAGATAACTCTTAAATTTATAATCTTCTCTATCAGTTGCCTAGTTTTTTCAGGTTCTCAGGTGTCGATAATATTTTAATGGAGCTAATTAGTTTTTAAAACTCGTCCCATTTAAAAGTTTTATACAGAGTAATACAGAAAAAAACAATAAAAATTCGACATAATGGCCTGGTAAATATTAAAAATGTAATGAATTGTAAAAGTTATTAGAAATTTACCTTGGGGAAAGGGTTCTTTATTCATTTTTTATTGATTGAATATGTCGTTAATGGTTTTCAACATGCCTCACACCAACGATGTTTTCATGAAAAATGTATAAAGAGTTAATGAGACTGTACAAAGAAAGGGTTTTCTCCTATATTTGAAAAAAAAAATGTATAAAAAATGTTATCTTCTACAAAAGATATGTGCTAAAAATACTCTGTTCGACATGATTAATCATCCCAATTTTAATTATTTTTACTATTTGAAATGATTATTTATTAGCTTCTTTAAAATCGAATAGTTATGTATTTACCAGTGGTTACTAATTGATTCGTTAATACACGTTAGTAGTAACCAAGCGCTGTTTTCCTCTAATTGTCTGAAACGCCTGAGGTCAGTCAACGGCAATCATATTTCTCTTCCAGACCGAAACTGACGATTTTTTTTTTTTCATTTCCTGCTTCTAATTTAAAACTTTTTTTTTATTATTTTTTTTTTTTGTTCTTCTGTTTATACGGAATGAACGTTCCACACATAGCTCTAGAACCTATTAAGTGTGGCAGAATGTATTATTATTAAAAAAAAAAAAAGTTTGAAAAAACAAATAATAAATTTTAAAATTGATTCATTTTTCTGAAATTATAGACATTTCATTAGTACTCATTTAATTTGGAAAAAAATATAGACACATAAGATTCGTTACTTAATCTGCTTAAACTTCATTTTTTTACTTGTTTATTTTAATGTTTTCAGAACAATATTAATCCACTCTTTTCTAACGTTGTTGACTGTTCGATTCCTGATAACCCCCTAAAGCATCTGAGAAGAAGATAATATTGTGATCTTCTACTGTAGAAATTATATTAGAGTGCTACCAATGGGTAGTTTCTCCACAAGCCTTTTCATTTTATTGTATGTCTATCTTCATATTTGTAAATTTCATTAATAAAATAAATTAATTTTAATCTATCCTTTATTAAATATTAGTGTGTTGGACAAGGATAAAAATATTAATAATTTAATTCTAATCCAACTTACTATTAATATGTTAATATTTTGTCAATCTATTTTTCTGAGTTTTAATTAAAAAAAAATATTCATTTAATAAATTAAACAACAGAATGATTCCATAAAGAAAATCATCTAAGATATAACCATTAAACAGAATTAGTAATTTAACTAGTATTGATTTCTGTGGTAGATTAAGTTCCACGTATCCAGGAGAATTCTCGGTACTTGTTGACTATACAAAGTTCTCTCACGTCCCCCCCTCCCCTCCCAAGCAGGCTTTGCGCTATGATATGAGGCTTACAGGACTTGGGACTCACCAAAACTGTGCACCAGGCCATTGGAAGGGGATGAGGTCCATTTGGAAACTTGATAATAGCAGGGCAATAACGAGGGATAGACATAATAATAATGATAAAAGTACCTGGGTCACCGAAAGATATAATATTAAACAATATAAAATAGCGTCACATCTAAGGCTGTATTAAAATGATTAACTGAATTAAATTTTTCTTTAAAAGTGGATTACATCGGAGAACTTTACGAGTTTTTTTTTTCTTCCGACAGCATTACAGACCTTGCTTGAACTTCTGCCACCTTAACAAGCCTACTCCATTTCTGCCTATCTTGGGCTATTTTCTCCAGCTATCTGCATGCATCTATGTTGATTCCATCTATCCATCTGCTTTCTGGTCTTCTGCTTACTATTGAGGCATTCATTGTCTTGTAGAAGTTTCCAGATGGATTGCTCCGAGCTACATGCCCCACCCATCTTAACCTCCGTTTTTACAGACCATTAGATATTGATTGATCTGTTCCTCTAAGCAGCTCTTTATTGGTCTTTCTCCTCCATGTGTTAGTACTCTGATCCCAGCTCCGGTCATCGTGCGGAAGATTTTTCTTTCAAATCTTTCAATACCTTTTTCTAGGGCGCTGGGTAGTGTCCAGAGACATATGTCAGAATTAGCCTTATCATAGCAATATAATCTCAGTTGAGATTCCTTGTGATTTTTCGGGATTTCAGTAGCTTTGAAAGGGAAAAGAAAGCTCTATTTATTATACGCTTGTCTATTTCCGAGCGTAGGTTATCCACTGAGATTATTGTGGAGCCGAGGTACTCGTATTTTTCTGCTCTAAAGAACAATTGTCAGTTATGTTTAACCATTTTTCTTATACACTAATTGGATGGCACTAGAGAAACAGGTTGTAGACAATACAAGAATATTTGGCACATCTTGTAATATTTAAAGTGAAAATCATACATAATCAATATAATGAATGTTTAAGAGGATATATATGATATATTGTATACATGGTATGTATATAAACAATGATCTTATTATGGTAGTTGAGAGAATAGATACAAGATATAATCCTGTTATTGGAAGATCTTTTCTGCCACAGTTATCATGGTAAGGCTAAGTAAGATTAAGGGCCCATCTAATTTGTCGCTTATCTTGATTAAATATTTGTCAAAATGAATTCAGAAAATAAATTTTTTTTATTCTCATTGATCTATATTATAGTTCCCTTTTATGATTTGCTTAATATACTTTTTATTATAATATGACTATAAGATTAATAACCTAGAGTATAAAGGGTCTTGTTGACATAAGGGACAGGTTTGCCAACTCCTATTCATTCTCACCACATGGTCTTCGGAGCCCCGCATTCTCTCGTGACGTCCTATTTTACAGGTTTTAATACAAAGTTTTCAATGTCGTGTAAGCTTCTACGGAAGAAAGATTTATGATATTTTGTTATTCACCTGTGGAAATTATACACACACACACACACACACACACACACACATATATATATATATATATATATATATATATATTTTTTTTTTTTTTTTTTTCTTTTTCTTCTTTTTTTCCTATAGGATTCAAAAGTCAAGTAACTCTTCTATTTTCGGATATTTGAAATATTTTTTTGTTTTGATTCTAATTATTGTTTTGTAAAACTCCTTCTGGAATATTGCTATTCTGGACTTCGGCAGTTATTTTTGTTTTGAAATTTGGTTTGGTATTGATTGACTTACATGAAACTTTTAAAATATATTACATTATTTTTCGACTGATTTTTAATGTGACATTTCTTGTAAACAATAAAAATCTGAGATAAAAATGTAGGAAAATTGCACAAAGTTAAAAGAAAATATAGATAATTTGTCTTTTTTTTCAGATCTTAAATTTGTTTAATTTTTATACCATTGATCAGGTGTGATACATACTAAGGACATGGATAAATACCTCCCACCTCCCGAAAAAAGTTTTCCTCTCTTCTTCTTCTTAAAAACAGTTGGGAGATTTTTATTAATTGTTTTCTCAATAGTAGAGAGAATGTTCCTTTTTACCTCTCTCAGCACTGTCTTTTTTTTTCATCAACAGTGCAATATAAAATTAAAAAAAAAACGGACAAATAATAGCTCTATTCAAGTAAGTTTATTTAATAAAACAAGGAAAAATATTTCATAATAATTAGAGGCAATAACCGATGCTGATTATAGTTATAGTTTCTGTGGTTTGTTCAAGATTTTTTTCTTATTTAGAAGATTTTTCCAGATTAAACCTCAGAAAAATGTAGTTTCCTCTAAAAACCTCGTAAAAATGGCCCACTCCCCCTCCCCTCCAAATATCGAAAACCCCTTAAAATGTGCTCACTACTGCTATGTTCCTGGCCTCGCGTTTCTACGGCGAGTAAGGGGTTCCAGGAACCACATTTATTTGTATTTATATGTATTTATATCGGTCCCAGAAGGGAACCGATCAACTTAAAATATATTAATGATGTATTTAAATGTTAGATACCACAGACCCCCTACTGTAGTATCCTAGATTGAACCATATACTCTTTATTGGATTTCCTTTCTAAAGGTATCATGTTTATAAATGTACTATTTGTTTCTATTACTAATTGGTGGCATGCAAGGTAGAATGTAAAACTACTACGTTGGTTTACTAACTGTTATATTTACAAGCTTAAATCAAACCAAAAACATCTATATACAAAATAATAACTAAACCTATATACATAATGAATATTTAAGAATCATACTAGAGGAGAATGCTTGTTGTTTGGTTAAAGTTACGTGTTATATTGATGATATTAATTAATGATGTATGGTTGCCAACACAAATTTACATTAGTATAACTAAATGTTTGTTACCACTTAGCTGATCCTTCATAGTGTCTCTGGGTGTTTCTAGTCGTCATATCTGGATTCCCTGTCTCTGCTCTCCTTCAGCGTCTAGTCCGTCCATCTGCTCTCTCCGGCTGTCTTCATCTTCCTCCCTCGACTCCCCTCATCAAGTCCTAGCCTGTGTCTCCTCTCCGTGTCCCCAGAAGAAGTCCTCTCAGCTCCAAGTTCCCAGAAGAAGTCCTCTCTCCTCCGAGTTCCAAAAAGAAGTGTCCAGTCCAAATTCTCTCTCTCCCACCTTTTTTCATCCCCCTCTCTTTTGGCAGCCTTTCTCCTGATTGGCTGAATATTCTCAGCCTAAGGGATGACCACGCCCTCTCCCCCAGGCCAAGGTAAAGCAGCAGGTACAGACTTAGGTATTTCTGGTGGAAGGTGTGAAAAGGTCTTTCGGGATCCTGTTTAAACACTTGTCGGTCTTTGTCGGTGGTCCTTAAGGGTTTTTATTACCACTTACAAAAGGTTGTCCTAATGGGTTACCCTCCCTCAGGTACCCAACCGCCAGATGTTGGGTTTATACCTAAATATGTTTATATTTAGGTAATACCTAAATTACCTTAATGTTAATTTGTTTATACCTTTAAACTAATTATTCCACCGACGGTCTTTACAATACATAGCACTACATAATGTTTGATGGCGTAACTGGCGCCATGCCAGACTCTTCTGGACTCTCATGCCATCGATATGTGTTTCTTTATTTTTTAATGATGCTTTTATATGAGTTTTTCCAAAATATACTGCCTGATCAAGAAAGGGATTTTTTTAAAGGGTGGACCACTTCACATAAAGCACTGAAAAAAATATACATATACACCTATTTTGCCTCATTGACATAGCGTTCAGAGAGGCCAATAAAATTTCCGTCAATCATAGTTTGCATGAACAGCCAAAACGAGGAAAAGGTTGCAAACCAGTATGTAAAATATATATCCCAATAATATTAACATTTTTAAAAGATTAGATTAATACGCCCAATATATAATTACGCAGATTATGAATATATGTATACATTCATACATAATGTAAGGAGATGATCCTTACTAACTTATAAGTATGTTTGATTTGCGATATTTTAACGAGCTACCAGTCCAATTTTTTTTATTTTTTTATTATTATTTTATTGAGTTTTAATACAGTCTGCCACACTGAAGGGCATTGGTACTAGGACTATAGTGGGCATTCACACAATATGTACATAAGAAAGGAAAATAAATAAAAATAACCAAGTAGAAAAAAAATGAAAAAAGATAATATATATATATATATATATATATATATATATATAATGTAATACACAAGATGAGTAAAATAACACATTAAAGCCGAATGATAATAGAATAAATAAAACACATTCACACCTATGTACACTATTTAATTGGCCCAGGGGACTTTGAATCAAGCTTTGTCTCCCAGCTGTGGAAGCCAAAGCAAGACTCCAGTAGATCCCAGTGCTTCTATCTCAGCCGTGTCACGGGTATTGTAATCCAGTGGAGACTGATGGACAGACACTCATGACTTGAGTGAAGAATCTGGCCAGTGCCAGTACTCCAATATATACATATTTACAAAAGGTCCCGGGGCCACTGCCGTTTTAACCTCCGAGGAGGATTGTAGGGATGACTGGAGCTAGATAGAGACTGTGCTACAGGATTAGGACGATGAGTGAGATTCTGGTAAAATTTGGAAAATTTGTCTGGGATTAGGTCAAGTACAAATGGAATATCAAGGTAATTGTGTAGGGTTTTATTGGTTACATAAAAGGGAGCATCGACTATTGTTCGAAGAACTTTTGCCAGTCTACTTTAAATAAAAATTCTTTTTTTTTAATTAGGCAGATCATTTATTGATAAATACTTCAGATTATATAACACTTTTAATAGGAACGGAGTGGTAACAGAAAATATCAATAAATCTGGATAACTGTGTCATAATATATTTATTATGATTTCGAAATATTTCTTGTACTAATAAAAATGACCAATTTTTTTGAGCTTTAAAATTTGGCTGCACTCTGCTAGATTGAAGAAAGGGGTGGAACTAAAAAAAAAAAGAAAAAAAATGCGAAGAGGTTGTTGATTGGGGAACGGGGTTTATAGAAGAGGTGATGAAGACTCAGGTCATTAGTGGCTGAAGGAGGAGGGAGTTTGTGATTTAGGAGAAGGAGGTGGGGGTAGGGAGTTGAAGAAAGGATAACTGTTGGGATGAGGGGGGGGGTGGGCTGGGGAATTGTGTCTATCCAGGCCAGGTGTTTACTGTCCAACATAACCCCAATATTTTTCTTCAGTTTCAATCCCTTCGTCCCCAAAAATATTACTATTACTCAATTGGTTCTTTTTCCTCCCTCTATTAATATTTTCAATTGTTAATTGTTCAATTAATTATTTTTTTTATCTTTTCATTAATTTTTTTCCTATATGCCAATATAATAAATAATCACATTTAGTTTTGATTATTATTTATTAGAGAACATTTCGGATAATCTCTGTCTCCCTTCTCATAATCTAAAATATTACAATTAATATATTATAGGTTCTATCATTAACTAGTAATTTTAACTTTAATACACTTAACATTTTTAAGGTATAAAGTTTGAAATGGAAATTCAAGTATACTATAATTCAACAAATATGGAAATGAATGTAAGCGAGTTAAAATTTTTTTTTTTAATACTTTTTAAAGTTAAAAATGACTGGTTTAGGATAGAACCTATAATATACTTAGTGTATTCTTTTGGATGCTGAAGAGGGGGACAGAAATTCTCCGAATTGCTCAATAATAAATAATAATAAAAACTAAATGTGATTATTTATTATACTGACAGATGGCCAAAAAATTAATAAATAGATAATTTTAGAATAAATGTCAAAACTCGAAAATGAATGGAGTCAGATTGATGTAGTGTTAGCTCTTTTGAAGTTTAGATAAAAGAGAACGTGGATCTGGTATATTGTCTATTATTAATGTATTTGATAGAAAAAAGCTTGTTTGTCCATTCTCCTTTATAGCATTGGCCGTTAATAGAAAAGTTGAACTATAATAATTATTTCTTAATGAACTAGAAGAAATAAGCTCATTGATTAATAACACTAAAGATGAACTATTGCTTAAATTATAAATATATTGGAAAGATAAGAACAATAACAAACAAATCTCATACACAAGTAAAATGTATACTTTTAAATTTATTGTCCATTTTATTATTAAAAAAAAAGGTCAATTTCTTAATTTGAAGATGGTTTATAAACATATAAGGATATGAAAGACTGTTCATTTTAAATGAAAATTAGGTATAAATATTGGTTGCGAGACATAGCTAACTACTTGGTAGATAAATTACTCTCCACACCACTTAACCCCAGTCTCTCCTTGACTTCTCGTGACTGAAGCTTGGATTTCAGGATTTTTGGAAATCCGTCAGAACAGTCCTTTAGTCTATCAATCTTAACCTTTACGATCAATAAGAACTTCAATGATAGGAGAGAATGTTATTCTGACTGACAGTGTAGAATCAGCTTATGGTACATCAGCAGGCCACACATGGATCCTTAGCCGATCCCATTAGGACCTTCCACCAACTCATTCGGGTTTAAGAATAGTGGCAAATTGGTCTAGATCCACGGATTATGGCTGTTCAGACTCAGCAGGTGCAAACAGGCCGTCCTAATCAAAATAATCAAACTTCGAAAGGGCTTCTTATGTTGAGGAAAACGTCACCGTGATTCACCCTTATATACGCTGTTTTGTCATAACTCCTACGCTCGATTGGTGTGAGACCTCACATGACCGATGGAAGGGGGAGAGAATATTAATCTAAATATTTTCTTATTTAATATAAAATACAAGACCTAGTTACCAGTTATGAGGAACTAATATTACTACATTATTTGTGTATTTTATGCATAAAAACAAATAGAAACATTTAATGGATGGTCCGTTTTAATACTAAAACATTGTTATCTGGTTATTTTCTTAGCCCTGATGATGGCCTGAACTTCAGGTCGAAACGTCGGCAGATGTAAAAAATAAATATTATAATTTATTTTTGCCTTCCTTTTTTGACTGAGCACCCCAACTATTCTTCTCTTCATTATCCACGACAGTCAACCAATTACCAATTATAAAACATTTAGTATGAATGAGTTCCAGATTTCAGTATCCAGATCCCAGAATCCATATTCATATTACTTGAAGTACTAATATTTTTGCAGTATATTGCTTTCTAGTGTTTAGTAAATATTTCCAACAAATGTAGGTTAATTCCAATATGTCTTAGGTTAAGATGTTATTTAAAAAGACAGAAAAACATTTTATATATAGTAATAAAATTAAACGAAACCCACTTTTTATAGTTTTATTTCTACTAGTGAAGAAATAAAACCACCCGTCCTTGGAGAAGAGAGGAAATAAAGAAGGATTGAGGAAGATATATAAATAAGTATAAATGTGAAAGTAGTTTCGGGATGGAGAAATATATTATCCCATGAAAGTGGAAGAAAGTTTGCTAGGAGACACCGATTTCAGCCTCTTCTGCCATCCTCTTTATGGAGAAACATTGCCTGGACGTTTTTACGGTCCTCGGATAAAGTTTTGCTGGAAGTTGGAGCTGGAAATGGGAGATAGCCTTCTCCAAGGCTTACTGCCCTGCACTTGTGTGCATATATGCAACAGTTGAACGTCCCCCAGCTAATGCAGTTTTCATATTAGTTCTAAATTCCCCTTCTTGGAACTTTACTCTGTTTTATAAATTAATTTGAACTCTTCCGCTCTGGAGTTTCGAATGATTGTTTTAATAGAGAAAGCTTGGTGGAAAGTAATAAATAAGTATGATTCTATTTTTGTTCAATTGGGAATATCGAACATTTGATTTTTATTGACTTTAAATTTTGGTATGATAACCACCCTTGGCCGAAAAAAGTTTCATAATTTTAATAAAAATTTATAATTATTCATTGTAAAGTCTGTAAAAAAAAAAAAAAAAAAAAAAAAGGTCTGCTAAGCGTGGTCAGAGTATCTTCTTCATAATTTCTGTCGTTGCATAATTATCTATTATATTCCAATGTTTATAATATTTTGTTTTTAAGTATAGCATCTTCAATCAAAAACAATCGTCTAAGTGAAACAAGTTGGCATAATGTCATAAAAACTATATTATACCTTCTAGATTCAACTTCCACTGTCTTTGAAATTTTTTCTCAAATCGATTCATGTCTTCATATGAATTCGATTATTGAGAGACATTTTAAAAATTTTTATAACCTTCTATTACGATATGTCTGCTGCCTATTAAAATTCACACCCATTACGTTCTTAACAATTACTTTAATTTTAATTGTTTCATGACATTTGTATCCATTGATACTACCTCCGAATTTTTTTTAAATTTTGAGCCAAATGAATTGTCATATCGCTACTGTTAGTGTAATAAAGGTGACATTTAGTAGTCTGGTAAATAGGAAAATAGCAGAAGAAAATAAAATATGAAATTATTCGAATAAATGATAAAGAAATTTTAAGGGGTTCTGGTAGGTTCACTCAATAGTACACTATAAACAATTAATATGAATTGTTATATGAACAATTTTTGGAAAATAATACAAAGCTATGAGTAATAAAGTTGAACAAAAATACAAAAGAAAAATAACGTTATACAAAAATAAGAAAATTAAGCTGCAAAAAAATTAATTACAGCACGAAGAGAGGAAAAAAAAGAGTAAGTTTTATAAAGGAAAAATACAAAAATAAAATTATGTTGCCAAATTAACAAATACTTAAAAGAGTTGCAACTCCAGAACAAATAGTATAATTCAGCGATGGGCCCAGACAATTATTATGCAGCTAGATAAAATTATACATTCTTCACGTTAGCGTCAACAACTGCAATTGTTTCTATCACACTAAAACTGTCTCTGGTTTTGCCATTTGTTTTTTTTTTAACAACTCAATCGATATTTTGTATCGAGCTTAGACGATTGATTTCCAAAGGGGTTGGAAGAAGTAATACTGGCTGCAACACTGAGCGTCATGACGTCAGAAGAGGATTGTGGTAACAAAATAATAAGTTTTTACATTCGACCTTTTGCACTAACAGTAGCGATTTCGGGCTTTATTATTTTATTCTCTTCAGTTCATACACAATTTCGATATTAACACTGGGAATAAGTAGACAAAAAATACTAGCGATTACACAACCAATTTCCAAGCAAAAATTACGACTAAAGTCAAGGTTGACTAAAAACTGTAAAAATAAATAAGCTTTCAAACATTATAGTATAATTTTTTTTTTAGTATTTAAGGTTTCATCGAAAGACGGACAAAAAAATTAGTTTATGTTGAAGAAACATTTTGATCTTTTGAATGATTAAAAAATTAATTATTCGTTACTTTTCGCACCAACGCTTGAAGGAATAAAAAATAATTAATCTAAAAGTTATAAGGCAACCGAATGGGCTTGTAAAGTTGTTGGACTTAGTAACAAAAGAATTCCTAAAAGGTTAATATTTGCTGTTCCGAATGGTAAGCGTCCGAGGGGTAGACCGAAGCGAAGGTGGGAAGATCGCATTAAAGCCGATCTGAAGGGACTGGGTTTGGACGGCGAACGATGGAGGGAGGTGTGCAATAAGCGATTGGTGGTGTCGGCATCCAACCTTCGGGTTCGCTAAGCCTTTTTATTATTATTATTATGAGGCAACCGAAACAAGAGAAAACACCGAAAACTTTGGTTTTATAGAATCATTTTGGTTGTAAATTCGATATAGCAATAGTGATTTTGATTCTTCTCTTCCAAAGGTTGCATAGATTTGTATTCATGTGTAGAATGGTTTGGTGTAAGAATAAAAAATTTTCACGCACGTTAGACGTCAGGCAACAAATTTTGTTCCGTGTCGGTCTGTAGTCAACAGACGGGCATTATACCATTGAAAAAATTTTCAGAGATTTGGTACACTGGTACCAATTTTACCACAGTAATGGAGAGAATGCATTTCAACTCTTGTATTTTTTCTAACTGTGCAATAATGTGGGATATATTTATGTGATGATATATTTGCAACTTATTTTAAACAATTATTGCTGTTAATTCCTTTTTTTTATTCAAACTTGTATCTCTGAACGAGTATTAATATTATTTTGTTATTGAATTATTAAATTGAAATAATTATTGCTTACGAGTATAAAAGGAGGCTAGTTTCATGGCGTTAGAAACAACGACTTGCCTACCTCCTAGGTTGTATTGGTCGCTCCCTCAAGCGCCACTCTCCTCTGGCTCATCGATGTCATCTTTTCGAACCAGTCCAAACAGATATAGCCGATGGACTGTTAGAAGTGAATATTGGGTCAGGTGTAGACGATAGGCCGTTAATGGTGAATATTGGGTCAGGCGTAGCCGATGGGCTGTTAATGATGCCTCTGGACCCAGGAACCAATCGCCACTCAGGTTACCCTAGACTTAATCTCTGCATGGAGATTATGTTATCGCCCCAGTATGAAAATATACATAAATGAAAAAAGAATATATATTATTATTCATAAATGTGTAAATCCGACACTAACAATATTAATTGTTATTTATAACGGCTATTTCGTTTATTTATTACGAAAGTTTACTGATTGATTTTCTAAATAGACTTCATTGAATAGAGTTATAACATTAATTTTTTTTTAATGAAATCTTCTTTAGGCTCGCTTGTGAGATGCTCGGATATGTAACGCTCATTCAGGTAAAGTCAGCTCGAATCGACTAATTGAAATGTTTTCGCAATCGGATTAAAATATCTCAAAAACAAAAATTTAGACCTGCATACTGTAAGCGAGGGAAATGTTCACCATTTCATCCTCTTTGTAATGAGCTATTATTAAAAATTGTATCTTAGAGCCACATCGTGTTAGAGTCGAAAGTTAGTGTCGAAAACAAAATGATAACGGGTTTTGTTGAACATATGGATTAATATACTTAAAAAAAAAAGAATTGGACCCACATACTGCAAGCGAAGGAAATAATCAGCATTTCATCCCCTTTTGTAATGAGCTGTTATTAAATATTTTATCTTGACCTGAACCCGAGTTAGAGAGCCGGAAACGGAAAAAAATAAAAGAAAACGATTGTTTTTGAAAATTTGTACTAAAATACCTCAAATTTTAAATACCATGGAGAATTCAGAAACTATAGTAAATCGTAAATTTTCCGTAAAAATAAGAAATTTGGTGTTTCTATTTGATTTTCTGATCCACTTGATGCAGTACGTGGTACAGACCCCCTTTTATCGAATTATTAACATCCGCCTGAAACTTCTTAAATAGTTTCATCTCATCGTAACCTACAACTATTTTATTTACAAAAACTTGGAATTGGAGCATTTTCAATCTGGAGGAGGTCAAACTTTGTCTATTTAATTAGGCACTTAAAACTCGTAAATACACATTTGTTATCTACTTGGATCTTAAGATAATTTGATCACAAAATAGATAAAAAAGGTGGCCTACTATAATATTGGGCCGTTTGTCCTCGTTATTTTGAAAATATGGGGGGCGGGGCGTACATCACGCCAAACGGCTCAATATGTTTGAAGGGCCACCCTTTTTCTCGATTTTGTGATCAAATTATCTTACAATCCATGTAGAAAGCAAATGTGTATTTACGAGTTTTAAGTGTCTAATTAAATAGACAAAGATTGACCTCCAGATTGAAAATGTCCGAATTCCGAGAATTTTCATAAATAAAATAGTTGTAGGTTACGATGAGATGAAACTATCTACGAAGTTTCAGGCGGATGGTAATAATTCGATAGTGTTTCGACAATGGTCATTAAAATCGTAAAAAAAATAATAGTTTATACACAATTATGATTGTATGTATTATAAATGTTATTACATTATGAATACAGAACAAAAGAACCAAAATTATATTTCATATCATTAACCCCGGCTATTTTGTGTTTTTACTTCTACCGTGTAGTCTTAATCACACACCATAGTTTTTTTAAATTTATACTATTAGTTTCTAGATACCTAGATATCTGAACTGATGAAGAATAAAGGGGAGGAATGTATCCATTTTTCGCCATTAGTTATAAATAACTATTAATATTGTTAGAAAAAAATGTTGAAATACAAAAGGAATGTTTCTCAAAGTGAAGAAGACCAATATCCTGAGAGGATGGAGGTAAAGAGAAGGCTTGGCGAAGGAGGATTACCGACTGACTGAGTCCCATCAACCCAGGTCTCCTCTCTCCTCTCTCCTCTCTCCTCTACCTCAGGGGGATCGCTCTAACCGGCTTCCTCTTCCTCACCAACATCTTCGTCCTTTATTCCATATCTAACTCAGGAGAATCTAATTCAGCTAATATTCCGACTAGTAATCCGAAATGAAGTGGGAGAATCAATATGTTATAGAACTAATCTTACATGAGGAGATTATGGCCTTGGGGTCACCAATTTCGATGAAACTTTTTTTGGCGATACTAGATCCACAAATATTTGAACCATGTTTAAGGGTTCTTGCCCATCCGTCCTAGGAGCTGAGAACAAAATATTTTATAAAATTTTAACTTTTTTCTTATATTATTATAATATTGTTTTCGGCCTTTGCTAAGCAGGAATTTCTTGTTAGTAATATATTAATTGATTTTTCTTGTGTTTTAAATAAAAAAAACATAGTAACACGTGACAAAAATACTCCAACAAAATGAAGTCCAAAAATTTATATATATGTATATATATTTTTTTCAACAATAGTTGATGCTGCATTGTATGTAACCAACAAAATCCTACACCATTGCCTTAATATCCCATTTGTCCTAGACCTTATCCCCGAAAAATTCTCCTAATTTCACCAGAACCTTATCTATCATCCAAATCCCCTTCATAATCTCTATCTCGAAGGTTGAAGCGGCAGTGGCCCAGAGACCTTTTGTGAATTAGTATATATGAGAGTTTTAGCAATGGCCAAATTCTTCACTCAAGTCATGTATGTGTGATTATATCGCCTCTGTTCGGCCTCTACCGGTCTTTAATACCAGCAGCGCGGCTGAGTGAGGTGCGCTGGGATCTCCCCTGGGAAGTCCTGCCTTTCCTTCAACGAGTTGAGAAAAAGGCTTAGCTCGGAGATCTTGAGTGAATGATTTTTGTTTTCCTTTAGATAGTGTATAGAAGCATGTATGTATTTGAGCAGTTATTTTCATTAGCATAGTTTCTTTTTTTTTTTAGTTTAGTTTATATACATTTACTTTTAGTAATATTTTTTTTTATGTATTATTTATTTTTATTTATTGTGAATGGAGTGTGAATGTGCTCTTTGAACACTATTATAAATGTCCTTAATTGTGACAGATTGTAATATCTCTCAATAAATATGTATGCAAAAAAAAAATCAAAAAATAGTTTTATTAAAGAATTTTAAATGATACTATAAACGAATCTGTATCGTATTTGTATGACAAAAATTTACTTAATTTACTTTACTAGAAGCATAATTTTTAAAAAAAATCTATTATACATTTGAATTTGTTTAATGCAATCATCAATATGATTATCTTATTTTACACTAAAAGACAATTCGGTTGATAAATTACAACGTTGAAATCCATGTACAGATAATGCAGAAAGTAATAACATGAAAATTCTATTATTGGTGAATCGTCAAGAATCCTCGGAAATGCACCAAATATGTATATATATATTTTTTTTTTCATGTGTTTTGTAAGTCTGTGTTTTCAAAATAGTATCCCCTAAAGTCAATTTTATTTAATTTATTTCAAATAAATACCTGATAGTCTCTTAAAACTAGTTGTAATAAGAAATGGCTAAATATGAACTATGGAAGAATTTTATAATTATCTGAAAGAGTGAAAAAAGAAGCTTTTTTTTCTCGTTGAAAACACATTTCTCGAAATAAGGGTGAGTAATATAAATTTTAGGAAAAATAATATATAATATGTAAAGAAGTTGAAGGTTTTATTTTATATAAATAAAAATTGGTTCAATATCATGGAATGTATATAACATAGCCCAAATAGTTCACAGTCATATGTTTTTAGTCTCCTGTAAAATATTTGAAAATGGATTGGAACGGATATAAAACTAATCGTTTTCGATAATGTAGTGCACAAATCGAACCTATCAACAGCACATGGCCTGATAAAATACGAAGAAATAAATGAAGTTTCAACAATAATACACCATGATACGCTATATATTTTACAACAGAAAGTATTATTCAACAGAAAGTATTAGTATTCAATTCTGATACGACATTAAAAGGATAAAATAAATTGTGCTTCGACAACAATACAACGAAAACACATGAATAAATAACTTTGATATCCTCGGGAAGGAAAGTTAACTTGTTATCCAGCTTTATCTTACTTGGATTTACAGAGCAGCTGAAGAAGAAGCTCTTGCACAATCCGGTTGAGAACGTGGCCTTTTAGATGGAACAGACATAGATCCTCTCAAAGGGAAAGGTATCCAGTCTCAGCAGTCTTCCCTGGATATTGAAGATAATAAACGGTACAGTTCTGGAGTACATCTAGAGGCTGGAAGAAGATTTACCTTTGACCCGAAGAAAGATATATCATAGAGGAATAACAGGATTCTTCATCTTACACATAATAATCCTCTGAGAATAGGACACGTAATCAAATAATATCCTTTTATTACGGCGAAAACTATTACAGATAAGATTTCACAAGAAGTTGAAATAGCTTTATGATAAGTTCCACTTGAGAAAATATAAGAATGGTGATAAGCTCCCTTAAGGTTTTACCTGAAAACTAGATATAAAAAAAAAATGTAATAAATATAATGGTATAATATTAAACAAAATAAAACATGAACACAGTATTTATTATTCCATAAAAATAAATAATAATGAAAAAAAAAATGAAATCTATTTTACACTGATGATCCAACAATTTTATCAAAACACCATAACTCCAGACTAGCCTTAATGAATTTTCAAAATAACTTACTTAATTTACAAAATTGGTGCTTACTTTAGAAAATAAGATTAAATTATGACAAATCACAACATATAACCTTTACACTTCGACGAGACCCATGCCTACTAGTTAATATAGAGGAGAACCAAATTCCTTAGACAAAAAAAGTACTTTACCTTGGACTAATATTCGACAGAAGGATGACCTGAGATCCACACATCAAAATGAAACGATAGACTTTAAACAAGTGACAAGTGAAAATACTGTACTCACTTTTTCTAAAGCAAAAATGAAAGTTCCACAAAAACTAAATACATACTCAAACCCGTATAGTTTTTCTTCCATGAGTTCCACGAATAAGCCTCTCATATTTACGGTCAGGCTATAAAAACGAGCTTAAACAATTAAAGCCGTTTCAATCTAAAATGTTAAGACTTATAACAGGAGCTCCCTCGTACGTAAACAACAAAAGTTTACATAACGACTTACGAAAATCAAATATAGACCAACACATACGTACTCTCTAATCTCGTTTTCATCTCAAACTGCACGGAGACAACAACAGACTTATAAACGACATGACCATAACAATTAAAAACAATTTTAAACATAGCTCTTGTTTATATGTAAGGCTATAAAATACTCACTGTAATCACTATAATAGACTATAACAATCGAGGCCATAAACTATAACTAAACAGTACATTACCAGATTCAGCTGATTTAAAAAAAAAAAATTATAATTTAGAAACTTAATTCAAATAAAAAAAAAAATTTAAATAATAAATAAAATAAATCAACGCTGTGAGCGTTAACAAATTGCTATTGTTAATAGGTGTTTTTAAAAATTTCCATATACGTTTCGACCACTTGGTTTTTCCTCGTTTTCCTCTTCGATGATTTGGCATCGAATGACCTATAAAAATATTATATCATGTCATCTTCGTAATCATTTTTAAACTTTTTTATTCTTACAACCTGATTAAGGCTCTTCAGCTTTAAGAGATCGATTAAAAAATATGTACCATTTATTACAGCTCTTTGGAGGCCCACTGAAGATAAAATCGGTAAACAAAGTAAGTAAGCATCCTCTTTTGGCGTGATTCTGGAAGCGATTTCCAGTCGACTTAGCGTAGAGGCTGAAAGCAAACTCTTCAAGTTTGTTAAAGGCTGTGTATTCTCTCCCCGAGCTCTTTCTTACACTTAATTGTTAAAGTGGTCCGTTATTCGAGGCTTTTTATCATCATTTAACCTTTTGTTGGATTAAATTCTCAATCGAGGAAGGAAACCTTTTAACAATAGAAATTAAAATTTTTCGACAGTACAAAAGAATTTTTATATTATTACTATAGTGCAATTTTTTTTTGTCTATAAAAATATAATTGCGCCTGTCAACTTATTGTTGAGCTTTTATTTTGATTGGAGCGTTTGAAGTTTTTGTAGGTGGGTCTTTTTAGCGAAACTGTATATTTGTGATGAGTACGTCCATATGGGTTTCAGTAAGTATGTATAAGTATTCAGTTTCTGCTTTAGTTTTAGTTTTGAAGATTTGGCAAAAAGAGAGTAAAGTAGTTTGAGTCGTTTGTTAAGTGTAATACGTTTCATTTTAATATGTGGGCCCCATGTCATCCTTCTGTCGAAGGTGAGTGCAAGTACCGTGTCCGTTTGAGGTATTTGATTGATGTCAATATAAACTGAAGGGCAGGCAATTTTAATTTTATTTTTATTTATATATTTTAATGGAAAAAATGTCAACGATTTTATTCAATTTTGTTCTAAGGTTAAGATTTAACGAATATTGATCGTTGAATATTTGGCGAATGCTTTCCACGAATGCGGCCGCATCTTTGAAATGAAATGAAAAAATAATTTTACTCTGGGAAGAAATTCTCCCTAAGAGTAAAAATGACATGCTACAAAACATTGGTCCATTAGTCTGGTTTGACAGAATACACAGAGGTTATTTGAATGTTAATTTCAATTGTTATCGCAATCATACCTGAATAACAATAGTATACACTTTAACACAAGTACATTTTATATGGTTTACATCTACACAAAGAATAAGTAAATAGATAAATTAAATGAAACTTTTCGAATAATTGTTAGTGGGCAGTCGTTATTACAGAATCCAATCAGTATTACATAGACACGGAAGTTTGAAAATGAAGTAAGTGGTGGAATAAGAGTTGTCTGAAGGAATTTAAGGTTGGGGATAGTCGTATGGTGATGGGCAAAGAATTCCAGAAGGAGATAGCACTAATGACAAAGGATTTGCTGAAGAGTGTAGTTTTATGAAAAGGGATATATAAATTGGTATTGACATCTGGTATTATGTCTAGATAAAATAGAGTGGATAAAATAGATAAAATAGAGTGGATAGAGGAACGTGGAGTGAAGAGTTCCATGATGTAGAGAGGATTTTTGGTTCTTAGGAGCTGGAAAAGAAAAACACCAAGAAGGAATTGTCGTCGGGAAGTAGGAATAATAGTATAATAGGAATAGGAAGTGGGATAAAAACATAATAATCTTTAAGTTTAAAATAAAGTTTCCGCGTATAAGCGAAACAAATTTCAAACAGAGAATTTTTTTTAATAATCCAATGCTTGACAACTGATTCGAGAAACCAACTTTAATACATCTATAAATGGACTTGAAAACGAGACTAATGTATTTAGGAACATTATTTTGAGTACGAAATCAAAGAACTATAAAGAGCACGCAAAAGCACTATTCGGCATAATTCCCAAGGTGGAAAGAGAAAAAAATTATCTATTTACTGAGAACTAGCTCATTTTACTAAAAAAATCTTCGTTAGAATCAATCAATTTATTTACTTTTTTTTTTTAGAGAAATCCTTAGAATAATCTTATTTAAAAAATAATTATTTGGTTCTTTATGACCGAAACATGAGAACGATTTGTAATCCAATATTACCAATGCAGATGAAATAAGGGATAAACATTGTTAGAGACCTGAAGACCTAACCTCTTTTTTCCAAACCATTTAATAAGTTTAATACTTCCTGAATAATAATAGTGACTTTGGGTGAGGTTAAGTATGGTTGTTATATCCCGTACCATACTGAATACTTAACTAGCTGTTCATCCAGGCGTCCTAAACATAACAAATATAGTTGAAAAATATCTTTTATCACTTTAAGTAGTTAAAAAGCTGCATTTAATCGAATCAACGTCATTCGTGCAAAATCTGAATGGATTGAAGAATTTCATACTAATAAAATCAGTTCTAAAAATTGTGTTACTTATATATTAATAATTCTAATTATTTTGCTTAACTTACAACATTATATGATTTGCAGTTGCAACCATTGTTATTGTAGGATGAGCGATATATCGTCGGTCCATTGCAAAATGTCATGAAGTGACATTTTATAACCTTAAATCGCTAAGAACTTTAACGAATTTTTCCTTTATGAAACAAGAATATTATGCTTAAATATATTTAATGTATAAATGGGTTTGTGTCATTTTAGTGAATTATCTATGTTTATCGATTTGTAGGGTTGAAATTCTCAAAAACGTTCTTAAGAGTTTAGATTTACACAAATAAATTAAATTTTTTTTTTCTGATTTAAAACAATCAGAAATCACTGGTTTGTATATATACCACCTTTCATATGGATAGAGACATATTACGTGATAAATCTTAATCGCATTAAAAAATATAGAGTTATAGAAAGATGCGCTAGAAAATGAAACATATAATTTTAATTAGCTTAATATAGTAATCGCGATAAAAATAAAACAAATTATATATTCACCATAAAAGCTTTGATACAAAGAATTTTTTCTAGATAACAGTTAATTTTTGTTAGGATTGAAATATTATATGTTTTGGTAATAATAATTCATTCAGCCGCACTTCATTATACTGCATAATATTGAGCAGATAGTGATTCCTATAATCTTTTTTCATGAATAGTAGAGGTTAATATGACGATATTTTCCGATAAATATAAAAATCCGATGCATATTTCATTTAACCCTTTTTAAAAAAGCTGCATCAGTACCATGAAGGGTTAATTATTTATTGAGGCAATAATATTCTAAGCCAACGGTTTTAGAAAGTGATGATTTGCTGATTGATGATTAAATCATGCTTAATCACTTGGTTTTCCTTCCTGGGTAGATAGTTTATAAAAGCTGTGTTAGCACCTGGAAGATCTCCAGTGTCGATCTACGACTGATTTAACAGAATAAATAATTATGTGCCACAAACTGACTCGAATTTGATCCCGGGAGATAGGATTCACTGAGCTACTCCTTAAATGTTATAATTACTTTTATTAACTAAACTACTGCTTGAATTTCTTGATATTTTTTTTTTTATTATTTTAATGGAATTTACAACTGTATTACATAGAGAATACAATAAGTAAATGAGAAATTGGTAACATGGCATGTACAACATGAAGAGAAACTACCCATTGGTAGAACTCAAATTAAAGTTCTGTATTAGAAGATCCCGAGGCCATCTTCTTTTCAGACGCCTCGGAGAGTTATCAGGGATCGAGGAGGAAGCAAGGTTTGAAACGAGAGGATTCGGATGGTTCTGCAGTTTGTTATGGAAGGAAAGGTATCTGGATTGGGCCAGATCGGAAACATATGGAACATTGGAACGTAAGGTCTTTATGGATGATTTTATTTGTGACAAAGTAAGGAGCGTTGAGGATTTTACGAAGGATTTTGGATTGTAAGGATTGGATACGAGAGGAATTCGATGGTTTAGTGGAGCCCCAAAGCTCAATTCCGTAAGTCCAAATAGGTCTTATTATTGTCATATATACGAGTCGTTTATAATTGATTGAAAGCTTAGATCGTTTGTCTAGTAAGTGCTGCAGTAGTCGAAAACGTCGGGCGGTTTCTAGTGGTTTCAGTCTGGTATGGGGGTTCCAAGTGAGTCGTTTGTCAAGGTGAAGTCCTAAGTAGCGGATTTGCTCAACAGGAATAAGTGAAGTATTATTGAAGGATACTGTAGGACAAGAAGTCATAGGTTTACGACGGAGGGTAAAGGTGATTTGATGGGATTTGTTGGAATTTATTTTTATTCTCCAATTTTTACACCATTCTTCAAGGCTTGTGATATGTGATTGAAGAGTTTGGGATGCAATTAAAGGATCGTTATTAACTGATAGAATACACGTGTCATCGGCATAGGTGGTGATGACAGTGTTGGATTGAGTTGGGATGTCAGCTGTATAAACTGTGTAAATCTTGATATTTGGTTGGGTTTTTGGTGCTTCCTTGTACATATAACTTGATTTCGATTAAATTTTATGAGCTTATTGCTAACTATAACCTATATAGTTCGTGATTTAATAATTGTAATAAATGTATCCGAATCAGGAAGCATTTCATGAAACTATCGATGAGAAAGTTGTATAGTTGGGGGAAGTTTTATAGGGAATGGGGAGGGGGTGAAGGAAGTGAGGTTCTGATCCTGATATGAAAAAGTCAGTTGGACTCAAGTCACGTTGAAGCTCAATTGAACTCAAATCCTAGGCAAGCTATCCGATGAATGCTAAGTCTATAGCAGTCCAACTCAAATATTTTAAATCTTATTAATTCTTTTTTATATATTTTATCTTTATTCGATTAACAGGCCGAAAGAGGAAAACAAAATATACGATGACATTGCATTGCAAAGATAAATATGAAAATGAAAATATATTCTATTATTCTGGGACTGTTGTCCCTTTAGAAAAAAATTATAAGTACTGGATATATGTATATGTTGTCATAAATAAAGTAAATATTTACGATATTAGTTATTTAAAAGTAAAAATACAGAGGAAGAGAGAGAAAAAGACATGAATTTAATTGGAACAGAATTAAATTTTTTTTTTAAATTTATGTTTAAATACAGTTTAATTTTGTACTATAGTGTATAATAAATAGTGATTATTTAGTATTAATATATATTAGTTTAAACTAGATAGGCTCATGCAAATAATTCACATAATATATTGAGCTGCATACAGATAGAATAGAATAGAATAGAATAGAAAATTGAACTTTATTCTGGGATTAAGTCCCCTTAGAATACCAATACAAAAGAAAATACAAATCTGGCCAAAAACTAACTTATAAAAATTTTAAAACAGTATATACATTATTTAAAAAATTGTATGTAGCCACTAAAAAATAAAAATACACAGAAACACAGAAAAATAAATTAATATAAAATCTTCTCAAAACTACTCAATATTGTAAGGGAAGAAAAAAAAAATACATAATTATATATACTAACTACACAATTCGTAAACAATAGGCTACCTAATAAAAAATAACTTTATACAAAATGTAATAATATGCAAACACTAAAAGAAATAAAAATAAAATATTCTCAGGAATACTTGTAGTGTAATGGCGAAAAAAGAAATATATACATAGATAGACATATTGGTACATAGAGGCACTAAAAGTTCACCTGGATAAATAAAACAATAATATAATGTATTATTATTATGTTATATATAGAATATAACCTGGAAATAAGTAAAGACAAAGTAATATGAGAGAGAGAAATTAATTTTTATAAAAATTAATTGATCAAAACATGTATTCATATTAAAATTGGCTGTATATAGTACGATGGTGCAGTTACATAATGAGCTTAACCCGTAACAAATTATAATAATATTAATTTAATCTTCTTTTAAACAATTGAGCTTATTGAATCTGCCAATTGGTGAATTATATATTGAAAATAACAAAACAAAGGGCAAGGCTATATCTGATAGATTAGTTATAGTTATCTAAAAGCACAAACAGGAAAGTATAAGTATAATTATTCTTTAAAATCCCTTTTCTTCTTAAAGAACAATAATTTCGGCAAAAGGCCCCTTCAATTTCAATTACTGATAACTTTCTTTACAGCCTGTTTCAGACATCGTTCATTCCCTCTGCTATTCCTGATTATTTTATTCTCATGCTCTTGAATTGTTGGAAAAATCATTCTTGCAGTTATATTCTTATAGTCACACTCTTACCAGAGGTAGAGTTCTTGTGGTCTTGATGTCATACCCTTGTAAGAGACCCGGAGTTAACTTTTGTAATCAATCCATGATTTTATAGTATAATCCAGTGTATAAGAAGACCTATGTAATAGCATACGGCGTTAACCATAAATAAACAAAGTTCTACTTTTGGTGTTTTTTTTTTTTCATTTTGTTGGGAAATTAGAAACATTTCTAATAATTTAGGGTGTAATCAACCATAAATTGTTTACTTTTTATGTTATGCTCAAATAAAGTTTTCTTTTCATCATAGCTTTTATACATGACTTTTTTTAGAGATATTCATATTTTTCTCACATAGAGAAGAAAACAATCTTCAAAATGATGGCTCAATGATTGGATTTCAAATATTTTTTTTTAAATATAAAAAAAACTTGGTAAGTATGACAACTGTGACACCTAACTTAACAGGCTATTATACTAATAACAGTTGTTTGTAATTATCATTTGTTTTGTGAAAATTCAGTTATTCTAGATTTTTTTAAAAAATGAGTATTTTATATCCGCTACAAGTCCAATATAAAGATAAATTACTGAATAAATGTCATTGCATAAACTATATTGTATATTATATTGTGTAGCATCTTCATGATATTGTACTATTAATAAACATGAAGAGTTTCTTTTACAGTACTTTTCCTGTTAATTAAACACTGGTTTATCTAGAAAGTAATGTGATACAATAAACTGAGAAACAGTAATCCGAATTTAGAATGAATTATCACAAAGACTACTTATTACATATATCCCTATATATTAATTTGTATGTATATATATTCATCATGTTAATGGTTGACCATCTTATTTTCCTATATAATCAGTTGAATTTTCTAGTATTACATTTAATCCAGAATGCCTTGTAAATTTTATAAAATGCGTCCGAAATGTGATCCACAAAGAAATCTTTTTCAATATTGTCTAAAAAAAAAAGGAATAAAATAACAAATTTCCAAAAATTTCTAAATGTTGGTTTCTTAACAATATTTCATAATTAATTAGTGTTTTCAATATTGTTAATTCATGAAAATAAATCGAAATAATAATTTAACGATGATTATGGAACCATCTCGGTAGTTTAAGAAATATTGATGTAATAGAGGAAAAGATTTTTGAATTCCAACTAAAAAATAATTAATAACTTGTTTCACATTCATTTTCGAAAATACCCTACAAAATATTTTTGGTTTCTTGTTTTTAATTATTTTTAAGGTATTTCTAATAAAATATTTACATTTAGACAAACTAGTTATTAGATACTTAATTATTTTGTAAACGAATATTTTTTTTTTATAAAGGTAAGAACTCTTGTGAAAATTATTTTCTTTACCTACATAGGTATTACAAAAAAAAAAAAAAAAATATTTTCTTTTGACTGTACTCTTGTCATTAAAATATACTGTAACATTTTTTTATTCATATTTAATAAAATAAAAGTAAAAGTGTATAAGCTTAACATTTTATACAATTTTCTCTTTTTTTACATTCGTCATGCGATCCAAGATAGGCCTATTTTTTCCTACTGATTCATCACTCTTCGTCGGGTTCCCTCACTTTTTAAAAGATGCCATCTTTTATGATGATAACATCGTTTGATGAATTCTTTTGATTATGTTCCTTGGAAAGCTTTTATACGGAGAGTGGCCTGATCGAATCTTGTTTAGTCTGAGCGGTGAAGAATCGTTAATGGACGAGTATGAATCCTATAAAAAGCGTTGCTATCTTTGATTTTTTTTTGTGGGGCTTGTAAAAAGCCGCACCATGTTTTTCTTAAAATAAAAATGTTTATATTTTTAAAATTTTGTCATTTCAAGCTCTTGCTGATCAACATGAGTACAGGGGAGGAAGATGATTTTGGACTAAAGCCCCCACCCAATATGGAACATTTTTTTTTAAATTTGTTATTGTGTTATGTTCTTTAAATTATAATGCACATAAAGCTACTAAATATAAGCATGTTTTAAAAAAATATATACTAAAAAATTATCTCAAAAGTTTTCTTGTTCTTATAAATATTAGGATGTTCCATAAGGTTCTTTATTTTTTTGTTTGTTATTTTTTTATTTGTTGTTTAAAGTTGACATACTTTATTATATATGAACCGTTCTGCTCTATAACCTTTTTCTACCTCTCAGGAAGCTTCATTATGCCCTATTTCCAAAATTGTTCAGACTTACTTGCAAAATCATTTATTTACTCTAGTTATTTTCTGTTATTCTTATTTTTATTTTATTTTTTTATTATATTGTAGCACTAAAATTGGTTACCTATAAAACTTATTTATCATTTCTTTCCAATTTTATTTAGTTATAAGTATGTTGTTGTTTTTTGTACCAATATTATAATATTGTAACCGCTGTACCCATCTGCTTTCCTTAATATACCCTCCAAAACTATGAATATACTCATTTTATTACTTAGATTGTAGTTATTCTTTATTATAATAGGTCATCTGACCAGATTTATTGTCAATTGGTTCACACAATATTGTTATTCACCAAGGGACCTAGTTCCAGAATAAAGATGGTTTTCTATTTCTATTTCTATTTCTAAATATTCTCTGTTTTTGTCAATGATAACTTCCAAATATACAACAATTGATTTATTTGTTGAATTTACATGTTGACTTACTTTCTGACATATGTGCACGTCCATTCTAACTTTTAAGGTTCTAAAACAAATTTTAATACGGTGAAAGCCATTATTCATATTGAATTTGATTTCTTCTTTTTGCTAAGAAGCTGTATGATATTCTCTTATCATTGCCAACAATTTTCATTTTAAATATAATTCAAAGTAATTTTTTATTTAAACCTAAAAGATTGAATATTATAAAAAACATAATATTTTTTTTAAATATTATTTATTCGATCTCACATTCACTGGTTGTCATTATCATTATGACAGGTGTATATAAAACATTAAAGCTAAAAAAAAATATATATATATATCATTCATAAGTTTTTTGCATGTAATCTATAATATTGTTGTGGGAGTTCTCTTCGCGGTTTTCGTATCCCCTAACCACTTTGCTAAATTATTAAAACTGTAAATAAATCAGGACCTTGACATCGAATCTATTTTATTCCATACGAATAAAAAATGAGAAAAAAATGCCACAAGCGATGTTTTAAACCATTTTAATTTATGTTTTTTTTTTTTTTTGTTACTCTCCAAAATGTTTATTGAAACAATTTACATATATAGTATACATAATAATACAATATATACATGTAACAAATTCCTTCCACTGCCCGTAAAAAACCATTTTTAATATTTTCTTCGTTATTATAACATCGACAATTTAAGTTGACTTTTTGGAGGGGACCAGATTTTCATAATTTAAAATTCGTATTTTTTTTTAATTATGAGCGATGAGGCAATACATTAATAAGCTCATTATTATAAATTAATAATTCTGAAAAAAAATAAATCTGCTAATTACTTGAATTATTTTCATGAAAATGTAAATATTTGTATTAAAAACTATTAGTTGCTCACTTATAAATACGTAACGATTCCTGTAATATAGATCTAGGTGAAGAACACAGTTACATTATTACTTAAGGTTATAAAGATTTATAAAATCATAATTTTTAAAATATAATTTTTATGAATAAAAAGTTTATTTATAAATTTTGAATATGAACCATATAATGTTGTATATTTCTATTTGATATAGGGTCATGAAAAAAAAATTAATTAAAGTTCTGAAATAATTTATTGCAGTACTTTTTGTTGAAAACACGAGTACTTTTAGGTGAATCTACACTACTTGAGGTGAATCTAAACTTATTTCGTAATAAACCTAAACTTAATTCAATATTTACTTAAAGCTTAAACAAGGAAGTTTTCCTGAAATTGAGGTATCTGTATTATAGTAGGAAGATGATTTAAAAAATCTCAATAATTTATATTTATTTTACAAAACAGAACTTAGCTTAGTTAAGCTACTCAATGGCAAAGGCGGATCTACGGGGGTGTGCGGAGGGGACTTTCAGGCTGAAGCCCTCCCCCCCAAAATGGTATAATATAACCATGTTTTATAGAAAAGAATATTAAAAACTATCTTTTAAAGTATTATTGTTCGTGGAATTACATTTAACAGGACTTAAACACCATTTCATATAGGTAGTTAACTTCTTTTTTTTTCAAATTAATTATCGTTATACATATGAAAAAAAATTCTTTCGGGCTAAAGCCTCCTCTCCCCCCCAAATTAAATCCTGGATCCGCTACTAGTGCTCAAAGTTCTTCCTTGAATGGTTTCAACAGTAGCAAACTCAACTTTCATTTGAAGTTAATCTTGTATATTTTAGAATAGAATATAATAGAAAATTAAACTGTATTCTGGGACTAAGTCCCTTTAGAATAACAATGATGAGTTAATACAAAGTAAAGTACAAATCTGGCCAAAAACTAACTTCTAAAAATTTTAATATTATATACATTATTTAAAAAGTATTTAACCTGTAAAACATAAAAAATAAAATATATATACAAGTGAACATAAAATCTTCTCAAAATTACTTAATTGTGATGAAAAAAAAAAAAAAAGAAGAGAAATTACATATTTATATATACATAACACAATTTATAAACAATAGGCTATCTAATTGAAAACTAACTTAATACAAAATGAAATAATATCTACATTGGTTTATATAATAATATGCAGACACTAAGATAAAATAAAGTCTTACGATACTTGTGGTGTAACGAAAAAAAAAATTACTATTTATACGTACATTCTCATATTGGCACACATAAAGACAAAGATATAAAATATGAACATATATACCCGAAAAAAAAAGCACAACCTGAGGAGAAGAGAAAAATAAATAAATAGTAAAAATAATAGTCAAACTAGGTGACAAAGATCATTTCTGTTTTATGTGAAAACTTAAACAGTAGGCACCACTATTTACTTCACACAAATTCAGTTCATAAAATGAAATTGATGGTGGTAAATCTTCTGTTTGGGATGTAAGGAGATATTGCAAAAGGAGGTATTTGAAAGTTGACAGGGAAGAGGCATGACGGATGTTATGTGGCAAAGAATTCCAATAGGAGACGGAGCGGGCTAAGAAGGAACGTTCATAGATTTTTGTCCTGTGGAAAGGAATATAGAGGTCAGAAACACGGGATCTCGTTTTTATTGAGTGGACTGAGGGTTTAGGCTGGAGGAGACAACAGATATAGGAAGGGTGCTGGGAGTTGATCGTTTGGTATAAGAAATTTCCAAGGAAGTATAGGCGGCGGGAGGATGGGAAGAGCCACTTTGACTCGGCATATAGGTGGGACACATGAGACCATCTCGAAGTGCCGAAGACGAATCTTAAAAAACAGTTCATGATTCTCTTCAGTCTGTCCTCAAGCTCCAACGAGAGGCCGCCGCATACCACACAGCCATAGTCAAAGTAGGGGAAAATCAATGAGGAAACGAGGAGCCTGCGGATAGGTTGTGGGAGATGCTGACGAGAACGATGAAATAATTTAAGAGTACCAATAGACCTTAGGCAATATGGGGTTTCCATGATAGGTTTTGATCAATGGTAATTCCTAAGTTTTTTACAGAGGGGGAGAAGGAGATTGGTTGGTCATTAATAATCAACGAAGGAAGGGTGGTGATGGATCTAAGGAGGGAGTTGGAACCTATAAGAATTGCCTGAGTTTTTGATGCGTTTAAGTTTAAATTATTTAAGCTTGCCCAGGCACTGATCCTATCTAGGTCTTTCTGAATATTCATAAACGCGTCTAATAACTCAGTGGGCGGAAAGGAAAGATAAATTTGGGAGTCATCAGCAAAGATAACAGCTTGAGTCCTGTTAGAAAGGAAGGATTGGAACCATAGGATAGAACTATTGGAGAAGGATAGTGATTTTAATTTAGTGTAGAGGATAGAATGGTATAAGGAATCGAATGCTTTGGAGAAGTCCAGGAGTACCAATACAGTCAGTTTTCTTTCGTCAATTGCAGTATGTATGTCGTTAGTGATTTTGGCTAAAGCGGATTGAGTGGAGAAGCCCGGGCGAAAGCCATATTGGAGAGGATCTTAAAGTTTGAACTCGAAGTTTTACTGTGAATCAATTGGTTGTTACTTAAATTAACATATTTTTTGCTTTAGTTGTTCTTGTTTCCTATTCAACAAAGAACGTGACTTATTAAAAAAACAAAATTTGAATTTCCTATTTTACCGCTGAAAATCAGACCATGGTTTATACGAACTTTTTTTGTAGCTTCTGAGACCTACAATCACATGTGTAAATATTTCCTTTTACTAACGCAACACCATGTAAGTACATATGTATATATATATGTATTCTTATCCGTACATATTTATAATAAGTATATATCCATACATGTACATTTTAATATTATAAATACTTTATCTAACATTCGAGTATAAAGCTGCGATTATACAGGAGCTAGATAGAACTGCAGGAATAAACCTGTTCAAAATAATGGAAGTGATCCCTTTAGGTCCAGTGCTAAGACCAACGCCTTATATACCCTTTACGTGTAAATTATGGTCTACTTAAGCCCTCTTTACTGGAATTGGGTGTTTATCCAGTCACTAAATCCCTCTTTGCCAGGCTCTTCTCCAGCGCCCTAGTTCGTTTCCATCAAGAGCTATTTAAATTCCGAAATGCAAATTGTCTGCGGTGTAGTTATTCATTCCCCTTTGATATAAACTTGGCCTCACAGCCACGGTCTACTCAAATCGATTATTCATTCATTCAGTGAGTGGTTTTGTAAGGACTAATTACACATATTAAAGATGTAGTATTGTGATTATTATTTTAAGTTAAAATGTTCTGATTACAAAAAGAAGAAAAATTGCGATACATTTGATTATTATTAAGTTCGTTTTTACCTGATTTTGGCAAACGCATAAGACGTTTGGCCGTTCTTTAGTTTGACCGTTGGGTAACGATTACTTAAGTGCAGGGGTAGAATTTTTTTAAAAAAGTTCTATTAAAAAAGTTGAAACTTTTTAGGAAGAAAGTTTTTAGAATAAAAAATTAAATTTAAAAGAGACTTTTTTGTAAAAATGTTCTAGGTTTATGGTAAAGTATTATTTATTTAAATTATGGCAAATAAAGTTACGCTGAATGAGAGCTAAACAGTATTTGAGTGTTTGTTTGGGAATCTAAAAATAAAAGCTGTTTTTCTGATAGATTTTTATGTAAATTAACTTTTCAGTGAAAGTTTTGTAAAAATAAAACCTTAACTTGGAATATTGCAAGGGAAAAGTTCTAGTTTAAAAATAACTGAAAAAAATAATTCCAGTTATACTGACATTGTTTTAAAATAAAATTTCATTTCATACCCTGCGTTTATGTCAGTTACCCTGAGTTAATGTCTTCTTCAACAACTTTCAAGGCTGGTGGTTCAAATTATTCTGTGATACCTAGTGAGTGTTTTATAACTATTTCAGCTGACATATATTTGTATGGAATTCGTTCAGAGTGCTTGTTCGAAGATAGTTAACGATTAGGCGAACAGCTTGAACGTTCTTTAAGTTTGATGACTCAAATTACTGGGTCGGTTTAAATTTCCACATTCCGTGAAGATTTTATAAAAATTTAAGTTCAAAATACTTTTTAAAAATTCATTATATCTTAATTTTTTTTGTTGATTACGTAATTAGTCCTAATCATCCACAGAGAAAATTTTTCAAGAAATGTGAAAAACTATATTTTTTATTACAATGTAATATCAAAACAAATATTAAAGAAAAAAAAGATAAAGAAATTCTTTATAGATGCACATTTTGTTTTGTTTATGTGTATTTAATTTTAGCTATATTATTTTCTGGTTTAATTTATTTTTATTTATTGTATACAGAGTGTGAATGTGCTCTCTCAATACTATTATAAATGTTCTTTGAGATAGATTGTAATGTTTCTCAATAAATGATTTCTACATCATTATAATTAATGCATATTTCATTACATTTCTAAAGAAAGCCCGGTATTGGAAATAAAGTTATATTGATACCACTTTTTAAATATTATATGAAGATTCGGTTTTGAAAATAACGCACCATCGAATACATTGGATATTTTTACTTATGAATTGATACTGAACTACTAAGAAAAAAAAATCGATTTAAATTCACTTTAGAAATAAGCAACTCAGATATGAGGAATAAATAATCAATACTTGAAAGCGGAACACGTATGACAAAATACCGAATGTAAAAATAAGCGTATATTCCGTAGGGAAAGGAATATCTTTGCATGTCACTTAAACGTATTGGTCGGTTTTAAGTGGTGTTGGCTTCTATAAATATTGAAAATGTAATCGAGTTCTTTCCTTAACGCCTACACGAAGGTCCTCTTCTGCTTAGGCACATGCCAACATACAAAAAGCTCCTCGCATCTGTGCTTGTAAACTCAAAGTAAATTAATTTATTGTGTATAAATTAACATACTGATTCTCGAATTTCTTTCGAGTGTGGAAGGCACAGTACGGGTGCTTTCAGCTCTGACATTGGTCCCCCCTTCACTCCTGGATCTGGAAAAAAAAACCATATAGCCGAAAAAATGAGGAAGGGGAGGGGGAAAAACCACAGCTCATATTCCTTACTTTACGTTCCTCCTTTTACTATATAAATTCTAGATTTCAAATGTTCGTCATTCCTCATCTTCTTATGGTACTCCGTGCCTATCCGTGCTCCATATGTCAATTCTCGTCCACTAATTCGTTTAAAATTATTCAAAGTACTTCAATTATTTCAAGAATTTCCATAACTTAGATACTAATATTTATTTATTATTTAATTTTAGATTATTATTTAAGATAGAAAAAATCTCATTTAACCACTTCGGACATATGGGATCGAACTATGGGAAACAGCAAAGACATCAAATATACAAATCATCCAGTCATTCCAGTCAAAAGTCCTTCGGAAAATTGTAGACGCACCCTGTTATGTTTCAAACCTCACGGTACACACTGACCTAAACACTGCTTTCAAACACTGCAACTGCCACAGACCGCTTTAATAATTTTCATAACAGACTGACTCTAAATTCCAATCCACTTATCGACCTCTATCTACTGCCACAAATCCATATAATCCGCCCAGAAAACTGCTGAGGCCCTGGCCAAGAGACTTATTGCATTGAGGTAATTGCTTTATTGCCTTTTTTTTGTATTAATGTGTTTTATTTTACTACTGTTTTTTTTTTGTCTTATTGTTTTGTTATTATTATTCTTTTTTTTTTTTTATGCATTTCTTCTCCTTGATATCATATTTTCTGAATACCGGAGTAGATGGCGAATTTATTGTGAGCCAGGAATATGTGTAACTAATAAAACTAATAACTTTTAACACTCCCTTAGCATAGATAATTAAAATACCTATCTCCACATGTCAATTCTCATCCACAAATTCGTTTAAACATTACCTCTTCAGCCACCTACTTCATATCCAAAGTACCACAACCATGTAAGAATTATTTGTTTCTGTAATTACAATTGCTATTAACAGTTGTTTAACAAAGTACCGTTGAGTAGTTCTTCTTGGAATACTAATGTACATCATTTCTGATCATTGTCATTATTATTAGGGAACTTTAGTCCCAGAAGAAATTTAATTTTTAATCATTCATTTAACTATATTCCCTCAATGAGTGGATAGATTTATTTCTGTACTATTTTTTAAATTAAGTTTATTTTTCAACCAATTAATCATCAATGAATTATTTGAATAAATTTATTGAGTAATTGTAAGGCTTAATTTGAATAGATATATATAAGTTAAGCGGTATAATCCGAGGGCTTTGGTGGAGGAGCGTTATGATGCAGAACATTCGAGCCTTCTCATGATGGTGCAAAAGAAACTTTTAATGACTTTGACAAGTTGCTAATCTCGTTGGGGCTCTGCCAGTATAGCTTGTTTATTTCCTATATCATTCATGCGCTACCTCTCAGCGAATTAGAGAACTTCTCGCCTCCAAAGGAATTTTATCTCTAATTCGATTGGCAGGCGCCCCTCCCCCCTCCGCCGCATTCTCCGGCTAACACAATCAGAATGGAAACTCCTAACCTCTTTATCTTCTTTCTCTCTACCTCTTTACCCAGCCTATTTTTGGTAAACCCTTTCTTACTTTTATGCAGTCTGACTATTTTGATTTTAATGCAACCTGACGAAAAAGCGTAGCTTATGACTAAATCCGGACTTCAAAGAATTTCTTTATAATTTTTCTAGATACTAATATTTATTTTTTATTTAATTTTAGATTAATATTTAAGATAGAAATGATTGATGGTATCGTTATCTAACCTTTGGGATTGTTAAGCCTTTTATTTTTATTATTTACGGTAGAAAGGATCTAAACTTATCAAGTGTTTTTATTTACTTTTAAAAGACTGTGTAAGAACTCAAAACTATCTCTCGCTCAACAAAGTTGCTTCAACTAATGTTGCCCAAAATCGTTCTTGGTCACTCTGCAAGATCAAGAACAAGAAAACCTAACAGTTGCAAGATCAAAATCAATACTGGTAAAATATATATATTTTTAAAATAAAAATTAAGGCAAAATAGTTACTCATACTTGACAATTTTAATTACTATATGTAAAGAATTGGTATAATCAATATACTCTTGCATTTAACTCTTCTAATTTTTCATTCGGGCTTCGTTAGGTTTCTCCTATCTCAAAAATTACAACAATATCTCTATAGTAATAAGCAATAGATAACTGTAAGACTCTTGCGAGAACCAAGAGTCGTCTTGGTCTCGCATTTGGGCAACACTGACACAAACCGATATTTGTTTTCATTTATATATTAGCTTGAGCAAAAAGTAATTTAGTTTTTTTTATTCATGTTTTTCTAAGTATCTAACGTTAATGAATGTTTGTCGAGTGCTATCTTGGTGTGCAAATCGCTACGCTATCACCTGACTCCCTGAAGCAATAATGTGGTCCGACAGTGCATTTCGAGCCAGTGTGGGATTCCAGGAAATGAAGAAGCAGAAACGCCAAGAGACACAGTAGAAGAGAAACTTTATAAATGTTTGATGGAAAACCCGATCCTAGCTGACCTATCAAGAAGAAGTGCAGTAGCTTGCTTCCTTCTGGACACTGGCGCAGACTACCTCCAGTCATCTCCACAAGATAGGCGTGGCTGAGGATCCTAAGTATAAACTGTGAAATCAAGGACGAATGGATGCAGACCACCTAGATACATGTCCTGTTTTGACGGATATAAGAAAAGGGGTATCTTTAAATGAATATATGAAGAACTCTAATTTATAAGTAAAAAAAAATGTTTTCAAAACGAATTTATTTATATAAATTTCAAGCACTAACCTGTGATATATGTGCCGTTTTGATCGATGACCTTTTGCGACTTTTCGTGTAATAACATAAGTCTGTCACTGTAGAAGTTATGAGATTTCTGGGTAGAACCAAGCGATTTGCACAATGTTTTTTTGATGTCAGAGACTTCTACAGGTACCGAAACAAATACTAGTCAGACGGGGCGAGGTTCGATCTATACGGTGGCTGCATCAAAACTTCCCCATCAAGAGCTCTCTCAATATTTTTTGCTTGGTCATTAAAGATGTGTGCGGTCTAGCGTTGTCTTCGTGGAAGACAACGCGCGATCAAGATTGGAAGACGTACTGACGTAATGTTAGGCAAAATTGATTTTCACATTTGATGATGCTGACCATCATATTTATTAATATTATTTTAATATATGAGTATATGGAATTTATAAATAATAATATTAATTATCATAAATTATTAAATCAAAAGCGGTTAAAGGGTGTGTGTGGAGAACGGTTTGAAACCATATGATGAATGAATAAACTGATGAAAGGGCTTGGGCTAAAGAAACCTTTCAGTCAATAGTTATCAGCCCTCCTAATTACTCTACTCCAGATGTGCCTTTGAAGTTGCTAATATTTCCTCTAATTGGATCTAAAATAAAACCATCATTAACATGTCAGGTTGGATTCGTGAAATGTCATTTCATTTAGAGAAATTAAAATTTTAATGGAACAAATTATATATTTGAAAAGTTATAGTTTTACCATTGATAAATAATAGTATGAATTAGGCATTAAATATTTCCATTAAGCATCGTAAATTATTTTTAATTTTTAAATTGTTGTACAATGGAGGAGCATTTTTTTTTCTCATTAAATCAGATTGTTTATTAATTTCCTTTAATACTACTAATGCGGCTGAGTGAGAAACACTGGGATCTCCTAGAGTCCTGCTTGTCCTTCCAGGAGTGGAAGGAAATGCTTGGCTCGGAGTTCTGAGTGAACGAATTTTGTAAATGCTGTATAAAAGTTGTTATTTTGATTATTTTAGTTTTTTTTATTTATATACATATACTTTTAATATTATTTTGCAGTGTAGCCTATTTTTATTTATTGTACACAGAGTGTAAATGTGCTCTCTGAACACTATTATAAACGTCCTTAATTGAGAGGGATTGTAATATTTCTTATAATTGTTTTTGATAATTATTGATAATTCTTCTCAGAAATCTATATATATATATATATATATATATATATATATATATATATATATATATATATATATATATATATATATGTAGTGGAAAATTACTTCCATTATAATATTGTTTTATGAATAGAACGTTCACAAACCGACATTTCGGATATCTCCATCAACGGAACCCAGATGATACATTAATAATTATTTCACATTAAAATATAATTAAAATTCATATAATAATGTTAATACACAATAGTTAAATATTTTTTTTATACTTATATATGTTTTATAAAACACTTCTTCGGAAGAAATTTTATCAATCAAGTCATCGCGTTACTACACGTTTCTGAAAGGCACACAGAACCGGTTGTGGTTTAATTGTTTCGAACCCAAGATTATATATTCATGATTGAATCGCAACTTCTGTATGCCAGTAAATGATCAGTTATTATTCTTGATATGGTTGTATTACTAAGTTGATGTATATTTCCTTGGATTCGAAATCGTGTAGCTCCAACAAAACACTTGCTTCTTCCACATGTTTGTTAAGAATTATTTGATTGTGTATACAGACATATACACATCATAATAATTATATTTATCCAGAGTATTAAAAATTAGTAACAATTACTTAATGATAATAATGATTTTTGTAATTCAGGTAAGGCTTTTTTTTTATTTTTTTTTTATTTCGTTTCAATTTAAAACGAAACATTTAATAGGAGGAATAAATAATAAATAAAATAACCTTTAAGTGTAAATTACATATATTACCCTAATGCCTTATGTTTATGATTTATTTACACATTTATACCTCAGAACCGATTAAGAATGACCATATTTGATGAATCCACTTCTATCCTTAATTTTCCTGATAGCTTATATCTACTCCAAAATCCTGTAATCCCTCAATTTATCTTATGTAGAATGGGAGTCTGTTGGTGAGCTTGAGATGCTAATGGTATCGAGACTGATCAATTATTTTATCGGATTCTTCTTAAAGGTTCCATAGACTTCCCAGGGTTCTTGCTAACACCTCGAATATTTATAGAACGAATTTCTATTCGTTAATATAATTTAATTTTTAAAAGCTAAGTATTTTTTAAAGTTAAATAAAATAAGTAACATTATAAATATGGTAAATAGTTTTTTTTTTTTTAACTTGTTTGTTGAGAAATATTACAATCTGTCTCAGTTAACTGATTCCTTGAATCCAATCCTGGAACAAGGATGGGGAAACAGGAAGCATGGGGAGATAGCTTACTATCTTAAGCCAGCTCCTTACTTGACAAGGGTGTTTTTGAACCTGCCAGTACAGCAGAGTGCCCATTGTGCAAACCTATAGCAAATTAGTACAGACAAATGTGTTCTTCTTCTATCTCCGCTTTCAGTAAGAAAGGGAAGATGCTGCTCTCCCAAAGTGCTGGACTGCGGTACATCTGGCATCACAGATCTTCAAGAAACTGAGGCGTGAGGAGAAAAGTTAGCCTCAGGAGGTAGCCTGAGGAAATGAGGCGGCACACAGACACTTTCCCTTCATGAAGTATTGCCTAATGGTAGTCCCGTGGACGGTGGTAAACAGGTGTAGGGAGGTGGTTTTAATGGGTAGAATTCCACAAGCGGAGAGGTACAGGCTAATTCGTATGTTTTGAAGATTTCCACCTATTCACGTCAAAAACAAACACACACGCACAATCTATTGGTTAAAATCTTATCCAATACATTGAACCAATAGTAATCAATTAGTTCTTAATTGTCGAACTATCGACCTTGATAGTGAAATGACATGTATAGGTTGTAGTGTTGGGACTATAATAGGAACCATCAGAATCTATCAGGACTGTTGTATGACATTCATTATCATATCGATTCCTAGGCCTGAGTCATCGCCTTCAGGTCTCCACGAGCTCTTGTTCCACTTCCTCCTCACCTTAATTTATCGCAATATCGATCCATCGTTCCATCTCCTTTGTTTATATTTTGACAGATCCTGTCAAATAATAATGGATTAAAATAGAACAACTTATAAGGTGAATATTATTATTATAATTGAAGGTCAAATCTAAATTGCTTTCCTAAATTTAACCTACCAATTTTTTATTGTTTTAAAATAATTTAAAAAAAAATATCAACCTTTCCTTTTATAATAAACTTGAGAACCATCAAAACCCTCTCATTTCTAACCTCGTTTCCTCGTGATCTAATAATGAATAAATATTACTAAACATTATTTAATATTAATAAGAGAGCTAAAAGTGCTCAGTTTCTCTATAAGTCTGTATTGCTGTATTTACTAGAAGTATTTTTATTTTAATACAGTTCTGAATTTCATTAAAAAAAATATGATGAATCGAAATTAATTTCACTTTAAGTATTATGATATAATCATAAATATTTATTAAAAAAATTGACACCATCTAATATAATATACACAGTGAAGGGTAACTAAGGTTCATTAGAAAGGTTCTAGGAAGATTAACGCCAGGTGTTTAGAAATAGAGAATGTCTTATCAAACAGCTGTCCAGCAATGGAAGATATAGTTGAATGATCTAAGGAGTGTAGGATATTGACTTAATTTTTCGATTATTAAAGAATGGTATAAAATTTGAATATAATATTAGGGACGTAGATCCTTTACAGAGTGTAGAAAATCTGTGGAAATTGTTGAGACTGAAAAATATATGCATCGAATGATATCAAATTTAGGGAACGAAGAACAGCATCTGGAGTAATAGAAAATAAAAAAAAAATGATTTATCACTTATTCAGTTCAATCTGTTCTGTACTTTGCGAAAGTAGTTGGTGTAAAATTGCGAGAAAATTTAAATTTGTAAATTGGATACCTCGTTTATGGTGATAACATTCCTTGAATATGGACAGAAAATTTCGAAGACTGTAACGATAGAATGAAATCAAGTTTGCTTACACATCTGTTAAATAAAAAAATCTAATATCGGCTGAGCATACTCTGATAGATTTGCAAGAATAGAAAACAACTCTTGGAAATTGACTGATTTCTAGTTCTTTGTTCCATTATTTATTCAAACAAAGCGATAATTTATTTTCTTAGAAATCTCAATTGAGTAGTTCTAATTTTTTTTTATTCATAAAAAAAGTAGGGTCTGGGATGTTTTAAGAAAAAATGATGAAAATTCGTGGAACTCTTCAGTAAGTATTACCAGGAATTTACAGAAATGAGAGAACGAATCCGACAAGTGGGCGTTTTGGTTCTTTTTCCTAGCCCCTAAGAGAACATACCAATGCAGCCTTATTTTTCTTCCATCTCCGATCCTTTAGTTTTCCTAATGAAATTTAAAAGGGGTGCTCATTCAATGGGAGAAGTCTCCAGTTCTAAGATACTTTGAGAACCTTAATATCATAGCTAAGTGGCGCATATCGGCCGAGCTCTGCTTTATTTCAGAGCGTATGGCAGTTTATATTTCTTCCCCACACTGGTGGTTTCATTCCTATCTACCTCACAAATCATAAAAATTGTTTTGAGTTTACAGTGGCCAGTGAGGTCTCCAGTCGTCGGAGTTCGTTTCTTTTTAGGCCAATCAACTACTTGGAATAGAATTATGGAGAATTTTTTATATAAATTTCTTTGCTTACCTGGGACCCATACATTCCCTCCTATCCTTACCTGATTCCTTCCGTGCTTAGCCAAGAACCTCATTGTGTTGATGCTTCTTGAAATGCCTGAAGTCGGTTCTGGCACCATAAAGAAACTATGTAGGAACCATATTTTTTCTTGTACAACAATATAATAGCCGCTAAGAGGCTACATTATAGGTGGAGAACCTTTTCTTTAAA
The DNA here is from genome assembly GCA_928085145.1 of Nezara viridula. Taxonomy (NCBI): domain Eukaryota; kingdom Metazoa; phylum Arthropoda; class Insecta; order Hemiptera; family Pentatomidae; genus Nezara; species Nezara viridula. Next base: position 141,093,543 of record OV725080.1, on the reverse strand, counting down.
CACATTAAAGGCTACCTCAAGGTTAGATATTGATAATGCAGGGCGCAACATTTTTTAACATTTTATTGTTCTTATTTTTATTTATAAGTAAATACAAATGGCAGACGTATATTAAATTTAGTTCTATTAATTTTCAAGTTTTCATGATATAAATAATTAAAAATGAATTAATTCTAGGACTAGATTAATAAAGATCACGCAAAAACTTTCCGTGGCCTCATGCTGCCTCCGAGGCCGCATGTTCCCCACCCTATATTGAGAATAAACAATAAAATAATTTATTTTAATAAAGGTTGAACAATAGAGAATACTAATTTCTCATTGTATAAAGAAATGAAGAAAGCTGATTATGGATAAACTGGAAAATAATCCATATTCACCATAATCTATAAAATCATCCATATTTTAACACACCCATCTGCGTAGTCTGCGGTAGATAACTCTTTTCATCAACTTATTAACATCCGCCTAAAACTTTGTAAATCTTATCGTTATCTACAATATTATTTACTACGAAAATTCTTAGAATTGGGAGAGCATTTTCTGATTAAATCGATTAATTTCATTAGGCAATAAAAATTCAATAATATCCATTTACATTCCACTTAAATCGAAAGATAATTTGATCAGAAAATCGAATAAAAATATGGCTTTAAATATGGGGGAGGAGGGAATAGTGGACCATTTGAATATATAACTTCGTATTTTGACATGTTGGGGGTGGAAGCCACGCCAAATGGCACAATATTTTTGTAGGCAACTTTTTTTTCGTCAATTTTGAGGTAATTTTATTTTACGATTCAAGTAGAAAGCAAATGGATGTTCATGAGTTTTTATAAGCTCATTATTAAATCGTCAAAGTTTATTGATTTATAGATTGAAAACGCCCCCTTTCCCAGAATTTTCTGAAATAAGAAAGTTGTAGGTCACGAGAAGATAAAGCACGAAGTTTTTGACGGATGTTAATAATTTGATAAAAATAGCTCAGTTTCACGGACGGTATGTAGGTATATATAACATTGTATATATAACAATATTGTCCATTGATTACAAAATTACATAGAAATTGTAAATTATAATAATAGCTTGCAACTATGCATTATGCTATTGTCGTGTACAACGGCTCATATAAACCATAATAGAAAACGGCAGAAATCAATGGATAATTACCTAATGAGCATGAATGCACCACTGTTAAATGTTATTATCACATTATAAGCTCATCGATGAATCTCCTATTCAGATTATCCATAATTTTATTGCTATGTGATTCATCGTTAAAGCTCAAAGGCTCAAGCGTTAATAAGCAAATCCAGACAAAACTAATTTGGATAGATAGTGGATATAATGCACCAAACCCTTTGTGTAATTTAGTAGCGTCCCTTGTTGCCCCTGTGAAATGAAACAGCCGACATGTTTGTTCTCTCTGTAATTTTATGCCGAAAATGTAATCCAACTCAGCCCCGTAAGCCTATATGTGCATATATATGCGATGTTGCGTTATTTCCTTTGCGCACAACGATTTTTTTTAAACAATGTCTTTTGTTCGTCAAATATAATATTAAAACCCCGCTATTTAATTCATCTACAATTATGATATATTGAAGTTACAATTAATTAGTTAAATAATTATTAATTTTACATTTATTTGATAAGCTTATGGCTCAGTTTATATCAAACAATTACATTTATAATGTGCTTTTATACCTCAGTGAGAACTCTCATATCGGTTCTCTAATCTTTTTCCTTTTCTCAAATACATTAGATGCATAAGTGACATTAGATAAACATGTTTGTTCTGGTATAAAATATAGAATTATCAAGATAGTCTATTCTTACTAAAAATAAACATAAACAAACATAAAATATAATATAATGAAGATAGTCTGTTCTTAAATGATTTATCAATAGTAATGGAAGATAGATTTTAAACGTTTGGGATAAACTTCTTTTTGTTTATACTTCATGTGAAATACAACTATGTATACAGTGAAAAATATTTATTTGCAGCTGTGGATGACAATTTGTTGTAGATAAAAGTTATGGCTATGATTTAAGAAGTATTATTGGGTAAACGAACTTTCCTTCCCTTCGTAAAGGATTTTACATTCATTACTAGTTTTTGCATAATTCAATAGCTAATTTCTACTTCATGAATTGTAATAAAATGAAGAAAATAAATGTCTGTTAGCGTTTTATTACCTAGTGCTTGACAAACGTCAGGTTTCTTAAACTTTTTCGGATTGGAGTTTATACTTCTTTGCTCACACTATGTTTTGACGATTGAGACACTAAATTAATTATGCCAATGTTGTGAGAAAATATGGTGCTACCTACTTCTAGGATTTGCACTAAAGTCATGGTCAAAGTGGTGAACAGTATTTACGGTCTGTTGGAAAATGGGTAACCTCTTCGCCAACCTTCGCATTAAAATCACCTGCAATTATTATTGTGTCGGAACGAGGACATGTTCTATTTAATCTAATGAACCATAATACTCCTTTTTTTGCTTGCTCATCTGTTTCATGTTTCAGTCGCAACTGGATAGTAAAATTAAAAACATTTCTTTCTACCTGATAATACTTCTTCGGGTGCTTACAGGCTCAATAATTGGACTTCTTCATCAACGAAAGCGGTTTCAAAGGGTTGTGCAAGTTCACACTAACACTTCATTCTGTTTCAATACTAAAATTTACATTCTACTTAAATTGGTATTTAATATAACTAAACGTTATAATAATACGTTGTGATTTAAGGCATTTAACTACCTTTTTGGTATACTATCCCTCTTATAATTAACACATTTTTTTCCTGGGTCACCCCAGGATATATTGTATAAAATATAAGGATATATTTTTTTCTTTAATTGAGCCTAAATACACGTTATAAATGAATACTTAGCACCTAAATACCTATCATATATTGTAATTCTTCAAGTAAAAAATAAAAATTTATAATTTATATTATAACGTTTATTGTATATTTACGAATTTTTGAATATTGTATCAATACTCTACGATACTAAATACTACAGCAAGAAAAGAATAAAATACTGGAGTTCACAATTCTAGTGACTATAATACCAACAAATTAATTTACGAAATAGTTCGTACATCGATTGCCCCTGAGAACATTTATAAAAATAAAAATTGTTAAATTTAATCCTTTGTGAAATTTAATATGAAATAAATTATGATTCATAATATTTGTGAACGAATAATGATAGCTCTATATTTTGTTTTATTTTTATGGTTGTAGTTAATTTTTCTCTGGAATTGAAGAAGACTTGAGCCATTGGCATATTAAATTTCTGCATACCTATCTTTTTAATACCAATTTTTAGAACCATTTTAAATTATTACAACCAGTTTTTCTTGCGACCATTTCTTCTTTTTTAATCGTTTGGGGAAAAAAGACAACTTTAATTAGACAGTAAATAACACTTAAGTCATAAGTCGAGGATTAGCTAAATTAAAAAATATATTTCTTTTTCTTTTTCTTCGCCTCCATGATATACACCCCACCTTTTTTCCCTTGTTTTATGATTTAATTATAGAGGGAGCTTTATTTGCGACACAATTACAATGTAAGCTCAACTCATCCCTTTAGTTATCATTATACAAGTTTATAAGCTAACTGGAATTTCCAGGAAATATATTTTTAATTTTTAAAAATTACCTTAGTGTGTAGTTAGGTTGTTTTAAGTAGAGTTTCTCCTCTTATGATTTGATACCAGCTAATGGAGAGCCGTCTAATAACATTGATTTCGATCTTCACGCCCTGGTCTGAGTAGATCGTTGAAAAGTAAAATACACTACCCATTTTGGATCCGGTTGTTGTGACGTTATAGGCCAACATCACATATGGCTACGACTTGATGTTGAAGTCTTATTTATGGGTAGGATTATTGCGATATCGGGCAAGTATATTCCTAATAGATATAAATATCGACCTTTGATATCGAATTATATAATAACCCTCATATAAATCACTAAGAACTTTAAATAATTCTCCCGATATGAAATCAGAAAATTTTGCACTTGTTATACTTGATGAATAAAAGGTTTTCTGTCACTTTAGTGTATTTTTGTTATATTTTTTATCAATAAATAAGGCCAAAATTCACAAAAACATTCTTAAAAAATCAGCTCGACAAAAAATGTACTAGGTGACTTTTGCGATAACCCGACAATAAGAGCTGTTTTCTTTGAAAATATTGTTACTCCATTTCATAACAAATGGGTTCATAAGAGTATTTGAATTGTTTAAAAAAAATATTAGTATGTGGTAATACGCTCACTTTACGTTTTTAAAAAATCATCGATACAAATGCTAACTATCGAATATTAAAATATGAAAACAATTTCAATCCTACACTTTATCGATTTTAATTGTAATTAAATACTTTTAAAGAACGAATACAAAATTTTCAAACATTCATGAACGCAGATATTAGTGTGAAAATTCAAATATCCTCGTTGTTTGGGCTCAATTTGATAGTAATATTAGGGTGGTCATTTTGAGATTCGATAGTTAGCGTTTGTATAGTTAACGACGATATTAAATTGATTTATGTTTATAATGTTATCGAAAAATAAAACGAAATTATCGAAATGTGATATTGACATTTTTCTTTCCATATAACCACAATAAAGGCAATTAATCTAAATTTTGCAATTAAGAGTTTCACAAAACAGTCCGTTTGAAGTTCCTCGTTAAAAAAAAAGTCATACAAAATAGAATTTAAGTATTTAAGGTAGATACAGGCCTATCATTTTCGTTTCAAACGACTTGCCAGTTTATATTTTTCGATTTGTTTTTCAAAGACTGTTCTACCGGTTTTGTTTAAAATCGTCATATCAATGTACAATTGAACTGTGTTTAATATCAGCTAGGTCTTATCCTTATTGATATATGACAAGTTCCTAAACTCAGCTCTACTTTCATCGAACGAATCCATCAATCCATTTAATCCAGCCGCAATGAATTGTGATTTATGCTGAGTTTAGGAACGACCTGATAGATTCCAAAGTTATCACTACTGCCATGTTACAAAACAGATGAAAAATAGAAAATATATAAGAAAACATGGCCCTACTGAATTGTTGAATTTAAGAAAACAAAATAGATAAAAAGTAAACCGAATATAAATATATTAAGGAAATTGAGAAATAACGATCCTGAGGTTTTTTTATGTATTTTAAAGACGTCAACCACTAGGGTCATTATCGGATAATGAGGTTACATCTAGTGGATCCATTGACTCTAATATCCGAGCTATCGGTGATTAAATCAAAGTTCTGTGTTCCGTTTTTGCAGATTTAAAAAACTGAAAGGATAAAACTACAAGATTATAATATTTTAGTTAGACAACATCCCAAAAGTCAGTTAAACTTCGGAGTTCCTTCGATCTACACCTAACTTGGAGAAACCGCATTTCCACAAAACCACATTTAACACCAGTGAACCACATCATATGAAAATTCATGTGGATCCTCAAACAGATTCTAAGTTTCCTTGATTCATATCGTCGCAATATCCAACATTTTCTAGTTCACGGATGTTCTTACTTAACACATTGATATTATTTTGACGAGATAAATTACTTTTATTCTTTATCAAACTTAAAGATACTTTTTAACAAAATTATGCTATTCACTTTGGTTTATTATTTTCAATAATCAACCACTGTGTTCGACCAAAGAATTCAAATAAAATTTTTTGTCGGTCCGCCGTCCGCCGTACGCCGTCCGCCGTACGCCGTCCCCGCATTTTCTCCTAAACTACTGGATCGATTATTTTTTCAAATTTGGATATAAAATCAGAAGTTACCCGAGAATGATCCTCCTTCATCGACATTACTATCCGCCTTTTACTTTCAAAATGGCGGCCGAAAAACCTGTGTTGCTATAGACTGTAGCTCCTAAACGAATGTACCGATTTCAATGAAACTTCGCTGAAGTCATTTTCTTGACGTTCTTTAAATTTATTGATATAACATACTTCAACGAAAAGAAGCTGGAAAAAAAATTACGAGGGATGGTAAAATTTAATTCCGAATAATTCTAAAAGTATAGACTTTTTGTCGATATATTATGGTTAAAAAAAAAAAGTTTACCGAATTTTCTAAAAAAAAAATCGTTAAAATCGGACAATTAGGAGCAAAGATATGGTGTCCAGTTTTTTTTTATATGTTCTACTCCAAATGTTATATCCTTTGTTTGGTTTTTAAATTTTGAATGTGTTACTGAAGTAATGCTATTTTTGTTTAGCATATTACTAATGATTAAAATAAAAAGTTTAGTCCAATAATTGAAATCACCGTTTATTTATTTTTCTTTGTAACTAGGAAGGTAATGTTACTTTAGATGTATAGTTGTTTGGAAATAATAAACCATTGTGAAATAGTTTGCAGCGTTTTTATCTTTGCTTTGCTCGGAATTTTTGGGTTATTAATCTACCAATCGATATTTTTTTTTCTAAAGAATAAGAAACAATTATAGACTCTATTAAATGAGTTATAATGTATCCTAAATTACATTAAAAAAATAAAATTAAAAAACCAACTGGTGCTCCCTTCATTTTTAATGTCATATAAAATTCTTCTATAAAATACCAATTTTTATAGAAATACAAACTCTGATACATGACCAGCCGGTAACTAAAGCATTCATAACTTCTCATAATTTTATCCAATTTTAACGTAAATACAACCGTTAGAAAGCCGAATTAATGCTCTCCCAACATGAATAACTTGTTTTTGAGATCTGTTTAGGTTAGAAATTAAGAAAAACTTCTATTTATCCCATATCTTTAGTTCTAATTTGTTTATTGAGGTCTGTTTTGTATTATTTCGTATTGTATATGGAGCACTAAGTCCCTAAAAAACTCGTGTGATTTCTGGAGTAGCTCTGGAATTAATTATGATAATAGACCTCTATTTACCTTCTACCATAATGCTGCACTATTTCATAATTAATGAATAACGCAGATGTTTTTTTGTTTTTTTGCTTTTTTTCATTTAGCTAATAACTTAGTTGATGCTTAGCTGTTTGAAGGAAGCCAAATGACCTGGCATTCATTACGGAATTTCTAATTAACCTAAGAGGGGACCAATGGAATTGCGGCTGCACTTTTTTAATCAGCGTTCTCTTGTTTCATGTGGTCGCCCCGCGGTCAGGCACACCACGCCATAGACACCTTTTTCCTCCCCCATTTTATCGAACGGTCTCTTGAGTTCATTACTGTCGTTGCCTTGAATCATCTCCTTGTCTACAACCATATCTATTATATACGTCTTGGTTTGTAGATTACAAAACTTTTTAAATTTTGTAATATAGAAGAAAAATCTTTTTTTTTTTGTTCCGTCTCATTTATTTATATTTCATATGTAGCACAGAGTTTTCGATAGTCTACACCATATTCATCTCTATTCCAACTGACTCCATCCACTTTGGATGTCGTTCTTTCAAAAATTTAGTTTACTTCCAATCATTCGTAGATTGTCGTACTGGTTTTTTTTTTATTACTGGAAGAGAGATGATCTTATTTGCACCTTATTTGCTCATACCGTCGTACTCTGTAAAAATATCTGAAAAAAAACTAAATTTTTAAAGAAAGTCATTGAAAGTGAATAGAGTCAGTTTGGAATGAATGGATGCAGAAATATATAGAGACAGAGGTAGGTATGAATATATATCTTTGTTTTCCGCATATGCCCCAGCAGAAGATGCTGACGATGACATCAAAGAAAAAGTTTATAATATCAAAAGGACGCAACATATAAAAAGTGCCCAAATACAATGCAATTGTGCTATTAGGAGACTTCAATGCCAAAATTAGAAGAGAAGAGGCCCTAAAAGAAGTCTCTTAAAGACACTCATTGCATGAAATGAGTGAGAATGATCTGCTGAAATGTACAGATTGCATATAAAAAGCACGTTTTTTTTTCCACATAAAAATATATACAAAGGTAGTTGTAGGCACCTGGAATACTAAATATTAAAAAGATAAAACTTGAAATTGTTGAATAACATAAGTAACGGTTTGAGTAAGAAATATTTCATTAAATAAAACTACGTCGTCCAACTATCTGATTTGTGGTGTTAAAAAAAAGTTTAAATTTGAAAATCATAACTTTCACTTTTTATTTAATTGCTGCTATCAATATGAATTTTTTTTATTATTTTATTTATTGAGTAATACAACAATCTGTCTCTTGGACATTGGCTATAGTGAGGTAGGATGACATTCACACCATATGCACAAAAAATATAAAATAAATAGAAGCAAAATAATAATCAAAAGTATATACAATAGATGATAAAATAAAATAACCTAAAATACCTATATACAAGCAGGCGAGGAAACTCCAGGAGAACCCTGCGCTACTCTCTCAACCGCATCACTAGTAATAAAGCCAGCGGAGATTGATCGAGAGCACACAATATAAATAATTTCATTTTTTTAATTTAAGCTAAATATTATAATCAACTATAATTTTCAGAAGATTTATAGTATTTTTCATATATTATCTTGCTAGTAAATAAAACATAGTTTACAAAATAAGAATGTTATGTAATCAAAAAGAAATAATAGACACTAGCTTTTCAAAAAATAACATAAAACATTATACAATTCTATTATTAATAAAAATATAGATTAATCCATAAAAGTGTTAAAAAACATATATTTAGATCAAATTATAGTAAATGTTACTTTTTATCATTATTTAAAATTAGTAGTTTTAAGTTAAAACTATTAATTATAATAAACATTTTGAACCAAATTATTTTATTTTATATAGATATATTGACAATTTTGGGTTATGAGCACTTTTGTACTACTAAGTATAAAAAAAAAATGAATTTTTTAAATTAAAAAGAACAGAAACAAGTTTTCTGAAGGGTATATAAGAAAGTCAACAAATCTCTACAGTGAAATTGGCAAAAGGATAATACTCTTCTCAAAGAGCAACCTCTCTCAACCGTAGAACGGGTATGCAGAAGATCAAAGGAAGAATTTGGTGACATATAAGCAAGAAGACAGGGCGGCTAAACCCCTCTAAGTGGAAATGGTTCTCCTCTGGAAGATCTTCATCAGTGATAAAAACAAAGCTAGAAGAAAAGCCGATATTTAACTTACCATAAAGATAAGATCAAACCATAAGTGAAGTGTAGAAGATGTTTATTTTAGGAACTTAATATCTATAATACAGATAAAAAAGTCTTTAAAATTAGTTAGATCTTTGCATATTGCATTGGTTTTATCTATATGTATCTACCTATACCGCATTATCTATTAATCTATTATTTTTATTTTTTATCAAATACTAATATTAAAAAAACAGAATTTCATACAAGCCAATTTATTAATTGGTCAACTGATTATTTCTACCTAAAACTGTGAGTTTACAATATATCAAGACTCAAAAGGTGGATTTGTACCTTTTTACTACATATTAAAGATAGCAAGAAAATTTTTATTGTATTTATACTAATAATTATAAGTGAAACAATAAGTAAGTAAACAAATAGTTTACTTTTTGTCACAATAATTTAAAGCATCGAATAGCCGCATTCCTGGAGAATAAAAGGTACAGATGCTTTCTCGAATTTTATTGTGTAGATGCGGAAGGCTGTATAGAGAGAAATTTTTCGGTTCAGGGACATTGGTTCGCAAGTAGGAGAATAATTCTCTTTCAATGATTTTTTTTTGAAAAACTGGGTGTTCCCGAAAATGGCGAAATGTTTTGCTAATTCTGGTGATTGTGTTTCGAATTCTAGAAACAGAAGGACAGGGAAGAAAGCACGAGTAAAAGAAGAACAATAAAATCATAACATTCGCTATTTAGAATGATACACCCATAAAAGTTTATTCTTTTTGTGTTGTTATCCTTTCAAAAAAATCAATATACAATAGAAAAGAAAAATAAACTTCTATCTGAGACAAAGCTACATTAAATCTGGCCATAAGATCTATTTTAATGAATTTATTTTTATTTTATTTATTTTTCGTCCTAGTGTCACCAAAAAAAGTTTCATTGAAATCGGTGACCCCAGGTCCGTAACCTCCTCTTGTAAGATGAATTAAGGCTCGGTCACACAGAACGCGATATTTATCGCGGCGATATAGCGCCACAGTTGTATTACTATCTATTCCACTATAACAGTCACATAGAAAGCGTTACGCTACAGCGATACATGCTGTAGCGCCGGGGCCGGCGATAAATTGATACAAATTACAAAAATATCGCCCTCCTTCGGCGTTATTCTCTACCTAATGTAGGCAGAATAGTTAGCTAATACCCAAGTTAATAGGATTATTGCAGGATTATAACGGCGTGGTCACACAGAAGGCGTTATTTAGCGCGGCGCTACAGCGCTACAGTTGTATTACTATCTTTTCCACTATAGTAGTCACATAGAGGGCGTTACACCTCAGCGATACATTCTGTAGCGTCGGGGCCGGCGTTACGTTTGAAAAATATTACAGGTGTATCGCCGGGGAGGGCGTTATGTTTGAAAAATATTATAGATACAAATTACAGTTGAAATTATTTAGTGGTAGTATTCATATAGATATGTTAAACACCGAATTATTTATATAAAAAGTGAGGAATTTTCCATTTTTATTTGATATGAGACCTCAAGCAAATATTAAAAAAAATTATTAAAAAGGAGGTTACATGGAAAAAAAATTGTGGAAGAGCTAAATATCACAAGTAATGTATTAATTGATATTATTATTATAATTATTGAACATTATAATAATTATATGTCATATACTTTTTTATCTTGAAATTAAAAATTATACTTACGTTCTTTTGCTAATTTTAATTTTGCCTATACTAAAGACATAAATGATAAAAAAAAAAATCTGTGTATATTGCATATTTAAAACGGTTGAGGAACAGATAATAACTATCCAAGATATATATGGCAATAAAAGAAATTCGTTACTAGGAAATTAATATTAAATAGATATGTCATTTGAAGTAAATAATAATTTGAAATAAATCTGGTTTTACATAAAAAAAAGGAGAACGAAAGTTCATTATTAAAATATCTTCTGGAATATATTAAAAAATTATATATATTTGGTTATTCCTGTATTTCTTGCTTTGAAATATTAAAAAAATTAAATATATATATATATATATATATATATATATATATATATATATATATTTAATTTTTTTAATATTTCAAAGCAAGAAATACAGGAATAACCAAATAACATATCTTTTTATAATTTTATGTTCATTAGCACAATTTTTAAGAATTGGAATGTAATACAATTTTGTTAAAGAGAAACAAGCTTCATCGCTAGAAACCGGCAGTAAATATTCGAAAAACGTGTAGCAAAAACTCAAACACTAGCAAAAAATTGTTGGAAAACCTAATAAATATAAAGCAAACAATTTCTTAATAAAAACAAATTAAATTGAAACATAGTTTATTTATCTATAAAGTTATGGCCTTATTGTTAATTTAATTTTTTTATTATATTATTAAAAAATAGTAGGTTTTTCGATTGTAGATTGTCAAGTCCCCATTTATTTAGTGTTGAATGGAGTGATTCGTAATTTTTGACTAGTGGTTCACGTCAATAGTCATCTCAACAAAAATAATCAAACCAATCGTCCTCTCATATTTATTAATAGAAAAATTAAATTTTGAAATGTCACCAAAACAATTGTTAATTAATTGGCTTAACCTCAAAACTATAAGAAAATATATTGGTATTTTGACTTTTGCTTACCTATATATGTAATATATAACAAAGGGAAAGTATTCTTATCGCTAAAATTTTCGAATCTGAGTTTTCAACGGAAATACACGTTTTGAGGTCCCCTAAGCCCAAATAAACAAGTCCTGGGTCTGTGTGTCTGTTAGTCTGTGTCTGTGTGCAAGTGAACAGCCTAGCTCGAAAACGAAAACTCGCACGAAACTTCAATAGCGTATTTAAGGTTTTTGTATATAAAATCAGCTAATCGGAAGTATTAATTTATATCAACAGCGAAACACATATTTACAGTTTTCCCAAAAACTGCTCTAACGATTATGATTAAACTCGGTGTATCATTGCATAATTAAGTGGTCTTTAATATCATTTAGGTCTTTTCCCCATTAATCTCACTTTACAGAGTTTAAATGTACAATGTTTACATACATCTTTCCCTAAAGCACCTTTAATATGGATTATTTGAAAAAATCAACTCTCTTATATTGACATTAACTATAAAAAATGTCTAAATATGAAGTTTAAAAGAATATGGCTAAATATGATGTTCAAAAGAATATGATAACTGGAAACTGAAGAAAAAAGAAAAATGCTTATCCAGGTTAAAAATGAATCTCCGGAAATAACAGTCAGAAGGTATACGTATAATATATCGTTAGAAAGCGAAGAATTTCAGAAAAAATAAAATTAAATAAATAAATGTAATGAACAAATAGAAGGTAACGCAGAGTGACAAAAAAAAAATAGAAATAATAATTTCAGAAAACTAACATTACTTTACTTAAATCACATGTTTCCAATGAAATTAAGCGAAATTCCTTTACTAAATGTAAACTTTTAAAGTACTTTTCTAAGTTTGAAAAAAAGTATTTAAAATCCATCGAATCATGCCAATGTCATTGTTTAAAATACTATTTAATTCTACTTTTGTGAAAGAAGTGAAATATAAAAATATTTCATGTATATATTTATAACCATAAATACTTTTGATGTGGTTCTATAACTCTAGATATGATATTATATTTAAATTATTGGGTATTTATTAGCCCTTTCTTTAAATCGTCAAGTAACCTTTTAGGAAATTAAATGAGTGAATAATTTTATGAATTTTCCCTTTGTGAAGCACCAACATTGTCGACTTCCAATTGGTGTGAAAATTTTCAACCTAACCATGGCAGGCAACGAAAATCTCGTAATTTCATTTTAGTAAATTTTATAATGGAAAATGACAGTTTAATTACTTACAGTCCTACAATCTATAATCATTTATATGTTAAATATTTAGACGTACTTTCAAATCTCTCTAGGCATATATGAACCTTTTGGTTGTCAGAAAAACTAACTTCAATTTCAACATTCTTCATTATTAATTTTAGTGATGTTTCTATTGGCGAACTGTATGCCTTTATTCGCAGTTCTATATGTCAACGTTGAAATCACCTACTCTGGAATCAACTTGCTCACTGTCTGTATAGATACAACTTTTCCAACTAGAAATATCACTAAAATGACATTACTCAAAAATCTTGAAATTATAGTTATTCATTATGTCAACTGAGAGACCTCAGAGACTGAAGTTATGTGGTTTATAAAACTAGATTTTCATTGGCTACCGTCGATATAATAAATAGACTTTTTGTAATTTTACTGGTCTTAAAGATTTGTTATCTCTAAGCTTTAAACTTTAGCTCCGTTTAAAATGCACTTCAAATTTTTTTAAATAACCCAACATTGCCACAAAATTATTTCTATTAAAAGTAGTGGGGGTAAGTGAAAGTTATGTGTTACCCGCACCAGATTTTTTTTGTTACTTGTTTAAGCTGTTTAAAGATTTAATAAATTATTTAGATTTTACTGACCTAAATGAAGTTGGTTGGTGGTTTGTCTCTCTGGATAAAGAACATCCAGGTTATCAACCAATGCCCGATCAATTAAATAACACTGCTTTTAAACTAATCAGGTTGTAGTTTCAAAATAAAAAAACGTCTGCCAAGTAAGGTCAGTATAGCTTCCTCACCGTTGTCATTGTATATTACAATGTATACCATTTTTTGTATGAGAATAAAATCTCTGGGAGAAGCCGATTCGGAAATATAGTTACCCTTCAACATTCAACAAAAGAGTGCTGTATTTGAAGATCCCATATTTGATTATCCTTAATAAAAAAAAAATAAATGAAATGCACCATGAATATGAATTTCAAAACTGTTAGTGTAAAAGGTCTTATGTAATAATTTATTGTTTTACAAGAGTGCATAAAACTCATTATTTCTTTATGCTTTATTAGTATAATTTCATATTTTATTGTCATCTGCTACTATGCTTAATAGCAGACTACTTATATCAGTTGCAGACTACAAAATGTTACCTTTAATACAAATGGAATACAATTTGAAAAATTTTACATACGACTTTTTTGCACTAATTGTACTAATATACAGTAGCGGACCCAGATTTAATTTTTGGGGGGGAGGGCTTCAGCCTGTAAAATTTGGTTTTCATATACACAACGATAATTAATTTGAAAAAAAAAACCGCTGCAAATTATTGCACAATTTCCAAACAATTATACATTTAAAGTAACATTACCTTCCTAGTTATTAAGAAAAAAGGTGATTTCAATTATTGGACTAAACTTTTTTTTTAATCATTAGTAATTATGCTAAAAAAATAATTTAAAACCCAAAACAAAAGATATATATATATATCTTATACTTATATATATATATACATCTTTGCAGTAGAAAAAACTAGAGACCATATCTTTGCTCCTAATTATCCGGTTTTAATGAATTATTTTTTTTTAGGAAATCCCTTAAACCTTTAAAAATCATTATAGCCATAAGGCGAATGGCGGACGACGGACTGACAAAAAAGTTTTTATTCGTTTTTCGTATTCTATGTATCCTGAAATGTAAAACCTCAAATTTTAAAAGGGGTTTAAGTTTTTGAATCTTTTGGTGGATCACAATGGTTCATCATTGAGAATAATAAACCAAAAATATATTAAAATCGCGATATCTCTACTAATAGTGCTTTGATTTCTATGAAACTTCATTCATTTTTTAGGAAATTTAAATACCTTTCAAACATCTTGTCACAACATCGACAAAAATGTGTATACTTTTTGAGTTATTCGAAATTTAATTTTACCATCCCCCGTAACTTTCTTCCCAGCTTCTTTTCGTTGAAATATGTTGTATAAATAAATTTAAAGGGCGTCTGGAAAATGACTAAAGAATTCTCATTGAAATCGCTAGTTCGTTTAGGCGCTATAGTCTATAGCAACCTAGGTTTTTCGGCTGCCATCTTGAAAGTAAAAGGCGGATGGCAATGTCGGTGAAGGAAGATCATCCTCGGACGACTTTTGATTTTATATCCAAATTTGAAAAAAAATCTGTCCAGTAGTTTCGGAGAATGAGCGGAAGGAGGATGGCGTACGGCGGACGGCGGACGGGCAAAAAAATTGAATTCGTTTTTCGAATCTACGTATCCTGATACGTAAAATCTCAAATTTTAAGAGGGTGATAAGTTTTGAATTTTTTGGTCGATCACAATGGTTCATTATTGAAAATAATAAACCAAAAAGACTAAATAAATAATTAAAATAAAATAAATACACTTAAAAATATTAGTAATAATATAAAATAAATAAACTTTATAAAAATAATAATAATAAAATAAATAAATGAACTTTAAAAATGAAAAAAATAATAAAATAAATAAATGAACTTTAAAAATGAAAAAAATAATAATAATAAAATATAAAATAAAAGTTCTGCTAAGGATCATTAGTCATAAACACCATATATTTTTTATAAGATTTTCATCATGTACGAACTTCAGTTAAACCTAAGTGAAGTTATAACCTGAATTATGAACATATTATTTTATTGAGCGTTTGAAATTTTAATGCACTTCTTAAAATTAAGTAACATTCTTTCATCACAATTAAAGGGTAACAAAATGATGCAGGAGAAACGAATATTACTCAGAAAATGAAATGTTTCCGAGTACATGATGTGAAATTTTACCTTTCTAAAAATGGTAAAACTATGTAGAGGTGTAAATTAAGTTAAATTTTCGATATTTGTTTTCCATAAAGTTAACCCGTTTTGTTTTTATCTGCTTTTCTAATATTAATGTTTAAAAAAAATATTTATTTATGACATATGAGATTATAACTGTTTTTCTACTAAAAGTTACTGGCGATACTTATGTAAAAAGACCCAAATATTTATTATTTAATTATCAAGACAATAGAAATCAACATATATTTAAAATTAGAGTTCCTGATTATTTAAAGCATATGAATAAAATCACGATTGTTAAACCCTTTTGAATAGAATAGAAAAATAACTTTATTGTGGAACGAAGTCCCTTTAGAATAACAAAATAGTACAAAAGAAACAACTTAATTTTGGCCGAAATGCTTGGTATTTAATTTCATTATTTTTTTTATTCTATTTAACTTATTTATTGAAAAATATTACAATCTGTTTCAAAGGACATTTATAATAGTGTTCAGAGATAAATACAATAAATGAAATAAATTATACAGAAAGTAATATATATACAATAAATAAGTCATTAAATCAAATACATTTAATGAAATTAGATAAAAAACACTGAAAACATGAAATAATCTTGTGATATACAAAACATTCAATCATAATTTCATAATAAAATAATCTATGTTTAAAAAAGAACATACATGTAAAGAAAGCAAAAATAAAATTCGGAAATATTGAAAAAATCTATCATCGTAAAATTGAAGCAGACGGCCGAGGCGATGGTATTCTACCAATCAGTCTATGTGCTTTTTGATTTCATGAATCCTTTTTCTTTTTTTTTTTACCTT
Organism: Nezara viridula; assembly: GCA_928085145.1. Taxonomy (NCBI): domain Eukaryota; kingdom Metazoa; phylum Arthropoda; class Insecta; order Hemiptera; family Pentatomidae; genus Nezara; species Nezara viridula. The sequence continues at coordinate 141,076,937 of OV725080.1, read as the reverse complement.
ATGCTGAAGAGCTGAACTAATGAGCCTCCTCGTCAGAATCACTTATTTTCTATTAAAAAAAATGAATAAGAAAAATATCGAAAACAAATTATTAATATACAAGTTGCGGGAAGCAGGCTCTCTAGTCGACTAGACCAGGAAGAGCGACGGGGCTGCTGTATCGCTTTCAAAGTAACGCCCTCTGTGTGACTGCCCCGGATTAGTTATCGCCGTGAGTATCGCGCGTTATTGTAACGTAACGTCGGATCGCGTTCTGTGTGACCGAGCCTTTAGTGTTATAGAATTAGTCTCTCTAGTTTGGACTATCAATATATCAAAACTAATAAGAACATTTAATTAACGTTTATCTATCTTTGAAAATTCCATTGTAATTAAATAAATAGGTTAAAAAGATTTATTTATTTATTTTTAGAAAATCGAGCTTGTTAATATTTCAGAAGAGATTAACGTATTATTGATAAGTGGTACAGCAATATTTATATCTGGTCTAATATTAGCCTAATCTACGGTTACATAATAAATAAATGTTCTTTTAAAGAGCTGGAACCTCATTAAAAAAAACATGAAGGCTGAGACAAAGTCGAGTAATAATTGACGGAACCGTATGTTTAACTAATATTTCTACATGGAAACAGTTTTGACAACGACGATCTTCTCCTACAAAGATATATAAAACTTGGTAAAGTATTTATAGGACTAAAGGTATCTACCGTTTAGAGATAAATGATTCAATGTTTATCCTAAGACACCTCCCCGGTAGATCTAATTGAATTCCAAATCCGTTTGAAGGTGGATAAATCCGCCCATTGCTCAGTTTAACTTCCAATCAAACAGTCCATTCATCCCTGCGTTATTCGCAATTCGCTTGCTTTAGGTTTTTCAATTTGGATTTTCGTCAAGTACCAACACTAGATTATTTTTTCTTATTTTAATTTACAACATATCTAAAGTCTTTGACGAACCAAATTGTTATTCACAATATTACTCAATTATTCTTCGGTGCATACTATTTATTTTCAAGTTAATTTATTATTAGCCATATTTACACCAATTTAAAAAAATGTTGTCACTTAATGACTATTCATCACAATGACGACGTTTCGGCTCGAGCCATTTTCAAGTCTAAAAATTGTTTTTCATTTACAATCATATATTAATTTTAACATATTTCAAATTATAAAGATTCTTATTATGTACCTAAAATACCCATCATGTACCTGTAATTTTCACTTATGCGAATTGCAAGCGTCTACTCATAATAAAATTCCTTATTATTGTCATGTTCATCTTTAATTATTTAACATTATTATTACTCAATTCTTTACTATTAAATGATTCAAAATAAGTTAAAATTACCTTGTTTCTGAGTCACCCACATGTCATCACTCATTTCTATTCAGTGACTGGTTATTCTTATAGGAGTAGGGGAAGACTATTTATTATGAACATATATAATGTTGTTATTCAATATTATATGTGGATCTATTTTAAGTAATATTAGCTGATTTATTTGAAGTTTTTATTTTTTCAATTGAACTAGCGTAAAAAGTATTTATATTATCATGAATTGTTATTATATGACGAACCAAATTGTTATTATATATTTTCTCAAATATAATATATTAAAATGTAAAAATGTTCATGTATTAATATTATTAACAGCCGTTCTGTTCCGTGAAAACATTTTTTGAAAAAAGAGATATAGAAAAAACTTTCGGATGTTACTAAAAAAACAGTGTCTTTAAAATTGAGGCAGTTGAAAAAAGTGAGTCTTGGGAATGTGTTGGAAAGAGGTCATCAGACTTTGTTTTCAAAACACGACTGCAAACATATCCTCCACACCTAACTTTATCCCCACATAATCAATATATTAGAGGATCAAAATAATTTCACCATATTAACACATCTATAAAAAAAAACTATAGTTCATTCGGGTTATATATGAGACATTTGACTTTAAATTTCAGATTTCGCTCTTCCAGTGATATTTTAGTGGTTAAAACTATTGTTTCTGATTCTTTTTATAATTACTGGTTTAGAGAATAATTTACTAAAGATGTCCCAACCATTCTCATAATAGGTCTGGTAGTCTGGTATTAATGGTAAAATTTCAGAATCGTAAATATCCCACTTCCATTTTCGAAAAGAAATATAATAAATTTCTATTGAAAATAATGCACGAACAAGTATAAACTCTTGAATTGATGCTGTACTATGAACAAGTCCTAAGCCGATACGTTTTTCAATAGCGATTGCTTCCATAACAGGAACTGATACGATTAAAACAATTTATGAATTTAGAAAAAACACAAGATCCTTCCTATATAATATTTATTTAATATATAACATGAAATATGAGGAAACTCGCTTTATACCATAATTATTCTCAAATTGAGAGTATAATTGTTCCTTATTTATTCACCTGTCACAATTTTTGGAATATTTTGAATTTTGCAAAAATAGTCGCTAGTAACAACACAAAATAACAACACACTTAAACGCCAAATGAACTGCGCAATATGTTTTGTTTTCGGAATTTCAAGAGATAACCCATTATTACACCAAGTTGAAGAGGTTCTATCCATCCAACCGCCTTCTACACTTCCTTGATACCTTTCTATACCAAGCCATCAGAACTCAGCGGCCTTCCTATATTGTTCACAGCCTACAATTTAAATATTCCATCCCGTATATCAATCCCGTCCCGCTAGATCCCTTACTTCCGACCTCTATCCACCTTCTCACCGAACTGCTGCGTTTGACAAATCCTTTATAATTCCAGCCGTCTCCATCAGGAATACCATCCCTCCCGATATCCGACATGCACATTTAGTTTTCTCATTTAAATCTCTCCATTTTAAGGACCCACTTCTTTCTCAACCCGATTGATCATGAAAAGTAGATAAGAGATCTTTTTAAGTTCTCCCAGAAATGATTTTGTTTACTTATCTTATTTTATTTTCACATGTTTGTATTATATATATCTGTATGTTTTTATTGTTTTTGATTTTGTTTTATTTTTCTTCCAATATTTTTATTTTAACGATAATTGTAAATATTTAATTTAATTTTATGGCCACACAGGCATTTCTTTTGTATCTATAATTCGTCTTAAAGTATATTACAAATCTGTTTTCATTTCAAAATGAGTTGAATTTGAATATTATTAATACCTGTATTCATATTATGACTTTTGATTTGGGTATGTCGACGTATCATATATGTATCGTATATTTATCAAATATGTAAGTATCGTAACCGGAGCGATCTACGTTCGGAGTACTAGCGCATGGAGGTAAAACTACTAATAAAAAACTGCTTACCGGAACTGGTCGATCTCATGCAATGAAGTCAACTAGCTTGAAATGGGCGTGAAACTGTGAGCAACCCATCAGGAAGCCTCTACACAACAATGAATGCCTCAATAGTAGGCAAAAAGTATGTAGTGGCAACAGAAACAAAAAGTATTATTAAGTTATTGGTCCAAGAAGCGTTCGTATATTTTTAACCTGTAGCCTTCGAAGGAATGTATCAAGGAAAATAGGTATTAAGTAACATAAACAGTTCATAAAACCTTTTAGTTAAATAAACATCCAGATATAAAGGAGAAGACGTGTATCGTGATGTAGAGTTAGACATAAAGTACTTGGAAGCCAGCTCGGAAACTTTGTCAAGTGTGGCCGGACGTGGTAGTAACGGACAATGGGATCCGCCTGTGTTTGATGCCGGGAGGTGGCTGAAAGGAACCGCTGAAAAACGGTTGGGAAAAATAACATGACAAAAAGTTTGGCTTGAGTGGGAAAAGTTAATCCCAGTAATGCTCGGGATTTGGAAGTTGCCATCCGCCAATATTTTGTTTTTCCACCCTCGTCTCCTCCAGCCTGCACTCCAACAGCCCTCGCCTGTCCTTCACCTGCGCCCCACGGCTCCTCTACTATTTATTGTCACTCTCGGTTACGTCAAATGATTTCATCGAGGATCGTGTATGGATGGATATTCTGGATATTGATATTACATTCACCATCAGTAAATTTGATATATTTTAAATTTGTATTAAGAAAAATATTTTTTTTGTTTTATTTAATTTCTTTATTGTTATGAAATTTACAACTGTATTACATAGAAAATACAATAAGTAAATGTGACATTGGTAAGATGACATGTACAACACGAAGAGAAACTACCCATTGGTAGAACTCAAATTAAAGTTCTATATTAGAAAGTCCCGAGGTCATCTTCTTTTCATACGCATCCAATCCTTTCAGACCAAAGTCCTTCGAACAATAATCGGGGCTCCTTTCTAATCGTGCACTTATATAAAACCAACAAAATCATACACTATGACTTCAATATCCCATTTCTCCTAGAACTTATCACTGAAAAATTATCCATATTTTACCTGAACCTTACTTATCATCCAAATCCTTTTTTATAATCCCTTTCAAGCACCAGCCATACCTATAATCCTCCATAAACGTTAAAACACCGGTGGCCCCGCGACCTTTTGTAGTGTATTAAATTTATGTTCTGACAATTGCCAGGTTATCCACTTAAGACATGAGTGTATGTGGCTAAAGCGCTTTCGATCAAACTCCACTGGCTTTAGTATCAGTGAAGCGGTTGAGATAGTAGCACAGGGATCTCCTGGAGTCCTGCTTTTCTCTCTATAGTTGGAGGGACGAGCCTGCCTCAGAGTTCCCTCGCCTGATTTTAAATATTGTATATAGGTATTTATGTTATTTTTTAAAATTTTAATTTACTTATCTTTAAGTTATTTGTGTCTATTTATTATATATACTTTTTGATTATTATTTAGTTATTTTTCTTATGTCTATTTTTTTTTTTTTGGTATATATTGTGTATATGTTATCTTATCTCTCAATAATGAATGTCCATATGACAGATTATTATTCAATAAATAAATTTTTAAAAAATTGATATATTTCTTGCTTGCACGCGATAAATTCATTATTTAATTAAGAAGAGTTTTCGTTTCTTAACAATAACGAATAAACATTATTATTTTATTTTATAACTTTTAAGAGTATAAAATTATTTAATTTATTGATTATTTTATTTAGGTATGAAAATAAATGCTTTACGCCACGGTTCATAATTTTTTTGTCCAATTAAATTTAGTTTCAAAATTAATACCCATAAAATATTTTTCAGGAGTTTAACAGGCTTTTCAAAAAAAAAATTATTTTTCTATACCCTTTTTATTACTTAAAATAATCTCTTATATTTTAAAATTCGAGGCAGAAGAATGTTTATAAAATAACGATCACACTGACCAGTTTGCCGCTAGATATGTCAAAATATCACTTTTTATTTTATAGAATTTATCAATACTGAAAGAATTACTGATGGGAATGGATTTAATTACAGTGAAAACCATTATCACCTTTTTTATTTACTGTCGATGTTCAGCTTGATGAAAAATGTGCCCACTTTTACCAATCATGAAATTTTTGAAAGAGAATGAATCCCACAAGGTATGAAAAGATCAACAGGAAACGCAATTTCATGATTCGATGGTCAGCGGAATTGGGTTGGATCCACGATTGTACTTTCATCGCGACAAAGGCGGATGAGGTACGGACCTTCCGGTTATTGTACCATTTAAACTTTCGGACAAGAAATGTTCCTACAATGGTACTTGAATCTCCCAAAATCCATTCCAAACTTAATATATACTTGATGCTCATTCCTCGAATAAAAAAAATGAAACATAATTTCAATATAAAAAAATAACTAAAACTCCTGTATACTATTCAACTATGAGAAATAGAAAATATTCTATTTTTAAATAATTATAAAGTTTTTCGATTTCAAGTTATGAGCATGTAAAATGAGGGGGAGGGTGTGCAAGATATGTTTAAAAAAATATCAAAATATCGATAGTTCTTATAAAACTGAATCGATATTTTTTACGAATGTTTTAATATCGATATATCTTAATATCAAGTACAAAAAATAAAATGCAAATGAAACTTGGGCTATCACTTTCCAGTTATCTGCTTGCCATTCTTCAGTATCGTTGATTCGATCCATCCATCTGTTTTTGTTTTTTGGCCTTCAACGTGATCTATATTCAATTATTAAGGCATTTATTGTTCTTTAGAGATTTACGAATGGGCTGCTACGAGCTGTCTCACCCATTTTTCTCCCAAATCTTTCAATATTTATTTCTAGGATGTTGGTTAGTGTCCAGTTTTTGCAGCCGGATATCAAAACTGGCTTTATCATAGCATTTTACGTCCTTAATTTGAGATTTCAATAACTTTGAGAGAGATTCAAGAAAGCTCTATTTGCGCTTGTTATATGCTGTTATATCTATTTCCGATTATCGGTCAGTCATTGATTGAACGATTTCGTTTCTACGCATATGCATTTATTTCGGTGGAATTTTTGCCTTGTTATCGTATATTTTGTTTTATTTTCATTTATTTGTAAACCTTTGCTCTGCTTCTCTTATCAGAGTCATAACGTAATACATCTCATTAATGAGGGTTTGATAAACCTTTTTTATAATAAAAAATATATACATATAACCAAAAACTATATAAAAAACGAAAAAAAAATGAATATAAATTTTGTAAAAGGAATTTATAGTAAGTGAAAAATACATATAAATTAGGAAAACGCTAGGTGTATTTCCATTACTAATTTTGTTAATTTTGAAGGCTAAATTGGGAGTTTATTATCCGCCTTAGCGCCTAAAGCATCATTAAATTCTATCTTACGCTTCCTCCAGCCTGTCTCGTTAAAAACATTGCTACAGAATGCCTTGGCTTGCTTAAACACTAAATTTACATTCTTGAAGGACAGATAGCACATTATCTCATAATTAGAGTTTAGATCGTACACATTTTATTACCAATTTAAATATATTTTAATATTAACATTCCCCTAAACTCCGAGAAGGCTTAAAAAAAAAATTAATTAAGTAATCTCGTAAGATGGAGTAACTTTGAGACAGCGGGTAAAATTTGTTTTTTTTGGGGGATTCCGTGGTGGAAACACTGTGTTAGTTCAGTCACACAAAAAAACGTGTTTTGTGTAGGCATGCACTGCGCTACTACTTGAGAACTCTAGTTCATTACTCGTTGTGAAGTTAGGTTTTATTTATTTTATTGTTTTTTTTATTTGTTTTTTATCATGATACTTCAACATGTGCCTTAAGAGTAGTGTGCCGCAAGATAGTAGCCCAGTGCAGCGCTGTCCATGCCGACTGAACCAACACAGTGTCACGGAATCGCCACAAAATAAATTTTACCTGCTGTCCTAAAGTTACCCACACAGTCCCAAAGTTACTCCATTATAAATCATAAGTATACAATTATAAATTGTGTATAGTGTTGCCCAAAACTGGTTAAAAAAAAATCGACTTTTTGAATAAAAATTAAGGCAAAATAGTTATTAATACTTGACAATTTTAGTTAATAATGGTAAATAATTGGTATGACCAATACACTTTTGCATTTAACTCTTCTAATTTTTCATTCGGCCTTTGCTAGGTATATCCTATATAAAAAAATATAGTATTATCTCTATAGTAATAAGCTAATAAATAACTGCAAGACTGTTGCGAGACTCTTGCGCAAGACCAAGATCTAGACCAAGTACTCGTCTCGGTCTCGCATTTGGGCATGTACTGTAATTGTTATTATTTTGTGAATATAGAACAAAAAAATATATATTTCCTGTAGTCAATCCCCTCTTGTTGATGTTAACACAACTATCCTATAGTCTTAAGCACACACAGTACCTTTTTTATTTTGTTTTTAAATATTTTTCTAACCCACACACCAGACCGAAACGACTAGAAACCGCCCGACGTTTTCGACTACTGCAGCACTTACTAAACAAACTCTCTAAGCTTTCAATCAATTACAAACGACTCATATATATGACAATAATAAGACCTATTTGAACTTACGGAATTGAGCTTTGGGGCTCCACTAAACCATCGAATTCCTCTCGTATCCAATCCTTACAATCCAAAATCCTTCGTAAAATCCTGAACGCTCCTTACTTTGTCACAAATAAAATCATCCATAAAGAACTTAATGTTCCATATGTTTCCGATTTGGCCCAATCCAGATACCTATCCTTCCATAACAAACTGCAGAACCATCCGAATCCTCTCGTTTCAAACCTTGCATCCTCCACGATCCCTGATAAACCTCCGAGGTTGAAGGTTTGATCACGATCACGATTTGATCACGTTGAAGGCCAAAAAACAAAAACAGATGGATGGATCGAATCAACGATACTGAAGAATGGCAAGCAGATAACTGGAAAGTGATAGCCCAAGTTTCATTTGCATTTTATTTTTTGTACTTGATATTAAGATATATCGATATTAAAACATTCGTAAAAAATATCGATTCAGTTTTATAAGAACTATCGATATTTTGATATTTTTTTAAACATATCTTGCACACCCTCCCCCTCATTTTACATGCTCATAACTTGAAATCGAAAAACTTTATAATTATTTAAAAATAGAATATTTTCTATTTCTCATAGTTGAATAGTATACAGGAGTTTTAGTTATTTTTTTATATTGAAATTATGTTTCATTTTTTTTATTCGAGGAATGAGCATCAAGTATATATTAAGTTTGGAATGGATTTTGGGAGATTCAAGTACCATTGTAGGAACATTTCTTGTCCGAAAGTTTAAATGGTACAATAACCGGAAGGTCCGTACCTCATCCGCCTTTGTCGCGATGAAAGTACAATCGTGGATCCAACCCAATTCCGCTGACCATCGAATCATGAAATTGCGTTTCCTGTTGATCTTTTCATACCTTGTGGGATTCATTCTCTTTCAAAAATTTCATGATTGGTAAAAGTGGGCACATTTTTCATCAAGCTGAACATCGACAGTAAATAAAAAAGGTGATAATGGTTTTCACTGTAATTAAATCCATTCCCATCAGTAATTCTTTCAGTATTGATAAATTCTATAAAATAAAAAGTGATATTTTGACATATCTAGCGGCAAACTGGTCAGTGTGATCGTTATTTTATAAACATTCTTCTGCCTCGAATTTTAAAATATAAGAGATTATTTTAAGTAATAAAAAGGGTATAGAAAAATAATTTTTTTTTTGAAAAGCCTGTTAAACTCCTGAAAAATATTTTATGGGTATTAATTTTGAAACTAAATTTAATTGGACAAAAAAATTATGAACCGTGGCGTAAAGCATTTATTTTCATACCTAAATAAAATAATCAATAAATTAAATAATTTTATACTCTTAAAAGTTATAAAATAAAATAATAATGTTTATTCGTTATTGTTAAGAAACGAAAACTCTTCTTAATTAAATAATGAATTTATCGCGTGCAAGCAAGAAATATATCAATTTTTTAAAAATTTATTTATTGAATAATAATCTGTCATATGGACATTCATTATTGAGAGATAAGATAACATATACACAATATATACCAAAAAAAAAAAAAAAAATAGACAGAAGAAAAATAACTAAATAATAATCAAAAAGTATATATAATAAATAGACACAAATAACTTAAAGATAAGTAAATTAAAATTTTAAAAAATAACATAAATACCTATGGCTGGTGCTTGAAAGGGATTATAAAAAAGGATTTGGATGATAAGTAAGGTTCAGGTAAAATATGGATAATTTTTCAGTGATAAGTTCTAGGAGAAATGGGATATTGAAGTCATAGTGTACGATTTTGTTGGTTTTATATAAGTGCACGATTAGAAAGGAGCCCCGATTATTGTTAGAAGGACTTTGGTCTGAAAGGATTGGATGCGTTTGTTGTTAGACAATTTTGCTGTCCCCCACAGTTCTAGTCCGTAAGTCCAAATAGATTTCACCATTGTCTTGCATATCAGTAATTTTTTTTTTCATTAGAAAAATTAGAATTTCTATTTAGTTGTCTGTATAGTTGGCCGTATCATCGGTTAAGTTCCTGTAGTTTATGTCTAGTATCAGGGTTACACGTTAGTCATATTAAAATAATAAATAATAAAATTGTCAAATAATAAAAAGTCGTGAAAATTGAAGTGATTCGTTGAGTTTAATGGCAAGTAGTTCTGTTATCTGATAATTGATTAGAGAGTTCAAGAATAGTTAAAACTTCAATTTGCACTATTAGTATATATATATATATATATATATATATATATATAAAGCAGTAAGAAACTCACTAATAGACAGAACATAAATATTAGGTTATAATTGGAAAAAATAAACCACATAGACTTATCTCTCCAAAATGCAGACAGGGAATAAAAAACCCTTCAACATTTCGCCAATTTAGGCATCGTCAGGACAGAAGAGAAAAGTAAATCGAACATCACTCTATTACACTCTATCGCACACTTGTAGGAAGCTAAGGTTACAAAACTATTTTTTTTCTCAATTTTCTCTTCTGTCTTGATGATGTCTGGATTGGCGAAACGTTGGAGAGTATTTATTCTTTATCTGCATTTTGGAGATATAAGAGTGTGATTTGAATTTTCGCAATTATATCCTATATCCTATATCCTCGTTATATTGCAAAAATACATTAAATACATTTTTTGACGGAGTTGAACCTTCATGAACATTTTTGTTAATTTCCACATTATTTTAGAAATAAATAGTTGATTGATTTTTCGAAGATAGAATTAATTAAATTTCTTAGTGACTTAAAGTTATGAAATGTCACTTGATGACTTTTTAAAATAAATCAGCGATACGTAAATTATTTAGTTTAAATTTTTAATTTACAAAAAAAAATACATATTTTTCCCCAATATTGTTTGTTGTATATCACAGTTGTTGAGTGGTGAAACTAAGAAGAAAATTAAGCTTAGTAAAGGGAGGTAATCATTTGTTTAGTATTAGTTCCAAATATTTTTATTCTACAAAATGTATATGAACATCTAAAGTAACTGGTAAGATTGAACGGATATCTCATTTGATACATCTTTCCTCCATAAGCTATTGCACAAACTACGATTTAATTTATTTTAGATATTCATATCACTTATTATTATCAAATATAATATGAAATAATAATGATAACATACTGTTAATAATGTTATTATTCCTACCAAAGAAGGCCTTTGAAAATGATGTCTGCTCTACTTTTTCAAGTTGTTTAATATTTCCACTTTAGAATCTTGTTAGTAATTTCATTTCTTCCAGAAAGGAGCTGAATCGGGGAAGAAAGATTGGATTAATTGTTTAATTTCCTTAAAATCCGAACTTGTAATCTGGTTTCTTCCCCTAAGAAGAAGTGAAGCTGTAATTTTCTTTGAGTGTAGAAAAGTTATTAAACGCGCTAGGCCAAGTTAAACTTCTCTGGCAGCTAATTTAGACTATTTATGATATTATATATTTTATTCTTTCAATATATAAAGTTGCAACGATTTTTAAATTAATTTTTACTGATATAAAGTAAAGATTTTTTTATATTTATTGCTTCTGGTAGAAAATTATCCGTATTAATGACGGTAGATAAATGATACTGACAATTTTTAAAAATATATAAAACAATCCATTCTTCATTAGCACCTTTATTTCATAAGTATTTAATACATTTTTAATCTCGTACTATTGTTATTTAATTTAATAATTTTCATCCTGGATCAACTATTGTCAAATTGACAGAATGTTATGTTACCCAATAAAAAAAAATTAAATTAAATTTTAAATCTTTGCTCTTATTAAAATTCATTTTACATTTTTGTTTTAAGTATCACAATGGTTGATTTAACAGATAAATAAGTAAAAAATTAATGGAATTTACAGTATTTATTTTTTAAAATATTTAATCCCTAATCACTATTAACGTTATAAAATATAAAAATGATATCCAGAACCATTCAAAACTAAAACTTAGATAGAAATTGAACACATACAATTATTTACTAAAACCTATTTGGACTTACTCGTCACAGATATTTGGAACAGCTAAAAAGGCTTACATAAACAAACTTAAAATCTTTCAAGCAAAATCATTCAGGATAATCACAAAAGCACCTTGGTACATTAGCAACATTACCATACATATTGACCTACATATGCCGACTGTTAACGAACTCATTACAAACGATTCCACGACAACTTAAAAGAACATCCTAAATGACACACATTCATAAATGACATCGCCACTACAAAAATGCCAGTTAACGTCAGTAGGAAGTTGAAAAGGAGCTGGATGAGGGACCTCCTCTCCTAATGTAGATATCAAGCCAGGAGTAGGTGCCGCTGGGTATTGCTCCCCCTCTTGCATGCCATCATGTTCTGCAACGATTATGTCATTCACCGGTTGTCACTACCATCATTCACTACTCATACTTATGACAGGTATGAATAAAAAAAGTAAAGGGAAAAAAAAGGAGCAAAGTTATTAACTAGTTCACTAAATTGAGACATCTGTAGTGTGTGTTTGCAATAACAGTTAACATTGTTCCAATTGGAAATGTAAAGGCTATACGACAGCTGACTAAGCATTACAACTAAAGGTTATGGTTGATTAAAAAAAGTCTATTCAATACGAAAAATTATTATTATTGCTAAATTAATGTATACCCTGTTCCTTAATACGAAGTCATGCGGCTGAGTGAGAGACCCTGGGATCGTTTTTATTTCCAATCTAAAAATAGAATAACGTAAAAACGTTGAATCAATTCAATTTCAATTTAAGAAATCATGAAAACATAATAATATTTTCTCGCTTAACCATCGGCTTATTAAATTAAATACGATGTGATAGTTCAGTGGTAAACGTCCACAGCAGGCCTTAACGTGACAATAGCTGTCATCACCGGGACGACGTATAGAAAACCTATTCCAATAGGTCCTCTGGGCTGTGATTCTAGGCTAGGGTTTCCTGCGGTATAAGCCACGGGAACTCAACTTGAATATATTTCCAAATAGTGTAATATTGTTTTAGTATTTCTAGCATTTCTTTCAAATATAGCCGAGTATAGCAGATATAGCCTTCTTGAATTCGCCTCAAGTAGTGACAAAGTAAAGTAGAGTTTACAAGTTATTTCAGGTTTAAACACACTTGAAGCTTACATATTAAATACAGCTCACCACGGAGTAATTTCTATGTCGAAAAATTTCATTGGTTAATCATGATTTTGATCCCGGTTTATTGTTATTATTATAATTGTTTTATGCAGAAGATACAACAATTTAAAAAAAAAATCAAGACCCTACACAGGCCTCACTAACTCTACAACATTAGTTACTTAAACTACAAGATTGGATCACATTATGGAAAATTCGACTTAATCATGACAAATCCAAACATATAACATTTACTCTTCGAAAAAACACCTGCCCTCCAGTTTATATTGACAACAATCGAATTCCTCAAATGGACACGGTATTTTATCTTGGACTCACCTTCGTCAGAAGGATGACATGCGGCCCACATGTTAAAATGACTATGACACTTAACAAACGACTCAAACTACTTTACACTCTTTTTTCTAAATCTTCAAAAATAAAAATAAACCTGATACTGAATACATATACATATTCACATAAACCCATGGACGTACTCATCACAAATACAAGGTATCGCTAAAAAGACCCACCTACAAAAACTTCAAACGTTCTAATCAAAATTATTTAAAATTTAAAAAAAGCTCCTTGGTACGTGACTAATAAAACTCTACATACTGACCTCCACCTTCCAACAGTTGACCAGCATATAACGACCTTTTATCAATGATTTTACACAAATCTAAACGGACATAATAACAGACTAATAAGAGACATGGCCACAACTGACATACCTCAGAACATGAGGAGGAGACTAAAAAGGCGTTGGATGAGAGATTTCCTTCCTTTAACAGCCTAATTAATTGAAACAAGTTAGAGAAGATGTACTGCTGAGTACTTTCCTTCCCCATGTCATTATTTCATGTTTCGCCATCACATGTGCTGGTTGTCAACAATATGTTGACAGACGCGAATACATTTTTATAGACAAAAAAAAATGTCTGCTTTAATTGAATTGATGAGAAATAGATATTTGGTAATGAAAAAGAACAATCTCCTCCTAATAATTTTTGTTGTTAATGGCTAATATTAAAATATTGATACTTTTTTATGATCAATAATTATAAATATATAATTTTTGCAATTAAAAATCTTATAATTCTTATGTATTTCGATATATGTTAACTATTGACTATATATTTTATCACAGAAAACGTTTGTCTATTTCGTCATTGAATTGGGCCAGGTTTTTATATAAGTTCCTGTGGCAAATATCTATGAACTGTTTCGTTATATTTGATATTGCATTGTTACTTCTAATAAAGAAAACGTTATATTGTCGTACAGTTTACTTTATGTATGTGTCTGAATTTTGTTTTCTCACATTTTAGGCTTTACGGTTTTTTTCTCCAAGACCAAGGGAAGGTCGGAGGATTATTACCAGAGTTTCACCGGATTTGAACTCACAATCTTCGGTTTATTAGGTTACTGAAAACACCTGTTTTATACAACGCGTTAGCCCGCTCGGACACTCAGCCCCAAGTGGCTAAAATCATTGATGCTATGACTGCGACTGTCGTGGTAACTATCTCTGCGAATAAAATGAGGCTGACGACAGTAAATTCGTTATGCAATTTCCTTCGGTTGCAAAATTAATTTGTCTATGATTAACTTTGCAAAAGGATAATTGTTCCAGCTTATGGTTTATTAAAAGTGTCCTTAGGAATAGAAGAATAATTTTGAGCCCGTTACGAAGGAAATATGTTCTCTGAATTTCGCTTATGGATATTTGAAGTAGTGAAGATCATCACTTTTTCAGTTAATAGGTTATTAAGATTTCCAACTTTTTACAGTTAGTAAGATTTTTATATAAAAATTGTAATGAAATGTATATAAACTACTATATTTTTTCGTATCTCAGATATTTCACAATTTTACGAAGTCATACTTGATAGTAACCTTCCTCGACTGATACTCTCCTATTAACTTAACTGAGACTTTCCAATTTGAAAAAGTAAAAACTATAACTGGGATAAAGATATATTTATTGTTTGATACTAGATGGTTTAACCCCAAGAAGGAGATAGGGGGCAGAGCCCTACTATCCTGCAACACCTCGGTGTATTCCGGTACTCCGCCCTTCTCTACCTTAGTCCGTCTCATTAAAAGAAAAAGACTTTTTAGTCATTGTAATTGAGTTTTATTAATTTTAAAAATATTACTGCCACCACATATTTAAGTAATTTACATCCAACAATCACCTCAATCATCGATCAAACAACCAATGTATTGTACAATCTGTTGCTAATCCGCAGTCATCATCAATCATTGATTGAAATTGATAATGGCCTCGTTCATTCTTCTCGAGTACATTTAGTAGCGGATTCAGGATTAATTTTTTTTTTTTAGAGGAGAGTGGAAGGGATATTTTTATTTTTCAATAAATAATAATGGTAATTATTCTGGACGAAAGAAACTACGTAAAATTTCTATTTAAAATGATCCATAAATAGTCCTTGAAGACCAAACAAACTAAAAAAATAAAAAATAAAATAAAAATAATATCTTTAAAAAATATAATAAATTTTTGGAGGATTTCGCCTAAAAACCCCCCTCCTTCCCTTTGGAACCCGCTATTGAATTTTTCGTTCAACGTTTAGTTAGTTAATAACGATTGTTCCTTATAACTAATTTTCGTAGCATGAAGATTTTTTTTCTGTATTTTATTTTATAAATAAGCTTCCGTGGCTCTCTCCTCTCCTCACGCTTTCAATGGATCTCCTAGGGAACTTCGATCTTCATGCATATTATAAATAACTATGGCTGTGGTTTATTATTTATTAAAGTTTTTGTTAATTATTTGTTTATTTTGTATAATTTTTATGAAATTTCATGTAGATTTTAAATAATAATCCTTTGTACAGACCCCTTTGTATTGAATTATTAACATCCGCCTGATACTTCGTAAATAGTTTCATCTCATCGTAACCTACAACTATTTTATTTACGAAAACTCTTGGAATTGGGACGTTTTCAATCTGGAAGGGAACAAACTTTGTCTATTTTATTAGGTACTAAGAACTCGTCAATACACATTTGCTTTCTTGTTGGATCGTAAGTAATTTGATCACAAAGTCGAGAAAAAATATTGGCCTTCAAAAATATTGAACCGATTGTCGTGACCTACACCCCAATTTCAACATAACGAGGTAATATAGAACAAACGGTCCAATATTTTTGTAGGCCACTTTTTTTATTGATTTGGTGATCAATTTATCTTACGATTCCAGTAGAAAGCAAATGTGTATTTACGAGTTTTTATTAGCTAATTATATAGACAAAGTTTGCGCCCCTCTAGATTGAAATACTCCAATTCCAAGAGTTTTCCTAAATAAAATAGTTGTAGGTTACGATGAGATGAAACTATTTACGATGTTTCAGACCGATGTTAATAATTCGATACAAAGGGGTCTGTATCACGGACTATAACCATTGCTCTTAAGTGTGGCAGATACTTATATATTTTTCATTTTTTATCATTTGTAAAAGCCATTTACTATATAAATTTGCTTGACGTTCGAAGTATGTCACCGATTACAACACATCAGAATTATCTATACTTCAAAATAAACTGCTATCTATTTAAAGATGAATTATTTGATGGAATTTTGAGATTCCATTTCTCAAAGCAGACCTAAGGAACTGGATGAGGGATCTCCTCGTCTTAGAGGAGAACAGTTGGCAACAAGACATGACAAAGCACCACTCTTCCCGCACTCCAACCTCACCTAACCAACTTATCTTCCAAGAATTACCAGCCTGTCTCACAGGTGGCAGTAACGTTCCACACTTAATTAACTGAATTGCACCTGATTATCACGCAAATAATTAATATATAAGTCTATATTTTGAGACAGTTTTCTGAAATAGATAATGAGAAAATAAATAGGGTTATATCAGTCCTTGGTACAGACTACAGACAGGTCCTTGGTATTCGCTATTGACATCCCTCTAAAACTTCGTGAATTGTTTCATCTTATCGTAACGTACAACTTATATATTTATGAAAATTCTCAAAAATGCAGCATTTTCAATTTGGAGTATGCTAAATTTTGTCTAATGAGGCACTAAAAACTCATGTACACTCATTTATTTTCCACATGAATCGTAAAATGATTTTATCACAAAGTAGAGAAAAAAGGTGACCTATAAAATTATTGAGCTGTTTTGGCGTGACGTCAATCCCCAATATGCCAAATTAACTAGGTTTTGTAGGACAAACTGCCCAATATTATTGTATGCCACCTTTCTTCTTAATATTTTGATTAAATTATCTTACTATTCAAGTGGAAAACAAGTGAGTATTCATGAGCTTTAATTACCTTTAAAGTTATTTATTTAATCCAAGAACGTTCCATTTCTGAGCATTTAAAAAATATGTAAGTTACGATGAGATGAAGCCGTTTGTGAAGTTTTTGACGGATGTTTGTAATTTTAAGAAAAATAATGTTCTATTTATACCGTTGACTATGTGTTTATTTGTGTGATATAAGAATGAAATATAAAATTGTTTTAAAATAAACAAAATAAATTTCGATATAAAAATTAAATTAGTAGATATATTTTACTTTATATAACCTACCCTCACCACGGCTATATTAATTTTAAGAAATTTTAGTTTATTTTGTCGACCTCATCATGTTTTTTTAACTTTTGCTTTCCGCTCAATCGTCTTTTCTAATTATTGTAGGTTAAACTATCATGTTATAAATTTTATAAATTGCCAGAATTATTCAGTCAAGTCTTGTTTTTCAATGTACAAAGATATCTGACGCATATTATATAGGTCATTCACCCAAAAAGTCTCAATCTATGTTTGGATTTGTGAAAAAACTAAAAGTCGTTACGCATTTGTCAAAAAAAAAAAAAAAAAATCATAAATGATATTTTGACTCTACTTATTGAGGTTTGTTTACTTTTTGTTCAATAATAAGATTATTTAATAAAATAAAGAAAATTATTAAAAGAACATCATGGTGAATGAATGAAATATTTGTACGAGCCACAATCATTCATATAGGCAGGAGGTGGAAAATAATACAAAAAATAGTATATACACTCAAAGCTAAAAAGTTCGAGTCCAAAAGAAAAAAAAAAGCACGAATCCTACGGAATCCCACTACTTTTTTTGAAATTTATCCATAATAATAACCATGCGTTATTTCATGAAAATAGAGGCAATACTTACAATTTAATTTAACTTGGAATGAAAAGTGGGTAACCAAATGGCAAGAGTAAAAATGAGTAACTCATTATTTTTGTATTGCTTTCGTATTTTTCTACAAGCGAAGTATAGTTAATAAGAAATAATTACAAACTTAACCTGTTCTAAATAGATGAAAAAAAATCTAAAATTTTTAATTACTGTTTAAGAATGCCATAAGAATGACAAACAATAAAATTACTCTCCAGATTCACACATGTCTTTGCACATTGAGAAACAAGGCTGAGTGAATGTTAGTGTTGGAATCGTAGCTTGAAAAGATAACCGAGCGATATAATATATAAGTTATCCATAGAGAATTATAAAACTGACGTCAACGAAATGAACTAAATCTCCAGACACACGTTTCTTCGGCTTCTACATTTGTCTTACTTATTTTAGCAATTTTAATAAAATGAATCAGCATGGACATATTAATGAAAGTTTCGAATTGAAACAAACAATCTATACAAAATTTGGAAATAAAAATGTCAATAAATAATAGTTTCAGTGCTATAGTGTTAAGGAATAATTAATTAACTTTGTAGTAAAACGTTTAAAAGAATGTTCTTTTTCGAATTATCTATAGAGTTAGGAGCTTCATTTATAATACTATATACGAAAGAAGGATGAAATAAATGGTTTTCATAAAATACTTGAAATTTTTTTCAACCAGAATTGATTATGCAAAATAAAAACTAATATTTTTTTAAAAGTTAATTATCTTTCAGTTATTTTATTTTATTTATTACATAATTTTTTTTATTATTATTTAGTTGTTATTTTGCTTAATTTTTGTTATATTTTTTTGTACATATGGTGCTAATATGGTCTCAACTCAATACAACCATTGTCCAAGCGACAGAATGTGATATTATTCAATAAAGAAATAGAAACTGAAAAAAAATAAATAAAATTTGTGAAAGATAATTATTATTAGCAAATAAATATGAGAACTATTGACAAACATAATGAGATGTTATCGACAATATATTTTATTAGCTGTTAGATAATTACAAATTGATAAACAATGATAAGGATATTTCTTAATTATAACATTTAAGTAAAATGATGAATAAATAAAATAATGATTTGCTCTTACATTACATCAGAGGAAGAAAAGACAATAACTTGGTTGTGTTTTCTATTATTCTGTAAAACATGAACGACTCATTGTTTTAACTAACATTCCACCGTTTGAGATAATTCCTCATCATTGCCACAGTGCGATATTGTGTTTCTCTTAATATTTATCTTTGAAGTGTTTATAGATTGAACGCAATGTAAAACAATGAAGTTAGTGTAACAACATAATTTACTCTTTTAATGTTTTTAGCTGGGAACTTTTAGCATAAACAACATCATGTTTGTTTATTCTTCGTTCATGGTAACTCTTTGTTACAATATGTTTATCCTATTTGAATTTTTCTTAAAGAGACTGTTTTAAAAATATTTTTAACTAAATAATGATTTGCAATTGTTAAATATTTATTATGCTGACGATACAACAATTTTAACAAAACATCACGACCCTAGACTAGTCTCACTGAATTTACAAAATCATTTGCTACAGTTACAAAATTGGTATTCACTTTGGTATAACATTTTTGCTTCGACGAGACACATGCTCACCAGTTTATATCGATGACTACCAAACCTCTCAGACGAACACTGTACGTTATCTCGGGCTAATATTCGACAGGAGAATGACCTGAGGTCCACATGTGAAAATGAAACGAAAGACTTTAAACAAGCGACTGAAAATACTATACTCACTTTTTTCCATATCAAAACTGAAAATCAGACAAAAACTAAACACATACATTTACCTACTTAAACCCATATGGACATAGGCCTCACAAATTCACGTTTCTGCAAAAAAGATGCACTTACAATAAGTACAATCATTTCAATAAAAAATTTTAAGACTAATAACATCAGCTCATTGGAACGTAAAAAACAAAACCTTACATACCGACTTACGACTATTGTTGCCCAAAATCAGTCTTGGGGCACTTTGCAAGACCAAGACCAACACCGCCTATCTGTTGCAAGACCAAAACCAAGACTGGTAAAAAAATCGATTTTTCGAATACAAATTTTGGTTACTGTATGTAAACAATTGGTGTAACCAATATACTTTTTCATTTAAATCTTCTAATTTTTCATTCAGACTTAATTAGGTTTCTCATACCTAAAAAAATACGGTAATATCTCTCAAGACCAAGACTGAGTTTGCAAGATCAAGACTCAAACACATACGTACTCTCTACTCTCGATTTCATCTTAAACTACACGGACATCACAATGGACGTATCAACGACATGGCCACATCTGAAATGCCCATCAGGAGACGACTAAAGAGGAGCTGGATGAGAGATCTCCTTTCCTGAATTAAGGCAGTTAACCAAGACCAAGAAAAGATGCTGCTGGGTACTGTTCTTCCTCAGAATAATACTATTTCCCTAAAATGCCAATTTCCTTCACTTTAACATCACATCTGCTTCTTGTCAAGACTATGACAGGTGTGGATGAAAATATTAAGAGAAAAAAAAATTATTTAAGTTAAGTTCATGATTTAAAGTTGGAAATAATTATATAATCAATAATATAAATAATTTTTAATAAAAAAACAACATATTTAATCCAAAAGTCTTACTTTGTCTTTTCCCTTAACAACGTTTCTGCTCTTTAGGCTTTTTCCAAGGGAAAAAAACTTAACAAGGAACGGGCCGAACTCCAGGAGTAGATCGCAGACAGAGAATAATATAATATATAAAACTTATCCGATATTTATTTGTTAATATTACATTGAATAATTACCAATAACGATTTGACCAATAAATATTATTCTATGTATCACTGCTGTTAAGACAAAAGGTCGCATGTAAAAATTTATTATTGAAGGAAGTCAGTCGACTGTTAATTCATAATAATAAGTAAGTATATAATAAGACTGTTATACATATCATAGGTGATAAACAGTCAGGACGCAGTCATTTTAGTAATCAAATGATTTGAACACCTTAAGTGCTTGAAACATGCCCAAATAATGACCCACATGCTTGAAACTTCAGCACCTATAAATAACTTTAAAATGACTATTTATCACCTATAAAAACTGATTATTTCTTAATGATTTGTCAGTGTAAGTTCATGTTTTATTTTCCTCTGATTCCATAGTAGCAGACTACAAAATATTACCTTTAGTATAAATAGAATAGACATGTAACATTGCTACATCCGACCTTTTTACTTACAGTAACGATACGTATAAGTATTTCGGTGTTAGCATTATGATTCATGAACGTGTGGGTTAGTCGACGGTTATTTAATTGGCCCTTCCATTTTAAGGAAATCGCCTCTCAGTAGACTACTACTTGATTTTCTAGATTTGAATTTCAAGTAATATTAGAGGATGTTTCTTTAAACATCAGAAAACAAATGCATTTTACCATGACTGAGCCTCCGCTCATTATGGTTGCAAGGTGAGGCACATTTGGTAAAAAGTTTCCAGATCTTTCGATCGGTCGAAATAGCTGGCCTCCAGATCCTCCAGACCTCACAGTAGTGGATTATTTTTTATCGATCTGGTTGAGAGATGAAGTATACAAAATAAAAGTAGACATTCGGTATGCACTAATTCAACGTATTCAAAATTCTATAGGCGTAATTTAAGAAAGATATGATACAATTAGGATGGAAATTGTTGTCCTTAGAAGACGAAGCCTAAATTTTTTAGAAATTAATGGTGACATTTTCGAACATTTATTAAAACAACACTTCGATAAACAAAATGCTAAGAGAGTTCGATATCCAAAATGCCATCGGATCTCTCACGAGAGTATCCAAAAGGAATGGAAGAACGTATGGGATAAGAGTGCTCCAAGCAAATTGAAATTTCTAAAAAAAGTTGTGAGACCTTGAAGATATATAAAATTTCTCAGAAAGGAAGTCGTCCTAGCCCGACTTAGGATTGGACACTCAAGATTGACCCACCTCCATCTTATCACTAAAGTTGGACCTCCTAGATGCCAATATTGCAACAGTGTCCTGTCCATAACTCACATTTTCCAAGACTGTCCGTTTTATAGTTGTAAATTGAATAACTTACAAATATTACAAAATATATCACTAGCCTTACAAAAGAACAACAATAGAACTGACAAAATAATAACATTTCTAACGAGGGTAAATTTAATGAAAGAGCTATAATAATAATAATAATTTCTATTTATCTTTTTCTCTTATTTAATTTGTTTCCCTATATAAATATATATGCGAGAGTTTAAAAAACATTTTGTGCTCAGAATCGAAAATTTCCACTCGCGTTTTACGTTTCAGACTTCAAGGATCAAATTTGGTTTGATGTGTGTCTGTAGTCAAATCGATATATATATATATATATATATCCTTTTCCCCCTTATTTTTTTTATTATTACTACTTTCAGTTGTTTTTATTATTAATGTTTATTTTATTAGGGAGAGAGTTTGTTCATGGGGGAAAGGCATGCGTGTGTTACAGCATTTTTATATTATTATTTATTGAACACGTCCACTGTACTGTATGTATTTTTTATGAATTAGGTTAGAAAGAGAAAGGAGAGAATATGAGGAGTGGGAAGGTGGGAAGAAAAAAAAGAAATAGAAAAAAAATAATAAAAATAATATATATATATATATATATATATATATATATATATATAATATTGTATACTATGCTCATACATATTGTTAATCCTATATGTATATTGATTTTAAAAATTGTCTGTAGTGATTAATAAGTAAGCTGTGTTGTTAGCAATCCAATATAATTGGGCAGCACCATTTTATTTTATGATAATAAAGTGATTCTCTTTCTCTCTCTCTATTTGTTATATTCATTTTTTTTATCTATTATTTTTACTAAATCATTTATTTTTTTCTCCATTAAATATTTTAATAATAATATTTTTATGGATAAGGTGTTGAAGTATGAAGTATGTTTTGCTCTTGGAGCATCAAAACAACCAATCAACTAAAATGCTAATACGTGTATGAAATGTATTTTATTCGTGAAATTTTGTTTATTTATAATTAGCTAATAAAATATAACCAAATAATAATCAGACAAAAAACATGTGAGTTTTTGCTTATTTTCCTATTTATATAATTGTTCATTTATGTTTTAGTGGTCAGTACTGTTTTAGTGGTTGTGTTGGTTTAATTATGAACAGTGTACTGTTTTCAAAGTTCCTTACTAATTTACATACTATTGTCTGAATGAATACTATAGTCCTAGTACCAATGCCCTTCAGTGTGGCAGACTGTATTAATACTCAATAAAACAAAAACAAAACTGAATTAATTTACATAAACAGTTATTAAAAATTTAAATTATTTATAAATAAAACTTTTAGATACCTTTTATTTGCTAGTATATAGATTTTATATAGACTATATAATATATAGATTTTTGTTTTTAATTGTTGCTAACTTTTATTAAAAAGCTGAAAAACGGTTTGTGTCAAGAACATTATTAAAATTATTTAGTGCGGATAGCCGAGTAGGAAATGTTACATGATCAGCTCCCATCGCTCACAACATAACCGGCGTTAATCAGCATGCAGATCATGAATAAACAACCCTTTCATGAATACATTATCTTCAATTCTATCCCATCTTTGTTTTTCTTAGGCCGATAACGAATGCCAGGTAGTATTGTGCTTATCTAACTTGATATGTATAAGTCCTTATAAGATAATCAATAATTTGTTAGTTTTATGTACATTAAGTTTTATTTGATTACATTTTTCGGCACTATTTTCAAGGATATTGACTCGTTTAAGACACCTTTATTAAAAATATTTTTATTTACAATGTATTTTTTAATGTATTCCACGAAAATTGTAAATGTATGGAACCTTTGATTGTAAACTTTTTATTTATTTATTCACAACTGTATTCAATAAATAAAACTAGCAAATGCGAAAAATCAAGTATAATGGCATGAAGAGACTTGTGTAGATACTATACAATGATAGCTCTCCCTATATAATTGTAAGAAGATCACATTCCCATCTTCATTTCAGACGCCTAGGAGGATTATCAGGAATCGAGGAGGAAGTAAGGCAGGAAAAAAGTGGGTTAGGCTCGATCTAGAGTTTATCATGAAAGGATATCTATCTGGCTCGGGCCAGATCAGCGACATATGGAAAATTGAAGTCTTTATGAATGCTTTTACTTGTGACAAAATATGGTGCATAAAGATTTTTGGGTTGTATAAGAATTCGATGGTTTGGTGGAGGCCCAAAGCTCAACTCCGTATGTCTTGTTATGATCATGTAGATGAACTTTTTTTAATTAATTGAAAGTTTAGAAAGTTTTAGAGCAGCGATAGACGTTGAGCAATTTCTTGTCGTTTCAGTCTTGTATGCGGATTCCTAGTAAGAAGTTTGTCCAAGTAAAGTCATTTTTTTTTATAATCTATTTATTGAATAATAATACAATCAGCCACTGCTGGAGGGCTATAAGCATTAGGGCTAAAAGTTCTCATTCATACAATATATACAAATAATAAATAAATAAATATAAATATAAGAAGAAAATAAATAATACTGATGAAGAAGGTAAATAAAAAGAAAAAGAAGAAATAATAATAATAAACAAATAAAATAAAATAAAAACTTCTAAACACAATCATAACTATATACAATATATACATTCGCCCAAGAATCTCCGAACCAGGCTTTTTCCCACACGTGGAAGGCAAAGCAAGACTCCGGAAGATCCCAGTGCCACTTTTCCAGCCGCATCACTAGTATTAGAAGAAGTAAAGTCCTAGATAGCGGATTTGTTCAACAACGATAAGCGGAATATTATTGAAGAATACTGTATGACAAGCAGTCATACGTTTAGGACGGAGGTCAAAGGTAATTTGATGGGGTTTATTATAATTTATATTTATTCTCCAGTTTTTACACCTGATTGGAGACGATACGACTTCAATGGTTTGGTGGACACTCGAAGTTCTACTCCATATGGTATTATGGGCCTTATTATAGTCATGTAAATAAGCCTCAGATAAGTAACTGAAAGTTTACAGTGCTTATCTAGTAAGTTTTAAAGCAGCTGGAATAATTAAAATGTAAAATGACTACTACATGATTTGATACGATGTGTTACTATATGATTTTTAAACTCTGGTGAAGAGCTGAAATTTAGATCGATAAGTTGGCACAAAAAATTTTTATTTTTATTATTATTTATTTTTATTTAGCGTTTCTCACCGATTTTACATCTCTTTTCATTTTGATGATGATTTTTTTTAACTCCACGCATATTCTTTAGTACATAAGTCGAAATGAAATATATATAAAAATTATTTATATTTCATTTTTGTACTTTCATGCCGTATGCTTACTTTAATTCATAAATTAAATCAGTCAAGGGGCTTAATATAATTAAGCTGAAACTCTAAAGAAGGGAAAACAATAACAGTAATAAAATTAAATTAAAAATTTCTTGTGAATTAAGTTGAGAGAAACTGTTTCTTGAGATCCGCTTTTTCCATTAAATGTAAATTCAGAGGGAGGCTTAAGCACTCTCTTAACCTGAAGTTACCGAAGAGGAAGATAATTCCCACAGAAATTAAACATTAAAACTCATGAAGTTAATTATTAAATATTAATATTGAAAAAGTACCATTAGTTTCATTTCAGTTATTATCATTCATATTTACTTCACATATTTTTTAAAATTCGTAGTATATTATTTAACTTTTGCATTAAGGGAGATGATGTTTATTTCATGTGGTTGTAAGCAGACATGGCTGAAAATATTTTAATTATTATTTTGAAAGAAAGTATTTAAAATACAGTGCATATTAATTACTAAGTATTTAATTCAAAAAATCAATTACAGAATACTAAATGCAGTATTCTGCGCAGAACGCAAAAAGTACAGTTGTAAACAATCCATTTAATCATTTATTTTTTAAAATGCTTTTTATTTTGTATTTTAAAATAACTTATTTGAAATACTGTCCAATTCTGGTTGTAAGTGATCATGAGACGAATAAAAATAAAAATAATAAAATGAAGTTTATTTGTACCGAATTTTACTGTCTAAATTATTATTAAAAACATTTGAACTCATAGAGAATTTCAATTGAAGAATAAATGAATATGAGAGTGTCATGTTTTATGTCAAGATGTTTGTATGTGAGTGACTGAACATAGGGCTGTGAATAATATAATTTTATTATAAATTATTTGCAATTGTCCATAAAAATATATCAAGCTGATGACCATGTTTGCTCAAACATCCTGAATGCTGAACAATCAATAAGGAAGTTTAATTTTGTAGTTTCATCGATGTTGATATAATGATTCAATAATAAAATTAAAAATCACTACTACTGGTGATGGTTAATACTTGAAAGTCCGCGGTATCAAATTATTAACATCCGCCTTTAACTTCGTGAATGGCTTCATCTCATTGTAACCTTCAACTTTTTTTATTTACGAAAATTTTTGGAATAGGGGCGTTATAAATCTGGAGATCGGCAAAATTTGCCTATTTAATTAGGTACTACAAACTCACGAACACCCATTTTCTTTCTACTTGAATCGGAAGATAATTTGGTGACAAAATCGAGAAAAAAAAAATGGCCAGCAAAAATATTAAGTCGGTTGGTGTGATCTTTACCCCCATGTTAAAATAAGAAGGTTACATAGGTCAAACGACCCAGTATTTTTTTTCGAATTAGTGATCAAATTATTTGAAGGCTCATTTGGAAAGCAAATGAGTATTTATGAGTTTTTAGTTCCTCATTAAATTGATTAATTTTAAACTCACCATTTATCGGAATTTTCTTAGATAAAAAATCGAAAAGATGAAGCCGTTTAGGAAGTTTTAGGCGGATGCAAATAATTTGAAAAAAGGAGTCGATACTGTAGACTATTACTTTCATTATATTTTAAAACCTAACTGATTTTTCTATAACAAAAAAAATAGAGATAATGACGAAGGAGGTTGGCAATTTATAAGTTATAGAATTTTAGATTTATAATGTTGTATATATATATATTATTTTTTTCACAACAATTGTTAATACAAAATATATTTTTCTCAAAATGATCATTACTTTCTATATCATTTTTTTTCTCAAAGAAAAGTTTTTGAAATATATTTTTAAATTATACTACGAAATATAACTTATTAAATTATCCTAATTATTATTATTATTTTCCTCTAAATTTTGGACAACTTTCTCTCTAATAAATCAAGATTTTGGATCATTTTATTTAGAAACTCTGATTTCATATATTAATTTTACAAATTCTGAAACATTTTTCATTAAAATATTAAATTTATGAAAGATGAGTATTATTTTAAATAAAATATTTATCAATGTTTTTATTCAATGAAGGCTTTTTTTAAAATTGTGATATAGAAATTTTATGCACACCGAAGAAGCACAACAACTATACTATAATGCAGTACCAAGAATTGACAACTTATTTTTGTCGACGGGATCGAAAGCAGTTTCAATGCCAATCATATGTTTACTATCCTATTAATACAGAAAAATAATATACGTCCCTTGTGGGGATCGAACCCACGACCTTTGGATTAGAAGTCCAACGCGCTATCCACTGCGCCAAAGGGACTTCAGCTTGTTAAGCAAGTGATCTGTATTTTCCTGACAATATGTTGCAGTAATAGTATTTCTAAGTTTTCTTATGTTTTAATTTTTTGCAATGGTAAATAACTTCAAAAATACTTGTATTCCATTTAGATATGTTTTCCTGCTTCTTTATTTGAATTTTTTTTCAACTAATTTACAAATATTATGTATTATAGGAGTTTCCTGAATCATAATTTTAAGCTATATTTACTTTGGAAAGATTCTTAGATGTATAATCAAATATAACAATTCATATAGTTTTCTGTTTTTCTCTTTTAATCTCTCTCTCTCTCTCTCTCTCTCTCTCTCTCTCTCTCTCTCTCTCTCTCTCTCTCTCTCTCTCTCTATCTATCTCTCTCTCTCTCTCTCTCTCTCTCTCTCTCTCTCACTCTCTCTCTCTCTCACACACACTCACTCACACACACACACACACACACACACACACACACACACACACACACACACACACACACACACACACACACACGCACACACACACAGAAGTGGATACATTACGAAACAACTTACATTATTTTATATGATATTGACATTTTTCTTACATTAATAGGGAATCAGTCAAACTGAATGTTTTTCATCTCTTATGAGAAATAAATAATAAGTGGTCTTGGATTGCATATATAATTTATTTGGAATGGACCACTTAATCATTACTTTTCTCTTATTTGAATAGCTAAGAATTTTCTATTACAATTACCATGTGTTTTATTCTTGGAGAAAGGAATTGCTTGGAAGGAATTTTTAATCAAAAGCTTTTAAATTCGAAAATTTATAAAGAGCTAAAAAAAAAAAAAAATCAGTCATACCGAAGCGCTTTAAAAAATATTTTTTTCCTCATGGGAGTTGACACACTACATTTTTATTTAAATAATTGGTTACATTGTGTAGATTGTTTTTACTCTACAACACTTCTATTCCAAGATGGGGGTCTAAAACTATCATTCTTGGCAATGGTTTTAATGTATCATCAATTTCATTTTATTAATTTGGTTGGACTTTACTGTGTTTATGTTAGTAGGTAACTGCAAGACTCTTGTGCAAGAACAAGACTGAATGAGCAAGGGTATGGAATTTGAATTGAAATTTGTGTTTCGAGGTGCAAAATACAAATATCAACTCCGTTCCTCATTAAAAAATATTTGTACCCACTTTTCGTCTTCACTCGGTACAAATTGTTTCAAATTTACAAATTTCTAGCCGATCACAATGATTTTATTGTTTTTGTTCTGTAAGGAATTTTTTATTCTCTTAAATTATCATGGTTGCAATGAACAAAAAATATATCTTTTTTTTAGTTATTCGTAAATAAAATTTCTTTTCCTTTCTTACTTTTTTTTCTGAAATTTCGGGGGATATTACTATTTCTCCACACCTAGGAGAAGAAAATCTTGAGGGTGAGGGGTCAGCCATTGGATTTAATGCAGAATTAACGAAGATATGGCGCAACGAAAAAAAAAAAAACCTTGAGAAATAATGTACATAGATATTTTTGAAGAAACTTTTTGTAAACAGTTTCACGACATGAGAATAAAAACTATTATGACCGCAACCCCTGACCATCTCCTTCCTTTATAATGCAACGGTCAACTATTAAATACTCAATATTTTATTTTTTATTAGGAAAGATAATGTAAAATTTACTTGCAATAAAGCTATCTACCTATCTATTAAAATAATCTAAAAGGCGATTAATATCGAGAGGGCAGAGAACCATGGGCTATCCCCCACTCCACCCCCGAACTCAGAAGTGACTAGGCCTCCGCCGTGTGCTGTTCTAGTGATGGCGAACCGAAAGTGGATCCTGCTCATCTTCATCCTCTACGTAGTGGTGCTCCCGTTGGTCTATATTATGAAAGAAGGGATGAAGCAAGAGTTCGCCGAATTGCAGGAGGAACGCAGGGCAGACATGGACTCCTTCTACAACTACATAGTTTTCCTCCTCTCCTTCCAAGCCTTAGTTCGATCCGTCGGGAACTACAACTTGTACGGTCCGGGTCGACGTGGCAACAACCTCCGTCCCAGGTTAACTTGGTCAGTATTCGCGAACATGTTTTTTTCCTATGTGTTTTTTCTCGTTACTAACCTCTGGGGTTTGGAATTGTTTCATGCGTTGAAAGAAGCGAAACAACAACGTGAACTCAAAGTGTGCAAGAACCTGACTAGAATCGCCTATACCACAGGACTTTACTGTTATGATTTCATTCCGAAATATTTGAATTATTATGATTTCATCGAAGAGGTTGAGGTTACTGTGGAGTCTTGTTTGAAATAACCATATTTCAAACATTGTGCTCATTTTTAATACTGTTTGTTCAAAGATTAATATTCTTGTCAGACAGTATAAGAACGGAGAACAGTAATATCAGTGATAAGTGTCACAAAATGCCTAAAGCTTAATCATTAAAATTAATCTTTTAAAGCATATTTTTAGTCAACAGTATGATATATATATATATATATATATATATATATATATATATATATATATATATATATATATATATATATATATATATATAATATATATATATATATATATATATATATATGTATATATGTATATCAGATTATGATTGCATTTAGTTAGCTTTATTATCTAGGTTTAATATATACATTTTTAATTATATAAACGTTGAATTTTTCTTTACATTGTAAAATTTATAAACATGTTTACAAAATTTGATATTCTATTTTCTACAATATTGCTGTCATATATTTTTAAAATAATGGTTTCACATTTATCTAAAATACTAGATCATTAGTTGTTTGCTGTTTACATTATTTGATATATGTATTGATTAAAAAAATAAGATAATGTTTTTCTTGAATTAAATAGATTAAATGAAAACTTCTTTACTCTTTTATCCTTTATATTTATTTTAATAAACCATAACGCTTGATCACAGTTGATAATTTCTTTCAGCTTAATGACCCTTAGTCTGTTTTCATAACTTATGAATTGGTCTGTTTATTATACAAATTTAAGGTTAATAACATAGTAAATAGGGCATTCTTACTTTAATTTTGGTGAATCTTGAGTTTTATCTGAATATGTAGAACATTTTGTATAAATAACTCTCTCCTTTAGTCTATAAATCTGTGATTATATAAACATATATGTTTGTTTTATTTCTGTTTATCCATGAAAAATATATGAATTACTATAATTATGGTGTTTTTTTTAAATTATTTAAAAAAATAAATTTTTCTCAAATTACAATTCAATAGTAAGTTAAGAAAAGTGAGTTGAGTTAATTTTAATGCAATTTTTTATTCAAAATATATATAGAGATTTATTTATTAAAAATAATAACAAAAAAAAAAACCAATAACTCTAAAACCCACACAGGGTTTTGGGTTCAGTACTATGTAAGCAAGTACTGTTTCTTGGTCAAGGGTTGTGCATGGAGGTGATTTGACCAAGATCACTCTCAATCGCCAGGTTTTTCATCCTTAATTAATTATTGGTACCCACTTCATTGAGACTGGGATGAGTGAGGGAGCCCCCAGGAGGCTCTCCCGACCCCAGGTTCGATCATGGCTGGATGAAAGAGAATAAATAATTACCTGCCATCAACTGGAATCAAACCCGGGACCTTGAGCTTTAGAATTCAGTGCTCTACCCGCTAATATACCCTAATACTTTTATTAAAAATGATACATAACTGGAATGAATCAAAGAAATGTAATGATTATTCTTTTGTGGGCAATCATCAAAAAATTATTCAATTGAATTAATCACTTTAATTTTTTTTTGTCTTTCATAAATTAAATGTAAAATAAAAATATTAGTAATAGGATAGCTTTAAATATTTAGTTTGATATGCCAGAAATCATTGCTAAATTAAAGGGTCTATTGGATAAAATTATGTGACATCTTTAGGAAACATTAAATTATTTTTAAACTTAAAGATCTTTTTCATTAAAATTATTTACTCGGTTTCCAATGACTTCGGTAAGTTGATACAGTAAAAGATAATGTCGTTCGATACCTCAAATTTTTTATCTCATTTCAACTAATTAGAGTTTGAGTCCTTTGATCTCTGATCGGCTCCTTTATCGCCAATTATAGTGTGTGGAGGTTACTAAAACAATATTATTTCTTGACTATTTTTAATTAGTTTCAAGTTCATAAGTTGATTTTTTTTTTATAGAATGTGTTATATGGCCATGTATTTTGCAGTCCCTTGATTACAGATAAGGAATCGGTCAAAATGACTGATTTTTCAATATTGGTGTTGATTGCCTATTTAAATGCCTTGAAAATCGATCACGTTTCGCTTGTGAGAATAGAATTATGGTTATTTAATTTCCATTTGATTATATGGTTTTGGGTTAGAATAAAGGATCCAACACCATTCTCTGATTTTGAACCGTCCATGAAAATTAACTCATGATCATGAAATAATTTATGGACAATTTCATGATACCTATACCTAATTTAAATATATAATAATGTATATATATAATATAATATATATATATATATATATAATATAATATATATATATAATATAATATATAATAAAAGTAAGATAAGAGAAGCTCTGAAAATACCCAAGTCAATAAAATGTAATATAGGCCGGACAGGAGTCACGTATGCCATGAATGGATGTATCCGTGGCAAAGAGCGGGTCATCTTCATGGCTACGATATCAGGGCTGAATCAGCCATCTCGAGTCCCGATACCAAGGATAAAATGAAAAATGTCTTCAATAAGATACCCTTTGAATAAATCTGTCTGCCGTAGTATACAAGAGAGAAATACTTTATTAAAAGTAATACTGCCCTACTACATAGGGTTGCTTCGTACACAGCATACTTATCAATCCATACGGACATTAATTTTACATTATATTTTTCTATTTTTTATATCTATATATGACATATCTTTCCTTTCTTTTTTTTCTCCCCTACTGTAATATAATATCATAAGGAATAATGTAAGGCTAACACATTTTTTATTATAACATTAAACAGAGTACAAGCACCAACTCGGACTTGAAGAAAGCATCTAAAGAGTAGAACTAAGTAGGCATATTCGTTAAAAATGTGTGAGCTAAAGAGGATGCAATGTCTGTACTCCATATGATTTTTTTAATTTTCCAATGGTCGCGCCTTTATTCGCAATACCAAAAGGCACGCGTCTTATTGAGTCAGATATTATAAATTCAGTATTTTGTACATTATTACGTATTGATAAAATTTTTAATATATTTATTTATACTATAAATTAAATATAATTTCTTGCTTTCCGCTGGAAGATTATGAATAAACTTGTTAACATTCACAAACAGGTTTACTCCTTGATAGATGGACTAATAATACAAGTATTCAGGATATAGTATATATAGTTTTATCAAGAAAATAACATGTAGTCCAATTCTATTTTCAAATTACTAACATTTGTCTAAAACAGGGGTGTCTAGTCTTTTTCGTCCTCCGGCGACATTGAGGACTATTACAGATCCCGCGGGCCATCGCTTGTCAAGAAAAAAAAAACTTCTATAAATGACTCATCATTGTTTTTCTTTTATCTTATGCTTCGATAGCCTTGAGCCGATAAGCTTCAGTTGTCAAATGGATTTCAAGACTCATGCCATAAATGGTGTAGTATTTCATATTATTTGGATAGTTATTAAAATTTTATAACGTGATGTAATAAAAGAAACTTTCGCGGGGCGTATTTTGGAGATCATTGGTCTAAAACTAAGTAAATGACTTCATTTAATCGTAAACTATAATTTTTCAATTTCATTTACCTATATAAGAGTAAGTATTGCGAACGTGATTATTTTCGAATCTGAGTTTTCAACTGAAATACACATTATGAGATCCTCTGAGTCCAAATAACCAAGTCTCGCAAAATGGTCTGTGTGGGTATGTGAGTATGTGAACAGCCTAGCTCAAAAACGAAAAACTAAACGAAATTGAAATTGCGTATTTGAGGTTTTTATAATCCTTGGATATTACAGCAATATTTTCGTCAAAATCGGCATATTTTGACGATTTCATTAAACTCAGTATATCAGTGTATTGTTAAGCAGTTTTTAATATAATATAGGTTTTATTCTCATTGATATCCTCTAACAGGGCTTAAATGGCTAATTTTCAATATTAGGTTCCTCTAAAGTGCCTTTAATTTTCTTATTTGAAATAGTTAACCATTTCACATTAATTATTGATACAAAAAAATAGTTAAATATAGGATATGATAGAATTAGATTATTAACTGAAGGGGATATAAGAGACCGTCACGGATAATAGTTGTAATGAAAGAACCAAAGGAATACGAGCTCGCTTGAAAGAGTACATACGTAACATGAGCTTAATATAATAGTCCGACAATACTATGTATATATACATATGCGGTTTTCTATAGAATACAGAGGTATACAAATTAAAATTTGTCTATATAGGGGTATTTAAAACAAATAAAAATACCCAAAATGAAATGTGAATAAATATAGCATCTATAATTTTTATTTTTACTTCCCCTTTGTCGGAAAATACTTATTTCTGCTAAGAAAAGGGTTGTAAGTGAAAGTCGAGTGATGCGAGCACAAGATTTTTTATTTACGAATGAAGATTACGGGTTAGCTGTGTTAATTTAATGAGGTACTAAATACTCATAACTGCTTCTGCTTTTCAGTAAAATCGTAACATAATTTGATAAGAAAATCAAGAAAGAAGTAATCTACAAAAATACATGGCCGTTTGGTCAAAATAACTGCGTTATTAAGGCATGTTGTGATTAAAAGTCTCGTCGTATGGCCCAATATTCCTCCTCCTCCTCCCCCCCCCCATTCCGATATATTTCCTTTTTCTCGATTTTTTGATAAAATTATCTTATGATTCAATTGATTATAAAAATTGAAGGTTTCGATAAAATGAAGTTATTCACGAAGTTTTAGTCACGTGTTAATAATTTGTGAAAAGATTTCCAATTTCTATATTGAATTATAGTATTTTCCTTCACAATAAATGTCATTAGTACCAGTGATAAAAGAGTTCATTTACACCACATTTGCAATAAATGAAAATGAAATAATCGCTAAATAATAATATTAAAAATAAATATAAACAAGAAGCAAAATAACTAAAATAAGCACTGTAGAATAATAAAAAAATGAGATACAGATGATTTATTTTTCATTTTCTTTTTTTTTTTTACATTTTGTTGAACCAAAAAAAAAAATGATGGGACATTTTAATTATTTAAGTTCCACTATATTTACTGATATTTTTTGTTACACTGGATAAAGATGATAAAGGATAGTCAAGTTCATAAAATATCGAATTAATATTACCTCTATACTACCAATATACCTATTACCTATTACTTATAGTTTATATATTACCTATAAACTACCAATGGGTAGTTTCTCTTTGTGTTGTATATGCCATGTTACTTATTTCATATTTACTTGTTGTATATATCATTTAATATAGTTGTAAATTTCAATAATAAAAAAAAAGCTGCAAATTATTTCACAATGGTTTATTATTTCCAAACAATTATACATATAAAGTATATATTACCTTCCTAGTTATTAAGAAAAAAAAATAAAAGGTGATTCCAATTGTTGGACTAAACTTTTTTTTTTTAATCATCAGTAATATGCTAAAAAAAACTAGCATTACTTCAGTAACACATTCAAAATTCAAAAACCAAAACAAAGGATATAACCTTTGCAGTAAAACATAGAAAAAAAACTAGAGACCATATCTTTGCTCCTAATTGTCCGATTTTAACGAATTTTATTCGAAATTCCATAAACATTTAAAAAACTATACAATATTGACAAAAAAGCGTATAATTTTTGAGTTATTCGGAATTCAATTGTACCACCCCTCGTAACTTTTTTTCCAGCTTCTGTTCGTTGAAGTATGTTATATAGATAAATTGAAAGGGCTTCGAGAAAATCACTTTAGCGAAGTTTCATTGAAATCGGTGCATTCGTTTAGGCACTACAGTATTTAGCAAACCAGGTTTTTCGGCCGCCATTTTATAAATAAAATGCGGATGAAGAAGGATCATCCTCGGGTGAGCTCTGATTTTATATCCAAATTTGAAAAAAATCTGTCCTGCAGTTTCGTAGAAAATGCGCGAACGGCGGATGGCGGACAATCAGTGGGCGGGGTGGCTGAATGGGCTAAAGCGTGTGCACTGCACCACCGTTGCCCGGCAACCTTTTTTTTTTTTTCTTTTTCTTTTTTTTCTGTCCTTCCCTTCCTCGCCTTTAAGGCTCTATACGGGGGTTTTCCCGGGCCAGGGAGTGTGGGCGGGGATTTCAAAACTCCTCCGGGCACCGGGACGCGAACTCGTGACTATTTTTTTAATCAAATCTCATGTATCAGGTTGCCGGGCAACGGCGGTGCAGTGCACACGCGTTTGCCCATTCGGCCACCCCGCCCACTATTTTGTTGCCCGGCAACCTGACATATGAATCAAAGATATAAAAATAGTCACGAGTTCGCGTCCCGGTGCCGGAGGAGTCTTTTATATCCCCGCCCACACTCTCTGGCCCGAGAAAATCCCGTATAGCCTTAACGGCGAGGAAGGGAAGGACCAAAAAAGGATGGCGGACAATCAACTCGTTTCTGAATTAAATATTGAATAGATATGAATGAAAAGTAAAAAATAACTTTTTTGTTTTTTATCTGTAATTAGTTCGATGATTTATGGAAGGATATGGAATGCACCAGAGGAAACATTAAAACAAACTTAATTTTAAATGTCATGTTTACATAAGTACAGCAATGTAAAACAATTGTTTGTTTAAAAATTGCCTCGAGAACATTTTTATAAAATAGTTTATTTTTAAGGGATGATGAAATCATCTCTTGAATAATATGTATTTCTATTATATTTTTTCCTATTAGTTAAGATAAATAAACTGAACTGGAAGTATAAAAAATGCTATATTTTATGTAAGACGCTTTTGTAGTAGATATTAAAAGCAAAGATGTAAAGCATTCCGAACTATAGTGTAGATGTGTGGACTTTTACTACAAAATTATGTTTTGTAAAATTATAATTTTGAGTCAGAATGTTAAAACTTATGACCTAATTTAAGTTATGTGCTTAGTTATATTCTTTATGACCCTGCTATCCTAGAAGCTGTAATGCACAACCCTCTTACAAATTTAAATTTATGTTTATTGCTTTATTATTACATCTCAGCTTATTAAGTTAACTCTGCTTGAGATTTATGTATTCCGGCTGTTAATGGTGTCTGAAATACTCGTTCATTCTAATCTAAACAGCCGCTCTTATACACAATTTCATTGCATTCAGTAAATTATTTTTTTATTACATGAAATTATTCTCTGCTTTGTACAAATAGTAATATACTTTACCTTCGGTGGAAGTTCTCGACTTAAAATATTTACTGTGCTCAAGTGTACTTTATGAGTGGTTGTTAAATTGCACTGACCATGTGTGACGAATGTTTTCTACCTTTGCATTCTGGTATAAAATACGGATCTTTAGAAAAACAAAACAACATGGAAGGCTGGGATTATTTCTTGCTTTTTTTTTTATTTGGAAGCATATTGTTTATAAAATTTACCTTAATGACATCTATCGACGTCCTGTGTGTCGACGCAAATAAACGTACATATATAACACATTTTGTAATCCATGATATATGGATCGTTACATGCAAAAATGGTGTGTTATTTTCAATTATAAATAATTAATTTATTTTTCATGCTTCGAAATTTATGCTTTTAAATAATTAGGTGTAGATGAAAGGGATCAAGGTAAGAGGAAAAGAGAGATGTTATTCCTTACCAGGAAATACCTATTATATTTTATATCTACATTCATAGAACTTCCCCTAATATAATTAGCATATATATTTATAAATGTAGTATACTAACACGCGTATTATATATGCTAAGTATATTAGAAATTCAAGATGCACTGTGCACTGTCCGGGTTTGAGTAAGGTTGTGATAGATAATTATTAACAAATAATCAATACACATTTAAGTTAAACCTCAGCTTAAACTTAGCTTCGGCTGGCGAATGGATGATAGATGATTCCGGGATTCTCCGGCGGCTAATATCGCAGGAACTCCACAGGACAAGAAGAGTGGGATGACCTAGGGGCAAGGTGGCTGGACGGAGTGCCCGTGGACTCAAAAGACCTACAAATTCAGAAATGGACAACTGCATTCAAGGACCGTGCCAACTGGCGGAGGCTTTTAGAGATGGCCCAGATCCAGTGATGGGTTACCGCGAAAGAAAAAAAAAAAAAAGTTTCATCTTTTCATGTATATTTAAATTTATTAAGATATCATAAGTCCATTATTTGCACTAATTTTTAAAAATTTAAAATAAAATAATAACAAATGTTTCGGCAAAAAATTCCAATCTACGTTACTTCTATAATCTGTAATGCAAAGAAGATAATGAATGATATCTATAAATGCCAACTGACCCTCGATTTACACTTTTATGTATATATATATATATATATATATATATATATATATATATATATATATATATATATATATATATATATATATATATATATATAATAGAATAGAATAGAAAATAGAACTTTATTCTGGGACTAAGTCCCCTTAGAATAACAAAGATGAATTAATACAAAATAAAATACCAATCTGGCCAAAAACTAACTTATAAAAATTCTAAAATGTTATATATATACATATATATATATATATATATATATATATATATATATATATATATATATATATATATACAGAATTTAATGTTTACGTTTAATTAATAAAGTAGTTGGAACAAATAAGTAAGTTTCACATAATATAACGTAAATAATTCATAATAATGAAAATCTTTAGGTGTGAATATCACACACACACACATACACACACATATATATGTTTAAAAATTGCTATTTGTCACCACCTTTCGTTTGATTATTGTTGCCTAAATGCGAGACCGAGACGAGTCTTGTTCTTGCAAACTCATTCTTGGTCATGGTCTTGTTTTTGCGCATGACTCTCGTAACAGTCTTGCAGTTACTTATCAGCTTATTACTATAGAGATATTACTGTGATTATTTAGGTAGGAGAAACCTAACTAAGCCCAAATGAAAAATTAGAGGAGTTGAATGCAAATTTTTTTTTCTAACCCCCAAAAATATTTATTTAATCAATTTACATATATAGTAGTATTAAATTACATAACAATACAATATATACAAGTAACAAACAAGAGAACAAACGAATGCAAAAGTATATTAGTTATATCAATTATTAACGTATAGTAACTAAGATTCTCGAGTAGTAACTTTTTTGACTTAATTTTTATTAAAAAAATCTATTTTTTTTACCAATCCTGGTCTTGGTCCTGCAACAGTTAAGTGGCCTTGGTCTTGGTCTCGCAAAGTGCAAGATTTTGGGCAACACTATCTTTGATATTTCGTTCGTCGAAATCCATTGAGCCAAAAAACGTATCTATTACAGATTGTGTAGATAAAAAATGTACCTTTTATTTCTATTTAAATAATAAATCCAGTAATATAGTCTTTTATTACGATTACCAAAGATTCATTCGAAATTCTCCCTGCCACAATGTTGATATAGTTTTACCCCCAAAGGCCGTCAGATATGGCTCAGGCGGTGAAGAGGAGACTACAAATCAGCTGTGCGCTTGTGAAACGGGACCGTATGTATAATGTATCTATCGGGGATGATAAAAATTCAGCTGAGGGGAGCTTGCTCGGAAGGCGGCTTCAAACGGCGCATTTACACATAGCCCCTGAAGTGTGGAGGCATTCCAAGCGAGTGTATTGGAAATGCTGGGGCATGCCGAGGGAATAAATCGCTGCAATTTGAATTTTATTCCGGCCTCTCTCCTAGGGGGAGAATTATGAAGGCTATTCAGTGACAGCTGCATATTTAAATATGTCTGTAAAGAAAACTTAATGAGATCTCAAATCATGATTCGTTTCCAAGAATCAGGAGGTAGATGTATGATTAGACGTATATAACTCGTTCGGGTCGACTCGGATCTCTAACTTTGTTCGTAAACATTAATTCAATTTCCGAACTAGCCTGAGAGTCATCAGTGTATATTTCTGTGCTGGAGTGTTCAGTCTTTCAGTGTTAAGTCTGTTGTGATTAAATTTTGCACTGATAAGGATCTCTCGTATTAAATTGATTTCGTTCTCTCTAATAACATATAAGTCAGCGAAGTAGGTTTATTTGTATGCAGCATATATGAGAAACCTGCAGGTGTCAGTTTATACGGGGTCTTCATTAGTCCAGCGTTAGAATTAATTAATATTTACTTATTTAGATTACAAACATTTGAAAATTAATTGAACAAGGTTGAAAATATAAGTATATGGGTGTGTGTAATTACTTATAAATAAAAACAGCAATATTAAATATTAAAAAAAAAATGCATCCTCCATTATCATTGCCTAACCTTAGTGCGGTCTCCAATAATAAAAATATTGTTACAAATTTTATTCCATGATATCTCATTTTTTTTAATACCTCATTCATTAAAATTCATGTCTTCTGAGAGCTGTAGAAGAAATCTATAGCTGATATTGGGCCATACTACCACATGTATATATATATATTTTTATTTCATAATGACGTTTACAACTGTATTAAATAAATACATCTAGTAAATTTGAACATAATGGATATGACATGAAAACACTTGCTGAGTAACTAACCAATGGTAGCACTCTAATGATATGATATCTCCATTAGGAGATCATGGTGCCATCTTCTTTTCAGACGCCTCGGAGGGTTATCAGGCATTGAAGAGGAAGCAAGGTAAGAAACGAGACGGTTGGGATGAATCTGGAGTTTATTATGGAAGGATAGGTACCTGGATTGGGCCAGATCTGAAACAAAAAAAACATTAAGGTCATTATGGATGGTTTTATTTGTAACAAAGTAGGTAGCATTGAGGATTTTACGAAGGATTTTGGATTGTAAGGATTGGATACGAGAGGAATTCGATGATTTAGTG
This sequence comes from Nezara viridula, assembly GCA_928085145.1. Classification (NCBI taxonomy): domain Eukaryota; kingdom Metazoa; phylum Arthropoda; class Insecta; order Hemiptera; family Pentatomidae; genus Nezara; species Nezara viridula. Next base: position 141,035,989 of record OV725080.1, on the reverse strand, counting down.
GAGCCCCATAGCACAACTCCGTAAGTCCAAATAGGCCTTATTATAGTCAAGTATATGAGTTTTTTGTAATTAATTGGAAGTTTAGAGCGTTTGTCTAGTAAGTGCTGAAGTAATCGGAAACGTCGAGCGGTTTCTTATCGTTTCAGTCTAGTATCAAGATTCCAAGTTAGTCGTTTGTCCAGGTGGAGTCCTAGGTATCGGATTTGCTCAACAAGGATAAGTGGAGTATTGTTAAAGGAAACTGTAGGACAGGAAGTCATTGATTTACGACGAAGGATAAAGGTAATTTGGTGAGATTTATTGGAGTTTATTTTAATTCTCCAGTTTTGACACCATTCTTCAAGATTTATGATGTGTGATTGAAGCATTTGGGATGCAGTTGATGGGTCATTATTTACTTATAGGATACGTGTGTCATCGGCATATGTGGTGATGACAGCACCACATATATATAGTGTAGATTCTTGTTTGGTTGAAGATATTCTATTATGTTCATTTCCGCTATTTCCTTGTCTGCCATTTTTAAAAATTTATAATGACAAAAAGAGGCAAAAAAGTGGATAAAAAATAATACCTTATTATTATTGCTTTCCAATATTATCTTATTCCAAAGTAAAATATTTTACAATTTTTTTTTTTGAGGAATAAAGAGCACATTGTAGGATCAATGAATGGCATTATTTCTTTTCTTCTTATTTCTATTGTTGGCTATCACAGTAGCTGTTATTGTTCCATTGAGTTATTTTCTCTCGCTGCACGGCTGATATCAGTTCGATATCAAATAAGAGACCTTGGTGCACATTCCTATCTCCCTATAAAAGAGTTTGTTCCCGTGTACTGTTTAATAATAATTCCCATGAAGTGTATTGATCTTCTACACTAGTATATAACATCTAGGTTTCAATTATTTTTTTTTTTTATTGTTGATCCGTAATAACCTCAGTTCTGTAGTAATCATGGCTCTCATGTTTCAAAATTACCTTTCGATCCCATTCTATTATTATATATTTTCTATATTTTGAACAATTATGTATATATGATATGGTTTAAATACATGATCAAATAATTAATTAATCTAATTGAAATCAAGATTTGTGGGTGTTTTTGAAGAATTTGACGCACGTAGATCTCGTACTAAAAGCAGATATATAATTTTGTATCCATTATGTTGGTTACTAAGGATAATTGTCAACCTCGTTTTTCAAAGCGACTTTATTTATATATATAATACAAAAATAAAAGAATTAATAATACAAGATATTCAATTTTGAAGTTTTCTTGTTTCTTCATATAAGTATTTTTCATGTTTATTAAATGAGACGTTTATTTCCGGAGTGAACCCTAGTCACCATTGACAATTTTCGGGATATACGAAATATTGTATTTTTTGTTTCAATTATAATATAAAAAACAATACTTAAAAAAAAATTAATAAATTGTTCATTTATAGCACATATTTCCGAAAATCACTGACATTGGTACTTTAAAAACATTTAAACTTATATAGGATCCATTTTGAAAAGAAGTAAATTTCAAGGCTCGTATATGAAAAAAAAACAAGATTTTTTTGGGTCTGTTTAATAACAAAAAATGGTGTATGATTCGAAGAGAAAAAGTTATAAAAAACATATCACAAATAATTAATATTATATTTACTATAACGGTACAATAAAAAAATATATATATTTTTAAATTTTCATTCGAACAAATCGTTTTATAAAGCTTTTGATGATTTTTTTCCCAAAAAATCGTATGAATACACAGGTTTCATTACATTCCTTGAAAAAATGGGCGGTTTCGGCAATAAATTTATTTTCACATACTTTTTTTTTATTATTTAGGTTCGTTTAAAAAAAAAATAAATAAAAGAATCGCACCAACGGATTCATTGGGTTTTTTACATTTTACACAGATACTTATATCGATATCGACCCAAATCGAATAGGGTTAATTTTGGAATAAGCTAATCAAATACCATTTGAAATGTTTAAATAAATTAAATATTTTTTTAACTGTTATTTTTATATCCTGGCATGCTTGGCGTGAGGGCGTTTTCTGGCATATGTGTTGTGGTCATGTTTTGTATAAGTTTGTTACAATGTTCGTGAAATTTGTCATGAAATTTTTCATATGAAGTAGTACGATATATGAAAGTCTGCAACGTTTTGTTACCGACGTATTATGGTAAACGTGTGATGGGTCTTAAAGTTTCTGATTGGAAAGTCTGTATTTTTTTAATTTGAGTATTTTTAGCTAACCCGTAAATTTATGATCTGTAAGTCCATGTAGATTTTAGTAGGCATTTGGTATTTGTCTCATTTTTATAGCAGAGCGTCAGTTGAGAGATTATTTATGGTAAGGAGTGGTCCCCAGATCATCCTCTTGAGGATGTGAGTCAAAAGAAAGGACTATGTTAGTCTGTTGTATGTCAATATTGGTCTCGCTTTTAACCAGAATTACAAACTATTATTGGTTGGTTCTTTTGTTTTTCAAAATAATTTTCCGATTTTAGATGTGATGATCACTTGAAATAATGCCTTGTAAAATATGGATTTCTTTAATTATCTGAGAAAATTGCATGAACTTTGGAAGGTATTTTCTGGTACTGTCACACATTTGTTGATATATTATATTCCCTATAAATTAATATTCATATTTTGAAAGCTCACTCTAATTTTAATATTTGCTTAAAGGTTGATTGAAATGATTATACACGATATAATTACAGGGCTTATCAGGAAAATGCTCATAATGAATAATATCTCGTTATGAATTCAGAACTCGATTGAATCGGGGAACGTTGATACAGACATATTAAAACGTAGCAATTACGCGACACGTTAATAAAATGTTCCTAAAGCTTGGCACAACCGTTCAACTTTTCCATTACTGGTTCTCTTCCCCCCTCCTCTCTCTCCCCCCCGCAGGCTTTACACTTTCCATGAACTTATCGAACTTTGTTGATATATGATGTCGTCTGACGTATGGTGTTTTTTTAGGCATAAAGGAATATTAATGTCTAGCGTTTTAGTACAAAAAGTTATGACGTACCAAAGATTAAAGTAGTCCCTATTTGATTAATATTACCATGTATACTTTTATACTCAATTTATTTGAATAATTTATTAACAACTTATTTATTATAACCCAAAAAAATTCAAACTAATTTAATAACTTACTTCTTAACAATTTATTTTAATGGAGGGAAGATTCATTTACGAATTTTTTTTATATCAGACTTTCATATTTTCCAAAACCTTTCTGGAAGGAATCTTGAAATTTTATTTTAAAATGTTACACTCATCAGTACCACTAATAAGTACCGCTAATAAGAATCGATACCAATTAATTGAATTAATAAAAATATATATTTATATGACAGACTTCCCTGTCCACTTATTCGTTAAAACGTTTGAAGGAAACCGAATAAGATCTAAATCCTTATTAAATTTTGATAAAATTTATAAAGCGATATTGAAATGTATCATTGCTATGTATCGAGGGTGGTGATATTGGGAAATGTAATGTATTTAATAAAATGTATATATAAGACATAACGTATATATTCCAGAACAGAGTAAAACGTGTGGTCGGCAAGCGATGCGTGCAAAATAAAATGCCTACAAGCGTCACAAAAAGTCATAAAAGTAAGCCTAAAATCCAAGACAATAAAGGAAAGAAGGAACCTCTTAGAATTTTATGGAGGAGTAGAGGGGCAGGTCTACAGTCTAGCCCTTGAAGTCAATTAGCCAATTGAATATATTTCTTTGAAGATAATTATTGCGAGGAGATGGGAAGGGAGAGGGAGTAGGAGGTGAACCAAGAACTTGGAAGCAATAGGAAAAGGCAGTCTAGGGAAGCTGTTGTAAATAATAAAGAAGTCTGGGAGAAGAGTTTGAAGGAGTCCATCTTGTGGATGTTTCAGAGGTAAAAAATCTTGTGAAGAAGTGTGAAAGGATTATGATGAAAATGCCTAGAGGAGAGCTAAGAAGCAGTAACATGCAAGAGATCTGAAGTTGAGGAGTGGAGGCGGATTGGTGAAGGAAGTACTAACAGTACAGCTTAAAGGGATCTTCCACTATTATTCAATAATACTTATGAATCAGCAAGGTGTTAGCCATAATACTCATTTTTTAGTACTTCTCTTCCTTGCTTTTTAGACTATATGGGATTTTCCCGGGCTGGGGGGTGAGGGCGGGGGATTAATGCCAGAGTTAAAATCGCCTCCGCCACTCGGATAACTCGTACTTGTTTTTAATCTTTCATAACTTCGGTTATCAGGCTGCTCAGCCACCCCACCGCTCATAATACTCATTCAGAAATTATCCCTGGAATAGTATCTGGCACATAGGACTATCACTGAGCTAATGGACCAATGTTGTAGAGGAGCCTTCCATTGGTAGCAGATTTAATCCTAATCCTGTGTTCGTTCTGTGACCATATGCCATATACATAGACACACACGCATATATATATATATAACTACTTTTCTGGCTCATCGCTTTTTTTAGGCGGATAGGAGGTTCGGAAATGGAACGGATCTACTTAAAAATATATTAATTACGTATTTAAAGGCATTGATTGATATTTTAATTTCTATAGGTTTCCCCCCTAAAGGTATCATGTTTATAATCTATAATTTGTAACTACAAATGGTGGCATGCAGGGATAAATGCTAAACAAATATGATTTAAAAAAAAATTATACTATTTGTGATCTGAAAAATTATTAATACATATGGGACTTTTTATTGGAGAATGCTGTGTGCGAGTAGGACTGATTGAGTTATTTTGTACTGATTTTCGTAAAGATGGTAATATCTAAATGAAGTTATGACGTAGCCGGTTACATAATTAGGCCGTTAGCTATTTCTTTCTGGTTTTTGGTGCCGCCGTAATCACGATTTCTGCTCTTGATTTCCTCTTCCTCTGGACCATCATTTCCGAAGAAGTCTCCCCTACTGCTTGATTCTCTCGGGGTCTCTCTAGAAATCGCTTGTACCACTGCTCGTCCCTAACTCCCCGTGTCTACCTAGGACCTTTTTCAGTCTTATTTTTCCAAGTTTTTTCTCATTGATTGAAATTTCGTAGCAAAGGGAGAGGAGGGGATCAGCCTTAAATATGTCATATTGCTTGAAGTTCTTTTTGACCCTTCTCGGTAGATGCTATGTTATCTGTTTGATTCCGAGTGTACATCCGAGAATCATTTACCCCTAGGCTAAAGGAATCCTTAATTATAATAATTGATTACACCATATAATAATTATTATAATTAGGTTTTATTACACCCTAAACAAAGTGTAGACCGTTGACTTTATCTGAGCGGCAGTCCAAGGAGTCTGATCCAGTCTTGCCTGTACCAGCAATTATTAATTTTTTTTCTTTATTGGACTAACTCTATTTATATTAAATTCTGAAATATATTTTAATTCACATGTCACCCTCTACGGTACATAGCAATAAATATGTAAAGTTAATCAAATGCGTTCTACCGGAATAGCCAATTTTTATTTGGATGGATCACATACAATACTAAACTAAATAAAAAGATAATTAAATTGAAGAAAAGGATGGTTGGAGTGTTCAGTCAAATAGATATGGTAAAAAATAAATAATTTTATTTGTTTTTACATTCTCCGACGTTTCGGCCCGAAGTTCAGGCCTTCATCAGGGCTAAAAAAATTAAATATTTTATTTAAAATTATTCTTTTTTTTACCGTTTCAATATGACCGAACACCCTAACCATCCTTCGCTTCAATTATTCACTACAGTCAACCATAAACTCACAAAATATAATTGAATTCATTCTTCATTGCATTTAATTTATTCAGAAAATTTATTCCATGAATACATTAATCAACAACTAAAAATACACACAATTACATTAGCACCGCCAATTTCCCAACGAGAAACTGGTTGGGTACATCAAGGGTCTTTCCCCAGACACCTGTGATGGACTCGTCCAATATTCCCAAGAGGAAAGTTGGAGTTACTAGTTTTCTTTCCCCGTCAAACTTTTCACTGTCGAGTTAAACCCTGGAAAACTGGCCGATGATAGTTTTTTTTATAAGGGATGGGCTTTTAGTTATATTGAATTCTGGATAGTTATTAAATTTTTAGGAATTTTTATAATGAAGCTCCCTTTCCGAATGAACACATATTGAAAAAAAATGTTAATAAGAAATATATAAAGGGTGGGTTTGGGGAGAGGGGAGGAGGGGAATGGCAGAGCTCCAGGGAAGGTTGTACACTGGAAAAAGAAAAAAAAAATGTCATATCAAAGTAACAGTTTTGTAAGAAAAGTTTTTTTTTTCCAAATTTTGGGGACAAATCTATTTTCCTACTTTACAATCAAAGTATTTGAGATAACAAAAAAAGGCATCTATAATTCGAAATACCATCATATAACAATGAAATTTCTCATGGTTAAAAAATAAATGTTTCGTATCAAAGCATGAAGAACTTGATATCCTCACTTCGGAATATTAACATTCGTTACGTTTTTATACATTCATATTGAGATATTTCTTTTTGCGGTTGAGCTATATTTATTTTAATGTAACTATTCAATTAATTAGAATCAATACAAAATTTTTTTTTTTTTTTATCAACCTGAAAAAACACGTGAAAACGAATTTCTTGCCCGGGAACATCAAATGGTCAAATAATATAAGATTGACACTTATACATTCTTAACCAATTTTCATTTGTTTAAATTTTATGGGCTAATAACTAATAATATAAATTTCATAAATAAACTGTATTTCATACATATCTCACCATTTCGATTTTCTAATGTTATTTTAATAAGTGCAAATATAAATCAAGTTATCTTGAAATGACAAGAAATTCATTTGTAATTTTTGATATCCAATATTATATATTATATAACATATAACTTATATTTGGTAAATAGCATTTTTTTTATATAATTAAATCATTCTGTAAATACTTAGAAAATATTAATAAAATTCGTACACAAAAAGAAGAATTATTTTAATATTGTCTTAATTGGAAAATCCATCCTCAATTAAAGCATTGCTTGAATTAATTTGTCCAATTTTCAAATAGGATGTTTTCTGGCTTTCCGTTTATTTGTCTTAAAAAGAAAAATTAAAATAAATAAAATATATATTATTACTGTACAATAACTGGGCCTAAATAATGATGAAAATAAAGGTTTTCTAAATTATTAGCTAGGTTTAATAGTCTATATTAAGATAATCAACCTTCCTAGTTCGAAATTATTTAACTAGATATAATATTTTTTTTTTATAGAGAAATGACATCGAGAGATAAGAAAGAGGGCGCAATTTGAGAAGATAAAGCGATAAGTCGTAATCTGGCGTTTATTTTTTATTTAATATCATGATTAGTAAAATAATATAACTCAATAGATAACAGAAGACTAGGTTCTATTTCAGGTTTTCTGAAAAAATACAGACAATTTTAGAATATATGATATAATCTGAAATAAGTAATTTTTCAGATAAAAAATAATAAACATGAAATTTTAAAAACTTTATTTATACATATGTCATGTCTTAATAGACCTCAATAAAAAAATAAGTACCAAACCAAAAAAATAGTCAGATAATTTTAGGTAAACTTACACCTTTTATCCTATATATTTTGTACATTTAAAGGTTTTTTACTAGATAAAAAATAATAAACATGAAATTTTAAAAACTTTATTTATACATATGTCATGTCTTAATAGACCTCAATAAAAAAATAAGTACCAAACCAAAAAAATAGTCAGATAATTTTAGGTAAACTTACACCTTTTATCCTATATATTTTGTACATTTAAAGGTTTTTTTACTAGATAAAAAATAATTTCATTGATATTTCCTGGTTGATGTTGATATGCCAGTGATGGTACTTAATTTAGCTTTGATATGGATCAAATTTTATTTGTTTTAGCTCGGGTGTGGATACAATTTTATAATGGTTATACGAAAATGTTAATTTATGTTATTAGGCTAAGCAAATGTTGTTTAATGCCCTCTAATAAGAAATTGTAATTGTATTAATCACTAAGTAAATAAATGAAGAATAGCATTTGAAGCACACATGAGAATTAACAGGGTCTTGTGGCTAAACGTGCCGTGGGCTGACCACACACACCCTGTTTGACCGCATTCAAATCCTAGCTTAGTTACTGGGCCTTCAAAACATGAGCAAAACTGTGGGGATATGGAAGTCATTTAAGGAAGAGAAACCTCATCAATAAAAATCCAAATAAAAATAGTGGCTTTGAAAAGGACATAAAAAAAACATATATTATTTAAATATATCTATGTGTAACGCCAGTGCTGGATTATGCTGTGCCCAGCAAAAGTTTTAATATACGGGCAGTTTTTAAATAGAAATAACAGTAAAAACAGTTATGTCTTTCATTGTTTTTATTTAAATGTCTAAGTAGATATAACTTCTATTGATTTTCCTCAAAAATATTAGCTTAACCATAAAAAAATATAATTTTAATTAAAATTTGAGAATAAAAGAAAAGTTTTAAAGCAGAAAATATTTTCACATTTTTTTATTTTTTTTAAATTTCTTAATGAAATTTACAACTATATTAAATAAACATAATGGCTATAACGACATGAAAACGCTTGCTGACTAACTACCAAATGGTAGCACTCTAATGATATGTCTACATTAGGAGATTACGGGGCCATCTTCTTTTCAGACGCCCCGGAGGGTTATCACTAATTGAAGAGGAAGCAAGGTTAGAAACGAGAGGGTTGAAATGATTCTGAAGTTTATTATGGAAGGATAGGTATCTGGATTGGGCCAGATCTGAAACATTAAGATCATTATGGATGGTTTTATTTGTAACAAAGTAGGGAGCATTGAGGATTTTACGAAGGATTTTAGATTGTAAGGATTGGATACGAGAGGAATTTGATGGTTTAGTGGAGCCCCATAGCTGAACTCCGTAAGTCCAAAGAGGCCTTATTATAGTCAAGTATATGAGTATTTTGTAATTAATTGGATGTTTAGAGCGTTTGTCTAGTAAGTGCTGAAGTAATCGGAAATGTCGAGCGGTTTCTTGTCGTTTCAGTCTAGTATATTTTCACATATTTAAATTAGAATTTTGTTTTTGAATACTGTTTGAAGTCATTTTGGGATCGATTAATTTAACAGGCATGTCAGGCACATATTTAAAATTCATATTCATATTTTCGTTCGTTTCTCATATACATTGGCCAGGAAAAGTTTTCATACATGGATAGATTGAAAGTAAAAAAATCACTAAAAATTTTACATCCCCTCCATATTTTTTTTATTTTAACGTCTAAACATAATTTCAATACCATTCTTATCAATTTTCTCAAAAATATTTGGCTAAAAATGAATACATTTATTTAAAAAAACAAAACATTTAAGTATACAATAAGAATTTAGATGCAGCAAAAATGTTTCATAGTCATACTATTTAATAATTTATTCATTTATTTAATGTCCGTTTTTAAATCAATAGTTTAAATGCAGTTCTATGTTTTAGTACTGTTTGGGCTTTGATGGAGTCAATCGGTAGTTTATTTCCTCCAATCTTACCTCCTATCTTAAGGATAGAGGATCTACACGAAATGACAGATGTTCAATGGGATTTAAATCTCGACTCTGGATAGTAGTTTCATGTTCATTTGTATAATTATATAGCAGCCATTTCCGTGAGAGGTGAGCTTGGTCCTAATGGTTATTATCCTGGTAAAATTAGAATGTTCCATCTCTAACCATTTTTGTCATTACTAGCCCTCAAACTTCCTTTGTGTTCCTTTTTTAAAAAAGTATTTATTGAAATTTACAACTGTATTAAATAAATACAACTAGTAAATATGTGTGAATCAAGAGCAATGACATAAAAAGACTTGTGCAGACACTATCTAATGATAGCACGCCCTAATTCTAGTTAGCCCTAAGTAAGAAGATTACGAGGCCATCTTCTTTTCAGACGCCTAGGAGGATAACTGATAATCCTGAGAATCGAAGGTGAAGAAAGACTGGAAACAAGTGGATTCGGATGGGACTGGAGTTTGTGATGAAAGGATGTATATTTTGCGCCAAATCACTGACCTATGGAACATCGACTTATTTATTGAAAAATATTACAATCTGTCTCAAGAACATTTATAATAGTGTTCTGAGATCACATTCACACTCTATGTACAATATATAAAATAAATTATATAGAAAAATAATACATATACAATAAATAAGAATAAAATAACCTAAAAATAAATAAATAAAAAGAACACATACATACCTATGACACTATTTACAATCTGGCGAGAGAGCTCCAAACCAGACTTGTCCCTCCGACTGTGGAGGGAAAAGCATGACTCTACAGGAGATCCCTGCACTTCTCTCTCAACCGCGTCACTGGGGCTAAATCCAAAGGGGAGATTGAGCAAAAGTTCTTTAGCCTATGGAACATTAAGGTTTTTCTTTATGAATGGTTTTATTTGTGACAAAATATTTTCCTATAAAGAAATTTATAAGTATATAATGTGCAAATGGAGGTGTTTACGTGAAAACTAAGTGAATCATAAAATCCAAGGGTATATTTCTAATTTTAATTTATTCAAGCCTGAAGAATGAAAAGGAGCTGGATGAGAGATCTCCTTTCCTCGTTTTCAGGATGTAAACAGACCGGGGATGTAAAGGGCTAACGCGTGTGAACAGCACCACTGCGAGTTTCACGACAAGTTATGAGATTACAAAAAAAGTACGAGTTCGTGTCCGGGTGCCGGGGAGGATTTTGAATTCTGATTTTGAGGATTTTGACGATCATTCCCCTCCTCTCCCCTAAGTCTGTGCCTATGGACTCTACTACATTATAGATTTTAGTGAACTACACTTGATATGTTTACCTCAACTTCAAAAGTTATTAAAACGCACAATGGATGAGTGAATCCGAAAACTTTTTTTTTCAAAAATTTTCTATGTTAATTATTTTATTAACTTATATTTAATGTTAGTTAATTAAATGATTAAAAGAAACATGGATACGATTCTATAGGAACCCTGCGCTACTGATTTGTAGCCAGGTAGAGGTTCCACTTGGGCATGTAAAAGCAATCAACTGGCGCTAGGTGGGAATTCGGCCAGGCCTTTTATGGTTCCATGTTATACATCAAGGCTCTGCTCTACGGTTTGAAGGTTTAATTACAAGTCGCACAGCAGCACAAGTTATACAGGTTCCATACGACGGCACAGACATCACGGTCTCAATGATTTATTATTATATATGAAATTATTATTATTTATCAGTTCATTATTAATTTATATTTTAAAATATTTATTTTTGATTGTTATGCTTGAACTAGAGCGTTCGGTCTCCCTCGGAGTTCATTTTACCAAGGACTTTAGAGCAAAAATGTTAACCAAATCTATTCAGTGATTTTCAAATATATAATATAAACACAAAGTTATATAAGTATCGTTGTTCATAGCAAATTTAATTTTAAAAAAGCTCATCTAAGAAATAAAATGTTGCTTTTATACTGAAGTTTACTTCAAGAGCATCGTATGCTAAAATAGAAAGGATAAATTGCTAAACTCACCGCAAATCTGATCGATGGAATCCAGCACCGTGATTCATGCTGAGTTCAGGAACGGCCTGCTGAATTCCGTTGAAACCGAATTATTGAATTTAAAAAATATATATATATATATATATATATATATATATATATATATATATATATATACAGGTACAGACTCGTTTTTATCAAATTATTAACATCGGCCTAAAATTTCGTGAATGGCTTCATTTTATCGTAGCCTACAAATTTAAATTAATCAATTTAAGGAAGAAGCAAAACTCATAGATAGCCATTTTCTTTCCACTTGAATTGTAAGATAATTTGATCATAAAGTAAAAAAAAAAAATAGGTGGCCTACAAAAATATTGGGCCGTTTAGCCTATATGATATATTTTTTTAAGGATATTTCTGGGGGATATGCTTATTTTTCGCACCTGAAGGAGAAGGTAACCTTCAAAATGACGACGTAATCATTACATTTGATGAAGAATTAACGATGTATAGAAGAATAAAGATGTATAGACAAAAAAAAAACTTTTTAGAAATAATTTCAAATTATATTATCAATAAAATTTACATGTAGAGTAAATACACAAATACATTTCAGCCATACGGAATTGAATATATTACTAAACAAAACTAAAGAATATATATAATCGTAATGTATACAACTGAATTTGATATGTAAAAATGATATAGAAATATTAGAAATATTCTTATCACTCATGTAAATCCCTTTATCTCATCTATCATTTGCTGTTATTTGTATTAGATACAGGATAATCTTCTCTTTTTTTTTTTTATAAACTATGCTTCAGTTTATATTTTGTGTTTTCTACTGAATAATTTTCTTTCATTGTGGACTTACATTACATAATATTAAATTATTATTTGGATGGCTAAGAAATGATAACTCGTATGTGCAAAATTTTTTTAAGTTTTAAAATACATATAAAAATCTTGCATTCGCCAAAAGTTTTGTGTATTCTTCATGACTGAAGAGATATGTCAAAATTCAAAGATCTTTAATTTTAGTATTTAGGTGGGCCCTGGCTCCTTCAGATTTGAAGTCGAAATTATTAAAAAAGGCAAACCATACAAAAAAATATAAATAAAAATAAAATCAACCAGTGACACGGTTTAGGGAAGCGGGGGGATCTCTTGGAGTCTTGCTTTTTCGTCCATAGTTATAGGGCCTCTGAGTTCCCTCTGTTGATCGTAAATAGTGTTTGTAGACATGTATATGTTTTTTTGCTTTTTTAATTTCCTCATTTTACAGTTATTTTATTTTATTTTTTGTATATACTTTTTGATTATTATTTAGCTTCTGTTTATTTAATATTTTTTTGTACATACGGTTTCTAAATGTGATCTTACCTCACTATAACCAATGTCCGAGTGACAGAATGTTGTAATGTTCAATAAATATAAAATAAAAAAAATAATAAGAAATCATTCTCTTCACATAACCTGGTTTTGAAAGTTTCTTGTCTAAAAAAAAGAAAAGGAAAACACGAAACCAACTAGAAAAAATAAACGAAAAGTTCTTCAATTATTTGCTTATCTAAGGGTAGGGAAGGGAGTCTTTCTGTGGGAGAATTTTTAGTTTTGGTAATTGTATGATAACTTTTATTAATTGCTAATTAACTTTTGTGATCTTTATGGAATGATTTAATTATTGCATAAAGACTATGAAAATTCTTGTAAGTCTTTCCTGAACATTTTTAACCGGCGATTTTCTCTTTTCAGATTTATTTAATTAATCGTATGAATACATAAAAACAGTAAAAAACAATTACTTTACTCACCCAGTTAAATTGTCTCCGTGCTGTCATGTTAATAATATGTAGATCGTATATCCTGCATTTTATACGCTATATAAATTTTTATATAAACTAAAATATATATATAATTTTTTTTTTAAATATTACAATCTGTCTCAAGGACACACCATAATAAGGATTATGAGTAAGAGAGATCAAATTAAAACGAATTAGGTTGAAATTTGTATATTCATAAGCGGCTATTTCACAACTAACTAAAATAAATGGATCACTAAATGGATTCTAGATTTATATATCTATACAAAAATATATAAAAATTGTGATGTGTTTTATTATGAGATTACTGATTACTATTTTCAACAGAAGGGAATCATATCTTGGCTCAACAGTAGTGTAATTGGGGGATGATAAAAAAATAAAAAAAAGAATAATTTATGATTTATCAAAAAAACAGAACTTAGCACAATGAAGCAATTATTAATTACTTAAATTAAATATTTCTTTAGTTATTGCTTTCGATTCAATAAAAAAGATGACTCACTTAAAAAAAAACAGACAAAACTTGAATTTGCTACTTTTCTGTTGAAAATTGGCCCATTGTTCATATGAACTTTTTTTGTAGCTCCTGAGTTCTGCTATCATTCCTTTGAAATTTTCCTCATTCCTGTTCTGATTACTAAGACCTTGGTTCTACCCAGTATACCCAATTATACCCAGTCGGTGCATCCTTTTTGAAAATGACTCATATAATACTTTGTTAAGTAAACTCCGACCGGTCCTTCAACTTTTACCAACGCCCTCTCCCCCCCCCCCTAACTGCCCAACTAGGATAGAGATGAAGGCGAAGTGCTTGTATTGGGTCTGTTTACCTGCCCACTAGCTTAGCCCCTGTTTGCTCACGTAGCCTAAAGAAACAACCCCGCTAAGGGTAGCGCTGGATAACAACTGTTTGACAATTGTTCGAAATAAACGGCAAATAATTTTTTTGGTTCAATTTCTCTGTACACAATTGTTTCGATTTTCTTTATATTAAATTCTGGATATTATTCTCACCACGTCAAGGTGGAAATACTCTTGGTGAGGAATAATATATCTTATCTATCTATTAACTTCTAAACAAAAGATTAACAGACATAACTTTATAGGAATTTGTCTTCATATTTTGAGATACTTAACTTATATTTTCAGTTAGAACACTTAAAGCACCCTGTATAAAGCTTTGCCTGCTGAACCCCACTCTGAATTTTGAATCAAAGCAATAATCAAATTTCTAATTACACACATCTTTTAGAAACTTTATAATTGAAATTAAGATATCTAATGGAATATACTCGTGTGGCAATAGTATAGGCAATGGCATTTTGGAAATTTGAGGAGGTGGGGAGGTGAATGTTGTAATATGATAACGGTGATTATATGTACATGGAGGAAAGTATGAGGGTACAATACCATACCTATATGGTTCATTGAACTTTTTTTGAGTTATTTTAAGTAAATTACTGGGAAACATTGTAGGGGCTGGTCTTCATCATACAATATTGAGGGAGGGGAAGCAGTCTTTATCTATGGGGGTTACTTTATCTAATGAAGCACATTGTCACGAACGTTAGGTAATATATTTACCTTGTTTCCAGTGGTTTTCTTTCTTTGAATATCTTTCACTGTCTTTCCAAAGCTTCAGGTTATATCCTTTCACGTGTTTTTTCATCGGCTGCTGCTTTCTTCAAGTTATATAATTGTAATCTCTTTCTGATCACTTGGTATGCACTCTCAATCATATTTTTTCAATTCTCAATCTTTTACCATTGAACTTCACAGAATTTTCCTTGCCAGCCGCGCTCCTTAAGAGTCTGGTCTTACGGAGGTAAAGTCCATCTCTGTACAAGTAAAATGTATTAGCCGATATTTGAGAAATTGTCATTAATCTCGAGCTTCTTCCCTTCGTACCACTATTTCCAAAAGATTAATATAATATTAATTTATAAATTAATTAAAATACTTGATTGATATCTGATGTCTACTGTTGATCAGAATATGTTCCCTACAGAATATGTATTCAGCACGTATGTAGCACATTATAAATACAATAGCATTTCAACACGTGAGTGTTAACTCAAAAAGTGACAGTCCCACGGAACGAATCCTTCCTTAATTCTGTTAAATCAAACGAACTGAATCCAGATAAGGTTATATATAATATAGTACTTGTTTGTGACTTTTATAATAACCAACGATATATCACGATCATATAGGCAATTTAACATAGATTAAACGAGAAAAAATGTCCATTTTTTTATATAACATATATCAAACGTTTTAGAGATAGTAGTCAAGTTTAATTCCTGGGTATTATAAGCTTTAGTTGAGGATCTAAGCAATCAACACTCTCAGACCGTTTCTTTTCGTGCCTTAAAACAGTTTAGAAAATGCTGCTGCTAACTTTTACGACATATTTCAAATGTGACAATATTTTTAAATGATAACCTTCAAATATGATTGACTGTAATTTAGGTAAGCCTTTACTGTTTTTTGTTCTGATATAAATTAGTTTTAATTTAGAAACATTACAAATTTATGTTTTTGTTGTCATTTTAGGGACACTAACAAAAATATTTAAAACTGAACGAAGTCGTCAAAACATTATTGTTAAGTGGGACGAATCATGAAAAATAAATTGCCTGCCAAAATCTGTTAATTAGAGTTTTGGACCCCTTCCATGATGGATCAAGAAAATAAGTATAAGCAATCTAGAATCCAAATAACTGTCTTAGAAATTTGAATATTATATTTTCTTCCGTCGCTGGTAAGTTTGAGATATGAACCTACAAATCCTGCTAATGCAGATACCGTTTAGAAAATAGGAACATAACGCAAAAAAATTTTACACTAAAAATTTAATATTGTGAGCAATAAAAAATGTTTTTAATACGTTTGGTTGTAAGGGCGCCCTGAATTTTTTTATTTTTTTATTCAAGATAATTATTATTGTTTTAAACATCTATAAAAAAATTACGTAGAGGTTTGAGAGCCGTAGGCAGTTTCTCTATCATAGTGGAAACCTACTTGAACTTAAATACTTTTTTGGGTTCAGTATTAATTTAGCCATTTTACTAATAATGTGTGAATTATCTTCTATTAAATAAAATATGTCTCTAATTAATGATATAAAAAAAATTCCTCTTATTTTTCTTTTTTTAGGAAGCCTATGTTTATAAGCCTACGCCTAATTTTTTGATAATTAAGGCAAACAAACTTCCAATTTCCTTCAATTCCCTTTATTCACATTTATCACCTCTAACGTTTCAGGACAATTTTCCCATCATCAGAGCAATCCTTATATTCACTGCCACATCAAATAACTAAGGTAAATAATTGTACAATTTGTATAGTGCTGTAAAAATAGTATATTTAAAAATGTGCATAGTTTCAGTGAATATAAGGATTGCTCTGATGATGGGAAAAATGTCCCGAAACGATAGAGGTGATAAATGTGAATAAAGGGAATTGAAGGAAATTGGAAGTTTTTTTGCCTTAATTATGAAAAAAAAAATTCGAAAAGGGGAAAAATCTTTTTTACTAAAATTAAGATAATTTTATCTTGACCAGAAGATTTCTTGTTATTTAAACTATTATGACGATATCTATTATTCCTTCGTCTTCAAGAGGTAAATCGCCAACCTAGTTCGGTGGAACACTTTTGTCACGTCTCTTTTGGCTCTTTTCTGCAGTATCATTGCTAGTATTATCGACTTGAATTAAATTATTGAGGAAGTTATTGTTTATTTTGGATCATTTGTATATCTCCCCTTATCAGTTAAAAGTGTTTGCAAATTCATTCTTCCTTTACGTTTGCTCGAAGCGTTTCTTTTGTGTTTCGTATCAAAGTAATTAGTTTTTCCTGTTTCTCTCAGTTAAATGTTGTTACTATTTCGTTGGTTTAACATTCTAATAAGTATAAAGCATCTAATATTGTTCCTAAGTCTGTCGAACTAAAACTTGGATCGGTTATTAGAATCCATCCCAATAATATTTTTTTTCAATTTTTAGTTTTACTAAAATCATCTAAAAATTTTGTTTATCAATATTCAGGTCTCTGCTGATGTCAAAATATGCACTGATGATATAATATTTTATTATCCCATGTGTTATTTACAATGAATGCCAAGTCAGCAATTGAACATTGAGTGATAAGACAATCGTCAATATCTCTATATAAAGTTACAACACCAGCTCTAGGCTTGCGATCATATGTTTGATATCCATGGTAATTATAACCTACAATCTTATTATTACCCGTGCATGGTTCTTGTATTAACATGAACATTGTTCTTTATTGTGTAGAGTTATAAGAATGCTGTAGTTTATTTTAATTGTCTCATAATCTTTTAAAAATAAATATGTTATTAAAATAAAAACAAAACTGAGTTTTATGTCAATATATCGTCGGCACCTTGTAGAAGTAACGAATTTGAGCCTGTTTTACGTTGTACATTCGTTACTTATACATGGTGCCGACGATATTATTATATATTTAATATGATAAAATTATGTACGTACGTTAGTGATATAGTACACAGTAAATATTTTCTATCAGTTTTTGCAACTCTATTATGTAGGAATAGTAGTTTTTATCTAACGAGTAGCTTATTCTAATCGGAATGTTCATTCTCTTTTTTGTTTTTTTGTTTTTTGTTCTCACAGTTAATACACTTTTGCAAATTTTGAGAGGTGCATTCTACGCATTTTGAACAGACGACTTCGCTACGGCAGTATTTTTCAATGCGGAAATAGTCTTTCCACGTGGACCTTAACTGATACCAAACTGATACCACTGTAAAAAAAAAAGTTCTAGTATCTGCATCTACTTTTAGAACGACGTGTCAAAAAACACCTCGCCTATTAGTAATAATTATAACTATACGAACATTTTATTTTTTTTTCCCATAATTTTGAGTCAGTAAATAGTCCACTATGTTTGTTAAGGTTATTTCAGGTTTCACATTTTTAATTATTATGGATCAGTAATAGACATAGTTCTAGTAAAAGAATATTTTTAACTCATTTTTATTTTTTCAACAAATACCTTTCATTCACCC
The DNA here is from genome assembly GCA_928085145.1 of Nezara viridula. Classification (NCBI taxonomy): domain Eukaryota; kingdom Metazoa; phylum Arthropoda; class Insecta; order Hemiptera; family Pentatomidae; genus Nezara; species Nezara viridula. The sequence continues at coordinate 141,017,548 of OV725080.1, read as the reverse complement.
TGCAGAGAGCGCAAATGTTGGAAAATTTGCAGCAAGACTCTTAGGAGGGTGATGTTTGAACCTTAAGTGACATTATGCCACAATAGCCGAACGGCAATTCATTTTTTAATAGAGCAAGGCTGAGAATTTGTTTTTGGGAGGTTTGCTTATCAGTTATAAGTTAGAAATTTTGATTCATTCATGTGCAATTTGCCATTTCTTAGATTAAAATGGTGCACAATTTATTTTTGTTTTCTTTCATTGTCTAAAAAAATGTGTTGACATCAAACCTGAGTGTCTAATACTGGTACAATATACGCTGTTAGAATGTCCGACGTTTTTGAATAATTAACTAATTGAATGTATAAAAAAAACAAAATTCTATAAAAGACTAAATTTGTGGACAATTAAACGTATTTTCTAAAATCAGCCATCAGAACTAAAGCTGTGGTTCACACTATTAATAAAAATTTCTTTTAAATCTTCTATCAGCGGTACATTTGCCTTAACCCTTGAATTTCTTATAGATAATTTCTGATATACTTTATCAGAGTTTTTAATAACTTTCTCAACTTTATCTAAATCATAATAGTTGTCAGTGTGTACGATTAATGAACCCGTTTTCGCTGTAAACTTTTCGAAATGGTATCATCAAGTCCTTTTTGGATTTTTAAGTTACTTCGGTAGATTAAATGGTTTATTAAGTTGTTCTTTGGTTTGCATGTTGGATTTTATTTATTTATATAAATATATGATTCTTTTGTTTGCAAGGTGAACCCTAATTGATTTAAAAAAAAAATGAAATATTGATTCTTATGTAAAAAAACCCAATGAATCCGATGGTGAATTTTTTTTTTTTTTTTCAAAAACGAACCTATATATTCAAAACGAATATATGAAAACATATTTTTTCGCGTTTCTCGAATAATTGTCAATATTCATTAGGGTTGACTTTGAAATAAACGTTTCATATATCCCTGCTAATGGATATAGAAATGTATGAGTGGATCAAAGACGAACGTCGGTAATTTTAAGGAAGTGGAGAAAAATCCAATCTCTGTTTTTAATGTATTAATACAAACTGTTTTTGAAGAATTTTCAAGTTGATTCACAAAAAAAAATAAAAAATTTGGCTTTAATTGAAGCAACTGGCGGATCTAAGGAGGGAGGGGGGATATCGGGCTGAAGCTCCCACCAAAGTGGTAAAATGTAATCATATTTTCAGAAAAAAAATATTAAAAACTATCTCTTAAAGAATTCTTGTACGTGTAATTACATTTAATAGGACTTCAAGAACTATTTAAACACCATTTCATATATTAATTTCGTTCTTGTTTTTTCAAATTATTATCGTTATATATATATATATATTAGGGCAAAGGTCACCAAATATTCACAGTTTTTTACCTCCTGTATTCTTTATTCAACGTTTCGGCTTCAGGAGCCATTTTCAAGATCCTGCAAAACTAATTTTAATTTAATTTTTACAATTCAAATACATCCTTATCAGACACATATTATTTAACAACTATCAGTAATACAAATAGTCCAAAATTTATTTTTAATTTTGAATAAATTTATATCATCATATAAATATATATATGAAAAAAGAAGCTTTCGGGCTGAAGCCCCCTAAATTAAATCCTGGATACGCCAGTGATTGAAGCTATGTTTCCATGCCAAAAAATAGCTTTTTCTCAACGTTTTTAAAATGATAGATTTCCGTATTTGATATGAGGCCACCTGTATATACGCAGTAAAAAAAGAAAAAAGGAAACGGTAGTATAGTAAACGCTAGAGTCAAAACCGTTAAAATATTTTGAAAAATAACCTTTCAAAGTCAGATAAAGGTTATACATAGTAGAAATACTTACTGTTATTTCTCCTGAAATTTAACCTTCCTAGAAGTTTACTAGAATGTATTTTGTTCTTCTGAACTAATCAACGGGATCTTATTTCCTGTTTAGTATCGAAACATTTGTAAAAATGGTTGAGGCTTGACGTGCTTTATCTCGATAATATAAAACCTGAGGTGGGTTACGTAATTCATTTCATTGATAACTGAGTCTTTATTGAGATTTTAATATTTTTTTGATCTGGTTGTGTTACGTTTTGGTACACAATGAATTTCCTCGATGATCCAATAAAGGTAGTACCGGAGCCACCTGCCGATAGCGCCACCTCCTGGCGGACCGGAAGAGGCAGCCAGTCGAAGGGAGGGAGGACTCGAGTCGTGCAGAGGATGTTCCCGACGAAGAAGCACCACCTCTCGATGGCCGCCGTCTTGTTGACAATCAGTGTACTCCTCCTCATCGCCGCCTCCGTCCTCAACTATGACCTCTGTGTCAAGTACTCTTCAGATCTGGAAGTCTTAGGCCGGTACATACAACCTTCTGGTCATAACAGCGGATTTCCTCAGGTAATAGCAGATTTCATGGCAAGCTTGCTGGTCCTTATAGGCATCTTATGCTTCTATCGTTGGTCATCCTACCCCATAGTTCCATCAAGAATTCAAAAATCCATAGATCATGTCAATGCAGAACCCCCAGAAATGGTTCAAATAATGTGTAAAACATTTTTTCTTGATCTGATAAACATGGAGTTGGAAAATTTCATGGTATATTTTCTCTTTATGATTTTCTTCGTTTTTTTAGCAGCCACCGATTCCTATTTGCCTGAGACGATTTTTCGGCCGAAATCAGAAGATGAATTACAATTCATGGAAGCTACTACATTCTGCTTCATAGGCTTTGGCATTTTTCGATGGTTCAAACCTGTTATTTTTGTCATTATTGGAGGTTTCGCTGTACTGTGTACTGTTTCAGTGATCAATCTGTACCAAGATTATCTTCATTTGAAACGCAATGAGAAAATGCCAGTGGCTGGCATTGCTGAATATGCTGATGGACAAAACAGTGCTATTCTTTTGAATGTCAGATTCTCTAATTTGACCGAGACACAGAACCATAATGAGGGGATTAATCAACGACCTAATGGTACTGAATTAGTTTATGTTCCAGCAGTGCAAGAACTAAATAGTATTGATACTCGAGCTAGTGACATGAAGACTGTTTAATACTAACCTCAATTGTGATCTTGTTGAGCACAAAATATAAATGTGATTTGTTAATTATTTACATGTAGCTGTTTGTGTTTTTAAATATTTATCAATTTGCTGTAAATATTATACTTATTATATTTAATTATTTGTTTTCTGATGGTTTGATTATCACCTTTTTTTTCAACTTGAATAATATGTGTATTTCAAACAATGATGACTGTAATAACAAGCCAATAGTTACATTAAATTGGTTTCAGATCAGTAAATTTTTATTTCTCATTTTTGTTAGTTGATAAATAAAATAGAAAAAAGTAAATAACATAGTTTACTAATAATATTTAGTTAACTAAATAATTTGACCATATTTTTATGAATTTTATTAATAAATAAGATTTTTAAAAATAATTCAACTCGTTGAAAAAGAAAACAAGTTTAGGTGCAGTAACTTTTTCTTTTTCATTATGCTTGCTTGACCTTTATTAATTTATTAATCAAAAATTAGTAATACTAATTTGATCAATTTATTTCTAACCAATAGGCAAATGAACCACTATAACATTTTCTTGTTTTTATGTATATTGTTTTATAGCACTCCTCTAAGTTATAGGTATTAAAATCTTTGATAATGTTTCACTTTTTTTTCTTTTTATTTAATTATAAATATTTAGACACCAGACACTTATATTTACTCAGAATGGTATTTATTGTGTTTTTATTCACTAAATTGTGTAAAAAATCTTGAATCATTTCTTATAAATATTTATAAACATACTTTTTTCCCCTAGTAAATTGAAGTAGGCATGTCTTTTTTTAAAATCTTATTATTTTCTTTTGAAGTGAGGCCCACTTCACTTCTTATTTATTAAGGTTACAAAATAATAACCTTAAGCCTTAATTTCTATGAATATAAACCATTTCCTATGTTAAGATTAATACAATCTAAAGCTAAGCACAAGCATAACAAAATATTAAGTAATACAAACAATAAGAATAAACAAATGTAAACATACACAAACAATATTGAATAACCATATTGATTTGAACATCATTTGTATGACATAGTAAACCTTTGATATAATTTTACCATAAATATAATTGCTACTGAAATGAAGTTTAGACAAAAGATAATAATCAGAAGCAGTAGATGACATATTTAAATCTATCTGTAATACAGGAGTAGTTATGTAAAATTGATTAGAATTGATGAAAAGTTGGGATGAATAATAGGTTGGGTTTTTGAAATAAATGAATTATAAAAATGTAGCATTTAAGAAAAAAAAATTGCTAATAAGTAAAAGAAAATAAAAGTCATAAAGATAGCTGATATTATCTGATTTTATATGGATAAGTAGTAGTTATTTTGTGAAGGAGCACTCAATCTTTTTCATCAACAATTTTACTAAATAAATACAACTAGTAAATTTGGGCAAATCAAGAGTAATCACATGTGGAGAGACTACCCCATGATAGCACTATATACAATTTACTTTGAATAAATGATAGATAACATTTATAACCATTCCAACAACTCTTTCCCATATTAATTTCATTTTCTAAACTAACTTCTGAAAGCAGAGATTTTATAAGAATACTTTTAATATAAATTAATTAATGATGTATTGAAATAATAAATACCTAATGTTTTTTAGATTCCCTTATAAATGAGTTAACCATATAAAAATTCAATAAGAAAGAATGCATGATTTTTTTTTATTATAGAGCATCATAGTTTCAGGAAATATTTAAAAGCTGCTTTCCTGTCTTAAAAAAAAAAATCAAAGAACATGCAAACAGGTGTTATTTACACATATATTGTTGACTTTATAAAGTGATGATTATACAAATAATTTGAAATAAAAAATATAGTATATGATTTTTTACTATTTTAGGCATGTCAATTGTCATTCCGATTCATAGATCCACTTTAGGGCTAAATGGATTAAATGTCATCAGATCATAAGGTTATTAGAATATTCCTTCTACACTTCTATTTCTCTCGAACTGCTCCTGTAATCAACGTTGGTAAAAAAGAAAATATAAAGTAATAAAGAATTATTCATCATGATTTTTATTTCTCACTGCCCTCCCACCCATGGTTTTCTAAAGGAAATCTATGATGATCACACATTTTTAAAACTAGAAATATTTTAAATAAAGGTCTATTGCTTATGAATGTCAGGCAAAACATGAAGTATAGCAAGGTAAGTGAATGTAAAAATAAATCTAAATAAGGAAATAAGATATCTGAAAATTAAATATTTTCATGATACAGAAATCATTCATGAATTGATGGCTCAATATCTTTAAAGTTTTTTATATTTACTACCATCATATTACTGGTACCATCATATCATGTTACTGGTCTTTAAAACAATAAAGAGAATCCCATAGTTAACTAAAAAAAAAAACGGAATCGAAACGTCAAATAAACAGCAGGATCAATGGACATTTTGTAGTTTATTAAATAATTATTAAGTGACCTAACTCCCAATTTAAATAATTATGTTAATATATAAATATGTGTGTGTGTTTTATCCTATAATGTTTTTATTTTTAGTAAGTAAACTAAAAGAATTCCATAAATTTTAATAATCACTATACATGGTTAATCAGTAAACTGTTGAAAATAAAATGGAAAAGGATATGTTAGTAATAAGATAAGTTACAAATTTTACATCCCACCTACAACAACCAAGTATCGATCTACAAGTAAGTACTTTTTATTTCCATTATTATGATTCTCTACAAAGATATAACAATAGAGTTATAAATGAAATGGCAGAGTCATGTATGACCATAAGAAAGCATCTAAAAAGGAGTTGGATGGGAGATCTCATTTCCTGAAGTAAGAGACTAAGCCAAGATCGTAAGTGCTGGGTATTTCCATCTTGACCCTGGATGGATATGTAGAAATGAAGATTTACAAAGAAAAGGTTTATTGAAACATCATAAGCTGTTAGCAAAAATAAAATAAAAGTTATAATAATAAGGTAAAAATTGTATTTCATGAGAATTATATTGAATATGTAATATGCATTACTTTGTTCCTTGTTAATTTTCCTACTTATTCTAGTTCCATTCAAATTAGAAATGTAAGTAAAACTCCTATTATCATTGATGATTTCTGCACAATAATTACATTATAAGTAAAGATCAAACCAGATGATTATATCTTTATTATATGAATCAAAGAAATGACACCAGTAGTCTATGATTCATTAGTATGATTTCAATCAGTATATAAATTTATTTTAAACATCTATCCATAATCCATTTTTATTTGAGACCATCATTGTCTCCAGTATTTTCTTTTTCAATAGTGACCTAAGAACCCAAAAGATCAAGATCAGTCATTAGAAACTCTTTAATCATTAGAAATTAACTTCATAGAATTCATATATTTTTTCATCGATTGGTTGAAGAATTAGCCCATCATGCTAGAAAACTACTTAGAAAGTACTAGAAAACTACTTTTTGAGGCCTTTCTTGGAATATTACGATACATTTTTTTAAAGTTATTATTTCATTTTTCGTAACTTTCTCAACACACGGTTGGATTGTGTATTTTATTCCCATTGTTTATTTATTTAAACATTATTTATTAAGCTATTCTTTCCAAATCGTATATGAATTGCCATTGGTAACTATGGCAGGATTTGTAAGTTATCCAGCAGATTATAAACCAAAAATTGACCCTGTCATATTAAGGTATAACCACAGTCTTTCCTTGACTGTTTATTAAAATAAAGAAAACGATCAAGCACTAATTAAGATTATTATGATCCTAACACAGTTTTATTATATATATATATATATATATATATATATATATATATATATATATATATATATGTTTTTTTTTTTCAAGTTTCCCACAATGATTTTTTATTGTTTTAGGTAAATCTTCAAGCAGTCCATCAATTCCAGATAATTTGTTTTTTTCAATATCTTGAAATTGTTCCTCTACCAGTTATTTCTTGCATCAGGTAATTAACTTTTTTCATTCAATTTTTTAATATTAAATGTTATATAATTGTATTTGTTATTTTATAATTTCAAATTATAAAATTATGGTATCGATTAACTATCTTCTTTTATTTAAATTATTCAATTTGATAATTTTTTTCCCAATAGTCTAGTTATATACTTTTTTTTAACTTTTATCAATTGTATGTTTCTTAAATTTTATTTTATCTCAGCAAATGAGTAATTACCATAGGATTATCAAAATGATGTTTGAATCATCATCAAGGTGCTGTAATTAATCTCTTTTTAATCTTAACTAACATCATGAAAGATAAGAAGCCACCTTTCGATCAGCTGTAATATGATAAACAAGATATCAAGTTTCATAAAAATATTTACAATATGACAAGTTTTATTTACTTAGTATTTTTAAAATATCTCTCTATGAATATTTAAATTAGTTTTCCATCCATAGCAAAGTTAATTATATTTTATGGGTAACAAAATCAGATTTATTCGAATTTTACTTAGTAGTTTGTAGGATATTTGGATTAATTTGCTTCAGGCACCGGCTCACAAGAGGAATTATACTGAGAGATAAAATAAAAATCTATTCCTAATAAATTAACATTTTTTTATTTATTTATATTCTATACAATTCGCACCTGCGGATCTAGCAAATTTGTTGTATTTATACTGTTTTGTTATTTTTTTCTTTTTTCTGGGAAGTTGTATGTTATTCTTTGTTTTTTGGCCAAGAAACAAAGAATACTGTTTTGGTGTATTTGCTTGATTTTTTTTTTATTGTTATAGTAGGTTTCTTGGTCATTTTCTTCTAAATCTGCATCACCAGATAACAGGGAGTAGAAGATAGAAACAACCACAGGATCGGAGTGATTTTGGGTTGAAGAATGAAATGTAGTGTATTTGTCGTGGATGTAGGATTTTACTGTTGGGGTGTTTAAGTCGTTATGTATAGTATTATCTGAAATGTACCAAGGAGCGTTACAATTTTTCGTAAAATTTTCGATTGTGCTGCTTGTATTTTGTTTATGTGTGTTTGTTTTGCCGAACCACAAAATTCTGTTCCATATGTCCATATTGGTCTCAGTGTTGTAGATCAGTCGCTTGTTTCATAAGTTAAGTGAAGATCTGTAGTCCAGATGTGAGAGTTGGCTATATCGTCTAGTAAGTTCTTGTCTTTTTAATTTTGTATGCATGTTTCAAGTAAGTCTTCTGTCTAAGTAGAGTCCCAGGTACCGTAAATAGTTCTTTGAAGGCACTGGGTTAATGGCAATCGTTATGGGTGGGCAAGAGAGAAACTAATGTGGGTGGATTTCTTACTATTTATTTTGATTTTTCCATTTTTCAAACTGCTTTTCAAGATCATGGTGGTGGTTTTGAAGGGCAGTTGATGCAATAGTAGGATTTTTGTGTGAAGATAGGATAGCAGTGTTGTCAGCAAAGCAATAAATTGTGGTACTAGAGTGCTCAGGGATATCAGAGGTGTATATAGAAATCGTCTCAAATACTTGTGCAAGATATTTAGTGAATTCATTGGCTTTTTCTTCACTTGTTATTGCACAGGTGTTGGCTGTACACTGGAGAGGGTATTGAAGGTCTTTTTTCTTTAGTATACGTCTTGTTATTGTCCAAATTGACCCATTTCTATTGTTTATTGTGTCTATATAGTCTTATAACTGTCCTTTCTAAATGTTAATAGTTTTTTGTGAAGTCTTCGAGTTAGTTTGTTGAGTTCTGTTTTGTATGATGGATATCTAGTTCTTTACCATAGGGTTCTAATCCTATGTTTTTCTTTTATAAGATTATGTATTGGCTGAGGTAGCTAAGAAGCAGGCTTAGTGTATGTTCTTGGTGGTCTCGTCGAATTCCTAATAGGCTCTTGTATACTTTTTGTTAGGTTGTTGACTGCATTGTCGAGGTCGTCAGCTGTACTAATGAAAGTGTTTAACATAATTCTGTTGTTCAAAAAATGTTTAAAGTCGTTCCAGTTTATGTAACCGTTAATTAATGCCAGGGGTATAGGTTTAACGGAAGGGTTGTTCAAAACTTCAAGTAAAATTGGGCTATGATCAGATGAACAGTCAAGGAGAAAGGAAATGTTGGAATGTGCATGTGGAAAGGAGCTTGTGGCAAAGAGATCAAGAGGATCGGGAGACTTTGATAGTGAAGTAGGCCAGTAGGTAGGTTGAGATGGAGAAATTACAGGAAATTTCAAATCTTCGACACATTTTTGTAGTCTTTTTCCACAAGTATTGGACACTCTAGAGGCCCACCTTGTGTTTTTAGCGCTAAAGTCTCCTCCAACAATGAATGATTATCCCATTATTGAGAAAATAGTCTTTAATTCATTAATTTATTTAATTAACATAATTTACAATTATTATCAATTCAATCTACTGGTACTGGAGGAAGAAACTAGTCCGGCAAGTGGGCCTATGGTCCTTTTTGACAACCCATGATGGCTACATTGAGGTTACCGCTACATACTTACCACAGTGCCACCACTTATCACAGAGCAGGCTGATGAAAGGTTATTTGATAAAATAATTATGAGTTCGTGTCCCGATGCCTGAGGGGTTTTTAACTCTGAGATTAATTCTCCGTCCTCTCTCCTTGGTCCAGGAAAACCCCATATAGCCTAAAAGGTAAGGAAGGAGAAGACAAAAATAAAGAGTGGGAGGGTCAATATTCATTAATCATTAAGGAATAAGATTAATCATAAATAAATTTAAATTTAAATTAAAAGATTAATCATAAATAAATTTAAATTTAAATTAAAACATTAATCATAAATAAATTTAAATTTAAATTAAAAGATTAATCATAAATAAATTTAAATTTAAATTAAATTGAAAGTTACAACAATATAACAGCCAAGTATTCTATCAACAAATCTTCAAATATAAGTAAAGTTATGTATGATAAGTACTTGCTGGACGGCTCAGAAATTTGTTACTCTGATTGCATATTTTTGTTTAATTTCATATTTTCATAATTAAAGCAAAAAAAAACAAAACAAAAAAAAAAAAAAAACAGTGGAAAGATCAGTGAATCAGTAGCAACATAAGCAATACATAGTATCCTGTTGTACCTGAAAACAAAAAATTGAATACCCTATTAACCCAAAATTACAACAGTAAAAACTAAATTTCTTATGCCTTTTATGTACTGAAAATAATAATTCAATGCAATGATAATACAATTATGAAATAATTCAATGTTATGAACCAGAATAACCAAGTTTTAGTTTAATTTTTTTTTTAGCAGGGATTATCGCTAAAATACTTAATCGTCGATTATCAGTATAAATATTTTACCATTTATAAAATAATTAAAATATTACTTCTAAATAAAGAAATTTTAATATACTTTAATAATCTGTAACTTACTAAAAATAGTAGTGAAAATATTGAAATAAAAGAAAAATTAAGAAAGCTGTAGCAAAAATCTTTATGGTGACAGATCCTACAGGATCCCAAAGATGAAATATACAAAGTGATTGATTACTCACTTCCTAAAAATCACAAAAATTCTCTAAAAAAGAAAATTAAGGAGGTTTCTGGCCAAGAGTGAATAGGCTTCAAAGGAAGAAGGTGAGTTAGGTGATAGAAATGTTTTAGACAAAATAAATAGATATAGATTAAACCATGGGATTTTAATATTGGTAAAAATGATTAACATGTAGAATAGAGTATAAGCGATATGTCTCTAAGCAGGACAGTATAACAGCAACCAGTTAAACAAAGGTTAAAGGCTGCTATTTATGTACTGATTAAACCGAGATATGCAGGTTCTGATTTGATTGATATATAAAATGTAATGGTATTGTTTTGAGAAAGAATTAGAAGGTGATTGTGTACCTATTTAAAAAAAATAAACTAATATCAAATTACTTTATTTAATTCTAAAGAAATGGTTGTCTGTAGACAATATGGTTGGAATGTTGGTTGTGAGTTGTACATAAACACAAATAGTAATTTAAAAAATGTTTTTTGTGCTGACGTTTAGGCCTTAGTTTCAGACCAATGTAAGGGCTGAAAGACAGATAACAACCAAAATTAATTAATAATTACAATATTAATGTAATATTTTATGTTACAATATTTAATTATTTTTTGTTGTTATCTTGTCTTTCCTCAGCCCTGAAACTTATGCCGAAACATCAGCATAAAATAAAATAATCTTTTTTATTTCTATGTTTTATGTTCTCACTGACTGCAACCTCAAATCAACTTCTCAATCATACTTTAACATTAATTGATAATAAAGTTCTAAACTTACTGTTTACCCAAATAACTAAATATTAAGGTGAGAACATCAGGGATACTCCCTGATCCATCTCCCCAAGATTGATAGCGCAAGAAACTACTCCTCCCCTCTAAGATATTTTATTGCTTTTTTCCTTTTATCAAAACAAAAAAAGTAAAAGTAGTGTAAGAAAAACTGCAGATCATATACAATTACATTTGCTGCGGTCTGTTCCATGTTTTCCTCTTGTGCTTTTGTCTGAAATTTTGCATTCCAAAAATTCAAAAACCCTTCAAAATATGCCCTGTCAAGAATTTTGATGGCATATATGTTATATGTTGTGATTTTTCATGATTTAATCTAATTTTCCAAAGTGAATACCAATTTTGTAATTGTAGTAAGTGGTTTTGTAAATTCAGTGAGGCTAGTCTGGAGTTGTGATGTTTTGTTAAAATTGTTGTATAGTCAGCGTAAGTAGCAGTCAACATTTCTGAGGAGGTAGGCATGTCATGCGTATATATAATGTAAAGTAAAGGAGCCAATATTGATCCTTAAGGCACTCCTGCCGACACTGGTCGAATTGAGGAAGCTTCTAAGCCATGCCAAACAGAGAAAAATCTGTCAAAAAGGAAAGACTGAAGAATGAGATAGTATAGTTTTGAGTTTAAAGAGAAGTGCCAGACTTTATGAAATGCTTAGGCAACATCCAGAAATACGCTGGTAGCATATTTGTTTTCCTCTAGTGCTCCATCAATGTAGTCAGTAACTCTGTAATCAGTGTGTAGTTGAATGAAATGTATGAAAACCGAATCGATGGTCAGGTATTATTTGTTGGTCTCTCAGTATGTCAACCAGTCTTTTGTATATTCATTTTTTGAAAACTTTGGAACATATTGGAAGTTAGTCTCCTTCCTTAGATCGGTAGGATGAAGGATTGAAAATATCTTTGTCCCTTTTGTGTATCATCTTGATATGTGAATATTTCCATTGTAATGGGTTCACTCAGAATAAGTGTCGTAAGAAACACTAGAGCTTTCCTAGGAATTTGCTGGAGCCCCTTGGCAGTTATTAAGTCATAATCTGGAGCTTTTCTTTTAGCTCTTTTAGCTATGTCTGATTTGTTGTGTGACTTGTGAAGGAGTGAACGAAAGAGGGCGAAGTGTCATCTGTAATGGTATGTCTAGAGTATCAAATATTAATGTTTCATGTTCTGTGTTTGTGAAGTCCGTAAATGGTGTAAATACTGATGAAAGATGGTCTGCAAATAATTCAGATTTTTCTTTATCCGACAAAGCCATATAGGTTGTTAGCTTTTCTTTCTTATGTTCACTACCTTTGGTCCATTTAAATTAATTTTATATATATATATATATTCATTATTAAAATTTTTGAACAACCAATCTGTATTATTTCATGTGCTAAAATTATATCAGGAATATTATATTTAACACTTTTAATGATAATGTTCTGAAAATGTTTACCAAAGTAAGATGCCTTATTAAAAAATAAATAGAACCTAAATAGTAATTTAATTTTAACTGAAATCAGTTTTTTAATACTAATTTTATAACGGTGGTAATAGAAGCATAAAATATATACTGTCATAAATTAAAAAAAACTTTAAAAAAGTGTATTTTTGATACAGAAAAAAATAAATTAAAGTTTTAAGTGCATTAAAACAATAATTAAATAAAATTAAAACAAGTTGTTTTATCGTTATTAGAGAACATAGTATAGGTTTTTAAATAAGGGTATAAAGTACCAGAGAAGATATATTGTAATTAAAAATTAACTTTGTCACAATTTGTTAACAAATAATTGTAATTAATAAGCAAGAATAAAAATCATTCCTCTATTTCTAAATAAATTTGTCTGTCAAATGGAGAATATCAGAAGCTGCCATTTTATTTGTTTTTATGTTTTTTCTATATTCTTCTTCAGCTGGACAATGTTAACTGTATGCTGACAATGGTAAATGTTAGCAGTTCACGCACTCAATCAAGTTGATAAAGCTACTATTCCAGTCATTAGCACCATAGATCTCAAATTAACAATTATCAACAACTATTCTTCTTTAAATTGATTGAAAAATAATTAACTTATATATTAATGTTAATATCTGTAACTAAATATCAAAAATTAAAACTCAGCTTTCACTTTCGAAATAAATATCACCATCAGAAGAAGAATCGTCAGGAGCTCTCAATTCATTCTTTGGTTTCTCTTTCATCATTCCTACAAAAACTGGAAGCGTACCCCATAATTTGATTGACATTGTTTCATAGTAGCAGTTTATATACTTGGTCAAATTGATAAATGCTATTATTCCTGTAATTACCACCACTACTCTTAGATACCGATGGACAACCATGTGAATGAAGTATGATTTTATTCCATCGAACCATTTTTCATAAATATATATTGCTTCACTCTCATCTGTTCTGTAAGTATATGACGATTGACATAAATCAGAAATATATCTTAAATAATGTTCATTGTGGAAATTAAAATTTATTTCTGGAGAGGCGGATGGCATCCAATAAAGAATGGAAGATAGCAATCCTAGACAGCATACTTCAGATTTTATCATTTTAAGCATGATTTCTAAAATGAAATCAATTACTTTTTCATTGGCCCGATGTTTCAAGAGATTATGTCTTCTGATAAGTTCCATAGAAAATGCATGTTTGAATTTTCTTTCAAACTCATATCCCAGGACTATCAAGTTACATAAGATAGCAAAAGAGAAAAATGCTATGGCCTGAAGTAGGTAGATGGTATACCAGTTGGATGAAACACCTTTTATCACTTGGCAAGAAAAAGAAAAGTTTCTATCCTTCAGTTGTGTCGGATTCAACTTGATGTAGACGCTTAAAGGCATGTTGGAGCGAAGACTGAATGGTTCCATGGTTGCCTCTTGTAGGAGTGGCATGATCAGAAGGCATATAACTGAATAGGAAGTCACTAACAAAATATGTATTACGGAAAATATGGGCAAAGAAAACAGAGTTCTTTCTTTGGTTAAATCCACCATGTTGGCGACCATCCACCATTGAGTTCTTCAGCCCTACTGGCTGCTGAAGGCCTTCTGGCGTTCTTTTAACGAAGATGACCGAACCTTGACGAGTACATTCGTTCTTGACTCATGGTTATTCATTCATAACAATCGTGTTATTGTTATTTAAGACCTCTTTAAAATATATAAGAATATACTATATATATAAATAATATTATTTCTGAATTAAGTACAATGTGCATTATTGAATTAAATGAATAAGAAATGGAAGTGATTATATCTAAGATATTATCTTAATCGTTATCTATACAAAATAGATTGGAATGGAAATATTTTCTTTTTTTTTTAAGAATACAATTTTCGTCTTTTTTTTTCTAACAAATTCATCAATGATTTTAGAAGTGTCAATTGCACTTAAAATGTATTATTATGAATACAGAATAGCCATAATGTGTATTTTTCACGCTTTAAAACACAAAATTATTTTTCTCCTGACGCATTTAGATAAAAAAGTTGAAAAAAATATTCAATAATGATGATTTTTTTTTTCAGAAATATTAAAAATCGTCAAGTTTTTTGTATGGTCAAACATAATATGAATGAATTATACAATTTTATTTTATCGTAAATTCATGTCTTTGTTGTTCGATTTCATCAAACAACGTTTTTCTATTTTGTATGTCAAATGATAGCTCAGAAAAAACAGGTTTCCTTAACAGTTTTCTCCTATTTTAACAAAAATAAAATAATTTAAGTGTTGAAATAAACCGCGTATTTTTTATTATATAAAACAATTTTCATTGCATGCTTAAGATAAAGATGTCATTTAATAAATACCTTTTTTTACTTTTATTTTTTAGAGTAGATCAGAAGCCAGGATTGATCAGAAAATCCCAAAACCGCGTTTTCTAATAAAGAATTACTTACAGCCTTTTGTAGTATGGTTCTTGTTGATTTGTTCAACTTCCATTCGATGAAGTTATTATTTATAAAAGAATTGTATCCATTTCAAAATGAATTTCGATTTTTAGCTCTACTGGCCAGCAAATGTCTTCATACAAAGATAGATTTAAAGTAAAACAATCAATAAAAACTGTCATTTCCTTTTGGATTGGTCCAACATGTTTTCCTAATTGTTCTCATTTATTCCTGGTGTTATTTTCGTTGACTTTTAAGAAATAAAGTAAGAGATGGCGACAAAAATCCAAATCCAAATGGCGACAATGACTTTTGTGAACATTTGGACTAAATATATTTAAATCAACATAGATATATTTTTTTATTAGTAAAAATAAGATCAAAATAAATAAAGATAAAATAAAATCTCTCTATCTGAGAAGGTTGTATCTAACCCTAAAGTACGGTCTCAAAATTAAGACACTCCCAAAACATACATTAAATAAAATACTGTTTCGGGAGGAATCAGACAACAGCTGGGGAAAGCATTTCGTAGAAACATTTCTTGAAAATGTCTCAGAATCAAAGTTAGAATCTCATTTGGACGTGGCGGACATTATTATCCCCCCTTGGATCCATACCTCGCCAGTTATAGAGAACTCGATGGATGGCTCGCGAAAAGATACGCTACTTTCCATCGAAGCACAAACCCTATTTCTGGAAATAATAGAAAAGCATAAAAAATGTAATATCATTTATACTGATGCTTCAAAAGTGAACAACGAAATAGGATGTGCTATTGTCAATTCTCAAATAGAAAAGTACTTCAAACTTCCGGAGATCTGCTCTGTATTTAGTGGAGAGATGATCGCTATTAGAGAAGCTTTGACTTACGTTGATTCAACGGAGAGTAACAAATGGGTCGTGGTAACGGATTCAAAGAGCGCAATCCTGGCCATTGAAAAGAGAACACCAACAATCACACTGGCGAGATCTATTAAAAATATCTGGTGGAAACTGACAGAAAAGGGAAAGGAAATAATATCCATGTGGGTTCCTTCACACTGCGGAATTGTCGCAAATGAACAGGCAGACAAAGCAGCAAATATGGCGAGAAGGCTAGATAGAAATCCAACAGCTATAATTAAAGAAATCCCGATAGAAGATTTTATACATCATATAAAAAAAAAAAATTGCGGGTAATGTGGCAGAACGCATGGCAACAAAAAGAAACCCAATTAAAAGGAATAAAAAGCCACTGTTCAACTAAGAGGACTAAACTAGCAACCGAATATCCAGAAAAGAAGAGACCTCTGCCGCTTAAGAATTGGCCATTCTGAATTTTCACATGTCTACTTACTAAGAGGACTAGACCCACCGACTTGCGAGAGCTGTAAAGTGGAAAGAACTGTCCAACACATCATCCAAGACTGCCCAGTATTTAAGAATGTAAGAAAAAATCTCGATATGGCTCAGAGCCTAGAAGAAAACCTCAGTGACAACGAAAATGCCGTGGAAAAAACCTTACAATTTTTAAAAATAATAAAGTTCTACAGTAGAATATAAATAGGAAGTGTTGCCAATGACTCTGAAGGGTAGAGGCAACAATAAAAACAAATAAATAAATAAATAAATAAAAATAAGAAATTGAGTGTTTCCATTCGATTTTCAAGATATGTTTGAACAAATTGCTGACCCTTTTTATACAAGTTTTCTTTTAAAAAAGGTACCAATACTGGATAATTTTCTTATACTAATTGACGTTTTATTGTAAACGAATGTATAAATATTTTTTGTTATTCTGTTAGTATCATAATCTTAGAATATGATACTAATGACGATCAGTCAGAGCAAAGTCTACCAGACTAATTTATAAACAAATATAATTGGGTAATTATTTAGATGAGGGCAGCACGGGTTACGCATGGTTCACAATCACTTCGGTCACACTTGTTCATGAAAAGCCGAAAACAGTGTTTCGGATTAACCCGGATGAATTCGGCAGTCTATGAACAACTGTGACCGAAGTGATTGTGAACCAAGCGTAATCCGTGCTGTTCTCATCTAAATAATTAACTAATATTTATATTTCACATTGTTAATCCATCCTTGTTGATGTATTCACTTGTATGGTCTTATGCGTACACTATATATATTTTTTTTTTTTTTTTTTTACTTTCAATCTTTCCATTTTTGAAAACCTTCGTTGTTCATTATGTTTGAGAAACGAACAAAAAAGTTTTGCAATTTAAAGTAAATTACGGATATTAATTATAAATAAATTACATGTGCTCACTCATATTATGTATAATTTAAAATTATAATGTACACAATGAAATTATTTTATTTTCATATAACTCACTTCTTAGAACTTTGCACTCTACCTGTTTGTGCATGTTCGATGTTGTACTTCTCCTCACTAAAGAGCCAGCTCCGCAACACTGCACTTTGCAACAAATATTAATGATATTTCTTACGAAAGAAGTTAATTCATCTCATAATGAATAACGATTTTGAACTATCTGAGAAACGAATGATGAAGTTTCGTTTAAATTTACAATAAGGTATTGCTATGATTTTAA
This sequence comes from Nezara viridula, assembly GCA_928085145.1. Taxonomy (NCBI): domain Eukaryota; kingdom Metazoa; phylum Arthropoda; class Insecta; order Hemiptera; family Pentatomidae; genus Nezara; species Nezara viridula. The sequence continues at coordinate 140,999,775 of OV725080.1, read as the reverse complement.
AATTAATAACACTATCTGTCACAGGCGGATTTACGGGGGAGGAGGCTTTCAGGCTAAAGCCCCTCCCTCCCCCACAAAACGGTAAAATATAACCATGTTTTATAAAAAAAAAAAAAAAAATAATTAAAACTATCTCTTAAAGTATTATTGTTTGTGTAATTACATTTAATAGGACTTTAAGAATTACTTAAACACCATTTCATATAGGTAGTTCATTTCTTTCTTCTTTTTTTTCAAATTAATTATCGTTATATATATGAAAAAAAATCTTTCGGGCTGAAGCCCTCCCCCCCCCTCTAAAATTAAATCCTGGATCCGCTAGTGCTATCTCTTAGGTTAATCGATTATTAATGCACGCATAAGAATTAAGATAAATGTTAAACAACTGAACTATGACACATTAAAATATAAATAAAACTCATTATATGTCTGAACATAGACTAAGCTTTTGATGTTAAAAAATTGTTCCGTATGTTCCGGTCAATATTCTAAAGAAGACTTTAATGCTGGACATTATAAATCAATTTAATATCTTTAATTCTCAAACGTTAACAAAAATAACTATAAGTAATTTTATAAACTAATGCATAATTACTATTAAATATTTGCTAAATTAAACAATTAAAGAGCTTGACTTAAGTGCCATAAATTTAATATTTAGTTTGAAGATTTCTTCTCTTATTCTATGGATGACTTACCGAATACAGGACCTTACGCACTTACCGTTAGATCCGCCACTAATTGAGATTTGATTTATGGTTAGTTTAGTTCAATTATAATAATGTACCTAAAATATGTATTTAACTTATCATTAAAACTTATTTAAGGAAATCCATGACCGCTTGTTTATTTTATTTATTTATATAATCTAAATCAGTAGTTTTTGCTGTCTAGAAATGACCAATTCATCGAACACATCAATCGAACGACAGAATCGACATGATAAAATAAAAATGCTTTTTGGAGTAAATATTATTCTGACATTTGAAAGAAAACTTTTATTTAGAAAAACAGTGTTTATATAGTATGGTTTTGTATTATCAGCAAAATTTACATTTTTTTTTAAGTTATATTTTGATTATGAGCTGTTCTGTGTTTAAACAAAATTCGTTTATATACTGATATGGCTTTGAATGAAACTCTCTCACAGAACGTTTTTAAATAAATATTTATTATAAATAAATATCAAATTAATTATTGTCTTATAATTACGATTAGCAGATACTTACATATTAAATTATAGTTAATATTTTATCAGTAATTGTTAGGTACTCAACAACTTAATGGCATACCACATATTTGAATTTCAAACTGATCGCCATATCCATTTTTTGAACTCTATAAAATCAAAAATTCAAATCTACCACTAGTTTGTGTTTTAAAATAATCATTTTTAGTTTAACTCTTATCAATATCAAATATTTATATTGATCAAATATTATGTATTTTTATATTTATTGTATTATGTATTTATATTTATTCTGTTTCAATGACCGTGGGGTGACCTGGTCGGCAGACCCTCTTGGGGCAAAACCAGTCTATAAAGTGGGTACCCTTAATTAAATTAATTAATTTAGGGGAAAACCTGGTGATTGACCGTTAACCAAGAAACAGTGTTTTTCCTAAATAGTATTGAACCCAAAAGATTTTATTGTTACAGATTTTTTATTTATTTCTATATTACGACGTTTGTATTAATATGGTATTATTGATGTTTATATTACAGTGTTACATTTTTATAGTATAGTATTTATTTATTTATTGTTTATGTAGGCAAGGTTAACAAATTCAGATATGATTTGTGTGTATCTATATTTCGAGTAATATTTTTATGATTTTATTAACTGTAATGGAATATGATTGTAATGTTTTAGTTTATCATTAACAACACTTCTTGATCAGTAACAACTTCCGGTTCTATAACTAAGCTGTAAAAGTTTTTATTGAGTTTTCTATTTATTCTTTATTGTATAAAAATATTTAATAATCATTCATTCGCAATCAATATTAAAAATTGATTGCTAAGTCCAATCGGAATACTCAACTATAGTTTTGCTGAAAATATATTTTACTACTTCTACAAAGGCCGTTGTTTTACCATCTCTGGGGCAACAATATGATGACCATGGAATTTTTTGTTCTTTGATAGAAAATAATATTAGGTTTTCTAACCTTTTAAGGTAAGTAATATGATTTCTATAAAGATAATCTAATCTTAATATTTGCGTTACATGACTATATTAAGGCCTATTAGAGCTTCGGGGCTTCACCAAACCATCAAATTCCTTTCGTAACCGACCCTTACAATCCAATATACTTTGTATGATTCTCAATGCTCGTTATTTTGTCACAAATAAAAAAAAATCCATATTGACCTTAATGTTCCTTATGTTTCCGGTTTGACTAAATCTAGATACCTATCCTTACATAATAAATTTTAGAACCAAATCTTCTCGTTTCTAACCTTGCGTTTTCTTCGATTCCTGATGTCTGAGTGTCTAAAAAGAAGATGGTCCTGTGATCTCCTAATGTAGATATATTATTTTTTTCGTGTTTTTTTATTGAGAAAAAATACAATTTGCCTCAATCAAGGGCATTGAGTATTTGAGATATAAGAAACTTATTCATACAATATATACAATCACTAAAATGATAGAAATTATAACAAAAATAAGAAAAAGAAACCTTAGTAAAACAGATGAAATAAAATATGATATAACACAAATAAAAACAAAACAAAAATAAATGAGAAAAATATTTACAGTCAGCCGAGAGAGCTCCAAGTCCCTTTCTCTCACGTGTGGAGGATAAGGCAAGACTCTAAGAGATCCCACCGCTTCTCTCTCATCCGTATCACTGAGATGGAGATCCAGTGGAGATTGAGAAAGGGCGCTAAAGCCAGATATATTATTAGAGTTCTACCAGTGGATAGTTTATCAACAAGTTTTTTCATGACATCGTATTCATTTGTTAACATTTATTTGATTTTTTTAATACAGTTTTAAATATCCTGCAAAAATGTTACGTTTAGCCGATATTTGGTCCTGAGTGTAAGATCTAGGTATAATTACAGTATTTCTGTTTTCTAATATAAAATTGAGTGGAATTATTCCGTATTGGCGGATTATTGGTCCTTAATTGAGTGAATTTAGTTTTCATCTTGCTTCCGCTGCAGTTTTTCTGTACCTAAGAAGATATAAGAAAAGCTATAAAATTGTGTTTCTTCAGGACAAAAGAACCCAACGGTGTGTGTTACAAATCTGTTAAAGAGGAAACATTTTACAATCTTTTTAAGCCTATAATAAAAACTAAGGCCGAAAAAGGGCAAAGAAACAGTAGCTTGCGTTGATAAGTTCCCAATTTTATTTACTGCAAAAAGGCTAACTTTTCTCATTTGTTGGAAGTTTGTGAGAGCCTCTTAACGCAGATATAGGAAACGGCCTTTACATCGCCTCTTACACTATTTCTCATTTTCTATTCCATGTAATTTATATCCTCGAAGGGCGAGAAGAATAAAAGAAACTGTGGAACGCCTGGTACATCCAATGAAATTATTGAATATAATAATTGAAAAACTTTAATTAATTATTTTTTAACTTTACAATCATATTTATGGATTATTATTTTCAATAACGAACCATTATAACTGACCAAAATATTCAAAAGCATAGCTCTGACTCTCGATATTAGAGGTTTTACGTTTCAGGATACGTAGAACTAAAAAATCAATTAAAACAATTTTGTCCGTCCGCCATACGCCGTATGTCGCACAGTGGAACGATATCATTTGTTTGGCATCAAAATTCCGTAAAAGACAAACAATGTGAGATAGGTAACTGTTGATGATTGATTTTTACAGCTTTGTTTGTGCCAAATCGATTGATACACAAAATGTGTTCGAGTGACTAATCCTTCATCGTAATTTAAGGGCTTATCTAAAATAAACACATGGTGACCAATCCAAGGAATTTCGTACAGATAAAGATCTTCGGCAAGGTAATGGGCTAACATATATTCTTGCATCATTTATATTTTTCCTTTTCTTGAATTATGAGGAGTCGGGTTGCAATCACTTAGGGCCAGTTGTACATTTCACGCTTTTAACCAAGATTTAGTTATCTGAGCTTAATCTATCAGTAACAGCTCAGTTCTGTGATCATCACTTTCGGTCGTCGATAAAAAGTTAAATCTAAACCAAGATATAGAAAGGAAGTCGGAGGTTACTAATAGGTTTTTTTTTACAGTTCTTTGTTGTGTAAGCTACTCAATGTCTTCTCAAGTGTTCGTTTTCGTTTAACGAAAGTCAGAGTTAAATCAATTTGTGTTAACAAGTGTTAGTTATAAAAAAATATCTATCTAAATCTATCACAAAATTCATCATCCGACCAATCAATGGAGATAGTTTTTTCTACATTAGTACAAGTAGAATTAAATCGAGGAAATCCTCGTCATCTGTGAACTAGTCAAATCCAGTATATCCCTTTTTACAAGAGAAAAGATAAATAAAAATGATTAACACAAAAAAAAAAAAACAATAAAAAAAACCTGTACCACTACAAGCCATGAAGGGTCTTGGGCTCAGTACTATTTAGAGAAAGCACTGTTTCTAGGTCAACGGTTGTGCAAGGAGGTGATTTGACCGAGATTACGCTCAACCGCCAGATTTTCCCCCTTAATTAATTATTTAATTAAGGGTACTCACTTTATAGAGGCTTGGTGTGTCCCAGATGGGTCTCCCGACCCAGAGTCGCCCCATGGCCAATGAAACAGATAGATACAATTTCTGCCATGAGCTTGGGTTCGAACCCGTGACATTTAGTATTAGAAGCTCAGTACCCTACCACTGAGCTATCCCAGTCCCATTAACACAATAATTACATTCCTAAATATTCCTTGATTAATACAAAGGATAAAGCAAAAACACCGTGGAAGGTTAATACAGTTTCCAATGGTAACCCTAGGTAACTAAGTTTCTTTTGAACTAAAGCTTAAGCGCCTACGATTGACCGATCAAGATTAAACTTGGTTTAATCTTAGATAACGCTGAATCTGATTTGGAGCAACTGACCCTTAGAAGGGTAAGTAATTAGCCCTTAATAAAGTTTAGTTTATGCTATTTTCAATTTACTAATTTCTTGTTAAAGTAATGATAGTTGACTTATTTCTTATATGCGTCAATTAATCAATTGGAATATTTATGATAAGAATATCATTCAATATTATTAATTATCGAAATGGAGAAGACAAATTGAAGAAGGAAAAGTAAATTATATCTTCTTGTTGTGATTGATTTTTCGTTGATGGTATCAACATGTTTCCCCTGATGGTTGATTAGTGTGAAATGTAACAAAAGCACTATCACTAATTGGATAACTGGTTATCATGTTGCATTAGTTGACTTGACAGCCAGGTATCTGAGGCAGGTGTGAAAGACATTTCAGTCGGCAAACAAGAGAGCCTTTTGATAGTTGAAGCGTGTAAGCTTCCCAACTCGCACTTCCAAAGCCCACCAGCCGATGTAATTATCGAAGTCGTTCAACTTAGCATGTCTATTTCTTTGTCGGATAATTTAGGCCTGACTGCTTTACCGAATTTTATAAGGTGTCGATAATTGGGTCAGATTAAAAGTCACAGTATTGTACACGTCTTCATAATCCGTACTCATAGGTTTTGATACAAAATGTTCGGATTGTCAAAGGTAAAATTTATTATGGAATTAAATTAAAAATGAACACATTGGAAAGAAACAAAATATTTCTGAAAATTATCATATAATATATTTTGAGTCTCTGATTTTGTAGCTAAAGAAACATCCGATCTCGCAAATTCTTTAAAAGTACCAGGCTTTGGTAGTCGACTTTAAAACCATTTGCCCACTACAAGCAAGTATTGAATGCTTTTATGACCTTTCTGTTTAATATATGTATAAGGAAAATCTGGTGCGCGCAACACACAACTTTCACTTACCGATCTACTTTGAATAGAAATTATTTTCTGGCAATGCTGGGCTATTATAAATTTTTTTGAAGTGCATTTTAAACGGAGCTAAAGCTTAAAGCTTACAGATAACAAGTCATTAAGACCATTATAATTACAAAATGTCTATTTAATGTATCGACGACAGGTAATAAAAATCTAGTCATTCCATCTGCTTTTATATATCACACAACTTTCAGACCACACATAGACACACAGACCATTTTTCGGGACTTGGTCATTTCGACTCAGGGTACCTCAAAATGTGTATTTCCGTTGAAAACTCAGATTCAAAAATTTTCTCGATCGCAATACTTACCCTTACTATATATTACATATATACGTGAGTGAAAGTAAAAACTAAACTGTGTTTAATGAAACTTTCCAGTAAAATAAAAATTAATATAAAAAACGTATTCCATACCTGTTTAGGGAATTATCAAAACCCTAATAATTCTTACCGTCATTAATATCTACTTTGTAATCCTTCTTTTAAAAAACCCTCGGAAAATGGACACCCTCGTGATCTCTGCTGCAAAAACCACATAAGAAGAGATTCCACAACTTATAAACGACCGCCTAATTTCAATGTTTTCGGTTTAGCCCAACACAATTTCGATAATACCGCACGAAGAAATTTCAGTAATAAGTGCTGAGAAAATTTCATAAGTCAATTTTAACATTTTTTTCTTTGCTTAGGGGTTCGGATTATCAGGACTGTCCTATATTTGCGTTTGAAATATTCGCTATTTTAATGCTGGTAATGTCTTTATTAAAATATAAACTTCAGTCTTTACACCTGAAGAATTTTTAGTGAATAAGAAAAAAAAATCCATAGTAATTTAGCAACCAAAAACACACACTACAAACTAATATAAATGGGTACTTGCTTAGAAAAAAAATCCCTTAAGTTTGAGCTGCAATATAATTCAAGTATATGTCAAAATTTTACCTCAGTGTGACGTGTACGCCAGCCAAACTCAGTACATTCTAAACTCTGTAAAAGCTGTACTTAGAAATTCATTTATTAATTCAATTCATTTTAAAATAAATATTTTATTTATATTTACTTTTATTTATATTTTAGGAAAAACAGAAAGGTATATATAGGTATAGATGGAAGTTTTGAAGCTGGAAACACTGTTGTAAGCTAGAGAGGTACTGACTGTCCATTGCGGAATTGGACAATCGAAAAAGGTTTTTATATATAAAAAAAAAAAATAAATAAATAAAAAAAAATGCGAACTATTGTGACTGAAAGACGTCACGAACATTCCAGGTCATATTCCTCAGTATAAAATACAAGATAAAATAGATACTTGGCCGATCCAGGAAAATATTTCGTCACCCTTGAGGGCGATAGATAATGGAGCTATATGGGACATATTAACAGCATTAGACAGTAAAATTAAATAAATGGAGGAGGGGTGCCCGTCCCCCCGTAGCATGAACGAACCTTCTCCCACCATTCCCAGTATATTTTTACTGCCCTCTTCTCAAAAAACAGTTCAAGCAAAAGTAACATTTAAAAAATCATAGATTATATTCAATTTCCCATCCTGCGATCTGTTCCATGCTTTCCCTTATCTTCTGGTTTGAAAGTTTTCATTTAGAGAATGTGTAATACAGTCAAAATGTACTCCCTCAAAAATTCAAAAGCCAGTCAAAATATGCCCCCTCAAATATTTGTATGGCACAATATGCTGCATGAAACCCCTCTCTGGAGAATCTTATAGTAAAGAAATCGAGATTGAAGAGAAAATAAATTATTAAAATCAAAGTTAATAATTGAAATAAATTATAATAAATATAAGAACACTTTGTAAAATTTAGAAATATCCAATCCTAATTTGATGATACCATGGAAGAGAAAGAAGAAAAAAAAGTTAAACTATATTTTTATAGAAATTAAATGTACTATATTTAATGTGACTGTGAAAATTATATATATTTTTTAATGTTTAAGTTTTACAGGTATCCTAAAAAGGAGCATACATTTTAATATAGGATAAAATACTGAGATAATGTAGTTTAAAAAAAAAGTTTGAAAAGTCAAGCAAAATCCTTTCAATAAATGATATGTTCATTGTGAAATTTTTGAAATTATTTTAATAGATCATAAATTAATCTACCTTAAATCCAAATTGTGACTAATAAAAGAAAAAAAAATTGAAAAGTCAAGGAAAATACATTCAATAAAATTACATCTTCATAGTAAAATTTTTGAGCTTACAAAAACCAAAAAAAAAAAAAAAAAAGGAAAGTATTTAGTTATTTTAAGTCTAAAAAAAAGTGCCAAGACTAACAATGACTTAGGATGAAGTTCTTAAATGAAGTTTTGTCATGTTACTGACCCTTCTTTAGCAGGCACTTAAGATTTTTTTTCATTTTTTTTTTCGTCAAATAGCCGTTTTACCTTCTTTATTTATTGATTCATAAACATTTTTTTTTTTGTAGCTAGAACACAATTTATAATGATTTGCCCTCAACCAGGGTTTATAGAATATTCCATTTTTCAATAAATACAACTATCCGTTGTATTTAAGAGAAACCATGGATGAGGAGGATAACTGTGTGTACTGCGGAAAGGTACAAGGTACAATGGGAGGTTGATTAAGATGCAGATTCAACTAAAGAGCTAGTAAATCAACCTGTTCGCTACTGTTGGTGGCTCGCTTTAATAGCAAATGGCAAGATTTAGGGCCTTAAGCGCCCACATATTTCACCGGCTCGTCTTGGCAATCTTAGCCAAATGAAGAAGAATCGCTTCCCACAGCCTCTAAATGGTTCTTGTACTTGCCAAGACTTTCTTAGCTTTATAATTCCTTTTCCTTTTGTCTCTTTCAGTTAGGAATTTGCTGGATATTGCTCCATATTAGTAACCGTTCCATATTTCTTCAGTATTATGTATTGCATTAGTCAATGTGATGTTTTCAATTATTGTCTAACAATTATATATATATATATATATATATAAATACTAGTTGGTCCTTGCGAATAATTCGCAGAAAATTATGTTTAGTGAAGAAATAGCAAAACAATATGAAAATAAGTAGTTCCGATTTATTAGGTAAGGAAGGAGTTAATATTTTTTCCTTGGTCGATTACAATATTAACATAATATACAAAAATATTTGAACAAATTGTTTTGCTAAGACCTATTTTTAAACGCTGACTGGAAAGGAAATAAAAATAATAAAGATAAAATAATGCCCCGATCATGGGATTTTCTAAATTATTAAAAAAAAATATAATGTAAGAACAACCAAATGTCTTTAAGAAATAATAAAGTTAATATATCAGTCAGAAAAAAAAAAGTGTAGTAGACTATTGTACTCCTAAATGCAATATCTTTAAACAGGAAGACATTATTAGGTATACCGAAATAATGGACTGTATCTTTGTTAATAATTGTTAGATATTTACGATTTTTTTTTGTTTTGTATGTAATTTAGCAATCTTTCTAATTATCATGGGTACAATCAAGAAAAAATGCACACATTTTGAGTTATTCGCAAATAAAGTTTCTTTTCCTTCATAACCTTTTTTATAAGACTATTTTTCGCATTTGAAGAAGAAGAATATCTTCAAAATGAGTGGTCAATCATTGGATGTTATGAAGAATTGACGAAGTTATGGCGTACCGACAAAAAAACACCTTTTAGAAATAATATATAGGATAGAAGAGCTGTGCTGAGAAAGTCTTCATCTCATCGACTTCACTTTACATTATGATGTTTTTGCATGGCGTTAATTAAAACATTCATAACTCCTCAGGATTTCATCCTAAGTCAATGTTTCTACAGCCGTCGGCAAGCTGAATTATCACTCTTTAAGACCGTATAAATAGCTTTTTGATTTAATCCGTCTATAACAAGTAAATAATTAAAAACTCCTAATAGGTTTTTATTTTATAACATGAGTTCTGAATTATTTAGGAAGGTACAATTGGTGTCATTTCGTGTAGTTTATAACGCCCTATATCCCTGCAAAATTTCGTGTAAATATGTGGAAGAATATTGAAGTTATAACACTTTTTGTGATTTCCGAAATAAAACCAAAGGAGCCTTCGTTCAAATTTGTAGATTTTTTTTTTTTCGATCGCAATTAAAAATTCTTGTTGGAGGGTCTTTTGAACTGCGAAATACAAATCTCAACTCTGTTTCTCCTTAAAAAAATATTCCAACACACTTTTCTCCTTCCGTCAATACAAATTGTTTAAATTATACATATTTCTAATAGATTTTTATGATTTTTTTGTGTTGTAGGTAATATAGTCATCTTTCTAATTATGATGGGCACAATCGAGAAAAAATGCATACGTTTTGAGTTATTCGCAAATAAAGTTTCTTTTCCTTCATAACTTTTTTTCCAGAAATTTCGGGGGGTAGGACTATTTTTCGCATGTGAAGAAGAAGAATATCTTGAAAATGAGTGGTCAATCATTGGATTTGATGAAGAATTTATAAAGTTAAGGCGTACAGACAAAAAAAGAACACCTTTTAGAAATAATATATAGGATTGAAATCAAAACTTTACCAACGCCAAGAAAGAACAATTTGAACTTCTTGTTGTGTCAGTTTTTATTTAATGGAGGGGAAAAAAAGAGAGAAGTTCTAAAGTGCTCCTAAAAGCTTTATAAAAAGATTGATAATGTAATAAACTGAAAATATGATTTCTTCATTCTTTGATGCGTTAAAATATAATATTCACTAAAACTAGAAGTGAGAAGTTAGTGGACCAAGTTTTTAGTTGATGGGTCTCAGCCCAAGCCGCTTTTATTGTCTGAAACAGAGTTCTGTCTCCAAGTTACGCCTTTATAGTCACTCGCTTAATTCTTTTTTTCCGATTCTTTTTTGTTTTTAAACATCGATATTATTTGTTGTCTTTATATATTATTTTTCATAGGGATTTTTTTTTACTCAAAACGCCATGAATACATTAATATTTCATCGAAGCAATGAAACAGTAATTTTGAAGATTACCTTCATCATTTATGGTCTGGATTATTCCATTTACATTCTATAAACAACGATGTTAAATTAAAAATACAATCTATGTAGAGTCTAAACGAAGAGTTAAAGATCTGGGAGTGATATTAGAATCTAAATTGACTTTCAGACAGCACAAATATAATCAGTATGATAAAACATTGTTTCCGGATATAAGTCGGAAAAAAGATATAGTTACGGCCTCCAAACCTTGTCACAATCTAGCTTTAGAATTAATTAATATTTTATTATTTAGTAAGAAAAAATAATATAATTAAGTTGAATATGTGTATTCAGTATCAAATAAAAATAGCTACTGTAAAATATGAAGAATTGATGCGGCTTCCATTAGCACTGCTTAACCTTACGACGGCCTTAAATGATAAATTGGTTTTCCACCTATGATCTAGTCCATTATTTATTCATAAAACCTATTCTGCTCTAATAATGTCCGGCAGATAAATGTTAATAATTATTTTTGATTATTAACTGATGTAAATTAGAAAGTAACTTATAATTTCTCTTATTATTTTTTTAAATTTATTTATATATCTTATTTTATTTTTTTTTGACTGTTTAATCAAACTATATTCTTGTTTATGTATCTCTGAGGCTCTTAGCCCACATTTTTGTCTCTCTGTATTATTCTAAAGGGACTCGTCCCAGAATAAATAAAGCATTATTATTATTATTATACGTTGATACTGTTGTGTAGTACGAACTAAAGAATTGGCTTTATCCTAATTAGAAATAGTTTCTCGAACATTTTTCCATTATAAGTAGAACTGCAATTAGTCGATAAGATTTGGAAGATCTAATTTAAATCATAAAACTGATAATGTTGTAAATGTAGATACTTTAATTACTTTCAGCTATGTTGTTTAAATTGTATATTTGGCAAATAAATATAAAATATTAATTTCCAAGCTTAATTAAAGTGGATAGGAAGATATATTTCATTAATAATCTCGATGTCCAATTTTAAAATGCCGTCGATATTTAAGTAATGAAGGATCAAAAAGTAATAATTTTATTGAATGGCCGACATTAACACAATTATCTTTTTATGAAGCAATATTTAATTAAGTAAAGTAAAAGTTAAGTTTTGGAATTCAATTTACATTAATTAAGAAATTTTAATTTACTGAGGCTCATTAATATTGTACGGTAGTAGGTTCCAGGGCTTTAGGACTTGAAGAGTCTTCATTTAGTGGGTGGGAGAGGGTGTGGGTAGATTTTCCATAATCTCTGGTAGGCAGTCATCTTATTCTTATCTGAAAGGTCCTACACTGCTAACGCCAACGCCATCAGACGGTTTATGTAACAAGTCATTTAGTCCCATTTTTTTTTTTTATTCCAAGGCAAAAAGGATAGGTTATTCTAGCCTTTTAGAGGTTTATCGACATTTTAATCTTATTGGAAATGAAATAATCTTCAGAAAATTATCATTAAAGTCTTAAAGAAGCAATTTATCTATAAATAGGAATCAATCACTTTATATATATTTTCTATATACTTCCTTCAATTTGATCTCTTTCTAACTTAAAGGCTTCTTAATTGTCCTGAGTAGTGTTGCCCAAATGCGAGTCTTGCAAAAGTCTTTCAGTTACCTATTAGCCCATTATTATACATATTTATTACTATCATTTGTCAGATAGAGGAAACCTAAACAAGCCCAAATGAAAAAGTGGAATAGTTAAATGCAAAAGTATTTTGTTTATACCAATTCTTTATATATAGTAACTAAAATTGTCAAGTATTAGTAACTATTTTGCCTTAATTTTTATTCACAAAAACGAGTTTTTACATCCTCACTACCGAAGGTAGGGAAGTATTGTATTCCTGCGAGAGGTTTAAAATACGTTTGTGCTGAGAATCGAAAATTTGGACTCGCCTTTTACGTTTCAGAAATCAAGGATCAAATTTGGTTCGGTGTCTGTCTGTAGTCAAATCGATGTAACGGGAATATCACCTACTACCGTTTATCCGCTTTAGATGAAATTTGCAGGAATTGTGCGGGTTGGTGTCTAGATGGTTCCATATAAATTTTATTTAATTCTAAGAAGCACTTCCGCTTACGCACACGCAAACGCTTTCAGAAACGGCTCGTTCGATTTGGCTCAAAGTTGAATAAAAGGTAGGTATTTGTAAAAAAATAATGTATGGTCAATTTTATTGAATTCTGTCCATTGCTTTCTCTTATATCTCTTATAGTCTCTCTGTGTCTGTGTGTATATGTCTGTCCGGGTGCCTGCGTATCTATGTCTGTCCGGGTTCCTGCGTGTCTATGTCTGTCAGTGTGTCTGTCTGAGTGTCTGACTCTATTTGTGTGTCCGGGTCTGTCTTTGTGTCTGACTCTATTTGTGTGTCCGGGTCTGTCTTTGTGTCTGTGCCTATCTTTGGGTTTGTGTGTCGATATCTGTCTCTGTCTCTGTCTATGTGTTTGTGTGTCTGTATCTTTTTGTGTGTCTGTATTTTTCTGTGTCTCGCTTTGTTTCAGTCTAGCTCAATAACGTCATTCATATCTAAATGACAAGTACGAAAAAATAGTGGATGGATATTAAATATGGAAGGATTTGATAATTAACTAAATGAAAAATAAGGAGTCGTAATTTAGGACCGAATAGTTTTGAGCTTGGCAGAAAGGCTAAAATTTTGATATCATGATAAATACTCTATTTGAGAGACCTTAGGAAAACTTCAACTATGTGGAAACAAGATTGAGTTATCGCTTTTTTTGTCAGTATTTATTTATTTCTAAAGGTCAAATAGACCTATTATTTTTCGTTTATTCATATTAAATATTAAACAGATATGACTAAATAATTTATTTAAAGGACTAGTGATCCATCTTCAATTTTCCATTCTCTCAGCATATCCTTTCCATACCAGCAAATCCTCGCTTATTTACCCGACGCCCTTTAGACGCAGGAGTATAAAGCATGTCTGCCTCTTCCACATCCGCTTCATAAATAAAACAAAGGTCTTCTGGGCCATCGTCTCTCCGTCGTTGTCACCCTATTCCTCTAGGGCTGGAAATTCCAGTCAAAACGTAAGCCTTGACTTCATATCAAAATGTTATATAATATTATTTTCAACGTTCATTTATTCTTCAAAAATCTCTGTGGTATTTGAAATGGAATGGCGTTTTTCGTTTGTATCATTCATCACGAAGACTACTGGACAGATTTATATACTTTTTTTTTTGTAAATTAGTAAAATTTTCACGGCACAACACAATTAAAAAAAAAAACTCGTGTATATCCATTCAGTAACTTTTATGATATATTTAATTGACTTATCATTATAACCTATTAACTTTAGTCATGATTAAGCCCCGGGTTAATGTATTTAAATACATTTTAACATTGCCATATTCCTTTTTTATAGCATAGTTTAGTATTGAAAAAATCCAACAATACAGCCTCATGTCTACGTTATGCCGGTAAAGGATAAAAAAACCGTCAACATTTCGGCAATCAAAGCATTATACATCAGACTATGTCATTTGATCGTGTGCCATGAAGAGATCTTCCATTTGTTTTATTTTTTCTTTACTGCTGAAGACTTAATTGGTTAAACGCCACCTGTTTTTTTTCTTTTCTTGAATTTTTGAGACAAGGTTTAGAAAAGGTTTTGTTTTTTTTTAAATTAATATGAAAGTACTTGATTTTTCTGAGAAAAAAAACTGCCAATAGTCGAGACCACAGATAAAACCAATTTCCATTGCTAGATTGATTTACAAATATAATTAAAACCGCCAAAAGTAAATTTCTTTTTTTTTTCAAAACCATTTTATCAGTTGGATATCTAGACGGTTTCAGGGGTCTAAAGTATTAAAATAAAATGTAAAGAAAATTGTATTAAAAAAAACGGAGTTCTCATGGAATAAAATTATCAATTAATTTAAAAAGCACGCATATAAAAATTAAAAATAGCACCCTCTAGTGCGATCGCATAAGAAAAATCGTTAAATTACCTTTTAAAATAATATAAAAACTATCAATATGAAAACCTTCAACCGTGAAATTATTTAGAATTTTTTTTTTTTTAATATATTTATGACACAATATTTTATCTGTATTACCTCATTTCATTGTAACATTGCAGAGGATATTTTTGATGTCATATTATACTGCATATGCATATCATCATACTTTTTAAGGCGTATTATGTGGAACGTTTTTGTTGGACATAAATTATGGTAATTATGATTGATTACTAACGAAAATTCTTTGTTTAATACCTTTTTGAAATGAACCACTAAACGTTCTTATATTTTAAATTCCATTATATATATTAAACTCATTACAATTTTGCAACTGATTATAAAGGTGGCGGAGGATTGGGATTGAGGTCTCGCTGAATAATATATTCGGGACGACACAGCTGTTGAAGTAGCCAGTGTGGCACACAATCTGTTTATGCAGCAGGCCCCACTATTTTAGGGTCACTCTAGTCCAGGATGTTTATGTTAACGAATCCATCATCCACCACAAGAACGGGCTATCTGGTCCATGACTACAGTCGAAAGATCAGGAAGTCATTTCGTCATTTATATAGATCTATAAAAATTTGGGGATGCAATAATAAAAATAACTTTAAATTTTAAATTAGATATGTCAAATATAGTCCGTGGTACTCCTTTTTATTAAATTATTAATAATGTGTGTGAATGTGTTTTATTTAGCTTCTATCTATTATTTCATTTTTTGTACATATACATACTAATTTACTTATTTTATTTTTCCAAAGGAAGGAGATGGTCCGGGGTGCCGGTCATAAAAAGGATAAATAGTGACTAAACTATATTATTAAAAGCCAACGTTTCGACCCGACTTTACAAGTCTTCTTCAGGACTAGAACGGACACTGTACAAAATAATTTTGAGAACTGTGGAAGTTATATAATATGTAGACAACAAATTATAAATAATGTGAATATCCTTAAGAATATACTTCTACAGATCTACAGGAGAGAAAAGGAAAAAAAGATGCAATATGAAACAATAAACAAAAAGGAATGTGGACAAAGAAAAGATAAAGAAAACCAAAAAAACAAATAAATAAGTTAATAAAACCAGAAGAACAAAAATAGAGACCCACAGAGATCTGTAGAAATCATATTCACATTTAAATATATATTATATATTACACTACAACAATTATTACCATCTATTTTCTTCAGTTTAGGATCTTGTTACTTAGCTTATTCTGTTTATATTTTAATGTACTTACTGCTTATAATTTGAATAAAAACTTATTCAGATTGTTTATAATTTTTTGTCTGAATATTATGTGACTTCCACAATTCTCAAAATTTGTTTGTATCTTGTCCGTTCTAGTCCTGGAGAAGACCTGCAAAGTCGGATCGAAACGTTGGCTTTTAATAAAATAGTTTTGCCCCTATTTAGCCTTTTTATGACCGCTACCCCGGACCATCTCCTTTCTTTATAATGCAACGGTCAACAATTCAATATTCAATATTTCATTTTTCAATATTTCTTTTTCTATATTATCTCTATCGTAGTTATTATTTGTATGTAAATATTATGTGAATGATTAATGTAGCCCTAATATTAATGCCCTTCAATCTGGCAGAATGTATTAATACTGAATTAATAATAATAACAAAAATTATATATAATTAATTTATAATATATTCCATAAATTAAAAACCCATTTGTCAGCGGGTAAGTTATAAATATAAATTGCATCTCCTCCGAAAAAAGAAAATAAATAGTAGAGACAGTGTGATAAATGCGATGAAGGAAGTTCATGACACTTAAGTAATTTTTAATTCTTCCATTCCCTTGGAGCTTTTCAAAGAAGGTGTGTTTGAAAGTAAGACTTAAATACATTTGTTAAACCTAGCTTTATTTCGGTGTTGGAAAGACGTACAAGGTTCTCCCAAACGAGAAAAGTTTACTTCTTTGCTGTAAATAAAATTGGAAACTTATCAAGCGTAGGTTCACGTCTCGACGATTGTTTTATACTTGGGCAGTAGGAGTGAATCACCTAAATCGAGTTTTAATGAGTTTTTAGTACTTTCCTTATATCTAAATCTACTTCCTTATAGTGTTATATACTTTATCATGAGTTTTTTTATTAAGAACAGTAAGTGTTGTATATCTATGTATAATAAACTAAACCGATCAATAGAATAAACAAAGAAGTAGAAAATCTACATGCAGATGACTGGAAAGCAATAGGCAGAGATAGAGAACGATGGTGGTGGCAGGGCGGCAAAACATTTACTAAGTGAGTGATGTGACACAAAAAAAACAAAAAAATGTATATATAAAATTATTGTTTAAATATTTAGTTGTTATAATACGTGAAAACAATTTACAGAATTATGTTTTTTTTTTTAACTGTAAAAGAAAATCGTTTATGTCAAATAATATATCTTTTTAGATGGATTAAAGAACAAAAATTTATTTTGTTTGAAATGTATTAAAAATATTGGGTTTAAATAAAATACCAATGCTATTCGAATTGAGTTTTCCTTTCAAACTGGAAATATCGGATAATTGGCAGTCCATGTGGAAAGAAAGCCCACCGAGCAAATTAGAAGCGATTAAAAAAAAACAAAGGGTGTGCTTTAGACCATACGATAGAATTGAAAACATCAATAAGGCTAGATTAATAATAAGAAATAGTTTTTTTTGTTATTTATTTAATGACATTTACAACTGCATAAACAATATAACTAGTAAAAATGCACTCATTAGAAATAATGACATGAACAGACTTGAGATACTGCCCAGTGATAGCACTCCCTATTTAATTCTAGGTAAGAAGATCACGAGGCCATCTTCTTTTCAGACGCCTGGGGGGATTATCAGAAATCGAGGAAGAAGCAAGATTGGAAACAAGTGGATTCGGATGGGACTGGAGTTTATCATGATAGAATAGGCATATGGCTCGGGCTAAATCAGCGGCATATGGAATATTAAGGTCTTTATGGATGGTTATATTTGTGACAAAATATGGGGCATTATGGATTTCACGAAAGATTTTAGATTGTAAGGATTGGATACGATAGGAATTCGATGGTTTGATAGAGCCCCAAAACTCAACTTCATATGTACATATAGGTCTTATTTTGGTTAGGTAGATGAGTCTTTTGTAATTGATTGAAAGTTTAGAGCGTTTGTCTATTAAGTGTTGGAGCAGTCGGAAGCGAATAAGAATTATGAATTATAAATATTAGCTCATTATAAAGAGGATGAAATGCTGAACATTTACCTCGCTTACAGTATGCAAGTTTGATTTTTAATTTCTGAGATATTTTAATCCATATATTCCATAAAACTCGTTTGGTTTCGTTATCATTTGGTTTTCGACACTAATTTTTCTTTTTCCCTTCTCTAATATGGTGTCGCGTTAAGATAAATTTTTTTTATTATAACAGGCCATTACAAAGATGATGAAACGCTGAACGTTTCCCTCGCTAACAATATGCAGGTCCGATGTTTAATTTTTGAAATATTTTAATCCATATGCAAAAACATTTCAATTAGTCAACCTTGGCTGACTTTACCCGATCTTTACCCATCGGAAATCTGATGGCTCAATCTAATTCACCCTTTTTAAAAAAGTGCAAAACGCGTTAAAGAAGTTATCACTAAAAAAAAAAAAAATCTTGAATCACATCTAGTCGTAGAGAGGTTTAGAATTGGTCACACAAATTTAATACATTCATATCTGATCAGTGAACAGTAACCATCTATCCCAGAGGTTATACCAATCCATAATTTTATTCGCTCTCAAAAAGGTCCAAACAATTTAATGAGGAAACAAGAAAACAAATGGAGAATATCCACCACAACATCGAAACGATGATCCTGAAGTGAAATAGGCATATCAAGAGGATGGAAGAGGGACGGTGGTCTAAGCGAATTAAGGATTGGAAACCGGAAAGAAGACGGAAGAAAGGTAGCCCGAGGAGAAACTGGCATGACGGTGTAAAGGGGCATAAATGAAAGGAAATTGACAGGAAAGAAGATGGAAAAAACTTTGATTTCGTGGAGACATACGACCAATTTTGTAAAAGGTTTGAAAGAAACAAAAAAACTTTTTATAATTACTAATTTCATTATCTTCTTATTTTCTTTTTTTAGAAAGCCTACGTTTATAATTTTTTTCATATTTAAGGCAATAATACTTCCAATTTCCTTTAATCACATTTATTATCTCTAACGTTTCGGGACAATTTTCTCATCATCAGAGCAATCATTATCTTCACTGAAACTTGCTTTTTTTATGTGGCACTGTTTGTCAAAAATTTGTCACATTCATTTTATATATTTTTGGTGTTACACATCCTTTCTTATTCATTGTTTCACTGACCAACATCTGGCTATCTTCAGATAAAAGTACAGTAATGAAACTGAAGATGATGAGAAAATTTTCCCGAAATGTTAGAGATAATAAATGTGATTAAAGGGATTTGAAGGAAATTGGAAGTATTATTGCCTTAAATATGAAAAAATTTACTAATTTCATATTTTCGCCATCAATTGTATCATGTCAATGTCATTTCGATTCTCAATTTCACGCAAATCTGGCAAAAAAATTGCTTGAATAAATATAAATTTGGAATTATTTGTAGTTGAAAGGATATCAATAAGTGATAAATGCTTTAATAAAGTTTGGTTTTCTTGAAAGATATAAATGGTTGGTAGAGATTTATTGGGGCCGCTTTCACCTCCCCTAACTATTTGAACCCCCCCCCTCTCCCTTGCTCCAACAGCAAAATATAAATTACAAGAACCTGGAACGCCAGACAGCCCCTTTGTTACTTTCGCGAGCAGCTTCCAGCTGAGGCGAAATAACTACTTTCCAGTAGCTGGAAGAATTATCTGCTTTTAATCATATTTTATTTATTAATATTCTCAATTATATTAACTTGAGACTTTATTAACATAACACCGTTCATCTCTTAATGAAGGGACAGGCTAGTCACTGTACATTACAAGTCTTTAAAAGTTTTATTTAAAAAAAATATATTTATCAAAGTATACAACTGTATTAAGTAAGAGTACAACAAGTAAATGTTAACTAGTATAATAACATAAAGAGGCTTGTAGAAAAACTATCCATTGGTAGCACTTCAATAATAGTCTTATATTAGAAGGTCTCGAGGCCATTTTCTTTCAAGACGCATGGAGGAATTGAAGGGAATGCGATGTTAGAAACTAATGGATTTGTATGAGTTTGACGTTTATTATGGAAGGGTCGGTATCTGAATTGGGCTAAATCTGCAACATGTGTGACATTAAGGTCATTATGGATAATTTTATTTGTGATAAAGTATGCAGCATTCTGGATTTTGCTAGGGATTTTTTCCAAAGCTCTTCTTTAAAAGTGGTTTTCTTTCCTTTTTTCGTCTGTAACGCTATGCGAGGTAGTATTCGCTATTTACTACACACTCCTTGCTAACATGTTTTAGTGTGTTATAAAATAATAAGAAAATAACCAAAACAAAAAGTAAATACTAAAATCTACAATGCTTATGTTCTATCAATCAATACAACGGAAAATTCTTAAAACTAATATGCAATATCATCAATATATATAAGAATAGTAAAAAAAAATTTCTTCTTATTTCACTATTTCTTTTATTAACATTCTATTTGCCCTCCTTTCTCCTTTTTCGCCTTATACATTTCTCTTATATCTTTAACTAATTCATACTTTCTGATTACAAATTATACAATAATGACCTAAAAAAAAAACAGTACTCAAACAATAAAAGGTAATAATGAAGTAAATAAATAATATTGGTTTGATTGAACAACTCGATAAAGTGAATTATTTTATTCTTTTCAGTTGACATTTTCAAAAATATGAGTTCGGCCCATGTGGAAAACAGTCTAATTCATTTTTGTTAAATATTTTTTACAGCTATCCGCTAAAGAGCGTGCTATTTTTTATTATTAATTATTTTTGTTACTGTCACTTGGGTTGCTACCGTTTGTATGCTACGTTGCGTATCCATAAATATTAAATTAAAAAAAAAAATGCTGAAAGTTAAATGAACATGCATCTTGTTGCCAGAACCTGCTAGTTTTAGAAGACCATTATAAAAATGTCTGTAATATTCAATGATATATATTCATTTTTATTAATGTTTGTATCATATTTCACTAGTAGGGCAGTGCGAATA